>OZ020317.1:0-5000000 GCA_963971305.1 Arcuatula senhousia | reverse complement strand
AAGGGGGGTTTCATGCCCACACCAATTGGGGTTAGATAAACAGGGGAAAGGGGTATTGTCATGCACACTCCTATTTGGGGGTCGATTAACATGTTTAAAACTTTGCTGTCTAAAAATTGAGAGTACTACTGAAAGAAATTGACAGATGAAGGGAAGTATTGTCACACCTACTTGGAATTGATAAGAACATTTAAAAGCTTTGAGAAAACATGACATAGAGAATGGGCTTATGGTAATTGTTTCCATTTGATCCTCATCTGTTATTGTCAAAGAGGAAGGGCTATTGTAGAAAAGTCTAGGGCAATAGGGACCCAATGAATTGTACAGGTGCCAAAAAGAATTGTTACACTCTAATTGATAAGAAATTAATATATCCTTTACTTGAGGAATCATTCTATTTATTCATACTTTTAAATAATTGGGGAACCATTCTGTTTATTCATACTTTTAAATAATTGGGGAATCATTCAATTGATTCATTCTTTCCATTAATTGCTGATTTCAGGGAAGTGTTGAAACAAAAGAAGAGATACGAAGTTGGTCTGGAGAAGCTGAGATCTGCTGCCTCTCAAGTCGGAGAAATGCAGAAAGAGTTGACAGAACTGCAACCTCAGCTGATCGTGGCCAGCAAGGAAGTAGACGAAATAATGGTCGTCATTGAGAAAGACTCCATCGAAGTAGCTAAAGTAGAAAAGGTTTGTGGCTTTGTTCTCTCACCTTATTATTAATATGGAGTAGCAAAATAGAAAGAAGCAAAGAGGCACGAATCAGGCAATCGAGTGTTAAAAGTCCAAAAGAGTAAAGGCAAAACCATTAAGCACAAACAAGAACAGAAGGAGGAAACACAAAACACAAAATCAACTGAAAAGAAACCAACAACATGAACTCAAGTGCTCCTGAAGAGTAAGCAGTTCCTGCCTGCTATAGCACACTTGTTTGAATTAATTACCCATCTATACTATAGCGTTTATGGGAGATTTTCAATTTTCATACTTTAAGCTGAAAATTTTATGTGTTTGTTTATAAATATTTTTTTCATTTAAGAAGGATGAAACTTAAACAGGTACATTTGTAGAAGGAAAAAAAAAAAGGATCATCTTACACATGTATTAGTTTCAAATAAATAGTATCAATTTACACTTTATACTAGTTATAGAATGTCTCTTATTTTCTGTTTATTATACAACAGGTTGTCAAAGCTGATGAGGCTGTTGCCAATGAACAAGCTAAAGCTGCCAAGGCCATCAAAGATGAATGTGATGCCGATCTGGCCGAAGCCATTCCTGCTCTCAATGCTGCCCTGGCGGCCTTAGACACTCTAACACCACAAGATATCACCTTTGTCAAAACTATGAAATCACCACCAGCTGGTGTTAAATTGGTGATGGAGGCCGTGTGTGTTGTCAGAGGTTACAAACCAGATCGTATCCCAGATCCGTCTGGAAGTGGAAAGAAGATAGAAGATTATTGGGGTCCTTCCAAGAAAATGTTGGGTGACATGAAATTTTTAGAGCAGCTGAAAACTTTTGACAAGGTAGGTTAACAGACAAACTGTTGTATTTTATATATTGATTTGTTTTACAAAAATTATTCTAAAATTTTACACTTGACCAAGATATTCAGTATTTCGGTTTCTGATCTTTAGAATTGTCTTAGATTTACAATAGAATTTTATTATTGTCTTGCCTTTAAAATAATCCAAGAAGTACCAATATATCATTAAAATGTTGTTATAGAAAGTCCAAAAAGACTAAAACAGAATCGCACAAAACCAATAAATGGTAATCAGGGACAAGAACTCAGGTTGATCAGATGTTAAGTTTGGATAGTAGCATAGTTATTTTACCTGACGCTTTGTAAATATTGTTTGATTTATTTTCAGGACAATATACCACAAGCATACATTGCCCAGATTCGTAAGAAATACATCACCAATCCTGAATTTGATCCCGACAAGGTCAGAAACGCCTCCTCTGCTTGTGAAGGTCTCTGTAGATGGGTCAGAGCCATGGATGTCTATGACAGGTAATTTGGAACATCCCTTTGTTCCTTTATTCTCCCCTTAGCATCCAACCTTTCCCTTGTGTATATTTGCCTGTGAGGGTCTCTCTAGTTAGGTCAGGGCTGTGAATCTATAATATAACATATTTTATATTTTTTCCAAATTAGGAGCCCACATGGAGCAAAGGGGAGTAATAAATATAAGAGTATACCGTATAAGTTGTTTTTGCGGGCATCTAATTTTCGTTTTTTTGTGGTAGTTTGCAATTTGCAAAAATATATGCCTGCGAAAATTTAATCCCGTAAATAGTATATGTAATGTTTATACTCATATTTAATCGATCGATAAAATTGAATTCCATGATAAAAAAGATCTTCAACTTTTTTTTAAATCTGCAAAATTTAGCTCCCACGAAAAAAAACAACTCATACGGTATGACAGGTAATGGTGGACACAGATCTCACCACCCCTTAAAACGAAAAGTCGAATATCTCAACATGACACTCCATCACTGTCTGATGGGTGCATCTTAATGTGTTCCAGAAAAGTTACAAACTCAAACATTAACTTGTTTTTTTCGTGTTTCCTCTACCAAAAACACTTAACCTTAGCAAACAAAGAACATAAATTATTATTTAGAATTTTATCAAATATTATTTTCAACTTTTAGAGTTGCCAAGGTTGTAGCGCCTAAGAAGGAACTGCTCAAGAAAGCTGAAGGAGAATTGTCTGTAGCCATGTCCAATCTGGAGAAGAAGAGATCCTCATTGAGAGAGGTCCAGGAGAAACTCTCCAAACTTCAGGATACCCTGGCCCATAACAAGAAAAAGAAGGCCGATCTGGAGAACCAAGTAGACCTCTGTAGTAAGAAGTTGGAGAGAGCCAAACAGCTCATCAGTGGACTTGGTGGTGAAAAAGACAGGTCAGTATTTATACCTTTGGAATGTTTCAGTTAGGGGCTACTCAGTGGTGAAAAAGACAGTATTTCCATGTGGTAGTTCAGAAGGGCAGAATTGGCCAATCACAAATTATGGTTTTTTTTCTTGAAAACCCTGGTTGTAAGAATTTACATATATCAAAGGTCATTGGAGTAATTTTGATGTCAAAACGTTGAATGCAATGGAAGAAATCTTACCAATTTGTTTAATGAAAAGTTGAAAGAATTTTTCTTTAAATCTTGATGATCAATTTGTAAGGGTGAAAGAAATATATAAAAGGGATTTGAGACAAAGTTACACCTTTCATTATCAAATTCATCAGAAACCATATACTTGTTAACTTATGGAACTCGGATCTGTGAAATTTTCATGTGTTGGTTTATGCGTCTTATTTCATAATAATAATATATGAGCAATAATAAATTGTTTCTCTTGTTTTTTAGATGGAGTGCAGCGGCATCATCATTGGCCATTAAATACAACAACTTAACTGGAGATATCCTTGTATCTAGTGGTACTGTGGCTTATCTCGGAGCTTTCACATCAGCCTATCGTCAGGTAAGGATGTTTGGTCCGTGGCCACAAAATATAATCTTTGCTACATGTATCATAAAGCTTGAAGAATGTTCAGTTAACATTATAAGATTATCAATATTTTTATACCATTATCATGTTTTTGGAGTATACATGAATAATTTATTATTTTAATGAATCTTTACATGAAGGGATACCTCATCAAAGCATATGGGATGTTAACTTTCCTCAAAATATGCATATAATCTATTAAGGGGACATAAAATCGTAGAAGAAAGCATTCCATTGAAATGTCGGCACTTTCAGCTGATTATAATAAATATAGAAAATTAATGAATTGTTTATTGTTCTTTTGACAGGACCAGGTGACCACTTGGCTTAGTGATGTTAAGAAGGGAGGAATCCCGTGCTCAGATGATTTCTCTCTTGTTCTGTCACTTGGAGAACCTGTTAAGATAAGAGCATGGAATATTGCTGGTCTTCCCACTGACAACTTCTCTGTAGAAAATGGAATCATTCTGTCGTAAGTTAATTTATTATTTTGAAAATGAAGAACTAATTTACCAATTTATTTATTTGACTTTTTAACTTTCTTAAACTCACAGTAAACAAATTTGTAAATGTTGGGCAACAGACAACAAAAGTATTTTGGTAATAGTTTTCTTAGCTTTTAGTCACAGCAACTACTTTTAGCAGCCTCTTCTTATTTAGTATGAAGCATAAGCCTACAGTGGAGTTCTTTATACATGTAGTTGATTCCATTTATGGTCTGTTTTGCTCACTCTCTTGTTTAACAAAATCCAGCCATTTTCTGTAAAAAGTCTGAAGTTGAACCCATATGATTATAGCTATGAATTATTTATGACTGTATGTCTTTTATCTTTCCAGAAATGCCAGACGTTGGCCGCTGATGATAGATCCACAAGGCCAGGCTAACAAATGGATAAAAAACATGGAGAAAGCTAACAACCTCCACGTAGTAAAACTGTCAGATGCCGACTTTGTCAGAACCTTGGAGAATTGTATACAGTTTGGTACACCTGTAAGTATTTTAAAGGGGTAAATTTAGATGCCGACTTTGTCAGAACCTTGGAGAATTGTATACAGTTTGGTACACCTGTAAGTATTTTAAAAGTGTGAAATTTAGATTTTTTTTTATTAGGATGGACAAATTATTACAAAATTACAGCATCTGGTTCAAATTTTAGCTTTTTTTACTCAAGTTAAAATATTGAATGTGAAATTAAACAGAATCTGATATAGGCTGAAACATTGATGTCTGCACTGGTAAATGTACTGGTGTATAACAATCTACCAATCTATCTAACATTTTAGCAAAAATACTTGTCATATCTTTCATTTTGCAAATCACATTTTTTTATATATCTTTTATTGCTACATTGTTCTGATAATAAATCGAATTTATTCTGACAGGATGACATCAATCAATCAATCAATCAATCAATTTTTCATTTCTAGGTATTGATGGAGAACATAGGAGAAGAGTTAGATCCCCTTTTGGAACCCCTCCTATTGAAGCAGACATTTAAACAGGGTGGTAGTTTGTGTATACGTCTTGGTGACAGCACCATTGAATATTCCCAAGACTTCAAATTCTACATGACGTCAAAACTTAGGAATCCACACTACCTACCAGAAACTTCTGTCAAGGTATGTAAAAGATAATTATACCTAATAGAGTGGGCTATTGCAGTTCCTTTGTCTGTCTGTCTGTCCATCTGTTTTGGTGACAGCACTTGCATATTCCCAAGACTGTATTCTTCATACACTTTATCTGCCAGAAACCTCAGTGGAGGTATATAAATGATGATTGAATTCAGAATATTTGATGTTTAAACAAACAAGGTAGAAAACAAGGGTCTCATATCAAGGAAGCTTTTATCTTAAATGTAAATATAGAGTGGGTGAGTTGGTGTTTTACGCCTGTGCTATATAGGTTATTTCCATGCGATTGTAAATATGAAACACTGAATGTAAGTTCACAGCCTATAAAAGGATAATTCATTTGTGGTTTATTGACTTTTAATCAACTGATGCAGAATCATTTTTGAGTATCATGATTTATTCTGAATCTTGTATTTTCAAGGTAACACTGCTGAATTTTATGATCACCCCAGAAGGTCTCCAGGATCAGTTGTTGGGTATTGTGGTTGCAAGAGAAAGACCAGAACTAGAAGAGGAAAAGAATGCCCTCATTTTACAGAGTGCTGAAAATAAGAGGTAAAATTGTCAGTTTGAATTCACGTATTGTAAGGGCTATTTCAGGAAAAATCATATCATAAATCCCCCATCCAAATAAAGAACAAAGGGCCATAGCTGTTAAAAGTGTTTTCAAAGAAGCATGTTAAATTTTCCAACAAAAGAATGGCTATATAGTTTAAGTTAGGATGTCTATCTACACATCTGAGTATCAATTTTTATTATGCAAGTAAACCATCCATAGGATTTTCATGAAACTTTCAAACAATCTTGTCACATTTTGCAAATATGCATCTTATATTTATGCATTAAAATGTCCTACTTTAACATTGGTTTAAATTCTGTTGCTTACAGGCAGCTGAAGGAAATTGAGGACAAGATTTTAGAAGTACTGTCATCCTCAGAAGGCAACATCTTGGAAGATGAAACCGCTATCAAAGTCCTGTCTTCATCTAAAGTGCTATCCAATGAAATCTCTGAAAAGCAGGTTAGTACAAAACTGACAGATTTACAAATGAAAAGACGATTGTATTAGAAATTAAGGGTGGTATTTGTCTCACAATCTTACTTTTTTATGTTTTTCAACCTTGAGTCATTATCTTTGATTTTATACTCTTAAGAATTTCATGCAAGAATGACTTTTCTATTATAACTTTCTGAATTTCCATAGCAAATAAGGAACTTTTAAACAAAAAGACATTAGAATACTTTAAAATATGTGTATAACCAAATTTTATGATGAATTAGAGACAAGAAAACACCTTCTAACTTTTTCGTTTAAGCATAGAAGTTTTTTCAGCATCAAACTAATAAATGCTAAAGTATTCCAAGAAACACACCAGGGAAACAAATATAAAAATTATATTCATTTCATCTATTTACAGGCCATTGCTGAAGAGACTGAACAGAAGATCGACAACGCTCGTATGGGTTACACTCCTATTGCTGTACACTCTACCATTCTCTTCTTCTCCATTGCCGATTTAGCCAACATTGAACCTATGTACCAGTATTCATTGACCTGGTTTATAAACTTGTTTATCCTATCAATTGACAATGCCGATAAATCTGACGATTTACAAGTCCGTCTGAAACATTTGTACGACCACTTCACCTACTCACTCTACTGTAACATCTGTAGATCTCTGTTTGAGAAAGATAAGGTATGTTATGTAGTTATGATGCTGCAACAAGCTTAAATAAACCTGCATCCTGGAGGCATTAAGTTTATGGGCAAACATTTACCATAATTAGGTTTAAAGTGGCCTCTTTGATATTTTTCAGAAACAACTTTGACCTTACTTAAAATATGAATTAACTTATACATGTATACATAAAAGAAACTTATGCTTGAGATTAAATTTGCACCACATGATTGAGTTTATTTCTTCATAGACCCCAAAAATATGAAAATTATACATATATGTAAATGTTTGTGAAGATATTTATTTCGAAAATTTTAGGTCCATCTTATCATATTTGTTGTTCTATACCATCCAATCAAATCCAATGTTTCATATGACCATGATCTTCTATTTTTAGCTTCTTTTCTCCTTCATCCTCTGTGTCAACATCCTGAAGCACCAGAAAGAGGTTAACGAGGAAGAATGGAGATTCCTCCTTACTGGAGGTATTGGTCTGGACAACCCCCATCCCAACCCAGCTACATGGCTCCCGTCTAAGTCCTGGGACGAGATATGCCGTTTAGACGAGCTACCAGTGTATAAAGGATTACGACAGAAGTTCCTCACACAGAAAAATGAGTGGAAGGACTTGTATGATGATCCTGTAAGATAGTTTTAAGATTAATGTCAAAATTAATGAAGTCAAAGTCATAAAAGTTTTGTTCCCGAATTCCTTATGTTGAGAATTTTTTTGATTGGTTTATATATTCCATGAACTGTTAATTTTGACCAAAATCAAATTTATTTTGAAGGTTTTCATTTAGAAAATAGTTTTTATCCACAGCTCATTTGTTACACATCCAAAAGGAGATTTTTGAATATCTGCAATAGAACAAATGTATTTTGTAGATATAGAGAATTTTCTCAGAAATCATCAGATATTGAAAATTGATATTTGAGGATTTATTAAGTCCCTATTCTTGAAATGTGATTTCCTGTGTCCTTTTGCCTTTGTATATTCAAAATACAAGAACTTTTTTTACACTGACAGGAACCACAACATGGCAAACATGCAGGAGAATGGGAAGAAAAATTGACAATGTTCCAGAAAATGTTGGTCTTAAGATGTCTGCGTCCAGACAAAGTTGTTCCTGCGGTGGTAGAATTTGTTACAGAGAAGCTCGGCAAGAAGTTTGTAGAGCCACCACCGTTTGACTTGCCCAAGGCCTTTGGTGACAGTAACTGTACTGCTCCTCTATTGTTTGTGCTATCGCCTGGTTCTGATCCTATGTCAGCCTTGCTTAGATTTGCTGATGATCAGGTATGTGTTTTAACTTTAAATTCTATAAGTTTTGCCTATTTAGTCTTATCTAATCTTCTCATAAAAACTTGGTTTAAATTACTGTAAGAACTTGTAGTACAAATATCACAAATTTTAAAAAGTCATAGCAATTTATATTGAAATCAAGTTACAATGTTCTTTCTGTCAATTGCTACTATTTTAGATTGTAAAAGGCCTAAAACTATAAAACGAATTCCTTTGCTATGTTAATGAATATTGACATCAATGATAATTTCCACAGTAATAATATAACTTTCTTATGACTCTTGCAGGGCTTTGGAGGTGCCAAGTTCGATTCCTTGTCTTTAGGTCAAGGTCAAGGTCCCATCGCTATGAAGATGATTGAGAAAGGTTTGAAGGAAGGAACGTGGGTCATGTTACAAAATTGTCACTTGGCTCCGTCTTGGATGCCCACGCTAGAGAAAGTTTGTGAGGTAAGCATTATTATTATATTTTTGCATATTTTTAAGTACATGTAGTAAAAGAAGGAGTGTGAAGTAAATATGCCAAACACAAACTATCATGAAACTAAAGAAATTAAAACAAAACAAACAAAAAGCTGTTCTGTTAGTAATTATTTATGCTTCCATATGAAAAAAATAACCAAAATTAAAAAAATCAAGATTTTGTATGCCATGCCTACTAAAGTGTTTGATGCCTTTTTGGCTGCCATGCAATCATCATAAAACTTGCATATGCGTCTAGGTATGAATTAACAAGATATATAAAAATAAAGTTATACCCACCACATCATCTTCATGGTTCATTAACTTAAGTGATTAAGTGATTGCACAAAAATGATATGTTGTTAGGCTTGTACCCATATGCATATATTAAGTCTCATTCAAATAAATACTTTAATTTATTTACAGGAATTCAATCCAGAACAGACTCATCCTGATTTCCGTCTATGGCTGACCAGTTACCCAACAAGCTTCTTCCCTGTGTCAATCTTACAGAACGGTGTAAAAATGACCAATGAGGCACCCAAGGGATTACGTTTCAATCTTCTCAAGTCGTACATGACAGATCCCATCTCTGATCTGGAAATATTTAACTCTGTCAAACAACCAGTAAGTATTACATAAGACAACCAACCAAAATTTTCCCTAAAAAGAAAAAGAAAAAAATTGTATTTGAATTAATTAAATTTTTAATTTTTAGCCTGTTTGAAATTAGGATAAAAATCTCAGTCATTCCAAAGGTCCATCCTACACTGGACAAATCTGGTAAAAAATTGCTTGGTCCAGTAAAATATTTTGACTTTTTCCATTTCAATGTACATGTTTACAGGACATGTCTGGTAAAAGAGAAAAATACTTGGGAATCAATGAAATCTCAATGAAATTACATCTACTAGGAATAAAATACATGTTCATATTTTGACTTCTCTATGATATTGTTTAAAATTATATTAACTTTCAAAATAACTCTTGCGCCTAAATATGTTTTATTATTGTTTTAATGTTCATTTTGCTTAATTTGTGAAATTACCTTGTTAGAAAACAGGCAGTCAGGTAAAACTAAACAGCATGTATCTATAACTGTTTATCTCACACTTATGTAGATAAACAAAAACAAAATACACATAGATACACATATACAGATTATAAATTATTAGTTTCTATACATTTATAAGTAGTTGGAAAATGCATGGGACAAGCACTAATAGTTCTTTACAGCTATTTTCAGACATTCAAGAGGCTCCTGCAGGATCAAAAACTATCTTTGTCTTTGGGGCTTTTCAGGGGTGACTTTTGAACCTTGCTTATATAAATGGTTAAAAAGGTCTACCCGTTAACATTTTTTGAGGGGATAACATGTGGAAGCCTGATTTTGGCTAGGTCACAAGTATCATTAGTAGCTAGAACACAAATATCTACAAATATAAGATTCTTGCATGTCTTTCTCATCTTTCTGTGGAACAATTATATTTAGGGTATATGAACTAATTTTAAACATGTCCAAAAGACATAATGCCCCATCTCGTAACATTTGGGACAGACAGACCCAAACAATATTTGCTCCAATGATGCCCCCCCCTACTTTCATAGATGGAGCATAAAGGATAAAACAAGAATTGTTGAACAGCATGTATTTCTATTATATATTTATCTTCCTTCTTCTTTGGCACAACTTCAGCTTGAATTCTTTAGCTTTTTCTTATAAAATATGAAAACAGATATTTATATAAAGGCATATTATATATATAAAAATGTAAGCTCTAGATTTAATGATAGCTAACTTAACGTGGATGTCATAACCAAAAACACATGAAAAGTCGTACCAAAGGACACTTTAATAATTCATCACAATACCAGGAGACAAGAAAGATAACACACCAAAGCTGTACAATACAACTTAGCAGTAAACATATTTATGAATATAAAGAAGCAGAGGTACCAATGGGGCATCTGAATGTCAAAATCTGAAAGGCTAGTTATAATGAGAAACAAACTAATGTCAAAAACAAGATTGAACTCAAGTGCTCCAGAAGGGTAAGCAGTGATTACTTTTTGTAACACACCTGTCACACCGACAGTTTGAATATCTTGATTTTATCCTGTTTAAGATATAATTTTGTATATCTCTGTAAAGGGCAACCATTTGATTCTGAGGAGGGGGGAGGGGGGCTGCCAGCTTTTGTAAATTAATATTCTGAAAATTATTTTAAAAATCTGTCCCAAGATTCTTTAGTATGGTATATATGAATTAAATATTCTCACGCAATTTTCTGACCTACAAAATTTAGAAGATAAATAATTGACTCAACCCAAACTGCCAGCCCCCCTCAGAATAAAATGGTTGTCCCGCAACACATCTAGAAGATGTTGTTTGGCTGTGTCTCTGTATAAAATATGATTATGTTTATTTTTGTAGCATAACTGGAAGAAGATGTTGTTTGGCCTGTGCTTCTTCCACGCCATCGTACAGGAGAGGAGGAAGTTTGGAGCTCTCGGCTGGAACATCCCGTACGAGTTCAACGAGACTGATTTACGTATCTCTGTACGACAGCTGGCTATGTTCATGAATGAATATGATGTATGTATACCAAATATTTTCTTAAACCTGTGGGGTATAACTTTGGGAGGGGGAAGGTGTACTTAAAATATATTTTAGAAAGGGTAGGTCTTTATATAGAATTGACTTGAAAATTTTGTAATAAAAACAATGCTACAAACAACAACTGTCTAAGCCAACCTTTGAATGAACCTTAAAGTCTGGCCACCAATCGCACACTAGGTTTGCCCTTCTGTGTCTACCATAAACAATTTCAAACCCAAAAGATATAAGGTTTTGACAGGTTTTCACTGAATTTTAATTGCACTTTAATTTATCAACTGGCTGTATTTAATGTACTCATGATGATTAGCATTTCTCAAAATTTATAATTTTTATCTCCCACTTAATGATTTCTTCTTTTACCAGGACGTACAATACGATGCTCTGAGGTACTTAACAGGCGAGTGTAACTATGGTGGGCGTGTCACTGACGACTGGGATCGTCGTACCCTCCACAGCATCCTGGATAAGTACTACTGCAACAAGATCAACGAAGATCCAAACTACTTCTTTGATGACACACATTTGTACTATGCTCCACCTGAAGGGGAGGTAAATATAGATTTTTTAGGTTTTCCAATTCTATAATTAGATTTATCTGTACATGTACTAGATTATATAAAGCCAAATCTGATTGGAAGATAAATATAGAATTTGTTATAAGGGTTTATCAATGGTGTAAATGCATTCTATTGCAAACCTTGTGCATTTGAGAATTAATTCTTTCTTAGGGCGCATTCGAAATTCCCTCCCTAGGCAGCCTAGGTAGATTATTATTCCCTGGTTGAAATATAAAACAGAACGCAGGTGACCTCTGTTTTGTATGGGTCAATGCTCTTTTTAACAAACAAAAATGTACATTTGGAACAACCTAGGTTACATATTATATTACCCAGGTTGTTCTTGTTTTGCCGCAAGTGAGCGACATTTTTATGGCCCGACCACGTATGTGGATCGGACATATAGTTTTACCCTTGTCCGTCCGTCCGTCCGTACGTCCGTCCGTAACACTTTGGTTAAGTTCTTGGTTAAGGTCCATTACTCGGATACTAGATGTTGGGGGTCAATGATATTTCACCACCAGATGGGTCTTGGGTAGGGCTACACCACCCACTAGAAATTAGGTCACTGTGACCTATATTTTATGCATGAACGACTTCGGTTAAGTTCTTGGTTAAGGTCCATAACTTGGATACTAGATGTTGGGGGTCAATGATATTTCATTACTAGATGTGTCTTAGGTAAGGTGGCACCACCCACTAGAAATTAGGTCACTGTGACCTATATTTTATGCATGAATGACTTTGGTTAAGTTCTTGGTTAAGGTCCATTACTCGGATACTAGATGTTGGGGGTCAATGATATTTCACCAGTAGATAGGTCTTGGGTAGGGCTACACCACCCACTAAAAATTAGGTCACTGTGACCTATATTTTATGCATGAACGACTTCGGTTAAGTTCTTGGTTAGGGTCCATAACTTAAATACTAGATGTTGGTGGTCAATGATATTTCACTACTAGATGTGTCTTAGGTAAGGTGACACCACCCACTAGAAATTAGGTCACTGTGACCTATATTTTATTCATGAATGACTTTGGTTAAGTTCTTGGTTAAGGTCCATATCTCAGATACTACATGTTGATGGTCAATGATATTTCACCACTAGATGTGTCTTGGGTAAGGTGAAACCATCCACTAGAAATGACTGAGGTCACTGTGAGGTATATTTTATGCATGAATGACTTTGGTAAAGTTCTTGGTTAAGGTCCATATCTTGAATACTACATGTTAGGGGTCAATAATATTTCACTACTCGATGAGTCTTGGTAACATGGCACCAACCACCAGGTCACAGCAACCTATATTTTACACATGAACACTTTTGATCAATTTCTTGGTAAAGGTCCATATCCCAGGTAATACATTGAGGGTCAATGATATTTCGAGAACGGGAGGGCCATCCTGTGGCTCATAGACACATTATCTAGTTCCTACCTGGGGCTTTCTGGGTTTGAACGTCAAACGCAAGCGTAATAAAATCTGTCTGTATTTCCTTTTCAGTATGAATCCTACTTAGAATACATCAAAAGCTTACCACTGGTGCCGAAACCAGGAATCTTTGGTATGCACGACAACGCCGACATCACTAAAGACCAGGGAGAAACCAGTCTGCTGTTTGATAACATTCTCCTTACACAGGTCAGTATCAAGGGAGATAATTAGGTCAGTTTCAGGGGAGTTTATTTCATGGATCAAAATAAGCCGACATCCAGTAGCCCATGGCTACTAGAAGATATTAAGCTGGGCTACCAACCTTTAAGATAACTGAGTTAAACCAAAAGTGAATTATTGAACAAAGTTGGGATCTTGCGTACTATAATGTATTTACAAATATTTTGCCCCTGAAAAAACTTTAGTATTAGGTCAGAGTGTTTTTTCATCTAATTTTAAGGTCAAGTTTCATAAGAAACTAATGAGATGTGGAAGGTGTATGTATGCAAACTCCAGAAATCAGTAGTAATTAAAAAAGTACAATAAAAATGTAATTATTGATATGTTAAATTCCATATTGTTTTCATCTAATTTTAAGGTCAAGTTTCATAAGAAACTAATGAGATGTGGAAGGTGTATGTATGCAAACTCCAGAAATCAGTAGTAATTAAAAAAGTACAATAAAAATGTAATTATTGATATGTTAAATTCCATATTGTTTCACGAAGGTAAACAGGCATTTTGTTAATCTTTTTGTCTGTCTCTGTGTATGATAGCCAAAAAATGCATTAAGGTGTATATTTCTCAGCAATTAGACATGGTACAATGTTTATATGTCACATTCTGACTGGTCCAATGTGTTAACTACTATATACATCACTGTAACCTACATT
Organism: Arcuatula senhousia; assembly: GCA_963971305.1. Lineage (NCBI taxonomy): Eukaryota > Metazoa > Mollusca > Bivalvia > Mytilida > Mytilidae > Arcuatula > Arcuatula senhousia. Next base: position 4,985,890 of record OZ020317.1, on the reverse strand, counting down.
TTCTGCTTGAGTGACTTCCATAAAACTTTGATAGCTTGTGTTTTTGAAGTAAGATTTGGGGTTTAAAACTTATTCCTAAGATCATGTCATGCATGCTTAATGGACAAATTAATTTCTTAAAATTAGTGTTGTTTCATATGGTTTTGAAAAGAGGGGACCAAACAATAAATACACAACAATTATATTTGGGTCAAAAAGTTAAAATCAAAAGTGAGGATAAAGGGATTTTTATCAAACAAACAAAAAGCTTTGTTAATCATAGTGACAAGGGTTCAAAAAGTAGGACATTAGAGTTTTGAAGAGTAGGTGTTTATTATGGTATTTTTGTGTAACAACTTTGGTGGAACTGGGTTTTATAACATTGCTGTTAATGATTTTGCTGCATGTTGTAATAAATAATAATAATGATTTTAATTTTGCCAAAATTTATTTGTATGGTATATTATTTGTAATTTGGTTGCTTATGTTTTCTTAGATGTGACCCAGTTTAATTTTATTACCTGCAATTTTTTTTGTTTTCTATTTTTAATTTTGTATTTATTTAAGAATTATTTAAACAAGTATTTAAAGAAAAGTTACATGTATTATGATATGGATGATATTACAGTTTTGAAATACATTTGTATTTGGCTTACTGCTTATTTTACTAAAATTAGATTTTTAAATATATTTTATTAAAATAATTAATCTATATCTTTTTTTTTTCACATACTTTTTTCTCAAACTTAGAAAAAAATGCCTAGGATACAAATCAATAAAGCTTTAATAGAAATGAATTCAAGATATAATTAATGGGGCATTGTTTAATTGTAATCATTCCATGGAGGTTAGAATGTTTCAAAACTAGATATTAAAACGAAAGAATATGGAATATGTGCCAGAAAGACACGATCCACATATTGAAACGATTTTGATAAATGTACAACAGCAAAATTTCACTGCGTGTGAAGCGCTTTTCTGGATTAACCTTCATCAGACACGCTAGGAGTAGAAAACTTGGAAAACCGGTGATGTCAATATGGATGTATGGAGGCACTTTTTTAACTACCTTTTGTCATATAAAATTTCGTTCTGAAACCAATCACCCATGATTACTTAATAGAAGTGCCTCCTGTCCTCTTGTCACATAAAGTTCTAAAGCAGCGCCAATGATAATGAATATTTAAATTGAACATGAGTTTTAACATGATATTATTATATTGATTATATAATAATTTTTTGTTTAATTTTATTTTTTAATTTTTGCTTTGTGCTTCAACCCTGGTTGTTGTAACAGAAAAGGGTAAGGCAAAGGGAGATAACTTGTGTATCAGCTTCTTATTTATATAAATATTGTATTATATGTATCAGGCTTTTAGATCAGTTTGTGTTCCATGTAGAGTTATCCACCCTTTGATTTTGAAATTGTTTATGGAAAATGCAAATTTATTGCAACAATGAATATGCAATTAAAAATATAAATTTCAAAAAAATTGAACCTTTGACAGCTTAAAGCATTCTTACGTTCTGAATGCATGTTAAAATTAAAAAATCAATCGGGGATGGATCCAGATATTTTTTAAATGGTGAGGGGAATCTGTCTTTAAATGCAGTCCACTGAAGACAACAGAAAGGGGGGAGTGTTTCAGACCAAATTAACAAAAAAATCTAAATGAAAATGTTACTAAATTTCTTGGGGAGAAGTGTGTTTGAACACCAGACCCCAAATTTTCTCTCCGGATCCACATCTGTTTAATGGGTGGATACTTAATCATGGAGCAACAGTAGGCTTGTATACTAACCACTAAACAATAGTCATCTTCTTTTGAGGGTTCTGGGAAATTTTTATTATGCACTTTCTGTGGCTAAAGTCACTGCATATCAATTATTGTAGATCAATGTTAGAATATGTAGTAATGGTGATGGAATTTATTACAGTACTTGCCAGAGATATTTACTACCTCATCCTGTTATTTATGATTCCTGACTTTATATATTCAATATAATAAAAACCATTTCAATTTTAGATTAATTGAAATGAAAAGTCAACTTTAGCACAGTACACTCCCCTCCTTATAGCACAAACTGTTGGAATTGGTTCTGATATTTGAAATCTGGCCTTTCTAATAGTTTTAATGTACAATAGTTCAAAGCACGTTTGTACATTTGATACAGAATTTTGGCTTTGTTGTGCAATGTTATAGCCAGATATTAAAGCTTTTTAAAAAGAAAGTTAACAGATATTATATTGTACTGCTGCGGACCCAGTGTAACGTAAATTGCTTTTAACCACTGAGCCAACAACCTTACAAAAAGAAGGATCTTGTACGGCTGCTAATCAAGTGTCACGTTGAGCCACGTTGATAAAACAGCGATACAAAGTATGGGTTCGTTTGTTGTCGGAATTTAGCTGAATAGGAGCATCTGGTGGCACAAGGATTTACAAAGTATAGAAACAGTATACAAGATCATCAATTTATTTCACGCGAAAACCAATAAAATTCACAATTTCATTATAACACAAATATATCAAGTATTGTCCAGAATAAACACAGAAAAATCCGTCTTGAAGGTGAATCTTGAAGGCCCTTCAGCTTATCAAGTCAAACTAACAATTTTCAAACAGACATAAAAACTGATACCAAACTTCACAATGCGGAGATAACCAACAATAAATATTTCGGACTCTTCTGAAATATAATCAAAACAATGCTATTTATTTATCCGTTATTCAGTATAAAATTTCATGAAATTAAGCTAACAATGAATTATCACAACTAGACAAACAGTTTCTCCCTTTTCTCCAAACTCGGAGAACTTTACAACCTAATCGGGAGACACCTCCAGATCAGGAGCACCAACGGCAAATATGCTGGAGCAATATATATAACAACTATAATTAAATATTACACACCTCTTCTCTTTGGTGTCGTGCATATGACATGTCTCCTAGAATCTCCGAGATCTTAATCTACTAGTATTAATTAACTACAGCAACAGCTAGCTGGTCGGAAGAACTACCAAGTGAAGCCAAATCAAATTTTGCCGCTGCCTGAACTTTTATAGAACCACGTGACCATGCGGAAACCCGTAACCAATCAAAATTATCTAACGGTACTTTTGGACCAATCAGAAATTACGTCACTCTGGAAGCACACTTCCGGTAAAATGTCACCAACAAATTTGTGTTTTCTCAACAAGGGTTTTTCAAGGCCTACCGGTCATGTATTTAGCCAAATATGTAAAACGGCATATCTTTGGAAAGAGCCAACTTAGTGTGATTTGCTTATGTGATTGACAGGTAACGACAAACAACTATGTTCAATAAAATCAACTCGAAAGGCCCTGACCCCCTTGATTTCTACGTGTGTTTTTTCCAAAATACATGGCTCTACCTTTAATATCGTAACTGTCAAGGTTCCCGGAGACTACATACAGGTTAATCAAACCAACATAACAAATTGCAACAACCATTACATCCGACAATATGTTTTCTCTATGTTTCTTAGCGTATAAAGACATGGCATAAAAGGGGGGAGGCACAGCACAACACTGCCCCCCTCCAAATTTGGCATTTGGTCTCCAAATAGGTAAGTGGCTTGACAAGTAAACAAAAATAACATTTCTGTCATTGCAACACAACCACATTGAATATGAAACACGTCTCCACAATCATCTATATTGGGTCTCATTACTTTCAGTACTCATAGTACTTTGATTCAAATATATAGCATAAGTTCCATGAAATCATTGTGCATGCGTTGTAATACTTTTTTTTTTTTTTTTTTTTTTTTTTTTTTTTTTCTTCAGGACAATACTACAGTGAGTTTGAAATAAAGCATACAACATCAAGTTTCCATTCTTTCTTACTTTATATATCTATATACTAGTATAATCAGTATAAAGAAGTCTATAATAAAAAAAACTAGAACGACAATGAAGATTACTTAATAAATGTTACATGGCAAATTTAACAAAAACTAACTCAATCACAAGACTCGATCGTCTCAAACGTTTTGCATTAACAACCGTCAACTTTAAAAAGCATCTCCCGATTCCATGGGGCAGTGGTAGGAGTTGACTTGGACTAGACGCCTCTTCAGTAAATCCCTCAGTCCAAAGAGTTTGTAGTATAGACTTTCACTCAAAAGTTCCTGCAAATATCTACTTTCTCTAGGCAAGGTGTTCAAGTCTAGCAAAGCTCCATTCCTTAAATAGTTCAAAATGATGCGGAAGTGTGCAGGATCTCTGTCAAAGAAGTAAGTGTTAGCATTTGGTTTAAAGGGTGATTGTGGCAACAACATAAGTGCAAACAAACTGGACGGATCAGCCCTGAGCGACACTTTGCTTGTTTGGAATAGACTTCCTCCGATATTCAACATGACTTTCTCATCTTGAGCGTCCTGACATGACTTTAAGGCCGACCGTACCACTGAACTGTAGATAGGAGCATCTAATGGGGTACCATCTACCACTACTACATCTTGGTCCCCTCCACTTTCACCACCAACTTTATCTGACTCAATCGGAACTGCCGTATAAATTGGGACAACCACTTCTTCTTGTATTTCTACACTGACGACAGATCTAGAACTAGATGAACTACTATTACTACTACTTGAGCTGCTGCTGCTACTGCTACTTCCTCTGACTATACTTGCTGGCTTTGACTTCTTCCTAGCAGGCACTGACTCTTCCTCTACCACCTTTCTCTTTTCTAACTTAAATAACGGCTCCTGAGGGGGTTTATCTTCTTGGTGGTTCTTTAGCACCCTCTTCATTTGGGTAGGCATAACATCTTTAATGTATTTCTCATAGTCTCTCTCTGCCTCTTCTCCTCGTTTCCCATCTCTGGTGAAGATGACCATGTCTTGATCCTCTAGATCAGTACATCCATGCTGCAGATTCTTGCGGTTGAAAATCTTGCGACACTTCAGACATTTATAGCTAAAACCAGCGTGCTGCTCTTTAAGGTGACGCTCGACTCTCCATTTCAGAGGGAACTCAATGTCTCCACATACAAGGCACAAACAGGTGGCCTAAAAAAAAACATAAACAATATAATATTTTATTTCTATATATAAGAAAAAAATAGACTACAAAATATCTACCCCAACAATATTTATATTACATACAAATTCAATCACTACCTGTTTACATATTTAGTGATTCCAACCGTTAAATATTGCAATTTTTTTTTTTTTTTTTTTTTTTTTTTTAAGTACCACTAGTTACTGTCTCCTCTATAGGGTTTCAACTTATTGTGGTGAACCACTTTTGGGGGGTGATTTGGTTTCACTTTAATTCTATACAAGACATCATTGAGCTTGTCTAATACTTCTACTGGGCCTAACCATGGTTTCTGGAATTTAGGGTTTAAACCCCTTTTCCGTACTGGTTTAAAATACCACACTTTATCTCCCTTGTTGTAAGAATTTTCTACACAGTTCTTATCATATTTTCTTTTCATTGTTTCAGTTGACAGTTTAAGATTATTACTAGCAAATTCGTGAATCCGTTCAATTTTACCTTCCAATTCATAAGCAAAATCTGAAGCATTTTGATTTTTCTGTTCATTTGGTTTGCCTAAAATCAAATCTATTGGTAGATCAATTTCTCTACCAAACATCATTTTACAAGGTGATACTCCAGTAGAAGTATGTGAACTTGCTCTATAAGCCATTAACAAAAGGGGAATATAAGAGTCCCAATCCCGTTGATGAATTTCAACAAAACAAGCTAACATGTTTTCTAAGGTTCTGTTCCACCTTTCAACCATGCCATCCGATTGCGGATGCATAACAGTGGTTCGTGTTTTCTCTATGCCCAAAATTCTACACATTTCTTGGAAAAGTTTAGATTCAAAATTACTACCTTGATCTGAATGAATTTGCATAGGCACCCCAAATACAGATATAAATCTATCAACTAATTCTGATGCTACTGTACTAGCTTCTTGATTTTCTATAGGAATGGCTTCCACCCATTTTGTAAAATAATCACCAATAACCAACAAATATATGTTACCATTCTTTGTTCGGGGAAGGGGACCCATAATATCCACGGCTACTCTTTCGAGTGGAGCACTAACTGTATACATTTTCATGGGAGCTTTTGCTTTTCGTTTCGGCATTTTTCTACTATTGCAGGTATCACATTTTAAACACCATCTTTCTATATCACGGTACATTCTAGGCCAATGATATTTCTTATTTATTTTGCTAAAGGTTTTCTTTATCCCCAAATGACCTCCGGTGACACCATTGTGCATATGTTCTAATACTAGAGGGACCAATTTGGAAGGAACCAACACTTGTAAATCTACTTCATCACCTTTCTCACTCTCGAACTTTTTGCATAAAATATTATCTACTATTGCTAGAGAATCCCATCTATTCCAATAATACTTAACAGTGGGACTAGAGCTCGATATTTCAGCCCACGTAGGTTTTTCTCTATTTTTCATTAACTCTATTAAGATATTTAAATCTATGTCATCTCTCTGAAATTCTACAATCATTTTATTAGGTACAGCACCACTCTCACTTTTACCACTTTCATTCTGCTTACTTCGGGTATTAACTACACCTACAAAGTAAGTAAGGGGTACCTCTTGTTCATGCGCTAGTATGGTTTTATTTTCGGTATCCTTTTCTCTTACTATCTGAGTACTATTTGATTGGTCTAACTGCTCAAACTTGCTAGTGACTTTCGCTGCTTTCAGAGAACCATCACTAGTGTACAAGTTTCTGCACCCAAGGGGTCCAACCTCGCCCAAGGCTTCCCTAGGATAGCGTACATGGGAATCCGAGGTAGGGACTTGTGCTAACCCTTCTTCGGCCAAATAACCATCAGTGTTAGGCTTCCCGACAGCTACTGTATTTAGAATTTTGTCAGTGCTCAAGCCATAACTACTCTGATCACTGCCGGAAGCTACCCCTGCATGTAGCGACTTAACTGGCCAGACATGTAAACTGCCTGTGTCATCAATTCTCTTAGAATACAAGGTGTCCAGATTGACAATATCTCCAGTTTCAAATTTTATATCATGTTTAAAATCAACCTGTTTCTGTGAGGGGTCTGTGATGACGAACTTTTGACCTCCGTGGGACAGGGAACTAGTGCGTTCCGCTACCTCAACAGATAAACTATTGACAACTTCCCGCTCGATATTCTCATGTAAACCGGGCCCTGATTTAACATGAGCAGACTCATTTGAAAGTGTCTCTGAAATTCCACACCCAATTGTTTTATGCGCATATACATTTTCTCTCTTTTCACAATAGGGACAATTCTGTCCAGAGCAGGGACGCCTAGACAACGTGTCGGCGTTTTGATTAACTCTACCATTTCTGTGTTCAATAACAAAATCATAAGTTCCTAAGGATTCTAACCAACGAGCAAGTTGACCCTCGGCCATTTTGAAATTAATGAGCCATCGTAGAGCTCCATGATCCGACCGAATTTTAAACTTTCTACCATACAAATAAGGATGAAAATGTTGTACCGCTCGCACAACAGCTAACAACTCCTTTCTAGTCACACAATAATGACGCTCCGGTTTGGATAAGATCTTACTAAAATATGCTATCACTCTCTCACAATCCCCTTGCTGTTGCCACAGAACAGCTCCAATACCTGTTTCACTAGCATCACAATCAATACCAAATATTCCCTCCCTTAAAGGGTATCCAAGAATTGGGGCAGAAGTGAGGGCTTCTTTTAACTGGTCGAAGGAACTCTGACATTCACTTGTCCAAACAAAGTTTTGATCTAACTCCGTAAGTTTATGTAATGGTTTTGCTATACTCGAAAACCCTTTAACATATTTTCTATAGTACGAGCATAGTCCTAAAAAGGACCTTACATGTTTTACATTCTTTGGAATAGGCCAATTTTTAACAGTCTCTACTTTTTCAGGATCAGTGGCAATTCCGTCAGGGCTAACAATGTGGCCCAAAAACTTAACTTGGGTTTTGAATAAATGGCATTTCTTTGGACTTAACTTTAAATTTGCCTCTCTTATTCTTTTAAATACTTCCTCTAAATTTAGCAAATGTTCTCCAAAAGTCTTTGAAAATATAATAATGTCATCTAAGTATATCAAACAAATTTTCCAAGTAAGACCAGACAGTACCTTTTCCACTAATCTCTCAAATGTACTGGGACTGTTAACAAGCCCAAAGGGCATTCTTACGAATTGCCACAGCCCACCACCAGGGATGGAAAAACTTGTTTTACAACGATCTTTTTCAGCTACAGGAACTTGCCAAAAACCTTGTTTCATATCAGCAGTACTAAACCAACGAGAACCAGATAAAGCATCAAGCGTATCGTCTATCCTTGGGAGGGGCTGACTATCTTTTACTGTAATCTCATTTAACTTACGATAATCACAACAAAATCTAATGCTATGATCAGGCTTGACAATCATAACTACGGGTGAACACCAAGGACCATTTGAAGGTTCAATAATGTTATTTTCGGCCATTGTTTTTATTTCTTTCTCTGCTTGTTCCCGCTTCGCCAAGGGTATTCTATATGGCCTTTGTTTTATAGGGGGTGCGTTGCCAGTATTTATGTTGTGTTCCACTAGATTCGTAAACCCTATATCACTCTTAGAACTAGAGAACACATCTTTATATTTATTCAATAGCTCTCTCATTTTTTCGCTCTCTTCCTGATTTAAGTTCTCACAACTTCTTGAAAACAATTCTTCGATGTGTTCATTCGAATTTTCATTCTCTTGCAAAGCATTCACCGTTTCTACTGACATATCTGCTATATGTTCAAATTTTCCGACCACTGTGTCTCTGTACAGTTCATACTTTTCCTTGCTAACATTTATCATTCGCACGGGAATACATTTATTTTCTAAATCGGCTAATACTCTAGCTACTAGCAACCCGCTCATTTCTACAAACTTCTCATCACTTTCAACTACAACTTGTGTGTCGCTCTCCACAAACCCAGTGGGAAAGCAAGGGACAATAATTTCTGACTCTGGGGGTACAGTTACATTTTCAAGCACCCTAACTTGACAACACCTATTTTCTTCTTTTTCTTGAAATGAAAAACAAGGGATTTTTCTACCTGACAATCGGACAAACCCTTTGCTAACAAATACATCACATTTATAAGATTTCATGAAATCCAGTCCCAATATCCCTTCATTATGAATATTAGCTACTAAAACCTTTTGTTTATATTTTCTTCCAACTATTTCAAATTGTACATTGGTACTTCCTTGAAAAGGAGACAGTTCCCCAGTAGCACTCAACAAACTAGACTTTACATCACAAAGTGGAGGTTTATTCACCAACTGATCAAAAATATCTTTTCTAAGAATAGTAACAGAGGCACCTGTGTCTACTAACATTTTCACATGTAAATTTTCTATTCTGACATTTATAAAACAACCATCCACTTTGTCCGTGACTGTATAGTCCAAATTTGTTTTGGAGGACCTTGTGGGCTTCAATGTTGGGTTCCGGTCCCCGAACCCAACGCCTGGTAGTTTTCCGACTTACTAAAATTGCTTTGTCTATTTTGATTTTGATACATTTCATTCTTGGGAAAAGTGTAATTCCCGTTTCTTGTTCCATAGTTTTGCCTGGGTCTATAGTTTGTATTATTTCTACGACCGTGATTGTTTCTATTTTGTCTATTGAAATACTGAGGTTTTGGTTGTTCAAAAACTTCATTGCTATTATCAGCAGAATTTGAGCATTCTACTGTTCTAACAGGTTTATGCATACATTGCTTGTATTTGAAGTGTTTTCTGAGTGTGACTTCATTTCATTAACTTGTTTTTCTAGATGTTCTACTTTTTCTCTAAAATCATGAACTACTTCAATAATTTGACTCTTCATACTCTGCATACTCTTTTGTATGTCTACATTTAATAAATACATTTGCTTTGAAAATGTGTTAACTATTTGACTTTCATGGCTACCGACAGAACTATGAGTGCTTACACTGGGACCTGAGATACGTTCATGATCATCACAGTCGTGAAAATGTTCTTGACTAGAAATACCCATTTCATTTGTATTTTCCATGTTCTCAACTTCTATTTGCTCCATATTGATTTTTATCAAATATGATACTTTTTACAGATGTCCTATTTCAACACCAACAACAAAACAATGTTATTTTCAATAAAACTACAAGTACTTTGTATCTATCAATCCCACCGCTGCCACCAAATGTACTGCTGCGGACCCAGTGTAACGTAAATTGCTTTTAACCACTGAGCCAACAACCTTACAAAAAGAAGGATCTTGTACGGCTGCTAATCAAGTGTCACGTTGAGCCACGTTGATAAAACAGCGATACAAAGTATGGGTTCGTTTGTTGTCGGAATTTAGCTGAATAGGAGCATCTGGTGGCACAAGGATTTACAAAGTATAGAAACAGTATACAAGATCATCAATTTATTTCACGCGAAAACCAATAAAATTCACAATTTCATTATAACACAAATATATCAAGTATTGTCCAGAATAAACACAGAAAAATCCGTCTTGAAGGTGAATCTTGAAGGCCCTTCAGCTTATCAAGTCAAACTAACAATTTTCAAACAGACATAAAAACTGATACCAAACTTCACAATGCGGAGATAACCAACAATAAATATTTCGGACTCTTCTGAAATATAATCAAAACAATGCTATTTATTTATCCGTTATTCAGTATAAAATTTCATGAAATTAAGCTAACAACGAATTATCACAACTAGACAAACAGTTTCTCCCTTTTCTCCAAACTCGGAGAACTTTACAACCTAATCGGGAGACACCTCCAGATCAGGAGCACCAACGGCAAATATGCTGGAGCAATATATATAACAACTATAATTAAATATTACACACCTCTTCTCTTTGGTGTCGTGCATATGACATGTCTCCTAGAATCTCCGAGATCTTAATCTACTAGTATTAATTAACTACAGCAACAGCTAGCTGGTCGGAAGAACTACCAAGTGAAGCCAAATCAAATTTTGCCGCTGCCTGAACTTTTATAGAACCACGTGACCATGCGGAAACCCGTAACCAATCAAAATTATCTAACGGTACTTTTGGACCAATCAGAAATTACGTCACTCTGGAAGCACACTTCCGGTAAAATGTCACCAACAAATTTGTGTTTTCTCAACAAGGGTTTTTCAAGGCCTACCGGTCATGTATTTAGCCAAATATGTAAAACGGCATATCTTTGGAAAGAGCCAACTTAGTGTGATTTGCTTATGTGATTGACAGGTAACGACAAACAACTATGTTCAATAAAATCAACTCGAAAGGCCCTGACCCCCTTGATTTCTACGTGTGTTTTTTCCAAAATACATGGCTCTACCTTTAATATCGTAACTGTCAAGGTTCCCGGAGACTACATACAGGTTAATCAAACCAACATAACAAATTGCAACAACCATTACATCCGACAATATGTTTTCTCTATGTTTCTTAGCGTATAAAGACATGGCATAAAAGGGGGGAGGCACAGCACAACAATATATCCAACAATGTACCAGCCCCTTATTTCATGAAAACCAGAGTCTTTCAGCCAACACGAGTTAAGGCCAATATAAAAATATCCCAGATTGTCATCCACTTCTGCCCTGATAATTTTTTCAGCCGCCTCAAAAAAGAGTTATTTTGGTTTTTTTTATTTTTGCTAATGATGTTCATTTTGGGTCAATTTCCTTTAAAGAGGTTGAAATTATTTTATCAAAATGGATAAAAAAAAGAAAAATGAAATTTGCCTGCTCACCCAATATTTGCACGAAATTTGGATGAGAAACTAAGAATGAATTTATTCTGGCCTGACTGGATTTTAACAATGAACTGACCAAAGATTCTTGACATTAAAGGGCATACAATCCTGATAAAAAACAACGTATATGTTAGATAATTGCATGATGTTTGATTTGAATCTACAATTCTCTGACTTGAGTAACACATAGTATGCTTCCTCTATCTTATGTATACGCCTTTCTATCTCTTCATCACAGCCACAAGGGGTAAAATTGTTGATAGTTTAGTGTTTTAAGTTCACACAATTTTAAAATGATGCTTTGTTTGATGACAAAAGAAATGTTTCCAAATTTTAAAATATAGAAAAATATGAGCAATTATTTCTTGGAAGGTTAATTTGGTTTCAAACAATGCATCCATAATGTTTGTTCATTTCATTTGTGTGTTTGTTTCAAACATGTTCAGAACTTGTTCTTTAATGTTTACATTTTATTGAAACAAAAGTAAGCAGTTCAGTTGTAAAAGTACTGTATAGTGGGAATTATCATGAGATTTTAAATTTCGCCTTATTTGGGAGATCCGAGGAATTGCTAAAATTAAAGTCCTACTTAATTTTAGTCCAGATATTTCACAATTATCCCTTGTATACTGAAAACCTGGAAATCAAGAAATTAAGTCATATATTTACAAGTCATCAGTTCTGTGTTCAAAATATCATCCATCATTTATTTTTGCTTGTTAAACATTAATGAGGATGAAGATCATTTTTTATTCCATTCTCCAGGCTAGGGCTTCCTCAGGAGGTGGTAAATCTACAGACGAGGTCGTGGACGAGGTCGCTGCTGATATCCTCTCCAAACTTCCATCACTGTTTGACACGGATTCCGCCCTACGTAAATATCCTACGTCATACAAACAGAGCATGAACACGGTATTGGTACAGGAAATGGGCAGATTTAACAGGCTTTTGGCTACAGTTAGATCAAGTTTGTCTAACATCAGGAAAGCTATGAAGGTATGTTATAGAGTTTCATGTCACTTGTTTTGTTAAACCTTTCAGTTGATTGTCAGCCTTTTTTGGGGTGATTTCTAGTAACAAGCGTTGTAAATGCATTCTACATTTTAAAAACTTTACAAGAACTTTAAATTGTTTGATATGCAGGTTAATTGGTTAGAATCAGGTAAAATAAAAAAGGCTTTTCTGTAACAAAAAAAGACTTTATGACCAGTTAAGTTAAACAACTTGCAATGTATCACTTTTAATTCCTTTCTTATGATTGATGGACTGTGGTTTCATTATGTTTCCTTGGGTTTCAATTTTTGTGGTTTTTGTGGTGGGCGCCCAATCCACAAAATTTGGTTCCCCACAAAAAGTTTTTTATTGCATACTGCCAATTATAGAAATCCAAGATCTGGAATTATTTTAGCAATCCATGAAGTAAAGGTACTCATGAAAATAAATGAATCAACAGTTTTGAATTTTATGTGTAGTTCTTAAAAAAATTTGGCTAATAACCCATAAATGCTTTTGCTATTACAGGGATTGGTTGTCATGTCCTCAGAGTTAGAAGAAGTCGTACTCAGTATACTGAAGACCAAGATCCCAACCATGTGGATGAAGAAATCCTACCCCTCACTCAAACCACTGGGAAGTTACGTCAACGATTTCATGGCTAGGTTGAAATTCTTACAGGTTTGTACCATTACGAGTTTTTAGAAACGAAAGAAGCAGGGGTACCCATGGGGTACGGAATGTCAAAGTCCGAAAGGTCAGAGACAAACCCAGAAAACATGAAAAAGGACAGGACAATATATAAAACACGGAAACACAAAAACTATTGAATATACATTAACAAGGCGATCTCTAGGTGAAATGAGAGTGAACTCAGGTGCTCCAGAAGAGTAAGTGGTTCCTGCCTGCTATAGCACACCCGTTTCTGAAGAAGAGGTATTCAAAGATGAAATTAGTTTCAGATAGTGTTGCTTAAAGCAATTTTTCTGAAGAAAATTATCAACTAAAAAAGTTATCAACTACAATATGTTAAGATATTTTGTTAACCCTTGGCATATCAAAACATTTTTCTATGCATAAACCTTAGATTTGCTTAAGAAAGGGAAAAAGCTAGTTTTGCATGTACCTATTTATTCCACTGAAAGAAAAGAAGCTTTTTGTAAAGGGGAAATCTTAATAGATTCCAAATGTCAGGCCACAAGGCTTTTAAAATATTCAGATTACTTACCATCACTATCTTAATAATTTGAACTCTAAAGACATTTTTACATTGCATCCTTTTTTAACAGGACTGGTATGAGAATGGTCCACCCCCAGTATTCTGGATCTCAGGGTTCTACTTCACCCAAGCTTTCCTGACTGGTGCCCAGCAGAACTTTGCCAGGAAATACACCATCCCCATCGATCTGTTAGGGTTTGATTACGATGTCAAAGAGGATAAGGACTATGATACAGCCCCTGAAGATGGTATGTTAGTTTGTTTAAACTTAATTTTTATGCCCAATCTACAAAAGTAGGGGGCATATAGTGTTCGGGTTTATTTGTCATGGATCCGTCCTTTTGTTTGTACCTCCTTCTGTTTGTCTGTCCATCCCAAATTGCAAGATGTGGCATATTGTCTTTTGGTGATATTCTTGTTTATCCTGGATTGGGAAACATGCTTGCTGCTTTATATGTTCATCCCTCTCAGATTTGCAGATTGCAAATGTGGCCATTGAAGAGACCCCATTGAGCATTCTCATATCTAATTCTTCAAAGGGGTCTTTTGCAAGGACAGATCCAGAGGTGCATGAAAGGGGGGCATACCGGGGTAATTGCTAAAAATGTCAGATTTTGATGAAAATTTGAAGTTGCTTGGTCAATTTTATACAGAAAAAATATAATTTCTCAATTAAAGGGGGGCGTATGCCCCCTCCGCCCCCTCTTAATCCACCACTGTTTTGTATGCATGGGGTGTTGATCTCCCCATACATGTGGGGGGGGGGGGCAATGGTTTGTTGTTTAGGTCCTTTCCAGACTTAAAAAATAAAATTTTGAAACTTAAAAAACAAACTTTTCTTAACCTTTGTTTCAAAGGAGCAAAGAAATACCTTCCAGGCATTTAAATGTGGGAAGTCTGAAAAGTCAGACAAAATAATAAACATCCGAACTACAATCAGTTAGAAGTTCCAATGGGGAATTAGAATGTTGGAAACCTGAAAAGGCAACCATAATATAGAAACACAACAAGAAGAAACAGACAAACACACAAAACACCCACACTGCACAATCAGCAACACAAATTCATGTCATGGCTTTCATGTACTCATTCCTTGACTCTTGTTAATCTAAATAATCCTTTAGAGCTTCAAAATAAAAACATAATTGCAAATTTTAATTGTTAAAAAAAAAAAGCTTATAGATAAATGTAACAAATTGTCCTCTTCTTCGTCTTCAGCAAACATATAAACCATAGAAAACCTGTATAAACCAGGCATCCCTCTATACTGAACAAATTCTACAATTCCAAAGGAATTCGGTCTTGACAGATTTCACAGCAAAATATTTGGATAAACCTTGGATATTGTAGCTCTATATATATTTATTTTGTCTTGCTTGTGTTATTTTCAGGAGTATATGTGAAAGGCCTGTTCGTTGATGGTGCACGCTGGGATAGAAAGACCAACGTCTTTGCAGAGTCTGTTCCTAAAGTCCTATTTGACTCTATGCCTGTGGTATGTATTGAAATAAATTTTCTCTCATTTGCATCCATTTTATCAACCTCTCAACCAGCAAGCATCACCATTAGAATAATTACGGATGTTCGCTGGTCAGTTTGAAAACGACAAGGTATCTTAATTTATATGTTTGATGAATAGACAATAGGTTAAGGTACAAAATAAGGTTTAAAAAATTATAGGCTGCCGAACTTGTTTTCAAGAAAATAAGCGTTCAAAATTTTGCAGGAAAAGGCTTTCTCTGACTTTTTCATAGGTTTATTTTTAGACTTGTTTAAGTGTAAAAACCTGTAAAAAAAATAACAAGAAATTTATAAAACTTTGTGAAGAAGCTCTTAATGACCCAAGAAACCCTAATATAAAAAGAAAATAGGGGGTTACTGAGCTAAAAGTTATCCATATTTTAATGGTAAAATCCAGAGGATTCCGAAAATCTGACAGAAATCTGAAAAATTGACCAGCGATCATCCTTAAATTTATTTACCTTAATGTTAGGAATTCCATAATCAACTTGATTGTGTTGTAGAAGCTATATATCATTTCTTATTTTAGAAATTACTTTCAATGCATCATAAATCACCATAGAATTATACTCCTGACATTAACTTAATGATTTTATGATTGTATCGGAAAAGAGAGAGGTCCAACTTCATATCTTGTGAACATTTTTTTGTTTTTACACAAATGTTTTAAAGTTTATTACTTGGTCAGAAAAATATAAGGCAGATTTTGACACACATCATGTCTTTTGGACATTTTGTTTTTTTTACACAAATGTTTTTATTACTTGGTCAGAAACATATAAGACAGATTTTGCCACACGAATCTAAACACACAGAATTACTTTTGCTTAAAATTCACAGTTCTGTCAAGAATTTTTAATCTATTTCAGATACACATGATTCCAATCAAGAAATCTGACATTCCACAAAAACAGGTTTACAGCACTCCAGTCTACAAGACCAGCGAGCGTCGTGGTGTGCTCTCAACCACTGGACATTCTACAAACTTTGTTATCGGCATGTCTCTACCGTCAGACAAACCTCAAGAGCATTGGGTCCAAAGAGGCGTGGCCCTTCTCTGTCAGCTTAATGATTAGAGATAGGGCGGCCTCCGTCCCCATAACCTGGACTTTTACAATTTCATGTATTGTGGCTACTACACTTGTGTGTGCTTTTTGTATATAACTGGACTTCAGATCTAAAAATGTACACAAATTTTCCTGTCTGTGATACTGGTTTAAACACTGGTTCAATGCTATGCTAGAATAATGGGTTATTATGTATGTAAATATAATTCTGTGTGATTAATTTGTTTGAACTTATCATTTATTTCTGATTTTTCTTATGCCAACTAATAGAATTTTTATCATTTTTATATTTTTAATGCTCATTTCATAATGCTTTGAATTTTTACTCCTTTTTTCTGCCCGTATTTAGTGCTAGATAAAATTGGTCAAATAACATGATACATATTTGTTCTACTTTGTTTCAATTTTCAATATGAAAGTGAAGAACAACTAAACTTTTGATGAAAGTTGAATTTAAATAATTTGTAAAAATTGAATTTGTATTCAAATATTGGCAAAGAAAATGAAGAAGTTCATCGATGAAAATATTTACAGCTAAATTTCATACTTCATCAGTGAGTCATCATCACATCTATCTCTGCTAGCACAGTATGTGTGTATGCTTATATCTAGACAGAGCATGTGCTAGAAGGTTTTCTGTGTGTTAATTGTGTTAATTATAATCTGGCTGTTAACACATGGTAATTAACAGTGCAAAGTATTACTAGGTTTATTGCTGTTAATCATATGACTGTTAATAATAATGGGACGAAGTATAATGCTAGCGTATAAACACCTTCATGTTGTTTGAATGTATATTTGTAATGTGGAAGTTGGTAACACATGCTAATTATTGCTAGTACCATTAACAGTGAGTGTTAACACTGAAATTATAGCTATTACCATTAACAGTGAGTGTTAACACTGAAATGGAGTGTGATGCTTAATTATTATAATGTCAGAGAAATTGAATATTTTAGGAAGTCATCGTTATGGGGGCCTCAGTACCATGTTGAGAGTTTGTCTGACCAATCAGGATTGAGGATTATTTATAACAACCAATAGAAAACAATGCATTTTATATCAAAACCAGAACAAGTGAACAATGAATGAGAAAGTTCTGAATTATATGTGGAGGAAAAGTTGTGTCTTGAAATTTGTTTTTACAGTTATATTACTTACCAGTATTTCAAGAAGACTAGTAGAACATGTGCATCTTTATTTTCAGATATATTTGCATTTAAACTGTTATGGTTTTTATTTTTGACCTTTTGAGAATTAATTGTTTCTGATATTCCTTAAATTGATTTAACATTCAATATTAACAAAATTAAATTTTTTGGTTTTCGAAAAAAAAAATTCAGGTAATCAATCTTAGCCTAGAAAAATAACATTAGGGTTTAAACTTTTGAAATCCGTCCATTTGCTTAACAAAATTACAATGTTATTTATTTTCTTATATTTGAAAATAGATGCTTTTAATATGGTTTACATTACTATCATTTATTTATTCCCCCTACAGAGCATGTATCGTCATGCTGGATCGACTGTGATATCTTGTGTTTCTATTTATATAATATTTTTTTTGTGCGATATTGTGTTATTTTTTTTATCATTTATTTAATTTTTTTTTTCATATACTATTTGTTTCTCGTTAAATTTATTGTTTGTTTATTTTTTCTCCTTTACGAGAGGACAACACAGAGTTTTAAAAAAAATATAGATTTTTTGTATATGGAATTACAATAATTTGCAGCATTTATTTAAAAAGTATTGACGTATTTGGAACAAGATGTAATGTAAAAAAAAGAAGGGAAAGTCGAGAAACTTTAAACTAAGGATATTTGAATTTTAGAAATTTGTCAATACTTTTTAAATGTCATTTCATACTGCTGATTACAACTGAATAGCATTCCAATTAGAATGAATCTATTTATAGATTGAAGTTATTTATAGAATCTGCTGAGTAACTGATGGTGCAGATAATATCCGTCCTATATTTTTACTATTATAACATTCCGTCCTTCGTTTTATAATCTGACGTAAATTGTTAGTTTTGTACAAGTCAATCAACAATAAAAATTGAAGTGTTAATTTTTTTTTATGTATGGATCGATCAAACCTTATGCTATTCCAGAAATATATGTATAGGGAGGTGGACACCATTTTTATATGCATAAAACATTGATTTTGCCAGATTTGACGGAGTGAAAAATGGTGAATGTTGGGCGTGCGGCATGCGGGCAGAGAAAAATTTTCGTAACAGTTTTCTCAGCAACTACTAATCACAGCCACTTGATATTTAGTATACAGCAACATGGTGTGGTTCCATAATGTGGGATTTGGTTTCAGGTCTGTCGCTCACCTACTTCCTGTTTAACAAAATCCTGCCATTTTTGACTTTGACAGATTTTTTTTAGTCTTGCTTGCCACTGTGACAAAAAGTCATGGAATGGAAGACATCAAGTATTAATTTCAAGCAGTGCAGCCGAAACATTTTCGCCAGACTTTTTTTTTAAATAAATTACTTGAAAAGTATAATACTTAGACATTATTCATTTGGTATACAGACCCTTGTGCTAGCTTGTGGTTTACGTAACTGACCCCATGCAGTGAACTTAGGTCTTTTTTTTGTAAAACTTTTGTTACCTAAGAATACCTAGGCATCTTATATTTGGTAAACAGACACTTAGGGTTATGTTCTTCACACTTTCATATGCTGTTTGATCCTATTTTCATGTTTCAATGATTGTGAACTAAGGTCTTTTTTGTCCCCCGCCACAGCATGGAGCGGGGACAAAGAAATGCTGGAGTTCCATGGGTCAGTGTGTGTGTCACACTTTTGTAAGTGCTCTTGCAACTACAGTTCTCAATGGATTATTGTGAAATTTATACATGTTTAAATTGCTAATAGCTTGGACAAGTTTGAATTTGGGTACTGTGCGACTAGTTATTTGGAAGTTGTCCCCCTTTGACCATGAAAATGATATCCATGTATCCTTTACACTTTTGTCTACAATTCTCAATAATGTTTGTGAAATTTATACATAATGTTTATATCACTTATAGCGTAGACAAGTGTAAATTTGGGTACCATGCAACTATATTTGTGGAAGTTGTCCCCGTTTGACCATGAAAATGAGGTCTATGTGTCCATTACTTTGTAAGGGCTCTCACACTTTCTCAATGGATGTTTTTTGATAAAGAAATTTAAACATAATGTTTTATCACTGATAGCTTGAATTAGCTCGAATTTGGGTACCGTGGAAGTTGTCCCTATTTGAACATGAAAATAAGTTCGATGTATCTATTATATTTTTGAAAGGTCTCTCACTCCTACAACTCTCAACAGATGTTCATGATTTTTTTTTTACTTAAAGTTTATATCACTATTACCTTGGATAAGTTGGATTTTGAGTACCATATGACTTTTTGTAGATGTTGTGACCCTTTAAGTTAGCAGATTTATTTTTTTGCTGATAGGTGGGGTACCCAGGAATTCCTTTCTTGTTGGACCTTAATTTCTTTTTGTGGAAAAATGAATTACTTGAAAATTATAATACTTAGGCATCTGATATTTGGTATACAGACACTTGGGGTGATGGTCTACACAACTGTCACCATGCCATGTGACCATGTCCCATTTTGATGCTTCAACAACTCTCTGATGGAGATGGAAACCTTGTCTTCTTTTTTGAAGACTTGTGGAAAATGAATCATTTGAAAAGTCTAATGCCTAGGCATCTGATATTAAGTATGTAATTTACATCGTTACACTAAGACATGTGACCTTGACCTCATTGTTAATAATGGTTGACTTTTTGTGTTCATTTTTTTAGCTCACCTGGCCAATGGCCATGTGAGCTTATGCCATCACTATTCATCCTTTGTCGTCCGTCGTCCTTGTTGGTAAACAATTTCAAAAATCCTCTCCTCTTAACCCACTAAACCAATCTAACTGAAACTTTGCAGGAATGATATATGACATGATTGCAACAAACATTCCTCATTTTGAAATGATTCGATAAAACATGGCTGCTGTTTATTAATTATTTTATCATTGCTGTATATTTAAATATAGCTCTTTATAAACTGGTTCTACAGACAATAAGAAGTCATGTACAATAACAAAAATGTTGTTTATTTTTAAAAATAAATTTATACACCATGATGAAGACAAATACACATAACAAACACAGTTTATCAATTCAAATATACATACATACTCTCATGTGGAAACTATTTAACAAAACTTAAAAAAAAAACTTCAGTCAGAGATTATGATCAACTCAATGTATTTACTATGGCAGTTGAGAATATTCTCAGAGTTAATATTATTTTTTTTTTTTGTGGCGCTGGGGCCAGACATTACAAACTAACAGGTTGGAAAAATATGAAAATCCATGTAAAAATTTTCAGCTATTACATTGTAATGCTAAAAACTTTAATAAAGGATGAGACAATTCTAACTCGCAGGTTGGAAGTAATGAAAACAGATACTACATGTACATTGTAATACAATAATTGTAAAAAGATGTTTCTCACATTGAAATACAGTACCGAACTTCAAATAAAATCCTGTCGAATCCATATTCAGACCTGTCAAGTTTCAGGTAACTCTAGTGAGAGTGAGACTCATTCATCTAGTTGGCAATTTGGCAGCAAATTTATTTTTTTATTTTTTTGCTTCAATCTTTCTATTTTTGGGCTAATCTCATGCAGCTCATCAAAACTTGACAGCTCTGCATACTGGTTTATAAGTTCCTTTGTTTCAATTTTCCGCACATTAAGAACCTGTATAATCTGAACACCTGTCTATTCTGACAAATTCTTAAAAAGGTTAGGTTTGGACAAGTTTAATTGTAGTATAACCATAAAAAAGAATTTCAAATATAAAGTAATATTAAACAATGGACAAAACAGCCCAATAAATAATGGAATCTTGAATAAGTTACACTTCTTTTAAAAGATATTGAACCCATTATCATCACTTTTTCTTTCAAAATGTTTTGAATGCACTTAAATGATACATGTTATTATATTTATACACGTAGTGGAATTTGAGCAAAAAAAAATGAAAAGAAAAATTGAATGTAGTGGAAGGGAGGTGCTGATTTAATCCCATCATGCACCAAATTTATATTCCTTTCTTATTGTTCAACATAATGATAATGTAATAGAAAAATGACCTTTCATGCATAGAAATAGAATTTCTTTCACTAAATTTAATCTGGGAATTTAAAAAACCCAAAACCACTGTACAAAATTTAAAAAAATTGCAATTTTGAACATCAACACATCCTTACAATTCATTCTACCAAATGACTCTGGTTTTATTATTTGTGGAGTACCAAATTTCTTGGATGGCAGTCAACCCAGGTAAATAATAATCCAATAAAGTGATTCATTCTAGCAATTTTTGCAAACCACACAATTAAAAAATAAAAATGTATTCTTTGGGAAAACCTTGAAGATAGATCACCATGAAAATAAATGAATCCACAATTCCTATGAATATATCAAATTTAACATTAATGCCTTATAACTTTTTATTCTTGTACGGAGCCGGGAAGTAAAATTTTAAAATTAAGTCTTTAAGAGTAATATAAATAATACCCTAATCAGAATTCAACAGACTTTAAGCTTGAATGGTTGAAAATGTGAATGCTATTTAGGAAATAAGGTGGAATTAAATTTCAAGACTGAAACCAAACTAGGTTACAAGTCCTTTTTAAAATTTTTTATACATTTTTAGCCTCTATAAAACAAAATCCTGTCATTATCAAATAAATTCCTAGACTCAAAATGTATTCAAAATAGACCGATTTCACTGTACATTTTAACAAATATTTACATAATTTAAACAATAATACCATCACTTTACATGTGACAGGTCTGTCATGAAAAAGCTGGAGATTTTGATTTTTTAGCTGGAGATCGGATAAAAAAGCAGGTGATTTTCAAAGCCCTTTCGATTTGCATTTCAATAGTAATAAAGGGCACTAGTATGTGCCAAAAATTCTTGGCTTCAGTGATAAATCTCTGTACACAAACCTTCGAATTGACTAAGGGCTATTCCAGAATTAATTGTATGGGGGGAGGGGGTCAGACGGCACTATTATTAAAATTGTATGGGTGGTTGTATTTTTTGATACTTCTCAAATGCAACATAAAGGGAAAAAAATAAAATTTTATGCATGGTGGGTATTAAAAAAGTGCCTTCCGACCACCCCCCTACATTTATTTCTGGAATAGCCCTAATTGACAACCCCTCGAAACACCGGAAATGTTAATGACTGAAATGTCAATAAAGTTATGGTTTTATCAAGTCTTGAAAAAGAGGAAGATTACACAAAATATCAGATTATGATTCCTAGCAGGAGAATCACATGTATGCATCACTAGGTACATTACAATGACATATATGGTTCAAAACTGAACATAAAATAAACAAAACAATATACAGCAACTGAATTATAACAAGTTGAGACAAAAACTTAAAATACTAAAATAAATGGCAAACAAAAACTTGATACAAGTCCCTTTGATATAAAAAGGTTAAATATCAACCTTTACAGGCAATAATTGTATCATTAAATTAATGTCTGCAAATTACATTGAATTAATGGTATCCAGCTTAAATATTGCTTCATATTTAAGCTTAGCATTTGACGTCACAAATTTTATCATGAAATTAATGTTAAAACAGACCTTATCTTTAACATCAAATTAACATTATCCTAACAATGAATTAGCATTTCCTTAACATTAAATTCAATGATACCTTTACATACATTGTATGTAAATGTTACAAAGATCTTTAAGAAACTTGTAGCAAGTCTAGGAAAAAAACATTAACAATACTAATCCACAAATATAGAAGTCTATAATAAATAGATTGCATTGGTAAATACTTTATAGTTCAGATTGTTTGATAGAAAAAAAAAACAAAAAAACTTTTAAGCCTCCACTATCAAAATAGTTAATCCCCCCAAAAGGTTATGAAAAAGATACTTGAAATCCTTAGATCATTCTTTTTTTTTTTCATTTCGATGTAAACATTTCATTTTATTTTCTAATTATATGTACTTCTGACCTATTTCAGAAATTATTGTACTGGTTGGGCATACAAATGGTACTTACTTTTACCCAACCAGGCATACCAGTTAATTGATTTTCTCATTTCAAGCTATGCATCTAAACAAATAAATACATGTAACAACCCACCATCAAAATATTAACATAAGTGCCCTCCTTGCACACATGTAGCACATTCATTTCTTGAACACCCTTCAATGTTCTTAAAGCTATTCAAGTTTATTTTAAGTTACACAAAAAGATCAAGACAAACTTTATCAAACAAAATTAAATGCATCACATGACAACCTTAATGTCTAAAATTTGACACCTTTTAATTGCATCACACTTAAAATAACTATTGGGAAAACCCACATTCACAAAGAAGCATTTAAACCTACCAGCAGAAGGAGAGATTCTCCAATGTGGAGAACAAGAAAAAATATGATAAATAATTAATGCAACTATGACACCTTTGTCTAAGGCAACACCGGTAAAAATGCCACGCATGTGACACATATGTGACATGCATGTGGCATTAAACATGTGTGTCACATGCATGGCATTTTTACCCAAGAAGGGTTATTTTTGTTACATTTTCTACATGATCTTTCATTACATTATAACCCACACACTTACATGCCACAGGATTGTTTGCGAAAACAAATATTTCTACTAAAAACACACGATCCCAACAGCCTGACATTTACTAAGCATAAATTTTCAAGGCCTAACGAATGAATCAGAATTTAAATAGATTTAAGTCATCAGTATTTCTTTGATTGTACACATACAAGTTCATTTGGTTTTTAAAAAAAACTTAATAATTTCTCAACATTTACAACTTTTTTCAGAATTTATCTATAAATAGAAAATCTATAAATAGACAGATGATTGACCTGATTGTTACTATAAATAGTTTTTTTATGATTTTTCTAAAGCTGAGATCAGTATCAACCAAACTGGAATGAAAATCCACCTGGGAAACCACCATGATGGCCGCCGTGGCCACCTCCAAAGGAAAATCCACCACCGCCGCCGCCGCCAAAAAACTGTTGGAATATCATGTTTGGGTCTATATGATCTGAAAAAAAGAAATTATGAATACAGAATAAGAATAAGAATATTTATTTGCCAATTACGGACCCTTTCAGGTATGATAAATTTACATTACAATACATACACATCATGCAGAGACACAGCATGAAAAATCTGTCAAAATAAAAAGTGGATAGATTTTGATAAACAAGAAGTATCAATAAATCAAATCCCACTTTATGGGACCCCATTATACATGATTTATTATCATTTTTCTCTGTCATTGTAAATTGGTTGTTTTTTTGTTTTTTTTTTATTTCTACTAGGTGGACGTTACAAAACTTTGGACAATATGTTCACATATATTTAAAATTACAGCAAAATAGAATTAATTGGTCTAAGAAATTCTACATGTAAATCCATCAAATTAAACAATTGGCTTTCAGATGTGTGCTTGTCAAAGCTTTCATTTTGGCTTCCTTTATCCCTTAGACCTAAAATTAGTAATCCCTGGCACTTTACTCTAGTTCCTATTGTTATTTTTTGTTATTGTTTTGAGTGTATGAAGGAGGCACAAATAGGGCAGTTGAGTGTCAAAAGTCTTAATGGGCAACAACAAAACCAGTAAACATAAAACGAAGAGCACAAAAGAACAAACACACAAAATCAACAGAACACAAATCAACAACGCAAACTCAAGTCATATCGAGAGTTAAGTCAGGTGCTCTGGAAGAGAAAGCAGTTCATCGTATGTTTTAGTATGTAGTACATTTTAGTGTTTTTTTTGTGTAATCTAATTGTGTCTTCGCCTTTCTGATCAAAGACATTCCAATGCCCATTTTGCACTCCTTGCATTTTTCTTCTTTCTTACCGAATCCTCCCCCATCCCTTTACACCATTGTCGTAGCGTTCCTTCTTTTTAGGATCTGACAATACATGGTAGCCTCCCCCCTAAAATCATCACTTACCAAAACCTCCCCCATCCAAATATTTGATATTTCCTCCACTGTGGTAGCATTCCTTCTCATAGTTTCAGACATTACACAGAACCCCCCCCCCCCCCAAATCATTAATCGTACAACTTACCAAATCCTCCCCCGTCCAAATCTTCGATATCAACACCACTGTCGTAGCGTTCCTTCTTTTTAGGATCTGACAACACACTGTACGCTTCACCGATTTCTTTAAAGATTTTCTCCTCCTCTTTTTGTTTTTCTGGAGTGTCATGACTGTGTCGATCTACAACCATAAGTTTTTAAATGTAATTTGAATTGTTCGAGGTCACTTAACCATCATGTGATTTTTATGGTCAAAAAGGCATAACTCCTACACAATTTGTTGACCAATTATAAATCTAAATTTTGTTCAAGGTCATTAAAATTTATGAAAAAAATCCAACAGCATTTGTTTGCATTTTTAAGTCCTCCTCAGTACTGTAGAGGGTGACAATAAATGTCCTAACTTCTACCATACTGTTAAAAATGAAGAGGTTCAAATTCCATTTATTTTGAAATTTTGTACAAATAATTTTAAAAGGAAAATCCCACATACACATGTATGTCTGTTACCAATATGTAAAAATTTAGAAACATTCAGTGTAAGGTTTTGAGTTTCAGAAAAAAGTTTCCAGGTACATGTGCCCTTCTTGCTTGACAAAGGTCTCTAAAGGCCAAACAAAAAATTTATTATTACATGTCTGAATTATATAGGTAGGTAGGTTGTTTTTTTTTTAACAAAATTTTTTTAACTTGAATAAATGGAGAGTGGAATTAAAGTTAAACAGTGCTTAAGCAAAAATGGCAATAAAAATGTAAGGGTAGTCAAGAAAAATAGGTGGGGTCATGTAACCAGATACACACATATTTTTTTTTTAACCTAACCATTGAAAACCATAAAAATTTCAAATTAAACTTAACAATATTGACCTTACCTGGATGATGCACCAATGCCCGTTTTCTGTAACTTTTCTTGATTTCGTCATCAGTGGCGGTTTTAGATACACCTAACAGTTTGTAGTAGTCTTTTCGTTTACTTTTCTTTAATTCTAGTTTTGCTTCTTGTAATAATCGTTTATTTTCTGAAAGAAATAACATTTTTTTATTTAATGTATACCAGAGGTGTAGGATCAATTGAAAAAGAAATTAAAACCAATAGGACAAACCTTAGCTTTTGTTTGGCCTCA
This sequence comes from Arcuatula senhousia, assembly GCA_963971305.1. Lineage (NCBI taxonomy): Eukaryota > Metazoa > Mollusca > Bivalvia > Mytilida > Mytilidae > Arcuatula > Arcuatula senhousia. The sequence goes on along the minus strand of OZ020317.1, from coordinate 4,959,060 downwards.
GTCTGTTGAGAGCATATTTCTATTCTTTTTATAAACGTATTCTATACAATTTTGTGGCAGACCTGTCTGATGGTCTCTGATAGGTTTAAGGAATTTCACTGTGCTAATAAATTAAAATTTTGAGCTTTTTGGGGTTTTTTTTGGTTTTTTTGTTTTTTTTTTTGATAAATAGAAACATTCAATTTAGATTACTTGTATTCTATAAATGTTCTGGTTGACACTGGTTTCACAAAACTCCTCATATTCTTCAATGTTGTTTGACATATGTTATGATGTATTTGTGTACAAAATTTCATTATTATCTAACAAATAGTTTCAATAAAATTGACACAAATAAACAATTGCTTTGAGTGAAACCAGCAACAAAGTCTCAAAGATTTATACAAATGAATACATTTATAGTATATGGTAACTAATGAATGACTCCAAAAATGAGGAAATATTCTCAACAAGTGACCAAACAACCCAATAATTCACGTGTGTGCTAGGAGCACGAGTGAATTATTAATGTTGTTTAGTCACAAGTTGAACATATCCCATATTCAGAGACTGGAGTTAGTTCACTATACATTGTATATTACATAGATAAATTTTTAAATATGGCTTCATATATTGTACTATTGAATCACAAAAATGTTCAGTTGGACTATTTAAATGCAGGTGCAATAGTTTTAGGCGACATTATAGGTAATAGTCACTGAAAATTTCCCACATTTTTAGTTATTTCACAGAGTGAAATAAACGATTTCTGTTCACTCATAAATCTCAATATTTCCCCTGCTATCTATGTAACTAGAATGGCAGTCTTCCATGGAAGACTTATGTCGCCTGCGTCTTAAAATCATATTCCATTAACAGGAAGTAGATGAATTATAGGCATTAATACTATAGAAGGAAGCTACACGCCAAATATCAAGAGGCTGTGACATGTAGTTGCCCAGAATCGCTTTGCAACTCATTGCAGGCAACGTAATAAATGAAAATATCTATAACAGAGATACATTACCTCGTGACTTATCTAATTTAAATACTTTTTCATAATCTCGCACTGCGTCTTCATATTCTTCTGCATCCATATAACTGTGAAAAAAAAACAACAAAGAATGTCTTATAAATCTTCTAAATAGGCAATTAGCAAGATAAATTCTCCATTTCCTTGTTTTGAGATCTGAATGCTTATTTGGCAGGTTCTGTACAAGTGCAAAACAATCTAGGTAGATCAATCGAGCTAGTAAAGCTTGATAGAGCTTAAAATTATTATCTCCCTTTGCTGTTTTTGACAAATAGATCTATTTCTGTTTCAATTTTGGCCAGTGCAAGATGAAAATTTCTCTCAATATTTAGTAAACAAACCTGGATAAAGAAACATCAAAATGTTGCAGTTTTACCCTAGACTTTCGAAGAACCAAATTTGCATTGAACTTTAATGCAAAATTTAAAATTTTCACACAAAAATATTTCCATGGTTGAAGTGAAAAAATATGGATGCATATTGACAAAAAACACCTTTAATGTCATGATGTACAGGAAAGATTGAAAAAATCGGGCTGTCAAAACTGACCAGATTTCAATCTGGTATCAGGAAGTAGGTGAGCAACAGACCTGAAATCGAATCCCACATTATGGGGCCCCACCCTGATGCTGTAAACTAAATATCAAGTGGCTGTGATAAGTAGTTGCTGAAAAAAACGTTACGAAAATTCTTCCCCGCCCACACGCCGCCCGACATTCACCATTTCATAACCTGGATTTTTTGTTCCGTTAAATAATATATGCAATGCTTTGTCAAAACAGCAAAGGGAAATAATCTTCTAAGCTCAATGGTTTCTATAAATTCAATCATTTTTTTATAAGGGGGTCACACCTCCTCTTGAATCTGCTCAGTCTTTATTAATAATTTTAATCTGGAAGCATTCAAATACTTACCATTTCGCTCGCCGTAAATATGCTTTTAAATATGACTCATCTAACTTAATGGCTTTAGAACAATCGTCTATACTCTCTTTATGTTTTCCAAGCTATAAATAAATGTACAATGGCTATAAAGAAACGAATACATTTTCATGCATAACTATAAGGCAAAACAACATTGTAAGCTTTCAAAATCTGATATTGAAAGTAGACAGCAGCTTTGAACATGGACTAAAAAAAAAGACATTTTTGCGATAATAATTTCTTTTATAATGTTGTGGATGTATTTTATTGACCCTTTTTTTTTAATATTAAAAAGAATATCCTATTTATTTTTAAATTCAAGAAGTCAACATTTAGGACTTGTATCTACAAGAAGAAGAAGAACTCTTTATTATCCAATTAAGGACCCATTATGGGCATGATACACAATACAATGACATTGACATGACAAATAAATTTAAATTACATATATTTATAGTATCCATAGTCATACAATATCAAAATAATATAACCAATGGACAGCTGGTAAAATGCTCTTTACCTCAAATAATACCAAATGTCCATGAATGGACTACCACCATCAATAAGTAATAGCCCGGGCTTGCCACAGATGTAACACGTAATGACTGGATTTTTATATTAAAATTGCTGAAACAATTTATTGGTTATAATGTGTCTGTTATTATTTGCAGTATAGTTTAATTCCGATCACAGCCTACCCTGTGTCTTAAGCAAATAGAAAAGTTAAAGTTAAAGTTTTCTAGATGCTAAAGACACCAAGGGACGGTGCATAAAGACTGCAATGGGAATTGTAAATATAATGATGTATTGATCTTGACTTGTGACCATCACAGAAAAAAGACTATTTACCTTTGAACCACAGGTTGCTCTGTTACAGTATAACTTGGAGTTTGTGAATTTATTAAAAGGGTCGATTTCTAAGGCTTCGGTGTATAAGTCGTATGCTGCTTGTAAATGTCCCGCTCGGAATTCCTTGTTTCCTTCTTCTTTCTTGGTATTTAATAATTTGGCTTTCTACAATGAAAATTCACATGAGGAAATAAAAGCAAATATGTCCATGATGTCTTTATTGAAACAATTTTAAAATTTAAAACAGCATAGTTTTTAATCAAACTAATGTTAAAGAATTCTTTTTTTCTTTTTTTTTTTAAATCTTATTGATGCAATAAAAATTCCTAAGTTTACTAAGAAGGAGAAAAATTGAAATTAAATTAAAAAAATTAATAAGAAATGAAGTCTTACACATTAATTTAACTTGTATATCTATTTGACTTTTATGTAATCAGGAGCTAATCTTAAAACAAGGTGGACTTACTCCGTTAGCTTTTAAGTGTAGGGGGACAGGCCTAACATATATTTGACCTACTGCATATATTTCTTTAGCTTTTGAATGGTCAGGAGAGAGTCATAACACATATTTAGCTTACTTTATATATTTCTTTAGCTTTTGAATGGTCAGGAGCGAGACGTAACACATGTTGGAAATGTTGATATGCTTTATCGATATTGTCATTATAATATAAACACATTCCTCGGACGTAGATTGCATCAGCGTTTAAATGATCTCTCTGAAGCATGTCACTGAAACAGTGAAAAAAAAAACAGCATAAAAATGTTATCAAATTATTTCAACTTTAACAAATTACATTTCAAACAAAACAAAACATTTTTTCTTTTTTTTCGCAGCCAGTCAGGGGCGTAACTTGAATAGTTATTTAATCATAACATCAAGAATTGTCTGCCCTTACAACCTTCCCTTGTAATAACATACATGTGTGATTTGTTAAAATAGTATCCTAGAATGTTATTTTGAACAGAGGCAAAGAAGTAGTGTTAATGATTTGTTAAGTCAAAAGGTTAATCATATTATGGTCTCATTTGATGCACATACAGTATTTTCCGGATCATAACAAGTGTAGGATTATTATAGACATAAATGAGTTTATTTAGAAAAAAAGTGTCATTTTCTTGTGTAATTTTCCTAATGATTTTTGCTATCTTAAATTTTACATTTAAGCCCAATATAAAAGGGTACAAGTCTTTAAATATAAAATTATTGATTTTCAATTAAGAAAACTTCCTGCGCACGATCGAATTTTGAAAAAATTTCTTGAGCAGATTAGCTGTAATTTTGCTGTACAATAACATGTGTTAGTGATATGACTGTTTTCAAAACAATACCAAATAACACACATTTGTTATCCTAGACCATGGTTTCCAACAAATCACATATGTATATTATTACAAGAGAAAATTGTAAGGGCAGATAACTCTTCATATTATGGTTTAATAACAAATGGTTGTGATTTTTCTGTAATAAATAAGTTACACCCTGATATGCATGATATGTAGATGCCAGGGGTATAATTTTATGAAAATTAATGATTATTGTATACTTATTTCCTGGTGTATCAAGTTTTATGATGATATCTTGCTCCTTTCATCATGTTTGTTCATAGAAAGTAGCTTTAACCTGAAGGTATTACTGATTAAGGACAGAGATTCAAACAGACAGGAACACTACTCCTCTATTTTTTTTTATGTTGCATAAAAAAGGTTATCAAATTAATCCAACTTAAAGTTAAATTTCCACATTTGTCTACTGTTTTTCATGTTTCTATAAGCAATGTTAAAATCAAGATACAAAGTGTTGGGCAGAAAATTTCGAACAATGTTTATTTTAAGTATATGTAACTAAAAAATTACAGCGGCTCCACTACTTTTCTTAGCCAAAAGTCAGTGTGGTGTCTTCAATTAGCAAAATGTTTGCCCGTATTTACAGTTTTGGTTGAGGCCCATGTTGAACTCATTGCAATACTCACTTAGCTAGTTCTTGAGCTTCTTGGTATCGCCCTAACAGAGCTAAGGCTTCAGCTTTCTTAATTTTGAATCTCATACATGCTGGACACTTTTCTATACAACGATCCATACAAAACACAGCCTAAAAAATACATGTATATATATACATTTCACAAAACTTGATATAACCATTGTGTTGTTCTTCATTCACATACTGTAAACATACTTATTTTTGTAAGCGATTTATATTCGCAAATTTCGCAAGAACCAGTAATTCGCAAAAATAAATTGACGCAAATTTTATACTTATTTTCACAATTATTTCTTTGTTTTTACAACAAATCGTGAAAAGAAATGGCTGAGAAATAGCCCAATGACACTAAAACGCCAAATGTTGTAGATGCTTTAATATTTTTTTTTTAATTGATGAGGGATGGGATAAACATCTACAGGGTATAAAACTCTACTCAAAAAGGTAGATGCCCTGAATGAATTTTTTTATTCTATACTAACCATTGAAAATACATCCAATTAGTTGCCCTGCCCAAAAACTAAGTTGCCTCGACCAACCTCTTATTTTCCAAATTAATTTCTATGGTTGGTTTAGTAGTAAAAAGGGTCTCCTGCCCCCCCCCCCCCCCCTCCACATATAACTCTTAGACAGCTCTCCCTGGTCTGTTTCTGATACTAACCCTTCTAAAATCTCCTTTTTAAAAGTCTGTTTCTGATACTAACCCTTCTAAAATCTCCTTTTTTAAAGTCTGTTTCTGATACTAACCCTTCTAAAATCTCCCTTTTGGAAGTCTGTTTCTGATACTAACCTTTCTAAAATCTCCCTTTTGGAAGTCTGTTTCTGATACTAACCCTTCTAAAATCTCCCTTTTGGAAGTCTGTTTCTGATACTAACCTTTCTAAAATCTCCTTTTTCTGATACTAACCCTTCTAAAATCTCCCTTTTGGAAGTCTGTTTCTGATACTAACCCTTCTAAAATCTCCCTTTTTGAAGTCTGTTTCTGATACTAACCCTTCTAAAATCTCCCTTTTTGAAGTCTGTTTCTGATACTAACCCTTCTAAAATCTCCCTTTTGGAAGTCTGTTTCTGATACTAACCCTTCTAAAATCTCCCTTTTGGAAGTCTGTTTCTGATACTAACCCTTCTAAAATCTCCCTTTTTGAAGTCTGTTTCTGATACTAACCCTTCTAAAATCTCCCTTTTGGAAGTCTGTTTCTGATACTAACCCTTCTAAAATCTCCCTTTTGGAAGTCTGTTTCTGATACTAACCCTTCTAAAATCTCCCTTTTTGAAGTCTGTTTCTGATACTAACCCTTCTAAAATCTCCCTTTTTGAAGTCTGTTTCTGATACTAACCCTTCTAAAATCTCCCTTTTGGAAGTCTGTTTCTGCCATGTCTTCAAATTCTCTGACAGCTTTAGCAGCCTTTAACTGAAGCAAACAAAATGATAATGTATAATGTAAAATTAAAAATAATACATGTAATATAAAATATTACATCACTGTATTGTATTTTGTATTTTTTGACAAAAACAAAACAGTGGAATTATTTATGCATGTTTGGATAAATCAACATGTTCATGTGTATTTAAAACATGAGTAACACATATTTTTCGAAAATGGATAATTTTGCAGAAACCCTTTTTATAATTTAACAGTGTACAAAATTTCATGAGTCTCATGAATATACATGTATGTTCACTTAAAAGTTTCTGAGAAATTGGGATAATCATCTTTACATGGGATGGATAATGGTCAAACTAAAAAACGGGAGAGAATATGAAACCATAAATCTAAATATAATTGATAGGAGGGTGTCTTTTTCCAGACTCTTGTAAATATACACAACGTAAAATTCCCAAATTCCTGCAGTTTTATTGCTTTAATCCTGTATTCCCAATAAATAAGTAAGCCTTTCATGCTGTCCTACTGACACTTATAATTTCTAATCTGAGTATAATTCTATACAATCCAAGGTAAGACAGCAGATAAGAAATGTGATTTCTAACTATGAACTTACATCTTCAATAGCTGACTGGTTCCCTTTTTCTAATTCTAGGACCCGTCTAAAGCTTCTCTCTGCAGACAGAGTGTCTCCTAAGGCAAGATTACATTTTCCTTCCCTCAAATAACCCTTTAAAACAATTTTATAGATTTAACAAAGTTTCACCATTTCCTTTCTCAACTACATGTATGATGTAATACTTGTGGATATTTATATAATTGAGTTGGTATATACGTAATTCTCTATCATATATCTGCACAGATCGTTCAGTATTGTTCAAATTACATATTTTTAAAAATTAAATTGAGAACTTATATGTTTCATGTTTGAGAATGGATATGGGGCTACCACAGCGTAACAAACTACCTGGGACCCGAAAGAGGTATCCTGGCTGTGAATACCAGTGCTGTTCCTATTTACATGTACATGTATTACCTTAACAAATGCATCATCCAATCGAACAGATTGTCGAGCATCTTCTAATGCATCTTTATATCGGCTGATCATCATATAGGTGGCAGCTCTGTTCCCATAATACGCTGCTGTGTTTGGACAAAGATCTATTCGAAAAAATTCATAAAATAATTGACATTATTACAAAAATATCATCAGTTTGCTGAAACCTAAATAAAAGGTCATCTTCCATTGCCCTGTTCTGACTTGAAGAACTATTAAATTGTGCAATGTTCATGTTATTTTCACACTTCCAGATGTAAAACTGATTGTTTGTTGAATATATTTTTTACATAGATGCATATGAAATACTGATTTTTCCCATTAAAATAAAATCTGGTACATTCATAGTGTGAAATAACAAAAATACTTTCACTCTAGAGTCCTTTCCCGCCAAACTCAATTGGGTCTCATGAATAACAAAAATATGATCACTCGTACGCGAACACACTCAGATTTAACTTGTGCACGGAACTTGTGATAATATTTTGGTTCTTCATTCGACCCAATTTATTATAAGCATTAATTAAAACCCATATGATTGATCAACTTCAGTTTTGAATTTGACTTTTATTGTTTGTTTACTAAATGTAATAGATTGTCTCTGTTACAAATAGATGTCTGGTGCAAGGCATAAAATTTTGTTCTCAAAATTTCTATCATGTACTTTACCAGACAAAAACAAGTAATACTGAATGATGTCCAAGTGCGTTGAAAATTCTTCATGCACATCTACATGCACATATGATGTATTTTCTTCATGTTAAGTTTCAGCAAAATCCTTCAAGGGGTTTAAGAGGAGAAGCGCTTACAAGTTATGTGGACAGATGGATGGACAGACAGACAGGGTGTTTCCTAAAATTTGTTTGTGGAGGGTATAATAATTTTTTAAGCTTGTACATGAAGCTTAGCCACTTACTTATAGCATCTGTGTAGCATGTTAAGGCCTGTTGGTAAAGTTTCTGTTTGTAATAAGTGTTTCCTTCATTTTTTTTATCCTCGGCTTGACTTTCTGGGCTGTAAATAAAATATATTAAATGTAAAATAAAACAGAGCCCTATGCAGCCTTAAGACAAGTAGAATATTTGTCTAGGCTTACGGTAGTCTTTTTTTGTTGTTGTTATTCTTAATTTCATCTAAAATTATTTCTTTTACATATATGCCCAGGCATGTATGTCAAAAGATCATACACGGGTTGCACATTTGCAGGATCAGTCACTATTTTAGCTAAACAAGGAGGAACTAGTAAAACAACTTGTTCCAATAGACCCATCGCGAGTTAATCCATTCCGGAACATTCCGGATATTAGAATGTCCAAATGTCAAAGGTCAACTGAGGTAAGATCTGACGTCAGAACATTGGGAGCAATTGAAGCAACATGTTTACCGATTTATTTTAGGAAAATTTGAAAGAAAATTGAATAAAAAGTTTTGTTCATCAATTTGTAATGGTTGAAGAAATATAAAAACAAACACTTCCAATGGATTGGAGAGAAAGCACAAGGTTTCCCTGTTTGATTTATCACAGAGTAGGTACAAGTTTTCCAGTAAGATCGAGGTAAAATGGCGGCTATTTTGGAACTCGCGATCCAGGTATAAACTAATGGACAAAGAGAGTAATTTCTTAATTTCCGTCTGATTTTTATGTGTTAGAAATGTTGTCTGTGGGTTTATTTGTCAGTTGCAAACGATTTATACCAATATTGGCCTAGCATATGTTGAATAATTACAGAAGAATATTTGATAGTGTAACGGGGTTGCTCCCCTTCCTAGTAGATTTAAATAGCCAGCCTTTATCCCTGAACAAGGGAAGTACTTCTTTGGTTCAGAGTTAGAGCGCCTGACTAGAGGTCTCGGGTTCGATTCCCGGTCAGGACATGTCGATTTAGTGAAGTAATTCATGCTCTCTGGTTACAATAGAAAATGCCATTCCCTTTGTCCCATGTTGAATGACCTGGTTTTTCCTCCCCCTGACCCCTGATGACCTCGTCAATATGACGAATCAAACCCAGAACAGAAACATTGTGCAACCCAAAAATATTACTTCTACTTTCACTTTCATTTTTAATACTCTCCCCCTTTTTGATAAAAATACACCCCAAGTAGCTTAGGACTTTGTAATAATATAATCAATTGTACAGGTAAATGTAGCTTCTAAAACGTGTGAAAATATGTTAGAATCAACTTATATAATTTGAAAATTACTTTTCTAAAAATAAAACCACAGATTCCAGAATGTTCTAAAAGGATTCCCTGGAAATCACATGACGTCATTGCTAGGATCTCAACATGAACATAGAGCATTCGTAGTTGTATCCTGTTCATTTGACGTTTAATCGAAGACAAAATAGAACTATATATTGAATAAAAGAATTTCTTCGTAACTAGTCAATACAAAACTGATTTAAAACACTACAAGTTTAAGCAAATCTATAAATAAACACAAGTTTATTTTTGTCAATAACATTGACTGGGGAAACACCCTACTTATTTTGAAGTTCTACGGGTAAAACTAAATTAGAATTGTCAGATTTTGTAGGACTTTTATCTGTGGTTTATTCTCGAGTCAAAAATACAATACCTTTCATCCGTAAGATCCACTACATCGTTTTCTGTGGACTGGGGATCAACTTCCATCGTATCCACGTCCGTCATGATTGTTGATAATCTCGTGTGATTCCTTGCTGGTTTCTGTACAATTAAAATCTTAAAAATGAGGAAAGCGAAAAAAGAAATGTTACAAAAGTATCCAGTTAAAGATGGTCTTTGTCATTCAAATGTTTGATTTTAAGGGAAAAACAAGGACTAAGTGACGTTTCTATTTGACATTGACAATAACAAAATGAACAGAAAAAGAAAATATTATGAAAACGAAAAAACTCAAAATGACGAAGAAAAATTGAAATTGGCTGTTCGAATGGGGGATGAAACAGCTGTTAAAAGACTTGTGAAAGGGGGCGTAATAGTTAACAACATGAAACTAATGGTATTTTTCATATTTTCTCTTCAAAAGCTAAATCCATTCGAAGAAGCAAAGCCAAAGCAAGGTGTACCAAAGGGATAATCAAACAACGTATTCTACCGAAAAGACAAAGACAAAAATCAAAAAACAAATAAATCATCACAACAAAACAAGCCAAACAATAAACACACATACAACTAAACAGCATCTAGTAACGTGAACTTTCAGAACTCGGGTGCTCTGGGAGAGTAAGCTGTTCCTGCTTGCCAAAGCACACCCATCAAGTTGCCAATGATCGGTTTAGTGTTGGTCAAATCAGGAAAGGATGACATTACAAAATTAAGTCAAAACAACATCTGCGCTAATCTGAGAGTTGATTCACACTTGTAACAAGTTCTTCTCCTTAGCAGAAGAGGAAGAACAGAATCAGAATCAGAAATTTTATTGGAATAAAATCCAGACAATTGGATTGTTACCACAACTTATATACAAGTACATACATAAAAACAGCACAATAATATGACAATGTTAAATTGGTGATACATAAAATTATAAGAAGGTTCACATATAGATTATAGTCTGACCATTTAAATATCCGCTTGCCTCCTACCAAGAAAGTTGAAATTGAGATTGAGCTTTGCATCCCCTTGAGATTAAGAAATTTGATTTTTTTTTTATTTAAGATTGCTTCGCTAGTTCACATCTCTTATTGTACATTTTACTAATTCCATTTATAATAACATGACAAATATGGTATTCATTACAGGTAAATATGTAGTTAAATTTACATTGAGAGTTCATGTTTTTAAAAGAAGGGACTATAGAACTAATTTCATTAAACAAAGACAACCTATATAAAGATAATTGAGAACATACTATGACAAAGTGGAATTCATCTTCAATTTCTATTTGACATAAGGGACATATTCTATTTTCTAACTTTGTTTTATTGAATCTACCAGTTTCAATAGCTAGTTTACTATTGCTTATTCGAAGTTTTGAGTATATATTTGTATTATCCTTGTTGAAATTAAATAATAAATATTTTTCTGTTTTAAAATCAGTTTTTAATTGTCGATAAGTTCTTAATTTGTTTCTATGCATTGATGATTCATCTTTATAAATTGATTCTTTCCAGAAATGATTGAAATTTTCATTTAATTTCATTGAAATTGCTTTGAGTAATCTTTTCTTGGAAAAGGTGCCCTGATTTTCCCAAACATGAGAAAAATTCAATTTATTTAATAAAAAATTAATTTTATTTTGAAAACCATCAGTTAACTGTGAGCTTGATTTGTATGCTTCACCCAGTAGTTTTTCTTTTGATTTTAGAATATGTAACCAGAACCCAACTGAGGATTTTAAAGCTTGTATACTAATAGGATACATGCCTAGTTCTGAGAGAACAGCCAAATTTACAGCTGCTTTATTTACTCCGAGGAGATATTTAGCGAATTTTATTTGAACTTTGACTGACTGCATTGACAAGTATTTTGATTCTAGACTTTTATCTGTTTTAATAATATTTAGGCACCATATTTCACTACAGTAGAGAAGTATAGGTGAAACACATGATTCAAACAATTTAAGATGTGCAGAAACATTAATTTTGTCAGAGATCAACATTTTTTTAATGCAAAATATTGCTTTTGGAGCCTTTTTGCATAAAAGATTAATTGCTTCAGAGAATACACCTGAAGGTTTGAAAACTATTCCTAAATATTTGTATTCCATGCATTGTTCAATAGCTATATTTCTGAAGTTAAAAATGTTATTACATATTTTTCTTCCAGATTTATTGAAGACCATTATTTTGGTTTTGCTTAGATTAACAGTAAGATTCCATTTTTCACAGTAACCATCTAGGTTATTGAGACAGTTTTGAAGTCCATTAGGAGATTCTGATATTAATACTAGATCATCAGCATACATCAAACATGATAATTGAGTATTATTGACATCTACTGGCTGACAATCTGATTTAAAAAGTTTAGATAGATCATTTAAATATAATGAAAAAAGTGCAGGGCTTAAAATGCATCCTTGTTTTACTCCTACTTGTGATAAGAAAGAGTCAGTTATTCCATCTGAGATCTTAACAGAAAACTGGAAGAACAAGAGAGATAGAGGATCTCCTGTACTTGGCGATCACAATACTGGTATACCAGTATTGTTAACAATACTGGAACAAAATTTTATTCCAGTATTGTTGATTTTTTTCAAAAAAATTGTTAACAATACTGGTATACCAGTATTGTGATCGCCAAGTACAGGAGATCCGAGATAGAAACCCATATTTGTTGACAAGCACAAAGTCATGATGCTGCCGTATAATTTCTTTAGTGATGACAACAACCTGGGAGCAATGTTCCCCTGTGCTTCATGTAACAGTTTGCTTGTCAGTTGTGTAGCTCTATCAAGGAAGTCGTTATACATGTATTATACTCCCCAGAAATGCTTATGAATAACAAATCAATTTTGATATGTTAACTGCATATGCTGGAGCAGACAGAATGTTGCTACATGTACACAGAGAGGGAAAGTTGAAGTCATCATGCTTGTCATAGAGCTTTGTACAAACATGTAGCCTTCCTAGTGTGTCAATTACGAGAAATAAATGCAAATATGTAGTGGATCTTTTAGAATCTGTAGTGTCCTTTATCTCAAGATCCTTTGGATATATGAGATGTAAGCTTTAAGTCTAAACAAATGTAGGCCAGTAATTATTAATAACTGATTATAAGGTTGCAATCCATTCAAAGGTTACAGACTTTTATTTCAGTAGCAGATTTTTCAGCAATATTAGAAGGTATCAGAGGAAAAGATCATCTATAGAAAGAATTCTCTAGAATATCAACCTTCTTACTGCCACAGGGACATATGTGTTTAGTACCAGCTTGCTGCCGATTGGACAAATGTGACCATTACTGGCTTGCTGCCACACAGACAATATGTGTCCTTGGATCAAAAGATACAGAGACAACTTCATCATTCTTAATGATTTTAATAAAAGACTTAAAAACCTCACAATAATTAACTTCAATGACAGCTGGTTATCAACTTACAAACATTATATATAAACCCCAAAATATAAACTTGTTTTCCTGTTTTGTAACCTTAGCAACAAAAACCCATGAAATGACCTCTCATCCAAATCAGTGATTGTGGTGTAATTTTATTGTAACACACATTTCCTCGGTGTGGACCCCATAAAAATTGTATTCTGGCAGCAATAGGGTTAATGTACTACAACATTACTGCATTTTGATTAAGGGGTAGGGGGCACTAAGACCCTGTTTTGGTCCCATAATTCAATTTCTTTTATTTGAATGAACTATGTTTAATTTTCTTTATTAAAATGATGCAAACCAAGTATTTGGCAATTATGGCACTGTGAGTTTAGAGTCTTTCTTTACACAGGTCTTTAAAAAATGACTATTTTATAAATTTTGTCAAAAATAGAGAAAAACTTTACATTATACATTGGTTTTGGTTAAACTTTAATGCCTCCACAGGCCTCCACCAAAATGAAACTTAGCAAAAATATTTAAAACAACACAATTTTACAGTGTGTGAAATATCGTTTTGGTGGAGGCATGTGGAGGTATTTAATTTTTGAAAAACTGGTCTGAAATTTGTGATCTTTGGTCATTTTTCAGCTTTCTTGAAATATGACGTCATTAAACAAGTAATTGTGACGTCATGTCAATGATGACATTTGTATTTGAGTTTATTACAGTACAACCATGCATAACAATAATGAATTACAGTATAAACTTGATCAGTTCTCCAAATTTATTTTTATGACAAATTTGGGGCCAAATAAGCACCTTATAGCCCCTACCCCTTTAACTCTGAGACTAAGACATACCATTTATAATTCTACATTTACTTTTAACATGTGTCTTTGTTTCAGTTTGGTGGAACTATCCTCCATGATGCTGTAGCGTCAGGTAAACTGCCAATTATAAAACTCCTGCTACAGGCGAAAGCTGACGTGAATTCCACTAACATTGACAGAAGAACATGTCTTCATGTAGCCTCAAGGATGGGTTTTAGTGGAAACCTAGATATTGTCAGAGAATTGTTAAAATATGGAGCAAAAGTGAATATGCAAACAAAGGTGAGTAAGAGTAGATATGAAAAATGACAAATTATCTTTTATAGCTTGAACATCTGTAGCCCAAAGTCAGAGGTTACAAAATATTTGTTCAGGACAGTGCTCTCTTATGAGCTTTCTTTTATTAGAGCTAGCTGTTCATTGTTGTACAGTGTTTAGTTATTGGGGTAATTTTCAAAGGAAAGGACTGTACAATATTAAAAAATAGTAGTTTGTTGGTTTGTCTTTATCTCTTCTCATGTTTACATTTAGCATGTTTGTGTTAAATTGCTCATGTTGATTTCTCAGAAACCACAAGTTGGATGCTCATGATCAACACTCATTAACCATAACAAGGACAGCCTAACACATAGCAGAAAAAAAACTAGTGAGCATTCAGTGTCTTAGGATACACGCTTACTTTTCAGTACAGATCTATTAAATAATGATAGCTCCGTCATTTACTACAGAAATAGAAAAAAAAGTCAATTACCGGTATGTTGATATTTGTCAAAAAATACAAGTAAATCAACATATGTTCAATTTACATCTGCCAGGATACAGGTATAAATATTATATGTATCTGAAAAAATTGTTCCCAAAGTTATTGGTTGAGTGTAACCTTTAAAGCCAATTTTCATTGGATTTTGTGCACATTAATTAATATTTGTTATTGTCAATTTGATAATGGTTATACTGATACTGTATAAAGCCAGAAATTCTTCATGTCATCTTTTTGTCTCAATAGGACATCTGAATTTTAGTTCATGCAGTTTTAGATTTGCACTGTAATGTTATTGTCCATTTTAGTTTACT
The DNA here is from genome assembly GCA_963971305.1 of Arcuatula senhousia. Classification (NCBI taxonomy): domain Eukaryota; kingdom Metazoa; phylum Mollusca; class Bivalvia; order Mytilida; family Mytilidae; genus Arcuatula; species Arcuatula senhousia. The sequence goes on along the minus strand of OZ020317.1, from coordinate 4,943,979 downwards.
ATGGAAGACAAATATTTTGGTGTTTAAATTTGGCTGATAATAAATCAGCCGCAGAAATTTCCCTATTTACAGTATACTCATGTACAAATAAATGAGCAGTTATGAAGATTGTGACTTCATAGTTTGACCTTTAGTACAGAATCCCATTGTAATTGATGAGCTGTTTCAGCCCTATACATTTAAAAGATACCCCACCTTTCTGTGAATGCAGGGGAGTGTAGACTACCTGAACTAGGCTTTTTGTTATTTTGTTATTACCGTAATTATGTATGAATTAGTTTCCAGTGCTTAACTGTTGAATGCCTTGATAGAACTTTGACCATGACTTCAAGGGTAATTAAATGTACCTTTAGTTCCATGTTGATTTTGGGATACGTTTTGCATTAAAGCAACTTGTACATGTAAGACATATACACTTACATGTATTTATTTTATTTTGTTTATTTCATTTACCTTTGTGTGAAATTGGTATTTTTTTTCTATGTATTGATATACATGTATCATGTTACCAAAAAATATTCATTTTATAAGAATGTTGTGGATATACTGCATGGTTTCAAACATAAACACAAACAGAAATTAGTAGGCAGACAAGTTTTTTACTGTGGTTTCATTATTATTCGTAGAGTAAGTTGCCTTTTTTTTTTGTAAATTAACAAGGGGTTCACAAAGTTGAATTGTCAATTTTGTTAAGACATTATGAGACTGTGAATAAGTAAAAATCAGTAACTACCTACCCTTCCTGAGCTTCGCGGATTATTCAATGTGCACCATGAAAAATTTAGTTTATGGTTCAATAAACCAAAAAATTATTACAGTTAATTCTTAAGTAATATATATATATGTGTCATGTATGTATAGTTTCTGATTGCAGTTTATTTGTTTGGGTTTTTTTTTTGTAGAAGCGTACAGTTTCATTGTTTTGACTTTAGAATTGTCCCTTTTGTACTTCTTTTATTTGAAGCATGTATTGTCAGTCATTTTTTAATCAATTTAATTTTCAATCAATGGAACAAAAGTTGATCCTTTTCAGTGAATGTCTTTTTCTATAAAGTTTGGTTGCAGTGCCTACACATATTCATTCTAAGTTTTTTGTATTTGATCTTTTAAAAAGGATAAAAAAGACGAAAACATATAAATTCAATTCATTCAAGAATTTATTCAGAAATAAAGTAGCCACTAAAGGTACTGTAATTATGACCATTGCTGTACAACTTCTGGTTATTGGTTGCAGATTTGATAGCCACTGTGTCCCCTTTTCTCAATCTAAGTACAACATCAAAAGACCCAGTCTTGTACCCTTTATCATCAATATAGCTGGAAGATATCTTTGCAGCATTATGAAATAGATGTAAAAATAGAAGTTTGTGTTGTTCAGACATGACCACGGCTGTGAAGTGATAGAGACCTTGGATGGGTGCGGTAAATACACCAGTACTTGTACTGTATCCTTTGCCATTGTTGGTGTGGACCTGATCAAACACCACAGTGACGCCAGCAGATAGGGCTTGGGGTAATTTCCTGTATGCACTGAATGCGGGAACATCTTTTGGTCTTCCATGAGAAAGACTACCTGTAATGAAAGGATGAATTTATGATATGGTGTTTACTGCCTGAGTCAATAAAATTCTAAAAATTATCAAATCAAGAAAAATGTCTTAAGAACCATTTAAAGAGCATAATATATTCAAAGTAAACAAAATAATTTTGAATACAGTGTTTTTTAAGCTTTAATATTGGTAGAAATCAAACAAGGTTAATATTCATTATGTAACATAGTTGTAAAAAACAGCAACATGTCAAATGACAAAATTAATGCACCTTAATTCTGAAAATTGTCATCTACAGCTCACCTTATTCAATTTTTTTTTTAAAGTTATTTTTTAAGTCATATGAATAGAATGAGATGTGGAATAAGAGTATACATGTACGTAACAAACATCTGTACAAATAAATGTATAGTTTAAGGTTACAATTGGAAAACAGACAGCCTAGTGAGCAGCCTTCAATTTGACTAGCAGTTACTGCCAACGATTGAAAATAAATTACTGTTGTTTCATTTTTATTCGTGGTTTTCATGGATTGCCTTTTTAATAAAAATTGATACCCCTCAAAAAAGAAATAGAACATTGATCTCTATTCTGCAGTCTTCAAAACCAAGAAGTTAAGAATCCACAAACTGATCCTTTTTCACCTAACCACAAAAATTGGAACCAACGAAAATAAATTAATCCAGGTGCACAGTAATTAATATTTGATAAATCCAATCCTAACAAATTATGGAAAATACAAGATGAAAAAAACTCACCAGTTCCTTTAAGCTTCCACATCATTCTCATTAGGCCATCAAACAGTTCTTTCTCTTAAAAAGATAAGGATGAAACATCTTTGTTTTTTGAAAACTCAAATTTCATGACTTTTTGAGTTTCCAACTGATAACTTGAAAACGTGTCAAGGGAATTCAATGATATTTTGCCCAGCTGTTAAGTACAATAAAATACAGGTCAAGTTTAATTTCTAGCATGATCTGAAAAATAGTTTTTGAAATTGGCCACTTTGAAAAATCAAATTTTATGAACTATTGATATTATCGTGGTGGGGTATCATTTATGTCCAATTAGATGCCCTATTTTTAAACATTGATATTATATTATGGTATGAAAAGAAAAACAAAAAATCTCATCTAGTCAATTTACAAATAAGAAAGCTCAATTTACTCAGAATAAGCAACAATGAAGAAATTAATTTTCAAAAGTACAATGTAAATCTTCCTTCCAAATCTAAATTAACCTAATAATGCTTATAAGCAATAGTTTGCACTAGATGGTCACTGTTCATGTCTCATAATTTCAGAAAACTTCACCTTTTAATACTGAAGAGATTTTTGCACATAACCTACACTTTTTATGACAATCAGGCATTATCTGAGTATGTGGATGTTATGAAAGCACAATTGTATAAAATTTCTTGAATTTTTTGATACAACTTCATGTCTTTAGGACAAAACATCACAATCTTAAATGTCCAGTTTCCTGTAAAATTTTTGATGTCATATATCTCAGAAATGGCCGAGTACATGACCTATCTATTCATAGGCGGATCAAGGGGGGCCCTGGGTAGCCCGGGCCCCCCCTTTTTGTTGGAAAAATTTGGTTGAATATATAGGAAATCATTGAAGCATGACCAAAGCGGGCCCCCTCTTAGGCCAGTCAGTGGGCCCCCTCTTTTCCGAAGTTCTGGATCTGCCACTGCTATTCTTTTGTTCATTTATAAAGTGGACATTTTACCTATCATTTTAAATCATAATTTTTTTATATAAAAAGTTTAGCAGTGGCCATCCTAAATTGATAAATGTTCTTACCTAACTCGGCATCACAATGTCCATGGACACCGTTCATCTGACCCATACTGACTAAACATACAGCTAACAGTAACAGCTTCATCATCTCGACTAGATATGATGTTCTTTAAGGAATGTAAAGCAAGGAATTTTCGAAAAACACAATTCATCAAGATCTGCTTCCATTGGTACTTTTATATACATAGAAAAGAGAACAGTTGTCCACTAGATTTCAATTATGTGAAATATCAGTTGGAACACATATCATACATGTACATGCATGCAACATAGCAATTATCAAATTTGATACTGGATATTATACATGTATCATGCAACATAAAAATTTGATGCTGGTCACATATGTCATTAAACTTGTTGTTTCAATTACTGGCCATGACATGTATGATGTTACATGTATAAGATTATTTGAAATTTAAATTTGAATTTGAAAATAAAAACCTTTACTTCATTAAAACTCGATCATACACCCAAATTTGTGGAATGAAAAATCAAGGTTATAAAATGGTAAATGTCAGGCGGCAGCGGGAGGGGGAATAATTTTCGTAACAGTTTTCTCAGCAAATTCTTATCACAGCCTCTTGATATTTGTATGCAGTATCAGCATGAGCTCTCATAATGTCATTGTGGTTTTTGATTTCAGGTCTGTTGCTCATGTACTTCCTGTTTAACGAAATCTGGCCATTTCTGCCTTCAAATTTTTGAATGTGAAAAGGCAGATTACTAAATTTTACAAATCTATAACATTCTGCAAGGCTAGGTTCATAAATTGACATTGCTTGGTGTACCATAGCATGCCCTCTTAATTTCTTACTTAACTTGAAAATAAAAATGCTTATTTAATGATTGACAGGACAAAAGAACAGCCTTACATTTTGCCACATGGAGAGGTAACACAGAAATCGTACAGCAGTTAGTGGATCACGGTGCAGATGTTAATATGAAGGATGAGGTGAGATTTTACATGTACATGATGTACCAGTTCTTTCCTTTAAAAAAGTGGCCAGATTTATTGATCACTGTACAACAATGGACTAGCCCAGGCAATGGAAAGCACACAAGAATTTCACTAGCCTGAATTTTTAGTGGCATCTAGCTTTTGGACTGCCTGTTAAAGACAAGCACTGAATTGTACCATTGGCATATTCAATGGGTGCTTTTACATATTGAAACTCCCTTTTTCTAATGGAAAATTTTATTTTTGTGAAAATGTTAAGGTTCTTCTAAAGACTCCCCTCTACTTGTTTCTGGATTTTTAGATCAGCCCCTGGTTTAAACCTAAGATACACAACTTGTTAGGTATATAAAGGTTATTATTAGTCCAAGAGAAAGGTCTGGAAAACATTAGGTCTTAATATTAGTCCAAATTAGGTTCAGTCTTTTAAACACCAAAAATGAATTTAACCATTGCAAGAATTTTTGCATGAGCTGTTACATTTATAAAGCACCCAATTCTATATATGTACAGCAAAGTCAAATTAGGAATAACAAAGATCCAATGGCTGATTCAAGGGGGGTGTCCAGGGGATCTTGACACACACACACCCCCTTCGCTGCGAAACTTTTTGATTTTCATGCAAAATTTTAGTAAATTTCGCCAAATTATGGCTTTGGACCCCTCTTACTACCAAGGTCCCCCTGTCAAAAAATCCTGCATCCACCCCTGAGATCCTTGGGAATATTAATTTGTTTTATCCTCCATATATATATCTTTTTAGGATAACTCGTCTCCCTTGTACTGGGCAGCAAAGTTGTATTTTCAGGAGATAGCAATGATTCTTGGGTCTGGATGTTAATTTGTTTTATCCTCCATATATATATCTTTTTAGGATAACTGGTCTCCCTTGTACTGGGCAGCAGTATATCTTTTTCTCCATTGTACTGGGCAGCAAAGTTGTATTATCAGGAGATAGCAATGTTCCTTTGGTCTGGATGTTAATTTATTTCACCCTCCGTGTATATATCTTTTTAGGATAAATGGTCTCCATTGTACTAGGCAGCAAAGATAAACTAGAATAGCAACGACCCCGGGGGTTGACTGTTACTGTTATTTTTTTTAACCTACATGTATATATCTTTTTAGGATAACTGGTCTCCCTTGTACTGGGCAGCAAAGTTGAATTATCAGGAGATAGCAAAGATCTTGGTCAAAAATGGAGCCTGTCTGAATTGTGTGAATAAAGTAAGGTACTGTAAAAATAGGGAAACAGTGGCAGATTCATTAGTGGCATACACCCCACCCAGAGGTTTTGAAATATGTTTGGGTTTTGCCAAACCTCAAACTATAAATCAATTTTTGCCTATTAATCTAAGATTAATTTGTAAGATATTTTGCTAATAATTCAAATATATGAAGTGAAACGGTGATCAAAAGTCAATGCCTGTTTCACAATTGAATTTGAAATTCACAGGGTAGGAAATTTGCTGGAAAAGTAGCCAGTCCTGAATTGAAATTCTACCTGTTTTAACTATATAGCCAGTCAAATTTTCATGATTTTAGCTAGCCCTGCCAAAGAATTACCTGAAAAGTATTATACTTAGGCATCTGGTATTTGGTTTGCAGACTAAGATTGTGGTGTGCTAAAGGCCTAGATAGATTGTGAATGAGGTTCACTGTGGTGCCAACAGGGGAGACATACTTTAAGTGGCAACACTTGTAAAAAGATTTTTTTTGCATTTCTGTTGCTTTACAAGTGTTAGGTCTTACATTTAATGTTTTCTTGGTTCATTGCAGGTTGGAATGACACCATTACATGAAGTTCTAAAGAATGGACATTTAGGTTTGGCTAAATATCTGATTGCCGAGGGAGCTAAAGTCACAGGCAATACAAAGGTAAATATATTAAAGTTAATCATATCTTGTGCATTGTTTGTTATTCTGTCTGTGTGTTAGTGTTATTCACAATCATTTTTATCCACCCACAAACTTTTCTGTCTTTTTGTCCTTTACTATTTTATTTTTGTCAACTGTTCATCCATATAAAAGACAAAAGGAGTACAAATGTTGCATTGAACTATTGTGAGTCTGAAAAGGTCAGCCAAATTCAGTAGACATGAAGGACAATTGTTATAACACATACAAGTGCAACCACCAATGTAAACTGAAATTGAAATAGAGTTTACTTGGATGAGCATTTCCTGTCAAGCTTTTTCTTCAGTTTTGGGGCTCCAGCAGGGTACCACCCTCAGGTCGCAAGGTCACTTTTAAAATGGGCCTGAGGTCGCAAGGTCGCTTTTAAAAGGCATATTTTGGCAGAGGTTGCAGGTCGTTTTTTGGCATAGGTCGATTTTATGAAGCGTAGGTCGGAAGTTGCCCTTAAAAAGCCCTCAGGTCCCAGGTCATTTTTAACCCTGCGGGAGCCACAGTTTTAGAGAATGTCTGAAAAAAATATGGTTGGCATGTAAGATTTTCAGTTCTTATTTCTTATTAGATTTGTCTTACTTTAATTTCTGTTTTTCATGAATACAAGTACATGTACGGTAGCTTATTTTGTTTAGTTTTAGGACACATGGAAAACGGCTGCTCTATTCAATTTTGGGGTTTCCAAAACATGGTTGACATGATAGTCTTTTTGGCCAGATTTGACAGCGTGAAAAATCCAGGTTATAAAATGATGAATGTAGGGCGGGAGTACGAGCGGGGAAAACATTTTCAGTAACAGTTTTCTCAGCAACTACTTATCCCAGACCCTTAATATTTGATGTACAGTATCAACATGTTGTCCCATAACATGGGATTTGATTACAGGTCTGTCCCTTACCTACTTCCTGTTTAACGAAATCAGGCATTTTTTGACATTAGAATTTTATTATTTCAGGGAACATTTCAATTCATGGTGGACAACAAAGACATTACAGAAGATCGTATTTCTCTTTGTGACACATTTATAGAAGCAGGATTTCCCATCGGGACAAATCGCCCATTGAAAAATGTATTATCTCGGAAACCAAATATTGACCAATCATTTGTGAAGCATATTCAAATTAGACAACAGGAAGTTCTTTCACTGAAATGGCTATGTCGGATATGTGTTCGGACAGCAATGATAGATTCAAATGGGGGATGTTCAATATCGGGGAAAGTAACAGAGCTGCCATTGCCAAAATTATTACAGGACTTTTTAGTAACGTTTTCTTCATAGCAAATGTTTTTTTTTACAGTTATTATTATGTTGTTCTATTATGTTTATATTTGATCTCAGTTAAAAGATAAAAGTTATTAGCATCGTATTCATAATGTCTTTGCAGTACCTAAGTAGGTCTTTCATACAGAGGGTGGTAAAGAGGGTTCCTAACACGAAAACACTTGCTAGAAATATGCCGAAAATGAAGCACGAGTTATAAAAATCACCAATCACGAAACACAACAACGTGACTTTGAATAATTGTGAAATTCAATCAAATTCTTTTGATTTTTAAAGTTTTTGAGAATATAAACCGATATTAAAATGTTCCAGATTTTTTAAGCAAAATGACGATAATACATGAGAAATTGGGCTTAAAATACAGGCTAAAATGGAGCACATACATGTCAACATGAGGAAGAGATATAAAAATCACGAAAACACAGAAAATAAAAACTTCCAAAACGTTGTACGAAAATAACCCTTTACCACTCCCCTGCTACTGCACCTCATTTTACCATCTGTGTTTCACAACTAGTTTTGTTACTTCTGGACCCCAGAATTGCTACAAAAGAGGGAGGTTTGGCACCATAAAACTGAGATTTACCAAACATTTCTTTTGAAATGTCTGTAGACTAGTCACAACCAATGCAGTTTTCAATTTCTACATTAAAAAATTTCTGATTTTTTAGCTCACCTGACCCGAAGGGTCATGTGAGCTATTGTCATCGTTAAGCGTCCGTCGTCCGTCCGTCCGTCCGTCTGTCGTCCGTCCGTTAACTTTTCTTCAAAGATCTTCTTCTCTGAAACCACTGAAGGGATTGCATTGATACTTGGTACAATTGATCTTTAGGATGTCCTCTACCAAGTTTGTGAATTATATACATGTCGACCAACCAACATGGCCGCCGTTGCTAAAAATAGAACAGGGGGGTCAGACCATTGTTTTTGGCTTATAACTCAAAAAGTATAAGAGATAGAGAAAATCTGAAGCAACCTCCCTTGTTCAGCATCAAAAGCTCTACAAATCTCTCCATTGAGTCGAAGTTGTGAAACGACTCCTTATAGGAGTTATTGCCCTTTAATCATCAAAATTGACCACTTTTGCAGTTTTTGGACTATATCTTGAAAACCATTAGAGCTAGAGGAAAAGTTAGCATTGCACAATTGTTTAGCTCATTGAGATCTACAAAAATGATTTCAGGGTCAAAATTGTCAGATCAGCCGTTTAAGAGTTATTCCCCTTTAACTGTTTTTTCCATTAATTTTAACTGATTTTTAAAAATCTTCTTCTCTGAAACCACTGAAGGGATTGCATTGATACTTGGTATACATGATCTTTAGGATGTCCTCTACCAAGTTTGTGAATTATATACACGTCGACCAACCAACATGGCCGCCGTTGCTAAAAATAGAACAGAGGGGTCAGACCATTGTTTTTGGCTTATAACTCGAAAAGTATAAAAGATAGAGAAAATCCTAAGCAACCTTCCTTGTTCAGCATCAAAAGCTCTACAAATCTCTCCATTGAGTCGAAGTTGTCAAACGACTCCTTATAGGAGTTATTGCCCTTTAATCGTCAAAATTGACCGTTTTTGCAGTTTTTCGACAATATCTTGAACACCGTTAGAGCTAGAGGAAAAGTTAGCATTGCAGAATTGTTCAGCTCATTGAAATCTACAAAAATGATTTCAGGGTCAAAATGGTCAGATCAGCCATTTAAGAGTTATTCCCCTTTAACTGTTTTTTTCCATTAATTTTAACTGATTTTCAAAAATCTTCTTCTCTGAAACCACTGAAGGGATTGCTTTGAAACTTGGTACAATTGATCTTTAGGATGTCCTCTACCAAGTTTGTGAATTATATACACGTCAACCAACCAACATGGCCGCCATTGCTAAAAATAGAACAGGGGGGGTCAGACCATTGTTTTTGGCTTATAACTCAAAAAGTATAAGAGATAGAGAAAATCCGAAGCAACTTTTCTTGTTCAGCATCAAAAGGTCCTTATAGGAGTTATTGCCCTTTAACTGTTTTTTTATGCCCCCGCGACGACATGTCGGGGGGCATTAAGTTTTACTCATGTCCGTCCGTCCGTCCGTCCGTACGTCCGTCCGTACGAATTTCCGTCAAGCTTTTCTCAGAAACCGTAAATGGGAATGACTTGAAACTTGGTAGGATGGTTCAGTATGACAAACTATATGTCCTAAGCGAATTTAAGACCTGTCGGACATCTACTTCCTGTTTGGGACTGGATCGATACCAAAATCGACATGAAAATTTCCGTCAAGCTTTTCTCAGAAACTGTACATGGGAATGACTTGAAACTTGGTAGGATGGTTCAGTATGACAAACTATATGTCCTAAGCGAATTTCAGACCTGTCGGACATCTACTTCCTGTTTGGGGCTGGACCGATACCCAAATCGACATGAAAATTTCCGTCAAGCTTTTCTCAGAAACCGTACATGGGAATGATTTGAAACTTGGTAGGATGGTTAAGTATGATTAACTATGCGTCCTAAGCGACTTTCAGACCTTTCGGACTTCAACTTTTTATTTGAGGCCAGCGGGGGCATCCGTGTCCCATGGACACATTCTTTCTTTATTTTCTATTAATTTAAACTGATTTCCAAAAATCTTCTCTGAAACCACTGAAGGGATTATTTGCAACTTTGTATAGTTGAAAGTTTGTGAAATTTATTCAAACTTTGGCATAAGAAATCAGGTGAGCGATTCAGGCTCCTGGGAGCCTCTAGTTTCTTCTCTTATCTGAAATTTAAGATTTATCTATCCAACTTGATAATTTTGTTCTTATTTTAATAGCACTCTTATTTGAATGTATGACTTGTACTGCAGCTTTTCTCTTAACAACTTGTTAGAAAGTTTAAATTTTGGCCAAAATCATTGAAAATACACTTATCAGAAATTTAACTCTTACAAGCTATGTCCTATTGACAGAAAATAGGTGCAGGTGTCTGTTTGCTTAGAATATCAGCATTTTGTCAATATAGGCAATTTGCAAAAAAGTAGGTCCAATGACCAAATGAAGATAAAGTTTTTTTGCACAATTACACCCCTTGACTATATTTTTAGAGGTGGTATGCTTTTATATCATTTTAAATTATCAATTTTACTTTAAGGTGGAATGGAATAACATATGTATTTTAAAATCAACAAATTAAAGCTCAAATTATTTTTCATAAACCATTTAATTATGTATAGTTCTTCCTTTTTGATCACTGAGTTCCAAATAAAACTCAGTAGGAGGGGGTCTCATCCTTAACTCCCGTAAAAATATATATTAAATCCTACTTTCTTGCAAAAATAATGTAACAAAAACCATGAAAAACTTGAATTCTTGCAGTTCTAAGGGTTAAATCCTGAATTTCCGGTAAATAAATAAGCCTTTCCCACTGTCCTGTAAAAGGTCCTACCCACCCTCATGTAATTTGACTGATTTTGTTACCTTCCAACAGAGGAACCATTTGCGGCAATGGATGAAGGGGGTAGGGGTCCAGGACCCCCCCTTTTTTTAGCTCACCTGGACCGAAGGTCCATGTGAGCTATTACCATCACTTGGCGTCCGTCGTCGTCTGTCGTCTGTCGTCTGTCGTCTGTCGTCTGTTAACAATTTTTCAAAAATCTTCTCTTCTGAAACTACCAAACAGAATTTAATGAAACTTGGTATGAATGATCCTTAGGGTGTCCTGCACCAAACTTGTGTTTTGATTTTTGATCCGTTAAAAAACATGGCCACCGTTACTAAAAATAGACTAGGGGGGTCAGACTACTGTTTTTGGCTTATAAATCAAAAAGTATAAGAGATAAAGGAAATCTGAGGCCACGCTACTGATTCAGCATCAAAAGCTCTACAAAAGTCTCCATTTGGTCAAAGTTGTCAGATGACCCCTTATAGGGGTTACGGCCCCTTAAAGGTGAAAAATAGCCATTTTTAATGTTTTTGGCCTACAGAATGAAAACTATTGCAGATAGAGATTAGCTGTTGATTGTTTAAATGTTTAGCTTTTTTATCTCTACGAAAGTCTCCATAGGGTCGAAGTTGTCAGACAACCCCTTATAGGGGTTACGGCCCCTTAAAAATAGCGTTTTTTCAGGTTTTTGTCCTACAGAATGAAAACTATTGCACATAGAGATTAGCTGTTGCTTGCTTAAATGTTCAGCTCATTTAGCTCTACAAAATTCTCCATAGGGTTGAAGTTGTCAGATGACTCCTTATAGGGGTTACGGCCCCTGAAAAATAGCGTTTTTTCATGTTTTTGGCCTACAGAATGAAAACTATTGCAGATAGAGATTAGCTGTTGCTTGCTTAAATGTTCAGCTCATTTAGCTCTACAAAATTCTCCATAGGGTCGAAGTTGTCAGATGACCCCTTATAGGGGTTACGGCCCCTGAAAAATAGCGATTTTTCATGTTTTTGGCCTACAGGATGAAAACTATTGCAGATAGAGATTAGCTGTTGCTTGCTTAAATGTTCAGCTCATTTAGCTCTACAAAATTCTCCATAGGGTCAAAGTTGTCAGATGACCCCTTATAGGGGTTACGGCCCCTTAAAGGTGAAAAATAGCCATTTTTAATGTTTTTGGCCTACAGAATGAAAACTATTGCAGATAGAGATTAGCTGTTGCTTGTTTAAATGTTTAGCTCTTTTATCTCTACGAATGTCTCTATAGGGTCGAAGTTGTCAGACAACCCCTTATAGGGGTTACGGCCCCTTAAAAATAGCGTTTTTTCATGTTTTTGTCCTACAGAATGAAAACTATTGCACATAGAGATTAGCTGTTGCTTGCTTAAATGTTCAGCTCATTTAGCTCTACAAAATTCTCCATAGGGTCGAAGTTGTCAGATGACTCCTTATAGGGGTTACGGCCCCTGAAAAATAGCGTTTTTTCATGTTTTTGGCGTACAGAATGAAAACTATTGCAGATAGAGATTAGCTGTTGCTTGCTTAAATGTTCAGCTCATTTAGCTCTACAAAATTCTCCATAGGGTCGAAGTTGTCAGATGACCCCTTATAGGGGTTACGGCCCCTGAAAAATAGAGATTTTTCATGTTTTTGGCCTACAGGATGAAAACTATTGCAGATAGAGATTGGCTGTTGCTTGCTTAAATGTTCAGCTCATTTAGCTCTACAAAATTCTCCATAGGGTCGAAGTTGTCAGATGACCCCTTAGAGGGGTTACGGCCCCTGAAAAATAGAGATTTTTCATGTTTTTGGCCTACAGAATGAAAACTATTGCAGATAGAGATTAGCTGTTGCTTGCTTAAATGTTCAGCTCATTTAGCTCTACGAAAGTCTCCATAGGGTCGAAGTTGTCAGAAAACCTCTTATAGGGGTTACGGCCCCTGGAAAATAGTGTTTTTTCATGTTTTTTGGCCTACAGAATGAAAAATATTGCACATAGAGATTAGCTGTTGCTTGCTTAAATGTTCAGCTCATTTAGCTCTACAAAAGTCTCCATAGGGTCGAAGTTGTCAGATGACCCCTTATAGGGGTTACGGCCCCTGAAAAATAGCGATTTTTCATGTTTTTGGCCTGCAGAATGAAAACTATTGCAGATAGAGATTGGCTGTTGCTTGCTTAAATGTTCAGCTCATTTAGCTCTACAAAATTCTCCATAGGGTCGAAGTTGTCAGATGACCCCTTATAGGGGTTACGGCCCCTGAAAAAAGCGATTTTTCATGTTATTGGCCTTCAGAATGAAAACTATTGCAGATAGAGATTAGCTGTTGCTTGCTTAAATGTTCAGCTCATTTAGCTCTACAAAAGTCTCCATAGGGTCGAAGTTGTCAGATGACTCCTTATAGGGGCTATGGCTCCTTATAGGTGAAAAATGGTGTTTTTGGCCTATAGAATGAAAACTATTGCAGGTAGAGAAAAGCTGTTGCTTGCTTAAATGTTCAGCTAATTTAGCTCTACAAAAGTATAGGGTCAACATCAAGACCAGGTGAGCGATTCAGGCTCCTGGGAGCCTCTTGTTTGGTGAAAAATGTATACAAAATCATTAAAGCATGATCAGGCCAAGGAGCTCTTAAAAAAATATCAAGGATTAGTTGCAGAAATTAAATATAAAAGAATAGAAAATAGTTTATTAAACCAATAATGGGCCCATTACTTGGCATATAAAAACATACATGAATATAATTGCAAACATCACACATTACTAAAAACAAAAGATAGTGAATTGCTTATATGTTGAGCTCGCTTTACAAAAGTCTTCATAAAATAAAGTCCGAATACATCTTTTATGGTTTATGTCCCTTAAAAGGTCATAAAAAGGTGTTACTTTTTAAATGATTAAATTTATTAGGTCAAAGTTGATCCATCTTTTGGGTAATGCCAATTAAAAGATTTTTTTATTAAATCTTGCTTTTGGCTTAATAGATACTATGCAAATTGAGAAAAGGTGTTGCTTATTTCAGCTTAAAAGCTGTTTTACTGACCGGTAATGGCTGACAATAGTGACCCTTGCGAGCCATGTGAGCAACTCAGGCTTCTTGGTCAGGACACTCTTGTTTCACTTATTTAGTTTAAAACTTTTTAATTATTAATACATGCATAGACCTGTATATTAAATATACAGATCTATGATACATGTGACGAATCCGTCATGGTAAAGCTGGAGATTGGACAAATAAGCGGGAGATGTTCAACGCTCTTCAAAAAATGCTTACGAATGTTAATTGAAGGCGTCCAGCGTGTGCCACAGATACGTGGCTTCACTGATTAATCTCCACTGTTTATACGATCATCAGGTCAATTATGTCAATAAACCTTCAATTAACACCTTAACCTGTGAAATTAACGTCCGATTAATTGACAAACTCTTATATCACCGGACGTGTTTCGGACTGAACAATAAAAATGTCTATAAAATACAATTTTTTTTATGAAGTTTTGAAAAAGCGGGAGATTATCCAGAAAGTCTGGAGAACGGGAGATGGGATAAAAAAAGACGGGAGATTTTGGCTCCCGGTGGGCGAATCGTCGTTCTAAATTTAAAATAAATTCTTTCGGTAGAAGCCGAGAAATCTGTTACAAAAAATTGTGTAATTTTTTGCCCCCCCCCCCCCCCCCCCCTTCCACGACGACATGTCGGGGCATTAAGTTTTACCCGTTCGTACGTCCGTAAAATTGTTCGTCAAACTTCTCAGAAACCGTACATGAGAATAATTTGAAACTTGATAGGGTGGTTCAGAATGACAAAATATACGTCCTTGGTGACTTTAATTATTGTCTCAGCTTTTAGCTGTTTGGGTCCAGCGGGGCATTCATCAAAAGTCGACTCAGCCTCAGAAAACAGGAAAAAGATTCGATCGAGACAGAGGCACAGTACAACTTGTCATGCTTAAGCTGTGTGCCAAATTTGAAAGTTCAGATGGAATTTTGCGAATGGGAACAGGATAATGCATTTGACTGATAAAGAAATTCTAAGAGTGATTTTTTTAGCACGGCATTGTGTATAGTTGCAAAACAAAGTGTGTAGCTAAGAAGATTCCGTTTTATACTTTAACATAAATTTATCAATTATCCGCCACGAGTATGCTTTTCGGTTAGATTTGTCCTGATTTTACAATAGAATTTAAATTTATGAATATTGTGTTGTTTAAAATAAATAAATAATATTAATTAGAAACTTAAATGCCGTAAATCGCAAAAAGCTCATATAAATTTAATGCCTAGGAAGGTTGGCTAATATTTATATTTTTGTCACAGACATTTTGAGATGATCATTAAAGGGCTTGACCATTCAGTTTATAGATATTGTCTTAACCAAATCGATAATCAATGAGTATACCTTTTCTACGATTATGCTAAATTTAAACTTGTGACAACGAAGTGTACCAACTTGACATCTAGCTTAGCCAAATCAATTATCTTGCAATGAGAATTCGACTAAAAAACCTGAATCCAAATTAGGTCTTTTTACCAGAGAGCGTATAAAGCCTTTACCAATAAAGGATATCTCCGGATCTATTTCAAACACCTGGATATTTCCTGCCCACGACGGACTCTGTAACAATGTTGGTGAGGAAATTGGACCCCATGCCGAAGCTGTATACCAACTTTATAGGGGGCTGTGATAAGTAATTGCTGAAAAACTGTTACAGAAAATTATTTCCCTTGCCTGACAGTCACCATTTTATAACCCGGATTTTTACTAGGTGAAATCCGGTAAAAATTCAGTTTTGTGGTTGCACAACACAAACTTTGTAGTTTTTGTCTCGCCTGCGAAGCAGAGCGGGACATAGGTGTTACTTTACCGACGGCGGCGTTAACTTTTTGGAAAAGTTTTATGAGCACCTCCATATCTCAAGGTTGATGAAACTTGGTATGCATATGCCCCAGTAGTAGCTTAGCACATTTGCATCCCCATCTTTTGACCTTGACCTTGGTTTTTCGTTTGAGTGACTTTGACAATTTTCAATACATATAATAGCAATGGAAAAGTTTTGCGAGCACCTTCATATCTCAAGAACTATAGGTCCTATAGGTTGATGAAACTTGGTATGCATATGCCCCGGTAGTAGCTTAGCACAGTTGCATCCCCATCTTTTGACCTTGACCTTGATTTTCCGGTTGAGTGACTTTGATTATTTTTATTGCATATATTTCTATAAACATCTTTAGATCCCATGTAAATTCAAAATATAGCGGAAGTAAGAAAGAATAATTGTTTCTGATGGTGCCGGCAGGCGAGACATACTTTAGTGTTAACTCTTGTTTCATAAAAGCAAAATGTCCATTAAAATGGGTGACGGCCAAAAAACCAAATTTGGTTGTTGGATATCTATAAGGTCATATTTTGAGAGGACACACCCAATGAAGACAACTGGAAGTTAATTCAAATCCTGTGGCCGGTCGAGTAAATCAACAAAGTGCAGTCGAAATAAGAAACTACATGTTATGCTCTGAATCATGTGAATAATATACATGTAGATAGTTTAATATTTTTCTGATATTGAACGATCACCGTTCAATTTATTGATTTATGAAATAAATTCAGAAGTTTCATTTTAATGTTCCCTTTGTCTCTTTATCGGCACTGTTTACCATGTTACTTACATGTATGATCCAAAAAATTTCGAAAAGAGGTTTCCACAGTACAGTCCAACGTGGACGAAAGGATGGGGTTCCAAAAACAACAAATATTTCCGTTAGGAAATGAGGTGTCACACACTCCTTCCCTTCCCTGAGATCCGCCACTAATACATGCTTAAGTCTTTATTTCAAGTCTAAATAATTAAGGGAATCAGTTCTTTGAAAAGTATTGCATTCGGGAAAGTACCGATTAACACTCATTAATATCAGGATATAAATTATATGCTTTGTTGCTATTATACCCGCACTCACTCATAAGAGAGGGGGCTATATTGCAATCACCTTGTCCGTCCGTCCGTCTGTCCGTCCGGTTCAATTTCTATGCTTCTACTGGATGGATTGGTTTCAAATTTCGTACACAGCTTCAGCATGATGAGTTACACCATGCCTCCCCTTTCCAGGTCAGTCCATCATCTACTTCCTGTTTTCCAAGCCGATTTAGACTTTTTAGGGTAAAAAATTTGAAATGTGAATTTTTGGTAACAGATTTCTCGGCTTCTACTGGATGGATTGGTTTCAAATTTGGTATACAGCTTCAGTATGATGATTTATACCGTGCCTCCTCTTTCCAGGTCAGTCCATCATCTACTTCCTGTTTTCCAAGCCGATTTAGACTTTTTAGGGTAAAAAATTTGAAATGTGAAATAATGTGAAATTTTTTGAAACAGATTTCTCGGCTTCTACTCAATGGATTGTTTTCAAATTCGGTACGGTACACAGCTTCAGCATGATTAGTTATACTGAGCCTCCCCTTTCCAGGTCAATCCATCTTCTACTTCCTGTTTTCCGAGCCAACTTAGACTTTTAATGGGTCAAAAATAGACAATTTTTCGTAACAGATTTCTCGGCTTCTACAGAAGGGATTGATTTCAAATTTGGTATACAGCTTAAGCATGATGAGTTGTATCGTGCCTCCCCTTTCCAGGTCAGTACGTCATCTACTTCCTGTTCTGAATTGTCGAGTGGGGGTAGGCTTAGTGCAACCCCTTGTTTTTTTATGCACGTCAGTAGAAAGGATGCGGGCTGTATAAGTCCTTTAGTTTTCATTTTTCCCTTCTATTTGTCTGTCCGTCGGATCCGTTCGTCCACATTTTTTGCGTTTTCCCCTTTTTTTTGCCTGAGCGCTTATAACCAGACCTGCAAGTTTGACCATTCACTTTTCATGGGTACAGATTTGAACATTTTCAGTGGTTTTGGGTATCATTTGAGATTTTTCACTAAACGACAAAATTTCCGTCGGAGCATTTGTTGAAAAACTTTTATATTTATTTGGTCCCACAGGCATATTATATCAATGTACACCCCTTTTCCTCTTCAAACTCTTTTTCCGTTGGTTAAATCAACCTGTAAATATCTAGTAGCAAGATGATGAGTTTCATCTGTGCCGCAAGCTGGCGCAAATCAAGTACTAGCTATAGTTGATCTTTTTGATCATTGATAACAATGTGAATTCAGTGTTTCATACTTGATTGATTATGAATTACATAGATCACTTTAAACGGGGTTCCGTAGGGAGATTTCATTTTTGAAATTATTAAAAGATTTGAAAGGTGGTCATTAATTTGACATTAAAGAAGATATGAAAAATTTCTAATCATTTAATCTTAAGTTCATTTGGATCGTATCAAAGATATTTTATTGCATCAATTTACGAAAAGGAAACCATACGTTTCACCCTGTGCATAAAAATAACTACCACTAATCATTTGTTGAGATTAGCGCTGTTCTATTGACCTCCCGTCAAAAAGTGAACAAATTTTATGGAATTTCAAAGCGGATATTTTTAGTCATCTAATCAATAATTATCAAAACCACTTAATATGTTAATTAAAATATTTTTGTTCCTGCTGATGATTATATTTTTTCAATATTTTTGTGATGTTCTCAACCTGCATATCACAAAGTGAAATTTGACAGTTCTCGCTGGGGGTGAATAGAATAGCATATCTTCGCCCTGCACGTTTCAAGTCGGTTCTGAAAACAACATTTTTATTGGATTTTTCTCTGTATTGTTCATAAATAACGGCTCTGTGGGCTCATTGGAATTTAGGTAAATAATAGTTCTATCAATTTACGAAGGTTTCAGGGCCCAACTTTTCCATTTTATAACCAAAAAATCGCTTCGAAGTGGAAACTTCTTTGTTGATATTATTCACTTTTCGTGAAATCTGGAAATTACCGTGGCTTGGATTGTGGATAATTACCTTAATTTACGAGGATAATTAATTAATTGAATTAGTGTAATAGGTTCATAATTGATTGTTCTTTTCAATCGTATCATTGTGTGCCTTCGCTGACACCTGTTTCAGTACAAATTTCCTTATTTTGCGTAAAAGTGTTACGTTTCGAGGTGGAAATATTACAAACATTGCGTTGAATTTTACAACGTTATATTCAAGGATTGCTATTTTTGCTTTTAGGTTGATTTCACTGTTTATTTTGGATTACTATAACAAGACAATGTCGACTGAGAGGGGTGCCAGTGGTCGAGGACGCGGGCGGAGGTCAAGGGGAGGCCACGAAGAGACAAACGGAGTGGCCAGTACGAGCTCGACCCCTGCCCCAGAGCCAACATTGCCCGCTCCTGCACCAAAATCTTCTAAATCGGTCAAGCCCACGGGCACAAGTCTGAAAAGGTATGACTTCGTTGTAAAATTGTTCGTGATTAGGTGAACACGGCTGTATTCTCGTATCGACGAACACCGTCCTAGCTCATTTGCATATAAGATTTGACAAGTCAGTACAGCTAAACAACCAGTCATCCAACTATAGTTTATATATCTTTAAAAGCAGAATGACTTCTAGTTTGTCATGGTGAAAAAATTTTGAAAATCGGTTCAGTAGTTTTGATTTTATTAGTGATTGAATATTTTGTATGCATTAGGCCAAGCAAATTAGCCATGTTGTTATGTGTTTATCAGTGTTATGGTTATTATTAACAAGTGAATTTCACAGGTGTAATTTGTGTATTTGTTTGTTTATTGTAGGATACAGAAGGAATTAAAGGAAATCACACTGGACCCCCCACCAAATTGCAGGTCAGCAAATTAATAAGAATTTAATTTAACCAAGAAAATAAAATTTTGTAAAAGAAGCTTATTGCAAGAAATAAAAATTTAGATAGCATTTACAACTTCCAAGTTGAATCAACAACACATTTCTTTGGCAGTTTGTCTTTTGCAATCTTATCTTGTAAAAAATAGTGTTAAATTCTTTTTTTTTAAATAAAATAATAAATAAAGGTACACAATGTGTTTGCACACATACATCTACATTGCTACCACCAAAGTTCCAAATTACTTTTACCCAACATGCAAAACTTATACATGTTAGAAGAACTGATACACTTTTATGAATGAAAAGGTTACACAAAACATGCAATATAAATACATTCATTGTAGTTTTAAACTTATCTTTAATTATTGGCATCGACTAAGTTTTAGTGAAAATGTCATTGGGTACATTTATGGGATTTTGTTTAAATTGTCAGCCTGGCCTTACTTTGTCATGGTCATGCATATGAGACCTACATGTATTGCTTTATATAGACAGATAGTTATGTCTCCCCCCACTTTTGTGGGGAGACATATTGTTTTTGTCGTGTCCGTCCGTCCGTCTGTCCGTCCGTCCGTCTGTCCGTCACAAAGTTTGTCAGCGCAACTCCTCTGAAACTACTGAACCGAATTCAACGAAACTTGGTATATAGGAAGGACACCATATGTAGTTGTGCATATTACCAGGAAATTTCGATTCTCAAATTTTTGTGGGAGTTATGGCCCTTTGAACTTAGAAAATTGCTGAAAATCCTCAAATATCATCTTGTCAGCGCAACTCCTCTGAAACTACTGAACCGAATTCAACGAAACTTGGTATATAGGAAGGACACCATATTGAGTTGTGCATGTTACCAGGAAATTTTGGTCCTCAAATTTTTGTAGGAGTTACGGCCCTTTGAACTTAGACAATTGCTGAAAATCCTTATTTATCATCTTGCCAGCGCAACTCCTCTGAAACTACTGAACCAAATTCAACGAAACTTGGTATATAGGAAGGACACCATATGTAGTTGTGCATATTACCAGGAAATTTTGATCCTCAAATTTTTGTGGGAGTTATGGCCCTTTGAACTTAGAAAATTGCTGAAAATCCTCAAATATCATCTTATCAGCGCAACTCCTCTGAAACTACTGAACCGAATTCAACGAAACTTGGTATATAGGAAGGACACCATATTTAGTTGTGCATGTTACCAGGAAATTTTGGTCCTCAAATTTTTGTAGGAGTTACGGCCCTTTGAACTTAGAAAATTGCTGAAAATCCTTATTTATCATCTTGTCAGCGCAACTCCTCTGAAACTACTGAACCAAATTCAATGAAATTTGGTATATAGGAAGGACACCATAAGTAGTTGTGCATGTTACCAGGAAATTTTGATCCTCAAATTTTTGTAGGAGTTACGTCCCTTTGAACTTAGAAAATTGCTGAAAATCCTTATTTATTATCTTGTCAGTGCAACTCCTCTGAAACTACTGAACCAAATTCAACGAAACTTGGTATATAGGAAGGACACCATATGTAGTTGTGCATATTACCAGGAAATTTTAATCCTCAAATATTTGTAGGAGTTACGGCCCTTTGAACTTAGAAAATTGCTGAAAATCCTCATTTATCATCTTGTCAGCGCAACTCCTCTGAAACTACTGAACCGAATTCAATGAAACTTGGTATATAGGAAGAACATCATATGTAGTTGTGCATGTTACCAGGAAATTTTGATTCTCAAATGTTTGTGGGAGTTATGGTTCTTTGAACTTGGAACTTTTGGGGGAAACGGGGGGAGACATCGTTTTTGTAGGCAAAAACAAACTTTAATTTCATATTCTTCTGCATTGTAAAGACATGTGAAAAAGAACATGGATCTACTATAGTGATCTTAATGTACATGTAGATCTAGAGCAGATAATTTATCCAAGTTAGTTTATGCATATGCATTTGAAATAGATTTGCCTGTTGATGAAATTGACTTATTCAGAAGCAGATTCAGATTTGGAATAAGTTCTTTGACTGATTGAGATAATAAGCAGAATCTTACAGAAAAATGTTTTGGTCTCTGAAGCATGACCAGACTGCAGGTCCTTACTATACAATATAACTGCTCAGGGCAGATCCAGAAATAAGCCAATGTTGCCTGCAGGTCACATTTATACTAAATACATGTAAAATACATGTAATATAAAATCCCAGAAAACCTGGAGGAAGTAGGGATCGGAAGACACCCCCCTTTATTTTGGGTTCTCCAGTCCACAGAGCCTTTGAAACACACGCTATAGCTATGGATCACTAGTACAT
Organism: Arcuatula senhousia; assembly: GCA_963971305.1. Taxonomy (NCBI): domain Eukaryota; kingdom Metazoa; phylum Mollusca; class Bivalvia; order Mytilida; family Mytilidae; genus Arcuatula; species Arcuatula senhousia. The sequence goes on along the minus strand of OZ020317.1, from coordinate 4,922,025 downwards.
TGTAGGTGATAGTTCTAGTCTTGCACGGCTTTGAAAAAAAAAAACCTCCCCCCCCCCAAAAAAAAAAAAAAAAACAGACCTGCACACATTTATGGACATATCATAAGGTTTGTCAGTAATTACCTGTCCAAGGTCATCAATTTCTTTGGGTAGCCTGACCTAGTTTCCTTCATTATTAAAACTGACCATTCTGTATAACCCATGTTAAAAAAGGATGTAAACCTCAAACACTCGCTACTGCTATTTCAATTTGATTTTCGAAACTGACCTTATTGTGAACTGCATCTACATGAGTGACTTTTCAATTAAAATCTTTGTAATTCCACTTAAAATCTTTGTGCATATACTCTGAAATCTAAACAAAATAAGTTTATATTTTTTTTTTCTTTCACATTCATGTACAAGATGTACAAATGTAGACCCTATCTGCCTGTTATCAGTATTTGACGAAAAAATATGAAGTAGTGAGTCTGATGAGAATGTAAATTAGTTGAGTTTACAATGAATATATACAGTACATGTAACCATATATAGTGAGAGAAGGAAATAAACCTTAAACTTTTAAAGTTTTGACTTAGTCTACATGTATAAACAACATTATAGTTTGGTTTTCCATTTTGTACTGGGGAGCATTTTATTATGAAACAAAAATGATAATAGCGTCAGATGACTTATTGAAAAATCCTTTACCAACGCGAGCCGGAATATCGATGTCGGACTAGCAGTATTTAAATCAAGGGATTGATGAAAATAAAATTGATTTAGAACGTTCGATGGCCTGACATAAAAGAAAAAGAACAGGGAATGGGTTATTAAAGATATGTTATTGCTTATTCATCAGTATAAAATGCATATTTATAGTATATTTGAAAACATAATTAGCGGTGGTATGTTTATGTTAGTTTTAAAACTTATGGTACAGTGGTTAAACTGAAGTGAAGGAGTATCATGAGTATACTGTTAGTTAAGGTTAGAAATTATTTTATTTTTAGTACGTTCAAGACATTTAATCAAATCTTGTCAGAGCAAGTTATTGGGAAATTGAACGGTGTATACATGTACACTGTACATAAGGCCAAAAATATATGTATGTTTCCTGCTTCCCTACCTACCCTATTTTTTTGGCCCTACCCTAAAGTTTTTATTTGCATTTTGGAACAAGCACCGTTAAAGTTGGAATTGCTTCCCCATTTACTCAATGTAAAATAATTTTGTAAAAAAAAAATAATTTTCCTACCTACCTACCCTAATTTTCAAGAGTAGGAAGCAGGAAACAAACATATATTTTGTTTTGGCCTATTAAGGACAGATGAACAGAAATTTTTTGTTCATGAATAACTCACATGTACATTGTAGCTAAGATGTAAGATCATACATGAACATGTAAATTGGACATGTCTTATTAGGACTATACATCTATGTTGTACATGTATGCATTCAAAAGGAACATGTAAATGTTTTAAAGTCAAACTAAATGATAAAAATTTAAGCTACATGTATATGCATTTATATTTCAAAGTTATTCATTGAAAAATATTTTCTTTTTATGTCAAGTCCTCTCATATTCACACTTATAAAATAACATTTTGTTTGATTGTAATTGAAGCATAAGCACATTTAAAGGATGCATGTAAAAATGTACAAGTACATGAACTGTTTAGACATGCAAATATGTACACGGGGGAGGTCACCCCCTGTAAGGTAATTCTATTAATTCAGGAGCAAAGTGAAACCTATTTAGAGTTCACACATTCTTGGTGTTGGTAAATCATTTTAGAGTTTCAATCTAAGAAAACAAAAACAGATTAGTTTAGTGTACGTTTACAAGATACATCTGGTATGTAAAAATCATGCTTATGTGAATCCTACCTACTAGGGTAGAAGTTTAAATGGTTACTTTGTCTGAGTGTTTATGGTTTATTAAGCAGCATAAGGCTGTAATTTTACTGTAGATCAAGTTCTTTTGAATCAAGTCTGTTACATGTGTGATCTACAGAAAAACCTTTTAACACTATCAAAACTGTCAATGAAATTCTTAAGAGCAGATGGAACAAAAACTGTCAATGAAAATCGAAAAAATATGTAATATTGATTGGAGAGCTGGAAACAGACAAACAGTTTGTTTAGCCTAAGAATGGAATATTTCACCAAGTATTGTATTCTAATTCACACCATGCATACATGATTAGATAAAGGGTTAAAGCAAAAAAATAAGTTAAGATATCTGGGGCCCTGTATTTGTCTGTATGGTCTGTATGTCTGTCAACAGTACTGTTGTTTGTTTAGACTATTCATAGTATGCATACATGATTAGATATCTTGCAGCAAAAATAAGTATTTACATGTATATATTATGGGTCTTATGAAAGATCCTGGATCTTTGATTTTATTTTGTTTGTCTGTCTGTTTGTCAGTCAACAATTTCCTATATAGACTATTCATAGTATGCATACATGATTAGATATCTTACAGCAAAAATAAGTATTTACATGTATATATTATGGGTCTTATGAAAGATCCCGGATCGTTGATTTTATTTTGTTTGTCTGTCTGTCTGTCAGTCAACAATTTCCTATTTAGACTATTCATAGTATGCATACATGATTAGATATCTTATTGGAAAAATTAATATTTACATGTATATATTATGGGTCTTATGAAAGACCCTGGATCGTTGATTTTATTTTGTCTGTCTGTCTGTCACTAGTTGCTTGTTCTATTAATAGTACAATGTATGTTAGATATAGAAGATATAAGTTTATGTCAACATGAGCAGCTGTTTAAAAAGACCACATTGAAAAACAGCCAGCAGCCTTCAGTGAGGCCAGTAGGCGCTGCTCACTGTTTTGCAATTGGCCAAAGACTAAATAATTGTACATAAAATTCAACACCAAATTATCAATGAAACCCATTTCTAAGACAAAGAACTCTTAACACAAAAAGCATAGTCTTAACAACGAATTGTTGACACAATAAAATAAGCAGTCCTGTATTACTTCATGTCACACTTAATCAGGGTAAGAGTCAAAGCAGGGTGTTAGGGTGTGGGGGTGGAATTTACAAAAACTTTTAATGTTGTCTTAAAATTTAATATTGTACAATAAAATGAAAAAAATTCTCAGTTTTAAATGGGAACACCCTGTCTTCCGGTCCCTCTCTGAGTACGCCACTCAGCCCGGTGGATCATTTGGATTATAACCATGTATGTACATAGAATTTAAATCATTACTTTAATTTACTATGTCATGGTATTGGTATTTAGTGGTTTGTCGCCTTTAAGCCGCCAGGTGAAAAGCCCGGGTGAAAAGTCAATACTCGTTTGAAATTTGTACATTGACAGACGATAATTCTTTAATAATCTTTGTTGATTTTGATACAGGTGATACCAATTTGAAGTGTTGTCAATGTTTTTTTTTCTTAAATTCATTTTTTTCTGTCTTTTTAACATGTTTCAAACGTGTGGTATGTTTTCAAAGTGTGGATATGTTTGGTAATCAAAGAAAAATTTTTAAGATTGGTTAAAGTTGTGGTATGTTTTGAAAAAAATTGTGTATCAAAGAGAACTTTTTTTAAGATGATGATCTTAAACATTTTTAACCATCGTTTTAGTTAATTAGTTAAGATGAAGTTGACAAAACTTGTGAAATATGTGATTGTCATATTAAACTGTCACATATATTGAAGATCAGAAATTCAAGACCCCATGATCACTCAGCCATACTTTAATAGGCCTACTGTGAAAATACTTAAGTTTTAGTGGAATAAAAATACAATTGGTGAATTCATAATAAGGCCAATATAAAAAAATATCCTAGATTCTCATACATTGTACCCTCAAAATTTTTATTTTTGACCACTCATATGCTTATTTTTGGTCAATTTCCCTTAAATTCGATGGTAGAAAATTTTATCTAAATGGATAGAACATGAAAAAAATAAATTTCGTCTACCCCATATTCTCAAGAAATTTGAATGTCTGAGAATCAAGGAATTATTTTATTATGGCCTAAATATTTATCATGTACTATTAGTTTATCAAAGGAATCCATTTATACTTTGATTTCTTATTCATCTAGAATCAATTTTCATGGTTTGCTTGACTCATCAAAACTATGAAAATTTGTACCACCTTATATTTGGTAATCTTACAGCTACAAATGCATGCCAAACAGTGACAATATTTATGGTATTATAGATTTTCCAAAAATTAGCTCATTGATAGATGAACCATGTCGTTTGTATTGGGAAAAAGTTTTTCTTTGTATTCTTGAATAAAAACTTTCCTATAATAAGCTGTGAGCAATAGCTTTTTATTAAAGTTTGCCTCCTGCTCAAAATCTGGAAAAACTGCTGTAAGCCGCCAGTTCGTGAAAACGTGTACATGTAGTACACTGTATATATTTCCTTTAGCTCTTTCTTATGCCGACTGACTGTATTGGATTTCTTGATAATGGTATTGCTTTGATATCGAGAAGACTGTAGCTTTTTATAGATTTATACAAAGAAACTTTATATATAACTAAAACGACTAAAGTCTGACAGGTGAAGAGAAGTACATGTATAGTTTAAAATTGATTAAAAACTTTGGAGAGCTGGATACATGGGGGATCCAGTTCTATGCAAGCATTACTGTGAAAGTATTAATTTTCGTGGGGTACCAATTTTCATGGTTTTTGTGGCTCAGGCAAACCAGATAATATTAGTACCCAATGAACAGAGACTTTGGCATTGCTTTTGATAGAATTGTATGTAAAACCACGAGTTCATGAATATGGTATGTACATGTAATCTACTCCAAATCGACAAAAAATCAATACCCACAAATTTAAGTACTTTAAATTCATAGTAATTAAAATTATAATGATGTAAAGGTGAATTATTCCCTTTTCAGTGATGTTAAACATGAACATCTTTAAACACTAAAACAAAAGCTAGTAAAACCTGATCATAACAGCAACACATGGAGTCGTGATTGTATTCATAACATAATAAATTGTCTAAAAAATCAAATTATGTTACAGTAAGTTGTATCTACATAATACACCATATGTACATTTTATTGATGGCCTTGGCCTCCCTTAATTACCCTGAGCTTGCAGTTGTGAATCATTTAATCTGTATGTACATGTAACTATAATATATCACATATATTTTAATTGGTTGAAGTACATGCACATTTGCAATTGATCTGTTTAAAGGCATATTGTCTACGGCAAACTCATTTTTTTCACCCCTAAATTTTTTGGTGTCAATTTGACCGAAATGCAATAAAATGAATATTGAAAAACAAATTTGCTACAAATTTTGCCTCAAAAGTAGTTTATTTTGATCAAAATAGCTCGACAATATTGATTGATATTTTATTTACCTGCACTACGTCACATTGACACAGATTTAGACTGAGTAGTTTTAACACGGACACTAAGCGGAATCTCGAGTTTTGTCCCCGAATACATTGATATGTTGAAAAAATACCGATATTTTTCGTGTTTACCTTTTAAATAACATTCAAAAATTAATACAGGCAATAATTGTCAGTTTTATTCATTAAGTAGCTCTAATATTCGGTTGCCGTTTAAATTTTCTTCCGAGCTAAAACTTCGAGAAACAGATTATGCACCACGTGCAAGAACTATTGAAGTTTTCAATCAAAGAAAGTATAGTGCGCATGCTTACAGCTCATCTACATCTCATGAATATGAATTTTTGTAAAGCTTTACAAATATTATTTATTTTTCAATTTTTGAAGTAATAAAGAACCCTAGTGGTATTTTGAAAGTTTGTATCTTTCTAAATAAACAAAACGAATAGTCTGACGACAATTTTTTGGTTTTACAAAAAAATATTTTTTCATAGACAATATGCCTTTAAGATAGTGACACAAGTGTAGTGACATTGATTTGTATGTGTAATCATAAATGGCACCAGTAAAGCATTTTTTCTTCTTTTTGCTAGTGGCCTGTGACACGAAGGCTTTTAATTCTAGGGACGACCTCAAACTTTTTTTGTCAAGATTTAAGAAGGACCTATAAGCAAAAAATTGATGACAAACATTTTCAGAAAATTAGCATATTACATGTACATGTTAAAATGTTCATCATTACCCTAAAGCCATATTTATTTCCTTGGCCTATACAATTGAAAACTAGCATATTACATGTACATGTTGTTTATGTTCATGCCAATAAATGTACATAATTACCCTGTATTTATTTCCTTTGCCTTGTACACCTTTAATATTCTTGTCAGGTACAAATTACATAGGTACCTTAACAGGTTCTGATATACCTTTCTTGTTAATTTATACTGATAAATTATTATTTACAAATTGTACATGTCTGGCAAGTGTTTTCTTTTTATCAACTCTAATGACTCTAATCTTGTGGAGTTTTACGTATTTTTACTGACGGTTGGGACATCCTCCTTTTCCTCTGAAAAACTTTGTGACTTTGGTGCAGATTTGGGCAAAAATGGGTAGAGATTGCTCTGGAACCCACCTTTTCATTTTGTACTCCTACATGTAGTTGACCCCCAAAAAATTCTGAATCCGGTCTTTTATTTACACTGTGTCTTAAATATGAATTGTATTTTGATTTTACTTTTACATGTAATTTTATGCGTGATGCGCACATATTTCATAGACAAAACATATATTGTAAACCAGTAACAGATCTAAACATTTTGCGGGCTTTTAGTGACAAGAGTGGCCCTGACTTTGTCATGCTTATATTAAACCAAATTTGAAATTTTAATCAAATGCCCTCCCCCTTAACATCCCCTTCTGTTTATAACTGCACTGTCACGACTGTTTCAAGCTCCTTCAGTTAGATTTCTGTAATGTGGAATACTTTCACCTTATTCCCCTATTATATTAAAGCTGGTTCCTTTATCTAATTGTATGTTTTTGTGGCTTTTAATCCGGGCTTTTAATTTTCATGGTTTTCTCATTTTGTTTGAGTTTGGGTGTCATGGAATCTCTTTTAGAACAATACTTAATTGTATTGGATTGTTATTTTTGTCGCTGATTCTCAACGAGGAAAATGAGTACCCCACAAATAATAATTGATAATAAATGAACATAAGCATTTCAAATATGGTCTCATGAACAAAAATCCTATACAATTTTAATATTCAAATCAATATTATTGGAAAATATTCTGCATTATCACTCCATATAAGCACCGCAATTTAATTCAAAGAGTTCAAATTAATTTTCTTATTTCATATTCATACATTTGTAGTTTATCTTTGACAGATACTTGTACCATTATTACAATAACCTTCTCACATAGTAGGAATTTAATTGACTTTCATAGAGACATTGACGACCTTGACCTTTTGACACAATTATTGATCGGATGAGTATTTTTAGTCTGGTTTTATACCAGTGATTATATGCAGCAAGATTTAACAATGTTATACTGTTAGAAAAAGGAGTGATTTTAAGCTGCGATAAGAAAAAGGAATAATTTAAGCTGTGATGGATTCATACTGTTAGGGGGTTATGTACTGGTTGTCAGTGGATTTTTCCATTAAGAGTCGCACTTCTTACTTGAAAGTAAAATCTATTCTAATATTTGAACCGTCTTTTTGCAATATTTTCATTACATTTATATGATTGTAATAAACTAAATAAAACTGAAAAACTAACAAAAATTCTGTATCGATCTACAACTGAAGAAATTAAGACTGTCACTTCCTTTATTAAACAGTCATTAGAACTGAGAAAAGGAGACCCGTCATAGATTTTGTAATATTTAGACACTTTTTTTTCTATTCATTTCTGTAAAGCTGTAACCAATACGTGTGTTTTAATAAATAAATAAAATTTATAGAATATTCATTCAACATTTTTAGGAAATGACACTCCCCCCAAAAAGAAAACTTAATTAATAGAATGAAAGTTGCTTGAAAGAATTTATCGAGCCTATCTGTGACCATTATCAAATAATTCTACTGAAAGAATGATCAAGTTTTCATTGTATTTATGAAACTCATCAGAGACTTTATTGTCAAAAGGTAAAGGTCTACAAAGATGATATAAAAAATCAATATAAGATCTTATCTAGAATTGAATGTTGATTAAAAATATATTAATGGGATTTTGATTTGATTTATAACATTATAATTCAATAAAATTGGAAAGCTGCTCTGGTTAATGAAAATGTAATTTTAAAAAATAAATTGTGGCTGTAATCAAAGACATTCTTTTGGGCCCTGTATTGAGGATGCAGAAACCCAATAGTGTACACAGTGATTAATAACGATTTGAAGAAGCGCATATCAAAATTTCATGTTAATCTGTCATTTCTTTTTTAAAAACACTTATTTGTGATCTAGTTGAATATTAAGCTCTTTTATACCTGTCTCACTCTGAACCATATGTGGCAAGGCCATTATTCTAGATATATATCATTATAAATTCAGCGTAGCAGGTACTTTGTTCTTGTAGTTCTGCCTGTCTTTAACTAGTTTTTATACCCCGCCACACAAAGTGGAGAGGTATTACCGGTATGTTAAACCCTCAGTTATTTTCCGTGTCTGTCCGTCCGTCTGAATAGTATACAAATAAATTTAACTTTTGATGAATATTGTGGCGGGGTATCATTTAATGTCCCATTTGATGCCCTATTTTTCTTTCAGTTTCAAGAATACATGTAGTTTCCAATGCATGCCATGAAATAAGCTTGGCATCATCTTGAAAAAGTATGTATTATACAAGACATGCAAGACAGGACATTATGCACTGTATATTTTCTTGTCTTATTTTACCCTCAAACAGCATACTGGTACTCATCTTCAGATAGTGATTTGTTTTTTCAACAGTGCTTATTTTCTATTTCAGTGCTGGACCAAAGAATGACAACATGTATGAATGGGTGTCGACTATTCTCGGTCCCCCAGGGTCTGTTTATGAAGGCGGTGTTTTCTTCTTGGATATTCACTTCTCGTCAGACTATCCCTTCAAGCCCCCAAAGGTAAGTCAAACTATTGATACCTGATGTGGATAGTTAACACTACAATATATTGTATACATTTAAATTTACATACAGATTAATTGGGAGAGAAAAAAATATGATTGACAAACTTAAACAAATAGTATGGTCTGACTTTCAACAAAATAAGAAATGATAATGACTGGCAATATGAATTTCATACAAATCCTCCACTATGATAGTCTAAGTTCATACCTTAGGGTCAACTCAATAGTTGAATTAAAAGTGCTCGTTGGTTTTCAAAGGGAGTGCACAGACCTTATTTAATAGGAATTATTCTAGGAAGCCTGATAACATACCAGTGTACATTGTAAGTATGTATGATGGATGTCAATTTGTCAAAAATATAAGTAGATATGTTGTTATAATTCACAATAATATAAACATGGATAAAAATAAAATAATAGAACAAATTGCATTGCTATACACGTAAATATGGATAGCATCAGGCATTCAAATGTAATTGATATACATGCGTAAAGGAACATGATTTTTCTTCATCAAAATGTACATAAGAAATCAATAAATACCAGTAGCATTGATGGTCTACTTGAGACACACATACCTTAAAATAAAAGAAATGAACATAAACATTAAATAAAAAGACATCAGTGATTATTGTTAACTTAAGAAGTTAATATTTATTTGACTTTTATTATATTTGATACTAATAAGAATTAACACCTGTATAAATCTATTTATAGTTAAATTTTACCTGTATAGATCTATTTATAGTTGACCTTAACCTTTAGAATTCTATTTATAGGTGACCTTCAGAACAAGGATCTATCACTGTAACATCAACAGTAATGGTGTGATATGTCTAGATATTCTAAAAGACAATTGGAGCCCCGCTCTCACGATATCAAAAGTTCTCTTATCAATCTGTTCCCTTCTCACTGACTGTAACCCTGCCGATCCTCTAGTGGGGAGCATAGCTACACAGTACCTACAGAATAGGCCAGAGCACGACCGTGTCGCACGACAATGGACAAAGAGATTTGCCACTGGGTTGTAACAGATGTGAAGATGCATGTTTTAATTATTGTTTATTATTATGGTTCAAATGAAAATGAAAATAGAATGGATTTGTCTCTTTTAAGTTTTATTGTTAAATTCATGTTAATATGATACTTATTTATGGTTATTTAAGATCTGACAGGAAAATTACTTGGATTATATTGTCCTTTTCTTCCATTACTAACAAGTTGTAAAAATTTATACTGTGGATTCCTTTATTTTTAGGTTTAGCCCAGAACACCGCTTTTTCTTAAGGATGGTCACTCTACATGTTTCAGAATCTCAGTCTGATTTTGGAACTCCTCTAGACTATACCTTTAAATACTGAAGAATTTTTTTGCACGCTTACCCCTTCTTTTTATGACATTTTCTGATTAAAGAGACCTTATAAATCAACTGTATAACATTTCTTGAAATTCTTGAGTAACCATCCTTAAATTATTTATTGATTTGCCCAAGAAGCACTCTTACAAGTAACTTGGTTTTTTTTCTGCAAAATTTAGCATGTAACAATTATAAGCTCGATCAGCGATTGAGATTTGGGATCTATTTTTTGCCATAGGGACGAAGGCCCCCTTGCCGTTTGTTTCCACGGGCCATTCTAAAACTCTATGGGACATATATCAATACCCAAATTGAAATACTTCACATCAAAGTAGAGAAAAAAATAGTTTTTTATTAAAACTTACATCCCATTAGTACAGAAAATGGGTTAAAAAAAAGATATGTGTAAAAAAAATTATATTTTGTGTAAAATCTGTTATTCAACAATTTTGGAAATTTCATGCAAAGGGACACAATCCATTTGTCATATGTTATTTATATGTTATATGAATTATATATGTGCGTACAATGTACTATTATTTTGTATATTGCTGTCTTTCTTTAAGGGTAATAGATTTTTAAGAAGAAAAATATTATTTGAGTTCATTCCCTTGCATAAAAACAGGAAAACATGTACTTATATAAGTACTTTTATAAGTTGTATACCATGAAAGAAAACCCCCAAACATTCATGAGTTGATTACATTAAGCTGCTGGATTTTTTTTCTTTTATTATTATTTTCTGTAATTATTTTGAACAGCTTTAAAAATTGAAATGTTGCTTTATAAAAGTGGTAATAAAAAGCAAGGTCACAATCAAAATAAGTCATCCATTATTTATGAATGTTTTAGACAAGAGGGATATATAAGAATACAGTTGCAGTTGTAATTTTCCTGTAGGTTTTATTCAAAAGTTGTCCTTGGAACCCATCTTTTCAGTCCTGGACCTTTTAAAAAAATACTTGCTCTGGCATATGTCCTGCTTTAAAGTACATGTATTTTAGTACATGTTGAATTCTCTTAGCAATAACATTTAAGTCACTTATTAGAAAGATTTGAAATGTTTTTTCTTTCAATTATATTTTATATTAAGTTTGTTTTGCTCTCAATTTGGATACAATTTAATTGTATTCCAAAAAAGTCTGATTTTATAGTACTATATAGTAGTAATATTGGATGGATTATATAATGTACAAGTGTAAAACTTAATAGTACAGGTGTATAAATGTGTATTGATATGAGATGTCAAAATGTGTGTAAATGTGCTCAGTATTGTGTTAATGTAAATGTGTGTATACTTGTGAATGTTCTGTTACAATGATAATGAGAGTTGTAGAAAATGTGTGTAAATGTTTATATTGTTATTTTATGTGTTTAGCGAGACAGTGTACATGTATATCATCGTGTGTATCTTGTTTGTGTACACATGGTTATCATGTGTCGGTGTGTACTATTTTATTTGAAATTTGAGTACTGGTAAAAGAAATATTATTTTGTGTTTTTTCCTATAAAAGCATGTGAAAATTATGACTGTAAAACATATTTAAGAATACCAATTTGTCTTTTAATGGCTTGTTACAAAAGGGGATTAAGCACTAGCTTGCTGGGCACGTGCCCTCCTGTTTAATAGAAAAATATGGTAAGGAACTGTATGAAGCAAGATGTCCACAAAAAAAAAAATTATTGTGCACCTTTTAGTTTGAAAATTTCTGGATCCGCCACAGTTTTAAGTTTGATTGTGTTACTGAAAATGATGGGGAGAACCATCTTGAAAGTAGCTTGGGATTTGTGACTTAGTTACCAGAACACAAAATTCATCCAAATTTCTCTTTTACCTGAAGGTTCTTTTTCTGGCACTTTTATTGGGGCAATGAGCAAGCCGAACAGTGCTAATTTCAAAGACTGAAGGATAACTATTTTGAGAAGTTTTCAAAATGAACTGCTTTATGTGTATGAAGTAAATATACTATTTTGATCATGGAAATATCATAGAATTTGTTCTAGTACAGTGTATCAAAAACAAATTGATACCATTCCAAAATAATCACAAAATTCTATTTCTTTGAGAACTTTGATTTTCAAAATAGGCATTTTAAAACACTTTGTTGTAATAAATGATAAAGAAAGATTTCTAAAAAACAGATAAGATCTGATAAAAGGGGAGAAATTGCATCATCAAAATGTGTGTTCTCAGTTACCTCCCTTTGAATTGTTATGATTGTCAATAAATAGTAAACTTGTAATATTTTGTTCCTTTGTTTGCATGTCTCCAATTTTATTATGTTACCTGTTATATGTCCCAAACTGACACATAGGGCAGAAGATAATGAGATGCGGAATAAGTGTGTACACGTAAAGAAACGGCAATTCAAAAACATAGGAGTCACTTATACATCGTCTTGTGGCCTACAGCTCATGTTCTGTCACAAAAATCTCTTTTACAGTTTTCCAAGCAACTTCATGTTACATATTTGGCATGTAGTTTGATATTTAATGTACCGGTATGTGGTATTAAGTGATTTTAATTCTTATGCCCCTAGCTCATCTACTTCCTGTTACTGTAAACCGGGAAATTTTCGCGGCAGTTTTATTTTCGCGATTTTCGTGTTCACATCGCTAGCGCGAAAATTAAACGGCAAATATATTTGTCTTTAATTGTAGTCTATGGACAATAACATTACAGCGCGAATTTAAAACTACCGGTACACGAACTAAGATTCGGTCGTGAAAATAGACGGCTCGAAAATTTCCCGGTTTACAGTAACCTAATATTTGAAGACCCCCATTCTAATACAATTACAGTGTATCTATTACCAGCCAATAATCTCTTAAGTTGTTTCACTCAAGCTTTATAATTTACAAATAAAACAGTTTGCAGCTTTATCCCTTACCTGTATGTATTAGGTGTGCCAATGGTTGAAACCCTCCTTTCTTCAGTTTTTTGTCTCTCCTTTGAAGCAGAGCGAACCAAAGGTGTAACTTTACCAGCGGCAGTGTTAAATTTTATTTTAAGGTTTTATGAGCACCCCAATATGATATGATATCTCAAGAACTATATAAGCCCTAGGTTGATGAAACTTGGTATGCATATGCCCCAGTAGTAGCTTAGCACAGTTGCAGCCCCATCTTTTGACCTTGATTTTCCGGTTGAGTGACTTAGACAATTTTCAATACCTAAAGCAATATGAAGGTTTTATGAGCACCTCCATATCTCAAGAATTATATTTCCTAGGTTAAAGAAACTCAATATACATATGCCCAATTAGTAGCTTAGCACAGTTGCATCTCCATCTTTTGACCTTGACCTTGACTTTGCAGTTGAGTGACTTTGACAATTTTCAATACATAAGATAGTAATGTTCAAAGTTTAATAACTGAGAACTCTAAGTTCCATTGTCTCCATATTTAATTAATTAATGAATGAATTTTTGAAAACTTAAGTACATATAGTTCGATGGTGTTGGCATACTTAACTCTTGTTTAATTTTCATGCAGATTTTCCTCTAAGTTGGCGTGTACAACTCCTTTTTCCCCTTCAGTTAACTTATAAGTTGTGCTGGAATTGTTAACAGGGAGGATTTAGTATTGGTCTGCTTACGAGTTATGCTAGAATTGTTAACAGCAAGGAGTAAGTAATAGTCTGCTTACGTATGTCACTTTAAGGATTTTTGTTGTAATTGTTAACAGAAGGAAGTATTAATTGTCTGCTTATGTGAATCATTTTAAGAAGTTGTGCTGGAATTATTAACAGCAAGGAGTAAGTAATGGTCTGCCTACGAGGATCACTTAAAGGAGTTGTGCTGGAATTGTTAACAGCAAGGACAATGTCTCCCCCCCCCCCCCCAACTTTTGTAGGGAGACATATTGTTTTTGTCGTGTCTGTCCGTCCGTCTGTCCGTCACAAAAGTTTGTCAGCACAACTCCTCTGAAACTACTGAACCGAATTCAACGAAACTTGGTATATACATATAGGAAGGGCACCATATGTAGTTGTGCATGTTACCAGGAAATTTTGATCCTCAAATTTTTGTGGGAGTTATGGCCCTTTGAACTTAGAAATTTGCTGAAAATCCTCATTTATCATCTTGTCAGTACAACTTATCTGAAACTACTAAATTGAATTCAATGAAACTTGGTATATAGGAAGGACACCATTATGTAGTTGTGCATATTACAAGGAAATTTTGATCCTCAAATTTTTGTGGGAGTTATGGCCCTTTGAACTTAGAAATTTGCTGAAAATCCTCATTTATCATCTTGTCAGCGCAACTCCTCTGAAACTACTAAACCAAATTCAATGAAACTTGTTGTGTAGGAAGGACATCATATGTAGTTGTGCATATTATCAGGAAATTTTGATCCGCAAATGTTTGTGGGAGTAATGGCCCTTTGAACTTAAAAATTTGCTGAAAATCCTCATTTATCATCTTGTCAGCACAACTTATCTGAAACTACAAAATTGAATTCAATGAAACTTGGAATATAGGAAGGTCACCATATGTGGTTGTGCATATTACAAGGAAATTTTGATCCTCAAATTTTTGTGGGAGTTATGGCCCTTTGAACTTAGAAATTTGCTGAAAATCCTCATTTATCATCTTGTCAGCCCAACTCCTCTGAAACTACTAAACCGAATTCAATGAAACTTGGTGTGTAGGAAGTACATCATATGTAGTTGTGCATATTACCAGGAAATTTTGATCCTCATATGTTTGTGGGAGTTATGGCCCTTTGAACTTAGAAATTTGCTGAAAATCCTCATTTATCATCTTGTCAGTACAACTTATCTGAAACTACTAAATTGAATTCAATGAAACTTGGTATATAGGAAGGACACCATTATGTAGTTGTGCATATTACAAGGAAATTTTGATCCTCAAATTTTTGTGGGAGTTATGGCCCTTTGAACTTAGAAATTTGCTGAAAATCCTCATTTATCATCTTGTCAGCGCAACTCCTCTGAAACTACTAAACCGAATTCAATGAAACTTGTTGTGTAGGAAGGATATCATATATAGTTGTGCATATTATCAGGAAATTTTGATCCTCAAATGTTTGTGGGAGTTATGGCCCTTTGAACTTAGAAATTTGCTGAAAATCCTCATTTATCATCTTGTCAGCGCAACTCCTCTGAAAGTACTGATAATGACAGATACAAATTCAACGAAACTTAGTATATAGGAAGGAAACCATATGTAGTTGTGCATATAACCAGAAAATTTTGAACCTGTAAATTTTTTTAGGGAGTTGTGGCCCTTTGAACTTAGAGATTTTTGGGGAAAACGGGGGGATCGTTTTTGTAGGCAAAAAACAAACTTTAATTTAGTATTGGTCTGCTTACGTGGATCAATGAAAGGAGTTGTGCTGGAATTGTTAACAGTAAGGATTTAGTATTGGTCTGCTTACGAGTTGTACTGGAATTTTTAACATCGGGAACTAAGTAAAAGTCTGCTTATATGTACGTGGGTCACTTTTAGGATTTTCGTTGTTATTATATCCCTGCTTCGAAGAAGAGGGGGTATACTGATTTACCTCTGTCCGTTCGTCTTTCCGTCCGTCCGCAACATAACTTTTGTAACAGTTTTTTTCAGCAACTACATATCACAGTGACTTGAAATTTGGTATATGAGTTCAGTGTGAGGTCTTTTATCGCGAGTACCGAAATTAGGTCTGTCGGATATCCACTTCCTGTTTACCGACTTAGTCATTTTGTAACATTACTAGTCAATTGTTGAAAATTTTCGTAACATTTTTCTCAGTAACTACATAACACAGCGACTTGAAATTTGGTATATCAGTTCAGTGTTAGGTCCTATATTGCGAGTACCGAAATAAGGTCTGTTGAATATCTACTTCCTGTTTACAGACATAGTCAATTTTTAACATTACTAGCCAATTGTTGAAAATTTTCATAACATTTTTCTCAGCAACTACATATAACAGTGACTTGAAATTTAGTATAAAAGTTCAGCATGAGGTCATTTATCGCGAGTACCGAACCGAAATAAGGTATGTTGCATTTCTACTTCCTATTTATCGACTAGTCAATTTTCAACATTTCTAGTCAATTGTTTCAGAAAAAAAATTACATTTTTCTCATCAACTACATATCACAGTGACTTGAAATTTGATATATGAGTTTAGTTCATAAGGTCCTTTATTGGGGCTCCTCATGGGGGGTACCAGGAATCGAGTAATCAGCATTTGTTTTGCCTTAGTAATCAAATAATCATATTTTTTTTTAGAAATGTAATCAAAAATTTGATCCCAATGGTAATTAAATAATCAATAATTCAAACCTTGGTAATCAAATAATCATTAAATATTTGCTCTTGTAATCAAGTAATCACCTTTAAAATGGCCTGGGAATCATGTAATCAAAAACCCCATGAGAAGGCAATATATTGCGAGTATCGAAATGAGGTCTGTATGATAGCTACTTCCTGTTTACCGACATAGTCCATTTTGGGGGCAGCGGGGGTATTCTGAATAAGCAGTCGCTCACAGATTCCTTGCTCTTAACAGAAGGAAGTAATTGTCTGCTTGCGTTGGTCACTTTAAGAAGTTATGCTAGAATCAACAGCAGGGAGTTGGTAATAGTCGTCTAACGTGGGTCACTTTATATGCAATATTGATTCAAATCAATATTTTCATTTCTATAAAAGATATGGTTTACCTGAAAGACTTTATTTTGGCAAATATTTTTATCATGAAATTCAGGATGGCCGACCTAGAGAACTCACCAGTATTGCTTGGTCTCTTTACAAAATCAGCTTGAAAAATTACAAAATATCAAGTATATCAAGGTTAATTTTGTCTCATTTATCTTCAGATTATCAAAGTTGAACAGGAAATCTTCACAGAGAATGCCGTTGCCTTCAAAATAGATGGAAATTTTGAAAATCATAATAACCATAACCCAGCACCCCTAAGTGATGACATTGGCAATTTTCCAAATTGTTAAAAATATCAAAATACTTGATTTTTATATGACCGCAAAAAAAAATTGCAGACATATTATGGTATGATGCTGTCGTCGTTGTCGTTGTTGACGTCGTTGTCGTTGTTGTCGTCGTTTTCTGTTAAGTGTTCCCACAGTTAATTAGTTATAGTCATCTGATTGCTATTAAATTTGACAATGATGTTCCTTACCATAAAAAGATGGATGGGATTGATTTTTTTGGGGTCCCCTTTTTTATATAGAAATAAGGGACCAAAAGGGACCCAAAAATGCTACTTTTTTGTTTGTTTCCACAATAACTTTTCTTCTTGTGAACCAAATGCTGTGAAATTTTACAGTAATGCTCAAAAAAAAAATCAAATTTATTATTGTTTCCACAATATTTTTGGTTCTGGTTGGCCAATAGCTATAAAATTTGACAATGATAGGCCTTTAATACCAGTAAAACCATATATGGGATTGATTTTCGGGGTCTCCCCTTTTTCATTTTGAAATAAGGTGCCCAAAAAGGGACATAAATGGACCTTTTTTATTTATGTTCTGATTTTAATTTTTTTTTGGGGGGGGGGCATGTTAAGTCTTATCAAGCAGCGGATAGAAAATATAGGATTAACCCCCTGTTTTAAAATAGTGTTTATTTTCCCATACAATGAAAAGTGTTGCAGGAACAGACAAGCTGATGCAGCTTATTGAGCTCTACATTGTTTCTATTTTACCACATAGTTGTAACTTTTGACAAAATTTCCTTTTAAAGAGGGAATGGTCCTATTAAACTTGAAACTCAAAGTACCAGTTATTCATAGCTTTGGTAGTACTCCACAATTAGGATTTTTTCACAGTATTCTTTTCGTATGTGGCCCCTGTGAACTTTTTTGTTAAATGAAAATATTGATTCGTTTTGGTCTTAAAACAAGACAAATAAAAAATCTGGACCCGTTATATAAAAATTTCGATCCACGGTTATTGTTTTAAAGAATAATTTCGAAAAAATCAATACCAATGATCATAAAGCGTCGCTTCCGGCTGTGCATGGTGACCAGCGGATGGGCTTAAATTTAAATGTGCTATTTTTAGTTTTTTAAGTTTGAACAATTTTAGCGGAAAAAAGAGCCGAAGTCGGATAGGTTTATTTGGTCTTAAAAGAAAGGACTGTTTTCGGGCTTTCATTTCTTACATGTTACGTTTCACCTGAACCGAAAGCTCGACTACTGGTAACGTTTAAAAAAAAGGACAAAACCCCGTTTTTTGCGTATTTTTGTCCCCAAATTTTTGACAAATGTTAAGAGTTGCTAGGGGCAACGAGTACAACAAAGAAATCAAATACGGCACTAAACACGACTAAACATGCCCGGAGTTTGGAACACCACCTAGTTTAAAGTGCAAATAGCAGTTTAAGCGATTACAAGAACCCGGGACAAAATAGTCAACATCGAGCACATGCAAAAATGAGCTAAATAAATTAATTGTGGAGTACTACCTTTGACTTACTTGTATGGAGTGAAAATATTGCAGGCTGAAAAAAGCCAAAGGTATCTGAACCATTTAGATTATTTAGCTCTATCATGTCTACAAAATGTTTGTTTTTTTTTTCATTGGTTTAAAATTTGATTATTGGCAAAAAGGTCGTGAAATATTGTCTTGAGTGGCATTCACTCCTATGATGAAGTCCATGCAAGGACGGAATAAAACGCTTTAAGAGATATGACATTTTGTCCTCTAGATTTTTCAGTGTTCATTATGGCAGGGTGGACAAAATTTCATATGACACTATTTTGCTTTACACTCCCGCCGAATACCGTTTAAAAAAGGACAGACTGGAATACCGAATCACGTGTACCATAGACCTGTATAATATAGCCCTTTTTAAAAAGTCACCCGGAATTCCGATTCCGATTCTTTTATTTTCATTTTTGCAAGAGTAGTTTCCCTTTGTGGGTCGGCCACATGATGTGATCAACGTTGAGCTAAGGAAAACATCAAGTTATCCCTATCCATTTTTGGCGTAATTTCTCCTTCCCGATTCAAATATTGAAATAAACCGGGTTGGAGTGAAGTCTTATATGTTAACGTATGTTTTGGTAGTTTAGGACTTTGGCAGACAGATTTAAAAATGTTTTAACGAGTTGACGAATGTAGTTAATTTCAACAGATTTACAATAACGAGGCCTACCCGGAAGTCGTAAAACCTGTAGTGCATAATTAAAAGATTTCTCAGGTCCGCACGTCCGGAAAATACTTTTTCAAAAGGACTATATAGATCTATGCGTGTACCGAATGCTCTAAACATCACGGCGTACGCATACCAAAAGCCTAAAAATTCGAAACATCGCGTACCGCGTACCCAGACTCTGTATTACCACACCTTGGCGTAAAAAGCACGGAATACCGCGTTACCGTACCAAAACTAAAGGGCTGTGACACCCTCTTTATCCAGTATTTAAATTCGTTTCATTCCCCTAAAAATAAATACCCTTTTCGAGCAAGAAAATTTCAACATACATAAATTTAAGACCATAGGGAAATTTCTTAGGTAAAATCGGTTTATCTAAAGGTTGCACATTTTACTTTACCAAAAATAACATGATGGAATAACAATGTACGTTGATGTTTGGTAATCATGAAATTCTATACAATATTTAATCATCTGTAGCAGGAAGTGCTTACTGTTGTGAATGTGGATGGACTTACAACCAAAACTAATCCAAACGAAGCAGTTTGGCTCAAGGAAAACAAATCTAAATGCAACTTTTATTCAATACGAAAATATTTCAACAATTACAAATGGATTTGCAAATTTCAAATAAATGGTAATCAAGGATCACCTAGTTTGGACTACAAGGTAGTCCTAAGACAATACAACAACATTCAAAATAAAAGATCATTCAAAATACTCAACTTCATTCAAGCAGGTTAAATGTTTAATTAAACTTTACAAATTATGTAAATTCTTCATTTCAAAACTGGTTAAACATGTTAAAACTAGAGACTTTTCATTTAAATAAGCTTAGACATTTAAATTTAACTAAGAATTCAATATTTCTATCCTTAATCATTTTTTTTAATTAATATTTTATTATAAGGCAGTGGCTATTTTGTCGGCTCCGGCAAAATAGCCTCCTAGGGACTATTTTGCCGGCTCCGGCAAAATAGCCTCCTTGGGTCTATTTTGCCGGCTCCGGCATAATAGCTATTTGTATGGCATTTAGCTATTTTGTCGGTTCTGTTTTGTTTTCTGTTTTTGTTTTTGTTTTTGTTTAATGCTTGTGTTGTTTGCATAGATTTTAGTTAAGTTTATATATACAACTGATAATTACATATAGAATTTATTAGTGCTATACAAGGGTCTGGAAATTTTTTGAGCTGATTTCGGTCATTTTTGTCCGACTGTATAGAATATATTAAAACATGAACATTACCATTACCCCTCCCTTTTTCCTTGGCATCCCTTGAAATCCACCTTTTAAATCCATAAAGGCAGTGTTTGTTTGTGTATTACTTTCCAGATGTCCAGATCACGTTTTTATTTTAAGTATAAAATGGTAAAGGTTCTTTGTAGTTAAAAATTTCTAAAATGTTTTCAATATAAACAAAACACGTTTCATGTAAAAAGTGAAAGTAAGATGTAGATAAATCTTAATCTGTTTACAAAATAAACATATATCAAATGTACAGAAAGTATGAGAAAATTGACTTTAAATATGAAATAAGTAACAATTATTGTTTGTATTAATATCAAAACAATCTGTTCAGTGAATGAATGTTTGCAAAATAAATATTTTCTCCCGCACATGCGTAATCAAACACCATCTAAATGTAAACAATATATTAATTTGGTGTGCACATGTTTTGATTGATACTGAATATAATGAGTAATTATTTCTAAATAAACAAAACGGGCTTATCAGGACAGATTTGATAACATGAGTTGACTCATTTAATTTTAACCATACATGTAGGTAAAGACAGTGGCCATGGTCAGACAGGTGTGACCAATTATCTAATTAGCGTAACCCCACGGCTATTCTCACCTGTTTGACACGTGCTGGAGGTGTTAATTATGAGATTAATGACCACAAGACCGGATGCTCAGGAAGATAATTAAACAAATATATGACAGATAAGCAAAAAATGCTTACAATAAAATTTTAAAATGTCCGATTTGGAGAATTTTTATTCGGTCATTTAGGACAAAATTTCGGTCATGTCCGGCAAATATGACCGTTTCCAGACCCTTGGTGCTATATATACACTCAGATAAAACATGATTATAATAAAAACCGAATACATGTAAGTTAACATTAAAAGCAGAAATTAAAATTAAGTTTTAGATTAAAAAGATAAAATATCATATAAATGTTGAAACATGTCTTTTCATGAAATTTTATCATATCAAGATAAAAAAAAAAAGAATGAAAATTGCCAAATTGTACATATACAATACATGATAATTCAACATTTTAGAGCTACTCTATGGAACATATTAACCCAATTTACAAAAGTTGCAAAACCAGTGCTTTGCTTTCGGTGAAGTTTTCAGCCTAGCACACGACAGATATAACCACTGTAAACACGAACTGCACATAATGCTTTGTGTTTGATCACCGTTCGATACATGTGCATCTTCGTTACAAATATTACAAAAATAGATAGTGTTTTGAAGTTTGGTAGAATAAATATTTTGAATAGCCTTCCATGCGTCCTCCGTACAGTACTTTTTAATCAAACTTATGTTTACAAGTTTATCTAAACAGGAGCTAGAAACCATCTCAGGGCGAGTTTCTATGTGTTGTTCCTCTACCAGTAGACTGTCAGAAAGTGCAGACATGGCAATTTCTTTTCCCACAAACCATTCCAAAATTATCATGTCCGTTTCATTAGATGGCTTTTGGACAAACGGAACACATTTTGATTTTCGAGCGCGCTTCTTTGGCAGTCCAATTACAGTTTGTGTCATACCTTTAGGTCTTCCGCGCTTTTTAATCGCAGGTGGCAAAACTATGTCTGAATTTGAAGCAATAGAAGTAATTGCTTCACTCTCTACATTAAAACTATCTCTTTCACAAAGTTCTTCCTCCTTGCTATCTCCTACGTGTTCATCAACTAAAGCGGTAGTTTCAACGTTACCGCTATTACCAGTCGCAACAAAATCGGAATTGATCCTTTCCTCGTTTGCTTCTTTGTTCGCTTCAACGATTTCCAAAACTTCAACAACAACACAACGTTTCCCATCGTTCCAATGTTGAATGACATTTTGCAAAGTTTCAACTTTTTGTTGATAATCAACACCAGTTGCCTCAGAAACTAAAGTTGCTATTTGCTGGGTAAGTAATTTAGTTTGTCGGTATTTTTCACTTTGGGATAGTTTTCGCTTTCGTGATGGAGTGCTAACACTGATAGAGGCGGATGACCTTGATTCGGCGTCCGGTGACGGTCCTGCGACGGCACTGAATAATCTGTGAGATTTCGTATATGTGCTTAATTTCCACCTTTCCGACATCCGCTCGTTTGGAACAAATTAAGACCTATCATTTCTCTCAGTCTGAATATGTGTCTACACGGGAGTAGCATACACTTATAAAAAGTACATGTACATGCGGACGGCTGGACGATGACTTTGCCTTCACTGCTTTCTGTAAACCATATGTCATCGTCAGATTCCTGCTTTAAAGTTACACTGCGTCTACTATTAAGCTGCCTTAAAACATAGTTTAAAAATATTTAATTCTCTTTTTATACATGTAAGATTTATTTAACATATTACATTTTGAAGACCGTTATGTCTCTCTTCAATAAATACCTTTGTTAAATTAATAAAGTTAGTAATTTTGTACTAATTTTAAGTTTTTACGGTATATATTTATACAATCAAATAATTCAACAATTAATATATAACAGCCGGCAAAATAGCTAAATGCCATACAAATCGCTATTATGCCGGAGCCGGCAAAATAGACCCAAGGAGGCTATTTTGCCGGAGCCGGCAAAATAGCCACTGCCTTATTATAAATAATTAATATTAAAGAAAGACAACTCTAGTGTAAAAGTGAACTTTACTACACATCATAAAATTATACTGTTGGAATCCACTTCATCAGGTTGGGTGTAATAGCTCATTTGATGGTATTTAGTATCAAATCTGAGAAAATCATATTGAAGAGAATCGAATCACCCTATTAAACATATGAAATGGCTGAAAATAACAGTGTCATGCTTGTGAAGATCTCGGATCCTCTCGATAAAACTCTGGTATATTTAAATATAAAAGTATCTTTAGATCCTTCATTGTTTGATATTATTTTCGAAGCGTTTTATTTATTATTTTGTTTGTAATTTAATAAAATCCGAAGGATGGTGAAAAATCAAAAATCAAACACCACACGAAAAGACTGATATTTGTCACAATAAACAAATTTCCTTATCGAGAGTTATTGGCCAGCGGGCGTCCTGTTAGAACAAGGAAATTGACCAACTTCAAACTGTTAAATAGTTCACCTGAATTTATCAAATTACCTTCAAATTTCACCTTAATATTGTCGAATCATTTTGTTATTTAACAGTACTAAATAAGATACTATAAGGTAAGATTTGATATGAAATATATTAGATTTCCAACATTTTTGTGTCCAAGAGGTCTATTTTTAAGTTTGAATTTGGAAAAAAAATGTACGGTTGACTGTTCTTTTGGAAAAATGTGTGATAAAAATGAAAAGAAAATTAGTCTAAACAAAGCAGCAAATTACACTCTTTCCAACGATATATATATTTCATATGTACGATTCATTATGAAAAAGTTTACTTGCTTGTAATGCAAGTCCCTATTTCAACAGGCTGAATCTGAATTTTCAAATTAGCGCGGAGACACTGTTATTTTGTAGTTATCGTTGTGACCAATCTCTTTAATTGTCTCAGATCAAATGGACTATTTTTTTCATGAATTAAAAAAAATAGTGTTTCAATTTTTTGTTTGATTTTCGCATAAATGTGTATATTGCTGATCATTTTTTGTAAAGAAACACGGTAGTTTTTTCAAATGGTTTTTCTAGGACATACATTTGTAGTCATGGAAATTTGCAAATTTTCGTAGTATCAATCTGGAAAACCATAAATATTTCAGACCATCTTCTTTTACAAAAAAAGTTGCTCATAACATGGACATATGCGACAATGCCAGTCTGCAGCGTTAGCCACTAGTCCGATGCCCCAGACTAGTAAAAATTTGTTCGGACTAGTGAAAAATAGCCAAGATGTTATATAGACATTTAAGGAAAAATCTTTAAAACTTGTTGTCGGACTAGTTGTTGAAAAAGTTTTTGGCGCAGACTGCAATGCTACAAAAAATTCAAATCTATTTTTTTTTACTTCATGAAAATAATAGTTCATTTGATACTAAATACCATCAATTGAGCTACACCCAACCTGTTCATGGTTTGGTGATTACAGATTAAAATAAATGTTGTGAAATGGGGCATTATGTCTGTTGGACATATTCTTGTTAATACTTAAAGCATAAGTCAGTTAATATACTGGTAATTACAGGTTATATTTTTAATGAAGTAAAATTTCCAACCAATCGTAAGCAGGGGCAGATCCAAAGGTATGTGGGGCCGTCCTTAAAAAATTGTTGGTTTGCTGTTTTCGACTGACTCACTGTGAAACCTACCTACTCAAAAATTTTTATCACCCTCTCTGGGAATAATTTTTCTTTAAAAATAAGGCACTTTTTTGCTTTTTTCAGAAAAAAAAATAATTCACCTACCTACCTACTCACATTGAAAAATGTGAGTAGGTAAACAGCAAACAAATAATTTTTTAAGGATGGCCTGAAAGGGGGTTGTAACTGCTAAAAATGTCAGATTTTGATGAAAATTTGAAGTTGCTTGGTCAATTATATACAGAAAAAAATTATAATTTCTCAATTTAAGGGGGGGGGGTACGCCCCCTCTGAATCTGCCACTGATGAGACCTAATGTACATGTATATATAACTATTGTGAATGGTACATTCATTTCTCTTCTTCCCAGTAGCATCCTCAGAAACCCAGGGGTTCCACTCTCTCTTACTCATCACTCTGGGTCATTACACATGATACACCATGTTTTTAATAGTTAAATTGTTTCGAGCTTCTTAATATTGGTTGTGTACATTTTTCTTATGCTTTTTACCATGTTTCTATATTTAAATTTTATGAAATCTGAACGGACAAACAAATAAAATTGTGAAGTTCAAGATCAGATTCTGAACGGACAAACAAATAAAATTATGAAGTTCAAGATCAGATTCTGAACGGACAAACAAATAAAATCATACCAAATGTGCCAGGGTTGATGAATGAGTAAGCATGATAAGAACCCCTGATTTTGTGAGGATGCCTTGTAGGAGTGTACTCATATCTTGTGTGTTTATACTCTTTTGTGTACAAAAATGTAATTGTCTTTATTTTAAGATACAAATAAACATTATAACATTTACAAATGTAAGTGTATTTCACGGTCACAATGTTAGAAACAATGTTGTTTAATCTCTTTCAGTTCCCCAGCAAGTCAACGTTGTGAATCCTTTTCTCAGATGGATTTGAAACCAGTGAAGAAACTAGCCAATCTGAGTGGAGGCAAATTATTTTACCTCGTACCAATTGTTCCACCGGAGGGTCATCAATTTGCTGTAAAAAGAAATTCTAAAAATGGGAATATTCTTACAATAGAAAATATTTCACCACCTATTCAGGCTATTGATGAGAAGACTGATTTACATAATGGTCCATGCCAGGAGATGAAGAATATAGATAAAAATATTGTAAACAAGAACAATAGGGTTAGGGTTATGATTGCCAGAATGAAACCTAACAACAATGATCCATGTAAGGAGATTGAGACATGTAACACAGATAAAAATATTGTACACAAGAACATGAATAAAGCCAAAGTGAAAACTATAATGAACAAGAGAAAGGATAAAAGAAATATAAAACCTGACAATGTTATAAAAGAAAGTTGCAAATCTCTTTATTTATGTCATATCTGTGGAAAAACAGTTTCCGATGGGAAAAAACACCACCAGATACACACTGGTGTACGACCACATAAATGTGATATATGTAAACAAACATTCAAAACAACTAATGACCTTAAAAGACATAACCTTGTTCATTCCAACAGGAAATCATACTCTTGTAATATCTGTCAAAAAAGTTTTATCAGACCTTCTACTCTACGTTTACATCTAAGGTTGCACAATGAAAGGTCTACTTATAAATGTGAAGTTTGCAGTTCAACTTTTAGCTGGAAAGAAAGTTTACGAGCTCATATGTCAAAGCATGCCATTCACATGACCAGTAAAAACTACATATGTGAAGAGTGTGACAAGGTATTTGTTACAAGTTCTGGTTTAGCAACTCATAAGGGAAAAGTACATGCACAGAACAACAATACTCCTTTCAAGTGTGATCGATGTGAAAGAACTTTTTATTGCAATGATAGATTACAGAAACATATGACCACTAGGCATTTTAGACCAAAATCATTTAAATGTGAGGAGTGTGGTCTTGGTTTCACAGCTATGTACGCATTAAAAACACATCAGACAATACATACTGGTCACAAACCATTTTCCTGTGATGAATGTAGCAAATGCTTTCGTCTCAAAGTGGATTTGAAGAGACACAAGTACAGGCACTCGGACGTGAAGCCATTCACTTGTCAAGAATGTGGAAAAGGTTTTGTTACCAAATATGATCTGAGGAAGCATTCCTGGCACCATGATGAATCATTTAAACGTCTTCATAAATGTGAATTGTGCAATAAAGAGTTTCTACAAAGAAACCATTTACAACGGCACATGAGTACACACAGTGGTGAGAAATCTTTTATATGCGATATATGTGGTAAAGGCTTTTCGGAAAGTTCATCTTTACAAAGACACTTAAGAATACATTCTGGAGAAAAACCATTTAATTGTGATATCTGTGGTAAAAGATTTTCTCAAAGTGGTGATCGAAATAGACATGTCAAAAGACATCTGAATAAAAATATTTAAGGAAGATGAGATTGTAAAATCAAACATCTAGATTCCAAAATGAACATTATTTACATAATGGGCTGCGATATACCGGTATCCACTTAATGTTTTGTCCTTTTTATTTGGTTGTTCAATTTGTTTGTTTGTATGTTAGTGATTTCAGTCAACCATGAAAATGAAAAATTGTTAATTTTAAATTTCTATTGCTATGTATTGAAAGATTTGATAGTCATTTAACCCAGAATCTGTCAAAATCAAAAATAGCTGGATTTAGTTAAACAGGAAGTAGGAGAGCGACATACCTAAAATCAAATCCCACCCGGTTGCTGTATACCAAACATCAAGTGGCTGTGATTAGTAGTTGCTGAGAAAACTGTTACGAAAATTTCTTCCCCACCCCCAATCCACCATTTTATAACCCAGATTTTCACTCTGTGAAATCCTGCCAAAAATTAAGGCCAAGGTTAAAAGAAGTTGATGCAACTGTTTTTAGCTGGCTACTACTGGGGCATATGCATATAGTTTTGTTGACATAGGACTTATATAGTTCTTGGGATATAAACCTTAATAATGCTATTATATTTATTGAAATTATCAAAGTGATTAAACTAGAAAAACCAAGGTCAAGGTCAAAATATAGGGATGCAATTACTAAGCTACTTCTGAGGCATGATATGCAAACCATTTTCATTAACATATAACTTAACATTCTTTGGATATGGAGGTGCTCATCATTGCTACATGTATTATGTATATGTATTGAAAATTGTCAGTTATCAAGGTGAGGGTCAAAAGATAGGAATCATCCAGGATGCAATTGTGCTTAGCTACAACTAGGACATATACATACCAAGTTCCATCAGCTTAGGACTTATAGTTCTTGAAATATGATGGTGCTCATAAGACTTCTTAACGTAAAGATAACGTTATCACCATAAAGGTAAAGCCATATATGAATGCTTAACTAGATATTGGCCTATAAAACTGTAAGATAGAGAAAAGCTGTTTGCTTGCGTTAACCTACAGCTCATTGAGCTCTTCAAAAGTGTCCATTGGGTTGAAGTTGTCAAATGCCCCTTATAAGGGGTTATGACCCTTTCAAGGTAAAAAGTAGCATTTTTAAAAAGATCTTTGGCCTAAAATATGAAAACTACAACAGATAGAGAAAAGCTGTTGCTTGCTTTAACCTTGGGCTCATTACGCTCTATAAAAAGTCTCCATTAGGTTGAAGTTGTCAGATGATCTGTTTTAGGATTATGGCCCTTTTGAATGGTGAATAAAAAGCTACGCCGAGCGCAGCATGATACGACCCCAACAAGTTGAACCCTGTGCATTGGAGGCCTAATATGGATAGTCTATTGCTTTGGTCACATGCAGCCCATGGTGGACTTACAAAGCTTTTTTACACATGCATCCTATGGTGGCCTTTGAAATGCATATTTGACATGTATATATTTACAATAACATTTAATAGAAAAAAATATATTCATTGACATTTTTGCCACGATTAAGCCCCTTTTGTCCCTTTTTTTTTAAAAAGGTTAGGACCATAAACCCAAAATGCAATAAAAAGCTTCCTTCAGTGTATATAATCATCATATTTTAACTTCATAACAATTGGGTGGCCCACTACAGCTAAATACTTGTGTAAAACCATTTGCCTTGACCAACTTTTAAAATTGGCGTTTTTTGCCCCTTCGACCCCTTATATCTCAAAAACAGTAAGAGATATTGCAAATCTGATTGAAAAATGCAAGCAGGGATTTTCACAAGGATTCCAATGAAAAAAAGATTTTGAATTTCGGACCACAAATAAAAAAGTTGATTTTTTGGGTGTGGTCTGTCTTTGGCCCCCTGTAGCAATGTAATGGTTCAATATACATCAAAACCATTGACACAATTTGTTGACAGAATTTAATAAAGGAATTCAATAAAAAAAGATTTTTCAAAATCAAATGAATAAACATTCTACAACAGTTTTGTCAATACACCCGTTTTAGCCCCTTTTGGCCCTTTTTTCCAAAACAGTATGGGCCACCAACCCCAAATACAAAAAGAACCTTCCTCTAGTGGTTACATACATCATATCAAAATTTCATAACAATTGGTCAATATTTTCTCAAGTTATCGCACGGAAACCAAATGTCCCCCGACGACGAAAAATTTTGCGGTCGTATAAAAATTGTAGTTTTTATGGGTTTTTTGGGACATTTTGATAAATAAAGGTAATAACAAAACTACCGAACTTGAATGATCAATCTCATTGTCCAGAGAAAATGACAAAAACGAATCAGTCATACTGGAGAATTGGTGGATCGCAATGGTCCTGACTTGGTACAGGCATTTCAAACAAAATGGTGGGTTAAACCTCCCTCTTCCATTGCGATCTTAGGATCCGGTAATGACCATAGAACATAACATAGTTGTGAGACACAATAGGGATATTGAGGTGATCATCTCAGTACAGCAGACCAGTCAAACACTAATTAAAACAATTAATCACCATATCTGTTAACTCAATTTTGAACTTTTCTACTAGTGGCTGATAACAAAGAAAGATTTTTTTTAAGAATCGTATAAGACGTATTTTCTTATAGCCCTGCTATAATGAAAACTGTTGCTTGTGCCTTGCAGATTAAACATTTCTAAGATGAAGAAAAGCCTTTGTTAGCTTAAGAGCTCTACAAAAGCCTTCATTGGTGGTAGTTGTATGATGATCATTTGTTGAAGTTTTTTGCCTCACATGCCTCAAAATATTTTCATTCCATCAGGTGAACAATTTAGGTTCTGGAAGCCTCCTTTTCAAAACTTGACAAACTAGAGAATGGCTTGGATGTGACTTTGACTCCTAACTCAATAGGCTTCTTCTTTACATCTTAAACCTTAACATGTGCAGTGCAGTTTCATGAAATTCTATCAAGGTGTTTAAAAGTAATGATTTGGAAAACAATTTCACTTGAAAATTTCGAAGACTTTCTCAGACTCTTTTCTTTAACCATTTTATCAACAAATCAATGTTTCTTTCTTACATTAGCTTTCATGCAATAAATTCTATACCTAGTTAAAAAGTTATCATCTTGTAACCAAACTGAACGGAATGCCAGATTCTCAGAAAGAAGGGTGACAAATAATATGTTTCAGGCGATACAGAATTTAAACAGAATAATTGTGTAAAACTTTATTAAAACAACTTTGATAATATTAATGTAAAAATTTGACATAAAAATTGACTTTATTAGATGAGAATGTTAAGAAATTACAAATACATTTCATCATAAAATAGAAAACCATGTAATTATCAATATAATCATAATTATTTTGGCTTCAAGGCACAAAATGATGGTATAAGGTAATCATATCTTAAGCTGTGACATATGGTTAGAGAACAAAAAAGTTTTATACTGACATGATATTTAAAATGTTGTTAAAAGTTTCTTTTTCCTGATTGATAAAGACCCAAGTCATTGCAAATAAATAATCATTGAATTCCCTGCATTTTAAAAGAAACAGGAAAATAAAAGTTTTCAATATTCAATGTAATTTTTATATCTTGAGTATTCAAAGAGACATTTTTCATACAAAGAAAGTAAATAATAAATTTCGACATTAAAGTTTCTTTAATATTTCTATATTGATGTCATCATTCGAAATTTGTTTGAGAAGAAATGATGGAAGAGAATGATCTGGTCATTTTAATATTCATAGAACTGGAAAACAATGGTGTAACAGAAGATAGAAGTTTTTATGAGTTTTAATTTGAAATTTAGATATTTTTTTTTGATAATCCAGGATCCTGGGTTAGTAAAATTAAACCAAGAACTGAAAAGAAATATTGTTGTTGAATATACAAGATATCTATGTGGATTTATGTGACAAGAACATCCTCCTTTTTGGTCCAAAAAAGGGCCCATTTGAATCTGCAGTTAACTACATGAACCTTTGCAATACATGTCAAAACCATTTATATGGGCAGGTAAATTGGTAGAACACAATTAAAAAACGTTGCTTAATGTTGTCTCGGAGAAAAAAGTTAAGTAATTCAAGTTTTTATGGCTTAAAGTACAAACTGTCACTTCATTATAATTAACTTTAACATAAAATGAAAGCTGCTAAATTTAACATTTTCCTTCTAGTCCTTGACAATGTTTTCTGCAAAAAAACCCTCAGAAATTCAGACAAATTTCATATTTCAAAGGGTTGAACAGTTATTATTACACTAAACAATGTATAACAAACTGTTATCAAAATTATTTTGACCTAATACACAAAATGAAATAATGTAAATTCTATCATTTATTTTAATGGGTTCCAATTTTTGTGGTTATATGAAAAATGGATCCGTTTGCAGATTCTTGAATTCATGATTCTGAAGCCTGCAGCATAGAGATCAAATTTGAATATTTTTTTTCATTGTGTATAAAAAAATTTGTGGGTCAAAGTCACCCATGAAAACCACAAAAATTGATATCCAACGAAAAATTATGAAACCACAGTTAATGCATTTATAACACAAGTACCCAATATCTATACTACTTTCTAACATTTATTTTTGTGTGCAAAAAACACTGTAATTTTATTACAATTTTATATAAATAAGAACTTAATTAACAAATGCAATTTTTAAATACATGTACACATAATTTACTTATCAAACCTCCATAACTTTATATGCATTCACTCATTATTTGTTCAACTATGTTTTCTATACCCCACAAGTTTCAAAAATGTCCATTAATGAACAACTCATATCACTAACCATTTCATTCTTCCTACTTCTCTCTTTGGTGCAATTCTATTCAACTTGAAAGCAATAAATACTGACAATACAAATAAATAACTCATTCAACCAAAAAATTTTTGCTACCAACCACCCATATAATTAAGTTAGTAATTTTCTATTTCTTCTTACAAATAATTTAATGACAACACCAGAAACATCTTTGCTAGCCAAGGGTTAAGATCCGATGCGTTCATCTTCACATGAAGATGAGAGATAGCGAATCGTAACCCTTGGCTAGTGAAGATGCATCAGAAAGGGCCCTGTTTGCAAAAAAACCCATGATTACATGAAATTTAAATATGCTACTCCTCCATTGGTACCTATTTTTTACAGTAAAAACTTTACAAAATACACCTTAATCTTCACTCTACTGTTCATTTGCAATTCACCCGATTCTTCCTCTTTCATTGATTGATCTTCATTCTTGGATAGGAGCTGTGAACCTTTTTTTTTACTTATTTATTTTTTCGTCCTTAAGTTCTCCTTGTGTCAAGGGAGACCATCCCTCATCAAAGAGGACACCAGGACTTTATCTTGTAAAGCATGTTCTAGTTCTCTCTCGTCTAACTTGAGCACAATCTGAAATAAAATTTTAAACATTTAAATTTATGCAAACATTAATTATTACAGATACTGTGATTTCATTCTTATTCATAGGTTATCAATTTTAGTGGTTTTCCTGGTTAATCATGACCCCCCCCCCCCCAAATAAGGAAATTGAACATTGATCTGTATACTGCAGCCTTCAGAACTACAAATTAAGAATCCTGTGGTTTCATTCATATTCATAGGTTATCAATTTTAGTGGTATTCCAGGGTAGTTTTGACCCACAAAAGAGAAATTGCTCATTGATCTGTATACTGCAGCCTTCAGAACTACAAATTTAAGAATCCACAAACTGATACCTTCCTTGGTATCAACCACAATAAATGAATCCAAAGATAGCGAAGAATGATCACAGGATTGCCCTACCTATCTTCAAATACATGTATCACTGGTTATCAACCATAAAAATGGTAAATGTCGGGCTACTGTCAGTCAGGGAAAACATTTTCATAACAGTTTTCTCAGCCTCTTGATATTTGGCATGAAACAACATTTCAGATCTGTTGCTTATCTTCTTCATGTTTGCAAAACTTAGGCACATGTTTTTCTCATTCAAAAATTCTGAATACAACTTGAGACTTTTCAAAGAAGCTCATGCGAAACATCCATTCACAAACCATTGCATAATTAATTATTTAGCTAAATATTTCTGTTGAAGAATACTTCATTAGCATTTAGGATATCTAAAATACAAACCTTAGCAAGTCGGCCATCTTTGATTTTCTTAATACCCATAATGCCTCTGGTTTCCAGCAGACTACAAATTCCTTGATATTCAGTGTAGTCTACAGCTGCCATCTGTCTCTTCTTACAGATCTTACAATATGTGTCGTGGAGCTGAAATAAAGGAGTCGTAACATTTAATGTATGGGTTACTAAAACAATGAACATGTAAGTCGTCTAAAATTTGGGCTGAGACACATACATTTACACAACAATACGATACATACTAAAGTCTTGAAGCTTAAAATTCATTTGTTAAAATCAATAATTTAGAGGCATACAATAATCTTTTTCTTAATAATGACCCGCAAGTTCAATCTTACACATCCTGTAATAATAATTAAACTCTATGCTTAAAGATACCTGAGTTTTGCAAAGTAACTTGAGAAGCTATGAAAAGGTAGAAATGAATAAATTTTACAGCTTTATCAAAATTTACACAACTGTGAATCTGGATATTTTAAAAGCTGCTATTTAAAAGGTTGCATCTCCAGCACTTATTCCACACCTCATTATCTACTGTGGTTTCATTATTATTTGTTGGGTATCAATTTTCCTGATTTTTGTGGGTGGGCTTGGTCCACAAAATTTAATACTCCACAAAATGAAAAATGAACATTAATCCTTATACTATAGGTGTCAGAACCATGAATTCAAACCATCAAACCACGAACATTGGTACCCATGAAAATAAATTAATCCACAGTATTACAAAACATTACATTAACAACTCACCTTTCCCATTGTGACTTCTTTCATCTTTCCCTGTTTGACCATCAGTAGTAGGGTACAGACAATCAGTTTCTGTTGCAGGGGAATACTCTCCTGACTGTTAGAGACAGAACTCGACCCATAAACCTCAGATAAGACCTTATTGATCTGTACAACTCCAATTTTCTTTGGCACAGCAGGTGCTTGTTTTGTTGGACTTGACAGAACCTGTTGTGTCTTGACTTCGTGTTGGACTAGTTCCACGGCTCTTCGACACACGTCCAAGGCTTTCCTCATGTCACCAGCCACGGCTGATATCTTTCTAGCACAGAACTGAACAGCACTGGGTTCCATAATGACAAAGCCTTTGTCTTCCACCTAAAGATATATAGATTTTTTTTATATGAATTAGAAAATTTACATTTCTTCCTTTGCGAAAAGAAAATATAATATCCTTACGTTACTATAGTATTTGCCTCTACTACAAGATGTGTTGATTTTCTTTCAGCTAAAGAGATCTTTTTTCTTTGTTTTTAAATAATTACCTAATACATGTATGTGTGTTTTTTTAATGTGTGGACAATTTTGTGTTTTCTTTTTATAAAGGTGTGCTTTTATTTTCCTGTAACTTTGGCGATTTCATAACCAAAAAGTTACTTTTAATGTTTGGCATGTTCTAATTTTTGTGAACTGATGTTTGCAACAAATATAGTGAAAACCTCCACTGTAGTTTCATTGCTATTTGTGGGCAATAGCGCAAGCAACAAAATTTAAAATCCAATAAAATAGTTTTGTTTTTTTAAGGAAACCACGAAAATTTTCCCCCACAAAAATAAATGAATCCACAGTATCCATTTGAACTTCATACCTTTTTCAACCTGTCTTTGATAATTTCAGCTATCTGATCTTTACTGTAAGGTGCAAAGTTTAACAGCTGTGGTTTACAGTTAGGTCTGGCTTGCAATCTTGGTAAAATTCTGTCTGTCAGATCTAGAGCATTGGCAATACCTGAACAAAACAAACAAAATCATGATTCATGTTTAAACAAAGTTTTAACAGCTGTTGTTTACATGAGTTGAGGAATTTGAAAGTAACTTTTTTCCTGTTTGTCCTTAACACAATATGTCAATCTAAGCTCAAGGGAATCTAACACTGGATCTCTCTAAAATATTACATAGTGATTATAAACACAAAAACACCTTATAATTTATGAAATTTGAGCTGCATGTTTGACTTCGTTAATTTTCTAGTGGCACAATGTTTACACTTTGTGACAAAGTTCCTAGGGCTCATTTCACAAAAAATCTTAAAGGAAGTGTACATGTTAAGGATTCTGATTGGCTGAAATCCACACTTATGATAAATTTTACTCTTAAGATTTTTTGTGAAAAGGGCTGCAGACTTTTTTAAAGCTCGCCATCATTCTATCTATGCCAACATGGGATTTCGAATTCCATCATATTTAAATTGATAACTACACACATGCTTAATCATACCTATGAGAACTAGTCTCGACTTGGACAAAGATGGCCATTCAAATATAGTGTACAATATTTCCTGGTTTTTACTGTCCAACTGATCTATCTCATCAAGGACCATTATACTGAAAATAAAGAGAGTTAAAATCATAGAAAAGGTTACATCAAAAGCCCTGAGGAATGAATGATAAACAACATATTATTTTAAGACTTAATTTTATTATTTTTTTGTTTTGCACATTTGTTTTAATTATTTTTTCCTGTACATGTAACTTATATTTATCAATGCAATTCTGAAACAGAATAGATCCAACAAGCTGCAACAGTGCAACTACTTTAAGTTTTTGTCTAGCATTTGCTTCTTCACATTGAAATCAAAACTACAACTTGATACAACAATTCAAACCGCAAGTCTTAAATGCTTGTCTAAATTTTGTGACAACTTTTCTACAACTTTCAGTCTGTCTTTAGAAGACCATGGCAATTTTCCCTATCAGGTTTGTATACTTACATGCTTGGTCCAGAACTTGTGACAACTTTCTCTATAGCTCGCAGTCTGTCTTTAGCTGATGGTGGTGACTTCCCTGTTAGATCTGTATACAGTTTCCCATAAACTGTGGCTGAATCTTTCAGGGTCATACAGTTCAAATACACAGATTTACAACTGTGAGTTGCCTGCAATAATCAATAACATTTTTTATGGTAATCTAATAGGTTCCTTCAATATGATATTCTGAATCATGTTCCATAATTTTAGTGTCATAATCTGGATTATTATTGCATTCAAATGTAATGAATATTATTTTTTTCCTTCCTAGCATAGATATGTCTTAGCAAAAATTTAATAATATCATGAGATGTGGAATAAATTATTAAAATACTGTGTTGGCCATTTTTAACTTACTTTGAATTTTTAACTTAAAAGTTTCTCTAATATTTGTTGGATGAAATGCTTGTCAGATGAAGTTTAAAATTCTTCACTTATTATATTGTTGTAATAATGTCATTTCATAAGTGTTTTTGTATGTGTTATGGTTTAATCCCCTTTTCAATACAGTACAGGTCATACAGGGCAGTCACTTTTAATGGTGGCAAAAACCAGTAACCACGACCTTGGGCAGGTATTTGACAAAGCTAATATATCCACATTCTGGTTGGGGAGTCCCTTTGTGTAAATCACAAACAAGATTTAACCCACCGATAGGTGATCGGCCAGTAATCAACAGTGTGGTATTTAAACCAGCCACTTAGAGCACTCTGCCACCCAGGCCCTGTGTCCTTCTGACATGAAACATTTAACCCTAACTTTGAGCCGACTTACTCTGACATTATCCAAGATATGAGACAGTACAGCTGTTTTCCCCGTCCCTGGGGCCCCAGAGATGTACAAACTACCAGCTGTTTTCTTGGTCACATGACCTCGTACAAATTGATTGACAGTTTCAGTCTCCACCTCTCTTCCTACAAGACGATCTGGCTTAGCTGTGTGGAATGATTGTTTGGCTAAGTGGTAGGCTTGACCTGCAAAAAAGATAAACAAAATTTATGTGGTTTTGTGTTGTGCATATATAACCAATATTTATTCATTCAAGATGCAGGTCATAATGCATTTTAATGAGAATCAAAATACTTACGCCAATAAATCTATTTTAAATGAAATCAAAGGCACGTTTGATATGGATATTCGAACACTAGGATGATATATTAAGAGGTGTGTTTGACTTTTTTCAGTCTTAGAAATAAAATTTTGAGTCAGCATTGATCGATTTTTACATTTCATAGAATTTTTGTTATGTTATTAAGAAATTTTTTCAAATTCTATGTAGACCTATTCAGTTTTAAATAGAATATGTCCGTGGTCTACTGCTTATTTCTTTCGGTGCTTTTTTTCTCTTTCTATGCTTTATAAATTTTTAAGGATTGTTATTCAATCTCATATCTTCCCTTATATCAAATATTTGCGCCTTTTGTATTACAAAGAAAACGGTTCTACAGCTATCAGGTACCTTCTTGTTTTTCAAGCTTTAGTTTAGTGGCTGGTGAAAATAAGGACTTCACGGGTGACATTCCACACGACTGTTTCTGAGGTGATGACATAATGTTGTTGTCTAGTTTCCGTGGCGACAATGGAATCCTGACGGGTGACGACAATGACAAGTTACTCATCATGGTACCAGGAGACATAAGCAGATTCCTAGAGGGCAGCACATTCTCATTACGTGTGGGTGACATCATCTTACGTGGAGACAGGCTGAAGTCTGATTTTTTTGGCGACAAGAGGTTACGTCTTGATGACATGAAGTGCTCTGAGGACAGATCTTTCCTTGGGGACAAGGGATGTTCGGAGCCCCTGGGTGATAGTAGGTGTTTCTTCGGAGATGGGGGGTACTCTGGTGATATTAAAACTTTCTGTGGTATGATGCAGGGTGAAGGCAATGCCTTCCCTTCAGGGGACTGAAAGGGTTCTATTGTCTTCTTTGGAGAAAAGGGGAATTCTGAAAAAGTAAGAGATGTTAGTCATAATACACAAAGATGCAGATAATCTTTTTTTTCTTGTCAGTCATTGAGTCCTACAAAATAGATAAGTTTGCCAGACCTACAAAAATTTTACAAGACCTATCCACTTTAGCTGTAATAAATTATTCTAAAACTTTGCCAGACATAGGTCCTGCACAATGTCTTCACTTGCTGGACCTGCTGAAATTTTGTGCCCTTTATCTGACAGGTTCAGCACTTATCTGCATCAATGTTATACACAAACACAAAAAAAAGAAAATAATTTAACCATGTTAACAAGACTTACACTTTTGATTAAATTTTGAAAAACAACAAATATAGTCATGATAGTATATAGCATGCACATAAACTAAAAAGCACAAGAATAAGAAACTGTTTTACTTGCATCATATCTATTTATAAAAAACTTAGTTTTCAAATGATTTTCTAGCACTTTGTAGGATTTGAGTTTTGATGCCCAACATTTCAAAGACTGCTACTAATAGAATAACCAAGACTTACTTTCAGATATTCTGTCCTCTGTGATAGTTTTTCTTGGACTTTTAGGCTTTACACATAAATTAATGTTTTCATCATCATCTGAAATGTAAACAACGGATTATTATTAAGACATGATATAATATCCATTTTATTTTCAAGCATCAATGTGTTAACAATGTATTCTTTAGAGATGCAAGATTAAGATATATTTATAAATCTTGTTTGAAATGGAATAACAATGTCAAAATTAATGAAAGGTTTTTCTGTTTGAATTTTGTACATAAGTAATGATTAACATCATTCATACATCATACATTTGTGTGTTATAAGAATAAATTCACTAATAATCTCTTAAATCTTACCACTTGAAGTTGTTGATATAAGTTCCCATTTTTCTGCATTGGAATCTTCTTTTAGTTTCAATTTCAATTTGGTCTTTGTTTCATTTGTGTCCCACAGCTTGTTCTTTCCCCTAATAGGCGTTTCCCCATTCCTTCCCCTTCCTGTTTCCTTCGTGCTGGGTGTTTGTGCTTGTCGTGTGCTACGTCTGCTAGGGGTTTCTGCTTGACCGGTTTTACTGACAGATGGTGTGTTTGCTCGTTGTCTGTTTGTGCTTTTGACTGACCTGAAATTATCCATAAACTTGAACAATACTCCAATTCAGTAGAATCACAAGAAAAAGGCACACATTTATAAGCAGTTTCAACATAAAAGAAAGTCAAACAATAGACACATGATATGATGATAGAGACCATGGAGTTTAACAATTCTAAAAATTAGTGTTAGAAATATTTTTTTGTATAAGATTGCCCAATGAAAGTCAAAATGAAGATTTATTTTGCCCTTAAATGAACAAAACTTGTTACCACTAAAACCGCCTACAACTTTTTTTAATCATTTTCACTTGTCCATAAGAAAAGTGGTTATAGACCAACTTGTCCCTTTAAATTTCAGCCATGAAGTGCAAGTGGGCAAGCACTTATTTCTAACAATGGAAATAACTGGTTAAAGGTAGGATGATTAAAAGACACTTTTTGTCTGGACTCACAACGGACATTTTTGTTGCTGTCATTTTTCTTTATGTTATATGGTAAATTTATCAAAATATGGTTTACATGTAAGTGGAAATCAAATGTAAGTACCTATCTACTGATGGTGTATTCTGTCGTGTTGTTCTTTGATTTTTCTTTTGTTTTGTTGGTGAGCAAAGGCTGTGCCTCTCAGGTTCGTCTGTGAAAAAATCAACTTAATATTACCATGATTACATCTACCTCATGAATATAATAAATTTACAAAGTGACACAGTTTTATTTTATCAGACAGAAAATTTACCAGATTTAGCAGAACATTCATGTACATTAAATAGTTTAAAAAAAAAAGACTTAATAATGCCTTATGACAAGATAGACCAAAATCCTTTTCACCAACTATTTTACAAATATTACATTGCAATTATTTGTGATTAGTTTTGCAAATGACTCTTAATTTTTTTTAATTGGAAGTACATGTCAAAGTTACTTTTCAATTTTGTTTTAATTGATTTTCACAGTTTTTTTTTCAAACTTGACATGCTTGATAAAATAACCATTTCACATTTAGTTAAAGCATGTTTCAATTAGGTTCTTACTTTCTTTGGTTCTCTTGCGAGGAGAATCTGGTTTGATTACTTGTTCAGATTTGGCATCTTTCGATCGTAACCTTGATGACTTCCTCACCGGAAATTCCAATTTCCTCTGGACCGCTGCAGACATAACTGTAAGAACAAAACGGATAATCACGGTCATGGATCCAGAATCCAAGGTTAGAGGGGAAGCATGGCAAAAATATAATAAACAATGTAGAGGGTTATTTTTTGAGAAATTCAAGATTTTATAACAAATTTAATTCTTAAAAATTTTATTGGGGTGCATTCGGAATGTACCGTCTGAACGAAAATGGAAATTTAAATAGAACAACTTGTAAGGTGCAGACTGGGTACATTCTGCATATGCACCCAATTAAGAATGGACAATTGAAGAGATCTGTTAAAAACTTTTAAGAAATGTGGCTCATAATTCTGTGATCAGCATGTATAAATTTTTTAATGCCACTGAACATGATCATTCTGAATGTTAATTATTTTCCTTTGCACAGCAAACAAATTTTGCAGACCTGCTAATTTTTATTTTAGCCATGATGCCGAGTATGAAATTTGGGTGATGCACTGCATATGTGAGCTTTATAATCTATAAAATGCAACAAAGACGTGTAGAATTTATTGTTTTATATATGTGCCGAATTGAAATAAAGTTTTCGTATTCGTAGAATCTAATCTTTTATCATAATTTAAAGTTTTTCTTCAGGGGAATTTACAAACTTACAGAAAATAAACGAAAAGTTCCTGTTGACGAGTTTGCATGACACAAAGAGACGATCGGTAAAACAATGCTGCTATAAATAATCAAAAATAAGGGTTTTAAAAGTCCAAATACATATACCTACTCAATTTGCTTTAGTTTTCTTTCTTTAATGTCTTTTTTGGTCTGTCTTGATCAATGCACTAAACGTAAACAAAAGATAACAGTGGCGGGAAAGTTTATTGTGCTGTAATTTGATTGGTCGAAAGCGTAAATAATTTTGACAGATAACACCTTTTCTAAAGGTACCCCCTTACGCTATACATTATCAGCTTATCAATCTGGATTGCGTAATATCCTTCATTGGAGGATACAATTATTGAATTAAAGTGGCTCCTCTTTATAATAACAAAAGGAAAATATGTCTAAACAAATGGGATAATTTATGCTGTGCATTATGTCCCAGGGATTAAAAAGACGACTCTCCTTGCTTGGAGATTTTGTAGTAAGCTTAAAATGAATAAAAATTATTATATTAATATGCATAACTAGATAGTTTTTACTGATATTATATCTTCTTTTCTTTAAATCATAAAGCGTCCATTGCAGCTTAATAAACTGATTGATTGACATTTAAAGTGTTTTTATATATTTCCTAACAAAAAAAAGAGTTAAGAGACTAAAAAAAAACCTTTAATAAAAAAAAGCGAGAGTGATCTGTAATACATCATTATCAGAAGAATTCAAACTTAAAACTGGAGTTAAACAAGGCTGTTTGCTTTCTCCTCTTCTCTTCACCTTCTGTATTGATTGGTTTATGAAAGTGACCACAAACAACAAGCAAAACAGGGATATCATGGACCATGGCCGAAAAATTGGAAGACCTAGACTTTACAGATGACATTGCCTTGTTATCGCATCGCCATCAAGACATACAGAACAAAACAAACTGCCTAGCAACAACAGCAGCAAAGATAGGATTGAAAATCAATGCCTCCAAAACAAAAGTTATGAAGTTGAACAATAGAGTTACAGAACCAGTACTTCTTGAAGACAACATCATTGAAGTAGTAGAGGAATTTGTTTATCTAGGGAGTTAGATCTCTAGCGATGGCAACTCAGAAGTTGATGTTCAAGCACGGATTGCTAAAGCAACAGGAGCATATGCTGCACTCCATAACATCTGGAAATCTTTAAAAATAAGCAAAAAAAACTAAAATAAGACTATTCAAGAGCAGTGTTCTAAGTGTCCTACTGTATGGTTCAGAATCATGGAAAGTCACAACAGCTGTAACATCAAAGCTTGACACTTTTCAAACAAGATGCCTACGGAGGATACTAAGAATCTACTGGCCTAACACCATCTCCAATGAGGAACTATACAAAAGGACCAATACCACCCCACTATCATTGGAGATTAAGAAAAGAAGATGGTCCTGGATTGGGCATATATTACGAATGCACCCTGATGTCATTCCAAGGGTGGCATTAAGATGGACACCAACAGGCAAAAGGAAAAGGGGAAGACCTAGAGAAACCTGGCGCAGATCAGTAGACAAAGAGATGAAAGAGAAACAGTGGACATGGGGACAGACCCAACTTTGGTCCCAAGACAGACAGGCATGGCGAGCTCTGGTGACGGCCTTATGTGCTTCACAGCACGAAGAGGATTAAGTAAGTAAGTAAAAAAAAAACATAACAAAACAAAAAAAAAGTATTGAATTCTTCCTCCTGTTATGTTGTTTAGTATTCGAAGTTCAGACAGTCATAACCATTTA
Source organism: Arcuatula senhousia (assembly GCA_963971305.1). Lineage (NCBI taxonomy): Eukaryota > Metazoa > Mollusca > Bivalvia > Mytilida > Mytilidae > Arcuatula > Arcuatula senhousia. The sequence goes on along the minus strand of OZ020317.1, from coordinate 4,879,300 downwards.
AAGTAAAAAGTTTTGTAAACTATTGTATAACTATTTTCATGTAAACTAGGGTAGTATGGATTCTTTTGATACTACTCTAAAGTGCCAAAGGTTATAAAGGTAATTTTAACACATGTAAAATCTAATTTTTTTTTACATTTAAGAATGGCTGTAAAAAGAATCATGTAAACTTTTATGGTTTTGGAGATATTAGTTACAGCATGGAAGTATTAAATACTTCCATGATGGTTACAGTAAAAAGTTGTACATTTTAAATTGTTTATTTTGTGCGAAATCGCGTTTATTTGCATGAGATATTGTGACATTTCACCAATTTGCACATCTATTCTAATATACAGGTCTATGACTATCATGTATAATATTGAAGGACAGTTCTTTATAGGGACAGAGGGGGTGGTCAAGACTCCTTATTGAGAATTGCCGAAAATTTGTCGGAGAGAGTATCATACGTCAGAAATAAATTAAACTAGCATGATTATCATTATCAAACCTATTTTTAAAATCTTATTTTTTTACATGGAGTTATAAAGTCAGTTTTTTCAATGCGTTGCTCACTTCTCAAATAAAATAATGTCACAGTTGTAGTTTTTGTTGCTTTGTTACGCATCAAGATCATGGACATAATTTTATCAGAAACGAATAATGCTTACAAGCTTAGAGCGAGAACTGATCTGTTAAATTCTATTGTCCTTCTGTTCAGTTTGATTTCTAATTTGGCATCACTTTTAATAAAACCATACTTTAATATTTGATTAAATTATAAATGTCGATACTTTTCCTCTATTATTGGCACAAAAGCAATGCACCGCCCAATATATAGAATAGGAATGTGGTTAATTTATCACAGAATAAATCGTCTCTCGAATCCCGACCAGAACAGAGCAGTACAGCGATATATGTCGGGTTTGTATGATGTTATCATTCTAAATAATTAGTTGTTTGAAGTGTTATGTTGGATTTAGAATCGATATGTTTGATTTTTTTTACATCAGTCGATAACTAGCTGTCAGTAACTGCGAGTGTAGTACTCTTGTCTCGGTTTCTTTCTTGATGAATTGAACTTGTATCGATTTGATTCTTAAAGTGTGTTATTTTTTGTGCTTTGTACAAGATTAACAATAGGGGAAGGTTGGGCCCAAAAAAACAAGTTTAACTCCGTCACATTTTATATGTGCCTGTCCTGAGCCAGCAATCCTTGTCAAAGCTTTTTTTTTGCCCTGTCAACTCTAGATCTCTGTTTTTTGTTTTATCTCCAGTAATGGGTCTTTCGTTGATATTCTAGGAATTTGTTTGAATCTTATTGTATTTTTATACCCCCGCTTGACAGGGGGGTATATAGTGATAGGGGTGTCTGTGCGTCCCCCGTCCGTCCGTGTGTCCGTCCTTCCGTGACACCTAAGGGTACCAATCTCTTATCCGCAACTCCCCCTAAACCCCTGAATGGATTTTCATGAAATTTTCATACATTCTTTGTTACATAATCTAGATGTGCACCTACTATTTTAAAATTTGATCAGAATGATTTTTGGGGTTTCCCATAGCGAAACATGGACTTATTCATTTCACTACAATGGGGTACCCATCTCTTATTTGCAACTTCTCTTAAACCACTTGATGGATTTTCATGAAACTTTCACACATTCTTTGTCGCATAATGTAGATGTACACCTACTATTTTAGAATTTGATCAGAATGATTTTTGGGGTTTCCCATAGCGAAACATGGACTTAACCATTCCACTACAAGGGGGTACCCATCTCTTATCAGCAACTCCTCCTAAACCCCTTGATTGATTTTTATGAAACTTTCACACAATCTCTGTGACATAGTGTAGATCACAGGCGTTTGGGTCCAGGATTTTATTGTATTATAGATAACGTGTATATAAAAATTTTCATCTCGTCTATATACTATTTCCACTTCACACGTTATTTATAATAAAATAAAATCCTGGACCCAACCGCCTGTGATGTAGATGTGCACCACATATTTAAAAATTTTATCTGACTAATTTTTTGGGGGGCGGGGGTATTTATTTGCGAGCTGCTGCTCACAGTTTTTCTAGTCAGTCTTGGGCCAGACAGCGAGCAGTGACCTCTGGTCATGTTGAAGACTGCTGGCTGTTTTCAATTGTGATTTTTAAATTGGTTGTGTCGCGTGCACTTATTCCACATCTCTTTATCGTCTATAGGTTTAACGTCCGGATTTAACGCCTCACGGTCTCAGTTCATTCAATAACATAGAAAAAGACTGAAAACCAGTAACAGGCCTTCCAATGTGACTGAATAGGGAGTTTAACGTCGTGATTATATCTAGATATAGGCCTGCAACGACCTTAATATTAAATATTTAATTAAAGCAAGCGACCGCCGGGAGCCACAGAGACATGTTCGACGACTTATAAAGTAAAATATTGTAAATGAACCAATTTTAAGTCAATATAATTTTAATAACTGAAATTTGTGACGTTGGTATCAATTAAGGCCTACAAAGTGACTTTAGAAAATAAGGTGGTTAAATGAAGAAAGAAAATGTTTCTTTTTTTCTTCAAAAAGTCGATAAGTGGATTATCTTATAGGTAGTTAAATGAATACAATTAAGCTGGAGCCTTGTCATTGACCAATCACATTCTGAGAACTAAAATCCTCTAGAGAGAAGAAATATGCATTATTTTCCACAACTGGCTGAAAAGTATTTAAATCGGATGAAAATTGGAGAATTTTCATATTGATTAATCCAATCTATAAAATTATTTATTTTACAAATCAGTGAATTATGATTAATTCAAATCGAAAAATCAAATAGTCCATGTCAATTAAGTAATCAGATCCATTCAATTTAAATAATAATAATAATAAACCGCCCCCCCCCCCCAAAAAAATAAATGAAATGATCCAATTTTAGTAATTAAATTCAATTACTCCTCTGGTCCTTTCTAAAAAAAATTGAACCTCAATTAATATATATATGATTAATTCACAAATAAATTAATCAATAAAAAAATCCGAATAATTGTGATCTTGATGGATTAAATTAAGCTTTGATGTAGACTGGAAATAAGAGTTTTAATTAATCCCGCATGTAGATGGGTTAATCGTTATTTTACGACGCGACGAAAAACAAGGGACGAGTATTAAGGTACGATCATTTATGAACGTCAACGACTAATTTTTTTTTCTAACCGGAAGCTGTATTCTCACAGCCGAAACGAACGGAGATCAACCGTATTTTTCACAATATGCCAAGGTATTTTACTCAATATTTCGACAAAACACAAAGGAAAAGACATACAAACCCCAATCTGTCCATTAAGGACCTTAATCTTAAAAAGTTACAAGCTCATAAGACGTCAAAACACCATGTGTCCGTTCTAAAAACTTCATCACACTCACAGAGCATATGATTTTGTCATTTTTTTTACAATTTGGAAAAATCGGAGTCTATATCTAATTTTCTGAAAATTCGAGAATATGCAGTCAAATTAATTACAGGTAAACATGCACAACACCAACAGAAAATAAAAATAAACATCATGAACAAAGATAAAAAATGTTTCATTAAAAACTGTAGCAAAATACATTGTAACCCCCAAATTTGTGACATTCTCGCACGTAAATTAATAACTTATAGAATAATGGATGATCACAGAGTAAATCTAGTCAGAAAGTTGATCTCACCACTGAGACGTTTTGAGTTCATTGCATTTTGGGCTAGGGAGGGCAATACCTTGTGCTTAAATCTATTGAAAACTCAGTTGCAGAGTTTGATAAGACAAGAGCAGGCTTAAGCGGGGCCAATACAAAGGCCACACTTCCAAACTGTTAACCGGAGAGGGATTTACAAAAGCATTCAACTTCTTTTCCAGTACACGTACATGTTAATAATAATCATGATAATATCATTCTTTCTCATGTTACAGGGAGCAATTTCTTATTATAATCTTTATGTACAAGTTATAATATATAGAATATGCCATTACACAACGTCCATAAAAAATTACAATGAACAATGCAAGTAATACATGTAACAATGTATAAGAAAATGATCAACCTTGACATCCTCGAGAGACTTTCTTTGGTGTATGAACTTATATTGTTCTGTAATCTTAACAGTTATAGAATCTTGTATTTTCTATAGTAATGCGCATTATCGCTCGTATAGTGTGTTTTTTTTTTAAATCGTCTAACAAACTTAACAATAACATTGAAATTTAAAGCTTTTTAGAAACACCAAAAATTCAGCAAAAATTTCTTTTGCACAAATTTATGTAACATGGACACTGTATTCAAGTTAAGAAAAGAAGTTCATTTTGGGTTCAGCTACAGTAGAACCAAAATTGCCCCAAAATTTCATCTTGAAGTAATCTTTCTGAAATTACCGCCAAATATGTTTTGAAATGTGGGATTTAAGGAATACCGGTGTTAGGTACAAAATATTCAGCTGCTAGGAAAAAACTGGAATTGAATGAAATTTATTGCTTTTTGTCAATTTTAGAACATTACATTGTGGGCTAAAAATAATCTCCCAATTTAATAACATGGAGTGCATTCATTGAGAAAAACAACTTTGTTGCTTATTTTTGGAAGACAAATACAAATGTAGATGACCAAAGAATTAACGTTGTTTACAAATGACTTCTATACTAATTTTAAGAAAAACCACTTGTAAACCCCAAAACATGAAGAAAATATTGATATTTTCCAAGTTTTTCTGAATCATGTATCAATATCATGCATAATGTCAGCAGCATGTGAAATCGATTAAAAATGTAAAGTGTGGTTATCTTATGAATGAATAACATGTACATCAAGTTCATTGAGATGTTACAAACTTGACAATTTATGCAAATATGGGGCCAATTTCATCCCTTCCTGAACATGCTCATTTTTGTTTAAATATATGCTTTTCATTTTCTTACAGATTAGATATTGAGAGGACAAAAAGCAGATCTAGAAGAAAACACAGTAATAGTTCTGGAACATCTGATTCAGATTCTGACAGCTCATCTAGTGATTCATCTAGTAGTTCATCAGCCAGCAGTTCAGGATCTCAAAAAGACAGATCAACATCGAAGAGAGGAGGTCGTTCTCGAAGGTCAAGTTCAGACTCTAGTTCAACTGATAGCTCTAGGGAGCGTTATTTACGAACAAAATCAACTGTTAGCCGTCCATCTGCCTCAACTGTGAGCACTAACAATATTAGAAATGAAATAAGGGATAGAAAATCTAGAAGGTCAAGGTCAAATGATAGGAAAAGAAGGTCAAGGTCTAATGATAGAAAAAGAAGGTCAAGATCTAATGACAGGAAAGATACAAAGATTGAAATAAAGAAAGAGACAGACAATGATAAAAGGAGATCTCCAGTCAGACGTCCTGTACGAAGATCAAGGTCAAATGATAGGGGTCCAAGGTCAAGGTCATTTGATAGAAGCCAAAGGTCAAGGTCAATAGACAGAAATCAAAGACGCAGAGCAGTGTTAAGAGACGACAGACCAATAAGATATGAAAGGTCACCAGAAAACATCCCACGAAGGTCAAGGTCCCCATTTGAAAGATTTCGTAGGGATGGGAGATCTGGATCACCGAACATAGATCCCCGATGTTATAAAAGAAATGAATTTGGAGAATATGTTGATATTCGTTTTAGAGATGATTTTCCACCTCGAGATGATTATTATGATAGATGGGACCGTAGGGATTTCCCTGAACATGATTATGATCGTCTTGATCCTCGTATGATGGATCGTGAAGAGGGTAGATGGGTAGATTTAGATGCTCCTAGAGACGACCCTTGGTTAGATCGTAGAGATATGCTTGATGATAGAGGGCCTAGAGATGAATTTCTAGATAGAACAAGCTCTAGACAGAGATCTAATAACATTTGGAGTACAAGAGGTCGGAGTTCTGGTAACGAGTCACAAAGGAAGAGGAGATCTGATGAAATAGACAAGGAATTTTTAGTCAGAAATAGATCCACATGGACAGATGATTCTCCAAAAGAAGGATCTAGAAGAGGGGAGAGCAAGACAAAAGGCAGCCGGTCACCTGCACCACGGTCAAGAACAAATGTATTGGACAAAGATGCAGGTCAAAGGTCATCCAGAGAGAGAAAATCAGGAATCAGCAGCAAAGTAGTTAAAACTTCCAGCGATGATTCAAGGAGCAGGGATACTAAAGATAAGAGTAGACCATCAACCGATAGAGATAAAAGTAAAACGGTTGAGAAAGAGTCTGAGAAAAGAAGGGGTCATAGGTCAAGGTCACCTACCGATAGAAAAGTTGAAAGTTCAAAATCAAATAAAGGTCAAAGTAGGTCACAAAGTTTACGTAATAACTCAGAGAGAGAGAAAAATGACACTAAACATTTAGAATCTAGGACATCATCAGACAAATCAAAGAAGGATGATGCAAAAAGCAGCAGGACGTCTGACAAGAAAGAAATCCGACGAAAAAGTATTGATGATTCTAAGAAGTCAAAGAGCAAAAAGAGACATGAAAGTTCTAGTTCATCTGACAGTAGTTCATCTAGTGATGATAGCAGTTCATCATCATCATCCTCATCTTCTTCTTCCTCTTCATCCGACAGCAGTGACAGAGGAAAAAAGAAGAAATTAAAGAAAAGACCCAGCATTGATGAAAGGAGACGACGTGACAGCTCTAGTGATAGTGAATCTGATGTCAAGAAGAGAAAAACAGATGTTGTTAAAGAAAGGAAAAGAGCAGAAGTGCAGAGGAAAAGGCATGATAGCTCCAGTGAGAGTGAGCCAGAAGTTATGAGACGCAAAAAGAGTTCTAGTGACAAAAAATCTGATTCTGGTAAAAATGATGATAAAAGAGCAAGTCCGAAACAAAGTAGCAGGAGGTCACATTCTAGGAGTCCAAGAAGGAATAAAGAAAGTAGGGACAGAAAAATAGACCAGCCAAAAAGAAGTGACAGGTCACCTTCCTCAAGGTCAAATAAGGAAAAACCAAGTAGTAATAGAAGGGAAGAAAAAAGAGGCCATAGGTCATCTTCAGTTAGCCCAAGAAGAGATTCAGAAACAAGAAAAACAGACAGAAGAAATAGAAAGTCAAGGTCAAGGTCACAAAACAGAGGGCGAGACAGAAGATCTCCTGATAGGAGAAAACAAGGCAGTCCACTTCGTGGAAGCAGAAAATCTCCAAGTCCTGCAAGAAGCAAAATAAATAATCAGAAAGATGATAGAAAGATGTCAGAAAGTCCAGCAAGGCGCCAAAGGTCAAGAAGGGAAAGTTCCTCTGAAAGTCCAGATCCAAGAAAGAGAACAAGTAATAGAGAAAGAAAGCCATCTAAAAGTCCAGAGAGGAAAAGGCAATCAAAACAAGGGGATGCAAAGAAAATAAAAGAAAAAGATTTGAAAGAAGAAAAGACAAAATCAGTTTCTAGATCAGATAAAAAACAGAGGTCAAAAGAGCGAAGTCCAAAAAGTGGTTCAGTAAGAGATAAACTTAGAGATAGTAGCTCTTCAAGAAGTCCTGTAAGAGTTCAGAGGTCAAAACAAAAGGACAAAAGTTCATCAGAACAAAGGTCAAGATCTTCAAGCCCACAAGAGAAGAAAATATCAAGAAAAACTGAAAGTAGAGATTCCAGTGTAAAAACTGAGGATAGAAAGGCTGATCAAAGATCAAGGTCATCTAGTAAGCTAAAAGGTGAAAAGGAGAAGAATAAAGAAAGGTCTAGGTCAGGTTCAAGATCTAAATCTGGCAGAAGTGAGAGTAAAAAGAATAATGAAAGAAAAACTCGTGAGAAAAAACGACATCCAAGTTCATCATCATCATCATCCTCTTCTTCATCATCTGATTCATCGTCAGAAGATGAAAGGCAAAGTAAAACAAAGAAATCATCCTCTCACCATGATGAAGGACCATCACCGCCCATGTCAGATGACAGAGAAATGTCTAAATCACATGATAAACACCCTTCCCCAGCACACAATAAAGTATCATCCCGTCATAGTACCCCTCATATTGAGGAGACGCATCGAAAACCTTCAGCAAACAGTGATGATGAAATTGGAGAACAGATGCCAAAATCTCCTGATAATCAAGCAGATCGTATTGTCAGCTCAAAACAGGACCACATTGATACCAGTACAGCACCTGAACCAGGGAACCAGTCTGTTACTATGGAACATAGCTTCGTGTCTGAGCCTGGTAACCTCACATTGGACAGCTCCACCCGTTTAGAGAGGAGCTTCACTTCCGAGGCAGGAAACACGTCCTTAGATAGCGTACAGAGAATGGAGAGGAGACATGACATGGCTAAGTTTGAGAGTGAACCAGAGAGCGGGGAAATTACTGATACAGACAGCGAAGGGGAGGTCACTCATGCAGTTAAAAGTGTGATAAAGGTATATTTGATTATTTTGTATTGGGGAATTTGCAAATAAAGGCTAATGAATAAAAGATAGGCTAGTGGCAATCAAAACATGAAATCCAATTATAACTAAGAAGCCATTCTTCTACTGACTAAGCTTTCAGACCTATAGGATTTTATAGTTGATAAATAAAGTTTTTTCTTTAAAGATAATAACCATGAAACATTAAATTTCAAGTATGTACATGACAGGACCATTATTAACAACAGCAATTTGAAAGTTCTTTTTTTTTTTACTGTTAAAATTAACATTTTATCACTATAACCTTTGTGCTGTTGAGTTGCTTAAGCCATAGTTTATTAGTAATAAATTGTCTTTGTGGTTGGTTTTAAAAATTGTATCTATCAGTTGTTGAAACTTTTTGCAATTATTTTACATGTATGTTAAATTAACAAATATCTCAAATTCTTTCTTGTTTAAGGTACAGAAGAAAGAAACCACTGAAAATGATAAAACAGGTTCTCCACGAAAAAGAAAGCATAGCAGCGACAGTGAAGAGGATCAGAGAAAAGATAAAAGATCTAAAAATAGAGACAAAGGTGAAAGGTCAAACAATGAAAATGAAAGTGAAAGAAGAAATCATGATTCTGATGGTGATGATAGGCCTGATCGGCTAAATGATAGAGGTGATTACAGGGAAAGGAGTAGGGTTAAAAGAAGAGAGGAGGAAAGAAGAGACTGGGATGGAGATAGGAGGAGGAGAGGAAGGCGTGATGGAGGGGGAGATGGCATAGAAGAAAATGATAGGTAGATAATCTAATAAGGGAGCAACCATGTGATTTTTTTTTTAAATAAAAAGGGAGGATGGTGGATTTGGCTACTAAATAAAAAGAGAATTTAAACCTTGTGCGCAAACAAAAAATCCAGGCTTTTTTTCAAAAATAAAAATAGGCAGGATAATTGAAATATCTATAGCGTCCTCCCCTCATAAAAATCAGAGGGTTAGGAGAACTTTTTTTTAAACTACTGGATTGACCTTTACATTTGTGAGAATTATTGGCCACCACTCAGAAAAAGAAGGAAACAAAAATATTGTGCCATTTCAGATAACTTGTTCTGATTTTACAAGATCCTTGTATAGAATCCATTTATTTGGATAGAGTTGTTTTTACCATTATGGGAGTGTCTTATTAGGCAGTAATCTGATAAAAGATTATCAAAAAAATTATAGGAGAATTAAATGTCTTAAATACCGGTATCATCAACACAATTGTTATCTTGAAAGTTTTCATGAGGTATGAAATCTTACATGGAGTTTATATATCACTTAGTAGTTTTGGAAAATTTATTTTCTTGTGACATTCTGGTACATGTATAAGTTAATGCTAAATTTGAATTTAATACATAATTTTTCCTTTTAATACAATTTCATCTTTATTTTTTTAAGTTTATCACGGAAGAGAAAAGCAGAGGATCCTAATACAAACAATAATGCCACAGAAAATGATCCACCTGCTAAGAAAAAGGTGACAGAAGACAGCCTCACTCTGACAACACGGACAGGTGGCGCTTACATTCCTCCTGCCCGATTACGAGCCATGCAGGCAAAAATTACTGATAAAACAAGGTATGTTATGGGGTACAGAACACCTAAGGGAGATTACTCTTAAATATCTTATACATGTTTTAATGGGGTACATTAATTTTATTCAAAGCAATCAAACTTTCTTTGATCTCAACTCAAAAAACAAAAACTTAAAAAGACTATAGTTCATTGTAAAAATGTTGTACCATTTTCTTATACTTGCCATTTTACCTCTCTATATATTTCGATTTGTTTCAGTGTGGAATACCAAAGGATCTCATGGGAAGCGTTAAAGAAAAGTATTAACGGTTTGGTGAACAAGGTCAACGTCTCAAATCTTATCTTCATTGTTAGAGAACTGTTTCAGGAGAATATAGTTAGGGGGAGGTAAGTTATAGGGGAATAAAATATTAAAAATTATCAAACTTCAAATGATGAGCAAAAAGTTAAGCATATTGTGTGGACCCAGCTAGCCCTCTCTAGGTCTGTTGTTCATCTACTTCCTGTTTTCAGATCTGACTTATACTAATTAAAACATCTAAAACAAAAACTTTTGGGATTGATTTGAAATGTAGTACATGGTTCCCAGCTTCAGCACTTTATGTTGTTCCACCCCTTGGTTATCCAGGTCTCCAAGACTTACATGCAAGGGTATTCTTCTAACATGCAACTCCTTGTTAGATTTCAAATCGAAGACAGAATTTATGATATAGATACTTAATTTGATTTTATTGCAAGCCATTCAAAGTAAATCTGAAATACAAATTGATAAAAAAATTTAAATACATGTAGCTTCTTGACGGTAGAAATTCAGCATTGGCACAGTTTAAGAGGATTTTTGGTCATGTAAATAAATAACTAAAAATACCATACAGGGATGAACAATCTTGAATTGTCCAGGAAGAAAAGACTAGAGGAAAGAAATTGAAAATCTGATGATCTTAACTTGTTAGAAGCATTTCAAAAGAAAGGTGGGTTAAACATGTAATATGGCACTGAATCTCTCATTGATTGCAATCTTTGGGTTGATTATGATTGATTGTTTTTCTTATTTCCAATTTCAGGGGTTTATTAGCTAGATCTGTGATACAAGCTCAGACAGCGTCTCCTACATTCACTTATGTTTAACTCCTCATGTTTAACTTTACGTGATTAATTAATATTCTGATTTCCAATTTCAGGGGTTTATTAGCTAGATCTGTGATACAAGCTCAAGCAGCGTCTCCAACATTCACTCATGTGTATGCAGCATTAGTATCGGTCATCAATACGAAGGTAGTACATTATTTTTAGCTGACCTGACCTTTATGGGTCATGTGACCTATATTGTCATCACTTTGCATCTTTGAATTATCCATGTTCTCTGAAAAGCACTGAAGGTATTGCTTTGAAGGAAGAAATGGAATACAATTCAAATATTATAAGACAAACAATACAAAAATATTTCAAAAGTATATTTATTATAGATAAAAGAATACAGATTTGACATTTTCTTATCAGCATCAAAAGCTCTTACAAAACTCCCTATTGGATTAAGGCTGTAAAATAAACATTTAATCAAAATTGTTTCTGCTTCATCGTAGAAATACATGTGCATATAGTTAAGATTTACCATATATTGTAAAAAACTATGAAAGCTCAAGAAATGTTAACATTTTTTAAATTGTTCATCTCAATGAGATCTAGGAAGAATATTGCTTGTTCAAGTATTGATTTAGGAGATATTTTCTTTTACCTGCAATTTACATTATAATGTTTTTTTTTACCTGATCATTAGATTTTGACTTCTTGCAGTTTCCTCAAGTTGGAGAGTTGATTTTACGAAGACTAGTCATCCAGTTTAGACGAGGATACAAGCGTAACGACAAGACCCTCTGTCTGGCCACGACTCGATTTATTGCCCATCTTGTAAATCAACAAGTTGTAAGTATACAAACGTAATGACAAGACTCTCTGTCTGGCCACGACTCGATTTATAGCCCATCTTGTTAATCAACAAGTTGTAAGTAGACTTGCTCACTTTTAACAGTAAAAGTTTTGTCCTAAAAGAGTTTTAACTTTCAAATTTTTAAGATTGTTTTTCCAATTAAAATTCAGTATAATAATAAATGTCAGGCAGCAGGAGTGCAAACAATGGAAAAAAAAATGTCACTGTTTTCTCAGCAACTGCTTATCACAGCCCTTTATGGTTTGGTAGCATGAACATTGCATCTTCTATGTGGGATTCCTCATCAGATTTGTCATTCAATTACAATTACTTCCTGTTTAAAGAAATCCCACCATTTTTTACGTTGAAAGATTTTAGTTTTTAAGTACCTAAAATGCTTTGATAATTGAACAAAGATAAGAATAATATATTTATCATTATCCAAGTCTTACTTTTAATGAAACTTGAAATACAACATATAATTTATGATATATTTTACAGGCCCATGAAGTGTTAGCACTGGAGATATTAACCCTACTATTGGAGAACCCTTCAGATGATTCTGTAGAAGTGGCCATAGGGTTCCTGAAGGAGTGTGGACAAAAACTTACAGAGGTGTCACCCAGGGGTATTCATGGTAAGTGACTTAGAAATAAAGATTTCACTTAAGTGAACACCTTAGATGATTCCCTAAAAGTGGCCATAGGATTCCTCAAGGAGTGTGGACAAAAACTCACAGAGGTCTTGCCCAGGGGTATTCATGGTAAGTGACTTAAAGATATAGATTTCCCTTTAGTGAACCCCTTAGATGATTACCTCAAAGTGGCCATAGGGCTCCTCAAGGAGTGTGAACAAAAACTCACAGAGGTGTCACCCATGTGTATTCATAGTAAGTGACTTTGAAATAAGGGTTCCCCCTTCACTTTCTGTAGAAGTGGCCATAGGTCTAAAAAAAAAAAAGGTAATTAGCGAAAACCCACTAAAAATATAGATTTCCCTTCAGTTAACCCCTTCGGTGAATCTGTGGAGATTGTAAGGGATATTGATTGAAGGACAAAATCTCACAGAGGTTTCACCAAGGGGTATTTGTGTTTAGTGTCTTAGATATCCCTTCAGTGAACCTTGTCATAATTATGAAAAAATAGGGTCCCAAAGGGCAAAGCAACTTTCACAGAGTGGTTTATGTGTTGAATAGAAAAACAAAATTCGCAATGAACAATTTTTTTTTCTATTTTACCATTCATTATAAAAGAAATTTGATTTTTCTTGTGTCTTCACAACAATGTAGTTTTGTAAATGCAACAAATTTCCTTCCAATGCACTTTACATTCTGATTCACTATAGACACATTAAACTTGTTCTGATCCTCAAAATGAATTTAATGATATTTGTATTTTAACAAAAATGTCTTTTTTCATGAATTCTTGTTCTATTTTCAGCAGTATTTGAGAGGTTAAGGAATGTTCTCCATGAGGGCACTATAGTATTTTTATTCTATTTTCAGCAATATTTGAGAGATTAAGAAATGTCCTCCATGAGGGCACTATAGTATTTTTATTCTATTTTCAGCAATATTTGAGAGGTTAAGAAATGTCCTCCATGAGGGCACTATAGACAACAGAGTACAATACATGGTTGAAGTCATGTTTGCAATCAGAAAGGATGGATTTAAGGTATTTTATCAAGATGTTGAGGATTGCATAAATGATTTAAGGGGTTTTGTGTCTACCAGTTTTGTCTTTCTCTATTTGGATTTACGATATTTGATTGCCCCTTTGTTACAACTTTGTTTCTTTCACAAAGAAAAAAGATAAACTTTTTGACTTGTGCCATCTATATAGAATATGCACACCATATTGAAAGATGTAATGTCAAATTTGTATTTAAAGCCAATATTAACCACATGTTACTACAATGTACTAGTATTCTTAAATACCAGGATCCCAAGTTCTGCCATTTTACCATGATTTTGCTGAAAATGGGTTCAAATTTTTTTAATGAAACCATAAGTATTGACTCACTGCTGAAATCTGTAGGAAATATTTTTGAACTCATAAATATTTATCAGCGATATTAACTAATCAATTTTCTTTCAATTTTTTAAAAGAATTATTCAACAAATGTTTGATTAACATTTCTTCCATGTTTGTTGATGTCAATTTTTACCCTGTAAATCTTTGTCATAGATACAGTCCTACATCAGGAATTTTTCAACTCGCAATTGGTCTATTAGTAAAGCCCATTCACAAAAACTACAAAAAAAACTGAATCAATTTAACTTAGTCATGAGCATGATTCAATTTCACCCACCTGTACGTGATTAGGTTTGTCCGTTACCTTCCAAAGGCGGTATTTTCCACCAGGTACTGCAGGTTCTTCCACAATTCAAACTGACTGCCCTATATGGTCCAGACATATAGAAAAGGGTGTTAAACCCTAACACACACACACACACTCACACACATCATTTTCATATTAAGCCCCAACAATTTTTAAATTTCTAATTTTCTGTTGTTTTAAAGGACCATCAGGCTGTGGTAGAGGACCTAGATCTTGTGGAAGAAGATGACCAGTTTACTCACATGATGACCTTAGAAGATGAAGGAACAGCAGAAGAAATGCTGAGTAAGAATATATCATTAGTGTGTCAAGGATTTAAAAGGAAATAATACAACATGAAAGTACATAACATTACTGCAGACCTATATATACAGGTTTAGACGAAAAAAAGAAATGTGAATTAGTGTATGTGACACAACTAACATAAAGAAAATGCAATTTAGAAAATTATAAAACAGCCAGCAGTCTTCAACATGATCAGAGGTCACTGCTTGCTGTCTTGCATTGACCCAAGACTAAAAATACATTACATAAGATTCAAACAAATTCCTAAATAATCAACGAAAGACCCATTTCTAGATAATAGAACAAACAATAGATAGATGACAGGGACAAACAAAAGCTTTGACAAGGATTCCTGGCTTAGGACAGGCATATATAAAATGTAGTCTAAGGTTTAACTCATCAGTCAATCAAGAAAGTACAATAATAGGTGCACCTGTTATTTCATTAGATAATTGTTTCTGGGTCAAAATATAAGAAAGAATGTTAGTGACTTCTGTTTTGTAAGAGTCAATATTAAGTATTAAATAATGAACTCATTTTGGTTTGGTTTGCTATCAATTTCTTAGTCAGTTAATACAGTTGTTTCCCTTTATTTTCAGATATCTTCAAAGCAGATCCTGATTTTGAGGCAAATGAAGAGAAATACAAGACACTTAAGAAAGGTTTGTGTTAAAAAGAAAAAACCTCTATGCAGTTTTTTGTCTCGCCTGCGAAGCAGAGCGGGACATACTGTGAATTCCTTTTTATTCGTGGGGTACCAATTTTCGTGGTTTTCGTGGGTAGGCTGATCCACGAATTTAAGAATCCAACGAAATAATAACTTGTTGGAATTGCCCTTTTATGGTAAAAATTTTGGACGAGATCTTAATTGTATACCGATGTTATATAGCCATTAAAGTTCATTTTAATTGTTTTTCAAGCTATTCGGGAACAGACATACCTTGAATATTAGCTAATCAATCATTAAATATATCTTAGAAAAGTTTTTGTTATGTTTATTTGGCAAAACTCAAACGATTTCATTGTTTTTTTTTAAGAATAAATACACTTCCGGTTTATTGAAATGTTTTGTTGTAAAGTGTTCATTTTAACAATTCTTATATCCTTAATATGTACATTGGAAAAATACTAGTATATAAAACATATCAATTGAAATATATTTGAAATTGTCGAAATCATAAACATGTCCTTTCACCTGAAGCCATAAACAGTTCAAAACCGTTATACAAACACCCTTAGGGTAATTCTGACAATGCTAATCCCTTTCACCACCATAAATCAATTAAGTCTTGCCAGGTGTTTTTCACACCTTTACAGCTCAATTAATAAGATAATTAAGCTCTTTAACACATTAATCATTGAAAATTACATAATGAAGAAGAAAATTAACTGGCATATGTTTATCTAAGAATAAAAAGTTAATGCTCACTTTCATGTGCAGAAATCGTAAACAGGTCAACAAATACAAACATTTTTTTCTTCAAATTAAAGAATCAACGAATTTATGAATCCACGAACTAGCAAAATTTGGTCAAACCAGGAAAATTGATACCCACGAATTTAAGTACTTTCACAGTAGGTGTTACTTTACCGGCGACGGCGGCGTTAACTTTTTGGAAAAGTTTTATGAGCACCTCCATATCTCAAGAACTACAAGTCTTAAGTTGATGAAACTTGGTATGCATATGCCCCAGTAGTAGCTTAGCACAGTTGCAGCCCCATCTTTTGACCTTGACCTTGATTTTCCGGTTGAATGACTTTGACAATTTTCAATACATATAATAGCAATGGAAAAGTTTTGCGAGCACCTCCATATCTCAAGAACTATAGGTCCTAGGTTGATGAAACTTGGTATGCATATGCCCCAGTAGTAGCTTAGCACAGTTGCATCCCCATCTTTTGACCTTGACCTTGATTTTCCAGTTGAGTGACTTTGACAATTTTCAATACATATAATAGCAATGGAAAAGTTTTGCGAGCACCTCCATATCTCATGAACTATAGGTCCTTGGTTGATGAAACTTGGTATGCATATCCCCCAGTAGTAGCTTAGCACAGTTGCATCCCCATCTTTTGACCTTGACCTTGATTTCTCAGTTGAGTGACTTTGACAATTTTCAATACATATAATATTAATGGAAAAGTTTTGCGAGCACCTCCATATCTAAAGAACTGTAAGTCCTAGGTTGATGAAACTTGGTATGCATATGCCTCAGTAGTAGATTAGCACAGTTACATCCTCATCTTTTGACCTTGACCTTGATTTTCCGGTTGAGTGACTTTGATTATTTTTATTGCATATATTTGCAATGTTTAAGTTCTATAAACATTTTTTGATCTCAGAAACTGAAAATCCATGTAAAATCAAAATATAGTCATAAATGAATATAATCTACCGTAAATTTTACTGCAAAAATTATAAAAAATGTTTTAAATCATACTTTGAATCATTCATGTCTTTTATACAATAAATTTTGATGGAGCTTAAAGAAAAAAAGAAGAATTCAAATGGTGGCTTAGATTTATAGTATCATTTCTATTTATGCTTTTAAATTTCCTAAAATTTTAATGCATTTTGTTTTTGTTTTTCAGAAATTCTTGATGAGGGCAGCTCTGATGAGGATGACGGAAGTGGATCAGGTTCAGGATCAGACAGTGGAGACAGTGAGGAAGAGGAAGGGGAAGGTAACAATCAGGGGAGATAATTTTTGAAAAAAAAAAGAAAATGATTTATTTTATTTGAAAAAGATGTAGAAATATATACCGGTAATCATTGAAGAAAAATACTTGGAATTGTTTTCAATAAGAACCAAAATAGATGAAAAGTGAACATTATTTCATTGCTTATGAATTTTCTTTCAATACATTATAAACAACAGCAAAAAATACATTGTACAGAATAAGAATGTTTATTTCTTATTCAAAACCAATTAAGGGCATAAATTTAATATGATTGGACATGTGACATAAATATATTTACAAATAGTAGACACAGGACCAGAGCCAGATGTATAACAAATGACATAGATATTAAGTTATATATATAATATGAAAAATGGTATACAAACATTTGTATAACAATGAACAAGAAAAAAGAAAAACATATGCTATTGTATCATCTTGTAATCATTGAATGTCTATATTTCGTCTATTTTGGAATAATTTGAAAGAAAAGACAGGAAATTAACCCATACTTACTGACAACTTTTTATCTATTTTAGAGGCAAAGCAGACCATTATAGATAACACAGAGACAAACCTGGTGGCTCTCAGAAGGACGATATACCTCACCATACAGTCAAGTCTGGACTTTGAGGAGTGTGTCCATAAAATCATGAAAATGAACATCAAACCAGGACAGGAGGTAATTGTACAAAGCAAAACAAAAGAGAAGGTTCTTTCCCGAAAATTTTGGCATCTTTTATTTTTTCATTAATTTTTGGCCGGATCTCATGGGTTATACAATGGTGAATGTCAGGCGGGCGACGGGCGGGCGGGGAAAAATTTTCGTAACAGTTTTCTCAGCAACTACTAATCACAGCTACTTGATATTTGGTATACAGCATCAGGGTGAGGTCCCATAATGTGGGAACTGATTTTTGGTCTGTCGCTCACCTACTTCCTGTTTAACGAAATCTGGCCATTTTTGACATTGACAGATTTTTACCTTTTATTGTGATTTTCTTGTTTGGATTTTACCTTTTAAATGTGGTTTTACCTTCTAAACTATTGTTTTGTTTACCTTTTAACTAGCCACTGTACAACACCTTTTATTATTCTTTCATATTGTTGCTTGTTCTCAATACATAATTAGGGCATAAGCATTCATGGATGCATGAACAAGATTGTTATTACGATGTGTGTACTTCTTTTTGTCTGTGTGTCAATCCACAATTTTGTTGAACACTTGAATCCTAAAAGCTATTAAGGGAACAGATCTGAAAATTAACATGGCAATTTAGTACTATTTATATAATAGAATTTTATACTATATCAAAATGGATAAGAATTTAACCCATATTTTTTATTAGTCCCCTACCGGCGAAAGCCGAAGGGGACAATAGGTTTGCGCTCTGTCCGTCTGTCTGTCCGTCCGTCTGTCTGTCTGTCTGTCCGTCTGTCTGTCTGTCCGTCTGTCACGCCTCAGTTTTCCGCACTTTTTTTCTAAATGCTTATAGATAATGAACTGATTTTTGGTATGTGAGTTTACCTTGATGAGTTACAGATCAAGTTTGAGTTTCGTGCCGGTCCACAATTTTTTATGGGAGTTATGGCCCTTTGAACTTTGAAAATTCACTAAAATACCAGTTTTCCGCACTTTTTTTCTAAACGCTTATAGATAATGAACTGATTTTTGGTATGTGAGTTAACCTTGATGAGTTACAGATCAAGTTTGAGTTTCGTGCCGGTCCACAATTTTTTATGGGAGTTATGGCCCTTTGAACTTTGAAAATTCACTAAAATACCAGTTTTCCGCACTTTTTTTCTAAACGCTTATAGATAATGAACTGATTTTTGGTATGTGAGTTTACCTTGATGAGTTACAGATCAAGTTTGAGTTTCATGCCGGTCCACAATTTTTCATGGGAGTTATGGCCCTTTGAACTTTGAAAATTCACTAAAATACCAGTTTTCCGCACTTTTTTTCTAAACGCTTATAGATAATGAGTTGATTTTTGGTATGTGAGTTTACCTTGATGAGTTACAGATCAAGTTTGAGTTTCGTGCCGGTCCACAATTTTTTATGGGAGTTATGGCCCTTTGAACTTTGAAAATTCACTAAAATACCAGTTTTCCGCACTTTTTTTCTAAACGCTTATAGATAATGAACTGATTTTTGGTATGTGAGTTTACCCTGATGAGTTACAGATCAAGTTTGAGTTTTGTGCCAGTCCACAAATTTTTATGGGAGATATGGCTCTTTGAACTTTGAAAATCTATTGCATTTTTCTTTTCTAAACTTTTTTTATTGTTCCTTGTAGATAATAAACTGATCAAGTTTAGGTATTCATTTGTTTGACAAATTGTTACCAGTGACTGAAATATGAGGCCGGTAGGGGACTAAGTATTGTTTTGCAATACTCTCAGAATGCTTGTTGCATAATGATAAAGGGCTATTCCAGAAATAAATGTATGGGGGGGTCAGAATGCACTTTTTTTATACCGTCCATGCATAAAATTTTAATTTTTTTTCCCTTTATGTTGCATTTGAGAAATATCTAAAAATACCACCACCCATAAAATTTTAATTATAGTGCCTTCCAACCCCCCCCCCCCCTTACAATTAATTCTGGAATAGCCCTAGCTATCAAAGAACTTTATGGTTGTCTTTTTAAACATTTTGTTATTATGTTTCAGATTGAGCTATGCAATATGGTATTAGATTGCTGTGCACAACAGAGAACGTATGAAAAGTTCTTTGGATTGACAGCCCAGGTTTGTTTCAAGTGAAAAAGAAAGAGTTAAGACAAAAGTTTAGTACACCTTATAGGCATGTCTGTTTGTCATATATTGAGGACTCTTTGAAGGAACTTTAAGTAAGGCATGGTCTGTTATCTTGAAACGAGATTTCATATGAATTTTATAATAATCTGAAAAGTAAGACATATCATTTTAAACATATTTATTTATCCTGGATTGGGAAACAAGCTTAATGCTTATGTAAATCCCTCTCCAGCTAGCAGTTTGCGAGTGTGGCCTTTGCAGCGGCCCCCATTGAGCCTGCTCTTATCGAACTCTACAAAGGGGTCTTTTAACATGCATGGGGTATTGCTCTCCACATACACAGGACAACCTTTTTTCGTCCCTTCCGAAGGACTAGCATCGTTCCTTGAGACCATCCTCGCAAATGGTGTCAAGAGAGAGTCGGAAAATTGGTTCATGAAATTTTCACCCCGGACGAAGATCGAACCATGCACCTTAGTGTTAGTAGCCCGACGCGTTAACCACTACACCACCGGCTCTCATCATGTTTCTTATGTTGATTTTTTTTTTCAACTATTATGTCAGGTCGACAGAATGTTCATTTAGCCATTCCAGACCATGCTTAAAGAGCAGTATGAAAATATGCCCCCCTTCCAAAAAGAATAAATAAGTAAAAAAACTGTCACAACTAGCAAATTACTTTGACAAGTTTTTATACCCTGCCACACAAAGTGGCAGAGTATTATGTTATACCCTCAGTTTTTTTTTCGGTGTCTGTCCGTCCGTCCGTCCGTCTGTCCGTCCCTCGAAGGTTTCCAACCAATAACTTGAAAACGTGTCATGGGATTCAAATGATATTTTGTGCAGCTATTGAGTACAATAAAATACAGGTCAAGTTCAATTTCCAGCATGATCCACAGTTTTCGAGATAAGCCACTTTGAAATCAAATTTATGAACTTTTGATATTATAACGTGGCGGGGTATCATTTAATGTCCCATTTCATGCCCTATTTTTAGTCCCCTACCGGCCAAAGCCGAAGGGGACTATAGGTTTGCGCTCTGTCCGTCTGTCCGTCCGTCTGTCTGTCTGTCTGTCACGCCTCAGTTTTCCGCACTTTTTTTCTAAACGCTTATAGATAATGAACTGATTTTAGGTATGTGAGTTTGCCTTGATGAGTTACAGATCAAGTTGGAGTTTCATGCTGGTCCACAAATTTTTATTGGAGTTATGGCCCTTTGAACTTTGAAAATTCACTAAAATTTCAGTTTTCCGCACTTTTTTTCTAAACACTTATAGATAATGAACTGATTTTTGGTATGTGAGTTTACCTTGGTGAGTTATATAGATCAAGTTTGAGTTTAATGCCGGTCCACAATTTTTTATGAGCGTAATGGCCCTTTGAACTTTGAAAATTCAATAAAATATCAGTTTCCCGTACTTTTTTTCTAAATGCTTATAGATAATGAACTGATTTTTAGGCAGAGCCTAATAGAGTCATATAGCTATCTGATTTTTGCGTTTTTTTTTCCTGTCTAGACAGGGTAAATCGGTCAGTCAATATTGCTACCAGAGGATCTATTACAGAACATTAATCCTTTATTGTATTTTAAATGTTATATGGATTGTCTAAAATAAGAGGTACATATTTATACCCCAACATAAATGCGATATAAATGTGCACTACATATCGTGTATCAATACTCGTTGACGTTCACTTAAGCATTGTTGACCTTTGACCTTTGATCAAGTGGGCGGAGCTTAATTACAGATTTCTTAACAAATGTGTATGTGTGCAGAGGAAACAAACAAACTGATGTGCTATGTTTCAAGTTCATGAAACACAGATTGTTCTTTATTTTTAATGCTAATGTTTAGCTCTGCCTTTTAACGCTTTAGCGCTTTGATTGGTATGTGAGTTTACCATGATGAGTTACAGAATAAGTATGAGTTTCCTGCCGGTCCACAAATTTTGATGGGAGTTATGGCACTTTGAAGTTAGAAAATCCATTGCAATTTTATTTTCTACACTTTTTTATTGTTCCTTGTAGATAATAAACTGATCAAGTTTAGGTATTCATTTGTTTGACAAATTGTTACCAGTGACTGAAATATGAGGCCGGTAGGGGACTATGTATTGTTTTGCAATACTCTCAGAATGCTTGTTAACTTTTATTTTATGTACTTTTCAGCGATTCTGTCAGGTGGACAGGAAGTTCATTGAGCCTTTCCAGACCATGTTTAAGGAGCAGTATGAAACGATTCATCGTCTGGAGACTAACAAACTCAGAAATGTTGCCAAATTTTTTGGTCATTTGTTACACACAGATGCCATATCTTGGGGAGTAAGTAATTTCAACTTAATATTTTAAGTTTGTGAATCTAAATAAAAAAAAAATTAATGTCCCTACTACTGTTTTCCATTTTTTGCTGAAATTTTACAGACGTTAAACTTTCGGATCTTTCCCAGTAATTTGGTTTGCAAAAGTCTAATCCTTGCCAATAAATAATGAAATATTGAGTACAACATCATAATCTGATGAACTAAAAGTTTGTAACTCAAAAAGATTCAATTTACTGAATTCACAAAGCTTCATAACTGGAAAAATTATTTAGTTTATTGTAAGTAAAAATACAATGCATGCTGTGGCCCAATATTTTTAACTTTGTCGTTCAGTCTGTCTGTATGTATGTCCACATTTTTTATAACCACTAAAACTCCAAACTTATATTAAGGGGTACATATCTGAAATTTTACACAGTGATTAAGTACCATTTTAGGATTAACATATTATTTTTTTATGCCCCATCTACGAAAGTAGGGGGCATATATTGATTTTGGGTACGTTTGTCAGTCCATTTGTCTCAAATTTTGCAAGATTGGGCATTATGTCTTACGGACATATTCTTGTTTTATGTAAATCAGTTGAATATTTTTTGTCAGCTTTAAATATCATTAAGACGAACTACTTTTGTTTCATTGTGTATGTTTAGATTATTTTATTTCTTTAGGTCATCAGCTGTATCAAACTGAATATCATTAACACGATCTACTTTTGTTTCATTGTGTATGTTTAGAGTATTTTATTTCTTTAGGTCATCAGCTGTATCAAACTCAATATCATTAATACGATCTACTTTTGTTTCATTGTGTATGTTTGGGTATTTTATTTTTTTAGGTCATCAGCTGTATCAAACTGAATGAAGACGATACAACATCGGCTAGTCGTATATTTATTAAGATCTTATTCCAAGAACTCTCAGAATTCATGGGATTACCCAAGTTGAACCAAAGACTGAAAGATCCGTAAGTTAATAAGTATCTGTGTTTAAGTGCAAACCATCTATAGACAATACATGTAATGAGATTTGGAAAAACCCAATCCTAAAATTGTCAACTAAGGGCTGTTCCAAAATTAAATGTGTGGGGGGATGTTGGGAGGCACTATTTAGCTCACCTTGCCAAAGGCAATGTGAGCTTTTGCCATCACTTGGCGTCCGTCGTTCAACTTTTCAAAAATCTTCTTCTCTGAAACCGCTTGGCCAAATGTAATGAAACTTAGTAGGGTTGTTCTGTAGTATGTCCTCTACAAACTATCGTTCGAAATTTTGATTCGACAAAAAACATGGCCGCCATGGCTAAAAATAGAACATAGGGGTAAATCGCAGTTTTTGCAAATTACTCAAAAACCATAACAGATATCAAAATTCTGGCATAGAGTAAAAGTGATCAGCACCTCAAGATCTACCTGCCCAGAAATTTTCAAGAAGATCCAGCAACCGATGTAGGAGTTATTACTCTTTTTCTGGATTAAAAAAAAAAAAATTACTTATTTAGCCCTATATCTTGAAAACTATACAAGATATTTCAAAAATTTAAATTGCATATGACTAAGCACATCAAGATCTACAAAAGTCGTAACAGAGTCAAAGTTGTAGGATCGTTCCTTTAGGAGTTATACCCCTTGGATTGTAAAAATTGACCATTTTCACAGTTTTTTGTTCCACTTTTCAAAAATCTTCTTCTCTAAAACTGCTTAGTCAAATGAAATGAAACTTCGTAGGGTTGTTTAGTAGTATGTGGTCTACAAAACTATTGTTCGAAATTTTGATTCGACAAAAAACATGGCCGCCATGGCTAAAAATAGAACATAAGGGTAAATTGCAGTTTTTTGCAAATTACTCAAAAATGGTAACATATATTAAAATTCTATTTGGGTAATGGTAACATATATTAAAATTCTATTTGGGTAATAATGATCAGCACATAAAGATCTACCTGCCCTGAAGTTTTGAAGAAGATCTGACAATGGTTGTAGGAGTTATTTCCCTTTTTCTTGTTTTTTTTTCTTCAAATTTTGCTCTTTTAAGACTTATATCTTGAAAACAATACAAGATATTTGAAATATTTAAATTGCATATATATAGGTAAGCACATAAAGACCTAAAAATTATGTAATGGGGTCAAAGTTGTAAGACCTTTCTTGATAGGAGTTGTTTCCCTTAGAACATTAAAATTGATAATTCCACAGAGTAGCAGTCCTTTGTTAAAATATCCAGCATATAAGTATCATCGAATACAAGGTGAGCGATTTAGGCTCCTGGGAGCCTCTAGTTTCTTTACCCGACCACTTATCTAATAATGATTTATTTTGTATCATTGCAAAATCTTTCTCAAACACCCACCACCCACCATATATGTAATAGAAGTTCCTCCTGATCCCCCCACACGTAAAATTATGGAACAGCCCTAAAGACCCTATTCTGAACAGAGAAGCAATTACCTGGCCAGGGTGGGTGGTTTTCTCTTGGTACTCCTATTTCCTCCCACCATTAAAACTGACCTACCTGTATATAGATCTTGTTGATAAATCTTTATGTTTATTTTCAAAACTTTTGGAAAAAATAGTTTGAGGAAATCTTTCCATGGAAAATTCTTTTTTGAAAACTCTGATGTATTTATTGTACATCTTGATATTTATTTTTCAGAACTCTGGTGGAATACTTTGAGGGCATTATGCCGAGAGATAATCCTAAAAACACCAGATTTGCCATCAATTTCTTCACCACTATAGGCTTAGGTGGGCTAACGTAAGTATATTAAAAGTACTTTGTAAAGTGAAAATCTTTGTATAAGATATGTTTAATTGATTAAATTCATGCTCTTAATATCCTATTAGGTGCTTCATGGCTCAGTAACTTCATTAATCTAATATTGAATCTCTTTTCCTCTTAAAAATGCTAATTGCCAAACCATTTGGTGCCATTTGAATTTAATTGAAAAAGCAAACACATAGCTGAAAACAAGTGTAAATGAAATAGGCAGTCATGGAATTCAGGATTTGGGATTTACAGGACCGAATCCATTATTTTGAAATATTTTATTAAGATTGTGTTCCAAAAGCTAAAAGGACAAGATATGATAAGAGCCCAATTTGGCCCCCCAATTTTGAAATTATTAAAATGAGCTATAAGTATGTCATGTATACTTTAAATTAGTTTAACTTTACTACATCAGCATTATTTTGTTTAAAGTGATCCATAATAATGTTAAAATAGTTACCCAAAGTGGCTTTAAAATCGTGATTTGATGAAAAACTGCAAAAAACCGGCAATTTTGAAGTGGTTTTCAGCAAATTTAACTATGAGCCACACAGAGTACCACTACAATAATTTATGTTTATAATCATTTTTGATATAGAAACAAACCACACAAATTTCTTTGTGGTACTCGGTGTGGCTCATAGTTAAATTTACCAAAAACTGCTCAAAATTTGCATGATTTTAACACTTTTTCACAAAACTGTCATTTTCACATAATTTGATGACGTCACTGTGACGTAATAAACAAGATTTAGTTAAAATTAATGTTATTTTACTATACCTTGTTTATCTAAGAACTGATTTAGAATAATTCAACATTAGTTCAATTACTTTAAAAAAATGGTAAATTAGGGGGCCAAATTTAGCACTTATCATATCTTGTCCTTTACAGGACCAAACAAATTTTTACAGGTCATTTTCTTAACAATTTCTTATTAAAAGCATCAGCATGGGGATCACATAACATTGGATTCAATTTCAGGTCTGTTGGGCACCTATTTCCTGTTTAACAAAATGTGGCCATTTTTGACTGACAGATTATTTTTCACATAACCAGATTATTATATTTACAGTGATGATCTTCGAGAACATTTAAAGAATGCCCAGAAGCCAGCAGTACAGCCCACAGTCGAGGAATCAGACAGCTCATCTTCATCGTCATCATCTGATTCATCGTCTGATAGCGATAGTTCCGATTCTAGTTCCGATTCAGGTGGGTTTTATGTTAAATTGTATAAAGATTAAAAACCGAAATTTTAGAGACTTTGTTTTATAAATAAAGTGACTCTTATGAGATTACTCTATTTAATTAAAAACTGGTAACAGGTCAATTAGTACAAAAAAGACTTGTGAATTAGCTCCAACCAACCTGGAAAATAAATAGAGTTATACCCCCTGCAAACATAGGAATTTTCAGATACCTTCATAAATGGAATTTCCCTTGAAATTTTTAATGTCAATAATTCAAACTCAAGTGAAGAAACATGTGCATAAACAAAATTTGTTACTCATTGATATCATTCAGGGGAGATAATGTGATTAAGTTTTACCCAATATACATGTAAGTTTTAGACTACAAAATACCCGTAGGACTTTGTTGCTTTTAAAGTTGGTTTGTATTCCAGGTTTTCCACAATTAAAACTTAACACTCTGAAGACTGTATGACCCATGTGCATTGAAAAAGGTTTAAGACCCCAATAATTACTCAATCTCTACATTTTAAGTCTAGATTTTAGTTCATAAGCCTTTGACCGAGGACCTCCAACTTTCCTGACTGTTTGTCTGCTGCAATTCTCTGGACTATGCCCCACATCCACCCTTTGTTCTTCAAAATGTCATAATTTGCTGCACCTCTTTTCATAGCCTTAGTAAAGTTCACCTGTTCATAATTTTCTCTCTCTTTTTTTCGCCAGTTACTCTGAGATCTCCAGAAGATGTGATTATACTTACATAACTTTCATCATTTTTTCGGTACATTTCATATTTTTTGGGTGAGAATTAAAAAACAAATTGGGACTAATAGCATGTTTTGGGTTGATGATTTTTATGTGTTATGTTTTTCAATGTTTACATAAGCCTTGGGATGCACTGGAAGTCTGTGTACATATTATTTTAATTAATTTGTTTCTTTAGGCTTTATAAAAAAGATTAGCATGGCTTATGTCAGTAAAACATTATTCACACTTGTGATTGTTAGTTTTGTCTATGGGTTTTCAACTTGTGGTTTACTATATATATATGTGTATATACACCAGGGCCTAAGGTGTGCTGGAATAATTACTGTTGGTGGCTTGAGCATTTAAAATTGGTTGTTCCAATGTATTTTAAGAACAAATTGAAAGCATTAAAAAAAAGTTATCTAAAGCTTTTAAACCCATTTGTAGTAAAATACACATACTGCCTGTTGTAGAGGGTGTTACACCAGAATATCACACGAGGTAAATATATAATCCAGAGACACAGTCTAGGGCAAAATTCTGGCCTAACACCCTCTAAAACAGGCAGTATGGGTTATATTATACTGAACATATTGTATTGTTAGTTCCAGTAATGGCAGTGACTCCACTGTACAGTCAGAGGGTGATATATTTGACAGAGGGGTGTTATACCAAAATATCACCCTCCTGATTGAACAATCAAAATTCAGGAAACTTATGTCAAGTATGATATTTGAATTCTAATAGCTGACATGGAAGCAATTTATGGTGCCTTCCTTTGTGTAAATATTTTTCACTGGAACAGCCCTTTATCAAATATTGAAGATGGAAGATATTTTTTTCACAATGTCACCTTGATAAGTAGAAATATAGATTCTGAAATTGCAATAATGGATTTATACTGAGGATTCATTTATTTTCCTGGATACCAATTTTCTTGGTTTGAGGAAAAAGGACCAGTTTATGGATTCTCAAATTCATGGTTCTGTGGTCTGCAGCATACATATTAATGTTATTTAAAATTTCCTTTTGGGTGGTTATCAAAATTTGTGGGTTCAGACCACCAACAAAAACCACGAAAATTGATACCCCACGAATAATAATGAAACCACAGTAGATGTTGTATGCTTAACCTCTCATTATTATATGTTTCCTCTCATTATTATATGTTTATGCACCATCTAAGAAAGTAGGGGGCATATAGTGTTTGGGTCCATCTGTCTGTCCGTCCAAAATGATGCAAATGGGGCATGATGTCCATTAAAGATATTCTTGTTATTAATTCTTGTTGAAATTTTTCTGCTCATAGGTAGCTCATCTGACGATACTTCAAGAAAAAAGACGTTAAAGCAACGCAAAAAGGTAGGCGAGAGACGAAGATCTAGCAAGACCAATGGAGACATTGAAGAAAAACAGAGGGATAAAAGATCAGATGACAGGAGCGAAAGACGGGGAAAAGAAAATCGCGACGATCAAAGGAAAAAAGATAAAAATAGAAATAAAGACGATCGCATGGACTTTAATGATCCTTGGTCAAGGGGGACAACTAATAGTGACAATGTCGTAAAATCTAAAAAGGACAAAAGTCGAAAAAATGATTCGTCTCAAGAAAAAAATAAAAGAGACAAACTGGATAGTCGAGATAAACACAAAGAAAAGCGACAACGAAAAAGGAGCTACTCACCTGAAGCATATCGGAAACGATGAGATAAAAATAAATTTTGTTATTTATATAAATTCTTTGAATGAATGAATGCACATGAATTTCTATATATATATTTGGGGTTATAAGGGTTGTTCATGGGATCTCCAATTGTTTTAAGTGCTATATTAAATTATCATTATTGTGTCCTTATGCGTTTTACTTCCTCCATGTACTGAAATTTGAAGGTTTGATTTTTATGTCGCCTGCAACATGTTGCAAAGCCACATATAGGGGTTACTTTGACACTATCCGTTGTCTTGCATCATCCAGTGTCATCATTGTCCTGTGGTGTCACAAAAATTTTTGTAACATTTTTTTGGGTTACTTCATGTTATAGCCTCCTGATAATTGACTGGGGAGTTTAACGTCGTGACTATACCAAGATATAGGTCTGCAGCGAAATTCTTTATATTTAATATGTAGCTTCCTCCTATAGTACTATATGGTGTTGTTAAGAAATTTCATGCCTGTAATTCATCTACTTCCTGTTTACTGAATTTTTAAAGACATAGGCGACATATGTCTGACCGCCATTTTAGTTTCTGCAAGGTATCATTATTTGTGCCCTGATTGATGTTTTTACATTTTCCAAATACTCTGAAGGATTGGTACATGTATTTCTATTTGTTGTCTTTACTTTGGTCTGATGTTTTTAACTTTCCTGTATTATTTTTACTTCTTTTACAGAGTCGGAAGGGTTTATTCAAAAGTTTTGATATTTGAATTACTACATGTATTTCTAATTTTCCATTGTTAGCTGTTCCAGCAAAACATGTAATGGAGTGGAAAAAGACACTTTTTTCCTATTATTGTATGTTGGGCATTAAAATCATATAAATTGTAAATTGAATCAAAGTCTTTAAATGCTTTATTTTTTATTTTTTGTTTTTGGTTGTATTCTTACAATTTCATGGTTGGCTGTTCTAGCAAACATATATAAAGATGGGAAATGGAAATTTTTATCCCTACTAGACTTTGACATTCAAAATCATACAACACATACATTTACCTGTGTTGCAACAAGCAAGAACTGCTTACCCTTCCAGAGAACCTGAGTTTACTCTCCTAACACAGTCCTTAAGTTCACATTGTTGATTGTTATTTAGTTGTTTTTGTGTGTTTTTGTTTCTTTGTGCTGTTCTTGTTAGGGTTTAGTGATTTTGTCTTTGCCCTTTCAGACTTTTCACACTTGAATAACCCATTGGTACAGTCTTTGAAATAAGGCCAGACCTATTGGAAATATCCAGTTAAAATTGGTTAGGTCCAATTAGATTTTGCATTAATTTATATTTAGCATATAGGAAAAAATTAACGAATTTGATGAAAATAGGCATTCAGTCCACTGGACTCCACTTCCTAATTACTTTGACTGTTGGTCCTTTCTGTTATTTTTCTGCCCTGCATTGAAGATGTTGAAGACCTATAGTTTTGACTTTGTCTGTCAATCAGTCCATAAACATTTTTTTTTTGTGAAAAAAAAACCCACCAAAACTATAAAGAGTACAGATTTGAATATTTTCAAATTTTCACTGTTACTTTTCAATGAAGTAAGTTAGGTATCATCGTGAAACTTTATATAAAAACTCATCTGACAGGGTATCACCATAAAACTTTACCTGTCTCAACAACTTCATGATTGAATGATCACAGAAAAGGGGGTTGTTAAACTTGGGTCAACAAAAAGGTTGAAGTTTCTGAATTTGAGGAAGAAAGATATTACATGAAACTTTACACACATATACATCAAGATATGAGCAAACAAAATCATCATTATATTTAATTATCAATCAATCAAACTTAATTGTCATTTAATTGAACGCCAGGTATCAACTTCATGGTTCAGTGATTGCTGGGGAAAATTGTTACAGACGAGGAACAATGCCTTTTGGATATATTCTTAATTTTATTTTTTAACAGCATGCATTACAAAAGCTTTATGAAAATCTGAAAATTCTGCTTCCTCTTTGGTCACTGTGGAATGATCATATTCAAACCACTTCTTGATTTCAAAACCATTGTCTCTATAGACCTTCTTCAAATCATTTTCATTTATTTTAAAGACGGGTATATTAAAATCACCAACTTTGTAAAACGTTTCATCAAGAACACCCACAAGAACAAGATGGCCGCCAGAAGGTAGCAGACGACACAAATTCTTTACTGCTGTTTGGTACTCCTCCAGATTTAAGCATGCTGCTTCTAGACAAAGACTACTGGTTATGACGTCTGGTTTATCGTCTGCTTCTATAAGTGGCCATTTTTTCACATCAATGTCTAAGACTGCTTTAGTTTTTCCTCTGATTTCTGCAGACCTTTCACTTACTGTTTGACTAAAACAAACAATGAAAAATTCAAAAAGTACAAAATTACAAAGAATTGCTGGCAGGCAAACAAATTTTACTGATGTGTATTTCTTTAATACTAAAACGTCTATTCGGAGGTGCTCTCTAGCCCAAGGATAAAAGAAGCGAGAAAGAATTAGAAGAGCACAATAATTAAATGTATTTGAAATTAAGAAATCAAATAATCAATGTATATTAGAAAACTTGACAGGCGAAAGTGAACATCTAGATTCTTAGCTTCTGCCACTAGGTCGCAGCAATGGGCCTGTCCATAAATGCAAGTGATTTGTTTTGGGAGGAGAAAGCATCACTTTGGAACTGCCTTTATAAATCTAACCTTGTCATTTCCCTAACCAATATTTAATTTTGAAAAGTTTTATAAGGTGTGCACATGTTTTTTTTTTTAAATGACATATACAGTTTTTAAAAGAATACCAATTTTGTCAATTCGCCAGAATTCATTGTTATTACTTGGCTCAAAAACACAATAAGTGCTTGACCAGACGAAAATTTACTAACTTTGACTTTTCCAGCTTGGTAACGTATTGACAGAGTTCAGGGACATTCTCTTCTTTCCCCTCCAGCCATCTGTTTAAGACATCTCTATTAGGCTTTGCGTAATCACTCAGATAGATAGATTTAACGTGCGGGGCAGCACTGATGACAGAATGTATAGTCGGTCCTGTACCAACGTCAAGCAATGTTTTGCCTGTAATCTCACCTGAATAAAATATGAAATTTAAAATGCTTGTGTACGTATAAACCTTACCGAAAAGTGAAACGGTCTGGTTTAGAACACATATAGTTAGGCAAGCCAAGATGAACTCTGTTTCAATCTCACCAACATACTTTTAACGGCATTGTCAGACCCAGAGGTAAGAGACACAAGGCTGGTACTCACCCTTTCAGTATAAAAATTTGTTTCGACAAAAAATGGTCTTGAATCCCCTTGAACTAAAGGTCGAACGCCCCCCCCCTTTCAAAATTTCTTGATCCACATTTGACAGTAACTTTTAACAACATTTACTCTTCTAAAAATATTATCTTACCAGATTTGAATACATTGTATAAAGGATAGAAAACCCTCTTCAGAACACCCTGCTACATCCAAATAATACGTTTCCAGAAACCAAGAACTATCAAAATCTTTATCATAATCAAAAGCTTTAGAACAATTCGCCATTTTATGGGAGTTTGGTGACTACCAATAAAAGTTGTCATGTTAACTATGTTAAATGTCAAATATAACATAATATAGACATAACTTGACCACGGTCAGCGTGATTTTTACATCATTGCGCATCTTGGTCTTAATGAACATAAAGTTAATTTAGGCATCTGAAATGACATACTAGTAAAATTGTCACTTCTGTGAAAACCAAATTTGGATTTTGCGGCCAAGGACATGGAATAATCAATAACTTTAAGACCTTTTTGTAATTCTATGCAGATTTAGAAGTTGTAATAGGCTTAGATATTATTAACCCTTTTTTTAGATGGATCTAGAGGAGGGGAGGTTTCCTTGGATATAATACTCCCTTTTTCATTGAAAATTGTTTTGACAAAATTGCATGGACTGGGTCCCTCTTTTTTGTTGTCAGGAGCCCACCATCGACAATTTATTGACCTGCCCCTGATTTTTATATTCTTATTTATAAGGTCTATAGAGACAAAGTATAACCATACGCATACTGATGTGCTTGTAGTACTACTGCATTCCCATGCATTGCTTCTTAAGCCTCATCAACCTGCTTACCTGATTCAAATATATTATGTAAGCTGTTCAGAATGAAACATAAGAAATCTCCTTCCTCTAGACACCCGGCTGTATCTGAATAATAAGTTCGCATGTACCAAGAACTATCAAAATTCTCGTTGTAGTTAAATCCGTCAGATACTATCGCCATTTTTATATTTTAGCTAGGTCAGGTAAAAAGGTTAATAGACTATGTTTACTAGTTATTTTTGGCCTTTAATACGAAATCTGGGCGACAGTGACCTAGGATAACTAATCTGCATTTTATTTAGACCTTGGGTCGATTGCAGAACGGCGAGCAGCGCCTACTGGCTGCTGTTTTCCATTGTGGTTCTCTACCGATTGTGATGTGAGCTTATTTTTCATTATTTTCTATTATCGTAGTACTAGTATTATCGATTATAACCCAAAGTACTCTTTCAATTACTGACACTATTTTTATAGTTAAAAAAAGATACACATGATCAAAATATGTTTATAGGGACCGATCATTTAACTTGAAGTAAGGGGGGCCTTAGTTTTTTTCCTTAAACTATTTTTGAATCTGATTTTTAATTAAAAAAAATTTTGCAGCAGAGGTTATAAATTAAAAATATATTGGAGGATTTCTGTCAGATATTATAATGACAACATTGAAAAAAAACACAAATGATTTTGTTCGACACCTTTAAAAATCCTTATAAATAGATATTTTTTTTAAATTTCTGACAGGAACAAAACACCCCCAAAACACCGAGCCCCCCCTTCTTGTAAAATGGTCAGTCATCAAAGAGTTTAAAAAAGGATGTCATAAAAACAAACATAAATGATTTAGTTCCATTAATTTTTAATTAATATGACAAAGACGGGTGATATGGGTACTTTACTTGAGCGAAAACACAGAATATGCCCATTGTGCCATGTTGAACTGGGTGACGAATTCCACTACATCATGAGCTGTTCGAGTTTTAGTGATGAAAGATTCAAATTTATTGACAATCAACTCATTAAACGAAACACAATTTCCTTTCATAAAATCATGAATACCAAACAAAAATCAAAATTAAGGAAATTAGGTTCATTTATTCGAATTATCAATGAAAAACTGGATTCTCTCTAATTTTTTATTTCTACCTCTTCTATTTGCCAAAGTAGTCCGTAACATTTTACCACCTCCAACTTCTTTACAATGCTAAATGTTTGTTTTTATTTGTTTTTCTGTATACCATGTACTGCTATGGTTTTATCAGAATAAATCATATATATAATTTCTTAATGCAATTAGATTTGATTGAAATTCTGATAAAATTTTAAGTTTACGCAAAATTGAATTTCTCTCGTTCAATAGTAAATCCCTGCTCTGGCACCATGACAATACCCCTTTAAATTGTGTTTAATTTTGGCATTTTAATCTTACTTTTTTTTAAGATTAAAGAATTGCATGATATTTTAAGCGATCAATCAATACCCCAACTTTTAATCGCCACAAAGAATTAATATAATTCGATAATTTTCCAGGTTAAAGTCAAGTATATCGAAGAAGTTCTTTTATTCCTTTTATTTACATTTGTGAAGAGAATACACTTGGCGTATTGGCAATTTTTATAAATTTAGAGCAAAATGTTGATAAGAATGGAATTTATTTGAGAAAAGAAGGAACAAAGAATTATGTCTTTTAGTGCTCGATCCGGAAAATCTGTAAGGTAAGGACTGCTGAAATTTGGAAAGCAGAGGTGGCGGTGGTGGTTGGGGGGGGGGGGGGGGTTGTAAGGGCGGGTTTTTTTTTGGGGGGGGGGGTGCTAATTTGTGAAATTCAGTGTTTTAAATATGATAGTCTTAATTAGTGTTTTTGTTTTCAAAGCTCACAAGGCAACTACAGTGTGCATGAGAATTCTCAAAGTAGTTCTCATGTACGCAAAAAAAATTAATCTATGCGGCGATTTCAATGATAACTCTTGTTTATTTTTAAATCTTCTTTTCATTTTTTATAGATATTTATTATTAATTTGTAAACTTTGTTTGTCATTGCGCATTTACAACATTATTTACATTGAAGGTGGTTTTTTTTCGAGGGGTAAGGTTGAAAAGCTAACTGCTACATGCATACGGACAGTTTATATTTCTAAGCCTAATGGGCTTTTTAACAAAATGGGGCATGTCAAATGGACTACTTGTATTTTCAACTTAAAGCATTATGACAGAAAATGTTTAAGAATACACTTGAAAAGGCCTTGAGACCCACTTTGTAAATTGCTTTTACCACTTAATTTTTTCTTCAAGGTGATTAAACATTTGATTTAATACTTCTTTAAATTATATAACAACATGGATGTATATATTTATATATTTTATTGATTGAAATCTTCAAAGAATATCAAGATCTGGAACGTCTTAAGCATAAACAAACAAAGAATATACGTTAAAACGGTGCCAAGTCATTGTCAATGTCGTGTCAATACCCACTTCGTCCGTGAAATAATAATATTGATAATGTAATACTTGCGTATGTAATATTTGTGTATTGTACCATAAGATATGTTTATTTGATTCACATATTATAATTTCAGTATATCTGACATGGAATTCTCGAACTTTTTTTTTCTCGAAATTTTGAGTTCTACAAAGATCTTATGGAAAAAAACATTAGGGCAACTAAAAACGATTACCAAGACCCCCTCTCTAAAAAAGTATAAAAAACAATATTAAAACAAACACACAAGAACAAAATCACAAAAAAAATGCTATTAATCCTTTCATATAAGTCCATTTGTAAAAAAATTTCAAGTCAGGAAAGTTCTTGTGAGAAATTTGGAACCTAACATTCACATCAGCTAAAATGCGTGTTATCAGCGAGTAAAAGACTTGGATTAATATGTTTTTCTTTCTATCCTATGTCATTGTATGTCGATTCATTGAAACCACTTTCATAAAATAATATTTTTGTCGCATTGTCTTTTAGGCGAAAGAAAAAAATCTCTCATTGTTGACATGAACCATATCGACAAAGATCGTCCAAACGTCTATTTTTGCTTTTCATTGTCTTGATAGAGTGCCATACAATTGCAGTAGATTTATCAATTCTGATTTACAAGTTGTGTTATATTTAATTTATCATATCACAATGTCAATAAAGGAAATACAATTGCACCAGAGATATGAAGGATTTCAGTGTCCCTTTAACGCTCTTACTAGAGATTTCTCGACTTGCTACGTATCAGGCACGGTTGCTACGTATCATAACCGTAACACGTTTTCGGGAGAAATTACTGATGAACCTTTATTTAACTACTAGTATCTATCCTGTATGGCCTTTGTAACTGTAAATACTATCTTCAAATTACAAGTTCAATAAAAATTTTAATATAAATTTTTTTTCATTAAAATTTCAAAAATGGAACATTGTAATAATGTACATGAAATAAACAAAGTAGGGAATAAAATTCACAACTATAACTACGTGTGCTTAAAATCCTTTGCTTTAACAGTTATTGTTATTTTTATACTTGTCTTTTTGCATTATCTATAGTATTTAAATTCGAAACACATTCAACCCCTCAAAAATCACCTATAACTAGAAACCTGTGAGCACCTTGCCACAAATAAATGATTTCCCTGTCCCGCCATCCGCCACCAATAGCAAAGTTTAAAATAGGTAGGAGTTAACATGTTCAGTTTGTCATGTAGGATTGTGTATTTTTTTTAATGAAATTCTATTAGAAGGTTTAGGAGGAGTTGCTTATATAAAATGGGTACACCGAGATTAAATGGAAGGACAGACGAACACCCCTTCAATAAAATACCCCCTTAATTTTCAGTCGGGGATATAATAATGTGCATTTTAGGGTTAATTGATTGTTACATTTAATTTTTGACTTAATAAATATTTGGGTTTTTTTTAACAGTCCTGCTATAAAAACGGCCGATTATTTTTTTTTCTTTAGTTACTCTTCTATGAAATTTATCATCATCATAGAAAAGTATTATTATACCCCCACTTCTAAAAAAGGGGAAATATTCCCAATTACTTGTCCTTCGTCCATCCGTCTGTCTCTATCTGTTTGTTCAAAATTTTTGTAACTTATATCTTCTGCGTCTTGTGAAAGGGTTAAATGAAATTTCGAATAAGAATTCGTTAATTTATCTATATTAGACAACAGTATCATATAGAAGAAGAGATAAGTTTAGTAAGTTCGACGTAGGACATTTGTTCGTCTTTGTGACCGCTTCACTTTAGTGCACAGATAAAGTGAATTATAAAACTATACAAAGTTGAGATGGATTTGAATTTGAGTAAAATGTATAGTTAATATTATTATAAAAAAGGTGCCAACCATTAAACTTGAAAAGGAGAAAGGAGGTGTTGTATTGTTTTCATTCAAAATTTTAGCTTATAGGAAAAATATTTTGAGAAAACCGGAAGTAAAGAAAAAGATTTCAACGGTTAGAGCGTTTAAGAAAAACTATTTTAAAGAAGAATTTGTACTCGAACAAGAACGGAATTCCTGCCGAGTGCAAAAAAAAATTTCTAAGTTGGCTCGGTTAACGTATATAGGCGACAGACCTGAAAACGTATTTTACCATATGAGATCCCTGTCTGCAAATATACGTGTTACATTACCTGATGCAAAAAAAAATGTTACGGACCACACACACACGTACGGACATCCAGCATTTACATTATCATTATGAAAATGTTTGGCGCACTGCGCAAAAATAATTCTGACAAAAACAAGGGGTTGCACTAAGTCGTGCTAAGCATACCCCCACTCGACCATTCATACAACGGACGAAGATGAAAAAAAAACAGGAAGCAGATGTGCAACTGACCTGGAAAGAGGAGGCACGACACCACTCATCATGATAAAGCTGTATACTAAATTTGAAATAAATCCCCCTTGTAGAAGGTGAGAAATCTGTTACGAAAAATTGTCTATTTTTGACCCTAAAAAAGTCTAAGTCGGATCAGAAAACAGGAAGTTGATGCGCGACTGACCTGGAACTGGAAAGAGGAGGCACGATACAACTCATCATTTAAGCTGTATACCAAATTTGAAATCAATCCTTCTTGTAGAAGCTGAGAAATCTGTTACGAAAAATTGTCTATTTTTTACCCTAAAAAATCTAAGTCGGATCAGAAAACAGGAAGTGGATGCGCGACTGACCTGGAAAGGAAAGGCACGATAAAACTCATCATGATAAAGCTGTATACTTAATTTGAAATCAATCCTTCTTGTAGAAGCTGAGAAATATGTTACGAAAAATTGTCTATTTCTTACCCTAAAAAGTCTAAGTCGGATCAGAAATCAGGAAGTGGATGCGCGACTGACCTGGAAAGTGTAGGCACGATTCAACTCATCATGATAAAGCTGTATACTCAATTTGAAATAAATCCCTTCAGTAGAAAGAAGCAAAGGTGTACCAAAGGGGTAATCAGTATCATAAAACCGTAAAGACAAAGACAAAACCGGCAGACAAAAATCATCACAACAAAACAAACCACATAACAACATAAAACACAAACACTGTGTAGAAGCTGAGAAATCTGTTACGAAAGTTTGTTACGGACAGACAGACGGACGAACAGACGGACGGACAAGGTGATTGCAATATAGCCCCCTCTCTTACGAGTGGGGGTGTAAAAATTGATGTCCCCCCTTCAAATTTCAAATTTTACCTGGCCGCTAGGGGGATTAAAATTTTAAAAAAAAGGTAATCTTAGAGCTAATCCCTGAGAAGTGTTTACTTGTCACTGTGTTACGTAACACAACCGTTACTCAACGGTTACTTTTCAAAGAACGATTCGTTGGTCTAACTAAAGACCAAACCAAAATTTGAGTTCATATTCTATTTAAAAACACATTTTTGAAAAATATAAAAAGAAAAATCAATTAAAAACTAAAAATATGTTTTAATTCTAACTTTACTACGGGAAACTTGTGCACAATAAGCTTGTTTTCATCTTAATTTGACTGCATGACCAATAACCGCTCCCCTTTCGTTGTACGAAAGCAACCGTATGAAGTCGAGAAATCTCTACTATGACAATTTTCTGGCGTGAATTTAAGTTTGAATTATTTAAAACCGTTGAATGATCACTCGTATAAATATTTATACGCAATTTATTACATTTGAATTGTATTTAAACCTTGATAAGGAATAGATAGAGAAAAACATAG
Organism: Arcuatula senhousia; assembly: GCA_963971305.1. NCBI lineage: Eukaryota > Metazoa > Mollusca > Bivalvia > Mytilida > Mytilidae > Arcuatula > Arcuatula senhousia. Next base: position 4,840,406 of record OZ020317.1, on the reverse strand, counting down.
TCTGGCAATGTGTCGGTTTCTCTGCTTGGTGTTGTATTGTGTTTGCAATTCTAATATCACTTAAGTTATACGGGCTGCCAAACCCTTCTTTTAAGAAATGTTGATATATACCACCATTAAAAAAGTGGAAGTGTTGTTTGTTTGTTTTTTTTTTTGTTTTGTTTTTTTGGGGGGGGGGGGGGGCGGGGGTATATAGTAATAGCTAGGTTGTTTATCTTTCCTTCTGTGCGTCCGACTTAAGGTGTTCGTCTCATATCCATGACGCCTTTTAAAACTCTCATCTGATTTTCATGAAACTTTCACAAATTTGTGGCATAATTTCGATTTGCGTTTGGATTGATCATTTTGCTGGGAATGTGGGTTTTAGCTCACAGTTTTTTTTCTATTTGCATTCAGAATAAGGAGAAAATGACTTTATAAAAAAGGTGTGTGCAATCATCAATTCAGTCTATTTAGACACTAGTTGATCATCGTAATCGTGTGAACGACATTCGAGGGCATACCTCTTTTCAATAAAAATTGCTTCTATTTGTGTCCAAAGTCAGTATAAAAAGATAAGAAATTAGACCGCTCTTCTTTGGAATAATCATCCTGCAACATTTTTCCTGACTAGTTTTCTAACGTAAAGTACACACAACGAACGGATCTATCATTTAGATACCACATAAACATCGTTGTCTTGGTTGTTTCAATGGCGCTTAAATCCAGTACTAAGTCAGAATCATTGCAATTCCCCATTCTCCGTTATATACACAAACATCTATTAATTTTGAAAATGGCTTGATATTACAGCCGTTTCTATTTTCGTTATTATTCGTCTATATTATGCTGCAGCTGCAAAAACATAAACACAATTGTTTAAAGTCTTTTAAAATTTGTTCAAGAAGTGTTTATCATTTATAAAATAATGATTAATAAAACTTTTTATTACAATATAAATCCATACAAATCATGTTGAATTTTATCGATGTAAAGTTAATAGGCAATTAGTTTCAATTAACCAACATGGGAATGCCTATTTTTACAAGAGCTTATATTGTGTAAATTTATTTTATGAACGTTAACCGAGGACCCCTACGTCACAATTGTCATAGGTTTAAGCCATGTAAGAAATTTTAGCTATATTAGAGGAAAAAGTTTATTTAATTCAAGAATCAAAAAGAAGGAAGCTTAGGTACCATTTGTATCACCCGGCACAACGACCTAGGATAATCCCTTCCGCCTAAAACTAATTGAGCATACACAGACTAAACTAATTGAGCATACACAGACTAAAGAAATTGTGTATTTTCTTTGCCCGACATTCATAAACAGCTTTATTAATCGGACAAACAACTATGTTCTTGTGCTACCTTTTAACGATCTTGAGTTGGCTATAACTTGCTCTCTAACGGTCCAGGTTCATATAGATACAGATTTGTATTCGAATTGGCATTTAGATGATACTTCAATGAGAGAACCACCTACTATCAGAGAATGGAACAAATTAGAACCCTCTATCAGAAATCTACCTACTATTTCAAAATTCAAAAAGGCTTTAAAAAACCAAAATTCTAGTCACTGTTCGTCTTTTCAATTTCGTTCTTACGGGCCGAGAAAGTTAAATATCATATTAACACAAATGAGATGTGGCGCCACCTTCCTCAATTATGACCTTAGCAGAGTAGGCATCGTACAAGACCCTCTTTGCAGATGTGGATACCAGCAAGAAACACCCACCCACTTCTTTTTTGAATGTCCTCAATATACGATAATTAGACGTATACTATTTGAAAATCTATCTTTTCTATCCCCTCAAATTTCACGGAACCTATCTCTGTTTCTCACTGGCAACAACAATCTTTCTGAAAAAGATAATATGAAAATGCTTGATCATGTATTTGAATTTATCTTACACTCGAAACGATTCCTTATCTAGTATCAGACAAATTCAAACACACACACACACAACGCATGTTTCATGTTTCATGAATTTCTTATTTCTTTTTTTCTTCCATTTTATTCCTATATATTTGTATACTTACGTGCATGTCCATTGATGTTATTATTTTGTTTGTATTGTAATAGGGAGAGGACTTCATAAATACTATGTACTTGTGTCCAATTCCCATTTGAAATAGATTTCAAATAAAATATGTTTAAACTAAAAAGAGAACCACCTTTTAAAAGAACTTTTTGAAGCAACGAGGAAAACCCATAACACATATTGTGACATACTTTCTCCTCTAAATGAAAAACATTGACATTCATTTCTATGTGGAAACTACCAAGTTTGAAATATCCAATATAACTACCAGCATATTCATTATGAAAGATCAATTTAATATTATCTGTCTGATATATCTACACACGTTACAAGGTTTCAATTTTACAAAAGTTTTAAATCTAACCATTTTCTCATTGTTTAAAATCACATGGTTGATATATTGTCATTTTGATCAACTTTGCGTAACATTTTTAAAAATTCCCCCTTACGGTACCTCACGGTCTTTAACCGACAGTCTTGAATAGATTATCGGAAGAATCGTTTGAATATTAAATTAATGATCTGATATTATTTCTTATATATAAAACTTTGAAAATGTACCTGGGCTAATTAGGAATGCTTCCGGCCATTAGATCAAGGTATGTTCTGTCTTCAATGAAAATATTTACAAATTTATCTAACAAATATCTGTTTTTACTGCAAGTTATTTACAGATGTAAGCATTGATTTTGTATGGGTAGTATGATACTTTTAAATATCTTGTTTTCGTAAAATAATAATGGCTAATTACTTGTCGTTATAACAACATAATTAACATATTGTAATTTTCATTGATTTTGAAGTAATTCAGATTTTCAAATAATTAACGAATAACTAAACTGGTTGAAACACCAGGAATTTTTTATGCTTCATATTCAATTGCTGTTAGGCTTTTCCAATCTTTTGGCTTCAGCGCATCTGGTGAACTTTGATTAGAGGAGACGTGCGTCATGCGAAGCAAGAACGGGCACAGGTTGTACACAGACTCTAAACTTTATATGCCAGCAACAAGCCTATGTATTTTAATGATAATATAGGATATTTTGAAATTTTTGAGGGAATACTTTATTCAGCCAAAAAATCCTAGGGTGAAAAGCCCTTTTGACAATACCCCATATTATGAAGATTTTTGAAAAGTAGTTTTTATCGGTCGTACGTGCAAACAAATAAACAAGAGTTGTGTTTGCAGCAAAGATGCTGGAAATAAAGACAGCAATTAAGATTGCCTAGTCTATGTTTTCGAAAAAAAAAAATCACATGGAACCCCCCTATGCATACCCCACCCCCAACCCACCCGGTTCGCCCATGCAACCAAGTAATCTAGTGTGTTACAATTTTTTTCTTCAAAATTTTACAAACTTTCGCTCTTTTTCGCAATGAAAAAAGAAATCATAATTCTCCGGGTTATCAACTTAAACAAGGGTTTAAAGTCCCCGTAGTAGATATTTATCATTCATGTTATGCATGTAAGTATATTGGAGAAGAAAGGTATCTGGTGTTAAATCTTGTTATGTCCTGTTGCTCAGTGACCTCTTTTATGTGAGGATATTTTGTTTAAAGAAAGCTTATGGTTGGATTTATCTTAATACCGTATCTCTTCAAAGAATAGGATGACTTAAGGCGTCTATAAGTTATGACTTATAAAAGAGCTTTACAAGACAATATTGTTTTTCACTACAAAGAAAAATCCGGTCTTGCTCTTAAAAGGATGAGGTGTAGTTTGTAAAAATTTACACAATATTTAACCTTCTTCTTCTAAAAATACTATCAAAGATTTCATGAGCCTTGACACCCATACTCTTTTATGTTAAAACACAGATGTTGAAATGATAATTGGGTCGAAAAGCCAACATGACTCAATACATGTATGTAACCCTCTTCTCAAATTGCCATATCCGCCCCTCTTTCATAACACCTGAGGCGTAATATAATGTGAAAAATCAAAATAAGGGGTATGGGAAACTGAGTTATAATAAGTACAACAGTCGAATCAAGGTTGAGTCCGGGGGGGGGGGGGGCGCATCCCTCTTTTAACCTTTCCTTTTTTGGTAAGGGTGGTTTGAAGTCCACCACTGAATTGATTATATTGGTTAGGGGTCTCCATTATAACGCATTTAACACTAAAGTCCCAAGCAATTCAAAACTGCAGTCTAAAGGGTCTGGTATTACTGGTAAAGCACTCATGATGGACCTTCCAGAACCCTTCTTTAGGCCTGTTTACCAAGCTTGAACCCCTTTTAAAAACGAAACCCTGTCACATTTATTTTACGCATGGTGTTGGAATAGATGAAACAAAATGTGTTCCCAGCCACAGGAACATGCTCACCTGTATCAAAACTTTGTTAGAGTCAATGTGCAACTCAACGTGACTTGCTCGAATTGTTTCATATCGCACATTGACTTCAACAAAATAGGACAAAATATTGACAACTGGAAGCCAGTCCTTGTACCCGAGCTGATGTACTATATACAGGCAAATTTGACTCACCTAAGTTTGGACAAGTTTCACATGAAATTCACACGGATCGAGTTTTAACATGAGAATCAAATGAAAAAGTTCACGCGAGTTTCATGTGAAATTAACACGAATCTCATGTGAGTTTCACATGTAAATCACATGAATTTCACTTGAAACTACTTCACATTAATTTCAAGTATACACATCATATTCATGTGAGCCAATTTCACATGAAACTAGTGTGATTTTCTTGTGAAATTTTCGTAATTTCGTGAAACTCATGTGAGCCAAATTTGCCTGTAGGCCTCGTTTTAGCAATTTTACATTAGAAAGTAAAAAAAAAAGTTTGTAGCTTATACTTATATCAACTCGTATTGGCCTTTGTCATGATGATATCATATTTCAAATACCTATATCTCTATATCATTTTAAACCCCAAATATCGTAAATCAATGTATATGTTTTGTGCTTATCTGTTGATAAATCATAGGGTATGAAATTTATACATGTACTGTAATGACAAACCTTAAATCACATTTAATTTTTCATAGCTATCCCACCGAAGTACTAAATATTACAAATGACAATTCTACGTTTCAAAATGTGAAATTTATAAATGAACAGGGAAAATGGGAGCTAAATGACTTTTCCCACGATTTTGAGAAAATGACAAGTAGATGTTCTAATACAGTCATTAGAACTGGGGAGAGAGGATACTCTATAGATAATTTACTATATTTTCTGTTGTTGTTCATGTTGTACATTGTATGTTTCAACTCTGTATTCATGTTTGTATTGTAAATGTATGCTGTTATCCCTAATTGGGACATGTTTTGCATTAATAAACATAACTTTGCATGTAACCTGGACACGATCTAACCAAGCAGGGAGAAGGGGGAGGGGCAGTGATCCAATAATTTTTTAGTATGGGTCAGGAGGGGATGAAAACTGAGGATGAAAATAAGAGGGTGTGCAGACCAATTTTGTCGAAAAACTGCATTAAAAACCATCAAAAATCCTACTTTCTGGTTCTGCCGTTGAATATCCCTAGATAGTCAGCCAGAAAAGCACAAATATCTATGACAAATTGTTTTACCTCTTGTAACGGGCATTAAAAAACTTTTTTTTTGTAAAAGAGGGGGGTATCCTCAACGATTTCCCCTTCCTCCAATGAAAACTTAATGACAACTATGTCACACATGTTATAAGCAGCACAGTCATACCAATGATTGCCTTTATATAGGTACTATGGCGTAATTCGAAGTTGATTTTTTGCTATTTGCCAAATAGCAAAAATCAACTAAATTTTCAACCAATTCAAAGGGGGTTCTGACCATCCTTCCTTCGGATATTGCTCCTGGATTTCTCCATTTTTGTGTTGTTGTTGTTGTTTTGGTTTGATTGGTTTGCCCTTTTCTGGCTTTACATAATAAAAACTGATCTTTTTCCACATTTAATCGATCTAACCCTTTAAGAAGTTATAATAACATTTATACGTTGTAACATTATTCCATTGTTTTCAGTCTGTAATTCTTGTACTGAAGCCAATACACAATTTAAAGACTTGTATTGTGTATTGGAAACAAGCGACGCCTACAAAATAATTATAGGATAATTAATTGGGTCGAGTGAATAACCAAAATATGATCACGAGTCGGTGAACGCACACAGATTTATACGAGTGCGCGGAACTTGTTCCGCGAACGAGTTAATCTCAGTGCGTTCCCGCACGAGTGATCATATTTTGGTTATTCATGAGACCTAATTGATTATCGTATTTATTACATAGATAAAATGCCGCTTTTTAATAGTTTTTAATAAATTTATTTGAATGGCTTATGAATTTAGACCGCAGGAGTCATGCCGACAACGCAATACAATTCATGACGTCATAATTGAGTTTGACCGGAAAGGACGCAAGAGTGAAAATATTTTTGTTATTTCACAATGTGAATTTACCAGATTTTATTTCACTGGGAAAAATCGGTATTTCATATGCATCTATGTAATAATCACCTTTTATTCTGTTAAAGCCGTAACGTTGTTGGTTAAAAAATTACAAGAAAAATGTCATATGAGTTTTTTCCACAGTTCATTGTTCGAACGGAAAGATAAAGTAGAAAATTTGTTATTTTTGTATAATTATTTAAAAAGATTGTTTACACAGCCAAAATCGTATTGTAAAGCTACACAAAGGCAGTAAAATGAACATTATCGAATTTTTTAAACCCGAGTCCATTTATAAAGTAAGATTCTTTTAAACCGTCATGCGGCTTTGTAATATAATTCATTTTTTAATCCTAAGTTAAAAGTTCAAATATGATTTAAATGAGTTTTCAACATATAATCTTTTGAAAATGCACAACATATTGCATTGTAAATGTGATTTGTTTTGGATTTAACAAACAGTGAAACAGTTAACATAAAAATTTGATAGAAAGTTTGCATTTTCTCTTGTAATGCATTTGGAAATATAAAACTCTTCTCAAATTTATGGATTTAGTGAAATTCGAATCTCATTTTAACACATATTATAGGGATTCGTTTTAATTATAAATGATTTAAAATAGATTTGAAAGTGCTTTGAAATATATTATTCGAAGCGTAATATTTAGCATTATGGATGCTGATTTTAGTGGATATTTTCTTGCTTAAAAGTTCGGATCTGAACAGTCTTAGTTATGAATTCGGGATACATTCGGAAATTTCCTGAAATCGAGGCCGATCCGTACGGTGGGACGCATATCTTGAGGTAAAAGCCGTCTGCTTTTTTTTCTTAATTTATAGCCAAAAAAAAATACTTAATCTTGTAAATAGATTAGCAACAAGTTCATCGGGGTATTATCGGCTATCTTTAACAAATGCAAACTGAAGACAGTAAAAAATACATGTGCATTACTTTTAGCAAATAAAATGACAATAGGTGGAAATGGTAGACAGCAGTCTAAATCACAGTCTTTTGTCTTCTCTTTCCTCCTGTTGTCCTATTCTTTGTCAAAAACCGTACACGTTAATTCATTTTGACTGATTTCAGTTTGCCAACGATAAACGCCGATAGCCGGTAATACTTAAGTAATACCGCGTGTAGTTAGTACTAGTTACTCAAACTCTTGAAATAATAAAGTGTGTATCTTTTTGCCTTGTTTTGTTTCTTCAGATGTCTACGATTTAAACTGAACTAATGTGTCTACTCACTAGTTCCTAATAGAAGACGACTTAAAATAATGATAATAAAGGCACCAATACTCGAGTGTCAAAAGTCCGCAAGGGCAGCTACGAAAACAAGTAAACACGAACGAAAACAGCACGATAAAACACGAAACAAAAAACCTCAACACGAATTTCAAGTCGTAACGAGAGTGATCTCAGTTACTTTGGAAGAGTAATCAGTTCCTGCTTGCTATGGCTAAGCATCTTGGTTGATCATGTTGTTAACTAAGTTTTAACTGCTAACCCTTGAACTTTTAGAGTTTATTCTCTTGACAACTTGAGATTGGCAATACGAACAAAAGAGTAAATAGGCTTTTCCTTCTCTCCGAACATATGAGAGAAGACTCCTAAAATGAGTCTTAAACATCACGGAACAGACAGACGAACGGACAGATAAAGTGGCTCTTCTATGAAGACCCTAACAAAGTGTAAAACATATTTTTGAAGCAGTTTTCAATATTTTAAAATTCTATGTTTTTTTTCAGATGGAGTAAAACGGCCAGAAGCTTGCCTTCCGAGAGATTATCATACAGTAGAGAGTTGTCGATCGTGGACGATGACGCCAGTTCCGGTTCTATTCCTTACAGACTTCCGCGAATTTCTCCGAGGGGAGATATCAAAGTAGATGAGGAGGAAGACGAAAAAGTCTTCAGTCGGTTTGGATACGAACCTTCCTTAAGGTAATTTTCTTTTACTATTTTGGACCTTTTTGGGGGGATAACGTTGGGTTTTAGTGTGTCAGGATGTGTGCTATTTTATGCTTTGGGTAGGAGAAGGTTGGGTCCACATCTATGCCTCTCCCTCGCCTCTCCGAAGCCAGGAATCTTGTGTTTTGAACTGATCGTCTAAATATGTTTGTAATTCTATCTCCAAAGGTCTTTCTTTGTTAATTTTAAAACTAGTTTTAAATCATATGCATTATATTTTTGACATAGGAACGATATCAAGATAACAAGCCAAGAGAACATTGATCACATTAACCTTTAGAAATTTAAAAGTGCACAAAAAGTCGGTAAAATTAAACCGTTTCACTTAGAAATTATGTTTTGCTACCGTACCCCAGATATTTACCTTAACCAAGAAATCAACCAAAGTCGTTCATGTATAAAAATATGTATATGTCGCATAGACTTAATTTCTACTGTGTGATTTTGTCTTGCTATCCAAGTCACGTCTAGCGGTGAAATATCCGTAATTTGGTAGTTTATATAGTCGTGACTTCAGGGGAACGCCCCTCTGTAGCGACTATCACGACACGCTGTGTGGCATAAGTCGGCTGTTGGAATCGTCCAGCTCACCCTCTGTAGCGACTATCACGACACGCTGTGTGGCATAAGTCGGCTGTTGGAATCGTCCAGCTCATGAAACATGCACCAGAGTACTAAGCTTCCCAAGTTAAGGGGCTCCCACAGGGTACCCCCCTCAGGTCGCAAGATCGCTTTTAAAAGGGGCCTGAGGTCGCAAGGTCGCTTTTTTAAAGGTATTTTATGGCGGAGGTCGCAGGTCGTTTTTTGGCATAGGTCGATTTTATGAAGTGTAGGTAGGTCGGAAGTCGCCCTTAAAAAGCCCTCAGGTCGCAGGTCGTTTTTAACCCTGCGGGAGCCACAGTTAAACAACGACCTTTGCTTTACTGTATACAGGAACCATCTGGTCGAAATTTGGTAGACGACGAAATATCCGAGTTAGGGATCTAACCCTAAGTCGTAAAATATAGGTCGCGTTACATAAAAGGAACTGCATTCAGATAAATAGAGTAAAAAAACTAGACTACTGATTAAGTCAGAAAGGGCCCGTCGGCCTAAATCTAAGTTTTTTTCATGAAATATACTACCGACTTTTCATGAATTTTAATATGCGATTCCTCAAATCACTTCATCTCTGAGAGTAAAATTTCAAACCTTTGCTCCTTATTGATTTTGAGTTTCAGCGGTCATTAAACATAGTTGACGGTCGGACGGACAGACAGGCGGACGGACGGACGGACGGACGCATAGACGGACAGAATGATTACTATGAGGCTTCTGCATCCTCGCTGAAGGACCGTAAAATTTCTTCAAAATGTGAAATCTTTCAATTTCATTCAAACTCTCAGCATATGAAGTAGAATTTTTAGCGTTTTAAACCGTAATACCCCCCTTTTTTCAGAGTACCTGAGTTAGTGCCTGTTATACGGATGTTGAATCCCCCTCAGACATACTCTCAGCAGGAGAGACAGATGAATTTGGCCGTCCCTAAGTTTCAGAATGCTGCCATCACCCCCACTGTCCGTCAGCTTCAGTGGCACCCTGCTAAAGACGGACAAATGGAGGATGTTCAAGTTTACAGATCGTAAGTTTATAGCACTAGAGATACAAGTTTTTTAAATCTAAGGCCAAAACAAAATATATGTTTGTTTCCTGCTTCTTACTCTTGAAAATAAGGGTAGGTAGTTAGGATTTTTTTTTTACAAAATTATTTTACATTGAGTCAATGGGGAAGTTATCCCAACTTTAACGGTGCTTGTTCCAAAATGCCAATAAAAACTTAAGGGTAGGGCGCTTAAATAGGGTAGGTAGGGAAGCAGGAAACAGACGTATTATTTTTTTTTGGCCTAATCAGTGAATTTGGAAAGTTGGATAAGTCCAAAATTGAGTTGTTTCAATATGGCAAACACCGATCATTTGACTTGTATAAGTTGGATATTAGAAAGAGAATTCGAATTTTCAAAAGAAATGATTTGTCTTATTTTAACAAATAGACGTATTATATTTGATATTATCTTATAAACTAAGTTCAATAAAAATATCTTAGGACATGTCTTTGTCCGGTTTAATTGTATGGGAATAGATTTGGCTTATTTTATGCCATCTTTGATGACAGTGCCCTAGGAGACATTAGGGGAAAAAACTCAGAAGATAAATTGCTTTGTCTCCCAAAATTTATTCATCAGTTTACAAATCACTCGAGGTAGGATTAGAAATAGTCACATATTAGAGTAAAACCGAAATTTATCGGCTCTTATTGGAAAGAGCATCTCTGATGAGTCGTTTTATATTCTAAAGACGCCTTTGGGATTCGTTCTCCCATATGTAAACTTTATTTTAGTTTTGTTGAAATCTTGAAATAAAAAGTCAGGACAGTTTTTTTTCTTTGAAAATTTAAGGTGTGGAATATTTATACCAATAAGATTAAAAGCGCAATCCCCCCTCCTAAATCAAATGTTTTCTCCCTAATAAAAATGTGAAAAAATCTACTATCCGCCATTATGTTTTTCTCATGTGAAATGACAGAGCATGAAAGTTAAGGTCTTTCCCTTCCACAGAAGGAAAGACCTTATTGTATTTCTTCTGATTATTATTGTTCTTTTCTTCTGCCATCAATTGACGAAAAGTCCCTTGACCGATTTTGACCAAATTTGGCACACTTATTCAGATCTGCAAACAGAAGACCTGGTTGACCCTGTGAGCGCCAGCTATGTTTCGTTACGGCGCAATGGCGCAAAACGCTGTTTACCCTTGTGCACAGATCTCCTCCTAGATAGTAACAGATATAAAAAATCTAAACTGTGGAAAGTGTTCTCTGACTCCTGCTAATGTGTCATCACGAAAAAAAATTATTTTATTTTACTTCCTGGTTGCGCGCGTATGGCGCAAAGTTGGCGCAAAATGTCAATGTTGTCCGATTTTGATGAAATTTGGTTTCCAGGTAGATTTGAGGGTCTTGATTACAAATTTGTGGTCAAAATTTTTTTTTTGCGTTTTTCATTGCCAAAATGGCGGCCGTCAAACAGTTTTTTACTTATAACTCGAAAACCGTTAGAGATAGTATAGACAATATGTGAACAAAAAATGATCGTCTTGAAAAGACCTACAATTTGAGTCCAAGAAGTGTATGATTCGGTTGAGCGGTTTGGAAATGGCGACCGAAACATGTTTTCGCGAAATACGTTTTTTGCCAATAACTTGAAAACCTTAAGAGATAGTATAATATGTGTATGAAAAATGACCGTCTTATCAAGACCTTTCATTTGATTCCAAACAGTACATGATTCGGTTGAGTGGTTTCAAAATGGCGGCCGAAATATGTTTTCGCTGAACATGTTTTTTTGACAATAAGTTCAAAACCGTAACAGATAGTATGGTAAACATGCAAACTTATATGATCAGAAATGAAGGAACTTAACTTTATGACAAAGGTCAAAGGTCATAGGTCAAGGTCAAGGGAAAGACCTCTCATTTGTTCTCTGAACAAATGGCACTTTAATTGTTTTTATAATTCCAATTTTAAATTTACTTAGATATTACAATCTTTCAGAATGATTGGAAATGGTAAACAAAAACCGATTACGGATTATACCCGACATGAACGTCCGGAACCTACACCTTCACCGATTAGTAGGATTGACTCGCCAACAAAATCTGTCAGGAGCATTCATTGGATGTTGGGCAATACCAAACACTCGTCGTTTGACAATAAGGTATATAGTTTTTACAAATAAGAGGAATTACACAACTACCGGACTGGATATTTCTGAGAAGAAAGACAAAACAGTTCAAAGACCGGAAAAATTGGAAATTGCAATGGTCTTGACTTTTTCAAAAATAAATGATGGGTTAAACAAGGTGGCCAAGAACTCCCTATCTCAAAAGTATCACTTAACGGAGATAACTGTTGAAAATTTGAATGTTTTCATAAACCTTGTATATTCAAAGACATCAAGCAATTAAGATGCAATTTATTGCTATTATATTGACTGGAAACATTTTATACAACACAACACGGGCTTCAAAACCTGCATGGGTAACAAGATGTTGATTTTCAGAAAAAAAGTCAAGTTTACGATTGGTTGTTGTACTCGAATTTAACGTGCTAAACTTATCCTGTTTATTTTTGTAGGGACGATCAAGAAACCAGGGACCATTTTCAAGAGAATTTACAGTGACTTGTATCGCTCCGAATAATTGGATGAAAATGAAATGGGGACGATCTCGGACGATAGTGCATTAGCTTAACGAACTCGTCACAGCTCGGGGAATTCCGTACAGTAATAGCGGAAATAGCGGACTTGGCCGAGATGTGCTGATTATAACTCATTGCAATATATTCGTGAACACAAGATGTTGAATCAGATTTCGGAAGCTGACCATTTATCTTACGTACAAAATTTTACAAACAAAGGTGTACTTGGGTTTAATTATTCATTTAGATGCATATTTATGATAAGTTATGAACATAATCATTTTCGCCTTGCGTGGTCTTGAATATTTTTGGTGGTTTGGTTCAATGTTACGTGTCAAAAGTGTCTTTGGGTGATCGACACTTTATAACTAGACGATCAGTCATTATCAACTATAATTGTAACTAGATAATCCTAAGACCTTTTTTAAGGTTAGTGAGGACACCTGTCATGTGACCAAAAACAGCTAAAAATGCAAAAAAAACAAGTGCAAATATCACAAATACCTTGAAACTTGTGTTAAATAGTTTCATTTAATAAAACTTAATCAAAATTAACTAATTTTAAAAGAAATAAAACAACTATTCCTTCATAAATAAAATTTTCAAATAAAACAAGGGTGATAATCCATTTGAAAAATGGCAAAAAAATTACACAGATTTGTATTGTAGAAAGAAAAGTAAGCTGGTGACCCTCAGTTTTTATTGTTTTATTTCAAAATATATTGTATTTCATTGATTTTTATCAAATAAAAATAAAATTAAATTCGTGAATTTTTTCTGCGACAAGATTTTATGCTAATTATTTGGCCTTTCCTATATAATCTATAGTAATTTGGGAAAACTTTGAGCCTTAATTTTGGGGAAACAAGCCTGGAAAGGGGGTCCAATATTTTTACACAAGATAAAGTATATACCTCATATTGATATATTAAAAAATTTGACATTTTAAATTCGGCATTATTTTTGGGGTTAGGTGTCATCACTACGTAACCTTAAAAGATTTGGCCCAATATTTCAATTGAATTTACTCTCTTGCTGTAGGGATTTCTATTGTAATCAACAAGACTTATTCGGGGTTCACGTCGTGTGGTAACGTACGGTAATTTTAAAGAATTGCTTTTTACCCGGTAAAAAGATAAGCGAAAAGTTCGTTTCGGAAAATTATGCAAATGAATTCCGTTTAACCCGGTTAAGAAGAAAACATAACAAATGGGGGAAATGTTATCATCTTCTAAGTTCAAATCTCGTATACTAACTATTTAAAACACTTAACCGATACAACGTAGTCTGCTTACTACCGTAATGGTATAAGTGGTTATTTTCGCTTGTGGAAAATTTCGCGTTTTTGGTTTAAAACGGGGTGTTTTTATTTCTATTTTATTTTCGCGTAATGTAATTTTCGCGGTTTCATATTCTTATAATATTATTACTTTAATATGATGGATCAATATTTCGCGTATTCTAATTTTCGCGTTCAAACGAATTCCGCGTATAAAGCGAAATTTAAATCACCGCGAAAAATAACCACTTATACGGTATTTAAACGGAAGAATTTATCGGACTTAACTTCATAATATAGACTGAATGGAAACATAATTGTATTGCTCGTGTGCATGAATATATGTGACCACGTCTGACAAAATGGGGCCAGATGCGGCGATTGCTATTTTTCACTGTGACGTCGCAAAGTTCAACGTCACAAAAAAAATCAAATTAGAACAAGCACCTGCTGATCAGTGAAAATAATTGACAGAGATAGACGACTTATCAACCCTTTTAACTGAGTTCAATGATCAAATCTTCAGATAAAGATAAACAGATCGATTAAAATTATTTAATATACTTCCGTATTGATTCTATTGCATTCTATAAATAATTTTACGTATAGGTAATTTTTGAGTTGCGCCCCTTTAATTTACATTAGAAATCATGGCGGTAAATGAACAAAAATGACGAGTCAGTGCAGCCAAAGTAGTATTTGTAGTGTTCCTACAGAAATTTCTGCATGCCACGATGATGATTTTGTTACTGAATTAAATGCCGTTGATGAACTATACTTTGGCGAACGATTGAAAGATGATTTTGCTTGGTTTGACGACGTAGACGTCGAGGATAGTATTTGTACAAATTTTGAATCTGACGATGACGATCAAATACAAGACTTCGTTGAACCATCCGCAGAAGATACCGAAGAATACATCAAGCAGAAAATGTTTACAAGTGACACCTGTGGTTGTAAAGAGTTTTATGGAGAACCATGTAGTAAAATGATTGATATGGACTCAGCAATTGAATTTAGAGAACACTGTAAAGAAATAACAAGGGAAGAACTTGATTTAGTTATTAAAGCAGAACTATTTGCACACAGAAGATCAGGTAGTCACACAGAGGCAAAAAAACATAAGACAAAAGAACGTGAACGCCCATATCAAGAATTTTATTTCAAAGGCAAGAGAGTGTGTAGAAAAACATTTTGTTTTATTCACAACATTGAAAAAAAGAAGCTCCTTGCCATAGCAAAGTCACTAGACTCCGATGGTCTGTCACCGAGGGTACATGCAAATACAGGGAAACAACCCAGACATGCACTGAAAGGAGAAGGTTCACGAACACCCTTATTTGGCCCACAATTTGGCAAAAATCTGAACTTATATATTTCATGTTATAATCCTTAGTAAGTATAGTCATGTGCTTGGTTTCTCTAATTCTGAAATTTTTTTGGACATATTTTAAAAGACCAATTCAACCATATGGGTCAAACTTGGGAAATTTAACGAAAAATCCAAAATTTCACCTTATTTTGCTACTCTTTGGTTCTAAATTGGTCATGAAAAATATGAGCGCAATCAAGGGCACCCTTCATATTTTCAGAAAACCTTTAATATGGTCATAATTATAATCTACTTAATTATGAAGGGTGCCCTTGAGTGCGCTCTATATTTGCAAAGCACAAATATGCATTGAAAAAAGGCAAAATCTAAAGATTTTCAATATTTTTGGCAAAATTCCGAAGATTGTGACGTCACTGCGACATAGTTATGTCACAAATCAAACTTTCAAATGCATATGTCTTACATATATCCATAGTACTATAGCTACAACAAATATGACATGATTATCTAATACTTGAAATTTTAGGGCCAAATATGAGGGTTCGCGAACCTACTCCTTTGTTGACACAGAGAGAATAAAAACATTCCTTATAAAGTATGCAGCTGACAATGCCTTGCCACTTCCTGGGAGATTACCCAACTACAAAAACTATCAGGTGTTACTGCTACCTTCAGATAAATCCACCGTGGACATTCACAGTGAATACGATAAGCTGACCAAAACCATGAATCAAAGAAGCGTAAGTTTGAGAACTTTTCAAAGGCAATGGAAAGTATTTTGTCCTAATATTGTGATCACAAAACCCTGTACTGATTTATGCCAACAATGCCAAGACTTTGCGGATAAAATATCAAAAAGTGGAAACTTATTAGAAGAAGAAAAGGAATCTTTATTGGAAGAATATAATAAACATGTCCATATTGCCAAAGAACAAAGAGACTACTACAGAAACCAAGTCAAAGAGAGTAAACAGATTTACATAACCCTAGATGATGAAAGGAAAAGTACAGGTTAGTTCTGTTTAATATATGTGTAATATTTGTATTTGTGCAGCAAATTAATGAAGGAAATTTTTATTTGTTCATACCCCAATGACCCCAATTTAAAATTTGAATAACATTTGTCATTTTTATTCAACACAATGGACATGATGGAAAAAAAATATTTTAACTCAAAATAGATTTCATTGCATTGTTAATCACATGCATGTACAGTTAAGCTGTAAAGGTTATGCTATAATGTACATGTGCATGTATAATATCTTTGATAACATTTTTTTCAAGTTGTTATAAATGTACAGTACACTATAATACATTGTACAGTACATGTACAATACAAAATACACCTGTTACATGTTTTCATCTATTGTTGCCTTTTTATATCATATTGATGTTTATCCCACATCCCTAGCTATTTTTATTCTGATATTATTACTGAATTAGATGTAATATAATATGTAATTTACTGTGTTTATATAGTATTATACTTATGTTTATTTGACTGATGACAGCTGACTTCATATGTGTTTTAAATATTTTTTTAGATAACCAGCCCATGTCTGTTGAAGCCAAACTGCATTACTCTTGGGATTATGCACAGCAATTCCATTTTCCACATCATCCACAGCAGGTTGGACCCATTTACAGTACACCACGAGACATACCGTGACTGAACACCGTGATAGTGGTACACCACTCTTAGAGACATAACAAATATCTTTTTTGTGGTTAAAGAATTTTCAAAAATTCTTTTTGGAAATTGTTCTGTATAATCATTCCTTCAAAATGTAAAAAGAATTTTTTTAAAATCTTTAACAACAAAAAAGATATTTGTTATGTCTCTAAGAGTGGTGTACCACTATCACGGTGATCAGTCACGGTATGTCTCTTATTGTACTGTACTTCAAGACACCAAGGAAGTGTAGTGTATTTGGAGTCTGCTCTGAAGCTTCAGGTACTACATTTATAAACTTGCTGTGTCTTAAATGCCCCATCTGCAAAAGTAGGGGGTCATATAGTGTTCAGAACTGTTCGTCCGTCCGTCCCAAATGCTGCAAGATGGGGCATTATGTCTTTCTGACATATTCTTCATGTTCTTGTTAATTTTATATGTTCATAATTGAATAACTTAAAGTAGTAGACACATAATAAAATTCACATTTCATATTTTAGAAAATTCACTAAATATAATGTTTTTTTTTTTTGATTTGAACCTGCAACCACAGAACAAGTGCATGAACATAATACATGTAAAATACAACTTTAAAATACTGCAAAGAAACAAAATGAATTAACTTTTTAAAATGTCACCACTCTTTTAGGAAAACAAACATTTTATCTAACAGATGAAGAACAGAACCTAGGAAAAGTGGCAAATGCAGTTACAAGTATGGTTCACCACTTCTTCCATAGATATGGTCACGGAGAAACGGACTGTCAAATCCATTTTGATAACTGCACAGGACAGAACAAGAATAATGTTGTGCTTTGGTATGGCCTCTGGAGAGTTATTACAGGTATTACTTAGAATAACAAGTATAAACTTTACTATACTTTTGCAACTTTGACAGTATCATCTTAAATTTATAATTCAATAATACATGTTTTTTTTTTAATTCATGTAAACATCATTTATACAATGTAAATACTCATTATATTTTTAAAATTTATTATTTTTAAAACTGAATCTCAGTTACTCATGTGTGAGTATTAATGTTAGGTTATATACATATTATAGTTATGTGGTTTTAAAATGTTGTTTAAATCTTTTTTCTGTTTAATAGGTTTACACAGATCCATTGAGTACTCAATGATGAAGGCTGGTCATACAAAGTTTGAACCTGATTGGCATTTTGGTATATGGAAAATGCATTGGAGGAACTCAACTGCAGAAACAATTAATGAGGTACATGTGCATGTATACTTAAATTGTATTGATAAAAACCATTATAAAGCTTAAATTGAAAATATGCAATGAAAAACTAATGGAGCAGTATAAAAAAGTATGATACCAAAGTCAACAACAATGAAACAAGGAGCACACATTTTAACTAAACTGCATTCAGCAATACACCTTGTTTGTAACCAGAATGAACTCAGATGGTCCAAAAATCATAAGCCAAACATGTTGCCAATTTTATAAATGTTTTGTATGTAAAAAGTAAAAAAGTCAAAAATAATATTGATAAACTTTTTAATTTTTAAAGGTTGCTAGTACAGTTGAAAGATCCAGTAGAAGTGGACACAACATACCACATATGGTTAATGATGCTCAAGACCCAGTCACATTCTATGAATGGAGATCATTCTTGCAAAGTTTTTTCAAACCATTAAAGCATATAACTGACTATCATCATTTCTATATTGATAATAAGGAACCTGGTGTTGTTGTGTGCAAAGAAAGTGCATCGTCTTGTGGATTTAAATTTAACCTGCTAAAATCAAAGAACAGACTACCACAAGCAAATGATCTTCCAAGTGTCACAGTAGTAAAAGGACTTGACTCAGCCAGACAGTGGTATTTGTATGAACACATCCGACAATACTGCTACTCAGATGTAGCCAAGGAACTTACCTGTCCTAAACCAACTGTTCCTAAAGTTGAAGTTGATCTGACTAAGCAAGAAAACCAAAGCAAACTAACAGCCGGATGCAGGAAGAAAGCATTACTGAATTAAAATTTAATCTTAAATCTCATATTGTATTTAATGCAAACAAAACCAACTAAGAAAAGACAACAAACAAGTTTGTTCATTAAATGTATTTCCAGACTTTTGACACTCAAATGCCCCATTGGTGCCATACACAAAGTAACCTTCTATTTAATTCGAAAATCAAATGCAAGTTATTGTTTAGTACACAAATATACAGCAGGTAAAACATTTTAATTCTGACCTAAACAAATGTGACTGTATCAATATAGCATCCATTATCTGTCATGTCTGCAACTTTCATCAGTTCATATCTGGGAAGGATATTCAGCACATTATGATTTAATTGTCTAGATGAACAAAACTGTTTTGAGGGTGTCTTAGTACTTGTAATTAAAACAGAATGATAATTCACACATTAAAATACATGGATAAGATTATAAATTGAAACTTTACATCAACATATGAAAAGAAAAAATATGAAATATCCAATAAATATGACATAAAAACAAATAGTTTTAAATGCTTTATTTGGTCATGGGTGACCTTGAAAGTTAATTTAAAGGTCACATATATATTAAGGTCCACTTTTTGTAGAGATGGTAGCTATATGCTTTATTATGTTAGAAAAAGAAACAATGTATATGAAATTCTTGATCGAAATGATGAAAATTCTAGCAAAAGAGTATTTTTGTGATAATTTTGACCTTGAGGACAAATGTCAAGGTCATAAGTCTTTTTCACTATACAATATCAAAATATATCATATAGCACTCATGGCTGCCAAATATCATTACATTATATCAAAAAACAAATAAAAAATGAACATTTAAAAACAAGAGAAAATGTATATTTATCATAAATAAATGAAGAAAAATCATTCACAAAATCTGTCTAATTGTTGTTTGAACATAGTAACTTTAAATGATTGTATCTCGAAAACTATTAGGTATATCAACATGAAATTTTCACATAAGCTTTTTCATTTGTATTGGATCACAAAAATACAAAAAACTCAAATTATGTTTTTTCCTCATCTGGACCCATTTTTTCAGTCATGGTCACATATAGAAAATATTATAAACACACATTTTGTTGTAAAGTTTGTTTCATTATTATTGTTCAATTGTTAAATTATATCATTAAACTTGTTATAAACTAGATATATCTCTTTGTATTCTTCCTCTTTTTGTTACATCGAGACTCGAATGCCTTTTGTTTTTTTTATACCCCGCCACACGAAGTGGCAGGGTATTATGTAATACCCTCAGTTTTTTTCCATCTGTCCATCCCCTGAGGTTCCCGACCAATAACTTGAAAACGCGTCAAAGAATTTGAATGTTATTTTGCACAGCTGTTTAGTACAATAAAATACAGGTCAAGTTCGATTTCCAGCATGATCCGAAAAAAAAACAGTTTTCGAGATAGGCCACTTTGAAAAATCAAATTTCATGAAATTTTGAGTTTCTGACTGATAACATGAAAACGCGTCAATAGATTCAAATGATATTTTGTACAGCTATTGAGTACAATAAAATACAGGTCAAATTCGATTTCTAGCATGATCTGAAAAACAGCTTTCCAGATAGGCCACTTTGAAAAATCAAATTTTATTAATTTTTGATGTTATATATCGTGGCGGGGTATCATCTAATGTCCCATTACATGCCCTATTTTTTCTTATTCAAAAAGGCTCAGTTTTCGAACCATTGTCCTCTCCTGTTTCAGTCGAGCAGATCTGGCGTGTCTTATTAAAGATGAATTTAAAATATGTAGCACTTTAATATATGAGTTTTAATCTTTAAGTGAATAATTCAAACCACACGAAATAATATAGTCACAAGAATAAGCTGGTTGATATTATAATTGTTGGTCTTGACGCTTTATTCTCTTTAAACTTTTAGTTTAAACGTTTTTAATAGCCTGGATTGGGAAACAAAGTGTTGTCTTTGTAGCGGCCTTCATTGAGCCTACAACGAAGAGGTCTATCTACGAGTATACGCAAATGCATGGGGTATTCTCTCCGTATACATGGAACAACCTTTTTTCGTCCCTTCCGAAGGACTAGCATCGTTCCTTGAGACCATCCTCGTAAAAGGTGTCAATAAAGAGTCGAAAAATAGGTTCAGCATGGTATTTTGACCGCTGACGAGGTTAGGGTCATGAACCTCGGTGTTAATAGCCCTAGGTGTTAACTACTTCACTACCGGCTTTTAAGTTTTAAGACCTAACAAGAAAATTGAATTTTATTCGCTTCTGTTCAATTTGAAAGACAATTTTTCTAGTGCGTACATAAAACTTCTTGCAACCTGTTTTAATCGTTTTTTTAACTTTAAGTTTTACATGTGTATAAAAGTATAAGAAAATTCTATTGTCCTAAACTTCTGAACTCTGTAACAGTTGTTGTTAGTATTGTGACATATTTTTTTGCTCATTATTTTTGTTCATGATATTTATGATGTTTTCCGGATGGGTTCGTTAAGAGTTGAAGTGTTACAAATTCCAAAGTTCTTTTTATCAAATAATGATAATGCCGAAAGAATAAAACTGTGCAAATTCAACAAATTAAGACTAAGAAAGGACGATTTGATTCTTGTAAGCTTTATATATAGATTTGAAGTCTGTCTGGCCTGAATGACATTGAGTTTTAAACCCCGTCACATTAAATGTGCCTGTCCTAAGCAAGGAATCTTTGACAAAGCTTTTGTTTTAACTTGTCTTTTTTTTTATCTTTTCTATTCCTTGTTTACGAAGGGGGTCTATCTTTGACTATATCAGGACTGGATTTGATTATATGCACCATTGCCCGATTGCAGATTGGCGAGCAGCACCGACTGGACACGTCGAAGCAGCGGTTTTTCATTGTTTTTTTTTCTTCTAAATTGCCCCTTATTAGAAGAAGAAGAATGTTTTATTACCAAAAGCATGGGCCCACAAGGGGCATGATACAGAGCAATTAACACAATGTAATAACAATTAATATAAGTTACATATGAAGTATATAATTATCACCTATATATTAGTTAATTTATTTTCAGTATATTTGGAGTCATTAAGATTATAACAAGTACTAGTATTCTTATTATAAGCACTCAGGTACAACCCAGACGAGGAGATCGGCCTATTAATGGAAGCAATGGTGCACAGTTAGATTTAAAAAGTTATATATAATATAATTCTACAAGTTAGCTACAAAACCGGAGTGGCCATCCTCGTGTCAAAAGCAGATACACTAGCACATGAGGTAATATATCTGCAGATGGCACCGAGGGACAATGCTCTATGGCACATTCCAGTCTTGGCCCTTGTATATGAGTGGCTGCAGGACCAGGTGGTCATCCTTGTGTCGTATGTACATGCATAAGCAGATATAGGCTAAATGGTTACACGTGTACAAACGGCACCAAGGGACGGTGCTCTATGACACACACTTGTCCTTGCCATTTAAAAATTAGATTTTAAATCACCTGCACCACTAAATATTAGACGCCTTTATTAATTCACAAATTTTTAGTAATATATCTACGTTTTCGGTGTTGAGTAACCAAATTAGCTTTCCACTCGAATGCAGCTGTTGAAAATTTGGACAGTTTTGATTGACTGTCTGAAGCATTTCTGTTCTTAGATTTGCTAAAAACTTACAATCGAATAGAAAATGCATTTCATCGTCTACCTCGTCTGAGCTACACCTGAGGCATGTCCTACTTTGCCGGGGAGTACCCTGATAACGCCCTTGTTCTATTCTTAATCTATGTGCTGATATTCTTAGTCTAGTGAAATTTTTCCTGTGCTCTTCGGAACGAATAAGTGTCAGATATGGTTCAAATCCGAAATTACATTTGAATTTGCCATAGCTGCACAATTTTCCATCACAAGATTTTTGCATTTGAATGAGCCATTTCTCTCCGTAGAACTGACTCAGTAGTTTTTTATATGAGTTTGAGAATTTGTGAGGACTCACATTTTTTAGATCCTGAATACCTTTAATTTGTTTTAGTATAAATGCCATAGATCCATACCAAGATTGTGTCTTAGCTTCATTTAATGATTTTGACACCAAGTAGGCATCTTTTAGTATGGGAAATGAAGACTCTAAGTTCTCAAGACGATACCAATAAGTAATCATAGATTTTAATATATCAAAATGTAAAGGAAAACGTCCCAGTTCTGAGAGTATGGCAAGATTTGTGGCCCTTTTATTTACCCCCAGTACAACTTTGCAAAATTTGATATGCAGAATTTCTGCTGGTAATTTGGGGAATGCATCATCTATGTTAGCATTATCTATGCTTAACTTTTTCTTAAAGGGATTAAAGTATCCCCAGACTTCTGATCCATACAGCAAAATAGGTTTTATTGTATGGTCAAAAACATGGAGACAATTTTTCACACTTGGATTAAGTGATAAAAAATCTTTGCGGAGTTTGTGATATGCTTTAAGAGCTTTGTTATATAGCAATCTTTGAGCACAGGAAAAAGATCCAGATGCACTAAAAGTAATACCTAGGTATTTACATTGTTGAACACATTCAATTGTGTTATTATCAAATATAAATAACTGCTTGATATGGCGGCCTGCTTTGTTGAAGATCAAAATTTTTGTTTTGGTGGTATTGATTTTCAAACACCATTCTTTACAATACACACTAAGTTGATCAAGTTTCTTTTGAAGTCCCTCTGCAGAGGTTGAAAGAAGTACAATATCATCTGCATATAACAAGCAATGCAATAATCTATCATTCAATTCAACCGGGTCAGGTGTACAGCTCATATATGTTGGTAAGTCATTAATAAAAATTTTGAATAGATTAGGACTTAAGTTATCCCCTTGCTTGACTCCAACGTTTGTATGAAAGAATTCAGTAATCCTATTTTTATCTATTCGCACACATGATTTACTTTGATTATACATACTCTTTATTAAATTGTAAAAATTGCATTGGATACCTAAATTAAGTAATTTCAGTTTAATGCCTTGATGTATAACTGTATCAAAGGCCTTTTGAAAATCAACAAAGCAGGCATATAATCTACCCTCTTTTTGGCTGCAATATTTGTCAATTAATGTTTTAAGGATAAACATGTGGTCTGATGGTCTAGCTTTTTTAGTGAACCCAATTTGTGCATCATTAATAATTTTGTGTTTTTCCAAATATTTTTGGAGGCGGTTATCTAATATCTTATTAAGTAATTTCCCTAGTGCAGCTGTGATGGTGATCCCTCTATAATTATTTGGGTCTGAAGCATCACTGGATTTATACAGTGGTACTATATAGCCTGGAGTCCAGGTTTCAGGATAAATACCATTGGTTAAACATAAATTAAAAATGTTAAACAAACAGGGTAACAGGGAAGAATGACCTGATTTAAGCATATTATTAGTTATATTGTCTAGACCTGCTGCCTTATTTACCTTTAGGCTTGCTATGGCAGTAGATATTTCAGATTCAGTGATCCTCATATCAAGTTCATTAAAGCACTTTTCTTTTTCAAGAATATTGACTTTCTGTTCTAGTATTTTAAGTTGATTTTTGAACTCTTCTTTTGGTTCATTCAAAGTTTGAAAATGTGAAAACCATGCTGAAGGCTGTATCATTGAGTTATCATTATGGCTATCTTTTCCTTGTAACTCATTTATGAGTTTCCAATATTTTTTGGGGTCATCTTCATAAAGAGTTTCTATCTGATTAAGCAGTGACTGCTTATACTCACGATGCTTAGTTTTCCTTGCTTTTGAATATATTCTCAGTAATTTATAATAATGTCCTTTGACTAAAGGATCATTTGGATATTTTGTGTAGATCTTACCATAACTTAATAGATTGCGTCTCATTTTAAATAGATCACAATCAAACCACTTTTTATTTTTAGTTTGCTTTTTAGATTTAAGAGGTTTACGTTTTTTTAGAGATTTATTGGCAGCAGCAGTTAATATGTTGGTCAGAGCCATGGATGCTTCATCAATAGTTGTTTTTGGGTCATCACTATCAAGCTTAATTTTTGAGAGGTTTTCTAGCTGATCCTTTATGTCAAGAGACAGTAGAGCCTCTTGAAACAAGGATGGTGACTCATCAGACCAAATGTACCCAGGATTTATATCATGCACATTTGTATCTACAGTAATATGTGAGCTGTGTCGCGTACACTTATATCACAGCTCATTATTTTCTATTTCTTAATAAGTGAATTATTTTACATTTTTTAATTCACGCGAAATATTTTTTTATAGATTTTCAAACATTAGAAAATGTTTTAAAAGAGATAAATCTTAATTGTTGATCTAATTAATTTTTTCCTTGAATCATTCTTGCAAATCTCATTGAGATAAAAAGTTTTGCACCGTTAACTTTTCCTCTGGCGGATTTTAAGATAAAGTCCAAAAACTTTGAAAATGACAAAATTTGACTAATAATTTCTAAACGGAGTTGTCCCAAAACTTTGACTCAATCAAACGTTTTCTAGAGCTCTTGATGATGAAGAAGAAAGGTTGCTTTGAATTTTCTCCATCTCTTATACTTTTTAAGCTATAGGCCAAAAACTATGGCATGACCCCCGTTCTATTTTTAGCAACGGCGGCCATGTCGGTTACTCGTCGTACATAAATGTCATTACATTCTAAAGACCAATGGTCCATTTTACAAAATAATATTAAAGACCACAGTGTGAGCTATTAACGGTTGCAATTTTACTAACTTCTAGACTACTACTAAGAAGCAGAGAGATATTAACAATTGGGCATTCGAATGTCAAAACCATGAAGCAACATACAGCACAAAAATCAACTGAACAACCCGAATTCAAGTCGTAACCTAGTTCTTTGGAAGGGTGGACGATTTCTGTGGTTGCTACACGGGTGTCAGTGTGTCAAATCAGGACACAACAAAATCATATGACAAACTAAAGAAGAAGGATAACTCTAACTCATGTATGTCACTTTGACTTCGAACAAACCTCGCGAGTTAAGAATTTTTCTTTAACTCGATCATAATACCAATTCCCCAAGTTAAGTCATCTTGACAAAATTATATATTTCTATTAGCCCATAAAATGAGTTGTTGGCTGAACTGTGTATCTTTATTCAACAGATATTAGAATTGAGAAACAGGTACATGTCAGCTTATGCTTAATTGTACTTAATTCATTGTTTTATGTGATATTATTTTGTTTTTGAAATTGTTTTTTATGTTTGTTTAGATATTGTATTGCCTGGCTCTGATGAGTGTAATTTTATAATAAAGATATATTATTATACTTAAAACTGAATTATCTCAGTAATAAAACAAAATATAAAAAATAGCTTCTGTGATGCAATAAACTTGACAGTATTTACCATTTCCATCTCAAATCACAAAACATTTGATATTAAAAAAGTTCAGGACTAACTATCATTCAATCTTTGATCCGGGCTTCGATCTATTTTTCAAACTCATGTTGGCATGTCCTTCCAAGTCGTTGTCCTTTAAATACATGTATGTATAATTTAAAATTCATGAAATTGTTGTTTTCTCAAGATAGCCTGCCATATGTTGTATTTTAGCAAGTATAATTTGAGCCGAGTTGGCGCATGTTGACCATTCACTAACGGAGAGCCAGGCTGAAAACAAGTGCGACAAAAGTGAGTATTTTTGCAATTTTTCTATTGTTTTAATATAAATTTATCAAAACTGAAAAAAAAGTACCGAGGGGAATTCACTATTTATCTAAATTTCTTGTATGATTGATATTTTTTTCATTATTAATTAATTTAAAATATCTTATATATTTAAAATTAAACACAAAAGGTATGTTTTGACCTTAAAAAATACTTGGCTCAAATAGGAAAAAAATCACTCTCAACTTGTTTAAATTGTTGCCTGTTTGACTACAATCTAATGATTTCTAAAGAATTAAATTAGATAGTTAAATTTTAAGCTTTCATACCAAATATTAAATTGGTTCCAAATATTTAAAATCTTCGAACATTCAAATATTCTATTTCAAATCAAATCAAATGTAATAAAATTTATTGGCACAATTTAAGCCCAGTGAAGGACCAGAGACTACAAACAAAACATTGAAAATAAAACAACAAAAGATCAAATATTTATACAGATGAGACTCAAATGTCCTCTTTCCTTGGTGCCATTGACTGTTTTAAAAAAGCTCCAAGAAACTATTTTGCCGTATTTAAACGAACGCTATGAAAAACATTCTGTATAAATGCTATAGACTAAAAATGAGTCTTTGAATTGTTCATAGCCTTAGGGGTGGACAGGGGGTGGGAAACCATCTCCCAACCACTATATCCCCCTACTACTCACCTCTCACCTCCCCATTTAGCTGTTCGCCTCGTTTATTTATTTACGAGGTGTATGTTATAATACACGTGCACAATCATAGTAAGTAGACAGTGTAAGTACATTAATGATGACTGGATGCGGCTATATTTTTGTTTTGAAAAAGGGAAATTGCGAAAACGTGAAAACGAGAAAGCGAAAAATGAGAAAATGAAAACACGAAAATAAGAAATGAAATAAATTCTCGATTTCTATTTTTAGATCTTCCAATCTCGCATTTTTCAAACCGCGAAAACGAGAAAAAGCGAAATGGCCATTAGATACATCCGGGGCACATATCTCAGTCGCTTTGTGGGAAGAGCGGCCTGACTCTATGTCAGGTTTCTGAGCGCTCTTTAGTAGACTCCTGCTGACAAGCTAAGCGCTTATTCACCACTTGGAACCCATACGGGTGAACTTTTTTTCGTCAATTGAATTTTCAAATTAGACTGACCTTTATAAGAGCTAATTAACTTTATTATTTTTTTTCAATCGTACATTATTGAATAATCTCGTTTCAGATCATGATGGCATTTTACAGACTAGTGGTTGCCATAATCATAACCGGTGTCATAGATTCGGCGCTTTCCAAATATTATAACAAATATAATTATAATTCCTACTCTGGGAATTCCTACAATGGAAAACAGCGGCACGGTTACTATGGTTACGCAAATTGCAAACCAGGTATATATATATATATGCACTCTTATGCACACGCGTATCAAGTTCCATAATTTTGATTTACTTCAATATATATTTTCATACAAATAAATTGCATTATCTCTTATCGAGTGAAATAAATAGATGTTCTTAGCAATTGTGTTGGAGCCCGTTAATTGAATGGTATATGAAATATCCCTAATTTCTATAAGAATTTTTTTCATAGCTGGTATGTAATTAACTGAAACCTTTTTGTAGAATTTTCAAAGTTATTCAAAAAGGTGATCCATATAGGTAAATAGAAAAACCAAACTTTTTATTCGAAGCAATTGGGTTATTGTTCAACTTTTCTTAATTTTTTCTACTTTTTGCCTTTAGCTTCCTGTCTCGACATATACAATGACGACTGCCGCAGCCTCAGTGGAGAATATACAATTTATTCTGGTAACCAGGCTTTACGTGTGTACTGCTCATTTGAAGAAGACTACGTCTACACGTTCATTTCTAGGACTTCCTCCGGTACTACTTTCAATATTAGTACGCTCTACTCAACTTCTGAGTTTGTTCAGGTCAGAATACTTGATAGCAGTGATGTACAGAGCAGCGTTATACTGGAAAATCTGTCAACACACCCGGATGTGGATTTAGCTATTGAGCTCGGCAGTACACCCTCAAATTATCAAGGCCCTAGTACCAGCTCTTTTGGAGGTCCAAACAATCCAAATACAGAACTATTTCCCTATCTATTTTTAGGATTTCTTCCAATAAGTTTAACCAATGCCTTAACCACACAAGGCTATAGAGCAGCTGATACTGATTTTACATTCAGCAATTGCGATTCGAACCCAAATAGTTACATGGCTTTCTACTTTGACCCAGATTTTGGCTCCTTTAGTCGAGTTGGTAATGCAAACACCTTCATGCGACAATGGATCACCAACTCAATTCCGCTTTCGCTACCAGAGTACATGCCAGAGCACTATTTTATGAAGTTTGAGCACCATATGGGCGGCTGTGGTGGTTTCATGTCATCACAGGCCGCGAACGTCTTAGCTGCACTTGGTCTTGCCCAAGGTAAGATGTCTTTAACGAAAAACTCATATGATGCTGTTAAGATTTTCAGATTGCTTGAAAAATGTTCTTTTGTTGCTTGTCGATATTTTGAATTCAATTTTGGTACTTTTTTCACATGTAATAATCAATTCAATGGGTATAGGGTTCGGTGCTATTTGGGTTAAAAATGACCTGCGACCTGAGGGTTTTTTAAGGGCAACTTCCGCCGACCTACTCTTCATAAAATCGACCTATGCCAAAAAACGACCTGCGACCTCCGCCAAAATATGCCTTTTAAAAGCGACCTTGCGACCTCAGGCCCTTTTTAAAAGCGACCTTGCGACCTGAGGGGGGTACCCTGCGGGAGCCCCATTTTGACGAGAATTCACGAGAAAATGACAGGTGATGAGTGTTCCTACTCCCTTACCCCCGTTTCTTCCCCCTTTTTGGAGTTTAACTTGCCGCAAAATTTGAGTTAATACTAATCCAGTGTAATATCCTTTTGTATTTCTAGCATTGCCTGAAGGAGATTGTACGGAGCCAACCTGCAGTAGTGCCTACTGATTATATAGAATTATATTACAAAGAATGAACAGCTAGTAAAACATTCAACTGCTCATATTTTTCTGCTGTCCATAACGAAAATAAATGGCCATAAAAATATCTTATTGAAAGAGGTAAAGAAGCCAAGTACGAATTGCAACGCAACGGTTAAGTTGCAACAATCAGATATTGCTTACCCCTCCAGAGTACCTGATTTCACTCTCGTTATGACTAAAAGCTGCTTGTAATAATTTTGTTTTGAAAATGTCGTCTAGTTAAGGAGTAAAATGACCGCCAAAATTGGTATCATTTTTATAGCTTATGCTTTTATTTTTCTTTCCGGTCGTCATAAGTGTCCATCATCCTTAGAAACCCAGGGGTTCTTCTCTCGCTTACATATTGCACATGAAATACATTGATTTTTTTGTATCGAGACTTTTGAGTTGTCGCATTACATTTTTCCATTGGGATTTTAAACATGTTTCTGCATTGAAATTTTATAAATTTCAAGATCAGATCAGGAACGCACAAACGAACAAAATCATACGAAATGACCCAGGAAAAATGAATGAGTAAGCAAGTGAAGAACCCCTGGGTTTCCGAGGGTTTCACTGTGTGTCTATCTAATACGTTTATTTTAAAAGGACATGTAGAATGTATTCAAACAACGGTATTTGAAGCCACAAGGGCCTCGATACGACAGACGTTAAGTTATATACCCTTTATTCCTGCTTGGAAGAAACAGAGTTGCCAATGGGGCATCCGAAAGGGCAGAAACAAAACCAGTAAACACAAATACACGAACAAGGACAGGACGAAAAAATAGACAACATATAAAACACGGAAACACGAAAACTACTAAATATCAATTAACAACGCGAAATCTAGTAATGAGAGTGAACCCATGTGCTACGGAAGAGTAAGCGGTTCTACAGCACACCCGTCGCGCGGCTAATTTTCAATTCAGCGTTTCAAATCCGGTTTGGGAAGACGACACAAAACCCTATGGCAAACCAAGTCCGAGAGAGTTACGAAAAAAAACAGTAAACACGAACTAAAACAGCACGAAGAAACAGACTACATAAAACTTTGTATTTATGTATATGACAAACTGCAATATCTTTTAGGTCTAGTGTTTATCATCAAGGGGAGCGGTGAGCTAAAAAGCATGGTAGAAAATCATGATTTTGAAACCATCTCTTGATAAAATATATCCGATTTTAAACCATTATTCTTAGAAATTGAACCTGCTCAACAATTGCTTATTATTCTTTCTCCTGAAAATGAACTTTTACTACCTATATACGACTTTATAAAGCAGTCCTTGGAATTGCAAAGATAGGGTCCATATCGGTCAAAGTTCTCTTTCGATTATATGTTCTCACATTTGTATTGTTTCATATGTATTGTAATTTCGTCATAATTATGTTTGTTTGTATTTGCTTGACCCACATGGGTGAAATTTTGCAAATAAAAGATTATGATATTTAATTATAAATCGGTAAAAATGAAAATGGCTAAACTCGTTCAACAAAACTATTTTAAAGAAATAAGTATAACATCGTTGTATAAATGGACTGCAAATAAAATGTACAACAATTGACGAATTTGGGCAATACTGAAATATAACCAGATCTACCCCTAAAAATGTGAAATTCGCGATTACAAAGATTTACGTATAATTGAATTTTGGTCTGAATTTAAATGGATAATATTTTGTTCGGTTAAGACAAAAGTAAACAAGTTTAGATACTGTTTTGTATTGGTTTTCTTGTTTTGTGATTTAAATTATCGTATTGAAACACAAATATTTACCCAAACCATTTTAACGTGAACGCACCTTACTAGGGGTGTTGTATTGAACTTCAAATGCTAAGCGTTAAATCACGCGACAGTTTTTTCCCCTCTTCTTGGAATGTTTTTGTTCAATACGACATAACACACAAGACATTTGGCATAAAATTACCATAACCCCTAGAATATGTGGACTGACAAAGTCGACTGAAATAAAACTTTTGTTTATATTGTAAATAAAGGTAAAAACAAAACTACCGAACTTGAATGATCAATCTCATAGTCCAGAGAAAATGACAAAAACGAATCAGTCATACCGGAGAATTGGTGGATCGCAATGGTCCTGACTTGGTACAGGCATTTCAAACGAAATGGTGGGTTAAACCAGGTTTTATGGCGCCAAACCTCCCTCTTCCATTTCGATCTTCAAGTCAATAATATATATAGTTACATAGAATAGTGTGACACTAAAAAAAATACTTGGTATTAGGTTTTATAAGTCGAACATAATAGTACATTAAGGATATGAAAATTATCATGAACTAAATACAGAAGCTTTTGTCTGGAACTTGGTTGTAATTTTTATTTGAGAAAAACACAAAACACAAAACCAGAAGAATTCAAGATCGCAATGGTCCTGACTTGGTACAGGCACTTCCAAAAGAAGTTGTGGGTTAAACCAGGTTTTATGGCGCCAAACCTCCCTCTTCCATTGCGATCTTAGGATCCGGTTATGACCATAGAACACAACACAGTTTAGAGACACAATAGGGATATTAAAAAAAGCATTTTGCAATACTAGTAGTTATTACTCTACAACGAAAACAAAACACCATAATCATTTGATATTAAACTTAATATTTGATTTTTCATGGACTGTACAAGTAACCCTATTGGAAATCCGACAAACTTCGACACAGTAGAAACTTTTTGGACTGAACATTTACTTTACAGATTTTTTTAAGAAACAATCATTTTATTTTACAAAACAACATATCTCCTAAAAATTGTCCTACGACAACCTCGACCCAACTTTTATAGAGCTTCTTATGCTAACAAAAGGTTTAACCAGTCTGCTGTAGTTTAAATAACACACACAAAAAAACACTTAGGAAAATATGATTTTTTTTTTTACCTTCAAAAATAATTTTTATCCAAATAAGGGTCATCTGAAAACTTCGACTCCGTGAACTCTTTGTAGAGTATTTGATTAAAAAGAGTGTCAGTTTGTTTATTTTTTGTTATGAGCCTTCAAAGTTCCAGACAGTAAATTTTGCTATGCCTGACGCGCGCTTCGTCTATTCAAGACTCATCTGAGGCGCTCTACCAAAAATATTGAAAATGCCAAACACTATATGATTATGAAGTGCATAGAACAATAAAACCAAAAATACCAATCTTGCGAACCAAATTTTTACTAAGATGATCAAGCTATGTCTTGGCTAGGAAGAAACTTAGGGTTTAAACAATTCTGAAATTGAAACGGATAATTTAAAGCTTTGATGTGCATGTTCTCCAACACAAAAGAGTGTTGTAAACCTGTGTTCCATTTTTAGCAACCGTGGCTAGGTTTTTGTCTACTTCAGATATTACAGCTTAAATGGGTCATCTGACAACTTCTACCAATAATGGTTTTTGTAGATCTTTCTGAGATAAACATTAAAGAGAGCAGTAATTTTGCATAGTTTCCATTCTATAAGTCAACAGATTTATTTGCTTGAAAAGAGATCATCTGAGAGCTTCTACCAATGGGGTCTTTTGTGAAGTCAGTATAATTTTCTTTATGTCGTGATGAAAAGCAATAGTTTTTCTTTTATCTTCAATTGTTTAATGCTATACAGCAAAAAGAATCTATTTTTGAATTTGAAAGGGTCATAACCTATATAAGGAATCATCTAAAAACTTCTATCAATTGGATATTTTTGTAGAGCTCAATAAAGTGAAAGCTTAAGCAAGAACATTTTTTTCCTCTATCTACAACAGCCTTAATTACAAAGAGCAAAATGTGAAAAAATCGAAATCTATAATTTTTTCAAGGGGTTTTACCCTTATAAGGTGTCATCTTACAACTTCATCCTAAATAAAGGTAAAAACAAAACTACCGAACTTGAATGATCAATCTCATTGTCCAGAGAAAATGACAAAAACGAATCAGTCATACCGGAGAATTGTGGATCGCAATGGTCCTGACTTGGTACAGGCATTTCAAATGAAATGGTGGGTTAAACCAGGTTTTATGGCGCCAAACCTCCCTCTTCCATTGCGATCTTAGGATCCGGTAATGACCACATAACACAACGACACAATAGGGATATTGAGGTGGTCATCTCAGTACAGCAGACCAGTCAAACACTAATTAAAACAATTAATTATCATATCTTTTAACTCAATTCTGAACTTTTCAACTAGTGGCTGATAACGAAGACAGATTTTTTAGGGATCGTTTGAGACGTATTTTCTTATAGCCCTGCTCCCTAAGTCGGTCACGAAGAAATCGGTGTCTGATCAAAAACATTGTGAAATGTGTGTGCTAATTGAGACTTTTTAGGGCTTAATAAGCGGACGGTTGGAGGATACAAAGGCCTTTTCTATTTGCAGTGGTTTACTTCCTATAGAAAAACACAACAAACGATTTTTTTATTTTTTATTTTTAAGGATTATAACCCCTGTAAGAGGTCGTCAGACAACTTTAACTCTATAATACTTTAGTGGAGTTTAATGAGTTGACGGTTTAAACAAGCAAAGGCTATTCTCTGTCTGCTTTAGTTTTCATTCTAGAGGGCAAATCATGAAAACAAAACGCCTTTCTTCCCTTTGAAAGAGCCTTACCTGTTATAATTTAGGGGTAAAACAAGGAGACAGCTTAAGCCCTACACTTTTTAACATATTTGTGGACGATATATACACCTACTTTAATAGCTCTGTTACATCTCCAGTATCTCTAAATAATACAAAATTTAATCATTTACTGTATGCAGATGATTTAGTTTTGATATCAGAGTCTCCATCTGGCTTACAACATTGCGTGGATGCTTTACACACTTATTGTTTAGACTGGGGCCTTACGGTGAACACTTCAAAAACAAGATATATGACAATATCAAATAATAAAAAAGTTGGCAATGAAGAAAATTATTTTTATTTT
This sequence comes from Arcuatula senhousia, assembly GCA_963971305.1. NCBI lineage: Eukaryota > Metazoa > Mollusca > Bivalvia > Mytilida > Mytilidae > Arcuatula > Arcuatula senhousia. Next base: position 4,805,999 of record OZ020317.1, on the reverse strand, counting down.
GGTCCAAACCAGTTAGAACCTTGCACCGAATACAAATATCTTGGACTAATTCTTAATAATAAAGGCAAACTGAAATCTTCTTGTGATAATCTATCAGAAAAAGCAAGGAAAGCTTTTTTTTGCTTTAAGATAAAAAATTCCATATCCTAATCTAATCTCAGCAGAAAAATGGATAAAACTGTTTGACTTGCTAATAGTACCCATTATGACATACGGTTCAAAAATATGGATTTCAGAGTTCAAATGCAATTTAAAAGCAATTGTTAATTTGCCATTTGAAAAGATTAAAAACATGATTCTTAAAAATATCTTAGGTGTTCACGGTAAGGCATCTAATTTGGCCATACAAACTGAAACTGGCTATTATCCGATTTGTATTAAGTCGTATAAACTTATGTATAGATATTACAATAGACTAACTGACATTGAATCAAATAGTGATCAAAAGTTCGATTTGTTAAGATCAGCTTTTATCGAAGATAAAAAACTATATGCAAATAAACAAATTTCATGGGTACAAACTGTGTACCAACTAGAAAAAATGTTGGATAGTAAACTAACACTTATATCATATGGCGATTTCAAAGAGCAAATAGAGAGATTTTATAGAAGCTTAATTTTAGATCAACTTAGCTATATGAAATCTAATGACACGGGGAAACTTGATTTTACAGTCAGATATGCAACTCATTCGATCTCAAGCAATATCTCAGTATAGATATACCTAAACAAGAAAGATCTCTTCTAACCAAAATTAGAATAAGTGCGCATAAATTAGCAATAGAAACAGGGAGATACTTAAAGCCTCCCCTACCCGCTACAGAAAGATTTTGTAGTTACTGTACGGATAGGGTTGAGGATGAGAAACATTTCCTTCTAGATTGTCCCATGTATGAAAACATTAGAAATAAATATATTAACACAGAACAGTCGCAACCTCCCAATTCTAATCTGTTATCAGAAATTTTAAACCCAAATAACCTAAAGGACATGAAAAAGATTTGTTCATTTCTAAAAGAAGCCTTTGAGAAACGCCAAAACGAGTAAATACACAGGGGATTATCGGTAAAACATTACTGATTCATTGTCAGATCTGTCATTCTGAATATTTACATTATTAATATTATTAATACTTACACTGAACTATGATTTATCTATTGTATTAATTAATTTATCTATTATCTCTCTCTTTCTTTTTGCTTTTTTGTTTAATAATCATGTTTATGGTATGTTACTTTTTGTAAACATGAAATTGTGTATATGTTACAGTAAATTCGTGTAATTAGTAAATACGTGAATTTCCTAAAACTGTCAGTAAATTCATTTATTTACTGGGTGATTTAGTAAATACATGTATTTCCTGAGTTGACCAGTAAATACGCGTATTTACTGATATTTCTTGCACATTTTACACGTATTTACTGGACAAGGTTGGTGTTAGGTTTAAAACATGCTTAACATTTATTAAGGGCTTTATTAGATTTTACAAGCCTTTTGGTAATAATACTAAATATATTTTTAAAGTAAGCTATGTGAAACCCTTTTGTTTTAAAAAGTGGCGATAAATATCCCTTATTACGCGCAGCAGCGCTACGTTTGTCAATAAAAGTCTGCTATAAAGTGATCAGAACCTGATGTCGGGCTAGGCCACATGATTCAAAGAGCAACTCGGACATGTGCCCAACGCGGTAGATATTGGGTGGCCCTGAAGTAATAATTTCCGGGGTCTTCATGGTATAATCTGGAAAATCTTATCCAAAACCATAGTACAGCCATTTTACGTTTCTTGCACGTTGAAGAACCCTACTGCAGGTCACGATAAGAGTAGGTCCCACAGGATCCACTGCAGGAGGCATGCTTACATCCCTTCATCCCGGATTGGAGTTGTGTTACAAATATCCTCCATCTCATCATCATTCATGTTCATTTTGTCATTCCTTACATGTTCATCTCCCTGATAGTCAAACTCGTGCTGCTAGTTTCTGTCTGTTTTGTTGATGAATGAAATATTGTCTAACAAAATGAAACAAACAAAAATTTACTTTTTTCAAAATCAGGTTGAATTAGAAAAAAAATGGATAATATTCATAAGTAAGTGAGTTAGTTGGTGTTTTACATCCTTGCAACACTATATAGGTTATTTAAAGGCGATGAACGTGAAACAAATGATAATATATTAAACCATGAAATGATGATGAAAAATATGTGGGAAACATAGGAACAATAAATTATAAGAGCGGTACAGGGGAAAGGGCGGAAAATTTAACCTAAGTGGTGCACTACTTGGCACGCAGTCCACTAAGCCAGCAAGGCATCTTTAACATGCATGAAACTGACAACCGCCGCCCTATTGAGCCACCTAGGTTACACACTTGGTCAATTAATCGGAAACTTTAACCACAAAGAATTGAAAATGTTGAACAAATGTACAATTCACCAAAATGTCACATTTGTGAAGAAAAGTAAAATGCTAATAACATTGTTTTTGTATTAACTTTATAACAAATTTGACACGGATAATAATAATCTACAAAGTTTTATCTTGCAAAGTAAGCATCAGTAAAAACGTGTAAAATCTCTTCTAAATTTCAGGAAATTCATGTATTTACTGACCATTTTTAGAAAATACACGTATTAACTGGGTGCCTTAGTAAATTCACGTATTTACTAAATTTCAGTAAATACGCGTATTTACTGATTACACATATTTACTAATATCATAATATCATACTAATATCATAATATCATAATATCATAGGCATAATATCATAGGCACATCAAATACAAAATTTGTCAGCAGAAACTTGCTTAAGAACCAAAGAGTTGAAATTGATAAAGTGATGAAGTATACAATAGATGAAACAAAACAGTATCTTAACAGTTCAAACAGTGAGAAACTAAGCGATTCCGATGCAATCTTTCTACATCTTTTGTGCAATGATCTAGAGCAAAGGAGTGCAGAACAGTGTACTGCAGAATTAATTGATATTATCGACAATATCAAAGGAAAGTGCCCAAAATCAAAAGTGATCGTCTCACTTAGTTTGCCAAGAAAATCAAACGAATTCAACAGAAAAGTGGAAAAAATGAACATACTTATCAAGGAAGAGTTACACAAGAGAGATCAACTAGCAACAGTGTGTGACAACAGTAATCTCTTTTATCGCGGAAGGGCAGCATATGGCGTCTTGAATAGTGACAAACATCTCAGCAGAAATGGAACATTCAAGTTTAGTGCAAACATTCGCCAAACGCTGAGGGAGGCGTTACAACTTAATGAATATAAGGACCAACATCGAGTTAATGACAGAAACAGTTATGAGGTGTCAAGATACAACTACCAGTGGGGAAGAAGACAATGGTATTAAAATAGTAGTTCCAAAATGACAATTAAACATTGTAAATATTTAAAGATAGGCAGTTGGAATGTACATGGTTTGAAATCTAAAATTTTTGATAAGACAAAAGATAATGCATTTTTAAATGAAATAGAACAGTATGATATATTCGGCATGATAGAAACAAAAATAAGCCATGATGATATTTTAGTTTTTGAAAATTACAAAACATTTAATGTTTTTCGACCCCTAGAAGAAGGTTTTCCTACTTCGGGAGGCATTTCGATTTTATATAAACCATATTTAGAAGCTGGTATTTCTTTCATGAAAACAAAATCCAGTGAGATACAATGGATTAAGTTATCCAAGGAATTTTTTAGATTTGATAGAGATGTATTTTTGTGCTTCATATATTTGCCACCATCAAATTCGGCATATTCAATTAGACATAATTTAGATATAATGAGCAGTTTAGAACAAGATTTGTTGATTTTTAGTAATAAGGGTGAAATTGTAATATGCGGTGACACAAACGCAAGAACTGGTAGAGAGCTAGATACACTTGATAATGATAATAGATATATACCTGTACCTGAAACATTTATAAGTAATTTTTCTAGTTCAATTCATAGAAACAGCTATGATAAAGTATGTTGTACAAGGGGTAGAGAACTAATAGAACTATGTATGTCTTTTAATATGAAGATTTTAAATGGTAGAGTTTTTGGTGATAACACTGGTAAATTTACATCATTTCAATACAACGGAAACAGTGTAGTTGATTATTGTATTATGTCAGAAAATTTTATGTCAAGTATTTTATACTTTTGTGTAAGTGATCATATTCCCTATTTATCAGACCATTCAAAACTTACATTACAGATAAAAGCCAATTTTTCGCATTCAAAAACTACACACACATTTTCTAATGTTCCTGTAGGTTATATCTGGAATAGCAAATCTATCGAACCATTTCAGGAAGCATTTTCTACCCCTGAGATTAAGTCCATGATAGAAAATTTCATGAACAATGCACACGAGACAACAAACAACAACTTAAATACAGTGGACTTTGCTGTTGAAAAGATAAATAAGATCTTTCATGAAGCTTGTGAAAAGTCTCTGAAAAAGAAAAGAGCGACACATAAAGGAACATCTAAGACAAAAACAAAAAAACATGAATGGTTTGATAATGATCTCTTCATGATGAAGAGAGAATTGATCAGAAAAAGTGAGCAATACGCTAAAAACCCAAAAGATCCAGCAATTAGGGGATCTTTCTTCAAATACAGAAAAATGTTTAGTAAAGCTTGTAAGAAAAAATGTAAAGATTTCAAGTCACAAATTATTGAGCAGTTAAACAACTTGTACGACAAAGATCCTAATTCTTACTGGTCATTGTTTAACAAGCTGAAGGAAGATAAAAAATCTGACCCTAGTGAACAAATCTCAGATATGGACTGGGTTCAATATTTCAAAGAACTGTTGAGTGTAAAGAGTGCATTTAAATCCACAAATGATCTTTATACTAGACTTCTAGATACTATTGCTTCTCAGAAAACATTCTCTGATTTGGATTTTAGATTTACGGAAAAAGAAGTCTTATCGGGAATAAAAAGTTTGAAAAATAAGAAATCAGCAGGTCTTGATCAAATAAAAAATGAGATGTTAAGATATAGCTGTAACTTTACATTACCATGTATTGTCAAATTGTTTAATTTAATATTATCAAAGGGATGCTACCCAAAAGAATGGAAAAAGAGTTTTATAAGACCAATTTTTAAAGGTGGAGAACAACTTAATCCATCAAATTATAGAGGTGTTGCTATTATGTCATGTCTTGCTAAGTTATTTAGTTTTTTGTTAAACGAGAGATTACAAAAATATCTAGATGTCAATAACATCATTGACTGTACTCAAATTGGTTTTCAGCCTAAGGCAAGAACTGTAGACCATATGTTTGTTTTACGTACTATTATTGAGAAATATACACAGAATAGGTCAAAACTTTATACATGTTTTGTCGATTTTGCAAAAGCATTTGATACCATCTTACATCCTGTGCTCTTTTACAAGATTTGTAAATTAGGTATAAATGGAAATTTTTTCAATATTTTGAAAGATATGTACTCAAAAAATGAAGTCAATATTAAAATTGGAAATAGACTCACAGAGAGTATTAACCCAGAAATTGGTGTTCGTCAGGGTGATAATATCAGCCCTAACTTATTTAAGGTGTATATTAATGACCTACCCACATTTTTAAAGGGTAGCACAGATGGCATTAGTATTAATGATATAAGAATAAATTGTCTATTATATGCAGACGATTTGATTTTATTGTCAACATCGGAAAAAGGTTTACAAGAATGTCTCAATAAGTTAGATATATATTGTAAAGAAAATGGGCTGATTGTTAATATTAAAAAGACAAAAATTTTAGTGTTTTGTAAAAGTGGAAAAGTGTCTAATTCAAAATTTTATTATGACAACAAAGAAATAGAACATACCAAAAGTTATAAATATCTTGGAATAGTTTTTACTACTAGTGGTACGTTTACTCATTGTCAAGCTGATTTGTACAAACGTGCATTAAAAGCACAGTTTAAGATGTTAAAAGGTTTTGGAAGTGTTAAACCAAAACCGAACACTCTTTTACATCTTTTTGACCATATGATAAAACCTATTTTACTTTATGGTTCTGAAATTTGGGGAACAATTAATATGTATTCATCAAAAGTTAAACGAAATAGTTATTCTATTGAAAATTCGATGGAAGATTTGTTTTGTGACAAATTACACATTAAATTTTTAAAATATATAGCAGGCGTTCATAAGAAAGCTTCAAATGATGCACTTTTTGGTGAATTTGGTCGCTATCCTTTATACATTGATGTGTTAGTTAATTGTATAAAATATTATAAAAGACTTGTTAATAATGAAAACAAGGTAAAAAATCTATTGTATCACTCTTATAAAGAAAGTGTGTCACTTTTTCAAGATGGTAAAAACAGCTGGATAAAAAGTTTAAATTTCTTATTAGAAAAGATTGACATTGATAGAAACAATACTAATTTTATTATTGATTCAAAATCTGTTCTGATTGAAAGATTTGTAAAAGCCTGGGAATCTAAACTTAGAGAATGTGAAGAAAATCAAATTGGTAAACTAAGAACATATTCACTTTTTAAAACAAGACTACAAAAAGAAAAATATTTGTCAGTTATTGATAATTTTGAAGTTAGAAAATTATTTACAGCCTTCAGAATAAGTTCTCATTCCTTGGAGATAGAGAAAGGGAGATATAAGAAATTACCGGTCGATGCACGAATATGCAAATTTTGTAAAAATAATCAAGTAGAAGACGAATGTCATTTTGCTTTTGAGTGTGATTTATATAGTAGTTTACGGGACGATTTTTATCATAAAATAGGAATGACTTGTAAAAATTTTTTCTCAATGTCTCCAAAAAATAAACTTATATGGCTGATGACAAATGAAGAAGAACATGTCATTTCTCTATTCTCTTCATACATTTTTAATTGTTTTCAATATAGAAACAACCATGTTACATGATCATCTGATGTCTTTTACTTTTTATTAAATATATTATTTTATTATTATCATTTTCCATTAATATTGGTTAGATGCATAATTTGTGACATGTATATATGTAATTTATTATTTTCAAATCAATGTAATATATGCCAGAAATGGCCCATGATTGGTATAATAAAAGTATTCTATTCTATTCTATTCTATTCTATTCATATTTACTGTAACATATATATCATGGATCACGCTTCAGTTATACTGTGCTTTTTCCAATAAAGAATTGAATTGAATTGAATTGAATTGAATAAAGTGTCATCTGACAACTTCAACCCATATAGTGAATTTAACCTGTTCTGTTTTAGTAACATCTAAAGAAAATACAAGCAAAATGATTATCGTTTGTTGATGCATGTCACATGTCATATCATTTTTATGCGACCGCAAATTTTTGCGATCGTATTATGTTATGGCGATGTCGTTGTCGTCGTTGTGGTATGTAGACATATTGTTTTCCGTGCGATAACTTTAGTTGTAGTTTACCAATTATTAAGAAATTTTAATATGATGTAGGTAACCACTAAAGGAAGGTTGGTATTGCATTTGGGGCTTCTGGCCCCTGCCATTTAAGAAAAAAGGGCTAAAAGGGGCAAAAATGTGTATATTGACAAAACGTCTATAGAATGTTTAATTTTCATCCGATTTTGATCATTCTTTTTTAATTGTATTCCTCAATAAATTCTGTTATCAAAATGTAACAACAGTTTTGATGTATCTTGTACCGTTACATTGCTACAAGGGGTCAAAAAGGGGGTGACACCCAAAAATCGACTTTTTTATTTTTGGTCTGATTTTTAAATCTTTTTTTCATTTGAAACTTTGTAAAAATCCCTGCCTGTGTTTTTCAATCAGATTTGCAATATCTCATACTGCTTTCGAGAATCTAGGGGTCAAAGAGGCCAAAAACGACAATTATAAGAGTTTGTCTTGGCAAATGGTTTTATTAAAAAAATTAATTGTAGTGGGCTGACCAATTTTTACATAGTTTTAAAATAATGTTTCTAACCACCAGAGAAAGTTTCCTCATGTATTTAGGGATTTTGGCCCCTACCATTTCAAAGAAAAAAGGACCAAAAAGGGGGAACCTGGATGTTAAGACAAAACGTCTGTAGAACATTATCTTTCCTACAATTTCTCAATTTTTGTCATTGTAATCCTCAATTAATTCTGCTAGGAAAATGTAAGTTTTGAAGTATCATGTACCGATACATTGCTATCAGGGGTCAAAAAGGGCCACACCCAAAAAATCGACTTTTTCGTTTGTGATCCAATTTTGAAAATCTTTTTTTCATTGGAATCCTTGTAAAATCCCTTCCATCATTTTCCATTCAGGTTGCAATATCGTTTACCAATTTGAGGAAATAAGGGATAAAAAGGGACCAAACGCGCATTATGAGTTTTCCTTGAAGCTTGGTATAAACTACATAGATGTGTTAACAAAATTCAAATATGCAATTCAAAGTCCCCCGAAGAATGCATGTATCAAAAAGCTTTTTGAGTCCACTATGGGCTGCATGTGTACAAAGATTTGACAATCCATGTACAGGGTTCAACATGTTGCGGTTGTATCATGCTGCGCTTGGCGTAGCTTTTTATTACAAAGTTTCATTTGTTTTTGCTTCGCATCAAGGTGCGAAGCTATTAATTTCATAGGATATTCACGCCATCTTGAAATAATCAATTACTTATGAACGCGTTGATTGGCTGTTAAACAAGGTTGCAAAAGTGACAGATTGTTTCATTGGCTTAACCAATAACTATAATCGTGAATCAGTAACGGAGAAGAGACAAGTCTTCCAGAATTCCGACCAGTACCTCCTCGTGGTGGAAGACGGGCCCTGTCTCCAGGGCGTATGTACCTGGAACAGCTAACACTGGCGGTGGTGTGTCATGGGCTGGACGACCCATGGCACATAGCGAGTCTATACCTGTTTAGGTATTAAAGTCGACGCAGAGGGGCTTTCCCCTAGTCGCGACTATAAATACCCATCAGTCAGAGAAGAGACAATTTGATCATGATAAGGCTATTTTGTGTACTGCAGAACTGGACACGGTACAATTTAATAAATCCACTAAAATAGTTTGATCACGCGATATTTATTGATCGCTGAGCAAGAGGATTTTGTTGTAATCAACAGATTTGTCATATGATTTTCAAGTCCAGATTATTTTTATGCTTTTCTTGAAGTGTATTTTCATCCAATAATAAGCTTTTTTTTGGCGACACTTTTGGCTAATAAAGCATAATGCACCGTGCTGAAAAGTTGTCTTCCAGAATTCCGACCAGTACCTCCTCGTGGTGGGAGACGGGCCCAGTCTCCAATTAGGCGTATGTACCTGAAACAGCCAACACTGGTGGTGGACTGGTGTGGCATGGCCTGGACGACCCATGGCACACAGCGAGTCTTTAATAATCGCTGCAGAGGCTTATAGCCTATAGTCACAACTAAAAACACACATATGTATGCTGAAAAGTTTGGCTTTATATGAAATCACTTACATACCAGTATATTTGAACTTTCATACTCGAGCTTTCAAATCATGTCTGTTTTAATAATAATGAGAACCGTAGTAGTTTCATGGTTATTTACTTAATTTGTTCTTTAAGCACATGTACATTTTACATCACATTTATCTTCATCTGACTCGTGGGCCTAAACATTTTAGCCATGTTCTTGGATATTTACTTATATGTCTTTTTCTGGCAGGGGCTATTCCATCATACCAATAAAAGACACATGGGCTTTAAATTGCAACTATATGCGAGTTACCAATACTTGTGCCCGTTCAATTTATTTCAAAAATTACTTGCAATGTTGGCAAATATAGCGACAAATTAGAGTGACTTTTTCAATATCCCTCGTCTTGCATAGTGGTGCTGTGGCGTCACAAAAATTCCTCATCGCAGTTTTCGGCAACTATATGTCATTTGCCAAGCTATATCAAACATTTTTTTTTGTTCGTTACCCTTCTGCTTCGTGTAATTAAATGCAGGTTCCTGATACATTCTATAAAGTTCTGGTGGACCAGTGACTTGTTATTTTTAAATATAAACTGATATACACTTTCCTTTCCCTTAAATGCCGCTACAGCGAAGCTTCTCCAGCTTTTTGAAAAGCTTAAACTTGTATTCTTTTATATTACATCTGTTTCAGAGTTTTGTTCTATTCATGTTTACGCGTTTTGTCTTTGTCTTATTGGAATTTTTACATTTCAATGCCCCATTAGTACCCCTAAGCTTCTTTCAGTCAAAATTATTTAGTGGTTTCGATTCAGAGTAGATTTTTGAAATTAAATAAACAAAACGAGCAACGTCGGGCGAATAGTGATTGTATAAGGAAAAAAGTCTTGACCTATAGAAGAAACCAAAAACACAAACAGGGTTATGTCACATCTTCAACTCAATGGAGATTTTGTAACGCTTTTGACTTTATCAATCAAGTTTGCATGTTCTGTCTGTTCTATTCTTTTGGGTTATACCCCCTTTGTTTTATTTTTGGCAATGGTGGCCATGTTTTGTCGAATCATTAACCCAAACAATAGTTTTGTAAAGGACACCAAAAATGAAGTACATTCCACGTTGAATTTAGATCAGTGAATTAAGAGGTAATTTTTGAAACATTGAATGGACGGACGGACTATGAATGTCAAGTAACAACACACATGGCCATTGGTCAGGTAAGTTAAAATTGGCTAGGAATAAATAGAAAATAATGAGATGTGGAATAAGTGTACGCGACACAGCCCACAATTAAACGGCAATTTAGCAAAAAACCACAATGGACAACCGCCAGCAGCCTTCAACGAAGCCATTTGGCTCGCAGTTCTGCAATTGGCCCATATGGTCTAAATAAGCCAACTTAAACGACTTAAAATATATTTAGTCTTATAAATACAATGTCTATCAACAATAATTACGAAGTAACAATGCTTTTCATCGTAAGCTTATTGCAAAACAGCGAGCAGCGACCACTGGTCACTTTAAAGGCCGCTGTCTATTTTTATTCCAGATATTTAGAATGTGTTCTTAATGTTATTTTCCACCGAAATGTTTGATCGAGATATGGTCAGCTCCTTTGAAATGCAAACTCACAGCAAATCACAAAAAGAGACTAAAACCGTCCTGAAAAAACTTTCAAGAAAAATTTGAAAAATTGGCTTCAAAATTTATTACACAAAGGATATGAATTGAATATTTTGGTTAAATCTTTGAATTTAGTGTTTTTTGGCAGAACTATTATACTCACTTAAAACCTTTAATAAGCTTTCTTACTGTTGTCATTTTGAGGCATTATATTACTCTATTTTATTGACCGGGTTGGACACGGGTCAATTATTTCGGACTTCTTCATTTAAATCCTACCTAAAAGACCGAGAAAATTAAGCCCAAAAACTAGTCTAACCGGCCCGCCACATATTTTATGTGCCTGTCCTAAGCCAGGAATCTTTGACAAAGCTTTCGTTTGTACTTGTCTTTTTGATGTTTTATGTTCCTTGTTTAAGAAAGGGGTCTATCTGTGACTATTTCAGGACTGGATTTGAATTATACGCATTTGATTTAGACCATGGGCCAATTGCAGAACCGCGACGTCGCCTACTGTCCACGTCGAAGGCTGCCGGCGGTTGTCCGAATCGCCGCTTGAATGTGGGCTTTGTCACTTATTCCACATCTCATTATATCCTATTTAAAGATAGCATCTAAAGTTATGCAGTTTAAAAACAGACGATCCAATATTCAACAAGTTAACATAGTAGGGGAGATTTTTGGAAAAAAAGGAAAAGTAAGAGAGAAAAAAGGAGATTATTCGGTTATTTTCAGAAAAAAACAACAGAAAAACACATTTTTCTCGACAGAATTTAAACTTTTTGGCTCAAATGTTTTGTAGAATATTTTTGAATGAACTTATTACTGGAGATCAATGGCGTTGTTCTTAATTTCCACTATCCGTTCTTTCACAATTAATTTTTTTTTTTAAATTGAATTTTTCACTTAAATGTCATTTTTCTCGTATGAATTTAAAAAAAAAACTGCTGTAATTTATCCAAACATATTCACATTTGACACATGTTTTATTGACATGTTTATTTTTAAATAAAACGGCTGAAAAGTTCATTTTGAGTGCAAGTTAATTACCAGATTCACAAAACTCCATCACTTTCTGAAAATGACAGAAAGAAGCACATTTTTCGCAAATTACCGTTAGTCATAAAGGAGATTTAACAATATCAAACGTTAGGTTTTTATTTAACATGTGTTTTGGGAGAAAAATTAACATTTAGAAAATTTCAGGTCCAAAATACAGCGAAAAACGGGCTAATTTGAAAAAGGAGTGTATATATGCAAGTTATATCGCGTACACCTTTTAATATATCATTATCTTCTACTAATGAGAAATAATGTTTGTTAAACAATTTTTATATGCATTTTTAACCAAACAATTTTTATACGCATTTTTAACCAAACATTTTTTTATACGCATTTATAACCAAACAATATTTCAATCATAATTTGAATGCAAAATGTATTTAAGCTCACACTCAAAAGTAGATAAAAAAATATAGTTGAAACTTTATAAAGTTTACTTATAAAGCACACTTTACATGTGCGTTGCAGTGGGACAGTCCGATGAAGTTTCATTAGGAAGGATAAGTTCGTCTTTTGGAAAGCAATTTTCTATGAACGTTCAAGCCCCTTTTGTAGAGTTCGATAGGAGTGGGGTCAATGGGTGCCCCTTCGAAGGCCACACTGGCAAAATGCAAGCTGAGATTGGTCAACACCAAGCTCATTTCCCTATCCCGGATAAATGTAAGGATAAGCCCACTCTTGAGATCCCACCACGTAATCTTAAAAGGGGGTGTATAGTGAACATCCGTCTTATTTCCTCATACATGTACATGTTTATAAAGTACCGGAAAACAATCATGTTAGTATGAGTACAATACATGTATCTAGTTTGTCTTTTCTTTACAATATAAGATGGAGAGATATTTTTGGAGTTATTGTTTATTATTTTTGTGCTTTTTACGAACAACTGAGGGTAAGATTTTAATATTAACGCTACAGACTTACAATATCCGCATCTAATAGAATTAATGTATACAGTTTCTAATTTTAATTGCACATATTAATGAGAGTTCACGTTGAAATAGTTTTGGTCAGGTTTTCCTACAGAGATGATGATAATTTTATTCAAAGCCGAAAAAAAAAACAAAATTACCGTGTCAACAGTCACGATCTTAACTTGATTACCTTCTGTGACCAGTGAGTTTGGCGGAATATTTGAACGGTGGGGTGGCTACAGTGACGGATCCATTCCTCGGAAAAGTTTTTAAAAATGTGTGTGGACACATGTCCCCTCTCCCCAACTGTCCTTTCCTTAGTTAAATCAATCACCCTTAATTCTTTGGATTGTCGACAGATTTTCAGCGTTAAAATGAGCACTGGGATTATGAACTACGTGCATCACATGTAAATCACAGGCTTGATTGGCAAAAGAGAGGTCCGGTCTCATGGTATCCTTCGTATTTAAACATTTTCCACCCAAACACACCTTTCCCCAGTGGCGTAGCTTGCCTTTTTTAAAAGTGAGGCAAAACCGGCATGGGGTCTGGAGACCGCTAAAGGTCCCCAGTGGGTCCAGGGCAAAGCCCTGGTAGGGGGTCCAGGGGGGGAAGCCCCCGGCCGAAAACGATTTCTAGCTATTTGGAGGCCACAGAATGCTTCTCCTAACCATATAAAATAGGTATCAAAGTCAAACTAGGTCTTGTTTTTTTTTTAACTGAACAAGTGCCTAAAGAAAGCATTCATTATATTATCTACATTGAAATTCGAAATCGTTTAAACTCTAAGGTTTTTCCTATCCCAGGCCTGGTATAGGTTGATCTAAGAAAATCAAAATTTGGATAGCAGTTGAGTATTATACTCTTCATATTCATGAGTTTCTGACAATTCGAAATTTGAATGACATAACTTTTTTTTTAATCCGATGCTCACAACTTTGACATTCGTTTTGTGTCGAATAGTTTATAAACTGCGTTTCGTGTTTAAACCATGCCCCTGCTAGGTGTGGTAGCGCGAGTGAGTTGATGTTTTATGCAACACTAAATATGGCGATGAAATGAAGAGAGTGATAAAATGAACATGAAATGATGATGAGAAATATGGGGTTTAGTGGGAAACACAGGACTAGTACATTTCGAAGTCCACAGAAAAGGGGGAGAGATGAGTAGGGGCGGAAAATTTAGCCTACTAGTATTTGGTGCAATACTTGACGGTCCAAAAAGAGATCTTCACGTGCATGAAGTGTGCATGGCACTCTCCACACACGTTGGCCCACTATGGTCAGCGGTCAAGGTGGTTTACCTGACAATCCCCGTGGACGAGGACCTTCTATTTCAGCCACCTAAGGTACACACTTGGTCGCTCTATTGGCTGAGCACTAACCCGATGTCAGAATTCAAAGCCGACCCTTTGTCGCCTCTTACAACAAGCTAGGCTCTGTTGCGGGCCTATTCGCAACCCAGGCTCCGCATGGGACGAGTATGATAGGACGGTACTTTTTTTACTATTTTTTGTTTGTTGTAAATATCGAGATCGCATAGATTTAGATGGCTGAACATGTTACTGGTTCTAGGTGTTAAAATACAAACTTTCTCATTTAGACACAGCTTTGTATAAGCAATTTCAATCACTACTCAACTAAATACCTATCTGCAGATGGGTCGACCGTAGGTTTTCTTCTTGTAATATTAAGTTATTTTAAAGCAAGAAAAGTATCATAGTGAAACTTGTTACCGACAAATCAAAGAAAAAAGTAAGCCAACCGAAAGTAACTTTCTATTACAATGATTGAACACGATAGTGCTGGTGAATGGACCTTTGTTCCCTAGCTCAACATGCTTACATCCTTAGGCTACGATTTCTTTCATGAAATGTATATTTTAATTTCGATTAGCTAAAATTGTTCCTCTTTAATTGGTGCTAAAAGCCGCGCAAAAAAATTGCAGCAGTATGTTTTACGTAACAAACAGCCATATACTATTTATAAGGTTGGTGGATCGTAGTAGATGGGAAGTAGAACCAAGACATGTGTGTTTTAGACGTTACATTTTTTTTTATAAACTTGAATTCTTCGAATTTGATTGACATGATGATTTGTTATATCCTTGAAAGCTTTGAAAGCAAGAACACATATAAACTTCCAAATAATAAAACGAACTTTTAGACGGGAATAGAAATGTACTACAATTGAGAAGATTAATAAAGATTATAATACTGAGTGATAAGCACGAATTCGCTTCGACGACACAAAAAGCTTTACTGTATCTTTCTCTTCCTTTTTCAGTTCAGTTTGTTTTTTATGTTTACGATAATTTTTTTTTTGACGAAAAAAAAGTGAGGCAACTGCCTCATTGCCTCAATGGAAGCTACGCCACTGTTTCCCTTTTCCCCGATCCGCCACTTGGTGGTGGGAAATGTATAGGAATTACTGGCAAAGCCAATAAAGGACAAGAAACGATGAGGGCTGTTTTTGGCCCTTTTTTCAAAACCGACAAATTTCTTTGACATGTTAATCTTACAACTCTAAAGTGGTGTATTTGTATGTTTCAAAGTTATGATTCGTCAGTATTTTCCTCAGTGTTGAGCTAAATATGTGTGAAAAACGACTTTTTTTTTCAAAGAGCTCAAAATATTGCAAGTTATCATAGGTTTTTGATAGCGAACCTAAAAAGTATGAGGGACTCACAAATATAATTTAACTATTGGTGACGCATTACTATCCCAATGATTTCTGTAAATATTGTTGTGATGGATCACAGGTTCACTCATGTTCATTTTCAAAAAAAACAACAACAGAAAAACTGCCTAAAATTCATCTATTTTTAGCATATTTTGTCAATTTTGCTGGTTTTACAATTTTTCCCACATGCATACTATAGCGATTTAGTTTTCTATTCTATTTCTAAAATTCAATGCCTTTTATATCAAATAAAACATTTTACTTACAAAATCCTACAAATACATGAAATATGCTTAATAAAGTAAAATATGCACAATTTAGGAGGCCAATGTGTTCACTTGACCTACCTTGTCCTCTGTATTGGAATTATGTCTATTAAATCCGCTATTACCCTTTTCATGATGTCCAACATCGGACTTCTATAATTTTTGTTTTAAGAAAAACACGTCCGAACCATGAAGGCTTTAAGGGACATTCTACGACCTTCCGATTTGCACGGCGGGTGGGGGGGGGGGGGGGAGTGGGGGGTATGTAACTCGAAGGTTTTCAGGTTGCAGATATGTGGCCCAGAAATTTTGTACCCATCCCAGTCATATTTACGCATGCTTAAAAAAGACACCCAGTCATATTTTTCTAATGCATTTAAAAGAGCATGGAATAAGCTTAAATTTGACATATTTTATAGATGTTCTTTTAATATCAATGTTTGAATGGTAAAAGTTATCAAAAGCATGACTGTACAGTTAGGGTCACAAAGAGGCAAAATGTGGATACGGATTCACTTCTTTTCTATTGATTAATGACATTTGTGAAAAGTACACCCTATCGACCCTTTTGAAATATTGAACACCAAAAAAAGTTTATCCTTTTGGGCCGCACATATGTACCTACCTTTATAATGGAAGTTACACCAACCCCGTATCCATTTGGTTAAAAACGACATATAATACATTAAAAATTCATTAAAAAACGACCTGTGACATTTAAAAAAAAATCGGCCTCAACAGTTTTTAAAAGCAACCTTGCAACTTTAATTTGCAACTTGCGGATCAATCTAACGATCAAATTGAAAATTAAACTTCAGTATTCGAAAATAAACTATTTGGCTTAGAAGTACTCAAACCTGTTATACATAATATTATACTATCAAGACATTTCCGGGATCTTAAGAGCCTATTCGTCTGTTGTTAGTATTTCCGCATTAAGCAATGAACAATGAAACATGGTGATGCACACCCTATACATATTGAAAAAAAAAAAAAAAAAAAAAAACCAAACAAACAAACAAAAACAAATACTATGAGGATAGGAAGATAGTCTAAGCGACGCGCGGTTATTTTGCAACTAGCGAACCTGTGGCGAATATGCCCGCAACAGCATTAAGCCTGTGGGTAAAAGTCCACTAAACAATTAATGCTCAGAAAAGATACATCGGGTTAGACCGCTTTTTTTAAAAAAAAACGATTAGGATGTATGCCTAGTGTGGTTGAATGGGGCAGCCATGCCATAATGAATACCGGGGCGTCAGGCTTTAGTGTGGAAAACCTGACCAAAAACCAGAGTGGTGCACGGATTTGTCACGTACCTCTCATGTTAAAAAACCCTGATGCAGGTCTCAAAAAGAGTAGGACCCGTAGGATCTCCATGCAGCAGGCTATATTGGTCGATTCCACCACTCTTTTTTTTCTTTTCTTTGGCGATCAAAATCTTTATTTCCAATTGTCTACATATCCCCATTTTCTCCACTTGATCGCTCTTTCATCTCTTTGATATAGCCGAATTCGTATATGCTGTTTGGGACTTAATCAATAACTAACTAACTAATGTTACTAGCGAACATGCAGATATCAGTAACTTGAACTTCTTTCCGCGTTTCAAGCAAAAATTACTGACGAATCACGGTATTATTAACTTGGTTTTTCTCTCAATAATTAAGTCTATCAATCATTTTTTTTTCTTTTCAGGTATACGATGTTATATATTTGCGATTGGTAGTGTTTCTCTTGGTTCCAAGCAGTATATATATCAATCAATCAATTAAGGGAGTATGAGCCTCAGAAATTGAACATTTTCAGGATTATCTCGGCTTTTATCCATTCAAATGCATTAAAAATTTCCCAACATGTTTTCCTAATATTTGTTCAGAATTAATAAGAGAAGGTCCTAATAAACATCTTTTAAAAATTTCAACCAATTCTAATTATATTTGCTATGTTAAAACAGAAGAATAATTAATTGTCAATGTAATTCCTATGAAAAATCTAGAGAAGTTTTTTTTTCCCCGCCATATTTTTAGGTGCTTATATATATCTCGAAAACAGCTCCATGTTTTTGAAAACTTTTTTCATAAAGTCCAGCTATTTTGAGCTATTCTATCCAAATTTTCTATTCAAAATAACTTCTAATTACAAAAAAAATCAGGCTCGTACTCCCTTCATCCATCAATCAATCAATTAATCCATCCATCCATCCATCAATCGACCAATTTCTTTTTTCCGAAGTATTCGATGTGATACCTACGACTCTGTTGTGACAACGTCTTCTTGTAAAAGATTTTTTTCTCTGGTTATTTGACCCAAGTATATCAATCAATCAATCAATCAATCATTTCTTTTCAGGTATTCGATGTTATACCTGGAACTGTTTTAACAACATTGTGCGGTGGAACCAATTTTTTCTCTCTCCCAGAATCAATCACTCAATCAATTTCTTTTTCAGGTATTCGATGATATATACCTTGGACTGTTTTTTCTCTAAGATGTGACCTGACACCAAATACCGGTATATCAATCAATCAATTAATCAATCAATTAATCAATTTATTTCTCTTTTCAGGTATCCGATGTTATACCTGTGACTCTGTCGTTACAACATCGTGCGGTGGTAGTTTTTCCCTCAGTTCCTCTGACACGAAGTATATTATAGACAATTGTGCTAGATGTTTGACTAAGACCATGGTTAACGCGCAAAATGTTACAGGTGAGAATCTTATCCATTTACGTCCTGTACAGTTTACTGAAATAGAAGATAATGGGATGTGGAATAAGTGTACGCGACACAACCTACGTATACAATAACGACAATTTAAAAAATCTGCCAGCAGCCTTCAATGTGCCTTTGGTCGCTGTTTTTTATGTATCTTGCATTAGGTACGGGGTGTACTAGTAGATTGAAAAATTAAAATATGTAAAACGTAAATGATTCAAAACCAATACTAGAATGTCAAAAAACTCCCCTTCTTGACAAAAAAAACCAAATAACATTAAGTCGACGTATACAATCTTCAGCCTTGGTAATTATAACAATCCCTGGCTTAAATACGCAAAAAAGCATATCAGAAACAATAAATCAAACGCAGCATAGAAAACTATCATTCAAGTTCACAACTAATTTCTTTTGTCCAATATAAAAAAAAATCAGAAACAATATAAATTCAAAATGGAAAGCAAACAAATCTGAACCAGCGTAAGTAAGTAAGTATGTTAGTGACTGCTTGTATAGTGACCTCAATGTCCCATCGGCATAACGGGAAGACGGAAGTTTGGTGTCATGATTTCTAACTGTTTTACCTATCATTTAATTCGAAATGCTTGTACCAATTCAACACCACTGCAGTAAAGCAGTAAAAAAAATAGGCCATGTTATAATCTTTTCTAGTTTTTAAATCATGGGCTTATCATCTCTGTTCTTAAAATTTCTGTTACCTTTATTTTTTCAGAATATTCCCGAGAATGTTCCAGTGTTTCTCGGATCGGATGTGTGACGATCTCCTCAACGGAACAACAATGTTTCTGTGACACTGATTTATGCAATAGGACAAATTTGATAAAGAACTCAGCACTCATTATTGTTTTCAATCTAGTTTTGTTTTCATTTATTCATATGTATTATTGATTAAATTATTTAACATGTTTCATAGTCACTACCATTGTTTTACAATTTATTTGGGTACAGAACACCTAAGGAAAATAACTCTTAAATATCACCTGAACGTTTAAGCCAGGCACACTTATTCTCAGAAATCAAGCTTCTTGATGATCAAAATATGAAATGTTGTTCAATGAAACTTTTCCCTAAAAACCTATCATTTGATTTTTTTTTAATTTAGCAATCAAATGTATTTAACTAAAGTACATATATTTTTGCAAAATTTCAAAATTAAATGGACACTATTTTTATTTCAGCCAAAGTGTTGGGTATTCCCTTAATCCATTATTGGCATATTAAGTTGTCAATAAAATTAAATTAAATGTACTATACTCTTCAAAAAAAGTTACGCATAGATAGAAAATTCCCCGTAGGTTTAATGCAAATCGAAACAATTTCAAAACAATATTGCCGAGCTAGCTGTTCTGCAACCGATTTTCACGAAATAAAATCCAGTAAAAAGAAAACAAGATAGAGATCGTTTGTTTAATTTTGAGTAAAATCGTAACATCGCTGCTTTTTAAGATATTGCAAGTAGAACTCAAGTGTACATTTTAAGATTCAATTTCCCGTTTAAACCAATGCAAAATGTTCCGTGAAAAACATTAGTCGTGTTCTACTCACAATGTCTTAAAAACCATTGAAGTTGGGATTTTGGTCTGAATTAATCAAACAATCTTCATTTTGTTTTCTTTTTACTGGATTTTATTTCGTGAAAATCGGTTGCAGAACAGCTCGGCAATAATGTTTTGAAATTGTTTCGATTTGCATTAAACCTACGGGCAATTATCTATCTATGCGTAACTTTTTTTGAAGAGTATATTTAAAGGAAGCTAATTAAATTTCAAACAATTAAATTTACTATTAAAAGGAAGCTAATTAGATTTCAAACCAATACACGCCTGGGAAACCCGCAAGTCACAACCAAATATTGTTACCCGGAAGTTTATTGATACTAAGTGAAAGATCAGAGAATGTCACTCCATAATATGAAATTTGTCACAGATCTTAAATATACCAAAAATAATAGTTAAGCCTGTATTTTAAGCCAGAAATCGTTTTTATATTGTCAAGGCGATTCTATTAACCAGAACAAATCCTGATTTAAGGAAAAATGTAACTTAACGTTATTAATTGAACAAAATAAAATGTTTTTGCTTTATTTACAATTATTCAACAAATATACATGGAGTGACATTCTTCGATTTCTCAAATTTATTACACTAAATGTAAATCACAAAATTCCCGGTCCCGGAATTTTGGTTGCGACTTTCGAGTTTCCCATGCGTGCAATAGCCTCCCGAATTCCGATGGGAAACGGTTCCTGTCTCTGGTACAACTATTGTACACTACCCAGATTCAAGTTTAAAAGTCTAGTCTACACAATCACGACTATAAGCTTCCTTTTAATTCATTTCAAACTTACCATTTTTATTTGCGGTATAAAGTATATAAAAAAAATTATTATGATTTCAACATTTTTATGATCTCCCCGGTCATGTTGGGGGAGGGGTGGGCAGTGAGGTTTACTCGTTCGTCCTTATATTTATCCATCCGTACGAATTTCCGCCAACCTTAATTTGAAAACTAGGTGGGGTTCACTATTAAATAACAAACTTTACGTCCTAAGCCACTTTCATACCTGTCGGCATATATAAGCTCTACAAGGTTACATGTATGTTGCAATGTTTATAAAATCCGACTCTAAATAAATTTTTTGTCTGTCTGATTTCTACTTCCTGTTTGAGACTATGTCGAGATGAAAATTGACCTGAGAATTTCCGTCAAGTTTTTCTCAGAAGCTGTACATGAGAATGCCTTGAAACTTAATATGATGGTTGGTTCAGTATGACAAACTGTACGTCCGAAGCTACTTTCAGAACTGACATCTACTTTTTATTTTGGATTAGGTGAACATTAGAATTAACGTGAAAAATTCTGTCGAGCTTTTTCTCAGAAATTGAAACCGTACACAAAAATGATTTAAAACTTGAGATTCAGTATGACAACCTGTATGTCCTAAGCGACGATCAGACCTATAGGACTTTTACTCCCCGTTTGGGACTAGGTGGAGATGCAAATTTACATTAAGTTTTCTGTGAAACCGTTCATGAGAATGATTTGAAACATGTTTAGTGGTTCTGTATGCCATTCTGTACGTTGTAAACAATTTTCAGACCTGTTTTGGGCCAGTGGGCATCCTTCGTTATTTGATTGCCGTCGTTTCATTTTTCCATTCAAAGCACATACCATTCTTCAAATTTATTGTTTTAAGCGATGAATCTCTAAAATTCTGCTGTATTTATGTAAGAAAGTTGTTCGAAAAAATAGCGATTCGGTCGTCTTTACGCTTTTAAATTCATCATCTTTGGCGCAGAGCATAATATCGGCCATCGTTGTAAACAACGGCCCGGCACTAAGAATGCCGGGACGTCCGCTTCCTCCAATAAGAAGAGAAGTTATATGCTGTTGGAAACCAACGATTAAAATCGGTGAACTCTACAGTTTTCCTTCAGAATCCCATTTCTGACTCTTACTAATATCTCGTTAACCTAAAGCGGTTGTTTTTTTTTTTCGATCGTGATTTAGTTCTTGTTCATTGGAAAGAGGTCTGGATTGAATGTTTATAAAATTGAGTACCATTTTGTCTTGATCGTCATTTTGAATCTAACGAAAACTAGAAAAACTGTGAGCCGCAACTCACAAATAAATACCCCCAACCCCCCAAAAAAGTTAATCAGATAAAATTTTAAAATAGGAGATGCACATCTTCATTATGTCACAAAGATTGTGTGTAAGTTTCATGAAAATCCATCAAGGGGTTTAGGAGAAGTTGCGGATAAGAGATGGGAACCCCCATGTAGTCAAATGGCTGAGTCCATGTATTGCTATGGGAACCCCCAAAATCATTCTGATCAAACTTTGAAATAGTAGGTGCACATCTATATTATGTTTCAAAGATTGTGTAAAAGTTTCATGACAATCCATCAAGGGGTTAAGGACAAGTTGTGGATAAGAGAAGGGTACCCCCATGTAGTCGAATGGCTAAGTCCATGTTTTGCTATGGGAAACCCCAAAAATCATTCTGATCAAATTTTAAAATAGTAGGTGCACATCTACATTATGTCACAAAGATTGTGTGTAAGTTTCATGAAAATCCACCAAGGGGTTTAGGATGAGTTGCGGATAAGAGATGGGTACCCCCATGTAGCCGAATGGCTAAGTCCATGTTTTGCTATGGGAAACCCCAAAAATCATTCTGATCAAATTTTGAAATAGTAGGTGCACATCTACATTATGTCACAAAGATTGTGTGTAAGTTTCATGAAAATCCATCAAGGGGTTTAGGAGCAGTTGCGGATAAGAGATGGGTGCCCCCATGTAGTTGAATGGCTAAGTCCATGTTTTGCTATTGGAAACCCCAAAAAATCATTCTGATCAAATTTTAAAATAGTAGGTGCACATCTACATTATGTCACAAAGATTGTGTGTAAGTTTCATGAAAATCCACCAAGGGTTTAGGATGAGTTGCGGATAAGAGATGGGTACCCCCATGTAGCTGAATGGCTAAGTCCATGTTTTGCTATGGGAAACCCCAAAAATCATTCTGATCAAATTTTGAAATAGTAGGTGCACATCTACATTATGTCACAAAGATTGTGTGTAAGTTTCATGAAAATCCATCAAGGGGTTTAGGAGCAGTTGCGGATAAGAGATGGGTGCCCCCATGTAGTTGAATGGCTAAGTCCATGCTTTGCTATTGGAAACCCCAAAAATCATTCTGATCAAATTTTAAAATAGTAGGTGCACATCTACATTATGTCACAAAGATTGTGTGTAAGTTTTATGAAAATCCACCAAGGGGTTTAGGAGGAGTTGCGGATAAGAGATGGGTACCCTGAAGTGTAACGGAAGGAAGGACGGACGGACGGAAGGACGGACGGACGGACGGACGGACACCCCTATCACTATATACCCCCCACTTTTGAAGTGGGGGGTATAAAAAAGGGTAGGTGGGAAAATTTGCATTTACAAAAATTCTTCCAAAACACAGTGTCATTTGTTTCATAGACTCAGAAGTAGCACAGTTTTAATTTATTTTTCCTTGGAGAAATATAACTTTCATCGAATACAGCATGAAGTTTTAATATTTCCATGATTACATGCACTGATATTCATGTTCTGTACAGCGACATCAAATTTTTGCTCGATTCCTCTAAAAAAACTTATCGAATAAAAAAAAAAACACTTTGTGGTAATACATCGTATGTAGTTGTGCAAAGATTTCGGGTACTAAAATTTCAACAGAAAATTTGTGCGCGCGGTGGTCGAGTGGTTAAGGCACTGTCTGGACATTGAAATTGCTCAAACGTCGAAACCTCTGTGGGTTCGAACCCGACATAATTCAAAGTTTGCTGGCACCTACCGTTGCTTATTGTTTTCAAAGATTTACCAGCATGGAATATTGGGCTTTACTCCCACATTAGACTGGCGAACATGTTAGGGCCTATATAAGCCAAACGGTCGTTAATCCTGCTGTCGGTCAAACTTAGCTTTTCGGATGTTATGTTAATTATTTGACTTCGTACATACCACTGATGTGTATCGCGGACCTTAAGTGGACCTTAAACAAATCTTACTTTTACCTTTTTGTTTTAATTTAGACTTGAGGGGTCGGGAAGGCTTAATAACGTTTTTTGCGACCCCCCCCCCCCTTGAAAAACCCTAGCTAGTGACACTTTATGATTTCAATACAAATTAACTACACTAGTACCAAGATGTTAACTGAACCCTAGCCAGTTTTCTTTTGGTCTGAAATTAAGTTAAGTGCATTGTCATACCCTAGTTGGTCTTCGAAATGATGGCCCTTCCTAGAGTGATTTTTAGGACTTCGGATGATTGTTTAGGTGTTGTGAGTGTTTTTCTTTAACTTGTCACTTTTTCTACTTTTTCGATCACATCCATTGAGATTGAAAATCACCTCCGAGTTTAGAAGCAATATTTTATTTATAAATTTGCATTTGGCTGTGAGATAATGCTCCCAAAATGGTTAAGACTTTTTGTGCCCAAGGCTTTTTGGTGACCAGTTATAATGTGTTTCCGTTTTTTTTTTCTGAATAAAAAAACATCAAGCGAACAAACAAAACAAAACTGCTATACCGAACTTACAATTAAAGACAGACCAATATAAAATTATAAACACAAGCGAGGCTTGTTTAGGGCATATTGGGATACGGGATGTTAGCACATTTTCTTCATGGGATGCGGGAAATTTGAGGCAAAATTTACTGAAATATGGGATATTTTAGTAAATTTTATTTATAAGGATATGGGATACTGGAAAAAAAAACTTTTTTGGATACGGGATATTTGATGAAAAATTAATAGGAATATGGGATATAGGAATGTTCGCCATGACGTCACCGCTTACCTGTAGAATAAGTTTGGAGGGCAAAAAGACAATAAAACTGTGTTGAAAAAACGTCTTTAAGGGAGTACGGGCCTCAGAAATTTAACATTTTCGGGATTCTCAGCTTTTATCCATTCAATGCCTTAAAAATTTTCCAACACGTTTTTCTAATATTTGTTCGGAACTAGTTTGAGAAGGTCCTAATAAACATCTTTGAAAAATGTCAACCAATTCTAATTATAGTTTCTATGTTAAAACAGAAGAATAATTTTCAATGTTCATATGAAATTCCTATGAAAAATCTAGTGAAGTTTTTTCCCGCCTCATTTTTAGGTGCTTATATCTTGAAAACAGCTCCATGTTTTTGAAAACTTTTTTCATAAAGTCTAGCTATTTTGAGCCATTCTTTTCAAATTATATATTTGTAATAACTTTTAATTACAAAAAAAATCAGGCTCGTACCCCTTAAATTGTCATAACTATTTTGTTTTTAAGATAATTTAAAAATTCTTTTGATTCTTCAATTTTCAGAAAAAAGATCGTTTTTGTAATGCATTTTGCAAATAAATATTCAGTGGTTCTAAAGATCGAAAATTTGGTTAATTTGATATATTCAATAAAAAATTACTTGGTTCAGAAAACAATTTTGCAGAAAATTTATTTTGAAGCCCTATAATTCACAGAATTAATTATGGTATATATGAATATGCCCCCTAAAAAAGTCCCATAAGCTCCGTAGAGCTTAAATGCCGACTTTAAATTTCATATAAAATTTATCATAGACCTGTATATTTATGAGTGGCGATTCATGTCAAAATTGAGACGGTAACATCTAGATTTTTCCATTTTTAACCGGCAGAATCTTTTCTTTAGCTTCATACTGTTTCCTCTTGTTCTTGTATTTGTGTCCCTTACTAGCAAGTGTCCACTAATATATAACTTCATTGTCATATATTCCCTTCATTATCTTAAATGTCTCAATCATGCCCCCCCGTATCCTTTTATACTTCAGCATAGGCATGTTAAGTTTTCTCAATCTTTGGTGGTATTCAATGTCTTTCTCATACATGTGATTCAAAACTATTGCGAAATTGTGTACATAGATAACATTTAATGTCATTTATTTGTACTTATTTAGAATCAGAATCAGAATAAAATCCAGACAATTGGATTGTTACCACAACTTATATACAAGTACATACATAAAAACAGCACAATAATATGACAATGTTAAATTGGTGATACATAAAATTATAAGAAGGTTCACATATAGATTACAGTCTGACCATTTAAATATCCGCTTGCCTCCTACCAAGAAAGTTGAAATTGTGATTGAACTTTGCATCCCCTTGAGATTAAGAAATTTGATTTTTTTTATTTAAGATTGCTTCGCTAGTTCACATCTCTTATTGTACATTTTACTATTTCCATTTATAATAACATGACAAATATCGTATTCATTACAGGTAAATATCTAGTTAAATTTACATTGAGAGTTCATGTTTTTAAAAGAAGGGACTATAGAACTTATTTCATTAAACAAAGACAACCTATATAAAGATAACTGAGAACATACTATGATGACAAAGTGGAATTCATCCGTCAATTTCTATTTGGCATATTAAAGGGACATATTCTATTTTCTAACTTTGTTTTATTGAATCAACCAGTTTCTACAGGGATGTCCAAAAACAAGTTTTATTTAATCCCTGGTTTCTATAGCTAATTTACTATTGCTTATTCGAAGTTTTGAGTAAATATTTGTATCAGCCTTGTTGAAATTAAATAATAAATATTTTTTTTGTTTTAAAATCAGTTTTAATTGTCGACAAGTTCTTAATTTGTTTCTATGCATTGATGATTCATCTTTATAAATTGATTCCTTCCAGAAATGATTGAAATTTTCATTTAATTTCATTGAAATTGCTTTGAGTAATCTTTTCTTGGAAAAGGTGTCCTGAATTGAATTTTTCTCATGTTTGGGAAAATAATTCAATCATTTCTGGAAAGAAATTGATCAATTTATAAAGATGAATCATAAATTAAGAACTTATCGTAAATTGCGAAATTCAACAAAAGTAGACAATTTCATACAAAACACTAGAAACCTTCCGAAAAGAGTTCCGCATCCATTCGGAATCTATATTTTGGAGTAAACAGATTTTAGATGATGTCGAGAAAGATTTTGATATTTAACATTTTCTTGATAATTTTAGTGGTATTTTGTAAGTTTAATTGATTTATTACTTGAGAAACTTTCATCCTGTTCCATTCATTCTGGATTTTTTTTTTCAATTTCACTGTTTTCCTTGCTCATTTTACTCTTCATCATCAAAGATGCCTCTACTCCGGATCGAACCAGGGTCGCTAGCAAGCACACTTTTTTACTTTAGGATACTTTAGGATCGATTATGGACGCAGGCCTACTGAGAGGCCACTATGTCCATCTCTGAGGTTGTTTCTTCGCTATTGCCCTTTTGCATGCAACTTCCTGGTCTTGCATGGATGTCCAGATCCTTTGTGAAATCATATTTGACTTCTTGGTTTTCCCAGAATTTGTTTAAGGCTATTTCAAAGCTCTTTACATTTTTTGACTGGACTATACTTTCTGGTAGGCTGTTCCAGGGGTGGACTACTGTATTGGTGAAACAGTATTTGCGTAGATTTAACTGGCAGAATCTTTTCTTTAGCTTCATACTGTTTCCTCTTGTTCTTGTATTTGTGTCCCTTACTAGCAAGTGTCCACTAATATATAACTTCATTGTCATATATTCCCTTCATTATCTTAAATGTCTCAATCATGCCCCCCCGTATCCTTTTATACTTCAGCATAGGCATGTTAAGTTTTCTCAATCTTTGGTGGTATTCAATGTCTTTCTCATACATGTGATTCTCCCGCCGGGAGACGAAATCTCCCGACTTTTTCATCCATCTCCCGTTCTCCCGACTTTTTGTGTAATCTCCCGCTTTTTCAAGACATAATTTTTTTTAGTTTTATAGACGTTTTAATTGTTCAGTCATAAAACATTTCCGGTGTTTTAGGGTTTGTCAATTAGGTAGACGTTAT
This sequence comes from Arcuatula senhousia, assembly GCA_963971305.1. Lineage (NCBI taxonomy): Eukaryota > Metazoa > Mollusca > Bivalvia > Mytilida > Mytilidae > Arcuatula > Arcuatula senhousia. The sequence continues at coordinate 4,777,904 of OZ020317.1, read as the reverse complement.
TTTAACCAGGTAAAGGTGTTAATTAAAGGTTTATTGCCATAATTGACCTGATGATTTGAGATTAATCAGTGAAGCCATGTATATTTGAAATGCAATTTTGATGAGCGTTGAAAATCTCCCGCTTTTTTGTCCAATCTCCAGCCAAAAAAGATCAAAATCTCCAGCTTTGTCATCACAGATCCGTCACATGTATGCTTTCTTAGGAAGGGGATAAGTTTGGTAGCTCTTCTCTGGACATTCTCTATACTCTCTATATCTGCTATTTTGTATGGGCTCCATTCTTCAGCTGCATATTCCAAATGTGGCCTTACTAACGGTAACCCTTGAAAAAGGTATACACTTATTCCACATCTCTTTATTTTCTATCTGAAACTTCTTTTGTCTAGATAAGCATAGGTTCTTCTGATTAGTCCCATAATACCATTTTTATACCCCGCCACACCAAGTGGCAGGGTATTATGTTATACCCTCAGTTTTTTTTCGGTGTCTGTCCGTCAGTCCGTCCCCAGAAGGTTTCCGACCAATAACTTGAAAACGCGTCAAAGGATTTGAATGATATTTTGCACAGCTGTTTAGTACAATAAAATACAGGTCAAGCTTGATTTCCAGCATGATCCAAAAAATAGTTTTCGAGATAGGCTACTTTGAAAATTCAAAATTCATGAATTTTGAGTTTCCGACCAATAACTTGAAAACGCGTCAAAGGATTTGAATGATATTTTGCACAGCTGTTTAGTACAATAAAATACAGGTCAAGCTTGATTTCCAGCATGATCCAATTAATAGTTTTCGAGATAGGCCACTTTGAAAAATCAAATTTCATTAAATTTTGAGTTTCCGACCAATAACTTGAAAACGCTTCATGGGCAGTGTTCTCCCCAGAAATTTTGGATATCATCACATTTTGCGTAAACAAGATTCAGCTGAAGGAAAACGAATCGCGTCAATCGACATCTGGCTCATGTTTTATTTACAATTTTAAATGTATCAACCCCCCCTTTAATATAAAACATGATTCAGAAATACTTTTTAAAAATAATATAGGAGGGGGAGTTGTATGCATGACTGGAAAATAACAGTCAAGGCATTGTAAAATATGACTGTTTAATTCTCTTTGATGGTAAAAGATAATTAGTCTAGTTTAAAATAAGAATTATGACAACCCTTAATTAAAATGGAAGAGAAAGGGACAAAAAGTTGCCTGAAATAGTAATAATAAAAACTTATATTGATATCATGAATATATTTCATTCCTAATCTGCTTTGAATGAATAACTTTGCTGAAATGTAACTTATAAAAAATATATATGGTACATGTAATTTGTACACAATACCCACTGCCTTTAAGTTAACTCCCTTTTGCCCAAAAGTTGTCTTTCTTTGTTTATGAAATTTACTGCCAAAATCAAATGTGTGAAATCAATTTTTTGGACCATATAAAACCATTCACAATGGAAAACAGGCAGCAGCTTTTAATGTGACCATCGGTCGCTGCTCACTGTTTTTCTGTTGACCCCTGGATTGAAGATAAACTACATATGATTCAAGCCCAATCCTACAGTGCAATGAAAGACCTTCTTCTTGACAAAAAACAATTAAAATAAATTTGACTAAATACAAACATAAGCTTTGATAAAGATTTCTGGCTTAGGACAGGCACATTAAAAATGTGGTGGGTTAAACTAGTTTTTTGGCACCAACCTTCCCCCCTATTGATAATCAATAACCAAGCACAAACTAACACACAGTAAAAATCAAATTTGTAGAAGTTCAATTCAACAAGAGAATATCTGAGACAAAAGGACAACAAGTAATTAACAGGATGGAGAGATATTCTCTTGAGAAAACTCGAAGTTACTGACAGATAGCTAAGAAATCGAACATGTTGATTTTAAATCCGACACAACACGTCAAACAATTAATGATTTGATGATGCAACAACCAACACACTTGACGGCTGTAATGCTAAAAACAGTGTTCTCCCCAGAAATTTTGGATAGCATCACATTTTGGGTAAACAAGATTTAGTTGCATGAAAAAAAATCGTGCCAATCGACACCTGGCTAATGTTTTACTAGAGGTTTAATTTAAAATGTATTGACATAATAGCAATATAATGTATCACCCCCCCCCCCCTTTTATAAAACAGGACTCAGAAATACTTTTATTTCAATAATAAAGGAGAGGTAATTGTATGACAGTCAAGACATTGTAAAATATCACTATCCTAGATTGACTTTGGTGGAAAATGATATTTAGCCTAATTAAGAAAAAAATAATTGAGTTTGTATGTGATGACTCACAACCTTATATTTAAATTAAAATTGCAGAGAAAGGGGCAGGAAAGGCATTTGTCTGAAATAGAAATATTATAAACTAATATTTAATATTTTTCATTCTGAGTCTGCTTTAAATATCACTCTGCTGAATTTAGTTACAAAAATATATGGTACATGTAATTTGTGCACAATAGCCACTACCTTTTAGTTATCTCCCTTTGCCAATAAGTTATCTATCTTTGTTTGTTTTTTACTCAGTCTAATATCTAGTGGTATTCAATTATCTCCCCTGCAGAAAACAGCTAATGTGTTTTTAAATTTTTAACGATGACAACAACGATGGCGACGGCATATAAACAATCTTCAATTTTCATTTATTACGCATGGATTTAACTACTATCATATACGTTGGACATGTTATGTTATTAACGAATCTTTTCTGTTGCGTAAACAGTTGTTTATAAGGTCAACAAAAGTGCATATTTTAACAAATCGAGTGAAACTTATTGACCGTTGGAAAAAATTAAAATGTCAACTCAACCTTTAAAAAATCGCACAAGGCGTAATACCTGCAGTACATTTTCGAAACTTGTGGGAATGTTAGGTTATTACCTTTTCTTTCGACAGATATCAGTTTGAAAATTATATTTTACTGTTATCATATAACGATCCATTTGAATTCAATGTGTAACTATGAAAAACTTTCAAGGGACACAACCAAGTTCTATCTTTAATAAATTATAAACATGATAAATGGGAGGCATTCCTATTTTTAAAACGGATGACTGAATATTGAATTGGACATTTACTCCAATACAATGCAAATTCACATACTGTTGATCCCAATTTACGGATACCGGTCAAAAAGGTAAACATGTTCTATGACATAATCGAATTCAACAGGTAAATCGTGTACTTTTAAAAAGAAGGTTGTCAAGACGGACTAGAAAAATAGGTCTTTTTCTTAATTTTATTTTGGCTTTACCTCTTGCAGTACATGTCTGAAAATTTGCAGATGGGAAGATATACATTTAAACAAATAGTGTGATTTTTTTCAATTTTTTATATAAAAGTTAAAGTTGTGCGATCCATTTCAGTTTGCACCGTATGCATTTCATAAATATCCACATAATAACATGCATTTAAATGCAATCTGTTACTTTTAAAAACTCTTTTTAATTCAAAAAAGTTTATTTTATCAGCATAACTTAAAATTGGAAGAAATTTTGTACTAAAAAGAACTTTTGATTCACTTGACAACCAGGATAAACATTCGAATTGACTTTCCTATCTTTTCCGATGAAGAGCTCACATTCTATTGTTTAAATACCACCGGTTTTCGGACTGTACTGCCAAAGGTCAAATGTGTGAAATCAATATTTTGGACTATAAAATCGTGAATAAAGATGTTTAGGGATTAAAATCTTTCTTCTTTAAGGTAAAAAATCATTTTCATATCTTGATCAGTCTCTTTGTTTTTGGTTTCCATCTCTTTTTCATGTAAGTCCAAAAACCCACGTGTATCAAGCACATGGCATCTGTTTATTTTTATTTTGGTCAATTCTGATTGGTTGTCCAACCAAAATAATACACTCTGCTGCAGGTGCCCTCTGTCCACAAATCACCTGTAATCAATGCTAATTAGCTAAAAGTCGATACCTTTTATTTAATTGACAACAGACCACACGTTTATTTGATCATTGGCTTGGTATTGTAAAGGTGTCAATTACTCAATTGTCTTCAATGGCTTCATTATATCACACCTGAGAATTTTAGCCTAAAAAATGACATAGGTATAAAAAGGTATTAAAAGGCAATTAACATTTTAAAGTAAGTATTAAATTATCAATATTTTTACCAAAGAAGACTAATTTCAAAGATTTTACTAAAATTTCCATTTCATGTTACCTTTATTCAATAATGTTTTAAGCCAATTTTTCATTCCTGAAGGTTATTTTTCAATTTATTTGCTTTATAAACAACAATACCGTAGAAATTGGGATGTAATATTCCCTTTACAATCAAAATTCGACATGTACAGTTAAATTTTCTAATAAGGTATAGATATTTATGATAAAACTTAGTAAACGACTTCACTAATTTGTGGTAACAATATTCTTGTTTAAGTAATTTTTTTGTAATACACTTTTTTATCATTAAATTTAGACACACCACTGCAGATCCGAGCATATCTTACCAACTGTGAAATATATACTCCGTAAGACGGAGCAAGTGGTACATCTCCCTCTAAAAAAGGAAAATTAACAATAGGAAATGAAAAGTCATCATGTTTATCATATGTTCTAGTTTGTAATTTTCCATTGATAATACTTAAATCTAGATCTAAAAATGGGCATCTTTCACCGGTAAGGTTAGATTTATTCAAAGTTAATTCCTTGGGATATATTTCCGTAATAAACTTAGAAAATGTGGGATTGTTTAGTAAAAGAATGTTGTCTAAATATCTGTATGTTTAATTAAAAGTTTCAATGAGACGTTGTCTGTTGGGGTCTTTTTGAAGTTTCGCCATAAATTGGGATTCATAACTATACAAAACAAGAGGCTCCCAGGAGCCTGAATCGCTCACCTGGTCTTGATGTCAACCCTATGAAGAACTTTGTAAAACTAAATAAGCTGAACATTTAAGCAAGCAACAGCTTTTTCTCTTTCAGCAATATGCCAAAATCTATAGAGACCTTTGTTTAGAGCTTAATGAACTGAACATTAGCAAGCAACCAATTTTCTTTTTCTGCTAAAGTTTTCATTATATAAGCCAATGAATGCTTTTGTTGAGCTAAATGAGCTGAACATTTAAGCAAGCAACAGCTTTTCTCTATGTGCAATAGTTTTCATTATACAGGCCAAAAACACTATTTTTCGCCTTTAAGGGGCTGTAACCCCTATAAAAGGTCATCAGACAACTTCGACCCATTAGAGACTTTTGTAGAGCTAATTAAGCTGAACTTTTAAGCAAGAAAAAGATTTTCTCTATCTGCAATAGTTTTCATTCTATTGGCCAAAAACACTATTTTTCACATTTAAGGGGCTGTAACCCCTTAAAGGGGTCATCTGACAGCTTCGACCTTATGGAGACTTATGAAGAGCTAATTGAGCTGAACATTTAAGCAAGGTCCATGTGAGCTATTACCATCATTTGGCGTCCGTGGTCGTCCGCGTCGTCGTCGTCGTCGTCGTCCGTTAACAATTTTTAAAAAATCTTCTTCTCTGAAACTGCTGAACAGAATTTCTTCAAACTTGATATGATTGATCCTTAGGGTGTCCTGCACAAAAATTGTGTTCGGTATTTTGATCCGTCAAAAAACATGGCCGCCGTTGCTTAAAATAGACCAGGGGGGTCAGACTACTGTTTTTGGCTTGTAAATCAAAAAGTATAAGAGATAGATGAAATCTGATGCCACGCTACTGCTTCAGCATCAAAAGCTCTACAAAAGTCTCCATTGAGTCGAAGTTGTCAGATGACCCCTTATGGGAGTTACGGCCCCTTAAAGGTGAAAAATAGCATTTTTTCATGTTTTTGGCCTATGGAATGAAAACTATTGCAGATAGAGAGAAGCTGTTGCTTGCTTAAATGTTCAGCTCATTTAGCTCTACAAAAGTCTCCATAAGGTCAAAGTTGTCAGATGACCCCTTATAGGGGTTATGGCCCCTTAAAGGCAAAAAACAGAGTTTTTGGCCTGTAGAATGAAAACTTTTGCAGATAGAGAAAGGCTGTAGCTTGCTTAAATGTTCAGCTCCGTTAGCTCTACAATAGCCTCCATAGGGTCGAAGTTGTCAGATGACCCCTTATAGGGATTACGGCCCCTTAAAGGCAAAAAATAGTGTTTTTGGCCTATAGAATGAAAACTATTGCAGATAGAGAAAAGCTGTTGCTTGCTTAAATGTTCAGCTCATTTAGCTCTACACAAGCCTCCATAGGGTCGAAGTTGTCAGATGACCCCTTATAGGGGTTACGGCCCCTTAAAGGCAAAATATAGTGTTTTTGGCCTATGGAATGAAAACTATTGCAGATAGAGAAAAGTTGTTGCTTGCTTAAATGTTCAGCTCATTCAGCTCTACAAAAGTTTCCATAGGGTCAAAGTTGCCAGATGACCCCTTATAGTGGTTACGGCCCCTTAAAGGCAAAAAAAAGTGTTTTTGGCCTAAAGAAAGAAAACTTTTGCAGATAGAGAAAAGATGTTGCTTGCTTAAATGTTCAGCTTAATTAGCTCTACAAAAGTCTTTTTAGGGTCGAAGTTGTCAGATGACCCCATTAAGGGGTTATGGCCCTTTAAAGGTGAAAAATAGTGTTTTTGCTTTGGAATGAAAACTATTGCAGATAGAGAAAAGCTTTTTATTGCTTAAACATTCAGCTCATTTAGCTATACAAAAGTCTTCAAAGGGTTGACATTAAGACCAGGTGAGCGATTCAGGCTCCTGGGAGCCTCTTGTTATTGTGTGTTGACTTTTTGTGCTTTGAAAATTGATAGGGGAAAGGTTGGGCCCAAAAAACCATATTATATGTGCCTGTCCTAAGCCAGGAATCTTTGACAAAGCTTTTGTTTATACTTGTCTTTTTGATGTTTTCTGTTCCTTGTTTAAGAAGGGGGTCTATCTGTGACTATTTCAGGGCTGCATTTAAATTATATGCATTTTATATAGACCATGGGCCAATTGGAGAACCATGAGTAGTGCCTACTGGCCTCGTTGAAGGCTGCTGGCAGTTATCCATTGTGGTTTTTTCTGAATTGCCACCTGATTGTGGGCTGTGTCGTGTACATTTATTCCACATCCCATTTTTTTTCTATCCTGACTATACCATCAAAATATTAATCAAGAGAACACTTGAGACAAAAGTTTACAATGTATGACATTTACAGATTACACACAGCCTTAGAAATTTGAGATTTTTACTGGCCAGGGGCCAGTGGGCCAATGCTTATTGATACAGTCATGTGTATATATTTGCTTCCATTGAATGTAGAAAAAGCAATCTTTCACACTTCATATTTCTTTCTAATGTACATGTAAATTGTACAAGGAATTCACAAATACTTGTACATTGTTGTAACTACATGTACAATGCAAATGTAAAATGTGATAATTATTTAAAAGAAGCAGAAACAACAAAATGTTGCATCAAGTGTTTGCTATGTCCAATCAAAATTGAAAACTTAAATTTAAGCTGATATGAATATTAGAATAAGAATTCCCAATCAAGGGCCTTTGAGGGAAAAAGGAGAATACATTAAGAACTGAAGAGGAAGAAAAATATTTATTGTATTGTCTTCTAGGGCCATGATACAATACAACAAGATAGCTGTGCTTAAGCAAAAATGGCAATCAACGGGGCAATATTCAGCATTAAAAACTAGGGTCACAAGGGATACCAGAAACATGCATTTTATTGCCCCAATTACAAAAGAAGGGGAATTGAGTGTTCACATCCATTCAACTGTATATATATTTTTTGGACATACTTTTTTTTCTTTGGCCTTGTCTCTTGTGTAGTTACATGTATATGCTCCCATAGGGAGTGATAATGGTAGAAATGTCAATATTTTAGTTGTACTATGAGCTGAATTTTCTTCAATGTCTGGTTTTACACGCTTGTTTTCCCATACTTTCAGTGTCTTTTTACACTTTTCCTTTTGAAATTTCCGTTGTCATTAAGCACACAGGTGACCCTTTAGTGTTTTTATTTTTGAATATAAAATATTTCAATTCAGTGTATTATAAACATTTTTAATTTATAAAAAAACCAATGTACATTGCAATTTTGGGAGCATCACAGGTTAAACCTGCCTCATTTATTGCAAGTCACTTATTTAGGGTATTTAAAAAGAAATTGTATGTTAAACCATGTTTTATGATTCAGTTTTCAACTAACCGAGATAACCGTATAAAATCTGTATTCATTTCATTTCAGTATTAAACTTGTCAGAATGTCGTGGAGGAAGAGGAGGTCGTGGAGGCTTTCGATCCAGTCGATCTTATCGATCTTACCGATCAAGTCGATCATACAGGTCTAGTCGTTCTTACCGAGCTACACGATTTGCTGTTGCACGAACAAAATATTCAGGCTATAGATTAAGCTCGCCAAGTTTAAAGCAAACAGCCATTATTGCAGGCACAGTTTATGGGGCACGGATGTGGATGAGAAGGAGTACTTACAGGAGTAAACATACATGTATGCATATTTTGTATCATTCTTGAAAAACGAGGGCTTCTTCTCTCTCTTACTCATTCATCTCCCCTGGGTCATCTCTTATGATTTTTTTTGTTTTTCATCTAATCTTGAACTTTATGAAATTTCTATTTAGAACATGTAAATATTGCATTTGAAAAATGTAATGTGACCAATCAGAATGCTTGTTACAAAATAATAAAAAACAAAGTATTACATGCATAATGACCCAGGGATGATGAATGAATAAAGCAAGCAAAGACTTAGGATGATTTTGTATTACTGTAAGCCAACTAATTTTTTGTGAGGGATTTATTTTTCACAAGTTTTGTGAAGAATAAACAATTTTAAAAATAAAGTTTCCCAAATTACTCTATTTTCATAGATACATTATTGTTAAAACAAATTATTGGGAAATATATACCGCAAAATTGCCCTCATACATTAAAACAGGAAATAAAGTTAATTCACTAGAATATGTTTCCATTTTGATACTAACAGTATATTCTTCTTAATTGCATAATAAATTTGTCACAGAAATTTATGCAATTAATTGAATGACCCAATAATGTGAAATGTCACTTAAATCAGAAAATATTAAGAATTTATATAATTTTGTCTAATTAGCAAATGTGTAATTGCAACACTCAGGTGACACATTTATTGTATCAAAATGCTTGTAAAAACCAATTTGACATAAATGAAGTTTTAAAAACATGTTTTGATAATAACTTTTATCAACCACACTTCAAAGACCTCGTTAAGAAAACATATGATTTTGACGGGTATCAAGGTGATTTCAGAAAATTTCATTTCAATTAACAGAAATTTTATACTTTTTTCAGATTTTCAATGTAATTAAATAAAAAATTGTACATTGAAAGTATAGGTAAAGGTTTGATGTTTTGAAATCATAGTCAATAAAGAGGATTAGTCAAATAAGAGTTAGTCGATAAATTGGAATCAACTGTATCTACATCTAGTAATGTATCAGTCTCACCCAACTTGGCATGTTTGATACTTACTTAGATATAGCTAGTATCAAGACGCAAAGTACACATTATTCAATATGTATACTTTTCAGATCCAGAAGTATGTTACAATGACATGTATGAAGGAAACGCCACACAAAAATATTATGGAAGATTCGTCTGTCCAGGCTTTGGAGATGAAGATAGTTATGCCTACTGTTGTGGCGATATTGGTGAACAATATTGCTGCGAATACTTTGATACAAGGTAAACCTCATTTGCACTTAGGTAAAAGTTAAGTAGCAATTGCTTACTCGAGCACTAGCCAGGGTTCTCCATCTTTTCAAAATGATGGAAGTCCCAGGACCCCCTATAAAAACAACTTGAGAGTCCTCAGGACAAAATGAAGAGTCCCTTAAATATAATTTATTGGAAGTCCTATAAAAATAGATAATTAAATTTTTCTTTTAATATATTGTAATGATAGTATTAAATTTTTCTTTTAATATATTGTAATGATAGTCTTTTATTGCCTCATTAGTAAGTCCCGTATGAGCCATGGTTAATCCATCTTTATTCGACCAATCAACACAGTGTGTGTTTAAGAATAAAAATAAATGGTCTTTTCACACCTAATTAATAAAGCAATTATCCAAAGCAATTATCAGTTCTTCTAAAGAATTCTTTTCTTTCGTTTTCCAAAAGTTTATTGTTGACTTCTATTTTTAAACCAGTCCAAGTGAACAAAGGGATGTGCTTGTTTACGCAATTCAGCAAACACTGGTTAAGTTTGTTTTTCAAAACCCAATTTAATACACATTTTACATAATTGTTTTCTTTTCTTTCACTAGTTTGGTAAGATATGATTAATATCCTTTTGAAGATATTTTATATCCTTGTGTACACCTATGAATCAAATAAATAAGATTACGATTCTTGGACATTCCGGTTTTTCATAATAAAGCACAACCAGATTATGTTAATGAGACAAAAGTAAAAATAACATGTTCCGATTTATTTAGACACCTAATTGCCACTGATCAACAATTTATTGGCCCATTAATGATTGCACTGTGTTTACACAGTAACTTAACTGGCTGGGGGTCAATGTTTGAACAACTATTAAATTAACACATAAAAGGTGACAACGGCTTGGGAGAAATGGATCGTTAATTGTGAAGTAGCCTTGGTTTTATCATGGAAGTATTAAATTGACAGGAATTACAACAATAAATTAACAAGATTTCAAGATTTCAAGATTTTATTATTCACTCAGACGACATATAGCCGTAACAAGAGGTACATAAGTAATACAGTATACATACATGACGAACAGAGCAGACATTTAAATCAACAATATACAATATACAATACATAATATCATGATAATAGAGTGAGAACAACATGATACGGTTCAGCAATTTAAATCTAAAGGTACTTTATTAGACTACCACGTGCCAATCTTTCCATGATGTATAAAGTGAAAGTAGTAAGAAATTAGTTCTACGATAAAAAGGAATATAATGTCTATTCTGTAATTATATATTTTTATAATAATCTGGAAATCTTCTGAATGAAAATAGCCAAATTTGATAATACTGGAACATTACACAGAGAGAGTAATCCTTTCAATTTATCGTCTCGTGGGTATGTAAAGTAATATCTGGGGATGAATTTATGTCTTAGCCGCAGTATCTGTTCGTTCTCACAACAAAATAAACAAGTATTAACTGTGATTGCAAGCAAGTCACAAAGTCCCCCAAACGACCCGTATTTGCCACTATTCTCTTCAGCATGTCAAAAAACCCCTAAATATAAATTTTCATGTAAATCGGAGCACTTTGAAAATTTCAACCCGATTATCTCCCTTGAGAAATCACATTTTTATTTATATCTCGAAAACCGTAAATATCGCTTCTAAATTTTTTTTCATAATATTAAAGAGAATGTTTTGCTCTATCAACCTACAAAATTTCAGAACCCTGCGCACCTAGGTTACCGAGATATTGCAATGTCCAATATTTAGTCCATTTTCCTGTTTCCATGGAAACGGCAGCCATTTTGAAAATTCCGATTGTCAACGAAGCTTCCTTTCTTTACAATCTATTATCCTGCCAAGTTTCATATTGATATGTGGAGTCGTTTTCTCTGGGATCTCCGGACAAGTTCACGACTAAGCGGAAGAATCGGAAGAATAATAATAATAAGAAACGGTGCAAAAACAATAAGTCCCCAAACGTTGTTTGGGGGACTTAATAATGAAATTCTGAACCTATAGCATTGGTATCACAGAGATTACAAATACGATCTTCCCGGGCGATGTTATTCCATCTGCCCGTTTCAATAGGAAATTTTATATTACAGCACCTTAGCCTACATATTTGGATTCTGTGTGGTTTCTTTAATTTAATAAGATATTTTTCCATAACAAAAGAGTTTTTGAAAAGTGAATAAAAAGAGCCCCTAGAAGAGCTATCCATATCACTATACCATTTTTGTATAAATTGATCCTTCAAAATCTGTTTAATGTATAGCTTAGTATCTGCTTTGCCCAAAACACACTGATTTTCCCATACATAAGCTAAACCTGTATCATTAAGTATTGATTTAATACATTCTATCCATTTGGAGTTACAAAATTCTCTTTTGTGCATACATAATAACAATGAATATAATTTCCCTGACAGCTTATTATTATTCATAAGTAAATTGCTCCAAAAATTTAACATTCTTATCTTTACATCAATAGCAAGAGGGACTCTTCCTGATTCCCCATACACCATAAAATTTGGAGTACTTGAGCGTAATGATAATATATGTTTAAGAAATTTCAAGTGTAGTTGTTCTAAGATTTGAATATTTTCAAAACCCCAGACCTCGCAAGAGTATAAAAGTATGGGCTCTATGAGCGAATCGAACAATTTAAATTGTAAGTCAACTGGTATACAAATATTTCTAATTTTTCCATAAAGAGAATATAGTGCCTTTTGTGCTTGATTTTTCAACTTTTTCTTTGCTAAGGAAAAATGTCCATTAAAATTAAAAAACAAACCCAGATACGAGAAAGAGTCGACGATCTCAATATGTTTGCCAAATAATATAAAATCAGGCTGTTGTCTTATTCTCCTTTTATGAAAGACTACAGCTTTTGTCTTCTCAACATTAACTGAAAGTTTCCACATAGTGCAGTATTGCTCAAATACCAATAAAGAATTTTGCAAGTCAGACACACTTTCAGCCAAAATGATAGTGTCATCTGCATATAAAAGAACAAAAATCAAGATAAATACCCTTAAATGTACTTCAAAATTAGCTTTTATGTCTTGTAAGCCTTTAATATCGTTTTGAACAAAAAATTCTTCCAGGTCTGATAAAAAAATTGAAAACAAGAAGGGTGATAAATTTTCCCCTTGACGAACACCAATATTACATGAGAAAAATCCTGAAATATTATTTTGTAGTTTTACACAAGATTTGATATTATCATACATATTATAAATGACCTTTAAGAGTTTCCCCGTAACATTATTTTTGACCAGCTTTTGCCAAAGACCCACCCTCCAAACTGTGTCGAACGCTTTTCTAAAATCGATAAAGGTACAATATAGCTTTTTGCCCATAGAAAGATAAAGCTCAATCAACACATGAAGACAAAAAATGTTATCAATGGTTGAATACCCCTTCCTGAAACCTGCTTGAGCGTCTGGAATGGTATTCATATAATCTGCAAATTTTGTAAGTCTGTTATTCAAAATAGCTGTGAAAAGTTTACCCAATGACGATACCAATGTAATTCCTCTATATGAGTCCGGACTTGCAGGGTCACCCTTGTTTTTATAGATAGGTATGATAATGCCAAGTGTCCATACTTCAGGAATTATACCAGTATCTAAAATTTTATTAAAAAGCTTTAAATATAAAGGCATAAGAATGTGAATCGATGCCTTGATATGCTCATTGACAATATTATCATAGCCTGAAGCTTTACCATTTTTCAGATCTCTAATAGCAGAAATGACTTCTTCCTCCGTTATTTCATCATTTAAAAATTCGTCACTAAGTTCAAAACTAATATCAGGAAGAATAAAGTCAGCATTATCTACATTATCATCGGTGTTTAATGCTTTGAAATATTCATATAAATTATTTATATTTAAATCTATCTCTGAATCATTCTTAGTACAACTAAATCTATTTAAAATTTTCCATAAGTCACGCGAGTCTGATTCAGATGTGTTTCTGATTTCGTTTTCTAATTTAAATTGGTAATCGAGGAAAGATTTGTTCATCTCTGCTTTATATTGTTTAGCGGCAATTTTTAATTCCCTCCTGTTAATATCTGACTTATTCAAGTTGTAAAATTGTTTCGCTCTATGAAAAGCATCTCTTTTAATGCGGCAATTTTTAGTGAACCAAGGTTGGTTTACTTTAACATTTTTACTACTCTCATATATTTTTCTGGTTCCAAATGCGGATTCAGCTGAATCAATAAAGATATCATTTAATTTTAATATAAAATCATTTAAATCGCCTGCATTGTCTATTGTATCTAAATCATTGTATAATTCATTAACTGACAATTTGTGATCAACATTGTCAACAAATTGTTGTTGTTTGTCAGCAATCCAACGAATAGGTTTCACTGTGAATTTCGTGGGATGGCTTTTATTATGCAAATCATTTTCGATACGTATCAATGCATGCAGTCTACAATGAATATCAGACAGGAGGGGATCAAAATCTAAGACTTCGAATTCAAAAATGAGGGGGAACAGATCTGATGTAGCTAAAAAATAATCTACAATGCTAGATTCTTTGCTGGTTGTTTTCCCAACGTGTTTATCTGTACCAACTCTTCCATTTACAATATATAAATTATTATTTTTACACATTTCAATTAATTTATTGCCATAGTCATTTACCCTTCCAGAGTCCATACTATTCCTGTATAAAGGAATATCATACAAACTTAGTTTATTAAAGTCATACAATTCATTTATTAATTCAATATTTGATTCATAATTTAAAATATCAAGTAAATCATCATCTGGTACATCATAATCAGGTAAATTACTACATCTGGCATTAAAATCGCCCAGTAAAGCACAACACATATTATGTTTTTTTAAAGATAACATTTCATTTTCAATATCTATAAAGGCATCAGGAGAAGTATACCTAGATCCCTCGGGAGGGACATAAACACAGCCAAGAATCAAAGATTCAAAATACATTGTTTGCACATTTAATTTTACCCAAAGAACAAATTCTGATTCAGTGTTTATTAACTTAATATTTGGCTTCAGAAAATCTTTATAAATAAGTAATATTCCTCCAGATTTTCTTTTAAATTTTTTTCTATTTTTTGCAAAATAAGAGTAGCCTGGAGGTAAGCTCAAAATATCTAAATCATCAATTTTAGATTCCAAACAAATAAAAATATCATATTTTGTAATAAGTTCAAAAAACTCTGGTAATATAAGTTTGTTTTTAACACCACAGACATTAATACACAATAACACAATTAATTTCCCACTATTTATCTGTAGATAATAAAGGTACCGACTCAGTTTATTAAGTAGGCGATAACACGCTTGAAGACGGTCTGCGTTTCCGCCACCAATTTTGAAGAAAGAACATCACGTGGGTTTACTATCGGTGGCCTTTATCAGTTACACTATTAATAAGGATACGGGACCACCTGTGGTTCCCTTGCCGTGCAATTACCTGGTTGCAACGGCTTCTACTAACTATTCGAAAGTAAAGATTGAAAAAATGATAAAAATCGGTCAACATTGAGCAAAGTTATGGCACAATGAAGATAAAGAATCTGCTAAATTATTGATTATTTGAAGAAAGCACAATTTTTTAAAACTGTGATTACTTTTACATCTGATCTTTTCTGATTATGAAAATATTATGGTCTTCAAGAGGACAGAGTTTTCTTCTTTGTGGTATGTGTCGTTACTGTGTAGGATGTTGTAGGATACTCCAAAAAACTAAGAAAAAGTGAAACAAATTTATCGTGACATACAGTAATTTTTGTAATTTTTGAATATAACACAAAAACCAAGACCCGCACCATGTTATGATTTTACAAAATTCACATTATTATCTACAAAAAAAAGAAATCATAAACTGAATTGTTGTAGTTTTATTAAAAGATGCCCGATTTTCTTCCTAATTCTGTCTTGACACTTGAGAACAAAAATGTAAAGAAATTTGACAAAATGTACCAGAATTTATTAAAAGAATGACAACGCACAATGATTTAAAAAGGTAAAATAAAGAATACAATAGCAACAAATTTCTTTAAACCTATTATTTTAATTGAAAAATCAAATGATGACTTCCCCGTGCTTCAGTTGTATGCTCTTATATATTTTCGAGTACTGGAATATGTGTTGGAAAGACACAGTTTACATATCTCCAAAATTTGACAGCGTTTAGCTGTTTCTTTTAATATTGATGAATTTATCTGTTTGGTCATTGTTGTAATATTTTTTGGCATTTTTTTTAATCAAAATTTTATATTCTACCGGTTTTCCAAGTTTTCTACTCCTAGCGTGTCTGATGAAGGTTAATCCAGAAAAGCGCTTCACACGCAGTGAAATTTTGCTTTTGTACATTTATCAAAATCATTTCAATATGTGGATCGTGTCTTTTTGGCACATATTTCATATTCTTTCGTTTTTAATATGATGACACTGCAAACAATGAAGATAGACCCCAAATCTAATATTATAATCCAATACTTATAAGGACCTAAAATGAAATTAAATTAAAGCTGTTGTTTACTTAGTTTATACATGTAAATTGTTCTAATACATAGTAACATATTCATATTTTACTACTTGCATTTTTTTTAAATCAATAGAAACTCTATTTGTGCGGTCATAATTTTTCGATAATAAAACCACTCATAGTTAAGGATTTCGACTAAGAAGATAGTCAAAACTTCGATCAGTATGACGTTATTAGTAGGTACTTGACGATTTTGCGGTAACGCAGACGGAACGTTTGAAGTGAAGCTGTTGTAATTCCTGTCAATTTAATACTTCCATGGTTTTATTAATCCCATTTGTACTTCCTCTTTAATAAAAGATTAACACGCCCTGTACAAAGCAAGAGTCCCCAGGACGTTTACTAATCTTAATCAAGCGTCCAAAATGATATAAAATCGGATTTGCTGCGTCCTGGACTCGGGAGCTCGGGTCCTGGAGAACCCTGACTAGCTGAGTTCACATTTGTTATGACTTGAGTTTGCATTGTTTATTTCTGTTTGATAAATTTTGTGATTTTGTGTTTTGTGTATTCTCTTGCTGTTCTTGTTTGTGTTTGCAGGTTTTGTTGTTACGCCCTATCAGACTTTTAACACTGGAACGCCCAATTCAGGGAAGGGGATACACATTATCAACTATATTATACTTATCAACACAAATAACACACCACTTCTTTTCTATAGAGATTAAAAAAAAATTAATCTTATAGATTCTTTTATGCTAAAAATTAAGGTTAGTGAGGACACCTGTCATGTGACCAAAACAGCTAAAAATGAAAAAAAAAACAAGTGCAAATAACAAAAATACCTTGAAACTTGTGTTAAATAGTTTCATTTAATAAAACTTAATCAAAAGTAATTAATTTTTATTCAAATAAAACAACCATTCCTTTATAAATAAAATTTTTCAAATAAAACAAGCGAGATAATCCACTTGACAAATGACAAAAAAAGTACAAAGATTTGTATTGTAGACAGAAAAGTAAGCTGGTGACCCCCAGTTTTTATTGTTTTATTTCAAAATATATTGTATTTCATTGATTTTTATCAAGTAAAAATAAAATTAAAATTTGTGGATTTTTTCTGGGACAAGATTTTATGCTAATTTTTTTTGCCTTTCCTATATAATCTATAGTAATTTGGGAAAACTTTGAGCCTAAATTTGGGAAAAACAAGCCTGGAAAGGGGGTCCAATATTTTTACACAAGATACTGTATAAACCTAATACTAATATATAAAAAAATTAGACATTTTAAATTCTGCATTATTTTTGGGGTCAGTCGTCCTCACTAACCTTAAATCAAATTTGATGAAATATAAAGACATTTTTCTAAAATTGGCAGCGGTACTTGTATAGCATGAAAGGACAAGGTATGATAAGGGCCAAATTTTGCCCCCAAATTTAGAAATTATTAAAATGAGCTAAAACTATGTGATATATACTTTAAATTGGTTAAAATTTACTATATCAGCATGATGTTGTTTAAAGTTGTCCAATGTGATGTTAAATTAATTACCTAAAGGGGCCTAAATATTGTAAGTTGTTGAAAAACAGTAAAAAACCTGCAAATTCTGAGTGGTTTTTGGCAAATTTAACTATGAGCCACACAGAGTACCACTGCAATAATTTGTGTAAATGATCATTTTTAATATAGAAACAATCCACAAAAATATCTTTGTGGTACTACGTGTGGCTCATAGTTAATTTTGCCAAAAACTACTCAAAATTTGCATGATTTTAACACTTTTTCACAAAAATGTCATTTTCACATAATTTGATGACGTCATTGTGACGTAATGAACAAAATTTAGTTGAAATAAATGTTATTTTACTATACCTTGTTCATCTCAGAACTGATCTAGAATAGTTTAACCTCAGTTCAATTATTTTTAAAAAATGGTAAATTAGGGGGCCAAATTTAGCACTTATCATATCTTGTCCTTTTAAACAAAAAGTCAAAGATTGGTTTATCAAAAAATGTATGTTCCTAAAAAGTTTGGGTTGTTTCTGTGGAAATGATTTTTTTTCCACATTTTCTGGTTATAGATTTGAATGAGCATCAAATTTTCCCAAAATGAATGAAATTTTCATTTTTGTCTCGCCTGCGACGAATAGTCGCGGAAGGCGAGACATAGGTATTACTTTCCGGCGGCGACGGCGGCGTCGTAAACTTTTTTGTAAGACTTTTGTGGACAATGAATTGCTTGAAAAGTATAATAGCTAGGCATCTGATATTTGGTATACAGACAGTTCAGGTTATGGTCTACGCAACTGTCACCATGCCATGTGACCCTGACCCCATTTTCACGCTCCAGTGACTCTGTGAACTTAGGTCTTTTTTCAGGCCGTAAACTTTTTTGTAAGACTTTTGTGGACAATGAATTGCTGGAAAAGTATATTAGCTAGGCATCTGATATTTGGTATACCGACAGTTCAGGTTATGGTCTACACAACTGTCACCATGTTTTGTAACCCTGACCCCATTTTCATGCTCCAGTGACTCTGTGAACTTAGGTCTTTTTTCAGGCCGTAAACATTTTTGTAAGACTTTTGTGGACGATGAATTGATGGAAAAGTATATTAGCTAGACATCTGATATTTGGTATACAGACAGTTCAGGTTATGGTCTACACAACTGTCACCATGCCATGTGACCCTGACCCCATTTTCACGCTCCAGTGACTCTGTGAACTTAGGTCATTTTTCAGGCCGTAAACTTTTTTGTAAGACTTTTGTGGACGATGAATTGCTGGAAAAGTATATTAGCTAGGCATATGATACATGTATTAGGTATACAGACAGTTTAGGTTATGGTCTACGCAACTGTTACCATGCCATGTGACCATGGCCCCATTTTCACGCTTTAGTGACTGTGAACTTAGGTCTTTTTTCAGGCCAAAAAACTTTTTTGTAAGACTTTTATGGACAATGAATTGCTGGAAAGTTATTATAGCTAGGCATCTGATATTGGGTAAACAGACAGTTGCGGTTATGGACAACGCAACTGTCACCATGCCATGTGACCATGACCTCATTTTTACGCTCCACCGACTCTGTGAACTTAGGTCTTTTTTTCAGACAGAAAACTTTTTGTAATACTTGTGTGGACAATGGATTGCTTGAATAGTATAATAACTAGGCATCTGTTTTTAGGTATACAGACACTTTTTGTGTTTATATCAAGAAATGAAAGCTTAGGTAGTTGATTTTAGTGATGGTGCCGGCAGGCGAGACATACTTTTAGTGGCCACACTTGTTGAGTTAAAAGAGGCAAAAATAAGTACCTACGAATATCTCTGATAAAAATTTGTAAATTAGTGCATGAAATCTGATTTTGTGTTTCATTGACCTTATGGGTGTGGTATAAAATGAAAATGATTATTAGTAATTAACTGTTTACATAATGAAAAGAAGGTCAATCGGCTGGGTGCAGGCATAAATTGTTAAATAAACATATGATAGATTAAAAGACAAGGATAAAAAAACACTTCACACATAATTAACAGGTCATATAACACTTAATCCGTTAATTGGTCAAGGTTTTGTATATGTCAACAAGTAAGAAATTGACAGCTTGGGTTGACAGTTAATTACAGTAATCTTTTACCACTTGGGCAATTCCAGTCTTGGTCCACCTTCTTAATAAAAATGTAAAAAATATGATAATTTTAATTATTACCCGCACCTAAAAACCGTAAAAACCGTGAAAAATGATAACCGTGAATATAACCAAGTTCAAGAAACTGCGAAAATTAGCAACCGCGAAAATTAATAAGTTTACAGTATATGTGTTGTGGTCTCCTGTTCATTTACTCCATATCCTTCATTAATTATTGTACAAGGTAAAACTTGTTTTAGATATAGGACAGGGGTCATTTTTATGCCCCATCTACAAAAGTAAGGGGCATCTAGTGTTCAGGTTCATGCGTCTGTCACTCTGTCCAAAATGTTGCAGGTTGCACGCTGGCATGATTTCTTTTGGACATATTCCAGATTCTTTGTTCTGAATTTAGTTTGTTCTGGTTTTCATTACCATTGGTTAATATATATATGCTAACTCTTGTAAATACATGTATACAGATAAGGGTTGTAGGAACTTTTAAGAGACAGCGGGAAAGGCTTATTTATTCACTGAGAATTTAGAATTTAACCAATAAAACTGCAGAAATTCAGGATTCATACGTTTTCTGCTTCATTAATTTACTTGGAGTGCTGGATTTAGTATTTATTTTACAGAAGTTATGGTAAGTCCCCCTCATACCCACTTCCAGAAATATTGGCAAACAATACAAATTTATGTAAACAAAGGAAATAGCAAAACAACTTAACTGGAGTGGCCAGTCTCTAATGTTCAAGTAGGAAATACATGTACAAATCAAAGCTTACTTACTGAGACATCATTTCCTGCTTGGTTCAGTCGTGATGCCTTATTTTTTACCATTACAGTTCAGCTTGGCTGATCAAATTTGTCGGTTTTGTATGATGATATGATACTAAATCATTTGTTGTTTGAAGTGTTATGTTGGATTTAGAATCGATATGTTTGATTTTTTTACATCAATCGATAAATGCTTCTTAGCTAGCTGTCAGTAACTGTGAGTGTTCTCAAGGGATTTCCTTTACGTTTCATTGTTCTCGTATAGTACTCTTGTCTCAGGTTCTCTCTTGGTGAATTGAACTTTTATGGATTTGATTTTTAAAGTGTGTTATTTTTTTGTGCTTTGTACAAGATAAACAATAGGGGGAAGGTTGGGCCCAAAAAACTAGTTTAACCCCGCCACATTTTATATGTGCCTGTCCTAAGTCAGGAATCCTTGTCAAAGCTTTTGTTTGTCCTTGTCTACTATCTGTTTTTATACAAATGTATGACCGCAAAATTTTTGCGATCGTATAATGTTACGGCGATGTCGTCGTTGTCGTAATCGTCGTCGTCTGGGGACATTTGGTTTCCGTGCGAAAACTTGAGTAAATATCAACCAATTGTTATGAAATTTTGATTTGATATTTGTAACCACTAGAGGAAGGTTCCTATTGTATTTGGGGTTGGTGGCCCCTACCGTTTTAAAAAAAAGGGCCAAAAGAGGCTAAAACGGGTGTATTGTCAAAACTGTTGTAGAATGTTAATTATTCATTCGATTTTGGAAATTCTTTTTTTATTGAATTCCTCATTAAATTCTGTCAACTAAATGTGTCAATGGTTTCGATGCATATTGTACCGTTATGATGCTACAGGGGGCCAAAGATGGGCCACGCCCAAAAAATCAACTTTTTAATTTCTGGTCCGATTTTCAAAATCTTTTTTTCATTGGAATCCTTGTGAAAATTCCTGCCTGCGTTTTTCAATCAGATTTGCAATATCTCTTACTATTTTTGAGATATTAGGGGTCGAAGGGCAAAAAAACACCATTTTTTAAAGTTGGTAAAGGCAAATGGTTTTACACAAGAAATTTTTCTGTAGTGGGCCAGCCAATTGTTATGAAGTTTTAATATGATGATAATATCTACTAGAGGAAGTTTTTTATTGCATTTGGGTTTGTGGCCCTTGTTATTTTTATAAAAAAGGGCCGAAAGGGGCTTGAACGGGTCAAACTGTAAATGAATATTGAAATAAGATTTTTTCTATTAGATGTTAATGAAATTATATATGTGTCAAATATGCATTTTAGATTAAACTACAGGATGCATGTGTCAAAAAGCTTTGTAAGTCCACCATGGGCTGCATGTGACCAAAGCAATAGACTATCCATATTGGGCCTCCAATGTGCAGGGTTCAAATTGTTGCGGTCGTATCATGCTGGGCTTGGCGTAGCTTTTTATTTTTTTATGTCCAGAAATGGGTCTTTCTTTGATATTCTAGGGATTTGTTTGAATCTTATGTATTGTATTTTTAGTCTTGGGCCAATGCAAGACGGCAAGCAGTGACCTCTGGTCATGTTGAAGACTGCTGGCTGTTTTCCATTGTGATTTTTTAAATTGCTGTTTCTTTAATGATGGTTGTGTCGCGTACACTTATTCCACATCTCTTTATAATTATTGTCTTTTTGAAGAAAAGCAGGTGCTAATCATGAGAATTTATGTGGAGGGAGGTGGAATGTTTACAACTTCTGAAAAATTCTTTCTTCTCTTTTCATTACAGTACATGAGTAGTTCATTGGTTCAGCAAAACAACAAATGAAGCTTATTATTAGTCTATGTTAAATGTTACCTACCCCTGAAAAAAATATCATTAAAAGAACTCAACAGTTACTGGGTAAACACCAGGTGAAAATTGTTAAAAGTTAAATGTGACCAACAAGGGTTCAAATAAGCACTGGTCTGAGGTCTGGGGCCTTCAATTTTTGATTAAGTATCTTTGCAAGTCCTTGACTTGCATGTATTGACTGAAACTCATATTGAGGACTTTTTAATAACATCTTGTGGATTTTCCACCAAAAACTTCAAAATGTCCTGGACCTTTCACTCTCAATTGTAAATTCTAACCCCCTTACCAATCCCTGGAAAGAAAAATTGTTTTCATTGCACTGCAGTAGCTCTGAGCTTTAAATAATCTGGAAACTAAGGATAGCAGGCGTTGTGATTGGTGCTTAAATTCATAGCAGTGATTGCCATTGCTTTGTTGTTGTCTTAAATGTCTTTTTACTATTACAGTAGCTCAGCTGGTGCAGGAAGGATAGCAGGGGTCGTCATTGGTGTTCTCATAGCAGTGATTGCCATTGCTGTGTTAGCGTACTGTTGCTCTCTTTAATGTCTTCTTTTATTATTACAGTAGCTCAGCTGGTGCAGGAAGGATAGCAGGGGTCGTCATTGGTGTTATCATAGCAGTGATTGCCATTGCTGTGTTAGCGTACTTTTGCTCTCTTTAATGTCTTCTTTTATTATTACAGTAGCTCAGCTGGTGCAGGAAGGATAGCAGGGGTCGTCATTGGTGTTATCATAGCAGTGATTGCCATTGCTGTGTTAGCGTACTGTTGCTCTCTTTAATGTCTTCTTTTATTATTACAGTAGCTCAGCTGGTGCTGGAAGGATAGCAGGGGTCGTCATTGGTGTTCTCATAGCAGTGATTGCCATTGCTGTGTTAGCATACTGTTGCTCTCTTTAATGTCTTCTTTTACTATTACAGTAGCTCAGCTGGTGCAGGAAGGATAGCAGGGGTCGTCATTGGTGTTCTCATAGCAGTGATTGCCATTGCTGTGTTAGCGTACTGTTGCTCTCTTTAATGTCTTCTTTTATTATTACAGTAGCTCAGCTGGTGCAGGAAGGATAGCAGGGGTCGTCATTGGTGTTCTCATAGCAGTGATTGCCATTGCTGTGTTAGCGTACTGTTGCTCTCTTTAATGTCTTCTTTTATTATTACAGTAGCTCAGCTGGTGCAGGAAGGATAGCAGGGGTCGTCATTGGTGTTATCATAGCAGTGATTGCCATTGCTGTGTTAGCGTACTGTTGCTCTCTTTAATGTCTTCTTTTATTATTACAGTAGCTCAGCTGGTGCAGGAAGGATAGCAGGGGTCGTCATTGGTGTTATCATAGCAGTGATTGCCATCGCTGTGTTGGCGTACTGTTGCTCTCTTTAATGTCTTCTTTTATTATTACAGTAGCTCAGCTGGTGCAGGAAGGATAGCAGGGGTCGTCATTGGTGTTATCATAGCAATGATTGCCATCGCTGTGTTGGCGTACTGTTGCTCTCTTTAATGTCTTCTTTTATTATTACAGTAGCTCAGCTGGTGCAGGAAGGATAGCAGGGGTCGTCATTGGTGTTATCATAGCAGTGATTGCCATCGCTGTGTTGGCGTACTGTTGCTCTCTTTAATGTCTTCTTTTATTATTACAGTAGCTCAGCTGGTGCAGGAAGGATAGCAGGGGTCGTCATTGGTGTTATCATAGCAATGATTGCCATCGCTGTGTTGGCGTACTGTTGCTTTTATAAGAACAGGACAAAATCCAAGTCAGAGGGAAGGATACTGTATACTAGTAAGTATTGTGGATTCAGTTATTTTCCTGGGGTTCAATTTTTGTAGTTTCATTGGTATTTAATTTCATGGTTTGAACATTTTACTAGAAGGAACCAATATAAGAATTTAACTGAATTTCATTTTGTGGTTGTCAGCCATGCATGAAAACCACAAACATTGGTGTGGCACGAAAAATGATTAATCAAAATATTAACATGGCTTTCAGAACAAGAGGGCTTTGGGTCAGATGACCCTCACTCATTTTAAAATAAAAAGTGAAAAAATAACCTTAATTCCTTATGGATTTTATAGCTAATAATCAGCTGCACCGCTCAATATCTTTTTCCAAATTTGAGCCCATACCTGCCTATGATAACTGGACTGATTAAAATACAGGGTACTGTTGTCCACTCTTTCTGTTGTAAAAATATGATTTTTGTTGGATGTAGCGAATTGGGGGGGGGGGGGACACAATATTTGTCATGAAGATTCAAAAGATCTTGCTTTATCTGTTGCATGTCTGTTGTGTTTTAGGTTCTCAAGGGCATGACTTGACAGGTATTGTTCAGATTAACAAACAATATATGTATATGTACAATGCATTACTAGTTTTACACTATTCCTTGCTTATGAATTTCAGCGCACAATGGATATTTACATTTATACATGTATATACATGTAGTGCTAGTAAAACTCTAATATGGTAAAAAGAGTCAAAAAGGGAGTGGATATTTTTTGTTTTCTTTTAATACATGTATCATAAATATCGTTATAACATACAAATTTTATTTTTGGCACTTGCAATGCACAACACATCCCCATTTTATCAATATTAAATTTGAATGTTGAGCACTCTAGATTCATTATGTAATAATTATATAAGTAGAATGTCTCCAATGCATTTGATAGACAAAATGGCAGACAAAAATGTCATTGATATTCAAACAAGTTATTGGTGTGTAGAATAATGCAATTATATGTTGCATCAATTTGATAATTGCTACCGATGATCTGAATTAATTGCATTTGTATTTCATAACTGTTGTCTCATTGTTAATGTTATTGATATGAAGACTAAAGTAATTTACCATGCAATGGTTATTGAAATGATATATATAGATGATTGTTTCATTTTGCAGTGAAAGCAGTCTTGATCAAACCATTAAGGCACCAATTGCAACTATTTTATTTTTGAGAGGGTAGGGCAGGAATTAGTTCTGAAGGGGTAGGGCAGGAATTTTGTACTGCATTATATTTTTTTTTTGTGTCAAAGGTAAAAAAAGAAGTGTTTTTGTCTCGCCTGCGAAGCAGAGCGGGACATAGGTGTTACTTTACCGGCGACGGCGGCGTTAACTTTTTGGAAAAGTTTTAAGAGCACTCCATATCTCAAGAACTATAGGTCCTGGGTTGATGAAACTTGGTATGCATATGCCCCAGTAGTAGCTTAGCAAAGTTGCATCCCTATCTTTTGACCTTGACCTTGATTTTCCGGTTGAGTGACTTTGACAATTTTCAATACATATAATAGCAATGAAAAAGTTTTGCGAGCACCTCCATATCTCAAGAACTATAGGTCCTAGGTTGATGAAACTTGGTATGCATATGCCCCAGTAGTAGCTTAGCTCAGTTGCATTCCCATCTTTTGACCTTGACCTTGATTTTCCGGTTGAGTGACTTTGACAATTGTCAATACATATAATAGCAATGAAAAAGTTTTGCGAGCACCTCCATATCTCAAGAACTATAGGTCCTAGGTTGATGAAACTTGGTATACATATGCCCCAGTAGTAGCTTAGCACAGTTGCACCCCCATCTTTTGACCTTGACCTTGATTTTCCGGTTGAGTGACTTTGATTATTTTTATTGCATATATTTGCAATGTTTATGTTCTATAAACATCTTTTGATCTCAGAAACTGAAAATCCATGTAAATTCAAAATATAGTGGAAGTAAGAAAGAATAATTGTTTCTGATGGTGCCGGCAGGCGAGACATACTTTAGTGTTAACTCTTGTTTTTTTTTAAGTGTAATTAGAATGAAATTTAAAAAAATAATTTTGCATTAAAAATTAAGCTGGACAATGTAAAACAATTATGTCTCCCCCCACTTTTGTGGGGAGACATATTGTTTTTGTCGTGTCCGTCCGTCCGTCTGTCCGTCCGTCCGTCTGTCCGTCACAAAGTTTGTCAGCGCAACTCCTCTGAAACTACTGAACCGAATTCAACAAAACTTGGTATATAGGAAGGACACCATATGTAGTTGTGCATGTTACCAGGAAATTTTTATCCTCAAATTTTTGTGGGAGTTATGGCCCTTTGAACTTAGAAAATTGCTGAAAATCCTCAAATATCATCTTGTCAGCGCAACTCCTCTGAAACTACTGAACCGAATTCAACGAAACTTGGTATATAGGAAGGACACCATATGTAGTTGTGCATATTACCAGGAAATTTTGATCCTCAAATTTTTGTAGGAGTTACTGCCCTTTGAACTTAGAAAATTGCTGAAAATCCTCATTTATCATCTTGTCAGCGCAACTCCTCTGAAACTACTAAACCGAATTCAACGAAACTTGGTATATAGGAAGGACACCATATGTAGTTGTGGATATTAACAGGAAATTTTGATCCTCAAATTTTTGTAGGAGTTACGGCCCTTTGAACTTAGAAAATTGCTGAAAATCCTCATTTATCATCTTGTCAGCGCAACTCCTCTGAAACTACTGAACCGAATTCAATGAAACTTGGTATATAGGAAGAACATCATATGTAGTTGTGCATGTTACCAGGACATTTTGATTCTCAAATGTTTGTGGGAGTTATGTTCCTTTGAACTTGGAACTTTTTGGGGAAACGGGGGGAGACATCGTTTTTGTAGGCAAAAACAAACTTTAATTTTTTAATACACTGCACTAAACAAATATTTTTTTTCTGCCAGAAATAAAAAAGGACATAACAAAAAATGCTTGGTTTCCAATTAATTATACCTTACTATATATTTATATAGCTTCATATAGTCTTAATATTCAAAATAGTCATTACATATTAAAACTAATTTCTTGCCTTTTTTCATAGAGCAAGCTAGCTTCTATTTCATTTCTAAAATGTTGATTTTTTTATTTTTTTGCTTTCTTTTACATATTATCTATTGTTAGTAATGTCCCATCTACAAAAGAAGGGGGGCATATATTGTTCAAGTCCGTCTGTCTGTTTGTCCAACAGTCCCAAACATTGCAAGATTGGGCATAATTATGCCTACAAACATATTTTTTTTCCTGCATTATTGACCTGCTATTCCATTTTTGGTGAAAATGAAAAATAGCTTTAATTTACTGAAGTACAAGTAGGTACATGAATTATTCCTGTTATCAACCAAATTTAAATGAGCCAAGGGATCTTTTCAGAAATTCAATTTCAGTCTTTGTATATGTGGCCTATGGTATTTGCAAATAACAATTTATGACCAATCAACAATGTTGAGCACAATAACAATCCCACAATGCAACACAATTTCTGGTAAAAAGTCCATTTGGTTTTTACTAAAAATTGTTGTGTCCAATCTTAGGGATATTTGCCACTAATTCTGACATTCTTTTTTTGATATAAAGGTTGGATTTGCTGAACTCTTTTACTATGATAATGTATTATTAACCAACTAATTAGATTATTAGTCTATCTGCCCTTACTTAATGAAATGCAAAAACAGGGCCATTATGGGAAAACAGGGCATTATGAGAAGATAGGGCCATTTTGGATCAGAAACAAGATGGCAGACAAGATGCATGCTATAGCAAACCTGCGACATTGCAAAAGATTGATTTAGTGAAGACTTATGAAAAAATGTTGAACCTTAGTTTTTATACGACCGCAAAATTTTTGCGATCGTATTATGTTGTGGCGATGTCGTTGTCGTCGTTGTCGTCGTTGTCGTCTGTAGACACTTTGGTTTCCGTGCAATAACTTTAGTTGTAGATAACCAATTTTTATTAAATTTTGATATGATGTTTATAACCACTAAAGGAAGGTTGGTATTGCATTTGGGGTTTCTGGCCCCTACCGTTAAAGAAAAAAGGGCCAAAAGGGGCAAAAATGTGTATATTGACAAAACGTCTGTAGAATGTTTAATTTTCATCCAATTTTGATCATTCTTTTTTTATTGTATTCCTCAATAAATTCTGTCAACAAAATGTATCAACAGTTTTGATGTATCTTGTACCGTTACATTGCTACTGGGGGCCAAAAAGGGGCCACACCCCAAAAATTGACTTTTTTATTTGTGGTCCGATTTTCAAAATCTTTTTTTCATTGGAATCCTTGTGAAAATCCCTGCCTGCATTTTTCAATCAGATTTGCAATATTTCTTACTGTTTTTGAGAATTTAGGGGTCAAAGGGGCCAAAAACGCCGTTTTTAAAAGTTTGTCATTTTAACCAAAAATTAAGTTGTAGTGGGCCTGCCAATTGTTATGAAGTTTTAATATGATGATTATATCCACTAAAGGAATGTTGGTTTTGTATTTGGGGTTTGTGGCCCCATTCTGTTTTAGAAAAAAGGGCCAAAAAGGGCTAAAACGGGTGTATTGACAAACCTGGTGTAGAATGTTTATCATTCATTAGATTTTGAAAATTCTTTTTTTATTGAATTCATCATTAAATTCTATCTACCTAATGTGTCAATGATTTTGATATGTATTTCACCATTACATTGCTACAGGGGGGCTTAAGACAGGCCACGCCCTTAAAATCAACTTTTTTATTTGTGATCCGATTTTCAAAATCTTTTTTTCATTGGATTCCTTGTGAATATTTCTGCCTTATTCTTTAATTGGATTTGCAATATTTTTACCGTTTTTGAGAAATTAGGGGTCAAAGGGCCAAAATTGTAAATTAATACATGTATATATAAATAAGGCTTTTGTATTAGATGTTGATGTAAATATAAATGTGTCAAAAATGCATTTTTTAAGTCCACCACAGGATGCATGTGTCAAAAAGCTTTGTAAGTCCACCATGTGACAAAAGCAATGGACTATCCATAACGGGCCTCCAACGTACAGGGTTCAACTTGTTGCGGTCGTATCATGCTGTGCTCAGCGTAGCTTTTTATTAAACTTTGTACAGTAACTCTTAACAATCAGTTAAACTCTTTTATAAAAAGAAATGAAATGGTCCCTTAGTAGAAAGTAGTCACTATTTAGATGGTAGAATTTAGTAATTCGAAAATTTGACAAAAGTCTCAATTTTGACCAGTGAACATCCTTGATAAGATCTGCTCTTCTTTTGCAGATGAATCTGCCAAACCATTACAGCCAATACCCTTCGCTTCTCCATCACAACCACCACCGCCGACCACTGCTACATATGGAGTTCAACCACCTGCATACGGAATCCAACCCCCTACCTTTGGAGTAGAACCCTCGGCAGATGGAGGCATGCCAGCTGCCCCACCTAGTTATGGAGATGCCATGAAGTCTCCTTATCCTCAAGATGGTTATGGTAATTTTTTTTCCTAACATAGTTTTATGTCACCTGCAATGTGTTGCAAAGCAACATACATGAGTCACTTTGACATTATTCATCATCTTCCAATAGTTTTTTTCATCTGCAAAGTGTTGCAAAGCGGCATATAAGAGTTACTTTGAAAATCTCCATCATCTTCCGATTGTTTTATATCACCAGCAAAGTGTTGCAAAGCATTATATATGAGTCATTTTGAGGTTATCTATCGTCTCCCGATGTTGGGCTTCTGTCTTTGTCATCTCATGTACTGTAAACACGAAAATTATTGCGTGAGGGTTATTTTCGCTTACTTCGCGATTACAAAATATGCGCAAAATGTATCCCACATGCCATTGATTTATTCTTTAATTATTGAATATCATAGTTAGAAAAATCACAAAATATTCCCCCACGCAAATGGTTTCCTTAACAAAAACGCGAAAAATTCATCCCGCCAAATTTCTATGTTTACGGTATCACAAATATATCTGTCACAGTTTTCTGGGCAACTTCATGTACATGTCACAGCATCCTGATATTTGGCATGTAATGCTTCCTCCTATAGTACTCTATGCTGTAAAGCCATATTGTAATGGTTACTCATTTATTTCCTGAAAATTCTAAGATGCAGGTGACATATGCTTGCATGGAAGACCACCACTCTACTTATAGTGTAAAATATCTGTTTTTGTAACTTTAGACATGTTTTATTTTGTTGTAAACTCCAAGAAATCATTGACATTTATTAAAGTCTTTAATTATTTCTCCTATGAAAATTTCTAGAACAGTACAAATGTTTAAATTTGCAGTGATTTAATTATTGCTATAAAATTGATTATTGACCAGGACATGAAAAAATGAAGTAAAAATTTAAGGTGATTATGTAAAGCAAAATAGTGTCCTATGAAATTTTGTCCACCCTGCCATACTTAACACTGAAAAATGTAGAGGACAAAATTTCATATCTCTTAAGCGTTTTATTCCGTCCTTGGACTTCATCATAGGAGTGAATGCCACTCAAGACAATATTTCACAGCGGACACTATTTTATAGCAAGTATTATCAAATTTAATCAACATGAAAAGTACATTATGCAAAACTGTACATGTGTGAAATCTAACACTTGTACAGAATAATGTTAGACTTACTAAGTACATGTACATTTATTTTTATAAAACCAAGAAACCTCTCAGGTGGTGTTTACAAAAAACGGGTTAACTGATTACCGTAGGTTTGTCAGTTACTTGCCCAAGGTTGGTGGTTTCCTCCAAGTACTCCAGTTTCCTCCACCATTCTTATTGGCTGCCTGTGGTCCAGGTGTGTGTATTTTTGCAGTCAATACAAAAATTCTATGAAAAACCACATCTATGTACTCATCAGGAAAACACTTTAAGGTGGCTCATCCCTTTTACAACGCGCAACGTTATGCGCATTGCGGTTGAAAAATTATTTGGGACGTTTCGGAACGTATTTTTGACGTTACAATCGAAATTAACGCTAAATCATCGACGAAATGAAAGAACGTAAAAAACTAAACGTCCGTCGCTAACAGGAATGTTTGACAATTGCAAGACCGCATCTTCCGTTAGAAGTTAATGGAAAAGTGATTCGAAGAAAATTGTCTTTTAGAAAAGCGATGTTTTACATAAAATTAGTAAAGCCGTTTAATAAAATGACATCTGTTTCCATTCTATAAAAAGACATTTCATCGTATGTTCCATTGTCGTTCTGTCTCCGAGCATTTCTAAAACGAGTAGATCGTTGTCTTTTAAAGTAGTGCCAACTGTTTGGGTTTTCAGTCCCTTTTAATAAGCAATAAAAAACCTCCCCTCTTTTTGAAACAATAAATAAATAACAAGCCCGATTCTGTAGATGTTAGATATCTGCATTATTTATAACCTGTCACACAGTCATTATATCCTCCGTTCGGTTTGGTGTTTGTCCGTTCGTTTCCGCCATATCCGAGATAACGACAAATTAATCCATTCAAACCCACATTTTCCTGAAAAGTTTATACAAACAGTTGTTTCAGTTTTTTTATCTATAGCCTTTTACGCCAAAATCGTCGACAGTTTTTAAAAAGTACGCCTAAATAAAACACACTATAGTATGTTTTATGAATAGTAATTTTTTTGTAAAGGTGGCAAAACCAATGCGATACAGAAGTATCTGAAAACTGTTTGTCATATGAACAATTTTAATTCATTGTCATGGACCAAAATGCTTGACAGAATTTTCTAATGTACGGACAGGAGTTTGAATCCCCGCGAAAATGGAACAAAAGGGGATAATCGATTTCAAAAAGATAAGTCAAAACAGATAGTCATGAAAAAGCAGATGGATCATGGTTCAAATTAGGTATACAGATCGAGATGATGTAATACGTTAAACGGGGGTATATTTCCTCTTATATATGATAACAATACAAGTAGTTGCTTGATTAAAGGACAAACAAACAAAAATAAACTTCTTACTCACAGGGCTTATTATTAAAAAAACACAGCATTATATTTTTCATTACAAATCAGACGTATACCGTGACAGAACAGAATTTCTGTGGGTCTCCCGCATAAAGCAAAAAAAAAAAAAAAAGAGTGCCCGGTTAGTTAAACAGAAGTAAAAAAAAGACATGAAGAGGCATCCAACTATATGAGACCCCTACCAAAGACAGCTTACCAAATATTGAAAGCCTACAACTTTCTTGATATCTTTAGGATTTTGGTTTTGAATCATACGCATTGTATTTTTTTTAATCACAGATTTTGGTTTGGAATCATACGCATTGTATTTTTTTAATCAAGGGCCAATTCATTCGTAAACCGGCGATCAGCGATCAGTGGTCATATTGAAGGCTGTTTGTTGTTTTTCATTGAGATTTTGTTTAAATTGTCATGATTGCGGGTTGTAGCGCATACACTTATTCTTCTATTTACGAAAATGCGTTGCGTCGGCGGACAAAAAACATAGAACGAAAAAAAGTTCCGTACAAAACTATAATGTGTTTTAATGAATATCGTAACGGGTGTTCACTCTCAATTCAAGATTCGTATTGATATTCAGTAGTTGTTGTCTGTTTTGTTTTATCTCTGCCCTTTCGGACTTTTGACAGTCGGATGCCCCATTGGAACCTCTGCTTCTTTCAATAGAATTCCCCATAGGTTATAGTTGTTTTTGATTATTTCTTCAGGTACAAATAACTGAAGTCCGAAAATTTCATCGGTCAGGGTTTGTTATTTCGCAAATAAATATATCATACCCCCACTCATAAGAGAGCGGGCTATATTGCAATCACCTTGTCCGTCCGTCCGTCCGGTTCAATTTCTCTGCTTCTATTGAATGGATTGGTTTCAAATTTATGACACAGCTTCAGCATGATGAGTTATACCGTGCCTCCTCTTTCCAGGTAAGTCCGTCATCTACTTCCTGTTTTCCGAGCCGACTTTTACTTTTTAAGGGTAAAAAATTTGAAATGTGAAATTTTTCGTAAAATATTTCTCGGCTTCTACTGGATGGATTGGTTTCAAATTTGGTACACAGCTTCAGCATGATGAGTTTTACTGTGCCTCCCCTTTCCAGGTCAGTCCATCATCAACTTCCTGTTTTCTGAGCCGACTCACTTAAGACTTTTTATGGGTAAAAAAATAGACAATTTTTCGTAACAGATTTCCCGGCTTCTACAAAAGGGATTTATTTCAAATTTGGTACACAGCTTCAGCATTATGAGTTGTACTGTGCCTCCCCTTTCCAGGTCAGTCGGTCATCTACTTCCTGTTTTCTGAATGGTCGAGCAGGGGTATGCTTAGCACGACTTAGTGCAATCCCTTGTTTTATTTTTGCAATATTTGTTCTGATGTTTCGGTATCATACATGTATATGACAAAAATAGACCAAGAACATGTAGAATAAGAACTTCCCATTGTGCAAATATCTACACTAAAACTGAAGTAAATTAATCAAGACAAGTCAAAATGAAGGACCGAATGATCATAAATAAAAACAAATTGTGTCTGTGGTCTAGCTGTCTGTTCGCCCCTAACATAAACACTTGTGCATTCATAGCCTATTAGAAAGCAGCTTTACAATTACAAACAAAATCGAAATTCAATTGCCATTACAGATTAGAAAATTTCAAGCTCAAAATATCAGTTTAGCAATGTTGTGTTACCTTTAACCTAGATCTTACACATATATGCAAGTGCAATGACACTGCAAACGGCCATTATTTGGCAAATTCGTTTTTTTTTTACAAGATGCGTGTCAAAAACTGAATTTTTTATGCCCCCCTTTTCTGTGATCAATCAACCTTGAAGTTGATGAGATAGGTCTGTTTTTTTTATATCCTGATCATATATACCTGATCATATGTATATGTATATAAAGTTTAATGATAATAAGATAACTTCCTTCATGGTAAAGTAGAACAAACCTGTAAGTAAACATGATTCGCGACAAAAGGACCCTTACACTTCAGTAGAAAGGGCAACAAAATTGATCTTGCACATTTTTTTTCCTAACTTGAACATCCCATGAATGACAATGGATGCATCAGGAATAATATTTTATCAGTTGTGACTTCAACACTGAACAATGTATCTTATGTATTCATCATTTAAAGATGAATGTCACAAGGATGGAAATCTTTATGCTTTATTCATGTTACAATGTATTTTTAAAATCTATTCTTCAGAAATAAACAATTTATTTAATTTTGTCTGTCACTGTGCTCTGTACTGTAGCTTAAATGTTCATGTTCCATGCTTCTCATTATCAAAATGTAGAAATCCTCCATGTTCAAATCTGTGAAAGAAAAGCACAAGGCTATAAAAAGACAGAATCAATATATTATATAATACGATATATAACTTATTAGTATTACAAACATTGAGCATAATGTAGCTTAATTATTTACAGGTGATCACAGATGATCTTTGGTATTTTTTTTTCATACCACAAATTCATTTGTAACATGTACATTTTGTAGATAAACAAACACAAAATCCATACACATTGCTACATACGTGTATGTTAATCCTCTATAACCAAATATGATTGCAATAAAACATTTACCATTTTAAGGGTGTCATTCCTTGGATCATGACACAAAATGCAATTAAGAATAGAAATATTTTCTTTTGACATGTGATGTTTGAAGGAAAGCACCACAATATTTATCCTTTCATGTTAGATATTTTAGAAATGGATTAATTTAATTTCTTTAAACATGAATAGGGGACGACGATATGATTTTGAGGGGGGGGGGGGGCTGGCAGTTTTTGTAAACAAATATGCTGGCCTGGAAAAAGTTGAAAATAAATAATCTGGCCTCTGTTTGCAAGAAAATAAATAATCTGTCCCAAGATCCTTGCTCAATCGAGCTATTGTATGCAGACAATAATTATTCTTGTCGCGTAGAAATTAAAAAAAAAAAAAATTATTTTGGCCCTGCAAAATTTTGAAAATAAATAATCTGTCTCTACTGAAACTGCCAGGCCCCCCTTCAGAATCAAATGGTCGTCCCCTTATGGACAAAATGTTTTAAAAGTGTTTAAAAGAACACTAAGAATATTGAAGATTATAAATATTTTTGTTATATTTGTACAGTGTACATGTACTTTAATGACCATAACATCCTTCAGTACAATACAAATCAACTGTTTTTGCACTTGTTTAACTATGCATGCAGCATGTACACAAATTGCCTTTCACACATGTATAGTAGAGGCTGAACATCCATGTACAAAAAAATGTACAAGCTTGTGCATCACACTCACACTGTCACAGGCAAAATTAAAGTGATATTTTGTTTTTGTATGTTTTTTTGTTGTTGCAAATTCATATTCACTCAGTTAAAAATATTTACAAGTCGTTTCGAATTGATTTCAACAACAACAACAAATATATAATCCGTGACGGGGATGATCATTGATGCACTGTTGCAGAACATGTACATTGTTGTCATTGTTTTGAAACGACCCCCTTTTCGCTACCGCTAGGATTTTACGTAAATTTTAAGAATAATTACTCACCAAGAACAAAATAGATGCATTAAAGATAAATGATACATCCATTTGGTCAACAAAATGTACGTCCTGTATTCCTGGTATCCTTCAATCAAGGTAATTGCACGTTTGTTGATCGGCACAACTTGCAAATGGCGACCGCCATGTTGTTGTTGTTGTTGTTGTTAAGTAAATTCCTCCGTTGACTTCGGAGCACCCTGTAGAAACACAGGTAAATAAAGTCTCATTGAATAATAAAGTTTTTACACAATCTCCATCACCAATAAAAGTACTCTTCAAGTTCCCAATCCGTTCACTGCCCTTATACTATGAATGTCATATATAAAGTTTCTACTAATTTCCTTAATATCTTTCACAATGTCTTCGTGTTGCCCTATCACTCCTAAGACTTGGGCATCTGAACTGTCCAAGATGCATCGCAGTAGTAGTTCCTGATTGCTGAATATGATTTCTGCTGTTGCTGAGCTGCGGTGTGTAGTCAGTAAGAGTTTAAGGGTTGATAGGTGTTTTTCTCTGATACAGTGGTAGGTATTGCATTGTAGTATGAGGTGATGTCGGTCCTCATCTCCCGTCTTACAGCTCGGACAGGTTGGTGTTACTGCATGCTGGTTATACTTAGCACGGTTAGACTGCAGGGTATATGTTCCAGTTAAAATCTTGGCTTTAATGTTGGCTTTGCGTACTGCCCTGGTGT
Source organism: Arcuatula senhousia (assembly GCA_963971305.1). Classification (NCBI taxonomy): domain Eukaryota; kingdom Metazoa; phylum Mollusca; class Bivalvia; order Mytilida; family Mytilidae; genus Arcuatula; species Arcuatula senhousia. The sequence continues at coordinate 4,741,529 of OZ020317.1, read as the reverse complement.
TGCTGGGTAAGGTGTTCCACAGTTGATGTGACCTCTGTGTGGGGTGTTCCTGAAGTGTAAGGTAAACTGTTGTTGATTTCTCTTCCAGGTCTTTTTCCCATTTCTTTGTCATGAAGTCTTCTACTGCTGTATTTAGCATTGTTTTCCATTTACTCTTGGATGGGGTGTTCTCCATAATTTCAAAAGCATCTGGAAGGTTGTATTTCTGGAGTAGTAACCTGATGTTGGTAAACCAGCTGTGACTGTCCTGATCTTTGATTGCCAGTTGTCGTCTTGCAATTTGGTGTTCTGTTGAAACTTTATTTCTTGCTATGTTGTAGAAACATGTCAGGGTGTTTTTCTCTATCATTGTTGTAATTGGGGTAGCGCCAATGAGTGAATATGTTGCAGTGTTGGAGCAACGTTCTGGGAGGCCCTGTATCTGTTTTAGGATTCTCTTCTAAAACATTTCTAGTTCTTCCTTTTCCTTGTTGTTGAGTCTGACAGCCTCTAGTCCATAAATAACTCTGGGTCTACAGAAGGTGGTATAGACTTTGAATGATATTGTTGGGTTGATTCCATTTTTCCCACGCAGTCCAGCACCTAACAATGCGTATAGGGTTCTTCTTCCTTTCTGGATCCGTTCCTGTATGTCATTCTTGCTGTCCTCTCTTCTGACCAGACCAATGTGCCTCGTGGAGCTGCCCTCTGCTATTTCTTGATTTCCTAATGTCCATGTTCTTGTGTTTCCATCTTTCTTGTCATTTATGATGACAATGTCACTTTTTGTTGTGTTGATGCTGACACTGTCTCGTGTGGTTTCATTGTTGACTATGTGTAGAGCTTGTTGTAAGTCCTTAGGATCGTATGCTATTATGGCGATGTCGTCGGCTACTGTTGGACAGCCTATGTATGTGGTTCCTATCCTGGCTCCTATTCCGTTCTCACTAAGCAGGTCTAGCAGGTGGTTGTTGTATTTTGACCTTGATAAGGGACGTAACTCAATTCCCGCCAAAATGTCATCTGTGTTAGCGAAATAACTAAAAAAGGGCGTTTTTTCTAGTTTAAATACTCGGATTTTACAATTAACTGATTTCAACTTATAGTTCATTAGAGATAGTTTGAGAAACGATCTACATGAAAATATTATCTATACATTTGAATACAACAATAAAGATTTTAGAAATTTTGGGTTTTTGGGTGCAGGGCACACACATCCCTCTATAGAGCCCAAACGAACTCGGTGACCCCCTTTTTTCTTTCTCTTAAAATGAACCTTATATCGATGACTTAAAAATATTAGTTTTTGGAAAAATTCTATGAAATAGATTTTTTATTATTAATCGAAATTCGTTTGTTTTTGCGCAAAACTAGAGGAAAAAAATCGTCAAATTTATGACAAATCTGTAAATAGAAAACTAACGACCTACCTTTCAAATCTGTTGACTGCTAAAACTTATTCACTAGTATGTCTTGATTGAATATAACCCAAATTTACTGTTAGAGAACCAAAGTCTTTTTGTCTGTAATTATCTTTTGAAGGATCTATGAATGGCCAAGAAAGTGCCAATTTTACGAACTTTGATAGCTTCTGCAGAAAAAACGAGCACGGTGACCCCCCTTTTTATTCCATTTTCCGATGCAGCTTATCAAACTACATAACATATATCAAAATAAAAAAATTCTATGAAAACTCATAAAAGGGATGAGCCACCTTAACTAAAGGGTAACCAACACTTTGGCTAAAATAAAATTCAATTGTTAATTTTTCCTGAAAATTTGCAAAACTGTATACTTTAGTCAGATGAATTCAATTGTAAAATCTTAAGAAAATCAAGCCATAGGTTTCTTTGGAAAAGTTTCATTGAAAATAATAGAGTTTCAACATTTCATATTTTGATCAATGAGAAGCTTGATTCATTAAATCACATGTGCCTGACTAAAACGTTCAGCTGATAAGTAAGAGTAATCTCCCTTAGCTGTTCTGTTCCCCATTAACAGTACTTACATTTTATTTACAGATTCAAACTACAAGTCTCCAATGCCAGAGAGCAATGTTGACAGGGGAGATAACTTACCCTACGGGATCAGCCCACCACAACAGACTGGTTTGTAGTCAATATTTAGACAAAAGGCCTTGAAATTTTTTGAGCTGATATTGGTTATTTTTCTCTATTCAATAACCACTTTGAAATCTATACTGTGGATTCATCTATCAATTTTCATGGTTCGATAAAAATTTATATGTTCGTAGATCCTTAAATTTGTGGTTCTGAAGTCTGCAGCATTCAGATAAATGTTAAACTTTGTTTATGTGGGTTATCAAATTTTGTGGATCAACACCAACCATAAAAACCACAAAAATTGATACCTTATGAATAATAATGAAATCACAGTAATTATACCCCTGCTTCGAAGAAGAGCGGGTATACTGGTTTACCTCTGTCCATTCTTCCTTCTGTCATAACTTTCATAACAGTTTTCTCAGCAACTACATATCACAGTGACTTGAAATATATAGTATATGAGTTCAGTATGAGGTCCTTCATTGTGAGTATTGAAATTAGGTCTGAATAATATCTACTTCCTGTTTACCAACATAGTTCATTTCAGGGGCAGTGGTGGTATACTAAGTGATCAATAGCTCACAGATTCCATGTTTTTTTAGCTGATGTTGGTAATTCCTGTTTAATTACCACTTTGAAATCTTAACTTCAGTATGATTGTGGGTTATTTTTCCCAGTTCAAGTACCACTTTGAAATCTATATTTCAATAATTTATTAATTTCTTTTTCATGATACAGGTGCCCCATATCCACCAGTAAGTGATGCAGCTTATCCACCAAAGAATGATGCAGCCTATCCACCAAAGATTGATGCCCCCTATCCACCACCAGGAGACCAGTCATATCCCCCAACCTATCCATCAGCTCCACCTCCCCAATCACAGTATCCAACAGGAGGGTATCCACAATAAAGGGGAGTAACTCTGATTTGTGATTTGATTGTCTCCTTTTAAAAGATTTCCTGTTATGTGATGGGAAATAACTCCAAATTGTGTTTTGATCGTCTCCCTTTAAATTTTTTCCAGTCAACTAGTTATTAATGAGATTTACATATAATTCAGCTGTCCCTTTTATGCCTCACAAAAAAATTGTGTGTCCTGTGAGTGTGCACCCTAAGATTCCAGACCTTAAACCAAAAATTGTACACCGTGATCAAGTATCACTTGAAAAATCCCATTTGAAATTTTATGAAAAATCTGTTGAATACTCTTTTTTATAAAGTGAAATTGATATGTTTGTCTGAACCCAATGTTATACTCAATGAAATTAACCGAATGTTTTAGTCTTATTTCAAATGTGCAATTTTATATATTCTTCTTATTATTCATAAATGTGATTTTGAACTTAAAATGTTTTTACATAGTTGTATAACAATTGCTTTGTTTTATACATGAAATTCTACAATATAGAGAAAAACCTTAATTTTTTTATGTTGTATGCATAAGTTGTGTCACATTTTGGTATCCTGTTTTGGTGGCACCTTTGTTTTGTTTTTTTAGCAAAAACTTGCAATTTTGCTGTCTTCAGTGTTTTCTAAGCAAGTACTTGCATTAGACTATCTTAGCATTTTGCAAAAAGCTATTTAATGAACATTTTTGAAAGCCATGGTTTGTGATCAACTACTTTTGTTATCCTGATTTGCTGTCGCCTGTTTTCTAAGCAATAACTTGTAATTGTCTTCAGTGTTTTCTAAGCAAGTACTTGGAATAGACGGTACAAAACCATCTTAGCATTTTTCTTAGAGCTATAAAATGTACATCTATGAAAGCCATGGTTTGTGTTCCACTATTTACTAACACTTTTCTTCAAGATAAAGATGAGAAATAGGGAACTGTAACCTTTGACTTGTAAAGATTTATGATATATTATTACATTTTATGACTGTTTGGTGCCATCACACATCAACTTCCTGTACATATCCTGGTGAAATAAAAAATTCCATTGGTTCCCATTAGTTACTTCATTTGGTTTCACAAATTATGTTTTGATTTTCAACTAAACTCTTAATGTGTGAATTTTTGGATTATAAGTTTATTTATTTTTTTTGTTCTTCAAAAAAATGTCCCTTTAGTGAAAATTTAGGTTTTGAATTTGAATTATCTGACGAACATAAAATCATTCTTAAATATTAGACATTTACTTAATCAAAATGCTAAACAATCCCACCACAAAAATTTAGGCATTGACAATAATTTATTTTCAAGTGAACATGTTTTTTTTAAAGCTTTTATCAAATTTTAACACTACAATTCATGCACAATGTAATACATGCTAGTCTAATATCTTCACTTCAATTAACTCATAAAAAAATCATTTGTGTTGTCTTTAAAAATAAGAAAATTTAAGACTTTTAAAGATGAGAACAGTTGGTGCAGCTAGAGTGATTATTAAGTTTGTTTTTGTTGTCCTGAGTGGCACTAATATTACCTCTTGAATCTGTGTGTTATATAGATATTTGATCAGATAAATCTTACTAGTTTTAGCTGATATTTGATAACATTTTTGCTAGTTTGGCTAGTTTTTGTTTTAGACTGTTTAGTAGAAGACTGATATCTGGTTTAATAGAAGATGTTAGATTTGACTTATAAAAATGAATTTGATACGTATTTGAATAAGACTGGGTTTTGATTAAGATGGGTATTTGTTAAGCAAACTGTTGTTTTGGTATTTGTAAGTGTATGGACTTACATCATAAGGATGATGTTTTTAATTTATTGATGTATAATTTTTTTATTCTTTTTGCTTATGGTGTTTTTAATGCAACTATTGTTCAAATCCTTGTACATATTTGTATATTTATAGAATTTATGTAGTAATATATCTATACCTATATACTTATATATGTAATGTTACTTTACTTTAAGAATAGTAATTTATACTATTTAAAGGTTGAATTTTTGTTTGTTTTGATTGTGAAATTTTTTTAAATATTTTTTTTCATACAACTTGCCATCTCTTGTGACAGTTACAAAGTTATATATAGAATATTATGTACTTTCCTTTTTGATACTATCTATATCTAGGTGAGTATCAGACGAGTCCGGTAGGACGAGTCTGATACGAGACTAGATGTAGTTAGTATCAAAAAGGAAAGTATATAATATACTTTTTATCGGTAATGACGTCACAGTTATCAAGTGCTCCCACCTGATATTTTCTTGTATCACGGACTGTCCATGATACTAAAAAATATCAGGCAGATGAGATCAAAGGAAAAAGCCGCTTATTACCGATAAAAAGATAACTATGGAGGAATTTGTCAATAAGTTAACCCATCAGATTACAAATCATATTTTGTTCGACTTTAAAGGAATTTGTCAAATGTTAACCCATCAGCTCACAAATCATTTTTTGTTCAAAAGAATAAAATATGTTGGTTTATATAGTTTATTAAGTTTAAGATATCTCAATAATATTTAGAATAGCTGCAGAGTTATTTTTAATCTCTTTTATGTAGCTGAAAAGAACCAAACTAAAAATGCTACTTGATCATGTGATTTGAAGCCTTCATCAGCATTCAAAGAGATAGGTCAAGGAAATTTTCTCAAATTTTATCAAATGATGTAAAAAAACATTATTTACAACATAAAACGTGGAGCGGCAACAAAATCCAGAATGTTAAAAAAATATTTAAGCCTCAACTCAATTTTATCAAATGACATAAAAATAAAAAACATCATTTAAAACATAAAACGTGGAGTGGCAACAAAATCCAGAATGTCAAACAAATGTTTAAGCCTCGACTCCCTAAAAGATAACTTATATATAATTAATGTTCCAATCATAAAAAGGTGTAACAATAAAATTATGAGTGATTCTGTGGGTAAACATTGCTATAAATTCCTTTGAAAGTATCTATAATTGATTATGATTCCATTTATTATTCATCAAACATTGAAAACACATAAACTTACATTTAAACATGGTAGTCCTATTGCATTTAAATTAAATTGTTTAAATTAACCAATTTTAAAATTTCAAGGTCACAAAAACTTGTAGATTTTTTTGTCACCAAAATAATAAATGAATGTTTTGTTCATTAATAATTTTTTTTATTCCCCCACTCATAAGAGAAGGGGCTATATTGCAATCACCTTGTCCGTTCGTCTGTCCGTCTGTAACAATTTTCGTAACAGATTTCTCAGCTTGTACTGAAGTGATTGATTCCAAATTTGTTATACTGCTTTATCGTGATGAGTGGTATCGTGCCTCCCCATTCCAGGTCAGTCTCACATCCACTTCCTGTTTTCTGAGCCGACTTAGTCTTTTTTAAGGGTTAAAAATAGACAATTTTTCCTAACCGATTTCTCAGTTTCTACTGAAGAGATTCATTTCAAATTTGGTATACAGCCTTGTCATGATGAGTTGTATTGTGCCTCCCCATTCCAGGTCAGTCAGGCATCCACTTCCTGTTTTCTGAGCCAGCTTAGTCTTTTAAGGGTAAGAAATAGACAATTTTTCGTAACAGATTTCTCAGCTTCTATTGAACGGATTAATTTCAAATTTAGTATACAGCTTAAGCATGGTCAATTGTATCGTGCCTCCCTTTCCAGGTCAGTCGCGGATCTACTTCCTGTTTTCTGAGTGGTCGAGTGGGGGTATCCTTAGCACGACTAAGTGCAATCCCTTGTTTAATTTGTCAGTATTTTTTTTTCATTTTCTTTATTTGTTTTTCTCTATTGGATTGTTTGTTTGTTATTTATTTTGAGAAGTAGATAATAATTACTTACAGAATCTTATCTACTTATTCTACCATTAGATATCATTTTAAAAAAACAAATATAAAGATCCATTTAATTGATGCAATTTTCTTATTCTTTTATTTATTTCTTCGTTGTTTGTGATAGGGATTGTTGTTAAGTTTGAAAATTTTTCTATTTGTTTTTAAATTTGCACGCCAAAAATCTATTAACCAGGTTGAAGTCAAATTTCTGTGACTTTTTGCCATTATTATGTTGTCCGAATGTCCCCAACATTTTGTTAAGCATTTTGTTGACAAATAGGGGTTACTTTGGCACTGTCTGATGTCTTGTGTTGTCCTGTGGTGTCACCAAAATTTTAGTCACATTTTTTTTCTTGGCAACTACATGTCACAGCCTCTTGATATTGGCATGTAGTTTCCTTCTGTAGTACTATATGGTGTTAAGAAATTGAATGCCTGTAATTCATCTACTTCCTTTTACTGAATATTTTAAGATGCAGGCAACATGGAAGGCCGTCATTCTAGTTTACTTTTATATGATTCCTATAAAATATACTACATATTGTAATTTCTTATACAACCTTGTCCTTGATCAGAAAGTTGTTCTCAATTGCTGAAACAATTACCCTCTAAGTGCAAATAGCATATCACCTCTCAGGCAGTGTTTGAGTTCCGTTTTAATTTTCAAAAAACGGGACTTCCCCACCTGTATGTGATTAGGATTGTCAGTTACTTGCCCAAGTCTGATGGTTTCATCCACCATTTAAACTAACTGTCCTTAAGGTGGTTCGGGGGTATAAGAAAAATCCATCAGATTTTTGTTAAATTTTGCAGAATTATACTGTGATAAACTGACATTTAAAAAATGCAAAAATAATTGGGGGTCACGGACCTTTCTACAGATTTATGACCTTTCGAAGTTGGTGGCCTAGAGTTCTGTTTTTCAATAGATTGTAAAGGGAAAAGAGTTATTTAGCATCACTGTGAGCTGGAAACCCATCAGATTTTAGTTATATTTCAAAAATGACAAGCCACATATACTATCTTCTGAAAAACATAATAAAAACTTGGGGTCACGGACCTAATTTTCTAGATATTTAAGAAAAACTAATTTTCCCTACACATTTCTATATAAAAATTTGTCACACAGTTTCCCGCCAATTATCTCCCCTGATAATAGAACTTTTCAGAAAAAGCTTAATGTCTGTTTAAATATTTATGTTAAATTCATTTCAATCATAAAATAAAATAAAGAATTCAATTCTAATTCTCTTTAGGTATTTTAGGCCATTTTAATTGATATGCAGACTAAAAATTTGCAAGATGTCTGAAAAAGATGCTCCGTGTTATACTCCCGAACCACCTTAATAGCCCAGGTGCATAAAAAAGGGTGTTAACCCCTAACACACACACACACACACACCTCCTTATTGCTAGATCTGATTTTCATTATTAATGAATTAAATTTATGAACTAGTGCTCTACTTATTTTTTTCATTTTTGTTTTTGTTGAGTGCTATTAGTCAAAATAAGTTAAGAAAATACTAAACCATTATTTGAGGTATTTGTTATGATTGGTTGATCTTTTTGTTTTTATATTTTATACTTGAAAAAGAGCAAAAAAGCAAAGGGCATATGGCTCATCTGAATATTAACACCTTAACTGGAAAACCTGCTGCATAATTATTATAAGAAATTTGAAAATTATTTTATTTTTTTATTTTTAGAATACTTGAAATAGATTTTTTTGACATGTCAAAATTTTATATTTTTTTTATTAATCATTGAATTATTGAAGTACATTTGTGGCATGTCAATTTCGATTTTTATATTTTTAGTTACAATGCACTGCATGCTGTTAAAATAACCCACTACTTGAATAAAAATAACATGTAGATTTTATAGTAATTTACCCCGAGTTCACACTTAAACTTCCCAGATTTTTATTACGCCAAATAAAATTTATTAAGATCAGAGTTGTTTTTTAGATCTTTTTAAAAACATTTTTAATATAAATAATACATGTGCTTGTAACATTATAAAATTTTATATCCAAACATATTGGATTTATGTTTTAAAAACATATTCAATTTTTTTTATAGTTGTTCACCTGTGTTGTGAAATAATCTTTTTAGCTCTATCATCTATAAATCAAGAAGTTTTATTAGTTTTGAGTTTATTATTAAACTTTGGCGTTGTTATATTTGTCCTGTAAGCACAGCTCCTTTACCATAGTATGGATTTTGATGAAACTTTACATGTGGAAAGAATTTCATATGGGGGTCATCATGGAGTAATTTCATTTCTCTCAGGTATCATTCAGGGGAGATTTCTGATCTGTATTTTTTGGCCAGATTTCATGAAGTTAAGGAAAAAAGAGTTATAAAATGGTGAATGTCATGTGGTTGGGGCGGGGGGGGGGGGGGGGGGCGTGAGGGGTGTAATTTTCTTAACAGTTTTCTCAGCAACTACTAATGGTGATCAGCATTGAGTAGAATGCCCTGGTATTTCTAGGTCTGTTGCCTGCCTACTACCTGTTAAATGAAATTTTGCCATTTTTTTTTACTTTGACAGATTTTCAAGTTAGTTTATAGCTTGGATAATTTGCCACAGTTTTTCTTGTTGAAACAAATCTTGAATCTAATGTATCACAAATGTAAACTGTTTTTTACAAAGAAGAGTATCTTGTGAATTTTGATACAATGTACATAAAATCATCAGTAGTTTGTTATTTATTTATTTTGTTTATCTCAGTCAATACAACTCTTTTCCAGTTGTGTGTTTTCCTATGTTTCTGTAATGTTTTGACTTTTTATATCATGATTCCAATTGTTTAAAATGTTTTTAGGGTAAAAACCTTGTTTATCTAAAAGTTATAACTCAGTTAATACATTATTTCTGAAAATTAATTATATATATTTTCTTATCTATTTATTTTTCTCCTTTGACCATCATTGATAATATTTTGTAATTTTTTGTAAAAATACTACGTATATTTTCCTACATATAAACCTTGTATTGCATGTGAAGTATTATATCTATTATCCAAATGTCAAAAAGGTTATGGTCACATCTTTGAAATGTAAAAATTCAAAATCTATATCTGTGCATGTTTTTAAACTACATATTGATACATGTTGTAGATTTGAATGCAGTGCTCAATTTTACCGTGTACTGCCTTATAATAGTCTATTTGCCAATTAGCATCGGATTTTTATTCCGGAATCGATTTAATTTTTTCTTTGTATTAGCTCTATGGAAAAGTCCGTCGTTACCGAATGGCATACAGACCGGACAAGTCTCGAACTTTTTCCTTTACGACTATGATAATCTACCATAAAAATCTGACAAACTTACTGGCATTAAAATGTTTTTGACACCGTATTCTTATAATTTACGCCTTACTGTTTAACATGACCTGAGTAAAAAAAGTTAAAAAGGTTCTATTAATTCTATAAGTCGCAGTAGATTATCGTAGTAATTAACGATAAAGTCCGAGACTTGTCCTGTCTGTATGCCATTTGGTAATGACGGACTTTTCCGTAGCGCTAATACAAAGAAAAATTGAATCGATTCCGGAACAAAAATCCGAAGCTAATTAGCAAATGGACAATTAAAGGGGGCTTAGAACACCATGGATTACAGTAAAAGGGGATATTTTCATGTGGTTTAAATTTCACGTTTTCAGTACCAAAATGCATTTGCGAGGTTTTAGTTTTGCATTTTATTAGATCTCGGAATAGTGGGTCCTTCTTAATGTAATTTACATGAGGGGGTATTTTCACGAATTTGTTATGATCATGAAGTTTTGAAAACAAACCTCTCGCAAAAATTCCCTTTTTACAGTATAATTTTGGTGAAACTTTATAGCCATGAAAATAAATTGGTTCAAAAAGCAAGAGAATTGGACTGTGACAGAATATTATTTTGTACCCTGCAATATACTGTTAACCAACAAATTTTCACGAATTTAAAAGCTGAACAGAAATTAACAGAAATAAATGGTCACAAATAATTCATATTTTAATGTAATTTAATGGTTCTAATGGAGAACAATGAATATAAATAGCTGCGAAATAGCCCTCTAACACTAAAACATGTAATAAAATAGTCACGGAAATAAGTTAATTTTCAGTAAAGGGGGCAAGGTATCAAGTTGATATTCTTCTTTTGGTTTGAAGTCTGTCTGTTCTGTCTATTTGGCAGTAGTTTCCAAAATTTAAACTCTTCAAGCATTTGAATGAAATTTTCCACATCTATATGGAGTAAAACAAAATGAAGGTTAAATTTTATTAAGATTTTCAGCGAAATCTCAACATTTTTGTAAAGTTTAGCAGGGTATAAACTATAATATATACTTACTAAGATAGTAGGTTTTTTTTTACAATTTATTTCTTCTCCATGTATTCTACGTCCCTTTAAAAACTATATAAACTTTCTTGTTAATCTCAGCTGCCAACTGTAGATTTCTAATAAAATTCCTTTAAATTGTTGACTTGTGTACTATTTGTAGGTTAGAATAAGAATAAGAATGAATACAAAAACCAAGTACAGTAAAATGAGAATGAGAACACAAACTAAGTACCGTAAAATGAGAATGAGAACACTAACTAAGTACAGTAAAATGAGAATGAGATCACAAACTTAGTACAGTAAAATGAGAATGAATACACAAACTAAGTACACTAAAATGAGAATGAGAACACTAACTAAGTACAGTAAAATGAGAATGAGATCACAAACTTAGTACAGTCAAATGAGAATGAGAACACAAACTAAGTACAGTAAAATGAGAATGAGATCACTAACTGCGTACAGTAAAATGAGAATGAAAAGACTAAGTACAGTCAAATGAGAATGAAAACACTAACTTAGTACAGTAAAATGAGAATGAGAACACTTTCTAAGTACAGTGAAATGAGAATGAGAACACAAACTTAGTACAGTAAAATGAGAATGAGAACATTAACAAAGTACAATCAAATGAGAATGAGAACACAAACTAAGTACAGTAAAATGAGAATGAGAACACAAACTAAGTACAGTAAAATGAGAATGAGAACACTAACCAAGTACAGTAAAATGAGAATGAGAACACAAACTAAGTACAGTAAAATGAGAATGAGAACACAAACTAAGTACAGTCAAATGAAAATGAATACATAAACTAAGTACAGTAAAATGAGAATGAGAACACAAACTAAGTACAGTAAAATGAGAATGAAAACACTAACTAAGTACAGTCAAATGAGAATGAGAACACTAAGTACAGTCAAATGAGAATGGAACACTAACTAAGTACAGTCAAATGAAAACGAATACTCAAACTAAGTATAAGAATGAATCAAAAACTAAGTACAGTCAAATGAAAACGAATACACAAACTAAGTACAGTAAAATGAGAATGAAAACACTAAGTACAGTCAAATTAGAATGAGAACACAAACTTAGTACAGTCAAATGAGAATGAGATCACTAACTAAGTACAGTAAAATGAGAATAAGAACACTAACTAAATACAGTCAAATGATAATGAATACTCAAACTAAGTATAAGAATGAATACACAAACTAAGTACAGTCAAATGAAAACGAATACACAAACTAAGTACAGTCAAATGAAAACGAATACACAAACTAAGTACAGTCAAATGAGAACAAATACACAAACTAAGTACAGTCAAATGAGAACGAATACACAAACTAAGTACAGTCAAATGAAAATGAATACACAAACTAAGTACAGTAAAATGAAAATGAATACACAAACTAAGTACAGTCAAATGAAAACGAATACACAAACTAAGTACAGGCAAATGAAAACGAATACACAAACTAAGTACAGTCAAATGAAAATGAATACACAAACTAAGTACAGGCAAATGAAAACAAATACACAAATGCAAATTAGCACACTATTTCACTTCAATCAAATGACAATGAATACACAAACTTAGTTTAATCAAATGACAATGAATACACAGACTAAGTTTAATCAAATGAGAATGAGTACATAAACTAAGTACAGTCAAATGAGAATGAGTACACATACTGAGTACAGTGAAATGAGAAATGGTATAAAAATACATTACAGTCAACCGAAAATGGTTTAACAAAATAGTACAATCAAATAAGAATGAATTCACGAAATGTACAGTCAAATGATAAATAGTACACAAACTGTGGACAGGCAAATTAAATGAGTACACAAAATAGATACACGGGAAATCAAATGGGAATGAGTACATAAACTAAAAACAGTCAATGGGAATCAGTACACATATTGAGTACAGTCAAATGAGAAAGAGTATGAAAATACAATACAGTCAAACGAAAATGGTTTAATAAACTAGTACAGTCAAATAAGAATGCAATGAATACACGAACTGTACACAAACTAAGGACAGGCCAATGAGAATGAGCACACAAAATAAATAATCAAATGGGAATTAGTACATAAAATAGGATCAGTCAAATGTAAATGAGTACACAAAAGTACAGTCAAATTAGAATAAGTTCTCAATTTTAGTTCAATCAAATAAAAATGAGTACACAAACTAAGTTTACTCTTATAAAATTGGGTTCACAATCTAAGTCAATGAGTTCACAATCTAAATATAGTCAAATGAGAATGAAAATGAGTTCACAAACTATGTAGAGTCAAATAAGACTTACACACACTAAGTACAGGCAGTTGAGAATGTGTACTCAAACTAAGTAGAATGAAGTGATAATGTGTACACAAACTAAATGCAGTCAATGAAAATGGGTTCCCTAACTAAAAGCAGTCAATAAAAATGGATTCACAAATTTATTGCAGTCAAATGAGAATTGGTACACAAAACCTAGTCAAATAACAATAACTATAATAATAAAGTACAGTCAAATGAAAAAGTGTATACAAACTAAGTTAGATGAGAATGTGTACACAAACATAGTCAAATGAGATTAATAAGAACACAAAGTTAGTACAGTCAAACTAGAATAAGAACCCAAAGCTACTACAGTCAAATGAAAATGAATAAACAAACTGAAAACGGTCAGATGATAATTAGAACATGAACTAAGTAAAATCAAATGAGAATGAATACACAAATTGAAAACAGTCAAATGAGAATGAATGCACAAACTAAAAACAGTCAAATGAGAACCAGTAAACCAGCTTAGAAAAGTCAATGAGATTGAGTACATACAATCCAGCCAAATTAAAACAAGTACATAAATTGAGTAAATCAAATTTTTATGTGTACATAAACTAAAAACAGATGAAAATGTCTATAGAAAACTAAGTACAGTTCAAAGAAAATGTGTACACACACAAAAATTACAGTCAAATGAAAATGAATACGCAAAATAAATTCAGTTAAATGAATTTGACAACACAAGCTATGTACAATTACATGAGCATAAGTGCACAAATTTAGTACAGTCAGATGGGTTGAGAACACATATTGAGATATATGAGAGGAGAACACATAAAGAAAGTACAGAAGCAAAGGGATAAAAATTGGGTATCAAAAAACCGGAATGTTAAAATCAAAACGAGTAAACATGAAAAAGAAAAATCCAAAATGTAAAAGAAACCAGTAAAAACGAACAAAAGTCCAAAATGTCAAAAACAGAACCAGTAAACATGAACATGAAAAGTCCGAAATGTCAAAGACAAAACCAGTAGACGCGAACCAAAGTCCAAAATGTCAAAAACAGAACCAGTAAACACGAACAAGAAAAGTCCGAAATGTCAAAGACATAACAAGTGAACTTGAAAAAGAAAAGTCCTAAATTTACCGGATTTGACACGCTGAATGGACTATTGGCAACGCGGCGGGTCTGCTATAGCAAGCAGGAACTGCTTACTCTTCCGGAGCACCTGAGTTCACTCTTGTTTCGACGTTGTTGATTGATATTCAGTTATTTTGTGTTTCCATGGTTTACATGTTGTCTGTTTTTGTCCTGTTCTTGTTGGTGTTTACTGGTTTTGTCTCTGCCTTTTCGGACTTTTGACATTCGGATGCCCCATTGGTACCTCTGCTTCTTTCAAAGACAAACCAGGTTACACGAGCAAGAAAAGTCCAAAAAAAGACAAAACAAATAAACTTGAAAAAGAAAACTCTGATATGTCAAAGAAAAAACCGGGTTACACGAACAAGAAAAGTCCAAAATGTCCAAGGCAAAACCATCAATCGCGAACAAAAGTCCGAAAAGTCACAGACAAAACCAGTAAACATGATCAAGAAAAGTCCGAAATGTCAAAGACAAAACCAGTAAACACAAACAAGAAAAGTTCAAAATGTCAAAACAATAAACCTGCATACAGTCAAATATAATTGAGAACACCCCACTGACAATCTAATTAGAAATTGTACACAAATAGTATGTTAACCAATGCAGATAGAGAAGAGTTGTTGTTTACTGAAACTGTAAGCTCATAAGCTCAATTCTTCATTTGGTCTGATGATCCTTTATAGGGTTTATGACTTTTTAAATGTAAAAAAATAGTAGTTTATACGGTAGCGATTTTTGTTTAGTTCTTATGTCCTAAAGAATGAAAACTTGCAGATACAATCTTTTGCTTGTCAGTCAAACCCTACCATTAGGTCAAATTATACCCCACTCGTAAGACAGTGGGCTATATTGCAACCACCTTGTCCGTCCGTCCGTCTGTCTGTCTGTCTGTCCGTCCGTCTGTCCGTCCGGTTCAATTTCTCTGCTTTTACTGGATGGATTGGTTTCAAATTTGGTACACAGCTTCAGCATGATCAGTTACACCATGCCTTCCCTTTCCAGGTCAGTCAATCATCTACTTCCTGTTTTCCAAGCCGACTTAGACTTTGGTAAAATATTTAAAATGTGAAATTTTTAGTAACAGATTTCTCGGCTTCTACTGGATGGATTAGTTTCAAATTTGGCACACAGCTTCAGCATGATGAGTTATACCGTGCCTCTCCTTTCCAGGTCAGTCCATCATCTACTTCCTGTTTTCCGAGCCGACTTAGGCTTTTTATGGTAAAAAATTTGAAATGTGAAATTTTTTGTAACATATTTCTTGGCTTCTACTGGATGGATTGGTTTCAAATTCGGTATACAGCTTCAGCATGATTAGTTATACCGTGCCTCCCCTTCCCAGGTCAGTCCATTATCTACTTCCTGTTTTCCGTGCCAACTTAGACTTTTTAATGGATCAAAAATAGACAATTTTCGTAACAGATTTCTCGGCTTCTACAAAAGGTATTGATTTCAAATTTGGTATAAAGCTTTAGAATGATGAATTGTATCGTTCCTCCTCTTTCCAGGTCAGTCGGTCATCTACTTCCTGTTTTCTGAATGGTCCAGTGGGGGTATGCTTAGCACGACTTAGTGCAACCCTTTGTTAATCAGATGGCTGACTTCAAGTTCTTGTAGAGGTAACCTAGTATAGTCGCTATTCTAAATACTTATGGGTCAATCTTTTAAGATATCTTCAATATCGATGGCTGAATATAGAAACTCAGAAAAGAAATTCCCATATTAATTCATTTTTTTAATTCAAAAACGATATCATATTGCATTAATTGCCATTAATTTCTTATGCAGTAAAACGACAACTGGCCCAAATTGCGTCATCAGGTCACGTGACGCCTATCTCATTAAAATTTTCTGGATCGGGGGAAGCGATAAAATGTGATGCTAATTACTCATCTTATTCAGGGGAATTGAAAAGTTTTATGGTGTTTTTTACTGTTTATGATGATAATAAGATCTAACATAAAAATATCAAAAATTATGGTGTACCGAAAGGTTCATAAATAAATATCTAGCATATGCTGCAAATCAATAAACAGCATAAGCTTTAAATTAATAGCATATGCTGTAAAATTTATAGCATATGCTGTAAAATCTATAGCATATGCTGTAAAAATTATAGCATATGCTGTATTTATTATAGCATATGCTACATTTACAGCATTTGCTGTTATTATAGGCAATTTCTCCAAAAGATTCAAAAATAAATTTGTAGCATATGCGCTTGTTTTCAAATCCGAGCTTATGCAGATAAATTGGTTACACGTACTACGAGGTTCAAATCTATTTTAAAGCATATGCTTCAATATTGTTTATCTTATTCCTATTTATGTTTAATGGAAGGATGTCAATCACCAGAGATTGACAAGTTAATTTGTATTATATGAATATGAAATACGACTATCATGAGAAATGCGTTACAGATGTGGCTTGAAATGGACTGCACGTGGTGAAATAATCATAGCTGCATGGGGGGAAAATGTTTCATTAATGAAATTTCCTCATCATCAAAGGCTAATTGTTTTTTATGATCAACTTAAGAATTCGAAGGAAAATATTTTTCAATGAACGTTATAAATTGACAGTTGACAATAAAAAAAACAAGAAAGAAATAAGATTTTTACACTAACAGTTGGTCAAGGCCAAATGAACTGTACAAATGTAGTTAGATTATTAACTAATAAAGAAATTTTAGGAAACACTATAAATGTAAGAATCTTCTTTGAGAAAAAAAATAACTGGTTTCAAAACACAATACATAATACACATGAAGAACAATCCACATACACTGTAACAAAAGGCTCACAGGAGCCTTGATTTCTCACCTGATTTCAATAACTGATGGAAAACAAATATTTGTGGACATCTGAGCGAACAAAAAATCAAATAACTTCCACCGAGACGGTTAGGAGCCATAACTCTAATCATCTGACAGCTTCAGCCTAATGGATGTTTTTGAAGAGTTCAGTAAATTGAAGCATTAAGAAAAAAACACTTTACACTATTTTTCACGTTAAAAGGGCCATAACCCGCTATAATCTGACATCTTCGATCCAATGAAGACTTGTAAAGCACAATCACCTTAAGCAAGCAACAGCTTTTTTCTATCTGCAATGGTTTTCAATCTATAGACCAAAAACACAAAAAAACGCTATTTTGACCGTTAAAGGGCCATAACCCCTATAAGGGGTCATCTGATATCTTCGACCCAATTGGGAACTTTTGTAGAACTCTGGGTTCAAAAGACGACATAGAGAAGTGTTTGCGACACAACCAACATAAAGAAACGGGAATTTAAAAAATCCTTGACAAAGGAAAACAGCCAGCAGTCTTCAACATGACCAGAGGTCGCTGCTCGTCGTCTCGCATTGACCCAATACTAAATATACAATACATAAGTTTCATTTGGCCAACCAGAATTCATATTATTGTAGCTAAATTTAATTTCTAAACGAATATATGGGGACACCCAAAAAAAAATCAATCATATTCATCCTTTTATGGTATGCAAAATTATTGTAAAATTTCACAGCATCGAAAAATGGGACCCCCAATCAATCCTATCCATCCTTTTATGGCAAGAAGTATCATAGCAATAGCATAGCAATCGGATAACAAGAACGAAAGGAATTAATTGTGGGAAGTTCAACAATAAAGTTAACAGACACGACGCAGACGATGCCCATGACGACAACATGCATCACAATTTTTGTGCGGTTGTTAAAAAGAAATCGAAAGCAAGCTCAACGGGCTAGATCGCTGTAGCTTTAGGTGTTTAAAAGTGATTTTTTTTTATAAATGGTCATATCTCTGTATTAGTTCATTTATACATTTACCTCGAGCGCTTTCAATTTTTCAAGCCTATCTTCAGCAACCAGGGGTCCAACTTGTACAAGTCAGAATGGTCAGAACCAATATAACTTAAACTGTAGAGAAACTTAGTGCGATAGCTAACAAATAAATACCCCCACTCTCTCCAAATCAATCAGGTAAAATTTCAAATGAAGAGGTGCACATTTACATTATATCACAAAGGTTGTATGAAAGTTTCATGAAACTCCATCAAGGGTTTAGGAGGAGTTGGGGATAAGAGATAGGCCTGTTCGTCAAATGGCCAAGTGACCAAGTCCATGTTTGCAATGGGAAACCCAGAAAATCATTCAGATCAAATTTTAAAGTAGAAGGAAGGTGCACTATCAAAAAAGATTGTAACTATGAGAGTTTAATGAAAATCCATTGAGGGATTTAGATAAGAGATGGGTACAAAACAAACAAACAAACAAACAAATAATTTTATTGCTAATCACAGCGCCCAAAAAGAGCAGAATAATCAAAGAAAATTACAATATACAGTACATTATGCTAGATTATAATGATTGGTTGACCCGAACCCCTCCCCCCCACCCCCCCCCCTTAAAAGACTAAGCCAACAGAGGCACAAAAGTCAATTCAGTAAGTTAGTAAATGGGGCAAGACTCGCTAGGTAATGTGAATTATTACTATTATTATATTATTATTATAATATATATATATATATATATTTTAATATAAGCCAATTTGAGATGTAATTAATTATATACTATATTCATATTACTTGGATAAAACATATGTAACTATATTTAGGACACGCCAGTTTCCAGAATATTTTGTCTGGCAGTGAATAAATTTCTTATAAGGTTTGCTAAAATTTTTAGTATTTCTGGATTTTCATTTGAAAGAAGCCAGATAAATTTTCCTTCTGATTTACAAGTAAGTAAATTGGGATAGCATTTTGTTATGTCCTTAAGGACTGCATCACGGATAAAATTTAATTTTGAACAGTTAATTAGAAAATGAATCTCATCTTCCACGTCTGATTTACATAACTTAAATATACGCTCGTTTACAGGAATACCATTTTGTCTGCCAGTCTCAATTTCCAGAGAATGGGACCCAATTCTGAATTTACACAATGTATATCTATCTGCAGTACTGGTTGTGGATATATAAGGTTCAAATTTAAAATGGTTTTTGTAAAGGCGATAAGTTCTAAGTTTATTTTTTTGGTTATCATTTTTTCTTTTATCACAGAAGAGTTCTTCCTTCCAAATGACCGAATACATTACAGTCATTTTTTTCCACAATTCCCTTTTAATATTTATTTTATTGTTTAAAATATGACTTGGAAGAATATCAAATAAATTTAGTATGCTTTTAATACAGCTGTACCAAGAGTTGACCCCATTGATATCCAAAGACTTGGATAAAGAGAGGGCCTCTTTTAATAAAACATTTGTAGACTTTTCTAATCTTGTCCAATATTTTATTAGGTTTATAATTACACTGAAGAATAATGGGAATCTACCTATCTCTGCTAGTACTGCAGCATTAGTACTGCGTCTATTCACTCCTAAAATAAATTTACTTGCTTTAACGTTTAAATTTTCAATTCTGCTAGTATTGCATAATTTGTAAAAGGCCATAGCTGACTTGAGTTTACTTGGCATGCATGAGCCCCATATCTCTGATCCATACAGTAATACAGATTTAACTGTATGATCAAAAATATGTAGAAAAGAGGTTACCCTAGGCTTTTTCTCTCCAAAACATTTAGTTAATTTAAAATATGCTTTAAGTCCTTTGTTAAAAATTTCTGTGGCTGCAAAAGAAAATGAACCAGAAGCTGAGAAATTAACTCCCAGATAACAGTAGTTTCTTACATTTTCTATGACATGATTGTCTATTCTAAATAGATGAGATGGAATCTTACCACCAGAATTAAAAGTTAAACATTTAGTCTTCTTAAAATTTACAATAAGTTGCCATCTAGTACAATATTCATTTAGTTTATCAAGCATATTTTGTAATCCATCTCTAGTGGATGACAATAACACTAAGTCGTCAGCATAAAATAAACAACTTAGAGGAGTGTTATTGATTGTGATAGGGTCACAATTTGCATCAAGGCAGTTCTTAAAATCATTGACAAAAATCTTAAATAGGTTAGGACTTATATTATCCCCTTGACGCACTCCTATGTTAGAGGGGAAGAAATCGGTTATATTGTTTTTATTAGTCTTAACACATAGTTCTGTTTTCAAATACATATTTTTATAATAGAATAAAATTTATCACTTAATCCTATTTTTCTTAATTTGTAAAATAAACCTGTATGCCAGACAGAGTCAAAGGCTCCTTTAAAATCTACAAAACATGTATAAAGTGGTTTAGAACCCTTACTTGTATGTTTTTCAACTAAAGTTTTAAGTACAAACATGTCGTCAGATGTACGCTTATCCTTTGTGAAACCGATTTGTTCATCATGAATAATATTATGTTCCAGCAAATACTTTTCTAATCTTGAGTTCAGAACTTTAGTAAAAAGTTTCCCGACACAACTATTAATAGTTATACCCCTATAATTTGAGGGGTCATCTTTTGGACCTTTTTTATAAATGGGGTTTATAAAACCCTGTCCCCACTGGTTAGGATATATACTAGAAGAAAAGATAGTGTTAAATAATTTGTGAAGACAATCAAGTAGATGTGTTTGTCCATGCTTAATCATCTCATTTATTACTACATCAAAGCCAGATGCTTTATTATTTTTTAGGCCTAAAATAGATTTGCTGATCTCTGCCCTAGAAATAGTGTAGTCTAGTTCATTAAATATTTTGTCTTGTTCTAAAAGTTCTAATTTTTTTGCCATGTTTTCCTCATCTGCCCCAGACGGTTTAGAGTTGAGGTTTTTAAAATAGTTAAGCCATTCATTATGTGATACTGGATATTCAGACATGTGTCTTGGCTTATTAAAATTACAAATTTCATCAAGCAGTTTCCAATATTCTTTTGGATTATCATCATACATAGTGTCTAGTTTATTTATAAGGTTTTGATGATATTGCCTAGATTTAGTTTTTCTTAGCTTTCGAAATTGCTTAAGTGTACTAAAATAGGAGCCTCTGACCTGTGGGTCATTAGGAAATTTTTTAAATAAGTACAGTTTGTTATCTAAATTTCTTTTTGCCTGATATAGTGGTTGGTCAAACCATTTTGGTTTAGGCTTTTTAGTCTTGCAGTTCTTAGATACTTTTATAGATTTTCTTTTTTTTAATGCTATATTAGCGGCTTCATATATTATATTATTAAAGTTGTCCACCATCTGGTTGACATCAGGGTTGTTTGTGTTCTTATTTTCATGTAAAAATGAAGCTATTTCTAATTGCACTTTCTCAGACATAAGTGCCTGTTGAAATTGGACTGAAGATTCATCATTCCATATGTATTTTGGTGGTAAATATTTTGAATGGATTTCATATTCATTATAAATATAACAATTAACAGAAAGCATTATAGATATTTTACAATGATCTGACAGGGTACATGTACCCTGAGGTGTAACGGAATGACGGACGGAAGGGCGGAAGGACAGACTCCTATATACCCCTCAATTTTTAAGCGGGGTAGGGTGGTATAAAAAACTAGTGGTATCCTTTAGTTTAATAATTCCCAATCTAACTCCAATAAGTAGATTTTACTAGACTGTCATTTAGAAATATGTATGGTTATATATTTTCGAGTACTGGAATATGTGTTGGAAAGACACAGTTTACATATTTCCAATATTTGACAACGTTTGGCTATTTCTTTAAAAATTGATAAATTTATTTGTTTGGTCATTGCTGTAATATTTTTTTGGCTTCTGTTTTTGTTTTATCAAATCTTATATACTACCGGTTTTCCAAAGTTTATACTCCTAGCGTGTCTGATGAAGGTTAATCCAGAAAAGCGCTTCACACGCAGCGAAATTTTGCATTGTACATTTATCAAAATCATTTCAATATGTGGATCGTGTCTTTCTGGCACATATTCCATATTCTTTCGTATTTAATATTAAATTCATTTTCTTAATACAGATCCAGAGCTTTATAAAAATCTTATTTTTACAAGATCGTCATTGCTTTATTATTTAATTTATCTTTTGGTTTTAAAATCATTCTGACTTTGTAAGTCAGGTTCAAAAGTTTACTATATGGTCCTTTGGGAATAAATTTTTCAACTTTTGCGGTCGTGAGCTCCGAGGTCTTTAATTTTGCTTTAACAATTATTTATCTAGTTTTAACCACATCCGTCGAGATAAATGGCAGAATATATAACATGTGTTTATTCATGTTATTATCTATGAAAATTGTTTATGATAATTGAAACTTTGCAGTCAATCTGTTTCCTATTTGCACAGAATTCTTTCCTTGTGATATGAATGGAAGTATTGGTCACTTCAAAAACATTGAATATTAGGCACTGACCATTTGATTTCCTTGGGGGGGGGGGGTCTGGGATTAAAAAAAAAATAATCTGGCCCCCATTTTGCGCCTTCGAAAAAAAAAAGAGATTTTCTGAAAAAAAGTTTCTAACCTTGAGTGTATGGGAAAAAATAAGCTGGTCCGTGCAGCGGTCGAAAAAAAATTCCCGGCTCGGGTGAAAATCCCAGGCCCAAATCAAATGGTCGGTGCCTTAGAGCAAAATTGATAAAAAACAATTTCAGATTCATTCAGACCTGAAGAAGTCAGTCTATAGAGGAATAAATTTTAAAATGAATCTTACTTCTTTTAATTTATCCTGTCAAATAAACAAACAACAAAGAGATATTTTATTCTCAGAAATTTAAAACTAACTTGTAACGAAAAAGTGAAATATATCTTTTGTCCAAATCTAGAAATTTTAACTCGTGTCAAGGACTTTATAAATCTCTAGAACAGCGAAATTTCGTTTTATTGCAAAACGCGTTATTACATTTCATACTTTATTGCAAAACGGGTTGTCATATTTAACGCAATTTGCAATAACACTTTAAACTCTATTTCCATGCTCCAAAGTTATGTTTTAGATAGTTTATACATTATGAAGCATTTTGTATCATATTTGAGCCAAATAAAGACCAAACAAATCAATATTGAATCAAATAAAATTTCACATCAAATCGGACAGAAGTACATGGTTACAGCAGGGACCCAGCAGGGGTATACGTGGTTAGCAGTAGTTTATCTTTTTTATCAATTCATACTAATTTAGCGCAACTAAGGACACAATATACATGATATAGGCCAAAATTTCGTTTTATTGCAAAATGCGTTATTACATTTCATAGTTTATTGCAAAACGGGTTGTCATATTTAACGCGATTTGCAATAACACTTTAAACTCTATTTCCATGCCTTGAAGTAATGGTTTAAAATAGGCTATACATTATGAAGCATTTTGTATCATATTTGAGCCAAGTAAAGACCAAACAAATTAATATTTAATCAAATAAAATTTCACATTAAATCTGACCAAAATACATGGTTACAGCAGGGCCCTAGCAGGGGTTTACGTGGCGAGCAGTAGATTTTCTTTTTTATCAGTACATACTAACTAGACTTAACCAAGAACAAATTATAGGCCAAAATATCGTTTTATTGCAAAACGCGTTATAACATTTCATACTTTATTGCAAAACGGGTTGTCATATTTAACGCAATTTGCAATAACACTTTAAACTCTATTTCCATGCCTTGAAGTAATGGTTTAAAATAGGCTATACATTATGAAGCATTTTGTATCATGTTTGAGCCAAGTAAAGATCAAACAAATCAATATTTAATCAAATAAAATTTCACATCAAATCTGACCGAAGTACATGATTACAGCAGGGACCCAGCAGGGGTATACGTGGCGAGCAGTAGTTTATCTTTTTTATCAGTACGTACTTACTGACGTAACCAAGGACAATATATAAGCCAAAATTTCGTTTAATTGCAAAACGCGTTATTACATTTCATAGTTTATTGCTAAACGGGTTGTCATATTTAACGCGATTTGCAATAACACTTTAAACTCTATTTCCATGCCTTGAAGTAATGTTTCAAAATAGTTTATACATTATGAAGCATTTTGTATCATATTTGAGCCAAGTAAAGACCAAACAAATCAATATTTAATCAAATAAAATTTCACATCAAATCTGACCAAAGAACATGGTTACACCAGGGACCTAGCAGGGGTATATGTGGCGAGCACTAGTTTATCTTTTTATCAGTACATACTAACTAGACTTAACCAAGGACAATATATAGGCCAAAATTTCGTTTTATTGCAAAACGCGTTATTACATTTCATAGTTTATTGCAAAACGGGTTGTCATATTTAACGCGATTTGCAATAACACTTTAAACTCTATTTCCATGCCTTGAAGTAATGGTTTAAAATAGGCTATACATTATGAAGCATTTTGTATCATATTTGAGCCAAGTAAAGACCAAACAAATTAATATTTAATCAAATAAAATTTCACATTAAATCTGACCAAAATACATGGTTACAGCAGGGCCCTAGCAGGGGTTTACGTGGCGAGCAGTAGATTTTCTTTTTTATCAGTACATACTAACTAGACTTAACCAAGAACAAATTATAGGCCAAAATATCGTTTTATTGCAAAACGCGTTATAACATTTCATACTTTATTGCAAAACGGGTTGTCATATTTAACGCAATTTGCAATAACACTTTAAACTCTATTTCCATGCGTTGAAGTAATGGTTTAAAATAGGCTATACATTATGAAGAATTTTGTATCATATTTGAGCCAAGTAAAAACCAAACAAATTAATATTTAATCAAATAAAATTTCACATCTAATCTGACCGAAATACATGGTTACAGCAGGGACCTAGCAGGGGTATACGTGGCGAGCAGTAGATTTTCTTTTTTATCAGTACATACTAACTAGACTTAACAAAGAACAAATTATAGGCCAAAAAATCGTTTTATTGCAAAACGCGTTATTACATTTCATAATTTATTGCAAAACGGGTTGTCATATTTAACGCAATTTGCAATAACACTTTAAACTCTATTTCCATGCCTTGAAGTAATGGTTTAAAATAGGCTATACATTATGAAGCATTTTGTATCATGTTTAAGGCCAAGTAAAGATCAAACAAATCAATATTTAATCAAATAAAATTTCACATCAAATCTGACCGAAGTACATGATTACAGCAGGGACCCAGCAGGGGTATACGTGGCGAGCAGTAGTTTATCTTTTTTTATCAGTACAAATTATAGGCCAAAATATCGTTTTATTGCAAAACGCGTTATAACATTTCATACTTTATTGCAAAACGGGTTGTCATATTTAACGCAATTTGCAATAACACTTTAAACTCTATTTCCATGCCTTGAAGTAATGGTTTAAAATAGGCTATACATTATGAAGCATTTTGTATCATGTTTGAGCCAAGTAAAGATCAAACAAATCAATATTTAATCAAATAAAATTTCACATCAAATCTGACCGAAGTACATGATTACAGCAGGGACCCAGCAGGGGTATACGTGGCGAGCAGTAGTTTATCTTTTTTATCAGTACGTACTTACTGACGTAACCAAGGACAATATATAAGCCAAAATTTCGTTTAATTGCAAAACGCGTTATTACATTTCATAGTTTATTGCTAAACGGGTTGTCATATTTAACGCGATTTGCAATAACACTTTAAACTCTATTTCCATGCCTTGAAGTAATGTTTCAAAATAGTTTATACATTATGAAGCATTTTGTATCATATTTGAGCCAAGTAAAGACCAAACAAATCAATATTTAATCAAATAAAATTTCACATCAAATCTGACCAAAGAACATGGTTACACCAGGGACCTAGCAGGGGTATATGTGGCGAGCACTAGTTTATCTTTTTATCAGTACATACTAACTAGACTTAACCAAGGACAATATATAGGCCAAAATTTCGTTTTATTGCAAAACGCGTTATTACATTTCATAGTTTATTGCAAAACGGGTTGTCATATTTAACGCGATTTGCAATAACACTTTAAACTCTATTTCCATGCCTTGAAGTAATGGTTTAAAATAGGCTATACATTATGAAGCATTTTGTATCATATTTGAGCCAAGTAAAGACCAAACAAATTAATATTTAATCAAATAAAATTTCACATTAAATCTGACCAAAATACATGGTTACAGCAGGGCCCTAGCAGGGGTTTACGTGGCGAGCAGTAGATTTTCTTTTTTATCAGTACATACTAACTAGACTTAACCAAGAACAAATTATAGGCCAAAATATCGTTTTATTGCAAAACGCGTTATAACATTTCATACTTTATTGCAAAACGGGTTGTCATATTTAACGCAATTTGCAATAACACTTTAAACTCTATTTCCATGCGTTGAAGTAATGGTTTAAAATAGGCTATACATTATGAAGAATTTTGTATCATATTTGAGCCAAGTAAAAACCAAACAAATTAATATTTAATCAAATAAAATTTCACATCTAATCTGACCGAAATACATGGTTACAGCAGGGACCTAGCAGGGGTATACGTGGCGAGCAGTAGATTTTCTTTTTTATCAGTACATACTAACTAGACTTAACAAAGAACAAATTATAGGCCAAAAAATCGTTTTATTGCAAAACGCGTTATTACATTTCATAATTTATTGCAAAACGGGTTGTCATATTTAACGCAATTTGCAATAACACTTTAAACTCTATTTCCATGCCTTGAAGTAATGGTTTAAAATAGGCTATACATTATGAAGCATTTTGTATCATGTTTAAGGCCAAGTAAAGATCAAACAAATCAATATTTAATCAAATAAAATTTCACATCAAATCTGACCGAAGTACATGATTACAGCAGGGACCCAGCAGGGGTATACGTGGCGAGCAGTAGTTTATCTTTTTTTATCAGTACGTACTTACTGACGTAACCAAGGACAAAATATAAGCCAAAATTTCGTTTAATTGCAAAACGCGTTATTACATTTCATAGTTTATTGCTAAACGGGTTGTCATATTTAACGCGATTTGCAATAACACTTTAAACTCTATTTCCATGCCTTGAAGTAATGTTTCAAAATAGTTTATACATTATGAAGCATTTTGTATCATATTTGAGCCAAGTAAAGACCAAACAAATCAATATTTAATCAAATAAAATTTCACATCAAATCTGACCAAAGAACATGGTTACACCAGGGACCTAGCAGGGGTATATGTGGCGAGCACTAGTTTATCTTTTTATCAGTACATACTAACTAGACGTAACCAAGGACAATATATAGGCCAAAATTTCGTTTTATTGCAAAACGCGTTATTACATTTCATAGTTTATTGCAAAACGGGTTGTCATATTTAACGCGATTTGCAATAACACTTTAAACTCTATTTCCATGCCTTGAAGTAATATTTCAAAATAGTTTATACATTATGAAGCATTTTGTATCATATTTGAGCCAAATAAAGACCAAACAAATTAATATTTAATCAAATAAAATTTCACATTAAATCTGACCAAAATACATGGTTACAGCAGGGCCCTAGCAGGGGTTTACGTGGCGAGCAGTAGATTTTCTTTTTTATCAGTACATACTAACTAGACTTAACCAAGAACAAATTATAGGCCAAAATATCGTTTTATTGCAAAACGCGTTATAACATTTCATACTTTATTGCAAAACGGGTTGTCATATTTAACGCAATTTGCAATAACACTTTAAACTCTATTTCCATGCCTTGAAGTAATGGTTTAAAATAGGCTATACATTATGAAGCATTTTGTATCATATTTGAGCCAAGTAAAGACCAAACAAATCAATATTTAATCAAATAAAATTTCACATCAAATCTGACCAAAGAACATGGTTACACCAGGGACCTAGCAGGGGTATATGTGGCGAGCACTAGTTTATCTTTTTATCAGTACATACTAACTAGACGTAACCAAGGACAATATATAGGCCAAAATTTCGTTTTATTGCAAAACGCGTTATTACATTTCATAATTTATTGCAAAACGGGTTGTCATTGTCATATAAAATTTCACATCAAATCGGACAGAAGTACATGGTTACAGCAGGGACCCATCAAGGGTATACGTGGTTAGCAGTCGTTTATCTTTTTTATCAATTCATACTAATTTGGCGCAACTAAGGACACACTATACCTGATATAGGTTAAAATTTTGTTTTATTGCAAAATGCGTTATTACATTTCATAGTTTATTGCAAAACGGGTTGTCATATTTAACGCAATTTGCAATAACACTTTAAACTCTATTTCCATGCCTTGAAGTAATGGTTTAAAATAGTCTATACATTATGAAGCATTTTGTATCATGTTTGAGCCAAGTAAAGATCAAACAAATCAATATTTAATCAAATAAAATTTCACATCAAATCTGACCGAAGTACATGATTACAGCAGGGACCCAGCAGGGGTATACGTGGCAAGCAGTAGTTTATTTTTTTTTATTAGTACATACTTACTAGACGTAACCAAGGACAATATATTAGCCAAAGTATCGTTTTATTTCAAAACGCGTTATTACATTTCATACTTTATTGCAAAACGGGTTGTCATATTTGACGCAATTTGCAATAACACTTTAAACTCTATTTCCATGCCTTGAAGTAATGGTTTAAAATAGGCTATACATTATGAAGCATTTTGTATCATATTTGAGCCAAGTAAAGACCAAACAAATTAATATTTAATCAAATAAAATTTCACATTAAATCTGACCAAAATACATGGTTACAGCAGGGCCCTAGCAGGGGTTTACGTGGCGAGCAGTAGATTTTCTTTTTTATCAGTACATACTAACTAGACTTAACCAAGAACAAATTATAGGCCAAAATATCGTTTTATTGCAAAACGCGTTATAACATTTCATACTTTATTGCAAAACGGGTTGTCATATTTAACGCAATTTGCAATAACACTTTAAACTCTATTTCCATGCCTTGAAGTAATGGTTTAAAATAGGCTATACATTATGAAGAATTTTGTATCATATTTGAGCCAAGTAAAGACCAAACAAATTAATATTTAATCAAATAAAATTTCACATCTAATCTGACCGAAATACATGGTTACAGCAGGGACCTAGCAGGGGTATACGTGGCGAGCAGTAGATTTTCTTTTTTATCAGTACATACTAACTAGACTTAACAAAGAACAAATTATAGGCCAAAAAATCGTTTTATTGCAAAACGCGTTATTACATTTCATAATTTATTGCAAAACGGGTTGTCATATTTAACGCAATTTGCAATAACACTTTAAACTCTATTTCCATGCCTTGAAGTAATGGTTTAAAATAGGCTATACATTATGAAGCATTTTGTATCATGTTTGAGCCAAGTAAAGATCAAACAAATCAATATTTAATCAAATAAAATTTCACATCAAATCTGACCGAAGTACATGATTACAGCAGGGACCCAGCAGGGGTATACGTGGCGAGCAGTAGTTTATCTTTTTTATCAGTACGTACTTACTGACGTAACCAAGGACAATATATAAGCCAAAATTTCGTTTAATTGCAAAACGCGTTATTACATTTCATAGTTTATTGCTAAACGGGTTGTCATATTTAACGCGATTTGCAATAACACTTTAAACTCTATTTCCATGCCTTGAAGTAATGTTTCAAAATAGTTTATACATTATGAAGCATTTTGTATCATATTTGAGCCAAGTAAAGACCAAACAAATCAATATTTAATCAAATAAAATTTCACATCAAATCTGACCAAAGAACATGGTTACACCAGGGACCTAGCAGGGGTATATGTGGCGAGCACTAGTTTATCTTTTTATCAGTACATACTAACTAGACGTAACCAAGGACAATATATAGGCCAAAATTTCGTTTTATTGCAAAACGCGTTATTACATTTCATAGTTTATTGCAAAACGGGTTGTCATATTTAACGCGATTTGCAATAACACTTTAAACTCTATTTCCATGCCTTGAAGTAATATTTCAAAATAGTTTATACATTATGAAGCATTTTGTATCATATTTGAGCCAAATAAAGACCAAACAAATCAATATTTAATCAAATAAAATTTCACATCAAATCTGACCAAAGTACATGGTTACAGCAGGGACCTAGCAGGGGTATATGTGGCGAGCACTAGTTTATCTTTTTTATCAGTGCATACTAACTTGACGTAACCAAGAACAAATTATAGGCCAAAATATTGTTTTATTGCAAAACGCGTTATTACATTTCATAGTTTATTGCAAAACGGGTTGTCATATTTAACACGATTTGCAATAACACTTTAAACTCTATTTCCATGCCCCAAAGTAATGTGTCTAAATAGTTTATATATGATGAAGCATTTTGTATCATATGAAAGCACCATCTTTTTATTATACATTTTAATAAAAAAGTAGAATTTATAACACAAAGAAAAAGGTTTTGTGCATTTTTGGATATATTTTGTTTGTTTGTTTTTTTTTTGTTCAGGCGAGATCAACAGGTGTTCAAACAAAAGTCAGCACGCTTTCCACGAGATGCGTATCTACTGACTGCGGTGTCTCGCGCGGACAGCCAATCAAATTACTTGAAATTGAATATCACATCGTTCGGGGTGTGATACGCAAAAAGATCTCATCTCGCGAGAAATAGATAATATTGCACAACAGTTAGAGAAATATATATATATCACATTTTAAAGTTGGTATCTGACAGTGTTTTATCTTTTTTTGTTTTTTCTTTTGGCAGGTGAAACATTATTTTAATAAACCCATTGTTTGCATATTTGTTTTGTCTATATTTTTTTCCTTAATAGTACCAACTTGAAGGAAAATGATTTCAGTAAAAGCATGATTTACCTGTGGAAAAATTCGCTCAATTGATTTTTTTTTCTGGCTTAAATGAAACGTATTTTCTAAATCTATAAGGTGCGAAACATTATCTTTGCAGACCATTACGTTTCGGAATACTAAAGGGCAGGGACGTCAGTGCTAAGGAATGAAGTCATGAACTGATAAGAATAAGGAGTAGCAAGCTTGGCTGAACTGAAAAAAAAAGAAAGAATAAAAATGATAGATGCGAATACCTTATTGCATTTTTGGTCCTTCTGATTAGACCAATCCGGCTACCGAAGCGGCTCCTGGGCATACACCCAACCGGCACAGCTCTAATATTCATTAGGACATACATGTAGTAATAATACGGACCCAAAGCTGACCAATCAATGACAGATGAAAGCTTCCGCTTGAAGGATACCGAGTCGTGGGTCTCAGCAGTAGTAGCTGGTAGTTGGCTCCAATGTAGAATGGTTCTTGGGAAGAAGCTGTATTTAAAGACATCGGATCTGGTGTGTTATTGCTGCAATTTCGTAGAGTGGTTTGACCTGGTTCGTCTTATGGATGGTATAGATAGTCAGAGGGTAGTATATCTACTAGGTCGTTGACAATCTTGTAGAACATTACTAGTTGGATCTTAGTTCTTCTCGACTCGATGTTTCCCATTCTAGGTCGTTATAAGCATAGCAGAAACACTGTCGGTGTTGCATATTTATTGGTGGCATACCTTGCTGCTCGTCATTGAACCATTTCAAGCTTAATAATAGACTGTATGGTGTATGGGTTCCATATTGAGGCGCAGTATTCGAAGTTGGGTCTAACGAGGGACAAATAGGCTGCTGCCATTGGGTCTTTACTTGTAATCTTCAAGTTGCGCTTCAGAAAACCAATGGTGGTTTCCTTCTCAAACTATCCTGTTTTTGCGCAATTGGAATATTACATCGCACCGGGTAGAAATGTGTATTTTTATGTAATAAATTTATTATAAAAAACGATGGTCGGCGAATGCGGCCAATACTAATTTTGACAAAATACGCTGAAAAAAAAAAAAACCGGTGAAAATGTGTGAAAAATTAAGAATTTTAAAGTTGTTTGAAATGTCAAGGCTAGACCTATGATGTTAATATTTTGTTAAATCTTACAGAATTTTTTTTTACACATTTTTGATAAATATAGGAAGATCGAGCTGACGTACTTTAAAAACAAGTAAATCTGTGTACGTTATATACTATATTTATCAATTTAAATAAGCACAATATCAGTCATAGTCTTAAAAAAATAAAAATAAAATCGGTTGATTATAATTATGATCAATAAGTTACCGATAATTGAAATAAAGATAAGTTAGTGTTCTTAAATATTTCTTCATTCATCCGAATATTGATATCACAAAGCCTACATACAGTGATCATGACCAGTGACAGTGACACAATTTTATAAAATAAACTTTATTCAAATACTATTGGACCATTTTTGGGTTGCAGTGCAGTACATATCATATATACATGACAACCACACTACAAAACACATTCAGACAGGAAGAACACATAATAGACAGGAAGAACAATCACAATCAACATACAAAAAATAAAATCAGAAATAATTTACGTTCTTCCTTCCTCAGTTCTAATCCCTATTTGAAGAAAGAGACAGTTGTTGTGACCTTTTAAATTGTTGAGGGGTTCAACATAATTTTCAGTTTTTCTTTTTCAGACTTTAAACTAAAATCTTTATATATATTTACAAATGAATATAAATAGTTGATAAATTAAGAGAGATTCATAAATTTTACAATGAAAAAAGAAATGACATTGTTTGAATTCATAGTTTACATTTGAAAGATAAAGCCATACTCTAGCAAAGGCTTTAGAAATATCACAAAATATAAATCGCACATCATCCAGAATCAAGATTGCTTACAATCGTATTATAGATTTCCATTAACTGGTTGACAGTTGAGTCTTTTGGCATAAAACCCGACTGGTGTTCTGTTGAAAGCTGATGGTCCAAAACATGATAGTTATGCATGTGCTTTACTATTATAATTTTTTCCATCATTTTATTTAAAACACAGGTAAGGGAATATTTTACAATGATCCTCTACCAAATTAAATTTTAAACATTTTCGTTTAATTATTTCAACTTTTTTATATCTACCGGTTACTATGTTAAAAAAATGATCTCATAGTCTAAATATTAAAAACAAAAGTTTTCTTATTTCGTACTAATAGGTGGATTTGAAAGATAAAATTCCCGTGATCCCGTGAAACACAATGCGTGATACATTATGTTCGTATGTTAAGGGTCTGCCCATGTGGGTGTAAAGTGCCGCCCATCATATAGTATGCAATCAACCATTGGCGGAATAAATAAGACGCTTTTAATATATTTATTACACATTCCACGTGGTTAAACCTTAAGTTGCAAAAATAGTTATGAACCTTTTGGACGTCTTTACAAGTAGAGCTTATGCTATATATTTCATAATAAATATAGCATATGCAACAGCTAAAACAGCATATGCATAAAATATTACAGCATATGCTTTAAATATGTTTTGAACCTCACAGGACGTAAAGCCTTATCACAGCTTATGCTATAAATTATAGCATATGTTGTAAAAAATAGAGCATATGCTACAATTTATATAGCATATGCTTTAAAAATGTAGCATAAGCTACATTTTATTATAACATATGTTGTTTTATTTATTATTGAACCTCTTAGTACACCATAAAAAATCGTGTCCAGTCTCCTTTAACAATCTGCAACTTTATATTAGTATAATTCTTTTCATATGCATTACTTGAAGACTATCCAAAATATATCAATGTTAGAGTGCAGTGAGGAGTGCATGATCATGCAGTCTACTTGGACAGGATATTTACGGCTAAAAAAATAAAGAAAAAAAAAAACGGAGGCAGGGGCAACCCCAGAACTGCCCTCCCTTTAACTTTAACTTTGAATTCCTTGCCATGATTTAATTTTGTGGGTTTCTTTTTGTGCATGTTTCATCAATTACTATCTATGTCAAGAGCAGAAAGGGTTTGAATAATAATTATAAACAACCAAACTACCTCCCCCCTCCAAAAACAAAAAAAAAATGGAAAAAAGAAAAAAAAAGAAAGGAAAAGAGAAAAACTGCATTGAAGAATCAATGATGAGAGACAAAAAAGGACTAAAAAGTCATGGATTTTTTTTTAACTTGTACACGTGTTCGTTTCTTCTATTGAATTAGCAATATTCAGTTACTCTCAGCATCTGAATCCAAATTTTGTAACACGCAATTTCATTTGTGGTTATCTATGAAAATATTTTAAAGGCCAATCAAAATTCTTCTTGCATTGGTCTTCATGTCGTCACGATAACTTATGTGAGATAGTAAATTGTGTGGGATAAAATATCAATTTCGACAGTATGAGATGCGTATTGATCAAACATCTTTCTTTTGATTCAAAAAATTTAAATATTTTGCTTTATTGACACCAGAAATATAATTTAAAGATGTAGTTTACATTAACTTTTAAATAAAAACAATTCTGAAGTTAAAAATTTTCTCTGTCGAAAACGAAATTTTATTGACAATCCGTTCACAATTGAGAAAACCTGATTCTTCATTCATCCCAAAAGTACACACATACAAATAAACAGAAAAGAATACTGTTTTGCAAGATAATTTTCGACCAACCATAATACCAGGCACAATGTATAGATAGAAAAATACGATTGTGCACCATTCGTCACCCAGAAATCTCTTAATTTTCTCTTTTACATCAAAGGTACACAACTTTTCATAACAGTTTCTCATTTTGACAGTTCTGTCATTTTTCTGTCAACAAATGTAAGCATGTTATAATTCACTACTGCTGTCGATCTAAGGGCAACATAACCATTTGGTGTATTAGTGTATGATAAAACCCATTTTCAAGTGTCAAGCTATTCAAACATCCCTATAGCGTTGCACGGGTGTAAAACACCAACTCACTCACTCCAACAACATCCCAAATCATAAGCTTAAATAACTGCTGTAAATATTGGGAAAACAAGCGTGTGCTATACCGGACGTGGAAGGAAAATTCAGCTTATAGTACAACTAAAATATTGACATTTCTACCATTATAGCTCCCTTCGTGAGCGTATCATTAACGCTTCCTTTGAGAGTGTATGAGGCAGGTTTCCTTGTTACACTCTAGAAGTTACAATACAGGGTTCAAATTTAGCAAACTTAACTAAAAGGCAAAATGTCCCTGAACATTCAAATTCTGCTTCTAAAAATTAGTGCTACCATGAAATTCACCATAATATTTCTAATATTTTTGTCGCTGATATTTCTGATCTTTAAATCAAAATTGTTTAAAACACCAGGTTTCTTTCCTTGTAATGCACATGGTCGATATCCTCAGTGCTGGATTTGGCTTCCTTGTTCGAACGTTTTGGTTTTGAGTACTTTTTGTTTTCAACAGTTTGGGAATTTGACCTTCCAATGTTTTGATTGAAATGCTACTGATGAGAGGTTACTCCTTGAAGAAATCTTGATATATAGCATATCCAAATTAACTGTTTATACCCACGTTTTGGTATTTGTAATTTTCAAACCTTTAGGTAGGTAGGGAAATATTATTATTTTGGTTTATTATTTTTTACCCAGTTACATATACTATTACAAAATAAGATGTTGAATAAATATATATATATGTTATAATGTATGTGGCACAACTTCTTTTATTTCTTCATGTTGCGGAATATGTAACGTCAGCATCGGCGCCGTGGCAGTTTTCGAATTTAGCCACAAGTCCGAAGGCGAAGGCCCTGGCCAGTAAAATAGCTTTCGGACCAGTAAAATTTCTTTAAAATATGGATTTACAACCCAATTATATGTAAAGAAAAATACTAAAAACTTTAATTTTCGGGCTTGTGCTTCAAAAAGATAACCATGAAGACTGCCGTCATCTAGTTTTCAGTGACATTATGAATCATTTCTATGTTATAATTATGTTTGTAAATCTTAAAGTCTGAATAGAATTTGAACCTGAAAGTTGTATTTTATCTACATTGTATAGTAAAAAAAATATACACACAACAGTTATGAGCTCATATTTTAATTTTACAGGTACAAGAACATAAGGAAGTTCTTATTTGTTACCCTGAAAATTTGCTTTAATTAACAAAATACACTATACATTCGTGGCATTCGTGGGAACGATGTGGAAAGAAGAAAAAGACCTGCATTCAGGTCTATGTTGTATTTTGAATCGTGAACGTCACAAAACATATAAACGTTACAATAGAGAGGTGAGGAACACTAACGTCAGCTGTGTACCAGAGGAATTCCTGACAACATTGTATATACATAGTGACACAATGTAGTTGATACATGTACAATACATGTATATTGCTGCTTTACACCCACTGATTAAGTATTCCACTTTTTTGGTAATTGGATGCATGCATTGTCATGATAAATATAATCATAAAATTTCAGTCACAGCAAATATAAATGTACATGTATGTCTCTGTTTTTGTCTCGCCTGCGAAGCAGAGCGGGACATAGGTGTTACTTAAACGGCGGCTGCGGCGACGACGGCGTTAACTTTTTGGAAAAGTTTTATGAGCACCTCCATATCTCAAGAACTATAGGTCCTGGGTTGATGAAACTTGGTATGCATATGCCCCAGTAGTAGCTTAGCACAGTTGCATCCCCATCTTTTGACCTTGACCTTGATTTTCTGGTTGAGTGACTTTGACAATTTTCAATACATATAATAGCAATGAAAAAGTTTTGCGAGCACCTCCATATCTCAAGAACTATAGGTCCTAGGTAGATGAAACTTGATATGCATATGCCCCAGTAATACCTTAGCTCAGTTGCATCCCCATCTTTTGACCTTGACCTTGATTTTTCGGTTGAGTGACTTTGACAATTTTCAATACATATAATAGCAATGGAAAAGTTTTGCGAGCACCTCCATATCTCAAGAACTGTAGGTCCTAGGTTGATGAAACTTGGTATGCATATGCCCCAGTAGTAGCTTAGCACAGTTGCATCCCATCTTTTGACCTTGACCTTGATTTTCCGGTTGAGTGACTTTGATTATTTTTATTGCATATATTTGCAATGTTTAAGTTCTATAAACATCTTTTGATCTCAGAAACTGAAAATCCATGTAAATTCAAAATATAGTGGAAGTAAGAAAGAATAATTATTTCTGATGGTGCCGGCAGGCGAGACATACTTTAGTGTTAACTCTTGTTATACATGTATATGGCCTTTTTATGGTAAAACATTACAATATTTCTTAACTTTATTACAGGTGCTACTAGAGAATTAACTCAGATGGAAATTAATTTAGAATGCAGGTAAGAACAATTTTTACATAGGGGTTAACAATGATTATCAAAAGCTATAAAATATCGGTGAAAAAATTCCTCAAAAAAACCCCAAAATATAGAATGTTATGTACTTTCCTTTTTGATACTATCTATATCTAGGTGAGTATCAGAAGAGTCCATTAGGACTGGTCTGATACGCGACTAGATGTAGATAGTATCAAAAAGGAAAGTATATAATACTCTTTTTATCTGTAATTGAAAAAATCACACTTAACAAGTTTTCAATACAATAGCCACAAATTACATCACAATTCCTCGTACAACGTCATAGTTATCAAGTGCTGATCCCACCTGATACTCTCTTGCATCATGGACTGTCCATGATACAAGTACTAAAAAATATCAAGCAGATGAGATCAAAGGGAAAAGCCACTAATTACTGATAAACAAAATTGACTCAAGGTACCAGCAAACAGTGTGTCCTTTCGCCTTTTAAGCTGGGTTTACCGACCACCTTTCCTTTAGGTTAGGTGGTCGGTAATTTTCTGAAAATATCCTGTTTTCTATGTCAACTGTAACTCTGTTATTTATTATTTGAAGCCAATGAGTGATTGACACATTTACAGCTCCAAGCCAACTTATATAAAAACTCATTGTCAGTTATAAATAAGGAGACATGCATCAATATCTGAACTAATTAGGTAATTAACAGGTGATTGCCGACACTGGACTCCCTTCTGTTCTATTCTATTCTGTTAGGTATCAACCTCCTTTAATAGGAGTACTCCCACTATAGTTTGTTATGATCTTGGCAGGAAATGCATGAGTTTGTTTACAAAGTTAGATAACTGTTACTGCTCCTGTTAAAATTCTGCCTACTCTGAAGATTTCATTGGCATTTGTTTCCTAAAAGTGCCCCAATGGTTCTGATTATAATCTAAAGTGCCATTTTATCGCAATTTCCATGAAAAGTTACCTATTTGCATTACATTTCCTACCATTTTTTTCCAGATAAAACACTTAAAGAGACACATTTTGTAACTCCTATGGTTAATTGATATAGTTTAATAAAAACAAAACTCTCCCATAGTAAAAATACCAGGTTGGTAAGGGTCTGCAATCATAAAAAAAAATCCAGTTAAGGGGGTTCTCAAAACACCCACCTCGATCCCTTTGTGAAAAAGGAGAACACTGCAGCAACAGATTTAAACTTGGGACATCTGTTGTCGTGCAAATTGTGTTGTCACCAAAAAAAAATATTGGGAAAGTCTGTCAGCGGAGAGGACCTGTGCAACATTGAAACAAAAGGAAAATAAAAATATACTGAGAAGATTTAAATATCAAACTATATATCTTGTACACAAATGTATTTATTAGACCATTGTTTGAATATATATCCAAAGTTTGGGACAATTGTAGCTGCTCGAATAGTTACTGGGCTTTCTTGTTTTATACCAAACTAGAGACATTATATCATGAAATACTCAATAGGTTGGGAAACTGGTGACATGCCAAGACAATATTCTTATGGCCTTTGGAAATTGAATATTATTGTCACTCAATTATATGTTCAGAGTCATTTCTTAACAAAGAATTGTATAAAGCAAATCTTGTACCAAATCCTCTAGATGTGGATTTCCAATTACAAAAGAAGATGCAAATAATTTTTCCTTAGCTTGTCCTTTTTGTCCCCTGCCACAACGCGACAGAGGGACTTAGTAATGGTCTTCGTCCGTGCGTCCTTCACACTTTTGTGAGCGCAACTCCTCTGAGACTGCTGAACGGATTTTGACGAAACTTTGTAGGATTGTTTGTCATAATATGTAGTTGATCATATCGTACCAGCAATTTGATTCAACAGATTTTATAGGAGTTATGGGACTTTATCAACTTTGTTCATTTTATGTCATAGGAACACTTTGTGCGCGGAACTCCTCTAAGACCACTCAACAGATTTTGATGAAATTTTGTAGGATTGTTTGCCATGATCTGTAGTTGATCATATTGCTCCGCCATTTTGATTTGACAAATTTTATAGTAGTTATGGGACTTTATCAACTTTGTTCATTTTAGGTTTAGGAACACTTTGTGAGCTCAGATTTTGATGAAATTTTGAAGAATTGTTTGTCATGATATGAAGATAATCATGTCGCAAAGGCATTTAAATTATTTAAATTAAGTTGATTTTCACCTTTAATGCAGCAGTGGGAGACATTGCCTACATGTAGCAATCTTGTTATCATGTTTATTGTCATCATAGAGCTCAACTGTAAGCTAAATTAAACTGGCTTCATTATCCTACAAATATCATAATACTTACCTGTGGAGATTTGAATTTTTTTCACAAGGAAAATATATTTACAATGTACACATACATTTTTGTACATATATATTGATTTATTATACACGCCTTTGAAACTCGAAAGTTGGGACCAAAATTCCGGGACCCAGAATTTTGTGATTCACATTAAATGTAATGAATTTGAGAAATCGAAGAATGTCACTCCATGTAATTCAGTGTCTGAAATGGCCGGTTGCCCGTTCACCAAATGCGACCAAAACCTTTGGAGGGCGATTAAAAGTTTTAAAATGTGTGAAGTTACAGGCCCAAATAAAAATGTCTGGGCGATCGATTTATATGAAGCCGACAAATTTTCGGGCCACCCCTCATTTCAGACACTGCAAGTATATTTGTTGAATAATTGTAAATAAAGCAAAAACATTTTATTTTGTTCAATTAATAATGTTAAGTAACACTTTTCCTGAAATCACGACTTGTCCTGGTTGATAGAATCACCTTGACGATATATAAACGATTTCTGGCCTAAAATACAGGCTTAACTATATTATTTTTGGTTTATTTAAGATACATGTACATGTATGTGGCAAATTCCACATGGAGTGACATTCTCTGATTCTTGCAAAAAGGGTTCTTTCACTATGTATCAATAAACTTCTGGGTAACAATATTTGGTTGCAATTTGCGAGTTTCCCAGGCGTGTTATATGTAAACTTGAAATTAAAATATTGACTAATGTTAAATGGTGCTATCTTTCCTCAAATGCTATCATTGCTAAACTTTAGAACAGAACAACATTATTGTCAGCATAGGCACAAATGTATACATGTAGTTTACTTCTGGCAAAATGAAGACGTTCCAAAAAAATTTGAAGTGTATGATTTTTGACAGAAGAGAAAGGTGATTGTTTCCCTATTTTCGTAATTAGTGAGCTATCTCCCATTTACAAGAGTTGTCCTCCATTACGGAAGGTATATTGCTAGGAATGGGAAAAATAAAGTTTTATTTTTATGCCCCCGACACGACATGTCGGGGGGCATTAAGTTTTACTCATGTCCGTCCGTCCGTACGTACGAATTTCCGTCAAGCTTTTCTCAGAAATGACTTGAAACTTGGTAGGATGGTTCAGTATGACAAACTATATGTCCTAAGCGAATTTTAGACCTGTCGGACATCTACTTCCTGTTTGGGGCTGGATCGATACCAAAATCGACATGAAAATTTCCGTCAAGCTTTTCTTAGAAACTGTACATAGGAATGACTTGAAACTTGGTAGGATGGTTCAGTATGACAAACTATATGTCCTAAGTGAATTTTAGACCTGTCGGACATCTACTTCCTGTTTGGGGCTGGACCGATACCAAAATCGACATGAAAATTTTCGTCAAGCTTTTCTCAGAAACCATACATGGGAATGATTTGAAACTTGGTAGGATGGTTAAGTATGATTAACTATGCGTCCTAAGCGACTTTCAGACCTTTCGGACTTCAACTTTTTATTTGAGGCCAGCGGGGGCATCCGTGCCCCATGGACACATTCTTTCTTTATTTAAAAATTATTCAGAGGGCTTAGCAGACCCAATTAAATCAGGAAAACATGTTATATATATCTTTTTCAAGTAAATCGTATTTTACATTTGGATATTTTTTGACACATTTAAAAAAAAAATGCAGAAAAAAAACTATTTTTCCACACATTAACTAAAATACCTACTGGAAAGAGAAGATAACTCTGCAAATGGGAGTTAATTCACAATATACTAAAATAGGGAATACATGTACAGCAGACTAGGGTTAGACTGCTGTCTACCTTTCTATCCTATTGTCCTTTTCTTTGTTAAAAGTTGTGCACAGGTAAATTTGTTTGAACTGTCCTTAATTCTAGCTGGTTATAACCTGGTTATAATTACCCCATGATAGAATTGTACACCTCGCATCACGTTGCAGGTCGTTTTGCAAAGTAAGGCATTCTTTATGAAGTTACGCCATGTAAAGAGCAGGGAATATACTGAGGTTTCATTATTATTCATGGGGTATCAATTTTTGTAGTTTTTGTGGGTAGCCTTGAACCACGAAATCTGATATCCCTTGAAAAGGAAATTTAACATTGGTTTGTATGCTGCAGACTAAAGAACCACAAATTAAAGAGTCCACGAACTGATACTTTTTCACCAAACCACGAAAATTGGTACCCATGAAAATAAATGAATCCACAGTAAATGCCAGAATGCCATGTGTCAATAACTGTAGCACCAACGTACAACATGTCAACTCACAAAAGATTTTAAGAATCTATCTACAATGTGTATGTTCTGGCATATCATGTAGAAACAAAGCATTCCTGCAATTTTGATTTAAGCCACACAGAATTAATTTCTTGTTCTTTGGATTTTGACTTTTTAAAAAAGGAGCGAGCGAGCGAAATTATTTTTATTAATTTTTTTTCTGAAAATCTGATTTTTAGGAGCGATTGATTTTATTTATAGGCGAGCGACTTGTTTTTAAATTTTTAAAAAGTTTTTTTTCTGGTTTTTAATGTAAAAGTGAGGCGAGCGAGCGATTATTTTTATTTTTGAAGAAATAAGTGAAATATTAAAAAACTTCTATTTAAAGTATAACAAATGCTTGTTCTCAGTGGTATATGGCTTTTCCAATTGATTAATATAATATTTAAGCAGGAAATAGTTGTCTTTAGTTGTTGTTTTTTCTCTGAAGAGTTGCTGTCTTGGCTTTCTATCAATAGCCACAAGCAGACCAAGAGAAAGTCAATTACACCAAACAAGTATGACTATGTCCAAAAATCTTGCTGGCAAGGCATAATTTTAAGATAAAATATTAAAAAGAAAAACAACTTCTATCTTTATTCACAAAAAAAAACATAAAACAGCAATAAACAATTTGTAAATATTTATTAAAAAAAATATTACAAAACAATCCTTGGTCAATGGTGAATTGGATGCTCATAGATGGTGTCATTAATATCCCATTATTGTCCTTACACATAAGTTAGGGATTTTCCTTAATGTTTTCAATTTAAACCATGTTGTTTTTACATGTAAACAATTTGTATCTGAGGTCATCCAAGGAAAAAATACCACAGGAACTTGAATCTATCAATAAAAGGGGTCGACTATACATCGTATATGGCATTCTTTGAATGTTATGAATGTAATAAATAAATCAATGTAAGAGTCTTCCATTTGACATGCAATTGCCGTATTTTGTAACAATACTTTTACTTGGTAGCAACAGATTTCATTATTTTCATCGGAGTGTTTTGTTTGAGGGGAATGAAAGGTAGTTTCAACCCTTTTAGTTTAACGTCTTTTATCCTGAATGTATCTCCAATATTGGAGCACTAAACTTAACTAACAAGCGATTAGACAAAACAGAGTCAAGTTTAAAAGAGTACATGGTTGAAATCGGGAATTTTTTGGTTGTTTACTTTAGCAAAAGACAAATATTTTTCAAACGCGGAGATAAAAAAAAATTTGAACACAACTTCTGGCTCCGGACGCGGGCGGGTTTCCGGTTAATGTGGGCGGAAGAAATTTATATTTTTTTCTAAAGGAAACAATTTCACATGCGGGCGGTCCGACGAACAAGTAATTAATTCGGCGTGGCCTTACATGTAATTGCAATGGAGTGAGTGAGAGAGTTTGTGTTTTAAGCCCTCGCAACACTGAATAGGTTATTTGAAGGCCATTAACATGAAATGATAATGATGTGAAATATGGGGATGGAATGGGAAATAAAGGAAACAGCGAATTTTGAAGAACCACAAGAAAAACAGAAGTTGATAGGAGCTGAAAATTTAGCCTATGTTGGTCCACAAAGGGATCTTTAACGTGCATGAAAAGTGGCCCTCTCCACACATGATGGTCCGCTATGGTTTATGTTAGGCATTCTGCATTATAGCCTTAGGACCCGGACATTCATTATGACAGGGTTGCCCTCATTGCAATAAATTAGTCTGCCTTTAAGGCATTAAAATGGCAGACATTTGAATTAAAATTTTTAAGAATACACATATAAGGGGTGTTCCCATTTTACCCTAGTTGAATTTAGATTTTTAAGCAAGTATTCACCTTAGTTCAGTTCATTTATATTTGGACAACACTTATACATGTATGTTAATTTTCATGTTATTATATGATAAGACAGATGTAAATAGCTAAGTAAAGTTCCCAACGGACAACAAGACAAGTAAAATAGCTAATTATTCTCGATGGGAGTTACTCTATATAGAATGATTAACCAATTACTGAAGCATTAGGCCAACTTCGTTAGGCCATGGCAAAATCTCCAGAGAGTTACACTATATAGATACTAGCATTAGGCTAATTTTGTAAGGCTAAGGCAAAAATAAAACAAAGATTTGCCTAATTTATATCTTGTCATAAATGAAGAACTTTCAAGGTAAATGGTTATGATTTTTTCTTTTTTTTTGTTTATATCAGCACTTTTATCATTAAGCTAATGTACTGTGAAATTACTTGCATGTAAATTCATGGGCATACATTTTGGCCCAATTTCATGGAGTGAAAAAATGGTGAATGTTGGGCCGTTGTGTGGGCGGGGATGAAATTTTCATAAAGTTTTCTCAGCAACTGCTTATCACAGCCACTCCGCATCAAGATGGGGGCCCATAATGTCCAATTTGATTTCAGGGCTAGTGCTCACTAACTTCCTGTTAATTGAAATCTGGCCATTTTTGACTTCAACAGATTTTCTTGGAATGAGTAATGAATTAAATGCATATTTGTGGAATTATTAGTATGTGGTTTTAATTAATTGAAGAAATCAGTTTGAAATTTCTTTTTTGGGAAATTTTTTAAAATCACTCAAAAATAATTTTGCAGTAACATTTCAGACTACATGTACATTTTAGGAGAAAATAAAAATGCTAAAGAGAAACAACCATTAATTAGTGTTATGGGTGACGAGATAAATATTTTAAAATATTTTCAAAAATATTTGTCAAATTAGGATGCAAGGATTTACAAGTTTTTAAAGACAGAAGCTAAGATCATGAGCTGGCTTGAACCCAAGTTAATGTTACAATGTATGAA
Source organism: Arcuatula senhousia (assembly GCA_963971305.1). Taxonomy (NCBI): domain Eukaryota; kingdom Metazoa; phylum Mollusca; class Bivalvia; order Mytilida; family Mytilidae; genus Arcuatula; species Arcuatula senhousia. The sequence goes on along the minus strand of OZ020317.1, from coordinate 4,696,647 downwards.
TGGTTATTCAGGTTATTTCCCTTATCACATCAATTGTGTAGTTCATGGAAAATTTTATGCCTGACCTATAAAGTTAGTGGGGTGTAGCTATAGCATATATTTATATTATTTGGGTCAGTTTGTCCGTCTGTCCATCCATGTGTCTCAGGCTTAAGTTTCTTTTCCATAATGGAAGTAGAATATTATTATCATATGCATAACAAAAATCATCAAAAACTTATACCTTTGATATCAATTAATGGTTCAATGATTCCATAAAAAGAACATTTTTCAAGGTGGGGCTTTGTGTCTTAGCCTAACCATTCTAGATGTTTGATTAGTAAAATTGTCTATTGCAACAATATACACATATCTATTTTTTAGGGCAAATCTATCTACATATGGTCCCAGATTGAAGTGACTCTCTAATTGGTTAACAAATGTACAAGCTTTGAGGATGCAAGTTAAATACATTTGCATGTACCCCTGCTTCTGAAAGGCTTTGTCACAAAAATACAACATGTTATCTTCATGAAGTACTAAAGTTGCATCTTAAAAGTTTTTATGTGGCATGTTCTTAGGACCTTTGGGAGTATAATTTCTACATGAAAATAACATATGAAAGTGGGGGGGGGGGGGTTCACCCTCTGGATTTGTCATTGACCAAGACAAGAAACAATCACTCAATCAAAAATTAATTTTTTTTGTAAGGTTGAATCCTTTTGACATGTGTTGGAATTAACAGGCATTAGCTAAGGACAGGGCAACCTAATATTTAGACATATATATAGCAGAAAATTTCAGGGCAACCTACATGTACATGTACATTTTGAGATTTGCTGATTGTTTCTTCTAGTGTTATAATCTTTTATATTTATTATCCAGCTAATTAGATGTTTTGTCCTATAAACATGTATGTATAACCAAGAGAGCTTACTTTATTGTTAACACATGTATAGATAAATACTCTGGCACTTTTTTCTAACACAAGTCTATCTCTGTAAATTGTGGATAGGCTTGGTAAAAATCATTTGTGTTTTCTCAACCTTATTAATTCATTTTTCACAAGTTTTTTCTGCTTTGAGTCTCTGTGAGCCCCAGTCGACCCAGGGTTTGATTTTAGAGGGGGTGGGTGCACAGCTGGTGCAATCACGCCTGTATTTATTGAGATGTGCATGACCAAAACTTTATTGCTCTTGAATTCAGAGAAGATTATTAGACATTACATGTCTTTTTTCCGATGAAGAGTTCATTATAAAGCAGAGACATCCTTTAGTAAGCTTACTGTTTTCCGTTGGCTTACATTGTGTCCCATATAACACAGATAGAATAGACTCTCTTTATAACTAACACATGTAGAAGAAGATTTTGGCAGTCTTTCCTATGCAGGTCTATGTAAATATGGTTTTGATAAATATAGTTCAATCAATATTGAACTCTTAGACTTTGAGTCATTTGTATACATGAACATTGATTTAACCAATTGTTTTATGGTTAAAAAATACAATGTAGATAACAGTATGAATGCATTTTATATAAAATTAAGCTTGAAAAAACAGCAATTTGCATCTTAATTGTTTCTATAAGATTTTTATAACATGAATTTTAGATGTTTTCAGGTTACTGATTTTATCTCGGCCTTTTTGAATTTAAAACATTTCATTGCTCTATTGGTATACATTTGATTCTTTGATAATGAACGTTTTAAGTTTATAAATACAAATACAGTGAAAAAAAAAAAAACATTGTCCCTTCCATATCATCAATGAAAATAAGCATAATTGGTCATTAATGATTCAGAAGATTATGAAAATATATATGAAATGAAATAATAGTCATATTGATAATTTATAATTAAATAATAATAATCAAAGAATTCAACACACATATATGAAAAATACATTCATGTTTTCATACTGATGTTAAGAAAATTGTACTTGTACAATATTTATAAACAGCAATATCTCCATATCAAAATAATTGGATTAACAAAAAAAATATACATAATAAATTTCCCTGTGGTGCACCTCTTAATTATTTTACATGCATGCCTGTCATGCATTATCCCACTGTGAGCCCCAGGAGTGGAAATAATTATCTACACTCAGTACACACAAGTACACTGCAGATATTAATAATAATAATAGTGTATTGATGGGTAGAAGTTTTGACAAGAATTGTGTCACACTTTGATCCACCTGAGCAGTTTTGTGAAAGTTTTTTTTATTCTTTTCGTAACTGTGGAAATATTTTACAAAGTATTTTGACTGCTGTTTTGCATATTTTTCATCAATGAATGAACTCCATGATAATCACTAGTGATTAGGGAAAAATTTTTGGGATGGTTATAGCAGGCATTAACTGTATAGTGCTTGGAATTATATAATTCTGTATTCATGACTGTAGATTTGGGTATGTATTTTTTTTATTGTTTTGTATTTTTTCAGACAAATTATGAGATGTATATATAAAATTAACAAACATGTACATGTATATGTAGTAGTTTGATCAATTAAGAATTTTAAATGGATTTTGAAATATGGAAATACATGTAATTGTTATTTTCAGACATTTATTTTCAATGGGATGTATACATGTAAACTTATTACAGTCATTCTCACTAATTTTAACAATGTTGAATGGATTTTGAAAAACATATTTTGGCAGATACTGTTGATGAAAAAGAATCAGTTCATGCATTCTTTAATTTATGGTTCTGTGGTCTGCAGCATACATGGAAGGTTAAATTACCTTTTCGTGGGTCCAGACCACCTACGAAAACCACGAAAATTGATACCCCACAAATAATGATGAAACCACAGTATTTTATTTTGAAGGACTAATATGTACATGTAACATGTTTAAATAGTAGTTTGAAGTGTGAAAGTTATGTACATGCACCTGATCTGAACTTGCATACATTGTATACAGTTAAAATTTTCACCAAACCACAAGAATTGGTACCCATGAAAATAAATGAATCCACAGTATTTTATTTTGAATGACTGAAATTTAAAAGTAAATTTACATGTAAAAAGTAGTTTTCATGGTTGATATAAATGCACCTGAACTTGCATAAATGCAACAGGAAACCATTATATGAATGGTAAGGAAGTTGTATTTATTCATGGCTTGGAACGGACTATGCATTGAGTGCTGTTGCAACTTTTTTTTGTGTGCCGATATCAGATACAATGCCTGATTTCAACAAAAATTTCAAAATTCAGGAGTCACATAAACATTTGAGAGCAAAAAGTCCAAGACTTTTTGAAGTTCTAAGTGGAAAATCTACCAAATATTATCAGCTACATGTAGTTCTCCATAGGATTAATTTAAAATACATTATGTGCATTCAGGTCCATCCCAGACTTCTAATTTCTAAGCTTGAATCAAGAATTGAAGTTCCTGGACGGTGTTCAAAGCCCGAATCAAGAACTGAAGGTCCTTGACCTTGTACCAGTGCTAATTATACCCCCGCAAACAAAGTTTGGAGGGGGGTATATAGGAAACACCCTGTCTGTCTGTCCGTCCGTCCGTCCGTCTGTCCGTCCGTCTGTCCATATAACTTGTAAGTGCTTCTCCTCCTAAACTGCTTGAAGGATTTTGCTGAAACTTAAATGAAGGAAGTACATCATGTGAAGATGTGCATGAAGAATTTTCATCGCACTTTGACATCATTCAGGGGAGATAATTGGACTTAGACTTTTTAAATATATTATTCAATGGGAGACCCCGTAAGCGCAACTCCTCCTCAACCGCTTGATGGATTTTAATGAAACTTTACATGAAGGAAGTACATCATATGTAGATGTGCATGAAGAATTTGTTTTGCTCTTCGTTATCATTGAGGGGAGATAACTGGACTTGAGATTTGAGTCCAATATGAAGCGGGGGGTATCCTTTTGTGAGCTCGCTCACAGTATTACTTGTTTGAACCCCTGTCAAAAGGACTCTATGTTTTGTTTATCTATTAGTTTATGGTTATCTCTATCTCTTTTCAGATGTAGTTCCTGTAATGGCCTCTGATAAAGCCTTTTCTAGGAAGAGAGATTCTTCAAATGTTCTAGTTAAACAGGTAAGGTCGTTAGATTAGGGGAAAAAAAGCTAGTTAAACCAGGTTTTTTTCAGGATTTTGAAGGCTGTAGTTACTTTTGCGGTTGACCAGTTGAAAATGTTCAACCTCTCAAAATCAGAAGATGACACAAGAGCGATGATTATTGTACAAAATGATGAAATTTCTCTATGCTTTTGAAAATTAAAGTAGAGAAAATGGTTTGAAAAAATCTGCCATCTAGAATTTCTTTTTTGCCATGGGAAAAATCACTGGTTGAACTGTTTTCTTTCTTGTTCCTCTTTGCACAGAAGGTTTCCTGACCAGAAACCTCAGTTGAAACTATTATGTCTCTCCTTTCTTGATTTTGCCAAAGGACACAAATTTGACCCTGAAGGTCAAAGGTCACTTTGATATCTGACATCATCTCATGGTTATTTATCAACATGCCAAATATCAAAGATCTACAATGCAAAAGATAAAAAAAAACATATTAACCTAGACAAGTTTTTCCTATTAAAAAAGCATAAATTCATTCATGTAGCCTTGACCCTTAACTTTATTGTCAAAGGTAAAAGCAAAAAAATGCTTCCTTAATGTACTTTTCATTCTCATGATGTACATACATACACTTTCAAAATATTTTAGCCTGTTTGTTGATGAACCTTCTAAGCAGAGATTTGACCTTGGGGTCAAAGGAAATTGGATTGTCATTCAGATATCCAACATATACAGGTTCATGTATCATCTCATGATCCCTATTTGATAGAAAAGTTCTGGTCCATGTACATGTATATGTTGTTCACTTCAGTTTTACTAATGTGTTTAATACCCTGTTCACACGAATACTTTAATTCCGAATTCAATTTGGAATTGGCTCTTAATACGCATTGTGTTCACCCATAATCTGCATTAATTCTGAAGTTGTCAATCCAGAGTCACTCCCGCGTGAGGAGGTGGTTTGACAACTGAATTAAAGCTAATTCCGAACTTAAACTGCTGAGGGCTATTCCAGAAAAAAATATATCCCAGGGGCAGAACGTACTTGAATTGAAATTCTGTTGGTGGGGGGTCAGATGCAAAAATTCTTAATACAATGCATTGCAATAAATAAAATTAAATGTATTGGTGGTACCCCTAAATTTGATGGGCATTCTGTCCCCAGGAGATATTTTTTTCTGGAATAGCCCTCATCTAAACGTAAAAGACGTTTATTTGCATATTATGAGAGCATGTGAACGCAATGTGGATTGAATTCCGAAGTTAACTAATTCGAAATTAAGCACTTCAGAACCGAAAGAGGCGTTCGTGTGAACAGTGTATAAGCTGATTTCCCCCAAAAACATACATTGTAAGATTATGAAATTTTGTTCCCTCAATTATGACATTAGCAATTACTCAGACAAACTATAGGGTATCAGTTCCTAAGGAGACACATTTGCTTGTAATTATTCCATCATTTTTTTTGGGACTCTCTAAGTTGTGTTGATGTCATGTAGCCAGAGCAATTGTATGATTCTTATCTCCTGTGACTTTATGATCACTTAACCAATAAACCACACAAGTTTCCCCTATGATGCCTCTCAGAGAGTGTGATTATATGAATATTATTTATTCATTAACCATCTGTTTTATGTATATCAACAATATATATACTACATGTACTAGTTAGCAATAGGTGCAATTAGTATTCATGAGGGTCTGTACGAGGGGGCAGCTCAACAATATATATACTCCATGTACTTGGTAGCAATTTTGGTACCCATGCAATTAGTATGAGGGTCTGCAAGATTGGTATGTTCCAATGCACTGTTAAAATACATGCAGTCCTTTCCTTTGAAAAAAACAGATGTAGCCCAAATTAGGCTAAAAATAATACAAATTTTGTTGGAAGGGGACCTGCCTCTTCAAAAAGGCCCAAACAATGGAAAGGTTACAAGAATTCACTAGTCCGTGTACAATTTTAGTAGCCCTAAGCCTTTTAATGGCTACTGCAGAGCACTGCATACTGGCAAGGTGGGTAAATGCTGATTCCCTTTTGACAGCAACAATGAACCCCATGTGTCTGGTGAAATTACTCTGGTGGTACATGTAGTATGTAGGCATTACTCAAAATAAAAAGGACAGCATTTTATTTGAGGACTACATTTGAGGAAATACAAATGTATCCAATTTGAGATGTTCCTTGAAATCCAAGCTAGAAATATGGTTTTCACAAATATATATCTTCTCAGCCAAAAAAAAGATATTTCATAATCAATATAGTTTGCATGTACACATTTGAAAGCCCTGGTGTCCATCAACTTATTTGGTATTTGCATGGATTTGACTATTTTCCAACTAGATAATACATTTGTATATAACTGCGGTATTGATTTGAGCTCGTTAATGAGTTTTTACATTACAATATTGATTTTTGGTTACCTCCCTTTGTTTTGTGGTTTTGGAAGAAGCTCGGCTTCTGTACGATTGAATAATGTTGGAAATTACCTCTTCTGTTGTGTGATGGTTATCTGCATGAGCTGATTGACATGTAGTGTGTACATGGAGTTGTGCTGAATGTACATTGATATGATATTGACCTTAAAATTTAGGGAAGGAAATTGAAAATTTGCTGCACAGATTTTAATTTGGAATTAGTCTAATATTTATCAGATTTGTAAATAGGGAAGGAATGTTGCCAATTGTATGTATGTCTGGTCAACACAATTAGCTTAATTTTGACTTGGACCCTACATACATGTACATGTGTAGTATATTGGATGTTTAGGAAAATATAAAAGGACTTTCTGCTCGATAAATGACTTGTTTATAAAATTGATTGATCCATTTGTGTAAATGACTGTGTAAGTGAATGACAAAATTAGTATTGTCATTTCGCAAATTGGATTCACAATGGAACTTAATTGTATAGTTTGAAGAATCTTTTAATGAGCTGACTACAGTCCTGATATAGGAATCTTCCTTTTGAAAAAGTTGGTCAAGATGTCCATATAGAGAAGGAATATTCAAAAAACAGAAATTTGAAAAAAAATGATAAAACCATTAAGTTCAATTTGTTTTAAAATTTAAACTATAAAATTTACATTTACAGAAAGGATTTCAATTGTTTCACTTGATTGAAACATGTGTGACATTATGCCAAGGAATAAGAAGTAAGAAAGGGAAAGACTTTGATGTAAAACTTTCGATGCAGATACTTGCATGGTAAAATTACATATAAAAATCTGCTGACGAAGTATTCTGGTGCCAAAATAAGAATATGGATGATAATTCAAAGGAAATATAGTGACGTTTTCACAGTTATAAGACATTTAATCAATATTCAGAAAAATATTCTTGAAGTGTGAAGCATATATTAGGATGTCACAGAGCTTAAAATACTTTCCTCTGGTTAAAAATAAAATTATAAGGTCGTTTTTGATATAGGTTTATGAGCTTGAGTATATTTATCAACGTTGTAAGGGGATTTTCATATTTGAAGTTAATATTTGCTTTGTGCATGTAGGGATTGACAAGAACATTTTTCTTAAGGAAGACTTTTAACATCTCATTGTGATATGATCATTAAAGATTTTGGTGTGATGATGTGGTTTATGAAATTGAAAGAAAATTTGACTTTTATAGTGTGGAAAACTTTATGAACTGAAACCATTTATATGATAAACTTGTTTTGCAAGTTCCTAAAAGTCTGGATATTCAACTATTCATGCTCAGTGGCTTTGTTTTGAATTCTGTGTAAAGAACTACAAAAAAGGAATTCTATATTCAAAGAACCTGTAGTAAAAAAGAGAAGAAAACAGCTGGTTTTGACAAAAAAGAATGAAATACCATGTACATGTTTGAACCTTGACAATTCTTTTAACTAAAGTAAAGTAAACGAAAAGACTGTTAATTATCCAGTTTATTTGACTTTAAGAAGGAACTTTTGATTGTGGCTTTTACGACTGCTTGCACTTTTGATTGGCCTGCCAGGGCTGATATACATGTAGATAGGTCTTTATAAAGAAACCACTATCTGGCTACTAAAGGACCAATATAATTGTGAAAGAGGGGCTGACAATGATATTAGTTCTGGATAGAAAGACTGATATACATGTATTTCAAAGTGGATACTACACATGATACTTGAATAAAAGGGCTTATATATCTAGGATTTATAGACTAGTAGAAAGTTCCGGATTTTAAGGCAGATATTACTTTCTCGATTCAAGAGCCGATATAGTGTGGCTGATAATATATATCTCAAAATTTAAAGGACTATAGGAAGTTCTGGATCTCAAAACTGATATCAAGATCTTTAGTCAAGGGCCAAAATAGTGTTGCTGATAATATATCTCAAAATTTAAAGCCAATAGTAAGGTCTGGATTTAAAGGCTGATATAAATTTTTGGATTTAAAGCCCAATATACATGTAGTTGGGACTCATACAGAGGCAGATATTGCTGTAAAATTCAATGAAGTGGAAGATTCCTCAGGATGAATCTCTACCAGACATGGGAAGGATACGCAAAGTTGTTTCTGGACTGAGTGATAATGACTCCCTTGTGGTAAGGATATTTTTTCTGGAAAAAAAGGGGGAGGGTACATTGATTCTTGACAGAAAAAGTTGTTTCTGGACTGAGCGAAAATGACTCCCTTGTGGTAAGGATATTTTTTCTGGAAAAAAAGGGGGAGGGTACATTGATTCTTGACAGAAAAAGTTGTCTCTGTATTGAGGGATGAATGACTCCCTTGTGGTAAGGATATTTTTTTCTGGAAAAAAGGGGGATGGTACATTGTCTCTTGAGCGAAAAAGTTGTCTCTAGATTGAGGGATAAACTTACAAGCCTATTTATAAGGAAAAAAGGGGTCCATAAGGTTGGCTCGGGACTGAAAAAAAGGAGGAGGTTACAGATAATTGTCTCTGGATCTATTGTAGTTAAGTAATCCGACTTAAGATTTTTTACACTGGTCAGGGAACCCAGGAGTTCTGTTCTTCAATCTTGCTACATGTATTTAGGTTATGAGAAAAAATTCATTGCATCAGACATTGTGTAGGACATGCACTGAATCATTAATGGATTTCGCTTTTCTTAACATTTTGATAAGAATCATTTATTGTAAGAAAATAGACAGAATGGGTGAAACTTGCTATTTGATATGGGGGAGGATAGTAATGACTTTGATGCCTTGTGACATTTAAAAAATGACTCCATTACATTTGTGTATAATGAAAATGTCAACGTCAATATTTCTTTGGGGGAGATGGCAAAAAATAGGGTGTAGGTGGCAAAACTTTGAAGGAGGTGGCATATCTTCAATGAAGGTGGCAAAAAAAGCAGATGTGGGTTTCAGTGTCAGTATGATAGATGGTACACCATGAAGGGACAAAAATGTCATTGTTGTAAAAAATAGATTTAAAATTTGATTAAAGCTTCTGCTTGCCATGATGTCACTGTCAAAGTGACAAGTCTAATAGAGGCTGTTCCATAGAATTATTGATTAGGATACCACTTTGTTTCAAATTCTCAGACCTATATATTTTGAATTACAAATTTAAAAGAAATTGGCCAAATTTTGTTGGATTTTTGTACAAATGAACATGATGAAAGTCTGGGTTATAGCATATAGTGACCATTGGGAAGTCAGTACCATGGATAAAAGTTTTGACAACTATTTTTTAGGCTGGTACTTACATGTATTACAGCCTCATGCAGCGTCAGTAGTTGGCTTCTCATATTCTGGTTCAGATTTCAGGGTCTCTCTCTCTAATGCTTCCTGTTAGACAAATTTGTGGGAGGTGGCAAATATTGGGTGTAGGTTGCAATTCCTGGAAGATGGTGACAAAAAGAATAGTTCTTGGCTTCAGTGTCAGTTGGAACACCATGACGCGACAAAAATGTCAGTGATGTACAGCAAACATTAACATTTGATGAAGCTCCTGCTTGCACTGTGCATGTAAAGTGACAAAAATGTCATTGTTGTAAAAAAAAAAAAATTCTGCTTAAGCTTCTCTTCCCTACAAGTGACAGTTGTAATATAGCAGAGACTGTCCCAAAAAGTTATTGATTGGGATATTATGAATCAAATTCTCAGACTTGGATATACAGTACTGCAAATATCACAGATACAATGTATCACTCTTCCCGAAATTTTCAAGAAGATCCAACAACCGATGTAGGAGTTATTTCCCTTTTTTGTTTTTTTTTTCAAAATTTTGCACTTATATTTCATCTATTTAGCCCTATATCTAAAAATTATACACACCATAATTTCTTCAAAATATGTTTGGTTGAGCGATTCAGGTTCCTGGGAGCCTCTTGTTGCCTAAAAGATTGTGAACAATAGCAGATAGAGAAAAGGTTTTGCTTGCTGAAATGTTCAGCTAATCAAGATCTACAAAGTTGTTAATAAGGTCAAAATTGTCAGATGATCCCTTATAGGGGTTATGGCCCCTTAAATGCCTAAAAATAGTGGTTATAGCTTTATAGTATGTGAATGATAGGAGATAGGGAAAAGTTTTGCTAACTTAAATGTTCGGCTGATTGAGCTCTACTTAATTGTCCATAGGTCGAAATTGTCAGATGACCCCTTACAGGAGTAATGGCCCCTTAAAAGCCAAAAATTGGTTTTGCCTTATATATAATGAACAAATAGTAGATATTGAACTTGACAAATTGTCAGATGACCATCATAGGAGTTACGGCCCCTTAAATGCCAAAAATAGTGGATTGTATGTGAAAGATTGTGTAGCATAGAAGATTGTGCCACACATTTGTCAGCTTAAATGCTTATCTTTATAGAGCTTTCCAATAGTTTCCTGTCATGACAGGCTGTTGGCAATGTTAAATATTGTTATATTAAGCCAGGCAAGCTATTCAGGCTGCTGGGAGCCTCTAGTTAAGTCTTCATGTTTTATTTTGAAGAAAATGACTGCAACATCTTAAGAAATTGTTCTGACTGCAACATCTTAAGAAATTATTATAAAAGACCTCTTGTTTTTTGCACTGTAACAGAGAATCAATATTTGTTCTCACACTACATAATATAGCTTGACAGACTTCATTAAAAATTGATAAAACACAATAATGTAATGTCTGAAATCCTGGTATTGTGTCCTACAGTGTGAAAGACTGTAAAAAAATGCTTTTGATTTTAAATGTTCTTTAAGCATTGTAATTTTTTGTCTCGCCTGCGACGAATAGTCGCGGAAGGCGAGACATAGGTATTACTTTCCGGCGACGGCGGCGGCGGCGACGGCGGCGGCGTAAACTTTTTTGTAAGACTTTTGTGGACAATGAATTGCTTGAAAAGTATAATAGCTAGGCATCTGATATTTGGTATACAGACAGTTCAGGTTATGGTCTACGCAACTGTCACCATGCCGTTTGACCCTGACCCCATTTTCACGCTCCAGTGACTCTGTGAACTTAGGTTTTTTTTCAGGCCGTAAACTTTTTTGTAAGACTTTTGTGGACGATGAATTGCTTGAAAAGTATAATAGCTAGGCATCTGATATTTGGTATACAGACAGTTCAGGTTATGGTCTATGCAACTGTCACCATGCCGTTTGACCCTGACCCCATTTTCACGCTCCAGTGACTCTGTGAACTTAGGTCTTTTTTCAGGCCGTAAACTTTTTTGTAAGACTTTTGTGGACGATGAATTGCTTGAAAAGTATAATAGCTAGGCATCTGATATTTCGAATACAGACAGTTCAGGTTATGGTCTACGCAACTGTCCCCATGCCGTTTGACCCTGACCCCATTTTCACGCTCCAGTGACTCTGTGAACTTAGGTCTTTTTTCAGGCCATAAACTTTTTTGTAAGACTTTTGTGGACGATGAATTGCTTGAAAAGTATAATAGCTAGGCATCTGATATTTAGTATACAGACAGTTTAGGTTATGGTCCATGCAACTGTCACCATGCTGTGTGACCCTGACCCCATTTTCACGCTCCAGTGACTCTGTGAACTTAGGTGTTTTTCAGGCCAAAAAACTTTTTTGTAAGACTTTTATGGAAGATGAATTGCTTGAAAAGTATAATAGCTAGGCATCTGATATTGGGTAAACAGACAGTTGCAGTTAAGGACAACGCAACTGTCACCATGCCATGTGACCATGACCCCATTTTTATGCTCCAGTGACTCTGTGAACTTAGGTCTTTTTTCAGACAGAAAACTTTTTGTAATACTTGTGTGGATAATGGATTGCTTGAATAGTATAATAATTAGGTATACTGACACTTTTTGTGTTTATATCAAGAAATGAAAGCTTAGGTAGTTGATTTTAGTGATGGTGCCGGCAGGCGAGACATACTTTTAGTGGCCACACTTGTATGAACATATACAAAAAATGTTTATTCCAAAATGCAAATTTTATTATACCACTATGTCATAAAATGTAATACCCTGCATTAATCATGCTTTATCAGTAGATAAGGCTAAATTCCTGAAAGACCCCCCTCATTAATTATCATAAACTTTCATTTAGCACCCTCTACAGTCCCGTGGTATAAATCAGTTATCCCCCATCGGGCATCCGCCCTCAGGGGAAATTATAACTAACACATGCCATTTTTCTATGCTTTTTGCTGTTTTCTAGACAAAGCTTAGTTTATGCCCTATTAAGTTTTTGATGTGAAGTGGATTAATTCTAGTGCACTTTTATCAATTCCATAATATCCCAGAATCCTGTCTGCTCATCCTTTTGAAGTCATACCAACTGTAAAGGAGATTGTCTGCATAATTATCTCCCTTGAATACAATAGAATTGATTAATTTTTCTGAAAATGGAGAAATTAAGAGTTATGCATTGGGTCTCCTGAGTGTTTGACTTAATCAAAAATTACACTATAGGAGACAATGTCATGTATGATTGTGAATTTGTCTGATTGGACGATCAATTGATTTCATCGTTTATCAATAATTTCCTCTGCTAAGCCAATTGTGTGGTAATTCCTCATTCTTATTCACCTGAAGTGTATTGGCTTAGTTGTGTATTGATGTTTGGTAAATTCTGATAATCCATTATTTTTGCTGCTTCATCTTCGCATCCTGTTTGTTATTTTGATGTGTAATTGCTAGTTCCTGTTGTATTGGATATTTCTTCTCTATTTATTGGAGCATTATTTTATTGGATTTCCCTTTCTGTGTGTTCGAGAACATAGGAATGTATTTTTAATTACAGAACAATGGATAAAATAGCATTAGTCATAGGATAAATCATAAAAAAATGAAGTTGATGCCAAATGAAGGAATTCTTGTTTCTGATATTAAGGTTTTGTATAAACCTAAAGATTGTAAAAGGAACATATTACAGTGAATAGTGCTTTTAATCTTTGTTCCTTTGTAAGAAAGCTTCATTAAAAGAATTGATTTTGTTCGTCAACTTGAAGAGTCTTGACTAAAATGGTTCGATTAAAAACTCTCTTTGAAAACAATTCAAGATGAAATTCTTCGAGGAAGTGGTGGTTGCCAATAAACCATTCGTCTAGACAATCAGGGGAGACAATTCTCGTCTATTTCACGTTAATGTTTATCATGGTAGCAGTCAAAATTCAGTCACAGGACCAGTATAATCTACTGGATAGTTCTTCATCACTCGTAAGTTCTAGTTATATACATTTCTTTTATAGTCATGATAGTACTTGTACTATTGACTAGTGTACATGGTGTATACATCTATCAATCTTATTTTCATTTGGGCGTTTATAGCAGTGGCTTTAGGAATATGTCCTTGTATGGTGGCTTTAGGGAAATGCCCCTGTTCAGTGGCTTTAGGAAAATGCCCCAATGCAGTGGCTATTGGGAAATGCCCCTGTCCAGTGGCTTTAGGAAAATGCCCCTGTCCAGTGGCTATAGGGAAATGCCCCAGTGCAGTGGCTATAGGGAAATGCCCCTGAGCAGTGGCTATTGAAGGCTCGCTTAGCATTATGAACCGTCTGGCTCATGACACACAAGTTGCCCAGTGGCCCTAGCATGGTGACATTGGTTTCCCTGGAGACAGGTTCTGGTTAGATTGGGCAGACTCTCTGTGTCTACAGCTATAAAAGAGTTTTAAAGGTCTTCGGTATTATGTTTGTAACATTGGAAACAATTTGTGTTATATGTAGTTCAAAATTTTAAAAAAAACTTTAAAATATATTCAGTGTTGTAAAAAGGGAAAATTAGTGGAAGGTTTTAATTCAATATGGAAATGTTTATCTAAATCTCCATGAAATATTATATTTTACATTAGCTAGATATTATTATGATATAACAAAAATGTTTGTAATCTGTATGCACTTGCAGAAATACACAAATCTACTGTTACATTTTGCATCTTCCTTTTCAGCAAAATATTTTGTGTACATGATTGGGTTGTCATTATGTACTTGTAGAAGATATAAATTTATTTCTTCTCTATTGTAGGGCTCGGCTGATTCTAATTATAGCCAACCGTCTGATATTTCATTGGATGACGATCGTGATGCTCTGAGAAAAGAAACTTCCAGACAAGCCAAAGACCAACTTCTTAAAGCTAAGGTAATTACTTATTATAATAATAATAAGTCAAGGACTCATACTTCTTAAAGCAAAGGTATTGTACCTGTTATAATATCATGGCTGCCAATTGTAGTAACTTCAGCCAAAGACCAGTTGAAATGTTTATAACTCACTAATAAACTGCACCAATTTTGATAAACCATGGATGTCAATTTCTCAAAGCTAAAATATTGTACCCATTATGATAAGGCAAAGACTAAATTTTCAAGGCTGTACATATTGTAGATTCAATTTTTCTTGTCCTGATAATGACTGATATACTATTGACTGGACATTAAACAAACAGCAATTGATCAGTCAATAATTCAATACATATTGTAGTAACTCTTGCAATAGATTATTTTCTCATTTTCCACAAACTTATACAAATATGTAAACATTTATCACAACCCTTAAGAAAGGTCTGTGGCTGATCTGTAAATTTTCAAGAAGCGGGCTCGCCATTGACGAAAAACATTAGGGACCTCTGGTTTCATATGGCTTCAAAACATTTTTTCTGCAAAATGGGAGGATGAGATTTTCTAAATACATCTTTGCAGGTTATGAACCTTTGTCTCCATTTATCATGACGAATTTTCTACAACAAGGCCGTAATGTAAAAAGCCTGAAAATTAATACAATTTATCTCTTGTATCTTTACTTAGACAAAACCAGTTGCCTTTGCTGTACGTACTAACGTAGCATATAATGGGGATGGAGATAAGGAATGTCCGGTGGAACACCATCATGTCAACTTTGATGTCAAAGATTTCCTCCATATAAAAGAGGTAAGTGTAATGTAGCATACAATAGGGACGGGGATAAGGAATGTCCGGTGGAACACCATCATTTCAACTTTGATGTCAAAGATTTCCTCCATATAAAAGAGGTAAGTGTAACATAGCATACAATAGGGACGGGGATAAGGAATGTCCGGTGGAACACCGTCATGTCAACTTTGATGTCCAAGATTTCCTCCATATAAAAGACGTAAGTGTTACATTGAGTTTATAGAAATGTTTTAGGTACCAAATATTACTTTATTAGCATCAGGCTACCAACACCAATGTTTGTGGTTCAATCCTTGTCTGGAAGATGAAAATTTCATGTATCAATTTCAGTCTCTTTGTTGACACCATTTGGAGGATAGCCTAAATGCATTATGTATAGGACATCTTAACTTCAATTTTAAAGTATTGTTGTCTCATGCACAATAACATGACTACCACATCAACCTCAGAGTGCCATGGGAATTAACACAAGCTCAATAATAAATCCATACTGCAACCCTTCATCACAGCTAGGAGGCATGGCTATCAATACCCTTATCTTAGACCTGTATTTTAGAAGTACCCTCATGCACATTCATACCATGTCAACCTCAGAGTGCCTTGGGTATTTAGTACAACTTAAAATCAATGAATAATCCATACCACTTCCATGCATTATAGCCAGGCCATTTATACAATATTACCCTTTGTTAGAAATACCCTCATGCACATTCAAACCACATCAACCCCAGAGTGACAGTGGTATTTAGTACAGCACTAATGAAAAAATCCATAATGCATCCCTGCATCACAGCTAGGACACATTAACTCTTGGCTATTTACAGTATTGTATTATTGATCCAATGAGAGATGTTTCCAAGAGCTCATACATAATTCATCAGTTTTAAACAATAGTGATAACTATAAATATTGGCAGACAGGTCAGCATAAATTGTCAGGTTCTTTCAGGTTTCTGTTAATTTTCAAGGGTAAATTGAGGGTAGCTTACAGTTTAAAGAATTTTTCCAACAACATGCAGTCATAAATTGTTGCGTCTTGGTGCTTTCAGAGAATTTTCAAGGGTTGGCAACCCCTTATGCAACCTTAAATTGGGGGAAGCTTACAGTTTAAAGAATTCTTCCAACAACATGCAGGCATAAATTGTCTTGTCTTGATGCTTTCAAAGAATGTTTAAGGAATGCAACCATAATTGTCAGGTTGTAAGGGCTTTTGAAGAGTTAAGAATGGGTTATGGATTCCACAGACTTGTTGGCATATATTTGCGTGTCTTGGCTCTTTCAAAGAATTTTTTAGGGTTGGCTGTACCATTATGCAACCATAATTGTCAGGTTGTAAGGGCTTTTGAAGAGTTAGTGATGGGTTATGGATTCCACAGACTTGTTGGAATATATTGCTATGGCTTAGTGCTATCAGAGAATTATCAAGGGTTGGACGTACCTTTATGCAACCATAAATTGAGGGTAGCTTACAGTTTAAAGAATTCTTCCAACAACATGCAGGCATAAATTGTCTTGTCTTGGTACTTTCAAAGAATTTTCAAAGGTTGGATGTATCATTAATAAACTGGGTTATCAATTCCACAGACTTATGTTGTCATAAATTGTCCTGTCTTGGTGCTTTCAGAGAATTTTCAAGGGTTGGCTGTACCATTATGCTACCATAAATTGTCAGGTTGTAAGGGCTTTTGAAGAGTTTAGAATGGGTTATGGATTCCTCAGACTTGTTGTCATAAATTGTCCGTTTCATTCAGGTTTAGAAGAATTTTTAAGGGTTAGATGTACCCTAATGCAACCATAAATTGGGGATAGCTTACAGTTTAAAGAATTCTTCCAACAACATGCAGGCATAAATTGTCGTGTCTTGGTGCTATCATAGAATTTCCAAAGGTTGGGTGTACCATTATATTATGATACCATAAATTGTCTGATTGTAAGGGCTTTTGGAGAGTTAAGAATGGGTTATGGATTCTACAGACTTGTTGTAATAAATTATCAGGTCTTTCAGGTTTAGAAGAATTTTCAAAGGTTGGAGGTATCATTATGCAACCATAAATTGTAGGGTTGTTAAGGCTTTTGAAGAGTTAAGGATGGGTTTATAGATTCCACAGACTTGTTGTCATAAATTGTCCGGTTCATTCAGGTTTAGAAGAATTTTCAAGGGTTGGATGTACCCTTATGCAACTATAAATTTGGGGTAGCTTACAGTTTAAAGAATTCTTCCAACAACATGCAGGCATAAATTGTGGTGACTTGGTGCGTTCAGAGAATTTCAAGGGTTGGCTGTACCACTATGCAACCATAAATTGTCGCTTTTGAAGAGTAAAGAATGGGTTATGGATTCCACAGACTAATGCTTGTTGTCATAAATTGTCAGTATTTTTTAGGTTTTTGAGAATTTTTAACGGTTAGAATTCCATTATGTAATCATAAAATGTTGGTTCTTTTGGGGTTTTGGCAGACATACAAGCATAAAGTGTCAGGTTGTGAAGGTGTTGGAGAATTTTTAAGGGTTGGAGGTACTATAAATATTCAGTCATAATTTTGTTTGGTTGTTTCAGTTTTTGAAGAATCAAGAATCAGTTAAGAATTTATAGACATGCATGAATACTTTGATGGATCTTCAAGGTTTTGGAGATTTTTTTTTAAGAATAGGCATAGCATTATGCAACCATACTCATTGTCGTGTTCTTTTGGGTTTTGAATAATTTATTGGCAGCATGCAGGAATAAAATTGCTAGTTAGTAAGGGTATCACTGAATTTTTTTTACGATTTCACAACCACAAACTGTCAAGTGGTTCCAGTTTTGGGAAAAT
The DNA here is from genome assembly GCA_963971305.1 of Arcuatula senhousia. Lineage (NCBI taxonomy): Eukaryota > Metazoa > Mollusca > Bivalvia > Mytilida > Mytilidae > Arcuatula > Arcuatula senhousia. The sequence goes on along the minus strand of OZ020317.1, from coordinate 4,678,504 downwards.
TTTCAAGAGTTCCTCAGAATGTTTTATGTTGCTACAGTATTAAGCTCACCTGACCCGTCCATCTGTTAGCGTTTTTTTTAAGCTTTAACTCCTCTGACACCACAAGTCCAATTGCAACCACACTTGGTACAGTTGTTTATTGGCATATGTGGCTGTGTATTAAGTCCTACTTTATTCTCACTATATATAAATGATTTCTCAGAATCAATAGATGATAAAATATGTGATTCACCTAAAATTGACAACTGCAGTATACCATGTTTATTATATGCTGATGACATTGTGTTACTATCTGAATCAGCAACAGGCCTACAATTTAGCTTAAATAGATTACATCAATATTGTAGTGATTGGGACCTCCAGGTTAATATAAATAAAACAAAGGTTATGGTATTCAATAAAGGAGGGAGAATGTTCAAAAATTTACTTTTCAAGTTTGATGGAAATGTTGTAGATTGTATAAATGAATACAAATATCTTGGTATTTTATTTAAACCATCGGGATCCTTTACGGCAGCTGTTGAACTTCTATGTAAGAAAGCTAGTAAAGCAATGTTTTGTTTAAGAAAATCCTTATTATCTGAATTTTTGAATATACCACCTCAATTAAAGTTATTTGAGGCTTGTATTAAACCTATTTTACTCTATTGCTCTGAAATATGGTCATTGGATTTTTTAATCAAAGAGAAAAAAAGCCTAGAAGACAGATATTTTTTATTCCCTCCTGTTAAAGTTCAAATTAAATTTTTGAAATATCTGTTAGGAGTAAACAGAGGGGCAGTCAACCTCGCTGTTTTTTCAGAACTTGGTGTAACTCCCATTTCTATAGATGCACTTAAACTAGCAACTGGGTATTGGTATCATGTTATTAACTCAGAAAATAACAAACTAGTGTCATTGTCCTATAAGTGTAACTTAAAGTTGAAAAATTCATATGCTGACAATATAAGATTACTTTTATATAAATTGAGTTTCAATCATATTTGGGAGAATCAAAATACTTTCTCTAAATCTAGACTTTTACATGCTGTTTCTAGTAAGCTAGAAGCAAATTTTATTTTATTTTGGAAAAAACAAATATACTGTGACGAAAATAAACCAAACAAGAATAAATTAAGAACCTATAGAGAACTGAAATTAGAATTTATCTTAGAAAATTTTCTATTACTTGACATTCCTAAAAATATTATATCTAATTATGTTAAGCTCAGAATAAGTAATAGTAATCTTTATATTGAGCAAGGGCGTCATAACAACACACCTTTAGACCAAAGAGTATGCCCTTTATGTAGAAAGGATGTTGAGGATGAATTCCATTTTGTATGTAAATGTGAAAAGCTACAATGCACTAGATCTAATCTATTTAAAAAGATTGAAGAAATCTGCCCTAATTTTGGTAACATGTCAGACAGAGAAAAATTCATATTTGTATTAAGAAGTAATGATTATGATATTATGAAGGTATGCGTTTTAGGTATTTTTGATATGGCTAATGAGAGAAAAGTGCTATGCTGTTAGACTATATTATAATTACTCAGTAGATGTGTATCACCATGCAATATATTAAGATTTGCTTTATATGATATATTTTAGTACTTAACTATCTTTATTAAAACAGAACATTAATTAATAAATATAAATTGGAATAATAGACCCCTCAGTCCTGCTTGTCTGAAAAATGTTGTTTGATTATATGTAAAAATTGTATTGTATCATTGTCTGTTTTATGTATCCATGTATGTGTTGCTGATTATAATCCTAAGTTGGATTTTAAATCAATAAAATATTTGAATTTGAATTTGAATTTATGTGGTACAATACTATCGTTTTGATTTTTGATTTGTAAAAAAAAAACATGGCCGCCATGGATAAAAATACATGTAGAACATAGGGGTAAATTGAAGTTTCTTGCAAATAACTCAAAAACAGTGACAGATATAAAATTTCTGGCACAGGGTAAAAATGTTCAGTAAGTCAAGCCCTACAAAAATCAATTTAATTGAATTTTTAAATGACCCCTTATAGGAGTCCTTGTTCCTTAAATCTCAATATAACTGTTTATACCTTATAACTGACAAACTGTAGAAAATAATAAACAGCTTTTGATTGCTTAAATTTTCAGCTAATTGAACTTGACAATTTAATGTATTAAGTTAATCGATGTTGTCAGATGACCCCTTATTAAAGTTATAGCTGTTTTAATGTCAAAAAAAGCATTTAAGTGAGGTGAGCGATTCAGGCTCCTAGGAGCCTCTTGTCTTAAATTGCAGTAAAGATTGACAGGTTGTTAGATTTCATAGAACTTTTGTACAATTCTCATGATTACGCAATCATAAATTGTCTGCTTGTTATGAGTTTGGAAGGATTTGATTATATTTGTTAGGATTAAGCATGCCATATTGCATAATGCAGTCTGATATTTTCTGGCTCTTTATGGATATTGAGAATTTTATTATGGCTGGAACATGTCAGAATGTTCTAGAAATTTGTTCTTTTATGCTAATCAGATGCAAAATTGGATAACAAATAGTTGCATATGAGGACAATAATTGAAACCAATTGGACGATTACATTAGGTAGAGATTTTGTCATAAGTCCAACCAAGTGTTCTGGCCAGTAAAATTGCTAACTCAAAATATTGAGTTACTGGCCAATTTTTGTCTCGCCTGCGACAAATAGTCGCGTAAAAGGCGATACATAGGTATTATTTTCCGGTGACAGCAGTGTAAACGTTTTTGTAAGACTTTTGTGGACAATGATTTACTGGAAAAGTATAATAGCTAGGCATCTGATATTTTGTATACAGATAGTTCAGGTTATGGTCTACACAACTGTCACCATGCCATGTGACCTTGACCCCATTTTCACGCTCCAGTGACTCTGTGAATTTAGGTCTTTTTTTCAGGCCTAAAACTTTTTTGTAAGACTTTTGTGGACGATGATTTGCGGGAAAAGTATAATAGCTAGGCATCTGACATTTGGTATACAGATAGTTCAGGTTATGGTCTACGCAACTGTCACCATGCCATGCGACCTTGACCCCATTTTCACGCTCCAGTGACACTGTGAACTTAGTTTTTTTTTTTCAGACTATAAACTTTTTTGTAAGACTTTTGTGGACAATGAATTGCTGGAAAAGTATAATAGCTAGGCATTTGATATTTGGTATACAGGCAGTTGAGGTCATGGTCTATGCAACTGTCATCATGCCATGTGACTTTGACCCCATTTTCACGCTCCAGTGACTCTGTGAATTTAGGTCTTTTTTTCAGGCCTAAAACTTTTTTGTAAGACTTTTGTAGACGATAAATTGCTAGAAAAGTATAATAGTAAGGCATCTGATATTAGATATACAAACAGTTCAGGTTATGGTCTACACAACTGTCACCATGTCGTGTGACCCTGACCCCATTTTCATGCTCCAGTGACTCTGTGAACTTAGGTATTTTTTTCAGACCATAAACTTTTTTGTAAGACTTTTGTGCACAATGAATTGCTGGAAAAGTATAATAGCTAGGGATCTGATATTGGTTATACAGGCAGTTGAGGTCATGGTCTATGCAACTGTCACCATGCCGTGTGACCCTGACCCCATTTTAATGCTCCAGTGGCTCTGTGAACTTAGGTCTTTTTTAGGCCGAAAACTTTTTTGTAAGACTTTTGCTGAAAAAGTATAATAGTTAGGCATCTGATATTAGGTAAACAGACAGTTCAGGTTATGGTCTACACAACTGTCACCATGCTGCTTGACCCTGACCCCATTTTCATGCTCTAGCGACTATGTGAACTGAGGTCTTTTTTAGGCTGAAAACTTTTTTGTAAGACTTTTGTGGACAATGAATTGCTAGAAAGAATAATTTAAATAGCTAGGCATCTGATGTTGGGTATACAGACACTTTTAGTGTTCATGTAAAAAAATTAAAGCCTAGGTAGTTGGTTTTAGTGATGGTGCCGACAGGCGAGACATACTTTTATTGGCCACACTTGTTACTTTATTTATTTAGCAGGTTGATCTCAGGTCATTTATTTCCAACTTCATCATTTAAATCATACCTAAAAGACTGAGAAGCTGAGGCAATTATATGTATATGTGGAACTCCAAACAGCCAATAACTAAATTGGTCGACACATTAGAATAAATAGACAACAATACAAAAACACAACATAGTAACACTCATATTAGAAATTCATAAACAAAACAAATAGTTGAAGGTCTTGTGGCATAAAAAAAGGTTTTATCATACTTGGTTTTTTTTATATTTCTGTTTTTAGAAATTACAGGACATAGTGTTTCTATTTTTAGAAATATAATTAATATTGACTTGTGGATAGTATTTGTGTAAAATTATGTTGTAATGTTGGTCTTTTGTTTACTATTTTTAGAAATTTTCTCATGACTGATGAATAGAAAGATATGTTGTCAAATTCATAATATCAACCTTGTGTGTCTATTTTTAGAAATTCAACAATGACTGGTGGATAGGGCGAGTGGTGAAGGAGGGGTGTAATGTGGGTTTTATACCCAGTCCTGCCAAATTGGAGAACATGAAATACCAACAGCAACCTGGAACAGCAGGTGGTCGAGGTGGTCGTTTGTATACAGTGTAAGTAGGGCAGCCTGGAACAGCAGGTGGTCGAGGTGGTCGTTTGTATACAGTGTAAGTAGGGCAGCCTGGAACAGCAGGTGGTCGAGGTGGTCGTTTGTATACAGTGTAAGTAGGGCAGCCTGGAACAGCAGGTGGTCAAGGTGGTCGATTGTATACAGTGTGAGTAGACGGAAGTATTTCATTTTAAAAAGGCAGGATGCCAAAAATCAGGAAATAAAAATGCAAGACAGTGCTTTGATAATAAAAAAAATTGCAGGATGGAGTTTTGGCTATAGAATTTATTGAAAATTCTAAAAAGTAAAAAAAAGTTGTGACAACAAGCCCTACCCATTAAAATCAAATGGTTGCTCCCTAGATTGTCTTGCAAAATAAGGCTTTTTTTGGTGGTGCCTATAGGTGTAGGGTGTAGTGTGTGGGCAACATTAAGAGATTAAGTCTATCACACTTTTCATTTATCAGCTACTCCTCCTCATTTACTTGATGAACTCTCATAAAACTTTCATCTTTGTGATATATTGTATCTGTGCACCTTTAACCTATAAATTTTCTCAGATTGAATTTGCATGGCATTTGCGACTTATGCTTAAAGATGCACTACTCCTCCTAATTTTCATTGACTAGTGGAACCTCCCTTTGTATGCATATGACTTTCATGAAAGTCTCACACATGTTTATATTTCTATTTTAAAAGACACCAAGTACAGTTCAATACTTTAAAATGTCTTGAATTGCAAGTTTAATACAAAATTTTAAAAGTTTGTACATTTTGCTTACAAGGCATATGTAACCAAGTTTTAAACCTCCCTCTTCCATTGCAATCTTAGGGTGCGGTTGTAACACAAAACAACACGGTTGTGAAGACATAATATGATGATTCTTTTATTTTGTAGGAAAGATCCTTCATCTTCCAACATAGGTGGTACAAATCCCTCAAATTCTCGTGGATCAACCCCGCCCACTCCAGATATAGGGATGGGAATGGACGGGGAGAATGGAATGGATGGGGGACAGAGCGGCGTGGACGATAGTGACAGTGTTGGAAACTCAAAACCATCCAGCACTGTTACACCACCCACTGGCAAGGAGAAGAAGAAACCGTTTTTCAAAAAGGTAGAGATTTTATCATGTACTTGTTCATGTTGATAACTTGAGTTATTAAGATGTTTTGAGATGACTATGGGAAACAGCCCATGGTAGATCATCTACAAAATTGAAAACAATAATTTCATAATCTGCATTATTGAAGATTACATAAATCACTTAAAAAGATTTAAGACACTTAACTTAATATTACAAATAACACTATTTTCATCATAAAATTCAATGAAGGTGTTCAAACGTTGTGCTTCGAGAACCAATCCATTTTGGTCAAATTTCATTACACTATTACACATATAAAATCTTCTGAGATTAGAAAGGGGCCTTTTGATTTATAGGTCAAAAGGTAAAAGCATACATGTGACAGATCTGTGATGACAAAGCTGGAGATTAAGAATTTTTTGGCTGGAGAAAGGACAAAAAACCGGGAGAATTGTAACCCTCATTAAAATTGGATTTCAACGCCAATATAGGCACTAGCGTGTGCCAGATATACCTGGCTTCACTGATTAATCTCCAGCTGTTTATACAATTATCAGGTCAATTATGGCAATAAACCTTCAATTAACACTTTTACCTGTTAAATTAACGTCTGCCTAATTGACAAACCCCTTAAACACTGGAAATGTGTTATGGCTGAACAATTAGAATGTCTATAAAACTAAAATTTGTCTTGAAAAAGTATGAGATTACACAAAAAGTCGGGAGAACGGGAGATTGGTCAAAAAGTCTGGAGATTTTGTCTCCACGCGGGAGAATCACATATATGTAAAAGGTCAAGGTCACAAGTTTTGAAAAACTTGCGCACGTGAAAGCTTATAAATTAAGGAAGAACACACCTAGGAAACTCGAAAGTCGCAACCTGGAATTTTGTGACTTACATTTAATGTAATAAATTTGAGAAATCGACAAATGTCATCACTCCATGTATATTTGTTGAATAATTGTAAATAAAGCAAAAACAGTTTATTTTGTTAAATTAATAACGTTAAGTTACATTTTTCCTTTAATCGGGACTTGTCCTGGTTGATAGAATCGCCTTGACAATATAAAAACAATTTCTGGCTTAAAATACAGGCTTAACTATTATTTTTTGTATATTTAAGATCTGTGACAAATTTCACATGGAGTGACATTCTCTGATTCATGCAAAAAGGGTTCTTTAATTTAATATCAATAAACTTCCGAGGAACAATATTTGGTTGCGACTTGCAAGTTTCCCAGGCGTGGAAGAAGCCTGTCGATTTTTGATCAAGGTTCACTCACAGTAAAAAAAATTGCCAGGCAAAGTACCTTGATCTATGTTGTTGTTTTAAGTTCGATAGCAATCAACCAGATAAAGTAATCAGTATTGATATAATATACTCGTACTTCTGTTTTTAGTCTGATAGTATTCCTCCATATGTAGTCGTGCCTTCAATGCGACCTATAGTTCTGGTTGGGCCTTCATTAAGTGATATTTTATTTTTCAGTCCGATAGTATTCCTCCATATGAAGTTGTGCCTTCAATGCGACCTATAGTTCTGGTTGACCATTCATTAAGTGATATTTTATTTTTCAGTCAGATAGTATTCCTCCATATGAAGTCGTGCCTTCAATGCGACCTATAGTTCTGGTTGGGCCTTCATTAAGTGATATTTTATTTTTCAGTCCGATAGTATTCCTCCATATGAAGTTGTGCCTTCAATGCGACCTATAGTTCTGGTTGGGCCTTCATTAAGTGATATTTTATTTTTCAGTCCGATAGTATTCCTCCATATGAAGTCGTGCCTTCAATGCGACCTATAGTTCTGGTTGGGCCTTCATTAAGTGATATTTTATTTTTCAGTCCGATAGTATTCCTCCATATGAAGTCGTGCCTTCAATGCGACCTATAGTTCTGGTTGGGCCTTCATTAAGTGATATTTTATTTTTCAGTCCGATAGTATTCCTCCATATGAAGTTGTGCCTTCAATGCGACCTATAGTTCTGGTTGGGCCTTCATTAAGTGATATTTTATTTTTCAGTCCGATAGTATTCCTCCATATGAAGTGGTGCCTTCAATGCGACCTATAGTTCTGGTTGGGCCTTCATTAAGTGATATTTTATTTTTCAGTCCGATAGTATTCCTCCATATGAAGTTGTGCCTTCAATGCGACCTATAGTTCTGGTTGGGCCTTCATTAAGTGATATTTTATTTTTCAGTCCGATAGTATTCCTCCATATGAAGTTGTGCCTTCAATGCGACCTATAGTTCTGGTTGGGCCTTCATTAAGTGATATTTTATTTTTCAGTCCGATAGTATTCCTCCATATGAAGTTGTGCCTTCAATGCGACCTATAGTTCTGGTTGGGCCTTCATTAAGTGATATTTTATTTTTCAGTCCGATAGTATTCCTCCATATGAAGTTGTGCCTTCGATGCGACCTATAGTTCTGGTTGGGCCTTCATTAAGTGATATTTTATTTTTCAGTCCGATAGTATTCCTCCATATGAAGTTGTGCCTTCGATGCGACCTATAGTTCTGGTTGGGCCTTCATTAAGTGATATTTTATTTTTCAGTCCGATAGTATTCCTCCATATGAAGTTGTGCCTTCAATGCGACCTATAGTTCTGGTTGGGCCTTCATTAAAGGGCTATGAAGTGACGGACATGATGCAAAAAGCTCTATTTGACTTTCTCAAACACAAGTTTGAGGGAAAGTAAGTTTTAAAAGCTGTGTTTGACATTTTGAGGATTAATTAGATTTTTGGTCTTTTTTAACCGAAAAAAAACCCACTAAATCAAGATTAGCAACAAGAACTAAAGAACATTCACAGATTTTTCAAACTACTACAAGCAACATTAAATCTCAGTATTCAATCTACTAATTTACAAAGAAGTACATGAATCAATGGGGCATTTGAATGTCAGAATTCTTGAGGGGCAAAAAGAATTAAAATCGATACATACGAAAATAACATGAAGAAAAAGATAACATGAAAAATAAAAAAAGAAACTTAAAAAATCAACCAAACTTCAATGGAAACTCAAGCTATGTTCTGAATTAACTCAAGTGCCTTGGAAGAATATGCAGTTCCTGCTTGTTGCAACACACCCAATATTGCTTTCAGTATTTATAATGATAAGAATCCTGCTTTTGTTTACCCACTGTGAACACTTACAACTATTTCTTGCAACAGTTTCTTTGTGTTCTTTTCCTCTTCTTTCTTAATGTAAAGTTGTACATTGTTTCTCCCAAGAGTGTAGTTAATAAATGATTATCCTTCTTTTAAGCAAGAGTTTTATTGCAACAGTTTGTCTTTTTTTTGGTAATTTATACTTTCATTTTGCCTTCCATGAGTATCATGAAAAATTGATTATTCCTTTATTTTCAGAATCCTATGAGTATTACCATTAAATTACCATCTCTTAATTTTCAGAATCATTATAACCAGAGTGTCTGTAGATATATCTTTAGCTAGGAAATCAATAATTAATAAACCAAATAGAGTACTTGGCACTAGTACTAATAAAATGACTGCTGTAGGTAAGTCACCACACCTACTTATAATATCGATATAATATAGAATGGATATGGTGAGCTGCAAAGTTATCATTATCATACTTATAATATCAACCAATCAAATGACTGCTATAGGTAAGTCACCACACCTACTTATAGAAACAACCAATCAAATGATTGCTGTAGGTAAGTGACCACATCTACCTTTTTAGGAATTACAGAAAAAACAAAGCCAGAAAAAAAATAGATATGTTATTTATGAACATTTTAATTTCTACAAAACGTTTCACACTTGTTTTGAGATCAAATAAGCAAAATTTTAATATCATGTGAATTATCTTTTTTAAAACAAAACTAGTTCTGTTGGAATGAAACAGTTTAAAATGATTTTTGGCTGAAAGAAAGCAGAATGTTTTTCAACAAAGTATGGTTAATTTATTTTAGGTCTGATTTAAAGTGTTAATGATAAACAAAGGAAATAATACTTAATAATACAGATGTATGTTTGCTCTACTTTCAGGTGAAGTGCAGGAAGAAATAGAGAGAATATTTGGTTTGTGTCGACAGTTACAGCTGGTTGCCTTAGATTGTGATACGATCAACCATCCATCACAGTTAGCTAAGACGTCACTAGCACCCATTATTGTTTATGTAAAAATAGCTTCACCAAAGGTACGTTTGATTCTAAAAATAGCATTCTAAATATAGCTTCACCAAAGGTATGTTTGATTCTAAAAATAACATTATAAAAATAGCTTCATCAAAGGTATGTTTGATTAAAAAAAAATCTGAATATAGCTTTACCAAAGCTATGTTTGATTGATTAACAAACTTAACTTAAGATGGGTTTAATTTTAGAAATAGCTTAGGTACATGTATATCTTAGCATTGGTAGCCAATGAGAAGGGCCATTTCTCCCACAAAATTGTGTGGATAAAAAATTCCTGGTAATGTGCACAACAATATACATGTATGGTGTACTTCTTGCTTTCCAAATTTCATTAAATTATGTTGAGTAGTTTAAAGAGAAGTTGCATCCACAATCTGTGATCACTGAGGAACAGACTGACCAGTCAATATCATTATACCACACAAAACTTTGTTGCATGGGGTATAAAAACAGATAGAAAGGGAAAACATTGAAATAAGTTGCAATTACCAAAACAATTTATGAGTTGAATGAGGTAGTTTCATGTCTTTCTGTCTGTTTGTCAATATTTATGAAGAACACTGAAAATCAAAAACAAAGATTTGTACACTTTTAATATTTTGTACATGTATTACATGACATATACATTTTAAAATATTGTGAGTACCCTTCCTGACTTTATCATTATTTATTATAGTTTTGTTCATTCTTCAATTTACTATTTTCACAAAGGACAAAACAAAATTTAAAAATCAAGAAATAAAAGGTTAAAAAAATAACTGGAAATGTACAGAATGAAAACTATTCATTTCAAGTCTTGATAGTGTCATGGCACATATTCCATATTCTTTCGTATTTAATACATGTCATTTTTTGCCAGATTTTACAAAGTTTCAGGAGAGCAGGGACAATTTTTATTAAGTTTTCAAACCAACGATTTATATCAGCCTTTTGATATTTGAGGTTCCATGTAATTGGAATAAGATTAAAGTCTTTTGCTCACCTACTTCCTATTGAAAGAAATACAATTTAGAATGTCTTTGACTGATTTATTTTTTGATAAAAGCAATTTAGTATTATAGCAATATCTAATCAGTAATCACAGAGTAATTTTCAAAATGTTTATGTATTTTCAGGTATTACAGCGATTAATCAAATCACGGGGGAAATCTCAGAGTAGAAATATGAATGTTCAACTGGTGGCTGCTGACAAGCTAAATCAGTGTAGTACAGTAAGTATTGCCAAAAACATTGTAAAATTACTGGAAATATTTTATTTTTATGCCCCATCTAGGGGGCATATATTTTTAGGGTCTGTCCCAGAAGCTGAAATATGTGGTATTCTTTCAGACATATTCTTGTTAGCCGTATTATTAGTCATGTTAGGTATTGGTCCCCTTGAACCAGGCAAGTAAAAATACTGTAAAGCATTTGAAATATTGGGAAAAATATTATAAGTTTGATAAATAGGACAAAACCTTTAACCCAGAATTAAGGAATGCAAATCATGGGTCTCTTTTTCATAGACTGTTTAGTTACTCACGTCTGTAGTGTAGTCTGTTATGTTGTTTTGCATGTGGGATAATGTGGAAAAACACCAAACTCACCAATCGACAAAGATCAATACTAAGCCAAATAAAAAAAATATGTGTGCTTCTGGTTTTTCTGCAACCCTAGTTTTTCATGCTGACCCTAGCCTATTTATTGCCATTTTGGCCTATGGGCTGTTAACATAAATGAATCGACTCCTCATTTACTAGCCTATTTATTGCCATTTTGGCTTATGGGCTGTTAACATAAATATATATGTCTTTTTAGCTCACCTGGACCAAAGGTCCAGGTGAGCTATTGCCATCACTTGGCGTCCGTCGTCGTTAACATTTTTCAAACGTTAACTCCTTTAACACCATAAGTCCAATGGCTTTTAAATTTGGCATAGTTGTTAATTAGCATAGGTAGTATAACGTGGGGATTTTCGATTCGTTGTAAAACATGGCCGCCATGGCTAAAAATAGTACATAGGGGTAAAATGCAGTTTTTTGCAAATAACTCAAAATCGGCTACAGATATCAAAATTCTGGCACATAGTAAAAGTGATCAGCACCTCAAGATCTACCTACCCTGAAATTTTGAAGAAAATCTAACAACACATGTAGGAGTTATTGCCCTTTTTGTGGATTTTTTGCAAATTTTGCACCTGTTTAGCTCAATATCTTGAAAACGATACAAGATATTTGAGAAATTTAAATTGCATATTGTTAAGCACATCAAGATCTACAAAATATATTATAGGGTCATCATTGTAGGACTTTTCCTTTTAGGAGTTATTGACCTTAGAACGTCAAAATTGAGCATTTTAACAGCATTTCCTCTATTACATTGAAAACGTTAACTCCTCTGACACTTTAAGTCCAATTGGAACCAAATTTAGATTGTTGTTTATTAACATTAGGTGTATAGAACTGATGTGGGGATTTTTGATTGGTCGTAAAACACGGCCACTGTGGTTAAAAATAGAACATAGGGGTAAATGGCAGTTTTTGCAAATAACTCAAAAACGGTGACAGATTTAAAAATTTTGATTGGGAACAAAAGTGATCAGCACCTCAAGATCTACCAGCTTTGAAATTTTGAAGAAAATCCATCAACCCATGTAGGAGTTATTGCCCTTTTTGTGGATTTTTTGCAAATTTTGCACCTGTTAAGCTCAATATCTTGAAAACTATACAAGATATTTGAGAAATTTAAATTGCATATTGTTAAGCACAACAAGATCTACAAAATATGTAATTGGGTCAACGGTGTAGGACCTTTCCTTTGAGGAGTTATTGCCCTTAGAACATCAAAATTGAACATTTTAACAGCATTTCTGCATTACATTGAAGTCGTTAACTCCTCTGACACTTTAAGTCCACTTGGAACCAAACTTGGTATAGTTGTTCATTAGCATTAAGTGTATAGACCTGATGTTGGGATTTTTTATTGGTCGTAAAACACAGCTGCTGTGGCTAAAAATAGAAAACTAGGTTAAACTGCATTTATTTGGTAATAAATCTATAAGGGTGATAGATTTTAAAATTTTGATTGAGAACAAAAGTGATCAGAACCTTAAGATCCACCATATTGTCAGATGACCCCCTAATTAATCTTATGACTCTTTCAACATCAAATAAATTTTGCCTAATAACCTTGACTTCAGGCACATATGTCAGGTGAGCGATTCAGGCTCCTGGGAGCCTCTTGTTTGCCTTAACATGAAACAGCATTAAAGTACAGCATATTTTCATAAGGAGGTGAATTCATGCCAAATGTAATGTTTTTGAAAAAAATTATCAGTTCATGGATTCTTAAATTTGTGGTTCTGAAGTCTGCAGCATACAAATCCTTGTTACATTTCTTTTTCATGGGGTGTCAAATTTCATGGGTCAGGGTAACCCATGAAAAACCAAAAACATTATACCCCACAAATAATAATGAAACCACAGTATTCAAAATATATTAACATATCAAAAGACCAAAAACATTTTCCTGCAAGCATTAAAAGGATGATATAAAGCAGATGTCTGTTCTTCAATTAACTTATTTTCAGGGGTTATACTCACCATCTTCTTGTTTAACCAAATGCAGTCTTGTTTTACTGTGACAAACTTTTTATACGACTGCAAAAAATTTGCGGACGTATAATGGTATGATGCTGTCGTCGTTGTCTGTTAACTTTGGTGTATACACAATAACTTTAGTTCTAGTTGTTCAATTTGCTTTACAGTGATTATTTCATGTTTCTTGTGTTTTCAGGACATGTTTGATGTGATTTTAGATGAGAATCAATTAGAGGACGCCTGCGAACATTTAGCCGAGTTTTTAGAAGCCTACTACCGCGCTGCCAATCCACCGGACATGGCTCCACCTCATATGTCGCCCCGTCATCATTTACATTCTCCCGCCTCCCTAAGTCGACACAATACCATGCCTGCCCCCCATGGAGGTCCTCACAACCGCCGGCATTCTATGTCCCCCGAACGCGGACATGACCGCCATCATGATAGACACTTGCATCATGAGCATGACGCGGGACGAACTTACGATAAAATGCATGACCGAGACTTAAGGTCAGGTGATCAGAGGGATTATGTGCGTGATTATAAACATGACGATCGGATGTACGCAGATGAACCTATGGATCCTAGATATGGATCGCCAACAAGAAACTCTAAGTTTAAACCAATTAAGCAAGCCAGTATAGATATTTAACCAATCAATATTCATTAATTTTAATCATTTTTATGAATATTCATTAATCTAAATAGTCATCTCATAAATATTCATTGCTTTAAATATCTCTAATGAATATTTGTGAGATTTTGAAGACGGAATACAGTGAAATAGATGAATATTCATGGATATACTGACTTGATTTATTAAAAGAATGTTAATGAATATGAATATTTCATTGGTTTTGACTGTTTTAAGATTTAAAATATGATTTTCATGGTATCAATTTAACCAATCAATGTAGATGTTACAGGATGTATCAGGATTAACCAATCAACTTGTTTGTTACATGTATTTACATTGTTAAGAGTAGCACAAACATTTTAATATTTTTTCCCACTTTTATCACATAAAGCCAATTACAACTATTCCAATTTTAGCATGAAATAATTCACTCTCTTCTTAATAACTTCATATGTCATACAAAACTTTTGCATGTTTTTACATAGTTTTCACATTTAATATGTTCTTGTCATGAAATGATTATTTTCTTAGTGGTTAAAATGAAACATTTTGGGATCCTTTTGAGCATAGGATATTTAAGATCAAGAAATAGTTTTATAATATAAAAATAGCAATACAGTTTTCTTAAGTGTTTCTTTATACAATTACAATTAAGAAAGAGAGACCAATATATAACTGATGTATTTGTTCCTTAGAGATTTTGTTTTATCAAATTTATATACCTGGTATTGGTATTATTCTTAATTTTTTTTTACAAGAATTTCTTATGTCAATGATGTTCAAGTTAAACACAAAATTTATTATCCACTTAATATGTATTGTTATCAACATTTGTCATAAAAATTCAAGAGTTAAAAAAAATAGAGGTAAAATCTTTACTTGGTTGTATAAAAACAATGTTTCAAAGGTTGTTATATGTATATGGATAGTTGTTACTATAAATAGAAAGATAAATCTTAAAATTTCTAAATATAGAATTTTATATTAGGTTGTTACTATAAATAGATTTTTTAAATTCTAAAAATAGAATCTCAGTTTTATGTATATAACAGGTTGTATTCATATTTTTTTGTTATTTATTTTTTACTTCCATGTGCAATATTTATAGTTCTACACAATTTTTAACATGTTTAAGAAATCCGATTGTTGATGAAAGACCTTTTCAATTCTTTTTATCTTATTTTTTAATTTGTTTTTATTTACAGATTTTTTTTATTGAATATTTGTATCATTATTATCATACTTTGTTTGGACCATCTCAGGTTCTCAGTAGTTTCAAACTTATAAATAACAGAGATAAGTAGAGCTTTGTTTTACATGTATAAATCTTTTCCACAAAAGGACAGCAAAATCTGTTAAGCAATTTCAGAGGAGTTGTGTCCAGAATGCACAAATTACCAAAACTCCAATAAATTTGTTAAATCAAAATGGCTTTGCACTCCTGCAAAATTTCAACAAAATACACACAATAGTTTTTACTAGAAGGTACATGATCAAAAGTGATAATCATTACTTTGTCCCTTGGTTGCATTACTGTGGATGATAAAATTCAAAGGGCTCTTATTGTATTTTAAACGTTGGAAGATAGTTTAGTTTGAAAATTTTTCAGAGCTCTCTGCATATCTTTGTATAAGGGGTTATATTTTATATAGAAGTCACAGTCATACCGTATTTTCCGGTGTATAAGCCGCTATTTTTTTCCTGAAAAGTTTTGGGTGCGGTTTATACTCAGGTGCGCTTAGTGTGTGTATTTTTTAAAAGTTTTCAGGTGGACCAGTGTGAAAACATCGATGTTTTCAAGCAAAAATAAAGACTTCATCTTGGTCATTCCCGGACTACTGCAATTTCTATTTCAGCTTCATTCATGTGATGTTTTGTTTGTTATTTTATGAAATAAAAAGTAAATACCCTGGAATGTGTTTGTTTATTATGTATTTCAGTTGATTCGATCTTTTTCTCCATAATCAGCCATTTTTATTTTGATTACGTAATCAGACAGAGGTGTGCCTAAAATATGGAGTTTATATAATAAATAAAATGCATGTAGTCCCTTTCCTTTCTCTTCCTTTGTTTTATATCTAATACCTTTGAAATTACACAAAATTGTGTGCTTAATATACCCTTTTCTATGTTGGTAATGTCCACATTATTACGTTGGTAAGTAATATTTACATAATTTGGACAGATGTGTTCATTTTCTCCCTACTTTTATACAAAGTTTTGTTCATTTTCTCCCTACAATTTTATATACTATTTTTCCTTTAATTCAAGAAAACTAATCCTTTTGTTATTATTCTATCTATTTTAGAGCAAACATAAATCATTTTATAAAATTTATTCAGTTAAAACTCGTGTGCAAGAAAATTAAAGAAAAACTACCTTTGACCTATTGACATCGATCTACACAAGACAATTACACACCGTTTCATGTGTATTTTTACCAAGTGAATATCATGGATTTGTTTGATCAAGGAACCATTTGTTCTTGTGATTTTTATTTAATAAATAGTTAATAAATAGTCAAGGACACGCAAAAAATCTATAATTATAAATTGGACACATTCCCATACACAGGTATGCCATTTTGATTTTCTTTTTCTTTTTCACCACGTGGTCAAGCTTGGAGCTAACTAATGATTAATCAACACAAACAGATCTTGAGTAATTGTAACAAAAGCATATCAAGGTCAATAAACTTCACTTTAATTGCAATCAAAACAAAATCTGGAGAATCAGGTTGCCGACAAACGATTTAAATGCCAATCATAACACCTGTCAAGTGTCATACACTAATTTGCAATTTACCGATATACACACATATACAGTTAAAATCAATAACAATAAGTCAACACACAAGCTTTATTTATTCATTTTTATTAAGATTAAACACAATTTTATTAATAAATCATAAATAAATAATAATATAAAATGGAAACGATCTTCAACAACATCGTGAGTCTTTGTGCTGAAAATGAAATAAAAGTGACAAAAATCATTCAATATACGTTATAAGACTGAAGAAAGGGGTGCGTTTAGTACTCAGGTGCGCTTTATTAATGGATAAAATCAGATTTTCTTCTGAAAATCGGCCCTGCGCCTTAAAGTCCGGAGCGCTTTATTCTCCGGAAAATACGGTAATTATTTTATCATGAAAATATTCAGTAAGGATTAATTCAGAACTTTATTGATGGGGTCTGGAAAAAAATAAATATTTTTCTCATTAAATCTAGTTGATTACATGTATTTTCAATTTATCTTTCACAATAAGTAAAATAAAAGGCAAGATTTTAGGAATATAAGAATAAATTTGATGGGGCATATTGCTTTAATCTCTTATATGACTGAGCCACTTTGAGTTATCTTCCTTATGATCAGTTTTATAACAATTTTTTTTTCAGATTTGTACCATCTTCCATGTCTTCATTTGAACTGGAAGGCTAACTTTGTTGAAGGCATGTTTCATAAATTCTTCCAACCCTTTGTTTTCAGCATTTAAAATTTCAGCACCTTTAAATGACAGTCTTTCACAGTAAATGGCAAGATTCTGATCTTTTTATATAAAAATGTATAACTGAAATGGCATTACAAAGTAATATTATACTCTTTTATTTGTTTTTGGTTTCCTCACATTATGAGTATCTTTTTCCAATAAATCCCAATTTTTGGCCAATGCAACTTGTGATTTGAAGGGTATTTGCTAGAAAATCTTTCTCAGTTTATCTTTTCATGAATTAAATTATTGTGTATTAACTTGTATATGTATGAATGTCATTATTTGTGAACAAGAATAACTTACATGACCTTTCAACTTTGGATGAACTTTGTATGACCTCTCACCTTTGAATGAACTTGTATATATGCTTCTTGTACAATTTTTTCACTCATACTCCTTAATTTTGTTGGATTTGTAAATAAAACGGATTTTTAATCTCCAAATTGTGCTTATCTTGAGATGCAAGTCTGGTTTATAAAATTATGAATGTTGGGTGGCAGACTATAGCCAGGATTTTTTTTGTAACAGAGTTTGTGCGCAACTGCTATTCACTCTCTTGAGGTTTGGTATGCAGCACCAGTATTGGGGCCCATAGTGTAGAATGCAATATCAGGTCTGTTGATCACCTACTTTCTGTTCATTAGAAAATTATGCCATTTTATATTTACCTGCTTTTTGTCACTACTTAGATGTAGGTTAAGGTACATGTTGAAACATTCAATTGCAAATTGCCAAGGAAAACAGTCAGAAATCTTTTTAACACGAACAAGCATACCATCCATTTTTCTGGCAATACCTTAATTATACCCCTAGAAAACAAAGTTTGGGGGTGGGTTATAAAATATCTAGCCTGTCACCTCATATGTTCAGCTCCTCTTAAACAACTTATTGGATTTTGAAACTTTATATGAAATTATATGAAAATGTGCATTAAGAATTTTTTATGTGTTCAAGTAAAATTGATAGATTTAAGTTTTTTTAAGCCATTAGAGTGTCCAATATTTGAAACCAGTGGTATGGTTTTGTGAGCTTGCTCATAGTATTACTTGTTTTCTTTGTCATTATACATCACAATGCAAGATTTAGATTTGGAACCTTAATTCCTTTACATACTGGTAAAATTGAAAACTGCAAAGGTGACTCGGGTACTCTTTCTTATCTCAAAATGTTGTATTCTCAGTGTTTTACCATCACTTGAACATAAATTTTGTTAATACTGTAAAATGTGACTGCTTCTTTAACAATTACATCTTTCTCTCAGTGACCTTAGTTTAGAAGAGACAAAAAATTATTGTCTTCTAATTTGATTGAATATGAAATTTTCTCTCTTTAAGAAGCCTGAAAAGGCCAAGACAAAACCCGTAAAAACTAACTAGAACAGCACGGAGAAACACCCATCATAAAGACAACTGAATAGCAATCAACAAGTGAACCCAGGTGTTCCTAAAGAGTAAGAAGTTCTGCTTACTATAGCAACTTTGGTCAATTCCACATGCTGAATCCGGAAAAGGATAAATAATAAACCTATGACAAAACAACATGAACACATGATGTATTCCATAAAATTTCTTGACATAATCAAGGATCAATGTATCCTTGTGTTAGCAATTTTGTAGCTAGCCTAAGGCTCTACAAGGTATTTTTTAACTGAGCTACTTAAAACGGTAAATACCACACACAAGTGATGATCAAACCACACATGAAATCCCAATAAGAAATTAACAACATGTTCCAGCAGCTAACAAATGCAATCAATTTACAAGTACCTGGTAAAGACAAAACATAAATACATAACTTAACAGTTTATTAAAAAATCTTTTTCCATTATCTGTCTGGTGTACTAAGGGAGAAAACTCTGGCTGTCTGATCTTCTGAGACGGAAACCAAGGTATTGCCATCACTGAAAAATACAACCAGAAAAACAGCCATTACTTGATCAAAATAAACAAATATTGTAAGAAACAGAATTAGTTGTGGGTGACTTAATTTTGAATAAATGAAATCCTTATAAATCCATCTTTCATAATGGTATTTCTTGAGTGTACCCTAAGAACCTTTGATATATAAATGTGTAAAGTTTCATAATATTCTTAAGAGGTCAACTTCAATGCCAAAGTAAGGTACTGAAAACTAGAAGTCAGAAATGAGCAAGTCAGCTTAAAATATGAACTTTTCCAAATATGCTCCACAAATTCATAAGGAATTTTGCATCACAAACCTTAAAATGATTTTTAATCACTGCCTAAAATTTAATTCTACATCTCCCATAGTTTTGGAGTTCATTGTTCTGGAAAATAGTTGACAGACGAAAGAGTTAAAGAGACAGTGAACAATATAGGGCTTGCACATCCTAGATGCTGCAGAGCCCTATTTGCAAAAATCTTCAGTCTTTCCAAATACCTTTGACAAAATTACATGGACTTTTATTATTATGCATATCCTCAAATGGTACTTAACATCTGTGTACAATTTCATCTGTGTATTCATCATAGTTGTATAGTCTTTGCAGGCGTACAAAGTGAAAACTATAAGGCATCAGAATCTTTGATGCAAAGTCCTAACTATTCTAAATTTACCTAGAAATGTCAAAGTCCAAGATGGAGTCCTGATGGCCTGTAAACTCAGTGACACACTGGCCATTTCTGGCGTCCCACAGACGTATTACACCATCCAGACATGCTGTATAGACTAGAGGTGATACTGAATCCCATCTTAATTTTACTATGCCAGCCTGAAATGTAAAGACACAAAACTGTTTTTCTGGCATCCCATGGGTATTATACTATTCAAACATGCAATGTAATGTAGACAATCTTAATTTTACTGGCCTCCAATGTTAAGACATTTAACAATATTTTTCTGGCATCCCAAATAAACATTACACCATCAAAACATGTTAGGTGACTACCAGTCACATATTGTGCAATAATAAAGACAAAACACTTTCTAGCATTTGAAAATATCCAGGCGCGTATCAAAGGAAAGGTATATTGGGCGTATGCCTTACCTTAAACTGACACAAATAATGTTTTTTTACACAATATCCTTGTAAAAAAACACACACAAAGATTGTGCCTCATTTTGCACCGTGAAAATCAATTTTCTCACTCACCTAAACTATCGCTAAAATCCTAGATCCGCCCCTAATATTGCCATATGAAGAAGACGAGATATAACCTGATTAAAAATCTACATACATAATTACCTAGTGTGAACAATTATTTCTAGCTTTTTGACTAGGTGCATCCCAATATTTCATTTTTTCCAAGAATATCAATTTACTGTGGTTTCACTATTATTCATTGGGTATCAATTTTAGTGGTTTTCGTGGGTGGCATTGACCCAAGAAATTTGATACACCATGAAAAGGAAATTTAACATTGATCTATAAGGTGGAGACTTCAGAACCACGAATTTAAGAATCCACAAACTGAACCTTTTTCACTAAACCACGAAAATTGGTACCCACGAAAATAAATGAATCCACAGTATTTATTTCTTTAATACATACACACTTTCATTAAATAACTTAAAAGTAATTACTACTTTGCGTGGACAATTATTTCTAGCTTTTTGACTAGGTACATCCCAATATTTCATTTTTCCAAGGATTGCTAAATTACAACCCATCAGATTTACTATGGAGTTTTGATTGTTGCGTAAAGTGAAGTGTGCAAACATAACAATGAAAATTGGCTGATTACTAAGATACTTTTAAAAATCATGTGGACTTCCATAAAAGACCTGATGAATGGGTCCTGCAAAAATTCAATCTGATTGGATATTGATGAATGGTCTGGCTGACGTTGCACACAACTTCTATCTATTGTGACGATTTGCGTTTTTTGTTACCAATTGGCTTGTTCATGACAACGTAAATTTTCATTGTTGTGTTTGCACATTTCAATCGAAAGTCCATAGTTTAATCGGACAGGTTGTAATTAGCTCATTTATACAAACACACATTGGTTTCATATCCTAATAGTAATTACTACCTTGTGTGGACAATTATTTCTAGCTGTCTGGGTAGGTACATCCCAAATTGTTAGATTCCCAAGTAATGTTCCTGTAGCTGCATAATTGTGTCTGAAATAAAATAGAATTTAGTGATAAAGTCTGCAATTTGTCTACAGAAAACAATTACAACAAATGCCTTACAAACAATTTTAAACAAGGGATTGGACTAGTTGTGCAAAGGATACCCCACTCAACCTTTCAGAAAACAGGAAGTAGATGACTGAATGACCTGAAATGAGGAAACACATGACAACTCATCATATTAAAGCAGTGTATCACATTGTTGACCAAATTTGAAACCAATCCCATCAGTAGAAGCCAAGAAATCAGATACAAAAATCTGTACCCGACGGACAGACAGACCGACAAGGTGATTGCACTGTAGCCCCCTTCTCTTATGAGTGGGGGTATAACTGTATAATATGTATAATGTGTGTCCAGATTTGTTTTGAAAAATTTCCATATATGGCATAGTTTTCTTCAAACTTAAAATTAAGAAAGGAAATTTTGACTGAAATTTCAAAATTAATTCATTTTATAGTTCCTTTTTTCTCAGTCCAACTGCAAAAGGGAAAACACAACTACTGGTCCTATTCCTGGTATCTTCCTTTGCAAATATTAGAAACACTATCAAACTGCCATTCAATGCTACCTATCCTAGGTTTCTACAGACCCTTCCTGCTGTTAAGGCTAATTTATAGTCCACATTTTAAACCATATGTCTCTACTCTTATGAGTCTGGATGATCAACTTACACTTTAGAGAAACCACAAGTCTCTACAGAATTGTCTTCTTCTGAATCTTTGGCAGAACAGTCCAAGGAACCAAGCACCTGAAATATCAAAACAAGATGAGTCACCTATTAAAATGATGACAGCTTGTTTCATGCAAACAGACTTGGCTACCGGGTAAATTGTTTTGCTATAAACCTTGCTTTAGTCAGATAGCAATAATTTGACTTTATAGATCCACCAAAACACCACAAGATCAAAATTTTATCTAACATAAATATTATCCTTAAATTCTAGAATGGTTCATGTTTTTTTCTGGATTTCAACATAACATATCATAATTTCTGATCATTTGCACATGTGCAACAAATTTTGTTGACAGTTTCATCCATTTGTCAAAGTTTTTGATACATAATAGCAAGTAAAATCGTGATATTTTAGGCAAAAATCAAATGATTGGAAAAGAGTTTAACAATGAAAAAAAACCAATAAAATAAATGATGATTCAAAAAATAAAACGGACAGACATCTGACTGTGGTCTGACTGATGATGAAAATCACATGACATGTCCGTAGTACTGTTGAATTTTGTCAAAATTGCATGTGTTGTCTTTATGATTAATCAGTATACAAAATTTCATAAAAATCTACCATAAATTAATTCATTTTCGTAGGTACCAATTTCCATGGTTTTATGAAAATGGACATTTTGTGGATTCTTAAATTTGTGGTTTTGATATCTGCAGCTTACAGAAATTTCCTTTGTGTTGGGTATCAAATTTCCTGGTTAAGGCCACCCACGAAATTCACGAAAATTGATACCACAAGAATAATAATGACCCCAGTATTCAGTTTTCAAGAAATAAACTTATAAAAGCATGAAAAGAACAAAGCTAAGTTAATATACAACTACAGGTGACAGGGATGAACAAACAAATGGTAAAACTATGTCCTGTATATTTTGTTGGAGTGCAATGAAAATTTTAAAATCAGACAAAATATCTTAGTATCTTTTGCAACTCCTTTTAAACATCAAAGTTATACATGTACAGAACAAAGTAATTGTTGTGAGGTTAATCAATGTCCAATTTTTTAAGGAACCTGCGACTGTACCTTGCCAGTTTGTGAGTTGTACAATTTACAGGTGACATCTGTTGATCCAGTCATGACTGTTGTGTTGTCTTGGTGACAGTCTACACACACAACAGACGAGGAATGACCTTCCCTACCTACAGTAAAGGAAAAAAAATTGTCTTAAATCCTCAGTGCATTTTTTTTTTATTTAACTTGAATTTTTCTCCTTGATGAATTAGTTTATGCCATAATTAAAAAAATCAAAGTTATATTGAGCTTAATACTTAAATGAATTATTAAAAAATAATTCAACTAACAAGCAGACAGACTTTAAATGTTACTACAAGTACAAAAATGTAGCAGTATTCTCCAAAGGCCCTTATAGCATCCTGGCTGTGTGATGCTATCTGGTCAAAATGTGATGCTAATCAGAAGTTATCTTTTATATATTTTATAAGGAATGTGGGGCTATATTTTCAAATCAGAAGATGCTTTTGTAAAAACTGAAAATTCCATTCTCATTTCGACTTATTTCGTTTGTACTTGTCTTTTTGATGTTTTCTGTTCCTTGTTTAAGAAGGGCGTCTACCTGTGACTATTTCAGGACTGGATTTGAATTATATGCATTTTATTTAGACCATGGGCCAATTGCAGAACTGCGAGCAGCGCCTACCGGCCTTGTTGAAGGCTGCTGGCGGTTATCCATTGTGTTTTTTCTGAATTGCCGCTTGATTGAGGGCTGTGTCGTGTACACTTATTCAACATCTCATTATTTTCTATTATTATGTTGCTGATTGTGGTTTGGTTGTAATATGTGTATTTTTGGTTTGTATTTGTGATGATTTAATGTTCACAGGTTTTTGTCTTTTTTGATTTATGACATTTAATTGCCCCATAGGTACACCCTTACTTCTTAAAGAGCACAGATTACAATATTTCAAAAAAAAAATTCTTTGAATTTTCAGTTCCTAACTTCTACACACTGACCTGGATTAAAACTGTGTATTGTAGAGGCATCTTTTAAACCCCAAATCTTCACCAAACCAGTGTCATAACCCACACATAATCTTTTACCTAGAAAAGAAAACATCAAACTTTATTGTTAATTTTCTAGCATTATTTTTATAACCAATGATGTAAAGGGAAAAGAGGTCAACTAAATACAACAAGGGGTTGCACCAAGTCATGCTAAGCTCCCACTCAACCATTAAGAAAACAGGGGGTAGATGACCAACTGACCTGGAAAGGAGACACAAAGTACAGCTCATCATGCTAAAGCTATGCACCAAATTTCAATTCAATTTCTTTAGTAGAAGCGGAGAATTCTTTTATGGAAAATATCCAATTTTTTAACCTTAAAAAAGTCTTGGTTGAATCAGAAAACAGGAAGTAGATGACCAACTGAGCAGGAAAGGGGAGGCACACTACAACTCATAATGCTTTAATCAATGTACATTATTTGAAATAATACCCTCTAGTTGAAGCCAGGAAATCTGTTATAAAAGTTTGATCCAGACAAACAGATGGACAAAGTGATTGCAATAAAGACCCTCTCTTAAGAGTGGAGTATATTGCATAAAAATAAGACTTGATTCAAAGTTTTCAAATAATGTAAAACAGATTGCATATACATGTATTTTTGGGTGGCTCTTGCTGGTGATGCCTCTAACTTCTATGAAAAAAAGTTGTCTGAAGTTATTCTTAATAAACTTTCAAGGTCAAATTAATGTCAGAAGTCACACCTTGAAAAGACTTTAGGTTGCAGGTAATTTTTCCCTCTGTGGTACTTTACATATTCAACATGTTTAAACTATTGGGCCTTTTTGATTTAGTTGGTTTTGTCATACATCATATCTGGAAACCATATGAGCCTCATTTTAACAAAAGAGTTGCCATCTTCTTAAGAATGATCTTAAATGTTCACTGCTATAAAGGAGAAATTTCAAGAAAAATGACCTGTTTTCTGAACTTTTCATATTATGCCTACCATCAGGAAGAACTCTTCCTGTATTTGCTGTGAATCCTGGTCCTTGAAACGTTTTACAGTCACCACTAGGTATCTTCCACATCCAAACATCTCCATCAGCTGTCCCTAGCAACAGGACATTAGCAACTGGATGCCATTGTAACCACTGAAAAAAAAAATATGGTGCTGATTGAAAAGAAATTATTTTTGTATAGTATTCTAATGTTAAAAATATAAAATAGAAAATTAAAAAATAGGGCATGTAATGGGACATTAAATGATACCCCGCCACGATATAACATCAAATGTTCATAAAATTTGATTTCAAAGTGGCCTATCTCGAAAACTATTTTTCGGATCATGCTGGAAATTGAACTCAAAATTTCATGAAATTTGATTTTTCAAAGTGGCCTATCTCGAAAACTATTTATTGGATCATGCTGGAAATCAAACTTGACCTGTATTTTATTGTACTAAACAGCTGTGCAAAATATCATTCAAATCCTTTGACGCGTTTTCAAGTTATTGGTCGGAAACTCAAAATTTCATGAAATTTGATTTTTCAAAGTGGCCTATCTCGAAAACTATTTTTTGGATCATGCTGGAAATCGAACTTGACCTGTATTTTATTGTACTAAACAGCTGTGCAAAATATCATTCAAATCCTTTGACGCGTTTTCAAGTTATTGGTCGGAAACCTTCGGGGGACGGACAGACAGACGGACAGACAGACGGACGGACAGACGGACAGACAGACGGACGGACGGACAGACACCGAAAAAAACTGAGGGTATAACATAATACCCTGCCACTTCGTGTGGCGGGGTATAAAAAGGAGACCTATCAAGTGTTTGAAACTGACAACATTGGCAAGACTATTGTTACAAAAATTATAAATGTGGAATAAAATACATTATTTGGAATACAATTGGATTTTATATAACAATTTAAGGATTTTTTAGGTAAAATTGGTGCCCCAGGCATACATAAATGGCCAATTTTTTAAAGGAATTCAGATACTAGGCTGATGAAACTTGAGTTGTTACATGGGAAGAAGGTGTAGAAGACAGAATTCACCAACATAGTGTGCAAGGTTATTAGACTTGAAGAGAAAGTGGTCTTATTTACTGTAAAATTGCAGTTTTTAACTTACCGCACACAAAAAACCAAAATTTTGCACATCACAATACACCATAAAGAAAAAAACACTGAATTTGTTTGGAGTTTTTTTGCTGAAATCAGTCATAAAGTCTATCTAGAACATTTTCACACCATTTGTTTGGTTAGAAAGTCATTATGTTTAAAATCAGAACAGTTCCCATATGTGTGGAGAGGTAAAGAAAGCCTTCATTTCTTAGTTTGGACTGAACATATGCAAAGTGCTGAAAAAGTTACACCGTATAAAATATGGTAAGTTAAATTGAATATAAGCAGTGCAATAAAGTCATTCTTTCTTAAGATACAGAATATAGACATTTAAATCCACTGATTCTCATAAAAGAGATAAATTCTATTTTAATGTCCAAATTTGGTAAAAAAAGTACTATTATAGCAAAAACTGAAGGGTAGCTGAAACAAATTAAGCAAAAAGTAAAAAAAATCTTTATAAAGTGTTCAAAGACATGGTTTTCTTTAGATTAAAACAGATAATAAGCACTTATTGAATATTCAACTTTACTGTAAAACCCAGTAATCAGGTCTCAGTCTTGTATTGTTTTTCCCATAGACTTCTATAGTAAACCTGAGATTTTTGGAATTTAAAAAAAAAATTGTTAAAATGATTCAATACAACTTTTGCTATATTTTTTCAATAAAGGAAGTGTCAGAAAACATTTTAAAGGGTGGGCCAAAAAAAAGTCGCACGAAGATAAGAAAACCACAGTTGGTTGAACTAAAAATAGGTTTTTTCCTACTTTCACTTTAACTTCCATTTCAAAAATACCCCCCTTTTCATGAGAACTTTTTTATTTAATAATGCAATTTTTACATTTCAAAAAGTTAGTGATGTCAACGTTTGGTGTCTTACATTCAATTTAAGCCAAAAGTTAGAAAAAAATGCATGAAAAGTAATGCTGCAAACGACTCAGGGAAAAGGCACTATAATTTTAATAGCCTCCATGTTTTGACGTCCACCCGCACAAGAACTTTTAATACAAGACTGGTACCATATACTAAACATCTATATAGTGTCAGAAAAGAAATGAGTTATCTTTCTTAGACTAGAAAATTTCATCATTTTCAAATTTGGAAAATTTACAAAGTGGCAAATCTTCAATACTTTTTTTCAGATCATCCTGAAAAATTAATCTTGACCAGTATTTTAATGTACTCAACAGCTGTGCAAAATTTCATTCAAATCCCTTGATTCATTTTCAAGTTATGATTCAGAAACCTTCGGGGGACAGAAGGACAGAGGGACACTGAAAGAAACTAAGGGTATAGCATTATACCTTGCCACTTCTCGTGGCAGGTATAAAAAATAGGGTCTATATGTAGGCATTTATTCTTATTCAAATTTCTACCATTAGTAAATGGGGAGTACATTTCACGTTTAACAGTGCTTAAGCAAAAATGGCTATAAAAAAGCTTAGGGTCAGCATGAATAACTACTGTATGTAGGGAACCAGAAACACACATCTTTTCAAATTTATCCTGATTATTGAAAGTGGGAAGGCTGGGCCAAAAAAAAAACTAGTTAAACCCCGCCACATTTTTAAATGTGCCTGTTCTAAGCCCAAATTCTTTATCAAAGCTGATATCTGTACACATCAACATAAATGTTATATGGTCTTTTTTAAGAAGCAGGTCTTTGTTTGGCATTTTAGAATTGGGTTTGAATCATGGGCATTGTGTTTTTAGTCTAGGGGTAATTGCAAAACAGCAAGCGGCGATTACTGGTCAATTTGAAGGCTGCTGGCTGTTTTCCATTGTGTATTTTTTTTCTAATTGCTGTTTATAATGTAGGTTGCATTGAATACACTTATTCCACATCTCAATATCTTCTATTCTATATCCCATCTTAGATTTTATATTGTAAACTTTAACAACAATGTCATTGTCCCATTAGTATTGATTCTACACTTAACAGGCTGACGTTTTTACCTCTGTGTCTGAACACTCAAACGACCAGACTTCTTTTTTCGTCTGTGTATTGTAGACTTTGACGATGCCGTTGATGGCTGCCATGGCCACCATGTTTCCATCAGGGCTGAAGCCAACACACGTCACAGAGTCCTGGAATCCTGTACAAATAAAGTATCAATATGTAAACTAGAAAATGTGTCAATTGGCCACTGATCATCATGATGCCACCACCTGTTCTTAAAATATCATTGACTCCCAACATGTGATACCAAAGATATGAACCTTACCTAAAGTTTAATGGATTTATGATCAGAAAAGGTTGAATTTATATATATCTTTGAACTTAATAAGTGGGTGGGCCATAAAATTAATTGTAGTCTTGCAAAAGCCATTATTATAAAAATTTACTGAGTTACAGAATTAAATTTTCAAGCTAGGTGTTACAGAAACCTTTAATTCTACTTTGTCTTATTATATTGTATAAGCTCTTTGTAGAATTGTATAACTTAAATGTTAGGTCATGAATACATGTACATGTTATGATGTAGTACATATAGGTATTTAAAATCTCTCAGTCAAAAATGACCAGATTTCTGTAACAGGTAGTTGGTGAGCGACAAGATTTGAAAATATAACCCACAATTTATCATGATTATGGGACCCCTCGCTGATGCTATATGAGAAATTTCAAGGGGCTGTGATAAGTGGTTGCTATGATACTGTCGTTTTATTATCATTTGTGGGGTATCAATTTTCGTGGTTTTTGTGGGTGGCCTTTACCAATGAAAATTGATGCCAAACAAAAAGGAAATTTAACATTGATCTTTATGCTGCAGTCTTCAAAACCACAAATTCTAAGCTAAGATTCCACAAACTGATGTTTTTTCATCAAACCACGAAAATTAGTACCCACAAAAATAAATGAATCCACAGTATGTTACAATTTTTTTTCCTGTCTGCCATTCAACATTTCATAACCTAGATTTTTCACTCCATGAAACCCAGCCAAAAATATGTAAAAATACCCCAACAAATTCACAAAACCATCAATATTGTAATAAACTAAGAATTACCTGTACATTCAAATATTGGCTCCCCAGTACTAGCTGACCAGATCAAGCCCCTATCATCTTGACCACCAGTTACTATTAAATCATTCGACTTCTTATCAATACCAACAGTAAATACAGAATCTGTGAAAATAAAGGATTTATAATGGATAAATCTACATGTACATATCTATATTTGATAACTAATATGCAATTAAAATTTCTCAATTATTCTTTGGGTCAGGTAACCGATGAAATCTTTAACATGTTATAAATATGTAATAAATTGAAGTAAAACTAGCTATAATTTGTGTTGGGATGCCAACACACAAGTCGCCCAAATCGCCTTGGATACTTTTTCTTCCCATTCAGTACAATAAAATATGTGAAGAAATCAAATTTCATTCAAATCAGACAAAGTTTACATTTTTAAGGGGGCGGGTGTAGTAAAATGGCCGCCATTTTAAAACCGTAAGTCGGATTTCAAATCCGGTCGCAGATATGAACTCAGCATACCCGCTTTACCCAGATGACTTATTTTCAAGACGATCTGATGAAAAAAAAATTTCCGCCCACTTTTTCCGATGGCCGCCATTTTGAAACGGCGGCCATGATGAAAAAATCCAACGCACCTGCAAAACTTTGGATGATGGTCTACAACTTTGCCAAGTTTTATTAATCTCACTCTAAAATCCTAGGACTAGTTCTTTGGACAAGTTCAAGGGTAAGAAAAGGAATAATAACTAGGTATAATTGTGTTGGGATGCCAACACAGAAGTCGCCCAAAATTGCCATGGATTGTATTTCTTTCAATTCAGTACAATAAAATATGCCTAGAAATCAAATTTCATTGAAATCGGACAAAGTTTCCATTTAACCTGGACGGGAATGTAGTAAAAATGGCCGCCATTTTATGACCAGAAGTCCGATCAAAATTTCGATTGTACCATTGAACTCAGCATACCTGATTTACCCAGATAACACATTTTCATGACAATCAGACGAACTTTAATTTTTTTGTCTATTTTTAGTAACAGGCCGCCATTTTGAAACGGCGGCCATTTTGAACATTCTGAAAACTTCCTGCAAAACTTCAAATGAAGGTTAATCACTGTGCAAAGTTTCATTATCTTTGGTCAAAGCATTTCAAACTAGTTATCCGGACAAAATTACCAGGGGGCGGGGGTATAAAAATGGCCGCCATTTGAAAACGGTAAGTCCAATCTCAAATCTGATTTCATATTTGAACTCAGGATACCCCATTTACCAAGCCATCCAATTTTCAAAATGTTCCGATAAGTATAAGTCGTTGTTACTATTTTTAGAACGGCCGCCATTTTGAAACGGCCGCCATTTTAAGTTTTTAAACATTACGTTGCATAAATCCTTTTGGTGTTTTATAACCCTGCAAAGTTTCATAGAACTCCTACAAAGCACTTCCGAGCAATCCTTTCGGAAAAGTTCATGGATAAGGAAAATAATAATAACAAGTGCTGATTGTGATTGCAAGCAAGTCACAAAAAAATCCCCTCCCGTGCCCACTTTTGTCACAATTTTGTTCAGCTTTTCAGACTTCGGCGGCCATCTTGGATTTGTTCGAAAATGTCACCATGTTGTTCGTAATATCAATATTGACCTACATGCCAATTTTCGTTGAAATCGGACAACTTTTTAATTTTCGCACTTTAGCTGCCATTTTGAATATGACGGCCATCTTGGATTTGTTCGAAAATGTCACCATGTTGTACATAATATCAATATTGACCTAAATGCCAATTTTCGTTGAAATCGGACAACTTTTAAATTTTCGCACTTTGGCGGCCATTTTGAATATGACGGCCATCTTGGATTTGTTCCAAAATGTCCCCATGTTGTTCGTGATATCAATATTGACTTAAATGCCAATCTTCGTTGAAATCGGACAACTTTTCAATTTTCACTTTGGCGGCCATTTTGAATATGGCGGCCATCTTGGATTTTTTGGAAAATGGTCGCATATTGTCCGGGACCTTAATATTGACCTATAAACCTATTTTGGTTCATATCCATATTTTTTGTGAATTTTTATGATTTATTTTGTATTTTTTTCAAATTCAAAATGGCCGCCAATCCAAGATGGCCGCCATTTTTAAAATTTCGAAATCGGAAAGACCTTCTCCTAGTGGTGACCTATTTTTCTGGTAAGTTTCATTGACTTATATCTTTTTGTCTTCGAGAAATCCTACGGACAAAGTTCGGTCCGGAAGAAGAAGAAGAATAACAAGTGCTGATTGTGATTGCAAGCAAGTCACAAAAAAATCCCCTCCCGTGCCCACTTTTGTCACAATTCTGTTCAGCTTTTCAGACTTCGGCGACCATCTTGGATTTGTTCGAAAATGTCACCATGTTGTTCGTAATATCAATATTGACCTAAATGCCAAATTTAGTTGAAATCGGACAACTTTTAAATTTTCGCTCTTTGGTGGCCATTTTGAATATGACAGCCATCTTGGATTTGTTCGAAAATGTCACCATGTTGTTCGTAATATCAATATTGACCTAAATGCCAATTTTCGTTGAAATCGGACAACTTTTTAATTTTCGCTCTTTGGCGGCCATTTTGAATATGACGGCCATCTTGGATTTGTTCGAAAATGTCCCCATGTTGTTCGTGATATCAATATTGACCTAAATGCCAATTTTCGTTGAAATCCGACAACTTTTCAATTTTCGCACTTTGGCGGCCATTTTGAATATGGCGGCCATCTTGGATTTTTCGGAAAATGGTCGCATAATGTCCGGGACCTTAATATTGACCTATAAACCTATTTTGGTTCATATCCATATTTTTTGTGATTTTTTATGATTTATTTTGTATTTTTTTCAAATTCAAAATGGCCGCCAATCCAAGATGGCCGCCATTTTTAAAATTTCGAAATCGGAAAGACCTTCTCCTAGTGGTGACCTATTTTTCTGGTAAGTTTCATTGACCTATGTCTTTTCGTCTTCAAGAAATCCTACGGACAAAGTTCGGTCCGGAAGAAGAAGAAGAATAATAATAAAAATAAGAAACGGTGCAAAAACAATAAATCCCCGACACTTCGTGGTCGGGGATTTAATAATAAAAATAAGAAACGGTGCAAAAACAATAAATCCCCGACACTTCGTGGTCGGGGATTTAATAATAACTAGTTCTAATTGTGATCGCAAGCGAGTCACATATATGTCCCCTCACGTACCCCTCTTTGTCAATATGTCTCTTGGCATTTGAGATCACTTAATATACCCAATATTCATCAAAATAGGAGTAAGTTTAATTTTGGCGGGAAACGGCGGCCATTTTCAAAATGGCCGACTACAAATAAATTTCAATGTTAAAAATCAACTCGCCATACCACTATTACCTTGAATACCAATTTTCATCAAAATCTGAGCTACTTTAATTTTGGCGGGAAACGGCGGCCATTTTGGAAATGGCCGACAATGAAAAATTTTTAATGTCAAAAATCAACTCGCCATACCACTATAGCCTTATGTACCAATTTTCATCAAAATCGGAGTAACTTTAAATTTTGGCGGGAAACGGCAGCAATTTTGAAAATGGTCGACGATTAAAAAATTTTGATGTCAAAAATCAACTCGACATACCACTATTACCTTGAATACCAATTTTCATCAAAATCTGAGTAACTTTAATTTTGGCGGGAAACGGCGGCCATTTTGGAAATGGCCGACGATGAAAAATTTTTAATGTCAAAAATCAACTCGCCATACCACTATTACCTTATATACCAATTTTCATAAAAATTGGAGTAACTTTAAATTTTGGCGGGAAACGGCAGCCATTTTGAAAATGGTCGACAATAAAAAAAAAATTTGATGTCAAAAATCAACTCGTCATACCACTATTACTTTGAATATCAATTTTCATCAAAATCTGAGTAACTTTAATTTTGGCGGGAAACGGCGGCCATTTTGAAAATGGCCGACGATGAAAAATTTTTAATGTCAAAAATCAACTCACCATACCACTATTACCTTATATACCAATTTTCATAAAAATTGGAGCAAGTTTAAGTTTTGGCGGGAAAACGGCGGTCATTTTAGCCGCCATTTTGAAAATGGCCGCCAAAAATTTTTTTCGATACCAAAAATGAACTCGGCATACCACTATTACCTTGTAAACCGATTTTCATTAAGAAATAACAAAGTTGAGAATTTTTACATTACTATTACAATATATATATTGTTCCAAGAAAGATAACTCAATTTGACACAAAAATTAAATTTCGATTTTTTGCAAAATTTTGAGAACCGTAAGTCCGATTTTCAAAATTCTTTTTTTAAATGAAAGGTATTAAAAGTCTACACTTACCCTTTAAAGGAATTTTTCCTACCCCTGCCGGATCAGAAATACCAGGTAAAAAATCAACTTCGGTTTTGAGGAGCCATTTTGAGGCCCTTTTTTGACCTATAAGGGGTCGTTCGATTTCGACGAAAAATACAAAAAGCACAATCTCCCATTCCATACTCTTGATATATGAAGATTCAGCTTCCTACCTTAAAAGATGTCGAAAAAATGAGGTGGACAAGTTCACGGTCCAGAATACCGAGAAAAATAATAATAATAATAACTAGCTATAATTTGTGTTGGGATGCCAACACACAAGTCGCCCAAAATCGCCTTGGATACTTTTTCTTCCCATTCAGTACAATAAAATATGTATAGAAATCAAATTTCATTGAAATCGGAAAAAGTTCACATTTTTAAGGGGGGCGGGTGTAGTAAAATGGCCGCCATTTTGAAACCGGAAGTCGGATTTCAAATCTGGTCGCAGATTTGAATTCAGCATACCCGCTTTACCCAGGTTACCAATTTTCAAGACGATCCGATGAAAAAAAAATTTCCGCCCACTTTTTCCGACGGCCGCCATTTTGAAACGGCGGCCATCTTGAAATTTTCAAAACTTGATTACACGCCTTTGAGTGACCCACTATCCAATCCAACAAGTGTTATTCAATTTCCTTGAACCGTTTTCTTGTATTAGGGAGGACAACTTTACGATAAAGAATCAGAAGAATAATAACTAGTGCTGACTGTGTTGGGGATGCCCAACACAAAAATGTCTCCCAAACGAATGAATTTTTGATAGTGTATTCTTATTCGACATCCTTAAAAACCCCTAGATACAAAATTTTGTTAAAATCAAAGCATTTTTGCAATTTTTGCTTTTTCGGTGGCGGCCATTTTGAAAATGGCGGCCATCTTGAAAATTTTTATTTTACGCATCAAGTCTACTCATAACCCTCTACTAGCATACCAAATTTCATTAAAATCCATCCAGTAGTTTCCGAGATAATTTTAGGGTACCCTTTTGCCGTGGCGGCCATTTTGAAAATGGCGGCCATCTTGAAAATTTTATTTACAGATTTGAGGTCGCCTTACCCTGTTCTGTTAATATACTAAGTTTCATGCAAATCGGTTGACATTTTTAAATTTTGCCTATTTTGAGTGGCAGCCATTTTGAAAATGGCGGCCATCTTGAATTTTTTTTTTTCACTAATCAAATCCTTTTTAATTTTGTCAATGAACGTCCAAATTTGGTCGAAATCCGTCCAGTTGTTTTTGAGATAATTTGAGGGTACCCTTATGTAATGGCGGCCATTTTGGAAATGGCGGCCATTTTGAAAATTTCGAATAGGTTAGGTTCTACTTCAAAGACCCATCTACCATCATACAATGTTTCGTGCAAATTCGTCAAGCACTTTCTGAGAACTCGCATGGACAGTTTCATGCCGCGGAGAAAGAAGAAAAAGAATAATAATAATAATAATAACTAGTTCTAATTGTGATCGCAAGCGAGTCACAAAAATGTCCCCTCACGTACCCCTCTTTGTCAATGTCTCTTGGCATTTGAGATAACTTATTATATCCTATTTTCATCAAAATCGGAGTAACTTATTTTTTTGCGGGAAACGACGGCCATTTTGAAAATGGCCGACGATAAAATAATTTTGATGTCAAAAATCAACTCGCCATACCACTATTACCTTATATACCAATTTTCGTCAAAATCGGAGTAACTTTAATTTTGGCGGGAAATGGCCGCCATTTTTAAAATGGCCGACGATGAAAAAAATTTAAGGTCTAAAATCATCTCGCCATACCAGTGTTACCTTACGTACCAATTTTCATCAAAATCGGAGTAACTTTAATTTTGGCGGGAAACGGCGGCCATTTTGAAAATGGCCGACAATGAAAAATTTTTAATGTCAAAATTCAACTCGCCATACCACTATTACCTTATATACCAATTTTCATCAAAATCGGACCAAGTTTAAATTTTGGCGGGAAAATTGCGGCCATTTTAGCCGCCATTTCGAAAATGGCCGCCAAAAATTTTTTCGATACCAAAAATGAACTCAACATACCACTATTACCTTTAAACCGATTTTCATTAAGAAATAACAAAGTTGAGAATTTTTACATTACTATAACAAAATATATTGTACCAAGAAAGATAACTCAATTTGACAAAAAAATTAAATTTCGATTTTTTGCAAAATTTTGAAAACCGTTAGTCCGATTTTCAAAATTTTTTTTTTAAATGAAAGGTATTGAAAGTCTTCACTTACCCCATAAAGGAATTTCACCTATCCCTGCCGGATCAGAAATGCCAGGAAAAATTCAACTTCGGTTTCGAGGAGCCATTTTGAGGCCCTTTTTTGACCTATAAGGGGTCGTTCGATTTCGAAGAAAAATACAAAAAGCACAATCTCCCATTGCATACTCTTGATATATGAAGATTCAGCTTCCTACCTTAAAAGATGTCGAAAAAATGAGGTGGACAAGTTCACGGTCCAGAATACCGAGAAAAATCATAATAATAATAATAACTAGTTCTAATTGTGATCGCAAGCGAGTCACATACATGTCCCCTCACGTACCCCTCTTTGTCAATATGTGTTTGGGCATTTGAGAATACCTAATATACCAATTTTCATCAAGATCGGAGTAAGTTTAATTTTGGCGGGAAACGGGGGCCATTTTGAAAATGGCCGGCGATAAAAAAAATTTGATGTCAAAAATCAACTCGCCATACCACTTTTACCTCATATACCAATTTTCATCAAAATCGGAGTAAGTTAAATTTTTGGCGGGAAACGGCGGCCATTTTGAAAATGGCCAACGATAAAAAAATTTTGATGTCAAAAATCAACTCGCCATACCACTATTACCTCATATACCAATTTTCATCAAAATCGGAGTAAGTTAAATTTTTGGCGGGAAACGGCGGCCATTTTGAAAATGGCCATTGATAAAAAAAATTTTGATGTCAAAAATCAACTCGCCATACCACTATTACCTCATATACCAATTTTCATCAAAATCGGAGTAAGTTTAATTTTTGGCGGGAAACGGCGGCCATTTTGAAAATGGCCGACGAAAAAAAAATTTTAATGTCAAAAATCAACTCGCCATACCACTATTACCTTATATATCAATTTTCATAAAAATTGAAGCAAGTTTAAGTTTTGGCGGGAAAATGGCAGCCATTTTAAAAATGGTCGCCAACAATTTTTTTCGATACCAAAAATGAACTCGGCATACCACTATTACCTTGTAAACCAATTTTCATTAAGAAATAACAAGGTTAAGAATTTTTACATTACTATTACAAAATATATTGTTCCAAGAAAGATAACTCAATCTTATAAAAAAATAATTTTCGATTTTTTGCAAAATTTTGAAAACGGTAAGTCCGATTTTCAAAATTTTTTTTTTAAATGAAAGGTATTAAATATCCGCACTTAACTTTTAAAGGAATTTTTCCTACCCCTGCCGGATCAGAAATGCCAGGAAAAATTCATTTTCGGTTTCGAGGAGCCATTTTGAGGCCCTTTTTTGACCTATAAGGGGTCGTTCGATTTCGACGAAAAATACAAAAAGCACAATTTCCCATTCCATACTCTTGATTTATGAAGTTTCAGCTTCCTACCTTAAAAGATGTCGAAAAAATGAGGTGGACAAGTTCACGGTCCAGAATACCGAGAAAAATAATAATAATAATAATAATAATAATAATAATAATAATAATAATAATAATAATAATAAGAAACCGAGCAAAAACAATATGTCCCCGACACTTCGTGTTCGGGGACATAATAAGAAACGGAGTAAAAACAATATGTCTCCAAACTTTCGTTTGGGAGACATAATAATAATAATAATAATAATAAGAAACGGTGCAAAAACAATAAGTCTCCCAAACTTCGTTTTGGGCGACTTAATAATAATAAGAAACCGAGCAAAAACAATATGTCCCCGACACTTCGTGTTCGGGGACATAATAATAATAATTAAAATTTACGTTTCCCGAAACGTGGGATGTCCCCTCCCGTTCTCATTTAATATGAGTCGCCATCACCCATATACCCTGTGTACCAAGTTTCGTTAAAATTTTACAATAATTACATTTTTCGTGATTTTTGGCGGCCATCTTGAAAATGGCAGCCATTGCGGAAATTCCAACAATGCGATGTGAGTCGCCATCACCCATATATCCTGTATACCAAGTTTCGTTGAAATCGAACAATGTTTACATTTTTCGCGATTTTCGGCGGCCATCTTGAAAATGGCGGCCATTACAGAAATTCCGACAATGCGCCGTCAGTCGCCATCACCCTTATACCCTGTATACCAAGTTTCGTTGAAATCGGACAATGTTTACATTTTTCGCGATTTTCGGCGGCCATCTTGAAAATGGCGGCCATTACAGAAATTCCGACAATGCGCCATCAGTTGCCATCACCGTTATACCCTGTATACCAAATTTCGTTGAAATCGGACAATGTTTACATTTTTCGCCATTTTTGGCGGCCATCTTGGAAATGGCGGCCATTTTGAAATTATAAACCGCAAGATACACCGTAGGACCTTGGGACCTATCACCCCTCCAAGTTTCATATCGATCGGTCCACCCATTTCCGAGGAGATAGCCGGACAAGTTCGTGCATCAGGTTGACGGAAGAAAAAGAAAAAAGTATAATAATAACTAGGTATAATTGTGATCGCAAAGCGAGTCACAAATGTCCCCTCACGTACCCCTCTTTGTTTATATCCGGCTTATTTGAATCAAATAAGAAACATTTTTCTGTTCGCCATCCATTATAATGCTTAGATATCAATTTTCATTAAATCTGAACAAGTTAAATTTTTACCCAAAGTGGCGGCCATTTTGAATTTTTCGACATTTTCGACAACGCACATAAATTCGGCATGCTATAAAACCTCTAGATATCAATTTTCCTTAAAATCGGAGCAAGTTTAATTTTTACCGGAAGTGGCCGCCATTTTGAATTTTTCGACATTTTTGACAATGCGCCTCAATTCGGCATCCTTTAAAACCCCTAGATATCAATTTTCGTTAAAATCGGAACAAGTTAAATCTTTACCGGAAGTGGCGGCCATTTTGAATTTTTCAACAACGCGCCTCAATTCGTTATCATTCAAAACCCCTAGATATCAATTTTGGTTAAAATCAGAGCAAGTTGAATTTTTACCGGAAGTGGCGGCCATTTTGAATTTTTCGACATTTTCGACAACGCGCATCAATTCGCCATCCTTCAAAACCCTTAGATATCAATTTTCGTTAAAGTCGGAGCAAGTTGAATTTTTACTGGAAGTGGCGGCCATTTTGAATTTTTCGACATTTTCGACAACGCGCATCAATTCGCCATCCTTCAAAACCCTTATATATCAATTTTCGTTAAAATCGGAGCAAGTTCAATTTTAACCGGAAGTGGCGGCCATTTTGAATTTTTCGACATTTTCGACAATGCGCATCAATTCGCCATCCTTCAAAACCCTTAGATATCAATTTTCGTTAAAATCGGAGCAAGTTGAATTTTTACCGGAAGTGGCGGCCATTTTGAAAATGGCGGCCGATAAAAATAATTCGATAGCAGAAATGAATTCGGCATACCCCAATTACCTTTACTACCAATTTTCATTAAAATCGGACCAAGTTTAATTTTAATCGGAAATGGCGGCCATTTTGAAAATGGCTGACGAAAAAAAAAATTGGATACCAAAAATAAACTCGGCATACCCAAATTACCTTAAATACAAATTTTCATTTAAAAATAATAAAGTTTAAAATTTTTCCAAAAATTCAATTTGGATTATCTCCCCTTTAAAACTTTTTTTCGTTTTTTTGCAAAATTTTGAAAACGGTAAGTCCGATTTTAAAAATTCTTTTTTTGTATGATACCTGTTATATTTACCTACTACATAGTGAAAGGAATTTTCCCTAATCTAGCCGGTTTGGAAATGCCAGTAAAAATTCAACTTTGATTTTGAGGAGCCATTTTCAGGCCCCTATTTACCCTATAAGGGGTCGTTTGATTTTGACGAAAAAACCTGATTACACAATTTCACACTCCATACTCTTGATATATGAAGTTTCAGCTTCCTACCTTTAAAGATGTTCTTTAAATCGAGCGGACAAGTTCACACTAAAGAATACTAAGAATAATAATAATAAAAAAAAAAAAAAAAAAAAAAATAACTAGGTATAATTGTGATCGCAAAGCGAGTCACAGATGTCCCCTCACGTACCCCTCTTTGTTAATATCTGGCTTCTTTGAACACATTTTTCTGTTCACCATCCATTATAATGCTAGAATATCAATTTTCGTTTAAATCTGAACAAGTTGAATTTTTCCGAAAGTGGCAGCCATTTTGAAGTTTTCGACATTTTCGACAACACTTCTCAATTCAATATCCTTCAAAACCCCTAGATATCAATTTTCGTTAAAATCAGAACAAGTAAAATCTTTACCGGAAGTGGCGGCCATTTTGAATTTTTCGACAACACGCTTCAATTCGTTATCATTCAAAACCCCTAGATATCAATTTTGGTTAAAATCGGAGCAAGTTGAATTTTTACCTGAAGTGGCGGCCATTTTGAAATTTTCGACATTTTCGACAACGCGCATCAATTTGCCATCCTTCAAAACCCTTAGATATCAATTTTCGTTAAAATCGGAGCAAGTTGAATTTTTACCGGAAGTGGCGGCCATTTTGAATTTTTCGACATTTTCGACCATGCGCATCAATTCGCCATCCTTCAAAACCCTTAGATATCAATTTTCGTTAAAATCGTAGCAAGTTGAATTGTTACCGGAAGTGGCGGCCATTTTGAATTTTACGACATTTTCGACCATGCGCATCAATTCGCCATCCTTCAAAACCCTTAGATATCAATTTTCGTTAAAATCGGAGCAAGTTGAATTTTTACCGGAAGTGGCGGCCATTTTGAATTGTTCGACATTTTCGACGATGCGTCTGAATTTGCCACCCTTCAAAACCCCTCGATATCAATTTCTGTTAAAATCAGAGCAAGTTTAATTTTTACCGGAAGTGGCGGCCATTTTGAAAATGGCGGCCGATAAAAATAATTCGATACCAGAAATTAACTCGGCATACCCCAATTACCTGTACTACCAATTTTCATTAAAATCCGACCAAGTTTAATTTTAATCGGAAATGGCGGCCATTTTGAAAATGGCCGACGAAAAAAAAAATTGGATACCAAAAATAAACTCGGCATACCCCAATTACCTAATATACAAATTTTCATTTAAA
Organism: Arcuatula senhousia; assembly: GCA_963971305.1. NCBI lineage: Eukaryota > Metazoa > Mollusca > Bivalvia > Mytilida > Mytilidae > Arcuatula > Arcuatula senhousia. Next base: position 4,637,388 of record OZ020317.1, on the reverse strand, counting down.
AATAATGAAGTTTAAAAATTTTCCAAAAATTCAATTTGGATTATCTCCCCTTTAAAATTTTTTTTTCGTTTTTTTGCAAAATTTTGAAAACGGTAAGTCCGATTTTAAAAATTCTTTTTTTGTATGATACCTTTTATATATACCTACTACATAGTGAAAGGAATTTTTCCTAATCCAGACGGTTTGGAAATGCCAGTAAAAATTCAACTTTGATTTTGAGGAGCCATTTTCAGGCCCCTATTTACCCTATAAGGGGCCGTTTGATTTTGACGAAAAAACCTGATTACACAATTTCACACTCCATACTCTTGATATATGAAGTTTCAGCTTCCTACCTTTAAAGATGTTCTTTAAATCGAGCGGACAAGTTCACACTAAAGAATACTAAGAATAATAATAACTAGTTCTAATTGTGATCGCAAGCGAGTCACATATATGTCCCCTCACGTACCCCTCTTTGTCAATATGTGTTTGGGCATTTAAGAATACCTAATATACCAATTTTCATCAAGATCGGAGTAAGTTTAATTTTGGCGGGAAAAGGCGGCCATTTTGAAAATGGCCAACGATAAAAAATTTTTGATATCAAAAATAAACTCGCCATACCACAATAACCTTATATACCAATTTTCATAAAAATCAGAGTAACTTTGATTTTTGGCGGGAAACGGCGCCCATTTTGAAAATGGCTGACGGAATAGAAATTTCGATGTCAAAAATCAACTCGCCATAGCACTATTACCTTATATACCAATTTTCATCAAAATCAGAGTAACTTTAATTTTGGCGGGAAACGCCGTCCATTTTGAAAATGGCCGACAATGAAAAAAAAATTATGTCAAAAATCTACTCGCCATACCACTATTACTTTATATACCAATTTTCGTCAAAATCGGAGTAACTATAATTTTGGCGGGAAAAGGCGGCCATTTTGAAAATGGCCGACGATAGAAAAATTTTGATGTCAAAAATCAATTCACCATACCACTATTACCATATATACCAATTTTCATCAAAATCGGAGTAAGTTTAAATTTTGGCGGGAAACGGCGGCCATTTTGAAAATGGCCGACGATAAAAAAAAATTTTGATTCCAAAAATGAGCTCGGCATACCATTATTACCTTGTAAACCAATTTTCATTAAGAAATAACAAAGTTGAGAATTTTTTTCATTACTATTACAAAATATATTGTACAAAGGAAGATAACTCAATCTTACAAAAAAATTAAATTTCGATTTTTTGCAAAATTTTAAAAACGGTAGGTCCGATTTTCAAAATTTTTTTTTTAAACGAGAGGTATTAAATATCCGCACTTTACCTATAAAGGAATTTTTCCTACCCCTGCCGGATCAGAAATGCCAGGTAAAAATTCCACTTCGGTTTCGAGGAGCCATTTTGAGGCCCCTTTTTGACCTATAAGGGGTCGTTCGATTTCGACGAAAAATACAAAAAGCACAATCTGCCATTCCATACTCTTGATATATGAAGATTCAGCTTCCTACCTTAAAAGATGTTGAAAAAATGAGGTGGACAAGTTCACGGTCCAGAATACCGAGAAAAATAATAATAATAACTAGTTCTAATTGTGATCGCAAGCGAGTCACATATATGTCCCCTCACGTACCCCTCTTTGTCAATATGTCTCTTGGCATTTGAGACAACTGAATATACCCAATTTTCATCAATATAGGAGTAAGTTAAATTTTGGCGGGAAACGGCAGCCATTTTGAAAATGGTCGACGATTAATAAATTTCAATGTCAAATATCAACTCGCCATACCACTATTACCTAATATACCAGTTTTCATCAAAATTGGAATAACTTTAATATTGGCGGGGAAACGGCGGCCATTTTGAAAATGGTCGACGATAAATAAATTTCAATGTCAAATATCAACTCGCCATACCACTATTACCTTATATACCAGTTTTCATCAAAATTGAGGTAACTTTAATTTTGGCGGGAAACGGCGGTCATTTTGAAAATGGCCGATGATAAAAAAATTTTGATGTCAAAAATCAACTCGGCATACCACTATTACCTAATATACCAATTTTCATCAAAATCTGAGTAACTTTAATTTTGGCGGGAAACGGCGGCCATTTTGAAAATGGCCGACGATAAAAAAAAATTGATGTCAAAAATCAACTCGCCATACCACTATTATCGTATATACCAATTTTCATCAAAATCGGAGCAAGTTTAAATTTTGGCGGGAAAATGACAGCCATTTTAGCCGCCATATTGAAAATGGCCGCCAAAAAAAATTTGCGATTCCAAAAATGAACTCGGCATACCACTATTACCCTGTAAACCAAATTTCATGAAGAAATAACAAAGTTGAGAATTTTTTTCATTTCTATTACAAAATATATTGTACAAAGGAAGATAACTCAATCTTACAAAAAAAAATAATTTTCGATTTTTTGCAAAATTTTGAAAACGGTAAGTCCGATTTTCAAAATTTTTTTTTTAAATGAAAGGTATTAAATATCCGCACTTAACTTATAAAGGAATTTTTCCTACCCCTGCAGGATCAGAAATGCCAGGAAAAATTCAACTTCGGTTTCGAGGAGCCATTTTGAGGCCCTTTTTTGACCTATAAGGGGTCGTTCGATTTCGACGAAAAATACAAAAAGCACAATCTCCCATTCCATACTCTTGATATATGAAGATTCAGCTTTCTACCTGAAAAGATGTCGAAAAAATGAGGTGGACAAGTTCACGGTCCAGAATACCGAGAAAAATAATAATAATAATAATAATAATAATAATAATAATAAGAAACCGAGCAAAAACAATATGTCCCCGACACTTCGTGTTCGGGGACATAATAATAATAACTAGTTCTAATTGTGATCGCAAGCGAGTCACAAAAATGTCCCCTCACGTACCCCTCTTTGTCAATGTCTCTTGGCATTTGAGATAACTTAATTTATCCGATTTTCATCAAAATAGGAGTAAGTTTAATTTTGGCGGGAAACGGCGGCCATTTTTAAAATGGCCGACAATAAAAATATTTCGATGTCAAAAATCAACTCACCATACATATATTACCTTATATACCAATTTTCGTTAAAATCTGAGTAAATTTAATTTTGGCGGGAAACGGCGGCCATTTTGAAAATGGCCGACGATAAAAAAAAATTTATGTCAAAAATCAACTTGCCATACCACTATTACCTTATATGCCAATTTTCATTAAAATCGGAGTAATTTTAATTTTGGCGGGAAATGGCGGCCATTTTGAAAATGGCGGCCCAAGAAAAAATTTCGATTCCAAAATTGAACTCGGCATACCACTATTACCTTGTAAACCAATTTTCATCAAAATCAGGATAACTTTAATTTTGGCGGGAAACGGCGGCCATTTTGAAAATGGCCGACGATAAAAAAATTTCGATGTCAAAAATCAACTCGCCATACCACAATTACCTTATATACCAATTTTCATTAAAATCGGAGTAATTTTAATTTTGGCGGGAAATGGCGGCCATTTTTAAAATGGCCGCCCAAAAAAAATTCCGATTCCAAAATTGAACTCGGCATACCACTATTACCTTGTAAACCAATTTTCATTAAGAAATAACAAAGTTGAGAATTTTTTTCATTAATATCACAAAATATATGGTACAAAGAAAGATAACTCAATCTTACAAAAAAAATAATTTTCGATTTTTTGCAAAATTTTGAAAACGGTAAGTCCGATTTTCAAAATTTTTTTTTTAAATGAAAGGTATTGTATATCCGCACTTAACCTATAAGGGAATTTTTCCTACCCCTGCCGGATCAGAAATGCCAGGAAAAATTCAACTTCGGTTTCGAGGAGCCATTTTGAGGCCCTTTTTTTACCTATATGGGGTCGTTCGATTTCGGCGAAAAATACAAAAAGCACAATCTCCCATTCCATACTCTTGATTTATGAATTTTCAGCTTCCTACCTTAAAAGATGTCGAAAAAATGAGGTGGACAAGTTCACGATCCAGAATACCGAGAAAAATAATAATAACTAGTTCTAATTGTGATCGCAAGCGAGTCACATACATGTCCCCTCACGTACCCCTCTTTGTCAATATGTGTTTGGGCATTTGAGAACACCTAATACACCAATTTTCATCAAGATCGGAGTAAGTTTAACTTTGGCGGGAAACGGCGGCCATTTTGAAAATGACCAACGATAAAAAAATTTTGATGTCAAAAATAAACTCGCCATACCACATTAACCTTATAAACCAATTTTCATTAAAATCGGAGTAATTTTGATTTTTGGCGGGAAACGGCGGCCATTTTTAAAATGGCCGACGAAATTAAAATTTCGGTGTCAAAAATCAACTCGCCATAGCACTATTACCTTATAAACCAATTTTCATCAACATCAGAGTAACTTTAATTTTGGCGGGAAACGGCGGCCATTTTGAAAATGGCCGACAATAAAAAAATTTTGATGTCAAAAATCATCTCGCCATACCACTATTACCTTATATACCAATTTTCGTCAAAATCGGAGTAACTTTAATTTTGGCGGGAAATGGCGGCCATTTTGAAAATGGCTGACGATAGAAAAATTTTGATGTCAAAAATCACCTCGCCATACTATTATTACCTTATATACCAATTTTCATCAAAATCGGAGCAAGTTTAAATTTTGGCGGGAAATTTTAGCCGCCATTTTAAAAATGGCCGCCAAAAAAAATTTTCGATACCAAAAATGAACTCGGCATACCACTATTATCTTGAAAACCAATTTTCATTAAGAAATAACAAAGTTGAGAATTTTTACATTACTATAACAAAAAACAAAGCACAAAGAAAGATAACTCAATCTTACCAAAATTTTTTTTTTCGATTTTTTGCAAAATTTTGAAAACGGTAAGTCCGATTTTCAAAATTTTTTTTTTAAATGAAAGGTATTAAATATCCGCACTTACGCTATAAAGGAATTTTTCCTAACCCTGCCGGATCAGAAATGCCAGGTAAAAATTCAACTTCGGTTTCGAGGAGCCATTTTGAGGCCCTTTTTTGACCTATAAGGAGTTGTTCGATTTCGGCGAAAAATACAAAAAGCACAATCTCCCATTCCATACTCTTGATGTATGAAGATTCAGCTTCCTACCTTAAAAGATGTGGAAAAAATTAGGTGGACAAGTTCACGGTCCAGAATACCGAGAAAAATAATAATAATAATAACTAGGTATAATTGTGTTGGGATGCCAACACACAAGTCGCCCAAAATCGCCTTGGATAGAGTTCCATTCAAATCAGTGCATCAAAAGAAGTCTAGAAATCAAATTTCGTTGAAATCGGACAAAGTTGACGTTTTTAGGGGGGCGGGTGTAGTAAAATTGCCGCCATTTTGAAACCGGAAGTCGGATTTCAAATCCGGTCGCAGATTTGAATTCAGCATACCCGCTTTACCCAGATGACCAATTTTCAAGACGATCCGATGAAAAAAAAATTTCCGCCCACTTTTTCCGACGGCCGCCATTTTGAAACGGCGGCCATCTTGAAAATTTCAAAACATGATTACACGCCTATGAGTGACCCACTATCCAATCCAACAAGTGTTATTCAATTTCCTTGAACCGTTTTCTTGTATTAGGGAGGACAGCTTTACGATAAAGAATCAGAAGAATAATAATAATAATAATAATAATAATAATAATAAGAAACGGTGCAAAAACAATAAGTCTCCCAAACTTTGTTTTGGGCGACTTAATAATAATAATAATAATAATAATAATAATAAGAAACCGAGCAAAAACAATATGTCCCCGACACTTCGTGTTCGGGGACATAATAATAATAACTAGTTCTAATTGTGATCGCAAGCGAGTCACATAGATGTCCCCTCACGTACCCCTCTTTGTCAATATGTCTCTTGGCATTTAATGAGATAACTTAATATACCCAATTTTCATCAAAATAGGAGTAAGTTAAATTTTGGCGGGAAACGGCGGCCATTTTAAAAATGGCTGCCGATAAATAAATTTCAATGTCAAAAATACACTCACCATACCATTATTACCTTAGATACCAATTTTCATCAAAATCGCAGTAACTTAAATTTTGGCGGGAAATGGCGGCCATTTTCAAAATGGCCGACGATGACTAAATTTCAAAGTCAAAAATTAGCTCGGCATACCACTATTACTTTATATACCAATTTTCATCAAAATCGGAGTAACTTTAATTTTTGGCGGGAAAATGGCGGCCATTTTGAAAATGGCTGACGATAAAAAAAATTTCATGTCAAAAATCAATTCGCCATATCACTATTACCTTATTTATCAATTTTCATCAAAATCGGAGTAATTTTAATTTTGGCGGGAAACGGCGGCCATTTTGAAAATGGCCGACGATAAAAAAATTTTGATGTCAAAAATCAACTCACCATACCATATATACCAATTTTCATCAAAATCGGAGCAAGTTTAAATTTTGGCGGGAAAATGGCAGCCATTTTAGCCGCCATTTTGAAAATGGCCGCCAAAAAAAATTTCGATTCCAAAAATGAACTCGGCATACCACTATTACCTTGTAAACCAATTTTCATTAAGAAATAACAAAGTTGAGATTTTTTTCATTACTATTACAAAATATATTGTACAAAGGAAGATAACTCAATCTTACAAAAAAATTAAATTTCGATTTTTTGCAAAATTTTGAAAACGGTAGGTCCGATTTTCAAAATTTTTTTTTTAAATGAAAGGTATTAAATATCTGCACTTTACCTATAAAGGAATTTTTCCTACCCCTGCCGGATCAGAAATGCCAGGTAAAAATTCAACTTCGGTTTCGAGGAGCCATTTTGAGGCCCTTTTTTGACCTATAAGGGGTCGTTCGATTTTGACGAAAAATACAAAAAGCACAATCTCCCATTCCATACTCTTGATATATGAAGATTCAGCTTCCTACCTTAAAAGATGTCGAAAAAATGAGGTGGACAAGTTCACGGTCCAGAATACCGAGAAAAATAATAATAATAATAACTAGCTATAATTTGTGTTGGGATGCCAACACACAAGTCGCCCAAAATCGACTTGGATACTATTTCTTCTCATTCAGTACAATAAAATATGTATAGAAATCAAATTTCATTGAAATCGGACAAAGTTCACATTTTTAAGGGGGGCGGGTGTAGTAAAATGGCCGCCATTTTAAAACCGGAAGTCGGATTTCAAATCCGGTCGCAGATTTGAACTCAGCATACCCTCTTTACCCAGATGACCAATTTTCAAGAGGATCCGACAAAAAAAAAATTTCCGCCCACTTTTTCGGACGGCCGCCATTTTGAAACGGCGGCCATCTTGAAAATTTCAAAACTTGATTGCACGCCTTTAGGTGACCCACTATCCAATCCAACAAGTGTTATTCAATTTCCTTGAACCGTTTTCTTGTATTAGGGAGGACAGCTTTACGATTAAGAATCAGAAGAATAATAATAACTAGCTATAATTTGTGTTGGGATGCCAACACACAAGTCGCCCAAAATCGCCTTGGATACCTTTTCTTCCCATTTAGTACAATAAAATATGTATAGAAATCAAATTTCATTGAAATCGGACAAAGTTCACATTTTAAAGGGGGCGGGTGTAGTAAAATGGCCGCCATTTTGAAACCGGAAGTCGGATTTCAAATCTGGTCGCAGATTTGAATTCAGCATACCCGCTTTACCCAGATGACAAATTTTCAAGACGATCCGATGAAAAAAAATTTTCCGCCCACTTTTTCCGACGGCCGCCATTTTGAAACGGCGGCCATCTTGAAAATTTCAAAACATGATTACACGCCTATGAGTGACCCACTATCCAATCCAACAAGTGTTATTCAATTTCCTTGGACCGTTTTCTTGTATTAGGGAGGACAGCTTTACGATAAAGAATCAGAAGAATAATAATAATAATAATAATAATAAGAAACGGTGCAAAAACAATAAGTCTCCCAAACTTTGTTTTGGGCGACTTAATAATAACTAGTTCTAATTGTGATCGCAAGCGAGTCACAAAAATGTCCCCTCACGTACCCCTCTTTGTCAATGTCTCTTGGCATTTGAGATAACTTAATTTATCCAATTTTCATCAAAATAGGAGTAAGTTTAATTTTGGCGGGAAACGGCGGCCATTTTTAAAATGGCCGACAATAAAAAAAAATTTAATGTCAAAAATCAACTCGCCATACCACTATTACCTTATATACCAATTTTCATCAAAATCGGAGTAAGTTTAATTTTTGGCGGGAAACGGCGGCCATTTTGAAAATGGCCGACGATAAAAAAATTTTGATGTTAAAAATCAACTCGCCATGCCACTATTACCTTATATACCAATTTTCATCAAAATTGGTACAAGTTTAATTTTTGGCGGGAAAATGGCGGCCATTTTAGCCGCCATTTTAAAAATGGCCGCCAAAATTTTTTTTCGATACCAAAAATGAACTCGGCCTACCACTATTACCTTTTAAATCAATTTTCATTAAGAAATAAGAAAGTTAAGAATTTTTACATTACTATTACAAAATATATTGTTCCAAGAAAGATAACTCAATTTGACAAAAAAATTAAATTTCGATTTTTTGCAAAATTTTGAGAACCGTAAGTCCGATTTTCAAAATTTTTTTTTTAAATGAAAGGTATCGAAAGTCTACACTTACCTCATAAAGGAATTTGTGTTACCCCTGCCGGATCAGAAATGCCAGGTAAAATTCAACTTCGGTTTCGAGGAGCCATTTTGAGGCCCTTTTTTGACCTATAAGGGGTCGTTCGATTTCGACGAAAAATACAAAAAGCACAATCTCCCATTCCATACTCTTGATATATGAAGTTTCAGCTTCCTACCTTAAAAGATGTCGAAAAAATGAGGTGGACAAGTTCACGATCCAGAATACCGAGAAAAATAATAATAATAATAATAACTAGGTATAATTGTGATCGCAAAGCGAGTCACAAATGTCCCCTCACGTACCCCTCTTTGTTAATATCCGGCTTATTCAAGAACATTTTTCTGTTTGCCATCCAATATAAAGCTTAGATATCAATTTTCCTTAAAATCGAAGTAAGTAGAATTTTTACCGGAAGTGGCGGCCATTTTGAATTTTTTGACATTTTCGCCTTCACGCCTCAATTCGCCATCCTTTAAAACCCCTAGATATCAATTTTCCTTAAAATCGGAGCAAGTTGAATTTTTACCGGAAGTGGCGGCCATTTTGAATTTTTCGACATTTTCGACTTCACGCCTCAATACGCCATCCTTTAAAACTCCTAGATATCAATTTTCGTGAAAATCGGAGCAAGTTGAATTTTTACCGGAAGTGGCGGCCATTTTGAATTTTTCGACATTTTTGACTTCATGCCTCAATTCGCCATCCTTAAAAACCTCTAAATATCAATTTTCGTTAAAATCGGAGCAAGTTGAATTTTTATCGAAAGTGGCGGCCATTTTGAAAATTGCGGTCGATAAAAAATTTTGATACCAAAAATTATCTCGGCATATCACTATTACCTTAAAAACCAATTTTCATCAAATTTGGAGCAAGTTTCAATTTTGGCGGGAAACGGTCGACCATTTTGAAAATCGACCAAAGTTTTTTTGAGACCAAAAATCATTTTGGCATATCACTTTAACTTTCTACACCAATACCTGTATAAAAGTAGTCAGCGATATTTAATTTGTAAAATTTTACCTTGAAATACTAAAGATTTGATATAATTTTAAATAATGTGGTATTCAATTATCTCCCCTTTTTTCGAATTTTTGCAAATATTTTGAAAACGGTAAGTCCGATTTTCAAAATTCTTTTTTTGTACGATACCTCTTATATATACCTACAACATAGTGAAAGGAATTTTTCCTGATCCAGCCGGTTTGGAAATGCCAGTAAAAATTCAACTTTGATTTTGAGGAGCCATTTTCAGGCCCCTTTTTACCCAATAAGGGGTCGCTTGATTTTGACGAAAAAATCTGATTACACAATTTCACACTCCATACTCTTGATATATGAAGTTTCAGCTTCCTACCTTTAAAGATGTTCTTTAAATCGAGCGGACAAGTTCACACTAAAGAATACTAAGAATAATAATAATAAAAAAAAAAAAAATAATAATAATAAGAAACCGAGCAAAAACAATATGTCCCCGACACTTCGTGTTCGGGGACATAATAATAATAATAAGAAACCGAGCAAAAACAATATGTCCCCGACACTTCGTGTTCGGGGACATAATAATAAGAAACGGTGCAAAAACAATAAGTCCCCAAAACTATGTTTTGGGCGACTTAATAATAAGAAACCGAGCAAAAACAATATGTCCCCGACACTTCGTGTTCGGGGACATAATAATAATAACTAGTTCTAATTGTGATCGCAAGCGAGTCACATATATGTCCCCTCACGTACCCCTCTTTGTCAATATGTCTCTTGGCATTTGAGATCACTTAATATACCCAATATTCATCAAAATAGGAGTAAGTTTAATTTTGGCGGGAAACGGTGGCCATTTTCAAAATGGCCGACTACAAATAAATTTAAATGTAAAAAATCAACTCGCAATACCACTATTATCTTAAATACCAATTTTCATCAAAATCTGAGTAACTTTAATTTTGGCGGGAAACGGCGGCCATTTTGGAAATGGCCGACAATGAAAAAATTTAAATGTCAAAATCAACTCGCCATACCACTATTACCTTAAATACCAATTTTCATCAAAATCGGAGTAACTTTAAATTTTGGCGGGAAATGGCAGCCATTTTGAAAATGACCGACGATAAAAAATTTTTGATGTCAAAAATCAAATCGGCATACCACTATTACCTTATATACCAATTTTCATCAAAATTGGAGTAATTTTAAATTTTGGCGGTAAAATGGCGGCCATCTTAGCCGCCATTTTGAAAATGGCCGCCAAAAAAAAATTTCGATACTAAATATGAACTCGGCATACCACTATTACCTTGTAAACCAATTTTCATTAAGAAATAACAAAGTTGAGAATTTTTACATTACTATTACAAAATACAACATACAAAGAAAGGTAACTCAATTTGACAAAAAAAATAATTTTCGTTTTTTTGCAAAATTTTGAAAACGGTAAGTCCGATTTTCAAAATTTTTTTTTTAAATGAAAGGTATTGAAAGTCTACACTTACCCCATAAAGGAATTTGACCTACCCCTCCCGGATCAGAAATGCCAGGTAAAAATTCAACTTCGGTTTCGAGGAGCCATTTTGAGGCCCTTTTTTGACCTATAAGGGGTCGTTCGATTTCGACGAAAAATACAAAAAGCACAATCTCCCATTCCATACTCTTGATATATGAAGATTCAGCTTCCTACCTTAAAAGATGTCGAAAAAATGAGGTGGACAAGTTCACGGTCCAGAATACCGAGAACAATAATAATAATAATAATAACTAGTTCTAATTGTGATCGCAAGCGAGTCACATACATGTCCCCTCACGTACCCCTCTTTGTCAATATGTGTTTGGGCATTTGAGAATACCTAATAAACCAATTTTCATCAAGATCGGAGTAAGTTTAATTTTGGCGGGAAACGGCGGCCATTTTGAAATTGGCCGACGAAATAAAAATTTTGATGTCAAAAATCAACTCGCCATAGCACTATTACCTTATATACCAATTTTCATCAAAATCAGAGTAACTTTAATTTTGGCGGGAAACGGCGGCCATTTTGAAAATGGCCGACGATAAAAAAAATTGGATGTCAAAAATCAACTCGCCATACCACTATTACCTTCTATACCAATTTTCATCAAAATCGGAGCAAGTTTGAATTTTGGCGGGAAAATGGCGGCCATTTTAGCCGCCATTTTGAAAATGGCCGTCAAAAAAAATTTTCGACTCCAAAAATGAACTCGGCATACCACTATTACCTTGTAAACCAATTTTCATTAAGAAATAACAAAGTTGAGATTTTTTTTCATTACTATTACAAAATATATTGAACAAAGAAAGATAATTCAATCTTACAAAAAAATTAATTTTCGATTTTTTGCAAAATTTTGAAAACGGTAAGTCCGATTTTCAAAATTTTTTTTTTAAATGAAAGGTATTGAAAGTTTACACTTACCACATAAAGGAATTTGTCCTACCCCTGCCGGATCAGAAATGCCAGGAAAAATTCAACTTCGGTTTCGAGGAGCCATTTTGAGGCCCTTTTTTGACCTATAAGGGGTCGTTCGATTTCGACGAAAAATACAAAAAGCACAATTTCCCATTGCATACTCTTGATATATGAAGATTCAGCTTCCTACCTTAAAAGATGTCGAAAAAATGAGGTGGACAAGTTCACGGTCCAGAATACCGAGAAAAATAATAATAATAATAATAACTAGTTCTAATTGTGATCGCAAGCGAGTCACAAAAATGTCCCCTCACGTACCCCTCTTTGTCAGTGTCTCTTGGCATTTGAGATAACTTAATTTATCCAATTTTCATCAAAATAGGAGTAAGTTTAATTTTGGCGGGAAACGGCGACCATTTTTAAAATGGCCGACAATAAAAATATTTCGATGTCAAAAATCAACTCGCCATACAACTATTACCTTATATACAAATTTTCATAAAAATCAGAGTAAGTTTAATTTTGGCGGGAAACGGCGACCATTTTGAAAATGGCCGACGATAAAAAAAAATTTCGATTCCAAAATTGAACTCGGTATACCACTATTACCTTGTAAACCAATTTTCATCAAAATCAGAATAACTTTAATTTTGGCGGGAAACGGCGGCCATTTTCAAAAAATGGCCGACGATAAAAAAAAATTTTGATGTCAAAAATCAACTCGCCATACCACTATTACCTTATATACCAATTTTCATTAAAATCGGAGTAATTTTAATTTTGCGGGAAATGGCGGCCATTTTTAAAATGGCCGCCCAAAAAAAAATTTCGATTCCAAAATTGAACTCGGCATACCACTATTACCTTGTAAACCAATTTTCATTAAGAAATAACAAAGTTGAGATTTTTTTCATTTATATCACAAAATATATGGTACAAAGAAAGATAACTCAATTTGACAAAAAAAATTTTTTTTCGATTTTTTGCAAAATTTTGAAAACGGTAAGTCCGATTTTCAAAATTTTTTTTTTAAATGAAAGGTATTGTATATCCGCACTTAACCTATAAGGGAATTTTTCCTACCCCTGCCGGATCAGAAATGCCAGGAAAAATTCAACTTCGGTTTCGAGGAGCCATTTTGAGGCCCTTTTTTTACCTATATGGGGTCGTTCGATTTCGGCGAAAAATACAAAAAGCACAATCTCCCATTCCATACTCTTGATTTATGAATTTTCAGCTTCCTACCTTAAAAGATGTCGAAAAAATGAGGTGGACAAGTTCACGATCCAGAATACCGAGAAAAATAATAATAATAATAATAATAAGAAACCGAGCAAAAACAATATGTCCCCGACACTTCGTGTTCGGGGACATAATAATAATAATAAGAAACCGAGCAAAAACAATATGTCCCCGACACTTCGTGTTCGGGGACATAATAATAAGAAACCGAGCAAAAACAATATGTCCCCGACACTTCGTGTTCGGGGACATAATAAAAAAAAAAAAAATAACAAGTATTAACTGTGATTGCAAGCAAGTCACAAAGTCCCCCAAACGACCCGTATTTGCCACTATTCTCTTCAGCATGTCAAAAAACCCCTAAAAATCAATTTTCATGTAAATCGGAGCACTTTGAAAATTTCGACCCGATTATCTCCCTTGAGAAATCACATTTTTATTTATATCTCGAAAACCGTAAATATCGCTTCCAAATTTTTTTTCATATTATTAAAGAGAATGTTTTGCTCTATCAACCTACAAAATTTCAGAACCCTGCGCACCTAGGTTACCGAGATATTGCAATGTCCAATATCTAGTCCATTTTCCTGTTTCCATGGAAACAGCGGCCATTTTGAAAAGTCTGATTGTCAACGAAGCTTCCTTTCTTTACAATCTATTATCCTGCCAAGTTTCATATTGATATGTGGAGTCGTTTTCTCTGGGATCTCCGGACAAGTTCACGACTAAGTGGAAGAATAAGAAGAAGAAGAACAAGTATTAACTGTGATTGCAAGCAAGTCACAAAGTCCCCCAAACGACCCGTATTTGCCACTATTCTCTTCAGCATGTCAAAAAACCCCTAAATATAAATTTTCATGTAAATCGGAGGACTTTGAAAATTTCGACCCGATTATCTCCCTTGAGAAATCACATTTTTATTTATATCTCGAAAACCGTAAATATCGCTTCAAATTTTTTTTTCATATTATTAAAGAGAATATTTTGCTCTATCAACCTACAAAATTTCAGAACCCTGCGCACCTAGGTTACCGAGATATTGCAATGTCCAATATTAAGTCCATTTTCCTGTTTCCATGGAAACGGCAGCCATTTTGAAAAGTCCGATTGTCAACGAAGCTTCCTTTCTTTACTATCTCTTATCCTGCCAAGTTTCATATTGATATGTGGAGTCGTTTTCTCTGGGATCTCCGGACAAGTTCACGACTAAGTGGAAGAATAAGAAGAAGAAGAATAAAAATAATAAGAAACGGTGCAAAAACAATAAGTCCCCAAACGTTGTTTGGGGGACTTAATAAAAATAATAAGAAACGGTGCAAAAACAATAAGTCCCCAAACGTTGTTTGGGGGACTTAATAATAATAAGAAACCGAGCAAAAACAATATGTCCCCGACACTTCGTGTTCGGGGACATAATAATAAGAAACGGGGTAAAAACAATAAGTCGCCAAAACTTTGTTTTGGGCGACTTAATAAGAATAACTAGGTATAATTGTGTTGGGATGCCAACACAGAAGTCGCCCAAAATCGCCATGGATAGTATTGCATTCAATTCAGCATATCAAAATATACTTAGAAATCAAATTTCGTTGAAATCCGACAAAGTTCACATTTTAACTCCGCATGAGTGTAGTAAAATGGCCGCCATTTTAAAACCGGCAATCGAATCAAAATTCTGATTAGACTATTGTACTCAGCATACCTGATTTACCCATATAACCCATTTTCATGACAATCAGACAAACTTTAATTTTTTGGTCTATTTTAAGTAACGGGCCGCCATTTTGAAACGGCCGCCATTTTGAACATTCTGAAAACTTCCTGCAAAACTTCAAATGAAGGTTTATCACTGTGCAAAGTTTCATTATCTTTGGTCAAAGCATCTCAAACTAGTTATCCGGACAAAATTACCAGGGGGCGGGGTTATAAAAATGGCCGCCATTTAAAAACGGTATGTCCAATCTCAAATCCGAACTCATATTTGAATTCAGGACACCCCATTCACCAATACTACCCATTTTCAAAATGTTCCGATAATTATTAGTCGTTGTTGCTATTTTTAGAACAGCCGCCATTTTGAAACGGCGGCCATTTTGAATTTTTAAACATTACGTTGCATAAATCCTTTTGGTGTTTTATAACCCTGCAAAGTTTCATAGAACTCCTACAAAGCACTTACGAGCAATCCTTTCGGAAAAGTTCATGGATAAGGAAAATAATAATAACTAGCTATAATTTGTGTTGGGATGCCAACACACAAGTCGCCCAAAATCGCCTTGGATACTATTTCTTCCCATTCAGTACAATAAAATATGTATAGAAATCAAATTTCATTGAAATCGGACAAAGTTCACATTTTTAAGGGGGCGGGTGTAGTAAAATGGCCGCCATTTTGAAACCGGAAGTCGGATTTCAAATCCGGTCGCAGATTTGAACTCAGCATACCCGCTTTACCCATATGACCCATTTTCAAGACGATCCGATGAAAAAAAAAATTCCGCCCACTTTTTCAAATGGCCGCCATTTTGAAACGGCGGCCATGTTGAAAAAATCCATCGCACCTGCAAAACTTTGGATGATGGTCTACAACTTTGCCAAGTTTTGTTAATTTAACTCAAAAATCCTAGGACTAGTTATTAGGACAAGTTCAAGGGTAATAAAAGGAATAATAACTAGTGCTGACTGTGTTGGGGATGCCCAACACAAAAATATCTCCCAAACGTTCTCATATTGTCACTCTTGCATGAATTTTGACATCGCATCCATACTCGCCATCATTTCAAATCCCTAGATACCAAGTTTTGTCGAAATCGTAGCATTTTGACAATTTTCCCATTTTTGGGCCCGAAAAATCACATTTTCGTGAATAACTCGAAAACCATAATTATCGCTTCAAAATTTTTTTTCGTATTATTAAAGAGCTCCTTTTGCTCTACTCACCTACAAAATTTCAGAACCCTGCACACCTAGGTAACCGAGATATCGCAATGTCCCATATTATGACCTTTACCTGTTTCCATGGAAACGGCGGCCATTTTGAAATCTTTGAAAATTGCATGCACACCTTTGGGACCCACTCTATCACCTTACAAAATTTCATAAAGAACCATTGAGTAGTTTATGAGAAACCACTCGGACACGTTCATGTCCGGAAGAAGAAAAAAAAGAAGAAGAAGAACTAGCTATAATATGTGTTGGGATGCCAACACACAAGTCGCCCAAAATCGCCTTGGATACTATTTCTCCCCATTCAGTACAATAAAATATGCATAGAAATCAAATTTCATTGAAATCGGACAAAATTCACATATTTAGGGGGCGGGTGTAGTAAAATGGCCGCCATTTTAAAACCGTAAGTCGGATTTCAGATCCGGTCACAGATTTGAACTCAGCATACCCGCTTTACCCAAATGACCAATTTTCAAGATGATCCGATGAAAAAAAAAATTCCGCCCACTTTTTCAAATGGCCGCCATTTTGAAACGGGGGCCATGTTGAAAAAATCCAATGCACATGTAAAACTTCATATGATGTTCTATCCTAATACAAAGTTTCATTGATGTTACTCAAAAATCCTAGGACTAGTTCTTTGGACAAGTTCAAGGAGTATAATAAAAGGAATAATAATAATAACAAGTATTAACTGTGATTGCAAGCAAGTCACAAAGTCCCCCAAACGACCCGTATTTGCCACTATTCTCTTCAGCATGTCAAAAAACCCCTAAATATAAATTTTCATGTAAATCGGAGCACTTTGAAAATTTTGACCCGATTATCTCCCTTGAAAATACACTTTTTTATTTATATCTCGAAAACCGTAAATATCGCTTCAAAATTTTTTTTCATATTATTGAAGAGAATGTTTTGCTCTATCAACCTACAAAATTTCAGAACCCTGCGCACCTAGGTTACCGAGATATTGCTATGTCCAATATTTAGTCCATTTTCCTGTTTCCATGGAAACGGTGGCCATTTTGAAAAGTCCGATTATCAACGAAGCTTCCTTTCTTTACAATCTATTATCCTGCCAAGTTTCATTTTGATATGTTGAGTCGTTTTTTCTAGGATCTCCGGACAAGTTCACGACTAAGTGGAAGAATCGGAAGAAGAAGAAGAAGAAGAAGAAGAAGAAGAAGAATAATAATAAGAAACGGTGCAAAAACAATAAGTCCCCAAACGTTGTTTGGGGGACTTAATAAGAATAACTAGTTCTAATTGTGATCGCAAGCGAGTCACAAAAATGTCCCCTCACGTACCCCTCTTTGTCAATGTCTCTAAGCATTTGAGATAACTTATTATATCCAATTTTCATCAAAATCGGAGTAAGTTTAATTTTTGGCGGGAAATGGCGGCCATTTTGAAAATGGCCGACGAAATAAAAATTTCAATGTCAAAAATCAACTCGCTATACCACTATTACTTTATATACCAATTTTCATCAAAATCAGAGTAACTTTAATTTTGGCGCGAAACGGCGGCCATTTTGAAAATGGCCGACGATAAAAAATTTTTAATGTCAAAAATCAACTCGCCATACCACTATTACCTTATATATCAATTTTCATAAAAATTTGAGCAAGTTCAAGTTTTGGCGGGAAAATGGCGGCCATTTTAGCCGCCATTTTGAAAATGGCCGCCAAAAATTTTTTTCGATACCAAAAATGAACTCGGCATACCACTATGACCTTGTAAACCAATTTTCATTAAGAAATAACAAAGTTAAGAATTTTTACATTACTATTACAAAATATATTGTTCCAAGAAAGATAACTCAATTTGACAAAAAAATTAAATTTCGATTTTTTGCAAAATTTTGAGAACCGTAAGTCCGATTTTCAAAATTCTTTTTTTAAATGAAAGGTATTAAAAGTCTACACTTACCCTTTAAAGGAATTTTTCCTACCCCTGCCGGATCAGAAATGCCAGGTAAAAATTCGACTTCGGTTTCGAGGAGCCATTTTGAGGCCCTTTTTTGACCTATAAGGGGTCGTTCGATTTCGACGAAAAATACAAAAAGCACAATCTCCCATTCCATACTCTTGATATATGAAGATTCAGCTTCCTACCTTAAAAGATGTCGAAAAAATGAGGTGGACAAGTTCACGGTCCAGAATACCGAGAAAAATAATAATAATAATAATAACTAGTTCTAATTGTGATCGCAAGCGAGTCACAAAAATGTCCCCTCACGTACCCCTCTTTGTCAATGTCTCTTAGCATTTGAGATAACTTATTATATCCAATTTTAATCAAAATAGGTAAGTTTAATTTTGGCGGGAAATGGCCAAAATTAAACTTACTCCTATTTTGATGAAAATTTGATATACTCAACTCGCCATACCACTATTACTTTATATACCAATTTTCATCAAAATCAGAGTAACTTTAATTTTGGCGGGAAACGGCGGCCATTTTGAAAATGGCCAACGATAAAAAAAATTTGGATGCTAAAAATCAACTCGCCATGCCACTATTACCTTATATACCAATTTTCATCAAAATTGGAGCAAGTTTAATTTTTGGCGGGAAAATGGCGGCCATTTTAGCCGCCATTTTTAAAATGGCCGCCAAAAATTTTTTTCGATACCAAAAATGAACTCGGCATACCACTATTACCTTGTAAACCAATTTTCATTAAGATTTAACAAAGTTTAGAATGTTTACATTACTATTACAAAATATATTGTTCCAAGAAAGATAACTCAATTTGACAAAAAAATTAAATTTCGATTTTTTGCAAAATTTTGAGAACCGTAAGTCCGATTTTCAAAAAAAATTTTTTAAATGAAAGGTATCGAAAGTCTACACTTACCCCATAAAGGAATTTGTGTTACCCCTGCCGGATCAGAAATGCCAGGTAAAATTCAACTTCGGTTTCGAGGAGCCATTTTGAGGCCCTTTTTTGACCTATAAGGGGTCGTTCGATTTCGACGAAAAATACAAAAAGCACAATCTCCCATTCCATACTCTTGATATATGAAGTTTCAGCTTCCTACCTTAAAAGATGTCGAAAAAATGAGGTGGACAAGTTCACGATCCAGAATACCGAGAAAAATAATAATAATAATAATAACTAGTTCTAATTGTGATCGCAAGCGAGTCACATACATGTCCCCTCACGTACCCCTCTTTGACAATATTTCTGGCTTTTGTGGGAACCCTGTTTAAGCAATGACGCCCTTATCATTCCATTGAAGCACCCTTTTTACAAGCATTGGTAGCGTACTTGTAAACTATTGTAGTGACTAGAAAGCATAACTACCGCTCTCGTCCTCTCCAATGGAGCCACTCTTCAATGAAATGCTAAAAACGTTACGGAGAAGCTTTTGTTTGACATCCATATGAGATATTATTCTCCCTTAATCTCATATAGTCGAGAAGAGTCACACAGTCGCATCCAAAAGCTGTTGCATCGGACCATAAACAAAATTTGATGCTAAAAATGAACTCCCCATACCACAATTTCCCTGTATATTAATTTTCATTAAAATCGGAATAACTTTAATTTTGGCGGGAAATGGCGACCATTTTGAAAATGGCCGACGATAGAAAAATTTTGATGTCAAAAATCATCTCGCCATACCACTATTACCTTATAAACCAATTTTCGTCAAAATCGGAGTAACTTTAATTTTGGCGGGAAATGGCGGCCATTTTGAAAATGGCCGACGATAAAAAAAATTTTGATGTCAAAAATCATCTCGCCATTCCACTATTACCTTATTTACCAATTTTCGTCAAAATCGGAGTAACTTTAATTTTGGCGGGAAATGGATGGCCGACGATTAAAAAATGTTGATGTCAAAAATCATCTCGCCATACTATTATTACCTTATATACCAATTTTCATCAAAATCGGAGCAAGTTTAAATTTTGGCGGGAAATTTTAGCCGCCATTTTGAAAATGGCCGCCAAAAAATTTTTTCGATACCAAAAATGAACTCGGCATACCACTATCACCTTGAAAACCAATTTTTATTAAGAAATAACAAAGTTAAGAATTTTTACATTACTATTACAAAATACAAAATACAAAGAAAGATAACTCAATCTTACCAAAAAAATAAATTTCGATTTTTTGCAAAATTTTGAAAACGGTAAGTCCAATTTTCAAATTTTTTTTTTTAAATGAAATGTATTAAATGTCCGCACTTACCCTATAAAGGAATTTTTCCTAACCCTGCCGGATCAGAAATGCCAGGAAAAATTCAACTTCGGTTTCGAGGAGCCATTTTGAGGCCCTTTTTTGACCTATAAGGGGTCGTTCGATATCGACGAAAAATACAAAAAGCACAATCTCCCATTCCATACTCTTGATTTATGAAGTTTCAGCTTCATACCTTAAAAGATGTGGAAAAAATGAGGTGGACAAGTTCACGGTCCAGAATACCGAGAAAAATAATAATAATAATAATAATAATAATAATAATAATAATAATAATAATAAGAAACCGAGCAAAAACAATATGTCCCCGACACTTCGTGTTCGGGGACATAATAATAAGAAACCGAGCAAAAACAATATGTCCCCGACACTTCGTGTTCGGGGACATAATAATAATAATAATAATAATAAGAAACCGAGCAAAAACAATATGTCCCCGACACTTCGTGTTCGGGGACATAATAAGAAACGGGGTAAAAACAATAAGTCGCCAAAACTTTGTTTTGGGCGACTTAATAATAATAAGAAACAGAGTAAAAACAATATATCTCCCAAACATAGTGTTTGGGAGATATAATAATAATAATTAAAATTTACGTTTCCCGAAACGTGGGATGTCCCCTCCCGTTCTCATTTAATGTTTGTCCACTTCAACAGAATTCCGACAATGCGCCGTGAGTCGCCATCACCCATATACCCTGTATACAAAGTGTCGTTGAAATTGGACAATGTTTATATTTTTTGCCATTTTCGGCCGCCATCTTGAAAATGGCGGCCATTACGGAAATTCTGACAAGACGCCGTGAGTCGCCATCACCCATATACCTTGTATACCAAGTTTCGTTGAAATCCGACAATGTTGAGATTTTTCATGATTTTCGGCGGCCATCTTGAAAATGGCGGCCATTACAGAAATTCTGACAATGCGCCGTGAGTCGCCATCACCCATATATCCTATATACCAAGTTTCGTTGAAATCGGACAATGTTTACATTTTTCGCTCTTTTTCGGCCATTTTTCAAAATGGCCGCCACTCGCGAAATTTTGTTTTGCCCAAAAAGTTTGCAATTATGTTCCTGAACATGTATACCAAGTTTCGTTGAATTTCATCGAGTGGTTTCCGAGAAAAAAAAGTTAATAGTTTTTCGGTTTTTGGCGGCCATCTTGGAAATGGCAGCCATCTTGAAATTAAAAACCCCAAAAAACACCGTAGGACCTTGGGACCTATCATCCCTCCAAGTTTCAGATCGATCGGTCCACCCATTTCCGAGGAGTAGGCCGGACAAGTTCGTGCATCAGGTTGACGGAAGAAAAAGAAAAAATAAAGAATAACTAGTTCTAATTGTGATCGCAAGCGAGTCACATACATGTCCCCTCACGTACCCCTCTTTGACAATATTTCTGGCTTTTGTGGGAACCCTGTTTAAGCAATGACGCCCTTATCATTCCATTGAAGCACCCTTTTTACAAGCATTGGTAGCGTACTTGTAAACTATTGTAGTGACTAGCGAGCATAACTACCGCTCTCGTCCTCTACAATGGAGCCACTCTTCAATGAAATGCTAAAAACGTTACGGAGAAGCTTTTGGTTGACATCCACATGAGATATTATTCTCCCTTAATCTCATATAGTCGAGAAGAGTCACACAGTCGCATCCAAAAGCTGTTGCATCGGACCATAAACAAAATTTGATGCTAAAAATGAACTCCCCATACCACAATTACCCTGTATATTAAATTTCATTAAAATCGGTGCAAGTTTAATTTTGGCGGGAAACGGCGGCCATTTTGAAAATGGCCGACGATATAAAAAAATTAATGTCAAAAATCAACTCGCAGTACCACTATTACCTTGAATACCAATTTTCATGAAAATCTGAGTAACTTTAATTTTGGCGGGAAACGGCGGCCATTTTGAAAATGGTCGACGATCAAAAAAATTCGATGTCAAAAATCAACTCGCCATACCACTATTACCTTATATACCAATTTTCATCAAAATCGGAGCAAGTTTAAATTTTGGCGGGAAAATGGCAGCCATTTTAGCCGCCATTTTGAAAATGGCCGTCAAAAAAAATTTTCGACTCCAAAATGAACTCGGCATACCACTATTACCTTGTAAACCAATTTTCATTAAGAAATGACAAAGTTGAGATTTTTTTTTATTACTATTACAAAATATATTGAACAAAGAAAGATAACTCAATCTTACAAAAAAATTAATTTTCGATTTTTTGCAAAATTTTGAAAACGGTAAGTCCGATTTTCAAAATTTTTTTTTTAAATGAAAGGTATTGAAAGTCTTCACTTACCATATAAAGGAATTTGTCCTACCCCTGCCGGATCAGAAATGCCAGGAAAAATTCAACTTCGGTTTCGAGGAGCCATTTTGAGGCCCTTTTTTGACCTATAAGGGGTCGTTCGATTTCGACAAAAAATTCAAAAAGCACAATCTCCCATTCCATACTCTTGATTTATGAAGTTTCAGCTTCCTACCTTAAACGATGTCGAAAAAATGAGGTGGACAAGTTCACGGTCCAGAATACCGAGAAAAATAATAATAATAATAATAATAATAATAATAATAATAAGAAACCGAGCAAAAACAATATGTCCCCGACACTTCGTGTTCGGGGACATAATAATAAGAAAAATAAGAAACGGAGTAAAAACAATATGTCCCCGACGACACTTCGTGGTCGGGGACATAATAATAAGAACTAGCTATAATTTGTGTTGGGATGCCAACACACAAGTCGCCCCAAATCGCCTTGGAAACTATTTCTTCCCCTTCAGTACAATAAAATATGTATAGAAATCAAATTTCATTGAAATCGGACAAAGTTTACATTTTAAGGGGGCGGGTGTAGTAAAATGGCTGCCATTTTGAAACGGTAAGTCGGATTTCAAATCCGGTCACAGATTTGAACTCAGCATACCGGCTTTATCCAGATGACCAATTTTCAAGACGATCTGATGAAAAAAAAAATTCCGCCCACTTTTTCCAATGGCCGCCATTTTGAAACGGCGGACATTTTGAAAAAAACGACAACAAATCAAACAACTTCACATGATGGTCAATCATTGTACAAAGTTTCATTGATGTCACTCAAAAATCCTAGGACTAGTTCTTCGGACAAGTTCAAGGGTAAGAAAAAGAATAATAACTAGATATAAATGCCATTTCAAGAAATAGCAGATGTCACTCCACTTTGTGTGTAAAGTTTATTAAGTTCATGTTAAAAGCTCATTGAATTATCATATGTCATCATGACATTTACCTTTGTTCAAGCAAAATTTTTCACAATCATCCAAATGATAGATATATAAATAGAAATTACTCAATGAAAGGTCTATAAATAGAAATTACTGCAGCAGAATGACACATGTTGACAGAAAATCAATACCAACTTGTCATGTTAATAGTTTTATAAGCTCTTCAATGAATTACAGAATGTCATCATGACCTTTACCTTTGTCCTAACAAAATTGTCCAGGAGTCATCCTAATGATGTTTATAAATTGCAATATGTCACCATGACCTTTATCTTTGTCCTATCAAAATTTTCCATGAGTCATCATAATGATATGTATATAAATAGAAATGATGCTAGCAGGTCAGGAATCTTGACAGAAAATCAATACAAACTTGGCAAGATGCCAGTCAATATTAAACCTATGGGGAAAACAGAAAATCTTTAACTGGCAATAATTTTAAAATGCCTGCTTCAATCAACTAAAAAAAAAATTTGATAAAAATTTAAATTATAGTCTAAGCATACTTTAAATTTTGAAACATTTAATCAAGTGGTTTTCTCAAAAAGCTTTGGACAAAACTCATTTACCTGTAGCAGACGACGCATGTTAACTGAGAAAATCAATACCAACTTGGCTTTCTGCCAGCCAATGTTAAACCTATGGGAATTTTTAGATTTTAAAATCGCTTTAATTTAAAAATGGCTGCTTTAATTGAAAAAAAAATTAATTTTGGTACAACTTCATATTCAAGTCTAAGTACATTTCAAATTTCAAGTCTTTTGATCCAGTAGTTTTCTCAAAATCGTTCGGACAAAATTCATTGGAATAATAATAAGAAGAAACGTAGAATAACAACATGTCACATCCACTATGTGGAGTGACATAATAAGAAGAATAATAAGAAACGGGGTAAAAACAATAAGTCGCCAAAACTTTGTTTTGGGCGACTTAATAATAAGAAACGGGGTAAAAACAATAAGTCGCCAAAACTTTGTTTTGGGCGACTTAATAATAATAAGAAGAAACGGGGTAAAAACAATAAGTCGCCAAAACTTTGTTTTGGGCGACTTAATAAGAAACGGGGTAAAAACAATAAGTCGCCAAAACTTTGTTTTGGGCGACTTAATAAGAGAAACTAGTTTATACATGTACCTGTATGTCCTCTAAAGACCACTGATGAAGTGTCAATTATTCCTTCTGCTCCGCCCTCTCCACCTGTGCTCTCGCTTATCTCAACACTGTCCATATTTTCCAACAATCCTAATAAAGAAACCAAACAAATGTTACTATATACCAGAATTTGGGACCAACTACTACAAAATACATGTGGATTTTAAGCTGGGTTATATTTTTTTTTGAAAATTGAAATTGAAAAATTTTTGTTTATGATTTGCCAGTGTGGAAGCACTAAGCGAGCAACCATTTGATTTTAATGGGGGGGGGGGGGAATGGATATTTCGTTCGTCCTGCCTTTTCTTTTCGGAAAAAGTTGAGCCTGGATTTTTTTTAGTGCACTCGTGCCCGTTAATTTTTTTTTATTTTTTAAGCTATTATCAAATTTTCATCCAAAGCTACCATCCTGCCATTTTGTTTCAAATTTCACCATAGCACCCCCGCTAAAAATCAAATGGTCGATGCCTAACTACAATATGCCAGTGTGGTGGTACTAAGGTCAGGACTACATGTATACATACTAAATTCTGCCAAATGTGACTTAAAATATGATTGAAAAAAAAATCTACCGCTAGTCTACTGCTCATTCAGGTTTCAGAAGTTTTCCAAAATTCATAAACAGAAAAACAACCAGAAATAATAGAGCATTCTCCCTACATTCTTGTCCTATCTTGATTCATACTTAATTTGGTTGTTGGATTTCTTTCATCTTAAATACTGCAGGCTTTAATTAATGTACATTGTACATAAGAAAGACAAGTAGACATACTCAGCACTTAAATTATATAACTTTATTTAACTCATGCAAGCATACCCTTACTTGACCATCTGAAAAGTTGGCTAGCTAACCTAGAAGGGGAAGTACTATATATACAACAAATCTTTTTAAAACGGCAGTCTTGGCATTATCCAAAATTGAATGACTGTCCTTGGAGGTCCAATAAAATTGTTTTCTGGCTACTAGCATGACTAAAATTTCTAAAAATTACAATTGTATTTTCATCAAGTAAATAAACAGATACAAGATCCAAAATTAAATGTACAAGTCTAAGTTTGGGCTGGCTAGGATGATCAAGTATCTACATACATATATGTATGCTGTGAAAAATAAAAATTCTGGCTTTTGCTTCAAAAAGTTAACCGTGAAGACCGAGTCACTGTGCCATATCTTAAACTAGCCTCTATAACAAAAATTAAGGTTCATCTGTACTTTTCGTTAAAAATAGTGAAATTTTCTACCTATTTTTTAGTATATGCAGAACAAAAACTATAAAATAAAATAATAAAATTAAGCAGATATGGTAATTTCGGATTCAATTTCTATCAATTTTTCATTTTAGGTTCCTTAAAACTAAAGATCTCTTTCTTCCTGTTCAGATTTTAAATTGAAAAAGGACAAACTATCCCTGTTGTGCCTCTTACATGAAACGAGATGAACAATTTTAGTTAAATCCCTTATTGAAAGTTGTATGAAATTTGAGGCCGCAAGAAAGGGTGAAAGTGATATTAGCCTTAAATTGAATGTTTTTAAAAGCGGAGAAAAAAGAGATCTCTAAAATAAAGGATTTTTTCGGGAATAATTCATAGAGAAAAGATAAGAATTTTTAATACGCTCCCGAAGGGAGCGATAATGGTAGAAATGTCAATATTTTAGTTGTACTATGAGCTGAATTTTCCTTCAACGTCCAGTATAGCACGCGCTTGTTTTCCCGAACTTTCGGCATCTTTTTAACGTTTTTATCTTTGAAAATTTTAGACGTCATTAAATGCTCACATAACCCACAAGAAAAGCTAGTTTGTTTTTATTTTCGGTCCAAAAAAAAAAATAAATGAATTAAAACTTCGGGAGCATAACAGGTTTTGCCTGCCTCATATTATCTAGATCCAGATACAATTTAAATTTCAATTTTATGTGCAGTTTTGGCTGTGCATATACTGAAAATAGATTAAAAATAACGCCATGTTTTAAAGAAAGGTACAGATGAACCTTAAAGAAGAAATGGGTATAGAAAATTTCTAGTAGTACATAAAATTGAATAAAATTTTAAATGCCATGAATGTCCTCTGTTTAAATTGTGTGGGCTACATAATTTGAACCACTGATTTGTAGGTCTGTGTCATTACCATCTCCATCGTCGATTTCGACGACCTCAATAATTTCATCTTCATTCAAATTGAACTCATGTTCATCTTGATCATTGCTATTATCATTTTCCATTTTCGTTTAAAAACAGAAACACGTGCTCAAATTTTGACAGTTGTCTAAGTGTAAATAGATCTTCAAACTCAACTAAAAACTCCATGTTCAACAAACGCTTTACTGATTAGGATCACATCGAAAAAGTCATAGTTACAAATGCGCTTGAATTACATGTAATTTTAAGAAGTAAAATCAAGCAGGCCGGAACAGCTTCCCGTGCCGCCATTGTTTAAATTTTACCCCCTTGATGTAAGAGGTAAGTCAGACTTTTTTATATCGCTGATTTTGATTTGATCTTCTATGTTTTTATTAATAAAAACCATATAGCCCTTTAGGAAACGGTCTCAGGAAAAAAGTTATATAGTTTTTGAAATAAATGGGAGAGGCATTTAAAGCAAATCAGGGTTTCAGTCACAATGTTGACATGTTTTCTTTTGTGTTCATATTACCAAGACTTGGCAATATGATTTTTTTTGAAAATCAATGTTCTCAACATAGGATTTCGGAAATTTTTATATGAAAAGTTTAAGAATACTGTTTTATTACATATTTCTATGCTATTTATCAGAAAAACATTTTGTAAAGCAGTAATTCCACACGACTTGCACGTGCTATCTGTTCTTTTGTTATGCTAATAATCATCCATATTTGTTTACATTATTTAACAGGTGAACATCAAGGACACGTAGGAGAATGTGTACACCGTCGTACATTGTATTTGAAGTAAGTAAAATATTTTGCTCCCTGTTTTCTTAAATTGTCGTTTATTACAGTCATCTTAAATATACACATGTACTAGCTAGCATGTTATTTTCCTTTAATTTGTACAATGTAAATATATACATAATTTCATAAAAAAAGGAGACATGGCTTGGCTGATATATATATATATTATATTATATGTGATAACCATGCACTAAAATAATTTTCAATTTGTTACTCACTGGTATAGATTCTATACATTGAAATGAGTTATATAGGTCACCAAGCAAAGCAAGATTTGAGAAATATTTTTAAAAATAGTTGCAAGATATGTAGACAGAAAGAAAGATATAAGTCTGTCTAGCTCTTATGCCAGCTGTTCAATGACAACAAAGTATAATAAAACCAAAACTGAGTCCACATAGGATCAAACAGCATTGTCAAACCATGAAATTATACACACAACATGCAGTTAGTCAGATTAAATGTAAAAGACTTGTAATGACACTATCAGCAATTTAAGTTGACACATCTTCATAGTATTCACAATATAGAATTGGTGTTTCTTTTTAATTCAAATCTTGTGGTTTTTTTTAGGTGATGAAGACTGTGAACATAAAGGACAGATATATATGGGACACAATAAATGTTTTTTCTGTTCCTCAAATTTTTAAACATACATAACAAAGCTTTATTTATCCTGAAAAAAATGTATTAAGATGTGTTGTTAAATATCTCCATAACACTGATGTTTGTAGTGTTACATGACCTTGATTTGTATTGTAAATGAAGTTTCCAAGTCAACTTCTACTCAAGTATTATCCTTTTGCTATTCTCAATATGTTCAGAAAAGCTCATTAATCATTGAGAATACTATGAATATCAAACTCCCTCTGATTTCTAAATCATTTTCAAATGCTTGCCACATGAAGTGAAAGTTTTCTCTCAAACGAGAACAGTTCTAAGTTGGTTTTATCAATGTGTTTGTCCTCCTTTACTGAATATAAGACAATGAGATGTGGAATGTAGTGTAAGCGACATTACCTACACCATTAACAACAATTTAAAAAATCTACAACGAAAAACAGCCAGCAGCCTCCATTAGACCAACTAATTTGAACAGCGGTCGCTGCTCGCTTTTTTGCAATTGGTCCTAGATTGAAAATAAACTACATATGGTTGCAATAAGCAAGAAAAGCTTCTTTTTACGGTTAAACATAGTTATTTATTCTGGGCTGGGAAAAAAGTTTTGTGCTTATGTGAAACCATCTCCAGTATCAGATGCAGTCTGCAAGTGTAACCCGAATAATACAGTCGTTATATTTCACTCCTTGTAGTCGCTACATTAACCTGCTCCGCCAAAGTACACAAAGAATTATTCGAGTAAAGACATGTGTTGCCTTTGTATCAGCCTCCATCGAGCTTTCCCTTATCGAAATCTACAGAGTGGACTCCCATGAGATGTAGAATGAGTGTACGCGGCACAACAAACATGAACCAACGGCAATTAACAAAGGAATATCAACATGACCAGAGGTTGGTCCTCGCCGTCTTGCGTTGATCCAACACTAAAGCAGCAGTGCACAAGATCCAATACTTATCCCCAAAATATCATCGAAAGACCCCTTCTGGATTTATAACAAAGATATCAGTGACCAACAAAAGTTTTGACAAAGATTCCTGGATTAGATCAGGCACATATAAAGTGTGGCGGGGAGGAAACAAGTTTATCGGGGCCCAACCTCCCTATATCCATAATCATACAATGCACAAATTTACACACTAAAATCAAATCGATGCAATTCAGCGAGAAAGAACCTCGGACACTATATGAAAACAAATCGACACAGAGGACCTTGCTTGAGGTAAGAAGTAAGCACTTATAGAGGTGCCTTTAACGTACATCATGGTACATGGGTAGTCTGACTAAAGATCAGCCCCTAATATTTTTTTTTCGTTCAGAAAAAAAAAGGAAGAGGCTAATTTATTCAGACTGGGTACATGGGTATTGCTTTAACACATACACGAAACAGCCTTTTTTGTTCAAAATGAAGTATTAGAATGGTTTCTTGAGACCATCCTCGCAAATGGTGTCAAGAGGTTGGTCCATGAAAAAAAAAATCGTAACAGATTTTCAGCTAGTACTATTCGAAATCATTTGATATGCAACTTCAAGTATTGGTCTCGTATGGTGGGAAGCGTTTTCAGGTTTGTCGCTTTTTCTACTTTCCCATTTTAATTTTATATATAAGCATGATAAGTCAACTTCAAATTTTTGCCGGTCAAAAGCACCTAATAGTTTTAAAATGGGGTATGGTGAAATTAAGAATGAAAAGACAGTGTGCCAAAAATCAGGAAATAAAACACAGCGGCACTGTACTTCGATATGGCGTTTTTGATGTGCAAAAAAAAAGAAATAAAAGAAAAATTGCGCGCCTTAGCCAATGCGAAAAGTATTCAGGCTCTAAATTTGCGCAAAAACTATTAAGGGACCGACCATTTAACATGAAATAGGGGTTGTTTCTTCCTAAAAATTATTCTGGATATTTTGATGGAAAGATATATTGGCAGCAAATATTCATAACTTGAAAGGATTTCTGCCCTACTGATTAAATTAATGCTAATATAAGAAAAAACTAGTTTGTCGTGACACTTTTTAAATAGAAAATACATATTTTCCCTAGCTTTGCGCGGAATTAATTTTCTCGTAAAAAAACCGAAGACCTACCCCCCCCCCCCCCCCCCGTTCAAGTTAAATCGTCGGTCCCTCAATGAATAAACAGGCAGTACGATTAACTTCATGAAAAATTACGCATATCAGTCTTAAAACTCATGTTACTTCTAAGACCGTTGATTCGTTTTGGTGTTTTTATTATCAATCGAAAGTCCACAAATCCTTCCTCAATACCACCCCCCCCCCCCCCTGAATAATAGAACATGGCTTATCATGCTGGCATCCAGTTAAAAATCTGAATATGCGCAAAATTACTTTTTTTCTGAAAATTACTCAGTTTCTTTAATTGAGTCAGTCAAAATGACAGTTTTATCTCCTATTCTATTTGATCTACTGAGGCTTTATTGTATGTATTTGACCGACCATTTAACTTTGAGGCCTTTTTTTTTTTTTTTTTTTACTGAGCAGAAAATATTTTGGCGCACTTTCTCTACGGAGCGGAAAAGTATTTATTTTCTAAAGGCGTCATCGCAATTTTTGAAAAAAAAAATGTATTGACCGATTATTTTGCATGGCAGAAATCATGCCATGGAATTTTCTTATTCGGAAAAAAAGCTCTCGAGAGCTTGTGTTTATTCAGGGATGTCCAAAACAAGGGATGAGCAACTTCCAATACAAACTAACAGTTTTATTTAATCCCTGGTTTATTGTTATTTACAAATCCGAATTCAAATAAATCTTTCTTATCTTATCTTATCATACGTGGCAGTCTATTTTTCTTTAACTCGATAGCCATATGTTTTTTCATCACAATATAACAGATTGTTATATTTAGGAAAAGTCACCCCCCCCCCCCCACATTTTCAAGTGAAATGCATGGTCGGTCACGTAATTAATTGGCGGTTTATCGTTGTCGAGGAGCACGGACAAGATTACGTGGCGGGAATTTATCCATGCAATGAATAAGAATAAGAATAAGAATAAGAATATTTATTTGCCAATTATGGACCCTTTCGGGTATGATAAATTTACATTGAATGATTTAAATGATTAAACACATATATATCAAAACAATACATGATACTGACACATACAAATACATGGATCAGGTTAACATTCAACATTCTACGTCGCTGCAGACCTATATATAGGTATAGTCACGACGTTAAACTCCCCAGTCAGTCAACATTCAACACAAGAACTGGGCATTAATAAAATAATATGTATACAAATTTCAAATTTGTATATTATATATATTTATATAGACAATGTATAAAGAACGCCCCTATATATATTTACTCGATTCATTTAAATTTCAATTGGAACTTAGAATAAAAAAATGAATTATTCATTACAAATGTGAATAATTCATGAGGTTGTGTAAATATAAAATGTATTTTTAGTTCGATTGAGTTTGCGCACTCTGTCTAATCTTGATCGTGCTGATGTTTTATCCGCCATTTTCTTACACATTTCTGAAGCGACCTAGGCTCCCCTATCTATGATCTCCCCTGAATCAAGTCAGTTTTAAACATTGAATGCAATGAATTATAAAACAACAAACGAAACTTTCTAAGGAAATACAGTAAATTAGAACAACATGAGATTCACACAAATGACAAAAATCTCATTAACTTGGTAGGTCAGACTTTAAGGCGTTTATCCTCCAATGCTGAGTTATTGACTTTTAAAGGGAATTTGAAAAGTGTAGGATAATAGAGTATGTCCTTGAAAACTTTTGCTGTCTCCCTTCGAAGATAGATGGACATTTTCATCTGTAGACTGTAATAATACACTGTCAAAGGGAGCGTTAATGGTAGAAATGTCAATATTCCAGTTGTACTATGAGCTGCATTTTCCTTCAACGTCTGGTATAGCACACGCTAATGTTTTCATGAACTTTCGGCGTCTTTTTAATGTTTTTATCTTTGACAATTTTAGCATCATTAAATGCTCACGTAACCCACAAGAAATGCAAGTTTGTTTTTATTTTCGAATCAAAAAAATTAAATGGATTGAAACCTTGGGAGCGTAACAGGTTTTACCTGCCTCATATTATATTAAGAGAGGTGCAACTTTAAATGGTACACAGCTTTAGAAAATAATTGTCAAAATACCATGGATCAGTAAAAACAAAATTACTGAACTTGGAGGTTCAATCTCAATGTCCAAGAGAAAAGACAAAACATGGAAGACACACTGGAATAGATATACATGTATATCAGAAATTACAAAGTTTGAATATAGAAAATCCATATGTAAACTCAGAATATCTGCTCATAAATTGATGATTGAAGTTGGAAGATATGTTAAAATAGATAGAAATGAACGTTACTGTAATAAATGTACTTTTGGTGAAATTGAAGATGAAATTCATTTTTTGATTAAATGTCATAAATATCACCAGCAAAGATTTACCTTATTTGAATTTATTGGAAAAGAAATTATTAACTTTACATATCTTAATGATGAACAAAAATTTAATTATTTACTTATTTCTGAAAATACTAAAATTCTTAATGCAGTTGGAAAATTTATTAATGACCATCTTTAACATGTTTACCATTGGTTAAATATAATATGTGAATATGTGCGCTACATTGTTCTGTTTTATATTCTGTAATGTCTGTAAGATATCTATATGTATTACATGTAACTCAATCATTATCTTTTTTCTTATATCTGTTTATTTGTTGCTCATGCTGCCCTAGCTTAGGGGCCCTTGATTGGACAATAAAATATGTTCTATGTTCTATGTTCTATACATGTAATGTAGATCGCAATGGTCATGACTTGGTACAGACATTTCAAACAAATGGTGGGTTGAACCAGGTGTAATGGCGCCCTAAACCTCATCAAATTATGAAGGCACAGGATAGGATTACGGCAAAATCTTAACAATAGTTACAGCAGTCAAAAATCGGGAACAGATTAGGAGATGGAGACTGAATCAATTATGACCATAACAATAAAAATTTTCTGATTTTGAAATCAGACTTTCAAAGTAGTTTCACAATTAATGTTTGAAAATAGGATGGTAAGAAGTACATTTTTTGTACTTGCTGGTGAAATCTACTACATGTACGACCAGTAGTATTTTAGGACATTTAAAATTGTTCATTCATGTTCTATAATTTTATGGTCATCTTTGCACATTTTTTAAGCCTTATCAAGAAACTATTTCTTTTAAAAGGCCAATACAATAGACCCCTCATTTGTTAAAACAAGTAAAATGATAAATGAACATATTACATAATGTATGCTGTTAAAAAACATATATAGGTGTTTCAAAAATGAAATCAAAGGGCCATTTTTGAATTAGTCTTCTTTGATAGAAATATCTCATTTGATACTACATGTACATGTAACTTTAAATTGTTCATAATCTTATTTATACAGTTTTGGTATTGAGTCTTATAAATTGTATTTTATAGTCTTGGGCCAATGCAAGACGGTGAGCAGCTGCCTGTCTTCCATTGTTGATTTTTAAATTGCTGATTGTTTATGTAGGTTATGTCGCGAGCACTTATTCCACATCTCATGATAGTCTATAAGCTTCTCTTACAGTTAAAAAAATCTGGCACAGTGATTACTATGCAGGCAAATCAAATGAAGTAGTGACTGTGTGTGTATCATGTTCAACTTTGTTATCTTCCAGTATTAGATGTATTATTCTATATTTGTACTGTTTTTGTTTTATTACAGGGTAGTAGCTATAGTTGGTGGGCCTTTGGGATTCTTAGGCGTACAACATGTCATCATGAAAGACAGACAGAAAAAGATGTTTGCTAAAAGAAAGCAGTCATTGACAGAAGGATAGAATAAAATGTGTGGACAACAAAATGCTAAGTCTATGTATTGATCATGAGAACTCATTCTATGGAAAAGAAATGTGACATTTACCCAAGGCATTTACTTGTACTAAATGGGCATAATTTATTGAAAAAAGATACCTTATGGTTTTGTGTATACATGTTGTAAGAAGTTCATTTCAAAATTCAAACATTTTGTAAATATGAAATGTAAATACAAATATATTAGTGAATTTGAATATTTGAAATCATTACTTGTGATAAATGAATGTGAATGTTGATTAAATTATTAGTTTGACCAATTTTTTTGTCATTTTCTTGTTTAAGATTATGATACATGTATATGGTTGGACTTTTCCTAAGATCTTAGATAGTTGTTTCCTTTTAGAATTTTTGAGCACTGCATGCATGTATTTGAAGACAAAGGTTCAAGTAAATCTTTCAGATAGTCACAGATAAACGATAAAATGATGTGGAATAAGTGTATGCAACACAACAAACATTAAAGAAATCGCAATCTACAAAATCACAATGATCATGTTGCTTTGTTCTTGGAAATGCATTAAATGTGTTGTAATTATCAAGATGGAAAGCGAGACATACCGGTAGGTGTTTCTGGTTGCAGCAGATGCAGCGTCAACTCTCAATGTTCAAAGTTGTATGAGCAACTCCATATCTTAAAAAACTTTAAGTCTAACTAAGGTGGTGAAACTTGGTATGAATATGCCCCAGGAGTTGCCTAGCATAATTGCATCCCATCTTTTCAACATGACCTTGATTTTCTGATGAATGACTGACATAAAATAGCAATGTTTAAGTTTTATCAGCCCCTTCATACTGTATCTGAAGAACTACTTGATAAAAACTTGATAAAACTTGGCATGCCCCTCTTTTTACATTGAGCATGGAATTTCTAAATGAGTGACTGACAATTTTTAATACATAACAATAGCAATTATGAGTAGGAACTTCGTAAGTCCTAGGTTAATTAAAGTTTGTTTTTGCCTACAAAAACGATGTCTCCCCCCGTTTCCCCAAAAAGTTCTAAGTTCAAAAAACCATAATTCCCACAAATATTTGAGGATAAAAATTTCCTGGTAATGTGCACAACTACATATGGTGTCCTTCCTATATACAAAGTTTCATCGAATTCTGTTCAGTAGTTTCAGAGGAGTTGCCCTGAAAAGATGATAAATGAGGATTTTCAGCAATTTTATAAGTTCAAAGGGCCATTACTCCCACGAAAATTTGAGGATAAACATTTTCTGGTAAAATGCGCAAGGATATGGTGTCCTTCCTATATACCAAGTTTCATTGAATACAATTCAGTAGTTTCAAAGGAGTTGCGCTGACAAGATGATAACTGAGGATTTTCAGCAATTTTCTATGTTCAAAGGGCCATAACTCCCACAAAAATTTGAGGATCAAAATTTCCTGGTAAGATGCACAACTACATATGGTGTCCTTCCTATTTTCCAAGTTTGGTTGAATTCGGTTCAGTAGTTTCAGAGGAGTTGCGTTGACAAACTTTGTGACGGACATGACAAAAACAATACGTCTCCCAACAAAAGACATAATAAAACATGATTGTTTATTTATTATAGCACGACTGTTACAGCAGGCAGCCTCCTCCTCTTTAGACTTTGTTTGACCTTGATTTCCAGTTGAGTAACTGAAAGTTTACATTAGTATTTTGGTGAATGTGACTTTGGGTTTGATTTTTATGCAACTGCAAAACAATTGCGGACATATAATTGTATGATGCTGTCGTTGTCCTAGTGTTCCCACAATAACTTAAGTTATCCGATTGCTATGAATTTTTTTCCAAAAAATTAGTAATTTAATGAATGTATAGTGGAATAAATACATTGTATTCCAATGGTGCCGGCAGGAGAGACATGTTTAAGGTTCATGGTTACACTTCGAATAAAATGGTAGATATTTGACCTATTTTTCTAGTCTATCTACGACTTAAATGACACACAGAAACACAAAATAAAGTGAAGCAGCGTCTAGATATAAAAATCGCTGATCATTTTCCCTTCCAGTTTACAAGATAACTTTTGTTGTTTTCTCTATTCATTTTCTTTCCGTTCAAGTTGTACCATAAATAAAACATGAATTACCCCTAAATAACCTTCCACAAACCCGATTGTGAGTAGATTTAATAACACCAATAATGAAATTACCGAGCACCTGGAGGCCAAATGATAGGGCATTGTTGATATTTGGCTATATTTGGGTGAACTGAAAAACGCAAAGAAAATGCCCCGGCAAAACGGATCAATTGTACACGTACAAAATACTAAAAGTGTATACAAAAAATATTTATCTAGACGCTGCTACGCCTTATTAAGCAATTGAATGTGTAGTTTAGACTCCACATAGACTGAAAAAAGACGTAAAATATCAGCCATTTTTTCCGAAGTGTAAAGATGTGTAAGGCAAAAAAGTGTCCTGTGATAAAGTGTCCAGGAGGACAGTATTTTCCAGAAAAGTTGCTATTTTCAAGTGTCCCCTGCTATTAAAAAGTGTCCATTAGTAGGACACTTTTTATCTTCTTATAATGCCATTTAGAATTGTCCTATTAAGAATGACAGCCCTTTTTGTGTGGACATCATACAATATTACAGTATTCTTTCTTAAACATTCATGTAATAATTAGTGTTTGTATAACTAAATTTCGTTAAAATGCTTAATACTATCATGACTATACATTCGAAACAGATTTTTATTGTTCACATCAAAATGAAAAGATATGCCAGAAAAAGGAGCAAGAAACAACAGCAGGGATTGGGAAGGAATTTTAAGCAAAATGCCATTCACCACTTTTTTTCATGGAAATTTCAAAATTTCATTCTTAATGTGCCAATAGTTCATAGCCTCCTGCCTTCCCAATCCCTGCAACAGCATACATGTAATT
Organism: Arcuatula senhousia; assembly: GCA_963971305.1. NCBI lineage: Eukaryota > Metazoa > Mollusca > Bivalvia > Mytilida > Mytilidae > Arcuatula > Arcuatula senhousia. The sequence continues at coordinate 4,600,158 of OZ020317.1, read as the reverse complement.
GAATACTTAATCATTAGGTGATAATTTATGAAAAGTTCATAAGTGTTAGAAAATACCTTTTATGCAATGATCTCATTTTAATTGTAGTTATTTATAGGTCTCTCCTTGATTTGTAAATGCTACTTTAATTAAACCCTATAAAAAAAATTGGAAAAACAAATCTCAGTCAAATGACTATTCCACATTATGATGGACAATTTTTCATAGACATGGACATTATTTCATAGATTCAGGGTTGAGATTAAATAAGGTTCCCCATTTTGATATGTCATAATATAATCATAAAACAATGAAGTATTATATTGCTGAGTAATTATTCAGGTATAAATAGAGAAATTGTTTGTCTATTCCTGCATTTAATATGAAGGACAATATTTTATAGCTATGGACACAATTTTATAGGTTTGAAGTGTCCAGGACATTATTTCATAACAATATTATGTCCATGGACAGTATATACCATTTTAAATTGTCTGAAGGACATAATAAAATGAGGGACAATATAAAATCTTACAGATGAACCTTAATCTAAGAAGCATTTATGTTCATGATTGCTGTAAATTATATAAGCTGTTATGTATTTTTCATGCTTTGTTATGAGTGTCACCATCTTTAATGTCATCTTGTTTTACTTTGTTTTTATTTACTTTAAGATTTCAATGTGTTTCATTTGAACTTGAACAAGAATATGTCCAAAAGACATAATACCACATCTCACATCATTTTGGACAGATGAATAGACCTGAACACTATATGATCCACCTACTTTTGTAGATGGGCCATAAAAAGAAGATACCCAATAGACACATTATGCCCAGTTTTTTTCTGCAATCACATTACCATTGTAAAGTAACTTAAAACTATAGGCAAACTTAAGTATAACAGCCCTTTTTTCTGTACTTAAATGAAACATAAAAATAAGGAAGGTACAATTTCATGGTCATTTTTATACGACCGCAAAAAATTTGCGGACGTATAATGGTATGATGCTGTCGTCGTCTGCCAACTTTAGTGTAACCACAATAACTTTAGTTTTAGTTATTCAATTACTATGAAATTTGACAGTGATGTTCCTTACTGTATAAGGATGGATGGGATTGATTTTGGGGGTCCTCACTTTTTTCATTTAAAAATTAAGGGGCAAAAAATGCTACTTTTTTTATTGTGTCCACAATAACTTAAGTTTTAGTCATCTGATTGCCATGAAATTTGACAGTGATGTTCCTTACCATCTAAGGATGAATGGGATTGATTTTGGGGGTCCTCCCATTGTTCGTTTTGAAGTTAGGGTCCAAAAATTCTACTTTTATGTTTGTTGCCACGATAACTTAAGTTCTAGTTATCCGATTGTTTTGAAATTTGGCAGTGATGTTCCTTGCCATAAAAGGATGAATGGGATTGATTTTGGGGGTCCTCCCATTGTTCGTTTAGAAATTAGGGGCCAAAAATTCTACTTTTATGTTTGTTGCCATGATAACTTAAGTTCTAGTTATCCATTTGGTTTGTAATTTGGCAGTAATGTTCTTTACTACAAAAGGATGAATGGGATTGATTTTGGAGGTCCCCCCTTTTTTGTATTGAAATAAGGGGCCAAAAAGGGACAAAAATTTCAAATATTTTATTATTGCTTCCACCATAACTTTGGTGCTAGTTGGCCTATTGCTTTGAAATTTGTCAAGAATGTTTCTTACAATAAAAGAACGAACCTGACAAATTTTCGAGCCCCTCTTTTTCCCTGTTATGTAATTAGGGGCCAGAATCGAAATCTTTTATTTGTGGTCCGATTTTGAATTTTTTTTTGCATGTTTGTTCTTGTCAAATATCAGATGCAAAATTGAGAATTGATTTTTTCTACCCCCTTTTACGTAATATTAGGGGTCAAAAGAGACCAAAATCGAATATTTTTTACTTGTGATCCAATTGTGAATTTTTTTTGCATGTTTGTTCTTGTCAAATAGCCGATACATAATTGAGAATTAATTTTTGCGACCCCCTTTTCCCCCTATTATGTAATTAGGGGCCAAAAGGGATCAAAATCAAAACTTTTTTATTTGTGATCAGATTTAGAATTTTTTTTTGCATGTTTGTTCTTTTCAAATAGCGGATACAAAATTGAGAATTATTTTTTTCCATTTGTTTTTAAGATAGTTAAAATCTAATGAATTCCTTGTAATATGTGGGTGGAAAGTCCACCAAAGAAGGCATGTGTCAAAAAACCTTCCTCAGTCCACCATAGGCTGCATGTGTCTAGAGCAATTGACTATCCATATTGGGCCTAAAAGGTACAGTGTTCAACGTGTTGCGGTCGTATCATGCTGCACTCGGCGAAGCTTTTTATTGTATGTTCATATTCTGATGTATATGTGTATAAAGTTTCATGATGATACAATGCTTTCTTTATCAACCTTCAGATCAACCTGATTTGGGACAGATGAAACAAACCACCTGAACACTGTACCGGGGGGGGGGGGGGGGGGGGGGTGGGGGGGTGGGGGTGGGGGGGGGGGGGGTTACTCCCTATATACCAATATACGGGATGTGCAATTTTTATGGGTCGATTTTTCACCATTTTTTACATAGATTTGGGTATCTTTTTTAAGCAGTACACATAGATTTGGTACCCATTTTTGTTGATGTCTTACATAGGCATGGGAGTCAAAATAGAAAAGGTGCCATAGACTTGGGTCTTTTGTGTTTTGGGGATACTTAACGAAGTTAAAATGTCATTTTAAGTAAGAAAGAGTAATTCTATAAGGCTCTAATGAATGAAATAAAAATAATTGACTTTTATTTCGTTACATAGATATGGGTATTTTTTTTTGCTAATCACATAGATTTGGGTACGTTTTTTTACGATTTTCTGACATAGATTCGGGTACCAATTTCAATCTACAAAATGCACACCCCCGTCATAAAACACCAGAGTACCCCCCCCCCTCCCCCCGGGACACTGTATGACCCTCTGCTTTCTTAGACAGGGCTCAAAAACACATAACAGGCTTCATCAAAGCATTGATATTTCTTACACAACAGGGTATGCAGTTAAAATAAACAACCTTTCAGAAAATATTTATTTTCGACACATAAACATTGAACATGATGTATAATGCATGATTATACAAATACATGTACATAAGTTATCACCGGGATATATATATAGTAACATAGAAAACATGTGTAAGTTTAATAGAAACATATGTAAGTTCAATAGGTACATGTGTAAGTTCAATACATTAAAAATGGGAAAGTTTAATACCTTGTTCAACAGTAACATGTGCAAGTTCATACCGGGAAATACAGAGAGGCCACACTGAAGGTGACAGTTCAATTCGATGATTACAGATGAATATACTAAATTGATAAGGGACCGACCATTTAACTTGAAGGGGGGGGGGCTTGGTTTTTTCCTAAAAAAATATTCTGAAAATTATTTTTGATGAAAAAATTATTTTGGCAGCAGAGGGTAAGAAAAAACTATTCTGAAGAAGGATTTCTGCCATATAAAATAATGATAATAATGAAAAAAAAAAAAAAAAAAAATTATCTTACCAAAACAAAAAACCAAGCCCCCCCCCTTTCAAGATAAATGGTCCGTCCCTAAAAACTCTTACATCTTACTTTATTTGTGATTGGAATAATATTGAAAAAAAAAACATAAAAATAATAGAAAACAAAAACAAAACTTGAGCAATATAAGGGTATCATAAAAGAATTAACAAATAAAGTTAAGAAAGTAAACTATAGAAATAAACATTGAAGCCTTATACATGTACACATATATACTTTTCATCAAACTCCTTACACTTATTTGTAGACAAACCTAATTTTGTATCTCCTTATATAGTCTAAACTTTACTTCAGCTTTAAATTTGAAGTTAATAAATATCTTTAAAAAATTCTAATACCTACTTCAAATACTTTAAATAGAACAAAAATGGTTTAAACTATTTATAACGGAAATTAATATAGCTATGATGATTTAGTATAAAAAAAGTTGCACAAAGTAAAACTGCATTTCTTATAGTTTACAAAAAATATATAGATTTGAAAATATCTAATAATTAATTTTACAAGTGCAAAACATGTCACAATTAGAGGTAACAGCATACATTAATAATAATTAATTCTTGAGGACACATCTTACATGGAATGTTATTATGCAATTAGAAGTGAATCCAGAAATTTCATTAAAAAGAAATTTCTTTTATTAATAATCAACTTATAAAAGGATACCCCTTCAATCCTCCGCTTCTTTAAAAAAAGTAATAATATAAAACACAAGTCTAATTATCTCCCCTTAATGATATTTAAAGGAGATGAAATTTCTTCATGCACATCTCCATATGATCTTTTAACCTCATATAAAGTTTGATTCATCAAGTATTTCAGGAGTGTTTATGAGATGGATATGTGGACAATCTATTGGAAAAATAACTACATGTAAAGTTTGTAAACCCAATTATCTCCCCTGAATGATATCTAACAGCATTACAATTTGGCATTCATATCTAATAATATGTAATTCCTTCATGTAAAGTCTCATCAAATCTACTGAACAGTTTAAGAGTACTTCTTAAGAGACATGTGGACTGACAAACAGGCAACCTTGCTCCTATACACCCGAACTTTACAACCTTTGATGAATATGCCTAAATGTTAATTTCACCCCCTCTGAAAAATATAAAACAAAACATATTGGACATCACTTTTGAACATTTTCAATCCCTCTTTACAGGTTAGGAAAAGGACAGAATGTTTTAATTGAACACAATGTTTTACATAAAATGCTCAATTAATCAAAAGTTTCAAACAAAATTTATAACAATTTTAAGAATATGCCATCATATCTTTTATGCCCATACACGGTTCAAAATAGCACTGATTGGTATTCTGGAACCTTCAATTTTTGTTTCAAAACCTTCGAAATTCTATTTACAAAAATCCTGAACCTGCATATATTAACAGTAACTCTTATTGAGGACTTTTTAACAACATGTAGTGGACTTTCCACAAGGAAAAAGCCCTGGACCTTTTGATTTCAAGTGTTAAGAGGCTGTCCAAGCAAAACCCAGGCAATAGCTGGCACATGACAAATTTTGTTTTCCAAAAATTATCATTGATTTCACATCAGGTTAACATCCGTTCCCCAAAACAAATGCAGATTATTGGTTTGTTGAAGTGATAACTTTGTATATAATTTATATAGAATGCATTGAAAATATGCAGAAAAAGGGAGATAACTCTTGCATATTTGCAAAATTTGGTTGCTTTGTTCATACACTTTAAGGCTGAATCACAAGTCATCCATGTTGCTTTCAAACGAATCCTGGTGATTTTTGTTTTACATATGATTCCAACAATATATTAAAACAATAAATTTGCTGGGATAAAATTCTTCTTGCCTGATTTCTACATGGACAGCCCCCTAATTGAGCCCCTGTCATGCCTAATATATATACACTGAAACCTCCAACTTAGAAAAGACATAAAAATCTGAATATACAATCAGTAATATTCATATATGCAATTTATATTTAGAAAACCGGTACATTTTTAAAAGAATGAAAAAAAAAAATAACACTTCGTGTGGCGGGGTATAAAAAAGAATATTTAACAATCAATAGTTTACTGGTATGGGCTCTATTTCACTAATATACATTTTATATAAAAAGAAAAATAGTTCACATAAATTATTATATGCTGGCTGACCAAGTAGTACAAAAGGCACAAGTCATTTGAGGACTTAATTTGGTTATTTTTATGTTTGTTTTATATAACTTGACATGACCCCTGGCAGATTGTGGCTCCAGTTGTGTAAACAAAAACAGTATGCCACCCCAAGTCTTTTGAGGAGCGAATTGGGGTTGACCTCTAATTGAAAAAAAACCAAAAAACCTTCCTTGAGAATTCATTGGATATTCCCAACCACTATGTAAAATTAGCCTAACAGGTGGTTGTTGAACAAACTATTATGAAAATCTTTTTCCTTCTCCCTCTTTCATCATTTTACATTTCGTGAAATGTCCAAAAATTCACCGGATAGAACGAAGTCACATTTAATATAACAAAAGTATAAAGATGAACATTTGTATAACAATGTATAAATATATGGCACTAAACTCTAAAGATCATCGGGTGATCACATGATTTCTATAAAAAGTAACTAATTAACATATACAAACAATTCAATCTTTATCAATATTGCAATACTCTTAACAGAAGTTCATAACATGATTTTTAATTTTTCACCCATGAAAAATGTTTCTATTTTAAGTACATATCATTAAGAACTAAATCACTAATTTTGCAAGCCATGGGTTACGATCTGCTATGTCTCATCTTCATCTGAAGATGAGATATAGCGGATCGTAACTCTTGGCTAGCGAAGATGACAATCGCTTTTATATCTCTACATTTGAATTGTAACTTATTTCCTTCCATTTCCCTCCAGATTTTCACCATGAATAGGGGGTGTGCATTATAGATAAATGCGCATTATACATGGAAAAATATTGTAGCATGAAAAATGTCTTAAAATTATCATTAGATCTCTTTTTACTATAACACGTGATCATATTATGGAATTTTGCAGTACAATTCAGGTTTTCTAGGAATCATATATGATGATGTCTAATGGTAAGTTAAAACCAAAGAGTATGAAAATGAACATGTATGGTTGTTATTTCAGAGTGGTTAACTTTTTATGAAAACATAATCATTTGTCTCTATAATGCTGTATATATATTGCAAAGAAAAAAAAATATTTAAACAATAAACAGGGGGAGATAACTTATGTAATGTTTTAATCTCAAACTTTGGGATTTATCATTTAGATATTTAAAAAAATTGTACTTCAATATTTTATAGAGAAATTCAAGAAAGAAAAAATCATGATTAATACTATTCATGCTACCTTGCACCTTTTTAATAACTGTATGTTAACAATGTAAAGTACAAAAAAATATCACCGGTAAAAACTTATATCATAAATAACAGCTATTTCATCATTAAAACAATGTTATAAACATATGTGTATATAACACAAATCAAGGGTGTTAAGAAGTATTTTTAATGTTTTTTACACCATGGACCTGACCCTAATAATATTACTGTAAATGTAGTAGTTTTCATGATATTCTTCATTAATGAAAATCTGTGAAAAATAGTTCATTGGAATATGCAATTATATGTACCGGTAAAACAAAGTAAGATAATTGAAAACTCAAAATTAATACATTTACAGTATACAAAAAAAATACCCATAGTAAAATTGACAATTTCTAGATAAATTCATGGCATAGTTTAGAAAACAATTATCATCTGAAAACTACTGTAAACATGGCAATATTCTCGCATGGGTTATTTTCATTGATCTCTAAATATCTGTGAAAACTATCTCCCATGCCAAATATTTCCACATTTACAGTAAGGCATTGGGCATGGGAAAAAAAACATGAATGAACAATCAAGAAAATATTTTATGGCACAGACAGTCACATATAAAAATTCACCGGATATATATATGGCACTTAGCAAATATGACACAGATTGGAAAAAATAGGTCACAAAGCAAAAATAAAAATGATAAAAAAAATAATATGGCACTGTAAGCAAAATGACAATGATTCCAAAAAAAATATATGGCACAATTGACAACAAAATTAACTAAATAAATATTTTTGTACAACCTAAAACATCTTAAATAGTAACAGAAAACTGTGAACATGGAAAAATATTTCATGGGAATAATTTCCCACATAAAATGTTAACGATACAAAAATGTGAAAATATCAACCTGCGATAATTTCCATGTTGGTAGTAATATCTGATTCCATATGCCCATTCATTTTTGAACAGACATCAAGAAAACTTTTCGTCTGTAAGAAACAAACCATTTTATATAATATCACATATAATCCATTGAGCCAATGATAACAATAGTTTAAATTGATGTAATTTTAAACGAGGAACATACTGACAAAACACATATATCAATAGCAGGAATTTAATTTGGCATTATTTGCAGCTAGGAATAATTCACAAAATTAAATCCTCCGTTTAAAAATTTCTTGAACTGCAACCCTTGAAGACATTTTTCAAATTTGATGTTAACTAGACTTATAATACTAAAATAATAACATAAACAGGCAAGTTATTATTATTAAGGCAATTCACTAGTGTAATAGAACTAGCTGATTTTCTGTTTTATGAAAAAAGGAAAGAAAAAAAATATTTAATCAAAATCAAATTGCACATTAAATTAGATGTTGATAAGAATTTCATATCAAGACAAAAAAATTAAGAACATGCCAACAATTGTGATTTTGAGCTTTATATAATATCATTTCAAACCAAAATGTACAAAAAATTACCATAATTAAATTTCATAAATAAAAAATAAACAAAGTACAAGTTCAAGGGCTGAGGAAATACGAGCGATTGCGTGGTCCATGTGGTCTAAGCTTGGCACAAATTTGTTGAAATTGCATAATTTTTGTGGCAATGTTTTAGCCTTTAAGGGGGTTTGCTCCTCTCTCTTAAAGTAAATAAAAATGAATAAAATTGCATTTGTTTTATAGAACATGGACAAATGATCAAAATAAGCAAGAAAAAAATGTAGGTCCATGTGCTCGTTTGTATGCTATAAGCTATTATAATTTTGGCGGGAAATAAATTCTCTCTAGACTTTTCATTACTTTTGCATTGCCGCAGATTGGCATCTTTAAACATTTTAAAATGTATGACCGAGTAAATAAAATTTCATAAAAAATTGTGAACTTCATATTGGGTTGACATATTTTTGAATAAAAAGAAGAAAATAGGGGGTTCATGGGCAAAAAATTCAAGTATAAAAGATGGACAAACCCTGAGGAACTCGAAAATCTGACAAAAATCTCAAAATATGAGGAGCAAACCTCCTTAAAATAGTTTTTAATATCAATCAAGTATCCTACATTTCATCAAGATAATATTTGAGGCTATCAAAAGAACCAGTTTCTAAGTAGAAGGAAACACACATACATTTATCATTTTACAAATTTAGTTACTGAAGCAAAATTACCACAAGAATCATAAAGAGTAAGCAAAGCCTATTTTGAGGTAGAAAGAGAAATAAAAGAACACAAAAATATGGCAATAATGAACTGCGAACAAGTCAGTATAGTACATTTCTAATTTGATGTAAACATATATCAATGTAAATTATTTGTGACTATAATTAATCTATCTTTTGATTTAAAGAATAAAATCGGAACAAACTAGAAAATGTGTTTATGAGCCACAGGATGGCCCTCCCGTTCTTGAAATATCAATGACCCTCAATGTGTATTACCTGGGATATGCACCTTTACCAAGAAATTGATCAAAAGTGTTCATGTGTAAAATATAGGTCGCTGTGACCTTATTTCTGGTGTGTGGTGCCATGTTACCAAGACTCATCAAGTTAAGTGACATATTATTGACCCCTAACATGTAGTATTCAAGATATGGACCTTAACCACGAACTTAACCAAAGTCATTCATGCGTAAAATAAAGGTCACAGTGACCTAATTTCTATTGGGTGGTGTCATCTTACCTAAGACACATCTAGTAGTGAAATATCATTGACCCCCAACATCTAGTATCCAAGTTATGGACCTTAACCAAGAACTTAACCGAAGTCGTTCATGCATAAAATATAGGTCACAGTGACGTTATTTCTAGTGGGTGGTGTAGCCCTACCCAAGACCCATCTGGTGGTGAAATATCATTGACCCCCAACATCTAGTATCCGAGTAATGGACCTTCACCAAGAACTTAACCAAAGTGTTATGGACGGACGTACAGACGTACGGACGGACGGACAAGGGTAAAACTATATGTCCGATCCACATACGTGGTCGGGCCATAAAAATGGAGAATGTTTCCATGGGATACCACACCCCACCAGCCTAAACAGGAAATTTAGATTCCAACATTATATGAAAATCACTAAGGACATAATTTGTCATTCCAAACCACCTTGCCAAATTTCACTTCAATCAAGGTTTTTGAGAAAGAATTTCATATGACTAATGTACAGTACATGAGCAAAACTTTATTGGCCTACAAAAGTTGTTATTGCGAGCTAAAAAGCTGTTTTTAATGATTTTAAATCTCACAGTCTCGCAGTAAACAATTAATTAAATAATGATTATAGACTCCACTAAAGAATCTATGTACATATGTGTGTCTTGTTTCATCAATAACATGCACAAATAAATTAGATAACATTTAAATACAGTGTAACCTACCTAAACTGAACCCTGTATAAATCTATAAACGGTCTAAATTGAACTGGTTTAAGTCCCTTGTTTACAATCCTACATGTAAACAATTTTGATATCTATTGAGCAAACACCTATCTTAAAGAACAAATTCATTAGACCAAAAGGTGTTCAGTTTTAGCAGGTTTAACTGTATAAAATTGGGTACCCAACACATGCGCAACTTTAGCAGTGTTTTGTTTAATTGTTCAAAATATTTTGCTGAAAAATCCTTTATTTTATGGAAATCAAACCATGTGCAGGTCTTTTAGTAAAAACAATATTGAAAATAATGGAGTTACAACATTTTCCATTTTGATCACTAAAAAGCTTGATATCTTTGAATAAATGTGACCACATAAAGGGTTCAAAATATTTTTAAGAGTCATTCTTTAATAATTTCATTGAATACAATGGAGTTTTAACATATTCAATTTTAAAAATTGCTAAAAAAGTTTAATTTCTTTGAATAAATATGCCTGCATAAAACATTCAAAAGGTTATTTAAGAGTAATCTCCCTTAGGTGTTGTGTACCCCCTCAAACAATACAGAACAATTTCTTGAGTAATAGCAGTACTATATACAAACATGTTAAATATTTATACAACAGTTTGAGTGAGGACTTGTGCACGGACCTGAGTTGATATGTTATGATATAAATAATATTTACAACTTAAAATAGGGAGTCAAATTAAAGTATTTGTCTGGAAAAACGGTATCTCCCCAAGTTCCCCCTAAATTCTTTTCGTTTTACCTAGATTAATGATGTCTCCAAACATTTCCCAAAATTCTAAATCCAAAGTTCCAATATTTCCAAAATTTCTATGTTCAAAGGGTTATAATGCCCACAAAGTTATTAAGATAAAACTTTCCTGGTAATATTGCACAATGACATATGGTCTGTACCAAAATGGGATGGGGGGATACTAAAATGCCAATTTAACCTTTAATAAATTCATACAACATTATATTGTAGCAGAAATGGAAAACAGTTCATGGAGTATATTCTTTAAAAAATAAAAATTTGCCAAATAAAGGTCAAGGTCATAGAATGTATAAATAGATTAACCAGGTTATTAATAAACTACACATATAAAGGTCAAGGTCAGTAAACAAATAATACCTTAACAGGTTATAAATAGAAACTATAAGTTAAACATTTCTTTGATGAGTGGTGCCGTTTCCGTTAGACCTTCCGTCCTGTCTATAATACCGATGCGTATATTTTGCCCGAACGATTCCACGGTCTGTCGTAGATCAGTGACCGTCATTACAAGGTTTGGGAAAATGTGTCGCTGCTTAGGGTGGTTGTGTTTTAACTCAATCCTCAGGGCTTGCAGTAATTCTTGCTGTATCTTGTCGACTTCTTCTGCATTTTCTAAATAAGGGTTTTCTGCAATGAGATCAAATTAGGTCATGAAGAAATGATTGTTGGTTTCCCCTACCATGGGCATATCATTTAAACATGTTAAAAGTGTCATTAAACAAAAAATTAGCAAATCTTATGATCTATAACAGGTAGGCCAGATATTTTTTTTTTAAATGGCAACATAATTGATTGATCAGACACCAAAAAAGGTAACCTGGCCGGGTAAGGGGAACCAACAATCTTTTTCCCTCTTAGATTACTGACAGGATGTCCAGAACAGTCTTGTCACTGAAATATCTCAGTTTTTCCAATAAAATATTTGAAGAGATTTTCATAATGTTTTAATATGCAAAAGTTCAAATTATCAAATATTTATAAACTGTGTAAAATTTCAAATCATACCTCTTAAATTTTGGAATTTAAGAAAAGATTTGGTCAGACTGAGATGAACACACTAAGGGCTTCTCCAGATAAAAATCTATTGGTGGGGGTAGGCAAATAACCAATATTTGTGTGACCTGGGATGAGAAGCCATTGCACAACTCATCTAATTTAAGCTGTGTGCCAAATTTTCAATCCATCCCTTCAGTTAAAGTTAAGAAATCTGTTAAAAGTTGATATTCACAGATGGACAGACATAAGGTAATCACAATATTATTTATGAGAGGGGACATCATGACTTAATGTCTGACATCCAAGTTGAAAAGTTATCAACTTACCAGAAAAACAAACAGTGGCACAAAACAGAGCTACTTCTGATGGGTAAAGTTCAAACTTTCGAAGTTTGTCAAAATATCGTAATATCTGGCCAAAGGCAGCGCGGACAATCCTTACACTTTGGATTAGCTCCCTTGTCAGTAACAGGTTGACTTCTTTTGATGGGATTTTCAACATATCGTTATCTGCAAGTGGCATCATCTAAAAAGAAAAATGCAATTTCAGATCATGTCAGAAAAATCTAATGCTGTAAAAGCAGATATTTTGCATGGTTTGATGAAATTTTCGAAATACATGTATCTTTGTCTGCAAGTGACGATAATAATCTAAGTCTTACAGTGTTTATGTTAGTATTGTACACATAAGAAGATTAGTGGGACATTTTCACCACAGGCACTTTTGGGCATAAACTTTATTTGCCATTTGGTATGTTTCTATTCTCCATCCAGGGGAGAAGACCACGTAAGTTTGATTAACTTGTGTCCGATCCCCGTTTGTTCTTTGAGCAAATAAAAATTGTTATAAACTAAAATTCTCCATCTGTCTGTGACAGGGATTGCTATGATACATTGATCAATACTTGGTCTCATTAAGTTCTAATCTGCAGTTTTCTAGTTTTGGTGTATAAAAGTTTAGTAATTATCCAGTGGTGAAGCAGTTCTGGATAAAATTGAACATTGATATCTAAGGGTTGGTTAAACATCTATAGCATGGAAAATTCTCTTGCACCTTTGGCCATCACAGCCTTTTCAGGGCTCCGTTGCCACAAGAACAGACTACCTGTCACTGACAAATTGCATGGGTACTTTAAGTTGTAACTAACAAATGGTCCTCCTTATCACTTTATTAATATGAAAACAGGATATGTGGATTGTAATACCATATAAATGTTTTTTTTTCACACAGTTATTTAGTTTTGGCAATATTTGTGATCAATGCAGGGATGAAAAATTCAAACATATAAAATATTAGGTGTAAATGTAGTCATAACAAGAGGTTGCACTTAGTCGTGCTAAGAATACCACCACTCAGCCACTCAGACAACAGAAAGTAAATGCACGACGTGTGACCTGGAAAGGGGAGGCACAATACAACTCATCATGACAAAGCTGTATACCAAATTTGAAATCAATCACTTATGAAGGAGCCGAGAAATCTGTTACGAAAAATTGTCTATTTTTGACCCTTAAAAAATCTAAGTCAGCTCAGAAAACAGGAAGTGGATGCGCGACTGACCTGAAAAGGGGAGGCACGATACAACTCATCATGACAAAGCTGTATACCAAATTTGAAATCAATCACTTATGAAGGAGCTGAGAAATCTGTTACGAAAATTTTTCTATTTTTGACCCTTAAAAAAGTCTAAGTCGGCTCAGAAAACAGGAAGTGGATGCGTGACTGACCTGGAAAGGGGAGGCACGATACAGCTCATAAAGAGAAAGCTGTTTACCAAATTTTAAATCAATCCCTTCAGTAAAAGATCTGTTACGAAAGTTTGTTACAGACGGACAGACGAATGGACAAGGTGATTGCAATATAGCCCCCTCTCTTACAAGTGGGGGTATAATATAATTTTTTTTTAAGAAAATGTTCTAATTTCAATATGCAAAACCTAAGTCCCCTCTTTTTTCAAAAAAAATATGTGAAATTTTCCACTTGCCAAATGAACCATATATATATGGTATTACATAGCAGAAATTTGTCAAAAGTAACTTACAGCTACGAGGGAGACTGACATAGAAGCCTGCTTCATGAGCGTTATCTGATCGTAAGTAGACAATTCAGTGAATCCTGGTAGTTGTTTAGCAAAGCGTACAGTGCCTTCCATCAGAGGAAGGAGTAGATCTTGGAATTTACGATAGATTTTCAACCTATCAAAATCATCGTCTGCTTCTAAGGAGTCTATCACCAAGTCGTTGTTTTCCTTTATAAAAGAATAATCAAAGCAAAATTAAAATTGTTCATTCAGTAGCTTTTTCATTATAAATTTAGATAGATTCCTCCAAACTTAGAAGAAGCTGATATGCCATTGAATATAAAAAGTATGTGTGTTTCTGGTTTCTACATGCATGGTTTCATGCCAGAAACAAGAGGCTCCCAGGAGCCTGAATCGCTCACCTGGTCTCGAGTCAACCCTATACATTTTAGGGACCATAACCACTATAAAGGGTTATCTGACAACTTCGACCCTATGAAAACTTTTGTAGAGCTAAATGAACTGAACATTTAAGCAAGCAACAGCTTTTCTCTATCTGCTATTGTTTTCATTCTATAGGCCAAAAACATGAAAAACGTTATTTTAGGGGTCCTTACCCCTATAAGGATTCATCTGACAACTTTGAACCTATGAAAACTTTTGTAAAGCTAAATGAACTGAACATTTAAGTAAGCAACAGCTTTTCTCTATCTGCTATAGTTTTCATGCTATAAGCCAAATACATGAAAAAAACGTTATTTAAGGGGCCGTTACCCCTATAAGGGATGATCTGACAACTTCGATCCTATGGAGACTTTAGTAGAGCTTAATGAGCTGAACATTTAAGCAAGCAACAGCTTCTCTTTATCTGCTATAGTTTTCATTCACTAAGCCAAAAACATGAAAAAATGTCATTTTAGGAGCCGTTACCCCTATAAGGGATCATCTGACAACTTTGATCTTATGGAGACTTTTGTAGAGCTTAATGAGCTGAACAAATAATCAAGCAACAGCTTCTCTCTATCTGTTATAGTTTTCATTCCATAGGCCAAAAATATGAAAAAACATTATTTTAGGGGCTGTAACCCCTATAAGGGGTCATCTGACAACTTCGACCCTATGGAGACTTTTGTAGAGCTAAATGAGCTGAACATTTAAGCAAGCAACAACTTTTCTCTATCTGTAATAGTTTTCAATCTATAGGCCAAAAACATGGAAAAAAGCTATTTTTCACCTTTAAGGGGCCGTAACTCCTATAAGGGGTCATCTGACAACTTCGACTCAATGGAGACTTTTGTAGAGCTTTTGATGCTGAAGCAGTAGCGTGGCATCAGATTTCATCTATCTCTTATACTTTATTTACAAGCCAAAGACAGTAGTCTGACCCCCCTGGTCTATTTTTAGTAACAGCGGCCATGTTGTTTGGACGGCGGTCACCATTTGTGCAATCTTGGTAGAGGACATCCCATAGATGAAGTGTGCAAAGTTTCAAAGCAATCGCTTCAGTCGTTTCAGAGGAAAAGATTTTCAAAGAAAAGTTAACGACGGACGACAACGACGACGGACGCCAAGTGATGGCAATAGCTCACATGGACCTTCGGTCCAGGTGAGCTAAAAAATAGGATCATAGGTAGGTACAATTTTTTTTAACCTAATGGGGAGCAAGTTTCAAGTTTAACAGTGCTTAAGCAAAAATGGCAATTAAAATTCTAGAAAAACTAGGGTAGGTAACAGGGAAACCGGAAGCACATTTATTATTTTCATTAGGCCTTATTTGACAAATATCTCTGGTATAGATTTTTATTACACATTGCATGAAAAAATCTTGAGCAATTATTAAAGGAACATACATGTTACTCTTGTCCTGTTTTTTTATTTTGATTGAAGGGATGTAACTCTTACACCATTTTCCAGATTTTTATTTAGGGATATGTTACTCTTACCCCATTTTCCAGATTTTGATAAAAGGGAAGTAACCCTTACCACATTTTCCCAATTTGACCAAAGGGATGTAACTCTTACCCCATCTTCCTGATTTTGATAATTTTGCAGATTTTCTGTCAAATGTTGATTGAATGATTGTTTGATATTGTCAGTCAAGGACCGTAACTCTAGCATTCTAGTACTACTGCTCTCCTCTAGCTCTTCTTTGTCGGCCATTAATTTCTCACGCTCAACTTTTGGCATTCTTCCAAATCTGACGGCTACAATTAAATACAAGAAATACAGGCATGAATTACAAAATTGTAATAAGATTATTCTTAATTACTGGTTATGATTTTTTTTTCAAATAAAAGAAATGTCAAAGAAAAAATTGTATCTTTTTAAGGGGGTACAGAACACCTAAGGGAAATAACTTTTAAATATCACTTGAACATTTTATTCAGGTAAAAATAATCCAAGAAATCAAGCTTCTCAATGATCAAAATATGAAATGTTGAAACTCCATTATGTTCAATTAAAAATTTCCAAACAAATCTATGGTTCAATTTTCTTAATATTTAACAATATTAAATTTATATGACTAAAGTGCATATTTATGCAAATTTTCATGAAAATTAAATGACACAATTTTATTTTAGCCAAAGTGTTGGGTACCTCCTTAATCTAAAATATTGTCCATTGTACATTTTAAGATGCTTCATGCACAATGCAAATTCAAAAGACTTATCCAATATGTCATGCAAAAATGTGGTTTACAAAAATATAGCATGCACATGTGTATGTTAAAAAGTTCATCAGTTTCCAGCCACTCAGTCAATTTTCCAAGTGTATATTGCATTTCCTCTACCATCTTACCAGCCTCCTATATGTAATACAAAGTACATTCAACAATGCCACCGTTGTTACTTGTCTTTTTGATGTTTTCTGTTCTTTGTTTCAGAAGAGGGTCTATCTGTAGCTATTTCAGGACTGGATTTGAATTATATGCATTTTATAAAGACAGTGGGCCAATTGCAGAACCACTAGCAGTGCCTATTGGCCTCGTTCAAGACTGCTGGCAGTTGTCCATTGTGGTTTTTCTGAATTGCTGCTTGATTATGGGCTGTGTTTGCGTACGCTTATTCCACAACTCATTATTTTCTATAACAGAAATGGAATGATTCACACTGTTAGGCCCCACAGCTTTCATTAATGTACACATTGAAAAAAGTTGAAATACTTACCGTCTTGTGACATTCCAGCCCTGATACACCTCTGAAATCGACAATACTGACATTTGTTGAGAGAACCTTGTGATAGCTTACACTGCTTTTGAGCTCGACATTGCTTGTAAGTTAGGTTTTTCTTTATCGTCCTGCGAAAAAATCCCTGAAAACATACATTGCTTGTAAGTTAGGTTTTTCTTTATCGTCCTGCGAAAAAATCCCTGAAAACAGACATTGCTTGTAAGTTAGGTTTTCTTTAACGTCCTGCGAAAACATCCCTGAAAAAAGACATTGCTTGTATGTTAGGTTTTCTATATTGTCCTGCAAAAAAATCTTGAAATAAAAGTATGAAACATTTTGAAACAAAAGTAAAGAATTTGTCCATTTCCATTGTGATACAAATTAAGCACAAATATTGCTAACTGTTGATTGTTTTTGTAGCCCTAATTTGGTGATGTCATTTTTAACATCTGGTCAACAGTCAGATGAAATTTGGGACTTATTCTGAATCTTGAGTTTCAAATATATTATGTCTGCAATGCAACTTCAGCCATTTGAAATGTAAACATGAGTTTAATCAATTGCTAATACATGTAATATATAACACTCAATAGAAAACAAGCAATTACAATGTACCTGAATAAACAATTTTCTATATGATTACCTTACATCCTTCACAAGAGTGTACACCATAATGAAATCCAGAGGCTTTATCTCCACAAATTCTACATAGTACAGCCAGCTCTGTTGTGTATAGGGGTTTAGGTGGAGGGTGCTACAAAACAAAGTTCAGGATTACAGTAAAAACAAAGTTGAGGTTTACAGTCAAAACATAAAGCTCAGAATTAGCTATCACAGCCAGCTCTGTTGTGTATAGGGGTTTAGGAGGAGGGTGCTACAAAACAGAAAGTTCAGGATTACAGTAAAAACAAAGTTGAGGTTTCCAGTCAAAACATAAAGCTCAGAATTAGCTATCACAGCCAGCTCTGTTGTGTATAGGGGTTTAGGAGGAGGGTGCTACAAAACAGAAAGTTCAGGATTACAGTAAAAACAAAGTTGAGGTTTACAGTCAAAACATAAAGCTCAGGATTCGCTATCACAGCCAGCTCTGTTGTGTATAGGGGTTTAGGTGGAGGGTGCTACAAAACATAAAGTTCAGGATTAGCTATCACAGCCAGCTCTATTGTGTATAGGGGTTAAGGTGGAGGGTGCCACAAAACATAAAGTTCAGGATTCGCTATCACAGCCAGCTCTGTTGTGTATAGGGGTTTAGGTGTAGGGTGCTACAAAACATAAAGTTCAGGATTATCTATAACAGCCAGCTCTGTTGTATACAGGGATTTAGGTGGAGGGTGCTACAAAACATAAAGTTCAGGATTATCTATAACAGCCAGCTCTGTTGTATACAGGGATTTAGGTGGAGGGTGCTACAAAACATAAAGTTCAGGATTATCTATCACAGCCAGCTCTTATATACAGGGGTTAAGGTGGAGGGTGCTACAAAACATAAAGTTCAGGATTAGCTATTGCAGCCATCTATGTTGTTTACAAGGGTTTAGGTGGAGGGTGCCCTAGAACATCAACTTCAGGCTCCCCCCCCAACCTTGTGAATAATAAAGCTAATTACAAAATTACGATGTACCAAACTTTGAGGATGAAACTCGAATGCTGATGAGAGACAAAACAAGGAAAACATACTGAAAACTTGAAGATGGCAATGGTCCTGACTTGGTACAGGCTTTTCAAATGAAATATTGGGTTAAACCAGGTTTTATGGCATGCCAAACCTCAGACCCTTTATTTTATTACTCTAATAAAATAAAGCAATAAAATGGCATAAACATTTGAAGTTTCTTTTTGGAGTTAGGATTAGGTAAGTTCTTAAATCTAGGACCAATCTTTAACAAAATTGAATAAGCTAAACAGTCTTGTTGCTTTGGAAATGTTGTTTCAATTGAAACTGATTATTTACTTTATGATATTGACTTCATATCAAACCAAACATTTCTTTATTTTTTACAGGGAAAAAATCACTCTCAACCAATTTCAATGTATACAGAAAATGACACTTAATTATTACAACTTTAATGTTAATATGTCCTGATGAGGATAATCATAAATATCCTTTTCTCTAATTTTCATCCGATTTATCAACCTCTCAACCAGTTGTGAAAAAATATTTCTCATCTCTAGAGAGAAATCTGTTCTCAGCGTAATTGTATGTGCAATTGATGAGCGACCTTTTGCAATTTCTTACCTGTAAACATTAGAGAAAAACCTTCTACAACTTAATTCTCAATGATTATGGAATTTCTAACATCTCCAGAAATAAATTTGATATTTTAATCGCTCGGCAAGCCTCGCCATTAAAATAATCAAATTTATTTCTCTCGATGTTAGAAATTCCATAATCAACTCGATCACGTTGTAGAATCTATATGTAACAAATTACAAAAACTTATTTTTGTAAAAAAATCATAAGAACCAAGAAATATTCCATAAAATAAAATGAACTAGAGTTATCTCTCTTTGTCTGATTAAGCATTTAATCATTTTACTCAGCAATATACCTTTCGATGGCCATTTAAACTTTTCTGTTTTTCAACTTTAAACACTGGTGGTTTAACATCATCTGAAGAGGAAGGGCTCTCCGATTGTCTGGTCATGTGACAGGAAGGGTTGTCATTGCTGTCCATCATCGAGTGACTCTGTTGCCTTGACAACAAGTAGGATGAGTCGGTTTCATGACTTGTACTGGTGTTGGACGATAACTGATCTTTTGATTGTTGGCTGTGAAAGTTTAAAAGAAGGTTACCAAAATAGTCCGAGCTATCTTGATCCATTGTCATGTCTGAAAAGAAAAACATTTAAAAAAATTAATGATTGACAGACCAGCTATAACCATTCATACTACTGTGAATTCATTTATTTTCATGGATACCAATTTTCGTGGTTTAATGAAAATTGATAAGTTAGTGGATCCTTAAATTCATGGTTCTGAAGAATGCAGCATACAGATCAATGTTAAATTTCCTTTTTGTGGGATATCAAAATAATAAATAAATATTAACCAAAAGCAATCTACATATGATGCATGTTCTTCATGTAAAGTTTCATCAAAATCCATCTGTCAATTTACGTGAGTAGCACTTAAGAGTTTATATGATGGACAGACAGAGAGGGCATTGTTCATATACAACTAAAACCTTGTTTTCAGGAATTACAATTTTTTAAAGATTAAATGTGAAATGAAACACTGGTGGTTCCAAACTAAGGTTTGTTCTGTTGATGACTTCAGACAATTCCTTCATCAGGCCCCAGTTTCATAAAACATCTCAAATTTGAGATTTCCTCAAATCCTTCCTCAACTGAGATTTCTTGCAAATTCATTGGTCAATATTTGAGTTGAGGACAGATTTGAGGAAATCTCAAATTTGAGATGTTTTATGAAACTGGGCCCTGGCAGGCCTGTCAAGTTTTTATGAGCTGCTTGCGTGAGATTCTACCAAAAATTGAAAGATCAAAGAAATTTGTCGCCAAATTGCCAACAAATGTGTGAGTCTCATGCAAGGTGTGTGACACTTGACAGGTCTCCTTCCTTAGTAGTTCTGGTACAAATACCTTCATTATAAAGAAAGCAGACACTCCACTACTGTTTTACACAACTATATAGTTAGTACTTTCATCTTCAAGTTGAATTTTCAATGCGCAATTGTAAATGTAGACATTTTTGCCTCTAGGTATTTAAGGGTTCTGATCTTCAATTTGTATTAAACATGCATATAATTTTACTACATGAATATTTGCCTATAAGACATGAGTTTCACATACATTTATAAGTCTGTAATTTAGTTCCATTTGGTATCCATGTACCTAGTGGAAAAAGTGTTCCGTCCTAGTTATTAGAATTTTACATAATATTGATCGGTAATAAAAAAAAATATATGTCATTCAAGAGTCGATCAAGACTGAAATTATTTTGCCATAACACTCAGTACAATTCCAATTCAATTCCATCTTATTTGGTCGTTTTTTGTTTGTTGAACTAAAAATATTTACATACAAACACCATAGACAAACACTAAAAGGACCCTGCATTCATTTATTACCATGCCATTACCAATTTTCGCAGTTTGATGAAAATTGAAAAGTTTGGGATTCTTAAATTTGTCGTACAATTATATAGTCTGCAGCACACAGACCAATGTTAAATTTCTTTTTGAGGAGGTATGAAATTTCGCGGGTTAGGGCCACTCAACAAAACCATGAAAATTGATACCCGACGAATAATAATAAAACCACATTATTGACATAAAATTCTATGGTAACAGAAAACTTTTTATCTTCATCTATATATTAGAAAAAAAATTCTATAATTAACCCGTTAAACTTCAAGTTTTTTTACAAATTAAATTAAAACTAAGGTGATCTTATACTGTATACTAGGAAATTCTCGCTGCAGTTTAATTTTCACATTTTCCGTATTTACTAGCCATGTTAACAGGATGACATTTGTTGCATACAACTAGTTTCATTGTGTGTTCTGGGCTTTACAGACACAAGTAAATGAAATTCAGTGTTCAGATACCAAGGTGAACCCTCTAAAATACAGCAAAATACCGTACAGCGGGTAATTTTTGCGGCCTGCAAATTTCGCGATTTCATACCAAATGTCCTAGTTTTTATTTACGCGGACATTTATTTCGCGATTTCATTATATTCTCAATACAAATTAATATTAATTCTATATTACGCGAGTTCAATATTTCGCGATAAAATAATGGTCGCGAATATAGCGAAAATTAGAACCTCGCAAAAATTTCCCGCTATACGGTAGTGTAACAAGGTTGCTTCCCTTCGGGCATTAATTAGTAGGTTTAATAGCTGAGCTAGGGAAGTTCTTCTTTAGCTCTGCTCAGTCAGGTAGAGACTGTCTGACTACGAACCTTGAGGTCCCAAGTTCGAGTCCCGGTTAGGACATGTCAATTTTGTGAAGTACTTCATGCTCTCTGGTTACAATAGCAATGTAATTTTTTTTATGCCCCATCTACAAAATAGGGGGGATAGTATTCAGGTTTGTCTGTCAAAATGTTGTGATATTGAGCAATATGACTTTTGGACATATTCTTCTTTCTTGTTCAAATGATGCATGTACAAATCAATATTTATTAAAATATCAAATATGGGAAGTAACAAACTTAATCCCAACTGTAATCAACCTTTTCACACTATAAGGTAAGGTAGTATGAAAAAATGACAAGAACATGACGCTACACTTGTACTGCCTTCTCCTAGTTTACTCCTGTGTCGGCCCAGAGCAGTAATAAATTGATCGATTCCTGTGCAGGAGGGAAGCTAAAGATGGGTCAAAGACCAAACAGAAAATTGGTGATCGATTCCTTTGCATGATGATAGATCGTAAAGAAGGTACAGAGGGGTCAAAGACGAAACAGAAAATAGGTGAGAGCCAGAGCTGTTTACCCTATCTTATGTCTAATCAGTAGTATTTTTCAAACTTTGTCAGTAAGATTCCCAATGTGTGCCAGTATTTTTCAAAGTTCCTAGATTTTATTGAACAAAATGAATTTTAACTGTCAGTCAGAGATCCCACTTAAACAAGTAAACAGAATTTTACCTATACAAGTAAATTTGAAAAACTTTGAGCTCATTTTACTTGTTACTCAATATTTTTACAATCAAACAGATAATTTTCTTGAAATGCTCTATGGTCCATTAACAATTTCTGATGTGCATGGCTCTCTTCATGGTGCGCACAGCCTTTGAAAATTGCACCCTTGGGACAATAAATGTTGATTATTTCTCAATTAACTGAAGATGACAGATAATCCCAGTCTGGTAAAGGTTGCTGATACTATAAGCCATAGTAATAATCATGAATGAAAGTAAATTTCATGGATTAATAAAGATAACTACAGAAAGAATGATTTTCTATCATTTTACTTGTACAAGTAAATTAGTGTCTGTTCAAAGTCAAAAAAGAGAGACAATTTTAACTCTTAAAAGTTTACCTATAGAAGTTAAAATCTGTTTACTTGTTTAAGTGGGATCTCTGACTGACTGTAAAACAGCAATGTTCGCTGTAAAGCCTTTTTTTTTCACCGTAAAAAATATGTCAAAAGCATAAAAGTTATCAGGTCTGTGAGCCAGACCTGAAATACATTGATTCCCATGAAATGGGTCCCTATGCTGAAGCTTAATTAATACAAGTTTAATGCATTAATATCAATTAGGTCCAAAAATATTTCCCTCCCTTAAGTTTGTAGCTGACCCCTACTCCTTTCAGAAATACCCTAGCTACAAATCAAGGTTTAATTCATACATTTAACAATCAAGTGTTAATATTTCTTTTTTAAGAGGACAGATAGTACTTCCCCCTCCCCTCTTCTAAAAAGATTTTTTTCATAAAATCTCAATTTTCTGGAAAAAAATACCCCTATATGTTTCTAGAGTTTTAAGCAAGCACCCCCTCTAACATCAATCCAACTATGCTTCATTTTTGTACAAGAAAACTTAGTGCAAAAAGGCAAAAAAATGTCCTATTTATATGAACACTTTTACTTCCTTCAATTTACCATCTGTTACATAGAGAATCTAAATGATATTAAATTTTTCATGCCATATTTAATGTGTTGAATATTGCATATTCAGCTAGAGGTGTAAGTGAATGGTTTTTTTTTAGTTGATGCAAAGTGAGTACTTGTTATCAATTTATAGTATTATCAAAGGACATTATATCAAATGTAATACTGGAGCTCTTTTAATAGATATTCAATTCCCATTAATTAAATACCAGGGGCGGATCCACAGTTTGAGTTAAGATGGGGTGAAACTGATGACAATTGCCAGAAATGCATAATTTTGAAGTCACTTTTGTAGAAAAAGCATAATGTTACCATTAAAATTTCTTACTTTTGAAGTTCACTGGGGCAAAAATCCCCTCAACCCCCCAATGCTAGCTCTGAAGCCGCCAGTAATTATACACATGTACGTTTGTTCAATTTCAGTGAAATAATTAAACCCATAACCAAGATTTGATTTTATATGTTCAAAATAAAATAAAAACTTAGTCAAATTAGTGAGCACATCCCACACATAATCTGCTATTGGAATATCAATATTATCTTTCAGAAGTTGCACCCAGAAACTGAAGAATCACAATTATATGTGAATTTTTAAGTCAAAAGAGCCATAACTCCCACAAAAATTTGCTAATCAACTAGAATTGTGTCTATGAGTCACAGGATGGCCCTCCCGTTCTTGAAATATCATTGACCCTCAATGTGTATTACCTGGGATATGGACCTCTACCAAGAAATTGATCAAAAGTGTTCATGTGTAAAATATAGGTCGCTGTGATCTTATTTCTGGTGGGTGGTGTCATGTTACCAAGACTCATTGAGTAGTGAAATATTATTGACCCCTAACATGTAGTATTCAAGATATGGACCTTAACCAAGAACTTAACCGAAGTCATTCATGCATAAAATATAGATCACAGTGACTTAATTTTTATTGGGTTGTATCATGTTACCCAAGACACATCTAGTGGTGAAATACCATTGACCATCAACATGTAGTATCTTAGATATGGACCTTTACCATGAACTTAACCAAAGTCATTCATGCATAAAATATAGGTCACAGTGACCTAATTTCTAGTGGGTGGTGTCACCTTACCTAAGACACATCTAGTAGTGAAATATCATTGACCCCCAACATCTAGTATCCAAGTTATGGACCTTAACCAAAGTTGTTCATGCATAAAATATAGGTCACAGTGACCTAATTTCTAGTGGGTGGTGTAGCCCTACCCAAGACCCATCTGGTGGTGAAATATCATTGACCCCCAACATCTAGTATCCGAGATGGACCTTAACCAAGAACTTAACCAAAGTGTTACGGACGGAAGGACGTACGGACGGACAAGGGTAAAACTATATGTCCGATCCACATACGTGGTCGGGCCATAAAAATGCCTAGTAACATGCACAGCAACATATGGTGTACTTCTACTATTCGTTAAATTTTGTTCAATTCTTTCAGAGGTGTTGCGTCCACAAGTTGATGAATCAGGGTTTTCCACAAAGGAGTATGTTCAGAAAGTACTGAAATATTGGCCCCATATTTTCACAAAATTGTCAACTTTGCACTATGTCAATGGATTTGATTTAATTCAGTCATTTGAGAACCCAACTCTACATGTTCAGTCGATTTCACATGGCGGCGGCAGCATGCTTGATATTATGACGTCATAAACACGCTGAAAACTCTTAACTTCATTTTTGAGTATTTCAAATTAGTATAGAGCACATTCCTTGACGACATTAATTCTTTCCTTATCTATTTGTCAGACAAAAACATGCATATATCTTTACAAAATTGTATTTGTCGACACATGTGCTAAATTAAGAGATTTATAATTCTCACCAATAATGGTCTAAAATTGTCAAAATTCTAATTTTTCATGAAATCATAAGATTTCAAGCCCAGTTTTCTCCTAGCTGTAAAATATTTCAGAGCTTGTTTTTTGCGTTCCTGCATGAAAATACAAGATTTCCAAAACATTTTTCCCAGTAATTTAAAAAGTTCACTCCAAGTTGAAATTTGGGGCCGATTTTGGTTATTACTGAACTTACTCCTTTCTAAGTCCTATTAAAGGGCCATAACTTTCACAAAAATTTGTAAATAAAAAATTCAGACCGAAGGACCAGTCAAAAAAATTCTACTGGCTACATCTTTGTTGCATGGGGCATAATAACTTTAATTGTCATCCTGGACTGATTGTACTGTTTGATTTGTATAAGGTTAGCTGTGTAATTTCAGTATTCCCTACTTGTACAATATAGGTAGAGGGAACCTGTAAATGAAGTGTGTAAAGTTTTAAGGTTCATGGTTACACTTCGAATAAAATGGTAAAATAAAGTGTAGCAGCGCCTAGATATAAAAATCACCAATCATGTTCCTTTCCAGATTACCAGAATACTTTTGTTGTTTATTCTCTATTCATTTTCTTTCCGTTCAAATTGTCCCATAAATAAAGCATGAATTACCCCTAAGTAACCTTCCATAAAAGCGATTGTGAGTAGATTTAATAACACCAATAATGAAATTACCTTGCACGTGGAGGCCAAATGACAGGGCATTGTTGATATTTGGCTATATTTGGGTGAACTGAAAAACGCAAAGAAAATGCCCCGGCTAAACGGATTAAGTGTACACGTGCAAAATACTAAAAGTTTATGCAAAAAATATTTATCTAGATGCTGCTACGCCTTATTAAGCAATTGAATGTGTAGTTTATGCTCCACATAGACTGAAAAAAGACGTAAAATATCGGTCATTTTTTCCAAAGTGTAAAGATGAACCTTAGGAGGAGAGGATTTGAAAAGAAAAAATTATCGACAGCAGACCCCATATTAGTCATGTGAACAATGAAATCAAAATCATTTTGTATTAATTTAATGATGAACAATGTATTTAATTAATTAACAAATAAAAAAGACACATATTTTTTTCTTTTAAAAAGACCACCTCACAATGCATTAGTACTCAATAACTCCTGTATCGTAACTGAGAGAATAATGATTAATAATTTACGCAACTAAATAGGGTTTTATCATAAAACATCAGAATGCTTTAATACACCCCGATTGATCAAAAGGTATATGGATCGTTTAGGTAAAATTAAAAAATTAAAAATTCTATAAGACATTAATGCCCCCATATCACAAGTTTGGGACGAACAGACCAGAACACTAAATGCCACTGACTCTAGTAATTGGAGCATAAAAACCACTTTTTTGCCCTAAAGAAATCTCATCAGGTATGGTGAATTAACTTTAGTGCACTTAATCATCCAAACAGGAGGAATTAAAAAAAAAAATGCAATTAAAAAATCAATGCAGCAATGATGATGGGGTTGGTTTTACTTGATCATTTGAATATGAAAATCAGTAGGGCATGGAAGTTTTGTCCTGAGATATATTTTGATGGGGAAAAAGTAGAGTCAAACTTACACATGGAAGAAGGTTCACTTAAAATAATAGACGGGTTGTGCATTTGCGGGATCAGTCACTAATTTAGCCAAACGAGGACGAACTGGTAAACAAGAGGCTCCCAGGAGCCTGAATCGCTCACCTGACACATGTGCCTGAAGTAAAGGCTATTAGGCAAAATCTATTTGACATCGAAAGGGTTATAAGATTAATAAGGGGGTCATCTGACAATATGGTGGATCTTAAGGTGCTGATCACTTTTATCTCAATTAAAATTAAAAAATCTGTCACCCTTTTTGAGTTACTAGCAAAAAAATGCAGTTTAACCTAATGTTCTATTTTTAGCCACAGCGGTCATGTTTTACAACCAATCGAAAATCCCCACATCAGTTCTATACACCTAATGCTAATAAACAACAATACCAAGTTTGGTTCCAATTTGACTTAAAGTGTCAGAGGACTTAACGTTTTCAATATAATGAGGAAATGCTTATTAAATGCTCATTTTTGACGTTCTAAGGGCAATAACTCCTCAAAGGAAAGGTCCTACAAACTCCTCAAAGGAAAGGTCCTACAACGTTGACCCTACTACATATTTTGTAGATCTTGATGCGCTTAACAATATGCAATATAAATTTCTCAATATTTAAAAAAAAATATATTTTATAAAATATCTTTTATAGTTTTCAAGATATTGAGCTGAACAGGTGCAAAATTTGCAAAAAATCCACAAAAAGGGCAATAACTCCTACATGGGTTGTTGTATTTTCTTCAAAATTTTAGAGCTGGTAGATCTTGAGGTGCTGATCACTTTTGTTCCCAATCAAAATTTTAAAATCTGTCAGCGTTTTAGAGTTATTTGCAAAAAACTGCCATTTACCCCTATGTTCTATTTTTAGCCACAGCGGCCATGTTTTACGACCAATCAAAAATCCCTACATCAGTTCTATACACCTAATGCTAATAAACAGCTATATCAAGTTTGGTTGCCGTTGGACTTAAAGTGTCAGAGGAGTTAACGTTTTCAATGTAACGAGGAAATGCTGTTAAAATGCTCAATTTTGACGTTCTAAGGGCAATAACTCCTAAAAGGAAAGGTCCTACAATGTTGACCCTATTCAATATTTTGTAGATCTTAATGTGCTTAACAACATGCAATTTAAATTTCTCAAATATCTAGTATAGTTTTCAAGATATTGAGCTAAACAGGTGCAAAATTTGCAAAAAATCCGTAAAAAGGGCAATAACTCCTACATGGGTTGTTGGATTTTCTTTAAAATTTAAGGGTAGGTAGATCTTGAGGTGCTGATCACTTTTAAACTATGCTAGAATTTTGATATCTGTAGCTGTTTTTGAGTTATTTGCAAAAAACTGCATTTTACCCCTATGTTATATTTTTAGCCATGGCGGCCATGTTTTACGACCAATCAAAAATCCCTACATCAGTTCTATACACCTAATGCTAATAAACAGCTATATCAAGTTTGGTTGCCGTTGGACTTAAAGTGTCAGAGGAGTTAACGTTTTCAATGTAACGAGGAAATGCTGTTAAAATGCTCAATTTTGACGTTCTAAGGGCAATAACTCCTAAAAGGAAAGGTCCTACAATGGTGACCCTATTCAATATTTTGTAGATCTTAATGTGCTTAACAACATGCAATTTAAATTTCTCAAATATCTAGTATAGTTTTCAAGATATTGAGCTAAACAGGTGCAAAATTTGAAAAAAATCCGTAAAAAGGGCAATAACTCCTACATGGGTTGTTGGATTTTCTTTAAAATTTAAGGGTAGGTAGATCTTGAGGTGCTGATCACTTTTAAACTATGCCAGAATTTTGATATCTGTAGCTGTTTTTGAGTTATTTGCAAAAAACTGCATTTTACCCCTATGTTATATTTTTAGCCATGGCGGCCATGTTTTTCGACGAATCAAAAATCCCCACATCAGTTCTAAGCACTGAATGCTAATGAACAACCATTCGGGTCAGGTGAGCTAAAAAGTTGGTTCCAACATGTAATGGACGAAGAAAGTAATTTCTTTATTTCTGTTCAAGATTGATTTTTAATTGGTTGGAAATGTTGTCTGTGGGTTTATTTTTCAGTTGCAAATGATTTTTACTACAGAAGAATTGTTGATAGAAAATGCCGTTCCCTTTGTTCCATGTTGAATGACGTCATTTTTCCTCCCCGTGACCCCTGATGACCTCGTCTAATGACGAAACAAATCCGGAACGGAATTGTGCAACCCTAGTATAAAGGATACAACTGTATGGAAATTTTTTTTCCAGAAATCAGAACCACTAAAAAAGAAAGTTTTGACAGAGTGGAATATTAAAGCCTTTTATGCTAAAAAAAAAAAAATAAATACTGTGGCAAACTGAAGAATAAGTCCAAAAATTTAACATTGCATGGTTTTTGACACCACAAAAAAAGATTGTAAACAGCAAACTAGGATTAGACTGCTTTCTACTGTTTCCTACATATTGTCTTTTTCTATATAATTGTTACAAGTCATGCGCATGTTGATTTTTTTTTACCGTTCTTTGTTTTCCAAGAGTTAACCATTTATAGCTGGTAATATCTTGTGAGTTATCGTGACTAATTTATTGTATTAAAAGTATCTTTCTGTTATTTTGTCAAGTGTAACTAAGGACGCCTGCACCAAGTACTCGGATGTAACATTTTGCTTTGAAGAGATGACGACAGATTTCTATTGACAATCAATCATTGAAACATGAAATTCAGTAGGGCATGAAAATTCACTACATGAACGAACTTTTCATGGAAAAAGTAGTGTCATACTAAAACCAAAAGCATGCAAATATCAAATCACAGAGGATACCATCCCATGATAATTATCAATCCAAATTAATTACTTAAAAAAATATTGTCATATACTAAAACATGAAGTAAGCTCACTGCGAAAATAATCCCCACATAGAAATTATCAACTGCCACATTATTTTTTTTTTTTTGGGGGGGGGGTAAATATGTCAAACTTAATAGGGACATTATTATAAATCATAAGGTCACTGAGGATTATCATCATCCTTGCACAAATTGTAAATCAAATCAATTTCATAAAAAAAGTTGAATTAATTGATAACAGGAAGAAAGGATACATTAGCTTAAAATTTATTAAGTAAAATAATTTGAAGTAAATAACAAGGACATAAGCACTTAGTTTGTTTTTCAAATTAATAAAAACTTTAATCAAATATTTACATCAACATCTGTTCCAAAAATTGATAAAATATCTATAAAGTTACCTTGGGTACATATGTATTCAAAATGAGAGAACACAACTAACCAATAAATGATATAGTGTATAAATCTGTTGCAGATCACGATATATGGACAGACCGACAGACAGACAGACAGGGTGATTCCTATATACCCCAAAACTTTGTTAAGGGGGTATAATTGGATCGAGTTTACATTATAAGTTTCCTATCTTCATGCAGAGGTTTATATTTTTTAGTAGATTTACTTTTGAAAACTCATGTTTTACTATACAAAACAGAGATGTTTTAAAAAACAAAACTAGGATGTTCAATTACATATAAAACAAGAATATATAAATGTATCAAGTTTCATGGTATCATACTTCTTTTTTTTATTTAGAAAAGTTACTCAAAACTTTAAGTAAATCTAGCTATTATAATCCCCTTATTCCATGTTCTATTAACCATGAAGTTGATGAGACAAGTACAATTCTATGATGATTTTTGTTTGTTCATACTCTGATGAATTTGTGTATGAAGGTTTCACAATGATACCATACTTTTTTTTATGGTAAAGTAATTTAAACCTGAAGGTGAAACCCTGGTGGGACAGACAAATGGACCTGAAGACTATAAGCCCCTCTACTTTTGTAGACAGGGCATAAAAATCCATAAGTTACAAGACTTGAAAAGTTTATGTTTTAAAAGAGAAAACCATAAAATTACTTTAAAAAGTTTGGGTTTGACCAAAACAAAAATTGCTTCTGTTTTTCCCAAATGAACCTTAACTTTAATAATTATCTATAAGCCCTTATGTGAATATAATATTGTACTATCATCTGTATTATAACAAAATTAAGCTTCAGATTTAGGCCAAAGTTCATGTGACCTTGTACTACAACCAGTTCAAAAGCAAGTTGACAAGCCATGCTTTATGCCTAAGTAAAATGTACTTATATTATGAACAACAAGAATTCTGGTCAATAACTTAAACGGTCATGGAAACTACCTGTACCCTAAGATTTAGACCCCTGCACTATAACCAAATCAAAAGCAAGTTGACAAGCCATGCTTTATGCCTAAGTAAAATGTACTTATATTATGAACAACTAGAATTCTGGTCAATAACTTAAACGGTCATGGAAACTACCTGTACCCTAAGATTTAGACCCCTGCACTATAACCAAATCAAAAGCAAGTAGACAAGCCATGCTTTACGCCTAAGTAAAATATACTTATATTATGAACAACTAGAATTCTGGTCAATAACTTAAACGGTCATGGAAACTACCTGTACCCTAAGATTTAGACCCCTGCACTATAACCAAATCAAAAGCAAGTACACAAGCGATGCCTTTATGCCTATTAAAAATGTTCTTATATTATGAACAATTGCAGTTCTGGTTAATTATAAACTTAATTAATGGGCCCTGGCTTCTTCCTACAGATTAAGATCCCTAGTCCTTTGACTGAGTACTACAAGCAGTTTGAAGCAAGTTGACAAGCAGTGCCTTTTAGCCTAATTGTACATCTTTTAATAGCATCTAAAGGAAGTATCTAGAATCCTGTTCAATAACCTAAGAGGCAATGGCTTCTACCCCAGGTCCATTTGACCTTGTCTTCTAAACAGTTCAAAAGCAAGTTGATAAGCAGTGCCTTTAAGCCTAATTGTTTATGTACCTCTATCAATAAAGTATTAAAAGGAAGTTAAATGGAATCCTGGTCATTATAGCCCTGTATATTTACTTCAATAGTAAGCAAGTAATTTTCTTGCTTTTCCAAAGACAGGAAAACAAAATAGATTTTCAGTATTTTTTTTAATATCAAATATTCAAAAAGACATTACAACTTATTTGCTAACACAATGTATGAAACATCGCAAGGAAAAAACCTTGTGACGCTTTATACATTGTGTTAGCAGACTAAGTTGTTATTGTACTTCGCAGGGAAAAGTAACAATACCCAAATGAAAGCTGAGACTTCTTTTGAAGAGCCTAGGATGGTGGTTACAACCTCTGTTCTGTTAGCTAGGCACATACATCGTAGATGTCCCAAATGTTGTGAGTTCGATCCTTGCTGAGGGCACTCAAAAATCAAAATCTGTTTGTCAGATGATTTTCAGGGTTGAAATTACAGTAACATTGTTTGATTATATACCAGACATTCATATATAATATCAAATTCTAATAATCTTGCATTCTGCAGTTTCTGTGGAATCCAATGGAGCATGAGCGTAAACACGTTAGAGATAGCTATAAATAGACCATGTATAATACTTATGTACATGTATAACTTGATTTTGTGTAAGAAGCCGAGGTACCAATGGGGCATCAGAATGTCAAAAGTCTGAAAGAGCAGAGACAAAACCAGTAAACACTAACAAGAACGACAAAAAACCAAACAACATGTAAAACTGGGAAACACAAAACACAAAAATTATACTGAAAATCAATTAGCAATGGGAAATCTAGTCATGAATTCATGTCATCAGAGTTTTCTCTTTATCCCTTCATTTTAATTCAATTCATTTAGAAGCATGATAACCATAAGTCCTTGACCCTTCTAAGATTTAAGTCTTATCATTGACAAAAGATCTTGAAAAATTCACTTCGAGATTAAAAATTTCCTATCTATTGATTGGTCTGTGAATACTTTTTTCCTTAAGAAGTTGACAAAGAAATAGTACACTCGTCCTTATCTCAGTACCAATTCTATTGAACCCTTAGAACTTGGCCTTTAAAACCTTTACAATATTTGTATTAAGTTTAATCTATTATTTTCAAAGTATAGTTACAAAGGCACAATTAAAAAAAAAACTTTAAAATCAATGTAATTATAAAAGAAATATAGCACCACACTTTTTATGAACCTAAATCTATTTATATTGAAAGGTGGATTATGAAGACTTTAAATAGCTATAGTTTATGATTTTATGGTTGCCTCAATGACATGCAAGATTTTTAAATATTTGAATAGGAATTTCTTAATTTATTATAAAATTATTTTTAAATCATGATTATGGTTTGTAGAGTTTTATGGATAATTATACAGATATGTGCCGAAAATTTTGACTCCTTATATGATTAGAGGAGGTTGATTTTAATTGGCATTGTTGGAAAATAAGTGGGGGGTGCAAAAAAAGTTACAAAACCAGGAGCCAGGAGATAAATTTCTTCTTCATGGGAAAAAAAAATTCTAGTCATGTCTTGGGGGTTGGGGTGGGGCTTTTTTTATACTGAAGCTGTTTTAACTCCAAACTTTTTTTTTCAAATTTGACAGATTTAGGTGTGGTGTTTTATTTAACAAGCATATTTGAAAACATCTCTAACAAAGTATGTCTATTGAAAATTCAAACCGTAAAAAAGAAAAAGCCTGTTAATAGGAAACCTTGGTCAGACCAAGAACTGCGTGATCTTAAATCACAAGTAAATTTTTTAAGTAAAAAGTTAAAAACTAACCCTTTTGATAAAGTATTGCGTGCCAAATATTTTTCAGCTGTAAAGGAGTTAAAGAAATGTGCAAAGAAGAAGAAGCATGAAGCTCAGAAAAAACTTATCGCAGACTTGTTTAATTGCAGCTCCAAGGACCCTCAAAAATTCTGGAAATTATTAAAATCTAAGTCGGATAAACATATAACATTTAACGATGAAAGTGACATTAATGCAGATTTATTTAGTGAACATTTTCGAAACCAAGGAAATTACGAAAATACTAATTCTGAGTTTCACCATAACATAGACAATTTAGATGATTCTACTTTTAAGAATATAAATGAAGTTACAGATAGCCCAATAACAATAGCTGAAGTTAAAAAAGTCGTGCGTTCTCTCAAAACAAATAAGGCTGCTGGTCCAGATAGAATATTAAATGAAATATTAAAGTATAGCTATCCTGTAACTTCAAAGGCTGTCACAAAATTATTTAATTTGGTTTTTAGGTCAGGTAATTATCCACAAAGTTGGAACAAAGCCTTTATCATACCAATATTTAAATCTGGTGATAGAAATGATCCAAACAACTACAGAGGTATTTCATTGTTAAATTGTATTTCCAAAATTTTTAGTGCTGTACTCAACAACAGAATCATGAAATTCATGAATGATAAATTTTCGGAAATGCAATTTGGTTTCCGTCCAAACCATAGGACTACTGACAGTATTTTTATTTTTAAAACCC
Organism: Arcuatula senhousia; assembly: GCA_963971305.1. Classification (NCBI taxonomy): domain Eukaryota; kingdom Metazoa; phylum Mollusca; class Bivalvia; order Mytilida; family Mytilidae; genus Arcuatula; species Arcuatula senhousia. Next base: position 4,565,526 of record OZ020317.1, on the reverse strand, counting down.
TTATAAACAAGTACTTATCTTTTCAAAAGCAAAATATTTATGTATGTTTCGTGGACTTGCGTAAAGCCTTTGACTCTATATGGAGAAAAGCTTTATTATATAAACTAAATGAAAATGGTATTGGCAAAACTATGATAGATATAATAAAAAATATGTACACTGATAGCATGTCATCCATAAAAGTAGATGGCTGCCATTCATTTTTTTTCAAAATAGATAGAGGTGTTAGACAGGGAGATTCTTTAAGTCCCACATTGTTCAATATATATGTAAATGATATTCCAAAACTCTTTATAGATAACGATAATTTTCCTTTGACTCTAGAAAAATCAAAAATTGGAAGTTTGCTTTTTGTGGATGACCTTTTTATTCTCTCTGAAACCAAAGAAGGTCTACAAAACAGTCTGAAAAAGTTATCAAACTATTGTGATAATTGGCAACTTACAGTTAATGTACAAAAAACCAAAACTATGATATTAGGGAGGAAATATAGAAAGTCAAGAGACACTATACAATTCTATTACAAAAATGTTTTAATTGAAACTGTAAGGGAATTTAGATTTTTAGGAAACTATATAACGGAAAATGGAAGTCTGATCCTTTCTGCCAAAATTTTATCACAGAAAGCTATGAAGGTATTATATTCTTTAAAGGGCCTTACTAGCCAAATAAACCAACTTCCAGCAAAATTATCCTGTCATTTATTTGATTCACTAGTTCGTCCAGTTCTTACATTCAATGCAGAAATTTGGTATATGGAAATTTATCAAAAATACTTTAATTCGGACAAAAGGGCATCAGCAAAAAATGAGAAACCAGACTATTTTAGTTTTTTAGATAAATCAATTGTTGATAAAGTTCAGTGATTTTGTTACCTTTTTTAAAAGCAGCCTCCTCCTTTTGAGTTGGGACATTTTATAGCAATTTTGGGAAAAAATATCGACAAAAAAACAGACAAAATCCTTGGTTGTTTAACAATTAAAAGACATATTAAGATGTTTTGTAAATTTATTTTGACACAATTGTTACTGATAGTGAAGAGTTCTACCAGTGGCGTAGCTTCCATTGAGGCAATGAGGCAGTTGCCTCACTTTTTTTTCGTAAAAAAAATGATCGTAAACATAAAAAACAAACTGAACAAAAAAAGGAAGAGACAGATACAGTAAAGCTTTTTGTGTCAGGGGTCATTAAAGTCGAAGCGAATTCGTGCTTATAATCTTTATTAATTTTCTTAATTGTAGTACATTTCTATTCCCTTCTATAAAAGTTCGTTTTATTATTTGGAAGTTAACATGTGCTCTTGCTTTCAAAGCTTTCAAGGATATAACAAATCATCATGTCAATTAAAATTGAAGAATTCAAGTTTATTAAAAAAATGTAACGTCTTAAACACACAGGTCTTGGTTCTACTTCCCATCTACTACGATCCACCAACCTTATAAATAGTTTATGGCTATTATTGTTTCATCGTTTGTTACGAAAAACATAATGCTGTAATTTTTTGCGCGGCTTTTTGTTCCAAAAGAGGAACAAGTTTAGCTAATCGAAATTAAAATATACATTTCATAAAAGAAATCGTAGCCTAAGGATGTAAGCATGTTGAGCTAGGGAACAAAGGTCCATTCACCAGCACTATCGTGTTCAATCATTGTAATAGAAAGTTACTTTCGGTTGGCTAACCTTTTTTCTTTGATTTTTCGGTAACAAGTTTCACTATGATACTTTTCTTGCTTTAAAATAACTTAATATTACAAGAAGAGAACCTACGGTCGACCCATCTGCAGATAAGTATATAGTTGAGTAGTGATTGAAATTGCTTATCCAAAGCTGTATCTAAATAAGAAAGTTTGTATTTTAACACCTTAGAACCAGTAACATGTTAAGCCATCTAAATCTATACGATCAAAGTACAAAAAGAAAAAAAAGTACCGTTCTATCATTCTCGTCCCGTGCGGAGCCTGGGTGGCGAATAGGCCCGAAACAGAGCCTAGCTTGTTGTAAGAGGCGACAAAGGGTCTTGGAATTCTGACGTCGGGTTAGTGCTCAGCCCATAGAGCGACCTAGGTGACTGAAATAGAAGGGGATTGTCAGGTAAACCTTGACCGCTGGGCCAACGTGTGTGGAGAGTCATGCACGTGAAGATCTCTTTGTGGACCGTCAAGTATTGCACCAAATAGGCTCAATTTTTCGCCCCTAATCATCTCTCCCCCTTTTCTGTGGACTTCGAAATGTAGCTAGTCTTGTCACAGTGGTTCCTACTAAACCCCAAATTTCTCATCATCATTTCATGTTCATTTTATCACTCTCTTCATTTCATCGCCCTATGTAGTGTTGCATAAAACACCAACGCATTCGCTCACTCGCGCTACCATGCCTAGCAGGGACATATGGCTTAAACACGAAACGCAGTTTATAAACTAGTCGACACAATACGAATGTCAAAGTCGGCATCAGATTAAAAAAAAAATATTAAGTAATGTCATTCAAATTTCGAATTGTCAGAAGCTCATGAATATGAAGAGTATATATATATAACCAAAAAATAGATCTTAGATCAACGTACCTATGCCTGGCCTGGGATAGGAAAATCATAGAGTTTAAACGATTTCGAATTTCAATGTAGATAATATAATGAATGTTTTCTTTAGACACTTGTTTAGTTTTAAAAACAAGACCCAGATTGACTTTGATACCTTTTTTATATAGTTAGGAGAAGCATTTTGTGGCCTCCAAATAGCTAGAAATCGTTTTAGCGGTCCCCAGACCCCTTGCCGGTTTTGCCTCACTTTTAAAAAAGGCAAGCTACGCCACTGTCTACAGATTCTCAAACTGGCGTGTTGGATGTGTGCCTATCTGAACCCCTTTTGTGACAAATGGTTTAGCTGTGAAACTAGACGATGATGAAAACATTTCACAGTATTTACACAAAAAAACCTGCTTTACTATTTGAATAGTACAACCAGTGGTACAATGTTTCATATTTGGCAGGATAAAATTTGCGTTGATCAATAAATATTTCACTGGTACTAGGATAGTCAGACTGACTGTCATTCAGTTTCCTTATTTTGGGGGAATCAGGATGTGTTTCAATTCACCGGATTTGTCAATGTCGGCAAGACTTGAGCAAGTAGAAACTACGTTTCCAATAATAACGTCAAGTATCGCCGTAACTACCCGCTTGGATTCAATTTTACTTTGCTGAGAAGCAGCTCCTCTGACAGCAAATAATTCCTTTATTTTAAACGATCCCGCTGCATCACGCTTTGTCAGTTTTTTTGTGTAATATTTACTATTATGGGACATTATGTTTCCCGTTTTTTATTGGGTTTATTTAAGATCGGGGAGCGAATCATACTTTCTGATAGAAATTCCGACTTAAAAATCGTATTCACACCGAAGCCGGTGTCCTAAGATCCGGGTCTTCACATGTCTTAATGGAGAAAAACATTGAAAAAACGATGTTTGAAATGAATCAAAAGACAAGTAAATAAATCAATCGTAGCGTGATCACGTAGGAGAAAAACTTTTACCTCCAAAAGGCTCCAACGCGTTGGGAATTTTAAAAATTTTGGGAAATAAATACACAAATTTGGGAAAACATATCTAGGGGAAACAGCCGATATTCGGAGGCAATTTGAGCCTAACAAAATCACTGAAAGTTCACACCAAATTTTGTAAATACACTCTTTCCGTTAAAAAATCCTCGAGTAATATAGCAACTAGAGCAGAGCTGGGTAGAGAACCAATAGATAGTTATGTTAAAACTCAAAGTCTTTTATATGAAGATAGACTAATTAATAGTGATATACCTATTTTGAAAGAATGTTACGATGTCTCGAAATTTTTACATTCCAAAGGGATTTATACATGGTATTCTTATGTTCAACATGTTAGAAAAGATTTAAGATTGTCATACGATTTATACACAAATAGAAATAAAAATGTAAATTTCAAAATAAACAAGAATTGTTACAAAAGGGAGTCTAGCAATCAATACCAAGAAAAATTTAGAGAAAAAATTGAAAAATTAGACGAAAACAGTAAACTACAAGTATTTAAATTGGTAAAGAATGAATATAATTGTGAAAAGTATTTAGATAGTTTAAATTAAAAGTAAAAATATAGAAAAATTATTTGTCAAATGAGAATAAGTGATCACCCATTATTAATTGAAAGAGGCAGATATACAAAAATACCTAGAAATCTTAGATTATGCAATTCAATCTCTTAAAGTTAATAAAACGCTGCACAATGAAGGTATTTATTCGTGGTATTCTTACGTAGACAGAGTATCGAAAGATGTAAATTTAAATGTTGAAGACCTTAATTCTACTACACTTACATTTAAAAGTCATGCAAAGAAGTTAGTAGAAGATACTTATGAAAAGCTTACCCTAGATAAAATATCCAAACTAGATACTTCATCGAAACTTTATCTTTACGGAAAGATTAAACACAGTTTTAATTCCGATAATTACTTAAAACATAATAATTTTAATTATAGAAGATTGATTTCCAAATTTCGACTTAGTGATCATTCTTTAGGTATAGAAGTTGGCAGATATATGAAAATACCTCGAGAGCAAAGACTCTGCAAAAAGTGTAAAAGTTTGGATGATGAGCAACATTTCTTTTTTGAATGTGAAATAAATTCAGTCATTCGCTCAGATTTTTTTAAAGTTCTAAATGATAAACTGTCTACATTTGAATGTCTCGATACATTAAATAAACTGCTGATCATTTTAAACCCAAACCCCGAACTTGTTTGTCATATTGGAGGCTTCATTAAACAGTCTATAGAACTCAGGGCTTCAGATCCTTGTCAGGCAGGTTCATAACATGTGTGTGTGTGTTAGTTTGTTTGTTTGTTTTTGTTTTTTTAATTTGCTATCTAATTATGTTTTATGTTACGCTATTGTATGATATGTTGTATTGTTTAGTATTCAATGTCTACAATGTATGTTGATTTGACCCTTACGGGTGTAATTTCATCAATAAAAGTATGTAACGAAATTGAAGATGAATTTCACTTTATATTAAAATGCGCTTTTTTTTACGTACAGATTTTTTAAAAGCCTTAGATATTTTTGATCAAATGAATGAAGAAGATAAACTGAAATATATATTGAATCCGGATTCAAAGGAACATGTGAGATTGCTGGGCTCCTTTTTGAAACAGTCTCTTTCACTGAGGACAGGGGGCAATACTATTTCTTAATTGTTTCTTTGTTTTGAATGTTTGTTTTGTTTGTAGCTATTGACCCCTTGGGGTGTAATTTGCTCAATAAACTTATGACTTATGACTTATGACTTTATTTATTAAATTAATTTATTTATTTTTCAAAAATTATTGTGAAGCCATTTTTTGCTAACTTTTATGAGATTTTTTTCTTTGTTAATTTATATAATCAACCTCCTCTAATCATATGAACTAAAAACCCCCCTTCTAACTTTGTCATAAATCTTTCCAGCACTACTTTTCATAATCAATTTAAATAAAGAAGGAATGTGTCCATGGGACACGGATGCCCCCGCTAGTCCCCAAACAGGAAGTAGATGTCTGACAGACATGAAAGTCGCTTAGGACATACAGTTTGTCATACTGAACCATCCTACCAAGTTTCAAGTCATTCTCATGTACGGTTGCTGAGAAAAGCTTGACCGAAATTTTCATAGTCATGTTCACATATTTTCACATGGCCTAAGTCCCAAACAGGAAGTAGATGTCCAACAGGTCTCAAAATCGCTTAGGACGTACTGTTTGTCATACTGAACCATCCTACCAAGTTTCAAGTCATTCTCATGTACGGTTGCTGAGAAAAGCTTGACGGAAATTTTCATAGTCATGTTCACATATTTTCACATGGCCTAAGTCCCAAACAGGAAGTAGATGTCCGACAGGTCTCAAAATCGCTTAGAACGTACTGTTTGTCATACTGAACCATCCTACCAAGTTTCAAGTCATTCTCATGTACGGTTGCTGAGAAAAAATTGACGGAAATTTTCATAGTCATGTTCACATATTTTCACATGGCCTAAGTCCCAAACAGGAAGTAGATGTCCGACAGGTCTCAAAATCGCTTAGAACGTACTGTTTGTCATACTGAACCATCCTACCAAGTTTCAAGTCATTCTCATGTACGGTTGCTGAGAAAAGCTTGACGGAAATTTTCATAGTCATGTTTACATATTTTCACATGGCCTAAGTCCCAAACAGGAAGTAGATGTCCGACAGGTCTCAAAATCGCTTAGAACGTACTGTTTGTCATACTGAACCATCCTACCAAGTTTCAAGTCATTCTCATGTACGGTTGCTGAGAAAAAATTGACGGAAATTTTCATAGTCATGTTCACATATTTTCACATGGCCTAAGTCCCAAACAGGAAGTAGATGTCCGACAGGTCTCAAAATCGCTTAGAACGTACTGTTTGTCATACTGAACCATCCTACCAAGTTTCAAGTCATTCTCATGTACGGTTGCTGAGAAAAGCTTGACGGAAATTTTCATAGTCATGTTCACATATTTTCACATGGCCGAAGTCCCAAACAGGAAGTAGATGTCCAACAGGTCTCAAAATCGCTTAGGACGTACTGTTTGTCATACTGAACCATCCTACCAAGTTTCAAGTCATTCTCATGTACGGTTGCTGAGAAAAGCTTGACGGAAATTTTCATAGTCATGTTCACATATTTTCACATGGCCTAAGTCCCAAACAGGAAGTAGATGTCCGACAGGTCTCAAAATCGCTTAGGACGTACTGTTTGTCATACTGAACCATCCTACCAAGTTTCAAGTCATTCTCATGTACGGTTGCTGAGAAAAGCTTGACGGAAATTTTCATAGTCATGTTCACATGGCCTATTAGTCCCAAACAGGAAGTAGATGTCCGACAGGTCTCAAAATCGCTTAGGACGTACTGTTTGTCATACTGAACCATCCTACCAAGTTTCAAGTCATTCTCATGTACGGTTGCTGAGAAAAGCTTGACGGAAATTCGTACGGACGGACGTACGGGACGTACGGACGTACGTACGGACGTACGTACGGACGGACATGAGTAAAACTTAATGCCCCCCGACATGTCGTCGCAGGGGCATAAAAAGCAAATCCTCAAGACATGACTAGAATTATTGTTTTCATGATTTACTCCTGGTTTTGTTTAAATGATAAAGCAACCTTCCTCCACTTATTTTTTCAACATGCCAAATAATATCAACCCCCCCCCTCTAATAATATAGGGAGTCAAGATGAACCAGAACCCCCCCCTCTATCTTTGTCATATATCTTTCGAGCACTACTTTTCATAATCCCTTTCCAGACAGAGTACATAAAAGCCAGATGCTTTCACTTCCTTATTTGTCAAATTTACATTTTTATACATTCCCCTTATTTTATTAAATAACAGTCGATGAAAACCTGAAAAGTAGTATCAACTACCATGAATAATTTTAATACATTCAGGATTTTTAAATTAAAAAAATTTAAAATTGATGCAGTCTAATAAATAATATCTAAGAACTATGGGCAAAATACAGCCATTGGTTGATCAATCTATCTATTATGTCAAGGTCAATTGACGTCATAAACTATTTTATAATCAATACAGTGTCCTCAAATGACTTAACAAATAACTGTTTTGAGATGTTCCCTACAATTATTAAATCTTTTTTTAGAGCAAGAGGTAAACTAGCGAACAAATATGTTCTGTTTCTTAATAGTAGGGTCATTTTGACATAATCAGGTGACTGGTCAAGTTGACCATTTAAACATGTCTGGTTCATAGCAAGGGTCATAACTCTTGCTGGAAAATGCTAAAAATTCCAAAATTTTGGAAAAAATGCAAAACAACAAAAAGTTGTTCTTTTTAACTCATTAAGAGTTCACTGATTTCAAAATAATGTTCAATGCCAAGTTCTTATACTATGATACATAGAATATCAGAATCAATGAAACTTGAGAGACACTTGAAACAAAATAAGTCAAGTACATTAAGACAAGTATAGATAATATGTAGCACAGGCGGATCGAGGGGGGGGGTTTCCCCACATACATTCCACAGTAGATGAAAAAGAGGGGGTGGGGTTCAAGGCCAATTTTCTGAAGCTCCCTAACTGTTTGTATAGTTTATGAGCAAATTTGTCACAGGAGTAGTTATGTTTTCAATGTACAGAAAATTTAGCATCAATGAACACATTTTAGCTAGGTGATATGGAAGAAACAGTTAATTTTAAGAGGGGTGGGGAGGGAGAGGGGGGCAAAAAGACATAGTAGCAAAAATATGTTAAGTAAAGAACAATTAAACTCCTTTACATTAGTCTTGCAAAAAATACAAAAAAAAAAACGGGGGGGAATATGTCTGGACCTCTTTCTTTCCTTTTAAAAAATAATGATATCTTAAAATCTTGTTTTCCCAAACTTTTTAATTAACTGCACACTTGAAGCTGATTTCTGTATATAAAAAAAGGTTGCAACTGATATTTTCTTAATAAATTATCTTCATAGCAATTGTCATGTGGAAACACAGCTGCCCTCAAACAGGAAGTAGTCAAGGTCTATCCAATCAGGAAATGATGGGAAAAGTTCAATAATTATGAGGGGGTGGACAGGGGGGTCCTCTTCCCCCGCTCCCCGCCCCCTCCATCCCCGCTCCCCGTCCCTTCCACCCCCGCTCCCCTTTACCTTAACCCCCGTACCCCCGTCCTTCCTGTCCGCCCCTCTACCCCCGCACCCCTCCCCTTCCACCCCCGCTCCCCGCCCCCTCTACCCCCGTTCCCCGCCCCTTCTGCACCCGCTTCCCGCCCCCTCAACCCCCGTATCCCCGTCCCCCCTGTCCGCCCCCTCAATTATTGTAACAGAAAATGCAAAATAGTCAAATATCATAAGCAGTTGCAAAAAGACAAACATTTTTTTTCCAAGTTGATGGGGGGAAGGGGTGGGGAGGTAGACGAATCGAAAATTTGTGAAATAATTTACATGCATAGGAGTTATTTTGTATTTCAACATACAAGCATAGCAAACTATTATGCAAGTCTGGTTTTCTCAATTGAAAAGAAACAGCAATTTCAATTACTTGAATGTATAATTACATAATCTTGTTCGAAAATGGATTTCTGATTATTAATTTTTCAAATAAATGTAAATTTTCATTTATCTTTACATGTTTTTTTCTCTCTTTCCAAAAAGTGGTACAAGTAAAGTGTACAGGTATACCATGCTAATTATAAGCAAATCAGTGGTAATACATATTTGATATTTGTAATTTGTAATCATGCAAAATCTACTTTTAAATTCATATAATCACAGTTACAGTCTAAGGAAAATCAAGAAATTTTCATAATAAAAGCATTCTGAATAACAACTTGTGTTTTTAAATAATATATATACATACTAAGTACATAATAAGCATATAAACATAAACAAATAAAATTTCTTACCTTCAAATTCTGATGTTGAAAACAATTGACCAATGTCTTCGGGTTTTGCGCATGTAACCATGGTAACTGCAAAAGAAAATTTTGTTCCTCTTTCACCAAGTAAGTCACTGCTACCACAAAGTCATCCTGACATAAGATAGGAACAAAGTGACATTAAACAACTTTTCTGAAACAGACCTTAGATTTTCTGAAATTAGCTCCGCCTACTTTGGTGATGTCAGAGCAGAAATTCATTGACCTAAAATTTGATAATGTGTTTTTGGCTGTACACAAGCAAATAACTAATGTTGATAAGGCATTTTATTTTATAATAACACATTTGTTTGTTATTTAATCACTGTTTTCTTATTTAATCAATCTTCACGTAGATCAATGGAAAAAATTGCTCTTCAATTTTCACTGCATCTTAATTATGCTAGACCAAAAAGGGGGGATTTCTTTCAATGAAGATAAAAGTGCAATATTAGACATTTTCTTTTACGGAAAGTGGTCAGCAACATATTTACACAAAATAGTGTAACTTAATTATAAATGTACCGGTATATCAAATGACTTTTAAAAAAGTACCGAATCCATCTTTTTATAATCTGTAAAAAAATATTTAGTATAATCTGGACATTACATATTTAATTTTATTTGTTTATTTATAATTAAGAAAGTTGCATCATTTTGTGTAAAACTTAGTCCAACTAACCCTATGCTGACACGCCTAACTTAAACTTACCCTGTTTTAAGAAATGTTTGAGTTTGAACTGAGTTAAGTTGCCAGGGTAAGTCTGTGTCAGATCAGGATAAGTTGGAAAAAGATCTTTGTTAATATAAAATGTATTACCAAATTTTAGCAAATTAATTTTAAATGTATTTTCCAACATTGATGATCGGTTTTGGTACTTTATAAAATCAGGTCTGTTATATATGTACATGTATGAAAATAAATATAAATAAAGATATATACCATACCAAAATTGAATGTTGGATCAATACCAAATGACAAAGACAAAACTTAGGTTAAAACAAGGAAAATTGAAGATCACAATGGTCCTGACTTGGTACAGAAAGTTAAAAAGAAATGGTGGCTGGCTTAAACCAAGTATTAAGGGGCCAAAGTGACCTCCTTCTTCTTTAGGGTTTGGGAGCATCAGTAACAAATGCTGATACATGTTCAATGGAGATCTTAAATTTCTCAGGTAAACCTTCCCCTTATTTTACTTTATCTGATTTATCACATAATTTTGTAATGACCTATATTTACTAAAGTTTGTAGTTTTTTAGGAAGATCAATCATATTTGGGGCTCCTCATGGGGGGTACCAGAAATCAAGTAATCAGCATGTTTTTGCCAAAGTAATCAAATAATCATATATTTTTTAGAAATGTAATCAAAAACCTGGTAATTTCGGTAATCAAATAATCAATAATTCAAACCTTGGTAATCAAATAATCATTATTTATTGGCTCTTGTAATCAAGTAATCACCTTTAAAATGGCCTGGGAATCATGTAATCTAAAACCCCATGAGAAGGCAAATATTTGATTTACTGCTTTTACAATATTGGCCCAGAGTCCTAGACCAATAAATATTGTACAAAAAGGTCTCAGGGAAGGACTTGGAAGGAACTAGAATGGCAGTCTTCCATAAAAAACATTCGGTAAACAGGAAGTACATGAGTTACAGGCATAAAATCGCTTTACACCATATAGTATTATAGGAGGAAGCTACATGCCAAATTTCAAGAGGCTGTGACATGTAGTTGCCTAGAAAAGTGCAAAAAAAAAAATTGCAATGCAGGACAATGCAGCAAGACAAGAAACCTTTTCCCTATATGTTGCTTTGCAATATGTTGCAGACGACATATAAATGCAGAATACTTTTAATAAAGATGTTTATATCACTATTGGCCCTGGGTCCTTAACCACTTATACAATTTTAAAGTCTTGTGAAGATAAAAAATTCTTGAACATAGCATAAAAAGTTCAAAAGATTTGTATGAAAAATGTTTTAAATAAATAGACAATATTTATTTGTTAAATGCATTAACAATAAATAGTAATTGAGGACAGCACCTTTAATTGCTCCACATGTGCATGCTTTTAAAAAATAACCAGTATATACTGTATATTATACCCCCCCCCCAAAAGAAAAATAGCTATGGGTGTCACTTAGACACAGCAAAAGGAAGGAAAAAGAATTAAATCACCGGTAAAAAACAGGAATCCTTATTATTGTCTTGAGGGGGGGGGGGGGGGGGGGGGGAGTCTAAAAAGATGATCTTTGTACTTGTCCATTTCATGGTATTTGTTCTAGTCAAGAAGGGGCTGGTCTTTGGTTGACATTTTATGATTGGTTTTGAATCATGCCTATTATACTTTTAATCCATTGAAGAACAGAGAGCAGCAACCACTGGTCACATTGAAGGCTGCTGGCTGTTTTCTATTGCAGATTCTATAAATTGCCAATAATATTGTAGGTTGTTCAAAGATTTCTACAAAAGGTGTGCACTGGGTGCAATCTCACCCCCTTTCAAAAGAAAATATAAAATGAAAATCACTCTAGAAATGCTTCAAGTTCCACCAAAATGGGTATACTCCAACTGCGAGGGAATCCCTCCCAGACCCTCCACACATCCCCCCTTTTCAGGGACCTGGCAACAACCCTGTTTTTGCATACATTTATTCCACATGTTATTATTTCTATGATCAAATATCAGCCATAAATGCACATTAAAGTAAGGGAAAACAAGAGGCTCCCAGGAGCCTGAATCGCTCACCTGGTCTTGATGTCGACCCTAAAAAAACTTTTCTAGAGCTAAATGAGCTGAACATTTAAGCAAGTAACAGCTTTTCTCCATCTACTATAGTTTCATTCTGTAGCCATAGGCCCAAATCATGAAAAAATGTTATTCTAGGGGCCATAACCCCTATAAGGGGTAATCTGACAACTTCTACCCTATGAAAACTTTATTAGGCCTATATGAACTGAACATTTAAGCAAGCAACAGCTTTTCTCTATCTGCTATAGTTTTCATATATAGGCCAAAAACATGGAAAAACATCATTTTAGGGGCTGTCACCCCTAAAAGGGGTCATCTGACAACTTTGATCTTATGGAGACTTTTGTAGAGCTAAATGAACTGAACATTTAAGCAAGCAACAGCTTCTCTCTTTCTGCTATAGTTTCATTTCACAGGCCAAAAACATGAAAGAATGTTATTTAAGGGGTTTCAGTGTTATTTTAGGGGCCGACACCCCTATAAGGAGACATCTGTCAACTTTGACCCTATGGAGACTTTTGAAGAGCTAAATAAGCTGAATATTTAAGCAAGCAACAGCTTCTCTCTTTCTGCTATAGTTTTCATTCCAAAGGCCAAAAATATGAAACAAGAGTTAACACTAAAGTATGTCTCGCCTGTCGGCACCATCAGAAATAATTATTCTTTCTTACTTCCACTATATTTTAAATTTATATGGATTTTCAGTTTCTGAGATCAAAAGATGTTTATAGAACTTAAACATTGTAAATATATGCAATAAAAATAATCAAAGTCACTCAACCAGAAAATAATCAAGGTCAAGGTCAAAAGATGGGGATGCAACTGTGTTAAGCTACTACTGGGGCATATGCATACCAAGTTTCATCAACCTAGGACCTATAGTTCTTGAGATATGGAAGTGCTCGAAAAACTTTTCCATTGCTATATGTATTGAAAATTGTCAAAGTCACTCAACCGGAAAATCAAGGTCAAGGTCAAAAGATGGGGATGCAACTGTGCTTAGCTACTACTGGGGCATATGCATACCAAGTTTCATCAACCTAGGACCTATAGTTCTTGAGATATGGAGGTGCTCTCAAAACTTTTCCATTGCTATTATATGTATTGAAAATTGTCAAAGTCACTCAACCGGAAAATCAAGGTCAAGGTCAAAAGATGGGGATGCAACTGTGCTAAGCTACTACTGAGGCATATGCATACCAAGTTTCATCAACCTAGGACCTATAGTTCTTGAGATATGGAGGTGCTCGCAAAACATTTCCATTGCTATTATATGTATTGAAAATTGTCAAAGTCACTCAACCGGAAAATCAAGGTCAAGGTCAAAAGATGGGGATGCAACTGTGCTAAGCTACTACTGGGGCATATGCATACCAAGTTTCATCAACCCAGGACCTATAGTTCTTGAGATATGGAGGTGCTCATAAAACTTTTCCAAAAAGTTAACGCCGCCGTCGCCGGTAAAGTAACACCTATGTCCCGCTCTGCTTCGCAGGCGAGACAAAAACGTTATTTTAGGGGCTGTAACCCCTTTAAGGGGTCATCTGCGACTTCAACCCTATGGAGACTTTTGTAGGGCTAAATGAGCTGAACATTTCAGCAAACAACAACTTGTCTCTATCTGTCATAGTTTTCATTCTATCAGCCAAAAACATGAAAAAATGCTATTTTTTCACCTTTAAGGGGCCGTAACTCCTATAAGGGGTCATCTGACAACTTCGACTCAATGAAGACTTTAGTAGAGCTTTTGATGCTGAAGCAGTAGTGTGGCATCAGATTTCATCTATCTCTTATACTTTGATTTACAAGCCAAAAACAGTAGTCTGACCCCCCTGGTCTATTATTAGTAACGGCGGCCATGTTTTTTGGGTGGTCAATCTTGGTAGAGGACATCCCATAGATAAAGTGAGCAAAGTTTCAAAGCAATCCCTTCAGTCCTTTCAGAGGAGAAGCTTTTAAAGAAAAGTTAATGACAACGATGGACGAGGACGGACACCAAGTGATGGCAATAGCTCACATGGACCTTTGGTCCAGGTAAGCTAAAAACATTTTTCTTGAAAAGGGGGGGGGTTTGTTTCTTAAAAAAATAAATTGAAAAGATTTTTGATGAAGAAATATTTTGGCAGCAGAGAATAAGAAAAAAATTTTTCTGAAACAGGAATGTTGATTATGAAAAAAATATTCTGTCCTGACGCCTTAGAAATTTTTATATTTTTCACACTCTGGGAAGAAAAAAATAATCCTGACCAAAACAAAAAAACAAAGGCCCTGGCCTCTTCAAGTTAAATGGTCTGTCCTTAATCAGAAAGTCAAAGTTAAATTTGTGTGAATTTGTTAACAGCCAATCTGCCAGAAAACCATGCAAAATCCTAAATTTTGTTCCAAACCAATATTTTCATATCAACTTAAGGGATTGTTTAACAAAAAGACCTTCATGAAAGACTTATTTTGGCAAAATATTTTTTCCGGGAAATTCAAGATGGCCGACCTACAGGGTTCATCAGTATTCCTGGGTTTCTTAACAAAATCAGCTTGAAAAATTTCAAAACCTCATGTATTTCAAAGTTTCTTTTGGTCCATTTATCTTCAAATTATCAAAAATTGAACAGTAAATAATAAAAGGGTAATACCTTTGCCTTCAAAATAGATGAAAATTTTAAAAATCTTAATAATCATTACCCAGCGTCCCTAGGGGGTGACATGGGCAATTTTCCAAATTGTAAAAAAACATCAAAATACTTGAATTTTAGCATTGTTTTATGTCTAAGGCAGGCTCTTTAAATCAAATTCACTCCCATATACTTTTACAACAGGCTTTAATGTCAATTGTATTAAAAAATAGAGCTTGGCTCATGCTTTATGACATCGCTACAAGTCAGAGAAGTGGGTCAGTCTCACATTTTGGTAGAAAATTTCCTATTTTTTTACAACATTTGTAAAAACATGCTTGTGTTCAATTTTAAACAAAGTGCATTTTTAATAAGTGTCAAGATATGTTGTTACAATAAAACTTAATGTAACTGTCTTCGAGTTGCGGAAAAAGTGCAATTCAAGAGTCAAATTGGTGTATTTTTCAAGAATAATTGATAAATTGAAGATATTGTCAATTTTAGATGATGAAGGCAGACCCATGATAAATCCAGTCAAAAGTTCTGATTAATGATCCAAAAGAATGCTGCTTTGTCTCTAAGAAATAATATTTACAAATATGGTAGCTGTCATTATTTCTATGATAGAGGCATTCAAACAGTGGCATTTGGCCATTATCGTCATAGTCCAAAATGAGCTCCTGAGCCCATTTGGTAGCATTTCTTTTTTAAAGTTGTTCTATGCAGGGAAAAGTGTTTTTATTTATTCTAAAGTATGCTTATGTCTACATGCCAGCAATCAATATCAAAAGAATCTGTATAAATTTGACTTAGATAAATTTGGTCAAATTGCTATCTGCCTTTAAAAAACAAAGTCCGAAAAATTTTTGAAAAAAAATGTGTACCAGGCAATGCAATTTTTTACACTTCTTTTCATGTGGTTAAAACTATAAGACATCGTCTCAGATACCTTTCAGAAAACAATTTTTTTTTCTGGGGGGTTCGTGATGTTTTTGACCATATAATGCTTTTTGCCAATTTCGAACAAATATTTAACAGGCACCTTTTGATAGATTCATTTGAAATATCTTTGTTTGAGTGCAAACAAGAGCAAACTGGAGAAATAATCAAGCTGTTAACTATTCATTCAACAACTTCTGTAAAAAAAATGTCTCCAAAATGGTACAGAAGCACGTTTTGTGACTATGACGAAAATGACCAAATGCCATTTTTGGATGCCTCTATCTTGAATATTATGACCGCTAACAGACTTGAAAACATTATTTCTAAGAGCCAAAAGGGCATTCTTTTGGATCAATAATCAGAACTTTTGACTGGATTTATTATGGGTCTGCCTTCATCATCGAAAATTGACAACTTCTTCAATTTATCAATTATTCTTCAAAAATACACCAATTTGACTCTTGAATTGCACTTTTTCCGCAACTCGAAGACAGTAACATTAATTTTTAATGTAACAACATATCTTGTCACTTATTAAAAATGCACTTTGTTTAAAATTGAACACAAGCATGTTTTTACAAATGTTGTCAAAAAATAGGAAATTTTCTACCAAACTGTGAGACTGACCCACTTCTCTGACTTGTAGCGATGTCATAAAGCATGAGCCGAGCTCTATTTTTTAATACAATTGACTTTAAAGCCTGTTGTAAAAGTATATGGGAGTGAATTTGATTTAAAGAGCCTGCCTTAGACATAAAACAATGCTAAAATTCAAGTATTTTGATGTTTTTTTACAATTTGGAAAATTACCCATGTCACCCCCTAGGGACGCTGGGTAATGATTATTAAGATTTTTAAAATTTTCATCTATTTTGAAGGCAAAGGTATTTCCCTTTAAATATTTCCTGTTCAATTTTTGATAATATGAAGATAAATGGACCAACAGAAACTTTGAAATACATGAGGTTTTGTAATTATTCAAGCTGACTTTGTTAAGAAACCCAGGAATACTGATGAACCCTGTAGGTCGGCCATCTTGAATTTCCCGGAAAAAATATTTTGCCAAAATAAGTCTTTCATGAAGGTCTTTTTGTTAAACCATCCCTTAAGTTGATATGAAAATATTGGTTTGGAACAAAATTGCATGGTTTTCTCACAGATTGGCTGTTAACTGATTATTTATCATTATTATTTTTTCATTCAACTATATTTCATCTATCAAAAATTAAAATACAATCAAAACCTAAAACTAATCACCTCACCTGAATGGATTAGTCAACAAACAAATTAATTACTAGTAAATTCAGAATATTTTTTTCATTATGAACCCTTTGGTAGCCCCCTAAAAACCCAAGGACTTTGTCTGATAAAAGGTCATTTAAGGTAACTGTCCACAAAGAGATTAAAGATCAATGAACCCATAACTTTATCACCATGCTGGCCAGTTAATTTAAACTGAAGTAATCGTGAATAAGATAGTACTAATGTACATATCTCTAGTATCTCAAGATTAGACTGTACGTAACTAACCCAGGGGCAGATTAAGATGGGGACACACCCAATATTTTTCTAATACTGTGGATTTATTTATTTTCGTGGGCATCAATTTTCGTGGTTTGATGATTATTGATAGGTTCATGGATTCTTAAATTCATGGTTCTGAAGTTTGCAGCATGAAGATCCATGTTATATTTCCTTTCCGTGGGGTATCAAATTTCATGGGTCAAGGCCACCCACGAAAACCACAAAAATTGATTCCCCATGAATAATAATGAAACCACAGTATTTCAACCATGTTCCAGTGGCAGATCCAGTAGGAGGTTCTGGGGGTTGGAACTTCCCCTTTCCTCCGAAATTTTTAAATTTTTTGTGTAGATTTTCAGCAAAATTGGTCTGGAACCCCCCCCCCCCCTTTGGCCCACAGAACCCAGTATGTGGAAACCCCCCCTTTTGAAAATTTCTGGATCCTCCTCATATTCCCCCTCTAACATTAAATCCTTGATCTGTGCCTTTAACTTACCCTCCTAAAGCAGAATTTTTTTGCTTCTTTTCTTTAAATGAAATTTTTTGGCTAAGCTAAATTAAAGCTTCATAGTAAATTTGATATTTCTGATATTTTCTACACTTTTAACATTAGACTATATAGACTGGCTCCTTCAGCTTTGTCTCATAAAATTAGATTGTTTATAACAACATCTGTTATATGGTGTTATATGAAACAAGTAATAAGTGTAACAGTGAAACTGTTACTAAGTCTCCCAAACGAAGTTTCCCAATTGACTCCCATGTAATAATCTCAGACTCCCCTATGGTTACAAATGCTTTCTCTTAAAATAAGTACATATGTAGTAATAAAATATATGGTTATAGGGTGGGGATCTCAATGGCTTTAAAGATATTAAGGACTTTGTAATTTGAGGGAGGCAGGTCATGACCCCATGGGACCCCCCTATGGTACCAAATGATTCGTCTAATCATAAAGAGTAATAATATATATGGTTATAGGGTTGGGATGTCAATGATTTTCAAGATATTAAGGATTTTATAATTTCAGGGGGGGGCAGGGCATGACCCCCCTGGGACCCCCCTATGTTACCAAATAATTTGTCTTATCATAAGGAATAATAATATATATGGTTATAGGGTGGGGATCTCAATAATTTTCAAGATATTAAGGATTTTGTAATTTGAGGGGGCGGGGCATGACCCCATTGGACCCCCCCTATGGTACCAAATGATTCGTCTAATCATAAGGAGTAATAATATATATGGTTATAGGGTGGGGATCTCAATGATTTTCAAGATATTAAGGATTTTGTAATTTTAGGGGGGTGGGGCATGACCCCCTAGGACCCCCCTATGGTACAAAATGATTCGTCTTATCATAAGGAATAATAATATATATGGTTATAGGGTGGGGATCTCAATAATTTTAAAGATATAAACGATTTTGTAATTTGAGGGGGCGGGGCATGACCCCCTGGGACCCCCCTATGATACCAAATGATTCGTCTTAACATAAGGATTAATAATATATATGGTTATAAAGCAGTTATTTGAACTATTTTCGACATATTAAAAAAATATCATTTTTGGGGGTATTTGGGGGGGCGTGGCACAGCCCCTGGGGGGTCCCGATACTTGAATTTCAGGGAGGACCCACATCTCATAGGGTTCTACCACTGTGCCAAATTTGAACTAAATCGGTCAAGTATAAAGTACAAAAGGGCCCCGGACTAAGTTGGCGGCGCGAGAAAGAAGAAGAAGAAAAATAATAATAAAAATTAAAGAGACATTCGTTCAGAGAACTAATGTGAGGTCTTTCCCGTGACCTTGACCTATGACCTTTGACCTTTGTCATAAAGTTAAGTTCCTTCATTTCTGATCATAAAAGTATGCATGTTTACCATGCTATCTATTACGGTTTTGAACTTATTGTCAAAAAACATGTTCAGCCAAAACATATTTCGGCCGCCATTTTGAAACCACTCAACCGAATCATGTACTTTTTGGACTCAAATTATAGGTCTGGATAAGACGGTCATTTTTCATACACATGTCTATTATACTATCTCTTAAGGTTTTCAAGTTATTGGCAAAAAACGTTTTTCGCGAAAACATGTTTCGGCCGCCATTTCGAAACCGCTCAACCGAATCATGCACTGTTTGGACTCAAATTGTAGGTTTTTTCAAGACGATCATTTTTTGTTCACATATTGTCTTTACTATCTCTAACGGTTTTCGAGTTATAAGCAAAAAACCATTTGACGGCCGCCATTTTGGCAATGGTAAACGCAAAAAAAATTTTGACCCCAGATTCGTAATCAGGACCCTGAAATCTACCTGGAAACCAAATTTCATTAAAATCGGACAACATTGACATTTTGCGCCATACGCGCGCAACCAGGAAGTTGTTCGGAATTTTTTTTTTGTCTACAAATCATCCCTAGGAGTCAAATGACATTTTCCACTCTTTAGTTTTTTGAAAACAAGGGTTTTCGGTCTGGGGCAGATAACTCTGTTACTAAAAATAGATTTTTGTCATTGCCTAAGCCAAGTCTATTCCTGACAGTGCTGAATAGATGTGCCAAGTTTCATAAAGTTTGGTCAAGTCGTTTTTTCACAGCGGACGGCAGAAAAAGAATAATAATAATCATAAGAAATACAATAAGGTCTTCCCTTTGGAAAGGGAAAGACCTTAATAATAATAATAATAAGAAACGCAACAAAAACAATAAGTCTCCAAACTTCGTTTGGGAGACTTAATAAAGCAATATCATAACTTAAACTAATTCAAAATATAATATGCTAAATGATATTACTATTATATATCATATTTTATTGTAGTTGCTACACATGAATGGGTCCATAATTGGAATATCAGGTATTTGTATTTTGTATTTGTAAAATTAATTGAACTTTATGATCTTTTATATTCAGGGCACATATGGTTAAATGCCTTGCCATATCAGTTATCCTAAATTCAGGGTAGAAATTTGTTTAAATACAATGCTTAAGGTCATTGACTTGTTAGTCATGGACGTCCACCGTGATCAAATACAATGTTTAAGCAATTACACAGGGTATTACCAGCTATGGTCTAAGCTTTAAATCTTAAGACAGTCCACATAAAATCAATGGTCCATTAGTTTCAACAAAGAAAAGGACAATTCCCTATTTCGTAAATAGTGAGTTATCTCCCATTTACAAGAGTTGTCCTCCATTAAAGTAGGTATATTATATTGCAATGAATGGGAAAAATAAGGTTTTATTTTTTTTAGATTATTCAGAGGGCTTAGCAGACCCTATTAAATCAGGAAAACATGTTATATACCTTTTTCAAAATAATCATATTTCATTTGGACATGTTTTAACAAATTAAAAATATAAAGGCAGAAATACTTATTTTTTTCACACAGTTACTAGTATAAAATACCTTCTGGTGAGAGAATATAACTCTGCAAATGGGAGATAACTCACAATATAGGAAAATAGGGAATTGGAAAAAATGTAGACAACAGTTCACAATTAGACTGTTGTCTACCACAGGCTTTCAACTGATTTTCAGTGAAAAATAATTAAGGGCAATTTTAGAGATTATACTTTGAAAAAAAATAGGGGTTTTTTTAGGGATAAATAAGGAATTTTCATGATAGAATAAGGATTCATTTAAAACCTTTTTTCTTAAAATAACTTTTTATCGAAAATGAAAGGATATATTTTAGTTTCCAATTGATGAAAGCTCCAATTTCAAGTTTATACGATGACAATACATGCCGAGCAAAACGAGATGTAATCATTTTTTTGTAAATTGTGACGAACAAGTGATGTTCTGTTTGGGCAAAAATTAGGAATTTTTAGAAAAAATAAGGTCTTTTATAGGAATTCATCTTGAATTCATGAATTAGCAAAATAAGGACTGCCTCAAAAAGGCAGAAAATTAAGGTGAGTTGAAAGCCTGCTACCATTTTCTCTAATTGTCGACTGTTGTCAACCAGTTTTGTAGAAAATCTAATTCTTTGACCAGAAATAAGATCATGTTTCTTGTGCAAAAATGTAAGTTACGACAAGTCTATTTGGTATAAATGCTGAATTATATGTTAGAGAAGTTATATTATTGCTTTCCACATGGATATGGTAAAAGGGTAAATTCCTGAGGAAATTTGTTTTTGCTAATTTTGCATCAATGAATTTGCAAAATACCATAATGAGATTGATTACAATCTTAAATGTCTATAAAAATAACTGGCAGTGAAATTTAAACTATGATACAATAGTTAAGACTATGAATATTCTTGAGGCACCGACCATTTGATTTTCTGGGGGGGCCTGGGATTTTCACCCGAGTCTGGAATTTTTTTCGACCGCTGTGCGGGCCAGTTTATTTTTTCCCCATACACTCAATTCTAGAAAATTTTGTTCAGAAAATCTCTTTTTTTTCTAATGTGCAAAATGAAGGCCAGATCATTTTTTTTCACCTATAAGCTGGCCAGACTATTTTTTTTGGCCAAAAATCAGAGCCAGAATATATATTTTTTTTAAATCACGCCCCCCCCCCCCCCCCCCAGAAAATCAAATGGTCGGTGCCTAACTCTTTGTGTTTACTATTGGCGTTAAGAATATCCTCAGAACAAAGAGTTAAGAATATTTTCAGAACAAAAAGTTAACAATATTCTCAGAACAAAGAGTTAAGAATATTCTCAGAACAAAGAGTTAAGAATATTCTCAGACTTAAGAATTTTAACTGTTTTGTGGCACAGGGCCAGATACCTGGCACTGAAATATGAACCATGAAAAAATATCTACTTTAACAGTTAATTAAAGGTTTAATACTATGCAAGTTTACATTAAAAAATTGTTTATACATGCATATTAATTTCAAACTTAAACTTAGTGTATTATAATTCTTTTAGGACTTTGTTGGATAAAATGATCAATTACAAAGCTTGTGATTTTTCATGAAAATTTGACAAATGAAAATTCAATTTACACCAAAATTGCAGTCTTCTAAGGACTGTGTTTTAAAATTTTTAGTCAACAGAAAATAAAGCATTTATCATTTTATGGCTTTTCACAACATGCACAGTTTTATACAATAAAACTACATTCTAGATGTGAAGACACTATAACATGAATAACATTGAAAATTATAACCAGAAAATCATGGTCAAGAAACAACTATGCTAAGCTGCTATTGGGGCATACGGGTAATCATACCAAGTTTTCAACACACAACAAATAACAAACTGATAGGAGCTCTTTGTGACACCCCACAGAGCTTAAAACAATAGTGATATTCAACATGTTGCTGGGGCATTAAAATGATTTGGTTTCAGCTTTCCACCTACCTCATCAAATGGTTTCTTTCCAGTCTTCATAGTCTACAGATATACGGTTTGTTTTCTTTCAAAGCTGGAGGATATACATTCTTCTAGTCCTGGTTTAAGTATCCTATAGAAAAAAAAAACGAAAATTTGATTAAACTTACATTATGCATGGCATGAAAAATGTTTGTATCTCTCTTACACTTGAATTACATCTTGTAAAAATCTTGTTTACTTTTCTCAATTTAGTAAAGTTAAATTGACTACAATGTTTATGCATATTTTTTTTTAATTAGCTGTTTTGCTTGTGTCTGAAGTTTTGTGTGTGGTCTATACATGTATTAGGATGAATTTTCACTTTATAACATCTGACCAAAAAATAAACTGAGAAGATAGATAGATACACTGATATTTCATACACTGTGGAATTCTGATCATATGGCTGGAATGGTGGAAATCTGCAGCAATAATGGTGATGCATATTCATTGGGCCTTTGGAGTCTGGAGCAGCAAACCTTAGGACCAAAATGGAGTTCATGTAGCTCCACAGGCGACTCTGGAGCAAGGCAAACTAAAAAAGATTTAATACAAGTAATTTTAAATTATAAACTTGGTGTTAATCTGCACAGTTTTTAAGTAAAACAATTTGATAAAACTATTATGTAATTAGGTTAAAGGTACAATTAGAAGGATATTTAGTCAACATCTGCCTGTTAAAGCCTCTAATATTGGTAAAAGGGAGATAACTCAAACTTATTATACATACATGTTTTACAGTTTCATTTTCATGAAACCAAGGAATACATTTGATCTTATTCCTTGATGAAACCAAATAGCTTTGTTTTAAAATTTAGTAATATTTAAAAAAGAAAATTTCAATTTTCCAGATGAAAATTCTTAAGTGTAATAAATTGATACAAAATTATCAGATGAAAATACTTTTTTTCCAAGTGGAACTAAAATTCAATTTCCTGCCAATGTCTTGAACAAGTGAATACCATGGCATGTGGACCATGGTTTAATGGCCCCTATAAAAGATAAGGATATGGTGAGCTGCAAGTTAGTTAGAAAGGGGTGTCCGTGTGTCAACAGTGATCAAAATCATCTTTCTAAAGCCGTTGATACCGGAAAATCCAGCATGGGGTTGAGCTGGAATCGAACCCATACTCTGTCATCTATGGCAACTTCGCCTGCACTGTGTCCAGCGCCCTAGACCACTAGACCACCTAGAATAGATAAAAATCTAGCTTTCGGTTGCCTAGTTAAGCCTCCTCGTAGACAATCTAAGGTTGTAACACAGTACACGATGAACATTATGAAAATCATCTTTTTAAAGCCGTTGATACCGGAAAATCCAGCATGGGGTTGAGCTGGAATCGAACCCATACTCTGTCATCTATGGCAACTTCGCCTGCACTGTGTCCAGCGCCCTAGACCACTAGACCACTAATGTTCATTGTGTACTGTGTTACAACCTTAGATTGTCTACGAGGAGGCTTAACTAGGCAACCGAAAGCTAGATTTTTATCTAGCCTAGGTGGTCTAGTGGTCTAGGGCGCTGGACACAGTGCAGGCGAAGTTGCCATAGATGACAGAGTATGCGTTCGATTCCAGCTCAACCCCATGCTGGATTTTCGGGTATCAACGGCTTTAAAACAATGATTTTCATCACTGTTGGCACACGGACACCCCTTTCTAACTTTGCAGCTCACCATATCCATTCTATATTATATCAATTACTTTACAGAGCTGTGCGCAACACCATTTATCATATAAAAGATAAGCATTGACCATCAGCATCTGCCAGAATTCCATCCAGAACCTACCCGTCGTGGAAGACTGGCACTGCTCCAGCAACAACACAGGATATTCTGGAGCAGCTAACAGTCTGGCTGTTGTGTGTCATGGGCAGGACGACCCATGGCACATAACGAGCCTTTACCTTATTATCAGTAGGTAAAATAGCTGCTGCAGAGGGGCATTCCCCTATAGATACCACTATAAATAACCATCATCATCATCAGCATTTGGGTCTTCCAGAATTTCGACCAGTATACACACCTCCTCGTGGTGGAAGACAGACCTGCTCCAGCAATAACAAAGGATACTCTGGAGCAGCTAACTTATTAACACTGTGGTGGTGTGTCATGGGCTGGACAACCCATGGCACACAGCATGTCTTATGTTATACATATTTAAGTCGCTGCATAGGCTCTTTGGTTGCAATAAAAATTATGGTGTTAAAGGATTAATTATCAAATTTAATACAATGAATGCAGACTGCAAAAATGGTCAATTTTGACGTTCTAGGGGGAATAACTCCTAAAGACAAGAGTTAACACTAAAGTATGTCTCGCCTGCAGGCACCTTCAGAAAACCTAGTTATTCAACTATAAATTCATTAATTCTCGACATTTTCCTATGATTCTAGATATCAGTCACTGAGAAACAGTCTTGACTTAACATAAAAGACTGAACACACACAAAAAAACAATATTAACAGTCATTTAGTGTAAAAACGAGGTCAAGGTCAGATGACATTATGACAGACACAAAAACCCTAATTTGATTCATCAATATCCCAAATATCAGATGTCTACAAGTAGCTACATGTATAATGCTTTTCAAAAATTCATTTACCACAAATTAAAGTCATACAAAAAAGTTTACAGCTTAAAAAGACAAAAGTTCACAGAGGCACTGAAGCGTGAAAATGGGGTCAAGGTCACATGGCATGGTGACAGTTGCGAAGACCATAACATCAACTGTCTGTATGCTTAGCTGTTATACTAATCAAGAAATTCATTTTCCCAAAAAGTGTTACAAAGAAGTTTGCTGCCTGAAAAAAAAAGATCTAAGTTCACAGAGTCACTGGAGCATAAAGATGGGGTCAGGGTCACATGGCATGGTGACAGTTGCATAGACTATAACCTCAACTGTCTGATTACCAAATATCAAATGCCTAGCTATTATACTTTTCATGAAATTTATTTTCCAAAAGTCTTACAAAGAAGTTTTTAGCCTGCAAAAAGATCTAAGTTCACAGAGTCACTGGAGCGTAACAATGGGAACAGGGTCACAAGGCATGATGACAATTATGTAGACCATAACCTGAACTGCCTGTATACCACATATTATCAGATGCCTAGCTATTACACTTTTCAAGTAATTCATTTTCCACAAAAATCTTACAAAGATTAGTTTTCAGCCTGAAAAAAAAAATCTAAGTTCACAGAGTTGCTGAAGCGTGAAAATGGGGTCAAGGTCATATGGCATGGTGACAGTTGCGTTGACTATTACCTGAACTTTCTGTACACCAAATATCAGGTATCTAGCTAAGTCTTACAAAAAAGTTTACACGCTGCCGGAAAGTAATTTGTTTTTGTCTCGCTTCTGCGACCATTCGTCACAGGCGAGACAAAAAGGAAGCTACAACTTAGATCCTGCTACAGATTTTGTAGATCTTTGTGCGGCTAACATTATGCAATTTAATTTTTTCAAATATCTTTTATAAGTTTCCAAGTTATTGAGCTTAATAAATATGTACAAAATTTGGAAAAAAATGCAGAAAAAGGGCAATAACTCCTTTATGGGTCATTGGATCTTTTTCAAAAATTCAGGGCAGGTAGGTGTAGATCTTGATGTGCTGCACTCTTTAACCCTTTGCCAGAATTTTGATATCTGTCACGTTATACGAGTTCTTAGCAAAAAAACTGCAATTTACCCAGTGATTCCGAACATTCGTCGGACACTGGACAAATGTGGGGAAAATTCATTTGGTCCAGTAAAATATTCCATTGCAATGTATGTGCTTACAGGACATGTCCGGTAAAAGAGAAAATATACTTCTAAATCACTAATTTACCTCTATTTTCCATTTTTAGCCATGGCAGCCATGTTTTTTTACAAATAAAACTCCAAACTGTAACGGGGTTGCTCCCCTTCCTAGTAGATTTAAATAGCCAGCCTTTATCCCTGAACAAAGGAAGTACTTCTTTGGTTCAGAGGTAGAGCGCCTGACTGTGAACCTACAAGTCCCTGGTTCGAGTCCTGGTCAGGACATGTCGATTTTTTGAAGTAATTCATGCTCTTCGGTTACATTGGTGCCCAACTAAAAAACCCACGGTGGTTAAAAGGATTCCTAGCCAGGGTTGTGTTGTGTTAAGAGTCATTCATTGAGGTATGATCAGGGATTGGGAAGGAATTTTTTGCAAAGGGCCATTTACCACTTTTCATAAAAAAATCAAAATTTCAAGGGGCCATTTCTTCATATTCTATATAAATTTTTAAAATGAGAGGGAACCAATTTCATTTTCGATGTGCCAATGGCCCATGGCCCCCTGCCTTCCCAATCCCTGTATGATGACTCTTGAGAAGGGGGAAGTGTAACAGGGTTGCTCCCCTTCCTAGTAGATTTAAATAGCCAGCCTTTATCCCTGAACTAGGGAAGTACTTCTTTGGTTCAGAGGTAGAGCGCCTGACTGTGAACCTAGAAGTCCCGGGTTCGAGTCCCGGTCAGGACATGTCGATTTTGTGAAGTAATTCATGCTCTTCGGTTACAATTAGATCAGGTGAGCTAAAAACCCAATCGATTCAGACTTTGGCTTTGACGCAAGATTGAAGATCTGTTTCTGTTTAATAGGTACTGGAAAGTGCCTCACTAATAAATACGGTTCTTCCATGGTTAGAGAGATCTAGATTGAGTTTAGAGTCAAGACTCAGTGAAATGGCAACTTGTTAAATAAAGTGTCAGTTGTGGAGTGATGATATGATGTATCAACTCACTTATTCTGAAAAAAAAATGAATTAAACAAAAGTTTTAAAGCATGAATACATACAAAAAATGTAAAAAAAAAGAATTTTTTTGGATGCCTGTTGACAAAATGGCGGGAAAAATAAAATTTTACCACACCGGACTATCTTCCGGGTTATCTACTTCCGGACATTTTGTTTACACTGACGACCACTTTTCTGAGTGAGGAAATTTTTCTTTAACTTATTCTAAACTAAACGATAATATTACGCTTTACAACAGCCCATTTTTCATGTAGCAGGTGCCCGTTGGAAAGTAGGCCACATGACTTTTACTCTGACTTGGCCTGTCCTTTTCCTTCCACACACAAAAAATTACACTTTACTGATCAATCACTCAAAAAAAAAAGTTGCTTTGATTTTCAGAGAATGCTGTTGATTTCATGTTCATTCCACAATCCATGGATGCTTTTCACACTTTTTTCTCATGCACTAATATTTTAAAATTTCTTCTATGTTTTTAAACACAAAACCATAGACCTGTATATTAAATATATATATTAATATACAGGTCTATGACAAAACCTAAAGTAACTAAGAGCGATGAAGAGAAAGCCAAC
The DNA here is from genome assembly GCA_963971305.1 of Arcuatula senhousia. Taxonomy (NCBI): domain Eukaryota; kingdom Metazoa; phylum Mollusca; class Bivalvia; order Mytilida; family Mytilidae; genus Arcuatula; species Arcuatula senhousia. Next base: position 4,537,573 of record OZ020317.1, on the reverse strand, counting down.
ATATTAGCGGACTTTTTCAGCAGTGTTTTCACTAATGAACCAGAAGGGATCATCCCACAACTAGACCCTGTAAACATTGTCATACCCTATGAAGAAACCGAATTTACAGAAACGAGGTCGAAAAACTTTTGGAGGAATTGAACCCAAACAAATCTACTGGACCAGATGATCTTCACCCAAGAGCTCTAAGAGAATTGAAAAAAGTCGTGACAAAACCACTAACCACAATATATAATGCATCTAAAGAGAGCGCAGTTTGTCCAGATATATGGAAACTTGGTAATGTCGTGGCACTTTACAAAAAAGGGGATAAATCAGATCCTGGAAATTACAGGCCAGTGAGCTTGACAAGCATTGCATGCAAACTGATGGAAAAACTAGTGAGAAACCATATAGTCAAACATATGCAAGCTAACAAGCTGTTTAGCAAAAACAATTTGGATTCATATCAGGGAGGTCAACCTCACTACAACTCCTTAAAGTCCTGGACGAATGGACCGAAATATTAGACAATGGTGGGTGTATTGACTCGGTGTACATGGACTTTATGAAGGCTTTTGAAAAGGTCCCTTATAGAAGGCTCCTCAAGAAACTAGGAAGATATGGCATTGGTGGTAAAACCATAGAGTGGATAAAAAGCTTTCTATCAGGCAGACAGCAGAAAGTATCAGTAAATGGCTCTGAATCAAAATGTGGCAATGTGACCAGTGGCATACCACAAGGTAGTGTTTTGGGACCAATCTTGTTTGTCATCTACATTAATAATATGCCAGAGTGTGTGGATGCTGCAGCATTTTTGTTTGCAGACGACACCAAGATATTCAAAGATATTAAATCAGAGGAAGATGCAAAAGATCTCCAGAAGGATCTTGACATGCTACAAAATTGGTCAAATATGTACCTGGTTACTTAAATTCCACCCAAACAAATGCAAAGTTGTCACAATAAGCCATAAGAATAAACCCGAAACATCAAGGGAATACCACCTGTACAACGACAACAACCAGGAAGTCACACTACAAAAGTCAGAGGGTGAAAAAGACATAGGAGTGCTGGTGGACGAACATCTGTCCTTTTCCAAACACATCCAGCAACAAGTCAATTAAGCAAACAGCATTATGGGTCTCATAAGAAGAACTTATACATATCTTGATATAACATCATTCAGGTACCTGTTCCAAGCATTAGTAAGACCACATCTGGAATATGCTGTGTCGGTATGGTCCCCCTATAAAAGTGGGGACATTGAGAGCATAGAGAACGTGCAACGACGAGCAACAAAACAGATACCTGGATTTAGAGACCTAGAATACCCAGAAAGACTTAAAACACTCAAAATGCCTACTCTGAAGTATAGATGCCTCCGTGGCGACATGATAGAAACCTTCAAAATAATCCAGGGTTTCTATGACGAGGAGGTCACCACAGGGCTACTCGACCTGGACAATAATGCCAGAACAAGGAGAAATGACAAGAAACTGAAAAAGCACCAATCCAAACTCAACATCAGGAAGTATTTCTTCACAAACAGGATAGTTGATGTTTGGAATAGCCTACCAAATGAAGTTATAAAAGACTAAAACAATCAAGCAGTTTGAGATCTATCTTGACAAACACTGGGAACACCAGGATGTAAAATTTGACCACCAAGCTAAACTAGACATCACCAGCAGAGGTCGGAAACCCGGAAATGACAAAATAGAAATAGTCAGTCAAAATGACCAAGAGGTGGATACAGTGGTTGAAGAAACCAGCGTCCACAGTTGATCCTATCCTATCCTATCCTAAATTATTTTGAGAAGCACTATTTTTAATATTCACACCAAACCTGTTTCCTTGACAAGCATATCTGGACCAAAAAATATCAACATCAGCACTATACAAATTTTTCGCTGGAACTTGTTGTAGATCTCTCAATTCTCCCGGGCATGAAGATTTGGTACCATTTAAATTCTGGTTCTACCCCAAAGCATTTTTTAAATGAATCTGTACAAAGTCAGGACCATGTGAGTCTTCAATTGCTTACTTGATACACTTGAGACGAGTGTCTTGTTTAGTCTAAAAGTTAATAAGTTCAGTCATGGAATTTTGACCGAATCCTTGATTTTGAAATATTTTATTTAGATTGTGTTACAAAATTTGCAAAAATTTACAGGACCAAACAGATGTTTAAAGGTCGTAGGCTGTCGGCCCTGTGCTAATTTCCAAGATTGTAAGTTATTTAAATTTTTTTTATTTTTAGAAATATGACATCAGAGTCGGGTACTGCAGAACTTCACCAAGAAACTCAGGCAGAGTTTGAAGAAGTTGAGGACGAGGAGGAGGAATCAATAGATATTGTTGATGGACCAACACAGGGGCTACAAGGGCATAATATAAATAGATCAGGTAAGAAAGCAAACTTAATTATATTTGAATGTTTAGGGTTACCCAACCCAATCTATTTTTAAAAGTTTTTCTTTCAATATCAGACACTCACCAGATAAAAAAAATCTAAATTATTTCCGACAAAATGGTAAGCGATTGGTCTGTGGCATAAACAAAAAAATTCAAATGTGAGGGCAACCAATTGAAAAAAAAATTCTGGGACCTCTTGTTTTATATAGTTCTTAACCAAATTTTCATGTCAAACGGGAGGTCATGCATCTGGCACGCCAGTCCTTTATCCACCTTTGGGATTGATTAATGTTTGGCTGTTTGTTGTTCTGAGATGATCACCTCTACATCCCAGGCTAGCTATTATGTCTCATAACCGTGTTTTGTTTTTTGTTACTACCAGACCCTTAGATCATGATGTAGATCTATAAGGAAGAGGGAGGTTTGGTGTAATAAAACCTGGTTTTAACCACCGTTTCTATTGAATAGACAATAAAGAGATGTGGAATAAGGGTACGCAACACAACCAACATTAAAGAAACAGCAATTTAAAAAATCACAATGAAAACAGCCAGCAGTCTTCAACATGACAAGAAGTCACAGCTCGCTGTCTTGCATTGGCCCAAGACTAAAAATACAATACATAAGATTGAAACAAATCCCTAGATTATCAACAAAAGACCCATTGAAGTTAGGACCATTGAAGTCTTTAATTTCTCAGCTTTGTCTCTGCGTTGTTTTGTCTTCTCTCTATGACATTTGATATTGATCCTCCATTTTAGCTCAGTACTTTTGTTATAATAATACCTTAAATTGCTGTTTACCTAGTACCTTTTTCTTGGCACATTTGTTTGTAATTTTGAATTATTACAGAGAAATTATACACATGTTCCAGGTAACCTCTTAATAGATTTTATTCTAAATTGGTATTTGTAACAAATATTTACAATTAATTTTGATTTAATGCCTTATAGTTTATATACCTGTTCTTTTTTCATTGCATGCAGCTCTCACAGTGAATTTTGAAGGTATATTATTGTAAAACTTTTTGTTGGTTGTAGGTCATTTAGACTAGGGGAATTTTATTTATAGGTCACACAGTAATATCTTGTACATGTATTAACAAAATATTTATCTGTGCAGGACAATTCTAGATATAGTTTCATTTAATGCACTGGATCTTTTTTCATTGTAAATTACAAAATATAACTGCTCCTGCTTTTGTCAAAAGTTAGGGAGTTATCCCAGTATGGTTTTCAACATTTCTTTGAAGGTTACATTTGTCCTGTTTCATAGAACATCTCAATTTTTGGGATATTTTCCTTATCTTCAAATTTCTGAAATTATATTATTCTTGAGATTATTAAGGATATACTCAAATATGATATGTTGTTGAAACCCAGTCCATTAGAGATCTTTCAATTGAAATAGATTCAGTTCTAAGTTTTACTATGAAATGAGAATCAAAATAATTTTTATAAGTTTTGAAAAAAATTCTTATAAAGATCTCAGGTTTAAGATTATATATATTTGTTCTTTTTTATGGACAAAAAACGTGTAACGATAAAAAGGCAAAGTAAGTATGAACTGCTGCTTATGTGTCCATAATAACCAAGGCAACAGAATTAAAATAGATTGAAAGAATTGCCATTAACTAATATTAGACATGTTAAGGATGTTTGCTGCTTATGTGTCCATAATAACCAAGGCAACAGAATTAAAATGTATTTAAAGAAATGCCATTGACTGATTAATATTAGACATGTTAAGGATGTTTGCTGGTCAATTTGAAAATTAATTAATGGGAAATAAATTGATATCTCATAATTAAAAGATAAGGATTACACCAATATAAAAATATTCTAGATTCTCAACCCCTCTTTCCCAGTTTTTTTCAGCCACTTAAAAAATTATTTGATTTTTTTCCAAATTATGTTCATTATTGGTCAATTTCCTTAAAAATGGCACAATACTTTACTACAAGATTAATAAAAAAAAACAAAAAAGGGTCATTTTAACTATGTGTCTAATTTTAATCAGTATCAGCAATTGTGATGCCACAATAAATTAAAAAGAATAGATTATATAAAAATCAATTTCTGTAAAGAGAAATAAATGATTGATTGACAATTTCTGTAGCTTGAATTATTACTTTTCTTTGCTTGTTTTTTTACTTGAAAATGTTTTGATTTTATTGTGGCATAAAGAATATTGACTAAGTTAACCAGACAATCTGCTCTGAAATTACATGACTGTCCAGGTAACAAGCATGCATGGTGTTTGTTCATAATAACTCGGTTAGCCTTGTTTCCATTAAACTAGTTAAATAGTTTTACACAATGTATTTTTATGCCCACCTACAAAAGTATAGGAGCATATTGAATTCAGGTCCATACATCCATTTGGTTACAATAGCGTATTGATTTACAATGCATTTTCCATAGGGGGGTACCCTGGTTTTCGATTTTTTTAAAAATAGATCTTACCCGAATTTTAATTTCTTTGGCACAGAACCTTTGTGTTGACATGCATATGTTTATTTTTAGCCAATAAAAAATTGGGGTTCGTGCGGCGTTTATGGGCGTAATTTTTGGTCGAAAAAAGGGGGGTGCTTTTTTAACGTTATTTTAATTGCGCATTTTTACATTATTATGAGCGCATAGGTGACTTCAGAATTTCTTTGCCAGTATTACCCAAAAGCTTGCTTGGTGCTATATTTAGAAACAACAAATATATCAACCAATGGAAATCATTTCTGTATTTTCTCCTACGCTTTACATTGGGTTCAAAAACTTACCGGTGACCGGGATTTGCTAATGCGCAATTGTAACCATTTGTCTATCTGGACATATGAATACGGGAAAATCTTTTACTTCATTAAAAGATACCTTATTATAATTTGAGTTTATATTACAAATGACAGAAAAAAATCTTTTCTTTTACGCCAAGGGGAGCTGATCAAAGAGAGGTACCCCCTTCTTGAAAAGGTCGAAAAAATTTGGAGGGTTGTTTGAGGAAATACGGTATTTCACAAAGATGTTTTAACTTGCCGTAAAAGTTATTGCCGATTTTTTGGAAGATGTATATGTACTCAAAATAACGGGCATAGTTTGAATTCTGCTTTTGAGTGTTTACTTCAAAACACTGGTTTGAATAAAAAAATAAATATCATTTTTCGCAATTTGAAAAATGGCATATTTTGAAACAGACTATAATCTAGTAAAATCACCCAAAATCCGACCAATTTTGGCATTTATAATTACTTCTCTATCTAAACAAGACCTTGGTTACAGTTTGTGATACTTTACAGCATGATTAATATTTTTGCTTGCATTCTTTGTGTTACACCCATTTTTCGTAAAAATGACAATTTTCACGAACCAAAATTTCAGTCATGTTCTTACTTCAAATCCAATTTTAAATTTTTAAAAGTGTTTAAAAGTTTGGTATTTGTATATGCAAAATAAAACAAAAAACAGTTCCGACATTTATTGAAGCAATAATGATTTATCCAATATTCTTAGTGTCCATCCGATTTTCTCTCCATTTTCATTAATGTAGAAAAAAGAAACAGACTATAGTCTGGTTTTTGGGGTCTAAATTTAGATCGAGTGTCATAATACTTGTTTTTATATAAAACTTTCACTTTCAAAACGATTAAAGTTTCAAACCAAAGGGTGCATTGTAAAAAATCAGTTTTCGTCTAGGTTACAATAGCGTATTGATTTACAATGCATTTTCCATAGGGGGGTACCCTGGTTTTCGATTTTTTTAAAAATAGATCTTACCCGAATTTTAATTTCTTTGGCACAGAACCTTTGTGTTGACATGCATATGTTTATTTTTAGCCAATAAAAAATTGGGGTTCGTGCGGCGTTTATGGGCGTAATTTTTGGTCGAAAAAAGGGGGGTGCTTTTTTAACGTTATTTTAATTGCGCATTTTTACATTATTATGAGCGCATAGGTGACTTCAGAATTTCTTTGCCAGTATTACCCAAAAGCTTGCTTGGTGCTATATTTAGAAACAACAAATATATCAACCAATGGAAATCATTTCTGTATTTTCTCCTACGCTTTACATTGGGTTCAAAAACTTACCGGTGACCGGGATTTGCTAATGCGCAATTGTAACCATTTGTCTATCTGGACATATGAATACGGGAAAATCTTTTACTTCATTAAAAGATACCTTATTATAATTTGAGTTTATATTACAAATGACAGAAAAAAATCTTTTCTTTTACGCCAAGGGGAGCTGATCAAAGAGAGGTACCCCCTTCTTGAAAAGGTCGAAAAAATTTGGAGGGTTGTTTGAGGAAATACGGTATTTCACAAAGATGTTTTAACTTGCCGTAAAAGTTATTGCCGATTTTTTGGAAGATGTATATGTACTCAAAATAACGGGCATAGTTTGAATTCTGCTTTTGAGTGTTTACTTCAAAACACTGGTTTGAATAAAAAAATAAATATCATTTTTCGCAATTTGAAAAATGGCATATTTTGAAACAGACTATAATCTAGTAAAATCACCCAAAATCCGACCAATTTTGGCATTTATAATTACTTCTCTATCTAAACAAGACCTTGGTTACAGTTTGTGATACTTTACAGCATGATTAATATTTTTGCTTGCATTCTTTGTGTTACACCCATTTTTCGTAAAAATGACAATTTTCACGAACCAAAATTTCAGTCATGTTCTTACTTCAAATCCAATTTTAAATTTTTAAAAGTGTTTAAAAGTTTGGTATTTGTATATGCAAAATAAAACAAAAAACAGTTCCGACATTTATTGAAGCAATAATGATTTATCCAATATTCTTAGTGTCCATCCGATTTTCTCTCCATTTTCATTAATGTAGAAAAAAGAAACAGACTATAGTCTGGTTTTTGGGGTCTAAATTTAGATCGAGTGTCATAATACTTGTTTTTATATAAAACTTTCACTTTCAAAACGATTAAAGTTTCAAACCAAAGGGTGCATTGTAAAAAATCAGTTTTCGTCTAGGTTACAATAGCGTATTGATTTACAATGCATTTTCCATAGGGGGGTACCCTGGTTTTCGATTTTTTTAAAAATAGATCTTACCCGAATTTTAATTTCTTTGGCACAGAACCTTTGTGTTGACATGCATATGTTTATTTTTAGCCAATAAAAAATTGGGGTTCGTGCGGCGTTTATGGGCGTAATTTTTGGTCGAAAAAAGGGGGGTGCTTTTTTAACGTTATTTTAATTGCGCATTTTTACATTATTATGAGCGCATAGGTGACTTCAGAATTTCTTTGCCAGTATTACCCAAAAGCTTGCTTGGTGCTATATTTAGAAACAACAAATATATCAACCAATGGAAATCATTTCTGTATTTTCTCCTACGCTTTACATTGGGTTCAAAAACTTACCGGTGACCGGGATTTGCTAATGCGCAATTGTAACCATTTGTCTATCTGGACATATGAATACGGGAAAATCTTTTACTTCATTAAAAGATACCTTATTATAATTTGAGTTTATATTACAAATGACAGAAAAAAATCTTTTCTTTTACGCCAAGGGGAGCTGATCAAAGAGAGGTACCCCCTTCTTGAAAAGGTCGAAAAAATTTGGAGGGTTGTTTGAGGAAATACGGTATTTCACAAAGATGTTTTAACTTGCCGTAAAAGTTATTGCCGATTTTTTGGAAGATGTATATGTACTCAAAATAACGGGCATAGTTTGAATTCTGCTTTTGAGTGTTTACTTCAAAACACTGGTTTGAATAAAAAAATAAATATCATTTTTCGCAATTTGAAAAATGGCATATTTTGAAACAGACTATAATCTAGTAAAATCACCCAAAATCCGACCAATTTTGGCATTTATAATTACTTCTCTATCTAAACAAGACCTTGGTTACAGTTTGTGATACTTTACAGCATGATTAATATTTTTGCTTGCATTCTTTGTGTTACACCCATTTTTCGTAAAAATGACAATTTTCACGAACCAAAATTTCAGTCATGTTCTTACTTCAAATCCAATTTTAAATTTTTAAAAGTGTTTAAAAGTTTGGTATTTGTATATGCAAAATAAAACAAAAAACAGTTCCGACATTTATTGAAGCAATAATGATTTATCCAATATTCTTAGTGTCCATCCGATTTTCTCTCCATTTTCATTAATGTAGAAAAAAGAAACAGACTATAGTCTGGTTTTTGGGGTCTAAATTTAGATCGAGTGTCATAATACTTGTTTTTATATAAAACTTTCACTTTCAAAACGATTAAAGTTTCAAACCAAAGGGTGCATTGTAAAAAATCAGTTTTCGTCTAGGTTACAATAGCGTATTGATTTACAATGCATTTTCCATAGGGGGGTACCCTGGTTTTCGATTTTTTTAAAAATAGATCTTACCCGAATTTTAATTTCTTTGGCACAGAACCTTTGTGTTGACATGCATATGTTTATTTTTAGCCAATAAAAAATTGGGGTTCGTGCGGCGTTTATGGGCGTAATTTTTGGTCGAAAAAAGGGGGGTGCTTTTTTAACGTTATTTTAATTGCGCATTTTTACATTATTATGAGCGCATAGGTGACTTCAGAATTTCTTTGCCAGTATTACCCAAAAGCTTGCTTGGTGCTATATTTAGAAACAACAAATATATCAACCAATGGAAATCATTTCTGTATTTTCTCCTACGCTTTACATTGGGTTCAAAAACTTACCGGTGACCGGGATTTGCTAATGCGCAATTGTAACCATTTGTCTATCTGGACATATGAATACGGGAAAATCTTTTACTTCATTAAAAGATACCTTATTATAATTTGAGTTTATATTACAAATGACAGAAAAAAATCTTTTCTTTTACGCCAAGGGGAGCTGATCAAAGAGAGGTACCCCCTTCTTGAAAAGGTCGAAAAAATTTGGAGGGTTGTTTGAGGAAATACGGTATTTCACAAAGATGTTTTAACTTGCCGTAAAAGTTATTGCCGATTTTTTGGAAGATGTATATGTACTCAAAATAACGGGCATAGTTTGAATTCTGCTTTTGAGTGTTTACTTCAAAACACTGGTTTGAATAAAAAAATAAATATCATTTTTCGCAATTTGAAAAATGGCATATTTTGAAACAGACTATAATCTAGTAAAATCACCCAAAATCCGACCAATTTTGGCATTTATAATTACTTCTCTATCTAAACAAGACCTTGGTTACAGTTTGTGATACTTTACAGCATGATTAATATTTTTGCTTGCATTCTTTGTGTTACACCCATTTTTCGTAAAAATGACAATTTTCACGAACCAAAATTTCAGTCATGTTCTTACTTCAAATCCAATTTTAAATTTTTAAAAGTGTTTAAAAGTTTGGTATTTGTATATGCAAAATAAAACAAAAAACAGTTCCGACATTTATTGAAGCAATAATGATTTATCCAATATTCTTAGTGTCCATCCGATTTTCTCTCCATTTTCATTAATGTAGAAAAAAGAAACAGACTATAGTCTGGTTTTTGGGGTCTAAATTTAGATCGAGTGTCATAATACTTGTTTTTATATAAAACTTTCACTTTCAAAACGATTAAAGTTTCAAACCAAAGGGTGCATTGTAAAAAATCAGTTTTCGTCTAGGTTACAATAGCGTATTGATTTACAATGCATTTTCCATAGGGGGGTACCCTGGTTTTCGATTTTTTTAAAAATAGATCTTACCCGAATTTTAATTTCTTTGGCACAGAACCTTTGTGTTGACATGCATATGTTTATTTTTAGCCAATAAAAAATTGGGGTTCGTGCGGCGTTTATGGGCGTAATTTTTGGTCGAAAAAAGGGGGGTGCTTTTTTAACGTTATTTTAATTGCGCATTTTTACATTATTATGAGCGCATAGGTGACTTCAGAATTTCTTTGCCAGTATTACCCAAAAGCTTGCTTGGTGCTATATTTAGAAACAACAAATATATCAACCAATGGAAATCATTTCTGTATTTTCTCCTACGCTTTACATTGGGTTCAAAAACTTACCGGTGACCGGGATTTGCTAATGCGCAATTGTAACCATTTGTCTATCTGGACATATGAATACGGGAAAATCTTTTACTTCATTAAAAGATACCTTATTATAATTTGAGTTTATATTACAAATGACAGAAAAAAATCTTTTCTTTTACGCCAAGGGGAGCTGATCAAAGAGAGGTACCCCCTTCTTGAAAAGGTCGAAAAAATTTGGAGGGTTGTTTGAGGAAATACGGTATTTCACAAAGATGTTTTAACTTGCCGTAAAAGTTATTGCCGATTTTTTGGAAGATGTATATGTACTCAAAATAACGGGCATAGTTTGAATTCTGCTTTTGAGTGTTTACTTCAAAACACTGGTTTGAATAAAAAAATAAATATCATTTTTCGCAATTTGAAAAATGGCATATTTTGAAACAGACTATAATCTAGTAAAATCACCCAAAATCCGACCAATTTTGGCATTTATAATTACTTCTCTATCTAAACAAGACCTTGGTTACAGTTTGTGATACTTTACAGCATGATTAATATTTTTGCTTGCATTCTTTGTGTTACACCCATTTTTCGTAAAAATGACAATTTTCACGAACCAAAATTTCAGTCATGTTCTTACTTCAAATCCAATTTTAAATTTTTAAAAGTGTTTAAAAGTTTGGTATTTGTATATGCAAAATAAAACAAAAAACAGTTCCGACATTTATTGAAGCAATAATGATTTATCCAATATTCTTAGTGTCCATCCGATTTTCTCTCCATTTTCATTAATGTAGAAAAAAGAAACAGACTATAGTCTGGTTTTTGGGGTCTAAATTTAGATCGAGTGTCATAATACTTGTTTTTATATAAAACTTTCACTTTCAAAACGATTAAAGTTTCAAACCAAAGGGTGCATTGTAAAAAATCAGTTTTCGTCTAGGTTACAATAGCGTATTGATTTACAATGCATTTTCCATAGGGGGGTACCCTGGTTTTCGATTTTTTTAAAAATAGATCTTACCCGAATTTTAATTTCTTTGGCACAGAACCTTTGTGTTGACATGCATATGTTTATTTTTAGCCAATAAAAAATTGGGGTTCGTGCGGCGTTTATGGGCGTAATTTTTGGTCGAAAAAAGGGGGGTGCTTTTTTAACGTTATTTTAATTGCGCATTTTTACATTATTATGAGCGCATAGGTGACTTCAGAATTTCTTTGCCAGTATTACCCAAAAGCTTGCTTGGTGCTATATTTAGAAACAACAAATATATCAACCAATGGAAATCATTTCTGTATTTTCTCCTACGCTTTACATTGGGTTCAAAAACTTACCGGTGACCGGGATTTGCTAATGCGCAATTGTAACCATTTGTCTATCTGGACATATGAATACGGGAAAATCTTTTACTTCATTAAAAGATACCTTATTATAATTTGAGTTTATATTACAAATGACAGAAAAAAATCTTTTCTTTTACGCCAAGGGGAGCTGATCAAAGAGAGGTACCCCCTTCTTGAAAAGGTCGAAAAAATTTGGAGGGTTGTTTGAGGAAATACGGTATTTCACAAAGATGTTTTAACTTGCCGTAAAAGTTATTGCCGATTTTTTGGAAGATGTATATGTACTCAAAATAACGGGCATAGTTTGAATTCTGCTTTTGAGTGTTTACTTCAAAACACTGGTTTGAATAAAAAAATAAATATCATTTTTCGCAATTTGAAAAATGGCATATTTTGAAACAGACTATAATCTAGTAAAATCACCCAAAATCCGACCAATTTTGGCATTTATAATTACTTCTCTATCTAAACAAGACCTTGGTTACAGTTTGTGATACTTTACAGCATGATTAATATTTTTGCTTGCATTCTTTGTGTTACACCCATTTTTCGTAAAAATGACAATTTTCACGAACCAAAATTTCAGTCATGTTCTTACTTCAAATCCAATTTTAAATTTTTAAAAGTGTTTAAAAGTTTGGTATTTGTATATGCAAAATAAAACAAAAAACAGTTCCGACATTTATTGAAGCAATAATGATTTATCCAATATTCTTAGTGTCCATCCGATTTTCTCTCCATTTTCATTAATGTAGAAAAAAGAAACAGACTATAGTCTGGTTTTTGGGGTCTAAATTTAGATCGAGTGTCATAATACTTGTTTTTATATAAAACTTTCACTTTCAAAACGATTAAAGTTTCAAACCAAAGGGTGCATTGTAAAAAATCAGTTTTCGTCTAGGTTACAATAGCGTATTGATTTACAATGCATTTTCCATAGGGGGGTACCCTGGTTTTCGATTTTTTTAAAAATATATCTTACCCGAATTTTAATTTCTTTGGCACAGAACCTTTGTGTTGACATGCATATGTTTATTTTTAGCCAATAAAAAATTGGGGTTCGTGCGGCGTTTATGGGCGTAATTTTTGGTCGAAAAAAGGGGGGTGCTTTTTTAACGTTATTTTAATTGCGCATTTTTACATTATTATGAGCGCATAGGTGACTTCAGAATTTCTTTGCCAGTATTACCCAAAAGCTTGCTTGGTGCTATATTTAGAAACAACAAATATATCAACCAATGGAAATCATTTCTGTATTTTCTCCTACGCTTTACATTGGGTTCAAAAACTTACCGGTGACCGGGATTTGCTAATGCGCAATTGTAACCATTTGTCTATCTGGACATATGAATACGGGAAAATCTTTTACTTCATTAAAAGATACCTTATTATAATTTGAGTTTATATTACAAATGACAGAAAAAAATCTTTTCTTTTACGCCAAGGGGAGCTGATCAAAGAGAGGTACCCCCTTCTTGAAAAGGTCGAAAAAATTTGGAGGGTTGTTTGAGGAAATACGGTATTTCACAAAGATGTTTTAACTTGCCGTAAAAGTTATTGCCGATTTTTTGGAAGATGTATATGTACTCAAAATAACGGGCATAGTTTGAATTCTGCTTTTGAGTGTTTACTTCAAAACACTGGTTTGAATAAAAAAATAAATATCATTTTTCGCAATTTGAAAAATGGCATATTTTGAAACAGACTATAATCTAGTAAAATCACCCAAAATCCGACCAATTTTGGCATTTATAATTACTTCTCTATCTAAACAAGACCTTGGTTACAGTTTGTGATACTTTACAGCATGATTAATATTTTTGCTTGCATTCTTTGTGTTACACCCATTTTTCGTAAAAATGACAATTTTCACGAACCAAAATTTCAGTCATGTTCTTACTTCAAATCCAATTTTAAATTTTTAAAAGTGTTTAAAAGTTTGGTATTTGTATATGCAAAATAAAACAAAAAACAGTTCCGACATTTATTGAAGCAATAATGATTTATCCAATATTCTTAGTGTCCATCCGATTTTCTCTCCATTTTCATTAATGTAGAAAAAAGAAACAGACTATAGTCTGGTTTTTGGGGTCTAAATTTAGATCGAGTGTCATAATACTTGTTTTTATATAAAACTTTCACTTTCAAAACGATTAAAGTTTCAAACCAAAGGGTGCATTGTAAAAAATCAGTTTTCGTCTAGGTTACAATAGCGTATTGATTTACAATGCATTTTCCATAGGGGGGTACCCTGGTTTTCGATTTTTTTAAAAATAGATCTTACCCGAATTTTAATTTCTTTGGCACAGAACCTTTGTGTTGACATGCATATGTTTATTTTTAGCCAATAAAAAATTGGGGTTCGTGCGGCGTTTATGGGCGTAATTTTTGGTCGAAAAAAGGGGGGTGCTTTTTTAACGTTATTTTAATTGCGCATTTTTACATTATTATGAGCGCATAGGTGACTTCAGAATTTCTTTGCCAGTATTACCCAAAAGCTTGCTTGGTGCTATATTTAGAAACAACAAATATATCAACCAATGGAAATCATTTCTGTATTTTCTCCTACGCTTTACATTGGGTTCAAAAACTTACCGGTGACCGGGATTTGCTAATGCGCAATTGTAACCATTTGTCTATCTGGACATATGAATACGGGAAAATCTTTTACTTCATTAAAAGATACCTTATTATAATTTGAGTTTATATTACAAATGACAGAAAAAAATCTTTTCTTTTACGCCAAGGGGAGCTGATCAAAGAGAGGTACCCCCTTCTTGAAAAGGTCGAAAAAATTTGGAGGGTTGTTTGAGGAAATACGGTATTTCACAAAGATGTTTTAACTTGCCGTAAAAGTTATTGCCGATTTTTTGGAAGATGTATATGTACTCAAAATAACGGGCATAGTTTGAATTCTGCTTTTGAGTGTTTACTTCAAAACACTGGTTTGAATAAAAAAATAAATATCATTTTTCGCAATTTGAAAAATGGCATATTTTGAAACAGACTATAATCTAGTAAAATCACCCAAAATCCGACCAATTTTGGCATTTATAATTACTTCTCTATCTAAACAAGACCTTGGTTACAGTTTGTGATACTTTACAGCATGATTAATATTTTTGCTTGCATTCTTTGTGTTACACCCATTTTTCGTAAAAATGACAATTTTCACGAACCAAAATTTCAGTCATGTTCTTACTTCAAATCCAATTTTAAATTTTTAAAAGTGTTTAAAAGTTTGGTATTTGTATATGCAAAATAAAACAAAAAACAGTTCCGACATTTATTGAAGCAATAATGATTTATCCAATATTCTTAGTGTCCATCCGATTTTCTCTCCATTTTCATTAATGTAGAAAAAAGAAACAGACTATAGTCTGGTTTTTGGGGTCTAAATTTAGATCGAGTGTCATAATACTTGTTTTTATATAAAACTTTCACTTTCAAAACGATTAAAGTTTCAAACCAAAGGGTGCATTGTAAAAAATCAGTTTTCGTCTAGGTTACAATAGCGTATTGATTTACAATGCATTTTCCATAGGGGGGTACCCTGGTTTTCGATTTTTTTAAAAATAGATCTTACCCGAATTTTAATTTCTTTGGCACAGAACCTTTGTGTTGACATGCATATGTTTATTTTTAGCCAATAAAAAATTGGGGTTCGTGCGGCGTTTATGGGCGTAATTTTTGGTCGAAAAAAGGGGGGTGCTTTTTTAACGTTATTTTAATTGCGCATTTTTACATTATTATGAGCGCATAGGTGACTTCAGAATTTCTTTGCCAGTATTACCCAAAAGCTTGCTTGGTGCTATATTTAGAAACAACAAATATATCAACCAATGGAAATCATTTCTGTATTTTCTCCTACGCTTTACATTGGGTTCAAAAACTTACCGGTGACCGGGATTTGCTAATGCGCAATTGTAACCATTTGTCTATCTGGACATATGAATACGGGAAAATCTTTTACTTCATTAAAAGATACCTTATTATAATTTGAGTTTATATTACAAATGACAGAAAAAAATCTTTTCTTTTACGCCAAGGGGAGCTGATCAAAGAGAGGTACCCCCTTCTTGAAAAGGTCGAAAAAATTTGGAGGGTTGTTTGAGGAAATACGGTATTTCACAAAGATGTTTTAACTTGCCGTAAAAGTTATTGCCGATTTTTTGGAAGATGTATATGTACTCAAAATAACGGGCATAGTTTGAATTCTGCTTTTGAGTGTTTACTTCAAAACACTGGTTTGAATAAAAAAATAAATATCATTTTTCGCAATTTGAAAAATGGCATATTTTGAAACAGACTATAATCTAGTAAAATCACCCAAAATCCGACCAATTTTGGCATTTATAATTACTTCTCTATCTAAACAAGACCTTGGTTACAGTTTGTGATACTTTACAGCATGATTAATATTTTTGCTTGCATTCTTTGTGTTACACCCATTTTTCGTAAAAATGACAATTTTCACGAACCAAAATTTCAGTCATGTTCTTACTTCAAATCCAATTTTAAATTTTTAAAAGTGTTTAAAAGTTTGGTATTTGTATATGCAAAATAAAACAAAAAACAGTTCCGACATTTATTGAAGCAATAATGATTTATCCAATATTCTTAGTGTCCATCCGATTTTCTCTCCATTTTCATTAATGTAGAAAAAAGAAACAGACTATAGTCTGGTTTTTGGGGTCTAAATTTAGATCGAGTGTCATAATACTTGTTTTTATATAAAACTTTCACTTTCAAAACGATTAAAGTTTCAAACCAAAGGGTGCATTGTAAAAAATCAGTTTTCGTCTAGGTTACAATAGCGTATTGATTTACAATGCATTTTCCATAGGGGGGTACCCTGGTTTTCGATTTTTTTAAAAATAGATCTTACCCGAATTTTAATTTCTTTGGCACAGAACCTTTGTGTTGACATGCATATGTTTATTTTTAGCCAATAAAAAATTGGGGTTCGTGCGGCGTTTATGGGCGTAATTTTTGGTCGAAAAAAGGGGGGTGCTTTTTTAACGTTATTTTAATTGCGCATTTTTACATTATTATGAGCGCATAGGTGACTTCAGAATTTCTTTGCCAGTATTACCCAAAAGCTTGCTTGGTGCTATATTTAGAAACAACAAATATATCAACCAATGGAAATCATTTCTGTATTTTCTCCTACGCTTTACATTGGGTTCAAAAACTTACCGGTGACCGGGATTTGCTAATGCGCAATTGTAACCATTTGTCTATCTGGACATATGAATACGGGAAAATCTTTTACTTCATTAAAAGATACCTTATTATAATTTGAGTTTATATTACAAATGACAGAAAAAAATCTTTTCTTTTACGCCAAGGGGAGCTGATCAAAGAGAGGTACCCCCTTCTTGAAAAGGTCGAAAAAATTTGGAGGGTTGTTTGAGGAAATACGGTATTTCACAAAGATGTTTTAACTTGCCGTAAAAGTTATTGCCGATTTTTTGGAAGATGTATATGTACTCAAAATAACGGGCATAGTTTGAATTCTGCTTTTGAGTGTTTACTTCAAAACACTGGTTTGAATAAAAAAATAAATATCATTTTTCGCAATTTGAAAAATGGCATATTTTGAAACAGACTATAATCTAGTAAAATCACCCAAAATCCGACCAATTTTGGCATTTATAATTACTTCTCTATCTAAACAAGACCTTGGTTACAGTTTGTGATACTTTACAGCATGATTAATATTTTTGCTTGCATTCTTTGTGTTACACCCATTTTTCGTAAAAATGACAATTTTCACGAACCAAAATTTCAGTCATGTTCTTACTTCAAATCCAATTTTAAATTTTTAAAAGTGTTTAAAAGTTTGGTATTTGTATATGCAAAATAAAACAAAAAACAGTTCCGACATTTATTGAAGCAATAATGATTTATCCAATATTCTTAGTGTCCATCCGATTTTCTCTCCATTTTCATTAATGTAGAAAAAAGAAACAGACTATAGTCTGGTTTTTGGGGTCTAAATTTAGATCGAGTGTCATAATACTTGTTTTTATATAAAACTTTCACTTTCAAAACGATTAAAGTTTCAAACCAAAGGGTGCATTGTAAAAAATCAGTTTTCGTCTAGGTTACAATAGCGTATTGATTTACAATGCATTTTCCATAGGGGGGTACCCTGGTTTTCGATTTTTTTAAAAATAGATCTTACCCGAATTTTAATTTCTTTGGCACAGAACCTTTGTGTTGACATGCATATGTTTATTTTTAGCCAATAAAAAATTGGGGTTCGTGCGGCGTTTATGGGCGTAATTTTTGGTCGAAAAAAGGGGGGTGCTTTTTTAACGTTATTTTAATTGCGCATTTTTACATTATTATGAGCGCATAGGTGACTTCAGAATTTCTTTGCCAGTATTACCCAAAAGCTTGCTTGGTGCTATATTTAGAAACAACAAATATATCAACCAATGGAAATCATTTCTGTATTTTCTCCTACGCTTTACATTGGGTTCAAAAACTTACCGGTGACCGGGATTTGCTAATGCGCAATTGTAACCATTTGTCTATCTGGACATATGAATACGGGAAAATCTTTTACTTCATTAAAAGATACCTTATTATAATTTGAGTTTATATTACAAATGACAGAAAAAAATCTTTTCTTTTACGCCAAGGGGAGCTGATCAAAGAGAGGTACCCCCTTCTTGAAAAGGTCGAAAAAATTTGGAGGGTTGTTTGAGGAAATACGGTATTTCACAAAGATGTTTTAACTTGCCGTAAAAGTTATTGCCGATTTTTTGGAAGATGTATATGTACTCAAAATAACGGGCATAGTTTGAATTCTGCTTTTGAGTGTTTACTTCAAAACACTGGTTTGAATAAAAAAATAAATATCATTTTTCGCAATTTGAAAAATGGCATATTTTGAAACAGACTATAATCTAGTAAAATCACCCAAAATCCGACCAATTTTGGCATTTATAATTACTTCTCTATCTAAACAAGACCTTGGTTACAGTTTGTGATACTTTACAGCATGATTAATATTTTTGCTTGCATTCTTTGTGTTACACCCATTTTTCGTAAAAATGACAATTTTCACGAACCAAAATTTCAGTCATGTTCTTACTTCAAATCCAATTTTAAATTTTTAAAAGTGTTTAAAAGTTTGGTATTTGTATATGCAAAATAAAACAAAAAACAGTTCCGACATTTATTGAAGCAATAATGATTTATCCAATATTCTTAGTGTCCATCCGATTTTCTCTCCATTTTCATTAATGTAGAAAAAAGAAACAGACTATAGTCTGGTTTTTGGGGTCTAAATTTAGATCGAGTGTCATAATACTTGTTTTTATATAAAACTTTCACTTTCAAAACGATTAAAGTTTCAAACCAAAGGGTGCATTGTAAAAAATCAGTTTTCGTCTAGGTTACAATAGCGTATTGATTTACAATGCATTTTCCATAGGGGGGTACCCTGGTTTTCGATTTTTTTAAAAATAGATCTTACCCGAATTTTAATTTCTTTGGCACAGAACCTTTGTGTTGACATGCATATGTTTATTTTTAGCCAATAAAAAATTGGGGTTCGTGCGGCGTTTATGGGCGTAATTTTTGGTCGAAAAAAGGGGGGTGCTTTTTTAACGTTATTTTAATTGCGCATTTTTACATTATTATGAGCGCATAGGTGACTTCAGAATTTCTTTGCCAGTATTACCCAAAAGCTTGCTTGGTGCTATATTTAGAAACAACAAATATATCAACCAATGGAAATCATTTCTGTATTTTCTCCTACGCTTTACATTGGGTTCAAAAACTTACCGGTGACCGGGATTTGCTAATGCGCAATTGTAACCATTTGTCTATCTGGACATATGAATACGGGAAAATCTTTTACTTCATTAAAAGATACCTTATTATAATTTGAGTTTATATTACAAATGACAGAAAAAAATCTTTTCTTTTACGCCAAGGGGAGCTGATCAAAGAGAGGTACCCCCTTCTTGAAAAGGTCGAAAAAATTTGGAGGGTTGTTTGAGGAAATACGGTATTTCACAAAGATGTTTTAACTTGCCGTAAAAGTTATTGCCGATTTTTTGGAAGATGTATATGTACTCAAAATAACGGGCATAGTTTGAATTCTGCTTTTGAGTGTTTACTTCAAAACACTGGTTTGAATAAAAAAATAAATATCATTTTTCGCAATTTGAAAAATGGCATATTTTGAAACAGACTATAATCTAGTAAAATCACCCAAAATCCGACCAATTTTGGCATTTATAATTACTTCTCTATCTAAACAAGACCTTGGTTACAGTTTGTGATACTTTACAGCATGATTAATATTTTTGCTTGCATTCTTTGTGTTACACCCATTTTTCGTAAAAATGACAATTTTCACGAACCAAAATTTCAGTCATGTTCTTACTTCAAATCCAATTTTAAATTTTTAAAAGTGTTTAAAAGTTTGGTATTTGTATATGCAAAATAAAACAAAAAACAGTTCCGACATTTATTGAAGCAATAATGATTTATCCAATATTCTTAGTGTCCATCCGATTTTCTCTCCATTTTCATTAATGTAGAAAAAAGAAACAGACTATAGTCTGGTTTTTGGGGTCTAAATTTAGATCGAGTGTCATAATACTTGTTTTTATATAAAACTTTCACTTTCAAAACGATTAAAGTTTCAAACCAAAGGGTGCATTGTAAAAAATCAGTTTTCGTCTAGGTTACAATAGCGTATTGATTTACAATGCATTTTCCATAGGGGGGTACCCTGGTTTTCGATTTTTTTAAAAATAGATCTTACCCGAATTTTAATTTCTTTGGCACAGAACCTTTGTGTTGACATGCATATGTTTATTTTTAGCCAATAAAAAATTGGGGTTCGTGCGGCGTTTATGGGCGTAATTTTTGGTCGAAAAAAGGGGGGTGCTTTTTTAACGTTATTTTAATTGCGCATTTTTACATTATTATGAGCGCATAGGTGACTTCAGAATTTCTTTGCCAGTATTACCCAAAAGCTTGCTTGGTGCTATATTTAGAAACAACAAATATATCAACCAATGGAAATCATTTCTGTATTTTCTCCTACGCTTTACATTGGGTTCAAAAACTTACCGGTGACCGGGATTTGCTAATGCGCAATTGTAACCATTTGTCTATCTGGACATATGAATACGGGAAAATCTTTTACTTCATTAAAAGATACCTTATTATAATTTGAGTTTATATTACAAATGACAGAAAAAAATCTTTTCTTTTACGCCAAGGGGAGCTGATCAAAGAGAGGTACCCCCTTCTTGAAAAGGTCGAAAAAATTTGGAGGGTTGTTTGAGGAAATACGGTATTTCACAAAGATGTTTTAACTTGCCGTAAAAGTTATTGCCGATTTTTTGGAAGATGTATATGTACTCAAAATAACGGGCATAGTTTGAATTCTGCTTTTGAGTGTTTACTTCAAAACACTGGTTTGAATAAAAAAATAAATATCATTTTTCGCAATTTGAAAAATGGCATATTTTGAAACAGACTATAATCTAGTAAAATCACCCAAAATCCGACCAATTTTGGCATTTATAATTACTTCTCTATCTAAACAAGACCTTGGTTACAGTTTGTGATACTTTACAGCATGATTAATATTTTTGCTTGCATTCTTTGTGTTACACCCATTTTTCGTAAAAATGACAATTTTCACGAACCAAAATTTCAGTCATGTTCTTACTTCAAATCCAATTTTAAATTTTTAAAAGTGTTTAAAAGTTTGGTATTTGTATATGCAAAATAAAACAAAAAACAGTTCCGACATTTATTGAAGCAATAATGATTTATCCAATATTCTTAGTGTCCATCCGATTTTCTCTCCATTTTCATTAATGTAGAAAAAAGAAACAGACTATAGTCTGGTTTTTGGGGTCTAAATTTAGATCGAGTGTCATAATACTTGTTTTTATATAAAACTTTCACTTTCAAAACGATTAAAGTTTCAAACCAAAGGGTGCATTGTAAAAAATCAGTTTTCGTCTAGGTTACAATAGCGTATTGATTTACAATGCATTTTCCATAGGGGGGTACCCTGGTTTTCGATTTTTTTAAAAATAGATCTTACCCGAATTTTAATTTCTTTGGCACAGAACCTTTGTGTTGACATGCATATGTTTATTTTTAGCCAATAAAAAATTGGGGTTCGTGCGGCGTTTATGGGCGTAATTTTTGGTCGAAAAAAGGGGGGTGCTTTTTTAACGTTATTTTAATTGCGCATTTTTACATTATTATGAGCGCATAGGTGACTTCAGAATTTCTTTGCCAGTATTACCCAAAAGCTTGCTTGGTGCTATATTTAGAAACAACAAATATATCAACCAATGGAAATCATTTCTGTATTTTCTCCTACGCTTTACATTGGGTTCAAAAACTTACCGGTGACCGGGATTTGCTAATGCGCAATTGTAACCATTTGTCTATCTGGACATATGAATACGGGAAAATCTTTTACTTCATTAAAAGATACCTTATTATAATTTGAGTTTATATTACAAATGACAGAAAAAAATCTTTTCTTTTACGCCAAGGGGAGCTGATCAAAGAGAGGTACCCCCTTCTTGAAAAGGTCGAAAAAATTTGGAGGGTTGTTTGAGGAAATACGGTATTTCACAAAGATGTTTTAACTTGCCGTAAAAGTTATTGCCGATTTTTTGGAAGATGTATATGTACTCAAAATAACGGGCATAGTTTGAATTCTGCTTTTGAGTGTTTACTTCAAAACACTGGTTTGAATAAAAAAATAAATATCATTTTTCGCAATTTGAAAAATGGCATATTTTGAAACAGACTATAATCTAGTAAAATCACCCAAAATCCGACCAATTTTGGCATTTATAATTACTTCTCTATCTAAACAAGACCTTGGTTACAGTTTGTGATACTTTACAGCATGATTAATATTTTTGCTTGCATTCTTTGTGTTACACCCATTTTTCGTAAAAATGACAATTTTCACGAACCAAAATTTCAGTCATGTTCTTACTTCAAATCCAATTTTAAATTTTTAAAAGTGTTTAAAAGTTTGGTATTTGTATATGCAAAATAAAACAAAAAACAGTTCCGACATTTATTGAAGCAATAATGATTTATCCAATATTCTTAGTGTCCATCCGATTTTCTCTCCATTTTCATTAATGTAGAAAAAAGAAACAGACTATAGTCTGGTTTTTGGGGTCTAAATTTAGATCGAGTGTCATAATACTTGTTTTTATATAAAACTTTCACTTTCAAAACGATTAAAGTTTCAAACCAAAGGGTGCATTGTAAAAAATCAGTTTTCGTCTAGGTTACAATAGCGTATTGATTTACAATGCATTTTCCATAGGGGGGTACCCTGGTTTTCGATTTTTTTAAAAATAGATCTTACCCGAATTTTAATTTCTTTGGCACAGAACCTTTGTGTTGACATGCATATGTTTATTTTTAGCCAATAAAAAATTGGGGTTCGTGCGGCGTTTATGGGCGTAATTTTTGGTCGAAAAAAGGGGGGTGCTTTTTTAACGTTATTTTAATTGCGCATTTTTACATTATTATGAGCGCATAGGTGACTTCAGAATTTCTTTGCCAGTATTACCCAAAAGCTTGCTTGGTGCTATATTTAGAAACAACAAATATATCAACCAATGGAAATCATTTCTGTATTTTCTCCTACGCTTTACATTGGGTTCAAAAACTTACCGGTGACCGGGATTTGCTAATGCGCAATTGTAACCATTTGTCTATCTGGACATATGAATACGGGAAAATCTTTTACTTCATTAAAAGATACCTTATTATAATTTGAGTTTATATTACAAATGACAGAAAAAAATCTTTTCTTTTACGCCAAGGGGAGCTGATCAAAGAGAGGTACCCCCTTCTTGAAAAGGTCGAAAAAATTTGGAGGGTTGTTTGAGGAAATACGGTATTTCACAAAGATGTTTTAACTTGCCGTAAAAGTTATTGCCGATTTTTTGGAAGATGTATATGTACTCAAAATAACGGGCATAGTTTGAATTCTGCTTTTGAGTGTTTACTTCAAAACACTGGTTTGAATAAAAAAATAAATATCATTTTTCGCAATTTGAAAAATGGCATATTTTGAAACAGACTATAATCTAGTAAAATCACCCAAAATCCGACCAATTTTGGCATTTATAATTACTTCTCTATCTAAACAAGACCTTGGTTACAGTTTGTGATACTTTACAGCATGATTAATATTTTTGCTTGCATTCTTTGTGTTACACCCATTTTTCGTAAAAATGACAATTTTCACGAACCAAAATTTCAGTCATGTTCTTACTTCAAATCCAATTTTAAATTTTTAAAAGTGTTTAAAAGTTTGGTATTTGTATATGCAAAATAAAACAAAAAACAGTTCCGACATTTATTGAAGCAATAATGATTTATCCAATATTCTTAGTGTCCATCCGATTTTCTCTCCATTTTCATTAATGTAGAAAAAAGAAACAGACTATAGTCTGGTTTTTGGGGTCTAAATTTAGATCGAGTGTCATAATACTTGTTTTTATATAAAACTTTCACTTTCAAAACGATTAAAGTTTCAAACCAAAGGGTGCATTGTAAAAAATCAGTTTTCGTCTAGGTTACAATAGCGTATTGATTTACAATGCATTTTCCATAGGGGGGTACCCTGGTTTTCGATTTTTTTAAAAATAGATCTTACCCGAATTTTAATTTCTTTGGCACAGAACCTTTGTGTTGACATGCATATGTTTATTTTTAGCCAATAAAAAATTGGGGTTCGTGCGGCGTTTATGGGCGTAATTTTTGGTCGAAAAAAGGGGGGTGCTTTTTTAACGTTATTTTAATTGCGCATTTTTACATTATTATGAGCGCATAGGTGACTTCAGAATTTCTTTGCCAGTATTACCCAAAAGCTTGCTTGGTGCTATATTTAGAAACAACAAATATATCAACCAATGGAAATCATTTCTGTATTTTCTCCTACGCTTTACATTGGGTTCAAAAACTTACCGGTGACCGGGATTTGCTAATGCGCAATTGTAACCATTTGTCTATCTGGACATATGAATACGGGAAAATCTTTTACTTCATTAAAAGATACCTTATTATAATTTGAGTTTATATTACAAATGACAGAAAAAAATCTTTTCTTTTACGCCAAGGGGAGCTGATCAAAGAGAGGTACCCCCTTCTTGAAAAGGTCGAAAAAATTTGGAGGGTTGTTTGAGGAAATACGGTATTTCACAAAGATGTTTTAACTTGCCGTAAAAGTTATTGCCGATTTTTTGGAAGATGTATATGTACTCAAAATAACGGGCATAGTTTGAATTCTGCTTTTGAGTGTTTACTTCAAAACACTGGTTTGAATAAAAAAATAAATATCATTTTTCGCAATTTGAAAAATGGCATATTTTGAAACAGACTATAATCTAGTAAAATCACCCAAAATCCGACCAATTTTGGCATTTATAATTACTTCTCTATCTAAACAAGACCTTGGTTACAGTTTGTGATACTTTACAGCATGATTAATATTTTTGCTTGCATTCTTTGTGTTACACCCATTTTTCGTAAAAATGACAATTTTCACGAACCAAAATTTCAGTCATGTTCTTACTTCAAATCCAATTTTAAATTTTTAAAAGTGTTTAAAAGTTTGGTATTTGTATATGCAAAATAAAACAAAAAACAGTTCCGACATTTATTGAAGCAATAATGATTTATCCAATATTCTTAGTGTCCATCCGATTTTCTCTCCATTTTCATTAATGTAGAAAAAAGAAACAGACTATAGTCTGGTTTTTGGGGTCTAAATTTAGATCGAGTGTCATAATACTTGTTTTTATATAAAACTTTCACTTTCAAAACGATTAAAGTTTCAAACCAAAGGGTGCATTGTAAAAAATCAGTTTTCGTCTAGGTTACAATAGCGTATTGATTTACAATGCATTTTCCATAGGGGGGTACCCTGGTTTTCGATTTTTTTAAAAATAGATCTTACCCGAATTTTAATTTCTTTGGCACAGAACCTTTGTGTTGACATGCATATGTTTATTTTTAGCCAATAAAAAATTGGGGTTCGTGCGGCGTTTATGGGCGTAATTTTTGGTCGAAAAAAGGGGGGTGCTTTTTTAACGTTATTTTAATTGCGCATTTTTACATTATTATGAGCGCATAGGTGACTTCAGAATTTCTTTGCCAGTATTACCCAAAAGCTTGCTTGGTGCTATATTTAGAAACAACAAATATATCAACCAATGGAAATCATTTCTGTATTTTCTCCTACGCTTTACATTGGGTTCAAAAACTTACCGGTGACCGGGATTTGCTAATGCGCAATTGTAACCATTTGTCTATCTGGACATATGAATACGGGAAAATCTTTTACTTCATTAAAAGATACCTTATTATAATTTGAGTTTATATTACAAATGACAGAAAAAAATCTTTTCTTTTACGCCAAGGGGAGCTGATCAAAGAGAGGTACCCCCTTCTTGAAAAGGTCGAAAAAATTTGGAGGGTTGTTTGAGGAAATACGGTATTTCACAAAGATGTTTTAACTTGCCGTAAAAGTTATTGCCGATTTTTTGGAAGATGTATATGTACTCAAAATAACGGGCATAGTTTGAATTCTGCTTTTGAGTGTTTACTTCAAAACACTGGTTTGAATAAAAAAATAAATATCATTTTTCGCAATTTGAAAAATGGCATATTTTGAAACAGACTATAATCTAGTAAAATCACCCAAAATCCGACCAATTTTGGCATTTATAATTACTTCTCTATCTAAACAAGACCTTGGTTACAGTTTGTGATACTTTACAGCATGATTAATATTTTTGCTTGCATTCTTTGTGTTACACCCATTTTTCGTAAAAATGACAATTTTCACGAACCAAAATTTCAGTCATGTTCTTACTTCAAATCCAATTTTAAATTTTTAAAAGTGTTTAAAAGTTTGGTATTTGTATATGCAAAATAAAACAAAAAACAGTTCCGACATTTATTGAAGCAATAATGATTTATCCAATATTCTTAGTGTCCATCCGATTTTCTCTCCATTTTCATTAATGTAGAAAAAAGAAACAGACTATAGTCTGGTTTTTGGGGTCTAAATTTAGATCGAGTGTCATAATACTTGTTTTTATATAAAACTTTCACTTTCAAAACGATTAAAGTTTCAAACCAAAGGGTGCATTGTAAAAAATCAGTTTTCGTCTAGGTTACAATAGCGTATTGATTTACAATGCATTTTCCATAGGGGGGTACCCTGGTTTTCGATTTTTTTAAAAATAGATCTTACCCGAATTTTAATTTCTTTGGCACAGAACCTTTGTGTTGACATGCATATGTTTATTTTTAGCCAATAAAAAATTGGGGTTCGTGCGGCGTTTATGGGCGTAATTTTTGGTCGAAAAAAGGGGGGTGCTTTTTTAACGTTATTTTAATTGCGCATTTTTACATTATTATGAGCGCATAGGTGACTTCAGAATTTCTTTGCCAGTATTACCCAAAAGCTTGCTTGGTGCTATATTTAGAAACAACAAATATATCAACCAATGGAAATCATTTCTGTATTTTCTCCTACGCTTTACATTGGGTTCAAAAACTTACCGGTGACCGGGATTTGCTAATGCGCAATTGTAACCATTTGTCTATCTGGACATATGAATACGGGAAAATCTTTTACTTCATTAAAAGATACCTTATTATAATTTGAGTTTATATTACAAATGACAGAAAAAAATCTTTTCTTTTACGCCAAGGGGAGCTGATCAAAGAGAGGTACCCCCTTCTTGAAAAGGTCGAAAAAATTTGGAGGGTTGTTTGAGGAAATACGGTATTTCACAAAGATGTTTTAACTTGCCGTAAAAGTTATTGCCGATTTTTTGGAAGATGTATATGTACTCAAAATAACGGGCATAGTTTGAATTCTGCTTTTGAGTGTTTACTTCAAAACACTGGTTTGAATAAAAAAATAAATATCATTTTTCGCAATTTGAAAAATGGCATATTTTGAAACAGACTATAATCTAGTAAAATCACCCAAAATCCGACCAATTTTGGCATTTATAATTACTTCTCTATCTAAACAAGACCTTGGTTACAGTTTGTGATACTTTACAGCATGATTAATATTTTTGCTTGCATTCTTTGTGTTACACCCATTTTTCGTAAAAATGACAATTTTCACGAACCAAAATTTCAGTCATGTTCTTACTTCAAATCCAATTTTAAATTTTTAAAAGTGTTTAAAAGTTTGGTATTTGTATATGCAAAATAAAACAAAAAACAGTTCCGACATTTATTGAAGCAATAATGATTTATCCAATATTCTTAGTGTCCATCCGATTTTCTCTCCATTTTCATTAATGTAGAAAAAAGAAACAGACTATAGTCTGGTTTTTGGGGTCTAAATTTAGATCGAGTGTCATAATACTTGTTTTTATATAAAACTTTCACTTTCAAAACGATTAAAGTTTCAAACCAAAGGGTGCATTGTAAAAAATCAGTTTTCGTCTAGGTTACAATAGCGTATTGATTTACAATGCATTTTCCATAGGGGGGTACCCTGGTTTTCGATTTTTTTAAAAATAGATCTTACCCGAATTTTAATTTCTTTGGCACAGAACCTTTGTGTTGACATGCATATGTTTATTTTTAGCCAATAAAAAATTGGGGTTCGTGCGGCGTTTATGGGCGTAATTTTTGGTCGAAAAAAGGGGGGTGCTTTTTTAACGTTATTTTAATTGCGCATTTTTACATTATTATGAGCGCATAGGTGACTTCAGAATTTCTTTGCCAGTATTACCCAAAAGCTTGCTTGGTGCTATATTTAGAAACAACAAATATATCAACCAATGGAAATCATTTCTGTATTTTCTCCTACGCTTTACATTGGGTTCAAAAACTTACCGGTGACCGGGATTTGCTAATGCGCAATTGTAACCATTTGTCTATCTGGACATATGAATACGGGAAAATCTTTTACTTCATTAAAAGATACCTTATTATAATTTGAGTTTATATTACAAATGACAGAAAAAAATCTTTTCTTTTACGCCAAGGGGAGCTGATCAAAGAGAGGTACCCCCTTCTTGAAAAGGTCGAAAAAATTTGGAGGGTTGTTTGAGGAAATACGGTATTTCACAAAGATGTTTTAACTTGCCGTAAAAGTTATTGCCGATTTTTTGGAAGATGTATATGTACTCAAAATAACGGGCATAGTTTGAATTCTGCTTTTGAGTGTTTACTTCAAAACACTGGTTTGAATAAAAAAATAAATATCATTTTTCGCAATTTGAAAAATGGCATATTTTGAAACAGACTATAATCTAGTAAAATCACCCAAAATCCGACCAATTTTGGCATTTATAATTACTTCTCTATCTAAACAAGACCTTGGTTACAGTTTGTGATACTTTACAGCATGATTAATATTTTTGCTTGCATTCTTTGTGTTACACCCATTTTTCGTAAAAATGACAATTTTCACGAACCAAAATTTCAGTCATGTTCTTACTTCAAATCCAATTTTAAATTTTTAAAAGTGTTTAAAAGTTTGGTATTTGTATATGCAAAATAAAACAAAAAACAGTTCCGACATTTATTGAAGCAATAATGATTTATCCAATATTCTTAGTGTCCATCCGATTTTCTCTCCATTTTCATTAATGTAGAAAAAAGAAACAGACTATAGTCTGGTTTTTGGGGTCTAAATTTAGATCGAGTGTCATAATACTTGTTTTTATATAAAACTTTCACTTTCAAAACGATTAAAGTTTCAAACCAAAGGGTGCATTGTAAAAAATCAGTTTTCGTCTAGGTTACAATAGCGTATTGATTTACAATGCATTTTCCATAGGGGGGTACCCTGGTTTTCGATTTTTTTAAAAATAGATCTTACCCGAATTTTAATTTCTTTGGCACAGAACCTTTGTGTTGACATGCATATGTTTATTTTTAGCCAATAAAAAATTGGGGTTCGTGCGGCGTTTATGGGCGTAATTTTTGGTCGAAAAAAGGGGGGTGCTTTTTTAACGTTATTTTAATTGCGCATTTTTACATTATTATGAGCGCATAGGTGACTTCAGAATTTCTTTGCCAGTATTACCCAAAAGCTTGCTTGGTGCTATATTTAGAAACAACAAATATATCAACCAATGGAAATCATTTCTGTATTTTCTCCTACGCTTTACATTGGGTTCAAAAACTTACCGGTGACCGGGATTTGCTAATGCGCAATTGTAACCATTTGTCTATCTGGACATATGAATACGGGAAAATCTTTTACTTCATTAAAAGATACCTTATTATAATTTGAGTTTATATTACAAATGACAGAAAAAAATCTTTTCTTTTACGCCAAGGGGAGCTGATCAAAGAGAGGTACCCCCTTCTTGAAAAGGTCGAAAAAATTTGGAGGGTTGTTTGAGGAAATACGGTATTTCACAAAGATGTTTTAACTTGCCGTAAAAGTTATTGCCGATTTTTTGGAAGATGTATATGTACTCAAAATAACGGGCATAGTTTGAATTCTGCTTTTGAGTGTTTACTTCAAAACACTGGTTTGAATAAAAAAATAAATATCATTTTTCGCAATTTGAAAAATGGCATATTTTGAAACAGACTATAATCTAGTAAAATCACCCAAAATCCGACCAATTTTGGCATTTATAATTACTTCTCTATCTAAACAAGACCTTGGTTACAGTTTGTGATACTTTACAGCATGATTAATATTTTTGCTTGCATTCTTTGTGTTACACCCATTTTTCGTAAAAATGACAATTTTCACGAACCAAAATTTCAGTCATGTTCTTACTTCAAATCCAATTTTAAATTTTTAAAAGTGTTTAAAAGTTTGGTATTTGTATATGCAAAATAAAACAAAAAACAGTTCCGACATTTATTGAAGCAATAATGATTTATCCAATATTCTTAGTGTCCATCCGATTTTCTCTCCATTTTCATTAATGTAGAAAAAAGAAACAGACTATAGTCTGGTTTTTGGGGTCTAAATTTAGATCGAGTGTCATAATACTTGTTTTTATATAAAACTTTCACTTTCAAAACGATTAAAGTTTCAAACCAAAGGGTGCATTGTAAAAAATCAGTTTTCGTCTAGGTTACAATAGCGTATTGATTTACAATGCATTTTCCATAGGGGGGTACCCTGGTTTTCGATTTTTTTAAAAATAGATCTTACCCGAATTTTAATTTCTTTGGCACAGAACCTTTGTGTTGACATGCATATGTTTATTTTTAGCCAATAAAAAATTGGGGTTCGTGCGGCGTTTATGGGCGTAATTTTTGGTAGAAAAAAGGGGGGTGCTTTTTTAACGTTATTTTAATTGCGCATTTTTACATTATTATGAGCGCATAGGTGACTTCAGAATTTCTTTGCCAGTATTACCCAAAAGCTTGCTTGGTGCTATATTTAGAAACAACAAATATATCAACCAATGGAAATCATTTCTGTATTTTCTCCTACGCTTTACATTGGGTTCAAAAACTTACCGGTGACCGGGATTTGCTAATGCGCAATTGTAACCATTTGTCTATCTGTCTCCAATCAGATTTAAAAGTTACTTTCTCCATGAGGGAAGAACAAGTATCTTGCAAGGTTGGACATAGTTTTTTTTTAAACATTTACTTTTTTAAAACACAAAATCAGGCCCTTTTAAAAATTTGCATGTTAGTTTTGTAAATGAATGGATAAGCCTGTGTATGTTGGAATGTTTTAAGTAGTCAAAACTTTTCAAATAAAAAAAAGAAGTGAGTTATCTCCCCTTCTTCTATTTTAAGATATATATTTACAGTGTAAAAAGGCATGAAAATCACAGACCTAAGATCTATATGCATGTAATGGACACTGAGGATAATTGACCTATTAAAATCAGACCTTAGAAAGTACAACCCTATATTTTATGCATGTGAAACATTAGTATTATTAATTTTAAAAGTAATGACTTGAAGCATGCTCTTGGTTGTAATATGTATGTCTGTTTATGTCTATGTTATACTGTCACAAACTATATAGTTTATACGACAATAAAGATTGAATTTGAAATTTGTTCAAAATTGAAAATGTCTTTATAAGTTTCTTCTTAATAATTTGTATAATATTTGTTTACTTGCAGAAATTATAATTAATTACCTTAAAGAACAAAGAAAAAACAGTTTGTTTTATTCTTCAATAAGCTTCAAGTCTTTGAAAACTTGAAGACCCAAGATTGTAATTTCAAACATTATTAGTTGTGTATGTTGTTTGTATTAGCAGTAATGTGTTATTGGATGTTGTTAACTATTTAAATGGGTTACAGTGCTTGTTTTTGTTTTTATTAACAAAACATATATGAGTTTATTTTGTGACATTTGGATATACATGTAGCATTTTTTTAATAATGTTAAGGTAAAATTGAGCTTGGCAGTTTGTTTATTTTATTTTAATATTTAAATTTTGCAATTATGTTTTTGATAAATTCCTTTCATAGCATTTATCCACAACTTTCTCATTTGAAAAGAAGAGATAGTTTAAAAGATTACCTTATATTTCCATTTGTACCAACTTTCATGGATTTTTATAAAGGACTGTTTTTTTTTATTCTGAATTTCATGCATAATCAAAATTTTGATATTTAGGCAACTAACATTTTCAGATTCTAATTAATTAAAATTTGTGGATTATTCCATCCATGAAGACAACAAAATTACTGTAACATAGAAATTTCTGTGAGGTATTAATTTTGTGAATTTAGCATCTTCAATTCCCTATTTTTGTAAATAGTGAGTTATCTCCCATTTACAAGAGTTGTCCTCCATTAATGGGAAAAATTAGATGTTAATTTTTAAAAATTATTCAGAGGGCTTAGTAGACCCTATTAACTCAGGAAAACATGTTACATATCTTTTTCAAATTAATCATATTTTACATTTGGACATTTTTTGACAAATTAAAAAATAAATGCAGAAAAACTTTTAATATTTGTCCACACAGTAACTAGGATAACTCTGCAAATGGGAGATAACTCACAATAGACTTATTAGGGAATATCTACACTGAAATGATACCCCATGAAAATTGTTAGGTTCTTTCATAATTACATGAGTTCTTGGAAAACAGACTGGCTGATCTTTCACAAGTGGTAGAATTTTTCGGTCTGTTAGTGAATGGAGCGCAGCCGAATGAGCCAAAAGTCCCCAAAATTTTTCATCACGAGTGAAAGATCATTGACATATTCCAAAAATGTGTGTAAATACTTATTTTTTTCTGCAAAAATTAAATTTTTAAATACTAAAATCGTAGGAAACATCATTTTTAAGTAACAATGCATTTCATTGGTCAACATCATCAATTAGCTATCAGTACTTATGGTTTTTATTGTGGGATCCCTGCACGTCACTGGTCTCATCTCAACCTGGTCATCTCACACTGAAGAGTGTAATTTACGGAAGAATATGTTTTCCATGTTAAATGTCAATAAAAGATCAGGTATTTTAATTTTGAATTAAAACAAGCAAGTTCATAATGTACTTAAAACAGAAATCACAAAATTCAAACCAAACAGAAATATTCACTTTTACAGTTATTGGAAAGGTCAAATGAAGGTTAAATACACATTTTCTATTAATATTTAAATTCATGGTTTGTTTTACTTGTGTTTTACAGACACGCCCCAGACCAACCTACCTGATATCCAGTCCAGCCCTGATATAACCATACTATGTGAGAAATGTCAGGACTATATAAATCTCATTCACCTGCAAGAACATCGGAAATACCACAAAGCCCTTGCTACTCTGAAGTATGGAAAACGCCTGCCAAGACCAGAAAATATTGACATGTTACTGAAAAGACGTAATGTTATCATAAAGAAGTTAAAACAGACAGCTTCAAGTTCAGGAATTACACTTGAACCCAGAGAAGTTCAGAAAATAAACGAAGCATATGAATATTTGAAATCTGATATAGATGGGACTCTTGCTCAGCTTCAACCTGCTAGAGAGGGAATAGATGTAAACATGAAAGGCTCTGCATTAAATTGTAGCCTTGACTGCGCTTACGCTGTTGGTTTTTGTTCCCATGGTAACAGTCGGTGGAAGAGTCACATGGAAGATACCAAAGTTTACCAGGATGCATTTGGCGGGGACGAAAGTAAATGTTACATGGCCATTTTTGATGGGCATCATGGGAGGTTTGCTGCTGATGTTGCAGCTTCTGAACTTCATCACATGCTTTTGAACGAGATGAAGAAATTTGATCCAAAGATTAAATCAACCATGGCGAAAAACATGGCTGAAAATATCGATGATCTTTCACAGTATCAATTTGAACGTCCCACAACTAAAGAAAGTGAAAGGGAGGTATTATACGAGGGAAGTTTAGATATTGTTAACCAGATAATTAAACTGTGTGAAGAAAAATACGATGATATGATGACCATACATTCTGGCCGAACATCAAAAGTACCAGAGTCAGAGAAAACTAAGGAAAATTTAATTCCAATCCTAGAAGAAAAGTCTGACCTTGAAAAATCTCAAGACAACATTGAAGAAAAACCTCAAAAGAAAAAGAAACAACCTAAACCACCAATGTCTCTCAAGCTAGAAGAGGCATTCAAGAAAGCATACCAGTTGATTGATATATTACTATCGTATGGTAAGGATGAGTGCTCTAGGGTCAGATGGAGTGGATGTTCTGCCTCAACGGTAATCCTACAGGACATGGACCCAAATAGATTGGACCGAGACTGGGTAATACAGACAGTGAAGGAGGAAGAGGAGGAGGATGTGGATGACCTTGACACCATAAGGAAAAACTCTGGTTACGAGGAACCTCGTATGCTGGGCTTGATACATCTGGCTAATGCTGGTATGTGTGTCGATTTTTAAATAGACATTGTAAATAATTTTAGGCATGCAACTTTGACAGGTAGGTTTAATGAACCTCCTTTGATTGCAGTGGCTTTACAGAAAATTGTCGAGTTTATCCATGAACAAATTCATCTAATGCTATAAAAGACCAGGTATACAATCATGCAATTAAAACTTTCATCAGCTTTCCTTCCTTGAACTTAAAATCTTTTTGACATTGACAATGTTGCTATTCCTTATTTTTCAATTCAATTCTTTAGGAATTTCATTTTGATGCATAGATCACTTTAAACTGATTAAAGAATTTCTCATTTTATTCTCTCTAGGAAATGTCCATTGTGTTCTTGTAAGAGGAAACCAAGCTTACAGACTTTCTAAAGACCATACACCTCACAATGAGAAAGAGGCCAAGAGGGTGATCAAAGCTGGTAACTATAAATTTCTTACAAATGTTCAATGCATTGAAATGTTAAACGTAAAAATCCTAATCAATTGTCTATAGTGATAATGGAGTGATGCAGAAGACACTTTACAAAATCGTCAAAAAAAAGGTATTATTTTCTACCAAAGTACATACAATCAATCATTTAAACAGGTCAGTAATTTTGTGTTCACTTTAAGATTTACTTTTAGTCTACTTAAATGACTAGGAAGTTTTTGAAAAAAAAAGTCTCTTGAATAATGAGTGTCCCGCTGAAAAGAACATCATTTTCAATACTAGTATTTTTTATGCGTTTAGGTGGAGACATAAGTGAAAGCAAGAAAGAGAAACAACTTAATGGTGTTCTCTGCACCACAAGGGGCCTTGGTAACCATGGTGATGTCAGACTGAAGAAATGTGTATCAGTTGAGCCCTATACCACATCGATTCCTATAGATCAGTATGCACAGTTCATGATCATGGCATCACATGGAGTATGGGAGGTGTTCACTCCACAGGAAGCAACCTCTTTATTGTTGAAGGTAAGAATGGCATCACATGGAGTATGGGAGGTGTTCACTCCACAGAAAGCACCCTCTTCATTGTTGAAGGTAAGAATGACATCACATGGAGTATGGGAGGTGTTCACTCCACAGGAAGCAACCTCTTTATTGTTGAAGGTAAGAATGGCATCACATGGAGTATGGGAGGTGTTCACTCCACAGGAAGCAACCTCTTTATTGTTGAAGGTAAGAATGGCATCACATGGTGTATGGGAGGTGTTCACTCCACAGGAAGTTGAAGGTAAGAATGGCATCACATGGAGTATGGGAGGTGTTCACTCCACAGGAAGCAACCTCTTTGTTGTTGAAGGTAAGAATGGCATCACATGGAGTATGGGAGGTGTTCACTCCACAGGAAGTTGAAGGTAAGAATGGCATCACATGGAGTATGGGAGGTGTTCACTCCACAGGAAGCAACCTCTTTATTGTTGAAGGTAAGAATGGCATCACATGGAGTATGGGAGGTGTTCACTCCACAGAAAGCAACCTCTTCATTGTTGAAGGTAAGAATGACATCACATGGAGTATGGGAGGTGTTCACTCCACAGGAAGCAACCTCTTTATTGTTGAAGGTAAGAATGGCATCACATGGAGTATGGGAGGTGTTCACTCCACAGGAAGCAACCTCTTTATTGTTGAAGGTAAGAATGGCATCACATGGTGTATGGGAGGTGTTCACTCCACAGGAAGTTGAAGGTAAGAATGGCATCACATGGAGTATGGGAGGTGTTCACTCCACAGGAAGCAACCTCTTTGTTGTTGAAGGTAAGAATGGCATCACATGGAGTATGGGAGGTGTTCACTCCACAGGAAGCAACCTCTTTGTTGTTGAAGGTAAGAATGGCATCACATGGAGTATGGGAGGTGTTCACTCCACAGGAAGCAACCTCTTTGTTGGTTAAGGTAAGAATGGCATCACATGGAGTATGGGAGGTGTTCACTCCACAGGAAGCAACCTCTTTATTGTTGAAGGTAAGAATGGCATCACATGGAGTATGGGAGGTGTTCACTCCACAGGAAGCAACCTCTTTGTTGGTTAAGGTAAGAATGGCATCACATGGAGTATGGGAGGTGTTCACTCCACAGAAAGTTGAAGGTTAGAATGGCATCACATGGAGTATGGGAGGTTTTCACTTCACAGGAAGCAACCTCTTTATTGTTGAAGGTAAGAATGGCATCTCATGGATTATGGGAGGTGTTCATTCCACAGGAAGCAACCTTTTTATTGTTAGAGGTAAGAACAGTTCAATATCACTGAGAAGTGTTCACTTCACATTACACAACATCTTTAACGTTGAAGGTAAACAATTTACAATTTTGAAAGCCATTTCAACAAACACAGTTTTGGATGTCAACCTGTTTGTGGATCTGCCCACAAGTGCAACCTTTTTATTGTTAGAGGTAAGAACAGTTCAATATCACTGAGAAGTGTTCACTTCACATAACACAACATCTTTAACGTTGAAGGTAAACAATTTACAATTTTGAAAGCCATTTCAACAAACACAGTTTTGGATGTCAACCTGTTTGTGGATCTGCCCACAAGTGCAACTCCTTATCTGCTGTTAGATTTACTTTACATGAAGAAAAAAACATCATATAGTAGTTGTACTTATGAGTCTTGTAAGAGCATTTCTGCCTCAAATTTTGATGAAACTAAATATAAGCATATGAAGATTATAGATAAGGGTGTCACAGCCCTTTTGGTACACGGTATTCCATGCTTTTTAAAGGGTATTCAGTACGCCAAGGTGTGGTACAGGATGTTCCCAATTTTAAGGCATTGGCTGTGATCTTTAGAGTATTTGGTATTCAAGTCTTTTTAACAGTATTCTGTCCTTTTTGTCTCGCCTGCGAAGCAGAGCGGGACATAGGTGTTACTTTAGCGGCGGCGGCGGCGGCGGCGACGGCGGCGACGGCGGCATTAACTTTTTGGAAAAGTTTTATGAGCACCTTCATATCTCAACAACTATAGGTCCTGGGTTGATGAAACTTGGTATGCATATGCCCCAGTAGTAGCTTAGCACAGTTGCATCCCCATCTTTTGACCTTGACCTTGATTTTCCGGTTGAGTGACTTTGACAATTTTCAATACATATAATAGCAATGAAAAAGTTTTGCGAGCACCTCCATATCTCAAGAACTATAGGTCCTGGGTTGATGAAACTTGGTATGCATATGCCCCAGTAGTAGCTTAGCACAGTTGCATCCCCATCTTTTGACCTTGACCTTGATTTTCCGGTTGAGTGACTTTGACAATTTTCAATACATATAATAGCAATGGAAAAGTTTTGCGAGCACCTCCATATCTCAAGAACTATAGGTCCTAGGTTGATGAAACTTGCTATGCATATGCCCCAGTAGTAGCTTACCACAGTTGCATCCCCATCTTTTGACCTTGACCTTGATTTTTCGGTTGAGTGACTTTGACAATTTTCAATACATATAATAGCAATGGAAAAGTTTTGCGAGCACCTCCATATCTCGAGAACTATAGGTCCTAGGTTGATGAAACTTGGTATCCATATGCCCCAGTAGTAGCTTAGCACAGTTGCATCCCCATCTTTTGACCTTGACCTTGATTTTCAGGTTGAGTAACTTTGATTATTTTTATTGCATATATTTGCAATGTTTAAGTTCTATAAACATCTTTTGATCTCAGAAACTGAAATTCCATGTAAATTCAAAATATAGTGGAAGTAAGAAAGAATAATTGTTTCTGATGGTGCCGGCAGGCGAGACATACTTTAGTGTTAACTCTTGTTTAAACAGTATTCAGTATTCCGGGGGCGGGGGCTGTGACACCCCCATAAATGCATTGAAATATTTAAGTGCCCATTATTGACACCCATTTTGATTTTTCGATTTTTATTTATTGTCATTTTGTTCATTTCAGTTGTTGCCTAGCAACTTTGTTCCAGTTCCAAGTAAAATAAGTACAACATTAAAACCACTGATGGAAGACAACCAGAGCCAACATCTTACATCATATTCAAATATTACCCAGAGTGCCAAGCAACATCACCATGGAAATAGTACAGAGAGAGAAAAAGAGACAGAGCTGTCTCCAGTTATTGATACCAGTCCAAGAAAAGACGCCAAAAGTCCTATAAGTGAAATTGACCTTCAAACCGAGGTTGGAAGTCACATTGACAATTTTGATAATGAATCTGGAAATGAGGCTGATGTTGAAACTTATGGGGATTATCTTTCAATCCCAGCATTCTCTAGGATGTCCAATATTAATCCTAACCATTCAAGAGAGGCGTTTCATAGAGAGTTTGCCAAGATAATGGCAGAACATTTAGTTCAGGCAGCACTACAAGCTGGAGCTAAGGATAATATAACAGTGATGATAACTCTATTGCCAGGGTGTGGATTATAAAATGAACTGCTTGTGCTTATAAAAAGAATTATTTATGAAAACTGTCTTTCTCTCAGAAAAGATACATTTAAATTTTACTGCCAATGCCCAGAAAAAACTGAACTCTGTATGAATATTTTGTAGAAAAAAGGGAGCAGGAATAACTTGAAATTATTTTTTGACCGTGTTACTAAATCAATTATCTGAATTCACTACTAAAGTTTTAAAATGTTAATAACTATTATAATGAATTGTGTCTATTATGTGATGATAAAAGTATAGTATAAAATAAAATAATCCTGCCCTAAATGACTTTAAAATGACTGCCATTATCAATAAAGGCTAAAGTTTATTTGCATTTACTCCATATGTAGAAAAGCATTATGAACAAAAACTCTTTTTTTTTTCTAGAAAACTGAATAAATAAAACACGATGAGGAAATTGATCAATTTGTTACTTAATTTTAATTTGTTTGTGATGCTTAAATTTGCTGTAATTGTTCAGTTTTGTTTTTGTTTTATAGAGATATTTGTTGAAGTATTTTTATTTTACTACTGACGTTTTTAAAGTGCAGAATATTTACTTTAATGCATTAATTTTCTGCTTAAAGCTATGAGTTTTAGATAACATATACATGTATAAGACTGTGATAAAATGTTATTGTTTTATATTTTTGTTTGACAAATATGCATTTTGTTTATATATTATATTTATAAAAAGTTCTAAAAGCACATGAATGTTTATTACTCTACTTTATTATTCCCGTCCAGTTGGAAAAGAAGTGGTCAGGAGTACCTAAGCTTAAAAGTAAAAAAGAAGCTTAGCAATTTTAGGGTCAATAAGTCAATAGGTCAAAAATTTAGTTAGAAATTAGGTTAAAGAGTGTAACTTTTGAATGCATCCAAATAATTTTATGAAACTTACACCCATTTAAGCTTATAAGGTGTTATAAAGATGCATACGGATTTTGGAGTCACCAAGTCAAGGTCATAATCCTTAGAATATACAACAGGAGTGCTGCAACAACTAGGTACTTATTATAACCCGTCTGTAGAGCCACAGTTCAACCATCAGTTTTTAAATGTTATAGGTTAGCCTCCACAAAGCTTATTCAGAGAAAGATCCAATTTATGTGCCTTATTGTCCACATATTTTTAGCACAACTCTTCCTAAACTGCCAGATAGATTTTCATAAAATTTTACAGGAATGAAAATATCATATGTAGGTGTACAGTAGAAATTTATTGCACTGTTAATATCATTCAGAGGATTTAACAGTAAATGGACTTTTTTCATTATATCTGGTGGATCCAGCAGGGTTAAAAACAACCTGCGACCTGAGGGCTTTTTAAGGGAGACTTCCGACCTACACTTCATAAAATTGACCTTTGTCAAAAAACGACCTGCGACCTCCGCCAAAATATGCCTTTGAAAAGCAACCTTGCGACCTCGGGGCCCATTTTAAAAGCGACCTTGCGACCTGAGGGGGGTACCCTGCGGGAGCCCCTATCTGCAATGTGAAGTAGATGAGCTTACTCACAGTATTCTAGTTTTGATATGATTAAAACAAAATATAATGATACTGGTACTCATATCAATCATATTCATTCTTTGATTGCCATGATGACAAATAGAACATTAAATGGCATGTTTTAAATTTAAAGGAGACTTCAACTACATGTATCTGGTTTTGTCTTGTTTTCTTCAATATTTTGAGATTAATAATCTTTAATTGGTTATTTGAACTGCCAATCTTATGTTCCTTCACTTTTACCTTTGAGCCACAAATAAACAAAAAAAAAAGAGCTCTATTTTCTGATTCTTTAATAGATAACATGTACAAAACTATTCTCCATCCAATACATATAATAAAAGGGAGATAAATTATCACAGTGAAACATTCATAAACAGTAAAATCCTCATCAAGTAAAATGTTTATCTGGAAACATTGTAAAATGTTTATCGACAAATATTTTTTTAAGTACTACATGTATATTGTAAATTTATGTATGATCCTTAAAAAAGATTCATAAAAGCACAAAAAAACAGTAATGTATATAAATTGTAATTAACATTGATACATTGATATTGTATCCTGTTATAACCTTTGTTATTTAAAGTACCTTATATAAAAAGAGTAACATTATGAAATAGATTTAAAACCATTCAAAAACATGGATAAACAAAAACATGATCACAGTAATGAAACAACAACATGATGAAAAAACACTATAAATACATGTTCAAATAACAACAGTTTTTTAGTTTTAGATAAAATTACACCTGTTTCCGCTCCAAAGAGCTCTGTCAGATCATTTATTCAGAAAAAAATCTACATATAAATTCTACTGTTAGGATGACATGAAATAATTAAAATCTTCACTAAGGCATGGGTATGAGGTTAATATAACTCAAACTCTGGATTAAAAGAGTAAGACACGAAATAGTGGGGTTTCCATGGGTAAAATGATAATAATGTGAAAATTGACCATGGCAGAATTTGAATGAAAAATGGAATTTTAAAATAATCTCAGAAAAATCATCATTACTGGTATAAAACTATGATATTTAGCAAAGAAAAATCAATTCAAGGGGAGATAATCGTAACAATAAATGATGTAAAACCTGAATGTGGATTTTGATTTAAAGTTCATATAAAAAAATTATTAAATATTTAAATACTGCTTGGTTGAAAAGCTGTGCAAGTGATAACATTTGCAAAAAAAGCATCAATATATAAATCTCACAAAGAGAAAAACAGTGTATACATTTTCTTTCTGCATAAAATTTTGACAAACTTGTTTTCTTTGGTTGACAAATGTCACATAACATTATCCAGAATTAATTAATACCTTGTTTGAATTTGGACAATAACTATATCATATATCATAACATTCAATAAGGTGTGTCTGTTCATAAAAATTACAAAAATAGTGCATATAAAAATTCTTTGATTATTCTACATGTACATTAGTAATGCTGACTTGGCTAACAATTCAATTATAATAAATAAAATTATTAATTAGTATAATTAAATTATAATACTTTGTGATTGTGGTATAAATTTAGAATTTAATGCTAATGTGATTTTTGATCTACATGCTAAAATTATAATACTTTGTGTCTGTAATACAAATTTAAATTTAATGCTTTTCGTATTTGATTTTTGATCTACATCCTATCGAAATCAAAATTATTGGATAAATAATTGAAAATACAAGAATTATTATGATTAGAATTAATTGTTTTATTCTAAAACATGAATTTTCTCTGAATATCATTAAGGATTCCAGATCATTTATACAGTTTTTTTTTTATTTATAATACTAAACAGGATTTTAATGCTTTTTCAAAGGTTTTGATCTGCAAATAACAATCTAATACACATCATTGTTAAAATTTAAGATTGAATCA
This sequence comes from Arcuatula senhousia, assembly GCA_963971305.1. NCBI lineage: Eukaryota > Metazoa > Mollusca > Bivalvia > Mytilida > Mytilidae > Arcuatula > Arcuatula senhousia. Next base: position 4,495,240 of record OZ020317.1, on the reverse strand, counting down.
TTCATAATCATTGTGAATATATGTAATACTATAAAGAACTTAATGCTATTTCGATGTTTTGATCTTGGTCTATAGTTACTGATAAAAAATATTCAATAATACTTACTCTGCTTGTTTTAAATACTAATGTGGATGTCGTGTACAAGTTACAACTTTGTACATGTTGAAACATGTACAAATAAATTGTACAAGTTAAGAAAAATATTGATTGACCTCTACATTGTTTTTTGTAATCATAAATGAAAATGGAATATTAAAGAAAAAGTGAATTGTGAAGTTCACAATCAAGTCTATAAAATACAACAAGTTTTAAGAACTTCCATTGCATAATGATGGCAATATAAGTTCCCAGACTTTGATGTCTTGATTTCAGCAACAACACATTAAATGCTTTTGTTTGGCACTTCAATAAAACTATTTATTAAACATTTAGGTGAATATTTCTTATAATTAACTTGCAGAATATCAACAAAAAGTTATAATCTCATATGTTTTTGGGGGATTACATGTGCTTGATGAAAGACAACCATGTCATATTTTGTCTTAACTTGTACAATTCATCTGTACATGTTGCAACATATACAATATTGCAACTTGTACACAACATGGATAAATTTAATCAATCTCTTCCTTAAATTCATATGATGTCTAATTGAAAACTTTCATCAAATAAACACAGAATACTCAATTTTGAAAGTAACAATATTAAAAAACATGTAAAAGTGTATAATAATGCTGGTGAATAAAATAGCAAAATATATTTTTTTCTTGCAAAAAGCAACAATATTGTAAAATGTGAACATCTGAATAATACATTTATAACAAAAATTTTCTTTATTTCTTTTATGAAATTCTTTTAAAAAATGATATAAGTGTAAGTAAAGCTTATTATTTGTTGGTATAATTTAGCACTTATTTGGTCACATAATCTTTTTGACACAATAAGACAATATATTATAAAGCTTTTGATATGATAGAACATTGGGGGTTTTCCATTTTATGGTCATCATAATTTAAAAGGACAAAGAAAAATATATGAAATTTTGAATAAAAGAAGGAAATGACAAATGAACAAATAAGATCAAGACAACTACACGTTTTCATTTTGAAAAATGAACTCTAGATAATAAACGATGTACGGTAAATTGATTCATGAAAATTAAATCAAGGTCTAAAAAAAACTTCCTGAAATATTTATGAAGATAAGGTTACAAATATGACTAATTAAATGAGAAGTTTGTCTAAATTCATGTACAAAAGTTAAATAGAATTCCTAATCAATCTCATACCATATAAAAAAGGGGGAGGGTTGAAATATTCTATGGGAAATTTTTCTAGTATACATGTTATATTATTGATCATGATTCATACTTTGTCAGATGTCTATTTACTTCAAATTTAAACCTACTTCTTACTACTTTTCAAATATTACAACTTTAACAAAATTAAATTTCTTGAACTTATATTTTTCTTCTTCATTATTAACTCTGGTTTTTTAAAATCTAAACTTGTTTTTGTTATTTTGTTCTAATATAACAGAGGTGGTCAAAAAGCAGTTTTTAAACAATTATAATCAACACAACCTTGTTAATATTTGAGTGCAAGATTAATGGTTCAATTGCTTTGTTTCATTACACTAATAATTTCTATCATTCAAAATTATGTTTTTACTGTTAAATGCAGCAAACATTGTTTTAAAAATGTCATTGGTTGAAAATGATGCAATTAATTTAAAGCAAATTCATTGGTCAAAATTACAAGGCAGTAAATGTAAAGCTACACAGCCATTGGGTGTTTCCCAGTGACTACTTGATGGGCTTGTATATCGTCCAAAACTCCTCGGAAAGACTCCACACTGACATGTCCTTTAGGATGCTGACCTGCGGCAGTATTGTAAACTTGGTCGAAAGTATCTCCTGTCATCTGTACTCCAATGTTTGAAAATATTGCTTTGAGCTGTTGAAAAAAAGAAAACAACAAAATATTAAAATTGAGAAAAAAAGTAAATGATTTCCATTGATTTAAAACAGACCTGTCAAGTGTCATGCAACTCGCATGAGACTCCGCATCTTATTGCAATTTGGCAACAAATTACTTTTATCTTTTATTTTTTTCCTTTGATCTTTGTGTTATACTCAAAAAACAATTTCCGATGGCGGCCATTTTGAAAATGGCTGTCCGTAGCCATGTGACTTTGGTTTTATATCGGAGGGCATAAGTTTATGGTCTCAAATAACCCATATGTTTACTATGTTATCTCAAACCGTTTTCAAGTTATAAGCCAAAAACCGTTTAGCCGAACCGTGTTAAAGGCCATAACTCGAAAACGGTTTGTCGCACAGTGTTTGACCCTTTATATCAAATAAAGGTCTAAATGAGACAAGTATTTTTCCCATTACATGTCTGCTTCTATCTTGTATGGTTTTTGTCAAATCTAAGGCAAGCAGCTCACAAAAACTTGACAGCCCTGTTTGAAATGTTATAAAAATGTCAGCTTTGCCATTTTACTGATCACAAATTAAAAGCTCTATAATTTTTTTTTTTCAGTTCTTATATCCTTTGATGGTTAATGATTGATGCTTGCTTCTTTTCTGTGGAATCGACACTCAAAGTCTAAAAGATTTGTTTGTCAAATGCTGCCATATTATGTATATAATATTACTATATAAATGTAAAGAAATACTAATTTAAATAAATTACACAAATGCTTGTTTTTTTTAAACTTAACAAACTGTGTCCAATATAAACTAACTGTTACCAGCTTAAATAAAATATCATTAAACAATTTTATTTATTTTTCAAATATCTCCCTTGCATCTATGTTTTTCAAAAATCTAATGAAATAGCATATTGAAGTAATGTCATGATATTTTTTTTCACCTAAATTATCTCCCTTTTCTAAAAAAAAAAAGTAAAAATTAACATACTTGTTCTTTGCTCCTTGGCAGTAAGAAATCTTTCTCATACACATTGAATCGACTGAACATGGATGGGTTGACAAGGCCATAAGCATCAGATTCATCACCATAATTTTTAGTATCATCTACACGTCTGATTCTTGGTGCGTGGAGATCTGTTCTGATTGTTGGTACCCCATAGGTTCTGTAATCTACAAAGAAAACGTCCAATTGTGGAGTAATCAAGTTGAACAAGGTAAAATTATATAAAGCTAATATTTTTCAACTTAACAAGGAATTATGTGAGAGAATCTTTGACAAAGCTTTTGTTTGTACTTGTCTTTTTTGTGTTTGTCTGTTTATTGTTTAAGAAGGGGGTCATTAATCTTTGACTAAATCGAGAATGGATTTGAATTGTATGCATTTTATTTTGACCTTGGACCAATTGCAAAACAGTGAGCAGAGCTTACTTGCCTCATTGAAGGCTGCTGGCTGTTTTTCATTGTGGTCTTTTTAAATTGCCGCTTATTTATGTGGGCTGTGTCGTGTACATTTCATTATCTTCTATCAAAAGCAGACAAAAGAGAGTGACCAATTGAAAAAATGCTGCAATCTTTCATTTTCCAGAATTCAAACCAAAACGAAAACTGCAATCAAACATGCAATTGTTTAATTGATATTTGTGAAGGAAAAAACTTCAGTCCAATTGTCTCCCCCTGATTGATATTTTTAAAAAATATTGTGGGTATACAGTAACATGTACCATTGACAATAGTGATAAGAGAATGTTTTTGTTTCATGTCAAACTTTACGCTCAAGGACCATATAGTCATTATATAATTAGGGAAGCAACCTGAGTACCTGGTAAATACCATTGACAATAAATAATATATACCTCTTGTGGAAACGCCACCCACTACAGCATTAATCATATTAGCACTAGTTCTGTGATCACCAATGGCTCTGTCGATCTGTAACTTGAGTCTTCGTGGAGTACTCTCAGCACTGTGAACAGACTTCCTCTGTAAATCCTCATCAGACACACCACTTTGACTTCTACCAGCTGATGTAGGCTTGTCTGAAATAGCAATGTTGTGAATTGTAGTTGTTTGATAACAGAATAAATGTACAAAACCAAACATAGGAGACATGTTTAACAAGAAATCATGAGAAAAAAGAAGAATGCCCTCCTTAATCATTATCGTTTTCACATTGATGCAAAATTTAAAAGTCAATCAAGCTCAAAATTTAGGTCAATGTCACTTTATAAGCAAACTATACTTTAGTTCTCATGACCATTGCACTGAAAAGTTCCTATGCTTTATTTTAGACTCGTTTTATCCATTTCGAAAGTTTTTTATATATTATAATTCTCAAAATTAAATAATAGTCAAATTTCTTATGCATATTTCCATTTCATGAATCTTCATGTGAAGTTTTTGTCAAATTTCATTTGTAAATTCTTGTAAGGCACCTTGACAATAGGGGAGGGGTTCTTAAAGTATATATAAGTTTGTAGGACATAATATGAAAAAAAATGGCCTTAAAAGCTTCCGTAGATTAAATCTAATAATCAAATATGGATCAAAGGAAAGAAATAGTTAGGCACTTTGTGCTATTTTTTCTTGACAGTTTTAACAAGTGCACAGACTTTTCGGAAACTTCTGAGAAATTTGGGTAGATGACAGACAGTTTTTTTCCCTCCTGCTTATTGAGTCATGTGACTTTGGCATAATTTGTATAGTGAAAAGCTTCCCTATGTCAAACCTACCATCTTTATCTGGGAGTCCAGATTTCATTTTATCTTTCCAGTTCAAGAAGTTGGAGAATTCTAGGTAATCAATGCAGCCATCTTTGTTAGCGTCACAGCTGTCGAGTAACTGTTCTAATAATTCTGGTTCTAGCGGTAGATGATACTGAATACACACCTCACGTAAATCGCTGATGTCAATTTTACCCTTTCCTTCCTAAAATAAGACAAAATTTTATCATGAAAAGTTAGACATTGAATATGTTATGCATCAAATGTTAAAATATTATGTCAATTCCTTTATCAGACTATTGAGACTAAGTTAAATTATATTTTGGTTGAAGCAACTTTTTTCTTTCTTTTTCAAAAAGCTTATCCACTAAATTTGACATTAAATAATACATTTGACTAAACGTTCTTAATTAAGTAAAATGAGATTAAGTGCTCATTGTCTAGAAATAGAAAAGGGCAGACACAATTCAATACCTTTGAATAAAAGACTTTGTAAAATGTGTGACAAAAATGTAATAGAAGATGAAGTTCATTTTTTAACACAATGTGAAAAATATACAGAATTTAGACAGTCTTTTCAAAATGAAATAATATAACATTTTGGAATATCTAATAATATTGATAATAAAAAATTGTTAAATTGTTTAGATAGCAGCTCTTTAAATGTATTAAAAGTTACTTCATCCTTTATTAGTAAACGTTTTTCCACTCGAAACCAGACACTTTGTGTATAACTAGTCTATTGTATACTATACTCCTTTGAATAAAAGACTTTGTAAAATGTGTGACAAAAATGTAATAGAAGATGAAGTTCATTTTTCAACACAATGTGAAAAATATACAGAATTTAGACAGTCTTTTCAAAATGAAATAATATAACATTTTGGAATATCTAATAATATTGATAATAAAAAATTGTTAAATTGTTTAGATAGCAGCTCTTTAAATGTATTAAAAGTTACTTCATCCTTTATTAGTAAACGTTTTTCCACTCGAAACCAGACACTTTGTGTATAACTAGTCTATTGTATACTATACTCTGTAAATTTCTAGTCATTATGAGGGTCTGGCCAGGATTGGCCATATTATTTAGCGGGAATAGGGGAAAAGTGACTAGCGGGACACGGGAACCTTTATTTCTTATTTTTCGGGATGTGGGATCGGTAGTTTTTATTATCCGGGAAACTGGGATTATAAAATTATTTTGACCGGAATTATGTATGATCATATATTCTTTTGGTAACCACTGTTGTTATTATATATTGTTCATTGGGCCTGTGCCATTATTATAATGTGCTTATGATCAATAAAATCATTCTATTCTTTGACAATCGTTGCAATATGCGTCAATATTAAGTATCTTATGTGTTCAATCTTATATAACTTGCATATGTAATTGAATAGTTTGGTGAACTGGGTATTTTGATGACAAATTGTTTGTTCAAATAAAAGGAATCTACGGTACAATAAACGTGTGTAGAAAATCAATGTCGAAGGAGACAATATCATTAATTCCTTTCATCATTTTATTAATTCCCTTTTCATTAAAAGCATTTACTTTTACCATCTTTACAACCTCAGTTTCATATTAAAAATTGGAAAATAACAACAAAAGTCGAAGCAAATGAAACCAAAACTATTTTGTTCCCTTATTTTATTACTAGAATTTTTAACATTTGCTTGCTTGATGTTTTTTTTTTTCCTACCTTATCATAATATCTAAATGCATGCATGAGATCATTAAAGTTATGAAAGTTGGCCTTCTTGAGATGTTGTCTAATGGCGGCCAGTACTCCGCGCTGTCTATCCTTTCCACGGAGGTAGTCCGCTGGTGCTCGTCCATGCATTAAATCCCCACATCCATATTCATCTGGTTTAACTAGGATACCGTATGTATGGTCTGGCGCTGTCTTCAATGTATCTTTGATTCTGAAAAGAAAAAAAAACATTTTATTTTAATTTGCAAAAGTTATATGTTATATCAAAATGTTCAGAGGTCTCCAAAGCATGCTCAATCGAGCAATAAATATAACTTTGTCCCAAATAGTTAATAGTGAGCATTTAAGAAACAAATATGTGTTTGCATTCACAGCATTTCATGGTAAACTGCAAGAATTAAATACTTAGTGGGGTGTTTCTTAGACCATGAGGAAAGAGTTTCATCTTAAACAGTAAAGACAGTGTTATTTCTTTCATAGAGAGAGAAGCTGGTGAGTAACGCATCAAGTTTATAGATAATTGTATAACATATCGTTTTATCAAAACAACTTTTTCTACCAGGTCAGGTTAAAAAACAAACTATAATTTATGGAAAATTTCTTACGGATCATGTACAAGGCCTAGTTGGGGCTGTGATCTCTCTCTGAAGTCATCTACGCGTTTTGATACTATTTTCGTTGCCTTTTCTTGTTCTGTCTCATGTAACCATTTAAGAGTTTTCTTGACTTTGATGCCAGCATTATTGTGTGGTGTTGGGATTCCAAATTTAGAATCTTGGAAAAAACTTGGTGAGGTATATCCACGCTGCAGTTGTTCTCCGACGTCAAAGTTGGCATGAGTACGTCTGTACAATTCTCGGCCTACGCCTGATTCTTGGTCCACTTCTGCATAAGTCTTGTTTGGGTTGATCAATCCACCGGCACCAATATCTGTAAGGTTGAAAAATTAAAAATTTTCATTTACAAGATATTTATAACTAGTACCTTACAAGATCCCATAACTATTATTTCAAAAAGATTCATGATTCCACTAATAATAATATTCAGAAACAGGTAACTTTTAAATCATTTTGATATCTTACAGCCCCCGTATATTTCTTTTTTTTATTTATTCAACACAATTAAAATTCTTCAAAACTGTAAACTGGATATTTTTTTGCATGACCTAATTGATTGTGATGTCTCTTTTGAAAGAAATTTGTGAGGTTAGATTTTAATGACATATATATTCTTTTATGAGTATCTTATATAAAACCATAAATGTTGCAAAAATGTCGGTTACAAGTTAAGAAATTCCAAAGTATAAACCCCTAACGAAAAATTCCCAATTTACAATAATTTCTAATTACCTAATTCAGTAGGGATACCAAACGTAAATGCATCCTTGTTAAGACCTCTCGGTAAATTTCCAGTCTGATCATGACAGACCCCAAGTGGAGCCCGAACATGACTTGCATAAATATTTTCCTTCCTATCAAATTTCTTTTGTTGGAACAAGGTCTTTGGGAATGGGTTTACAAGTTCGCATGCCGTATTGGATGAGGTCGTGTTGATCCCATGAGTCATGTCTGCTGCCCATTGCCTATGAGGATCCTCTGCTTTGCCATAAAATACTCGCATTTGCCCTGCATCTGGACGAACGGTAGCCCTGAATCTACGAATGACGTCAGCTGAAGGAGGCTGGAAAAATGCAATAAATATTCTAAAAACTATTTTTAACTAACTTTCGATTAAGACTGCAAATTTTAATTGGAAATTCACAGTGAATATTGGACTTCTAAAACTAATGTCATTACATGGTGATATAAATTCACTTTTATTAATGAAACAATTTAAAAAAAAGTATATAGATATCATTTATTATTTAGGGTTCAATCAAATCAGCAATGTTTTAATTTGAGGTCTGACAACCCTCCATATCATACATGAATTATACAATGAAGTTCTTTTGTATTTGATTACAAATTATTGATTGTATGATGTTGATATCAATAAAAAATGAAAAAAAAACCTTTAATGATGACACTTCACTAAGTCATTATTGTTTGAAATGTTGTGTCGGATTTAAAATCGATATGTTTGATTTTTTTAACATCAGTCGATTGATGATCCTCAGCAAGATGTCAGTAACAGCGAGTGTTCTATAGAGAGTTACTTTACCGTCCTTTTGTTTGATCTTATTGTTTTTTGTCTTAGGTTCTCTCTAGTGGAATTAGACTTTGAGCGATTTGATTTTTATTGTGTGTTTATTTTTGTGCTTTGTCTAGGAAAATTGATAGGGGGAAGGTTGGGCCCAAAAAACTACCGGTTAAGTTTAACCCTGCCACATATTATATATGCCTGTCCTAAGCCAGGAATCTTTGACAAAGCTTTCATTTGTACTTGTCTTTTTGATGTTTTCTGTTCTTTGTTCAAGAAGGGGGTGTGTGACTATTTCAGGACTGGATTTAAATTATATGCATTTTCTTTAGACCATGGGCCAATTGCAGAACCCCAAGCAGTGCCAAATGGCCTCGTTGAAGGCTGCTGGTGGTTGTCCATTGTGGTTTTTCTGAATTGCCGCTTGATTGTGGGCTGTGTCGCATACACTTATTCCACATCTCATTATTTCTATATTTCAAATCAATACAGATCATTTACTACATCATTTACATGTACAGGGGCCGATCCAACATGTTTTTTTGCTGAGCAAAGTGAGGTGCGAAAATTTTTTGGGTGTTTTCTTACATGTACATGAATTTTGTGTAACAAACATAATTTTTGTCACTTCTAGGGGGGCTTACGCCCAGTATGCCTTTCCTTGGATCTGCTTCTGATTTAAGAGCTTACCCTTTCATCTCTTGGTTTCATACACAACTCAGCTGTGTCACCAGATATTGTTAACTTCCCAGCCTAAAACATAGAAAATAAATAAATGATCACAGCTCAGAAGACCTGATTGTGTTCTAAAGTAGTAGAAGTTGTGGCTCGTGGTGTTTTTGGTCACAAAAACTGAGTATTAATACACATCGGAATTCCCTGCCTCTTGATAATTCATACTATATCATGTATATAAATGTTAATGAATTTAGGTCAGATTGATGATGATATCCAATAGAAATTGAGGGTCACTGTGCCTGTTCACATCCCCATTAATTTTGCACGAGTTTTAGTATTTCTATCCAATCAGAGTGCATGGTGGTTTTTAGCGGCACACCCAATTTTCAAGCGCAGTTACTGGCGTCATTCTTGCAAAAGTGGCTGCTTGTAGCAGACATATTGTTTACTGGCTTGCTCAGGTCAGATTAAACAAGAGGCTCCCAGGAGCCTGAATCGCTCACCCCTGGTCTTGATGTCAACCCTTTGAAGACTTTTGTATAGCTAAATGAGCTGAATGTTTAAGCAATAAAAAACTCTTCTCTATCTGCAATAGTTTTCATTTCAAAGCAAAAAACACAATTTTTCACCTTTAAGGGACTGTAACCCCTATAAGGGGTCATCTGACAACTTCAACCCTACGAAGATTTTTGTTGAGCTAAATTAGCTGAACATTTCAGCAAGCAACAGCTTTTCTCTATCTGCAATAGTTTTCATTATATAGGCCAAACACACTATTTTTGCCTTTAAAGGGCCACAACCCCTTTAAGGGATAATCTGACAACTTTGACCCTATGAAGTCTTTTGTAGAGCTACATGAGCTGAACATATAAGCAAGCAACATCTTTTCTCTATCTGCAATAGTTTTCATCCTATCAGCCAAAAACACTATTTTTTGCCTTTAAGGGGCCATAACCCCTATAAGGGGTCATTTGACAACTTCGACCCTATGGAGATTTTTGTAGAGCTAAATAAGCTGAACATATAAGCAAGCAACAACTTTTCTCTATCTGCAATAGTTTTCATTCTATAGGCCAAAAACACTATTTTTTGCTTTTAAGGGGCCGTAACCCCTATAAGGGGTCATCTGGCAACTTCGACCCTATGGAGACTTTTGTAGAGCTAAATAAGCTGAACATTTAAGCAAGCAACAACTTTTCTCTATCTGCAATAGTTTTCATACCAAAGAGCAAAAACATGAAAAAACACTATTTTTCACCTTTAAGGGGCTGTAACCCCTATAAGGGGTCATCTGACAACTTGGACCAAATGGAGACTTTTGTAGAACTTTTGATGCTGAAGCAGTAGGGTGGCATCAGATTTCATTTATCTCTTATAGTTTTTGATTTACAAGCCAAAAACAGTAGTCTGACCCCCCTGGTCTATTTTTAACAACGGCGGCCATGTTTTTCGATGAATCACAAAACCCCACATCAGTTCTGTGAGGGATACCCTAAAGTACCACCAGACCAAATTTGGTTTGAATCTGTACAGCCGTTTCAGAGGAGAAGAAGTTTGAAGAAAAGTTAACGACGACGGACGCCAAGTGATGGCAATAGCTCACATGGCCTTTGGCCAGGTGAGCTAAAAAGGTGTGTAAGGCCAAAAAAAAAATATGCAACTCATTCAGAATGTATTTACATGTACACACAGTAAATTGAATCTTTAAAAAATTTAGTCATATGTTACTAGCGTAATGTCAGATTGTCTCTTACTGGAGTCTTAAGAGTATGGCTTAATATTCAAGTCTTCCCTATAATCACACATTCCATTGATCCAAAATAACATTGTGCAATTTGTGGAGTTTTAATTTGCAATTGATACAATGTAGGTTGTGCTGTGTACACATCTCACCATCTTATATAAAGTAAATATGTTTTCATGAATCGATTTTCCGACTCTCTTTTGACACCATTTGCGAGGATGGTCTCAAGAAACGATGCTAGTCCTTCGGAAGGGACGAAAAAGGTTGGCCCTGATACAGGGAGAGCAATACCCTGTGCACGTTAAAGACCCCTTTGTAGAGTTCGATAAGAGTAGGCTCAATGGGGACCGTTTACAAAGGCCAAACTCGCAAACTGCAGGCTGGAGAGGGATTTATAGAAGCATTAAGCTTGTTTCCCAATCCAGGATAAATAAATATGTTTAAACTAAAATATGTTTCTGTGCTATATCTTCACTAGCTTTAAATGCAGACTCTTTCTTCTGTTATATGCTCCCAAAAGGAGCGATAATGGTGGAAATGTAGTTGTACTATGAGCTTAATTTTCTTTCAACGTCCAGTTTAACACGCTTGTTTCCCTACACTTTCGGTGTGTTTTTCACGCTTTTTTCTTTGGCAATTTCTGACGCATTAATCGCACATGTAACCCATAAGTAAATTTTAAGCTAGTGTTTTTATTTTCGTATATAAAATATTTCAATTCAACCTATCATACGCTCCCAAAGGGAGAGATAATGGTAGAAATGTCAATATTCTAGTTGTACTATGACCTGAATTTTCCTTCAGCAGTCGGTATAGCACGCTCGTTTTCCCAAACTTTTGGCGTCTTTTTAACGCTTTTTTCTTTCAAAATCTTAAACGTCATTAAAGGCAGGCAGAGCCAACAAGAAAAGCTAGTTTGTTTTTATTTTTGAGAAAAAAAATGATTAAACTTATACTAGGGTTGCACAATATATCCGTTCCGGATTTGACTCGTCATTTAGACGAGGTTATCAGGGGTCACGGGGAGGAAAACGACGTCATTCACACATGCTACAAAGGGAACGGCATTTTCTATCAACGATTCTTCTGTAATTATTCAACATATAGGGTAAAAATCATTTGCAACTGACAAATAAACCAACCATCAACGTTTCCAACCAATAAAAAATCAATCTTAAACGGAAATAAAGAAATTACTTTCTTCGTCCATTAGCATGTTGGAACCAGTTTTTTTACCAGTTCCTCCTCTTTTGGCTAAATTAGTGAGCAATCCCGCAAATGCGCAACGCGTGTATTGAAACTCCAGGAGCGTAACAGGTTTAACATGACTTATATTAAACATTTAAGTTTGAGAGATACATAAAAATACAATGTACATTGCAACTTCTGAAAAAGAAAAGGGACTGCGCTCACACATTACAAACAGATCACTCTGAAGCAGTGACTGAATAAGCCTAATGACAACGTAGAAAGTGTTAATGTATACATTTCATTGCATGGATACATTATGCTTTGTAAGGCATATGACAGAACATCACAGAAAATCTTAACTTACAGGTCTTAGACTTGGGGACCAATCTTTGTATTTTCCTGCATAAATTCCAGTTGTGCTTCCAAGATTAGGAAGTTTCACTTGAGTTGATGTAGCCATTGTGTAAAATCAAACCAATACACAGATAAGAAGTCACACTGTGTACTTTTTGTATTGGTTTGATGTCGAAAAATCCAAGAAAATGCTGGGAAAATTGCTGTAACGTGCTGCTGCACTGGCCTCCTTTGTTGACAAATCCCTAGCAACAAAGGTCACAAGGTCATTCTCAACAAGTAAAGCTAATATTAAAGTTAGTTTAGAATAAAGTTTTTTATTCCAATTGGATTCAATTTGGTAAAATTTATAGTCAAAATTGTAATTAGACCCATGCAGATTTTATTTTAATTTTTAAAACGAGTTTTTAATGAGAAATTCAACTATTAATTAAATTCCGGAAATACTAAACCGAAATAAGTTTTGATTTTATCTTCGAAATTAAAACATCTTGTGGAATCAGAATACTTTTGACAACTCGACGCAAAATTTTGAAACGACATGATAAAAATGGGTTAAAAAGTGTTTTTGGCTGAAGATAGTTTAATGTCATTCAGATGGAATCATATGGCTCAACAGGTACACATCTAGACAACAATATCAATTCAACAGGAACTAAAAAAACTGGTAAGAACACCAAAATATGGGAAGTGATTTTTGTCACAGTTCAGTGCTCTTTTTATAAGAAAGAACAAAGGTACACCTCGGCGAATTCTAGTGGATCCGTCCCTAAACTTGTCCGTCCCCTAGTAGATCCGGCCCCAAGTAGATCCGTCCTTGGTTGATCCGTCCACTAGTTGATCCGTCCTCTAGTAGATCCGTCCCCAATAAAACATATATAATGTATGAGTTATGCATGTTAATAGTTGACGAGTTTAGGCACATATTTTAGACTTGTGCGGCATATATATTAACTTAATTACGTGTTTAAATTGCAAGTGAACTTGTTAATTTGGAGAAAAAGTTTATAAATGTGATTTCAATTGATAAATGAAGTGTTTTGCGTGCAAATTTAGGTTCATCAATAAGTAATGATCATTATTGCATTATATATTTTCAGGTTTGAACCTTTAGCGTGGTTTATGTAGCAAATCATTTCAGATTTTTCTTAGAAATATTGAGGAAATATATAGTTTTGATACTTTAAAAAGTTTTAAAGATTTTTTTTTTTATAAATAAATTACATTAAAACGGACATATACGATGCCGTCAACTTTTCCACGCCGTCTGAGGATGAAAAGTAAAATTTTCGATGACCAGAAACCTATAGAACACTCACTCTGATCTGCTCATTTTGGTGTGATATTTGCACGATATAGCGCTTTTATTCTATTACTTTGAATTTTTAAGCAGGTATTGTGTTTTAACACATTATTAAGTCGCCCCAAAACAAAATTTTGGCGACTAATTGTTTTTAAATTACCCCGTTTCTTATTATTTTTTATTATATAATTTTTTTTTTTTTCTTGGAAAACATACTTTTATTTCATAAATGTCAATATTTTACCTTTATTATTGGTGCAAATGAAACATTTATGAAAAGGCGCAAATGAAGTATGATTTGTGGCGCAAGTGAAATATATTTTTGGCGCAAAAGAAAAAGTAATTGTCAAAAAACAATGCACTTGTTTTTGTCTCGCCTGCGACGAATGTCGCAAAAGGCGAGACTTAGGTATGGTGACTTCCGGCGACGGCGGCGGCGGCAGCGTCCACAATTGGTTAAAGTTTTTGCTTAAGTCTGTTTTGTGTGAACACATTATGTTACACCATTGATATTTGGTATGCAGTTGCATCAGCATCAGTACAGATCAGTTTTAAAAGGATTTCACCTGTATGCTCCTGCAGTCACGGTCTACTGACTTTAAATTTTACACTGATTTGGCCGAGGTTAACCTTTTTTCTCAAGTCTGTTTAACATGAAGCAGTTATGGTTCACCATTGATATTGGGTATGCACTTTCATTAGCATTAGTATCTAAAGATCAATTTTAAAAGCATTTCATCTGTATGCTTCTGCAGTCACGGACTACTGACTTTGAAATTTTACACCGATTTGGCCGAGGTTAACCTTTTTTCTTACGTCTGTTTAACATGAAGCAGTTATGGTACATCATTGATATTGGGTATGCACTTGCATTAGCATCAGTACAGATCAATTTCAAAAGTATTTTATCTGTTTGATCCTGCGGTCACAGTCTACTGATTTTGAGATTTTACACTTTTTAACTTTTTACTTATGTCATGAGTGTTTTATATAAAGCAGTTATGGTTCACCATTTATATTTGGTATGCAGCTGCTTAAGCATCAGATAAGATCAGTTTAAGGAGGATTTTTACTACATTTTATACTGTGTCCAGTTGCGACAGGCGAGACATGTCTCTGCTCTGTGTTAACAGTTTATTATCTATATTGTCCCTTCCGATTGTAAATGTAAAAAAAAAATGACTATATTTGTATTGTATCCTATTTCAATTTCAAAAGGAAAAAAGAATGTTCAAAACTGTAGTGTTAAAGAAACCATACACATCTCATGTCAATGGAATTTATTATAATAGTTAAAGTTTTTACAACGGTTTGTTGAATAAACATGTTGGTCATGTTGATGACAGAGCACAATAAACACCTGTCAAAACACTGATCCAATTTTATCAAGCCAATTAGCGAAAAGTGAAATTAATTAATGGTTTTCAAAATTCTCTTCTTTTTTAGATAATAACATAGACCTGTATATTAATATTTAATATACAGGTCTATGATAATAACCATTTCTTAAAATTTTAAAACTTAAAAGTAGTATGTAATAGTTCTTGAAAAAAGACTATATTTCATTACATTTTAAAATGGGGACGGACCAACTAAGAACTAGAGGCCGGATCAACTAGG
The DNA here is from genome assembly GCA_963971305.1 of Arcuatula senhousia. NCBI lineage: Eukaryota > Metazoa > Mollusca > Bivalvia > Mytilida > Mytilidae > Arcuatula > Arcuatula senhousia. Next base: position 4,479,834 of record OZ020317.1, on the reverse strand, counting down.
GGACGGATCTACTGAGGACGGATCAACCAAGGACGGATCAACCTGGGGACGGAACCACCTGCGTCCCACCTCGGCCACACTTTATTTCGTCCATAGAAAGTCTCGGCCATATGACTCCTCGGCCGTAGACACTTCGGCCATACATGTTTCGGCCATACTATATAAATCAGGGACTTAGTCTATATTCTTAGAAACGGATTTTTTTTTCAAATGTTTAAATGACCATAAATCGAATTGTCTTAATTGACAGATTATATGATATTTTAATAAACACAAAAAAAAATTCGAATGAAGAAATAAGTATAAAAGGCAGATGTAAAAAGCATACTCATGATACTGTGGCCTAGGACATATTATTATGATATTTATTTTTATGAATTTGAACAATTTTTTTAGGAACTTTTACATGTCTAAGCACAGTTGATAGATTTTAGACACAATTTTCAGTTTAGATTTAGATTTGCATCTCCCTCTTTTCAGCGTAAAATAAAAACGGGGAAAATATTTTCTTTAGTAGTTTCATGAAACATTATTTTCTATTTAAAAAAAAACATTATCAATGTGGTATGATACTTACTCTGTCTGGTCTCGTTATATTCGCTATTGCATATAATACAGAGAACTTTTTTTGCTTACGGTGATCTAACTAATATACATGTCTAGGCCATCAACCGTCTTTTAGACACCTTTTTTTTTTAATTCTTCAACTTATAATTCATAGGACACACATGTAAGTTCCAAGTAGTTCTCAAATGACACGAGTTTTCCAGAAATCAAATGGAATTTATTCTAGTCTAAGACCCATAAAATTGGCCATTAGAATTCGATGCATAGTGTTTGGCTAATTATTTCTTAATTGAATTATTATATTCGGCTTGAATATATGATATTGAGATGTAGAATAAGTGTATGCGACACAACAAACATAAACAAACAGCAATTCAAAACACAATACAAAAGTATCAAAACCAATCCCTAAATCATCAACGAAAGACTCAATTCTTGACATAAAACAGTCAACATAGAATGACAAGGACAAACAAAGGCTTTGGCAAAGTTTCCTGGCTTAGGACAGGCACATATAAAATGTGGCGGGGTTAAACTAGTTTTTTGGATCCAACCTTCCCCCTATTGATAAGCTTGCACAAAGCAACATATAAAAAACACACTGTAAAACTCAATCGACAAAAGTTCAATTCAACAAGAGAGAACCTAAGACAAAATACTGTACGAAAATAACAAGACAAGGAGGAACTCTCTTGAGAACACTCAAAGTTACTGACAACTAGCTAAGAAACATTTATCGATTGATGTAAAAGAATCAAATACATCAGTTCTAAATCCGACACCCCACGTCAAAACAATGAATGATTAAGAGTTGTATCACCATACAGAACCGACATACTTGATCGCTGTGGTGCTTATAAATAATACAGTGGATAAAAAGTGAAAAATTTAACGTTTTAAAGTTGCTATCAAGCTATCAATATTTCTGCCAAAACATACCAAATGCAAAGATTTTACTAAAACATTGAATTTGTATCCTTTTTTCAAAAGGTTTTTAAGCCAGTTTTTTATTTCCATAAGGTTATTTTTGAATTTTTGTGCTTTATAAACTACATTGCTATAAAAGTCAGGATGAGATATTCCTTTAACAATCAGAAATCTACGTGTACAATCAAATTTTTCGATGAGATGTCCATATTTATGTGCAAATTTTGTAAAAGATTTGACTAATTTGTGGTAACGGTAACCTTGTTTTAGCAATTTTTCTGTAATAAAACGGTTTTTATCATTAAAATCAGACACATCACTGCAAATGCGAGCATACCTGACTAATTGTGAAATGTATACCCCGTAAGCTGGAGCTAATGGTACGTCTCCTTCAAGAAACGGAAAATTAACTATTGGGAATGAAAAGTCATCCCGTTTATCATATACTTTAGTGTGTAATCTACCGTTGATAATGCTTAAGTCCAAATCTAGAAATGGACATCTACTGTCGGTTGAGTTTGCTTTATTTAGGGTTAATTCTTTAGGATATATATCATTTATAAAATTTGAGAATGTGGGGTTGTTTAGAGCAAGTATGTCATCTAAGTACCTATATGTATTGTTAAAAGTTTCGATAAGGTGGTTTTTGTTTGGGTCTTTCTGTAGCTTGGCCATAAACTGTGATTCGTAACAATATAAAAACAGATCAGCTATGAGTGGAGCACAATTGGTTCCCATTGGAATTCCAATGACTTGGCGATATATTTGTTTACCGAACCGGATGTAAATATTATCTAAAAGAAAGTTTAATGCAGTAATAACTTCTATGTCGGTCCAATTAACATAACCTTTGTGGGTTTCGTTACTAAAAAACGATTTACTAAATACTTGTGACACTTTAGAACAGATGTAGTCACTTTTAGATTTGTCAAAGCACCATTTAATTAAATATTCAAATTTCTTTTTGATAAGATTGTGAGGTAGATTAGTATATAAAGTGGAAAAGTCATAGCTGTCTACGGATTGAAAAGTATTTTCAAATGCCCGAAGTTTGTCTAAAACATCAAGAGAATTTTTAACACTCCAAAAATGATTTATTCCACTATTTTCGAAAATTTTATCACAGTATCGGATGATAAATTCTTTCATTGTAGTTAAAGCAAGAGACAAGACTTTAGAAATATTGGTTAAGGAACATTTACTTGATGCAGAAATAAAACGGGATTTATATGGGTTTTTGTGTAATTTAGGTATCCAGTACATAGTAGGTAATTTATTGTTTGTAGGGGCTGCTCGAAGTGCTGTGGTTGCTATGACATGATCGTCAATAATACTGGTTTCTGTAGCTTGCACGGGAACGAAAGTACATGAGCCTTTAATTTCATGCATTAAAACATCCAGATAATATTTACGACATGTTGAATGTTGTTTTAAATGATTATCGAAGCCATGTTGTTTGTGACACACTCTATCACTTGATTGAATTTCAATTTAAAACAATAAGTATGGTCATTTACTCGAACTAGACACGGTTATTTAACAAGAATCATTTGATGATCTACAGTCATATTAATGTCAAATCCAAATTACTCAAATGCATATTGCAAGGAAATTAGGATGAAAAGTATCATGCTACAAGCAACGTTTCGAATTTATTTGGAAAAAATCGTTTAACGAAACGGACAAAATGACATTACGTTACCAACAAGAAATCTGAATTTATATATATAGAGATGGATCCATTATTTATGCAGGTTATTTGAACTAAAATAGCTTTCCAGTAAATGAGACAAGGTTGACATTGATTATATATGGTCATATATAAGTTGGTAGTATACAATCAATTTGTCAAAATATTCATAAAAATAACCCTAACTGAGAAAATTATAACTCTCAGCCCCTAAACATCATGTACGAGTCCCATTTTTAAAACCATGGCCGAAGTGTCCTAATACAGTATGGCCGACCTATACTAGGGCCGACGTGTCTATGGACGATGTGTCCGTGGCCGAAGTCATAGTATGGACGAGGTGTCCCTAAAGCAAGAACAAATACGTGTAAGAATAGTTCAACAATAAGTATTAACTTTAACAGAAGATGAAGACAAAAGAAAGACATTATTACAGGTAGATCCATTTCGCTATACATTTTGATTACTTTCCATGACACTAGATTCTTTATCTGTTCATGTTGAGTCAAATTTCTTCGAATGCCAGACAACTCGGCCCGAGGACATGTCGGCCCGGGACAACTCGGCCCGGTCTGTAGGACAAATCGGCCCTCTACAAGACAAGTCGGCCCGACTTTAACCTGTTTATACCTTTAACAACAAAGTGAGAAAATTTTATTCAAATGTTATACAGCTCTGCTTTATTTCAACAAATCTGCCATAGTCATGATTTTTATCAACGAAACGCTAATTAACTCTACAAAATGTACGGGACAAAATTCTTATTTGAGAAAAATATGAAAGTAAAAAAAATCTAAAGCCTTTTTCACACACAAATATTTTTCCATGTTTACGAATACTTCTATTATATATGTTTTTTTTTTTAGAAATAAAGCTGAAGAATTAGATAAGTAAAACTCTTAACATATTATATTTTGCATAATGAATATCATCATGAAGTCAAAATCAGATAACTAGAGAAGTGAAAGGATACTTCGTGAAAAGTACTTTTAAAAAAATATGCAAAACTAATGTTTAATGCACACAAAATTAACCAAAAACCATTAAGAAAGTATTTTTTCGTGAATATATACGTTTAATATATAAAAAAAATATTTTCTTGAATCGGGCCGAGTTGTCTTCTACCGGTCCGAGTTGTCTTAAAATCCGGCCCGAGTTGTCCCGGGCCGACTTGTCCTCGGGCCGAGTTGTCTGGCTACCATTTCTTCCTAGTGGAGTACAAAACCACCATCTGATGTATCCTCATAATATTGGTGACTAATAATATTGTAAAGATCAAAATTTTCATGTAAGATTCAATAACAAAGTAAACTGGTGCTGGAAGGTCCTATGGGGCAAGTTAAAAGTTGTTATTACTGTATAATTTAAAACAAGGATGGGGTATTTCCTTCACTGTGTCTCAACTACCCAGGCAAAAATGTTAAGTCTCAAGGCAATCTAAGATCAGAATATTGATGGGCATACGGAATGTGACTTTTCCTTCCCAATGTACTAAAATTTGATAAAATTATTTGTTTAGACATGTTAGATAATGCGATGCACGCTCTGTGATTTGTGGCTATCCACAGCGTGAGTAACATTTTTTAACTGTTTTAAATAGCTGATTTAACATGTTTTGAATCGAACTATGCATTTATTTTCACTGGATAGAACATTTATTCAACAAGAAAAGTGAAAATAAACATCGTACCAGACGAAGGGAATTTCCCGTTTATTATAAACAATTTTTGGACTGTAGAACTTTAATAACGTTTTTCTTATATGGATATTTAATTGATTAATGATAATTAATGACCCCTATTGCTGTTTTATATATGAACTTTAACATTTTTCGATATATTATGTGTTAATTACATCCCCCTTTTTTCAGTATTAACCGAGCATCAATCAATTGTTGGGCCTTGGAGAATAACTCGGTCAAGGGTTGACACTTTATTCAAGCAGCAACAGTATGAAAGTGATGCGGTAAAATACTGAAAAAAGGGGGATGTAATTAACACATAATATATCGAAAAATGTTAAAGTTCATATATAAAACAGCAATAGGGGTCATGAATTATCATTAATCAATTAAATATCCATATAAGAAAAACGTTATTAAAGTTCTACAGTCCAAAAATTGTTTATAATAAACGGGAAATTCCCTTCGTCTGGTACGATGTTTATTTTCACTTTTCTTGTTGAATAAATGTTCTATCCAGAGAAAATAAATGCATAGTTCGATTCAAAACATGTTAAATCAGCTATTTAAAACAGTTAAAAAATGTTACTCACGCTGTGGATAGCCACAAATCACAGAGCGTGCATCGTCTGTCCTTTGTTTTTCATGACACGGGGGAAACTGACAAAGGGGACGGAGACGTGGTTTAACTCATGTAAATTTAACATTGAAGAGACGAAGAGTCGTAAGAGTTCGAATACATAAATCCACAGAGGTAATCATAAATGGAGTTATCCCGCGTAAGTCACTGTTAGGAAACGGCACTGTCGGTTTCACATTTCATGAGAAAAATAATTATGAATAAATATTCCAAATTAACGCAACACACAAATGTGTAACAGAACACTCCCCGTCTGATATCCAGGGGAATATCACTATTTTTTTTTTCATTTATTTATAAGCACATAAATCCAAATATCCAAAGATAAGGTGAGTACAATGTACAGTTCCTTCATGGAATGTTTTCTTGATACGCAGATCGTGAGGTAGCTCCAACGTTGTCTGGCTTCCAGCGTTGCCCAATGGGATTATCCAGCGTTGCCACGCACGGCGTGGAGAGGAACAACGTGTTCCTAGAATGAAGAAGCATCCTGGTATTAACGATAACAGAAACTAGTGTCCAGAACAATGAATACAGTCGCAGTTTATCTACAAATTTGTACAGCTTGCACACGGTGCAAATAACTCAAAGTCTCTAAGTTTCGTCTGCTTCGACCAACAGAACCAGTTCGGTTATTGGTCGAGTGTATGTCTTAGGTTTTCCGTCGACCATGATGCGGACTTCAACCTTTCGAACGTGGTCGTCGGAACCTTGTACAGCGTTGGTGATTATGCCGGTTGGCCACTGTGTCCTACATAAACTATTGTCCTTGACAAGAACTACGTCGCCTACACGGAGATCTCTCCGCACTTCTGTCCATTTTTGCCTTCTTTGTAAGAGCGGTAAATATTCTCTTTTCCAGCGAGTCCAAAACATACTCGTCAAAGCTTGAACCCGTTTCCATTCTATTCTGTATAAATCTCGTTTGTCCGCGGGTTCAGGGTCGTCTATTGAGAAGACGTAGTCTGTATTTTGATTCAATAACATCGCCGGTGTTAGAATAAGCGAAGATTCCGGGTCGGAAGATACTGGAACTAACGGTCTTGAGTTTATTATAGCACATGCTTCAGCCATGAACGTGTTCAACACGTCGTGTGTAAGAGTTTTCCCGTAATTCTCTAAGAACAGTGAATCCAGAATTCTCCTCGTGACTCCAATCATGCGTTCCCACGCACCACCCATGTGGGACGAATGAGCTGGGTTGAACTGCCATGTCGTGCCTGCATCGTGAAGATACTTTGATACGGTGGGGTCCTCGTCGACGTTGATTGGCGTATGTCCAGGGTTGATAGTTTTGATGTTAAGTTCCTTAACAGCACCAACGAAATTTGTTCCTTGGTCGGACCGAAAGAACTTGACCTTTCCTCTGACCGAAGTGAAACGTTTTAGTGCGTTTATGAAAGCGGAGGATGTCATTTCCTCTACGAGCTCGATATGTACGGCTCTTATGACTAAACACGTAAACAAGACCGCCCATCGTTTTGAGTTGGCACTTCCTCCGCGGGTCTTTCGTGTTATTATTTGCCACGGTCCAAAGACATCTACTCCGACGTTAGTAAACGGAGGTGACGGTTCGAGGCGATCCTTTGGAAGATCGGCCATAATTTGAGTCTCTAGCTTCCTTCTGAGTTTGCGGCAATCGAGGCACTGATGTATTACGCTCGATATAAGTCGTTTTACTCCGGTTATCCAAAAACCCGCTGCTCTAATTGCACCTTCCGTTAGGTGTCGACCCTGGTGCTTTATTTCTTGGTGGAAATGTTTAACCAGAAGCGGTGCTATACGGTGCCAACCGGATATGATTAGTGGTTTCTTTTCTATGATACCAAGGTCCGAATGCTCTATGTGACCACCGACTCTAAGTAAGCCGTTCTCGTCCAGGCAAGGATTAAGGTCACGGATCGGGCTTCGTTTCGGTAGCGGCTCCCTGTGTATGATACACTGGATCTCTTCCTCGTAGGATTCGGTTTGAGCGTTTCTTATTACAAACATTTTAGCGTCTTCGTTAAGATCAACTGAATTAACTTGTTGCTGTTCTGATTTGCAGAGACGGGCAAATCTCTTGAGTCTGTACACGACTTGAACTAAGTCGTTCCAAGAATTGAAATGTTGGAAACGGTCGGTTTCTAGACTAGACTCGTGTTCACACACGGCGGTTGTCTTGTAAACTTGTACCGGATGGATTTCAGTGTCGTCGTCAGGTTGTATGAGTTCGTGATCAATTTCCGTATCGACAGATTGTTTTGATGCATTGTCCAAAAATTCTTTAGGTCCGCTTAGCCAAACACTGTTTTGAAGTTCTTGAGCGAGAATCGATCTCGTAGCTAAGTCGGCAGGGTTACGGTTGGTCGGGACGTAGTTCCATTGTTCGGGTGAACTAAATTTTCTGATACGCTCTACTCTATTTGCAACATAAACGTAGAATCGTCTCTTTTCGTTGCATATGTAGCCTAGAATCACTTTACTGTCCGTATAGTATTTGATAGTGTCAAGTTCTAGTTTGAGTTCAGTCGCGGCGATCTGGGCGATTTCAATAGCAAGTACGGCAGCACATAGTTCCAAACGCGGGATCGTATGTCCATTAGTCGGTGCGACCTTGGCCTTTCCTATGACGAAACCAAGGTCCGGAGATCCATCGGAATCAATTGTCCGGAGATACACTACGGCTCCTATTGCATCCTTTGAGGCATCGGAGAAGACGTGAAGTTCCTTCTTCGTTTTTTCACTGAGGTAGGGAACATATGGGCGCGGTATTCGTACCGTTTCTAGAGCTTTAAGCGTTTCTTGCCATTTTCCCCAATCGGAGGCTATTTCTTCCGATACCGGTTCGTCCCAATCGGTAGTGGTCTTAACAAGTCTATGGAGAAGTAGCTTCCCAAAAATTATGACAGGCGCAAGGCAAGTTTCGCCTACAATGACCCAGCCTAACGGCAACTTCTGTGCGAAAGGTTCAAAGTGAGACCCTAATCGTTGGTCGAGAGCGTGGTGTACTGCCGGGAGTGTTCTCCCGATAAGAAGTAGAATCTCACAATTCCTATCAATGGGCGGGATGAAGTTAGCTATATCCTGTAGATGTGGATGGTGTATCACAACTTCGGGTGTTGGTATTTCGGACTTGTTGTTTGGAATGTCGTTACATTCGATGATTGTCGGTAAATCGGTTTCGAAATCATTACCGATAGACCTAACCATAAGGTCGTTCACTCTCCTTCCTGACATCAGTGTGCGTCCTGAACAGGTCGAAAGATTGAAGTTCCGGTAAGGTCCTTTAACGTTGAACGTATCGAAGAATTTGGTTGTAGCCAGTGTGTGACTACTTTGGTCGTCAATTATTGCGTACATGCGATGTACGGTGGATCTATCGTGTTTGGAAAACACGTCTACTGGCAATATTTTTGCACAAGATTTCCCGCTGTACGTTGAACCGCATACATCTGTGCACTTGGCCTGTACGGTGTCTTTGGCGTTGCTTGCCTTAGGAGCCTTTCTCTCCCTGCCATTGTTTTGTGAGGATTCACGAGAAAAACTCGCTGGTCGTTGGTCGGAGTTGGAGATGTGCAAAGCTGTCGGGTGACGTGTGCTTTCGCATTCGTTGCAAACAACTCTTTCTTTACAGTTGGCCTTGATGTGCGTGTCAGACTCGCAACACTTAAAGCATACGTTGTATTCCTTTAGCAACTTAATGCGGTCTTTAATTGGTTTTGCCCTGAAACCATTACATTCGTTTAACGAGTGCTTTCCCTTGTGAATAATGCAACGCTCCTTCAGGTTGATTGAATTGCCATTCTCTCTACTGGGCTTGTCTGCGGAGCTATGCTCCGTGCTTTGGTCGGTAGACGTCTTATAAGCACTGATCTTCCCTTTTCCAGCCTGGGAATGCGGCTTAATGGTAGGCTGACTGTTGTAATCATAGTTGAAACAAGGATTGTTTTTGGTTTTTGAAATTTCACGGATAAAATCTGTTAACTCCGAAAGTGGTGCAAATGGAACTTGATGTTGGGTCATGTAATTCGAAGCCCTTGAGGTCCATCTTTCCTGAAGTCCATATGGCAACTTAGAAACTATAGGCAGTTGTCCTGATGAGGTGTCGAAATACCCTAACAAGCCACGAAGGTTCGGTTCCTCTTTCAGGCATTGGATGTGAGAAAGAAGATCATAAAAGTCGTAGAGACGATCGGTGTCCTTGTTTGTTAGTTTAGGAAAGCTTTCTAGTTTCTGCCTTAGGGCATGCTCTGTCAACTGTGATGCACCATAGCGTTCGTCTAGACGCTCCCAAAGACGTTCTAGACCTCTTGTTGGGTTATTGATGTTAGCTGCCTTGATACTTTTGGCGTATTGGGACGACTTATTCCCAAGCCATTTCTTGAGGAGAATGAGTTCTTCGGAGTTTGATATTCCTAGCTCGTCCACGACGCCTTTGAATTCGGCCTTCCAAACTGCGTAGGACTCAGCTTTGTCGTCGAAGTGAGTGAGACGGGAGAGTAGTAGGTCCTTTCTCAGTAGGAATTTAGTTAACTCCTCGGATGTTGAATCCTTCCTGTCTGAACGGTGATCCTGCGTCGACGACGTTGTCGATAAGGGATGCTGATCTCGAGTGGATGGCACGAATACGGGAGCATCCCGGTTGAGGCCATAAGTATTGCTAATGGTGTCGACGTCGTCGATTTCTCGTCGAAAGGGTGTCGATGCCATGGATGGTGGTCCTATCTTCTTAGGTGCTTCGGTTGTAACATGCGGTTCGAAAACCGTAACTTTCCTTGTGTAGTCGGAATGCGTCGGACATGTGTTAATATCCTGACGTCGGCCGGATTTTCATCCATTGGATGAGTGCTGCTGTTGTGTTGACTCACGTAGTCTTGTACCCCACGGATTGGGTCGGCCATAGGTAATGGCAGGTCGACGCCGATGTGTGGTTCGTCGTCAATATTTTGACTGCCGTCGTCTTCGTACGCTCTTGCTTCAGCTTCGGCCATGGCTGCTTCCATGTGGGCTTCTATCATAGTTTTGTCGGCAAGCAGTTCCATCTTCCTCCGTAAGACAGCTGCTGCTTCCAAGGCGTCTGCTCGTTCCATTTCAATTCTGCTATGTTCAATCTGTCGCTCGACTTCTGCCTTTTGTCGTTCCATCTCGGCTTTCTGACTAGCTTTTTGCTGCACCTCATGCTCTTCGAGAAGGGCTTCTTGTTTCGTAAGAGCAGCTTGTTTAGCTAGAAAGGCTATCTTGGCCTTGGCAGCATCTGCTTTAGCACGCTTGTTTCTTGAAGCGCTTGACGAGCTGCTTGATTTTGAGCCACCCACGGATTTACATCCGCTATTTGGCTTTGACCTAACTGAGTTGCGTTCTTGCTTCACGGACCCATGTGGTTCTAGCATAGTGACATTCTGTTGACCTGAGGTAGGCTGCCCTTGTGGCTGATGAATTGCTGGTGACGCGGGACCAAATGCATTGGTGACGTCCCGTAGAGTTGACATCGCTGTGTCCAATGTTTGCCGTCTTATATCAGCCAGGGTAGTGAAAGCCTGGAGGTCTCGATTGCTTTTCTCGGCCCTAGTGTTCTTCATAAATTCTATAAATGCGTCAACTTGACGTTCATATCTACTAGCAGACTGGGCTATCTTTTCTTGTAAAGCGAGGCAACCTCGTACATTCTCTGGAGGGGTATCGACCTCCTGTAGGAAGGCATTTAACATGCTCCATAGTAGCTCTATGTCTTGGGCGTATTTCTCGCGTCTTTCAATGTAGACGTCCATGCCCTTTTCATTCAGAGTTCTTACTCTTTTCTCTGTATTGTCAGATCGTATGTCTGAGTGTTGATCTGGCCCAGTTGGTTTTATGGTGATGTTGTCACCTGTGTCACTCATCATGTCACAATCACTTTGTAGTTACGAGAAAAATCTCGAAAGTGTGATTTGACTGTTTATTTGTTTCTCAGCTGAGTTTTATAAAATAACCTTTAAAAAACGTATGTGTGCTATCTGGCTTGGCACTAGCTTTGGTGTGTGATTTTGTACGTGTAAAACACGTTATATCACGGTATTCTATCTAGCTTCTTCAGTTAAGGAAAAACTGGGCTGGGTTTATTATTTACCCAGACCAGGTATTTCAAATCAATTTGGGTGTGTCAGACAAAACTGTGGTGTGACGGGTCTAGAAAGGTTGGTGTGTGGGCGCTTCTACGGCCGCAGCACACTACAGGAACCAAGAAAATGGTGCGTCTCTCTTGCGAGAGCTCATAAAAGGTTTGTATAAAAAGATACAAGTCTTTACTGGTCTTCTGCGGACGTCTCCTGGCGTAGACTGAGGTGACGCTTCTGCAACTGGCGTTGTTCGGAGCTATTTTACTATTCGGGCCTGTCCCAGATAGATTAACCGAGCATCAATCAATTGTTGGGCCTTGGAGAATAACTCGGTCAAGGGTTGACACTTTATTCAAGCAGCAACAGTATGAAAGTGATGCGGTAAAATACTGAAAAAAGGGGGATGTAATTAACACATAATATATCGAAAAATGTTAAAGTTCATATATAAAACAGCAATAGGGGTCATGAATTATCATTAATCAATTAAATATCCATATAAGAAAAACGTTATTAAAGTTCTACAGTCCAAAAATTGTTTATAATAAACGGGAAATTCCCTTCGTCTGGTACGATGTTTATTTTCACTTTTCTTGTTGAATAAATGTTCTATCCAGAGAAAATAAATGCATAGTTCGATTCAAAACATGTTAAATCAGCTATTTAAAACAGTTAAAAAATGTTACTCACGCTGTGGATAGCCACAAATCACAGAGCGTGCATCGTCTGTCCTTTGTTTTTCATGACACGGGGGAAACTGACAAAGGGGACGGAGACGTGGTTTAACTCATGTAAATTTAACATTGAAGAGACGAAGAGTCGTAAGAGTTCGAATACATAAATCCAGAGAGGTAATCATAAATGGAGTTATCCCGCGTAAGTCACTGTTAGGAAACGGCACTGTCGGTTTCACATTTCATGAGAAAAATAATTATGAATAAATATTCCAAATTAACGCAACACACAAATGTGTAACAGAACAACAGACCTGTCAGTGTCACGCAACTCGCGTGAGACTCACACATCTAGTCAGCAATTTCGTGGCAAATTCCTTTGATCTTTTAATTTTTTCCCTTGATCTTTCAATTTTTGGGCAAATCTCACACGAGCAGCTCATCAAAACTTGGCAGCCCTGATAATATTGTGAATCTGTTCATCAAAAACTGTGCACTAATTCTCAATATAAGCTTGAATATAAAGGTATGGCAAATATAAAACATAGAAAATTTAGGTAAGACCCGGTTTGAGACGAAACTTTTTTAACTGGGGTAGTTGAGACACTGTGACCTTTGTGTCTGTCATGGCTATTGAAATTTCTATAATTAGACTTGGCATTCTGATTCTATTTTTAGACCATGCCAACTTCTGATGAAGAGGAGGATTGTTTATTCTCCAAAGAAGGTGTGAACATTTTACCGCTCATGTTGTTAATATTAATTATTGTTGCTTTTTTTGTTGCATGCAGATGCTAATTTAGATAAATCGGTGTTGTCTTTTTTTCTCAGATCATCATCCCATCTTCCTGTGTTCTTGAATTTTTCCTATCATTTTATTCTTCACCCCAGCACCCATTACCCAAGTTTTGAAAAAAAAGACAAGTGGAAAAATCATTTGTGCAGAATTGTTTTTTATATCATCAACTGTTGTTGGTCTTCAATTTTAGGGATTTATACATCTATGTTTATTCAGATTTTAAAAGTATGAAAACATAACAGTAACTTTTGAATCGGTACAGAAGTACATATGAACATGTTCATTTAAGGATGCTTGCTGGTCTTGTTTTGGTATTTCTGTCATTTTTTCGGAATCCTCTGAATTTTACCATCAAAATAGGGTTAAATTTTTTTAGCACAAACCCCTATTTTCTTGCTATTAATGTCTTTGATATGTCATAAAGAGGTTATAGACAAAGTTTGATCAAATCCTATTTATTCTGTCATGGGTTTTAACAGCTAAATATTGCTAGTGCTAAACCTATGAAAAAGTCAGAGAAAACCTTTTCTCGCCAAAACTATGTCAATTATCTCGAAAACCAGGTCACTAACCTATCAAAATTATACCTTTTACTATTATCTTTTCATTTAATGATGGTAAAGGTCATATATTTAGAAGTATATGTTGCTGTAGAAATACTTTTTTGTTCATAGTCTCATGATAGTAAATTTGTTACCTTTCATCACTGCAAAAGTATATTTAAAACCTTAAGTTAACATGAGAAGATTTACCTTCATTTGCATCCATGATTACATGTACATGTAATATAATCTTGCCAATTATAGATAGAAAAAATCATGTCGTATCAATTTCATGTTTAGAGGTCATTGTATTGTCCATAACCAACAAAAGTAGTGAGAAATTATGCATGTTAATTCTTCTGATTCATATTTATTTGTCTTTACCATATGAGGTCTACCTTCAGCTAAAAAGAAACTTCTCTATATTTTTTCTTAGGGAATACATTGAGAATTCTTCTTCTGTTTTAACATAGAACATGTAGAAAGCATAATTAGAATCCAATGAAAATTTTGAAAGGTGTTTATTAGGACCTGGCTTCTCTAATTAGTTCAAAACAAATATTAGGAAAACATGTTGAAAATTTTTTTAATGCATTTGAATGGACAAAAGCAGAGAATCCTGAAAATCTTCAATTTCTGAGGCTCGTACTCCCTTAAATCAGATTTTTTTTCAATATTTGGAGATTTTCATGGATTCCAGTTACTAATAAATTCAATACTTTTTCTAAAAGCACATACATACATGTATATGCAAATATTTTGAGTTGTTGAGCAAACATATTACTGTGGTTGCATTTTATTTTTACAGATGATTCTTTATTGAGAGAAAACTCTAAGAATGAAGAAGAGAAAAAGGTAACTTAGCCTTAGGCCAAACAAAAAAGTATGTGTGTTTACTGTCACATGCTGAAAATTTTTTAGGGTCGGTACTCCTAGGAAATTATTATTTTTTAAAAATTTTTTACCTTTAGTCTATGGGGGCAGCTTTGTGACTTTATCAGTGCTTGATGAAAAATGCTCAAAAAAACTTTAGGGTAGGGGTTAAAAAATTAGGTAGGTTCGGGTGACAGTAAGCACACCTACTTTTTTTTTTTGGCCTTATTAAATATTTCAATCTGTCAATAGCACTTAATACAGCAATGGGTACAAAAGCTCAGGTCAGTTATTAGTTTTGTGTGGATTTCTTCACAATTGACCTTGAACCTTGCAAAGCTATTAACCTTAATGTTCATGTATATATGTTTACCTAAAAATGGCTTAATTAAAGATTGATTTTTTCAATGTGCACAAAGAAGACTGCATATAGAATTCAAAAATAAACCGTAGCAGGACCTAGGTATAATAAATTTGCATTACTTTTTAGCTCAACTCACGAAGTGAGGGTATGTGATACCCTCAGCGTCTGCGTCAGATTGGTTAAGGGCTATTTCCAGTAACTAATTAGTGTTTCATCAACCATATATATTGGTATGTTAGGTGCAGCTATTGATACTATGCATTATCCATGTTTCGGATGCTGGCTGTGATGTGCATGCTCAGCATGTATGGCCATTTACAGACACGTCAACGTTTGCACCCCTTACAGAAGAATGATTTAGATCCATGCATGCTTACTGACAATGCAAGTGCCATATCAACTATATTGGTATGGTAGGTGCACCTAATGATGCTAAGCACAATGCATGCTTTGGATGCTGGCTGTGACTAATTTGTTCCACATGAATGACCACTTACAGAAGAATGGTTTTAGTCCATTCCCACTTACTGTCAATCATAAGGGTATGGTAAGTGCACTTCGTGGTGATTAGCACAATGGATGATTCAGATGCTGGCTGTGACCTTTATTTTCTGCATGAATGACCACTTACAGAAGAATGGTTTAAGTCCATTCCACCTTACTGACACGTGCCACAACAACCAAATTGGTATTGTACATTGTTGTAGGTGCACCTAGTGATGCTAAGGACAATGCATGCTTAGGATGCTGGCTGTGACTTATATTTTCCACATGAATGATTGCTTACAGAAAATGGTTGAAGTCCATTCCTGCTAACAGACAAATACCATATCAACCAAAGTTGTATGGTAGGTGCATCTAGGGATGTTTAGCAAGATGCATGGTGCAGATCCTGGCTGTGACCTTCTTTTTCTGTATGGATGAGCTCTTAAAATTTGAAAAGTTTAAGTCAATTCCTGCTTCATGACACACATGACAATAATGCATCTATATATAACTCGGTGAGCTTCGTTATCAATGTTTTATATTATTTTCATGGTTGGTTCTTTATAACTTTTAAGTTCTGCTTTTTTTCCTTTTTTTGAGCACAGCCAATTTTAGGCTTTAATCACTTACTCCCTTTCATGTGGCATCAAATCTCATGGGACATTTTGTTATAGCTTTTAAAACTAAAAGTGTTCACCAACATGTCATTTGAGAGATACAATAGGGATATTTTGTCCTTAATTAAAATCCATTTTGAACGGGAAAAAATTGTTCTGAAAAAACTACATTATCATGATTATCACCAGGTAAAAATGTGTCAATTTAATAAGGTGTGTCCATATCTAGGTAGACTATACTTTATTTGTCCTGTTTATATGTCGTTAGTGTTGTACATATGATAGATTGTATTTTTTATGAAAATCTTAGAAAACCTTTTTTTGAAAGCATATCTCATTATAACCAGAATTTTAAAAATATGAGTAATGAAGGTAAATTCATATGGCTCCTTACTAATGAGGATGAAAGAATTTTAAAAGAACTGGGTCTTTTTATTAAAATGTGCCTACAATATAGAGGTAAATATTAGATATTACAAATTATTATTATTATTAGTGTTAACATGATATATTTGTAACAACATATATTTTAAGGTGCTCTGACCTGTCCTGTGTTCAATTATATATATTTATATATAAACTGTATAATTATCATAATCATTGTATCTATATATAAACTGTATAATTATCATAATCATTGTATCTGATTTTTTGCCCCTTGAGGGCCCTTGATTGGAAATAAAGCCATTCTTATTCTTATTCTTATACTAAGATTTTCTTCAAAAAGTTCAAACTGTCCTGATGAACCTTAAGGTCTCTTGGTTGACCCCACAATTTTTTTTTCTGCTTCTATAGTAGAAGTATTGTTACTTATACATGTATGTTTTTAAAGGATTGCTACAAAAGTACATTCTTTGAATAACATTTTATATTGATGTGCTCTTGATTTTTTATAAATTTATCAAAAGGTAGAAAAAAAGACAAGTTTTAGTTGAAAAATAGAGTACAGAAACAAGAAACTATTCAACTAAAATCAGCAAACATTTGTGCTTATTTCAAATACTACAAAAATGTACTATTTTTCTAGGTTTGAGATTTTTCTTTCGAATAGATTCTACATGTTCCGTAATATGTAACAAGTTTTTAGTAGGATGTGCAAGTTTGTATTTTGATTTATATTGTTTCCTGTCTGAATAATACATGTACATTACATTTTAAAAGAGAATAATCTATTATTTACGCATTTCATTTAATTAAATTTAGCATTTTTTTATATTTTAAAATGCGTTCTTTTATTTGTATTCAGCATAAGAATAGATTTTTGTTGTGAATGTATAGATAATGTGAAAATTGTAAAAATTTCTCCTTCTTCAGAAATTATTATATAGCTTATAAAGCTGTTGTTCCAGGGCTGTCAAGTTTGATGAGCTGCTCACGTGAGATTTGCCCAAAAATTGAAAGATGAAAGGAAAATGTTAAAAAATTAAGAAATTTTCTGTAAATTTACTGACTATAGGTGTGAGTATCATGTGAGTTGTGTGACACTTACTTGACATGTCTGTTGTTCATTAATGATCTAAAGCTTTACTTGTTTTACAATCTTTTAAATACTTGTTACCAATTAAAGTCAAATTTTATAACATACTAACAGGTTTCTAAGATGAATATTCTTAAAAGCTGATATGAACATGTATCAACAGTAAAATCAGAATAACTATTAATTCATAATGTAGTACATTTATACAAGTCATATGGCTGCCTTTGGGTGTTTTTGATTATAAATATGTAAAAGTTAAGTGGCTTCTTTAAGCCTATCAGCATCTGTTAACTTTTCTAACATGATTCAAAATGAACTTGTACAATGTATATAAGATATAAAAATGCCAAAATAAAATGTTTGTAAATATTATCTACTTTTTAATGTTAATTAATTTAGCACGAATAATAAGTCGAAGTAGTTCCAGGGAAAGCCCTACTGGGTACTCCACTCCCTTAAAACTGACAAAAATTATGGTTTTAGGCACAAATTCCATGAAAAAAACATTTTAAAAAATTTTGGTACCAGGCTACACTTAGCCAAAAAAATTATGCTACCCCATAAAATCCTGTTTCACCCCTGTGATTACCCACTTCTTCCTTTGGTACCAATTTTCATGGTTTGATGAAAAAAGTTCAGTTCATGGATCCTCAATTTTTGGTTGTTCTGAAGTGGCAGCACATAGATCAATGATGAAATTTCTTTTTTGTGCGATTTTTTGGTGGTTCACAGCCACCCACGAAAACCATGAAAATTGAAACCCCTTGAAAAATGATGAAACCACAGTATGTAGTTAAATGATGAATCGAATTTTTACTTCATAATGCTATCAATGATTTCAAGCTATCATCATATGGGATATTAATTTGGGACCATATACAACTTTAACGATAATTAGTGGCTTTTCCCTTTGATCTCATCTACCTGATATTTTTTAGTATCATGGACAGTCCGTGATACAAGAAAATATCAGGTGGGAGCACTTGTTTTAACTATGATGTCATGAGATGAAAAGTGGGGTAATTTATGACGTCATGTGACGTTATAGTACTGAAAACTTGTTTAATGTGTGTATTTTTTAATTACCTATAAAAAGAATATTATGTACTTTCCTTTTTGATACTATCTATATCTAAGTGAGTATCAGACGAGTCTGGTAATATCTCAGACAATTCCATGAGTTAAAACTAAACATTAAATACCATTTAAAATAAAATTGCATCTGAAATTGTACAAATGTATGCCATAAATTTGTTCATGATAACATGGTTAATTTTTTCTTTTAGAAAAGCAAGGGAGGCTACCCAAAAAGTGTTTTCTTCATTCTGGGTACTGAGTTCTGTGAGAGATTCTCTTATTATGGAATGAGAGGTAACTTAATAGAAAGAGGTGGAAATGGGGGGGGGGCAGGAATCTAAGTAGAGGGAATGTAGAGGAGGTGTAATGGGGGGTAGGGTGGGGTCAGGTATCTGAGTAAAGGGGATGAGAACAGGTAGTTCTTTATTCTGTGTACAGAGTTCTGTGAGAGATTCTCTTATTATGGAATGAGAGGTAAGTTAAAAGAAAGGGGTGGAACGGGATGGGGTCAGGTATCTGAGTAGAGGGGTTGGGAGCGGGAAGTTCTTTAATCTAGGTACAGAGTTCTGTTAGAGATTTATGGAAGGAGAGGTATATTAATAAAAGTGGAATGAGGGGGGGGGGGGGCAGGAATCTAAGTAGAGGGGATAGGAGCAAGTAGTTCTTTATTCTGGGTACTGAGTTCTGTGGGAGATTCTCTTATTATGGAATGAGAGGTATATTAATAGAGAGAGGTGGAATGGGGGGTGTCACTGGGTCAGGTATCTGAGCAGAGGGAATTGGAGCAGGTAGTTCTTTATTCTGGGTACTGAGTTCTGTGAGAGATTCTCTTATTATGGGATGAGAGGTATGTTTATATAAAGGGAGGGAATCACAGATGGGGGGGGTCAGGTATCCGAGTACAGGGGATTAGAACAGGTAGTTCTTTATTCTGGGTACTGAGTTCTGTGAGAGATTCTCTTATTATGGGATGAGAGGTATGTTTATAGAAAAAGGTGGAAATGGGGGGGGAATCTAAGTGGTGGGGATGGGAGCAGGTAGTTCTTCATCCCGGGAACTGAGTTCTGTGAGAGATTCTCTTATTATGGAATGAGAGGTATATTAATAGAAAGGGGTGGAATAGGGGGGTCACTGGGTCAGGTATCAGAGCAGAGGGGATGGGAGCAAGTAGTTCTTTATTCTGGGTACTGAGTTCTGAGATTTTCTTTCATTATGGAATGAGAGGCATGTTTATAGAAAGAGGTGGAATGGGGGGGTCAGGAATCTAAGTAGAGAGGATGGGAGCAAGTAGTTCTTTATTCTGGGCACTGAGTTCAGAGTTCTGTGAGAGGTTCTCTTATTATGGAATTAGTCATAGTACAAATTCACATGTTTTTGGATGAATTTGTGGTTTGTGTACCCGACAAATCATTGGGGATTTCTATTTTGTTGACTGACCCACAAAAACCTCTAAAGTTGGTACCTCATAAACAATAATACTTTATACAGTATTTGGAAGAAAAAAAAACAACATACTTTTACATGAAATAGAGAAATGGAAGCAACAAGTGAAGGATAAGATAACTAGATAACTAACAAAATAGCATATACATGTAAGCTCAAATGAATTAAAATTTAAAATATTATAAATACTGGGTTGTTGTTGTAGGGTACGGATATACAGTATAGAAGGTAATTTTCGCAGCGTGCAAATTTTGCGATTTCAAGCCAAATGACTCAGTTGTAATAACACTGACATTTATATTCACAATCTTATAATATTTTCAATACAAATTTATGTTGGTTATATTTTATGCAGATTCTAAGTTTTGCGATAGAGAAATGGTCACAAACATAGCAAAAATTATAACCTCACCAAAATTTCTAGGAATATTTATTTTCTGTCTGTCCTTGTAAGTCTTTTAAGCTCGAAATTTCATAAATTGCTGGATGGATTTTGATGAAACTTTACACAAGGAAAGCAAAGCACATTTTTTGCAAATATTCATTTCCCTGCTCTAAGATTTCATACAGGGGAGATAATTTACCATATTTTTTTTCTCAATAAAGAGTCTTGTGAGATAAATTCATTCAAACCATTCCAAATGATTTAGATAAAACTTTACATAAAACAAGCACATGTACATCATATAGAATGCAAGATATGACAATACTCTTGGCATTCAGGGGAGATAATCTGACTAATTTTTCCCAATACAGATTTTAAAATGTAGCAGTTTGGAATCACATATAAAATATCTGATAATAACCTACCAGTATGTTGCTATGGTAAAAATGGCATTTACAGCATCACATTTTCAAATGGTTTACATTGAATTGATTGATCTATATTTGTTTACAGCTATTTTGATATTGTATCTGACAAAATGGCTGAAATTTGACACCGCTAATGCTACAGGAGTCTACCATGGGTTTATATTCCTGTGTTACTTCAGTCCAATAATAGGAGCAATACTAGCTGATGGCTACTTAGGACGATACAAGTAAGTAAATTTAACATGGCTAATGCTACAGGAGTCTGCCATGGGTTTATATTCCTGTGTTACTTCAGCCCAATAATAGGAGCAATACTGGATGATGGCTACTTAGGGAGATACAAGTAAGTAAATTTAACACAGCTAATGCTACAGGAGTCTACCATGGGTTTATATTCCTCTGTTACTTCAGCCCAATAATAGGAGCAATACTGGCTGATGGCTACTTAGGGAGATACAAGTAAGATAATTTTATTTAGATACTGTATAAGTGGCTTTGGAGGGGGTGAAAAAAAAATTTTGTTTGTCAAAAAAGAGATATTTTATTTCTGCATAAAGTTATTTTTATGGCCTGACCACATATGTGGATCGACCATATAGTTTTACCCTTGTCCGTCTGTAACTCTTTGGTTAAGTTCTTGGTTAAGGTCCATTACTATGATACTAGATGTTGGGGGTCAATGATATTTCACCACCAGATAAGTCTTGGGTAGGGCTACACCACCCACTAGAAATAAGGTCACTGTGACCTGTGTTTTATGCATGAACAACTTTGGTTAAATTCTTAGTTAAGTTCCAAAACTTTGAAACTAGATGTTGGGGGACAATGATATTTCACCACTAGATGTGTCTTGGGTATGGTGACACCAGCGACTAGAAATAAGGTCATTTACACATGAAAGACTTTGGTTAAGGTCCATATCTCTGATACTACATGTTGAGGGTCAATAGTATTTCACCACTAGATGTGTCTTGTGTAACATGACACCACCCAATAGAAATTGGGTCACTGTGAACTATACTTTATGCATGAACAACTTTGGTTAAGTTCTTGGTTAGCTCTGTAACTTAGATTCTAGATGTTGAGGGTAAATGATATTTCACCACTAGATGTGTTTAGGGTAACGTTACACCACCCACTTTAAAAAAGGTCACTGGGCTTTCTCTAACATTTTATTTTGTTGCTTGTTGTCTTTTTCAGGACTATCTTCTCCCTGAGTATCATGTATGCTATAGGCAATGTACTGATGTCTGTAACAGCAGTTCCCCCACCAGAATGGTAAGCTATACATTCACTGGGCCAAGGTTCAGGAGCTTTAATTGTTTTGCAGAAATTTTGAAATTTTATAAAGAAAGAAAACATGGATCTACCTGAATTTCCAATAAAGTTTTTGTTTTGGACCATTATTCCAGGTGCCATTTCACCAACAGGACTAAAGATATGGCCAAATGTATTAGAATTAAATGGAGTATATGAATGGTTAAACCTAAATGGGACGTTCCATGACCCTAAACCCCCCCCCTTTCCCTCCATAAAAAAAAACAAAAAACTCCTGAACCTTTAATTTTTCTCTGAAAAGTTAATCTAAACCCCAGTTTTGTACAAGTACATGTATCTATCATTAAATAAAAGGCATCAACAAAATTGCTGAACAGAGATGATGCATCTCTGTATAGTCTCAGAAAATCAAACGAAAACAGGAAATAAGCCTTTTATCAAATGGAAATCACAATTGTTCTGGCTTGGTATATGAACTTCAGGAGATGTAAGCCTGATTTTCTTCAAAGCAATTTTACATTTTGAAGGAAAATTTGATAGGGTTTTCAGTTGTTAATACTATTGACCATTCAAGTGTACCGATTGTTTACAGTTTCAAAGCTTTAACTAAATTAAGGAATTCTAACCTGTCAGTCTAATGATGTCACAGACAAAAAATATGGACAATGGGAGTATACAAATTTGCTGCCATATTCATTTCCCAACAGTACGAAAGAAAATAAATACTGAAGTGTAGTAGCCTATTTTGAATCGTCTTTTGATAGGTATGGTCCAATGGTTGCCTTGCTTTTGATTGGTATAGGAACTGGAGGGATTAAACCATGTGTGTCTGCTTTTGGTGGAGACCAGTTTAGACCAGAACAGGTAGGGTCAAAGGTCATCTGTGTTGTCCAAAGGGATAAAGCCATGTGTGTCTGCTTTTGGTGGAGACCAGTTTAGACCAGAACAGGTAGGGTCAAAGGTCATCTGTGTTGTCCAAAGGGATAAAACCATGTGTGTCTGCTTTTGGTGGAGACCAGTTTAGACCAGAACAGGTAGGGTCAAAGGTCATCTGTGTTGTCCAAAGGGCCAAAGGGATAAAACCATGTGTGTCTGCTTTTGGTTGAGACCAGTTTAGACCAGAACAGGTAAGGTCAAATGTCCAAATTACAAAGATCATCATTGTCCAATAAAATAAAGCCATGAATGTCTGCCTTTGGTGATGACCTGATCAGACCAGAACAGATAAGGCCATTATCAAATGGGTGTGTCACTGTAAGTGTGCTTTGGAAATGCTATTGTTTATTTAAGAATTGAATGTTTGTATTTTGGTGTTTCATTGGTGTGTAAAACCGTTGACCGTAGCACATAGCGCTTCATGTTAAAAATGTGTGACCCGTCAATTTATACGCCTAGGAAACATCAAAATACAAACATTAAATGCTTATAATTACATTTTAATGTTTTTTAATTTGTTTCTGATTTTTCGTTTTGTTTTATAGTGTATGTTTGTGTATTTTTTATTTGCCCATTTATATCCAAATGCGAATTCAAGTTGTGAGAGAACAAATTTTAGTTGTGCGTATAGTAAGGTCATGACCCGGCTACGGTCAATTAAACAAGTGGAATTTCATCGAGGTATGGAAGATGATTCAAGGTGTCAATTAACCAATAGAATTACTGTATTTTAATTATATGCACAGTATATGTAATTATTTTAAAATGAAAGACATTAATACACCTTTCCACTATTGGCTGCTATGCCCCTCCCACTGATAAGAATGCATAACAACACAGCTTCCTCGGACAAGCTAATCAACAAAATGGCCACTGCTATAGATAATGATAAGGAGAAATAGAAATAGATCATTATTTAAAACAGTTGAATATACATACTTTTAAGAGGAACAATTACTTAAAGTCGTCACACTGATTGCAGTATACATTAAATGAATATGAAATATTGTTTTATAATGTAATAAATTAACTAGAATCAGTCAGTTATATGCTTTATGTACTAGTACTGTTTTATTACCTTTTTACAATTTTGATACAATAATAAAATACAGACATGGATGTCTAATTTTTATACGACCGCAAAAAATTTGCGGACGTATTATGGTATGATGCTGTCGTCGTCGTCGTCGGTGTCTGTTAACTTTTTAGTGTTTCCACAATAACTTTAGTTCCAGTTATCCGATTGCTATGAAACTTTAAAATGATGTTCCTTACCATAAAAGGATGAATGGGATTGTTTTTGGGGGTTCCACCATTTTTCGTTTAGAAATTAGGGGCAAAAAAAGGGCCAAAAATACTACTTTTTTGTTTGTTTGCACAATAACTTTAGTTCTAGTTATCCAATTGCTATGAAATTTGACAGTGATGTTCCTTACCATACAACGACGGATGGGATTGATTTTGGGGGTCCTCCCTTTTTTTGTTTCGAAATTAGGGGCCCAAAAGGGGAAAAAAATTCAAATGTTTTACTTGTTTCCACCATAACTTTGGTCCTAGTTGGCCTATTGTTGTGAAATTTGGCAAGAATGTTTCTTACAATAAAAGAATGAACCTGATGAATTTTTGCGCCCCCTTTTTCTCCGTTGTGTAATTAGGGGCCAAAAGGGGCCAAAATAAAAACTTTTTTATTTGTGGTCCGATTTTGAAAAATTTTTTTGCATGTTTGTTCTTGTCAAATAGCGGATACAAAATAAAGAATTAATTTTTGCGACCCCCCCTTTTTCCCCCTATTACATAATTAGGGGCCAAATGGGGCCAAAATCGAAACTTTCTCAATTGTGGTCCGATTTTGAATTTTTTTTTTTGCAAGTTTTTTTTTGTCAAGTAGCGAATCCAAATTTGAGTATTTATTTTTGCGACCCCCACCCCTTTTTCACCTGTTACGTAATAAGGGGTCAAAAGGGGCGGAAATCGAAACTTTTAATTCTTGTCCGATTTTGATAATTTTTTTTGCAAGTTTATTCTTGTCAAGTAGCAGATATATTTTTGTGTCCCCTTTTTTTACTGTTACGTTATTAGGGACCAAAAGGGGCCAAAATTGTAACTTTTTTATTTCTGGTCCTATTTTGAAAAAAATTTTTGCATGTTTGTTCTTGTCAAATAGCGAAATACAAAATTAAGAATTGATTTTTGTGACCCCCCCTTTTCCCCCCTATTACATAATTAGGGGCCAAATGGGGCTTTTTTATTTGTGGTCTGATTTTGAAAATTTCTTTTTGCAAATTTATTCTTGTCAGGTAGCGATTCTAAATTTAAGAATAAATTTTTTGGGCTGTAATCATAATTTTAAAAAAATTCTGGTTCGATTTTTAATTTTTTCCCCAAACATTATTCTTTTAAAGAGTAGAATACAACATTCAAAATTTATATTTTTACCCCCTGGGTCGAAAGTATATCAGAGAAGCATGTGTCAAAAACCTTTGTCAGTCCATGGGCTGCATGTGTCCAGAACAATAGACTATCCATATTAGGCCTAAAACGTACAGGGTTGAACATGTTGCGGTCGTATCATGCTGCTCTCGGCGAAGCTTTTTATTCAAATTAAAAAAAAAAATAATAAGTACAAAACAGAATGAAAAGGAAAATTTTATATGAATTTATACAACAATAAATAAAATTCACTCATTATACTATTATTAAACTTTAAGATGAAGATTATAACATTTGAACACGCAAACATTTACATTAAGTGAAGTTTTAACAAATTTTACCGTTAAAGAATTCCAACATTTTAATCAAACTTCAAAAGAAGAAGTTCAATTACACTCTTTGTAATTCTAATAAAACACTTTAAACCAAAACTTTAATTCAATTTAATTATAATATTTTTAACAATCAATTGAAATTATTTAGTCTTTTCAAGACTCAATTGTACATTTTGTACATGTATCATTACAAGAACATGTATGTATCCTTCACTAATGTAAATATTAATTTATTTTGTATTTTAAACAATTAAAATTGAACAGTATTTAGATTTATATTAAGAATTTAATGGTCTATACCTAATCAATAAAACCCTCTTTTTACTAAGGTTAAATATTATTTTCAAATTTTCTTTTTACTTAAGCATACAAAGTAATGATGAAATTTTACTATCTCTAAAAAATATCAAGTTTTCATGGTTAATTATTTAATAAATGACTTAGGAAATTAGCCTAATTTACTATAGTTTGTATAGCAAGATATCACAGCTTGTCCGAGGTTATGTCGGACACCATGTGCTCTTATCTTCTGTTTACACATGTGATCAATTTTCAAGATGCTATTGGCTAATCAGAAGATGATAGACAGCAGAGTGGAAAGGTGTATTGCATGAGGATCATATTTTTTGTGGATTTTAAGAAAAATTATTTCCTTAAGTGAAAACTATTTATAGTTCAATATCATTAGACTGCAGCTCTTTACTTATCAGATTGTAACAGTAAAAAGCAATTTGAAACCTTATAACTATTTCATATAATTTTTCAATTTTTTTATATTTTAGACCAAGGAGCGTGAGACCTTCTTCTCTGTATTTTATTTTTCTATCAACCTTGGTAGTATGATGAGTATGTTGCTCACTCCAACTCTTAGAGGTGAGTTTCACCTATATAATTTAATGTTTGAATAAATATAGCTTCTACAACGCGATTGAGTTGATTATGAAATTTCTAACATCAAGGGAAATAAATTTGATTATTTTAATGGCGAGGCTTTCCGAGCGATTAAAATATCAAATTTATTTCCCGAGATGTTAGAAATTTCATAATCATCGAGAATTTAGTTGTAGAAGGTTTTTCTCTAATGTTTACAGGTAAAAGTGCAAAAGATTGATCATTAATTGCACATGCAATTACACTGAGAACTAAATTTTCTCTAGAGGTGAGAAATATTTTTCCAACACTGGTTGAGAGGTTGATAAATCAGACGAAAATTAGAGAATTGGTGTTTTCTCTCACTGTGGTTACTCATGGATTTCTTAACATGAGATTTTTCGTACAATCGCAATTTTTACACCATCATTCAGGGATTTTCAAATGAACATGTAAATCTCTCTTAACCTTTTCTAACAGAAACACATTAATATGAACATGCTTATAGATTGATAATAATAATCTGGTCATTTTGTTCATTTTTCAGCTGATGTGCATTGTTTTGGGGAGGAGTGTTACCCATTAGCATTTGGTGTACCAGCTGTTCTCATGGTGATTGCTTTAGGTAAGTTATGTGATGATCATGTGATAGTTTAGTCACTGTCACATGGTTGCCATGTGAACAGTGGTGCGGGAAAGTGAATTTCCCATTAGTGTGAATTGATGGTGTTATTCAACTTAGTCAGAGTAAAGTTTCCTTGTCTGGCAAGTCTGGAACTTGTAGATTTACATGTAATATCCGTGACATTTTTTAAGAGGGGCATTTATCATTCATTCATCCATCCAGCTGTCCTGTTAACAAATATCTCATAGGTGCAACTCCTCTTAAACTACTTAAAGATTTGATGAAACTGTACATGGAGAAAGAACATCATATGAAGATTTGCATTAAGAAACTTCATTGCTAGAAGATATCATTCAGGGGAGATAATTGGACTTAAGTTGAAGTTCAATCTGAAGGGGTGGATATTCTTTTGTGGTCTCAATCCCTGTATTCCTTGATTCAAGTTTGTCTGGACAACTAGTTTCAATGCATAATAAGTCTGATATTAGTTTAAATATATTTTACATTTATGTCAACTATGGATCAAATTTCACCTCGGAATGCATGTGTCCAAGGCCATTGACTATCCATATTGGACCTCCATGTTTCAGAGTTCAACATGCTTCAGCAGTGTGCTCATTTTCATCACCAGTATTTCAATGTCTTTAAAAAATAAACTTATGCAATGCCTAACCATGTATTTTATTTCTTATTTTAGTCATATTTGTTGCTGGGGCAAAACTGTATAAGAAATTCCCACCTACTGGAAACCTGATTGGTCGAGTTCTTAGATGTATATTTGTAAGTAGGAACCTGATTGGTCGAGTTCTTAGATATATATTTGCAAGTATGAACCTGATTGGACGAGTTATTAAGCAGAGAGGTACCAATGGGGTATTCAAATGTTCAAAGTCTGAAAGTGCAAAGAGAAAATCAGTAAACATGAACAAGAACAGCATGAAGAAAAAGACAACATAAAAATAGCACACAAAAAAACTGAATAATTAACAGTGCAAACAGAGGTCATAACAAGAGTGAAATTGGGTGCTTTGGAAGGGTAAGCAGTTCATGCTTGTTGCGACACCCCTGTGGTAAGGGTGATGCTTATGTTACTAACAGTCAAATCAGTGTGTCAAGATATTAAGGTAAATGGTTTGTAAGATGTTTTAACCATAAAAAAAAATGTTTTCTCATATATAATAATAAGATGTTCTTACTTGAATAAAACTCTTATTAAACACTAAGAAAGTTTGTAATATGAGATGTACCCGGTACATGAAATTCATTACTCTCATGTATTATTCAGTAAAGGTAATTGGACTAAAGTTTTTTTTCAATATAGAGTTCATTATGAAGCAAGGTCTTTCTAGTGTTATCTTTTTAATCAGGTGTGTGTTCAGATTTTAAAAGCTAAATGAATTTTGTACAAATAAAAAAATATTTCAATACTTGTTAAGTTCACTTGTGAAGATTGATATTTTTTAGCATGGTATCAAAGGGAAGATAGCTCACTCTGATAAAAGACCCCACTGGCTGGACCACGCTGGGGGACATTTTGAGGTAAAAAATCCAGGAAATTTTTGTAACTTAAAATTTTGAATTCTTGGGAATTTAATTTCTTGGATTCCTCCTACACATGAATATAAACAATAAGATAAAAGAAAATTGAATTTCCCCAGGATTATTTCTGCTTCTACAGTATGTTGATTAGCATTCATTTTGAAAGGACAATGAAGCCTATCAAAATAGTCACTGAATATTTTAAATGCATGGGGATCTAATTTAGTGGATTTCTCTTTCCAATAAAAAAAAAAAATTTCCCCAGGACTATTTCTGCTTTTATAGATGTTGATTAGTATTCAATTTGAAATGAGTGGGTTGGACTGCCAAGTGGTCTAAGGGACTGGTAAAAACATACGGCTATTGATCACTAGCCAATCACCTCTCAGGTGGCGTTCAAGTCCTGCTTATAATTTACAAAAACAGGACTTCCACACCTTTTTGTGATTGGGTTTGTCCAATGACAGTGGTTTCCCTCAGGTACTTCAGTTTCCTCCATTAAAACTTAGTGCCTTATATAGCCCAGGTGTGTCAAAAAGGGTATTAAACCCTAACACACACACACACACACACCCTTGAAATAAAAAAAATGGTAGATTTTGGCAGGTGTTTGCTTATTACAGCAAAAATGTACTGTAATGTAAAGGGGGGACTTGAAAACCAGTTCAACCAGTATATAGGATTGTTTTACAATGTTTTCAGATTGAAGAATTTTGGTACTCCATTTTAAAATCTAATAATTACAATTATTTCTTTTTCTTATAAATCCAATTGTATAGGTGTTTTGGCCATTAAGCTGGATAGACAAACCAAAATGTAGTGGAAATTATTTTTAGAAACTGATGAAGGCCTAAGGCCGAAAATGTCTAAAAAATGGTTATTTATACAATTGCATTTCTTTTTCAGCAAGATTTTATTGAAGAAGTAAAGAGACTATTAAAGGTGCTGATCATCTGTATACCCCTACCTCTATATTGGGCTCTGAGTGACCAACAGGTATGATCATCTGTGTACCCCTACCTCTATATTGGCTCTGAGTGACCAACAGGTATGATCATCTGTATACCCCTACCTCTATATTGACTCTGAGTGACCAACAGGTATGATCATCTGTATACCCCTACCTCTATATTGACTCTGAGTGACCAACAGGTATGATCATCTGTATACCCCTACCTCTATATTGGGCTCTGAGTGACCAACAGGTATGATCATCTGTATACCCCTACCTCTATATTGGGCTCTGAGTGACCAACAGGTATGATCATCTGTATACCCCTACCTCTATATTGGGCTCTGGGTGACCAACAGGTATGATCATCTGTATACCCCTACCTCTATATTGGGCTCTGAGTGACCAACAGGTATGATCATCTGTTTACCCCTACCTCTATATTGGGCTCTGAGTGACCAACAGGTATGATCATCTGTATACCCCTACCTCTATATTGGGCTCTGAGTGACCAACAGGAATGATCATCTGTATACCCCTACCTCTATATTGGGCTCTGAGTGACCAACAGGTATGACCATCTGTATACCCCTACCTCTATATTGGGCTCTGAGTGACCAACAGGTATGATCATCTGTATACCCCTACCTCTATATTGGGCTCTGAGTGACCAACAGGTATGATCATCTGTATACCCCTACCACTATATTGGGCTCTGAGTGACCAACAGGTATGATCATCTGTATACCCCTACCTCTATATTGGGCTCTGAGTGACCAACAGGTATGATCATCTGTATACCCCTACCTCTATATTGGGCTCTGAGTGACCAACAGGTATGATCATCTGTATACCCCTACCTCTATATTGGGCTCTGAGTGACCAACAGGTATGATCATCTGTATACCCCTACCTCTATATTGGGCTCTGGGTGACCAACAGGTATGATCATCTGTATACCCCTACCTCTATATTGGGTTCTGAGTGACCAACAGGTATGATCATCTGTATACCCCTACGTCTATATTGGGCTCTGAGTGACCAACAGGTATGATCATCTGTATACCCCTACCTCTATATTGAGCTCTGAGTGACCAACAGGTATGATCATCTGTATACCCCTACCTCTATATTGGGCTCTGAGTGACAAACAGGTATGATCATCTGTATACCCCTACCTCTATATTGGGCTCTGAGTGACAAACAGGTATGATCATCTGTATACCTCTACCTCTATATTGGGCTCTGAGTGACCAACAGGTATGATCATCTGTATACCCCTACCTCTATATTGGGCTCTGAGTGACCAACGGGTATGATCATCTGTATACCCCTACCTCTATATTGGGCCCTGAGTGACCAACAGGTATGATCATCTGTATACCCCTACCTCTATATTGGGCTCTGAGCGACCAACAGGTATGATCATCTGTATACCCCTACCTCTATATTGGGCTCTGAGCGACCAACAGGTATGATCATCTGTATACCCCTACCTCTATATTGGGCTCTGAGTGACCAACAGGTATGATCATCTGTATACCCCTACCTCTATATTGGTCTCTGAGTGACCAACAGGTATGATCATCTGTATACCCCTACCTCTATAATGGGCTCTGAGTGACCAACAGGTATGACCATCTGTATACCCCTACCTCTATATTGGGCTCTGAGTGACCAACAGGTATGATCATCTGTATACCCCTACCTCTATATTGGTCTCTGAGTGACCAACAGGTATGATCATCTGTATACCCCTACCTCTATATTGGGCTCTGAGTGACCAACAGGTATGATCATCTGTATACCCCTACCTCTATATTGGGCTCTGAGTGACCAACAGGTATGATCATCTGTATACCCCTACCTCTATATTGGGCTCTGAGTGACCAACAGGTATGATCATCTGTATACCCCTACCTCTATATTGGGCTCTGAGTGACCAACAGGTATGATCATCTGTATACCCCTACCTCTATATTGGGCTCTGAGTGACCAACAGGTATGATCATCTGTTTACTCCTACCTCTATATTGGGCTCTGAGTGACCAACAGGTATGATCATCTGTATACCCCTACCTCTATATTGGGCTCTGAGTGACCAACAGGTATGATCATCTGTATACCTCTACCTCTATATTGGGGTCTGAGTGACCAACAGGTATGATCATCTGTATACCCCTACCTCTATATTGGGCTCTGAGTGACCAACAGGTATGATCATCTGTATACCCCTACCTCTATATTGGGCTCTGAGTGACCAACAGGTATGATCATCTGTATACCCCTACCTCTATATTGGGCTCTGAGTGACCAACAGGTATGATCATCTGTATACCTCTACCTCTATATTGGGCTCTGAGTGACCAACAGGTATGATCATCTGTATACCCCTACCTCTATATTGGGCTCTGAGTGACCAACAGGTATGATCATCTGTATACCCCTACCTCTATATTGACTCTGAGTGACCAACAGGTATGATCATCTGTATACCCCTACCTCTATATTGGGCTCTGAGTGACCAACAGGTATGATCATCTGTATACCCCTACCTCTATATTGAGCTCTGAGTGACCAACAGGTATGATCATCTGTATACCCCTACCTCTATATTGGGCCCTGAGTGACCAACAGGTATGATCATCTGTATACCCCTACCTCTATATTGGGCCCTGAGTGACCAACAGGTATGATCATCTGTATACCCCTACCTCTATATTGGGCTCTGAGTGACCAACAGGTATGATCATCTGTATACCCCTACCTCTATATTGGGGTCTGAGTGACCAACAGGTATGATCATCTGTATACCCCTACCTCTATATTGGGCTCTGAGTGACCAACAGGTATGATCATCTGTTTACTCCTACCTCTATATTGGGCTCTGAGTGACCAACAGGTATGATCATCTGTATACCCCTACCTCTATATTGGGCTCTGAGTGACCAACAGGTATGATCATCTGTATACCTCTACCTCTATATTGGGGTCTGAGTGACCAACAGGTATGATCATCTGTATACCTCTACCTCTATATTGGGCTCTGAGTGACCAACAGGTATGATCATCTGTATACCTCTACCTCTATATTGGGCTCTGAGTGACCAACAGATATGATCATCTGTATACCTCTACCTCTATATTGGGCTCTGAGTGACCAACAGATATGATCATCTGTATACCCCTACCTCTATATTGGGCTCTGAGTGACCAACAGATATGATCATCTGTATACCTCTACCTCTATATTGGGCTCTGAGTGACCAACAGATATGATCATCTGTATACCCCTACCTCTATATTGGGCTCTGGGTGACCAACAGGTATGATCATCTGTATACCTTTACCTCTATATTGGGCTCTGAGTGACCAACAGGTATGATCATCTGTATACCTCTACCTCTATATTGGGCTCTGAGTGACCAACAGGTATGATCATCTGTATACCTCTACCTCTATATTGGGCTCTGAGTGACCAACAGGCATGATCATCTGTTTACCCCTACCTCTATATTGGGCTCTGAGTGACCAACAGGTATGATCATCTGTATACCCCTACCTCTATATTGGGCTCTGAGTGACCAACAGGTATGATCATCTGTATACCCCTACCTCTATATTGGGCTCTGAGTGACCAACAGGTATGATCATCTGTATACCCCTACCTCTATATTGGGCTCTGAGTGACCAACAGGTATGATCATCTGTATACCTCTACCTCTATATTGGGCTCTGAGTGACCAACAGATATGATCATCTGTATACCCCTACCTCTATATTGGGCTCTGAGTGACCAACAGGTATGATCATCTGTATACCCCTACCTCTATATTGGGCTCTGAGTGACCAACAGGTATGATCATCTGTATACCGCTACCTCTATATTGGGCTCTGAGTGACCAACAGGTATGATCATCTGTATACCCCTACCGCTATATTGGGCTCTGAGTGACCAACAGGTATGATCATCTGTATACCCCTACCTCTATATTGGGCTCTGAGTGACCAACAGGTATGATCATCTGTATACCCCTACCTCTATATTGGGGTCTGAGTGACCAACAGGTATGATCATCTGTATACCCCTACCTCTATATTGGGCTCTGAGTGACCAACAGGTATGATCATCTGTATACCCCTACCTCTATATTGGGCTCTGAGTGACCAACGGGTACAATCATCTGTATACCCCTACCTCTATATTGGGCCCTGAGTGACCAACAGGTATGATCATCTGTATACCCCTACCTCTATATTGGGTTCTGAGTGACCAACAGGTATGATCATCTGTATACCCCTACCTCTATATTGGGCTCTGAGTGACCAACAGGTATGATCATCTGTATACCTCTACCTCTATATTGGGCTCTGAGTGACCAACAGGTATGATCATCTGTATACCTCTACCTCTATATTGGGCCCTGAGTGACCAACAGGTATGATCAACTGTATACCCCTACCTCTATATTGGGCTCCTAGTGACCAACAGGTATAGTAGATGCAACCCCTTAAATTGCGGAGCACCCTCTCCTTATAAACAATGTAAAACCATGATGAAAAGCTTTCTTGTTTTAAATACTGCTTGGATTGATAACACAGTCACTATAAGATTATTTTTTATGCCCCGGCGACGACATGTTGGGGGGGGCATAAAGTTTTACTCATGTCCGTCTGTCTGTATGAATTTCCGTCAAGCTTTTCTCACAAACCGTAAATGGGAATGACTTGAAACTTGGTAGGATGGTTCAGTATGACAAACTATATGTCCTAAGCGAATTTTAGACCTGACGGACATCTTCTTCCTGTTGTGGGCTTGATTGATACCAAAATCAACATGAAAATTTCCGTCAAGCTTTTCACAGCAACCGTACATTAGAACGATTTGAAACTTAGTAGGATGGTTAAGTATGATAAACTATGCGTCCTAAGCGATTTTCAGACCTGTTGGACTTCAACATTTTATTTGAGGCCAGCAGGGGCAGCAGTGTCCCATGGACACATTCTTTCTTAATTTTTTTTTAACACCAAGCAACCAAATGGCAGCCA
Organism: Arcuatula senhousia; assembly: GCA_963971305.1. NCBI lineage: Eukaryota > Metazoa > Mollusca > Bivalvia > Mytilida > Mytilidae > Arcuatula > Arcuatula senhousia. The sequence goes on along the minus strand of OZ020317.1, from coordinate 4,445,073 downwards.
TTAACAGGTCCATCAAAAACACAAATATTGCATAATCAGACTACAAAGGGACACAGATCTAAACTTTTTACTTTTTCTTTACTTAAATTTTCTGATAGTAGTTGAGTCTGCTTAAATGGATTTTTATCTGTAAACTAGGGACCTGTTAAACTATTGAAATTTCAACAAAATAGCAATAAAAATATAGTTAGGATGCAGGATAACAAATGTTGGTGTGAAAGTAAATCATTTTGTCAGTTTCCTTCATAATTCATAATTCATTATGACATTACAATTCAATTTTTGCAGGGCTCAAAATGGACGCTGCAGGCAGAACAACTTGATGGCAGCATGGTATGTCAAGGAATATATCCAGATTTTAAGGGGTTACCCAGCACTTGGGCTAAAATAAGTAGTATTGTTTGATTTTCTTTAAAAACTTGTTAAAGTAGATAAAAAAAAATCAAAAAGAAGGTTTTTTAAAGAACATTTTCATTAAACATAGATGCATTATAGCAATTCTCTCTGAGATGTTTGATTTATTTGATTAAATGTGCTAGACTTAATCATTCAGCTAATATATTCCTATTTTCATGCATAAAAATTGTTGGATTTTGTGATTTGTCTCATGATTTTCACTGATAATAAAGTCATATTTTCATTAATTGTTTCAAACTTTTATTTCAGGGACCTTTTGGAAGGTTAAAACCTGACCAATTACAAGTAAGTATCTTAGAATTTATATCTTATAGATAGTTCAGAAATTAAAAAAACCATTTACAGAGCTTAAGTCTTTGCTTTTATTGGATTTCACTGTGAATGTTGGGCAGGATAGAAAATAAATTTCATAACAGTTTTCTCATGAAGTACTAATCACAGCCTTGTGATATTAGGTAGGCAGCAATAGCATGGGATCCCATACCATGGGATTTGATTTCAGGATTGTAAAAATCTTGCCATTTTTGACTTTAACAGATTTTTGCACATGGATTTTTGTTTTGTCATAATATTGTTTAATTCAAAATGAAACATTGAACTTTCTATAAATCTATCAAAACAAAAACTAGTTCAATTACTTGTACGTTTTATGTTAAGAACATTATTAACTAAAATTGCATAACTTCCATTTACATTGACATGTTAGTAGATATGAAAAGGTGTAAGATTTAAAATAGTATGTTGATGTTGCTTGTATTTACTGAAAGTCAATTGGATACTTATGTTTTTCAGGCTTTAAATCCAATCCTTATTTTGGTGCTAATTCCTTTGTTTGAGAAGCTCATATATCCATGTCTAGAAAAATGTAAAATTCCAAACAGGTAAGCTTGAATACTTTAAGGGTCCTGCATTGAAATTGTAAGAGCCTTTTAGTTTCCAGTTACACTATCTGTCTATGTCTTTACACCCTATTCAAAACAACATTTTAGGGTGTTTTAATGAATCACCTGGTCTGTTTGTTTCTCTGTCATAAATGCAACTCCATAACAGATTTCATTTAAACTTTTCATGAAGAAGGAATGGTTGCATATTGGTTTAGTTAATGTTTGTTCTTAATACTGTTCGATTTTTTTTATGCCCCGCCAACTTTGTTTTTTGGTCCGTCCGTCCTTCTGTCCTTCTGTCCTTCCATCATACTTTAGTTTTCCACACTTTTTTTTTCGACATCCTTGCACATATTCAAAAGATTTTTGGTGTGTCTACCATGATGAGTTACAGGTCAAGTTTGAGTTTGGTTCGGGTCCACTGATATTTGCCAGCATGAGTGTCATCTTGACACATTTCCTTGTTTGTAAAAATCTTTTGCACAAGAACTTCCATGTTTCTAGTATTCATGTTCCTTTTAATCATTTGATATTTTGATATGTCATTTTCTGTTCTTATTGAAAGCCCTCTCCAGAGAATGTCCTGTGGGATGATACTGAATGCTGTAGCTTTTGTTATGGCAGCCTTCGTACAGCTGAAAATTGATGTAAGTGTTAAAAATTATGGAAGAACATCAGGAGTTTTGATTGAATATATGTATATGAATACATGTGGCGATTTCAACCTTGACCCAATTTTCCTTTTCTTAAAATAATACAAACACGAAAAGTTCATTTATTCAAAATATTATTAAGTCTAGAAAGATATTTATTTGCAAGCATAGCAAGCTCTTCAATGTATAAAGTCTGCCAAATTGCACAAGACTTAAAATACCATGAAAGAAAAATCCTCTGTCGGAAACATGCAGATCTTTCAGAAGTTTTTGAAAATGTCTGCACGTGCAGAAAAACAGCCGGAAATGGTAACATATTGCCTCAATTTGTCTCATTCAAATGATCAATGGACTAGATTTTATTTTTGTATCTACCTAAGCTTTTAAGGCAATATCTTTCTCATATTGTAAACAAAATGTTCATATAGTCATTGTTGCAATAGCTTTAGTTAAACTTTAGATACATTATTGACTTCCGAATGCATTTAATCTTCATCATTAGCCATGATTATAAAGAACCTTTAAGTATGTATTACTTTGGCTAGATTGCATGATATGAAATACAAGTTATAAAATTGTTTATGTCATAGAATGATCAAACAAGTATTCCGGCGAAAGCCGAAGGGAACTATAGGTTTGTGCTCTGTCCGTCTGTTCGTCTGTCTGTCCGTCTGTCACGCCTCAGTTTTCCGCACTTTTTTTCTAAACGCTTACAGATAATGAACTGAATTTTGGTATATGAGTTTACCTTGATGAGTTACAGATCAAGTTTAAGTTTCCTGCCGGTCCACAATTTTTTATGGGAGTTATGGCCCTTTGAACTTTGAAAATTCACTAAAATTTCAGTTCTCCGCATTTTTTTTTCTAAACGCTTATAGATAATGAACTGAATTTTGGTATGTGAGTTTACCTTGATGAGTTACAGATCAAGTTTGAGTTTCGTGCGGGTCCACAATTTTTTATGGGAGTTATGGCCCTTTGAACTTTGAAAATTCACTTAAATATCAGTTTCCGCACTTTTTTCTTAACGCTTATAGATAATGAACTGATTTTTGGTATGTGATTTTACCTTGATAAGTTACAGATCAAGTTTGAGTTTCCTGCCGGTCCACAATTTTTTATGGGAGTTATGACCCTTTGAACTTTGAAAATTCACAAAAATTTTAGTTTTCCACACTTTTTTTCTAAATGCTTATAGATAATGAACTGATTTTTGGTAAGTTAGTTTACCTTGATGAGTTACAGATCAAGTTTGAGTTTCGTGCCGATCCACAACTATTTATGGGAGTTATGATCCTTTGAACTTTGAAAATTCACTAAAATATCAGTTTTCCATATTTTTTTTTCTAAACTTATAGGAAATGAACTGATTTTTTGTCTGTGAGTTTACCTTGATGAGTTACAGATCAAGTTTGAGTTTCGTGCCGGTCCACAAATTTTTATGGAGATATGGCCCTTTGAAGTTTGAAAATCTATTGCAATTTTCTTTTGTAAACTTTTTTATTGTTCCTTGTAGATAATAAACTGATCAAGTTTAGGTATTCATTTGTTTGACAAATTGTTACCAGTGACTGAAATATGGGACCGGTAGGGGACTAAGTATTGTTTTGCAATATTCTCAGAATGCTTGTCTTTTTCAGAACCAATTTGAGTCACCTCTGACAAGTTCTGAGAGTGGACTAACCCTGTATAATTCATTGTCTTGTAAAGTGTCCATTTCATCTCTAACTGTAAACCAGCAGCTCAATAGTTATCAGGTAGGAAACCTTGTAAAGTGTCCATTTCATCTCCAACTCAATAGTTATCAGGTAGGAAACCTTGTAAAGTGTCCATTTCATCTCTATCTGTAAACCAGCAGCTCAATAGTTATCAGGTAGGAAACCTTGTAAAGTGTCCATTTCATCTCCAACTCAATAGTTATCAGGTAGGAAACCTTGTAAAGTGTCCATTTCATTTCTCACTGTAAACCAACAACTCAATAGTTATCAGGTAGGAAACCTTGTAAAGTGTCCATTTCATCTCTAACTGTAAACCAACAACTCAATAGTTATCAGGTAGGAAACCTTGTAAAGTGTCCATTTCATCTCTAACTGTAAACCAGCAACTCAATAGTTATCAGGTAGGAAACCTTGTAAAGTGTTCATTTCATCCTCACTGTAAACCAGCAACTCAATAGTTATCAGGTAGGAAACCTTGTAAAGTGTTCATTTCATCTCTCACTGTAAACCAGCAACTTAATAGTTATCAGGTAGGAAACCTTGTAAAGTGTCCATTTCATCTCTAACTGTAAACCAGCAACTCAATAGTTATCAGGTAGGAAACCTTGTAAAGTGTCCATTTCATATCTCACTGTAAACCAGCAACTCAATAGTTATCAGGTAGGAAACCTTGTTAAGTGTTCATTTCATCTCTCACTGTAAACCAGCAACTTAATAGTTATCAGGTAGGAAACCTTGTAAAGTGTCCATTTCATCTCTAACTGTAAACCAGCAACTCAATAGTTATCAGGTAGGAAACCTTGTAAAGTGTCCATTTCATATCTCACTGTAAACCAGCAACTCAATAGTTATCAGGTAGGAAACCTTGTAAAGTGTCCATTTCATCTCTAACTGTAAACCAGCAACTTAATAGCTATCAGGTAGGAAACCTTGTTAAGTGTTCATTTCATCTCTCACTGTAAACCAACAACTCAATAGTTATCAGATAGGAAACCTTGTAAAGTGTCCATTTCATCTCTAACTGTAAACCAGCAGCTCAATAGTTATCAGGTAGGAAACCATGTAAAGTGTTCATTTCATCTCTAACTGTAAACCAACAACTTGATAGTTATCAGGTAGGAAATCTTGTAAAGTGTTCATTTCATCTCTAACTGTAAACCAACAACTTGATAGTTATCAGGTAGGAAATCTTGTAAAGTGTCAATTTTATCTCTAACTGTAAACCAGCAGCTCAATAGTTATCAGGTAGGAAACCTTGTAAAGTGTTCATTTCATCTCTCACTGTAAACCAGCAACTCAATAGTTATCAGGTAGGAAGCCCTGTAAAGTGTCCATTTCATCTCTAACTGCAAACCAGCAACTCAATAGTTATCAGGTAGGAAACCTTGTAAAGTGTTCATTTCATCTCTCACTGTAAACCAGCAACTCAATAGTTATCAGGTAGGAAACCTTGTAAAGTGTCCATTTCATCTCCAACTCAATAGTTATCAGGTAGGAAACCTTGTAAAGTGTCCATTTCATCTCTATCTGTAAACCAGCAGCTCAATAGTTATCAGGTAGGAAACCTTGTAAAGTGTCCATTTCATCTCTAACTGTAAACCAACAACTCAATAGTTATCAGGTAGAAAACCTTGTTAAGTGTTCATTTCATCTCTCACTGTAAACCAACAACTCATTAGTTATCAGGTAGGAAACCTTGTAAAGTGTCCATTTCATCTCTAACTGTAAACTAGCAACTCAATAGTTATCAGGTAGGAAACCTTGTAAAGTGTCCATTTCATTTCTCACTGTAAACCAGCAACTCAATAGTTATCAGGTAGGAAACCTTGTAAAGTGTCCATTTCATCTCTAACTGTAAACCAACAACTCAATAGTTATCAGGTAGGAAACCTTGTAAAGTGTCCATTTCATCTCTAACTGTAAACCAACAACTCAATAGTTATCAGGTAGGAAACCTTGTAAAGTGTCCATTTCATCTCTAACTGTAAACCAGCAACTCAATAGTTATCAGGTAGGAAACCTTGTAAAGTGTTCATTTCATCCTCACTGTAAACCAGCAACTTAATAGTTATCAGGTAGGAAACCTTGTAAAGTGTTCATTTCATCTCTCACTGTAAACCAGCAACTTAATAGTTATCAGGTAGGAAACCTTGTAAAGTGTCCATTTCATCTCTAACTGTAAACCAGCAACTCAATAGTTATCAGGTAGGAAACCTTGTAAAGTGTCCATTTCATATCTCACTGTAAACCAGCAACTCAATAGTTATCAGGTAGGAAACCTTGTAAAGTGTCCATTTCATCTCTAACTGTAAACCAGCAACTCAATAGTTATCAGGTAGGAAACCTTGTTAAGTGTTCATTTCATCTCTCACTGTAAACCAACAACTCAATAGTTATCAGATAGGAAACCTTGTAAAGTGTCCATTTCATCTCTAACTGTAAACCAGCAGCTCAATAGTTATCAGGTAGGAAACCATGTAAAGTGTTCATTTCATCTCTAACTGTAAACCAACAACTTGATAGTTATCAGGTAGGAAATCTTGTAAAGTGTTCATTTCATCTCTTACTGTAAACCAACAACTTGATAGTTATCAGGTAGGAAATCTTGTAAAGTGTCAATTTCATCTCTAACTGTAAACCAGCAGCTCAATAGTTATCAGGTAGGAAACCTTGTAAAGTGTTCATTTCATCTCTCACTGTAAACCAGCAACTTAATAGTTATCAGGTAGGAAACCTTGTAAAGTGTCCATTTCATCTCTAACTGTAAACCAGCAACTCAATAGTTATCAGGTAGGAAACCTTGTAAAGTGTTCATTTCATCTCTCACTGTAAACCAGCAACTCAATAGTTATCAGGTAGGAAACCTTGTAAAGTGTCCATTTCATCTCTAATGTAAACCAACAACTCAATAGTTATCAGGTAGGAAACCTTGTAAAGTGTCCATTTCATCTCTAACTGTAAACCAGCAACTCAATAGTTATCAGGTAGGAAATCTTGTAAAGTGTCCATTTCATCTCTAACTGTAAACCAGCAACTCAATAGTTATCAGGTAGGAAATCTTGTAAAGTGTCAATTTCATCTCTAACTGTAAACCAGCAGCTCAATAGTTATCAGGTAGGAAACCTTGTAAAGTGTTCATTTCATCTCTCACTGTAAACCAGCAACTCAATAGTTATCAGGTAGGAAACCTGTAAAGTGTCCATTTCATCTCTAACTGCAAACCAGCAACTCAATAGTTATCAGGTAGGAAACCTTGTAAAGTGTTCATTTCATCTCTCACTGTAAACCAGCAACTCAATAGTTATCAGGTAGGAAACCTTGTAAAGTGTCCATTTCATCTCTAATGTAAACCAACAACTCAATAGTTATCAGGTAGGAAACCTTGTAAAGTGTCCATTTCATCTCTAACTGTAAACCAGCAACTCAATAGTTATCAGGTAGGAAATCTTGTAAAGTGTCAATTTCATCTCTAACTGTAAACCAGCAACTCAATAGTTATCAGGTAGGAAATCTTATAAAGAGTTATCAGGTAGGAAATCTTATAAAGTGTTCATTTCATCTCTAACTGTAAACCAGCAACTCCATAGTTATCAGGTAGGAAACCTTGTAAAGTGTTCATTTCATCTCTAACTGTAAACCAGCAATTTGATTGTTATCAGGTAAATAGGCTGTTGCCATAATAAATTATCAGCCTTGCTGTGCCATAGACATGGTAACTTAGAATTTAGCATTTTCATAATCTGCCCATAGTAATCAAATCATAAGAATCAAAGAAACATAAAAGATACTTATATAAAGACACACTCAACCAATGCAATCACTAACAATTCAGTATCATTAAAAAAAAGAGAGACTAAACTGAATGATTTCATTGCAAGGGCCAAAAAGATTCAAAGAATGACCAATATACAGTAGATATATGAGACAAAAAGAAAAAAACATAAAAGGTGAAAAAAAGACAATGCTCATGATGTGTGACGTAACAAAATAAACACACAAAACACTTCAATTCTGTGGTTTCATTATTATCCATTGGGCAGCAATTTTGTGGTTTTTGTGGGTGTCCGTTAACCACAAAACTAAGAATCTAAATAGGTGTTATATTTACATTCATGAAATAAAGCAGCATGTTAAATCCAACTTTAAGACTTTTTTTTGGTAAAACCACAAAAACTAGAACCTTAAAAAATTCATGAGTACACAGTTATTGAATACAGCAAATCAAACTCAAGTTGAAACAAGAGTGAACTCAATTGCTCCAGATAGATCATTTGCTTTAGGGATTCAAATTAGCTCTAGTCCGAGGTCCGGGACCCTCAATTTTTTATGCAGGACCTTCTAAATTTCAGGGACAAAGGTCCCAGACCTGTCAGTATTTACAATAACTCTTATTGGGGACTTTCCAATTTCTCCAAGAGGACCTTCCATCCTGGACTTCAAAAAGTCCTGGACATTTTGTCCTCAAATGTTAATTTTAACCCCTGTTATATGCTTATCCATTATTGTAATTTTTTCGTACAGATCAAATCTTCTTTGACAAGAAAATCCATGTCTGTAATTTAAGTACGGTAGGACAAACTTTTCAAGAAAGGCATTTCATTCCATTCTTGATTGTGTTTTTCAGATTAGTAATTTCTACGCAATAAACCCAGGTAACATTACATGGAATATATCTGCTGATTGTTCTAACGAGAAAATCACCAATAAATCTTTCAACTTCAAAGGAGAACATTCCTACAGACTGTTTATACAACAATATAGTAATAAATCATTGGACTTTCTACAAGTAAGTATTTCTATGTCACTTGTAACACAGATTTGCTTCTTTGTAGAAAAATACTTTAAATACTTTATAATAAGTTGGTTTTTTTTCCACAGGTATCTTATTCTCGTTTTTTTTTTTGTGATACAAATGTAGTTGTCAACTCGTGAAAATAAGAACATTGGAAAATAAAATCTCGTATATTGAATACGTACAGTATATACTCATTTTTAAGTCATCGCTAGAATTATATTATGGGAACAAAAGAACTTGCATTTTTTTTAAATCTGCGAAATTTCGCTCATGCAAAAACAAAAACAAAAAAACAACTCGTACAATAAACATCCAGAATAACCTCCTTAAAGATTTTGAGAGACCTGGATGGCACTGGTTTAGATACAAAATTTTATACATCGTTGAAAAATGATTCTATTTTTTTTCCCATTATTTTACAGGTTTTATGGTAATTTGGTAGGAAAACTAAAATTTTGAAGAAAAACAAAATCATAAAAATTATGTACCTACCTACTCAATTCTGAATTGATGGGTCGAAAAATAACAAACAATACTTTTATTTAGGCCAGAATATATTTATATTTTTTGAAAACAAGTGGGACATTTCATTTTTCAGGTGGAAGACCAAAGAAAGAAATCCAAAACAGGAAGTTCACTGTTAAGGTAACACATGCTCTGTTTATGTTAGAAACATAAATATTCTCTTCCATAATAAGTTGTATAAATTATAAGTCACTTCATTTATTTCAAATCTGAATATTTCTTTGTTATTATGGCCAACATTGATATGTCAAAAAAAGGCATCTTTTAAGGCAACATCTGACTCTGTTATTTGAAAAAAAAAATCTTAATACCCGGTAGTTATTTATTTAATTGTCCTATGCTATCACATTTTTATTGCCTTCAGCATTTTTTATCTTTGAACAAAGCACCTCTGATAAGTCTCGAATAGATGAAATGCTTCAGGTGTAGCAAATTTAATTGTCTTGAACGTCATTGTAATTTTGATTTTACATAACAGAAAGGCATTTGAATAATGATGTCTTTCCTCAGAATCTGCTATCTCATACATTTTCAAATTACAATGTATTTTTTCATTGTGATGATGACAGGTATTTATAGTTGAGAAGTAAAGGAGATGCCACTCTGCTTCGACTATTGCCAGTATTACACCAAGATGTGGTTCTGGCCAGATTTTTGGAAGACATCATTTTCATAGAGCCGTCATGTAGAGATTCTCATTGTTCCTTTTTCTTTTTATAGTGTCCTCAGTGTAGCAGATGACATAGAAAGTGTCAAACTGGTTCCATATTCTTATACTGGTCCTGTCACAGCAAAAACAGGAAGTACATTTGATGTGAAGAACTTTACACATAAGTCTGTTGAACCAGAAAGGTATTATACATTTTTATTTGCATGAACTACTGTGAATCGTGTCTAAACCAAACCCTAAACAAACCAAAAACTTGTCTTAACCAAACCCCGAATTAACCCAAAAAACCTGTCTAATTGGAAACCTGAATACACCAAACATCTTTCTAAACCAAACATTGAATTCACCAAAAACCTGTCTAATTGGAAACCTGAATACACCAAACATCTTTCTAAACCAAACATTGAATTCACCAAAAACCTGTCTTTACTAAACCCTGAATACACCAAACATCTTTCTAAACCAAACATTGAATTCACCAAAAAACCTGTCTTAACTAAACCCTGAATTCTATCTAAACCAAACTAGCTTTTAAGGTTGTATAACACTGAGCATCTTTTCTGAGCATGATTTTTAGTCCCCTACCGGCGAAAGCCGAAGGGGACTATAGGTTTGCGCTCTGTCCGTCCGTCTGTCTGTCTGTCCGTCTGTCCGTCTGTCTGTCACGCCTCAGTTTTCCGCACTTTTTTTCTAAACGCTTATAGATAATGAACTGATTTTTGGTATGTGAGTTTACCTTGATGAGTTACAGATCAAGTGTGAGTTTCGTGTTGGTCCACAATTTTTTATGGGAGTTATGGCCCTTTGAACTTTGAAAATTCACTAAAATACCAGTTTTCCGCACTTTTTTTCTAAACGCTTATAGATAATAAACTGATTTTTGGTATGTGAGTTTACCTTGATGAGTTACAGATCAAGTTTGAGTTTCGTGTTGGTCCACAATTTTTTATGGGAGTTATGGCCCTTTGAACTTTGAAAATTCACTAAAATACCAGTTTTCCGCACTTTTTTTCTAAACGCTTATAGATAATGAACTGATTTTTGGTATGTGAGTTTACCTTGATACATGTACGTTACAGACCAAGTTTGAGTTTCATGCCGGTCCATAATTTTTTCTGAGAGTTATGGCCCTTTGAACTTTGAAAATTCATGTAAATTTCAGTTTTCCGCACTTTTTTTCTAAACGCTTATAGATAATGAACTGATTTTTGGTATGCGAGTCTATCTTAATGAGTTACAGATCAAGTATGAGTTTCGTGCTGATCCACAAATTTTTATGGGAGTTATGGTCCTTTGAACTTTGAAAATTCAAAAAAATATCAGTTTTCCACATTTTTTTTTCTAAACGCTTATAGATAATGAACTGATTTTTTGTCTGTGAGTTTACCTTGATGAGTTACAGATCAAGTTTAAGTTTCGTGCCGGTCCACAAATTTTTTTACAGATCAAGTTTAAGTTTCGTGCCGGTCCACAATTTTTTTTGGGAGATATGGCCCTTTGAAGTTTGAAAATCTATTGCAATTTTCTTTTCTAAACTTTTTTATTGTTCCTTGTAGATAATAAACTGATCAAGTTTAGGTATTCATTCTTTTGACTAATTGTTACCAGTGACTGAAATATGAGGCCGGTAGGGGACTTAGTATTGTTTTGCAATACTCTCAGAATGCTTGTTTGATTCAAATTTAAGCAAAGGCAAAAACATTGCTTTTTAACTGTATGAAGATTGTAAGTATGATAAATTATTAGAGAAAAAATAAGTTTGAAACAAAACCTAACTGTTAAATTCATTTTATATCATTTCCCATACTTTTTTCAAGGGAGATAATTTGTATGAAATGTGTAGGGAAAATTCAGTTTTTCCAATTCATTTTCAGAAAATTAACGGTGACCCCATGATTTTATACTTTATTTTCAAAGAACTAACAAAAATGGATGTTTTGACAAAATATGACAAAAATCTATCCTGTGAAATTTGAAAAAAAATAATTTAAAACATTTTTTCCCTACATAATCTATATAAAAATAGCCAAATTTGAACTGTTTTTGATCAATTTTCTACAAAAATTAAGCACGGTGACCTATTCTTTTTATGTCATTTTTCAAACATATGCACATAGATACTTCTTATGACAAAATATAAAAAAAAATCTATCCTACCGATTTTTTACTATTGTACTACCTTAAGTCCCTTCACTAAATTTATACCAACTATCTATGACAAATAAATTCAGTCCCTAAAGGGTTCAGTTTAGACAGGTTTCACTTTATTTGACTTGCTTCCAGCAGAGTGACTTTTTTATGGCCCGACCACGTATGTGGATTGGACATATAGTTTTACCCTTGTCCGTCCGTCTGTCTGTCCGTAACACTTTGGTTAAGTTCTTGGTTAAGGTCCATTATTCGGATTCTAGATGTTGGCGGTCAATGATATTTCACCACCCGATGGGTCTTGGGTAGGGCTACACCGCCCACTAGAAATAAGGTCACTGTGACCTATATTTTATGCATGAACGACTTCGGTTAAGTTCTTGGTTAAGGTCCATAACTTGGATACTAGATGTTGGGAGTCAATGATATTTCACTACTAGATGTGTCTTAGGTAAGGTGATACCACCCACTAGAAATAAGGTCACTGTGACCTATATTTTACGCATGAATGACTTTGGTTAAGGTCCATATCTCAGATACTACATGTTGATGGTCAATGGTATTTCACCACTAGATGTGTCTTGGGTAACATGACACCACCCAATAGAAATTAGGTCACTGTGATCTATATTTTATGCATGAACGACTTCGGTTAAGTTCTTTGGTAAGGTCCATAACTTGGATACTAGATGTTGGGGGTCAATGATATTTCACCACGAGATGTGTCTTGGGTAACATGACACCACCCACTAGAAATGAAGGCACAGCGACCTATATTTTACGCATGAATGACTTAGGTTAAGTTCTTGGTTAAGGTCCATATATTGAATACTACATGTTAGGGGTCAATAATATTTTACTACTCGATGAGTCTTGGTAACATGGCACCACCCACCAGAAATAAGGTCACCATGACCTATATTTTACACATGAACACTTTTGATCAATTTCTTGGTAAAGATCCATATCCCAGGTAATACACATTGAGGGTCAATGATATTTCAAGAACAGGATGGCCATCCTGTGGCTCATAGACACATTTTCTAGTTTTTAGCTCACCTGGCCAAAGGCCATGTGAGCTTATGCCATCACTTGGCGTCCGTCGTCGTCGTTGTCGTCTGTAAACAATTTTTCAAACGTTAACTTGTCTGACACAATTAGTCCAATTGCAACCAAACTTAGTACAGTTGTTTAATGGCATTATGTGTACAAAACTATCGTTCGGATTTTGATTCGTAAAAAAACATGGCTGCCATGGCTAAAAATAGAATATAGGGGTCAAATTACAGTTTTTTGCAAATAACTCAAAAATGGTAACAGATATCAAAATTCTGGCGTGGGTAAAAGTGATCAGCACCTCAAGATCTACCTGCCCAGAAATTTTCAAAAAGATCCAACAACCGATGTAGGAGTTATTGCCCTTTTTCTGGATTTTTTTCAAAATTTTACTCTTATTTAGCCATATATCTTGAAAACTATACAAGATATTTTAAAAATTCAAATTGCATATGATTAAGCACATCACAATCTACATTTCACGTAACTAGGTCAAAGCTGCAGAACCATTTCTTTTAGGAGTTATGGCCCTTAAAGCATCAAATTTTACCATTTTTCATTACTTTCCCCCTGAATTTCAAAGATTAACTTGTCTGACACCATAGTACATCCAACTTCAACCAAACTTGGCACAGTTGTTGAATAGCATAAATGCTACAAATCTTTTGTTTGGATTTTTGATTCGTCAAAAAATATGGCCGCCATGGCTAAAAATAGAACTTAGGGGTAAATTGAAGTTTTTTGCTAATTACTCACAAATAGTTACAGATATCAAAATTCTGATGGGAGACAAAAGTGATCAGCATCTCAAGATCCACCTGCTCTGAAAATTTCAAGAAGATCCAACAACCGATGTAAGAGTTATTGCCCTTTTTCTTGATTTTTTTTCAAAATTTTGCACTTTATTAGCCCTATATCTTGAAAACTATACAAGATATTTCGAAAATTTAAGTTGCATATGATTAAGCACATCAAGATCTACATTTCATGTATTTAGGTCAAAGCTGTAGGATCATTTCTTTCAGGAGTTATTATCCTTAAAACATCAAAATTTGGCATTTTTCATTACTTTTCCCCTGAATTTCAAAGATTAACTTGTTTGACACGGTAAAACCATCTGCATCTTAACATGGCACACTTGTTTAATAGCTTATATGCTACAACTCTATTGTTCAGATTTTTTATTTGTAAAAAAAAACATGGCCGCCATGGCTAAAAATAGAACATAGGGGTAAATTGCTTTTTTTTTGTTAAAAACTCAAAAATGGTTTCAGATATCAAAATTGAGCAAGAATCAAAAGTGATCAGCATATTAAGACCTACCTGTCCTGAAATTTCCGAAAAGATCTGACTGCTGATGTGGGAGTTATTGTTCTTTTTCCTAATTTTTGCCAAATTTACTCTTAAGCCCAATATCTTGAAAACTAATCAAGATATTTCAGAAATTTAAATCGCATATGGTTAAGCACAATAATATCTACAAATATATGTACCTGTGTAATTCAGGTGAGCGATTCAGGCTCTTGAGAGCCTCTTGTTATCTTTGGCTATCTTAATAAGATTGTGACTGATAGACAAAAAAAAATCTTCGACCTTATTTGAATTTTAAGGTCAATGTGATTTTATTCAATTTAATTTCAAAAATAATTTTTTGCTAAGTTGACTGCATTGCTCTAAATTTTGATAATCAAATAAATTAGTATTTACTGATATCATGGTAAAATGAAAAATGTGAGAATTTCATGTCATATAAAAGGCCTGCGCTACACACTCCTTATATTTTTATTTTCAGTTATAAGATATTTGTATTGCCAAAGAATGGTGATAACTCAACAGATTGGAGTCAGATATCATCAGTGGAGTTAGGGATTGGTGGAATATATACTCTTATGTTATACAGCCAGTCTGGAAAGGTTAGTTTTTAAAAAAAACTGGATTCCTGTAATATACCCCCTTCAGGTTGCATGATTGCTTTTATAATGTTTGAAGGTCACGGCATAGGATACAGTTACAGAGGGAGATTGTGAGATATGTGTGCTCTGATTGTTTAGTTTGTAATTCATATGTGTATTCAGGAGACAGATTAACTTGTTTCTGGATCCTTTTGTAAAACATGTTGATATTGGCATTCTGTACAATTGATGCTTTTTTATTGAATAAATACCTTTATAGTAGAAATCTCAAATGGTAGAAAACAAAACAAAGTTATATCAGAGAAATTTAAGGTCTCAATGGTCCTGATTTGGTACAGGTATTTTTAAAAAAATTATTGGTAGAACCAGGTTTTAAAGCAATAAACCCCCCTTTCTAATTGTGAAATAGTAACAAAAAACTCAACAATGGTTGTGAGACATAAAAGGATGACAATTATATGTTTGGTATAAAATGAAGAAACACAATACAAAAGATACACATGTACGACAATCGAAGCAGGGCATCAGTGAGATGTGTCAAGTTTCATGCCTGAGATTCATGATCTAGTCCCCAATTTGGCAGCAATTTTTTTTTTTCCTTTGATCTTTTAATATTTTGGCAAATCTCACATGAGCATCTCATGGAAACTTGACAGCCCTGATGAGTCCAAAGGGAGTGTTTAAATATTCTGTAGATTTAAATTTAATCCTTATCCTTTCTCAGAGTTGATGTTTTTGTTTTCTCATTGCAGGCTGTTGCTAAGTTATTTACAACTGTCAAGGAGAATATTCTGTCTATGTTTGTCATGATACCTCAATACATCGTCATAACCATCGGAGAGATTCTATTCTCTATAACAGGGTTGTCTTTTGGATACTCTCAGGTTGGTATATTGTCTAACAATAACAATGAATAAAAAATATGATGATGATACCTCGCTATGTGCCATGGGTCGTCAAGCTTTGAAGACCAGGGGTGTTTACTAGTAAACCTATGTCCATCCTTTTGTCCCTCTGCAACATAACTTTCCTAACAGTTTTCTCATCAATCACATATCACAGTGACTTATTATTTAGTATATGGCTTTAGTATGAGGTCTTTTATTGCACGTTTTGAAATAAGGTATGTCAGATATCTACTTCCTGTTTACCAACAAAGTTGATTTTGGGGGTGGCGGGGGTATACTGAGTGAGCAATAGCTCACTGATTCCTTTTTTGTCCATGCTGCTTTCTTGTATTTATCTTATCACCTTCTCCTTTTAAAGTTTTAAAGGCATTTAAATCAATGAAAATCCTTATCAAATTGCAACAACATTTTGATTTGATGAATTTTAAAGGAGTCATGGGACTTTATTGACTTTGTTCATTTTTGATAATAGGAACACTTTGTTACTGCAACTCCTCTGAGACTGCTCAACATATTTTGATCAAATTTTGTAGGATTGTTTGTCATCATATGTAGATGCTGATATCACAACACCATTTTATAGGAGTAACTGGACTTTATCCATTTTGTTCATTGGACTTTATCCTCTTTGTTCGTTTTAGGTCATAGAAACACTTTTTGGGTGCAACTCCTCTATGACGGCTCAACAGATTTTGATGAAATTTTATAGGAATGTTTTTCATCATATGTTGTTGATCATATTGCAACTTTGTTTTGAATTGACAATTTTATAGGAGTTTATCCAATTAGTGTATTGTAGTTCTTAGGAACTCCTTGTGGGCTCCTCTGAGGCTGCTGAACAGATATTGCTGAAGTTTTATTCTTTTTTTAAAAAAATTGCGGACGTATAATGGTATGACGCTTCAAGTTAAATGGTTGGTCCCTTAGTATTTGCTTGTACGTATGTTAAAACTATTTTGAGTTTGACATGAATATTGAGACTATTTTGTCAATTTTCAACTTCTTATATATTTTATTTGTCTTGTATGTACTTATTTAAAATTCCCACAAAATAAGAATCTTTCGACCTATTTTCAATATATAACAGCAATGAACATGCTTTGTGAGATCATTCTATTGTGTAGGACAAAGATATTGAATAAAAACACCATTTCTTGCCTATTAAAATTTGTACTATTAATTGATGTTTTTGGCATCTAGAAGGAATTGAACCTTCAACTCACATATAGATGTGGTCATCCAAGTAAATGCTTTATCATAATTGTATCGTGGAATTCAGATTGTACATGAGTTATGTGTTGTGTTCACTTATCTTCTATATGAGATTTGACTTTTACCATATGTGTGCCTTTGATACTTAATGATACATAATGGATATAAGTTTACCTCCACATAAATAAATGGCATGTGTTAGGTCCTCTTAAATGCACCTGTGAACTCTGATTCTGGTAATTTTTTTCCTTACTTCCTGTTGTGTCACCCTTCATTTTCTCCATTCATCCTTCTCTTCTTCCTTCCTTTCTTTCTTCCCTCCTTTTCATCCTGTCTTTCTTCCCTTCTCCATTCCTTCTATGATCCTTTCATTCTTTCTTCCATCG
The DNA here is from genome assembly GCA_963971305.1 of Arcuatula senhousia. Lineage (NCBI taxonomy): Eukaryota > Metazoa > Mollusca > Bivalvia > Mytilida > Mytilidae > Arcuatula > Arcuatula senhousia. Next base: position 4,427,788 of record OZ020317.1, on the reverse strand, counting down.
TTGCTTCTATCCTTCTATTCCTTCTCACCTTTTCCTTCCTTTCTTCCATCTTCCTTTTTTTCCTCCTTCCTTTTCTTCTTCATTCTTTCCTTCTTTTCTTTCCTCAATCCTTCCCTTCTTTTTCCCCCTTCCTTCCCTTCTATCTTTCCTCCCTTATTCCTTCCCTCCTTCTCCCCCTTCCTTCCCTTCCTTCTTCCCCCTTCCTTTCCTTTTTTCTTTCCTGTCTTCTTTCTTTCTTTCCTTCTTCCTTCCCCCTTCCTTCTTTCTTTCCTCCTTCCTTCCCTTCATCCTTCCTTCCCTCCTCCCTCCTCCCTTTCTTCTTTCTTTCCTCCTTCCTTACCTTCATCCTTCCTTCCCTCCTACCTTCCCTTCACTCCTCCCTTCCTTCCCTCCTTCCTCTCCCCTACATTCCTTCTTTCTTTCCTCCTTCCTTCCCTCCTACCTTCCTCCTTTCCTTACTTCACTCCTTCCTTCCTTTCCTTCACTCCTTCCCTCCTTCCTCATTCCTTCCTTCTTTCTTTCCTCCTTCCTTTCCTTCTTCCTTCCTTCCCTCCTACCTTCCCTTCCTTCACTCCTTCCTCCCTTCCTTCACTCCTTCCTTCCCTCCTTCCTTCTTTCTTTCCTCCTTCCTTCCCTCCTACCTTCCTCCTTTCCTTACTTCACTCCTTCCTTCCTTTCCTTCACTCCTTCCCTCCTTCCTCATTCCTTCCTTCTTTCTTTCCTCCTTCCTTCCCTTCTTCCTTCCTTCCCTCCTACCTTCCCTTCCTTCACTCCTTCCTCCCTTCCTTCACTCCTTCCTTCCCTCCTTCCTTCTTTCTTTCCTCCTTCCTTCCCTTCTTCCTTCCTTCCCTCCTACCTTCCCTTCCTTCACTCCTTCCTCCCTTCCTTCCCTTCTTCCTTCCTTCCCTTCTACTTTCCCTTCTTTCACTCCTTCCTTCCCCCCTTTCCTCATACCTTCCCTTCACTCCTTCCTCCCTTCCTTCACTCCTACCTTCTTTTCTTCCTTCCTCCTTCCCTTCTTCCTTCCCTTTTTCCTTCCTTCCCTCATACCTTTCCTTCCTTCACTCCTTCCTTTCCTCCTTCCTTCCGTCCCTTCATCTTTTCTCCCTTCCTTCATTCCTAGCTTCCCTTCCTTCACTCCTTCACTCCTACCTTCCCTTCATTCACTCCTTCCTTCCCTCCTTCCCTCCTACCTTCCCTTCACTCCTTGCTTCCCTTCTTCCTTCCTTCCCTCCTACCTTCCCTTCCTTCACTCTTTCCTTCACTCCTTCCCTCCTACCTTCCCTTCTTCACTCCTACCTTCACCCTTTCCCTCCTACCTTCCATTCCTTCACTCCTACCTTCCCTTTCTTCACTCCTTCCTCCCTTCCTTCACTCCTTCCCTCCTACCTTCCCTTCCTTCACTTTTTCCCTCCTACCTTCCCTTCCTTTACTCCTTCCCTCCTACCTTCTCTCCTTCACTCCTTCTTTCTTTCCCTCCTTCCTTACCTCCTACCTTCCCTTCACTCCTTCCTCCCTTCCTTCACTCCTTCCCTCCTACCTACCATACTTCCTTCCCTCCTTCCTTCTTTCTTCACTCCTTCCTTCCCTTCCTTCACTCCTTCCCTCCTACCTTCCATTCCTTCACTCCTTCCTTCCTCCCTTCCTTCCCTCTTTCCTCCTACCTTCCCTCCTTCCTTCTTTCCTCCTTCCTTCCCTCCTGCATTTACTCCTTTCTTTATTTCTTTCCTGTCTTCTTTCTTCCCTTTCCTTCCCTCTTTCCTTCTTTATTTCCTCCTACCTTCCCTCCTTCTTCCCCCTGCCTTCCATCCTTCATTCTTTCTTTCCTCCTTCCTTCCTACCTTCCCTCCTTCCTTCCCTCCTACCTTCCATCCTTCCTTCTCCCTTCCCTCCTTCCTCCCCTCCTACCTTCCCTCCTTCTCCCCCCTTCCCTCCTTCAGTCTGTCTTTCATCCTTTCTTCCTACCTTCCCTCCTTCCTACCTTCCCTCCTTCCTTCCTTTCTTCTTTCATCCTTTCTTCCCTCCTTCCCTCCTACCTTCCCTTCCTTCTTTCTCCTTCCTTTCCTTATTTCTTTCCTGTCTTCTTTCTTCCCTTTCCTTCCCTCCTACCTTCCCTCCTTCTTCCCCCTGCCTTCCCTCCATTCTTTCTTTCCTCCTTCCTTCCTACCTTCCCTCCTTCCGTCCTTCCTTCCCTCCTACCTTCCATCCTTCCTCCTCCCTACCTTCCCTTCTTCCTTCCATCCTACCTTCCTTCCTCCTTCCTTCCTTCCTCCTCCCTCCCTTCCCTCCTTTCCTTCCTTCCTTTCTTCTTTCTTTCCTCCTTCTTTCCTCCTTTCCTACGTTCTCTCCTGTCTCCTCCCTTCCCTTCATTCCTCCCTCCTTCTCTTCCTTCCTACCTTCCCTCACTCCTTCCTTCCCTCTTTCCTCCTTCCCCATTCCCTCCTTCCTTCCCACCTACCTTCCCTCCTTTCTTTCGGCTTTCCTGCCCTTTTGTTCCTCTCCTCTATCCTTTCTTTTTTCCTCCTTCCTTCCCTGCAGAAAGAAGGAAGGAAGAAAGAAAGAAGAGAAGGAGGAGGAAGGAGGGAAGGAATGAGGAAAGAGGGAAGGAAGGTAAAAAAGAAAGGAGGTAAGAAAGAAGGGAGGGAAGGAAGGAGAAAGAAAAAAGGAGGAAAGAGGGAAGGAAGGAAAGAAGAAAGGAGGTAAAAAAGAAAGAAAAAAGAGAAGGTAGGAGTGAAGGAAGGAGGAAAGAAAAAAGGGAAGGTAGGAGGGAAGGAAGGTAATGTAGAAGTGAAGGAAAAGGGATTGAAGGGAAGGAAAAAAGAAAAGAATTGACACAAAATGTAGGAAGCCAAGAGAAAAAAAGAATGAAAGTTAGAAGTGAAGAAAGAATGAAGAGGAGTGAAGGAAAGGAAAAAGAAGTGACACAGAATGACAGAAGTGAAGGGAGAGAACAGGAAAATAAAGAATGTAAAAAGGGAAGGAGGAGAGAAAAGTGAGAGGTATGAAAGAAGAAAGAGAATGGAAATAGGATAAAGAAGAAAGAATAAAATGTAAAATGAAGTTTAAGACAATGGAGAGGGGAGTGATTGGGAATAAGGGGGAAGGAAATAGTGAAAAAAAGAGGGAGGAAAGAAAGAGAAAAAGAAAGGATGAAGAGAGGAAGGAGGGAAGAAGGGTGTTTAGGAAGGAAGTAGGGATGATGTGAAGGAAGGAAGGAAAATAGTTATAATTGAATAAGGGAGAGAAGTTTGGAGGAAGAGGTAAAGGACGGAAAAAGGAAAGAAGGCATGGATGGTCAGAATAAGGGAGGGTAAGGGGAAACGGGGAAAAGACAGAGAAAAGGAATAAGATAGAAGTAAGGAATGGAAACAAGGATGAAGGAAGGAAGAACAAGAGGGAATAAGGAAGAAAGAAATGAGAAAAATGAGGCAAAGAAGAGACAAGGAAGAATGATGAGAAAGGAAAGACTGAAAAGGAGTGAAAACAAAGTAAGGGAGGTAAAAATAAAGAAATGGGAAAAAGAAGAAAAAGAAGAGATGAGAATTAAGGAAAAGCTCAAGAAAGGGAATTGAAAGGTTAGGACTGAATGAAAAATGAAGGGAAGAAATAGGTAAGGTAGGAGTTGGAGAAGACAGGACAGAACTAGTAATTAATTTGATTGGAAATAGGATTTAGAGAAAATGGAAAATACTGGTAGACTTTTACTTGAGAAATAATTTGATATACTTGGAAGAAATCAAAACATATCTACTATCAATTTTTTTTTCATACCTTCTGATATGTGCTGAATTGGTTACATTGGTAACATATTAGTCTATGTGAGTGCTTATGTTTTAAGTGAGGTGTACATTCCTTAACTATGTCTACAGTTTTCTGATGGATTTCCTTTATGATTGTTATAGTAAATGTAGTAGTTTTTGTATTGAACAAATGTTCACTAAATTCAAGGTCATTTGAAATTCAAAAAAATATGTTTGAAATTTTAATGTTTAATGGGTAATAAAGTTTCAATGTGAAAAAATTGACATCTGCAAAAATTACTACTTTTACAGTACAGTATTCTCTTAAACATAGGTTATTTGTTATGATAAAAACAAAAAATAGAAACCCAGCACATATATTGAACTTAAAACTATGATAAAATTTATGGACTTGAAATGTCTACCAACTAGTGCTTTCTTGGAAGATTTATCAATAGAAAGATGGAGCAAGAAATTAGATAGAAAGAATGGAATCTCGTGAAATCTCACCTTTTCTCGCAAGGCGAGACTTGGAGATGAATTAAGAGGAACACATAAATATATCAAATTTATTTTCATCATAGTCAACAAATGGTTAAAACTTATTAAAGTTTATCTATATAAAATTGATTTTATGAATGTTTTTTTTTTTTTCATTTAGTGATTTATAAAAATATATAAAATACTTTTAATTAAAAAATAACACCATAATGTGTTGCATCATGGGTAATCTCACCCAAATCTCGCCTTGCAACATGTTTGTTTACATTGTGTATAAATTGTAATGAGATTCTTTTCCTTCTATCTAATTCCTTGGATGGAGGTTGCATTCATAATTAGTGTGGAAAAAGTTGTGATTTAGTCCAATTTAAGACAATTCAAAAGATAGAAAGATAGATGCATCATCGCTATCCAAGAGTTATGATCTGGCCCTCCTCCTTGCCTGATTTTAACTCTTGACTGACAGACAGACAGACAGACACATCATTACTATCCAAGAGTTATGATCTGGCCCTCCTCCTCGCCTGATTTTAACTCTTGCTTAGTAAAGATGTGACTGGAGTAACAGGAAAATTAATGTAGAAATAGGCAGTAGAGGGGGGTATTATAAGGCAGATGTTAAAGTATATATATAGATAAAGATATTGTATGAGAAAGGCACATAAAGAAAAAAGGGGTTATCAGTGTTAGAAAGGGCGTATGAGAAAAAGGTTTGAAAGTTTGGAGGGAAATGGGTATAGGAGAAAAATCATGGAAAAGATGCACATGTATAGAATTTGAAGAAAGTAAATACAAAAGATGCATGTGTATAGTATTTGAAGAAAGCAATTTTTTATACAAAAAAAAACATGTATAGTATTTGAAGAAAGCAAAAAAAAGTTGAGAATGAAGAAATATAGGGATGAAGAAGGTTAAAAAAGAAGAAGAAAAAATCAAAACCCTTTTGAAGAAAAACTTTATTTGAGAATTACAAAACAAATAAATTGATAACAAAATATTTCAAAATTTATTAATGAAGTGACTAAAAATCCCAAATAATAAAACAAAGAAAAAACCAAATAGGCATATTTATAAAAATAAGAATATTTTCATATGAAAACTAAGACCTTAAAAAAAATATATACTTATGTTGTAAAAGCTTGACATTTCATATAAAAGCAACACAAAAAAGTCCAATCTGGCTTAGTAAGCTCATTTAATTACATAAAGCAAAATAAGTAAAAACAGTAAGAGTCTTAAACAAAATGGAACTTACAAGATAACCAAGAAAATATCAAGTAACTCTCAGAAAAAAATTGTGAAAAGTTTAGTGACATGCAAATACCCCTGCCATGAAAAAGCTATATTAAACATGCAAAGTTAAATATAAAAGAGATATATGGAAAGGCAGCTTGAAAAAAATTGTATAAAAGAAAATCCTAATGTATAATTTTAAGAATTAATAAACTGTTAACACAGAGACATGTCTCGCCTGTCGCAACTGGACACAGTATAAAATGAAGTAATAATCCTCCTAAAACTGATCTTAACTAATGCTTAAGCAGCTGCATACCAAATATAAATGGTGAACCATAACTGCTTTATAAAAAACACTCGTGACATAAGTAAAAAGTTAAAAAGTGTAAAATCTCAAAGTCAGTAGACTGTGACTGCAGGATCATACAGACAAAATACTTTTGAAATTGATCTATACTGATGCTAATGCAATTGCATACCCAATATCAATGATGTACCATAACTGCTTCATGTTAAACAGACTTAAGAAAAAAGGTTAACCTCGGCCAAATCAGTGTAAAATTTCAAAGTCAGTAGACCGTGACTGCAGGAGCATACAGGTGAAATCCTTTGAAAACTGATCTGTACTGATGCTGATGCAACTGCATACCAAATATCAATGGTGTAACATAACTGCTTCATGTTAAACAGACTTAAGAAAAAAGGTTAACCTCGGCCAAATCGGTGTACAATTTCAAAGTCAGTAGACCGTGACTGCTGGAGCATACAGGTGAAATCCTTTGAAAACTGATCTGTACTGATGCTGATGCAACTGCATACCAAATATCAATGGTGTAACATAACTGCTTCATGTTAAACAGACTTAAGAAATAAGGTTAACCTCGGCCAAATCAGTGTAAAATTTCAAAGTCAGTAGACCGTGACTGCAGGAGCATACAGGTGAAATCCTTTTAAAACTGATCTGTACTGATGCTGATGCAACTGCATACCAAATATCAATGGTGTAACATAACTAGTTCACATAAAACAGACTTAAGCAAAAACTTTAACCAATTGTGGCCGCCGCCGCCGCCGCCGCCGTCGCCGCCGGAATCACCATACCTAAGTCTCGCTTTTTGCGACATTCGTCGCAGGCGAGACAAAAATTATAAAATAAAACTCACTGAAAAATAAAAAGCTGCATGTTCCATAAATAAATGTTATAGATTAAGTAATCTGTCATTGCAAAAATACAACATATGCAAAAAAAAACAAAACAAAAAATACACTCACACATACACAAAGGCTTTGTAAAAAATATTGTTTAAGGCTTATTATAATACCAAAAATTATACAAAATCATCAAACATAAGCAAAGTCAAAAGCATCTGGAAAAGCAAAAGCAATATATAAAGCATCTTAAAAAGCAAACCATATAAACTTGAAAAGCAAAGCAAAACCAATATTTTAAAGTATCTTGAAAGTCATAAGCATCTTAAAAAGCAAAAGTGACATATAAAAGCATCTTGAAAATCAAAACCTACAGATAAAAGTATCTTGAAAATCAAAAACAACATATAAACCATCTTGAAAACAAAAACAACATATAAAGCATCTTGAAAATCAAAAGCAACGTATAAAAGCATCTTGAAAAACAAAAACAACATATAAAAGCATCTTGAAAATCAAAAGTAACATATAAAAGCATCTTGAAAATCAAAAGCAAAAGCAAAAGCAACATATAAAAGTATCTTGAAAGTCAAAAGCTTTTTGAAAATCAAAAGCATAATATAAAGCATCTTGAAAGTGAATGCAACATAAAAAAGCATCTTGAAAAATAAAAGCAACATAAAAAAGCATCTTGAAAATCAAAAGCAACATAAAAAAGCATCTTGAAAACCAAAAGCAACATATAAAAGCATCTTGAAAATCAAAAGCAAAAGCAACATATAAAAGTATCTTGAAAGTCAAAAGCATTTTGAAAATCAAAAGCATAATATAAAGCATCTTGAAAAGTGAAAGCAACATAAAAAAGCATCTTGAAAACCAAAAGTAACATATAAAAGCATCTTGAAAAGCAAAGAAAAAGCAACATATAAAAGTATCTTTAAAATCAAAAATTACATATAAAGAACCTTGAAAAGCAACATATAAAGGCATCTTGAAAAGCAAAGGTTACATATAATGCACCTTGAAATGCAAAGCAAAAGCAACATATAAAAGTATCTTGAAAAGCTATGACATTTAAAAGAAGTCAAAGGCAGCATATATAAGCATCTTCTTTAAAAGCAAAAGCAACATAAAAAAGCATCTTGAAAACAAAAGCAACATATTTAGCATCTTTATAGTCAAATTCTGCATATTCAAAATGCAACTATTGAATCAGTAAAAAAAACATGTGTAATGCATGGGATGCAAAAAATACCACAGTTTCCAAATTTTATCATATCTACCAGCAAAAAAAATACAACACATAAACAAACAAATCAACAAACTGTGTACACACAAAAAAAAAAGGAAAACACAACAAAAATTTGCCTTAACCTTCAACTTAAATATTTTACGTCACATAGGCAAAGTTCTTGCCAAAGCATAACGCTTATTGCAATTACACTAAAACACAGTTTCCAGGCTGTAAAGTTAAGGATTTTAATAATTTTTACATTTAAAACCATATGTTTTGCATTTTCTTCAAGCCAAGTAGACACAAATGACTCACTATTTAACAAAAACCAAAAAATCTATTACAAAACAGATTGTCACAAATCATATTCAGATCACTACACACACACTTCCTTCTTACCTATGACCTTTTTCATAACTGTATGAATAATCTTGTTAAATGTTCCCTCTGGTTCTGAAACTTAAATGGTAAAAAGGCCGAATTAAAAAGTGTCCCAAAAATATGCGCTTATCACAGTCCTTTTACTATTTTTCTGATCTGCTGAATCAGAAAAATAATCGAAAGGACCTAGTGAGCTACAAAACCACGGCAGATGAGCTATGACCATGCACACTCTAGATATTTAATAAACTCTATCTTTAATACCTTTGGCATGTACTGTTTTACTCTATGCTTTGACCAGAGGAAACTACTTTCTTAAAATTCATAAGAAGTTAGCATCCATGTTTTGGGCTAGACAAAACAAAACAGTAAAAGTCATGTTTACCTGGTACTATAGCAAGAGCTTCATTTTTATTGTGAAAGTACTTAAATTTGTGGGTATCAATTTTTGTGGTTTCGGAGTAAACTGAATATTCGTTCATTGATGAATTTGTGGTTTCAAGAAATTCTCTAATAAAGCAATGTAAAATTTCATGTTTGTTGGTAAGTTTGCCTGACCCATGAAAACCCACAAATATTGGTACCCAATGAATATTAATACTTTCACAGTATTCAATAATAATTTTTTTTTTACTTTATAAGAATTTCATATTTATAAATAATTATAGATACATTGTAATTTAGACAATTTTACCTACTATCCTGTGGCATGTGTATACCAAGTTTCATTAAACTAGGACATATTAATCCTGAGATATGAAGGTGCTCAGAAAACTTGACTATTACTATTGTAATGTCAAAGTCACTCAACTGGCATATCAAGGTCAAGGTCAAAATTTAACATTATGGAGGATTCCAGTAAGTTTGTAGTTCAACATTATTTGGGATCCTTTAATTCAATATTATGGGGGATCCCAGTAGATGGCAATTCAACTTTATTGGGGATCCTTTAATTCTATATTAGGGGGGATTCCAGTAAATCGTAATTCAGTATTATGGGGGATTCCAGTAAATCGTAATTCAATTATGTTCATTATTGGGGATCCTTTAGTTCAATATTATGGGGGATCCCAGTAAATCATAATTTGACATCAATGGGGATTCCAGTAAATTAAAATTCTAATAAATTCTAGATATCTATAATCTATAATAATGGGAGGTTGTATGGGGATGGGGACACCAGGCTCATTTCAGCATTGGTGTAATTCAGGACAAGGAGACTGTGGTTTTAGGGAAGGTCTTTTTTTATATGTCACTGAATCAGTATCTATACAGCATCATACATTTGCACATATGATAATATATTGTGTATTGCATAATGTTGTGCATATTTTTTTAACAAACCTACCAAGAGATCAAATTTTATATTGCATAAAAAAATATGTACTAGTTTAGTATCATACTCTTTTATTTTAAACTTAAATTGCCATAGCAACCTTTTTAGCCAAGTTTGGTGATGAAAGTTTAACCAACCCCCCTTTTAAATCATAATTTACTTCTTGATGATTCTGTAAACATATGCAGATTGCTGATAAAACACAAAACACTGCCAACAAAACCAAACAAGAAGTCAATAATTAAAAACATATATTTTGTAAAATTCATGAAAATGGCTACTGTGCATAAATATTTGAGAATCACATTTTAGTTCAATGAATTTCATGAACTCAATTATCCAAATAAGAAAATAATTCAATAATAAATTCTGGAATGCTTGGAGGAGGTGTAAGCATTCAAATCAATTTCAATATTTCTGAAATTAAAATTTTCATAAATGATATCCACAAATATCAAATATCACAGTAGTTTTTAAAGAACAAGAACAAAAAAACTTTTTTGAATTTGGAATGAAGTCTTTTTTCAGATGATACAACTCATTTTATCAAAAAGTTAAAAAGTAAAAAATACTGATATCCCCAAACTTTGGCTAAAAAGGGAAGTGTGTACTGCATTTTTCTTTGCCCAAAAAATGAAAATACAAAACTTTTATTCATTTCACAATGTCCAAAAGTAAAATAAAAGCCATGACTGACCATCCCCACTTTTCATTTTAGTTTTGATCTCAAAAGTAGGTTTGGGACAAAGTTGGGAAAGGAATGTTCTTTTCTTTTTAATTTTACCCCAAATCTGATGATACAATTAGACAGAAATGAACCATAGGTCACTCGTGGCAAATTTTACCAACTCCAATCTGCCTCCCTCCATTGTTGAAAGTCTTCTCTGTCATGGGTTTCAAATGTCAGGTGACTTTCCTGACCAATGAAATTAATTTTAACACCCAAGACCTACAAACTTCTGACCAATAGAGTAGGTGGTTATTTCCCTTGTTTGGCTTGATCTTATACTTGTAAAATTCCATTAAGTGTTAGACTGAGCACTTTTCATACCGCACCACTGCACAATTGATTAAGGCCAACAAATGTATACAGTGGTTTATTCAATACTTATTAATACATATAAAAAACCTTAAGGCCAAGCCAATCAATTTGAATGGTGATAATTTTTTATTTCACATATGAGTTAGAGAACTTTATCTAAAACTTGTGCCTTTGAAAAAAATGGTAATAGTAGTAAAAATAATTTACTGAAAAACATCATTTTTGAAAAAAAAAATTCTAAGTATGACATTATTTGACTTCCGCTGAGACAATAATTACAGAGATTAGTCTCCACGATAAATCCAAAATAACAGTGTCTCCGCTCTAATTCGTAAATTCAGATTCGGCCTGTTGAAATAGTCACTTGCATTACAAGCGAGTAAACTTTTTCATAATGAATCTTACATATGAAATATATACATTGTTGGAAAGAGTATATTTTGCTGCTCTGTTTAGACTATTTTTCTTTTCATTTTTATCACACATTTTTCGAAAGGAACAGTTTAAAGTCAATCGTAACTTTTTATTCCAAATTCAAACTTAGAAATAGACCTCTTGGAAATCTAAAACATTTCATATCAAATCTTACCTTATAGTATCTTATTTAGTACTGTTTCATTGCAAATTGAGTCGAAAATATTCAGGTGAAATTTGAAGGTAATTTGATGATAATTAACAGTTTGAAATTGGTCAATTTCCTGTTTTAAAAGGACGCCCGCTGGCCGATAACTCTTGATAAGGAAATTTGTTTATTAGGGCCCCGCAACTTTGTTGCGGACGCCCTATAGTAATCAGTCTGTCCGTCCGTGCGTCCGTCCGTCCGTAACAAATTCAGTTTTCCGGACTTTTTTTCTAAACGCTTATAGATAATGAACTGATTTTTGGTATGTGAGTTTACCTTGATGAGTTACAGATCAAGTTTGAGTTTCGTGCCGGTCCACAAATTTTTATGGGAGTTATGGCCCTTTGAACTTTGAAAATTCATTAAGATTTCAGTTTTCCGCACTTTTTTTCTAAACGCTTATAGATAATGAACTGATATTTGGTATGTGAGTTTACCTTGATGAGTTACAGATCAAGTTTGAGTTTCGTGCTGGTCCACAAATTTTTATGGGAGTTATGGCCCTTTGAACTTTGAAAATTCATTAAAATTTCAGTTTTCCGCATTTTTTTTTTAAACGCTTATAGATAATGAACTGATTTTTGATATGTGAGTTTACCTTGATGAGTTACAGATCAAGTTTGAGTTTCGTGCTGGTCCACAAATTTTTATGGGAGTTATGGTCCTTTGAACTTTGAAAATTCACTAAAATTTCAGTTTTCCAGACTTTTTTTCTCAACGCAGGCGCTTATAGGTAATGAACTGATTTTTGGTATGTGTGTTTACCTTGATGAGTTAAAGATCAAGTGTGAAATTCATGCCGGTCCACAAATTTTTATGGGAGTTATGGCCCTTTGAACTTTGAAAATTCACTAAAATTTCAGTTTTCCGGACTTTTTTTCTAGAAGCTTATAGATAATGAACTGATTTTTGGTATGTGAGTTTATCTTGATGAGTTACAGATCAAGTTTGAGTTTCGTGCCGGTCCACAAATTTTTATGGGAGTTATGGCCCTTTGAAACTTGAAAATTTATTAAAATTTCAGTTTTCCACACTTTTTTCTAAACGCTTATAGATAATGAACTTTTGGTATGTGAGTTTACCTTGATGAGTTACAGATCAAGTTTGAGTTTAATGCCTGTCCACAATTTTTTATGGGAGCGGGGCCCTTGGAGATGGCTATCATCTCCCTGGTATCTAGTTGTGACAAATATCAGTCTGTTCGCGTGGTGTTTGATTTTTTATTTTTCACCATCCTCAGATTTTATTAAATTACAAACAAAATAATAAATAAAACGCTTCGAAAATGATATCAAACAATGTACGAGAAATTCAGCTATCTAAAGATACTTTTACATTTGAATTTGCTGTAGAAACACCAAAGTTTAATCAAGAGGATCTTAGATCTTCACAAGAACGACACTGTTATTTTCAGCCATTTCATATGTTTAATAGGATGATTCGATTCTCTTCATTATGATTTTCTCAGACTTCTACAATATAGGACCATATTCTACTTTCTGTGTCTTTTTACCTGCGTCGCCGAAGGCGAAAGCAGGTCTAGTAGCCGGGTCACTCCGTCCGTCCTGCTATGGGGTGCCTGTCTTGTGTAATCTGAATCTCAAAAACCAAACACTAGATCTCTCTGAAATTTTACATAGTGATTACAGATATATTGAAGGTGCACAGTGATTACAGATATATTGAAGATGTGCACCTCCCCTTTTGGGGTCATTTTATAATTCCGTTTAGAAATTAGGGGCCCAAAAGGGGCCAAAAAAGCGACTTTTTAATTTTTTTCCACAATAACTTTTGTTCTGGTTGACCAAATGCTATGAAACTTTACAGTAATGTTACTTACCATAAAAGGAAGGGTTAGGCTGATTTTGGGTGTCCCCTCTTTTTAGCTCACCTGGACCAAAGGTCCATGTGAGCTATTGCAATCACTTGGCGTCCGTCGTCGTCTATCGTCTGTCCTCTGTTAACAATTTTTCAAAAATCTTCTCCTCTGAAACTACTGAACAGAATTAAATGAAACTTAGTATGATTGATCCTTAGGATGTCCTGTACAAAAGTTGTGTTTTGATTTATGATCCGTCAAAAAACATGGCCGCTGTGGCTAAAAATAGACCAGGGGGGTCAGACTACTGTTTTTGGCTTGTAAATCAAAAAGTATAAGAGATAGATGAAATCTGATGCCACCCTACTGCTTCAGCATCAAAAGTTCTACAAAAGTCTCCATTGGGTCGAAGTTGTCAGATGATCCCTTATAGGGGTTACAGCCCCTTAAAGGTGAAAAATAGTGTTTCTTCATGTTTTTTGCTAATATAATTAAAACTATTGCAGATAGAGAAAAGCTGTTGCTTGCTTAAATGTTCAGCTCATTAAGCTCTACAAAAGTCTCCATAGGATTGAAGTTGTCAGATGACCCCTTATAGGGGTTACAGCCCCTTAAAGGCAAAAAATAGTGTTTTTGGCCTATAGAATGAAAAGTATTGCAGATAAAGAAAAGCTGTTGCTTGCCTTAATGTTCAGCTCATTTAGCTCTACAAAAGTTGTCATAGGGTCAAAGTTGTCACATGACCCCTTATAGGGGTAACAGCCCCTTATAGGCGGAAAATAGTGTTTTTGGCCTATAGAATGAAAACTATTGCAGATAGGGAAAAGCTGTTGCTTGCTTTAATGTTCAGCTCATTTAACTCTACAAAAGTTGTCATAGGGTCGAAGTTCTCAGATGGCCCCTTATAGGGGTTACAGCCCCTTAAAGGCAAAAAATAGTGTTTTTGGCCTATAGAATGAAAACTATTGCAGATAGAGAAAAGCTGTTGCTTGCTTAAATGTTCAGCTCATTTAGCTCTACAAAAGTCTTCATAGGGTCGAAGTTGTCAGATGACTCCTTATAGGGGTTACAGCCCCTTAAAGGTGAAAAATAGTGTTTTTGGCCTATAGAATGAAAACTATTGCAGATAGGGAAAAGCTGTTGCTCACTTGAATGTTCAGCTCATTGAGCTCTACAAAAGTTGTCATAGGGTCGAAGTTCTCAGATGACTCCTTATAGGGGTTACAGCCCCTTAAAGGCAAAAAATAATGTTTTTGGCCTATAGAATGAAAACTATTGCAGATAGAGAAAAGCTGTTGCTTGCTTAAATGTTCAGCTCATTTAGCTCTACAAAAGTCTTCATAGGGTCGAAGTTGTCAGATGACCCCTTATAGGGGTTACAGCCCCTTCAAGGCAAAAAATAGTATTTTTGACCTATAGCAGATAGAGAAAAGCTGTTGCTTGCTTAAATGTTCAGCCATTTAGCTCTACAAAAGTCTCCATAGCGTTGAAGTTGTCAGATGACCCCTTATAGGGATTACAGCCCCTAAATTAACATGTTCATGATTTTTGCTTATATAATGAAAACTATAGCAGACAAGGAAAAGTTGTTGCCTGCTTAAATGTTCAGTTTATTTAGCTATACAAAGTTCTTTATAGGGTTGACATCAAGACCAGGTGAGCGATTTAGGCTCCTGGGAGCCTCTTGTTTTGTTTAGAAATTAGGGGCCTTAAAGGGGGCCAAAAAAGCGACTTTTAAAATTTTTTCCACAATAACTTTTGTTCTGGTTGACCAAATGCTATGAAATGCTATGAAACTTAATAGTAATGTTACTTACCATAAAAGGAAGGATTGGGCTGATTTTTGGTGTCCCCTCTTTTTTTGTTTAGAAACTAAGGGCCCTAAAGGGGCCAAAAAAGCAACTTTTTTATTTAATAACTTTTGTTCTGGTTGACCAAATGCTATGAAACTTTACAGTAGTGTTGCTCACCATAGATTAAAGGGTGGGGATGATTTTGGGTGTCCCATCTCTTTTTGTTTAGGAACGAGGGGCCCAAAAGTGGCAAAAATGTGGCATTTTTCATTTATGGTCCGATTTAGAATTTTTTTTTTACAAGTTAATTTTGGTCATATATTGGATACAAAATGGAGAATAAAAATTTTTCTTGACCCACCTTTTCTGTTTAGCAATAAGGGGACCAAAAGGGGAAAAAAATAGAAACTATTTTTTTGTCTATTTTTACAATATTGGGTGGCATGTGACAAATATGCTTTGTAAATCCACCATAGGATGCAAGTGTCAAAATATTTTGACTGTCCATATTGGGCCTAGAATGTACAGGGTTCAACGTTCTGCGTCGCACGGCCAGACATCGATTGGTCTTGTTTGAAAAGGGGGGGGGGATTTCACTATTTTGTAGCCACTGTTTTAATTGTTTTGCTACTGTATTTCTATTTTTGGTCAGATTTCATGAAGTGAAAAATTCTGGTTATAAAATGGTAAATGTTGGGCAGGCGAGTGCAGGTCTTGAAGAAATTTTTTTAACAGTTTTCTCAAGAACTACTAATCACAGCCACTTGATATTTGGTATACAGCATCAGGGTAGGGTCACATAAAATGGGATTAGATTTCAGGTCTGTTGCTTACTTACTTCCTGTTCAACAAATTCTGTCCATTTTTTACATAAACAGATTTTTTAACCATTTTTGTAAATATTTACTTATGAATACATGTAATTTTGTCTATTTTGGAGAAAAACACATAAAACTTTAGTCAATTCTTTTCTGATTTTTGGAATCTCATAAAATAAAGTTAATTGGAGGTCAAAGATGTATTTTAGACACAGAATAACAAATTTTTACCATATATTCGATAGTAGTGGAAATTTTGGATGATGCTTGGCAAAGTCAAATATCAGCAGTTATTTCCCTTAGAATGACAATTTTCCAGGATTAACACTTGCAACATCTTGAAAACCCGAAGAAAAAAGCTCAATAAAAAAGTTGATGAGCTCTTCAAATTTCATTTCTGCTGCTCCGTTGCTGTCATCCTGAAGATGTTCCTCTTGTTCTTGACATGAATATTATAAAAAAAAAAATGAAAATTTTATGTACAAGTAGATAATCTTGAAGATCTGGGAAGCAATATAGTCTTCTAGGTCCTCACAACAGTAAAACTTTATTGTCCCCACTGTTCATACATGTTGAATTGGACTCTGGATCGATTCTATTAAACACATTGAAAGAATTTCATGAAACTTACACACATTGAAACAGATGATGGAAGTCACAGAAGTGGATGCTAGAAACAATTCATGTTTTTTGCCTATAGAATAACAACTATTGCAGTAAGAGAAAAGCTGTTGCTTGCTTAATCCTTTTGCTCATTGAGCTTTACAAAATTCTCCATTAGATCGAAGATGTCAGATGACGCCTTTATAGGGGTCATGGCACTTTGAATGTAGAAAATAGCGTTTTTATTCTATAGAATGAAAATTATTGTTGATAGAGAAAAGCTGTTGCATGCTTAAACTTTCAGCTCATCGAGCTCTAGAAAAGTCTCCATTGAGCCAAAAGCAGTAGACTATCCATAGGCATTGGGCCTCAAACATACAGGGTTCAACTTGTTGTAGTTGTATGATTGTGCGCACGGTGTAGCTTTTTATTAAAGTTTATATAAACATAGAATATAGGACTTTTTTTATTTTAGATCGATTTTATCACTTGTTTTGGTGAACCCGAAGGGTGAACCAAAAAACAAGTGATAAAGTCGATCTCAAAATAAAAAAGTCATATATTCTCTTTATCGGTAATTAATTGTGACGTAATGTACTGACCCGATAATTTCAGTGATACATCGTGAGACAACCTTTATCAGCCAGTACACATCAAAGGAAAAATGCACTAATTACCGATAAATGATTGATCAGGCACTCAAATCATTGAAATCCTCTGTGTTCATGGTGATATATACAGTATATCTTTTCACCGTCACCTTTTATAGTTTATAATAATGATATTTCAGGCACCGAAATCAATGAAATCCTTTGTACAGGCTGCTTTCCTGTTAACTGTAGCTTTTGGTAACCTCCTGGTGGCAGTCATCTCAGAAATCCGACTTTTTGATAGTCAGGTAATTATACAAAAAATTAAGTTTTCTTTTCTTACAATCACTCACTCACTAAATAATAAACAATAAATAAGAAGCAAAGTGGCACCAATGGAGCATTCAAGGGTCAAAAGTCTGAAAGGGCAACCACAAAACCAATAAACACGAATAAGAACAGCATGAGGATACACTTAGCACAAAATCAACCGAACAGAAATCAACAACGCAAACTCAAGTCATAACAAGAATGAACTCAGGTGCTCTGGAAGAATAAGTGGTTCCTGCCCGCTATAGCACACCAGTCAGCTGCTAATTTCCAATTCAGTGTGTCAAATCTGGTAAAGGAAGACAAAACAACACCCTATGACAGACCATCATCTGCTCTCATCTGAGAGATAGAAATCTCATATTTGTCAATGAGTGCATGGTGTCTACCATAAAATTTCTTGAGTGAAGACAGCAACCGAGGAGCAACCTAGTCCTGTGTTAGCAATTTCTATGTCAAATGTGACATGACACTCTGCAAAGGAAGTCGATGTAATTCCCACAAGCTCTGTGTAACTTATAGAATGTAGCATATAAAGTATCATAACATCATGCAACCTTAACAATTTGAGTTTAAATATAGGATAGAGTAGAGCAGGGATCTTTTACTATGGTTATAGGCTAAAATACTAGATTTTTATACGACCGCAAAAAATTTGCGGACGTATTATGGTATGATGCTGTCGTCGTCGTTGTCGTCGTCGTCGTCGTTGTCGTCGTCGTCGTTGTCTGTTAACTTTTTAGTGTTTCCACAATAACTTTAGTTCAAGTCATCCGATTGCTATGAAACTTTACAATGATGTTCCTTACCATAAAAGGATGCATGGGATTGATTTTGGGGGTCCCCCCATTTTTCGTTAAGAAATTAGGGGCCAAAAAAGGGCCAAAAATACTACTTTTTTGTTTGTTTCCACAATAACTTTAGTTCTAGTTATCCAATTGCTATGAAATTTGACAGTGATGTTCCTTACCATACAAGGATGAATGGGATTGATTTTGGGGGTCCCCCCTTTTTTTGTTTCGAAATTAGGGGCCCAAAAGGGGAAAAAAATTCAAATATTTTACTTGTTTCCACCATAACTTTGGTCCTAGTTGGCCTATTGCTGTGAAATTAGTCAAGAATGTTTCTTACAATAAAAGAATGAACCTGATGAATTTTTGCGTCCCCCTTTTTCTCTGTTGTGTAATTAGGGGCCAAAAGGGGCCAAAATAAAAACTTTTTTATTTGTGGTCCGATTTTGAAATTTTTTTTTACATGTTTGTTCTTGTCAAATAGCGGATACAAAATTAAGAATTAATTTTTGTGACCCCCCTTTTTCCCCCTATTACATAATTAGGGGCCAAACGGGGCCAAAATCGAAACTTTTTTATTTGTGGTCCGATTTTGAAATTTTTTTTTGCAAGTTTATTTTTGTCAAGTAGCGAATCCAAATTTGAGAGTTTATTTT
The DNA here is from genome assembly GCA_963971305.1 of Arcuatula senhousia. Classification (NCBI taxonomy): domain Eukaryota; kingdom Metazoa; phylum Mollusca; class Bivalvia; order Mytilida; family Mytilidae; genus Arcuatula; species Arcuatula senhousia. The sequence goes on along the minus strand of OZ020317.1, from coordinate 4,409,147 downwards.
TGCGACCCCCACCCCTTTTTCACCTGTTACGTAATAAGGGGCCAAAAGGGGCCGAAATTGAAACTTTTTTATTTCTGGTCCGATTTTGAATTTTTTTTTTGCATGTTTGTTCTTGTCAAATAGCGGATACAAAATTAAGAATTAATTTTTGCGACCCCCCCTTTTTCCCCTTATTACGTAATTAGGGGCCAAATGGGGCCGAAATTGAAACTTTTTTATTTCTGGTCCGATTTTGAAATTTTTTTTTGCATGTTTGTTCTTGTCAAATAGTGAATACAAAATTAGGAATTAATTTTTGCGACCCCCCCTTTTTCCCCTTATTACGTAATTAGGGGCCAAATGGGGCTTTTTTATTTGTGGTCCGATTTTGAAATTTTTTTTTGCAAATTTATTCTTGTCAGGTAGCGATTCTAAATTTAAGAATAAATATTTTGGGCTGTAATCATAATTTAAAAAAAATTCTGGTTCGATTTTTAATTTTTTCCCCAAACATTATTCTTTTAAAGAGTAGAATACAACATTCAAAATTTATATTTTTAGCCCCTGAGTTGAAAGTCCATCAGAGAAGCATGTGTCAAAAACCTTTGTCAGTCCACCATGGGCTGCATGTGTCCAGAGCAATAGACTATCCATATTAGGCCTAAAACGTACAGTGTTCAACATGTTGCGGTCGTATCATGCTGCGCTCGGCGAAGCTTTTTATTTAAAATCATTTACAGCCTAAAAAATTAATTTTCCAAAGTAGATGGAATAATGCTACATAAAGGATAATTGTTTTTGCTAATTGGAGTTGTTTACAAAGTATCATAGCCTCTCCTTATAAGAATGTTTTAAAGTCTTTTATTTGTGGACTTTTCACACAGCCAAGTAAACAAAATTTAAACACAGAAAAAATGAATAACAGCGAGAAAAGCAATGTTCCTCTGTTAGCATCTTTTCATATAGATAATTATTATGTGATTTGTTTCATGCATATGTATAATATTTCCTCTCTTGTTTACAAAGATGCATAATTCTAAGAAGTGATATTCATCTTCAATTTTATTTTCATATTTTTCAGGCAATAGAATTTTTCTTCTACGCAGTTATAATGGTTGTGGATATTATACTCTTTATGATCTTGGCGTGTTTCTACGAGTACGTCAAAGACGTGAAAACGTACAATGTGGAAGAAGATACGTCAGGACTCATAGGAGCCATGGAGATGGACGATAATTTTAAAACCAAATGATTGAAACACAGCTGCGAAAAATTTTCTACAAACATGGATATTTTATTTGGTTTGGATATTGAAAAATAATTTCATTATGGAGGACACGTCTTCCGAAAAAATAACATTGAAATTTAGTGTGGTTTATAATACATGTATTGTAATTGTTTATGTCAACAAAATTTCATTATCTTGGGTACAAGGGTAGAATTAAGGTTAAACAGGGGATGTTGTGAAACAAATTTGCAATTAAAATGGAAGACTCAACTTTTTATCAGCATTACAGAATTGTAAAATTCCACATCTACTAAGAGAGCATGAGAGAACTTTTGTAAATCAAAGACGTCATATTTATTTATTTCTTTTTTTTTAACAATGACAGAAGGAATAAATGTTCCAAAGCACTTACAACATTCCAAATTCATCTGAACTAATGTTAATTTTTGTTTTTTGACCCTCAAGATACTCTTTACTGGTGTTAAAAATCTCCATGCCCAGACCCAAGCAATCTGTAGAAACCTAAGCATCAAAGCACTTAAGAATTTGAATTCAACGTAACTTTAAATGTACATCAAGTATATTTAATAATGACATAATATGATGTGTGACACAACTTCCATGATGAATGACAATATTTCTACACAGTAGAATTTTGTGTAAATCTAGAACTTACATTTAAGGTTCCTTACATTAAAAATTTAATTGATCTGACATTTTCCTAAAGTTTTTGAAAGTTTTAAACATGTGTACTTTAGGTGCACTTTCGATGTAAATCTAGAACTTTTTTACACAAAAAAAATCTAATTGATCTGACGTTTTTAGACGTAAACATTATGCAGGGTTAATCTTGGATATATTTTTAGACTTTATGAAATCTCATTTTATGGAAGAAATCTCAATTAACCACTTTTTGATTAAATTTCAATTGTAAAGGTGTTTATTTCAATAATTAAATTGGTTGATGTTTTATCCCTCCAATTGTACAGTAGTAATGCTAAGATGTCCAAATTTATAAATTATTATATAAAAAGCATTTTTCAAACATTTAGTTAGCAAAAAATTTCTACTTTAAGGTTTTATTATTAGCTCACCTGGACCAAAGGTCCATGTGAGCTATTGCCATCACTTGGCGTCCGTCGTCGTCATCGTCATCGTCGTCTGTCGTCGTCCGTCGTCGTCGTTAACTTTTCTTTGAAAATCTTCTCCTCTGAAACTACTGAAGGGATTGCTTTGAAACTTTGCACACTTCATCTATGGGATGTCCTCTACCAAGATTGCACAAATGGTGACCGCCGTCCAAACAACATGGCCACCGTTACTAAAAATAGACCAGGGGGGTCAGACTACTGTTTTTGGCTTGTAAATCAAAAAGTATAAGAGATAGATGAAATCTGATGTCACGCTACTGCTTCAGCATCAAAAGCTCTACAAAAGTGTCCATTGAGTCGAAGTTGTCAGATGACCCCTTATAGGAGTTACAGCCCCTTAAAGGTGAAAAATAGCATTTTTTCATGTTTTTGGATTATAGAATGAAAACTATTACAGATAGAGAAAAGCTGTTGCTTGCTTAAATGTTCAGCTCATTTAGCTCTACAAAAGTCTCCATAGGGTCGAAGTTGTCAGATGTTCCCTTATAGGGGTTACGGCCCCTAAAATAATGTTTTTTCATGTTTTTGGCCTATGGAATGAAAACTATAGCAGATAGAGAGAAGCTATTGCTTGCTTAAATGTTCAGCTTATTTAGCTCTACAAAAGTCTCCATAGGGTCGAAGTTGTCAGATGTCCCCTTATAGGGGTTATGGCCCCTAATACAATGTTCTTTCATATTTTTGGCCTATAGAATGAAAACTTTAGCAGATAGAGAGAAGTTGTTGCTTGCTTAAATGTTCAGTTCATTTAGCTCTACAAAAGTTTCCATAGGGTCAAAGTTGTCAGATGACCCCTTATAGTGGTTAATGCCCTTAAAATAACGTTTTTTCATGATTTGGGCCTACGGCTACAGAATGAAAACTATAGTAGATAGAGAAAAGCTGTTACTTGCTTAAATGTTCAGCTCATTTAGCTCTAGAAAAGTCTTTATAGGGTCGACATCAAGACCAGGTGAGCGATTCAGGCTCCTGGGAGCCTCTTGTTATTTTTGGGGTATCAAATTTCGTAGTTTTGTTAGATTTTGAATGTGGCCTTAACCTACAAATTTGATACCCCACAAAAGGAAATTTAACATTGATCTGTATGCTGCAGACTTCAGAACCACAAATTCAAGAATCCACCAACTGATCCTTTTTCATAAAACCACGAAAATTGGTACCCACGAAAATAAATGAATCCACAGTACCTGATTATTAAATTTTATCTTTAAAAATATTACAACATGTCATCATTCGAATCTGAAATTATTTTGAACTTAGGAAAATTAATGTCAAGGCTTATGAGCGGACAAACCTGTACTAGGGGGGTTAATCATCATGACATACACCATGGCTAAGGGGGGTTAGTTGGTTCACATGTAAATTGCTACAAAACTAACCCAAGCCATTAGCCATGGCAGCATGACTAGCCACCTTAGTCGGGGTTAGTCCAACTCCAACATTTTTTATTTGTTTACCAAGCTCCAAAATAATTCCAGATTCAAATATTACCTTGTTCTACTACAAAATGTGCAATTGGCTCTGACATGAATGTTTAATATTTATGAAGCATTTTGAAATCTTAAAAGTGATGTAAACTATTTTACTACTAAATATTGATATATCATGTACATGTAGTTCTTAATATTCAGTTGTTCTATATTTTTCCTTTGGATTCAATGTAAACATAATATAAAGCAATAAACTCATGAATCTTTAATTTTTATCTTGTATGTATGGTAAAATAAAATTTTATATTTATGATATATTTGTATATTTTATTCTTTTCAGCAAATGAGATTTGTTACTTTTACTGATATGTTTAAAAAATAAAGATTTATTTTAAATAATATATTTTGTTTATTCTGCCAAATATGACTTTTTTTTATCATGAGCAGCATATCATGATCCCTTCTTGAAATATTTAAATTGACTAAAGAAATATCACAGTCTAAGTGCTGTAACAGTTGACCTTTTTGTCCCTCGCCCCAATGCGGAGCGGGGACTTGGAAATGCTGGTGTCCGTCCGTCCGTGCATCCGTGCGTTCGTCACACTTTTTTTCGTAACACTTTTCTCAGTAACTACTAATCCTAGGGTTCTGAAATTTTGTATGCAGACTCCTATAGGGGTCCCCTAAGGTGTAAGTGATTTTCAGGCCAGTCTGACATCTACTTCCTGTTTAACAACTTAGTCATTTTTTCTCCCATAGGCTCAATGGTAAATTTTTCGTAACACTTTTCTCAGTAACTACTAATCCTAGGGTTCTGAAATTTTGTATGCAGACTCCTATAGGGGTCCCCCAAGGTGTAAGTGATTTTCAGGTCAGTCTGACATCTACTTCCTGTTTAACGACTTAGTCATTTTTTCTCCCATAGGCTCAATGGTAAATTTTTCGTAACACTTTTCTCAGTAACTACTAATCCTAGGGTTCTGAAATTTTGTATGCAGACTCTTATAGGGGTCCCCCAAGATGTAAGTGATTTTCAGGTCAGTCTGACATCTACTTCCTGTTATTTTTTCTCCCATAGGCTCAATGGTAAATTTTTCTAACACTTTTCTCAGTAACTACTAATCCTAGGGTTCTGAAATTTTGTATGCAGACTCCTATAGGGGTCCCCTAAGGTGTAAGTGATTTTCAGGTCAGTATGCCCCTTCAACAATATAACGTTCAACGGGCGGGGACCTGGAATCTGTTCTTGTTTTTTTTTGGAGTTTTACTTTGCAGTCTTTTATTATTGCTGTCCCCTGCCATTCATGAAAGTGGAAGATTTCAGTTTTTCCATAGAATTAAATTGGTTTAAGAGGCAAATCTTTTAAATATCTTGAATAGAATTTCACGTAACTAACACTCATTAAAGCTTATGAGGTGAAGGGGTCAATAGTTCAAGGTCAAGGTCACAAGTTTTAGTTTTGTAAGGCAGTGGATTTTCAGCTATGCTCTTAATTTATTTGTTCTGTCTGAAGCTGTTTGTCTTAAAACCTGCAAACAAAGTTGTCTTTATGTTTTTTTTTTGGAGGGGATACAGTATATAGGAATCATCAAGCCTGTAAACATATATCTTTTATGCATAACTCTCGTTGGATTTAGATGAAACTTTGCATGAAAGAAGAACATCATAATTATGAAGCTGTCCATTCAAATTACCGGTACCATTGCTTTGGTATCATTCAGGAGAGTTAATAGTTTTTTTCTCATTTTAGTCCAATATGAAGCCAGAATATCCTTTTGTGAGCTCTCCCTCAGCATTTCAATTTTTCATTTAGGCTTGATACAAAGTATTAATGGCACTTACAAGATCTCAAAGCCTGAATTGAACAAAAAGAGCAAAACATGTAGAATGAAAAAATAACATTCTTTAGATAGAAGTTTTGTTAATACACCCATTTTAGTCCTGTGGCCTTCTTTTCTAAAAAGGTAGGCCGGGCCAGAAATCCCAAATGCATTACCAATCTTTCTTTTGTGGTTACAACATCATATCAAATTTCATAACATTTGGTCAACATTTACACAAGTTATAGCACGGAAACCAAAGTGTCCACAGACAACAACGACAATGACGACAACATTAACATACATGTGTAAGATAATATACCGGTAATGCAAAATAATTGCATTCGTATAAAAATGGTCAAGCAGCACATAGTTGTGAACATGTCTAAGTATTGCTAGTAAATGTTAATTTTTTATGAAAGGATATGGAGTTAATGAACATGAGACCATAACACATATGTTAACTCCAACTGCAATTAATTTTTAATAGCTGTATGGCCATTTCCGAAAATTATTCCTCATCAGCAGCACTAGAACTAAACAAAGGAAATCCATAATTCAAAAGATGTTCAAAATGCATAAAACCAAATGAAATCCAAATATATATAGCTAAGGGCAAAACTAGGATGGAGGGAGTTAAATCTTAGGTTTTAGAATTTACATAAATTTAGATAGTGGTTAAAATCAAAGTGTAAACATGAGAAGTAATCTCATGTACAAGTACACCATATTAAAAAATAAAGAGCATAAATCTTAAACATTGGGAAACATGCAGGAAACTTATCCAAACTGTAGCCTGAGATTGCTTGAAATGTTCCAATGGGTGAATCTGAACTTGATTTTATAGCCAGATACAACACTTGCAGAAACTTTGTTGACCAACTAGATTAAGATTTTTATTACTTTATGTAATTATTTTGAGTTATCTTGATCATTGTAGGTATGAGAACTCATACATAGTAGGTCATCTATGGCCAAGCTCTGCGTTGCATTGAGGGACAAAAACAGCTGGTCAGTTAAAACTCATAAAAACAAGTACCGGTATACATGTACGTCCAAAAGACATATTGCCCCATCTCGCAACACTAATTTTTTTCCACAATCACTAAACCATGAAGTTGTTCCAAAAGTATAATTTTATGTTGATTTAATAATTTATAAAGTTTCATGATACTTTACTTATATCTCTGTAAGTGGTCATTCATGCAGAAAATATAGGTCACATCCAGCATCCGAAGCATGCATTGTGCTTAGCATCACAAGGTGTACCTACCATACCAATACGTCATTTTCGAGTTCATTGCTTTTCCAGAAAAATCCCTCTATTAGACAGAAATTATCACGCGACTTTACCAGTTTTTGAGTCAAACTGGTTTGCTGCCCCATGGACTTATGCAAAAACGTTTGTGGGTTTGTGAAAACAGTGATTTCTTCACAAACGGACAATACTTCAATTGAACGAATTAATATTCTTACATATGTAGAAATATTTCCAGAATAGAAGATTCCATCGTTAATAAACAACAAAGCAGTATTTATTTTGATATTTTGCTCTTTCATGCACCGGAAGTCGTCATGCCCTGAAAAAATTATAATAAGAGAACTTTTTCCGGGTTCACCGGACATTCCGTGCTATCGTGAAAACGACGTATATGGTATCTAAGGCACTTGTCAGTAAGAACATGAAGAAGGAATGGACTTTAACCATTTTTCTAGAAGTGGTCATTCATGCGGAAAATATAGGTCACAGCCAGCATCTGAAGCATACATTGTGCTTAGCATCACTAAGTATTAACAATATAGTTGTTGTGGCACATGTCAGTAAGTGGGAATGGACTTTAACCATTCTTCTGTAAGAGGTCATCCATGTGGAAAATATAGGTCACATCCAGCATCCGAAGCATGCATTGTGCTTAGCATCACTAGGTGCACCTACCATACCAATATGATTGATGTGTCATTTGTCAGTAAGTGGAATAGACTTTAACCATTTTTCTGTAAGAGGTCATCCATGCGGAAAATATAGGTCAAATCCAGCATCCGAAACATGCATTGTGCTTAGCATCACTAGGTGCACCTACCATACCAACATGATTGATTTGGCATTTGTCAGTATATGGGAATTTGAAAATATGGGACTTGGCACGGACAAATGGACGACTTGAACACTATATGCCCCTCTACTTTCGTAGATGGGGCATAAAAAAACACTTACAGTACATTTTCTGAGCTGATACTGATATTATATCAAACCATGATGTATAAAATCAACTATTCTGTTGGCACAAATTTATATAATAAAACATACCGGTAGGTAAATACATTTATATCACACATTTATACACATTCATACTATCACTTTTTCCATTCAGTCTCTCGATTGTTTGTTTTGATGCAACATTAACTACTGTCACTTTTATAAAATGTCCATTGTTGTCCTGTGGATATTTTCTTGAACTCTAATTTCTTAACAATCCATCTGAAAAGAAACAGAAAAAAACATTACATAATTGAAATGTAAACCTTAGGTCAAGATTCTTCTTAACATCTTTTTTTTACCAAATAAAACTCCAAAGGCTGTGGATAAAATTATGCTGATATGACATCACAAGGGGTTGGGGACCTCAAATATGGAAAGCTTTGAGTGACATGTCAAATTTTAAGCTTAATCTTATTATATATCAATAGAAAGCCAAATTTATCAGCTTCTTAGAGATACAGACAGTTGTGACAAATTAATAATCATTAAAGCTAAACAATCAATTGAATATTGTCCTTTTTATGACAATTTTATGGGAAAATATTTCCATTTTTAAGGTGCTAAAAAATATAGAAAGGACAAATAAATATTTTACTCCTTTCAGTGAAACTATTAAAGTGGCAAAACTTCAATAATATCTAATTTTTTTTAAATTGAACTTGATTCGTATTCTATTGTACTTAACAGCTGTGCAAAATATCATTCAAATCCCTCGACACCTTTTCAAGTTATCATTTGGAAACCTTCAGGAGACAGACAGTCATACGGACAGACACCAAAGGAAATGCAGGGTATAACATAATACCTCGCCACTTTGTGTAGCGGGGTATAAAAACTTACTCATCATCCTTGGTAGCTCTTTTACAGTCTGTGAATAATTTTCCTTTCTCTTTTGGTCCAGCAACATAAATAGAGAGCTGAAAAAAGAAGAAAAAATAAATAACTTGAGAAGCTTTTACACATATTTTTGAGATATAAAAGCTCTTATATAGATTTTAGACATGAAAGTGCAAAGGATTTTAACTATATTCAAGGCCAATAAAAAGTTGCCAAAAATATTTGAAACATTCAAATAATAGGTGATTATATAAAATGTAAAAATAAATTCCTTTCCTAAAAATAAAGTCACCCCTTTTTTCGTCAAAAAATGTGAAGTTTTCCACACCTTAAAAAAAAAACACTTATACAGTATGAAGTTTATGTCAATTACTTGACTGTTGGTTTCTTTTCATTGTGATTTTTCAACTACCAGTTGTTAATGTTGGTTGTTGGTTGTTACGCCTACACTTACGCCTCATCTCATTATCATCTATTACTTACTCTAAAGTTTTTGACAACAATACCTGAAATAATTAAAGTTCCTTAGCATTGAAATGAAAATCTAGGATATTTTTTTAATATTGGCCTTAATCCTAACCTCATGAGATTTTTGCTGTTTTAAATGACTTTGAGATAAAACAAAGGAGAATGAGTCAGCTAGGGCATGTAATGAGAATATCAAAGACTGTCCTTCACTGGACACCACCTGGAAAGAGAAAGAGCGGTAGACCACACACCACCTGGAGGAGAACTGTCACATCAGAACTACAAGGCATGGGCTATTTTTAGGGGTAATCACAGTTTCTTGCAAAAGACAGAGGCAGATGGCGGCAATTTGTTGAAACCTTATGTCCCATCAGGTGCGAAGAGGATAAGTAAGTTAGTAAGTATATGACTTTACCTTGGCATGTAGGTCTTGAACCGAGCTGTGGGGATCTTGAAGGTCAATGCCTTTAGCCTCAATAGGTTCCCCCAGGAAATCTGCTGCTGCTTTATAGCCCTTCAAGAGGTGCAAAGACTTCTGAAAATGAGCTGTTTTCATGAAATGTTCTGAAAGAAAAAAGAGGATTAACTGTAATGGGTAATTAGACTTTGGCAGTTTCCACTAACTGACAATAAGTATTAATCCATATTTTTTTAATGGTATTTTTTTCTTTTGATGTTTGCTGCTGGTTTATAGCCCTTCAAGAGGTGCAAAGACTTCTGAAATGGGCTGTTTTCATAAAATGTTCTGAAAGAAACAAGAGGAAAGAATGAAAAAGAGACTAAAAAATAATTAGACTTTTGCAGTTTGCACTAAATGGCAATATTAAGTTGTTATTTTTTCTTTTGATGTCTGCTTCTGGTTTATAGCCCTTCAACATGTTCAAGAGGTGCAAAGACTTCTGAAAATGGGATGTATTAAAAAAAAAATGTTCTGAAAGAAAAATAGGATTAAGTGAAATAGAGACTAATAAGTAATTAGACTTTGCATTTTGCACTAAATAAGTCATTGATAAGTAATCTTTTTCAACATTCAGACTGTTAATTTTTCTTTTGATATCTGGCCTGCAAGGGCTAGATCTCGGAGGAGAGGAAAAATGATAAATCTTTATATAATCCTGCGGTCAGTTTTAATGGTGCTGGAAACTGGAGTATCCAGAGGAAACCACCAACCATGGGCAGGTACATTTTGTAAATGACAAACATTTTCACATTCTAGTTTGAAAGTCCAGCTTTTGTAAATAACAAGCGTAACCAAAACACCACATGAGAGGTGATCGGCTTATGATCAATAGAGTGTGTTCATTTAAACCAAACCTTAGATCACAGGCACTTGTTTCTATTAATAATGGGGGAGTCAAGAATATATAAAATAAAGAGCTTATTTTATACATTCTCTATCCTCCATTATTGATAGGAACAAGGGACCACTTGCAGACCTGTCAAGTCAGAGTGTCACGCAACTTGCCTGAGACTCACACATTTAGTAGTTACTCCAACAATACATTTCATTAAGAGATTTGTAATTTTCTAGATATTTCACTTCTAAAATTAATGGTGATCCTAACGTAGATGAAATGAGAAGTGGTATCCCTTGTATTTATCTGTGCAATTTTTGTCAAAATACCAAGTTTCAAATTATTTGATAAACATGATAAATGCATGTTGATGCACGCCAAATTTAAATTTTGTGTGTTTTGCTATTTTTCTACTTTTTAAAGCATTTTTTTGAAATTTTATTGCTAACAACGGCTGGAGCGCCGAAACTCGATGCCATTTAATTTCGGGATACAGTTTAAATCCATTATGAGGAAAGGGAGAAAAGATTTGACTGACCAGAAATGAAAAAAAAGGACAGGAAGTGAAAATTTACTTTTTTTTAACAATTCTGTACTCCACGCAATTTTAAAGTTTTTAAAATAAAAATTATATTTTCCTGTTTCTGAAGCAGATACCTTATTGTTTTAAGTTGCTTTCATGAATGAATTTGACAATTATTTTTTTTAGTTGGAGTAGCTACATCTAGTTTGCAATTTGGCGGTAAATTTCTTTGATCTTTTAATTTTTTCCTTTGATCTTTCAATTTTTTGTTGAATCTCACGCATGCAGCTCATAAAAACTTTACAGCCCTGCACCGGTGGTGACTAAAAAGAGTAACCCGGCCCGGGCACGGGCCCAGGCCCGGGCCAACATCCGCTAACCCAAATATTTCAAAATGCTCTAAAATCTTCATTTCTGAATAGTTTTCGATGATATGTAACAGTAAAATATCTTATTATTTATTTTCGATTTTCCAAATAGAAATTCAAAAATTTTAATTTCGAGATAATTTTCGATTTTTAGGTGACTAAAATGTGTAACCCAACGAAAAGTGAAAAATTCATATTTCTCCTATAAAACACCTTTGAATCTAGCAAGAACTGATTAACGATGATTTGATATACATCCATGACGGATAAGTACAATGTTTTAACTAAAATTCTTGTAAAATATTGCTTTAAAAGCGATTTTTCTATTTTTATCAACCAGGGCCGCCGATTGTCGAAATGGTATGACACAGGTGCTGCTATAATATGTCATGCGTAACCAATATATTTTATGTAATGAATATCGAAATGTGAGTATATTTTTGTTATCAACGACTTGTTTTTGAAGGGATTACTTTCAAAATGTTTTCTAGATATTTTAATTCAATGTAATAAATCCAAAGTGTTATAAATTATTTTTTTTTATGTCGGTACTGTATTTCTTCTTTTAGCTCTACCTGGGCCACTGGTCGGCGGCCCGGGTCCGTAAAAATGTATGAAAATAGCTTTAAAACGAAAGTTGGAATACATTTTAGACCAACACATGGCCTATTATAACATTTTTATCCATATCTTCAATTATTATCTCCACTTGTTCGTATTATAAGTGTTTTGGATGTGCAAATCGAGTATTTCCACTTTTCATTGGGTTACACATTTTAGTCACCTAAAAATCGAAAATTGCCTCGAAATTAAAATTTACGAATTTTTATTTGGAAAATTGAAAATAAACAATAAGATACTATACTTTTACACATTATTTCCAATTTTCATCGAAAAATATTAAGAAATAAACTTATAAGAGCATTTTGAAATATTTGGGTTAGCGTATGTTAGCCCGGGCCCGGCACAGGGGCTTGGTACAATTTTTTTTTTATATTTTATAGAGGTAAATATAAAAAAAAAATTGTACCAAGCCCCTGTGGGCCCGGGTTACTCGTTCTAGTCGCCACCCCCTGCACCCAGCCCCAGGCCCTACTGTAGGTAAGTTAGGTGTTGAATTTGTTTCTTGCATCCAAATTCATATAAATTTGTTGCCAATAAATTATTTCTAAGTGACAAAATGCAGTTTTGTCTACTTTTTCAACGATTTTTACACATTCTGAACCTTATCTTATTTATAATCACCACTTTACTATTATTTAACCTTCATATGCCTTTTTCTTTTGTACAGAGGAAACAGCATAAGCCGCTACCGCACACCCCGTAATAATTGCACCATGAATAGCAAAGTTCATACTGATTTTTGTCACGATAAACCACAAATTGGTGGAAATTTCGGCATTATACGCCGTATCCTTCAATCTTCAATTATTTGGAAATCAACACTTTATTTCTTGAAAGAAAATAAAAAATTAGGCATGTCAAACCCGGAATCGAAATGTGAAAACAAAATTTACTTTTACTTTTTATTTACTTTACATCGTTATTGAAACGATTTCTTATGTAGATTATAATGGTACATGCCATTATGATTTTTTTAATATCTAACATAAATCATTCATTTATATTACATCAAGTGAACTTTATTTTTTTAGGAACTTCTCTAAAAACGACAAACCTAATAATTTTGTCTCATTATTTATCTTATCACAATTGCTTCAATATCTTTGTCCCCAAAATTTTATCTTGCTTTAGTTTCTGATATAATATGCACCTGCATCGATGAGGGGGGCTCTATACTTCCCACAAGTTCATCGCCCGCTCAGCCACGGATTTGTCTTTCAACAAATCCATGTGATTACTTACACAAAAACAAAACGAATATCCAGTCAAACTTTTCGAAAACATTTTCAAATTGACCAATCTTAGACTTCATTTTTCGACTAGCTTATCAAAAATTTTAGTTTGTAACGCCCTATAGTGCCTATTGCATAAATGAAGGCTTGGTTTTTTTATTGAATTTGGTTTGATTTATCATTTAGCACAAAAGAATTAATAAAATTTTCAAAAGTAAACGGATCTCAGGTAGAAAAGAAATGGTGCGTTATTTGTGTTGCTGTGTATGTTTGCGTCTCTCTAGACAAGTTCATCGCAACTAGTTCCAAGTCCTTTCATTTCTGCCTCTATAGTTCGTCGCCATGTAATTTCAGGTCTTCCTTGGTTTCGTCTTCCTTCTGGTGTCCATCTAAGTGCATTTTACCTAGGTCATCATTATTTCTCCTTAATACATGCCCTATATACTCCATCGTTTTCTTTAGTAGAGTTGTTAAGTCTTAGGATCCTTATTTGGCCAAATTATATCTTAAGGAGGCTCTTTCTCAGATTTTCATTGTGAAAGCTGTAGGGTTTGTTTAAGTCAAGTACAGTCATTATACGGCATTCCATTCCGTATAACAAGTGTTATATATTTTTTATCTTTGTCCTTTTGCTGATGTTAGGTATAACCCATTCGTTGACGCTGAGGCTGCTTTTCTGATTCTGTATCCAAAGCTTCTACAAAACATAGCCGGTCTTTCTTAATGGCTTTCTTTACTTACTTTACTGGTGTTTTTATAATCTAGTTTAATTCTATGTTTCAAACTTTTCATAAAGACGAAACGCGCATCAGATGCATTGTAAATCAGTCGCTTGGAATTTTGTTGAAGTTTGGTTATAAATGTTATTCAACTGCATCTCTAAGCTTCATTTAACATTGGTTGAACTAAACGAGAAGAAATTCTTTTTCAGTACAATTTGTCCTTTTGTTGAAAATTTTGTTTATCATATCATAATAGGTGTGTTTTCAACATTCCCCATGTGAAAGACAGAGTTTTAAATTCTTAAAATATTATGCATTTTTTGTTTTTCGACATTTCTTTTTAAATTTCCCCTACCCATTTCACAGAAAAAAGTCGTACAAGGAATTGTTTTAATCAGATTTTCCATATCCTTTCATTAATTTTGAATTTTGCCTCTCCCTCCTTCAAATCAACCTGAGATTTTACAACTTATGCGAAGCGAATCTGCTATCAATAAACTATTTTAAATTACATTCTTAACATGCTTAATGAGTCAAGATTAATTAAAAGATAAAACAAACACCAGCGATACCTCGGTTACTATTTTACAAAAGAATCCGCCATCGGGAACCACAAAAAGAATAGACTCATTTACAATGCATATAAATTTCAGATAAAGATGTCAAGTAATTTAATTTTTTAGGCCATGAATGATAATTTTACATTTTTAACTTTAAATAATCGGTAGCATTGGAAGATAAACTTAAAGAAAAGGAACATTTCACGGCAGAAAAAAAGCTCTCGTTTGAAATTGTGGATATAATGCTTTGGCTTGAGATCATTAAAAAGGGATCGAATTTTTCATTTCTCACTAAATCAAATGATTACTAAGTATTTTTATTTGTCAGAACCGGAACCAAAGAATTCATTCCTATTGGCCTTTCAATTTGAAGACATGATAATATACTGGACCCTTTTTAAATTCAAAAGCAAAAATGTCGGATGTTCTGAATCTGGATATAAATGACAACAAAGAGGATGATTTCAAACTTAAGGAACCAATTTCTCCAAAGAACGAAAAAACTGAGAGCTTGAACGAAGTTTCGGAACCAGAGATTCAAAATGGCTACCGAAAGTTATCAATTTCATCTATTTCACCACTGCCTCATGAACAAAACCACCAGTTTGCACGAGCCACAGACACGTCGGACATGCGTTTGATTGTTGATGGGAAACCGCTGTATGTTTCAAGACTTGTGCTTTCCATAATTTCTCCTGTATTCAAGGACATGTTTGAAAAGCGCGCGAGAGAGCTGTCGCTCTTCGAGATTCCACTTCCTGGAAGGAGATATGAGGAGATGCTGGAGTTTTTGTATTGTGTGTATCCTGACAGTCTAAAACCCATTTCAGGTATGTATAAACAGAATTACAACAAAGTTCTGGGCAAGGCAACACATTATAAAAGGCATTAACAAGAACCACGAAAAACAAGCTACCCAAAAGGCATATTTTTTTTTCAAAGTTAACCACAATGTTCAAGAACAGATTCTAGGTCCCCCGCCCGTTGAAGGTGGGAAAATCTAAGTCGTCTCGTTAAACAGGAAGTGGATGATCGACAGATCTGAAAATGCATCCCACCATATGGGACCCAACCCAAAGCTGCATACCAAATATCGAAAGCCTATAATTAATAGTGGCTGAAAAAAAACTGTTACGAAAAAAAGTGCGACGGACGGACGCACGAACGGAAGGACGCCCGTCACTTCTCTGTTCCCGCTCCGCGCTGCGACGGAGGACAAAAAGCTAATATAGGTATATTTTGATTCTTAATAAATCAAGCAGTTAATTCCAGGCAAATTGTGCAGCTGTACACGGTTATTTCTTATACAAATTTTAGTCTATTGCTCAAACAGCTGCACTGAAAGAAACAGGAATTCTTTATCTTTCCGGAACACTTCATTTACTAGCGGTTGTAAGTTATCGTTGATGGTTGGTCGGTCAGCTTTGAAGTTGCATTTCTACGTCTCTCCTGATGTCTTCGTTGTTTCTAAATCTAAGTTTATAGTTTATTTTGTTTTGTTTGATTGATTAACTACAAATGAGATTGCAGTCTTAAAAGAGTTTAATAGCAACTGTCTCTTACCTTCAGAACAGCTTAAATCACACATTTTGCTTTTTGGGGGGTACATTTAAAAAATATAAAGATACTCTCATCACCTTTAAAGCCTAAACTTCTACTATTGCACCTTTATTTCAACTACAATCAGTGTAGGGTTTCGGATCTTTAGGGATATACTTTGATTTCCTTGATTATTTCGATTACCGGTATGTTGATAGAAGCAAAGGTGCACTAAAAGGGTAATCAAACATCATTAAACCGAAAAGAAGACAAAGACAAAATCATAACTACGAATCAAACCACACAACAACAAAAAACAAAAAACCCACAAACATAATAACAAAACCGCATTCAGCAACGTGAACTCAAGTCGAAACGAGAGTGAAGTCAGGTGCTCCAGGAGAGTAAGCAGTTCCTGCTTGATTCTTGCTTTTGTTGTTGAGATGAGTACGGAGTGCAGATGTTTGTTTGTAATGTTGTCCTATTGGTATGTTCCAATTAGCAGAAACTGCTTACCCTTCCGGCACACCTCTCTTAATTTTTGTTCTGATGAGACTTTTCGTTGTTGGTTTCAGTTTAGTAGTTTTTTGCGAGTTATTTTGTTATTTACGTTGTTTTTGATATTTGATTCTTCAAATGTAATTTTAAGCTGATCTCAAGTCAACTATAGTGCAGATTTTAATCTTTTCATTTGTAGATGAGAATCTATCAGTATTACTTAAATTATCAGACGAATTCCAAGTACCAACTCTGAAAAATCGATGTACGCAGTTTATGCTTAGACTTATGGAAAAGGGACAAAAACAATTGCCCGTGGAAAAACTTGTTTGGTTCATGAAACTGGCGGACCATTATCGTCTGGAAACAGTGAACGACAAAGCAATCGAGCAGGCGACACGGACATCTTCGGAAACTCTTGAAAACCATTCGGAATTTTATGATTTATCACCTACAACAACAACCAAAATATTCATGGGTAGGCTCAGACATTTTGAAAAGGTTCATCAGAAAATTAAAAAGAAACTTACAGAGGCGGAGTCGCATTGTACTGTGTACCATAAGAAAGATGGCGGGATTTGTCCAAAATGTTATTCCTCTATTGGAAAGATGGTTTCTTCCGAGTTTACTAAGCTTTAAATTTTATTTATTTTATTAATTTGTATTAGTAAAAAAAATTATTATTATAAATCGTTTTATTCAAGTTGACTTCCCCATCATTTGTTTAGTGCTTTTCACAATTCTGTTTGTGAGGGACACTATGTATGGCACCTCGGTAAATAGGATTTTCATATGAAGTCATCTTTTTTCTTCTAGCACTAGAACTGTCAGTGTGACTAATACTATAATTATTCCTATGGTTAGCAAACTTGACTTTATAAAGGAAATAAAAACAATGGGTTATCAACTTGTTTTGAATTTGTAAAAAAAAACTGTCACTAAAGCAAAAAAAGTTTGAACACGTATTACAAGTAACGTGGCAAATATATGGAACTGAACTGCATATATAGGAGCAATTATCTAAATCCTTGATACGAGCAATGTAAATTATGATTGTCCGGAAGGGTTAACAGTTCTTGTTTGTTATAAAACATTCGCCAATTTGCCAACGACCAATTAAGTATGGGACAAATCCGTTAAAGAAGGACAATTTTAACACTCTATGCCAAACCACGCAGGAATTAACTTAGCCATTTTAATACTTTCATGTCTTATTTGTCTGTAAGCATAAATATTTTAAATTTACCAAATAGGCAAAATTAAACTTATATTTGGCGAGTTAAAAGGCAAAAAATCAACAAACAAGACAATATCAAACGAGACCGAAGAAAACCATTTCAAATCATACTAACAAACTCTCTTACAACCGGTTGTAGAAAGGTAAGCAATTCTTGCTTCCGTGAAAATACACCTGTTCCGTTCGTCCTAAGAAAGAAAAGACCATACAAAGCTTCAGAATTTGCTTTGAACAAACACACGAACAAAATCTTTTTCAACTTAAAACAGTCATAACCCATAAAAGGGGTCATCTATATTTTTGACCCAAAAGAGACATAAGTAGAGCTGAATGAGCGAAGGTCAAAGCAAGCAACAGCTTTACTTTATCTGCAATTGTTTTTTTTTTATTATAAACTAGTACACCAAAAACATGAAATTCTTCTTTTTACTTAACCCCTATAAGGGATCATCTGTAACTTCAACCCAATGGGGACTTTTGTAAAGCTAAGTCATCTAGAGGTTTACATACGCGACATTTTATTCCACCTGCATCAGTTTTTATTCTAAAAAAGAAGACACACCTTCAAAGGGCCATGACATCTAAAAGGGGTCATCTGAGAATTTCTTCCAAATGGGGTCTTTTGAAGACATTTTGATGCGTCATAATTTCTTTACCTCTTATATTTTTTTATTGTAAGCAAACCCCCTGTTCTATTGTAAGCAACGGCGGTCATCTTGTTCGGTTAATTTGGCATTCACTAATTTGTGCAAACTTGGTACAATACATCCCATAAGTCTCTTTAGTGGTTTCAAGGGAGAAGATCTTTTAAGAAAAGTTAACGATGACGACGACTAGTAAAACAGAAGACAACGAACACTTATAACTAAAGTGATAGTTAACAAGAGGCTCCCAGGAGCCTAAATCGCTCACCTGGTCTTGATGCCGACCCTATATTTTGTAGAGCTAAATGAGCTGAACATTTAAGTAAGCAACAGTTTTTTCTTTATCTACTATAGTTTTCATTCTATATGCCAAAAACACAAAAAACTGTTATTTTAGGGGCCGTAACCCCTATAAGGGGTCACCTGACAACTTCAACCCTATGGAGACTTTTAAAGAGCTTTATGCGCTGAACATTTAAGCAAGCAACAGCTTTTCTCTATCTGCTATAGTTTTCATTCTAAAGGCCAAAAACATGAAAAAGGTTATTTTAGGGGCTGTAACCCCTATTAAGGGTCATCTGACAACTTCAATCCTATTGAGACTTTTGTAGAGCTAAATGAGCTGAACATTTAAGCAAGCAACAGCTTTTCTCTATCTGCTATAGTTTTCTTTCTATAGGCCAAAAACATGAAAAACATCATTTTAGGGGCCGTAACCCCTATAAAGGGTCATCTGACAACTTCGACCCTATGGAGACTTTTGTACAGCTAAATTAGCTGAACATTTAAGCAAGCAACAGCTTCTCTCTATCTGCAATAGTTTTCATTCAATAGGCCAAAAACATGAAAAAACATTATTTCAGGGGCCGTAACCCCTATAAGGGGTCATCTGACAACTTCAACCCTATGGAGACTTTTGTAGAGCTAAATGAGCTGAACATTTAAGCAAGCGACAGCTTTTCTCTATCTGCAATAGTTTTCTTTCTGTAGGCCAAAAACATGAAAAAACATCATTTTAGGGGCCGTAACCCCTATTAGGGGTCATCTGACAACTTCGACCCTATGGAGACTTTTGTAAAGCTAAATGAGCTGAACATTTAAGCAAGCAACAGCTTTTCTCTATCTGCAATAGTTTTCATACTATAGGGCAAAAACATGAAAAAACGCTATTTTTCACCTTTAAGGGGCTGTAACCCCTATAAGGGGTCATCTGACAACTTGGACCAAATGGAGACTTTAGTAGAGCTTTTAATGCTGAAGCAGTAGGGTGGCATCAGATTTCATCTATCTCTTATACTTTTTGATTTACAAGCCAAAAACAGTAGTCTGACCCCCCCTGATCTATTTTTAGCAACGGCGGCCATGTTTTTCGACGAATCAAAAATCCCCACATCAGTTCTGTGAAGGATACCCTAAGGTACCATCAGACCAAATTTGGTTCGAATCTGTTCAGCCGTTTCAGAGGAGAAGAAGTTTGAAGAAAAGTTAACGACGACGACGGACGCCAAGTGATGGCAAACGCTATTTGGATCTTTAAAGGGCCATAATCCATAAAAAGGACTCATTTGACAACTTCGACCCAACGTAAACCTTTTTACGTCTCAATAAGCTGACAGTTTAAGCATGTAACAGCTTTTCTCTGTCTACAATGGTTTCATTCAATATAGGCTAAAAACGTAAAAGCACCATTTTCACCTTTAAAGGACCATAACCCTTTAAAGGGGTTGATAGTTTGAGAGCTTCAACCCATTGACGGATATTGTAAAACTTAATAAACTGAAGGTTAGGCCAAAGCAACAGCTTTTCTCTGTCTCGCATAGCTTCATTCCATATGGCAAAAACATGAAACAAGAGGCTCCCAGGAGCCTGAATCGCTCACCTGACATATGTGCCTGAAGTAAAGGTTATTAGGCAAAATCTATTTAACAATGAAAGGGTCATAAGATTAATAAGGGGGTCATCTGACAAAAAAGGGCAATAACTCCTACATGGGTTGTTGGATTTTCTTCAAAATTTCAGAGCTGGTAGATCTTGAGGTGCTGATCACTTTTGTTCCCAATCAAAATTTTGAAATCTGTCACCGTGTTTTAGAGTTATTTCCAAAAAACTGCCATTTACCCCTATGTTCTATTTTTAGCCACAGCGGCCATGTTTTACGACCAATCAAAAATCCCCACATCAGTTCTATACACCTAATGCTAATAAACAACTATACCAAGTTTTGTTCCATTTGGACTTAAAAGTGTCAGAGGAGTTAACATTTTCAATATAATGAGGAAATGCTCTTAAAATGCTAAATTTTGACGTTCTAAGGGCAATAACTCCTAAAAGGAAAGGTCCTACAACGTTGACCCTATTACATATTTTGTAGATCTTGATGTGCTTAACAATATGCATTTTAAATTTCTCAAATATCTAGTATAGTTTTCAAGATATTGAGCTAAACAGGTGCAAAATTTGCAAAAAATCCACAAAAAGGGCAATAACTCCTACATGGGTTGTTGGATTTTCTTCAAAATTTCAGAGCTGGTAGATCTTGAGGTGCTGATCACTTTTGTTCCCAATCAAAATTTTGAAATCTGTCATCGTTTTAGAGTTATTTGCAAAAAACTGCCATTTACCTCTATGTTCTATTTTTAGCCACAGCGGCCATGTTTTAGGACCAATCAAAAATCCCCACATCAGTTCTATACACCTAATGCTAATAAACAACTATACCAAGTTTGGTTCCATTTGGACTTAAAGTGTCAGAGGAGTTAACGTTTTCAATGTAATGAGGAAATGTTGTTAAAATGCTAAATTTTGACGTTCTAAGGGCAATAACTCCTAAAAGGAAAGGTCCCACAACGTTGACCCTGTTACATATATTGTAGATCTTGATGTGCTTAACAATATGCAATTTAAATTTCTCAAATATCTAGTATAGTTTTCAAGATATTGAGCTAAACAGGTGCAAAATTTGCAAAAAATCCACAAAAAGGTCAATAACTCCTACATGGGTCGTTGGATTTTCTTCAAAATTTCAGGGTAGGTAGATCTTGAGGTGCTGATCACTTTTACCCTATGCCAGAATTTTGATATCTGTAGCCGTTTTTGAGTTATTTGCAAAAAAGTGCATTTTACCCCTATGTTCTATTTTTAGCCATGGCGGCCATGTTTTACGACGAATCAAAAATCCCCACATCAGTTCTAAGCACCGAATGCTAATAAACAACCATACCAAGTTTGGTTGCAATTGGACTTATGGTGTCAGAGGAGTTAACGTTTTAAAAAGTTTACGGACGACGGACGACGGACGACAGACGACGGACGACGGACGACGGACGGACAACGGACGCCAAGTGATGACAATAGCTCACATGACCCTTCAGGTCAGGTGAGCTAAAAACCCAACATATTTCTGACTGTTAAGTATTATCTGACAACTTCGATCCAACGAAGAAGACTTTTTAATGAAGTGAAGGTTTAAGCAAGCAGCAGCTTTTCTCTATCTGCAATAGTTATCATTCTATAGGGCAAAACACACTTTTGAAGGGCTATAACCCCTTTAAGGGTCATCCGACAACGGAGACTTTTATACAGCTTAATAAAAAATTATTATTTTCTGTATATTAAGGGCAAAAAAAATTTTTGACCTTAAAATGGCCATAATCCCTATAAGGGGTTATCTGACAACTTTGACCTAGTAGAGACTTGTGAATTTCTTAAGAGCCAAAGACCCTTCAGATTTTTTTATCTGTTATAGTTGCTGACTTATGATTTTACCGTAGGCACTGGATACAGTTACCTGGAAAAGTAACAATAAGAAAAAAAATATTGTTACCTGACACCGGAAGGACGGACTAACGGAAAACCGTGTTACGAACGCGGACCCGTTTTAAGTAACAATAAGTATTTTTTCTTATTGTTACCTGGCGTTATTTTTACCTGATTATATGAATTTGAATATTCTTGTATTTCAGAATACTATTAACAATATGTACATTTCTTTATATATATAATATTGTTTTTGTAATTGAAAACTTGAAATAAAAAAAATATTTATTTTAACTAATAAAATTACCGGTGACTTGAATAGTGGTCATGAAAATTCATATAATGAAATGCCATCTTTTCTTTAATATCGCCCAGGTTAATTCATTTGGACTGTTTTATAGAGATTAAAGAAATACAGAATCCACTTGCTTTACATCATTCTTGGATCTACATCTCAAATTTGACCAGGGTTGTCATCTCAGTACAAAAATTTACAATAAAAGAGACGATTTAAATTTTAAAATTATTACTTTTTCTAACCTGGAAAGTAACATACCAACGTCACCTGCATACGGTGTCTATATTTCACAACTAATTCGATATGCCAGGGCTTGTACACATCAAAATGGCTTCCGAGATACCGGTGGTACATGTAAATTTTTCAATTGGAGAAAAATTCAATTCACTTATCGAATTTGAACAGAAGTTAAATTCGTACCAAGAAACTAAATTTGTTAAACTTTATAAAAGAAGTTCGAGTAAATTAGAAAACTTAGATAATGATGTTCGCGCCTCCATTGTTTGTGATGGTTGCCTGGAATGCTGTCATCTGTCATGTGTCGGACTTAAACATCCACCAAAGCAACCTACTGGATGTGTCGGTGTCAGGTAACAATAATTTCGTTCTTGTTGTTACTTTTCCAGGTAAATCCAGGTAACCGTAGCCACTTTGTTTACCGTATGATCTATATTTAGTAACAGCAGTCATGTTTTTATCGAATAATTAAGTTTCAGTTAAATTGGTTCAGTGATTTCAGAGATTTTTTTAAGCAGATGCACAGTTATGGACTAAGCTCACATTCATGACATTGCTTTTGGCAATGTAAACTAAAAAGACAAAGATGGCTAGATTTTATTTAACAGGAAGTAGGTGAGGGACTACTGCATGCAAATAATTAAGCTGTGATATTTTCTAGCACTAGTAAAACCCCAAAATCTCTTAAACGTACACAATTTACATGACAAGTCGTGTTTACATTGTACTTGTTAATTGGTCAGTAGTGTTAAGAGTTAAAGTTTAATATCAGTAGTTTATCGGTATCTTCAAGACCGATCCAGTACTTAGTGCCATAGACATATAACCCATTATATGTCTATGATAGTGCCCAGTGTATTAACTCTTGAATCTTGATTTTCTTTACTTGCAAGAAGAATATACTGAATGAATACTGAATTTATTTAAGTACTGGACACTTTGATTGACTGACTGATTTATTGTTGTCTGCTTAATGTCCCGTCGACAATATTAGAGCCATAATAGGGACATAAACAAGTTCTTAAAAAATTGAAATAAAACAAAGTCAAAAGACAAAAGATAAAATAAAAGGTATGACTAGATAAATAAATAAACAAAATAAACATTAGGAAGTTGAACATATTAAAATATCCAATTACATGGACACTTTGAGAGTCAAGTAAATCTAGTTGTAGTCAAGTAGGATTTGTCCATTCCAGTAGTGACATGTCATTCTAGTGTAGTGATAGCTGAGAAAATTGGTTTTGGAAAATTTCCTAAACCTGTGGCCTTCATTCTAAACCCAGATTTTCACTTAGGAAATCCAAACAAAAATTCACATTATTGTAGGTAAAGTGCTCTCAACTTGAGGTGTCATTTGTCTCTTTAATTGCTGGAACTAGACATTATATGTTTGTAAAGTTTTTTAAGATATGATTCCTTTAAAAGTAACTTAAACCTCTATGTTAACATAAGTTTTACACTCCTCTTGTTCTGTGATCAATCCACCATTGATACAGGGACATTTTTATGATGCTTTATGTTACTGATATTGAACTTCAACTCTTAACACTACTGACCAATAAACAAGATCATTCTTAACAAGACTTGTCAAGTAAATTATGTCCATTCCAGATATTTTTGGTTTTACTAGTGCTAGAAAATATCACAGCTTCTTTTGGCATGCAGCATCAGCATGGGGCTCATTTTCCGATGAATATGCATATAAAGATTCAAAAAGATATCATTCTTTCTTTATGGAAAAGTCACTTATACCTGAAGGTGAACCCAAGTTTAACACTCCCCTTTTTTTCTGTGATCATGTTACCATGAAGTTAAATGAGAAGGATAAAAAATTTAAAGTGATAAAAGTTGGTTTATATACTGATGTCTATGCATATAAAGTTTCATGAAGATATCATACTGTGGTCCATGAAGAAATAGTAATTTCAACCTGACGATAAACCTGATTTGAAACGTACTGACCAACACACCTGTACTCTACTGTTTAAGGCAGAACAAAAGGGAACGACCATTTAACTTGAAGGTGGGGGGGGGGGGGGGGTGGAGAGCTTCGTTTTTTTGTTTTAACCAGAAACTTTTTTCCAATATAAGAGTTATTTTAAATGGCTGAAATCCTTCTTTCGAATATTGATTTTCATCTTTGCTGGCAAAACATTTTATTTCATCAAAAATCAGATCCAGGATATTTATTTAGGAAAAAAAACCCCCTTTTCGACTTAAATGGTTGGTCCCTATAAAGAAGGATAATAGATATTTGATAATTTTATTTTTCATTATAACCTCCATGCACATGTGCTTCAATTTGTTGCACACAGCAAAAACACATGATAAATATATGTGCACATGTGTAAAAACATACAAACGACCACAATATATAAATTATGCAAATTTTAAAATACAACAAAAATAAATATAATGACTTATACAAAATTGCACACTTATAAATAATGGAATAATGTAAAAATATTCATACATGAATTAAAATGATTTCATTTCATTCACTTCAAAATTACTAACAATAAAAGAAATATTCTTATCCAATGCCTCTTGAGTTTTGCAATAATGAAATGTGAAATAAATGTACATGTCACAGCATAAATACAAAGTAAAATTAAAAGATATAAAGAATGAAATAAAATTTTAAGTCTGTCATAACGAAAATCATTTCACAGCTAAAACATAGTCATAATCAATATAATATAAATAAAATGCTTGCTATCTTAAAAGAAATGTGAACACATGATCTTGCTGTATTCTCAAATAATATTAAGGTTAGTGGGGACAGCTAGGTGTCATGTGACCAAAAACTGCTAAAAATGCAAAAAGCAACTGTAAATATAAATAGATAATTATAAAATCTGTCTGAAATAGTTTGATTTATTAAAAGTTAATCAAAATAAATTAAATATTTAACAAAAGCATGAGCAATACTTTACTTAATACAATTTTCGAGGAAAAAAAGGGAGATCACTCTTTTGAAAATTGACCTCAAAATAACAAAGTTTGTAATGTAGACAGAAATATAAGCTGGTGACCCCCTGTTTTTATT
Source organism: Arcuatula senhousia (assembly GCA_963971305.1). Lineage (NCBI taxonomy): Eukaryota > Metazoa > Mollusca > Bivalvia > Mytilida > Mytilidae > Arcuatula > Arcuatula senhousia. Next base: position 4,383,388 of record OZ020317.1, on the reverse strand, counting down.
GTTTTATTAAAAAATATATATAGTATGAAAATAATTTGGATGAAATTAAAAAAGAATCTAAATTTGTGAAATTTTTCTGAGACAAGATTTTATACCAATTTTTGGCTTTTCCTATATAATCCATTGTAGTTTGGGGAAAATTTGAACCTAAATAGTTTGAAAACAAGCCTGGAAATGGAAAGGTGGTCCAATATTCATACACAAGGAAGAGTATTTACCCAATATTAATATATTGAAAAAATTGGCTATCTTAAATTTGGGGTCAGGTGTCCTCACTAACCGTAAGTGAGCAGATGAAAAATCAATGAACATGAAACAGACTGACAGACAAGAGCTACATCAAATCCTACTAAGCATATAAAAATATATGTCCATGGGACAATTGCTTCATTTGACAATCACAACACAACTGGTGCATGTAATTAAAGACCATTATCAGATCCTTCAAGTGAGTTTTAGTTCAAAAATAGGGCCTTTAATGTAACAGGGCAATTTTTTTCTGAAAAATAGGGCATTATAAGACAATATGCTTAAAAAATAATGAATATGATGAAGATGTAATTCATTGAATAGAACAAAATTATACGTTTCATATAAAGAAATGGTCCATTTTAACCATAAATATAGGGTTTATGGGCCACTGTTAAAAAAAATGGCAATTCTATAAGAATCAAGGGCCACTGTAAGGCCTGCATTTTGCATAGCTGCATCAGCATCCCTAGGTAGGCATGTCATACCCGTAGCCAGAATTTTTCAACAGGGGGGGGGGGTTTGTCCGAACCCCTCGACCCCCCCCTGGCTACGGGTATGCATGTCAGGGCGAGAATATGGCAAGTATCTAAACGCTAGTGTAATTGTATTGTGTGTGTATTTAATGTCATGTTCTTTTGGTACTAGCTATATAATCATAGAATTGGATACAACATACTTCATTTCTACATGTCTTTTTTTTTACTTGGTGTGGCAAGGAAGAAAGGGATGCAGAGTAAAAAATAGGGCATCTAATGGGACATTAAATGATACCCTGCCACAATATGCATCAATAATTGAATGTATTTGTATATGTACTATATATACTATACATAGACTATAATAGAGAGAAAGAAATGGGTTGTCATTCTTAGACCAGAAAATTTCATCATTGTCAAGAGTTCTCTAATGAAATGACTTTGTATGGTGAACAAACATGGACCATGGTGAAAGATGAATGAATCTTTGGTTTTACAAAATAAAGATAATGTACGATAAAACATGTGCAAACTGAAAACTGAGCAGGCAAAAAGATGCATTAATAAAATTTATTGTATATTTCCATGTTTTTGAAAAACACACATATACCAGTTATTATATATATGGATCTGTTTTAATCAGTTATCTTAACCAAAACAAAATAAAAACTATTCAGTTTTACTATGGTTCACCATGTTCACTAGTACTGCATTAAGAAATCAAAATTTTACATATGATACTGAAAATAGTATCACTTGTTGATGTTTTCCATTTTAAAAGGATATATTTTTAAAACTGTTATAATTAAATATAGAAACTATTGCTAATAAAAAACATTATAAAAGCAATATTTGCCTTTGAATTTGGTGGAAAAACAAATGAACATTATGTCGAACTTGAAAACATTTTAATTCTCTTTCATTCACATGTTTTCTTTGTATTGCTAAAAACATAAAATGAACAATATGGCAAAATCAAACATTTTGATATATCTTCATTTACATAATACTGGCAGTTAAAATGCATTCACACCATAAACAAACAATTCAGCTGAGCATGAGTCTTCACCAGCGTCATTGCTCACCTTACAAGAATACTCTCCTTCATCACTCTTACATATATCACGAATAACAAGCGAATATTGACCATTCTTGTTCTCATTCAACGTATGCCTGGCATCCTCATGCAGTAATTTTTGTCCATGATACCATTTGACATGAGGAGCAGGGCAACCTTCGACCGTGACGTCGAATCGGACAATGTCACCCTTGACAGCCTCACAGTCAACCATGTCTTTTGTTATTTCTGCTGGAGAAGTTGATTCTGAAACTTGTTTAACAGATTTGTGATGTTTGTTATTATTTTCACAATTTTCACAAGTCAATTGATCATCTTTACAAGTCACATGACTTTCTTTGTATGTAACATGACTTTCTTTGTAGGTCACATGACTTTCTTTATGTGTCACATGACTTGGTTCTGGTTCCTGGAACACTTCTTCATCTGTTTCTGTTGTGTCTGATACGTCTTGGTTGTCCCCCTTTGATGTTGATCTGGACAGTGGCGTAACCGACAAGTCACTCTGTGAATTAATATCGGAGTCACTATTTATAGAGGTGTCATGTGATTTACTCTGTTTTTGCCAGTTAGCCATGCGTCCAATCGCCCGAATAGCGTGTCCCATTTTCTACATAAAATAAATAGCCATTCTGAGTAGCGTGACAACTAAGACAAACACACAACAGTGAAAAGCATGAGGTCAAAATCAATGTCATCAATGAAGGGGGAATAATTCCTTATATTTCACACTGTAAACAAAATAATTCCTACTATTTCAAATTTTAGCAAGCAAAAAGTTGTATGGAAATTTTGCAGACATAATTTGTGATCAAATCATACAGTATATACGAAAGATTACTGAACCAATAACCAGAACACAGTTAAATAGAAGTGTGCTTTTACCCAAACAGGGGGTGCTTCTTGTATAATTTCTGTAAATTTGTATAATGTTTAAGTTGCTAATTAAAAAGTGGTTACATTTTACATACTGATTTTTGGTTTAAGTGTGTTTTTTCATAAAATTCTGGTTTGAATGTAACTTATTAACAGAACAGTGCATCGATGACAAAAATTTCAAACATCGACTAGTTAAATCACACACCAAGTTACCAGTTGACCAAGGAGATTTGTCAATCATTCACTTTTTACTCTCCCTCCCCCCCTCCTTTAAAGTGGCATAATTTGAATTTTTCTATAAATGTTGGTTACTAATTTTGACATTTATTAATTGTTTTTGACAGATCAGCATTTTTAACAAGAATATGTCCAAATGACATAATGCCCAATCTCACAAAATTTGGTCAGAACAGACGAACAGACCTGAACACTATATGACCCCTACTTGCGAAGATTGGGTATAAAAATTATTTGGGTGTTTAAAATTGTGAAACAGAGGCAACCCGGGGGAAATACAGACATGGATCAAAATTAAAGGAATTACTAATAGTAAGACCTTGCCTCTTTCCCTCCCCCCCCCAAGCTAGGAATCTCCTTGGTCATCAATATTGTGCACCCAAATGCAGAGCTGCCAACTTTCCAGATTTTTGCGGGTTTTCCCATTTTCCCCCTTTAGTTTATCATAAATATTATAGTAAACATCAAAGAAATAATTAAAAACCCGGTTTCAATTTTTCAAAAGTTGGCAGCCCTGCCAATTACTATATATGTGGATTGAAATGTGTTCAATTATGAAATTATGCCTCCAAACTTGAGAACATTTTTATCCATTTAGTCTTCTAACTACATATGTATACTGTAAACTGGAAGTTTTGTGCAGGTTTGCTTCTTTTTTTAGAATTATATAATATCCATCGAAATATACCCGACAAAAAAAATCGATTTTTCATTTAACTAAGAATATAGATAATACAAGCAGCCAAATTTACCTCATAATAAATAAAATAAATGTACGCTATTGAAAATTTCCAAATTTACAGTATACAAAATTTATTAGTCATGCATATAATATATATATATATTAGTTTCTACATTTTCAAATTTTGAGAATCTAACAATAATGGGGGACTGGACAAGGGTCTTCAATCCCCAATCCCCACCCTTGGATTTATGTTTATTTCATAGATGCATATGAAATACTGATTTTTCCCAGTGAAATAAAATCTGGTAAATTCACATTGTGAAATAACAAAAATATTTTCACTCTTGCGTCCTTTCCAGTCAAACTCAATTATGACGTCGTGAATTGTATTGCGGCATGACTCCTGCAGTCTAAATTCATACGCCATTCAATTAAATTCATTAAAAACTATTTATTAGCGGCATTTTATCTATGTAATAAATACGATAATCAATTAGGTCTCATGAATAACCAAAATATGATCACTCGTGCGGGAACGCACTGAGATTTAACTCGTGTGCGGAACAAGTTCTGCGCACTCGTAGAAATCTGTGTGCGTTCACCGACTCGTGATCATATTTTGGTTATTCACTCGACCCAATTAATTTTCCTATAATTATTCATATATACTTTTCCACTTTATTCCCATGTCCCTGTCCCAAGCTACCCCGCATTATTGACCCTTCTTCCTGACCCCTTGACCCCTGTATTCCAAACCTGCCCTCTCCAGCTCCATAATATAAAGAAAATGCTTTAGACTTTGTTTTAACACACAGACTAGGTGTTCAGAGTAAGAAAAGATTAATTCAAACATTGAGATGTAATATACATTGTATAAATATTTCTGTAAAAAAATCTAAAATTATATAAACATTTCAGAATTAATATATTACATTATATATTGTGAAAGTATTAAATTAATGGGGTACCAAATTTCATGGGTAAATATAATGGAAAGAATTTTTCATGGGGTACCAACTTTTGAGGTTTTCATGGGGCAGGCAAACCAGGAAAGGACAAGATATGATAAGGGCCAAATTTTGCCCCCCAATTTTGAAATTATTAAAATAAGCTAAAAGTATGTGATATATACTTTAAATTAGTTAAACTTTACTATATCAGCATTATTTTGTCTAAAGTGATCCACTATGGTGTTGAAATAATTACCCAAAGTGGCTTAAAAATCGTGATTTGGTAAAAAACTGTAAAAAACATGCAATTTTGAAGTGGTTTTCAGCAAATTTAACTATGAGCCACTCAGAGTACCACTACAATAATTTATGTAGACGAGTACTGATTGTGACGGCAGCCGTCACAGATGTTCCCCAAACGAACAAGATGTACCGCAAAGCAGCAAAAATACTGCCTTTTTCAGTCTTATAGAATGTGCTAATGATGTAAAAATATAGAATATATATGTATACACATGCCATCTTGGATAAATTTTGGCGCCCGTCTTGGATTTAGAAATTTCACGTTTTTGCATTTAACGGAAAAACTGTAAATATCTCTTTAGAACTTTTAAAATATTTTTGTAGTACTTATCAAGCTCTATAATACCACATAGTTTCAAGGTGCTCATCACTTAGGTTACTGAGATATGACAATGTCCTATATAATGAACTTTTGCTATTTATTAAAAAAAGCGGCCATTTAAAAAATTTCGAACTCCTTATAGACACCTCTGATGTGGAGCATTACTCCCGACATCAAAATCTACCAGAATATTAATTTTTAACAAAATCCAAGTACTTTTAAATTTTGGCGGCCATCTTGGATTTTGAAATTTCACATTTTCGCAATTTGCGGAAAAACCGTAAATATCGCTTCAAAATTTTTTTTGATATTTTTGTAGTACTCATCAAGCTCTATAATGCTACCAAGTTTCAAGGTCCTGACCACCTAGGTTACCGAGATATAGCAATGTCCTATATAATGAACTTTCACTGTTTACTCGGAAACGGCGGCCATTTTGAAAATTTCGAAAACGTTGTGCACCCCTCTGATATGTGCCCTATCACTGTGAAAAGTTTCATAAAGCTCAGTCTTCACATCTCTTCGGCTATACCCGGACGAGCGTTTTTTGGAGTGCGGAAGAAGAAGAAGAAGAATAATAAGAATAACTAGATATAAATGCCATTTCAAGAAATAGCACATGTCACTCCATTTTGTGTGTAAAGTTTATCAAGTACATGTTATAAGCTCATTGAATTATTGTAAGTCACCATGACATTTACCTTTGTTCAAGCAAAATTTTTTCACAAGATTTATAATTAAAAATTACTCAATGAAAGGTCTATAAATAGAAAGTACTGCAGCAGGATGACACATGTTGACAGAAAATCAATACAAACTTAGTTTTATAAGCTCTTCAATGAATTACAAAATGTCATCATGACCTTTACCTTTGTCCTAACAAAATTGTCCATGAGTCATCTTAATGATGTTTATAAATAGAAATTACTCAATCTTGACAAAAAATCAATACAAACTTGTCTTTACAAATTACAATATGTCATCATGACCTTTACCTTTGTCCTATCAAAATTTTCCATGAGTCATCATAATGATATGTCTATAAATAGAAATGACTCTAGCATCTTGACAGAAAATCAATACTAACTTGGCATGCTGCCAGTTAATGTTAAACCTAAGGGGAAAACAGAAAATCTTTAATTGGCGATAATTTGAAAATGCCTGTTTCGATCAACTTAAAAAAAAAATTGATAAAACTTTGAATTATAATCTAAGCATACTTAAAATTTCAAAGCATTTAATCAAGTGGTTTTCTCAAAAAGCTTTGGACAAAACTCATTATTTACCTGTAGCAGACGACGCATGTTAACTGAGAAAATCAATACAGACTTGGCTTTCTGCCAGCCAATGTTAAACCTATGGGAATTTTTAAATTTTAAAATCACAATTATTTAAAAATGGCTGCTTTGATCACCCCCAAAAAAATTTTGGTATAATTTCAAATTAAAATCTAACTACATTTAAAATTTCAAGTCTTTTGATCCAGTAGTTTTTTCAGGAACGTTCGGACAAAATTCATTGGAAAAATCAGAATAATAACTAGATGTAAATGCCATTTCTAGAAATAGCAGATGTCACTCCATTTTGTGTGGAAAGCTTATCAAGTGCATGTTATAAGCTCTGTCAATTAGAATATGTCATCATGACCTTTACCTTTGTATTACTCGATGATAGGTTTATTATTAGAAATAATTGCATCAGGATTACACATGTTGACAGAAAATCAATACAAACCTAGCGTGTTTTCAGTCAATTTTAAACCTTTCAATAAACCTACAATATGTCATCATGACATTAACCTTTGTCTTAACAAAATTTTCCATGAGTCATCCTAATGATATGTTTATAAATAGATATGATGCTATCTTGACAGAAAATCAATACTAACTTGGCATTTTGCCAGTCAATGTTAATCCTATGGGAAAAACAGAAAATCTTTAATTGGCGATTATTTGAAAATGCCTGCTTCGATCAACTTTAAAAAAAAATTGATAAAACTTTGAATAATAGTCTAAGCATACCATAAATTTCAAAACATTTAATCAAAAGGTTTTCTCAAAAAGCTTTTGACAAAACTCATTATTTACCTGTAGCAGACGACGCATGTTAACTGAGAAAATCAATACCGACTTGGCTTTCTGCCAGCCAATGTTAAACCTATGGGAATTTTTGAATTTTAAAATCGATATAATTTAAAAATGGCTGCTTTGATTGACTAAAAAAATAAATTTGGTATAAATTCAAATGATAGTCTAATTACATTAAAAATTTCAAAACAATTGATAAAGCCGTTTCCTCAAAAATCCCTGGACAAAATTCATTGGAAGGAGAATAATAATAATAATAAGAAGAAACATAGAATAACAACATGTCACATCCACGATGTGGAGTGACATAATAAGAAACGGAGTAAAAACAATATGTTCCCACACTTCGTTTGGGGAACATAATAATCATTTTTAATATAGAAACAGACCACAAAAATATTTTTGTGGTACTCTGTGTGGCTCACAGTTAAATTTGCCAAAAACTACTTAAAACTTGCATGATTTTTACACTTTTTCACAAAAATGCCATTTTTACATAATTTGATGACGTCACTGTGACGTAATAAACAAGATTTAGATAAAATTAATGTTATTTTACTATACCTTGTGCATCTAAGAACTGATCTAGAATAATTTAGCTTTGGTTCAATTATTTAAAAAAAATGGTAAATAAGGGGGCCAAATTTAGCACTAATCATATCTTGTCCTTTGATCCCCAACAAATTAGAATTTTTGAATCGATTTCTATAATAAAATTGTCAAAACAACAAATTACTGAATCCACCAATTTCAATCCCAATCCATGAAAATTAATGCCCACTTATTTAGATTCTTTTACAGTGTAAAGCATTTATGTATGGATGTATGGGATGGATCATGCACACACTTAAACTAGCTTAAACCATCACTTTGTTTGTTTATGGACAATTTTTGTCAATATAGAAAGAAAGGCATGAATTTCTACTAAAAAATGTACATAAATATTACAGAAAATGTTGCTCATTTAAAATTAATGGGAGATAACTCAAACTTTCATTAATAAATTTTTTTCTTCTTAAATTAAAGTGACATTGTTTCTTGCTAGGAATTAATACCCCTTCCCACCCAACCATAGTAGAAACAACTTACTTATTTTGTCTCTGGCTAATGATTTATTTGCTTAAAACATTCTTGGCAATTTTCAGTTTTGTCCAAAAATTTATTTCAAATTAACTTTGCAATTTACTTTCCTAAATAAACAAAGAAAGGCAAAATAAAGGGAGAAAGCAACATTAAAATTGAAAAATAAACATTTGCAGACGGACAGACTGATTATAAATACCAACCTGCCATTTGCGTCGAGCCATAAATTGTTTAAGATTGCGTAGACTTTGGCGTAGCTTTTTAGAACTATTTCTTTCCGTGTGAGCTAACCATTTGTGCTGTATACAATCATCTATATTCATTCTTTTCCTGTGAGACAAATAAAGAAAATAAGTTCAAGAATATTTCAAATTTTGATTTTGTATTTAAAATTAAATTCTGTCAAGGTTAAAAGTGGTTTAATTTCATTTAACAGAATCTAGGTGAGCCACAGACTCAAGTTTGAATCCCAGAATATGCGAGCCCATACTGGTTTTTTAATCTCTTACATTTGGCTTATAGAAATTTGACAGCCCTTAATGAGTGAGCGTGAAAAAATATTTTTATAAGATAAAAGAAGTCTTTTGATAGGGTTTAGGAGGAGTTGTGGTTACGAGATATGTTGACATATACAATAATAGTACACTGACTCGACATAAAATTTTTATACGGATGAGGCTTAGAAACAGGAAAACGCGAGGGTCTCCCGAGCGTTTTCTTGTTTCGAGCCGAATTCGTATAAATACAATTTTATGTCGAGTCAGTGTACTATTATTGTGTTTATACTGCAATATTTTGTATTTTCTTTGGAGTATTCTTTATTTAAAAAAACACAAATAAAAAAATCGAAAAATGATCCTACCTCGGGCCCCTCTCCTAATATGGTCAGGTAAGGGGCACACTGTATAACATGGAATGGTTTATGTACTATGACACAAATGTTCATGGTCTAAAGTAAATTAATGTAATGAAATTTGAAAAAAAAATTAGAATAAAAATACATGTAATATATTTATACTGAAGCATAAATTAAGAATTGAATGCTACCGTTTTTTTAACTAATATGCGCCTTACATGTAAGAATGCAGCTTAATATCATTATGCTAGAAATAAAAAAAAATAAAAATAATTGTTTTTCTTGGAATAAAATGTAATACATTTATCAAATACATTCGGCGTTAAAAATATTAAGATTACATACCGGTATTTTTATCAAAAGTTTTTTAAATTCGGGTATTCAATTCAACGCATTAATATTTACACCTGTCAATCAAAAAGCATGTGGAGTCCGTGCAACTGCAAACTCAACTAGCTCTCTCTATATATGTTGTTTACCGGTTTATACGGATTTGATAGTAGTTGCCTACATAAATTGGGCATATTTAATTACATGATAGAACATTCAATTATTTCCCACCCATTTTTAAGTTTATAATTTTAATTTCACCTAACAAATACTTTTCTTGAATTTATTTATACGGGAATAAACGGTTAATTTAATTTTGCCGATTTCAAAATTTCAAGGAGTAACCTCTCATCAACAGCATTCACGTCAAAACATTGGAAGATCAATAACCAAAACTATGAAAATGCATTTGTACAAGTACTAGTAATCAATACCAAAAAGTTCTAACAGGAAAGCCAAATCAAGGACCACGGATATCTGTATTCTAATTCCTTGCTTCTGTCCTGACTTCTCAATCCAAGTTGCATGAAAATTTTCACATACTATCTTTTTTAAAATTATATATTAAATAATTGGTGATTTATGTGGTTTTAATCGTCATTCCGGACCATGAAAATTCTTCAATAGCATTAGGAACAAATTCGTAGAGATCTCTGCTAGAGCGAATAACCCGCTTTCGATCTGTGCTCACTAATACCAATATTCATTTCCCCACTCATACGAAAGGTTTCTTTTATTTATACATATTTATTAGAGTTTTGATTTAATTCTTTAATGTAGCTGATGTGTCCTAGAATGCAACCCCCCCAACAAAAAAATAAAAAAACAAAAACAAAAAAACCCACTGTGTTTGTATAGAGGTTGTACTGCTAATTTTGTGATTTACAAATTATCAAGTTCCATAAAAAAATAATATAATAAGGTATTCCTTATAAAGGGGCTTGTGTGGCGGAATCTTCATGCTTGAATACCACACTATCGGTAATTAGCCAATTACCAATAAAATTCTTCTTTTCTAAATATTTGTACCATACTATATTCGACTTTGTTTTACAGCATGCCTCGGAAAGGGGGCGTGTACTAAAAGTGATATACTGTCACTGACCGTATATCACATATCGATATACGGTCACTGTAATTTGACTGCTCAAATAGACCGATTGCAGTATAAAAACCAATTATCTCCCCTTCATAAAATCTAAAAAACAATGGAAGTTTCTCCATATGATGTACTTAATTAAATCAAAAACAATAATAGCTCTTCATGCATATCTTCATATAATGTAGTTTTTATGTGTAAAGTTTCATTAAAATCCATCATGAGATCTAAGTGGTGTTATGCTTAGGATATATGGACTGGCAAATGGACGGACAGAAAAGGTGATTCCTTCCCTCCAGAACTTAGCCTGTTGGGAGTATAATGACCATACAAACCAAATCTTTGTCTTAACTTCCATAACAAACCTCATGTTTTTATGTAGACATTTCTCGATAAAATCTTTGGCCTCATGGGAAATCTCATCAAAGGCCTCGTCATCAAAGTCAAAATCTCCTTGTGTAACATTAGATAAGGTTTCTCCATCGCTATCACCCATAAAGGGGGATAATCCTGATAATCTACAAGTATAAATTCATAGTAATAACAACATTTTGAATTAGTTGGTTTTTGCTTGCAAAAATGATGGGTTTTCCTCTTTCCCTAAGGAAAAATTCCAAACCTCCCAAAAAATTAAAAGAATCAAAATTCTTGATTATATGCAAAACCTCAAATGGTGTACTTTTCATTGAATTCTGTTTAGTGGTTTTAGAGGAGTTGATGGAATAACTTTGTGACAGACAGTGGAAAAACATGTCACCCCACTAGAGTGTGGGAAGACATAACAACAGGAAATGGTGAGCATGGCCTTTACAGAGGTACTTATCTAAAAAAAATCTAAAAATATAATTTGCTCTTTTAAAGAGATGCGTGTCTTTTTTGTGTTGTCTTCAGTCGTTATGGTCTTTTTTTACATTCTCCAGTCAAATGTCAAAAGTTAATATTTCTTTGCTTCTTCTGAAGGATATTTAAAAAAAAAACTCCTTAAAAGCAATAAACTTACAGAACATAACAAATCACACCCAGGCTCCATATATCAGTGGGTAATCCTATCTGCTCATAATTCACAACTTCTGGAGCTATAAACTCTGGTGTACCAAACATGACTTTGAGACTCTCCCCGGATTTATATCGCCGGGCCAACCCAAAGTCTATAATTTTGATTAGATTGCTGTCTTTACGAACACAAAGGATATTTTCCGGTTTGAGATCAAGATGCATGATGGATTTGTCATGCATGTATCGCACACCTTCACAAATCTGTCGCATGAAATGAACACAGTCTCTCTCTGTTAGCTCCAAGTCCTCGTCTGCTACTCTGTCGAATAATTCACCACCTCCAACACTAGAATTAGAAATCATTTTGGTCATCATAATCCATTTTGATTTAACAGTGACACAAGCATTTTAGAAACAGAGAAATATGTGAACAAACTGAAGGACAAAGCATTGTCCCATAGCCAGAACCTGCCAAAGTACAAATGGAAGAACATAATCATTGATAAAAAAAATCACATTGTACCTATAATTTTTTCACTATTTAATCATTAACAATATATATAAGTTTGATTGTTCCTCATAATAAGAAGTTTAGTATGGATGAGATCATACATAAATTTCTTTTAATGACTAAAAACAAACTTGCTATCTTACTTACTATTCCATGACCAAAACCATTGACTTCGGTGTTTCATATGCGTCCCTCAGCATCAGAAGTTTAGGATGGGTAAGCTCGTTCATTACACTGTTTAACTTGTGTAGGGATTCACTAAGGCAGTACTACCTTACTCAGTTCTGTTGTTATACTTACTATTCCATGACTAACACCATTGACTTTATAGGAGGAGTAAGCTTATTCATATAGACCTGTTGATGGGCTAAACTTGAGAGACTCTTTCTCATACTTACTATTCCATGACCAAAACCATTGACTTCGGCGTTTCATATGCGTCCCTCAGCATCAGAAGTTTAGGATGGGTAAGCTCGTTCATAATACTGATTTCGTTCTTCACGTTGTGTTTCTCATCTTGTTTTCGACATTTGATCACTTTGGCTGCCCATGTTGACTTGTTGTCTTTATGAAGACATTTGTACACATTGCCAAACTTTCCCCTGAAATACATGTATATACAAATCATTAGTGTGGAAAAGAACTTACCAGTACTGTAAACCAGCTTGGTTTTGTGACTACTTTTTTCATGTTTTCATGTATTCATTTATTTTTGTGGGTTCCAATTTTTGTGTTTTGATGAAAAAGGATCAGTTCCTGGATTTAAAATTTGTGGTCATACAGATCAAATTAATTAATGTTAAATTTCCTTTTCGTGGGGCATCAATTTTCGTGTATAAAGGCCGCAAGCGAAATCCACAAAAATTTATATCCCACAAATGATAATGAAAATACATGTAAGTCGGTTTTCAGTATATTTCAATGAGTTTTGTTGCTATGAAAATCAAAGAAAAATTTGTACAAAAAACACAAATTTTTGGTTTTTTTTTGGTTAGTATTGAAATGTCAAAGCTGCATTCATATATTCCAACATATATAAATCACATGCTAATGATATCATAAGTTTCAAAATTAACACATTAATTAATCTGTCAAGCTCTTAAACTTACTTCCCAACTTCCGCTATTTTTTCATAATGGTCTTCAAACATGGTCTCTACTGCAGGAACAACTGTACGAGGTGAAAATGGCAACTCTTCCTCTGAAATAGAATAAATTTAAGTTAATAGTGACTGAAAGGATCTGTGATAATCTAAGAAAGATAACTCTACCTCTAAAATAGAATGAAAATCCAGATAATTAGTAGTTGAGATTATGTTAACTCTTCCACTAAAATATACTGTGTATGTATTAATTTTTGCCTGGTCCAATTTCATGGTTTCGTTGGATGGACTTAACCATGAAATTGGATTCACAACAAATATGAAATTTAGCATAGATTTCTGTAAAGAATTTGTTACAACGATGAATTCATGAATTCACCTAAAATGCATTTTATATCTGATTTAAGTAATTGATGCCCACAAACTTAAGTACCACTACACTTGCAGTAACAATAATCCATATTTCACTCAAAATACTGTGAAAGCAAGATTATTCCTAAGAAATAAATTATGGTGGTTTTCATACGAGAACAGAACTACATATCTCATAATAAAACAAACGTGAATAACGTCTTGAAGCTTGAAAGCATCAAAATTACGAATAAATGTAAAATTCCACGAGCTGGGAACCTTGATATAAGTTATCTAGAATGATATAAATTATCAAATTATTTGCATTAATCTAGTAGGTTGTGTTTTTAAATTCATGTGAATGGCACAGTTGTCAAGAAGTTTTAAAAGATTTGGTGACTTAAGCACAACAGCCTTAAATATCATGATTAAAAAAAAAATATTAAAAAGCAAACAAACATCATTATTTTAAGCAAACTTCATAATGTACAAGTTTTCAATAAAATTAATGGACATCAGGAATAGACAAGTGTAGATATTAAACGGAATTGTGCAGTTGTTAGGATAAAAGTTGTTAAAATTTTAACAGTAATTCAGTCATAAGCTTTAATAAGGCCTGACTCAGCAATATACTTTTCTAGCCTATCTTCAAATGATATCTAATCATTGGGTAAAATATCAGATCTGTTCTGTACCCCTCATACTTTTGGAGATTACATTTTCACAAAGAATTGTGGATTGATAGTCAAAGCAAAAGTACAGGATTTCCACATTCTCAATGTGGAGCCAATTACAGTGGAGAACAGCAATATACTGGTAGACTGAGTAAGGAGTTAGCATACTGCCTAAACAACTTACAGACTCATAACAAAGTGGATGCACATTCATTGTACCAAAGCTGTGGACCGAGTTTAAAATCAATCAGTAGAAGCCAAGACATTTTACAAAAGTTTGAACTTATAGACAAAGTAATTGGAGTACACCTATAACCTCCTCTCCTAACAGTGGGGGTATAATTGTTAACAAAATGAACACCAGGAAAATACAGATGGTTCAGTGAATTGCATTGCTGTTAGGATCAAGTGATAAAGTTTGACAGGAACTTAAACAAAAGCAATGAAAGTGTTTAAACGACTCTCTTACAAGGGGGGTATGGTTGTCAACTAAATCATGTAAATATACACTAGGAAAAGACAAGTGTTTCAGTGGATTGCATTGCAGTTAAGATCAAACCTATCAAGTTTGACAGGAACTCTAACATAGGAGTATAGGAGACGATAGTGCGATAGTGCTTAAAAACAAGAAGTCTGTTACAAACAATATAGACCCTCTCTTATAATAGGGGGGGGGTTAATCAGTGTCAACAAAATGCACACCATGAATCTGAAAAGTATGACAGAAACTTTGACAGGACTGAAACCTTAAAATAGGTCCTTGATATAGGTACTTTACAAATATCAAAATATTATGTGCTTACAACATTTTTGTGGACCAAACATCAGCATTATAGAGGATACTCTATAGATAATTTTCTGTTGTTGTACATGTTGTACATTGTATGTTTTAACTCTGTATTTATGTTTTTATTGTAAATGTATGCTGTTATCCCTAATTGGGACATGTTTGCATTAATAAACATTAATTTGAAATGACATATATTTGACAAAATAACAGAACAGGAATTGACAAGTAAGATTTTTTCTTTTAGATATTCAACCAAAATGAACAGTTGTCGAGAACTTTGAAAGGATCTTAGACTCAACCTTATATATTCCTTCATGTACTTTTACATGGTATATGTACATTTGTACAGGTACATGTGTACTAGTTCAGTGGTTACAAAAATAATACATATGATATAGCTTAGCCTGACTCAAGGTCCCTCACTTTGGCAAATCTTGTGACCTTGACCTTTGTCTTTGACCTCCTGACCCTACATCAATAGGCTTCTTCCTTACCTCACAAGTTTGAAACTGTGCATTTTTCATGCAATTTTATGGACATAAATTTCAAATCTAATTTGATAATTTTTCGTTTAACATCATGATGGTAAGATAAGAAAACTGCAGCTGTCAACTTTACAAAAAATATCTTTAAAATTGCTATGTCATATCACTAAGGTGGAGCAATGAAAAGATGGGTCATTAGCAAAGAAATATAACCAGAGAAAGGCAACATGACACAATCAGTACAAAATAAACTGGTTAACATGGTACAATGGTTAATAGAAAAGGAGCCTCAAACTAAAGAAACTGACACACTGTTCATAGTGAGAAAATTGAGACATACAATGTATATCTAATCTATTTGTTTTTAAATAAACCTAGTACATAGTGAGAGAAATGAGACACCTTTTTTTCTTCTTGGTTAAATAGTAAATGACAGATAGGATTATAACAAAAAATTCTTTTCTTGATCTTGAAATTTAAGTACAGGCAATGTCAAGATTTTTTGTACATCTAATGGTCCCATATAGGTTGACATACCTAAACAAGTTTTAAGATTGAAATCCCCAATTACTAGAAATTTTAGAACTGCATGTCACTCCCTTAATGATTTTTTTTTCAATATACATGCATGTTGATAAACTTGGACAAGGTTGAAAGCAGTGGGATCCCCTACAGAGGCCGATCCAGAAATTCTGAAAAGAGGGGGCCCACTGACTGGCCGTAGAGGGGGCCCGCTTTGGTCACGCTTCAATGATTTCCTATATATTCAACCAAATTTTTCCGCCAAAAGGGGGGCGCCCCCCCTGGATCCGCCTATGCCCTAATTTGGTGAAATTTAGACTGTCACATTGAAACATGTTTTATCTCAATTCAAAATATATGAGGTATCTTTTTCTTTGATCCATATAGTCAGAAATCAAATGCAAATACATTTATATAGTTTGACAAGCTTGAAAATTGAAATCCCCTAATATGGTGACAATTTGACAATACAATGTGTTTTATCTCTTTTTGAAATGTATGAACTATCAAAAAATTAACTAGAAATTAAATTTTATCTATTTGTTTGATCCATGTTGTTACATGTACTAATAAAATACAAATATGTTGATATACTCAGACAAATTTTAAGTTTGATATCTCCTAATGGTGATAATTTCACAGTACAATGTTTTTTTATCTCTATTTGAAAATTTCCAAAAAGTTAGAATTAGATTTAATCTTTTTCTGTGATCATAGTTACAAATCAAACACAGACTTTGAACCCAAAATTTCAATTACCAAATGGAAAATATTCAGACATGACATTTCATCTTACATTCTATCAGGAGACAAAAGTATATACAGCCCAATAAAATAAAATTAAATTAAATTGAAATATTTATTTTATACTCAATAATATATAAATTAAAATTGAAGGAATATGGAGAATATATAGGCATGACATAAATCTTTCTGTTCTAATTCATAATTGAAATATTAAAGAACATACAATTTTCAAATACACATATGCACAAATTAAGTCAAATTGTAATACCAGCACACCAGGGTATCAGTACGTTTTAAAGTAATAAGATAGAAAATAAGTAAAAAAAAGTTTTTAAATTTGTTAAATTCATGATTAGTAAAAGAGAAAAGAATCATATAAACAAACAGGCTACATTGTGGTTTTTCTAAATTGCCGTTTAATTGTGGGCTGTGTCGCGTACACTTATTCCACATCTCTTTATTTTCTACTAAATGTTCATGTGAATACAACATTTAAAAAAAAGTATATGTACAGGTTATTTTTACATTAAATTATGAAAACCCTTAAAATTGCTCATTTACCTTTAATAGGACAAGAACAGATTCTAGGTCCCCTGTCCATTGAGTGGGAAAAATTTAAGTCAGCTCGTTAAACAGGAAGTGGAAGAGTGACAGATCTGAAAACGAATCCCACCAAATGGGACCCAGGCTATAGAAACTGCATACCTAATATCTAAAGTCTATGATTAATAGTTGCTGAGAAAACTGTTAGGAAAATTTCCTCCCTGATGCTGGATTTTTCACTCTGTGAAATCCAGATAAAAAAGTATATGTACATGTAATTTTACATTTAATTATGAAAACCCTTTAAAATTGCTCTTCTGCCATAAATAAGAAAATTATTTTTAAACAACCATATAGAGCTGTTAACAGTTACATTGGCTAAATAGCATACACATTATAAGATGACAATATCTTGAACATATAAATGAAGTAACTATGGAATTATTAGTACAAATTAATAGAAACAAACAAACACCAACATTATTTTAGTTTTAACCTTATTAGTGTCAGCAGTGCTTTGATGCCTATCCTATTCAGCAGGTTAAGGTGATCAAATGGGACAATAATACAGACTTACAGACAGAAAAAATGTTGTTTGCCCCACAATTATTATCTTTCCTGATTCAGAGCCATCTGATTCAATATCTTAATTTTTAACATTCATTTATTGTGACACCAACTGCTTAAGCTAACCAGGCAAACAGACATACAGACATAGATAATATTGTTTGCCCCAAAATTATAATCCTACCTGATTCAGAGCTGTCCGATTCAGAATCTATATTTTTAGCATCCATCTTTAATTGTGATACACAATGAAAATTTTGTGTCTGAAAACTGTCTTACAAATTTCTGAATATTGTCTGAATGACCTGTCTGATTTTTGTCTTAACTCTTTGTCACAATTCAGTATATCAATAAATATCTACCACAAATTGTCCTTATTACAAAGTACAGTTATTGTACAATAAAAAAAATTAAATGAATTTCACTTTTAATCCTATTCTGATTATAATGTCATGAATGTATTTAACACTGAATAATAAAATTATCCACTTCAAACAATAAACTTTTTTGAAATTATCCTCTTCAGAGTTTAAAAAAAATAAAATCCATCCACTTCAAAGATTTTAAAAAACCATGTCATCTGCCATATGGATTTAGAATTAAATGGTTCTATACTTTTCAGTAATCATATGTGTCATATCATTTTAATTTTAAAATCCATTTATTTAATTTAAATGTCCATGCTTCAAAATTCCAAACTTGTTTCAAAAAGAAATCCATCTTTTAACTACAGTTTCACATCTATAGATTCAAAGATTCATTCAGTGTTTTTAATACATTTTTGTACAAATCTTTTTTGTTGGATTGACTTCTTTAGGCATATCCAGTATTCTAAAAAACAAAATCCATTCTTTAAATAAAATGTCCATGCAATCAAAATCCTGAACTCCAAACCAAATGATTCAAAATGAAATAAAAGCCATCTTTTAACTACAGTTTCACAGGTCTTAAGATTCATCCAGTTTTTTAACTAAAATTGTCACTTTATGTTACCAAACTATACATAAATTTATCCATTTTCATATTTGTGCATAGTAGGTTTCTTGCTTTAATTTGTCTCTATTTGTAGCTATGCCTCGCACCCATGTACGTTTCATAAATTCTATTAACAGCCATATGTATACTGTTACTGTATAAGTTTCATAAATTCTTATGACTATTGCATTTATACTGTTATTGTATAAGTTTCATTAAATCTGATGACAGTTGCATATATACTGTTATTGTACAAGTTTCATAAATTCTGATGACAGTTGCATGTATTATGTGTACTGTATGGTACAAGTTTCATAAATTCTGTTTACTTAGATAAACTATGTATAAGATGCCACCTATTATGTAATCAAATCCTACTGCTGAGAGCCTGCAGAATTTCTGATATAAAGAAAAATAATAGAAATATTTTTATTAATATTTCCTATTAAAATATTAAGATACATATAAAACCAATAAAAAACAATATATATACAATTGATCAATATATAAAATAGTTAACATTGTTTCATACATATAAAAAAAAATTTCATACCCAAATAAAATTATAACTTTTGGCTCTTAGGGGCTACCCGCTTCAACTAAATGACCTACTACATGCACATGTACCTGTATTTGTGAAAACACTTAAGCTAGTTAATTGGCCTTATAAATGTGTAATTCTGTGGAAGATCGTCACAGGACTAAATGGAACTTGTGGAAGAACGTCACAAGATATTCGATAAGCTGGACAGGTACATGTACACATACATACCTACAAAAATAAATTAGTTCAGAAAAGCGGAAGAGCATCGCCTTGTATGTTGATTGAGGAAGAACATCTCAAGTATGATTGTGACTAGCTGTCTGAGGAAGAACATCTCAGGTTATCTGATTGTGAACCGTCTGAGGAAGAACATCTCAGGTTATCTGATATTGTGAACCGTCTGAGGAAGAGCATCTCAGGTTATATGTTATATGATTGTGAACTAAATTTGACATGTTTGATGAATTATTGAATTGGGGGAAAATAATTTATCAGTATGATAAATATGCAGAAACGGGTAGCCCAATATTTGAATACATACACCATATTGAACAGGTGTAGACTGGGGATGGAGGGTGGGGAATTAAAATTTTGGTCTTTACTGGATGCTGGAAAACGCGCAACTGTCCTTTCTTTCTTTGTGAATTTTGGCGTCTTCTCGTCTTACAATTTGATTGGTCAGTGTTATCATACCCATTGGGGCACCATTTGGGGTCTCCCATATCATGGGAAAAAAGGGGGACATAAAGGTTACTAGATTACTTCTTACATGTATAAACTACAATTTAACTTCTTTAAATTTTCATTTATCCATTTTCATATTTGTGCATAGTAGGTTTCTTGCTTTAATTTGTCTCTATTTGTAGCTATGCCTCGCACCCATGTACGTTTCATAAATTCTATTAACAGCCATATGTATACTGTTACTGTATAAGTTTCATAAATTCTTATGACTATTGCATTTATACTGTTATTGTATAAGTTTCATTAAATCTGATGACAGTTGCATATATACTGTTATTGTACAAGTTTCATAAATTCTGATGACAGTTGCATGTATTATGTGTACTGTATGGTACAAGTTTCATAAATTCTGTTTACTTAGATAAACTATGTATAAGATGCCACCTATTATGTAATCAAATCCTACTGCTGAGAGCCTGCAGAATTTCTGATATAAAGAAAAATAATAGAAATATTTTTATTAATATTTCCTATTAAAATATTAAGATACATATAAAACCAATAAAAAACAATATATATACAATTGATCAATATATAAAATAGTTAACATTGTTTCATACATATAAAAAAAAATTTCATACCCAAATAAAATTATAACTTTTGGCTCTTAGGGGCTACCCGCTTCAACTAAATGACCTACTACATGCACATGTACCTGTATTTGTGAAAACACTTAAGCTAGTTAATTGGCCTTATAAATGTGTAATTCTGTGGAAGATCGTCACAGGACTAAATGGAACTTGTGGAAGAACGTCACAAGATATTCGATAAGCTGGACAGGTACATGTACACATACATACCTACAAAAATAAATTAGTTCAGAAAAGCGGAAGAGCATCGCCTTGTATGTTGATTGAGGAAGAACATCTCAAGTATGATTGTGACTAGCTGTCTGAGGAAGAACATCTCAGGTTATCTGATTGTGAACCGTCTGAGGAAGAACATCTCAGGTTATCTGATATTGTGAACCGTCTGAGGAAGAGCATCTCAGGTTATATGTTATATGATTGTGAACTAAATTTGACATGTTTGATGAATTATTGAATTGGGGGAAAATAATTTATCAGTATGATAAATATGCAGGCCAAATGAACGAGCAAAATAAATATTGCGAGTTGTACATTCTTTGGTTGCAACTTATAGTATTGTGAAATGGGCTATTACAATTGCTACAGACAATAGGCCTAGCACTTGAAAAAATATTACAAAAAAGACGATTATTTCGAATTGACCAATCAATGACCACATTGCTAAATTTAAGATGAGCCGCAGCCTCTGCCGCAAACTTTTTGTGGTATTCGTAATACCCTTGGCCTGGATACCTGTATGCCATGTCAATGACATCTCTTTCGTAGGCATCCAGCTCCTTTCTCCTATGTGGAAAAACCTCACACATTACATTCTTATAAATTCCAAAAGCTTGGATAAATTCTCCAATTGATAAATTCCTGTTTATCCTAGAATCGTGTTTAGGAGCTTTTTCATCATTATTCACGGAGCTGTATGCCTCATTAATACCCGAACCCGTATAATACGGAACTAATAAGGCAGCTAAATTAATATCATTACCTGCCACTATGCTCTTCCGTAGTTGGGGGGAGATGGACTCAACGAACGGCAGTGATTCTGCAGAAAACCCATGGGTTGTTCTTACAACCGTAGACATCCTACTCAGTTGTGCTTCGCTACCTGCTGCTGCTGACGGCATGGTGTTGTTAAAAGATCGATACGCTGTTTCTAAGTTGAACTCGCCGCCGATCACATCTCCGATGCCGGTCCCAGGACGATCTTGTAGAACGTTCGATTCCATTCTCCGACTGTCAATGGCTGATGCTTGAGGAGCATTATTTCCATTAATTCTTCTTTCGCCAACGAGTCCGTTCACAGTATGTGTCAGGTTTTTCATGTTTGATTGTAGAGCCTTGACTGTCGAAGTTAGACTCGACACTACATCGATCAAAGTTCTATTTTGACGATCCAGCTGATCATTGTTTACATCCGGTGTAGGCGATGTTGAATCATGGGATCGCGCACTATTCCCGTCGTACTGCGCATGCGTGATACTTGATCCCTCTGTATCGACGTCCACCGCGCACACATCTCCTAATATGGACATGGCATTGCTCTCCGAAATACTTTGTGCTGGTGTTTTTAACAGCCGTACCAACGCCATTCTGCGTGCATTAGCAGGAAAACGAATATTTTTCCTGCGACACTCCTGTTTCAAGCGCTCGACTGTCCAATTTTCTAACAATTGGGGATCGTATTGAGAACGTGGATTTCTCTTGTCTGACCGTGTCGGGCCCATGCTGCCTGATGTTCTTGATAATAAAGTTTTTTTGAATGAAACTAACGGTTGACTGAAATTATTCAATATTCTTCTTGAGAAAGAAAACAAGATAAAGTCTATCCTTACCGCATACAAAAACGAATGAACGTAAATATAATACGTTAGTGTATATGTCCAAAATATAAATCCTTTGATCGGAAAACGGTCACAAAATCAGGAACAGTATATAAACTAAACGTGCTGTGCAATGTTCCTTGTAAAACAAAGCGAAGTAAATAAATAATAAGAAATATAAACGTATTATAAGTTGAAAACGGTAGAATTAAAATTTTGGTCTTTACTGGATGCTGGAAAACGCGCAACTGTCCTTTCTTTCTTTGTGAATTTTGGCGTCTTCTCGTCTTACAATTTGATTGGTCAGTGTTATCATACCCATTGGGGCACCATTTGGGGTCTCCCATATCATGGGAAAAAAGGGGGACATAAAGGTTACTAGATTACTTCTTACATGTATAAACTACAATTTAACTTCTTTAAATTTTCATTTAAAACTTTTTTGTTCAATATTGACACCTTCTGTCATAGCCAACAAAGTGTGAAAAAAAATAGGTCATCATCCTTTATGCCTCATCCATGGTCAATACAAGCTATCACGCCTCAATACAACGTATCACGCCTCAATTTTTTGCCAACTATCCAAGAAAATAATATATTGTAATTTGTAAATGTAACTTATTTTCATGAATATTGCAGTCAGGTATTTTTCTGTGAAAATAAATACTTGTAAAAAGAAATGTACCCAGTATGTATGAAACAAATATAATTCTATACCAATCATCTGTCAAAGTAAGAAAATGTCAGGATTTCTTTAAACAGGAAGTAGGTGAGTGAAATGAAACTGAATACTTCATGGAATAGGACCCGATGTTTATCTAAGACTGAATACCAAATATCAAGAGGCTGTGATAAGTAGTTGCTGAGTAAACTGTAACGAAAATTATTTCCGAAGCTGCCCGACAATCATCCAAATTAAAACCCAGATTTTTCACTACATGAATTCTGGCCAAAAATGGCAAAATTAAGTACACCTTGTCTGATTTTAAAACAGTAAAATCTTGAAAGTAATTACATGTACCTGCAAGCACTTTTAAAGTATCCATTGAATCTTCCTTCATTCCTTATTTCATGTCAATAAAATTACGTATTTTGACCCGATTTTGCACTACTTGTTTTTTTTAGATATATCACATTCATCATAAAGATGATCTCATATGTATAATTTGCAAATAAAGATATCTCTAAATTGATCAGATAACTATGTGTCATCATATTTTGATAAAAATTGTATTTACTAATATAAACTAAAAGTTGGTAAATTTTCATATCCACGAGTCATTTTACAATATCATATAGGTATTACAACAGCTGTTTCAAAGGTAAATAAAAATTCATGTCACGCAACACAAAATTTAGGAAAATGAAGAAAACAAAAGCGGAATTCCTGGGTCCCCCACCTAATGGAAAAGGTCACCTGGCTAAACAGGAAGTAGGTAAGGGACAGACCAGGAAACACATCCCACCACATGAGACTCCTACCCGAAGCTGCATGCCAAATATAGAAAGACTAGGAATAGTGGTTGCTGAGAATTTTGATACAGAAAAAAAAGTGAGCAGGGACACACGCACAAATGGACGGATGCCAGCATTTCTATGTCCCTCACTCACTCACTCATCGCTCTGCATTGGGGCGGCAAAAGATTGCAATTGTCTAATGACTTGACAAATGTATACTCTAATGGCCATGCTAACAATATAAATAATACCAATGACAACAATCCAAACTAAAAATAACATTAATATTTAGAACTCATTTAAGTCTTTTTGATGTATTTTTTAAATAACTTTAAATAATTAAAAGGAAATTGAAAATAAATTAATTACTAATTGCTCTCCCTCCATATTTACTTAGTGGTCTTTCATCTGTCTAAAAATAAGGAATTCCATTGTACCCCAACAAAAACTCAGGCAATTAATAACTGTAGATTATATCTACTTTCCTACTCAATATGACAAACATGACAAATCTATGCCCTTTCATAAAAAAAATAAATTGTGGCTTGTAACACAAAACAGTTGATATGTTTAAAACATAAAATACTTGAAATAATATTTTCGTAAGAAAAAATATATAAAATCATAAGCCATGGAAAATAAAAATATAAATTCAATTTTCATATTTGTTAGAGTTGCAAGGTCTACATTCAAATATAGCTTATAGTTTCATTTTTGATGGTATCATTTTATTGATATGAGTAAACCTGATAAAAAGAATTCCAGCTGAGCATTTAAAGTGAAAGGATAACATATGATACTTAGAAGAAAATGAAAAGAAATTTTAAACAGAAATTTTAGTGTTGTTAGAGCTCATACATGTTTCATTTAAAATACCCCTGCTGTTTCTTTGCAGTTTGGCATAAATCATAGTATTTGAAATAATTCAATAAATGCATATATTCAGTAAACAAAACTTTGACAAGACACAGTGCTCCAGAAAGAAAAGGAGGGGGCTTGAAAATCAAAGAGGCAAAGGGACATAATCAATTAATTAGTTTATATTACAAAGCTTCGATCAACTTTCGTCACCAAAAATTCACCAAAGCATTTTAAAGATCCTAATATATTTATGTTACTATCTATAAATCAAACACTTATGGAAATGTGAAACAGTTTAAGACTAAAATATTTGACTTTTATAAGTTATGTCGTATGTGCCTTTATAGGATTCAGGATTGTCTTTTTTTCTTAGGACTTTCAAACCTAAGTTTTCACTACAAAAGTTTTGAACAACTAAACTGTGGTCAGGAACCAAACATTTTTTCTTTGAACCTTCATCCTATGTTTTAGCACTTTCTATGTAAAACATTTTTTTATGCAAGTCCATTACATTAAGAAATTGCATATTATATTAAACTATTAATTGAACTTTTATTAGTATACTTAGACAATGCAACTTTTTACAGAATTGTTATGTCTTTTTTTTCTATCACATTAGACATTACATTTCGACTAAATTTTCATACCACACCACATAACAAAACTACTTATTGAACTTTTAATGAGGAACCATTGAATTTTTCAACAGAATTATTTTGTCTTTTATGTTGTCTATCACTACATGCCAACACTATCGAACATATCATTCACGACTAATCCTTGTCTTTGTTGAAAATTAAATAAATATTTTTTTTATAACTACACTGTCTCAATACTTTATCTCCAATAACGCAGGTCTGTATAGTATTACATAAAACATAATTTGATATTTTAAATGATATCAAGTGACTTAGGAGAGATTTGAACAATGTAATTAAAGATATTCTTCAGCTTAACATTGAGCTTTAAATATCATGGCTTTGAAAACTCTGCATGAGTTTGTTCCATACAAGTGTTGATGCACCTAAACATAGTCATGTTTCCGTCCGTTTTAGAAACTAGAATTACTGCGAGCGAGCACACAAAAAGATAAACCCTGCTTCATATTGAATGAAAAAATTAAAAGTCCAATTATCTCCCCTGAATAATATCTGAGAGCAATGAAATTTCTTCATAAAGTTTTTCTTTCTGCAACTTAAGTTTCTTAGTAATTAGCTATAGTCACGTTTTATATTAGTCACTTTTTGTCAGTTTTAAGAAAATATATAGAAGTAGAACTTGGCAGCAATATAACATTAGTTTCATATAGTCCAAAATTGTAGTCTCCCCTTGTTGCCTATGTTTTAAATGTTTTTGGTAGTAAATGAATTTTTACACAAACAAGAGGCTCCCAGGAGCCTGAATCGCTCACCTGGTCTTGATGTCAACTCTATGAAGAACTTTGTAGAGCTGAATAAGCTGAATATTTCAGCAACAGCTCTTCTCTTTCTTTAAGGGGCCGTGACCCCTATAAGGGGTCATCTGACAACTTTGACCCTATGACGACTTTTGTAGAGCTAAATGAGCTGAACATTTAAGCAAGAAACAGCGTTTCTCTATCTGCAATAATTTTCATTCAATACACCAAAAACACTTTTTTTTGCCTTTAAGGGGCCGTAACCCCTATAAGGGGTCATCTGGCAACTTCGACCCTTGGGAGACTTTTGTAGAGCTAAATGAGCAGAACATTTAAGCAAGCAACAACTTTTCTCTATCTGTAATAGTTTTCATTCTATAGGCCAAAAACATGAAAAAAAGCTATTTTTCACCTTTAAGGGGCTGTAACTCCTAAAAGGGGTCATCTGACAACTTCCACTCAATGGAGACTTTTGTAGAGCTTTTGATGCTGAAGCAGTAGCATGGCATCAGATTTCATCTATCTCTTATACGTTTTTATTTACAAGCCAAAGACAGTAGTCTGACTCCCCTGGTCTATTTTTAGTAACAGCAGCCATGTTGTTTGGATGGCGGTCACCATTTGTGCAATCGTAGTAGAGAACATCCCATAGATGAAGTGTGCAAAGTTTCGAAGCAATCGCTTCAATCGTTTAGGAGGAGAAGATTTTTAAAGAAAAGTTAACGACGGGCGACAATGACAGAAGCCAAGTGATGGCAATAGCTCACATGGACCTTCGGTCCAGGTGAGCTAAAAAGTACTATGAAATGAAGATATACATGGGACTGCAGTGAGCTGATGTAGTTAAATGGATCTCTGATATAGAATTAGTTTTGGAAAAACCACAGGACATGGCAGGATTTACAACGACAGATTTTCAAAAGTGACCCAAAGTCGCTGCTTGGATCCCTTCTGCAACCCATCAAAGGGGACATAAAAATATATCTCTGAAAGAATCTCATGCTTTTCTTGCTAAATTTACTATCACAACATATGTTAATGACTCCCAATGTTAATGCATAATTAGATCAAAAGAATAAGATTAAGATATATTTAATTTGAAGTACACATTTTTTTAGCCAAACCCTGGCAAACTGAAGCTAATCCTGGTTACAGAAGAGTTTTAATAAAGCACTGCTGACTACTAAGCTGTTAAGCATGTTAGTGATGCAGATGACATACTACCTTGCATAGCTTGAGGCAAAAATGGGGAAATCGGAGATTCGATTTCTAAAGTTGTAGTTGCAAAAACATCTGAAAATGAATTTAGTTGTACTATTATCATAAAACAATACATTTCAAGAATATTTTGGGAACTTAAGATTAAAGTGGTAGATAAAATTCTCTAATCCAAGGTTAAAATGAGATTCTAGAACAGAATTTTCCTTACCAATGGTTTTTTAATTGAAAGAAAAAAAGATATACTTATATTGTAAAACCCAAATACCAAATTACAAATGTTTCCTTAAATAATGGTCATCTCACCCAGTTAAGGATGTTTGCTGCTAATTAAATTTATAACATAATATATTAATTAAATTCTAATAGGTTTATGTCCTTCTTTTAAAGATATTTACACAATTGAAGCTAAAATTTTGATGGGAAAAGGATTTTATTAAACTTTTGTTTAAGATATATTTAACTCCTTGGTAAAAAAAAATACAGGTAAAAGCCTAGGTTTTCCAAAATCTTATAAACAAGAATATGTCCTAAAGACATTGAACTTTGAACTTTGATATGGGTCGAACGGACAAACAGACAGATGAATTGACTCAAACCCTATTTGCCCCTACCTTAGGTAGTTATGTAGGGCATACAAAATACAGCAAACAACCTTATGAGTTTGTTTTAATTTCCTATGCACCTCAGACTTAACATTATCACATTTTACATAATTTGTTTCAAAGACTTTACACATAAGGGGAGTTAATGTCTACAAGCTAAACTTATACCATGCAAATGCTTTAACTATATTGCAAACATCACACTATGGGTGTAACATTCATAAAACATAATCATGCCAATCATACTAATAGTACATGTGTTATACAAGCATCAATCATGATTAATCACTTAATCAAAACATAGGCCACACTAAAATAAATCTTAGATTTCTAATAAAAAGTTTCTCCGAGTGCAGCATGATACAACCACAACATGTCAAACCCTGTACGTTTTAAGCCCAATATGGATAGTCTATTGCTCTGGACACATGCAGCCCATGGTGGACTGACAAAGGTTTTTGGCACATGCAGCCTTTGGTGGACTTTCCACCCACATTTCACAAGGAATTCATTTTTTTTTAAAAGGAGACCAAAATAAAGACAATTACAAAACATTACCCCTTTTGAAACCTAATAAAGGGTATTTTCTACCTTAAGTTTTTGCCCCTTTTCACCCCTAACAACAATTTGGAGGAGGGGAGTGTCACAATCCTTTGTTTGTAAATTCACTACTTGACAAGCATAAGCGTAAAGAAATTGGACAACAAATAAAAGTTTCGATTTTGGCACTTTTTGGCCCCTTAATTCATCATGGAATAAAAGGAGGATTGCAATAATTGATCTTGACAAGACTTGATATTCCAAAAATTCTTTTCAATTGGACCAGAAATTAAAAAGTTGCATTTTTTGCTCCCTTTTGGGGCCCTTATTTCTAAGTTAAAAAACAAAGACCCCCCCCCCAAAAAAATCAATACCACATATGCAATGATTGTTTAATGGTAAGGCATATCATTGTCAAATTTCATAGCAATTGGTCAACTTGTGGGAACAAATAAAATATTTGAGTTTTTGCCCCTTTAGGGGCCCTAATTTCTAAACATATAGAAGGGAAACCACAAAAAAATCCCATTCATCCTTTTATGGTATGAAACATTATTGTAAAATTTCACAGCATTTGGTAAACCAGAACAAAAGATAATGTGGGAAAAAGTAGCAATTTTGGCCTCTTTTTAGTCCCTAATTTCTAATCACAAAAAGAGGGACCCCAAAATTAATCCCATTCATCTTTTTATTGTAAGGAACATCATGGTCAAATTTCATAGCAATTGGATCACTAGAACTAAGGTAATTGTGGGAACATTAAAGTTAACAGACAACGACGCAGCCAACGACAACAGAATCATACAATTATACGTCCGCATTTTTATGCAGTCATATAAAATTTGATAAAGATTGATACGTTTTTCTGAGGGTGCCACAATGATATGGGTGATTACCGCGGGTACTGTTTCTGCATAACAAGAGCTGATGCTGAAATTCTAGTTGCATAAAAGAGTTGCTTCATTTTTTACAGTGATAAAATAAAATATTTGCTACCGAAGTAACCCTATTTAATATGTGCACCATTAAAAATTCTGAGTCAGAATAATTGCAAACCATTGTGACTTCAAGGTATGTCAAACCCTATTGTGATAGCCTACAAATTGCATTTTTAAACCTATACTAGGCAAGTAGATACAACATCTCATGTTAAAAGATAAATCTAAGACTTATTTAGTGTGACCTAAATTATGACCTTTTACATCAATGGACCTACCATCAGAATCTACAGACAGGCGATGAGTCGGGTTACTATCTTTAGTAACGATGACATCAGAGACGGGACTTGGTTGACTAAGTCCAATTCTATTTTTGGCACTGACTCGGAAGAAGAATGGATTATGAGCGGCAAGGTTTGTGGCACAGAAAGAGGTACTCTGAAACAAAAGAAGAGGACATTAACTTGACAAGTACATATACCCTGGATTTATTTATTTTTTCTCAGTACTTTTGTATTTAGTCTAAAGGAATGAAGATAAACAAGAGGCTCCCAGGAGCCTGAATCGCTCACCTGGTCTTAATGTCAACCCTTTAAAGACTTTTGTATAGCTAAATGAGCTAAATGTTTAAGCAATAAAAAGCTTTTCTCTATCTGCAATAGTTTTCATACCAAAGCAAAAAACACTACATGTATTTTTCACCTTTAAAGGGCCATAACCCCTTAAAGGGGTCATCTGACAACTTCGACCCAAAAAAGACTTTTGTAGAGCTAATTAAGCTGAACAATTAAGCAAGCAACATCTTTTCTCTATCTGCAAAAGTTTTCTTTCTTTAGGCCAAAAACACTATTTTTTGCCTTTAAGGGGCCGTAACCACTATAAGGGGTCATCTGGTAACTTTGACCCTATGGAGACTTGTGTAGAGCTAAATGAGCTGAACATTTAAGCAAGCAACAACTTTTCTCTATCTGCAATAGTTTTCATTCTATAGACCAAAAACACTATTTTTTGCCTTTAAGGGGCCATAACCCCTATAAGGGGTCATCTGACAACTTTGACCCTATGGAGACTTTTGAAGAGCTAAATGAGCTGAACATTTAAGCAAGCAACAGCTTCTCTCTATCTGCAATAGTTTTCATTCCATAGGCCAAAAACATGAAAAAATGCTATTTTTTGCCTTTAAGGGGCTGTAACCCCTATAAGGGGTCATCTGACAACTTTGACTCAATGGAGACTTTTGTAGAGCTTTTGATGCTGAAGCAGTAGCGTGGCATCAGATTTCATCTATCTCTTATACTTTTTGATTTACAAGCCAAAAACAGTAGTCTGACCCCCCTGGTCTATTTTTAGCAACGGCGGCCATGTTTTTCGACGAATCAAAAATCCCCACATCAGTTCTGTGGGGGATACCCTAAAGTACCACCAGACCAAATTTGGTTCGAATCTGTGCAGCCGTTTCAGAGGAGAAGAAGTTTGAAGAAAAGTTAACGACGACGGACGACGACGACGACGACGGACGCTAAGTGATGGCAATAGCTCACATGGCCTTTGGCCAGGTGAGCTAATAAAGGTAATAACAAAATTACAGAACTTGGAGGATCAATCTCAATGTCCAAGACGAAAAACATGGAAGACACACCAGAATAGTTATTGATTGCAATGGTCCTGACTTGGTACAGGTATTTCAAATGAAATGGTGGGTTAAACCAGGTTTTATGGTGCACCAAACCTTCTTTTTTCATTCCATAAAAATATACTTGTATATGTTTTTATAAGTGTTCATCGATCCCTAATTGACCAATCTGAACACATTACCAAAGATATACAAAGGGTAATAACTCTGGAAATATATATATTTTGAAAAACTGACTCATGTAGAAGATATCAGTTGCATTCAATGCATAAATTTTGATTGTTTAATTGTAATTTCCTTGTGATGTATTTATTTAGTGTTGAAACATGTATGAGAGGTTTAATAAACTTAATGATTGGTAGCAATATATGGAAAATAATTTTCACGTAGCTTAATCTTCCAAAGTATATAGATGATACAGAATTCACAATTAACCCTTTGCAAAAATTGACCCTTTTGCAGGACTATTTTTTGTGTATTTTTTTCAGTACTGGAATTCACACCCTACTGAGCAGTTTTCTGCCAATATTTCCCACCATTCCTCATTGTTTGACATTTGACCTCTACTTACTGAGCAGTTTTCTGACAAGACTTCCCATCATTCCTCATTGTTTGACCTTTGACCTCTACTTACTGAGCAGTTTTCTGACAATATTTCCCACCATTCCTCATTGTTTGACATTTGACCTCTACTTACTGAGCAGTTTTCTGACAAGACTTCCCATGATTCTTCCTCAGCATTACACATCTCGACCTTGTAAGTCTTGACGGGACTTCCTCCGTTAGATTCTGGTTCTGACCAAGAAAGGATAACAGTGAACAAGGTCGTCTCAGTAGCGTATGGTTTACTAGGAGGGCTGGGCACATCTGCAAGAAAACAAAGAGACAAAAATTTCAATAAATTTCCAAACAATATATTTTGCTATCCCTGACATGTTTTTCATCTATTGAAGACTCATCAGAGGTGCGCTACAAAAACATTAAAAATGCCAAACACAATATTAATATGAAGAGCATAGAACGATAAATCCAAAATGCTGAACATGAAACTAAATATGGCTAAGATGAACCTATGTCTGGAGTAGGAAGAAACATTAGGTTTTTGACAATTTTGAAATTAAAACTGGTAATTTATAGGTTTGATGTGTTTTTCTAAATTGCCGTTTAATTGTGGGCTGTGTCGCGTACACTTATTCCACATCTCTTTATTTTCTATTTTTCATATTAGGCATACACGCTACATGTTTTGTTTATGTCCTTTCATTTTCCCTCATGCTTTTGGATGAAGAACTAACGATGCAAGACACAGTTTCATACAAAATACTAGTGAGTTTTACCAAATACATTAACCACAGGTAAGGGAATCCCTGTCTATTTATATACCTGAAGTGAAAATCCTTAAATATTTTGAACTTTTATGATTGGTAAATATATTTCTGTATCAAAAATGCCACAACAGGTTTTTTTTTCATTTTTAAATTTTTTTTATGAGCACTTTAGTGTGAAGGGAGACAACTATAAATCCCGCCATATTTGCAGATGTCAAAATGACACTTTTTAGGTAAACAAAAATATTTCTCTTTAGAGCTGGAAAGCGTACCCTTTTTGTTGGCTATTTTTGCTCTAAGTGACATGCTCTTTCAAGCGATTTATTATTTTGACTTGAAATTTTCCCACAAGTCAGTGAAATTTAGCCTCAGAAATGGGATGACACCCATAAATTTTACACAAAACATCCCCTTTTTTGTTCATTTTGGACAGTTTTGATGAAGTATTCAAATATTAATAAGTATACAAGGCAGGTTCCATTAAAAAGTGGTGAATTTCAGCTTTTTATTGATATATAGATGTCTATATTACAGGAAAATATCTTATTTCCATTCAAGCATGAAAGTGATGTTGCTTTCATCTGATGACGTCACTTTGCAAAATGAAAGAACCTTAGTGAGCACGCTCACATACCCCACGCGTTCTGCTATTTGCCTATATAAATTAACCTGGAGCTTGTAAACTTTTTGCGAATTAAAAATATGATATAACATACACAGTAGTTACATATGTTATGTTTCTTGCAAACTACATTTTGTTTAATTCTTTTCAGTAGTTTCAGAGGAGTTGCGATCACAAACTGTAATCATGATTTTCTGCAAATTTCTAAGTCCAAAAGTCCATAACTCCAACAACAATTTGCGAATCAAAAATTCCAGATAAAATGCACAACTACATATGGTGTTCTTCTCGCATACCAAGTTTCGTTAAATTCTGTTCAGTAGTTTAAGAGGAGTTGCGATTACAAACTGTAGTCATGATTTTTTGCAAATTTCTAAGTCCAAAGGGCCATAACTCCCACAAAAATTTGCGAATCAAAAATTCCCGGTAATATGCACAACTACATATGGTGTTCTTCTCGCATACCAAGTTTCCTTAAATTCTATTCAGTAGTTTAAGAGGAGTTGCGATTACAAACTGTAGTCATGATTTTTTGCAAATTTCTAAGTCCAAAGGGCCATAACTCCCACAAAAATTTGCGAATCAAAAATTCCCGGTAATATGCACAACTACATATGGTGTTCTTCTTGCATACCAAGTTTCATTTAATTCTGTTCAGTAGTTTAAGAGGAGTTGCGATTACAAACTGTAATAATGATTTTCTGCAAATTTCTAAGTCCAAAGGGCCATAACTCCCACAAAAATTTGCGAATAAAAAATTCCCGGTAATATGCACAACTACATATGGTGTTCTTCTTGCATACCAAGTTTCATTTAATTCTGTTCAGTAGTTTAAGAGGAGTTGCGATTACAAACTTTGATCACAGACTGACGGACGGACGGACGGACGGACCAGTCAAAAACATTATACCCTGCGCAACTTCGTTGCGTGGGGTATAACTATATCTTGCACCCTAAAGTTCTATTCCTTGGCATTTTTCAATATTTACAAAGCTGTCATGCAAATATTTTTTCAAACATTGCCATTGCATTGAAATTCTTAATTGTTCATCACACAATTATGTCAAAAGGTTAAACAAGAAGGAAAAAGTTTTACATGCATTTATAGTTATCATGTTTAGTTCATATTATATACAAATGGACGGACAGACAGACATGAGTAAAACTTAATGTCCCTACATGTTGTTGCAGGAGCATATAAATGTTCTGTTGTACAAATTCATAATTGTCCTTTTTCTACGACTGTGTTTCAATTTCCTACAAAGCAATATGCAAAATGAGAAAAAATCTTTTAGTTACAATCTTTTTCCTTCAAATCGATATGCAAACAAGATAAAACTTTTAGTTACAATCTTGAAAATTCAAAGTACAAACCTAAAACTGAAACTTTGGTATCAATGGAATCTGATCCCATCTCCTTCTCTTACAGAGTTGGAAATAACAGCCGGCCGTCCAGCCAGCCTGAGACTGGTAACTTTTGGGCAGGGCTGGCTAAAATTCATGAAAATTTGACTGACTATATAGTAAAAACAGATAAAATTTCTATTCAGGGCTGGCTACTTTTTCAGCGAATTTCCTACCCAGTCTCTTAACTTTAAGACTTACCCAGAACTGAGACCTTGGTATCTATGGAATCCGATCCCATCTCGTTCTCTACAATGACGTGGTAACTCCCAGCATCCCCTCCTTCTATCTGATCAATTACCAGTCGGCTGAAATGTTCTGTACTTCTTATGTGGTAAAATTCATCTAGAAAATTCAAGATGAAAAGTTTTAGTATCATTTCAAAATAGATTAATGTTTTTAAATCATATAAAAATATGTGATAAAGCAGTAGAGATGCTTGAATCATTTTGACCTCATTCAAATTGCTATATATTTGATTTGCTGACACTTGGCCATCCAATTGCTCAACCAGTAGCTGTTGGTTTGCATGGTTAAGACATTTTTTCATGAAATTTTCTTTGTCCACATGTTTACTCATGTTTTTGCTATTATGTTCATATTCATTAATGGTATAATTGTAATCAACACCCAAGTTATGTTTTGCAAATATTTTCTCTTCCTATTGCTCAAGCCTTTGAGTTATCTTCGTTTTTCAAGTAGAAATAGATATTTTAAGGCCCAACTGCAAAACAGCGAGCAGTGACAGCTGTTTTCTGTTTTTTAAATTATCTTTAATATTGTAGGTTATGTTGTGTAAACTTATTCCACATCTTTCTATCTTCTATTGAATATTTAAGTATTTTAATTTTTTACAAGGTTACCTACTTTGAATAATTTCAAAGCTGTCTCTGAACCATCGAACAACAGGTTTAGGTTCGGCTGTGAATGACACCTGAAGTTGGAGCTTCTGTCCACGCTCTAACACTGGATTTCTGGGATTGATTTCATGGATACGCGGGGCATGCTTTTTCACCATATCAAAAGAATCCTCGAATTCATCATAATTACTTTCGTCAAAACTTGTTGAAACTGATGGCATGTTTTGATGTTGAACATCTGCAGCTTTCAAATCATTAACACTTTGGGGTTCACATGTCGATAGTGTTGAAGGAGCAGTGTCTGTTGAGGAAAATGAGATTTTTCTCACATGGCCATCATGTTGACTGGAGAAAGATGAATTCTGATTTGGTGAAATGTCCAACTGGCTTGTGATAGATGAGTTTTGATTGGCTAATAAGTCAGAATTGTTCAAAAGAGATGAATTTTGATTGGTGGGTATTTCAAACTGGCTTTTCAAAGATGAGTTTCGATTGGGTAGAACACCAGAAGGCCCCTCCTCATCTGTCACTTCGTTGGATGCATTGTTAAGCTCTGTAAAAATAAAATTCTTGTTTAATTTTTAGAATGTCACAAATAAAAGCTTTATATACATTTATTTTCAACAAAACACAAATAATACATTATCAAAATAGTGTGCCAAATCAAAGGTTTCTGAAATTATGTAACTAAATTTTACATATTATGTTAACTGTTCTGTTTCAATGGTTCACCATCTTTGTAATGAATTAAGTCCATCCCCGAAGTCCAATAACAGGGGAATATATAATATTGCGCCTTCATTCATGAAACTAGAAATTGTGTCTAAATTCCACTATATTCACATTTTCTGCCATAAATTAGTTACTAAGTTCAAAACTTCTGTTTTTGAAGATTACAGACTTACATTTTTAAATAATATGATGCAGGTTAAACCTGTGAGGCTCCCGAAGTTTGAACGTATCCTTAAATATTTTACAAGCTAAAATAAGTTTTCAAATGTTTATTGGGCAATTAATTGAAACAAATTCTTATTCAAAAATAAAACAAAGTAGCTTTTCTTGTGGGTCCTGTGTGCGTTTAATGACGTCAGATATTTTCAAAGAAAAAAGCGTTAAAAAGAGGCAGAAAATCCGGGAAACCGTGCGTGGTTTACCGGACATTAAAGGAAAATTGAGCCCATAGTACAACTAGAATATTGTTATTTCTACCATTTTCGTTCCATTCGGGAGCGTATCAAAACTTATATCCAAATCATAATAAGATGCCCCATTTATTTCTATTACCGCATCCACATTTTTTCATCTCTTTATTTGATGTTTAGAAGGAACACCATTTTAAAACATTTATGAAAAACTCAGTCCCCATAAAACAATAGACCATACAAGCTTTTGTACTAAAGTACTTCCACTGTCACATTATACTATACCACATACTTGTACTATTGCCTATTGCACACTTATCCAAATTATTTTTATAACTTATTCAGGCAAACTTTAAACAAACTGCTTTCGCGCTTCTGTAAAACTCAGTCCACATAAGTCATTATAGACCATATAAGGTATAATACTAAAGTACTTCTACTAGTACCACATACTATTGCACGCAAATCCTATAAGTTTACTTATTCAGGCAAACTTTAAGCAAATTGCTAATACACCTTCTGTAAAACTCAGTCCATACAAGACAAAAGACCTTATAAGTTATTGTACTGAAGTACTTCCACTGTCACATTATACTACCACATACTTCTAAACTCTGCCTTTTGCACACAAATCTAAATAAGTTTACTTATTCAGGCAAACTTTATAAGCATATCACTTACACTTCTGTAAAACTCAGTCCACATAAGACAAAAGACCTTATGAGCTTCCACTGTCATCTTATAAAACCACATACTTTTAGTCCCCTTCATTTTGCACACAAGCCCAAAAACTTTACTTATTCAGGCAAATTTTAAGAAAATTGCTTCAACACTTTAGAATAATCAAGTTTACATAAGACAATGTACTAAAGTACTTCCACTGTCAACTTATACTTAGAACCACATACTTTTAGTCCCATTCCTATTGTACACAAATCCTATCAAATTTACTAATTGAGGCAAACTTAAAGCAAATCACTTACACTTCTATAAATCCAAGTCCACCAAAGACAACAGACAGGGTTTGACACTAACAGTAGTCCGCTAGTCCGATGCCCACCTATTTTCAAGGAGGACTACTTAAATCTTGTTAACCATTAGTCCGTTGGACCACCTCAAAATCTAGAAGACATGACTTTAAGATAATTTTAAATCCTATAAATTCTTCATATTTCTCATGAAAATTTTGACCATTCTTTTAATATATCATATATTGACTATAAGACACAATTTCTCTGACAAAAAAAACTTATTTAATTTGCTCTGAAAGCATAATTTTTTATCTATATTATATAGGATTTCATGAAATTTTCTTGGCAGTGGCAACCCCCAACCCAGGTTCCGGATGTTTAAACACTTTGACAAACTAATGTACCAATATCTGTGCAGGACTACCTAATAAAAAGAATGAGTAGTCCTCTATACTACCAAGCACAAAAAGTTAGTGTCAAACCCTGACAGACCTTCTAAGTTATTGTACTTCCCCTGTTGACTTACATTGTATACTACCACATACTTTTAGTCCCCTTCCTATTGCACACAAATCCTAACAAGGTTACTAATTTAAAGCCAATCTTTAAGCAAATCACTTACACTTCTATAAATCCCAGTCCACACAAGACAACAGATCCTATAAGTTATTGTACTAATTTAATAACTTCCACTGTCGACTTTTACTATACCACATACTAATGTCCCCTCCCTATCATGCCTATTGCACACAAATCCAAATAAACATACTTATTATAGACCTTAGGTCTGAACCAATAAGCTATTTTTAAGTCCTGAAGTACTTCTATGGTTGAAATTCTTTTGTTTTTAATATATTACCTCAAACTATGATATCCCCTCCCTATCATGACTATTGCACACAAATCCAAATAAACATACTTAGTAAGCAAACTTTAAGCAATGTTGATCTTAGTCCATATAAGACAATAGAACCTATAAGCTAATATTAAGTTCTGAAGTACTTCTTCTGTCGCCTTATACTACAACATGTTTATGCCCTCTCCCTATTGCACACAAATCCAAGTAATTTTTCTTTTTCAGGCAAACTTTAAGCATACTTATAACCTCTCCCTTTTGCACAAAAATACAAAAAAAGTTTACTTATTAAAGCAAACCTTAAACTTACTGCTTACACTTCTGTAAACTATCCTATAAGCTTTGTACTGAAGTACTTTGGCTGCTGACTTATACTATTACAGACCTGTCAAGTGTCATATAACTCACATGAGACTCAATCATGTATCTAGCAAACTTTAAGCAATGTTGATCTCAGTCCATATAAGACAATAAAACCTCTAAGCTATTATTAAGTTCTGAAGTACTTCTTCTGTTGCCTTATACTACAACATGCTTATGCCCTCTCCCTATTGCACACAATAAAACCTATAAGCTATTTTTAAGTTCTGAAGTACTTCTTCTGTTGCCTTATACTACAACATGCTTATGCCCTCTCCCTATTGCACACAATAAAACCTATAAGCTATTTTTAAGTTCTGAAGTACTTCTTCTGTTGCCTTATACTACAACATGCTTATGCCCTCTCCCTATTGCACACAATAAAACCTATAAGCTATTTTTAAGTTCTGAAGTACTTCTTCTGTTGCCTTATACTACAACATGCTTATGCCCTCTCCCTATTGCACACAATAAAACCTATAAGCTATTTTTAAGTTCTGAAGTACTTCTTCTGTTGCCTTATACTACAACATGCTTATGCCCTCTCCCTATTGCACACAATAAAACCTATAAGCTATTTTTAAGTTCTGAAGTACTTCTTCTGTTGCCTTATACTACAACATGCTTATGCCCTCTCCCTATTGCACACAATAAAACCTATAAGCTATTTTTAAGTTCTGAAGTACTTCTTCTGTTGCCTTATACTACAACATGCTTATGCCCTCTCCCTATTGCACACAATAAAACCTATAAGCTATTTTTAAGTTCTGAAGTACTTCTTCTGTTGCCTTATACTACAACATGCTTATGCCCTCTCCCTATTGCACACAATAAAACCTATAAGCTATTTTTAAGTTCTGAAGTACTTCTTCTGTTGCCTTATACTACAACATGCTTATGCCCTCTCCCTATTGCACACAATAAAACCTATAAGCTATTTTTAAGTTCTGAAGTACTTCTTCTGTTGCCTTATACTACAACATGCTTATGCCCTCTCCCTATTGCACACAATAAAACCTATAAGCTATTTTTAAGTTCTGAAGTACTTCTTCTGTTGCCTTATACTACAACATGCTTATGCCCTCTCCCTATTGCACACAATAAAACCTATAAGCTATTTTTAAGTTCTGAAGTACTTCTTCTGTTGCCTTATACTACAACATGCTTATGCCCTCTCCCTATTGCACACAATAAAACCTATAAGCTATTTTTAAGTTCTGAAGTACTTCTTCTGTTGCCTTATACTACAACATGCTTATGCCCTCTCCCTATTGCACACAATAAAACCTATAAGCTATTTTTAAGTTCTGAAGTACTTCTTCTGTTGCCTTATACTACAACATGCTTATGCCCTCTCCCTATTGCACACAATAAAACCTATAAGCTATTTTTAAGTTCTGAAGTACTTCTTCTGTTGCCTTATACTACAACATGCTTATGCCCTCTCCCTATTGCACACAATAAAACCTATAAGCTATTTTTAAGTTCTGAAGTACTTCTTCTGTTGCCTTATACTACAACATGCTTATGCCCTCTCCCTATTGCACACAATAAAACCTATAAGCTATTTTTAAGTTCTGAAGTACTTCTTCTGTTGCCTTATACTACAACATGCTTATGCCCTCTCCCTATTGCACACAATAAAACCTATAAGCTATTTTTAAGTCCTGAAGTACTTCTTCTGTTGCCTTATACTACAACATGCTTATGCCCTCTCCCTATTGCACACAATAAAACCTATAAGCTATTTTTAAGTCCTGAAGTACTTCTTCTGTTGCCTTATACTACAACATGCTTATGCCCTCTCCCTATTGCACACAATAAAACCTATAAGCTATTTTTAAGTCCTGAAGTACTTCTTCTGTTGCCTTATACTACAACATGCTTATGCCCTCTCCCTATTGCACACAATAAAACCTATAAGCTATTTTTAAGTTCTGAAGTACTTCTTCTGTTGCCTTATACTACAACATGCTTATGCCCTCTCCCTATTGCACACAATAAAACCTATAAGCTATTTTTAAGTTCTGAAGTACTTCTATTGTCAACTTATACTACCACAAACTAATGTCCCATCCCTTAGTATAATCATGCCTATTGCACACAATAAAACCTATAAGCTATTTTTAAGTTCTAAAGTACTTCTATTGTCGACTTTTACTTCCACATACTTATCCCCTCCCTTTTGCACACAAATCCAAATAAACATACTTAGTATGCAAACTTAAGCAATGTTGACCTTAGTCCATATAAAACAATAGACCTAAGGTCTGAACCAATAAGCTATTTTTAAGTCCTGAAGTACTTCTATGGTCGACTTGTACTACCACCTACTGATGTCCCCGTTACACACAAATCCAAATAAACAAACTTAGTAAGCAAACTTAAGCAATGTTGATCTTAGTCCATAATAGACAATAAAACCTCTAAGCTATTTTTCAGTCCTGAAGTACT
This sequence comes from Arcuatula senhousia, assembly GCA_963971305.1. Taxonomy (NCBI): domain Eukaryota; kingdom Metazoa; phylum Mollusca; class Bivalvia; order Mytilida; family Mytilidae; genus Arcuatula; species Arcuatula senhousia. The sequence goes on along the minus strand of OZ020317.1, from coordinate 4,342,150 downwards.
ATTTCTGTCGACTTACACTACCACACACTTATGCCCTCTCCCTATTGCACACAATAAACCCTATAAGCTATTTTTATGTTCTGAAGTACTTCTATTGTCAACTTATACTACAACATACTTATGGACACTTAACCTACTGACATTTTTCAAATGTTTGACAGCCATCATAAAAAGATCATTTTATGATGACAGTTCTGTTATGTTTATTAGCGGGTCAAGCTAGGAAAATAATATAATATATTTTTTTCCATGGCACTTATGCAATTTTCTTGGTAATTGTATTAATCTAATAGCATAATGTTTTTGTGTCTGATTGTTATCATTTTTATATATTTGAATACTAAAGAACTTGTTTCTGAAGTACATCTGCCCAGTACTAAACTTTCTCTGTATTTTTTTTTAACTGTACCCAATCTTCTCATTAAGATGACAGCCTTATCTGCTTGTGCCAAGCCCTATCACCACTGACCCACCCATCAGATAAAAATTTCTAGGATACGAACATTTTGTACCGTTGTTTGTGACTTGCCACCCAATTTGTGGCAAACATATTCTTTGTCGTCCTCTTTCTTGTACCCCTCCCCCTTCACACTCTATTTGAAATTTCTGGCACATCTTTCTAACTCACCAACAGGAATATTGTTCAATGCCAATTTTGCTTTGGTTAGAACCTCTCCCTCTTTTTATTCATACTTTTTTTACCTACCCACTTTATAAAGTTGACATGAACATTGTGCAGTTCTATAAAACTGTTCATTACTTGCCAAACAGATCTTTTATCACATCCCTCACCCGTCCCCCCATCTCCCACCATTGAAAAAACTCTGGCATTTTTATAAACTGACCTTCTACATAAAGATGACATGAACATCGTGATGTACCCAGACTATATTCGTGGCTGAACAAACATATTCTCTATCGAGCTATTTTATATAACCCCATACCCCCACACCCTTAATATCTCACCCTCTACATAAAGATGACATAAACATCATACAGTTCCAAGACTATTGTGGCTGAACAAACATATTTTCCATCGGCTTTTTAATATAACCCCCTCGCCCCACACCATTAATATCTCACCTTCTACATACAGATAGCAAGAACATTGTGGAGTTCCAAGACTGTTCATAGTTTAACAAACATATTCTCCATAGATTTTTGTGTGCCTCCCCCGCTTTTTGTCCATATTTTCAAACCTTACCTTCTACATAAAGATGACATGAACATTGTGCAGTTCCAAGACTATTCACTGCTAAACAAAGTTATTACCCATCATCCTTTTGTGTCCCCCCTACTTTTGTCCATATATTCAAACTTTACTTTACCTTCTACATAAAGATGACAGGAACACCTTGCTGTACCAAGACTATTTGTGGCTTAATAAACATATTCTCCATAACTTATTTTGGAACCCCCTTTAGCTGAGACTGTTTATGGCTAAGCAAACATATTCTCTATCCTTTTTATATATCCCCCTCCCCACATACCCTTAATATCTGAACTTCTACGTAGAGATGGCAAGAACATTGTGTAGTTCCAATAACAAATTTCCAATCATCCTTTTGTGTCTCCCCCCCTTTTTTGCCCATTTTTTCGAACTTTACCTTCTACATAAAGATGACATGAGCACCGTGCAGTTCCGAGACTGTTAGTGGCTGAACAAACATATTCTCCATCATCTTCTGGATACGCTCCAGCGATCACAAGTGTGGCAGTGTTGTCTTGGTAACTCATGCGGAAAAATTTGGATGGCTAAAAATAGAAAATTGCATATGACATAAGTTTGCTGAAAAATTTCATCATTTTAATATTTATACCTATCGTAATTTAGTCCAAGTTAGCCTTTACACAAAAACATGCAATTGAAATTCTTACTCGTCCTTAAAATCCTTGATGAGGGTATCCAATGTCCACAATAAACTTCACAAAAATGAAATATTATAACACAATTCTTACGTTTTTTTAACCTAGTGTAAATACAGGGTTATTAATTGCTTTTTTTGGCAAAAACAAAAATGCAAATATGAAGGCTTCATATGTGCAGTTTTGTTTTTGCCAAAAAATCTGAATCTTAATTTTTGTTTTGGAAGTTCTTGGGTGGTTGAAGTTTAGAATACATGTACTTCAGAGAACTTCCAATACAAAATTTCTAAAATCAATTTGACAAATGGCTAAAAATAGTACCAGTGCCTTTAACTTTTACCTACTGTGGTTTCATATTATTCGTGGGGTATTAATTTTCGTGGGTGGCTTTGACCCACGAATAGGAAATTTAACATTGAAATGTATGCTGCAGACTTCAAACCACAAAATATAGAATCCATGAACTGACTCTATTTCATCAAACTATGAAAATTGGCACCCACGAAAATAAATGAATCCACAGTAGTTCAAGACGGTTGCTTAAAGATTCAGTAAATTAAATGCATAAAAAATTTATAATTATAAAAGTCAAATTCCTTACCACCTAGAGCCAAAACACTAAGTCTTCAACTAAAAGATGAAAAAAAAATACCTGTCCACAAATCCAAATTTAAACACACCCCCAAAACTGTAGAAGCAATTGTATAAAAAAAATTAACCTATTGTTAACTCCTTCTATTAATTATTTCTTACCACCAAAACAACCAAAGAAAGACGGTCCGATTCCACACAAAAAAATGACCAAAATGGTTTGAAATAAAAAAATACCACAAGCCTGATACTATTTTGTAACCTATGCTTACTTTGGGCTATTAATTATTTCTTACAACAAAATAAACAAGTTGTCACGGTTATTTAATCTACTTACAACAAAATAAACAAGTTGTCACGGTTATTTAATCAACTTACAACAATGCCTTATAAAATATGTATAAAACATCACATTAGTCATTATTGGTTTTAGCCATCCATAGTTTATGTGTCAGAATAAATTATCATGGACCTAGTTCAATGACTTTTGGTAAGGTGCAAGAAAAAACAAAGTAGATTGATTAATATTGATATATAGAAATAGTTCATAGCTGGAACAAGTTTTGGGGCAAGAATGGGACCCCATTCCTCTTTTTGAAAATCATCAAACACAATTTAACTCCCATTAAATAAAAGTTATAACTAAAGTACTGAACTTAGAGGATCAATCTCTTAGTCTAAGAGAAATGACAAACCATGGAAGACATACCAGAAAAATTATAAATCAGTCCTGACTTCAGTGGCGGATTCAGAGGAGGGCTGATGGGGTGTATGCCCCCCTTTAATTGAGAAATTTTATTTTTTTTCTGTATAGAGTTGACCTCGCAACTCCAAATTTTTTTCAAAATCTGACATTTTTAGCAATTACGCCCCCCCCCTTTCCTGGACCTCTGGATCCACCCCTGGACTTGGTACAGGTATTTCAAATAAAATTAAAATTGAAGTATTACCAGTTAAAGTCTATCATGTCTATATTGAGTAGAAGACCCCAACACGCATCACTTACCCCCTTAAACATAACCAGTCTTTAGCAGAATCATAACTACACTTAAGTATTAAGAATTCTCATAAAAATACAACCTTACATATTCACTAATTTATCCTTAATACAAATAAAACCTAAAAAAATAATGTTTTTAATCTAATTTCATTTTTACATGTTTTTAAAGACTTCTATATCTGATAAGATCTTTAAAAAAATAAAAGTTTTTTTTTTCAATCAAAATAGAGGTAGATTGTTTCCTTAAACAACGAGATAGAAATCAAATTATAAATCATTCAAAATTTGTTACAATGCATTTGTCACTGTGAAAAATGCTGTCATGATTTAATTAAAAGCTAAAAATATTTCCATTAATGTTACATAAATGAAGTTAAATTTAATACCTTTTCAAACTCACTTTTAATCTAATTATTTTTGGAAACAATTCTCACTTTTTTTTCTATTTTCATTTAAAACTTACTTTTTTTCAAAAGGAATAAAATTTCTCATTGAAATGTTACTCCTTACAACTCTTTAACTTTTTAAATTTTGTAACATACTTTATCAACCTCCACAATGAAGAGGTCAAGAGCTTAACAATAATGCTAATGATATATACTTATACCCTACTTAGAATGATGTATGACGGACATTTATGACACCTTAAATTCACAAGGCCATCATTAGAGTGTAATTTGATAGGGGGAGGAAACTCATAGGTTGTATATCCCATAAATTTGACTTTCGACTTATATTGTTTGTTTTGATGTTTAAATTGTTTGCATTTTGTCTCAATTCCAATGTTTATTTAAACAAAAGTATTTTGTTTGTCAACACACTGTACCATATTTTTCTGGTACTGTTAAAATATTTTTCAAAGTGTACAAACCTTTCTTTATTATCTATTTACAATTTCGCTCTAATTAAAGCTTTTAATTTCCTTAAGAATCAACCTGTCTTCAAACAAAATTCCTTTTGACCTAAGTGTCAGATCCAGAGGGGCCGGGTGGGGGATGGGGACGAAGTTGTTGATGAGTTAAAAGCCGGCCCCCTTTCCTTGTAAAATTTTGTTAATTTCCATGCAAATTTCTGGCAAAATCAGTCCTTTCTTTCTTCCTCAGTACACCTTAGACAGAGTCATCCCTCCACTGCCCTTTAAAAAGTTTCTGGATCCACTTCTAAGATTATGGTGGAAGTGTGAACAACAAAACATAAAACGTACAATCAATCAATCAATCAATCACCCAAACATCTTGATCAATACATGAACAAACCTGACTTCAATATACGAACATCTTTAGCCTCAAGTTCATAAAGATCAATTGAGGAAACTTAATTAAAAATTCCTTACACGTTATTTTATTTCCTTCCTAAATCAGTAGTGCAAGTACATATGCATGCCTATAGCATATTTTCAAAGTTAAAAGAACAAAAAATATGTTTTAACAAGTCTTTCTATCACAATCACTTAACAATTTAATTAATGACCCATTAAACGACTATTTAACGATTACCTAACTAACAATACTCAAGGTTGATGTTTTTGGCTCTGACAAAATCACAATTGAGAAATAACAATGCATTGAAATTTTTCAAAATTATGAATATCCAAATTTCGTTAAACAGGAAGTAGATGAGCAGCATACCTGAAATCAAACCCTGATGCTGTATAACAAATATTAAATGGCTGTGATTAGTAGTTGCTGAGAAAACTGTTGAGAATATTTCTTCCCAGCCTGCTGGCCTAACACTCACCATTTTATAACCCAGATTTTTCACTCCATGAAATACTCTAAATCAAGCCCCTTCATTAGATATACAAATTATATTAGGGTACACTACAAAGATTTTGATTAAATTAGAATAGCAGAATTTAGCAAGTTACATTAGATGGGCTAGCCTAAACTACCAGTGTTATACGTTCAATTCTAGAGATCTCGTCAGTGGGTCAAGGTCACAACTTACCTGGAGTTTTTTTGTCTCCTAAAATTAAGTCAAGAGCAATAACTCTTTAATAAAAAGCCAAACTTTGCAAAATAGATATTCTGTTCACAATTTTGATCTAAAGCTAAAATGTTTGCCATCCATAGCAGGGAATATTCAACTTAATAATTTCATTAAGAGTTTTCGTGATTTGAACTATGAGAAATGGTGCCAAAGTTTAACAAACAATAAAAAAAAGTTTTTCAGTATTAACACCAACAGCACATTTGCATCCTGCAAATAAACCCCCTCTTACATGAGACACACCCATCTTAAATCAATGTCTATAAAAAATAAAAAAATATGGTGTTGCATCTGGCTTTGTTCCAAAATGCATTTCCTCATAAATGATTCTTTCGAAAAGCATGGCAAGATGGTAGCAGCAACATGCTTTGCCAGAACATCTAACAGTAAAATATTTTTTTCAGGTACAATTTATGACTCACCTTGATTCTCTTATTGTTCATGGCCCAGGCCACATCTGGTTTAGGAATTCCACAGATTTGACATTCCAAGGTCACAGGGTCACCTTCCTTGACCTTGACATCTTGAAGGTCAACCAGAATTTTAGGATGCTGTCGTAAACTTGGTTCCACATGACGTTTCAGAACATGTCTGAAATCCAACTGTTCAACACTCGCAGGAGACTTTTCAAAATCAAATTTCTTTGAAAAGCGATTCTTTTTTGACGACCTATTTTTCAAATCATCCGGATTAGAATTAGACTCATCAGTGAAGTCAGTGCCAAGACCTGAAATTGTACTTAGAATTTTCTTATCTTCTTCGTCCACAGGCAGTTTCTCAACTTCCAATGGTCCATATTTTTCATTCTCCAAAGGACCATATTTGGGATTTCTTTTCAAACTTTCAAGTTCTCTGTCAATCCTAGAAAAATCTTCAAACAATTCTTCCACCTCGCTAAGTTTATGTCGCTTCAGACTCATCATGGCCATGTGACCAGGACTCATATTTACCTCCCCTGAATTATCAGAATCCAAATGATCACCTGATCCATTCACATTTGCATAGCTCCTCCCACTTGAACTTTCACTTCTATGACCTTCACCCTTTAACCTACTTATCACATCTGGTCCAGATATACTTCTTCTGGGTTCCTCTATAACCTTTTCTTCTCCTCTATCTATTTCCTTTAGGTCATGATGATCAACATGGGAACCAGTTTTATTCTGAAAACCATTGAAAAGGTTATCTTCCATTTGATCATCAGCATAAAGTTTTGACAATGCATCTAATTTGCTCATTCTTTCTTTCCTTTGAGGTTCAATTTTCATTTCTGTGACTTGAGTATTAAAACTTTCTGAGAAATCAGACACTTCAGAGTCATTCAAATGATTGGACATGCCATTTTGCTTACTTTGCGGTTTCTTCTGAATAATCGGTTTCTCTGAAATTGGTTTTGGCAAAATCCTAGAATTTTTTAGAGAATTTTCAAACTTACTGATATTCCCTCGAACAGGAGAGCTTTCACGATCTCTTAATATATTTGACCTTGAACTTCTTTCATGATTTGGTTTTGATAGGGTGACTTTGTCCTCATTATGATCATTCTTTGATTTAACCTCAATTTGATTCAGAACATTTCTAAAATTAGGCGAGCAATCCCTGTTTAACCGTCTGCTTCCCGCAATATCATGTGACCTATTTGACCTTTCAGATGACCTTTGACCTAGGTCATGATTATTTGTCTGTCCATTTGTATCAGGTAAAGGAGGTTTATTTTGTAACTTATCCAATCCTTTATCAACTGTGTTAAGTTTTTTGGCCGTCTGCTTAATTATTGGAGAAGGTGTTTTCCTTTCCCTCCCAGACCTTTCACGAAAACTATTCGAGGTTTGTAGTTTTATCACAGGAGGGCTTTGACCAGGAAGTGAATTTCTCTTCTTTTCCAAAAGTTTTTGAAACTCATTAGTTTCTGCAGGAGACCTATCAAAAACTGATGCTCTTTTGAGTTTCCCTTGTGCTGAATTTGTCTTAAGCTTAGTTCCATCATCTCCTTTCTGTTTTTCAGGGGTAAATTCTATCTTTTGTTTAACTGACTTTTCCAACATAGGCTCTTCAACTAGAGATGGTGAATTTTGTTTCTCGGGAGTGATTTCTATTCTATGAAAAGTCCTACTTTCAACCTCTGCTGTGAGGTTGACCTTCTCTGGGGTCATTTTCACTTTAGCAGGTTCAAATTTCTGACCAAATACAGCTTGCATTTCGATAGAGTCATTTTGTGAAACTTCGGCAAGAAAATTCCTACGAGGTTTATTTTCTGTGACAGAAGAATTTCTTTCATTCTTTAAACTCTCACTTTCCACTTCTTTATTCACTAAGTCTAATTTGGCACTTTGAAGTTTTCTACTTTCATTTTCTGTTCTATTTATAGCTGTAATATTTACATTTCTAACTGGCATAGTTTCTGGCAAGGGTTTGGCACTAAAAGTTTCATTACGCTGCTCCTGATAAATCAAACTCTGTTTTTTATCAATGATAGTTTTCAAATCTCCATGGAGAACGGCTTGTCTTTCTTTAACAGACAAATGTTTTGGCTTGCTCTCATTTTCAGTTCTGTTAAGACTACTTTCAATTTCAGTTTTATCAGGCCTACTTTTACTTTTACTAATTTTCCTCACTATAGCAGTGTTTAAATCAGTGTCCAATTTTTCATCAACAAATCTAGTTTTAATAGTTGACTCAGTGTCTTTTTCTATGAATGTCTTAGGTGAATTTACTTTCTCAACTTTCTCAAAAGTTTTAATAATTGGCTCAGTGTCTTTTTCTATGAATGTCTTAGGTGAATTTACAATCTCAACTTTCTCCACTTTTACAGGTGAACTAGAAAGTTCATTGGCTATCCTTCGAACATTTGACCTTGACCTCTGACCTTGAATACTTTTTGGTGACCCCAATGACCTTCCAGAAGGGGAATATTTATGATGACTAACACTTCCCTTTTCTGATTGAGAAAATTTCTTTACAGCGTCTGAAACTTTTACAGGTGATACATCCCGTCGTCTCATACCATCAGTTCTAATGTGATCTGACAAAGAGGAAGATTTAGCATTTCTTAGCAAAGATAGTCTGTCAATTTCTTGATCTTTAGGAGGTTTTATCTTGTTTAAGACATCTCTGAAATCTTCTGTTTTCGTATCAGATTTTGGCGACATGCTGTGATGGGTTTTCCTGTGTATATTTCTACCTTCTGAATAACTACCAAATGAACTTCTCAATTTGGTTGAAGGAGTTATTCCCCTTTTTGTTGAAGGTGAGGTTATCTCCCCTTTAGGTGAAGCAGAAGATTCTTCTGATTTTTCAAACAATTCAATCTTTTTGTTGATTCCTCCACGTTTTGGACTATCTGGAACACTTCTGAAATAGAGAAGCTAGGATTTATCGGCTATCATCTACATATTACTCCACATAATGATCAGGGAGTGGGGGCACATTGATAATTTCCAATCTAGAATTTTGGGGGATATAGATGCATTCATTTTACCATAAAGACAAACCCAATACTGTTTTTACTGCATTGGGTTGTGAATTTGTTATCGATGTGCCACCCTATTAATGGTATCTGCCTGATTCTTTGAAAATGTAACATCTGAACTTCTATGACATTTGTAATGGTCAAAGAACAGCACATTTATGTTTGTTAATGAAAATTTAAAGTTTTGGGAGGAAAGATTCTGAGTTTTTTTTAACCATCTTTTTTCAATTGATTTTACAAAACGTTTTACAACTTGAGTTTGCATTGTTGGTTGCCGCTCCGTCGTTTTATGAGTTGTTTTAGTTTGTGTGACTGATTTTGTCTTTGTTCTTTCAGACTTTTGACATTTGAATGCTCTATTGGCACTTCTCTGCTTCTTTAAAAATCTTTTCATTTCATATGTAGCTTTTTCTTTCATATTCCAAAAAGTTATTTGTGTGCTTTTTTTGTGTGTTTCTTGATGAGGGACAGTTGAGTTTTTTACTCTGTTTAAATCTTTGCTTTCCCATATGGCATAAATTTAGTTGTTTACAAATTCAACCAACCTTTTCTTTTGAAGAGAATCTTGAAAATCTGAGGGTTGTCTCCCCATTGATAATTCTATCTCCGTGGAAACACTTCCTGTTTCACTGACCAGAAGACAGGTATATTTCCCACAATCCTCTTCTGTCACGTTTCTTATTTCTAATATTGAATCTTCACCATTCCTAATCTGTAATAATAAATGCATGAAATTACTAGTAAAAAAAAATCTGTTAAAAGTAACTAGATATTGTTGAAATAAAAATGACAACAAAGTTCCAGACAATAATTTTGCTGCGCCTAATGCACGTTTCGTCTATTCAAGACGCATCAGAGGCACTCTACCAAACATATTAAAAATGCCAAACACTAAATGATTATGAAGAGCATAGAACAATAAAAATACCAAACTGGGGATCCAAATTTAAACTAAGATGATCAACCTATGTCTGGGGTAGGAAGAATCTTAGGGCTTAGACAATTTTGAAATTTAAACGGATAATTTAAAGCTTTGATGTGGAGGAAAGTAAGTGAGTGAAGAAGGGACACTGAGACCTGAAATCCAATCCCATGTTATGGAATACTGATTCTGTAAACCAAATATCAAGGGGCTGTGATTAATATATGCTGGGAAAACTGTTACGGAAATTATTTTTCTGCCTGCTGCCCAACATTCACCATTTTATAACTTTTTTTTTCATTCTGTGCAATCCGGACTAAAGTTAAAACCTTTACAACAAATTGACCTTTGTGAACAAATTAAAAAAAGAAATCTTGAAATTTTAACCATATGAAAATATCTCTGATTCCTGATTTATAGTTAAAATGAAGTTCATATTGATCCTCTTAGTTATAAAGCAGGGATTTTGAAGGTCCCTTGGCTTATCCAAGGAACAAACATGTGATTTGACAAAGTTTTCTTTTATTGTGTTGAAAAAAGTGCTACTAGATCAAGATTTTACTTTTTAAAGCATTTTACTCTCTCTTTAATATATATATAACAATTTACTGGACCTCCCTTTCTTAAAAGAATATAATTTCTATATCTCAAGTGTTTCTTGTTGTAGAGATTATTATCCTTGTTCAGTAAATCTGTGTTCCATTCAGGTGTATCGAACATACCTGATATTTTTCAGAATTCTCAATGACTGAATCCCTTCAGGTGTATTGAACATACCTGATATTTTTCAGAATTCTAAATGACTGAATCCCTTCAGGTGTATCGAACATACCTGATATTTTTCAGAATTCTCAATGACTGAATCCATTTAGGTGTATTGAACATACCTGATATTTTTCGGAATTCTCAATTACTGAATCCATTTAGGTGTATTGAACATACCTGATATTTTTCGGAATTCTCAATGACTGAATCCATTTAGGTGTATTGAACATACCTGATATTTTTCGGAATTCTCAATGACTGAATCCCTTCAGGTGTATTGAACATACCTGATATTTTTCGGAATTCTCAACGACTGAATCTCTTCAGGTGTATTGAACATACCTGATATTTTTCAGAATTCTCAATGACTGAATCTCTTCAGGTGTATTGAACATACCTGATATTTTTCAGAATTCTCAATTACTGAATCCCTTCAGGTGTATTGAACATACCTGATATTTTTCGGAATTCTCAATTACTGAATCCATTTAGGTGTATTGAACATACCTGATATTTTTCGGAATTCTCAACGACTGAATCTCTTCAGGTGTATTGAACATACCTGATATTTTTCAGAATTCTCAATGACTGAATCCCTTCAGGTGTATTGAACATACCTGATATTTTTTGGAATTCTCAATTACTGAATCTCTTCAGGTGTATTGAACATACCTGATATTTTTCGGAATTCTCAATTACTGAATCCATTTAGGTGTATTGAACATACCTGATATTTTTCAGAATTCTCAATTACTGAATCCATTTAGGTGTATTGATCATACCTGATATTTTTCGGAATTCTCAATTACTGAATCCCTTCAGGTGTATTGAACATACCTGATATTTTTCGGAATTCTCAATTACTGAATCCATTTAGGTGTATTGAACATACCTGATATTTTTCGGAATTCTTAACGACTGAATCTCTTCAGGTGTATTGAACATACCTGATATTTTTCAGAATTCTCAATGACTGAATCCCTTCAGGTGTATTGAACATACCTGATATTTTTCGGAATTCTCAATTACTGAATCTCTTCAGGTGTATTGAACATACCTGATATTTTTCGGAATTCTCAATTACTGAATCCATTTAGGTGTATTGAACATACCTGATATTTTTCAGAATTCTCAATTACTGAATCCATTTAGGTGTATTGAACATACCTGATATTTTTCGGAATTCTCAACAACTGAATCTCTTCAGGTGTATTGAACATACCTGATATTTTTCAGAATTCTCAATGACTGAATCTCTTCAGGTGTATTGAACATACCTGATATTTTTCAGAATTCTCAATTACTGAATCCCTTCAGGTGTATTGAACATACCTGATATTTTTCGGAATTCTCAATTACTGAATCCATTTAGGTGTATTGAACATACCTGATATTTTTCGGAATTCTCAACGACTGAATCTCTTCAGGTGTATTGAACATACCTGATATTTTTCAGAATTCTCAATGACTGAATCCCTTCAGGTGTATTGAACATACCTGATATTTTTCGGAATTCTCAATTACTGAATCCATTTAGGTGTATTGAACATACCTGATATTTTTCAGAATTCTCAATTACTGAATCCATTTAGGTGTATTGAACATACCTGATATTTTTCGGAATTCTCAATTACTGAATCCATTTAGGTGTATTGAACATACCTGATATTTTTCGGAATTCTCAACGACTGAATCTCTTCAGGTGTATTGAACATACCTGATATTTTTCAGAATTCTCAATGACTGAATCTCTTCAGATGTATTGAACATACCTGATATTTTTCAGAATTCTCAATTACTGAATCCCTTCAGGTGTATTGAACATACCTGATATTTTTCGGAATTCTCAATTACTGAATCCATTTAGGTGTATTGAACATACCTGATATTTTTCGGAATTCTCAACGACTGAATCTCTTCAGGTGTATTGAACATACCTGATATTTTTCAGAATTCTCAATGACTGAATCCCTTCAGGTGTATTGAACATACCTGATATTTTTCGGAATTCTCAATTACTGAATCCATTTAGGTGTATTGAACATACCTGATATTTTTCGGAATTCTCAACGACTGAATCCCTTCAGGTGTATTGAACATACCTGATATTTTTCAGAATTCTCAATGACTGAATCTCTTCAGGTGTATTGAACATACCTGATATTTTTCGGAATTCTCAACGACTGAATCCCTTCAGGTGTATTGAACATACCTGATATTTTTGGGAATTCTCAATTACTGAATCCATTTAGGTGTATTGAACATACCTGATATTTTTCGGAATTCTCAACGACTGAATCCCTTCAGGTGTATTGAACATACCTGATATTTTTCAGAATTCTCAATGACTGAATCTCTTCAGGTGTATTGAACATACCTGATATTTTTCAGAATTCTCAATGACTGAATCCCTTCAGGTGTATTGAACATACCTGATATTTTTCAGAATTCTCAATGACTGAATCTCTTCAGGTGTATTGAACATACCTGATATTTTTCGGAATTCTCAATGACTGAATCCCTTCAGGTGTATTGAACATACCTGATATTTTTCAGAATTCTCAATGACTGAATCTCTTCAGGTGTATTGAACATACCTGATATTTTTCAGAATTCTCAATGACAGAATCCCTTCAGGTGTATTGAACATACCTGATATTTTTCAGAATTCTCAATGACTGAATCTCTTCAGGTGTATTGAACATACCTGATATTTTTCGGAATTCTCAACGACTGAATCTCTTCAGGTGTATTGAACATACCTTATATTTTTCGGAATTTTCAATGACTGAATCCATTTAGGTGTATTGAACATACCTGATATTTTTATGGAATTCTAAATGACTGAATCTCTTCAGGTGTATTGAACATACCTGATATTTTTCAGAGTTCTCAATGACTGAATCTTGTTTTAACCACTGAACACTGGGTCTCGGATTCCCTTGAGGTCGACAGAGAAATATGCCACTTTTTCCCTTCTCAACCCAAGCAGAATGTGGCTTCAAGATAAAACTTGGTGGCATGTTTGTGTTGTCGCTGGTTACCATGGAAACTGGTTTACTACCTGCTGACATTTCTTGATTTTTGAAATTTGTATTTTCTGAGAAAAAAAAGTGCAGAGATTCATGTATTAAAAGTTTTTAATGCAATTTTTTCTAGGGAATAAAGGTATTTTTTGACACACAAAAAAATTGAAAACAAGACATTATGTGAGGGAGCTCAAGAAGATACCTCATCTTTTATATTGAACTCTCTTAAAAACTATCTTAAATTTTCAATTATCCCCTGAACAATACCTGACGGTAATAAAATTTGTTCATGCATAATCTCACATGATGTACTTCCTTTATGTAAAGTTTCATCAAAATCCATCAAATGGTTTAGGAAGAGTTGCAGTTATGATACACATGGACAGATGGACAGGTGATTTATAAATACCCCAAAAATTTGTTTGCAGGGGAATACAAAATCATGAAATGAATTCAATCTAAGTTTACTGTGGTTTCATTATTATACGTAGGGTATCAATTGTGGTTTTCGTGGGTGATCTTGGTCCACGAAATTCAATACCCAACGAAAAGGAAATTTAAAATTGATCTGTATGCTGAAGACATCAAAACCACGAAATTGAGAATCAACCAACTGATCCTTTTTCTTCAAACCACGAAAATTGGTACCCACGAAAATAAATGAATTCACAGTATTTCAAAATGGGTACACAAATTTTTTTTTTCATCAAGCCACCATGTAAAGTTTATGCAGCATTTTTGTGTGGAACTAAATTTTCAGTTAATTACAAAATTGCTTTAACAAATTAATTTTGCAATAAAAAGGAACTGTCTGTATACCTTTTACTATCAATGAGCAAAAGGTATCGATTTCCCCATACTCATTGTACGCCTCACATACAAATTCCCCAGCGTCCTCCAATCTACACTTAGGTATGACGAGTTGTTGGATGTTATCACTAGATGTCACTCTGTACGATGGATGATCCACGCTAACTTCGGAATTGTTGTGTACCCAAACCAACTCAACAGGTGGTGTGCCTGAAAAATAAATACATGAAGAGGTATAAAAACAAAGTTTCACAATTTTTTTTTCCAAAGGTCTAAACAAAAGAAATACACGAGTAAAAGGTATAGGGTTAATTTAGATTAATATAAATGGTGTGCTATAACTGCATCATGTTAAACAGACAAAAGAAAAAAAATGTCTACATTAAGCCAAATCAGTATAAAATTTTAAAGTCAGTAGACTGTGTCTGCAGGAGCATACAGATGAAACAGTTTTGAAATTGATTCGATCTTATGCTAATGAAACTGCATTTAAAATATCAGCGGTGCATCATAACTGCTTTATGATAAAGAGACAAGTGAAAAAAGGTTAATATTTGTCAAATCACTGTAAAATTTAGAAGTCAGAAGACTGTGTCTGCAGGAGCATACAGATGAAACACTGTTGAATTTGTTCTATTCTGATGCTAATGCAACTGCACACCATATATCCATGGTGTATCATAACCTGTTCACATAAAACAGACTTAAGAAAAAATTTAACAATTGTGGACATCGCTGCCACGATTGGAATCACCATTCCTAAGTAGTTTGCTGCAGGTGAGACAAATATACCTTTAACTTCTACCAAAAGTTCAACAGGGTCACCTTCAACAATCTCAAGGTCATGTAATTCTTTCACAAAAGTAGGTGGTTCTCTACTTGTTTCCCTTTCAGGAAGTTCTGGTCTGTAAGATGCATGATGGGTATGGTCATGTGATGATTTGTGTGGAGCTGATAGGTCAACAGGTGATTTTAATACTGGAATCTGATTGGATATTTCTGCAGGTCTTTCATATGATGGCTGGACAACATTTGTTCCTTTTTCTAAAACCAAATAGAAATATTTATTTCAAAATTTTATACACTATGGTTTCATTATTATACACGGGGTATCAATTTTCGTGGTTTTCATGGCTGGCATTGACCCACCGAATTTGATACCCAACAAAAAGGAAATTTAACATTGATCTCTATGCTGAAGTCTAATAAGAACCACAAATTTAATAATCCACAACTGACCCTTTTTCATCAAACCATGAAAATGGGTATCCATGAAAATAAATGAATCCACAGTAGATATTCTTTATATAAGTAAAATAGAAACTAAGACAAAAAAGCATTCATACATATTTTCATGATAACTGGTGAAATAATAGATAAAACATGAATGATGAACTGATGCCACTTCTTCCTTTGGTGTTTGTGATGTCACAGTAATTCCGCAAATAACCACTGCAGTCACATTAAGTTTAAGTCACAATATTAAATTTCACAGATAATGTTAATGAGCTCATATACTTTTTTTAATTCGTACATCTTATTTACAATAAACTCAAGGTTGAAAATTGTTTTCTTTTTAACTAGATTCATCACTTTCAAATGTTAACTATAAGTTTTTCCTTTTTTTTCAATCTGGATTTATAATATTAAGTAACAAAACACATTTATCACATCAAATATCCAAAAGTTCTTTTTTCAAATCACAGTACTAATTGATCAACTAAGATCCGAAATAAAATTGCTTTGAATATGTTACAAAAATAAATTAAACCAGATTTTTTTTTATACAACCACAAAACTGAATGTAACTTTATGTAATACATGATAAACATGTACTTTAAAGCATGTGAATTTGAGGAAAATAACATGTAAAAACATCATTCAAGTGACAGGAAACTACCACTATGTAAACCTTAAAAAAAAAACCAGTCTAACACTTCATTTATTCAAAATTATTACTTGGTTAAAAATGTAAGAAAAATGTGTTGAAACAAAATTAAGGATAGCTTGGTCAAAAACGTTACTTTTTAGCCAAAGCTCCCTTTCTCAGTTTAGGGGCAGGTTTATGGGGCAAATCTTCATCTCCTTTGAATCACCCCTGAATTTATGAAACTTTTTAAACTTTAAGATGCAAAATGTATTTTAACTAATAAACTATTTGATTATTGCAACCTTCAATCTTTACCTGTTTTTCTAATGGTCTCCCTTTGTACAATAATTTTAGCTTTAATCTGATCGATTCCAACATCATTTTCGGCTATACATTTATAAGAATCTGAATCACTCAAGTCTACACTCTCCATAATCAAACGCACAGTTGACCCATCAAACTCTATCGTCAAGGCTCTTGAACTTTTGATTTCCTCTTGATTTTTGTACCATTTGACGATTGGTTGGGGATACCCTGTAAAAAAATAATGAAAACTTTCCTTAAAGTGTAAGTTCGCGATTTTTTCAAAATTTGTACATTGAAAGACTATCATGTAAAAATAACTTTGGTGAAATTCCTAGCGCTCAAATATGCATAGTTAGGCTAAAATTGGCTTTTGAAAGTAAAAAAAAGCGATCCATGGAGGGTCACGTGATTTGTACTAGATGGCGCTGCTGAAAGCCAATACACAGAGTGAATGTTGCATCCTATACCCATGTGGTATTTACCGATGTGTACCACAACGGACAATTTTGAATAATTAAAATTAAGCATGTTAAGTCGGGAATTATAAAATGAAAGTCAGTCTAATGATTGAGTGTGAAACGTTTAAAAATGGTACCAATCGTTAAGTTCAGAATTTATTCGTAGAAAAATATAAAATTTTTATTATTTTTTTTTTGGTACGCCGTACAGACATTTTCGGAAAATATATATTTCAATTTTCAGTATGTAGAATTGCCCTATACTATTTCTTTTATACATCCTGTTTAAAATTCATGGTTCCCAGACACCCTTCTGGGATTACCTTGCATGATTCGTTTGAAGTGATATTTTGATAATTAGTCCTTCCGTGCAAACCATCGCACCACAGGGGCTTACTTATGGTTTTCTGTGTATAAGACTTTATTCCCTTCTACAAACCACTGGCACAACAGGGGTTCACCTGCCGTTTCCTGTGTATGTTTAGTACCCCCGTGCAAACTATCGGCATCACAGGGGTTATTGTTTCCTGTGTATTTGAAGTTGACATTAACCTGGTTGGAATGGGTTCTTGAACACTTTCTTTTAACGAAAATCAACCCCTTTGGTCCGCCATGGTCTATTTAACATTGAAGTGCGAAAATGTTAATAAAATATCCTTTTTAATCAAAAACATATAAAAACAATAAACTGTAGCTGAGAAAATCATATCGAATTAATTATTGTCTCAGACTGTAGGAATCTTTTTTTTTGTCTTGCAAATAATTATGTAGTTAATTGTTTTTCCAACACTTCAAAAACGAAAAAAAAGTGGGAACTAAAACTCTTCAGACACATTTTTAATTTGGGTACTTGTATTACACAAACCATGCACAAACACGATGTAGCACCACGCTTTGGCTGATTGATAATTGTAAGAGAAAGGTAGTCAATGAAGTGAACAGGTGATATTGACACCTGCTGATTAATTATACCGTATACTAATTAAGAAATTATTAAAAGATGTGCCGGTCGAAATTCTTAAAATCGAGCTGTGGTGGGTGTGTCTAAAGCGGGTTGAGTGCTGCAAGGAAATCTTTGATTGGAGGAGCACCTTAATCGATCTATGATATCTGTCAATTATACCTGCAATTAACCAACGGGGCGTGACAGATCGTCCAAAGGGTTAATGATTTTAATTGACACCTGTGTATTCATCAAAAACTGAATTTATTGTCTTAAATATTTGAAAAAGGATTGAAAACTAGGGCTACTGTGTCAATAAATGTTTCAGATTATTTACTATTTGGAATTATTATTTATTATTTAACAATTTAAGGTTTAAGTAAACTATTATCTTGCTAGACGCGGGATTAAAAAAAATATTAATGCCAAATTATTCATATTTCAAATAATTATTATGATCAACAACATCGGTCTTATGTTACAAATATCGTAAATTGGTTCATGTATTTATCATTAGAGATGTGACGTCACATCTCCAATTGAGCTATCCCATAATTCATCATTGTTCATAACATGAACGCGCCCATATGGTCTTGTGTATTGGAATAAAATTACGAATATCTTTCTTAATATATCGTTTTCAATGCCCAAACCCGGCATGATGCCTACTCTCATTATAATAAATCAAATAAACTAATAACTCAAAAATCGCGAACCTACACTTTAATGAACCAGTGCTTGATTTTGAACTACATATCGGAAAAAACTAAAGTCCAATTTTCTCCCCTGGGTGATAACTAAAAGGAATAAGATTTCTTCATGCACATCTCCATATGATGTTCTTTGTTGATGTAAAGTTTCATCAAAATCCATCAAGTGGTTAAGGAAATGTGCTTAAGATATATGTAGAGAGACAAACTCTGTTTACATGGGATACTGTAAATGTACTTATTTTCGCAAGGTATTTATTTTTATGGATTTCCAGTAAGGTATTTTTTGCCCCGCGAAATGAAATAATATTTACAAAATGAATAGAATAAGGAGTAGAAAACACCAAATTATGTACCCGTGAACTTTGATGAAATTGTAATTCTGTGAAAATAAGTACACACTGCATATCCTTGTTCCTGGTGTGCAGCAGAGATTTAAGTCTATAGCTAAATAATGTAATCTTAAAACAACCTGTAAAGGTTGTAAGTCCTTAGTTTGGTCATAACTCTTCAATATTCTATATGATTTACGACCGATCGTAGGTGATAAGTTCTTTAGTAAAACAGGGACCAATCTATCCCCTACATTAAGAATCTGGTCTGACAGGGGGTTAATAAACTTGGGTGGAATACTTCTCATCCCTGGTGTTTGAGTGGGTGGGGGGGTAGAAAGATTTAAGCTAATCTTACACATACCTGTGACTTTGGATTCCAGGACCAATCTATCCCCTACATTAAGGGTCTGATCCGCAGAGAATTCATAAACTTGGTTGGAATACTTCTAGTTCCTAATGCTGAAAGGGGAGGAGGGGTAAAAATATTTTAACTTATCTGACACATACCTGTGACTTTGGATTCCAGGACCAATCTATCTCCTACATTAAGAATCTGGTCTGACAGGGGTTAATAAACTTGGGTGGAATACTTCTAGTTCCTAATGCTGGAGTGTGGGGGGGGGGGGTATAAAGATTTAAGCCAATCTTACACATACCTGTGACTTTGGATTCTAGAACCAATCTATCCCCTACATTAAGAATCTGGTCTGACAATGGGTTAATAAACTTGGGTGGAATACTTCTGGTTCCTGGTGCTGAAATATAGGAAGAACAAAATTAGTGTAACTAAAATAGAAGTTTGTCAGAAAGTGACAATGCATAATATTGTCATTGAGTAGTTATAAAATGATTCTACTGACTAAAAAAGCAAAGTTTGTTAGAAAAAAGTCAATACATATTCACATCCCTTATCTCGTTAACCGGTAATTTCTTTCATTGTTAATTGAAATATCTGCCTGACTGTTCCACTGGCTACAATAAGAATATGATATAAAATCTTTAGGGTTTTCAGTAGGTTATTAAATGGATAAACTAAGGAAATCCAACATTTTCTTACTTACCGCTGAAATTAACCAATCCACTAAGTGGAAATTATTTTTCCTTTTATTGCATGGCAAGTCTTATAAACGTACATTTTAACACATTCTGTGACATGTTTTATATAACTTGAGGGTACAAAATCTTGAAGAATTTCAACTCAAAGATATGGGAATATACTAATGCAATACAAAATACATATTAATACTATTATTCAATTTTATTGTTCAAAGGGGAACTACTCTAGCTGAATAAACTACCATATTAACCTTTTGAATTTTTTAGATTCAAGTTGGAAATTAAAATTTATTGACAAATCATATCATGACCAATGATGATCTGTACATCACATTCCAATGACAATTGTTAATACAGATTTTATGAATTTTAACCTAATTTTAAGTGATTAACTCAAATTTCCATGAAACAGAAATGAAGTTTAATAAATTATTATGCATTAAAAATATACTGGATAACAAGTAAATAAAATAAACATCAAGTTTTCATAAAAATCTCTCTTTATACAAATGATCGCACATCTCATAAAAATTTAGAACAATATATTTTTTTTCTCAAAATCGCAGCCAACCCCCCTCCCCCTTTTCTGTGTTTCAAATTCCTGAGTCTGTCAGATAAAGAGCTTCAGGCATTTCATTTTCTAAAATAAATTGATGTTCTCATATTCAATAATTATGCTTATTACACCTATCAATTTACACCTTAGTGTCGCCAGAGGGTGTCACACCTCAATGAATTTACCTTTAGTTTGTATTGGGAGATATAAATAGAACAACCATTATTTATTTCAAATGTGAAAGTAGAAGGTTAAGGTACACATCAGAAGATAAAAGTATTTATGGTGTTTATTTATAAGTTATTACTCTTTTAACAGTGCAGTGTTATTTGGCAGGTTGACTTGTTTTTTCCACTGTTTTATTTCATAAGGGTCAAAGTATCAATTTCAAACATTTGGATTTTAAATCTATTTTTATTGTTTGTAAAAATCACATGATACTTTATTTTATTTACACCTTAAAACTGTTCAAGTGAGTACTTTTTATGCACACTTCATTTATATTCAACAAGAAACCAAATTTTGCAGAAGATTCAATTAAAAGGTCTTTTAAGTGTTAATATACTGACATGACTGAAGATATGATGTGCACACTTAATTAATAAAAGGTAGGTGCATATCTATGAAATATTTATGATACCTAAATATAATAATAACTCCTCTTGTATACAATGTTTATTGCTATATGTCCAGATTGATGATTCCAAAATCAGTTTTGAATCAATTTTTTCTACTGTGGTTTCATTATTATTCGTGGGGTATCAATTTTCATGGTTTTCGTGGGTGGTGTTGACCCATGAAATTTGATATCCCACGAAAAAGAAATTGAACAATGATCTGGATGCACCAGACGTCAGGACCATGAATTTAAGAATCTACGAACAAATCAATTTTCATCAAACCACAAAAATTGGTACCCATGGAAATTAATGAATCCACAGTATATTTTTTTGTCAATCAATCAGTAAAAGTTTTATCATATTTTATATTTCAGATAACAGAGGCCAATTTGTCCACTAATCCAGCGATCAGTGAATGGAGAAAAATGTTTGTGTCATATAAAGTCACAATAAGGAAGATATGATGTGGAAACTGATTGAAATTTATGCTCTGAACTTTACCATGATAAATGTTTTTTAATTGGTGGAAGTGCCGAGTCAGGATGGACGACACATGACAAAATTACAGGAAATATTATCTAGATTGAAATGTTCTATCAAAGTTCAAATTGAAAACAGTCTCCAAAATGATTCTTATTAGTTTAATACATGTATATGTACCAGTATTGTCAACAAATATATAGATGACTTTCTGCAGAAAGTAAGGATAAATTTTACGTTGTAATATCCATATAATTGACTATTGGTAAGTGGTTGTTTTGCGATCAGGATATAAATTCTAATAAAATAGTTGTACATGATCCAGCAATAGTAAACTATAGACGTTCTAAAAAGTTAAAGAGAAAACAGCCAATTCATGCAGTGAGATTTCAACTTTTATCAAGCTTGTATTGATTATTGCTTATTAATAAGTGCTCAGGATAAACAACTTGTTGTTATAATATAATACATGTACATGTACAACCAATAGTAAACAAAAGATGTGTTAGCGGATTATAAGTATAGGACATGATTTAACATTATAACAGGATGCATCCCTGACTAAGTTGTCAACTGTGGATTAAAATGTAAAACGAGAAGTACATTTACTTAAAACAATGCAGGGTTGAGTGAAAATACTACTGTTGCCTTTAGTCCACTTATTGGTCTTAGGCTTAGTGCGTTTGCATCACTATTCTGCTACTTAGAAACTGGTATTCATGTGCAAAGACAAAATCCTACAAAAATTAATTGGATAACTGCATAAACAAGACAAAATTCAAAACTGTGACTTTAAAAATTAAATTTGCAATTCTCAAGTGACAATCATGGCAAGGATACTAAATGATATTCCACGATGGATTGTCATATCATTATGGATTATTGTGAATATTATTTATTTCACCGTAACCTACTTCCAATTTGACAACCCTGTAGATTGGTACTACACGAGGAGAATTCTTGGGCCTGCCCTAGCATGGGCTCGAGCTAGTGCAGCTGTACTTAACCTGAACTGTATGCTTATTCTACTGCCTGTGTGTAGAAATTTAATTTCGTTTCTCCGAGGATCATTTAAGAAGTGTTGTAGGAGAAACCTTAGGAGACAGTTGGACAAACACATTACATTTCATCAATATATCGCCTACATGATTTGCATTTTGACAGTCATTCACGTAGGAGCACATGTGTTCAATGTTGAGCGTTATTCCCAGGCTTATGACAGCCCTACCTCTGATGCGGAACTTTTACGAGTGCTAAGTGGTCTTGGTAGTAGCAATTCAACAAACTATCTTAATCCAATACGTGGGCCATCAGATCCTATCCTTGCCACGCTATCTTTCGTATCAGGAATTTCTGGCATTATAATCACGCTAGTTTTGATAGTCATGGTTTCATCAGCCACTGAGCTCATCAGGCGATCATATTTTGAAGTTTTCTGGTACACCCATCATCTGTTCGTTATTTTCTTCATAGGCTTAGTTGTGCATGGACTAGAGAGAATTGTACGAAAACAGACATCACAAAGCCTTGCAGTACATAACCCTTTAGCCTGTTCAGCCAATCCATCCAACTGGGGTAGGCGGGATGCCAGTGGGAACATCCCATGTCCCCTGCCTGATTTTGAAGGTCTTCCAGCAAGAGCATGGATGTGGACCGTGGGACCAATAGCAATTTACCTGTTAGAGAGAATAATCAGATTCATAAGAAGTCAACAGAGAGTCCAAATCACCAAAGTTGTCAATCACCCATCGAGGGTCTTCCAGTTGCAGATGAAGAAGAAAGGGTTTAAAATGCTTCCAGGGCAATACATATTTCTACACTGTCCCAGCATTTCAAGGTTAGAGTGGCATCCTTTCACTTTGACCTCTGCCCCCGAAGATGATTATTTTTCCGTACATATAAGACGAGCTGGGGATTGGACAGATGCCCTCGCTAAAGCCTGCCATATTGATGACAATGAAGATTACACATCCGCTACCAAAATGCCCGTGCTAGCCGTTGACGGGCCATTCGGTACCGCTACCGAGGATATATTCTGGTATGAAGTCAATGTGTTTGTAGCGGCTGGAATCGGTGTTACACCTTTTGCTTCTGTTCTTAAGAATATCCGATATCAATGCATGAATTCAACTGATGATATGAAACTAAGACGTGTCTATTTCTATTGGGTATGTCCCGACACAAACTCTTTTGAATGGATGCAAGAACTACTTCAAGAGTTTGACGCTCAAATGACTGAGCATGGCAACACAAACTTTTTGAAATACAACATTTACCTAACACGTGGATGGGACAAGGATCAAGCACAGAATATAATTCTCCACGAGGGGGACGATGTCGATGCTGTAACGGGACTTCAACAGAAGACGCATTACGGACGTCCTAATTGGGATAAGATTTTCGAAACGATATCCAAGGACCATGCAGGAATTAGTGTTGGGGTATTTTTCTGTGGACCCAGTGTTTTGTCTAATACATTACATCAGATGAGCAACAAACATTCGTCAGTAGATAAAACTGGTGCAAAATTCTTCTACAATAAGGAGAATTTCTAAAGATTGACCTTTGCCATGTTTACTTCCATGACTTTTGAAGTTCCAATGATATCTTTCTATTGTAATGTTGAAAAAATAATTATATAAAAAGGATGTTTTTTTTAATATCAATTGTTAATTCTAATTTTTTGACAGCAAAGGTTACAAGTTGAATGAATGTTCATGAGACACAATAGTGATGGTCAAACATACAACATTTGATAAATAAATAAATCAAAAACAAAACCAACTGTACAATATTGACAAAGACAGTCAAGAAAAGCCATGTCTAAAAATCCAAAGCCAACCTACTTTTCTTCACCAACTTATTCAAAAAAAAAAAAATACTTTCTGTGTACAAAAAAGTCACAACACAAATCTTACCTCCTAAAACTTTACAAATATAACAAAATCTTTTTGACTTTTTTCCCATCTCATATACTTTGGATCATTAACGGATCATTAACAATAAGTGAAGATAGAAAAAATCTCTTTTAATTTGTACTAATCCCAGAAATTCAAGGATAGTTACAGAATAAAATTTCTTGCTTATGTTGATCCTGTGAACAAGATGATTCAATTAGAAATATAGAACACAGCTTTTTGCCCATCTCAATATTGTAGGAACTCAATTACATAATGAAAAGTCTCTATCCTCATTGATTTTAACATTAAGGAGATTCTAATTCAATTAATTACATACCAATATAGATTTGTCATACATTTTAATTACATATTGAGAACTATGAAAAAGATATCACCTAAAATATGGTATGACAGATTCTAAGTGTTTGAAAGGAATGAACTGTTACCAAGAAGCAGAGCCTCAGGTACCAATGGGGCATCCAAATGTCAAAAGTCCAAAAGGTTCAGAGACAAAACCAGTAAACACCAACGAGAACAGGACGAAAAAACAGACAACATATAAAACATGGAAACACAAAAACTACTGAATATGAATTAACAACATGACGCTAGACTAGTCTCAACGAGAGTGAACTCAGGTCCTATATTTGCAACAAGTTTTATGCCTAATCTCTGAAAGTAAGGGGCATATAGTGTTCAGGTCTGTTCATCTGTCAGTCATTCCTAAATGTAGCATTTAGATGGGGCATAATGTATTTTGGACATTTTTTTTGTTTTTACCTTACATCTGTTTCTTATCCAAAAGACTCATCAGAGATGCTTTTACCAAAATCTATATGACTTTAAAGATAAATACTGAGTAGTTTTTAATATCTATTGTGTCAACTGCATAAGGTTGGAAAGTGCCAACTCTACTAGTTTTGCTGTATGGGCAAAGGAGTAAAGACAGTCCAAATATCTGTCTGCTTTTCACACAGCAGTGGTGGATTCAGAGGGGGCGGAGAGGGCGAACCCCCCTCCTTTAATTAGAAAATTTTATTTTATTCTGTATAAAATTGAAAAAGCAACTTCAAATTTTCATTAAAATCTGACATTTTTGTCAATTACGCCCCCCTTTCACGGACCTCTGGATCCGCCCCTGAAATGGGTGTATTGTTTTTTTTAAATGTGTAATCTGAAACCCATGATTTTAATTGTACACAGCAACAGTCACATTGAAGATGTGCATCTCCTATTCAGGTTGTCTTTAATAGAAAATGTGTCTATGAGCCAGAGGATGGCCCTCCCTTTCTAAAAATATTACTGACCCCAAAATGTATTACCTGAGATATGCGGACCTTAACCAAAGTTGTTCATGTGTAAAATAAAGGTAATTGTGACCTAATTTCTAACGAAAGATGTAGCACTACCCAAGATACATCAAGCAGAGAAATACCATTGGCCTCCTGACATATAGTATCTTAGATATGGACCTTTATGAAATTTGTTCATGCATGAAATATAGGTCATATTCAACTCATTTCTAGTGGGTGGTGTAGAACAACCCAAGAAACTCCTAGTAATGAAATATCATTGACCCTTAAACATCCAGTATCTGAGTTATAGACCTGAACCAAAGTGTTACGGATGTACGGATGTTCAGACGGACAAAGGAAAAAATACATGCCCAACCCACATATGCGGTCTGGTCATAAAAACCACCATGCATCCTTACAAGACAGGGATACCCTGCGGGAGCATACTAGATCAATTCATCAACATTTAATTGTCTTATTCAGACTAATTATGAGATTGGATGAACACATTTTGTCATAAACAACAATCGTTATGAGAAAATTACGATTTGTCATGAAGTTTATTGAGTCAAAATGGAAACACAAAAACTCTTGTATGAACCAGACACAATATCTGGGAGGCTTTAAAATCATTTCATTCATTTTCAATCAGCTTGGTTTTTTCTAGGAACATAAAGTTCTTATTAAACCTATTTTGTATTCTTTCAAAAC
Organism: Arcuatula senhousia; assembly: GCA_963971305.1. Taxonomy (NCBI): domain Eukaryota; kingdom Metazoa; phylum Mollusca; class Bivalvia; order Mytilida; family Mytilidae; genus Arcuatula; species Arcuatula senhousia. The sequence goes on along the minus strand of OZ020317.1, from coordinate 4,315,469 downwards.
TCTATTTCAGACAGACAGACTGACAGAAAGATATATATCTACTTCCCCACTTTTGTTAAAGGCAGGGCACAATAATTATATTGTAATATTCTATTATCCCAATAGAAAAAGTTTCTGCAGGTGATAAGAAATGGGTACCTCTTTTATCAAATAATAAAGGCCATTCAAATACAAATAAAGTATCAATTTGTAAATTCCAAAGCAGTTAAAATGACATAATCAAATTCACTTACAATCTTTTCATGAAAAATACAAAAGTTGTTACGAAAAAAAAGAATTGTAACTTTTAAAATAAATCTTTAAATGAAAAATACAAACGTTGTTATGAAAAAAAAGATTAAAGCTTGTAACTTTTAAAATAAAATTCCTTAAAATCAAATAACACCAAATTACGATATCGAATTAAAAACTTCCCTATAATTTATTGTGTGGTTACGACTGTACTTACGTGACCTTAGTCACCGAAACAGTGATCTATTTTATCTGTAAACAATCGATTTATTGTGAAAATTGCTACCTTTGAAATTTGAATCTAAAGGATGGGGTACCAATTGATTTTTCAAAGTATTCAGAAAATGTTCTGCAATGTACAAAACTGATTATCCATTGTAATAAATACCAATCCTATAAACTAGGGGCTCAAAACAATGCAACTTTATTCATAGAATTATTTTTTTCAGTCAAAACGGTCAGTTAAATCAAGCAACGTAGAAATGTCCAATAATTAGTTTCAAAGTGTTCATTCCCCAGGTAATATGAATGTCAGGAGTGATTCCAAGATGTTAGTTTCGGGTAGGGGTGTAACGATAATATTTTTCTAGTGCTTTATATGTGGATATTGTGCAAAAAAACTTTTTTATTGTCAATTTTAGGGGGGGGGTATACATCTGGTACGCCTTCCCCTTTGAGACAACTTATATCTATATAAACTGAATGAGGCAAAAGGGGTAGGTGTAGCATTTTTAGTTTTAAATACATACAATATTTCTGTCAGAACCCCAATATTGACAGTCCAGGAGCGGATCCAGAATTTAGAAAAAAGGGGGAAAGAACTGACTAGCTAAGGGGGTGATTTCCTATACATGTATCCAACCAAATTTTTCTTCAAAAAGGGGTGCCCAGACCCGCGCCCCCACTCTGGATCAGCCACTGCAGTCAAAGTCTCTTATACTTCACATAATGTCATGGGCTAGCTCTTATAACACTATAAAATTTAAGGGTAATTATTCAAATTCAAATTCTTTATTAATGATAAGCCAGATTTAGGCGAGCATCATATGAACAAAACACATTTATAAACACAAGACTATTAGAAAAATATGTTTCTATCTGATCCGAAAAGGTATCTGGAAAAGATTTATTCTGAAAAATGTGTCAGATTTACTAAGGATTAAATCTACATATCTCCTTTACATGGATCATTTAATACATTCATTTCAACCAGTTTCCTTGTATTTACTTAATACTATTATTTATTTCTCACAATTTTACATGTAAGATTTGACTAGAAATATTATAACTATAAACACAGAAATTTTATAAAAAAGATTGATGTGAAAAATTACATTTATAAATATTATTAGATTTACCTTCTAAAAAAATTATTTATATGTCATGTATGCATGGAAGTCTTAAACAATATTGAATCTTATCATGATAAAATACAGTTTTTTTCGTGCTTCACAAATAAAAAAAAAACCATTATGAATATTAAACGGTAAAAATTAATAAATTGCAACATTCATACCTCGAGTTTGACCAAGAAATACTTCTTTCGTGACCAAGAAAACCTTCATACAGAAGCATTAAAAGCAGATTTTCATTAAAATTTACCTGGACCTAAACAAACAGTTCATCATGGACCAAGAAATTATAACGACTGGGACCAAAAAAAACTTTTCTTACCTGTCAAACTGGACCAAGAAAAAAAACTATCCTTACCTGGACCAAAACAAACTATTCCTCATTTACCTTGGACCTTTCACTCTGGGCCAAGAAAAAAAAACTTTCCTTACCTTATTCACCATTCACCTCAGACCAGAAAAAGGTATAAGTATAAGTATGATAAAGGTGAGATTACCAGACCATTTAGAATTTTAACCTGAATCATTAAAATCATCGTTAACACATGAGCGATTTTGACTAATCATTGGACTATCACCCTACAGGAAGCTTCAAGTCATTATCTCAGACACAATAAAATTTGTGTTACGGAAAAAATAAATCATTCTTGGGGTCGTGAAGACATAGAGACATTCTTGTGGTGATGTGTATTAAAAGGCTGACGATGATAAGAAGTAGACTTTTACTTTTGTATGATGTCTTAATTAAATTTTTGACCTATTATGTAACAGTTTAATATTTTGAAAAATGAAAATTTTGCTTTAAATGATTTACATCTTTTTAAGGTTCATAATTTTTTTTTATATTTTAATTCTTAGTATAAGAAGAACTTTTTGAATGATGTACATAAGTACTTTTGAGCACTCTTTGTAAAATTTGCTTAAAGTAAGCTCTTTCTATCCAATTTTTTTACGAAAAGGAAATCCTTTTGGGAGTTGTGTAGACATAAAGAGGCATTAATTGTGATGATGTGTATTAACTTAGATGAAAAGGAAAATTTTACTTTTATGTGACAGCTAAATTAAATTTTTGATCTAGCTGTTATGTAACAGTTCAAAATTTAATAAAATAAGATTTTAATCTTTACAAAGGCTTATCTCTATTATTGTTATATGCAAAAGTACATTTGTGCACTTGAAAATCTAATGATTTTAAAGATGTAATATCTTATATCTTTATGACAAGTAAAAGAGTACTTAATTAATCATGAAATATAAAGACCTTTTTCAAATACTCTTTTATGACAGGGGAGACAAAAAGAATGTATGAAGATACCCAAACAAGAAAATGTCCAAAATTGGCAACGTGGAAAATTAACATCAACCTAAAGTAATAAATCTAGCCTGATTTAGGACAGACAGACAGACAGACCCAAACACTATATGCCCCTCTATTTTCATAGGTGGGGATAAAAATATGTGAGCCATATTTTATGCTCACTTGTGATACCCCTGCTTTCACAATTATACCTTAAAAAGCATGTCCAAACTGAGATAGTAAGACACAGTTCAGTTTTGTTTACAAGTTAGTTTCGGAGAGTGACATCCTAGAATTTTTAAAGTAAAATACAAAGGTCGAATTTAAGTAGCTATAAATTAAGAATGCCTTATAATTTAGGAACGAAAGTGTGCTCAACTGATAAGGAATCTTTCAGAGATAATATTTTTGACAAAATATAAAAATATTCGAAACAAGAGGCTCCAAGGAGCCTAAATCGCTCACCTGGTCTTGATGTCAACCCTATATTTTGTAGAGCTAAATGAGCTGAACATTTAAGCAAGCAACAGTTTTTTCTTTATCTACTATAGTTTTCATTCTATAGGCCAAAAACACCAAAAACCTTTATTTTAGGGGCCGTAACCCCTATAAGGGGTCATCTGACAACTTCAACCCTATGGAGACTTTTATAGAGCTTTATGCGCTGAACATTTAAGCAAGCAACAGCTTTTCTCTATCTGCTATAGTTTTCATTCTATAGGCCAAAAAACACGAAAAATGGTTAATTTAGGGGCCATAACCCCTATAAGGGGTCATCTGACAACTTCAACCCTATGAAGACTTTTGTAGAGCTAATTGAGCTGAACATTTAAGCAAGCAACAGCTTCTCTCTGTCTGCAATAGTTTTCATTCAATGGGCCAAAAACATGAAAAAACATTATTTCAGGGGCCGTAACCCCTATAAGGGTTCATCTGACAACTTCGACTCTATGGAGACTTTTGTACAGCTAAATGAGCTGAACATTTAAGCAAGCAACAGCTTTTCTCTATCTGCTATAGTTTTCATTCTATAGGCCAAAAACACGAAAAATGGTTAATTTAGGGGCCATAACCCCTATAAGGGGTCATCTGACAACTTCAACCCTATGAAGACTTTTGTAGAGCTAATTGAGCTGAACATTTAAGCAAGCAACAGCTTCTCTCTGTCTGCAATAGTTTTCATTCAATGGGCCAAAAACATGAAAAAACATTATTTCAGGGGCCGTAACCCCTATAAGGGTTCATCTGACAACTTCGACTCTATGGAGACTTTTGTACAGCTAAATGAGCTGAACATTTAAGCAAGCAACCGCTTTTCTCTATCTGCAATAGTTTTCTTTCTATAGGCCAAAAACATGAAAAAACATCATTTTAGGGGCCGTAACCCTTATAAGGGGGTCATCTGACAACTTCGACCCTATGGAGACTTTTGTAGAGCTAAATGAGCTGAACATTTAAGCAAGCAACAGCTTTTCTCTATCTGCAATAGTTTTCATACTATGGGGCAAAAACATGAAAAAACGCTATTTTTCACCTTTAAGGGGCTGTAACCCCTATAAGGGGTCATCTGACAACTTGGAACAAATGGAGCCTTTTGTAGAGCTTTTAATGCTGAAGCAGTATGGTGGCATCAGATTTAATCTCTTATACTTTTTGATTTACAAGCCAAAAACAGTAGTCTGACCCCCCCTGGTCTATTTTTAGCAACGGCGGCCATGTTTTTCGTCGAATCGAAAATCCCCACATCAGTTCTGTGGGGGATACCCTAAGGTACCATCAGACAAAATTTGGTTTGAATCTGTTCAGCTGTTTCAGAGGAGAAGAAGTTTGAAGAAAAGTTAACGACGACGACGACGATGGACGACGACGGACGCCAAGTGATGGCAATAGCTCACATGGCCTTTGGTCAGGTGAGCTAAAAACAGAAGTTTAGCATCCCTTTTACGGCATGGTGTCATTTCTATTTTTCTGATCTTTTGAACTTTTTTATTAATGCTTGTTTTTAAGGTAAAAAATGCGACATCATTTCTTGAAAAAATAAGCCGGTCGATGTAAAGGTTTTTTACTTTTAATTAACAGCCAGGTTTATGTACTTTCAGAGCATGTATAGCACTATAGAGGATTTAGTGCAGGTTTGAGTCTAATCTAGGCTTGAATTATAGCAAAAATGTGTAAATTTAATGTTTTTTCAGGTATAATTTGTTTTCAGAGTTATCTGTTTGTAATGAAAAGATATTATTTTTGCAAGTAACAACTAACTGGAAGATTATCTAAGGAATATAAGGATTTCAACGATGTATGATAAGTGTTTATAAGGTTAAATATAGTTTTAGAATAGTTATTGGTAGAAGCATATGTGCTGCAAATCTATGGACGTTTCCTATGTTTACCTAGAAGTGTGTTTTACTAACTAAGGACCAACAGCGATAAAACAAGTTATAAGCAATTTGAACAATTTTCCTTTGATGTTTATTATTTGAGATAACCTGTATCACATACTGGCTGTGATACAAAAATAACAGGTCACTTCTAAGGAGGCCCTTATGTTACAGTGGCGGATTCAGAGGGGGCGAAGGGGGTGTACGCCCCCCTTTAATTGAGAAATTTCAATTTTTTCTGTATAAAATTGATCAAGCAACTTCAATTTTCATCAAAATCTGACATTTTTAGCAATTACGCCCCCCTTTCATGGACCTCTTGATCCTCCCCTGGCTATGCATTGACGTCACATGTTCTTCTATGTCAATTTATGAATGGAAATATTGGAAGGTCATTCATAAAATTGGCACATCGCTGCCTCCACTAAAATATATTTCTAATAAAATGGAATTATAAGGAAATAAGAAGTTGGTCATGAAAAAATTGGTATTGCTGATAATAAAAGAAATATATGAAATTTTGTTTTTCAGATAGATTTTATCATCACGTTACTGGGCTCACCTTATACTAGATCTCAAAAACACAAAATGCCATATATTCCATATATACCCCCCCCCCCTCTTCTTAAAAAAATATTATGAACCATACAAGCAGGACAGAATTGTGCACCACAACAGACATACTTTGGTTAAAAAGGTATCCTGTGACATTCTTGTGGTGTTAAACAAGAATCACTTTTTCTGATATCTTTATATTATTAAATTTTTGACCTGTTATGTAATATTTTAAAATTTTGTATAATATAAAATTTTGTAAAGATTCAAATTTTTGGAGGTTTATAAAGAACTTTGATAGATCTCTTTTTTAGGATACAGAAGTACCTGTTTTATTGATTTTTCAATAAAATTTTATATTAATACATAATTGAGATTTTTTATAGAAAGTTTTAGCAAGTTGGAAACAATTTTCATCTTAATAGGAACAGAAATATTTAAAATTTATGTAGTACACATTATACTAATCTTTCAACAAAAATTGTAAAGCTCAGGATCAAAAAGACAAACTGACAGACAGACATACAATCATGCTCATTACATTTCATGCAATTAACAGTGGCAGATTCAGGGGGATGTTCCTAGGTTGTGAACCCCTTGTGTTCCTCAGAAAATGTTGTGATTTTCATGTAGATTTTCTGTAAAAACTGGTCTAGAACACCCCCCCCCCCTTTTGCCAATAGTAGTCAAAAATGTGCCCTGCGCCCTTTTGAAAATTTCTGGATCTGCCCCTGCATTTAATGAGCTAGTACATCAAGTGTGATGTGATACAAGCCCAACATAATATACATGTACAATGCATGTTGGAGGCCCAATTTGGATGAACAAATGCTATAGACTTTCATGCAACATATTGTGGATTCAAAGAATTTTTGATGCATGCAACCTATGGTAGGCCTTCAATTTTTTTTCTTTTCTAGAAGTAAACAGGCAACCATGCAGAGGACACAGACAACAACATAATATCACCATACATCTGCATTTTTTTTTACCACCATATAAAAACCACCATAAAAATCGTCCATCCTTTTCATTCTTTTGGCTTAATTAATTGTCACCTTAAGTTGACTTAAAGCCAATACAACATGATACTTACAAACAAACAGCCAATGTGCATAATGTCTGGGCCGCTGCACACCAAAATACAACTTGGATGTAAAAACTGTCTTTTTATTCATTTTTAATTCCAGGTCCAAGCTCTTCCACTATTTCCATTTCAAATAAACAATTCCACTTAAAATAGTTCATATAAAAAGTTGTGAATTTCTTTCCTGTAAATGCTAGATCAATACAAGTACATCTTTTTTGTCCATTTCAATTTTTCCAACCATAACAAATTATGATATAGTTACATTCTTTTTAAACTCAGCATAACATAAAAACCATCACTTCATACACAGCTTATGTTAAACTGAAACATTTGTCCTCTGATATTCCCATTACATATTCCTTTGGTTTGAAATTCCATATCTTGTATACTCTTTAAAGATGTAAAAAAAACTTTGACTTCCCAACCTTTAGTTTCACATTTCTTTAACATATGCATATATAGATCTATTTGGCGTGCAACTAGTTCAGCATCTGTTTTATTCTAAGATGTAAAATATATGTCATTTGTCCGATATGCACAAATCATATTTCAATATCTGCACTATAAAATTCTCCAATTAATACAATTATCATATCGAATCCTTCTATTCCAACCTCCAATGTTTTTTCAACATCAAATACCATATATCAGTACAAATTTTTTTTTCGCAATTAACACTCCAACCTTAAAACATAGCCAATCTTGCAATCATGCAAACACAAATACGGTAAATATATATTTGCATAAAAATCCTTTAGTTTGAAATTCTTTTGGTTTACTTGCATTACCAAAGTTGAAATGCACTATAAAGTTCAGGTTTATGTTTACAAAATTTCCATGATTGGATAAGTAGACGAATATTTGCATAAAATCATAGAATCCTTAAAAAATGTTATTTTGTTTAACAATAAATCCTTCAAGTCCATATTCTGAATCCTCAATTTCCAAAAAGTTCCTATTTTGCATAACAGTAGTTGAAATTAAACAGAAATTCAACAAACTTCACATCTACATGAAAAAAAAATTCCTTATTGGTTATTCAGAATAAATAAAAAATTTTACTACAGAGTCGTTCGAATATATTAACCGATTCTTTACAAACAATAAATTATCATTCAATTCATTTATATATGAAAAGGTAGTGATAATCAAAGTCCCCTATAGTTACGGCTGTACAGAGACATCGAAAAAGTCGTAAAAAGTCTTTGATACAAGGTTACTAGCCTAAAACAATTCCGCTATAATTTATCATGCTTTATTTTGTACTTTTAAAAGTATGTATTTTGAGTGACTTAAATATCTATTTCTCATATTCCAATTTGCATTTTACAACTTTTCATGCTATAAATTTATCAATAAGAACAGATAATACAATCTTTCATGTGTGGTGATATAAATATTCTGCAGATAGCAGCCAAAACATAAAAATGTTACTCAAAACTGACTTCTTTAGGCATACTCATATATAGTCATGATGGTTAACTCCCCAGTCAGTTAGTCAATTCATACTTTTTCCAAAGAGCTAAAAAAAAGTCTCACTAGGTATGCAAATTTTCTCCTTGAAAAAACGTGTGAATTAAGTTTATCCCAAGTATGCCCTCAGAGACATAACACCAAGCAATCTCTATAATATATGCAGCTCAAGCATTCCTCAGAATGCTATTGTTTAAAAGAAAACACAGGCAACTTTTGGTTTAAAAAGTCGCTACAGGAAATAAAGTACTTCAGTGTCACCTTTATATGGCATTTAAGATCAACTTTTATCTGCAGCAAATAATGATAATAGTTTAAGTTCATAGCTATCTTGAGTTTAGGTTATCAAATTTGTAAATAGAGTCGATACCATGATACCAATCATGCTGTGGTAGCTCACTGGGCTGAAGACAGAATGCAAATTTATACAAATCAATCCCTGACAATCCTCAAGTTGAAAATGGCTTTTGTTCTTAAAGATCCTCATATCCTTGAAATCTTCAATGAAATGTTGTTTCCACAATACATTCCTGATTTTATTCTTCGATAATTAATTATTTTTCTTTCATTAAAATTTGTGAATCAATTTGATGAATAGAATCATAGTTTTAATCCTACTGCAAAATTATTGACACATGAAATATTTATTTGACATCAATCTTAATGAATAAAGAATTTAGAAAACAACGGAGTTAGCCATTGATAAGAACAACAACCACTTGTAATACATGTATCCTCAAAACTCAACTTTCTCTATATCTATGAAAACCAATCAATCAATCAATCAATCCAACAGAATCCTCTATATCAAGATGACAACTTTTAAAATGTTTCCTCTATTATTACATATTCAATATTTTTTCTCATATTTCTTATAATAAACGATCAATTGTCTCTCTACAATTGTTCACTTGAGGCCACAATAGTTTTCTTAATAAATATAAACATGTAACCACTTATTAAGTAGGCGACAATATTCTTTCTTATTTTTTTCTATTATCACTTATTCAATAGACGGAAAACACTTTTCCTTATGTTTATAAAGACAGATTACTTCAATATGATGTAAACGTTTACAGTATTAGTTATGGAATATGGTTTGGTTATACAATATTGTTTAATATGAGTAATTAATCATTTGGTCGTTGTATAATATTCCGTTTAATAACCTATAAATCTGTTTATAAGGCCAAGTGATATTCTATTAATATATAGAAAAACAAAGTACTAAATGGTGGTAAATCTGATGATAAATCAAAAGTATTATAAGAAGAGATTGTTGAAATAAGTATGATGAACCAAATGCAGTTCCAAGGTGTGTGTGTGTATTGGTTTTAATGCCCTTTTTGGCTCAAATGGGCATGGCAAGACAGTCATTTTTGAAAACAGATGAAATGAAAGTACATGGAGGAAACCACTGACCTCAGGCAGATAACTGACAATCCATGTAGCATACAGATGAAGCATAAAAGATATCTATGTTGTGCATTAGATTAGGTTTGTCGGTTACCTGCCCAAGGTCCACCATTAAAATTGACTGCCCTATGTGGCCCAGGTCTGTTGAAAAGGGCATTTAACCTGAACATACACATGATGCCCAATACAAAGTAGGATGGCATTCTTTTAATGCACATAGTTTATATTTGGAGGTACATTCTAATATGATGCAGGTTAAACCTGTGACGCTCCCGAAGTTTGAACGTATCCTTAAATATGTTACAAGCTAAAATAAGTTTTCAAATGTTTATTGGGCAATTAATTGAAACAAATTCTTATTCGAAAATAAAACAAAGTAGCTTTTCTTGTGGGTCCTGTGTGCACTTAATGACGTCAGGTATTTTCAAAGAAAAAAGTGTTAAAAAGAGGCAGAAAGTCCGGGAAACCTTGGGTGGTTTACCGGATGTTGAAGGAAACATTGAATTTTTTAAGTTCTTAGAAATTAAGGTCAAATGATTCAGATGTGTTTGTCTGGAGCATCATCAATTTGAAACAAAGATTTCTACATCTTGGGAAAAGGTTTGTTCCAATACATTCATAAGCTGTGCACATGGCTACAGCATTGTTATCAACAGAGCAATGCTTTTGAAGGTTGTTTGCATTGAATAGATACTTTAATTAGAGCATGTATTAATTAAGTGCTTGTTTTCATTTAGATTAATTTAGAAACTAAAATTGAAATAATTTGGCCTTGTACAAGTTTGTAACAGATTAAAGGCATATTGTCTACGGCAAACTCATTTTTTTACCCCTCAATTTTTTGGTGTCAATTAGACCGAAATGCAATAAAATGAATATTGAAAAACAAATTTGCTACAAATTTTGCCTCAAAAGTAGTTTATTTTGATCAAAATAGCTCGACAATATTGATTGATATTTTATTTACCTGTACTACGTCACATTGACACAGATTTAGACTGAGTAGTTTTAACACGGACACTAAGCGGAATCTCGAGTTTTGTCCCCGAATACATTGATATGTTGAAAAAATACCGATATTTTTCGTGTTTACCTTTTAAATAACATTCAAAAATTAATACAGGCAATAATTGTCAGTTTTATTCATTAAGTAGCTCTAATATTCGGTTGCCGTTTAAATTTTCTTCCGAGCTAAAACTTCGAGAAACAGATTATGCACCACGTGCAAGAACTATTGAAGTTTTCAATCAAAGAAAGTATAGTGCACATGCTTACAGCTCATCTACATCTCATGAATATGAATTTTTGTAAAGCTTTACAAATATTATTTATTTTTCAATTTTTTAAGTAATAAAGAACCCTAGTGGTATTTTGAAAGTTTGTATCTTTCTAAATAAACAAAACGAATAATCTGACGACAATTTTTTGGTTTTACAAAAAAATATTTTTTCGTAGACAATATGCCTTTAATCCCTATTGAAGGATTAATTGATCCAAACAAAGGGAAATAATTCAATCTGATTTAAAAGTCAAAAAACTTCCGACACACCTATAGAAGGGATCAGACAAAGATGAATCATACATTGTAAAAATAAAGGTAAAACAAAGAAGGGCCTGAGGTACAGTAGATTCCTCTTAATTGAATAAGCAATTTGTACAATTAACCAATTGTATGTGTGTTGAGTGTTTAATGCTCTTTTCAACAAACCTGGGCCATGTAGGGCGGTCAGTATTATTTATTATGGTTGAGGAAACCAGGGTGATTGGAGGAAACCACTGACCTCAGGGAATCAATCAATTGAATGAAAAATCAAATTTAAACAGATAAAAGAAGATTTTAATAACATTAAAATCCAAATTTCCAGATACCATGATGAAGTCCTCAACTGCAAAATTTTAATTAAACAAAGGCAATATTCAAAATCTACCAAGAAAATACTACCAACATCTATCTAAATGAACCGTGGTCACTTTTATATGTCTTGTAATTCAACTGCTTTTCCTTTGAATTTAAAACTACCAAACAGAGCTGCCATCTTTTTAAATTTCCAAATAAGGTTTTTAAGTATTTCTGTGATGTTTCCTATCACTGTGTTTCATAATTATTGGTTTTCATGGTTTTCCTGGTTGGCATTGACCCACGAAACTTGATACCCCACGAAAAGGATATTTTACATTGATCTGTATGCTGCAGACTTCAGAACCACAAATTTCAGAATCCACAAACTTACCTTTTTTCATCAAACCATGAAAATTGGTACACACGAAAATAAATGAATCCACTGTATATTCATTATTAAAGAAGAACATAAAAATCAGGAAAACATATGAAGATCTGGAAGGTTGATATATGTGGTAAAAGGTTAAAAAAAATTGTATAAAGTTCTTGAAAATGTGTTACTGACCTTTAATTTCTGTTTCAGTTTGGAATTCCATGTTTCAGTGTGACAGAATATACTTGTTTACTTCAATTCAATTTCATATGCACTAATTTCCACTGTTTTAAAACCATTACAGTCACAATCAAATAATATTCTAAGTTACTGTCATAATCTTCTTTTGAAGCTGTTATTCCATTTAAAAAATACCATATGGAGGAAAAAGAATTTTCACAGTTTCCAAGTACATGTACATGCAATATATAAATCCAGTTTATATATTTGATTAGATTTTTAAAATGATAATTTAAACACAAACTTTTATATACAGGTAAACAATATAAATTCAATTTTTCATTTTTCTATATCACATTCAGTCGCCCAAATCGGCATTAATTTTTACACTTTATTTGTCTTAATTAGAAAAAAAACTTTCACAAATAATAAATTGCAACTGAATCAATTTAATTTCACAACTTCAAAAATATTTAAATTTCACTTCCAATGCACACATAATATTGTAAACACTTTGCACTATTTTTAATCTCCATTTTACAGTAGCTTAGAAATAAACAGTCTTAGTTCAACAGGTATAATACACCCAAATACAAATATAAACTTCCTATATCTTTAAACAGATAGGGTTCAATTCATTTCCTTTCCCATTAATTGGAATTTACATCCCAGTTTTTTAGTCAAAACATCCTGTTAAAGGAACGATATTAAGAGATAAACTTTCTTGATTTTTTTTTTTTCCAATTTTACAAGTGTGATAAACTTTCTTAATTTTTTTTTTATTTACATGTGTAAAAATCCTTCCAATAAATCGAAAGTCATTTCTTATTGTCCATAAAATCTGAATGATATTCTTCAGTAAAAAGACACTAATCTATTACAGGTGAATGAAACTGAGAAAGTCCAAAATATTCTTTCAATAAATCGAAAGACAGTTCTAATTTCCTGTAGAATCAGAATGATTATTTCCTTAAAAATAAACTGTAATCCATACTAAATTCAAATATATGCATCCATTCTATTAATTTAAACCATTAGAAAACTAATTTAATAATTTGCTCTCAATTCTATATCTCACAACCTCCTACTTTTCTTGTTCAATTAAAATTGCCTTTTTTTAATTTAAAAATCTGCAATTTTCAATTAAAATCATTCAAACATACATGTAAGACAATTTAGTGTAAATCACGTGAAAATTACATAACACACATAAATAAGTCCATATTACATGAAAATAGTCGGGTTTTTTTTACATGGAAAATGTACACATTCGACACAAATCCATGTATGCTTAGAGCTCTCTGTAAAATTCTATATTTATAAAATATGAAAACACTTGAGGGCTGTTGACCCAAAATATAAGATTTTGATGTCATCGAAGATCCATTTATCATTCCTGTCAAATTATTCAAAGTATTTGCCATTTAAATTAAATTTTTCACTACAGGTGTAGAAGAAAATACAATTTTAAAAAATCTCACATTAAATAATTTGAAATGTACATGTATGCGATGATCTATATATGAAAACTAAAAACTGCATACAAATCAATGGGACAAGGGCCCTGACCCTTACTTTCAACTCTAATGTTGAACAAATATGATTTTACACAGTTTCTAATACTGAACATAACCCATTAACCAGTAGACCCAAGTTCAAGTGTGAATAGATGAAAAGACAAACGGACACAATAACACGGCTGGTCATCTCCTCACTCATAATATTTTCTTATGAAAACAATTCCGTGAGAAAATCTTCCGGTTATGAGAGAGAAGAGGAAATGCGTCCACTTCAAACTGTACGTGTGTCACATTTGGAATGTTTTATTACATAGTTGCAGTGTATATCGAAAAAAGGGGAATGTCATGCAGTGTAAAAATGATTTTTACAATAACTTTAAGTCATCAGAATGTCAGTGGTAGCACTATCCGTTCTAATTTCATTTTCCCGTGACTGAAGGAGTGGAAAATTTTGGACAAAAACTTTTTCACGAGTCTTGTTTCGGTGCTGTCCATCAATTTATAGTTGTTATTAGTGTTGAACTTACACTAGATATTGCCTTAAAATGTTTGGAAAAAGTAAAGTGTCTAAATTTGCCATTTGGGGATAATATGACGAAAAAAACGTAAATATGATGAGAGAGAGGAATGGTTGTGCGGGAGAAAATGCACTATGAGTGAGAAAACTACTTTTAAATGAATGAATGTGGTAAAGTAAAAAGAAATGCTTAAATATACTCTCTCAAAAAAGAAACGCAACATGCAAAAATTTTGAAATTACATCGCAAACAAAAGTCGAGTTTTATATCATCAGTTGTTGCAATATCATTATGAAATTTTACTTGGCAATTGTAGAGGGGCCATGTTTTTTTTAATTGTTAAAATTTTTATATATGTCGACAAGTCGAGTGCGCATGCCAATCAGAATTATGTCATGCAGTTTGTTTGCAAGGCAGTACTCAAACTGACATCCCCAATTTAAAAAAGAACGTTCCGCACAGGATTTCAATATCAGATTCTTATAACCCACAAGTTTCTGTTTTCTTTCCGTGGTTTTTGATTGCGCAATTAGGCGTTGGCGCATGCGCATATCCAATTTAATCAGTAGATGCACGATTTTTCATAAAATCAAAATTTTCAGAAGGTCTTTAACAATGTTTAAAAAGCAAAAATTTCTTGTGTTTTACGTTTGTATTGTGATTGGTAAGGATTCTCATGTACCAGTTTGACTCTAGATGCACTACACTCCTCCCAATTTTTCAAAATCTCTGAACCGTCCTTCTCATACTGTTTGCCATTTGTTAGAATGTTTTGCAGAAGCTTTCTTTGTAAAAATGGTATTTTAGTTCACGACAATGTTTTGGTGCTGATATCACTCTGGATGAATAATCAAAGGAGAATTCCCTTGTTCAAAACTCCTTCAACCGATATGTCGTGTACGGGGAAAATTCACGCCTCATATTGAGCATGATATTAACCACTTAAGACAGGATTATCGTTATGATAATGATGGTATCAAAGAAAGGAAGATTTTTGCTTGGTTATGGAACCAAAAAAGTAAGCGTTTCAAATAATGGTTACCAGAATTACTGGATATTAGCTAAGACTATCAATTTCTATAATTTTTTCAAAGTTGGAAAAGCGCAAGCGCTAGCGCCACCCGATGTTTTTAAAAACGTAGGGTATGGGAGCAAAGGCTTCAATATGTATGAAAATGGGAGCCAGAAGATCGTATGCAGCGTTTTTTTAGAAACCGAGAGAACGCAAGTGAAGTCGTAATTTCATCATTTAGTCGGTATTTCTACAGTTGGCGCTACGCCGTTGTTGGCTGGTAAATTTGAATTTTGTTTACATCACACGTATGATTAATCATTTCTAAATGATTCTGCAAAATTTCACATTCGTACGACAATTTTTAGTTGAAATTCAATAGTTTGTATTTCAATGGTATTTTAAATATCTTTATTTGTTGCGTTACTTTTTTGAGAGAGTATATAATACCAAATGAGGTGGGTGCATTTCAAGGAACAACCTCTCATTATCAAACGAGACGTTCTCAATTTTTCACAAGAAAAACGTAAATATGCACCTCAGTACAGAAACTATAGCCAGAGTAGTGCCAATTGTCAAACAGGATGACAAACCAAATCCTTCAAACTACCGCCCTATTTCTTTGTTAAGCTGTGAAGAAAAATGTTTTAATATTGAAACCCTTTTATCCCTATTGTGTCTCACAAATTTGTTGTATTTTGTGTTACCAGACCCTTAGATCGCAATGGAAGAGGGAGGTTTGGCGCCATAAAACTTGGTTCAACCCACCGTTTCTTTTGAAATGTCTGTACCAAGTCTGGACTATTGCGCTCTTCAATTCCCTGGTATGTCTTTGCCTTTTCTTCTTGGGTAAATGAGATTGATCATCCCTGTTCGGTAATTTTGTTGTTACCTTTATTATACATACATATACTATAATATAATCATATCATAAATAACTCTCTGCTCTATCCATACCAATCGGGATTTCTCCAGCGTCACTCTGCTATATTTTTGATAACAAAATATCAAATATTTTAAATTTCTGTGACTTTTCTAAGGCATTGATAGAGTAAGGCATCGGGGTTTTTAGCAAAACTAATCATATTGGACTGGATAAAATATTATATAACAAATAGGAAACAGTTTGTTGCCCTAAATCAGACTTCTTCTTCCTTTGGTGCAGTAACAGTTGGTTCCGTCCTTGGTACTTTATTATTTCTATTATATATTAATGATATAATTGACAATTTTGGGATAATCGCACGAATTTTCGCAGACGACATCTCCCTCAAATTTGCTGGAAATGATTTCTCGTCATTAGAAAACATAATACATGATGATTTGAAGATATTACACGACTGGTCACAAGATCGGCTTGTTGAATTTAATCATTAGAAAACAAAAGAATTTATTTTTTCAATAGTGCTTATGTTGAAACAAACATTCTTTCTAATGATGAGGTGGTAAAAATTGTAGACCATCGCAAACATTTAAGTGTAACATTTATGTCTGATGAAAATTGGACAATAGCTCATATAAACAATATTGTTAAATTTTCCTTGAATTAAGCAGCTTAAAGCTCTAAGAAAATTAAAACATGTTTTTTTGACGTATAGAGTCTATCGACTATTTATTTTCGACTTTTTCTAGAATGTACGAGAGAGGTCTGGAATGGTTGCCTCAAACTTGAAATAAAGAAACTGGAGAAAAAGTCGGATTAGTCTAACTTAAAGCTGCCAAAATTTTAACTGATCTGACTAAATTTGCCAGTAAAAAGGCTCTTAACTTTAAAACTGGTTGGGATACTTTGACTGACAAGCGAAAAAAAAACAATGTGTAGAAAATAATGAGATGGGACCATGGGAAATAAGTGTACTCGACACAGCCCACAATCAAGCAGCAATTCAGAAAAACCACAATGGACACCCGCCAGCAGCCTTCAACGAGGCCAGAAGGCGCTGCTCATGGTTTTGCAAATGGTCCATGGTCTAAATAAAATGCATTTAATTCAAATCCAGTCCTAAAATAGTCACAAACAGACCCCCTTCTTAAACAAGGAACAGAAAACATCACAAAGACAAGTACAAACGAAAAGCTTTGTCAAAGATTCCTGGCTTAGGACAGGTACATATGATATGTGGCGGGGTTAAACTTGATCGCTATAATGCTTAAAAATGGCAATAGTAAAAAAGCTGTTTTTTATAGAATGCACAATAAAATTTGCCCTAAATATCTAAGTGACTGTTTTTTGCAACCTTTGGACCCGAATGTTACTTGATAAAATCTATACAAGAGTTGACACTTAAGTATGTCTCGCCTGTCGGCTCCTTCACAGAACTCAATGAAAGTCTAGCTGGTCCTTCAGAAAAAGTAAGGCCAAGGTCATGTGACAGGCGACAGTATTCCATTTAACCATCACAAAGATGTCTGAAGTGTGTTCTAGATACCATAGTTGAGAAACAATGAAAAAAGAACACATCGTAGTACCATTCATTCATTTACAAGTATTTTTCTCACTCATAGCGCATTTTCTCCCGCACAACCATTCCTCTCTCTCACAATATTCACATTTTTTCGTCATATTATCCCCAAACGGCATATCTAGACACTTTACTGCTTTTCAAACAGTCAAGGGCAATATCTGGTGTAAGTGCACCAATAATTACAACTACAAATTGACGGAAAGCATCGAAACAATACTCGTGAAATAGTTTTTGTCCAAAATTTTCTACTCTTTCAGTCACGAGAATATGAAATTAGAACGGATAGTGCTGCCACTGACATTCCGATGACTTAAAGTTATTGTAAAAATAATTTTTACACTGCATGACATTCCCCTTTTTTCAATATACACTACAACTATGTAATAAAACATTCCAAATGTGACACACGTACAGTTTGAAGTGGACGTATTTCCTCTTCTCTCTCATAACCGGAAGTTTTCTCACGGAATTGTTTTCATAAGAAAATATTATGAGTGAGGAGATGACCAGGCGTGAATAAAGGGGCTGCTCCTTTCATATTTAAAACGAAAGAATATGGAATGTGCCAGAGAGACACGATCCACATATGGAAATGATTTTGATTAATGTACAAAAGCAAAATTACCCTGCGTGTGAAGCGCTTTTCTGGATTAACCTTCATCATACATGCTAGGAGTAGAAAACTTGGAAAACCAGTAGAATATTAGATTTGAATAAACAAAAACAGAAGCCAAAAAATATTTCAACAAGGACCAAACAGTAAATTTATCAATTTTAAAAGAAATAGCCAAACATTGTCTTTTGCGAAAATATATAAGAGTATACAACTGAAGCACAGGGAAGCTTTCTATGACCTCCACACAGCACTAAAGCCAAACTCTGAAATAATATTTAAAACGAAAGAATATGGAATATGTGCCAGAAAGACATGATCCACATATGGAAATGATTTTGATAAATGTACAAAAGCAAAATTTCACTGCGTGTGAAGCAAACATGTGATTCTACTGCTGGGAGACAAAATCTCCCGACTTTTTGTTAAATCTCCTGCTTTTTCAAGACATGACAATATTTATATTTTATAGACATTTTAATTGTTCAGTCATAAAACATTTTCGGTAATTTCAGGATTTGTCAATTAGCCAGTTGTTAATTTCAAAGGTTTAGGTGTTAATTGAGGGTTTATTGTCCTAATTGACCTAATAATTGTATAAACATTTGGAGATTAATCAGTGAAGCCAGGTGTATATGGCACTCGCTTGTGCCCCAAAGTTTCATTTTAATATTTACAATGTGATTTTTTTGTCACGAATATATGTATATACTCCATATTCCTTTCATTTCTATAAAGACAGACAGACAGACAGGTTAAATCTATTTGTCCCATTCAGGGGCGGATCCAGAAATTTTCGAAAGTGGAGGTTCCAAATACTGGGTTCTGTGGGCCAAAGAACCAATTTTGCTGAAAATGTACCGGTACACAAAAATTTAAAAAATTTTGGAGGAAAGGGGATGGTTCCAACCCCTGGAACTCCCCCCCCCCCTGGATCCGCCACTGCCATTCACAAACATGATCTGGCCATTAGTACAAAGTAAGAACTAGTAGAATTTACGGTAAAACCTTATTAACTTTATCCTCAACATGACTATAGCTACCTTCATGTAGTTTTGAGGGATTGTAAAACCCTTGTCTATGATTAGATCAAAAAAATTTTTAAATCTATGATATTTTGGCCCGTACAAATTTGAAATGTTGTCCCAAGCCATTATGAGTCAAATATCTTAACCTTGATAAAGAAAATTTTCTCAAATCTACGATATTTTGACCCCCATGTGAAAATAAGACCTATCACCACCATGTAAATTGATCTTATGAAAACCATGCTATCAAATATAGTATTTAAACATATGGAAAATCGTATTTTAAATATGACAAGATATATGATTAAATGTCCAACCTCTGATGGCATATTAAATCGTGTCACATTACAAAGATCCTAAGCATTCATCACTTATCGTTTAAAATTTTCATGTTTCATTTGTAATGATTTTATTAAATTATGATATTTAAATCGTCCAGGAGGTATTATTGATATGGAAGCATAAAGGAAATTAATTTTTGGGTTCAAAGGCAACGTTAAAAGTTTTTTGGGCAAAGTTTGTCTTTGCAGAAAATTTTATCAAAAAGGATAGAATATAAAAAATAAAATTAACCTGCTGTGGGCATGTTTTCAAAAAATTTGAATGAGAATCTAAGAATTATTTTATTATGGCCATAAAACAAATTAATAAAGCACATCCTTTCAGTGTAAAATCTTCAATTCATTATTAAATATATTAACTAAACAGTGGTATATTTAACACAGAAACATTAACTTTGAAGAGCTTAAAGAAATAGTCTAGAAAATATTTAACAAAGTAAATTAAAGATTTGACAATAACAAAAAGATTTTAACAGGTGACTGTTAAATTTTATATCAACATTTCAGAAAATTAAATTTGGTAACAGTCCATTTAAAGATGATATTGACCTTCATTGTACAAATATGACTGAATACCAAAATATTAGTAAATGCAAAATTAGGTTTATGACCTACATTAGTTTAAATGTATTTTTTTAACTGGATTGGGAAACAAGCTTTATGCTTATGTGAATCACTCTCCAGCTTGCAATTTGTGAGTGTGGCCTTCATAGCGTCCCCATTGAGCCTACTCTTATCAAGTTCTACAACAGGTTCTTTAACATGCAAAGGGTATTCAGCTCTCCACATACATGGGACAACTTTTTTCGTCCCTTCCGAAGGACTAGCATCTACATTAACAGTTGGAAACAGTAAAACCAGCTGTTTAAGAGAAGTCAATTAAAGGCAGGAATTGCTACAATTTGTGAATTTTTATTATTACTACATTTAAAGAAATCAATTTATATAATCCATCTCACATAACATGAACTTTTTCAGTAACCTTCAGTACAGACTTGAGAAAGAAACATATGACAGCATTGCCAAACCCTCCTGACTCAAATTGATGCTACCCACATATTCCATGAAAGAGTTTATAAAGGGTAAATGTAGGGCAAAATTAAATCTTTGAATATACTGACATATCATTTTTTATGAGGTACCAAATTTTGCGGTTTTTGTCAACCATTAGCAAGAAATTTTGCATCAAATTCAAGATTGAATCTGTTAAAAGTAACAATTATCCACTATATTCCCAATTTAAGTATTTACACAATAACATCTCAGTTTGCTTCTGACACAGTTACTTTCCTCCATTATTTGAAGCTAGACACTTCTACACCCCAGGATGAGCCTCTTATATATGGCCCAAAACAAGCTTCAGTCTGCCGCCAAACATCTGCTAATAACCTTAATTATGAACTTGAGACAGAAATACAACAGCATGTCCAAACTTCTCCTACAATATTGATGCTGAACACTTGTACACCCCAGGATGAGCCTCTAGTATAGGGCCCAGCTTATACAGTCTACCATCAAACATCTGCTTATAACCTTAATTACATACCTGAGACAGTAATACGACAACATGTCCGAACTTCTCCTCCGGTATTAGATGCTGAACACTCGTACACTCCATGGTGAGCCTCTGATATAGGACACAACACAAGCTTACACAGTCTCCCATCAAACTTCTGAGTATTGAACAGCGCCCTCTTCAAGGGTTGTCCATCTTTGTACCAACATGTGATGGCATCTATTGCACCTAAAACACATTAAAAAATAGAACTTAACTTGCAATGGAAAACACAAAAAAAACAAGGGAGACTGTTAGAAAGCTCATACCACTACTTTGTATACACTTTATTGGAAAGAAAACTATAGTTGAATTATCTTCATTGAATGTCAGATGTCAAAATAATACACCTCCTTCATCATCATGTAAACAGATAAAGGAGATATGTGGACAGACTGGCGGACAGAGAGACAGGGTGATTCCTATATTGTTTATTGTATATACCCTACATCCTCAAAACTTTTATTTGCAGAAGGTATAAAAATACTGTTTGTTTGCTTTGTTTCAAACCTTGCTGCAGACATATATTTAGGATAAGTCACAACCTTAAACCCTCCAGTCCGTCTTTTTCATTTCCAAATTTTTAATGTTATTTTGCGTCTTGTGCATATATATAATACATATCTCTTCATTTTTAGTTATAAAGAATTTTGATAGAAAACTAAGTTTGAGAATAAACATCAGGGCAGTGGGCTTGCTAAGACTACTCAACTTTATGTCTAAAAGTGCTTAAAAAATTATCAGAACCTTAAATGAATTCAAAACTTACTTGAGAATTTACATTGTAGCGTTACATTCTTATCTCCAGGTGAAACTTTGTTATCACATAAAGGGCTGTCAACAGAGGGCGCCACATACATTTTCTTAGACTTTCCTGTGGCTGTTTCTGGTTTACCTTAAAGAAAAGGGAAATAAATCTACAACCAACAATTTAAAGTACAGTGAAAACACATAGGGAGGGACAATTGATCTTGAATTTAAAACTGCACAAACTAAAATGCAGTCATCCTACGGCAAAAAAAAAGAAGGCGTTAAAATTTTCCTGTTATTGTATGTCAGAATCTTGAAAATACTACTTAGGGCAGATATTTGCAAAGCTTTATGACAAACATGGCAACTACAATTTTCCAATCATCAACTTTACTTTCTTGTGTATCAACATTCTGTAGTTTCCAGCTTATCATGCTTATAGGGTTTACATTTTGCAACTAATACATTCTTCAAGGGCATGCCAGATTTACTGTAAATGGTTCCTTGATGAAGCCTTATGTCTGCCACAACTATGGGATTTAAATCAAGGCCATCAGAAGGGTGCGATCCCACCCCTTTTGCAAAAAAAATAAATGCAAAACTCTCTAGCAACACACCAAAATTCACTAAAATGGGCCAAATCTAAAATTTTCTCAAGACTGGGATGCGACCCCTGCACCCCCCTTCCAACATAAAATGGCTCATTTTTAAAATCAAGTTGTATTTTTCCATCTTTCTGCATACTTTCAAAACAACAAGGAGTTACACTTAGTCATGCTAAGGATACCCCCACTTGGCCACTCAAAAAACAAGAAGTAGATGCGGGACTGATCTAGAAAGGGGAGGCACAATACAATTCATCATGCTAAAGCTGCAGACCAAATTTGAATTTAATCCCTTTAGTAGAAGCCAAGAAATCTGTTACGGAAAATAGTCTATTTTTTAACCCTTAAAAATGTCGGCTCAGAAAACAGGAAGTGGATACGCGGCTGACCTTAAAAGGGGAGGCACGATACAACTCATACCAAATTTGAAATCAATCCCTTCAGTAGAAGCTGAGAAATCTGTTCTGAAAGTTTATATACCAGTGGGGGTATAAAAATTGGAAATTGAGTGGTGAGATAATACTAAATTAATGCCAGCAAGGTTTATCTGACCATTAGGTGTGTCCAAATTTCAACCATGTTTACAACAGCATTGTGGGAAAACTTACTGTACACTTCCAGTTCTGCAGTAGTTTTGGCTGACCCTGCAGAGTTCCGAACTGTACATGTGTAAATTCCTCCATCATTTGGGGAAACCTCTCTAATCTCCAAAACATGGATTTCTCTTGAGTCTGTATAAATCTGGGAAAGGATAAAGTAAAATAAATTTTGGATTTTACAATTGCAAAGTATGCTAAAAAATATAAGATAAACACTGCCTAAAACGCTAGTGACAGATTGAGAAGTATATACATGTACATGACAATTCAATTTGGACCAATGGGATAAAATGATTAAGATTCATGTATTTTTTCGCCACAATATTTTCAGCAAGAGACTGGACTGGGTAATTTAAGTATTTAACAAACAAAATTTTTACCTACTGTATTTTGGACTGATGATCACAATTATACCAAGCTTTGCTTCTCTCACATAATAAATAGCTCTTCTGAGTGAGTGAACTCAAGAAAGATCATATGCAATGTTTTTGGTGGAAGGAGATTAGAGATATATATGCAAAGAAAGGTGACAGTTTGCTGCTGAATGGATGACAATGAACACATACATTTTTTCTTAGACTTGCCATTAGTTTCATGTCTATGAGGGCATGACACTTCTAGCACTCCTTAATTTCTATGACAAGAGTTTGTATTTCTGTGAATGGTTGACAGTTAATGGCAAACCTTACTTGTACAACTAAGAATTGGTGACAGCAATGGCATACCTTACTTTATTTCATGTACTGTGGTTTCATTATTTTTCGTGGGGTATAAATTTTCGTGGTTTTCGTTGGTGGCCATGAGCCACGAAAGGAGTAGGTTCTCGAATATTAATATTTGGCCCTAAAATTTCAAGTATGAGATAATCATGGCATATTTGTTGTAGATATAGTAATATGGATATATGTAAGACATAAGCATTTGAAAGTTTGATTTGTGACATAACTTCGTCACAGCGACGTCACAATTTTCGGCATTTTGCAAAAAATATTGAAAATCATTAGATTTTGCCTTTTTTCAATGCACATTTGTGCATTTGGAAATATAGAGCGCACTCAAGGACACCCTTCATAATCAAGTAGATTATAATTATGACCATATTAAAGGTTTTCTGAAAATATGAAGGGTGCCCTTGATTGCACTCATATTTTTCTTGACCAATTTAGAACCAATAAATTGTTAACACAGAGACATGTCTCGCCTGTCGCAACTGGACACAGTATAAAATGAAGTAAAAATCCTCCTTAAACTGATCTTAACTGATGCTTAAGCACCTGCATACCAAATATAAATGGTGAACCATAACTGATCTATATAAAACACTTATGACATAAGTAAAAAGTTAAAAAGTGTAAAATCTCAAAGTCAGTAGACTGTGACTGCAGGATCATACAGATAAAATACTTTTGAAATTGTATCAAAATATCAATGATGTACCATAACTGCTTCATGTTAAACAGACGTAAGAAAAAAGGTTAACCTCGGCCAAATCGGTGTAAAATTTAAAAGTCAGTAGACCGTGACTGCAGAATCATACAGATAAAATGCTTTTGAAATTGATCTGTACTAATGCTAATGCAAGTGCATACCCAATATCAATGGTGAACCATAACTGCTTCATGTTACACAGACTTAAGAAAAAAGGTTAACCTTGGCCAAATCAGTGTAAAATTTCAAAGTCAGTAGACCCTGACTGCAGAAGCATACAGGTGAAATCCTTTTAAAACTGATCCGTGCTGATGCTGTTGCAACTGCATACCAAATATCAATGGTGTAACATAACTGCTTCATGTTAAACAGACTTAAGAAAAAAGGTCAACCTCGACCAAATCAGTTTAAAATTTCAAAGTCAGTAGACCGTGACTGCAGGAGCATACAGGTGAAATCCTTTTAAAACTGATCTGAACTGATGCTGATGCAACTGCATTCCAAATATCAATGGTGTAACATAACTGCTTCATGTTAAACAGACTTAAGAAAAAAGGTTAACCTCGGCCAAATCAGTGTAAAATTTTATAGCAAGTAAAGTCTAACAATCCACGACCTTGGGTTGCATGACCCGGTGAACTCTGGTAAACTTGAGAATAATCTCTCTGTTGAAATTTGCAACAATGGAACTTGATCTCTTTGATCAGTTAAAGTAACAGCTATACAAACAAGATTATCTTGTTTTAGGAAAGAGAAATTTACCTGTATGAAAATTTTACTTGTTTGAAAAATTTACCTGTAGAAATTGAATAGTACGAACTGAACTAATGAAATGCTATACAGACTACCTGTAGTAGGTTACATGTTTTTTTTTTTAGGAAATACTTGTTATTAAAAACTAGTCTATTTTCTATATCAGAGTACTTTTAGCATATTAAAAATATTTTTTTTTATGAAATGCTTTAATAATCAATTTTTTTTTATGGTTTTTACAACTCTATTCATCATAGTTTGTCCTCAGATATATCTGAAATATCTGATATTACTGATTATTCAGATTTCTTATACATTTTTAGTCATAAACGAGGTAATTCTTATCGAAA
Organism: Arcuatula senhousia; assembly: GCA_963971305.1. NCBI lineage: Eukaryota > Metazoa > Mollusca > Bivalvia > Mytilida > Mytilidae > Arcuatula > Arcuatula senhousia. Next base: position 4,289,747 of record OZ020317.1, on the reverse strand, counting down.
GTATACTGTTGAATGACTTTAGATTACATTGACTGTTTAAGTGTCTATCTGTATATATAGTTTTTGGGCTCGTTTAGAAGGGGTACCAATATCCCCCCAATCTTTTATCAAATATTCCATTTCCGAAAAAAGTGTTTGCCAATATCCCATATCAGGATTGAAATTTCCCATTACGGGAAATAAAATATGAGCAGAAGCGGTTTCCATATTTGCTTCATGTTATACATGTATTTTCAATTCTATGTGAATCAAATGGTATGGTCTTTGATGGTGTAAAATGTAAATGATGCATAAGTAAAAAGATTTTGTCCTTAGAGTAACATTATATTAAACAGATTTTGATTTGAAAAGTAAAAAACTATCAAATTGATGGTCATATAACCATCTTTGATGTAGGAGTTTTCTTCCTTCAGAGTAGGAGTTTTCTTCCTACAGTGTAGGAGTTTTTTTCCTTAGTGTAGGAGTTTTTTTCCTTCAAGCAAAAAAATTCATACCCATAACAAGTTAATCTCCTCCGTATAGATGTCAATTTAACTGATCACGGTAATCATCTTCCATTGTTGCAAATTTCAATAGAGGGATTAAGTTGTAGTTTACCTAATTTCATTAAGGAGTACCAATATAAACACGGGGATTATAATTCTTTATTAGCAGTAAAGTCAGTAGACCGTGACTGCAGGAGCATACAGGTGAAATCCTTTTAAAACTGATCTGTACTGATGCTGATGCAACTGGATACCAAATATCAATGGTGTAACATAACTAGTTCACACAAAACAGACTTAAGCAAAAACTTTAACCAATTGTGGACGCCGTTGCCGCCGTTGCCGCCGCCAGAATCACCATACCTAAGTCTCGCCTTTTGCGACATTCGTCACAGGCGAGACAAAAAGTAGCAAAATATGGTGAAATTTGGGATTTTTCATTAAATTCCCCAAGTTTGACCCCTATGGTTGAATTGGTCTTTATAATATGTCAAAATGAAGTTCAGAATTAGAAAAACCAAGCACATGACTATACTTACTGAGAATTATAACATGAAATATTTAAGTTAAGATTTTTGCCAAATTGTAGGCCAAAAAAGGGTGTTTGTGAACCTTCTCCTTTTATTCCCACTAATAGGAAATTTAACATTGATATGTATGCTGCAGACTTCAAAACCACAAATTTAAGAATCCATGAACTGATCCTTTTTCACTAAACCACGAAAATTGGTACCCACAAAAATAAATAAATCCACAGTACATTTTATTACCTAAATTTTGTTACCTGGAAAGGGATGACTCTTTAAGCATACCTTATTTTTCTGACTAGAATGTAATACTGTTCCATCTTTACTCCAGGTTAATACTGATGGTGACCCTTCATATGAGGCCTTGAACTTTGCACTTTGACCTTCATTAACAAACTGTCGCCTTGGTTTGATGACAAATTCTGGTGGGGACTCATTTTTAGTCTCCTGTGATATCTTCCTTTCTTTGGTAATTACTCTAGAATATGGAAAATAGATAGAAGGCAATAATAAAACTATTCATAGAATTTCTTGAAATTTGGGGCAGACAGGCAAATTTTATTTTTTATTAATCATCCATTTTGTTTAAATAAGCTGTAATTTTAACCCAAAACTGACCAAAAATGAACAAAATTTGCCAAAAAATCCAAATAAATTTTTTAGAGCCGCTGTAAAAACTGGGTGAAATCCTTTTAAAACTGATCTGTACTGATGCTGATGCAAATGCATACCAAATATCAATGGTGTAACATAACTGCTTCATGTTAAACAGACTTAAGAAAAAAGGTTAACCTCGGCAAAATCAGTGTAAAATTTCAAAGTCAGTAGACCGTGACTGCAGGAGCATACAGGTGAAATCCTTTTAAAACTGATCTGTACTGATGCTGATGCAACTGCATACCAAATATCAATGGTGTAACATAACTAGTTCACACAAAACAGACTTAAGCAAAAACTTTAACCAATTGTGGACGCTGCCGCCGCCGCCGCCGTCTCGGGAATCACCATACCCAAGTCTCGCCTTTTGCGGCGAGACAAAAATTATGACTTTAAAGTTTTTTTTTATATAATTACCTATAAGTTATTAAAAAGGAAAAAAAAATCTCTGCATATTTACCCATACCTTGGTGACATGGGTACACAGGCAATTTGTCTTAACGTTAAATTAACGTTAAGCTCAATTAACATTAATTTCACGTTAAAGTTTAACACTAATTTAACGCTAAATTACGTTAGTTTAACATTAAAATTTTTAACATTAATTTAATGTTAAACTTTAACGTTAATTAACACTAATTAAACGTTAATTTTTAACGTTAAATTAACATTAACACAAATTGCCTGTGTAGAGTTTGGGCAAACAGAACTATTTCTTATTGTGGCCTAGATATATGTTTTTATATACAACAGCTGCCTGTACTTTCATGTCAATCTTTAGCAATTGAACTCATCCTTTTCATGACCCATGTTCTGGGTTCAGTGGCAGTTTTAGAGGGTTCAGTGGGTAACGGAATCTCCTTTCCATACAAAATTTTGGTCACATTGAAGGCTGCTGGCTGTTTTCCGTTGTGGAATTTTTAAATAATTGTTTACATTGTAGGTTATGTCCCATACACTTATTCCACATCACATTGTCTTCTATATATTATTTCTGTGTGATTTCTGCAAAATTAGTCTTGAAACTCCTTTTTTGTTCTCAAAGGAATGGGTGGAACCCTTGCCCCATTCAAATATTTCTTAATCTACCCTTGCTTCTTCCTATTCCCTTTACCCCCATCCCCCCATCCTACTCCTCATAGTGACTTACTTAGTAACTGGATCTAGATCAAGTTGTACTACATTTATCTGTTGCTCTTCATTCTGGTTTCCTAAAAAAGAAAATAACAATATAGATAACTTTTTTACTTGTGAGTAAATCTATAATTAAACAACACAAGAACAGTTGAAGGACACTTCCTGTCCCGAGACACAGACAGCTAGCTTGAAGCATATTTTTGGGAATTCCATTAAATGTATTGTGAAAGTATTATTGTTAGCGGGTACCAAATTTCATGGTTTTTTAGGGTCAGGTTAAACCACGCAATTAGATTCTGAACAAACAGAGAATTTAAAGTTGCTTTAAATAGAATATTAATAAATTCATGAATTTGCCATTTACTTCCAATTCCAAAAACCATAAAAATAGGTAACCCACACACATTTATACTTATGTATTGTATTTTAAGTCTTGGGCCAATGCAAGACAGTGAGCAGGGACCTCTGGTCATGTTAAAGGCTGCTGGCTGTTTTCCATTGTGATTTTTTAAATTGCTGTAAAATATTTATGTTGGTTGTGTCCCATACACTCATTCCACATCTCTTTACCATCTATTTCATAGTAATTATAAATTTCAGTGTACAAAATTTCATTAACATCGGACCATCAGTTTTTGAGAAATCAGCTTTTATGCAAGTATTAACTATGGTGAGATGGACAGACAGACAGAAAACTATCTGCTTCGAAACTTGATTTAGTTGGTGGCACGTAAAACAGCAATTAAATCTGTCAAAGTAAAAAAATGGCCAGATTTGGTTTAACAGGAAGTAGGCGAGAAACAGACCTGAAATTGAATCCCACATTTTGGGACCACACCCTGATTCTATATACCAAATATTAAGGGGCTGTGATTATAGTATAGGTAGTTGCTGAGAAAACTGTAACTCAAATTTCTTCCCCACCCGCCAGACAATTTCACCATTTTATAGCCCTGATTTTACACTCCGTGAAATCCGGCAAAATATTTGTCTTTCACCTGATATGCTTGTAATTGCATCACATCTTCCATAAAAAAAGATGAAAACAACTAAAACCTCAATGCTATCAACTTGTTCAAGACAATTGAAGAAGACAAAGGTTATCAACCTGATATGCATGTACATTTGTAGTTGCATCATCAATTGCATACAAAAGACAGAGAACAACTAAAAAGTTATGTTATAAACTTGTAAGAGAAATTGAAGATTGTATACTTCATGCAAACATAACATTTTCTTTGACCCGATGTTAAATAAATCAAGTGTCAAACAATATCGTGAACGTGCGAGAATGCATCTCTACATTCTTAAATGGGATTAAAGAACAAATTATATTCTAATTCATACAGTGACACGTAAAACTGTCGAACCTTTTCAAAATATCTACATTTTAACGTCTGTCAGGGTACTACAAAATGTATAACATTTCATGCCTTTTAAATTCAACTCTGAGGACCATTCAAGTGTTTATATTCATTTGTAAGTCAAGACTATCAAACAGTTGCAGATTTTCCACCAGATCAGCATTAAATTGGATTAAATTTAAGATCTCCTTTGCTCTTTCTAAATTCTTTTAGATGAGAAACAACATTCTCAACTATATATATCTTTTTATATTACAGTTTTATCTTCAACATCAATTTCAATTTCAAAAGATTCCTTAAATCAGATTTGACCACAAAACAGTAAACTCATAAGACCAATACTACATATTTGACCTAAACATCCCCAGCAGACAAAATGGACAATGCATTTATTCATAAAAATCAAAATCATAACAAGACCTGAATTTTCTTTCAAATTAAAACCTTATGAAAACATCTATAAGCATGTTTATTCAAATATGAACCTGTCTTCACTAATTTGTAAAAGATTTCTATGCATAATGCAAAAAAACATTCAAAACATTTAAATACTTTAAATACCATTTAGGAAAGATAATAGTAAATTTACAATCGATTGAGAACAGTAGAAGTTTTGATTTATTGTTCATTAGGCCATTGAAGGCATTCTTTTTGTGTATTGTTTGAAAATTAAATTTATATACTGTCAACAATTGTCAAAACTTTGTTAAATTATTAATGGGGACAGACGGACAGTTTCAAATTAGGGGGCCTTGGGTAGCCAAGTGGTCTTAGGCGCTGGTTTACATACCACACTATTGATAACTAGCCAAGCACCTCTCAGGTGGTGTTTGAGTCCCGCTTGTAATTTACAAAAACGGGACTTCCCCACATGTATGTTAAGGTTTGTCAGTAACCTGCCCAAGGTCGGTGGTTTGGCACCATAAAAAACTGACTGCCCTATATGGCCCAGGTGTGTCAAAAAGGGCGTTAACCCCCAATACACACGCACACAGTTTCCAATCAAACCTTTTTCCTTATTAAATCACATATTTCCATTCAGGGGTTCAAATTAACTGGATAAAAAATAAAAGCCTTAATAATTCTTTTTTGAACCTATGCTATTTTTTTCAACTGGAAGTAACAAAATGAGATCAGGGGTTTGGTAGATACAGGTACATTGTAAAAACTAATAATACCAAGTATATTTGTATATTGCAAGATAACCAGCAATAGCCAACAGGAATTAGAGAATTAGCATGAAGTTTCTTGTTAAGAAGACATTTAAAATATAATTATATCAATAACTGTGTTACTTTCAGATCAGTAACACATACATGTAACCAGAGACCCTCTATACATATGTACATGTACATGTATATTAGGTCTCTGATGTAAGACTATTAGTATTGAAGTTTTAAGTAAGTTCACAAAAATTGTCTGACTAGGAGGACAAAACAGATAAACTATAGGTCTCCACATAGATCTTGATACAGGTAGAGTTGTGCCACAGGAGACAGGCGGACAGTCACACTTCAATATGCATGATATGAGGCTATAACATATAATACCCACTTAGTTTACTAAAATTGTAAGTTCGATCCCTGATGCTTAAAAGTTAATACTAAATATGTGGGTTAGCAAGGAATTGTAGTAAAATAAAAGTCTTTGAAACCATCTCTTTATTTTCTATGTTTCTCTGGGGATCTAAGAGAGTCCAAATGACCAAACCCCCAGAAGCAGTGGCGGATCCAGAGGGGGGGGGGGGGGTTCGCGGGTCAGAACCCCCCCTTTCCTTCGAAATTTTTAATTTCTTGTGTAGATTTTCAGCAAAATTGGTCTGGAACCCCCCCTTTAGCCCACAGAACCTAGTATGTGGAACCCCCCCCCCTTTCAAAAATTTCTGGATCCGCCCCTGAGAAGGACATCAAGGTTATCTAGACTATAGGATAGGGTAAAGGACACAAACAGAGATTACATTCACTTTGAAACAGATAAAGTGTCTGAATGGTCTGTGTCAATATTGACTCAATCTTCAAACCTGTATCTGTTAAGTGGGTAATAGCAAACTTACATTTCAGTTATCAGACTAACAAGGGGGTAATTTTACTTTAATTAACAAATTTGAACTCATGTAAAGATTTAAAGACTCTCTTTCAAAGCTACTGTATATGGAACGCCAAATTAACATATATTCAATTAATTGTACCTATCTTCAAATAATTGAAGATATCTTCAATTGAATTATACCTATCTTCAATTCAATTATAGATATCTTCAATTCAATTATAGATATCTTCAATTCAATTATACCTATCTTCAATTCAATTATACCTATCTTCAATTCAATTGTACCTAGGTACAATTCAGCACAATTAAAGATATCTTCAATTCAATTGCACCTATCTTCAATTCAATTGTACCTATCTTCAATTCAATTAAACCTATCATCAATTGAATTGAACCTATCTTCAATCGAATTGAACCTATCTTCAATTGAATTAAACCTATCTTCAATTCAATTGTCTCTATATCTATAATTGAATTGAAGATAGGTATAATTCAATTGAAGATAGGTGTAATTGAATTGAAGATATCTTCAAATGAATTGAAGATATCTTCAAATGAATTGAAGATATCTTCAAATGAATTGGAGATATCTCCAAATGAATTATGGAGATGTTAGAATTAGACCTATCTTCAAGTGAATTAAAGATATCTTCAATTCAATTGAAGATAGGTACAATTGAATACCTAGGTGCAATTAAATTGCACCTAGGTATAATTCATTTGAAGATAGGTTTAATTGATATGAAGATATCTTTAATTATTTGAAGATAGGTACAATTGAATTGAAGATATCTTCAATTTATTTGAAGATATCTTCAAATGATTGAATATATCTTCAATTATTTGAAGATAGGTACAATTAATTGAATATATGTTAATTTGGCATTCCATAATAACTGTAACCCAGTTTATATGCATGATAATGGGCAATTTCTAGGAAAAACAACAATTGGCTTTCTGGGGTACAACTTACACATTATTTGGATTGGCAACCAAAAATACAAGTATTAGTAAAAGAGGACTTATAATAAATATATAGAAACGTGACAACAACCACTATAAGCACCACCGTCTTATTGGTTCTTTAAATCATGTGACATGCGGGATGTACCTAATACATGAAAAGTGTCCCGAAAAAGATGGAAAAGGAATAGTAAAAAACACATTGAAAATGATTCAAATTCATATGTAATAAATTCAAAATAATATAATGTTACCAAAAGAATATTCTTAATAGAAATTTAAATATAGAAACCTCAAAAACATTTTACGTTAGATAGGAAGCACCATGAAAAACGGACTAAGCACCACTAGACCCGTTGGTCACTGAGATTGTAAAAATCTATGATCATCTATCAAAATTGTGGTTAAGCATTGAATATTATATTTTGGGTCCCGGGTAAATGGACCATTGTTTGAAAAAGAAAAAGAAAACTTGAGAGCCCCCTTCCTCTTCCCATATGGCTTAAAAGCATGGTTTAGAAATCTTGCAAGCACCACTGCATTGACAAAAAAAGGATATAGCACCACGGGACCTTCAAATCTAACGAAACTGTGTTAATGGGTCCATTTGAGTTAGGTCTATAATTCAAAGTAGGTCCGGGGTCCATTATGATACTTTCAAAGAAAATTTCAAATTTCTATGTATAACATGGCTTTACATATCTACCATTCTTGCACCATGAAAAGGAACCTTGCACCACGGGGCATATGGACCCCAGAGGATAGTTCAATTCTATAAAACTTGTGTATGCGGGTCCATATGAGTTAAGTTTAGAATTTTAAATAGGTCCAGGGTCCATTGAATCGCTTTCAAAGAAATTTCAAACTCCTACGTATTATATGGCTTAGGTAGAAATCTTGCACCATGAAAAACCAACCTTGCACCACGCGGCCTATGGGCCCCATAGATAGTTCAATTCTACAGAAATTGAGTATGTGGGTCCATATGAGTAAGGTTTAAAATTCTAAATAGGTCCGGGGTCTATTATATTACTCTAAAAAAAATCGAACCCTCGATCGTGCATACGTGACATGCATGGCTTTACATAGAATTTTTGCACCATGATAACGAACCTTGCACCACGGGGTCTATTGGCCCATTGATAGTTTAATTCTATAAAAATTAAGTATGTGGGTCTAAATGAGTTAGGTTTGGAATTTTAAATAGGCTCGGATTTCCACTAAATCACTTTCAGAGAAAATTTCAAACCTCTATGTAAAACATGGCTTTACATAGAATTATTGCACCATGAAAACGAACCTTGCACCACGGAACCTTTGACCCCCATGAATAATTCAATTCTATAGAAATTGTGTGTGTGGGTCCATATGAGTAAGGTTTGAAATTCTAAATAGGTCCGGGATCCATTGTATTACTTTTAAAGAAAATTTGAAAATTTTAAATCCTCGTGCATAACATAGCTGTACTACGTGGAATTATTGCACCATGGGTACGGACCTTGCACCACGGGGCACATGGGTCCCAGGGATAGTTCAAATCTATCTAAATTGTGTATGTGGGTCCATATGAGTTAGGCCTAATTTCTAAACAGGTCCGGGATCCAATGGATCACTGTAAAAAAAAAATTCGAACCTTCATGCATTTCATGTATAACATGACTTTATATAGAAATCTTGCACCACCATGGAAAGGGACTTTGCACCACGGGGCCTATGGGTCCCAGGGATAGTTCAAGTCTATCGAAATTGTGTATGTAGGTCCATATGAGTTAGGCCTAGCATTCTAAATGGGTCCGGGATCTAATGGATCACTGTCAAAAAAAATTCGAACCCTCATGCATTTCATGTATAACATGACTTTAGATAGAAATGATGCACCATGGAAAGGGACTTTGCACCACGGGGCCTATGGGTCCCAGGGATGGTCCAAGTCTATCGAAATTGTGTATGTGGGTCCATATGAGTAAGGCCTAGCATTCGTAATAGGTCCGGGGTCCAATGGATTACTGTCAGAGAAAATTTTGAACCCTCATATATAACATGACCATATATAGAAACTTTGCACCATGGAAAGGGAGACTTTGCACCACGGGGCTTATGGGTCCCAGGGATGGTTCAAGTCTATCGAAATTGTGTATGTAGGTCCATATGAGTTAGGCCTAGCGTTCTAAATTGGTTCGGGGTCCAATGAATCACTGTCGAAAAAATTTCGAACCCTCATGCATTTCATGTATAACATGACTTTATATAGAAATCTTGCACCATGGAAAAGGACTTTGCACCACGGGGCCTATGGGTCCCAGGGATAGTTCAAGTCAATCAAAATTGTGCATATAGGTCCATATGAGTTAAGCCTACCATTTGTAATAGGTCCGGGGTCCAATGGATTACTGTCAGAGAAAATTTGAACCCTCATATATAACATGACCTTATATAGAAGTCTTGCACCATGGAAAGGGAGACTTTGCACCACGGGGCATATGGGTCCCAGGGATGGTTCAAGTCTAACGAAATTGTGTATGTAGGTCCATATGAGTTAGGCCTATAATTCTAAATAGGTTCGGGGTCCAATGAATCACTGTAAAAGATAAAATTCGAACCTTCATGCATTTCATGTATAACGTGACTTTATATAGAAATGTTGCACCATGGAAACGGACTTTGCACCACGAGGCCTATGGGTCCCAGGGATGATTCAAGTCTATCGAAATTGTGTATGTGGGTCCATATGAGTTAGGCCTAACATTCTAAATAGGTCTGGGATCCAATGGATCACTTTAAAAAAAAAATCGAACCCTCATACTTTTCATGTATAACATGACTTTATATAGAAATCTTGCACCATGGAAACGGACTTTGCACCACGGGGCCTATGGATCCCAGGGATGGTTAAAGTCTATCGAAATTGTGTATGTGGGTCCATATGAGTTAGGCCTAACATTCTAAATAGGTTCGGGGTCCAATGAATCACTGTAAAAGATAAAATTCGAACCCTTATGCATTTCATGTATAACATGACTTTATATAGAAATGTTGCACCATGGAAAGGGACTTTGCACCACGGGGCCTATGGGTCCCAGGGATGGTTCAAGTCTATAAAAATTGTGCATGTGGGTCCATATGAGTTAGGCCTAGCATTCCAAATAGGTCCGGGATCCAATGGATCACTGCAAAAAACATTTCGAACCCATATGCATTTCATGTATAACATGACTTTACATAGAAATCTTGCACCATAGAAACGGACCACTTGCACCACGGGGAATATGGGTCCCAGTGATAGTTCAAGTCTAGCAAAATTGTGTATGTGGGTCCATATGAGCTAGTCCTAAAGTTTGAGATAGACTCGTGATCCCTGTCAAATAAAATTTCGAACCCTCGTACATTACATGACTTTATATAGAAATCTTGCACCATGGAAAAGGACTTTGCACCACGGGGCCTATGGGTCCCAGGGATAGTTCAAGTCAATCAAAATTGTGTATATAGGTCCATATGAGTTAAGCCTACCATTTGTAATAGGTCCGGGGTCCAATGGATTACTGTCAGAGAAAATTTGAACCCTCATATATAACATGACCTTATATAGAAGTCTTGCACCATGGAAAGGGAGACTTTGCACCACGGGGCATATGGGTCCCAGGGATGGTTCAAGTCTAACGAAATTGTGTATGTAGGTCCATATGAGTTAGGCCTATAATTCTAAATAGGTTCGGGGTCCAATGAATCACTGTAAAAGATAAAATTCGAACCTTCATGCATTTCATGTATAACGTGACTTTATATAGAAATGTTGCACCATGGAAACGGACTTTGCACCACGAGGCCTATGGGTCCCAGGGATGATTCAAGTCTATCGAAATTGTGTATGTGGGTCCATATGAGTTAGGCCTAACATTCTAAATAGGTCTGGGATCCAATGGATCACTGTAAAAAAAAAATCGAACCCTCATACTTTTCATGTATAACATGACTTTATATAGAAATCTTGCACCATGGAAACGGACTTTGCACCACGGGGCCTATGGATCCCAGGGATGGTTAAAGTCTATCGAAATTGTGTATGTGGGTCCATATGAGTTAGGCCTAACATTCTAAATAGGTTCGGGGTCCAATGAATCACTGTAAAAGATAAAATTCGAACCCTTATGCATTTCATGTATAACATGACTTTATATAGAAATGTTGCACCATGGAAAGGGACTTTGCACCACGGGGCCTATGGGTCCCAGGGATGGTTCAAGTCTATAAAAATTGTGCATGTGGGTCCATATGAGTTAGGCCTAGCATTCCAAATAGGTCCGGGATCCAATGGATCACTGCAAAAAACATTTCGAACCCATATGCATTTCATGTATAACATGACTTTACATAGAAATCTTGCACCATAGAAACGGACCACTTGCACCACGGGGAATATGGGTCCCAGTGATAGTTCAAGTCTAGCAAAATTGTGTATGTGGGTCCATATGAGCTAGTCCTAAAGTTTGAGATAGACTCGTGATCCCTGTCAAATAAAATTTCGAACCCTCGTACATTACATGACTTTATATAGAAATATTGCACCATGGAAACGGACCTTCCACCACGGGGCATATTAGTCCCAGTGATGGTTCAAGTATAACGAAATTGTGTGTGGGGGTCTATATGAGTAAGGCCTAAAATTCTACTAAATAGATCCACAGTCAAAACATTGTCAAACACCCACATATAACATGGCTTTACATTGAAATCTTGCACCATGGAAACGGACCTAGCACCACGGGCCATTTATAACCTAGGGTTGGTCCAAGATTGTCTAAACTATGTTTATTAGTCCATATAAGTAAAGCCTACAATTTTTAATAGACCCGGTTTCCCTTGGATCACTGTCAGAGAAAATTTTGATACCCACGTTTATATACGTGGGTACAGTCATCTTGCACCACAAAAAAGGACTTGGCACCACGGGTCTTATAGGGGCCATAGGGAATGATCAAGTCTATCGAAATTGTTTTAGTTTGAGTTAGGACTGGATTACTAAATACTAGTAGGTCAAGGTTCACTGAATTACTCCCAAGAACATTTTTGAACCCCTATTTATTCTTTTTTTATAGCAATCTTGCACTATGAAAACAGAAATAGCACCATGGTGCACTCAGGGTTGGTTAAAGTCTATAGAAAATGTATAATATGTGAAATGGACCTACAGCTATAAATTGGTTCAGATTTCATGCAACCACAATTTGGAATCCACCAAATATGGAGTGTATTTTATACAAGTCATAATAGTCATTAGGAATTTTTTTTATGATATTTTCAGGCTAAAGATAGGTCTATAAAAGAATTGGGTGATGATAAAGGTAGATGAATAAAAAAAAGTATTACAGTTTCAAAGTCGGCTTGAAATTTTCAAAATAAAACGAAAAAGTTTTGTAAATTTTGTTTTCAGGAAACTGCATGCACACTAAAGCATTTTTTGAATAGATGCTAAACTAATAAATGTTGGAAACAGTACTATATTGTATCTACAAATTTTAAACATTTCTGTGAACTTAAGTAAAAAGAGGAGGAAATGGACCTTTTGCTTATGATTAGATCTAGACAAGCGACCTGAACAAAATTACTTCTATGTTTTAGAACTCTGACGCACTAGGGTTCGATTCCCTCCCTAGGCTTTATTACATATTAGTTTCAGGCTGGTGCAAAGTTGGGCAGAACGCCTAGTGGCCCCACGCCAGAGATTCTTTACTTGTCAGTCTGTTCGTACGTCATACACCAAGTGCGTTTTAATGAACTGATTTTCCTTATATTCATAAAATGTTGTACATTTACATGTATCTATAACCTTAAAGTTTTGGAATTCTAACATGCATGTGTCATTGAAGACTCAATTGCCTGTTGTTGTTCTTTTAATATTTCCACCCATAAAATGCCATTCCTTTTGTCCATCTTCTCCTATGATAAGACTCAAACATTTTTCAAAAATTAGAGAATGTGGTACTTTATAATATTTCTAACTATTCATACTAAGTTAATACACGCACTCAGTAACTATCAAGTTAAGGCTTTTTTTGCTTTTCTTAATAATTGTTTTCGTTAATAAAATTTCATGATAAAAATCTCACGTCAAAAACTTTTCTTTTCTCAAAGCCTTTTTTTTCAGAAAAAAATGTAACGTGTCAACATTTTAAAGGATGGATAGCGATAAGGCCCTAATTTAGACCATCTAAAGGCGGAAGATAAAAATTGTCAATTTTTATTTTCCGCCTTTAGATGCGCCAAAATATTTGTTGCACAGCCTTACACTTTTTTGTAGCTAAATAGTTTGTTCTTTCATAAATAAATAATCTTTTGTAGTTGTGCAAAAGAACAAGATGCAAAAGTGTAATATAAGAATAGATTAATTTTTCATGCAAATCTTTATTTTGAATAAGAAAAAATAATAAAGATCACAGGCGCCTTTCCGCGCCTGAGTCCAGGATTTTTTTTAATATAATAACGTGTATATAAAAGAATTCATCTCCTCTATATACTATGTGGAAATAGTATATAGATAGAGGAGATGAAAATTTTTATATACACGTTATTATATTAAAAAAAAATCCTGGACCCAAGCGCCTCTGCTAAAGATAAAACCTTTATAAAAATGAAATTGTGTGATGAATTACTAGAATACAATCTACTATATCTATTTTTTACATAAAGTCCAAAAGAATAACACAACAGTCGGGCGATAAGGTGTTTTAACACTAGAAGAATCTTTTTTGTTTTACATGATAATTTTGAACTTGAATTTATTTATTATGCATTAAAAAACGAAAGGAATTTTAGATATTATTAGCTATTGACTAAGAGGTAAAAAGTAAAGTCTTAAAGACTTTTTAATTTTTCAGTATGTCTTGCAGCTTTCACAAAAAAAACAACGTGTTTTCATGTTTTAGTAATGCACGCTTTTGAAAAAAAAATATGGAGTTTGTTCCGCCTATGCAAGACCATGCTTCTGGAAAGGATATACAACACTCTTTTACTTCACTTTCCGTTTGGCTCAATGTTAAAACATTTTGTTTCGGGTTTTTAAGCATCATTTTCTATAAAGTAGAATAAAGTATATACTACAGTAGACTTTGTCAATTGTATAAAAATACAAGCATTCAAATTTAATACTTTAATACGAGACATTTGGTGACACTATTCACCTACTATTTTTATGCCCCCGCGACGACATGTCGGGGGGGGGGGGGCATTAAGTTTTACTCATGTCCGTCCGTACGAATTTCCGTCAAGCTTTTCTCAAACTTGGTAGGATGGTTCAGTATGACAAACTGTACGTCCTAAGCAATTTTCAGACCTGTCGGACATCTACTTCCTTGTTTGGGACTAAGGCCGATATGAAAATATGTAAACATGACTATGAAAATTTCCGTCAAGCTTTTCTCGGAACCGTACATGAGAATGATTTAAAACTTGGAAGGATCGTTCAGCATGACAAACTGTACGTTCTAAGCGACCTTCAGACCTGTCGGACTTCTACTTCCTGTTTTGGGCCAGCGGGGGCATCCGTGTCCCATGGACACATTCCTTCTTTATTTTTATTTTTCTATGGTAGGCTAAGAGGCTTATCGCAACTCATCCTTTTTGTGAATTGTAAAATTACTATGTTAAAAGGTGATGTTTCATCGGCATTTATTCTACATCTCAATACTTTAAGCATTTAGGTTGCAGTTTTCTTTAGGACCAAAAGCAAAAGACCTCACACAAAAATGCAGCATCCCTATAATTTTCTCCTTGTCAAAGAGACCGTCTGTCTGTCGGTCCACCCACAATGCTAAAAACGCCAAAACTTTCGTTTGCAATTTGTCAAAAATAAGGTTACATTTCTCTAGCATGCATCTATATAATATGTTAAGTAAACAAAATCTATACATCTACAATATTTAAGGAGCTAATATTCATTTTCTGCATGCACTTTTTTAACGCATGCTTAGATATGGATACATATTGTTCAGTCTAGCTGTCGGAAGTTGCTTCTCGTTTACTTCCTGAAAAGTACTCAAGATGTTATACAAAAATCCACAAGAAGACCTGCGAACAAGGTTTCCGCTTGGAAAGCATCGTCACCCCTAGAACACCCGCGGACAATATTTCCGCGAGGAAAGCATATTATCCCCGAGAAGACCCGTGGTCGGAACTTTCGCAGAGAAAACATGTTTCCCCGCTATCCCAAGTATTAACTTTTTCAGTGAACAGGAAGTAGATATCTGACATGTGGACCTACTTTTGATACTTGCAATACGTCATATACCAAATATCATGTTCCTGTGATGAATAGTTTCCGATAAAACTGTTACCATGTGTTACGAACATTTTAAACAATTGACCAATAGTGTTGAAAATTCTCAAAGTCTTAACAGAAAGTATATGTAAGACAGACCTAATTTTGTTCTTGCGATAAAGGACCTCATGCTGAAGCCAAATATTAAAATTTCAAGCAATTGTGATTTGTAGTTGTTGAGACAACTGTTAAGAAAGTTATGTTGTAGACGGACGATGGGAACGGAAGGACAGAGATAAACCAGTAAACCCCATTCATCTTCAAAGCGGGGTATAAAAATCCACTTTAAATTTATTTGAAAAAAAATATTACCATCACGATTGTCACAGAGCTTTGATGCAATAATCTGCACTAGTTTTTAAATTATAATGCAAAGACAAACAAAAACTGTGTTTGACATTTTTAGGGCCATAACCCCAAAAAGATATCATCTGACAACTATGACCCGATGGACACTTTTATAGAGCTTTAGCTGAACATAAATAATTCAAAACCTTTTCTTTATCAGCAATCATTTTTTTTATGCTGTTAGTCAAAAACACGATAATTTTCCGAATTAAGGACCGCAACCCTTGATAAGAGGCTCCTAGGAGCCTGAATCTTAAGGTCATTCTGAAGAATGACAATTTTACCCAATACTGACTTTTGTAGAACTTAATAAGCTGAATGTTTAAGCAAGTAACATTTTAACTTTAAGGAGCCACCAGACATCTTCGGCTAAATGGAGACTTTTGTAAAGTGCAGTGAGCTAAAGGTTTAAGAAAGCAACAGCTTTTCTCCCTAGTCCACAACAAAAAAAGCCTTTGATGATAAAGGTCCTTCAGAAGGAATTCAATTTATAATGTGGGAAACCAGTATAGAAAAAGAAAGCAAAAAGGGCATGAAGAGACAAAACTATATCAAATTGTCTGGCAAACATTTTAAACTGCATCTGATGCGCGTTTTTGCTTTGAAAGAAACAATCTAACTCTGGATGAAAATTTCAAGATTTTTAAGAGCAAAATGATAAACCAAAAATTTTAGCATTATATCCGTTTGATTACAAGAGGGAACCAATAACTTATCCACAACTCCTACTAAATTACTCAATAGATTTTTACCACTCAATGGATTTTCATGAAATTTCATAGAATGTTTGTGACTTAATGTAGATGTGCAACTTCCATTAAAAATCTGGTCAATTCGTGGGGTGCGTTGGGTATATATTTGTAAGCTGCAGTTCGCAGTTTTCTAGTTTTACACTAAAAGAAAGGATATTTTATATAAAATAGCAGGGATTTAAAAGAAAGCAATTTTAATGCAATTACCCAATACAAACAGCTCGTTTAAACTGTTGAGTTGTTCCGTTTTGTTTACAACACTAAACGTGAATTTCTTGGTAAGAAGGGAGCGGTAATAGTTCAAAAAGTAATTTGTAAATAAAAGAACTTCTTTTCCGTGTACATGAACATGTAACTAATAAGACTAAGATCTTACAGGTCAATCCTGACTAATAACGATATACATCTATTTAAAAAAAAAATTAATCAACTCTTGGGCCAAGGGCAATATAATGCTTGGTTCGTTTTTGTGACCATTATTGAGGACAATAGACCCCACGGGACCCGTGGTGTTAGGTCCGTTTTTTTGTGTATACAGGATTTTCATATAAATAAATAAACGGAGTTTTAATCTAAATACAGTGATCCAAAGGACAGGTCATTTTTACGTTGCAAGATTTCTATATTAACTCATGTTATATACGAGGGTTCGAATTTTTTTTGACAGTGGTCCATTGGTTCCCGGACCTGTTTAGAATGTCAGGCCTAGCTGATATGGACCCACATACACAATTTCGATAGACTTGAACCATCCCTGGGACCCATAGGCCCCGTGGTACAAAGTCCGTTTCCATGGTGCAACATTTCTACATCAAGTCATGTTATACATGAAATGCATGAGGATTCGATTTTTTTTTTTTGACAGTGATCCATTGGATCCCGGTCTTATTTAGATGTTAGGCCTAATTAACTCATATGGACCCACATACACAATTTCGATAGACTTGGACCATCCCTGGGACCCATAGGTCCCGTGGTGCAAAGTCCGTTTCTATGGTGCAACATTTCTACATCAAGTGATGTTATACATGAAATGCATGAGGATTCGAATTTTTTTTTGACAGTGATCCATTGGATCCCGGACCTATTTAGAATGTTAGGCCTAACTCATATGGACCCACATACACAATTTCGATAGACTTGGACCATCCCTGTGACCCATAGGCCCCGTGGTGCAAAGTCCATTTCCATGGTGCAACATTTCTACATCAAGTCATGTTATACATGAAATGCATGAGGATTCGATTTTTTTTTTGACAGTGATCCATTGGATCCCGGTCTTATTTAGATGTTAGGCCTAACTCATATGGACCCACATACACAATTTCGATAGACTTGGACCATCCCTGGGACCCATAGGCCCCGTGGTGCAAAGTCCGTTTCCATGGTGCAACATTTCTACATCAAGTCATGTTATACATGAAATGCATGAGGATTCGAATTTTTTTTGACAGTGATTCATTGGATCCCGGACCTATTTAGAATGTTAGGCCTAACTCATATGGACCCACATACACAATTTCGATAGACTTGGACCATCCCTGGGACCCATAGGTCCCGTGGTGCAAAGTCCATTTCCATGGTGCAACATTTCTACATCAAGTCATGTTATACATGAAATGCATGAGGATTCGAATTTTTTTTTTTTGACAGTGATCCATTGGATCCCGGTCTTATTTAGATGTTAGGCCTAATTAACTCATATGGACCCACATACACAATTTCGATAGACTTGGACCATCCCTGGGACCCATAGGCCCCGTGGTGCAAAGTCCATTTCCATGGTGCAACATTTCTACATCAAGTCATGTTATACATGAAATGCATGAGGATTCGATTTTTTTTGACAGTGATCCATTGGATCCCGGTCTTATTTAGATGTTAGGCCTAACTCATATGGACCCACATACACAATTTCGATAGACTTGGACCATCCCTGGGACCCATAGGCCCCGTGGTGCAAAGTCCGTTTCCATGGTGCAACATTTCTACATCAAGTCATGTTATACATGAAATGCATGAGGATTCGAATTTTTTTTTGACAGTGATCCATTGGATCCCAGACCTATTTAGAATGTTAGGCCTAACTCATATGGACCCACATACACAATTTCGATAGACTTGGACCATCCCTGGGACCCATAGGCCCCGTGGTGCAAAGTCCATTTCCATGGTGCAACATTTCTACATCAAGTCATGTTATACATGAAATGCATGAGGATTCGAATTTTTTTTTGACAGTGATCCATTGGATCCCGGTCTTATTCAGATGTTAGGCCTAACTCATATGGACCCACATACACAATTTCGATAGACTTGGACCATCCCTGGGACCCATAGGCCCCGTGGTGCAAAGTCCGTTTCCATGGTGCAACATTTCTACATCAAGTCATGTTATACATGAAATGCATGAGGATTCGAATTTTTTTTGACAGTGATCCATTGGATCCCAGACCTATTTAGAATGTTAGGCCTAACTCATATGGACCCACATACACAATTTCGATAGACTTGGACCATCCCTGGGACCCATAGGCCCCGTGGTGCTAGACCCTTTTTTCGTTGGCTATCGATATATAAACCGTTTTACTGATGGTGCTCGATGGTGCTTATAGTGGTTGTTGTACGTAAACTGGTTCCTTTTTATAACTCAAGAGTCCATCTCATGTTTCTGAAAGTTTGAAGTTTCCATCCCCCTTCCAGCATCCCCATCATTTTTGTGGAATATCTAAAAACAATGATCCATCATCCCGCAAGCGTCTCCCTAATTCGGAGCCAGGTATAATTTATTTATAAATTGTTTGATTACCTTTTGATCTGATTAAATTATAAAATATTTGACTAAGCTAATCAATTGCTGATATCATGATAAAGGTGACAGGGTGATTTAATTCTGAATAATTAGGGTTATGTGACAAAATCTCGAGACTTAACCTTATTTAACATTACTGGTTAACAAAGTAAACAAATTAAAATAAATGAATTTTCTTGAAATTGCAATCATTTCCAATCAGAAATCAACTTTGTGATATAGGTAATTTTCAACCGAAGCTTTTTTTCAGGTTACATGTTGTTTAGGCTATAGTAAATTAAGTGTATGGCCGTAGATCTGTTTCAGAACTTCCTTAATTAAAAAGATGTGTAAATGGATTTTGAAAATGTTTGATTGATTTCAATACATATTGCAGTCTCTTGTGAAATTGAAATTTGGATGTTAATCCCCTCCCCTCAATATCACTGTATGGAAAGAGCGAAAGGGAAAAACGGTTGATTTCTGTGCCCCGATGTAGTTTATTGCTGTGCTCAAAATGAAGTCGTCTGTTTTTACTGCCTTTTTACTTAATTATTGAATAATTACATATCCTGCATTGTCGGTGATTTCAACATTAGATAGTAACGATTTAGTTTATTCAAGTTTTACTTGCATTTTTATGTCATAAGCTATTTTGATCACAAAAAGTCATCAATTTATAAATAAAACACGTTTTTTTTGAAAAATTACATAAATAAAACACTTGCAGATGAAATTAAAGTGAACAAAAACTGTTCATCGTGTATTTAAGTATATATAGAACTCTATTGTTGATAAATAAAGTTTAATTATGCAAAGGTTCAAGACAAATCGATGAAATAAGAGTAGGTGTTAAAATTTGCACCGCGAATGTATATTTCTGTGCTGATTTTCTACATGCGAATGTATATTTCAGAGCCCGCGGAAGTTTATTTGTGTGGTTGCGAATGTTTCGTTCTGAGTTATAAATACTTGGCCATAGAAAATCAGATCAAATAATGGAAATATAACTTTAGTTCTAACTCTAAACCAGGGGACAGGTTAATGAAGCTGTCCTAAGCTGTATCCTAAACAATGTCTTATGACTTAAAATGGGATGTAGAAAGGATCATCCTTAGACGCGCCCAAGGATGTTAAACGAAACCATCTTAGGATAACCTTAAATAGGACCATCCTTATACGAATTTAAGATAATCCTGAGTAGTCATATATGTCATGCATTTACGCCGATGTGAAGGCGTTTGAAAAAAAACTCGATATCCTCGGTGCTGGATTTGGCTTCCTTGTTCGAACGTTTTGGTTTTGAGTACTTTTCGTTTTCAACAGTTTTGGAATTTGACCTTCCAATGTTTTGATTTAAATGCTACTGATGAGAGGTTACTCCTTGAAATATCGATATATAGCATATCCAAATTAACCGTTCATACCCGCGTTTTGGTATTTGTAAATTTGAAGTTTTTTGTTTTACATTTTCAAATGCAAAATAGATTTAAGCATTTTTATTGCATTGCCTTTGGGTTTTTTTAGAGAATAAAAATAATGTATTGCAGTATCATTGCATTTCTTCATTCATTTTTGTTCTGCGCGTTGCACTTATCACTAATACCAAAAGTAAATCCCTAGGTTTGGGAAGCAAATATCAACATGAACTGTTAAATGTTAATTTCAAAAGTCTAGTACTACATATATTAGAATATCGTCAAAATGTAACTGGTAAAACGCCAATATATGGGTAACTATTGGGAAAATTTAATCAATGGCAAAAATATCTTAGTTTGCTAAATGTAGAAAGTAAAATATCAAAAATGAGAGTTGGGCCGCATACAACCCTAATTCAAGGGGATAAAACCTATTTCAGACACTTTTTTTTAAATTTAAAGTCACAAGGATGGTCCTAGGACAACAATTTTTACAACCTTAATTACGGACCAAATTTAGGACGTGCCATTTTTAGGATGCCTTCAATAACACGACTTAGGACCGAGACATGTCCAAAGACCATCCTTAGACATGTCCCAATCCTAGGACACCTTCATTGACACGGCCCCAGGATAATTTTAAAACAAGTGTTCATTTACAATTCCTGTCTAAACCATCTAATGTTTTACTTATTCTATAAACTACAAAAATAATAATATAACAAAGCACGACAAAATTAATTGGTGATAAAATCTATATTTATACAGAATAGAATAGAATAGTATGTATTGAGTTATTTTTGTAGGCTGTAAACCTGGGATTTTTTTTTTGCACCGTCTTTGCTTTTCCTGGAAGGACTACTGAGTTTTAGTTAACACAGTCTTAAATTTGCACAGTAATCGTATTGTCCATTTAGACTAAAATGTAGGACACATATCGCGCCGTGTATTTTTTTTTCAATTTAGGTGCAGCAATGTCAGTGCGAAAATCGCAAAATAAAACTGTCTCGATAATTTCCTGCTATACAGTATTCGGTTTGTTTATGATTACATTTCAAAATAACATTTCCGAACAATAAAACTATCAGTTTTATACCCAACTTCAATAGACAATGGGGGTTCCAAAACATCAAAGTCAACAACGGTTATTGTAAGTTTTTTATTCATCTATTACAATGTTTTTTCCATTTAAAATTACATCTTCTGGTCTCAAATCAAATTTTAAATGTTTAAACTTGTTCTTTTTCTCATCCACTCTAATTTTGATATTTACTTTTTCCTTGGGATGGTTATGGACAAAATGCAAAATTGTGACGTTGAATATGCCAGAAAAAAATCACAATGTTCGCATTTTAATTTATCCATATTATATTTCTGAAGTTGAAAAAAAATATTTCCATTAGTGCCTCTAGCTTGTATTTAAAGCACATTCATGTTATAACATCAAACAATAAAAATTAATTATAATAAAGATAAATAGCACAGAAATAAACTACAACAATTTTTGCTGCACAGAAATCAACATTCGTGAACTCGGAAATAAACGACAGCATTTCTTCAACCCTTTTTATTGAGTGTTTACAAAACAACAAATCAGTTACTTATTGTAGGTTTTTTGTTAACCTTTCATAAGATATTCCATCAAATTAAGATTAAAAACGCAAACTGCTACTTAGAAATGAGTTTTTCTATAAATTAAAGGCTTTTTCTATTCTGATAAGTTTTATCAGAACACATAAATAAACTTTCGCTACTTTAAAAACTGCTCTCAAATAAACTAAAGCGTGCACAGAACTTAACAGCAGCAGGGCACACAATAAACATTCGCCTCATAAGTTAAACACAGCTGTAAAATCATTTGAGAGGACAATTTCTAATCTTCGACAGTAGAATATGTTCTAAAATATTATAAAGAATATTTACACTTACTAATTGCTTACAGATGTACCAAAGAATAATACGATTTTCAACATTTTAACTTTTTGTTTTTTCATTGCGATATTTCTTACATTATTTATCTATTGATTTAAAACTTGTAAAAAAACAATAGAGTGACAAGTAAGAAACTACAAATGAACCTTAACAACACTAGTATATCTATTTTTCTACCTAAATGACATATTTTCGTCTTCCTGATGTTTACAATCGTCTGTTTTACCCACAATACAACAATGACACAGGAGTAAACTACACCGGGGCACAGAAATCAACCGTTTTTCCCTTTCGCTCTTTCCATACAGTGAATATACCCCATCCCCCGGCCTTAAACTCCCCCAAATATATACCCATTCCCCTACTCTCATTATTTCCCCATTACTTCCCCATCCCCATATATCCTTATCCCCAACAGAATTAATGAAAAAACTACTAAAAATAGTAGATTATATCACTTCCTACATAAGACATGAATTAAATAAAAAGGGATAGAAAACAAATTTTTGTGACATATGGACAAGACTGTGTGGCAAATTTATATACAGATAAATATCATAATTTGTTAGTCTTACCCAATTTAACAAAAATAGACGAAGTAAAAGTCTTCTGAGACATAGTTTTTTACATGGTCTCTTTTAATTCATTCATAAATCTCTCCATTCATAATGTGACAAGAATTCATAATCCATTAGAATAATAGAATATATCCAATGACTAGAATTGAAAATCCATTTCTAAAACACTGTAAAATCCATAAAAATCATTTTGAAAATTCTAAAACATGTATTCCAACACTATAAAATATACTTTTCCAAAGTTCAAACGTCAACTGGGGTCACACCAGTAGTTTAGTTCGGTTTACTCCGATTAAAGTCCTCAAGGCAATTTATAATACATCACATTAGTCTAAAGAAGTTATCACAACTCAAAAAAGATTTACATATACTTCTTTGTTCGGAAGTAAATATTTTTAGTATTACGTAATTTTAATTATTTACAAATTTGTCATTATCAAAAATTATAATAAGGTAAATCCATATCTAAATACATTGTAGTACGAGGCTAAATTCTCCTGAAACAGATATGATATATCTCTTAAGTCAAAGGTCCAATTCTTCCCTTTTTTCAGATACGGTTTACAAAAAAAAAATGATATGTCGGTTAAAGATTTTAAACAAAATTTCACAGCTCACACATGGACAACTCTTTTATTTCACTTAAAACCCCGTAACAAATAATGTTATCAAGATCTCCTACATAATAACCAGTGTAAGTCTTTGTTTACGACGACCAGGTTATTTAAAAGACATTCATTATTTCTTATTTTACAAATTTTAACATTCTTTTGAATTTTCAATCCAAAAATCGGTTCGGATTTTGTTTTTCAAAATATTTTTTTTCAAGGAGTGACCATTCTTTTAAATACCAGAAGAAAAAGGGTGCCATATGAGCAATGTAAATGAGACAAAAGGCATGCATTATTTCTTATTTTACCTTTAACATTCTTTGAGTTTTAAAACGAATCGGTTCTCCACAATATTCAATTTCAGAGTGACTATTATCTGTACAAATTGATTCACGAAGAATCTACAATATGAGCAACAAATGTACATGAGACAAATTTCTTATTTTACAAAAGAGGCTCACAGGAACCTGAATCGCTCACCTGATCCTTATGGCCACAGGGGTCTAATCCAATACTAGAGACTTTTGGAGAGCTTATAATAAGCTAAAAGTTTAAGCAAGTAACAGCCTTTCTCAAAACAAACGCTATCATTACGGTCAAATGGTCATAACCTCTGTCAGAAGTCATCTTACAACTTTGAACCAAATATAAGACTTTTGTAGAGCTTCATGAACTGAAAGTTTAAGCAAAAGTTTAAGCAAGCATAAGCCTTTCTCTAATTTCAATTTTCAATAGTTTTCATTCTATAGGGCAAAAACACGCTATTTTAGACCTTTTAACGGCGATAACCCATATAAGGAATAATCTGACAGCTTCGACCCCATGGAGACTTTTTTTGACCTTAATGAGCTGCAGGTTTAAGCAAGCAACAACTTTTATCTTTCATTAAAAATGGTAGCTCAAATTCTATAGAGCAAAAACATGAAACACGCTATTAATTCCTATAAGGGGTCATCTGACAGCTTCGACCAAATTGAGACTTTTATAGAGCTTTTAAAATGAGCTGAAATTTTAGGCAGGCAACCGCTTTTCTCTATGTTCAATAGTTTTCATTCTATATACCTTTTTACCCTAAGGCAAAGACCGGGGGGGGCTGGGATTTTACCTTGAGCCATGAAATCGTTTTTTGATTTTAAAGAGCCATAGATCCTTGATTTATCTGTCTGTTATAGTTGCTGAGTAATAAGCCATTTAAGTGATTTTACTCTATGTTCTAGTTTTAGAAACAGCAGCCATGTTTTTTTTCTTCATGGAATCATTTCTAAATGAGTATCGTCTGTTGCCAACATGTCACATATCATTTCTGCAAAGTGTCAGTCAAATTGAAATTTGGTAAGTGCTTTCAAAGGAGGTGATTTTTTTAAGCGACGAAGTTCAATAAGCTTATATTGCCTTTGGCCAGGTGAGCAAAGAAATACTAATTTTTAACATTTTTTCAAAAAATGTCCATGTAAAATTGGTTGGATTCTCTCAATAGTTTTTATTACAAGAGTGACCATTCTTCGAAATATCTGAAGAAAAAGGTTGCCGTATGAGCAAGGCACACGAATGAAACAAATGATTTACGAATATTTCATGTCCTCATATTTTATGATTTTGATGCTTAAGATATAAGGAAGCAGAGGTACCAATTGGGCATCCGAATGTCAAAAGTCCGAAAGGGCATGCAGAGAAAAAAAACAGTAAACACCAACGAGAACGGAAACAGTTAATTTAGTGTGTCAATCAGTTAAAGGAATACAAAACAGTGTGACAAACCAACATCTGCATTCATCCGAGAGATCGAAATTTCATATTTGTATATAAGCGCACGATGTCTACCGTAAAAGTTCTTGAGTGAAGGCAGCAATCGAGAAGCAATTTTTATGTCAGACGTGACGTGACGCTCTGCTAAGGAAATCGATGTAAGTCCCGCACGCTCTGGAATAACGAATCAATTGAGAAACGTAAACTCCACAAGCTAAAGCAGACGGAATGTTGCTACACAAGAAGGGAAAATTAACGATTGGAAAGTTGAAGTCAACACGTTTGGCATATAGCTTTGTTGAAAGTTGTTTTCCTTGAGAGTCTATGTCAAGATGTAGATATACATATGAAGCAGAGTTCTTATAATCCGAAGTGTTTTCTATCTCAAGATCCCGAGAATATACAAGGTGGAGAATCGAGAATTGTTCAGTGACAGGACATCACCAATATAAAGGACAGTGAAATTAAAAGAGAGAGCTAGTCTACGATCTTTCTGTCTAGAAGTGATTGTTAGAACTCTGGTTCATATGAATGAAGAAACAAATCATTAAGCAAAGGTGCACAACCAGTGCCCATTGGAATCCTCATTGTTTGCTGAAAAACACGTCCACCAAACTGAACAAATATGTTGGCAATGAGAAAGTTGAGCATGTCGATTATTTGGTCTTATGTAAATTTGTTCTTTTTCTTAGACTCATTGATGACAAAGTAGGTCTTATTATAATCGACTGCCAGGTACTTGTACCTGCGTTTTGCATACTTTTTGAAAAAGCTACGTTTAAGTAGTTGTGCCAATCGTGATTTACGATTGTCAATAATTTCCTCCTTAGACAGTGTTGTAGCTGTGCATGTGGTGCTATTGCTGGTTCAACCAACCCCTCCAACCAACCAAATTCAGCTGTCAAACAGTCAATATAGTGTTTCTTGCACACTAAAATGATTTTATATGGTGATTTGTCTGCAGGTACAACAAAATATGTGTTATGTAAGGTGGACATTGTTTATGCAACATCAGCGTTGCTGAAAATGGATGTTGCCTTAGTGCTCATTGAGCCTTTCAAAGAATTGATTCTTTTCAAAACCAATGACCTCACAGCCTTCTGCCAAAACATCACATTCTTTCTCCTATTCCTCGTTGGCCCATTTACTGACATAGTCTTCAACTGAATTCAAAATTGTTTTAAAATTAAAATTATGACCCCAGTTGAATGTCTTGGCTCACGATATTTAGCAATAGGTCCTTTAGCCAAAACATCTCGAAGTAAATCATTTTCCACAATGTTAAGTTCACCAGTGCTAACGTGGCCAGAGCCGCAACACTTGTTTATAGTTGAAGACTTTAGGTGCAATGGTGGAAGTATCGAAATATAATAAGAGATAATGGGAATACTTTTATTTTTGAAGAAAGGAAGAATATGTTCCGTAACAGATTATGTGAGTGTCATGATCTCAGTTTTGATCAAATGGAAAATGTATTACATAAATGGTGTCTAAGGTTCTCTCTAGTTGAATTGAACTTTGATCGATTTGATTTTTATTGTGCGTGTATTTTTTGTGCTTTGTCTGAGAATATTGATAGGGGGAGATTGTGCAAAAAAAACAGTTTAAACCCGCAACATTTTATGTGTGCCCGTCCTAAGCCAAGGATCTTTGACAAAGCTTTTGCTTGTACTTGTCTTTTTTGATGTTTTCTTTTCCTTGTTTAAGAAGGGGGTCTATCTGTAACTATTTCGGGACTGGATTTGAATTATATGCATTTCATTTAGACCATGGGCCAATTCCAGAACGGCGAGATCGTTGGATGCTGCTGGTGGTTGTCCATTGTGGTTTTTCTAAATTACCGGTTGTTATGTGAGCTGTGGCGTACTCTTATTCCACATCTCATTATGCTCTATTGAGAGTTTTCGTCTTCTGATGAATTTTTTCTCGTGCTTAAAGGTGTCTAGGTTTCTCATAGTAATAGAATCTCCGTCTGATAATGGTAAATTTTCAAACAGAATGAGAATTTCGTCGTATGATATAATGTTTCCTGCGATTTAAGATATCCGTCTCATGAAGTCAAGGTTTTTTTGTAGTATTAGAATCTCCGTCTTTTCAAACGGTATGAGAATTTCGTCAACATCAGTGGTGGATACAGAAATATCGAAAAGAGGGGGGGACCAATGACTTGCTAAAGAGGGGAATTTGGTCATGCTTCAAAGTAAAAGGGTGCGATTAGTAGCTGTTTAACCCCCCTCCCCCCTTTTCGCCAACCACCATCGACAATTTTATAACTATGAATTCTTCACTTTGTGATATCAGGTAAAAAATTACCAAGCAACGATGGTCAACGTCCAAGAAGTATTACAAAAACATACAGTATCATGAAAACTGGAATGATAGACGATAAAGCGATGTGTGATAAGTGTACGCAACATACGGATACCGCAATTTAAAAAAAATCACAATGGAAAAAAGTCAGCAGTCTTCAACATGGCCAGAGGTTGTCGTGAGTAAAAATAAAATCTTAACCAAATGCTTAACTTTCACTATGAACCGACAGTTCATTTTTTATGCTCATCCATGATCTGCATTTTACTGTAAGTACGTCTATGTCATTAAAAACGACTGCACAATAAACTCAATCAGCCTGCATCAGAAATCTTTAATTTTAAAAAATATGCCAGTTTAATCATAATTCCCTGTTTGAATTTGCTCTCATTTGGGAAGTTTGTTTTAAATTGTTAGCGAGTCAGCAAACTCGTCTGAAAATACTATTAATTGAACGTCTAAGCAGTCCAAGCCACATCAATGCCTATTAAAAGTTTCATTTTATTTTCAAAACTGCGCAAATTCACACGTATGTACTTTTCATACATTATACATAGATATCGGTACCAAAACGTCCTCATCACTACTAACATTTTACTTATATACAACGTGAATTATTTATCCTGCAACACTGACAGATACATAACATTCTTCAAACAGCGAGAACAGGTTGAAGCTGAAGTGATCCAGTCCATATTTGGTTTGGTGCAGAAGCAGACGCAACATCTGAAGCAGACGACAAGTGCACGAGCCCGAAAAAAAAAGATGTCGGCTCGTTTTCAACACAGGGAACGCCATCTAAGGATGACAGTGAAAGAAAATGGACAACAGGAGACAATTGACATTGATGAGGTATTTAATTTTTTGTGGCATGTGTGCTTTTCTTAAGTCTTGGCTGACTGAATGATGGGTTTTTATAGTCGTGACTATAGGGGAATACCCCTCTGCAGCGACTATTAAAACTCTCAATGTGACATGGGTCGTTCAGCCCATGACACACTACCGCCATTGTTACGGCTGCTCCAGAATACCCGATACTAAGACCTTCGTTTTCGTTAGAATAGTACCCGTCTTGCACCACGGGGAGGTACTCGGATCGGAATTCTGAAAAAACCTATAGTTTTAATTGGAGTTTTTCTTGCATTTTTATATTCAAAGGATTCAGATGAAAGTTAAGAAGCAGAGAAGTTGCCACAGTTCCTCCTCGAAAATATGACTAATTAATAAGAATAATTTTATTCAGTCATTTATATACGGTATAACCAAAATTACAATCTGTTGTCTTTTATTGTATTGCTAAAGTATCTATGCTTATTTCTTTGTATATATGAACTGTCTGTGGAAATGTATTATGACTTGTTTGATTTTACACCGGTTTTCAAAATATGACTATTTTCTTTCTTTAAATACAATAATAAATCACTGTAAGATTTTGCAAGAAAACTGAGATTTTAATTTAATTCATGAAATGCTTCATTAGGCACTATCTGGGCTCTGAGGCACCATTGTGTAAAAAATCCATTCAGAGTAAAAAATGGTCGGGTTTCGCTAAATGGGAAGTTGGTGAGTCACAGACCCGAAATAGAATCCCATGTTATGGGACTCCATCTCGGTGCTATATATATACTTAATATCAAGTGATATTGTGATAAATAGTTCTTGAGAAAACTACAAAAATATGTTCATCAACGCCCACCCGCGAGACATTCAACATTTTATAACCCGAATTTTTCACTCCGCAAAATCGGATTCATCCAAACAAATATGGTTCACATTTTTTTTTAATTCAATTTCAAAATTACACAACTTTTATTTTTAGTTGCACCTGGTGGGCTTATCTTGTTAACCCGGTATACCTATGAAAACAAGTTGTGCTCCAAATCGAATTCCAATTGATTTTTATGGTTATGTTTATAAGATGGTCTTTGTCATGAATGGCTAGCTATTTTCTTGATAGATTTAAGAATTAGTTAAGCTGAAAGACCTGTATATCATACAGGTCTTCGGATGAGGCTGTTGCTCATTTCATATCTGACATTGTTAGTATCAAGTTTTTTTTTATAATTAGCAAATTGTCAATAATTGTTTCCTATAGCTGAATCATGACTTTTCTTTTGTTGACGAATATTCTTCCATTTCAGACGGAAAATACAAAGGTCAAGGTCACGCACCATACCGACAACGTGACCGTAAATCATCATCTGAGATGGTTCATGTTCCTGATCATTCTTACCGTTATTGTTTACGTCATCAATCTCGTCTTCAATGGATTGGCAGCAGGCGGAGTGGACGGTAGGTAAAGGGTTAGAGTTAACGTTAACGTTGCTATTATATATATTGAACTTTGTCAGTCATTAACTGGAAAATAATGCAACTAATGTAAGCTACTACTTGGGTATATGCATACTAAGTTTCATCAACCTAAGACTAATAGTTCTTGAGATATGAAGGTACTCATTAAACCTTAACTTTGCTATTATATGTATTGAAAATTGAGTCAAGGTCAATAGATTTGGATGCAACTGAGGTAATATACTATTGGGGCATATGCATACCAAGTTAAATCAACCTAAGACTTATTGTTCTCAAAATATGAAGGTGCTTATAAAACCTTAACATTGCTATATGTATTCAAAGACCTGTATATTTAATATACAGATCTATGATGTATTGAACTACTGGAAAATCAAGATCAAGGTCAAAAGATGGGAAGCTGTGGTAAGCTTCTACTGGGGCATATGCATTCCAAGTTTCATTAACCTGAGACTTATTGTTCTTGAGATATGAAGGTGCTATTAAAAACATAACATTGCTATTAATGCATTGAAAATTGTCAGTCACTCAACCAGAAAATCAAGGTCAAGGTCAAAAGATGGGGGATGCAACTGTATTAAGCTACTACTGGGGCATATGCATACCAAGTTTCATCAACAGTGAGACAAAATGTGTGTCTAGTCAAGGACTATAACTCTAATTCATGTAAAATGATTTTTTTTATAACAAGAGGCTCCCAGGAGCCTGAATCGCTCACCTGAACTACACAGACACATATATTTTGAAGATATTATTGTGCATAACCATATACGATTTAAATTTCTGAAATATCTTGGTAAGTTTTCAAGATATTGGGCTTGATAAGTGCAAAATTTGGCAAAAATTAGGAAAAAGGGCAATAACTCCTACATCAGCAGTCAGATCTTTTCCAAAATTTCAGCACAGGTAGATCTTAATATGCTGATCTTTTTTTATTCTTGCACAATTTTGATATCTGAAACCATTTTTGAGTTATTAGCAAAAAAATGCAATTTACCCCTATGTTCTATTTTTAGCCATGGCGGCCATGTTTTTTCACGAATCAAAAATCTGAACAACAGAGTTGTAGCATATAAGCTATTAAACAAGTGTGCCGAGTTAAAATGCAGTTGGTCTTACAGTGTCAGACAAGTTAATCTTTGAAATTCAGGGAAAAAGTAATGAAAAATGGTAAATGTTGTTGTTTTAAGGACAATAACTCCTAAAAGAAATGATCCTACAGCTTTGATCTAAATACATGAAATGTAGATCTTGATGTGCTTAATCATATGCAATTCAAATTCTTGAAATATCTTGTATAGTTTTCAAGATATATGGCTAAACAAGTGAAAAAAATTGAAAAAATCCAGAAAAAGGGCAATAACTCCCACATCAGTTGTTGGATCTTCTTAAAACTTCCATAGCAGGTAGATCTTGAGATGCTGATCACTTTTGTCTCCCATCAGAATTTTGATATCTGTAACCATGTTTGAGTTATTAGCAAAAAACTGCAATTTACACCTATGTTCTATTTTTAGCCATGGCGGCCATATTTTTTGACGAATCAAAAATCTGAACGATGGAATTGTAGCATATGATTTTGCTATTAAACAACTGTGCCAACTTTGGTTGAAGTTGGATATATGGTGTCGGACAAGTTAATCTTTGAAATTCAGGGGAAAAGTAATGAAAAACGGTAAATTTTGACACTTTAAGGGCCATAACTCCTAAACGATTGGTTCTACAGCTTTGACCTAATTACATGAAATGTAGATCTTGATGTGCTCAATCATCTGCATTTTGAATTTTTAAAATATCTTGTATAGTTTTCAAGATATAGGG
Organism: Arcuatula senhousia; assembly: GCA_963971305.1. Classification (NCBI taxonomy): domain Eukaryota; kingdom Metazoa; phylum Mollusca; class Bivalvia; order Mytilida; family Mytilidae; genus Arcuatula; species Arcuatula senhousia. The sequence continues at coordinate 4,257,631 of OZ020317.1, read as the reverse complement.
CTAAATAAGTGCAAAATTTTGAAAAAATCCAGAAAAAGGGCAATAACTCCTACATCGGTTGTTGGATCTTCTTGAAAATTTCTAGGCAGGTAGATCTTGAGGTGCTGATCACTTTTACCCTTTGCCAAAATTTTGATATCTGTTACCGTTTTTGAGTTATTTGCAAAAAACTGTAATTTGACCCCCCTGTTCTATTTTTAGCCATGGCGGCCATGTTTTTTTACGAATCAAAAATCCGAACGATAGTTTTGTAGGCCATACCCTAAAGATCAACTACACCAAGTTTGGTTTCAATTGGACTTATGGTGTCAGAGGAGTTAACGTTTGAAAAAGTTTACAGACAGACGACGGACGCCAAGTGACGCCAATAGCTCACATGACCCTTCGGGTCAGGCGAGCTAAAAAGTAATCCTGTGCCTCTACTTCGTAGGCGAGACTTAAGTGGCAACTAAAGGGCAATAACTCTAATTTATATAAAAAGATGTTTGTTTTTTTTAATATTAAAGTATTCCTGTAACGTTATGGTTCGAAATTTTCTTTCTGTCAATATAAACAGACAGGGAAAGTCTTCTATTTTTCTTTCACGATTGCACTCTTGGCCACTGCTTGTTATTAGCTTAATTTTCTTTATCATTTTGCAGGTCTTTTTGAGCAGTCAACTGGTGATGTTTCCGATAAGTACCCCATGGAGGTCATTCCTGACAACTGGGCCTTTGCCATTTGGTCCTTTATCTACGTTTGGTTAGCCCTATGGTTGATCTACGCCTTGACAACCCTGTGTCGCAGAAACAAATTTGGAACTTACATCTACGTTACGAACATTACCCCTGCTTCTATTTATATCCTTTTCATTATTACTAACCTTCTTATTATTGGCTGGCTGTTTGCTTTTGACAGGGAGGAGTTTATAGTGGCATTTGTTCTGATTGTTCTAATCCTTGCGACTATAATCCTTACATTAACCATTTCCTACTTGGACTTGGATAAAGACTACTCAAGATTTGTTGATTCAGGAATGCAAAAGGACATTTGGTTGATTCGACTACTGGAACAAAATGGGCTGGCCTTCTTGGGAGGGTGGATACTTGTTGCGACCTTGATTAACCTTGCCCTTGTTATGACCTTTGACGGTATTGTATCCCAAACCTGGAGTAGCACTGTGGCACTTCTCTTCCTCGGACTCATAGCAGGTATTTGGTACATTCTTGACATGTCTGTTTTTGCTCGCTACACTCGCTATACTTTCTCTGTCTACATCCCATGGATTGTTGCCCTTGCTGGGATCATGACCCGCACCTATGACCTTGACCTAGCTTTGAGAAATTCTATCATAACCTTGACCTTGTTGATTTTTGTTTCCATATGCTTAGTCTTTAAACTGATTTTCATGTTTGTAAATGTCAAGAAAAACTAACAAGGGTCAAAGGTCTCAGAAGGTTAAAGTTCAAACTGCAGGTAATACATAAGTATGTATGCATACTGAATATTGCAAGGTACATGTATATTGGTACATGTAATTGGTTCTAATGCTATTATTTCCTCTATCTGTAACTTTATATAAAACCTAAATTGATTGAAACTGAAATAAAATTCAACAATATATATTTCTATTCTTTATTTTATTCATTTAGCATTTAAATCATGTCATAGTTCTTTGTTTCTAGTACTCTCATAATTAATTCTATGGTTTAAAACTAAGCTGTTCATTGACAAAAACAATCTAAAAGCCTATTGTAGAAAAAAAAACTGTATAAAGCAATGTTTTAATTCAGATTTCATATCAATAGGTGAAAACAAAAAGAATTGTTACTTCATTGTGTAAGAACCTCATAACTGTCAACAACTAATTGCACTGTGCAAATATTAGTGGAATATTCAATACATCAGAGGCAGCCAATTAAACAGTTGAAAATAAAAGTTAAAAGTTTTCCACCTTTATGAATTTAATCTTTTTAATTGGTTAGATTCAAATTGGGACAGCTTAGTTTGAAACATTCTGATTGAATTAAATAGGTTCTCAAATCTTACACTGGTTTCTTTTGGTCGATATCATACTTATAGAAAATCTGTCATTATTGAAGAGCTTTCAAGCAAAAAAAGAGCTAGAGAAAAATTCTTGTAAAAAAGTTTGATTGTTCCTAGAAAGATACAGCAATCTTTAGCTTTTGCCACCTATACTGGAGGCAAAACATCTTTGAAACATAAAATGACTGTTTGCAGAAAAAACTACCAATGTGTTATACGGATTTGTTTACCCTATCAAATGATTCCAGCTAGAAAAGAGAACCTAAATTATGTCTTTATTGATCCTGGTAAAGCACCATAAACAAAACAATAACAATTCAAAACTTAACAAAGGAAAAAAAATCACACTTAAACACAACTATCTACAACTTGTTTAAATAAAAGGCATGAATATTCATGTATACCATTTATGCAAATTACTCATGAATATTCATGTAACCATATATGCAAAATAGTCGTGAATATTTGAATAAATCTGAAGTAAGCTAAAATGTAAATGATTATTGTCTTGTTTTAGGGCTGTTCCAGCAAAACATACATGGGACAGGGGGAAGGCAAATTTAAATTGCCGCTATGGGTGGGCCTTAAAAGTTTGTTTAAACTCAATGAAAATAATGTGGGTTTAAAAATTAAATTCTATGTGTGGCTCCCATTTCAAAGAAGTGCCTTCCCCCCGTCCCATGTATGTTTTGCTGGAACAGCCCTTAGACAAAGCCGGCTATATTCAAATGTATACAAAATCTGATATTGATCCACAATGTACCGTATTTTGCTGTGTATAGTGCGCAGTTTTTTACAATAATTTCCAGAATCTAGCATAGGGGTGCGCACAATACATCCCTATATGAGATTTTCATACATTTTCATGAACATCGGCAACGGCAAAAGATCGATGTTTGTCAGACTTTGGACACAAGATTCATCCATGAATGAATACAAGAATCATAACTCCGTGATTTCTATTGAACCCTGTTCATTATTAGTATCTCTAAATAAAATTTATCCTGCTTTTATCAAATAAAATCTTAATTCCAGTGTCTTCATGTGTTTGTTTATTAACTCATTTTCATATCGACCGCCATTTTGGTTTAATGTTTATTGTTAGTTTGGTAAAACTATTTGTACTCTTAAAAAATACTTCTATCCAATTTCTTTATTCAAAATAAGAATAATAAAATATGATTTTAATTTATTTATTCATTCTTCCTTTACTTGTTTCCTTTCTGGATCAATAATATGTATTCCCCTAAGTAACCTCATTTAAATAATTCTAAAAATAGAATGGTTTGTTTACATGATTGTGTATTTTCTTTCATGTAATTATTTGAGCAACAGATAGCCATTTTCTAATTGTTTTGTGAATAAATACTCATCCCAAGCTGGAGATAATTTAGATTTACTGGTAATTATTTGTTTTGACACTGAGGCCAATTTGGATTCAATTTGCACAAAACATCGATCTTTTGTAAACAGGCTTGGACAATTAACAATTAAAGCCATTTAGCTGTAATACTTCAGGATTGTTTGAATAGTAATTTGTTGATCATCACTGTTTTGACACCTTTCTTGTTTTCATCAAAAGATGTGAGCTTGGGTTAACACTTGTTGTTTGTTGATTGAAAAGGGGGACCATTACCGGGATTTACGATTTCGCTGTCATAATAAAATACACAAATAGTATAACAGTTTATTTTTATTTTCACAATAATTACAAAACAATTTTATTTTCATAAAAAAATCTTCATCTGTAATCTTTCTACCTGAAAAAAGAGACAAATTTTTAGGGTTCCTTGTCATAAAAAATGATCGTGCATTTTACACAAAACTTCGTTTTTTCCCCAGATTTTTATAATGAAAAGGGGGTGCGCATTGTACATAAATGCGCACTATACACGGCAAAATACGGTAACTTTTATACACATTATGGAAATGAGGTTGAGGAAAATATATAGCTGTGTGCTACAAGGTAAGATCTGTAGAAAAAAAATTCTAAATTATCTTTCAAGATCATTTACATATACATTGTATTCAAAATACATTTTAATGATTTTTTTAAAAACCTAAATGAACCTTAAACTAGTTCAGAGCAAAGTCGCATAGAAAATATAAAAGATAGACAAAAGAAAGATATACATGTCAAGAGAACTTTTTAAACCTCTGTTCCATTTCAAATTCACTGTTGGAGCTTTTTTTATAGAGATGTGATTAGGAAAAATATGAACTCCCTAAAATGAGGATAAGAAACTTTTAAAACTGGGAAACAAGAAGTGAAAGTAATGTATTATACTCAAGGCTTTGAAGTAAAAAAAAAAATAGCCAACCCAATATTTAACGTGAGCACTTAATATGAATTTATAAAACTATATTAAATGTAAATTTTGTCAGCAGATTTTGATCCTTTAGCAGAACTTAATTAACTTGCTTGTTTCAAATTCTAAACAGTGATAAAATGATTTTAATATGATTTTAATACTTAACACTGCTTGAGCAAATTTAAAAGTTCTTCACACTCTCCGAAGAATTATATTTTGCTGTAATACTTGTCTGTACACAGGTCAATAGTTGCTTTTGAAGTAAATAAAACTATATGTATAATCGACCTCTTAAATTTTTTCATAGTAGCATTTTTATTGCTTAAAAAATAATCTTTAACACAAACTCTTCAATAAATAAAATAAATACATGTATTAAGTAATATAGTACATCAAAATATTTAAAACGAAAAAATATATGTACAAAAAAATTTGTAGACATAACTTAATTTTTAAGTACTTACTAAATATTAAGCTAACAGAGGGTATATCTTATAGTAATATTTAGTTAATTTGTTTTGTTCAGGACAATCAAGTTGCACTATTATAAAAAAGAAAACGATGTTTGTTCTTTATCTGACTTAATCAAGCTTTATGTAGTGAAACAATTCTACATTGAACTGAAAAAAAACCAAAAAAAACTTTGATGGATAATTATCATACCCTAAAATGAAAAATTTGAAGAAAACATTCTACAAGTAAAGAAAGCATTCTTGGTTAACTTTTTAATCACAGGACCAAAATGGTACATGTTTTTATTACATTTTTTTTCTATTATAGAAACTCTAGATAATTGCATTGTCCAGTACAATTTCTTTTGGATAAATTAAAAGATTGTGCTTTGGAAAAGCACTATTAATATCACAGCTAGTATGTGGTTTGTAGTACTAAAACAACATTTCATATACATCCTAACCTACTATGTACTATGTAAAAAAAATGAAAAAAATACAAAAAAAATTGCATAATTATACTCGAGTGTTTTCAACACTATTTTGATACTTAATTTTTTTTTTATCAATTGACATGATTAATTTATGTGTTTGCAATTCAAGCCATATACGAAGAAAAGAAAACTCTATAAAGCTTAAGTTTTTTTTACTATTGACTTCATTCCAAAATTCAACCAAAATCTAAATCTGTTGAGTTTCTCATTTCCATTTCAAAACTGAAGAACTTAAATAATAAAGTTCAGCCAAAATAGTATTTTAATATCCTCCATATTTTTTTTAATCCCACATTAGTTTTATATACATCCTAACCTACTATGTATATGTAGAAAAATATAAAAAAAATACAGAAAATTTGCATAATTATACTTGAGTGTTTTCAAAACTATTTTGATACTTGATATTTTTTTAATCAATTGACATGATTAATTGATGTGTTTGAAAATTGAGTCATAGGCAAAAAAAAAAGAGAACTCATTAACAAATATGCTTTTTTTCATATATAAAAATTTCATTCCAAACTTCAACCAAAGTCTAAATCTGTTGATGCTATCATTTTCATTTCAACACTTAAATAAAATAATAAAGTTCAGCCAAAATAGTATTTTAATATTCCCCATATTTTTCCTATGAAAATTTGTCTAATAAAAATTATAATGTTGATAACTTGGAAAAGATTTTCTACATGGCTTATATTTATCAAAAATCAAAAATTGAAAAGCAAGCAAAAAAATTTTTCTATGTATAACAACTTTTAGGCAAAATATTTGACACAATAATGTATGTACAATGTACACACTTTGAGGTACAATGAATTATTAATGAACACAATGAAACAGATTTTTGCATAAAAAAAACATGTTATACACTTATTGACAACAATTATGTGTACTGAAAGACTAATAACTACACATGTATGTAAATGTGTATATATGTGTATTCAATGATTTGCTTTATGGTCCTTTTTGCATATTTAAAATCATGAACATGATGAATTGAAATGCAGTCTTGAATATATGAACTTCTGCCAGATTTTACACATTAACCAATAACCACATAATCATTTCTTCAAAATTTCATGAAAGCTGGAATGAGGGTGTAGATGGGGTTTCAAGAATACAAAATTGAGGACCCCCATCCATACCCCCTAAAATGCCATTTGTTACTACCATAAATCATCATCACAAAATTCCATTCTTTTGGATAGTTGTTAATGCTCCCAATACACCACTTTTTGCCGTCTGTCCGAAAATACTTGACATGGTAGATGACTTTGTTTTCTCCAGTTCACTTGTCGTTATCACTGAGACATTTGAGGTGCTAGAGGTCACTGTAGTTACTGGGGTCAAAGTTGAAGGAGAAGATGACACTGTAGTGCTTGAACTTTGACCCCATCCACCTAAATAGCCATATAGTGAAAATCCAGTATTTTTTAACTTTGACATAATATTTTGTGAACTATCATTTCCACCTGTTATAGATGAGGTCACAAAAGGCACTGAATTCACATGTGTTGGTAAATTCTTGCCACAAGAGGGCACTGTATAACAACTTCCTCTAGGAAAGTTTGAATTGAATTGTGAAGGTAGACTATGACCACTAGAGGGCATTGAAAATCCACTTCCTGTTCCTGAATTAGAAGAACTAACAGATAAATCTTTTGAGGATTGTGTTAACGTTCTATCTTCTTCTTTATCGCTTTGTTTTGGAGATAAGAGATCAGGTTCAGCTAGAATTGAAGCTAGTCCTAGGCTTGCACCCATTCCTGAGGAGGGTTGGCTATTTGGGGCTGTGTGGGTTGCCATTCTAGGGGTACTAACAAGGGGCGTGGAAGCACTGCAAAAAAAAAAGATGATACATTAGTTGAATAAGTATACTAGACACAACCACCATAATCTGTGACAATTTTAATTCCACAATGGAAAACAGCCAGCAGCTGGTCCATTGGTCATTGCTCGTTCTCTTGCCATCGGGCCATTGGCCCCAAAAAGAAAATTCAAACTAAGTTATCAATCTTGAAAACAAAACATTTATATCATTAGTTGACTTTAAATCAACTGAGAAGAACAATATAAGTTCGAGCAAAGAAAAGTGTCAGTACCAATATTACATGAAACTGTTGTGTTATCTTAAGTATGTATTTAATTGTTTTTAATCTGAATAGTCCATTTTCAAAGTTTTTGTGTCATGAACATGTATGTATTCAACATCTGAAAATTTTTCCATCTTAAAAGTTCTGTTCTTCATTAGAAAACTCCAACAAATCAGGCAGAAAATATCATAATTTTTTGTATTAAGGGAAGTGAAAGGTATTAATCAGGGAATGTTAAGACCTTTTTGTGCAAATAAATCGTAAACATGATACAGACAGGTTAGTTTTAATGGTTGAGTAAATGGAGGAATCCACTAGTCTTGGGCTGTAGTACATTTATATAGGCTAAGTTAATACAAAATACTTTAGCACTTTTATCAACTTCAGTTTCAGAGTTCAAAATCAATGTTTGAGTAGATAATTGTGTATTAAAGTGTCTGTTTATTGATTCTTTTTGTATTTTTTTTTTTTCAAAGATAAAAATTAATACTTTTCAAAGGTGTAAGCAACAACAGCAGTAAGAAATATGTTTGAATTGACAATTCACATTACTCATCAGTATACAAGCAACTACTCTACTAGTCTGGCCTACAAAACTATTCCATCTTCATCTTTCAAATACTTTATAACAGGTTAGGTACAAGTGCCAAATAAGCAAGGTAGATCAAACGAGCTAGTAAAGCTTGATCGAGCTTAAAATTATTATCACTCTTCCTGTTTTTGACAAAACATTGCATATTTATTTTCAATCTTCCTTGTGCATCATGAAATTGTAGATTCTCTTTTCAAGGGTGCTGTTTGTCAATATGCAACCATAATTTTTTACTTCAACAGTGGAAATTATTTTTGTGAAAATTTGAATTTTTGCATAAAGTTCAATGCAATTTGGTTTGTGAAAAGGCTACTGTAAAATATTGATATTTTGATGTTTCTTTGTCCTGGTATGTTAACTTAATGTTAATAGAAAGTTTCATCTTGCACTGACCCAAATTGAATTGGATATAGATCTTTTTGTCATAAACAGCAAAGGGAGATAATAATTTAAAGCTCGATCGAGCTTACCTAGATCATTTGGCACTTGTACCTAACCTGTATAAAACAAAAAGCAGATAAAAAAAAAGCCACAAAAAAAAAGAAACTCACTCTGTTGAGCTATCTATGTCGGAATCAACATTCTCTTCATCGTCGCTAAAAAATTGAAAAACTCAATTTCACAACATTGAAAGCATAAAATAAATCTGATCTAAAATAAATAAAAAACTTATACAAAATGCACACACAAGGCATTATCAACTCTACTTTTACATGTAATAGTATATATTTTTATATGAATGACTATTTAAGGCTCAACTTGGTAAAATTTAAATTCTATGTAAATTATCTGTGGTATCTTGAAAGTTGGCATCATTTGCTTGTATTAAATTTCTAATTTACATTTTTGTCTCCTTTAACCTAAAAGCTTAAATTAGGGACCCTTTAAAAATGGGGATTTTAAAGATATAGAAGTGCATGGGTTGATGCTATAAAATGAGAGTGTTCCTACATGCACCAATAAAAATGTTTGAAACTTAAATCATGCATAACAAAAGTGTGTATAAAGTGCATTAAATAACAAAACATTTCTCTTTTATGAAAATGGTATGATGATAAGCTACCATTTTGTTTGTTCTGTCTGAGGAATTTAAACTTAATTCTCAACATTAATATGACAAGTTAAAGAACTATAACACTATAACAAGTATTTTAGCAGTATTGAATGTACCATGAATATGTCAAAATCCAGTTTCCTACCCAAACAAGAAAATCTGTGAGCCAATACTTACTAGTGACCTCCCCCCCCAACACTTTCACAGTTCTTTGAGTAAAATACAAAGTTTTTGGACAAACAGAAAACAGATTTTTAAAGGATCCCTAAAACTGTGACAAACTGAAAATCCACCAAGTTCAAGCCCCTTCTTTTACTTCTTCAATATGGAGGTATAATAGTTACCTTGTATGACAGGAAGGGTGTTTCACCATAGAGTTTGTATAGGTGTTGATTGTCCAACTTTCTGTGGGACCTTTCAATGCTGGGTAATTCTCATAGTCATCTGTAAGTATATTTCATTAGGAAGTTATTTCACATATTTCATCATGTGAAACAAAAAGATATTGGTCACAATAAACTAGAATGACAGTCTTCCATGGAAGACATACATGTATGTTGCCTCAACTTGTCTGTGTCTTTAAATATTCAATTAACAAGAGGAAGATCAGTTATGGGCATAATTAAGATTAACACCATGTAGTACTATAGGAGGAACCTAAATGCCAAATATCTAGAGGCTGTGACATGCAGTTGCCTGGAAAACTGTGACGGAAATTTTCGTGATGCAGCAGGACAATGAATAGAGTAAAAGTGACTCCTATATTAAAACGAAAGAATATGGAATATGTGCCAAAAAGACACGATTTACATATTGAAATGATTTTAATAAATGTACAAAAGCAAAATTTCACTGCGTGTGAAGCGCTTATGCGTGTGAATGTCGCTTTGCAACACGTATCACAGGTGACATAAAATTGGCAGAATTTTCTAAAGATGGAAGTAGCTGAGTAATAGACCTTTAATCGAAAAAAATCCAAATAAATGGAACAATATGCTGATGCTGCATACCAAATTTTAAGAAACAATGAAAAGTTGTTGCAAAATATTTTCCTCATTGCCTGCTGTCCAACATTCACCATTTTACTGAGTGAAATTCATTCAATAATGGTATGCTATTAATAAATTTTATCATGGGCCAAAATACAGGAACACAATATCAAGTATTTCCACTAAGGAGCATAACTCCTACCATCCTCCTCAAAATCACTGAGATTGTGCTGTTCCTCCTCAAGATCCAGTTTTCTCTCCCCCTTTATCTGTACCCCTGGACGAGATTCAAAGATGCCACCGATGTTAGGTGTGGCTAACTGCTGCCACTGTCTCAAAGTCACAGAACCTGAAAAATTCCATGAGATTAAGATAGAGTTGTAAAGTTTTCAGGTCAGTCAATTACAAAAAAATTATAACTTTGTATTAATTATTTCATATCATAGGTGCTGGATTTGGCTTCCCTGTTCGAACTGTCTGGATTTGAGTACTTTTCATTCAATACTTTGGGTTTTTGATCATCCAATGTTTGGATTTAAATGCTGCTGATGAGAGGTTACTCCTTGAAATATTGATATACAGCATAACCGAATTAGCTGTTTTTTTACCTGTTTTGGTACTAAATAAATCTGTAATTACTACTGGTCCATCAATCAAAGCCCATTTTTGGTTTTTCTACACATATATGCATTTTACTAAGAGTAACCTCTTGTCACCAGCTTTTTAGAAGGTATTTTGATGATCTCATGGGCAGATAATGTTTACATTGGTACACCAGCACACATATTTTAAAATCTCAATAAGTGATATAATGTCTAGTAGTATTGATTCTTTGTATCTTATCTTTAAGTCTAAACCCCTATTTGTGTAAAATCTTTTTATTTAGCAAATTAAAACCTTTAAAATCTGTCAAAGTCAAAAATGGCCGATTTTGTTAAAACAGGAAGTAGATGAGCAACAAATCTGATATCAAATGCCATTGTATGTAATCCCATGCCGATACCAGGAGGCTCTGATTAGTAGTTGTTGTGAAATCTTGCAAAAAATATTCTCCCTCATCCACCTGCCATTAAATAACTCACATTTTTCACAACATGAAATTTGGTCAATATTTACCTTCAAGTGGTTTGACAATTCTGAGTTTCTCTGGAAGTTTGTAGTATGGGTTACTACTTCCTGTCATGCCCGATAGCCCAGACATGCCACTAATACCACTTCCTCCAGACAAGACACTATCTGGAGTTCTACATATTCCTGGTGTCTGGGTCCCATCTGTTTCAGATCTGAAATAAAATATTAAGTTGTAGAAGAAAGTTATGTTTATGTATTCCCCCACTGGACCTATGAAAAACAGGAAGTAGATGATAGACTGACTTAGAAAGAGAAAGCACAGTATATGTACATCACACCATCTGTTTCAGATCTGAAATAAAATATTAAGTTGTAGAAGAAAGTTATGTTTATGTATTCCCCCACTGGACCTATGAAAAACAGGAAGTAGATGATAGACTGACTTAGAAAGAGAAAGCACAGTATATGTACATCAAACCATGCTGAACTGTATACCAAATTGTATACCTTTTAGTAGAAGTGCAGACATCTGTTACAAAACTTTGTGACTCCAATATTGTTCATTCTACAAGCTAAGATGACACAAATTTGTAAATTATCTTTCTTTTTCAGCTGATTAGATCCATCCTTAACCATATAATATCAACATGAAAATTTTCACCTAATTCACATTCTCAAAATATTTGCAAAAATTTATCCCCCGCCCAAAAATTTAAATCCACAAATATGTGAATTTATCAAAACATGAACATTTTCAAAAATTGTAGTGCAACAAACTGCTTTTCCCTCTTAAACACTAGAGTTCACATCATTTTGACATAAGTTTTCCTTGGCAGTTGCTGTTAAAGAGTATTGTACATGTATGTCTTTGCTGTGTTGTCTTAAGTGCCTATTTGTTTTGTCATGGTTGTTTTTGATTTACTTTACCTCTGCCTCTGTCTCTTTGTCTCGTCCTCTTTATAGTCCTGCTCATTCAGCTCGTTGGCTCTTCTCAGTGATAATTTTCTCAAGGCCGTCTCAAGGTCATTAGAACCTGGTATCCCAGGGCGTCCTGTTGCACTTCTGGTCCTACAAAATACCAAAAAGAAATTTTAAAGTTTCTAGAGACTTGTCAATACCATCTTTAATTACTATGTAAAATTTCAAATCTGTATTGTTATAGTTTTTGATTTTTAGCATTCAAAAATTGTTGATGGACGAAAAGACAAAATAAACACTATAGGGCTTTCTCATCCTCGATGCAGGGCCTAAGCAATGGGCCTGATGTTCCAATACAAACACAGCTTATGATCATATTGGTCATGCAATAATGCTTTTATTTAATAAAAGTATGTAGAATTTACCCATATAAACCATCAAGGTCACTGCCCGGTGTCTCAGATGGTACAGATTCCAAGTCAGAAAAGTACATCGAGCTTCTGTTTGACATGGGGGCAGATTCACCACTATCGTTCAGGCTGAGACTGTAGTTTGATGCCCCCATATTGGTCGTAGTCGTTCCTCGGACTGAACTACATCTGGATCCAGACTTCTTGGCTGCTCTCACAGTCTCAAATACTTTCCAGTTGTAGACTCTGTAGATGGGATAAAGCAGTTTTTATGAAAAATATTTAGCAAGAAATAAAGGTAGACAAAATTGTTACAAATGTACAAATGTATAAGTACATAATTTCTTTTCTTTTCTTGTTAAAATATTTCTTTTAAGCATAAAGTTTTCATCATTAAAATTTGTTCTTTTAATTCAGCATAGTCTGTTTATCATAGCTTATATATGCAGTCAATATCATCCTTGTTTGATTCAGCTTTCTTCTTTTTTTGTTTTTGTTTTGCTTTTCCATTTCAATTTTTTTATTCTCTAATATCTTGATTTAAAAAAAAATAAAATATGTTGCACTGTGGCTTGTGTATAAATAAAAAAGATAAATAAATGGATGGTGAAGCCGCATTTAAAAGGTAAAATCTAAATAAGAAATATAAATAAATACAAGAGTTAGCACTAAAGTATGTCTCGCCTGCCTGCACAATCAGAAACAATTATTCTATCTTATTTCCATTATATTTTGAATTTACATGGATTTTCAGTTTCTGAGATCAAAAGATGTTTATAGAACTTAAACATTGCAAATATATGCAATAAAAATAATCAAAGTCACTCAACCGGAAAATCAAGGTCAAGGTCAAAAGATGGGGATGCAACTGTGCTAAGCTACTACTGGGACATATACATACCAAGTTTCATCAATCTAGGACCTACAGTTCTTGAGATATGGAGGTGCTCACAAAACTTTTCCATTGCTATTATATGTATTGAAAATTGTCCAAGTCACTCAACCGAAAAATCAAGGTCAAGGTCAAAAGATGGGGATGCAACTGTGATTAGCTACTACTGGGGCATATGCATACCAAGTTTCATCAACCTAGGACCTACAGTTCTTGAGATATGGAGGTGCTCGCAAAACTTTTCCATTGCTATTATATGTATTGAAAATTGTCAAAGTCACTCAACCGAAAAATCAAGGTCAAGGTCAAAAGATGGGGATGCAACTGTGATTAGCTACTACTGGGGCATATGCATACCAAGTTTCATCAACCTAGGACTTATAGTTCTTGAGATATGGAGGTGCTCACAAAACTTTTCCAAAAAGTTAACGCTGCCCCCGCCGCCGCCGCCGGTAAAGTAACACCTATGTCCCGCTCTGCTTCGCAGGCGAGACAAAAACCTTTAAAACAACTAAAACAAGAATGCCCCAAAGAAATAAAATATGTTGCACTGTGGCTTGTGTATTAATAAAAAAGATAAATAAATGGATGGTGAAGCCACATTTAAAAGGTAAAATCTAAATAAGAAATATAAATAAATAAAACCTTTAAAACAACTAAAACAAGAATGCCCTATTATTGATTTTAATTGTTTATGCCATAGGTGTTAACCTTTTAGGACTCCAATCAGGGAGATCTCCCTGAAACTACTCTGAGTTTCAGGGAGATTTTGCGTAGCGACGTTTGCACTTTCAAAATAGTGAGCAAAAATTATATATTAAAGAACATGTCAATCTCTGTTATTATTTAGTCTAAGCTTATTGTCAATTTGTGTTATCATTCATATTTACAAGAGTTTTGGATTTTTCTATTAATTTTTTATGATGAGTTATTATTTAGCTTCAGGTGGGTATTATATTCCTAGTTTGGAAGAGCTAGGGTTCTTCATCTTTAAAATTTCAAGTATCAAGTTTATATCCCTATTGATCTCTCACTTTCACTCAGAGATTTGGATATATGAATTGACCACCCAAAGCTCTTCTTTTTCTATAATAAGGTATTTTTGATAAACTTTTTGTTCAATTTTAATTAAAAGAAAGCTTAAAACATTCAAATGTCATTTAGAATGTATTCATGAACACATTTATAGCCTAAATCGTTTCTTCTATGATTTTTTTTTAACATTTTCTAACTAGAAATAAATATCTATACATAGGAAGGGGAGATAATTTTAGTTTTCAATGCTTTCCCTTTGTTCTATTGATTTTTTGTTTACAATGGAGATCGTATTTTTATGTTTTGAAAGGGTCTTCTAAGCCTGGGAGCAATAAATATTTCAAGCCAGCAGCTATAATTGGTCTATATTTTGACAAATTTATGGTTCTCCTTTCACTAATTAACACCTTGACATGTGTTTTGATAACAGGATAGGTAAATCAAGGGACAGATTATCGGTTTTCAATCAGCTGATTGAGTAAATCACCTGTGACCACCTGTTGAAAACTAACAAATGAATTAGTTTTTGATAGAATGATTCACAGTTTCGGGAGATCATGCAGGAGGGCTTAAAAAGTCGGGAGAATAGCATCTCCCGCACGGGAGTAATTCATTTCACGGGAGATAGCTTAAATTTTCGGGAGGCTCCCGCAGGATTCGGGAGGGTTAACACCTATGTTTATGCATGTCCAGCATATAGATGTAAATGACACCTACTTCAATACTTTTTTTTCTTAAACATTAAATTCAGCATATCTCATTTAATTGCTTGTGACACCCAATTCAATATACAATTTTCTTGAAAGCTAAATCTGTAGAAAAATTGTCTCCCTTTAACCGTAAGCTTACTTCCTCTCAGCTGGGGAATCCCCTTTAGGATACTCAATGTCCCCTTTGAGCGAACACTCAAGTTCAGAAGCCAGTGAGTCCGAAGGAAGACTAAGAAGTGAAGAAGACATGTAGGTGTGTCGGACAGCCCCTGGTTTCTGTTTCCGACGCAGTTGTCTAACTTCTTCCTGAGAAACTTCGTACATTGCCACCAATTCATCGTGTTTGTCTTTGAGCTCAGCAATCTGGAAAATATTTTGATATAAAAATCAAAATTAAAAACGAAAGAATATGGAATATGTTCCAGAAAGACACGATCCACATATTGATATTATTTTCATAAATAATAAAAAAACATACATTCAATGCGTGTGAAGCGCTTTTCTGGACTATAAACCTTCATCAGACACGCTATGGGTAAAAAAATTTGAGGACCGGTACGACATAAGATTTGAACAAACAAAACACTAAAGCAAAAAAATATTGATGATCTGATTATGTTAGAGTAGTATTCCCTAGCAGTGCGGTTTTATTTTTATCAGGAAGATGAACATGAAATATTCTTTGTAACAAAAAAAAAATTCTATCAATATTTTTTTTCATACTTATTACTGTTCACAAGGTATTTATTTTCACATACTTTGCGATCTTTTTACATGAAATTAAATAATATATATAAAATGAATAGAATAATGAATGCGAAATAAAATACTCATGAACTTTGGTGAAATGTGCAAAGTCGTGAAAATGGTGAAATGTGCAAATCCGTGAAAATAAGTACGTTTACAGTAAGTGATATTATCAGGTGTTCAAATTAACATTTGAGGGCAAAAGGTCCAGGACTTTTGGAAGCCCAGGATGGAAGGTCCTCTTGAAGAAATTTAAAGGTCCCCAATAACAGTTATTGTAATTACTGACAGGTCCAGGACCTTTGTCCCTGAAATTTTGAAGGTCCTGCATCAAATTTAGGGTCCCGGACCTTGGACTAGTGCTAATTTGAACCCCTGTTATTAGTATGCTATATTTTAAAAGTGGTCCTGTATATGAACTTATGAAGTGCCTATTTTTTCATAAACTAAGTATTCTGATTGGACATTTTCTCAAATATTTGTTATTACTCGTGTTCAGATATCAGTATTTGTTTTAAATGAATTACTGTGGTTTCATTATTATTTGTGGGGTATTAATTTTCGTGGTTTTCGTGGGTGACATTGACCAACAAAATATAATACCCCACGAAAAGGAAAGGAGTAGAGCCACGAAGGACCTAAAATGGCCCAAAAATTCAACTTTGAAATATCTGCTTGAAGTTGCTGCATTAATGTTCATTAGTCTTCATATTTCATGAATTGCAATATTTTTTCCTTCAATTATTTATCAATAAGGAGAGCAGTTAGGTAAAAAATAGACTATTTGGTGAAAAATAACAATTTGTGATAGTTTTCCTTGATTTTCATGTATAAATCGATGAATATGAAATGGGCCACACCTGTCGACCAAAATTATTTTGTAATAGAAATGTGTATTATGATACTATAAATTAATTATCAAAAAATTACGATGGTCGAGGAATGTGGCCAATACTAATTTTGACGAAACATGCAGTGAAACCAGTGAAAATGAGCTAAAAATGAGACATTTTCAAATTTCTAACCTGTTTAAAGTCTCAAGGCTAAACCTGGGGTGTAAGTATTTTGCTAAATCTTACAGATATGAAAAGTTTGTTCATACCTTAACATATTTTAGTTAAATTTTTGACAAGTTATAGTAGTTGAAAAAACAGTGAAAATACCGGGCCATTTTAAGGCCTTCGTGGCTCTACTCATTTAACATGGATCTGTATACTGCAAACTCCAAAACCACGAATTTAAGAATCCACGAATATGTAAATTTCTATCAAACCACGAAAATTGGTACCCACGAAAATAAATGAATCCACAGTATATAATGTAGTTTCATTATTATACATTGGGTATTAATATTAGTGGTTTTCATGTGTGGTTTGAACCACATAATTTGATACCCCATGAAAAGGAAAATTAACATTGATCTGTATGCTGCAGACTTCAGAACCATAAATTGAAGAATCTACGAACTGATCCTTTTTTATCAAACTACGAAAATTGGTACCAACGAAAATAAATGAATCCACAGTAACCCATGAAAAGAAAATTAAAATTGATCTGTATGCTGCAGACTTCATAATCATGAATTTAAGAATTAACCAACTGAACCTTTTTCATCAAACTATGAAAATTGGTAACTACGAAAATAAATAAATCAGCAGTATGTAAAAATACAATGACATTTCTAAATCCTATTACCTCTCTGGTCAGGTATCGCTGAGACTCCTGTGATGCCACTAGATGTTTCTGCAGTTCTAAGTTTTCAGCTGTAAGCTACAAAGAGACAAAAGATTTTCTAATATTGCACAGTTGTAATTATAGGCATAACTTAATAGAACATATGTCAAAAAGAAATTTTATGAACAATTTTTAGGGTGTTATTCCCCATAAAGTATTCCAAATGTTAGAAATAACAATCCCTAATTTTATATCGTGTGGTTGATGGATTTAGTTGAAAAATAGCCAATATAATTCCTGCCACAATGAATGAATGTTTTTTTTATAGGTGAACTTAAAACCTTTGTCAACAGGGGGTTGCACTAAGTTGTGCTAAGCATACCCCCACTCGACTATTCAGAAAACAGGACGTAGATGACTGACTTGCCCAGAAAGGGGAGGCACAGTACAATGCATCATGCTTAAGCTTTATACTAAATTAGAAATTAATCCCTTAAGTAGAAATTGAGAAATCTGTTCATTTTTTACCCTTAACAAGGGGTTGCACTAAGTCGTGCTAAGCATACCCCCACTCGACCATTCAGAAAACAGAAAGCAGATGACCGACTGACCTGGAAAGGGGAGGCACAATACAACTCATCATGCTAAAGCTGTATACCAAATTTGTAATCAATCCCTTTCGTAGAAGCCGAGAAATCTGTTACGAAAAATTGTCTATTTTTGACCCATTAAAAGTCTAAGTTGGCACGGAAAACAGGAAGTAGATATCTAGATGGACTGACCTGGAAAGGGGAGGCACAGTATAACTCATCATTCTGAAGCTGTGTACTGAATTTGAAACCAATTCATCCAGTAGAAGCTGAGAAATCTGTTACAAAAAATTTCACTTTAAAAATTTTTTACCCTAAAAAGTCTTAGTCGGCTTGGAAAACAGGAAGTAGATGATAGATTGACCTGGAAAGGGGAGGCACGGTATAACTCATCATGCTGAAGCTGTGTACCAAATTTGAAACCAATCCATCCAGTAGAAGCCAAGAAATCTGTTACGAAAAATTTCACATTTCAAAATTTTTACCCTACAAAAGTCTAAGTCGGCTCGGAAAACAGGAAGTAGTTGACAGACTGACCTGGAAAGGGGAGGCACGGTATAACTCATCATGCTGAAGCTGTGTACCAAATTTGAAACCAATCAATCCAGTAGAAGCCAAGAAATCTGTTACGAAAAATTTCACATTTCAAAATTTTTACCCTATAAAAGTCTAAGTCGGCTCGGAAAACAGAAAGTGGATGACAGACTGACCTGGAAAGAGGAGGCACGGTATAACTCATCATGCTGAAGTTGTGTACCAAATTTGAAACCAATCCATCCAGTAGAAGCCAAGAAATCTGTTACGAAAAATTTTTTACCCTAAAAAAAGTCTAAGTCGGCTCGGAAAACAGGAAGTAGATGATGGACTGACCTGGTAAGGGGAGGCAAGGTGTAACATATCATGCTGAAGCTGTGTACCAAATTTGAAACCAGTCCATAGAGTAGAAGCAGAGAAATTGAACCGGATGGACAGACAGACGGACGGACAAGGTGATTGCAATATAGAGTGGGGGTATAAAATAGTCTAAGTCGGCTCGGAAAACAGGAAGTAGATGACCAACTGACCTGAAAAGGGGAGGCACGGTACAACTCATCATGCAGAATCTTTGTACCAAATTATAAATCAATCCCTTCAGTAGAAGCTGAGAAAACTGTTACGAAAAATTTCCCATTTTTTACCCTTAAAATAGTCTAAGTCGGCTGGGAAAACAGGAAGTAGATCATGGACTGACCTGAAAAGTGGAGGAAATGTACATTGCATCAAGTTTAAGCTGTCTACCAAATTTGAAATCAATAGAAGCCGAGATATTGTACCGGACGGACAGACGGACGGACGGACAAGGTGATTGCAATATAGCCCCCTCTCTTACGAGTGGGGGTATAATATCAGAAATGAAGAAAGTTAACTTATGTTTTTGTTCTTTACACCTTATATACTTACAACTTTGACCTTTTTATGAAGGTCAACCACTTGAGCCAGTAAGTAGGTAATCTTCTATTTCTGAGCAAATTCTTTTTAGTTATCTTTACTCAGTTTATTTATATCCTATACTTTTTCTAATGTCACAAAAGCAAAGAAAATTGGAAATTAAATTTTTTATTGTTAGTTTTTTTTTTCACCAAACAAATGAAATTGCAACTTTGACTATTTTTGAAGATCAACCACCTAACCCAGTAAGTTAGTTATATTTTCTTTCTGAGCCCATTTCTAATTTTTCTTACTCTTTTTATGTATATCCTATACTTACAACTTTGACCTTTTTCTGAAGGTCAACCACCTGAACCAGTAGGGCAGTGATCTCTTCCTTCTGAGCTCCATTCTCTTCTGTTTTCCTACCCAGTTCCTCCACACAGAGCTCTAACTCCTTCTTCACTTCAGCTGGAAAATCAAATCAGAAGTATACAAGGATCTTCATGTAACAAATTGATCTGAAAATACTGTAAACAGGTATTTTTATGTGGTATTACTTTTACAATAATCAAAGGTTCCCTAGAAGCGCTAAATTATAAACTTGATAAAACTTAAATAAAGGATGTTGGAGGGTCAGCTTTTGAGATTTTTGTATTTTTTGGAATCCTCCGTTTTTTTCCATAAAAAAAAAAAAACGGGCAAATTTTCTTTGTATGGTAACCCCAATTTTTTCTTTTGTTGAAGGTCTTAATTACACCATAAATATGTATTTTCCTTTTTTATTTAAATGTAATTTCTTTTTAACAGGTTTAAATAGCTAAACTATTCTTATGTTAAAGCTACAAAAATCCTTTCCTGCTAAACTTTGAACTCTTATTATTTTTAAAATGAGTATGGTAAACTTTCAAATTTTTAAGCTCATTTTGTATTCTAGTTATTCCCTTATGATTTAGGGCATCAATTTCAAATTGATGAGTATAACACTGCTATACTTACCAAGCTGATATTCATAGTGATTGTAAAGCCTGTCTTCTTTTACTTTTTATCAGGATTTTGGTAAGACAAAGGTTTAATGCTCAAATATGTTAATTATGTATTCGTAACACATCTTATACACTTGTTTTCAAATGTTTTAAATCAGGGGATGAATAAGATTTACTTCAAGGTCTGAGGCCTACAATTTTTTATTCAGGACCTTTAAAATTCTATTTACAAAAGTCATGGACCTGTGTGTTTTTACAGTAATTATATAGGGGACTTTTTAACCATTTCCTCCATGAGCAATAGTGAATAAAAAGCTACGCCGAGCGCAGCATGATACGACCGCAACAAGTTGAACCCTGTACGTTGGAGACCCAATATGGATAGTCCATTGCTTTGGTCACATGAAGCCCATGGTGGACTTACAAAGCTTTTTGACACATGCATCCTGTGGTGGACTTATAAAAATGCATTTTTGACAAATATATTTACATCAACATCTTATACAAAAAGCCTTATTTCCATCCATGTACAGTAGACTCCACGAAATCGGATATCGGCTACTTGGATATATCGGCAAATGGGATAGAATATCAAAACACCAAACCATTTCCTATTCTTTCTATATATTTTTTATCAGGAAATAGGATATCGGAACATTGGATATATCGGCAAATAGGATAGAATATTCCTTCAAAATGTTGCCATTTTGTATAAAAATCGGATATTTTTTGTATTTCAGAAGATCGTGATGACCGGAAGTTGGACATAAGTTTTCAACAACATTTGCATTCAACTCTCTGTTTATGATTTTTAATAAACAATGTATATTGTATTTACTAATAAAGATGTTTTATTCAAACACTTGTTTTTATTTAAGCAATAAAAGATCTGTCTTCTGTGTGTTTAATTTCTTGCACACCTGTCAATCATGATCATCGTACTTGCCAGAAGTCAAAATATAAAAGTTTTGAAACCTTTCATGTTGTTATTTCTGAAATCCTATGTTGGCACAGCTAATAAAATATATTTCAAAATGATATTGTGTTGGTACAAATTAAATTTATTAGTGGTGTGAAGTCCGTGTATATTTAGTGTGTGGGAAACACGTAGGTCATTGAAATTACAGGTGTACTTATTACGTCATGACTGTAAACAAATCATGTGAGCTGTGTAATGCTAACATTTCAACTGATTTCCTTTATTGAAGGTTTTCAATTTTGAAACATTGATATTCCTCCACTATGATGTCAATCTTGAAAAGGATGTCTCAATAGATTTGAAATAAAATCCAAAACGATGTGTGGACAACCACATGGCTAATCAACATTTTGTAAATCAGTAGTTGCCATTTTGAATATTCATGAGCTGCTATAATCTCATATTTGATTGACAAAATGTAGACAAATTTTGACATATTTATGAAAATGTGATCATGAAACGCATAATTTTTCGATTTAGATGTAATATGAATGAATACCAGCTTTTAGATCTTGTCCATTGATAGAGAAAAAATTGCTGATTCTTATTAGAGATTAATAAATTTTCTACAATGTAAACAACAAAGATGGACGACCTCAGTAAAACACATGTTATGGAGGGAATATAAGTACACAAATTGATGAAAATTCTTTATTAATTAATAAAATAAAAATAGCTATTCACTAAATCCTTTATTCTTGCATGATACAACAAATATATAATATGATGGCATCCTCAACATGGAACACTTGAACAAGACTTGGAGTTACGTCACCAAAACTGATATTCGATCTCCTGAAATGGCAAATCGGATATCCTGGGTAATCGGATATTTTTTCCTGACAAATTCGATATCCGATTTGGCGGAGTCTACTGTATTAATTTACAATTTTGGCCCTTTGACCCCTAATTCCTCAAAAATGGTAAAAGATATTGCTAATCCTATAAAAAATAATAGGAAATTGTGTACATGGAATCCGATGAAAAAAAGATTTTGAAAATCGGACAACAAATAAAAAAGTTGATTTTATGGGCATGGCCTGTCTTTAGCCCCCTGTAACAATGTAATGGTGAAAAACATATCAAAATCATTGACACATTTTGTTGACAGAATTTAATGATGAATTCAACAAAGAAAGAATTTTCAAAATCTAATGAATAATAAACATTCTACAACAGTTTTGTCAATACACCCGTTTTAGCCCTTTTTGGCCCTTTTTTCTAAAACAGTAGGGGCCACAAACCCCAAATACAAAACCAAGATTCCTTTAGTGGATATAATCATCATATATAAACTTCATAACAATTGGCAGGCCCACTATAACTTGATTTTTGGTATAAAACTATTTGCATTGACAAACTTTTAAAAATGGCGTTTTTGGCCCCTTTGACCCCTAATTTCTCAAAAACGGTAAGAGATATTGAAAATCTGATTGTAAAACGCTGGCAGGGATTTTCACAAGGATTCCAATGAAAAAAAGATTTTGAAAATCGGACCACAAATAAAAAAGTCGATTTTTGGGGTGTGGCCCCTTTTTGACCCCCTGTAGCAATGTAACGGTGCAATAAATATCAAAATCATTGACATATTTAGTTGACAGAATTCAATGAGGAATTCATTAAAAAAAGAATTTTCAAAATCGAATGAATAACAAACATTTTACAACAGTTTTGTCAATACACCCGTTTTAGCCCCTTTTGGCCCTTTTTTCTAAAACGGTAGGGGCTACAAACCCCAAATACAATACCAACCTTCCTTTAGTGGTTACAAACATCATATCAAAATTTTAAAACAATTGGTCAACATTTACTCAAGTTATCGCACGGAAACCAAATGTTCCCAGACGACGACGACGACGACGACGACATCGCCATAACATTATACGATCGCAAAATTTTGCGGTCGTATAAAAAATGGCAAAAATGCACAATGAAAAAAGGCAAAAAAATGAAAAGGTTGTAAAAAATTTATTTTTCATCCAAAGGTTTTGAAACTTAGTCAAGCTGTTCACTGGGCCAGGGTCTATTGATGCAGGTCTCAACCACCATTTTCATGGTTACTATGGCAACCAAGGCTGGCCAAAAAATGTCAAAAAATGGCTTTTTCCATCATTTTTACACCCAATTTTGACCTTTAAATTTTTTTTAAAAATTATGGGCAAGTCCAATTGTTCTCTGACCTAGAATTTTTTAAAATATGGCATTTGAGGTAATTTTGGGAGCAATTGTCACAGTCCTGAGGGTTAAAAAATTTTCCTGGCGGCGGGGGGCATTACTGCCCCCAAAACCCCCTGACCAAAGGGGGGAAATTCCCCCTTTAGGAAACCCCCTAGAACATCTTTTTAGTCCCTAACCGCGCGAAAAAAGTGACCATTTTTTAGGCAACAAATAAATTTGTCAAAATAACCCAAGTCATGCTTTTACAGGGAGATTAGAAGGGTAGAGGTGGGCAAAAAGGGGGGGTGTCACCAAAATGGTACGAGACCACATTTAATTTTCCCTCTTTGTTCAATAAAAGAAAATTTCATTTTAAAAAAATTGCACCTGCTCAAACCAAATAATTTTAAACACACTTTCTCATTACCACAATTGCAAACAAATAATGCAACAAATTCTCCTTTTACAGATATCAAACTTTTTTGACAGTTGAAAATTCTGGGGTCCTAGAGGGGATAAAATCTGAGAGCTTCCGAAAAGCAAAACTCCCCCCTTTTTGAGCAATAAAGAGCTACCTTTCCCAATTGAATTTGGATTTTTAAGGATGTCATTAAATTTCTTCATTACTGTGACATCAATTTGAGACCAAAATCAACCTCTAAAAGTGAATAGAACACACACACACAATACTTGTTCATAGGTACTATTTTTAATAGAACTATATTCGTGGACAACGAAAATCCAAGGGCGATAATTGTGTACTCGTACCTATTAACCTCAGAAAACCCTCAACTACAAGAAAGAAAGTGTATATCTACCATGCCTAGTCAATTTTGAGTCAAATAACAAATTTTCAGGCATGTCAGATGCTTTTCAATAAAAATATTAGTACTTTTGTAAGCTAGTTAGTCTTAAAACTATTATGCGCCTAATCCGTAGGGAAACCCAGGAAGCCTTTTTAGCAATTTTTTTCAAGTCTGATAGATTTTAACCAAACCAATGATTAATATCAATAGCTTAATGCAAGCTGAACATAAAAAACACATGTTTTAAGGAAATAAGTGCATGGTGAAAGATTTTGTGACCGTCCAATGTTCGCGGAGTGGAAAATATGCAATTTCTGACTTTTCAGGGGGTACATGTATGGTCAGGAGGAATTTGATGAAGTGAAATGAGATAATCAGTTCCTTATGGTATTAAAATATAGAATAGATGATATTCTTACTAACTAAGACTCAAAACACCCATTTGTATACATATATAAGGTCAAACTTTGTGGTTTTGAATGCTGTGACACTGGTAATTTAAGGCTATGGTGACTTTTCATCATAAAAATCCTATCTTTTGGGGCTTAAAAAGCTAGAATTTTGCAATTTGTTTTAATACAAGCATGTTTTTAGCATGAGAGGATAATAGACAACACATTTAATATGCAACTTCTCTAGTCAGAGGGTTAATTATGAAAAATGGTCAGGCGTTATAACCAATTTCAGGCAAAATGGTGAAATTTTGCTCGCAAAAAAGCTTAGATTTTGACACAATATGACATTTCTGGGTGATGATGTTAGCTTTTAAGCAATATGTCTGTGTTTCTAATCTTATTCTTAATGCATTTATTCTATTTGGTGACTTATTTTACTTGAATTCATGCTTTTATTGAAAAAAAGTCCCCACATGACCATACCAGTAAACATGACATTAAGCCGCAATGTTCTTTAGAAGTCAAAATTTGGACATTTATCATTTTTCTAAGTAGTTTACTTCTTAAAATTATCTCAGTTTCTTCTTTTAATAGTTTCCTACCTCATACAGTCTCATAAGAGATATATTTTTCAAGCTAAGCTTCATAATAAATGAAAACTATGTTAAATTCTCCTAAGTTAAGAAATAGCATTGGAATTCCCATCGACACCCAATAATGGTCTAAAATGACCAGAAAATCATCTGAATGAATAAAATTTCAACTTGGACTATCATAACTTGTTCAAAGCATGACATTATCACTCATCCTGACATTATTCTATAGTTAAAAGTGTTACTTCTAGACTTGCTGTAGGCCACGCATTAGGTACGAGACCACATTTAATTTTCCCTCTTTGTTCAATAAAAGAAAATTTCATTTTAAAAAAATTGCACCTGCTCAAACCAAATAATTTTAAACACACTTTCTCATTACCACAATTGCAAACAAATAATGCAACAAATTCTCCTTTTACAGATATCAAACTTTTTTGACAGTTGAAAATTCTGGGGTCCTAGAGGGGATAAAATCTGAGAGCTTCCGAAAAGCAAAACTCCCCCCTTTTTGTGCAATAAAGAGCTACCTTTCCCAATTGAATTTGGATTTTTAAGGATGTCATTAAATTTCTTCATTACTGTGACATCAATTTGAGACCAAAATCAACCTCTAAAAGTGAATAGA
Source organism: Arcuatula senhousia (assembly GCA_963971305.1). Classification (NCBI taxonomy): domain Eukaryota; kingdom Metazoa; phylum Mollusca; class Bivalvia; order Mytilida; family Mytilidae; genus Arcuatula; species Arcuatula senhousia. The sequence goes on along the minus strand of OZ020317.1, from coordinate 4,231,619 downwards.
ACACACACACACAATACTTGTTCATAGGTACTATTTTTAATAGAACTATATTCGTGGACAACGAAAATCCAAGGGCGATAATTGTGTACTCGTACCAAATGACACAGGGGCGTCCAAAGGCGTCTACATGTAGTAAAGGGTTAATAGCATCTGGTGGACTTTCCACATGGAACTTTAAAAAGTCCCGGACCTTTGCTCCAAAAATGCTAAACACCTGTTTTAAATTCTTTTACAAAACTGTTAAACAAGGCTATTCATTTCAGTTTGTGTAACAAGAAATTTAAGTTAGATAGTTGTCTCAGGCACATATATTCACAAGATTTTTTTTTAATAAAACCCACACTTACCAAACTGTTGTACACAGTCATTGACAAGCTTGGCCTCTTTTTCTTCATAATCAGAGGTTTCAGCAAACAGTTGAGCAGTCTAAAAAAAAAAATCATCAGTCCATATATTGGTCGCTTTAAAGCCACTGACTTGTTGAACTATTTTCCTTGAGAGTTTTTCTTGTTATGTTGCCTGCAACATGTAACATATAGGGGTTACTTTGACACTATCTGTCGTCTTATGTTGTCATCCTGCATCATCACAAATATTCGTCGCATTTTTACAAGGAAACTACAAGTCACAGCCTCTTGATATTAGGCAAGTAGCTTCCTTCTATAGTATTATATGGTGTAAGCGATTTTATGCCCATACTTCATCTATTCCTGTTTACCAGATATCTTTTAGAGGCAGGCTACATATGTCTTTCATGGATGACTGCCATTCTAGTTTTCTGTTAAACTTTATCAATAAAAGACTTTTACTGCATTTTTGACCTTGATACTTATGAGATTTTTAGTACTTTCTACATTTTTCCTGAGACTTGAATTTTTGTGATAGCTTATATTTGTATTTGTTAACATTATGCTAGTTGTTCTTATCCAGAAGTGGGTCTTTTTATGGTAATTTTTAGCCGGGATAATTGCAACAACGTTTCAGTAAGCAACCAATGAAAAGCTAGCTGATGGTCATGTTGCCTAATCACATATCAATGAACATATCAATACACGCCCGTAATATAGTTCCTTTCCAATATCCAATTATTATTCTACTTATATACTCAACACAAACATCTTTAAAATTTGTAGATTATCTCCACTACACAGGCAATTTGTCTTAACGTTAGATTAACGTTAAGCTCAATTAACATTAAGTGAACGTTAATGTAACACTAATTTAACATTAAATTAACGTTAGCTTAACGTTAAAATTTTTAACGTTAATTTACTGTTAAAAATTAACACTAATTTAGTGTTAAACTTTTTAACGTTAATTTTCCTGTTGAATTACGTGACGTCAAATGTTAAACTATAACATGAAATTAACAATCGAAGCTCGATTAACACTAATTTAACGTTAATTTTTAACGTTGAATTAACATTAACCAAAATTGCCTGTGTACCAGTACTTTCAGTACTTTGTTTGTATTGGGCATTGTGTTTTTTTATCTAGCCCCAATTGCAAGTTTGAGTAGCGATCACTACCATATAACAGAAATTTTCGCTATATTTGCAACTATTATTCCATGGCGAAATATCCAACCAGCGTAATATAGAATCAATGTTAAGTTATATTGAGAATATAATGAAATCGCGAAAATAAATGTCACTGCAAATAAAAACGGTAATTTGGTATGAAATCGCGAAATTTGCAGGCCGCAAAAATTACACGCTATACTGTAGTTTGGGCCATTTTCCATTGTGGATTTTTAAATTGCTGCTGATCTTTGTAGGTTGTGTGGCATACACTTATTACACATCTCATTATCTGTTATTAACGATCTACAAAGTTTGACAAACCTCTAATTTGAGTTTGACATTTTCCTCTTCTAGTGTTTCAACCTTCTTCTGTAATGACTTGACTCCACTTGATTGTAAGCTGTCATCACTGGAACAAAATAAGGTGTTTTAATAATAAACAGCAAACAAGAGGTTGCTCAGGATACCCCCACTTGACCATTTGGAAAACAGGAAGAAGATGCAAAACTGACCTAGAAAGGGGAGGCACAGTATACCTCCTCAAGCTGAAGCTGTGTACCAAATTTGAAATCAATCCATTCTGTAGAAACCCAAAAATCTGTTACAAAAATTTGTCAGAAAGAACAGACAGACAGACAGACGGACAAGATTGCAATATAGCCCCTTCTCTTATGAGTTGCAGTATAAGACTGTAAGCAAGCTCACAGAAAGATACCCATGCTTTATATTTTAACTCTGTTGGAAAACACTGTAATATTTGATTGAGGTAAGATTGCTCCTTTTATGATGTATGTCTCCTTTGATGCTTCTTTATCGGTAATTAGTACATTTTTCCTTTGATGTGTACTGGCTGATAAAGTCTGTCTCATGAACAGGTGTGTATCACCGAAATTATCGGGTCAGTACGTTAGGTCACAATTAATAACTGATAAAGAGAATATATGACTTTTTTGATTTTGAGATCAACTTTATCACTTGTTTTTTGGTTCACCCTTCGGGTTCACCAAAACAAGTGATAAAATCGATCTCAAAATAAAAAAGTCCTATATTCTATATTTATTAGAATTAAATATAAACACGAACCAATTATTGAACACAAAAAAAGTAAAATATTCTTGACAATAGAAGGCAAAATTCAATAACAACTTCTTTAATTCTTTAACCCTCTTGCTACTAGATTCAAGTTTTGTATATGGTCCCCACCACCACAATATTGTGATGTTACAATTGGTGTATGCCAGAATTTTTTATCAGACATGGATGTCTTCTTTGTTGTTGATGTTGCTGAACTTCCAATACACAAAAATAACTTCTATATGCGAGTTTGTGAACTAATTAAGTGTTTTGTCATAGAAGTTCATTATTCTGTTTTGAACTGGTGTTAAATTATAAGGGATTATACGCCAGTAGTTGTCTTTGTATGTTTTGGTACCTATAGCAGGAAGTTGGAAGAGGACACATAACTATGTCAATTTGCAAGTAAGATGGTAGTGGACACACACCTGTCAATTTGGCAATGAGTCAATAATGGACACATACACAGGGATCACCACAGTTCAAAATCCAAGAGTGGTGCAAATCTGCAATGACGCTTTTCACTAGCTCAAAAATTTTTGAATTACATTTTTTTAATTTAAAATAGTGTTATCTTATAAGTCTTGTTTTTTGTTTTCCCAGTTGTGTTTTGGCTATAAATCACAAAATACATACATTTTCTATTAAAAATAACTAGTGTTTATAGGCATAAAGTCAAACTTTAGTGTGGAGCTCAAAATTCAAGGGTGGGGGAAACAAATTCAAGAGTGGGGGAGCACCGCCCTTGAATAGCCTGTGGTGAACCCTGATACATGTATGTCCCTGTGGCAGCAAGAGGCTAGGGTTAAAAGACAGATTGTCGAGTCAATCTTATCTCAGTGAGTCCTCTCCTGGTGACCCTCCCCCTTCATAATCTGTGAACAATCTAACCTCAGTGAGTCCTCTCCTGGGGACCCTCCCCCTTCATAGTCTGAAAAATCTTACCTCAGTGAGTCCTCTTGTGGTGACCCTCCCCCTTCATAATATGTGAACAATCTTACCTCAAAAGTCCTCTCCTGATGACCCTCCCCCTTTATAATCTGTGAACAATCTTACCTCAGTGAGTCCTCTCCTGGTGACCCTTCCCCCTTCATAATCTGTGAACAATCTTACCTCAGTGAGTCCTCTCCTGGTGACCCTCCCCCTTCATAATCTGTGAACAATCTTACCTCAGTGAGTCCTCTCCTGGTGACCCTCCCCCCTTCATAATCTGTGAACAATCTTACCTCAGTGAGTCCTCTCCTGGGGACCCTCCTCCTTCATAATCTGTGAAGGCCTGAAGTAGTCCATCCTTCAGTATTATTTCATGTTTCAACTGACTGACCTACAACAGATAAGTAGCAAGAAACATGAAATAAATTGTGTGAAACATATAGTTTGTAGCATTCAAAAATAGTCACTTGAAATAATATTCGTAAGAAGCTTTTTATGGTTTGCAAATGCAAAATCAATTATGAATGTAGTCCAGTTCCTCAAGAAAAAATGTACACAACTAAAGGATCTTTTTATATTTGTTTAAGCTGTCTAAACACTACAATTAACTGAATAATAAATTATGAACTTGTTAGCAGTTCGTTATTTCTTTACAAAACCAGAACACAAGAACATATTAAAAAGTCAAGGATTTTTAAGCATTCAGCAAGGTCCTGTAAAAGAAAGACCTTTTCCAAAATAGTCTGATAAACCCCCGGAATACCGAATACCGTTTAAAAAAAGGACAGAATACTCTTAAAAAGACTGGAATACTGAATACTCTTAAGATCACGGCGTACGTATACCAAAAGCCTAAAAATTTGGAACATCGCATACTGCGTACCACAACTTGGCGTTTCGAATACCATTTAAAAAGCATGGAAAAGGGCTGTGACACCACCGTAAAACACATGATGCAATATAGAAAAGTTAACTTCAGTTGAAAACCTGATTTGGGACACATACACAGCCAAGAACTGACCCAAAGCTATATGCCCCTCTTCTTTCAAAGGTAAGGCATAAAAAATGTATGGTCCCTAAAGAACCCCATTTACAATAAGTTTATATATTACCTTATCAACAACATTTGTAAGTTGCTCCTCTAGAACCTCATTTTTGTCTACTAGTTCTTGGTTCTTGGTAAGTAAAGTTTGCCCAATACGAGCAGCAAGTTCTAAATCTCTTTCTTTCTGTAAAAGAAGAAACACCAATTAAAACTTGAAATCCCCTTATGCAAAACTTTTATATTTCACTTTTTGATAAATTTAAAGGCAAACAATTGTTAAATTTATGTTTCCACTGTAAATAAGCCTGAAAATTGTATAGTTCTATTATCTTTTATGATCAACTGAGTTCAAAAAAGGACAGAATACTGTTAAAAAGTTTTATTTAAGTGCAATTATGTTGTGCAAGACTTTCTATGTTTGTTGAATTTATATTGCAGTTTATAAAAACTAAGATAAGATTCTCCTCAGATATTTCTTTTCCGCGGAAATTGCTTCAATATTTTTGTTTTGCATACGTCAAAGTCTAAATTAATTTTGTACTTGAAATTCCCAAATTGTTAAAATCCTAAGATTATTCCACTCCCAAGCATATTTTTGTTACCTGTTTGATACTTTTGTTTTGTTTTGTTTGGAATTTTGTTGTATAATTTTGTTTTTGATTTAACATGTTAGAAACCCCTTAAACATCTGCAGTAATAACCATTTCACTTACTTCTTCTAATAATCTATTAACAGCCTCAATATCATTGTATGTCTTTGTCATCTGTGTCAACCTATCAGAACACAGGACTAAAAATAGAAAACAAAGTTATAATTAGACAACCTATAAGAACACAGGACTAAAAATAGAAAACAAAGTTATAATTAGACAACCTATAAGAACACAGGACTAAAAATAGAAAACAAAGTTATAATTAGACAACCTATCAGAACACAGGACTAAAATAGAAAACAAAGGTTTAATAAGAACACCGGACAGACAATAATATGTCCATAAGACATAATGTCCCATCTTGCAACATTTGGGACGGACGGACAAACAGATGGATGGACCCTTATACTATATGCCCCCTACTTTTATAGATGTTGCATAAGAATAGAAAGCAAAACAGTAATTAAACAACATATCAGAACTACAAATTTTTTTTAGGGCTTTTATATTCTCTATTCTTTGAACATTTCGTGCATTTATAGAACCTTGTTTTTACTATAACAAACATATTTGGTAAACTTAAAATGCAATTATTATTGTACAAACTTTAATTTTCATAAGATTTTTCCTTTTTTTGTTGTTGTTGTAAAATTTACAGAGGTTTACCAATTATATCTTTGTCTTTTCAGATTAATGATATTTGATTGTTCCTTTGGTACATCTTGGCTTCTGACAATCACTATTAAGAGAATGTTATGAAATACATGTACCCGGTAAATGATTTTGCAATTTTTACAGGTGACATGCATAGAATAAGTTAAAACATGCCTAGCAACTTTTAGGAAGCCAGGAATCTTATCACTGAAAAGGTAAATAAATCACAGCCATGAACTTATTACCTTCACTGAAGTAACCTACATGTACATAAATAATTTACTGTTTAAGGAACCTGACTTTAAAATTATAAAATTAACATTTTTTTTAAATTTTTTTTTACAAATGCATCCCTCTTGGATATACAATGTATGCATATGGCAATGAAAAAAAATTACTGTAAGAACATTTGGAAAGTTTTTCCCTTATGAAACTTGAAAGGGGGCTTTGTTTTTTAATTTGATCAGAAATACTTTTTCTATGAAGAAAATTCTTTTTTTAAAGGTGCCATCACAATTTCTTTTCACCAATAACATTAATTTAGATGTAAATCCTTCTTCAGGATATTTTTAATTCTTGACCTTTGGTGCCAGTATATTTTTTTCATCACAAATCAGAATTAGAATATTTTTTAGGGGAAAAATACATGCCCTGACCCACCCACGCCTCTTTAGGTTAAATTGTTTTGCTCCTCAATTTATACAATAACAATAATTTTGCAATCCTTCAGAAATTTTTTTGTACCGAAACACAGATAGAAAGTCATGTAAAGTGCCACAAATCAAAACTTTTACAGTCAAAATCATACAACTCATAAGAAACAGCTTGTATTCAACGTTCACAAGTAATAATCATTTGTAAAAATTTTATTTGACAAACCTTCAAAATTTGTTCAAATTTGGCAGTATGTCCAAAGAACAACATCCAATCCAAAAACTTTGTCGACAAAGCAATATCAACACGCAACAACAACAATCCCAGTTCAAATCGTTACTCAATTTTCTGCCGACATTTGGCAAATTTCCGTGTTACAAATCCAGAACCATTAACTTAACAGTGATTTAAATTTTGTAGGAGGTAGAAAACAATTGCAATACACAAAGTTCTTTGACTGTTTTGGTTTTCACGCCTGATTAATTTTTCTATTTACATATTGAACCTTTTACATTTTAATCTATTGGAAAAGATCAATACCACTATTTACTTACACGAAAGTCATTATACTAGGTATATTTATATTGGGTGTTGTATCGCAATATATAAGTTTATTCAAGTATCTATTTTTTGTTTATTCCAGTCTTTCAAAAAAAGAGCCCTACTTTGTAGATTGCAAGGTATATTTGTATTGGGTGTTGTATGGTAATATATAAGTATGTTAATATATATTTTAGTTTACTTTAAGCCAATATAAAAAATATTCTTGATTCTCATCCCTCCCGCCCCAATTTTTTCAGCCACTTTAAAAAAAAAATTATTTATTGAAGCAATAATGATTTATCAAATATTCTTAGTGTCCATCCGATTTTCTCTTCATTTTCATTAATGTAGAAAAAAGAAACAGACTATAGTCTGGTTTTTTGTGTCTAAATTTACATGTAGATCAAGTGTCATAATACTTGTTTTTATAATAGAACTTTCACTTTCAAAACGATTAAAGTTTCAAACCAAAGGGTGCATTGTAAAAAATCATTTTTCGTCTAGGTTACAATAGCGTATTGATTTACAATGCATTTTCCATAGGGGGGTACCCTGGTTTTCGATTTTTAAAAAAATAGATCTTACCCGAATTTCAACTTCTTTGACACAGAACCTTTGTGTTGACATGCATATGTTTTTTTTAGCCAATAAAAAATTTGGGTTCGTGCGACGTTTATGGGCGTAATTTTTGGTCGAAAAAAGGGGGGTGCTTTTTTAACGTTATTTCAAGTGCACATTTTTACATTATTATGAGCGCATAGGTGACTTCAGAATTTCTTTGCCAGTATTACCCAAAAGCTTGCTTGGTGCTATATTTAGAAACAACAAATATATCAACCAATGGAAATCATTTCTGTATTTTCTCCTACGCTTTATGTTGGGTTCAAAAACTTACCGGTGACCGGGATTTGCTAATGCGCAATTGTAACCTATTAGGTTTACCTAACCTTCTGGGAGACCTTTGACAATAAATCACATTAATTAACTTTTTTAGCAAACCCAGTGGGGGGGGGCTTAGAAAAAAATGTCCTGTTAATTACTTAATCACATAACAAAATTATTTCAATGAAATATGATGAGTTACATTTTAATACACCACTTCTTACTTAACAGCAAATAAAAGAAATAACTTTTTTTTTAATTGTAGGATTTCATTTCAATTGATTAATAATAAATTTAAAAGATAACTATATTAAATTGATAAAACATTTTTAATAGATTTTTTCATAGAAATAATATATTTGAAAATATTAAATGATCTTGTTGACTTTTGCTTATTTTAATTATTTTGTTGGTTATTGAAAATACCACATGATTACTTGAATGTTTAAACTAAAATAATTTTTTGCTATAAAGTAGAAATTCTGATCTACTGAGCTACCCCCAATGTAGATAGAGTAGGGGTCTATTTCAAATAAATTATTCTCGAAATCTTTGTTATGCTTTAAGATATGGGAGATAAAATTTGCAGACTCACTCTGGACAATTTAAGATCACATGAAAAATATTGTGAACTTACCCTTTAATGACTCCATTGCTGAGCCTTTCAAAAATGATTAAGTTTTAATTTTTTCTGTAATATAACCATATTTTTGACAATAAAGTACATGACACTTCCAATGCACCCTTGTCCTAACCAATAATGCTATGCATATATATTTAAATGGTGTTATATACCCTGGGTGGATATGCCTTGATCATTTTATCTTTTCTATAATAAAACCATATATTAACAATAAAGTACATGAAAGTACTATCTGTACTTTAATAATTCTGTTGCACTCTTTCAAGAAAGCCCTACCTCCAACTCGCCTTACCTGTATACTGTGGATTAATTTATTTTTTTGGGTAACAAATTTCATGATTTGATAAAAAAGGGTTGGTTTGTGATTTTTTGAATTCATGGTTTTAAAGTCTGCAGCATATACATCAATGTTTAATTTTCTTGATGTGGGGTATCAAATTTCGTGGTTCAATGTCACCTACGAAAACCATGAAAATTGATACCCAACAAATGATAATGAAACCACAGTAAATATATGCTAAGAGACCCCCTCCCCCCTAAGTGTTGTTTGGAGTGAAATAAAGGTGAAATGCAGATGTGCCTTTTCGACACTGATTTCCCTTAAGGGACGGACCATTTTACTTGAATCAGGGTCTTCGCTTTTTGTTTTGGTCAGAATTATTTTTTCTGTGGAGAGTGTGGAAAAAATATTTATTTTCTGACGGCATCTCGACAAAATTTTTTTTTCCATTATAATTAGCATTATTTTAAACAACATAAATCCTTTTTCAATTCTTTTTTTCTTCCCTTCTGCTGCCAAAATATTTTTTCATCAAAAATAATTTTCAAAATATTTAATTAGGAAAAAAACAAGTTAAATTTAAGGCTACCCCCGGTAGTCCCTTAGCAATAACCTGACTTCAGAACAGAACCTCATGTTGCCTGCATTTGAACATGTTGAAGCAAACAATGAGAGGAAGTAATTTGCTGACAATACGGACAGTGACCTCTATATGCTAATAAGCTTCTGCGACATACATGTTTAGATGACGGGTAAAATAAAAGAAAATGAGAACCTTCTAATTCTGCTATGACGTCATCCGTAGAAAAGCCATAACTATACAGTTCCTCGTTTGATAGCGTCCATACACTTATATCCATTATAAATACACATCGTCAGGAGAATATGAGATTTCTGCTTCCAAATCCATGGTTCAGTATTGCCTTCAATATCTTTTGTAGTTTTTAAGTTTTGATACTAAATCAGTCCTTTTCTTTGAAAATTTCCAAAAGTATCCCAAATTATTCAACAGTATACAGCAGTGAATTAGCCGTACAATGGATTCACTAGCGCAAATACAATTTTAGTAGTCCAGGGCTTTTGGCTTCCTGTTAAAGGGAAGCACTGTCTGAATCTTTAAAATTAGGGCAGTTGATAATCCTAATAAGCTTAAACATTTTAAGTGTATTCCTTCAAAATGTTTTTGTTATGCCAGTGCCTGATGCTGAGTAAGATATCTATAAATTCTTTAACTAACAATGTAACTCCAATCATAAATCTTCTGTTTTTAGTACCAGTAACTTCAAAGTATGGTAAACTTGAAACCTTTTTACAGCATCTTATTAACTTTTTTTTCAAGTTATTTAGCATAGATTCATATTAAGATGACAAGCAAAGTCTATGTGCTTGTAGAAACCTGTTCCTTCCAGCTATATTGATGATACAATGCTATTTTAAAAGTCTTCATTTTTGCATCCACAATGTTCCAATCTTCTTAAAGACATAAAATTCGTAAAAGATTTCAACTTTTAATTCCATGCAGAAAGAAGCATCTTCAACCTTATATTAAAACTGGAACATTACGTCAATATAAAAGAGGATGAAAATTCATAAACCGATTGTTAGGTTATTGTTGCTATCAAGAATAAACGAAACTTCAAAAGCCGCTCTTCCATTCCACAGGAAAAGACAAATGCGTCTTTATGACAAAATAGAAAATCTTTCTTTTACTCAGAACTTTTTCATGACAAAAAGGAACATCTTTCTTTTACTCACCACTTTAAATCCATTATAAATAGCTTCTTCAGAATATATTGTCATTTGTCGTCAATAAAATAATGAATTAATTGTTTTAACGAAATAAATGGTTGTTGACATAAGATATCCAAGTATTTATGTACTAATCATATTCTAGAATTGCATCGAGAAAAAAGTTTGTCCTTATAGAGGTAATTGTGTCTTTGCTTGTGTCTGAAAATATTGTTTCACTTTTTAGACTTGAAAAATGCACTTTTCATACATCCTTTTTCCAATCACATTCCATCGTTACGTCCTCAATTTCTGATAAACGGGTTTTCACACATTTTGTTGTTCTAGATTTCACATATAATGAATCTATATATTGCAAGTTTCTCTTTTTTACATGCTGGGACTCACATTTTCATATTCCTTACAGTTTTGCATGCAGAAATTGCATTTTCTAATTAACACTTTAATTCAGTTTGTTTTCTCCATATCATATTCTTGCAATCGATACCAAATTACAATCTCATACATAAAATTCCTGATTTAAACATATTCTAACAATCTCTAATCTTTAATCCAATTTAAATTCATTAAGAAAATAATTTAGTTCCAATCTTAATTCTCCACACTAGTTCCAAAACTTGGCACAAAGTACAAATCTAAATGCATAATATTTTTCCTTATCAAAATATTGACTAATCCATGTTTGCAAATATGCAGTCGACCGAAGAATTAAAAACGGATGTTCATTTATTCATATTATGTTTTTACCTATAAGAATACCTGTTTGCTCGTTAACAGGTAATTCCTTAAATTAATCAAAATATTATGTCATCACAAAATGATCAGGTGTAAATTGAACTTATATATTGTTTATATAAAGACTTTAATACACCTGTCTGCAAACTTAATTAACGCTGGCTATTGTAGACTTTCAAATTCTTGTAGAATATCAAAAAAAGTCTGTAAACTTAATTAACTGTAATCTTTTATAATGGCTAATATGTTTAAGAAACAAAAATAAAGTCTATAGTTTCAGTCTCCTGATAATTTTAATCCTTTTTTTTTCAACTTACAAATTCAAAGCTTCCTTTTTATTTAAGAAGTTGTTTGATAACCTGACAAAAAGTTTAAAAAAAATATAAAATCAAAGTTAAAAAAATAAAAAAATAAAAAAAACACACAAATCAAATAAAGTACTTTTATCTCTATTTCTTGTGAAAAAAAAACAACCAAATTTCTGTTCAACTAATATAATAAATAACTTTCTTCTAAATCTGAAAAAAAATTGACAAATTTCCTATGCTTAAATTTTATTTATAAAATTCAATAATGAAATTGAAATTTTGTTGACGGTTAGAGCAACACATGGAACTTTGTAATATACATAATCGACTTTAAGAACAATTATTAATATCTATATAGCTTTTTGTAGCCCAGTGAAAAAAACCTATATAATAAACTCTTTAGCCAAGAATTAAAATCTATATAACAACTAAAAATTTGCTATGAACAAAAACCTATCTTTTCTGTGAACGAAAATTCATTACATGCGAACTGAACTGAAATTTATATATAACAAGAGAAATTTTGCTGTAAACAAAATGGGTCCTTGTATGTGAAATTTTAATAGGTCACAAGAGAATAATCTAATAATTCAAGATCAACAGGATAAATTTTCAAGAATCAACCGTTAGCGAAACTGTCAATAACAGCAAACAGCCAATCTACCCATTAATCAACTGTTATTCTGATTAACCGATTTTAATAACGCATTCAGGTAAACACATCCAGCTAATTCACCTATCCTTCATTGCTACGATATTTCTACTTGAATCCATTGGCAAAATCTATATTAAAAAGTTCCAGTTAATTCAACTATCCTCAATTCTACGATGTTTCTAATAGTTCTCCTAAACATCAACAAATCTAAGTGGACTTCAAGTTAATTCACCTTTCCTTCAATGCTACGATATTACTATTCCAAAACATCAAAACTTAAAAATTTCAAAATCGGGTAATCAGTTTGAGGTAATTGAAATTCACCTATTCGTCAATGCTACGATAATGCTAATCCAAAACATCAACAAAACCAATTGTTGCAATAATTCAAGCTACATTCAATTCACCTTTTCTTCAATGCTACGATATTTTTATTCCAATACATCGACAAAACTTTGTGTTAAAAATATCACACTCGGGTATACAGCTCTATTACAATACTTTGGCAAACTTCATTAAAATTTCAATTTTAAAATCGATTACGCAGCACTTAATCCAAAGTCTATTATGAATTTAATGTTGTTATCGTTTTCTACGACAAAAGGTGTCAATAACATTAAGAGCGTAACAGATAATGATCTTTATATCTTACGACTGACGAGGGCACAATAAAAATGTTAAAATCTACATCCATATATCGGACAATGCTTAATATCCATGTCCTTAATCTTTTAAATTTCTACTAATAATTCAGCTGATAAAAATCTACCAAATATTTGGTCCACTATCGACTATTCTATTTTGTGAAAGGATTTAAAGTAAAAACACTAGAAACACTTGTTTTCCTCATTATGTCACACTTTAAATTTTTTTTCAGAATAAGAATGTTCCTATTTTCTAAGCTTTGGAAAAAAACGTCCTTCAGACAAAAATGCAGTCACAAGTGTCCATCTTTTGAAGCCTCAATTTTCCTGCTGTATTTAACAAACATGTATACGATTAAAAATAGACGAAATATTTATTGATCAAGAAGAACAGGAAATGTTAAGTGTCACAGTACGAAAGGTAAAATCTATCTTATAGAACTGGACAAAACACAAAATAATGTACATCCATAAAAAAAGATTAAAAAGAATATTTTCCTTGTCACATTTTTTCTTTAAGTTCTATACAAAACTATGGTTAAAATAGATCACATACAGTATGAACTAACGTTCGTCAACTAGGCAAACTGCAAACTGGAGAGGGATTCAAATTAAAACATCAAGCTTGTTTCCCGATCCAGTTTAAGTTTAACTATCAACAAAGATTGATTTGATTGAAATATATTCCATTTAACTACACAGTTCTCTTGAACTCTCAGTTCAGGTTAAAACTACTGGACAAAGCTCCATTGTAAATCGATCAAATATTTATATCGACAGAAATCGGTAGAAATCATTAAAATGAACAGTATATTATATGTGAAGCCAGGTATCACCAAGGATTTTTTCAATTGTTTCTGCTGAAAATCAATAAATGATAAACAACTATATTCTGCATTGGATATGGTTGAATAGATATTTAAAAGCGAAAGAATATTTGTCTAGTATTATTCTCAAAAGTTTGTTATTTCAATTCTTTCTGTTACAAAATACTATATGGTCAAATATTAATGCAATTCATTGTCAAAATTGTTTGTGAGAAACTTTAGACATCTTTATGGTTAAAAACAACACTTATTGAGTGTGTGTGTTGGTGTTTAAACCCCTTTACCTAGGCAGTTCGATTGGTCAGTTTAAATGGTGGAGGAAACCACGACCTTGGGCATGTAAATGACAAACCTAATCACATACAGTTGGGGTTGTCCTTTTTCTTACATACAAACAGGCTCAAACACCAGCTGAGAGGTGATCAGCTAGTGATCAATAGTGTGGTATTTAAACCAGAGCCTCAGACCACTCGGCCACCCAGGCCCTACAAACTCTTTAAAAACACCCTGCTAGTAAAAATGAAAAATACCCCTTAATTTCAATTGATACATGTAGATGTTTTTAAAAGTGACCTTAGGAATTTAGGAGAGGGATTAGGGGGTACCTTGTTTTGGGCAATGGTTTAGAAAGCTTTAGGTTCCTTTTATTCTGTAAGAGAACAAGACATTGGACAACAATTTCTGATTGAACACCACCAAAGGTTCAAAACTTTCTAATGTTCTAAACCATGTCCTGATATTGATATTTGTAAAAAATTCAACACAAAATCAACATGATCAAGTAAAGTAAACAAAGTACGACAAAAACACTTAATTTTCATCAAACATGAGTTTTTATATATTAATTTTTTATATATTATAAGAACAAATTTTTTCATCCTCAATCAATAGTTCAGCACTTGCTATCATGAGCTATAGTTATACAACTAAAGATTCAATATCTGTACATATGTACCACATAAACTTGTATCTAGGCCTGCTTTACTATTCTGTCCTATATACATGTACTTGTCCCGAGGTACTTGTCCATTGGATCGAGCCTTGAGCAAATGCGGAAATCTTTTTTGAATTCAAGATTAATTTTATCTAAAAGCATTTTTTATAACTTAGCTGCAGATCTAGGTGTCTCTTTATAAAGCCATCGTTAATTACCATGCTTGTTATCCCATGAAAATTAAATGGGCTTCTGTGCCATTAGGCTAACAATGGCTTTATGATATGGCACTTGGTATACATGTACATGTTGATATAGTCACAATGTTAAACTTTACAGTCAGTCATTTTTGTTTGAAATTTCAAATTTGAACATTTTGGTTTTGTCCCAACTGAAATTTGGCAAACCTTTAAGTTAAGTCCAAAATTGAGAGTTATTGGCAAACCTTTATATTATATTCTCATATTCCTTATTAGAATTAGCTGAGACGTGGTCACATGACATGTGATATTTCGCTGGGTCAACCCGTAATCGATGGGTCTGACTGTCACATGGTAAGGTCACCCTCTCGTGAGATTTTGCATGTGAGCCCCACGTTTTTTCTTCAACATTGTATGGGCTGTATTTTTTCCAAAGGAAAAAGGTTAAAATGTCCGAAATGTGTTTCAAAATTTGACATTGAATTGTTTCTTTTAAATATTCGATAAAATATAACAGTTATCACCCTAGATGATATGTCACCCGGCATTTTTTCAGAATGAGAATGATCCTTTTTTCCTAAGCTTTGGGAAAAAAAAATGTCCTTCAGAAAAAAAGCAGTTATATTTTTCTTCAAGTGTCCATCTTTTAAGGCCACAATTTTCCTATTGTATTTAACAAACATGTATACGATTAAAAATAGACGAAATATTTATTGATCAAGAAGAACAGGAAATGTTAAGTGTCACAGTACGTAAGGTAAAAACTATCTTATAGAACTGGACAAAACACAAAATAATGTACATGTAACCCAGCATTTCTTTCCCCTTGAAAATTAAGGTCACCCTCAGGTGGCCTTACTTCCTCAGGAAAGAAACCACCCGGTCACACACTAACTAGGGTGATAATTGTATAATATTACATGTCAATGGTGTCTAAGAAAACATAATTGAAGGCAAACCTTTTGATCACAACAGTGGCTCAAATTCAAAATATTTCCATTAACTTACATATACATACATCATTTCAGAAAATTTGTAAGACAAAAATATACCGATATAGATTTTTGTATGACCACATCATTTTAGCATTTCCGATGTGTAAACTGCAGACGTAAAACTTCATGTAAATCCCTCCAGCTATTGGACAAGACAAGTCAAGTATTTGTTAGATTTTACTACAAAATCACACATTTTGACAAATTATGGTTTGTCTTGAGATGTACATCCACGTGTATCCAAGTAAAATAGCTGTCAAAAGTTGCATAGGCCTGAATATAGCTACATTATAAATTTGATATCAAAGGTGATTAATTTTAGTTTTTATCCATGAAAAGTAGTTCTTCTAAGTTCCTATCCAGTCTTGGACATTGTTACATATGTATGAGTTTGAGAGTCACTTGTCTGATTTATAGTTCTATTTATTCAATACAAAATTAAATTCCTTCAAATTTCACTGCCAAAACTGATTTTTACATGCCGCCAGAGCTAATTTTGCAGACTACAAGTTATTCCAATCATTTAAACAGTGGAAGAGAGGGAATTATTCAATCAAAGTAATATCATAGCTATTCTAGCATGAGGTTGACCATGTACATGTACATGTATGTGCATTATAAAAGTGGAAATGTATTCCCCACCCCCACCTTCCAAAAAGGGGGTCAAAAGAGGTCATTTCATTAATGTATGTGACCACTTTATTTTTCTTCACTAAAAACAGTAACGTTTATGTCACAAGCAATTAAAATAACAAAAAATACAACATAAAGCAACGAAATGAATCAATCTAGAAGACATTGATCTTAAAGAAATGGATTAAGAAGAAATTATGCAGAAGAGATGGTTTGGAGACATTCAAAGTTGTGTGCTGCATCAGTTGCATCATTCATATATATAGAGATGATAATTCCAATAAATTCTCATATTCTGAATAAATTAACCCCTACTTATTGCTTTTTACAACAAACTCATAAATTCTAAATTCAACAACGATTAAAAACACTGACATTTTCATCTATCTAAAGTAAAAAATTGAAAAACCAATTGTAAAATTTTCAAAACTCAAGCAAAATCAATACTACATTGTACCATAAAATTTCTATACATTTTCTAGCAAGTCTATTACAGCACCCACCTGAATAAAACCCTGGACCCGTTCTACAATTCTACATCTCGTATTTACCTGATGTCCATTAATAATACAAAGCCCAATTATAACCTATTGAATACTTGTTTACGACTGTAATTCCCAGTTCTACCACAACA
Source organism: Arcuatula senhousia (assembly GCA_963971305.1). Lineage (NCBI taxonomy): Eukaryota > Metazoa > Mollusca > Bivalvia > Mytilida > Mytilidae > Arcuatula > Arcuatula senhousia. The sequence goes on along the minus strand of OZ020317.1, from coordinate 4,214,421 downwards.
CTATACAGTAGCTAAGCAATTTGCTAGAGTAAAGTGTTCATCTATTCATATAATTATCAGAACAAAAACTCATCTTCAAAACTGCAATTCTTTAATTTTCTGCTATATGTCTGAAATCCTTTAAAAAAATTTCAGTTTTTCCTGCTCAAATTTTTTTATGAACTAGGGTGCCTGCATGATTTCCAACTCAATAATCATTGAATCGTCTCAATATGATTATCATATAAAGCTACATGTAGCATACATGTCTTTTCAATTTCTATCAAAATTGATTTTCTGCCTGCACTTCTTTATTATGGAAATTATCACTTTAATACAGTGTTAAGACGTCAATTCATTGGATTTGTGACAGAGTTAATGGTCTGATGCGTCAATTTTATATAATCTCAAAATAAAAGCTGAGAAATTGATCTACATGTATAACACAAAATTACAATACTGCGGATTCCTTATTTTTGTAGCAATCAATTTTCATGGATTTCTAAAAAAAATAAGTTTTTTTGGGTTCTTAATTTCATGGTACATGTATGTTCATGTTGCCAACTTAAGGGGAGGGGCATATCCCCCTTAACCCCCCTGAATCCACTGCTGCAAATTGCCAATGGCCCCTGGTTTGGGTCATTAATTCTTTAAATTAGCATAGACCAATACAAAATTTTTGTCTTAATGCTGATTTTCCATTTACAGCTACCGGTATATTTATGTCTTTACAAATTTTTTAAAGGTACCAAACTAGCTATAGGGTGGTACAGGGCAAGTAGGATACCGGTACCTGTTATTTCAATCCCTGATGAAAGGGAAACAACTCTTACCAAAGTATTTTAGTGTCTCATCTATCTGTTCTGTCGTGAGCTCTAAATCTTCGTCAATTGGAATCAGTGGTGTTTGAATCCAATCATTATTATCGTAGCCCACAAACTCTGTAATGCTATCTGATCGTAGCCGATACTTTGGAATCTGTTCCTCAATCAGGCTGAAGATCTCGACCTCTGGTAAATTGGCACTGCTACACACGTCTAAAATGGAAGGAAAATAGCTACGTCAAACAGCCCTAAAAAATACTTTGAAGTTGGTAGACAATATTATGTGGCAATTTTTAAGTTGAAAAAGGCCAAAATTGTGTTTTAATGCATTATTTTTTCTAAACACACTACAGCTAACACTATCCCAGTTCTGGAAAAAAACAATACAATCCATTTAAACATATAAATTTAACTCCATATGGCTTAACTTTAGCACTCCAAACACATCACTGCTTTATGTTCCAAATCCAAGCAAAATTTTATAGCCACAGAACCCTTAAATAATATTGTACATTTCACTCCAATTATATCACCTAACTTTAAGCACTAGACTTCCCTTCACAATACACAGTTCTGATTTTTTACATGAAGATCTTCAGTAAAACAAAAACAATCCACTTAAACATATAAATGTAAAATGTAACTCCATGAACAGGGACAACCTACAATTGCCTTCAACATACAACACTTCAGCTCCCTAAAGCTACACACTGCAGCTCAGTTTTCCAAATCCACACAAAGAACACAAATGAAGAATCCAATAAAACATATATTGGTATGTGTAAAGGAACTCCATGAACAGGGACAACCTACAACTGCCTACAACATACAGCGCTTCAGCTCCCTAAAGCTACATACTGCAGCTCAGTTTTCTAAATCCACAAGAAGAATCCAATTAAACATATATTGGTATATGTAATGGAACTCCATGAACAGGGACAAACAGCAAGCACTTAAGTTCCATACATGTACATTTTTATATTGGAAAAATCATTGGTCACAGACCTCACCATATATAATAATCAAATATACACATGTATAACATTACCTTATTTAATATAGACACCCTATCACTATGTTATCATCTACCCTGCCTTAATTAAACATGACCTGGAGCTAACCCATTTAAAATCATTTAAATATGTGCAACACACATAGTTTAATCTAGAAAAGAGACATAGTTTTGTCACTATTTGCCACATGTGGAATATTTAATCTCAACATGCTCGGCATGAAAACATAACATGCCTTTTATACAAAAATTCCATTAAATCTCAAGAGCTTTGAGTATGTAAATAGTCCTAAGTTATGAATTTGATGCTTAAGTGCATGGTTTATCTGTCTTTAAACCATAGTAGGGGACTTAAATATGCAGAACCTTTGAAACTTATACATGGTAATCTTCATCGCTAAGTGGCACAAACAATGAATTGCAGAATACATCTAGGATATTAAATATCATATTTCAATTCCAATGGGCACTAATTGTTCACCTTTACTTGCTGATTTGTTTCTTCATTCATATGAAGCAGACTTCTGGAGTGAGTGAGTTGGTGTTTTACGCCCATGCAACGCTATATAGGTTATTTCATGCGATGAACATGAAAAGGATGATAAAATGAACATGAAATGATGATGATAAATGAAATATGGGGATGGGGAGGGACACAAAGGACCGATTAATTTTGAAGGGTCCACAAAGGGGTCTTTTACGTGCATGAAGCGTGGCACTCTCCACACAGGTTGGCCCACTATGGTCGGCTGTCAGGGTTTCCGTATTATAGACCTGACAACCTCCGCGGACGAGGGCTACCCTATTCAGCCACCTAGGGTACACACTTGGTTGCTTTGTGGGCTGAGCACTGACCCGAGGTCAGAATCCCAAGACCCTTAGTTGCCTTTTACGTCAAGCTAGGCTCTGCTGCGGGCCTATTCGCCACCTGGGCCCCGCACCGGACAGCAGACTTCTTACAATCTGTTCTAGCCAAAAAAGATAGTAGACTGGCTTCTCTTTCAACCTCACTTTCAGTTTAATTGATGATGTCCTTTCATTGAATTATTCTAGATTTGGTGACTTTCTACATCTCATATATCCTCAGAAACTTGAGATAAAAGACATAACAGATTCAAGCAAGTCTGCTTCATATTTAGATCATCATCTCAAAATAGACTCTCCAGGAAAACTTTCAACAAAACTCTATGACAAACGCGATGTCCAATTGTCAACTTTCCCTTCTTGTGAAGCAACAATCCGTCCGCTCCAGCTTATTGAGTTTACGTATCACAATCGATTCGTAACTCCAGAGCTTGCAGCAATTACATCGATTTCTTCGGCAAAGCCTCACGATTGACACAAAAATTGTTATCACAAGGTTATGTTGCTCCTAACTTGCTGTCATCACTCAAGTTCAGAGTTCGCGAAATGTGTCGGACCTGTCAGACCTGACTGGTAAAATTTAAGCAGGTCCAGCATTTTAAACATACTTACTGGACCCATGTCTGGTAGATTTTAGTAGTTTTTTAAAATAGTTGTAATAGACAGGACCAGTAAAAAAATTTAGGTCCGACCAAAGATTCCATTTTGACAGACCTATGTCTGACAACAAAATTCTAAGTTTCACAAACTCTGCAGTCAAGAAATCATGTGCTCATAGACAAATATGGGATTTCCACCTCTCAGATGAATGCAGATGTTGGTTTGTCATAGAGCTTTGTTTTGTTAACCTTTACAGGATTTGACAAGCTGAATTGGAAATTGGGTTGTGCTATAGCAAGCAGGAACTTCTTACTCTTCTGGAGCACCTAAGTTCACTCTCTAGAGTTTGCGTTGTTAATTGATATTCAGTGGTTTTTATGTTTCCGTGTTTAATGTGTTGTTTTTCGTCCTGTCCTTGTTTGTGTTAACTACTTTTGTCTCTGCCCTCGGATGCCCCATTGGTACCTCTGCTTCTTTCACCACAAGGGCCTAGTACAATTTGTTTATATACCTATTTTTACTCATATTACCCTTCAGAGAAATATAAGAAAATATATAAAACAAGAGGCTCCCAGGAGCCAGAATCGCTCACCTGGCTAATCAATGACTTAATGTAACAATATTTAACATTGCCAACAGCATGTCATGACATGAAACAATTTGACAGCTCTATGAAGCTGAACATTTAAACAAACAAATGTGTGGCACAATCTCTATGGTAAACAATCTTTCACGTACAATCGACTACTTTTGGCATTTAAGGGGCTGTAACTCTTATAATGGTCTTCTGACAATTTTTGCCTCTTAGACAATTTTGTAGAGTTCAATGAGCTGAACATTAAAGCAAGCAAAACCTTTTCTGTATCTTTTATGGTTCACAATCTACATGGTCAAAACCTCTATTTTGGGGGTTTAAGGGGCCATAACCCCCTATAAGGAGTCATCTGACAATTTTAACCTTTAAATGTACAATTTTGTAGAGCTAAATTAGCTGAACATTAAAAGTACAATGTAAGCAGAACCTTTTTCCTTTCTTCTATCGTTCACTGTACCGAGTCAGGACCATTGCAATCTATGAGTATACCTGTTAATCATCCATGTTTTGTCTTTTCTCTTGGACATTGAGATTGATCCTCCAAGTTTGGTACCGTAGTTTTGTTATTACCTTTAATTGATTTAGAAGTCATTCACATAAGATTCAGACATTTTCCTAACCATTAGTCGCTTCCTAGACTGCCGATTTTGAGTTATATAACAACTTTCATATCTTCCACAAAAATAAATGTTGTAGCATTAGTCATTGTTTTCAGAGTTGCAATGTTAAAATGCACACGAAAAACATATTTGTTCTCTATCATAACCAATAAAGTAGTAAGGGAAGTAACTGGATTTGAATTTCTGGAGTTCTAGATCTTATTATGGCAAATCTATATTAATTTGCCTTCAATAGCTGCATGCACTTTTTTCTGCTTTCACCAATTACAAATGATAAATATAAAGCAAGCTTTATTTCAATTTTAAGGATGTTAGCTTCTTTGCTTGATTCACATGTACATGTACAGATTCAAAGATTTTTTAATTCTGATTTTTTAAAAAGCTTACACAAATTCCATTGCAGATAAATGCATAAATGTTATTAATATGTTAGTATAAAATGGATACATGTATTTGATAAAATATACATGTACATGTTCAGTGTATATGAAGTACATGTATATAAAAGGACACAAATACTACTAAGTTCCTTCAGTTTGAGAAGTCATTTTTAAGTCAAACGAGCTCCTCAAGACCCTCATTAATTAATACATCAAGATAACACGGTATTTAGATTACCTTATTAATTAGGCAGCCAGTATGATTATTTTATTTAGTTTACATGAATATGAAATCCAGCCAAATGCATTAGCCTATCTTAAACATTTGTCGATGCAAACTCTAAAGAAAAATTGGCCTAAAACCAAATAGATCTGTTAAATATCAAAACCTATGGTATTGAACATTTGAAAGGCATGGGATTAAAATCATATCGATTTAATAGATGAATGAATAATTAAAGGTGAAGATTAGTTAAACATTTTCCTGACTAGGAGATACTTAGTATAAGCCTGATAGGCAATCCAAGCAAGAGTGGTACATTTTTTGGCAGGACCTAAAAATTAAACTTGCAAGAGGGAGGTCTGGCACCATAACACCTGGTTGAACCCATTTCTTTAGAAATACCTGTATCAAGTCAGGACCATTGCAGTCTTCAATTTCTGTCTTGTTTTTTCTTTTCTCTCGAAAATCTAAGATTGATCCTCTTACTTTGGTTGTTTTTTTATTACATTAATATGCATGGATGTATATATATAACAATTACGTTGTACAAATTTACATATAAACAATATATATATATTTAGGGATTTATGGTTTTGATACTTTTGTATTGTATATAAGTCTTGGGCCAATGCAAGACGGTAATCAGTGACCTATGGTCATGTTGAAGACTGCTTGCTGTTTTCCGTTGTGATTTTTTGAATTACTGTTTGTTTATGTTTGTTGTGTCGCGTACACTTATTCCACATCTCAATATCGTATTGAATAATTGTAAAAACATATGAAATTTTGTACATGGTTTATACCATACTATATAATGAACCGTGCTTGCACCTGAATTAAAATTGGAAGATCAACAAGAATATCTTTAAAAGAAAGAAAAAAAACAAGAGTAGGGCCTGAAGACATTTACCCTTTAATGATTTTTATATGCTCATAATTTCCTTATTCTTAACATTTACCAGTACATGTATAAAGTTTCATGATCTATATCATAGCTAAAATACCCTCATTTGGGGGTTAGCAGAAACACTGAAAAAGACTACAATGAAAAACAACCAGCAGCCATTCCATGTATATATACATACATGTAAAGCTTGTTACCAAATATGCCCAAGCTACATGTAGAAGGCTGGAGTAAAAGTAAAAGTAGTTGATTTTTGGGGTGACAGAACTTTGAACCGACATAGGTAACACAGTGTACCTACCTAGCAAGCCTATAAAAATTTACCCAGACAGTCTGAAAATTTGTTCGCCTCGCGATATTTTTTTCCCCTTCATTTCCCCCACACTACATTTGTGAGGGTGGGTAGGACCTTTTGCGGGATAGCGGGAAAACCCATTTATTTCAACAGGAAACCCTTAACGGGAACGGGATTTAGCCAATTTCATTTTTCGGGAGGCGGGAATCACACATTTATTTTTGTGGGAATCCGGGATTTCTTGTTTTATTTGCCGGGACTTCAGGATCATACCCCCTCCTACCCCCCCCACATTTGTAAATGAAAATTCCATGTACCTGTAAGGACTCCAATGTCCTTGGTGTCATTTACCCAGCATTCATCTTTCTTCGTTGTCTCGACTTCATCTTCGTCAATTGTATTATATGTATCAGCAGTGGGTAAATCAGCTGAGTCCAGCTTGGATGTTGTCTTCTACCATTTAATGTTGGGTTATGGTATGTGCTGATCTCACAAAATATTGGTTAAGTATTTCCTACGAAAAAGAAATATTACATGTATTTCAATAATTTGGGTTATGTTATGTCATATTACTTGGATGCTGGTCCAAACAAATAATTATTATAAGGTAGCAATTGCAACCATTTGATTCTTAGGGGGGGGGGGGGGTTGGCAACATTTAAAACAAGATGGAGCCTACATAAAATGTTTTTTTTTTAAACAGGAAGCAGATGTGTTATGGGCATAAAATCACTTTACACAATACAGAACTATAGAATGAATCTGCAGGCAATACCGTATCTCAGGCTATTTCGGCGTGATGGTTATTTTGGCTACATTGGCATGATTGGGGTGCAAGAAAAAATCGCCAAAATAAATATCATCATCTTTTTTATCGGGTTTGACCATTGATGAGGTAAAAATAAAAAATCAACACCAAAATAAAACTTGCAAATATAAAAGAAAAAATACAATAATTTTCATCTGCCAAAATAACCCGTCAATAATTTCAATAGAAACCATTGTAACAAAATGGTAAGATTTCTCCCAGGACCAGGCAGTTATGAGCAAATTGTTATTAATTTCTTATTTTATATACTTTGAACTATCTTTCTTTAAAAATAAACCACTGTAGCCTTTTTATCAATGAATCACTTTTCTTCAATTTTGAATGATAGTACTAGTACTGTAAGTCAAAGCAAAATCCAAATATAAACTGACTGTGGCATGTGGTTGCCCAGAAACTGCGATGGAAATATTGTGTATACATTGTAAGCCAATATATATGAAAACTTTTTTTTTGCATAAAATCACTTTACACCATATAGTACTATAGGACAAAGCAAATGCCAAATATCATAATCAAGAGGCTGTAGCATGTGGTTGCCCACAAAACTGTGACGGAAATCAATTGTTGTTCAGGCTACATCTCTAGTCTTTGTTACAGTGTAACGTAACCCTCCCTATGGTTCATTTTGTGAGGGTTACGATTCCCGCCCATTGACCTCAATGAACAAAAGAATTTACTAAGATACACACTTAATTTTATATGTTGGTATATTTTCATACAGAACAATGTATTTGAAGATAAGTCCAAACCAATGTGTTGATAGGTTTTCAGATATACATGTATCATAAAATTATAGATTAGTACTGAGAAAATCATATTGAAGAGAATCGAATCATTCTATTAAACATATGAAATGGCTGAAAATAACAGTGTCGTTCTTGTGAAGATCTAGGATCCTCTCGATTAAACTTTGGTGTTTCTACAGTAAATTCAAATTTAAAGTATCTTTAGATAGCTAAATTTCTTGTACATTGTTTAATATCATTTTCGAAGCGTTTTATTTATTATTTTGTTTGTAATTTAATAAAATCTGAAGGATGGTGAAAAATAAAAAATCAAACACCACGCTAACAGACTGATATTTGTCACAATAAACAAATTTCCTTATCAAGAGTTATCGGCCAGCGGGCGTCCTGTTAAAACAGGAAATAGACCAATTTCAAACTGTTAATTAGTTGACCTGATTTTATCAAATTATCTTCAAATTCTACCTGAATATTCTCCAATCATTTTGCTATTTAACAGTACTAAATAAGATACTATAAGGTATGATTTGATATGAAATGTATTAGATTTCCAAGAAGTCTTTTTCTAAGTTTGAATTTGGAAAAAAATGTACGATTGACTTTCAACTGTTCCTTTGGAAAAATATGTGATAAAAATGAAAAGAAAAATAGACTAAACAAAGCAGCAAAATATACTCTTTCTAATGGTGTATATATTTCATATGTACAATTCATTATGAAAAAGTTTACTCGCTTGTAATGGAAGTGCCTATTTCAACAGGCCGAATCTTAATTTACAAATTAGCGCGGAGACACTATTATCGTGGAGACATATCTCTTTAATTATTGTCTCAGATTAGTATATGATAATTTTAACTTTTACACTGATCTTGAACTTCATCAAGTTCAGGATCAGATCTTTAATAACATTAATTACTACATGTAAGTAATTAAACATTCAAAAGTCTATTTAATGATTGATAATGGTGTAAAATCACATATACATAGCATTTAACAGAGGATCTGGGTCAAAATTAGTCTTTGTGAATGCTTACTTGAGCACCACCGATTGGTTACTCTGTGCTCCGTTGGAAGTAACGTGGGAATAGTAACCCTCATGAAATAAATAGTAGGGTCCAGGGAGGGTTATGTTATCGTAATTACTCTATTCAGGGAGGGTTTCTGACTAGAGTAATTATGATAACGCAACCCTCCCTGGACTCTGACTAGAGTAATTACGATAACGTAACCCTCCCTGGACGGTGTCTTTACCCAGATTTTGATCATTTTGTTTTTGAAGTTCAGCAAGCCAGGAATTTTTTTTCTAAGTATAACTGCTAAGACAAGAGATAAAGGGAATAGTACAAGGGATATAAAAAATTTACAGTTGAGAGATCTGTTTACATTTTACACTTTGTGTTTTCCCTTGCGTTTTTGACCATGAAATGAATAATCCAAAATAGTATGATAAAAGTAGAAAGTTACATATTTGCACATTTGTGTCTAATTTTGTTTTATCTTGCTTTAATGGCTAAGAATGCTTTGGTTATGAATATTTTAATGAATGAATGGTGTTGAATTTTCTTACGATTTGTCCTCCCAGGGGATATATAGTAAGGGGGAAGGAAACAATTCAGCATGCTGTACAAATCCATTCGGAATCATTACAGTTTTTCCATCAAAATAAAAGAAAAGATTAAAGAAAGTTATGACGTACTATGGGGGATATTCCCAGGTAAAAATATTTAAATCTATGCTAATGAGGTCGTTTGACCTTTTCTTTTGAGGTTATGTTTTGGTATTTTATTGACTATGTCGGCGCAGTGATTGAGGGAAAACATACACAGTTAGAACAAATACTAAACACACAAACACATACACGCACATGATGGTCTGCTCGAAATGTTTGACGAATTTTTAATGTCCAGAAACAAATTGGGTAGCTATAATTAGTGTATTGCATTTCAATGTACTTTTGTAGGTTAAATGCACATTAGTGCTTATGTTTCTGATTAAGTATACATGTCAACTCAAAATTAAAGTTATTTATTCAATTATTTTAATTTATATATCTGTGTGCATGTGATTTACTTTAAGGTACCATTATTGCATGCATTTTTATTAAACTTCATACATACACAAGCAGACAGCTAGCGACAACAGGGTAGGACATCAACAGATATTCAGTTAACAGTTACACTATTATATTCACACGAAGTATCAAAATGGTATATAAACATGTATTTAATATACATGCACCTAAAAGTCTTTGATTCTATTTTCTTATAAAGACTTTAAAGTATTGCAATGACAATATTTGTAACTTGCACTGATCTGCATGCTTAGTGTAGAGCCTAATAATTCAACATACATGGATGTATTTGATAAAATGATCATTATTAATATTATACAAAAATGCACTTTCTATATGTTTATGAGTAATGATGATGTTTATTTTAAATGCACTGTTTAAAACATTTGTTTGTTATCACCTCTTTTAAATTCAGCCATCTTTCTGTTTTGTAGGTGCAGGTATATTTCCAAGATGCCAACTGTAACAGTCGATGGTGTCATAATTAATAGGACAAAACGGACAGAACTGTTATTATTTAATAAAACTAAATAGTAAAAAAAGTATTAAAGTTGTGGTCAATTAATAAAGAATCAGATAGCCGATTTTCGGTGGGCCCTTCAATGTTCAATGTGTAGAGAATCACTGGAGAGTGAAAAGGACCAAACTCCTTTTCAGAAGTCAATGGGTTTCCATAAGAAAAATGTCTTGCATTCAAGTTTAACATGTAGTTTAATACAACTAGCGCATGTGGTTCAAACGGGCAAGATATGTTAGTGACAAAAACCTTTTATATTGGTATCAAAGTACAAAGTCGGGGGCTTTTTGGTTTGTATTCTCTTTTATAATGTGACTATCTGTTTTGTCTACTTGTCTTTTATACTGTGAAATTATTATCCATGTTTGGTCAGTATGTGCAATGCTATTAGAGACCGAAATTTTAACTTGATGGGGGCCTTGTTTTTTCCCTAAAATATTTTGAATTTGCTATGAAAATAAAAATATTTTGGCAGCAGAGCTGAAGAAATATTTTGGAGAAGGATTTCCGTCGTACAAAATAACGCATATAATGAAAAAAAAATATCTTGTGGTGACGCGTTATTAAAAAGATATTTTGGAGAAAAAAAATCTTGACTAGAGCCAAAAAACACTGAAGCCCCTTCAAGTCAAATGGCCAGTCTCTTACATAATATAATGATGTAAACTCTAGAATTTTAAAAGTCAACCCACTGGATATGCACGACATGGGTTATAGCTGCATTTAGAACTTGGTCAGGATTGAATTGGATAAAAAAACAAACAGCAAATCCAATATACAGGTGGGTGAGTGAAGTGATGTTTTACACCCTTGCAACACTATGGGACAGGGTAAATAAATCAATGCAATTTTGATGTTGTCAGAACAGGGTATGACATTCATTTCCTGGATTAACCGGGTGTTTTTCGAGGTTCTATAATAGGGTCCGGTTCAGAACAGGCCAACGGCAAAGATATACCCTAAATCATAGATAGTAGCCCACCCAGGTTAAAAAATATACAGGAAATGACAATTCATTTTTCCAAGTCTCGTATACCGGTATCTGAATATTTAAAAAATAAGCAAAGAGGAGAAGCTGTCCAGGTTCAAATCACAGGGGCTTGAATTTTGGTCATTTATATCGCCTTTAAAAAAATGCTGCCAACTCTATGCCTTTGAATAAATGCAAATGAAACAATATTCGTGAAAACAAAAAAATAGAAATCTGCAAAATGGATGTACAAAATGCATTATATTTGTTCCTATTAACCTTTGTTAAAGCAATATTAAAATTTGTAGAAAATGATGAATAGGAGTTATAGCAAACAGGAATAACTTACTCCTGAGCACCTGAGTTCACTCTTGTTGGCCGGATTTCACGGAGTGAAAAATCCCGAGTTATAAAATGGTGAATGTCGGGCGGGCGGGGAGGGAATTTTCGTAACAGTTTTCTCAGCAACTACTAATCACAGCAACTTGATATTTGGTATACAGCATCAGGGTGGGGTCCCATAACGTGGGGTACGATTTTAGGTATGTTGCTCACCTACTTCCTATTTAACGAAATCTGGCCATTTTTGACTTCTGTTCGGTTGATTTTGTGTTTTGTGTTGTTCTTGTTCGTGTTTACCGGTTTTGTCGTTGCCCTTTCGGACTTTGGACACTCGAGTGCTCCAATTTTTGCTTCTCGACAGTTAACTAAAATACGTCTCACCTAATGGCACCATTGGAATAAAATTCCTTGTTAATTTTAGACGTACATTATTAAATTTATAAACTATGTAGAAAATATATACAACCTCAACTCTTACATTGCTAAAAGTTCCATTATAAAAACTATTTATGTCGTCCAGCTGAAAATCGTAAAACTCAAATGATGAGGATGATGCATAACCAAGCAAAGTGTATTTAACCTAAAACTTATAGTTACTTAAAATATGAAGGTGTCCATAGTTCTTCAATTATCGTTTCTATTTTGCCAGTCACTTGACATAAAATCAAGCTCTGGACCAAGGCCCCCGTCTAGAAAAAGCTAGGTATTTAGACTTTTGACTTTATATCCCAAATGTTTTGCCTCATAACTTAAATGTTATGAAACTTCATTGACGTATTAAACTAGAGACTTCTAGGAGCCTGAATCGCTTACCTCTAATGCAAAAGCGCAACATAGACTACATGCGCCTGGTAAGCACCATTTAAGAAACTAGTTATATTAAGATCATGAGGATAGAAAACATTAAAAATCTTGAACAACTTCGACCCTATGGAGACTTTGGAAGAGCTCAATTACATGTAGCTAAACATTGAAGCAAACAAAACCTTTTCTTCATCTACTACGTAACCATAACCCCTATTAGGAGTCATTTAAAATTTTCTACCTAATGGACAGTTTTGTAGATCTGAAAAGATGAACATTTTTAATGCAAGCAAAACCGTTTCTCGGTCTTCTATAGTTCAAAATCTATTAGGCTTCAAGCATTATTTTTGGCGTTTAAGAGGCATATAACACATATAAGAGGGGGATATAAGGGGTCAGCTGACAATTTCAACATAATGGATAATTTTGTAGAGCTTAATTAGCTGAACAATATGCAATTGAAATAACTTAATATCTTATATAGTTCTTGAGATATAAGACCAAATAAGTGCAAAAAAGCAGAACAAATTAAGAAAAAGGGGCAATAACTCCCGCACGGTTTGTTGGAATAAATTCAAAATTTCGGAGTGGGTAGATCTTGACGTGCTGATCAGTTTTATTTGTGCCAGAATTTTGATATCTGTCACCATTTATTAGCAAAAAACTGCTGTTTTACCCCCTGTTCTTGTTTTAGAAACTGCAGTCATGTTTTTTAATCTGATCAATTTAAAATGAGGATATTTTGTGGCCAACATGTCATATATCATTCCAAACAATTTTCAGTCAAATTGGTTCATCAGAAGAATATTTTTGAAATTGTTTACAGACGACAAGGGACGGCAACAGATGCATAGTGATGGCTTAAGCTCATAAGCCTTTGGCCAGGTGAGCTAAAAATGTTAAGCTATTTCTGACCTTATTAAGGATTATAACCCCTGTAAGGGGTTATCTGACAACTTGGACTCTTTGTAAACTTATGTTGAGCTTTTGATTCTGAAGAGCCTAAGCTCTTCCTTTCTATTCTAGTTGATGAGCTATATGTCATTTTAGGTGATTCCATTTTTAGTAACCACAGCCATGATTTTTATTTAACCTTTTCAAAATGAGGATCGCTTGTTGCTAACATGTCATTTCTGCAAAGTTTTAATCAATTTAGTTTAGTGGTATCAGAGAAGAAGATTTTTGAATTATTTAGAGACGATGATAATGATGCAGTGATGGCATAAGCCTACATGGCCAGGTGAGCTAATTATAAAGATGTAAAAAGTGATTATTTTTCATGATTTAGGAAAAATAGCATATATAAGGAGTTGTCTAACAAATCTGACTCAATAGGAATATTTGTAGAGCTTTTGATGCAGAGGAAGGAAGGTTGCTATCCAACAGTCGCCATGTTGGTTGTTTGGCATGCATACATTGATTTTGTAGAGGACATCCTTCAGAGCAAGTGTACAAAATTTTAAAAGCAATTCCTTTTAGTGGTTTCAAAGAAAAGGATCTTTATGAATAGACACTGCGTCAGGTGAGCTTATAATACCAGTAATTTATACAGTTTAATTTATATATAAGTGATACATGCACTTGGTGCCATCATGGGCACTATCAAAATCCTGATTGATAAATTTGGCATGTTGTATTTTTCTTGCAATGCTTAAATAATATTTTTTCAATATAGTCTGTAGAAGTACTGTTCTTGCAAGTGATATAGATAACTGATTGGAAATCTTTAATTTTCTTTACACACCAAAACCTAAAAAACAAAAAAGGAAAATGTAAACATTTTAAAAATAATTCAATAGAGGTATCACTCCTCAATTAAAATGAAAATATACATGTGTAATACATTTTTAAAAATCACTCATGTAAGTAATGCCCCTGACTGATTTGTAACCATGTAAAAGTGCCAGTATTGTATATTGAATATTTTGGTGAAGAGTTATGAAGTTTGCACTTACATTAACATGTACATGCATGTGCACGCAATTCTTTTGAATAGTTGGAGCTAAAAAGGTGTATCATACACTTTCTTTTGTAGTGTTTGTATTTCTGTCATGTTGAATACTTACAAATACACTATGTACTAACCTCTTTTACAATCTCCAGAATAATGTAAGATCTCAAGTACCCTAGTTAAAACATGTTTATTGAGACAAGCTTCTGATCTGAAAAAGGAAAAGAATATATTTGTATATCAAATGGTTGATACATCATTACATACATTTTGTAAACATGTAGATGTACAGTACAAGCATGTATTTATCAATAACTTCATGCAAAATTTTTGAAGGATCATGTATTCGTACATGTGCAGTGTATTTTGTAACCAAATCAGACCCTCTTTTTCACTGAAACATGGTTCACAATGTTTTTAATTAACACTTAATTGACTATCATGGTGTTTAATGTCAGCATTTTTACTTGTGTTTGACTAGAATTTGACAATAATCAATTTATAACCATAAAATAAATAAACAAATACATGCACGCAATGTGAAATGTAGATCAGACTTTATGGGGAAAAAAAAGACACAAGTTGCTGGGCCATTCTTTGCTTTCACACCTCCAATTTAATTTCAATGGAAGTTTCATGTACTTAGATATGGTATTAAAATACCAATATACCAATATACAGTACATAAATTATATACTTAATCCCCCACCATATGTAGCAAGGTTGTTGATTTTAGTAATGTACCATGGGACCAATGGACTGTGGAAAAGAATATATATACCAGTTCATGTACATATGTACATCTTGGCTTAGAAAATGATACAGGATTTGACACATGGTATTGCAAGAAAGATACAAGATAATGGGATTTTCAATAAGTGTAGACAACACAGCCGGCATAAACAAATGTAAATTTATACGCTCCCAAAGGGAGCGATAATGGTAAAAATGTCAATATCATATGTTAGTTGTACTATGAGCTATATTTTCTTTCAACGTCTGGTTTTAGCACGCTTGTTTTCCCGAACTTTATGCGTCTTTTTAACGCTTTTTTCTCTAAAAATTTTAGACGTCATTAACTGCACGCATGACCCACAAAAAAGCTAGTTTAACACAAAAAATGATGGATTTTTACTTCGGAAGCATCACAGGTTTAACCTGCCTCATATTAAAAACCGCAATAAAAAAAGAACCAGCAGCCTCCAACGAGACCAGTGGGCTGTTTTCATTTTGCAATTTGCCCAAGGTAAAATTAACTGCATACTGATTCAAATCCAGTCCTGTAATTATCATAATCTAGCTAAACAGTTCTCTTAGTCTGTATGATATCCATGTAATACATGAACAAATATATATGGCTTTAAGTGCTAAGACGAAAAATACATGAACAGGGCAATTAAGCCCAGTACAAAATTTACACCCCATTTTTTAAGTAGATTTTACCTGGAGGTTTTTGGGAATGAAAGATAAGCATTGGAACTACATTCTTATTAAATGCTGCATATTCATATACAATAGATCTAACTTGAGTAAATGGGCAAATCATTTACATATCAATATGGAATTCCCAAGTTTTAGAAATGTGTTGCAAAGTCATTAATTTCAAGTTTTTAAGTGATTATAGGCATATGATGGGACCAAGGAATGTCAATAGGTTCTAAATATGTAAAAAATATCATGATCACCCAAAAGATTCAAGTTTAATAAAGTTTTTTCACAAAAACTTGAATACGCACTTACCTTGCGTAATCAAATTTGATATTTTCAATAGCACACCTCAGGAGATCCTTGATTTTCGTGTTTCTTTACATGCTATTCATGTGAATAATAGATAACCCAGAAGAAATTGGTTTAAGCCATCTAAAAAACTTACTTTTGTGAAAATTGTCCAAGATCGGAAAGCCAAATCAGATCTTAAATCCAAGTGTTTTGGATTAGTTTAGGATAGTTTTCGGCCATTATTTCAACTGGTAAACTGGTTTCCAACCTCTGGTCCTCCATGATCTTTCAGGTGCGTGAATGTTACGACATTGTTGATTGGACGATCTAGAGATTGTCATCCAATCATTTTTCGTCTTACAAATAGAGTTCCGTTAATCTGAGGCTCTCGATGATGATCATGAGTTTTTGTTTTTTTTGCAACAGGTGGTGATCAATGATTACCCATTTTTGATATGGTATCAATAAAGAGTTTAGACGCGCATAAATATAGAATGTCATAACTTCTTGTAATAAAAAAGCCTGCTTTGTGTAACTTATATTAGCTTATTAGGTATTTAGCTGAGAAAAACAAGGTTTTCTTAAAAAAAAAAAACATTTCAATCATATGGTTTTCAGTGGTATTAGTTTTTTTCCTTAAAAATCATCCTTGAATTATTAAGATAATCCTGAGAATTATCATATGTTTCTTCGGTTAGTATAGATTTTCTCAGCTAAATCATGACAAGTTGGGAGATAATCTGAAATCAATGGGTTTTTTTTCATTTTAGTTAGTGCTGGATTTGGCTTCCAGCGTTTTGATATTTGCTATTTTGAAACCACTGGGCGATAACCGCTGCTTGTTGACCAGAGGTCCCCGAGGGTAATCACAAGCCTGGTCGTCAATGCGCAATCCATTGGGAATGCAAAATTGGCTTAAAACTTTATTAAATAAAGGTTATGAAATGGATATTTTAGTAAAATCTTTGAATTTAGTCTTCTTTGGTAAAAATATTGATAATTTGATACTTACTTTAAAATGTTAATTGCCTTTTTATACTTATGTCATTTTTTAGCATTACAGCGGTCAAGTGTGTCGGTTTTGTGTGATGATACATCATCAAATCATAAGTGTTTGACGTGTTGTGTCGGATTTAAAATCGACATACTTGATTTTTTTACATCAGTCGATGGATGCTTCTTAGTTAGCTGTCAGTAACTTCGAGTGTTCTCAAGAGAGTATCTTTACGTCCCGTTAATTACTTGTTGTCCTTTTGTCTCAGATACTCTCTTGTTGAATTGAACTTCTATCGATTTGATTTTTACTGCCGTGTGTTAGTTTGTGCTTTGTTATTGATTATCAATAGGGGGAAGGTTGGCGCCAAAAAACTAGTTTAACCCCGCCACATTTTAATGTGCCTGTCCTAAGCCAGGAATCTTTATCAAAGCTTATGTTTGTATTTAGTCGAATTTATGTTAATTGTTTTTTTTTGTCAAGAAGAGGGTCTTTCAATGCACTTTGGGATTGGGCTTGAATCATATGTATTTTATTTTTAATCCAGCGGCCAATTGAAAAACAGCGAGCAGCGACCGCTGGTCACATTGAAGGCTGCTGGCTGTTTTCCATTGTGGATATTTAAAATATACGTTTATAATGTAGGTTGTGTCGCGTACACTTATTCCACATCTCATTTTCTTCGTATTGTCTGACACCATTTACCATAAAATTTCTAATATTTTTGTCGCTGAAATTTCCGATTTTTAAATTCAAAATTGTTTTAAACACCAGGTTTCTTTTCTGGTAATGTACATGGTCGATATCCTCGGTGCTGAAACTGGCTTCCTTGTTAGAACGTTTTGGTTTTGAGTACTTTTCGTTTTCAACAGTTTTGTAATTAAATTGACTCCATCCAGTGTTTTGAAAATTCTTCTGATGAGAGGTTACTCCTTGAAATATCGATATATAGCGTATCCAAAATTTACCGTTTATATCCGCGTTTTGGTATTAGTTATCTATAATTAAGCCCAGTACAGGACATAGTAGTTTATTTATCATTGAGAAGTAGTTATTGCTAGTGCTTATCAAAAACGTCATACCCACTTAAGAGGGAAAAAACCTACATTAATGAAAATCTAAATCCTAGTTTAGATTAACGACTGAATTATCTGAAATTCATTCGAATGTCAAATTGGTACTTTTTGCCTCTATTTTGAAACTCGGCGGAAAGACTTGTATGAATCATAATTTGGAAAGGGAAAGACCTTGATAAAGAAAATAATTTAAAGCATAGTCGCATGCATGGACTCGTAGACACTACATGTGTTAACTAAATTTTGTTGAAACACCAACCCACGCCGTACAACCTAATTTGTGAAATGCAACACGGTGAAGTGAGCTTACAACAAGAAATAGCACTGATAAACAAATGTTAATTTGTTTAAACCTTATCTCTAAGGAGACTTATTTTTCTAAATTCTTCCACAAGTATCGATCTCTTATTGAAAAATTTAATTGTACACGTCGTTTTCTGATAGTGAAAGGAATATCACACCCTGAATTTTATGGTTATGTTTTTCATAAAGCTCACAAGTTTAAAAACAATCCATTGGAAATGAAAAAATGGCTTCAAAATTTATTATGGAAAGGATATGAATTGAATATTTTGGTAAAATCTTTGAATTTAGTGTTTTTTGGCAGAAATATTGATAACTTGATACTTACTTTTAACTGACTTCCATAAGCATTTTTACTATTGTCATTTTTAAGCATTAAAGTGATCAAGCATGTCGATTCTGTGTGATGACACTTCACCAAATCAGTATTGTTTGAAGTGTTGTGTCGGATTTGAAATCGATATGTTTTTTTACATCAGTCGATTGACGATTCTCAGCTAGTTGTCAGTAACAGCGCATGTTCTATAGAGAATTCCTTTACCGTCCTTTCGTTTGTTCTTGTTGTCTTTGTCTAAGGCTCTCTAGTGGAATTTAACTTTGATCGATTTGATTTTTATTGTGTGTTTAGTTTTTGTGCTTTGTCTAGGTATATTGATAGGGGGAGGGTTGGGCCCAAAAAAACTAGTTTAACCCCGCCACATATTATATGTGCCGGTCCTAAGCCAGGAATCCTCGACAAAGCTTTCGTTTGTACTTTTTTATGTTTTCTGTTCCTTGTTTAAGAAGGGGGTCTATCTATGACTATTTCAGGACTGGATTTGAATTAAATGCATTTTATCTAGACCATGGGCCAATTGCTTAACCGCGAGCAGCGCCTACTGGCCTTGTTGAAGGCTGCTGGTGGTTGTCCATTGTGGTTTTTTTTTCCTGAATTGCCGCTTGATTGTGGGCTGTGTCGCGTACACTTATTCCCCATCTCATTATTTTCTTTTCTTTGTATTAAATCTTTAATACAACAATTTGAAATCATGATTTTTTTTTTGCGTTAATGATGCGTAAATAGATCTGACTTGAAATAACGTCTCAACTTAATTGTTATGAGCTACGGCATTTCATAGTGTCGTAACGCACTTCAACAATATTATCAAGTCGGTTGTATACAGTTTGTAACCCAGCTCATAATTTGTGGCTTAGGAGATCGGTAGCACCATGCAGATATATTGAACATCATATCTAAAGTGTACATAAATACCTCGGTTTCTTTCATGTTCCCAGCTTGCAGGTTGAGCATGATTGAGGAGCTATATACACAGGCAGTTGAAACAGTTCCTTCCGGTCTCAAGGAAAAAATCCTATCCTGTGGCTGGACAACGAAGGTTGACGTCAGTCGAGTCGAGAAAAAAAAACAACAACAAAGGTTGATTTCTTGAAAACGTATGAAATTGTTATATTATCTGAAGTTACTGCAATCGCTGGATTTCACCTTGCTCGTCCTGAAGTACGACAATGAAATAAGTAGAAACTTGGGATAACAACTTTTCTTCAAGTAAAGTTCTTTTAACCTCCCAGTTCTGTGCACGATTCTGCGATGAACTCGATTTCCAGTGTAATGGTTTTGTATGCCGAGAGTTTCTAAGGTTGCACCAATTTGAGTTGGATAAAATGAAGTGTAACTGAAAAAAAGCAGAACCATATAATTTTCGATGGTATTCTTCCGGGGGTGGGGAGGGTGTCAAAAGTGATTAAGGGAGTGGGGGAGGAAACCAACCTTTCCCTATGATTTTGTTATTTTTACGTGCATGATTTCGGCAAAATTTACCTGGGACACCCTTTTTTTATCTTCAGTACATTATTAGCGGAACCCCCAATCCCTGGATCCATCCATGATGCTCGAGATTACTTGAACCCACACCGATACCGCCACTGGGTACCCTAAACTTTGTCTATGCTCTTCATCTTCAGACTTCTAGATGACTTAAATGGCGTTGAGTTCTCTGAATGAGTTTTTTCTTGAAGCCATGAAGGTAAAAGGAAGCTAAAAATTCAAATTGGTGTAATTTGTTTTTGTATAATGAGCAAATTAGCGTCGTAATTAAAAAAAATAAACATGTATTTTAAATAGTATTTTTCCCTTCTTATTTCAATGAGTCCATAAACTTCTTATCAAAGAAAACTATTTAAGTACATAAATCTTTTAAAGGACGCGACCTTGTAAATGCAAATGAGGCAACGTTTACCCTTCTCGTATGTCAATTTTACATCACGACAGTTTTTCACCTCCATGTCATGAAAAAAATTGTTTTACTGAGTCTCCCATTGTTTCCTGTTACTTAATCCGAGAACTTTTCTGAATTCTGAATGTGTCCATGAAAAACAGAGATGCCCCTGCATTTCAAACAGGAAGTAGATGTCCGACGTAGTTTTTCCTACCCTGCATTCTCAGCCGGAACGGTCTCTGAGAAAAGCTTCTCGGGAAATTTTGTTCAGACGGACATGAGTAAAACCATAGACCTGTATAATATACAGGTCTATGGTAAAACCTAACTGCCCATGAACAGCCGTCGCTGCGGGGTATAAAAATAAAAGAAAAAGTAG
Organism: Arcuatula senhousia; assembly: GCA_963971305.1. Taxonomy (NCBI): domain Eukaryota; kingdom Metazoa; phylum Mollusca; class Bivalvia; order Mytilida; family Mytilidae; genus Arcuatula; species Arcuatula senhousia. The sequence continues at coordinate 4,193,208 of OZ020317.1, read as the reverse complement.
CCTTTTTTCAACTTACATTTTTAAGAAATATTGTTCTTACCTAAATAGAAAGTATAGATGTCAAATTATTAGACCACAAATAAGTTCAAGTTATGCACAGCGTTATATGATAACTAAACACCTTGAAAGGTAATATACTGTGATGGTAAAGTAGTCCTTTAACTGCACAAGGAAAAAGGATATATCTTGAAATTTGTGCAGTCCGTCACGTACAGTGCTGGTTCAAAGTTGTCTTTTGTTTATAAACATTGGATTTTACACGGAGAAATTATGTAATTATCGAATTTTAAAAGTTTACCTTAAGTTTAAGGAATAAAAGGTTAGGTATATTAAGTATATTTACGATGTACGTTGAGTTCGCACGTTCGATTGTCCGTCAACAGAGCACAGGCACTTGTATACAGGATAACCCTTATGGTGCCCCACCCCCCTTTTTTTCAAAACCGATTATTTTTTCATTTTTTTTGTTACATTTCTCATTTTCACTCATACATATGTCAAATATATGCAAATCTACCATCAAACAGTATCTACTATCCATATGGGGTTACTGATACTCGCTTATTATATATCAGTAACCCCATATGGATAGTAGATACTGTTTGATGGTAGATTTGCATATATTTGACATATGTATGAGTGAAAATGAGAAATGTAACAAAAAAAATGAAAAAATAATCGGTTTTGAAAAAAAGGGGGGTGGGGCACCATAAGGGTTATCCTGTATACAAGTGCCTATGCAACAGAGTCGAAATCAAGGAGCGTCACCACCAGCCTATAAAAATCAAGTTTTATAATGATTTCCTATGAAAAAAAGGTCCCAATTTGCAAGAAATGACTTTTCTACATCTCAACTGTACAATCATATTTCTTAATTCACATTGTTCACAAGCAAGTATTGACGGATTGCCGGACATGGGAGATGAACAAGATGAAAACTATAGGGGAAATAAATGCCAATTTTGGATTAAAAATATGATTTTAACTGAAGTCCTTTGGTCAATTAGCCTTTTTCAATCAATTAAAAAAGAACAAGACTTTAAATTTATGTACTGCGAAAAAAACAACAACGAAGGAATGTGTCCGTATAACAGACCATGTAGGCCCTTAAACAGGAAGAAGAAGTCTGGATATTGTTTATAAGTAGATAAAGTTTGTCATACTGCACCATGCTTCCAAACTTTCAAATCATTCTCAAGTACGGTTTCTGAGAAAAGCTTGACGGAAATTTCCATGCCGACCCAGCCCCAAACATGAAGTCGAAGTCCGACAGGTCTGAAAGTTGCTTTGGAAGTATAGCTCGACACCCTGCCTTTCATGTATGGTTTCTGAGAAAAGCTTGACGAAAAGGAGTAGAGCCACAAAGGCCCCAAATCGGCCCAAAAATTCAACTTTGATATACTTCCTTGTAATTGCTCCCTTGATGTTCATTAGACTTCATATTTTATAAATTGCAATATCTTTTGGTTTAATTGTTTATCAACAAGGAGGACAGTGAGCCAAAAATCAGTCTATTTTGTACAAAATTTCCTTTTTTGACATTTTTCATTGATTTTCATGTATAAATCGGTGAAAACGGAAATGGCCACACCCGTCGACCAAAATCATTTTGTGATAGAAATGTGTATATTTTTATGTTATAAAATGATTATCAAAAAATTACGATGGTTGATGAATGTGGCCAATACTAATTTTGACAAAATACGACGAGAATACAGTGAAAATAGGCGAAAAATAAAGAATTGTATAATTTTTGGCGTGTTTGAAATGCCAAGGCTAGACCTGTGATGTAGATATTTGATAAATCTTACATATATGAAAAGTTCAGTGCTTTAACTCATTTTGGCTAAATTTACAAAGAGTTGAAGTAGTTTGAAAATTAGTAAAAATTTCCGGGCCGATTCGAGGCATTCGTGGCTCTACTCCTTTTCATGTAAATTCTTATATAGGTTCAGTCCCAATAAGGATGTCAAAGTCCGACAGGTAGGAAGTAAAATTTGCCATACTGAACCACCCTACAAAATTTCAAATCATTCTCATGAACGCCGTTTCCGAGAAAAAAACTGGACGGAAATTTGGACGGACGTACGGACGGACATGAGTAACACTTAATGTCCTCGACCGATGTCGTCACTGAGAAAAATAGAATAAGAGATTTTTAAGAATAAAGACATGATGGCCATGCCCAACATGAATCTTTAGTGCAGATGAGCTAACCCCCTCGCACAAGTCGAATGTCCTTCATGAAAGATGACATGTCTTTACATATGATGCAAGTCTTTTTTAATGTTTCATTCAATTCCATCAAGAAGGTTAGGAATGGACTGACCAGGTTATTCCATACATGTATATTCCATTACAGTTGTACAGTGTAAAACAAGACTGGTCAAGACTGGCTCTCGGGAGACCGAATCACTCACCTGGCTTTAATGACTGATGGAAATGAAATATTTTGGGACATCTGAGGTGAAAACCTCTTAAAGGGGATCATCATAAGGCCGAACATTTATATAAGCATACAAATGCTTTTCTTAATCTCTGCAAGCCAAAAGCCCAAAAACTTGACAATAAGGGACCTGATGAGTCTTGAATAGACGAAACGCGCGTAGCAAAATTTATTGTCTGGAACTTTGTTGTCATTTGTATTTCGAACACACGTGAAGGTTAGCACTGCTGGTGGAGTTTAAATTCCCCGAGGTTAGCCCGCTCCGGCACCAACACTTTTGAGTTGGAGAATACATCAAAGCTTTAAATTATCCGTCTAAATTTCAAAATTGTCTAAAACCTAAGGTTCTTCCTACCCCAGACATAGGTTGAATATCTTAGTAATAATTTGGTTCCCCAGTTTGGTATTTTTGGTTATACTGTTCTATGCTCTTCATATTCATACAGTGTTTGGCATTTTCAATATTTTTGGTAGAGCGCCTCTGATGAGTCTTGAATAGACGAAACGCGCGTCAGGCGTAGCCAAATTTATTGTCTGGCACTTTGTTGTCATTTGTATTATAAGGGGTCAGCTGCTAGCTTCAGCTTATCAGATATTTTCACATAGCTCAATGAACTGAATGTGCAAGAAAGCAACAGCTTTTCTCTATATGCAACACTTTTCATTCTATAGGCAAAACATGGAAAGCGCTATTTTTCACCCTTAAAGGGCCATAACCCCTATAAGGGGTAATCTGAAAATTGCGACCCAATGGTGACATTTTACAGCTCAATAAGCTGAAGGTTTAAGCAAGCAACAGCTTTTCTCTATCTGTAACAGTTTTCATTCTATCCGCCAAAAATGTGAAAAATTTTTGTTCATAATTTTACTAGGGGCCATAACCCCTTCAAGAAGTCATGTGATCACTTCGACCCAATGAAGACTTTTGTGAACTTTAATGAGCTGAAGAAAGAGGGTTACTTCAGATTTTCTTAATTATACTTTTTGATTATAAAAACAAAAACTATGTTTTTGTTCAGAAGTCACCATTTTTGCAATCTTGACAGAGGACATCCCTTAGATGATGTGTGCAAAGTTTCAAAGCAATACCTTTAGTAGTTTCAGAGAAGATTTTTTAAGAAAAGTTAATGACAGGTGATGACGGACGGACCCCAACTTATATCAGAAGCTCACATGATTTTTTGGTCATGCGAGCTGAAAATATGAAAATTCTTCAGCGTTTAAATTGGCCTTCTTGAAAAGATCTTTTGATCTTTGTTATTTGCTCCTGTAGTTCATTTAGCATCACAGCTTTTGGCCAAAGCATATCTGATGAGTGTTGAATAGACAAGCATTGTCTAGACAATTTAATTTGTTGCTTGAAACTTTATAAGGTTATGAAATTAATCAAATGGTCAATTGGACGTTTACTTTCTAAACAGAAGCCAAAAACAAGAAATACCATGTGAACAAGCTCATTAAAGGATAACTCTGCTTCACATTTGCCCAGGAATATTTGACTCTTAGTCTATATTTCCAAAACACTAATCCTAAGTCCAATAATCTCCCCTGAATGATATCCTGCAACAAAATGTCTAAATGTACCATCCATGCACTAGCAATTCTGTGTTTAATACATCATTATCATTAAAATTTCTGTTAATTTTTTTAAAATGTTTACACCCAAAGATTTCATTCTACCCAAGTTTTAAGATAACCTTTCTTTTGTCATCCTGTTCAAAATTCTGGGAAAGTAATTACCAGTAGAAGTAGCGATAAATTAATATGAATCATCATGAGTACCACTTTAAGGATGTATTCTTCTGAGGGGTCAAAATTTTCCCAAATCAAGTTTTTTCCCAAACCTACATTTTTTAAATGCTAAGATCCTGAGAAAATCAAATTTACTAAGAAAACAATATGTCCGTGTGCATTTTAGTTCGCTACAGCCATTTAAAAAGGGCCTATTTTGACAATTTTCCCAAAATATCATCATTTTTGGCCCTTTTTGAGGTAATTTTCATTAAAATATCAGGTTTCAAAATCAAGTTTTTTCTCTCAAAGTTTCCATATTGATGGATACCATGATTCTGAACAAATTTAACTTATAACAAGAGGCTCCCAGGAGCCTGAATCGCTCACCTGGTCTTGATGTTGACCCTATACTTTTGTAGAGCTAAATGAGCTGAACATTTAAGCAAGCAACAGCTTTTCTCTACCTGCAATAGTTTTCATTCTATAGGCCAAAAACACCATTTTTCACCTATAAGGGGCCATAACCCCTATAAGGAGTCATCTGACAACTTTGACCCTATGGAGACTTTTGTAGAGCTATATGAGCTGAACATTTAAGCAAGCAACAACTAATCTCTATCTGCAATAGTTTTCATTCTGTAGGCCAAAAACATTAAAAATCGTTTTTTTCAGGGGCCGTAACCCCTATAAGGGGTCATCTGACAACTTCGACCCTATGGAGAATTTTGTACAGCTAAATGAGCTGAACATTTAAGCAAGCAACAGCTAATCTCTATCTGCAATAGTTTTCATTCTGTAGGCCAAAAACATGAAAAATCAAATCGCTATTTTTCATGGACCGTAACCCCTATAAGGGTTCATCTGACAACTTGGACCCTATGGAGAATTTTGTAGAGCTAAATGAGCTGAACATTTAAGCAAGCAACAGCTAATCTCTATGTGCAATAGTTTCCATTCTGTAGGACAAAAACATGAAAAAACGCTATTTTTCAAGGGCCGTAACAACTTCGACCCTATGGAGACTTTCGTAGAGCTAAATGAGCTTAACATTTAAGCAAGCAACAGCTAATCTATATCTGCAATAGTTTTCATTCTGTAGGCCAAATTCATGAAAAGTGGCTATTTTTCACCTTTAAGGGGCCGTAACCCCTATAAGGGGTCATCTGACAACTTCGACCCTATGGAGACTTTCGTAGAGCTAAATGAGCTAAACATTTAAGCAAGCAACAGCTAATCTCTATCTGCAATAGTTTTCATTCTGTAGGCCAAAAACATGAAAAAATGCTATTTTTCACCTTTAAGGGGCCGTAACCCCTATAAGGGGTCATCTGACAACTTTGACCAAATGGAGACTTTTGTAGAGCTTTTGATGCTGAATCAGTAGCGTGGCCTCAGATTTCCTCTATCTCTTATACTTTTTGATTTATAAGCCAAAAACAGTAGTCTGACCCCCCTAGTCTATTTTTAGCAACGGCGGCCATGTTTTTTATCAAAGCATTTCAAAATGAGGATCGTTTGTTGCCAACATGTCATATATCATTCCTGCCAAGTTTCTGTTAAATTGGTTCAGTGGTTTCAGAGGAGAAGATTTTTGAAATTGTTAACAGACGACAGACGACGATGGACGACGACGGACGCATAGTGATGGCATAAGCTCACATGGCCTTTGGCCAGGTGAGCTAAAAAGTATATGTCGGTGATGATATAAGAAAGTTTAGTCCTGAAAATGTGCCTATTTTGGTCATTTTCAAGACACCATAAAACCGGTTAAAATCAACATTTTTCAAATTTTCTATCATACCAAAACCTCAAAACTCTCCATTTTCATTTGAAATAATTGGACAAATATATCTTTTTGAATTTAGAAAAGAAATTATATGAATTGCATGCATATTTTGTTGGATAAATGAATTTTACTACCCCTACCCTGAAATTGGCTATAATTCATATTGGGATCAATGGTCAAATTTGGTCAAAAATTAAAATGTTGCATATCTCAAAAAATACTAATGGTATCTTCAAAATTTTTTGACATAATTTAGGTGGAGACATTTGATATATATCTACCAAAAGTTTTCAATTATAAGGCAAGGTTTAAAACATTTTCACAAATGAGATTTCAACGAGACTGAAACCTCAGTAGAATACACCCTTAAATGCCATGGTTTTGCATAGAAAATAATAAAATAGGAGGTGAAAATCTAGTTAAGGGTGAGTTATCCTTGAAGACAACCTAAGTTCATTCTTTTTTTCGTCCGAGTTTATGCTTGCAGTTTTGTTTTGCTGCGTTTTATATTTCTTTCTTATCTTTCAAGAAAACTGACTCAATCTTGGTCTTTTCAGATTTACCATAGTATATAATGTCCCATTGGTACACCTTAGCTTCTGAGAGTTTGATCAAATATCTACTGTGGAGTAGTGGAAAACAAACCATGACTCTAAAACAGAGTAAAATGGCTACAGGGATTTCCTTATGTGTGAACATGTGCAGGTAAAACAATAAATCAGAAAACAAATGGAATAATATCTTTATTCATTCTTGTACTCATTAACAAGTGACTAACCCCATGTCAAAAAAATATAACAACATTTCTTCTTAAATCTGAAATATTTTAGACAGAGGTTCACAATAAAACATGTTTTGTCTATTGCATCTTCATTAACAGTAAAATCATCAACAAAGACAACCTACTCATAGCTTTAACAAGAAAACTTTCCCTGTTATATTTTAAACTATTTTAACCTTTTTAGGAAGATGTTTACAAAAATGCTAGTTTTAAAGTTCATAATTTCAACCAAATCAACATCTAGTGGTCCAGCGATTTCACAAAAACAATGGTTTTGGTACGCTTTTTCTAATGATACAATAATTCAAATCCCTCAAAATTGAACACCGGTATTAAACATTATCCCAACATGATAACTTTCCTCTTAATCAGATGAAAATTTCAATGGCTTACTAAAACAAACTTGACATGAGCCCCTCAAAGCTTCATAACAACAGTTCAAATTAAGCCTTTTCCTTTAAATACCCAAAATAAAATAGTGCCTTTTTACTTTTTAAGCTAATCTTTCCTAAAAGGCCCTCTGCATCAGGGAGTCAGGATTAAAAATTCATTGAGGACCTCCACAGCAGGGAGTATTAAAGAAAAGTAAGGGTTCAGAATTCATCTAATAGAAAAAGGTTTTTTACAAATATGAAGTTAAAATTTCAGCTTAAGTCTAGCCATGATAAAATGAACACATGTGTGAAGACTATAATCAAATGATAAAACGAGAAGAGTTTCAGTCTGATTCAACTTCTTCCTTGATCTTTTTCTTCTTCTTCTTCTTTTTCTTTTCACTACTGGGTTCTGAAAAATTAAGAAAAGAGTAAGAAATTAAAGCTTGTTTTTGCAAAAACAAAGTCCCCACCCCCAAAGTTCTAAGTTCAAAATTGCCTACAAAAAGAATGTCTCCCCCGTCCCCCCAAAGTTACAAGTTCAAAAGGCCATAACTTCCACAAAAATTTGAGGATCAAAATTTCCTGGTAATATGCACAACAAGATATGGTGTCCTTCCTGTATACAAAGTTTCATTGAATTTGGTACAGTAGTTTTAGACAGGGTTCCCACTATTTTTTGGACACAAAATTCAAGGGTTTTTCAAGGACTTTTCAAGGGTATTGAGGTCATTTTCAAGGGTTAAAATAGTCCGCAAAAATTTAAAAATTCCAATATTTTTCGGCCTTTTTTTATCAAATGGTCAACAAATCTGCATATTACAAAATTCCAGGGTTTTTCAAGGATATTTGATAAAATTCAAGGACTTTTCAAGGTTTTTGAACATTGAAATGAAATTCAAGGACTTTTCCAGGTTTCCTTGAATTCAAGGATGGCGTGGGAACCCTGTTTAGAGGAGTTGCCCTGACAAACTTTGTGACGGACAGACAGACCAACAAAGGGACAGGACAAAAACAATATTTCTCCCCACAAAAGTGGGAAGAGACATAATGATGTGTTGGTCGCTAAAATTCAAAGTGTAACAATATATTACTGCAAAAGAATTGAAATATTTTCTTTATTGGTTAAGAATGGGTCATTGTGTTTCTCTCTCCTTAATATAGAAATACCCACCCACCATTCATCAGTTTTCACTCTGTCAATAAGAACTTTATCCATTTAATTTAAGTCATCATTTTGAAGACACAGGTAAACAAATTTTACCTGATTCTTGTGTGGTTTCCATGGTATCGTCCAGATCACCGTTTTCTTGGACTTCCTTCTTAACTTTCTTCTTCTTTTTCTTGGGCGTTTCATCTGCAAGAGAAAGTATGCATAGTTGTATACAGGCAAAATTTAGACATACGTCAACGTAACGTAACGTTGAACATATGTTTCTAACCGCGGTACAGTAAACTTACGCCAAATAATTGTCAAAACATACGTCAGACGTACGTTTTTTAAAAATGTGTCAAACATACCTCAGGTGTATAGTTTCCTAAAATGTATGAAATTAGTGTGCTTTATTATGAAATAAAATTATTGCCAAGATAAATTATTTTTAACGTGCGTCAAATGACGTGATTAGAAACACCAATTTAATATGAATCAGATGACATGCATTTAGTGTACGCTAGACGCGCGTAATTGCAGTCCACATTTTGCCTGTGTAATAACAACAATCTTTTAAATTCTTTTTTAATTTGGAAGAGGGGATGGTTAAATTTGGGTAATACCTAGGCAACAAGATTGCTACGCGTAGCCATGTGTCCCCCGCCGCCGTATGAAATTTGTATGGTATGAATTTGATCGATATATTATCTGAGAAACAATAGAAATTGGTTGTTTCGGAGACGAAATCATTCAGTCCAAACAAGGAAGGAAACCAGTGAACATAAATTTTTTTTGACAAAGTCCCATTTTTTGGACCAGAAAATCACAAATTCGTAAATAACACAAAAACTGTAAATATTGCTTCGAATTTTTTTTCGTATTATTATAGAGTACCTTTCGCTCTATCAGCCTACAAAATTTCAGAACCCTGTGCACTTAGGTAACCAAGATATTGAATGTCCTATATTTTGACCTTTCTTCCCCGTTTTCATGGAAACGACTGCCATTTCGAAAATTTCAAATATGGGATGATAACCTACTAATTGTACCCTATCAGTGTGTAAAGTTTCAGCAACATCTGTTCAGTAGTATCTGAGGAGTTGCACCCACAAAAACGTTTGACAAAGTCCCATTTTTCGGACTGAAAAATCACAAATTCGTAAATAACTCGAAAACCCTAAATATCGCTTCAATTTTTTTTTCCGTATTATTATAGAGTACCTTTTGCTCTATCAGCCTACAAAATTTCAGAACCCTGTGCACCTAGGTAACCGAGATATTGAATGTCCTATATTTTGACCTTTCTAACATTTCTTCCCCCTTTCCATGGAAACAGGGGCCATTTAGAAAATTTCAAATATTGGATGATCACCTACTAATAGTACCCTATCAGTGTGTAAAGTTTCAGCAACACCCGTTCAGTAGTGTCCGAGGAGTTGCACCCACAAAAAACGTGACGGACAGACGGAGACCATTACTAAGTCCCTCCGACGCGTTGCAGCGGGGGACAAAAACATGAAAATATCTATGGTAATACTGATGTCAAAACATTAAATTATTTTTTGGTTACCATATAAAAACAAATACATGCAACTCTTTAATATCAAATCCTGATTTTTGTGAAATCAGTTTGGTATGCATGGGTAAAAATCCTTTTTGTGGTTTTAGATCTAGATACATTTGTTTTGCTTGTAGAAACATCAATCTTATCTGCTGTTTCAGATTTAGATATGGTGGTTAAAGAGTATACTGCAGATTATTTTGCTATTTTTCAATAAAAAAAAACAGTCATGATTTTTGTTTTTGTTTTCAAGGCTATTCTTCTTTCAAGATCTGGTTGTATTTCAAATCAAAACTTTCCAAATAATTTCACAATAGACGTTTGAAAATTGACAACAAGAATTACTTGCTTGCCAGATCTACTCTGTGACCAGCTTTCATTTTGCTTTTACAAACACCAATTTTACCTGTGGTTTCAGATTTGGCAACTTTTGGTTTAACTTCTTCCTCCTCATCCCCAGCATCAAACTTTCGTTTCTTTGGAACACTGGGTAAAGTCGAGTCGGCTCCGACATTGTAGGTCTTAACCTCACTGAAAAAAAAACCAATTTGTATACACATACAGTATAATCATTTATTTTCATGGGGATAAAATTTCATGGTTAAGAGCATAAAATTGAATTGGTAGGGAGAAATTTTGAAGTACATTCTTCAACTAAATACTATATATTTGAGGGGATTAATATCATGGATTTCTCTTATCCATGGAATAAACGAAATTAAATCCCGCAAGAATAGTTCTACTTCTACAGTAGTTAAAAGTACTTGGGTTCATTCAGGGAAAAAACCTTGAATAAAACTAAAATTGTACATTTTGTTTTTTTATTCAAAAAACCTTAACCTGCAACATATAGGGGGGCACTTTTACACTAGCCATCATCTTGCTTCTCCTGACATCACAAAAACATTTCCTTCAGTCTTCCAGAAAAAAAACATGCCACAGAATCTTAATATTTAGAAAGTAGCTTCATCCTTTGGTAGTTAATGTAGTTAATGGTGTAAAGCAATTCGATGATGGTTACTTATAGTTCCTATTAACCCAATATTTTAAACGCAGGCGACATAAGTCTCCCATGGGAAACTGCATATATTTTGTTTAAACGTTACTTGTTATTTTCAATTTCACAAGATTAAAAATAAAGAGCTTGAATTCCATAGAAAACACTCTCAATTTTAAAATATAACACAAATTTTGACATAAAAATTAATACAATCTTACCTTTTATTTTCATATTTCTCCCATTTAGCTTTAGCTTTACCAGATCCACTGATTCCCCTTGCCTGAAATAATCAAACAGATGTATAATTATATTATTAAATGATTGGATAAATCTTCATATTTTTCTCCATCAAGTCATTCTTCATTTGATAAGTTTATTAAGGCATAGCTATAGATCAATATATACCTTGATAACATACCTTAGTATGAACAAATACATTTTAAAACACTTTTTATTAACATGAAAAAAATTCTATGATGTTTTGTTTTGTCACCAAATTATCATTCTTGAATAAATGAACTCAAAGTCGTCCATTAATGTCATGTGTCGTTTACTATTGTTCAGAGTGCCCTGAAGTGGATACAGTGGTATGCAGGGTGGTAAAAAAAATAGTAATAATCTCAGAATAGTGGACAACAACACTTACAGGTAACGGCAAAATATTTATTTAACGGGTCGACATATTTTACCCTAAAAGTTTTCTGTAACAGCCCTTGCTTATACATGTACAGGTGATAAAACACAAACTAACTTTATCTTCTAATTTTTTCAGTCTGTTCTCTAATCTAGCTCTGTGTTCCAAGCCCATTTCTGTATTTGTTTCTTCACCAAGGGCATCTACTCTGATTGCCAGGGCACATTTAGCTGCCAACATTCTGGAAACCTATAGAAAGAGAGAAAGGAAATGTTTCAATCCTCAGAGATACATGTATATTTGATCAACGCACAACGATAGCTTAAGGTAAACATACTTCATTTCATTGGGTGTGTTAACTGATTACTCTTTTTGCAGCATCTCAAATGTACATTTATTAGATCCTTGGTTCAGATTGCTCATTAGCTCATTACTTGTTCAAGTTCTACTTTTTTATTATTTTACAACATGTTTAATGTTTTTTCCGTTCTTTTTTTCCAGTTTTTCCATGTTATCCAGTCAACTTTCCAGAATCAGTCAAAAATTTGTGTTCTTTTCTTTTTATTTTATGTTTCCAGATTTCTGTAGTTTTATCTTTTTAAACCCCAGTAAAAAGTTTGCTTTCTGTAAATGCATGTTCATCCAATACACAAATCATTATCATGTACTGGTTGTGACGTTATTGTTTTTGAAATGAAATCAGGGGTTCAAATTAGCACGTGTCCAAAGTCCGAGACCTTCCATTTTCGATTCAGGACCTTTGAAATGCTATATAAGGGCTGTTCCAGCAAAACATACACGGAACAGGGGGAGGCACTTCTTTGAAAGGGGAGTCACCAATAGAATTTAATATCTAAACTAACATTATTTACATTGAGTTTACCCAAGCTTTTAAAGCCAACCCATAGTGGCAATTTAATTTTGCCTTCCCCCTGTCCCATGTATGTTTTGCTGGAACAGCCATAAGTCCTCGACCTGCAGGTATTTTCAGTAACTTTTATTGGGGACTTTTTAATAATATGGCATGGACTTTTCCAACTAGAACTTCAAAAAGTTCTGGACCTTTTGCTGTCAACTGTTAATTTGAACCCCTGAATGAAACAATCCACCAATCCCTGAACAACATCAGATGACGTTCTGTACCCACCTTTCCTTTAATCTTGGGCGTACTCTGTCCAACCATTGATGCATGATAAATGAGACCGTACTTAGGGGTGTCATGTTTAGTTTTCAGGGCTCTGAAAAGGGCTTTCTCAGCCCCAAGGATCTGGACTGTCGAGGATGGGTGCTTTGCCAAATTCAGCAATGAGCCTGTGAAATAGAGATGCTCATATTCAGTTTGAGCCACAGTTGCCGCATCATGACTTGGCAAATAAATTATTATGGGGATAGTTTCAAAATGTGGTTTTGAAAAACTGGGGACATTTCAAAATACGACTTTGAAAAACTGGGAAATTTCAAATGTGCAAAATTTTATGCTTGGGGGAAATTTAAAATAGTTCATTTTTTTTCCTTATCTTTACATCTATTAAGGGTAGCTTATAGAAAATATGTGTGAATTCTTAAAATTATTCATCTCTATATTGTCTTCTGCTTCTCAAAACTTGATAAAATGATGAAGATGAACCATTATCAAACTTCCATAACAACCAATGAAATCAACCAAACAAGGAAACCAGATCGTACCTGCATGTGCAATCAGACGTGCCCCTACCAGCTCACCAACCAGAATTGTCAGATTTGGAGCTACAGCTAACATTCTGTTTTTTATATAATCGTACAGTTGTGCTCTGTAGTCGGTAATTTCTATGACCTAAATAAAAATAATATCAGATAAAGCCAATTTTCTCTTTAAATTAAACTTTGGCATTAATTTTTAAGCTTACTAACAGAGCTGTAAATGCAGTACTAGTCCGCGGGCCAGTAGCCAGTAAAAGTCCTTTCAGGCAATTAAAATTTTGACAAAAAATTAAGAGGAAATTCCAAAAGTTAAGGAATTTGACAATGAATTTTAAATCCTAACTTCAAAGACTGTATCTTAGAAGAGGCCTCAGTGGTAGTGACGAAACATGACTAACATCATATTGTTATTGTCAGCATCCATAGTATTACATCATTGGCTTCTATCAAACAATGCATGATTGTCAGAAAATCCCTATCATCTGCAGTAGATAAGGAAAAGTGGGAGGGGGAAATCATAAGTACAATTTCTGTTTTTCATTATTGTCATTTTTTTTTGGGGGGGGGGGGGGCTTAAATCGTTAAGTAATTTTCTATTTTGATTTTAATAGGGTAACATTATCATATTAAGGAGAAATACAGTCTAAGGTTTGGCTCTAAGAGATGGACTTTAAAATCAGTTTTTTAACAATCATATTAACAGTAGATGTGATTTTTATCACAAGAAATTGAACAATTTTTAAAGATCGAACCTCATCTTACAATTTTAAAATTTTTACTTCATGATTGTCATACTGCTGTCGTAGTTACCTGTTCACAAAGGTAAGTGACGTTTATGACGTCTTCTTCCGAGATTTCTGTTCCCATGGAGATTTCCGCTGCCTGTTTGACTTCCTGTTCAAGTTCCTCTGGTAAGATATCTGAGAAATCTGTGGTGGCTGCATTTGTTCTGTAACCTGGAATGGGAGGTAATTAAATAGCTCATTATTTTTAGCTACGTTATTTGAAGTACTTTTTTCCAGAAAAAAACCCTCTATTGCATTAGTGGATGGCTGATTATTTTCCCTAAGTTCTTATTTTAGCTATTTTTCTCAGAAATCCCCCTCTTATGCATCAAGTCATGAAATTTCCCACTTACATAAACCCAACATGGTCAATCAAATGCAGCTATGAAACTGTATCACATAGACACTTATGTCCCACCAGTGATCTAGTCAACCTAACTTATTACTGTGGATTCATTTATTTTATCGGGTTCCAATTTTCGTGGTTTGATGAAAAAGGATCAGTTTGTGGATTCTTAAATCTTTGGTTTTAAAGACTGCAACATACAGATAAATGTTAAATTTCCTTTTTGTTGGGCATCAATTTTCATGTGTAAAGGTCACTCACGAAACAGAAAATTGATACCCCTCGAATAATAATGAAACCACAGTAGTTGTTTATTATTCAGAATTCTTATTTGCAAATATTTGTACACAGCCTCAGTGGTAGTGACGAAATAATAAGATTTTAGCATCACAGTAGTGTCAGCTACTATGTTAACATCATCGGCTGTATACATTGACAAAGTGAAGCAGCACAGAATGAGTGGTCGTTCATTTAATGTACTTAATTATGCATTGACCATGCAGGGTCGTGAGTTTTTTAGGAAGGAAGCTGAAGTACTAAGAGTGTGTGCTGGTGTTTAACGCCCTTTATCGACGCACCTGGGCCATGTAGGGCGGTCAGTGTTTAATGGTGGAGGAAACCGGAATACCCGGAGGAAACCACCGACCTTGGGCAGGTAACTGATAAACCTAACCACATACAGTTGGGGAAATCCCTTTTTTGTTAAATACAAACGGGACTCAAACACCAGCTCAGAGGTGATCCGCTAGTGATCAATAGTGTGGTATTTAAACCAGCGCCTTAGACCACTCGGCCACCCAGGCCCAAAGTACTAAGAGGAAACCACCAACCTTGGATAAGTACTGTAAATGTACTTATGTTTGCGAGTTTTTAATTTTCATGAACTTACGATTTCACCCAAGTTCATGGCTACTTAATTTTGTGTTTTCTATTCCTTATTCTATTCTTGACTTATTGCTTCATTTCAAAGGTATTTTAAGTTTGCTAAAAATACCAGACTGAAAATCCATGTACCTAGCGAAGTTTACTTCTTTTTCAGTACTTGAACTAAATTACATACAAGTGTCAGGGCTAAAAATTTGGAATTTAAATCTGGTAACCCAGACTTCATTTTTGGACCATCCTATTTATTTTTCAACTTAATATTTTTAATATTTCAGTAGCCCAGCTTAAGAGTTAGTAGCCATGGGCAACTGCCAACTTTTTCCCTGAGTGTACAATTCCATCCATTACATTTTTATATTCATTTTAACTTGTTTAATGGGAACACATGTTAAATCTGACAAAATTCTTTTGGACTTGTTTCACTGTAATGTAACCATACCCATTTTCTTGACAATTTTAGAAAATGCCAAGTTGTCTGTAACAATCTTTCCCAATTCTGGGAAATGCCAGCCGTACCACTCACGACATCTCATTACATAGTTGTTCAGTTCTTTGTCCAGATCGTCTAATAATGCTGAAATGAGAATATTTTAACACTGTAATTGAAACGTTACATATTAGATAAAATTTTATTAGTCAATTGGGTATTCTAATTTAAAAGTAGAAATTAATGTTGTGAAAACTAACGTGTTACAAAATCTGTCTGACCATGCTGATGCTACATACCAAATATCAAGACATTGCTGATAAGAAAACTATCCACCATTCATCATTTTAAAAGCCCAATTTTCAATAAATTTATTCTGACCAAATTAAAGAGTATAATGGATAAATATTGCCAAATTCAAGTTTAAAGTAAATATTAGCAACCATCATTCTGAAGAAACGTATGAAGGTGTTATGTTGCTAGATTTAAAAACTTTTAAAAATATAGCCTTTAGTTTAGTGTGTACAACATTTGAACGGCCAGACATTGATACATCATAATTTTGCGTAACAATTTCTGTAACAAAAATTTGTCGACCCATGCTGATGCTATTTACTAAATATTACGACTTTATGATAATAAACTACCCACCAATTTTCAATATGTTTAATCTGACCAATATGCATATGTATAATCATTTCCATATTCAAATTTCAAGGAACTATTAGCAACCATGATATACATTGATACATCATAATTTTGCATGACAGTTTCCGTGACGTCAAACCAGCAATCAACCATGAGAAAAGGTAGATTTAACATGGATATTGCATAGGTTTTTGTTCTTTTTCAACTCCTTTTCAAAATTGTTCAAGTAAACAGACCTGGAAACAATTGAGGGGCAGCTGACATACAAATTGTACAACCATACTTACAAATAGCTTGAACTATCATTGTGTCAACTTTGTCTGGACTGAACTTCAACTTGTATCTTGATAAACTGTAAAAAAAAAAAATCAATGAAATAAAAACATAATGTCAAGACTTGGAGTTAAATAATACTTTTTTGAGTTTTGATTTGACAAACAAGAGTAAACTAGAATGGCGGTCTTCCATGGAAAACATTTGTTGCCTCTGTCATAAAATATTCGGTTATCAGTAAGAAGATGAAATTTGGGCATAAAATCGCTTTACACCATATAGTACTATATACATGCCAAATAAAAAAAGGCTGTGACATGTAGTTGCCCAGAAAATGCGCCGAAATTTTTTATGACAAAGCAGGATGACCAATAGTGTAAAAAGTAACCCCTATATGTTGCTTTGCAGTCCGTTGCAGACAACAACAAAAATTTGAAGTGAATACTTAAGTCAAGTATTTTGAATAAATCATCCAAACAACCATGTCAGTTTATTTAAATGACTTTTTATGTTGCAATTTCATTCTCTCAAGTGAAAATGTTATCAGACTTGTGGATTTTTTGAAAATGATTGCAAGAACCTTAGTTTGGAAATCTGAATTTCATTGATGCTAAGAACCCTGTTATAACCCTGTATGTGTGAGCCATACATTGTGAAAGAGTAACAGGACGATCTAGATCCTTGCACTCATAGACAAATAGATTTTTCTCTTGAAGACAAGTGCAGATGTTGGTTAGTCATAGGATTTTTTTTTATCTCCTTTACCCAATCTGACATGCTGAATTGACCATGAACAATACGACAGGTGTACCAAAGCAAGCAGAAGCTGCTCACTTTTCCTGAGCACCTAAGTTAACTCTTATTATGATTTTCGCGTTGTTGATTGCTGTTCAGTTATTTTTTGTTGTCTGTTTCTTTGTGCTGTTTTCATTCATGTTTAGTTTTGTCTTGGCCCTTTTGACATTTAGATGCCCATAGGTACCTCTTTGCTTCCTGGCCAATAGTTGAATTGTTTATAAATCAAAACACTTGTACACTTACCTATGAGCCAGACCGAGAGCCATGGCAGACATTTCTTTCTCTGGAAGACCAGTAATAAGACTGTTCATCTGTGACCTAATGCCCCTCATCAACTCATGGATATTTGAGTTGTATACACAATTTAAGTTGAACTTTTCCTGCAAAAGATAAAATTCAATTTTTTATTAAATAAGTCAGAATCTATAACTTTTGAAAATAAAAAAATAATAATAATACATGAGATCCAAGAAATTTTAGATAAATCTGTTTGAGCTTGGATGACTCAGTAGATGGCACCACATTTGTCCTTGACATTTGATGACAATATCCTATATGTATCTTAAAAGATATATCCCAGTTAAGCAACAGCCACAGCTTTCTCCCCCCTCCTTTGATAATCAGTTTCTTCATTTACCTACCCTACCCCTGACCCCCCCCCCCCCCTTTTACCTTTGACCTACCTTAATAACATTTCCTAGTTTAGCATCAGCCACGGCCAGTTCCTCTTGCGTTTCTTTGTCGACCAGTTTCTTCATTAACTTTTTCAATGATTTACTCATTTTGCCTTCAACAGTAGCAGTAGCAGCTAGAAATAGACATTGTATGATACAGATACTTAAGGTAAAAGAAAGTCTTTAATGCAGGGGTTCAAATTAGCACTAGTCCAGATTGTGGACCTATAATCAAATATTCCCGACCTTTAAAATTTTATTTACATAAGTCCTGGACCTGCATATATTCACAGTAACACCTATTGAAGACTTTTTAATGTCACCGGGTGTGCATTAAGCTTTCACACTAAACTAAAAAAAAGTCCTGGACTCTCTCCCTATAAAGTTAAATTGAACCCATGTAAATGATCGATCAACAATTGAACTGATATCCATCACAAGAAAATAAACAAGTACAACATGCCATCCAAAAATATTTTTTGTATCTGTCACTATCAAATCATTTCAAAAGGTACATCTTCAACGAACCATGTAAAATTCAGAATGATTAGTGTAATATAAATAAGTGTTCGAGATTATGGAAATCATAAAAGAAATTACACATGGAACTTAGAATGTGGAAATTAACATTCAATCTGAAAATTATTTTACTTTTATAACCACCACATAATAAAGTTAAATGAACTCATTTGACATGCAATATTTTCTACTAAAAATTTCATTGTAGCTTTAATAATTTTTTCGACTTTTACAACTGATTCAATTTTCAACCAACATTTTTCATGAATTAAGTACCACTTTTTATAAGAACCATGCAAAAAGCGATTCATGGGTTGAAAGCCTACACCACTTTATTTTTGATATGTTACTCCTACTAGCACCCTGATTCGATATTGTGTACTCTTTTTCCAAACAAGCGTTGGTCCTGAGAGAAAAATAGTATATAGAATGCATTGGAAAAATTGTAAGAAAGGGAGATAACTCTTAAAACTGTTAATAATTTCAATAGAAACCATTGTAACAAAATGGCAAGATATCTTCCAGGACCAGACAGTTATGAGCAAATTGTTATTTATTTCTTATTTTGTATACTTTGGACTATCTTTTGTTGAAAATAAACCACTGTAGCCTTTTTATCGATGAATCAATTTTCTTCAATTTTGCATGATTCTTAGGTGGAGTACTAATTAAGAAGACTGTGAACTGCTGTTTTCATTTTCAATTTTTCATACGCACCTGCAAGAGCCTCTGTCGTGTCATTAAACTTTTTAAAATGTTTTAACTTCAACCTGTCAAAATAAAAAACATCGTTGTTAAAAACAATTTTTGCTTTATCAAGGGACTTGTTCTGAAAAAGTTTTAAAAACCAAACGTGTCTCATATGCTTGGCAAAATTTTTATGGAATGGCAATGTGTTGTTCTTGTAATGTAAAACTTTATATTTGGGCGAAGCGAAGCTCACTATTGTAGAGGGTCTGCCAAATTGCACGAGACTCAAAATACAATGGTTGAAAATAAATTCTGTCATCATTTGGAAGGCATTGGACCTTTTCAAAAATATCGGGTCTCCCGATAGCGAGACCCTTTATTTTCGCTCATTTATTCACAAACGGTAACAAAACAAAACCTTTTCTTGTTGTTAATGACAATAACTTTCTCAATAAAGAATAACTATCTGACCAAAGAACACTAGTTGTTTTGTTTTTACACAAATATGGCTTTCTCTCGTGAGAATTCGATACTGTAGTGACCTTTTACCCATAGTGCATAGTCATGCGCAGAAAAATGGTGGGAAATATCATCACATCGTCCCTAATAAGTTCTGTCAATCAATTTTCGGAACTTTTCATAACACAGATTCATTAAAATAAAGTGATCAGCAACTGTTTTTCTACATATGTAAGATAATTAATGGTCCTACCTGATCTGAAAATAAAATCCATATCCTTATTCTATGTGGTCCCTCAAACTGACAAAGTTAAATGATCATTTGGATACTTCGTCATTTTCCACCAGGTTTCTAAATCAATCTTTTGCAGCCAGTTCTTGGCAATTATAGATACAGGTATACAAAAAATATAACAAAACCTGACAGAAGAGCAGTGACATTTTGATGTCTTCATGTTTACAGTCTGCTTGTCGAATGATATGACCTCACTGAAGGAACGATTAAGTTTTGGATGATGTTGTCCCGGCTGCAAACCATATTTTGGCGTTTTTACAGATAATACATTTTTTTCAAATAAATTATTAAATTTTTATCCAAAAGTGGACCCTCTTAGGTATTGATCCAGCCGAGGGTATTTTGACATTTTTTCCAGATCCAATTAAGGTTAAACCCAGTTTTGGTTGCACCTATTATCATATTGATTTTGTATCTTAGCGAGCTTTAAGGGCAGAGCCATTATCATATTATTTTAATATAGCTAATAGATCAAATTGACGGAGTTTCTTACATCAAGGGAAATAAATTTGATTATTTTAATGGCGAGGCTTGCTGAGTAGTTTAAATATTTTATTTTTCAGAAATGTTAGAAATTCCACAAGCATCAAGAATTAATTAAGTTGTAGGTTTTTCTCCTATGTCTACAAGAAAAAAATTGCAAAAAGTTGCTCATCAATTGCACGTGCAATTAAGCTGAGAACAAAATTTTCTCTAGCGGTGAGAAATATTTTCCACAACTGGTTTAGAGGTTGATAAAGCAGATGAAAATTAAAGAAAAAAATGTCTTAGTACATCCAATGAATCTGACATTACAAGTTTAAATTTAGGAATGTGTCAATTGGACAGACACCCCCTCCCGCCCCTACAGGAAAAGACAAATTGCAAAATTGCTTAAGACATACACTACAGCTCGTCATATAATGACTTGTTCCAAATCCTTCAATTTAACAAATTTTGAGAATTCGTACATCCGGACAAACAGTTGCAAGTGAAACTTATAATTCATGCCCTCCGTTAACATATTGACATTTAGTTCCAATATACATGATAAAACTTGACTATGCTTTTACAAGAGGTAATGATATCTTACAATTTACTGGCAGACTCAGGTGATTCAAACTCTTTGTAAAGATCTTCTGCGGCTCTCAACTTCTTCTCATCCTGCAGCTACGAACAGAGCACAAAACATCAGTAAAAATATGTACTACATGTAGTATCAACATAATAAGTTCTGGGTAATGTAAAAGGATACATTGTATTCATATACAAAAAATAAGTTAAAATTTATGTCATGGTTAATAAAAGAAAGGTACAAATGGACTGTAAATCAAAACAATGTAGAGCTTTTAAATAACTGACAGCAGTGATTTTACTAGGCTTAGTCATTTTAGTCATTTACTATTATTGCTTAATTTAAAATCAAAATTAGTATGTTTTTGCACAAATTGTAGAGAAGTGACTAACAGACGAAAGCTTTTAAAATCCTGGGAAAAACCCTGCTGACAGAAAATACTAGCTGTGATTCCGCACCTCTTAATGGTCTTTTTTGAAATTTTTAGATATGACGGACCAAATCAAAACATTCAATAAGGACCAAAATATAGAGGGGGCTCCCGCAGCAAAGCTTATTGCTTTGGGATCCAAAGGTATATTGCTGAGCTTAGGTACTGCTTTGGCTAAGAGAACTACAGTGCTATCTGCTGAAAGCAAACTTCCAAAAATGAAGGCTTAGTGCAGGTGGACCAGTCCTGTGTAGCTTGCCAATACAGACAGACGATGTTCCAACCAGAAAATTAATAAAATCTATCATTTGTCTAAGGGAATAGGTCTTGTGCCTGGAAATCTTGAGACAAAAAGAATAGTGGCAGTAGGGAACAAATGATGGATTTAAATTAATTAAAATAGTTTGATTTAGAAAACCACGTGGTCGTATTATAACCCACGTGCACGTGTGATAGTGCTTTTAATTTCAAAAT
This sequence comes from Arcuatula senhousia, assembly GCA_963971305.1. NCBI lineage: Eukaryota > Metazoa > Mollusca > Bivalvia > Mytilida > Mytilidae > Arcuatula > Arcuatula senhousia. The sequence goes on along the minus strand of OZ020317.1, from coordinate 4,171,302 downwards.
TATAGAATTTTCAGCCATTAACGCCGCAATTATTACATATAATTCGATATATTTGATACATAATCACCTTGAAAACTGCATAACCAGCTGCAGTTTCAAATAAAACCAACATATTTGGCAAATAAACAGCCTTTTCTTCAAACCACGAGGTTTTTCTTCAACCGGAAATAACAAAAGAGAAAAAAATCAAAACCCAACAGACGACCCGGACAGGTAATTTAAAAACAAAATCTTCAAAAAAAAACCTGAATGGGCATTTTTTTAAAAGGTCAAATGATAGTTAGGAAATGGCATAAACTATTTAACTGTAATTCATAGGGAAAAATGAATACAAAATTAAAATGATTTGGAAATGATTGGATTAATTCAAGTTTATTTAAAATAAGCACAGTTATATTATTATAAATTAGGTGTTGATGGCAATACAGATACGATTATAAACAGATATAAAAGATACAAGATATTATTTAATTTTGGATGATCATTGTTTCTAGCAGTGTTTGACTATAACCAACAACTGCCTTTGCTGATGACTTAAAGGAAAAAATAGTAGAATCAACCGATTTGCATTGGTATCCAACAGATTCTGCACTTGCAACTTCCAAGTTCCAAAGGAGCCAGGTAGATTAGTAGAGCTAGTAAAGCTTAGAATCATTATCTCTCACGGGCTTTGCTGTTTTGCACAAAATATTGCATTATACATTTTTTTTATCTTGTGCATCATGAAATTTTAGATTCTCTTTTCAAAGGTGTTTTTTTTTGTCAATATGCAACCATAATTTTCACTTTTACCTGAGAAAATCTAAGCTCAGCTTTTGTGAAAATTAATGTTAAATGTGAACTATCTCAGCTTCTACCGTGGAAATGATTTTTGTGAAAATATTTTTTTTTTATTAAGTTTAAGAAAATTTGGTTCTTTAAAAGTCTATGGTAAAACTTAAAAAAATTGGTGTTTTTTTGCATCTATGACGTTCTTCGTGTGTCTGATATATTCTTTTTGTTAAGAAGTTTATTTTCTTGTATTCTTAGTAGAAGTTAATCAGACAAGGAAGTGTAGCCGCCTCAATATGCATAAACCAGCCCCAACTTAAAATGGAAAACAGTAAAAGCCTTCCTGAACAAGACCAGTACTTAGTCGCTGCTCGTCGTCTTGCATTGACCCTAGATTAAAAATAAATATGATACATATTATACAATGCAAATACTAAAATTATCCCCCCAAAAAGAACCATTCTAAATACAACAGTAGCGGGGTTAAACTAGTAATGCTATCTGTAGCTGGTTGAAGCAGCTGAGGTAAGCTGATGTCCAACACGACTTGAAGAATTTTATTACCTCAATCATGTCTCGCCGTTTTTTGGTAGGCTAGAGATGGAATTTTTAAATTTCTTAGCCGTTCGTCATACCTTATTTCTTATTTGAATCTTATAATTTAGTCGCTTTGCTCTGGGATTTCGAGCTCCTTATTGTATGGCATACTTAACATGTGGACGGACTAAGGCCTAGTACAAAAGCTGGAAAGATTGCAGATCTAGATGCGTATAAAATTATCAGTTTCATATGTAATAGAACTTACTTACCGCCCATGATGCCTGGTGGCATGTAAGTGTAGGGCAGCAGCAAAGTTCGCGGTCTTTTGCCTGCCTCTAAAAATCCCCTTTTTTCGTACCACACATTGACTCTTACAAAATATTGATAGAAGGGAGCAAGTTCATGTGGTTAAATCCCTTTTTAAAACTTGTTTTGTAAATGTACTGTTAATATGAGTTTTGTATCAGTAAATTAAGATATCAAGTTCCGATAATATAACACATTCAATGGGAAACAACCATGCAACCGTTGAAATTTAAATGCCAGACATATAGCGACAGTCGGCCATTTTAATGCAGACAAGGTAAATATTTTGAATTCTGCAAACCTTTACAAATCACGATAATATATGATTTTACTGTAGTGTTATTTTTGTATTAGTCAAAATTTCAAAATGCAAATTTGCATGAAGGAAAAGGAGTACCTATGGTGGTTTAAATTTTTGTAAGTCCGGAAAGCAAAAACAGAATAAGAGCACACAATCCCGGGACACAATCATATATTGATCAGTGATCTATTCAAAAAGTAACAAAGGTCCGGGCTAAGGTCACTCTTGTTTCGACTTAAATCCGCGTTGTTGATTGCTATTCAGTTGTTTTTGTATTTCTGTGTTTTATGTTATCTGTTTTTTCTGTCATGTTTTCGTTGGTGTTTACTAGTTTTGTCTATGGCCTTTTGGACTTTTTGCTTTATTCGGATGCCCCATTAATACTTCTGCTTCTTACATAACAGGAAAAATATATACTTTCTCCCGATTTGCCCTTTTCCATTGCATGGGTAATAAAGAACATCACCTTTTTAGAAAACAATTCCGGTTGAGTGAAGGTTGAAATATGATATAAGATTTACAAATGTTTTCTTTGTTGGATGCTTCCCACGAAAACTGATACCCAAAGACAAAAATGAAACCATAGTAGCTGGATGAAGATTAATGTAATTTAGTCGTCGAAATTAAAGGATAATGTAAAATTAAGCATAATGTAAAATTAAGCATAATGTAAAATTAAGCATAATGTAAAATTATGCCAATTCTGTTTCAGGTAAAGTTTTGTTAATTTATTGACCTTAGATATCATAAGTTCATTAGCACCACGACGAGTGTGCTATATCAGGCAGAAACCGCTTACTCTTCCGGAGCACAAGCTGAGTTTACTCTTGTTACGACTTGAGTTCGCGTTGTTGATTTCCGTTCGGTTGATTTTGTGTTTTGTGTTTCTTCGTGCTGTTCTTGTTCGAGTTTGTCGGTTTTGTAGTTGCCCTTTCGGACTTTTGACACTCGAATGCCTCATTGCTGCCTCATTGCTTCTTTCATATATAATAAAAGACTAATTGTTTTGCAGCCATGATGAAATTGCTCCCATGCATTGGAATAACTGTGGCTGTCTTTGTGGTCGTGGTCACCACCATGATATTAAATCTCTATCGTCGTAGGTGTACAAAAAAGAAAGAAAATAGTATGTATTTTTATTGATTTTCACGAGTTATAAATGATGTCATAAATGAGATGCAATTTTCTGAAAGGCACAAAAAGATACATACATTTAATGATTATTAACCATCAGAAAAAATAAGCATATTGACTGTAATCTTATGACTGATTCGTTTTTGTCATTTTCTCTGGACTATGAGATTGATCATTCAAGTTCGGTAGTTACCATCACTATGTGTCCGTCAACGTTCGTCGTCTGTAAAGAATTTTTAAAATCATCTTGTCTGAAACAACTGAATTAATTTGACCGAAAATTAGTAGGCATGACAAATGAAATGTTGGCAACAAACGATGCTTATTTAAAAAGATTTAGAAAAAATGCATGGCTATTGTTACTAGAGGAAGAGCATACGATCAAATCACAAGAACTTGCTCTCCTCTATCAATATTTTGTTAGAGTCAATGTGCGGTACGAAAAAAAACACTTCTTTTTCGTATACCGCACATTGACTCTAACAAAATATTGATAGAGGGGAGCAAGTCCCTGTGATCAAATGTCCCCTTATCATGCTTTAAGGGGTATTATCATTTAAAGTTCAAACATAATTGTTGTAATGTGAAACTATTGCAGAGAAAAACTATTGCTTAGGTTAACTTTCAGTTCATCAAACTCTACAAAAGTATTCATTTTGTTAGAAGTTGTCAGATGACCCATTATAGGAGATATGACCCTTTAAAGTCGAAAAAATGAATTTTGCCCTATAGAGTACTGTAAAAGGGTATTATTTCGCGTGGTTTAAATTTCGCGTTTTGTTAGATCATGGAATATTGGGTCCTTCTATATGTAATTTACGCCAGGGGAATTTTTCGCGAATTTGTAATAATCGCAAAATTAGCGAAAATAAACCCCTCGCGAAAATTTCCCCTCTTACAGTAAATGTCAAGAGAAAAAAAAGTTAACGGTTCAATAGAATTTAAATCATGAAATAAGTGTTATATATCAGAAACAGATTGTGATATATTTAAGATAACCTTTTCTTTTTTCTTTTGAAGAAACTTCAACTGAATCAAAATCACAATCACTTCCGGCAGCTTTATCTCCGATCGAACGCCTTGACAAAATCTACAATGGAGAGGTCATAAATACATTGCATGTATACTTTGAGTTGAAGATAATTGAGAACAGCACATGGATGATATTTATTGACGAACGGCTACATGAACTGTTTCATTCCTTCAAACAAGGTATATGCTGTAAAAACAATGTACCCTCAGCATGTGGCTCAATAAAAAAAGTTGAATCACTATCAAAGGACCAATTTTTTCTTTTGTACCAGAAAGATCTATCTATTCCAGCCGTCCACCAATTAAAGGATGTCAGAGGCCGAATAACGCAACACTGTTTATGTTCTTTTTCACCAAATATTGAAAATGGTGTATCAAATCTAGACATAACTTTGATGTGCATTTTAATGAAAACATGTCACCGGACACCTGCAGGTCATCCCGATTGGTTTAAAGACGTAAAACACGTCAGAAATGTCATCATTGCCCATCGAGGGGATGAATGTACTATAACTGCAGAAACGGTGAGAGAAAACAAAGAGAAACTAGAAAATGCTATTATAAATATAGCGAGTACTATAGGCCAAGCCTTTCAAAGAGGAGTCAAGAGGCGCATTTCTGAAGAAAATTCAAAATATCTTCAAATAGATGACATTAAGGACACTATATTTCTTTGCCACGCAGAATTAGAACAGGTGAGTTAGTATATATGCTTTACTATAGCGGACAAAGAACCATTACCATTAGCTCTGCTTCCCCCTACTACGGATACATGGAGGAAGCAGACAGATACTGTTGTCAAAATCCACAAGGACAAAGACAAAAATAGGGCATGTAATGGGACATTAAATGATACCCCGCCACGTTATGATATCAAAAGTTCATAAAATTTGATTTCAAAGTGGCCTATCTCGAAAACTGTTTTTCAGATCAAGCTGGAAATTGAACTTGACCTGTATTTTATTGTACATAATAGCTGTACAAAATATCATTTGAATCCCATGACGCGTTACAAGTTAATGAACGGAAACTCAAAATTTCATGAAATTTGATTTTTCAAAGTGGCCTATCTCGAAAACTATTTTTTTGGATCATGCTGGAAATCAAACTTGACCTGAATTTTATTGTACTTAACAGCTGTGCAAAATATCATTCAAATCCTTTGACGCGTTTTCAAGTTATTGGTCGGAAACCTTCGGGGGACGGACAGACGGACAGACGGACGGACGGACAGACACCGAAAAAAACTGAGGGTATAACATAATACCCTGCCACTTCGTGTGGCGGGGTATAAAAACAGTAAACACAAACGAGAACATCACGAAGAAACAAAACAAAAACACATAACACAACTGAAAGCAATCAAAAACGCTAACTCAGGTCGTAACGGAAGAGTAAGCTGTTCCTGCTTGTTGCAACACGCCTATCGCGTAACGGTCAATGCAGCGGAGTCAAATCCAGTAAAGCACAGGAGTCTGAAATCCTTTCAAAGGGTAAAGGAGAAAAAACCAAAACCGTTTGACGAACCAACATCTGTACTCATCTGAAAGATAGAAATCCCATATTTTTCTATTTTTCTTTCAGACTAGTCTGACACGAATTTACAATTAAAATTTTAATATTTTTTTTGGTAATTGAAATTCTCGATTGTTTTAAAACACCAGGTTTCTTTCCTTGCACTGCACATGGTCGATATCCTCGGGGCTGGATTTGGCTTCCCTGTTCGAACCTTTTGCAGCTTTGAGTACTTATCATTCAATATTATTGGTTTTGTAAGGCAAAAAAGTGTCCTGTGATAAAGTGTCCGGGAGGACAATATTATCCAGAAAAGCTGTTATTATCAAGTGTCTGCTGCTATTAAATACTGTCCATAAGTAGGACATTTCTTTATCTTCTTATGCCATTTAGAATCGTCCATTTAACATGTTTAAAGAAGACAGCTCTAGTGGACACTATGTGATATTTACAATTTTCATATTTTTTTAGTGAATGTTTAGCTAATACGTTTATTATATTGCTCAATAAATGCATTTAAATAAAACTTATAATGAAATTATGTCCATGGACAGTATTTACCATTTTGAGTTGTCTGGAGGGACATTATAAAATCTTACAGTTTTTTACCTTCCAATGTTTTTAATACAAATGCTGCTGATGAGAGATTACTCCTTGAAATATCGATATACAGCATTAACCAAACTTACCGTCTTTACATCCGTTTTGGTATTGTATCATGATGTCCTTCATAAAATTTCCTAAGTGAAGACAACAATCGATGAGCTATAAATTTAAATAAACCAAACCATGGTGTATTGGTTTACCGTTTTAAACCGTAACTCAAAATTCATATAATAAATCGCAACGACAAATTTGAAATGATTTGATTATTTTAGGTATCAAATCATTTTTTAAATGTCAAGCTTTTTAAGAATTAGGTGGATCATAACAAAGAGTAAAAACATTTATTATCTATTACAATCCAAATATCTAAATAGTTGCTTGAAATGGAATCGGCAGAATTTTGAAATGCATGTTAGCATTTAAAACTTTGAGGTGCAAGTTTAACATGTTTAATTTTAAGAAATTTGTACGGGCTTAGCCTTTTCATGTTTTTTTTTTCTTCAAAGCTTGCAAACTGTTTTGATGAAATGAATTAAAGCAATGAGATAGTTTATTGGTATATATGAATAATTTTTTTCAGAAAATAATGAATGCTCTTAATGGCCAGCAAAATGATGTTAAGATAGGTAAGTTTTATAAAAAAAAGCATTTACGTTACGTGGGTGACGGAGGTCCGAAAAGCAAGACGAAATTTCAGTCGATAGAAAGACACCCATACCTTCTACATGTACACACCAAGCCCTCCCGCGTGTTGCTAAAAGGCGGAACGGAAAACGGAACGGAAAACGGAAAAAGGAAAAAACGAAAAAAAAAAAAAAAAGATAGAAAACATATCAAATATTTAAAATTAACAATATTATTTTGTTAAACATTAAGTTTCTTGCACAAAAGGTATAGAGCGATATCTTGAAGTGGTACACCTTTTAATGTAAAAAAAAATTCAAATGCTACGGCATGTGCAAATGTGAATCCGTTTAAAATATAAAGATGGACAAGAACACACAATACAGTCAATTTAAGAAAAATTTTGAAAATTACCGTTTAATTTTGCTGGGTCACAAATCCGGTAAAAAGCAGTCATTTTTTTAATTGACAGTTAAATTTCCATCCACGCCTCACAAACAGAGACTAATCAACACCCACAGCCACCCACAAACCCATCCACCCATCCACAGACCATAACAAACACAGCAACACAAACTGCTCTAGTGAAATGGCAGGCATAGTTTATACTTGTTGAAACACAACCCAAATTGATATTGTAGGTTTGTTTACTTTTACTGCACATGGTCGATATCCTCGATGCTGGATTTAGCTTCCCTGTTCCGACCTTTTGGTTTTGAGTACATTTCATTCAATACTTTTGATTTTGAAGTTAAAATGCTGCTAATGAAAGGTTACGCCTTGAAATTTCGATATACAGCATAGCCAAATTAACCGTTTTATACCCGTTTTGGTATTTAGTATTTTGTACAGATAGATTACTCTCTTCACAATCATTTTTAGGCAGAGCATTATAGAGCCATATAGCTATCTGATTTTCACATTTTTTTTCCGTCTAGACGGGGTAAATCGGTCAGTCAACATTGCTATCAGAGGATCTATTACAGAACATTAATCGTGTATTGTATTTTAATTAAATGTTATACAAATTGTCTAAAATAAGAGGTACATATTTATACCCCAACATAAATGCGATACAAATGTGCACTACATATCGTGTATCAATACTCGTTAATGTTTACTTAAGCACTGTTAACCTTTGACCTTTGATCAAGTGGGCGGAGCTAAATTACAGATTGCTTAACAAATGTGTAAGTGTGCGGAGCTAACAAATAAAACTGATGTGCTATGTTTCAAGTTTATGAAACACAGATTGTTCTTTATTTTTAGTGCTTAGATTTGCATTATGTAGCTCTGCCTTTTAACGCTATAGCGCTTTGATTGGAACACGGAACACACTGTTAGACAATTATTTAACTCCTTTACACCGTGGTCTTTATTATCATCTGTACTGATAGAGGCATTTTATTCTGTATTTATTACTGTATATGAATATACAGTACACCATGAGACCCTCCATGACTTATCACTCAACATAAACATAGACATCTTCCTTTTTGTGGTCAGGATAAAACTGTACCGGGCTTGTTTTCGCAATAAATGGCTTCAAAAAGTGTCCGAATTATACTTAAATTTGTAGGAGAGGCCGAAATATTAGAAATGCATAAAGTCTTTTTTTCAGGAAAAATTGTACCGATAAAATCCTCTTGTTACCGGTATTTCTTTCAACATAATATTCAACATTATATTACGATATAAAAGTAAGGAGTCATCAGCTTAGATTTTAATCTTTGTAATTTTTGTGTTCATTTTCACATAAATTATCTCCTTTATCAAGTTTTAATGTGATTGTTTAAAAACATCACACATCTCCTTAACGCATTAAAGGTTAGGTTGATAAAGCTGAAAAACTGACCGCCTCTAAAAAAAACCCAAATAATACCAGTCGCATTCAGCAAAAAGCAAAACGCTGAGCGCCAATCAACCTAAGTTCAAGGGCACCAGGACCGCTGTTGGTGACGATAAACAGAGCGCAATAGACGCCCAGACACCAAGCCTGGCGTCAAAATTAACACTAGGGAACACGCAAACGAAATATATGATTCCTGACGAATTCACCAAAATTACAAAGAAACACTGAACATCTGTAGAAACAGATGACAAACTTCTTACTGTTCAAAACAAAATTATTCTAAAGTGATGTACACAAATGATATCGTCCACTATTCTGTGGCCTTCGGAGACAAAGAAACCAAGACGTTACATCAAATGAATTGGACGACGAAGAGTAAATAACAGAAATATTGGTTGATTTAGGACACAGACCATCTATTTCCCCTCGACAACAGACAAAGTCATACGGTTATTAATACCAACTAAGACGCTGCACAATAAACCAGTATTATAAAATATTCCTAGATAGCCGGACCATATAAAACATCTATATTCGTCGAATTTAATGAAAGTAGTTAATAGAAGCGTATCTTTATTGCGTACATGTTACAATGGTGAACAGCAAAAAAAAGAAACTCGACTTTTAAACATCAATGTGTTATATATATTTTTAATTACGAATATTTTTAACTATTACAGATAACCAAACATTCCATTTCTTGAGAGCGACAGTTAACCCTGATATAGACAATGTGCAAACTCGAAAAGGTAAGATATGAATAGTTCTTTCCTTGTTTTCCTAGGTGCTGGATTGAATTTTTCCTTCCTGTACCAAGTCAGAACAATTGCGAGGTAAAATTGTAGTTTTGTATACCTTTGCTTTTGAGTACTTTTATTTCAATTCTTTTTGATTTGTACAATATACATGCTAAGTGTTTAAAATGCTACTGGTAAGAGATTAATCATTGGCGTTTTCCTTGGCATAACACAAAAATTGCTAACATAGCACAAGGTTATTTTGCTCCTCCGTTGCTGTCTTCACTCAAGAAACTTTACGGAAGACATCATGCGCTCATAGACAAATATGGGATTTCTATCTCTCATATCAGTGCAGATGTTAGTATGTCATAGGGTTTTGTTCTGTCTTCCTTTACCGGATTTGACACTGAATTGTCAATTGGCGGATGGGGTCACTCTCGTCACGACTTCAGTTCGCATCTGTTCAGTTGTTTTGTGCATGTTTTCATGTTTTGTGTTTTTTCGTGCAGTTCACATTCATGCTTACTGGTTTTGTCGTTGCCTTTCGGACTTTAAACACTTGGTGCATTTTAGCTTCTTCCATGGTATTTTAGATTTTCTATATTTACATGCATGCTTCGCATTATTATAGGGAAAAAGACATGCACGATTAAATGGACGTTCACAGATCCTGGAAACTGGGATATCAAAGCTATGAAAAAGAGGTTGAAAAACATCCGCAAGCTAGGTGACTTCAAAGTTAATTTTGTATACGAGGGCAGCGTAATCATACACACAACTTCAGATATTGCACATTTCACTAAAGAGTGCGTTATACGAGATGTGATTGAAGAATTCCTATTACTGCTTGTACGCGTTCTAAGGTTATCAGCAACAGAAGAGCATCGTATCAGTTACTCACTTCAAATCCTTTCTCACACACATGAGAACACTGAAGGTAAGAGCGCCTTTATCAAAGGATGGTCGCTAGTCATAGTTCTTCAACATCTTCATTAGGTTGGATTATTATTAATTTTTGGTGGGCGGGAGTTGCCTTGAAAAAAGATATGGCATCACATTTTTATTGCCGGCTTTTAAATCTTTTTAGTGATTACATTCTAAAATAACACTAAAACTCTGTATAATTGAAGCGGACAATACAAAAGAAAAGTGTTCCTCAAGTTGAAGTCTACAAACAACAACAACAAAAATGTTTCAGGTGCGAAAGCGTTAAACTTGTTGTTTTTAAGTAATTGGCCTTGTCATATTCTGAAAATGTTTTTTTTTCGAATATTACAAAATGTTACAGATACTGAATGAAACATTGTTTTTTTTCAAAGGAAATTAAAAGACCTACAATTTGAGTTCACTTTACCATTGTGGTGTGTTTTTATTTGGTTTTCAAGGTCTATTTAATAAGAAAATGTCATAAAAAGTAGGGGTCAGTGTGCAAAAAATAAATAAATAAAAGGTAAAGTTATAGGAATTTCGAAATTAGACTGAAATTCTGATTTATGAAGAGTGACTATCCTTATGCAAAAAATTACTTTAGTAATAAAAGGTAAAGTTATAGGAATTTCGAAATTAGACTGAAATTCTGATTTATGAAGAGTGACCATCCTTATAAGCATATGATGCCTAGGTATTGTATTTAGTAGTAGTGTCTAAAGATTTCTACTTTCACGTTAAGAATTTTTCATAACCCTAATTTTATGTCGTATAGAAAGCCGTAGTGGATCTCCGGATTAACAATTTATTTACAATTGGTGTCAATGAGGAAATGGACATAAAATTAGGTTATGAAAAATCCTTAACATGTTAGTAAAAATCTTAAGACTCTATTCGCCTATATAAAGTGTTAGTCAAAATTACCTGGCTCGATACGCGTGTTCCTTGGAATGGCAATGTAGTGTAAATTTTGCTAGGCATAATGTTTGTTTTATCTATTCAAGACCCATCAGATGCAATTTACTCAAAAAATTGCAAACACCAACCACTATAAATGAATACGAAGAGTATAGAACAAATATGACAATTATGCTAGGATAGAATTTTAACAATTTCTAAATTTACATGGATAATTTAATTGTTTTGATATGTTCTTCAACACAGAGGTGATGGTGAAATGATTACTAGCTGTTGAGTGTCTAAATTTTTCAAGTATTATTGTATTAGCTGATCAGTTTTGGAGCCCATGAAAATAAACAATATAATTTTTATATTTATATGATTTGTAGGATATGCTGATATACCCCCACCTGTTTCACTCGTAAAAGAAGGAGCTAAATTGCAATCACTGAGTAAAATAGCCATAAAGATCACAAAGTGGTCGGACCCATGAATCGTATTAATCTCTAAGTACAAGCGTACAAAAGTCGATTCTTATGATAGCCGATCTAACGTCGTAATATTTTGCTGTCATTACGATCTTAATTACGGTTGTACTGCCACAAAGTTCATGTCTTTTTATAAAACGATTCTGCTACGGTCTATTTACGCTCTTTCTTCGCTTTATTAAAAATGACGTCAGATCGAAATGATGAATGCATTAAGAATTGAACAAATCCTTCATTTAGCTTCTCAATGTTGTGGTCGTAGTAAAATCGTACTAGATTTGACCATTGAAAATGAAATTCCTGGAATGCCTATAATCGTATGATATGATTGACCACGTTTGCCATGGTAACCCAAGTGGTAATATTTCCCTGAAAAAAAAATTGGCGTTTGAAAATTGTTTTTAGCAATGGACTCTAATCTGTCCAGAATGACAGCCACGGTCACCATGCAACCGTGCTCAGTCATTTTTAGCCTGTTATATTCTAGTACGATAGCGTTTCAGTGCCTGACCAATAAAAAATAGCTGATGGTCGTGTTGCCTCGTCACATGAATTAACATATCAATACACGTTCGCAAAGTGTTCCTTTTCCAACACCCAATTACAACTCTTTAACATGAGCAATCTTTATAATTACCGGCTACCATTTCTTTCAGTACTTTGATTTATTAAGTGGTCAGGTTCAACTTGTCAACAAAATCTGATACATTCATGGTTGCTCACCTATATTAAAATCCTTTGATCCTATTGGACAATAGGTGTTAAGACTGTATACATTTGTAGAAACTTTTGCATCATTGGAAACTTTGTATTTAATGCAAGTGCAATTTAGTCATTTAAAAAGATAATTGTGGTAGTTTGAACTATTTCAATGTTACAAGGAGGGGGAACACATACTAGAGTACTTCAACCGAAAAACCCTAGCTATTTTACTGAACTAAGTAGAGTAAATATACGATTTTACTTTGACAAGCATTCAACATCTTGCGTCATGCGGAAGCAAAGAGGCACCAATGGGGGTTTCGAGTGTCAAATGCGACATGGGCGTCGGAATTTTTTTTTTTGCGAAACATCACGCACCATTCTCATTATATTTTGTAAGCTGTTTTATTCTGCAGAACTTATATGAAGCTTTAGTGTTGTAATACTAGCAGGGGCCAGTTGGCCGAGTAGTCTGAGGCGCTGGTTTAAACATTCCATAATTGATAATAATTTAATTTCTCAGGTGATGTTCGATTCCCGTTTGTGATTTACAAAAATGGGACTTTCCTAACCTGTATGTGATTAGGTTTGTCAGTTGTCTGCCAAAGGTCAGCGGTTTCCACCGGGTACTCCGGTTTCCTCTATAAAAAATTGTCCGCCCTATATTGCCAGGTGCATGGAAAAGTGTGTTAAACTCAATTACATACACATAAACACGAAATACTTGTATAAATGCATCTTAAAGTGATACATAGTTAATATTTATAGTATTTATCAGTTACTAAATCATGTAATGCCATATGTACATTAAAAAAATTCAAAATTGTAATAACAAATTTTGACAGATTCAGATGAATATATCACACGTCGAAGTAGACATTTTGCACTTCTAATAATTTCTTATTTTCAACGTGACATTTTGCGCTTCCATCTTAACATTTTTCAGTTCCAACTTTACATTTTGTTCTTCCAATTTAGTATTTTGTAGTTCAATGGAATTGAGAAGTTCCAAGTTGAACGAAAGCGATGTCTGTTTAAATTTTGAAGTATTAAATGTCAACTTGGAAGCGATTATTCCGATTTCAAAGTGCGAAACTAAAGTGCAAAATGGTAACTTTGAACTGAGAAATTTGTAGTTACAACCGAAAAACTTTGTTGTACATATGTCACTACCAGTCTTTCGTTATTACATGTAGTAACAATGGACCTTGTACACCGGGAAAGTTGGTATCTAGACCTATTGAATAAATTCTTATCAGTAAACATAAATGCAGAATGACGACCTACTGGATTTTTGTTTCCGTCTTTTGTGGATTACTTGAACCATCTCTGGCTACGGATAAACGGATTTTTTTAAACGACAACGATGTTTACCAACAGCTTCAGGAGATGCAAACCCTCAAAGCACAATTTTCGGCGTTCCAAAGCGAGATTGCCACTCTCAAAAGTACTGTTGCCGCCCAGCAAACTGAAACCGCCACTCTCAAGAATACAGTGACCACACAGACTCAAAAGATAACCTACTTGGAACAAAAAGGTCAGTAAAAGTAAAAACACTCAGATCAAAATGGATTTTTTTGGGGGATGGAATTCATGCAAAAATAGTTTCAGTGCAAAACCCTTATTTATTAGAAGCTTGTTTCCATATGCTTTTTAAAATATTTAATTGGTGTATTGGAAGTTAGTATTAAAATGAAAAAGAGCAGGGTCAAAACTTTTAACATAAGTATCGAACCTAAAAATTATGAGTTAAATCAATCCATGGAAAGATAATAGTGAAATATTACAAAATAATAAGTAAATAAATAGAAAAAGAATGAAAATAAAACAAAATGAAAATAAATAAAAATAAAATGAATGGATTTTTTTTTTATCAAACTCTTGATAGTTAAAAAATCTGTATTAACAAATTTGATTTTGAACGATTGCTTTTCTAATTTCAGCAGGTTTAGGTGCTGTGTATACACGCTGGGGAAGACTTGGATGTCCCACCAATAACACAGAAATGATATACACAGGTAAGTTCATTTTGGCCGGATTGTACAAGTAAAAATTCGACTTAAATTTAAAGTGGTGAATGCTGGGCGGAGTAGAAAATTCCGTTTAATAGAGTTTTCTCAGCAACTACGTTATCACAATCTCTTATTTTGGTGTATATGATTTATATACAATAGCGCATGAGCATCAGCTTGATGTCTTACATCTCAGATCTTTCGCGCAACTACTTCCTGGCCATTTTTTACTACAAATGACATATTTTCTTAGTTTCATGAAACGAAATTTGGGGTTTCATGAGGGTAACCCGATAATACACAATCAACTTTCGGAAATTCATATTAAAGCAAATAATAACAAAAAAATCGACCATTCGGTGGATGGGCATGAATATAGTCTTGGATAAGATAGGCGATGATGAAATTAAGGTTTGAAAGGTACTAGAATAACACCTATGCCCAAATTTTATTCCAACTACCAACCTCAGAACAACAGTTTGTCTCTATATCATTCGTTTTTCTTCCTTAAACCAACGGTTATTGTACCTTTGCAAATTGGATGAATATTTATACCCCCTGCAACGACATGAACGAAGGGTGTAATGTTTGTGTCTACTCTGCTTGTCAGTCAGTCCGTCTGTATTCACAGTGGTCATTTATCGAATTATGCTGAGATAAATTATCATTTTAGGATTAGCAGGCGGAGGCTGGTATGATTTTTCAGGATCAGCAGCTAATCATATTTGTCTCCCTCATGATCCAACCCATTCAAATGGCTTGAAAGGAACAGTTGGAAATTACGGGCGCGTTTACGGAGCTGAATATCAAGATGGTATTTTTGGCGGACATTTAAACAAAGATGTCCCTTGTGCCGTATGCTTTGCTAAGCACGCTTCAAGCATTCTTATGACACCTGGAAAAAATACATGTGCTACAGGTTGGAAGTTGGAATATTCCGGGATATTGTCTACTGGCTATTATGGACATAAAGCAGCAAGTGAATATATTTGCATTGACGAGAATCCAGAAGTTTTAGAAAGCGGATTTGAAAATAATGACGGAACGTTGTTTTATCCCGTTCATGCAATGTGTGGGTCTTTGAAGTGCCCTCCGTATGTCAATGAGGAGGTTCTTCCGTGCGCAGTATGTTCCAAATAAAGGATTGCACTATGAGCTTTGTTTTTATTGCGTGTTAGAAAAGTTAGACTTTTTGTAATTGCATTTTAATATGATCTCTGATGTTTTACTCAGTTATCAAGGATGCGGGACAATAAGGCCCATGTTTAAGATTATAACTTAAACGTAGCATAAAGATGTCTTAGGCAGCTAACACATAGATTAATAATTCAAGCTTTTGGATTGCTGTTTTCCTTTTCAAACCTAACGTTTCATATCGTAACACGTAGCTGCAAGAGGGGTTAAATGTGCATTCGAGTGTTTCAAAATACGTATGATGTATATAAAAAATAATCTTTTTTCGGCTTCAGACTTTGTCTTGAGTTAAAGACGATTGCATGTGATGCTTTATCTCTGTGATAACAGAGAAATGTCATAAATACATTGTTTTTTTTTATAGAGACATACATAAAATTGGGAGATCAAATTTTTTTTTGCTTTAGCTTTTATTATTTTTTTGACAGAACACCACATTTGTATTTTTTCTACGCATCTTATAATCGAAAATTTGCGGGTTTCCCCTGTTAAAATCATGAAATGTTAGTGTTTTATAAAAACATATCATCTGATTTATTCGTGAGGTGAGCCATTAACCAGTTCATACATCCAGAGTGCAATGTAACAATTTCATCATAACATTTTCATAGTTTGCATTTTGAATAAAGGTAACAACAAAACCACCAAACTGGGATGATCAATTTCATATATCCAAAAATAAAATACAAAAAAGGGAAATCGTACCAGAGAAATTGAAGATCGCAATGGTCCTGACTTAGTTCAGACATTTCAAAAGAAATGGTGGGTTGAACCAGGTTGTATGTCGCCAAACATCCCTATTCGATTGTAATTTTAGGGTCGGGTTACACAAAACATAACACAGTCAGTCGTGAGATATAATAGGTATAAAGCTACCGATCATCTTACATTTTACACTTTTCCTTGTTCGATACACTGCTGCATGTATGATATGAGAGGAGGCTCAAACTTTCTTTTCTGTTGCGCTACGTTACAAAATCCTTGCTGTTTCCTACATGTAACACATACTTTTCAAGATATAAAACCGTGAAAACTAATCGTATACGGTTTATTATCACCCGTTGTACGGTAACATATTAGGTAACATATTAGTATTAACAGATTTCCTAATAGAAGTAACTGTAATCATGCCAGAAAAAAAAACAGTACAACTCCATCAAACGACACAAATTTTACTGAACACCGGGACTGAACAAAATACAAAATGCTAAACACAATACACTTGACAATATTCAATAGAACTTGAATAGTCTCATTCATGGTTTCTACATATGAATACAAAATAAGGAGGTGATTGACGGTCATCCGGGTTCCCGGGCATCATGAAGAATGATTCATGATATAAAAAAACAACAGTCAATTCATTCAAAATTACATGTGGTTGATGACGAAAACCAGTCAAAGCAGCAAGTCTATGATCATTATCGACTGAGACAATTATAAACCCATGTACAATATAAATTTGTTATGATAATCTGAGTTAACGAAAAGCAATTGACCCCTTCATTTTATTTAATAAGAGGAGATTTCAACCTATAATTTGCCGTCAGTTTTATTATTTCTGTTTTGCAATTGTCTGTCATATATATATGTATTAAAAATTTCAATCAGATATGTATGGTGTACGGAAGATCTTGAGAGTGTGTGAATGAAAGGATTCAATGTGATTTTATGCTTTACTCACAGGCCTATGATGATTGGTAAATTGTCAATCTACCGTAACTCGGTTCAACCCTCTTGCGTTAGGGGCGGGGATTGGACTGTTTCATATACGCCTATTTCCAGATAAAAAGGAGCATTTGCTACAAATATATATTTGAACCTTCTCATCCTAGAAGAATAGTGTCAGTTTTGATCATTAGAGTAGCAAAAGTACTGCTTTTGCAACTATTTTATGCAAAAGCAACAAAAATCTTTATGGACCCTTATGGATCAGAATAATATTTATTTGCAGTGTTTTTAGAAATGCAAAACACTTTTTGCATTTGCATAAAAAATACAGCATTAACATTAAATAAAAACTGCATTTGCATCGTGAATTGTAGCAAATGCAATTTATTTGTTGGATTTGCTACAAAAACTATGCTTTTGCATGGTAATAATACTTTCGAACCTTATTGTACGCCATACTTTCCTACACAGTAATCTGAATTGCCAGACCATACCAATGGCTCGTTCGACCTATTGCCAATGTGTCCCAATTTGACTATTCATTTGATCCTCAAAGAATCAGATTGGTAACAATAAGGCATTGGAATGTCAAAATTCCCAAACGACAGAGGCAAAACCAGTAAACCACAGAGAGAACAACACGAAGAATCAGACATCATTAAGATCAAAAACAAACAATTGAATAGCAATCGACACCACAAACTTAAGTTGAAATGAGAGTGAACTCAGGTGCTTCGGAAGGCTGTTTTTAGATTCAATAACAAAAAATAACCCTTAAATTTAACACACCCGGGCCCGGCTTCATAAAAATTCCCAAATTTGAGGATGTCCTCAACTAAAATATTCTCTTAAGAATTTCCTATAAATTTGAGGAAATACTCAAAAGTTAAGATGTTTTATTGTGTGTTTAGTTTTTGTGCTTTTCTAGGAATATCGATAGGGGAAAGGTTGGGCCAAAAAAAAATACCCGCCACATATTATATGTGCCTGTCCTAAGCCAGGAATCTTTTGCAAAGCTTTCGTTTGTTCTTGTCTTTTTTATGTTTTATGTTCCTTGTTTAAGAAGGGGGTCTATTTCAGAACTGGATTTGAATTATTTGCATTTTCTTTAGACCATGGGCCAATGAATTACAACGGACTTTCTGCGTTTAGAATTTGCATTAAAAATTTATTTGGAGTTTGTCTTTTGAATAAATTTAGCAGCTGAATCAATTGTTTACTAGTGTATGAAAAGATGAAGTCCTTCATCACTTGAATTAGACCGTTTTTGAGTTTTTGATAAAACAATTATACCTGACTTGCACAAGCATAACACTATATCTCTTCAACGTACTCATCAACATGTTTCTGGTTAGATTTTTATGAGCTCTGGTTTCGTTTTTATACATTATCGGTTATCAATTTTTCTTCCTATTTTTATACATTTAGGTACTTTGTTCACTCGCTGGGGAAGACTATGATGTCCTTCAAATGATTCGGAATTGGTGTACACAGGTCAATTTATTTGTTCTCAAAAACTTAAGCTTAAGAAAAAAAAAACTTTATTTATATTTGTTTCTTTTTCATTTATTTTGTTTGTAACAACCACTGGAGTTTGAATTTGTTTCATTTACACCAACTCCCTACTTTATGATTAAAGTTGATATTATGGTAGCAACTTGCCCTTAATTGGACGAAAATTGAGTAAATGAATTGGAACGCTATTACACGTTTTGAGAGAATTAAAGATGTATTGATAGTTTAATCGTATATCAGAAGCCTGAAAAGACCAAGATAAAATTTTTAGCAAATTAACACAAAAGCAAACCATACAGTACAGCATTCAAAAATAGGGAGAGATTCAGAGTTTCGTGAAAGAGGGGTGGCGTAATTGCTAAATAAAAAAAAGAACTATGAAGATTTGAAGTAGCTCAATATTTATACGAACAAATAAAATTTTCTCAATAAACGGGGGCGAACATGTACCTCTGAATATTTCAACGTTGTTATTTACTTTAGGATTTGAAGGAGGAGGTTTTTATTCCCAATATGGATCAGCCGTCAACTATGTGTGTCTTCCCCATGATCCACACCACAATGGCAGAAAAGGAAGCTCAGGTCTTACAGGGCGTATATATGGCGCTGAATACGAAGATAACGTTTATGGTGCGTCATTTTTTAATAAAGATGTGCCGTGTGCCGTGTGTCTTGCCAAGCACGCATCAAATTAACTGATGATTCCTGGCAAAAAATACATGTAGTAGCGGATGGAAATTAGATTAAAATTTACGTTTCCCAAAACGTGGGATGTCCCCTCCCGTTCTTATTTAATGTCTGTCCTCTTCAACAGAAATCTCAAAATGCACTATGAATCGCCATCACCCACATACCCTGTATACCAAGTTTCGTTGAAATCCGACAATGTTTACAATTTTCGGCAGCCATCTTGAAAATGGCAGCCATTACGGAAATTCTGTCAATGCGCCATGAGTCGCCATCACCCACATACCCTGTATACCAAGTTTCGTTGAAATCGGACAATGGTTACATTTTTAGAAATTTTTGGCAGCCATATTGAAAATGGCAGCCATTACGGAAATTCTGACAATGCGCCGTGAGTCGCCATCACCCATATACCCTGTATACCAAGTTTCGTTGAAATCGGACAATGTTTACATTTTTCATGATTTTTGGCGGCCATCTTGAAAATGGCGGCCATAACAGGAATTCCGACAATGCGCCGTGAGTCGCCATCACCCATAAACCCTATATACCAAGTTTCGTTGAAATCGGACAACGTTTACATTTTTCGCTCTTTTTCGGCCATTTTTCAAAATGGCCGCCACTCGCGAAATTTTTTTTTTGCCAAAAAGTTTCCAATCATGTTCCTGAACATGTATACCAAGTTTTATTGTATTTCATCAAGTGGTGTCCGAGATAATGAAGGTAATAGTGTTTCGGTTTTTGGCGGCCATCTTGGAAATGGCGACCATTTTGAAATTTTAAACGCAAAAACATTCAGTAGGACCTTGAGACCTATCACCTCACCAAGTTTCAGATCGATCGGTCCACCCATTTCCGAGAACAACTCCGGACAAGTTCGTGTATCAGGTTGACGGAAGAAAAAGAAAAAAGAATAATAATAACTAGTTCTAATTGTGATCGCAAGCGAGTCACAAAAATGTCCCCTCACGTACCCCTCTTTGTCAATGTCTCTTAGCATTTGAGATAACTTATTATATCTGATTTTCATCAAAATAGGAGTAAGTTTAATTTTGGCGGGAAATGGCGGCCATTTTGAAAATGGCCGACGCTAAAAAAATGTTGATGTCAAAAATCAGTTCGCCATACCACCTTTACCTTATATACCAATTTTCATCAAAATCAGAGTAACTTTGATTTTGGCGGGAAACGGCGGCCATTTTGAAAATGTACGACGAAATAAAAATTTCAATGTGAAAAATCAACTCGCCATACCACTATTACCTTATATACCAATTTTCCTCAAAATCAGAGTAATTTTAATTTTTGGCAGGGAACAGTGGCCATTTTGAAAATGGCCGACGATAAAAAAAAAATTGATGTCAAAAATCAACTCGCCATACCACTATTACCTTATATACCAATTTTCATCAAAATCGGAGTAACTTTAATTTTGGCGGGAAACAGCGGCCATTTTGAAAATGGCCGACGATAAAAAAAATTTGATGTCAAAAATCAACTCGCCATACCACTATTACTATATATACCAATTTTCATCAAAATATGAGTAACTTTAAATTTTGGCGGGAAACGGCAGCCATTTTGAAAATGGCCAACGATAAAAAATTTTTGATGTCAAAAATCAACTCGCCATACCACTATTACCTTATATACCAATTTTCATCAAAATCTGAGTAACTTTAATTTTGGCGGGAAATGGCGGCCATTTTGAAAATGGCCGACGATGAAAAATTTTTAATGTCAAAAATCAACTCGCCATACCACTATTACCTTATATACCAATTTTCATCAAAATCGGAGTAACTTTAATTTTGGCGGGAAATGGCGGCCATTTTGAAAATGCCCGACGATGAAAAATTTTTAATGTCAAAAATCAACTCGCCATACCACTATTACCTTATATACCAATTTTCATCAAAATCGGAGCAAGTTTAAATTTTGGCGGGAAAATGGCAGCCATTTTAGCCGCCATTTTGAAAATGGCCGCCAAAAAAAAATTTCGATTCCAAAAATGAACTCGGCATACCACTTTTACCTTGTAAACCAATTTTCATGAAGAAATAACAAAGTTGAGAATTTTTTTCATTACTATTACAAAATATATTGTACAAAGGAAGATAACTCAATCTTACAAAAAAAATAATTTTCGATTTTTTGCAAAATTTTGAAAACGGTAAGTCCGATTTTCAAATTTTTTTTTTTAAATGAAAGGTATAATATATCCGCACTTAACTTATAAAGGATTTTTTCCTACCCCTGCAGGATCAGAAATGCCAGGAAAAATTCAACTTCGGTTTCGAGGAGCCATTTTGAGGCCCTTTTTTGACCTATAAGGGGTCGTTCGATTTCGACGAAAAATACAAAAAACACAATCTCCCATTCCATACTCTTGATATATGAAGATTCAGCTTCCTACCTTAAAAGATGTCGAAAAAATGAGGTGGACAAGTTCACGGTCCAGAATACCGAGAAAAATAATAATAACTAGTTCTAATTGTGATCGCAAGCGAGTCACATATATGTCCCCTCACGTACCCCTCTTTGTGAATATGTCTCTAGGCATTTGAGACAACTTAATATACCCAATTTTCATCAATATAGAAGTAAGTTTAATTTTGGCGGGAAACGGCGGCCATTTTGAAAATGGTCGACAATAAATAAATTTCAATGTCAAAAATCAACTGGACATACCACTATTACCATATATACCAGTTTTCATCAAAAATCGGAGTTACTTAAATTTTGGCGGGAAACGGCGGCCATTTTGAAAATGGCCGACCATACAAAAAATTTGATGTCAAAAATCAACTCGCCATACCACTATTACCTTATATACCAATTTTCATTAAAATCGGAGTAACTCTAATTTTGGCGGGAAACGGCGGCCATTTTAAAAATGGCCGACGAAAAAAAAAATTTGATGTCAAAAATCAACTTGCCATACCACTATTACCTTATATACCAATTTTCATCAAAATCGGAGCAAGTTTAAATTTTGGCGGGAAAATGACAGCCATTTTAGCCGCCATTTTGAAAATGGCCGCCAAAAAAATTTTTCGATTCCAAAAATGAACTCGGCATATCACTATTACCTTGTAAACCAATTTTCATTAAGAAATAACTAAGTTGAGATTTTTTTTCATTACTATTACAAAATATATTATACCAAGAAAGATAACTCAATCTTACAAAAAAATTAATTTTCGATTTTTTGCAAAATTTTGAAAACGGTAAGTCCGATTTTCAAAATTTTTTTTTTAAATGAAAGGTATTAAATATCGGCACTTAACCTATAAAGGAATTTTTCCTACCCCTGCCGGATCAGAAATGCCAGGCAGAAATTCAACTTCGGTTTCGAGGAGCCATTTTGAGGCCCTTTTTTGACCTATAAGGGGTCGTTCGAATTCGGCGAAAAAAACAAAAAGCACAATCTCCCATTCCATACTCTTGATATATGAAGTTTCAGCTTCCTACCTTAAAAGATGTCGAAAAAATGAGGTGGACAAGTTCACGATCCAGAATACCGAGAAAAATAATAATAATAATAATAACTAGTTCTAATTGTGATCGCAAGCGAGTCACAAAAATGTCCCCTCACGTACCCCTCTTTGTCAATGTCTCTTAGCATTTGAGATAACTTATTATATCCAATTTTCATCAAAATAGGAGTAAGTTTAATTTTGGCGGGAAATGGCCAAAATTAAACATACTCCTATTTTGATGAAAATTTGATATAATAAGTTATCTCAAATGCTAAGAGACGCTAAAAAAAAATTGATGTCAAAAATAAGTTCGCCATACCACTTTTACCTTATATACCAATTTTCATCAAAATCAGAGTAACTTTGATTTTGGCGGGAAACGGCGGCCATTTTGAAAATGGCCAACGATAAAAAAATTTTGATGTTAAAAATCAACTCGCCATGCCACTATTACCTTATATACCAATTTTCATCAAAATTGGAGCAAGTTTAATTTTTGGCGGGAAAATGGCGGCCATTTTAGCCGCCATTTTAAAAATGAAAAATTTTTTTCGATACCATAAATGAACTCGGCATACCACTATTACCTTGTAAACCAATTTTCATTAAGAAATAACAAAGTTGAGAATTTTTTTCATTACTATTACAAAATATATTGTACAAAGGAAGATAACTCAATCTTACAAAAAAAATAAATTTCGATTTTTTGCAAAATTTTGAAAACGGTAGGTCCGATTTTCAAATTTTTTTTTTAAATGAAAGGTATTAAATATCTGCACTTTACCTATAAAGGAATTTTTCCTACCCCTGCCGGATCAGAAATGCCAGGTAAAAATTCAACTTCGGTTTCGAGGAGCCATTTTGAGGCCCTGTTTTGACCTATAAGGGGTCATTCGATTTCGACGAAAAATACAAAAAGCACAATCTCCCATTCCATACTCTTGATATATGAAGATTCAGCTTCCTACCTTAAAAGATGTCGAAAAATTGAGGTGGACAAGTTCACGGTCCAGAATACCGAGAAAAATAATAATAATAATAATAATAATAATAATAATAAGAAACCGAGCAAAAACAATATGTCCCCGACACTTCGTGTTCGGGGACATAATAATAAGAAACCGAGCAAAAACAATATGTCCCCGACACTTCGTGTTCGGGGACATAATAATAACTAGGTATAATTGTGTTGGGATGCCAACACACAAGTCGCCCAAAATCGCCTTGGATAGAGTTCCATTCAAATCAGTGCATCAAAATAAGTCTAGAAATCAAATTTAGTTGAAATCGGACAAAGTTGATGCTTTTAGGGGGGTGGGTGTAGTAAAATGGCCGCCATTTTGTAACTGTAAGTCGGATTTCAAATCCGGTCGCAGATTTGAGCTCAGCATACCCGCTTTACCCAGATGACCAATTTTCAAGACGATCCGATGAAAAAAAAATTTCTGCCCACTTTTTCCGATGGCCGCCATTTTGAAACGGCGGCCATCTTGAAAATTTTAAAAGTGCATTACACAACTTTGAGTGACCCACTATCCAATCTCACAAGTGTTATTCAATTTCCTTGGACCATTTTCTTGTATTAGGGAGGACAACTTTACGATAAAGAATCAGAATAATAATAATAATAATAACTAGGTATAATTGTGTTGGGATGCCAACACACAAGTCGCCCAAAATCGCCTTGGATAGAGTTCTATTCAAATCAGTGCATCAAAATAAGTCTAGAAACCAAATTTCGTTGAAATCGGACAAAGTTGACATTTTTAGGGGGCGGGTGTAGTAAAATGGCCGCCATTTTGAAACCGTAAGTCGGATTTCAAATCCGGTCGCAGATTTGAACTCAGCATACCCGCTTTACCCAGATGACCAATTTTCAAAACGATCCGATGAAAAAAAAATTTCCGCCCACTTTTTCCGATGGCCGCCATTTTGAAACGGCGGCCATCTTGAAATTTTCAAAACTTGATTGCACGCCTTTAGGTAACCCACTATCCAATCCAACAAGTGTTATTCAATTTCCTTGAACCGTTTTCTTGTATTAGGGAGGACAGCTTCACGATTAAGAATCAGAAGAATAATAATAATAATAATAATAAGAAACGGTGCAAAAACAATAAGTCCCCAAAACTATGTTTTGGGCGACTTAATAATAATAATAAGAAACGGTGCAAAAACAATAAGTCTCCCAAACTTTGTTTTGGGCGACTTAATAACTAGTTCTAATTGTGATCGCAAGCGAGTCACAAAAATGTCCCCTCACGTACCCCTCTTTGTCAATGTCTCTTGGCATTTGAGATAACTTAATTTATTCAATTTTCATCAAAATAGGAGTAAATTTAATTTTGGCGGGAAACGGCGGCCATTTTTAAAATGGCCGACAATAAAAATATTTCGATGTAAAAAATCAACTCACCATACATATATTACCTTATATACCAATTCTCGTTAAAATCTGAGTAAATTTAATTTTGGCGGGAAACGGCGGTCATTTTGAAAATGGCCGACGATAAAAAAATTTTGATGTCAAAAATCAACTTGCCATACCACTATTACCTTATATACCAATTTTCATTAAAATCGGAGTAATTTTAATTTTGGCGGGAAATGGCGGCCATTTTCAAAATGGCGGCCCCCAAAAAAATTTTGATGTTAAAAATCAACTCGCCATACCACAATTACCTTATATACCAATTTTCATTAAAATCGGAGTAATTTTAATTTTGGCGGGAAATGGCGGCCATTTTTAAAATGGCCGCCCAAAAAAAAAATTCGATTCCAAAATTGAACTCGGCATACCACTATTACCTCGTAAACCAATTTTCATTAAGAAATAACAAAGTTGAGAATTTTTTTCATTTTATTTAAAATATCACAAAATATATGGTACAAAGAAAGATAACTCAATCTTACAAAAAAATAAATTTCGATTTTTTGCAAAATTTTGTAAAACGGTAAGTCCGATTTTCAAAATTTTTTTTTTAAATGAAAGGTATTGTATATCCGCACTTAACCTATAAGGGAATTTTCCCTACCCCTGCCGGATCAGAAATGCCAGGAAAAATTCAGCTTCGGTTTCAAGGAGCCATTTTGAGGCCCTTTTTTTACCTATATGGGGTCGTTCGATTTCGGCGAAAAATACAAAAAGCACAATCTCCCATTCCATACTCTTGATTTATGAATCTTCAGCTTCCCACCTTAAAAGATGTCGAAAAAATGAGGTGGACAAGTTCACGATCCAGAATACCGAGAAAAATAATAATAATAATAATAATAACTAGTTCTAATTGTGATCGCAAAAAATTTTTTTTTTAAATGAAAGGTATTGAAAGTCTACACTTACCCAATAAAGGAATTTGTTTTACCCCTGCCGGATCAGAAATGCCAGGTAAAATTCAACTTCAGTTTCGAGGAGCCATTTTGAGGCCCTTTTTTGACCTATAAGGGGTCGTTCGATTTCGACGAAAAATACAAAAAGCACAATCTCCCATTCCATACTCTTGATATATGAAGTTTCAGCTTCCTACCTTAAAAGATGTCGAAAAAATGAGGTGGACAAGTTCACGATCCAGAATACCGAGAAAAATAATAATAACTAGTTCTAATTGTGATCGCAAGCGAGTCACATACATGTCCCCTCACGTACCCCTCTTTGTCAATATGTGTTTGGGCATTTGAGAATACCTAATATACCAATTTTCATCAAGATCAGAGTAAGTTTAATTTTGGCGGGAAACGGCGGCCATTTTGAAAATGGCCAACAATAAAGAAAAAATTATGTCAAAAATTAACTCGCCATACCACTATTTCTTAATATACCAATTTTAGTCAAAATCGGAGTAATTTTAATTTTGGCGGGAAAAGGCGGCCATTTTGAAAATGGCTGACGATAGAAAAATTTTGATGTCAAAAATCATCTCGCCATACCACTATTACTTTATATACCAATTTTCATCAAAATCGGAGCAAGTTTAAATTTTGGCGGGAAATTTTAGCCGCCATTTTGAAAATGGCCGCCAAAACAAATTTTCGATACCAAAAATGAACTCGGCATACCACTATTACCTAGTAAACCAATTTTCATTAAGAAATAACAAAGTTGAGAATTTTTTTCATTACTATTACAAAATATATTGTACAAAGGAAGATAACTCAATCTTACAAAAAAATTAATTGTCGATTTTTTGCAAAATTTTGAAAACGGTAGGTCCGATTTTCAATTTTTTTTTTAAATGAAAGGTATTGAATGTCTACACTTACCCCATAAAGGAATTTGACCTACCCCTGCCGAATCAGAAATGCCAGGAAAAATTCAACTTCGGTTTCGAGGAGCCATTTTGAGGCCCTTTTTTGACCTATAAGGGGTCGTTCGATTTCGACGAAAAATACAAAAAGCACAATCTCCCATTCCATACTCTTGATATATGAAGATTCAGCTTCCTACCTTAAAAGATGTCGAAAAAATGAGGTGGACAAGTTCACGGTCCAGAATACCGAGAAAAATAATAATGATAATAATAATAATAATAATAACTAGTTCTAATTGTGATCGCAAGCGAGTCACAAAAATGTCCCCTCACGTACCCCTCTTTGTCAATGTCTCTTAGCATCTGAGATAACTTATTATATCCAATTTTCATCAAAATAGGATTAAGTTTAATTTTGGCGGGAAATGGCGGCCATTTTGAAAATGGCTGACGCCAAAAAAATTTTGATGTCAAAAATAAGTTAGCCATACCACTTTTACCTTATATACCAATTTTCATCAAAATCAGAGTAACTTTGATTTTGGCGGGAAACGGCGGCCATTTTGAAAATGGCCGACGATAAAAAAATTTTGATGTCAAAAATCAACTCGCCATACCACTATTACCTTATATACCAATTTTCATCAAAATCAGAGTAACTTTAATTTTGGCGGGAAACCGTGGCCATTTCGAAAATGGCCGACGATAAAAAAATTTTGATGTCAAAAATCAACTCACCTTACCACTATTACCTTATACACCAATTTTCATCAAAATCAGAGTAATTTTAATTTTTGGCGGGAAACAGCGGCCATTTTGAAAATGGCCGACAATAAAAAAAATTTGATGATAAAAATCAACTCGCCTTACCACTATTACCTTATATACCAATTTTCATCAAAATCGGAGTAAGTTTAAATTTGGCGGGAAATTGCGGCCATTTTGAAAATGGCCGACGAAAAAAAAATTTTAATGTCAAAAATTAACTCGCAATACCACTATTACCTTATATATCAATTTTCATAAAAATTGGAGCAAGTTTAAGTTTTGGCGGGAAAATGGCGGCCATTTTAGCCGCCATTTTGAAAATGGCCGATAAAATTTTTTTTCGATACCAAAAATGAACTCGGCATACCACTATTACCTTGTAAACCAATTTTCATTAAGAAATAACAAAGTTAAGAATTTTTACATTACTATTACAAAATATATTGTTCCAAGAAAGATAACTCAATTTGACAAAAAAAATAAATTTCGATTTTTTGCAAAATTTTGAGAACCGTAAGTCCGATTTTCAAAATTCTTTTTTTAAATGAAAGGTATTAAATATCCGCACTTACCCTTTAAAGGAATTTTTCCTACCCCTGCCGGATCAGAAATGCCAGGTAAAAATTCAACTTCGGTTTCGAGGAGCCATTTTGAGGCCCTTTTTTGACCTATAAGGGGTCTTTCGATTTCGGCGAAAAATACAAAAAGCACAATCTCCCATTCCATACTCTTGATTTATGAAGTTTCAGCTTCCTACCTTAAAAGATGTCGAAAAAATGAGGTGGACAAGTTCACCACTCCAGAATACCGAGAAAAATAATAATAATAATAATAATAATAATAATAATAAGAAACCGAGCAAAAACAATATGTCCCCGACACTTCGTGTTCGGGGACATAATAATAATAATAAGAAACCGAGCAAAAACAATATGTCCCCGACACTTCGTGTTCGGGGACATAATAATAATAACTAGTGCTGACTGTGTTGGGGATGCCCAACACAAAAATGTCTCCCAAACGAATGAATTTTTGATAGTGAATTCTTATTCGCCATCCTTAAAAACCCCTAGATACAAAATTTTGTTAATATCGAAGCATTTTTGCAATTTTAGCTTTTTCGAAGGCGGCCATTTTGAAAATGGCGGCCATTTTGAAAATTTTTATTTTACGTATCAAGTCTGCTCATAACCCTCTACTAACATACCAAATTTCATTAAAATCCATCCAGTAGTTTCCGAGATAATTTTAGGGTACCCTTTTGCGGTGGCGGCCATTTTGAAAATGGCAGCCATCTTGAAAATTTCGAAGTGCCTGTGCATATCTCCAAAAACCAATCTACCATCATACAAAGTTTCGTGCAATTCCATTTTGTCGTTTTCAAAAAACCTTGCGGACAGTTTCATGTCCGGAAGAAAGAAGAAAAAAAAGAATAATAACAAGTGCTGACTGTGTTGGGGATGCCCAACACAAAAATGTCTCCCAAACGAACCCATTTTTGACATTATATTCTGATTCGCCATCTTTTAAAACCCCTACATACAAAATTTTGTCGAAATCGAAGCATTTTGACGATTTTGGCATTTTCGGGCCCGAAAAATCACATTTTCGCAAATAACTCGAAAACCGTAAATATCGCTTCAAAATTTTTTTTCGTATTATTAAAGAGCTCCTTTTGCTCTATTCACCTACAAAATTTCAGCCTCCTACGCACCTAGGTTACCGAGATATTGCAATGTCCTATATTATGAACTTTCGCTAATTACACGGAAACGGCGGCCATTTTGAAAATTTTGAAATGTCCGAACACAACTTCAGTTACCCATCTACCATCCCACAATGTTTCGTTAAAATCCTTCGAGGCGTTTAGAAGAAAAGGTACGGACACGTTCATGGCGGGGAGAAAGAAGAAAAAGAATAATAATAATAATAACTAGGTATAATTGTGATCGCAAAGCGAGTCACAGATGTCCCCTCACGTACCCCTCTTTGTTAATATCTGGCTTCTTTGAACACATTTTACTGTTCACCATCCATTATAGTGCTTAAATATCAATTTTCGTTTAAAATGAACAAGTTGAATTTTTCCAAAAGTGGCAGCCATTTTGAATTTTTTGACATTTTCGACAACACGTCTCAATTCACTATCCTTCAAAACCCCTAGATATCAATTTTCGTTAAAATCGGAGCAAGTTAAATCTTTACCGGAAGTGGCGGCCATTTTGAATTTTTCGACAAAGCGCCTCTATTCGTTATCATTCAAAACCCCTAGATATCAATTTTGGTTAAAATCGGACCAAGTTGAATTTTTACCGGAAGTGGCGGCCATTTTGAATTTTTCGATATTTTCGACAACGCGCATCAATTCGCCATCCTTGAAAATCCCTAAATATCAATTTTCGTTAAAATCGGAGCAAGTTGAATTTTTACCGGAAGTGGCGGCCATTTTGAATTTTTCGACATTTTCGACAACGCGCATCAATTCGCCATCCTTCAAAACCCCTAAATATCAATTTTCGTTAAAATCGGAGCAAGTTGAATTTTTACCGGAAGTGGCGGCCATTTTGAATTTTTCGACCATTTTCGACAACGCGCATCAATTCGCCATCCTTCAAAACCCTTAGATATCAATTTTCGTTAAAATCAGAGCAAGTTCAATTTTTACCGGAAGTGGCGGCCATTTTGAAAATGGCGGCCGATAAAAAAAAATTAATACCAAAAATAAACTCGGCATACTCCAATTACCTTAAATACAAATTTTCATTTAAATATAATGAAGTTTTAAAATTTTCCCGAAATTCAATTTGGATTATCTCCCTTTAAATAACTTATTTTCGTTTTTTTGCAAAATTTTGAAAACGGTAAGTCCGATTTTAAAAATTCTTTTTTTGAATGATACCTCTTGTAAGTACCTATTTTATATATAAACATATTTTCAATAATCCAGCCGGTTTATAAATGCCGTTAAAAATAAAACTTTGATTTCGAGGAGCCATTTTCAGGCCCCTTTTTACCCTATAAGGGGTCGTCCATTTCATTAAAAAAAATCAGATGCATAATTTCACACTCCATACTCTTGATATATGAAGTTTCAGCCTCCTACCTTAAAGAATGTTCTGTAAAAACATCGGACAAGTTCACACTACAGAATACTAAGAAAAAGAATAATAATAATAATAACTAGGTATAATTGTGATCGCAAAGCGAGTCACAGATGTCCCCTCACGTACCCCTCTTTGTTAATATCTGGCTTCTTTGAAAACATTTTTCTGTTCACCATCCATTATAGTGCTTAAATATCAATTTTCGTTTAAATCTGAACAAGTTGAATTTTTCCAAAAGTGGCAGCCATTTTGAATTTTTCGACATTTTCGACAACACGTCTCAATTCACTATCCTTCAAAACCCCTTGATATCAATTTTCGTTAAAATCGGAGCAAGTTAAATCTTTCCGGAAGTGGCGGCCATTTTGAATTTTTCGACAAAGCGCCTCGATTCGTTATCATTCAAAACCCCTAATTATCAATTTTGGTTAAAATCACACCAAGTTGATTTTTTACCGGAAGTGGCGGCCATTTTGAATTTTTCGACATTTTCGACAACGCGCATCAATTCGCCATCCTTCAAAACCCCTAAATATCAATTTTCTTTAAAATCGAAGCAAGTTGAATTTTTACCGGAAGTGGCGGCCATTTTGAATTTTTCGACATTTTCGACAACGCGCATTAATTCGCCATCCTTCAAAACCCTTAGATATCAATTTTCGTTAAAATCAGAGCAAGTTCAATTTTTACCGGAAGTGGCGGCCATTTTGAAAATGGCGGCCGATAAAAACAATTCGATACCAGAAATGAACTCGGCATACCCCAATTACCTTAAATACAAATCTTCATTAAAATCGGACCAAGTTTAATAATTTTTTCCAGAAATGGCGGCCATTTTGAAAATTGCGGACGATAAAAAAAAAATGATACCAAAAATAAACTCGGCATACTCCAATTACCTTAAATACAAATTTTCATTTAAATATAATGAAGTTTTAAAATTTTCCCAAAATTCAATTTGGATTATCTCCCTTTAAAAAACTTTTTTTCGTTTTTTTGCAAAATTTTGAAAACGGTAAGTCCGATTTTAAAAATTCTTTTTTTGAATGATACCTCTTGTAAGTACCTATTTTATATATAAACATATTTTCAATAATCCGGCCGGTTAATAAATGCCGTTAAAAATAAAACTTTGATTTCGAGGAGCCATTTTCAGGCCCCTTTTTAACCTATAAGGGGTCGTCCATTTCATTCAAAAAAATCAGATGCATAATTTCACACTCCATACTCTTGTTATATGAAGTTTCAGCCTCCTACCTTAAACGATGTTCTGTAAAAACATCGGACAAGTTCACACTACAGAATACTAAGAAAAAGAATAATAATAATAATAATAACTAGTTCTAATTGTGATCGCAAGCGAGTCACATACATGTCCCCTCACGTAACCCTCTTTGGCAATATTTCTGGCTTTTGTGGGAACCCTGTTTAAGCAATGACGCCCTTATCATTCCATTGAAGCACCCTTTTTACAAGCATTGGTAGCGTACTTGTAAACTATTGTGGTGACTAGCGAGCATAACTACCGCTCTCGTCCTCCACAATGGAGCCACTCTTCAATGAAATGCTAAGAACGTGACGGAGAAGCTTTTGGTTGACATCCATATAAGATATTATTCTCCCTTAATCTCATATGGTTGAGAAGAGTCACACAGTCGCATCCAAAAGCTGTTGCATGAGACCATAAACAAAATTTGATGCTAAAAATGAACTCCCCATACCACAATTACCCTGTATATTGATTTTCATTAAAATTGGAGCAAGTTTAATTTTGGCGGGAAACGGCGGCCATTTTGAAAATGGCCGACGATAAAAAAAATTAATGTCAAAAATCAACTCGCAGTACCACTATTACCTTGAATCCAATTTTCATCAAAATCTGAGTAACTTTAATTTTGGCGGGAAACAGTGGCCATTTTGAAAATGGTAAACGATATATAAATTTCAATGTCAAAAATCAAATCACCTTACCACTATTACCTTTTATACCAGTTTTCATCAAAATCGGAGTAACTTTAATTTTGGCGGGAAACGGCGGCCATTTTGAAAATGGCCGACGACAAAAAAAATTCGATGTCAAAAATCAACTCGCCATACCACTATTACCTTATATACCAATTTTCATCAAAATCGGAGCAAGTTTATATTTTGGCGGGAAAATGGCAGCCATTTTAGCCGCCATTTTGAAAATGGCCGTCAAAAAAATTTTTCAACTCCAAAAATGAACTCGGCATACCATATTACCTTGTAAACCAATTTTCATTAAGAAATAACAAAGTTGAGATTTTTTTTCATTACTATTACAAAATATATTGAACAAAGAAAGATAACTCAATCTTACAAAAAAATTAATTTTCGATTTTTTGCAAAATTTTGAAAACGGTAAGTCCGATTTTCAAAAAAAATTTTTTAAATGAAAGGTATTGAAAGTCTGCACTTACCCTATAAAGGAATTTGTCCTACCCCTACCGGATCAGAAATGCCAGGAAAAATTCATCTTCGGTTTTGAGGAGCCATTTTGAGGCCCTTTTTTGACCTATAAGGGGTCGTTCGATTTCGACGAAAAATACAAAAAGCACAATTTCCCATTCCATACTCTAGATATATGAAGATTCAGCTTCCTACCTTAAAAGATGTCGAAAAAATTAGGTGGACAAGTTCACGGTCCAGAATACCGAGAAAAATAATAATAATAATAACTAGTGCTGACTGTGTTGGGGATGCCCAACACAAAAATGTCTCCCAAACGAATAAATTTTTGATAGTGTATTCTTATTCGCCATCCTTTAAAACCCCTAGATACAAAATTTTGTTAAAATCGAAGCATTTTTGCAATTTTTGCTTTTTTGGTGGCGGCCATTTTGAAAATGGCGGCCATTTTGAAAATTTTTATTTTTCGTATCAAGTCTACTCATAACCCTCTACTCACATACCAAATTTCATTAAAATCCATTCAGTAGTTTCCGAGATAATTTTAGGGTACCCTTTTGCCGTGGCGGCCATTTTGAAAATGGCGGCCATCTTGAAAATTTCGAAGTGCCTGTGCACACCTCCAATAACCAATCTACCATCATACAAAGTTTTGTGCAATTCCATTTTGTCGTTTTCAAAAAACCTTGCGGACAGTTTCATGTCCGGAAGAAAGAAGAAAAAAAAGAATAATAATAATAATAAGAAACAGAGTAAAAGCAATATGTCTCCCAACACATAGTGTTTGGGAGACATAATAATAATAATAATAATAAGAAACCGAGCAAAAACAATATGTCCCCGACACTTCGTGTTCGGGGACATAATAATAAGAAACCGAGCAAAAACAATATGTCCCCGACACTTCGTGTTCGGGGACATAATAATAAGAAACCGAGCAAAAACAATATGTCCCCGACACTTCGTGTTCGGGGACATAATAATAATAACAAGTGCTGACTGTGTTGGGGATGCCCAACACAAAAATGTCTCCCAAACGAATGCATTTTTGATACTGTATTCTAATTCGTCACCCATTAAAACCCCTAGAAACAAAATTTCATTGAAATCAAAGCACTTTGACAAATTTCGCATTTTTGGGCCCGAAAAAACACATTTTCGTGAATAACTCGAAAACCGTAAATATCGCTTCAAAATTTTTTTTCGTATTTTTAAAGAGCTACTTTTGCTCTATTAACCTACAAAATTTCAGCCTCCTACGCACCTAGGTTACCGAGATATTGCAATGTCCTATATTATGAACTTTCGCTTATTACACGGAGACGGCGGCCATTTTGAAAAATTCGAAATGTCTGTGCACACCTCCAATAACCATTCTATCATCGTACAATGTTTCGTGAAAATCCTTCAAGTCGTTTCCAAGAAAACTACCGGACACGTTCATGGGAAGAAAGAAGAAAAAAAATAATAATAAAAAGAATAATAAGAAACGGAGTAAAAACAATATGTCTCCAAACTTTCGTTTGGGAGACATAATAATAATAAGAAACAGAGTAAAAGCAATATGTCTCCCAACACATAGTGTTTGGGAGACATAATAATAATAATAAGAAACCGAGCAAAAACAATATGTCCCCGACACTTCGTGTTCGGGGACATAATAATAATAATAACTAGCTATAATTGTGATTGCAAGCAAGTCACATAAAAGTCCCCTCCCGTCCCCAAATTTTGGCGGATTGCAAAATACCAAAACATGGCTAATCATAGAAACATTTTACTTGCCTCATGATGATCAGCATATCAAATTTACATTGTATACAAATTTTTATGTAATTTGGACAAATTTAAATTTTTGGCGACTTTTGGCAGATTGCCAATTTTTTTGGCGGATTGCCAAAAATTGGTTACTTATTGAAGAACCGTGCTTGCCCAATGGTGATCAGCATAATCATTTTATCTAGTATAACAATTTTCATGGATATTTGACAAAGTCGAGTTTTTGGCGATTTCGGCGGCTAATTGCCAAAAATTGGCAGGTCGTAGAAAAAATCCGGTCGCACCATGATAATCAGCATACCCACTTTACCCAGATAACCCATTTTCAAGACGATCAGACGAAAAAAAAAATTCCGCCCCTTTTTTCCGCAGGCGGCCATTTTGAAATGGCGGCCATCTTGAAAATTTTAAAAGTCGATGGCCCATCTATGAGTGACCCCCTAACCATCTAAAAAGGTTTCATCTTGATTCGCCAAAGCGTTTTTACGAGATATGTCGGACAAACTTTAGATCTATAAATAGGAAATTGAAATAAGAATAATAATAATAATAATAATAAGAAACTGGGCAAAAACAATAAGTCCTCCGACACTTCGTGGTCGGGGACTTAATAATAATAACAAGTGCTGACTGTGTTGGGGATGCCCAACACAAAAATGTCTCCCAAACGAACCCATTTTTGACCTCGTATTATGATTCGCCATCTTTTAAAACCCCTAGATACAAAATTATGTCGATATCAAAGCATTTTGACGATTTTTGCATTTTCGTGCCCGAAAAATTACATTTTCGCAAATAACTCGAAAACCGTAAACATCGCTTCGAAATTTTTTTTCGTATTATTGAAGAGCTCCTTTTGCTCTATTTACCTACAAAATTTCAGCCTCCTACGCACCTAGGTTACCGAGATATTGCAATGTCCTATATTATGAACTTTCGCCAATTACATGGAAACGGCGGCCATTTTGAAATTTTCGAAAAGTCTGTCAACAACTTCAGTAACCGATCTACCTTCCTATAATGTTTCGTGCAAATCATCCTAGGCGTTTTATAGAAAACTACCGGACAAGTTCATGGCGGGGAGAAAGAAGAAAAAGAATAATAATAATAAGAAACGGAGTAAAAACAATATGTCTCCAAACTTTCGTTTGGGAGACATAATAATAATAATAATAATAAGAAACCGAGCAAAAACAATATGTCCCCGACACTTCGTGTTCGGGGACATAATAATAAGAAACCGAGCAAAAACAATATGTCCCCGACACTTCGTGTTCGGGGACATAATAATAAGAAAAATAAGAAACGGAGTAAAAACAATATGTCCCAGACGACACTTCGTGGTCGGGGACATAAATATTCCGGAATATTATCTGCTGGTCATTACGGTCATGAAACAGCAAGCGAATACGTATGCGTTGACGCACAACCAGAAGCGCTTGAAGGGGGATTTTAAGACAAAGATGGGAAACTGTTTTATCCTGTCCATGCCATGTGTGGATCTTTAAGGTGCCCACCCTATATTAGCCAAGAAATTCTTTCTTGTGCAGTGTGTTCCAAATAAAGATTGCATTAAATATTCTTAGTTATTTTTCTAAAAGAGTGACATTTAAAGTATTTTGTTTGGTTCTACTTTTAAATTCGATTTACCGGATTTTACAAGCTAAATTGTCTATTGGCAAAGCAACGGTGTATTCCGTCAAGCAGGAACTGTTTAACTCCCAGAAGTACATGAGTTTGCATTCATTGCGACTTGAGTTTGCGCTGTTTTTGCGTTTTATGTGTTTTATGCTGTCTGTTTTTTTTCGTGCTGTTCCCGACTCTATTTACTGATTTTGCCTTTGCCCTTTCAGACTTTTGACAATCGAAGGTTAGCCGAGTGGTAAATTAAAGGTAGTGACAGGTGGCATTTAACAGTCAGAGAGGTGGTGACAAAATATTATCTCCCTTGTAAATAATTTGTATGTCCAACTGATTCGAAAAACACATCATTTTGAATGACGCGATGAGCTGAAATCACCAACTTAATCTTTTGATTATAAAAAAGTAGGTCATGGTTATTTTCAAGTTCGGGTACAAGTGAATGGACAAAATATTGTTCTTTTTTCTTAGTTAGGATGTTTTACGCATAGAATAATAATTTGTGACAAAAGGGGAATTTATTATCTCTAAGGAATAACCGGAACTCTATAAAGGTGATAAACATGTTGAATTTAAAAAAATATGGTAAGTGCGACGGGTTACATCACCCGGGTTTACCCGAGATCGTGAAGTCGGTGGTTATCGTGAACTAGGTTAAGCAAAATGTAAACAAACGAGAATTAACCAATGGGAAAAGAGAAATTTTGACTAAAATGTAGTCGTTATCTCTGATGCATAAACAAAAATAAAACAAACATGATGCAGTGATAAGTTTCAATTTTTTCTGCTTTTAACCAAACCTCTCTTGCTAATAATGCATACCCATTTATAACTAAGGGGGAATGAAAACTCTTTGTAAGGTTTGGCATTATTGGGCCTCAGCTTTAATAAGGATTTACAATAATAAATATGAATGATTTCTCATATATCATATAAATCTAGATAATCAATAAATAATCATTAGATAATCAATAAATAATCAATAGATAATCAATAAAATAAATTCCACCGTGGGATGCACGGGTGGTTAAAGAAATGATATTTTCAGATAATATATAATAAACATAAAATATCAACATTCAATGATCAGATAAATGGTTACCGAATATTGTGAATGGCAACCAGAAATCAATACAAATATAAATATGCAGAATAATTTGGCGTCACCGTGGGATACACGGGTGAATAATATTTAAGACCGAAACCCCTTAAGAACCACCGTGGGATACACAGATGGCTGAATCAAAGAAATTTTGGATTACTGTGGTATACACGGTTGAAGAGACCAAAACCCCTTAAAATGTTCTTTAAGTTCACGAAGCAGCGAATCATTAAAGCACACATATAACGACATATCGGTGTTGAAATTTCTAAACGGTTCCAAAGCACATAACTTTCTCTTTGATTTCCGACTATTTCTTTATATATAAAACATCTTTTACATGCGTTGAGATATCAGTATTTAAAACTATTCACGGAGAGAATGAATGCTGATAATTTTCCTCATTCAACAAGTAAACAGCTGAAAGTTCTTGCGTTGTTCAGAATACGGCACACTTCATGTTGTGAGTTAAGTTTATAAGTTGTTATTCCTAGCGGTTCAGACGTTTTATACCTCTTAAAAAAATAACAATTTCTAACGGTTTGAATTGCACTCCACCTCTGTTATATAGTTCTTATTATGATTTCCACTTGATTGGTTGATTGATTGATCCAAATGATTAATTAGTGGATTGATTGATT
The DNA here is from genome assembly GCA_963971305.1 of Arcuatula senhousia. Classification (NCBI taxonomy): domain Eukaryota; kingdom Metazoa; phylum Mollusca; class Bivalvia; order Mytilida; family Mytilidae; genus Arcuatula; species Arcuatula senhousia. The sequence goes on along the minus strand of OZ020317.1, from coordinate 4,132,591 downwards.
GATGTTGCTTGTCCTGGAAAATCTAGCAGCACATATCTGTACGCGATTGCTTGAGATCGGTAAAATGTACGAATCCATTATTCTAAACCTCGTACTTAGTTAGAGCTTTCCACTTCTCCCGGCTGAATCCTCTGAGAAAAGATTTGACACTTCAATCAAAGAAGCCTGCTCCCCATATCGAGCTCGTGCCAGCTAAAGCATAGGCCATGGATACTTCCACCAATGTTCTTGCATCTGAAAGTATAAATTCTAATCCCCGGCAGAATCATATTCTAAATAAATTAACTTTTTATCTTATTAACATGTGACTTTATATAGTTAGAAATAATTAAAGTTCACCGAAAAGGACACTTCAAATATTTAAATAATGTTGTAACAATATTTTAGATATAACTACCAAGTATAGTAAATTAGGTTATCTTATTTCTCCTTAAAAATGGGTGGGAATGTATGTGGTGGGATAAAAAATTGTATTGCAACCACTTTTACGTCTTGTCTTCAAGAAAATCAATGAAGTAATGACGTCCTTGACATTGTGACGTAACAATTGCAACGACGTAATTTCTATAAACTAACAACCATTAACAAAAGGTACTTACCGCGATAACCAAATTTAAGTATAACGTACTTAAATTTCATTATCTCTGATGCATAAACAAAAATAAAACAAACATGATGCAGTGATAAGTTTCAATTTTTTCTGCTTTTAACCAAACCTCTCTTGCTAATAATGCATACCCATTTATAACTAAGGGGGGAATGAAAACTCTTTGTAAGGTTTGGCATTATTGGGCCTCAGCTTTAATAAGGATTTACAATAATAAATATGAATGATTTCTCATATATCATATAAATCTAGATAATCAATAAATAATCATTAGATAATCAATAAATAATCAATAGATAATCAATAAAATAAATTCCACCGTGGGATGCACGGGTGGTTAAAGAAATGATATTTTCAGATAATATATAATAAACATAAAATATCAACATTCAATGATCAGATAAATGGTTACCGAATATTGTGAATGGCAACCAGAAATCAATACAAATATAAATATGCAGAATAATTTGGCGTCACCGTGGGATACACGGGTGAATAATATTTAAGACCGAAACCCCTTAAGAACCACCGTGGGATACACAGATGGCTGAATCAAAGAAATTTTGGATTACTGTGGTATACACGGTTGAAGAGACCAAAACCCCTTAAAATGTTCTTTAAGTTCACGAAGCAGCGAATTATGCCAAATTGACAGTGAATTCACTGTCAACCGCCACTTAAGTAAGTGCGGAATGCAGCTGCTTCGCGGCTGAGGCCCAGCTGAAAGACCCCCTTTTCTTATATAATTACATGCCCTTTTACATGAAAACTTAACTAATAATCAGTAATAAGGCATTGTATAATGGTATCAATCTAAAAGAAATGTTATTACAGTACAATTCTTAGTTTAATACCGAAAAATTGATAGTTGATATCAAAACCCCTTCATTATTTCGTAACTAAAATTACTAGTTTTTATCAACAAACCATTATCCAACGGACCAGACGTTATCCTTCTCGCAAAATAACTATGAATCACTGCTATAAATAAAGCTTTTATACTTGTATATTCATCTTCCGAATTTTATTCATCAGTTTCTATATATACAATATGTCTTGTTTTAATTGTGACCAATATTTTCCGCATGTGTACATGTAAGCGAAGTTTGTAAAAAATTGCAATCGAGAAAGAAAGAAAAAAAAATACTAAATCACGCGCTCCCGGTAAATTAATAGAGCAGAAAAACGTAAAAAAAAAATCATCCCGAATTCCCCAAGTTTTGTGGGTAAAATTCCGAATTCCCCGTGTATAAATAAACCTTTCCAGCTATCTCGTAAAAGACCCTACCGACCCTCATGTATGTAGTATGTAATTATGTCGCCTGCAACGTGTTGCAGAAACGACTTTTATGGGTTGCATTAATTGGCACCATCCGTCGTATTGCGTCGTCCTGTGCCGTAGTTGTCCTGCGGCGTCACGAACTTTTTTTCAGGTTTCAGAGCAACTACATTCACAACCTCTTGATATTTGGTATTTAGCTTCTTCCTTTAGTACTATATGGTGTAAATCGATTTTATGCCCGTTATTCATCTACTGTTTACCGAATATTTAAAGACACGGGCGATATATACGTCTTCCATGGAAGACTGCCATTCTAGTTTGTAATGTTTGTTTGTTTGTTTGTGTGTATATACATGTATGTAATGTATGTTTGTTTGTATGTGTGTATGTAAGTAATGTATGTATGCTTGTATGTATGTATGTATGTATGTATGTATGTATGTATGTATGTATGTATGTATGTATGTATGTATGTATGTATGTATGTATGTATGTAATGTTATGTATGTATGTATGAATGCATGGATGGATGGATGGATGGATAGATGGATTACGTATGTATGCACGACCACTTATGCAAAAAAAAAAAAATTTCATCAGACAGTTGTTTTCACATTACAGGACCGACGATGAGTGTATGTATGATCGTATGTAATAATATTAACATATAAAGACACACACTAGATCGGTGCAAAGTCCGTTGTTTAACAAAATTATGTGAGTGACATGACTTCAATGTTTCTTCATAGTGTCCGATCACCCCGTTTGGATATCCATTTTTATGCGCCCTTGCATTGAATTGAAAGATGTATGATTACGTCATTTTTCAAATGAAGTATATAGGACGAACATGCTTCTATAAAAGGTTGTTCCTTGAACTATAGATAACTGTGTACAGTGTATAATTTATGATTTCCTATAGAAGTTAAGCATCGATCATTTTGGCTACAAACTAGGCTTCTAATAAGCAAGAACTTATATGCAATTTATACGCTCAACTGGTAACGAAATTGTATAGATCAATATGATACTTTGTTTTTTCTTGCAACAAAAAATGTTCCGTCAAGAAAACAGTACAGACAGAACTTGAAATAAATATCTGAAATCCAAAATTAGCTGTTCTAACTTCTGCATAAAGACTGATATTTAACGATTTTAGAGAGTATGGTTATACTATCGCACTTTGCCAGTATGCATTTTTGACCCGGCCATCTTGTTTGAGTGGCTAATATGTATAAATTTGAACACCAAAACCCCATTTTCCACCCGTTGTCGTCGAAATCATGCTTCCCCTTTCTCGAAATAGAATTCTAAACCTGGAATGAAATTATTCAACTATTCGAGGCATTTATAATGCAAATATATATGTGTTACTGATGTGTAAAATGCAGGGTAAATTGTGCCATTCAGAGTCAGGGCTGAGTATCCATATAATAAATTCATGAGACGCATCTTGCCTTGTAATGTGAAATTTAAAAGCTGACTTAATGAGTGAGTTGGTGTTATACATTCTGAGAAAAATAAATATATTGTTACTATATTGCGATAAACGTGAACTCCTATGCTAGAGCAAACACTCTTGGTAGCCTTGTTCCGATTTTCCGGTCGTCTAAACTCAAAATTGTGTTGTTGTTTTTGATACTTCACTTTCTTAACTTTAAATACACATGAACAAAAAACTTTGGTGTTGGTTTTGAATTACTTGTTTGAACTTTTTGGGTAGAGTATGTCTCTTATGATAATTTTGTCTTGCAATTATTTTGACTCAAATGCCGCAATTCAATAGAAGCCATTTTCAGAATATGCATAGATTAACAGGGTTAGATTGTTACCCACCTTGGTACTTCGAATTCTTCTGTCCTAAAAGAAATCTGAAAATTTTTGCATAACAAACACTACCCAAGAAAATTTATAATGCTTGCTTGATTCTAACATGCATATGAAGTTAAATACCAATTAAAAGTATATATTAGTCAACACAAATAACTAATTCCTTGCAAACTTGGGTAGACATGAGGAATGTGGTGATTTATCACTTGCCCAAAACAGTTTAACTCTTTGCCCTTCTCTTTTAACTCATCAATTCTAAGTATGTTTTGACGATTTATTAATACATAGAAGATAAGAAGATAACCGTAACATATTCTTCAAAGTTGCATGTGCTTTTAGCTATTCTTGAGAATTTATAGCACACCTGTAAGGACTGTAAAACTAGCAATTTTGATTGGAGCAACTTACCGACGAATATTGTCACCTTTGAATGAATAAGCTATGACTTCACTAAATATCAGTATTCGACAAAACCGGATAACTGGAAAATTCTTAGAAAGGGGTAACGAACCATTTATTCCCCGATACCAAATTTGTTTACCAGAAAAATCGATAAACCCTTTTATCCTGGCTTCAAATGAACAGAAGATCTAAAATTCAACAAAATTTAAAATAATAGGGACTGGACTATATATAACCTTATTATAGGCCTCTTTAACTTCTAGACATATTAGAAGATACAAGCAAAAATTTAACCACCGCCGTTTACAAATTGCTGTGGCGGATCCAGAAATTTTTAAATGGGAACCTTCTTGGACCTCTTGTTTCATAGAATTCCTAACCAAATTTCTTATCAAACAGGAGGACGCGCGTCCGGCACGCCGGTCCTAAACTATATCCGCCTTTGACGATTGTTTTCAAAAACTACCATAATGATTGAAAGACATTGAAATGCATTAATATTACCCTACATGTTTCTAAGGGTCGTCTGACCAACAGTCGCATTTTTCTTAATTGAATTTCGTAAAAACCACTAACCTTCATGTGCTTAATATCTAAGTTTCATGAATTTTTGGTTACCTCTTAAGCGTATTTTGTAATGCATTTTACACGTCTGATTTAGAACCGATACATAAATATAACAGTCATTCTACCTTATAAAGCTGAGACGGGTTGCTGGGATTTGAGTACAATAAAAAGAGTAAACCATTTATTTTTATGCGATAATGTTTCACTGGATAGTTAAACACCACCGAGAATAAAAACATACAGAATTTTGCTAATAAATTGCATATTTAGAAGCAGCAGCATTTTTGGGGGCGAACAATAACGGTAGACTGCTGTACATGTGTGCCAACACGTGTCATACATTCAGACTAAAATAAACAGTAAATCACACAATATGTTACCTTTCTCTCATTACTTGACATCCTTAATTCAAAAATATCCAATTATTTCACCCAAACTAGTCGATGGACCTCGATGATAAAAAATTGTATTGCAACCACTTTTACGTCTTGTCTTCAAGAAAATCAATGAAGTAATGACGTCCTTGACATTGTGACGTAACAATTGCAACGACGTAATTTCTATAAACTAACAACCATTAACAAAAGGTACTTACCGCGATAACCAAATTTAAGTATAACGTACTTAAATTTCATTAACGCGGTTAAAAATCAAAGCTGTTATCGTTTAACTCGGTTTAAGTTATTCTCAACATAACATGGTCACATATGCCTTCAACGGTAACTTCTAGTTTTAAAACGTACTGCATATGTTTTAATGACACTATTCTGTTGAGATAACTAAAACGAAAGGTTTACAATCAACATTTTGGAACGGAATTCCCGGATTTGCGCACAAACGATTTATGAAGCATTTTCTCTATGATCATTAAAAAATACATAAAATGTATTTCCTTATTAGTTGTTAACACCCCATAAAATAAACAAGTGGCTCCCAGGAGCTTGAACCGCTCACCTGGTCTTGATGTCGACCCCATGAAGACTTTTGTAGAGCCTAACTGAGATTAATGGTAAGCAAACAACAGCTTTTCTCTATATGCAATAGTTTTCATTCTATAGGCCAAAAACACTATTTTTCAACTTTAAGGGGCTATAACCCCTATAAGGGGTCATCTGACAACTTCGACCCTATGGAGACTTTTGTAGAACTCAATAAGCTGAAAATTTAAGCAAGCAACAGCTAATCTCTATCTGCAAGATTTCATTCTGTAGGACAAAAACACGAAAAAAGTCTCTTTTTCACCTTTAAGGGGCCAAAACCCCTGAAGGTGGTCATCTGACATTTTCGACCAAAAGGAGACTTTTGTAGAGCTTTAGATGTTGATGCAGTAGCATTGCATCAGATTTCATCTATCTCTTATACTTTTTAATTTATAAGCCAAAAACAGTAGTCTGACCCCCAGGTCTATTTTTAACAACGGCGGCCATGTTTTTTATCAGATCAATTTAAAATGAGAAGCATTTGTAGCCAACATACCATATATCATTCCTGCCAAGTTTCAAGCAAATTGGTTCAGTAGTTTCAGAGGAGACGACGGACGACGACAGACGACGACGGACGCATAGTGATGACATAAGCTCACATGGCCTTTTGCAAGGTGAGCTAAAAACGGAATGTGCAGATTCATACAATATACAAATTGTTGTGACAAAATAAAAAAAATCTAAAATAAAAAAATAAAAAACCGTGTACAACCTACACCTCTTGCTTTTCTGGACTGAATCAAACGAGCATTATTTTGATGACAAACTAAAACCAGTTTTACCGAAATACTTATAGTTTAACATTATTGCGTTGCCAGTAAATCATTATCATAGACCTACATACTTAAAGTGTTTGTCTACGATTTTAACAGCACACTTTTGTACAGTATTTAAGTGACCGATTATTTCCGATAAAAAAACAAAAACACGATAAATCTTTTTTTTTTTATTAAAAATATGTTTTGACAGCACAGCTTCAGATAAACATTGAAAAGGATTTCTGCTATATAAATCATAAGGTTTTCAATAAAAATATATGGTCATGTATGCCATGCGAAAGGGCTAATGTACGACCATAAACGAGAAGGAAATGTACCAACTCATAAGATTAAGGTACCCCCAATGCACAATAGGCCAATGTACCCAGAAAATAACGAAACCCTACCCCCCCCCAAAAAAAAAAATAAATCGCATGATCTGAAACTTTAACCTATGGTGACTGACAATGAAGAAACTTTACCTGAAATGAGGTTATATACTAGTTTGAACACTTAACCGAGTGGGATATAGCCAACCCTTAACCAGGTTCACATAGGCAACCCTTATCTGCCGAAAATACAATACTGAATCCTGTTGAACAGACACACACTGAGCGAGAAATAAGGGTTTGGGTGGGAAACAAAAGAACTGTAAATTTTGAAAACCACAGGATAAAGAGCGAGGTGGTTAGGGGCAGAAAATTTAGCTTATATTTGATGAATTACTTTGCGATCTTCAAAGTGATCTTTTACGTGTCTTTTGGACATCCCTGACAAGAAGCATGACTAATCAAAGGTGGGTTAAAGAACGGCGTGCCGGGCGCGCTCCCTCCCGTTTTACAGGAAAATTTGGTTAGGAACTGTATTAAATAAGAAGTCCCAAAGACTTTTTTTAATTGCGCTCCCTCCCCTTTTAAAATTTCTGGATCAGCCACTGGCCCTATCCACTCACCTTGACCCACTATGGTTTGCGGTCAGGTTTTCCGAATTATAGCATGATGACTCCGGTATTCATCATGACCGGGCTGTCCCATTCAACTACCTTAGGCACATATCCCAGTCGTTTTGAGCTAAGCAAACGGACCCAATGTCAGCCATTTCTGAGCGCTCTTTAGTGGACTTCTTCCGACAAGCTTAGTGCCTTTGTGGGCCTATTCGCTTCTCGTGCACCGCACATATTCGGAACCAAGTGAAGCCCTTTTCATGTTAAATATTCTGTACATAACGACTGCCATAAGATTGAGAATTAATTATAAAGGTCAGTAATATGATAAAGGGTCGCTAATGTCCCTCTTTTTGCTGGATTCCACGAAGTTAAACATCAATTAACTACTCATCACAGCCTTTTGATATTTGGTATGTAGCATAAGTATGCAATCCCATAGCATTAGGTCTGTAACTCTCGATCTTCTTCCTGTATAACAAAAAGACGGTCACTATGTCTTGACATGGTTTATTTTTTTTATAAACAAAGTTGATTGGTCGTTTATTTGTACTACACATGTATATAGTGCCAATATTGAATAAGCTGTTGGTTTATTATGTTAATGATATCTATTCTTGTCCGTGTGTCTGTCCGTCTAAGGATTTTGTTAACCTTTTTTTTCTTAAAAATTAAACCCGAATTCGAAGTTGCAATTTGCCATACCGTTTATATTTAGTTCCAAGATTTTGGACCACGAACAAAACAATTAAAACAAGTTGTTATGGAAAAGTAGATTAGAAAAAAGTAAGATAATTCTTTATAAAGTACTTTAACAGGGTCAGAAATAAATAATAGGACGCATGTATATATCCCAAGTTTCTCAAACACCGGCTGTAATTAATTAGAGAATGGTAAATTGCATATGGTTGACAACCTTACTATATATTATATATTAAATATCTTTAAACATATAATATAATATAATATAATATAATATAATATAATATAATATAATATAATATAATATAATATAATATAATATAATATATAGTCCGGTAATTTTACCTTTATTTACCCTTTTTAGTTTCTTTCCTTAATTTGTTAATGAGATACTTCTAATTTCAAAGACCAAAAAGTTAATTTGTTACACTAACAAAGGTTTCAAACATCTAAACTAACACTATTTGATAAGAGAAAGAAGCTTTTGGTACATATTTGCGGTTCACGATAACAGTAAAAAGGAACAAACTGGGTTGAACGATAACATTAACCGCGTTAACGACTACATTTTAGTCGTAATTTCTCTTTTCCCATTGGTTAATTCTCGTTTGTTTACATTTTGCCTAACCGAGTTCACGATAACCACCGATTTCACGATCTCGGGTTAACCCGAATGTACATACTTTCACAGATGACGACCAATCTTATGCTTTTTTTGTTGACAAAATTTTAAGGAAATCGGAGAAAAATGTGTTTTTTTTTGTCACAAGCAAGTCTAAAACGTTGCTAGACAAATGAAGGGAGACGATTACAGTTTTACAAATCGAACAAACCTCACTTAATAGACCTCCCCCTTCTAAAACGTCAGTTTACAATTGCTTATTATCATTTTATTATAAAGATGATATGAAAATATGCATTATATTAATAAAAAGTAAAATTTAAACAGTTTCACCAGTTAAGGCCTTATATATTGCAGAATTAAGAAAAAATATTTTAGCAAGTCGAGTAGACCATTGCTATTTTTAGCTGGGTATGAGATACTCTCAATGTTTATTTATTTTATGAATGAAATTTCTAAATTTAGAAAGGGGGATTCACAAATAGCTTATGAAATATGCACAACTTTGACAATCATTTTTATCAATACCGCTAAAGCGACGGGTTCAGGAATTTTTAATCAGAAAGAATGGAGTCTTATCTGTTGGATATATTTTTTTTCAGAATTTTAGGAGCATGATGTTCTATTTGTCACAAAGGAAATCAGACCCCATAATATCACTTAACATGAGAAATGTGCTCTTTTCACGCTGCATATTTAATAAAGCAAGGCAAATTCGGTAAAGTTTACTTTCATTTTACATATTTTATATCACATTTTATTTTAAAAGTTGCCCTTATAAACTTTTTAATGCCCATAGTTACTACGTAAACATCCCGAATCAAATTTTACCTTATTTACTGAAGAGCGCATATTCTTTTGTCTCGTTCTGACCACCTTTCTGACTGTTAATCATTAAATTGAGGTCATTCAAATGTCAAATGATATGACAGATACTATTGTATTTTCTACAAATGAAACTTTCGTTGAAAAAAATATCTATTGTATTTTCTACAAATGAAACTTTCGTTGAAAAAAATGTAACTATGTCCCATTGTTGAAGCAAAAGGTTAATGACTACACATCGAATGAAATGGTTGGTATTTGACCCTTTTTATGGTCTATGTGGAGCTTAAACTACTTATAGAAATTAAAAAAAGTATAGCAGCGTCTTGATATAAAATTCATATATCATTTTCTCTTTTGTGTTCAAAGATTATTTTTGCTGTCTTCTCTATTTATTTTATTTCCGTTCAAGTTGTTCCCTAAGGAGGTACATGCATCATTCACCATTTTTTCCTGCCAATGAACTTTCTTTAAAGATGCCAAAGAATGTGCATTGACATGTACTTTGAAAATTTAACTTGAAAAGGGCATGCTCCAACTTGATTTTTAATATTAAATTGACTCCAAAGTCTGGATGATTTTCATTGAAATGTTAAAGAAAGTTACCAATTTCGAAGGAATGTCTGTGTAAAAAATTGTCATTGAAACTTTGTAATTTTTTGATATTATATAGGGATTATTTAATGCTTTTGAAAAAAAAAAGAATGCTTCCCAGTTCGTTTTTCTGACATTGAGAAAAGAATGCCAAAAAGTGACCTAAATTGACATATTTTGACACAAATATCTCCCTTTGCAAAAATACACAAACACAAATTTTCACTTGTTTTTAAGACATTTATTATCAAATAAAACAAAAGTTCAGATGATTTTTTAAATCAAAACCAAAGTATATATACGGCATGTAAAAAAGAAAATTTTCACAGATATTTCTTATTTTTGAAACTTTGTGAAACAAAGTTCTATGGTAATTTGAAGTTAAATTTTAGATGGTCACGTGACCTCGTCCTCCAGAATTCCGACCAGTACCTCCTCGTGGTGGAAGACGACCACAGTCCCAGCGATCACAAAGGATACTCTGAGGCAGCAAACACTGGCGGTGGTGTGTCATGAGCTGGGCTTACCGTATACCATGTCCTTTATCACGCATTTGTGTTGAGTTATTTGTTGTTCTTACGAGCATAATTCACACAATCCCCTCATTGACATCGAACGATTACCTTTGATAATGTACAAACTGGTTATATTTCATAAACAAATTGTTACACCCATGTATAAATAAAGGTAATAACAAAATTACCGAACCTGGATGATCAATCTCCATGTCCAAGAGAAAAGACAAAACATGCAAGACACACCGGAATAGTTATAGTTCGCAATGGTCCTTACTAGGAACTAGGTACAGGCATTAAAATGAAATTGTTGGTTAAATTAGGTTTTATGGCGCACAAAACATCCATGCAATCTTAGAGACCGGTGGTAACACACAACACAACACCGTTGTAAAGAAATAATAGGGATAATCAGATGATCATCTCACTACAACAATCAGCAAAACACTAAGCCAAACAATCACTGAATAATACGTTCAACTTCATTTTGAATTTTTTCACCAGTGGCTGATAACAAAGGAAGATTGTCTTTAATGACCGTTCGAGACGTATTTTTTGTAACCTTGGTCATAAATATGGTAAATTGTTATACCCATGCTTGAAAATAAAGGTAATAACAAAAATACCGAACATGAAGGATCAAAACGGAACAGTTATAGTTCGCAATGGTCCTGATTAGGTACAGGCATTTAAAAGAAAATGGTAAGTTAAACCTGGTTTTATGGCTCACAAAACTTCCATTGCAATCTTAGGGACCGGTGGTATAACACAACACAACACCGTTGTAAAGAAATAATAGAGATAATAAGATGATCATCTCACTACAACAATCAGCAAAACACTTATGGAAACAATCACTGATCAATTTGTTTAACCTAATTTTGGATTTTTCCACCAGCGACTGATAACGAAGATAGATTGTTTTTAGTAACCGTATGAGACAGCGGTGTCGTATCAAAACATCAGAAAAATTTATACAATCCCTGGCATATCGAATAAGTTGTGAAATATAAACACCAATAGCAGGTGAGGTATGTATTTTTCTTTCAAGGTAAGGGAAATTCAAAATCAAAAAAATTAAAGTCGTCTCTTTTAATGTAAATTTATGCAACGAGATGACCATCCTTGTCATATACGAGATGCAAATCCAAGAATCACATGAAGCAACTGAAATCGGTGGTTTCCTTAATGTCCAACTCTGTAGGATATATCAAAGGAATCCATCTGCCAAACGAAGCGTTGTTTACAGAAAGGCTCCGTCGATATATCTGAAAGTGAGATTAAAGGACCTTGCCTCTCTCATCTTCTTGTTCTTTCCGAGTTCTTGAAGAAATTCTCGTAAGAGTATAAAAAAAATCGGCACAATTTGTGCCTATTAGAATGCCAGTTTGCTGTTGAAAATCTTCTTCAAATGTGACAAAAATGTTGTCAATAAGGAAATCAAGAATACTGCAAACATAGTCCAATGTGTAACAGATTTAATCTTTATAAGATGCGTTGGAAAAAATATGTAGAATTGTAACCAAAAACAACACAGTTCCCAGAATTTGAAAAAAAACTATTTCGAGAAGTTTTTTTTTCAGACGACACTGAAGCTTTTCGTGTTGCAATCGAAAAATCGAAAGTTTCAAACAATGAACCTCGGAAAGTGACCGAAATTTAAAATTATCTAATAAATCGTTTGAGTTCTTTAAAATCTACATGTGATTGATTCCACTACGATTATAAATAGTGTCACAGTATGCTTGTTGTTCTCTTTGACAACAGACAAAACAAGGATATTTAGTGATAAAGATATCCGTTCTTACGCCTATTTAGCATTCGATTTCCCATCTCTTATATTCACAACTCCTCCTAAAGCACTCAATGAGTTTTCATGAAACCTTCACAGAATGGTTTTTAAAATATTGAGATTGCATCTATAATGATATTTCATCTGATTAATTTATTTGGAAGCATTTTTTTTTATTAATGAGCTGCTTATGACAGTTCTGCAAGATTATGCCAAAAAAGTATATATTGACCACCATATCCAATTCTGTGTCATTTAAAAAATAGGTCATCCTAACCTTCCGCAGTGAGTGAATACAGCTACTGAACCTTTATGATATTTTAAAGAGATAAATGTATGTTATACTAATAAATTAAATTTTATTTCAATGTTCATGACATTGGTACTGACATTTTTAACGCATATTTTGCGTTTTAGTAGATATGAATAATACTAAATTGAACTTCTATCCATTAGATTTTTCCTGAGTTATTTTTTTCTTTTTTTTTGAATTATAAACATCGTTGTCGTTTATCAGAATTCTTATGTCTGAAGCCAAGGAAAGACTGAAATATCCACACAAGAGAAAAAAAAAAAAAAACAATAGCCCAGTAAGTCATCATTCTGATCAAAATGCATTGATAATAAAAGCTCATGTCTACGATGTTCTGGTTTGTTACAGTGCAATGCAAATGACTAACTTTACATATTATTAGGGTTTAGTCTGAAGACAAAAAAAACCAACCGCTAAGTAAAAAGTTATTTGCTAGATTTGGCGTTCATATGATGGCTTTCAAATTTAACTTCTATCCACATTTAAGTTCACTTCACTTAGTCAGCGTCCGAGTCGGGTTCCCCTTAAAAAATGTCATCAAAGTCCTTTTCCGCATAACCACATATTGTATGGTAGATTATCCCAAGGATTTTAAGATGTTAGCTGTGGTCTACATTTTTTTTGAATGGATCACCACTTACAGGACAATGGTTAAAGCCGATTCCCACTTACACTAACAATTGCCACAATTGCCACGCCAACAATATTGGTATGATAGGTGCACCTAATGATGCTAATAACAATGCATTATTCTTAGCTAATTCACTTACACTATCTCACATTTGAAGATAAGTGTTAGCGGATTGTGACAATTGACCTGCGGAGATGGCTCGGGCGATAGCTGTAACATAGTTTTCCACATGCATGACCACTTTGAATTTTGATAAGTTTCTGAACGACAATACGATGTAACGAGGTGAGCTTTACCCTTGTTTTTACCTGGAGCCAGGTCTCGATACCCTACAAAACCATGCCCTACAGAGCAAAACAGGTGATCACCAGTTTTATTACAAAATTTAGTGCAAACATTTTCATCATTAAGAGTACAATTTGGATACGTGAATGATTTGACACACTGAATTGAAAATTAGCAGGCAGGAACCGCTTACTCTTCCGGACAACCCAAGTTCAATCTTATTACAACTAAAGGTTGCGTTGTTAATTAACATTCAATAGTTTTTGTATTTCCGTGTTTTGTATGTTGTCTGTTTTTTAGTCCTGCCCTTGTTTGTGTTTACTGGTTTTGTCTCTGCCCTTTTGGGCTTTGAAATTCGAATGCCTCATTGGTACCTCTGCTACTATGATGAAAATGACTAAAGCACCCAAACAACACTTTATGCAAAAATGTATGGATATGACAAAATTTATTGGGAAACGTATCATTCTTCGTCCTTTTTTAAAATATCTTTTAGGGTTTACAACACCTAACTATAATAAGCCTTACTCGGAGGACTTCACGAGAGATGAATAAAGCTACCAAGATTCACATGAGGTTGGTTTTTGTAAGGCATTTGAATAAAATGTTTTGTCCGGTAAAGAAAAAAGTAAAAAGGTTTGGATTGTTATTTGTATTGGTTTTTATTTTTGTGATTTAAATTATCAAAACGAAACACAAATATTTACCAAAACCATTTTTACGTGGACTCACCTTACAAGGGGTGGTTACATATATCAACATTGCACTTTGATGAAAGAACTGCCATTTTTTACAACTTGTGGAAAGAGCTTCTTTGATGACCCTCATTTATGTGAAACACGTGTGAGACACAGTTTGTAAGAGACAAAGAGGCACCAATGGGGCAATTGAGTGTCAAAAGTCCAAAAGGGCAACGACGAAACCAGTTAACAGAGACAAGAACAGCACGAAGAAACACAAAAAACACATCCACAAAAACCACAAATCAACCGAATAGAAATCAACAATGTGACCTCAGCTCGTAACGAGAGCGAACTCGGGTGCTCCTTAAGAGTAAGCAGTTCCTGTTTGCTATTGCTTGTTATTTTTGTCCTGGGACCTTGTTGTTTTTGTTTCAATATAAGCTAAAATTACAAAAGTGAGTTTAGTGTGTTTGGTCCTAACCTTCTACTAAATGTGTTGCTGTTTGACGGAATGAAATCAACAGATTGATTGATGCAATGTTTTATTTGGAACAAACTGCGCACGGAAGAATTTCTTCATTCCTATACGGAGGACATCTTAATGACCCACATTCGGCGTAAACAGGATAAAAAAGTTTTCCGTTTGAATCTTCAAAACCTCCTTCTAGCGCTTCTGGGTGTTGATCAACGCATACATATTCACTAGCTGCTTGGTTGATGTATCTACCAGCTGATAATATTCCAGAAAATTCCAACTTCCATCCGGCATTGCATGAGTTTTTCCCAGGAATCATGAGAATGCTTGATGCATGCTTAGCAAGACACACGACACAAGGAACATCTTTGTCCGCAAAACCACCATAAACGTTATCTTGGTACTCGGCACCGTACATACGTGCTTGGACACCAGTATTTGCGTTTAAGCCAGTGAAATGATACGGATCGTGGGGAAGACAGACATAATTAGATGCTGATCCATAATGACCATACCATCCGCCTCCAGCCATCCCTATGAATAAGTGTACGCTAAATAGTTCGACTAACAAGCGGTAATTTGAATACAAACCACAATGGTAAACCGCCAGCAGCCTTCAACGATATTCCACATAAAAATCAGGCAATGGTTGGTAGATTGATTTTGATTTAAAATAGATTTTTGGTAGGGATCAATTCATTTTCAAACAAAAGCAAACCTTAAACAGTTTTTGAAATTTTAATTGAATGGATATATCTATATACAGGAAAAAAAGCATGGCTAAATTTTCCCGTACTTTTCAATGTACAATGTTATTAAAAAGTTTACCGAATTCTACTGAAAATTGTTTTTGTAGCCACCCTATTAATGGTAACTGCCTGATTTACAGAAAAACAAGTAGTTCTTAATCAATTACAATGTGCAAATCTTTTTATTTGTCTTTAGATCACCTCCTTCACTCGGCTAACTGAGAACTCGGTCTGTTGGTTTTATTTTACATGGAGGCTATATGGGAAATGAGTCTGTTGGAGAGTCGGCTAAAGTCTGTTGGTCAAACACTATCGAGAAAAACATAGCAAGGTCAATATATTTTACTAAATATTTCAGTTTTACTTACTTTAATCAAAAAACAATTTATGTTGGGCAAAACAATATTGAATACTGAACGTATTCATATATTGTTTTCTCTGTAGCTTACATTGGTAAGCTACAAAATGGAAAGGTGTGTTACTCATCGAGATATTTCTATCAATTTTGTCATTCAAAAATGTAAACATTACAGCCTTTTGCTAAAATTAAGTCGAAAGCATTACGAAAAACGCAACTTAAATTGTACATCATGTATGTTTGACATATAACTGTACGTTTAAGAAAGAAAAACCGACAGACATGCGTTTTTGTGGCATTTATTATGTTTTTGCCTTAAATTGGGTCTGTTGGTGAGTCGGCTATAATGAACTCAGTCTGTTGGTCAGTCTGTTGAGAGTAAATTAATCAACTGATATCTTACTATATTTGTGCCATAACACACATTTTTAACAAATAGAAATATCTTACAAAGTGACATAAAGCGTATATATTCGTAGTGATGATTGTTTAGTCATAGATTAGACGTAAAATTAATATAAATCGCGTTATAACAAGCACATCAGTCTGTTTGATCAAGCTTACCATTAATTTTTCAGTATGAAAAGAAAAAGAATGAACTTTTCCAACAGAAAGCATGGAAGGAAAAAAAATAAAGAATTAAAAAATCAAAGATGAAGACGTTAAACAAGAGACGCTTATCACTAAAATACTGGAAAAATTCTAACACTAGTCTTAGAAAGAGAGTGAAGAGCATTACAACTAATTATAAACTATGCCAACTGACTTTGTATTGCAAACATGGCCAAAAACCATTACATGTATAACCTCCAAAGTATAATGTATTATATATATATAGCAATCGTTTTAAAGCATACATGATACGTGCATTAAAAAAATCGAGAATTTTAACAGTCTGTTACTACCCGGGTGGGTTGGGAGATGTTCGTTCGGTCTGTTTATTCCCATATGATAATCTGTGATTGAATCCATAAATCAGATCTGTATAATTTATGCATTTTGAAGCCCTTATAATACTGTATAAATATGTACAAGTAAAAAGTACTTATTTAAAATCAACAATTTTAAAGCCATGTAATTATCCCCGCGCTAGCGAAAGCGCGGGGATAATGTTTTGCTGTTCGATGTACGTACGTACGTATGGCGTTAATGTCCAGGATAATCTCTGTAACCACTGGGAGTAGAAGAATGAAACTTGGGTTATTAATTGCATTGTGGGTGGGGACTGTGCCGAAGGTTTTGGAATTTTGATAATTCCCCTAGGGACTGGGCTGCATAGGTAGCCTAAGTGCACATTATTCCTTTGTCACGCAACTCCTCCTAAGTTATTTGGATTATGGAACTGAAACTTTGCTCAATAGTTGCACTAAGGATTCTGCCGAAGGTTTCGGAATTTTGATCATGCCCCTAGGGACTGGGCTGCATAGGTAGACATAGGGCACATTATTCCTTCGTCACGCAACTCCTCTTAGGTTATTTGAAATATTGAACTGAAACTTGGCTCGGTAGTTGCACTACGGATGTAGATTCTGCCATACGTTTCGGAATTTTGATAATGCCCCTAGGGGCTGGGCTGCATAGGAAGCCTAAGGGCACATTATTCTTTCGTCACGCAACTCCTCCCAGGTTATTTGGAATATGGAACTGAAACTTGGTTTATTAGTTGCACTATGGAGTATGGATGTAGATTCTGCCAAAGGTTTCGGAATTTTGATAATGCCCCTAGGGGCTGGGCTGCATAGATTGCCTAAGGGCACATTATTCCCTCGTCATGCATAATTCTTTACATGATTATCACTCCCACTACCAGGGAAAGGACTCTTATTAATACATATACATTTGATAGTAATAGTAATGCTTATTATAGTCATAGTTTGTTTCTTTCAATTATTTGCCCTTATACTATCAAACACCAGAGTAGCGCGGGGGTATGCAGCGTGGCTGCTTCGACTAGTTAAACACTTATAATTATACCCTCGCTTTTAAGAAGTGAAGTATAATGTTTAACCCTTATCCTATAGTACCATATAGTGTGTACTGATTTGGTGCTTTTATGTTTTTTTTCCAGTACATACACGCAAAATTAGAGATAATTTCACTCTTGAATTAATACAATATAAAATGTTAATCCTAAAAGTTTTAAAAAATTCAAAATATACCTCGTTTGCAATCATTCTGTCTCGGCTAATTAACTCTCAACAGACTTTAATTTAATTTGCCGACTCACCAAGTTAGACTTTAGCCGGCACTTTTTTAAGAAAAACTCATTTCTTATAACATTTTAACATTAAATCACTTTTTGTTGTTTGAATATTTTATTTTTAAACTGAAGAAAACTTTCCGAATCGCTAATTATATTTAAAAAGTGTAAAAAAGTTGTTTATTTGTAAAAAAAAAATCATTCATAGTTGCCAAATTTGAGTATACCACTGTCTCGCCTTTTCGTTTTATCGAACACTGGTATAACAAATTGACTCTGTTGCAAGTTGAAAATGTGCTCAAATGAATATCATTTTGGTTAAAGATTTTGTATTTTGACAATTAATTGACATTTTGCCAAAATAACATCTTTTTCACAAAATTTCATGACCATCCATTGGATTTTACTATCAACAGACCTATAGCCGACTCTCCAACAGACCCTTTTCCCATATAGCCTCCATGTTAAATAAAACCAACTGACCGAGTTCTCAGTTAGCCGAGTGAAGGAGGTGTAGATATCTAATGTTGTTAAATACTTTTATAATCATGTTTTTAATTGAGACTAATACAATTTTGTATCTTATTTTGATAAACATTTGAATCGAAATTCATTTGTTATACTTACGCCTAAATGTATCCACAACTCCTCCCAATTTCATAAAACTTTCACATAATCGGGGTTTGGACTTTTGTAGATGCACGACCGAGCGAAAGTCTGTTAATTTACCTGTAGCATGGAGATATATCAGGGAGTCTGTTGATCGAGATAATCTTTTAATCAAATGTTTTCGGGTTAGTTGCATTTTTTTTATTTTAATTGTTTTTATAAAATCTTATTTGAAAAACAAAATATGTCTGTCTCTGAAGTGTTGCTCGTTATGTAACGATACACCAAATTGCGTTTTGATTTGATTGAAAATAAAGGAAAAAGTGAAGAAGTTGTCTGACTCAATCGAATTTATATATGCTTTTACACTATTCTGACATAACAATTTTATCATTTTCTGTTGTTTTTGTCAGTAATTTTACATTAAATGATTGTTTTATTGTGTGTTATGTGTGAAATGATCTCATAAGATTCTTACATCAAAATATTATTTGTTTTAGTGCCTTATAAAGTCATTGGAACTTCGTTCGGTTAATGAGTGAAGTCAACTGACTTTGGGTCTGTTAATAGGTCGGTTAGGAGTAAATCACAAGATTATTACAGCTAGCGTCCCGATGAATGGTTCTAAAGTGTTCCTTACTTTATTCCATTCTACATTATCAGGTATCTATTTAACATGTTCTCCATTTCTACTTCACGATACTTTCTGTGAATTGTCAAAAAATTAAAATCAGTATTTTCAAAAATGTATTTATCAATGAATAAAGCAAAGGTGTACCAAAGGGGTAATCAGTATCATAAAACCGTGAAGACAAAGACAAAACCGGCTGACAAAAAATCATCACAACAAAACAAACCACATAACAACATAAAACACACACACATAACAACAAAACCGCATTCAGCAACGCGAACTCAAGTCGAAACGAGAGTGAACTCAGGTGCTCCGGAAGAGTAAGCAGTTCCTGCTTGCTATAGCACACCCGTCACGTTGCCAAAGATCGATTAAGTGTTGGTCAAATCCGGAAAGGATGACATTACAAAACTCTAACTGTTTATAAGCTGATGGGTGTGTTGCAACAGGCTCATGCATTCCTGACACTTCCAGAACACTCGAGTTCACTCTCAGTCGGAAGGACTTATTTTCGTGTTGTTGATTAATATTCAGTTGCTTTTATATTGTATTTTTCGTTTTTGTTTAATGATTTTGTCTTTTTCCTTTCGGACATTTGAAATTTGAATGACCCATTGTGTTTTAGCTGCTATTTTAGCAACTGCAAGAAATTAAAGCATGATAATGCATATTTCATCTTTCTTTGGTATGCAAAAGTCATAGAAATGTCATATTTGTAGTTTCTTTACTTCTTTTTTAACAAATAAGTTGTGTTTATGTACAACATACTTGTGTGAACATGTTTGTAAACATACCTTGTTAGCCCATAGATATAATTGTTTTTCTTCATTGAGCTTTTTAAAAACATAATTACAGCGGGTCGGATGGATACATCAAAATCTTTGAGCTTTTGACAATGGATATTTATGTCAAAACATGTATAAAAAGAATCGTGTATGCAATATGTAATGTTAAAGTATTGAAAATAAAATTGACTTGTAGACACAAAAAGTAATAGATATCCGAAAACTGTAAATGAACTAACATATCATAGAGGGTATTGTGTGTATTGTCTTACTTATTTTACTTAACCAGCTAGCAGCATACATCGTAATTGAAAATATGCTGTGAAAATCCTTTACATTTTTACAAGTCAAGATTTCAGCCGTGACTCGTGTAAGGCCAAACATAAAACTATGCGCTTTTCCTATTACATGTGTGAAAATATAGGGTAGATAGATAGTCATTATTTTTTACCAATTTCGATTTACCTTGGATGAATAGAGAGTAGAATAAAAAAAGCAATAGAAATGTTAGGTTAGGCACGAAGAATAGGGAAGGGAAACAAGAAACGCATTTTTTGTTTGACATAAGATATCTGCATCCAATTACAAACGAAAGAAGACATGAAAATAATACAGAAATCTGATAAATAATATTGATATATAAAAAACTTGATACATTGATACATACGCATCATATCAAAAACTAATTGGTAAAATAAAATATTAACAGGCAATTTTGTGAATACATTTCAAAAACTTCTTCTACCTCTCCTATTGCGCTTTTATTTTATTTATAACTCTGTTGACATTTTTAGGCAGAGCCTTATATAGTCATATAGCTATCTGATTTTTGCGTTTTTCCGTCTAGACAGGGTAAATCGGTCAGTCAATATTGCTACCATAGGATCTATTACAGAACATTAATCGTGTATTGTATTTAAAATGTTATACGGATTGTCTAAAATAAGAGAAACATATTTATACCCCAACATAAATGTGCACTACATATCGTGTATCAATACTCGTTGAAGTTTACTTAAGCATAGTTGACCTTTTGTAATTGACCTTTGATCAAGTGGGCGGAGCTAAATTACAGATTTCTTAACAAATGTGTAAGTTTGGGGAGCAAACAAACAAAACTGATGAGCCATGTTTCAAGTTTATGAAACACAGATCGTTCTTTATTTTTAGTGCTTAGATTTAGCTCTGCCTTTTAACGCTTTTGCGCTTTAATTTTTACTCATCAATAAATGATAACCATTCAGACAGACAGTTTTGATTTGCTCCAACACAAATCATTTTTAAAGTAATGATTTTTAGCATTAACAACTTTTTAAAACTATTTTTTTCTCTTAACAGTCATAGAACCAACTCGTTTAACAGACCTCTTGCGCATATTATTTTCATGTTACAGGTAAATGAACAGACTTTTGCTCGTTTGACCGTTTGCAAATTGGTGGCCGTGAAATGTGCATCCTTTGTATTAAAATTCATTTGTTATATAATTACCACTATAAACCAATTCTGTGTCATTTGTAGGGCATCCTAACCTTCCCCAGCGAGTGAATACAGCTCCTGGACCTGTATATGATAATTCAAAGAGTTTTTTGAATAATAAATCATCTAACAGTTATCATGAAGGGACAACTGGTCATGTTGACGACTGCTGGCTTTTAAAAAAAAAAATTCAATTAAATTGCTGTTCACTTTGTTTATGTAATTTATGGCGCGTAAACCTATTACACACATCTTTACCATAACTGTATTTCACCCTAGGCGAGTTCACTTAAAATGGTTTTGGTGTTTTTGTTTTCGATATGATAATTGAAATCACAAAAAAAGAAAAACCGATACAAAACATAATCCAAATTTGTTCATTTCTATACTGAAAAAACACATACCCTATTTAAATGCCTTACAAAAACAATTCTACATGTAAAATAAGTTTGGTTCATCACTTGTAAACTCCTCCATATGAGGATTGTCGGTGTGGTACAAAATATATTGATTTTAATATCAAAAGCGTAAAACAAATAAAACCAAAATCAGCTCCTCCCTTGAAAATAAAAAGACAAAAAAAAAAAAACAAAAAACAAAAAACCCCAAAAACTAACAAAATATATAAAATCGAAAAGATATATGAACTTACTTTGGTTGATAAGTTTTGAGTTTATTTGCTCCTGTGTCTGAACTTTGAGTTCTAGAGAGGTAACTTTTTGAATTTGTGAAGTAGATGCACTCTCCAGTTTGGTAATTTTAGTTTGCTGGGCAGCTACAGTATTCTTAAGAGTGGCAATCTCGCTTTGGAACACCGAAAACTGTGCTTTGAGAGTTTTAATTTCCTGAATCTGATGGTAAACATCATTATCGTTTAAAAGAATCCGCTTATCTGAAGCCAAGGATAGACGAAGAAATCCATACAAGAGAAAAACAATAGTCCAGTAGGCCTTCATTATGGTCTATATGCACTGATAAGATAATTTTATGTCTACAATCTGTCTGGGTTGTTCACTATATTGTAACTGATAAACGTTACATATCATAAGGTTTTGATACTTAGACAAAAAGCCTACTATGTTAAGACATGGCGTTCAAATGGTGGCTTACAAAAAACTTTTTATCCGTTTTTAAGTAACTTCACGTAGTATTCAGCGTCAGCGTCGG
The DNA here is from genome assembly GCA_963971305.1 of Arcuatula senhousia. Classification (NCBI taxonomy): domain Eukaryota; kingdom Metazoa; phylum Mollusca; class Bivalvia; order Mytilida; family Mytilidae; genus Arcuatula; species Arcuatula senhousia. Next base: position 4,109,804 of record OZ020317.1, on the reverse strand, counting down.
CGTGGTTAAAGTCGTTTTCCCCTTGAAAAGTACCAGATCAACCATATTGGTATGGTACGTGCACCTCAGAATGCTAAGCATGATAATACTTTTAATGCTGGCTGTGAACTCTTTTTTTTGCATTGATGACTATATACAGAAAAATGATTGAAGTCCGATCTCGGTTATGGAAAAGTTCACACCAACTATGTGGATGATAAGTACAATGGCGATAATGCATGATTAAGATGTTGGCTGTGGCCTTCTTTTTACGCATGGATGACCACTTTAAAATTTGAATGTTTTAAGTCCATTGCTGCCTAACGACAATATTGCGTTCAACGAGCTACACCGTGTTATCGATAGATTGCCTGGTATGTCTTTACCCGGAAGAAGCAAAGAGGCACCAATGGGGCATTCGAGTGTCTAAAGTCCGAATGGGCAACGACGAAACTGGCAAACACGAACAAGAACAGCACGAAGAAACACGAAACACAAAATCAACCGAACGGAAATCAACAACGCGAACTCAAGTCATAACAAGAGTGAACCCAGGTGCTCCGGATAAGTAAGCGGTTCCAGCCTGCTAAAGCACACCCGTCGACCGAATTTAATCGGAATAATTGCATGGCCACCAGTGTCCTCAGTCATAAGTTTTGATTGCCGAGGATATTCGTTTGGAGAACTTCTGGTTTATGATAAGTGTGCAAGAATTTGTCACTTATATTGTCATTCCAAGCCTTATTTAAAAAAATAGGAGAATGTAATATACTAGTAATCACATTTTATTTTTTGGCTTCTGGGTCAAGAGTGTAAATTTTCGATGTGTCCACAAAAAAAAATAAATTGTAACGATCTGCAGCGTCATATTGTCATGAAATAAGTTGTTTCATTAACTCTAGTCATAACTTTTCACCAGAAGGTAAGAAATGACAGTAAACATGACAAATTAAAGCACACTTACCAAGAAACTCCTCTTCAAAATCATATTCGTAAATTTCTCCAAACGAATTTCTCACATAAACCTGCAGTTGTGATTAAAGGACATTTGAAGTGGTTTCTTCGAGGGTGTCTTATTCACATTTAAATATGCAAAAATATCTCATCTTAATGAGAACTTTGTCATGGCTCAGATTTTCAGTATTAGAACATGTATATATACATTAATTGAGGATATCGGTGGAGCATTTACTTATACGGAATAAAAACAAAGCTCATGTACACAATCCTTTATTAGAACATACAGCACACAAAAGAATTTCTTCATTCCTGTATGGAGGACATCTTAATGACCCGCATTCGGTGTAAACAGGATAAAACAGTTTCCCGTCTTTATTTTTGTAACCGCGTTCTAACGTCTCGTTTTGACGATCATCGCACTCGTATTTACTCGCTCTAGTGTGGTTGTAAAAACCAGAGGATAATATCCCGGAGTATTCCTACTTCCAACCCGCCTGACATGTGTAATTCCCAGGTATCATAATAATGCTTAAGCATGCTTATAAAAGTATACGGCGCAAGGTACGTCTTTGTTGTTACAAATGGTCCCGTATACATTATCTGTGAATTCTCCGCCAAAGATATGGGCCATAACGCCATTGCTTGCTGTCTCGCCATTTAAATGATCAGGGTCATGAGGGAGACACACATGGTTAGTTGCAGATCCAGAATATCCATACAAATCGCCTGCTGCAAAGCCTAAAACCAGAAAACAACCGTTTCCATCAAAATGTTGAATGAAATGAAAATGAAAGCACATAGACACTCATTTAACACAACAGAAACAATGTAAGTGTAACCATGAGTAATGGCACCTAAGTTAGGTTAATCTTAATCATTATTTGATTTCCAGTTCGGCATTTAGGGTTTTATTGAACTATGCTCTTCATATTTCTAAAGTGTTTGGTATTTCTAATCTCTGGGTAGAGTGCCTCAGTCTTGAAAAGACGAAATGCGTGTCAGGCGTAGCAACATTTATTGTCTGTAACTTTGTTATAACTTTGATTCATTCAAGCTTATCACAAAAGTTTAAAACAAAACCAGAAATGACCACAAATTTATGTACCTGGATATGTTCTGTGAGCAAAACACTTCGTACAGTACTTAGGTTACCCAACAGTAATAGCACATGATCATAAAGTTATTTAGTACATATACGTGACATTTGTTTGACATCCTATCCTTTCCCAGCGAATATATACAGCACCAGCACCTGAATAGTAAGTTATTATTTTTAATATGCTTTAATTTTACTGTATTATATCTTTGAGCTTATTTGTGGTACGTGACCAGCAGTCGCTGTCTGACGTCTTGCATTGGCCTAAGACTAAAGATACAATACATAAGATGCAATACCAATCCCCAAATTATCACAGAAAAAACCATTTTAAGAAGCCGCTTAAGCAGACCCTTCATTGAAAGGAAAAGACATTGAATAAAAATTAGCTTACCTTGACATAAAACCTGTTTCATACTACATTGTAAGTACATGTAGAAGACTTGCAACATCTTGGTTTGGGGAAACCACCTTCTGCTCGAGTGACAAAATTTTGTGAGGTTAATCAGTTGATGTCTTGTTCTGTGTAAGAATGAAGCAGGGGTACCAATGGGGCATCCGAATGTCAAAAGTTCGAAAGGGCAGAGACAAAACCAGTAAACACAAACAAGAACGCGACAAAAACAGACAACATGTAAAACATTGAAAACAAAATAACTGAATATCGATCACCAACGCGAACTCCAGTCGAAACAAGAGTGAACTCAGGTGCTCCGGAAGAGTAAGCAGTTTCTGCTTGCAATAGCACACCCGTCGCTTTGCCAATAGTCAATTCAGCGTGTCAAATCCGGTAAAGGAAGACAAAACAAAACCTTATGACAAACCAAAATCTGCACTCATCTGAAAGATCGAAATCCCATATTTGTCTATAAGTGCATGATGCATGTCTTCCGTAAAATTTCTCGAGTGAAGACAGCAACCGAGGAGCAACATAACCCTGTGTGAGCAATTTTTTTTCCGTCAGACGTGTCGCTCTGCTAAGGAAATCGATGTAAGTCCCGCACGCTCTGGAGTAACGAATCAATGAGAAACGTTAACTCCTTACTTCAAAGATAAAAGCATTCCCATTATCTCTTATTCCTACACTTCCACCATTGCACCTAAGGTTTTCAACTATAAACAAGTGTTGCGGGATTTCCAAATCAATGACCTCAAAGCAAAACCTCCAGACTGTACCTGTGAAAAGTCCCCATTCAAATATGGTCCCTCTGGCCACGTTATCACTGGTGACCTCAACATCGTGGAAAATGACTTACTTTGCGATGTTTTGGCTAAAGGACCTAAATATCGTGAGCCAAGACGAATCAACTGGAGCTATAATTTCAAAACAATTATGGATTCAGTTGAGGACTATGCCAGAAAATGGGCCAAAAAAGAACAGGAGAAAGAATGTGACGTTTTGTCAGAATGGGTAAAAGCTGTGAGGTCATTGGTTTTGAAAAGAATCAATTCTTTGAAAGGCTCAATGAGCACTAAGGCAACATCCATTTTCAGCAACGCTGATGTTGCCAAAACATTGTCCACCTTACATGACAAATATGTTGTTGTACCTGCAGACAGAGCACCAAATAACATCATTTTTGTGTGCAAAAAACACTATATAGACTGTTTGACAGCTGAATTGGGGGTTGGTTGTACCAGCAACAGCACCACATACACGGCTACAACACTGTCTAAGGAGGAAATAATTGACAATCACAAATCTGTCATTTCCTCCTTCGGCCTTTCTGTTGGTGGCAGTAATGATGACATTCCATCCCTGTATTGGATTCCCAAATTACATAAAAATCCATACAAACAGCGCTTCATTGCAGGGTCATCCAAATGTACAACTAAACCTCTTTCAGTTTTGTTGACTTCAATACTTACGGCAGTAAAATCCGGCCTCCAGAAATATTACGATTGTTGTTATTCTAGAAATGGTGTCAATCAAATGTGGATCCTGAAGAATTCGAAAGAACTGATGGAGATTCTTAACTCTAATTCAGTTTCATCTTGTAACAGCATCAAAACATTCGATTTCTCCACACTTTACACTTCTATTCCACATGAACAACTGAAATCGCGATTGGCACAGCTGATTAAACGCAGCTTTTTCAAAAAGAATGGAAAACGCAGGTACAAATTTCTTGTAGTCGATTATACCAAGACTTACTTTGTCATCAATGAGTCCAAGAAAAAGAACAAATTTACAGAAGACCAAATAATCGACATGCTCAACTTTCTTATTGACAACATATTTGTTCAGTTTGGTGGACGTGTTTTTCAGCAAACAATAGGGATTCCAATGGGCACTAATTGTGCACCTTTGCTTGCTGATTTGTTTCTTCATTCATATGAAGCAGACTTCTTGCAATCTCTTCTAGACAAAAAAGACCGTAGACTAGCTCTCTCTTTCAACCTCACGTTCCGTTATATTGATGATGTCCTTTCACTAAACAATTCTCGATTTGGTGACTTTCTCCATCTCATATATCCACAGGAGCTTGAGATAAAGGACACAACGGATTCTAGGAAGTCTGCATCATATTTAGATCTACATCTCGAAATTGACTCTCAGGGAAGACTTTCGACAAGGCTCTATGACAAACGTGATGACTTCAACTTTCCAATCGTCAACTTCCCCTTCTTGTGTAGCAATATTCCGTCAGCTCCAGCTTATGGAGTTTACGTATCTCAATTGATTCGTTACTCCAGAGCGTGCGGGACTTACATCGATTTCCTTAGCAGAGCGACACGTCTGACGCAAAAATTGCTCACACAGGGTTATGTTGCTCCTCGGTTGCTGTCTTCACTCAAGAAATTTTACGGAAGACATCATGCACTTATAGACAAATATGGGATTTCGATCTCTCAGATGAGTGCAGATGTTGGTTTGTCATAGTGTGTTATTTTGTCTTCCTTTACTGGATTTGACACGCTGAATGGACTATTGGCAACGCGACGGGTGTGCTATAGCAAGCAGGAACTGCTTACTCTTCCGGAGCACCTGAGTTCACTCTTGTTTCGACTGGAGTTCGCGTTGTTGATTGATATTCAGTTGTTTTGTGTTTCCATGTTTTACGTGTTGTCTGTTTTTGTCCCGTTCTTGTTTGTGTTTACTGGTTTAGTCTCTGCCCTTTCGGACTTATGACATTCGGATACCCCATTGGTACCTCTGCTTCTTCCATAAGCTGGAGCGGACGGAATGTTGCTACACAAGAAGGGAAAGTTGACGATTGGAAAGTTGAAGTCATCACGATTATCATAGAGCCTTGTTGAAAGTCTTCCTTGAGAGTAAATTTCGAGATGTAGATCTAAATATGAAGCAGACTTCCTAGAATCCGTTGTGTCCTTTATCTCAAGCTCCTGGGGATATATGAGATGGAGAAAGTCACCATTAGTGAAAGGACATCATCAATATAACGGAACGTGAGGATGAAAGAGAGAGCTAGTCTACGGTCTTTTTTGTCTAGAAGAGATTGTAAGAAGTCTGCGTCATATGAATGAAGAAACAAATCACTATCAGCAAGCAAAGGTGCACAATTAGTGCCCATAGGAATCCCTATTGTTTGCTGAAAAACACGTCCATCAAACTGAACAAATATGTTGTCAATCAAAAAGTTGAACATGTCGATTATTTGGTCTTCTGTAAATTTGTTCTTTTTCTTAGACTCATTGACGACAAAGTAAGTCTTGGTATAATCGACTATTAGATATTTGTACCTGCGTTTTCTATTCTTTTTGAAAAAGCTGCGTTTAATCAGCTGTGCCAATCGCGATTTCAGTTGTTCATGTGGAATAGAAGTGTAAAGTGTGGAGGAATCGAATGTTTTGATGCTGTTACAAGATGAAACTGATTTAGAGTTAAGAATCTCCATCAGTTCGTTCGAATTCTTCAGGATCCACATTTGATTGACACCATTTCTAGAATAACAACAATCGTAATATTTCTAGAGGCCGGATTTTATTGCCGTAAGTATTGAAGTCAACAGAACTGAAAGAAGCTTAGTTGTACATTTGCATGACACTGCATTGAAGCACTGTTCGTATGGATTTTTATGTAATTTAGGATTCCAATACAGTGATGGAATGTCATCATTATTGCCACCAACAGAAAGGTCGAAGGAGAATGACAGATTTGTGATTGTCAATGATTTCCTCCTTAGACAGTGTTGTAGCCGTGTATGTGGTACTATTGCTGGTACAACCAACCCCAATTCAGCTGTCAAACAGTCAATATAATGTTTCTTGCATACAAAAATGATGTTATTTTGGTGCTTTGTCATGTAAGGTGGACAATGTTTTGGCAACATCTGCATTGCTGAAAATGGATGTTGCCTTAGTGCTTATTGGGCCTTTCAAAGAATTGACTCTTTTCAAAACCAATGACCTCACAGCTTTTACCCATTCTGACATAACGTCACATTCTTTCTCCTGTTCTTTTTTGGCCCATTTTCTGGCATAGTCCTCAACTGAATCCATAATTGTTTTGAAATTATAGCTCCAGTTGATTCGTCTTGGCTCACGATATTTAGGTCCTTTAGCCAAAACATCGCAAAGTAAGTCATTTTCCACGATGTTTAGGTCACCCGTCATAACGTGGCCAGAGGGACTTTATTTGAATGGGGACTTCTCACAGGTACAGTCTGGAGGTTTTGCTTTGAGGTCATTGATTTGGAAATCCCGCAACACTTGTTCTGTTCCAATTAAACGATATTACTTGCAGCAGTCTTTTTTGCGTAATGATTTTCTGTTCGGAGAAACAGAATGGTTTTATTTTAGACAGCTATCATATATTTTTAGGTTGCCTTTCTCTCTGTTTTGTGCATCACACTTGGTCTGAACTAAAGCTAGCTCGACTTTGAGTGTTTGTAATTCCTGTATTTGTTGGTAGTCATCTATGTCGTTTAGCAGAATCCTTTTATATTTGGCCAGACAAAAGCTGAAAACTCCATATAAAGTAAACACAACGAACAAGAAAGTCCCCATGTTGTAATTACTGATAAGAGAATCATGGTTTGCCGTTAGTGTGCACTGATAAAAAATTGACAACTTTCACATACATATACCGAAAAACAAATGGGCCGTTCCGTCATTGTCCGTTATGACTTATATTGATTATCTTCATATTCAAACTTTAAGTCTAAAAGTAGCCCTAAAATTACCCAATCTAATTCAAATTACACATTATTTTTTTTTTATTTGCTCCCACTTACGTTAGTGGATCACCAGAGCAAATAACAAAAGATCCAAACTAACGTGTAATTTTAATAAGATTGGTTTCTAAATGTTATTTGTTGTTGTAAAACTTAAATTTTTAATGGGTTCTGTATCTTGGTTCTTTGGGGGTTTGCGAGATTCAAATGCCTCTTAGGTATTTCTTTGCTGTTGATATTAAAGATGAAGATGGTCATATTTCGTTAAACAGTAAGTAACGTCGTGTAAATAAAGGTAATAACAAAACTACCGAACTTGAATGATCAATCTCATAGTCCAGAGAAATCAGTCATACCGGAGAATGGGTAGATCGCAATGGTCCTGACTTGGGAATAAGGGCAATAACTCCTAAAAGGAAAGGTCCTACAATGTTGACCCTATACATATTTTGTAGATCTTGATGCGTGTAACAATATGCAATTTAAATTTCTCAAATATCTTGTATAGTTTTCAAGATATTGAGCTAAACAGGTGCAAAATTTGCAAAAATTCCACGAAAAGGGCAATAACTCCTACATGAGTTGTTTGATTTTCTTCAAAATTTCTGAGCTGGTAGATCTTGAGGTGTTGATCACTTTTGTTCCCAATCAAAGTTTTAAAACCTGTCAACATTTTTGAGTTATTTGCAAAAAACTGCAATTTACCTCCTATTTTCTATTTTTAGCCACAGCGGCCATGTTTTACGACCAATCAAAAATCCCCATATCAGTTCTATACACCTAATGCTAATGAACAACAATACTAAGTTTGGTTCCAATTGGACTTAAAGTGTCAGAGGAGTTAACGTTTTCAATGTAATGAGGAAATGCTTTTTAAATGCTCAATTTTGATGTTCTAAAGACAATAACTCCTAAAAGGAAAGGCCCTACAATGTTGACCGTTTTACATATTTTGTAGATATTGTTGCGTTTAACAATATGCAATTTAAATTTCTCAAATATCTTGTATAGTTTTCAAGATATTGAGCTAAACAGGTGCAAAATTTGCAAAAATTCCACAAAAAGGGCAATAACTCCTACTTGGGTTGTTAAATTTTCTTCAAAATTCCTGAGCTGGCAGATCTTGAGGTGTTGATCACTTTTGTTCCCAATCAAAATTTTAAAATATGTCACCATTTTTGAGTTATTTGCAAAAAAATGCAATTTACCCCCATGTTCTAATTTTAGCCACAGCCGCCATGTTTTACGACCAATCAAAAATCCCCACATCAGTTCTATACACCTAATGCTAATAAACAACAATACAAAGTTTGGTTCCAATTGGACTTAAAGTGTCAGAGGAGTTAACGTTTTCAATGTAATGAGGAAATGCTGTTAAAATGCTCAATTTTTACGTTCTAAGGGCAATAACTCCTAAAAGGAAAGGTCCTACAACATTGACACTTGATGTGCTTAACAATATGCAATTTAAATTTCTCAAATATCTAGTATAGTTTTCAAGATATTGAGCTAAACAGGTGCAAAATTTGCAAAAAATCCACAAAAAGGGCAATAACATGGGTTGTTGGATTTTCTTCAAAATTTCAGGGTAGGTAGATCTTGAGGTGCTGATCACTTTAACCCGTTGCCAGAATTTTGACATCTGTAGCCGTTTTTGAGTTATTTGCAAAAAACTGCATTTTACCCCTTTGTTCAATTTTTTGCCATGGTGGTCATGTTTTACGACGAATCAAAAATCCTCACATCAGTTCTAAGCACCAAATGCTAATGAATAACCGTACCAAGTTTGGTTGCAATTGGACCTATGGTGTCAGAGGAGTTAACGTTTTAAAAAAGTTTAGTGACGACGGACGACGGACGGACGACGGACGCCAAGTGATGACAATAGCTCACATGACCCTTCGGGTCAGATGAGCTAATAACGAAATTTTGTTTTCAATTATCATGATTATATAACAAATATTTAGAATGATTCTGTGTCTAAATCCCAGTTTTGCTTATTTTATGCATTCTGATGTATGTGTCGCCATTTTTGCCTAAAACTTTTGGAAAGCCCTCCAAATTTTTGAATGATTTCTATCAAAACATAACATAACCATATTGACTTTCTAAATATAAACTTTAATGTATCCTTGTGTTACAAATGGAAAGTTCTAAAGATATTATTATTTAAAGTTTTTTTATGTGTTACATGTATACAAAATACTCATAGTTCTGTGTTCTCACTCTATGGCACACAATGATGCCTTTCCTGAATTGTCGCACATCACAAGAAATCTATTGCTGTTTTTCTCAAATCGTACAACCCACGGAACCAATCCGCCAAATGCATTATTAGGAATTATCCTGACCACTTCTCCTTCTTTTGTAATTTGATGGATATTTTCTGAACCATGTCCAGCGATATAGAAGTTCCCATTGCCATCCATTCCGATACCTCTTGGCGTTGAAAGCTGTTAATTTGTGTAGGTAAACTTCTTTGTATCATTTACCACGTATGATACTGAGTTTTCTCCGTCTCCATAGATATAGTCATTGTTCCCGGATGAAGATACGAAGGATGATTGACCGGATGACGTCACGTACTTTACTTTGGTTCCAGATGACTGATCAACCCATGTCAGACGACATTAAAATTGAAATTGAATTGGATTGTCACGCAGTTTATCGATCAGCTATTCAAAAGTTTGAATGAGAGCAAAAACCTTTTGTTTAAACCAAGTTTTACTTGAGCTTTTAAATATGCTTGAAATAATAAATAAAGTTAACAACAAAATAGAATTAAACTTCTATCGATTAGATTTTTCCTGTGTGTTTTGTACCTTATTTTGAAGTAAAAACATCATTGTCGTTAAAAAGAATTCTTATGTCTGAAGACAAGGAAAGACTGAAAAATCCACACAAGAGAAAAACAATAGCCTAGTAGGCCATCATTCTGGTCGAAATGCATTGATAAGAAAATCTTGTCTACAATCTTTCTGGGTAGTTACAGTGCTTTGTAGTTGATTATCTTTACATTTCATAAGGTGTTGGTACTTAGGACAAAAACATGCTAAGTAAAAAGTAATTTGTTCGATTTGGTGTTCATATGGTGGTTTACAACATAAACCTTTATCCACATTTAAGCACACTTCACTTAGTCAGCGTCCGCGTTGGAGTCAACTTAAAGAAAATTTGTCATTTAGATCCCGGATTAATGTCCTTATCCACATGCTGATAAGTGTTAAAAACCAAAATCGTATGGTAGATGTACCCAGGGATTTTTAGCATAATACATGCTTCATATGTTAGCTGTGGCCGGTTTACCCTTTTTTAGGATGGATGACCACTTACAGGAAAATGGTTAAGGTCCATTCCCACTTACACTTACAAGTGCCATGTCAACAATATTTGTATGATGTGTGCACATAATGCATTGCTAATGGTGCTTATCACAATGCATGCTTCGGGTCATCTTAGCTTACCAACGGTGACGATCCACTATATTTTCTCCTTCTTACAGACTTTCCAGCATCATTTGCGACATGACCATTTTCCGTCTGGTCGAACCTGTTTAAACCTGTAAGAAGCGAACCTCTGAATAACGAGGACAGAAAATTTCTTCACATTCCGTTTAAAAACAAAGGAATTGACGCTATTAACATCAGCAATATTTTGAATCGTTAAGAAGTTACATCTCAGATCCCTCCTTGTTTTAAGAACTGATCAACACCTATTGTTTCCTACCGCTATACTAAGACCATCAGCGGTAAAATTTTCAACCACAAAAAGGCGTTGCAGGACCTAAACATTGAAGACTACTTAAAGTCCCTTCTGACGTGTGACGGTTCCACCTCTCCCTTTGTCTATGGTCCATGTTATCACGGGTGATCTTAAAATAATTGAAAACGATTTATTACGCAATGTGGTTTCCCATCGACCTAAATTCAGGGAACCACAACGTATTTACTGGAACCATAACTTTAAGATCATCATGGACGCTGTGGAGGACTATGCTAGAGCCTGGATAAAGCGGGAAGTGGTTCAAGAGCCAGAACTAGAGTCACTGTCAGACTGGGTAAGGACTATATATCTGGTCTCTTGTATGCAGCTGAATAGATAAACTTCGGAAATGTCTAAATCCTCGGCCATGTTCCGTATTCAGAGGTTATGAAGCTCTCAAGTGTCTCTCTTCCTTACACGGCAAAAATGTTGTCACACCTGCAGACAAAGCTTCCAATAACATAGTTTTATATGTAAAACACATAACAAATGTCTGATTCAAGAATTAGGCATAGATGGTGATTCATCTGCTAGTGCTACATACACTCGAACATCATTTGACAAAGATGAGATAATAGCCAACATAACTCTTTCATGTCCTCTTTAAATAATCATTGAAAAAGGAACATCAAGAGTTACAATATTTGTACTGGATACCTTAACTTCACAAACATCCGTACAAAGAAAGGTATATAGCTGGATCTTCATCGTGTTCAACTACAGAATTGTCCTTTACAGACATTTGTTAGAATTACTAAGATCTTGTCTGTTGTCAAAGAAGGACAACAAGCATACTGTGACACTATTTATAATCGTAGTGGAATTACTCATATGTGGATTTTAAAGAACTCAAAAGATTTGTTAGATAATTTTAAATCCGGTCAATCTCTGAGGTTCATTCTTTGAAAACGTTCGATTTTTCAACTTTGTACACCACATTGCCACACGAAAAACTTATGTGTCGACTGAAAGGAACATTGTTGTTTTAGGCTATAATTCTACATTTTTTCAAAACATCTTATAAAGATAAGATTTGTGTCCCTTTGGGTCAGGTTTGCAGTATGCTTGATTTCCTTATTGACAACATATTTGTCAAATTTGGAAGAGAGATTTTTCAATAAAAATTTTGCATTTCAATGGGCACAAACTGTGCTCCTCTCCTCGCCGACTTGTTTCTATACTCTTTCGTTATTCCAGAGCATGCGGGACTTATATTGATTTCCTTAGCAGAGCGACACGTCTGACGCAACAATTGCTCACACAGGGTTATGTTTCTCCTCGGTTGCTGTCTTCACTCAAGAAATTTTACGAAAGACATCATGCACTTATAGACAAATATGGGGTTTCGATCTCTCAGATGAGTGCAGATGTTGGTTTGTCATAGGGTTTTGTTTTTCTTCCTTTACCGGATTTGACACGCTGAATGGACTATTGGCAACGCGACGGGTGTGCTATAGCAAGCAGGAACTGCTTACTCTTCCCGAGCACCTGACTTGTTTCGACTGGAGTTCGCGTTGTTGATTGATATTCAGTATTTTGTGTTTCCATGTTTCACATGTTGTCTGTTTTTGTCCCGTTCTTTTTGGTGTTTACTGGTTTTGTCTCTGCCCTTTCGGACTTTTGACATTCGGATACCCCATTGGTACCTCTGCTTCTTACGAGACTGAATTTCTTCAGGAACTCGTAAAGAACAAGAAGATGAAAGAGGCGAGGTAATTTAATCTTACTTTCAGATATATTGATGACGTTCTCTCTGTCAACAACTCGTCGTTTGGTAGATGGATTCCTTCAGTATATCCTCCAGAGCTAGAGATTAAAGAAACCACCGAATCCACTTGCTTTATATCATTCTTGAATCTACATCTCGAATTTGACCCGGGCGGTCATCTCATTACAAAAATTTACGATAAAAGAGACGATTTTAATTTTAAATAAATAACATACCAACGTCACCTGCATACGGTGTCTATATTTCACAACTAATTCGATATGCCAGGGCTTGTACACATTTTTCAGATTTTTTGATCCGACACAACTTTCTCCGTAACCGTCTATGAGACCAAGCTTATAAGAAAATACGTCTCATAGCCACTGTTAGAAAAATTCAATATCATGTTAGACGAAATGATAAGTTTTTGTTTTGATTAGTGTTTGGCTGGTTGATGTACTGAGATGATCACCCTAGCATCCCTTATATGTCATCACAAACCTGTTGTGTTTTGTGTTTTGTGTAACTATCGGACCCAAAGATCGCAATGGAAGAGGGAGGTTTGGTGCGCCTTAAAACTTGGTTCAACCCACCATTTCTTTTGAAATGCCTGTAACAAGTCAGGACCACTGCGTTCGTCAATTTTTCCGGTATGTATTCCTTGTTTTGTCTCGGCTTATGGACATTTGAGATTGATTCTCCAAGTTCGGTAATTTTGTTTTTTATACCTTTTTTTTATCCGGTCAAAAAAAAATGCAAAAAATTTTGGATTTTGTTTTGCATCGGTTTTCTATTTTTGTGATTTAAATTATCATATCGAAACAAATATTTACCAAAACCATTTTTACGTGAACCCACCTTACTAGGGATGGACACTTGATACATGTATCAACATTGCACTTTGTCCTATTATGTCCTATTATGTCCTATCATGTTCGACTTATAAAACCTAATTCCAAGAAAATTTTACAGTGTCATACTATTCTATGTAACTATATATATTATGGTCTTGAAGATCGCAATGGAAGAGGGAGGTTTGGCGCCATAAAACCTGGTTTAACCCACCATTTCGTTTGAAATGCCTGTACCAAGTCAGGACCATTGTGATCCACCAATTCTCCGGTATGACTGATTCGTTTTTGTCATTTTCTCTGGACTATGAGATTGATCATTCAAGTTCGGTAGTTTTGTTATTACCTTTATTTGATAAAAGAACTGCCATTCATTCCCCATTTTTTACAACTTATGGAAATAGCTTCTTTAATGATCCTGATTTAGATGATACACGATGTCAGACACAGTGTATAAGAAGAAAAGAGGCACCATTGGGCATTCGAGTGTCAAAAGCCAAAATGGGCAACGACGAAACTAGTAAACACGAACGAGAACAGCACGAAGAAAAAAACACATAAAACACAAATCAACCGAACAAAAATCAAAATCGCAAAATCTAGTCGTTACGAGAGTGAACTCATGTGCTCCGGAATATTAAGCAGTTCCTGCTTGCTATTGTTTGTACCCTGGAACCTTGTTGTCTTTGTTCAATTTAAGCTAAAAGCGTTTTATGTGTTTGGTCCTATCATTCTCACAAATGTGTTGATGATCGACATAATGAATTCAACAGATTATTTTTGCAATATTTATTTGGAACAAACTGCACAAGAAAGAATTTCACCATTCCTATATGGAGGACATCTTAATGACCCACATTCGGCGTAAACGGGATAAACCAGTTTTCCGTTTGCATTCTCAAAGCCACCTTCTAGCGCTTCTGGGTGTCGATCAACACATACATATTCACTTGCTGCTTGGTGGTCATATGCACCGGCTGACAATATTCCGGAATATTCCAACTTCCATTCAGCATGGCATGAATTTTTCCCAGGGATCATGAGAACGCTTGATGCATGCTTCGCAAGACACACGGCACAAGGAACATCTTTATCGTAAAATCCACCATAAACGCTATCCTGGTACTCGGCACCGTACATACGTGCTCGGACACCACTGTTTGTGCTCAAACCAGAGAAATGGTAAGGATCGTGGGGAAGACAAACATAATTAGCTGCTGATCCATAATGATTATACAAGCCACCTCCAGTCATCCCTATAAATGATCTTTATTATATGAATATATTTTTCAGCGTTGAAAACATACAGATATTTTTTGTCTGTTAATGTTTATTGTAAAATGCTTTTCATATTAGTTCAATTTTGACTGTGAAATTTGTTTTCTGTTATTACACATGTGTGTTGAGTTACCATATTTGTTGTACTTAATATTTCTAGCATAATTCATAGGTAACCCCAATCCGTTGTTTGATATCGAATGATTACTTTTGATAATGTACAAACTGGTTATATTTTATAAATATGTTAATTTTTTATACAATTGCTTGCAAAAAAACGAGGGTATATTGTTCTACCATCCGTAACGCCTTTGGTTACCCATCTCTTATCCACAACTCTTTCTGAACCAGTCATTGAAGTTTGATGAAGCTTTTACAGAAAAGTTTTGAAATTATGTAGATGTGCATCGCCTTAATTGAAATTTGTTGTGATTCTTTTGCTTGGAAGCGAATTTTTACTGATGAGCTGCGAATAAAAAGTTCTGGAAGTTGTCTCAAAATAGTTATATTTACCACTATAAACCAACTCTGTGTCATTTGAAGGGCATCCTGACCTTCCCCATCGAGTAAATACAGCTCTTGAACCTGCACGATAATTTAAAAGTTTATAAACAATAAAAATAATAATAAATCTAGTTTATTTCAGGATTCATCAGATTTTTAACGCATAT
Source organism: Arcuatula senhousia (assembly GCA_963971305.1). Classification (NCBI taxonomy): domain Eukaryota; kingdom Metazoa; phylum Mollusca; class Bivalvia; order Mytilida; family Mytilidae; genus Arcuatula; species Arcuatula senhousia. The sequence goes on along the minus strand of OZ020317.1, from coordinate 4,094,361 downwards.
TAGAGTTTTTGTGTTTCCATGTTTTACATGTTGTCTGTTTTTGTCCCGTTCTTGTTGGTGTTTACTGGTTTTGTCTCTTTTGACATTCGGATGCCCCATTGGTACCTCTGCTTCTTTGATTATCTTTTAGCGGGTAAACTGATGTTAAAAACTAAAATACATGATGAATTACAGGGGAAGTTGAAGACTTCAATTGTTCTAATTTGGTACATCCATTTTAAAAGAAATGGTGGATTGAACCAGGTTTTATGGGGCTACAACCTAAAACAAAAATAATAGAGCCCCCCCCCCCCCCGCCAAAAAAGAAAAAAAAAAAGAAAACACAAACAGAAATACCCCCACAAAAAAAATAAACAAACAAAGAAAAAAATCATTTACAAACTAACAAAAATATAAAATCGAGAAAAGATAAACTTACTTTGATTGATAAATTTTGAGTTAATTTGCTCCTGTGTCTGTACTTTTAGTTCCAGAGAGGTGATTTTTCGAGTTTGTGCAGTAGCTGTACTTCTCAAAGTGGTGACGGTATTCTCGAGAGAAGCAATCTTGGTTTGGAAGGCCAAGAACTGTGCTTTGAGTGATTTTATTTCCTGAATCTGATCGTAAACATCGTTGTCGTTTAAAAGAATACGTTTGTCTGAAGCCAAGGATAGACTGAGAAATCCACACACGAGAAAAACAGTCCAGAAAGCCCTCATTCTGGTCGACATGCACTGATAAGAAATCTTATGTTTACAATATTTGTACGTTGTTACAGTGCTGATAAACGTTACATACCATAAGGTTAAAGTATTAGAACAAAAAGCCTCCTATAGATTAGACTTGGCGTTCATATGGTGGCTTACAATTTTTTTTTATCCGTTTTAAGCTCACCTCACGTATTCAGCGTCAGCGTCGGCATGGTTAAAGTCGTTTTCCCTCTGAAAAGTACCAGGTAAACCATATTGGTATGGTACATGCACCTCAGAATGCTAAGCATGATAATTCTTTTAAAGCTGGCTGTGAACTCTTTTTTTTTTGCATTGATGACCATTTACAGAAAAGTGGTTGAAGTCCGATCTCGGCTATAGAAAAGTGTCACACCAACTATGTGGATGCTAAGTACAATGGCGATAATGCATGATTCAGATGCTGGCTGTGACCTACTTTTTCCGCATGGATGACCACTATAAATTTTGAATGTTTTAAGTTGATTCCCGCTTAATGACAATATTGCGTGCAACGAGCTGAGCTTTGTTATCGATAGATTGCCTGGTATGTTTTTACCTGGAAGAAGCAAAGAGGCACCAATGGGGCATTCGAGTGTCAAAAGCCCGAATGGGTAACAACGAAACTGGCAAACAAGAACAAGAACAGCACAAAGAAACACAAAACACAAAATCAACCGAACGGAAATCAACAATGCGAACTCAAGTCGTAACAAGAGTGAACCCAGGTGCTCCAGAAGAGTAAGCGGTTCCTGTCTGCTATAGCACACCTGTCGTGTTGCTAATTTCGAATTCAGTGTGTCGAATCCGGTAGAAGGAGTCAAAACAAATATACGACAAACCAACATCTGCACTCAATTGAGGGATATAAATCCCATATTTGTCTACGAGTGCACGGTGTCTACCGTAAAATTTCTTTAGTGAAGACAGCAACCGTGGAGCCAGGTCACCATACGCCCAAACACCATGTACTTCAGAAAAATCAAAGGGATCCATACTTTTTTAATCGATAACAATAGTTGAATTCCAACAATAATTTTAACGGTTGTTCAAGTGCAATAGACCGAAAAATATAATACTGTCTACATCTGAATGTTTAGTATATGAATGCGCCGAATTCTTTGCCCATCTTTTAAATTCAGAATACCAAACAAAACGGATAGTTTGGTTATAATGTGCATGAATATTGCAATCAGTGACCTTTCAAATAAAAAAATTAGTCGAAGACAACAAATAAAACAAACAAACAAAAACAAAACCAAAAGTATCGAATAGTAACGACAACCCCAAAATATTTATCCCATATCTAAATTACATCTAATCACCTTAAAGGGAAAGTTCACAAAAAAAAAATGAAAATTTGTCGTATGATTTCTAAGGCATTATCTAATCATGCTATATCAATTAGACTTTTATATATAATTTAATAAGCTGACAAATATGGAATTTTATTTTTTATCTTTTGGTTTCTGGTACGAGACCACAGTTAGCTCCCTTCAATTTTCGTTGTCCAATAATATAGTCCCTATTAAAACATAGTATTTCTTGTAAATGCTATTGTAATGTTAGTTTTTATGACTAAAGGATGAACTTGGAGTGAAATGAGAGATTAAAGATAGTATAAATTTATCAAACTTTAATTTTTTTGAAATTCATTGATAAAGTTGTGATTCGGCTTAGTGCAAAAAGGTGATTTTTTCATTTTTCAAGCACCTCTTTTCTGACCCTCTTAGGTGTAAATTTAAAAAAAAAATCAAAATTTTTTTAGACGGTAGGATTTTCTGAATTTTTAACTAATGTTCTGGAAGCTAATGAACTTTATGTGGGCAAAGTTTCATTTTAAAAGAAATGGTGCAATTTTTTTAATTTCACATAAGGCTATATTGAAAATGCATTAAAAATTTGGAAAAAATAACTATGGTCTCGGGCCTATTAGGTACGAGACCACAGTTAGCTCCCTTCAATTTTCGTTGTCCAATAATATAGTCCCTATTAAAACATAGTATTTCTTGTAAATGCTATTGTAATGTTAGTTTTTATGACTAAAGGATGAACTTGGAGTGAAATGAGAGATTAAAGATAGTATAAATTTATCAAACTTTAATTTTTTTGAAATTCATTGATAAAGTTGTGATTCGGCTTAGTGCAAAAAGGTGATTTTTTCATTTTTCAAGCACCTCTTTTCTGACCCTCTTAGGTGTAAATTTAAAAAAAAAATCAAATTTTTTTTAGACGGTAGGATTTTCTGAATTTTTAACTAATGTTCTGGAAGCTAATGAACTTTATGTGGGCAAAGTTTCATTTTAAAAGAAATGGTGCAATTTTTTTAATTTCACATAAGGCTATATTGAAAATGCATTAAAAATTTGGAAAAAATAACTATGGTCTCGGGCCTTCTGTCATTTTAAATTACACAAAACATCTAAATACCACATGGTCTCTTTTTGACAGCGACCCACCATTTACCTAATTATTGAATTGCCAATATATATAATATTTTTGTGTGCATCTTTGTTTAGGCATTTTAAAAAAGTGATAGAAAATCCTTATTTAAATTAACAAAATTGAGTTATTGTATAATAATTAATAATGATTTTTGGTACAAAAATCAATTTAGATAAGTCATTCTTAATTATTTAAGTCATGTTGTGTTGTGATAATCTTGCTTATAAATCGCATAATTGTTTTAAAAGCTAGAATGAAAATAAAGTGATTTTGTTTCTGAATGTTTGTATATTAGGTTTTGACTCCTGTAGGTATTGATAATTAGAATTTCCTGTTTATTTCACATTTATGTTTACCTAACCATTACACAGGTACCTGCTGAGAGACAATGACAATAAATTCACATTGATTAACACTTTTAGCAACCCCAGTGGGGGGTTAGAAAAAGGATGACCTGTAATTTACATAATTATATCACAATTATTTTCAATGAAATATGATGGTTTACATTTTAATACACAACTTCTTTCTTAAGAGTAAATAATCTTATTTTTTTTTTAATTAAAGGATAATTTATTGATAATAAAATCAAATTTAAAAGATAAAGATAATAGATTTATAAAACAATTTTGATAGATTTTTACATAGAAATAAATTTGAAAATATTAAATGATCTTGTCGACTTTTGATTATTTCAATTATTTTGTTGGTTATTGGACATACCACATGATCACTTAACGTTTTTTTGCTACTCAGTAGAAATTCTGATCAACTAAACTAGTCCCCTAATATAGAGTAGGGGACTATTTCAAATAAATATTCCCCAATATCTTTGTTATAAGTTAAGATATGAGCGAGAAAAATTGCACACTGTTATAAAATATTGTTCTGGACAATTTAAGACCACATATCAAAAATCGTAAACTTACCCTTTAAGTGTGTTTTTATCTTTGCTTAAACATTTTTGCATACTTGTTAATGAAATTTGGCGAAAAGATTCGATTAACCGTACACTTTAACCGTTTATAAGGGTAAAACAAACTTATTGAATGGCCATCAGGAAATGATCAATTCCAATGAACAACTGGTTTCTTTGATGCTTCTTATGTTGATATTTAAATGTGCAAAGAAATCCCATCTTTATGAGAGAAGCAAAGAGGCACCACAATCTGATTAAAATCAGATGTTAGTTTGGCTCCGTTAACTTCGTACTCCAGTACGAAGTTAACGGAGCCAAACTAACATCTGATTTTAATCAGATTGAGAGGCACCAAAGACTGTCAAAAGTCTGAAAAGTCAACGACAATACCGGTAAAAAGGAACAAGAGCAGCACGAAGAAGCACAAAACACAAAATCAACCGAACAGAAATCAACTACCAACCCGCATTGCATGTATTTTTTCCCATGAATCATAAGAATGCTCGAAGCTTGCTGAGCAAATCATACGGCACAAGGGACGCGTATACATTATCTTGAATTCCCCGCCTTAGATATGGGCCTTAACGCCATTGCTTGCTGTCACGCCAGTTAAATGATCAGGGTCATGAGGGAGACAAAAATGGTTAGATGCAGAACCAGAATATCCATACCAATCACCTGCTGCTAAACCTAAAATCAGAGAATAAGCATGTCTAAATACTTACATATTCTTTTTTTTATCATGCTAAATATTTATGGTATGCAACAACAAAAATTTGAAAGTTAAACCACGCTTAATGGCACCTAATTTTATTTTTTTATTCTGAAAAGCGACCGTTTTACTTATCCCCTTTTATTTTACTTTTTTCACGCTAATCCCAAACTTTTCAAACTGGTAAAAAGCCACTTAGTCATATACCAGGATTTGTCAGTCTTTGCAAGCAAAACTCCTAGCGTGTCTGATAAAGGTTTGTCCAGAAAAGCGCTTTACACGCATTGAATGTTTGTTTTTTATCATTTATATAAATAATATCAATATTCGGATCGTGTCTTTCTGGCACATATTCCATATTCTTTCGTTTTAAACTTTGTACAGTATTTACATAGCCCAATGGTTAAGAAATAAAACTGTTTAATACATGCTAGATTTACCTGTATAAACCAACTCTGTGCCATTTTTTGGACATCCTAATTTTCCCCAGCGAGAATATACGGCACCGGCACCTAAATACTATAGTAATTTATTATTTTAATATGTAAAGGATCTTTGAGGCTAAGTGTGTTACAGACAAAACTACAAAACAATTATTAGATAGATAGGTGTATGCATATACAAATATATAGTACTTGTATACATGTACGGTATGAAGACAGTTAAAAGTTGTTGTAATGTTTTAAACTACACCTAGCCGTTATGGTAACGCTCCTGATTTTTAACAAAAAATATACACGACAATGGAATGTGGAATAAATAAGTGTACGCGACATAACCCAAGTAAAATTGTCGATTAAAAAAATCTACAATGGAAGGCAGCTAGAAGCCCCCAACGTGACCAGCTTTCGCGCTCGGTGTCCTGCATTGGCCTGAGACTTTAGATACAATACATAAGATGCAACACCAATCCCCAAATCATCGTAGGAAGAACCAGTTTAAGAAGCAGTTTAAGCAGAATCCTGATTGAAAGGAATAGAGATTGAATAAAAACCAGCTTACCTTGACTTAACATCTGTTTCAAACTATTAAAGTTGACCTGCAACATCTTGGTTCTGGGAAATCATCTTTTGCTCGAGAGACAAATTTGTGTGAGCTTGATCAGCTGATGTCTTGTTCTGTGTAAGAATTTTCTGTTCTAAATAAGCAATCTGACTTGCAGCAGTTTGGTTTTGCGTAATAACTTTATTTTTAAGATATGATTTTTTTATTTGGACAGCTATCATATTTTTTTAGGTTGCCGATCTCCCCGTTTTGTGCATCAAACTTGGTCTGAACTGAAGCTAGCTCGACTTTGAGTGTGTGTAATTCCTGTATCTGCTGGTAGACGTTGTGTCGTTTAGCAATATTCCGTTATCTTTTAAGAACTCCGCATAAGGTAAAAACAGCGAACAAGTTAGTCCCCATTGTGTGTTGTATTTGTTGTAATTACTGATAAGAGAATCATTGTTTGCCGTTAGAGTGCACTGATAAAAAGTTGACATATTCACTTATATACATGTACTGAAGAGGAAATGGGCCGTTCCTTTATGACTTGTGTTGATTATTTTCATACTAAGACTTTAAGTCTAAAAGCAGGCATACAAGTTGCCTACATCGATTAAAGTTACTTTAGACAATTTAGATTTTCGACTCTACAATAATTTTGATTCAAATACTGCCGATGAAAAGTTACTCCTCGAGATACTCAGAAATGCATAACACGTGCATCTTAACAAAATTGACAGTTTTATCAACACCTACTTTCTAATAACTGGGTCGATAAGCTATGCAGGTGGACAGGGTTATAATGAAGTAAATATAGATCCGTGTCGCCACCTGGATTTTACACCCAAGATGATGAGTAGAAGTGAATATTGCTTAATGTAAATTTCTATACGGTTAATAGATCATTCGAGATTTTGAGATGTGTATGAATTTCAAGTGTTCTATTTCATCTGCGCAATGTTTCAGAAGTAATGTGGTATAGATATATAAGATATGTTTTTGGCGGTAATTAAGCTATCGAAGTTTCCACACTAAACCAGTTCGACAAGTTTTTATAGCGTCATGAGTGAAAGAGAATCTTCAGGCGAAAACGAAGAGTCGAGTAGACCGCAAGTTAATACACCAACTTTTCAACCTGAAGACGCCGTAGCATTATTCTCCAGTAAATTGGATTCAGCTTTAGACAGGCAAAAAAGGGATATATTCCGAGAAATAGAAAATCGTATGAAACCGCCAGCGCCAGAAGTGCCAAGTAAGTCTACACCCAAGTTTCGATTTGAAGCTAATCAAAAGCAGTTCGACGTTAACACTGAAATTTTATCGAGCATTACGAACGCAATTGAGTATATCAAACGTGGGTCAACCTCTAGTGCTAATAAACAACTTGACAGCGCATCCGAAAATTTGAATAAAAGAAATAAGATTCTCCGCATTGCCGATAAGTACGGGTGGGATACCGTAGAAGAGTACATCGATGACCCTATAACCGACGGCACGGACGACGCTGCAAAGTTGAGGCAGGCAGAATACCGAGCAAAACAGAAAAGAAAATTTAAAAGCAGAGCGACTGTCGAGCCTTATCCTAAAAATGTCGACAAGCAGCAAGAGCACCTTTTTCGAGAGTCTGGCACATCATCTAGAGGCCAAATACTTAAATCAGGAGGATTACCAGCAAACGGATCAGCTAGAGCGTACACACCCGCGGAGTATTACGGGGCCAATCAACAGAAGTAAGGTGAAACGAGATGTTACTACTGCAACGAAGCCGGTCATTGGGCCTATTCTTGTCCAAGAAAGTCTCGTCCCCACAGTTCAGGACCCACCTATGCAGTTGGTGCACCAGGAAAATGAATCAGTTAAGTACAATCTATCATTTAATATTTGGAATCCTGATAAAAAAAATTACAGATAAGAGTAGTACATTTACAGTCGGAAGTTTAAGAAAAAATTTACATTTTTGGAAAAATGTTTTGTTTGCTAACGATTTTGTGCTGAATGTTATAGAATTTCGGTATTTAATTCCGTTCTTTTCTCCCCCTCCTTTTGCAAGATAGAAAAACAATTCTTCCGCGCTTAATCATTCATCATTTGTTGTATCCGCTATTGAAAAAATATTAGATTTACAGGTAATAAATGAATGCATAGGATACGTGCCTTGGGTTGTTAATCCTTTAACCGTGTCTGTTAATGCTAACGGCAAAGAAAGACTGATTCTAGATTTGCGTCATGTAAATAAATATGTTGAGAAAAGAAAGTTTAAATTCGAATCTATACCCGAGGCTACACAATATATCTCAGGGCAAGGTTTTATGGTGAAATTTGACCTTAGATCAGGGTATCATCACGTGACTATACACCCAGATCATCAAAAATACCTTGGTTTTTCTTGGTCTTTTGACGGTCGTCCTAGATACTTTGTCTTCCGTTGTTTACCTTTCGGTTTATCCGTTGCTGGACACGTTTTTTCTAAAGTGCTTAGACCGTTAGTTAACCATTGGCGATCTCATGCCTATCGTATGGTAGTCTACTTAGATGACGGATGGGGTTTCGCGGAGTCTTTTGATCAATGTTTATGCCTTTCCAAGGATGTCAAGAAGGATTTGATATCCGCAGGTTTTTATATAAACGACGAGAAAAGCATCTGGGAACCTACACAGAAATTAACGTGGTTAGGTTTTGTCTGGGATACTAATAATTTATTGCTTCAAATTCCAGAAGAAAAATTACTTAATTTTAAAGCAGACGTATTAAATTTACATTCGAATTTAAACTCCTTAACTGCTAGAAAATTGTCTAAAGTTACAGGAAAAATCATTTCTTTTATCCCTAGTTTGGGTAATATTTGTAGAATTATGACACGTAATTTACTTATGATTATTGCAACAAGCGACACATGGGATAGTTATATTACGCTCACAGACCCAGCCCTTGTCGAGTTAGATTTTTGGTTTTACAAATGCCAATTTTTACCGTCTCGAAAGTTGATTATATCAGATCGTATGCCTGAGAGAATAGTACTTACTGACGCAAGCGGGTATGCATGCGCCGGATTTACAGTCGAGACAAATTCAAAAGTTGTTCACAAAATGTGGCCAGTTTCTGAAAAAGCTACGAGCTCAACCTACAGAGAACTGTTAGCAGTCTTGTTCACGCTACAGTCTTTATATTTAGATTTGGCAAACAAGGTTGTTAAATTATATACAGACAACCAAAACGTTGTCAGCTCAGCGTTGATTTAATTTTACGCGGGCTTCATATTTATAATAAAATATTATTATTTCATTTTACTCAGTGTGTTGAGCTTAATTTTTCGAATGTTTATATATGCGTAAGTCCCGTTTTGGGCTTCATATTTACAATAAAATATTATTATTTCATTTTACTCAGTGCGTTGAGTTTAGTTTGCGAATGTTTATATGTGTGTAAGTCCCGTTTGGGCTTCACATTTGTAATAAATCAGTATTATTTCATGTTACTCAGTGTGTTGAGCCTAGTTTGCGAATGTTTATATATGCGTAAGTCCCGTTTGGGCTTCATATTTGTAATAAATCAGTATTATTTCATATTACTCAGTGTGTTGAGCCTAGTTTGAGAATGTGTATATATGTGTAAGTCCCATTTGGGCTTCATATTTATAATAAAATATTATTATTTCAATTTTACTCAGTGTGTTGAGCTGAATTTTCGAACGTTTATATTTGTGTAAGTCCCGTTTGGGCTTCATATTTGTAATAAAACAGTAATTTTTTCATGTTACTCAGTGTGTTGAGCCTAGTTTGAGAATGTTTATATATGCGTAAGTCCCGTTTTGGCTTCATATTTATAATAAAATTTTATTATTTCATTTTACTCAGTGTGTTGAGCTTAATTTTCGAATGTTTATATATGTGTAAGTCCCCTTTGGGCTTCATATTTGTAATAAATCAGTATCTTTTCATGTTACTCAGTGTGTTGAGCCTAATTTGAGAATGTTTATATATGCGTAAGTCCCGTTTGGGCTTCATATTTATAATAAAATTTTATTATTTCATTTTACTCAGTGTGTTGAGCTTAATTTTCGAATGTTTATATATGTGTAAGTCCCCTTTGGGCTTCATATTTGTAATAAATCAGTATCTTTTCATGTTACTCAGTGTGTTGAGCCTAGTTTGAGAATGTTTATATATGCGTAAGTCCCGTTTTGGGCTTCATATTTGTAATAAATCAGTATTATTTCATATTACTCACTGTGTTGAGCCTAGTTTGCGAATGTTTATATATGTGTAAGTCTCGTTTGGGCTTCATATTTGTAATGATTCAGTATTATTTCATATTACTCAGTGTGCTGAGCTTTTAAATTTGTGAATGTTTATATATGTGTAAGTCCCGTTTGGGCTTCATATTTGCAATAATTCAGTATTACTTAGTATTTGATATTACTCAGTGTGTTGAGTTTAATTGGTGCATGTCTAAATATGCGTAAGTCCCGTTTGGGCTTCATATTTGTAATGATCCAGTATTATTTCATTTTACTCAGTGTGTTGAGTCTAATTTGTGGTGTTTATATACGTGTAAGTCCCGTTTGGGCTTTATTTTCGTAATGAATCAGTATTATATCATTTTATTCGGTGGGTTGAGTCTAATTTGTGATGTTTATATATGTGTAAGTCCCGTTTGGGCTGTATATTCGTAATGAATCAGTATTATTTCATTTTACCCAGTGTGTCGAGCCCAATTTGTGAAAGTTCCGTTTTGGGGCTTCCTATTTTTAATAAATCAGAAATCTATTTCATACTACTCAGTGCGTTGAGCTCAATTTGTAAATTTATATATATTTATATGTTCAAGTCTCGTTTTGGGCCTCATATCCGTAATAAATTAGTATTGTTTAAAATTTGCGAATTCTTTAATTAAATTTTTTATTTGTTTATCGTTACAGTTGAGGTTTAATCATTCACACTGGAAGTCACTGAAGACTTTGTCAACTCCTTTCTTAAGTCACCTTGCCTCTCAAATGCCATCTATAGTTAAGGCCGGAAAAAGCGACAATACTATAAAGAAATATGACGGTTATTTTTCTAAATTTAAGCGTTGGTGTTTGAAATATGATTTACACTATTTACCAGCTTCTGTGACTACTATATCTTTATATTTATCTTTTCTGATCCAGTCAAACGTGTCTACGTCCGTATTGAATGCTAATTATTACAGTATTAAGTGGGAACATGATTTAAACTTATTTGACGATGTTTTCAAAGACAATTTTTTAAAGCTCGTTTTGGAAGGAGGTCTCAGACTTTTAGCCCAACCTGTTAGAAAGAAATCTCCCATTACCGCAGACATTTTGAAGATGGTAGTTTTAAAATATGGTGTTTCCAGCGACATTAAAGATTTGCGCATTTGTTGTCTTATGTTATTGGGTTATCCCGGTTTCTTGAGATTTGATGAGCTTTCGCATATAAAAGCTAATAATATATCTTTTTTCGATACACATGTTGAAATCACAATAGAGAAAAGCAAAACGGATATTTATAGGCAAGGGAATGTAGTGATTATTTCAAGAACAGAAACACAAAATTGTCCGGTTGTTATGTTACAAAGATATTTGGATGAAGCGCATTTAGACATGAATTCCGATCAATACATTTTTAGAGCAGTTTCTTATTTTAAGTCTACAAACACAACAAAATTATGCAAACAAAATAAGCCCATATCATACACAAGAGCTAGAGAAATTGTATTAGAAGCATTACAACAATTAGGTTTTGACAAAAAACAGTTTGGTCTACACAGTCTAAGAAGTGGCGATGCAACTGCTGCAGCAAGCAACTCTATCCCGGATAGGTTGTTAAAATCACACGGGAGGTGGAGATCAGATAAGTCAAAAGATGGTTACATTCAAGAGTCAATAGGAAACAGACTATTAGTTTCAAAAAACTTAGGACTTTAATTTATATACACATTTCATATTTTACTGCATCTTTGTATTGTCGAGCTGTTTAGTGTGGAACTCATACCCTGATTGGTGTTATAGTCTTTATTTAGTTTAGAAATATTTTATGTTCGGATAAGCGAAGCGAAGGAGAACATAATTTTTTTTATTATAAGAGATAATGAATCAAATTAAATTGATAAAATAAGCAAATTTATTATTAAAATTATCAAGAGCATATGAACTTCAGGGACCCCATAGAACAAAACTTAAATATCCTATTTTTAGAGGGGGACACGTCCCAAATATTGACTTTTGAAATGATGCTTGATGCTTGGTGGTAACCAAGAGGCCAATTTTAAAGGAATTTTTGCTGCGGTAACCTATGGATTCTGGGTTCCCATTTACACCCAGAGGGATGAAACTTTCCAGAAAAGTTAGTAAAATGTTACAAATTTTTGTCCTCTTTGAGTGATGGTCCAAAACGTTAACATTACGGGCAATGGAAACATTTACTTCCTTATAACCTATATGGGAAATGATAGGGGCCAAACACTGAAAATGACATAGGGGTGCCATAAATGGTCTCACTTTATGAGATTTGACTATTTTTTTATTATCTGGACCAAAAACATTTGATAATTTTTATAATAAATTTGCTTATTTTATCAATTTAATTTGATTCATTATCTCTTATAATAAAAAAAAATTAAGCAATATTCACTTCTACCAATCATCTTGGGTGTAAAATCCAGGTGGCGACACGGATCTATATTTACTTCATTATAACCTATAAGCTCAGAAATGCCTCAGATGCCTCTGGCTTATATGCAAAGTTACAGATTGATCAGAAGAGAGATATTCAAAATACAGCTACTTATATAAGGCTACTCGGCCAAAAATGATGTGTTGCTTGCAATCTAAAGGGAATTAAAGGAAGCTATATGGCAATAATTTTCTATTTTCATGACATTTAAGCCAATAAATTACTTTTATCAATCAGAAAATACAAACAGAACAAATCTCATAAAAATCCAAAACGTTAACATTACGGGCAATGGAAACATTTACTTCCTTATAACCACAGGTGGTCGCCGAGGGAAATCACACGTCAGACAAGAATTTTACCAATAATATGTTTTTGTAATTGTTTCAATATTTGAAATTCGAATTTGTTTGACGCACCAAGATTTTTCCCCTTGCAATACACATGATCAATATCCTTTGGACTTGTTTTGGCTTCCTTGTACCGATAATATTTGGTATAGTACGTCTCTTCCGAAACATGATTTTTAACCCTTCCAAGGTATTTTGATGAAAATGCAGCTGGAGAGAGGTTACTTTTTTTAAATGTGCATATTCGACATTTTTCCCCCATACTGAGACTTTAAATTATATCTTTGAACCCATAACGGCACGAGTTGATTATACGATGTCTTGAAAATTGTTTGGATTTGAAACTTCATTATAGAAATGCAAAATAAAAACATAGAATCGCTATGCTGTAATATATGCATATTTCAAGGTGTAATTTGTCATCGGCAGCATTGGAATCAAAGCATTTGAAAATAATAAAACAAAACTATTGAAGACCAGTACTCAAACCAAGAAAATAATATGTTAACAAAATACAATTTTAAAGTTGATGACTTTGCGACGTCAAGTGTTGGTTTGTTTGTATGTAATCTTCAATAAATTACAATGTGAATCAAACGAGCAATTCAAAGTAGTATTTTTTTCTTAGTCCCCTCTAGCCATTCTGCATGGGTACGATCAGGATATAAAAAAATGGTTTATTGTTATAACCAGTTTAGTCGAACATATTCTTTTTAGTTAAAAGATAATTGAAATGCCGTTTAACAAGAACAGCATAACAAAATTACCCGTTTTATAACCGTTTTTTGGTATTTGTATTGGGTCAATAACCACTGCTAGTGGACCATAGGTCCCCGATGGTTATCACAAGCCTGGTCGTCAGACTTTTCTGACACGAATTAACCAACAAATTTAGATATTTTTTGTCGTTGAAAATTCCAATGGTAAAATTCAAATTGTTTTAAACTCCAGGTTTTTTCCTTGTACTGCACATGGTTAATATCATCTGTACTTGATTTTGCTTTCTTGTTCGATGTGTTTTGAGTACTTTTTGTTCAATAATTTTGGTTTTTGATCTTCAAATGTTTTGATTCAAACGCTGCTGATGAGAGATTACTCCTTAAAATATCAGTTCTTTTTCGATGTGTTTTGGTTTTGAGGACTTTTAGATCAATACTTTTGGTTTTGATCTTCCAATGTTTTGATTCAAATGCTGATGATGAGATGTTACACCTTGAAAGTAGTTCATCCTTGAATATATAGAATACAAGCTAGTATTCAAACGTATAGTTTATATGGATAGTTATAAATTTTATCATAGATCGTGTCAGACAAGTCTGACGACCAGGCTTGTGACTACCCTCGGTGACCTCTGATCCACCAGCAGCGGTTATTGCCCAGTGGTTACTCGTTAGATAATAAGGATAAAAATTCCAGTTAAGCATTGATGTTCTCAGTCAAGTTTTATATTAAAAGCCATCTACAAACTATTCGTTTGTCAAGGATAAACTGCCTTTTTTATTGTTGTCTTCTTTCCTTCTTGTCAGTAGACCTTGTATGAAAATAGTGATCTCTGGTCATGCTTGAAAACATATTAAGATTAAGTTTGTTATCAATTGGATTTTTAAAATTAACTATTTTTAAATCTAAAATGGTTTAACATGGTTTAATTAAAACAATGGACGCTTTTTTAAGTATAATAATTTATTTGGAGCATACCACGCATGACAGAACGTCACCATCTTTATACGGGGGACACCTTAATGAACCACATTTGGCAATAACTGGATAAAAAAGTTTTCCATTTTTATCTTCGTAGCCACCTTCTAGAGCCTCTGGATGTAGGTCAACGCATACGAATTCACCTGCTGATGGATGAAGATAATACCCGGCTGACAGAATCCCCGAATATTCTAACTTCCATCCCGCATTACAGGTGTTTTTGCCAGGTATCATGAGAACTCTTGATTCATGCCTAGCAAGACACACGGCACATGGAACATCTTTGTCTTTATGCCCACCATATACGTTGTCTTGATATTCGGCACCGTACATATGTGCTACATAGGTCGGGTTAAGGCCAGTTAAAGGATGTGGGTCGTGAGGAAGACAAACATAATTAGCTGCTGATCCGTACTCATCGTAATAACCCCCTCCTGAAAATCCTAAAACATAACATTTATTAATATGATTTCATAATCTTTCAAAAAATCCTTATTGACCACAATTTTATAATTTTTCTTGATGATGATTAATAATATAAATATTTTGCATGCAAACCGAGTACATGAACGCTTTAACTCAATCGAAGGTGTTTACCATCGAAATAAAAGAAGCAAAGGTGTACCAAAGTGATAATCAAAATTACAAATACCAAAACGCGGGTATAAACGGTTAATTTGGATATGCTTTATATCGATATTTCAAGGAGTAACCTCTCATCAGTAGCATTTAAATGAAAACAATTGAAGGTCAAATTCCCAAACTGTTGAAAACGAAAAGTACTCAAAACCAAAACGTTCGAACAAGGAAGCCAAATCCAGCACCGAGGATATCGACCATGTGCAATACAAGGAAAGAAACCTGGTGTATCAACATCCTAAAACCGTTAAGACAAATACAAAACCGGTAGACAAAAAATCATCACCACGAAACAAACCATAAAACATACACACACACATAACAATAAAACCCAGTGAACTCAGGTGCTCCGGAAGAGTAAGCAGTTCCTGCTTGGTATAGCACACCCGTCACGTTGGCAAAACATCTGTGCTCATCTGAGAGATAGAAATCCCGTATTTGTATACAAGTATATGATGTCTTCATTAAATAAACTAACAATAAACTTCATGGTGTTTAATATTTTCTAAGTAGACTCATCAGAGATGCTCTACCCAAAAGTTGAAATGCCAAATAAACAATGTAAAATAAAACAGGACACAGAATGCCTAAAAAATACAGTTTTAGGATTTAAAAAGGTAGACACTAAACTAAAATGTGCTGGGTAAATCGCTGGAAGAAAATATCATCTGCTGATAAAATTTACAACTTAGTTAGGCACGGACCATTTAACTTGAAAGGGGGGGGGGCTTGGTTTTTTTGTTTTGATCAGAATTTTTTTTTTCCGCGCAGAGCGGACAAAATATTTATTTTTCGAAAGCGTCGCGACAG
The DNA here is from genome assembly GCA_963971305.1 of Arcuatula senhousia. Taxonomy (NCBI): domain Eukaryota; kingdom Metazoa; phylum Mollusca; class Bivalvia; order Mytilida; family Mytilidae; genus Arcuatula; species Arcuatula senhousia. The sequence continues at coordinate 4,078,414 of OZ020317.1, read as the reverse complement.
AATATTTTTTTTTCATTATCAGCATTTTTTTATAGCAGAAATCATTCTTCAGAATATTTTTTTTCTTGCTCTCAGCTGCCAAAATATTTTTTTCATCAAAAATAATTTTCAGAATACTTTTTTAGGAAAAAACCAAGGCCCCCCTTCAAGTTAAATGATCGGTCCCTTATAAAATATAATGATGTACCGGTTAAGTAAAACAATATACTAGTAAGTAATATTTACCACTGTAAACCAACTCTGTGTCATTCGTGGGACACCCCATCCTTCCCCAGCGAGTATAAACAGCACCAGAACCTGTAAAATTCATATATGAAAGTTCAGGCAAAATCAGACAATAAGCCGAATGCCTATGCAATTAGCTATTGCCTAGTCTCTAATGTTATTGCCTGAATGACTCCAGGCATTAAGACTTAAGACTAGGAAATAAAAAGAGGCCGACATTAGGCTTATTGCTCTCTTTTTATTCCCTCTCGTAAGAGAAATAGTTTAATTGGAATCTGTCTGTTGCTGTCTGTTCATCCATCCGTTCAGACTTAAAAAAACAGTTACATAACTGATTATCGACTTAATTCAAATTTGGTATAAGCTGTAGCTCGATGGGTTGTGCTGTGTTTCCTCTTTGTGTGTCAGTTGTCGGTTTTCTATTGATCTGGCCCCCCTCCGCGGGGTTGTCAGGTATATATAACAAAAAGCCTAACTACTGAAAATAGAAGGCCAATGTGTGTGGCGAGTGTCACGCTTCAAGCAGGTTAAAGTTCTTTTGTGGACTGGAACGACCCTATAACATTAGCAATTATACTATATACATATACTAAAATTCATGCTACTAATATTTTAAGACACGCCAAAAGTACTTCAGGTGACCTTGACCTTAAGGGAAATCTTTGTCAAACCCATAAGCTTTGAAATAACAAACCATAAACTACCTTAGCTTGAGCGGACTGAATGTTGCTGCAAGTCAGCTAGAAGAAGTTTTAGACTCAGAAGTATATCCTTTTTCACCCGGCTGGTTAGGTATGGTTCAACTTGAAGCATTTTGTTCTGGACATTTTGTTTTTCGTGCTAAAGGGCAAAAATAAACCCAATAATTTTTTTCTAATTTACACGACAAAAATAATTCTTCATTATGAACAATATTTCATACAGCAAAAATCCTTTTTCTAAATACTTTTCTTAACATCTGCTACCAAAGTATTAAATATTTTGTTTCATACACGATCAGATTCAAAACAATTTAACCCAGCCCCTTCCCTTAAGGGTTTTCAACGGTGGATCCTTTTACAGATATAATATTTCTAAATTGTTCTTTATAATAGAGTAAGGGATTCAGTTTTGTGCGTAAATTTTTGTGGAAAATGAATTTCTTTAAAATTTTTTACCAAAGCAGTCCAGATTTAATTTACAGACACTTTCGGTTATTGTCTATGCGTCTATCTTAAAGCCCCCTCTCAAGCTGGCGTTTCGCCCAAAACTTGACGAGTTAGATAATAAGATTTTATACTGGTGAGTCTATAAAACTTCGTCGAGTTGACTAAGTTATAAATTAAAAATTTTTGCATCAATTTTATCAAGATTAAGGGTCACAGTTGAGGATAATGCATCAGTGTGTTTAGATATATTATTTAATATACGATTGTAACATTTGGATTTGCCCGACTGCATAGATACAATGACCTAAATTAAGTGTTTTTTTTCAAAAGTTTGCTTATTGTAGTACACTGACACTCAATGATAGTTCGCGTTTTAATGTTAAAAAGATCTTAATACCATAATAATACATTTGTTAATAAAATTGGGAAAATGTCACAGTTAAAAACAAATATTTGTCACAATTTAATTTACTGTTTCTTCAAGCTTTTTTGTAATTCTTCTAATTTTTGACTGACCTTGTTGCTCAAAGGATTTGATCTTTTGGGTCTGGGTGGTAACTGTACTTCTTAAAGTGGTTATCTCAGTTTGCTGGGCGGTAACGGTATTCTCGAGAATACCAATATTGGTTTGGAATGCCGTGAACTGTGCTGTGAGTGTCTGGATCTGTTGATAAACATCGTTGTCGTTTAAGAGAATCCGTTTATCTGAAGCCAAAGATAGACCGAGCAATCCATACAAGAGAAAGTACACCTTCATTCTGGTCGACATAATTGATAAGAAAATCTTATGTCTGCAATCTTCCTGGGTTGTCACAGTGCATTGTACTGATAAAGTTAACATATCAAGAAGGTCAAGAAAGACTTAGAAATGTCGAATGGTTGTGTACATAAAAAAACATTAAAAAAGAATAATGCAATGTTAATCGCTCGAACTCACAATCAGTTATTTTTTGTTTGGATCATTTTATTGTTGTTCCTGAAAAGAGACATTTCGCTGGATTTTTGATTTTATCCGTCAGGGAATCATGAATTGGCTGCAGGTTTCTCTTAAACCATAAGTGAAGCATGAATGGGCTTCATGTACAAATTTAGTAACTATATCTGAATGTGTACGATTCCAAATAAAACTATTATTAGAAGCATCATTACCGAAAAGTTCCTGGTATTAAGTTCTTTCTTCTCCAGCACCCATGGGCCAGAGCGTGACGGCGGGAAAACGACAAGGAAGCAATTTAATTAAACGGTTTTTAGTCAATTTGTTGGTAGGATTTGTGTTGGTCGGACAAATTTGACGACTGGGCAAAGAATTACTTCGCTTAAACATTAAGTCAATCAGGGAAGCATGAATAGGCTGAAGATCTCCCTCGAAACCTTAAGTCTATCAGGTAGGCATGAATGGGCTGCAGTTTTCCCTCGAAACCTTAAGTCTACTAGAGAAGCATAAATAGGCTGCAGATTTCCCTCTAAACCTTAAGTCTATCACGAAGGCATGATTGGGCTGCAGATTTCCCTCGAAACCTTAAGTCTACTAGGGAAGCATGAATAGGTTGCAGATTTCCCTCTAAACCTTAAGTCTACCAGGAAGGCATGATTGGGCTGCAGATTTCCCTCGAAACCTTTAGTCTACTAGGGAAGCATGAATAGGTTGCAGATTTCCCTCTAAACCTTAAGTCTACCAGGAAGGCATGATTGGGCTGCAAATTTACCTTGAAACCTTTCATCTACCAGGAAGGCATGATTTGGCTGCAGATTTCCCTCGAAACCTTTAGTCTATCAGGTAGGCATGAATGGGCTGCAGTTTTCCCTCGAAACCTTAAGTCTACTAGAGAAGCATAAATAGGCTGCAGATTTCCCTCTAAACCTTAAGTCTATCACGAAGGCATGATTGGGCTGCAGATTTCCCTCGAAACCTTAAGTCTACTAGGGAAGCATGAATAGGTTGCAGATTTCCCTCTAAACCTTAAGTCTACCAGGAAGGCATGATTGGGCTGCAGATTTCCCTCGAAACCTTTAGTCTACTAGGGAAGCATGAATAGGTTGCAGATTTCCCTCTAAACCTTAAGTCTACCAGGAAGGCATGATTGGGCTGCAAATTTACCTTGAAACCTTTCATCTTCCAGGAAGGCATGATTTGGCTGCAGATTTCCCTCGAAACCTTTAGTCTATCAGGTAGGCATGAATGGGCTGCAGTTTTCCCTCGAAACCTTAAGTCTACTAGAGAAGCATAAATAGGCTGCAGATTTCCCTCTAAACCTTAAGTCTATCACGAAGGCATGATTGGGCTGCAGATTTCCCTCGAAACCTTAAGTCTACTAGGGAAGCATGAATAGGTTGCAGATTTCCCTCTAAACCTTAAGTCTACCAAGAAGGCATGATTGGGCTGCAGATTTCCCTCGAAACCTTTAGTCTATCAGGAAGGCATGAATGGGCTGCAGATTTTCTTAGAAACCTTCAAGTCAATTACCGAAGCATGAATGGGCTTCAGATGTCCCTCGAAACCTTAAGTGAAACTAGAATATTGTTTATCTTACCTCCAAACAAAGTGGCAGACCAAGTAGACAAGCAACTGATGTAACTACCAATGTCAACCAAACTCTTCGCTATCGAAAAAAGGGGAGACTTTTATGTAAAGAGGCAATCACTGGTTCTAACGCCCCGAACTAAAATTATGGTAAAATAAGATCAGGAGTTGGTTATTTCTTAATTCTAGATATTCAAATTAAAAAGTATGTTTATAGTTCCAGCCTTGAGTTTTCATAATCCAAGTAAGCTGAACAATTGATGTTTTATTGTATATTTGTATTTAGTTATGTCACCCCAGACGAAAGTTGGGTAACATATTGTTATTCTATTTGCCGCCATTTTATTCTTCCACAATATTTTGTCCGACGTTTTTCTCGGAGATGGGTGAATGGAATGACATGAAACTTTGCCAACTCCAAGGTAGTCATCTGAAGTTGTGCCATGGACGTTTAAATTTTTCCAAGATGGTCGCCATTTTGAAAATGGTCACCGGAATAATCGATTTTTTTACGCCTTATATCTCGGTAACCTAGGTGCTAGAGCGGCTAAAATTTTGCATGTGGATAGACAAATGCAATATCTCGGAATTGATCAAAAAATTTTGAAGCGATATTTACCGTTTTTGCGTCATTTGCGAAAATGCGATTTAAAAGGCAAAAACGTCACTTATTCTTCCATAGAATTTATGTATACATTAATACAAATTCAAAGTTATTAGATATATCAACAACTATTTATATCTAAACTAATTTGGGGATGATGAACAAGATGCAACTGGGGTGACATCTGCTATTGCTCGCAATTGCAATTCTAGTTTGACTTGCTTTCGTTTTCTTATTTAATTTAATACATTAAATTAGTGTAACATTAACGTTAAATTAGTCTTAATCGAGATTAATATTTATTAATGTTAAAAAATGCCTATGTAAGTTTTGCACCAGCTGACAAGAGAAAAAAATGAATGCCAAAAGGAATGTGAAGGACGACAAGAAGCGGAGATGAAAGAGTTTGGATACAGCTCTGGGGAATTATTATAAGACTGTAAGAGATATGTTTTAAATTGATCCTCATTAAAAATTGAGTTTATAGTTCCATAATTCAAATACTTGTAAGAACTACTGTAAACCAACTTATTTTAGCGACTACTTTATGTCATGTTTTAAGGTCAGAAGGCGATTTTGCTCCTTTTTTATTTTTGCGATTTTTTAAACAATTATTACCATGAAAAATGACTTATTTGCGACAATTAATTTGTTTTAATTAGTTGGTTTTTAATGTTTTGATATTCAATTTCCCTAGTATGTCTTTGGCTTGTTTTGGACTTTTTTCTTTGACAAATGACATTCAGCCTTTCAATTTGTAGGTTTTGCTGCTACCCTTTTTTTAAAAGTATTCTTTATCGACTTTAAACACATTGGATATTATCCATAATGAACCATATTCTATTCAATTTAAGTGTCAAACCTGATAAAGTGACATTTTCTTTATCTTGGTGACTTGAATGGGCCATAAATCCAAGTACTGCAGAAATGACAAAACCTCCGAAAATACTGGTTCCCTCTCCTAGTCCAAGCAACAATATGGAATCCCTTTTTGTAAAAGTAAAGTAAAGGGGTATTGGTGCAACATTTATTTAATATGTATAATGTTAATAGAAGTCATGACATCGGGTTTGACATTTTTACACTTCTATATTTAAAATCAATACAAATATATATACCTAGTATTGCCAAGGAGAATACAAAAGAAGAAGACGATTTAAAATCATTAAAAAAAAGTTTTGATAATGCAACTGAAGTATTCTTTTACGATTTTGACAAATTTTCGAAATTCTCAGTTTTTACATCAAAATAAGGTAAAATTGAGCCCGTTACAGATAACTATGGAACGCCATAGCTGCCTTATGATAACGTTTTTCATTATGTGATACTTCTCCATTATGTGATGATACTTTGTCATTATGTGATGGTACTTTGTCATTATGTGATGATACCTTGTCATTATGTGATGACCAGTACTTCTTCATAAAGACAAAGTATCATCACATAATGACAAAGTATCATCACATAATGAAGAAGTATCATCACATAATGACAAAGTATCACCACATAATGACAAAGTATCATCATAAAATGACAAAGTATCATCACATAATGAAACTCATCATCATAAGGCAGCTATGGCGTTCCATACGTTACCACAATCTTCATTCCATTATTATCATCTACTTAACAAATTCATTTCAAATTATCATCACTTTTCATAGGTTTAAACAGCTAAACTATGCTAAAGTTAAAGCTATAAAACCAGAGAAAACCCTTTTCCGCCCAAGTTCAAACTCTTATTTTCCGTCTAAATTTCAAAATTGTCTAAACCCTAAGGTTCTTACTACCCCAGACATAGGTTGAATATCTTAGTAATAATTTGGTTCCCCAGTTTGGTATTTTTGGTTATACTGTTCTATGCTCTTCATATTCATACAGTGTTTGGCATTTTCAATATTTTGGTAGAGCGCCTCTGATGAGTCTTGAATAGAAGAAACGCGCGTCAGGCGTAGCAAAATTTATTGTCTGGAACTTTGTTGTCATTTGTATTTCGAACACACGTGAAGGTTAGCACTGCTGGTGATGTTTAAATTCCCCGAGGTTAGCCCGCTCCGGCACCAACACTTTTGAGTTGGAGAATACATCAAAGCTTTAAATTATCCGTCTAAATTTCAAAATTGTCTAAACCCTAAGGTTCTTCATACCCCAGACATAGGTTGAATATCTTAGTAATAATTTGGTTCCCCAGTTTGGTATTTTTGGTTATACTGTTCTATGCTCTTCATATTCATACAGTGTTTGGCATTTTCAATATTTTGGTAGAGCGCCTTTGATGAGTCTTGAATAGACGAAACGCGCGTCAGGCGTAGCAAAATTTATTGTCTGGAACTTTGTTGTCATTTGTATTTCTTTAAGACGAGTACGTAATTTATTTTGTATTTTTATGATTTAAGGCATTAGTTTCGTAATCTCATCACTTTTATACGGAAGCATTTATTGTCTCATTAGGACTCCTTATCAAAACATCATGAGGCGCATATACGTTTCTGTACAAATACGCTTCCGAACTTTAAAAGTCACCCTCGAACATCCTTAATTGTACTTATACATAAATACTAGTAGCTTGTCTACAGAAGTAAATACTTACAAATCAGAAATATTTTAACTTACACACATATAATGTAATAAGGTTAGGTTTGTCAGTTCCTTGCCCAAAGGTCAATGATAACTTCAAAGTACCCGATTTTCCCATATTAAAACTCGCCTTCCAGTATGCCCAATGTGGTTGAAAAGGGAATAAATCTAACATTTAATCCTTTAATACCAAAAACATTTGCTATTAAATTTGTTGAAGCTCGCCATGATAAAAAGAGGTCCTGCACAAATTCCTGTAGAGTAGAAGACCTGGATAACTGCTTCCACCCATACCTAATAAACAAATAAGTAGATAGTGATTGTGAGCTAAGGAAATATTCATATTGATATTTACATATGTTGTCTTTATGTAAGAAACAAAGAGCACAAATGTGACATTCTAACGTCAAAAGTCTGAAAGGACAACGACAAAACTATTGAACACGAACGAAAACAGTACGAAGAAACACATATAAAGAACAGTTACTCAAGTCGTAACGAGAGTGTAGTCAGGTGCTCAGGAAGAGTAATCAGTTCTTGCTTGCAATAGCACATCCGTCGCATTGCCAATTCCCGATTCAGTGTGTCAAATCCGGTAAAAGAAGACCGAAGAAAAAACCTATGTCAAATCTACATCTGCACTCATCTAAGAGATAGAAATCCCATATTTGTCTATGAGCGAATGGTGTTTTTATGTAAACTATCTAATCAGACCCGTACGCAGATTGTTATGGTAAGGGGTGCGTTAAAATAGGACATCAAGATTTAGGGGTGTGCAGTATAAGTAGAAAAAAAATCCCTATATCGAATATTATAGAATAGGATGCCATTAAAATTCCATTAGAACTCTCGATATGAAATTTAGCTTCAAGAAAAAACATAAGGGACATCCTTTTACAGATATCTGCAGGGGTTGCATTCTGTAGTCGAATTGAAACCCTCGTATAGCTACATTAATTAAGCTTCAGGAAGAAACCTTAAGGGGCATCCTTTTACAGAAGTCTGCAGATGTTGCATTATGTAGTCGAATTGAAACCCTCGCATAGTTACATTCAATTTAGCTTTAAGAAGAAACCTGAAATGAAATCATGTTAGAGAAGTCAGGAGTTATATAGTAAAGGATGCCGTCTACAGCTCCTGGAAGTGTTTTATTGCTTTACATAACAGAAGTGTCAGAAGGATGTAGGAGAAGGTAACTGTGACGTACACAACCGGAAAAGAAAGAATATATGTAGAGCTTTTGGTCCTGAAGAAGGAAGGTTGTTTCGGATTTTCACTATTTCTAAACTTTTTGAGCTAAAAGCTAAAAACTACAGTCTGACCCCCGTGTTCTATTTTTAGCAATGGCATCAGTGTTGGTTGGTTGACGTACACAAATTTCACAAAATTGGTAGAGGGAATCCTAAAGATCAAGTGGACAAAGTTTCAAATCGATCCCTGAAGAAGATTTTGAAGAAAAGTGAACGGACGGACCGACAGACGGAGGGACGACGGACGCTTAATGATGACAATAGCTTTGGATCAGGTGAGCTAATAATATTCAAGAACCAAAGATATTTATGGAAAAAAACTCAAACCTAAAAGGTCAAATCCAGCACCAAGGATATTGACGTGCATGTGCAATACAAGGAAAGATAAATTTAAATTACATTATCTTAATGATAATTTAGACATCGCATTATTCAAATAAAATTTGTTTTTTATAAGAGAGTATAGGTTAACGTGTCGGGCTACTAACAGTGAGGTTCGTGGTTCGATCTTTGTTAAAGGGTTGGGAATTTCATGAACAGATTTTCCGACTCTCTCATTGACGCAAATTGCGAGGATTATCTCAAGGAACGATGCTAGTCCTTCGGAACAGACGAAAAAAGGTTGTCCCGTGTATGCAGAAAGCTATACCCCATGAACATAAAAGATATCTTGTAGAGTTCGATAAGAGTTGGTCCAATAGGGGCCTCTACGATTGCAGCACTCGCACACCATCTGTTTTTCTTCAAATGTTAGATTGTATGAAATTTTCAATATCGATCTTCATGAAAATCTCTTTAAAAGCAGAACCTATAGACTATACTATTAAAGAAATACAAGTAATTAGAAAACTACCCACCTTGGAGGATCAATCTCAAATGTCCAAGAGGAAAAAAAACAAGAAAGACATACCGGAGAAATTGAAGATCGCAATGGTCTTGTCTTTGTACAGGCATTAACAAAACGACGGGTTAAATAGGTTTTTTGGCGCCAAATCTCCCTCTTCTATTGCCATCAGTGATGACAACTTAACTACTTTTAATTGTTTTAAATCTGTTGACATCAATGCACTAAAAACACGCCGTGTATTAACCATAGCTTTATTTTTTTTCATCTTGAAGCATCCTTCCGAGCTAATGATAGCTCTGGCCGGTCTCAGTTGACCTACTCGTTTTAACCCTAGTAGAGTGAATTTCTATAAATATATGGGTAGGGTCTTGCGCACTATATCTGTCAACTGAACAAGTTATTCTTGTATTGGGTTTACTGGTGTACATTTTCTCAATAGAACGGGGTACTCTAGTAAAGAGTTGACCACAACGACAATATTTTAACAATAAAATTTCAAGACTTTTAAAAATTAAAATACAAAATATTATTTTTATATCTAAATAACATAATGTAAATTGAACAAAATATATGTATTTTTTTTAAAATTTAAAGTCACATTGTCGGAGGTAAACTTTACTCATGACGTTACGTACTCTAAAAATCCTGCTTTTGCCAGAGTTAAACTCGAGTAGGGGTTAAAGGTCATTAGGGTTTACCCGAGTACGAACTCTAGTAGTAATTTGTTACTCGAGTAACCCTAGATGACTAGAGTAGGACAACTGAAAACAACCAGAAAATAACTCTACTAGGGTTAACTCGAGTAGGCCAACTAAAAACAGCCTCTATTCCGCATGAACAACTCAAATCATTATTGGCACAACTGATTAAACGCAGCTTTTCAAAAAGAACGGAAAACGCAGATACAAATATCTGGTAGTCGATACTTTGTCATCAACGAGTCTTAGAAAAAGAACAAATATACAGAAGACCAAATAGTTGACGTGCTCAATTTTCTTATCAACAACATATTTGTTCAGTTTTGTGGAAGTGTTTTTCAGCAAACAATATGGATTCCAATGAGCACTAATTGTGCACCTATGCAAGCTAATTTGTTCCTACATTCATACAAAGCAGACTTCTTATAATCTCTTCTATAGACAAAAAAGAAATAACCTTCAACCTGCTATTTTATATATTGACTCTCAAGGAGACTTTCAACAAAGCTCTATGACAAACGTGTCTTTTTTTTTAACGTGATGACTTCAACCTTTTCCTTCTTGAGTGAAGACAGCAACAGAGGAGCAACATAACCCTGTGTGAGCAATTTTTGCGACAGACGTCCTTTGCTATGGAAATCGATGTAAGTCCCGCACGAATTGGAGTAACGAATCAATTGAGATACGTAAACTCCATAAGCTGGAGCGGACGGAATGTTGCTACACAAGAAGAAAAAGTTTACGATTGGAAAGTTGAAGTCATCATTTTTGTCATAGAGCTTTGTTGAAAGTTTTCCTTCAACGAGAGTCAATTTTAAGATTGTTCAGTGAAAAGACATCATCAATATAACGGAAAGTGAGATTAGAAGAGAGTCAGGGAATTAATCAAACATCTATGATTTATCTTAACAACAAATTTGCACCAGTTTTCCCACAAGATCAAGTAAAACGGCGCCTTCAATTTAATGTGGAATTTATCTATTGGATAGAAGGGATATCCAAAAGCCACACCCATACATATTGATGATATAGAAAAATAAACAATTTTTAGATTAATCACAAACATATGGTCGAGAGATTTTGACAGTCATACATGCGTTACAACGTAAACAAATTTATTAGACCAGGAACTCTCTCGAATGCAGTCGATTGAGTGGAGCAATGTATTAATATTATAGTCACAATGCCGGGCTATGGCAGAAGGCTTATATGGTTAAACCAAAACAAACGACGCTTATGTATGAATAATAATTTATTTAGAGCATACCGCGCACGAAAGAACTTCACCATCCTTGTATGGGGGACACCTCAACGAACCACATTTGGCAATAACAGGATAAAAAAGTTTTCCATTTTTATTTTCGTAGCCCCCATCAAGAGCCTCTGGATGTATGTCAACGCATACGTATTCGCTCGCTGATGGATGAGCAAAATACTCGGCTGACAAAATCCCCGTATATTCTAGTTTCCATTCAGCATTGCACGTGTTTTTCCCAGGTATCATGAGAACACTTGTTGCGTGTTTTGCAAGACATACGGCACAAGGAACATCTTTGTCGAAAAGCCCATCAAAGACGTTGTCCTGATACTCGGCGCCGTACATATGGCCTACATAGGAAAAGCTTGGTTTAACGCCACTGAAGTGATATGGGTCGTGAGGAAGGCAAACATAATTAGGTGCTGATCCTGACTGATCGAACATACCCCCTCCTGCATATCCTAAATGAAAACCATTTATTTATGAATTCACGATCTTTTCAAAAAACCCTATAGACCACAATTTTAAACATTCCATACTGGTTATTGATAATGCTTTAATACGGTAGTATTTTAAATCTGCTCATCTAAAAACATTTCGTCGTGTACATGAAAACCACATAGATATTTGAACGGTGTTAAAGTTGTTTAATGCCTAATGCTGATAAGGATTTAAAAAAGAAGCTCCTTGGAGCTTGAATCACTCTCCTGACTTAAATGCCTGAATTTTAGCAGCTTTTTAAATTAAACGAGTTATAATTTAAATAGGGGTTATCTGTCAATATTGTTGAACTTAATGCAATTAACTGTAGACTTAAACATTTTAGCAATCAAAAGCTTTTTATTGTTTTCAAGTAACAAGGCAAAACAGTTTTTTGTTATGTTTAAAGGACCGTTACTCAAGGGAAAGGTAATTTAAAAACTTCAATTCAATGCCTTTAATAAGGAAAGGACTTGAAAAATTTCAATTTTGACATCATAATGGGAATATCTCCTTCAATAATTGACCCTACAACTTTTACCCTGTTACATATATTTTGTTAATCTTGATGTGCTAAACAATATGCAAACTAAGTTTTTTTTCAAATATGTTATATATATTTTAAGAAATTAAGCTTGATGTTTTAAACTGCAAAGTTAGGAAAAAGTCAAGAAATAGGGCACTCACTCCCATTTGGGTTGTTGGATCTTCTTCAAAATTTAAGGTTATGTAGATCGGTTATGTTATAAAGACGTGCTGATTACTTTTGCTTTTAATATATGAGACCGTTTTGGAGTTAGTTCCAAAAACTGCAATTTACCGCTATGTTCTACTGTTTGCCACGCCTGCCATATTTTACAACAACAAAAAATGAGGAAATGCTGTGAAAATGGGTCAATTTTGACGTTTCAGTGACTTCTTAAAAAATGGCCCTTAATCTTATGCACTGTTACAGATTTGTAGTTCTTAGTGTGTTTAACGATAAGCAGTAAAAATTTTTTCGAATATCTTAAAGCAGCATGAAGTTTGGTCAATATTCAACATTCAATTTAAATTTTTAAAATTATTATTAGACAGTTTCAATATTGAACCAGATTTTGGTTCAACTAGGGTTCAACGTCCAACATTCTTAATTTTTCTTCGTTTAATATAAAACCAGATTTCAGAAAAAAATGTTAAACGTTCAACTGAAACCCGGTTCATTATTGAACAGAGAAAGGAGTATTGATACTGTAATTGGGGTTGGTTTTTCATGTTCAAGCAATCTAAATGAATGCTTCGATTGAGTTTTACAGTGTGTTTTATATGTAGCTTTGTGCAAGCTTATCAATAGGGGGAAGGTTGGATCCAAAAAACTAGTTTAACCCCGCCACATTTTATATGTGCCTGTCCTAAGCCAGGAAACTTTGTCAAAGCCTTTGTTTGTCCTTGTCATTCTATGTTAACTGTTTTATGTCAAGAATTGAGTCTTTCGTTGATGATTTAGGGATTGGTTTTGATACTTTTGTATTTTATTATAAGTCTTGGGCCAATGCAAGACGGTAAGCAGTGACCTATGGTCATGTTGAAGACTGCTTGCTGTTTTTCGTTGTGATTTTTTGAATTGCTGTTTGTTTATGTTTGTTGTGTCGCGTACACTTATTCCACATCTCAATATCGTATATTTGAAATAACTCAGAATACATATATTTAACAAATATTACAGTTTTCTAGTGATACATTGGTGCTGTTTTTTTCAGTGACACTCCAAATATATGGGAATAACTAGGAAAGTCTTCATTTTTGCCGATTTCTTATTGTGCAAAAGTCAAAAGTTTCCACATGCTCTGACCAACATTACTGGATCTATATTGAACTAAAAAATATTTCGAATATTGAAAGCTGAACGAGAATTTTGTTCAATATTGAAATAAGATTTTTTTTCGGATGTTGAAAATTGAACCGAATCTGGTTAAACATTGAATTTTTTTTTTTTCATTTTAATGTTGAACGTTGAGAATAACTCCTATATCTACTGTTGGATCTTCTCTAAATTTTCAGGGCAGGTACCCTTGAGGTGTTGATCACTTTTGCCCTGCAATAATTTTGAAATATGAGTTATTTGCAAAAAAACCCTACCATTTACCCCTTTAATATAATTTTAGCCATGTGTCATGTGTTTACGAATAGAAATACCCATATTAGTTCTATACACTTAACAAATGTAATGAACAACTACATGTATGTCAAGTTTGGTTTCAATTGAATTTATGGTGTCAGCGGAGTTACGGTTTGAAAAAGTTTACAGCCTTTATCGTCCCCAAGTGATGACAATGACTCACCTGACCTTTGTGAGCTGAAAAGGTAGAAATTAAACTAAATTGCGTTGGGTATATCTTTGGAAAAAAAATTACAGCTGGTTCTGATCAGTAAATACAACATTGCTGGCTATTTCAGGCAACAAATTTATGATGTCAAGAAAAGCAATATAAGGCATATTTACCACTATAAACCAACTCTGTGTCATTTGTGGGACATCCTAACCTTCCCCAGCGAGTATAAACAGCACCAGAACCTGTAAGAAGTCAAACACATATTAATTTTATAATCAATCGATTTATGTTAGTACTCAAATATGACTGTATACTCCCGCTTTCGTTCGACAGATGTTATGCCTATAAAAGAAGAGATGGTCGCAGTAGGAGGGTTTAATGATTCTTTAAATCTAAGTAGTTTGCCAAAAATACTTCTAAACTTTTTTGTTTATAAATATTGCCCCGAATTAGCAATTTATTGTCTTAATCATTTTTCATAGAAGCACAAATGTCCGTAATAGCAAAGACAACATCAGTTAATACAGAAGAAATAAAGGTTATAACAAAACTACCGAACTTGAAGGATCAATCTCAAATATTCGAGAGAGAAAACAAATCAAAGACAGTCCGAAATACCGGCAAAATTGAAGATCGCAATGATCCATACTTACGTAAACTTAGGTGCGCCGGAATGGTAAGCATTTCCTGCTTGTTGCGACATACCCGTTGTGTTGCTATCGTCGAAAATCGACCCATTAGGCGTGTCAAATTCAGCAAAAGGAGAAAAAAGATAACAGAACAAAACCTTATGACAAATCATTATTTATACTTATCTGAAAATAGAAATTTGTCTATGAGCCCATTATGTATAACATAAAATTTCTAAAGTAAACACAACAATCGAGGAGTAACATAACCTTGTGTCAGCAACTTTTGTGTGAGACGCGACACAATACCAGGGAAATGAATGTAAGACCACAGCTTCAACTAAAATGGTCGGTCCCTTACTGCAGTATAAGACTGACACTCAATGATAGTACGCTTTTAAATGTTAAAACTATTTTATCATAACAGGACATTTATTTTAAAAAATGCATAGCGAATGTCACGATTAAAAACAACTTTTTGAAAATGAACTGCTTTTTCATGCTTTGTATGAAATCAGTAATTTGACTGACCTTGTTGCTCAAACAACGTGATCTTTTGGGTTTGGATGGCAGCTGTACTCTCCAATTTGGTAATTTTAGTTTGCTGTGCATTAACAGTATTCTCGAGAGAAGTAATTTTGGTTTGGAAGGCCGAAAATTGTGCTTTGAGAGTTTGAATCTCCTGGATCTGTTGATAAACATCGTTGTCATTTAAAAGAATCCGTTTATCCGTGGCCAGAGATAGTCCAAGTAATCCAAAAAAGACGGGAACAAAAATCCAGTAGGTCGCCATTCTAAAGATTCGTTTACTGATAAGAAAATCGGTATAGACTAAGGTCTGCAGACTGTTCTGATTGACACGATTACTACATGTAGTCAATATTGAATATTTAGAAGATATGCAGTAACGTACAAGGTTTTTCGTGTTTTAGTGTCAGGTTAGGATCTATCTATGTATAATTGCTTTCGTTCAAGATTGCTAAATTAATTTGACCTTCCAATGTTTTGGTTTAAATGCTTCTGATGAGAGGTTACTCCTTGAAATATCGATATATAGCATAATTATCAAAATTAACCGTTTATACCCGCGTTTTGGTATTTGTAATTTTGAAACCACTGGGCGTTAACCGCTGCTGGTGGACCAGAGGTCCCCGAGGGTAATCACAAGCCTGGTAGTCAGACTTGTCTGACACGATTTACCATAAAATTTCTAATATATTGTCGCTGAAATTTCCGATTATTAAATTCAAAATTGATGAAAACACCAGGTTTCTTTCCTTGTAATGCACATGGTCGATATCCTCGGTGCTGGATTTGGCTTCCTTGTTCGAACGTTTTGGTTTTGAGTACTTTTCGTTTTCAACTGTTTTGGAATATGACCTTCCAATGTTTTGGTTTAAATGCTACTGATGAGAGGTTACTCCTTGAAATATCGATATATAGCATATCAAAATTAACCGTTTATACCCGCGTTTTGGTATTTGTAATTTTACAGACACAAGCGCATATACAATAGAGCCCGTCCGGTCAAAATTTACAGAAAACTTTCACCAGTCTTATAAAGCTTCATATCAACATTTAGCCCTAAGTATAAACTTTAAGAATATATAAACACATTTTGCCATACTGATAAACAAAAAAAGAATTTTATCCTTTGAGTCGTCCAATGTGTTCTATTTGTGTGAAAGGAAAGTCCGTTCAAGATTCTGTCTTTGTTTCTCAGTGAAAATTCAAAACTATACATCATATGATAGAGTTTGATTAATTCTTTCATAATCGTTTTATCTTTTTTTAATCGATACACTCAAACGAAAATTACAACACTAAATGTACTGAAAATACCTTGCCGGGTTTCCTTGGCCGGTTTTAAGACCAACCCTTTTCATAGTCAGTACGCTGCGCAATCTGATTAAAATCAGATATACCAATTGATCCCTTCCGTCACTGCATGGTAGATATTACACCTGGAAAAAAGTTAAGCACCCCTAGACTTTTTTTGCTTTTCGATGATTTGAAATAATTTTTAATGTTCGTGATTTTGGTAAGTTTTAATCTTCAATATATGACTTAAAGGGTGTAAGCTTTCGGTTAAAAGCATATTTTTGCCTTGAAAAGCGGGAGATAACTCTTCAGGAAATTAGACGCCAAAATGACAGTTTAAAACCAAGTCTTCCAGCAGTCATTAGTGCTGAAGGTGAACATACACCAAATTGACTCTTTGAAGATACAGTACCAATCTCTTGATTATGATTTACCTTTTCAGGTGCTATTTGACAATTTATTAAAAGTTTCGAGCTTCATGGGACAATACTTTTCGAAGACCATGTTTATGTACAAAAGCCATCTTTTTTGCCATGCCGTATTATGTAAATAACAGATGTCTTTTTGTTTGTTACAAGCATGTTAAATGGCATACTAGAAAACGCGGGATGGGATCATGGGATGGACTCATGGGATGGACCCTTGGACCTAAATTGGGATGGACCCTTGGACCTTAAATGGGATGGACTCATGGGATGGGCTCATGGGATGGACCCATGGGATGGACTCGTGGACCCAAAATGGGATGGACTCAAATGTAGAATTTTCATATTATACTGGCGTAATAGTGGGGTGGTGATTTTAGCCAAATGGCTTTTAAATAAAAGAAAATAAAACTTTGTATGTAAAGTAAATTGTTTACAACAGTGACTTGTGTTTTAATGAAAACATATATTTACAAAGCAATAAGATATGCATCTTGTTATCTCAATCTTTATCAGCTAAATCAAGGAAACCCATTTAAGACAATGCTTGGTTTCGTTAACATTAATCATGTAAAATATTTTCATACGTCTGTTATACTACTATCCCCGAACTGCGACTATCCCCGAAATCGGGGATAGTCGCAGCCTACATTCGGCTATCCCGGGAACTGCAACTATCCCCGAATTAATGGTTTTGTCGCAACGGAAATGTCTGCGTCGGCTAAACAAGAACAGAATAACCATTGAAAAATCAAAGTCCACCGGGATTGTGCCGTAGGGTCCTTGTCCTGTCGAGCACTATGGTACAGGGGTCCACCAACCAGGGTTCTACCTTTGCAGAGAAGGCTTCAAAAGGCTGGGCGTAAGTGTTAGTACAGTAATGTTTGGTCCCCCTAGAAACAAAGATGGACCACTGAAAAATCAAATTCCGACCGGATTGTGCCGTAGGGTCCTTGTCCTATCGAGCCCTATGGTACAAGGGTCTACCTTTGCCAAAAAGGGTCCAAAAACTGGGCGTTTAGTGTTAGTACAGTAATGTTTGGTCCCCCTAGAAATAAAGATTGGTCCATTGAAAAATCCGAATCAACAGAACCCTGTACCATAGGGCTCGACAGGACAAGGACCCTTCGACACAATCCCGGTGGACTTTGATTTTCAATTGACCAATCTTTGTTTCTAGCTAAGGAGACCAAACATTACTGTACTGACATTAACGCCCAGCTTTTTCGAGCCACCTCGGCAAAGGTAGACCCCTGGTTGGTGGACCCCTGTACCATAGGGCTCGACAGGACAAGGCCCTAACGAAACAATCCCGGTGGACTTTGATTTTTCAATGGATCAATCCTTGTTCCTAGGGAGACCAAACATTACTGTATTAACACTTATGTAATATATACATAGGTCTCCTCAACCAACACACTTCTTTCATCATGTGAAATTATATTCTATATTTCTCAAGACTTGACACCGTTTATATTGTTATGATTGTTACCTATATAAAATGGTTGTATTTCTATACGGTGTTTCGGGATTTTTTACCTAAATTCCTTTATCGGATTTAGGTTTGGGTCCCTTCTCAAAAATCTCTCAACTAATGCCTTGCTTTTGCAAAGTAATCTCTAAGATTCTTATTGCGTTTATACGCTATTATAGGTTTTGATTTGAATAACGTCTTGCATGTTTCATCCTTCTGTAGGATATCCCAGTGCTTTCTAATAGCCCTGCTAAGATTTTTGACAGCTGGATTATATCTAGTTACCATTGTAAGTGGTATTGAGCTCTTATTTTTTCTGTGATATAAGCAATCTACCCTTTTATTGGAATTTACTGTCTCCTCTATAATAGCAGAGGTTGTTGTACTATTATGACCTCTGTCTATCATTTTCTCTTTTAGAATTGACAAATGCTTTCTTAATTCAGTCTCATCAGAATTATTTCTAATGTGACGAATGGTTTCTGTTTTAATGACATTACCAAACGTGTGTTTAGGATGTGCGCTATCTATAGGTAAATATTGGTATGTCTCTGTTGCTTTAATATGCGATTTGAGATCAAGTATACCCTGAGCCTCAAACCGTTTTCCTTTATAAATTTCTAGATCTAAGAATGTGACTAATCTATTTGAATATTCATATGTAAATTTCAGTAGAGGATCTATCTTATTTGCAATGTCAAAAAACTCTTCAACTGACTGTTTATTTCCAGTAAATACAAATATTCCATCATCTCTGTATTGAGCATGCAACTTTATGCACTCCCTTTTCTGAAATTGTACCAATATTTTTTCGAGTACAACTGAAAGGTATATATCTATTGCTGTAGGGGAGATAACCCCTCCTATAGGAGCTCCAACAATTTGGGAATAGAACTTTCCAGCAAATTCAAATTCATTTCCTTGTAAAATAAGTTTTACAAAAGGTTTTAAATTCTCAATATCAGGAATTGGGAAATTATATTCCGATCTTACAATTCCATTTAATGCATCAATAATGGAATCATATAATTTATCTAGTTGGACGTTTAGATATAAAGATGTAACATCATAGGTAACAAGAATACAGTTTTTTTCAACTGCTGTTGATTCGATTTTAATAATAAAATCTTTGCTATCTTGAATATATAATGGTTTCCTTCTCAGTATTTTCTTTAAAATTATGTCAAGGAACTTTTCTATACCCCTTGTAGGAGAGTTACACTTGTTAATAATTGGTCTGTAGGGCACTTTAACCCCATCACGATTGTACCCAAGCTTATGTATCTCTTGCACTAATGCAGGTGGTAGCTTGTGTATTTTAGGCAGCAAATATAAACTACCATGTGATACCTTTGGAGAACTAGTGATGTATTCAAATGTAGTTTTGTCAATTTGTTTGTTAGCATATAAAGTACTAGCCAATTTGTGTATTGTATTGGCAATTGCCGAAGTATTCGGCTGATTGATTTGTGTATAGTACATGCTATTAACATGTTCATTTCCAGCTGCAAGGTAATCAGTTTTATCAATAACCACTGTGGTGTTATTTTTGTCACTTTTAGAAATATATAAATCTTTGGCATTTACCATCTGATTTAAAGAAAGTCTCTCATGAGGGTTCAGATTGTCTCTAATTTTCTTTGGCATTAATCTTGAGATTTCATATTTAGTTTTTATGATATAGGTTTCAAGGACATTACTCCCATTAGGTGGTATGTGCCCAGTTTGTAAATATAAAGGATGAATTTCTTTCTTATTGTCCTTCTTTGAGTAGTGAAATTTGCATCTCATTTTTCTGGACATTTCAATAAAATCCATCATTATTTCATGTCTTACATTAGTTATCTTGGGCAAAGGGATGAATTTAGTCCCTTTATTTAATATGGAGCATTCAAATTCATTCAATTTTCGTTTTGATAAATTTAAAATGAATTTGCAATTAGGCAATATCTTTGCCTTACTCAACACTTTACGGAACCGCTTGACCCGCTTTCTATATCGTTTTTTAATAAACGATTTCTTAAATGATCTTGCCATCTTGAACTCAAGACAATGAATGAAAATCCTGACCTCAAAAATACGTCGATACACACGCTGCCAAAGCAGACATGATCACCTTACCATAACTACTGATTAAGAAGTAGAAAGATTTATAACTTTTTAATATAGTAACAGGAATACTGATTACATCTAAACAACTCAGAACAATACGAATTAGATAAGATTGAATTCCAAGATGAATCTATTAATCCATATGTAATCTATAAATCTAAATCTATTAATCTATTAATCCAAATGTAATGAAATTTCAATTAAGAAGAAACCAAAAGTCCATAATAAAACGGAATTAATATTGCACTGAATTTAATCTTAGTTTATAGTATCTAGTTAATTAAGTTTCACTACTAAGATAGAATCCTGAAGAACTAAGTATATCCATATTATGTTAACTAAAGACTACTGCTAACTATCCATATAAAGTAAACTAAATACTACAGCTAAATATCTATCAAATGTTAACTAATTATTACGGCTAAATATCCGTATAAAGTACACTAAATACTACAGCTAACTATCCGTATTCATCAAAGCACTAACATGTGTAGCTAACTAGTCACAGTTCGAGCACCTTAAGCTTTCCTCTTATTACTGTCCTTCTTGTCACTAGGTTTTCTGTAAAGTGTCTCTTTATAGCGTTTCATCTTTTCAGTATATTCATTCTTGAGTTCACCTGCCTTTCTAAAGAAGGTATTTCTTTCCTCAAACTTGTTCTCAGTAAATAATTTCTTATCAATGCTGTCCACTTTAGCATCCATCTCTATGCTTATGTCTCTGATGTTCTTTGCTATAATCTCTGAAAGGCTGGTAAGGACCCTTGTCCTAGTAGAGTATTGTAGCTCCTTCACGCTATCTTTGAGTTGTTCTTTAGAACTGTGCTCAAGAAGTCTTGGGCTGAACGATATGTCCACCTTCATATAAGGCGGAAGGCGGCCAGTGCTCTTGGCCATACTCAGTCCCTCTTGGACAGTATTGAAATGATACTTAATGTTACTAAGTCTCCTCATCTCCATAATGGCAGATTCATC
Source organism: Arcuatula senhousia (assembly GCA_963971305.1). Lineage (NCBI taxonomy): Eukaryota > Metazoa > Mollusca > Bivalvia > Mytilida > Mytilidae > Arcuatula > Arcuatula senhousia. The sequence goes on along the minus strand of OZ020317.1, from coordinate 4,057,059 downwards.
TGCATTAGGTTGTAAGTTAGGAGTAGCATCCTCACTAAATACTGGTTTAGGTACTGGAGGCTGAGAACTTGGAATCTCTTGGGTATCCATAACATTATCACTATACACAGTGTTATCACTAGCATCCATATTATGTTTTGCTTTAGGTTTAAGCTTCAGCTTACTCTCTCTAGGTCTCATGTGTGAAATGAATGGTCTATCATGGTGTTCTACGACCATAAGTAGGGATGGGTGATTTATTGTTTTCTCAAAATATTTCTACAGGTTTAATGTTCCTTGTAACGTAGGAAAAATGCTGATGGCATGAAAATTTAGAATTCTAGAATCTGGCAATCGTGGGAAACTTCTTCTCAAAGCATTCGAAGGTGTAACCTTCAATTATAAATGAAGAAAGACCACTCTATATCCATATCTAATAAAATCTAATCAGCAATTTTCAATAATTATGGTCTGAATGCTATACACAAGAGAAGAACCATAGGTTTAACGGTGACAAATGTCTTGAGGTGTGTGGATCTCCGCTGGGGATTTACTGGGAAATTATGTTTCCCTAAAGCAAATTTATCCCCGCTTTGATGCTCTTGGGAGGTAACCTAGGTGCAGCTCCGCCACATCATTAAATTATGTAATATATACATAGGTCTCCTCAACCAACACACTTCTTTCATCATGTGAAATTATATTCTATATTTCTCAAGACAAATCAAAACCTATAATAGCGTATAAACGCAATAAGAATCTTAGAGATTACTTTGCAAAAGCAAGGCATTAGTTGGGAGATTTTTGAGAAGGGACCCAAACCTAAATCCGATAAAGGAATTTAGGTAAAAAATCCCGAAACACCGTATAGAAATACAACCATTTTATATAGGTAACAATCATAACAATATAAACGGTGTCAAGTCTTGAGAAATATAGAATATAATTTCACATGATGAAAGAAGTGTGTTGGTTGAGGAGACCTATGTATATATTACATAAAAGAAAGCATTTGTCAATTCTAAAAGAGAAAATGATAGACAGAGGTCATAATAGTACAACAACCTCTGCTATTATAGAGGAGACAGTAAATTCCAATAAAAGGGTAGATTGCTTATATCACAGAAAAAATAAGAGCTCAATACCACTTACAATGGTAACTAGATATAATCCAGCTGTCAAAAATCTTAGCAGGGCTATTAGAAAGCACTGGGATATCCTACAGAAGGATGAAACATGCAAGACGTTATTCAAATCAAAACCTATAATAGCGTATAAACGCAATAAGAATCTTAGAGATTACTTTGCAAAAGCAAGGCATTAGTTGGGAGATTTTTGAGAAGGGACCCAAACCTAAATCCGATAAAGGAATTTAGGTAAAAAATCCCGAAACACCGTATAGAAATACAACCATTTTATATAGGTAACAATCATAACAATATAAACGGTGTCAAGTCTTGAGAAATATAGAATATAATTTCACATGATGAAAGAAGTGTGTTGGTTGAGGAGACCTATGTATATATTACATAACGACAAGACAAGGACCCTACGGCACAATCCCGGTGGACTTTGATTTTTTAATTGTTATTCTGTTCTTGTTTAGCCGAAGCAGACATTTCCGTTGCGACTAAACCATTAATTCGGGGATAGTCGCAGTTCCCGGGATAGCCGAATGTAGGCTGCGACTATCCCCGATTTCGGGGATAGTCGCAGTTCGGGGTTAGTAGTATAACATACGTCTTTAAATATATGTATGAAAACATGTGTGGTCAGAAAGTTGCATTAGATGTTGATAGATCGAATATTATTTTATAATAATCAGAAAGAGGAATCTATAACTCTTATTACATTGTCAAAAATATTAATATCATTTCTATATTAATATATTAAATGCTTGTACACTGTTCAAAAGATACCAGTTTATCAAGATTTTAGTTATGTTCATTCAGTTTCAATTAAAATACCATTTACTGAAGACAATAAAAATGTCTCTTTTAATCCATTAACTTTGAAATATTGTTACACCAGTAGATCTAGTCAAGCAGATAAGATCAGATAAGCAAAAAAATTTGTCAGACGTTTTAACTTAGAACTAGTACAGAATGCGTATTTCCAGTAATAAAATAATAGAGTAATTGTATAAAAAAATAACGATTTAATGAAAAGACATTTTATAAATGATTTTAAAAAGTGGGTCCATTTTTGAGTCCAACATCCCATCCCATTTAGAGTCCATGGGTCCATCCCATCATCCCATCCCATTTTGAGTCCATGGGTCCATCCCATTTAGAGTCCATGGGTCCATCCCATGAGTCCATCCCATGATCCCATCCCGCGTTTTCTAGTATGCCATGTTAAATTGTGCTTAACAGTGCAAATTTTAGTTTGCAATAAAAAATTACAATGACTATTAGTTGAATAATGGTTAAATAGTGTTTTGAAAATGTATGATTTTAAAAAATCACAGGGGTTCTTAACTAAAAATATGTAAACAAAATACTAGCGTGTGTAAAAATATGCAACAGTTGTAAAGTTTTTTTTTTGTACGCTAAGCCTCTGGTGCAATGCACTCGGTAATTTCTAAATCATTTTAACAATTTAAATCAAGCCACTACCAAGCACAAGTTTTCCGCTTGGAAAAAATAATTGAAACGTAAGTCATTATAACTAACGTCATGCGATCTACTTTTCAAAGCGTTTTGTCTAGACAACAAGAGAAGCGAATAATTACGTAAGTGTTCATAACGGAACTGGAACAAGCGGCGGTGGAATTTCAGCTGATAAAGACAATGGTCACTTGAATACACACCAAACCAAATAGTAATGATACGAGGGATGGAGAAATGTCAGTTGGAGATTCTTGCTTTTTTTACCCATTAAAAGCTTACATATTGTGCTGTACATTTATATTGATTGTAAAAATTTCAGAAAGACTTCAATACCTATGTGCTGCAAACCTTAAACTTTCTATGCACCTGAAAAAGTTTACACGAGTAAAGTTGGACAACCAGGGATATGGGTTCATATATTTGCGTTATTTGTTATTTGAAAAAGGTGTTCAATTAACGAGAATGGGATGGATGATCCTAGACCTTTTTTGTTCAAAATCTACACGAAAATAAAAAAAATTCTGAGGAAAGGTAGGGTGTCCAAAACCAAGAACAGTCTATACTTCTACATAATAATTTTATCAAGGTTAAAAACGACGTTACGATAAAAAAAACGGAATGTCAATGTACAAGCAATAGTTATGTTTACGAAGTCCGTGATATATTCTTTACTTTACATCAATGCATCGCAATTTTTTTCAAGAAGTTTTTGTTGGTTATTTTGGCTTTTGGGCATAATTTTGATATCGTACCGGGGTAAGTCCATTTTTATGAAGAAGAGTATAAGTAAATGGTGTTAAAGTTGTGTTTTTCTTGTCTGACATTGGTAATTTTCCACCAAAACTGCAGTTTTCAATGCAAATATCTAAAAAAAAAAGTTCATTGACACCCATTTTTATTTCATACATGGATGTAAAACGTTATGTCTACCAATTTTCATAAAAATCTGGATATATGTCATTATGTCATCTTAAAACATGTTTTTTTGTTATTCGTTTAGGTCTTGGTCTTGCGTCTGTTGTGTATCCTAAAGGTATTTTCGTTAAGCCTGCCCTTAATCTATGGCAATCATGTTAAGGTCTTGGGCTCGCCTATGTTGTGTACTCTGAAGCTATATCTCTGATGCCTGTTCCTAATCTTTTGGCTGCTTTATTCTTACCGTTGGATTGGAAACAGAGGTATATTATGAATTATTTGCACTTAGTTTTTCAGATAAGAGGTCATCTTTTGCTGGTCCACAGCTACTCCTCGCATCTTCGACTGAGGTCGTAGAAGCGAAATCGGCCGAAGAATGCCGATAAGTTCCGTTGGGTCTAAATCTTAATCTCGTTTTGACTTTTAATAACCTTTTTATGTGTGTCGTGCGTGTTTTTGATTTGTTTTTTATGACTTTATTTTTGGTTTCTATGAATGGTTTTGGTTGTAATAGTTCTGTCTCCAACCAGTTAAAAAAACATACAACCAAATTACCACAGATAAAATCAAAGTAATAAACAAAGCAAAAAACAAGACAAAACAAATTGAAGATACACTGCGAATAAGCAATTCGTCTCAATGTATCATCCATAACAAGATACAATGTACGTTATACCCCATTAGTAAGAGGGGGATAATGATAGTGTAATCCTCTTGTCCGTCCATCCCACACCGTCGAGACTGATTTTTCGGCTTTTACTGAAGGTATTGGTTTCAAATTATCAGCTGTTGCACGGTGATTGTTCCTTTCTTACCCTTTCATTGTCAGTTGATCATTTACTTCTTGTATTCTGAGCCGACTTAGGTTTAAGTATCAAAAAATAGAAAATGTTTTGAAAGAGATTTACTGGATTTTTCGAAAGGGATTTATTTCAAATTTTATCATGGAATGTTGTACTGCGCCTCCTTTTTCCAGGCCAGTCAGTTATCTACTTCCTGTTTAATGAATTGCCGAGTTTGGGTTTGCTTTGCACGACTTAAGTGCAACCCATGTTATGTTCGTCTAATATTTGCGGATGAAGAGGTTCATTAGGTTGAGAACCCTTAGTTATTCATTTAGAAAGTTTTTAACTTTAATATAGGTTTGTGACAAAAATTAACCTCAGGCTGGAACCACCTTTTTAAAAAAAATTCGTCCGACCCTGGTTTAATCTATGTTTTTTTTTTTAAAATTTCAATGAAGCAAAGAAATACTGTAGGAGCGTTCAGATCTTAAAGTACAGAAAAGCAAAAACAAAATAAAAACAAAGTAATGAAGACGGGGTCAAGACAACGAGTTTCATATGATCAGATTTTGTATTGTCCTCCTGTATCATGTGTATCGTATGCAGATTTGAATTATACAACAACGAAACAGGTTTATTGCAACAAACAGAAACTTCCTACAGCACCCAGAGTAAAATCTTGTGCAGTGTTAGTTCTTATCGATGATTGTACATTTATTTAAGTTGTTTTCGTGTGTGTTAAATAGTTTCTTAAATCAACACATGTTCGTATTTACGGAAAAGCATACCTTATACTACTTTGGTACAAATTAAGGAGGTTTCTTTCGTATTGTTGTCTTATGTGTTAACCGGTTGTTTTTGTCTTTTCTGATTTCCCACCTTCTAATAACCTTTTTACTTATCGGTTCTTCTTCGCCTCCTTTTCAGGAACAAGTAATGTTTAAAACCTTTTTTTAAGTTAAAAAAATAAAGATATTGTTATGGGTATGAGTATTATAATAGAAAAAATAACATAACTTTCAGAAGTTCCGAAATGCCTTAAAACCGGAAGACAACTTGAACACTGACTGTGCACGTGCTGAAATTTATAGCGAACGAAATAAAAAATTTCAATTTTTTAAGTAATGTTTGACTTGGAATGGGTTGATAAATAATAACTATTTCTTGACATTATGATAAATTGGGAATAACTTATTGTGTTATTTTTATTATTGTGATCCATGGAGAAAATCCTAACTCTAAATGAAGGTGATACCGAAATTGCCGAACTTGGAGGATCAAACTCAAATGTCCATGAGAAAAGACGAAACTAGGAAAACATACCGGAAAAATTGAAGATCGCAATGGACCTGACATGGTACGGGCATTTCAAAAGAAGCTTAAACTAGTACTCCCGTCACCAAAAAAAATGTTTTCGGGGGTATAAAAATGTTTTAGAAAATAATCTTTGGTTTATGCAAAAACATTTCTTTGTCATCTCCAGAGTCCGGAACTTGCTCCCGTCCACCCATGTGTTCATTTCGTAATTGCACATTGACTCGAGCAAAATATTAATAAAGGACAACTCTCTATACACGCCTACAGTTATTATCGTATTTCCTCTTTGATTTGTTTAATGCACTTGTAATCACCCCTCAGTTTGGTTTCGATAAGAGTATGGCCCATATAAGATCCCCCGCAGTAGGATTCATTTCTCCAGCGTACCATACGGTCCTTTTTCTAGTTACCATCAAAACTCTTTCGAATCGTACGGTCCTCTATTCTGGTAACGAGTAGAACTTATCCTCGATTGACCATATATTCCTATTTCTTCCACTTCATCTTTATTTCTTGTTCATTTTATCACTGCTTCATGTTTGTCTCCCGCTGCTTAAGGCTAAAACAATATTACACATATTTTGTTTCGCTGAGTATAAAAATAATTTACTAAGGAAAAAAACAGATAGTAAGCCTAAAAGCAAAATCTCCATTCACCATAAAATATATCTTTTCTTTATTTATGGTTGATAAATTTTTGAGAAAGCGTGATATGAAAAGACTGATGGAAATATACCGAGATTAAACTCTTTTTTGTAAAATAAACTACTAAACTAATGGTGATTTAATGTAATCTTTTATTTAGAACAAACTACGCACGACAGAATTTCTTCTTGTATATAAGGTGGGCACCTTAAAGACCCACACATGGCATGAACAGGATAGAGCAGTTTCCCATCTTTGTCTTCAAATCCCCCCTCGAGCGCCTCGGGTTGTGCGTCAACGCATACGTATTCGCTCACTGCGGCATGATCATAATAACCTGCAGATAATATTCCTGAATATTCCAACTTCCATCCGTTATTGCATGTATTTTTTCCAGAAATCATAAGTAAGTTAGATGAGTGCTAGGCAAGACACACGACACAGGGCACGTCTTTATTTCGAATTGATGATCCACCATAAACGGTATCTTCATATTCAGCGCCATATATACGTGCTGAAGTTCCCGAGTTCCCTTTTATGCCATTGTGGTGTGGATCACGGGGAAGACACACATAGTTCGATGCTGATCCTTTTTGGGTATAAAAACCACCTCCGACAAATCCTAAAGAAAAGTGGAACATTGAATTATTTCGAAACACTTTTCAAATTTGTTTGCATACTAGTAATGCATGTACGAATAAAACTATGTTTACCATTATTGAAACTATCGTACACTGTACAAATGGGGCCAGTCCTAACCAGCATGCATAGTGATCCAGAAAGCTGACCAGAAGTTCATTCTGCAAAGCTTTCTGGTCTGATTTTAGTGCACCGTGGTCCGCTTTAACGTCCACTTTAAAATGGACCTGGTCCTACATATACGACTGATTTGGCAGAATAGGCCTTGTCGGCTTCTTAGGAAACAGATCTCCCATTCGAGTCAAATATATGTACTCAGAGCCAACTTGACCATTAGTCCGGGTTGCTAGTCTGCCTCGGAAAGCTCAATTTAAAGCAGATCAGATCGGCAGTCAGGTTAAATGTATAGAGAATGATATTAATATTTTGACAAACGATGAAAGAAGCAGAGGTGCCAATGGGGAATCCGAATGTCAAAGTCCGAAAGGGCAGAGCCAAAGCCAGTAAACACAAAGAAGGGTAGGACGAAAAAAAAACAGACAACATATAAAACACGGAAACACAAAAAACTACTGAATATCAATTAACAACACAAACTCTAGTCGTAATGAGAGTGCACTCAGGTGCTCCGGAAGATAGAGTAAGTTGAAATGTATGTTTATGATAATGAGGGTATACACGATCAATTAAGGATCTCAATGTGAATAAAAGACCAAAAGAAATTTAAAGACTAATATTGATGACGTTCTGTATTTATGTTTTTTTTTTATTTCTAACCACACATGTTTAGTCAGGTGGTCCAGAAGAGTCAACAATTTCTTCCTGCATTAGAACACCAGTTGCGGTGCTAACAGTTAATTTAGTGTGCCAAATCAAACAAACACCTGCACTCATCTGAGAGATAGAATGTCGGTCTATGAGTGTATTAGTGATACAGACCGACCGAGGAGCAACGTTACCAAATGTTAACAAATTTTGTGTCATACACGACGCTCTTCCAAGAAAGTCGATGCAAGGCCTAAAATCTCTGGAATAACGAATCAGTGGTGAAAAGTAAACTCAATAGCAGGAGTGGACGGAATGTTCCTAAACAAGAAGGTAAATTTGACTATTGAAAGTTGAAGTCGTCGAGTTTTTTATAGAGCCTAGTGGAAATCTTTCTTCAATGTCTATTTCGAGATGTAGATCTTGATATGAAGCAGAGTTCTCAAAACTCGTTGTGTCCTTTATCACAAGTTTCTTAAGGATAGTGCGAGTGTAAATTCGTTTTTTTCGTGGGTACCCGTTTTCAAAGACTGTTGAAGAAATGTCAGCACATCGGTTCTTAAATTTGTGGGTCTAAGTTTGAAGTATATAAAGCAATGTTAAATTTCTTTTTTTTATGTCAGGTTCCGTGTATCAGCCAACATCACTGAAATCGCGCAAGTTGACCTTAAGAAAAAATAATGAACCGCAGTAAACGAAGTAGAGAAAACCACCAAATCTAGAATTGTAAAATGAAAGAACATCATTCATATAACGGACAGTACTGCTACAAAAAAATGCTAGTCTACGATCTTTTTTTAATTGTCCAAGAGTGATATTAAGAAGTCTGCGTCCTTCATATGAATATAGAAACAAATCAAAGGAGAACAATTAGTGCTCATTGGTATCCCATTAGTGTTCTTAAAAAATCAATTTCATCAGTTCCACCAATCTGAATAATTATTGACTAACATAAAAAAAATTGTCTAAATATGATGAAAACAGCCTATACTATATAAACACAAAACTACGACAATATGTAATTTATCCGTCCAATGTGGATATTGGACGGATACCGCCAGTCAATATGGCATATTGGACTAGTCAATATGGCATGTCAGCCATATTGGTCAGGTTAGTCAATAAAGGTATAATTGCGTAAAGTTATCCATATTGGCTTAGTTATTGGTCCTCGGCTAGCCATATTGGACTTCGGCTTCGCCTCAGTCCAATATTGCTAGCCTTGGACGAATATGGCAAACTTTACGCAATAATACTATAATATTATGTTATACAAAGGTTTCAAGATTTGATATTACATTATTTCATCCAAATATTCGATATAATATAACATTTATCACACTTGATGATATGTGACCAGTCATTTCTTTCCCCTCGAAAAGTAACCGCATATCTGACTTACAACCTGTAGTACGACATACAAATATTAGAAAGCAAAATGATGTAAAATGTTACAAATTTGGACAAAAAGGACACTTTCGACAACTAGGAGAGAAATATCGACAAATCAGCTCAGAAGTAATCAATTAAGATTTCAGGAATTCATGAGCATCTTTCCAACATCATGAGATTTCCGAATTTAAGCAGGAGATGCACTCAAGGATTATGGCTGGAAAATTATTGTTTGTTAAAATTTCTGCAATATTTGAAGAAAGTGAACAACGAATTAAGAAGATGAAACTAAATAGAAATCAAAAGTGTTCCGAAAGATATACAGAGAATTTAGAACAGAAATTAAAAGAAGAATCGTCATTAGTGGGTTCGCTTGAGGAAAATCTTAAACGACAAACAGACGAATAGAAACAACAAAAAGAAGAAAATGAATATAAAATCAAAGATTGGACTCAATCTTATTACAAGTCGCAAAAAACGAATCATTTCAAGGGAAAAATAGCAGAAGAAATAACAACAACATCAACCAAGAATCGCCGGTTTGACATTCAAGGCCTACCTCACAGGAACACCGTTTTAATGCTTTTAAAAACATCGGACTCTGGGACAAAGTCCAGTCGTAGCGGGGGGAAGTTGTCATAGTGTAAATTTTAACAGATTTTACTAAAAGTGTCGGGACTGTTAAATTAGAAACTTACCATGTCATTTCATGTCAATTAGAGCTTTGTTGATCTTAATTTAATCTTCGATATCTTTTGTAACCCTTCTAATTTCAATTAAGTTAAATTTGATAATCTGTTAGTGAAAAGTGTCACATATCTTCGACAGACTGTTTTAACATTAAGGGCAATTCGGATCTTCTGAGCGAAGTGGTACGGACCTACCGTTGTAAACTTTGAAAATATACGGATTCCCCGTTTGTGTTAATTGAACTTTTGTTGACTTTCCATTTGAGTATTCTATAGTTATCGTTTATTTTACCTTTTTGTTGAAATAATAATATTTGAATATACACGTGTATTGTGGAACTTCTCATTGTTATTATCGCTAGTTTCCCCGTCTCAGCATTGAAAACGAAATCTCCATTACGAAAATCGTCCTTATATAATTGACTTCCAGATTTTTATACAACTAATTTGTTATTCCAGAGCTTTTTGGGAGTATTGTGCCTCGCAACTGACAAGCAGATTGTTAACACAAGGGTACGTTGCTCAAGCAATTTTAAGGAATACACCATATGCTTGTAGACAAATACGGGTTTTATATTGCTCGGATGAGCAAGGAAGTTGGTATATAGTATTGTCATATATTCTGGATTAGACCCAAACAAAATCAATCGTTGGCAACGTGACGGATATGTTTTAGCTAGTAGGAACTGCTTACTCTCCCGGGACACATGAGTTCACTCTTATTTCGTCTTTTGATGTGCGCGTCAAGCCTGGAACTTTGTTGTAATTTTCATTTTGAAAAAAATAAAGTACCTGTATAAACCAATTCCGAATCATTTGATGGACATCCAAGTCTTCCCCAGCGAGTGAACAAAGCACCTGAACATAAAAATAAATTAAGAATTTTTCAAGAATTTTGCAGTGTAAAGCTAAATAATTAAGGTTTACGTATACGTATATAAAGTATTTTAATTTTGAAGATATATTTGAGAATAATTTAACAATGAAATTATTTAACTGAATCCCTTTACATAATATACATCCGGACTTCATTTGACAAAGATTTGATCATTGCTAATCATTACCCCTTCGTGTACTCTTTAAATTCATTTGAAGAAGGAGCACGAAGAGTTTCCATATTTGTATTGGATACGTAAACTGCATAAAAGCCCATACAAAGAAAGGTATTGATCATCCCAGTTCGGTAATTTTGTTTTGTTACCTTTATTTAATAATGCAACAACAGAAAACAACATGAAAATCAACACAAAAAAAAAACCAAATACAAAACCTTAGAGAAAGGCAAATAAAAGATAATAAAGGTTAGACTACCGAGCTGAGATGATCAATCTCATATATCCAAGAATAAAAGACAAAACAAGGCAAATACATACCAAATAAATTAAAGATCGCAATGGTCCTAACTTGTTTAAGGCATTTCAAAAGAAATGGTGGGTTAAACAAAGTTTTATGGCGTCAGCAACTTTATGCTTTTCACGTTCTAGATCAACAAATCATTTATAATAAAAGTATGAGTTTGAAAAAAGGTTTTCGGATGTGCTATTATAGCAGACATGAACTGCTTACTCTGCCGGAGCACCTAAGTTCATTCACTCTCGTTTCGACTTGAGTTCACGTTGCTGAATGCGAGTTGTTATGTGTGTGTTTTATGTTTTTTGTTATTGTTGTTTGGTTTGTTTCGTTGTGATTTTTTTCGTCTACCGTTTTTGTCTTTGTCTTTTCGGTATAATGATTATTACTCCTTTGGTACATCTTTGCTTCTTTCATGGAACTATGGCTGACCTTGTTGAGTCTGTGTGGCATATGCATTCCTCAGAGTGGCAATCTCAGTCTGAAACGCTGCGAATTGTGCTTTGAGTGTTTGTAATTCCTGAAGCTGTTGATAAACATCGTTGTCGTTTAAAAGAATTCGTTTATCTGCCGCCAGAGAAAGTCCACATAACACAGGTACAAGCAACCAACAGGTCTTCATAATGGAGATTCGTTTACTGATAAGGTCTACGAACTTTCCCGGTTGACAAAGTGCGTTTGTTCTACATATAATAATAATTGATAAAGACTTGTTATCGTTTTAAGGTTGAATACATGAACTGCACCACTAACATTTTACTAAATTATTTTAAAAATCGGACTTGTAACGCGTGTAACGCCCAAATGCATTTAGTTTTTTATTCAAATTTACAGAGTCTACAAAATTCATTCTTATACTTATATGGATGTAGATAAGATAAAATAAAATACAACTTTTGAAAATAGTAATAAAGAGAAAACACATGGTTAAAAACTACATAGAACACATAAACATACGTATAGATATTAAAAAAAATATTTTCAATTACATGTTTTCTCAATAAAAGTCATAATCATGAAAGATGAAAAATAATTTTATATCAATTTGTATCCCCCAATTTCAGCCCCAACAAATCAAAAACCTTATCTATGTAAAAATGGCAAAAAATACTATTATAAGGGACCATACATTTAACATGAAAGGGGAGGGGGTTTGGTTATTTGTTTTGGCAATAGAATTTTGAAAAATATTTACCTAGATCTTTAATCTAAAAGGTGCCGAAGCATTTTTTCAATATCAGCATTATTTTATCTGGCAGAAATCCCTCATCCTGATAATCAGATTGAAAAATAATTCTTAGGAAAAAAACAAGCATCCCCTCATTTCAAGTTAAATGTTTGGTCCCTAAATAATCATCTGAACGTTTTATGTCATGATATTATCTGTAGCAAGTTTTTTTAACGCAAATTTATCTTAAATTGAAATATTTTTATTCTATGAAAGAACTTACAGAGTTCAGAAGAAACCTCACACACATGTACTATAGGACCGACCATTTAGCTTGAACTGACCTTGATATTTGTTCGGTCAGAAAAAAAAATTATTAAAGGTGTCGAGACATTTTTTTTCAATATAAGCATCATCTTATCTGACAGATAAGATGATGAACACGTTTTTTTTCTTTACATCTGCTGCCAAAATATTTCCAAATATTACAAATCAAATTCAACTATTATTTAGCTAAACACCGTTTGAAGACCCTCTTTTAATTTAATTGGTCGTTCTCTATGTGAGAATACAACTATAAATACATGTGTCAAAGACAGAAATTGCTGCTTTACCTAAACATTGAAAAGTAGTCAAGAAGTATATGAGCGCCAGACTTGAAATTGAATCCTGTAATATTCCATGTTGATTCTGTAGGTCAAATATACTGTTCAAAAAAAGTTACGCATAGATAGAAAATCCCCCGTACGTTTAATGCAAATCCAAACAATTTCAAAACAATTTTTCCGAGCTGTCCTGCAACCGATTTTCATGAAATAAAATCCAGTAAAAAAAAGATGAAAAAAAGATTGTTTGATAAGTTTAGACCTAAATCGTAACTTCAATGGTTTTTAAGTAGAAGACGACCAATGTTTTTTCACGGAATATTTTGCATTGATTTAAACGGGAAATTGATGCGTAAAATGTACACTTGAGTTCTACCTGCAATTTCTTAAAAAGCAGCGAGGTAACGATTTTGCTCAAAATTAAACAAATAAGATTCAATTATTTTTCTTTTTAATGTTTTTTATTTCATTAAAATCGGCCAATGGACGGCTTTGTTATATTGTTTTGAAATGGTGTAGGTTTTTTTTATATAGGAAATTTTTTACCTATGCGTAACATATAAAAGACTCTGTCGGCAATAAAATCTAGCCTTCAAAAATGTTTCGATTGTTTTTTTTTCTTTTTTTTTCTAAAAATTTGGTCAATCAAATGTTACGGTAGGTCTTAGAGAATTCTTAGATGAAATAGAACTGCTAACACAGGGTTATGTAGCTCCATGGTTGCTGTCTTAACTCAAGAAATTTTACGGTAGACACCGTGCTCTCATAGACAAATATGGGATTTCTATCTCTCAAATGAGTTAAGATGTTGGTTTGTCGTAGAGTTTTGTTTTGTTTTCCTTTACCGGATTTGACACACTGAATTGGAAATAAGCTGAAAACATATTTTTATTTCAAAACGGGTTGTTACAAAGCAACACGACGGGTTTGCTATAGCAGGCAGGAACTTACTCTTCCGGAGCGCCTGAGTTCACTCTTGATACGAATTGAGTTCGCGTTGTTGATTTCCGTTCGGTTGATTTTGTGTTTTTGTTTCCTAGTGCTGTTCTTGTTCGTGTTTACCGATTTTGTTGTTGCCCTTTCGAAATGCCCAATTGATGCCTATTTGCTTCTGTAAATCAGTAAACTTATGATTTCCAACAATATTTTACATCTATGCAACATGCACAACTTAAACTCGAATGCCACAGGTGATTAAACGCTTCAAATGAATGGAAATATAAAATATCTGGTGGTCTATCGTACAAAGACTTACTTTGTCATCAATGAGTGTCAGAAATAGATAGAAGCATAGCTACCAATTGGGCATCCTAATGTCAAATGTTCGAAACCAGTAAACACAAACGAAAACAGGACGAATGAAACCAACAGTACAAAAACAACTGAATAGCAATTATCAATGCGAACTCAAGTCATAACGAGAGTTAAATATCTTAATAGCTCAGATCATGATATCATGTTCTGATGGACGAATATGGAATTTCTATTTCTCAGATCAATACAGATGTTGGTTTCTCATAGCTAGCAAGGTATTTTGTCCTTTTTTTCCGGATTGGACACACTGAACTGACTGTTAGCAAGGCGACGGGTGTCTTCAAACATGCGTTTTTTAGATTTTCAAAATGGTGAAGGTAATGGGAATATCTTGCCCCGCTCCTCCTAGAAAGGCAGAGGAGTGGGATTTTCCAAGAACTTGTGACTTTACTCTCGTTACGACTTGCATGAGATCTCGCTGATTATCGTTCAGTTGTTTTTCTATATTTTTATGTTATCTGGTTCTTCATGCTGATCTTGTTCGTGTTTAATTTTTTTCTGCCATTTCAGACTTTCAACATATGAATGCCCGGTGTTACCTCTTTGCACTTTGATTTCATGTCCAATGTATAAATAAAATAATTATGTAATGACGTTTTTTTCCTTCTACTTCAATGTTTAAACTGAATGTGTGATTTTATGCCTAAGCTTACAAAACTGCAAGAGCTGCATTTTTTTTGTGCGAAAAGCATCTTAATGCAAGGTAGTGATTAGTTTTCAAACCATCATAACAATTTAAAACAAGACAAAACCAAGCACCAGTAAGCAGACTTCCGCGTGCTTGAGATTTGAATGAATATTAAGTAATTCAGACTAAAACTATGTTATTTTAGTTCATGTATTTTGTTTAAGTCCTTTTGTCTAGAAAACCAGACGAGTGTAATAAGTTTTTATATTGGAATTGGAACAAGAACCAGCGGAATGTCTGGAAGCTAGAACTTATGAAAGACACTGTGCATTTGACTACAGACCAAAACAGAATGGAAGTGAGACAGGAAACTGAGACATTTCCATTAGATAGACACAATATATCCGACTACAAACCAACTCATGGTACACTGATAGAAGAAACAGAGACATTCGAAGTACCTATGACTATTAATGAACACAATGAATCAGGTAACATACATTTTCAAATGGGACAAGAGACGGAGAAATGTCAAGTAGACAGTTTTGATGACAACACATCATCTGACCACGGACTAACCAGAGGATCCAACCGAGGTCAATGGAAACGAAAAGCAGAATACCTGTTGTCAGTCCTGGGGTACATGGTCGGACTTGGGAATATTTGGAGATTTCCTTATATTTGTGCGAGAAACGGTGGTGGTAAGTTTTTTTTTAAAGGACAATCAAAGTACCAAAGGTATTGAGGAGTCGAAGTTCAGATTTGTAAGGATATTGTTTTAAACCAACAACTTGCACCATTTACAATGCTATCGAAAAGGATGCAAATTCAAGAAAAGTAAAAGATGTGTAAATCCAAATACAAAATTTTAAAAAGCTAGAACATGTCTTTGAATTATAATCATTGACTTCAAAGGAATGCTTCTTTATAGGATGTAGAAAAATGGTTTGCATTGAGCAATAAAATAATTAACAAAATTAAGGTCGTTCAAAGCTTGAATTACTTACGATTGTTTTAACTTTTTGGTTTCAGGAGCTTTCCTAGTACCTTTTATAATTTGTCTGATTTTGATTGCATTCCCCGTCCATTTCATGGAGTTAGCCATTGGACAATTGACGGCAAAAAGTGTAATCAATTGCTGGGGAGTCTGTCCACTGTTAAAAGGTAAGGCTTAGCCATTTGAATTTAATGAATAGATGTCCGATAAACGAGGTTATGGATGGGAATGTCCTCAATTCTTTCTTCATATATTTTTTTTGCCCATTATGCTCTATTCTTTAAAGGTTTTGCTATTTTCACATTATTGTTTATTCTGTAAGGGTCATTATCCTCTATTTTCTTAATTGTGTGGGTCATTATTCTTTATCTGTTAGATTTTTTACCATTACTCTGTATTTTTAAAACCCCATCCACACCCTCATATGTGACTTACTATAAGTCAAGGTGTCAGTTTCAGTGTTGAATATGTCTCAGTTCTTTTAACTGGCGAGCCCTATTTAACCCTGCATTTAGATTGCACTTAAGAGTTTGTGCGTATCACCCATCTTTCACAAATTATTTAGCTACTAGTTCATGTAGTTTGTGTAAAAAGACATTATTGCAATAGAAGGGGGGACAAGAAGATGAATGAATGTGCTCCATCCTCGTAACGGGTATAATTCAAAGTACATGTATTAAAAATATAAAAAAAAGAAAAATGCCAAGTACTGCATGATCAAGAAAAGCATACAACAACAGTACCAAAATGTCGTATGGTAAGAATTGTGACTAAGATTGACATATGTCTGCAGTAGAAAAAAAAACTAAGGTTTTGACAATTTTTTAAAAATAGATATGGATATTTTCATAGCTTTGATATGTTCCTCAACAACAAAAAAAGTGTTGACTCCGTGATGGTCTATTACAATCTCCTACACCAGCACTAATCATCACGAATCTAAGATGTTTCAGAAAATAAATTTTGCTACGCCTGACGTTCTAATGTAAATTTACATTTGTTAATTTTCAATTTTTATGTGGTATATCATGTACTTTTTCCTATTTTTAAGGTATAGGAGTTGGGATGGTGATTGTGAATGCCTTATTGGGTATTTATTACGCAATGATAATTGTATGGACACTATATTACATCGTTAACTCGTTTATATCGCCCCTGCCATGGTCAACGTGTGGAAATTATTGGAATACAAACAGCTGTATAATAGACACGTTAGTAGTATTAAATGAGACAAGGGCTAATAGGACAACCTTTGCGAACTCCAATGTCAGCAGTGAAGAAGAGTTTTGGGAGTAAGTGATTTTGTTTATCGTGAGGCATTGATAGGAAATATCAAATAGCCCCTAAGGTGTAGAAAATATATCAGTGGAATTTAATAACTAAAATTTAATTCCCAAACAACAACAAAAAATTCTCTTCAACGTCGGTGCAATGTACCATGAATGTACCATGTACAACAAATACACTAGAAAAATAGCTAAACTACATACAGCTCACAAAGAAAAATCACGGGATCCTAAAGATAATGTCGACTTTGATAAAGAAGGTGTACATCTACATTATAGCAAAACTTATTGTGTGAGAGTTTTGAAAGTTTTCAAGGTTATGCACAGATATTTTTTTCGTACCGTCTTCAGTTTACCAGTGTTAGCCGTAGCCGGTGATTCCCCATGATAACTCTATACCAAAACTTTTCAAGCAGAGGTAAAGTATTATAGTTATAGTTTATTTTACTTAGTTTATTGTAACAGACCGATTGTACATACATGGTTTTATTGTTTGAACTGATATATCGGTTTTCACAAACAGTACTACGTACGCAACCTAGTTCAGTTGGAAATGTTTCTGTTTTCTAAGAAACGTGTCAGGTGTGTTCGAGAAAGCAGAAACTACTTACCCTTCTGGAGCACCTGAGTTCACTCTTGTTTCCCACTGGTGTTCGCGTAGCTGGTTGCTTTTCTGTTTCTTTGTGCTGTTTTCTTGTGACATTCGGATACCCCATTGGTACCTCTCTCTTGCTTTCTTTCCGTAAAACATATAAAGCTATTTGCAATTTATATGATACTTGTATTAAGAAGAATGCAGTAAAGTTACTAAGAACTGCACGCATCATAAGTGTTTGATTTTGAATTATATTTTGAAGGAGAAAAGCTCTTCGATTATCAGATGGAATTGAAAATATGGGAGATATAAACATAGAAATGGTCGTTTGCCTGATATTGACGTGGGTAATCATCTTTCTATGTTTGATGAAAGGTGTTCAGTCTATAGGAAAGGTATATCGTCTTATTATTTGCCATTAAACGTGTTACAAAAGCGATGTTATTTTTGCACAATTCGTAGTTTTGCGTTCTGTGGCGAATATATAGTAGTTTACGTGGAAACTTCGTGTATTACAATCTCTTGATATAAGGCTTTATTCTCAATTACTTTATGGTGTTACGCGATGTCCAATGGATAAAAAATCCACTACCTGTTAAGTGAATAATTTAAAACACAGACGACAATTTTAATAGATCTTAGAAACTTTTGAATTCGAATGCCCAATTGATACATGTATATATAATTTCTTATTTGTCTAACTTACATTGAAAGAGGGTGTCAGAATGTACCAAAGCCAACCTATTCATTTTAAATGTTTATGAAATAAAATTATATGCAGCATTTTACAACAGTAATATTCATCTTGTTTAATATTTTCAGCATTGAGTAAACCGTTGTATGCTACGAAAGACCGGTGGTGCATATTATTTCTCATATTTCTTGACTGTACAAATATCTGAGTCTCAGGTTTATTTATTTAAGTACCACTTTTTATAAGAACCATGCAAAAAGCGATTCATGGGTGGAAAGCCTACACCACTTTATTGATATGTTACTCCTACTAGCACCCTGATTCGATATTTTGTACTCTATTTCCAAACAAGCGTTGGTCCTGAGAGAAAAAATATATATAGAATGCATTGGAAAATTGTAAGAAAGGGAGATAACTCTTAAAATTGTCAATAATTTCAATACAAACCATTGTAACAAAATGGCAAGATTTCTCCCAGGACCAGACAGTTATGAGCAAATTGTTATTTATTTCTGATTTTGTATACTTTAAACTATCTTTTGTTAAAAATAAATCACTGTAGCCTTTTTATCGATGAATCACTTTTCTTCAAATTTGCATGATTCTTAGGTGGAGAACTACTTAACTTCCAAGTTGGCATTTGTTACTTCCAAGTTGACATTTCTTACTTCCAAGTTGACAAGTTGACATTTCTTACTTCCAACTTGACATTTCTTTCTATTAAGTTATTATTTCATATTTCCAGCTTGAGATGTCTTATTTCCAGCTTAATATGTCTTATTTCCAGCTTGACATTTCTTATTTCCACATTGACATTTCTTTCTTCAAAATTGTAATTTATTACATTTCTTGCTTCCAAGTTGAAACTGAGAAATGTTAACATGGAACTTAAAAAAATTCGATCGAGAAATATAGGAGAACTGATGGCATTATCAATCTTTTGTAATATTCTTTCTTTACAGGTTGTGTACGTCACTGTTACCTTCCCCTATGTTCTACTGACGGTTCTGTTCTGTAGAGCAGTAACACTACCAGGAGCTGTAGACGGCATCCTTTACTATATAACTCCTGACTTCTCTAAAATGATGTCAATTCAGGTTTCTTTGTAAACCCCAATATTTAAGACTATAATTAGATGTGGAATAAGTGTACGTGACACAACCTATATAAACAAGTGGTAATTAGAAAAAAATCATAATGGAAGACAGACCGCAGCCTTCAACGGGGCAGCTTTTATGTAGTTTTGTGAGACATTCAATGGAGCTTTATAGAAGACACGTTTTACTACATCACTCAAGATTTCTCCAAGATGATGTCATTTCAGGAATTTATCAAAGCTAAATTTTATGTAGATTAATGGAGCAATGGGCATCCTTTACTACATTTGTACATCACTACTGACTGGTTTATTTTCAGGGTTCTTCTACGTGCGCGGGAAAATCATGGGCGGTAACACAATTTTAAAAACGAAAGAATATGGAATATGTGCCAGAAAGACACGATCCACATATTGAAATGATTTTGATAAATGTACAAAAGCAAAATTTCACTGCGTGTGAAGCGCTTTTCTGGATTAACATTCATCAGACACGCTAGGAGTTAAAAACTTGGAAAACCGGTAAAATATTAGATTTCATAAAACAAAAACAGAAGCCAAAAAATATTACAACAACGATCAAACAGAAAAAATATCATTTTTTAAAGAAATAGCCAAACGTTGTCAAATTTTGGAAATATGTAAACTGTGTCTTTCCAACACATATTCCAGTACTCGAAAATATATAAGAGCATACAACTGAAGCACGGCGAAGCTTTCTTCGACCTCCACACGGCACTAAAGTCAAACTCTGAAATAATATTAAAAACGAAAGAATATGGAATATGTGCGAGCTCTCACAATGAACAATCTACAAATGTATAAGGTCAAATTATTCTGCCATGAGTGTGGTTGAACATTGTGAGATGTGAACTCTCCAAGTATACGTTCAGAGATCACACCAAAACTCGAAAGGAAATCTCGAATATGTGATGGGTTTTATAATGCTCTAACGGTACTTGTTTTTGAAGGTGTGGACGGAAGCGGCCATTCAAGTCTTTTATTCTGCAGGAATTTGTTATGGACCACTTATAACAATGTCAAGTTTTAACAAATCTAAAAGCGACTGTTTTTGGTGAGGATGAAAAATGCTTCCGTATACACATGGTATAGGGGGGTATTTTCGCGATGATTTAATTTTCGTTTTTTTTCCCGAATCGACGGGAATCGCAAAAATATCCCGCGAAAATATCCATTTTACGCACATCATGTAAAACACATTCTCATACCGCGAAAATAAATCTCGCAACATTTTTTCAAGCACTTTGTGACACAAAAAAACGCCAAAACTTACCGTCGACTCGCACAAATAACCCGCTATATGTTATGTTTATTGTAAATTTTTAGAATCGATTATATTGGAATATTTGAAAATAAAACCAGTTTCATACACGTTAAGAATTACATATGATACTGTTGTCAATTTTATTTATCTCATATACACACCACTAAAGATCTGTAAAATCTATGGAAGTCTACTTTGATACAAAAAATGCAATTTTGATATATACAAAAGCTGTTTTTTTTTTAAAAAAGGCGAAACCATTGTCATCTTTCCCAATTATGTCTAGCAATATAGCTGCCTGATCCTAACAAGATTTTTTTTGTTCTATAAATCATGTTCAACTCACTTTTCAATTCAGTTGTGAATTGTCTGCTCTTCTTCGATATCTGAGATTGATCATTCCGGTTTTCAGTAATTTTGATGTTTCTTTTTTTTCCAACAGGGATTCTGTTTTGTTGATCGGATTAGGGGAAGGGACCAGTATTTTCGGAGGTTTTGTAATTTTTGCAGTACTGGGATTTATGGCACAGACAAATCATAAAACTATAGAAGATATTGTTGTTTCAGGTACATGTATTTTAGAATACCAGTTTGGCCTTTAAATGTGTGAAATCGAACAATAGTATTGAAATAAGCTAACGAAACATTGTCAGAATTTTTGTGCATTGTTATGCATGTACCCCCGTAAAACTTTAATAGGCTTCAGTGGAAGATGAGGGGAGATCCACTTCGAGTCTGCTAAGACCGAAAAAGGATGGTAGTAAGTCTAAATCGATCTTCTAGGAATCTAACTGTCTATAATGTTTGGAATTCTTTTTTATATATACCCCGCCACACAAAGCGGCAAGTCAATACGTTATTCCCTTCTTTTTTATTCGTAGTCGGTCCCGTCCGTCCCCGAAGGTTTCCAGATGATAACTTGAAAATGCATCAAAGGATTTATTTGATGTTTGAACAACTGTTGATCATGATTACACTAATCAAGGTCAAGTTGATTCGAAAATATTATATACAGTTTTATAAATTTTCCCTATTTTGACAATGCTGAACATTTCTAGTCTAAGAAGGATAAATCAATTCTCTCTCTATATATAAATATGGTGGGTTGGGGCGGGGGGTCATTTAATGTATCAAGTTCTCTGATGCTTGCTCTTAAATTTGAGTCTGTTTCATTTTTGATGTTTAGCCCCAGTCTCGCCTATGTTGTGTATCCTGAAGCCATTTCAATGTTGTCTTTCCCTGATCTCTTGACTGTTTTATTTTTCCTGTAAATGCCCCGTCTCGCCTATGTTGTGTATCCTGAGGCCGTTTCCCTAATGCCTGCTCCTAATTTATGGGCTGTTCTGTTTTTCCTGTTTAGGTCCCGGCCTCGCCAATGTTGTGTATCCTGAGGCCGTTTCCCTAATGCCTGCTCCTAATTTATGGGCTGTTCTGTTTTTCCTGTTTAGGTCCCGGCCTCGCCTGTGCTATGCTTCCTGGAGCCATTTCCCCATTGTCTTTCCCCAATCTCTTGACTGATTTATTATTCCTGTTCAGGTCCCGGCCTCGCCTATGTCGTGTATCCTGAGGCTGTTTCCCTAATGCCTGCTCCTAATTTATGGACTGTTTTATTTTTCCTGTTTAGGTCCCGGCCTCGCCTATGTTGTGTATCCTGAAGCTATTTCCCTAATGCCTGCTCCTAATTTATGGGCTGTTTTGTTTTTCTTGATGATCCTCACCGTTGGATTGGATACAGAGGTATGTTTTTGAGTTTTTGCAATAGATATTCTGATTTTTACTCAAAGTATGCTATGCCTCCGTGGCACTTGTGTTTAATATTGATTTGATTTGGCTTATTGCTGTTTTTTGTTGTTGTTTGTTTTATGTGTAATACCTTTCGATTCGTTGTAAATGCTGCAATGGTTTTATTTAAGGTCTTGGTGTGTATTTTACTTTTGGTAGTAACAATTCTTTCGTTTTGTTTCGAAAGCAGGATTTTGGAGAACAAAACACATCGAATAAAACCGAACAAGAAGAAAAAAGTTAAAATAAATGAAATACAACAACATAATTACAAAACATCAAAAATGTGGAAAAACCAGCTTAGTGAAAATGCCAGGCTTGACCTAAGACCTAATCGTTAATCAAACTTTCAGACTGAATAAATCTTTTACTCTGTTTTGTATGAATCCTTGGTACAGATATATTGGTCAATAGATTAGAAAACTTGAACAATTGCTTATTATATAATGCAGTCTGTCGCTCAAAATCTTAGTTTAAACATATTTATTTATCCCGCATGGATTGGGAAACAAGCTTAATGCTTATGTAAATCCCTCTCAAGTTTGCAGTTTGCGAGTGTGGCCTTTGCAGCGGCCCCCATTGAGCCTACTCTTATCGAACTCCACAAAGGGGTCTTGTACGTGCATTGGGTATTGCTCTCCACATACACGTGGCAACCTTTTTTCGTCCCTCCCGAAAGACTAGCATCAATCCTTGAGACCCACTCTCGCAAATGGTGTCAAGAGAGAGTCGGAAAATTGGTTCATGAAATTTTCACCCCGGACGAGGATCGAACCATGATCCTTGAATCTTGAAATTAGTATTTAAAGGGATGGAATGGACAGGTTGGCAAACTAGATCAGCAATTGTTCATTTTTAACAATCTGTTGACCAACATAACTGTACTATGGAATTGTACCAAACAGCTAGCAGAGTGATAACCATTTTAGTTCGGAGCATTAGAACCAGTGATTACCTCTCTACATGAGAGTATTACTTTTTTCCGGGAACGAAGACTTTGGTTGACAATGGTAGTTATGTTGATCGGTTGCGTCCTTGGTATTCCACTATGTTTTCAGGTAAGATGAGCAGTATGTATGCTACCCTTTTATAATTGAAATTTCGAGGGAAATAATCATCGTGTTCATGCTTTCCAGAGAGGGTTCTAAGGAAAACTTAGGGTTCCAAGGCAAAAATATGCAAGATATTCCTGCTTATATGATAGACCTAAGGTTTAGAGGAAAATCCACAGCGTATCCGTGCCTTCATGATAGATTCAGGTTCCAAAAAGAGAAATCTGCAGCATTTCATCCTTCCCTGATAGATTAAGGGGTTTAAAGGAAATGTGCAGCGTATTCATGCTTCCATGATCGACTTAAAGTTTTCATAAAGGAAAATCTGCAGCCTTTTTTATGCTTCCTTGATAGATTAATGGTTTTAAGGGAAATCTGCAGTGTATTCATTTTTTCCTGATAAACTTAAGGTTTAGAGGGAAGTCTGAAGCCTATTCATGCTTCCCTTGTAAACTTAAGGTTATAAGGTGAGTTTGTAACCTATAGACTCAAAGGGAGTAATACATCTTCCGGTTTCTAGATTTATTTTGATAGGGTTTTATGAGCATCTTCCAGTTGGTAAATTTATTATACCCAACGCAACAACGTTGAGGGGTGTTTCATGTTTTCGAACGAGCGTTCGTACAACCCGTCCGATTTAACTATGGACTTTCGATTGTAGCGTAAAGTGAAGTGTGCAAACAAAACAATGAAAAATTACGTCGTCTTGATTGGCTGACTTTTAAAAATCACGTGGATTTCTATAAAATACCTGATGAATGGGTCGTGCAGACATTAAATCTGATGAATGGTCTGGTTGACGTTGCACACAGCTTCTATTTGATTGGGCTTTCCTATTGTGACGATTTGCGGTTTTTGTTACCAATTGGCTTGTTCATGACGACGTAAATTTTCATTGATGTGTTTGTACGCTTCAATCGAAAGTCAATCGGACGGGTTGTAAGTCTGTCCATTTTCAAAATTTCCGTAACAGATTTTTTAGCAATTATTGACTTTTGATATTTGGTATGTAACTTAAGATTGGGTCCCATATGGTGGGATACATTTGTACATTTTCAGGTCTGACAATCATCTACTTTCTCTTAAATGAGCCGGCCTACACTTTTAGTACTACATTTTCAGGGTCGAAAATTGTCGTAATAGATTTCCCAGCAACTATCAATTAAAGTATTTCAATATTTGGTCTGTAGCTTTAAGTAAAAGTCCCATATGGTGGGGTACATTTTCAGATTTGTAAATCATCTACCTCCTGTTTACGAGTCGACTTTGTCTGGTTTTTTTTACTTTATTTTCAGGATTTTTTTTGTCACAGATTTCTTAGCAACTATTAATCGTATGCCCTCGTTATTTTTTATGCACCTTTAGGTAGGAGTCTTATATGATTTTTTATTCCGAGCTCAAAACAGATAATCCCTCTCCAAAAAAGGGATGCGTGGGGTAAGTGAGCGTGGGGTAAGTGAGCGTGGGGTATGTGAGCGTGTGGTATGTGAGCGTGTGGTATGTGGACGCTTGGGATATGTGGGCGTGGTCACTAACGTTCTTTCATTTTTGTAGAATGGTATGTACATCTTCCAGCTGGTAGATTGGTACCTGGCAGCATTCAGTATACCTGTCTTTGGATTGCTTGAATGCTTAATTTTTGGCTGGATATATGGTAACTATTTAATTCATAATAGAAAATAATGAGATGTGGAGTAAGTGTACGCGACACAGCTCACGTAACAAGCGGTAATTTAGAAAAAAAAACCACTATGGACAACCGCCAGCAGCCTTCAATGAGGCCAGTAGGCGCTGCTCGTGGATCTGCAATTGGCCCATGGTCTTAATAGTAAAATGCATATAATTCAAATCCAGCCATGAAATAGTCAAAGATAGACCCTTTTTTAAAAAGGAACAGAAAAAAAGACAGTACAAACAAAAGGTTTGACAAAGATTCCTGGAATAGGACAGGCACATAAAAAATGTGGCGGGGTTAAACTAAGATTACATTAAAATACATGCTTTTTAAAGTACATTTTACACGAAAAAAACACATAGAGAGAAAACGCCAAACTTTTTCATATAGAACGAAAATAGTAATCTTCACTTTTGATATGTAAAGACGCTTCTACATGTTTCTCCTATTTTTTCTACGTGTATTTAAAGATAATCATAGACTAGAAAAAAAGTCAAATAACAACCATTTTATTATGTCGCCTGCAACGTGTTGCAGAAGCGACATATAGGGGTTACTTTTGCACTATCCGTCGTCTTGCGTGGTCCTGCGTCCTGCGGCGTCACAAAAATTTCCGTCGCAGTTTTCCAGGCAGCTACATGCCACAGCCTCTTGATATTTGGTATGTAGCTTCATCACATAGCACTATAAGGTGCAAAGCGATTTTATGCCCGAAAAATAACTACTTCCTGTTTGACGAATACTTAATGTTTTATACATAATGGACATAGATGCCAAATTTTCGTCGCAGTTTTTCCAGGCAAATACATGCCACAGCCTCTTGATATTTGGTATGTAGCTTCATCGCATAGTACTATAAGGTGTAAGGCGATTTTATGCCCGAACATTAACTGCTTCCTGTTTGGCAAACAAACATAGATACGGAGGCGACAAATGCCTTCCGGGAAAGGCTCCATCTAGTTCGAAGTGTAACCAGCATCATGATCATCAATCTGATTAAAATCACATCTATCAATCGTTCCCTACTGTCTCTGCATGGTAGAGCAAACTCCTTCGCAGTAGGCTTATCCTTCCCGGCAAAAATAGGTCAGGATTATCCCACTGCTACAGGCTTGTATGAATTCCATCAACGTTCTTGATAATTTTTGTTTAGTTTAATAAATTTTCAAAATTTTCCTATAGTTGGCCATGAAAACATAAAATTTTCTGTAATATAATTTTTCTTAGAAGAATTAATTCAATTTGTTGTAAAACCGGTTTAAATGAGTACGCACTATTTTAAAGTCTAGTAAAGTAGAAGTATTTAGGCTAAACTATAAACAATGTGGTTGCGCACTGCATTTCGGTATATGCGAGTACTTTTCATGGTTTTTAATTTAGAGAGTAGGGGTCAAAAAGAGGTCATTGAAAAGATGCCCGGAAAGCCTGGTGCAGTGATTAGTGTACGGATCGTTACGGACGGGAACTGGAACTGTGATGAGTTTGCATGGTAGAGCTGAAGAAACCCCATTCTACTTTCTGTTCTGATGACCCTTTGAATTGACCAATCAGATCGCAGCTTCCAAGATTTTGAAAGCATTACTTCTTTAGATAAATCCAGATGATTCCGAAAAAGGTCATCAGAACATAAAATAGAATGGGATTTTTTTTCAGATCTACCATGCAGACACAGTAGGGAATATTGATGGATCCGATTTTAATCAGTTTAAATGTTCATAATTTGTCTTTTCAGGTGCAGAAAATTTTTTCCTAGATATACGATCTATGACAGGGATGCATGTTCCAAGATTTGTCAGAATTTTATGGCGTTTTGTTTCCCCAATGATGTTTATAGTAAGTTTTCATGAAATGCTAATCATTCCGGAGCACTGTCCTTACGACAGCAGTTCCCATTCTAATATAGAAGTTATTTTTTTGTATATGTATTGTTTAGTTTTTTTCGGTTATCTTCTGCGTTTCATTGTTCAGTTTTGTCTTGTCTTTGTGTGTTTTCTGATTTTGTCCTTACTACATTTTGTCGACCCATGATTCGAATTGCTTTGCCACGTTACATCTACACGCCTGGGAAACTCTAAAGTCGCAACCAAAATTCCAGGACCCGTAATTTTGTGATTTACTTTTAATGTAATAAATTTGAGAAATTGAAGAGTGTCACTCCATGTGTTTTTGTTGAATAATTGTTGAATAATAGTTGAATAATTGTTGATCTATATATCGAGGGAAGTAAAATTTATACAAGCCTGGTCAAAAATTTTGTTGTAAAAGACCAACATGAAGTCAGGTCAACTGCAATTTCAATTTTCTTTCCGTTTTGTTGCCTACAACTTCTTTAATATCTGTTTTCCGAAGGCGGTTTGAGAATTGTCATTTCCATTTTCATGCTATTTTGATGTTAGGAAAAATAGGATGTAAGAAAAGAGCACCTTCAGATCTGAGATTCTCCCCCATAAAATCCCTCAAAATGCACATACAAAAATTAGCGGGTATCAATCGTTCATTTTGTCATGATGTATATATATATTTCAAGGAGCACCCTCTATAAACAACTGTTGAATTACAAAAAGTAGAAGGTAAAATAAACACGAAGTATAAAAAAAAAGCACCCGATATCCAAACTATTTAACTTTGAAGCTAACTCCAGCATATGTTAAACATAATTATGTTCACCTTACGATGAACAAGACATCATGTCTTGATGAACAAAAATCATCAATTTTTCGAGATCATTTAACGCTTAATATCGGATCGGAGTAAGGGCTTATTACACTGTAGATGATTCCTTGAGGCCTATCTACAGTTTCCGAAAAGCTCATGCTAACGCGCATGTGCGTTACTTAATGTTGGGGGCCTATTCCGGTTGTCGTTATCAGGTATAAGCCATTTCGTGGCAGCAAATGGATTTTCCTAAAATTTATCGGAATCGTCACTTAAGACATTGCTTTATTAAGCGAAGTATCACTGATAATGTTTCAACTTCCGGTTGCTCTGTTTTAAAACTAAATGTTAACAGCGCAATTGTGCTCATGGTTATGCCATGGTTGCATTTCGCGCATTCGCCTTCGAACAAAACTAAAAAATATGGGTTTATTACTTGATTAAGGACAGACCATTTAACTTGGATTTTTGTTCTGGACAAACATTTTTTTTTTACAAAGGCGTCGCGACAGAATCTTTTTTTTTCATTATTAGCATTATTCTATATGGCAGAAATTCTTCTTCAGAATTTTTTTTTCTTACCCTCTGCTGCCAAAATATTTTTTTCATCAAAAATAATTTTCAGAATACTTTTTTAGGAAAAAAACAAGCCCCCCTTCAAGTTAAATGGTTGGTCCCTTAGTGTGGCATTCCATAATCAAGGATTTATTGAATCTGTAAGCGGTAGTGGAGAAAGCTCGTGAAATACAATTTTTGCGATCGCGGTTACCGAAGCGTATCGGATAGTTAAATGAAATAAAAAAATATCTTTTTTTTTCAGATTTTGCTGGGGATCACTATTTTCAAGTACAAGTTCCCGACATACGGGAATTATCATTATCCACCCACTGCAAATGTCTTTGGGTTGATATTTTCAATCTTGCCGATTTTGCCGATTCCAGTAGTAGCTGTTCTGGAAATAAGAAAAGCCCCTGGAAGAAGTTTTATGGAGGTAAATCTTGCTTTAAGTCAAAACATGCACCTTTTTGATGTCACTGACAAAAAATTTCCGAGGATGAAATTAGCATCTTTAAGTCAAACCACCGTCAATGCAATGACAGAGGTAGACATATTGGTACGATGGGGAATGACTGATAAAACAGGGGCCAATATTCTACAACAAAAACTCCAAAGGGATTGGCCCCTGCCCCTTTAATCTTCTAGCGCTATACCGAATACTTTGTTGCCGTATTCAAAGATCAAAGCTCATAGTCAATTATACAATATGTATATAACGCATAACGTATAACAGATAATGCATAATTAAAACAAAGCTCAAATTAGTTGTTGTACATGCTACGATTTGCAGTCCGTCTCACTGTTTCAAATTTTGGGAATCAATCTTTTATTTCCGAGGGTGGGCCCCAGACTTTACATTGTATACTCAGTTAGTTATTTTTTTTCGGACAAACACATTTTTTTATTTTAAATTTAAGGCATTGTGGTAGGTCTGAACATCATAAAGAAATATAATCATTATTTTATCATATTTTTTTTCAGAAGTTCCGAAATGCACTGAAACCGGAAATCAACTGGAACACTAATTGTGCACTAGCTGACCAGAACTAAAGCAAAAATCATTTATTTAATGAATGTGTGACGTTGAATATGCTTAAAAAATACTAGTTTCTTCTTATAATACAATTTCAAAAAAATAAAATAAATTGTGAATTACTTATTGTGTTTTTTATTTTTATTTTTAGTTTAATCCACGGAAAAAATCTTAATTCTCAGTATCCCCCCGGGATGTTAACTATGCAAAAATGTTCGCAGGAACATAAAGATGGTTTCGGAATTGATCTTTACCAACAAGAATATTTTTTGTCATTCCCACAAGGCCTTGTCTTGTTCTATCAATGTGCTTGTTTTTGTCGTTTTACACAGGCAAAATGTTGACTGCGTTTAACGTGCGTCTGGCGTACGTTGAACGCATGTCATCTGACGCATATTAAATTGGCGTTTCTAACCGCGTACGTCTGACGCACGTTAAAAATTTATCTTGGCAATATTTTTATTTCATAATAAAACACACTAAATAAATAACTTACTAACTTCATTCATTTTAGGAAACTAAATGTCTGACGAATGGTAAACGTACGTTTACGGCACGTTTAAAAAACGTACGTCTGACATATGTTTTTACAATAATTTGACGTACGTTTACCGTACAGCGGTTAGAAACGTATGTTTAACGTACGTTTATGCACCATGTCAGACGCACGTTTTTATTAACGTACGTCAGACGTATGTCTAAATTTTGCCTGTGTACCCATTGACTCTAACTAGAATGGCAGTCTGCAATGGAAGACATTTGTCGCCTGCGTCTTCAAATATTCAGTAAACAGGAAGTAGATAAGTTTAGGCGATAAAATCGCTTTAAACCATATAATACTATAGGAGAAAGCTACATGCCAAATATCAAGAGGCTGTGACATGTAGTTGCCTAGAAAACTGCGACGGAAATTTATGTGACACTGCAGGACGCTGGACGACGCAAGACGACGGATAGTGTCAAAGTGACTCCTATATATGTCGCTTTGCACCAAATTGCAGCCGACATAAAAACCAGTGTTGATAGAGGAGCATGTCACTGTACTTTCTCATCGTGTCTGTTATGCCATATTTGTTGACATTGTAAGCACCCTATGTAAAGTCCCGATGAGAGTAGGACCCGTACAGGATCTCCTGTCTTATAAATAGCTATGCCGACCAAACCCGCCTAAAGTTTTCTAGCAGCTCTCAAAACTTTCATCCTCGTTTGGGCTTCCTTTTCCTCCATCATCATTTTATGTTTATCATCTCGCTGACATAGGCAAATGGTACTAAAATTATTACTACTGTAAACTGGAAAATTTTCGCGCCAGTTTTATTTTCGCGCTTTTCGCATTCATGCTGTTAGCACGAAAATTAAACGGCTCGAAAATATTTATCTTTAATTGTAGTCTATGGACAATAACTTAACAGCGTTAATTCAAAAATTCGCGAACTATAAGATTCTGTCGTTCTACTGCAAAAAAGGCGCGAAATTTTCCCGGTTTACAGTTACCATACCCAATCGTGTTATCTACATAATTTATTTAAACATTTTGTTCTGTACATGCGTTATTTGTTTGTGATCTCTTGTATTTGATTAACCCGTCAGGATTCAATGTTTTACCAAAAATAATCATGTAATATATAGTTTGTTGCGCTGAGTATTAAAAAAAATCGAAAATCTACCAAGGAAAAAAAATACAGAAAGTAATCCAGCGGTTCTCTCCCTTGTACCAGAATCTCCATCGGTGATAATTGATTTTGCAATCAAAACAATAGAAAAATACAAGGCACAACTTTCCACAGATTGGATTTACAGATTTTCAATTAAATTGATCTATAAATATCTTTCTGATCGTAGAATGGACATTGTTCTAGGAATGACTCAATTATTGATTGTAAAAAAGGATGAATGGGTAGAGGTATTTTTTCTGTCACCAGCTTTTTGTTCTTGTATTCTTTTAATGTCCCACTAAAGAAGAGGGATATATTGTGTTCTGGTCTGTTCGTCCGTCCCAAATCAGGTTAATTCTTTTTCTATTACCAGCTTTTTTAAATTCTTGATCGACTTTCATGGCTTTGAAATTTTGGTATTTGAAAATCATATTGATATATCTTATAAAATAATTCATTTTATGTTGTTTTTTTTTTTCGTAGATAAAAAGTTGTGTGATTTATATTGCTATATTTTATAACGTCTCTTCATGGCCCATCTATTAAACGAAAATAACATTCTGGTCTGCCCGTCCGTCCGTCCCGAAGTTTAAGTAACTTTTATAAGTATGCATACATGTAAGTTAAAAAGTATCTTCCGAGATTGGCACCTGACCATGTCTTCTGGTCATGTTTTTTTTTAATCTTGGACAAACTGCATTGAAATCAATTAAATATTCGGATTTTTTACGTCGGAAAAAGGTTGTCAATTTTTATTCCAAAAGATGATATAAATGTACATAACATATAAGCCAAAAAAAAAAATGCAAATATCCAATTTATCTCGGTTTTTTTTTTTGGTTGAATATACATATACAAAAATTTACTTTAAAGTTTGTTCTTCTTCGGAATAGCTGTGAATATCCAAACGATTTAACAATTGAACAAAAGAAGTGACACGAAATCCGTTTATATTCCATACGTCGATTTTTTTCTCTTCATTTTTTTTTCAATCTATTATATTTATTATCTGCAATAAACATAATTTTAATATTCTTTACAATTCATAATGTACATATCTATGTCAAAATTCTATAATTTTTCCTTATCTCAAAAATATCAGAATTGATTTATCTATTCTTTAATCATGAAAAAGATAAAATATCATAAAAAACCTACAATGTGCCGTTCAAAACGTCTATATTGTTCCAAGTTATTTAATTTAATAGATTAATATCCAAGATATTAAGAAATATAAGCGCAGATTCTTTTCTAATCGGAACAATACGCCTTCAGATGCACGATTTAAAATTTCGGCCTAAAATCCATTTAATATATGTCTTACATTGCTAAAATATTTAATTGGGTTCTTAACCGCACCACCGAACACTTTATTCTCTTTTGTTAAATTTCTGACCTTATGAACAAATACATCGAAGTAAATGCAATACACATAACGCATCCAACCGTTACACAGTTAATGTGAACGCCATCTAGCGGCGGAAAGATATGTCGATTTCTAAAATATGATTGTGTGAAAAAATGGAAAATAAAAGTTAAAAAACGCTATGGAGAAGTACAAGTATTATATATTTAGGATTAAATAAAGGTGTTAAAACAAAACAAGCAAAATGGGGAACGGTTTGTGTGTGGAGACGGGGAGTAATATGACAATTTTTGACTGGTGAGTATAAAAATTCAATTTAAACTTTTCTTTGCGTTTAGTTTTTAACTGTTTTTATTTAACATTTGGCTTTAGTAGTTTAAATCAGTGTGTAATTAGACTAATAATACCTCGCTTTATTCTTTTTTTATGTTTTTAATGATTATATTTCACGCCTGAGGTTATTTGTGTATTGAATTGATTTTAATGCACATTTCTGCACAAGTTTATTAGTAATTATATATTACTTGAACACAATGTCTTTGCAGTAAAACATCATTGCAAATTTTGACATGAAGTTTGATATTGTATTGCAATCTATTGGGATAGCTAAACAATAACATTGCTTCATTTCAAATAAAAAGGAGTACTATTACCCAGAGAATTGAGAAGGTGCATTTTAAGTGCACGTCGAGTTTACTAAAGACCCCCCCCCCCTTTGGCCGCTTCACAAATTGAATATATATTCAATTACAAGTACCTTTTAATAATAGAACAAATACTATACATGTTTGTTGTACTAGGACAGACATTTGAACACTAGTACAGACATTTGAACAGACCCCCCTTTTTTCAAAGATAACATTGACAGTTTGCATTTCCATGTCAGAGCCCCTTTCCATAGTCAGTCTATATAAGTCTTTACACATTATTGCATGACAGGAAGCTATAAGCATAGACACATAAAAATGTTTCTATCATTGTCTGAAAGTCATTCATAATAATAAATACTCATCAATACACGTGACTAGACCGTAATACACATTTGCTGAAATAAAATGCTGGAAAGGTGCACTAAGTTTATGAGCAGTAGCGGATTTTTTTTGGGGGGGGGATGTACAGATCGAGGATCTGACTACCCTTTTGTGGAAAAAATGATTGAATATATTGTAAATAACTTAAGCATAAGAGACCCGGGTCCCTTATTGATCAGTCGTCAGCCCGGGTATCTCGTTGATACCCCCCCCCCCCAACTCTTTTAGGATATTATTTTAATCCACCATTGGGAAGATCACACTACATATTTTCTGAGAATGCTGAAAAGATGTGTTATATATTATAGGCGTATAACTTTTCATGTATTTTTTTCATGTTACCTAAATGATGGCAATTAAGCAAGTTTTGATTAGCTATAAGTGCAGTTTCGGCAAAGATTCTCAATTATGAATTAAGAATCAAACGGTACGTGTGATTGACTCCAGAATAATGGATAAAAACCTTAAAGAAGTTTGATGTACAAAGATCATTGAGCAATTGGAATGGGATAACAACTTAGAAAATGACAGGTGAAACTGGATAATACATGTATCTTGATTTGATGTACATTACATGTATTTAGGACATCCCTTCTGTAAGCTCTGATAGCAATATGGAAAAACCTTATATTTAACACCCCCTCCCATCATTTCATAGGAAAACGCCTTAGTGTGGCGTCCTTGGAAAAGTGTCAATTTTGCTTTAGCCTGCCGAGGCTACTTGCATCAACATATGGTAATTGGATAAAATATAAGAGTACATGTAAACCCTTAGACATCATGGACGTTTTTGATTTGTTTATACTGAATCGGGGAAACAAGTTATTAGAGTCTCTCTGTTGTTGTTGTTTTTTTTAGATATAGAAATACAAATGACAACAAAGTTCCAGACAATAAATTTTGCTACGCCTGATGCGCGTTTCGTCTATTCAAGACTCATCAGAGGCGCTCTACCAAAAATATTGAAAATGCCAAACACTATATAAATATGAAGAGCATAGAACAGTAAAACCAAAAATACCAAATTGGAGAACCAAATTATTACTAAGATGATCAACCCTTGTCTGGGGTAGGAATGACTCTAAATACCTCTCTCCGTTACTAAGAGCAATCTTTGTTATTAGTTTAATATTGGTTTAAAAAGGGCATGGACTGTATAGTTTGCAAAAACATGCCATTTCAATTGTTTATCAAAATCTAAGTAAGGCACAGTATGCATGTAACATTGTTGATTTACAATATAAGATGCATATATACTGTCAATAAATTTTCTAAACAGTTTTATCAAGATCCAATTTAAACGAATTCCCTTTCAGCTCTTTAAAAAAGGTCTAGTTTCAAGTGCAATTCCTTTTTGTAACGAAGACAAAAGTATATTTACATGAGCATACATGTCATAGCTGAACTAATATTAATATTGTTAAATATTCCCGTTAGTGATCGCTTTATGAGCAAAAATAAAACTCACTTCCCTATACCGTACTCGATTCTGAAATATTAATACATCCATTGCGATGCATAACCACCACCCCCAATAGCCATTTCTCTCGGGAATTCGGAATTCTATTTTATGAACTCTTTTCTGTAGCTTACAGGGTAGTTCGCTCTGTTACATGGTTAAGCAATGACGAAACCACCCTTTTATTCGGTGTACCTATATTTACAGAAATTGCTACCTGATGCAATTATATGACTTTTTCGTAAACACCCTCCCCCTTTTTCTGCATTGCATTCCATGACCTCATTTTCTGCAGCACTCGCGATCGGTACATGATTAACTCGTAACCACCCTCCCCCTCTTTTATCCAGTGTATGACTAATTAATACGTTAAACAGTTTCCCCCTCTTTCTCTACCTGGTGCTAGTGCATGACTTGCACGTTTCAACCCCCCCCCCCCCTTTTCTCCAGAAATGTATGTCTAACAAATTTTACCACCCCACCATCCTTTTTACAGATGCCACCATTACGATATGTAATTTGTAACCCTTCTTCTGCAGCAATCAGTACTCCATTCCATTTCAAAATTACCCGTAACCACCCCCCCTTTTTTTGCAGCACTCGCTACCTGATGTCATTGAATGACTAACTCCTTGCCAACCCCCAACCCCCGTTTCTCTATCTTTACATTAAATCACCTCCCCCTTCTTTGCAGATCAATATATATGATAAACTCGTAATGGTCTCACCCTTTTACTGCAGCTTTTTTTCCATGACTAATGGTGTTCCATCACCACCCTCCCCCCTTTTTCCCTGTAGCACTCATTACCTGACTCAATAGTATGACTAACGCTTTTACAATAAATCAAATCAAATGACAAAACTCTTACATAAATGATGTCACAAAATTATTCAATAACGGAAATTTAATCAAAAGATACCAAAACACGAACACGCGGTAAAAGAGCGGTATCATAATTTCGCTGAAATCCATTATAATGCTATCAAAATTGTTGTGATTGGCTTTCAAAGGACGCCTTAAGCATTTTAGCAACATGTTGAAGTCTGGGTTAATACATCAGGTCAATATTGATAAAAAAGCATTATGATGCATTCCATATTAATTTTACCCATTGATCATATTTATTAGGATAAACATACGGTAGTCTGTTCAGGTCATAATTGAAAATTATCAATAGACGGCGGGCTACTGGGGTCATATTGGGATTATCAATCTCTGCTGTATGAAGTGCATACGTTTTGGTCTAGTTTATTAAGATAGAAATGGGAAATATAAATAAGGGCATTAGTAGGTCATAAATCATAATCCGTCATATGTTATAGGCGAAACAATAAAGTAAAGGGCTCCTTTTACAATATCAATCCGCGTCGTCTGGATGGACAATCGATTTACTAAAGCTAACATCTTTCTACAACAACTTCCGAATTCAAAGGAGATCATGCATGGAGTAATCATTTAAAAAAGGGGGGGCTTCATGAAGAGATAGTTGACTCTGTGTACAGCCATTCAGATTGTTATAAAACTTGGTAGATTGATGTCTTCCTAATTCTAAATCTGCTCGTTGTTTTTGGGTATAATCAGGGTGAATCCAGAAGGGGCCCAGGGGACTTGCCCCCTCCCCGTTTAGTGGGAAAAATGATTGGATATTTAGGAAATCATTGAAAAGATGTCCCCCTTTTTGCCAGTCTGTCACCCCGCCCTTTGAATTTCTGGATCCGCACGTTTTTTTTGGGATAATACGCCATGTACATACATGTATTACATACCGGTAATTATTTATAATGATCAAAGCTGTTATTTAATGTAATTGGCGTTCCATGAATTGGTTCCATTTATGATTTTAATATGTAGTGATTTGTATGTGTATTCCATTTCCCTATTGAAAATATATAAAATGGCATATAAATACCTTCTTTGTTTACCTTTAAATGTTTACCAATTAAAGAGTAATACTAAAATATTGATATAATTAACTTCATAAAGGAGATGCAATGTTTGAATCATGAATGACCTTTTGAAGTGAAATGTTTACCAATTAAAGAGTAATACTAAAATATTGATATAATTAACTTCATAAAGGAGATGCAATGTTTGAATCATGAATGACCTTTTGAAGTGGCTGTCCAAAATTTAAAAATTATTTCGAAATAAATCACATCTAATTTGAAAATGTCAATCTATCCTTGGGTAAAAATTCAAACATTTTAAGCAATTGTATATGTTTTACTTTTTTATATGAAGTTTTTGTGTCTTGTCCACAAAATTAAGAGGGGTTATTAATTCTTCATTTATACGTTTTAATTTTTGTTTCATTCTACGCTTTTTCTGAAACTGATGAACTCGTCGTGGTTGTTAAACGAGTCCGTATTGTGACAGTGCACATGTGTTTTAAAGCTAAATTTTGTGCCCCTATGTTTTGTTGAACTTTATAAGATATACTTTAAAAGAGATCGTATTGTGACAGCATGGACAGTGGACACGTGTTTTAAAGATGATTTTTGTGGCCCTATGATTTGTTGAACTTTAAACTAAAACAAAAATAACAAAATGCATGAACATGTACGACCATTTCTTGCATTTAAAGACGCATTAGCAATGGAATTTTTATTATAACTTAAGTTGACCGAATCCTTTTAAATTTTCTGAAAATAAAACAACATCACAGCATTATAGCAACTGATTAGCAAGATCCCAATTAAAAGCCTTAAATCAAAGTAATGCCGAAACTTTACACCCCTTTCAGCCACAGAATCTTACTAAACTTGGATATTCCTCCTTAATATGGCAAGCCGTCTCATCTTAAAATAAAAATGCATTAACCGATTTGCAAGATCCCAATAACCATCCTTATATCAAAGTAATGCTGAAACTTGACGCCTCTTTCATCCATTCTCTATAGCTTGATCAATTCTTACACAACTTGCATTTTCCTCGTTAATACGACAAACCATTCCAGACAAAGTAATCTGTCTCTGTCCTTTTCAGTTATCAACATTATCTAATTTAAAAAGATAAAAAACAAAAACACGGATAATTGGTCGATATAGCTTTCCGTATTTGACTCGACACTTTTCATACTATTACATGAAAATTGTTTATCGATCTAAACGATATCTCTCATCAGATCTTAATTCTTTCCATTGGAAAGAATAAAAAAATTCGTTTATTTATACTCAGAAATTAAATAAATATATCAGAATTGTTGAAATGTTCGGTTCAAAGGCAATTGATTAATGTTGTTAATTTATAGAATCATACCTATCTGTAGTGGGCTTCGGAGACACACTTAATTTTCTCCGACTGTCACTTGGATTTGTCGTCAATTTCAATTAAGCTACTACGATTTTCCTCATTAGCTGTCTCAGGTCTCAATGTTTTTGCCTATAATTTTTTACAGTAAAAACACAGTCAAAAGATCAATGCAATTGTTAAAGTTTCAGCTACTTACAATTCATTTTCCTCATTAATTGTCTCAAGTCGCACTGTTTTTTTTTAAGTTTTAAATGAGAAGTCGATGTTTTTTTCTCAATAACATGCATTTAGTAGATCATTGTCCATGGTTGCAATTCAAAAAAAAACTTATGATGTCATCGGACTAGGCGCCAATTGCAATTAAGCCACCACTACCAATTGTCTCAACACGTATTGTATTTTTGAGTTCTGACATGATGGGGTCGAGGTTTTTTCACAACTTGCATGCAGTAGATTAATGCATGCAGTTGTTAAATTGTCATTGGCGTTAGCGCAAGTTTTAACTTAGATACCACAATATATTTTCCTCATTAGCTAGACTAAATCTGAATGTCACATTGTCTTCGAGTTTTCACATGGAACCATTTTCGCCCTGTAAAATACTTTCACATGATGTGTGAACTAGGATACAGTAGACCATTGCTTGTAGGTTTTAGAAAGCACCACCATTTATTTTCCGCATTAGCTGTCTCAAGTCTCTTTGTATTTTTTTTACTTTGGGTAAACTGCAAACCATAATGGTGTACACCGTGTTGTGAAAAATATAACGTCCCTCGCACGTTAAAGAACTCTGCTCTCGAGAAGAGAATGACCCCCATGCAGGAGGCTAAATTTCCCTTCCCTCCCCATCACTCCTTTTTTTCCAGTGGCATTCTTAGTGTCTGAGCCTAGTCTTCTCCTGACCTTCACTTCATCATTTCATGTTCATATTATCACCCTGTCATGTCCATACCCCGAATTTAGCCAGAATGCTTGGGAGTAAAGCAATAACTAAATAACTAACTAGTTGTTCAACTTCTTTAATATGAGTTCGATGCCCAGGATTGATGTTTTTTCCTGTAAAATCATTATAGACACATCCTTGTACTTGTAATAATGCATAATGCCATCAGCTTAAACGTCAGTTTCAATCTAACTACAACGATTTATTTTCCTCATTAGTTGTCTGAAGTTGCATTGCTTTTGAGTTCTTTAATGAGGGGTCGGTGTTTTTCTGATGAAATACATTCAGAATATGCAATAAGTCTTGCATTTGATGCTTTTGCCCTGCAACATGTATGAAGTAAAAACCAGTGCTAATTGCAGTTATAAAGGTAATGTCATCAATCCCTCTAAGATGTATTAATACTTAAAGTTGTGAAAATGCCCCAAACCTTGGCGTCATTTTCATTAAGTCCTTAATAAGCCGTCTAAAATATCCTTTTCTCTTAGGTCTTACATGTGAGTTTTATGCTTTTCCACTGTAACAAAAATATCATTGTCTCTTAGGTCTTACATGCGAGTTTTATTCATTTCCAATGCAACAAATATTGAGGAGATTATTGATGATTTTTGAGCTCACATTTGAGGACAACTAAGTTTTTTTTCTATAAAAAGACATCCAGTACATCGGTCCTTGTGTCAATTTCAATTAACTTACGACGATTTATTTTTTTAATTAGCTGTCGCAAATCTCATTGTCTCTGAGGCCTTACATGTGCGATTGATGTTTTTTTTCTGTAGATCAATATGATAACAGCAATGGCGTGTCACTCGTATAGATTGATCGTCAAAGACAAAAACTCATTGAGAAATTCTTTGGTATTTGATTGTTCTACTATATTTCTGGTTGTGTACATATTCTTATTTTGTGTTTAAATCGCTTTAAAGGTACATGCGAACCCAATATTATGAAGTCAAACCAGTCCATAAGTTAGACCATACCATAAGTCAAACCATATTTCATATTCAAACCATGTCATAAAGTTAACCCATATCATTTAGTACGTTAAACGATACCATAAAGTTTAACCATATCATAAAGTCAGACCATTTCTTTTATGTAAACCATATGACAAAGTTCAACCATACCATAACATAAAGTTAAAACATACTTGTCATTAAATTAACTCAAGCCATATTATAATGTTAAACCATACCATACCAATAACTTAAACCATATTTTATAGTTAAACCATATTATAAAGTTAACCATATTCCATAAAGTTAAACCAAACCATAATAAAGTTAAACCATACTATGTGGTTAAACCATATCTTAAAGTAAAACCATATCAAAAATGAACCTTCAATCCGTGTAACTATACCTAATAAATTTGTTTTCGCTTGAAATCTCTATCCGTGTAACTTAAAGTAATGTTTTTATTAGAAGCGTTTTGTCTTGTTTTTTTTTATGCTACAAAAACCATGTTTAAGTCACTG
The DNA here is from genome assembly GCA_963971305.1 of Arcuatula senhousia. NCBI lineage: Eukaryota > Metazoa > Mollusca > Bivalvia > Mytilida > Mytilidae > Arcuatula > Arcuatula senhousia. The sequence goes on along the minus strand of OZ020317.1, from coordinate 4,016,364 downwards.
ACCTTGCTGTGCTGTTTATATTTTGATTTGGTATCGATTAATATATGTATATACTTTATAATTACGAGAATCCAAAGTGCCTCAGTACTGAGGCTTGTTTAGGGTATATCGGGATATGGGATATTCACACATTTTCTTAGTGGGATACGGGATATTTGAGACAAAACTTATGTGGATATGAGATATTTTGTCAATTTTATTTTCAGGGATATGGGATACTGGTAAAACACTTTTTGGGATACAGGATATTTGCGGGGATATTTGATGAAAAATTTATGGGGATATGGGATATTGGTACCCCCCTAAACAAGCCCCAGTACTGGACACAAGGCTTGTCAAAGGCGACATCAAACCAATATGTTATTTATCAAACTGGCACGGCATGTGAAAATGACGGCAAACTAGTTATTGGATAGTACATCAGTATCCAGTGACGAGTTGGTCTAAATCTCAATTATTTGTCAGTCGAAGCCAAAGAATTCATGGACAATGGTTTAGACAGACAACCTGCCAATTTTAGGGGCAGCAGGTTAAATCTTAGGTTCACAAGACCGGCTTTTGACTGATGCTGAGGTCAATAGCTGCTTACAATATTTGCAAATCGTTTTTTTGTTGCTGTTGTATTGTAGTACATTGTATTTGCAGGTCCAATTAAACTGAGTCTGAAATGCCTGCAACAGATAGAATAAAATGCAATTTATTTAAAAATAAGATTCCTTTAGTCTAATAGACCTACATTTAAATAGAAAAAAATATAACACGAATTTCTTAATGTTGATAAGACTAAGGGCCGACCTAAATTTGAGGCACTAGCATTTGTTCCAAAATACATATTTGAAGACATTTCGAAATCGCAGATAAAGAGAAGCAGAGAGGCCAATGGGTCATCCGAATGTCAACTGTCCGAAAGTGCAAAGACAAAACCAGTCAACGCCAACGAGAGCAGGACAAAGAAACAGACAATGCAAAAAACAAAATAGAAAATAAAAAAACCCCAACTGGATAGCTATCAACAACGCGAACTCAAGTTGAACGAAAGTTATCTCAGGTGCTCCGGAAGAGTTATCAGTTCCTTTTTTGCTACAGTTCAATTGTTGCGCTGCCATGCATCTAAGGCTGTACTCGTTTGTTAAGTCAAATGTCACTCTGTTAAGGTTGTACTCGTTTGATAAGTCAAAAATAAACGTCAGAATAGGTCGTCTTGTAATAGGTGTATCTGTTGATGGTAAATAATGTCTGTCTGAGAGTACACCAAACGATAACCCATCGGGTAATAAACCTCACTGGTAATATACCTAACATCTTTTACACGTTATTCGCCCTGGATTTGCATGTATCCACCAAGGGTTCACAGAATACAATTTAAAAAGGGGGCTTTTGACTACGGAACAATCCTTCTGGATCCGCTGCTTCTAATTTAATGCTTAAATCAATTTTTTAAATGCTACTTTTTTTATCAGATGGAAGATTAAAATCGAAATTATTAGTATAAATGATATTTCGTAGGGTTTTCAGAAAATATGCGAAAAAGAAACCCCCTTTCTAGCCAAGTTAGAAATGCTATCTTTCTCTAGAAACAAATTTCCCAAATGCTATTATTTTGATCAGATGAGTCAATTACACGAAAATTATTAGAATAAATCACTCCAATAACTCAATATCCAAATCATGCACCCAATAAGCCTACAAAAATAAACAGCAGATGTAAACGGCTTAACATCTGGACAAATGAGATATGATTTGGTTTTATGACGAATCTAACGTTATTTGAGGCCCGAAGAACGAAATATGATAGTACATGTAAAAGATGTTCAATAAGGAGTTTGTTAATACCATTTTTAGCCATAAAATATGTATTCGAATTTTTAGATTACAAATTACTTTTATGTTATCTTAAAAAATAAAAAATATACATTTTAATATTGGCTGTCGAGAAAAGCAAAGAAAAGGGGCGGGTAGAAATTTAAAAAAAAGTACATGGACCTAAAACACTGTTCGAGCTAACAATATGGATACACTCGCTCCATATCTAACATTATTGCAAAATCTTAATTCCAAATATACTCCTTGAAGGCAATGCAATTTCGTGAACATCACTTTATGTAAACTATATTAAACTCTGTTTTGAAAAGTTTTAGGAACATGTGGACAGACAGACAGACAGACAGACAGACAGACAGACAGACAAGCAAGCATACAACGAACAGACAGACAGACAGACAGACAGACAGACAGACAGACAGACAGACAGACAGACAGACAGACAGACAGACAGACAGACAGACAGACAGACAGACAAGCAGGCATACAACGAACAGACAGACAGGCAGACAGACAGACAGACAGACAGAGAGAGAGACAAGCAGGCATAAAACGAACAGACAGACTAATTCCTATAGACCCCTCAAAAATTGTAAACAGGGGTAATAAAAGCTTAATTATTCACAATGATAGAGACCAAAGAAGTCCCTGCATGTATTTGACATGCACCGCATCAGTGTGAATGCACATTCGAACGATGATCTATGAAACGTTTTCATTCATATTTTCATCTAGCCATAATTGTTTATCTTGTGTAATATCTGGTAAAAAACAAACGAAATAATTTGATAATTTAATCTAAAATATCGCTAAAATAATACACAGAAGAATTCTTACGAGTTCGTAACTATGACGAAGTCAGCCAGATGTTTTGAAGTTTTGGAATGATGAGTTGTGCAAAGATAAAATATTGTCTAGCTCATGCAGATGTTTTAAATTAAAACGCGTAACAGACAATGCTTCAATTTCACAAAAAATAAGATTTTATAGAGTTTATAAAAAATGTAATTGACTTTTGATTAGGTCAATGTTTCGATAAAAATGATTGTCAAGGTGAACAACATTTTCATGCTACATAAATAAGGCACGTGTGTAGAGGCGGATCCAGAGATTCTGAAAAGAGGGGGCCCACTGACTGGCCTAAGAGGGGGCCCGCTTTGGTCACGCTTCAATGATTTCCTATATATTCAACCATTTTTTTCCGCCAAAAGGGGGGGGCGGGCCCCTCAGGCCCCCCCCCTGGATCCGCCTATGGTGTGTTATGAATAGAGCAATCCGACTTCGATATCGGTGCATGAGCTTATCGTGGCTTTTAAGTGCGTTAAGTAAACCCTCTGTTAAAATGATTATGATATCTTCTTATTGTTTGTGGTTTTTCTATTCTGCTTGAAATCAGCATATGCAATGCTGTATATTTGTTTTGTTTGTTAATCCGGTAGCAAATGCAAAACTGGAAAAGCTCATGGTACAACATCATACCCGTAGCCAGAATTTTTCAACAGGGGGTTCGAAAATGTGAAGAGGGGGGTTCGATTTCCCCAATTTTTCAGACTTTAATAGTGCTTAACCGATTTTTTACCTGATTTTCCCCTATTTTGATAAAAAAAATTGTCCAAAGGGGGGGGGGGGGGGGGGTTCGTCCGAACCCCTCGAACCCCCCCTGGCTACGGGTATGAACATGTATCAAACAACTATCTTCTTGAAGATATCATTCTTTCGAGGTTTTAAATGGGTCTTCAGTCTGTAATGACAAAAATATGTCTTATTTTTCCAAGTATTCTGAAACTGTTTCTGTATTTTTTTTTTTTTGGGGGGGGAGTAAAATATTTCTTTTAGAGGTATTTAAAAATGATTCTCCTTTTTCGTATAAGGTACACTGTACATTTGATCAGTATTGCAGTCTTATGTTTATCGGAATCAACCAAGATCAAAGCCTTCAATACTTGTTTTTTTTCTTTTCAAACAGTGAAAAGAATAACTTGAAGAGAGAATTTTCCAAGAGGGCAATTTAAAAAGCTTGATTAGAGCTATTTTTAAACATATTGAAAACTTGGCACAGTTGATTAATATTTATCATCTCTAAGTATCATTATTAAAGATAATTTTATGAGATTAAAATTAAATTGTAAAAATACATATTACTTTTTGTGTGTGTGTTATATTAAATTTTTGGGTTTTTTTTTTAGTGGGGGGAGGGATTTTGTTGTAGTTTGAAAAGGCGGGGTATTTTCAATCATAAGCAAAACTTATTTCACTGTCTCAATTATTTTAAAAAAGCCATCTCGATTATGTTTTATCAAGTTATGTTATGGACCTACAAGTGTCTGCGTGAAATAGTGATGACATTTATGTTTATGCCTCATTTACGAAAGTAGGGGCATTTAGTGTTCGGGTCTGTTCGTTCGTATGTTCGTACGTCCGTCCCAAATTTTGAGATGGGGCATTGTGTCTTTTGGACACATTCTTGTTGATTTTTTTTCCGGATTTCTTGTTGATGATTGCAGTTTGGCTGCATTGTGTGTTTGGTGTTGTCTTCGGTGTATTCTGGTTTTGTATTTGTTTTTGTCGGTAAACTTTGAAATTTGCCCCTTTGAGACTTTTTCTTTACTTCTTAATTCCGTTTAATTATCAAATTCAAATTCATTATTCTACTGTTTTTGTTGATATAAGAATTTTCATTTCATTGCTTCAATTAAACATGGCGAACAAGTGAATCAACATTTAAAACTTACAAAATGTATATTTAAGATCTTTGCTTGTTCCTTTTTAACTTTAACATAACATATATAAACAAAAAAGATTTCATAGGCCTTTAAATGTTTTATTCTTTTTAAAAGTACGTATTCAGTGTAATGCTAAATATAAATATTCCCATGGGTTTCACTTAAGTTCAAATATTGAATTTTATTTGTCTATGGTGAATACCTGAAAGTGGATATAATTAGTAAAAATATATTTGTGATATGCTTAGTTATTTGAACTGCCTAAGTTTCGTTGAATTAACACATTTTTCAAATTTACAAAGAAATGGGGTAGACGTATATATTTTAGACTATTGTTTGCATATTCATAACTCAGATTTTGTAATAGATTACCAAAATTTTCATTGTTTACTCTTAATAAACATTGAGTAACCATGGAATTTGAATATATAAGGAATAAGATGTTGTATATCTTCTTGTAGAGTAGCCTATAACAAAGCCAGGTAGAATATATGTATAGAAAAAAATCCCCTAAAAATATTTTGTGTAAAATCATGATTTGCAAACATGAAAAAATAAAAAGCCATATTCCGAGGTTTTTTTTTTAAAGGGAGTCAGGATTTTCTTTAGATTTCACCTGCCTTTGACACGGCAATAAGCAACTTCCCTTAATGTCAAGCTGACCCCAGCCCTCCCACTCTCCTTCCCCCGGGAGCTACAATGTATCACGATATTACAATTTTACCCTAAGTCACTGTAAGTTACCTGCACAGTAATTTACAGAATACATTTTTGACATGTGGTATTCGTTGAAGCTGATGAAGAAAACCTTTCATCACAAAACACGTTTAATTGCTTTTTCTATTTCAAAGAGCGCGTGGAGTCACGTATAAGGCACGCGAGACAATGAATTAGTTGCAGTTTGCAGACGACAGTGGAATGTAAATATCGCATCATTTTACACTGCAATCTTTTGTATTGGAAAATATTATTGTCTTATCAATGGCGGATCCAGGATGAAAAAGATTTTTTCATAATTTTTATTTTTTTATTACAAGGAATTCCAGTTATATTTATGGTCAATATCTTAAGGGTGGATCGCATTTCGGAAGTTTTTGAATTCACCCTAGCTAATATGTTTTTCCCAATATAGAGCCGTGGCAACTGTCAACCGAGAAACTTTTAGGGGTGGGATTTAGTAATTGTTAAACTGTAAATGTGATAACTTCTTCCGAACAAGGAGGTCACACCAATTTTAAATCCAACTTTAGAATCCGAACTCTAACTTTAATTTTAAAACGCTTTTGGAAATTTTGAAATCTTTAGTTAAAAAACGTTTCGAATCTCGATGTACCCCATTTTACTTTATTGTCGAAATAAAACACTCAGTTTTATCCTTTAGCTCAATAGGAACCTTATACAAAGACATTTTATTAGTGTACAAAATAGTTATTTTTTTTTAGTTTTAAAGATATTTAATCGATTTACGAGAAAAAAAATCACCTTAGGAAATCGCAGTGTTAATTTGTTTTGTAATATATGTGACAGTTTTAGTTTTCTTTCATTGGCCTACCAAATATTAGATACCTAAAAAGAGAAAATTATCACGCTTAATTGGCTGAAATTTGTCTAATAACCAAAAACAGACATGGTATCATCAATAATTGAAAGAACTTAACACCATTTATTAAGCACGACGTCTTTTTACCATCAAGAACACAAAAAGATCGTAAAATAGTTGTTAAAACATTAATTTCGAAGAGAACTCGGCATTTAAAAGAACACTTATTCAATTTGATTGATGTGATTTTTTATAAAGACAACTCGTGAACAAGGCCCATATTGAAATGGTTCGAATATCATTTTGCCCCTTTATGAATTAATTTTAATTTTTTTATTATAATGTTGTCACCCTATGTGTGTGTTATACAATTTTTTAAGCCTTAATGTGATTTTAGAATTAAAAATTATCATTAAAATCAAATTTATATCTTTTAAATATATATCTTAATTAATTCTACAAGGACGTTATGTAAAAAATATATAATAAGCAATGATTGGGATCTTCCACAAGAAATGTAATGTATAAAGGCTTAAGAAATTTAGACAAGAGCTGATCGAACGAGTTTAACTGATGAGAATCTTTGTATATTTTTTTCACCCCTCAAGTCCATAGAACTTTTTTTTTACTAACTCAAGTATCGCTGCATCTTTTCTCCTAAGAATACGCCATGTAGGTGTAATCCAATCAACTGAATAAAAACAAAATCCCAAATTTTTGTCCCCAAAGACTAATAACTTAATCAGTTAATTTTTGTTTTAAAACATGTTTTTAAGTCTTAGGTTTCATCTGTATCTGTAGAACTTGCTTTTAATTTGTACTGATAATTAACTATTTTTTTTTATTCCAGTGGCGGATCTAGACCCTCATTTTCACGGAAAATTTTGTCTTTTTTGCACCCCCTTTCATCTGCAGCAAACTTAGGGTGAAACCTGCCTTTCGAAAATTTCTGGATCTAAGTCAATCATTGACTTTACGGTAATAAACCAGTTTTGTCGCCCAAATTTCATTGGCTGTTGTAGTGGTTGTAACTCTGGTCGTTAATGGCGTTAAGTGTTACCGTAATGTGGTGGATTTGTCACTAATCAGTCTATATAAAGAGATGTTTACTCCTCTCCCAGCTCTAAATTATAGCTTAAACATATTTACAACACAGTGTGTGGAAAGCACATTTATAAAATGTCTGAGAGGGGTTACTTTCGTAAAAACTCTTAAGTCTTAGGCTTGGTCGCTAAATTCCAAAGTATAATGCTCTTTTTAAATGGCCTTGCTAGCGTCCAAAATTGAGACCTTTACCCCGCCCGTATTTTGTGCAGCCCCCGATTAAAAAACAACCTCATCTGGCACCAAATATGAGAAAAATGACTTAACCCAAAACCTAACTATATTTAATATAAACATTAAACAGATATTGTAGTTTTAACCTTTGTCTCTGAAGGTCAAAGTACGCTCTAAAATGGTCGCAGTCGAGTCCCAAATCGAGACCTACAATCGTTTTGTTGTTGTCTGGAATAATATCTGTGTATACACGCTGGTTAACCTCCGAGTCATTTCGAATATCGAAGTACTCCTCCTTTTTTATTGTACGAGAGAATTACCCTTTGTCAACTTTTAGAACCCTTCTGTAGATTTTTAAACCTTTGTTAATACTCCATAGCTAAAGCAACTGGCTTCGGTTAAAAATTACCCAAGCACTTCAACGCGTCAATTATTGCGGATAAAAAGAACCGTGTTTGTTTAATTTTTAGAAAATCAAAAAGTGTCCAAATAGTTATGAATAACATCAGCTTCGACCAAAGACCAAAGACCAAAGACCAGCAAGTACAGATACAATATAAAGAAAAGCAAATATGGTGTCCATCGATTTTTCCCGCCTTTAGAAGTTTTGTATAACATATTTTCTGCCGTCTGGCTATAGTACAAAAAGGCTTTCACGTTTTTTCCTGTTCACTACTTTACTTAAAAGTTAATGTAAAAAAGCTTGAATTACTCTTCGATACTTCATTTATATAGGTCAATAGTAGTTACACAATTATTGGATTTTTAAAACATTTTCATACGATTTTTAGTCACCAAGAAAGCATTTTGAATTGGAAAAAATCATATACCGTTTGTTTTTATTAAATGTAATGTGGGAGTCCTCTGCTTTGGTTGTCTCTTAAACAGAAGCGAATACACACACATGCTGCTAAAAGTTCTTTTACTAATCTATAACGAGACCTGACGTAAGTCCTTTATATTCATTCATTTAAAATTTTCCAACGGAGAAAACAAGACATTTTTTATTTAATGGAAAAGGTGGTTTGGCACCATAAATCCTAGTTTAATCCACAATTTTTTTTTGAAATGCTTGTACCAAGTCAGGATTTTTGCGATCTTCATTTTTTCCCGGTGTGTCGCTGTCTTGTTTTTGTCTTTTCTTTCGGAGATTTGAGATTGATCATCCCAGTCCGATAGTTTTGTTATGACCCTCATCAATCATATGACGATGTTACCAGCTATTTTCTTTTTTGTAAAATGCCAGGGGCGGATCCATAAATTTTTGAAAAGAGGGGGGGGGGGTTCCACACACTGGGTTCTGTGGGCCAAAGGGGGGTCCAGACCAATTTTGCCGAAAATCTACACAAAAATTTAAAAAATTCGGAGGAAAGGGGGTTCCGACCCCAGGACCCCCCCCCCTGGATGCGCCACTGAATGCTTTAAATAAATACCAAGTAGGCAGCCTCTTAGATAGTCGAAATGCTTTACAATTATTCCATGAAAGAAAAAAATACCAAATGTATTTTACATTTGAGTATTAGTTATACTAGCAAAACCTATCTCTACATTAAAATTGCCTTCCTTGTACACATTTGCTTTCCAGAGTTATCTGTTTAATAGACATATATTCTTGATTATCCATGAGATCTTGGTTGGCCTATAGTTCCATAGTTACATTAATGACGGCCAAAATATAGGATACACATTGAAAAAAATGTGTTCAATCAATATTTTATCATTTGTCATGATTTCGTTGATTTGTCCTAATAAAACTTGTCCATACAAAAGTATGGCGTAAAAAAATCAGGAAACTTGATAAAGAAATAATCCACTATTTTGAATTTAAAAAAAAACCCATGAAAATCCAAAATTCGTATGGAATATGTGTTGGTTTTTAATCGAAAGGTCAAATGAAAGCGTAATTGCGGGTTATGAAGTGTCAGGAAAACACAAGATTTTTTGAAAGATTTAGTGTCCACAAGGTTTTAAAAGTCTTCAAAGTGTCAGGAGGGGATTGTGCAATGTCCATTCCATACCAAAAGATGAGTTCATGTACACATTTAGGCACAGTTCACGTTAACGTTAGCAAGGAGAAGATTTCACCAGAATCAATGTTGTTTCCGGTTGATATCGAATTCGTGATTTCTGAAAGGCTGTTACTGGTAACCGGAAGTGATTGCTCAAATCAAGAGAAAATTTATACAGTTCCAATCTTCACTACCCTGGCTGTCAGAAAAAAAATGACTGAAAGGTATCAAGATACCCCTTTCCGTCAGTAAAAAGATTTACAGTTTACCCTATGTCCAAAAATGGGATTTTGAAAATTCCTGTTTTCATCTTTGCATGTCTGATGCTAAGAAATGAAGTAACATCAGCATATTTTCTCTGCAGTATCGGTTGATTTAGAACAATTCTAAAATGTTTCTTACAATTTTTTTCTTACTTTGCACTAATAATCTTATTGTAGAGAGCATTCAAATGTGTATCCTTTCTTTTGGCCGCCAGTATATAACCTTGATCTACTTCATATAAACATGTATATGTACTTAAATGCAACCAAGTCTAATCATTAACAAATAACTGTCCTTAATTCTTTATCGACTTTCATATGCATACTAGCCAAATATATCATTAGTCAAATTTCTTTTTAATGTGCATGATGACATTGCTCAGCTTCCTGTTGAAAGATCTGTCTGAAGCCCACTCAAAACTTGCTGTGAGAGTTGGCAAGTAACGGTCATTAAGTAATCAACGGTCTCACCTTTTTTCGTTTTCACGGTAGTTCCTATTTTTATTTTCTGGTTTGGAATAGCCTAAAGTTTAAACAAAACTGCTTACCTACGATGAACTGCAATATTTCAGATGATTTTATAATTCGTTTTCATTTTTTTTTCTTCTCTAGATCTTGTTTTTCTTTTTTGTCGGATTCATGTCAGCTTTAATGCTGTTGAATTATTTTGAAAATATGTTATGTTATGATGTTTTCTGTATTCATATGGTGATTCTCGTGTTTAAAGAAGTGAGACTTTCAGGACAATTTTAACCACGCCATTAAAACTATACCAGACTTTAAGCTATTCCTTCTGTCTAAAGAAACTTCATACTTTTTATAATAGAACCGTTAGTAATTATTCTTTGAATTAGGAATCCAAAGAAACATAAACAAACATACCGCCCATGTAATAAACATAACCAAAGACTGAAGTTATCGCTGTGGTGGTAGTCGACATTTTGGCTGTAATAAAACTAACTCGGGTAATTTGCTTTAAAACTTTTGGAAAATATTTACTCAGTTAAGATAAAACACAAACAAACACTTCTTTTGGAACTGTTGTTTTTAAGTCGTTCAAAGTAGTTTTTCTGCATATTTGTAATTGCTTAAAACTCACAAATGATTTCTCATGAATAATTTCCCTTAGATTTTCAGTAAAGACTTTAATGGCCTTGTCTTTCGTCATAATAAAACGATATAGGTCCCTAATATGCAAGTGCCCATGGTCTGATTTTCAGCTACTGTTTAAAAAATGCGGTCATGTGTTTCTTTGACAGTTTTTTTCTATCAAATCAGGTCATGAGCTTCCGAAAATATTTATTTTAAGAGCTAACCTTAACAAAGCCCTATGTTATGGTTATTACAGACTTATTATTTCCTTTTAGGTAACTATTAACCTGATTAATTGAATCTTTAATCTCAATCCACTTTCCACTATTTTAACAAGACTAAGTCTTAAATGATTAATTTTTCTTTATCCTATTATCTTGGGTCTAATATTAGGAAAAAAAACCTTCTGATTTTCTATTTCTTTACATTTCCCTAGCGCCCAATAGCGCAAAGCTCTATGCTTAAAAACTCATACAATGGAATAAACAGTTGCTTAAGCCAGCAAAATTAAGAAAAGAATGTGACACGAATTTATAAAAGGAAATGTTTAAGCTGTATTTGTTGTAGCGGCTAATGATTACATTTGAAATAGAATATATTCTCCAAGTCATGATTTCTTGTTTATGTTCAGAGGAAAGATCACTCTTGAGCTATGACATTGCATGACCATACATGTGCATATTAAAACCTCTATATCGTTCTCTACTGTTTCAACTGCACTGTCACACAGCTTGCAGATATGTCCTCCGGCAGAATGCTTGAAATCTCTTTTCAATTGTAGCAAATGTGTGCCGGTTAATTGCCAATGAATCTCAGCTTAAGTGGCCAATCGCAGGATGGTCTTCACCTTTTTCCATTGTATATATTGAAACTGTCCCGTCATTATCATTATGTCACCTGCATATAACTATCTATAGGAAGCTCATTCCATTAGAAATGGAACACAATGGCTTACATTCCACTTCAAAGAAATGTACAGGGGCACACTTTATCTCTCCTTTAACCCTTTCTTTCATGTAGACGCCTTTGGACGCCCCTGTGTCATTCTGGTGACCCCTCTTTTTTGTCCCCCTCTACCCTTCTTATCTCCCTGTAAAAGCATGATTGGGGTTATTTTGGCAAATATAATTGTTGCCAAAAAATGGTCACTTGTTTCGCGCGGTTGGGCCTAAAAAGATGTTCCGGGGGGGGGTCCTAAAGGGGAGCTAAAGGGGGATTTTTAACCCTCAGGACTGTGGCAATTGCTCCCAAAAATTACCTCAAATGCCACATTTAAAAAAATTCTAGGTCAGAGAACAATTGGACTTGCCCATAATTAAAAAAAAAAAAGGAAAAAATCCCTTTTTTGACATTTTATGGCCAGCCTTGGTTACCATAGCAACCAAGAAAATAGCGGTTGAGACCTGAATCAATAGACCCTGGCCCAGTGAACAGCTTGACTAAGTTTCAAAACCTTTGGATGAAAAATAAAATTTTTACAGCCTTTTCATTTTTTTTGCCTTTTTTCATTGTGCATTTTTGCCAGATTTATTCCTGGATATACTAGCATTAGTGATAGGACACTCTGTTTACCTTCACCAATAAAGATGACCGAATTATGTACAGGCTTTTATAACCACTGGGGCAAACTCCTCACAGTTCCCGTTCCCGTCGCTAACGTTCCGTACAATGATCCGGTTCTACTTTTGTAGGTAAGGATAAGCGTACACTGCGAAGGAGTTTGCCACTGGGCGTTAAAAGGGGTGCTAAACCCCAACAACCAATTATGTTGGTATAGTATTTGAAAAGTTAGCTTTGTTTTCGTGTAGATAGATTCTTTTTGCAATAGCATATATGCAGTCTTTACATCACTCATGGTTGGATGGTATAAAAGGGTGCTACACTACAACAATAAATCAATCAATGCTGGTGTTGCATTTGATAAACTTTTGAGAGATCATTCCGTGTACATTCTTCGTTAATAACTTTGTAACTTTATTTCAAACTATTAACCCTAAAAACTAGGGCTGCAGTAACATATATACAAGCACAAATATAGCATGATCAAAATACAGAATACAAAATATTGTACTAACAAATTTAACATTATAATTGTATAAAAATAAACATGCCATTGAGTGCAAGTAGACATTATGTTTATATGAAGTAGGCATGTTATCAAAAGTCCTCAGTTCATATGACCGTTTTAAAAAGAAGCCAATAATTTTAACATGTCTAAAGGTTTTAGGATTCAAAAGATAATTAATCTTTTGATCATCTGGAAGGTCAGGGAAATTGTTACAGTCTTTTTTAATATCTCCAAAGAGAGCTTGTCTGATATTCTCATTTTTCGAGCATTTTAAAATAAAGTGTTCTTCATCCTCTACTATTTTGCAAAATTTGCATAATCTTTCATCTCTATTTATTTTGAAATAGCGACCTCTCAATAACATATGCAGGTTTTACACAACCCCATGTTTTATTCCTGTATGTTGATTTATTATGATTTATTGGCAATGCAGTTGATATAAAGTCGATGCATTCAACAGTTTGACCTTCATAAACCGCTCTTGAAAAACGATTTAAAACATCTGCAATGATTGTTCGTGCAGAGTTTGGTATTCAACTTAATTGATGAATTCATGATTTTGTCTTGTTTTTCAGACATGAGATATGGGTTTAATAACTTTTTGTAAAATAAAACAGGATTATATTTTAGGGTAGAACAGAGAATTTTCAGTCTTTATGGGTTGTTTTTGCAGACATGAGATATATTGATAAACAAACCAAAAATCTATCAAACAGATTGAAAAAAAAATCAAAGCAGTAGTATAAAGGATACTTAAAAAAAATTAACAACCAAGTTCATTTGCTGTGGATTCATTTGTTTTCGTGGTTTGATGAAAAGCATCATTTCGTGGATTCTAAAATCCGTTGTTCTGAAGTCTGCAGCAGTCAGATCAATATTTTTTCCCTTTTGTTTGGGTATCAAATTTCGTTGATGAAAGCCACCAAGGAAAACCACAAATAACTGATACCCCGCGAATAATAATGAAATCTCAGTCAGTGTTCTTTGGGGTGCAAATAAAATTGTTATATATATTATACCGGTATCAAGAACAATTTTAAGAAACACTTTTTTATCTAAGAACCTTCTTTAAAACAATCTCTATTTTCCTTGGCACTTTGCAATTTTGAAAAGTGTCGTATATTTCCGATGTTTTAACCTCGTTCTTGTCCTAATTATAGCTTAAATGACGTTTACTTATCATTAAAAGGTTAAATAATCGTCCTCACACAATCATTAGAATTATTCCTTTTAAACACTCTTAAAAATCATTTAAGCCAGATCCAAGTCAATAGCCATTAAAATTTACACTGTAAATATTTTTATATGAATATAAAGCAATTATCTATATAACCACGCATACAACACAGATAATTTTACTTAACGTTCAATTAATTGTAAAATGATGTGTTTCAAGCATTAAAGTAACGTTCGATAGGGGCTATCCTAACGTACACGATTTTAACGCCAGTTATAAGGGTCGAGATAATTGCATTTGATCCACTAAGTAATCTTTTGATCGCCGCTGTGGACAAAAGCTCTATATCTTAACGTTTCAATTAGATTTTTTTATTCATGTACCATGGCATTACTGCAGATTGAGCTAAAGACGATGCGTCGGTTTTTGTATTCTAAGTTTGGTTGACGGAGAGAGACTCGAAAAGTCAGCACCGTTGCTATTTCATATCTTTATCACTTTGTGCTTAGATATTGTTACCATGCGAGGATCAGTTGCGGTACCACCCTTTTCTTTGAAAATACTGTTTATTTCGCGTAGATTTTCTGCAAAATTTGTAAGGAACCCCTGGTCCCTTTTAATCTTCAGTGGACTGTTAGTGGAATCCCCCTTTTTTAAATTATGGATCCACCCCTGTCGATTGTAAAGTAAATAGCGTTGACCTTAAGCTTTTGGAATTTGAGAGCTGGATGCCGGAGAGGTTATGCAAGGCACTGAACTTTAACTTACGATGTCGTCACCGCTGTGGGTTCGGGCTCACAAATGACAAGGTTTCCAGGCACAATCTCAATCTCGATGGTTTCGCTGATTTTCCATCTTGAAATATCGGACTCTACTCCACCTTTGCCTGACGAGTTATTGTACCTTTGTAGTTTGCGTTCATCATGTTCATACCTGTTCTACTGACAACATACTGATAACATCAAATAAAGCAATCATTGTTAAACGATGTTTTAATAATTGATATTATTAAGTTGTTACTTTATAGCAATGAATACTTTAATATTGATGACGAAAAACGTTAAAACTTATGAATATTCTTCGGTTTTATTTTAAACTCGCGTCAAACGTTCTAGCTCAGACTACAATTCATTAATATTTTATTCATTGAGTTATCAATAACCTGCTTCAAGAACGAAAATAAATTTAACGAAATCAGAAGAAATCACATTAAAATTATATCAACCGAATCCCTACTGATATACACAGCATCATATAGAACGCAACGATGCAAAAAGATATACACAGCAACATGCTGAACGCAACAATACTTATAGTCATCATGCAGAACGCAACGATGCGAAAAGATATACAGAGCGACGTGCAGGACGCATCGATACGCGAAGTCGTATTACATAAAGATATACACAGCGGCATGCAGAACGCAGAGATGCGGAAAGATCCATTACATGAATAAATTGATGTTAACTAGCAGGTTTAACTTGAAATTTTATTCAATTTCAGTTACTAGACTAAATCAGCGATCAATTCCTGACATTTAATGACTTTAATTAAACGTCAATAAATTTTCATCATGGCTAGGCTTAGCAGTAGGAATCTAATACAAAAATACATCACTGTGGTTTATTGTCTATAAAAGCTATAATAAGTACGCGGCTGTTTAATCGACATTGATGTTTATTGAATAAAAATTAACTAAATATAAGTCAAAGTTGTATATGGTTACATCACATTATAAATTTATCTAAGGATCCATTTTTCAATTGTATCGACTGAAATAAATTTATCAGTTACTCTAGGTTTAGAGATGTGATCGTAGGCTGGTCCAGGTCGAGGGATGGTGGTGCCCCTGTTATGGATTTGTTTTTGTTGGCTATACTAGTATATAAAAGTTTTGAAGCGTAACGAGGCTGTCCCCTATTTGTTAGGCCAAAGCTTCAAAAGCTAATACATGGCAAACAGTGACTTTTGGATTTCAATTGTAGATGATTTTATTTCACTTGCGGCCTATCCAAATCTTTTACAAGAGTTCGCGCTTGACTTCTTGCTCTTCTAGACAGTGAGGCAATGCATTCTCACATTTGGATTCCGTTCGGTGATTAAATTCCGAAAATTAAATTTAAACTTCTACATATCTGTCATTGAACGACATTTCTGTACTAATGCTTGAAAAATATCATACTTTTGTTCAATCAGATACCATTAGCTGCTATTACTACTATATCATATCATGATACTTCGGAGTTCCCCCTTATGGTAATGAAACATTATACTTATGGCCCTACAATTATATCAATAAATAAGAAAATCATATTGCTTCTATCCGAAAACTATCATCATTAATGGATATATTAAGTCTATCAAAAATGTAGAAAGTAATTTCAACGATTAATGCAAAAGTTGTTCTAAGTGTCCTGAAAATACAAGTAGAATCACTTGTTTGACAAAAAAAATGTTGTTCATAAAAAAATGTATATTAGACATGATGACTTTCACCTGATTTGTCATTTTGTGACATTCTTCCTCATGGCGATAAAACAATATACAGAACGCATAGTCCTGATAGCTGCCAATGCATACAGAAATCGGAAACTTCTCATTATACTGATGGCTGTATATGCTTTATCGATCAGATGAGAAAGATTTTAAGTTGTCTATGGCATCACTGACGAGTCTTCAGGAGGTGAAAATCAGTATAGAAACGCATAGAAATGCTGGTTTTTTTTTTAAATCTAGCCCCTCGTCGAGGATGCGGAACCCTTATGGCCCTGTAGTTTTCAAAAAGGTCCCGATCGCCAATTTTCCTTCGTAGGTGTGGCAAGCCTTTTAGTCTGTTTCAAACAGGAAAGTGAAAAATGAAAAGCAAAATGGATTGACAACTCTGATGAGTCGTTTGGAAGGGAATGAAAGTCAAAACACTTAAACACTTTCACAAGAATTTGTTGCACTTTGGAAATAATTCTATCTCTTTCCTTTATTTGTCTTACAGTGTCATTTTCCCTTTAAAGTGATAAATTATGCTAATGGCTTAAGATGTCATATCGCTTAGAAATTGTATTGTTTCTGTATTAAGATTGATGACCTTATTCATGAGTCTCTTAGACTGCAGGATTTATGGGGTAATGCATAAGTGTAAAATCTTAAAAGATATGTATAAACTTTATTGATGAAATTGCACCCGTAAGGGTCAAATCAACATACATTGTAGATATTTATACAAAACAATACAACATATCATACAATAGCGTAACATAAAACATATAAATATCAAAACTTATGGCAATGCCAATAGATATGAAAATCGCATTGTTTTTGTACTATTATTGATGACTACATAAATTCACAAATTCTATCTCTGAATCTGGAAAAAAAGTGTTTTGAATGAGTAATTATAAGAGTCTCCTAGGAGTCCTTAAATTTCAAAGACTTTTATGTCCATCTTTCATGTCTTTGACCTTTGTTAATAGCAGGTATTCCACATCACATGCAAAGTACTAGCTTTGCTTGATATTTCTCTTTAACAGAAAGTTTGAAATTAAGTTGATTTAATAATAAATATGTATAAAAAAAAACTGTAGATATCATAAATCGCACTTCAAAAGAAGTATTTTTTTCTTGTGATTAAATATGCATATGACCTTCGATGTCAATTATATCACAAACAAAAATCATATGTTTTCTATCAAAAAATATTTTGATGACTTTGGTTCATCGACCTGATCTCTGACACTGAAGGAAATGAATTAGGCGATTAATGCATCCCTGACGAGTCCTTATTAAAGTACATGTCAAAGAAGCATTGCAAAATGAAAACACTTGTATATGTTACCCTCGAGATGTTTACCAAATATTATTTTTAATATTTTGACGACTTTTGGGGGTCTTTGAAACTGAATAGAAATTCACAGTGATTAATTATAATGCATTAATGCTGTATTGCACCCGGTTAATGCATAAGCTACATTTGTTCCAAGTCCCTCTGTATTATATTTGTTCTATCCCATAGCCTATGAATCAGATTTATTTGCTGCAGACCACAAGTCCTTAAGTACATGTCAAAGACTGGGGGCGAAATGAAAACACATTTGTATGTTTACTAAGACAATTTGAAGTAAAGTGCCTGTCCTTAGCCAGGAATATTTGACAAAGTAACGTGTGTTCTTTTCGTTTGATATTTTCTGTTCCTTGTTAAAGAAGGGGGTCTCTTTTTGATTATTTCAAGACTGGATTTGAATTGTATGCATTTTCATTTGACCTTGAGCCAATCGAAAAAATGACCTGGTTGAAAGCTGCAGACTGTTTTCCATTGTGGTCTTTTTAATTTAAAGCTTGTTTATTTGAACTGTGTCGCTTTCAATTATACCACATCTCATTATTTTCTATTCTTATGTATAGAAAATTTTCCTTCTGATATTTTGACGACTTTTGGAGGTCAGCGACCTGATCTCTCTGATTCAGTGATTTATGAATAAATAAATATAATATAATTCCATATAATATTGATACCAAGTCCCTCTGTATCTTATAGCACATTCTAACTGCCACAGACAATAAGCATCTGATAAATCCTTAAAGTACATGTCAAAGACTTAAGGCAAAATGAAAACACTTTTATATGTTTGAAGAATAGTTCATAAATTGCATGTTCGTTTCCTAAAGTGAGATATATGACATTTACATTGTTTCTAATAGAAAATATTATTATTGATTGTTTCATTTGGTTTATCAATTCAATCTCAGAAAAACATAGGTGATTTCAGTGAATAATGCGCAAGCGTCCCCGTGGAAAACATTTGTTGACTCAAACTTTGTTGAATACGTTGAATTTCACTTCATTTACCATCTAAAATATTTTTACACTTTAAAAAAGAATATATCATACTTTTGACCTTTGAAAGGCAATAATTGATCTTAGTCATAATTTGGTTTTCCTGTTTGGTATTTTTGGTTTTATTGTTTAAAGCTCTTCATAATCTGGATTTAGTTTTTGGCCTTTTCAATATTTTCAATTTGGGTAAAAGCGCCTCCGATGAGTCTTTGGAAAGACGAAACGCGCGTTAAGCGTAGCAAAATATATTGTCTGGAATTTTGTTTTAATGCTTATTTCTACTAAAACACCATAATTATAATTGTCAGTGTATATCCTAAAAGTTTATCAAAAAAGTAAGTGATTGCAACGAGTAATGCAAAAGTGGTTCGAGTTCGAGAGTGCCTCAAAACCACGACCAAAAATAGAAACACTTATCATTGTTTTATGACTTAAAACTTTGTTATTCAACGAATTAAAAATACACTTGGCCATAAGTTAAGGAACACCGAAATTTTGAAGATATATAATTTTTCATGGTGATATTTCGGTAACAAAAAATTAACTCACATTTATCATTTTTAGGGTACTTACAAATGTAAGAATCGTTAAATGTTTCGTGACATTTTGTAAAATAAAATTAATTAAAAAAACGACTTTTGGGATGTTTAAAAATGGTGTGCAAAATCTTGAGTTTGACTATTGAAAAAAAAGTTTGGATTGAAATTGGCCTGCACAAAAAGTCTTTGCCGCAAACACAAAACTTTTGTAATGGTGTTTAAGTAAAATCATTTGTTAACAATAATTTTCTATCACGTTTTTCCAAAACCTGTTTTACTTTTTATCATTTATCAAAATTGACAACTCCCCCCATTTTCACACTTTTAACTTTGAAGCTTGATTATTTTGTTATCGTGGTAGATTTTTAACTCTTGGCAAAAATTGTTTTCCATATGAGTATGAGGTTAACTAATCAGGACCAAAAAATTAGAAAAATATCAAAATTTAGTAAAATCGAGAAAAAAATTCTTCCAATTTGGTATTTTTCCGCAAAAATGATGTGTTTAGTTTATTTCTAAATAAAGATACATTTAAGTGATTTTTAAAATCTGTTTTTGATATTGTGATAGACAAGTGATTTTTCATAAACTTCAATAAATTTGTTTTGTGTTTGCAGCAAAGACAAATTGTGCAGACCACTTTTAGTCCAAACTTTTTTTCAACTGTCAAAATCAGGATTTTGCACACCATTTTCAAACATCTGAAAATTTGTTTTTGAAATTAATTTTGTCAAAAATGAATGTCAAAACAGCCAAATGACTGTTTTATCTGTAAGTACCCCGAAAATTATGAACGTGAGTTTATTTTTTGTTACCGAAATATCATAATGAAAAATGATACACCTAAAAAATTCCAGTGTTCCTTAACTTATGGCCAAGTGTATATATATTGAACACAAACATATTCTCTTGGTTTTCATTTAACGACATTTTCACTCTTTTGGTGATAAAACGTCCGACCTATGGCCTTGGAATACCAATACACATAGGAATCATATTGTATCTATCAGAAAGCTATAATTATTGATGGCCACATTTGATTTATCAATCGGATCTGTTTCTGTTTGATGCAGGGAATATAGGATTGATTTTTATGAAAAATGGATTTGCATCACTGATGAGTTCTTCAATGTGAAAAACACAATTCTTATGCCCTTACAGTACTTGTACTAATACATAGAAGACCATTTTGTTTCGATCAGAAAGCTACTGTCATTAATGACTACATTTTGTTTGTCTGAAAATGTACAAAATGTTTTTTTTTTCAAAATTTCTTCAAAGCCATGTAAAATACGGTATATACTATAAATAAACAGTTATATATTTCAGACAAAGAACGTTTTAGACATATATAGTTTGCTCAGGAATCATATTGTTTTATATACCATCCGAAGTAAATTGTAAAATATAGGATTCTGAAGAGTTTCAGTTAGAATACCAATACACAAAAAATCATATTGTTTCTATCAGAAAGCTATAATTATTGATGGTTCCTTTTGATTTATCAATCGGATCTGTTCCTGTTTGAGGGAATATAAGCATTGATTTTTATGAAAAATGGATTTGCGTCTATAATGAGTTTTTAAAGGTGATAAAACACAATACTTATGCCCTTAAAATACCAATACGTAAAAAAACATATTGTTTCGATCAGAAAACTGTTTTTTTTTAGATATCAATCGGATTGTAGAAAAATTAAGTAAATGATTTCTGAAAGCAATACACGTGTGTAAAATCATTTGTTGATTTACACTCTGTTCAACACAAGTTCAACTTTCCGTTGGATTTCACTTCATTTATCATTCATTATATTTTGCCACTTGGATCATAAAATGCTTCTTGTGATCTTAAAATGCTTATACATTTAAGGGATTCATAAATTTGTCCACCATAAAGCATATTTACTTTGGGCCGGATTTCATGAAGTGAATAATTCGGGTTATAAAATGGTGAATGCATGTCGGGCGATGGGCAGCGTCCGGGAGGGGAAGATTTTCGTAACAGTTTTCACAGCAACTACTTATCACGATATTTTGTATACAATATCAAGGAGCTGTCCCATAATGTGGGATTTGATTTCATGTCTGTCGCACACCTACTTCCTGTTAAACGAAATCCGGCCACTTTTTACTTCGACAGACTTTTCAGATCCAATTTTTTAATGGGCTTCCGTTATATTTTTCATAAGAAAAATAATTTTGCGCTACTCGTCCGCCCAGTAGAGACAATGTATTTGATTTATAAGAAAATGATATATCGAAAGTAGTAAAAATATCGTACTCGATACGCTGATTCCTAGCAGTGGGATGCATTCCTCTGGGAAAGCATATATTTTCTATCAGAAATATCAGAAAGTTATAATTATTGATGGAAACATTTGATTTATCAATCGGATCTTGGTTCTGAATAAAAAGCATTGATTTCTATGAGTAATGCAATGTGCTATGTTTACGTAAGATAACGTTGTTTAGAGAAAGGATTAGGAAACAATAACATTGTAAGCTCTGACAAACATTGAAATGGTTCTTTGAAAAAAAGAGAAAATCGAAGATTTGAACGTTCATTCAAGATATGGATAGTTTAGAGATTTGAGAATCAAATACAGCCAGGCCAATATATCTTGTACGTGTGCCACTTTCGTGGGCCTTAAGGGGAGGGGGGCTTTCTCCTATGAACCCACAGGGACCTTACGTGCCGAATATTTGGCTAGTTACGCCACTGAATTTCATTGCTCTTTCTATGGTAGGACATGCTGTATACATTGTGGATTGATCATTGGTAAAAAGAAATGAAACGTCCAAACACATAATAATAAAGCTGTTAATGAAAAAAATATAGAATCGGACAATTAAAATTATATTACTTTGCTAGCACTTACTTTCAAATGGTTTTTATTGAAAAGTTATGAACCTCTGGTTCAATCGGCCGGAGAAAATAAAAATAAAAGCATAGTAAACATTTTGGGATAATGCTATATGCAAACTCAATCAAACCAAAAGGAGACTATCAGACAAAACATCATAATCCTGAAAAAAACCCACATTTAAAAAAAAATTTTAATGAAAGAAGCATTAAGGCACCAAGTGTCAAAAGATGTAGACTAAAGGCCATAAAAATTGTATAAATATAAACATGCAAAAGATTTGTTAAAATGTTGACATGTAAAAGTCGATGTTCTAGAAGCGTTGCAGATTATAATTTATGAATGGGATTCAGTTTTTATTTTGAATGCAATTAGCAAATGGATGATAGAACGGGGAACTTAAGAAAATTGTAAAGGAAAAGGCGGTGCAAAGCAACTCAAGTTCACTTATATTTAGAAATCTATCTAAAGCAATGAAAAATCAAATCGTAAACGATTATGATCTTGAAAAGGCACGCAAAGTTACGTTTTAAGTAACCAGAACCAGGAAGATATAGATAATATACAAAATTAGAAGCTCTTCAGAAAAAATACGCAGCTTTCGATAAGATTTTACCTATCTTTTGAACAGCTGGATATGTTCGTTTCGTATCAGAAGTCAGTGCTTGTTACTCGTCAGAAATACGTAACAGAAGTCACTTCTTATACTCGTCGGAATGATGACAGAAGTTAATGAGTTCACGTCTTCATTTCAAATTAACAAAACACATCTGTGTCTTGAAGGTTATATCATCACTGTAGGTATCTGTGTCATCTTTTGTGTTAGAACATAAAGCGAAGGAATTTGACCATATCTGAAATAATTGCAGTTGAGACGAAACGACATTCCGTCTGTCTGTATTTTTGTTATCTCTTTTTCTTTCTCAGAACATAGACAGAGCGATGGAATTTGACCAAGTTTGAAATTAATGTCATTGAGACGAATTTTCGCCTGTCTGTTTTGTCAGCACGTAAACACAGCAATTGATTTTGTCGAATTTAGAAACTAATGAAGCTGAGTCATTATTCCGACTGTCTATTGTTCTTTGTTCCAGCATATAGGCACAGATATAAAATGTATGATAATCAGAGTATTTGACAGGGGGTCTGGGGACATGTTAGGTCAAACTGGGCCCATGGGATAAAGCCACTCCAGGAAAGCTCACGAAATCTTTGAAAACTAGTGATACCAAATTATTTTTAATATCGATCAGACCAATGTGTCAAATCGTAGAGAGATTTTATAATTGCTCTTTTTGGACGAATTTTGATTCTCTTTATTAATAAATGTATCGAAATCAGGCCTTGGTTTAAAAAAAAATGTTTTAAGTTTGAGTTTTTCCTCAAATTTGAAAATTCATATTGGAAATCTTTAGGGGAATTTGAATTGAGGAAAGCCTCCAAATTTAAGATGTTATATGAAACCGGGCACATAATTAGATGTCGTTTTGTTGATTATCCGACAGATATTCTTGGAAAAGTTGCAACAGGCCAATGTAACTTTGATTTATGAAATCAATCTGATGCATGTTAGTGATAAAAACGAAAAATCAAAGAAAAAATAAAAGCACAATATGAAGTTAAAGTTTCAAGAGAATAATCAAAATTGTGTTCTTAATTAAAAATGGAATGATACTGAAATACTTAATCATTCTGTTACATGTATTTGTTTATAAATTAATACAAAGGAAATATGTGGCACGATCTAAAACTACAAAAAATCGATTTAATTATTAATTACAAAAATATGAATTATTTTCATTTCTTGGTATGAAAAGGAACTAAAATAATAAATATAAATCATTCTGTTACATGTATAAGTGATGAAACTCTAATACAAAGAATATATGCAGCATGATTAGAATCTGAAACAACCGGAAATCAATGTAAATCGTGCACTGATGATTTATTTTGGATTACGAAACGAAACGACAAAAATAACTTTCAGTTCTGTATTACACAACCATATGTGATGTAATGTCAGGAAAACAGATATATTTGTCATCAAAATCAATAATGTCAAAACCCATACAGAAATTATATAAAAACGAAAACCAAAGAAAAATCAAAAGCACAATTTTCAGCTTTAGTATCAAGAGAATAAATAAAAATGGTGTTACTATCTATAGATAAATCTACACTTATGATTCTGTTACATGTAAGAAGTAGGGATGAAATACTTATACAACGGAAATCTCCAACATGATTTGAATCTTTAAATACCGAAAAATCACTTTAAATCATGCATTTTATTGTAGAATACAAAACAATTTGTTTTCATTTCTTGCATTTATGGGAATAAAACTTAAAATATTAAATCATTTTGTTACATGTAAGTGATGAAACTCCAATACTAAGGAAAAATGCTGCATGATTTTCATCTGAAACTACCAAAAATCAATGTAAATCATTGCGAAACGAAACGACAAAAATTACTTTCAGTTCTGTATTACACAACCCTATGTGATGTGATGTCAGAAAAAAAGATATATTTGTCATTAAGATCAATAATGTCAAAATCCGTTGAAATATTGTATAAAAACGAAAACCAAAGAAAATCAAAAGCACAATTTTCAGCTTTAGTATCAAGAGAATAAATAAAAATGGTGTTACTATCTATTCATAAATCTACACTTAAATATTATATGATTCTGTTACATGTAAGAAGTAGAGATAAAATACTAATACAACGGAAATCTCCAACATGATTTGAATCTTAAACTACCAAAAAATCATTTTAAATCATGCATTTTATTGTGGAATACAAAACAATTTGTTTTCATTTCTTACCTTGATTGGAATAAAACTTAAAATATTAAATCATTTTGTTACATGTAAGTGATGAAACTCTAATAAAATGGAAATCTTCAGCATGATTTCCATCTAAAACTACCAAAAATCAATTAAATTATTCATTTACTGTGGATTACAAAAAAAATAGGAATTATTTTCATTTCTTGGTATTGAAATTGAACTTATGGATATTATATCATTCTGTTACATGTATAAGTGATGAAACTTTAATAGAAAGGAAACATGCAGCATGATTAGAATCTGAAACTACCAAAAAAAAATCAATGTAAATCATAAATTTATTTTGGATTACGAAACGAAACGACAAAAAATATTTTCAGTGCTGTATTACACAACCCTATGTGATGTGATGACAGTAAAAGATATTTGTCATTAAGATCAATGATGTCAAATCACGTTGAGATATTATATAAAAACGAAAACCAAAGAAGAATCAAAAGCACACATTGCAGTTTAGTTGTAAGACAATTACTAAAAATGTTTTTATTTAATGAATTATTTTCATTTTTGGGGGCTTAGATATGGAACTTAAATTTTAAATCATTCTGTTACATGTATAAGTGATGAAATATTAATACAAAAGAAACCTTTAGCATGCTACCTGAAATCAATGTAAATCATAAATTTATTTTGGATTACGAAACGAAACGACAAAATTACTTTCAGTGCGGTTACACAACCCAATGTGATGTGATGTCAGGAAAAAAGGATATATTTGTCATTAAGATCAATAATGTCAAATCACGTTGATAGAATACTAGTATATGACAGGATGGAGCGCATGCAGTAGATGAGCAAAACGTCAATAAGAACCGACGGGGACTCGTTAGCTCCTGTCTTTAAAACGGAATACATGCTTTTAAAATGCATATTGATAGGATGCTAATGCACCTGTCTATGCAGAGGTTTGCTGTCTGCACTAGGTTAAAACAGGGAGTTATAGATCAGAAAAAAAATATTATGTAAAAAGGAAACAGTGATGATGCACATATAATAATTAAAATTAAAAGGGTTCATTTTATAGTGTATGCATTGAATGCATGTAGCTCAATACACTTTAAATCTTAACTATTTTATAAAGCCCTAGGGTGAGGCTTAGTACTTTCAGTTCTTGCTGATTTGCAACATTATTTTACATTACTGGGCAAAGAGAAAATCATTTTGGTCTTTGAAATTTTCTCGGACCAAGTGTTAGAACAATTGAAATAAAGACACATAAGCATCTACACATTTAGTTGAAGTAAAGTCTGAAATGTCCCATTAGCTGTGCTGCATCGTTGTTTTACATTACTGTTCATCCTACCATTTGCATAATGCAAAAACCTAATCGACATACGAAAAAAGAGACAAAAACTAGATTGATCCTTGAAATTTTCCTCGGACGAGAAACAGACAAATTAAGGTTATGTTTCAATAATAAAACACTTGTCGGAAGCCTGTCAAGTTCGTAACAAAAGGATATTACTCCATCACTGCTATTGATCGGGACAAAATCAAAGTTTTATGCACTTCAAAATGGTGGTTTGATGCTTCGCGTATTGATATTTGGTGATGTTTGTAGATATTTTGGTCTTAAAATACTAAAAACAAAAGCACAAAGAACATTATGGGATATTCTGAATGTGGCTAAGTCTTTGCAAGCGAGAGAAGCTTGAACAAATTGATTTTTTTTATACTTTGTATTATTTACATGATAACGATCTTTTGCATTTCCTTTTGGCTCATTGTGCACTTTGTGCCAGTTTTCCCCCTATTTAAAGCGCTTTAAAGTGCTTCTTCGACCTACTGAATTAAAAAAAAAAGCTATATGTATATTTTCAATAAGCGCTAGTGATAAAATTGCTATTACTTTCCTGTTGTTGTGATAAAAAGTATAAAGACTAGAATGTTCAAGATTTTCTTTTTAAAAAATAATGGCACAAACGATGCGCTGATGTTATCTACTGTTGTATTTGCTTCGTAATATTGGCATTTATTGGCAACGCGACGGATGTGCTATAGCAAGCAGGAACTGCTTACTCTTCCGGAGCACCTGAGTTCACTCTTGTTTCGACTGGAGTGATATTCAGTATTTTGTGTTTTACATGTTGTCTGTTTTTGTCCCGTTCTTGTTGGTGTTTACTGGTTTTGTCTCTGCCCTTTTGGACTTTTGACATTCGGATACCCCATTGGTACCTCTGCTTCTACCATTATATTGTACCTTAACCTTTTCAACCTTCGGTTTACAGTATTTATATCACAGTGAAGACACACAAATATTAAACTTTCTGTTTCTTAAAATTTAGACGACCGAAAAAAGTTCACGAGTTATGAACAGGGAACCAATAAAAACCCTCACACCTGTCTAATCAGCTGTTTCTATTGCTCACCTGAGACAATAATTAACTATGTAAAACCACTTTTCGGTGAGTTCGACTATCTAGGGGATAAGAATCTATGGAAGCAAAAAACTAAGCCCCCACACCTGTTTGTTCAACTGTTTCTATTGCTCGCTTGAGGCAATAATTTCCGTAACTGTTATGTGGTTTGTTTTGTTGTGATGAGTTTTTGTCTGCCGGTTTTGTCTTTGTCGTTACGGTTTTATGATACTGATTACCCTTTTGGTACACCTTTGCTTCTATCAAACATACCCAAACCACGTTTTGGTGAACTCGCCTTTTCTAGGGGTTAAAAATTCTTTACAAACAATAAAAATCTTCGCACCTGTCTAATCAGCTGTTTCTATGGTTCACCTGAGGCAATAATTAACTGTTTGTTTATCCAGAAAACAACAATATACATCAATGCCAATATGGTGCAGACAAAAGAAAAGAAATAGCATCAAATTCAATCGTACCGCTTTATTGCTTATTGAGATGCACTTTTGTTAGCTAGAAGTGCTAATGTCTGAACTATATATAAAAATATCTAAAGCGTGGTTGGGAAGTTGGATTTCTACGATTATCAAAATAAAAAGGGAGTTATGGAGATACTGTTCATAAAAATCTAGTTATGTATTATTCCACAGTGTTGATTTACCATTTTCTGTTGTTACACTATTGAGAGTTTCATTAACTATCCCTATTGTGTATCATAGAAAATAAAGAGATGTGGAATAAGTGTACGCGACACAGCCCACAATTAAACGGCAATTTAGAAAAACCACAATGGACAACCGCCAGCAGCCTTCAACGAGGCCATTTGGCACTGCTCGCGGTTATGCAATTGGCCCATGGTCTAAATAAGATGCATATAATTCAAATCCAGCCCTGAAATAGTCACAGATAGACCCCCTTCTTAAACAAGGAACAGAAAACATCAAAAAGACAAGTACAAACGAAAGCCCTGTCAAGGATTCCTGGCTTAGGACAGGCACATGTAATATGTGGCGGGGTTAAACTAGTTTTTTGGGCCCAACCTTCCCCCTATCAATATTCCTAGACAAAGCACAAAAACTAAACACACAATAAAAATCAAATCGATCAAAGTCCAATTCTACTAGAGAGAACCTAAGACAAAAAACAAGAACAACAAAAGGACGGTAAAGGAACTCTCTATAGAACACTCGCTGTTACTGACAGCTAGCTGAGAATCATCAATCGACTGATGTAAAAAAATCAAACGTATCGATTTTAAATCCGACACAACACTTCAAGCAATAATGATTTAGTGAAGTGTCATCACACAAAACCGACACGCTTGATCGCTATAATGCTTAAAAATGACAATAGTAAAAACGTTTATGGAAGTTTTAAAGTGAGTATTAAGTTTTCAATATTTCTGCCAAAAAACACTAAATTCAAAGATTTAACCAAGATATTCATTTCATATCCTTACCGTAATAAATTTTGAAGCCAATTTTTCATTTCTATTGGATTGCTTTTAAATTTGTGAGCTTTATAAAAAACATTACCATAAAATACAGGATGTGATATTCCTTTCACTATAAGAAAGTGACGTGTACAATTAAATTTTTCAATAAGAGATCGATACTTGTGGAAGAATTTAGAAAAAGATTTTACTAATTTGTGGTATCGATAACCTTGTTTTAATAATTTTTCAGTAATAAAACGGTTTTTATTATTAAAATCAGAAACACAACTGCAGATCCGAGCATATCTTACTAACTGTGAAATGTAAACCCCGTATGACGGCGCTAGTGGAACATCTCCTTCAAGAAAAGGAAAATTTATAATAGGGAAGGTAAAGTCGTCACGTTTATCATATACTTTGGTATGTAATTTTCCGTCAATAATACTTAAATCTAAATCTAAAAAAGGACATCTATCACCGGTGACGTTAGATTTGTTCAGGGTTAATTTAGAAGGATAGATATCTGTAATAAAATTAGAAAATGAAGGATTGTTGAGTGCAAGAATGTCATCTAAATATCTAAAAGTATAATTGAAAGTTTCGATTAGGTTCTGTTTGTTCGGGTCTTTTTGTAATTTAGCCATAAATTGTGATTCATAACAGTATAGGAAAAGGTCGGCTATAAGTGGCGCACAATTAGTACCCATAGGAATACCAATAATTTGGCGATAAATTTGTTTACCAAAACGTATGTAAATATTATCTAACAAATAATTTAGAGCAGTAATAGTTTCTGCATCAGTCCAGTTGATGTAACCCTTTTGAGTCTCGTTACTAAAAAATGATTTACTAAATGATTTTGAAACTCTAGAACAGATATAATCACTTTTAGATTTGTCAAAACACCATTTAACCAAATATTCAAATTTCTTTTTAATCAGATTATGTGGAAGGTTAGTATATAAAGTAGAAAAATCGTAACTATCAACTGTATGAAAAGTATTTTCAAAAGCACGAAGCTTGTCCAAAACATCAAGAGAATTTTTTACACTCCAAAAATAATTAATTCCACTGTTTTCGAATACCCTTTCACAGTATTGAATAATAAATTCCTTCATAGTAGTTAAAGTAAGTGATAGAACTTTGGAAATATGGGTTAAAGAACACTTACTTGAAGCAGAGATAAAACGAGATTTATATGGATTTTTGTGCAATTTAGGTATCCAGTACATAGTAGGTAATTTAAAGTATGTCGGGGCAACTCGAAGTGCTGTGGTCGCTATGATATGATCGTCAATGATACCTGATTCTGTCAAATGCACGGGAACGAAAGTGTTCGAATTTTTTATTTCGTGCATTAAAACCTCAAGGTAATACTTTCTTCATACCACAACTAACCATGTTGTGTTTTATGTGAGTACCGGATCCTAAGATCGTAATGGAAGAGGGGGGTTTAGCGCCATTTTAAACCTGGTTTGATCCACCATTTCATTGGAAATTACTGTACTAAATCAGGACCATTGCAATCTTCGATATTTCCTGTATGTTTTCGCCTTGATTTGTGTTTTCTTGTTGAAAGAAGCAAAGAGGCACCAATGGGGAATTCGAGTCTCAAATGTCCGAAAGGGCAACGACGAAACCGGTAACACGAGCATTGAGATTGATCATCCCAGTTCGTTAATTTTGCTATGACTTTTACTTATTCATGTTACCACACCCTGTAAGCTTACTTGTGGGGTTCAAGAGGAACGATCCCAGTTTGATTAGATTTTGCGTAAAGTTGATTTTTGTTAGTAGAAACTTGAAAACCAGTTTCGTTTGGCTTACATACTATAAAAAGACTTAAAGGACATCAGATTTTAAGAAGCAGACAATTGTGGTAAAAGAGAAGTCTTAAAACTTCATAATGGAACAAGGGACCTTCATTATGACATTTATGACATTTATAGAAAATTAAAACGATCGAAAAGGAATGATATTGAGAATTTCATCAAAAATGTGTATAAAAATCGCATAGATATAAAATATGCATTACGGTTTCAAGATCAAAAGCTTTGCATAAAACAATGACAATCGCGTTTAAAAGTACAAAGATTTTTTTCTCTATTAGAATTATATCGTACATGCTAAGTTTATAATCCTGATTAGTTTTTCCTAAAAATGTAAGAGAGTATAATTAGCATTATGATGTTACGTCAATTCTGATGTTTTGAGAATTAAAATTTAATTATATGGCATTTTTTCTGACGTTTTAGGAAAAAACAAAACATAATCTCTGTTATTGAATCGATAAGTATACAGACGAGTACAGGTGTTGGTTTGTAGTATCCCCATGCAGGAGGCTAAATTTCCCGTGTCTATACCCATCACACATTTTTCCAGTAGCCGTCAAAACTCTCCTCCCCGATTGGCATTGTGTCCCCCTTTTCTTCAATTTCATCAATATTTTATGTTCATTGTATCACCCCTTTCATGTTCATCTCCCAGATATATAGCCAAAACCGCTTTGCTTGGGAATAAAACGATAACTTACTAAATACTCATTTGATTTAAATTTTTAACAAACTGTTGATAAAACGCATCAGAATAAAGCTTTTTCTGAAACCAAGATTAGCTGTCGAAATGTGCATCGTTTCAAAACCATACGCATCATTTTCACAAATAACCAAAATTAAATGTTCAAATGGTTTTGTTTCCTCAAACATGTCTATCATTTTGTCAAAGAATCAAAATTAAGTTGTACAGTGTTTAGATACCAAAACATACGCACCGTTCCTTCTGAAAACCAAGGGACTGCTATAATTGACGTTGATATGCCCTGTTTAATTCACTGTAAAATTGCTACCAAGAAACGTCTCAAAAGTAATCTTGAAAATTGAACGGTTTGAGTAAGATATGTCAATCTTGTTATAATGAGATTGGTGTGATTATGTGTAGCAAATCTCTAATTCTTATCGTTATTTCACTGGAGTAACTTTTGTACACTACAACAAAACCTGCTTAAACCGAATATCGTAGAAGTTGAAGATTTTTTGTCGGTTTAAGCAAGTTTTTCGCAAAAATTGCACAAGATAACGTTGGTGGTAAACTGGCTTTCGGTTTCCTTGGTATTCAAATTTAGACTGGCGCCCTGTAACACATTTTTTCCAAAGTTTTCATTTTAACATGGACATCATAGTTTATGATATGAAAATAAAACATGGCGTATTATCCAACTTGTATATTTTTCACCTAAATTAATGGGACTATTTTGAAGTATCTAAACCGGTTAATGTTCACGAACTCAGTCGGTTTTGTACGAAAGACCGGTAGTGCCATCGGTTCTGTTACATTTCTCAATTAATGAGAGAAATTTTTCATTTCCAGGTTGACATTTCGCGATTCCAAGTTGACATTTCTCAGTTCCAATGTGACATTTCTCAGTTCCAAGTTGACATTTTGCACTTGCAAGTTGACATTTTGCACTTGCAACTTGAAAGTGCGAAATGTCAACTTGGAAGTGCAAAAAGGTTAATTAATTTGACTTTTTACGAAGTTAACTTAGATAAACAACTTTTCTTCAACTAAATCTAGCACATTTCTATTTGTTGCTGTCCCGGGGTTGCCATACACATGCCTAGATAAACAACCCTTCTTCAACAAAATCAAGCACATTTCTATTTGTTGCTGTCACGGGGTTGCCATACACATGCCTAGATAAACAACCCTTCTTCAACTAAATCAAGCACATTTCTATTGGTTGCTGTCCCGGGGTTGCCCAACACATGCTGTGATCCCCACTGTGTTGCAAACAGTAACATCCGGGTTTTTACATGACTGTGTTTTTGTATGCTGTGTGGTGAAAATCTGTCTACCGTTTTTTTTTTTAACTTTTTTTTATATTGCGACATATGTTTGCCCCATTGGTACGCGTTTGTTTCTATGATCACAATGTCAAATACTCCGAACATCTGTATATTTATGAACGACACAAACATTACATGCATTACGTACAATACAGTATCAAGTTAATTGCAAAAAGCTTAAGATTTATTAGTAAAGACTAAAAAAATTCATGTCAAAAAGTTGCAATACAGACAGCTAGATCGGAGTTCATCTGGTTAGAAAAAAAAGCCCAACATTTATGAACGGCACGTACATTACATATCTATTTTACGTTACAGCTTCAAGTCAATTACAAAAGGATAGTTTAATTAGTAAATGATAAAGTATCAATTAAAATGACTTAAAAATTTAATGTCGCATAACAAGTTGCGATGCAGACATTTAGATTGGGGTTCATTGGAACAGAAAAAAATCCCAACATCTGTACATATTTCAACGACACATATATCACAGCTACTAGCCAATTACAAAAGGATTGTTTAATTAGTAAATGACAAAGTATCAATTAAAATGACTTAGAAATTTAATGTCGTTAAACAAGTTGCGATGCAGACATTTAGATCGGGGTTCACCCGGACAGAAAACCCCCAACATCTGTACATACTTCAACGACACATATATCACAGCTACTAGCCAATTACAAAAGGATTGTTTAATTAGTAAATGACGAAGTATCTATTACAAAGACTTAAAAAATTAATGTCCTTTATCACGAGAGACTGCAATATCAGCCCTAGGGCTAATATTGAGGTAATACAGGTATCTAATTACTAAAATGCATGACTGCATCCCATTAAACTAAAATAATGCATGTCAATTTAACCATAGACAGGGTAAAGTAACCTTAGGAAGACGTTGTCAGTCAAAGTGGTTTGAAAACTGGTACAAGAACATGTAAGCCTCCCGCGGAGTCAAGAGGGACCTGCGATCTGAACTTTTTTCAGGGATGACTTTCTCACTTCATTTTGGTAACAGTGACCCTACCTTAAAAATTCGCGAAAACGAAAAGTGACTTCAGCGAAATTATGCATTAAATTATGCATTTAGATCAACACACAAATTGTTTAATAATTCCTGAAAACGATCAGCGATCTCGGTGAAATTATGCATTAAGATAGACCCACAACTGTTTCAAAAACAGCCTTATGGCCTGAAGGTCACCCTAATTAGTTAAATTTGTTACCAAAATGTATGTTCTTTATAAGCATATGTTAACAGCAGATGTTTCCTTGTGTCTTTTATGGCATCAAGTGTCTTGCAATTCATTTCAGGCTCGTAACGATAATTATGTCATGGCAAATCTTGGTTTACTGCAAGGCTTCCAGTCTTAAAAGAACCGAATATCATTGCAAGTCTCGACAATATTTTGTTCAGATTTGCCTAGATTTGATTTCTTAAATCAACGTTTTAGACATTTTTATGTACTAGTGGTTATTTCACGAAACATTGGCAAAATTAAAAATGGTTGATTGTTGAGCTTTCTGTTCTCAAAATTGTCAAATTTGGTCGAAGAGCATAGAACAATAAAACCAAAAATGTCAAACTGTATTTTCTGTATCTGCTAAGATTTTATCTAGTAAATGTCTGTGTTTTTGCACATACAACTGTAAGAAGCAGAGGTACCAATGGGGTATCCGAATGTCAAAAGTCCTAAAGGGCAGAGACAAAACCAGTAAACACCAACAAGAACGGGACAAAAACATGGAAACACAAAATAACTGAATATCAATCAACAACGCGAACTCCAGTCGAAACAAGAGTGAACTCATGTGCCCCGGAAGAGTAAGCAGTTCCTGCTTCAATAGCACACCCGTGCTATAGCAAATCGTCAAAATTGACCAAATTGTCAAAGATAAGGTGGAATAACAGGAGTGCTACATCGAATTGAGAAAGTTCACTGCAAAACATTTTAATG
Organism: Arcuatula senhousia; assembly: GCA_963971305.1. Classification (NCBI taxonomy): domain Eukaryota; kingdom Metazoa; phylum Mollusca; class Bivalvia; order Mytilida; family Mytilidae; genus Arcuatula; species Arcuatula senhousia. Next base: position 3,981,718 of record OZ020317.1, on the reverse strand, counting down.
CTTTCTATATTGTTTACTAAACTACCCAATCTATGCTCGAATTTGTAATTTCAAAGAGTACATATTTGATATCACAGCCTTAAAATCATTTAAATCAAAACATTATGCATTGAACAACCTTTAAATTGTAATTCTTTGTACCTTTAACATTTAATTTTATATCTGATAACCTTGTTTTATTTGCATATCTGATAACCTTGTTTTATTTGCATATCTGATAACCTCTATTTTATCTACATATCTGATGGCCCTGTTTTAATTGATTTGTAGTCTCTTTTTAAAGTTTTATAATCTTTGCTTTGTCTCGAAAAGGAATGTAGGTCGGACATTGTTAATTACCTAATCAGATTATAAGATCAACTGCAGCATAAGTAGTGTAAACAATGGGATTTTTGGTTAACCCGAGACAATGTTTGGGGTCCCAAATGGCGGGGTCTGCGTTTAAGGCACATACAGGCGATCAAAATCTATGTTTTATTAAAGCATCTTTCAACCTCTGATTGAATTAAAATAATACCTTTGTAACCAAATTAAAAAAATGGTATGTATTACAGTGACCTTTGATGGCCTTCACCAGCGACCTTGACATCTCAAGAAATTCCCTGTGGAAGCCTCATGTTTTGTTCCTACCTACTCATCCTGACATTGTCTGTGTATAAATTTGTAAGGAACTGCATTTAACCAACAAGAATCGGTCTAAGGGGGTTTTGACTAATTAAATACCGTATCTTTAATTGTTTCTATCTCATTTTTCTAATTATAGGTAGCCAATTACTAGTATTCTGTGTTCACCTCTACCTTTTATTTTATCAGTGTTATACCAGTTACCCTACAATTAAAGAACACAGTAGACATTTGGAAGGCAAATAGGACTTTGGTCATCCCAAAATGTAAAAGATAAGGTCGAATGCTACATGGAATTGAGAAAGACTTCACTGCCATGTTTAATTCCAGTTTTCAATTCCAAATGTGATTTTAGAATCCACTTTAACTTAGGGACCGACCGTATAACTTTTGATGGGCCTTGTTTTTAATCTGGTCAGATTTTTATGACGTAATGATTGATTGATTGATTGACTGAATATTTTTCTCACCTTTAGCTGGTGCCAGAAAGGATTCTTTTGTCATCACAATTAAGATTCAGAATATATATTTTTTAGGTAAAAACCATGGCCTCCCCCTTCCTAACTAAAAGATGTGTCGACAATTAATTAAAGGTGTCGGAAATATTTCAATGCTGTTACGTCGCAGACCTACAACTGTAACGACGTTAATTCCCCTAGTTATTTGAAACGTGCATATATATTTCTACTTCTTAAAAAACTACATTTTGATTTTAAGTAAAGGCTCACTTTTAAAAATAAAGGTTAAAACAAAATTACCGAACTTGAAGGACCAGTCATGATTTCCAAGAGAAAAGACAAAGCAATAAAAAATTGAAGACTGCAATGGTCCTGACTTGGTACAGGAATGTCATAATCTGTTCTTAATTCTAACTTAATTTAATTTTGTGTCATATACGTATATAAATTTGTGTATATTTTTATTAAGTCACATGAAAAGCCAGTTGTTCGGGTGTTTGTTTTTGTGTTTTGATTTTTGCTTTACTCCAACAAAGCTTTGTATAATTATGAAACCAAATAACTTACCTTTAATTGATTTTTTCAAAATTTTTACCTACAGTTTGATTGACTGTTTTATTCGTTTCAAATGTTTCAAGTGACATGATCAAATGCGTAACAACCTTTTAAATTCCATAAGAAATAAAAGATAAAAATGAATATACCGTTTTCTATCAGTTAAAAGTTTTCACTACAATTGTCTATTGTTTGAGTATAAAAAATTTAACGCAAATTTTAAAATTATGTCTTTTAATTGTATGGTTGCATTTCCAACTATTCATCAATGTCCAAAAAGAAAAAAAACCTAGTTCAAATATTAGTAACATAATATTCCTGTGACTTAGATACTCTTTTAAGAATTACTTAAACCACGATGGTTAGAGAGACATCAAGGTTACTTGAATACCGGTTTATTCATGAAAACATGTCCCAATTAGGGATAACAGCATACATTTACAATACAAACATAAATACAGAGTTGAAACATACAAAGTACAACATGAACAACAACAGAAAATACAGTAAATTATCTATAGAGTATCCTCTCTCCCCAGAGTTCAAATACCAAAAGCCCCAAAAACGTAAAGTTTTTTAATAACGTTAAATTCTCTTTTTAAAAAATCGACGAAAGAGGAAGGTTTGACGCCGGAAAACCTGATGCACCCCACCATTTCATTGACAATACCAGAACAAAGTCCGTACTATAATAATATTTTCGGTTGGTCTATGTCTTATTTTTTTCTTTTTTTGTTGACATTTGAGATTTTTAATTCTATCAAAACGAATAAATTGTATGAAGAAGGGATTCTTCTACACAAAATGCATGTTTTTTAAAAGAAATATCGTGATGTGTTATAAATCATATAGAAATTTATTTCTATATGGCATTGGTGGAATTTGAAATATAAAGGCGAGAGGAGGTTACAATGTATATGGTGACAACAAAAATCCTGCATTGAAAAAATATACAGAATGCAACGAATAATTGAAAAACAAATTATTATTTCTATTATTGATGCAAAACATTTTCTATTTTATTCACAGAAAAAAGTTCAGGACAGGTTAATATGATAGTTCAAAAGTCAGAAAGGAAAACAGCATTTAAAAAATATCTATAGTCTCCTCCCAGCGTTGAAATTAAATAGGTGTACCCTACTGCCCATGATTCATTTGATAAACATATAAAGCAAAACAAAATCGAGAACTAGGTTAGAGGTATGGATTTTATATTAATTTTCTATGTAAATTTATTTAATGATGATAAGATTACACAATTTGAATTCAGAGCTATTTACAAAATATTAAATTTCATCATCTCGAGGGAACTTTTTATTTCATTTTCACAAATTAATGTATTTTAATTTTTTTAATTGTTAAGCATTTAATGGTTGAATGAAACGAAATAATGAGATCGAAGAAAGGGTGATTCAACAAAGAAGACTAATAACCGCTAGAAATTAAATTTAGATTATTTCCCATCTGAATTCATGTTGAAAATGAGTAAATATGAAGTTGAATTGAGTGACTTTACATGACAGAAAACAAACAAAAAGAGCAAACGGGACAGCGCAAGTATGATTTGTCCGTTCCAGTAAAAAATGTTCTTCTAGTGCTAGTGAATGGAGCAGGGCTAATATTGCTGTTCTCAACCTTTAATCTGATAGACACGATTTACCATAAAATTTCTAATATTTTTGTCGCTGAAATTTCCGATTTGTAAATTCAAAATTGGTAAAAACACCAGGTTTCTTTCCTTGTTATGCAAATGGTCGATATCCTCGGTGCTGGATTCGGTTTCCTTGTTCGAACGTTTTGGTTTCGGGTACTTTTCGTTTTCAATAGTTTGGGAATTTGACCTTTCAATGTTTTGATTAAATGCTACTGATGAGAGGTTACTCCTATAGCATACCGGTATCCAAATTAACCGTTTATACCCACGTTTTGGTATTTGCAATACCTCTGAGTTTAGTCAGTTGATTTTCTAGATGTTGAAATTCTATTGACCTTTCTGAACACAAATATTTTATCATAAAACTTGAGGCTTTTAACCCAATTCAAGGCCATTTTACCCATTTTAGACTTGAATAGTCTGAGTATTGCTATTCATTTATGTTTTTTCGTGACCCTTTTCTCTGTATTGAAAATAAACCTGACGTGTCTCGATCAATTTAGAGAAGTTTTTAAGTATTTTCCTTCCAGTTTTTATTTCTACAAATGTATAATTTTCTTCAATACTAAATCACCATGCTTGAAAGAAAAATAACGTGACATGAACTAATTAAGTAAAAAAAGTAAGAAGATGAAAAAATTCTCAATTTCATTTTTTTCCCATTTGTGAGATTTGAAACGTTTTTTTAACATGGCACCTGGGATGCTGGATAATTAAATGAAAAACTAATAAAAAAATCACGATGGAACTTATCGGAAATTGTGCGTATGGAATTGAAATATGAATTCTTGCACTGTAATTATTGAATATTGACATATTTTCATATGAAAACAGATAAGCAAACATTTGCTTTACAACAGCTATTTAGAGCTGAAAGATATTGGATTTTGTAGTTCGGAAAGGCTTTGAATCTCTAGAGCGTCGTATCGATATTGGCTATTTTGTGACATCAGTTCTACAAAAGGGGTAGAGATGGGGACATGCTCAATTTTTATTCTTTAAAATTTCACCCTTCTTAGTTATTCATCCATTGTTCTAAATTTTCTTTATATGTTCAGGGTCATTCTCTAACCGTCATAACGGGTAGTTTTCTATACCTGTCAATTGTTTTTGTCGCCATTTTGCTTTGTTTAAATCCCATCCGAAATCTTCTACTTTGCTTGGAATCTTTATGGTGTCATTTTTTTTCAAAAAGTGGTAATCAGATAATCAAAATGGGGATTTGGTAACCAAATAGTTAGTCATAAGTGACCATTGTAATCAAGTAATCACACGAAAACGGGCCAAGGAATCAGGAAATCAAGAAACCCATGAAGAGCCTCATCAATATTGGGTATTTTCTGTATGCGACATCAAACGGTTACAGTCCTACAAAGACTCAAATCACTAACATACCGGAAAACATATCGACTTTTTACTGATGGAAAATATGCTTTATTGCATTGCATGCGATGGCTAAATACCATTAAACCAAGGTCTAATATAGAATTAAAATCCCAATACACAATGGTGAAACATTTCAAAAGAAAATTGATTAGAAATGTTCATATCCTGAAAATCATAGTTGTATCAATAGGGAATTAAATAAAAATGAATATTTACACAGTTAAAATAGATTTACTTTACATGACATTGTTTAATGTAAATTTTTATTGATTTTCAAGTTTGAAGGAATTGTATCCTTTTAAAAGTAAATATTGACCGGTTGACCGGTTGATATCTTAAAATGGACGGGTCAGTAAAAAGGATAATTAAAAATCCAAATACAAAGAAAAAACATTCGGGTCAGTAAATTGGATCATTTAAGACCCCAAAAAACCCCACAAATTTCGAAAAATTGTCCTGAAATATACACAAAGCAACATATTTCTATGTTTTATCCCTTAACCCTAGCTTGCAAGCTTAGTTTATAGAAAAAGTTCTATTAGTTTTGTCCATAGCCATCTATCAGATCGATATAAAAATTGTTTCTACATCCATCAATCTTATTTCTGACCCGATTCATTTAAAGATTTATTCATTTAATTATAGTCAACACAAAAGCTACTACTAGAATCGCACTTTTTACTACAACCTCTCCAATATATATATTAAAAGTTTTACTAACGGTTGCCCGGATCGATGATACTGTTCTAGGAGCATAAATTAACATAATGTGGAAACATTTTTAGAATCCAATATGGAGGACAGGGATGGAAACATCCAAGCAACATGTCTGCCGGGATGATGCATGGTTTGTACACGTATTCTATTTATAGTAACACTTTCCCCAAAATTTGATTACGTCACACGGGTATCTCGCGTTCAATAAATTCGGTAACCGGTTTCCTTCGTTTTATGGTTGATTTTGATGAATTGAGATTGTCATACATGTATATGGGTCTTTGACCTAATGAATGGCCTTGTTTAGGGCACACATTTACTAAATTTTGTCAACAAACTTTTTCGGATGTTTCTATAAAAGTCAAAAGACTCAAATTGTAAACATTTAACGCCTAATGTAAAAATATTTATGTATTTTAGTATTTTTACTACGTATCGAACACTATGTCACCCAAGTCGCAAAATAGAACGTAGTACATTTTTGTCATATTGTTATATACATTTATCTGAAACTGCGTAAATTCTTTTAGTTGTAATTAGATGTTTAGTTTTGTTATATTGTATGTTTAGAAAATTTCTTTAAGTGTTATAACAAAATTACCGAAACGGTGACAATGTAGCTCGATAACATCCAAACAAAACAGGGTTCATACCACAGTGAAGATATTTACTGTGAACTAAGGGAAATTAAAATAAACAGCAGTTCAGTTTAATTGTTACAAGGTTACTTTGGTGAAAACTTGTCAGGTCCAAAAGGGGTCTTCGTCAATACTCAAGTTGTCCAAGATGTGTATCTTTTATCTTTACAAAGTATTGTGCAAACCATATGTATTTAAGAGATATGATCATTCATCATTATCAGTTCCAAATTTGACCAAAACTTATTGGAAACTCAAACAAGAAAAAAAAGGCATAAAGTCTTTTATCAAGTAAATCTAAATCTTCTTGGGCATATTTACCAAACTTTAATACAAAAAGCATGCTGAAAACTCGTACATCAAATTAACATAATAGCACGTGTATTAAACGGGCTTTAATGACTTTTATCATACATTTAGCTTTGATACCTTTAAATTTGTACGTGTGTAACAGCCGTAAATTTACAAGCCATATCTTGAAAAGGGACCTTTTTCCCATATCAAGCCCTCGCGTGCACAAAAGTGGGCAAATATGGCAATATCAAGACATCGCGTGCACAAAAGTGGGCTAATATGCCATATCAAGGTCTAGAGCCTCACTTTGAAATTTGACGTCACAGTATATTTATATCTTTATTTTGTTATCTGAATATATGATAAAAAGTTTATGACGCAGGGTTTTCCATATCAAGTCCCATATCATTCCTCGACCCATATAAGGTCTCGGCTACCGCCCCGACCTAATATGGGAGTCTCGGAATGATATGGGACTTGACATGGAAAAGCCTGTGTATTATCTATATGTACTACATGAGGTTTGACCAATCATCTTTAAAAAAAGCTCACTGGGAACTGACATTGTATAAACATAAGAACACACATAATTACTCGGTCTTGTACTAGATAAATAAAGTTAAAAAAAAACACCTCATTTTAAACTTGATCACCAAATAAATGTAAGAACGAATGTATAACTCTATTGGCCTAAAAGCTTGTACAAAAACATTTTAGTTTTTCTTAATTTGCTATTCCAGAGCTTGTGGGACTAACGTCGATTTCCTTGGCAAAACGTCGCGTATTACACAAAAATTGTTAACACATGGTTACGTTTATCCTCAGTTGTTGTGTTCAGTGAAGAAATTTTATGGAAGTCATCATAGACCTATAGACAAATATAGAGTCTCAATCTAATAGATGAATGCAGATGTTGGTTTGTCATGGGGCTTTGTGTCGTCATTCGTACTGGATTTGACACGGTGAATTGTCCATTAGCAGCGCTTCGGATTTGCTATAACAAGCATGAAACTTCCTACTTTTCCAGGGCACATGAGTTTACTCTCGTTACGACTTGAGTTTGCATTGAGTTGTGTTTGTATTTCTGCGTTTGTGTTTTCTGTTTATTCAATCTGTTCTCGTAGGTTTCTACTGGTTTTGTCTTTGCCCTTTCGGACTTTTGACATTTGGATGACCAATTGGTACCTGTGCTTCTTGTACTAAATTAAACCAAAACTCATTGGAAGCCCGATTACCAAATAAACATACGAATGAGTGAATACTCAATCGGGATTTAATGGGTGTTTCAAATAAATTGAATTATACTACTTGAACAGTTGCTTATCCTACTAGTTACTGTATTGTCCTAACTCAAAGTGGCAGGAACATATGAACAGTAATAGATTATAGATAAAAATCTCATCCCTTTTGTTAGAATTTTTTTTTTTTGTTTTTCGGAAACAATTAGTATTGAAACAATTCTTTGTTTGCTTTAGCAAGCAGGAACTGCTTACTCTTCCGGAGCACCTAAGTTCACTCTTGTTTCGACTGGAGTTCGCGTTGTTGATTCACGGATATTCAGTTATTTTGTGTTTCCATGTTTTACATGTTGTCTGTTTTTGTCCCGTTCTTGTTGGTATTTACTGGTTAGGCTCTGCCCTTTTGGACTTTTGACATTCGGATACCCCATTGGTACCTCTGCTTTTTTGGGTTTAATATATAGAAAATTAGATAAGAAGCTCTGCTACTTATCTTTAATTTCTATTTCAATATAATAGTATCAGTCCATTCAAGCATTTTATTATAAGGAATGTATACACTTATGTACATATTTGTACAAGTCCATTTATTGAAATTTTAAAAGGTCTCCCTTTTAACGCGTCACCTGTAGTCCTTTTTTCAAATATTAAATATGATTTTACCCAACTTAAGTGGATAGTGCTATTGTTTGCTACTCTTAAAGGTAGGAATTCGTCTTTTAAAAACTTTTAACATGCGAAATTTGACACCTTGTGGACTGTGTAATGCAATATTTTTTCTTCAACTTTAAAGTATGTGATGAAAATAAGTTTGTTTGATTTCGAAATGTGATGATTTTCGGTTAAGAAAAAGGTATGTGCAAAGTATAATTTAATAATTGAAAAAAATTTAAGATATAACGCCTAATAGCAAACACAATGAAACGTCATGTGTTGTTGATATGTTTTTATGGGATTGGGACGTCTAGGACAATTGTGAACAAAATTACAGTTTACTCCAATTTAATACTGGTTTCTTTCTTACTTTGCAAATCACTTTACAAATGTAAAACACGAAGTAACTTGCAACTAAACATGAATAAGAATATACGATATTGAGATGTGGAATAAGTGTACGCGACACAACAAACATAAAAAAACAGCAATTCAAAAAATCACAACGGAAAACGCAGGGGTACTAATGGGATATTCGCAAGTCAAAGTCCAAAATGGCTAAAGCAAAACCTGCCAACATCAAGGAGAACAGCACAGTAGTAAGGTCAAAATAATGTAGATAAGAAGCAAAGGTGTACCAAAGGGGTAATCAGCATCATAAAACCGTAAAAACAAAGACAAAACCGGCAGACAAAAACTCATCACAACAAAACAAACCACATAACAACATAAAACACACACACATAACAACAAAACCGCATTCAGCAACGTGAACTCAAGTCGAAATGAGAGTTAACTCAGGTGCTCCGGAAGAGTAAGCATTTCCTGCTTGCTATAGCACACCCGTCACGTTGCCAAAGATCGATTAAGTGTTGGTCAAATCCGGAAAGGATGACATTACAAAACTCTATGTCAAACCAATAAAATTTGGGGATTAGAAAACAACTTGAAACTTCATTTAACAATTTAATATATCAAAGCAAAGTTTTTGGGGGACGGATGGATCCACCTCTTTTAGTGCCAATAACCGAATGAAACTTTTGGGGCGATTTTCTCAAAATTCTGTTGACATTTTACTGACTATAAATCCAGAAATATTATTATTATCAATGTTACAGATGTTTGAAAATTTGAGCTTATGAAATCTTCAAGAAATTTTGAATAAGGTTGAGATTTTGTTCCATTTAAGGGCATGTCCCTTTTTTAGCTGACGAGGACTGAAGACCTTGGTCCGATGCGTTATCTTTCTCAGTTCTCAATATAGATTGGTCAATTGTAGCTATTCATGAGTTCTCCAATAGAGATTATCTCCGATATTTCACAAATTGTAAAATAAGGAGGTTATCCACGGGCTGGCTACTTACACACGACTAAAAATATTTCCCAGTATCATTAAAACACTGCAAGTTAGTCTGCAGTTTAGACTATGTACTGTTTTTGTGGGTAACTGGCTTCAAATGATTTGAAGCAAGAAGAACAATTTTCTACTCTAAAATACCAATAGAAAAAAACATTAAACTTTTTTTAATTGTCTGCGAAGTTCAATCCACAAGACACGACACATCGAATCGTGCTCCTTGTTATCTTGGAAACGCATCACGTTAGCGATCAGAAGAAATCTATAGCTGTTCAAAAAGTTTATAAAACGATTTTTTCCTTATTAAACTAACCATTTGACCGAATGGTGCAGTTGTATTGTATCTGCATACAAACATTTTTATTAAAGATTAATATCATTCAACTATGTTATGAAAGAAGCAAAGGTGTACCAAAGGGGTAATCAGTATCATAAAACCGTAAAGACAAAGACAAAACCGGCAGACAAAAAAATCATCACAACAAAACAAACCACATAACAACATAAAACACACACACACACACATAACAACAAAACCGCATTCAGCAACGCGAACTCAAGTCGAACCAACACCTCGTGAAACTTGATATTATGCAGAAATTGTTTTGAACGTGTGTAAAAAAAACGTAGGCGAAAAACCTTGATATACAGATAATTGAACAAGAAGGTTACACAAGTTGTACAATCTTAGAAGCAAGAACCTGACCCACGTTTTAATAATTTTGTTATCTGACACAATGTTGTGAACAAAAATTTAAATTCACTATGAACAAAGATCCCTTTTCATGGTATTATTTACTTATTAGAAATGACAATTTGCAGTTTTCTTTTGCTTTGATGCCATTTATGTCAAAAACAAATATGGAAAGGTTTGGTTTAATTGGTCTTGTTGCTAATGCTTTGTTTGATTATGAATGAAGAACAGGTCACACCCCTACTAGAATTAATTAACATAAAATTGTTGGGATATACCGAACAAGTGGGTTTTTACGCGGTGGTTTAATTTTCGCTTCTTCACGACATACACCGGAACGCGAAAATTAGAATACGCAAAATATTAGTTTATATGTTTTAGTAACAATTTGAATATAAAACCGCACAACTTGCGTTATTTGAAAGCGCAAAATTTTTTACTTGTGAAAAATATATATACGGAACGATTATAAATAGCAAAGAAAGCCTGACTTTTTCACTTTTTACTTGATCCAAAACTTTATATTTTTCCTTTTCTCTTAACTCTTTATTTTACGTTTTCTACAACCAAGTTCTGTAACTTTCTTTTCATAACCAAATTAAACAAAACTGTTTATAAACCAAGCGACAAAGACGTGTAACAGAGAAGGATTACTTTACATCCAAGGCAACAAGATTTATGACTTTGTAAACAATATGTTTGCTTTGAGAAAAATGTCGTATCAAAAACAATAACATTTATTTATATATATATATGTTACAGTGAATAAGCATAATAAAGGATAACATGAAATAACTGACAAAGTCAGGATATCAGGTAATTCATAATATAATCATTTTAAAGATTTCTCATAATTCGTAAAAGTCGGTAATTACATGTTATTCCTGGACAAATGTACAGCCGAAAAGAGGCACTAAAGTGGAAAATCGCTAATAAACTAAATGTGTCTAGCTTTCTATTGTAAAAAATGAAAACAATTCACATTTTTGCAAAAAAGTACTAACATTTTTTATGTCAACTTCTTGATAACATTCTAAGTATGTGAAAAAAAATCAAATGTGTTTTAATTATATATACATATGTATATAAAAAAACTAATTACCAATTTTATTTGTTCTGTAAAAATGTATTATATAATGATTGGCGATTACGACAGAATTTCCATATCTACAGCTGCTAGTACGTCACAAAGAAATAAAGACCAATTGATAGTACCTTTTATAACAAATACATTGGCAAGAACGCGGTACACTTTAAAAAAAGATGGAAAATCATAAAACGATACCATTGGACAAGATAAAATCAGTATCGGTCATTTTCAATCAAGATATTACTAGTACTCTATTCATTCACAAGGTTTGGGAAGAGCTTAATTTTTTTCTTGGTCTTTTGCGTAATTAAAATGAAGAATCCGAAAAAATTGAACCGTGACCAACCCGGTCAAAACAATAGAGTAATAAATATTTTTAATGTCTCGACACGATTTGAAACAGTGGTTAACAGTTCTAGGAAATCATCAAACTGTTGCTTACTGGTTTACTTCAGGTCCTTAAAATGGTATAAAAATAAATTTTGGAAGTTTACTGCAAAGAACTGTATTCATTTTGAACAGTGATTTACAGTATTTTTAAGGTTTCAATTTGTGTATCAATTACACATGAACTACATGTGGTAAAATCATCTTTTACCACATAATTTTTGGTTAACGAAGACAAAGGCATGTCGGTCAAGAGAAAAATAAGCATTGCTAAGGATACAGCGTACAAAAAGCATAACCATTTTTTAGTTAAACAAAACCTGCACAAAAATCTCACGAATGCAAATGTTTTGATAACTACGTAAAAGCAAGTTCAGGTGGCTTAACGTTTTTTTTTCACTCCACGTTTTTAAGCTATCCGGATGCTCCATAATTGTACAATTTGTTTTCCAATTAAAAGTGTCATAATTTTAAATGTAAGTATACTCCCTACATGTAGTTGTTACGTAACTTGCAAAAATGTTCCTACATTCCTTTACAATTAAACAAATATGAAGTGATTTGTACAAATTGTTAATATGGTTTGACAGGTTCAAGATCAGATTTCTTAATAGGCGAACAAATGTTCTCCAAATGAATAAATCGGTAAAATATTATTAAATGAATGTACTATTTTCTCTAAATAAGCGAAAATATTTTCATAATAGTCTAAGATTTGAATACATGTATGATTTATATGATCTACTATTGGTATCTTTTGTGAAATGCTATTAAAAAAATTAAAGTCTCTTATTGTTAAATATAAAATTATTAATGCATATAATTATATGAAATTACCATTTGTAAATGTTTGACACCTACTGATTGTCTGGGTTTTTCTTTGAGGACTTTGTGTCTTATAAACGGTGGGCAAATATGTAACTAGGTACATTACTGTTTGCTAGGAACACACGTATGGAAAACAATAATTTTCAAAACTTCTAAAAAAGGTCGATTGGGTCCAAGAAGTCTTTTTAAACCCTTTGAGGATTTTTTTTTCATATTCATTTTTCTAACGGGCTTAAGCCCTGTTTTTTACAGGATAAATAATTTTACTTGATGCACGTCTAGCTTGTAGAATAGAAATGATGCAGCTGATAAGAAATATTTATATCGAAAGTAGTAAAATTTCATAGCAGTGATAGTGTAAATCTTTCTATGCCACTGTGGTTTTTTTTTTAGATTTTAGTTTTTGCAACTAATTACATACACGAAAATTGTTGCAATTGACCTTTACGTACATACATGTAGTTATAAAAGATGCAGAGGTACCAATGGGACATCCGAATATCAAAGGTCCGAAAGGGCAGAAACAAAACCAGTACACACCAACGAGAACGGGACGAAACACGGAAACAAAACAAAAAACTACTGAATAGCGCGAACTCTAGTCGTAACGTCAACTCGGGTGCTCTGGAAGAGTAAGAAGTTCCTGCTTATTGTAGCACACCTGTCACCAAATTATAGGTAGATTATTACTGTAAACAGTGTCTAATTTAATATTTGTTAATCTATTTATCAATTGATATATTTTCTTCTTTACTATATCAGAAAGATGTCTATGGTCATGTAAAATATATATAATAATAATAATAATAATATTTTTAAACTTCTAAATGCCATTTTAAAATACTTTAGTATTTAAATTTTCCGTTTCAAAACAATACCGTTTAAGCAGCGAGATAAAAAATTAAACAAAAAATTAAACTATTTGCATACAAGAGATTAAATGGATTTGATGGTTTGTGACAAATATCTTACTAACCATCACCCATACTGCTCAAAAGACATCTTTATCAAAAGCACGGACTATAAACACGTACAAAAAATTTTGAAAGGTACAATTAAAAATTATAGTCCCCGTCTAAACTGCAAAAACCGGAACGCTCATTCCAAATAAAATAATTTGCATAAAAATAATTAAGCTTATATCGGCATCTTTATGTATTGTTTAACGACACTTCGCAAATGACACACCATAACCGTCTATCTGACATTGTCGTTTTGGTGCCAAATTGACAAAATGGCCGACGAAATCGGAAGGTCTCCCATAAGGTTTTTGCCTTAGTAATAGAGGAGTAAAAGAAAGCATATGTTTCGACAGTTTATGAAATCTGGCCTTTAACCAAAACCTTGTGGCCATATGGTTTTGATATACGAAACAATGGAAGGTGACAAGAAGAATCAGGTAAGAGATTTTGACCGAGTCTGAAACGAAAAATATGCTAGATTTGGCTTCATTTTTTGACATTTTCGGATACAAGTGATTTTTATTCGATGATTTTGATTTTCGATCTTACAAGGTTTTTTTTTTATTCAAACGTCTCTGATGAGATTTTTTTTATTGAAATATTCATAATTCATTGTTTATTGATATCCCTTTTGGTGTTATAGGTAAAATTTGCGAAATACAAATACCAAAACGGTTACAAAAACGGGGTAAATTGGTTATTCTGTATATGAACTTTAGATTTCTGTAAGATTTTCAAGACCTGTTTTTACAATCAACATTCCTAAGCTGTCCACTTTTAACTAAGGAATACAAACATAAACAAACAGTAATTTGTGCAAAACGTCTATGTAGTTTTCTGCAATACATCCTCTTCAAAGATGTGCGCAAAGGTCGGTCTGTAAAAATGACTATAGGAACTTTAAAAGAGGTTGTGGATAATAGGGTTTGCAGAATAGAAAATAATGGCTAATAAAAATAAAAGATAAAGAATAATGACCAAAAAAAAACCGAACTAAAGAATAGAGAATTATGACCCTTTAAGAATAAAGAATAATGTGTAATGTGGCCAAGACCATTGAAGAATGGAGAATAAAGGGCCAAATTTAAAGAATGTAGAATTGACCAACACACTCTCTTAAAAAAACTGCAGCATTACGTCTTGGAACAATCACTTTTTGTTCTTGGTGGAATTTGTTGTCATATACTGTGAAACTATTTATTTTCACCAGAAACATATTGTCGTTGCTTTCGTGGAACATTCTAAATGAATGATATAAACACTGCTTTTAATACAAAAAAAAATATTTTAATGCTAATAGTTATGCTGCATCATCTGTCCCCCACCTACTGCCTGCTTAACGAAATCCTGCTATTTCAGTCTTTAGTCCATTTTTGGATTAAAAATATTGCAGAGTGGCCCGTGGGGCATCCAAATGACAAAGTCCGAAAGGGCAGAGACAAAACCAGTAAACACATTCAAGAACAGGACGAAAAAATAGACAACATATAAAACATGGATAGATAAAAAAACTACTGATAATCAATTAACAACGCGAACTCTAGTCGTATTGAGAGTAAACTCAGGTGATCCGAAAGCGTAAGCGGTTCCTGTCTGCTGTAGCACATCCGTTGCACTGATAATTGCCAAATCAGTGTGTCAAATCCTGTGAAGGAAAACAAAGCTAAACCCTATGACAAACTAACAGAAACAACCGTGGTTCTGATTATTTACTTACTCGCTCTTATGTTTTTTTCGAATGCTACTTTAATATGAAAAAATATCTTTTAAAGAATCTTCCTCATTGATTACTGTTAAAACCTTCATCGTGAACGGTTCCCACTTTATAGGGGCGGAAGAGTTAACTCATATTTTTTCGTAGTTTTTTTTAACTTCGACATTGTAGCAACATGGTTCAAATTCTTGGCTGTTTATTTTTCAATTCATGGATATGCATGATTAAAGCAACAATAATTAATTCAAAACAATATTCTTAAATAATAGTGTTTTATAACTCTTTTGACAAAGAGTTTTGTCCCTTAAAAGCATAGAACTAAATAACAAATAGAAAGAGATAGACATAATTTACTCTTTCACCCTTATCTGATCAATAATACAATTTTAATGAGTAAGCGAGCAAACAGAAACACATAGTTAATATGCCTTAATAATGACACCTACGTTTTAATAGCATAAAAGAATTTAATGTTTTGAAGTGTCGAACATTTGCATTGATGTTATCTGTTATTATAGATTTCTGAACAAAAAGCTTAGAGTGTGTTAAAATGTAGCTTCAAAAATCGATGACAGAAATAGTACGGCCGAGGAACTCATTTTCTGTTTTCTTTTTAGAATCTTGTAAATGTATTCGTATGATTGACGCCATTTCATACATTTTTGTTTGTACTTTTCACCTGTTATGTCACATCAGTACAATCTCGAATGCAACGCTATGGTTAAATGGTTCCAATAAGCGTAAAAGCGAACGCAAGAAAAAATTATTAATTTTAATAAATTGATATTATAGCGTATAATATAATTTTGATTATTTATTGATACGTCGGAATGAATTTGTTTACGCTCTATGTATCATACATGTGTTAGATTGAAAGATTATTTTATTTACATAGTTGCAGAGATAAAAAAATAAATAAAATATTTGAAAAACTCATGAAAAGTATTGATAGTGATGTCCCTCATGCATAATCTGCCGTACGCTCGATATTTAATAATATAACTTCAGAAGTGTAATAATTGATTATATATCAGTAGAATGTAACATTTCCATAGCATTAAATACTTGATGGATTGTACAACATTGATTTAATTGTTTTTCACGGCCATTGTAGCTAGCAACTTGCATATGATAAGAGCATTACATCCGGATTTCAGTCTCAATAAAGAGTTATCGGTCTTCCCCGCAACCGATTTGATCACGTGGTTCGAGATTTAAATTTTCGATAACTCTTACCATGGTAAACGTTCATGTATATATATTTAGCTTTTTATCAAAAAAGAAACAATAAGATAAGATAGATTTTACAATTTTTAGAAATCAAATTTACTGAATGCATGCAATAAACTAACAGATATAAATATGATGATAGTAATAAAATATTTAATGAATCCAGTATAAAAATATTGAGTTACAAAAAAATAGCGTTACCTGATAAAACTGTAAAAATCAGATCCACCAAAAGGTTCTCTATTGTCTAAGTGGTATTTGGAACAATTGAAAAGGTGATTTTGATAAGGCAACCATTTGATTCGTCTGGGGCTATAGTAAAATTTCAGATGCCTATACCAAGTCAAGACCATTTCTCTGGTATGTCTGCCTTGTTTATAAGCCTTTTTCTCTAGGACAGTTGAGATTGATCCTCGAAGTCCAGTAGTTTTTTAATTACCTTTATTTGAGTATTGTCGTCACACTCAATCAATCTTTAGCAATCTGACAGCTATATCAAATAGGAACTGCATCCATCGGAGTGCATTCTCGTTTTGACCTGTGTAAGCGCTGCTGATTAAGGTTTCGTCATAAGTGGTTTCATTGTTTGTTATGTGGTCTGATTTTGTGAGGATTATACAAAATGTATATTTTTCTTTCTTTTAGAATTTGGGAAATTTCATTGGCTCTTTGGTTCACCTTCGCTTCTTCGAAAAAAAGACAGGATGCAAAAAAAGTCAGTTAATAGAAATTCAGGCTCCTATTCATTCCCCCATAAAAATCAAATGGTTTCTCCTTAATCAAAGTGCAGTTAACCAAGCCTGACGGATTTTTCTCGACGAAGTATTTGGTTCTTTTTTGCATAATTTTATTTGTATTTCAGGAATGACCCTAGGGGGAGCGACGGTTCAAGCCTTTCTAGATGACACTAAAAACCAGTTCCCCAGGCACGTTGATAATAAATAATTCAAAGCTCTTTCACTCTTCACATTATATGGGGACGTATAGGGAGAAAGCGGGGATCGGGTGTTTAAACAACTATCCCTTCTTTAGGTCAACATGACCTATCTATCTATTTGCATGAATTATTTTTCTTATCACTGGTAGATCTGGTCCCAGTTTCATAAAACATCTCAAATTTGAGATTTCCTCAAATCTGTCCTGAACTCAAATACTGACCAATGAAATTGCAAGAAATCTCAGTTTAGGAAGGATTTGAGGATATCTCAAAAAGATGTCTAATCAAACTGGGGCCTGGTAATTTTTCTAACGCTTTTATGGTATTTTTTTACTTACCGATGCTGTTTTAAATAAGGGAAAACCTTTTCTCCTTTTACATCTTTGTAGTTTATCATAAGAATCGATGATAAATTCAGACAATAAGTCAATCAGTGAAATTTAAAGAAAGATAACTCCTCCGTAGGGAAGACAATCTTAGTTTCATCATGAAATCTCTAGCAAATATGAACAAAATAGCAGGATGCTCTTAAGAACTGTATAAGAACATCGGGCTTACGATCATTGTCAATTCAATTTTATTTCAATTGACGTTTTTTACTTTTTTATCCAAGGTTCCCCAAATAGTGTGGTCAGTGAAAGATCTATGTATCAATTTGATATAATAATACATGTATAGGTATTTTGTTTGATTATTTTGCAAAACTACTGTTGTATTTCCAAGCCTACCACTATCATGTATATAAGATTAAATGTTTTGGTTGTTTTTGGCAAAAATGTTATTTTTTGCAAATATATTGTCATCTTTACAAGACATTGGTTTCGATCCATTTAGTTCCAAGAATAAAATGGATCAAAACCCTGTTTTTCTGTAAAGACATTGTGTTCTTGTTATCATGCATGTTGTGTTTTATAATTAATGTTGTTCTATGTTTATTAACTGATGCTTCATTTCTAACATATTATCTTTTGTTTGTGTTGTGGTTTTTGTGAATATGTTTAGTTTTGTTTAACTATTGGCTCTTTCTTTATCTTTACTAACGGTAGGATCACTTTCAAGAAAAAAAATATGTAAGATAAATACTTAAATATATTTTTTTTATCTTGCGTAATATTAAATCAAACAACAAATAGTTGCACAGAAAAAATATATTTAAACTTTATATCTTGTTTTACTCAAAAATGTGAGGGAAACTGTATAGGTTAATACTATCCAACTTGATTGTTTTGCATAAAATCTTAGAGTTTTTCAGTTTGTCAAAAAATAATAATAATAATTTCATAAGAATTTATTTTCCAATAATTTTTTTTAATTTTCAGAATTAGAAAATTATTTGGCAAATCATTCATATTTTCAAAAAGAACATTTCATTTCCAATAGATCTAATATGAGATATATTTTGGGTAAACTATTCTCAATAAAAAAACATACAAAAATAACAATGCATGTCTAAAATGCTTAAGAATTTACAAGTTTTGAAATTCTTACCAAGATTAACATTTAACCTTAAGCATTTCCTCTGGTACTTATAAATGGCCCAATATATGTTTGCTTTTCTACTGTGTTTGCAATGACATTTTCTTTTCAGATAATTTGTAAGTATAACATAAACAATATAGATGACAATCTTTTCCATAATAAACAATGTATTTCGTCACTGTAAGATTTGGAAAAAAAAATATTTGCCATTATCATTAAAATCTTCACAATAGATTTGAAAGTAAAGCAAATTTAACTACAAACAACAACTATTAAAGCATTTTCTGTGGATTCATCTATTTTCGTGGGTTCCAATATTCGTAGTTTGGTGAATAAGGATAAGTTCGTGGAATATTAAATTCGTGGTCATTCAGGTCAATGTTAAATTTCCCTTTCGTTGAACATCAATTTTTATGGGTAAAGGCCACCCACGATAAGCACAAAAATTGATAACCCACGAACGATAATGAAACCACAGTATTACTAAGTATGTGAATTATATAAACAAGGTAACCATCATATTATTTACCGTTCTCAAACATAGCAAAAAGGGGTTTAAATGCAAAATTGCTCAATTCATTCAAAACTGTCTTAATTAGAGGCGCAATTTTTTACCCTTTTACTTGTATAAAAATATCAATATAATGATTGATTATAGCTAGGTGGATTTTATCTTGTACATTAGTCCAGAAAGCTAAAATAAGGAACAAGATAAAAAAACGTTCTAGAAAAGTTAGCATTTTGGCAATTACGCTTTTTCTTACATCAATCTTTGGATTAACCCCTGTCGTTGTTTAATTAACACAATATAAATTGTTCCCCTTTTCCATTTTTGTAGGCTAGACCATGTATTAGGTACTGCCGGTCAAGCTGTCGGTCTCCGAGCCACTTACGACGATGACTTCATCGATAGACTCAATCATAAATATACTGTTATCTTACTTGTGATATTTACTGTGATAGTAAGTACTAATCAATATGTCGGGAACCCGATCGAGTGCTGGTGCCCGACTGACTTTACTGAAAACAGAGTCAGTTATACGAATTTTGTATGCTGGGTGTCAAACACGTATTACATACCTTTCAAAGAACAGATTCCCGCTCAATATGACCAGCGTCGTACACAGGAACTGACGTATTATCAATGGGTGCCTTTGATTCTTTTGACATGCGCAATGTTCTACAAAGTACCCAGGTTAATCTACAAAGTCCTTGGATCTTACTCTGGAATCAGCATGGATAAGATAAACGCAATGGCGCGTGACACTCAATACTTGGCTCCAGAGGAGAGAAAGAAAAAACTCGACCATATCGCAAAATACATGGCACAATGGCTCAAATCAGCGGCTCCTCATCGAGCCGGACTTTGTCCTAACCTACGTACACAGATTGGGAAGGTCTGCTTTTTTCTATGCGGGAGGCATTTCGGCAACTACCTGACCACCGTGTCCATGGTCTATAAAATTATCTTTCTAGTGAACTCGATCGCCATGATGTACATTATGAATTCATTCATGGGGTCCGAGTACAGCGTGTATGGCTTCGAAGTTTTGGAGTCATTGAAAAATGGCGAGGATTGGACATACTCGCCACGATTTCCTCGTGTAACTTTATGCGATTTCGAAATACGTCAAATGACCAATCTGCAGCGCTGGACTGTACAATGTGTACTTCCGGTTAATCTCTTCAATGAAAAGATTTTCATATTTTTGTGGTTCTGGATGGTTTTCGTATCTTTTGCAAATGGGTTTGGGTTTTTGACAAACTTGTACGGTTACCTTGCACCGCATCATCGACGATCATACATTCGGAAGTACTTACGAATCAACGAGTTGTATAAAAAGACAGATTCTGAGAGGAAAATTCGAGCAGATTTCGTCAATGATTATTTGAAACAAGACGGTATATACGTACTGCGTCAAATTAGCAACAACGCCAATGACGTCGTGGCGTCTGAAATTATACGCTACTTGTATCATGACTTCATTGAACGGTACAAACAAAACATAGACGACAACAGCGACATTGAGAATGCAAATGCGATATAATAAGATGATATTCCAAAAGAAAAAAGTCTGGGTTACAAATCGAATGATCTCCTGCGATTGGTTACTCCGATAACGTTTCGTCGACAGGTTAATGGGACCAGATGGGCGACGTTTTTGCCAAAGTGCTGATGATTGCTAAGTGCTCTTAACATAAGGGGATCTTTACATGCATAATTATCCATACTTCCATCCCATCTTCGCTGCATGTTAAACACAAGGATTTGACTAATGCAATAACACTAAGATCTGCTGATGCTATATCATAAATTAACGTCATTATGACGTCATAGACGTGAATGGCGTTAAATCACCAATCATTTTGCAGTATTGTTGAAACTAATTTGTCACCATTTACTCATTAACTTTATTGTAAACAGGGGCTGTCTCAGAAATGTAATTCCGTCCATTCTTTCGGGATAGTCCTTGAATTATCCTTTCATAATCAAAACAACCAGGAAAAAATTGACGATCAAATCTTTTTAAAAAAGCTTCTGAGGCGGTCCCTATTTCATGTATGCAATTTTTTATGATAAAATTTCTTGACCCTTTTTGCATGCCTTTATTTCACTTTATAACACTATTATGCAAGGGTTGAGTGAAACGGTTGATTGAGTATAAGAAAAAAAAAAGTTATAAATGTTTTTTTAAATTTAATCAATGTTAAAAAACATATCACCAGACATTAAATTGAACTTTTAAAGTACTTCTCAACTGTAAGAAAATTGCAATGGGTGAAAAGATTTCTTTGTCAAATTCTATTCGGAAAATGAAATAACGTATTAAAACACCTGTATGACATGTTAAAACTTTTTGGAAAAAAATCAAAATTTTAATTCATTTTAATTCAAGAACTCTCTTTCAAGATAGACCCTAGTAACACCATTGTTATTTTCTCTGTTTTGTGATGCGTCGGTGTTTATGAAAGATATTAAACAAATAGACACATTTTCCTTTATACTAAAATTACAAAACTTTGTAAATGAAATTTTAAATTTTATGCATTATGATGTGTTAATTTTTTTTGCAAATATTGCACACTAAATATGCAAAAATATGCACTAAATGCTTTCTACATTAATTATTCCTTTGTGAAATATTGCTTATATTATAGTTGCTGCTTTACATGTTATCATCCCTTGGGGCGGGTTGGTCGGAATTTGTTTACATGAGTCGGAACTTTTTGACCATTAGTTTGGCTGAATTTTATTCAGATACGTCATAATATTTATTATCGCGTGACGATATCGGCTTGTTTTCGATCAAACCCAGCTCGTAAACATGATCTTTACTGTGCCTTATCGTTTTGGCAGCTATTAAGAAAATGTTACAATGTAAATGATTTTGTTGTTTTTTTTAATATGCTTGTTTATTTTTTTTATGACATCATTAACGGAACTTTGGTGAAAAAAATATAAATAATAACATTTCAAACTACAAAAAGTTAGGGATTTTGTTATTTAAGGAGATACATACCTAATTTATACCAGAAAAATTCAAACGAGGGCGCGCAATTATAAAAACCTTCTGGGGCCTCTTGTTTCATACAGTTCCTAACCAAAATGTATTGGAAAACGGGAGGCGCCCGGTACGCCGGTCCTAGATCCGCCTTTGTTACAGTATTTCCGATTAAAAAGTACCAAATTGTGTCTTTTTGGTCCCAACTATGGTGTCGTTACAAATATTATAAACAATAATTAAAAATGCATTGTGGTATACTTTTATGTTTACTTAATAATTTACTCTATTTTTTTCTACATTTTAGTTGTTTATAAATCTTGAAAACTATAATTCAATCGGCACAAGTTAAAACATTGTCGTTATATTCAAATCATAATAACGTCATGAAATAATTAACAAAATGACGTCATTGTTTCAATTAGGTATTTTCGTCATGTATTTATCATATTATTTGAGTAAGCTGAATCGATTGTTTGTTGATCCTTTGAAAAGATTTGTTTTTGCCATTTAATAGTGTGTTTATGTTTTTATTTTTATTGTTTTTTTAAAGATATTTTACATAGTTTATTCATATCCCAAGTTATGTATAGAGATATTATTATTTTTTTATTTAGAGTGTTACATTTTATTATAGATTTTTAACATTTTTTTTAACTTTTGTTATTTGTTTACATTTACGTTGTTAAAATGACAACACAGAGAGTGAAACTATAATCATAAAATTAACATTTTAACCCTATTTAGAATAGAACAATAATTTATTCTGCCTCAAGCTTTGCAGTATCGTGCTTTTATCAAATCATTTTAAAAAGATTATGCACAAATATGTATAATAGAATGATTGTCACCTGATAGCAAAGCTGCAATAGATTCAATCTCCGAAGCTAACTTTATGACGTCATAAGTGATAAAAGAGATAGTTTCGGAGAAAGCTTTCAACCAATCGCCAACATTTTATTTTTAGTTTTAGCTTACCTGTGATAGTATTTATTGTTCATCTTCCCCTTTTTATTATTTGTGATATTATATTTATATCTTATATTTCTACTGATAAATGTGTGATATGTAGAATGCCTGAGTGGGTGAGTGGGAAAACCAAGAAAACAGGTTGAAGTTGAACAATTGAAATCATGAACAAGATTTACTTCCAATAGTTCAGCTCCGGAAATAGCTAGAATTTTTGTTTGTTGCTTTAAAACCTTTTTCTGTCATTGATTCTATAGAAAAGGTTCCTATAACCCAAAATATACCACAAAATGTCAAGTTGATGACTTATTTTGTCTGTTGTTACCATTTTAATTCGCGGATTACCAAATATGGACATTGCATTAGAAATTGAAATTACATGCGAACCGTTTATGACATCTTGAAATTTTCTTCTGAGAAATGTCAATATGTTTTCTATTATTCACAATGCAAATTTTCTTTCAATTCTATCTACTAATAACAATTTTGTACTAGATTTTATACACCACCAAATTTTTTGTCTTGTCACAATTGTTCCATTTGTACCTACCCAGGTACAAACAGACAGTTTCCCATAGAATTCAATGCATTTTCAATTTCAATTTTCTCAGAAATGGTGTGAGATATTTTCTTGAAATCTTTTGCATCAAAGTTCTATTTTGATCTAGTTTCAAATCCTGAATTTGCAAAACATATGGTGCACTGGGTTAGTGTTTGGCTTTTTCCGGATAAGAACTATTAAATACTTATTTGAATACTTTTTAATGTAAAATGTGTTGTGCTTTAGAACCTTGCATTGTATTTTTGTTTTTTAACTCAAAGTACATGTATTTAGATTTTTGCTTCAAAACTCACATTGTCAATAGTCAAGGAATGCTTGAAAACTCATATATACAAATGTATTGTCAAAAACTATGCCTAAAAATGTCACTTGCGTAAAAAATGTATAAAAAGGATAAAAGAAGACGTTTTCATTGTGCCAAACTTAAATAAAGTTCACCAACTTATTTCTCAAGTGACCACTCTTTATTGTAAATATTGTTTTACCTGTTGAATTTTATCATTTTTAATTCATGTTTTCTATACTGTCGATTTGTAATTTATCATATTTATTAATATATAAAATTTCGTTTTCTGAAATGTTTAAAATAGTTTACTGTTAAAAGTATTTGAAAATGCTCTGAAACTTAAATAATTATTTGTTACAAAAATATCCTTTTTTGTCCATTTCATTACACTGTAATAATTTTATGAAAGAAAACGAAAAAGACGAGCATAAAAAGCACCAATATCTAAAAGAAAGATACATTTAATTCGGAAACGAACTAGTGTTTGAATTTAATAATCGGATTTTTATGGAAAACTGTATCAGTATTATAGCGAACAAAACGTTTAAATTGCCCTAAACTGAACAGGGACTCATCTAGGTACCCCATTGGAGTACCTGTACTTAATTCTTATATCGAATGTGTTACAATAGAAGTTGATCTCTCTTGTCAGTTTAAACTCACGTGTATAGAGAGGAGATTATCTTGTTGTATGAAGGAAAACTTTTCCTAGTATAAAAGATTTACCTGTTGAAAATTTCACCTTGGCAAATTAGCTCAAAAAAGGTATCTATACAAAAGAAAATGTGCAAAATAAATGTTTAAGAGTTGTTTCATAAAAATATCATTTAGTTACCTTCAGGTAAAAACCATTTACCTATGAGTAGTTTTCATTTACAATGAAGTTGATAAAAAGATTAGCTTCTATTATTACAACATTCTATAGATAGATTAAGCACCAGTACTCCAAAGTACCTTGATGAGTTCCTGTTCAGCTTTGGGAAATGGAAAATTTGATTCGCTATAAAAAATACCATATAAAACACACGTACTGAACTTCAATCATTCTGTAATGGCAATGAAATTTGGTATTCTCTTTTGAGGCTCTTCAGGTTTTTTTTGATTATCTGATTCTTGTGTCATTTTATTAGGTGATTACTTGATTACAAGGCTCCTTTTCAATAATTATTTGATTACCACCTACTTTTTATTACTTGATTCAATATCACTTTGTGAAGAATTTTGAAAAAATAACATTATTTCTAAGAAATAAGTAATGATTTACAGGGCGAAATCTAATGATTTTTTGATTCCTGGGTGCCCCATGAGGAGCCCCCGTTTTTATAAACGTAACATGTTTGATCAGTTTCGCGTGTGTTTTTAGATCATTCATCAACTAACTGTGATCTCAGAGATAGTAAATGATAACTCGAATAACATGACATATAAAGTAAGAAGGATATATACACGAGTCAGACGTGTTTGCTAATTTTGGCGAATCATCGTATACTGTACATTAATTTTGGTCAATTATCGTGCTTAGTACACTTTTTATGCCAATCATTGTACATTGTACATCAATTTTGGTCAATAATAATACATTGTACAGTAAGATTGGCTAAAAAAAATTGACCTTAAGTTTGTCAAACCATTGATATTAATTTTGACCAATCATTGAACATAAAGGACAAAATGCTTGGAATTTGAAGCTACTCCATTGTATCAACTACAGTACTGATATCTTTTTTAAGTAAATGGCGGCCATTCTGAAAGAAAATCTGCGTCATTGAAATTAGTTTATGAACCTGTTAAAAAGAAAAAAAAACGTAAGTACAATGTGATTTGCGAAATGAATGAGTATTTTTCTGCAAAATAAATTTTCACTTTTTTTAAATTCAGCTAACTCTTTTATGTTTTTGCAAAAATCAAATATAAGAGTAAACAGTTTTCCCTAAATTTGGTTTAGAAAAATGATCCCACAATTTGAATTTATTTATAATTAATTTGATAGAATGTCCAATAAATAATATTTTTGGTCTGTTAAAACTGCATGTATTAAAATTAATCGCAAAAACATCTTACATGCACAAAACATATAGATCATATTAAATCATAAAAACATGCTTGTTTAATCAATTTGTAAAAATTCCAGCTTTTAAAAATAGCTCACCACAGAGTTCATTAAGCTAATACTAAACGCTTTTGATCTCCACATTGAACATTAAAGATGCAAGATATTATGTAAGACCTCACTTACTTGATTACATTAAGTTCTGTTAACATTCCCCCCTCAATCAACGATGCCAAAAGGTTGGCGAGGAACCAGCAATTGTTTGGCTGCACTCGGTTGGGTAAATCTGGAGGCTTGTGCTTCTGAAATATATTTTATAATTCATCATGGCTAGGTTTGTTTGTGTTTTCTGTGTCTTGTCAAATGCTCGACTGTTCTCGGTCGGGTAAATCTAGAAGTTTCTGCTTCTTAATTTATTTTTTTTGCAATTTATGTTTGTGTTTTCTGTATTTGGTCAAACATTTGGCGGTACTCGGTTGGTAACTCTTAAGGTTTCGGTTACCGCTTCTTAATTTTTTTTCTTCCAACCCATGGCTAGGTTTGTTTGTGTTTGTTTTTAATCAATGTTTGGTGGTGGTCGGTTGGGTAACTCTGAAGTTTTCTGCTTTCGAGAATAAAGTTTTGGCTGTGGTCAATTGATAGGGTAAATCTGATGAGATTTTCTTTTCAGTACCATTTAGTGATTAAATATTCGGTTGTTCTTGGTTAAGTAACTCTGGTATGCTTAGAATATTTAGTTCCACCGATTTGTATATATTTCAGTATTTTGTTGAGCTCAGTATAAAAGATTTCATGTTTTCCCTTAAAACAGGGAGCTTTCGCTGACATATTTGTTCACTGTAGAGTTTGAATTATTTCTTCAATTATTGTCTGCACTGTGCGACGTTATCTTGCCCTTGGATCTTTCCTTTTTCTACAAAAGAAAAAAAATCAAGTCTTAATATTAGTACTTTTAATGTATCATATTTTCAACATTTTGTCTTTGGAATGCCATAAACCGTGTGTAAGAATTAAAAATAAAGTACGTAGCACTTTTTTGTACTAAGACACTTAAATTAAAAATCTATTTGATAAATCCAACTTTTTTCCAGGATTCGCCACTCATATTGAAAAAGACAAGCCAAAATTACAAACACGTCTGACATATGTCTCATCGATTTCCCATTTCAAAAATCAATGCATTGTTGGTATATACAAACAATTGAAATTTCAGCCACTGATATTTCGTATTTCGTAGGTTATCGTCCAATCAAAACAGTTGGTTTATTTTTACCCACAATACCCACAATACACTTATTTATGAATTGGCGACAATTTAGTTTGTAATGAGTATTTTTATATAAGAAATTCTATGCAATATGCTGTACATATTTTACTGTAATAACTTATTCATATCTTAATGTCATTTGTAAATAAATTCACATTTTTGTATGTCTTTGCTTTAATTGCTTTAGCCAGCCTCTTGTGTTTGATTTGCCATGGTCGTCCACTTTTTCGCTCACAGAGTATAGATGAATATAGGGTCGTTGCAATAATACCTTCCCGTAGTTTAACCAATGACAAACTTTTAAATACATAAGCACGTGATAAATTTTATGACAACTTTTATCAACAGTGTCCAATCACAAACTTGATTAAATTAAAAGTCACTACTATTGGGTGATACTGTAGTTATTCAAAGGTAGCGCGTGTAAAAAATATTTTGAATATGATTAATTGGTTCGTAGTGATTGGAACGGCTTACATGGGGAAGGAATTATTGCAAAATGCAAATGAGTTATTTATCTGTTTACAAAAAGGAGATGGTTGTAACCATTTAAAAAACAAGGACTAAGATATTTAGTTCACAAGGGGGTTCTTAAATTTTATCCACTACTCCTCATACATCCCTGAATAGCTTTTTGGGTCACTTTCACACAATTTTGTTACACAATGTATTTAAATACCTAAAGGAAACAGACCAGATTATCAAAACTACCACTGAATCATTAAAAACTACAATAACTAAAATTTGAAACATCTGAAAACAGTTAAAAAGAAAATTGAAAACCGAGCACATGATAAAAGATAGAAGCGATACTTGTTACTTCTGTAACAGATTATTTAAAATTACAGTTGGACAAAGAATATAAACAGTAAGTTCAAAACTTCAACAATTGTGTTGACCTAATATAAATTGAAAGATGGTCAGTATCTAAAGTAAGTTCAAAACTTCAACAACTGTGTTGACCTAATATAAATTGAAACATGGTCAGTATCTAAAGTAAAACTCGATGTCCAAATCAGTGATAGGTAATAAAAAAGCACGACAAAAGAAAATGCACTAAATGAAACCCAAATTAGATCAAAGGCAAGACAAAGGAGCACAAAATAAAACTTAAACTAGATCAAAAGAGTCTAAAATAAAACCCTAACTAGATCAAAAGAGTCCAAAATAAAACCCCAACTAGATCAAAAGAGTCCAAAATAAAACCCAAACTAGATCAAAAGAGTCCAAAATAAAACCCCAACTAAATCAAAAGAGTCCAAAATAAAACCCAAACTAGATCAAAAGAGTCCAAAAAAAACCCCAAACTAGATCAAAAGAGTCCAAAATAAAACCCAAACTAGATCAAAAGAGTCCAACATAAAACCCAAACTAGATCAAAAGAGTCCAAAATAAAACCCAAACTAGATCAAAAGAGTCCAACATAAAACCCAAACTAGATCAAAAGAGTCCAAAATAAAACCCAAACTAGATCAAAAGAGTCCAAAATAAAACCCCAACTAGATCAAAAGAGTCCAACATAAAACCCAAACTAGATCAAAAGAGTCCAAAATAAAACCCAAACTAGATCAAAAGAGTCCAACATAAAACCCAAACTAGATCAAAAGAGTCCAAAATAAACCCAAACTAGATCAAAAGAGTCCAACATAAAACCCAAACTAGATCAAAAGAGTCCAAAATAAAACCCAAACTAGATCAAAAGAGTCCAAAATAAAACCCCAACTAGATCAAAAGAGTCCAAAATAAAACCCCAACTAGATCAAAAGAGTCCAAAATAAACCCAAACTAGATCAAAAGAGTCCAACATAAAACCCAATCTAGATCAAAAGAGTCCAAAACAAGAGGCTCCCAGGAGCCTGAATCGCTCACCTGGTCTTGATGTTGACCCTATACTTTTGTAGAGCTAAATCAGAGCTGAACATTTAAGCAAGCAACAGCTAATCTCTATCTGCAATAGTTTTCATTCTGTAGGCCAAAAACATGAAAAATCACTTTTTTCAGGGGCCGTAACCCCTATAAGAGGTCATCTGACAACTTCGACCCTGTGGAGAATTTTGTAGAGCTAAATGAGCTGAATATTTAAGCAAGCAACAGCTAATCTCTATCTGCAATAGTTTTCATTCTGTAGGCCAAAAACATGAAAAATGGCTATTTTTCAGTGGCCGTAACCCCTATAAGGGGTCATCTGACAACTTCGACCCTGTGGAGAATTTTGTAGAGCTAAATGAGCTGAACATTTAAGCAAGCAACAGCTAATCTCTATCTGCAATAGTTTTCATTCTGTAGGCCAAAAACATGAAAAATGGCTATTTTTCAGGGGCCTTAACCCCTATAAGGGGTCATCTGACAACTTCGACCCTATGAAGAATTTTGTAGAGCTAAATGGGCTGAACATTTAAGCAAGCAACAGCTAATCTCTATCTGCAATAGTTTTCATTCTGTAGGCCAAAAACATGAAAAATCACTTTTTTCAGGGGCCGTAACCCCTAAAAGGGGTCATCTGACAACTTCGACCCTGTGGAGAATTTTGTAGAGCTTAATGAGCTGAACATTTAAGCAAGCAACAGCTAATCTCTATCTGCAATAGTTTTCATTCTGTAGGCCAAAAACATGAAAAATCGCTATTTTTCAGGGGCCGTAACCCCTATAAGGGGTCATCTGACAACTTCGACCCTATGAAGAATTTTGTAGAGCTAAATGGGCTGAACATTTAAGCAGGCAACAGCTAATCTCTATCTGCAATAGTTTTCATACTGTAGGACAAAAACATGAAAAATCGCTATTTTTCAGGGGCCGTAACCCCTATAAGGGGTCATCTGACAACTTCGACCCTATGGAGACTTTTGTAGAGCTAAATGAGCTGAACATTTAAGCAAGCAACAACTTATCTCTATCTGCAATAGTTTTCGTTCTGTAGGCCAAAAACATGAAAAATCGCTATTTTTCAGGGGTTGTAACCCCTATAAGGAGTCATCTGACAACTTCGACCCTATGGAGAATTTCGTAGAGCTAAATGAGCTGAACATTTAAGCAAGCAACAGCTAATCTCTATCTGCAATAATTTTCATTCTGTAGGCCAAAAACATGAAAAATGGCTATTTTTCACCTTTAAGGGGCCGTAACCCCTATAAGGGGTCATCTGACAACTTCGACCCTATGGAGACTTTTGTAGAGTTAAATAAGCTGAACATTTAAGCAAGCAACAGCTAATCTCTATCTGCAATAGTTTTCATTCTGTAGGCCAAAAACATGAAAAAATGCTATTTTTCACCTTTAAAGGGCCGTAACCCCTATAAGGGGTCATCTGACAACTTTGACCAAATGGAGAATTTTGTAGAGCTTTTGATGCTGAATCAGTAGCGTGGCCTCAGATTTCCTCTATCTCTTATACTTTTTGATTTATAAGCCAAAAACAGTAGTCTGACCCCCCTAGTCTATTTTTAGTAACAGCGGCCATGTTTTTTATCGGATCAAAAATCAAAACACAAGTTTGGTGCAGGACACCCTAAGGATCATTCATACCTAGTTTCATTAAATTCTGTTTGGTAGTTTCAGAGAAGAAGATTTTTGAAAAATTGTTAACAGACGACGACGACGACGACAGACGACGACGACGACGACAGACGACGACGACGACGACAGACGACGACGACGGACGCCAAGTGATGGTAATAGCTCACATGGACCTTCGGTCCAGGTGAGCTAATAAAACCCAAACTAGATCAAAAGAGCACAACATAAAACCCAAACTAGATCAAAAGAGTCTAAAATAAAACCCAAACTAGATCAAAAGAGTCCAAAATAAACCCCAACTAGATCAAAAGAGTCCAACATAAAACCCAATCTAGATCAAAAGAGTCCAAAATAAAACCCAAACTAGATCAAAAGAGCACAACATAAAACCCAAACTAGATTAAAAACATGATAAAAAAGCACAAAATAAAACCCAAACTAGATCAAAAGGGCACAAAATAAAACCCAAACTAGATCAAAAGCATGACAAAAGGGCACAAAATAAAACCCAAACTAGATCAAAAGAGCACAAAATAAAACCCAAACTAGATCAAAAGAGCACAACATAAAACCAAAGATTAAAAGCACGACATGTAACACAAAATAAAACCCTACCTAGCTCAAAAGCACGACCATAAAGCACAAAATAAAACCCCAACTAGATCAAAAGAGTCCAAAATAAAACCCCAACTAAATCAAAAGAGTCCAAAATAAAACCCCAACTAGATCAAAAGAGTCCAAAATAAAACCCAAACTAGATCAAAAGAGTCCAAAATAAAACCCCAAACTAGATCAAAAGAGTCCAACATAAAACCCAAACTAGATCAAAAGAGTCCAAAATAAAACCCCAAACTAGATCAAAAGAGTCCAAAATAAAACCCCAAACTAGATCAAAAGAGTCCAACATAAAACCCAAACTAGATCAAAAGAGTCCAAAATAAAACCCAAACTAGATCAAAAGAGTCCAAAATAAAACCCAAACTAGATCAAAAGAGTCCAAAATAAAACCCAAACTAGATCAAAAGAGTCCAACATAAAACCCAAACTAGATCAAAAGAGTCCAAAATAAAACCCCAACTAGATCAAAAGAGTCCAAAATAAACCCAAACTAGATCAAAAGAGTCTAAAATAAAACCCAAACTAGATCAAAAGACTCCAAAATAAAACCCCAACTAGATCAAAAGAGTCCAAAATAAAACCCCAACTAGATCAAAAGAGTCCAAAATAAAACCCCAACTAGATCAAAAGAGTCCAAAATAAACCCAAACTAGATCAAAAGAGTCTAAAATAAAACCCAAACTAGATCAAAAGAGTCCAAAATAAAACCCCAACTAAATCAAAAGAGTCCAAAATAAAACCCCAAACTAGATCAAAAGAGTCCAAAATAAAACCCCAAACTAGATCAAAAGAGTCCAAAATAAAACCCAAACTTGATCAAAAGAGTCCAAAATAAAACCCAAACTAGATCAAAAGAGTCCAAAATAAAACCCCAACTAGATCAAGAGTCCAAAATAAAACCCAAACTAGATCAAAAGAGCACCAAATAAAACCCTAACTAGATCAAAAGAGCACAAAATAAAACCCAAACCAGATCAAAAGAGTCCAAAATAAAACCCAAACTAGATCAAAAGAGCACAAAATAAAACCAATACTAGATCAAAAGAGTCCAAAATAAAACCCAAACTAGATCAAAAGAGCACAACATAAACCAAAAGTAGATCAAAAGAGCACAAAATAAAACCCAAACTAGATCAAAAGAGCACAACATAAAACCCAAACTAGATCAAAATAGTCCAAAATAAAACCCAAACTAGATCAAAAGCACAACAAAAGAGCACCAAATCAAACCCTACCTAGCTCAAAAGAACCGACCATAGAGCACAAAATAAAACCCAAACTAGATCAAAAGAGCACAAAATAAAACCCAAACTAGATCAAAAGAGCACA
This sequence comes from Arcuatula senhousia, assembly GCA_963971305.1. NCBI lineage: Eukaryota > Metazoa > Mollusca > Bivalvia > Mytilida > Mytilidae > Arcuatula > Arcuatula senhousia. The sequence continues at coordinate 3,948,725 of OZ020317.1, read as the reverse complement.
ACATATATCCCAAACAAGATCAAAAGCAAGACATGTAGCACAAAATAAAACCCTTACTAGATCAAAAAAGCACGACATATAACCCAAACTAGATCAAAAGAGCACGACATAAAACCCAAACCAGATCAAAAGAGCACAATATAAAACCCAAACTAGATCAAAAGAGCCCAAAATAAAACCCAAACTAGATCAAAAGAGCACAAAATAAAACCCAAACTAGATCAAAAGAGCACAAAATAAAACCCAAACTAGATCAAAAGAGCACAACATATATCCCAAACAAGATCAAAAGCAAGACATGTAGCACAAAATAAAACCCAAACTAGATCAAAAGAGCCCAAAATAAAACCCAAACTAGATCAAAAGAGCACAAAATAAAACCCAAACTAGATCAAAAGAGCACCAAATAAAACCCGAACTAGATCAAAAGAGTCCAAAATAAAACCCAAACTAGATCAAAAGAGCACCAAATAAAACCCGAACTAGATCAAAAGAGTCCAAAATAAAACCCAAACTAGATCAAAAGAGTCCAAAATAAAACCCAAACTAGATCAAAAGAGCACCAAATAAAACCCAAACTAGATCAAAAGAGTCCAAAATAAAACCCAAACTAGATCAAAAGAGCACAAAAAAACCCCAAACTAGCACAAAAGAGCATAAAATAAAACCCAAACTCGATCAAAAGCACGACAAAAGAGCACAAAATAAAACCCAAACAAAAGCACGATAAATTATATATAGACAAAACAAAACAAAAACAAATCAAAACTCGAAAGAAATAGATAGAATAAAAAAACAAAAGAACAATAAAGATGGAAAAAATAAAACACAAAACAATCAAAAAGCAAGACAGAGACTCACAAATGGTGGGACTCGGTCGTCTATGCTTGTGAGAACATAAACCTTGGCTAGAGAAAATGAAACAATATATTGTGGCCCGCAATAAAAAAACCATCCCGAATGGTAAACCCAAGAAGATATGTTAGGGAAGGGGGGCCTTGGTTTTTTCCTAGAAAAATATTCTGAAAATAATTTTTGATGAAAAAAATATTTTGGCAGCTGAGGGTAAGAACAAAATATTCTGAAGAAGGATTTCTGCTTTAAAAAATAATGCTGATAATTTAGACGGATAATTTAAAGCTTTGATGTTTTCTCCAACTCAAAAGTGTTGGTGCCGGAGCGGGCTAACCTCGGGGAAATAAAACTTCAAGTTAAATGGTCCGTCCCTTATTTTCATGAGGACTTGCCAAAGGCAAGGGATTACACTTCGGGATGAATCCATCTAAGGGACACAATTGTTTCATTATATTTTTGGTTCATTGTTTACCTGGTGACGTCTCATTATTGATTTTTCAAGAGTTGTACAACGAGTTGGCATAACGAGAGTGAACTCTGGTGCTTCCAAACGGAAAGCAGTTCCTGCTTGCTTGTTGCAACACATCCGTCGCATTGCTAATGGTTAGTTCAGGATTTCAAATCCAATTAAGGAAGACAAAACAAAACGCGATGTTAATACCATCACCTGACACCTGCAAAACACACACACACACAACACACACAAACACACACACAAAACAACAAAAAATAACACAAAAGCAAAAACAAAACAAAAACCGGATACTCAACAACAACAGTCATCATCTAGAGGCATATTTATCTACGGTCTATACAGCATGCATGGCTCACTTTTTAAAAGTTTTTGTTTACCATATGAATTAGTCACAAATTAAACGATAAAACAAATGCTAATAGTCAAACAACTTTGCAGAACCACCAAATTTACCGGATACAAATTTTTTTGGGAAAAAAATGGTACTAATTTACCGAACGAATTAAGGAAGTACACCCGTGCATTCAAATGTTAGACGTCCGAATTTAATACAAAGACGACAGAAGACAACACAACAACACAAAAAGCTTAGCTGCAATCAGCAATTAACGCAAACTTGCGACATGGTAGGGTACTTCCTGCTACACTGTAACTGTAACGCCGATGATCAATTTACGGTATGCATAAGCCGTATGACAAAAAATCTAGGACAAATCAACAGAAGCCCCGTTATTGTCTACGAGCACATGATAACATGTCACCATGTGTTAGCAATTAATGTGCCAGACATGACGCTTCACCAAGAAAATTCTGGTTTTCACAAATGCTCCAGAATGACGAATTAGTTGCCAAAGGTAAACTCAACTAATCCCGAGTGAATGAACGGAATGTTGCAATACAAGAAACGAAAATCAAGGACTGTTGGCTCCCAATCTTGCTTACTTCGCTCCTCCTGGTGTCATAAAAGATAGTTCTCCAGCACTGTCTGTCCTTTGCTGTTAGTTCCAGCTGTTACATTGTCTTTCCTGTCAGCTTAACATCTGATTCCAGGTCCTTTCTCCAAGTGTTTGTCGGTCGTAACCGTTTTGTCTTTCCTTATGGTATCCATGATAGCGCCTGTCTTGTGATGTTTCCACTCGGCTTCCTTAGAGTATGTCCCAGCCAACCTCACCTTCTTCTACAGATCTCTTTTCGGACTGGACACTGGTTGATCTTTCTCCATAATTCCTATTTACTAATGGTTTTGGGCCAGCAGTGCATAAGGCCATGGACGATAGTCCTCCAGCACTGCCTGTTCTTTGCTGTTACTAGTAGTTCATGAACGGAATGTTGCAATACAAAAAATGAAAATCAAGGACTTTTGGTTCCCAATCTTGCCTATTTTGTTCTTCCTGGTGTCATTGATGATAGTCTTCCAGAACTGCCTGTTCTTTGCTGTTAGTTCCAGCTGTCCGTGCACTTGTCTGTCTTGTCAGCTTAACATGTGATTCCAGGTCTCTTCAATGTCTTAACATGTGATTCCAGGTCTCTTCAATGTCTTAACATGTGATTCCAGGTCTCTTCAATGTCTTAACATGTGATTCCAGGTCTCTTCAATGTCTTAACATGTGATTCCAGGTCTCTTCAATGTCTTAACATGTGATTCCAGGTCCCTTCAATGTGATCATCTCAGTTCAGAATACATCAAGTCTGAATTTTCATCCTCTCACTGTAAAATTTAGGTTTAACAAAACAAAACAAAGCACACAACGACAATAACAACAACAGAACAGCAAAAACAACATAAAACAAATACAAAAACGAAAATACAAAAAAGTCATACACATATGGGCTTCTACAGCCTAGTACTACACATCTGTCATAGACTCGTATATCAAATAAGGTGGATGTTTTGATTTTACGTTTATATTGTAGGTTGTGTCGCGCACACCTTTTCTCCTATAGCTTTCGTGTTTTAAATTTTCAAAAAAGATAACTTCACCATAAAGTGTATTGAGGAACTTTAAAACAAGGTGCTGGACATTTTTTTTCTTTCTCCAAATTTTTACACAGTCTGGATTTAATGTTTTGCATTAAACTAAAATTAAAGCAAATCTTAAATACACAAAACAAATTCAAATGAATTATACGTTGATTTTTTAATTCATAATAAACATTCTTTATTAAAATTAGCTATAGTCATAGTTGCAGAAACTTTTTGCAATGTATCTGTTGCAAGGGGAACAACCATGCTTAAGCAAAGAAAAATAATGAACTAAGTTATTTTCTTGGTGTACTAATTTTTTACCATATTCGCGGTCAGAGATAATTTGCAAAAGCATTACAAGATGAATCATTTTCGAAACCCGTGAAAATTCACATTCGCAAAATATTATTCGAGATTGAATATCCTAAATTGACAACTGCGACAGTAACTGCATCTTCGATAGCCAAGGGTTACGATCCGCTATCTCTCATCTTGTAGCGGATCGTAACCCTTGGCTAGCGAAGATGCAGTAACTGATATCTGTACTTTGTGTTCGAGATCGGCATACTTTGGTGTTATTTAAGGAAACACCACAATATTTTTTCTGTTTTTTTTAAATGTGGCACACACTGTGTAACCTGTGAAGCAGGTTACACAAAAGTGTGTGCCAAATTTTAAAATGTTATTTCGAATTAACAGAAAAAATATTGTGGTCATTTCTTATAAATTAATTTTAATTACATGTTTTCTTAATTCAAAAATCGTATTGAAAGGAAAAAAAATAATTTCTAAACAATTAATATATTAAAATCCCCAATTTGAAATCCCCACTTGTTCAAAAACCTCATCCATTGAGAAATAACACAAGTTTTCAAATTAATTGTAAACAGAACATCTGAACGTTTTATATCATGTTCTTTTCTATAGCATGCAGATTGATCTTGATCTAAATTAATTTATTGGTGTATATGTTTGGCATTTTCAATATTTTGGGTAATGCGCCTCTGTGGGTTGAATAGACGAACGGGCGCCAGGTGTAACAAAATTGATGTAAACATATTTATTAATTAATTTGTGGCCTTATATATATCCGTCTCCAATTAATTGCAAGAATTCTATTGTAATTTTATTTCTTAAACCCGTCATGGTAAGCCCGTTTCGGCATCACACGACAAACGAGTTTATTTCAAAATTGTCAAAACTTTAAGGTATACTTCCTACCCCATAGGTTTGGATTAGTTATAATTTGGAGTCCAGTTTGGAATATTTTCTTTTTATTGTTCTATACTCTAACTTCCCTTTTAGAGTCTTCATATTCAAAACAGTCCTTGGAATGTTCGATCGTTTGGGTTTAAAAAGCCTCTAATGAGTCCTTTTTTCCTACAACTGTGATGGTTAGAGATCCTGAGTTTATATCCCCGAGGTTGTCCGCTACAGCAACGCTTGAAGAAAATATCAAGCTACAAAATTATTCATGTATTCATACATGTATTGAAATTATGAAAACTCTAAATAAGGTCTTTCCTGCCCCTGGCATAAGTTAATCTTTAATACCCTGAGGTTGTCCGGTTGAAGAAAATAACAAGCTACGAAATTATTCATGTAAATACACATTCCGAAGAATTTGTGAAACCCCTAAATAAGGTCTTTCCTACCCCTGACATAGGTTTATCTTAGGGAGAAATTATAATAATTTCAATTTTGGGTTCCAGTTTGGCTATACTAAGTAGTCTGGTTTCATATTCATATACTACTATTGTTTTTGGGGCATTTTCAATCTTTGTTTCAAAGCTACAAAATAACATACATGTAAATATCAAAATAATAAATAATGTCTTTACTACCCCTGGGCATAGGTTCATCTTAAAGATGAATTAATATAATTTTGGTTCCAGTTTGGCATACTACTAGTAAGTAGTCTGGTTTCATATTCATATACTACTTTTGTTTTTTGGGCATTTTCAATCTTTGTTTCAAAGCTACGAAATTACATGCATGAAATAAAATGAATAATGTCTTTACTACCCCTGGGCATAGGTTCATCTTAGAGATGAATTATTATAATTTGGCATTCTAAGTACAGTCTGACTTCATATTCATATAGTGCTTTTTGGCACTTTTAATCTTTTGGGTAGAGCGCCTCTGATATGTCTTGAATCGACGGCACACGCGGCATTATTGTTTTTTAAATTTTTTATCTAAATTTCTATTGTCCTAAACAATTCTATTCTTCGTGCATCACTAAATACCTTTAAATCTTTACAATCACCGCGAACACCCACCCCCTAAAAAACAACTAAAAGAACTAAAGAAAACACTCAAAAAATCATACACAAAACTTGTAATGACAAAACATAATCTTAAAGAAAAGAAGAAAGACATACAAGAGGCATCGTTAGTCTCCTTTTATAAATGATATAAAATAAAGGAAAATAAGAGATATTTGTCCAAAGGTGGTCTTAACAGGAAATACACGTCCGACATGTAGGACAAACAGTTTGTTATACCGAACAACCCTACCAAATTCCAAACTATTCAAATCTACGTACGGTTTCTGAGAAAACTTGAAGGAAATTTTCACACTGTCGCGGTCCCAAACAGGAAATAGGTGATAGACATGTCTAAAAGTTGCTTAGGACACATTTTTCATTTTCGCGTACATTTTATACTAAAAAGCCCTTCCTAATTTTAAACCATTCCCATGTGCCTGAGAAATGCTTTGAGGAACGAAAATTTTCAAATAGACCAACTCCCAAGCAAGGCTACTTATAGATCAGTGTTTGATATGTCTTAAACTAGCTTAAAACAAACAGTTTAACATAGAGAACCCCTGCTAAATTTCAAATCATTTCAATGTACGATATCAGAGAAAAACTTGGCGGAAATTTTTGTACGAATCAAACGAACAGACACGAGCAAACCTGAATGGGGGGTTAAAAACAAATCTAAAGTTATGCATAAACACTGAGTTTATATTCGGGGTTCAGTGATTAAAAATTATTAGTATGTTTTCAAAAAGACCATTTGTTTATAGACTCCGAAAACAAAGTTAAAGTGTCAAATTGAAACTAGGATCATTAAATTCACATTTTTTTTTTCGAAGAGCTTCGCATATGTTAACCATTTGTTTTTTGTTTTTTTTTCTGATCAATAGACTTAAATCGAAATGAGTTTTATATATCATGAACAAAATTTCCATGATCAAGCAGGATGAGGCATCTAAAAAAAAATGTTTTACGTTTTTTTATTATATTGATATGACCAGTTTAAACAGTTTAAATCAATGTACCCTTTCCATTGAACAGCTCAATGAGATGCATGCCATGGCGCATTATCGTCTTAAAAGACATGACCACCGTTGGGAAACTTTTTTGTGATAACCGGCAATAAACGGTCATCAGTTTCTAAATATTTTGTGATGTTCATTGTTCCATCTTTTCGGTTCTTTGAAAGTTCATACACGTTCAAACGTAATGCACCCCCAAAACATTAAAGGAAAAACTCTGAGCCAACACATTCTCGTCTCCATATTTCGTCAGCTTTTCTCTAAGCATACACTCTCCTATACCTTAACAGTTTTTGCAAGTTTACCTCGGAACCAGTTGACTCTATTTTTCATGTTTTAAATATCATGACTGAAGGGTTTTTATAGTCGTGACTATAGGTGAATGCCCTCTGTAGCGACTATTAAGACTCGTTATGCGCCATGGGTCGTCCAGCCCATGACGCGCAACCGCCAGTGTAATTAGCTGGTACGTTGACCTTCGTTTTCGCTGGAAAAGTGCCCGTCTTGCACCACGGGTCGAGGGAGGTGCTGGTCGGAATTCTGCAATGTCGTTCGAACACGGCGCCTATCATACGCTCCCGAAGAAAGGGATAATGGTAGAAATGTCAATATTTTAGCTGTACTATGAGCTGAATATATTACGTTGAAATAGGTTGACCAATTTATGAGCTGAATTATCCTTCAACGTTCGGTTTAACGCGCTTGTTTTCCCGAACTTTCGGCGTGTTTTGACGCTTTTTTTGTTCATGATTTCCGACGTCATTATGTAAAGCTAGTTTGGTTTTATTTTCAAATATGAAATATTTCACTATTACAGTGTATTATTAACTCGAATAATTCAAGTCCTATCCGTGTTCGTATACTTCAGCAGAACAGGGCTTGAACTCGTCCAATGAAAATTCTCCGTCATTTGCTTTCCAGTTGAAAACAGCCAATTACACTCCTTTCAATGATGTATATCAATTATTTGATAAGATTAGTTTGATCTTTTTTTAAGTCTTCAAGATTTCCGACCAGTACATCCCCGTGGTTAACCCGCATAATACAGTCGTTTTATTTCGCTCCTTACAGTCACTACATTAACGCCTGAATGCTCATGCGATAATTATTCGTCAAAATTTGTCAGTTGAGCATACTGTGTTGACCAAAATTTCTTAGGAACAGTGAAGATAAAATTCATTATCATTAATTTATTATTAATTATCACATAATTCACACCTTTTTGACATATCTGTTTTAGAAAAGATCAGACTAATCTTATCAAATAATTTATATTAACATCATTAAAAGGATTGTTATTGGCTGTCTGAACTGGACAGCGAGTGACGGAGAATTTCCATTGGACGAGTTCAAGCCCTGTCCCGCCGAAGTATGCGAAGACGGATAGGGCTTGGATCATTCGAGCTACCCCGTGGTTGAAGACGGGTCCTGCTCTAGCGACAACAAAGGATACTCTGGAGCAGCTAACACTGGCGGTGGTGTGTCATGGGCTGGACCACCCATGGCACATAGCGAGTCTAAAACAGTTGCTGCAGAGGCTCTTTAGCCTAAAGTCACGACTATAAAACACATCAATCAGTCATGCAGTTTGATCTTTTCTTAAACAGATATGACAAAAGGTGATAATTATGTGATAATTTATAATTAATTTATGATCATAATTAATTTTATCTACGCTTGTCATAAGAAATTTTGGTAAACACAGTAGGCTCTCCATTGACAAATTTTGACGAATTATTATCGAATTAGCATGTATCGACTGCAAGATTGAAATATAACGACGTATTATTCGGGATAGTGTATTATAGACATTTTTAAATTCATAAAGCTTGAGAAATAGATAAAAATACAATGTACATTAAAACTAAATAAATTGTCTCAGACTTTCATCATATAAGCCAAAACGCTTTATCCCCCCGTCGGACAGTTCTTGTAGAAACAGGTTGTGATTGTACTTTTGTTGTACATGTACTAGGAAGCCTTAGGGTAAAAAGAGCTCGATCAGTTCAATTTAAAATTGTGAATTTAAATAACCACCAATTTAGTTCAATAAGAAAAAAGCTTATTAAAACGTGTGTTAAGTTTTGAAAATAAAAATAAGATAAAAGAAAGATATAGAAGGATTCAAGCAAAAAAAAAATCTTCTATAAGTGACGGCGAAGATCTTTTAAACCTTCCCGCGGTTTTTTCGGTACTTATCTCCCTTTTAAAACCGGAAGTTGTGATGAAAAGCGGGGGTTACCAATGAAAACATCTTTCCAAATTGACGATGTTTTCTATTTTTCTTCTTCATACGACATTTCTAACATGTTTTGTAGGATTGACCCATGGTAGATATCACTTTCTTATATGATTAATTCGACTTTTTACCCATAATGTTATTATCAACGGCAAAACAGGTGCTTGTGATTGGATAATTAATCATGCAACAAGCACCTGTTTAACATGTTTTTACCTATTAATTTACAAGAATTCTAGTGGATCCGTCCCCAAACTTGTCCGTCCCCTAGTTGATCCGGCCCCAAGTAGATCCGTCCTTGGTTGATCCGTCCTTTAGTTGATCCTTCCTCCAGTAGATCCGTCCCCAATAAAAGATATAATGTAAAAGTAATACATGTTAATAGTTGACGGGTATAGGCACATATTTCAGACATGTGTGGCATATATAGTAACTTAATTACGTGTTTAAATTGCAAGTTAACTTGTTAATTTGGAGAAAAGGTTTATAATTGTGAAGTGTTGTGAGCGCAAATGTAGGTTCTCTCTGCCCCACTCTGCTTTTCATTGATCAATAAGTAATGATCATTTTTGCATTACATATTTTGAGGTTTGAACCTTAAGCGTGGTTTATATAGCAAATTATTTCAGATTATTCTTAGAAATATTGAGGAATGATATAGTTTTGATACTTTAAAAGTTTTAAAGATTTCTTTTTAAATATTACATTAAGACTAACATATACGATGCCGTCAACTTTTCCACGAAAATAACAAAATTTTCGATGACCATGAGGAAACCTATAGAACACATAGCTTTACTCTGATCTGCGACAGCATTTTGAAACTTTCAGAGGAAGTCTTCTTCAATTCAAAGGATATAGAGTCAAAATGTTTTTAAATATGTTTCTACATTTGTGTTAGTTCTGTTGTTTTTAGGGCGTATTGCATTTGCGCCAATTAATTTTACAGATATGCGATATTTCATTTGCGCCACAAGCTTATATTTGATTTGCGACACTGAAAAATCTTTCATTTGCGCTAGTCTACGGTAACGGTTATTAAAATTGAATTAAGAGTTTTAGGTCAGCTTTTTTCTGTGAGTTTAAACCCACTTCTCAAATAAACTGAAGTCGATTTTGTACAAATGTATGTTGAATTGCATGTCAATCAAGATGGTCATAATTTTATCAGTTAATTTTTTACAAGCTTTGTGCGAGAACAGATCTGTAGAGTTCTCCCGGGAGTTCTACTGTGATCTTTGGGGATTTCGGTGTAATATTTGCACGATAGCGCTTAAAATCTTTTATTTTGATTTTTTGGCAGATATTGTGTTTTACACATTTTTAGCTTTAAATTGCTTTTTTTTTTTTAAAAACTTTTATTTTATAAATGTCATTATTTTACCTTTATTATTGGCGCAAATGAAGTGAAATGTATTTTTAGTGCAAAAGAAATAGTAATTGTCAAAAAAAAATGCACCGGTTTTTATCTATATATTGTCCCTTCTGATTGTAAATGTAAAAAAAAAATATAAATGACTATTTACAAGATTCTATCCTATTCAAACTTCAAACGGAAAAAAGAATGTTCCAAACTGTAGTGTTAAAGAAACCATACAGATCTCATGTCTAGGGATTTTATTAAATATAGTTCATGTAGTGAAAGTTTTTACAACGGTTTGTTGAATAAACATGTTGGTCTTGTTAGGGGTGACAGGGCACAATCAACACCTGTCAAAACACTGATCCAATTTAATAAAACCAATTAGCGAAAAGTGAAATTAATAGGTCTTAAAATTCTCTTTTTTTTAGATAATAGCCATTTCTTAAAATTTTATTACTAAAAAGTTATATGGTATCGTTTTGAAAAAAAAAAAGAATATTTCATTATATTTTAAACTGGGGACGGATTGACTAAGAACTAGAGGCCGGATCAACTAGGGGACGGATCTACTGTGGACAGATCAACCGAGGACGGATCAACCTGGGGACGGAACCACCTGCGACCATTTACAATTGTCGTTGAGTTTGTTATACTCCCTCTTCGAAGAAGATGGTGTATACTGGTTTACCCCTGTCCGTCCTTTCATCCGTCAGTCTGCAACATAACTTTTGTAACAGTTTTCTCAGCAACTACAAATCAAAGTGATTTGAAATTTGGTATATAAATGGCTTTAGTACAAGGAATTAGATAGATATCCAATTCCTTGTTTAGTATGAGGTCCTCTTATAATGCAATTACCTAAATATTAGGGCTGTCTGAAATCCACTTCCTGTTTACCAACTTAGTCAATGTTCAACATTACTTGTCAATTGTTGAAAATGTCCGTAACAGTTTAAATCTCAGCAACTACAAATCACAGTGGCTTGAAATTTGGTATATATGGCTTCAGTATGAGGTCCTTTGACGCAAGAAATTAGGTCTGTGGGATATCTATTTCCTGTTTATAGGTAAAGTTCATTTTGGGTGTAGCTTCCCACTATCTTTAGTCAGTCACTGTCATGCTACCTATTTTGTCCTATATGGTGTCTTTGACGTTCTTTATATTTTGACAATTTGACATGACATGCATGAAAGATGCTTAAAATAGGCGATCTTTGGTTGGTACATGTTGCTGCAAACCTTGTCAAGTGTGATGATCAAACTCATATCGGTGATGACACTAAGTCCCTAACCCATGTTTGTTTAGGCCTTATGTTACAAATATCCAGGAGGGTCCAAACTGCACTCACCTTAGGAGAAAGAGCTAAACAAAATTGTTTAGACAGTTTCAGGAAATTTACCTGTTACAAAATGTAAAAGTTCAGACATTTCCCTGATGAAATAAAACTACAACTGACAATCAAATCATAATTCTGACTGTTATTTGTTACATTTTTCCCATGTACCGAAAAAATCCTACACAAAAATAGAGGGTCCTAACTTACGCCCACCCCCTTCAAAAACTATGAAGATGACATGCCATGTCAACCAAATTTTAACTGAAAGTAGTATTTGGGAAACTTGAATAAAATACCTGAAAAGTAAATTAAAAACACTTTTAATCATTCTGGAAACATGGGAAATGGGCCATATATTTTTGGGACTAGTGAATATGACAATCTTTCTGTATTTACCTATTTAAATTCTAGATAAAAATATTTTTTGGCATTTTGGTAGCCAGACTTCAATTAGTTGAATTTCAAATTCGATATCTGTTTTGTTTTTTATGCCCCATCTACAATGACTTACATGTATGTATTAAAGAAAAGAGGTATATACTGTAGTGTTTATGTCTGTCCTTCCCTTCTCCTGTCCTTGTTTACCTTCAGGTTGAAGTTACTTTTCCATCATGTGAGGTTTGACATCATGTTTTGGACATATTTTTGTTTAATTATTATATTTTTATGTCTCCGGGCCCCAAACAAAGTTTGAAGATATGGTGTTTTTGCTCAGTTCTTATTATTACAAGGATTCCTCTTAATAGCATAAGCAATTGGTCAGAGAAATTTATGCAATTAACCAAATGACCCCATAAAGTAAAATGTCAATTTTAAACAGAAAATACAAAGAATTTAATAAATTTGTCTAATCATCATATGTGTTGAGTAATTAAATCACCCAGGTGACACTCATCGTCTGCATCCATTGACAATTTTTCAAAAATTTTCTCCTCTAAAACTACTGATCAGAATTTAATGAAACATGGTATGAATGATCTTTAGGGTGTCCTGCACCAAACTTGTGTTTCGATTTTTGATTCGTCATAAAACATGGCTGCCGTTACTAATAATAGACAAGGGGGTTCAGACTATTTACTGTCTTTGGCCTGTAAATCAAAAAGTATAAGAGATAGATGAAATCTCATGCCACCCTGCTGCTTCAGCATCTAAAATTTTATTTTTAATAAAGTCTCCATTTGGTCAAAGTTGTCCGATGATCCCTGAGGGGTTTTTTACCCTTACTTTTTTGTGCAAAAAGACATGACCATACTTTTGATGTTAAAAAAGTCCAGATAAAGTGAAAAAACTCAAACAACTGTTAAGCTACTTATCATATATCAGCATGTGCTCCAAATTCTAACTAACTGTTTTCATACCAGTTTTTGAATTTGAATTTGTAACAAAGTTCCAAACAAAGTTAGCTTTTTTTTGTGGGAAAACTAAAAGTATTTTCATTCTTTCTTTCCTTTTTATTTTATTTCATTTTTGTTGTTGCTTTACTATATATTAGTTGAGTATAGGATTTGTACAAATGTACAATTAAAAAAAAATTCAAATTGAAAAATTTCAGCTAAGTTTATTTTTCTTTTCACAGATAAAATAATAATAATTGAAATATGATGATGATATAAGTATTTTTTAGCTCACCTGGCCAAAGGCCATGTGAGCTATTGCCATCACTTGGCGTCCGTCGTCGTCGTCGTCCGTCGTCGTCGTCGTCCGTCGTCGTCGTCCGTCGTCGTCGTTAACTTTTCTTCAAACTTCTTCTCCTCTGAAACGGCTGCACAGATTCAAACCAAATTTGGTCTGGTGGTACTTTAGGGTATCCCCCACAGAACTGATGTGGGGATTTTTGATTCATCGAAAAACATGGCCGCCGTTGCTAAAAATAGACCAGGGGGGTCAGACTACTGTTTTTGGCTTGTAAATCAAAAAGTATAAGAGATAGATGAAATCTGATGCCACGCTACTGCTTCAGCATCAAAAGCTCTACAAAAGTCTTCATTGAGTCGAAGTTGTCAGATGACCCCTTATGGGAGTTACGGCCCCTTAAAGGTGAAAAATAGCATTTTTTCATGTGTTTGGCCTATGGAATGAAAACTATTGCAGATAGAGAGAAGCTATTGCTTGCTTAAATGTTCAGCTCATTTAGCTCTACAAAAGTCTCCATAAGGTCAAAGTTGTCAGATGACCCCTTATAGGGGTTATGGCCCCTTAAAGGCAAAAAATAGAGTTTTTGGCCTATTGAATGAATACTATTGCAGATAGAGAAAAGCTGTTGCTTGCTTAAATGTTCAGCTTGTTTAGCTCTACACAAGCCACCATAGGGTCGAAGTTGTCAGATGACCCCTTATAGGGGTTACGGCCCCTTAAAGGCAAAAAATAGAGTTTTTGGCCTACAGAATGAAAACTATTGCAGATAGAGAAAAGCTGTTGCTTGCTTAAATGTTCAGCTCATTTAGCTCTACAAAAGTCTCCATAGGGTCAAAGTTGTCAGATGACCCGTTATATGGGTTATTACCCCTTAAAGGCAAAAAATAGAGTTTTTGGCCTATAGAATGAAAACTATTGCAGATAGAGAAAAGCTGTTGCTTGACTAATGTTCAGCTCATTTAGCTCTACAAAAGTCTCCTATGGTTGAAGTTGTCAGATGATCCCCTATAGGGGTTACAGCCCCTTTAAGGCAAAAAATAGTGTTTTTGGCTTATGGAATGAAAACTATTGCAGATAGAGAAAAGTTGTTGCTTGCTTAAATGTTCAGCTCATTTAGCTCTACAAAAGTTTCCATAGGGTCAAAGTTGCCAGATGACCCCTTATAGTGGTTATGGCCCCTTAAAGGCAAAAAATAGTGTTTTTGGCCTAAAGAAAGAAAACTTTTGCAGATAGAGAAAAGCTTTTTATTGTTTAAACATTCAGCTCATTTAGCTATACAAAAGTCTTCAAAGGGTTGACATTAAGACCAGGTGAGCGATTCAGGCTCCTGGGAGCCTCTTGTTTTTATTTTACTTTGGAAAAAAAACAGAAAAATGAAAATTATTTAAGTAAATAACTAAAAAAAATTTTTTACATTCAATCCCATTATTTTTTTCTGTTTCAATACGTAGAAATAGTACCATATACTTGCATTTTCTAATAACTTGTAATTTGGAACAAATTTACTGTCATAATTTCTTCAAGGCACCTTATAATCTCTTAAATAAACAACCCAACAGGTGAACAAAATCAAAGTTGGATAGATGGGAATAGCTATTTTTAAAAAGTTGGATAAATGGGAAGACACCCTTTTATTGTTTCCTAATGCTTGTATAAACAAATGGGACATACATGACTGTTCTAAAAACATGTTTTGATAACTTTTACCAAACACACTTCAAAGACCTCGTTAACGAAACATGTGAATTTTGTAATTCTCAGATTTTCAATGCAATTAAATGAAATTTTTAACATTGAAAGTATAGGAAAGAATTTGGTGTTTTAAAATCATAGTCAATAAAGAGGATTATTCTAATAAGAGTTAGTGGAATCCACTGTATCTGTTTTTGTTTCGTTTCAGGTTCACACAGTATCCATGATAAACTGAATTACTATGAAATTCTAGACACAGTACACATTGAGAGTGTAGCGAAGCGTAGTGCAGACCCCCTGTCCTTAAGAAAACATGTCCATTTTTCAGCACTAGGGAGGTACAATGTACATTATATATTGTAAACATCAAAATTTTTGCGTCGGGGCAATTTTCGCTTATTTTGGGATCTCAAATTATCAGCGAAAATATCCTCCGACCAAATAGTGTATTCTTTGTGTAAGAGTATAAATTATCAAATGAAATGCCAATTCACCCCCATGCGAAAGGTTCACTGTACAAAAACACGAAAAATTATTATGTTATCCTGATTATATTTAAACTTTTGTAAATGATTGATTTTGTTTGCAAATTACACATGTTACATGAATAATACATTGTATTTTGATGTTTTTCAAGTGTTCAAATAGTTTTACATTGTATACAATCATTATAACCCCTGCTTTAGCAGTAGGTACATATATTGATGGTTTAAGTTCCGTATGTGCTTGCATCGATCTTGCATTTGATAGGGAAAAGACGAAATCTTTTGACACAAAACACAGAAGAAACATACAACAAAAACGACTGAACAGCAATCGGCAAAATGAACTCAAGTCATAACAAAGTGAACTCTGGAGCTCCGGCAGGGTAAGCAGTTCAAACAAACTCATTGTGTTGTTAATCATGCTAATTGTCAATTTAGTATGTCAAATATGGTAAAGGAGGACAAAACAAAACTCGATGTAAATATAGAATATTATGTACTTTCCCTTTTGATATTATCTACATCTAGGTTAGTTTCAGACAAGTCCAATACGAGACTAGATGTAGATAGTATCAAAAAGGAAATTATATAATATTCTTTTATCAGAACTAAAAAAAACACAGTGAACAAGTTTTCAGTACAATAACGTCACATGACATCACAAATTGTGTCACATTTCATCGCAAGATATCACAGTGAACAAATGCTCCTACCAGATATTTTCTTGTATCACTTACTGTCTATGATACTAAAAAATATCAGGCAGATGAGATCAGAGAGAAAAGCCGCTAATTACTGATAACACAAACTTTTTTTCTTTACAGAAACTTTTCCTTGAACTTACAAGTTGCAAGAAATCTTTTTTCTCGAGATTTTAAAGTGGGCTTGGTACATAATGATGGCAGAGTTACTAATGAAAATATTGACAAAGAAAAGTTTTATTATGGAACAGTAGATGGTGAGTAAATAATCAATGTCAAATATTACAGGCAAAGATATATTTTTTTGTGGGGTACCGATTTTCGTTAATTTAGTTTAAAAATATTTAGTTAATTTCTTAGGCCAACAAAACTACAAATTTTGATTCCTGACCAATAAGTTTCTAATATAATTGATAGCTTAATCCTCAAATTCATGAATTCATATATATACATAATACTGCGGATTCTTTTATATTCAAAAGTATAAATTTTTTGTGGTTTGATGAAAATTTATAAGGCTGATTGTTAAATTTGTGGTACTGAAGTCTGCAGCATACAGACCAATGTTACATTTGTGGTACTGAAGTCTGCAGCATACAGATCATACATTTTTTTTTAATTTTGTGGGTCAAGACCATCAACAAAAACCTTGACAATTGCAATCCCACTAATAATGATGAAACCACATACAGTACATGTACCCCCACACCCCAAAACTGATGCCTACAAATTTAAATACTTTCACCATGTTCACAGTAATTAGATTGGAAGAGGAAACCTGTTTACACCTAACTGATTTTAATCTCCATCCTTCAAATTTTTTATGCCTCCTCTTGCATGTCTTGTAAGAGGAGGGGGCTATATTGCAATAACCTTGTCTGTCCACCTGATTCAAACTTTGGGAACAGATTTTAAAATTTAGTACACAGATAAGTTGTAAAGTGCCTCCCCCTTTCTATGTCAGTCGCACATCTACTTTCTGTTTTCTGAGTATGTGAAATTTGGAGGAAATTAATACTTTATAAATTAGAAACTAAAAAATAAAGATTGAGGCAAGTGTATCTCAAATCACAATTTCCTTGGCTGGTTATATAAGTAATTATACCCCCGCTTCGAAGAAGAGGGGGGATATACTGTTTTACCCTTGTCCGTCTGTCCGTCCGTTCGTCCTTAACAAAACTTCCATCGCAGTTTTCTAAGCAACTACATGAGATAGAGTTCTGATATTTTGTATACAGCTTTATCCTGTAGTACCATTCAGTGTATATCAATTTTATGCTCCTATGTAGTTTACTTCCTGTTTACCGAATACTTAGGTTTTTACACATAATGGACATAAATGCAAAATTTCGGTAACAGTTTCCCAAGCAACTACATGAGATAGAGGTCTGATATCTAGTATACAGCTTTAACCTATAGTACCATATGGTGTATACTAATTTTATGCTCCTAGGTAGTCTACTTCCTGTTAACCGAATGCTTAGGTTTTTACACATAATGGACATAAATGCAAAATTCCGTCACAGTTTCCCAAGCAACTACATAAGATAGAGGTCTGATATTTAGTATACTGTGTAATCCTATACATGTAGTACCATATGGTGTCAAGCAATTTCATGTTCCTACACTGTAGGTCAACTAATTCCTGCTTACCGAGTATTTTAACCTGTATGGGTGGCTTAGTTTGGGGAGCGGGGGTATCACTAGTGAGCATTGGCTCACAGATTTACTTGTTAAATTTTTCATATTAATTTGTGTTTTCAGGTGAGGTCCGATCTGAGGTGCATGCCTTTCTTCATGACGGTGTTATATCAGCCACGATATCAGTCCCTGGGGAAAGTTATATTATTGAGGTAACCATAGGCTGCTTGATATGGAGACTTTGTATATCTGAGCACAGACATACAGACATGAAACTTTATTCTTCAAATTCTATACAGTATACCAATATAATATAGAATTTAATAAGACCTGTGGTAAAAAGCAATGACCATCCTATGTATGTAGTCAATGTTTTTGAACTTAATTTTGATATCAACACTTAGCTGAAGGCCTTGTCAGTAAGTGTTTTATTAAACCTGATGTTGCATGTGATCAGCTGCCATAATTTTATAATATATACTGTAAATGTTACAAAAATAGGTTTTGGATGATAATTCTAAATTTGAATCTGGCAGAAAGATGGTTATAAGACCATAGAAATTTGATCTGGAAATTTGTATTTAACTGATAGCAAGAATTTAAGGATACTTGAAATGCTTGACATAAACTTAGACTTATTTAAATGTATTTTGTATATTGTAGCATGCTTGGAGACACGTTGATGGCATTCCGAGGGCAAGTCCCTCCATGATGATATACAAAGGAAGTGATGCCAAGTGGCCAAAAGAAATGGAAGAGGCCAAGAGAGGAGGAAATGGGTAGGAATTGTTTGGTTTTAATAATACCTCAAGTTTGTTAAAAATTTTATTACCCACTCGAGGCCCCCCCCCAAAGATATGGAAGAGGCCAAGAGGGGAGGAAATGGGTAAGAATTGTTTGGTTTTAATAATACCTCAAGTTTGTTAGATTTTTATTACCCACTCAAGCCCCCCCCCCCCCCCAAGATATGGAAGAGGCCAAGAGGGGAGGAAATGGGTAGAAATTGTATTGGTTTTTATGCTTTTTGAAGCATTTTAATTTTTGTTACCTTCTATATATTCCCCCCAAAGAGTAATGGAAGATGCCAAGAGGAGAGGAACCTGGTAGGTTTTGAATTTTTTTAAAGCATGCTTAATTTTTTATTACCCACTCACAATCCTCCCCAAAAGGGTATGTAAGAGGCCAAGAGGGGTTTAAGTTATAAGGGTTACTTTTAATTATGGCCTTATTCTTTTACTTTTAGACCAAAGTTCTGTGGTGCCTCACATTTAGAAGCAGACGATGATGCTGGCTTTAGTACAACGGCACATAATGAAGGTATTGCATTAGAAAGTACAGGGAATTCTCTGTGGACAAAGATGATAATTTAAAGATATTAATGGAATTTAAGATGTTCAATACCATTCACAGCATGTATCAAAATATAAAATCATGCTATAAATACAATGGCAAAACATCAGACTTCTTCGCTTGTGAAATTGGGGTCAGACAAGGGAATAATCTATCACCTTACCTTTTTTGACCTGGAGGATTTCCTGCTTTCAAAAGGTTTACAAGGATTGAATACAGTCAGCAAAAATCTTGAAGACTTTGCACTTATTATACGCCACTAAACTAAGAGACTACTATTGTCCATCCCTCCACAACACATACTTTTGAAACAGCTCATTAAACAACTATTTTTCACAGTCACTTCAAAGGACATTTTTAATGTCAAAATTTATCATGGAAGAGAAAAATAATCATGGGTCACTCTGGCGGAGAATATTAAACATTATGAAGTAATTTCAGTTTGAAAAATGGATAACTTTTATAATTTTTGCATTTTTTTATCGATTTCTAGGAGTGAAAAATCCTTGATATAAAATGGTGAAATGTTGGCTGGCATTTGGGGAAGAAATTTTAGTAACAGTTTTCTTTGTAACTACTAATCACAGCCACTTAATTTTTTGGTATATAGCATCAGGGTGGGGTGCCATAAAGTGGGATTTGATTACAGGTCTGAAGTTCATCCACTTCCTGTTTAAGGAAATCCAGCTTTGTTTAATAGATTTTTCTCACTATGAAGTGGTCCAAATCAATGTAATGGATTTCATTCCATTAATTAAAAAGGAAGACATGTCACATAGTATATTTTTATTTCCCATATTTGTCCAACTTTTGTTAGATCATTCATTCAAAAAAAAAATCATCAAACTGGGATACCAAATAAAGGCCTTAGGGTAACATGTTCTTTGTTTATGTTGACAGACATTGGAGGAAAACAAGCACAATATTTTTTGCAGTATTAATTGTTTATTGATCAAATTTTCATTAAAGCCTTTGTTTTCATAAACAGTTATTTATGTTATGCCATTCAGCACAAGCAAACAAGCATATTTTTTGCAAACAAAGTTTTAGGGGGTATGTAGGAATCACCCTGTCTGTCTGTGTGTCCATCTGTCCAAATACCTCGTTTAGCACAACTCCTCCTAATCACTTGATGGATTTTGATGAAACTTTACTTGAAGGGTTCTTTACTGAATCATTATCTGTATTTTTCCTGAAGGATTGTTTATTAGATCATTATTTGTAGATGTGCATGAAGAGTTTTTGTCGCTGTCAGATATCATGCAGGGGAGATAATTGAACTTTGATTTTTAGGGAAAATACAGTCAAATATGAAGCGGGGGTTATCCATTGTGAGCTTGCTCACAGTATTCCCTGTTGTCATTAAGGATGCTCGCTAGTCTTGTTGTGGGATTTTTGTCATTTTTTCGGAATCCTCTGGTTTTTCCCCATCAAAATAGGGTTAAATATTTTGCCCACGAACCCCCTATTTCCTTTTTATAAAAGTCTTTAATATGTCATAAAGAAGTGGTTAACAAAGTTTCATCAAATCCTATTTATTCTGTCATGAGTTTTAACAGCTAAATAGTGCTAATGCTAAACTTATAAAAAATCAGAGAAAACCTTTTCCCGCTAAATATCTTGAAAACGAGGTCACGAACCTATCAAATTTTTTTCCTTATTTTATATATTTAACTATTATCTTTTTATTTAAGGAATCAAATTTTAAACCTATTTATTTTCAATAATAGTAGCAAACATCCTTAAGGCATTAAAACTAGCTTCAATTTTATTTGACAAATGAGTAAAATATGCCACAGAGAAAAACCAGGTAAGCATGATATTTCTTCTCAATATTAGGTCAATGTATAAAAAAATCATAGATTCTCATCCCCTTCTGTTCCAAAAAAAATTGTTTCATCTGGCTGATAAAAAAAATATTTTATTTTTTTGCAATTGGCAAATTATGTTATTTCTGGTCAATTTCATTTAAAATGGTAAAAACAAATTACGAAAAAGTATAAAAAATGAAATTTGTCCCCTGGCTTCATGTTTTCAAGATATTTGCATGAGAATCTAGGAACTATTTTATTATGGCCTTATCATTAATTGCATGCACTTTCATTCAGTGCCTATTTTTTCATTGACAGATGATCATGACAAGCCGAACAGCCGCAGAAAGCGAGCCACACCCAACAACAGATGCCGCCTGATTGCCGTCATTGACCACAAGTTCTATGCATCTATTGCAGCTAATAGTATATATGATGCTGCTAACTATATTGTAAGTTTTATAAGTAGCACCTTATGAAGTAATCTTACGAAAATATAGTTGCATATAGTGGTCGGGTCTGTTTGTCTCTCCCTCTGTAAGTAATTGCAAAACAGTGAGCAGCAACTGCTGGTCTCATTGAAGGCTGCTGGCTGTTTTCTGATGTGAATTTTAAAAATTGTTGTTAATATTTTAGGTTATGTTGCGTACACTTATTCAACATCCCTTTATTTTCTATTAAAAGTCATTTTGTTACTAATGTGGTTTCATTATTATTCGTGGGGTATTAATTTCGTGGTTTTCATGGGTGGTCTTGACCCACGAAATTTGATACTCTTCAAAAAGGAGATTTTATATTGGTTTGTATGTTGCAAACTACAGAGCCACGAATTTAAGAATCCATGAACTGACAATTTTTCATCAAGCCACAAAAATAAATAAATCCACACTATTGCCTCCTCCTGTAGCATCGCAGGTTTCCAGGGAACTTCATCTCACAGCCTCTTGTAATTTGGCATTGTGTAAAGCAATTTTATGCCCATAACTCAAATCCATCCTGTTTGATGCATAGATGATGTAAGACACAGGCAATATATATATGTCTTCCATGAAAGACTATCATTTTAGTCTTTGAATTGTAGCTATAATTCTTTAAATCAGGCTGTGAATTTTTTAATTGTCGCTTGTTTATGAAGTTTGTGTCCATATATTCTTTTTCACATCTCATTATTGTCTGAATTTGATCTTTTTTAGGTTGGAATAATACAGAAAGTTAACCTAATTTACACAACGACTGGATTTTCTATAGGATCAGGGATAGGGGTGGAATTAGCTTATGTGAGTACTTTACTGTAAACCAATATATTTTGCAACACAAGGCCATTTCAGGGGTTCAAATTAGCATATGTGAAGTAAAGGTCCAGGACCTTTTAGAATAAAAGGTTAAAGGTCCACCTGATGATAAAAAGTCCTCAATAGGAGTTACTATAAATAAAGGCAGGTCCAGGACTTTAGTTAATAGAATTTAAAGGGTCCTGAACCAAAAATGGAAGGTCCAGGACCTCCGACTTGTGCTAATTTGAACCCCTGCATTTCAGGGATATTTATTTTCGCAAAATATTGGTTGTTTCTTTTTATTACAAAATAAAAAAAATAAAAAATTCTGAAGACTTATTTTCATAAATTTTATTTATGTTATTCAAGAATACAGTGAAAATTAGTTTACATTAAAAAAAAATTGCTATAAGATCCCCAGTTAAAGGGGCTCTGATGCCCACTCCAACATGTTTAAGGATTAGACCAACTAATTACATGTTTTACTTCTAATTTCAGTTAAAAATACATGAGGGCCCAACCCCAGTTTCAGGGACCCAAACCCATTACAACATGGTGAAGGACTGGACCAGTTCCTATGATCTATTGACGGTAAGTGTAAAATGTTGATATCTGTCTCTAATGTCATTAATATGAGGGCTAAAAAAGAACCCATTATATCTGGTATACAGCATCAGCTAGGGTCCCATAATGTGGGATTAGATTTCAGGCATGTCGCTCACCTACTTCCTGTTTAGTGAAATCTGGACAATATTTTACTCTGACAGATACTTAAGTTTTTTTTTGGTTTTTTTTTTTACCTTTCAACCTGTGGTCTACATGGTCTACTTGAATCTAAAATTTAGCAGAGAAGTGGAAATAATAAATAAAAATTTAACAAAGAGAAACAAATCCTTTCTATGTTGTTTTCAAATTGTATACATGAAGTTGTAGCAAGAGAGCCTAATTTCGAATGCTGACTTAATTGTGTTTGTTGAAAAATATCTGAAAGGATTGCAGAACTCTGACATAAGCTTTTGTTTAAGCTGAGGTACACAATCAACTTTAATCTGCATACACTGTACAATCTTAAATTACAGTTTTAGATCCAATGGGTGTTCCTGCCCCATTTCCTCAGAAAAGTTTGTTATTTTTTGTAGATTTTAATAAAAATTGGTCTTGAAACCCCTATTTTGTCCACAGGAGACTGCATGAGGAAGCCCCTCTTTCAAAAATTCTGTATCAGACCAAGAATTGTATAAAAAAAATCTGCACTGATTGTCTCTTTAGAATTATCCTTTAAATTAAGTCTCTCAAATTTTACAGGAACCATCTACAACAGTAAGGGGGCTTACAGATGTATAGTGTTCAGGGCCATTCATTTTTCCTTATGCCCATCTACAAAAGTAGGGGGCATGAATAGTGTTCGGGACTGTCCGTCTCTGCCAAATGTAGTGAGATGGGGCATTTTTGTTGGTAGACATATTCTTCTTTCCATAATAAAATTTGCAGCATAGGAATTAAATATTTTTCATAATTTAATCTTATTGTTCATTCAACGAATTATTTTTTTTCAGGAATTTACCAAAGGTGACTTTGGCTCTTCTTGGAGTGACTACTGTTTAGCCCATTTGTTCACCCATCAGAGTTTCTCTAACAATGTTCTTGGCCTGGCTTACATTGCCAGCAAAGATCTTGGCAAACCTGGTGGAATCTGTTCATCAAGTAAGTTAATGTTCTCAGCCTGGCATACATTGCCAAAAAAAAACCTTGAAAAAAACGTCCAAAACGTTTCATCTCAACCGAGTTAATGTTCTCGGTCTGGCATACATTGCCAGCAAATACCTTGGCAAACCTGGCATAATCTGTTCAATAAGTAAGTTGAAATTGAAATTTCTAACAAGATCCAAGCAGTAAATTTTCATTCCACCAACACACTTTTTTCTATTTAAGACTCACCAGAGTTGCTCTAGCAAAAGGTTGAAAATGCCAATTGCTATAGAGATGAAAAGGGTAGAACAATAAAAAAAAATGTGAAATCGGAACACAAGTTATGACAAAGATCACTTATGCATAACCTCATAATTTGTTCATCTGGCATGATTGAGATATTCAGGCACGGATTTAAAGGTGGGTGTGAAGGGTGTGTGCCCCCCTTAAACTGGCAAAAAATATGTTTTTTGCCAAAAATCCACATAAAAAGCACTAAAAATTGTGCGCCTTGCTTGGCCTGGCGAAGAATATTTTCTCACTTCTCTAAACTAAAATCCTGTTTCCACCCCTAATAATGTTTTATAACTTCACATGCCAGTGTTACAGCGACAGTTTCAAAAGGGCAGGGAGCTGATTCCAAAAAGGGCACATTTGCTTCCGAAAAAGGGCACATTGATACTTAGTTTTTTTTTTTTTTTACAAAATGGCCTTTTATAGGCCTGTTACAGATTAAAGTAGTTTATATTGATACAATTTAACAAAGCATGAATTATGCATGGGAGATAGTCCATTAAAATACAGCTTTTTTAACTATTAAGCATGAAATGATAATTAAGTGACTTAAAAAGGGCAGGGATTTTTACAAAATCAAAAAGGGCAACAGGAACATTTGAAAAAGGGCGGGAGATTTTCCTTGTAAAAATAGCCAAGCTTGAACACTACATGCATGTTATTGCTCCAATTGTAACTATGGAGAAACTGTTGGAAAAATAAATGTTGTGAGATAGGACATTATGTCTTTTTAACATATTCTTGTTTTTTTCTTTGTAGGTTATAATACTGGTCTGACAACTACTAAGTACACTAGTGGGGGAACAGTTCTGGCTAAGCAGTCACAGCTAGTTACAGCACACGGTAGGGTATTTATGCCCCCACTTTGAAGGTTTGAGGGCATATAACGTCATGTACCCAATTTCGGCATTTTTCATAAAAACATCCGGCAAAATTTTAAACAGGTAATCTTTGTAATATTTTACACCGACAATCTATAAAATAATCGTTATTTTTAGACCCCAAATCAATAAAATACTTCCTTGTGTGACGTCATTTTATACGTCCTAAATATTGAAGTAGCTTGCAACTGAAGCATACACTTTAAAACAGTGAAATGGATACAAAGTTAAAAAAAATGAATATGATTCAATGATTTTATTTGAAATGTTTGTAATTTAATAAAGTATATCTGATTTTCCGGTAAGTACGGGGATTATCAATAAATAATTTTGAATGCCGAAATTGGGTTACACCACTGAGACGAAAATGCATTGAAGTAGGGTATGTTTGTTAGCATTTTACAAAGACCTGACAATCTTACTATCTAAAAATTTAGGCTAGAATTAATCACAAAATGTTAAAGATTCTCTAGCTGAAATTGTGTTTTTATATTGCAAGTTTAAAAATTATGACATCGAAAAAACGTGAAAAACTACAGAATTTGGGTTACATGATGCTAGTATTTGTACTGGCTATATGATTACCTGACACAGGAAGTCAAACTAAATGAAAATAGTGTAAGAGTTGCGTACCAATGTTTTAAATAAAGTTTAAAGACATGATAGAGCCTCGAAGATACCACCTATAGATGTTTAAATTGAATGACTTGTTTTCTATATATGCATAAGATTTTTTTTTAATCATATACTGTGGATTCATTTATTTTCGTGGGAACCAATTTTTTGTGGCTTGATGAAAATTGATAAGTTTGTGGATTCTTAAATTTATGGTTCTGAAGTCTGCAGCATACAGATCAATGGTAAATTTCCTTTTAGTGGGGTATCAAATTTTGTGGATCTAGGTCACCCACGAAAACCACGAAAATTGATACCCCATGAAAAATAATGAAACCACAGTAGATTTTAATCTTTTGGTTTATTCTCTTATAGTCAAGATTTTATAGACAAAATTGTGGTTAATCAGTACTCATTCCTACATTGTACACATGTAAGTCTATAAAATCTTGTTTAGACTTAAGTTCATGTTGCTGATTTTAGTTTTGTTGGTTAGCGTAATTATATGATTTGTTATGATGTGTGTTTTCCCTTTTATTTGTCTGTCTTGTCTTAAATGTCTGCTGATTTTGTCTTAACCTTTATAGATTAACGGTATTTAAATGCCTGATTGGTGGTCCTTTGATTTTTATACCCCGCCACACGAAGTGGCAGGGTATTATGTTATACCCTCAGTTTTTTTCGGTGTCTGTCCGTCCGTCCGTCTGTCTGTCCGTCTGTCCGTCCCCCGAAGGTTTCCGACCAATAACTTGAAAACGCGTCAAAGGATTTGAATGATATTTTGCACAGCTGTTTAGTACAATAAAATACAGGTCAAGTTCGATTTCTAGCACGATCCAAAAAATAGTTTTCGAGATAGGCCACTTTGAAAAATCAAATTTCATGAAATTTTGAGTTTCCGACCAATAACTTGAAAACGCGTCAAAGGATTTGAATGATATTTTGCACAGCTGTTTAGTACAATAAAATACAGGTCAAGTTCGATTTCCAGCATGATCCAAAAAATAGTTTTCAAGATAGGCCACTTTGAAAAATCAAATTTCATGAAATTTTGAGTTTCCGACCAATAACTTGAAAACGCGTCAAAGGATTTGAATGATATTTTGCACAGCTATTTAGTACAATAAAATACAGGTCAACTTCGATTTCCAGCATGATCCAAAAAATAGTTTTCGAGATAGGCCACTTTGAAAAATCAAATTTCATGAAATTTTGAATTTCCGACCAATAACTTGAAAACAGGTCAAAGGATTTGAATGATATTTTGCACAGCTGTTTAATACAATAAAATACAGGTCAAGTTTGATTTCCAGCATGATCCAAAAAATAGTTTTCGAGATAGGCCACTTTGAAAAATCAAATTTCATGAAATTTTGAGTCTCCGACCAATAACTTGAAAAGGCTTCATGGGATTCAAATGATATTTTGTACAGCTATTGAGTACAATAAAATACAGGTCAAGTTCAATTTTCAGCATGATCTGAAAAACAGTTTTCAAGATAGGCCACTTGGAAATCAAATTTTATGAACCTTTGATATTATAACGTGGCGGGGTATCATTTAATGTCCCATTACATGCCCTATTTTTGTATTTGAATTTTGACTAAATATTTACAACTTATTTATTTTTCATCATTTTATTTTCATATTTCGCTGTCTATTGGAATAGAAATTGGTAAGTAGATAAGATATATATCAGTGGTAGATTTAGGGGGGAGGGCAAGTGGCTCAGGCTTGTTTATTGCATTAACAAATCTTATTATTTTTACTATATAATTTTCCCTTGGTAAATAGCTGTCAAATTGATAATATTTCTCTTTAAAAAAAAAACAGTTGGTAGAAATTTTGTCTTTGAGAGGGATTCTATACCATGCATTTTATTACTGCATATTATAATATTCCTATTTATAAATTATTTCCCTTTTTATAGGTCATAACTGGGGAAGTGAACATGACCCAACGTCGGGAGACTGTGCCCCAGGGTCAATTCTCAGAGACGGAAAATACCTGATGTATCCGTACGCTGTGACAGGAGAGGACCCTAACAATGATGTAATGCCTCAAAGGGAAATAACTCTTACCCTTTTATTCCTAAGCAACGAGGAGGGTGGTGTAAATGTTGGCTATTAAGCTTGTTTATGTACATACACTTGTTTATACCAAATTTCCATGCAGCTTTTCTTAAAATCCATACCCAAACGGGAGCAGATCCAGAGATTTTCAAAAGGGGGTGGGTCACATACTGACCACTAAGAGTGAAAAGGGGACGTGGTTCCAGAGGAATTTTGCAGAAAATCTACAAGAAAATAGCAAATTTTTGGAGGAAAAGGGGTTTACAGGGTTCCATCCCCCATAACAACCCCTTGGATCGATCACAGCTCTTAAATGATTTCAGCTATGTAATAAGATGGTCAGTTACCTGCTCAAGGTCTAACACTCACTCATCTTAAACCTATTTATTTCCAAAATAAGCAAAAAATATAACTAAGGCCATGATGATATTATTCCTTGATTCTCATCCAAATGGCAAGAGCAGGAGAATTTTCGTCCCTCGACACAATGCGGAGTGGGGACAAAGAAATGCTGGGCCTCCGTCCATGTGTGTGTCTGTTTGTCAGATATGTTGCTTATCTACTTTCTGTTTAATGAACCGGCTTAAATTTTTCCCACTAAATTGGCCGGGGACCTATAATTTGTTCTTGTTATTTTTATTTTTATCCATTTTCAAAAATGACAAAAAATATAAATGTCAATATATACAGAATAGGATATTACTAAAATTTCATTTGTTTCCACATGTTACAAGATATTGCTTTGTATAGTTAAATAGATTGAGTCATCCTTGGTCATGATTCAAACATTTATTTACCTCTCGTTCATAACAACTGTAAGCTGATGGTTAAAATTGTACATGCGAAGGAGTAGGGGCGATAAGGCTCTAATTTAGCCTTAAAAAGTGTCAATTTCTGGCCACAATATAGTGTTAACTCTACCTAAAAAGAAAATATGTCCAAATATTTAAAAATTTGATATTGAAGCGTTATAATGACATCTAGATTCTAGTGATTTTAGCAAAAATGACAACATTTGAGAAATTTTTGTCATTTTCAAGGTACATTTTTGACCAGAAAACATCATCTGCACATGAGAAACAAGTTTATACTTTTAGAGAAGGTTTATATAAGTCATATTAACAAACTGTTAAAATATTAAGTTGTTTCTTGTGTGCAGAGATACTTTTCTAGTCCAAAATGTATCTTAAAAATACTGAAAATCGATGTCAATTGGAGATTTTTGAAATAAAGGTCAGTTTCATTTATATTTTCCGCCAAAAAAAATCATTTATAAATTCAAAAATATATTTAGTTTCTCAATTTTGGACATCTAATAAATGTTTTATCTGCATCTGACATCAGTATTCAAAGGTTGAGATTTGCATAAAATTTTAGGCCAAAAACAGGCCTTATCGCCCCCACTCCTTTAATCACCAGGCAGACGTAAAATTTCAATGAATCGTTAGGAAAATCTGTCACATATCAGCAGCTACTAATCACATTCTATTGATATTTGGTATACAGTGTCAGCATGGGGTCTCATAACATGGAATTGGATTTCAGGTCTGCTGTTCATCTACTTCCTGTTTAAATCTCACCGTTTTTCAGACTTTTACACATTTTATGCTTTGACTGACATAGTATATTTTTTCTGTTACAGGATTTTTCATCCTGCAGTAAAAACTACATAAATCAAGTGCTCAGTAACAAGGCAGGATTATGTTTCACACGTAAGTCATAAAAACTACATAAATCAAGTTGTCAATAACAAGGCAGGATTGTGTTTCACACGTAAGTCATAAAAACTACATAAATCAACTCCTCAATAACAAGGCAGGATTGTGTTTCACAGGTAAGTCATAAAAACTATATAAACCAAGTCCTCAATAACAAGGCAGGATTGTGTTTCACACGTAAGTCATAAAAACTACATAAATCAAGTCCTCAATAACAAGGCAGGATTGTGTTTCACACGTAAGTCATAAAAACTACATAAATCAAGTCCTCAATAACAAGGCAGGATTGTGTTTCACACGTAAGTCATAAAAACTACATAAATCAAGTCCTCAATAACAAGGCAGGATTGTGTTTCACACGTAAGTCATAAAAACTATATAAATCAAGTCCTCAATAACAAGGCAGGATTGTGTTTCACACGTAAGTCATAAAAACTATATAAACCAAGTCCTCAATAACAAGGCAGGATTGTGTTTCACACGTAAGTCATAAAAACTATATAAACCAAGTCCTCAATAACAAGGCAGGATTGTGTTTCACACGTAAGTCATAAAAACTATATAAACCAAGTCCTCAATAACAAGGCAGGATTGTGTTTCACACGTAAGTCATAAAAACTATATAAACCAAGTCCTCAATAACAAGGCAGGATTGTGTTTCACACGTAAGTCATAAAAACTACATAAATCAAGTCCTCAATAACAAGGCAGGATTGTGTTTCACACGTAAGTCATAAAAACTACATAAACCAAGTCCTCAATAACAAGGCAGGATTATGTTTCACACGTAAGTCATAAAAACTATATAAACCAAGTCCTCAATAACAAGGCAGGATTGTGTTTCACACGTAAGTCATAAAAACTACATAAATCAAGTCCTCAATAACAAGGCAGGATTGTGTTTCACACGTAAGTCATAAAAACTACATAAATCAAGTCCTCAATAACAAGGCAGGATTGTGTTTCACACGTAAGTTGTAAAAACTATATAAACCAAGTCCTCAGTAACAAGGCAGGATTGTGTTTCACACGTAAGTCATAACTAAGGGCTTTCTGGAATAAATTGTAAAAAAATACAAAATAGTAACGTGTTATAAAACACAATTAATTTGGTTAAGCTGCATTTGCATATTTCAAGGAGTATCTTCTCATCAGCAGCATTAGAAATAAAACATTTGAATGTCAAAAACCAAAATTATTGAAGGAAAAGTACTGAAACATTTGAACAGTTATGCCACTGAGGATATCGACCATGTGCAGTACAAGGAGAGAAACCTGGTGTTTCAAACAATTTTGAAAAGATTGTTGTGAAGAAGCAATAGGAAATATAAAGTTTAATTCTGTGGGTGGTCCAGTATTAAAAAAATGTTCATCATATTCAATTCTGGAAAAACCCTTAACCACTTTGTTGTAAATTTATATTTTTAACTTGTAATTTTTTGTGAGTTTTGAAATTTTACACTATATATCAGAAACAAAAACACATTATATGTTAGTTAAGGTTCATGGTTACACTTCGAATAAAATGGTAGATATTTGACCCTTTTATCTAGTCTATGTACGACCTAAACGACACATAAGAACACAAAATAAAGTGTGGCAGCGTCTAGATATAAAAATAGTCGATCATTTTCCCTTCCAGTTTACAAGATTACTTTTGTTGTTTTCTCTATTCATTTTCTTTCCGTTCAAATTTTCCTGTAAATAAAGCATGAATTACCCCTAAATAACCTTCTCTTAAACCGATTGTGAGTAGATTTAATAACACCAATAATGAAATTACCTTGCACGTGGAGGCCAAATGACAGGGCATTGTTGATATTTGGCTATATTTGGGTGAACTAAAAAACGCAAAGAAAATGCCTCGGCAAAATGGATCAAGTATACATATACAAAATACTAAAAGTTTATGCAAAAATTATTTATCTAGACGCTGCTACGCTTTATTAAGCAATTGAATGTGTAGTTTAAGGTCCACATAGACTGAAAAAAGACGTAAAATATCGGTCATTTTTTCCGAAGTGTAAAGATGAACCTTAATTCTTCATGCACCAACCTAGTAGAACATAACAACATATTAAAAGCTCAGATATCATGTGATTTTCTATTTATAGCTGACTCCTCAGGTGATATTTGATTTTCTATTTTTAGCTGACTCCTCAGGTATCATGTGATTTTCTATTTATAGCTGACTCCTCAGGTATCATGTGATTTTCTATTTATAGCTGACTCCTCAGGTATCATGTGATTTTCTTTTTATAGCTGACTCCTCAGGTGATATTTGTGGGAATGGCAGATTGGACCAAGGGGAGGAGTGTGATGGTGGTAATCTGGGAAAATTTGATCTGGATCCCTGTTGTAGTTCTAGCTGTACACTCAAGGGATCAGCACAGTGCAGGTGAGGGTTTGTCAACTGGTATCTTTAAGATTTCTAAGATCATGTTGAAGGAAGCAAAGAGGCACCAATGGGGTATTTGAGTGTCAAAAGCATGAACATGAACAAGAACAGCACAAGGGAACACAAAACACCAAATCAACTGAACAGAAATCAACAACGCAAACTCAAGTCGTAACAAGAGTGGAATTTTGATAAAACATAAAAAAACAGGAATTTGTTCAAAAGACATGATGATCAATCTCACAACATTTATTTAGGATGGACGGACAAACACTATATACCAATCTACTTGCATTGAGTAGATGGGGCATAAAATTCATGCTGAGAATATCCAGACATTTTTAAAATTCTGTACGTTTTAAATTTTAGTCACAAAATTTCCTTCAACCCTATGAATAGAAAATAATGAGATGTGGAATAAGTGTACTCGACACAGCCCACAATCAAGCGCCAATTCAGAAAAAACCACAATGGACAACCGCCAGCAGCCTTCGACGGGGCCTTACACAGTTGTACTGATTATGTTTCAATTGGCAGCTGCTTGGAGCCTCTAGTTGATTTATTTATTTTACTTTTAATACCCCATTTCAAAGAAAAGGAGCTATACTGGTTTGGCTCTCTTCATTTTACTTTTTGTTCCTCAGCAACACATACTTTTATTAGAAACTACAAACTTATATTGATCGGTATATTATACTGTCAAACCTTTATATAAATAGCAGCCATGGGACGACAAAATCAGGCCGTTTATAACCTGGTATCCTTTATACAAAGGTTCATTTTGGTTGTATAGTTTATAAAAGGGATATTTTTTAGGTGCCTTTTATAGGTAGTAATTTGCTATACACAGGTGCCCTTTATTTTTATGTTGCTTGCAATTTGGTACAAAGTCACATATAGGAGACACTTTGGCACTTTCTGTCTTGTCTTGCAGCCTAAACCAAAGTTTTCATCGCAACTTAATCCTTGCAACACATTCTCTTGATATTAAGCAACTGGCGTCCTCCTATAATACTATGTGGTGTAAAGCAATTTTATGCCTGTAGCTCATCTAGTTCCTGCTTACCAAAATTAAATATTTTAAGCTGTAGGTGACATACATCTTCCATGGAACTTGATGGAAGACTGCTTTTCTGGTATTTAATTTCTATTTACAGCCCCATGAACCAGTATTGTTGCACTGGCAAATACAGAGTTGCAAGAGCTGGTGTATTTTTATACCCCCCCCCCCCCAGCAAACAAAGTTTGGCGGGTATTTTCGAAACACCCTGTTTGTCTGTCCGTCTGTCCACATACTGATAAGTGCTTCTCCTCCTTAACCGCTTGTTGGATTTTGATGAAACTTTACCTGAAGGAAGTACATCATATATAGATGTGCATGAAGAATTTTCATTGATCTTGGATATCATTCAATGGAGATAATTGGACTACGAATTTTTAAATACATTATTTAACGGGAGACCTCGTAAGCGCAACTCCTATAGCTCTTGAAGGATTTTGATGAAACTTTACATGAAGGAAGTACATCACATGTAGATGTGCATGAAGAGTTTTCATTGAAATCAGACATCATTCAGGGGACATAATTGGACTTGGACTCTTTAAATACATTATTCAATGGGAGACCCTGTAAGCACAACTCATCCTAAACCGCTTGATGGATTTTGATGAAACTTTACATGAAGGAAGTACATCATCTGTATATGTTCATGAAGAATTTGTATTGCTCTTTGTTATCATGGAGGGTAGATAACTGGACTTGTGATTTTTTTTTCAGTACAGAGTCCAATATGAAGTGTGGGGTATCTTTTTGTGAGCTCGCTCACAGTATTACTTGTTAAAGTTTTTTTCTACACATCTTTCTCCAAGTGACCTTAAGAAGCAGAGGTACCAATGGGCATCCAAATTTCAAAGTCCGAAAGTGCAGAGACAAAACTAGCAAACACAAACAAGGACAGGACAGGATAAAAAAAACAGACAACATATAAAACATGGAAACACACAAACCAATGAATATCAATTAACAATTTGAACTCTAGTCGATAAATATTTATCATTTTTCTGATCATTGAAGTATTGGAACTGCTTGGAGCCTCTAGTTTTCAGTTTTCTTGTATGATTTATATTTACAGCCCTATGAACCTACACTGTTGCACTGATCAGTGCAGAGTAACAGGGGCTGGTGTACAGTGTAGTGCTTGGAGCCTCCAGTTTTTATTTTAATTTTCTATTTACAGCCCTATGAACCACCATTGTTGTACTGATCAGTGTCGAGTAGCAGGGGCTGGTGTAGAATGTAGTGCAGACCTTCAGGAGCTGTGTGTTGGCAGTTCTATATGCAAATATCCTTTATGTTAAAATTTGATATTTATACCCCACACAAGGAAGTTGCAAAGGGTATAATGTTTTTGACTAGTTGTCCGTTCATCCGTCCGTCTGTCTGTCAGTCTGTCACAGAGTTTGTCAGCTCAACTCCTCTGAAACGAATGAACAAAATTCAATGAAACTTAGGAAGGACACCATATGTAGTTGTGCATATCACAAGGATATTTTGAACCTCAAACTTTTGTGGGAGTTATGGCCTTTTGAACTTAGAAATTTGCTGAAAATCCTCATTTATCATCTTGTCAGCGCAACTCCTCTGAAACTACTTAGCTGAATTCAATGAAATTTGGTTTATAAGAAGGACACCATATGTTGTGCATATTACCAGGAAATTTTAATCCTCAAATTTTTGTGGGAGTTTTTATGGCCGTTTTAACTTCGCACTTTTTTGGGGAAACATAGGGAGACTTTGACATTGTTTTTGCCTGAAACTTTAATTAAGTCGCCCAAAACAAAGTTTTGGCGACTTATTGTTTTTACCCCGTTTCTTATTATTCTTCCGTATTATTATTATTTTTCCTTTTCTTACCCTTGAACTTGTCCGAAGAACTAGTCCTAGGATTTTTGAGTAACATCAATGAAACTTGGTACAATGATAGACCATCATATAAAGTTTTGCAGGTGCATTGGATTTTTTCAACATGGCCGCCGTTTCAAAATGGCGGCCATCGGAAAAAGTGGGCGGATTTTTTTTTTTAATCGAATCGTCTTGAAAATGGGTCATATGAGTAAAGCGGGTATGCTGAGTTCAAATCTGCGACCAGATTTGAAATCCGACTTCTGGTTTAAAAATGGCGGCCATTTGACTACACCCGCCCCCTTAAAAATGTGTACTTTGTCCAATTTCAATGAAATTTGATTTCTATACATATTTTATTGTACTGAATGGGAAGAAATAGTATCCAAGGCGATTTTGGGCGACTTGTGTGTTGGCATCCCAACACAAATTATAGCTAGTTTTAATTGTTTTCGGTCCTTTTTGGACATATTCCTTTTGTCACAGTTTCTTTTATCGAAAGTCTCTTTGAAATAAAATTATTCCTTAACACTTTTCACTGGGATTAGTTTTACATGTCCCCAGGGAACAAACAAACCATTAGGAACTCCTTGTCTAGATGGGTAAGTTGTTATACAATTAGGAACTCCTTGTTTAGATGGGTAAGTTGTTATACAATTAGGAACTCCTTGTCTAGATGGGTAAGTTGTCATACAATTAGGAACTCCTTGTCTAGATGGGTAAGTTGTCATACAATTAGGAACTCCTTGTCTAGATGGGTAAGTTGTTATACAATTAGGAACTCCTTGTTTAGATGGGTAAGTTGTTATACAATAAGGAACTCCTTGTCTAGATGGGTAAGTTGTCATACAATTAGGAACTCCTTGTCTAGATGGGTAAGTTGTCATACAATTAGGAACTCCTTGTCTAGATGGGTAAGTTGTTATACAATTAGGAACTCCTTGTTTAGATGGGTAAGTTGTTATACAATGAGGAACTCCTTGTTTAGATGGGTAAGTTGTTATACAATTAGGAACTCCTTGTTTAGATGGGTAAGTTGTTATAAAATTAGGAACTCCTTGTCTAGATGGGTAAGTTGTTATACAATTAGGAACTCCTTGTCGAGATGGGTAAGTTGTTATACCATTAGGAACTCCTTGTCGAGATGGGTAAGTTGTTATACCATTAGGAACTCCTTGTCTAGATGGGTAAGTTGTTATACAATTAGGAACTCCTTGTTTAGATGGGTAAGTTGTTATACAATTAGGAACTCCTTGTCTAGATGGGTAAGTTGTTATACAATTAGGAACTCCTTGTCTAGATGGGTAAGTTGTTATACAATTAGGAACTCCTTGTCTAGATGGGTAAGTTGTTATACAATTAGGAACTCCTTGTCTAGATGGGTAAGTTGGAACTCATTGTCTAGATGGGTAAGTTGTTATACAATAAGGAACTCCTTGTTTAGATGGGTAAGTTGTTATACAATGAGGAACTCCTTGTCTAGATTGGTAAGTTGTTATACAATGAGGAACTCCTTGTCTAGATGGGTAAGTTGTTATACAATGAGGAACTCCTTGTCTAGATGGGTAAGTTGTCATACAATTAGGAACTCCTTGTCTAGATGGGTAAGTTGTTATACAATTAGGAACTCCTTGTTTAGATGGGTAAGTTGTCATACAATTAGGAACTCCTTGTTTAGATGGGTAAGTTGTTATACAATTAGGAACTCCTTGTTTAGATGGGTAAGTTGTTATACAATTAGGAACTCCTTGTCTAGATGGGTAAGTTGTCATACAATTAGGAACTCCTTGTCTAGATGGGTAAGTTGTTATAAAATTAGGAACTCCTTGTCTAGATTGGTAAGTTGTTATACAATTAGGAACTCCTTGTTTAGATGGGTAAGTTGTTATAAAATTAGGAACTCCTTGTCTAGATGGGTAAGTTGTTATACAATTAGGAACTCCTTGTTTAGATGGGTAAGTTGTCATACAATTAGGAACTCCTTGTCTAGATGGGTAAGTTGTTATAAAATTAGAAACTCCTTGTCTAGATGGGTAAGTTGTTATACAATTAGGAACTCCTTGTTTAGATGGGTAAGTTGTTATAAAATTAGGAACTCCTTGTCTAGATGGGTAAGTTGTTATACAATTAGGAACTCCTTGTTTAGATGGGTAAGTTGTTATACAATTAGGAACTCCTTGTTTAGATGGGTAAGTTGTTATACAATTAGGAACTCCTTGTCTAGATGGGTAAGTTGTTATGAAATTAGGAACTCCTTGTCTAGATGGGTAAGTTGTTATGAAATTAGGAACTCCTTGTCTAGATGGGTAAGTTGTTATAAAATTAGGAACTCCTTGTCTAGATGGGTAAGTTGTTATAAAATTAGGAACTCCTTGTTTAGATGGGTAAGTTGTTATACAATTAGGAACTTCTTGTTGTTTTTTGTATGTCTAAATAGTCAACATAAATAAAAGTTCTGTACTTCCAAAGGTATGTTTGTTTGGTGTATGAGTGTCTTTTGGTTAACATCCTTAAATCCTATGCACATGAGGACAGTCACTTTTAATGAGGAAGCTCGAGTACAGAAAAACATTGACCTTTTGCAGGTAACTGACAAACCTATTTAAATGTACTTGAGATTGTTTAAAATTTTCCTTCTACCACTCCAAAATACATTATATCCTTTAATACTACTTTCACCACACAAGTCCGTCAAAATTAAATATTTTTGTGTGAAAAGGAATCAATAAAAAACCTGGATGCATGACAATTTGTACACTTATACAAATAAATCAGGAAAAATGTGTACTTAAGATAAGCATTGACAAAAAATTTTCAGTGCAGGACATGAAAAAAAGCATTCACATGAAAAAACATTCCCTCCACTTAAGGCCAATGTAAAAATTATCCTAGATTGGGCCTTCTACCTCGATTTTTTTTTTTAGCTGCATAATTTTTTTTTATTTCAATTGGCAAATTATGTTCATTTTTGGTCAGGTTCCAAAAAATTGGCAGGATATTTTATCAAAATGGATAAAAAATGAAAATTGATTTTAACCAACCTGTCCCTTTAAAAAAAATTGGATGAGAATCTAGGATTTTTTTAAGGCTCAATGTATTTTATGATTATGTTGTTTTTTTTTCCAGTGGCCAGTGTGACGGTAATGGTAAATGTCGTGCTTACTGTGAAGCCAGAGGACTTCAATCATGTGTTTGTGAAAACGGTAAATACTGGGAAAGTATTATTTAAGGGGGTACAGAACACCTAAGGGAAATAACTCTTAAATATCAGTTGAATGTTTTAATCAGGCACATTTTCTCAAGGAAATCAAGCTTCTAAGTGATCAAAATTAGAAATTTTGAAACTCCATAATGTTCAATAAAAATTTTACCAGAAAACTTAGGGTTCAATTTTGTTAAGATTTTGTAATTGCATTATACATTTTAGCAAATTTTAAGGAAAATTAAACGACACAATTTTATTTTAGCATAAGTGTTCTGTACCCCCTTAAGGGCCATGCAACATCTCTTTGTCTGTGGCTCAATTATTTCAAATATCTCATGGATATAGTTAGTGCTGTTAACCAACCCATTTTTACTAGCAATTTTTTTTGCTAGTTTTGTGAAGACACATTCCTCACCAAAATAATTACTGTGAATAATAACATTTTCTTAATAAATGAAAAGTGTCTACCATGACAAGAAAAATCAAAGTAGCTGCCCTGCAACACAAAACCATGAGCTAGAGTATTAGCTTACAGTTGTTTTAAGCTTTGTCACTTGTATATATGAAGGTTGTGTTGCATAGTTATTCCACATCTCATTATTTTCAATTAATGAAATGGTAAATTATTTGTATAAACTGTGTAAAATTTCAAAGTCATCATATGTTAAAAATCTATACCTATTTACTTCCTCATTAAAGAAACTTATCTACTTTCACTTTTATTTCTTTAGTTGCTGATTCCTGTAAGCGATGCTGTAAAGACACATCACAAGCTACACCTACATGTACAGCTCCTAATGCCACAAGCTACCATCAAAATGGGCGGCCATGCACAATTGGGTACTGCAATGCGGTAGGTTTTATTTAATTTACATGTACTGTCCAGAATGCTACAAATTATTGTCAAAATGAATGGCAATGTACCGATTCAATGAGGTAGGTTTTACACATGACAAGCCACGCCTACATGTATGGCTCCTTACACCACAAGCTATCATGAAAATATGGCGGCCATGAACAGTTAGGTCACTGCAATGTGTTGGATTTTTCACATCACAAGCCACACCAACATGTGCAGCTCCTAATACCACAAGCTATCATCAAAATGGATGGCCTTGTGTCATCGGGTACTGCAATGCGTTAGATTGGCCTTGTATTGTTGGGTGCTGCAATGCAGTAGGTTTTCAACACAAGCCACACCAACATGTACAGCTCCTTATGCCACAAGCTATCATCAAAATGGGCAACCTTGTATTGTTGGGTAGATAAAATTTAGTACGATTGTATGTCATGATAAGTGGTTGATCATATCACAACGTTACATCATTTCTATTTGACAAATATTATAGGAGTTATGGGAATTTATGGACTATGTTCATTTTAGGTTATAGGAACACATTGTGAGAGTAACTCCTTTTAGACAGCTCTACAGATTTTAATGAAATTTTGTTTGATTGTTTGTCACAATATTTAGTTTTGATTCTTCAAATTTTAGTTAATATTCAACTTTAATGCGTCAGCTGGGGACATTGTCTATGTGCAGCAATCTTGTTCATTATAGTTTTCTCACCAAATGCTTATTACAGCGTCTTGATATTTTGTATGCAGCATCAGCATGTGGTCCCATATTGATAAATTCCATTCATGTTTGTTTCTCACCTACCTCATGAAATGAAATTTGTCCATATCTTAAATTTTGTGTGTGTCCTTTATCGACGCACCTGGGCCATATATTACTTTTTGCAGATTCTTATGCTTCTTATATTTTTCTTTCATACTAGGGTATCTGTGTCGAGTCTGACCCTAGCTACATCAACCGATTCTTTGATCTGATAGACCAGATTGACTTTGATTTTATTGGTAAGTTTTTAGTGTAAACATATTTTATTGATCATTTGTATTACATTTTACAAACAAAGCAACATAACAAAAAATACAAATATACAAATTAATAAAAAGATTCCAAAACAAGATTCCAAGTCTCATATAAAATCTGTCTCCATAGAGTTTTTTATAATTTGTTGCAAAAGCAACAGATAAGAGTCACTTTTGTTCCATCAGTCATCTTGCAGTTTTAAAATGTTTTGCCAAAGTTTTCTATGGCATTGTCTGGATATTTTGTATTTAACTTCATCCTGTAGTACCGTGTGGTTTTAAGCAATTTTATCCCAGTAAACTTATCTTGTCTTTCTGTTTACTGAATATCTTAAAAATTAGCAAAGGGAAGCCAACAGACGCCACTGGTTTATTGATATTTGGTATATTAATTTGGCTCGAAATCTGGGTTATGAAGGGTGGGGTCCCATAACATGGGATTGGATTTCAGGTCAGTCCCTCACCCACTTCTTGTTTAATGAAATCTGGCCATTTTTATGACAGATTTTTAGGACTTTTATGACATTTACTTGAGTTTAATTTATAATCCTAAGAATCAATTGTTTGGTTTCCATTTCCATAACTTATTTTGTATTGTTTTTTCCTGTGCATTGATTAGAGTACCAGATACACATTCCTTAAAATCTAAGATAATCAGACCTGCCAACCTTCCTGATTTTCACTACTTTTCCTGATTTTTATGCCCCATCTACGAAAGTAGAGGGCATATAGTGTTCGGCTCTGTTCGTCCGTCTGTTCGGATGTCCGTCCCACATCCAATATTTCCAAATTTGCACTTACTGACAAATGCCACATCAATCATATTGGTAGGGTAGGTGCATCTAGTGATGATAAGAACATTGGATGTGACCTATATTTTCCCCATGAATGACCACTTATAGAAGAATGGTTAAAGTCCATTCCTTCTTACTGACAAATGCCACTGTAACCTAATTGGTATGGTAGGTGCACCTAGTGATGATAAGAACATTGCATGCTTGGGATGCTGGATGTGACCTATATTTTCTGCATGAATGATCATGTACAGAAAAATGGTTAAAGTCTATTCCCTCTAACTGACGAATGCCACTGTAACCAAATTGGTATGGTAGGTGCACCTAGTGATGCGCAGCACAATGCATGCTTCAGATGCTGGATGTGACCTATGTTTTCTGCATGAATGATCATGTACAGAAAAATGGTTAAAGTCTATTCCCTCTTACTGACCAATCCTATATGACCACTTATAGATGAATGGTTCAAGTCCATTCCTCCTTACTGACAAGTGCCATACCAACCAAATAGGTAGAGTAGGTGCACCTAGTGATGCTTAGCACAATGCACACTTTGGATGCTGGATGTGACCTATATTTTCCACATGGATGGCCTCTTAAAGAAGACTGGTTAAAGTCCATTCCCACTTAATGACATGTGCCAAATCTACTCTATTGTTATGATAGGTGCACCTAGTGATGCTAAGCACAATGCATGCTTTGGATGCTGGCTGTGACCTATATTTTCCACATGAATTACCACTTATAGAAGAATGGATAAAAAGACAATTCTTTTTTTACTGACAAATGCCACATCAACTATATTGGTAGGGTAGGTGCACCTAGTGATGCTTAGCACAATGCATGCTTTGGATGTTGGCAGTGACCTATATTTTCCGCATGAATGACCACTTATAGAAGAATGGTTAAGTTAAAGTCCATTCCTTCTGACTGACAAGTGCTTTAATAGCAACCATGTTGATGCTTTAGTGATTGTGGAAAAAAATAAATATTGCGAGATGGGGCATTATGTCTTTTGGACATATTCTTGTTTTGTCTGAATTTTATAATGAATTTATAATCAATATTACATGGAACATCACAGAAATAATTGAAAACCTGATTTCAAAATTTTAAAAATTGGCAGCCAAATTATTCAAAGTATATCAAAAAATATTGGACTGCCAACTTTCATAATTTTCAACTGTTATCCCGTTTTTTGGTCTTTATTTTATAATGAATATAATATGAAACATCAAAGAAATAGTGAAAACCTGATTTTAAAATTTCAAAAGTTGACCGCCCTGTAAATCTTAGAATTTTCCAAGATCAGTGGATACATCTTATTTCAGCTGAAGCATTCAAGACTAATATGGTAGCATTTATCCAAGTATTTTCACTCCTCATCTGGGTACCTGTCAGCTGTTTCTGTTTCTGTAAGGTAAGTTTCACACACAAGCTAAGGAAAAAGGCATTGTGGACTAAAGCCTTCTTGAACAAACCTTTTAGCTATCCTTCTTCTGAAAGAAGGTAAGTTTAGCGCATGAGCTTAGGAAAAAACCATTGTGGACTAAAGCCTTCTTCTAACAAACCTTTTAGCTCTTTTTCATTAGAGGGGTTAGAAAAGACATGAGGTACAAAAATAGTTTTAATTTAATAAGATTGAAATGAGAAATATAGAGAAAAAATTAGGAAACAAATTACTGTAGTAGTAAAAGAGAGTAAAGAGACACATTAAAATTGCATAAGTTCCTCCTCTAAAAAAACAAGAAATGGTAGCTAGTAGCCTTTTAAAGCCTTTCAGGAAATGTCATAAAGAAACATGCAACTAAACTGGCAATTTTTATTCAAAGAAATACATTTGAACTCTATGATAAAAATTCATGAGCTTTGAAGACATTGAAGTTTCTGAAAAATAAATAAAAGAAATAAATTTTGAAAATACTACTGTACAGTGGGAAATATTCGCCAGGTTGTAATTTTAGCTATATTGGCGACTATTTCTCTATCGGGAAATTAAAAACCCACGTAAAATAGAATCAATATAAATTTGTCTTGAGAGTATTATTAAATCATGTAAATAAATGTCTGTGTATTTATAACAACTTAGTCATTTGGTATGAAATCGTGAAATTTGCACGCCGTAAAAATTACCCGCTATACGGTATGTCCTCCAACCCATAGAAATCACAAAGTACTGCTGGTACCCCGAGTACTTAGAAGTTACATAAGAAATAAACCATTCTTATCAGATATACAATACTCATGTAATTTAGTACAGCAGTAGAGGGATATATACTCTAGTATTGAGTGTTTTTTTCTGTTTGTCTGTCGGTCTGTTTCTGTCTGTCTGTGTGTCTGTCTGATTGTTTGTTTGTTTGTGTCTGTCTGTCTGTCCTTCTCTATCTGTCTGTCTGTGTCTGTCTGTCTGTCTGTCTGTCGGTTGTTGGTTCCAAATCAGTTAACTCTCTGGTTAAATATAGTGCTTTATGTCTTT
The DNA here is from genome assembly GCA_963971305.1 of Arcuatula senhousia. Classification (NCBI taxonomy): domain Eukaryota; kingdom Metazoa; phylum Mollusca; class Bivalvia; order Mytilida; family Mytilidae; genus Arcuatula; species Arcuatula senhousia. Next base: position 3,905,696 of record OZ020317.1, on the reverse strand, counting down.
TTGGACATATTTTCGTTCAATTTTATGTTTAGCTGGTCCAGGTGAGCTATTGCCATCACTTGGCGTCCGTCGTCATCGTCATCGTCGTCCGTTAACAATTTTTCAAAAATCTTCTCTGAAAATACTGAACAGAATTTAATGAAACTTGGTATGATTGATCCATAGGGTGTCCTGCACCAAACTTTTGTTTCGATTTTTTATCCGTCAAAAAACATGGCAACTGTTTCTAAAAATAGACCAATAACTATTGCAGATAGAGAAAAGCTGTTGCTTGCTTAAATGATCAGCTCATTTAGCTCTACAAAAGTATTCATAGCATTGAAGTTGTCAGATGACCCCTTATAGGGGTAACAGCCCCTTAAAGGTGAAAAATAATGTTTTTGGCATATTAAATGAAAACTATTGCAGATAGAGAAAAGCTGTTGCTTGCTAAAATGTTCAGCTCATTTAGCTCTACAAAAGTCTCCGAAGGGTTAAAGCAGTCAGATAACCCCTTACAGGGGTTACAGCCCCTTAAAAGCGAAAAATAGTGTTTTTTGCCTGTAGAATGAAAACTAGTGCAGGTAGAGAATAGCTGTTGCTTGCTTAAATGTTCAGTTATTTAGGTCTTCATAGGGTCGAAGTTGTCAGATGACCCCTTTTAGGGGTTACAGCCCCTTAAATGCGAAAAATAGTGTTTTGGTCTGTAGAATGAAAACTATTGCAGATAGAGAAAAGCTGTGGCATTTGGCCTATGGAATGAAAACTATTGCAGATAGAGAAAAGCTGTTGCTTGCTTAAATGTTCAGCTCATTTAGCTCAACAAAAGCATTTAGAGGGTTGAAGCTTTTAGATGACCCCCTATAGGGATTACAGCCCCTTAATTAACATGTTTTTATGTTTTTGGCTTACATAATGAAAACTATAGCAGAAAAAGAAAATTGGTTGCTTGCTTTAATGTTCAGTTCATTAAGCTCTCAACAAAAGTCTCTATAGAGTCAAAGTTGTCAGACAGCCCTTAGAATAACATGTTTCAACGTTTTTTGGCCTACAGAATGAAAACTATCGCTGAAAGAGAAAAAGCTGTTGCTCGCTTAAATGTTCAGCTTATTTAGCTTTACAAAGTTCTTCATAGGGTTGACATCAAGACCAGGTGAGCGATTCAGGCTCCTGGGAGCCTCTTGTTTGTCCCTCCTTTGACAAAAAGTTATGAATGGCCAAATATATGTATTATTTTCTGTGACCATAATAAACTTTTTGTAAGACTATTGTGGAAAATGAATTTCATGAAAAGTATAATAGCTAAACATCTTATATTTGGTAAAGTTGTAAACTCAGGGTTATGGTCTACATGACTGTCACCATGTCTTTTGACCATGACCTTATTTTAATACCAACTTAGGTCTTTTTTCAGACAGTAAACTTCTCTTTAAGACTTTTGTGTAAAATGAATTTCTTTCAAAGTATAATAGCTATAGCTAGGCATTTTACATTTGGTAAACAGACAGTTTGGGCTATGGTCTACAAAACTTTCACCATGCGGTGTGACCTTTACCCCATTTTCATGCTTCAGTGACTGAACTTTTTTTTTCAGACTGTAAAATTCTTTAGACTTTGGAAAATTAATTACTTAAAAAGTATGATAACTAGGCATCTGATATTCAGGATATCAATGAATTAGGTTAAGGTCCTTGCCTTCGTCACTATGTCATCTGACCTTGACCTCGTTTTTTTAGCTCACCTGACCCGAAGGGTCATGTGAGCTATTGGCGTCACTTGGCGTCCGTCGTCCGTCCGTAAACTTTTTCAAACGTTAACTCCTCTGACACCATAAGTCCAATTGAAACCAAACTTGGTGTAGTTGATCTTTAGTGTATGGCCTACAAAACTATCGTTCGGATTTTTGATTTTTAAAAAAACATGGCCGCCGTGGCTAAAAATAAAACATAGGGGTAAAATGCAGTTTTTTGCAAATAACTCAAAAATGGCTACAGATATCAAAATTCTGGCATGGGTAAAAGTGATCAGCACCTCAAGAGCAAGAACCCATGTAGGAGTTATTGCCCTTTTTGTGGATTTTTTTGCAAATTTTACACCTGTTTAGCTCAATATCTTGAAAACTATACTAGATATTTGAGAAATTTAAATTGCATATTGTTGAGCACATCAAGATCTACAAAACATGTAACAGAGTCAATGTTGTAGGACCTTTCCTTTTAGGAGTTATTGCCCTTAGGACGTCAAAATTTAGCATTTTAACAGCATTTCCTCATTACATTGAAAACGTTAACTCCTTTGACACTTTAAGTCCAAATGGAAACAAACTTGGTATAGTTGTTCATTAGCATTAGGTGTATAGAACTGATGTGGGAATTTTTGATTGGTTGTAAAACATGGCTGCTGTGGCTAAAAATAGAACATAGGGGTAAATGGCAGTTTTTTGCAAATAACTCTAAAACGGTGACAGATTTCAAAATTTTGATTGGGAACAAAAGTGATCAGCACCTCAAGATCTACCAGCTCTGAAATTTTGAAGAAAATCCAACAACCCATGTAGGAGTTATTGCCCTTTTTGTGGATTTTTTGCAAATTTTGCACCTGTTTAGCTCAATATCTTGAAAACTATACAAGATATTTGAGAAATTTAAATTGCATATTGTTAAGCGCATCAAGATCTACAAAATTTGTAACAGGGTCAATGTTGTAGGACCTTTCCTTTGAGGAGTTATTGCCCTTGGAACGTCAACATTGATTATTTTAACTGCATTTCCTTATTTTTGAAAATGTTAACTCCTCTGACACTTTAAGTCCAAATGGAACCAAACTTGGTATTATTGTTTATTATTATTAGGTGTATAGAACTGGTGTGGGGATTTTTGATTGGTTGTAAAACATGGCTGCTGTGGCTAAAAATAGAACATTAGGTTAAACTGCATTTTTTTGCAAATAACTCAAAAAGGGTGACAGATTTTTAGATTTTGATTGAGAACAAAAGTGATCAGCACCTTTAGATCCACCATATTGTCAGATGACCCCCTTATTAATCTTATAACCCTTTCAACGTTAAATAGATTTTGCCTTATAACCTTTACTTCAGGCACATATGTCAGGTGAGCGATTCAGGCTCCTGGGAGCCTCTTGTTTACGAATGAAAAAACAATATTAATAGTCATTTAGTGTACTAAATGGCTATTTATATTGTTTTTTCAGTCTTTTATGTTAAGTCTGTTTCTCATTGACTTAGATATCTAGAACCTTAGTTGGTCCATTGGTACACCTTTGCTGCTTTTAAGCTTGCACAGATTGAAATATAAAAGAAGAGATTTTAAATGCATGTTTTTTTCTGTATTTTTAGGATAGGAAAAACAAAAAATGGTTCAGGACGGAAGAAAAAATTGAAAGAAGAACGGTAGGTGTTATATAGGAGTGTTTGCTTAGCTCATTAGTGATGTCATATTCACTAATTTGCATCTCATTCAGTGTCAAATTGGATGGCAATAAACAGTGCTATAAACAAACATCTATGGACAGTATAATTTACCCAATTGTTTCTGAACCAAGTGATTTTTCGTTGAAAATTTGTAACTAACCAAATTTTCCATCTTTAGAGCCACTGAATATTTATTTTCAAAATGCATCACAGAAATGATCTTTTTCTAAAAATTGTAGAACCTATAGAATTTTTACAAAAAAGTTATGACAATTTAAAGACGTTTTCCAACACTGTTTTATTGTCCTCTTGCCCTCCAAAAAATTTCCACCCACAGGTAAGCAGTGACATCACAGCAAACATTCCCATACTGTTATATTTAGCTAAAAGCAGATATAGTTTTGTTCCTATATATTTAATATAAACAACAATTTTGAAAAAAATTATCATAGAATAATTTCTGCAAGGAATTACACTATATAAAAGCCAGTAGATGTAGTGTTAAAAGAGTGAAAAAAATATTTACATTTAATGAAAATATACCTGAAAAACCTGTGGTTCTATTTTTCTAAAAAATTGATATATATAGAATATAGGACTTTTTTATTTTGGGATCGATTTTATCACTTTTTTTGGTGAACCCGAAGGGTGAACCAAAAACCAAGTGATAAAGTCGATCTCAAAATCAAAAAGTCATATATTCTCTTTATCGGTAAGTAATTGTGACGTGTTGTACTGACCCGATAATTTCGGTGATACACACCTGTTCGTGAGACAGACTTTATCAGCCAGTACACATCAAAAGAAAAATGTACTAATTACCGATAATAATTTTTACCTTCTGATCAGTCACTTTTACCTTATAATAAGTCACTTTTGACTTATGATCAGTCACTTTTACCTTATAATAAGTCACTTTTACCTTATGATCAGTCACTTTTACCTTATGATCAGTCACTTTTACCTTATGATCAGTCACTTTTACCTTATGATCAGTCACTTTTACCTTATGATAGATAACTTTTACCTTATGATAGATACGTAACTTTTACCCAAAGTGTTACCTTCTTAAACAATTTACTTTTGTTCAGAAAATATTTGGTTAAAATATAAGAAGTATCATTCTAAGAAAATTTCAATCCAATTCTAGTCATGAGTAAAGGATGACTATTCAAAATAAATAGTTTTCTATCCTGTATAAGATTTGCAATGCTGTGTTTTCTTCAAATTCACAATTAACTCTCCTGTTTTAACCAATTAATCTTTCAGAATCGTAACTTAATGGTAGACCAGGATGGCCGCCCAGTTGTACGTAAAACCAAACCTCGCCCAGACAATAAGTACCTCATGATGGAGCCTCGCACCCTGACAGGGCGTCCTTATAGTAGTCGCCCTCCAAGTTCAAGGGGAGGGGCAAGGAGCGAGGGCTCGAAGAAAAATAGAATCAAACCCAACAAGAAACGAAGTAGGAAGGATGAGAACTACTTGAATATGTCAAGAGATCTTGATGGGGATAGTGTAGCTTAGGCCAACATGAAAAATACCGTAGCCTGTCCAAATTTATCCAGCCACCTAAAAAACAATTTTGGGGATTTTTTGGCAAAGTATGCTTATTTTTGGTCAATTTATTTAAAAATGGTTGAACATTTTATGAAAATGGAAAAAATAAGAAAAATAAAATTCCCCAACCCGCCCCTTATTTTCAAGGAATTTGGATGAGAATCTAGGAATTATTTTATTAAGGCCTCAAGTATCAGTGGGTTATTTCAGGGACATTAAGTCTAAGCAAAGTATGTCGATCTGAAAATTTTATAATTTTTATGATTGTTTATATTAAGTTGCAAGGAGGGTCAGTAAAGTTTTCTTAAAATGGTTCAATTATATACTGTAAAGATAGAATGTTTTGTGTAGGATTACTACTCCCGGCAAAAAAGTTTGTTGGGCTATATAGGAATCATCCTGTTGGGCTGTCCACATATCTTGTAAGCACAACTCCTCCTAAACCACTGAATGGATTGTAATGAAACTTTACATGAAGGGATAATATCATTTGGCAATAAGCTTAAAGAATTTTCATTGCTGCCAGATTTCATTCAGGGGAGATAACAGGACTTTAGTCTTTTATTAATTTTGTGTCAAAGTATGAAGTGGGGGGGGTTTCCCTTGATGAACCCACTTACAATTTTTGTTGTTTTTCACTAAATTACCAATCTCAAAATATCTGCACTTTTGCATGAATTTATTTCCCCCACGATAGGTTTCCTTTACAACAATGTAAAATATAACATTTGACATTTAATTTTTGTCCATTTACTTTTAAAAGTGCAAACAAGGGTCTGGAAACGGTCATATTTGCCGGTCATGACCGAAATTTTGTCCTAAATGACCGACTGAAAATACTCCCAATCGGACAAATTACAATTTTATTGTCAGTATTATTTGACTAATCGGTCATATAATTGTTTAATTATCTTCCTGGGCATCCGGTCTTGTGGTCATTAATCTTAGCCTCAGGGTTACGCTAATTAGATAATCGGTCACACCTGTCTGATCATGGCCACTGTGCTGTGTGCATTTACCTACATTGTATGGTTTTAATCAAATGAATCAATTAGGTTATCAATCGTCCTGAGATGCCCATTATGTTTATTTAGAAATAATTTCTCCTAATGTTGGTATTTAATCAAAACATGTGCAAACCATGTTTACATTTTCATGGTATTTGATTACGCATGTGCGGGGATTAATTTATTTTGTAATTAATCATTCACTGTACAGATTGTTTTGATACTAATAAAAACAATAATTATTACCAATTTCACATTTAAAGGAACATTTCTCAGTCTTTCTTGACATTTGATATGTTTATTTTTCAAACAGAACGAGCTATCCCAATTTATCAACATACGGGCAATTCTACTTTCACTTTTACACGAAACGTGTTTTGTTTTCAATGAAAACAACTGATATTTTAATCTTTGAAGAGACTCTACCTGAAATAAAAACTTGACCTGGATATCAAGTTGAATGTCAGAAAACCCTATACAGAAGCAAACACTGCTTTATAGATTAAAAGATGGTTTTCAGAAGGGGATAAGGGAAAAAGGGGGGGTCATTGTATGTTCATATATGTATGCAGCACAATTGGACAAAAATGACCGAAATCAGTTCAAAAAATTTCCAGACCCTTGAGTGCAAATCTAAATATTTGACTTCTATATGTATAATAAATGTCACATCTTTTCTACATGTATTAAATATTTGAGAATTTGACATTTAATTATGACCTGTGTCCAATTTTCAGTAATTTTATGGTTGTCAAATAAGCAGCAATTTTACGGTTAATATTGCAATTTTTAAGATTTAATCTTAATATTTGACTTTTATAATATGAAATTAGTCTATTAGAATTTTATCATTTGAGGTTAAATGAAATAATTATTCATGAAGTCCTAATTTTGTTGTAATGTGTGGGTGACATTCAGTGCATCAGCCACAAAATATCAGAATCCAACAAAAATGTTAGTTTATGCCCACCCCCCCTCCCCCACACCTTTTCGAAACAAAGTTTTTGGCTTATATATGAATGGACTTAATTACCTCATAAATCCAAACTCTCCATAATGTGCTGAATAGACATTGATGAAATTTTGAATGAAAGAATTACATCATATGAAGATGTGAATTTCTTTTACTTTGTAAATGCTCAATTTACATGTAAAAATACCAAAACAGGTGTACGTGTTTGTAATATTTTGTATGTAGTTTGTAGATTCTTTGTGAAGTAGAATTTTAGTGTAACAAAGTCATTCTTACAAAATTGTAACTTAAAGCGGGAAATTTTAGAGAGTTGCAAATATCATGATTTGTATCCAAAAGGGAAGGTGTTAATTTTAGTGGTCAGAATCTGGAGTGTATACAATACATTAGTAAATAATATTAAGCTATCTTTAATTTTAGTGATTCCTTGGACCTCCCGAATGAAGCAAAAATAAGAACCTCACGAATATTTTTCACTATATAATTTTTTACTCCATTTAATAATTTCCACTATATGATATATCATGTAATTTTTTACTCCTTTTAAAGACAGACATATTGGATGCAACAATTTCTTATTACCCCTAAAAGATTTATCATATTCCAATCACTTACAGGCCTCAGAACATTAGATACAATAAAATGTAGAAATATTTGCTTGGGGGTTATTTTCGCTTAATTTGCAATCACAAAATAACCGCAAATATATCCCCCAAGCGAATGATTTATCCTTTAAGTACCAGATAGATTATGAATTGTTGAAAAATCATGAAATTTCCCCCCACGCGAATGATTAACTTAACAAAAATGTGAAAATATCCTCCCGCGAAAATTTCCACTTTTACAGTATGAAGAAAAATTATTATACTTGATATACATCTACCTGGTAGAAATAATGCAGTTGGCTGATAAAAAATATATATATAGTGAAAGTAGCAAATATTATTAGACTCATTATGTAAGTTCCTTGGGGGATAGTTTGAAATATAACAAAAGCATACAATTTAGCATTAAATCAAAATTTGGTTATTATTTTACTTTCATATTTGTAGAAACATGCATAATATTGTTTGGTTTTTTTTTTTCATATACATTATTTATTACAAATGTCGACAGAATTTTTATATAAACTCCTCAAACAAAGTTTCTGGGGTAATAGAATCACCCTGTCTGTCTGTCTGTCCTCATATATCATACATACAAGTGCAACTCCTGAACTGCTTGATGGATTTTGTTGATACTTTGCATGAAGGAAGATCATCATATTGCAATGTGAATGAAAAAAAATCATTGATCCTGCATATTATTAAAGGGAGATAATTGGACTTAATTTTTTTTCTATAGTAAGATCATTTTGAAGCAGGGGTATCATTTGTGAGCTTGCTCACAGTATTCCAAGTTTTGTTTCACAATTACATATCATTTATTTGAAATCTTGCATAATATTGTTTTTTTCTACATTTTTTTGTTAGAATATATAGTTATTTTGTGCTGCAATTTCATGAATACTCCTCATATTTTAAAAATATTACTGAACATAATTTAGTCAATATTAATGATGTTAATGTTTGTAACTTTTTTTTGCTAAGAGTATGTCTCATTTGAAACTTTTGATTAATTGGCCAAATTTTTTTTTTTTTACTTAAATGTTACTGTTTAAAACATGCTTTTACAGCATACCGAAATGAACAGTTTTATTACCCCCCCCCCCCCAGCATTGCATAGTATTTTGTATTTTAAATGTTTAAACAGGGTATAGAAATTTTATAGAATGTTATTATTGCAATTTTAACTTTTTGTAGCTTTAAAATGTTAATTGTTTAAAACTTTTTTTTCCATCTTGATAATATAAGTAATTCTATACAGAAAGAACATATTTAGGAGTATTAAATTACTATATAATTAATTATGGCTTTGGTTTCAAAATTTTTGTGGGGTATCAATTTTCGTGAATGGGCCCAATCCATAAGATTTGGTTCCAACAAAAGGAAATTCAACATTGTTTGATGTTCAGCAAACATCAGAACCTACAACTTGGCTTATTTTTCAGCAATAAAATAATTGGTATCCACGAAAATAAATGAAACCATCTCATTAACTCCACAATTTTTTTTTCATAATTTAACTAAAATCCTGACATTCCAAAAAATTGGAATATTATTCCGTCCTTTTATTTTGTTGTACATTGTTACTGTTTTTTCTACTATATTTATTTATTACTTTATATATTTATAATGATGTTTGCATTTTTTTATAGATTTTTACAAAGAAATAAATGTGTACGTAGTATTTTGCATTTCTTTATTGTGTGAAAGTTGCTAAGAAGTGTTGATTGGGGCATTTAATGTCTGGAGTGAACACAAAAATAAGCTGAATCAAAAGACAACAACATTAAGGATATTAGAGATTTTTTGACATTTTTGACATTTTTTTGGAATCCTCTGTTTTTTCCCCATCAAAATAAGGCCAAATTTTTTGTACAGTAACCCCTATTTTTTTCTTTTTTATGAGGTCTTCATTACATCATAAATATCTGTCATTGTCTGTTTTACGAATTAATTTCATATTCCTATCAGGTTTAAACAGCTAAACTATTCTAAAATGAAAGCTATGAAAAAAACAGAGAAAGCCTTTTCCCGCCAAATTTTGAACTCTTATTAGTCCCCTACAGGCAAAGCCATAGGGGACTATAGGTTTGAGCTCTGTCCGTCCGTCCGTCACGCCTCAGTTTTCCGCACTTTTTTTCTAAACGCTTATAGATAATGAACTGATTTTTGGTATGTGAGTTTACCTTGATGAGTTACAGATCAAGTTTGAGTTTCGTGCCGGTCCATAAATTTTTATGGGAGTTATGGCCCTTTGAACTTTGAAAATTCACTAAAATTTCAGTTTTCCTCCTTTTTTTCTTAACGCTTATAGATAGTGAAATGATTTTTAGTATGTGAGTTAACCATGATGAGTTACAGATCAATTTTGAGTTTCATGTCTGTCCACAAATTTTTATGGGATTTATGGCCCTTTGAACTTTCAAAATTCATTAAAATTTCAGTTTTATGCACTTTTTTTCTAAACGCTTATAGATAATGAACTGATTTTTATACGACCGCAAAAAATTTGCGGACGTATTATGGTATGATGCTGTCGTCGTCGTTGTCGTCGTCGTCGTTGTCGTCGTCGGTGTCTGTTAACTTTTTAGTGTTTCCACAATAACTTTAGTTCCAGTTATCCAATTGCTATGAAACTTGACAATGATGTTCCTTACCATAAAAGGATGAATGGGATTGATTTTGGGGGTCCCCCCATTTTTCGTTTAGAAATTAGGGGCCAAAAAAGAGCCAAAAATACTGCTTTTTTGTTTGTTTCCACAATAACTTTAGTTCTAGTTATCCGATTGCTATGAAATTTGACAGTGATATTCTTTACCATACAAGGATGAATGGGATTGATTTTGGGGGTCCCCCTTTTTTTTGTGTCGAAATTAGGGGCCCAAAAGGGGCAAAAAATTCAAATATTTTACTTGTTTCCACCATAACTTTGGTCCTAGTTGGCTTAATGATGTGAAATTTGTCAAGAATGTTTTTTACAATAAAAGAATGAACCTAATGAATTTTTGTGCCCCCTTTTTCTCCGTTGTGTAATTAGGGGCCAAAAGGGGCCAAAATAAAAACTTTTATTTGTGGTCCGATTTTGAAATTTTTTTTTGCATGTTTGTTCTTGTCAAATAGCGGATACAAAATTAAGAATTAATTTTTGCGACCCCCCCTTTTTCCCCCTATTACGTAATTAGGGGCCAAATGGGGCCAAAATCGAAACTTTATTTATTTGTGGTCCGATTTTGAAATTTTTTTTTGCAAGTTTAGTCTTGTCATGTAGCGAATCCCAATTTGGGAATTAATTTTTGCGACCATCCCTTTTTTCACTTGTTTGGTAATTAGGGGCCAAAAGGGGCCGTAATCAAAACTTTTTTATTTCTGGTTTGTTTTTGAACATTTTTTTTGCAAGTTTATTTTTGTCAAGTAGCGGATCCAAATTTGAGAATTTATTTTTGCGACCCCCACCCGTTTTTCACCTGTTACGTAATAAGGGGCCAAAAGGGGCCAAAATCGAAACTTTTTTAATTGTCGTCTGATTTTGACAATTTTTTTGCAAGTTTATTCTTGTCAAGTAGTAGATATATTTTTGTGTCCCCTTTTTTACTGTTACGTTATTAGGGACCAAAAGGGGCCAAAATTGTAACTTTTTTATTTCTAGACCGAATTTGAAAAATTTTTTTGCATGTTTGTTCTTGTCAAATAGCGGATACAAAATTAAGAATTAATTTTTGCGACCCCCCCTTTTTCCCCCTAATACGTAATTAGGGACCAAATGGGGCCAAAATCGAGACTTTCCGATTTCGAAATTTTTTTTTTTGCAAATTTATTCTTGTCAGGTAGCGATTCTAAATTTAAGAATAAAATTTTGGGGGCTGTAATCATAATTTAAAAAAAAATCTTGTTTGATTTTTAATTTTAACATTATTCTTTTAAAGAGTAGAATACAACATTCAAAATTTATATTTTTACCCCCTGGGTCGAAAGTCCATCAGAGAAGCATGTGTCAAAAACCTTTGTAAGTCCACCATGGGCTGCATGAGTCCAGAGCATTAGACTATCCATATTTGGCCTAAAACGTACAGGGTTCAACATGTTGCGGTCGTATCATGCTGCGCTCGGCGAAGCTTTTTATTGGTATGTGAGTTAACCATGATGAGTTACAGATCAAGTTTGAGTTTCGTGTCGGTCCACAAGTTTTTATTGGAGTTATTGCCCTTTCAACTTTGAAAATTCACTTAAATTTCAGTTTTCTGCACTTTTTTTCTAAACGCTTATATATAATTAACTGTTTTTGGTATGTGATTTTACCATAAATAGTTACAGAATAAGTTTGAGTTCTGTGCCGGTCAACAAATTTTTATCGGAGTTATGGCGCTTTGAACTTTGAAAATTCACTAAAATATCAGTTTTCTGCACTTTTTTTCTAAATGCTTATAGATAATGATCTGATTTTTAGTATGTGTTTTGATTTTTGGTATGTGATTTGACTATGATGAGTTACAGATTAAGTTTGAGTTTCGTGTCGGTCCACAAATTTTAACGGGAGTTACATGTATGGCCCTTTGAAGTTTGAAAATCCATTGCAATTTTATTTTCTACACTTTTTTATTGTTCTTTTCATTTGTTTGACAAATTGTTACCAGTGAATGAAATATGAGGCCGGTAGGGGACCATGTATTGTTTTGCAATACTCTCAGAATCTTTAAAACGAGTACTGTAACCTATCAAAATTTTTAACTTATTCTGTAACCTTCCCTTATGATTTAAGGCATCGAATTCGAAACCTCATATCGCTTTCAAAGTCACCCTCGAACACCCTTAAAAAAAAACTTAAGTTAAACGTTGCGAGTCTGAAAAGGTGCAAAAACCAAAATAAGCTTAACCAAATGACAACAGCAGGAAGCAATAGAAAGTATCACAAAGAATGTCAAAAGGTGAAAAATTTGAAAACAAAATAAACAGAAAAAGACAACAGTCTGAAGCAACACAAAACATAACTTAAGAAACACCCATTTGAATGTTGGATGTTTTAAAAGGCGAAGTCAAAGACAACAGCATAAAACAAAACATAACTACTGACTTACAATACAACCAAGTACAACCAGCAATGTTAACTCTCAACTCAGGTTCCCAGTTGGAAGGATAAGTCAGTTGCCCAGCCTTGTTTAGAGCAAAATTGTCAGTTGTTTTCCTAGCCCTTGTATAAAGCCAATACCTGTCAGTCGTTTCTCTAGCCCTTTTCTAAAGTCGATACTTGTCGGTTGTTTTTCTAGCAATGTCTAAAGTCAATACTGGTCAGTTATTTCCCTTACCCATGTCTAAAGTCAATACTGGTCAGTTATTTCCCTTACCCATGTCTAAAGTCAATACTGGTCAGTTATTTCCCTTGCCCATGTCTAAAGTCAATACTGGTCAGTTATTTCCCTTGCCCATGTCTAAAGTCAATACTGGTCAGTTATTTCCCTTGCCCATGTCTAAAGTCAATACTGGTCAGTTATTTCCCTTGCCCATGTCTAAAGTCAATACTGGTCAGTTATTTCCCTTGCCCATGTCTAAAGTCAATACTGGTCAGTTATTTCCCTTACCCATGTCTAAAGTCAATACTGGTCAGTTATTTCCCTTGCCCATGTCTAAAGTCAATACTGGTCAGTTATTTCCCTTACCCATGTCTAAAGCCAATACTTGTCAGTTGTTTCCCTAGCCTTGTCTAAACTCAATACTTGTCAGTTGTTTCCCTAGCCTTGTCTAAAGCCAATACCTGTCAGTTGTTTCCCTAGCCTTGTCTAAAGCCAATACTTGTCAGTTGTTTCCCTAGCCCTTGTCTTAAGTCAATACTTGTCAGTTGTTTCTCTAGCCTTGTCTGAAGCCAATACCTGTCAGTTGTTTCCCTAGCCTTGTCTAAAGCCAATACTTTTCAGTTGTTTCCCTATCCCTGTCAAAAGCCAATACATGTCAGTTGTTTCTCTAGCCTTGTCTAAAGCCAATACCTGTCAGTTGTTTCCCTAGCCCTTGTCTAAAGCCAATACCTGTCAGTTGTTTCCCTAGCCCTTGTCTAAAACCAATACCTGTCAGTTGTTTACCTAGCCCATGTCTAAAGCCAATACTTGTCAATTGTTTCCCTAGCCCTTGTCTAAAGCCAATACTTGTCAGTTATTTCCCTAGCCTTGTCTAAAGCCAATACTGGTCAGTTATTTCCCTAGCCTTGTCTAAAGCCAATACTTGTCAGCTGTTTCCCTAACCTTGTCTAAAGTCAATACTGGTCAGTTATTTCCCTAGCCTTGTCTAAAGCCAATACTTGTCAGCTGTTTCCCTAGCCAATACTGGTCAGTTATTTCCCTAGCCCTTGTCTAAAGCCAATACTTGTCAGCTGTTTCCCTAGCCTTTGTCTAAAGTCAAACTTGTCAGTTGTTTCCCTAGCCCTTGTCTAAAGCCAATACTTGTCAGTTATTTCCCTAGCCTTGTCTTAAGTCAATACTGGTCAGTTATTTCCCTAGCCCTTGTCTAAAGCCAATACTTGTCAGCTGTTTCCCTAGCCTTGTCTAAAGTCAGTACTGGTCAGTTATTTCCCTAGCCTTGTCTAAAGCCAATACTTGTCAGCTGTTTCCCTAGCCTTGTCTAAAGCCAACATCAGTCAGTTGTTTACCTAGCCCTTGTCTAAAACCAATACCTGTCAGTTGTTTCCCTAGCCTTGTCTAAGGCAAATACTTGTCAGTTATTTCCCTAGCCCTTGTCTAAAGCCAATATATGTCAGTTGTTTCCCTAGCCATTGTCTAAAACCAATACTGGTCAGTTGTTTTCCTAGCCTTTGTCTAAAGCCAATACCTGTAAAGTTGTTTCCCAAACCTTTGTTTAAAGCCAATACTTGTCAGTTGTTTCTCTAGCCCTTGTCTAAAGCCAATACTTGACAGTTGTTTCCCTAATCCTTGTCTAAAGCCAATACTTGTCAGTTGTTTCCCTAACCCTTGTCTAAATCCAATACTTGTCAGTTTTCCATTGTGGATATTTAAAATATACGTTTATAATGTAGGTTGTGTCGCGTACACTTATTCCACATCTCATTTTCTTCTAATGTTTACCTAGCCCTTGTCTAAAGTCAATACCTGTCAGATGTTTCCCTAGCCTTGTCTAAAACCAATACTTGTCAGTTGTTTCCCTAGCCCTTGTCTAAAGCAAACACCTGTCAGTTATTTTCCTAGCCTTCGTCTAAAGCAAATACTTGTCAGTTGTTTCCCTAGCCTTTGTCTAAAGCCAATACTTGTCAGTTATTTTCCTAGCCCTTGTCTACAGTCAATACTTGTCAGTTATTTTCTTAGCCCTTGTCTAAAGCCAATACCTGTCAGTTGTTTCCCTAGCCCTTGTCTAAAGCCAATACCTGTCAGTTGTTTCCCTAGCCTTTGTCTAAAGTCAATACTTGTCAGTTGTTTCTCTAGCCCTTGTCTAAAGTCAATACCTGTACGTTGTTTTCCTAGCCCTTGTCTAAAGTCAATACTTGTCAGTTGTTTACCTAGCCCTTGTCTAAAGCCAATACCTGTCAGTTGTTTCCCTAGCCCTTGTCTAAAGCCAATACTTGTCAGTTGTTTCCCTAGCCCTTGTCTAAAGCCAATACTTGTCATTTGTTTCCCTAGCCTTGTCTAAAGCCAATACTTGTCAGTTGTTTCTCTAGCCCTTGTCTAAAGCCAATACTTGTCAGTTGTTTACCTAGCCTTTTCTAAAGCCAATACTTGTCAGTTGTTTCTCTAGCCCTTGTCTAAAACCAATACCTGTCAGTTGTTTCCCTAGCCTTGTCTAAGGCAAATACTTGTCAGTTATTTCCCTAGCCCTTGTCTAAAGCCAATACATGTCAGTTGTTTCCCTAGCCATTGTCTAAAACCAATACTGGTCAGTTGTTTTCCTAGCCTTTGTCTAAAGCCAATACCTGTAAAGTTGTTTCCCAAACCTTTGTTTAAAGCCAATACTTGTCAGTTGTTTCTCTAGCCCTTGTCTAAAGCCAATACTTGACAGTTGTTTCCCTAATCCTTGTCTAAAGCCAATACTTGTCAGTTGTTTCCCTAATCCTTGTCTAAAGCCAATACTTGTCAGTTGTTTCCCTAACCCTTGTCTAAATCCAATACTTGTCAGTTTTCCATTGTGGACATTTAAAATATACGTTTATAATGTAGGTTGTGTCGCGTACACTTATTCCACATCTCATTTTCTTCTAATGTTTACCTAGCCCTTGTCTAAAGTCAATACCTGTCAGATGTTTCCCTAGCCTTGTCTAAAACCAATACTTGTCAGTTGTTTCCCTAGCCCTTGTCTAAAGCAAACACCTGTCAGTTATTTTCCTAGCCTTTGTCTAAAGCAAATACTTGTCAGTTGTTTCCCTAGCCTTTGTCTAAAGCCAATACTTGTCAGTTATTTTCCTAGCCCTTGTCTACAGTCAATACTTGTCAGTTATTTTCTTAGCCCTTGTCTAAAGCCAATACCTGTCAGTTGTTTCCCTAGCCCTTGTCTAAAGCCAATACCTGTCAGTTGTTTCCCTAGCCTTTGTCTAAAGTCAATACTTGTCAGTTGTTTCTCTAGCCCTTGTCTAAAGTCAATACCTGTACGTTGTTTTCCTAGCCCTTGTCTAAAGTCAATACTTGTCAGTTGTTTACCTAGCCCTTGTCTAAAGCCAATACCTGTCAGTTGTTTCCCTAGCCCTTGTCTAAAGCCAATACTTGTCAGTTGTTTCCCTAGCCCTTGTCTAAAGCCAATACTTGTCATTTGTTTCCCTAGCCTTGTCTAAAGCCAATACTTGTCAGTTGTTTCTCTAGCCCTTGTCTAAAGCCAATACTTGTCAGTTGTTTACCTAGCCTTGTCTAAAGCCAATACTTGTCAGTTGTTTCTCTAGCCCTTGTCTAAAGCCAATACTTGTCAGTAGTTTACCTAGCCTTGTCTAAAGCCAATACCTGTCAGTTGTTTCCCTAGCCCTTGTCTAACTCAATACCTGTCAGTAGTTTCCCTAGCCCTTGTCTAAAACCAATACTTGTCAGTTGTTTCCCTAGCCCTTGTTTAAAGCCAATACTTGTCAGTTGTTTCCCTAGCCCTTGTCTAACCCAATACTTGTCAGTTGTTTCCCTAGCCCTTGTCTAAAGCCAATACTTGTCAGTTGTTTCCCTAGCCCTTGTCTAAAGCCAATACCTGTCAGTTGTTTCCCTGGCCCTGCCTAAAGCCAATACTTGTCAGTTGTTTCCCTAGCCTTGTCTAAAGTCAATACGTGTCAGTTGTTTCCCTAGCCCTTGTCCAAAGTCAATACTTGTCAGTTGTTTCCGTAGCCCTTGTCTAAAGCCAATACCTGACAGTTGTTTCCCTAGCCTTGTCTAGAGTCAATACTTGTCAGTTGTTTCCCTAGACTTTGTCTAAAGTCAATACTTGTCAGTTGTTTCCCTAGCCTTGTCTAAAGCCAATACCTGTCAGTTGTTTCCCTAGCCCTTGTCTAAAGCCAATACCTGTCAGTTGTTTCCCTAGCCCTTGTCTAAAGTCAATACCTGTCAGTTGTTTCTCTAGCCCTTGTCTAAAGTCAATACTTGTCAGTTGTTTCTCTAGCCCTTGTCTAAAGCCAATACTTGTCAGTTGTTTACCTAGCCTTGTCTAAAGCCAATACCTGTCAGTTGTTTCCCTAGCCCTTGTCTAACTCAATACCTGTCAGTAGTTTCCCTAGCCCTTGTCTAAAACCAATACTTGTCAGTTGTTTCCCTAGCCCTTGTTTAAAGCCAATACTTGTCAGTTGTTTCCCTAGCCCTTGTCTAACCCAATACCTGTCAGTTGTTTCCCTAGCCCTTGTCTAAAGCCAATACTTGTCAGTTGTTTCCCTAGCCCTTGTCTAAAGCCAATACCTGTCAGTTGTTTCCCTGGCCCTGCCTAAAGCCAATACTTGTCAGTTGTTTCCCTAGCCTTGTCTAAAGTCAATACGTGTCAGTTGTTTCCCTAGCCCTTGTCCAAAGTCAATACTTGTCAGTTGTTTCCGTAGCCCTTGTCTAAAGCCAATACCTGTCAGTTGTTTCCCTAGCCCTTGTCTAAAGCCAATACCTGTCAGTTGTTTCCCTAGCCTTTGTCTAAAGTCAATACTTGTCAGTTGTTTCTCTAGCCCTTGTCTAAAGTCAATACCTGTACGTTGTTTTCCTAGCCCTTGTCTAAAGTCAATACTTGTCAGTTGTTTACCTAGCCCTTGTCTAAAGCCAATACCTGTCAGTTGTTTCCCTAGCCCTTGTCTAAAGCCAATACTTGTCAGTTGTTTCCCTAGCCCTTGTCTAAAGCCAATACTTGTCATTTGTTTCCCTAGCCTTGTCTAAAGCCAATACTTGTCAGTTGTTTCTCTAGCCCTTGTCTAAAGCCAATACTTGTCAGTTGTTTACCTAGCCTTGTCTAAAGCCAATACTTGTCAGTTGTTTCTCTAGCCCTTGTCTAAAGCCAATACTTGTCAGTAGTTTACCTAGCCTTGTCTAAAGCCAATACCTGTCAGTTGTTTCCCTAGCCCTTGTCTAACTCAATACCTGTCAGTAGTTTCCCTAGCCCTTGTCTAAAACCAATACTTGTCAGTTGTTTCCCTAGCCCTTGTTTAAAGCCAATACTTGTCAGTTGTTTCCCTAGCCCTTGTCTAACCCAATACTTGTCAGTTGTTTCCCTAGCCCTTGTCTAAAGCCAATACTTGTCAGTTGTTTCCCTAGCCCTTGTCTAAAGCCAATACCTGTCAGTTGTTTCCCTGGCCCTGCCTAAAGCCAATACTTGTCAGTTGTTTCCCTAGCCTTGTCTAAAGTCAATACGTGTCAGTTGTTTCCCTAGCCCTTGTCCAAAGTCAATACTTGTCAGTTGTTTCCGTAGCCCTTGTCTAAAGCCAATACCTGACAGTTGTTTCCCTAGCCTTGTCTAGAGTCAATACTTGTCAGTTGTTTCCCTAGACTTTGTCTAAAGTCAATACTTGTCAGTTGTTTCCCTAGCCTTGTCTAAAGCCAATACCTGTCAGTTGTTTCCCTAGCCCTTGTCTAAAGCCAATACCTGTCAGTTGTTTCCCTAGCCCTTGTCTAAAGTCAATACCTGTCAGTTGTTTCTCTAGCCCTTGTCTAAAGTCAATACTTGTCAGTTGTTTCTCTAGCCCTTGTCTAAAGCCAATACTTGTCAGTTGTTTACCTAGCCTTGTCTAAAGCCAATACCTGTCAGTTGTTTCCCTAGCCCTTGTCTAACTCAATACCTGTCAGTAGTTTCCCTAGCCCTTGTCTAAAACCAATACTTGTCAGTTGTTTCCCTAGCCCTTGTTTAAAGCCAATACTTGTCAGTTGTTTCCCTAGCCCTTGTCTAACCCAATACCTGTCAGTTGTTTCCCTAGCCCTTGTCTAAAGCCAATACTTGTCAGTTGTTTCCCTAGCCCTTGTCTAAAGCCAATACCTGTCAGTTGTTTCCCTGGCCCTGCCTAAAGCCAATACTTGTCAGTTGTTTCCCTAGCCTTGTCTAAAGTCAATACGTGTCAGTTGTTTCCCTAGCCCTTGTCCAAAGTCAATACTTGTCAGTTGTTTCCGTAGCCCTTGTCTAAAGCCAATACCTGACAGTTGTTTCCCTAGCCTTGTCTAGAGTCAATACTTGTCAGTTGTTTCCCTAGACTTTGTCTAAAGTCAATACTTGTCAGTTGTTTCCCTAGCCCTTGTCTAAAGTCAATACTTGTCAGTTGTTTCTCTAGCCCTTGTCTAAAGTCAATACCTGTCAGTTGTTTCCCTAGCCTTGTCTAAAGCCAATACTTGTCAGTTGTTTCCCTAGCCCTTGTCTAAAGCCAATACTTGTCAGTTGTTTCCCTAGCCCTTGTCTAAAGTAAATACCTGTCAGTTGTTTCCCTAGCCCTTGTCTAAAGTCAATACTTGTCAGTTGTTTCCCTAGCCCTTGTCTAAAGCCAATACTTGTCAGTTGTTTCCCTAGCCCTTGTCTAAAGTAAATACCTGTCAGTTGTTTCCCTAGCCCTTGCCTAAAGTCAATACTTGTCAGTTGTTTCCCTAGCCCTTGTCTAAAGCCAATACCTGTCAGTTGTTTCTCTAGCCTTGTCTAAAGCCAATACCTGTCAGTAGTTTCCCTAGCCTTTGTCTAAAGCCAATACTTGTCAGTTGTTTCCCTAGCCTTGTCTAAAGCCAATACCTGTCAGTTGTTTCCCTAGCCCTTGTCTAAAGCCAATACCTGTCAGTTGTTTCCCTAGCCCTTGTCTAAAGTCAATACCTGTCAGTTGTTTCTCTAGCCCTTGTCTAAAGTCAATACCTGTCAGTTGTTTCCCTAGCCTTTGTCTAAAGTCAATACGTGTCAGTTGTTTCCCTAGCCCTTGTCCAAAGCCAATACCTGTCAGTTGTTTTCCTAGCCCTTGTCTAAAACCAATACTTGTCAGTTGTTTCTCTAGCCCTTGTCTAAAGTCAATACTTGTCAATTGTTTCCCTAGCCCTTGTCTAAAGTCAATACGTGTCAGTTGTTTCCCTAGCCCTTGTCCAAAGTCAATACCTGTCAGTTGTTTCTCTAGCCCTTGTCTAAAGTCAATACTTGTCAGTTGTTTCCCTAGCCCTTGTCTAAAGCCAATACCTGTCAGTTGTTTTCCTAGCCCTTGTCTAAAACCAATACTTGTCAGTTGTTTCTCTAGCCCTTGTCTAAAGCCAATACTTGTCAGTTGTTTCCCTGGCCCTGCCTAAAGCCAATACTTGTCAGTTATTTCCCTAGCCCTTGTCTAAAGCCAATACCTGTCAATTGTTTCCCTAGCTTTGTCTTAAGCAAATACTCGTCAGTTGTTTCCCTAGCCCTTGTCTAAAGTCAATACTTGTCAGTTGTTTCCCTAGCCTTGTCTAAAGCCAATACCTGTCAGTTGTTTCCCTAGCCTTTGTCTAAAGCCAATACATGTCAGTTGTTTCTCTAGCCCTTGTCTAAAGCCAATACTTGTCATTTGTTTCCCTAGCCCTTGTCTAAAACCAATACCGGTCAGTTGTTTCCCTAGCCCTTGTCTAAAGCCAATACCTGTCATTTGTTTCCCTGGCCCTGCCTAAAGCCAATACTTGTCAGTTATTTCCCTAGCCCTTGTCTAAAGCCAATACCTGTCAGTTGTTTCCATAGCCCTTGTCTGAAGTCAATACTTGTCAGTTGTTTCCTTAGCCCTTGTCTTAAGTCAAAACTAGTCAGTTGTTTCCCTAGCCTTATCTAAAACCAATACTTGTCAGTTGTTTCCTTAGCCCTTGCCTAAAACAAATACTTATCAGTTGTTTCCCTAGCCTTTGTGTAAAGTCAATACTTGTCAGTTGTTTCCCTAACCCTTGTCTAAAGCCAATACCTGTCAGTTGTTTTCCTAGCCCTTGTCTAAAGCCAATACATGTCAGTTGTTTCCTTGCCCTTGTCTAAAGTCAATACTTGTTGTTTCCCCTGGCCTTGTCTATAGTCAATGCCCGTCAGTTGTTTCACTAGCCCTTTTCTAAAGCCAATACTTGTCAGTTGTTTCCCTAGCCCTTGTCTAAAGCCAATACCTGTCAGATGTTTCCCTAGCCTTGTCTAAAACCAATACTTGTCAGTTGTTTCCCTAGCCCTTGTCTAAAGCAAACACCTGTCAGTTATTTTCCTAGCCTTCGTCTAAAGCAAATACTTGTCAGTTGTTTCCCTAGCCTTTGTCTAAAGCCAATACTTGTCAGTTATTTTCCTAGCCCTTGTCTACAGTCAATACTTGTCAGTTATTTTCTTAGCCCTTGTCTAAAGCCAATACCTGTCAGTTGTTTCCCTAGCCCTTGTCTAAAGCCAATACCTGTCAGTTGTTTCCCTAGCCTTTGTCTAAAGTCAATACTTGTCAGTTGTTTCTCTAGCCCTTGTCTAAAGTCAATACCTGTACGTTGTTTTCCTAGCCCTTGTCTAAAGTCAATACTTGTCAGTTGTTTACCTAGCCCTTGTCTAAAGCCAATACCTGTCAGTTGTTTCCCTAGCCCTTGTCTAAAGCCAATACTTGTCAGTTGTTTCCCTAGCCCTTGTCTAAAGCCAATACTTGTCATTTGTTTCCCTAGCCTTGTCTAAAGCCAATACTTGTCAGTTGTTTCTCTAGCCCTTGTCTAAAGCCAATACTTGTCAGTTGTTTACCTAGCCTTGTCTAAAGCCAATACTTGTCAGTTGTTTCTCTAGCCCTTGTCTAAAACCAATACCTGTCAGTTGTTTCCCTAGCCTTGTCTAAGGCAAATACTTGTCAGTTATTTCCCTAGCCCTTGTCTAAAGCCAATACATGTCAGTTGTTTCCCTAGCCATTGTCTAAAACCAATACTGGTCAGTTGTTTTCCTAGCCTTTGTCTAAAGCCAATACCTGTAAAGTTGTTTCCCAAACCTTTGTTTAAAGCCAATACTTGTCAGTTGTTTCTCTAGCCCTTGTCTAAAGCCAATACTTGACAGTTGTTTCCCTAATCCTTGTCTAAAGCCAATACTTGTCAGTTGTTTCCCTAACCCTTGTCTAAATCCAATACTTGTCAGTTTTCCATTGTGGATATTTAAAATATACGTTTATAATGTAGGTTGTGTCGCGTACACTTATTCCACATCTCATTTTCTTCTAATGTTTACCTAGCCCTTGTCTAAAGTCAATACCTGTCAGATGTTTCCCTAGCCTTGTCTAAAACCAATACTTGTCAGTTGTTTCCCTAGCCCTTGTCTAAAGCAAACACCTGTCAGTTATTTTCCTAGCCTTTGTCTAAAGCAAATACTTGTCAGTTGTTTCCCTAGCCTTTGTCTAAAGCCAATACTTGTCAGTTGTTTCCCTAGCCCTTGTCTAAAGTAAATACCTGTCAGTTGTTTCCCTAGCCCTTGCCTAAAGTCAATACTTGTCAGTTGTTTCCCTAGCCCTTGTCTAAAGCCAATACCTGTCAGTTGTTTCTCTAGCCTTGTCTAAAGCCAATACCTGTCAGTAGTTTCCCTAGCCTTTGTCTAAAGCCAATACTTGTCAGTTGTTTCCCTAGCCTTGTCTAAAGCCAATACCTGTCAGTTGTTTCCCTAGCCCTTGTCTAAAGCCAATACCTGTCAGTTGTTTCCCTAGCCCTTGTCTAAAGTCAATACCTGTCAGTTGTTTCTCTAGCCCTTGTCTAAAGTCAATACCTGTCAGTTGTTTCCCTAGCCTTTGTCTAAAGTCAATACGTGTCAGTTGTTTCCCTAGCCCTTGTCCAAAGCCAATACCTGTCAGTTGTTTTCCTAGCCCTTGTCTAAAACCAATACTTGTCAGTTGTTTCTCTAGCCCTTGTCTAAAGTCAATACTTGTCAATTGTTTCCCTAGCCCTTGTCTAAAGTCAATACGTGTCAGTTGTTTCCCTAGCCCTTGTCCAAAGTCAATACCTGTCAGTTGTTTCTCTAGCCCTTGTCTAAAGTCAATACTTGTCAGTTGTTTCCCTAGCCCTTGTCTAAAGCCAATACCTGTCAGTTGTTTTCCTAGCCCTTGTCTAAAACCAATACTTGTCAGTTGTTTCTCTAGCCCTTGTCTAAAGCCAATACTTGTCAGTTGTTTCCCTGGCCCTGCCTAAAGCCAATACTTGTCAGTTATTTCCCTAGCCCTTGTCTAAAGCCAATACCTGTCAATTGTTTCCCTAGCTTTGTCTTAAGCAAATACTCGTCAGTTGTTTCCCTAGCCCTTGTCTAAAGTCAATACTTGTCAGTTGTTTCCCTAGCCTTGTCTAAAGCCAATACCTGTCAGTTGTTTCCCTAGCCTTTGTCTAAAGCCAATACATGTCAGTTGTTTCTCTAGCCCTTGTCTAAAGCCAATACTTGTCATTTGTTTCCCTAGCCCTTGTCTAAAACCAATACCGGTCAGTTGTTTCCCTAGCCCTTGTCTAAAGCCAATACCTGTCATTTGTTTCCCTGGCCCTGCCTAAAGCCAATACTTGTCAGTTATTTCCCTAGCCCTTGTCTAAAGCCAATACCTGTCAGTTGTTTCCATAGCCCTTGTCTGAAGTCAATACTTGTCAGTTGTTTCCTTAGCCCTTGTCTTAAGTCAAAACTAGTCAGTTGTTTCCCTAGCCTTATCTAAAACCAATACTTGTCAGTTGTTTCCTTAGCCCTTGCCTAAAACAAATACTTATCAGTTGTTTCCCTAGCCTTTGTGTAAAGTCAATACTTGTCAGTTGTTTCCCTAACCCTTGTCTAAAGCCAATACCTGTCAGTTGTTTTCCTAGCCCTTGTCTAAAGCCAATACATGTCAGTTGTTTCCTTGCCCTTGTCTAAAGTCAATACTTGTTGTTTCCCCTGGCCTTGTCTATAGTCAATGCCCGTCAGTTGTTTCACTAGCCCTTTTCTAAAGCCAATACTTGTCAGTTGTTTCCCTAGCCCTTGTCTAAAGCCAATACCTGTCAGATGTTTCCCTAGCCTTGTCTAAAACCAATACTTGTCAGTTGTTTCCCTAGCCCTTGTCTAAAGCAAACACCTGTCAGTTATTTTCCTAGCCTTCGTCTAAAGCAAATACTTGTCAGTTGTTTCCCTAGCCTTTGTCTAAAGCCAATACTTGTCAGTTATTTTCCTAGCCCTTGTCTACAGTCAATACTTGTCAGTTATTTTCTTAGCCCTTGTCTAAAGCCAATACCTGTCAGTTGTTTCCCTAGCCCTTGTCTAAAGCCAATACCTGTCAGTTGTTTCCCTAGCCTTTGTCTAAAGTCAATACTTGTCAGTTGTTTCTCTAGCCCTTGTCTAAAGTCAATACCTGTACGTTGTTTTCCTAGCCCTTGTCTAAAGTCAATACTTGTCAGTTGTTTACCTAGCCCTTGTCTAAAGCCAATACCTGTCAGTTGTTTCCCTAGCCCTTGTCTAAAGCCAATACTTGTCAGTTGTTTCCCTAGCCCTTGTCTAAAGCCAATACTTGTCATTTGTTTCCCTAGCCTTGTCTAAAGCCAATACTTGTCAGTTGTTTCTCTAGCCCTTGTCTAAAGCCAATACTTGTCAGTTGTTTACCTAGCCTTGTCTAAAGCCAATACTTGTCAGTTGTTTCTCTAGCCCTTGTCTAAAACCAATACCTGTCAGTTGTTTCCCTAGCCTTGTCTAAGGCAAATACTTGTCAGTTATTTCCCAAGCCCTTGTCTAAAGCCAATACATGTCAGTTGTTTCCCTAGCCATTGTCTAAAACCAATACTGGTCAGTTGTTTTCCTAGCCTTTGTCTAAAGCCAATACCTGTAAAGTTGTTTCCCAAACCTTTGTTTAAAGCCAATACTTGTCAGTTGTTTCTCTAGCCCTTGTCTAAAGCCAATACTTGACAGTTGTTTCCCTAATCCTTGTCTAAAGCCAATACTTGTCAGTTGTTTCCCTAACCCTTGTCTAAATCCAATACTTGTCAGTTTTCCATTGTGGATATTTAAAATATACGTTTATAATGTAGGTTGTGTCGCGTACACTTATTCCACATCTCATTTTCTTCTAATGTTTACCTAGCCCTTGTCTAAAGTCAATACCTGTCAGATGTTTCCCTAGCCTTGTCTAAAACCAATACTTGTCAGTTGTTTCCCTAGCCCTTGTCTAAAGCAAACACCTGTCAGTTATTTTCCTAGCCTTTGTCTAAAGCAAATACTTGTCAGTTGTTTCCCTAGCCTTTGTCTAAAGCCAATACTTGTCAGTTATTTTCCTAGCCCTTGTCTACAGTCAATACTTGTCAGTTATTTTCTTAGCCCTTGTCTAAAGCCAATACCTGTCAGTTGTTTCCCTAGCCCTTGTCTAAAGCCAATACCTGTCAGTTGTTTCCCTAGCCTTTTTCTAAAGTCAATACTTGTCAGTTGTTTCTCTAGCCCTTGTCTAAAGTCAATACCTGTACGTTGTTTTCCTAGCCCTTGTCTAAAGTCAATACTTGTCAGTTGTTTACCTAGCCCTTGTCTAAAGCCAATACCTGTCAGTTGTTTCCCTAGCCCTTGTCTAAAGCCAATACTTGTCAGTTGTTTCCCTAGCCCTTGTCTAAAGCCAATACTTGTCAGTTTTTTCTCTAGCCCTTGTCTAAAGCCAATACTTGTCAGTTGTTTACCTAGCCTTGTCTAAAGCAACTCAATACCTGTCAGTAGTTTCCCTAGCCCTTGTCTAAAACCAATACTTGTCAGTTGTTTCCCTAGCCCTTGTTTAAAGCCAATACTTGTCAGTTGTTTCCCTAGCCCTTGTCTAACCCAATACCTGTCAGTTGTTTCCCTAGCCCTTGTCTAAAGCCAATACTTGTCAGTTGTTTCCCTAGCCCTTGTCTAAAGCCAATACCTGTCAGTTGTTTCCCTGGCCCTGCCTAAAGCCAATACTTGTCAGTTGTTTCCCTAGCCTTGTGTAAAGTCAATACGTGTCAGTTGTTTCCCTAGCCCTTGTCCAAAGTCAATACTTGTCAGTTGTTTCCGTAGCCCTTGTCTAAAGCCAATACCTGACAGTTGTTTCCCTAGCCTTGTCTAAAGTCAATACTTGTCAGTTGTTTCCCTAGACTTTGTCTAAAGTCAATACTTGTCAGTTGTTTCCCTAGCCCTTGTCTAAAGTCAATACTTGTCAGTTGTTTCTCTAGCCCTTGTCTAAAGTCAATACCTGTCAGTTGTTTCCCTAGCCTTGTCTAAAGCCAATACTTGTCAGTTGTTTCCCTAGCCCTTGTCTAAAGCCAATACTTGTCAGTTGTTTCCCTAGCCCTTGTCTAAAGTAAATACCTGTCAGTTGTTTCCCTAGCCCTTGTCTAAAGTCAATACTTGTCAGTTGTTTCCCTTGCCCTTGTCTAAAGCCAATACTTGTCAGTTGTTTCCCTAGCCCTTGTCTAAAGTAAATACCTGTCAGTTGTTTCCCTAGCCCTTGTCTAAAGTCAATACGTGTCAGTTGTTTCCCTAGCCCTTGTCCAAAGCCAATACCTGTCATTTGTTTTCCTAGCTCTGTCTAAAACCAATACTTGTCAGTTGTTTCTCTAGCCCTTGTCTAAAGTCAATACTTGTCAATTGTTTCCCTAGCCCTTGTCTAAAGTCAATACGTGTCAGTTGTTTCCCTAGCCCTTGTCCAAAGTCAATACCTGTCAGTTGTTTCTCTAGCCCTTGTCTAAAGTCAATACTTGTCAGTTGTTTCCCTAGCCCTTGTCTAAAGCCAATACCTGTCAGTTGTTTTCCTAGCCCTTGTCTAAAACCAATACTTGTCAGTTGTTTCTCTAGCCCTTGTCTAAAGCCAATACTTGTCAGTTGTTTCCCTGGCCCTGCCTAAAGCCAATACTTGTCAGTTATTTCCCTAGCCCTTGTCTAAAGCCAATACCTGTCAATTGTTTCTCTAGCTTTGTCTTAAGCAAATACTCGTCAGTTGTTTCCCTAGCCCTTGTCTAAAGTCAATACTTGTCAGTTGTTTCCCTAGCCTTGTCTAAAGCCAATACCTGTCAGTTGTTTCCCTAGCCCTTGTCTAAAGCCAATACATGTCAGTTGTTTCTCTAGCCCTTGTCTAAAGCCAATACTTGTCATTTGTTTCCCTAGCATTTGTCTAAAACCAATACCTGTCAGTTGTTTCCCTAGCCCTTGTCTAAAGCCAATAGTTGTCATTTGTTTCCCTGGCCCTGCCTAAAGCCAATACTTGTCAGTTATTTCCCTAGCCCTTGTCTAAAGCCAATACCTGTCAGTTGTTTCCATAGCCCTTGTCTGAAGTCAATACTTGTCAGTTGTTTCCTTAGCCCTTGTCTTAAGTCAAAACTAGTCAGTTGTTTCCCTAGCCTTATCTAAAACCAATACTTGTCAGTTGTTTCCTTAGCCCTTGTCTAAAACAAATACTTATCAGTTGTTTCCCTAGCCTTTGTGTAAAGTCAATACTTGTCAGTTGTTTCCCTAACCCTTGTCTAAAGCCAATACCTGTCAGTTGTTTTCCTAGCCCTTGTCTAAAGCCAATACATGTCAGTTGTTTCCTTGCCCTTGTCTAAAGTCAATACTTGTTGTTTCCCCTGGCCTTGTCTATAGTCAATGCCCGTCAGTTGTTTCACTAGCCCTTTTCTAAAGCCAATACTTGTCAGTTGTTTCCCTAGCCCTTGTCTAAAGCCAATACCTGTCAATTGTTTCCCTAGCCTTGTCTAAAACCAATACTTGTCAGTTGTTTCTCTAGCCTTGTCTAAAGTCAATACCTGTCAGTTGTTTCCCTAGCCCTTGTCTAAAGCCAATACCTGTCAGTTGTTTCCCCAGCCCTTGTCTAAAGCCAATACTTGTCAGTTGTTTCCCTAGCCCTTGTCTAAAGACAATACTTGTCAGTTGTTTCTCTAGCCTTGTTTAAAGCCAATACCTGTCAGTTGTTTCCCTAGCCCTTGTTTAAAGCCAATACTTGTCAGTTGTTTCTCTAGCCTTGTCTAAAGCCAATACCTGTCAGTTGTTTCCCTAGCCCTTGTCCAAAGCCAATACCTGTACGTTGTTTACCTAGCCCTGGTCTAAAGCCAATACCTGTCAGTTATTTCCCTAGCCCTTGTCTAAAGCCAATACCTGTCAGTTGTTTACCTAGCCCTGGTCTAAAGCCAATACCTGTCAGTTATTACCCTAGCCCTTGTCTAAAGCCAATACCTGTCAGTTGTTTCTCTAGCCCTTGTCTAAAGCCAATACTTGTCAGTTGTTTCTCTAGCCCATGTCTAAAACCAATACCTGTCAGTTATTTCACTTACCTTTTCTAAAGCCAATACCTGTACGTTGTTTACCTAGCCCTTGTCTAAAACCAATACTTGTCAGTTGTTTCCCTAGCCCTTGTCTAAAGCCAATACCTGTCAGTTGTTTACCTAGCCTTGTCTAAAGCCAATACCTGTACGTTGTTTACCTAGCCCTGGTCTAAAGCCAATACCTGTCAGTTATTTCCCTAGCCCTTGTCTAAAGCCAATACTTGTCAGTTGTTTTCCTAGCTCTTGTCTAAAGCCAATACTTGTCAGTTGTTTCCCTAGCCCTTGTCTAAAGCCAATACTTGTCAGTTGTTTCTCTAGCCATGTCTTAAGTCAATACCTGTCAGTTGTTTCCCTAGCCCTTGTCTAAAGCCAATACCTGTCAGTTGTTTCCCGAGCCTTGTCTGAAGCCAATACTTGTCAGTTGTTTCCCTAGCCCTTGTCTAAAGCCAATACTTGTCAGTTGTTTCCCTAGCCCTTGTCTAAAGCCAATACCTGTCAATTGTTTCCCTAGCCCTTGTCTAAAGTCAATACTTGTCAGTTGTTTCTCTAGCCCTTGTCTAAAGCCAATACTGGTCAGTTGTTTTCCTAGCCTTGTCTAAAACCAATACTTGTCAGTTGTTTCTCTAGCCCTTGTCTAAAGTCAATACTTGTCAGTTGTTTCCCTAGCCGTTGTCTAAAGCCAATACTT
Source organism: Arcuatula senhousia (assembly GCA_963971305.1). Lineage (NCBI taxonomy): Eukaryota > Metazoa > Mollusca > Bivalvia > Mytilida > Mytilidae > Arcuatula > Arcuatula senhousia. The sequence goes on along the minus strand of OZ020317.1, from coordinate 3,876,893 downwards.
GTCAGTTGTTTCCCTAGCCTTGTCTTAAGCCAATACTTGTCAGTTTTTTCCCTAGCCCTTGTCTAAAGTCAATACTTGTCAGTTGTTTCCCTAGCCCTTGTCTAAAGTCAAACTTGTCAGTTGTTTCCCTAGCCCTTGTCTAAAACCAATACTTGTCAGTTGTTTACTTATTTCTTGTCTGAAGTCAATACTTGTCAGTTGTTTCCCTAGACTTATCTAAAGCCAATACTTGTCAGTTGTTTCCCTAGCCCTTGTCTAAAGCCAATACTTGTCAGTTGTTTCCCTAGCCCTTGTCTAAAGCCAATACCTGTCAATTGTTTCCCTAGCCCTTGTCTAAAGTCAATACTTGTCAGTTGTTTCTCTAGCCCTTGTCTAAAGCCAATACTGGTCAGTTGTTTTCCTAGCCTTGTCTAAAACCAATACTTGTCAGTTGTTTCTCTAGCCCTTGTCTAAAGTCAATACTTGTCAGTTGTTTCCCTAGCCGTTGTCTAAAGCCAATACTTGTCAGTTGTTTCCCTAGCCTTGTCTTAAGCCAATACTTGTCAGTTTTTTCCCTAGCCCTTGTCTAAAGTCAATACTTGTCAGTTGTTTCCCTAGCCCTTGTCTAAAGTCAAACTTGTCAGTTGTTTCCCTAGCCCTTGTCTAAAACCAATACTTGTCAGTTGTTTACTTATTTCTTGTCTGAAGTCAATACTTGTCAGTTGTTTCCCTAGACTTATCTAAAGCCAATACTTGTCAGTTGTTTCCCTAGCCCTTGTCTAAAGCCAATACTTGTCAGTTGTTTCCCTAGCCCTTGTCTAAAGCCAATACCTGTCAATTGTTTCCCTAGCCCTTGTCTAAAGTCAATACTTGTCAGTTGTTTCTCTAGCCCTTGTCTAAAGCCAATACTGGTCAGTTGTTTTCCTAGCCTTGTCTAAAACCAATACTTGTCAGTTGTTTCTCTAGCCCTTGTCTAAAGTCAATACTTGTCAGTTGTTTCCCTAGCCGTTGTCTAAAGCCAATACTTGTCAGTTGTTTCCCTAGCCTTGTCTTAAGCCAATACTTGTCAGTTTTTTCCCTAGCCCTTGTCTAAAGTCAATACTTGTCAGTTGTTTCCCTAGCCCTTGTCTAAAGTCAAACTTGTCAGTTGTTTCCCTAGCCCTTGTCTAAAACCAATACTTGTCAGTTGTTTACTTATTTCTTGTCTGAAGTCAATACTTGTCAGTTGTTTCCCTAGACTTATCTAAAGCCAATACTTGTCAGTTGTTTCCCTAGCCCTTGTCTAAAGCCAATACTTGTCAGTTGTTTCCCTAGCCCTTGTCTAAAGTCAAACTTGTCAGTTGTTTCCATAGCCCTTGTCTAAAACCAATACTTGTCAGTTGTTTCCCTAGCCCTTGTCTAAAACCAATACTTATCAGTTGTTTCCCTAGCCCTTGTCTAAAACCAATACTTGTCAGTTGTTTCCCTAGCCCTTGTCTTAAACCAATACTTGTCAGTTGTTTCCCTAGCCCTTGTTTAAAGCCAATACCTGTCAGTTATTTCCCTAGCCTTGTCTAAAGCCAAAACTTGTCAGTGATTTCCCTAGCCTTGTCTAAAGCCAATACTTGTTAGTTATTTTCCTAGCCTTGTCTAACGCAAATACTTGTCAGTTATTTCCCTAGCCTTGTCCAAAGCCAATACTTGTCAGTTATTTCCCTAGCCCTTGTCTAAAACCAATACTTGTCAGTTGTTTCCCTAGCCCTTGTCTAAAACCAATACTTGTCAGTTGTTTTCCTAGTCCTTGTCTTAAACCAATACTTGTCAGTTGTTTCCCTAGCCGTTGTTTAAAGCCAATACCTGTCAGTTATTTCCCTAGCCTTGTCTAAAGCCAAAACTTGTCAGTGATTTCCCTAGCCGTTGTCTAAAGCCAATACTTGTCAGTTGTTTCCCTAGCCCTTGTCTAAAGCCAATACCTGTACGTTGTTTCCCTAGCCTTGTCCAAAGTCAATACCTGTCAGTTGTTTCCCTAGCCTTGTCTAAAGCCAATACTTGTCAGTTGTTTCCCTAGACTTATCTAAAGCCAATACTTGTCAGTTGTTTCCCTAGCCCTTGTCTAAAGCCAATACTTGTCAGTTGTTTCCCTAGCCCTTGTCTAAAGTCAAACTTGTCAGTTGTTTCCATAGCCCTTGTCTAAAACCAATACTTGTCAGTTGTTTCCCTAGCCCTTGTCTAAAACCATTACTTGTCAGTTGTTTCCCTAGCCCTTGTCTAAAACCAATACTTGTCAGTTGTTTCCCTAGCCCTTGTCTTAAACCAATACTTGTCAGTTGTTTCCCTAGCCCTTGTTTAAAGCCAATACCTGTCAGTTATTTCCCTAGCCTTGTCTAAAGCCAAAACTTGTCAGACATTTCCCTAGCCTTGTCTAAAGCCAATACTTGTTAGTTATTTCCCTAGCCTTGTCTAACGCAAATACTTGTCAGTTATTTCCCTAGCCTTGTCCAAAGCCAATACTTGTCAGTTATTTCCCTAGCCTTTGTCTAAAGCCAATACCTGTAAAGTTGTTACCCTAACCTTTGTCTAAAGCCAATACCTGTAAAGTTGTTTTCCTAACCTTTGTTTAAAGCAAATACCTGTCAGTTGTTTCCCTAGCCTTATCTAAAGCCAATACTTGTCAGTTGTTTCCCTAGCCCTTGTCTAAAACCAAAACTTGTCTGTTGATTCCGTAGCCCTTGTCTTAAGTCAATACTTGTCAGTTATTTCCCTAGCCCTTGTCTAAAGCCGATACCTGTCAGTTGTTTACCTAGCCTTGTCTAAAGTCAATACTTGTCAGTTGTTTCCCTAGCCCTTGTCTAAAGCCAATACTTGTCAAGTGTTTCCCTAGCCCTTGTCTAAAGCCAATACTTGTCAGGTGTTTCCCTAGCCCTTGTCTAAAGCCAAAACTTGTCAGTTGTTTCCCTAGCCTTGTCTAAAACCAATACTTGTCAGGTGTTTCCCTAGCCCTTGTCTAAAACCAATACTTGTCAGGTGTTTCCCTAGCCCTTGTCTAAAGCCAATACTTGTCAGGTGTTTCCCTAGCCCTTGTCTAAAACCAATACTTGTCAGTTGTTTCCCTAGCCCTTGTCTAAAACCAATACTTGTCAGTTATTTCCTTAGCCCTTGCCTAAAACAAATACTTATCAGTTGTTTCCCTAGCCTTTGTGTAAAGTCAATACTTGTCAGTTGTTTCCCTAACCCTTGTCTAAAGCCAATACCTGTCAGTTGTTTTCCTAGCCCTTGTCTAAAGCCAATACATGTCAGTTGTTTCCTTGCCCTTGTCTAAAGTCAATACTTGTTGTTTCCCCTGGCCTTGTCTATAGTCAATGCCCGTCAGTTGTTTCACTAGCCCTTTTCTAAAGCCAATACTTGTCAGTTGTTTCCCTAGCCCTTGTCTAAAGCCAATACCTGTCAGATGTTTCCCTAGCCTTGTCTAAAACCAATACTTGTCAGTTGTTTCCCTAGCCCTTGTCTAAAGCAAACACCTGTCAGTTATTTTCCTAGCCTTCGTCTAAAGCAAATACTTGTCAGTTGTTTCCCTAGCCTTTGTCTAAAGCCAATACTTGTCAGTTATTTTCCTAGCCCTTGTCTACAGTCAATACTTGTCAGTTATTTTCTTAGCCCTTGTCTAAAGCCAATACCTGTCAGTTGTTTCCCTAGCCCTTGTCTAAAGCCAATACCTGTCAGTTGTTTCCCTAGCCTTTGTCTAAAGTCAATACTTGTCAGTTGTTTCTCTAGCCCTTGTCTAAAGTCAATACCTGTACGTTGTTTTCCTAGCCCTTGTCTAAAGTCAATACTTGTCAGTTGTTTACCTAGCCCTTGTCTAAAGCCAATACCTGTCAGTTGTTTCCCTAGCCCTTGTCTAAAGCCAATACTTGTCAGTTGTTTCCCTAGCCCTTGTCTAAAGCCAATACTTGTCATTTGTTTCCCTAGCCTTGTCTAAAGCCAATACTTGTCAGTTGTTTCTCTAGCCCTTGTCTAAAGCCAATACTTGTCAGTTGTTTACCTAGCCTTGTCTAAAGCCAATACTTGTCAGTTGTTTCTCTAGCCCTTGTCTAAAACCAATACCTGTCAGTTGTTTCCCTAGCCTTGTCTAAGGCAAATACTTGTCAGTTATTTCCCAAGCCCTTGTCTAAAGCCAATACATGTCAGTTGTTTCCCTAGCCATTGTCTAAAACCAATACTGGTCAGTTGTTTTCCTAGCCTTTGTCTAAAGCCAATACCTGTAAAGTTGTTTCCCAAACCTTTGTTTAAAGCCAATACTTGTCAGTTGTTTCTCTAGCCCTTGTCTAAAGCCAATACTTGACAGTTGTTTCCCTAATCCTTGTCTAAAGCCAATACTTGTCAGTTGTTTCCCTAACCCTTGTCTAAATCCAATACTTGTCAGTTTTCCATTGTGGATATTTAAAATATACGTTTATAATGTAGGTTGTGTCGCGTACACTTATTCCACATCTCATTTTCTTCTAATGTTTACCTAGCCCTTGTCTAAAGTCAATACCTGTCAGATGTTTCCCTAGCCTTGTCTAAAACCAATACTTGTCAGTTGTTTCCCTAGCCCTTGTCTAAAGCAAACACCTGTCAGTTATTTTCCTAGCCTTTGTCTAAAGCAAATACTTGTCAGTTGTTTCCCTAGCCTTTGTCTAAAGCCAATACTTGTCAGTTATTTTCCTAGCCCTTGTCTACAGTCAATACTTGTCAGTTATTTTCTTAGCCCTTGTCTAAAGCCAATACCTGTCAGTTGTTTCCCTAGCCCTTGTCTAAAGCCAATACCTGTCAGTTGTTTCCCTAGCCTTTTTCTAAAGTCAATACTTGTCAGTTGTTTCTCTAGCCCTTGTCTAAAGTCAATACCTGTACGTTGTTTTCCTAGCCCTTGTCTAAAGTCAATACTTGTCAGTTGTTTACCTAGCCCTTGTCTAAAGCCAATACCTGTCAGTTGTTTCCCTAGCCCTTGTCTAAAGCCAATACTTGTCAGTTGTTTCCCTAGCCCTTGTCTAAAGCCAATACTTGTCAGTTGTTTCTCTAGCCCTTGTCTAAAGCCAATACTTGTCAGTTGTTTACCTAGCCTTGTCTAAAGCAACTCAATACCTGTCAGTAGTTTCCCTAGCCCTTGTCTAAAACCAATACTTGTCAGTTGTTTCCCTAGCCCTTGTTTAAAGCCAATACTTGTCAGTTGTTTCCCTAGCCCTTGTCTAACCCAATACCTGTCAGTTGTTTCCCTAGCCCTTGTCTAAAGCCAATACTTGTCAGTTGTTTCCCTAGCCCTTGTCTAAAGCCAATACCTGTCAGTTGTTTCCCTGGCCCTGCCTAAAGCCAATACTTGTCAGTTGTTTCCCTAGCCTTGTGTAAAGTCAATACGTGTCAGTTGTTTCCCTAGCCCTTGTCCAAAGTCAATACTTGTCAGTTGTTTCCGTAGCCCTTGTCTAAAGCCAATACCTGACAGTTGTTTCCCTAGCCTTGTCTAAAGTCAATACTTGTCAGTTGTTTCCCTAGACTTTGTCTAAAGTCAATACTTGTCAGTTGTTTCCCTAGCCCTTGTCTAAAGTCAATACTTGTCAGTTGTTTCTCTAGCCCTTGTCTAAAGTCAATACCTGTCAGTTGTTTCCCTAGCCTTGTCTAAAGCCAATACTTGTCAGTTGTTTCCCTAGCCCTTGTCTAAAGCCAATACTTGTCAGTTGTTTCCCTAGCCCTTGTCTAAAGTAAATACCTGTCAGTTGTTTCCCTAGCCCTTGTCTAAAGTCAATACTTGTCAGTTGTTTCCCTTGCCCTTGTCTAAAGCCAATACTTGTCAGTTGTTTCCCTAGCCCTTGTCTAAAGTAAATACCTGTCAGTTGTTTCCCTAGCCCTTGTCTAAAGTCAATACGTGTCAGTTGTTTCCCTAGCCCTTGTCCAAAGCCAATACCTGTCATTTGTTTTCCTAGCTCTGTCTAAAACCAATACTTGTCAGTTGTTTCTCTAGCCCTTGTCTAAAGTCAATACTTGTCAATTGTTTCCCTAGCCCTTGTCTAAAGTCAATACGTGTCAGTTGTTTCCCTAGCCCTTGTCCAAAGTCAATACCTGTCAGTTGTTTCTCTAGCCCTTGTCTAAAGTCAATACTTGTCAGTTGTTTCCCTAGCCCTTGTCTAAAGCCAATACCTGTCAGTTGTTTTCCTAGCCCTTGTCTAAAACCAATACTTGTCAGTTGTTTCTCTAGCCCTTGTCTAAAGCCAATACTTGTCAGTTGTTTCCCTGGCCCTGCCTAAAGCCAATACTTGTCAGTTATTTCCCTAGCCCTTGTCTAAAGCCAATACCTGTCAATTGTTTCTCTAGCTTTGTCTTAAGCAAATACTCGTCAGTTGTTTCCCTAGCCCTTGTCTAAAGTCAATACTTGTCAGTTGTTTCCCTAGCCTTGTCTAAAGCCAATACCTGTCAGTTGTTTCCCTAGCCCTTGTCTAAAGCCAATACATGTCAGTTGTTTCTCTAGCCCTTGTCTAAAGCCAATACTTGTCATTTGTTTCCCTAGCATTTGTCTAAAACCAATACCTGTCAGTTGTTTCCCTAGCCCTTGTCTAAAGCCAATAGTTGTCATTTGTTTCCCTGGCCCTGCCTAAAGCCAATACTTGTCAGTTATTTCCCTAGCCCTTGTCTAAAGCCAATACCTGTCAGTTGTTTCCATAGCCCTTGTCTGAAGTCAATACTTGTCAGTTGTTTCCTTAGCCCTTGTCTTAAGTCAAAACTAGTCAGTTGTTTCCCTAGCCTTATCTAAAACCAATACTTGTCAGTTGTTTCCTTAGCCCTTGTCTAAAACAAATACTTATCAGTTGTTTCCCTAGCCTTTGTGTAAAGTCAATACTTGTCAGTTGTTTCCCTAACCCTTGTCTAAAGCCAATACCTGTCAGTTGTTTTCCTAGCCCTTGTCTAAAGCCAATACATGTCAGTTGTTTCCTTGCCCTTGTCTAAAGTCAATACTTGTTGTTTCCCCTGGCCTTGTCTATAGTCAATGCCCGTCAGTTGTTTCACTAGCCCTTTTCTAAAGCCAATACTTGTCAGTTGTTTCCCTAGCCCTTGTCTAAAGCCAATACCTGTCAATTGTTTCCCTAGCCTTGTCTAAAACCAATACTTGTCAGTTGTTTCTCTAGCCTTGTCTAAAGTCAATACCTGTCAGTTGTTTCCCTAGCCCTTGTCTAAAGCCAATACCTGTCAGTTGTTTCCCCAGCCCTTGTCTAAAGCCAATACTTGTCAGTTGTTTCCCTAGCCCTTGTCTAAAGACAATACTTGTCAGTTGTTTCTCTAGCCTTGTTTAAAGCCAATACCTGTCAGTTGTTTCCCTAGCCCTTGTTTAAAGCCAATACTTGTCAGTTGTTTCTCTAGCCTTGTCTAAAGCCAATACCTGTCAGTTGTTTCCCTAGCCCTTGTCCAAAGCCAATACCTGTACGTTGTTTACCTAGCCCTGGTCTAAAGCCAATACCTGTCAGTTATTTCCCTAGCCCTTGTCTAAAGCCAATACCTGTCAGTTGTTTACCTAGCCCTGGTCTAAAGCCAATACCTGTCAGTTATTACCCTAGCCCTTGTCTAAAGCCAATACCTGTCAGTTGTTTCTCTAGCCCTTGTTTAAAGCCAATACTTGTCAGTTGTTTCTCTAGCCCATGTCTAAAACCAATACCTGTCAGTTATTTCACTTACCTTTTCTAAAGCCAATACCTGTACGTTGTTTACCTAGCCCTTGTCTAAAACCAATACTTGTCAGTTGTTTCCCTAGCCCTTGTCTAAAGCCAATACCTGTCAGTTGTTTACCTAGCCTTGTCTAAAGCCAATACCTGTACGTTGTTTACCTAGCCCTGGTCTAAAGCCAATACCTGTCAGTTATTTCCCTAGCCCTTGTCTAAAGCCAATACTTGTCAGTTGTTTTCCTAGCTCTTGTCTAAAGCCAATACTTGTCAGTTGTTTCCCTAGCCCTTGTCTAAAGCCAATACTTGTCAGTTGTTTCTCTAGCCATGTCTTAAGTCAATACCTGTCAGTTGTTTCCCTAGCCCTTGTCTAAAGCCAATACCTGTCAGTTGTTTCCCGAGCCTTGTCTGAAGCCAATACTTGTCAGTTGTTTCCCTAGCCCTTGTCTAAAGCCAATACTTGTCAGTTGTTTCCCTAGCCCTTGTCTAAAGCCAATACCTGTCAATTGTTTCCCTAGCCCTTGTCTAAAGTCAATACTTGTCAGTTGTTTCTCTAGCCCTTGTCTAAAGCCAATACTGGTCAGTTGTTTTCCTAGCCTTGTCTAAAACCAATACTTGTCAGTTGTTTCTCTAGCCCTTGTCTAAAGTCAATACTTGTCAGTTGTTTCCCTAGCCGTTGTCTAAAGCCAATACTTGTCAGTTGTTTCCCTAGCCTTGTCTTAAGCCAATACTTGTCAGTTTTTTCCCTAGCCCTTGTCTAAAGTCAATACTTGTCAGTTGTTTCCCTAGCCCTTGTCTAAAGTCAAACTTGTCAGTTGTTTCCCTAGCCCTTGTCTAAAACCAATACTTGTCAGTTGTTTACTTATTTCTTGTCTGAAGTCAATACTTGTCAGTTGTTTCCCTAGACTTATCTAAAGCCAATACTTGTCAGTTGTTTCCCTAGCCCTTGTCTAAAGCCAATACTTGTCAGTTGTTTCCCTAGCCCTTGTCTAAAGCCAATACCTGTCAATTGTTTCCCTAGCCCTTGTCTAAAGTCAATACTTGTCAGTTGTTTCTCTAGCCCTTGTCTAAAGCCAATACTGGTCAGTTGTTTTCCTAGCCTTGTCTAAAACCAATACTTGTCAGTTGTTTCTCTAGCCCTTGTCTAAAGTCAATACTTGTCAGTTGTTTCCCTAGCCGTTGTCTAAAGCCAATACTTGTCAGTTGTTTCCCTAGCCTTGTCTTAAGCCAATACTTGTCAGTTTTTTCCCTAGCCCTTGTCTAAAGTCAATACTTGTCAGTTGTTTCCCTAGCCCTTGTCTAAAGTCAAACTTGTCAGTTGTTTCCCTAGCCCTTGTCTAAAACCAATACTTGTCAGTTGTTTACTTATTTCTTGTCTGAAGTCAATACTTGTCAGTTGTTTCCCTAGACTTATCTAAAGCCAATACTTGTCAGTTGTTTCCCTAGCCCTTGTCTAAAGCCAATACTTGTCAGTTGTTTCCCTAGCCCTTGTCTAAAGCCAATACCTGTCAATTGTTTCCCTAGCCCTTGTCTAAAGTCAATACTTGTCAGTTGTTTCTCTAGCCCTTGTCTAAAGCCAATACTGGTCAGTTGTTTTCCTAGCCTTGTCTAAAACCAATACTTGTCAGTTGTTTCTCTAGCCCTTGTCTAAAGTCAATACTTGTCAGTTGTTTCCCTAGCCGTTGTCTAAAGCCAATACTTGTCAGTTGTTTCCCTAGCCTTGTCTTAAGCCAATACTTGTCAGTTTTTTCCCTAGCCCTTGTCTAAAGTCAATACTTGTCAGTTGTTTCCCTAGCCCTTGTCTAAAGTCAAACTTGTCAGTTGTTTCCCTAGCCCTTGTCTAAAACCAATACTTGTCAGTTGTTTACTTATTTCTTGTCTGAAGTCAATACTTGTCAGTTGTTTCCCTAGACTTATCTAAAGCCAATACTTGTCAGTTGTTTCCCTAGCCCTTGTCTAAAGCCAATACTTGTCAGTTGTTTCCCTAGCCCTTGTCTAAAGTCAAACTTGTCAGTTGTTTCCATAGCCCTTGTCTAAAACCAATACTTGTCAGTTGTTTCCCTAGCCCTTGTCTAAAACCAATACTTATCAGTTGTTTCCCTAGCCCTTGTCTAAAACCAATACTTGTCAGTTGTTTCCCTAGCCCTTGTCTTAAACCAATACTTGTCAGTTGTTTCCCTAGCCCTTGTTTAAAGCCAATACCTGTCAGTTATTTCCCTAGCCTTGTCTAAAGCCAAAACTTGTCAGTGATTTCCCTAGCCTTGTCTAAAGCCAATACTTGTTAGTTATTTTCCTAGCCTTGTCTAACGCAAATACTTGTCAGTTATTTCCCTAGCCTTGTCCAAAGCCAATACTTGTCAGTTATTTCCCTAGCCCTTGTCTAAAACCAATACTTGTCAGTTGTTTCCCTAGCCCTTGTCTAAAACCAATACTTGTCAGTTGTTTTCCTAGTCCTTGTCTTAAACCAATACTTGTCAGTTGTTTCCCTAGCCGTTGTTTAAAGCCAATACCTGTCAGTTATTTCCCTAGCCTTGTCTAAAGCCAAAACTTGTCAGTGATTTCCCTAGCCGTTGTCTAAAGCCAATACTTGTCAGTTGTTTCCCTAGCCCTTGTCTAAAGCCAATACCTGTACGTTGTTTCCCTAGCCTTGTCCAAAGTCAATACCTGTCAGTTGTTTCCCTAGCCTTGTCTAAAGCCAATACTTGTCAGTTGTTTCCCTAGACTTATCTAAAGCCAATACTTGTCAGTTGTTTCCCTAGCCCTTGTCTAAAGCCAATACTTGTCAGTTGTTTCCCTAGCCCTTGTCTAAAGTCAAACTTGTCAGTTGTTTCCATAGCCCTTGTCTAAAACCAATACTTGTCAGTTGTTTCCCTAGCCCTTGTCTAAAACCATTACTTGTCAGTTGTTTCCCTAGCCCTTGTCTAAAACCAATACTTGTCAGTTGTTTCCCTAGCCCTTGTCTTAAACCAATACTTGTCAGTTGTTTCCCTAGCCCTTGTTTAAAGCCAATACCTGTCAGTTATTTCCCTAGCCTTGTCTAAAGCCAAAACTTGTCAGACATTTCCCTAGCCTTGTCTAAAGCCAATACTTGTTAGTTATTTCCCTAGCCTTGTCTAACGCAAATACTTGTCAGTTATTTCCCTAGCCTTGTCCAAAGCCAATACTTGTCAGTTATTTCCCTAGCCTTTGTCTAAAGCCAATACCTGTAAAGTTGTTACCCTAACCTTTGTCTAAAGCCAATACCTGTAAAGTTGTTTTCCTAACCTTTGTTTAAAGCAAATACCTGTCAGTTGTTTCCCTAGCCTTATCTAAAGCCAATACTTGTCAGTTGTTTCCCTAGCCCTTGTCTAAAACCAAAACTTGTCTGTTGATTCCGTAGCCCTTGTCTTAAGTCAATACTTGTCAGTTATTTCCCTAGCCCTTGTCTAAAGCCGATACCTGTCAGTTGTTTACCTAGCCTTGTCTAAAGTCAATACTTGTCAGTTGTTTCCCTAGCCCTTGTCTAAAGCCAATACTTGTCAAGTGTTTCCCTAGCCCTTGTCTAAAGCCAATACTTGTCAGGTGTTTCCCTAGCCCTTGTCTAAAGCCAAAACTTGTCAGTTGTTTCCCTAGCCTTGTCTAAAACCAATACTTGTCAGGTGTTTCCCTAGCCCTTGTCTAAAACCAATACTTGTCAGGTGTTTCCCTAGCCCTTGTCTAAAGCCAATACTTGTCAGGTGTTTCCCTAGCCCTTGTCTAAAACCAATACTTGTCAGTTGTTTCCCTAGCCCTTGTCTAAAACCAATACTTGTCAGTTATTTCCCTAGCCCATGTCTAAAGCCAATACCTGTCAGTTATTTCCCTAGCCTTGTCTAAAGCCAAAACTTGTCAGTGATTTCCCTAGCCTTGTCTAAAGCCAATACTTGTTAGTTATTTCCCTAGCCTTGTCTAACGCAAATACTTGTCAGTTATTTCCCTAGCCTTTGTCTAAAGCCAATACCTGTAAAGTTGTTTCCCTAACCTTTGTCTAAAGCCAATACCTGTAAAGTTGTTTCCCTAACCTTTGTTTAAAGCAAATACCTGTAAGTTGTTTCCCTAGCCTTATCTAAAGCCAATACTTGTCAGTTGTTTCCCTAGCCCTTGTCTAAAACCAAAACTTGTCCGTTGATTCCGTAGCCCTTGTCTAAAGTCAATACTTGTCAGTTATTTCCCTAGCCCTTGTCTAAAGCCGATACCTGTCAGTTGTTTACCTAGCCTTGTCTAAAGTCAATAATTGGCAGTTGTTTACCCAGTCATTGTCTAAAGTCAATACTTGTCAGTTGTTTCCCTAGCCTTGTCTTAAACCAATGCTTGTCAGTTGTTTCCCTAGCCCTTGTCTTAAACCAATACTTGTCAGGTGTTTCCCTAGCCCTTGTCTTAAACCAATACTTGTCAAGTGTTTCCCTAGCCCTTGTCTAAAACCAATACTTGTCAGGTGTTTCCCTAGCCCTTGTCTAAAGCCAAAACTTGTCAGTTGTTTTCCTAGCCTTGTCTAAAACCAATACTTGTCAGGTGTTTCCCTAGCCCTTGTCTAAAACCAATGCTTGTCAGTTGTTTCCCTAGCCCTTGTCTTAAACCAATACTTGTCAGGTGTTTCCCTAGCCCTTGTCTTAAACCAATACTTGTCAAGTGTTTCCCTAGCCCTTGTCTAAAACCAATACTTGTCAGGTGTTTCCCTAGCCCTTGTCTAAAGCCAAAACTTGTCAGTTGTTTCCCTAGCCTTGTCTAAAACCAATACTGGTCAGGTGTTTCCCTAGCCCTTGTCTAAAACCAATACTTGTCAGTTGTTTCTCTAGCCCTTGTCTACAGCCAATATTAGTATTTGTCAGTTTTTTCCCTAGCCCTTGTCTAAAACGAAAACTTGTCTGTTGTTTCCGTAGCCCTTGTCTAAAGCCAATACCTGTCAGTTGTTTCACTAGCCTTGTCTAAAGTCAATACTTGTCAGTTGTTTCTCTAGCCCTTGTCTAAAGCCAATACTTGTCAGTTGTTTCTCTAGCCTTATCTAAAACCAATACCTGTCAGTTGTTTCTCTAGCCCTTGTCTAAAGCCAATACTTGTCAGTTGTTTCCCTAGCCCTTGTCTAAAGCCAATACTTATCAGTTGTTTTCCCAGCCCTTGTCTTAAGCCAATACCGGTCAGTTGTTTTCCTAGTCCTTGTCTAAAGCCAATACTTGTCAGTTGTTTTCCCAGCCCTTGTCTTAAGCCAATACCGGTCAGTTGTTTTCCTAGCCTTGTCTAAAACCAATACTTGTCAGTTGTCTCCCTAGTCCTTGTCTAAAGTCAATACTTGTCAGTTGTTTTCCTAGCCCTTGTCTAAAGCCAATACTTGTCAGTTGTTTCCCTAGCCCTTGTCTAAAGCCAAAACTTGTCAGTGATTTCCCTAGCCTTGTCTAAAGCCAATACTTGTTAGTTATTTCCCTAGCCTTGTCTAACGCAAATACTTGTCAGTTATTTCCCTAGCCTTGTCTAAAGCCAATACTTGTTAGTTATTTCCCTAGCCTTGTCTAACGCAAATACTTGTCAGTTATTTCCCTAGCCTTGTCCAAAGCCAATACTTGTCAGTTATTTCCCTAGCCTTTGTCTAAAACCAATACCTGTCAGTTGTTTACTTATTTCTTGTCTGAAGTCAATACTTGTCAGTTGTTTCCCTAGACTTATCTAAAGCCAATACTTGTCAGTTGTTTCCCTAGCCCTTGTCTAAAGCCAATACTTGTCAGTTGTTTCCCTAGCCCTTGTCTAAAGCCAATACTTGTCAGTTGTTTCCCTAGCCCTTGTCTAAAGTCAATACTTGTCAGTTGTTTCTCTAGCCCTTGTCTAAAGCCAATACTTGTCAGTTGTTTCTCTAGCCTTATCTAAAACCAATACCTGTCAGTTGTTTCTCTAGCCCTTGTCTAAAGCCAATACTTGTCAGTTGTTTCCCTAGCCCTTGTCTAAAGCCAATACTTATCAGTTGTTTTCCCAGCCCTTGTCTTAAGCCAATACCGGTCAGTTGTTTTCCTAGTCCTTGTCTAAAGCCAATACTTGTCAGTTGTTTTCCCAGCCCTTGTCTTAAGCCAATACCGGTCAGTTGTTTTCCTAGCCCTTGTCTAAAGCCAATACTTGTCAGATGTTTCCCTTGTCCTTGTCTAAAGCCAATACTTGTCAGTTGTTTCCCTCTCTTGTCTAAAGCCAATTCTTGTCAGTTGTTTCCCTAGCCCTTGTCTAAAGTCAATATTTGTCAGTTGTTTCCCTAGCCCTTGTCTAAAGCCAATACTTGTCAGTTGTTTCCCTAGCCTTGTCTAAAGTCAATACCTGTCAGCTGTTTTCCTAGCCTTGTCTAAAGCCAATATTTGTCAGTTGTTTCCCTAGCCCTTGTCTAAAGCCAATACTTGTCAGTTGTTTTCCTAGCCCTTGTCTTAAGTCAATGCTTGTCAGTTGTTTCCCTAGCCCTTGTCTAAAGTCAATATTTGTCAGTTGTTTCCCTAGCCCTTGTCTAAAGCCAATACTTGTCAGTTGTTTTCCTAGCCCTTGTCTTAAGTCAATACTTGCCAGTTGTTTCCCTAGCCCTTGTCTAAAGCCAATACTTGTCAGTTGTTTTCCTAGCCCTTGTCTTAAGTCAATACTTGTCAGTTGTTTCCCTAGCCCTTGTCTAAAGTCAATATTTGTCAGTTGTTTCCCTAGCCCTTGTCTAAAGCCAATACTTGTCAGTTGTTTTCCTAGCCCTTGTCTTAAGTCAATGCTTGTCAGTTGTTTCCCTAGCCCTTGTCTAAAGTCAGTACTTGTCAGTTGTTTTCCTAGCCTTGTCTAAAACCAATACCTGTCAGCTGTTTTCCTAGCCTTGTCTAAAACCAATACCTGTCAGTATTTTTCCTAGCCTTGTCTAAAGCGAATACTTGTCATTTGGTTGCCTAGTTCTTGGCTTAGGCAAACACTTTTCATGCTGTAACCTAAAATCAGCGTGTTTATGACGTCAAGCATGTTGCCGCCGCCATGTGAAATCGATTGAATATGTAAACTGGGTTATCAAATGACTTAATTACATCAAATTCGATTGAGATAGTACAAAGTTGACAATTTTGTGAACATATGGGGCCAATTTTAGTACTTTCTAAACATGCTTCTTTGTCAGTTGTTCGACTTGCTCTTCTCGAAAACCCCAAAACTTTTTAGTTGTTTGTCAAGCCTTACTAAATCGAAAGCTTGTCTCTAAAGTCAGTTAAATGAATGCGTTCGATATATATAGAATATTTAATTGGAATATGTTTGAGCAATGTATTGGTTCTCTAAAGTGAAAAAATGTGCGAAGATTTCTGTCACCTGTAGCCATCTATCCCGGGGGTGATTAACTTCATACTCAAACTGTAAACGCAAGTGCGGTTGGAATTCTAGAAACCCTGCGCATTCATAAACCTGATAGACGGAAATTTAATACCCATTCATAAGCTAGCAATTTGTTATTAAATCCATTCATATACTTTTATTTTCAGGAAATAACAGTAGCATAACCATTACTTGATAAATTTAATGAAATCAAGTCAAAATTAAAATTGAATGAATGACTAAGAAAATAAAGTAACATTCACACAAGCACACAATGTACCTTTTCGTATACATTTGTACTTTCATTTCTAACTTAATGTACCTACATGCAAAAAAAAGAAGAAGACCCATTCCAGACGCACGTACGTACATAACATTATACAAAGGCGGATTTTGACTGGCGTGCCGGGCGTGCGCCCTCCCGTTTGACAGGAAAATTTGGTTAGGTCCCAGAAGATTTTTATTTTTATCGTGCTCCCCTTCCGTTTGAAAATTTCTGGATCCGCCACAGATATACAGAAGGTACCACCCCCTCCCCGAGGGTCATATTTTATCATTTCATATTTTGTTTTCCTTATGTCCACCTAGAGGAAGTTAACATTTTGGTCGGAATTTCGTAATGCTGGCAAATCTATGGTGTACAGATAAGCATTGTACAATTAAGTATTCATTTTACAAAATGTACGATATATATATAAACGCACAAGGTGATATTCTTTTGCAACAAATTCTGACAGGCATATAAATAAAGACCTTCCTGATCAAGTTGACAAATTAAAACGAAATTAAGACATTAATTTGACAAAATGACTATTATCCATTATTATTTAATACTAGATAATTTTATTTCATTATTTCCTAAACGATTTTTTGGTCAAATGTCAGTTTTAATAAGATAATGGAACTAAATTAGACTATTAATTTAAACTATAAAGAGGTCCTGGCACGTTTATTGAGAGAGAGAAAGCCGAGGAGAACCGAAGGAAAGGTTTGTTGGTTCATTTTATTTTTGTCTTCACTCTTTGCGATCTCAATGGGGTTTACGAGCTTTCTTAAACCGCTTAAAATCTGAAGGCAGTTGGGAAAAAACAGGAAATAATTTTTTTCAGCAAAATGTACTATTAATATAATACTATTGCGCATAAAGGGTTTATTAGAAGTCGAAAAATTTGTCTTTCTGTACTTCCGATCGAAAATAGGAATTTCATCATACAGCAAATGGTACACAACAGATTAGGATAAGGCTGTTTTCTAAAATGAACTTCTTTATCTAAAGTCATGCACAGATAAATTGTTTTGGAATGTCTCCAGATTACCAGTGTTTAACTGGGAAGCCGGTAATATCCTATGAAATCCACCTTCCAACTCTTGGAAGGCGGGACCAGGTAAAAAAAAAGGTTTTGGTAAATAATTGTGTTTCGATACGATTATTAAATTCACAAAATTAGAAAACCGTGCAGAAACATTTAAATCACAAAAAAATCTAAGCTTTAATACTTTTTACTTTACCGGGCCAAACAGAATCCATTCCATTAGCTTAATACCAAAACCAACATATACATGTAGGTGTGAATCTTGTTTATCACGCGTGAATTTCTCTATAGCTAGGTGAGTAGCTTTGGGTTAACTATCTGTATACCACATGATAGTAGCTTAGGCAACAGGGACCAGGTTAATGAAACTGTCCTAAGCTGTGTCCCAAACCATTAGGACTTAAAATGGGATGTAGAAAGGATCATCCTTAGACGCGTCCTAGGATGTAAAACGAAGCCATCTTAGGATAACAACAAATAGGATCATCCTTATACGAATTTAGGATACCGGTAATCCTAAAAAGCCATATGTAATGCATTTACGCCGATATAAAGGCGTTTGAAAAATGAAGTTTTTTTGTTTTACATTTTCAAATGTAAAATAGATTTAAACGATTTTTTTAGAAGCCTCTGGTTGTTTTTTTTTTGGTAATAAAAATAATTTATTGCAAGATCATTGCATTTCTTCATTCGTTTTTTTTCTGCGCGTTGCACTTAATCACTAATAACAAAAGCAAATCCTTATGTTTTGGAAGCACTGTTAGATGTAAAGTTCAAAAGACGAGTACTATATATATTAGAATGTCGTCAAAATGTAACTTATAAAACATAGATGAACAATATCCAATATATGGGTAACTATTGTGAAAATTTCATCAATGGCAAAAATATCTTAATTTGCTAAATTTAGAAAGTAAAATATCAAAAATGATAGTTAGGCCATATACAACCCTAAATGTCAGACACTTGTTTTAAGTTTAAAGGCACAAGGATGGTCCTAGGAAAACAATTTTCACATCCTAACTTTAGGACCAAATTTAGGACACGCCCTTCTTTAGGATGCCTTCAATAACACGACTTAGGATTGAGACATGTCCAAAGACCATCCTTAGACATGTCCTAATCTTAGGACACCTTCGTTAACACGGCCTCAGTTCTTCAAATTCTTAAATCTGTTTGGTAGGATTTCACTGAGTAAAATATTCGGGTATAATCCTATAAAATCACACCCCGTGATATTTGGGAAATATATATATGTTGTAGTACACGCA
Source organism: Arcuatula senhousia (assembly GCA_963971305.1). NCBI lineage: Eukaryota > Metazoa > Mollusca > Bivalvia > Mytilida > Mytilidae > Arcuatula > Arcuatula senhousia. The sequence continues at coordinate 3,859,355 of OZ020317.1, read as the reverse complement.
TTAGCATTGGGTCCCGTAACGTGGGATTCGATTTCAGGCATATGTTGCTACCTACTTCCTGTTTAACCAATTCTGGCTATTTTTGAATTGGTAATATTTTTTTTTAATTTTACATAAAATATTTTTTTTATTCTGTTCATCTATCAACTCATATTTCTCTTGTTTTATTCACGATCCTTAGACTTTCTTTTATATCAATAGTTTTTTTTAATTTTAATATCACAATTCGGTTTTATTTGTCCTGATTATGGACGACATGGTGTAATACAAATGCAACAAACAATTAATTAAAGAAGCAAAGAGGCACCACATGGGACATTCGAGCGTCAAAATTCCGAAAGGGCAACGACAAAACCGGTAAACACGAACTAGAGCAGCACGAGGAACTAAAAAAAAAACCACACACAAAAAACCCACAAAATCAGCCGAACAAGATCAACAACGCGAACTCAAATTGTAACGAGAGTGACCTTAGGTGCTCCGGAAGAGTAAGCCGTTTCTGTCTGCTACAGCACAGAAGCTTTTATCAGACAGCCTTTTTTAATAGATTTTTGTAGCAGAAATAAGAGCCACTAAGCGTCCCATAAAAATCTAATGGTTGCCCCATCTTTAACAAACAACAAACAGTTGTAATATTTTTTTTCGTTTTGCCTATTTTTTACTACAAGGTTGTTATAACAATTATTCTGGATTTTCCCATCATATGTCACCACCTTGCACGCCTTTTTATTTCAAATATCACCATAGCCCCCCCTAAAACAAACGGTCTTTGCTGCCTAACATTGCACATTAAATTAACATTTTCTATGTTTCAGAAAAAATATGGTCATGAAAATAATCGTTATCCTAGTTCCATTATTGGGCGTGGCCTTGACCCGACCCGCACCAAGAAATAAGGTAGGTGGGGTTTACTAGCTACAAACTAGAATAGAAGGTTACAAGATTTAGAACAAGTATATGTAACATAACCTTCATAACGTATTTATTAGGGTTTTTTTCGTGTGGGAAAAATTCGCGTTTTGGTTGATGAAGGGGATAGTGTTATGTTCTTTTATGTAGTTTTCCCGGTTTTGAACAAAACCATAGCACTTATCGCTTATTCATAAACCTGTTGTGGTAACTACCGACCCGGGGGGGGGGGGGGGGGGGGGCTACTACCTATATTTTAGGGTATACCTGTGCCGTTGGCCTGTTCTGAACCAGACCCTGTAAGCATGAAGAAATTGCGAAAAACATACCCTGTTATACCAGCGGACATTTTATATCATACCCTGTAATGACCACGTCAAAATGCTTTGGTTTATAGGAAGTTCACAATGGGAATAACTTTTTGAGCTGAAATAGATCAGGAACTTTCATTTGAGAAGCATAATTTTAAAGTTAAAACTTCATGTCTATTTTATTTAACTGATGAAACTTATCGACTTTTACATATTTGTAACTCTGTTAATTGGTAACAGCAGGGCTGAATTTTAAACCCTGTTCTACACTTTGATGCCTGAAAAAATAGACCATATATTGGGGCACACTCATACCATTGATTATATAGGCAGTACCCCCCCCCCCCGGGACTACCGGACCCAAAGATCGCAATGGAGGGGGTTTTGGCGCGCCTTAAACCAGGTTTAACCCATCATTTCTAATGAAATGCCTACACCAAGTCAGGAACATTGCGATTTTCAATTATTCCGTAAGTCTTCCTTGTTTTGTCTTGACTTATGGAGATTTGAGAATGATTCTCCAAGTTCGGTAATTTTGTTATTACCTTTATTTAAATAGTTCGCGTGTTTTAATATTCGCGTCCCGATGTTGGTTGCGAATGTAGCAAAAATTTTATCACCGCGAAAAAAAAAAACCAATACACTTATACGGTGTACATGTATATAAACAGCCGTCCCCGGTCCTTTCAAAATTTATGGTTCCGCCACAGACAAGCGCTAATTTACAGGAATAATGGCTGATTTGGTACATAACAAGAATATTTTTCGAACATTATATTTTTTGACGGGAGTTGGAATTGTGCTGCATGGAACTTTATCTTATGTTAGAATTTTTTTATTGACAAACACATCTATTTTTAAAAGACGATAAAGAGATGTGGAATAAGTGTACGCGACACAACCAACATTGAAGAAACGGCTATTTAAAAAATCACAATAGAAAAGAGCATGCAGTGACCAGTGAAACATGACCAGAGGTCACTGCTTGCTGTCTTGCATTGGCCTAAGACTAAAAATACAATACATAAGATTCAAGCGGAATTAATAGAAACTAATGAGATGTGGAATAAGTGTACGCGACACAACTCACTTAATAAGCGGTAATTTAGAAAGAACGAAAAACCATAATGGAAAACCACAAGCAGCCTTCAATGATGCCATTAGGTGTTGCTTGCCGTTCTGCAATTGGTCCAATAAAATGCAGTCGACAAAAAGGAAATGTTTTCTTCATTTTTTCTATCATCTACTAACATATTAAAAAAAATCGAAAAGAACAAACATAACAATTGAAAAAGACATATGATAAAATTTCAACTGTAAGGGTATTTATGTCCATTATAAGATGAAAAGGGAAATTATGATTTAGGGCGAAACCAAATATGGTACATGGCATACAGTAACAGTAAAGAATAGTTGTATACCCGATTACACGAATGTCAGCAGTGGTGGATTCGGGGGGGGGGGGGGGTACGGCCCCCTTTCATGAAGAAATCTTATTTTTTTCTGTTTAGAATTGACCATGCTACTTCAAATTTTCATCAGAATCTGTCATTTTTAGCAATTACGCCCCCCCCTTTTACAGACCTCTGGAGCCGCCCCTGGTCGGTTATTTTGAATGGCATTTACATTGTACTGTTATTTTTCAGATTCGAATGAATGTTGTATCATTTTTATTTCAGAGGTTTATATCAAATCTATACAAGATGGCCTATGACCAAGTACAGTAAGTCATAAGAACCCTTAAAATCGTTTTTATAACCCACCACATGAAGTGATACAAAATGATGCAGGATCTCAAACAGACACGGAAAGCAATAAGCAATCAACCAGTTCTAAGTTAAATGAAGGACAACTCATTAATACGTTAGAAATGAAAACCAATTTAAATAGCAATAATAATAATTCCCCAAAGAAAATTGATAATTCACAAAGCGATTTAACTAAGCCGACTGATGTATACTTGTTTCTTTAAATATATATGTTACAGGGCATCTTGGAGTCCAGGGCGATTCCGACTCGTTCCAGGACATCTTGGAATTCCACATTGTCCTAGGGGAAAGTGGAATTCCAACTTACAGTGGGTTTTTTTCTAGTGCGATTTGGAATTCAACTTTCTCGTAGGGGAACTCGGGATATCCCGAATCGTCCTAGGGCGTTTCCGAATCGTCCTAAAAACTTAGTGTAATTTGCATCGCACTTATAATTTCTCTTGTGGCTGGGTTTCATTTAATAAAATAATTTAATCTCATTAGATACCCTATTTTTTTAGCTTGAAGAGAATTAAACTTTACATTTAACTGCATTCAGTTTAAGTTAATAATGTCAGTTGGACCCTTATATTTTTAATAGCACTTTAAATGTCAAAAAGATGTTTGTGTCTTGGGCATTCAATTCGGGTGATCAATGTAGGGTCCTGGGATCCCCTTGTTTTTTTGTTTTTTGTTTTTGTCAAGTGTCTTTTATGCCTTCTTATCCATCTTTACGATACTAAGTATTATCTGGTACTCTTTTACTTCTTTAACTGTTCATAAATTTTCATCCGATTTATCCATTTCTCAACTACAGTTGTAGAAGAAAAACCAAAACCACGCCTAGAAAAAAATGTTGTTCCAATAAACACTTTGACGCTTTAAGAGCCACTCTGCGTAAGCAGCTGACAAAGCATGTCACAGCTTTTGATGATTTTTATCAAAGTCCTTCATTCGCAGTTGTGTATCCTTGACTTCCCTATTAAATAATACTTTATTGTCATGTAAATCAATACAATATAAATTGAATATTTGACATATAAAATAAAAATAAAGTTATTAACAAAAAACAAAACATCGACAAAATAAAGTAAGGCCGGATCGCCAAGTGCTGCCTGACACTTTTAAGAATTCCATCAAGATTCTTGATGAAATGTTTTAATTTCAACAAATTGTCAAAAATTTGTATATTAAAATGCTAATTTTAACACCCATATTTTTTTCTAAGCAAAATTGATTAGAATGGTTGTAAAACCGGTTCAAGCAAACAGGCACTATTTTAAAGTGAATGATACGTAATGAAGGACGTCCTAAGTATGCATTTACTTGTGTCCAATCCATTTTGTATAATTTACAAATACAATATGTTTAAACTAAACTAAAACTAAGTGTATTTAGGATAAAATAAGAAACTTGGTTTTGTAATGCATTTTGGTACATGTAAATTAAGTACTTGTCAAGGTTTGTAATTAAGAGAACCAGGTCACAAAAGGTCATTGAAAAGAAGTCCGGAAAGCCTGGTGCAATGATTAGTGTACAGGGGCGCATTTCATTTGAGCGAATTTGAAAATGACCCCTGTTTTCATTTGAGCGAATTTTTCTATTTCAATTGAGCGAATATTTTCCCAGGTAAATATAGGTAAATGACTATAAAATTTGTACAAAAGAGAGAGAGAAAGAGAAGAGGACTTAAACTTGCATATATATGCTTTACTTAAATAACATTTAAAATATTTTATTTTTATATTAAATCAGATGTAGTGGTTGTGGAACAAACATTCGATTCACAGTTCCAGTACCTTGATTTCATTAATTTTTCATTTCTATCTATTAGAAAGATTGAATTTTCGATAGACACTTATCAGAAATACACTGTTGACCTCTAGTAGTGACCAAAATACTAGATTTGAATTTATTAAGCTGCTCGGGTACAAATTTGTTGCTTGCGTTGACTTGTAAAATGATAAAGTCAGTCTAGACGTTAACACATAGTGCTCACATTTTAAAGTTGGTATCTGACAGATTTTTTTTTATCATGTAAAAAAATATTTTAATAAACATATTGTTTACATATTTGTTCTATCTACAAATATTTCCTTAATAGTACTAAGGAAAATGTTCTAAAAAATTACCTGTAAAAGCAAAATTTACCTGTAATTTACCTGTAGAAAAATTCGCTCAAATGAAAAAATTATTTCGCTCAAATGAAACTTTTTTTTCGCTCAATTGAAATATCAATTCGCTCAAATGAAATGCACCGGTGTACAGACCTTGGAACGGGAACTAGAACTCACTGTAAGGAGTTAGGTGGCTTTAGAGTAAAAAAAATACAAAAACGGACCCCCTACCTGTATATGATTCGGTTGTTCAGTAACCTGGCTAAAGTCGGTGGTTTCCTCCACCATTCAAATTGACGGCCCTATATGACCCAGGTGCATTAGTGGCACAATTTTAGTGCAAAATTCATATAGGATGCATTTTGTGTCCGGACACACGGACTCAATGTTAATTTCTGACTAATTCTGTGTGACGTTTAGAATTCAGCAGAGAGGTACTAATTGGAGCATTCGAATGTCAAACGTCCAAAAGGTGTCATTCAAAATAAGTGCAAACAAGAACAGCACGAAGAAAAGACAACACAAAAACAACTATATAACAATCAACACCGCGAACTCAAGTCGCAACAAGAGTGAACTCATGTGCTCCGGAAGAGTTAGCAGTTCTCGTTTGTTGCAACGCTCCCGTTGCGATGATAACGGTAAATTCAGCCTGTTAAAAGAGGATAAAACAAAACCTCATGACAAACTCACGTCTGTACTCATCTGACAAATAGAAATCCCCTATTTGTTTGCGAGCACATGGATTTTTCAATAAAATTCCTGGAAATATATTCGTTTTTAATTCATACGAACTATTTTTTCCATTTGGTTTGTCTCTTGTTTGGATTTCTGTCAGCCTTTTGAACTTTGGGCTTTATCTTCAAGCTATAAGACGGTTTTAGCCTACGAACACCCAATTTTCTTTCGAGCAAGGCCTTTATCATAGAAACGCACAATTTGCAACATTCTTAGTTTATTGTTAGCAGAAATACCACGTTCAGACAAATGTAATGCATTTTAAAATAGCAATATAACAAACGTTGAAAAAAATGTACTTCTTTGTTTTTACCTGCGTCGCCGAAGGCGAAAGCAGGTCTAGTAGTCGGGTCACTCCGTCCGTCCGTCTGTCCGTCTGTCCGTCCGTCCCGCTACGGGGTGCCTGTCTTGTGTAATCTGAATCTCAAAAACCAAACACTAGATCTTTCTGAAATTTTACACAGTGATTACAGATATATTGAAGATGTGCACCTCCCCTTTTGGGGTCATTTTATAATTTCGTTTAGAAATTAGGGGCCCAAAAGGGGCCAAAAAAGCGACTTTTTAATTTTTTTCCACAATAACTTTTGTTCTGGTTGACCAAATGCTAAGAAACTTTATAGTAATGTTACTTACCATAAAAGGAAGGGTTGGGCTGATTTTGGGTGTCCCCTCTTTTTTCGTTTAGAAATTAGGGGCTCTAAAGGGGCCAAAAAGCTACTTTTTTATTTGTTTCCACAATAACTTGTTTTGGTTGACCAAATGCTATGAAACTTTACAGTTGTGTTACTCACCATAAATAAAAGGGTGGGGATGATTTCCTCTTTTTGTTTAGGAACGAGGGGCCCAAAAGGGGCAAAAATGTGACATTTTTTATTTATAGTCCGATTTAGAAAAATTTTTTTACAAGTTAATTTTGGTCATATATTGGATACAAAATGGAAGATACTGCATTTTTTTCTTGACCCACCTTTTCTGTTTAGCAATAAGGGGACCAAAAGGGGAAAAAATAGGAACTATTTTTTTCGTCTATTTTTACAATATTGGGTGGCAAATATGCTTTGTAAGTCCACCATAGGATGCAAGTGTCAAAATATTTTGACTGTCCATATTGGGCCTAGACCGTACAGGGTTCAACGTTTTGCCATGCATGCGACGCAGGGCCAGACATTGATTGGTCTTGTTTGTACACGTAGCGCATTCCTTTCTTTAGGACCCTTCTCAAGTCACTCTTTAATGTGCCTGTCCTAAGCCAGAAATCTTTACCAAAGCTTATGTTTGTATTTCGTCGAATTTATGTTAATTGATTTGTATTTTTGTCAAGAAGAGGATCTTTCATTGCACTTTAGGATTGGGCTAGAATCATATGTAGGTTATTTTCAATCCAGGGTCAATTGAAAAACAGCGAGCAGCGACCACTGGTCACCTTGAAGGCAGCTGCCTGGCTGTTTTTCATTGTGGATTTTTAAAATTGTCGTTTATATTGTAGGTTGTGTCGTGTACACTTATTCTACATCTCATTATCTTCTATCTAAACCTGAGTAATTTTCTCTAATTGGGATACACCCTATTTTTTGTCCAAAAAAAATCGCCCAAAAGGATACATGTTAGTGTCTTGGTACCTTTCGCCCTATTCTTGTTAATTATATTTTATCAATCACATTAAAAGTAAAACGTGTAAATTAAGATCAACTTTAAGTCTAGATAGTGCAGATCAAGACTCATCTCAGAGACTAATAAGAGCCACATAAAGTACTTATCGAACCTGGTAATTTTTTTATTTTTTTTTTAGGAATTCAGCCTTGTTGGCTCAACAAAATCAATTAAAAGCTTTAGAGGATTTGCAGAACAAGTTAATGAATAATTTAGATGGACTAGGTGACATCAATATTGGTGGTAATTTGGACCAATTGGGAGACCAGCTCGGCAGTTTAGGGGACCAGTTAGGGGATCAGTTCGGAGATCAATTCGGAAACCTCGGGGATCAACTCGGACAACTTGGAGATCAATTAGGAGATCTGCAGAAAGAGATTGGGAACCAGTACGGAAATTTAGGTGATAACTTCGGAAATATGGGTAATAACTTCGGAAATTTGGGTGACCAACTTGGTGATGCTTTTGGGAATTTGAATGACAAAATGGGGGATTCCTTCGGAAACATGGGAGACCATTTCAATAATATGGGTGACAATTTTGGTGATGCTTTCGGAAATCTAAAAGACCAAATGGGAGGATCTTTTGGAGATATGGATGACCACTTTGGTAATCTTGGTAACCAGCTCGACGACGCACCAGATGGGTGGTAACAGCTTTGGTGACTTTAAATGGCCGTGAACTGGAGTTTTTGACAGCTCATGTATTAGTTTCTCATTATACATGTAGTTGTTGTGTGCCGGGGTTTTTGAGTCATCAAAAAAAATTATTAGTCACAGTTTCATAAATAATCTACCTAGCTATTTTGCCAGTCATCATCCACATAAAAAAATCTTTAGTTTTGTCAATAAAGAAACGTGAGCTATGTTGTAGTTCTGATTTTTTTTTATTAGTATTGACTTTATAAAAAATGGTATGGTTTAATAAATTAGTTAAGATCAAGATCAATCTGCATACTTAAGCATGCTATAGATAAGAACATGAAATAAAACGTTCAGATGATATGTTTACAATTTGAAAACTTAGTTGAGTTATTTTTCAATAGATGAGGTTTTTGAACTAGTCGGTTCAAAACGGGGATTTTAATTTAATATGAGATAGGCATTGCCTAAATGCGAGCACAGCAAAAATATAAGATGGCAATGAACAGCTTAATTGTATTTTACATACCTTTTGAGTTGAAGAAAGCCCCCCTCCTATACCATGAAACATCAAAGATGGATCATCTTTTTGGCCCTCGTATGACAGAGTTCCACGCCTCAATTGAGGAATAAAATCGTTTAGAATTCAGAATATAAGATCTAGAGGACCCCATTCCCGAAAAGACGTGGACACTTTTGATGCACTGTTTTGATCGTATCACAGGGACTTGCTCCCCTATATCAATATTTTGTTAGAGTCAATGTGCGGTACGAAAAAAAAACACGTTTTTTTTTCGTACTGCACATTGACTCTAACATATTGATATTGGGGAGCAAGTCCCTGTGATCGTATTTATTTTTATTTTAATCAGTTCATTTTCTAGAACGTTCAGTTTGGGGCGAATGAGCGTAAAATGTACTTAAAAAATGAAGCAACTCATCATCATCAGAATATTTTCTCCTTGTTCTATATTTACATAGAGAATTTTTGGAAGGCGATCAAAATTGATAATTATTTTCAAATTCACATCGAACCTGTGTGCACGTGAAATTGTGAGCAGAATATCCGGACGAAAAAAATATCAGCATTAGGCAAATATTTCGCAAAACTTGCCGTAGAGCTCTCCGCTCTCAAACCAAAAGTAAGATATATCGATGGTTCCCCGCTTCTGTTCTTAGTTTATAAATATGATAGAGAAATGCACCAACCTTCCTTTGGTTAAGTATTCCTTTGTTGTTTAAAAGCCAAGTCCATGTTCTGCTGTGGAATAGACATAAATGAAAAAATTTCAAATATAACGAGTACATCTACAATGCACATTATATTTCAAAAACACAGGCATTTTATCTTTCTTGTTGTGTGTAAACATATAAGAATCTTACCCTCACTATAAAACTATTTCCACGTGGAAATAGTATATAGAAGAGATGATTTTTTTTACTCGTTATCGATAAATCATAATAAAAAAAGAAAATCCGAGATCCAAACGCCTGTTGTCACAAATTTTGTGTGAAATTTGCTTGAAAATCCATTAATATTGATCACCGACGAGTTGCCGGAGATGTAACGACCCCTACAGACCACTATAAGGCATACCCTTCATAATATTTTCAAACAGAGGGGGCGGGGAGAAAGATCTAAAAAAATGTTTTATAAGCCACGGATGACCCGGCCCTTCTTTTAAAATAAAAAAAAATTGCCCCCCGAACATGTAAAACATGAGGTACGGATCTTATCCAAGTTGTTCATGTGTTAATAGACGATGAAGAGATGTGGAATAAGTGTACCCGACACAAGAATCATAAAGAAACGGCAATTTAAAACAAACTAGCACACGCACGCGCGCACTTGCACACACACAGGAATTATGTACCTTTAACAAGAAAACCTTAAAAATGTTTTACATGTCTGTCTATCAAGTGATTTTTTTGGTTTTGTCAGGTTATAAAACTGCGTCCTAAGCTACTATATTAATTCCTGTGTGCTTAGTCTATGGCAATTATTTCCTCATAACTTTTTCGATTTTTAGTACTTCTTGTTCAATAATTTTGGATTTTGGCCTTCCAATGTTTTGATTCAAATAGTCTTTGAATAATGCATGTACAGTATAATCAAGCTCACCCATTTTTGGCCAGATTTCAGTAGTGAAATTCCGGGTTATGAAATGGTGAATGTCGGGCGGGTTTTGAAATACTTTTGTAAAGGTTTTCTCAGCACTGAACTACTGATCACTGCCTCTTGATATTTGGTATGCAGCATCAGCATGGACTCCAATAACGTGCGATTTGATTTCAGGTCTATCACTCACCTACTTCCTGTTTATCGACTTAGTTAATTTATGACATAAGCATGGGCTCCCATTAGGTGGGATTCGATTTCAGGTCTGTGGCTCGTATACTTCCTGTTAAACGAAATCCTGCCATTTCTGTCTTTGACCAATTTTTATCTCAGTTTTGATATTTTTGAAACGACTGGGTTGATAAACGCTGTTGGTGGAACAGTGGTTCCCAAGGTAATTACAAGTTTGGTTGTCAGACTTGTCTGACACGAATTTACGAACATATTGTTATACTTTTGTTGTCGTTGAACATGAGTTCCGATTGTAAAATTCAAAATTGTTTAAAACATCGGGTTTCTTTTATTGTACTGCACATGGTTGATATCCTCGGTGCTGGATTTGGCTTCCTTGTTCGAACGGTTTGGTTTTGAGTACTTTTCGTTTTCAACAGTTTTAGATTTTACCTTCCAATGTTTTGATTCAGATGTTGCTGATGAGAGGTTACTCCTTAAAATATGCATATACATAACAATGTATATAACCAATTTACCCGTTTTTATCTCCTCTTTGGTATTTGTATTTCATAAATTCTTTAATTTCGTTCACATTATTTTTTTTTTCTAGCATTTTTCTCTTGATTTCGATAAATCATTTTTCAATAGATCGTATATATTTTTTTCAGTTTTTCATGATATTTTCAAAAGTGAGGGTGACTACTAGTAATGCCTAGCCATCAAAGCTACTAACATCATTTGATCGTGGTCACTCCTAGGAAATCTCGAATCGACCCACGGGTAAATTTTACGAACACATTGATTTTTTTCATAACCGTCTGCTTTATCCGATTAGACGCGAATCAAGTAAAATAATCATTTCCCATCCTTTTTTTTTCAAAATGGCTCTGTCACACTATAACGTTTTAGCTAGCCAACATGTGCCGAACTTTCAATAATCACCAGAACGCCGAAAAACAATATTTTTATAACGAAACTAAATTTACATGACGTTTAATGTATCTATAGTTATTATTTAACAATACATTTAAGACACTTAATAGATCTATTTGGGCTATTGTGAAGTAATACTAAAATAAAAAGAACAGAATTCCCGGCCTCTCACCGAGAGCAAAAAAAAAGTTAGACGAACGTTATGAATGCGTTCTGCAATCGTCACACATGCGCTCTAGACAATCGTCAAGTACGCTGGACAAACGATATAGATAAGTTTTGAATAAGTTTGTCGTGCATTGCAGGCAGTTAGTCTGACGTTTTGTGATCGTTCACCGAAATATTTTTTGAAACTTTTTACAGCGACTGCCAACGTGTTCCAACGTTTCAGAAAATTATTCGAACGTACGTTCGGCTCACGTCGGCTAAAACGTTATAGTGTGATAGGGCCATTATATAGCCAAAAAATATATTTTATAGTACTATAAATGATATTTTAGAAATTCAAATTACATAAGCACATTATATGGTTTGCAATATACGTAAGGAATTTTAGAACCAATCCTGCCATCTTTTTTGCACATATTGGTATTTTGTTTAAAATTTATAAACTATCTAGCCTTGGCAGACAAAAACTATTTAATGTATTTTATCAAATTGGAAGCAATTAAAGCACATTATAATAATTTTTAGAATTTGCCATACTAAATCAAAGGGAAATGATTTATATAGAATGAATTGGATTTTTTTCCAATTTTCAAGAATATCTTGAAAAAATGAACAGTGACCCTATATTTTTTCAGCCAATTTCGAAGAGCTTTTGGAAAGGGAATTTACTTCAGATTTTGAACTGGTTCTATAAAAGGAATTCTTCTTTTGGTGCCTTTATATATTGTAGGTCTTCTCCCTATATATTCTATATAAGATTATAAACATTTTGCTATTTTAAGAAAGCTGATATCTATCTAAAATGAACGGCGACCTCCTCTTTTTATTTAATATTTTTTAATCAATAATATTTTAATCAAAAATATTTTAATCAATACATTTCATGGTCTATCGATGTGCCAAAATGAAAAAAAAATCTTTAGTACTAGAATTCTAATAGTCCTGGTACACCTTAATTCAGATTTAAGCATTTCATCATTATATTGTACAACCTCACACCATGTATATTTAATGGCCAACAAACTTGGTATATTTGTTGATCAAAATATGCATGGTTTGACACAATTATCGTTCGGAATTTCGATTTGTTAAAAAACAAGAGGCTCCCAGGAGCCTGAATCGCTCACCTGACTCCAATGACAGATGGAATGAAAATAATTTGGTGTACCTGAGGTGAAAAACTCAAATAAACGATCATCACACATACATGTAAAGCCAAACATTCAAGCAAACAAAAGCTTTTCTTAATCTTTTATAGGTTCAATTTGCAAGCCAATCACCTAAAACTTGACAATTAGGGGGCATAACTTTTAAAGAGGGGTCATCTGACAGCTTCAGTCTTATTGATATTTTTGAAGAGCTCAGGGAGCAACCATTTAATTTTTATGGAGGGGCTATGGACATTTTCTTCGTTCTGCTTTTTATTTTTTGGAAAAAAAACGAGCCTGGATTTGTTTTTGCGCGCTAGCGCGCGCCAATTTTTTTTTTCAAGCTACTATATTTTTTCAATCAAAAATACCATCCTGCCTTTTTTTGATTCAAAACATTATCCCGCCTTTTTATTTCTGGATTTTTGCCATTCTGTTTCACCATAGCCCCCCCCCTAAAAATCAAATGGTCGCTCCCTAAGCTCTCCTGTCCTGACCATATATTAATGAAACTTCAATAAAATAAAATAACGACGAATTCGTGGTATAAACAAGTAAACGGCTATTAAAAATAAAAAAGAAATACAGAATATTCTAATTTAATTGTTTTTGCATAATGAATTCTATAGGACTGAACATGCACAAAAAAAATTAGAAGAAAGATATAAACGAAGTCCCAAATGAGCTACATTAATAATAAGTTAGTTAATAAAAAAAAGGACTTGTCAAAATAAAAATCACACCAAATTATTTTAATGCTACGATTTGATATACCTGACGCTCGATTCGTCCATCGAATACTCTTTAGAGGCCATCTACTCAAACAATTGAAAATGTTCAACACTGTTAAGATAATAGAACAGTGAAACTTCAACGATGCCACACTTAGCGTATTAAAAAAAATATATTAATAAGGTTATGCTGTATATGCATATTTCAAAGAGAAACCTCTCATCAGGAACATTGCATTTGTCGAAAAAACAAAACCAAAGGATTACAAAATTGTTAGTGAAACAAAAATCTATCGAACAGGAAAGCCGAATCCAGCGACAAGTATCGAGAAAGTTCAGTTCAAGGAAATAAGCTTGGTTTTTATATCAGTTTAGTTGTAACGATCGGATAGTCAATTGAAAAAAAAATAAATATATTGGTAAATTTGTGTTAGACAAATCTAACGACAAGGCTTGTGAATACCCTCAGCGACCTCTAGTCCACCAGCAGCGATTATCAACACAGTGGTTCAAAATACAAATACCAAAACGGGTATAGAAGTAGTTACTTTAGTTATGGTGAATATGCATATTTCAAGGGCCAGTGTTTTAGTCTAAACATTGGAAGGTCAAAAACCAAAAGTTTAGAATGAAAAGTACTCTAAACTAAAACCTCCGAGCTGGGGAGCCAAATTTTGCACCGAGGATATCGACTATGTGCAGTACAAGGACCACAACCTGGCATATAGATAGAAGCAGAGATATCAATGAGGCAGCCGAAAGGGCAGAGACAAAACCAGTAAACAGCAAGAGAACGGGACAAAAACACAACAATAACTGAATATCACTTAACAAAGCGTACTCCAGTCGTACCGAGAGTGACCTCAGGTGCACCGGAAGAGAAAGCAGTTCCCGCTTGCTGTAGCATACCACCCGTCGCGTTGCCAACAATCACTTCAGTGTGGCATATCCGGTAAAGGAAGAAAAAACAAAAGCCTATGACAAACCAACATCTGCACTCATCTGAGAGACAGAAATCTCATATCTGTCCACAAGCGTACGACCTCTTCCGTAAAATTTCTTAAGCATATAACAGAAACAGAACAGCTATATATAAAGCCTGCTTAAACTTTTAGTGTATTGAGCTCTATAAAAGTCTCGATAGTTTGTCAGATGCCAAATTGTAGTAACGACCCATTATTGTTAGAATGTTTTTTCTATGATTTAAACACTGTCATTTAAACACTTTTGTGTTGGAGAACACATCAAAGCTTTAAATTATCCGTTTAAATTTCAAAATTGACTAAACCAAGTTCGGTATATTTTGGTTTTATTGTTCCATGCTCTTCATAATCATATTTTTTTTTTGCTCTTTCAATAGTTTGGCAGAGCGCCTCTGACAAGTCTTGAATATACGAAACGCGCGTCAGGCGTAGCAAAATTCATTGTCTGGAACGTTAACTTTGTTGTCATTTCAATTGTAAACCATTTAAGGTCATGAAAAGCTTTGGCTTGCAGAAAGGTTAAGCTAAATGAGCTTTAGGAAAGTCACTATAGATAGAAGTTGTATTATAAGATTTTCCCCTTAAATGTCCTCAAAAAAATTAATTGATTAATAAATAATTCTTTTCATTGTCTCGGTCAGTACAGTCAGATGAGCGGTAGATAGGCTCCTTGTAGCCTGTTTCTTGATTTGGCGGGTTTTGGGGTTTTTTTTGCCTACTTGAAAAAAATAATGGCATAGTCTTAATTTAGACTCACGACGGGTGTGCTATAGCAGGTAGGAACTGCTAACTCCTCCGGGGCACGTTTGTTCACTCTGGTTACGACTTGAGTTCACGTTGTTGATTTCCGTTCGGTTGATTTTTTGTTACAGTGTGTTTCTTCGTGCTAATTTTGTTCGTGTTTACCGCTTTTGTCGTTGCCCTTTCGGAGTTTTGACACTTGAATGCCCCATTGGTGCCTCTTTGCTTCTTAAGAACATCAAGATCTATAACTAGCAACAGGATCAAAGTTGTACTATCATGCCATGGAAGTACTATCTAGACTAGAATCATACATAATTGGTACTAATCTCCTTAGAATATCAAACTTCTCGGGTTCATTTCACGGCCTTTCCTCAATGTTATAAAAACCGAAAAAAACTAGACAAAAAATCTTTTTATAACAATATTGTTAAGTTAGTTGAGCTATACGAAAAACAACTATATTACGTACATCCTAGTAAGTTTTTTGGATTTATGGCGCTTATTAACCAAAAATAGCTGACTTTGCCTTATAATTTATTATATTCTTTTTATGCTAATCATAGAGTCTATCATAAGGCATATAAATTAATTTAAACATAGAAAACAAGCAGAATTAATTTAAACACATGTATGAGAGAGTCAGTCATGATAAAGGGGGGGGGGGGGGGTGGGGGGTAATTCTATTTGAAATAAATAGATATACCACAGAAAAAGTACTGATATTATCTGTATCATTGTGTCTTATATTATTTAATTCTTATATATTTGATCCCGATATTTGATCAAACCAAGCTCCTCACAAATCATTCACCAAGAAAAATATTTTGGAGCCATTTAGATGTTTTAGATCTGTACGTTGTTTTACTAAGTTTTCTATAAAATGTTGTCTTTGATGTTCATATGCATTGTATCTATTTTTAGCTTGATGTCCATAAAAGATAAAAACAAGCTATAGCAAGCAGGAACTGCTTAATTACTCTTCCGGAGCACACGGAGTTCACTTTTGTTTCGACTGGAGTTCGCGTTCAGTTATTTTGTGTTTCCGTGTTTTACATGTTGTCTGTTTTTGTCCCGTTCTTGTTGGTGTTTACTGGTTTTGTCTCTGCCCTTATCGGACTTTTGACATTCGGATACCCCATTTGTACCTCTGCTTCTTCGATAGCTTAAATGTTTGGTTTATCGATCTCTATACTAAACTCTAGATAAATTGATTACTTACCCCATTATAAGAGCAATACATTTTAATATCTAAAACAAGACCAATCGATGTCTGGCCAAGCGTTAAACCCTGAAGGTTGTAGGCCCAATATGGACAGTCAATAGCTTTTGACACTTGCATCTTTTTGATGAACTGACAAAGCATATATTTGTCACATGCAACCCAATTTAGAAACTGACAATAAAAATATATAAGGTTTCTCATGTCTAACAAGAGTAGAAAAAACCACACAAATCCGCAAAAAGTTCCAAGTTTCCCCCTTTTGACCCCTTATTGCTACACAGATAAGGTGGGTTCAAAAAGAAATTTATCCTTCATTTTGTTTCTAATATAATATAATAATATACGATATACATGTACATGTACTCGTATATATATCAAAAATTAAATGGCAAAAAAAAAAATCAAAATTTGACAATAAAAACACGTGAATAATAAAAGAAAATATTTTTGCCCCTTTTGGGTCCCTCTTTTCTCAACAAAAAAAGGGAGACCACAAAACAATGCGCAATCAATTATTTAATGGTAAGGAACATTTATTGTAAAGTTTGTAAAGTTGCAACGCAATCAGTCAACCAAAACTAAAGTTATTGTGGAAAACAAATTGCAGTTTCAATTTTAAGCCACATTTGGGCCCTAAATTTCTAAACGAAAACAGAAGTGACACCCAAAATCACCCCTATTCTTCCTATTATTGGAATAACTAACATAGCATTTGGTCAACCAGAACAAAAGTTATTGTGGAAACAAATAGAAAGGTCGCTTTTTGACCACTTTAGGGCCCCTTCTTTCTATTAAACGGAATCATTAAATGACCCAAAAAGGTAGGTGCACATCTTTAATATATCTGTAATCACTCTGTAAAATTTTTATAGCGTGCAACGGAGTGACCGTATTTCGCTATCGGCGTCGCAGGTAAAACAGTTGCTTTTTAGTTTGAAAATATAAATTATTTATTTGCTTCGCAAAAATGTTCAACATTAGTTCATGTAACTGCACTGACTCAGAATAGAATACCCCTCAAATGTAAAAATGTTGTTGATTAAGATTTTGTCGATGTTTTTGTTTTTGTTTATAATGTATAGTAATGATAGATTATGTGTCAAAGTTCATGATAAATTGACAAAGTTTTTCACTTCTGAAGTATGAGTTAGACAAGGTGATGTTATGAGTCCTTATCTTTTTAAGATTTTTATAAATGATTCACCTATGACCTTTGAAAAGAAATCAGAATGTATTACTTTAGATGGCAAAAAAATTCCTTGCTTATTATATGCAGATGACTTAGTTCTTTTCTCAAATAATAAAAATGATCTTCAACAAAAACTTGATATTTTAAATAACTATTGTCAGGAATGGTGCATAGAGGTAAATGTTAAAAAAACTAAAATAATTATATTTAATAAAAATGGCAAACTTATTAAAGAACCATTTCACATTAATAATGAAAACTTGCAGTGTGTTAAACACTACAAATATCTTAGAATTGTCTTTGAGAACAGTGGAAGATTTACTGAAGCTAAAAAGCAGTTATTTCATAAAGGAATGAAAGCCAGTTTTAAATTATATAGAGACATGAAATCTGCATCCCCATCAATAAAATCCTTTCTAAATATTTTTGACCATTGTATAAAACCTATTATTTTATATGGCTGTGAAAATTGGAGTCTTATCAATATCACTAATAAGAGAAAGGCAATGTCATTATATGAAATCTTTAAGGAGTGGGATGCAGAAAAACTTAATATTAAGTTTTGTAAACATATCCTTGGGGTCTCAAAACTATGTTCCAATATAGCTGTTCTCTCAGACCTAGGAAGATTTCCTCTCTCATGTTTCTCTTCTGGCATAGAATTGAAAAGTCAAATACTCAACTTCTCAGAAGTGCTCTAAATGAATATAAATCTAACAATACCACTTTTAAGTCATCCTGGTATGCAAATATATTATTCTTCAGTGAAAAGATTGATTTAAACTTACCCATATGTCTAAATTTGAGTCATCATAAATTCAAGGCTTTACTTAAAAAACAGTTGAGAAAAGATATCTTAATCATTGGAATAAAACTAAAAATAGCTATCTAACTGAAGATGGTGTTGGGAAACTTGACACTTTCTTTCAATTCAAATCTTGTTTTGGATATGAAAGCTATCTTAATATTATGAATTTTGAACAAAGAAGAGCTTTAGCCAAATTTAGGATGAGCAACCATTCTTTAAGAATTGAAACTGGAAGATATGAAAAGAAATTTAATCAAAATAATAGACCTGAAATACTACCCAGATGTGAGAGACTTTGTCAATATTGTAATCTAAATATTAAAGATAGAAACTGAATTTCACTTTACCCTGGAATGTCCATTATATGATTTCCATAGGCAAAATTTTCTTTCAAATTTATATACTAAATATACTGCATTAAAATCCATTAATAAAAAAGATTTATTCATATGGATTATGATTAATGAAGACAAAGATTTTAACATACAATTTAGTAAATACCTATTACTGATATTGAAGGTCACATTGAAGGCTGCTGGCTGTTTTCCATTGTGGATATTTAAATTATACGTTTATAATGTAGGTTGTGTCGCGTACACTTATTCCTCATCTCATTTTCTTCTATCTCAGATTAGAAAAGATCATAATTCATGTAGAGTTATCCCTCTTTGTCCTGACTGACTCACATTATTGTTCTTCAATATTTATTTGTTTTTATATCAACATAATCATTGTAAAATATGTCTTGTTTGTATACATGTATTGATTTATATGCCCTCAATGGGCCCCTCTAATTGGGCTGAATAAAGAATTTGAATTTGAATTTGAATATAATTTTTTTTTCTGTCAAACAGAGTCTATTCAATTTGAATGTATTGATTTACATGACAATAAAGATAGTTAAACTTAAAAAAAAAATACATATCATTCATATGAAGCAGGCTTCTTGCAATCTCTTCTAGACAAAAAAGACCGTAGACTAGCTCTCTCTTTCAACCTCACGTTCCGTTATATTGATGATGTCCTTTCACTAAACAATTCTCGATTTGGTGACTTTCTCCATCTCATATATCCACAGGAACTTGAGATAAAGGACACAACGGATTCTAGGAAGTCTGCTTCATATTTAGATCTACATCTCGAAATTGACTCTCAAGGAAGACTTTCAACAAGGCTCTATGACAAACGTGATGACTTCAACTTTCCAATCGTCAACTTCCCCTTCTTGTGTAGCAATATTCCGTCAGCTCCAGCTTATGGAGTTTACGTATCTCAATTGATTCGTTACTCCAGAGCGTGCGGGACTTACATCGATTTCCTTAGCAGAGCGACACGTCTGACGCAAAAATTGCTCACACAGGGTTATGTTGCTCCTCGGTTGCTGTCTTCACTAAAAAAATTTTACGGAAGACATCATGCACTTATAGACAAATATGGGATTTCGATCTCTCAGATGAGTGCAGATGTTGGTTTGTCATAGTGTGTTGTTTTGTCTTCCTTTACTGGATTTGACACGCTGAATGGACTATTGGCAACGCGACGGGTGTGCTATAGCAAGCAGGAACTGCTTACTCTTCCGGAGCACCTGAGTTCACTCTTGTTTCGACTGGAGTTCGCGTTGTTGATTGATATTCAGTTGTTTTGTGTTTCCATGTTTTACGTGTTGTCTGTTTTTGTCCCGTTCTTGTTTGTGTTTACTGGTTTAGTCTCTGCCCTTTCGGACTTTTGACATTCGGATACCCCATTGGTACCTCTGCTTCTTTCACAGACATTGTTATTTTAAGATATATTAGATTGATGTAAAAAGATTGATATGCGATATGGATAAAGTCACCTTTTCCAAAAATAGAATTATATACGGAATTTCCAATTAGATCATCCCTTTAAACAGTTCGATGAATTTTACCTGTACGTTCCGAATATACAGATCCATGGCGACGAATACTATGGTTGATAATTCGAATTCTTGGTAAGTAAAAATATTCATAAATTGTATATATAATAATGTTAAGTTATTCATGTTATTATTATCATCTCTTGTTGTAAATAAAATGCGTGAAATCTAGCAAAGAAAAGGTACATGTTAGATGTATTAAGGTTATTAAGAAACGAAAGTAGATTTTTGGAGGAAATCTATAGTATTCTGATCCGTTTGTCAACTTTGTCTGTCTCTACGCCCGTCAAAAATCAGATTAAACTGGACCACCTGTTGTTGATGGCTTATCAGCCCTACATACAACAGGAAAAGGATGACTTTAGGCCCGATCTTATCTCCGCCATTGATGTTCCTGGTGGCCGTGTGCTGGGCTTAATCACTCGTATAAATTCGCGTTTGAGATTTCTTTAGATAAAATTCATTATCACCTACTTCTTAATTCTTCTTACTAATTAAGTTGCCTTCTCATGGGGTTTTTGATTACATGATTCCCATGCCATTTTAAAGGTGATTACTTGATTACAAGAGCAAATATTTAATGATTATTAGATTATTGAATTTTTGATTATTTGATTCCCATTAGGAAAAAGTTTTTGCTTACATTTGTAAAAAAATATATGATTATTTGATTACTTTAGCCAAAAAATGCTGATTACCTGATTCCTGGTACCCCCCATGAGGAGCCCCAATTAAGTTATTAATAGCAGAAAGATCTACTTAATTTTATTTTTTCAGTGATATTTTTAACTCTTTGTTTATTTGAATCCTTGTAGAAATGCCTGTCTTAACTTTTACAGATTTGCAATATTTTACCATATTAAGTAATAGTCCACCTAAGAATCATGCAAGATTCATCGATAAAAAGGCTACAGTGGTGTATTTTTAACGAAAGATAGTTCAAAGTATATAAAACAAGAAATAAATTACAATTTGCTCAAAACTGCCTGGTCATGGGAGAAATCTTGCCATTTTGTTACAATGGTTTCTATTAAAATTATTGACAATTTTAAGAGTTATCTCCCTTTCTTACATTTTTCCAATGCATTCTATACATTTTTTTCTCTCAGGACCGGGGCTAGTTTGGAAAAAGAGCACAAAAGATCAAAGCAGGGTGCTAGTAGGAGAAACACATCAAAAATAAATTGGTGTAGGCTTTCCACCCATGAATCGCTCTTTGCATGATTCTTATCAAAAGTGGTACTTAAGAAAAAAGGAGTAAAAGGGGCAAAAACACCATATTTAAGAGTGGGTCAAAACAATTTTCATGACCTGTTCAGGAGTTGACAAAGTTACCAATCGTTACAAATATGTAATTTGATGTTAAAATTACGAAAAGAAATCCTCTAGATCTTGTATTAAGGGTTTGTTAACCATACCATTTTAGAACAACCTGAATTGCTCACCTGACTTAAATGCCTTTTTAGCTCACCTGGCCAGAGGCAGGAAAGATACATGACATGTTGGCTATAAACGATCCTCATTTTAAATTGATCCAATAAAAAACATGGCCGCCTTTGCTAAAAATAGAACAGGGGGTAAAACAGCAGTTTTTTGCAAATAACTCAAAAACGGTGACATATATCAAAATTTTGCTATTGGTGAAAGTGATCTGCACATCAAGATTTACCTACCCTGAAATTTTGAAGAAATTCCAGTAAACCATGTGTGAGTGATTTTTTCTGCATTTTGCACTTATTTTTTTCTTATATCTCAAGAACTATATAAGTTGTTGAAGTTATTTCAATTGGATATTGTTCAGCTAAGTAAGCTTGACAAAATTGTCCATTAGGTCGAAATTGTCTAATGACCCCTATAGGGGTCACAGCCCCTTTAAAGCCAAAAATAATGGTTTTAGCCTTATAGATTGTGAACAATAGAAGATAGAGAAAAGGTTTCAGTTGCTTAAATGTTCAGTTAATTGAGATCTACAAATTGTCCATTAGGTCGAAATTGTCAGAAGGCCCCTTTAACACCAAAAATAGTGGTTTTAGTCTTATAGATTGTGAAAGTTAGTAGAAAGAGAAAAGGTTTTCTCAAATGTTGAGCTTATTGAGCTCTTCAAAAGTCTTCATAGGGTCAAAGTTGTCAGATGACCCCTTTTAGGGGTTATGGTCCCTAAATTAGAATCGTATCATGTTTAATTTGCCTATAGAATGAAACTATTGCAAATAGAGAAAAGCTGATGCTTGCTCAATGTTCAGCTAATTGAGTTCTACAAAGTTGTCCATTAGGCCTAAATTATCAAATGACCCTTATAGGAGTTATGGCCCGTTAAATGACAAAAAATAGTAGATTTAACGTGATATTTAGATTGTGTTTCATTGTGGCACCCATTTGCATAAATCTCGGCGTAAATGCTTAGCTAAATAGAACTTTCCAATGGTTATATTGTCATTTTGGGTGTTGGCAAAGTGAAATATTGTTACATCAAGTCATTGAAACCAGGTGAGCTATTCAGGCTCCTGGGAGCCTGTTGTTTGACATTGTAATGCTATAAGTTTAATAAGGGTTCATCATCTGACAACATCGATTATTGAATTAAAGTATAGAGTTCAATAAGTAGAACAAAGGCTTTTTATTCCTTCTATAGTTTGTCAGCTAAAAGGCGTTTGCAGTTAAAAAGTTTTTTTTTCTGTAGCTATAAAGTAACGGTTTGCAATACAATGGAGAACGGCCGTGAAAATCGACAGGTTTGACGTTCTAACTTAGTAACAGGAATAATTCATAAAAGTAAGGGTCTTAAAACTAAACTATGAGTTTAAGTAAATTTAGACGTGGTAGTCAATAATAGACTGCCAATTGAAGCTGGTAGATTTTTTAGTATTGATAGATCTGAAAGAATTTGTGATTTATGTGATAAAGATGAATTTGGCGATGAGTTTCACTATATATTTAGCTGTAGCTTTTTTAATTTTGAAAGGCAAAGATTTATACCAATTGATATCTATAATAACAGAAATGCATGTTATCAGTTTTTTTTCTGATTTGATGAATAGCCAAAATAATATACTCTTGTTGGATTGGCAAGAATCTGTAAAATTGTTATTTCTATATTCAGTAATTAGCAACACTTATTAATATGTTCATCTGCCATATGCTTTCAACTAGTAACTTCAGGTAAATATGTTAGCTCATGCATTATTGTTTTGTTCAATTTATATAGATTTTTACACAATCAAGTTCCATATCATTCCGAGACTTCCATTTTCACTATAAGCCAAGACCGAAACCGATACCGAAATCGAAACCGAAACTGAATTCAACTGTTAAGAAAACATTTATTTATTGAAACTTTGAATGTCCGATAAAATGTTAATTGTTTTAATCCTTAAAAGTCGAATTTATTTGTGCATATGTTTACTCGGCGAGTGTCAGCCTTATGTTGGCGTATTAGCGGTTACCTTTCAAGAAATCTGATGAATAGTTCAATTATCTTCTTACAGTTGACTGAATATATTGTAATGGCATCCAAAACGGTTTCCTTTCAATATCTTACATTGGTATACAAATTCAAAATCTTGTCTGATTAAATGACCCCTGATTGGTCTATTTATTTTCGGCTGTTTATTGTTCTTAGGTGATAATCTTCACTGTCTTTTGTATCTTATGGTACATGTAGTGTTGTGTTATGTGTTAATACTGGGCCCTTCGAACAATAGGGAAGAAAACTGTTGGCGCAATAAAACTTGGTTTTACCCATCATTCGTTAGATTCCTATATCAAGTCAGGACTGCTGCAATTTTCAGTTTCTCCGGTGGAATTTGCCTGATTATCTTTTTTTCGACATATAAGATTGATCATCAAAGTTAATTTCATGCATCAATCTGTATGTCAATGCATCTATTGGGTGCCCATTGAAGCCTTATTTCTCTGTTAGCCCGTCAGTGTCTCTTGTGTCATTTCCTTGTTCAACGATCAAATTTCTCTTCTTGTGTAGCAACATTTCGTCCACTCCAGCTTATGGAATTTCGTATCATAATTGATTTGTTACTCCGGAGCTTGCGGAAATTACATCGATTTCCCTAGCAGAGCGTCACGTTTGACACAGAAATTACTAACATAGGATAATGTCGGTTCTCGGTTGCTGTCTTCAATCAAAACATTTTGTGGAAGATACCACGTACTTGTAGACAAATATGGGATTTCTATCCCTCAGATGTGTGCAGATTTTGGTTTGTCACAGTTTTGTCTTGTCTTCCTTAATCGGATTTGACAAAGATGGATAGGAAGTGATCAGCGATGCGGATGTGCTATAGCAGACAATAACCGCTTATTCTTCCAGAGCACCTGAGTTTATTCTTGTTACAACTTAAGCCCGCGTTGTTCATTTCAGTTGATTATGTGTTTTGTGTTTCCTCGTGCTGTTCTTGTTCGTGTTTACCGATTTTGTCGTTGCATTTCCGGACTTTTGACACTCGAATGCCCCATTGGGCCTCTTTGCTTCTTCCGACAAAGGTACTGTCAATTCTTGCCATTCAAAATCGGATAATGATAAACAGTCAGACAGGTGGTGACAAAATATTATCTCCCTTGTAAATAATTTGTATGTCTGACTGATTCGAAAAACACATCATTTTAAATGACGCGATGAGCTGAAATCACCAACTTAATCTTTCGATTAATAAAAAGTAGGTCATGGTTATTTTCAAGTTCAGGTACTAGTGAATGAACAAAATATTTTTCTTTTTTTCTTAGTTGGGATGTTTTACGCATAGAATAATAATTTGTGACAAAAAAAGGAATTTATTACCGGAAGATCTGGTTTAGTTTTCAGATCACTTCTGTGTCCATTCAAACAGCATTTCAACAGACGTTTGAAAGGACACAGAAGTGATCTGAAAACTAAACCAGATCTTCCGTTCAGTCAGCACTTAAGACTGCCAGGTCACAACCTGAACGACTTCCACGACATGAAGGTACTAATCATCGAACAGAACCATGCGTGGAAAGACTCAGAAAGAGAGGCCCGGGAAAGCTTTTGGATACAGGAATTAGGAGTCTTACACCCTAATGAAATTAACAAGAAAAAATAATATTCTCTACATCTTTATCTCACAGTTATACTTCAGTTGTTATTTCTTAGCATAAAATTTTAATCATGTGTTTTAACGACCAGTAAACATCTAGTTCAAGATCTATCGTCGTACGTCATCAACTATAAACACATTAGTGAGTAGATTTCAGGGTCTATCACGATTTAATTCAGTGTTGATTTAGACACCGACGAAGAACAACCGATTGTTTCGAAATATTTGTCAATAATAATTTAGTTACATTTGCATTGTTGCACATTCGTATAGACTAATATATTATATTATATATATATATAATGAATAAACAAAAAGCTTTATAGGATAATTAATTGGGTCGAGTGAATAACCAAAATATGATCACGAGTCGGTGAACGCACACAGATTTATACAAGTGCGCGGAACTTGTTCCGCGCACGAGTTAAATCTCAGTGTGTTCCCGCACGAGTGATCATATTTTGGTTATTCATGAGACCTAATTGATTATCGTATTTATTACATAGATAAAATGCCGCTACTTAATAGTTTTTAATAAATTTATTTGAATGGCGTATGAATTTAGACCGCAGGAGTCATGCCGACAACGCAATACAATTCACGACGTCATAATTGAGTTTGACCGGAAAGGACGCAAGAGTGAAAATATTTTTGTTATTTCACATTGTGAATTTACCAGATTTTATTTCACTGGGAAAAATCGGTATTTCATATGCATCTATGTAATAATAATGAATAAACCACAAGAAAAACGTTCTTTGGACATCTCAAGGTAGCAAATTATGATAATGACACAGTATTTGCGTTCCATACATTTGGTTTCGGTTTCGATTTCGGTTTCAGATTCGGTTTCGGCTTACAGTGAAAATGTCTATTAGGTCGAGGTGGTAGTTGAGACCTAATATGGGTCGAGGAATGATATGGGACCTGATATGGAAAACCCTGTGTCATAAACTTTTTATCATTCATTTTCAGCAAACAAATAAAAATAAATAGCAGACGATATAAATATACTGTGACGTCAAATTTCAAAGTGAGGCTCTAGATCTTGATATGGGATATAAGCCCACTTTTGTGCACGCGAGGTCTTGATATGGCCATATTTGCCCACTTTTGTGCACGCGAGGGTTTGATATGGCAAAAAAAGTCCCTTGTCAAGATATGGCTTTTAAATTTACGGCTGATACACACGGACAAATTTAAAGGTATCAAAGTATGATAAATTGTACTATAACGTCTCATGTGAGGCCTTAATTTAGTGAAATAAAAAAAAATAAAAAAAAGTTTTCTAATACAAATGTTGTAAATCTTGATTAGCTTAATAACATGCGATTTAAATTTTCATATATTCTTTATAGTATTTGAGATATTGAGCTTAATAAGTAACAAAGTCGAAAACAATCAAGAAAAAGGGCAAAAAACTTCCACATGGGTGAATAGATCTTTTATAAAGACTAAATTTTCAGGGCAGTTTGATCATGAGGTGCTTAACACTTTGACTAACAACAACAACAGCTTTCTTTATCTGCAAAAGTTTTTATTCTATGGGCACGAAGCACACAGTTTAGTTGACTTTCAAAGGGTCATAACCCCTACACGTATAAAGGGTCAGAAATATATAACCCCTATAGGGAGCCGTATATAAGCCCAATGCTTATATAAGCTCAATGCCAACAATTTTGGTACATTTGTTTATTGATACATAATAAAAATGACAACAAAGTTCCGGAAAATAATTTTTGCTACGCCTGACGCTCGTTTCGTCTATTCAAGGCTCATCAGAGGCGCTCTACCAAAAATATTGAAAATGCCAAACACAATATGATTATGAAGAGCATAGAAATGTAAAACCAAAAATACCAAACTGGGGAACCAAATTATTACTATTAAAGATGACCAACCTATGTCTGGGGTAGAAAGAACCTTAGGGTTAAGACAATACATGAGATACAAAACCATCGTTTGGATTTATAATTCGTAGAAAAACATGGCCAACAAGGCTAGAAATAGGCATAGGGGTAAGTTCAAGTGTTTTGCAAATACCTCAGAAAAAAAATTTGGCAGAGAATAAAATTTACCTGACCTGAAATTTTAAAGTAGATCAAACACCCACCGATTTATGAGTATTTCGCCTTTCTTCCGGATTTTTTTCAAAAATTCAAATTGCATATTATTCAGCACATCACAATCTACAAAAGATTTATCAGGGTTGACAGTTATTCTCCTTAGAAATTCAAAATTGACACTTTTACAGGTTTTCCTAATTATCTCCTTTCGTCCATAGGTTCATTTGCAATCAAACTTGGTACATCTGTTCATTAGCATGTGTTTTAGAAAGCTATTGTTTGAATTTCAGATTTGTTGAAAAGCATTACTGGTGTTGCTAAAGATAGAGAATAGTGCTAAAATGTAGTTTATTGCAAATAATTCAAGATATCAAATAGACGATATTGAGATGTGGAATAAGTGTACGCGACACAACAAACATAAACAAACAGCAATTCAAAAAATCACAACGGAAAACAGCAAGCAGTCTTCAACATGACCATAGGTTAACTTTCTTATGGTTTGCAAAATTGATCAACCCCTCAAAATTTACCTGCCCTAATCGGTCCATCGATTTACCCAAAAACACCCAAAGATACCCAAATATACCCAAAAACACCCAAAATCACCCCAAAACATCTAAATACAATAATAAATGTAGGAAAAAACCTAGATTATTTTGAAAAAAAGGTTGTAAATAGACAATTTTGACTTAGTGACTGTTTAGAAATGAATTAGGAATGTGTGGATGTGTTGGTATTTTCAACATCATTTGATGATGAAGCTCTGCTTATGGTTGCTTTTTCTTTTTTTTCATAGAATATTATGGAATATAATGCTAAACTAATGACAGTTGTTGATGGTGTGTATTTCTTTTCTCAAGAACTTGTGGTCTTACAAATTATTTATTAAATATAAGTCTTCCCGATTGAATCGATGTACGTGTCAAAACAAATGTCCATGTCCAAGTAAAAATTTTGTTCAATTTGCTTACAGGAAAATTAAAGAAAAAAATGAATTATGCTTATTATGCCAAAGTATTCAAATATCTATTTCTTAAAATAAAAAAAAATAAAAAAATATTAATAATATTATCTATTGGTTATAATTTCTATCATAAATTTATCTAGATAATATTAACGATCATAGAACTATTCCAGATTCGTAACCTGTGGATATTTTGCCAGTATATCTTAGCAGTTAAAATTATATTTAGCTTTAAGGTTAATACAGACAGGTGTCACATGACTTTTGTACCTTTAAAAATGCAAAATTTAAGACCAATGTCTATAAAATCAATAATAAGAAATAGATTATTTGAATTTATTGAAATGGGTTATAAATATTCAATTTTTTAACAATTGCATCAATCGTTTCTTGAATTACGCAATTTTTGACAAAAAACAAGGGAGGTAACTCACTTCAAAATTACCCTAAATTTACAATGGAATTGAATAGTAGACAAAAATCTAAGCTGGTGACCCCCTGTTTTCTATGTTTTATTTTAATATATAGGTAAAAATATAACTTTGACAAAATAAAAACAAGATCCTATTGTAAGGATTTTTTTCTGAGACATGATTTTATGCCTAAAATTTGGCCTTTCCTATATAATCTATTGTAATTCAGGCATACTTTAACCACTTATATTGCAAAAACGAGCATGGTGACCTATCCCTATTTTTATTTTAAATAAAGGATATTAATAACATGTTTCATTTTAGACCATAAAATCAAATGTTTAATGACAGAATTTTTTTCAGTATAGGTGTCCACATTAACCTTAATTGGCGTCCTTAACATATTAATTAACATTAATGACAAGCTGATTAACAGAAGGTAGTGGAACCTGTCATCATATCACAGCAGACGTCCTGTTGCTTTCAGAGATAAAATCGAGTAATAAAATTATTGTACTGGTGTGAAGAGCTGGACGTTACATCACACCTTTATTATCACGGTTACTATATAATAAAATATTGAAACTATTTTGAATTGGATATTTCTTATTTAGCTTAAAATAAAGAAAAATGATTCGTTGATACAATTTTTCTCCCGTTGTTTTAGGTAATATATATGGATACTTTTTTTCTATTAAACGCAATTATTTGTATTCTTTTCAATGAATTTCATAATGCCTAAACGCAAAGTTTCGTATACCAAACGTTCTGCTTTCTGGCCTTTTGGCATATGTCGGCTGAATTGTACCAAGAACTCGATAGAATGTTCATCTTGTAAATCGTTTCAGTAATGTTTTGATCGTGTATGTAAATATTATTTTGATTTAATAAAAATGTTGTTGTTTCTCATTTGCTGGTTTTTAAACGATGGTTGAGAGTAAAGAAGTATGTATAGTTCCAGTCCTACAAAGATGTTTTGATCACCTGTTAACTAGGTAAGTCAGTTGCCGGTCAAATAATGTTGTTACGTTTGGGTTTCTGGTTTCCTCCACCTATAACTGAACACCTTCTTACGTTAAAAATCCGAAGACTCAAACAAACTATTTATACTTATTAAGGTCCATCATATTTTTACTCGAGAACCAAACAAACAGTTTTATCAATCAAAATTACACACAAGAAAATTATACCCTAATTTTCATCTTTAACATTAGTGTAGTCAATCTAGCCAAATTTTGGAGCAACCTCAAACAAATTGGTACAAAGCAAATTACCACTGAAATGAAAGCTATTTGTATGTACCAATAACATATTAAAACTATACAAAAATATATTTTGCGGAACATGCCTCATTTTTATGCCCCCCGACGACATGTCGAGGGGCATTAAGTTTTACTCATGTCCGTCCGTACGTACGTCCGTCCGTACGAATTTCCGTCAAGCTTTTCTCAGGAACCATACATGAGAATGATTTGAAACTTGGTAGGATGGTTGAGTAGGACAAACTATACGTCCTAAGTGATTTTGAGACCTGTCGGACATCTACTTCCTGTTTGGGACTTAGGCCAATTTTAAAATATGTGAACATGACTATGAAAATTTCCGTCAAGCTTTTCTCAGGAACTGTACATGAGAATGATTTGTAACTTGGTAGGATGGTTGAGTATGACAAACTATACGTCCTAAGTGATTTTAAAACCTTTCGGACATCTACTTCCTGTTTGGGACTTAGGCCAATTTTAAAGTATTTGAACATTATATGAAAATTTCCGTCAAGCTTTTCTCGGGAACCATACATGAGAATGATTTGAAACTTAGTAGGATGGTTGAGTATGACAAACTATTCGTCTTGAGCTATTTTGAGACCTGTCGGACATCTACTTTTTGTTTGGGACTTAGGCCAATTTTAAAATATGTGAACATGACTATGAAAATTTCCGTCAACCTTTTCTCAGGAACTGTACATGAGAATGATTTGAAACTTGGTAGGATGGTTGAGTATGACAAACTATTCGTCTTGAGTGATTTTGAGACCTGTCGGACATCAACTTCCTGTTTGGGGCCAGCGGGGGCATCCGTGTCCCATGGACACATTCTTTCTTTATTTTACATTAGCAAGGTAAAAGTAAAAGTTTTTGTTCATTGAAGTCATATCAGAATTGTGCGTTCCTAGCCAAATAAGTTTAACAAAAAGATAAAACAAGTATTACACCTCACAAAAAATATATAGATGGCCTGAATTCAACCAAATTAACCATTTTATATATACCCGTTTTTTGTATTGTATTTTGAACAGAACAGAACGCTTTCTGGACCAAAAAAAAGCTCTGGCATGTCACAATTACATTTAATTTTTATTTTCGATGCTACGAAAAAGATAGAAACACAACAGAAATTCGCTCTTTTCGTCCAGCAAAACAGGTACATTTTTGCACATACGAAAGTATAAATTTTTGTACAAAAAGCACTTGAGTATTTTTTTTCTTTAAAAAGTGGCCTGGTCTTAATTTGAATAATTCCACTATTTAATACCTGACCTGAAAGCAATCATTTTCCAAAACAAAACTCCTAAATTCTAGACAATCGACTTACCGGTAATATGTTTATGCCTGGCGTACGTTTCTTCGTATTAGAGACTCATCAGAAACGCTCAAGCCAAGTGTTGCATTCTATATATACAAAGGTAAACTGATCTGATTTTTTTTCAACAAAAACGATTACAAACTTGCACAAATGTAGATATATTGCATTATTGCATATTTCTTCGCAGAGAATCATATTTAAGCATGCATTGAAAACATTAACAGCTGAGATCCACGTGCTATACATTATTGTTGTGTCACTTGATTGGTTCAATTAACAATACTTTCATAACAGTGCTGATAATTTTCTAATCAGCAATTTTCTCAGCATGTATTTTTAGTGTGTCTGATTTCATATAATAGACATTTTCGATGCACCTTTCATCTATTAGTTATTTACAAATATTTAGACAATTAATAACTAATTTATGTAATTACTCAGATTTTTATTAAGTTTTCTACAAAGCTCTTGGGAAAATGCATATATATTAATATTGAAAATCATGTCGATGTCCACATTGATAAAATTTAACTGTTGATCTCGGTAATCAATAAAAATAAAAAATAAATCTAATATTAAGATAGTCTATATATTCTTAAATTATAAAAAAAATCATTTTATTTTATCATATTTTAAATTTTGAGGTGTTTTTGGGGTGATTTTTGGTGTTTTTGGGTAACTTTGGGTGTTTTGGGGTGTTTTTGTGTAAATCGACGGACCCGCCCTAATTATGAATGATGATCAAATGGAGAAATTATTGTTTTATTTCTTGATTTTTCACGATTTGTGCACTCATTAAGCTCAATATCTTGAAAGTTTTACAAATATATACTAGAGTCATGGGTATGGCCATTTCTTTTTGGGATTATTCCCGTTAGAATGTGGATATTGCCCACTGTTACAACCTTTAATTCCTGATTGTACTGCAAACTGTCAAAGACAGAAAAGACTTAAAATTACAATAATTTAATGTTAGTTTAGCCCTACAAAAACTTAATATTGTGGAAGTAATTTATTGACCTCCAGGGACGGATCCAGAGGTCCGTGAAAGGGGGCCATAATTGCTGAAAATGGCAGATTTTGATGAAAATTTGAAGTTGTTTTAATTTTATTAATCAATTTAATACAGAAAAAAATATTTTTTTTTCAATTTAAGAGGGCGTACCCCCCCCCCCCTCCGTCCCCCTTCTGGATCTGCAACTGACCTCTATCTAGTAGGGGTTATGGTCTATACTGCCATAATGTCGAAATAGCTGTCTATGCCTTATAGCAGGCTAAACTGTAGAAAAAATTTAAAACTTGTAATTGGTTAATCAATTTTTGTCCTTTCACCCCTTTATGTCGCCTGCAACATGTTTCAAAGCGACATCTGGAAGTAATCTGAGCACTATGCATCGTCTTGCGTCGTTCTGTGTCTTCCGTCGTCCTATAATGTCTTCCGAGGTCCAGCTGTTTCACAAATAATTTAGTCACAGCCTCTTGATAATTGGCTGAGCTTTGTCCTACAATAATATATGGTGTAAAGCTATATATTTTCCTGAAAATAAATACTTCCTGTTTACCGAGAACTTAAGTTTTCATATATAATGAACCTATATACAAAATTATTGTCGCAGATTTCTGAGCAAATACATGTCATAACCTCTTGATATTTTGCATCTAGCTTTGTCTTTATGTATTTTATGATGTAAAGCGATTTTATGCCCCAAAAATTATTTCATCTTGTTCACCGAAAACTTTTTCATATATAATCATACAAAATTTCCGTCGCTTTTTCTGGGCAGCTTCATGTCTCAGCTCTTTGATATCCGTTTGGCATGTAGTTTTGTCTAATAGTACTATATGACTGCAAGCGATTTGTTACCCGAAAAAATACTACATTGTGTTTACCGAAACTTAAGTTTCACATATAGTGGTCTCATATACAAATTTTCCGTTGCAGTTTTCTTGCAACTACATGCTACAGCCTACATACAGCTTTATCAAATAAAACAGTATTTTGTAAATTGAATTTATGCCCAAAAATTAAGTACTTCATGTTTATCCTGAACTTAATTAAGTTTCACATATAATGGACATATATTGTATATAGTGAATTTGGTTTATTTGTTAATTTTGTGTTTATATATAACATGAAGTTTTATGTCAAATGTGTATGTGCATTGAAATTCCAGCATAATGTTGCATGTGTAAAGTATTTGATAAAAGAATATGGAGTTAACGAGCATGAGACAATAACACATATGTTAACTCCAGCGGTAATTAATTTTTAATGAGCACCATGGCCATGTAGGATATTTAATAATCATCAGCAGCAAAGGAATCCACAATTCCAAAAATTGAAGAAAATGCATAAAATCAAATTAATGAAATCCAAATAATCAGTTATATCAAATACATCTTAAGGACAAACTGGTTTTAGATTTTACACATTATTTTAATAGTAATAAACAAAGTGTATGCACATGAGATAATTTATCATGTACAAGTTTACCATATCTAAGAAAATAAAGTGCATACATTGTACATCTGAAACACGGGGAATTGTTCTACTCCACACGGCATTAAATAAAAACTCAAGTTATAAACATTTTATTAAAGTATATGGAGTAAACGAACATGAGACCATATTTGCTTTAGAACTGCATGTTTTCATTGCAAAGCAAATGACAATCCTATGTATAGAGTTCCATAATTTGCAGTCTTAACATACATAAATGTAGCTTTTAAATTGATACTAAAAATCTAAGCATAAAAACTTTTATTGTTTTATATTGCAGGTGCATGTCAAGGAATTAAAGTAATCACATATAACTAGTATAGAAGAAATATGTCAGACCTCGAAAAGAAAGAAAAAGAGAACTTTCTCAGACATGCAATTCTTGTGGTGGATCATTATAAAGATGCCTTCACATCTTTGATTGAACGTGATATCACACTTAAAGGAGTGACGTTCGAGCAGTTTCTGAATAACAACCAACATGATATATTCCACATGTGTAAAGAAAAGATATGTAACTGTGGAACACGACAAAGATTTCCACAAGTGTTTTTTAAATCCCAAATTGAATTAATTTTTGACATTGCACGAAGAATTGCTAAACCCGGCATCGTATTAGAAGTTTTAGACATTACTCTTGCTAGAAGCTTGTTGGTAAATTTCTGTTTTGATGTTTTTTGGGATTACAATTTACAATACCATACAAAATCTTTACAAGATTTGTTGAATACAGAAAAGCATACGATTTATCACCTTTGGCAAAATAATACTGGATGTTGTCATTGTCCAACGGTGTTTAATTCGACACTGAAATTTTCAAAAGTTGACCAAAATGAATGGCAATCTTTGTTCCACAAGCCTTTACCACAACCGCCTTGTTGTATGAAGACTCAAGCAAATGCTTTTCCGTGTAACAGTCTATGTGATTATGAAGCTCAGCAAACTGTAACAGTATCAAGTCTGACCCCTAGACTACAGAAAACAATACTTGATAACTGCTGTACTTTAAGAGAATTAATTGAAAAACTCATTGACATTCGTAACTTTAATTATGGTCACGCTGCAAATGCAAGAATGACAGATTCTGACTTTGAAACAAAGAAGAATGAGATAACTGAAATCATTTATCACATTGGCAAACTGTGTGGAAAAGAACAAGAAGTGAGAACAGCTGTGAGCGTCACATTGAGAGAAAGTTTAGACCATAAACTTGTGGAGAAATACAAGGAGTTGATGAGTGAAATATATCAGGTAACTTAAAGTCATGCAACAAAGTTCAAAAGGTAACTAAAATGATTCAATCATAAAACTAGAGGTTCCCAAGAGCCTGAATCGCTCACATGATCTCTGATGCTAAAGCCTCTTACCTAGTGTGCAACATGGTCTACATGTACTTGGTAAGTATTAAACATTAAAGAAACTAGTTAGGATAGAAAACGCTTTTAAGATAGATCAAGAATACAAAGTTACAAAGCTTTCCATCTGAAAAAAAAACCAAACAAGTTAAAATTGATTGAAAACACTTAAAAGGATGATCTGACAATTTTGACCCCAATTCGTTTTTGTAGATCTTAATGAGCTGAACAATTATGCAATGCTAACTTTTCCTCTACCACTTACAGTTTTCTAGATAAAGTCCAAAAACTGTGAAAATGGTAAATTTTGACGATTAAGGGGAAATAACTCCTATAAGGAGTCATCCCACAACTTTGACTGAATGGAGAGTTTTGTAGAGCTTTTGATGCTGAAGAAGGATGGTTGCTTCAGATTTTCTCTATCTCTTATACTTTTTAGTTATAAGCTAAAAACTATGGTCTGACCCCCTGTTCTATTTTTAGAAACAGCGTTCATGTTGGTTGGTCGACATTCACAAATTTCACAAACTTGGTAGAGGACATTCTAAACCTCAAGTGTACAAAGTTTCAAAGAAATCCCAACAGTGGTTTCAGAGAAGAAGATTTTTAAAAATCAGATAAAATTGATAGAAAAATTAGTTAAAGGGGGATAACTCTTAAACGGTTGATATGACAATTTTGACCCTGGAATCATTTTTGTAGATCTCAATGAGCTGAACAATTTTGCATTGCTAACTTTTCCTCTAGCATTTACAGTTTTTAAGATAAAGTCAAAAAACTGTGAAAATGGTCAATTTTGACGATTAAGGGGAAATAACTCCTATAAGGAGTCGTCCTACAACTTTGACTCAATGGAGAGTTTTGTAGAGCTTTTGATGCTGAAGAGGGTAGGTTACTTCGGATTTTCTCTATCTCTTATACTGTTTGAGCTATAAGCTAAAAACTATGGTCTGACCCCCCTGTTCTATTTTTAGTAACAATGGCCATGTTGATTGGTCGACGTCCACAAATTTCACAAACTTGGTAGCGGACATCAGTGGTTTCAGAGAAAAAGATGTTTGAAGAAAAGTTAACGGACGGACGGACGACGGACGCTTAACGATGACAATAGCTCAGGTGAGCTAAAAAAAAAACAATTGAATAATAATAAACTGTTAATACATGTTGAAGTTGCATGTTAGATTTGTAGCTATCTATGTTTGGAAATTACCATTTGAGTCATTGAGAGAATGACGGTATTTGGAATTCAAATGTGTAATATTTTTCCATATTTTGGTGGCTTTCTCAAATGGTCGGTCCCTAAAATAAAAACCTCAAATACTTAATGTTATTAGCTCGCCTGGCCAAATGCCATGTGAGGTATTGCCATCTCTAGGCGTCCGTCGTCGTCTGTAAACAATTTTTCCAACGTTAACTTGTCCGACACCATAAGTCCAATTGCAACCAAACTTGGTACAGTTGTTAAGTGGCATTATGTGTACAAAACAGTCGTTCGGAGTTTTGATTTGTAAAAAAAAAATATGGCCGCTTTAGCTAAAAACTAGAACATAGGGGTTAATTGCAGGGTTTTTTTTGCAAATAACCCAAAAACGGTGACAGATATCAAAATTCTGGCGAAGTATAAGTGTTCAAAACCTCAAAATCTACCTGATCTGACATTTTCAAGAAGATCTAACAACCGATGTGGAAGTTATTGCCCTTTTTCTGGATTTTTAAAAAAATCACTTATTTAGCCCTCTATCTTGAAACCTATACAAGATACTTCATAAATTCAAATTGCATATGATTTAGCACATCAAGATCTACATTTCATGTAACTAGGTCAAAGCTGTAGGACCATTTCTTTCAGGAGTTATGGCCCTAAAAAGCGTCAATTTTTACCATTTTCCATTTCTTTTCCCCTGAATTTCAAAGATTAACTTGTTTGACATCATAAGACCAACTGCATCTAAACTTGGCACACATGTTTAATAGCATATATGTTACAATTCTATCGTTGGGACTTTTGATTCGTCCAACAAATATATGGCCGCCATGGCTGAAAATAAAACATACGGTAAATTGCAGTTTTTTTGCTAATTTCCGATATCAAATTTTGGCAAGAATCAAAAGTGATCAACACCCCAAGATCTACCTGCCCTGAAATTTTCAAGAAGATCCAACAACCGATGTAGGAGTTATTGCCATTTTTCTGGATTTTATCAAAAGTTTGCACTTATTTAGCCCTATATCTTAAAAACTATACATGATATTTTACAAATTTAAATTGCATATGATTAAGCACATTAAGATCTACATTTCATGTAATTAGGTCAAAGCTGTGGAACCATTTCTTTTAGGAGTTATGGCCCTTAAAGCGTCAAAATTTACCATTTTTCATTACTTTTTCCCTGAATTTCAAAGATTAACTTGTCTGACACCATACATCCAACTTCAACCAAACTTGGCACAGTTGTTTAATAGCATAAATGCTACAAGTGTGTTGTTCAAATTTTTGATTCGTCAAAAAATATGGCCGCCATGGCTAAAAATGGAACATAGGGGTAAATTGCAGTTTTTTGCTAATAACTCAAAAATGGTTACATATATCAAAATTCTGGTTGGATACAAAAGTGATCAACATTTCACGATCTACCCGCTCTAAAAGTTTCAAGAAGATCCAATAATTAATGTAGGAGTTATTGCCCTTTTTCTGAATGTTTTCAAAATTTTTCACTTATTTAGCCATTTAGCTTGAAAACTATACAAGATATTTCAAAAATTTAAATTGCATATGATCAAGCACATCCAGATCTAAACATGTATTTAGGTCAAAGCTGTAGGACCATTTCTATTCGGAGTTATTGTCCTTAAAACAGCAAAATTTACCATTTTTCATTACTTTTCCCCTGAATTTCAAAGATAAACTTGTCTGACACCGTAAGACCAACTGCATCTTAACTTGGCACACTTGTTTAATAGCTTATATGCTACAACTCTATCGTTCATATTTTTGATTCGTAAAAAAACATGGCTGCCATGGTTAAAAATAGAACATAGGGCATACATTTCATTTTTTTGCTAATAACTCAAAACTGGTTTCAGATATCAAAATTGTGCAAGAATCAAAAGTGATCAGCATATTAAGTACCTCTCCTTAAATTTCGGAAAAGATCTTACTGCTGATGTAGGAGTTATTGCCCTTTTTAGCTATTGCCATCACTTGGCGTCCGTCGTCGTCGTCGTCGTCCGTTTACAATTTTTCAAAATTCTTCTCCCCTGAAACTACTGAACAGAATTCAATGAAACTTAGTATGATTTATCCTTAGGGTGTCCTGCACCAAACTTGTGTTTCGATTTTTGATCTGTCAAAAAACATGGCCACCGTTACTAAAAATAGACAAAGGGGGTCAGACTACTGTTTTTGGCTTGTAAATCATAAAGTATAAGAAATAGATGAAATCTGATGCCACATTACTGCTTCAGCATCAAAAGCTCTACAAAAGTCTCCACTGAGTCGAAGTTGACAGATGACCCCTTATAGGAGTTACGGCCCCTTTAAGGTGAAAAATAGCATTTTTTCATGTTTTTGGCTTCTCAAATGAAAACTAATACAGATAGAAAAAAGCTGTTGCTTGCTTAAATGTTCAGCTCAATTAGCTCTACAAAAGTGTCCATCGGGTCGAAGTTGTCAGATGACCCCTTATAGGGGTAACAGCCCTTTACCTTAAAGGTAAAAATAGTGTTTTTGGCCAATACAATGAAAACTATTGCAGATAGAGAAAAGCTGTTGCTTGCTTAAATAATCAGCTCAATTAGCTCTACAAAAGTCTCCATAAGGTCAAAGTTGTCAGATGACTCCTTATAGGGGTTACAGCCCCTTAAAAGCGAAAAATAGTGTTTTTGACCTGTAGAATGAAAACTATTGCAGATAGAGAAAAGCTTTTTCTTGCTTAAATGTTCAGCTCAATTAGCTCTACAAAAGTCTCTAAAGGGTTGAAGTTTTCAGATGACCTTTTATAGGGGTTACAGCCCCTTACAAGCGACAAACAGTGTTTTTGGCCTGTAGAATGAAAACTATTGCAGATATAGAAAAGCTGTTGCTTGCTTAAATGTTCACCTCATTTAGCACAACAAAAGCATTCATTGGCTTATATAATGAAAACTATAGCAGGAAAATAAAATTGGTTGCTTGCTTTAATGTTCAGTTCATAAAGCTCTCAACAAAGGTCTCTAAAGATCCAGAGTTGTCAGAAGGCCCTAAAAATAACATGTTTCACATTTTTGGTGTACAGAATGAAAACTATTGCTGAAAGAGAAAAAGCTGTTGCTTGCTTAAATGTTCAGCTAATTTAGTTTTACAAAGTTCTTCATAGGGTTGACATCAAGACCGGGTGAGCGATTCAGGCTCCTGGGAGCTTCTTGTTCTGATTTTTTTTCTTTTTTTTTTCACTTAATTAGCCTTTTATCTTGAAAACTATACAAGATATTTCAAAAATTCAAATTGCATATGATTAAGCACATCAAGATCTACATTTCATGTAACTAGGTCAAATCTGTAGGACCACTTCTTTTAGAAGTTATTGTCCTTAAAGCAACAAAATTTACCATTTTCATTTTTACCATCTGCGTCTAAACTTGGCACACTTGTTCAAAAGCTTATATGCTACAATTCTATTGGTTAGATTTTTGATTCGTCAAAAAACATTGCTGCCATGGCTTAAAATAGAACATAGGGTAAATTGCAGTATTTTGCTAATAACTAAAAAATGGTCTCAGATATCAAAATGGTGCAAGAATCAAAAGAGATCAGCATATTAAGATCTACCTGTCCTGAAATTTTGAAAAAGATCAGACTGCTGATGTGGCAGTTACTGCCCCTTTTTCGTAAATTTTGCACTTATAAAGCCCTTGAAAACTAAACAAGATATTTCAGAAATTTAAATTACATATGGTTAAGCACAATAATATTTACAAAATATGTATATCCGTGAAGTTCAGGTGAGCGATTCAGTCTCCTGAAAGCCTCTTGTTTTTAAAGTGCTTAAATGATATCACTTCAATTTGAATGCTTTAAATACGGGACTTTTTACTACTGAAAGTTAACTGCTTAGTTCCCGGGGCAGTGTTGTCAAAATTACAGGTCTAGGACCTAGACGTGTCTATAGATCATCTTGAGACACGTCATAGTCGAAAGTCGTGTTCTCGAAGCTATCCTATTTTA
This sequence comes from Arcuatula senhousia, assembly GCA_963971305.1. Lineage (NCBI taxonomy): Eukaryota > Metazoa > Mollusca > Bivalvia > Mytilida > Mytilidae > Arcuatula > Arcuatula senhousia. Next base: position 3,818,969 of record OZ020317.1, on the reverse strand, counting down.
TACTTGGTCACATTATTAGGACAGAAATTAGGACACCTAATAGGATGTCCTAAGACCATCCAATCTTACATTGTTGCTTATTTTATACACTATTACTCCCCATATTTTGTCCATGTGTTCACCAAATCAAATTCACTCCAAGGAACACGCGTATCGAGACAGGTATTTTTTACTAACACTTAACATAGGCGAATAGAGTCAAGATTTTTACTAACATGTTAAGGATTTTTCGTAACCCTAATTTGATGTCGTATGGAAAGCCGTAGTGGATATCAGCATTTTCAATTTATTTACAATTGGTGTCAATGGGGAAATGTTTAAGTTCCATGACAATTCAATAATTTTACAAACGTTTAATTTATATTTCTTATATTTCGAACGAACCCAGCCTCAACGATTTTTAAGAAAAGTTCTTTCTTTCGATTTGCTTTGATAAAGGTATAAAGTTAATGTAGTTAATTATAAGAGAAATCGTTAGCGGAGTTTAGTAAAAATTATCTGGATCGATTCGCGTGTTCCTAGGAGTGAAGTTTAATCATGAATTTACTTGCATTCAAAATGGCATGCCTGATTATAAACTTGTTGAACTTATCTTTACATTCTTTGATGATCCTCTATGTTTGTTTTTTTTTTCTAAGGAAAGAGGTTATAATTTTAGATAAAAAAAACTATTGAATGAACTTATTAAAAGATTTCTTTTATTTTCAGCATGAAAAATCATAAACCTTTTGGTGTGAATATGAAGTAAAAATGGCCTCGTTGAAGGCTGCTGGCGGTTGTCCATTGTGGTTTTTCTAAATTGCCGTTTAATTGTGGGCTGTGTCGCGTACACTATACTATTTTCTATTTTCTTTAAAAGTTTATATAATATTGTTTTAATAACAATATCGTTTAACCTTTATTGAGACATCCTAACAAAAGACACGTCTAAGACAGTTTCTAGGAACAGATTAAGATGGTCCAAACTCGGACTCAAAATTGGACTTGAGACGTGTCTTAGACAAATTTTATGATACTTTCGAGAACACTGCCTATGATTCTTGTGACATGAAGTTTAAAATATAGCCATGAATATACTGTTCATCTTATGTGTCTCCATAGATGTTTATATATGTTTCACGCTGCTGAGTGCGATTTTTTTGTTATGTGTGTGGTTTTTTGGCTCACTTGGAACGAAGGTACAAGTGAGTTTTTGCCATCATTTGGCGTCCGTCGTCTGTCGTCGTCTTTTAACAATTTTTCTAAAATCTTTTCCTCTGAAACTACTGATCAGATTTTTATGAAAATTGGAATGAATTATCCTTAGGGTGTTCCGCACCAAACCTGTGTTTTGATTTTTGATTCGTCGAAAAACATGGCTGCCGCTACTAAGAATAGACCAGGGGGTCAGACTACTGATTTTGGCTTGTAAATCAAGAAGTATTGGAGATAGAAGAAATCTGATGTCACCGTACGGCTTCAGCATCAAAAGTTCTACAAAAGTATCTATTTTGTCGAAAATGTCATATGATCCCTTATAGGGTTACAGCCCATTAAAGGTGAAAAATAGCATTATTTCATGTTTTTGGCTTATAGAATGAAAACTATTGCAGATAGAGAAAAGCTGTTGCTTGCTCAAATGTTCAGCTCATTGAGCTCTACAAAAGTCTTCATAGGTTAAAGTAGTCAGATGACCCCGTATAGGGATTGCAGCCCTTTAAAGGCGAAAAATAGTGTTTTTGGCCTATAGAATGAAAACTATTGCAGCTAGAGAAAAGCTGTTGCTTTCTTACATGTTTAGCTCATTTAGCTCTACAAAAGTCTTCATAGGGTCAAAGTAGTTAGATGACCCCTTATAGGGATTACAGCCCCTAAATTTACATATATTCATGTTTTTGGCATATAGAATGAAAAACTATAGCAGATAAAGAAAAGCCGTTGCTTGGTTAAATGTTCAGCTCATTTACATGTAGCTCTACAAAAAGTCTTCATAAAGTCAAAGTTGTCAGAAGACCCCTTATAGGCGTTTTGGCGCTTAAAATAACTTTTTGCAAGTTTTTTTGGCCTACAGAATGAAAACTATTGCTGAAAGAGAAAAGCTATTGCTTGCTTAAATGTTCAGCAAAAGTAGGGTCAAAGTTGGCTCATGAGACACCTTATAGGGTCTACGGTCCCTTAAAGATGAAAAATAATGTTTTTTGCCTATAAGATGAAAACTTTTGCATAAAGAGAAAAGCTGTTGCTTGCTTAAACATTCAGTTCATTAGGCTTTACAAAAGTCTTCATATTATCGAAAGAAGAAGAGGTACCAATGGGGTATCCGATTGTCATAAGTCCGAAAGGATAGAGACAAATCCACCAAATAAGAACTGGACAAAAACAGACAACATGTAAAACATGGAAAAAAATAACTGAAAATCAATCAACAACGCGAACTCCAGTCGAACGGCTTATAGGTTTAACGGCCCCTTAATGGTGAAAAATAATGTTTTTGGCCTTTAGAATGAAAACTTTTGCAGAAAGAGAAAAGCTGTTGCTTGCTTAAACATTCAGGTCATTAAGTTCTACAAAAGTCTTCATATGGTCAAAGTTGGCAGATGATCCCTTGAAGGGGTTATAGCCTTTTAAATGTGAAAAAAATATTGATTTTTGCTTATAGAATGAAAACTATTGCAGATAGAGAAAAGCTTTTTTTTTTTGCTTTAACATTCAGCTAAAGAAAAGTGTTCATGGGGTTGACATATACATCAAGACCAGGTGAGCGAGTCAGGTACCTGGGAGCCTCTTGCAAGGCCGTAAATTACATAGAGGCAGAGGAGGCAGCTGCCTCCTCAGTTTTCCAAAAAAAAAAAAACACTACAAAAAGGAAAATGGAAGATGGTGTCATGTCTCTACTTCATCAGTCTTTCAATAAAATCGGGTTGATTGATCTATTCTAATATTTATAAATAAAATAATAATTGAAAAAACTTTCATACCTAAATATAAGGTCTCATATTATAGCAGAAAGCTGTAGATGATTATTGGTGAAAATGTTGGTTAAAACGTTAAGGAGGTCTTACCGTGAAACCATTCATAAGTGATAAGATTTTGGGCTAGTTAATAATTCTGGTCAAACTGGTAATTTCTCTCCCAGTCTACCAGCATGACCTCCCTCTCAAGTCAATAAATGAATGACCATATACTTTAAGTGTTAAAGTGGCGACTGTTAGATAAAAAAAATGTCTATATCTTCATACAATATATCGTAGTTTCGGATACTGTAATAAACTGTCAGATTGTCTCTGCCGCACTCCTTTGTCAGTCTTCATCTTTAAAATTTACTGACTGTTGGTAGATTCAGTTTGACGTGTCTGCAAATTTTTGCTATGTTGTTGTCGGTCTTATTATAAAGATGGTCGATTTTAAATTACAACAGGTCTTCTTTCATGTTTGTCAGTCTTTTCATTTCAGATGTTTAAAAGGGCAATGAAAAACTGTCCATAGTCCAATATGTAAACAAGCTCTAGATGAATGACATAAGCACCACCGGATGGTGGGTCTTGTTTTGAACAGCTTAGTTTCTAGTTTCCTTCTCGTTTGTATGTTTAAAATAATAAAAGCTCGATGTTAATGATTTTTGCAATTAAAACTTAGGAAAAGTGTATAAAGTGGATAGCATTCAACGCTTTTTCGTTTATCTTTTTTTATAATTACTATCAAAATTAATATTGAAAATGTTATCAGGATTTGCAAGAAAACTGGATTTGTTGTATTCAAAAGTCTATAGCAATTTTTCAAAAATCTTCTCCTCTGAAACTACTGAACAGAATTCAATGAAACTTGGTATGATTGATCCTTAGCGTGTCCTGCACCAAACTTGTGTTTAGATTTTTGATTGGTCAAAAAACATGGCCACTGTTACTAAAAATAGACCAGGGGGGTCAGACTACTGTTCTTGGCTTGTAAATCATAAAGTATAAGAGAAAGATGAAATCTGATTCCAGCCTACTGCTTCAGCATCAAAAGCTCTACAAAAGTCACCATTGAGTCGAAGTTGTCAGATGACCCCTTATATAGCATTTTTTCATGTTTTTGGCTTCTAAAATGAAAACTAATACAGATAGAAAAAAGCTGTTGCTTGCTTAAATGTTCAGCTCAATTAGTTCTACAAAAGTGTCCATAGGGTCAAAGTTGTCAGATGACCCCTTAAAGGGGTTACAGCCCCTTAAAGGCAAAAATTCGTGTTTTTGGTCTGTAGAATGAAAACTATTGCAGATAGAGAAAAGCTGTTGCTTGCTTAAATGTTCAGCTCAATTAGCTCTACAAAAGTGTCCATAAGGTCAAAGTTGTCAGATGACCCCTTATAGGGGTTACAGCCCCTAAAAGGCGAAAAATAGTGTTTTTGACCTGTAGAATGAAAACTATTGGAGATAGAGAAAAGCTTTTGCTTGCTTAAATGTTCAGCTCAATTAGCTCTATAAAAGTCACTGAAGGGTCGAAGTTGTCTGATGACCTTTTTTAGGGGTTACAGCCCTTTAAAGGCGAAAAATAGTGTTTTTGGCCTGTAGAATGAAAACTATTGCAGATAGAGAAAAGCTGTTGCTTGCTTAAATGTTCAGTTCAATTAGCTCTACAAAATTGTCCGTATGGTCGAAGTTGTCAGATGACCCCATATAGGGGTTACAGCCCCTTAAGGCAAAAATTCGTGTTTTTACCTGCGTCACCGAAGTCGAAAGCAGGTTTAGTAGTCGGGTCACTCCGTCCGTCCGTCTGTCCGTCTGTCCGTCCGTCCCGCTATGGGGTGCCTGTCTTGTGTAATCTGAATCTCAAAAACCAAACACTAGATCTTTCTGAAATTTGACACAGTGATTGCAGATTTATTGAAAATGTGCACCTCTCCTTTTGGGGTCATTTTATAATTTTGTTTAGAAATTAGGGGCCCAAAAGGGGCCAAAAAAGCGACTTTTTAATTTTTTTCCACAATAACTTTTGTTCTGGTTGACCAAATGCTGTGAAACTTTACAGTAATGTTACTTACCATAAAAGAAAGGGTTGGGTAGATTTTGGGTGTCCCCTCTTTTTTCATTTAGAAATTAGGGGCCCAAAAGGGGCCAAAAAAGCGACTTTTTAAATTTTTTCCACAATAACTTTTGTTCTGGTTGACCAAATGCTAAGAAATTTTACACTAATGATACTTACCGTAAAAGGAAGGGTTGGGCTGATTTTGGGTGTCCCCTCTTTTTTCGTTAAGAAATTAGAGGCCCAAAGGGGGCAAAAAAATCGCCTTTTTAAATTTTTTCCACAATAACTTTTGTTCTGGTTTACCAAATGCTATGAAACTTTACAGTAATGTTACATACCATAAAAGGAAGGGTTGGGCTGATCTTGGGTGTCCCCTCTTTTTTCGTTTAGAAACTAAAGGCCCTAAAGGGGCCAAAAAAGCAACTTTTTTATTTGTTTCCACAATAACTTGTTTTGGTTGACCAAATGCTATGAAACTTTACAGTAGTGTTACTCACCATAAATTAAAGGGTGGGGATGATTTTGGGGTCCTCTCTCTTTTTGTTTAGGAACGTGGGGCCCAAAAGGGGCAAAAATGTGACAATTTTTATTTATGGTCCGAATTAGAATTTCTTTTTTTACAAGTTAATTTGGTCATATATTGGATACAAAATGGAGAATACAATTTTTTCTTGACCCACCTTTTCTGTTTAGCAATAAGGGGACCAAAAGGGGAAAAAAAGAAACTATTTTTTGTCTATTTTTACAATATTGGGTGGCATGTGACAAATTTGCTTTGTAAGTCCACCATAGGATGCAAGTGTCAAAATATTTTGACTGTCCATATTGGGCCTAGAACGTACAGGGTTCAACGTTTTGCCGTGCGACGCAGAGCCAGACATCGAATGGTCTTGTTGGTCTGTAGAATGAAAACTATTGCAGATAGAGAAAAGCTGTTGCTTGCTTAAATGTTCAGCTCAATTAGCTCTACAAAAGTGTCCATAAGGTCGAAGTTGTCAGATGACCCCTTATAAGGGTTACAGCCTCTTAAAGGTGAAAAATAGTGTTTTTGGCCAATAGAATGAAAACTATTGCAAATAGAGAAAAGCTTTTGCAAAAAGTGTCCATAAGGTCGAAGTTGTCAGATGACCCCTTATAGGGGTTACAGCCTCTTAAAGGTGAAAAATAGTGTTTTTGGCCAATAGAATGAAAACTATTGCAGATAGAGAAAAGCTTTTGCTTGCTTAAATGTTCAGCTCAATTAGTTCTACAGAAGTCTCTATAAGGTCGAAGTTGTCAGATGACCCCTTATAGGGGTTACAGCCCCTTAAAAGAAAAATTGTGTTTTTGGCCTGTAGAATGAAAACTATTGCAGATAGAGAAAAGCTGTTGCTTGCTTAAATGTTCAGCTCATTTAGCTCAACAAAAGCATTCATTGGCTTATATAATGAAAACTATAGCAGAAAAAGAAAATTTGTTGCTTGCTTTAATGTTCAGTTCATTAAGCTCTCAACAAAGGTCTCTATAGATTTTGGCCTACAGAATGAAAACTATTGCTGAAAGAGAAAAAGCAGTTGCTTGCTTAAATGTTTAGCTTATTTAGCTTTACAAAGTTCTTCATAGGGTTGACATCAAGACCAGGTGAGCGATTCAGGCTCCTGGGAGGCTCTTGTTTTGCTTCGAAATTAGGAGCCCAAAAGGGGCAAAAAATTCATATACTTTATTTGTTTCCGCCATAACTTTGATCCTTAATGGCCTATTGCTGTGAAATTTGTCAAGAATGTTTCTTACAATAAAAAATGAACCTGATGCATTTGTGTGCCCCTTTTTTCCCCCGTCCAAAAGGGGTCAAAATCGAAACTTTTTTTATTTGTGGTCCGATTTTAAAAAATTGTTTTGTCTGTTCTCGTCAAATAGGGGATACAAAATTAAAAATGAAATTTTGCGACCCCCCCCCTTTTTTCCTATCACGTAATTAGGGTCCAAAAGTGGCCAAAATCGAAACTTTTTTATTTGTGGTACAATTTAGAATTTTTTTTTTGCATGTTTGTTCTTGTCAAATAGCAGATGCAAAATTGAGAATTAATTTTTGTGATCGCCCTTTTCCCCCTGTTATGTAATAAGGGGCCAAAGGGGACCAAAATCGAAACTTTTTTACTTGTGATCCGATTTTGAAAATTTTTATTGCATGTTTGTTCTTGTCGAATAGCGGATCAAAATTGAGAATTAATTTTTGCGACCCCGGTTTTCCCCCTATTACGTAATTAGGACCAATAGGGGCCAAAATCGAAACTTTTTTATTGCAAAAAAAAACATCAATGATAATAGATTAACCAAGAATAGGGTCTTTTTCTTAATATAAAATTGAGCGGGGATATTGAAATTTTATAAATATGATATTGCAAGTATAATTTTTTTCCATTTGCTTTTAAAATAGTTAAAATCTAATGAATTCCTTGTAAAATATGGGTGGAAAGTCCACCAAAGAAGGCATGTGTCAAAAACCTTTGTCAATCCACCATGGGCTGCATGTGTCCAGAGCAATTGACTTTCCATATTGGGCCTAAAAGGTACAGGGTTCAACGTGTTGCGGTCGTATCATGCTGCGCTCGGCGAAGCTTTTTATTTGTTTTGTTGTTGTGATGTTTGTTTCGTTGTGATGTTTTTTTTGTCTACCGATTTTGCATTTGTTTTTTTGGTATAATGATTTTTGGTTACCCATTTGGTACATCTTTCTTATAAACCATGACATTTTAGAATTTGCAACTACAAAGTGAAAAGGTACAAGAGTTAGAGGCCAACATTGATGGATTAAACAGTAGTGTGGATAGAACCAACAAAAGAGTTGATGACACAAATACAGAACTTGGCCGTACAAACACAAGAGTTGATGACACAAATACAGAACTTGGCCGTACAAACACAAGAGTTGATGACACAAATACAGAACTTGGCCGTACAAACACAAGAGTTGATGACACAAATACAGAACTTGGCAATACAAACACAAGAGTTGACATCATTTACAACAGAGTTGATAACACCAATGCAGGATTAGAGACATTACAAACCAAAATGGACGACACAGACCAACGTTTAGGTAAAAAAAAATAATATGCATATTGATTCTATGTAAAAGTCAATAAATTATATTACTATCTGTTTCCCTCAGCACAATTTTAAAAATAGATGAGCTGCAAAATTAACCTCATCATTATTGTGCTGTTCTAAAACAGCTTTGTGGATTTTTAAACCACATAAGTTAAAGCATTGTCAAGTTATCACTTAGAAACAAGAACATGACAGCTGACAGACACGAATAGATGGTACAGTATCACATAATACGTTATATTAAAGTGTTTCAAACAAAAATTAAAGAAAAAAAAGGAATAATATTAGTGATCTAAAAGATTACCCCGCTTCATCTTCCGGGTCACCTTAGTTCACATTGTTTATTTTTGTTCAATTAATTGTGTGTTTTTGTGTATGTATTTTTTGTGCTGTTTTCGTTTGAGTTTACTGGTTTGTCGTTGCTCTCTCCGACTTTTGACACTTAAATGCCCCATTGGTGCCGGTTTTGGTTTCTTAATATTTTCACTAATGATATACAAAAGCAATGACATTTCTTTATGCTTATCTCCCTCCAATTGATGTAATTAATTCATCTAATGCTAAATCAAAATCCTCAAGCGATTCAGGAGGAGCTAGGGTTATAAGATAAGTGGACAGACTGATGATGGACAGTCAGGCAGATGTGAGAATGATACCTTTATACAAAATAAAAACAATTGCCGCAAACGATCTGAAACTATAAAGAACTACCCATTCTTACGTTTACTAGGTCTGATCTGTTTAAACAACACGACTGCAGAATATATCTCTAGAACTGGGGTGTGTTTAAAACTCTGTCTAACATATAATGCATTTTGTTTCTACTTAAAAATGAAAATTTTTACGTTTCTTTTTCAAAGGAATCAAACCAAAGAAAGGACCCCATGCTGAAATAAGATGGTAATGCTATCACTGAATCACACATACAAGGTCATGTGTCGAAATAAACAGATTGGTACCAAGTCTATTTGTATTTGCTCCTTCCCGCTTTTTAGATTACAATAAAGATTAAAAAATGCAACAAAATCAATCATCTAACAATAATCATATTAACCAAACTAACATTTGTTTTTTTCTTGTTTCAGGAATAGTGAGCAAGCAAGTGGATGACCCTCTGCCACCAAATATAAGAGGTAATTTTGATAACGCTTTTGAGTTTTAAAAGACAATTAATCTTTATTCTTATTAAAAAAAACATGTCCAAACTTTATAAATACTGTTGATTTAGGATATAACCGTCCATTTTATGAAAATAAGATTGTTAAAACATCGCGTGAAGATAATATTTGTAACACTATGACGTGCGTATACTCGATTTCTGTATTGACACCATATTGGTCACATGTTCATCAACATATCGTCATTCAAAATTAAAAACTTTACCCCTATAGTCCTTTTTAGAAACTATTCACATGTTCATCAACATATCGTCATTCAAAATTAAAATCTTTACCCCTATAGTCCTTTTTAGAAACTATTTACTGGACGTGCGGACCCGGGAAATCTTTTAACTTTTAATTACAGGTTTACGACTTCCGGTTAGGCCTAGCCATTGAAAATCTGTTGAAATTTACTTAAAAATCGTCAACTTGTAAAAATATTTCAAATATGCCTCCCAAAGTTTTAAACTACTAAAACTTACGTTAACATCTAAGACTTCACTACAAAATGTATTAAGCAGTTTATTTGAATCGGGGAGTTGAAATTACGCCAAAAAAGGATAGGGGTAAATTTATGTTTTCCTTAGCTCAACGTTGTTCACATTAAGTGGCCGACCCAGTAAGGGAAACTACTCTTGCAAAAATGAAGATAAAAGAATCGAAATCGGAATTCCAGATGACTTTTTAAGGGCTTTAGACGTCTATGCTGATTTTTTTATGATTGTACGACAACTGCAGGAACTTAATGAGAACAAGCTTAAGAAGATGAGAAAATCTAGGTATTTGGTGTTATTTTGAGATGCATTGATTTCATTATACCCCCACTTTAAAAGTGGGGGTATATAGTGATAGGGGTGTCCGTCCGTCCTTCCGTCCGTCCTTTCATCCGTCCGTCCTTCCATTACACTTCAGGGTACCCATCTCTTATCCGCAACTCCTCCTAAACCCCTTGATGGATTTCATGAAACTTACACACAATCTTTGTGACATAATGTAGATGTGCACCTTCTATTTTAAAATTTGATCAGAATGATTTTTGGGGTTTCCCATAGCAAAACATGGACTTAGCCATTCGACTACATGGGGGTACCCATCTCTTATCCGCAACCCCTCCTAAACCCCTTCATGGATTTTCATGAAACTTACGCACAATCTTTGTGACATAATGTAGATGTGCACCTACTATTTTAAAATTTGATCAGAATGATTTTTGGGGTTGCCCATAGCAAAACATGGACTTAGCCATTCGACTACATGGGGGTACCCATTTATTATCCGCAGCTCCTCCTAAACCCCTTGATGGATTGTCATGAACCATACACACAATCTTTGTGACATAAATTAGATGTGCACCTACTATTTTAAAATTTGATCAGAACGATTTTCGGGGTTTCCCATAGCAAAACATGGACTTAGCCATTCGACTACATGGGGGTACCCATCTCTTATCCGCAACTCCTCCTTAACCCGTTCATGGATTTTCATGAAACTTACACACAATCTTTGTGACATAATATAGATGTGCACCTACTATTTTAAAATTTGATCAGAATGATGTTTGGGGCTTCCCATAGCAAAACATGGACTCAGCCATTCGACTACATGGGGGTGCCCATCTCTAATCTGCAACTCCTTCTAAACCCCTTGATGGATTTTCATGAAACTTACACACAATCTTTGTGACATAATGTAGATGTGCATCTCTTATTTTAAACTTTTATCTGATTAATTTTTTAGGGGGGTTGGGGTATTTTTTGTGAGCTGAGGCTCACAGTTTTTCTAGTTTTTTGTCAGTGGTGCTTCGTTTGCTTTAATTTATCCTTCAGATTGACACAAACCAAAGATTCTTCTTGTTTCATATCATTCTTCATTTGCTTTCCGAATTTGATGCATGCTGTTGTTCTTCTTAATTCCATTGTGCATCCGTACTGACTGGTACTCAGGCTATGAAAATTAGATTTTTTGGCATTGACCCTGGAAATTATTATGTAGCGGAACTATGGTGTACATTGGTCATGACTTGGTCATAAAAGTTTTGTAGAAGGTTTAAATTAGCGACTGCAAAAGGTCGAGTGAAAATATTTGTTCAGTGAACATATCTTGGAGAGTAACCAACATATAATACGTCATTTTAACCTTCACGTTAAACAGTGGGATCTAAGCTGTCGTGTGTGAGTGCACTATTTCTTAATTTTCTACCTAACACTAGCTAGATTACAAGAAAGTACCAGGCTAACTACTATCAAAAATATAGTGAACAAGAGACACCATATATATGTTTTGGATGTTTGAAGTAGTTTATAATTAGTTTGAATATATTTTAATAAAGTTATTAAGTATTCTTTTGTAGAACAAAACACTAACGAGCTGAAGAAATGGAAAATGGAAGACGAAGACTTTGTTCCAACCCAAGCCAGTAAGCACATTTATAATTGTGTAGCCAGTAATTCTTGTGTAACCATAACAGGCCCTGCTGGATGTGGGAAGACATTTTTAGCACGACACACAGCCTTAGGTTTAGAAAAGGATGGATATGATATTATCATAATCAAATCCCCAAAAGACATAAGAAATTTCTATAAACCCGGGAGAAAGACTGTTTTCATAGTAGATGATATTTGTGGAAATTTTACAGCTAGTCAAGAAAAAATTGACAACTGGTTACAATTTAAAGATATCGTTGATGAGATTGTTCAAGATCAAAATTGTAAAATAATTGTGTCATGTAGGCTTCAGGTATATAGAGATGACAATTTTAAAAGTTTATCCCATTTCTTGTCTTGTGAATGTAATTTGATTTCAGAGAGTTTCCGTCTATCATTAACAGAAAAAACTGCAATGGTAAAGCAATACACTGGTGAGGAAATAGACACGTGTGTTATCAGAGAGAAAATAGGTACGACTGGTGCTTTTTTACCACTTTTGTGTTCATTGTATCGAAATAAAAGTGGAACTAGTGCATTAGATTTTCTACAAAATCCATTTGGTGAGATAACGGAAGAGCTAGACAACTTGTGGAATAGAAAAGAGGATTCAAGTAAGTATAAGATTTGCAGTTTAGCGCTTTGTGTCCTGTCTAACAACAACTTGGATGCCAATTGGTTCATCGGTAAGATCACAAAAGAACAGAGGTCATTACTAGATGACCTATCAGATGCCTGCAAACTTGATAGAAGATTGTCAAAGCAATCCCTTGAAAATGAACTGAATACTTTAATTCACACATTTGTGATTAAACAGGGAACTGTATACAAAGCCATTCACGATAAAGTGTTTGACTTCCTTACTTGGTACTTTGGGAAGAAGATAACCTGCTGTGTTATTGGTCACGGAAGCATTGACCTGATATATGAAAGATTCCGATGGATTTTAGAGGAAAATGAGAAGAGTGGTGACATGGAATATCTTGTTAATATACCAGATGAATGTGTAGACTTATACATTGAAAGGATGGTGACTGACTGGTCCAATGGTAAAGTTATCACTGTTTTTAATAACATCAATATGAGAAAACAATCTTTCCGACAACAATTTTTACGGTATCTGTCTTCAAAAACTAAATCTGACATAAATAATCTTGTAGAAACGAAGGATAGCTCAAATGTAGATGAATACTTTTTCAATACAAGAATAAATGATTCAACAGCATTGATCCAAGCCATAAGAAATGAATTTTTGGATGTATTTGAATGGCTTCTTAATTGCAATGGGTCAAATGTTAATCAGACTGATTCATTGAAACGTTCGCTACTTTACTTTGCGTCCTATAAGGGAAATTTGGACATCCTGTCTGTATTATTGAAAAAAAATCCAGATATGAATCTTTGTGATGTACATGGAAAGTCTCCCTTGATCATAGCGTGTTATAAAGGTAATGTAGAAACTGTCTCAATGTTACTAGAAAAACATCCAGATGTTAACCTTTGTGTTGATGATGGACGTTCTCCTCTATGGACGGCATGCTATTACAGCAATGTAGAAATAGTCTCAAAATTACTAGAAAGAGATCCAGATGTAAATTTATGCGATAAGATATTTGGACAGTCTCCACTGTGGCTTGCATGTAGTAAAGGTGATGTAGAAATTGTCTCCATGTTATTAGAAACAAATCCAGATGTTAATTTATGTGATAATGATGGACGGTCTGCACTGTCAATAGCATGCTATAATGAAAATTCAGAAATAATTTCAAAATTATTGGAAAAAAAATAGATATTAATCTTTGTAATAAAGATGGACTTTCACCATTGTTGTATGCGTATAATACCGGAAATGAGAAAATAGTCATCAAGTTATTAGAAAAAATCCAAGATGCAAATCCCTGTGATCAAAATGGAAGACCTCTACTTTGGTTAGCATGTCAAAAAGGTAGTATTGAAATGGTCTCAAAATTATTAGAAAAATGTCAAGATGTAAATTTCTGTGATGAAGATGGGCGTTCTTCATTGTGGATATCATGCTATTATAGTTATATAGATATAGTCTCAAAGTTATTAGAAAGAAATCCAGATGTTAATTTGTGTAATAATGATAATAAATCTCCACTGGGGATAGCATGTGATAAAGGTAATGTAGAAATGGTCTCAAAGTTATTAGAAAAAGATCCAGATGTTAATTTCCGCGATAGGTATGGACAATCTCCACTGTTTATAGCATGTGATAATGGTAATGTAGAAATAGTCTCAAAGTTATTAGAAAAAGATCCAGATGTGAATCTCTGTAATAAAGATGGACAGTCTCCACTGTGGGTAGCATGTCGTAATTGTTATGTAGAAATAGTCACAAAGTTATTAGAAAAAGATCCAGATGTTAATCTCTGTGATGAAAATGGAGAATCTCTACTGTGGATAGAATGTGAAAATGGAAATGTACAAATGGTCTCAAAGTTATTAGAAAAAGATCCAGATGTAAATCTCTGTGAAAGGTATGGACGGTCTCCACTGTGGATAGCATGTAATAAAGGTAATGTAGAAATAGTGTCAAAGTTGTTAGAAAATGATCCAGATGTGAATCTATATGATAAAAATGGACGGTCTCCACTGTGGATAGCAAGTTTTAACGGTAATGTAGAAATAGTATCAAAGTTGTTAGAAAAAGATCCAGATGTGGATCCCTGTAATGTAGATGGGCAGTCTCCACTGTTGGCAGCATGTTATAAAGGTAATGTTGAAATAGTCTCAGAGTTATTAGAAAAAGATCCAGATGTTAATCTCTGTGATGAAGATGGACGGTCTCCACTGTGGATAGCATGTAAAAATGGAAATGTAGAAATAGTCTCAAAGTTATTAGAAAAAGATCCAGATGTAAATCTCTGTGATGTAGATGGGCAGTCTCCACTGTTGGCAGCATGTTATAAAGGTAATGTTGAAATAGTCTCAAAGTTATTAGAAAAAGATCCAGATGTAAATCTTTGTAATGTAGATGGGCAGTCTCCACTGTTGGCAGCATGTTATAAAGGTAATGTTGAAATAGTCTCAAAGTTATTAGAAAAAGATCCAGATGTAAATCTCTGTGATGTAGATGGACCGTCTCCACTGTTGGCAGCATGTTATAAAGGTAATGTTGAAATAGTCTCAAAGTTATTAGAAAAAGATCCAGATGTAAATCTCTGTGATGTAGATGGGCAGTCTCCACTGGTAGTAGCATGTTATGTTGGTAATGTAGAAATAGTCTCGAAATTACTAGAGAAAAATCCAGATATGTATGTTTATGATGAAGATGACGATGAAGATGATCAGGATCCACTGTATATTGCATGTGAAAGGTATCCACTGTATATTGCATGTGAAAACGGTAATGTAGAAATACTTTCCAAGCTGCTAGAAAAAGATCCAGAAATAGATGTACATGATCATGATGGAAACTCTCCACTTGGAATAGCATGCTATAATGGTAATGTAGAAATCGTCTCAAAGTTGTTAGAAAAAAACCCAGATGTAAATATCTGTGAAGAATATGGAATGTCTCCACTGTCGACAGCAAAAGATCAAGGTAATGAGGTGATAATTGAGTTATTGGAAAACTATAAAGATGCAGATCCCTTTGATTAATCTGGGAAATCTCTATTATGCCCGGCACATCAACTCGCAGATATAGTCAATAAGAAACAGGTAATTGAAAACAACGAAGATGATTTACATTTTTGGCAAAT
Source organism: Arcuatula senhousia (assembly GCA_963971305.1). Classification (NCBI taxonomy): domain Eukaryota; kingdom Metazoa; phylum Mollusca; class Bivalvia; order Mytilida; family Mytilidae; genus Arcuatula; species Arcuatula senhousia. The sequence continues at coordinate 3,803,585 of OZ020317.1, read as the reverse complement.
TTTAGCTCTGCCATATGCAAAAAATGGAATAAAAAAATAAAATTTGAATATTAGAAAAAAAGGGAATCATCTTTGCTAGTTTAAGATTTAAGTCAAATTTCATCTTTGTTTTTAACCCACCTGGCTGAAAGTAATGTGAACTTATGCAATCACTATGCATCCGTCGTTTGTTGTCCATTGTCCATCGTTCAAATTATAAAAAATTGTCAATGACACCGAAGACAGTAGACACTTTTATTTATATGCTAATAAATGATATATTTTGTGTGTCTTATTTGTGACCTTAAGTCTGTTATTGAGTGCAAATTTTACATCCATATAAATTTGAAGTGTAATTATTGTGACTTTTTGTTAAGGATATTTTGTATAATGAGCTAGAAATAACTTTTACATCAAATGGTTATAAGTTTTGTAACCGATTGAAATATAGCTTAATTTTTTTTTTCATTATATTTTTTGTTTCTTATTTCTTGTTAATAAACCTGGAATGTACTTATTGATACAAAACATATAATTTTATGATTTCTTTAGCTCACCTGGCAAAATGCCATGTGAGCTAATGCCATCATTGTGCGTCATATATGATATATGGCATATTGGCTATAAACGATCCTCATTTTGAAATGATTCAATTAAAACATGGCCGCTGTTACTAAAAATGTGAAATAGCGTAAAATCACTAAATATGGGTTATAACTCAGCAACTATAATAGATAGAAAAAATTCGAAGATGAAAGTGTCTGTAGAATCAAAAACTCTACAAAAGTCTTCATTGAGTCGAAGTCGCCAGATGACCCTTTATGAGGGTTATGACCCTTTAAAGGTAAAAAATATTGTTTTTTCGTGTTTTTGGCCATACCTTGAAAACTAATACAGAGAGAGGAAATCTGTTGCTTGCTTAAATCTTCAACTCATTAAGCTCTACCAAAGTCTCCATTCAGTCAAAGTTGTCAGATTACCTTTTCTAGGGGTTATGACCCTTTAAAGGCAAAAATAGCGTTTTTTTTCTGTTTTGTACTTTAAAATGAAAACTTTTACAGCTAGAGAAAAGCTGTTACCTGCTTAACCTTCAGCTTATTTTAAGCTCTTCCTAAGTCTTTATCAAATTAAAATTGTTAGATACCCCCATATAGAAGAGCCCCTTATGGCCCTTTGGACCAAGTGAACGATTCAAGCTCATGAGAGCCTCAAGTTTTATTTTTTAAATTAAATCTACCATGTATAAAACAATATCATATTCTGAAGGAAAAAGAAACTATGTGCACTTTTAGAATTTAATGAATTAGAAATGTAACTAATTGATTAGAACAGAAATAACACTTCTTGAGATTTTTGTCAAAGTAAAAATCTGAGTCGTAGAATGTTGAAGGTCTGGCGATAGGTAAGCAACCAAAATTGGTTTTAAAAATGTACATGGTATTGGGAAACATTATTTCTATTCAAAAGGTTACTTTTTGTCCGTCAGTATACTCTACGTTATTGGCCGGGTTGGTCACGGGTCAAATATTTCGGGCTTCTTTGCTTAAATCTTACCAAAAAGCCTTGGGAAACGTAGGCTCCGCCAAATCGTGTGAATAATATAGAGAAATATATTAGTTTTAAAATATGTATACTCACATTAATATACCTATGTAATTATTAAAGTTGTATGTTTATAGTGTTTATTGTAATTGGATACTTGAAAGAATGACCCTCAGTGGTGGATTTTAATATTTCAAAATTCTAAGAAAAGACAAAGAATAACATAAAAGATTTCGGATGGTACATATTTGTATATTTTTTCATAAAACATTTAATAATTCAAAAAAACACTTTAAGTAATTTCATACAAATACCATCATATTCTATATATCAGGATCCACCACTGCAAGCAATGGTTTTGTATCGCTTTTTATTTAATAAAAATTTCTCTTAATTTATGTGTTTTTTATATTATTTCTTTTTTTATTATTTGTCAGCTATTAGTTGATGTTTCTGATGAAAGGTAAAAACGTACAATAAAGAGTGCATATTCTTATTTTGTACCAGTACGCAGAATTATAACTTTGGTGTGATATCAAACCATTGAAATACAAATGACAACAAAGTTCCAGACAATAAATTTTGCCACGCCTGAAGCGCGTTTCGTCTATTCAAGACTCATAAGAGGCGCTCTACCAAAAATATTGAAAATGCCAAACACTGTATGAATATGAAGAGCATAGAACAGTATAACCAAAAATACCAAACTGGAAAACCAAATTATTACTAAGATATTCAACCTATGTCTGGGGTAGGAAGAACCTTAGGGTTTAAACAATTTTGAAATTTAGACGGATAATTTAAAGCTTTGATGTATTCTCCAACTCAAAAGTGTTGGTGCCGGTGCGGGCTAACCTCGGGGAATTTAAACTCCACCAGCAGTGCTAACCTTCACGTGTGTTCGAAATACAAATGACAACAAAGTTCCAGACAATAAATTTTGCCACGCCTGACGCGCGTTTCGTCTATTCAAGACTCATCAGAGGCGCTCTACCAAAAATATTGAAAATGCCAAACACTGTATGAATATGAAGAGCATAGAACAGTATAACCAAAAATACCAAACTGGGAAACCAAGTTATTACTAAGATATTCAACCTATGTCTGGGGTAGGAAGAACCTTAGGGTTTAAACAATTTTGAAATTTAGACGGATAATTTAAAGCTTTGATGTATTCTCCAACTCAAAAGTGTTGGTGCCGGTGCGGGCTAACCTCGGGGAATTTAAACTCCACCAGCAGTGCTAACCTTCACGTGTGTTCGAAATACAAATGACAACAAAGTTCCAGACAATAAATTTTGCCACGCCTGACGCGCGTTTCGTCTATTCAAGACTCATAAGAGGCGCTCTACCAAAAATATTGAAAATGCCAAACACTGTATGAATATGAAGAGCATAGAACAGTATAACCAAAAATACCAAACTGGGAAACCAAATTATTACTAAGATATTCAACCTATGTCTGGGGTAGGAAGAACCTTAGGGTTTAAACAATTTTGAAATTTAGACGGATAATTTAAAGCTTTGATGTATTCTCCAACTCAAAAGTGTTGGTGCCGGTGCGGGCTAACCTCGGGGAATTTAAACTCCACCAGCAGTGCTAACCTTCACGTGTGTTCGAAATACAAATGACAACAAAGTTCCAGACAATAAATTTTGCCACGCCTGACGCGCGTTTCGTCTATCTAGTGATGAAAATGTACATAACACAAAATACAATATCTTCAATTGATTAAAACCAAACAAATAAGCAAAAATGTGTACATTAAAACCAAATAAGAAACTTTAATGTGGTGAAAACAAACATGAAACAACAAAACATAAGAAGCACTTGATTGTGGTAAAAATACAAGTACCACAACGGGTATAAAAATAAGTGTTTAGTAACGCTGTATATGCATATTTCAAAGAGTAACTTCTCATCAGCAGCATTTAAAACGAAACATTGGAATGTCAAAAACCAATAGTATTAACTGAAAAATTCCAAAAAAATACAAACACCAAAACTGGTATAAAAACGAGTGTTTGGTAATGTTGTATATGGATATTTCAAAGAGTAACTTCTCATCAGCAGCATTTAAATCGAAACATTGGAAGGTCAAAAACCAAAAGTATTGAACGAAAAGTACCCAAAACCAAAAAGGCTCGAACCAGCATCGCGGATATCAACGTGCAGTACAAGGAAAGAACCCTGGTGTTTCAAACAGTTTTGAATTTGAAAACTAAAAATTTCAACGACAAAAATTATTAAAATTTATTGGTAAATTCGTGTCAGATAAGTCGGAAGACCAGGTTTGTGATTAATCTCGGGGACAAGATGAAACAGCAACAATAACCGAGTACTAGAAAGTTAAATACATTAAACATTTGAACATTTGAAAATGGCAAAAGGCACATGATACAACAAAACAAAACTAGCATTTGAATGTTGTAAAAAAGAACTTAATTAAGAATTAACTTCGCGGATTATTCAATGTGCACCATGAAAAGTTTAGTTTATTGCTTCTATAAACCAAACAATTATTACAGTTTATACTTATAATAAATTTATTGATATATTCGGCGCAAAAATTTAATAAATAAATATATTAAAAATTCGGTTGATTAATATTTACAACTGTCAATCACACTGCACGTGGCGTCCGTGCAACTGCAAAGTGTATATAGACCACATTGTTGTATTCCAGTTTAAACTGGATTTGATAATACTGTCTTTACGATATTAGGCGTAGTTTAAATTATTGTTAATCCAATCAAAATCTTTTGACTTATAAAAAGTTTACAAGAATATAAACCCAATTTTCTTTCAATGCAAATGCAACTAATAGTTTTTCTAAAATTTATTTATAAGCAAATGAAGAAAATAACCAAAATTTGAACATAAAACTTTATGATCATGAACAACAATTAAGCGTTGTTCCATTAAGTGTATGTAAAGTGACTTTGTGTCGTGCCTATACACATTCCTTTATTTTAAAGTAAGGAAAAGCCCAAACATATAAATGTGGTTAAAATGTACATAAAACAACGTATCTTAGGCACCAATCATTTTAATATATTTTGGGGGCCTGGGATTTTCCAACCTGATAATATTTTTTTGACAAATCAAAATCAATTTTTTTCCCACACATTCAGATTATTTTTTTTTAAACATTTGTGTAGCAACAACTTTTTTTATTTGTTAAAAGGCATGTCCATTTATATTGATCGTATTATCCCTTCAATATATACGTATAATTTGTCTCCCTGGTGGTACAATGTATCTTCTAAGTTTCTCTCTATATCTGCTGAGCTCTTTAAACAATGTCTAGTTATTTGGCCTTGCAATGCATTTTGTACTGTTGTACTTTGCTGTATTGTTGACTTTGTGACTAAGAATTACTAAGTGTTTCTTGTCTTAATTCTTTCCCATCTTTGAACGTACATCTGTCATTCTTACGTACTTCCAAGTGTTGCCTTGAGTAGTTTAAACGCTCACAATAGTCTCTTTCACTGCTATTGTCCTTAGTTATACTTACATGTGCGTAACTATGGTGTAAATAATATCAGGAAATAAATATTTGCCGAACTCAGCGAGGCGAAAACATTTGCGGAATGGATTTTTAGGCACAAGGCACCTAAAGGCTCAAAGAAAATGGTGCTAATTCCTGGGCATTCCCAGTGAGTAATTTAGTGTCCATATATTATTTTTGGTCAGTATTGTGGTAATATCAGGAAACCACATTGAAAGTGAATTATCGGGATATATAAAGTGATGGTCGAAGTCCATTAGAACAGTTAAGGAGCAAAGGTCTATACTTCATTGTACAAAGTTGTGAGGTATATAGGAATCACCCTGTCGGCCTGATAGACTGAATCAAAGTAGGTCGTATTTTAGTAACTCACGCTAGAGGTCACTGTTGTGTTATGCTGGCGTCACACTATCCCGCTTTAGATCCCGATGGAAACACGATTGTGGATATTTTCACAATCGGGGCCGATCGTAACCAGATTGCGGTATTCGTGCTGCCATCTTTTACCATCGTAGCACCTTCTGTGGAAATTTTCTGACATCGAGGTAAACTTCGTAGTGCCTCCGAAATTTTTAAATATGTTAAAAAACTGCCGAAGGTTCGTGCGAAGGTCCGTGTTTGTGTTGTGTTTGTTATTCCATCCTTTCTATCGGAATGCCTTCGTGAATGCATCTTATGATTTCGTGTTGCCTTCTCAGTGTCGTCGGTTTCATTTATCTTACGATGGCGACACGAATGAAACGACAAGCTTTCCAATGGTGGCGCGAAGGAAATACGGTGTCGCGAAGACTTCGCTCTGTATTCGTATATCCGTCGTTATTAGTGTAATGGCATAGAGTAATTGCATGGAGATGGAAACAAGGCACTGGTCAAAGCAGTACGATTTCTAAAGTAAAATATATATATTACCTGTCAAAAGTGCCTTATAGATAATTTATTTATCAATTTCAGTTGGGCTTTAGTTCAGGTGTGGCATATTACAGTGAATCGTTGAGGAAAAAAGTAAATTTATTTCAGTCTATTTCTTTAAATTAATACACAGCAGACTTACAAGACAGCAGCTTATGATGCAAGTACCTCATTAATTTTCTATGCATAATTATTTTGTTTAAAAAAAATCAAAGGAAACAACATTCTAGAATCTTCTAACACTTTCATTTTCGCCATGTTATTTCTAGCCAGGTGCTTCTCTCTTCTGCGTCCTCGTTTAAGGCTTTGGTGGCACCTTTTATTACTTAAATTTCAATATCAGAAAAAAAGGATTATACATTTTAAACTTACTTCAGTTTTTATCAGTCCCCTACCGACAAAAAAACGAAGGAGAATTTAGGTTTTACTCTATGCCCGTTTGTGTTTCTACCGGGTCGTGTCGATGTTGCAATAAGTTTTCCGCACTTTTTTCTAAAACAATACATATATAGAAACTGCTCAGTAAATTTTTACAGAAGTAAGAAACCTTTGAACTTGGCAAATTCGCTGAAACATCAGTTTCCCACCTTTTTTTCTAAACACCTATAGTTATTAAATACAAATGACAACAAAGTTCCAGACAATAAATTTTGCTACGCCTGACCACTTCTTGGTTTGCACATGTATGTGAGTCCATCATGACGTGTAACAGATCAAGTGAACGTTTCGTTTCGGTCTGCAATTGTTTACGGGAGTTTTCATTTGAAGCTTCAGATATGGGACCTATGGGACAGGTAAGGAACTATGTCTTGCAAGGTAAATACGCTTTGCTCAAGAATCGTCCGCAAAATCTAAATATGTTGATCTTTAAGCCCCCCTCACCTCCCCCCAAAAAAAACCGAAAGGCCTTTGGGCTAATTTTGGTAATTAAATAAATAATTTCTTGCGTGCTTTTATCAATTTTCCCGTAAGAACGCGAGCACTATTCCGTAATAACGCGTTACTTTAGCGTTATAACGGGTTGCTCTCGCGTACATATACTTTGGTAGACTTTGGCAGAGCTGAACTAATCAAGCAACATTATTTTTCTTTGCTATCTTCAGTCTCTTTGTATTATATACTTGTTCTGATCGACAACAGGAACATGCAGCGTCGGTATACTTAGATATCCATAATTTTATCTTTTATTCATATATACAAATTATAAGCAGCTTAGACAAATTTTTGACTGAACAATAATTCAATTTCAAAACGCATTAACGTTATTACATTTCAGACTTTAATGCAAAACGGGTTTATATATTTAAAGATTTGCTGTAATATTTCTACATAGTGCTGTTTTCAGATTATATGTACTTCGGTCAACTCACACAAGACACGAATAAGAACAAGATAAAGTAACTTCATCTTTTTCTGTTCTATCTTGATAGTCTCTTAGACTAAATAAATGTCTCATCTACTCTTACTAGTCGACATCAGGGAAAGCAGGGGTATACTTGGAGAGCATTCATTTTAACTCGTTATCCATACATACTAATCAGAAGCAGCAACGGACAAGTTATATAGACTAAACTATATAATCTTATTGCAAATCGTGTTATTACATTACATACTTCGTACACCCATCGGGATGCATCGTAAACCGATCGTATGCTAAACACAGCCACGTACAGCCATCGTATAACTTCGTTTCTCCTTCGGATCTTATTCTCAACTTATCTTAATAACATCGTAACAACTTCGTAATCGGTTCGCAGCTATTCGTATGTGCTCTTTTTCTAATCGTTTATCCGTCGGTTCTAATCGTATACCCTTCGTTTTGATTTTAATTTTTAGCAAGTTCGGGACTAACTTCGCACGAAGTTGAAATTTTCACATTCGTGTGTCCATCGTATGTCAAAATCAGGACAGTGTGACGCCAGCATTAACCTTTGTAAACCTTATCTTAGTTTTAATTGTTTGCAGCTGTTAAGTAACAATTAATAATATCAACATGACCTCAAGTTATATTTAAATAAATAAAAAGATTGATAAAATTATTTTGTTCCTTAAGCTTCTGATTGTCGCCTTAACAAGGTCGAATAATTGTATATGAGGGACACAACATCAAAAGATTAATTAATCATATTAATGTTATTGAAAACTTTGATGACTTTACCATTCGACCAGTCGGTCATCATCCTTCCAATGTATAAGTCTAAATATTCATCTGGTATATCAACAAGAGATTCATTTTCAAAATCTGTAATGGGTTACATGTTTCAAGTCCGTGAAGTTAAGACGAAAAACTATTTTATACAAAGTTAAACGATGCTCAGCTTATGATACAGCCCTTTTTAAAAAGTCACCCGGAATACCGATTTCGATTCTTTTATTTTCATTTTGTAAGAGAAGTTTCCCTTCTTGGGTTGGCAGCATGAGAACAACGTTGATCTACGGAAATAATTAATTTATCCCTATCCGTTTTTGGCGTAATTTCCCATCCCCGATTCAAACTAGAAAAACTGAGCAGTTGCTCAGAAATAAATACCCCCCCGCCCTCCAAAATCCCAGTCAGATCAAATTTTAAGATTGTAGGTGCACATCTATATTATATCACAAAGATTGTGGGAAAGTTTCATGAAATTTTGTTGAGGGGTTCAGTAGGTGTTGCGGATAAGAGGTGGGTACCCCTTCTTGTGTAATGGCTAAGTCATTGTTTTGTTATGGGAACCCTAAAAAATCCATCAGATCAAATTTTGAAATAGTAGGTGCACATCTACATTATATCACAAATAGTGTATGAACGTTTCATGAAAATCCATTGACGGGTTTGAGAGGAGTTACGGATGAGATATGAGTACCCCCTTGCAGTCAAACAGCTAAGTCCATGTTTTGCTATGGGAAACCCTAAAAATCATTCGGATCAAATTTTAAAATATGAGGTGCACATCTACATTATGTCAGAAAGATTGTGTAGAAGTTTTATGAATATCCACTAAGGGGTTTAGGAGGAGTTGCAGATAAGAGATGGGTACCCTTAGGTGTCACGGAAGGACGGACGGACAGACACCCCTTTCACCATATACCCCCTTTTTCAAGTGGGTGGTTTTATAATCTGGTTTTGAGTGAAGTCTTAGATGTAAACTTAAGTTGTAAGTTTGAAATTTTGGCACACAGATAAAACATGGTTTAACAAGTTGGCGATTTTGGTTACATTCAACAGATTTTCAAGGCCGACTCGAAAGTCGTAAACCTGTAGTGCAAAATTCAAAGATTTCTCGGGTCCACACGTCCGGAAAGGACTATAGTATCTAAGAAACATCTACAATGTAAACAATTGTAATGAAAACAGCCAGTAGGTTGCATTTTTCAAGTCCATGGAGTAAAGGCAAAGATCAGCTGAAGTTCAACGATTACTTAGAGAACACCTCCATTTTTATGAGCTGTAATAGCTTGTAAAGACACAAATTCTTGAAGCGGAAATATCTACACCGGTCCGGACGTTACAAGGAGAAAGACTTTGTAAATGTTCCAATCGTACTGGAATATGGATTTCAATTTTTCTTCAATAATGATTTTGTCATTTGGTAATTCTTGGATTCGTATTGAATTATGAAACCTTCACCTTTATTTTTACTTAATGGGCGGTGGGAATTATATTGTGTGCGACTGCTGCATTTCTTTTCTTTTAGTGTTGTATAATAATATCAAAGAACTTAATAATTTAGGTAAATATTTGTTGCTAGCTGAGAAGGTTAGAAATTCTTGAACCATACTCCAAACCATATATCTATGTATTTGTATTTATATTTATAATTATTATACTGTATGTTTATCAGCCTATAAGCTGTATTGCTTTTGGAATAAAGTATTATTATTATTATATTGTTTGGTTGTGTTATATGTTGTTATCTGTCCATGGTGTTTGGTTGTGTCGTTAATTAACATTGTGCTTAGGTTTATAAGCGTTATTAAATTATCGTTGATTGGAAATTAAAACAAGCTTAAATATTACTATGTTGTTGAGTGATCTTGTTGGGTGACGACGTGGCTGCTTGTTTGTTTGTTTTTTGCTCTGTGTTTTCGAGTGAATTGGTTTGGTTTGTTGCTGTTTGTTTTTGATTCCATGTTCACTTGTTGAATGAACTGGTCGCTGATTGTTTGTTTTTAGTTCTGTTAAGTGAACTGGTAAGGTGTGCTATTGCTTGTTTGTTTTTAGTCTAGTGATGCTGATTCTGTGCTGTTGTATGAACTGGCCGGGTACGTCGCTGAGTTGTTGAATGAACTGATGTGGTGCGTCGTTGATTATTTATTTTTGGTTCGTTGTTGCTGAGTGATCTGGTTGGTTGTGTCGCTGTTTGCTTGTTCTTGGTTCTGACTTGTTCACTGAAGTAGTCGGGTGCGTCGCTGCTTGTTTTTTTTTTTTGATTCTTTGTTGTTGAGTGAACTGGTTGGGTGTGTCGCAGCTTGTTTGTGTTTGGTTCTGTGTTGTTAAGTGAACGGGTTTGGTCCTTCCCTGCTTGTTTTTTGTTTATTCTGTGATATTAAGTGAATTGGTTGGGTGCGTCGTTGGTCGTTTATTTTTGGTTTTGTGTTGAGTGAACTGGTGCGGTTCGTCGCTACTTGTTTGTTTTTGGTTCAGTGTTGTTAGTCAACTGGTTGAGTGCGTCCCTGCGTGTGTGTTCTTGGTTCTGTGTTTTTGGGTGAACAGGATTGGTGTGTCGTTCCTTATTTAAAATCATTTGAATATTTAAGCTTCTGTTCTGATCGGCGATGTATTGTTGGAGGGACAGTTGTAATAAAAGAAATCTTAGGAAATTTTAGCATTCTCACACCTAATATCTAATTTGAAAGCTTAATTTTAAACATTTTGTCATTTTGAGCAAATAATGTCATATATTGTTTAAAATGAAATCGGCCACTTTGACTTTTTAGAAGAAGAAAGGTGTAAAGTATTATGTTTTCACGGGGAAAGTAAATAAGTAAATATAAATGACAAAACATGTCATAATTTAATGCCTGGGATTAAATGACTTAATTGTAACTAATCTTCTACAATTCTTTGAAGTGTTTAATTGAGTATTTATACTTTGATTTCACTTTGAACGGATCCCTTAATTCTTTCATATCAAGGTCAACAATACAGATGATTAAATTGGTTGCTTTGAATGTACATGTATCATTAGGGTAAATGATATGACTCAACATTGCATTATTTGCATCTGTCGTATTAACTGCTACTCTTTCGGAGCACCTGAGTTCACTCTCGTTACGACTGGAGTTCGCGTTTTTGATTGATATTTAGTAATTTTTGTATTTCCGTGTTTTATATGTTGTCTCTTTTTGTCCCTTTCTCGTGGGTGTTCAATGATTTTGTCGCTGCCCTTTCGAATTTTTTTATAGGGTACCTCTGCTTCTTTGTAATTTATTTTAAAAAGTTTACATTTATAAAGTATGAATTTAAAACTGGCAACCCAGGAAAGGAGCGGTTAAACTGCGCTTAATATATACACAGGCAAAAATGCTTCGCACGAAATTTGTGCGAAGCTAATTTCGTGCGAAAATGACACGAATTTCGCATCAAATTGGCACCAAAATATTTTCGTACCATTTTCATGCGAAATTTTTGTATAAAATTTGTGCGAAATTGGCATGTAATTTGTGAAAATTTTCCGTGTCATTTTCATGCGAAATTCACATGAAATTGGTCCGAAAAAATTTTCGTGTCAATTTTGTGTGAAGTTTATGTATGGTTTTCATGGATTTTTTTTTCATGCAAAAATTTGAAAATTGATACAAAGTTTGCTTTAAATTGAAAAGAAAGCAAACATATAATTTTCAGATAGAAAGGGATAACTTCATGTCCATGTCACAATAGAATAAAATGTTTTTAAAAATAAATGTATAAGATTAAAAAAAAATTGATAGTTGCATGGTTTTATGTATTCTGGAAATAGAACAGATATATTTGTACATGATACATGTATGATCATAATGGTTGGTGGGTCAAGAAAAATAAAGAAAAAAATGGGGTGGCTATACTAAAAGGCTATCTATAAAGAATAACACATGACTTAAACACTGTTTATTAACTATGAATTTTTGCTAAGGATAACATCAAGGCAACATTTTAAAACCTTTTATTTAAATAATCTGTATAATGGACTTTTAAAATGAAATTTAATCTTATAAGGAAGATATTCTAATACTTCCATTCCACTTAATCTTAGAATTTGTGATAAATGTAACTTAAATAAAGTGGAAGATGAGATCCATTATTTTTTTGAATGTCCTAAATTTGTCAATAATAGAGAATTACTTTTTGATATTGTTAAAAAGTCCAATGACAATTTTATTAATCTATCTGATTTTGATAAACTTTTCTGGTGTTTCACTTTATTGTGAAAATGATGAAAATATACAACATCTTGGCGTCTTTCTACAGGAATCAAACATAACTTAATAATTATATTTTATTATTGAACTTTTAATCAAGAACGTCCTGTCGTTACATTTGTTGTTCATGAATCATTCTGCTATCACTATTTATGTTGTACTGTCTTGCCAATAAACTTATTTGTATTTTGTATTTGTATAATGATTTTCAATGATTTTATACAATAAGGCCTAGGATGCATACATGTTAGTTATTTGACCTTCACAAAATCTTTGTTTTTGTCTAATATCTCAAATAGAAGACATTTCTACTTTCACTTTGTTTTCTGTATCCACCATGCTTGTAACCATGTGACCAAAAGGGTGTGCGTTCGTTTTTGTCTTAGTTTACGTTTGAATTTTAACCTCATGTTATACCCATGGCCAGGTTCCAAAAGTGCATAGAACCAGAGGCGGCTCCAGAGTTTCTATGAGAGTGGGGTGAAATTGCTAAAAATGTCCGCAATATGTTATGAAAATTTCATGCAGCTTAGTCAATTTCATCAACAAAAAAATATCCAATAAAGGGGGGACCATGACCCCTTGCCCCCTGGATCTGCCACTGTATAACTTGGAATATTCTGGATAATGTATTTATGCAACCTATGTTGGAAAACTGTTGAAGTTGTAATGAATTTTACACCAATACATATTACGATTACCATACAAGGTAAAATCCCTAATATACCAAAAGTGAAAATAGTTCTTTCAGATTTGTTTTTTCCCTGAGTGGTACAAAGATTTTGTTTGCCTATCTAAATGTTTTGTATCCTAGAAGGATATTATATTTAAAAAATACAACCCGAATTGATAATTCCGGGAAGTTCCACACTCCACACGGAGTCTACTCCCGTATCAGGAAGATGATGATGATAATCAAATAGGGTGCGAATGTTTAAAAATAGATAATAATTGCCATAAGAGTTTACATATTTACCCCTTGTATAGAAACATTGCCAAAATGCAGAAAAGAGAATATGACCCAAAAAATATAAAGAATAATGTTTAAGATAAAAAAATAAAAAGAATAAAGATTTTATGAAATGTTGGCAAAAAGGTTTATAGAATACTAAATTGAGGACCCTACTTTTACTATATACGTCCCACCTTATATTGCCTTATCCATTTGTTGGAGGAACTACCCTATTTCCAACCACTGATACATGCATATCAATGTTGGAACTTTAAAAAAAAGGTTATTCAGTAGCAATTTTAAACATCATTCACAACCGTATAATTTAGCTGAAGGGTTGATGGGGACACCCCCTTTTGTCATCGGATCTGGCAGGAGCAGCATCGCCCCCCAAAATTGCCTAGTATTTTCGAAAAGAATTTCTGATGCTAGTTATAAACAATTATTTTGTCATGGTGCCTATAAAATTATAATTAATATCAATGAATTAAAATTGTTGGTCCCTAAGTTAGGGGGTCATTCTTCATTCATGGTCCACTAGATCCTAAAGGGGCTAATCTAGTCCGCAACTCAATCAAAATCAGTATAAAAAAGAAGCATTTTTTAGGCACGAACCATTTTCTTTTGGTGGGGGGGCCTGGGACTTTTTTCCAAAAAAAATATTAAATTTATTTTTTAAAGAAAAAAATAAAAATGCTCCTAATGGAGCTGAAAAAAAAATAAATATTTATAAATTTCCAAAAAAATATATACATCCTTTGAACTTAAATGATAAAAGCCTGATTTTTTTCTGCCTCGCTTCGCTCGGCATACATCAACCTATTCATCATTACCTTTAGTAGAAGTTTAGAATGTTGAAATTATAATGTGCTACGATTTAGTATCACTTTTGATATGTTTAGTACATGCATACATAGTTTTGTTCTGTTATGATATGAACATCTGCTGTATTACTCCTAATCAGGATAATTAAAAGTAACATTGCATTCCTTAGACCTTGCAATGTAATTATCATAACCTATTATACATACATTATACCCATACATGAAGTTGAGAAGGGTGTAATGTTTTAGACTGGTCCTTCAGTTTGTCTACACGAGGGATCAATATTTCCATAACTGATTATTCCGAAACTATTGACCTTAGGCTTTAAATATTTGTTTTAAGTATGCTAGTTAATTCACATAATCCCTAACCAAATCAAAAGGCTAGTTTTTCTATGATCCCTTAGTGGCTTAATCTTGTGCTTTTCTTTGTCTTCTTGCTGTTCAGGGAGATAAACTTTTGAAAACTTAATTTTAAGCCAAAAGGTAACCGTATGATAAGTCCCCAACGTGACAAGATTACCAGGGCAATTACAAATGAAATATTGCTTCCATTTCTAGTGTTGATAAGTTTTAGAATAAAAATAAGATTTCACATTTAAAAAAAAATGTTAAAGAAACAAATTTGGGATTTTGGAAATCCAGCTATTTGACTTTGTCCATTTAGATAAATGCCGAATGTTAATTTGGGGGGATTCTGGTTTTTAATTATTTTCATTTTTTTACTTTGTGCTTTCCCATTTTTATGCCCCGCCAACTTTGTTGGGGGGCATATAGTTTTTCGGTCCGTTCGTCCGTCCGTCCGTCCGTCCGTCCGTCCTTCCGTCCGTCCTTCCGTCCGTCCGTCCGTCACACTTTAGTTTTCCGCACTTTTTTTCGACATCCTTGCATATATTCAAAAGATTTTTGGTATGTGAGTCTACCATGATGAGTTACAGGTCAAGTTCGTGTTTTGTTCCGGTCCACTGATTTTGACCTAAATTACGGCCCTTGAACTTAGCAAATTTTGTAAAAAAAAAGTTTTCCGCACTTTTTTTCCACATCCTTGCATATATTCAAAAGATTTTTGGTATGTGAGTCTACCATGATGAGTTACAGGTCAAGTTCGAGTTTTGTTCCGGTCCATTGATTTTGACCTAAATTACGGCCCTTGAACTTAGCAAATTTTGTAAAAAAAAAGTTTTCCGCACTTTTTTTCCACATCCTTGCATATATTCAAAAGATTTTTGGTATGTGAGTCTACCATGATGAGTTACAGGTCAAGTTCGAGTTTCGTTCCGGTCCACTGATTTTGACCTAAATTACGGCCCTTGAACTTAGCAAATTTTGTAAAAAAAAAGTTTTCCGCACTTTTTTTCCACATCCTTGCATATATTCAAAAGATTTTTGGTATGTGAGTCTACCATGATGAGTTACAGGTCAAGTTCGAGTTTCGTTCCGGTCCACTGATTTTGGCCTAAATTACGGCCCTTGAACTTAGCAAATTTTGTAAAAAAAAGTTTTCCGCACTTTTTTTCCACATCCTTGCATATATTCAAAAGATTTTTGGTATGTGAGTCTACCATGATGAGTTACAGGTCAAGTTCGTGTTTTGTTCCGGTCCACTGATTTTGACCTAAATTACGGCCCTTGAACTTAGCAAATTTTGTAAAAAAAAAGTTTTCCGCACTTTTTTTCCACATCCTTGCATATATTCAAAAGATTTTTGGTATGTGAGTCTACCATGATGAGTTACAGGTCAAGTTCGAGTTTTGTTCCGGTCCATTGATTTTGACCTAAATTACGGCCCTTGAACTTAGCAAATTTTGTAAAAAAAAAGTTTTCCGCACTTTTTTCCACATCCTTGCATATATTCAAAAGATTTTTGGTATGTGAGTCTACCATGATGAGTTACAGGTCAAGTTCGAGTTTCGTTCCGGTCCACTGATTTTGACCTAAATTACGGCCCTTGAACTTAGCAAATTTTGTAAAAAAAAAGTTTTCCGCACTTTTTTTCCACATCCTTGCATATATTCAAAAGATTTTTGGTATGTGAGTCTACCATGATGAGTTACAGGTCAAGTTCGAGTTTCGTTCCGGTCCACTGATTTTGGCCTAAATTACGGCCCTTGAACTTAGCAAATTTTGTAAAAAAAAGTTTTCCGCACTTTTTTTCCACATCCTTGCATATATTCAAAAGATTTTTGGTATGTTAGTCTACCATGATGAGTTAAAGGTCAAGTTAGAGTATCGTTCCGGTCCACTGATTTTGGCCTAAATTACGGCCCTTGAACTTGGCAAATTTTGTAAAAATAAGTTTTCCGTACTTTTTTTCCACATCCTTCCATATATTCAAAAGATTTTTGGTATGTGAGTCTACCATGATGAGTTACAGATCAAGTTTGAGTAACGTTCCGGTCCACTGATTTTGGCCTAAATTACGGCCCTTGAACTTGGCAAATTTTGTAAAAATAAGTTTTCCGCACTAAATCATAGGAATCTGACAACATATTTTTGTAATGTGTCAAAATGTCATTTATTTTATTTGCCAGCGGGGCATCAGTGTCATCTTGACACATTTCCTTGTTTCTATAGATATATGTATTTTTTGAATATGCATGATTCAAAATCAAAATACAATAGTCCAATGTACATTTCATCTCCTAATGAGAGTTTGTTTAACAAATTCTCATATCTCATTTTTCTTAAAAGAAATATATGAATGTTTTGAATATGAATGTTACAATCCACAATGAGAATGAATTAGTCCAAGAACTGGCCTAATTCACACAATTGATAAAAGACCAATTTACGAATGGAAAATCAAATGTAAAAACTTGTCTGAAAAAAATTTATGATTTTGCTTTGGGCAGAAAAAAAAAATTGTTACTTTGATTTGGACAGAAAAAAATATAATATCAGGTTATAAAATCCCAGCCCTCCCCCCCCCACCGTATGAAAATGGTTCGTGCCTTAGCTGTTTTCACAATTTTTAAAGGAAAATAGATAAATTTTCCTAGATGTATAATAGTTTTTTTTAATCTATAGTATAGAGTGAATTGATAAAGAGATTGTAAATTTAAATTCACTTATCTAACATTTTACATTACAAACTACTAACTAGTAAATCCGTAATTAGTTCATTCGGTTTCCGTCACGTCGTGAATTTATATTTTTTTGTTTACTTCCGGTTGTTCAACGGCTGAACGCGCTCGCGAGATAAGTGAAACAATATGTTTTCTTATGATGATTTATAGACTATTTATCCATATTTTAGTCTGGAAAATGACACCAATACACAGTAATTTAGTTATGCTTAAAACAATGTCAAATGTGTGAAATTATTTGTTGATATTGATAAAAAACGGTGATGAAATATTATGTCGGATAAAAATACGACGACAAGAATATCAATTCTGGACAAAAATGACCTTTTGAAAGGACAGAATCAGTCAGATAAGTATATTTTGAATTATATTTGTAATTATATGTTTAACAGTTTAACTTGAAAGAATTTAAAACTGAAAGCGTTTGTACATGTTATTGTAACAAAAAAAACAACTACTGAATTTTATCAGTAATTTGTGACATGTTCTATAGTCGTATAGAAACAGTATAGAGCATGTCATACATAACTGATAAAGTTCAGTAGTTGTTTTTTTTTAATTTAATTTATTTGTCAAAGACTCTCTGATAAATCAACAGTTCATTGTCTATTATAGTAAACATATTTGACAGGCCAATGATTGAATGAAAGTTATGAAACCAAATCTTTATATATTATTTTATTTTTATACTTGCTACATATACATCAATTCATGTATGTTACAGCATAGACCTGTATATAAATATATAAAAGCCTGAGATATATGAGATTGATCATCCCAATCCCAGTTCGGTAGTTTTTTTGTTACCTTTTCAAACGAAATGATGGACTGAACCAAGTTTTATGACGGGGTGTCATTAAATGTCTCATTAGATGCCTTATTTTTTTTTTTAGCTTGCAGCGAATTAAACTTTTCATTAATGATTAAACTGCATTCAGTTTTAGTTAAAAATGTCAGTTGGACATTCGGGTGATCGGTATAAGGTCCTGGGAGCCCCTTGTTCTTTCGTCAAGTGTTTTTAATGTCTACTGGTTCGTCTTTACGAGGCTTAATCTTCTTTTTAGCTCACCTGGACCGAAGGTCCATGTGAGCTATTACCATCACTTGGCGTCCGTCGTCGTCGTCTGTCGTCGTCGTCGTCTGTTAACAATTTTTCAAAAATCTTCTCCTCTGAAACTACTGAACAGAATTAAATAAAACTTGGTATGAATGATCCTTAGGGTGTCCTGCACCAAACTTGTGTTTCAATTTTTGATCCGTCAAAAAACATGGCCACCGTTACTAAAAATAGACTATGGGGGTCAGACTACTGTTTTTGGCTTGTAAAGTATAAGAGATAGATGAAATCTGATGCCACGCTACTGCTTCAGCATCAAAAGTTCTACAAAAGTCTCCATTTGGTCGAAGTTGTCAGATGATCCCTTATAGGAGTTACAGCCCCTTAAAGGTGAAAAATAGCGTTTTTGCATGTTTTTGGCCTATAGAATGAAAACTATTGTAAATAGAGAAAAGCTGTTGCTTGCTTAAATGTTCAGCTCATTTAGCTCTACAAAAGTCTCCATAGGGTCGAAGTTGTCAGAAGACCCCTTATAGGGGTTACGGCCCCTGAAATAATGTTTTTTCATGTTTTGGCCTATTGAATGAAAACTATTGCAGATAGAGAGAAGCTGTTGCTTGCTTAATGTTCAGGTCAATTAGCTCTACAAAAGTCTCCATAGGGTCGAAGTTGTCATATGACCCCTTATAGGGGTTACGGCCCCTAAAATAATGTTTTTTCATGTTTTTGGCCTATAGAAAGAAAACTATAGCAGATAGAGAAAAGCTGTTGCTTGCTTAAATGTTCAGCTCATTTAGCTCTACAAAAGTCTCCATAGGATCGAAGTTGTATGATGACCCTTAATAGGGGTTACGGCCCCTAAAATAACCTTTTTCATGTTTTTGGCCTTTAGAATGAAAACTATAGTAGATAGAGAAAAGCTGTTGCTTGCTTAAATGTTCAGTGCATAAAGCTCTACAAAAGTCTCCATAGGGTTGAAGTTGTCAGATGACCCCTTATAGGGGTTACGGCCCCTAAAATAACGGTTTTTTGTGTTTTTGGCCTATAGAATGAAAACTATAGTAGATAAAGAAAAAACTGTTGCTTGCTTAAATGTTCAGCTCATTTAGCTCTACAAAATATAAGGTTGACATCAAGACCAGGTGAGCGATTTAGGCTCCTGGGAGCCTCTTGTTTTTCTTTCTTTTACTTCTTTAAATGTTCATAACTTTTTATCAGATTAATCCATCTTTCAACTTTGTCAAAATTGTTCAAAACACAAGGTTTTTTTTCTTGTAATGCACATGGTCGATATACTTGGTGCTGGATTTGGCTTTGAGTACTTTTTATTTAATACTTTTGGTTTTTGACCTTCCAATGTTTTGATTCAAATGCTGCTGATGAGAGGTTACTCCTTGAAATATCGATATACAGCAGAGCCAAATTAACCGTTTTATACCCGTTTTGGTACTTGTATTTTGTCAAAATTTTGTAACCATTGTTTAATAAATTAATTAAGATCAATATCAATCTGAATGCTTAAAATCTGCTGTAGATAATTACATGAAGTAAAACTGTCAGATGATATGTTTACAATTTGAAAACTTGTGTTATTTTTCAACGGATGAAATTTTTGATCGGGGATTTAAATTTATAAATTGATTTAAAGTTATTTTTCCCTATCATATGATTTTATTCTTATTCTTAAGAAAACATGCATTGAAATTTATTTATAAGAAATGACCATAACATTATTTCTGTCTATACGAAATAACATTAAAAAATGTGGAACACACTTTTGTGTAACCCATGAAGTGTGTGCCACATTTTTAAATGTTATTTCTTCATAGACAAAAAAATATTGTGGTCATTCTTTAATTAAAATGCTAATTTTATGACCCATAATTTTTCCCCGTTCTTTTTCTAAGCAAACTTGATTAGATTTGTTGTAAAACAGGTACCAGCAAACACGCACTATTTTAAAGTGAATGATACGAAATGTAGTTAGGCTATACAATTGGCAACCTGGTTGTGTAATGCATTGTGGTATATTAAATACTTGCCATTGTTTGTAATAAAGAGACCTTGGGTCACAATAGGTCACTGTGGGGTCACAAAAAAGTTCCGAAAAGCCTAGTGAAGTGATTGAACAGTGAATGGACCTTGTGACGGTTACTGGAGCTGTGACGAGTTTGTGTTTTTATTAAACAGTGAGGAACATGCTCCGGAAGAGGAAGCAGTTCCCGTTTGTTGCAACACTCCCGTCGCGATGCTAGCCTGTTTAAGACAAAAACCCATGATAAAACCACATCTGTACTCATCTGACAGATAGAAATCCCATATTTGTTTGCGAGCACATGGAGATTTCAATAAAATTCCTTGAAATATATTCATTATTACGTCATACGAGTTTGTCTGCGAGCACATGGAATTTTTAATAAA
This sequence comes from Arcuatula senhousia, assembly GCA_963971305.1. Taxonomy (NCBI): domain Eukaryota; kingdom Metazoa; phylum Mollusca; class Bivalvia; order Mytilida; family Mytilidae; genus Arcuatula; species Arcuatula senhousia. The sequence continues at coordinate 3,782,925 of OZ020317.1, read as the reverse complement.
ATTCATGAAAATATATTCATTTTTACTTCATATGAACTATTTATCCATTTGGTTGGTCTCTTGTTTGGATTTCTGTCAGCCATTTGAACTTCTTTGGGTTTTATCTTCAACCTATAAGACTGTTTCTTAGCACACGAACACCAAATTTTCTTTCGAGCAAGGCCTATATCATAAAAACGCACAATTTGCAACTTAGCAATATAACAAACGTTGAAAAAATTGTACTTTTTTGTTTTTTGTTCGCGTAGCGTATCCCTTTCTTTAGGACCCTTCTCAAGTCACTCTTTAATGTGCCTGTCCTAAGCCAGAAATCTTTACCAAATCTTATGTTTGTATTTCGTCGAATTTATGTTAATTGGTTTGTATTTTTGTCAAGAAGAGGATCTTTCATTGCATTTTAGGATTGGGCTAGAATCATATGTAGGTTATTTTCAATCCAGGGTCAATTGAAAAACAGCGAGCAGCGACCACTGGTCACCTTGAAGGCAGCTGCCTGGCTGTTTTTCATTGCGGATTTTTAAAATTGTCGTTTATATTGTAGGTTGTGTCGTGTACACTTATTCTACATCTCATTATCTTCTATCTAAACCTGAGTCATTTTCTCGAATTGGGATACACCGTAATTTTTGTCCAAAAAATCGCCCAAAAGGATACATGTAATTGTCTTGTTACCTTTCGCCCTTTTCTCGTTTATCATATTTTATTAATAACATTTAAAGTAAAACGTGTTAGCTAAGATCAACTTTAAGTCTAAATAGTGCAGAACAAGACTCATCTCAGAGACTGTTAAGAGCCACATAAAGTACTTATCGAACCTGGTTTTTTTTATATTTGTTTTTTAGGAATTCAGCCTTGTTGGCTCAACAAAATCAATTAAAAGCCTTAGAGGATTTGCAGAACAAGTTAATGAATAATTTAGATGGACTAGGTGACATCAATATTGGTGGTAATTTGGACCAATTGGGAGACCAGCTCGGCAGTTTAGGGGACCAGTTAGGGGATCAGTTCGGAGATCAATTCGGAAACCTCGGGGATCAACTCGGACAACTTGGAGATCAATTGGGAGATCTGCAGAAAGAGATTGGGAACCAGTACGGAAATTTAGGTGATAACTTCGGAAATATGGGTAATAACTTCGGAAATTTGGGTGACCAACTTGGTGATGCTTTTGGGAATTTGAATGACAAAATGGGGGATTCCTTCGGAAACATGGGAGACCATTTCAATAATATGGGTGACAATTTTGGTGATGCTTTCGGAAATCTAAAAGACCAAATGGGAGGATCTTTTGGAGATATGGATGACCACTTTGGTAATCTTGGTAACCAGCTCGACGACGCATTTGGAAACCTCAACAACCAGATGGGTGGTAACAGCTTTGGTGACTTTAAATGGCCGTAAACTGGAGTTTTTGGCAGCTCATGTATCTTGTTTCTCATTATACATGTAGTTGTTGTGTGGGTTTTCAAGTCATAAAAAAAATGTATTAGTCACAGTTTCATAAATAATCTACCTAGCTATTTTGCCAGTCATCATCCACATAAAAAAAATCTTTAGTTTTGTCAATAAAGAAACGTGAGCTATGTTGTAGTTATTCTGATTTTTTTTTATTAGTATTGACATTATAAAAAATGGTATGATTTAATAAATTAGTTAAGAACAAGATCAATCTGCATACTTAAAGCATGCTATGTAGATAAGAACATGAAATAAAACGTTCAGATGATATGTTTACAATTTGAAAACTTAGTTGTGTTATTTTTCAATAGATGAGGTTTTTGAACAAGTCGGTTCAAAACGGGGATTTTAATTTAATATGAGATAGGCATTGCCTAAATGCGAGCACAGGCGTTTGGGTCCAGGATTTTATTGTATTATAAATAACGTGTATATGTTGTGTACAAGTTGTAATTTTGTACAAGTTATAACCTGTACAATTTTTTCGTACATGTTATAACTTGTACGACCCAAGAATACAAGTTATAACTTGTACAATTCTAACCTGTACATGTTATAACTTGTACAAAATAAGGCTGAAAATTGTGTTTAACTTGTACAAAATTTCATTATAGCAAAATAAATTAAAAAGAAGAAAAATTATTAACTATTAATAAGGTTCAAACATGCAAAGCAGAATAAAAACGTTAATGTGACTGTCAATGTTCATTATATAAAAATATTTTCTTTACGTGAAAGAAAAAAAAAAATTAAAATATTTGTTATATCCCAATAATTGATTTTACAAAAGTTTGAAGCTTGAATATTTGAGTGTTCACTTTTAATCTAGAATTTCTTAAGGGTGCAGTTTGAACACTTGTGTGATTATTTTTAAGTAGGATTACTGCAGGGTGAAGTTTGTTAAGTTGGGCTATTTTATGATCAAATCAGGATGGATATAGATAGCCAAAAAAAATTTTTTCTGAAATTCTAGAAATGTCAAGACAAAATACATCAACAAATAAGGCATCATTTACATAAAAAAAGAACAGAAACTTTAATTGACAGTGTTAAAGAAGCTAATTAGAAGCAGTACCAAGTGGAAAACAGAGAACATTGCTAAAGCAGTTTGAAATAGTGAAAATAGTGAAATTAAAAGTTATGTCAGTAGAAACTAGATGAAATACCAAATGCCACTCTTAAAGTTTCTGTTGTTCTGATGTATGGATGTAGCGTGTGATTGGTTGTGAGTAAATTATCAGTGAGTAGAGGGCATTAAGAACTCAGGTGATCTTCATTTTAATTGTCAAACCAAGATGCAAATGTCGAAAGATGAAAGTGTTCTGCAATTCAAGATGTCATACGTTAGATAAACATGCAGCAATAAGTAACTAGGTTTATATTATTCAAATATTAAAAATTGTGCAAGTAATATGCAAGTAAAAAGGTTATTTGATGAACATTTAAAACAAGAAGTAACTTAAATCATCTTTAATGTACATTCTATTAAAGCCTTAATGAATAGTAAATAAAAAAATGGTTTTTTTTGGTCATTTTCTTTCTTTTTTGCTTTATTGAAATTTTGTACAAGTTAAACACGATTTCCAGCCTTATTTTGTACAAGTTATAACGTGTACAGGCAAACAATGTACAAGTTATAACTTGTATTTTTGGGTCGTACAAGTTATAACATGTACAAATATTTTGTACAGGTTATAACTTGTACAAAATCACAACTTGTACACAACATATATATAAAAATTTTCATCTCATCTCTATACTATTCGAAATAGTATTATAGCGAGGGTCAGTTTTTTCATATTTAAACACAATAAATAAAAATAAAATCCTGGACCCAAACGCCTGTGAATGCGAGCACAGCAAAAATATAAGATGTCAATGAACAGCTTAATTGTATTTTACATACCTTTTGCGTTGAAGAAAGCCCCCCCCCTCCTAAACCATGAAACATCAAAGATTGATTATCTTTTTGGCCCTCGTATGACAGAGTTCCACGCCTCAATTGAGGAATAAAATCGTTTAGAATTCAGAATATAAGATCTAGAGGACCCCATTCCCGAAAAGACGTGGACACTTTTGATGCACTGTTTTGATCGTATCACAGGGACTTGCTCCCCTATATCAATATTTTGTTAAGAGTCAATGTGCGGTATGAAAAAAAACACGTTTTTTAATCGTACCGCACATTGACTCTAACATATTGATATAGGGGAGCAAGTCCCTGTGATCTTATTTATTTTTATTTTAATCAGTTCCTTTTCTAGAACGTTCAGTTTGGGGCGAATGAGCGTAAAAATATGTACTTAAAAAATGAAGCAACTCATCGTCATCAGAATATTTTCTCCTTGTTCTATATTTACAAATAAAATTTTGGGAAGGCGATCAAAATTGGTAATTATTTTCAAATTCACATCGAACCTGTGTGCACGTGAAATTGTGAGCAGAATATCTGGACGAAAAAAAATCAATATCAGCATTAGGCAAATATTTCGCAAAACTTGCCGTAAAGCTCTCCGCTCTCAAACCAAAAGTAAGATATATGGATGGTTCCCCGCTTTTGTTTCTAGTTTATAAATGGTAGAGAATTGTACCAACCTTCATTTGGTTGAGTAATCCTTTGTTGTTTAAAAGCCAAGTCCATGTTCTGTTTGGAATAGACAAAAATGAAAAAGTTTTAAATAGAACGAGTACATCTACAATGTGCATTTTATGTCACAAACACAGGCATTTTATTTTTCTTGTTGTGTGTAAACATGAAAAGAATCTGACCCTCGCTATATAACTATTTCCACGTGGAAATAAAATATAGACGAGATGATTTTTTTACCCGTTATTGATAAAAAATAATAAAAAAAAGAAAATCCTGGATCCAAACGCCTGTTGTCACAAAATTTGTGTGAAATTTGCTTGAAAATCCATTAATATTGATCATGACGAGTTGCCGGAGATGTAATGGTCGCATAGGATGAACCCCCACAGACTACTATAGACTATACCCTCCATAATATTTTCAAATAGGGCGGGTAGAAAGATCTAAAAAATGGGTTTTTTTAGCTACGGATGACCCGGCCCTTCTTTAAAAATAAAAAAAAATATTGCCCCCGAACATGTAGAACATGAGGTTCGGATCTTATCCAAATTGTTCATGTAATTAAAATAGACGATAAAGAGATGTGTAATAAGTGTACCCGACACAACCAACATAAAGAAACGGCAATTTTGAACTAGAATTGCGGTCTTCTATGAAAGACATATGTCGCCTGCGTCTTAAAATATTCGGTAAACAGGGGTTATATGAGTTTCAGGCAAAACATCGCTTTACACCATATAGTACCATTGGAGGAAGCTACATACCAAATATCAAGAGGTTGTTACTTGTAGTTGCCCGGAAAACTGCGACGGAAATTTTTGTGACGCCAAAGGACGATGCAAGACAACGGATGGTGCTAAAGTAACCCCTATATGTCGCTTCTGCAACACAGCTAGCAAAAATGTCTGCTTTTTAAACAAACTAGCACACACACACACGCAGGAATTATGTACCTTTAAAAAGAAAACCGTAATATGTGTTCCTTACAAATGTTTTACAGGTCTGTCTATCAAGAGATTTTTTTTGGTTTTGTCAGGTTATATAAGTTATATTAATTCCTGTGTGCTTAGTATATGGCAATTATTCCTTCATAACACCAGAACTTTTTCGATTTTCAGTACTTCTTGTTCAATACTTTTGGATTTTTGCCTTCCAATGTGATGATTCATATGGTCCGAGAAATATGTATGTACAGTATAATCAAGCTTACCAATTTTTGGCCGGATTTCACTAGTAAAAATCCGGGTCATAAAATGGTGAATGTCGGGCGGGTGGGCGGGCGAGCGGGCAGGTTGAAATATTTTGGAAAAGTTTTCTCATCAACTACCGATCACAGCCTCTTAATATTTAGTATGCAGCATCAGCATGGGTTCCAATAACGTGTGATTTGATTTCAGGTCTATCGCTCACCTACTTCCTGTTTATCGACTTAGTTATTTTTTTACATTAATGTTCAATAATAGAAAATTTTCATAACAGATTCCCCAGCAACTACTAATCACAGTCTCTTGATACTTGGTATACAGCATCAGCATGGGCTCCCATAACGTGGGATTCGATTTCAGGTCTGTGGCTCGTATACTTCCTGTTAAACGAAATCCGGCCATTTCTGTCTTTGACCCATTTCTATCTCAGTTTTTATATTTTTGAAACCACTGGGTTGATAAACGCTGTTGGTAGACCAGTGGTTCCCAAGGTAATCACAAGTTTGGTCGTCAGACTTGTCTGACACGAATTTACGAACAAATTTTTACACTTTTGTCGTCGTTGAACATGAGTTCCGATTGTAAAATTCAAAATTGTTTAAAACATCGGGTTTCTTTTATTGTACTGCACATGGTCGATATCCTCGGTGCTGGATTTGGCTTCCTTGTTTGAACGGTTTGGTTTTGAGTACTTTTCGTTTTCAACAGTTTTAGAATTTTACATTCCAATGTTTTGATTCAAATGTTGCTGATGAGAGGTTACTCCTTAAAATATGCATATACATAACAATGTATAACCAATTTACCCGTTTTTGTCTCCGTTTTTTGTATTTGTATTTCATAAATTCTTTAATTTCGTTCACATTATTTTTTCTCTTTAGCATTTTTCTCTTGATTTCGATAAATCATTTTTTAATAGATCATGCAATGTATTTTTTTTTCAGTTTTTCATGATATTTTCAAAAGTGAGGGTGACTACTAGTATTGCTTAGCCATCAAAGCTACAAACATCATTTGATCGTGGTCACTCCTAGGAAATCTCGAATCGACCCACGGGTAAATTTTACGAACACACTGATTTTTTCTCATAACCATCTGCTTTATCCGATTAGACGCGAATCAAGTAAAATAATTATTTCCCATCCTTTTTTTTTTCAAAATGGCCCTGTCACACTATAACGTTTTAGCTAGCCAACATGTGCCGGACTTTCGATAATCACCATAACGCCGAAAAACAATATTTTTATAACGAAACTAAATTTACATGACTTTTAATGTATCTATAGTTATTATTTAACAATACATTTAAGACAGTTAATAGATCTATTTGGGCTATTGTGAAGTAATACTAAAATAAAAAGAACAGAATTCCCGGCCTCTCACCGAGAGCAAAAAAAAAGTTAGACGAACGTTATGAATGCGTTCTGCAATCGTCACACATGCGCTCTAGACAATCGTCAAGTACGCTGCACAAACGATATAGATAAGTTTTGAATAAGTTTGTCGTGCATTGCAGGTAGTTAGTCTGACGCTTTGTGATCGTTCACCAAAATATTTTTTGAAACTTTTTACAGCGACTGCCAACGTGTTCCAACGTTTCAGAAAATTATTCGAACGTTCGGCACATCTCGACTTAAACGTTATAGTGTGATAGGACCATTATATAGCCAAAAATATATTTCATAGTACTATAAATGATATTTTAGAAATTCAAATTACATAAGCACATTATATGGTTTGCAATAAACGTAAGGAATTTTAGAACCAATCCTGCCATCTTTTTTGCACATATTGGTATTTTGTTTAAAATTATAAACTATCTAGCCTTGGCAGACAAAAACTATGTAATGCATTTTATCAAATTGGAAGCAAAGCGACATTATAATAATTTTCAGAATTTCCCTTACTAAATCAAAGGGAGATTATTTATATAGAATGAATTGGAATTTTTTTCAATTTTCATGAATATCTTTTAAAAAAATGAACAGTGACCCTATATTTTTTCAGACAATTTTGAAGAGCTTTTTTTTTAACTTCAGATTTTGAACTACATGTAGTTCTATAGTAGGAATTCTTCTATAGGTGCCTCTATACATTGTAGGTCTTCTCCCTATATATTCTATATAAAATTATAGAAATTTTGCTATTTTAAGAAAGCTGATAGCTATCTAAAATGAACGGCGACCTCCTCTTTTTATTTAATATTTTTTAATCAATAATATTTTAATCAAAAATATTTTAATCAATACATTTCATGGTCTATCGATGTGCCAAAATAAAAAATAAAATCTTTAGAACTAGAATTCTAATAGCCCCGATACACCTTAATTTAGATTATATTTGAACGTCATAAAGCATTTCATCATTATATTGTAAAACCTCACACCATGTATATTTAATGGCCAACAAACTTGGTATATTTGTTGATCAAAATATGCATGATTTGACACAATTATCGTTCGGAATTTCGATTTGTTAAAAAAACAAGAGGCTCCCAGGAGCCTGAATCGCTCACTTGACTTCAATGACTGATGGAATGAAAATAATTTGGTGTACCTGAGGTTAAAAACTCAAATAAACGATCATCACACATACATGTAAAGCCAAACATTCAAGCAAACAAAAGCTTTTCTTAATCTTTCATAGGTTCAATTTGCAAGGCAATTACGCAAAACTTGACAATTAGGGGGCATAACCTTTAAAGAGGGGCCATCTGACAGCTTCAGTCTTATGGATATTTATGAAGAGCTCAGGGAGCAACTATTTAATTTCTATGGAGGGGCTATGCATATTTTCTTCGTCCTGCCTTTTATTTTTCGGAAAAAAACTAGCCTGGATTTGTTTTTGCGCGCTAGCGCGCGCCATTATTTTTTTTATTTTTTAAGCTACTCTATTTTTTAATAAAAAATACCATCCTGCCTTTGTAATTCAAAGCACTATCCTGCCTTTTTATTTCTGGATTTTTGCCATCCTGCCTTTTTATTTCAAATTTCACCATAGCCCCCCCCCCTAAAAATCAAATGGTCGCTCCCTTAGCTCTCCTGTCATGACAAAATATTTTTCTAATTAAAAAATAAATAAAATAACGACGAACTCGTGGTATAAACAAGTAAACGGCTATTAAAAATAAAGAAGAAATACAGAATATTCTAATTTAATTGTTTTTGCATAATGAATCCTTGAAGAATAAACACACACACACACACAAATAGAAGAAAGATATAAACGAAGTCCCAAAATGAGCTACATTATAATAATAAGTTAGTTAATAATAATAGTCTTTATTAGCATAATTACGTCCATTAGGACCAAAGCAACATACAGATAATACAAAACGCACAAGCTGAAATAAAAGTCACATGTATAGATCAATTTGAATAAAAACAAATGATCCATATGAAAAAAAGAACTTGTCGAAATTAAAATCACAACAAAATAATTTTAAGGCTACGATTTGATATACCTGACGCTCAGTTCGTCCATCGAATACTCATGAGAGGCCATCTACTCAAACAATTGAAAATGTTCAACACTGTTAAGAGCATAGAACAGTGAAACTTCAAAGATGCCACACGGACAATATACCAAGTACAAATGCTTAGCGTATTAAAAAAATATTAATTAGGTTATGCTGTATATGCATATTTCAAAGAGAAACCTCTCATCAGGAACTTTGCATTTGTCGAAAAAACAAAACAAGAGGATTACAAAAATGTTAGCAAAAAAAATCTATCGAACAGGTCAGCCGAATCCAGCACCAAGTGTCGAGAAAGTTCAGTTCAAGGAAATAAGCTTGGTTTTTAAAATAGTTTTGAATTGAAACGATCGGATATTCGATTGATAGAAAAAATAATATATTGGTAAATTTGTGTTAGACAAGTCTAACGACAAGGCTTGTACCCTTGGGGGCCTCTAGTTCAACAGCAGCGAATATCAACACAATGGTTCAAAATACAAATACCAAAGCGGGTATAGAAGTAGTTACTTTAGTTATGATGAATATGCATATTTCAAGGACCAGTGTTTTAGTCTAAACATTGGAAGGCCAAAATCCAAAAGTTTAGAATGAAAAGTACTCTAATCCAAAACCTTCGAGTTTTGCACCGAGGATATCGACTATGTGCAGTACAAGGACCACAACCTGGCATATAGATAGAAGCAGAATTATCAATATGGCATCTGAATGTCAAAAGCCCGAAAGGGCGGAGACAAAACCAGTAAACATCAAGAGAACGGGACAAAAACACAAAAATGACTAAATATAATCCAACAAGCAAACTCTTCTCATAGTCGTACCGAGAGTGACCTCAGGTGCTCTGGAAGAGTAAGCAGTTCCCGCTTGCTATAGCACACCACCCGTCAAGTTGCCAACAGTCAATTCAGTGTGGCAAATCCGGTAAAGGAAAACAAAACGAAACCTATGACAAACCAACATCTGCACTCACCTGAGAGACCGAAATTTAGGGACTGACCATTTAACTGGAAGGGGGGCCTTGGTTAGCGTGGACAAATTATCTACTTATCGAAGGCGTCGCGACAGAATATTTTTTTTCATTAACAGCATTATTTTTAATAGCAGAAATCCTTCTTCAATATTTTTTTCTAACCCTCAGCTGCCAAAATATTTTTTTCATAAAAAATAATTTTCAGAACATTTTTTTTAAGAAAAAACTAAGCCCCCCCCCCCTTTTCAAGTTAAATGGTCGGTCTTTTATATCTGTCTACAAGCCTACGACCTTTTCCGTAAAATTTCTTTAGAATATAACAGAAAGAGAACAGCTATAGCCTGCTTAAACTTTTAGTGTATTGAGCTCTATAAAAGTCTTGATTGTTTGACATATTGTAGTAACGACCCATTATTGTTAGACGGTTTTTTTCTATGATTTGTAAACCATTTAAGATCATGAAAAACTTCGGCTTCCAGAAAGGTTAAGCTAAATAAGCTTTAGGAAGGTCACTATAGGTTGATGTTGTAATGATACTTTATAGAATTTTCCCTTTAAATGTCCTCAAAATAATATCTAATTGGTTAATAATACTTTTCATTGTTTTGGTCAGTCCAGTCAGATGAGCGGTTTAGGCTCCTTGTAGCCTGTTTCTTGATTTGGCGTTTTTTTTTGTCTATTTGAAAAAAAAATAATGGCATAGTCTTAATTGACACTCACGATGGGTGTGCTATAGCAGGCAGGAATCGCTTACTCTTCAGGAGCACCTTTGTTCACTCTTGTTACAACTTGAGTTCGCGTTGTTGATTTTCGTTCGGTTGACATTGTGTTTTGTGTTTCTTCGTGCTGATTTTGTTCGCGTTTACCGCTTTTGTCGTTGCCCTTTCGGACTTTTGACACTTGAATGCCCCATTGGTGCCTCTTTTCTTCTTAAGAACATCATGTTCTATAACTAGCAACAGGATCAAAGTTGTACTATCATATATATTTGGTACTAATCTCCTTAGAATATCAAACTTCTCGGGTTCATTTTCACAGCCTTTCCTCAATGTTATACAAACCGAAATAACTAGACAAAAATATTTTTTATAACAATATTGTTAAGTTTGTTGAGCTATACGAAAAACAACTATATTACGTACATGACGTACATCCTAGTAAGTTTTTGGATTATTGGCGCTTATTAACCAAAAAAAGCTGATTTTGCCTTATAATTTATTCTTTTTATGCTAATCATAGGGTCTATCATAAGGCATATAAATTAATTCAAACAAAGAAAACAAGCAGAATTAATTGAAACACATGTATGAGAGAGTCAGTCATGATAAAAGGGGGGGGGGTAATTCTGTTTGAAATAAATAGATATTCCACAGAAAAAGTACTGATATTATCTGTATTATTGTGTCTTATATTATTAAATTCTTATATTTGATCAGACCAAGCTCCTCACAAATCATTCACCAAGAAAAATATTTTGGAGCCATTTAGATGTTTTAGATCTGTACGTTGTTTTACTAAGTTTTCTATAAAATGTTGTCTTTGATGTTCATATGCATTGTATTTATTTTTAGCTTGAAGTCCATAAAAGATAAAAACAAGCTATAGCAAGCAGGAACTGCTTAATTACTCTTCCGGAGCACACTGAGTTCACTTTTGTTTCGACTGGAGTTCGCGTTGTTGATTGATATTCATTTATTTTGTGTTTCCATGTTTTACATGTTGTCTGTTTTTGTCCCGTTCTTGTTGGTGTTTACTGGTTTTGTCTCTGCCCTTATCGGACTTTTGACATTCGGATACCCCATTGGTACCTCTGCTTCTTCGATAGCTTAAATGTTTGGTTTATCGATCTCTATACTAAACTCTAGATAAATTGATTACTTACCCCATTATAAGAGCAATAAATTTTAATATCTAAAACAAGACCAATCGATGTCTGGCCAAACGTTAAACCCTGAAGGTTGTAGGCCCAATATGGACAGTCAATAGTTTTTGACACTTGCATCTTTTTGGTGAACTGACAAAGCATATATTTGTCACATGCAACCCAATTTAGAAACTGACAATAAAAATATATAAGGTTTCTCATGTCTAACAAGAGTAGACAAAACCACACAAATCCGCAAAAAGTTCCAAGTTTCCCCTTTTTGACCCCTTATTGCTACATAGAAAAGGTGGGGTCAAAAAGAAATTTATCCTTCATTTTGTTTCTAATATAATTATATACGATATACATGTACATGTACTCGTATATATATCTTAACAACACTTGCACCTATTCAGTTGTCCAGGGTATTGTCCTCACCAGATATATGCATTTGCTTCATAATAGTGTAAAAAAATAATTATCTTAATTTTATATTTTATATTTACTGCTTTTGTCTCTCTTTTATATATATTTATAACAATAATGGATTTACCACAATGCTTATAGGCAACGTCCCCTGGTGTCTTCTGCATAAAATTGATGTTTATATTGGCTTTGTGCATTTGACACAGGTAAGCTTGTTGGTAGATAACCATGCATAGAAGCGAACCAAACAAAATGAGAAAAGCATTAGAATTGAGATTATTTTGGTCAAAAGTAGACCTAATAAAAAAAAAAGAAAAAAAAGTTTAAAAAAAATTATATATACATGGACTTATAAACTAATATAAACCTAAAGTATAATCATATCATAGTGGATATACCACAGACTTGATAGACAACGTCCCCTGGTGACTTTTGCACAAAACTGATATCTGACAGATTAATTGGCTTTGTGAATCAGTCACGGGCAGGTCTGTTGGTATATAACCACTCTTTCAACCACATGTATATATAGCAAATAATTCCTTTAATTCAACTACCTACTAGTATATGCATAGTGTCTGGGGGATTGCTCTGGATAAATATTAATAAAAAACCGAAGTCTTGGAACTTGTAATGCCTATAATTATTATTTTTATTATTTTATTATGACATTTTGTTTGGTAATAATGTGTGTTGTATGAATAATTATCTATATTGTATTGTCATTTTGTCCCATTGAGGGCCCTTTGATTGGAATAAAATACTTATACTTATACTTATACTTATATCAAAAATTAAATGGCAAAAAAATCTAAATTTGACAATAAAAACACGTAAATAATAAAAAAAAACTATTTTTGCCCCTTTTGGGTCCCTTTTTTCTCAACAAATAAGGGAGACCACAAAACAATGCGCAATCAATCATTTAATGGTAAGGAACATTTATTGTAAAGTTTGTAAAGTTGCAACGCAATCAGTCAACCAAAACTAAAGTTATTGAGGAAAACAAATAGCAGTTTCAATTTTAAGCCACATTTGGGCCCTAAATTTCTAAACGAAAACAGAAGTGACACCCAAAATCACCCCTATTCTTCCTATTATTGGAATAACTAACATAGCATTTGGTCAACCAGAACAAAAGTTATTGTGGAAACAAATAGAAAGGTCGCTTTTTGGCCATTTTAGGGCCCCTTCTTTCTAAACGGAATCATTAAATGACCCAAAAAGGTAGGTGCACATCTTCAATATATCTGTAATCACTCTGTAAAATTTTTATAGCGTGCAACGGAGTGACCCAACTGCTAGACCGTATTTCGCTATCGGCGTCGCAGGTAAAACAGTTGCTTTTTAGTTTGAAAATATAAATAATTTATTTGCTTCGCAAAAATGTTCAACATTAGTTCATGTAACTGCACTGACTCAGAATAGTATAGTACCCTCAAATGTAAAAATGTTGGTGATTAAGATTTTGTCGATCTTTTTGTTTTTGTTTATAATTTTTTTTTCTGTCAAACAGAGTCTATTCAATTTGAATGTATTGATTTACATGACAATAAAGATAGTTAAACTTAAAAAATACATATTTCACAGACATTGTTATTTTAAGATATATTACAATGTATGGAAGGTGCGCTGTGTAAAATCGATTGAGAAGTACATATGTCATAGTTGACTTGTGCAACCTAGAAAACCGTCTGCATATTTTTTGGCTTTTTCCATAAAAAAGACTTGTAAGCAGTCATTCCTTTGAATTTAATTGGCACTTTTTTTTTACCATACTTTACATTGTCCTATGAAATGACATTCGTTTTAAACAATGGCCGTCAAGTAAGAATGAAAAAGTCGAACGTTTTGTTCATTTTTTGAAATAAAGTATCCGCTGCATGAAAATGGGCTAAAAAACAAAATAAAACATGTATATATTGTATACTTTAAACAATTTCCTCAATAAACATATAATGAAATAGATGAAATAAAGGTATTAAGCAATGCTACAATTCTATCTTTCCTTTCAAAGCAAGTAAAATATTTCATGTTATAGTTGTGAAGTACAACTTTTTTGAGAGTGCACTAGTTGAATAGTACACAAGCACATGTTGAATAGTACATAAGCTAAAGTTTATCAGTGCAACAGTGTACTTTGTTTATACACATTTGAACAGGAAAAATACTAAATTTAAATAAATATCGGCAATCACCTTAAACAAGAAATTTACTTAAGGGTGTATTCTTTAAAAGGGTCATATTCATACTCAATATTTCCCGACCCGACAATACAGAGCGCTGCGAAACCTTTGCATACAGCGCGATTGAAAACAGATATTTTGCGAGAGCGCCTCTGATAAGTTATGAATAAAAGGAAACGCGTGTCAGGCATAGCAAGGTCACTTACCTTGTTTTCCCAGTATATGGGTTCAAAGTATGCCAAATTTATACATGAACGGTCAAAATATTTGCATAAAATATGTTCTCAAGAAAAATTCTATCAATATGAGCTTTTTCAACATGTTCTAAAGTGTGTCACTTGCTTAAAATTTTGCCAACATTATAATCCTTTGAAATTTTTGCCAGTTTTTGTATGAATTATTTCCCTTGAAAAATAAAAAAAAATGTATTTACATGTATATACGTTTGATTGAAGAGTTTGATAATAATTCAAATGATTCCTAAACTTTTAATATAAGAAAAACTGTTTAGCCTAAATTTTATTCATATTTAATGACATTTGCACATATTATTGCACGTTTTGCTTTTCGCGGTCACATGACCAGTGTTACGCTCCACCATAAAAATATATGAATTCGAAATTTTGTTGAAAATGAAATCGATTTTAGATAAAAAAAAAAAGGATAAAGAAAGAATGTGTCCATGGGACGCGGATGCCCCCGTTGGCCCCCCAAAAGATAAAAGTCCTACAGATCTGAGAGTCGCTTATGGCTTAGGATGCATTGTTTGTCATACTGAACTTTCCTACCAAGTACCAACTCATTTCCATTTACGGTTTCTTAGAGAAGCTTTGCGGAATTATACATATACGAACGGACGTGCGAGCATAAGTAAAACCTAGTGCCGCTACATCCATAGAAAACGACGATCTGCCCGAGGAAGCATCGCGTCTTGTAGTATCGCAACCGAGAACGTCTCGTTTCTATATGCTTCCCAAGATACACAAACTTGGTAACCCAGGTAGGCCGATCGTTTCAGCGTGTAGTTGTCACACAGAACACATTTCCAGTTTCCTCCACGATATTTTCATTCCTATTGTGGAGAACCTACCTACATACATTAAGGACACTACCCACGCTCTGAATATCCTTGAGTTCTTTGAGCCAGAAAACTCCGATTTCAGACTGTTTACTATGGATGTCACTGCTTTATACACCAGCATACCCAACAATGACGCCTTGGTAGCTTTAAAACACTTTTTGGACAGGAGACCCAATCCTCACATCAGTACTGATATAGTGTTGAGAATGGCGGAACTTGTCCTCAACCTGAATACTTTTCAGTTCGATGGGAAGTTCTACAACCAATCGGGTGGCGTAGCCATGGGCACCAAAATGGGTCCAAGATTTGCGTGTTTGTTTGTAGGGTATTTAGAGGAAAAAATGTTCTCCGAATACATCGGTCCAGTCCCGGAACTTTACAAACGGTTCATCGATGATGCATTTGGAGTCTCATCCGACAGTGAAGAGGAGTTGAAATCTTTTATCAACTTTGTCTCTTCCTACCACCCTGCAATCAAATACACTTTCAACATCACTCAGGATAGCCTCTCATTCCTTGACATTAACTGTACTATCACAGACGGTAAGATCTCTACATCGGTGTTCTTTAAACCTACCGATGCTCATTGTTATCTGAATTACGAATCCTGTCATCCTTCCTCCTGCAAAGACGCCATCCCGAAGTCGCAGTTTCTGAGGCTTCGTCGTATCTGCAATGACGATAAGGATTTTGGGATCCAGTGTAACAAGATGAGATCTTTCTTCACGAAGAGAGGTTATCCTGACAAAGTCTTGGACAGGGCCGTGTCCTCGGTTTCCCGTGTGAACAGACGCGAGGCAATGGAGCCCCGGGTGAAGAGCACCAATGATCGTGTTCCGTTAGTCCTTACTTATCACCCTCACAATGTTGCCATCCAGAACATCCTTATTCGGAACTTTAAATCCATTGTCCTCAAAGATGAGTACATGTATATGTCCACTGTTTTTGCTGACTCTACCCCTATTACGGCTTTTAGAAAGGGCAAGAGTCTTAAACAGCACCTGGTCAGCAGTTCATATAGGTCGTCACGTCAACCCGCCAGCTACAAAGGTACACGTCCTTGTAAAAGAACTCGCTGCTCTACTTGTCCGTTCACATGGGAGACCGATGCTGTGGTTGGTCCCTCGAAAACTTTCCAACTGAAGGATGGGTTCACCTGCATTACCGAAAACGTCGTATACCGTATAAGATGTAAGCGATGTTCCATGATTTATGTTGGTGAAACTTGTCGGAGACTCGGGGACCGTTTTGTGGAACACAAAAACAGTGTCACCAGAGATACTGAATGTCCAGTTGGGGAGCATTTTCGAGGGTCCGGCCACAGTATAAAAGATATGCAAGTCACGGTTCTGCTCCAAACCCATCACGGCGAGAAACAAAGACAGTTCCTTGAACAGAGAATAATAAAATTTCTGGGAACAGCACGTCCTTTCGGCATCAATGTCAAAAATCAAATCATTTCTTAGTAATTTACTTAATTTGATTCTCTGGGTATGATTTGGCCCATTGTTATATTGCTCAGTTCAGGATTTGGGTGATGATGACGTGGTTGTTTTTATCGAGTGAACACTTTTTACTATATTCACTTGTTGGTTGTCCTCAGACCGTGGCGGACGTGATTTTTTTCTTTGCTCTGCCCCCGACGAAGGCTGAAAGCCGAAAATTTGGGCTTTTTAGATTTTAGATGTATTCTTTATTAATTTATATTAGTTTTATATTTGATATTTTTACCTTTTATGTGTGGCTTAACCCCCCTACTTATTTTATTAAAACCTAGTGCCCCCGACATGGCGTCGCGGGTGGCATAAAATGACAATTTTCGCATTTTTGGGACAATAAAAATCACCATATTTTACAAATACATGTAACTTGAAAACCGTATATATCGCTACAAAATTTTGTCGTGCAGTTTGCGAGCGTGAACGTTGTAGCGGCACAATTGAGCCTCCTCTTGTCGAACTAAACAAAAAGACAAGAGACACCAATCGGGCAGTCCGAAGCCAAAAGTCAAGAAGAGCGAAGCCAGAATCTGTCATTACATAACAAAACAAGCACGAACAAATAAGAGAGGACTTTAAAGTTTTAAAGAACTTTTAAAGCGAGCATAAGATATTCTTCTCACCATATTAAAAAGGACATCTTTTTTGCCCATTGCGAAGGACTCGGCATCGTTCCTCGAAACCACTATCGCAAATGGTGTTGAGATGAGAGTCGGAAAATTGGTTCATGAAATTTTCACCTCAGACGAGGATGGAACCACGAGACTCAGTGTTAGTAGCCCGACACGTTAACAACTTTACCGCCATCTCCCTTTTATTTGATCAATGATCAAACCATATGGTCCAAACATGAAAAAACTAATGATTTATGGACAGTTATTATTATTATTTTTTTTTTTTGAAAGTTGACTATTTCATTTCGATTTCGTCTGGAAATATTTTTATTAAAACAAAAAGTCGCATTTGCAGATGTAAAAACGGGTAACTCAGAAAGATCAAAAACGAATCTAGCAAACATAAATGGATAACAGAAAACAAACCACACTTACAAAACTGAACCGTGAGAAATTGAAAATCCACCGATGTGACTTAAATCGTAACGAGGTAAAGCAAAAAAAGGATATCTACCTATTGGTACTTTCAACTTTTCGTTGTACTTCTCAGCTAAAGCAGTTGTACATCTCAACTGTCGCATTTGCACGTCTCAACTTTCGCCAATCGTTAAAAGATGTACAATTCAACTTGTGCGGATATACTAAAAAACTTTCGCATATGTACTCACAACTTGTGCACCAATGTCGTGTTTAAGGGTACAATAAAACGACTCTCTACCCTTCAATATATTGTTATTTAGGTAGCTTATCTTTAGGATAAAAAATAATGTTTTAAATACTTATGATGTTTTATATACGTTATTTTCGGAATATTTATGTATAAAAGTATTTAATTTGTATTTTTAAGAACTAAATTAAAGTCAATTTTAAGTCATTGGTAACATAAATGCCTTAATAATAGTTTTCAGTTAAAAACATTACTATTAGGCATATTTCTTGCATTTTAGATATAAATTCCCAATTTCGGGTTTCTTTTTCGTCTGATTTACCAACAAGCCACCATAAAAGCACTAATCAATTATAGCGGGTGTGATTCTCAATCGTTGTTACGCAGCGCACCTTCCATACATTGTATTAGATTGATGTAAAAAGATTGATATGCGATATGGATAAAAATAACTACATAAATCACCTTTTCCAAAAATAGAATTATATACGGGGTTTCCAATTAGATCATCCCTTTAAATAATAGTTCGATGAATTTTACCTGTACGTTCTCAGTGTACATTAGAATATACAGATCCATGGCGACGAATACTATGGTTGATAATTCGAATTCTTGGTAAGTAAAAATATTCATAAATTTTATTTATTCATGTTATTATTATCATCTCTTGTTGTAAATAAAATGTGTGAAATCTAGCCAAGAATAGGTACATGTTAGATCACAGGGACTTGTTACGAAAAAAAAATTAATATCTCTATATATTTATATAGAGATATTTAATTTTTTTTCGTAACAAGTCCCTGTGGTTAGATGTATTAAGGTTATTAAGAAACGAAAGTAGATTTTTGGAGGAAATCTATAGTATTCTGATCCGTTTGTCAACTTTGTCTGTCTCTACGCCTGTCTAAAATCAGATTAAACTGGACCACCTGTTGTTGATGACTTATCAGCCCTACATATGATACAACAGGAAAGGGATGATTTTAGGCCCGATCTTATCTCCGCCATTGATGTTCCTGGTGGCCCTATGCTGGGCTTAATCACTCGTAATTCGCGTTTGAGATTTCTTTAGATAAAATTCATTATCACCTACTTCTAATTACTAATTAAGTTGCCTTCTCATGGGGTTTTTGATTACATGATTCCCATGCCATTTTAAAGGTGATTACTTGATTACAAGAGCAAATATTTAATGTTTATTAGATTACCAAGGTTTGAATTTTTGATTATTTGATTCCCATTAGGAAAAAGTTTTTGCTTACATTTGTAAAAAAAAATATATGATTATTGATTACTTTAGCAAAAAAATGCTGATTACTTGATTCCTGGTACCCCCCATGAGGAGCCCCAATTAAGTTACAAATTTCTGAAAGATCTACTTAATTTTATTTTTTCAGTGATGTTTTTAACTCCTTGTTTATTTGAATCCTTGTAGAAATGCCTGTCTTAACTTTTACAGATTTGCAATATTTTACCATATTAAGTAATAGTCCACCTACGAATCATGCAAAATTGAAGAAAAGTGATTCATCGATAAAAAGGCTACAGTGGTGTATTTTTAACGAAAGATAGTTCAAAGTATATGAAACAAGAAATAAATTACAATTTGCTCATAACTGCCTGGTCCTGGGAGAAATCTTGCCATTTTGTTACAATGGTTTCTATTAAAATTATTGACAATTTTTAGAGTTATCTCCCTTTCTTACATTTTTCCAATGCATTCTATAAACGTTTATAGAAAAAACTTCTTTTGAAAAAGTTCATTTGACATATTGTAAATATATCCCTGGTGTTAAACGAAGCTCTTCAAATCTGGCCTCACGTTTAGAACTTGGCCGCTCCCCTATAGAAAAATTTATTAGAATTCAGTCACTTTTATATTATGCCAGATTACATACTATTAACATTAATCCTCTATTGAAAGAGGGTTTTGATCTGTGCAAGACATTAGATTCTGAGCATATCTACTCATGGGTTACTTATATAAAAGATATCATCTCTGACACTGATATTGATGTAAATAAAATGAATTCATGTAAAACATCTAAAAATTTAAAATCAGTCAAAGCATATGTAAAAAGTGAAATTTCTAAATATTACGATAATATGGCTAACAATAAGATTAAAAACTTAAATGAACAAAATAAATTATTCCTATATAATCTTTAAAAACAGATCTTGGAAATACAATAAATTGTGCTACGCCTGACGCGCGTTTCGTCTATTCAAGACTCATCAGAGGCGCTCTACCAAAAAGTTTGAAAATGCCAAACACTGTATGAATATGAAGATCATAGAACAGTATAACCAAAGATACCAAACAGGGGAACCAAATTATTACTAAGATATTCAACCTATGTCAGGGGTAGGAAGAACCTTAGGGTTTAGACAATTTTGAAATTTAGACGGATAATTTAAAGCTTTGATGTATTCTACAACTCAAAAGTGTTGGTTGGTGCCAGAGCGGGCTAACCTCGGGGTATTTAAACTCCACCAGCAGTGCTAACCTTCACGTGTGTTCGAAATACAAATGACAACAAAGTTACAGACAATAAATTTTGCTACGCCTGACGCGCGTTTCGTCTATTCAAGACTCATCAGAGGCGCTCTACCAAAAAGTTTGAAAATGCCAAACACTGTATGAATATGAAGAGCATAGAACAGTATAACCAAAAATACCAAACAGGGGAACTAAATTATTACTAAGATATTCAACCTATGTCTGGGGTAGGAAGAACCTTAGGGTTTAGACAATTTTGAAAGTTAGACGGATAATTTAAAGCTTTGATGGTTTCTCCAACTCAAAAGTGTTGGTGCCGGAGCGGGCTAACATCGGGGGAATTTAAACTCCACCAGCAGTGCTAACCTTCACGTGTGTTCGAAATACAAATGACAACAAAGTTCCAGCCAATAAATTTTGCTACGCCTGACGCGCGTTTCGTCTATTCAAGACTCATCAGAGGCGCTCTACCAAAAAGTTTGAAAAATGCCAAACACTGTATGAATATGAAGAGCATAGAACAGTATAACCAAAAATACCAAACAGGGGAACCAAATTATTACTATAATATTCAACCTATGTCTGGGGTAGGAAGAACCTTAGGGTTTACACAATTTTGAAATTTAGACGGATAATTTAAAGCTTTGATGTATTCTCCAACTCAAAAGTGTTGGTGCCGGAGCGGGCTAACCTCGGGGAATTTAAACTCCACCAGCAGTGCTAACCTTCACGTGTGTTCGAAATACAAATGACAACAAAAATCCAGACAATAAATTTTGCTACGCCTGACGCGCGTTTCGTCTATTCAAGACTCATCAGAGGCGCTCTACCAAAAAGTTTGAAAAATGCCAAACACTGTATGAATATGAAGAGCATAGAACAGTATAACCAAAAATACCAAACAGGGGAACCAAATTATTACTATAATATTCAACCTATGTCTGGGGTAGGAAGAACCTTAGGGTTTACACAATTTTGAAATTTAGACGGATAATTTAAAGCTTTGATGTATTCTCCAACTCAAAAGTGTTGGTGCCGGAGCGGGCTAACCTCGGGGAATTTAAACTACACCAGCAGTGCTAACCTTCACGTGTGTTCGAAATACAAATGACAACAAAAATCCAGACAATAAATTTTGCTACGCCTGACGCGCGTTTCGTTTATTCAAGACTCATCAGAGGCGCTATACCAAAAAGATTGAAAATGCCAAACACTGTATGAATATGAAGAGCATAGAACAGTATAACCAAAAATACCAAACAGGGGAACCAAATTATTACTAAGATATTCAACCTATGTCTGGGGTAGGAAGAACCTTAGGGTTTAGACAATTTTGAAATTTAGACGGATAATTAAAAGAAGCAAAGGTGTACCAAAGGGGTAATCAGTATCATAAAACCGTAAAGACAAAGACAAAACCGGCAGACAAAAAATCATCACAACAAAACAAACCACAAAACAACATAAAACACACACACACATAACAACAAAACCGCATTCAGCAACGCGAACTCAAGTCGAAACGAGAGAGAACTCAGGTGCTCCGGAAGAGTAAGCAGTTCCTGCTTGCTATAGCACACCCGTCACGTTGCCAAAGATCGATTAAGTGTTGGTCAAATCCGGAAAGGATGTCATTACAAAACTCTATGTCAAACCTACATCTGTGCTCATCTGAGAGATAGAAATCCCGTATTTGTATACAAGCACATAATGTCGTCCGTAAAATTTCTTGAGTGATGCCAACAACTTGGGAGCAACGTACCCCTGTGTTAACAATTTGCTTGTCAGCCGTGTAGCTCTATCAAGGAAGTCGTTGTACTCCCCACATGCTCTGGAATAGCGAATCAATTGTGATACGTAAACTCCATATGCTGGAGCGGACGGAATGTTGCTACACAGGAAGGGAAAGTCAACTATTGGAAAGTTGAAGTCATCACGGTTGTCATAGAGCTTTGTACAAAGTCTTCCTTGTGTGTCAATTTCGAGAAATAGATCCAGATATGAAGCGGACCTTCTAGAATCTGTAGTGTCCTTTATCTCAAGTTCCTTCGGATATATGAGATGTAAAGCTTTGATGTATTCTCCAACTCAAAAGTGTTGGTGCCGGAGCGGGCTAACCTCGGGGAATTTAAACTCCACCAGCAGTGCTAACCTTCACGTGTGTTCGAAATACAAATGACAATATTCCAGACAATAAATTTTGCTACGCCTGACGCGCGTTTCGTCTATTCAAGACTCATCAGAGGCGCTTTACCAAAAAGTTTGAAAATGCCAAACACTGTATGAATATGAAGAGCATAGAACAGTATAACCAAAAATGCCAAACATGGGAACCAAATTATTACTAAGATATTCAACCTATGTCTGGGGTAGGAAGAACCTGAGGGTTTAGACAATTTTGAAATTTAGACGGATAATTTAAAGCTTTGATGTATTCTCCAACTCAAAAGTGTTGGTGCCGAAGCGGGCTAACCTCGGGGAATTTTAACTCCACCAGCAGTGCTAACCTTCACGTGTGTTCGAAATACAAATGACAAAGTTCCAGACAATAAATTTTGCTACGCCTGACGCGCGTATCGTCTATTCAAGACTCATCAGAGGCGCTCTACCAAAAAGTTTGAAAATGCCAAACACTGTATGAATATGAAGAGCATAGAACAGTATAACCTAAAATACCAAACAGGGGAACCAAATTATTACTAATATATTCAACCTATGTCTGGGGTAGGAAGAACCTTAGGGTTTAGACAATTTTGAAATTAAGACGGATAATTTAAAGCTTTGATGTATTCTCCAACTCAAAAGTGTTGGTGCCGGAGCGGGCTAACCTCGGGGAATTTAAACTCCACCAGCAGTGCTAACCTTCACGTGTGTTCGAAATACAAATGACAACAAAGTTCCAGACAATAAATTTTGCTACGCCTGACGCGCTTTTCGTCTATTCAAGACTCATCAGAGGCTCTCTACCAAAAAAAGTTTGAAAATGCCAAACACTGTATGAATATGAAGAGCATAGAACAGTATAACCAAAAATACCAAACAGGGGAACCAAATTATTACTCAGATATTCAACCTATGTCTGGGTAGGAAGAACATTAGGGTTTAGACAATTTTGAAATTAAGACGGATAATTTAAAGCTTTGATGTATGCTCCAACTCAAAAGTGTTGGTGCCGGAGCGGGCTAACCTCGGGGAATTTAAACTCCACCAGCAGTGCTAACCTTCACGTGTGTTCGAAATACAAATGACAACAAATTTCCAGACAATAAATTTTGCTACGCCTGACGCGCGTTTCGTCTATTCAAGACTCATCAGAGGCGCTCTACCAAAAAGTTTGAAAATGCCAAACACTGTTTGAATATGAAGAGCATAGAACATTATAACGAAAAATACCGACAGGGGAACCAAATTATAACTAAGATATTCAACCTATGTCTGGGGTAGGAAGAACCTTAGGGTTTAGACAATTTTGAAATTTAGACGGATAATTTAACGCTTTGATGTATTCTACAACTCAAAAGTGTTGGTGCCGGAGCGGGCTAACCTCGGGGAATTTAAACTCAACCAGCAGTGCTAACCTTCACGTGTGTTCGAAATACAAATGACAATATTCCAGACAATAAATTTTGCTACGCCTGACGCGCGTTTCGTCTATTCAAGACTCATCAGAGGCGCTCTACCAAAAAGTTTGAAAAGGCCAAACACTGTATGAATATGAAGAGCATAGAACAGTAGAACCAAAAATGCCAAACATGGGAACCAAATTATTACTAAGATATTCAACCTATGTCTGGGGTAGGAAGAACCTGAGGGTTTAGACAATTTTGAAATTTAGACGGATAATTTAAAGCTTTGATGTATTCTCCAACTCAAAAGTGTTGGTGACGAAGCGGGCTAACCTCGGGGAATTCTAACTCCACCAGCAGTGCTAACCTTCACGTGTGTTCGAAATACAAATGACAAAGTTCCAGACAATAAATTTTGCTACGCCTGACGCGCGTATCGTCTATTCAAGACTCATCAGAGGCGCTCTACCAAAAAGTTTGAAAATGCCAAACACTGTATGAATATGAAGAGCATAGAACAGTATAACCTAAAATACCAAACAGGGGAACCAAATTATTACTAAGATATTCAACCTATGTCTGGGGTAGGAAGAACCTTAGGGTTTAGACAATTTTGAAATTAAGACGGATAATTTAAAGCTTTGATGTATTCTCCAACTCAAAAGTGTTGGTGCCGGAGCGGGCTAACCTCGGGGAATTTAAACTCCACCAGCAGTGCTAACCTTCACGTGTGTTCGAAATACAAATGACAACAACGTTCCAGACAATAAATTTTGCTACGCCTGACGCGCGTTTCGTCTATTCAAGACTCATCAGAGGCGCTCTACCAAAAAGTTTGAAAATGCCAAACACTGTATGAATATGAAGAGCATAGAACAGTATAACCAAAAATACCAAACAGGAAGGAGAACCAAATTATTACTAAGATATTCAACTTATGTCTGGGGTAGGAAGAACCTTAGGATTTAGACAATTTTGAAATTTAGACGGATAATTTAAAGCTTTGATGTATGCTCCAACTCAAAATTGTTGGTACTAGAGCGGGCTAACCTCGGGGAATTTAAACTCCACCAGCAGTGCTAACCTTCGCGTGTGTTCGAAATACAAATGACAACAAAGTTCCAGACAATAAATTTTGCTACGCCTGACGCGCGTTTCGTCTATTCAAGACTCATCAGAGGCGCTCTACCAAAAAGTTTGAAAATGCCAAACACTGTATGAATATGAAGAGCATAGAACATTATAACCAAAAATACCGACAGGGGAACCAAATTATAACTAAGATATTCAACCTATGTCTGGGGTAGGAAGAACCTTAGGGTTTAGACAATTTTGAAATTTAAACGGATAATTTAACGCTTTGATGTATTCTACAACTCAAAAGTGTTGGTGCCGGAGCGGGCTAACCTCGGGGAATTTAAACTCCACCAGCAGTGCTAACCTTCACGTTTGTTCGAAATACAAATGGCAACAAAGTTCCAGACAATAAATTTTGCTACGCCTGACGCGCGTTTTGTCTATTCAAGACTCATCAGAGGCGTTTACACACGTGAAGGTTAGCACTGCTGGTGGAGTTTAAATTCCCCGAGGTTAGCCCGCTCTAGTACCAACAATTTTGAGTTGGAGCATACATCAAAGCTTTAAATTATCCGTCTAAATTTCAAAATTGTCTAAATCCTAAGGTTCTTCCCCCCCAGACATAAGTTGAATATCTTAGTAATAATTTGGTTTTGAGTACTTTTCGCTTTCAACTGTTTTGGATTTTGACCTTCCAATGTTTTAGTTTAAATGCTACTGATGAGAGGTTACTCCTTGAAATATCGATATATAGCATATCCAAATTAACCGTTTATATCTGCGTTTTGGTATTTGTAATTTTGAAACCACTGGGCGATAACCGCTGCTGGTGGACCAGAGGTCCCCGAGGGTAATCACAAGCCTGGTAGTCAGACTTGTCTGATACGAATTACCACAAATTTCTAATATATTGTCGCTGAAATTTCCGATTGTTAAATTCAAAATTGATGAAAACACCAGGTTTCTTTCCTTGTAATGCACACGGTCGATATCCTCGGTGCTGGATTTGGCTTCCTTGTTCGAACGTTTTGGTTTTGAGTACTTTTCGCTTTCAACTGTTTTGGATTTTGACCTTCCAATGTTTTAGTTTAAATGCTACTGATGAGAGGTTACTCATTGAAATATCGATATATAGCATATCCAAATTAACCGTTTATGTCTGCGTTTTGGTATTTGTAATTTTGAAACCACTGGGCGATAACCGCTGCTGGTGGACCAGAGGTCCCCGAGGGTAATCACAAGCCTGGTAGTCAGACTTGTCTGATACGAATTACCACAAATTTCTAATATATTGTCGCTGAAATTTCCGATTGTTAAATTCAAAATTGATGAAAACACCAGGTTTCTTTCCTTGTAATGCACACGGTCGATATCCTCGGTGCTGGATTTGGCTTCCTTGTTCGAACGTTTTGGTTTTGAGTACTTTTCGCTTTCAACTGTTTTGGATTTTGACCTTCCAATGTTTTAGTTTAAATGCTACTGATGAGAGGTTACTCCTTGAAATATCGATATATAGCATATCCAAATTAACCGTTTATATCTGCGTTTTGGTATTTGTAATTTTAATTCATCAGAGGCGCTCTACCAAAAATTTTGAAAATGCCAAACACTGTATGAATATGAAGAGCATAGAACAGTATAACCAAAAATACCAAACAGGGGAACCAAATTATTACTAAGATATTCAACCTATGTCTGGGATAGGAAGAACCTTAGGGTTTAGACAATTTTGAAATTAAGACGGATAATTTAAAGCTTTGATATATTATCCAATTAAAAAGTGTTGGTGCCGGAGCGGGCTAACCTCGGGGAATTTAAACTCCACCAGCAGTGCAAACCTTAACGTGTGTTCGAAATACAAATGACAACAAAGTTCCAGCCAATAAATTTTGCTACGCCTGACGCGCGTTTCGTCTGTTCAAGACTCATCAGAGGCGCTCTACCAAAAAGTTTGAAAATGCCAAACACTGTATGAATATGAAGAGCATAGAACAGTATAACCAAAAATACCAAACAGGGGAACCAAATTATTACTAAGATATTCAACCTATGTCTGGGGTAGGAAGATCCTTAGGGTTTAGACAATTTTGAAATTTAGACGGATAATTTAAAGCTTTGATGTATTCTCCAACTCAAAAGTGTTGGTGCCGGAGCGGGCTAACCTCGGGGAATTTAAACTCCACCAGCAGTGCTAACCTTCACGTGTGTTCGAAATACAAATGACAACAAAGTTCCAGACAATAAATTTTGCTACGCCTGACGCGCTTTTCGTCTATTCAAGACTCATCAGAGGCTCTCTACCCAAAAAAGTTTGAAAATGCCAAACACTGTATGAATATGAAAAGCATAGAACAGTTTAACCAAAAATACCAAACAGGGGAACCAAATTATTACTCAGATATTCAACCTATGTCTGGGGTAGGAAGAACCTTAGGGTTTAGACAATTTTGAAATTAAGACGGATAATTTAAAGCTTTGATGTATGCTCCAACTCAAAAGTGTTGGTGCCGGAGCGGGCTAACCTCGGGGAATTTAAACTCCACCAGCAGTGCTAACCTTCACGTGTGTTCGAAATACAAATGACAACAAAGTTCCAGACAATAAATTTTGCTACGCCTGACGCGCGTTTCGTCTATTCAAGACTCATCAGAGGCGCTCTACCAAAAAGTTTGAAAATGCCAAACACTGTATGAATATGAAGAGCATAGAACATTCTAACGAAAAATACCGACAGGGGAACCAAATTATAACTAAGATATTCAACCTATGTCTGGGGTAAGAAGATCCTTAGGGTTTAGACAATTTTGAAATTTAGACGGATAATTTAAAGCTTTGATGTATTCCCCAACTCAAAAGTGTTGGTGCCGGAGCGGGCTAACCTCGGGGAATTTAAACTCCACCAGCAGTGCTAACCTTCACGTGTGTTCGAAATACAAATGACAACAAAGTTCCAGACAATAAATTTTGCTACGCCTGACGCGCGTTTCGTCTATTCAAGACTCATCAGAGGCGCTCTACCAAAAAGTTTGAAAATGCCAAACACTGTATGAATATGAAGAGCATAGAACAGTACAACCAAAAATACCAAACAGGGGAACAAAATTATTACTAAGATTTTCAACCTATGTCTGGAGTAGGAAGAACCTTAGGGTTTAGACAATTTTGAAATTTAGACGGATAATTTAAAGCTTTGATGTATTCCCCAACTCAAAAGTGTTGGTGCCGGAGCGGGCTAACCTCGGGGAATTTAAACTCAACCAGCAGTGCTGACCTTCACGTGTGTTCGAAATACAAACGACAACAAAGTTCCAGACAATAAATTTTGCTACGCCTGACGCGCGTTTCGTCTAATTCAAGACTCATCAGAGGCGCTCTACCAAAAAGTTTGAAAATGCCAAACACTGTATGAATATGAAGAGCATAGAACAGAATAACCAAAAATACCAAACAGGGGAACCAAATTATTACTAAGATATTCAACCTATGTCTGGGGTAGGAAGAACCTTAGGGTTTAGACAATTTTGAAATTTAGACGGATAATTTAAAGATTTGATGTATGCTCCAACTCAAAAGTGTTGGTGCCGGAGCAGGCTTACCTCGGGGAATTTAAACTCCACCAGCAGTGCTAACCTTCACGTGTGTTCGAAATACAAATGACTACAAAGTTCCAGACAATTAATTTTGCTACGCCTGACGCGCGTTTCGTCTATTCAAGACTCATCAGAGGCGCTCTACCAAAAAGTTTGAAAATGCCAAACACTGTATGAATATGAAGAGCATAGAACAGTATAACCAAAAATACCAAACAGGGGAACCAAATTATTACTAAGATATTCAACCTATGTCTGGGGTAGGAAGAACCTTAGGGTTTAGACAATTTTGAAATTAAGACGGATAATTTAAAGCTTTGATGTATTCTCCAACTCAAAAGTGTTGGTGCCGGAGCGGGCTAACCTCGGGGAATTTAAACTCCACCAGCAGTGCTAACCTTCACGTGTGTTCGAAATACAAATGACAACAAAGTTCCAGACAATAAATTTTGCTACGCCTGACACGCGTTTCGTCTATTCAAGACTCATCAGAGGCGCTCTACCAAAAAGTTTGAAAATGTCAAACACTGTATGAATATGAAGAGCATAGAACAGTATAACCAAAAATACCAAACAGGGGAACAAAATTATTACTAAGATTTTCAACCTATGTCTGGGGTAGGAAGAACCTTAGGGTTTAGACAATTTTGAAATTTAGACGGATAATTTAAAGCTTTGATGTATTCCCCAACTCAAAAATGTTTGTGCCGGAGCGGGCTAACCTCGGGGAATTTAAACTCCACCAGCAGTGCTAACCTTCACGTGTGTTCGAAATACAAATGACAACAAAGTTCTAGACAATAAATTTTGCTACGCCTGACGCGCGTTTCGTCTAGTTCAAGACTCATCAGAGGCGCTCTACCAAAAAGTTTGAAAATGCCAAACACTGTATGAATATGAAGAGCATAGAACAGTATAACCAAAAATACCAAACAGGGGAACCAAATTATTACTAAGATATTCAACCTATGTCTGGGGTAGGAAGAACCTTAGGGTTTAGACAATTTTGAAATTTAGACGGATAATTTAAAGATTTGATGTATGCTCCAACTCAAAAGTGTTGGTGCCGGAGCAGGCTTACCTCGGGGAATTTAAACTCCACCAGCAGTGCTAACCTTCACGTGTGTTCGAAATACAAATGATTACAAAGTTCCATACAATAAATTTTGCTACGCCTGACGCGCGTTTCGTCTATTCAAGACTCACCAGAGGCGCTCTTCCAAAAATATTGAAAATGCCAAACACAATATGATTATTAAGAGCATCAAACAGTAAAACCAAAAATACCAAACTGGGGAACCAAATTATTACTAAGATGACCAACCTATGTCTTGGGTAGAAAGAACCTTAGGGTTTAGACGATACATGTGATACAAAACCATCGTTTGGATTTATAATTCGTAGAAAAACATGGCCAACAAGGCTAGAAATAGGCATAGGGGTAAGTTCAAGTGTTTTGCAAATGCCTCAGAAAAAAATTTGGCAGAGAATAAAATTTACCTGACCTGAAATTTTAAAGTAGATCAAACACCCACCGATTTATGAGTATTTCGCCATTCTTCCGGATTTTTTCCAAAATTTAAATTGCATATTGATCAGCACATCACGATCTACTAAAGGTTTATCAGGGTCGAAGTTGTAGGACAGTTCCTTGTATGAGTTATTCTCCTTAGAACTTCAAAACTGACACTTTTACAGGTTTTCCTAATTATATCAGAATCGTTATTTCCTTTCGTTTGACACCATAGGTTCATTTGAAATCAACATTGGTACATCTGTTCATTAGCATGTGTTTTAGAAAGCTATTGTTTGAATTTTAGATTTGTTGAAAAGCATTACTGCTGTTGCTAAAGATAGAGAATAGTGCTAAAATGTAGTGTATTGCCAATAATTCAAGATATCAAAATGAACAAAAATCGTATGGTTTGCAAATGTTCAACACCTCAAGATCTACCTACCCTTATTATGAACAATGATGATCAAATGCAGGAATTATTGCCTTATTTCTTGATTTTGTTCACGATTTGTGCTCTTATTAAGCTTAATATCTTTAAAAGTTTACAAGATATTTAAGAAATTAAAAGTGCATTCTAATATTGTTACCCACATTAAGATCTGCAAATATATACTAGAGTCATAGGTATGGCCAATTTATTTCTGGGGTTATTCCCGTTAGAATTTGGAAATTGCCCACTGTCACAACCTTTCCTGATAGTGCGGCCAAACTGTCAAAGCTAAAAAAGCCTTAAAAGTACAATTATAATTTAAAGTTAGTTAAGCCCTACAAAAACTTAATATCGTGGAAGTATTTTATTGACCTCTAGCTAATAATGGTCTATAGTGCCATAATGTCTAAATAGCTGTCTATTCTTTATAGCAGGCTAAACTGTAGAAAAAATTCAAAACTTGTAATTGGTTAATCAATTTTTGTCCTTTCATTCCTTTGTGTTGCCCGCAATGTGTTGCAAGTAACTTGAGCACTATCCATCGTCTTGCGTCATCCTATGTCTTCCGTCGTCCTATAATGTCTTCAGGGAGTCCTTCTGGGTCACAAATAATGTAGTCACAGCCTCTTGATATTTGGCTGAACTTTGTCCTATAATACTTTATGGTGTAAAGCTATATTTGTCTGAAAATAAACTACTTCCTGTTTACCGAGAACTTAAGTTTTCATATACATAGTGAACGTTTATACAAAATTTCTGTCGCAGATTTCCGAGCAAACACATGTCACAACCTATTGATATTTGACTTCTAGCAATGTCCTTTAGTACTTTATAATGTTAAGCGATTTTATGTCCCAGGAATTAAAAAATTCTGTTTACCAAAAGCTTAAGTTTTCACATATAGGAAACATATAATTATGCAAAATTTCCGTCGCAGTTTTCTGGGCAGCAGCTTCTTGATATTTGGCATGTAGTTTTGTCCTATAGTACTACTGTAAACATACTTATTTTCGCGTGGTATTTATTTTCACGGATTGTGCAGTCTTTTATTTTCCGCGAAATTAAATACCACTGAAATGAAATTAACTGTATGAAATAAATAGAGTAATGAGCAGAATTCGCGACATTTAGTACCCACAAACTTGGGTAAAATCGCAAAAACTGAGGAAATGAGTACCCACGAAAAGAAATATGTTTACAGTATTTGATTTCAAGCGATTTTTTACCCGAAAAAATTCTACATTTTGTTTAACGAAACTTAAGTTTTCACATAAAGTGGTTATATATATACAAATTTTCCATTGCAGTTTTCTCGCCACTTCATTCCACAGCCTCCTGACATTTGGCATACAGCTTTATCTAATAATACAGTATTTTTATACGACCGCAAAATATTTGCGATCGTATACTGTTATGGCGATGTCGTTGTCGTCGTCGTCGTCGTCGTCGTCGTCTGGGGATTCTTTGGTTTCCGTGCGATAACTTGAGTAAATGTTGACTGAATGTTATAAAATTTTGATATGATGTTTGTTACCACTAAAGGAAGGTTGGTATTGTATTTGGGGATTGTGGCCCCTACCATTTTAGAAAAAAGGGCCAAAAAGGGCTAAAATGGGTGTATTGAAAAAACTGTTGTAGAATTTTTATTATTCATATGATTTTGAAAATTCTTTTTTATTGAACTTACCATTAAATTCTGTCAACAAAATGTGTCAATGGTTTTGATATATATTGCACTGTTTCATTGCTACTGGGGGTGAAAAAGGGGCCGCACCCCAAAAAAATGACTTTTTTATTTGTGGTCCGAATTTCAGAATCTTTTTTTCACTGGAATCCTTGTGAAAATCCCTGCCTGCCTGGATTTGCAATATCTCTTACCGTTTTTGAGAAATAAGGGGTCAAAGGGGCCAAAAACGCAATTTTTTAAAGTTTGTCAATGTAAATAGTTTTATACCAAAAATTAAGTTGAAGTGGACCTGCCAATTGTTATGAAGTTTTAATATGATGATTATAGCCACTAAAGGAATGTTGGTTCTGTATTTGGGGTTTGTGGCCCCTACTGTTTTAGAAAAAAGACAAAAAGCGCTAAAACGGGTGTATTGACAAAACTGTTGTAGAATGTTTATTATTCATTTGATTTTAATTTTTTTTTAATGAGTTCATAATTAGATTCCATCTACTAAATGTGTCAATGATTTTGATATTTATTTCACCACTTCATTGCCACAGGGGGCTAAAGACAGGCCCCGCCCATAAAATCAACTTTTTTATTTGTGGTCCGATTTTCAAAATCTTTTTTCATTGGATTCCTTGTGAAAATTTCTGCCTAACATTTTAATCTGATTTGCAATACCTTTTATCATTTTTGAAAAATAAGGGGTCAAAAGGCCAAAATTTTAAATTAATACATGTACATGTATATCAATAAGGCTTTTTGTATGAGATGTTGATGTGAATATATATGTGTCAAAAATGCATTTTTAAGTCCACCACAGGATGCATGCATCAAAAAGCTTTGTAAGTCCACCATGGGCTTCTTGTGACCAAAGCAATGGACTATCTATATTGGGCCTCCAATGTACAGGGTTCGACTTGTTAACGTCGTATCATGCTGCTCATGGCGTAGCTTTTTATTTTTTAAAGTGAATTTATGCCATAAAATAAGACCTTCATGTGTTTCACATATAGTGGACATAGTACATTGTATAAAATGGATTTGGAGCATCGTTAATTTTGTGCTTATATATTATGTGAAATTTTATGTCAAATGTGTATGTGCTTTGAAATTTTAGCATATAATGTTGCATGTGTCGAATATGTTTATGAGCTGCATGGCCATGTATGAAATTTAATACTCACCAGCAGCTTCAGAACCCAAACATAAGTAATCCAAAATTCCAGAAAAGTGATGAAAATGCATAAAATCAAATGAAATCCAAATAATCAGTAATTTTTATCAAATATATTTTAGGGGCAAATTGCAATGGAGGGAGTTTAATCTTAGGTTTAAAATTTATACATTTTTTATACTAGTAATTATAAACAAAGTGCACACATGAGATATACTCATATGTACAACTCTCCTTGATCCCAGTGGAGTCCTGAATTGAAATAAAAGATATGTTATGTTATGTTATGTATAAGTATACCATATCTTAGAAAAATAAAGAGGATACATATCTGAAACATGGGGAATTGTTTTACTCCACACGGCACTAAAGATAAACTCCAGTTATAATTATTTTATAAAACTATATATATATGGAGTAAATGAACATGAGACCATATTTGCTTTTGAACTGCATGTTTTTATTGCAAGGCAAATGACTATCCAATTTATAAAGTTCAATAATTTACAGTCTTAACATATATAACTTTTAATTTAATACTTATAATCTAAGCATAAAAACATTCATTGTTTTATATTGCAGGTTTATTTCAATTAAATAAAGATATCACATATAACTAGTAGAAGAAATATGTCGGACCTTGAAAAGAAAGAAAGAGAGAACTTTCTCAGACATGTCATTCTTGTGGTGGAACATTGTAAAGATGCCTTAACATCGTTGATTGAACGTGATCTTCAACTTAAAGGAGTGACGTTCGAGCAGTTTCTGAATAAAAACAAACATGATATAATCCAAATGTGTTTTTTTAAATCTCAAGTTGAATTACTTTTTGGCAAAGGACTAGGAGCCGCCAAACCTGGCATTGCATTAGAAGCTTTAGACATGACTCTTGCTAAATATTTACTGGTTAATATCTGTTTTGATGTGTTTTGGGATTACAATTTACAATACCATACAAAATCTTTACAAGATTTGTTGAATACAGAAAAGCATACGATTTATCACCTTTGGCAGCACAATTCCAGATGTTGTCATTGTCCAGCGGTGTTTAATTCGACTCTAAAAAAACCAAAGGTCAACCCAAATGAATGGCAATCTTTGTTCCACAAGCCTTTACCACAACCGCCTTGTTGTATCAAGACTCAAGCAAATGCTTTTCCGTGTAACAGTCTATGTGATTATGAAGCTCAGCCAAATGTAACAGTATCAAGTCTGAGCCCTAGACTACAGAAAGTAATACTTGATAACTGCTGTCCTTTAAGAAAATTAATTAAAAAACTCATTGACATTCGTAACTTTAATTATGGTCACCGTGCAAATGCAAGAATGACAGATTCTGACTTCGAAACAAAGAAGAGTGAGATAACTGGAATTATTTATCACATTGGAAAACTGTGTGGAAAAGAACAAGAGGTGAGGACAGCTGTCAACGTCACACTGAGAGAAAGTTTAGATCACAAACTTGTAGATAAATACAAGGAGTTGATGAGTGAGATATACCAGGTAACTATTAATATAAATTACAACAAAGTTCCAGACAATAAATTTTGCTACGCCTGACGCGCGTTTCGTCTATTCAAGACTCACCAGAGGCGCTCTACCAAAAGTTGAAAATGCCAAGTACTATATGAGTATGAAGAGCATAGAACAATAATACCAAAAATTTCGAATGAGAAACCAACTTATAACTAAGACCAACCTATGTCTGGCGTAGAAAGAACCTTAGGGTTTTGATCATTTATAAATTTAAACAGGTAATTCATAGCTTTGATGTGTTCATCAACACAAAAGTGTTGATTCATGATTTATTCATAATAAAACGATATAATAATGATAAACTGTTGATACATGTACTTTAGGACCTAGACGCGTCTATATACCATCTAAAGCTATCCTACATCGTAGTACGTGGCTACGTAGAAACGGTGACGTCACAGTTGAATATTTGGTTGAAATGAACGTAAATACCACGGAAAAATGAAACCCACGGGGAAGAGGGTATATTTAAGACTTGGTCACATTTTTAAGACAGAAATTTTGACACCTAAAAGGATGTCTTTAGACCATCCAATCTTACATTTTACATATTTTATACACTATAACCACTATATTTTGTCAATGTGTTCACCTAATTAAATTTAATCTTCGATTTACTTGTTTTTAAGACGCCATGCCTGATTTTAAACTTTGAATTTATCTTTACATTCTTCGATGACCCTCTGTGTTATTTTAATAATTTTAGGACAAAGAGTTTACAATTTTAAAATAGAAAAAAAAACTATTGCTATTGTTACGACTTGAGTTCGCGTTGTTGATTTCTGTTCGGTTGTTTTTATGTTTTGTGTTTCCTTGTGCTGTTCTTGTTCTTGTTCATGTTTACCGGTTTTGTCGTTGCCTTTTCGGACTTTTGACACTAGAATGCCCCTTTGGTGCCTCTGCTTATTGAAACAATGACTTTTATTTTAGGCATGAAAAACTATAAACCTTTTGGTGTTAAAATTTTCTTCAAAAAGTTATATCTAATTTTGTTTCAATTATACCTTTATTGAGACGTCCAAACAAAAGACACGTCTAAGACAATTTCTAGAAACAGATAAAGATGGTCAAAGACGGTCTAAACTTGGTCTCAAAATTTGACTTGAGACCATCTTAGACAAATTTTTGGATACTGCCCCTAATTCTTGTGACATGAAGTTTGGAATATTGCCATGAATATACTAAGCTAACACTATTCATCTAACGTGTCTCTTTAAACATATATATATGTTTTATATACCATGACGTTTTAGAATTTGCAACGACAAAATGAAAAGGTACAAGAGTTAAAGGCTAACATTGACGGGTTAAAGAGTTGTGTTGAAATAACCAATAAAAAAGTTGATGACACAAATATAGAACTTGTCAGTACAAACACAAGAGTTGATGTCATTTCCAACAGAATTGATGACACAAATACAGAACTTGACAAAACAAACACAAGAGTTGATGTCATTTCCAACAGAATTGATGACACAAATACAGAACTTGACAAAACAAACACAAGAGTTGATGTTATTTCCAACAGAATTGATGACACAAATGCAGGATTAGAGACATTACAAACAAAAATGGAAGACACAGATCAACAGTTAGGTAAAAAAAAATATTATTATTCAAATTTATATTGTATGAATGTAAAATTCAATAAATGCTATTGCTATCTGTCTGCCTAATCACAATTTTAGAATTCTAGAATTAGTAGAAGAAAATTGAGTTATACTATATGAAAAGGGAAATTAGATGTCTGAATTTTGTACGTGGCCTTACTTAAAATAGCCGTTACTGAATGAACTATGCCTTTATTTCGAGTTTACTGGTTTGTTGCTGGTCTCACATAAATGCCCTATTGGTGTCGGCCTTTGGTTCTTTCATATATGACTGTATGTTGCAAATACAAACGTTCTCCCCTAATGGTATACAAATACAATGACATTTCTTTATGATTATCTCCAAATTTCATCTAAAGTTTCATTAAAATCATTAAGCAGTTCAGGAGAAGCTATTGATATAAGATGAAGGGACAGACGGATGGAAGGTCAGGCACATGTGGGAGTGATTCCTTAATACAAAATAAAAAAAAATTGCGGCAAACGATCTAAAACTATAAAGAACAAACCATTCTTGGGTTTACTAAGTTTAGCTCTGTTAAAACAACATAACTGCAGAATATATTGAAAGCAGCAAAACTCTAAAACTGAGGTGTGTTTAAATTCTCATTCATATATAAATACATTTGTTTCATCTAAAAATCTGAAAATTATATCGTTTATATTTCAAAAACGTTGACACTCGAATGCCCATTGGCGCCTCTTTGCTTCTTTTCTTCTTTCAAAGCAATCAAACAAAACAAGGTACATGATGCTGAAACAAGATGGTAATGCAATCACTGAATCGAACATACAGCGAAGTGTGTTTGAGATAAACAGATTGGTTTGTTAAATCAGGTCTATTAGTGTTTTCTGTTTCTCGCTTTAAAAATGAAATAAAAAAGAAAATAAAACAAACAAACGAAAAAACATTCATCAAATAATAAATGTATTAACCATGCCAACATATGTTTTTGGTGTTTCAGGAATAGTCAGCAAGCAAGTGGTGGATCCTGTTCCATCAAATATTCGAGGTAATTTTGATACTTCTACTTAGTTTAAAGACAATTAATCTTAATTCATTTTTAAAAGACGTTTCAAAACTTTAGGAACCTTGTTGTTTTCGGTTATAATCCTACTTTTTTATGAAGATAAGATTATTTATTAAAACATTGCAAGAAGATAATATTTGTTACACTATGGACCGATTTTGCAGTATACTCGATTTCAATATTGACAACATATTGGTCACATTTTCAACAACAAAGGAAATATACATCTTTGCTGAATTGTGTTGCTGAACTGTTTTTATAATGGTATGAAAACTGTCGGAACTTAGTTAGAACAAAAAGATGAAAAAATCAAGTTATTA
This sequence comes from Arcuatula senhousia, assembly GCA_963971305.1. Lineage (NCBI taxonomy): Eukaryota > Metazoa > Mollusca > Bivalvia > Mytilida > Mytilidae > Arcuatula > Arcuatula senhousia. The sequence continues at coordinate 3,744,865 of OZ020317.1, read as the reverse complement.
AGTGTCATTGAGATATTATGTCAGTAAACTTTCGTTTGATTTCATTTATCCTTCACATTGAAACACATCTAGGAACAAGGTAGCAATCGACATAGCTGTTCCTATGAATATCCTTAGGGATACACCCGATTTGTCATCTGCTCAGCCAGAGGGAAATTATTATTTCAAAACTTCAGGTTCATTTCAAATTATTAAGCCATGTTCAACTAAACTTGCTGACGTTCTTAACTGTCAAAATAATTCTTATCCAAAACCTACTATATCGACCTGTAAATCAAAAACCGGAAGAAAATCTACTTGTTAGACCTGTTATATGCTCATCGTGTCTCCTGAGTTTACTAGTAATGTAACTGGAAAAAAGTATCAAACCATATCACACGAACCTCTGGACTGTTCTACCGAAAATGTCATTTACTATCGGTGGCCTTTATCAGTTACACTATTAATAAGGATACGGGACCGCATGTGGTTCCCTTGCCGTGCAATTACCTGGTTGCAACGTCTTCTACTACCTATTCGAAAGTAAAGATTGAAAAAATGATAAAAATCGGTCAACATTGAGCAAAGTTATGGCACAATGAAGATAAAGAATCTGCTCAATCATTGATTATTTGAAGAAAGCACAATTTTTTTAAATTGTGATAACTTTTACATCTGATCTTTTCTGATTATGAAAATATTATTGTCTTCAAAAGGAAAGAGTTTTATTCTTTGTGGTATGTGTCGTTGCTGTGTAGGATGTTGTAGGATACTCCAAAAACTAAGAAAAAGTGAAACAAATTTATCGTAACATACAGAATTTTTTGTAATTTTTGTAGTAATTATACTGAATATAACACACAAAAAACTAGACCCGCACCATGTTATAATTTTACAAAATTCATATTATCTATTTTAAAAGAACTGAATTGTTGTAGTTTTGTGAAAGATGCCCGATTTTCTTCCTAATTCTGTCTTGACACTTGAGAACAAAAATGTAAAGAAAATTGACAAAATGTATCAGAATCTATTAAAAGAATGACAACGCACAATGATTTAAAAAGGTAAAATGAAGAATACAATAGCAACGAATTTCTTTAAATATATTTTAATTGAAAAATCAAAGGATGCAACTGCAAACAATGAAGATAGACCCCAAATCTTATAATATTATATTCCCATTACCTATAAGGACGTAAAAAATTAAATTAAAGCTTTTGTTTACTTAGTTAATACATGCAAATTGTTCTAATACATATTTTTAAATTTTTACCACTTGCATTTTTTTAAAAATCAATAGATACTCTATTTGTGCGTTCATAAATTTGCTTTAATAAAACCACTCATAGTTAAGGATTTCGACTAAGAAGATAGGCAAAACTTCGATCAGTATGACGTTATTAGTAGGTACTTGACGATTTTTCGGTAACGCAGATGGAACGTTTGAAGTTAGGCTGTTGTAATTCCTGTCAATTTAATACTTCCATGATCAACCTAACCATGATCAGTGCTTGAACATGAAAGTCCGTTTAATCGAAAAGATTTATCACAAGACTAATAGTCCACTTCTGAGTACACCTCACCGTAGAAATAAAGAGCTTTACTGGATTAAAACTTTAGGTACTGCAATGCCTTATGGATGTAATGATAATATAAAAGGAGTAGGCAATCTATCTAGCCCTCAATGTAGTGTAAGGATTGTTATGAACTTGTTTGAAACTAATGGTAGACATAAACGTAGCCATGGTCATAAACGAAATAAATCTAGATCTGTTGCTGGTCAATCCGACACCAGGTCTCTATCAGACACGTTTAATGACTTGCTCATTAGTCAACCTTTGGGTATTCATCATGTTCGTACCATTTTGTTTTCACTTCAAGTCACGAAACTAATAGATCTACGTGACCTAGGTTTAGATAAAGGAGGTACAGATGTATTTTCCCTTTCTAACAGACTTTCCAGCATCATTTGTGACGTTGCCCTCTTCCGTCTGTTTAAACCTGTAAGAACTGAACCTCTTCATACTGAAGATAGAAAATTTCTTCATATCCCATTTAATAATAAGGAAATAGACGCTATTAACATCAGCAACATTTTAAATCGCGATGAAGTCCTCCATATTTTAAGAATCAATGAACACCAATTGATTCTTACCGCTATACAAAGACTATAAGCAGTAAAATGTTCAACTACTAAAAGGCATTGCAGGACCTAAACTTTGAAGACTACCTAAAGTCCCCTCTGACATGCGACTGTTCCACTTCTCCGTTTATCTATGGTCCATCTGGTTATCTTATCACGGGTGATCTAAAGATTATTCAAAATGATTTATTACGCAAGGTGATTTCTCATGGACTTAAATTCAGAGAACCACAACGTATAAATTAGAACCATAACTTTAATGTCATCATGGACGCTGTGGAGGACTATGCCAGATCTAGGATAAAGAGGGAAGTCACCAAGAACTTGAACTTGAATCGTTGTCAGACTCGGTAAGAACTATCCGTTCTCTTGTACGAAGCCGAATCAATAAACTTCGGAAATGTGTCAACCCTCGGCCCAATTCCGTATTTAGAGATCGCAAGGCTCTTGACTGTGTTTCCTCCTTACACGACAAATATGTTTCCACACCCGCACACAAAGCTTCTAACAACATAGTTTTTGTATGTAAAGCACACTGTTACAATTTTTTGATCAAAGAACTAGGCATTGATGGTAATGCCTCCGCTGGTGCAACATACATACGGACTTCATTTGACAAAATTGAAATCATTGCTAACCATAACTCCTTCGTGTCCTCTTTAAATCTTCATTTGAAGAAGGCGCACGAAGAGTTACCATATTTGTATTGGATACCTAAACTACCTAAAGATCCATACAAAGAAAGGTGTATAGCCGGATCGTCATCATGTTCTACCACATAATTGTCCGTCCAACTCACTAAAATTTTGTTTTCAGTCAAAGAAGGACAACAAGCATACTGCGAAACTATTTATTCTCGTAGTGGAATAAATCACATGTGGATTTTAAAGACCTCTAAAGATTTGTTGGAAATTTTCAAATCTCGATCATTTTAAGAAGTTAATTCTTAGAAAACGTTCGAAATTTATTCACCATCTTACCACACGAGAAATTAAAATGCCGACTGAAAGAAAAAATTAAAAAGGCATTCTCTAATTCTAGGAATTTTGTTGTTTTGGCCTATAATTCTACATATTTTTCTAAAACATCTTATAAAGATAAGACATGTCACACCATGGAACAAGTTTGCAGTATGCTTGATTTCCTTATTGACAACATATTTGTCACATTCAAAGGAGAGATTTTTCAACAACAAGTTGGCATTCAAATGGGCGCAAACTGTGCCTCTCTCCTCGCACTCTTGTTTTTATACTCTTACGAGACTGAATTTCTTCAGCAACTCGTTAAGAACAAGAAGATAAAAGAATCTAGATCCTTTAATCTCACTTTGAGATATATTGATGATGTCCTCTCTGTCAACAACGCTTCGTTTTCTAGATGGATTCCTTCAATTTATCCTCCAGAGTTAGAGATTAAAGAAACCACCTAATCTACTGGCTTCACGTCATTCTTGGATTTGCATCTCGAATTTGACCCGAGTTCACTCTTGTTACGACTTGAGTTCGCGTTGTTGATTTATGTTCGGTTGTTTTTATGTTTTGTGTTTCCTTGTGCTGTTCTTGTTCATGTTTACCGGTTTTGTCGTTGCCCTTTCGGACTTTTGACACTCGAATGCCCCTTTGGTACCTCTGCTTATTTGACACGGGTGGTCATCTCAGTACAAAAATATAACGACAAAAGAGACGATTTTAATTTTCAAATAATTATAATTTTCCTAATCTGGAAAGTAACATACCCACCTCACCAGCATATGGGGTGTATATTTCCCAACTTATTCGATATGCCAGGGCTTGTACTAATTTTTCAGATTTGTTGACCCGACACCGTTGTCTCCGTGATCGGCTTTTGGACCAAGGTTATAAAAAAATACGTCTCATCCGGTCTCTTAAAAAGTTTTTCGATATAAGCCACTAGTAGCAAAATTCAAAATTATGTCAGATGAAATGATTCGTGATTGTTTCAATTAGTTTGTGACAGTTTGTTGTACTGAGATGATCACTCTTTATCTCTATTGTGTCTCACAACTATGTTGTGTTTGGACCTTTGGATCGCAATGGAAGAGGACGTTTGGCACCATAAAACCTGGTTCAACCCACCAATTCTTTTGAAATGCGATCTTCAATTTCTCTGGTATGTCTTTGCCTTGTTTTGTCTCTTGTTCTTGGATATATGAGATTGATCATCCCAGTTCGGTAATTTTGTTGTTACCTTTATTGATATAAACAACTGATTCTTCTTGCTTTATCTTATTCTTCATTGGCTTCTTGGATTTGACACTGGCGTTCTTCTTAATTCCGTTGTGCATCCTTACTGACTCGTATTCAGGCTACGGATGATTTTCCGGCATTTTCCAGCAGTGACACTGGAATTTATTCTGTAGCGAAACTGTGGTGTAGGTTGGCCCGTTGATCCATAAATATGTGACTGAGGCATAAAAGTTTTATTTTTAAAGGTCCATAACTTAGTGACTGCAAGTGGAGAGTAACGATATTTGGTCCGTGAACTTATCTTGGAGAGTAACCAACATATAAAAGGTCACTTTACCCTTCACGTGAATCGATGGGGACTTGTGGAAGTGCTCTTTTTCTTTATTTTCTATCTAACACTAGATTACAAGAAAGTACCAGGCTAACTAAATAAATAAAACGTACAAAAGCCACTATATATATATATATATTAGGATGTTTGAAGTAGTTTAATTTTGATCACTGAAAACTTTCAAATTCAAACCTTTAGTTAACCATAAAACTAGGGCTTAACGTTTTGACAAAAATAAAGTTATCAAGTATTCGTTTGCAGAACAAAACACAAATGAGCTAAAGAAATGGAAGAATAAAGACAAAGACTTTGTTCCAACCCGAGCCAGTAAGCATATTTCAGAATGTGTAGCCAGTAATGCATGTGTAACCATAACAGGTCCTGCTGGATGTGGAAAGACATTTTTAGCACGACACACAGCCTTATTATTAAAAAAGGATGGGTATGATATTATCATAATCAACACCCCAAAAGACATAAGGAATTTCTATAAGCCCGGGAGAAAGACTGTTTTCATAGTAGATGATATGTGTGGAAATTTTACAGCTAGTCAAGAAAAAATTGACAACTGGTTACAGTTTCAAGATACAGTTGATGTGATTGTTAAAGATCAAAATTGTAAAATAATTGTTTCGTGTAGGCTTCAGGTGTTTAGAGATGACAATTTTAAATGTTTATACCATTTTTTGTCTTGTGAATGTAGTTTGATTTCAGATAGTTTCTGCCTATCATTAGCAGAAAAAGCTGCAATGATAAAGCAATACACTGGTGCGAAAATAAATACATGGACAATCTCCACTGTTTAAAGCATGTAATAATGGTAATGTAGAAATAGTCTCAAAGTTATTAGAAAAAAATCCTGATGTAAACAATTGTAATAAATCAAAAGGACAGTCTCCACTGTTGATAGCCTGTTATAAAGGTTATGTAGAAATAGTATCAAAGTTATTAGAAAAAAATCCAGATGTGAATCTATGTGATGAAGAATCAAAATCTCCACTGTGCATAGCATGTGCAAACGGTAATGTAGAAATAGTCTCAAAGTTATTACAAAGAAATCCAGATGTTAATCTCTATAATGTGTATGGACGGTCTCCACTGTGGATAGCGTGTAAAAACGGTAATGTAGAAATAGTCTCAAAGTTATTAGAAAAAGATCCAGATGTTAATCTCTGTAATGTGTATGGACGGTCTCCACTGTGGATAGCGTGTGAAAATGGTAATGTAGAAATAGTCTCAAAGTTATTAGAAAAAGATCCAGATGTAAACCTCTGTGATAAAGATGGAAAGTCTCCACTGTGGATAGCATGTGAAAAAGGTAATGTAGAAATAGTCTCAAAGTTATTAGAAAAAGATCCAGATGTAAACCTCTGTGATAAAGATGGAAAGTCTCCACTGTGGATAGCATGTGAAAAAGGTAATGTAGAAATAGTCTCAAAGTTATTAGAAAGAAATCCAGATGTTAATCTCTGTAGTGTGTATGGAGGGCCTCCACTGTGGATAGCGTGTAAAAACGGTAATGTAGAAATAGTCTCAAAGTTATTAGAAAAAGATCCAGATGTTAATCTCTGTAATGTGTATGGACGGTCTCCACTGTGGATAGCGTGCGAAAATGGTAATGTAAAAATAGTCTCAAAGTTATTAGAAAAAGATCCAGATGTAAACCTCTGTGATGAAGATGGAAAGTCTCCACTGTGGATAGCAAGTTTAAACGGTAATGTAGAAATAGTCTCAAAGATATTAGAAAAACATCCAGATAAGGATCTGTGTAATAAAGATGGACGATCTCCGCTGTGGATAGCATGTTATTCAGGAAATGTGGAAATAGTTTTAAAGTTATTAGAAAAACATCCAGATGTAAACTTCTGTGATAATGCTGGACAGTCTCTACTGTGGATAGCATGTAAAAATCGAAATGTACAAATGGTCTCAAAGTTATTAGAAAAAGATCCAGATGTAAATCTCTGTGATGAAGATGGAAAGTCTCCGCTGTGGATAGCAAGTGATAGAGGTAATGTAGAAATAGTCTCCAAGTTATTAGAAAAAGATCCAGATGTGAATCTCTGTGATGTAAAAGGACAGTCTCCACTCTGGATAGCATGTTATAATAGTAATGAAGAAACAGTATCAAAGTTATTAGAGAAAAATCCAGATGTGAATCTCTGTAATGAAAGTGGATGTTCTCCACTATGGATAGCATGTAGTAGAGGTGAAAATCTTAACTTCTGTGATGAACTGTTAGATCGCTGGGATTTATATAAAACAGATAATGTAGAAATAGTCTCTAAAATATTAAAGAAAAATCCAGATCTAAATCTATGTGATAAAAGGAAAGGACAGTCTCCACTCTGGATAGCATGTTATAATAGAAATGTAGAAATAGTCTCAAAATTATTAGAAAAAGATCCAGACGTGAATCTCTGTGATAAAAATGGTCAGTCGTCACTGTGGATAGCATGTAAAAAGGGTAATGTGGAAATAGTCTCAAAGTTGTTAGAAAAAAATCCAGATGTAAATCTCTGTGATGAAGATGGAGAGTCTCCACTGTGGGTAGCATGTTATAATGATAATGTAGAAATAGTCTCAAAGTTATTAGAAAAAAATCCTGATGTAAATCTCTGATGAAGATGGAAAGTCTCCACTGTGGGTAGCATGTTATAATGATAATGTAGAAAAAGTCTCAATGTTATTAGAAAAAGATCCAGATGTAAATCTCTGTGATGATGCTGGATGGTCTCCATTGTGGATAGCATGTGCTATAGTTAATGTAGGAATAGTCTCAATGTTATTAGAAAAAGATCCAGATGCAAATCTCTGTGATGATGCTGGACGGTCTCCATTGTGGATAGCATGTCTTAAAGGTAATGAAGGAATAGTCTCAATGTTATTAGAAAAAAATCCAGATGTAAATCTCTGTGATGATGCTGGATGGTCTCCATTGTGGATAGCATGTGCTATAGTTAATGTAGGAATAGTCCCAATGTTATTAGAAAAAGATCCAGATGTAAATCTCTGTGATGATGATGGACAGTCTCCACTTGTAGTAGCATGTTATGATGGTAATGTAGAAATAGTCACAAAGTTATTAGAAAAAGATCCAGATGTGAATCTCTGTGATAAAGATGGACGGTCTCCACTGTGGATAGCATGTTATAAAGGTAATGCAGAAATAGTATCAAAAATACTAGAAAAAGATCCAGATGTAAATCTCTGTGATGTATATGGACGGTCTCTATTGTGGATAGCATGTCTTGAAGGTAATGCAGAAATAGTCTCAAAAATACTAGAAAAAGATTCAGATGTAAATCTCTGTGATAAAGATGGAAGGTCTCCTCTGATGGTAGCAGAAGATCGAGTTAATGAGGAAATAATTGATTTGTTGAAAAAATATATATTAACGCTTTGCTATATCTGGAGATCTCCATTATGCATTGCATATATGCGTCTATTAGAAGAAAAAAATGATGATCATCTTTGCTACAGTCCCTAAATGGTAAAAGCTTCCCAATCTTTAGTAAATGGGGGGATGGTAAATGGGGATGGGGATGGGGATGGTTAATGGTAAATGGTATATGGGGAATAGTATAGTGTATGGGGAAGGTGTATGGGGAATAGTATCGTGTATGGGGATGGGGATCGTAAATGGGGATGGTAAATGGTAAATCGAATTTGATTGGTCTACCGAATGGTAAATGGGGATGGTAAATGATATAATAATGGAATAATTGTAAATTTATTTGGTCATTTTTACTATAGATGATACGGTAGATGTCTGTTGCATTAAATATGGAAAAATATATAAAACGAATATATTTATATTACTACCGTGTACACGAGGACGATTAACGTATATAGTTGTTTTGTTTGTTGAGTGTATGAAAATAAATTTATACATTAAAGCAAGGAACATTCCTTGATTAAAGACATTTTTCATATTACATTTTTAATAACAGCATTTTTACGATAAATTTGTACATGTATCTTTTATTTGAATACAACTATTTATAAAAATAAGATATATAACTGAAATAAACGAAATGTTCAAGATCAAATAAATTGTGGCGTACATTTCGCCGTATATTTGTATAATGAAAACAATGAAAAATTAATATTGTTTACATTAAGATTTTAATCTGAGTATTTAAGTTAATATTTAATAATAATATATAGCATTTAAGAAAAAAAAGCAACGATATTACACCTGATACGTTTTTCTATTAGATTTAAAAACTTTTATGCCCAGTAAAATTGAAAATATACATAGCCATATGCATAAATGTATCCAAGACTTCAAAAATAAGGTCCATAGTTAAGAAACTATAATGAAAATTGGTTTGCATAAGAGTATTAAGAACATACTTGCAAGTTTTATATTTAGAATATTAGTTACTCAAGTAAAAACTTATATTTGAGTTCCAAATTATATGCCGGTTTAATGAAATTGACATGAAATTGATTGCGAAACAAGTTTTTTCATTAGATTTGAAACATATATGCTAAGATAAGTTGAAAATATACATAGCCATGTGCATACATGTATCAATTATTTCAAAAAAAAGGTTCATAGTTAAGAAACTATAATGAAAATTGTTTTGCATAGGAGTATTTAGATCACACTTGCAAGTTTTATATGTAAAATATTACTTAATATAGGAAAAACTGATATTTGAGCTCCAAATTATATGCCGGCTTAATAAAATTGACAGGAAATTGATTGCGAAACAAGTTTTTTCATTAGATTTGAAACATATATGCTAAGATAAGTTGAAAATATACATAGCCATGTGCATACATGTATCAATTATTTCAAAAATAAGGTTGATAGTTAAGAAACTATAATGAAAATTGGTTTGCATAGGAGTATTTAGATCACACTTGCAAGTTTTATATGTAAAATATTACTTACTAATGTAAAAACTGATATTTGAGCTCCAAATTAAATGCCGGCTTAATAAAATTGACAAGAAATTGATTGCGAAACAAGTTTTTTCATTAGATTTGGAACATATATGCTAAGATAAGTTGAAAATATACATAGCCATGTGCATACATGTATCAATTATTTCAAAAATAAGGTTGATAGTTAAGAAACTATAATGAAAATTGGTTTGCATAGGAGTATTTAGATCACACTTTCAAGTTTTATATGTAAAATATTACTTACTAAAGGAAAAAATGATATTTGAGCTCCAAATTATATGCAGGCTTAATAAAATTGACAAGAAATTGATTGCGAAACAAGTTTTTTCATTAGATTTGAAACATATATGCTAAGATAAGTTGAAAATATACATAGCCATGTGCATACATGTATCAATTATTTCAAAAATAAGGTTCATAGTTAAGAAACTATAATGAAAATTGGTTTGCATAGGAGTATTTAAATCACACTTGCAAGTTTTATATGTAAAATATTACTTACTAAAGGAAAAAAATGATATTTGAGCTCCAAATTAAATGCCGGCTTAATAAAATTGACAAGAAATTGATTGCGAAACAAGTTTTTTCATTATATTTAAAACATATATGCTAAGATAAGTTGAAAATATACATAGCCATGTGCATACATGTATCAATTATTTCAAAAATAAGGTTCATAGTTAAGAAACTATAATGAAAATTGGTTTGCATAGGAGTATTAAGATCACACTTGCAAGTTTTATATGAAAAATTTTAGTTACTCAAGTAAAAACTGATATTTGAGCTCCAAATTATATGCCGGCTTAATAAAATTGACAAGAAATTGATTGCGAAACAAGTTTTTTCATTAGATTTGAAACATATATGCTTAGATAAACTAAATATAGATATGTTGACTTTTATTCAGGTTATGAATAGACCTATATGTCATACAATGGATGTAATTAGAAAAGTTCAAGATCAATTTTTACTAAAAAGTTGCGTAATATATTAAAATTATTATTATAGACATTATAATTATGTCTTTTAGATTATGAATAACATGGTTTCATTAAAAGATGATAATAACAGCTTTATTTATTACTAAAATGAAACATTTTCAATTAATATTTAATATTGAGAATAAGAAAATGTGATAGTAAATATTGTGTTATGAAAATATGTTATAGTTATTATTTCTATGTCACCCGTAATTTATGCATGTAAACTAAATAAAAAACATTAATAGATATTTAAACTATTAAATATCGTAATAATTTCCTTAAAACAAATTAATACATGTATTATCGATAATAATAAACAATTGCATTATGGGTATGGGGAATATAGAATGGTAAATGGGGATGGGGATTGTAAATCGTGTATGGGGATGGGGACGCGAATGGTACATGGTGTATTGGGATGGGGATGGGATGGTACATCGTGTATGGGGATGGAAAAAGTATATGGTGTATGGGGATGGTAAATGGTGTGATGGTAAATGGGGAGAGAGGGAAGCTTTTACCATACAGGTACTGTAGTCTAATTTCCATTTTTATTTTTAGCTGACCTTGCTGAAGGTTATTTGAACTTACGCCATCACTATGCATTCGTCATTTGCTGTCCGTCGTCTATCGTCTTTAAACGATTGTACAAAGTTTTCTGTTCAGAAACCACTTAGTATAAGACATGTTGCCATCAAACGATTTTCATCTTAAAGGAATTCAATAAAATAAACATGGCCTCTTGTACTAGAAATACAACTTTCTTAAAATAGCTTACATGTTTAATTTACTTACTATAGCAAATAGGACAAATTTGTAGGATCTTCAGCTCATTAAAATCTACATAGATCTGTAGGATCGTAGGATCTTCAGCTCATTAAAATCTACATAGATCTGTAGGATCGTAGGATCTTCACCTCATTAAAATCTACATAGATCTGTAGGATCGTAGGATCTTCAGCTCATTAAAATCTACATAGTTCTTTATCGGGTGAAAGTTGTCAGAAAACCCCTCACAAGAGAAATGACCCTTTTAAGGTACAAAATAGAATTTTAATGTTGTTTCCTATAAATCGAAAACTATTTCAGATAGAGAAAAGCTTTTGCAAGCTTAAACCTTTAGCTCATTAAGCATTCTAAAGGAAACATGTATCTTTTCTCAAGTCTTTATAAGGCATTCAATTTACTATAGTACCCAGAGCAGGACTCTTGAAAGAAAATATTCAGGTAGAGAGCTGCACTTCTTATGGAGAAATTGACATAGAGGACGGCAGTATTTTGTAATTTGTTGCTTAATTGTTGCTGTTAAATGTCCATTGTACATTTTATTTCTTATACCTTGAATACCTGTTATAACTCCTTACTTATTGCAAAATTATTGTATTCAAGTTTCATTAAATTTGCAATAAATAATGAGTTATAACAGGTATTTAAGGTGGAAGAAATGAAATGGACATATTGAACATGTTTATAAATCTCACAAATATTTTTTTATTATATCAAATGTCGTAATCCCCAAAAAACAACGTTCAAATTATTGAAAATTGTCGAGGATCTTTAGGACAATAGACACTTTAAGCTCACCTGACCTGTGAGCTATTGTGATCACTTAGCGTCCGTCGTCGTTCTGTCGTCCGTAAACTTTTTAAAACGTTATTACTGCTCTGACACCATAGGTCTAATTGCATCCAAACTTAATATGGTTATTTATTAGTATAATAAAATGCTTTCAATTGCTAAAATATCACCATACACTTTACTGCATTAAGTTAAAGTTGCCATATATGTTCTCATATGACCCGTTATAAATTTATGATCCTTTCAATGTCAAATATTTTTCTCTTGCTTAATAGCCTATAGTTAAGCACATAAGTCAGGTGAGCGATTCAGGCTCCTGGGAGCTCTTGTTATTTGTATGCTTGTTTATTACTTTTTGTGTACTAAGGATATTTTGCGAAATGAACCAAATAACTTATACCAGGTATACCAAATAATTATTGGTTTCGCAATGTAATTTTTGAAACAAAATATAATATATGATTTTTGAATTAAATCTAAATTGTATATTATAAAAACAATATCATATTCTAATAGGAAAAGGAAAGAAGCAAAGGTGTACCAAAGGGGTAATTAGTATCATAAAACCGTAAAGACAAAGACAAAACCGGCAGACAAAAATCATCACAACAAAACAAACCACATAACAACATAAAACACAAACACACATAACAACAAAACCGCATTCAGCAACGCGAACTCAAGTCGAAACGAAAGTGAACTCAGGTGCTCCGGAAGAGTAAGCAGTTCCTGCTTGCTATAGCACACCCGTCACGTTGCCAAAGATCGATTAAGTGTTGGTCAAATCCGGAAAGGATGACATTACAAAACTCTATGTCAAACCAACATCTGTGCTCATCTGAGAGATAGAAATCCCGTATTTGTTTACAAGCACATGATGTCGTCCGTAAAATTTCTTGAGTGATGACAACAACCTGGGAGCAACGTACCCCTGTGTTAACACTATGCGCAATGATTTTGAAATGTAGTCAAAGTTGAAAAATCCTTGAAGTTTTTGTCACAGTGATAATATGAGTTGAAGAATGGTGAATGTCTGGTGGCAGGCAATCAATCATTTTTTTTAATGAACATGATGTTAGGAAATATTATTTCTATTCAAAAGATATGAAATCACATTGTCAGTTACTTTTGTCCATCAGTATTATTCTATTTTATTGACCGGGTTGGTCACGGGTCAAATTTTGGTTTCTTCATTTGAATCTTACCTAAAACTCTGGGAAACTTAGGCTCCGCCTAATCTTGTGAATAATATAGAGTAATTGATTGATTTTTATTTGTCATTTTTGGCCCGTCTCATACGTATGGGGGTATAAAGTGTTCGGGTCTGTTCACCTTTCCGTCCCAAATGTTGCAAGATGGGGCATTATTTCTATGGACATGTCATATTTATTTGTAAATCAATTTTGGAGTTTCAATTTAACATCTTTATCAGTTATGCATTGTTAAAAGACAGAAAATTTGTCATGTACCCGGGATAGACTGTATCAAAGTAGGTCGTATTTTTAGTAACTCACGCTAGAGGTCACTGATGTGTTAACCCTTACTTTTAATTGTTTGCAGCTGTTAGTAACAATAATATTAACATGACCTAAAGTTACATGTTAATTAAGATTAATAAAGTTCTTTAAAGATGTTCCTTCTGAATGTCGCCTTAACAAAGTCAAATAATTGTACATGATTGACACAACATCAAAAGAACCGATTCATTTAAAAATCTGTAATGGTTTGCATGTTTCAAGTTCATTAAGTTAAGACTAAAAACTATTTTAAACAAAGTGAAACGATGCCCTTTTCAAAAAGTCATCCGGAATACCGATTTCGATTCTTTTATTTTATTTTTTTCAAGAATAGTTTCCCTTTTTGGGTAGGCCACATGAGAACAACGTTGATCTACGGAAATAATTATTTTATCCCTATCCGTTTTTGGCGTAATTTCCCATCCCCGATTCAAACTAGAAAACTGTGAGCAGTTGCTCAGAAATAAGTACCCCGCCCTCAAAAATGCCAATCAGATCAAATTTTATGATAGTAGGTGCACATCTATATTATACACAAAGATTGTGGGAAAGTTTCATGAATTTTTGTTGAGGGTTTTAGGAGGAGTTCCAGATAAGAGGTGGGTACCCCTTCTTGTGTAATGGCTAAGTCCATGTTTTGTTATGGGAACCCTCAAAAATTCATCAGATCAAATTTTGAAACAGTAGGTGCTCATCTACATTATATCACAAAGATTGTGTGAACGTTTCAGGAAAATCTATTGAGGGGTTTGGGGGGACTTGCGGATAATATCAGGGTACTTCCTTGTTTTGTAATAACTAAGTCCATGTTTTGCTATGGGAAACCCCAATACTCCATCAGACCAAATTTTTAATAGTATCTACACATCTACATTATATCACAAACAGTGTATGAAAGTTTCATGAAAATCCATTGAGGGGTTTGAGAGAAGTTACGGATGAGAGATGGGTACCCCCTTGCAGTCAAACACCTAAGTCCATGTTTTGCTATGGGAAACCCTAAAAATCCTTCGGATCAAATTTTAAAATATGAGGTGCACATCTACATTATGTCAGAAAGATTGTGTAAATGTTTTATGAATATCCACCAAGGGGTTTAGGAGGAGTTGCGGATAAGAGATGGGTACCCTTAGGTGTCACGGAAGGACGGACGGACAGACACCCCTTTCACTATTTACCCCCTTTTTCAAGCGGATGGTTTTATAAACTGGTCTGGAGTGAAGTCTTAGATGTAAACTTAAGTTAAAAGTTTGAAATTTTGGCACACAGATAAAACATGGTTTAACAAGTTGGCAATTTTGGTTAAATTCGACAGATTTCAAGGCCGACCCGGAAGTCGTAAACCTGTAGTGCAAAATTCAAAGATCTCTCGGGTCCACACGTCCGGAAAGGACTATATTATCTAAGAAACAGCTGCAATGTAAACAATTGTAATGAAAAACAGCCAGTAGGTTGCATTTTTCAAGTCCATGGAGTAAAGGCGAAAATCAGCTGAAGTTCAACGATGACTTAGAGAACACCTCCATTTTGATGATCTGTAATAGCTTGTAAGGACACAAATTCTTGAAGCGGAAACATCTAAACCGGTCCGAACGTTACAAGGAGAAAGCGTAAATGTTCCAATCGTACTGGAATATGGATTTCAATTTTTCTTCAATAATGATTTTGTCATTTGGTACATCTTTGATTGTAATGAATTATGAAACCTTAACCTTTATTTTTACTTAATGGGCGAGGGGATTATATTGTGTGCGACTGCTGCATTTCTTTTCTTTTAGTGTTTTATATTGTTTGGTTGTGTTATATGTTGTTATCTGTCTATGGTGTTTGGTTGTGTCGTTAATTAACATTGTGCTTAAGTTTATTAGCGTTATTAAATTGTCGTTGATTGGAAATCAAAACAAGCTTAAATATTACTATTTTGTTGAGTGAACTAGTTGGGTGACGACGTGGCTGCTTGTTTGTTTGTTTTTTGCTCTGTGTTTTCGAGTGAATTGGTTGGGTTCGTTGCTGTTTGTTTGTTTTTGGTTCCATGTTCACTTGTTGAATGAACTGGTTGGGTGCTTCGCTGATTGTTTTTTTTTTAGTTCTGTTAAGAGAACTGGTTAGGTGTGCTATTGCTTGTTTGTTTTTAGTCTTGTGATGCTGATTCTGTGTTGTTGTGTGAACTGGTTTGGTACGTCGCTGAGTTGTTGAATGAACTGGTGTGGTGCGTCGTTGCTTATTTATTTTTGGATTGTTGTTGTTGAGTGAACTGGTTGGTTGTGTACAATAACACCAGAAATATGGGAGAAAATGGTAGGCAAACTGACCTAACACAAGTGATTTTCCTTTTCGTTTTTCGTTTTTCGTTTTTCAAATTTTTTTTTTCAAAATTTTTTTTTTCGATTTTTTTTTTCGATTTTGAATAGGAAAAAGACCCATTTTCCTTTTCGTTTTTCATTTTCCTTTTCGATTTTGAATAGGAAAATGACTCATTTTCCTTTTCGTTATTCATTTTCCTTTTCGTTTTTCATTTTCCTTTTCGATTTTGAGTAGGAAAATGACCCATTTTCCTTTTCGTTATTCATTTTCCTTTTCAATTTTTTTTTCAAAATTTTTTTTTTTTCGAATTTTTTTTTTTTTTTCGATTTTGAATAGGAAAATGACCCATTTTCCTTTTCGATTTTGAATAGGAAAATGACTCATTTTCCTTTTTGTTATTCATTTTCCTTTTCGTTTTTCATTTTCCTTTTCGATTTTGAATAGGAAAATGACCCATTTTCCTTTTCGTTATTCATTTTCCTTTTCAAATTTTTTTTTTCAAAATTTTTTTTTTCGATTTTGAATAGGAAAATGACCCATTTTCCTTTTCGTTTTTCATTTTCCTTTTCGATTTTGAATAGGAAAATTCGTTATTCATTTTCCTTTTAGTTTTTCATTTTCCTTTTCGATTTTGAATAGGAAAATGACTCATTTTCCTTTTCGTTATTCATTTTCCTTTTCGTTTTTCATTTTTTTTTCGATTTTGAATAGGAAAATGACCCATTTTCCTTTTCGTTTTTCATTTTCCTTTTCGATTTTGAATAGGAAAATGACTCATTTTCCTTTTCGTTATTCATTTTCCTTTTCGTTTTTCATTTTCCTTTTCGATTTTGAATAGGAAAATGACCCATTTTCCTTTTCGTTATTCATTTTCCTTTTCAAATTTTTTTTTTCAAAAATTTTTTTTTTCAAATTTTTTTTTTCGATTTTGAATAGGAAAATGACCCATTTTCATTTTCGTTTTTCATTTTCCTTTTCGATTTTGAATAGGAAAATGACTCATTTTCCTTTTCGTTATTCATTTCCTTTTCGTTATTCATTTTCCTTTTCAATTTTTTTTTTTCAAATTTTTTTTTTCGATTTTTTTTTTCGATTTTGAATAGGAAAATGATTCATTTTCCTTTTCGTTTTTCATTTTCCTTTTCGATTTTGAATAGGAAAATGACCCATTTTCCTTTTCGTTATTCGTTTTCCTTTTCCAATTTTCATTTTCGTTTTTCATTTTCCTTTTCGATTTTGAATAGGAAAATGACTCATTTTCCTTTTCGTTATTCATTTTCCTTTTCAATTTTTTTTTTTCAAATTTTTTTTTTCGATTTTTTTTTTCGATTTTGAATAGGAAAATGACCCATGTTCCTTTTCGTTTTTCATTTTCCTTTTCGATTTTGAATAGGAAAATGACTCATTTTCCATTTCGTTATCCATTTTCCTTTTCGTTATTCATTTTCCTTTTCGATTTTGAATAGGAAAATAGCCCATTTTCCTTTTCGTGATTCATTTTCCTTTTCAAATTTTTTGTTTCAAAATTTTTTTTGTCGATTTTTTTTTTTTTTTAGATTTTGAATAGGAAAATGACCCATTTTCCCTTTCATTTTTGATTTTCCTTTTCGATTTTGAATAGAAAAATGACTCATTTTCCTTTTCGTTATAAGTTTTTTCTTTTCCTTTTCGTTATGCATTTTCCTTTTCAATTTTTTTTTCATTTTTTTTTTTGGTCAGTCACACTTTGTTTTGTAAAAAATTTGTCTGCTTATATTATTCAAAGGTTTTCTATATTTGGTATGCAGCTGTACGCGTGTGTCTCATTTGCATGGTGGGATGCATTTTCAGGTCAGATGCTGATAAAAATTTCCTTTACGTTTCGTTGTTCTCGTATAGTACTCTTGTCTCAGGTTCTCTCTTGGTGAATTGAACTTTTATCGATTTGATTTTTAAAGTGTGTTATTTTTGTGCTTTGTGCAAGATAAACAATAGGGGGAAGGTTGGGCTCAAAAACTAATTTAACCCCGCCACATCTTATATGTGCCTGTCCTAAGCCAGGAATCCTTGTCAAAGCTTTTGTTTGTCCTTGTCTACTGTCTGTTTTTTTATGTCCAGAAATGGGTCTTTCTTTGATATTCTAGGGATTTGTTTGAATCTTATGTATTGTATTTTTAGTCTTGGGCCAATACAAGACAGCGAGCAGTGACCTATGGTCATGTTGAAGACTGCTGGCTGTTTTCCATTGTGATTTTTTTTTAAATTGCCGTTTTTTTAATGTTGGTTCTGTCGCGTACACTTATTCACTCTTTATCGTCTATTAGAAGTTATAAGGATAAAAAGTTGAAAATGTTTCGTTACATATTCCTCTACGAACATTACTCATAGGCTCTCGGTACTTAGTAGAGGTCTCATATGATAGATTTTAAGTCTGTAGCTTACTAGTATTTACTTCCTTTTTAGCTAGCCGACTTAGAATTTTGTAGGGTCAAAAATTGAAAAAAAATTCTTAACAGATTTCTTAGATTCTATTTTATATTTTGTATGGACCTTTTGTTAGGGGTCTTATATAGTGTGATGCATTTTCGTGTATGTCACTAATTTACTTCCTGTTGAGCGAGTTGCTTTAGAACTTCTTGCATTCAGTTAGGACCAAGGAATTCTGGTCTTGTGTATACATGTAATAAAATTTACGATGAAGAAAATCACTGTGTAAAGAAATGTGTTTTTGTTTGCCTTCTTGACTTTAACACGATCCGGTGCCTACTTTTTGTTATTTTAACCACAATTTATTCTATTCCAAAGAATAATTAAGTCTTACTTTTAAAGTCTGAATCATGCTGAAAAATAGACGTGTCATCTACTTCCTGTTTACCTATTTAGTTTGGCGATTCATTATGTTACATTTTTAATTAAAACAAAATACATGGTGGAACAGCACAATATATTTCCTTCCGAACGCCGATAGAAGCAGAGATGACATTGGTTGTTTAAAAAGATATTGCATTTGCTTTTAGCTTATGCTAAATTAATTCAGCTTATGCTAAAATTAATAAAGCTAAAATTAATAATTTTGACCCTATTACCGCGCAATAATATGGCAAATCAGTCCGGACAACCCGGCCAATCCGACTTTAAACATTTGGATGGTTCCATGCTCAATAAATTGTCAAATCACCAGTTTGCATCATATAACATTAGCCGATGTACAAGTTAAGTTCTTAAATTTTGTAGAAATGCAGATCCTTAATAGCTATAAATGGCTATATAAGAAGTATCATGTCTTTAGAGAATGCTGAATAAAAAAATATGTTCCAGTGAACAAGCCGAAAATGATTTATCTAAATGCATGTCAAAATTTTATGCACAAATTCATGTTAACTGTCAGAAAACCTTGTAAAAGCTTACTACAAACGGCACTTAAACCGCTAGGACGTACTATCAACGTTGTAAAAACTGTACAGACGTGTTAAGGACGCAGTACAAACATCCTTGTGGTCGTGCTGCAAACGAAAATACCTTTATATGAAATCGAAGTAGTGCAAAATTTAAGATCGTTATGAAAACGTAGCATAAACGGCACAAATATCATACCATCCAGGTCCAGGTCCATGCAGTTTGTAATACGTTCTTTCTACGCATCAAGTTCTCAGTACGTTCTTAGTAGAGATAATCGGAGAAGCGACCTACGTATCTACGTATCATTAAGTTGCCCTAAGAAGTCTAAAAACGACATAATCATTACCTCCCTTATGCCAGGTGTCTTAATTGATCCGCACTAGATTTGAACATGTATTAGCATAACCCATATATATATATACATCTATGGTATTATGCATAGGAACTCTCGTATATCGTTGTTTATTTATTGTTTATTTTATATATTATTATAAATTTTTATATAAATTATTTTTTTTTAATTCTTTATTTTTATCATTAGTATCATTTTATTATTATTATTATTTGGTGGGGGCGGGTATAAATATGTAAAATTAAAAAATAGAAAATACATCTTATAATTTAGCGATTCCTCCGTTTAAACTTTTGTTTTGAAAATATTCAACCAGGCTTCCCATCTTTTATTCTGGAGATTTTTTTATCAATTTTTAAAAATTTTCCACTGTTTTAATGAATAAAATTTATTGCAGAGTAACTAACTTTGTTGCAGATTGTGCGTTCATCTGCTAGTTTTTGTCAAACATATATATTTATTACCTTTTTGTTGGAATTTGGTATCAAAAACCCCACGTATAGTAAACTGGATTGTAAGTACTGAACATTTGTATAGAAGAGGGGATTTTTTCTACAAAAAAATAAGTTAAACAGTATTTGTAGATAATTGTCTCTTAGACTGTCCAAATAACCACTTCCTATGCATCACAGTGGAATTTGAATAACATCTGGTATGGATCTAATAAAATCTTAAGCACCTATTCGTACATTTAAGAGAGCGATCATTCGATTTTTATGGGGCTAATGGGGTTATTGATATGTTTTTATACCCCCACTCGTAAGAGATGGGGCTATATTGCAATCACCTTGTCCGTCCGTCCGGTTCTATTTCTCTGCTTCTACTGGATGGATTGGTTTTAAATTTGGTACACAGCTTCAGCTTGATGAGTTATACCATGCCTCCTCTTTCCAGGTCAGTCCATCATCTACTTCTTGTTTTCTGAGCCGACTTAGACTTTTTTAGGGTAAAAAAATTGAAATGTGAAATTTTTCGTAACAGTTTTCTCAGCTTCAACTGGATGGATTTGTTTCAAATTTGGTACACAGCTTCAACATGATGAGTTATACCGTGCCTCCCCTTTCCAGATCAGTCCATCATCTACCTCCTGTTTTCCGAGCCGACTTAGACTTTTTAGGGTAAAAAATTTAAAATGTGAATTTTTTCGTAACTTATACCGGATGGATTGGTTTCAAATTTGATACACAGCTTCAGCATTATTAGTTATACCGTGCCTGCTCTTTGCAGGTCAGTCAATCATCTACTTCCTGTTTTCAGAGCCGACTTAGACTTTTTATGGGTCAAAATAGACAATTTTTCGTAACAGATTTCTCGGCTTCTACATACTTTGGATTACTAGTAATTTCAAATTTGGTATATAGCTTTAGCACATGATGAGTCGTACCGTGCCTCCCCTTTCCAGGTAAGTAGGTCATCTACTTCCTGTTTTCTGAATGGTCGAGTGGGGGTATGCTTAGCACGACTTAGTGCAACCCTTTGTTCATACAGCTATTTATTATCTGAACCATCAAAGCCTGGATGTTTTGTGAGCTATTTTTGAATTTTAAAATCAAATAAAAAATTTACAGCAAATAAGACCATTCTGCTCTTTTTTATATCAAAGCGTTGTTCTGCATTTTTATTTTCTGATTGTTGTTGGCATACTGCTTTTTTATTTAAAATTTTACCATACCCCCCCTCCCTTTCCAAAGCAAAATCAAATGGTCGCTACCTAAGTTACATGTGGTTTATTTCTACATAAAGCAAATTTTTGACTCATCTTAAACAAAATTCAAATTTTGTATTCAATTTGGCATTTTTATGCCCCGCTTGAAGAAGAAGAGGGTATATTGTTTTAACTATTATTCCTAGATTGCTGATATTTGGAAACAAGCTTTTTATGGCATGCATGTGTATTGAGAAAACGTTTTTGGATTTATCGGACATTTAATTCCTGTTATCGAAGACTTTAATTTTTCCGTCACACAAAACTAATTCTGCCCAGCTTTTAATTTACATATAACTTGGCTTGCATTTGGCAACTATTATCCCTAGGTTGCTGATATTTGGAAACAAGCTATATGGATATGATGTATTGTGGGATACTTTTTTGATCCATCGGACATCTTAATAAATTGCAGTTGGAGTCGACATATGTGTTGTAGTGTTATGTTTATTTACTCCATATCCTTTCTCTACTTCCTGTTAACCGAAAATTAAAACAAAAAATGTCGCACATTTCATTCACTTACATGAAAACTCATCAACTCCTAGGTTGCTGATAATGTGTAACATGCTTGGTATTGACATGATGTATTGATACATTTTTGGATCCATCGAACATTTACTTCCTGTTTGTTGTAAACTTGATATTAAACGCATTGCATACTAGTAGTAGTTGTGAAAGCGGGAGTATAATTGGTGAGCATTGGGTCACAGATTTCTTGTTTCTTTTGTTTCATCGTTCTATGTTCTTTATATATAGTGTTTGGCTTTTTTTTCCTTTTTGGTTACAGTGGAAATGATGAGACAAACCTTGCGTCAGTAGTAGCAAATGTTTTAGTTTGTATGTTTGTTGCAACTTTCATTCATTGTATTGCCATCTACCTCAGATATATTAATGGATACACCACTGAACAAAACTGAGGCAAAAACGGAATGACCACAGCAAAAGTCTTTTAATCTATTACAAAATCATGCTGAAAAGGGTTTCACAACAACTGTGCGAATCGTTTAGGTCCCCCTTCCTCTTAATTTCATCTATAAAAATATAGAAATGTTGGGTATAATTTTTTTTAAATCCCTGAGCCCAACAGAGTTGGGGAGGGAATATAGCGTTTGGTTTGTTCGTTCATACGTTCGTTCGTTCAAACGTTCGTACGTTCGTTCGTTCGTACGTATGAACGTAATGGTATTTGTTTTGCCAATAACTTGGGAACTAAACATCATAGAGGGATGATATTTGGTTAGTGGGTACATCTTTGATGGTAGTCAGAATCAGTACCATATTAAGTGGCCTTGTCCTATATTTCCGCATGAATAATTCCGGTTAAAGTTTTGGTTAAGGTCCATATCCCAGCAACTGCAAGTGATAGAGCGATGATATTGGGTCAGTGGGTACATTTTGGACAGACCAAAATTGGGTCACCTTGACCTACAATTTCCGCATGAACGACTATGGATTAAGTTTTGTTTTAGGTCTAAATCTTAGCAACTGCAAGTGGTAAAGAAATGATGTTGGGTCAGTGTGAACATCTTCGAAAGTAACCGACATCCGTACCCAAATTAGGTCACCTTAACCTACATTTTTCAGATGAATGATTCTTGTTAAAGTTTTGTTTTTTTTTTAGAAAAAAAAATTTTTGAAGGCATCGCGACAGAATTTGTTTTTTCATTATTTTATGTAGCTGAAATATCCTTCTTCAGAATATTTTTTTCCTATTTCTTACCATCTGCTGCCAAAATATTTTTCTATCAAAAATAATTTCCAAAATATTTTTTGGGGCAAAAACCAGCCCCCCCCCTTTCAAGTTAAATGGTCGGTTGTTTTTTAATAGTCCAAGCGCGGCATACATTTGTATTGGGGGTGCATTGGTTTTAATGATTGGTCAATCTTTTGGATAAATTGCATCTAATGAATATTTGATAGATGAATAAAGGTAATAGCAAAATTACCGAGCTTGGAAGATCAATCTCATTGTCCAAGAGAAAAGACAAAACAAGGTAAAAATACCATAAAAACTTTTGCAATGGTCCTGGATTGGTACATAATTTTGAAAGGGGGTCTGCCTATTGTCTACTAAAGAGGATTCCAGGCCATTTTTGTCTAAAATCTGCACAAAAATATCATAAAATTTTCAAAGGATAGGGTGTGTTTCGACACCCCCCCCCCCCATGGAACAGCCTGTTCCTGGATCTGCCGCAGCAGAAACTTTAAATATATTTTAAATGTTCCCGATTAAATTTTTTGACATGAAATTACGATTTGAATTGAATTTTTATTTGAACGTGTAAAATACGGATACAAAACATCGACGGAATTCGGATTGGATGCTTTACAAAAAGCCGATCGACGAAAAACTGCTTTAGTAAGATTTTTACTTGTAGGTAATAAAATGATGAATCTTCGAGGGCGGACAATATGATTTGT
Source organism: Arcuatula senhousia (assembly GCA_963971305.1). Classification (NCBI taxonomy): domain Eukaryota; kingdom Metazoa; phylum Mollusca; class Bivalvia; order Mytilida; family Mytilidae; genus Arcuatula; species Arcuatula senhousia. The sequence continues at coordinate 3,721,044 of OZ020317.1, read as the reverse complement.
TTTTGTACTGCACATTATTGCCCCACACCCTATTTAACAGATGGGGTCGGAGATCTTAACGGCTGATCAAGTTTTGATAAAAAAGTATAAAAAGTCCAATATTCTGGGAAAACTCCGAGATTACTAAAAGTATAAACCGAAAACAAAATATTTGCTTGGACCTCCCCCTTTTTTCTTCCTAATTCAAGTTTGAAAAAAAAATCTTTTCGTGAGCAGTGTTCACAGTTTAGCCATATAAGGTATTATAATTAAAAGGGAGATAACAAGAATTTATGCCGACTAATTGACATTAGAACGTAACAGGTAAACGGCTTTATGTCAACATTACTCACGATACGGCTCTTGTCCGATTATCTCTAGTAGGTCTTTACTACGTTTTGACTCCTCCACGTCCTCACTACGTTTGTTTTGAACATGTTCAAAATTATTCCACGTCTTTCGTGTTCTTACTATGCCCAATTAAGTTAATAATACGTCCATTCAAATTCGCACTAAGACCATACACGTATATAGCACATCTTTACTACGGTCAACAAGTTCCTACCACGATTTAAGACCTTTTTAGGACTTAGTAAGAACGTACTGCGAACTATATCCTAATGATTATATTTACTACAAGAACTATAGTTTTTAATATTAACCAATTTCTTTAAAAAAAAAATGATAAAATTACATCGGTTGCGATGCCGCTGAACAAATCGTGCATACATGAACTGGTAAAATACTTCATACAAAAAGGAGCAAGAGCAACACAGTCAAGAGCATGCCTCAAAGAATAGAAGAGATTCACACCGGGGCTTCCTTCTCTTGTGTCATCAAGTCAAAGCCATGGGTGACTCTAGAAAGGCCAAAACATTTTAAAACAAAATATTTGGTATTGAATACGTGTTCAGTAATGTGCAAGAATGTAAGCACATTATAATAATGTATGTTGTTAGTGCCAAATAATATTTATCTATTATTTACATTTTTTTTATTGTTGATTTTATTGTTTATGTATTGTGCGTCCCCATTCTTATGGGAATGAATGAACTGCTTCTATCCTTTCGATAGATCCTCTTATGCAAATATACAAGAGGCTCCCAGGAGCCGGAATCGCTCACCTGACTAAAATGCCTTTTTTGACATTTAAAGGGCCATAACTTTAACTTTGTCTTCTGACAACATCAATTAACTGAATTCATCAAAGTGTTGAGTTTAATTAGCTGAACATTATAGCAATGAAAAGCTGTTTGTTATTTTCTACAGTTTGCCTGAATTATAAGCTCTTAAATTTTTATATTGACATTTAAGGAACCATAACTCCTACAACAGGGGGGGTCATTTAAAAATTCCCTTACATTTAGTTTTTGTAGGGCTTGACTTACTAAGCAATATTGTAATTAAAAGCTTTTCTGTAGTTTTAATGGTTTTAGACACTCTAAAGGAAATAACTCCTTAAATACGGGTCCTACAACTTTGACCCTCTAACAGATTTTGTAGATCTTGAACATGAAATTTAAATTTCTGAAATATCTTTAATAGTCTTAGAGATATTGAGCTTGATAATTACAAAACTTGCAAAAAATCAAGAAAAAGGGCAACAACTCCTACATTTGTGGTTAGATCTCCTTCAAATTTATCTGGCAGGTAGATCTTGAGGTGCTAAACACTTTTGCTTCTCGTCAGAATTTTGATATCTGTCAACGTTTTTGAGTTATTTGAAAAAAAACTGCATTTTACCCCCATGTTCTTTTTTTAGCCATGGCAACCATTTTTTTTTTCACAAATAAAAAATCCAAACGATGGTTTTGTAGAACTCATGCCAAGGAACAACAATACTTGGTTTGGTTGCAATTAAACTTATGGTGTTAGTGGGAGTTTAATACAATGAATAAGGTTCGCAAAATGGTCAATTTTGACATTCTAAGGGGAATTCATGTAAATCCTAAAAGGAACTAACTTACAACTTCTTACCGGTTATATATTTTGTACATTTTTATGTGCCAAACAATATGCAATTCAAATTTTGCAAATATACTTTATACTTTCCAAGATATTGAGCTAAATAAGTGCAAAATTTGTAAAAAAATGCAGAAAAATGGCAATAACTCCTACATGGGTCATTGGATCTTCTTCAAACTTTCAGGGCATGTAGATCTTGAGGTGCTTAACACTTTTACTTTCAGCTAGTTGTTCTATGCTCTTCATTATCATATAGTGTGAGTCTTGAATAGACGAAACGCGCGTCAGACATAGCAACATTTATTTTGAACTTTGTTGTAATTCATATTCCAGCCGAAAATTTGATATCTTTCACCTTTTTTGAGTTATTTGCAAAAAACTGCATTTTACCCTATGTCAAAGTCAATGTACAAACTAATACCTTTATTTTACAAAGATTCACTTAACAAATATGCAATACTCAAATAAATATTTTATTTTACAAATGATACAATGGTTAAAGCATATCAATATCAATTACATCGAGCATGCCGAAAACGTCAGGAAATATATACCATACAAAGTTTGTATTTCAAACCAATCACTTGCTAGATAATTCATTTTATTTGTCCCTCGCCGTAATGCGACAAAGGAACCTAGTAATGGTCTTTTGCCCGTCCGTTTGTGCGTCCGTCAAACTTGTGTTGACACAATCCCCAGCTGAGACCGCAAAAACGATTTTGATGAAATTTTGAAGGGTTGTTTTCATGATATGTAATACCGGAAGGTCATTTTTATTGAACAAAATCTAAAGGAGTTTTTTTTTTACTTTATCACCTTTATTCATTTTAGGTAATAGAATACCTTTTGTAGACACAACTCCCTCGAGATGGCTTAACCGAAATTTCCAAACGATGGTAACGTGATAATCAAGTCACATCAGTATTTGAGTTGTGGACCTTAACAAAGAGCGTTACAGACATACAGACGGACAAGGTTACACATCTAGTGGCGAAATTTCATTGAGCTCCATCCCCTACATAACGGGATCATAATCAAGAGCACAATCAAAGTCATTCATGCTTAAAATAAAGTTCACAATGACCTCATTTTTAAGAGGTGGTGTAGCGCTACCAGATCCACATTTTTGTAGGTATAGTATTCTAGATATGAACCTTAACCAAGAACTTAACCAAAGTCATTCATACTTAAAATAAATGTCACGGCGAACTAATCTCTAGCGGGTTGTGTAGCGCTACCTAACACATATCTATAGCGGTGAAATTGAAATTTCACTGACCCCAAATACGGACGGACAATTAGAAGAAAATCTAATCAATTCCCTCTGATAAGACGTCGTGAGGGTTGGGGGGATGAAATCCAAAAATAAAAATTGTTCTGTATAATTTTACCGCTGGCGTTTTTTCATTGTGATTTTTTCTAAATTACCGCTTGTTATGTGACACTTATTCCACTTTTCATTATTTTCTATTGTACAGTAAAAACTCAACCATATTTAACTTCTTATATTAACATTCGGATAGTATATGTTTGAAGGCTTTCATATAAGATAACCTGATATGCTGTTGGATTTACAAATAATTACTTAGCTTTTTCATCTTTCGATTTTTTATCATAAATTAAGCCCCAGATTAAAGATCTTATAATACATGTATATGGACTGTTTTTTTTTAAACTGTTGAATTAAGTATCTTTAGGCATCTACATGTACAATAAATCAAAAATACATTGCATGTAAAGTTACTTTCTGCCATTTCAAATGTGCTTGTTCCTGTTTTAACCATGCAAGGATTGGCTTGTACTGTAACTATTTAACCAAGGGCTATATCATTTTGCTGTTTGGCTGCTTTTTAGACGGTATTTACATTGGCAATGCATGTACAATTCGTACTTTTTGAGTCTTTTAAAAATTGAAGTGAAACAAAAATGTTCGTGTTGCATGTGATTGAACCAGTTTCACATGAAATTCATAAAACATAAACAAAAAGCACTTTCAATCATTAGAACTAGACAACAATATGTACATCTTGCGCATATTTTCAGTTAAGAAAGGCTACCATGAGTTATAGAAATGTATAAATCTATCTTACCTTATCCATTCCGAAGCGGATGTTTACACGAGTTTTACTAAAAACCATCCCAAATTTTCTTGTCCCCTTCGTACCATGCCGATTTAGTCGTACACATTCTACCCCATGCTTCAGGACGAGTTGGTGTTCGATTTAGAGATAGTGTTGGAGTTCTAGTTTGATACTTAATTTAGCCCAGTTATATGAATGTTTTCAAAGATTACTTTAAACTTGTTTTAATTTAAACATATCTATTTATACTGGATTGGAAAACAAGCTTACTGCTTCTACAAATCCCTCTCAAGTTTGCAGTTTGCAAGTGCAGCGGCCCCCATTGAGCCTACTCTTATCGAACTCTACAAAGGGGTATTTAACGTGCACAGGGTATTGCTCTCCCCATACACAGGACAACATTTTTTCGTCCCTACCGAAGGACTAGCATCGTTTCTTTGAAACATCCTCGCAAATTGTGTCAAGAGAGAGTCGGAAAATCGGTCCATGAAATGTTCACCCCAGACGAGGATCGAACCACGAACCTCGGTGTTAGTAGCCCGACGCATTACCAACTACACCACTGGCTCTCTTGTTTTGATTGCCGCCTTGCAATATATCCGTTTATAAATAAATATGATTAAAAACCAATAAATAAGCACATTTACGTAATGTTGCAAAGACTTTATACAAGAAGCAAATATGTACCAATGGGGCCAGCGAATATCGTTAATCCAAATTCCATGAAAATTTATCTAGGGGTTAAGCAGGAGTTTCAAATTAGAAATTGGAACCCCTTGTTTTCTTGTGGCTTAGTCCAATGTTTTTTTCGATGAAAAAAGATCAATTCAAACATATTTTTAAAAGGTGGCGTTCATCTTCATGGCATAAAAATTGTGTTAAAGTTTTATTAAAATCCATTGATAAGCGATAGGCCTAGGTATCTAAGGTGAAAGGCCAAACGGACAGACACCTTATCACTATTACCCAATTTAGAAGCGGGGTATTATAAAAATTTGGAATACATATATCCCGGGACTGGACCAACGCGGAAGAATCCCCATCTTTTGTCTTTGAATATCTGAAAATAGTATACCTCCACTGTTAAGAGAGGGGCTATATTGCAATCACCTTGTCCGTTTGTCTGTCCGTGAGTTGTACAGTTACCCCTTTTTTCAGCTCAGTCACGCATCGACTTCCTGTTTTCTTAGCGGACTTGACTTTTAAGGGTAAAAAATAGACATTTTTTGTAACAGATTTCATGGCTTCTGCTAAAAGAATTGTTTTCTAGTTCGGTACACAGTTTTATTATGCTGAGTTATAACGTGCCCCCCCCTTTTCCGGGTCAGTCAGGCATTTATTTCCTATTTTCCAAATGGTCAAGTAGGGGGTATATTTAGCACGACTAAAGGCAGTCCATTTTTATTTTATTTAATTTGTTTTTTTGAAAGTGGTGGGGGTGCAACGAAGCTGCAACGAGGATTGATAGAGATAAATATGTGTATATTATGTAGCTTCTGTGAAAGGCAGGTGACAAAAGAGGCTGTAGTTTGATATTTTCAATTTTTGGTTAGAGCGCCGGCTCTGGTGAGTCTTGAATAGACGAAACGGGAGGTAGGCGTGGCAAAATTTATTGTCGGGAGCTTTGTTGGATTTTCTTGAACACAGTTTGATAAAACGGGAATTAAAAGAACAAATAGATAGAAAATGACCCAGTCACAATTAAAACAGCATGCTACTAGCATGTTCAAAATTGATCAACGCACTCTCGACATTCAACGACGTATGCTGACGTTCGCTAACGTGCCGATAGCGTGTTCATAAACATATTCAAATCTTATGCAAAGCACACCAACGTGTTTATAGCTATTGTGACACGTCGGCGAATGCTGACACTATGCGTTATAATGTGACAGGTATATAAAGTAAAAAAAACCAAAACCCTTTATCATATAACCAATATCTTTATTATATGTATTCATCTGAGAGATATTCACCATATATTCATGCCCCCTCATCGGACAAGAGCGGGGTTTTATGTTTTACACTTGTCCATCTGTCCGTTCTTTCATTGGTCCTGTCTTTATTCTTTAAGCAACTATACTTTATTTGTATATAACTTTATCCTATGTATACCTCCTGTTATACTTTATTTTACCCAAGGCATTATTTTTGGAGCGGGCGTAGCACTAGTGAGCAATAACTCACAGATTTACTTATTTCCTACCAAGACAACAATCAAACAGTCATGACAGTTTGGGAGCGACCATTTGATTTTAGGGTGCATGCAACAGTGTTGCAAATTTAAATGATAAAACGTGTGCTAAAAAAATATCTAACTCGTTTTGTAACTCGAACTCTAACTCGAACCCATGTCGTAACTGGATTATTGTCATGAATATCACTGTTTCGAGTTAGCTGAAAATTTTAACTCGAACTCTAACTTTAACTCTAACTCTATTTCGTAACTCGATTCGTAACTCGAACTTTAACTCGAACTCTAACTCTGACTGGAACATTTTTCAGGTCCATGGAGTAAAGGCGAAAATCAGCTGAAGTTCAACGATGACTTAGAGAACACCTCGTTTTTAATTATCTGTAATGGAGAATTGCTTGTAAGGACACAAATTCTTGAAGCGGAAACATCTTTACCGGTCCGGACATTACAAGGAGAAAGACTTTGTAAATGTTCCAATCGTACTGGAATATGGATTTCAATTTTTCTTAAATAATGATTTTGTCATTTGGTACATCTTGGATTGTAAACAACATCCGTATTGAATTATGAAACCTTCACCTTTATTTTTACTTAATGGGCGAGGGGATTATATTGTGTGCGACTGCTGCATTTCTTTTCTTTTAGTGTTGTATATTGTTTGGTTGTGTTATACATGTATGTTGTTATCTGTCCATGGTGTTTGGTTGTGTCGTTAACTAACATTGTGCTTAGGTTTATTAGCGTTATTAAATTATCGTTGATTGGAAATTAAAACAAGCTTAAATATTACTATGTTGTTGAGTGAACTTGGTGGGTGACGACGTGGCTGCTTGTTTGTTTGTTTTTTGCTCTGTGTTTTCGAGTGAATTGGTTGGGTTCGTTGCTGTTTGTTTGTTTTTGGTTCCATGTTCACTTGTTGAATGAACTGGTTGGGTGCGTCGCTGATTGATTGTTTTAAGTTCTGTGTTGTTAAGTGAACTGGTTAGGTGTGCTATTGCTTGTTTGTTTTTAGTCTTGTGATGCTGATTCTGTGTTGTTGTGTGAACTGGTCGGGTGCGTCGCTGAGTTGTTGAATGAACTGGTGTGGTGCGTCGTTGATTATTTATTTTTGGTTCGTTGTTGTTGAGTGATCTGGTTGGTTTTGTCGCTGTTTGCTTGTTCTTGGTTCTGAATTGTTGATTGAAGTAGTTGGGTGCGTCGCTGTTTTTTTGTTTTTTTGATTCTTTGTTGTTGAGTGAACTGGTTGGGTGTGTCGCAGCTTGTTTGTGTTTGGTTCTGTGTTGTTAAGTGAACGGGTTTGGTCATTCCCTGCTTGTTTTTTGTTTGTTCTGTGATATTAAGTGAATTGGTTGGGTGCGTCGTTGGTCGTTTGTTTTTGGTTTTGTGTTGATTGAACTGGTGCAGTACGTCGGTACTTGTTTGTTTTTGGTTCAGTGTTGTTAGTCAACTGGTTGAGTGCGCCCCTGCGTGTGTGTTCTTGGTTCTGTGTTTTTGAGTGAACATGTTTGGTGTGTCGTTCCTTATTTAAAATCATTTGAATATTTAAGCTTCTGTTCTAATCGGCGATGTATTGTTCGAGGGACAGTTGTAATAAAAGAAATCTTAGGAAATTTTAGCATCCTCACACCTAACGGGAGAAAATGGTAGACAAACTGTCGCTTACCATTTAATCCTAGTGTCTTAAGATTTCTATGCGTTAGCCATAGCTTATGATACCCCTTGAGTAAGGTCTTAAAATTCTGCTCACAGAGCAAATAAGTGTACCCCTAAGTGGCTGTAAAGAGTGCCCATCGTGCACTGGGGTTGTCCTGGAATAATGCGAGTGCCAAGCTTCATGTACATAAAAGCCCTCTATATGTGAACCGCCATTGCAGCACCACAATTAGGTACAAAATGTATTGTAATCTAGATTTGATTTGGTTTGGTAAATATATTCACTTATTTTTAATCCATACTAATCATATATACGGAAAATAGTTAGCCTATTGACTGGCTTAGAGGGGCGGTCTTTGATTTTCTATATATCTGTTCCAGACCGTACAGGTATTGAGACCGTACGAGTATACCTACACGGTGCGACCGTAAAAGTATACCCGTATGATCTAAAACGAGCCGGACCATACAAGTATTCAGATCATTTAGGTATTTCTCAAAATTGGCATTTATTCATATAATATTAGGAAATAATATTTTAATCTATTGCATTACATACGTTAAATGCCAAGTAAAGTTATCAAAACAGAATGTTCACCACCACCTTTAACTCAATATAATTGCTCCAGAAATAAGTTTAATTGGCTTGTACCAGAACATTTTCACACATACGTCCAAGGTGACACTTACTGCTACAAGGATCGCGAGATTTTTATGGCCCGACCACGTATGTAGATCGGCTATATAGTTTTACCCTTGTCCGTTCGCCCGTCCGCACGTCCGCCCGTCTGTTTGTCCTCAAAGGTTTCCAATAACTTGAAAACGCGTCAAGGGATTAAAATGATATTTTGCATATCTGCTGAGAACAATAAAATAAAAAAAATGTCTAGTTTAATCTTCAGGATGATCCGAAAAATATTAAAATAATATGGTTTTGCCACATATTTTTCAAAGTTTGACAATGCTGAAAATTTCTGGTCTAAGAAAGATAATTTATATCTATTCCATATACACACGGCAGAACCATTAAGACGAGAAATAATGTTGACGGACGGGACATAGACGTAAAATCCTTGAAACGGATTAAAACACAGGTAAAATACACAATTTGGGATGGATATAGTTAGAAAAGGTAAGACATTTTATTTGTTTACAAAAAATAATAAAAAAAACTGAAGCGTACAGTATAAAGAAAAATGAACTAGCTAAATATTTATGTTTGAAACATTGAAATCGGCCATCTAGTTTTCGAGAACATTAACAAACCAATAGCCTACCCTCGCACTATAGCACACTTTCAATACGAGCAACGTGTAGCAAAATCCACTTTTTTGTGTTTTTTAAAAGTTTTGTGCTCTTTTAATGATTTTTGAAATTGTATAGGCTGTTCATCAATTTATTCACGAAGCCATGGACTGCAAAGCATGTCGCTGTCCAAGAAAAAGGGGTACATGCAAATAATCTACGTTACGGACGAATACATGCATGATTTATAATGTATCAGACAAATTGTGCGTGTATATACTTTGTCAGCGACTGTCGTATGAACGTCGTGTCTTAACTGCAAACGACAGTCTGAGTTAGATTTATTAATATTAAATAAAAATGAATCAATATCAGTTCTGGTGCCGCCAGGTGGATGCAACAACCTTCTCCTTTCTTGTAATTGTAAGATGGCTATTGGTGTGTTCGTTCGTATGAAGCTTCATGTACGTAATGGTTTTAGTTATGTCAAAAGCTGAAAAACCATATACATGTATCTTAAAGGTCAGGGGTATGTACATCTGTAATGGTTGTCAGCATGACTTAATACATTGCTACATAAATGACTCAAGTTAAAGTTTTTTAGATGGTTCAAATGTCTTCATCTGCAAGTGAATTGGCTACTCAGGATTTAAGATTGGATAGAAAATAAATAATTTTGCGTTTTCTGTTTATTTGGATAAGTCGTCAATCGTACATGTATCCAAAGTGTTACTAATGTGTGTTATGTAGGTCACCTGTTTGTTCCATTTGTCGTGAATAACAATATTATGCATCTGCATTAACATAAATTCATCTTGACTTACATTTTCAGCATGTATAACTCTGGTTACAGTTTTTGAAAAATGTCCATAGCTAAGAATCTGCAAGTGGTAGAGAGTCGCCCTAAAGTTTTCAAGTTGTCCGTCCGTCCTATTGCCCGTCTACAACTCTTGTGAAAAATATACCTTAATCTAAAAACTTCTTACAATACAGTTCTGTACAGTTTGAAACACTTATATAATTTTGATAGATTTTGAAAACGGGCTTTGTGAACACTTTAACGCCAAAACTATTTATAATATCCTTCTGATAGAGTTGCAGGGTAGGTTCAGTGTAGCATGTCATGATTAGTATATTAAAACATATTTCATGCAAATCCATAAAATTTGTTTGAAAAAAAAGTTCATAGAAAATCACGGATTTTCAAATTGGACTTAGTGAACAATAACTGAAAAACAACTTTTTACTAATACCGTTCTGAAAACACTTAGATGTTTGCCGACGGAACCCTTCCAGACTTTGGCAGTATTTTAGACTTTAATATAACGGGCAAGAGGATTTGCTGTTATGTGCGACTGCTTCATGTCCATGTTAATATTAAATATAACAGTTTAATAAATAAATGCAATTATCTGGAATGAAAAAAAGATTGAGTTCCACTGGTTAAAGCTGAAGTAAATCTGTGTAAAACACACATTTATTATAAATATCCGTTATTTTAGCTATATGAATGCAGGAGGTTTTGGTGCATTTAAACCAAGTTCAACCATATTTTTAAGGCCTGTTCTAAATCAAGACCATTGCGATCTCTTATTTCTCCGGTGTGTCTGCGTTGTTTTGTTTTTCCAGTTCCACGTTTCAGATTGATTCTTCAAGTTCGGTCGTTTTGTTATTACCTTTTATTATATTTGAATTATTTGTTCGGATTAAGTTGTTGTTTTAAACTTTGTAATATGCATTACAGAATTTATTCCCCGTCTGAACGCTGACATTTTGATGTTGTGGTAAATAGAACATTAGGTAAAATAGTTTTTTCCAATGATTTTTTATGTTTTGTGTTTACTATGAATTCTTAATATTAACGATGACATTATGTATTACTTTTTGCAGTCAACATAACAAGAGTGACCTGTCTTGTATTTGTATCATCAGAACACTGTCAAATTATGTACCTCTTAATTGTATTTCAGTTACACCTGTTGACTGCAACGCAATTATTTTGCATGTATCGGTCCGTTACCAAGTTTTATTGCATGTATTAAGAGTCATTTTGTTATGCTTGAAATATATAAAAAATATTTAACGTTATTATTGGATATTGATATTTTCATTAAAACAAAACTTTATTAACTTCTTTTACTTATATAGAAGCATAACTTGCCAAATTATTACTCTATACAGGCCTGTTTATATTAACCAGTTTGAATTGTCCGTGTCAATGTAATCAAATCGAGCACACCGTTCGTGAATGATTTAAAAATATACCATTGTGTTCGACAAAAAGAAATTAAATCCTTATACAATATGTTCTTGTTTATATACTGGGCATGTTTTTAAAGTTTGTTTCATTCATATTTTTGATATTTTCGAGATTAAAAGTTGAAAATTGACATAAACCGTGAAAAAATTGCATGTATCGTCCGCTAACAATGTTTTTCTCCATAATGGTTCTGCCGTGTGATATATGATTATGATCAATTTTATGCATAAATATTTTCTTGTTTAAGGTTCATCGATACGATTACCTTAAAATTGCTTTATTTTAGGTCGATTTGTCGGTATATGTACAGCAAAGAGTACATATAGAATTAAAAACTAAAACCGTAGCAGGACCTAGATACATGTTTATTAATTTCTTATTATTTTTTATTAATATTTTCATGATTTATTCTATTATTTTTAAGTTTTGCTTTTTTCCGTTTCTGAGCAAAACCGATTTTAGGTTAATATCACTAACACCCTTGCACGTGGCCTATCATGCGACATTTAATTATAACTTAACCAAAAGTGTTCACCAACATGTCAGTTGAGAGGTTCAATCTTTTGTCCTTATTCAAAGTACATTTTAAACGCAAAAAAAACTGTACCGAAAAACTGTGCCATCTTCAATCAATTAAATAAATGTGTCAATATGATAAGGTGGGTCCGTATCTGTATCTGTATCTGTACTGGTACGTCGAAGATACCACTTCTGGTTTTTACTCGACGGGGAGAGAGAGCGCGTCGGATTAGCGGTCGCCGGTGAGAGCTGATTTAAAGCTCTCTACGCTTGTGGAATTGACGGGTGTTTCCTTCAACTGGTTCCACGCGATAATTGTTCTGACAAAGAATAATTCGAGTATTGCTGTGTTTTGCTCGGTGGCACTACAAAACACTTTGTGTTTTTCTGACTTGTTTGTCAATAATATTGTTCGTTTGGCAGTCACTGAATGTTTTAGCTTTAATGAGCCGCCTTCGTCGTGCTGGTTTAAGGAATTCCTCGGCTTCAATGGCAGGAACCAACCCCTCAACCACCTTGTACAAGAAGAGTAACCTCTGGCTGGTACGTCTGTCTTTTAGTTCTTCCAGCTGTAGTTGTGCTAGCATTCTTGTGACGCTCTGGATTTGTAGTCGCCTGTGATGAACCTAGCTGCCTGGCGTTGTACTCGTTCTAGTTTGTTTATGTCCCCAGTGTTGTAGGGGTCCCAGACTGTTGCTCCATATTCCATTGTGGATCGTACAAGTGATATGTAGGCTAGTTTTTTGCAACTTTGTGGACAGTATTTTATGTTTTGCCGGAGAAAGCCTAGGGTGGAGTTTGCTTTCTTGGTGACATTTGCGATATGGGTTGTCCACTTCAGATCCTCTGAGATTTGTAGCCCAAGGTAAGGGTTGTTTTGTACTTGTTGAAGGACATGGTTGTTCAGCGAGTAGAACTTGTTGGTTTTGCTCTTGATACTCATGATATAGCATTTTTTTGCGTTAAATCTCATGCCCCAGTCTTCTGCCCATTTTTCAAGCTTCTGTAGGTCGACTTGTGGTATGCTGTGGTCGTTGGCTGATTTGATGTTTCTGTATAAGAGGCAGTCGTCCGCAAATAGTCGAACAGATGAGTTTACTGAATCTGGCAGATCGTTGATATGGCAGAGGAAGAGTATTGGGCCTAGAACTGTGCCTTGGGGGACTCCTGAGTCCACAGTGACTTCTTCCGAGTGTTCTCCTTCCACCACTACTTTCATTGTCCTCTGTGTTAGGAACATACGTAGCCAGTTATTGATTGTGCCCCGGATTCCGTACGCATCTATTTTTTGTAGGAGTTTGTTGTGTGGTACAGTGTCAAAAGCCTTTGAAAAGTCCAGGATGGCTACATCTGTTTGAATACCTGCGTCGTATGACTTCATGAAGTCGTTTATTGTGGTGAGTAGTTGTGTTTCACAGGAATATCCAGATCGGAAGCCATGGTTTAAGGATGTTAGGACTCTGTGTTTTTCTAGGTGTTTTAGAATGTGTCGACATATTATGTGCTCTAGTAGCTTGCTGGAACTGATGTGAGTGATACGGGTCTGTAGTTTTCAGCTGCGTGTTTGTCTCCTTTCTTGAAAACACATGAGATGTTTGCTGTGAGCCAGTCATTTGGTAGTTGGCCAGTGTCAACAGAGCGTTGGAAGATTGCTTGTAGTCCAGGTGCAATAGCAGCAGAACATTCTTTCAGTATGCGGTTTGGTATGCCGTCTGGTCCTGAGGCTTTTGATGGATTTACTGCCCTAAGTAGTTTCTCTACTCCATTGGTTGTTATGATGAGGATTCCAATAGTTTCTTCCACATGTTTTGATGTTTTTGGAGTTGTTTGGTTTTGATCTTGAGTAAAAACGGATTTGAACTGTTGAACCAAAATCTCTGCTTTTGCTTTGCTGTCACTGATGAGTTTTCCTTTGTTTTTTAGAGGCGATATTCCTATGTTGTCTGATTTCCTAGATTTGATGTACTTCCAGAATGGTTTGGAGTTGTTTTCTTCTAATCCTTTGATGATGTTTTCATTGATGTAGGACCATTCTGCTCGTCTTACTTGTTTCTTTACTTCTTTCTGGAAATGGCGATAGTTTTGCCATTTGTTGGTACGTTTTGCCTGTTTGTATAATCTTGATTTCTTTTTAAACATCTTACGTATCTTGTGGTTTATCCAGGGTAGTTTATTTTTTGATTTAATTGTTCTTGATGGTCTATGTCTGTTCATGCTGGCTAATAACTCTGTTTTGAATGTGTTCCACATGTCTTGGATGTTGCTCTCTTCACTGTACATCTGTTTTAGTTTAGATGAGGTTTCGCTGATCTCTTTGTTTAATTCTTCCCAGTTTGCTTTCGGGAAGATGTAGCCTTTCCTTGGTTTTGTGTGCTGATAGTAGGGTTTGGTGTCGCAGTCTGTAACTATCATTTCATGATCTGAAATACCAGGTGCGTTTTCTGATGTTTTAACCAGGGATGGGTTGGTGGTTAGGACTAGGTCGAGTTGGTTGTTTTCTCTGGTTGGGTATTCGTGTATTTGAGTCAGATTATATCGTATTGTTACTTCCATTAGCTTCAATTGGACATCTCGGTCGCTGGCGTTCTTGTTGACTGTCATTGTATCCCAGTCTATGTCCGGGCAATTGAAATCCCCAGTAAGAATGATGTTTTTGCAGGATTTTGTTGCAAGTTCTAGTGATTTTTCTAATTCTTCTATGCATTTAGAGTTACGATGTGGCATGTAGAAGGTTCCTATTAGTTGTTCTTTCTTTCCTTTTAGTTGTATTTTAACCCATTCTATTTCACACTCTGTGATTAGCTCTGTTTGTTCTGTGGATATTATGTTTTTGTTTATTAATACAAACACGCCTCCCCCGAGGGTTCCTCTATCATTCCTATAACATATATAGTCGTCTGGGAACACTTCGCTTGATTTGATGGCGTCTTGTGTTGGATTTTTTCCAGGTTGTATCCCTTTAAAGGTTGTACCATTAATTATGTCAGGTTTTATGTAATCTACTGCGGCTGTAAATTCAGAACGTTTGTCTTTGATGCTTCTGCAGTTTACTGTTAGTATTCTCAGGTTCCTTTTGTCAGGTAGGTTATATATGTTTTGGCTGTTCTGTGTGGTAGTGTTGCCATTTTTTGCTGATGATGTTGTTGATAGTCTTTGTCTGGGGCTGCTGGCTTTGAGCGGGCTAAAGTTGCTCGATGTGATGGATTCTAACGTTGTGTTTTCATCATGTATTGGGTCGTAGTAGTTGGTGTTGTTGAGCTGGTATCTATGGAAAGTGAATGTTGTGACATTGATGCTATCGCATTTGCAGCATAACCATTGGATATTTGAGTGTTGTAGGAGTTCGTAGTCTTTGGAGCACAGTTCTATGCATGACCGGTGGTGCCAGACACTGCAATCGTCTCAGCATACTCCTTCATTTTCCCAAGTGACTGGGTGCTCACATAGGCCACATGGGTAGATGGATTCTTGTTTCCCCCGCGGACCAGGATTTGTTTCAATGTCGCCTCCAAGTACTGTCTGTAAAGGATACTCTGGAGAACAGAAATTCGGAGAATTTTTCTTTATGTCCTAACTAGCACATTTGAAATGTTTGCTATTTTTATTTGTTGCACAAAAACGTAACTAAATTTACAAAAAAGAGTGAAAGAAAAGCTTACCTGTAAGATAAATGAAGCAAAATCACTTTGCCCCCTTGTTTTTCCATTATAAATGGCAGCCATTTTTGGAGATCCCAAATTTTCAAAAATCACTATATCAAAGAATTTTACAATACCACTTTGACCAAAGAGGTATTTTGCCATCAACTTGTTTTTGTTGACATCAGGGAGTGCATTTTGACGTCATATGACGTCACAATAGAAATTTGAGATTTTTTCCCGTACTTTTTTTACTATGGGAATTCCCCATTCAAATGTAAATATCTAGATTTTTAGAAAATGTATTTAAGCATTTTTAAAAGATGTTATATTTTTCGTTAGGTCTTTTTGGTACTTATAAGATTATGTAAATAAACAAAGGCTTATGTTTTTCAGAAAAAATAAGTTTTGATTTTTTCATTCTCCAGACTACCCTTTACAGACAGTAGTATAAGAAGTAGTGTTATGTTAAGCTTGTAGCTTCTTTTTAGTGGCCAGGTTATTGGTCTCCTGCCAGTGTGTGATAGTCTATTGATGGTAGTACAGCTGAGTAGCTGTTGGTTTTGCCATGATTTTTGTTCTTTGTTGGTACCTAAGCAAGCAATTAGGTGGATTAAAAACAGTATGTTGATGAGGTTTATGTTCATGTTGCTATTTCCTGTTGTTGGTCGTTGACTGCATAATGGACTGTGTTAGCTTGTACTTACAGTGGTTTAGCTCGGAAGAGCCCGTGCATACCAGCTGTTGGGTACAAGCTACCAGCAGTCAAACAATGCCTGTCTTGCGATCTTTAGTAATCAGGTCCTAGCTAGTAATGTGTCTGGGTGGATTCCGTCTACGTAGAGGTTGTAGTTGTAGTATTCTGTCTTTGTTCTTTTACGATTTTTCCTTTTTTTTACTATTTTGCTTGCATGTAAGTCGACTGAAAATTTGGGGCTATGAGAGTTGATGCTGATGTTGAGCTCGGTGACTTTGTTATTTAGCTTTATGATCTGTTGTTCCAACTGTTGATCTTCTTCTGTAAATCTGTCTGGCGTTCTATGGTTGTGTTTAGCGTTCCAGGTTTTGATGGAGTACACTGGAGTTTCTAGGATGGTGATTCTGTAGTTTTCAGTGTTTTTGACTAGTTCAATGCAGTTTTGATACTGTTCTACAATTTCATTGATGGTTGCGTCGTTCGTAGATGTCAATGTGATGAATCTGTTTTCGTATGATGTAAGATTACATGTACCAAACCAGGTGTATATCCAAATGGGTCCGTGTTTGTCTACTTTTTGTTGCAGGTTGTTTTTTAGCCAGTTGTAGCGGTTTTCACTGGTTGCACTACTTTGATTCCACCAGAGTATCTCTCGGTCTGCTTGAGTTGATTGTCTCACTTGTCTTTGTAGCCAGTTTCCTTTGCTGTCTGATAGAACTGCTGGGGTGTATTTTCGCTCTCATGTAGGGACTTCTGCACTGTTTTCATCTAGGAATTTAACTAGTTTGTTGATCGACATGGATTGTGTAATTTTTTTTTTTAAGTCACAGTAGATATGAAATGTTTGTAAGCATGATGTGGGTTGGCGGTTGTTTGTTCAAGTACAAGGTGATGTATTGGGGCCGGCGCCGGTGGGAATTAGCAACTCATTTCAATTTGTGTTTTGTTTACAAATATGTCAAAAAATCAAGATGGCGTCGATATGGTGAAAAAGTTCACAGTTCGTTAAAGTTGTGGAAATGACGGATTTACGCTGAGTTTGTTGATGTTTTATGGTAAGTGGTCAATTATGAATGTTTGTATGCTATTTTCCTGTAATTTGAATCGTTGATGACACTATAATCTTCAAAGTTTCGTCAATTTTTTCTTCTCGTTTGTAAATTACGCCATGCACTTTTGCGCATGCTCTCTCTTTCCCAGGCCTATCTAGGCCATATTATACTTAAAAGTTATTTGAGCTGATAATATGCTGTTTGAACTGTACATATACATGATATACTTAGATTTTCTTCAAAAAAGTTCAAACTGTCCTGATGACCCTTAAAGGTAACAAAAACAACTACCGAACTGGGATTGGGATGATCAATCTCATATATCTCAGGCATTTCAAAAGAAATGATGGATTGAACCAAGTTTTTTTGGCAGGGTTTCATTTAATGTCTAATTATATGCCTTATTTTTTTTAAGCTTGCAGCGAATTTTAAACTTTTCATTAATGATTAAGGTAGAGCGTGGCACTTAGGTCCAGAATGAATTTGTCAATAGATTTTCTTCAAAATTAAAATAAATGTCCAAAATGATGTACTATTTCATAATTTGATTCAAAATTCATGGGTATCTTCCCTACTTTTCGAGTTATATCAAGTTAAAGTATCAGTATTTTACTATGAATTATTTAGGAAAAGCCATAAAAACACACAAAAATGTTCCCGTTACTTTTTTTCCTGTGAATAGATTTCCCTCATTTTTTGACATTTTATAGATCTTGCAACAATCCATCATCTTAAATCAATTTAAAGTGGGGTTTCTTCCCTTGATTTTTACGTACAAGCAAAAAAAAGGAGCCAAAAACTCTGTCCTGCTCAACTTAAACTGCATTCAATTTTAGTTAATAATGTCAGTTGGACCATTTATTTTACTAATGGCTCTTTAAATGTCAAAAACCTGGTTTTTGCCTTTTAGCCTAACAATCAGGTATTAAATTCGAGTGATCGATGTAGGGTCCTGGGAGCCCCTTGTTCTTTCGTCAAGTGTCTTTAATGTCTACTGGTTCGTCTTTACGAGGCTTAATCTCTGGTACTCTTTTACTTCTTTAAATGTTCATAACTTTTTATCCGATTAATCCATCTTTCAACTTTGTCAAAATTGTTCAAAACACAAGGTTTCTTTTCTTGGAATGCACATGGTCGATATCCTTGGTGCTGGATTTGGCTTTCCTGTTTGAACCTTTTGGCTTTGAGTACTTTTTATTTAATACTTTTGGTTTTTGACCTTCCAATGTTTTGATTCAAATGCTGCTGATGAGCGGTTACTCCTTGAAATATCGATATACAGCAGAGCCAAATTAACCGTTTTATACCCGTTTTGGTACTTGTATTTTGTCAAAACTTTGTAACCATTGTTTAATAAATTAATTTAGATCAATATCAATCTGAATGCTTAAAATCTGCTGTATATAATAACATGAAGTAAAACTGTCAGATGCTAATTTTATGACCCATAATTTTTCCCCGTTCTTTTTCTAAGCAAACTTGATTAGATTTGTTGTAAAACCGGTTCCAGCAAACACGCACTATTTTAAAGTGAATGATACGAAATGTAGTTAGGCTATACAATTGGCAACCTGGTTGTGTAATGCATTGTGATATATTAAATACTTGCCATTGTTTGTATTAAAGAGACATTGGGTCACAATAGGTCACCGTGGGGTCATAAAAGAGTTCAAAAAAGCCTAGTGAAGTGATTGAACAGTGTACGGACCTTGTGACGGTTACTGGAACTGTGACGAGTTTGTATTTTTATTAAACAGTGAGGAACATGTTCCGGAAGAGTATGCAGTTCCCGTTTGTTGCAACACTCCCGTCGCAATGCTAGCCTGTTAAAGACAAAAACCCATGATAAAACCACATCTGTACTCACCTGACAGATAGAAATCCCATATTTGTTTGCGAGCACATTGAGATTTCAATAAAATTCCTTGAAATATATTCATTATTACGTCATACGAGTTTGTCTGCGAGCACATGGAATTTTTAATAAAATTCATGAAAATATATTCATTTTCACTTCATATGAACTATTTATCCATTCGGTTGGTCTCTTGTTTGGATTTCTGTCGGCCATTTGAACTTCTTTGGGTTTTATCTTCAACCTATAAGACTGTTTTTTAGCACACGAACACCCAATTTTCTTTCGAGCAAGGCCTTTATCATAAAAACGCACAATTTACAACATAGCAATATAAAAAACGTTGAAAAAATTGTACTTTTTTGTTTTTTGTTCGCGTAGCGTATTCCTTTCTTTAGGACCCTTCTCAAGTCACTCTTTAATGTGCCTGTCCTAAGCCAGAAAACTTTACAAAAGCTTATGTTTGTATTTCGTCGAATTTATGTTAATTGTTTTGTATTTTTGTCAAGAAGAGGATCTTTCAATGCACTTTAGGATTGGGCTTGAATCATATGTTGGTTATTTTCAATCCAGGGTCAATTGAAAAACAGCGAGCAGCGACCACTGGTCACCTTAAAGTCAGCAGCTGCCTGGCTGTTTTTCTTTGTGGATTTCAAAAATTGTCGTTTATATTGTAGGTTGTGTCGTGTACACTTATTCTACATCTCATTATCTTTTATCTAAACCTGAGTAATTTTCTCGAATTGGGATACACCCTAATTTTTGTCCAAAAAAATCGCCCAAAAGGATACATGTAAGTGTCTTGGTACCTTTCGCCCTATTCTTGTTTATCATATTTTATCAATCACATTAAAAGTAAAACGTGTTAGATAAGGTCAACTTTAAGTCTAGATAGTGCAGATCAAGACTCATCTCAGAGACTAATAAGAGCCACATAAAGTACTTATCGAACCTGGTATTTTTTTTATTTTTTTTTTTAGGAATTCAGCCTTGTTGGCTCAACAAAATCAATTGAAAGCCTTAGAGGATTTGCAGAACAAGTTAATGAATAATTTAGATGGACTAGGTGACATCAATATTGGTGGTAATTTGGACCAATTGGGAGACCAGCTTGGCAGTTTAGGGGACAAGTTAGGGGATCAGTTCGGAGATCAATTCGGAAACCTCGGGGATCAACTCGGACAACTTGGAGATCAATTGGGAGATCTGCAGAAAGAGATTGGGAACCAGTACGGAAATTTAGGTGATAACTTCGGAAATATGGGTAATAACTTCGGAAATTTGGGTGACCAACTTGGTGATGCTTTTAGGAATTTGAATGACAAAATGGGGGATTCCTTCGGAAACATGGGAGACCATTTCAATAATATGGGTGACAACTTTGGTGATGCTTTCGGAAATCTAAAAGACCAAATGGGAGGATCTTTTGGAGATATGGATGACCACTTTGGTAATCTTGGTAACCAGCTCGACGACGCATTTGGAAACCTCAACAACCAGATGGGTGGTAACAGCTTTGGTGACTTTAAATGGCCGTAAACTGGAGTTTTTGGCAGCTCATGTATCTTGTTTCTCATTATACATGTAGTTGTTGTGTGGGTTTTCGAGTCATCAAAAAAATGTATTAGTCACAGTTTCATAAATAATCTACCTAGCTATTTTGCCAGTCATCATCCACATAAAAGAATTCTTTAGTTTTGTCAATAAAGAAACGTGAGCTATGTTGTAGTTCTGATTTTTTTATAGGTATTGACTTTATAAAAAATGGTATAGTTTAATAAATTAGTTAAGATCAAGATCAATCTGCATACTTAAGCATGCTATAGATAAGAACATGAAATAAAACGTTCAGATGATATGTTTACAATTTGAAAACTTAGTTGAGTTATTTTTCAATAGATGAGGTTTTTGAACTAGTCGGTTCAAAACGGAGATTTTAATTTAATATGAGATAGGCATTGCCTAAATGCGAGCACAGCAAAAATATAAGTTTATTAATGTTGACTCTGTAGAGTTATTGTCTCAAGCATATTATTTCTATTGACCATGACACTATCAATCAAGAGTATAAAAGTTAATTAGTGATCGTCTCATGCCTCGGTACTTCTTTATCTCGTATCTAAAGAGTGATGTGTACCACAAGAGTCATAAAATACCAATAAATCAGATCCTCACAGCATCTAATGACACACCAGTTAAACAAAGAATGTTTTGATACATGTGCAAGAGAATTCCTTTATAGAGTTTACGACCTCAAGACCAAAAACAGCTGATAAAGCAATTAAATGGCTACTTCGTAAGATAAGTTGCAATAGGGACGATATTTGATAAAAACAAAAATAAAATATACAAATTTATTATGATCAATAAAAATAAACAAGAACAGTTTGGCCCTTGGGAGTCAACTCAGCTATAACAAATTTAGACCGGCCTCTGCCGTGAAAGTTTTGAGCATTCGTAAGAAGCTAAACAAACTTAAAGGGCAGAGACACTCCCGTCAATTGAACAGGAACGGTGCATCGTTCCGAAGGAGCAAAGCGTTGCTCTGGTACAGCGCAGCATGGCTGTTTAGGAATTCTAGTTTTAATTGACGGTGGTGGTAAAAATAATTTCTTGGGGGAATATATGAAATAAGTTTCATGAATGGCCATTTCATGAAAGCTAAGAATAACTCCCAGATCGATGATAAGTTGAAGGTGAGTGGTTGGGGTTGGTGGCGGATCTAAAATTTCCAAATGTTAATTAAAAATATGAAAATGGAAAAACGTCCATATTGCAAGAAGTATCGTGAAAATCTTACTGAAGTACAACCATGCATACTGACATGTGCCTACAGCCAATCAGAGTGCTTTGTTGGAGAAGGAGGAGCAAGGACGTCATCATGAATAAACCACGCTTAAAATAGATATAAGCTCCATTTATTAATGTTGACTCTGTAGAGTTATTGTCTCAAGCATATTATTTCTATTGACCATGACACTATCAATCAAGAGTATAAAAGTTAATTAGTGATCGTCTCATGCCTCGGTACTTCTTTATCTCGTATCTAAAGAGTGATGTGTACCACAAGAGTCATAAAATACCAATAAATCAGATCCTCACAGCATCTAATGACACACCAGTTAAACAAAGAATGTTTTGATACATGTGCAAGAGAATTCCTTTATAGAGTTTACGACCTCAAGACCAAAACAGCTGATAAAGCAATTAAATGGCTACTTCGTAAGATAAGTTGCAATAGGGACGATATTTGATAAAAACAAAAATAAAATATACAAATTTATTATGATCAATAAAAATAAACAAGAACAGTTTGGCCCTTGGGAGTCAACTCAGCTATAACAAATTTAGACCGGCCTTTGCCGTAAAAGTTTTGAGCATTCGTAAGAAGCTAAACAAACTTAAAGGGCAGAGACACTCCCGTCAATTGAACAGGAACGGTGCATCGTTCCGAAGGAGCAAAGCGTTGCTCTGGTACAGCGCAGCATGGCTGTTTAGGAATTCTAGTTTTAATTGACGGTGGTGGTAAAAATAATTTCTTGGGGGAATAAATGAAATAAGTTTCATGAATGGCCAAAAAACTCAGATGAGAATCAGCTGAGTGCCCCCAAGAAAGGAGAGTCAGAGGAAAGGGTTCAACCTTCAACTAGTCATCGATAAAAATGAAATTTTAACTTGTGTATGAATGCATGCAGTATAATAAAATAAAGAACTTGAAATAATAAATAAATCTATAACAAAAATTTGTAATACTAATAACATGTTGATAATAATGAAAAGAAACTAAGCTATGAATTTTCTGAGCTCATCTAATTGACGACTGATAAATATGTAAATATCTACAATAACTATCTGATTTATATCTACCAAGAACTTTAATCATAATATCTTGTTATCCTGCTTAACCCGCACTGGTAGCAGCTCCTTGAAAGGAAAGGATCGCCGTTGTATAATTAAGGGTCAAAACCTGATCTTTGCAAAACAAGTTTCAATATGTGAAAATATGATCTAGTTAAACTTCGTAAAAATTCGTTCACAAAGAGAGGTTCTGTAAAACAATCTTTAAATTTGGCATTCCTAAAAAAAATAAAACTTTTAGATGGTCATTGGACAAATAGATTCTCAAGTTTCGATTTTTTTTTAAATTTCAAACCGTACCTGAAATGTCAAAATTTTTAGAATGCAAATAGTAAATTCACCAAATCTCAAAAAAAAACAACAAATAATGCTATTGACAGTACTGTAAATACTCCGTATTTTAAAAAAATAAATAAATAAAAAAAAAAAAAAAAAAAAACAATCAGTATACCTTTTAAACATACCCTTCCTTAAATCATTAACAAATATGATTAAAACTGAACAGTGATGGTAAGTCGAACATCATGGATTCTTGAATAGAAATTAAAGAATAGAATAACTTTATGTATTAATCTCGTACCATTGCATATGGTTTATTGAGAAATAAAGAGATATAAAAAGAGATATATGGATTCTTGAATAGAAATTAAAATAATATCAAGCTTAGGAAAAAATTCTCCCTGTGGAGTTATTATGGGGTTCATGTGACCCAAGGTAATAAGTAAAATGATATTATACAAGTTAATTCACGAAGGATTCGAAAGTCATCGGCTTATTTGTAGCAAAGCCCGTCTGGTGTCCTCATCGGATGTTCTGATATACCTTCTATAACAGTCTGAATTCCACCTGTCTAACATGACATGTTCAGTTATCCTGGCGCACTAAATAATTTAAAGTTGCACGAGTTTACATCTCTTATGCGAAAAGAATGTCCAATCAAATCCTAATTGCTTAAGTAATGTTTAAATTTTGATACTTTACGGATCGCCATTATCATCTATAAATAACGCATCATCTCCTCTAGCTCCATTAATCACTCGGTAATTAAAGTATTTTCTCAGTAAGTTAATAAAGGGACAAATACTTTTGTTTGTCAGTCACACCTTGGCGAAGTGTATCGGTCATCAAAGCTTTTAAATTCTGACGAAACGAAAGAAATGTCATTAATCGTCCTGTGAGATCCTGGATCAAATGTTTGTTTAAATGTCATGAATGTAAACTCTTCAAAACACGAGAAGCCGAAAAATTATCCAAATGATTATTCAATTAATACATAATGCATTATTCTATGTATTCATATATTTATATACCAATTTCCTTATTCTTTTAAATCATCCATAAATCTAACGTCATTAATTCTCAACCAAATGATGAAAAAAAAAAGTTGTGCGACAGATCAACACGGAGAGTTATAGATGCTAAAGGACAAGTCGTCGAAAAAGATTCATCTTGCTGTAAAATTACCTAGACCAGATCCAGATTATGCCCATAGCTGACAAATTGACATAGTGCAATGTTTGTGAAACATGTAGTGTCAGTGTTAATTTATAACATTCAAGTTTTCTATACTTCCCGCATCACAGTCAAGTGGCAGATACTTGCGACATGTGAGGCCCCTGCTATATTCAGTCATTCCTTGTAGGTGTTGATATAAAAATGGCGAATTGCGTTTCAAATGTTCTACAGGTTCTTTAAAAGTTATTGTTTGTTTTTTCCAAGAACTGAATGGCATTTTCTGAAACTCATAATGTAAGAAATTAGATTGGGAATATGCAACATACTACATACAGCTTAAACGATGATATGCATGCACAAAAAAGTAGCTGTACCTGACGAATTTGGCGTGAATAAAGTACATGTGCTTTTGAAAACAGTAAACGCAGAACATAGATAAAAAAGCAGAGCATTTATTGAGAGTTCACACTTAGTTAAACACGACTGCCCATTCCTTAGATGTAATAGCTTACACAGTTATATACTGCACTGATTGAGAAGTTTGAAATACATATAACTACAAGTACATATATATAACAGAGGGGTATTTAAAATCTGAAATTTCTGAAACACCGGCATCTGTATACTGCATGCTCAATTAAATACAACTGGTGCTGACAAGACAAAATGTACGAGTTTATATCCAAGTAGATCATTAAAAGTATTTGTTTAAAGTGTCATTAAAAAGTATTGTTTGTAGACGCATTGCTTCGTGTAGGCCTGCATACATGTAGGTGTACAAATACTATCAATACTCTCAAATGAGAGCCGAAATACACGTAAGTTCTGAGTGCGAATATATGAAGTATCATGATCATGATGTAGAATAACACTTTGCCCTTCTGTTTAAGCATAATTTCATTAAAATATAAATAATAACTTACCAACTATCAACGGAAAGACTGTTAAAAATAAAATTAACATGTCAGCTGACCCCCCCTTTTTTATATTTTGCATAATTTAATGTAGATACGAAGAGATCAGCAGATTGAAATATGTTATGAAAGGCTATGAATCGATAGTAATTGTATATTCAATATTAATACAATTTAAAATTCTAAATTGTACAAGATAGAAACCAATCACTTAACTAGTTGAACTGTCGAATATAATGTAAAAATATATACAGGCCGACTATTTATAGTGACGGCATGAGTAAGTATAAGAATTTTAGATTTATATATGCTTCAAATCAATTATCATATGGTTTATTCTTCTTTATATAATAGAATTTAAAACATGATTGTTTTATTGGGAAGTATTAAACTCATGTACTTGCCTTCAATGATAAAATCTGCCTATGTGCTGGTGTTTGAATAAGCAAGCCGGGGAAGGAGCGCACACCATGGGTCCGATGTATTGCCACTTAGAATTGTTTGATTTAGCAGGCCGGTAAAAGAGCGCACAATATAAAGGAATGTTATCATACAGGTCTTATTGGTCCCGATGTAGCGCCACTGAGAATAGTCTGCCTATGTGCTGGTGTTTGAATAAACAAGCCGGGAAAAGAGCGCACCGTTAAGAAGGAATGTAATTCTACAAGTCTAACTTGTCCCGACGCAGCGTCTAGAATAAACACCAAATTAGTCCAAACGGTTTCGTCCACGAGATTGCATCTAAAAGTCTGACAAATATGATATTTCCGAAAGCTCGTTATCATTCACATTTGCGCTGTTTAATTAAATCATTTGAAGTTTTAGAATCAACGTTAGAAATTTCCACAATTAAGTGAACCATCTGCTATAAATGACGAAAAGAAAAACCTGCACTCCAATGTTTCAAATACATTATCGTAAACCATGTTACACAGGTCTTTTATTATTTTAACGTTTGATAACATTGACTAAAACATCTAAAATTTCCAAATGTTAATTAAAAATATGAAAATGGAAAAACGTCCATATTGCAAGAAGTATCGTGAAAATCTTACTGAAGTACAACCATGCATACTGACATGTGCCTACAGCCAATCAGAGTGCTTTGTTGGAGAAGGAGGAGCAAGGACGTCATCATGAATAAACCACGCTTAAAATAGATATAAGCTCCAATGTCAATGAACAGCTTATTTGTATTTTACATACCTTTTGAGTTGAAGAAAGCCCCCCTCCTATACCATGAAACATCAAAGATGGATCACCTTTTTGGCCCTCGTATGACAGAGTTCCACGCCTCAATTGAGGAATAAAATCGTTTAGAATTCAGAATATAAGATCTAGAGGACCCCATTCCCGAAAAGACGTGGACACTTTTGATGCACTGTTTTGATCGTATCACAGGGACTTGCTCCCCTATATCAATATTTTGTTAGAGTCAATGTGCGGTACGAAAAAAAACACGGTTTTTTTTTCGTACTGCACATTGACTCTAACATATTGATATTGGGGAGCAAGTCCCTGTGATCGTATTTATTTTTGTTTTGATCAGTTCATTTTCTAGAACGTTCAGTTTGGGGCGAATGAGCGAAAAATATGTACTTAAAAAATGAAGTAACTCATCGTCATCAGAATATTTTATCCTTGTTCTATATTTTATACATAGAAATTTTTTTGGAAGGCGATCAAAATTGGTAATTATTTTCAAATTCACATCGAACCTGTGTGCACGTGAAATTGTGAGCAGAATATCCGGACGAAAAAAAATCAATATCAGCATAAGGCAAATATTTCGCAAAACTTGCCGTAGAGCTCTCCGCTCTCAAACCAAAAGTAAGATATATGGATGGTTCTCCGCTTCTGTTCTTAGTTTATAAATATGGTAGAGAAATGCATCAACCTTCATTTGGTTGAGTAATCCTTCGTTGTTTAAAAGCCAAGTCCATGTTCTGCTGTGGAATAGACATAAATGAAAAAAAGTTTCAAATAGAACGAGTATATCTACAATGTGCATTATATGTCACAAACACAGGCATTTTATTTTTCTTGTTGTGTGTAATCATGAAAAGAATCTGACCCTCACTATATAATTATTTCTACTCGGAAATAGTATATAGACGAGATGATTTTTTTTTACTCGTTATTTATAAAAAAAAATTAAAAAAAGAAAATCCTGGATCCAAACGCCTGTTGTCACAAATTTTGTGTGAAATTTGCTTGAAAATCCCATTCATATTGATCACTGACGAGTTGCCGGAGATGTAACGACCCCTACAGACCACTATAAAGTATACCATTAATATTGATCACTGACGAGTTGCCGGAGATGTATATAACGACCCCTACAGACCACTATAAATGAAAATCCATTAATATTGATCACTGACGAGTTGCCGGAGATGTAACGACCCCTACAGACCACTATAAATGAAAATCCATTAATATTGATCACTGACGAGTTGCCGGAGATGTAACGACCCCTACAGACCACTATAAATGAAAATCCATTAATATTGATCACTGACGAGTTGCCAGAGATGTAACGACCCCTACAGACCACTATAAATGAAAATCCAATAATATTGATCACTGACGAGTTGCCGGAGATGTAACGACCCCTACAGACCACTATAAATGAAAATCCATTAATATTGATCACTGACGAGTTGCCGGAGATGTATATAACGACCCCTACAGACCACTATAAATGAAAATCCATTAATATTGATCACTGACGAGTTGCCGGAGATGTATATAACGACCCCTACAGACCACTATAAATGAAAATCCATTAATATTGATCACTGACGAGTTGCCGGAGATGTAACGACCCCTACAGACCACTATAAATGAAAATCCATTAATATTGATCACTGACGAGTTGCCGGAGATGTAACGACCCCTACAGACCACTATAAATGAAAATCCAATAATATTGATCACTGACGAGTTGCCGGAGATGTAACGACCCCTACAGACCACTATAAATGAAAATCCAATAATATTGATCACTGACGAGTTGCCGGAGATGTAACGACCCCTACAGACCACTATAAATGAAAATCCATTAATATTGATCACTGACGAGTTGCCGGAGATGTAACGACCCCTACAGACCACTGTAAAGCATACCCGGCGTCTATAATATTTTCAAACAGAGGGGGGGAGAAAGATCTAAAAAAATGTTTTTATGAGCTACGGATGACCCAGCCCTTCTTTAAAAAATAAAAAAAATATTGCCCCGAACATGTAGAACATGAGGTTCGGATCTTATCCAAGTTGTTCATGTGTTAATAAACGATAAAGAGATGTGAAATAAGTGAACCCGACACAACCAACATAAAGTAACGGCAATTTAAACTAGAATTGCGGTCTTCCATGAAAGATATATGTCTCCTGCCTCTTAAAATATACTGTTAACAGGAAGTAAATGAGTTACAGGCAAAACATCGCTTAACACCATATAGTGTGGTTGTTACTTGTAGTTGGCCGGAAAACTGCGACGGAAATTTTTGTGACGCAGTAGGACGAAGCAGGACGACGCAAGACAGCGGATGGTGCTAAAGTTATCCCTATATGTCGCTTCTGCAACACAGCTAGCAAAACATGTCTGCTTTTTAAACAAACTAGCACACACACACACAGGAATTATGTACCTTTAAAAAGAAAACCGTAATATGTGTTCCTTACAAATCTTTTACAGGTCTGTCTATCAAGAGATTTTTTTTTTGGTTTTGTCAGGTTATATAACTGCGCCCTAAGCTACTATATTAATTCCTGTGTGCTTAGTATATGGCAGTTATTCCTTCATAACACCAGAACTTTTTCGATTTTCAGTACTTCTTGTTCAATACTTTTGGATTTTGGCCTTCCAATGTGATGATTCAAATGGTCCGAGAAATATATATGTACAGTATACAATGTATGGAAGGTGCGCTGCGTAAAAACGATTGAGAAGTACACCCACTATAATTGATTAGTGCTTTTATGCTGGCTTGTGGGTAAATCAGACGAAAAAGACACCCGGAATTGGGAATTTACATCTAAAATGCCAGAAATATGCCTACATGTAATAGTAATGTTTTTTACTGGAAACTATTATGAAGGCATTTATGTTACTAATGGCTTAAAATTTAATTTAGTTTTTAAAAATGCGAATTAAATACTTTTATACATAAATATTCCGAAAATCACGTATATAAAACATCATAAGTATTTAAAACATTTTTTTTTATCCTAAAGATAAGCTACCTAAATAACAATATATTGAAAGGTAGAGAGTCGTTTTATTGTGACCTTTAATGATAATAAACGACATCGGTGCACAAGTTGTGAAGTACATATGCGAAAGTGTTTTAGTACATCCACACAAGTTGAATTGTACTTCTTTTAACGATTGGCGAAGGTTAAGATGTGCAAATGCGACAGTTGAGATGTACAACTGATTTAGTTGAGAAGTACAACGAAGAGTTGAAAGTACCAATAGGTAGATATTATTTGTTGCTTTACCTCGTCACGATTTAAGTCACATTGGTGGATTTTCAATTTCTCACGGTTCAGTTTTGTAAGTGTGTTTTGTTTTCTGTTATCCGATTATGTTTGCTAGATTCGTCTTTGATCTTTCTGAGTTACTCATCGTTACATCTGCAAATGCGACTTTTTGTTTTAATAATAATATTTCCAGACGAAATCGAAATGAAATAGTCAATTTTCAAAAAAAAAAAAAAAAAAAAATCCATAAATCATTAGCTTTTTCATGTTTGGACCATATGGTTTGATCATTGATAAAATAAAAGGGAGTCGGCGGTAAAGTTGTTAACTTGTCGGGCTACTAACACTGAGTGTCGTGGTTCCATCATTGTCTGAGGTAAAAATTTCATGAATCAATTTTCCGACTCTCTTCTCAACACCATTTGTGAGAGTGGTTTCGAGGAACGATGCCCAGTCCTTCGAAATGGCAAAAAGATGTCGTTTTTTAATATGGTGAGAGGAATATCTTATGCTAGCTTTAATAGTTCGTTAAAACTTTAAAATCCTCTCTTGTTTGTTCGTGCTTGTTTTGTTATGTAATGACCGATTTTGCCTTCGCTCTTCTTGACTTTTGGCTTCGGACTGCCCGATTGGTGTCTCTTGTCTTCTTGTATATTTCGATAAGAGGAGGCTCAATTGTGCCGCTACAACGTTCACGCTCGCAAACTGCAAGACAAAATTTTGTAGCGATATATACGGTTTTCAAGTTTCATGTAATTGTAAAATATAGTGATTTGTATGGTCCAAAAAAATGCGAAAATTGTCATTTTATGCCACCCGCGACGCCATGTCGGGGGCACTAGGTTTACTTATGCTCGTACGTCTGTACGTATATGTATAATTCCGCAAAGCGTTTCTAACCGTAAATGGAAAAGAGTTGGTACTTGGTAAGAAAGTTCAGTATGACAAACAATGCATCCTAAGCCATAAGCGACTCTCAGATTTTTTTATTTGGGGCCAACGGGGGCATCCGCGTCCCATGGACACATTCTTTCTTTACCCCTTTTGTTTAATCTAAGTAAAGTCGTTGTCATTTTGAACAAAATTTCGAATTCATTTTTTAAGACAGAGCGTGACACTGGTTATGTGACCGCGAAAAGCAAAAGTGCAACAATATGTGCAAATGTCATTAAATATGAATAAAATTTAAGCTAAACAGTTTTTTTATATTAAAAGTTTAGGAATACTTTTGAATTATTATCTTGAAACTCTTCAATCAAACGTATATACATGTAAATACATTTTTTTTCAAGGGAAATAATTCATACAAAAACTGACAAAAATTTCAAAGGATTATAATGTTTTAAGCAAGTGACCCACTTTTTGTAGTTTTAATTCAGAACATGTTGAAAAAAGATCATATTGATAGAATTTTTCTTGAGAACATATTTTATGCAAATATTTTTATCGTTCTTGTATAAATTAGGCACACTTTGAACCCTGATACTAGGAAAACAAGGTAAGTGACCTTGCTACGCCTGACACGCGTTTCCTTTATTTATAACTTATTAGAGGCGCTCTCGAAATTTATCTGTTTTCAATCGCGTTGTATGCAAAGTTCTCGCAGCGCTCTGTATTGTCGGGTCGGGGAAAAATTGAGTATGGATATGACCCTTTTAAAGATTACATCCTTAAGTAAATTTCTTGTTAAAGGTGATTGCCGATTTTTATTTAAATTTAGTATTTTTCATGTTCAAATGTGTATAACCAAAGTACACTGTTGTACTGATAAACTTTAGCTTATGTACTATTCAACATGTGCTTGTGTACTATTCAACTAGTGCACTCTCAAAAAAGTTGTACTTCACAACTATAACATGAAATATTTTACTTGCTTTGAAAGATAGATTTGTAGCATTGCTTAATACCTTTATTTCATCTATTTTATTATATGTTTATTGAGGAAATTGCTTAAAGTATACAATATATACATGTTTTATTTTGTTTGTTAGCCCATTTTCATGTAGCGGCTACTTTATTTCAAAAAATGAACAAAACTTTTTTATTCTTACTTGACGGCCATTGATTTTAGTTAAAAACGAATGTCATTTCATAGGACAATGTAAAGTATAGTAAAAAAAAGTGCCAATTAAATTCAAAGGAATGACTGCTTACAAGTCCTTTTTTTCATATAAAAAGCCATAAAATATGCAGACGGTTTTTTAGGTTGCACAAGTCAACTATGACGTATGTACTTCTCAATCATTTTTACACAGCGCACCTTCCATACATTGGTATAATCAAGCTTACCCATTTTTGGCCGGATTTCACTAGTAAAAATCCGGGTCATAAAATGGTGAATGTCGGGCGGGTGTGCGGGCGGGCGGGTTGAAATACTTTTGTAAAAGTTTTCTCATCAACTACCGATCACAGCCTCTTAATATTTAGTATGCAGAATCAGCATGGGCTGTAATAACGTGTGATTTGATTTCAGGTCTATCGCTCACCCTAAGGTTCTTCCTACCCCAGACATAGGTAGAATATCTTAGTAATAATTTGGTTCCCCAGTTTGGTATGTTTGGTTATATTGTTCTATGCTCTTCATATTCATACAGTGTTTGGCATTTTCAATATTTTTGGTAGAGCGCCTCTGATGAGTCTTGAATAGACGAAACGCGCGTCAGGCGTAGCAAAATTTATTGTCTGGAACTTTGTTGTCATTTGTATTTCACCTACTTCCTGTTTATCGACTTTGTTAATATTTTACATTAATGTTCAATAATAGAAAATTTTCATAACAGATTCCTCAGCAACTACTAATCACAGTCTCTTGATACTTGGTATACAGCATCAGCATGGGCTCCCATAACGTGGGATTCGATTTCAGGTCTGTGGCTCGTATACTTCCTGTTAAACGAAATCCGGCCATTTCTGTCTTTGATCCATTTCTATCTCAGTTTTTATATTTTTGAAACCACTGGGTTGATAAACGCTGTTGGTAGACCAGTGGTTCCCAAGGTAATCACAAGTTTGGTCGTCAGACTTGTCTGACACGAATTTATGAACACATTTTTATACTTTTGTCGTCGTTGAACATGAGTTCCGATTGTAAAATTCAATTGTACTGCACATGGTCGATATCCTCGGTGCTGGATTTGGCTTCCTTGTTCGAACGGTTTGGTTTTAAGTACTTTTCGTTTTCAACAGTTTTAGAATTTTACCTTCCAATGTTTTGATTCAAATGTTGCTGATGAGAGGTTACTCCTTGAAATATGCATATACATAACAATGTATAACCAATGTAACCGTTTTTATCTCCGTTTTGGTATTTGTATTTCATAAATTCTTTAATTTTGTTCACATTATTTTTTTCTCTTTAGCATTTTTCTCTTGATTTCGATAATCATTTTTTAATAGATCATGCAATATATTTTATTTCAGTTTTTCATGATATTTTCAAAAGTGAGGGTGACTACTAGTAATGCCTAGCCATCAAAGGGACTAACATCATTTGATCGTGGTCACTCCTAGGAAATCTCGAATCGACCCACGGGTAAATTTTACGAACACATTGATTTTTTTCATAACCATCTGCTTTATCCGACTAGACGCGAATCAAGTAAAATAATTATTTCCCATCCTTTTTTTTTCAAAATGGCCCTGTCACACTATAACGTTTAAGCTAGCCAACATGTGCCGAACTTTCAATAATCACCAGAACGACGAAAAACAATATTTTTATTACGAAACTAAATTTACATGATGTTTAATGTATCTATAGTTATTATTTAACAATACATTTAAGACAGTCAATAGATCTATTTGGGCTATTGTGAAGTAATACTAAAATAAAAAGAACAGAATTCCCGGCCTCTCACCGAGAGCAAAAAAAAGTTAGAGGAATGTTATGAATGCGTTCTGCAATAGTCACACATGCGCTCTAGACAATCGTCAAGTACGCTGGACAAACGATATAGATAAGTTTTGAATAAGTTTGTCGTGCATTGCAGGCAGTTAGTCTGACGTTTTGTGATCGTTCACCGAAATATTTTTTGAAACTTTTTACAGCGACTGCCAACGTGTTCCAACGTTTCAGAAAATTATTCGAACGTACGTTCGGCTCACGTCGGCTAAAACGTTATAGTGTGATAGGGCCATTATATAGCCAAACAATATATTTTATAGTACTATAAATGATATTTTAGAAATTCAAATTACATAAGCACATTATATGGTTTGCAATATACATAAGGCATTTTAGAACCAATCCTGCCATCTTTTTTGCACATATTGGTATTTTGTTTAAAATTTATAAACTATCTAGCCTTGGCAGACAAAAACTATTTAATGTATTTTATCAAATTGGAAGCAATTAAAGCACATTATAATAATTTTTAGAATTTGCCGTACTAAATCAAAGGGAAATAATTTATATAGAATGAATTGGATTTTTTTTCCAATTTTCAAGAATATCTTGAAAAAATGAACAGTGGCCCTATATTTTTTCAGCCAATTTCGAAGAGCTTTTGGAAAGGGACTTTACTTCAGATTTTGAACTGGTTCTATAGAAGGAATTCTTCTTTTGGTGCCTCTATATATTGTAGGCCTTCTCCCTATATATTCTATATAAGATTATAAACATTTTGCTATTTTAAGAAAGCTGATATCTATCTAAAATGAACGGCGACCTCCTCTTTTTATTTAATATTTTTTAATCAATAATATTTTAATCAAAAATATTTTAATCAATACATTTCATGGTCTATCGATGTGCCAAAATTAAAAAAATAAAATCTTTAGTACTAGAATTCTAATAGCCCTGATACACCTTATTTCAGATTGAAGCATTTCATCATTATATTGTACAACCTCACACCATGTATATTTAATGGCCAACAAACTTGGTATATTTGTTGATCAAAATATGCATGGTTTGACACAATTATCGTTCGGAATTTCGATTTGTTAAAAAAACAAGAGGCTCCCAGGAGCCTGAATCGCTCACCTGACTTCAATGACCGATGGAATGAAAATAATTGGGTGTACCTGAGGTGAAAAACTCAAATAAACGATCATCACACAAACATGTAAAGCCAAACATTCAAGCAAACAAAAGCTTTTCTTAATCTTTCATAGGTTCAATTTGCAAGGCAATTACCCAAAACTTGACAATTACGGGGCATCTTTAAAGAGGGGTCATCTGACAGCTTCAGTCTATGGATATTTATGAAGAGCTCAGGAAGCAACCATTTAATTTCTATGGAGGGGCTATGGATATTATCTTCGTCCTGCCTTTTATTTTTAGAAAAAAAACGAGCCTGGATTTGCCAATTTTCTTTTTTATTCTTCAAGCTACTATATTTTTTTTTAATCAAAAATACCATCCTGCCTTTTTTTAATTCAAAACACTATCCTGCCTTTTTATATCTGGATTTTTGCCATGCTGTTTCACCATAGCCCCCCCCCCCATAAAAATCAAATGGTCGCTCCCTTAGCTCTCCTGTCATGACCATATATCTATGAAATTTTAATAAGATAAAATAACGACGAATACTTTTGGTTGATCTCGTGATATAAACAAGTAAACGACAAATAAAAATAAAAGAAGAAATACAGAATATTATAATTTAATTGTTTTTGCATAATGAATCCTAGAAGAATAAACACGCACACTAAAAAATAGAAGAAAGATATAAACGAAGTCCCAAAATGAGCTTCATTATAATAATAAGTTAGTTAATAATAATAATCTTTATTAGCATAATTACGTCCATTAGGACCAAAGCAACATACAGATAATACAAAACGCACAAGCTGAAATAAAAGTCACATGTATAGATCAATTTGAATAAAAACAAATGATCCATATGAAAAAAGAACTTGTCGAAATTAAAATCACAACAAAATAATTTTAAGGCTACGATCTGATATACCAGACGCTCGGTTCGTCCATCGAATACTCTTTAGAGGCCATCTACTCATACAATTGAAAATGTTCAGCACTGTTAAGAGCATAGAACAGTGAAACTTCAAAGATGCCACAAGGACAATATACCAAGTACAAATGCTTAGCGTATTAAAAAAATATACATTAATTAGGTTATGCTGTATATGCATATTTCAAAGAGAAACCTCTCATCAGGAACATTGCATTTGTCGAAAAACAAAACCAAAGGATTACAAAAA
Organism: Arcuatula senhousia; assembly: GCA_963971305.1. Lineage (NCBI taxonomy): Eukaryota > Metazoa > Mollusca > Bivalvia > Mytilida > Mytilidae > Arcuatula > Arcuatula senhousia. The sequence continues at coordinate 3,685,023 of OZ020317.1, read as the reverse complement.
TGTTAGCAAAAAAAATCTATCGAACAGGAAAGCCGAATCCAGCACCAAGTATCGAGAAAGTTCAGTTCAAGGAAATATGCTTGGTTTTTAAAATAGTTTTGAATTGAAACGATCGGATATTCGATTGATAGAAAAAATAATATATTGGTAAATTTGTGTTAGACAAGTCTAACGACAAGGCTTGTTCCCTTGGGGGCCTCTAGTCCAACAGCAGCGATTATCAACACAATGGTTCAAAATACAAATACCAAAACGGGTATTGAAGTAGTTACTTTAGTTATGGTGAATATGCATATTTCAAGGACCAGTGTTTTAGTCTAAACATTGGAGGGTTAAAAACCAAAAGTTTAGAATGAAAAGTACTGTAAACCAAAACCTTCGAGCAGGGGAGCCAAATTTTGCACCGAGGATATCGACTGTGTGCAGTACAAGGACCACAACCTGGCATATAGATAGAAGCAGAGTTATCAATATGGCATTTGAATGTCAAAAGTCCGAAAGGGCAGAGACAAAACCAGTAAACACCAAGAGAACGGGACAAAAACACAAAAATGACTAAATATAATCCAACAAGCAAACTCTACTTTTAGTCGTACCGAGAGTGACCTCAGGTGCTCTGGAAGAGTAAGCAGTTCCCGCTTGCTATAGCACACCACCGTCAAGTTGCCAACAGTCAATTCAGTGTGGCAAATCCGGTAAAGGAAAACAAAACAAAACCTATGACAAACCAACATCTGCACTCATCTGAGAGACCGAAATTTAGGGACTGACCATTTAACTTGAAGGGGGGCCTTGGTTAGCGCGGACAAATTATCTATTTATCAAAGGCGTCGCGACAGAATATATTTTTTCATTAACAGCATTATTTTTTATAACAGAAATCCTTCTTCAATATTTTTTTTTCTAACCCTCAGCTGCCAAAATATTTTTTTCATCAAAAATAATTTTCAGAATATTTTTTTTAGGAAAAAACTAAGCCCCTCCTTTCAAGTTAAATGGTCGGTCCCTTATATCTGTCTACAAGCCTACGACCTTTTCCGTAAAATTTCTTGAGAATATAACAGAAAGAGAACAGCTATAGCCTGCTTAAACTTTTAGTGTATTGAGCTCTATAAAAGTCTTGATTGTTTGACATATTGTAGTAACGACCCATTATTGTAAGACTGGTTTTTTTCTATGATTTGTAAACCATTCAAGATCCTGAAAAACTTTGGCTTCCAGAAAGGTTAAGCTAAATAAGCTTTAGGAAGGTCACTATAGGTTGATGTTGTAATGATACTTTATAGGATTTTCCCTTTAAATGTCCTCAAAATAATATTTAATTGGTTAATAATACTATTCATTGTTTTGGTCAGTACAGTCAGATGAGCGGTTTAGGCTCCTTGTAGCCTGTTTCTTGATTTGGCGTTTTTTTTTGCCTATTTGAAAAAAAAAATAATGGCATAGTCTTAATTAAGACTCACGATGGGTGTGCTATAGCAGGCAGGAATCGCTTACTCTTCAGGAGCACCTTTGTTCACTCTTGTTACGACTTGAGTTCGCGTTGTTGATTTTCGTTCGGTTGATTTTTTTGTTTTGTGTTTCTTCGTGCTGATTTTGTTCGCGTTTACCGCTTTTGTCGTTGCCCTTTCGGACTTGTGACACTTGAATGCCCCCATTGCTGCCTCTTTGCTTCTTAAGAACATCAAGATCTATAACTAGCAACAGGATCAAAGTTGTACTATCATGCATATTTGGTACTAATCTCCTTAGAATATAAAACTTCTCGGGTTCATTTTCACGGCCTTTCCTCAATGTTATAAAAACCGAAATAACTAGACAAAAATATTTTTATAACAATATTGTTAAGTTAGTTGAGCTATACGAAAAACAACTATATTACGTACATCCTAGTAAGTTTTTGGATTTATGGCGCTTATTATCCAAAAATAGCTGATTTTGCCTTATAATTTATTCTTTTTATGCTAATCATAGGGTCTATCATAAGGCATATAAATTAACTCAAACATAGAAAACAATCAGAATTAATTGAAACACATGTATGAGAGAGTCAGTCATGATAAGGGGGGGGGGGGTAATTCTATTTGAAATAAATAGATATTCCACAGAAAAAGTACTGATATTATCTGTATTATTGTGTCTTATATTATTAAATTCTTATATTTGATCAAACCAAGCTCCTCACAAAGCATTCACCAAGAAAAATATTTTGGTGCCATTTAGATGTTTTAGATCTGTACGTTAATTGTTTTACTAAGTTTTCTATAAAATGTTGTCTTTGATGTTCATATGCATTGTATTTATTTTTAGCTTGAAGTCCATAAAAGATAAAAACAAGCTTTAGCAAGCAGGAACTGCTTAATTACTCTTCCGGAGCACACTGAGTTCACTTTTGTTTCGACTGGAGTTCGTGTTGTTGATTGATATTCAGTTATTTTGTGTTTCCATGTTTTACATGTTGTCTGTTTTTGTCCCGTTCTTGTTGGTGTTTACTGGTTTTGTCTCTGCCCTTATCGGACTTTTGACATTCGGATACCCCATTGGTACCTCTGCTTCTTCGATAGCTTAAATGTTTGGTTTATCGATCTCTATACTAAACTCTAGATAAATCGATTACTTACCCCATTATAAGAGCAATACATTTTAATATCTAAAACAAGACCAATCGATGTCTGGCCAAACGTTAAACCCTGAAGGTTGTAGGCCCAATATGGACAGTCAATAGTTTTTGACACTTGCATCTTTTTGGTGAACTGACAAAGCATATATTTGTCACATGCAACCCAATTTAGAAACTGACAATAAAAATATATAAGGTTTCTCATGTCTAATAAGAGTAGAAAAAACCACACAAATCCGCAAAAAGTTCCAAGTTTCCCCTTTTTGACCCCTTATTGCTACATAGAAAAGGTGGGGTCAAAAAGAAATTTATCCTTCATTTTGTTTCTAATATAATATAATAATATACGATATATTATACGATATACATGTACATGTACTCGTATATATGTTAGAGGCAATAGGTATAATTAGGCATCAAGCTTAAATCCTAGGCAATAAGATAATACCTAGTCATTCACGTTAATGCCTAAATAGAATTTGGATTTAAGCTTAATGCCTAGGATTTAGGTCTAATGCCTGATTTTTTTCTATGAAAATTATTCTTATTGCCTAACCAGATAATCTGATACATCATGAAAAGAAAATTTGAAATTAAAGTTTCAATATTAATAAGTTTAACTGAAAAAAGTATTTCTTTGGATGGTTACCCCAATTTCAAACAAAATCAAATATTTTGTTTATTTCTTTATTTAATTTTATGTTGACAAAATGATAAAATACATGGCCACTATTACTAAAAAATAGAACATAATTATTAAGGTAAATTTATATTTAGTTTAAAATGTTTAGGAAACTGTGAGTTTGGTCAAAATATTAAAAAGCCGTTATAAAATTTAACGAAACAAAAACAGAGTTTTTGTTACATAATATGATGGACCAATCCATAAATATTTATGTCAGCAACACAACAACCATAAATAATGACATGTTGAAGGTACTAAATGTCGATGCTTTCGTCGTATTGGTGGTCAGTGATGTAAAAAATTCAAATGATTCCAAACAAATCAGAATATCAAAGAATGACCTTATGGATTTGCAGTTTTTCCATAAAATTATCTGTAGTAAACAATATATAATGTAAGCTTTTTCTTAAGTAGGTCGGGCACATACCAGTTTATTTATATGGGGGCGTGGACGGAAGTGTCTCAATTCTTTATTCTGTAAATTTTTTGCCCTTTATTCTGTAAAGGGTTTGGTGGGGTTTAGTCATTTTTCACATTATTCCTTATTCTGTAAGGGTCATTATTCTTTAGTTTTTTTGGTCATTATTCTTTATCTGTTATCTTTTTTGGCCATAAGATGTTTTAATGTTTCAATAGTGAAGATCAATCTGTATTAGTTGTTAGGAAAATGTACACATTGTTCTTGTTTGTGGTGACTGATTTTGTCATTGTCCTTCCCTTTCGGTGTTTTGACAAAGGTTGAATGCCCAATTGATACCTTTTTGCTATGTTTTTTTATCGTCTTGCCAATATGCAAAGTTTCAATTTCATTGGTTCAGTGGTTTCAGAGGAGAAGATTTCTGAAATTGTTAACGGACGACGGACGATGAAGAACACATAGTGATGGCATTATCTCACATGGGCTTTGGTCAGGTGAGCTAAAATGCAAAAAATATTAGAAATATGATTTCAGCTAAACTTAAGCCCCAGTCACACTGTCACGTATCGGCCTCCCCGTTTTACTACGTTTTAAAACGTCACGTTTTGATGTAATTTATTGTCAAAGATTTCGGTCTTCACCTTTAACTAGGTATATGCTACGTTTTACAAGGTTTCCTCACGTTTTACTACGTTTTACTAGGTATGGCAAGGTTTAACATCAGCCGTTTCATTAGGTTTTACTACGTATTGCTACGTGTGTGGTACGTTTCGTCAGGTATTACTAGGCTTTCTCACGTTTTACAAGGTATATGTTACGTTTAAGTACGTATTTATGCGGTTTTGGTAGGTATGTACTACGTTTTACCACGTGCCACTACGCTGTGAAGAATTATCCGCGACAACCGCGTAATTTTCTCAAAATAAAAAAAAAATAATATTCACCAGGAAGAGGTAGTGATTGCTTTGAGGAGAAAAGTAAGTTGTGATTTCATTCATATTTTAGTACATTTACATTAAATCTTCGCTCCAAAGACTAATGATCACTAATGGTATAGTATATTACCATTGTCCGTCCGTTCGTCTGTCTGTGAAATACAATTTTGTCTCAGTTTTCCAACTGCTTTTAAAACATAATAGATATGATATTTCGCATTTACTGTAGTACCAAATGGTGCATAATAATTTCAGGTTCCTTACTAAACTGGTTTTACACATATTGAAAATGGATGAAAACTTCCTATCACAGTTGTCAAACTATAGGTCGTAGAGGTTTTATATATCGCCTTCAATCTTATCATATGGTATAATAGGGTGTATATCTATTTTATACCCCTAGGTCATCTACTTTCTGTTAACCGAATACTAAAGTTTTGAACAGAAGCGGGATATCAAAGCTTTAAGACTTTCACGCAAAGTACTATTTCAGTCTTTTCCTCATTCCCTTTAGATGAAGAAAAGAATCGCCTTGTTATTTTATCCCAGTCATTTAATTCCAAAAATAATTTGTTACAGAAAACTTGACAAATCGCTGCGATGAGTACAAGTGCAATAGAGATAGGCCAGCTGCCTCTCTGAACCATGTGACTTTCTTCTTAACCCTGACGTCATTTTAACTACATTCTCCTGGAACAAAGCTCGGTCAGCTCGCAAACAGTTTTTAAGGAAAGAATGTATTATCATCACGTCCCAGTTCCTCTAAAATTGTTCGTACATGCCAAACTAGGATCTCCTACTTTTCCAATGTCTCGCCCAAATTAAACGCGTTTTTCTTATCCTCTGGTACCGGTTTTGGTTTTATTAAAACAACCATAGCCTTATCTTGCAGAATACGCGTATACATGCTCATTTAGCAACATCCCGTAGTTTACCAATTTCATAGTACTTTTTCCCTTTAATGTGATCTAAATGAAGATTTTTTTTTACAAAACAAGGGTTCAAAATTAGGCAAAATGAAAGAGTAAGCGTAATAAAACGTGATTATACGTACTAAAACGTAATAAAACGTGATTAAAACCTAGCGAAACGTAACATTTAACGTAAAAACGTGCAAAAACCTCATAAAACCTCGTGAAACGTCGTAAATACCTAGGAAAACGTAGTAAAACCTGGTGGTGGGCATTCTGTTACGTTTTACTAGGTTTTCTTTACGCTTTCACTAGGTTTTAACACGCTTTAACGACGTTTTACAACGTTCTACTACGTGTCTGCTACGTTAATTTATTTAGCCGCGTTTTGCCACGTTTGTGTCGTACAAACGACACAAACGGAGCACCCCACGTTAGCGTCCAGGTATCTCTACGTATGCGCCCGGTTTCAACTACGTGTCGGTACGTTTTGTTACGTTTATAGCCGTTTCGCTACGTTTTAGAAACGTAGTAAAACGGGGTGACGAAACGTGACAGTGTGGTGTATTTGAAGTATTAATAAAAACACGTCTAGTATCTACATTGTATTATTAAAGACTAAAAGTATGACAGAGTTTACAAAGTATGCAGAACACACACAACGATATAAAATTGATAAACATAGAGAACTTTACTATAGAACTGTCAAAGTTAAATGTTACAGCGACAAGTGATAAGGGTGTGTTGTTGTGAGAATAGTTAAGGTGAATGAACCATTGGCATTAAAACATAGATATCAATTTGTAAATACTTAACACCTTTCTCCCCTAAATTTGAGAAGCAATTAATGTCTGTGCTAGAGTAATAAAATCCTAACTATGAATGAAAATATTTACAGTCACTTATCTAAACCTAATAAAAATATTTAAACGCAATTAACAAAGTCACATTTCTTCAATTAAACGTTTCGGTTTACGTCTGGTTCTTTCTGGATATCTGCGCGTGTCACTTTCGTTACTAGTGTCAATAACCGGCATTGGATTTTCGCTTATATTATTGTCATTGTCAGTGTTTGTATTCTCGGTAATAACAACATCTGGCTGTTGGGCTGTTGGTCTCATCTCTGTACTTCGGATCTGATCGGTGTGTCGTCTCCAACGGGCACCTTCAGGAGTCATAACTTCGTACATCAGAGGTCCCGATCGATTTACAATGTTTGCAGTTTTCCACTTATTTTCTCCCCTGTAATCCCGTACATTCACATTTTGTCCAGGTTCAAATTGTCTCAGTTTATTCTTTGAGTTATTAAACGATTTATTGAATTGTTTGTCATTCACAACAGTTTTGACATCAGGCTTTAATAAATCCAAACGTGTACGTAAATTTCGTCCAAGAAACATTTTTGCTGGCGTCTCATTTGTCGTACAATGAGGTGAATTTCGATAGGTTATCAAAAAGTTTGCAAGTTTGTGATTTAGCTAAATCGGCTGAGATGACATAGCTCGTAAACTTTGTTTTAGACTTTGTACAAATCTCTCGGCTAATCCATTAGTAGCTGGGTGGTATGGAGCTGAGCGAAAATGTTTGATTCCATTTGCTGTGACAAATTTACGGAATTCTTCTGAAACGAACTGTGGACCGTTGTCCGTGACTATTTGTTTCGGTATACCATTCCTCGCAAAAACTGAACGTAAAATGTCAATAGTCTGTCCTGTAGTTGTCGTTCGCATCGGAAATACTTCTGGCCATTTCGAATGTGCGTCTATAATAACGATGAACATGCTGTTCATGAACGGTCCCGCGAAATCGATGTGTAGTCTCTCATACGGTGTACTTGGCCATTCCCATGGATGTAACGGCGCGTTTTGCGGATTCTTTGCATGAAGTTGACATCCTGAACACTGTTTCGCCAACGTTTCAATGTCCGCGTCTATTCCAGGCCACCACACGTAACTCCTCGCGATAGCTTTCATTTTAACCACTCCGGGGTGTCCTAAATGTAACATCTCTAGAACTTCTTTGCGCAGTTTGATCGGAATCACGACTCGTATTCCCCAAAGAATACATCCTTGATGAATGGTCAATTCTTCACGGCGCGTGTAAAACGGCTGTAAGAACTGTTCGTTTGGTTTTGTCCAACCTGTCATAGTGTATTCGAACACTCTGCTTAGTACGTTTTCTCTCTGCGTTTCGCGCTTCACAGAAGCACTGTTAATTGGCGCTTGTTCTATTTGCTCGGTATAGAACAAATCTACGGAATCTGGCTTGTCCTCTGTTGATTCATACGGCAGTCGCGACAATGCGTCGGCATTTGTATGTTGTTTCGTATTACGGTACTCAATGTCATAATCGTATCCTGTAAGGTACAGAGCGTATCTTTGTAGTCTCGCGGCAGTTGTCATTGAAATTCCTTTCGTCGGGTTAAAGATCGAAACGAGAGGTTGATGATCTGTTATCAACGTGAAATGTCTCCCAAACAGATAAGTGTGGAATTTCTTTACTCCAAAGATGATAGCGGTAGCTTCTTTGTCTATTTGCGATCGGTTTTGTTCCGTCTTTGTCAGTGTACGTGACGCGAATGCTATCGGTCTTTCGCTTCCGTCGTCCATGATGTGTGATATCACGGCTCCCACGCCAAACGGAGAGGCATCGCACGCTAAACGAATCGGGCGCTTCGGATCATGGTGACATAGCACTAGATCGGACGTAACTAATTCCTTCGCTTTCTGAAATGAAGATTCGCACTCTATATCCCAAATCCATTTGCGGCCTTTCTCGAGTAGACGGCTCATCGGTTTCACAATTGTGGATATATTTTCCAAGAATCTATGATAATAGTTGAGTAATCCCAAGAAAGCTCTTAACTCACTAACATTTTTCGGGGTCGGGGTATTCAGAACTGCCTCAACTTTTTCTGACATTTTATGTAATCCTTCAGCATCAATAACATGACCACAATACTGAACACGATCTTGGAAGAATTCACATTTATCCAAATTGACTTTCAAATTATGCTCGTGTAATCGCTTTAGCACACTTTCTAAATTAGCAAGATGCTGCTCATCATTTTCACCTGTGACGATCATGTCGTCTAGAATGCACTGCACACCACTTAATCCACTTAGAACTTGATCAATCGTGCGCTGCCAAATTGCAGGCGCTGACGCTACCCCAAAACACATGCGGGTATAACGGAATAATCCAAGCGTGGTATTAATGGTTAAACATTCTTGATGTTTCTCATCGACTTCTAGTTGTAGATATGCGTTTCGGAGATCTATTTTACTGAACTTTTTACCTCCAGAAAGAGAAGCAAATATATCCTCTATTCGTGGCAAAGGATACTGATCCACGGCAAGCTGCGGATTAACTGTGACTTTGAAGTCACCACAGATGCGCACACTATTTTGATCCTTTTTAAGGACCGGTACAATAGGCGTTGCCCATTCACTATTTTCAACGGGTACGATTATTCCTTGCTCTTGTAACTTATGTAATTCCTGCTCAATTTTAGGTTTCAACGCGTACGGAACAGGCCTTGCTTTACAGAATTTCGGCGCTGATTCTGGTTTGAACGTGAATTTCGCCTTCATGCCTTTCACCTTTCCTAGACCCTCACTAAATACGGATTCATACATCTTAAGCATCTGCTTTAACGAGTTCGGAGAATCAGAATCACTCATCTTGTGCAACGATTTAATAGATTTCCAATCTATCTGAATTTCACGTAACCACTCGCGACCAAACAACGGATGGCAGCCTACATCCAACACATATAATTTCAACACGGCATTCTGATCCTTGTAATGCACCTTTACATTTGCATATCCTAATGGCTTTAGCGCTTCGCCTGAATAAGTTTTCAATGTTACGGACGTCTTATTGAGCGAATTATTCCCGAATAAATGCACATAATCCTGTTTTGAAATAACCGAAAGAGCGGATCCGGTATCTAATTCCATTTTGATAGTTTTGCCGTTAACTTCTGGCTCTAGCCATATCGGATTATTACGATCTCCACGAACACTATATATTCCAAAATTACTAAGATCTTCTTCAACTTCACGGTCGTCTTCTTCCAACGAGTGTACTTGTCTTCTTAGATTTGGCGTCTGTATACGATTTCCAGTTGATCTGCATGCTTTCTGAAGATGTCCCTTTTTGTGACATTTGTAACATGTAGCTTCCTTGAATCGGCAATCATTTGCATGATGACTTGTACCATTGCAACGATAACACTTAGAATATTGTTTTGGTTCTAGTTGTTTTCTTGGCGGGCCACGTCTGAGTTTGTTGAGACCAGCGGTTTCTCTTGTTCTTAGTTCTTCGGCGTCTTTAGCAGCTGTTTCCATTGCCTGTGCTATCTCTAAGGCTTTAGCTAACGTAAGTTTCGATTCGGACAAGAGTCTCTTCTTAATTTGTTGGTTTCGTAATCCACACACTAACTGATCACGTAAAGTGTTATTAAGGTCTTGAAAGTCACAATGTTCTGCTAATTTCCTCAATGCAGCTACATAATTGTTAATGTTCTCTCCTTCAAGTTGAATTCGTTTAATAAAACGGTGTCTCTCTGCTATTTGTAACGGCTCCGGTGACAAATGATCTTTCAGAAGTTTCACTATTTCGTCATACGTTTTGTCGGCTGGTTTATCTGGACTTGTAAGGTTTCTTAATAACGTGTAAGTTTTTCCTCCAACTAAGCTTAACAATGCAGCAACTTTTAAGTCATTATCCACTTTGTTCACTTTAAAATATTGTTCAAGTCTCTCTGTGTAAGACTCCCATGTCTCTAAGTTTTCGTCAAAAGCTTCTATTTTGCCTATATATCCAGCCATCATTTAAATTCAAGAATCACAAAAGTCTCGCAGTAATAATAACGGAGAAGTTCGCAGAATTCATGAATTTTCTTTTTCCTCGTCGCCAAATAATTGTGGTGTATTTGAAGTATTAATAAAAACACGTCTAGTATCTATGTTCCAGACCGTACAGGTATTCAGACCGTACGCGTACGGTCCGGACCGTACGAGTATACCTATACGGTCCGACCGTACGCGTACGGTCCGACCGTGCAAGTATACCCGTAAGGTCTAAAACGAGCTGGACCATACAAGTATTCAGACCATATAGGTATTCTCTAAATTTGCATTTATTCATATAGTATTAGGAAATAAGGAGATGTGGAATAAGTGTACGCGACACAGCCCACAATTAAACGGCAATTTAGAAAAACCACAATGGACAACCGCCAGCAGCCTTAGGAAATAATATTTTATTTTCAACCTAAAAAGTGTTATTACTAACTCCCAGATTCTTACGGAAAAAATAGGTATACTCAAAAAAATAAAAAAAACGAAAAGAGGAAAGCAAACTTTAAATAATAAGACAAACAAAATTAAACAAAAGTCAGAATTTGTGAATAGGTAAAATATAGAGAGGCGGTAGGTGAGGGAATTGGGTACAATATGGTGTTTAATATCCATTTGGTAGAATTTGTTAGGTTTTATTCTCTGTTTTGTTGTTGGATTTCACCTGTATATAGGGTCCACAAAAATGTCAGACTTTGTGATGATGATTAAAAAATCATTCTAAAACTATATTCAGTAAAGAAAAGTTTAATGATGACGACAATACATATAACTTATATCTGTAGAAAGTAAACTTGACTGCACATTATTTAAAAAGCAAGAGCTCTATGGAATTTTTTTGCTAAAAAGTAGGTAAATATGTGGGGAAACTGAAAGACGAATTGCTGAAACATAAATGATAAAATTAATGCATTTTTACAGGATCAATATATCTTATTGAATATTGATCTAGAAAAGGCAAGTCAGACCGTACGCGTACGGTCCGACCGTACAGGTATTTTGAAAATATACTCGTACGGTCCGGACCGTACGCGTACGGTCTGAATACGCATACGGTCTGGAACATCTACATTGTATTATTAAAGACTAAAAGTATGACAGAGTTTACAAAGTATGCAGAACACACACAACGATATATAAATTGATAAACATAGAGAACTTTACTATAGAACTGTCAAAGTTAAATGTTACAGCGACAAGTGATAAGGGTGTGTTGTTGTGAGAATAGTTAAGGTGAATGAACCATTGGCATTAAAACATAGATATCAATTTGTAAATACTTAACAGACAGTGTGACTGGGGCTTTACTAATATCATTTTTTTTTCTTTTCATTATGTATCAGATTATCTGGCTTAGGCAATAAGAATAACTTTCATGGAAAAAAATCAGGCATTAGACCTAACTCCTAGGCTTTAAGCTTAATGCCAAATTCTATTTAGGCATTAACACTAATGACAAGGTATTATCTTATTGCCTAGGATTTAAGCTTAATGCCTAATTATACCTATTGGCTTTAACATATATATCAAAAATTAAATGGCAAAAAAAAATCAAAATTTGACAATAAAAACACGTGAATAATAAAAAAAATATTTTTGCCCCTTTTGGGTCCCTTTTTACTCAACAAAAAAAGGGAGACCACTAAACAATGCGCAATCAATCATTTAATGGTAAGGAACATTTATTGTTAAGTTTGTAAAGTTGCAACGCAATCAGTCAACCAAAACTAAAGTTATTGTGGAAAACAAATAGCAGTTTCAATTTTAAGCCACATTTGGGCCCTAAATTTCTAAACGAAAACAGAAGTGACACACTAAATCACCCCTATTCTTCCTATTATTGGAATAACTTACATAGCATTTGGTCAACCAGAACAAAAGTTATTGTGGAAACAAATAGAAAGGTCTCTTTTTGGCCACTTTAGGGCCCCTTCTTTCTAAACAGAATCATTAAATGGTGCACATCTTCAATATATCTGTAATCACTCTGTAAAATTCTTATATCTTTATTTCTTTTCTTTATTTGAAAACTTTCAACCATTTGGGTCGTAGTACATACATATAGCTACATAGATAACATACAAGCATGAGTTTACAAATACAAACATTATAACATATAAACCTTAAAAAAATAAAAAACAGTAAGCGTGCAACGGAGTGACCCAACTGCTAGACCGTATTTCGCTATCGGCGTCGCAGATAAAACAGTTGCTTTTTAGTTTGAAAATATAAATAATTTATTTGCTTCGCAAAAATGTTCAACTAACTGCACTTATTCAGCAAATGTAAAAATGTTGTTGATTAAGAATTTGGTCGATCTTTTTGTTTTTGTTTATAATTTTTTTTCTGTCAAACAGAGTCTATTCAATTTTAATGTATTGATTTACATGACAATAAAGATAGTTAAACTTAAAAAAAATACATATTTCACAGATATTGTTATTTTAAGATATATTAGATTGATGTAAAAAGGTTGATATGCGATATGGATAAAAATAACTACATAAATCACCTTTTCCAAAAATAGAATTATATACGGGTTTCCAATTAGATCATCCCTTTAAACAGTTCGATGAATTTTACCTGTACATTCTCAGTGTACATTAGAATATACAGATCCATGGCGACGAATACTATGGTTGATAATTCGAATTCTTGGTAAGTAAAAATATTCATAAATTGTATATAATAATGTTAAGTTATTCATGTTATTATTATCATCTCTTGTTGGAAATAAAATGTGTGAAATCTAGTCAAGGTACATGTTAGAAGCCAAGGTACATGTTAGATGTTAGGCCCGATCTTATCTCCGCCATTGATGGGGGTGGTAAAGGGGGGTACGGGCACGGATGAACGGCCAATAAAAATGACAATCACGATGAACGGCCAATAAAAAAATGATAATCACGATGAACGAAAAATGAAATAGAGAAACACGCTGCACGATGAACCTCCATGCACCGCTGAACGGGAAATAAAAATTGCTCAACACGATGCACGAAAAAAAACCTTTACCACCCACATTGATGTTCCTGGTGGCCGTATGCTGGGCTTAATCACTCGTATGAAATTTGCGTTTGAGATTTCCTTAGATAAAATTCATTATCACCTACTTCTTAATTCTTCTTACTAATTAAGTTGCCTTCTCATGGGGTTTTTGATTACATGATTCCCATGCCATTTTAAAGGTGATTATTTGATTACAAGAGCAAATATTTAATGATTATTAGATTACCAAGGTTTGAATTTTTGATTATTTGATTCCCATTGGGAAAAAGTTTTTGCTTGCATTTGTAAAAAAATATATGATTATTTGATTACTTTAGCAAAAAAATGCTGATTACTTGATTCCTGGTACCCCCCATGAGGAGCCCCAATTAAGTTATTAATATCAGAAAGATCTACTTAATTTTATTTTTTCAGTGATATTTTTAACTCTTTGTTTATTTGAATCCTTGTAGAAATGCCTTCTTAACTTTTACAGATTTGCAATATTTTACCATATTAAGTAATAGTCCACCTAAAAATCATGCAAGATTCTGACCTGTTCAGGAGTTGACAAAGTTACCAATCGCGTTACAAATATGTAATTTGATGTTAAAAATTACGAAAAGAAATCCTCTAGATCTTGTATTAAGGATTTGTTAACCATACCATTTTAGAACAACCTGAATTGCTCACCTGACTTAAATGCCTTTTTAGCTCACCTGGCCAGAGGCCATGTAAGCTTATGCCATCACTATGCGTCCGTCGTCTGTCGTCCGTCGTCCGTCGTCCGATAACAATTTCAAAAATCTTCTCATCTCAAACCATTGAACCAATTTAACTGAAACTTGGCAGGAATGATACATGACATGTTGGCTATAAACGATCCTCATTTTAAATTGATCCAATAAAAAACATGGCCGCCTTTGCTAAAAATAGAACAGGGGGTAAAACAGCAGTTTTTTGCAAATAACTCAAAAACGGTGACATATATCAAAATTCTGCTATTGGTGAAAGTGACCAGCACGTCAAGATTTACCTACCCTGAAATTTTGAAGAAATTCCAGCAAACCATGTGGGAGTTATTGCCCCTTGATTTTTTCTGCATTTTGCACTTATTTTTTTCTTATATCTCAAGAACTATATAAGATGTTGAAGTTATTTCAATTGAATATTGTTCAGCTAAGTAAGCTTGAAAAAATTGTCCATTATGTCGAAATTGTCTAATGACCCCTATAGGGGTCACAGCCCCTTTAAAGCCAAAAATAATGGTTTTAGCCTTATAGATTGTGAACTATAGAAGATAGAGAAAAGGTTTCAGTTGCTTAAATGTTCAGTTAATTGAGATTTACAAATTATCCATTAGGTCGAAATTGTCAGATGGCCCCTTTAACACCAAAAATAGTAGTTATGGCCTTATAGATTGTGAAAGTTAGTAGAAAGAGAAAAGGTTTTGCTTGCTCAAATGTTGAGCTTATTGAGCTCTTCAAAAGTCTTCATAGGGTCAAAGTTGTCAGATGACCCCTTTTAGGGGTTATGGTCCCTAAATTAGAATCGTATCATGTTTTTATTTGCCTATAGAATGAAACTATTGCAAATAGAGAAAAGCTGATGCTTGCTCAATGTTCAGCTAATTGAGTTCTACAAAATTGTCCATTAGGCCTAAATTATCAAATGACCCTTATAGGAGTTATGACCCGTTAAATGACAAAAATAGTAGATTTAACCGTTAACGTGATATTTAGATTGTGTTTCATACATTGTAAAAGATTGTGGCACCCATTTGCGTAAATCTCGGCGTAAATGCTTAGCTAAATAGAACTTTCTTTCCAATGGTTATAATGTCATTTTGGGGTGTTGGCAAAGTGCAATATTGTTACATCAAGTAATTGAAACCAGGTGAGCGATTCAGGCTCCAGTGAGCCTCTTGTTTGACATTGTAATGCTATAAGTTTAATAAGGGTTCATCATCTGACAACATCGATTATTGAATAAAAGTATAAAGTTCAATAAGTAGAACAAAGGCTTTTTATTCCTTCTATAGTTTGTCAGCTAAAAGGCGTTTGCAGTTAGAAAGGTTTTTTTTTCTGTAGCTATAACGGTTTGCAATACAATGGAGAACGGCCGTGAAAATCGACAGGTTTGACGTTCTAACTTAGTAACAGGAATAATTCCTAAAGGTAAGGGACTTACAACTATGAGTTTAAGTAAATTTAGACATGTCATAGACTGCCAATTGAAGCTGGTAGATTTTTAGTATTGAATAGATCTGAAAGAATTTGTGATTTATGTGATAAAGATGAATTTGGCGATGAGTTTCACTATATCTTTAGCTGTACTTTTTATGATTTTGAAAGGCAAAGATTTATACCGATTGATATCTATAATATCAGAAATGCATGTTATCAGTTTTTTTCATCTGATTAAATGAAAAGTCAAAATAAATATACTCTTGTTGGATTGGCAAGAATCTGTAAAATTGTTATTTCTATATTCAGTCATTAGCAACACTTATTAATATGTTCATCTGTCATCTGCTCACAACTAGCTTCATGTAAATATGTTGTTTTGTTTAATTTATATAGATTATTACACAGGGTTTTCAATATCAAGTTCCATATCATTCCGAGACTTCCACTGGCATTTTAGGTCGAGGTGGTAGCCGAGACCTAATATGGGTCGAGGAATGATATGGGACCTGATATGGAAAACCCTGTGTCATAAACTTTTTATCATTCATTTTCAGCAAACAAATAAAAATAAATAGCAGACGATATAAATATACTGTGACGTAAAAGATCAAAGTGAGGCTCTAGATATTGATATGGCATATTAGCCCACTTTTATGCACGTGAGGTCTCAATGGGTCTTGATATGGCCATATTTGCCCACTTTTGTGCACGCAAGGGTTTGATATGACTTATTCCACTTCGTCCATGTGTGGACATAGGGCGACTACAACTCCTTTCCAACCTGCTCTGTCCTTTGCCTTTGTCTTCGCCTCATTCCAGGTCATTCCTATCTTCTTCAGTTCAGCAATGTTACCCCTACGCCAGGTGTTTTTTTGGCCTACCCCTCTTGCGTTGTCCCTGAGGGTTCCAATCTAGAGCTTGCCTTGT
Organism: Arcuatula senhousia; assembly: GCA_963971305.1. NCBI lineage: Eukaryota > Metazoa > Mollusca > Bivalvia > Mytilida > Mytilidae > Arcuatula > Arcuatula senhousia. Next base: position 3,668,485 of record OZ020317.1, on the reverse strand, counting down.
AATGTTTGTTTCTGGTTTTCTTAGTGTGTGTCCAATCCATTTCCATTTTCTATTTCTTATCACTTTTTCTATTGGTTCCTGTTTTGTTTTCTTCCAAAGTTCTATGTTGCTAATTTTTTCTGGCCACCTTATACCAATGATGTTTCGGAGGCATTTGTTCACAAATACCTGGAGAGATTTGATGGATGTAACAGTTTCTCTCCAGGTTTCACAGCCATATAGGAGGATAGATTTTACATGGCTGTTAAATATTTTGATCTTTGTTGCTGTTCTTAGTGTTCTGCTTTTCCATACATGCCTGTAGTGCTTTTTTCTTTCTTGATTGAATGTCTTCGTCAGTACCCCCAGTTGTACTAATTATGCTGCCAAGATAGGTGAAGTTCTCTATTAATGCATTGTTGACCATGATAGAAGTATTTTGATTTGCATTTATTCTCATTGTTTTTGTTTTGCTGGAATTGATGTAAATACCGGTTCTTTTAGATGTTTCTTCAAGTTGGGTTGCTTGACGTTGAGAATCTTGAGGCGATGTGATAGTGTGTAGATATCATCTGCAAATTCAAGATCTTCTAGAAGTGATGTAAAATTCCAATTGATTCCATGTGGTGTTTCGTATGCTGTTTTCCCGATCCAGTCAATAACAATCAGGAAAAGAAGGGGGGAGAGAATCCATCCTTGTCGAACTCCAGTTGTAACAGGAAATGGATCAGTCAATTTGCCTGAATGTATGACTTGGCAAGAAAATCCATCATACAGTAGTTTTATCATTGATATGGAAAAAAAAGTCCCTTGTCAAGATATGGCTTTTAAATTTACGGCTGTTACACACAGACAAATTTAAAGGTATCAAAGCTAAATGTATGATAAATTGTACTATAATGCCTCATGTGAGACCTTAATTTAGTGAAATAAAAAAAGTTTCAAAAAAAGTTTTCTAACACAAATGTTGTAGATCTTGATAAGCTTAATAACATGCGATTTAAATTTTCATATATTCTTTGTAGTATTTGAGATATTGAGCTTAATAAGTAACAAAGTCGAAAACAATCAAGAAAAAAGGGCAAACACTTCCACATGGCTGAATTGATCTTTTATAAAGACTAAATTTTCAGGGCAGTTTGTCAGATCATGAGATGCTTAACACTTTGACTAACAACAACAGCAGCTTTCTTTATCTGCAAAAGTTTTCATTATATGGGCACGAAGCATGAAGAGACACTTTAGTTGACCTTCAAAGGGTCATAACCCCTACACGTTTAAAGGGTCAGAAATATATAACCCATATAGGGAACCGTATATAAGCCAAATGCTTACATAAGCTCAATGCCAACAAACTTGGTACATTTGTTTATTAATACATAATAACTAGAGGCTCCCAGGAGCCTGAATCGCTCACCTGATCTCTTATGCCAAAGTTTAAATAAATTTCACAAACTTTCAAGTATACAAAGTTGCAAAACAATCCTTTCAGTGATTTCAGAGAAGATTTTTGGAAATCAGTTTAAATTAATAGAAAAAAACAGTTAAAGGGCAATAACTACTGTAAGGACCTTTTGATGCTGAACAAGAAAATTTGCTTCCGATTTTCTTTATCTCTTTTACTTTTTGAGTTATAAGCCAAAAAAATGGTTTGACCCCTCTCCTGTTCTATTTTTAGCAACGGCCGCCATGTTGGTTGGTCGACATGTATATAATTCACAAACTTGGTAGAGGACATCCTAAAGATCATGTATACCAAGTATCAATGCAATCCCTTCAGTGGTTTTAGAGAAGAAGATTTTTGAAAATCAGTGTAAATCAATGGAAAAAAACAGTTAAAGGGGAATAACTCTTAAACGGCTGATCTGACAATTTAGACCCTGAATCACTTTTATAGATCTCAATGAGCTAAACAATTCTGCAATGCTAACTTTTCCTCTAGCTCTAACGGTTTTCAAGATATTGTCCAAAAACTGCAAAAAATGGTCAATTTTGATGATTAAAGGGCAATAACTCCTATAAGGAGTCGTTTCACAACTTCGACTCAATGGAGAGATTCGTAGAGCTTTTGATGCTGAACAAGGTAGGTTGCTTCGGATTTTCTCTTTCTCTTATACTTTTTGAGTTATAAGCCAAAAACAATGGTCTGACCCCCCTCCTGTTCTATTTTTAGCAACGGCCGCCATGTTGGTTGGTCGACATGTATATAATTCACAAACTTGGTAGAGGACATCCTAAAGATCATGTATACCAAGTATCAATGCAATCCCTTCAGTAGTTTTAGAGAAGAAGATTTTTGAAAATCAGTGTAAATTAATGAAAAAAACAGTTAAAGGGGAATAACTCTTAAACGGCTGATCTGACAATTTAGACCCTGAATTCATTTTTGTAGATCTCAATGAGCTAAACAATTCTGCAATGCTAACTTTTCCTCTAGCTCTAACGGTTTTCAAGATATTGTCCAAAAACTGCAAAAATGGTCAAATTTGATGATTAAAGGGCAATAACTCGTATAGGGAGTCGTTTCACAACTTCGACTCAATGGAGAGATTTGTAGACCTTTTGATGCTGAACAAGGAAGGTTGCTTCGGATTTTCTCTATCTCTTATACTTTTTGAGTTATAAGCCAAAAACAATGGTCTGACCCCCTCCTGTTCTATTTTTAGCAACGGCGGCCATGTTGGTTGGTCGACATGTATATAATTCACAAACTTGGTAGAGGACATCCTAAAGATCATGTATACCAAGTATCAATGCAATCCCTTCAGTAGTTTTAGAGAAGAAGATTTTTGAAAATCAGTGTAAATTAATGAAAAAAACAGTTAAAGGGGAATAACTCTTAAACGGCTGATCTGACAATTTAGACCCTGAATTCATTTTTGTAGATCTCAATGAGCTAAACAATTCTGCAATGCTAACTTTTCCTCTAGCTCTAACGGTTTTCAAGATATTGTCCAAAAACTGCAAAAATGGTCAAATTTGATGATTAAAGGGCAATAACTCCTATAGGGAGTCGTTTCACAACTTCGACTCAATGGAGAGATTTGTAGAGCTTTTGATGCTGAACAAGGAAGGTTGCTTCGGATTTTCTCTATCTCTTATACTTTTTGAGTTATAAGCCAAAAACAATGGTCTGACCCCCCTCCTGTTCTATTTTTAGCAACGGCGGCCATGTTGGTTGGTCGACATGTATATAATTCACAAACTTGGTAGAGGACATCCTAAAGATCATGTATACCAAGTATCAATGCAATCCCTTCAGTAGTTTTAGAGAAGAAGATTTTTGAAAATCAGTGTAAATTAATGAAAAAAACAGTTAAAGGGGAATAACTCTTAAACGGCTGATCTGACAATTTAGACCCTGAATTCATTTTTGTAGATCTCAATGAGCTAAACAATTCTGCAATGCTAACTTTTCCTCTAGCTCTAACGGTTTTCAAGATATTGTCCAAAAACTGCAAAAATGGTCAAATTTGATGATTAAAGGGCAATAACTCGTATAGGGAGTCGTTTCACAACTTCGACTCAATGGAGAGATTTGTAGACCTTTTGATGCTGAACAAGGAAGGTTGCTTCGGATTTTCTCTATCTTTCATACTTTTTGAGTTATAAGCCAAAAACAATGGTCTGACCCCCCTATTCTATTTTTAGCAACGGCGGCCATGTTGGTTGGTCGACATGTATATAATTCACAAACTTGGTAGAGGACATCCTAAAGATCATGTATACCAAGTATCAATGCAATCCCTTCAGTAGTTTTAGAGAAGAAGATTTTTGAAAATCAGTGTAAATAAATGGAAAAAACAGTTAAAGGGGAATAACTCTTAAACGGCTGATCTGACAATTTAGACCCTGAAATCATTTTTGTAGATCTCAATGAGCTAAACAATTCTGCAATGCTAACTTTTCCTCTAGCTCTAACGGTTTTCAAGATATTGTCCAAAAACTGCAAAAATGGTCAATTTTGACGAGGGCAATAACTCCTATAAGGAGTCGTTTCACAACTTCGACTCAATGAAGAGATTCGTAGAGCTTTTGATGCTGAACTAGGAGGGTTGCTTCGGATTTTCTCTATCTCTTATACTTTTTGAGTTATAAGCCAAAAACAATGGTCTGACCCCCCTGTTCTATTTTTAGCAACGGCGGCCATGTTGGTTGGTCGACATGTATATAATTCACAAACTTGGTAGTGGACATCCTAAAGATCATGTATACCAAGTATCAAGGCAATCCCTTCAGTGGTTTCAGAGAAGAAGATCTTTGAAGAAAAGTTAACGGACGACGGACGACGGACGCTTAACGATGACAATAGCTCACCTGACCCTTCGGGTCAGGTGAGCTTAAAATGACAACAAAGTTCCACACATTAAATTTTGCTACGCCTGACGCGCGTTTCGTCTATTCAAGACTCACCAGAGGCGCTCTACCAAAAATATTGAAAATGCCAAACACAATATGATTTTGAAGAGCATAGAACAGTACAACCAAAAATACCATATTGGGGAACCAAATTATTACTAATAATAGATGACCAACCTATGTCTGGGGTAGAAAGACCCTTAGGGTTTAGACAATACATGTGATACAAAACCATCGTTTGGATTTTTAATTCGTAGAAAAACATGGCCAACAAGGCTAGAAATAGGCATAGGGGTAAGTTCAAGTGTTTTGCAAATACCTCAGAAAAAATTTGGCAGAGAATAAAATTTACCTGACCTGAAATTTTAAAGTAGATCAAACACCCACAGATTTATGAGTATTTCGCCTTTCTTCCGGATTTTTTCAAAAATTCAAATTGCATATTATTCAGCACATCACGATCTTCTAAAGGTTTATCAGGGTCGATGTTGTAGGACAGTTTCTTGTATGAGTTATTCTCCTTAGAACTTCAAAATTGACACTTTTACAGGTTTTCCTAATTATATCAGAATCGTTATCTCCTTTCGTTTGACACCATAGGTTCATTTGAAATCAAACTTGGTACATCTGTTCATTAGCATGTGTTTTAGAAAGCTATTGTTTGAATTTTAGATTTGTTAAAAAGCATGACTGCTGTAGCTAAAAGTAGAAAATAGTGCTAAAATGTAGTGTATTGCCAATAATTCAAGATATCAAAATGAACAAAAATCGTATGGTTTGCAAAATGTTCAACACCTCAAGATCTACCTACCCTTATTATGAACAATGATGATCAAATGCAGGAATTATTTCCTTATTTCTTGATTTTGTTCACGATTTGTGCTCTTATTAAGCTTAATATCTTGAAAATTGTACAAGATATTTAAGAAATTTAAATTGCATACTAATATTGTTACCCACATTAAGATCTGCAAATATATACTAGAGTCATAGGTATATCCATTTCTTTCTGGGATTATTCCCGTTAGATTTGGACATGGTGGAAATTTCCCACCGTCACAACCTTTCCTGATTGTACTGGAAACTGTCAAAGCTAAAAAAGACTTAAAATTACAATAATTTAACGTTAGTTAAGCCTTACAAAAACTTAATACGGTGGAAGTATTTTATTGACCTCTAGCTAATAATGGTCTATAGTGCCATAATGTCTAAATAGCTGTCTATGCCTTGTAGAAGGCTAAAGTTTAAAAAAATTAAAACATGTAATTTGTTTATCAATTTTGTCCTTTCACCCCTTTATGTCGCCCGCAACGTGTTTCAAAGCGACATCTGGAAGTAATCTGAGCACTATGCATCGTCTTGCGTCGTTCTGTGCCTTCCGTCGTCCTATAGGTCCAGCTGTTTCACAAATAATTTAGTCACAGCCTCTTGATAATTGGCTGAACTTTGTCCTACAATAATATATGGTGTAAAGCTTTATTTTCCTGAAAATAAATACTTCCTGTTTACCGAGAACCTAAGTTTTCATATATAATAAACCTGTATACAAAATTTCTGTCGCAGATTTCTGAGCAAATACATGTCATAACCTCTTGATATTTGGCATCTAGCTTTGTCTTTATGTATTTTATGATGTAAAGCGATTTTATGCCCCAAAAATTATTTCATCTTGTTCACCGAAAACTTAAGTTTTCACATATAATCATACAGAATTTCCGTCGCTGTTTTTTGGGCAGCTTCATGTCTCAGCTCTTTGATATCCGTTTGTCATGTAGTATTGTCTAATAGTACTATATGACTGCAAGCGATTTTTTACCTGAAAAAATACTACATTGTGTTTACCGAAACTTAAGTTTCACATATAGTGGTCTCATATATACAAATTTTCCGTTGCAGTTTTCTTGCAACTACAAGCTACAGCCTACATACAGCTTTATCTAATAAAACAGTATTTTGTAAATTGAATTTATGCCCAAAAATTAAGTACTTCATGTTTATCCTAAACTTGAGTTTCACATATAATGCACAAATATTGTATATAGTGAATTTGGTTCATTGTTAATTTTGTGTTTATATATGACATGAAGTTTTATGTCAAATGTGTATGTGCATTGAAATTCCAGCATTATCAATGTTGCATGTGTAAAGTATTTGATAAAAGAATATGGAGTTAACGAGCATGAGACAATAACACATACACGTATGTTAACTCCAGTGGTAATTAATTTTTATTGAGCAACATGGCCATGTAGGATATTTGATAATCATCAGCAGCAAAGGAATCCACAATTCCAAAAATTGAAGAAAATGTATAAAATCAAATTAATGAAATCCAAATAATCAGTTATATCAAAACTTAAGGACAAAACTGGTTTTAGATTTTACACATTTTTATAATAGTAATAAACAAAGTGTATGCACATGAGATAATTTATCATGTACAAGTTTACCATATCTAAGAAAATAAAGTGCATACATCTGAAGCACGGGGAATTTTTCTACTACACAGCATTAAAGACAAACTCAAGTTATAAACATTTTTATTAAAGTATATGGAGTAAACGAAAATGAGACCATATTTGCTTTAGAACTGCATGTTTTCATTGCAAAGCAAATGACAATCCTATGTATAGAGTTCCATAATTTGCAGTCTTAACATACATAGCTTTTAATTTGATACTAGAAATCTAAGCATAAAAACTTTTATTAATTTATATTGCAGGTGCATGTCAAGGAATTATAAAGTAGTATAGAAGAAATATGTCAGACCTCGAAAAGAAAGAAAAAGAGAACTTTCTCAGACATGCAATTCTTGTGGTGGATCATTGTAAAGATGCCTTAATATCGTTGATTGAACGTGATATCACACTTAAAGGAGTGACGTTCGAGCAGTTTCTGAATAACAACCAACATGATATATTCCACATGTGTAAAGAAAAGATATGTAACTGTGGAACACGACAAAGATTTCTACAAGTGTTTTTTAAATCCCAAATTGAATTACTTTTTGACATAGGACTAGGAGCTGCCAAGCCTGGCGCTTCATCAGAAGTTTTAGACATGACTCTTGCTAGATGTTTACTGGTTAATTTCTGTTTTGATGTGTTTTGGGATTACAATTTACAATACAAGGGACAGCCTTTAGAAGCGTTTTTGAATGCAGAAATACACACAATTTATCATCTTTGGCAGAACAAATCCAACTGCTGTCACTGTCCATCCACTTTTAATTCTAGTCCTCAAAAATTGAATAAGACAGAATGGGAATCCATGTTTCATGTTGTTTTACCCCAACTGCCATGTTCTATGCAGGCAAAAACTAATGTTGCTGCTTGTTATAGCTTATGCATTCACGAGGCTAAACAAATTTCAACATTAAACTTAACACAAAAACTGCAGCAAGAAATACTTAAACACTGCTGTATACTAAGAAAGACTACTGAAAAACTCGTAGACATTAGAAACTTTGAGTATGGTCACGTAAACAATGCAAGGATGTCTGATTCTGACTTTGAAGAAAGCAAGAAAACTATTATAGAAAGTATTCATCTTATTGCAAAACTTTGCGGAAAGGATACTGAAATGAAGAAAACTATTGATGCCACATTGAGAGATAGTTTAGATCACAAACTTGTGGAGAAATACAAAAAATTGATGAGTGAAATATACAAGGTAACTCTAAAATAATTTTGTTTACATCTTAATGGTATCATTTATAAATGTGTATATTTTCTATACAGCAATCAATGTTTAGATATGTTGCAATTTTTCACCTATATGTAGCTTGTTGACGTTTTATTTTAATATCCATTTACTTGAAAATTCCATCTTCATTGGATATAAGCAACCATTTGCAAAAAAAAATAATTTGTGTTTTTTAATAACAACATTTGTAAGCATGCACATGCGAGAACACAGTTCAACTTTAAATCCAAAACATGTTGCATTTCAAATTTGTTGTACATTAAAAACCTAAAATATTTAAAATATGTGATATTAAATGTCTATTGATTTAATTTTAATTAAGATGCTAGTAAGTACAGGACCTTTTACTATTGAAAGTTAGCTGCTATGTTCCCAAATTCTGGTGACAAAAAGTTTGAAATATTGCTTTGAATATACGAAGCTGATAATTGTTGTGAAATGTGTCTCCTTAGACATTTATTTATAAACTGTAATATGATTTATATATCATGACGTTTTAGAATTTCCAACAACAAAATGAAAAGATACAAAAGATTGAGTCCAACATTGTACAAACAAATACAAGAATCGACGTAGTAAGCAGCAGTGTTGACCATATTTCCAACAGAGTTGATGACACAAATTCAGAACTTGACAGAACAAACACCAGAGTTGATGTCGTTTCCAACAGAGTTGATGACACAAATACAGAACTTGACAGAACAAACACCAGAGTTGATGTCATTTCCAACAGAGTTGATGACACAAATACAGAACTTGGTAGAACAAACAGAAAAGTTGATGTCATTTCAAACAGAGTTGACAACACAGATGCGGGATTAGAAACATTACAAACAAAAATAAACGAAACAGACCAACGCTTAGGTAAAACAATTATTATTCAAATTTATATCGAATCAATGTAAAATTCAATAAATTCTATAACTATCTATCTCCCTCAGCACAATTTTACTTGATGGATGTCTAAAAAAATTCATATCATAGACCAGTGTCAACAAAAAAGTCATTGCGATTGATCATTAATTAGCTGATACCATTTCTCAATAGCATAAGAAGAAATTGAGTTATTCTTTTTTGAAAAGTCAAATTTGGTGTCAAAAGTTTTATCGTGGTCTTACATGTACTAAAAAAGTAGATATTCTGCAATATAAACCTTATCATTATTGTGTTGTGCTTAATCAACTTTGTACATTTTTAAAATCAAATAAGTTGAAGCATTGTCAAGTTATCATCCAGAAACCAGCAAATGACAGACAGACAAGAATATATGGTATAACATAATACATTACCTTAATGTGGCTGTGTATTAAACATATATTAAATAAAAAATAAAGAATAATGTAAGTGATCTCACAACAAATTACCCCGCTTCATCTTCCGGAACACATGAGTTCCCTCTCGTTTCGACTAGAGTTCGCGTTGTTGATTTCTGTTCAGTTGATTTTTGTGATTTTATGTTAGTATTTCTTCGTTGTTTACTTGTTTTGTCGTTGCCCTTTCGGACTTTTGACCCTCGAATGCTCATTTGGAGTTTGTCTTAGCCTCTTGCATATTTGACTCTATATTGCAATTTTATTTGTTAAATCGTCCCTGAATAATATCCAAAAACAATAGCATTTTTTTATGCTAATCTCCATACGATGTACTTACTTCATCTAAAGATTCATCAAGCTGTTCAGGAAGAGCTATGGTTATGAGATATGTGGACAGAATGATTCTTTATACAAAATAAAACAATTGCTACTAACGATCTGAAACTATAAAAACAAATCACTCTTAGGTTTAATAAGTTTAGATTTGTTAAAACACACCACAACTGCAGAATATATGGAAAGCAGCACAACTCTAGAACCCTGTTTTACATATAAGTACATTTGTTTTTACTTAAAAATAAAACAATATATCGGGTTTTTTTTCCAAAGAAATCAAGCAAAACAAAGGACACCATGTTGAAATTAGATGATATTGCTATCACTGAATCACACATACAGTGTAATGTGTTGGAGATAAACAGTCAAACCAGGTCTTTTTGTATTTGCTCTTTTACGTTTTTAAGTGAAAATAATGATTAAAAACCAACAAAATCGATCATCTAACAATAAATATATTAACCAAGCTAACATTTGTTCTTTTTCTTGTTTCAGGAATAGTCAGCAAGCAAGTGGATGACCCTCTGCCACCAAATATTAGGGGTAATTTTGATAACGCTTTTGAGTTTAAAGACAATTAATCTTTATTCTTATTAAAAAAAAAACATGTCCAAACTTTATGAATACTGTTGATTTAGGATATAACCGTCCATTTTATGAAGATAAGATTATTTTAACATCGCATGAAGATAATATTTGTAACACTATGACGTGAGTATACTCGATTTCTGTATTGACACCATATTGGTCACATGTTCATCAACATATCGTCATTCAAAATTAAAAACTGTACCCTTATAGTCCTTTTTAGAAACTATTTACCGGACGTGCAGACCCGGGAAATCTTTTAACTTTTAACTACAGGTTTACGACTTCCGGGTAGGCCTAGCCATTGATAATCTGTTGAAATTAACTAAAATCGTCAACTTGAAAAAATATTTCAAATATGCCTCTCAAAGTTTTAAACTACTAAAACTTACGTTAACATCTAAGACTTCACTATTAAGCTGTTTATTTGAATCGGGGAGTTGAAAATACGCCAAAAAAGGATAGGGGTAAATGTATGTTTTCCTTAGCTCAACGTTGTTCACATTATGTGGCCGACCCAGTAAGGGAAACTACTCTTGCAAAAATGAAGATAAAAGAATCGAAATCGGAATTCCGGATGACTTTTTAAAAAGGACTATAGACGTCTTTGCTGAATTTTTATGATTGTACTACAACTGCAGGAGAACAAGAAGATGAGAAAGTCTATGTATTTGTGTCATTTTGAGATGCATTGATTTCATTTTTGTCAGTGGTGCTTCGTTTGCTTTCATTCATCCTTCAGATTGATAGAAACCACAGATTCTTCTTGCTTCATATCATTCTTCATTTGTTTTCCGAATTCGATACTGTTGTTCTTCTTAATTCTGCTGTGCATCCGTACTGACTAGTATTCAGGCTATGAAAATAAGATTTTTCGGCATTGACCCTGGAAATGATGCTGTACGGAACTATGGTGTACGTTGGTCCGTGAATGTATGACTGGTGCATAAATGTTTTGTTGAAGGTTTAAATTAGCGACTGCAAAAGGTCGGGTGAAGATATTTGTTCAGTGAACATATCATGGAGGGTAACCAACATATAATACGTCATTTTAACCTTCACGTGAACCAGTGGGGACTAAGGTGTTGTGTTCGAGTGCACTATTTTTTTTCATTTTCTACCTACACTAGATTACAAGAAAGTACCAGGCTAACTACTATCAAATAGATACAGTGAACAAGAGACACCATATATATGTTTTGGATGTTTGGAGTAGTTTGAATATATTCTAATAATCATTGAAAACTTTAAAATTAAAACCTTTATTTAATTATAATTATCCCCGCGCTAGCGAAAGCGCGGCGATAATGTTTTGCTGTTCGATGTACGTACGTACGTCTGTACGTTAGGCGTTAATGTCCAGGATAATATCTGAAACCACTAGGAGTAGAAAGATGAAACTTGGGTCATTGATTGCATTGTGGATAAGGACTGTGCCGAAGGTTTCGGAATTTTGATAAGGCAACTAGGGGCTGGGCTGCATAGATAGCCTGAGGGCACATTATTCCTTCGTCACGCAACTCCTCCCAGGTTATTTGGAATACCGACCTAAAACTTTGCTCAGTAGTTGCACTATGAATGTAGATTCTGCCGAAGGTTTCTGAATTTTGATGTGGCCATAGGTAGCCTAAGGACACATTATTTAGTCACGCAACACCTCCCGGGTTATTTGGAATACTGAACTGAAACTTGGCTCAGTAGTAGCACTATGGATGTAGATTCTGCCGAAGGTTTCGGAATTTTGATATGGTCTCTAGGTGCTGGTCTGCATAGGTAGCCTAAGGGCACATTATTCCTTCGTCACGCAACTCCTCCCAGGATATTTGGAATACCGAAATGAAACTTGGCTCAGAAGTTGCATTATGGATGTAGATTCTGCCGAAGGTTTCGGAATTTTGATATGGCCCCTAGGGACTGCTCTGCATAGGTAGCCTAAGTGCACATTCCTTCCTCACGCAACTCCTCCCAGGTCATTTGGAATACCGAACTGAAACTTGGCTCAGTAGCTGCACTATGGATGTAGATTCTGCCGAAGGTTTTGGAATTTTGAATTGGCCCCTAGGGGCTGGGCTGCATAGGTAGCCTATGGGCACATATTCCCTTGTCATGCAACTCCTCCCAGGTATTTTGGAATACTGAACTGAAACTTGGCTCAGTAGTTGCACTATGGATGTAGATTCTGCAGAAGGTTTAGGAGTTTTGATAATGCCCCTAGGGACTGGCCTGCATAGGTAGCCTAAGGGCACATTCCTCCGTAACGCAGTTCCTTCCAGGTTATTTGGAATACTGAACTAAAACTTGGCTCAGTAGTTGCACTTGGGATTTAGATTCTACCGGTTTCGGACTTTTGATATTGCCCCTAGGGACTGGACTGCATATGTAGCCTAAGGGCACATTATGCCTTCGTCACACAACTTCTCCCAGGTTGTTTGGAATATGGAACTGAAACTTGGCTCAGTAGTTGCACTATGGATGTAGATTCTGCCTAAGGTTTCATAATTTTTATAATGTCCTTAGCGACTGGGCTGCAGAGGTAACTTAAGGGCAGATTATTCCTTCATCACGCGGCATATTTCATTGCATTACTATCAATCCCACTACCATGGAATAGTACTAGTTATGCTCATTATAGTCATAGTTTATTTCTTTCAATTATTTGCCTTTATACTATCAAATACCATAGTAGCGCGGGGATATGCAGCATGGCTGCTTCGACTAGTTAAGCATGAGTTATACTAGGACGTTCTTTTATTGAAAAACACAAAGTTATTAAATATTCTTTTGCAGAACAAAACACTAATGATCTAAAGAAATGGAAAAAGGAAGACGAAGACTTTGTTCCAACCCGATCCAGTAAGCGCATTTATGATTGTGTAGCCAGTAATTCTTGTGTAACCATAACAGGCCCTGCTGGATGTGGGAAGACATTTTTAGCACGACACACAGCCTTAGTATTAGAAAAGGATGGATATGATATTATCATAATCAAAACCCCAAAAGACATAAGAGATTTCTATAAGCCCGGGAGAAAGACTGTTTTCATAGTAGATGATATTTGTGGAAATTTTACAGCTAGTCAAGAAAAAATTGACAACTGGTTACAATTTCAAGATACAGTTGATAGGATTGTTAAAGATAAAAATTGTAAAATCGTTGTGTCATGTAGGCTTCAGGTATATAGAGATAACAATTTTAAATGTTTATCCAATTTCTTGTCTTGTGAATGTAATTTGATTTCAGAGAGCCTTTGTCTATCATTAGAGGAGAAAGCTGCAATGATAAAGCAATACACTGGTGAGAAAATAGACACATTGGTGATCAGACAAAAATTAGGTACGGCTGGTGCTTTTTTACCCCTTTTATGTTCATTGTATCGAAAACAAAATGAAACCAGTGCTTTAAATTTTCTCCAAAATCCCTTTGGTAAGATAACTAAAGAACTAGACTGCTTGTTTGATAGAAAAGATGACTCGGGTAAGTATAAAATTTGCAGTTTAATACTTTGTGTCCTGTTTAACAACAGCTTGGATGCTGATTGGTTCAAAGGTAAGGTCACAAAAGAACAGAGGTCATTACTAGATGACCTATCAGATGTCTGTAAACTGGATAGAAGATTGTCAAAGCAATCTATCGAAGATGAACTGAATACTTTGGTTGGCACATTTGTTATTAAAGTAACAGAGGTAAAATGTTCAAACGACTTATCGGATGCATTCAAAGTAGGTAGATTGCCAAAGACAAAATACAAAGCTATTTATGATAAAGTGTTTGACTTTTACTCTTGGTACTTTGGGAAGAAGATAACCAGCTGTATTATTGATCATGGAGACAGCGATCTTATACATGAACGCTTCAGATGGAATTTAGAGGAAATTGACAAGTCTGGTGACATGGAATATCTTGTTGATATACCAGATGAATATTTAGACTTATACATTGAACGGATGGTGACTGACTGGTCAAATGGTAAGGTCATCAAAGTTTTCAATAACATTAATATGAGGCAACATGTCTTTAGACAACATTTTTTACGTTATTTGTCCTCACAAACCCAATACAATATCAATCATCTTATTGAAAAGAAAGACGCCACTTATAATGGATACGACACTAAATATGGTTTTATGTACCAAGTAAGCAGTGCGGATAAAAATCTAAAACATGGATTAACAGCATTAAGTCAGTCCATACTAAATATCTTTTTAGATATATTCAAATGGCTTCTAAGTTACAATGCCAATGAGTCTTTTATCAACCAGACTGATTGTTTTAAACAGTCTTTACTTAATTTTGCATTAATGAAAGGAAACCTGGATATCATATTTACTTTATTGAGAAAGAATCCAGATATTAACCTCTGTAATGATTATGGACGGTCTCCACTGTGGATAGCATGTTATATAGGTAATGTAGAAATAGTCTCAAAGTTATTAGAAAAAGATCCAGATGTAAACCTCTGTGATGAAGATGGACGGTCTTCACTGTGGATAGCATGTGCTAGAGATAATGTTGAAATAGTATCAGAGTTATTAGAAAAAGATCCAGAGGTAAACCTCTGTGATGAAGGTGGAAAGTCTCCACTGTGGGTAGCATGTAGTCAAGGTAAGGTAAAAATAAGTGATGATTTATGGGGACGGTTTCCACTGTGGTTAGCATGTGCTACAGATAATGTAGAAATAGTTTCAAAGTTATTAGAAAAAGATCCAGATGTAAATCTCTGTGAAGATCTGTATAAAAAGTCGTCGCCACTGTGGAAAGCATGTGAAAACGGCAATGTAGAAATAGTCTCAAAGTTATTAGAAAAAGATCCAGATGTAAATCTCTGTGAAGATTTGTATAAAAAGTCGTCTCCACTGTGGAAAGCATGTGAAAACGGTAATGTAGAAATAGTCTCAAAGTTATTAGAAAAAGATCCAGATGTTAATCTCTGTGATGATGAAGAATCAAAATCTCCACTGTGGATAGCATGTGAAAATGGAAATGTAGAAATAGTCTCAAAGTTATTAGAAAAAGATCCTGATGTAAACCTCTGTGATAAATATGGACGGTCTCCATTGTGGATAGCATGTCTTGAAGGTAATGTAGAAATAGTCTCAAAGTTATTAGAAAAAGATCCAGATGTAAACCTCTGTGATGAAGATGGACGGTCGCCACTGTGGATTGCATGTGCTAGAGATGATGAAGAAATAGTCTCAGAGTTTTTAGAAAAAAATCCAGATGTAAACATCTGTGATGAATATGGACTAGCATGTCTAAAAGGTAATGTAGAAATAGTCTCAGAGTTATTAGAAAAAGATCCAGATGTAAATCTCTGTGATGAAGAATCAAAATCTCCACTATGGATAGCATGTGAAAATGGAAATGTAGAAATAGTCTCAAAGTTATTAGAAAAAGATCCAGATATAAATCTTTGTGATGATGATGGACAGTCTCCACTGGTAGTAGCATGTTATGATGGTAATGTAGAAATAGTCTCGAAATTACTAGAGAAAAATCCAGATATGTATGTTCATGATGAAGATGACGATGAAGATGATCTGGATCCACTGTATATTGCATGTGAAAGGTATCCACTGTATATTGCATGTGCAAACGGTAATGTAGAAATTCTATCCAAGCTGCTGGAAAAAGATCCAGAAATAAATGTACATGATCAATATGGACAGTCTCCACTGGGAATAGCATGCTATAATGGTAATGTAGAAATCGTCTCAAAGTTGTTAGAAAAAAACCCAGATGTAAATATCTTGGAAGAATATGGAATGTCTCCACTGTCGATAGCAAAAGATCAAGGAAATGAGGAAATAATTGAGTTATTGGAAAACTATAAAGATGCAAATCCCTTTGTTTAATCTGGGAAATCTCTATTATGTCCGGCACATCAACTCGCAGATATAGTCAATAAGAAACATGTAATTGAAAACAACGAAGATGATCTACATTTTCGGCAAATTTTAGCTCTGTCATATGCAACAAATGGAATTAAAAATTAAATATGAATATTAGAAAAAAAAATGAGGATAATCTTTGCAAGTTTAAGATTTAAGTCAAATTTTATTTTTATTTTTAGCTCACATGGCTGAAGGTAATAAGAACTTATGCAATTGCTATGCATCCGTCGTTTGTTGTCCATTCTCCATCGTTCAAACTATTGAAAATTGTCGATGACACCGCGGACACTAGACATTTTTATTTGTATGCTAATAAATAATATCTTTTGTGTGATTTATTTGTGACCTTTAGTCTGTTATTGAGTGCAAATTGTGCATCCATATGAATTTGAAGTGTAAATATTTGTGACTTTTTGTTAAGGATATTTTGTAAAATGAGCTAAATTTCTTATACACCAAATAATTATTAGTTTTGCAACTGATTGAAATATAGCTTATTTTTTTATTACATGTAGTTCCTTGTTAACAAACCTGAAATGTACTTATTGGTCCAAAATATAATATATGATTGTTTTAGCTCACCTTGCCAAAGTGAGCTTATAAATGTCATCATTGTGTGTCCGTCGTCTGTTTACAATTTCAAAATCTTCTCTTCTGAAACTACTGAACCAATTTAATTGAAACTTTGCTGGATTGATATATGACATGTTGGCAACAAACGATCCTCATTTTGAAATGATTTGATAAAAACATGACCGCTGTTACTAAAATAGGAAATAGGATAAAATCACAAAAATGGCTAATAACTCAGCAACTATGACAGAAAGAAAAATTCTGAAGGATCTCATGGTCTTTAGAATCAAAAGCTCTATAAAAGTCTCTTACGGGTCGAAGTCGTCAGAAAGACCAAAATAGCTAAAGGTGAAAAATAGCGGGGGTTTTCTGTCTAAGTCCTATAGAATGAAAACAGTTGTAGCTAGAGAAAAGCTGTTACCTGCTAAAACCATCAGCTTATTTTAAGCTCTACCTAAGTCTCCATCAGATTAAAATTGGCGGATGACCCCATAAAGAAGATACTGTTAAGGACCAAGTGAGCGATTCAGGCTCATGAGAGCCTCTTGTTTTATTTTTTAAATAAAATTTACAATGCATAAAATAAAAACATATTCTGATGAAAAAGGAAACTTTTAGAATTTATTGAATTAAAAATGTAACTAATTGGATTAAAACAGAGATAAATGTCTTGAGATTTTTGTCAAAGTAAATATCTGAGTTAAAAACGGTGAAATTTAGGGACGGGCTTTTTGATTGAAAGGGGGGCTTGGTGATTTTCGTTAAAATATTTTAAATTTGACCTTTGATGAAAAAAAATGTGCTGGCAGCAGAGGTCAAGAAACAAATCTGTAAAGCCCCCGTCACACTGGACCACGACCTTACTACGATCTATATTTTTTCCTAAATCGTGGAACATCGTAGTGTTGTCGTCCTGTGGTCATGGAGATCGTGTTGTGATCGTACTAGGTCGTGGGTGACTACGACTGCACTACGTAAATTTTGAACATGTTCAAAACATTCGTAGTGTAGTCGTGGTGAAAATAGAGCGTACTAACAGCGTACTGAGATCGTAAGAGGATCGTAGAGCAGTCGGCTTCAGTCGCAGTAATGTCGTGGGACAATCATGGTAAGGACGTACCTTAATTGACAGCCGATCCCACTACGCTAGCGCTGCGCTCTCGTCACGATCATACCACGATTGTAGTACGACCTATACGATCGCACCACGATGATACTACGACCTATAAGATCATACCACGACAACACTACGATGCTACCACGCCCTTGGCGTTCTTAGTACGATCCTACCAAGATCTTTCTACGTTTTACATACATGTAACAATTAATTGTCTCTCGCACTGACAAAATCAAATGCAAAAAAGTATCAATTGGCCTAGCCTTATACCCATTTGCAGCAGCATTTGCCTTCATAGATTTCAGAAAAAAAAGTTTCAATAAAGCCAAAAAAAATATATTTGGAAAAACCACATTCAATGAGTCTTGATAAATGCAGAATGGCAAAAATCCAGAAATAAAAAGGCAGGACAGTGCTTTGAATTTAAAAAAAAGGCAGGATAGTAGTTTTGGCTGAAATTTTTATAAAAGCTTTAAAAAAAAAATTGGCGCGCGATCGCGCGCAAAAAAAATCCAGGCTCAGCCTTTTCCGAAAATGAAAGCGCAGGACGATAAAAATATCCATATCCCTCCATAAAAATCAAATGGTTATTCCCGTAGTAGCTATCTCGTGTTCCAATTTCATACCATCTTTTTTTCATAAAATATTCCATAGTGATTGAGTTTGGTGAAATGATTCCGACGGCCAGTTGCCCAATCTGTCATTCTGTCGATCAACCAGGCAAAGCATTCATCGATTTAAAAATGGAGCGCCTATATATCATATCATAATGTTTATTTTTAAAATCGCACATGTCTAACAAATTAAATGCATTTTGCAAATTTATAGAATTTTTTAAATTGAATATGAAAATAGATAAATTTTTAATTTATGTGTTGGTGAAAATTGGTTAAATTTTTAGTGGGGTGCGCAGCATATGACATTTTAGGCAGCTGATGTGTATGTGTTTTAAAAAATTCATCTTAACACCTTTTTTTTAAATAAAGATGCAATACTGAAAATATGGCTTAATAAAGACATCTGCTCTGTTGAGATATCATGATTACTTAATTATTCAATATGAAAAGGAGAATGAGAGATGATATCAATTTCAAATGCAACATGACAGAAAATTTACGGTAGGATAAAATGAATTTACAGAAGGTACATCACGTTTAGAAATCACCTTCATTTATGTTGCTTAACATGTTAAAGGAAACACATCATATAACATTTCATGACAAGTTTGGCACCTGCACCCCTTACCAAGTTTTGAAATTTAAGTTCGACCGATCGTAGAGGACTGTTAGCGTAATGGAATCGTACCGAGCGTAGTGCAAGCGTAGTGAAAGCGTAACACGATCGTAATGATCGTAGAAGATGCGTAGAAAGGTCGTAGTTGGTCGTGGTATAATCGTAGTATGGTCGTAGCAAAGTCGCTGAAGCAACGTACTACACTCGTTGTGGTCGTAGTAGCATCGTACTTGATTTGACAAATGAAAATAAATTCCCCTCGAACTATCGTACTGTGATCGTAGCTCTGTCGTACTCGTAGTCACACTGACTACGTTTTAACACAATCGTCGCGACTCTACTACAATCTTTAAGATCGTGAAGGTCGTGGAGAGCGTAGTAAGATCGTGGTCAGTGTGATGGGGGCTTTAAAGGCTATCTGCTAATAAAATAATGTTATTAATGAACAAAATATTCTGAAAATGACGCATTTGAAAAAGAATTCTGAGTTCTGCGCGGAAACACATTTTCTAAGCAAAAGCAAAAAAAAAAACAAAACAAGCATTCTGAGAGTATTGCAAAACAATACTAAGTCCCCTACTGGCCTCATATTTCAGTCACTGGTAACAATTTGTCAAACGAATGAATACCTAAACTTGATCAGTTTATTATCTACAAAGAACAATAAGAAAGTTTAGAAAAGAAAATTGCAATAGATTTTCAAACTTCAAAGGGCCATATCTCCCGTAAAAATTTGTGGACCATCACGAAACTCAAACTTGATCTGTAACTCATCAAGGTAAACTCACAGACAAAAAATCAGTTCATTATCTATAAGCGTTTAGAAAAAAAATGTGGAAAACTGATATTTTAGTGAATTTTTCAAAGTTCAAAGGACCACAACTCCCATAAAAATGTGTGGATCGGCACGAAACTCGTACTTGATCTGTAACTCATCAACATAGACTCACATACCAAAAATCAGTTCATTATCTATAAGCGTTTAGAACAAAGTGCGGAAAACTGAAATTTACGTGAATTTTCAAAGTTCAAAGGGCCATTACTCCCATAAAAAATTGTGGACCGGCACAAAACTCAAACTTGGTCTGTAACTTAACAAGGTAAACTCACATACCAAAATTCAGTTCATTATCTATAAGCGTTTAGAAAAAAAGTGCGGAAAACTGGTATTTTAGTGAATTTTCAAAGTTCAAAGGGCCATTACTCCCATAAACAATTGTGGACCGGCACGAAACTCAAACTTGATCTGTAACTCATCAAGGTTAACTCACATACCAAATATCAGTTCATTATCTATAAGCGTTTAGAAAAAAAATGCGGAAAACTGAGGCGTGACAGACAGACGGACAGACAGACGGACAGAGCGCAAACCTATAGTCCCTTTCGGCTTTCGCCGGTAGGGGACTAAAAAACAAGCCCCAACCTTTAAAGTTAAATGGTCTGTCTTTCAGTGTGATTATCATCGAAATATACATCTAAAAAATTTACATTTAAAATCATATGCAATTTTTTCATATTATTATACCCCGCTTAAAAAGTTGGGGAATATAGTGATAGGAATGTCAGTTCGTCCGTGTTACACGTGAGGATACCCATTTCTTATCTGCAATTCCTCGTTGGATGTGACTCCACATAATGTAGATGTGCATTTTTTATTTCAAATTTTAATTTGATGTATTTTGGGGGTTTCCTATATCAAAACATGGACTTAGCCATTACACAACAAGGGATTATTCATCTCTTATCTGCAATTCCTGCTAAACGCTCAATGGATTTCATAAAATTTTCACACAGTCTTTGTAACAAATATTGATGTGCACCTCCTTTTTTGAAATTTTATCTGATTGATTTGGGGAGTGCAGAGGGTTTTTTGTGAGCAGCTGCTCAGAGTTTTTTTTTATTTTAAAAAAAAAACTCTTAACTAGTATTCTCGAATAAATGTTCACCAAAACGAAATTCGCATTTTAATGTGAATAATATAATCATAATATACAAAATTGAGAACGTATATCTAAACAAAAACTTGCATGTGGATAAATGTACATGAAACAATAAAACACAACAATAACTTGCATGTAATGAAAATTGATACGAATCAAGAAACGCTTAAATGTTTGAAGTTCTATTTAAAATGGCAACAACAATGAAAGAAGAACATTGTGCAACCCGGTACTTGAAACAAAATAAAAAAACTGAAAAGTAATGAGAGCTGGTGGTGTAGTGGTTGAGCCGTAATGCTACTTACACTGAGGTTCCTGGTCTTGACACCATTTGCGAGGGTGACGAGGAACGATGCTAGTCCTGTAGAAGGACCGAAAAGAGGTTGTCTTATTTATGGGGAGAGCAATACCAATGCAGTGCAAGTTAAATACCCTTGTGTAGAGTTCGATAAAAGTAGGCTCAACAGGCCGCTACAGAGGCCATACTCGCAAACTGCAAACACAGGAGGGATTCACATTGTATTCCAGACCTTGATTATACAATTTCAAATAATATTTAAATTGTGGACAAGACGACAGACTATTACTTTAATACGGTTAAAATATACATAAATAACACCTGAAAACAATCATGCACTTGATGTTGGCCAAAAGTACATGTAACAACAACAAACAAACAAACCATTGAAAATGATGAAAATGTACATAGACAACGAAATACAATCTCTTGAAATGGAATAATACAAGCAAATAACTGTTGTAAAATTGTACATTAAAATCAAATTAAAACCTTTAACTGTGCCGATCCCGAAAAACAACAGCACGTGAGTGTTTTTTTTAAGTATATGAAAGAGCGACAACAATCGAGCACTAGAAAGTGGTTGATTTATATATATTAAACTTCAAAATAATCTAATGTAGCACTTGAAAATGGTAAAATGCACATGATACCAGAAAACAAAACTAGAATTTAAATGGTTTAAAATCGTACCTACAATCAAAACAGAAAAAACGAAAATTTGAGCATAAAACTTTATGATGAAAAACAACAATAACACGCTGTTCCTTATTTGCTTTGTTTCAATTCAGTATCTTTAATAGGAAAATGCGAATCAATCCAGACAATTTTATCAAACTCTGCAAAATATTGTTTTCTCAAACTTTATACTTTTCAAAGCCAATCGAATGAAATAACTTTTCTTTAAAATCATATTCAATCATTGTTCAATCACCCATAATCATTGTATGAAATTAACATTTATTGTACTGCCTGAAAGGGCGATTTAATTATCAAATAGACATAAATTATGTTATCTTCAAATTATTGGATTGTCGAACTCATTGCTCTATAAAAATTTCCCCATTGACACCAATTGATGCGGAGATCCAATACGACTATCCATACGACATAAGATATGGGTTATGAAAAATCCCTAACATGTTAGTAAAAATCTTTCGACTCTATTCGCCTATATAATGTGTAAGAAAAATTACCTGGCTCGATACGCGTGTTCCTTGAAGTTAATATATGTTACAGTAAATTAGCGTAATCAGGTACAGTAAATTAGCGTAATCAGGTACAGTAAATTAGCGTAATCAGGATTACGTTTAATTCCTAAAATTTAGGGATTTCATGTAATCCCTGACGGACTTAGTACATGTAATAACAGAGATTCCCTGAAATTACATATAGGAAATTCATGTAATCGCTGAAATTTTTCATCAAAATACATATATGACTTAATTAAATATGAAACAATTATTAAAATAAATGAAGAAATGGAGTAGTCGCACACGCCCGTTACATAAAATATATGTCAAGGTGACCAAAATCTGGAACAGTCGTCAATTACTATCCAAGATATACCCAATTTCCAATAATAATTCCTATACTAATTGGAATCGCCGGGATATGCACCTAAACCAAAACTTTAACCTGAGCCATCCATGCAGAAAATGTAGGTAAGGGTGGCCTTATTTTGGTATGGATGTTGGTTAATATCAAAAATGTACACACTGACCCAACATCATTTCTCTACCACTTGTATAGGCCTTTTGAAAGTGGTTTATCAAGGGAAAATAATAAATTAAAAATCAGATGATCAATTCATACAGCAAACAATTGTACCAAACATAATTAATTATGAATACATATTATGTCTGAATTTCCCGTTTTTCAAATCTTGATATTCAAAAAGTTTTTCATTACCCTTAATAAAGATAAAATCATTTTAAGTTGTATAAAAGAAAAGCCCTCTGCCCACAAATATATCTGACCATCTATTGATAATGCATTGACGGGTCTTTAAAGACATAGAACCTATCAATTTCGTATTTTTTTCACATTGAATAAAAAGAACATATATCAAAAGTAAACATTCTAAAACTTATCTTTACCGACATAAAAACTCATTTTTTTGCAGCTTTCTTCAAAATTATCTTATTTTAATATTAAATATTGTCCAACATAAATATTTACTTTTGGTATACCGTTATTCAGGTGACCTTTACTGGGTACTGGTAAACTGCGAAACGAACTGAAACCAAAACAAGACGAAAACAAAACGAAATCGGTTAATTAAGAAAACGACTGATATCGGGTGAAATCGATTCAATTTTCTTTTTTTCCGGTTTCGCTCGATTTCGTTTCCTACCTGTACAGATTTCGGTTGCTTAATTTACTATTTTCGTTTCCTACTTTATCGATTTTGTTTTCGCTCCGTTCCGTTTTGGTTATTATTTGTTTCTCAATTTACCGCACGCAAGTGTTTACATTTTATAATTAGCTTGTCCTCTTTTTTGACACTGCGTATTTTTATGCAGTTTTCTCTCAAAAAGAGCATTTTCGGGTAGTATCTTTTTAAACTTATAGTGTCTTTAAAGGTTTTACACTGACTGTATTCTTCAAATACTGTGAATTTCATTATTTTTTTAAAATTTGCGAAAATGATAGGTTCTATATCTTTAAGTGAACTGGTTGAGTGAAGCTGCTTGTTTGTTTTTTTTTTTGGTCTTGTATTGTTGAGTGAACTGGTAAAGTGCGTCGGTGCTTGTTTGTTTTTGGGTTTGTGTTGTTCAGTGAACTGATTGGGTGTGTCGTTGCTTGTCTATTTTTGGTTCTGTGATGTTGAGTGAACTAGTTGGGTGTGTCGTTGCTTGTTTGTTTATGGTTCTATGGAATAGGGTTAACTGGTTGGTGGGTCGTTGCTTGTTTGTTTTTCGGTTATGCGTTTGAGTGATTGAGTGAACTAGCTTCGTCGCTAATTTGGTTTTGATTGTGTTTTGTTAAGTGAACTGAATGGGTGTGTCGTCGCTTGCTTATTTTTTGTTCTGTGTTGTTGAGTGTATGTGAACCAGTTAAGTGCGTTGCTGCTTGTTTGTTTTTGGTTCTGTGTTGTTCAGTGAACTGATTGGGTGTGTCGTTGCTTGTCTATTTTTGGTTCTGTGATGTTGAGTGAACTAGTTGGGTGTGTCGTTGCTTGTTTGTTTATGGTTCTGTGGAATTGGGTTAACTGGTTGGTGGGTTGTTGCTTGTTTGTTTTTCGGTTATGCGTTTGAGTGATTGAGTGAACTAGCTTCGTCGCTAATTTTGTTTTGATTGTGTTTTGTTAAATGAACTGGTTGGTTGTGTCGTTGCTTGTTTGTTTTTCGTTCTGTGTTGTTAAGTGACCTGGTTGAGTGCGTCGTTGGTTGCTTGTTTTTGTTCTGAGTTGCTAAGTAAACTAGCTTGGTGCGTTGTTGCTTTCTGGTTTTTGTTCTGTGTTGTTAAGTGAACTGGTTGCGTGCGGCGCTGCTTGCTTGTTCTTGGTTCTGTGTTGTTGAGTGAACTGGTTGGGTGAGTCGTTCCTTATTTGTTTTTGGTTCTGTGTTGTTAAGTGACCTTGTTGGGTGTCGTTGCTTGCTTGTATTTGTTCTGTGTTGCTAAGTGAACTGGTTGTCTTCGTTGCTGCTTGTTTGTTTTTTGGTTCTGTGTTGTTGGGTGAACTGGTTGGGTTCGTCACTGCTTGTTTGTTTTTGGTTCCGTATTGTTGAGTCAACTGGTTTGGTGTGTCGTTGCTTGTTTGTTTTTGATTCTGGGTTGAGTCAACTGGTTGTGTTCGTTGCTGCTTGTTTGTTTTTAGTTCTGTTTTTGGTTCTGATTGTTGAGTCAACTGGTTAGGTGTGTCGTTGTTTGTTTGTTTTTTGGTTCTGTGTTGTTGAGTGAAATGGTTGGGTGTGTCGCTGCTTGTTTGTTTTTGGTTCTGTGATGTTGAGTTAACTGGTTGAGTGCGTTGTTGCTTGCTTGTTTTTGGTTGAACTGGTTGGGTTCTTGTTCAAAATCATTTGAATCATAAAGATTCTTTTCTTATTTGCGATGTATTGTCTATAAGAAATGTTAGGAAATTAAGCATTTTCAGACCTATAGTATCTAATGGCCCTGTCACACTATAACGTTTTAGCCAACGTGTGCCGAACGTTCGAATAAAGTTCTAAAACGTTGGAACACGTTGGCAGTCGCTGTAAAAAATTTAAAAAAAAAAATCTCGGTGAACGATCACAAAGCGTCAGACTAACTACCTGCAACGCACGACAAACTTATTCAAAACTTATCTATAGCGTTTGGCCGGCGTACTTGACGATTGCCCAGCGCATGTGTGACGACTGCAGAACGCATTCGTAGCGTTAGTCTAACTTATTATTTTTTTCTCTCGGTGGGGAGATAAAATATTTCTGTTCTTTTCTTAAGTATTATTTCACAATAGCCCAAATAGATCTGGTTTAAATGTATTGCTGGATTAATTAATAATTATAGATACATCATGTAAATTTAGTTTTGTTATAAAAATATTGGTTTTCAGCGTTCTGGTAATATGAATGTATAATTGTTCTAAAGCCGTTTTAACCAAAAGTGATGATTTTTGCACTGAGTCTAGAACAATGCAATATATTGTAGATTTAATATTTTGATATGTCGAAAATATACAAAGAAGAATGCATGCGCTTGTTGACAAACTCTCAAAATATCAAATGAGTATATACATAAAGGAATTACCGGTCTGTAGAGTTTGCCTAACATCCTTTTTATAGCACTTGACTAATACTAAATGATCGCAGACAGCATGACGGATGTCCTTAATAGAGAAAAATGCGTGTGCTTATTGAATATTAAAAATACACATTATTTCACATGAGTATTGATGTTAGAGTGTCGTTACTCGTTGTATTTGAGTATTTTTCTACCAAAAATTGTCCACCGAAAACACGACAGCTGTATTACAATTTGCAAGAATTACTTTCAATGCCAGACCATCTAAGTTATCCTTGTTATATTCAAGATTTGTCATTGTGTTTTGTAAAAAGATTTTTTTTCAGGTTTGAATTAGTATTTGAAGCTTTTGAAATTGACTTCCCCCCTTGTAATTCAATCTAACTTATAAAATTCTTGGGTTGATACGCTACTTGTTCGTTACAAAGACGCCCTGTGCGCTCTGTACACGTTTTAAACACGTTGAATAGGTTTCTTGGTCGTTACACTGACGCTAGACGTGCGCTGCATTATCGCTAGACATGTTCGTTTCCATTTAGCTTAGCGTTCGTCAAACGCATTTCAGCGTGCGCAGAACGACCACATATATAGCGTCCATCAGCGTGTGTATAACATCTTTCTAGCGTTTGCCTAGCGTTCGAATAATTTATTTCTAATACGTTGGCGAACGTCGGAAATTTTAAGCATGTTGAAAAAATTGCGACGCACTCGACGTTCACCAACGCACGCTGACGTTCGCTAACGTGTTTGTAGCGTGTTCGTAACGACTACTAAACTTACGCCACGCACACCAGCGTGTTAATAAATTCTAAAACGTCGGCACACGTTGGCGTAAACGTTATAGTGTGACAGGGCCATTAGTTGAAAAGCTGAGTTCTAAACATTTTGCCATTTTGAGCAAATACTGTCATATATTGTTCAAAATTTAATCAGTCACTTTGACATTTTAGAATTAGAAAGGTGAGAAGAATCATGTTTTCTCGGGAAAGGTAAAAGTCAACAAAACATGTCATAATTTAATTCCTGGGATTAAATTACTTAATTGTAACTAATCTTCTACAATTCTTTTGAAGTGTTCAATTGAGTAATTATACTTTGATTTCACTTTAAACGGATCCCTTTATTCTTACATATCATTTAACTCTTGTTTAGGTCAACAATACAGATGTTTAAATTGGTTGCTTTGAATTTTCATTAGGGCAAATGATATGACTCAACATTGCATTATTTGCATCTGTCGTATTAACTGCTACTCTTTCGGAGCACCTGGGTTCACTCTCGTTACGACTGGAGTTCGCGTTTTTGATTGATATTTAGTAATTTTTGTATTTCCGTGTTTTATATGTTGTCTGTTTTTGTCCCTTTCTCGTGGTTGTTTAATGGTTTTGGCGCTGCCCTTTCCAATTGTTTATATAGGATATTTTAAAAGTTTACAGTTATAAAGTTTGAATTTTAAACTGGCAACCCAGGAAAGGAGTGGTTAACCTGCGCTTAAAGTATGTTATAATACAATAACACCAGAAATATGGGAGAAAATGGTAGACAAACTGTCGCTTATCATTAAATCCTAGTGTCTTAAGATTTCTATGCGTTAGCCATAGCTTGTGATACCCTTTGAGTAAGGTCTTAAAATTATGCTCACAGAGCAAATAAGTGTACCCCTAAGTGGCTGTAAAGAGTGCCCAGCGTGCACTGGGGTTGTCCTGGAATAATGCCAGTGCCAAGCTTCATGTACATAAAAGCCCTCTATATGTGAACCGCCATTGCAGCACCACAATTAGGTACAAAATGTATTGTAATCTAGATTTAATTTGATTTTGTAAACATATTCACTTATTTTTAATCCATACTAATTATATATACGGAAAATAGTAAGCCTATTGACTGGCTAAGAGAGGTGCTCTTTGATTTTCTATATATCTGTTCCAGACCGTACAGGTATTGAGACCGTACGAGTATACCTACACGGTGCGACCGTAAAAGTATACCCGTATGATCTAAAACGAGCCGGACCATACAAGTATTCAGATCATACAGGTATTTCTCAAAATTGGCCTTTATTCATATAATATTAGGAAATAATATTTTATTTTCAACCTCAAAAAATGTAATTAACAATGTATTGCATTACATACGTTAAATGCCAAGTAAAGTTATCGAAACAGAATGCTCACCACCACCTTTAACTCAATATAATTGCTCGAGAAATAAGTTTAATTGGCTTGTACCAGAACATTTTCACACATACGTCCAAGGTGACACTTACTGCCACAAGGATCGCGAGATTTTTATGGCCCGACCACGTACACATGTATGTGGATCGGCCATATAGTTTCACCCTTGTCCGTTCGCCCGTCCGCACGTCCGCCCGTCTGTTTGTCCTCAAAGGTTTCCAATAACTTGAAAATGCGTCAAGGGATTTAAATGATATTTTGCATATCTGCTGAGAACAATAAAATAAAAAAAATAGATGTCAAGTTTAATCTTCAGGATGATCCGAAAAATATTAAAATAATATGGTTTTGCCACATATTTTTCAAAGTTTGACAATGCTAAAAATGTCTGGTCTAAGAAAGATAATTTATATCTATTCCATATATAATTATGATCAATTATATGCATAAATATTTTCTTGTTAAAGGTTCATCGATACGATTACCTTAAAATTGCTTTATTTTAGGTCGATTTGTCAGTATATGTACAGCAAAGACTACATATAGAATTAAAAACTAAAACCGTAGCAGGACCTAGATACATGTATATTAATTTCTTTCTATTTTTTATTAATATTTTCATGATTTATTCTATTATTTTTAAGTTTTGCTTTTTTCCGTTTCTGAGCAAAACCGATTTTAGGTTAATATCACTAACGTCCTTGCACGTGGCCTATCATGCGACATTTAATTATAACTTAACCAAAAGTGTTCACCAACATGTCAATTGAGAGGTTCAATCTTTTGTCCTTATTCAAAGTACATTTTAAACGCAAATAAGTACCAAAAAACTGTGGCATCTTCAATCAATTAAATAAATGTGTCAATATGATAAGGTGGGTCCGTATCTAGGCCATATTATACTTAAAGTTTATTTGAACTGATAATATGCTGTTTGAACTGTACATATACTAAGATTTTCTTCAAAAAAGTTCAAACTGTCCTGGTGACCCTTAAAGGTAACAACAAAACTACCAAACATGGATTTGGATGATCAATCTCATATATCTCAGGCATTTCAAAAGAAACGATGGATTGAACCAAGTTTTTTTTGCAGGGTTTCATTTAATGTCTCATTAGATGCCTTATTTTTTTTAAGCTTGCAGCGAATTTTAAAACTTTTCATTAATGATTAAGGTAGAGTGTGGCACTTAGGTCCAAAATGAATTTGTCAATAGATTTTCTTCAAAATTAAAATAAATGTCCAAAATGATGTACTATTTCATAATTTGATTCAAAATTCATGGATTTTTCCCTACTTTTCGAGTTATATCAAGTTAAAGTATCAGTATTTTACTATGAATTATTTAGGAAAAGCCATAAAACACACAAAAGTGTTTCATTACTTTTTTCCTGTCAATAGATTTCCCTCATTTTTATGTCGCCTGCAACGTGTTGCAGAAGCGACATATAGGGGTTACTTTGGCACTATCCGTCGTCTTGCGTCCTGCGTCGTCGTCCTGCGTCGTCCTGCGGCGTCACACAAATTTCCGTCGCAGTTTTCCAGGCAACTACATGCCACAGCCTCTTGATATTTGGTATGTAGCTTCATTGCATAGTACTGTAAGGTGTAAAGCGATTTTATGCCCGAAAAATAACGACTTCCTGTTTGACGAATACTTAATGTTTTATATATAATGGACATAGACGCCAAATTTTCGTCGCAGTTTTCCAGGCAACTACATGCCACAGCCTCTTGATATTTGGTATGTAGCTTCATTGCATAGTACTATAAGGTGTAAAGCGATTTTATGCCCGAAAAATAACGACTTCCTGTTTGACGAATACTTAATGTTTTATATATAATGGACATAGATGCCAAATTTTCGTCGCAGTTTTCCAGGCAACTACATGCCACAGCCTCTTGATATTTGGTATGTAGCTTCATTGCATAGTATTATAAGGTGTAAAGCGATTTTATGCCCAAAAAATAACTACTTCCTGTTTGACGAATACTTAACGTTTTATATATAATGGTCATAGATGCCAAATTTTCGTCGCAGTTTTTCAGGCAACTACATGCCACAGCCTTTTGATATTTGGTATGTAGCTTCATTGCATAGTATTATAAGGTGTAAAGCGATTTTATGCCCAAAAAATAACTACTTCCTGTTTAACGAATACTTAATGTTTTATATATAATGGACATAGATGCCAAATTTTCGTCGCAGTTTTCCAGGCAACTACATGCCACAGCCTCTTGATATTTGGTATGTAGCTTCATTGCATAGTATTATAAGGTGTAAAGAGATTTTATGCCTGAAAAATAACTACTTCCTGCTTGACGAATACTTAACATTTTATATATAATGGACATAGATGCCAAATTTTCGTCGCAGTTTTCCTGGCAACTACATGCCACAGCGTCTTGATATTTGGTATGTAGCTTCATTACATAGTACTATAAGGTGTGAGGAGATTTAATGCCCGAAAATTAACTGCTTCCTGTTTGGCGAACAAATATAGATACGCAGGCGACATATGCCTTCCGGGGAAGGCTCCATCTAGTTTGATATTTTATAGATCTTGCAACAATTCATCATCTTAAATCAATTTAAAGTGGGATTTCTTCCCTTGATTTTTACGTACAAGCAAAAATAAGAGCCAAAAACTCTGTCCTGCTCAACTTAAACTGCATTGCAATTGGACCCTTTATTTTACTAATGGCTCTTTAAATGTCAAAAACCTAACAATCAGGCATTAAATTCGGGTGATCGGTATAAGGTCCTGGGAGCCCCTTGTTCTTTCGTCAAGTGTCTTCAATGTGTACTGGTTCGTCTATACGAGGCTTAATCTCTGGTACTCTTTTACTTCTTTAAATGATCATAACTTTTTATCCGATTTATCCATCTCTCAACTTTGTCAAAATTGTCCAAAACACAAGGTTTCTTTTCTTGTAATGCACATGGTCGATATTCTTGATGCTGGATTTGGCTTTCCAGTTCGAACCTTTTGGCTTTGAGTACTTTTCATTTAATACTTTTGGTTTTTGACCTTCCAATGTTTTGTATCAAATGCTGCTGATGAGAGGCTACTCCTTGAAATATCGATATACAGCATAGCCAAATTAACCGTTTTATACCCGTTTTGGTACTTGTGTTTTGTCAAATTGATTTAGATCAAGATCAATCTGAATGCTTAAAATCTAATGTAAATAATAACATGAAGTAAAACCGTCAGATGATATGTTTACAAATTGAAAACGTGTGTTATTTTTCAATGGATGAAATTTTTAATCGGATGGGGCTCCTATTGGGGAATTAAATTTATAAATTGATTTAAAGTTATTTTTTCCCTATCATATGATTTTTTTTCTTAAGAAAACAAGCATTGAAATTAATTTATAAGAAATGGCCAAAATATTTTTTTTCTGTCCATACGAAATAACATTAAAAAATGTGGAACACACTTTTGTGTAACTTATGAAGTGTGTGCAACATTTTTAAATGTTATTTCTTCATAGACAGAAAAATATTGTGGTCATTCCTTAATTAAAATGTTAATTTTATGACCCATAATTTTTCCCCGTTCTTTTTTTAAGCAAACTTGATTAGATTTGTTGTAAAACCGGTTCCAGCAAACACGCACTATTTTAAAGTGAATGATACTAAATGTAGTTAGGCTATACAATTGGCAACCTGGTTGTGTAATGCATTGTGGTATATTAAATACTTGCCATTGTTTGTAATTAAGAGACCTTGGGTCACAATAGGTCACTGTGGGGTCACAAAAGAGTTTCGAAAAGCCTAGTGAAGTGATTTATGACGGTTACTGGAACTGTGACGAGTTTGTGGTTTTATTAAACAGTGAGGAACTTGCTCCGGAAGAGTAAGCAGTTCCCGTTTGTTGCAACACTCCCGTCGCGATGCTAGCCTGTTAAAGACAAAAACCCATGATAAAACCACATCTGTACTCATCTGACAGATAGAAATCCCATATTTGTTTGCGAGCACATAGAGATTTCAATAAAATTTCTTGAAATATATTCATTATTACGTCATCGAGTTTGTCTGCGAGCACATGGAATTTTTAATAAAATTCATGAAAACATATTCATTTTTACTTCATATGAACTATTTATCCATTCGGTTGGTCTCTTGTTTGGATTTCTGTCAGCCATTTGAACTTCTTTATGTTTTATCTTCAACCTATCAGACTGTTTTTTAGCACACGAACACCCAATATTCTTTCGAGCAAGGCCTTTATCATAAAAACGCACAATTTGCAACATAGCAATATAACAAACGTTGAAAAAATTGTACTTCTTTGTTTTTTGTTCGCGTAGCGTATTCTTTTCTTTAGGACCCTTCTCAAGTCACTCTTTAATGTGCCTGTCCTAAGCCAGAAATCTTTACCAAAGCTTATGTTTGTATTTCGTCGAATTTATGTTAATTGTTTTGTATTTTTGTCAAGAAGAGGATCTTTCATTGCACTTTAGGATTGGGCTTGAATCATATGTAGGTTATTTTCAATCCAGGGTCAATTGAAAAACAGCGAGCAGCGACCACTGGTCACCTTAAAGGCAGCTGCCTGGCTGTTTTTTCTTTGTGGATTTCAAAAATTGTCGTTTATATTGTAGGTTTTGTCGTGTACACTTATTCTACATCTCATTATCTTCTATCTAAACCTGAGTCATTTTCTCGAATTGGGATACACCCTAATTTTTGTCCCAAAAAAATCGCCCAAAAGGATAAATGTAAGTGTCGTGGTACCTTTCGCCCTATTCTTGTTTATCATATTTTATCAATCACATTTAAAGTAAAACGTGTTAGCTAAGGTCAACTTTAAGTCTTGATAGTGCAGATCAAGACTCATCTCAGAGACTAATAAGAGCCACATAAAGTACTTATCGAACCTGGTAATTTTTTTAAAAAATTTTTAGGAATTCAGCCTAGTTGGCTCAACAAAATCAATTAAAAGCCTTAGAGGATTTGCAGAACAAGTTAATGAATAATTTAGATGGACTAGGTGACATCAATATTGGTGGTAATTTGGACCAATTGGGAGACCAGCTCGGCAGTTTAGGGGACCAGCTAGGGGATCAGTTCGGAGATCAATTCGGAAACCTCGGGGATCAACTCGGACAACTTGGAGATCAATTGGGAGATCTGCAGAAAGAGATTGGGAACCAGTACGGAAATTTAGGTGATAACTTCGGAAATATGGGTAATAACTTCGGAAATTTGGGTGACCAACTTGGTGATGCTTTTGGGAATACGAATGACAAAATGGGGGATTCCTTCGGAAACATGGGAGACAATTTCAATAATATGGGTGACAATTTTGGTGATGCTTTCGGAAATCTAAAAGACCAAATGGGAGGATCTTTGGGAGATATGGATGACCACTTTGGTAATCTTGGTAACCAGCTCGACGACGCATTTGGAAACCTCAACAACCAGATGGGTGGTAACAGCTTTGGTGACTTTAAATGGCCGTAAACTGGAGTTTTTGGCAGCTCATGTATCTTGTTTCTCATTATACATGTAGTTGTTGTGTGGGTTTTCGAGTCATAAAAAAAATGTATTAGTCACAGTTTCATAAATAATCTACCTATTTTGCAAGTCATCATCCACATAAAAAAATTCTTTAGTTTTGTCAATAAAGGAACGTGAGCTATGTTGTAGTTATTCTGATTTTTTTTTATAGGTATTGACTTTATAAAAAATGGTATGGTTTAAATACTTAAAGCATGCTATAGATAAGAACATGAAATAAAACGTTCAGACAATTTGAAAACTTGTATCATTTTTCAAAAGATGAGGTTTTTGATCAAGTCGGTTCAAAACGGGGATTTCAATATAAGATAGGCATTGCCTAAATGCGAGCACAGCAAAAATATAAGATGTCAATGAACAGCTTAATTGTATTTTTACATACCTTTTGAGTTGAAGAAAGCCCCCCTCCTTCATGCGTGATATTATATCAAAGATGGATCATCCTTTTGGCCCTCATATGACGGAGTTCCACGCCTCAATTAAAGAATAAAATCGTTTAGAATTCAGAATACAAGATCTAGAGGACCCCATTCCCGAAAAGACGTGGACACTTTTGATGCACTGTTTTGATCGTATTTATTTTTATTTTAATCAGTTCATTTTCTAGAACGTTCAGTTTGGGGCGAATGAGCGCAAAAAATGTACTTAAAAAATGAAGCAACTCATCGTCATCAGAATATTTTCTCCTTGTTCTATATATATATTTACATAGGAAATTTTGGGAAGGCGATCAAAATTGGTAATTATTTTCAAATTCACATCGAACCTGTGTGCAGAATATCCGGACGAAAAAAAATCAATATCAGCATTAGGCAAATATTTCGCAAAACTTGCCGTAAAGCTCTCCGCTCTCAAACCAAAAGTAAGATGTATGGATGGTTCCCCGCTTCTGTTCCTGCTTCATATATAAATAAATGGTAGAGAATTGCACCAACCTTCATTTGGTTGAGTATTCTTTGTTGTTTAAAAGCCAAGTCCATGTTCTGTTTGGTATAGACATAAATGAAAAAGTTTCAAATAGAACGAGTACATCTACAATGTACATTTTATGTCACAAACACAGGCATTTTATTTTTCTTGTTGTGTGTAAACATGAAAAAAATCTGACCCTCACTAAATAACTATTTCCACGTGGAAATAGTACAAATGTATAAAGACGAGATGATTTGTTTTTACTCGTTATTTATAATTATTGAAAAAAAGAAAATCATGGATCCAAACGCCTGTTGTCACAAAATTTGTGTGAAATTTGCTTGAAAATCCATTAATATTGATCACTGACGAGTTGCCGGAGATGTAACGGTCGCATAGGATGAACCCCCACAGACTACTATAGACTATACCCTCCATAATATTTTCAAATAGGGCGGGGAGAAAGATCTAAAAAAAATGTGTTTTTTTTTTAGCCACGGATGACCCGGCCCTTCTTTAAAAATAAAAAAAAAATATTGCCCCCGAACATGTAGAACATGAGGTTCGGATCTTATCCAAATTGTTCATGTGTTTAAAATAGACCATAAAGAGATGTGTAATAAGTGTACCCGACACAACCAACATAAAGAAACGGCAATTTTAAACTATAATTGGGGTCTTCTATGAAAGACATATGTCGCCTGTGTCTTAAAATATTCGGTAAACAGGGGTTATATGAGTTTCAGGCAAAACATCGCTTTACACCATATAGTACCATTGGAGGAAGCTACATAACAAATATCAAGAGGTTGTTACTTGTAGTTGCCCGGAAAACTGCGACGGAAATTTTTGTGACGCCGAAGGACGATGCAAGACAACGGATGGTGCTAAAGTAACCCCTATATGTCGCTTCTGCAACACAGCTAGCAAACAATGTCTGCTTTTTAAACTCTCACATGAAAAAAACTAGCACACACACAGACACAAACACACACACAGAGGAATTATTTACCTTTAAAAAGAAAACCGTAATATGTGTTCCTTACAAATGTTTTACATGTCTCTCTATCAAGAGAATTTTTTTGGTTTTGTCAGGTTTTGTTACTGCGTCCTATTCCTGTGTGCTTAGTCTATGGCAATTATTCCTTCATAACACCAGAACTTATTCGATTTTCAGTACTTTTTGTTCAATACTTTTGAATTTTGACCTTCCAATGCTTTGATTCAAATGCTCCTTGAAATATGCATGTACAGTATAATCAAGCTTACCCATTTTTGGCCGGATTTTACTAGTGAAAATCCGGGTTATAAAACGGTGAATAATTTCGGGCGGGTTTTGAAATGCTTTCGTAATTTTTTCTCAGCAACTACTGATCACAGCCTCTTGATATTTGGTATGCAGCATCAGCATGGGCTCCAATAACATGTGATTTGATTTCAGGTCTATCGCTCACCTACTTCCTGTTTATCGACTATTTTTTTACATTAATGTTCAATAATAGAAAATTTTCATAACAGATTCCTAAGCAACTACTAATCACAGTCTCTTGATACTTGGTATACAGCATCAGCATGGGCTCCCATAACGTGGGATTTGATTTCAGGTCTGTGGCTCGTATATTTCCTGTTAAACGAAATCCGGCCATTTCTGTCTTTGACCCATTTCTATCTCAGTTTTTATATTTTTGAAACCACTGGGTTGATAAACGCTGTTGGTAGACCAGTGGTTCCCAAGGTAATCACAAGTTTGGTCGTCAGACTTGTCTGACACGAATTTACGAACAATTTTTTATACTTTTGTCGTCGTTGAACATGAGTTCCGATTGTAAAATTCAAAATTGTTTATAACATCGGGTTTCTTTTATTGTACTGCACATGGTCGATATCCTCGGTGCTGGATTTGGCTTCCTTGTTCGAACGGTTTGGTTTTGAGTACTTTTCGTTTTCAATAGTTTTAGATTTTAGCTTTCAATGTTTTTATTCAAATGTTGCTGATGAGAGGTTACTCCCTGAAATATGCATACACATAACAATGTATAACCAATTTACCCGTTTTTATCTCCGTTTTGGTATTTGTATTTCATATAAATTCTTTAATTTTGTTCACATTATTTTTTTTTCTAGCATTTTTCTTTTGAATTCGATAAATCATTTTTGATAGATCATGCAATATATTTTTTTCCAGTTTTTCATGATATTTTCAAAAGTGAGGGTGACTACTAGTATTGTCTAGCCATCAAAGCGACTAACATCATTTGATCGTGGTCACTCCTAGGAAATCTCGAATCGACCCACGGGTAAATTGATTTTTTTCATAACCATCTGCTTTATCCGATTAGACGCGAATCAAGTAAAATTATCATTTCCCATCCTTTTTTTTTCAAAATGGCCCTGTCACACTATAACGTTTTAGCTAGCCAACATGTGCCGGACTTTCAATAATCACCAGAACGCCGAAAAACAATATTTTTATAACGAAACTAAATTTACATGATGTTTAATGTAGCTATAGTTATTATTTTATCCAACAATACATTTAAGACAGATAATAGTATGGAACGCCATAGCTGCCTTATGATGATGAGTTTCATTATGTGATGATACTTTGTCATTATATGATGGTACTTTGTCATTATGTGATGGTACTTTGTCATTATGTGATGGTACTTTGTCATTATGTGATGATACTTTGTCATTATGTGATGGTACTTCTTCATTATGTGATGATACTTTGTCATTATGTGATGGTACTTCTTCATTATGTGATGATACTTTGTCATTATGTGATGATACTTCTTCATTATGTGATGATACTTTGTCATTATGTGATGATACTTTGTCTTTATGAGATCAAAGTTTATTATTATGAACAGCGCTGAAAAAAAAATAGTCATTTCTTATTTTGTTCAACAGGTAGTTTTTCTGTGTATCCCCCCACCCCCCAAAAAAATCGTTTCCAAAAGGTCGCTTTCTCGAATTTCAAATCAATAACCAATATATAATTAATTATATATTAATGTTGCAGGGGCTGTTTTGGGGGGGGGGGGGTTAAAGAAACTCTGCGTAGGGTTCAATCGTTTTATTACCAAATATTACATGGCTCTGAAATTTACAACAAATCAAGTATCAAATATAGAAGTAACAATCAATCAATATAGTATAACAATATCACAGATTAATATAGTAAAATTAGTATGTTTTAATAGCTCTTTCGTAGTACAGAACAGGTGCGAACTGTTATAGTACATTTAACCTATTATAAACATATATCGCATTCCAAAGTGATTGGATGTGTATTGCATTACAATAAGACGACCTTGACC
The DNA here is from genome assembly GCA_963971305.1 of Arcuatula senhousia. Classification (NCBI taxonomy): domain Eukaryota; kingdom Metazoa; phylum Mollusca; class Bivalvia; order Mytilida; family Mytilidae; genus Arcuatula; species Arcuatula senhousia. Next base: position 3,630,479 of record OZ020317.1, on the reverse strand, counting down.
CAATGTCAAAACTTTATATGAAAATATGAAGGTGTATTTGCGTGATTAAAATAGCAAAATAACTTTAAATGTGTAAATTAATAATCTATAACTCTAATATGTCATTATCAAAATATGTTTCTAAATAGTATATGTAAAGTTTTGTAAATCCGCTTGATACAATATCGGAATATTAAATAATCAAAAATATTAAGGGAGACAATAAAAATCTTACCAAACGCAAATAAGCAAGCCGTTAAAGAAGAAAAATGTTGTTTACAAAGTTTAAATATTTAATAAATTATGTATCGGTTATGGATTTGAAATTCGAGAATAAACCATTAGGAAACTATTTTTTTTGGGGGGGGGATACACAGAAAAACTACGTGTCGAACAAAATATTTGTCATAAGAAAAGAATATTTTTTAGCGCTGTTCATAATAATAAACTTTGATCTCATAAAGACAAAGTATCATCACATAATGACAAAGTATCATCACATAATGACAAAGTACCATCACATAATGACAAAGTACCATCACATAATGACAAAGTATCACCACATAATGAAGAAGTACCATCACATAATGACAAAGTATCATCACATAATGACAAAGTATCACCACATAATGAAGAAGTATCATCACATAATGACAAAGTACCATCACATAATGACAAAGTACCATCACATAATGACAAAGTATCATCACATAATGAAGAAGTATCATCACATAATGAAACAAATCATCATAAGGCAGCTATGGCGTTCCATATAATAGATCTATTTGGGCTATTGTGAAGTAATACTAAAATAAAAAGAACAGAATTTCCGGCCTCTCACCGAGAGCCAAAAAAAAGTTAGACGAACGTTATGAATGCGTTCTGCAATCGTCACACATGCGCTCTAGACAATCGTCAAGTTCGCTGGACAAACGCTATAGATAAGTTTTGAATAAGTTTGTCGTGCATTGCAGGCAGTTATAAGGCCTGTTTTTCTATTCTGAACCATTAACCTGGTTTAAAACAATTTTATGGTTAATTGTTTTTTTAAAAGTTAGTCTTAACCACGTGGTTATTTGGTTCTTAAACAGCTTAACCAGGAATAAGAGCACGTTTAAGATGTATTTTCTGGTTGTTTCGTCCCCATTAATGAGTCATCTCGACACTTTTTCAGTCATGGTTAGACAGTGGTATTAATAATGGCATTATGGATCTGTAGATTAAACGTATAGAACTTATTAAATAAAAAGAATGTTTAACATTGACATAGATCTGTATATAAATTAAATAGATTTGCAAATTGGTGAAATCTCACAATATCTCATGCAAATAAACAAGAATTTTACAAAATAAACAATTTGAAAAGTTCACTTTTATACTGTATTATCTCAAAAACCATTTAAGAAAGAAGCAAAGGTGTACCAAAGGGGTAATCAGTATCATAAAACCGTAAAGACAAAGACAAAACCGGCAGACAAAAAATCATCACAACAAAACAAACCACATAACAACATAAAACACACACACAAATAACAGCAAAACCGCATTCAGCAACGCGAACTCAAGTCGAAATACAAATGACAACAAAGTTCCAGACAATAAATTTTGCTACGCCTGACGCGCGTTTCGTCTATTCAAGACTCATCAGAGGCGCTCTACTAAAAATATTGAAAATGCCAAACACTGTATGAATATGAAGAGCATATAACAGTATAACCAAAACTACTAAACTGGGGAACCAAATTATTACTAAGATATTCAACCTATGTCTGGGGTAGGAAGAACCTTAGGGTTTAGACAATTTTGAAATTTAGACGGATAATTTAAAGCTTTGATGTATTCTCCAACTCAAAAGTGTTGGTGCCGGAGCGGGCTAACCTCGGGGAATTTAAACTCCACCAGCAGTGCTAACCTTCACGTGTGTTCGAAATACAAATGACAACAAAGAACGAGAGTGAACTCAGGTGCTCCGGAAGAGTAAGCAGTTCCTGCTTGCTATAGCACACCCGTCATGTTGCCAAAGATCGATTAAGTGTTGGTCAAGTCCGGAAAGGATGACATTACAAAACTCTATGTCAAACCTACATCTGTGCTCATCTGAGAGATAGAAATCCCGTATTTGTATACAAGCACATGATGTCGTCCGTAAAATTTCTTGAGTGATGACAACAACCTGGGAGCAACGTATAAGATCAGATTTTACATGTGTTAAAATAATTTTTATAACATTTTGGCACTTTAGAGGAGTGCCATAGAGCCCATGCAACCCTAGTTTTCATGAAAATACACTAGTTTGCATTGCAAAATTTTGTACAACGTTTTCAATTTAAATTGTCGCAAAAAGTTTATTTCTCATCCAAATTAAATAAAATTTTCACACAGATATTCCATATTCTTTGTTCTGTTTATGTATTTTATTCTGATTAATTCCATAGAAATAAAGGCATAAAAGGAGTAAGAAAAATAACTAACACTTATTTATCAACCAGTGATATAGTTGCAAATCTATTTAATATACTTGTCTATGACATTGATCATAGACCTGTATATGAAAGATTATCCATTTTTAAAATCGGTATTTCGGACGTACCGGTAACGGCAAATCATACAAAAATCAACTGGAACTCGGGAATAATCTTTTTATATTTGGGGAACTCGGGACCAGGAACCCACTTACCCACCCTCTTAAATTGTCAGAGAAAACTTTAAACTTACTAAGAACATAAGATCAATATTTTATTCAGTAATATAAGATAATATGATATATTTGGTTAATTCATGACAGTACAACGTTTTGTGTTAACTTTTTGATAAACATTTTTTTTTCATTCATACTGACTATACATACGGAATACAAAATAGTTAGTCCATTGACCAGCTAAGAGGGGCTCACTATGATTTTCTTCATATGCAACCCATTTTTCTTGCAAGAGAGGGAGGGGCGCATCCCGCCTCCGCTTCCTGGATCAAACTATTGGTGCCTTGTTTTTTTTCTGCTTGCCTAAACATTTTTTAAACGGCAATGACTCTCAATACCTGCATGTATCGGAACCTGTAGACTCCAAATACAAGCGCGTGTACCTAAAGCCTGTAGATTCCAAATACAAGCGCTTGCACATGGAACCTGTATGTTCCAAATACAAGCGCGCGTGCCTGCCGCCTGAAGACTCCGAATAGAAACGCGCGTACCTACCGCCTGTAGACTCCGAATAGAAGCGCGTGTACCTATACAAGTACACGTGTAGTACCGTTACCTGAAAGATGTTTTTGGCTAAGATGCACACACAATTATAACTATTTTATTTTTGTTTCAATAATTCCGTGGTCCTCAATAATTCCGTGGGTCTTCCGTTCACTGAATTTTTTAGCTGGTGTGTCATTTTATCACAGAACATCAGAAAACACCAAAAAATACTTTTAAGGAGGAACAAATCATCAATTATTTATAAATGTATGTTTGTAAGGATCCCTAGTAAATGAATTATATGTAAATGGATTGCGTAACGTACCATAAAATACTTGTGACGTTCTTTCTAAGGGAGCGACCATTTGATTTTTAGGGGGGGGGGGGGGGGGGCTATGGTGAAATTTGAAATAAAAAGGCAGGATGGCAAAAATCCAGAAATAAAAAGGCAGGATAGTGCTTTGAGTGAAAAAAAAGGCAGGATGGTATTTTTGGCTGAAAAATTTATAGTCGCTTCAAAAAAAAATTGCGCTCGAAAAAAAATCCAGGCTCGACTTATTCCGAAAGCGAAAAGGCAGGAAAAGAAAATATCCCCCCCCCCCCCATAAAAATCAAATGGTTGCTCCCTAAAAAGTGAAGTCTTTGAACTCTATCAGTTTTTTTAAGCGTCAAAGTGTCATCGGATAAGTTATCTATCAAATAGATAATAACTCTTTCAATATTGTTAGTATGCAATCTTAATTTTATAATTTTTGTCTCGCCTGCGAAGCAGGGCGGGACATAGGTGTTACTTTACCGGCGGCGACGGCGGCGTTAACTTTTTGGAAAAGTTTTATGAGCACCTCCATATCTCAAGAACTATAGGTCCTGGGTTGATGATACTTGGTATGCATATGCCCCAGTAGTAGCTTAGCACAGTTGCATCCCCATCTTTTGACCTTGACCTTGATTTTCCGGTTGAGTGACTTTGACAATTTTCAATACATATAATAGCAACGGAAAAATTTTGCGAGCACCTCCATATCTCAAGATCTATAAGTCCTAGGTTGATGAAACTTGGTATGCATATGCCCCAGTAGTAGCTTAGCACAGTTGCATCCCCATCTTTTGACCTTGACCTTGATTTTTCGGTTGAGTGACTTTGTCAATTTTCATTACATATAATAGCAATGGAAAAGTTTTGCGAGCAACTCCATATCTCAAGAACTATAGGTCCTAGATTGATGAAACTTGGTATGGGTATGCCCCAGTAGTAGCTCAGCACAGTTGCATCCCCATCTTTTAACCTTGATCTTGATTTTTCGGTTGAGTGACTTTGACAATTTTCAATACATATAATAGCAATGGAAAAGTTTTGCGAGCAACTCCATATCTCAAGAACTATAGGTATTAGGTTGATGAAACTTGGTATGGGTATGCCCCAGTAGTAGCTCAGCACAGTTGCATCCCCATCTTTTGACCTTGACCTTGATTTTTCGGTTGAGTGACTTTGACAATTTTCAATACATATAATAGCAATGGAAAAGTTTTGCGAGCAACTCCATATCTTAAGAACTATAAGTCCTAGGTTGATGAAACTTGGTATGCATATGTCCCAGTAGTAGCTTAGCACAGTTACATCCTCATCTTTTGACCTTGACCTTGATTTTCCGGTTGAGTGACTATAATTATTTTTATTGCATATATTTGCAATGTTTAGGTTCTATAAACATCTTTTGATCTCAGAAACTGAAAATCCATGTCAATTCAAAATATAGTGGAAGTAAGAAAGAATAATTGTTTTTGATGGTGCCGGCAGGCGAGACATACTTTAGTGTTAACTCTTGTATTTTAATTCTTTTTTTTCACTGTCGGTTTATTTACTCATTTTATTGTATGTATAGATATTTTTCAGTTTCCAGTTCTTCGGTCGACACGTCAGTTTTGAATGAATTGTCAAAAAACAACCCTGTCGTAAAAATGACAAATTGTACAAAATTTTGATATGAGGCAGGTTTAACCTGTGACGCTCCCGAAGTTGCAATATACACTATATATTTGTATATTTCTTAAGCCTAAAAGAATTTTAAAATGTTTATAATACGTTTAATTGAAATATTTAATAAGCTCCCGAAGGGAGCAATAATGGTAGAAATGTCAATATTTTAGTTGTACTATGGGCTGAATTTTCCTTCAACGTCCGGTTTAGCACGCGCTGTTTCCCGAACTTTCGGCGTCTTTTTAACGTTTTTATCTTTGAAAATTTTAGACGTCATTAAACGCTCATGTAACCCACAAGAAAAGCTAGTTTGTTTTTATTTTCGAACCAAAAAAAAATAAATTAACTGAAACTTCGGGAGCGTAACAGGTTTTACCTGCCTCATATTTAAATAAAACTAAACTAGCTTTACTTGTGGATCATTTGTTCGGTTAATGACGTCGGAAATTTTCAAAGAAAAAAGCGTTAAAAAGACGCTGAAAGTTCGGGAAAACAAGCGTGCTAAACCAGACATTGAAGGAAAATTCAGCTCATAGTACTACAAAAATATTGACACTGATGATCTCTATCATTATCACTCCCTTCGGGAGCGTATAAAGATCTGACTTCTTCTCTTTCTGATCAAAATGAAATCAAATGAAACGAAAAACACGAAAACAAGCTGAATGCTACGCACAATCAGATCGAGAAAATAAACTTGAACCAGAACAACGTTAGCGGCTTTAGAATACATATAAATATATTTTTAATAACAAACTTATAGCTCAAACGATATACTACATATATTTCCGTGAGAGTCAAGTCTTCTGTATGTGCGATTGTAGTTTGTTTTTCTTTCTATGTAGTATTATACGCGTCGGCCGTTGGCACGACAATGATTAACAGCAATTATTTTGTTGTTTTATACACAAACTCTTCCGATTTTAAATAGTTTATACTCCCCCTTTTCGTCTTTGACAATTGTAACTTTTCATATTCTAAAATAAGAAACACGTATTTTCTTTGATCTTGAATTCTTTAATACTCTAAGCACAGGGACTCAGTTGCTCCCCTCTATCAATATTTTTGAGAGTCAATGTGCGGTACGAAATGTTTTTTTTTTTACCTCTAAGGCTCTAAGGGACCATGACTCATATAAGGGGTCATCTGACAACTACGAACAAATTAATACTTTTGTAGAGCTGAATGGTCTGAACCTTTATGCACCAAAAGCTTTTCACTATCTGCATTTTTTTTTCCATATCGCACAAACATTGAAAAAAAACATTTATGACCTTCAAAGGCCAATACCACAGCTATCTGACAACTTCCACACAATGGAGACTTTTTTAGAGTTGAATAAGATGAACATTTAACCTTTCATTCTATATGACAAAACATGAAAAAACACCACAATTTTTATGTTTTTGCCTTTAAAGGGCTTTAACTCCTATAAATGGGTAATAAATTCGTACCGCACATTGACTCTAACAAAATATTGATATTGGGGAGCAAGTCCCTGCATGTGGTCCATGGAAGGTTGCTTCAAATTTCGTCTATCTCATACTTTTTGACATATAAACCAGAAATTGTATTCTGACCCCCTGTTCTATTTTTAACAAGGCAGTTTTAGGCACAAGACCAATCACTTCTAGACAAAAAGGACCGCAAACTTGCTTTATCCTTCAATCTCACATTTCGTTATATTGATGATGTCCTTTCACTAAACAATCCTCGATTTGGTGACTATTTACATCTCATATATCCGAAGGAACTTGAGGTAAAGGACACTACAGATTCTAGGAGGTCTGCTTCATATTTGGATCTATTTCTCGAAATTGACACACAAGGAAGGCTTTGTACAAAGCTCTATGACAAACGTGATGACTTCAACTTTCCAATAGTTAACTTTCCCTTTCTGTGTAGCAACATTCCGTCCGCTCCAGCATATGGAGTTTACGTATCACAATTGATTCGTTATTCCAGAGCATGTGGGGAGTACAACGACTTCCTTGATAGAGCTACACGGCTGACAAGCAAATTGTTAACACAGGGGTACGTTGCTCCCAGGTTGTTGTCATCACTCAAGAAATTTTACGGACGACATCATGTGCTTGTATGCAAATACGGGATTTCTATCTCTCAGATGAGCACAGATGTTGGTTTGACATAGAGTTTTGTAATGTCATCCTTTCCGGATTTGACCAACACTTTAATCGATCTTTGGCAACGTGACGGGTGTGCTATAGCAAGCAGGAACTGCTTACTCTTCCGGAGCACCTGAGTTCACTCTCGTTTCGACTTGAGTTCGCGTTGCTGAATGCGGTTTTGTTGTTATGTGTGTGTGTTTTATGTTGTTATGTGGTTTGTTTTGTTGTGATGATTTTTTGCCTGCCGGTTTTGTCTTTGTCTTCACGGTTTTATGATACTGATTACCCCTTTGGTACACCTTTGCTTCTTTCCTGTTACGTCCAATTACGTAACTTTAAGGCGAAAATTTGTCTATGCTCCTGTTACGTTCCTTCCGGGACATAATAAATTCCGGACCTATAACGGAAAGGGGGAACGAATCAAATACGGATTTATCAACGTAACTGTAGAGTTTAAACCTTAAAGTTACGTAAATAAATATTTTCAATAAAGTTTAGGGTAAGAATTTTTAATTTATTGTAAATAATAATAATAAATATCAATATTATACTCTATTATCAAAACACAATTAAACAATAGCATTATGTGAGCTTGTATATGAAATTCCGTCAAGTAATTAAATACACAGTTAGTCAGTTCTAATAGCATGCTCTGCATGTCCAATATGCTTTTTTCGGGAACGTTTTTGGGCATACAGACTTTGATCTCAATAAGTGAACGAATATTTATAATGTTCAGTATTTTATTAATTAAAACAATAAGAATATAATTTACAATCTAAAAAATACAATAAGAGTTTTGAACAAAAAAACCCCTAAATTTTACATAATCTTGTTATTATTTTCTCACGTAACTTTAGTATGTGAGGTGTTGAAATGCTACAGTTACGTTGATAATAAATCCGGGTTTGATTCGTTCCCCCCATCCGTAACGGGTCCGGAATTTATTATGTCCGGGAAGGAACGTAACAGGAGCAATGATAAAATTTTGCCTTAAAGTTACGTAATTGGACGTAACAGGAGCTTGTGCCTTTTAACAACGGCGGAAAACATTTTTGCAAGGGCCATGTTTTCGATCAAATCTCTTTTAAAACGAGGATCGTTTGTGTCCAGTATACCAAAAAGCGTCTTTGCATTTCGCGTTTCAGGCGAATTGCTTTAGTGGTGGTTTTAAAGAAGATTTTCGAAAAATGTAAAAGGACGACGGATGCATAGTGATGGCATAAGCTCACATGGCCTTTGGCCAGGATATGTAGTCTACCTAGTGGTTTCAGAAAATGTGTATGCAAGACATTTACAGATTTACCATGTCATCTGCACAAGAGGCAAACGTCAATCTAATCGATCATGTGGTTTCAGGAAAATTTATTTTTTATTATTATTCGTTTCCTTTCTTGACAGTGGTTTTAACCAAACGCATGAGCCAAAGTCAATGAAACCTTTTGAAGTACATTTCTAAAATCTCAGAAACGGTTCAACCGAATTTAATGAAAATCGGTACACTGATACAGAAGGCTATCATGACAATTTTGACGAAAAAAATTTTACGCGACTACTGCCATTTTAAAATAGCTGACGTTTTACGCTTTATCCGCAAACCAGCGCGAAGAGGACTGAGTAAGTAATAATAGCTAAGCATCCGATATTTGGTAAACATACACCCATTTTAGGTAAAACTCATCACATTTCCAGTTCCCGTCCGTAACGGTCCGTAGATAATCCTGACATATTTTTGTTGGGAAGGATAAACCTACTGCGCAGGAGTTTGACTTTGGGTTATGGTCTTAGCAACTGTGATCTTTCCGTTTAGGAGATGTTGTGGATAAAAGAAGACCCCCCTTGTAGTTAAACAGCTTATCCATGTTTTCCTAGCATAAACTATGGCAAGCCGTTTTACTATTTATTCTAACTTCAAGATATCGTATTTATAAATAATATATAAGATATCTCATATAGTTTATAAGATATCTTGCGATCGACTGGGGAAGCACTGCTTTCCGCTCTCATATAATTTATATTTTATAAACTGTAGGAGATATCTTATAAAGTATAAAAGATATCTTATGAAGTATAGAAGATATCTTTGAAAGACAATTAAATGAGATAATTATCTTTAAAATTATATGAGATATTTTATAAACTATATAAGGTATCTTTAAAAGTTTATAAGATATCTCATATAATTTTCGTTATTAGATATTCTATATACTTTATAAGATATCTTATAAGAGCTTATAAAAGCTGGATTATGTAAGCTATCTTATAAATTATATGAGATATCTTGAAGTTAGAACAAATAGTAAAACGGCTTGCCATATGAACCCCGAAAATTAATTGTCATTTTGTTGAAATTCTAAAATAGAAAGTAATGTTCACATCTGCATTATGACACAAAGATTGTGCGTGAAAGTGAAACTAACACCAGAGTTTGCGGAAGAATTCCGGCATCAGGTGTAACGAAGGACACACAGACACCCCAAGCACTAAATATACTATCACTCTTTAATCGAGTGTATAAATAACAAAGAAGTTATCAAATATAAACAACAATATATGTCAACAAAAGCCCAAACAAACAAAAAATTGAGGATTGTGAAGCTTTAATGGATAAGCATATCAAGTTTAAACAACTTAGAACCAACATATTTTTATTAATAAAAAAAAATTCGACTGTCTAAACTCAAAATTGTTAAAACACCTTGTTTCTTATATCGAACATGTAGAATTATACATTGCTGGATTTTTGCTTCTCTGTTGGAACGTTTGGTCTTTCAGTACTTTTCCTAACACCAGTTGAATGGCAGACAAGCAAAAAAATGGGAGTAAGATTGAAGGTCTGTATCTTAATAAGACTGGTACTTCTGTTGTTTTCGACTTGTCCATTGTTATGATTCAAATATTTCTGTAACTCCTTAATATATGCATGTTCAGCGTAAGCAAATTTTAAACTGTTATAAATGGAATTTTGAATAGAAGGTGTTCATAAAAACTTCATGTGTAGCGGAAGGAATGGTTTCAAACTTTATGATCCTTCATGTTCAATGACTGTCTTTCACTCTCCCAATGATCGTCTCCTTTATGTATTGGTCTTCAATTGTCACCAAGGTCTCTGAAAGGAATTATTTTCCAACAAGAGGAATTTTTCTGCTGGAAGATTTCAGTGATGGCATTATGAATCTCGGATGAATAAAAGACGCTAAGCATGTCTAGAGTCTGGTACACCTGAAAAAAAAAGTTATTTTTTATACAAATCGTCAACTTTATTGAAAATACAATGGTAAGCGAATTTTCTCCAATTGGGCAAAGCTGAGTTATGTAGAATGAAAGTGATATCACGAGATGCAGTTTTGCAAAGTTGGTCTTATTCTATATCAGTTATATATGGGTAAAAAAAATTACATTTAAGATAAGAAAAAAAAAATTGCATGAACACATACTTAATTAAGGTTAATATTTGGTGTAAAAACAATTCTTAGCTTCTTTATTTTCTCGTCAGTATATTTCTGGTACATGTACATCTCAAAACATGCACAATGCCGTCTGAAGGTATATAAAGTTTCATGATGATCTCAGTTTATATAGTTTTGGAAAAAAAAACCTTAAGCTCAAAGAGTAACCTAAGTGTGACGGACAAGCAGATGTTCAAAGGCAAATGAACTGAACGTGTGACCGAAGAACTATCTGCTCAACAAAATTAATAGGCAGAAAAATACGTACAAGCAAAACAATCCACCCGTAGACTACAGACAGCCTGCAAGAGGGCTGAATTTGTTATTTTATTTCTGTTGTTCCTCTGGGGCATTTCGTATGTCTACTATTTTTGTTGAAACATTTGCATGCTCAAATCATCTGCCCTCCTCTCGAAAATTCAAAACATCCAAGCCGAACATTGATTCATAAAGGCTTCATTAAAATTACATTTTCGTCCTTCTTGACATCTCTGCAGAGGCTGGCAAGGATCATGATGAGGTTTTCCTATATAAGCATGCTGATCTGAAAACCTGATAGAAGTGCGAGTCTTATTTCTGCAAGTTGCTATGATGTGTGCTTGTTTTTATACGCCATTTTCCTTAAACAGTTAAAACATTTGCGTTTTTTAATCCTTTACTTTCCCAATTAAACATGTTTATGGTATAGGCTTAAACATGTTTCAGATTTTTTTAAACCATAAACATGTTTGTTAATAGAAAAACAGGCCTATAGTCTGACGCTATGTGATCGTTCACCGAGATATATTTTGAAACTTTTTACAGCGACTGCCAACGTGTTCCAACGTTTCAGAAAATTATTCGAACGTTCGTCACACGTCGGCTAAAACGTTATAGTGTGACAGGACCATTATATAGCCAACACATATATTTTATAGTACTAAAAATGATATTTTAGAAATTCAAATTACATAAGCACATAATAGGGTTTGCAATGTACGTAAGGAATTATAGAACCATTCCTGCCATCTTTTTTGAACCTATTGGTATTTTGTTTAAAATTTATAAACTAGCTAGCCTTGGCAGACAAAAACTATTTAATGTTTTTTTATCAAATTGGGAGCAAAGCGACATTATAATAATTTTTAGAATTTCCCGTACTAAATCAAAGGGAGATAATTTAAAAAGAATGAATTGGAATTTTTTTTTCAATTTTCACGAATATCTTTTAAAAAAATGAACAGTGACCCTATATTTTTTCAGACAATTTTGAAGAGCTTTTTTTTAACTTCAGATTTTGAACTACATGTAGTTCTATAGTAGGAATTCTTCTATAGGTGCCTCTATACATTGTAGGTCTTCTCCCTATATATTCTATATAAAATTATAGAAATTTTGCTATTTTAAGAAAGCTGATAGCTATCTAAAATGAGCGGTGACCCCCTCTTTTTATTTAATGTTTTTTAATCAATAATATTTTAATCAATACATTTCATGGTCTATCGATGTGCCAAAAATGAAAAAAATGTTTAGTAATAGCCCCGATACACCTTAATTCAGATTATATTTGAACGCCATGAAACATTTCATCATTATATTGTAAAACCTCACATCATGTATATTTAATGGCCAACAAAGTTGTTATATTTGTTGATCAAAATATGCATGGTTTGACACAATTATCGTTCGGAATTTCGAATGGATAAAACCAAGAGGCTCTCAGGAACCCGAATCGTTCACCTGACTTCAATGGCTGATGGAAAGAAAATAATTTGGTGTACCTGAGGTGAAAAACTCAAATAAAAGATCATCATAGATATGTAGAGCACATACATATATAGCCAAACATTCAAGCAAACAAAAGCTTTCCTTAATCTTTTATAGGTTCAATTTGCAAGGCAATTACCTAAAACTTGACAATTAGGGGCAATAATTTTTATAGAGGGGTAATCTGACAGCTTCAGTCTTATGGATATTTATGAGGGCGCTGGGAGCAACCATTTAATTTTTATGGAGGGGCTATGGATATTTTCTTCGTCCTGCCTTTTATTTTTCGGGAAAAAAAACGAGCCTGGATTTGTTATTGCGCGCTAGTGCTCGCCAATTTTTTTTTTATTTCTAAGCTGCTATATTTTTTTAATCAAAAATACCATCCTGCCTTTTTTTAATTCAAAACACTATCCTGTCTTTTTATTTCTGGATTTTTGCCATCCTGTTTCACCATAGCTCACCACCCCCACCCCATAAAAATCAAATGGTCGCTCCCTTAAAAGCTCTCCTGTCATGACCAACTATTTATGAAATTTTAATAAAATAACGACGAATACTTTTGGTTAATCTCGTGATATAAACAAGTAAACAATCAATCAATCATCAATCATCACTTTATTTTAAATGATATAGAGTAATGTCAAACATTTACAACATAAACATATTTACAATGTACTAAACATGCATAGAAAATGAGCAGATAAATGGGTAAATAAATAAGTCATAACTATATAGAAAAACAGATAATAGGTAACAAAAGTTTATTAAGTAATAAAGATGAACATGACAATCGCAGAAATACAGAATATTCTAATTTAATTGTTTTTTTCATAATGAATCCTAGAGGACTAAACGAAGTCCAAAATGAGCTACATTATAATAAGTTAAAATAACTTTAAGGCTACGATTTGATATACCTGACGCTCAGTTCGTCCATCGAATACTCTTTAGAGGCCATCTACTCAAACAAATGAAAATGTTCAACACTGTTAAGAGCATAGAACAGTGAAACTTCAAAGATGCCACACGGACAATATACCAAGTACAAATGCTTAGCGTATTAATAAAAAATCTATTAATTAGGTTATGCTGTATAAGCATATTTCAAAGAGAAACCTCTCATCAGGAACATTTCAATCAAAACATTGCATTTGTCGAAAAAACAAAACCAAAGAATTACAAAAATGTTAGCAAAAAAAATCTATCGAACAGGAAAGCCGAATCCAAGGACAAGTATCGAGAAAGTTCAGTTCAAGGAAATAAGCTTGGTTTTTAAAATAGTTTTGAATTGTAAGGATCGGATATTCGATTGATAGAAAAAAATAATATATTGGATAATATGTGTTAGACAAGTCTTACGACAAGGCTTGTGATTACCCTCGGCGACCTCTAGTCCACCAGCAGTGATTATCATCACAAAGTTTTGAAAATATAAATATCAAAACAAGTATAGAAGTAGTTACTTAAGTTATGCACAACACCAGTGTCAAAAACCAAAAGTATATATATTGAATGAAAAGTACACTTAACCAAACGTTCGAGCAAGGAAGCCAATTTCTGCACCGAGGATATCGACTGTGGGCAGTTCAAGGACCACAACCTGCCATATATATAGAAGCCGAGATATCAATGGGGCATCCGAAAGGGCAGAGACAAAACCAGTAAACAGCAAGAGAACGGGACAAAAACACAAAAATGACTGAATATCACTTAACAAAGCGTACTCCAGTCGTACCGAGAGTGACCTCGGGTGCTCCGGAAGAGTAAGCAGTTTCCGCTTGCTGTAGCACATGTACACCACCCGTTGCGTTGCCAACAGTCACTTCAGTGTGGCATATCCGGTAAAGGAAGAAAAAACAAAAGCCTATGACAAACCAACATCTGCACTCATCTGAGAGACCGAAATCTCATATCTGTCTGTAAAATTTCTTAAGCATATAACAGAAACAGAAAAGCTATATATAAAGCCTGCTTAAACTTTTAGTGTATTGAGCTCTATAAAAGTCTCGATAGTTTGTCAGATGCCAAATTGTAGTAACGACCTATTATTGTTAGAATGTTTTTTCTATGATTTAAACACTGTCATTTAAACACTTTTGTGTTGGAGAACACATCAAAGCTTTAAATTATCCGTTTAAATTTCAAAATTGACTAAACCAAGTTCGGTATATTTTGGTTTTATTGTTCTAGGCTCTTCATAATCATAATTTTTTTTGCTTTTTCAATAGTTTTGGCAGAGCGCCTCTGACGAGTCTTGAATAGACGAAACGCGCGTCAGGCGTAGCAAAATTCATTGTCTGGAACGTTAACTTTGTTGTCATTTTAATTGTAAACCATTTAAGGTCATGAAAAGCTTAGGCTTGCAGAAAGGTTAAGCTAAATGAGCTTTAGGAAAGTCACTATAGATAGAAGTTGTATTATAAGATTTTCTCCTTAAATGTCCTAAAATTTAATTGATTAATAAATAATTCTTTTCATTGTCTTGGTCAGTACAGTCAGATGAGCGGTAGATAGGCTCCTTGTAGCCTGTTTCTTGATTTGGCGGGTTGTTTTTTTTTTTTGCCTATTTGAAAAAAATAATGGCATAGTCTTAATTAAGACTCACGACGGGTGTGCTATAGCAGGTAAGAACTGCTTACTCCTCCGGGGCACGTTTGTTCACTCTGGTTACGACTTGAGTTCACGTTGTTGATTTCCGTTCGATTGATTTTGTGTTTTGTGTTTCTTCGTGCTGATTTTGTTCGTGTTTACCGCTTTCGTCGTTGCCCTTTCCGACTTTTGACACTTGAATGCCCCATTGGTGCCTCTTTGCTTCTTAAGAACATCAAGATCTATAACTAGCAACAGGATCAAAGTTGTACTATCATAAATATTTGGTACTAATCTCCTTAGAATATCAAACTTCTCGGGTTAATTTTCACAGCCTTTCCTCATTGTTATACAAACCGAAAAAAAAGTGTACAAAAATTCTTTTAATTACAATATTGTTAAGTTAGTTGAGCTTTACGGAAAACAACTATATTACGTACATCATAGTAAGTTCTTAGGTGATCCTTTTAGGATTTATGGCGCTTATTAACCAAAAATAGCTGATTTCGGCTTTTATCTAATCTTTATTGTTAATTATAGGGGTTTATCTTAAGACATATAAATTAATTCAAACATAGAAAACAAGCACAATTAATTTAAACACATGTATGAAAGAGTCAGTCATGATAAGGGGGGGGGTAATTCTATTTTAAATAAAATATTGTCCACAGAAAAGTATTGATATTATCTGTATTATTGTGTCTTATATTATAAAAATTCTTCAATTTCATTACCTAAATTATTAATCAAACCAAGCTCTTCACAAATCATGCATTCACCAAGAAAATTATTTTGGAGCCATTTGGATGTTTTAGATTTGAATGTTGTTTTACTAGGTTTTCTATAAAATGTTGTTTATATGCATTGTATTCATTTTAACCATAAAAGATAAAACAAGCTATAGCAAGTATAGGAACTGCTTACTCTTCCGGAGCACCCGATTTCACTTTTGTTTCGACTGGAGTTCGCGTTGTTGATTGATATTCAGTTATTATTCTTTTTTTTGTGTTTCCGTGTTTTACATGTTGTCTGTTTTTGTCCCGTTCTTGTTGATGTTTACTGGTTTTGTCTCTGCCCTTATCGGACTTTTGACATTCGGATACCCCATTGGTAACTCTGCCTTAATGTTTGGTTTATCGATCTCTATACTAAACTCTAAATAAATTGATTACCTACCCCATTATAAGAGCAATACATTTTAATATCTAAAACAAGACCAATCGATGTCTGGCCAAACGTTAAACCCTGAAGGTTGTAGGCCCAATATGGACAGTCAATAGTTTTTGACACTTGCATCTTTTTGGTGAACTGACAAAGCATATATTTGTCACATGCAACCCAATTTAGAAACTGACAATAAAAATATATAAGGTTTCTCATGTCTAACAAAAGTAGAAAAAAAAACCACACAAATCTATGGCAAGCCAAAGTGGACAAAAGTCCCTATTTTTTAATATTAGAAATTCATTTTTTAATATTAAAAAATAATTTTTAATATTAAAAATTCATTTTCTAATATTAAAAAATGAATTTCTAATATTAAAAAATCATTTTTAATATTAAAAATTCAAACTCATATTTTTTAATATTAAAAAATCATTTTCTAATATTAGAAAATGAATTTTTAATATTAGAAAATGACTTTTTAATATTAGAAAATGATTTTTTAATATTAGAAATTGAATTTCTAATATTAAAAAATGAATTTCTAATATTAAAAATTCTGAAACATTTTCTAATATTAAAAATTGATTTTCTAATATTAAAAAATCATTTTCTAATATTAGAAATTGATTTTCTAATATTAAAAAATCATTTTCTAATATTAAAAAATCATTTTCTAATATTTAAAAATGAATTTCTAATATTAAAAATTCATTTCTTAATATTAAAAATTAAGATCCGGATCTTAAAAGTGTTTAAATATGAATGAATTTTGAGCATTCCAAGATGGCAGAGAATGGGAAGCAGCAATTAAATCAGCTGTTCTTAAAAATTGATGCAGCTGCACTAGCGCATGACTTCAACCTTGTTGAAAGTTTGGTTATTCAAACAAGAAACTCAGCAGTGACATTGATAATGATGATCATCAACGAGTTGAAAATTCTCTTTCTACAATTTCAAACTTGGTCAAAGAGCAAAGGAAACAAGAGCAAGAACTGCCAGCAGTCAAATTGGGATTCAAGGCAAGCAGGCCAAAAAAAGGTACAAATAACTTTATATATTATCTTTCATTTCCAAGATCAGTTCTGGGAGCAACCTTACATTTTTTTAAAACATGTATAATTAAAATAGCCCTATCCGCCAGTGACTTTACCTTATAGGTATCAAGTATCGGCCACTCTTTTGGAGCTTGTTGTCCGAAAAAGAGAGGATAAAAAGGAGTTTGGTTCCATACCAATTTTGTAGGAAAGGTGGGGGTCCAGGATGGGAACTATCCCTATCTCTGGATATCCGCGAATAAAACAAGACAGCATAATGAAAGACTATCTAAATATCTAAACATGGGTCTAATATTATGAATTTGGCCCAAAGGGGGGGGGGGGTTAATCTGGTATTTTATGATGGGATGTGCATTTTGTAGATTGAAATTGGTACCTGAATCCATGTACGAAAATCGCCAAAAACATACCAAAATCTATGCGATAAGCAAAAACCTACCCATATCTATGTAACGAAATAAAAGACAATTGAGGTTTAAATTTTCATCCGTAAGAGCCTTATAAAATAATTTACAAGTCTCTATTTTAGTTAAAACGACATCTAAACTTTGTTAACTATCCCAGACACAAAAGACCCAAATCTATGCCTATGGCACCTTTGCAAGCTGTTTGACTCTCATGCCTATGTAAGATATCGACAAAAATTACCAAATCTATGTGTACTACTCAAAAAAAAAAAGAAAAAAGACAGATACCCAAATTTATGTAAAAAAATTGTGAAAAATGGACCCATAATTAAATCCCGGGGGAATATTTGGCTCATTGTCAAACACGGAAGCCAATGGAAGGTGCTTTCTATCACGTCCGCATTAACTGACGTATTAGATGGGGTGTGTAAAAGGGGGAATCCTAAAATGAAAACGTGCTTAAAAACGACCCTAAACGAAGCATGAGTTAAAACTATCATCAAACACAATACGCTAGAAAATAAAGTACACATACAATCTTTTGCTTAACACGTTTCTGTCATGTAAAATCTCCTTTGCTGTTAGATATAATGTTATTTTGTGTATACAATTTAACATGTTTAATGCACAAGAGCAATTGTTTAAAACAAGATTAGTATATTCTCAATTGTTTCACTTAAATTACTCTCAATTTTCATTTTTAAGTTTAATAAATATAAATTCTTGGAAAAATAATAAATATTGAATTATTTGAAAACATTTGTATGTATTTGCAGGAATGATAGGTAGACCAAGTGTTATTATTGCCAGGGAGGAACTTCATGCTTCGATCTGCCAATTTCTCAGTAAAGAAGATGTCTGAACTGTTTGGCTGTTCGACAAAGACTATAATTCATAGACACCAAAAAGAGGAAGGACTCGGGGAAAAATTACAGCACTATAACAGATGATGCTCTTGATGACCATATGAAAGACTTGAAATCGTCTTTTCCTAATGCAGGAGCACAGGTATATTTTATTTTAAAGGGATCCTGAAGATTAGTTAGAGATTCCCTGAAACGAGTTGATCCTGAAGGCACTCATGAAAGATGGAGATCGGCTGTACAATGACCTACAATGTCCCAACACCAAACTTTCTGTGGCACCTAGATGGGTATATGAAACTCATAAGGCTTTTCCCACTTCTGGTTCATTAATATACGATAACATAACCCTCAGTCCATTTCATTCCATGAGGAACACACGGCTTTGTTAGGCTTTAGCCTTGATACAGAGGGGGGTTCCGACTCCTCTCCTCCAATTTCTTTAAAAAATGTTACGTATACCGGTATTATTTTCAGCAAAAGTGGTCTAAAAATCACCCCTTTTGATCCCAATAGCAAATATGTGGATCCCTCTTTTTGAAACGCATGTGTCCGCCACTGCTTTAGTGATTTCCTATTACCAACCATTTTGTTTTGGTTTTTGTCTCGCCTGCGACGATTAGTCGCGGAAGGCGAGACATAGGTATTACTTTCCGGCGGCGGCGGCGTCGTAAACTTTTTTGTAAGACTTTTGTGGACAATGAATTGCTTGAAAAGTATAATAGCTAGGCATCTGATATTTGGTATACAGACAGTTCAGGTTATGGTCTACGCAACTGTTACCATGCCATGTGACACTGACCCCATTTTCACGCTCCAGTGACTCTGTGAACTTAGGTCTTTTTTCAGGCCGTAAACTTTTTTGTAAGACTTTTGTGGACGATGAATTGCTTGAAAAGTATATTAGCTAGGCATCTGATATTAGGTATACAGACAGTTCAGGTTATGGTCTACGCAACTGTCACCATGCCATGTGACCCTGACCCCAATTTCACGCTCCAGTGACTCTGTGAACTTAGGTCTTTTTTCAGACTGTAAACCTCTTTGTAAGACTTTTGTGGACGATGAATTGCTGGAAAAATATATTAGCTAGGCATCTGATATTTGGTATACAGACAGTTCAGGTAATGGTCTACGCAACTGTCACCATTTCGTGTGACCTTGACCCTATTTTCATGCTCCAGTGACTCTGTGAACTTAGGTCTTTTTTCAGGCCGTAAACTTTTTTGTAAGACTTTTGTGGACAATGAATTGCTGGAAAAATATATTAGCTAGGCATCTGATATTTGGTATACAGACAGTTCAGGTAATGGTCTACGCAACTGTCACCATGTCGTGTGACACTGACCCCATTTTCACGCTCCAGTGACTCTGTGAACTTAGGTCTTTTTCAGGCTGAAAAACTTTTTTTAAGACTTTTGTGGACGATGAATTGCTAGAAAGTTATAATAGCTAGGCATCTGATATTGGGTAACAGACAGTTGCGGTTATGGACAACGCAACTGTCACCATGCCATGTGACCATGACCCCATTTTTACACTCCAGTGACTCTGTGAACTTAGGTCTTTTTTTTTCAGACAGAAAACTTTTTGTAATACTTGTGTGGACAATGGATATCTTGAATAGTATAATAACTAGGCATCTGTTATTAGGTATACAGACACTTTTTGTGTTTATATCAAGAAATGAAAGCTTAGGTAGTTGATTTTAGTGATGGTGCCGGCAGGCGAGACATTCTTTTAGTGGCCACACTTGTCTATAACCCTGTCTATGGTTTACCAAATGAGGTTTCCTATATAAGGCAAACTATGTTAACAATGATAAGTATGTAGTTATAATTAATATATAATCCCATTAAAATAAGTGTTATATATAATATTGATTTCTGTTTCAGATGGGGATTTAGTATGCATGGGTGTACTGACATTTCTTCGATGCTCTACAAATAATACATCTTCGAGAGTTCTAAATTTGTTTGTTGAAGCATGTAATACATATGGTGTCCCAAAATAAAGTGAGATTGGATCATGGAGGAGAAAACATTAAAGTTGCATTGTTTTTGAAATAAATTAGACAAGGAGATAGCCACATTACAGGCAGATCGGTACATAATGGCGAAACAATGTGGCGAAACGTACATTTCAAAGTTACTTCAAAACTTTTACAAACAATTTTATCAAATGGAGGACAACCCTCATGTCAATCTTGATATTGATAACAGTATTCACAGAAAAGCCTTGCAGTATGTTTTTCTGCCAGTCATTAATGAGGCTCTTGAACAACTTAGGAAAGGTTCGAATAGTCATAAAAAAGATCTGAAGGTCAGATGACGCCATACCAAATGTGGATGTCAGGGATGCTTACGTCTATGAACTCAGGCCACACAGCTCCCAGAGAACTCTTCCAGGATTCTCCAATTAGCTTGAAATTTGGATTAAGCACTGGTGACATAGGGGATGATGATGGTGAAAGAACTGATGAAATATCAGATAATGCAGAGATAGATGAAGCCATTAGAGACATAGCTTCATATGAAGAGGTTTTTAAAGTGTGTTGAAATATTGAACACCTTTGACTTGAGGAATTGGTTTAATCACTAGTACTGATGTTGTCAATAAAATCATATTTTTATGCCCTGTTTGTTTATATATGTATGAATGTACATCATAATGAATGTACAGAAACAAACAAGTCTCAGCATAGTTTATACATGTAATATTTGCTTTAAAAGTTTTCTTTACATACACACACAACAGACCATAATTTCCTTTAGTTTGATATAAAAGTTCAAGGATGGAGTATATGCATGACTCAAAGTTACAAATAAAACAAAGCAGAAAGAATCATGCAGCCGAGCTTGTAATCCTTAGGGCACGAGAAGGCCTATAATGTGAAGTTGACAATTCACCTAATTATAACAAGTTTACATGTAAGGAGCCACGTTTTTATTTGCGTGCTATTGGGATTTTTTGGTCGTTTTTGCCTTTTATGTCAAGTCAGCTAAATATTACCATCACTTGGCCATTGTCTTTTTCGTTTGTTAACAATTCTTCAAACACCCTACTGAAATAGAATTTAATGAAACTTGGTATGATGGTCAGGATGGTCAGGTACAAACTATGTACAAAATAGTTGTTTCGATTTTTGATCTGTTATAACATGACCGGATAAGCTTAATATCTCAAAAAGTATCAATTAAGTAGAATAAGTAGATTCAACCTTTCACCTTTAGCGTTATAAGTTCTACAAAATAGACGATATTGAGATGTGGAATAAGTTTACGCGACATAACAACATAAACAGTGTACGCGACATAACAACATAAACAGTGTACGCGACATATAACAACATAAACAAACAGATCATAACAGCTTTATTTAAAAAGGGAGACAGATCAAAACCAGCTAATTATAGGCCAGTATCACTTACATCAGTGCCATGCAAAGTAATGGGCATATATTATTCAGGCATATTATGAGTCACCTTGAAGTAAACAACATTTTGTCAGACTTTCAGCATGGGTTTCGACAAAATCGATCATGCGAAACTCAACTCATCATCACAGTGGAAGAAATCAGCAGACACCTAGACAATAGACAACAAGTTGACCTCCTTATCCTGGTCTTCAGTAAAGCCTTTGACACCGTACCACACAACCGCCTTCTCCTCAAATTAGACCATTATGGAGTAAGAGGTAACATACATGGATGGTTAAAATCTTGGCTTACAACTAGAGAACAGAAAGTACTAGTTGAAGGGGAAGAGTCAGCATTAGTACATGTCAAGTCTGGCGTACCTCAAGGCACAGTACTTGGCCATTAATGTTCCTTCTTTACATTAATGACATTGGAACCAACATCAAGTCATCAATTAGACTGTTTGCTGATGATAGCCTTATATACTTGGCCGCGTCATCATTAGATCATTGTAAGCAGCTACAAGCAGATCTTAACACTGTCGTCGAATGGAGTAAAACTTGGCAAATGATCTTTAATCCGCTTAAGTGCTACGTCCTAAGGATAACAACTGGAAGGCAACCTTTAGAATTCCCATACAAGATGGAAGAACACATACTAGGTACCGTTGCGCATAACCCTTATATATTAGTAGAACTGTCCAGTAAACTTTCATGGGACGATCACATTGGAAATATTGTCAACAACGCCAACAGAACGCTAGGATTCATGAGAAGGAACCTGAGTAAATGTCCAACCAACATCAAACGACAAGCATACCTAAGTCTAGTCAGACCAACACTAGAATATGCTAGTACAGTATGGGATCCTCATCTCCAAAAGCATAAACATCGGCTTGAAATGGTACAGAGAAGGGCAGCCAGATTCATCGGCCATGAATACTCAACAACACCATTAACTGTGACAAAGCTACTTCAAGAACTGAAATTGCCAACCCTAGAACAGAGACGAACAACAGCCCGTCTGCTACTTTTTCCACAAAGTCATACACCAGAAAGTAGCAGTACCTATACCTAACTATCTCATAACATCAGACAGAGTAACACGTAGTCAACACCAACATCGCTTCATTAGACTAGGCTCAAACAGCGAACAGCGAAAGAACAGCTTTTTTGTACGAACTATCGCTCAATGGAATCAACTACCATCATCATTACTAGACATACATGACTATGATGCCTTCAAGATCTATAAGATCCTTCAAGGCTTATAAGCCACCAACAACCAGACTATGGAGCACTCGTAGGCCCCATAGCTGTAAGCAGCAGTCCGTAAACTCACAAATGATGTTTTTAGCAGCACCCTTCACTGTAAATATGTACAGGAGCACATGTTGGATGACACCATAATTTTAAGTTCATTCGTGTGATGAGTCTAATGACTCTTTACGGATTATTGCTGTAGATGTAGATGTAGATCATCAAATCATGAATTGTTTGACGTGTTGTGTCGGATTTAAAATCGACATACTTGATTTTTTTACATCAGTCGATGGATGCTTCTTAGCTAGCTGTCAGTAACTTCGAGTGTTCTCAAGAGAGTATCTCTACGTCCTGTTAATTAATTAATTGTTGTCCTTTTGTCTCAGATACTTGAACTTCTATCGATTTGATTTTTACTGTGTGTTAGTTTGTGCTTTGTTATTGATTATCAATAGGGGGAAAGTTGGCGCCAAAAAACTAATTTAACCCCGCCACATTTGTAATGTGCCTGTCCTAAGCCAGGAATATTTATCAAAGCTTATGTTTGTATTTAGCCGAATTTATGTTAATTGTTTTTTTTTTTTGTCAAGAAAAGGGTCTTTCATTGCACTTTAGGATTGGGCTTGAATCATATGTAATTTATTTTCAATCCAGGGGCCAATTGAAAAACAGCGAGCAGCGACCACTGGTCACATTGAAGACTGCTGGCTGTTTTCCTTTGTGGATGTTTTAAATTTACGTTTCTGAGAATAGAACTTAAATATTGCTAATATATGCATTAAAATAATCAAAGTCACTCAACCAGAAAATCAAGGTCAAGGTCAAAAGATGGGAATGCAACTGTGCTAAGCTATTACTAGGGAATATGCATACCAAGTTTCATCTAACTAGGACTAATAACACTTGAGATATGGAGGTGTTTGCAAAACCTTAACATTGCTTTTACATGTATCGGGATATGTATTGTCAAAGTCACTCAACCAGAAAATCAAGGTCAAGGTCAAAAGATGGGGATGAAACTGTGCTAAGCTACTACTGGGGCATATGCATACCAAGTTTCATCAACCTAGGACCTATAGTTCTTGAGATATGGAGGTGCTCGCATTACTTTTCCATTGCTATTATATGTATTGAAAATTGTCAAAGTCACTCAACCGAAAAATGAAGGTCAAGGTCAAAAGATGGGGATGCAACTGTGCTAAGCAACTACTGAGGCATATGCATACAAAGTTTCATCAACCCAGGACCTATAGTTCTTGAGATATGGAGGTGCTCGTAAAACTTTTCCAAAAAGTTAACGCCGCCGTCGCCGCCGGTAAAGTAACACCCATGTCCCGCTCTGCTTCGTAGGCGAGACAAAAATCACACCGAAAAACAGCAAGCAGTCTTCAATATGACCAGAGGTCACTGTTTGCTGTCTTGTATTGGCCGAAGACTTAAAATAAAATACAAAAGTTTCAAAATCAATCCCAAAACCATCAACTAAAGACCCAATTCTTGGCATAGAACGGTATACACAGGCTGACAAGGACAAACAAAGGCTTTGGCAAAGTTTCCTGGCTAAGGACCGGCAAATATGAAATGCGGCGTAATTAAGCTAAAGCTATAATTTTTGGATCCGACCTTCCCCATATTGATAAGCTTGCACAAAGCATGCATATAAAACACACTGTTAAACTCAATGGACAAAAGTTCAATTCAACAAGAGAGAACTTGAGACAAAATACTATACGAAAACAGCAAGACGTAGAGGAACTCCTTTGAGAACATTCGAAGTTGCTGACAACTAGCTAAGAAACATTTATCAATTGATGTTAAAGATTTTCAAATACATTTATTCTAAATCCGACACCACAAGTAAAACAATGAATGATTTAGAGTTGTATCACCATGCACACAGAACCGAATAGAAAATAATGACATGTGGAATAAGTGTACGCGATACAACCTACATAATAAATGGAAATTTAGAAACCACAATAAAAAACAGCCAGCAGCCTTCAACAAAGCCCGCGGGCCCTGTTCGCTGTTTTGTGCTGGGCCCAAGGTCACAAAATGATGCATACAATTCAAATACAGTCCTGAAATAGTCTCCATCGGGTCTTAGTTGCCCGATGACCCCTTATATGGGTTTCTGCTCTTCTCACAACAGAAGCTTGCCAGTAGGATTTATATTGATTTCCTTGGTAGTGTCACGCTTTACACAGAAAATATGTTCCTCCTCGATTGTTGTTTTCATTGCCTTCACTAAAAAGTTTTTTTTTTATAAGACATCTGATCTGGTAGGCAAATGTGTGATTTCTATCAGATGAAAGCAGGGGCATATATATTGGTTATTTTTTTCGTTTCCTTTAAATAAACCATTTTCATATTTCAGGGACTGCTGAATAATTTAGTATTTTTTGGACTGAACCTGACCCGACATGGACTGGTTTACCATTTTTTGTATAATTGAGCAAAGGAAAAATAGTAAAGTTTTAACACATTATTTTAGGAAATCTATATTAAAACAAGTTTTAGCTTTTCAAAAAGCTGGGGAAGCTTCGCTGTAGCAGCATTTAAAGGAAAGGAAAGTGTATATGGTTTACATTTAAAAATGACAAGTCACTGGTCTACTAGAACTTTATAGAATGTATCAGGAACATGCCTATAATTACAATGCATAAGAAATATTACCGTGAGCTGAAGGTCATTTTATAAGAAAACAACAGATTTCTGTTTAATGTTCAGTTTCTCTGTTACAGTTGCTTTGCCATATTATAATGGTCTCCTTTAAGGATCAGTGGCCATTAAAATTGATATCTTATAACGCCAATAAGTTATTACTGAGTCTTTGTCTAATTGGTCTAATTAAATGATTTTTGAGGACGAATAGTAATGGCTAACTATATATGGAAGACATGTTTCATGCTCCTTATGAAAGTTGGTCAACCGAATGAAAATGAGTGGTTCATAAGTTTCGGGTATAAAATTGCTTGACACAATAGAACATCATAAGAAGTAGCTAAATGTACGCGTCTATAAAGGGACAATTACATGAATTTGCCTGGAAAACTGTGATATATTTCTTTTACACGACAGTCTTAAGTTATTCGGTATACAAGAAACAGAAGGATAACGAACAAAAAATGCTTGATATAGAAGAAATCCATACTTGGCAAATGACATATAGTTGCCGAAAACCTGCGATGGGTAATTTTTGTGACGCCACAGCACCACTATGCAAGACGAGGGATATTAAAAAAGTCACTCTAATTTGTCGCTATATTTGCAAACATTGCAAGTGAATTCTAAAATGAACTGAACGTGAACAAGTATTGGTAAGTCGCCCATAGTTGTTCCAGGTATACGCCCTGGAGACATGACCCGCCTTCCACCACGAGGAGGTACTGGTCGGAATTCTGGAAGACAACTTTTCAGCACGGTATATTATGCTTTTATAAGCCCAAAGTGTTGCCAAACAAAAAAGCTTATATTTGGATGAAAATGCACAGCATAAAAATAATCTGGACTTGTAAATCATATGATAAACCTGTTGATTACAACAAAATTTATGTAATCTATTCTTGCTCAGCGATCAATAAATATCACGTGATATTTTAGTGAATTAGTCGAGGTCACCTGGTCAAAGCAATTTTAATCAACGGTAAACATTAAATTGTACCGTGTCCAGTTCTGCAGTACACAAAATAGCCTTATCATGATCAAATCGTCTCTTCTCCGGAACTGATTCACGATTATATTTATTGGTTAAGCCAATGAAACGATCTGTTACTTTTGTAACCTTATTAAACAGCCAATCAACGCGTTCATAAGTGATTGATTATTTCAAGATGGCGTGAATATCCTATGAAATTAATAGCTTCGCACCTTGATGCGAAGCAATTATTGAAATTATTGGTTTTAGCAAATAATATGTCTAAAGAGGATTCGTTACTGTCGTTCTGAATGCAAATATGTCAAAGAGCAAAAAGTTCAAGTAGAATGACCAAATGCCCTTTTACACTTATTTTAAGCTATAAATAGTTCCAAATCAACATCTTATTGATGTATCCTTATTTTTTAGTTCAAATCCATCAAGATTACAATGAAACATTTGTAAGAAAACATTACAAAATCAAGTTTATTCTGACCTTATTGTTGCAATATTTTTTGTTTGTTCTACTTAGGAAAAGATAACTCTCTAAAAAGTGTTGAGAAGGACTAAAATAATCAGTCATCCCAGAAATATGAAAATAGTCTATTATACCAGATTAATCCTTGGTTATGCGACAGGTGCATGCGTTTTAACACGCAGTAACTGCTTATGGCTTGAGTTCGCGTTGTCAGTTGATGCTTATGTGTTTTTGTGTTTCTTGTTTGTTCGTGCTTGTTCTGTCTTCTGTCTTGTGTTGGATCTTTTGAACATTTGGCTTCAGAATGTCCCATTGGTGCCTCTTTCCTTCTGCCGGAGCACCTGGGTTCATTCTCCTTTCGACTTGTAGGTTGTTGTGTGTTTTCTGCTTTGTCGTGTCTGCGCTTTTTGATATTTTCTTATGTGCATAAATATGTCTGTCATGTCATGTCCACTATATATATATATATATATGTAACAAAAAAAGTATCATATCAAATATCCTTGTTTTTTCGATAACACTGGGTTTGTTTTTTTGTTTTTGTGCACGGCGGACTTGTTCCATTGTATTAAATCTTATTGAGTGAATGTCAATCTGGAAAAGTCTCACTCATCTCGTGGATTCATATGTAGCAAAGCCTTGACAGTAAATTAGCTACTATTTTCAGAAATTTTCCTATGTCCTCTATCCCCCAGTTGCCTTCTAGGGGGGTCCTTATGGGGGGTTCTGATCACGAATCACGAAGAATAAAAAATGCAAATAACGAAACACGGAAATGTGGCTAATTTTTTGTTCACGGATAAAAGTTTGACTGTGTATAACTGTAAAGCATGCCTAAAACGAATCACGGACAAAATACTTTGCTGAGAACGGTTCACGTACAATATCCAATCTCGATGCACGGAAAAATATTTCAACAAATCACAATTCACGGAAAATTAAAATTGCCAATAACGGAGAACGAAATAAACCCATCGGCCCCCTCTTCTAGATTATTCTCTTTCCTTTATGATTAGTCAAGAAAAGTGAGACATTTGTTTCATCTGAACTTTACATTACATTTACATGTACTATACATGTATATACAGTATACAGTATATGATTTTCATTTAAAAATTAAAAATCAAGTCCTGTCACTCATAAATTGATCATTAGACTTGCTACAAGTCCCTCTCATAGTAATATGTTCTTAATTGCTATTTTCCATCGTATCTAGACAAGAAATATCAGATTGGTTCAGAAGAGAGAGTATCTCACATTTTCATTTGATACATAATGGTCTTTTATTATAAGTTTTTTTTTTCAAAGAGAAATTATATTCAAAATAGCTTGTAGCAAGTCTAACTTTTACATTTTGTTCATAACTCAAACATAAACAATATACGTAATAATCAATATCTATTTTTATATGTCTGAAATAGATTTTTCCTAAAACTTTCATCATCATCATCATCGTCAGCAGATTGCTCACGATTTAAAGAAGACATGACTTCCCGGGCTACTCGGCGGATAGCATCCACCATCTGTGCGTCTAATTTTAGAATCTTTATGACGTCATATACGCACGTTTAGGGAAAGACATCTCCAGAAATTGATCACACAGACGCTTGTAAATAATTTTTAATATTAAAAATTCTGATATTTTTTTATATTAAAAATTCATTTTCTAATATTAAAAAATGAATTTTTAATATTAAAAATTGATTTTCTAATATTAAAAATTCAATTTCTAATATTAAAAATTGATTTTCTAATATTAAAAATTCAATTTCTAATATTAAAAAATGAATTTCTAATATTAGAAATTCAATTTTTAATATTAGAAATTCGATGATTTTTTAATATTAAAAAATGATTTTTTAATATTAAAAAATCATTTTTTAATATTAGAAATTCATTTCTTAATATTAGAAATTCAATTTTTAATATTAAAAATTCATTTTTTAATATTAGAAAATGAATTTTTAATATTAAAAAATAGGGACTTTTGTCCACTTTGGCTTGCCATACAAATCCGCAAAAAGTTCCAAGTTTCCCCCTTTTGACCCCTTATTGCTACACAGAAAAGGTGGGGTCAAAAAGAAATTTATCCTTCATTTTGTTTCTAATATAATATAATAATATACGATATACATGTACATGTACTCGTATATATATAAACATTAAATGGCCAAAAAAAATCAAAATTTGACAATAAAAACACGTGAATAATAAAAAAAATATTTTTGCCCCTTTTGGGTCCCTTTTTTCTCAACAAAATAAGGGAGACCACAAAACAATGCGCAATCAATCATTTAATGGTAAGGAACATTTATTGTAAAGTTTGTAAAGTTGCAACGCAATCAGTCAACCAAAACTAAAGTTATTGAGGAAAACAAATAGCAGTTTCAATTTTAAGCCACATTTGGGCCCTAAATTTCTAAACGAAAACAGAAGTGACACCCAAAATCACCCCTATTCTTCCTATTATTGGAATAACTAACATAGCATTTGGTCAACCAGAACAAAAGTTATTGTGGAAACAAATAGAAAGGTCGCTTTTTGGCCACTTTAGGGCCCCTTCTTTCTAAACGGAATCATTAAATGACCCAAAAAGGTAGGTGCACATCTTCAATTTATCTGTAATCACTCTGTAAAATTTTTATAGCGTGCATCGGAGTGACCGTATTTCGCTATCGGCGTCGCAGGTAAAACAGTTGCTTTTTAGTTTTAGAATATAAATAATTTATTTGCTTCGCAAAAATGTTCAACATTAGTTCATGTAACTGCACTGACTCAGAATAGTATACCCCTCAAATGTAAAAATGTTGTTGATTAAGATTTTGTCGATCTTTTTGTTTTTGTTTATAATGTATAGTAATGATAGATTATGTGTCAAAGTTCATGATAAATTGACAAAGTTTTTCACTTCTGAAGTAGGAGTCAGACAAGGTGATGTTATGAGTCCTAATCTTTTTAAGATTTTTATAAATGATTTACCTATGATCTTTGAAAAGAAATCAGAATGTATTACTTTAGATGGCAAAAAAAATTCCTTGCTTATTATATGCAGATGACTTAGTTCTTTTCTCAAATAATAAAAATGATCTTCAACAAAAACTTGATATTTTAAATAACTATTGTCAGGAATGGTGCATAGAGGTAAATGTTAAAAAAACTAAAATAATTATATTTAATAAAAATGGCAAACTTATTAAAGAACCATTTCACATTAATAATGAAAACTTGGATGTGTGTTAAACACTACAAATATCTTGGAATTGTCTTTGAGAACAGTGGAAGATTTACTGAAGCTAAAAAGCAGCTATTTCATAAAGGAATGAAAGCCAGTTTTAAATTATATAGAGACATGAAATCTGCATCCCCATCAATAAAATCCTTTCTAAATATTTTTGACCATTGTATAAAACCTATTATTTTATATGGCTGTGAAAATTGGAGTCTTATCAATATCACTAATAAGAGAAAGGCAATGTCATTATATGAAATCTTTAAGGAGTGGGATGCAGAAAAACTTAATATTAAATTTTGTAAACATATCCTTGGGGTCTCAAAACTATGTTCCAATATAGCTGTTCTCTCAGACCTAGGAAGATTTCCTCTCTACTCATATATGATAGAACACATGTTTCTCTTCTGAGCTAGAATTGAAAAGTCAAATACTCAACTTCTCAGAAGTGCTCTAAATGAATATAAATCTAACAATACCACTTTTAAGTCATCCTGGTATGCAAATATATTATTCTTCAGTGAAAAGATTGATTTAAACTTACCCATATGTCTCAATTTGAGTCATCATAAATTCAAGGCTTTACTTAAAAAACAGTTGAGAAAAGAATATCTTAATCATTGGAATAAAACTAAAAATAGCTATCTAACTGAAGATGGTGTTGGGAAACTTGACACTTTCTTTCAATTTAAATCTTGTTTTGGATATGAAAGCTATCTTAATATTATGAATTTTGAACAAAGAAGAGCTTTAGCCAAATTTAGGATGAGCAACCATTCCTTAAGAATTGAAACTGGAAGATAAACATAAACATAAACATCATTTTATTCCAGATCAGGAGCCCACGAGGAGCAATAAGCGATTACAACAATGAGAGAAAGAACATAATTGATAGTTTAACCAATACAATCAACTTACACATAAAACATAGAATAGTATCTAATTTACAACATCTATTTTCAAAAACAAAAAAACACACCTTTTATTAAATGTTACTGTCAATGATAAATCTAGCAACAACATTTAAAATCTGAGTGTCTTCCAAAGTCATTAGAAAAATGAATTTATTAAGAGTGTTTAGATTTGAAAAATTATGATATTTGTTTGAGACCAAATTAAATAAATCAGCTCTTTTAACTTCAAAAAATTGACACGAGCATAAGAAATGAATTTCATCTTCAATATCTCCGGATGAACATTTTTGACAAATTCTTTGTGATCTAGGAGTATTATTAAACCGGCCAGTTTCAATTTGTAATCTATGTGCAGAAATTCTTAATCTGCACAATGCCTTTCTCTGGTTAAAATCTTTAACACAATTAAGATAATTTTCAAAAAAAAAAAAAATTTTTAAACTTCAAATAAGTAGAAAGCTTTCCATCAAGTTTTTCATCTCTTTGAACATGCCAGTTTTCAATCAGTTTACTTCTTAGATGTTTTTCAGTGAGATTATTAAAAGTTCCCTTTTTACAACTTCTTTTACTTATATCAATATCTAAACTTTTCAATAATTTGGTTACAAATGTATACCAAGACCATTTTTTGTGACTATCTAAGTTTTGACTACAAAGATATGCATCTTTTAACAATATAAATTCAGTAGAAATATTCTCTAACCTAAACCAATATCTTAGTATTGATTTGATAATATCATAATATAATGGAAATCTACCAACCTCTGATAAAACAGCAAAATTGACACTCTTTTTATTAACACCTAATATATTTTTAATAAATTTAATGTGAAGTTTTTCACACTGTACATTTTTGTAAATATTTTCATAATTAAAAGATGACCTGATCTTAGCAATAGATGCACAATAGCTACCCCATATTTCTGAATTATATAACAGTATCGGCTGAAGTGTATGGTTAAATATATGTAGACAAGACTTGACACTTGGATTCAAGCTTAAAAAATCACCTCTCAACTTATAATATGCTTTTAGAGCTTTGTTATAAAGTTCATTCCTCATTAAATGAAAAGACCCTGATGCAGTAAAATAAACGCCTAAGTACCTATAACTAGAAACACATTCAATTAAATTATTTTGAAAATGGAAAGAATGCTGAATTTTTCTACCAGCTTTATTAAAAATTACTATTTTTGTCTTTTTAATATTCACTTTTAAGCACCAGTCATTACAAAACATTTCGAGCTTTATTAGTCTTTCTTGTAGACCTTCGGGTGTTTTAGAAAATATCACAACATCATCAGCATACATTAAACAGTTAAGTTTTTGAACATGAAGTGATACTTCATCTATACAAGACTGTAAATAACTTGGAAGATCATTAATAAAAATCTTAAATAATGCAGGGCTCAAACTATCTCCCTGTCGAACTCCTAATTTAATGAAAAAAGATTCTGTCAAAGTATCTCCTGTTTTAACACTTGCCTAACTTTTTTCATACATTGCAGATATAATTTTATAAAATTTGGTGCCTATGTTAAGTTGTAACAGTTTTAGTTTAAGACCACTATGAATAACACTGTCAAAGGCTTTGTCAGATATGGAAAGAAATTTAATCAAAATAATAGACCTGAAATACTACCCAGATGTGAGAGACTTTGTCAATATTGTAATCTAAATAAGATAGAAACTGAATTTCACTTTACCCTGGAATGTCCATTATATGATTTCCATAGGCAAAATTTTCTTTCAAATTTATATACTAAATATACTGCATTAAAATCCATTAATAAAAAAGATTTATTCATATGGATTATGATTAATAAAGACAAAGATTTTAACATACAATTTAGTAAATACCTATTACTGATATTGAAGGTCACATTGAAGGCTGCTGGCTGTTTTCCATTGTGGATATTTAAATTATACGTTTATAATGTAGGTTGTGTCGCGTACACTTATTCCTCATCTCATTTTTTTCTATCTCAGATTAGAAAAGATCATAATTCATGTAGAGTTATCCCTCTTTGTCCTGACTGACTCACATTATTGTTCTTCAATATTTATTTGTTTTTATGTCCAATCAACATAATCATTGTAAAATATGTCTTGTTTGTATACATGTATTGATTTATATGCCCTCAATGGGCCCCTCTAATTGGGCTGAATAAAGAATTTGAATTTGAATTTGAATTTGAATATATTTTTTTTTTCTGTCAAACAGAGTCTATTCAATTTGAATGTATTGATTTACATGACAATAAAGATAGTTAAACTTAAAAAAAAATATATATTTCACAGACATCGTTATTTTACGATATATTAGATTGATGTAAAAAGATTGATATGCGATATGGATAAAATCCATAAAATTTTCCAAAAATAGAATTATATACGGGGTTTCCAATTAGATCATCCCTTTAAACAGTTCGATGAATTTTACCTGTACGTTCTCAGTGTACATTAGAATATACAGATCCATGGCGACGAATACTATGGTTGATAATTCGAATTCTTGGTAAGTAAAAATATTCATAAATTGTATATAATAATGTTAAGTTATTCATGTTATTATTATCATCTCTTGTTGTAAATAAAATGTGTGAAATCTAGCCAAGAATAGGTACATGTTAGATGTATTAAGGTTATTAAGAAACGAAAGTAGATTTTTGGAGGAAATCCATAGTATTCTTATCCGTTTGTCAACTTTGTCTGTCTCTACGCCCGTCTTCAATCAGATTAAACTGGACCACCTGTTGTTGATGGCTTATCAGCCCTACATACAACAGGAAACGGATGATTTTAGGCCCGATTTTATCTCCGCCATTGATGTTTCGGTGGCCGTATGCTGGGCTTAATCACTCGTATGAAATTCGCGTTTGAGATTTCTTTAGATAAAATTCATTATCACCTAATTCTTAATTCTTCTTACTAATTAAGTTGCCTTCTCATGGGGTTTTTACATGATTCCCATGCCATTTTAAAGGTGATTACTTGATTACAAGAGCAAATATTTAATGATTATCAGATTACCAAGGTTTGAATTTTTGATTATTTGATTCCCATTGAGAAAAAGTTTTTGCTTACATTTGTAAAAAAAATATATGATTATTGATTACTTTAGCAAAAAAATGCTGATTACTTGATTCCTGGTACCCCCCATGAGGAGCCCCAATTAAGTTATTAATATCAGAAAGATCTACTTAATTTTAATTTTTCAGTGATATTTTTAACTCTTTGTTTATTTGAATCATTGTAGAAATACCTGTCTTAACTTTTACAGATTTGCAATATTTTACCATATTAAGTAATAGTCCACCTAAGAATCATGCAAGATCCATCGATAAAAAGGCTACAGTGGTGTATTTTTAACGAAAGATAGTTCAAAGTATATAAAACAAGAAATACATTACAATTTGCTCAAAACTGCCTGGTCATGGGAGAAATCTTGCCATTTTGTTACAATGGTTTCTATTAAAATTATTGACAATTTTAATAGTTTTCTCCCTTTCTTACATTTTTCCAATGCATTCTATATATTTTTTTCTCTCAGGACTGGGGTTAGTTTGGAAAAAGAGCACAAAAGATCAAAGCAGGGTGCTAGTAGGAGTAACACATCAAAAATAAATTGGTGTAGGCTTTCCACCCATGAATCTCTCTTTGCATGATTCTTATCAAAAGTGGTACTTAAGAAAAAAGGAGTAAAAGGGGCAAAAACACCATATTTAGGAGTGGGTCAAAACAATTTTCATGAACCTGTTCAGGAGTTGACAAAGTTACCAATTGTTACAAATATGTAATTTGTTGTTAAAAATTACGAAAAGAAATCCTCTAGATCTTGTATTAAGGGTTTGTTAACCATACCATTTTAGAACAACCTGAATTGCTCACCTGACTTAAATGCCTTTTTAGCTCACCTGTCCAGAGGCCATGTAAGCTTATGCCATCACTATGCGTCCGTCGTCTGTCGTCCGTCGTCGTCGTCCGATAACAATTTCAAAAATCTTCTCATCTCAAACCATTGAACTAATTTAATTGAAACTTGGCAGGAATGATATATGACATGTTGGCTATACACGATCCTCATTTTTAATTGATCCAATAAAAAACATGGCCGCTGTTGCTAAAAATAAAACAGGGGGTAAAACAGCAGTTTTTTGCAAATAACTCAAAACCGATGACAGATATCAAAATTCTGTCATTAGTAAAGATCTACCTACCCTGAAATTTTGAAGCAATTCCAGCAAACCATGTGGGAGTTATTGTTCTTGATTTTTTCTGCATTTTGCACTTATTACCTGCGTCGCCGAAGGCGAAAGCAGGTCTTGTAGTCGGGTCACTCCGTCCGTCCGTCCGTCTGTCCGTCCGTCCCGCTATGGGGTGCCTGTCTTGTGTAATCTGAATCTCAAAAACCAAACACTAGATCTTTCTGAAACTTTACACAGTGATAACAGATATATTGAAGATGTGCACCTCCCCTTTTGGGGTCATTTTATAATTTCGTTAAGTAATAAGGGGCCCAAAAGGGGCCAAAAAAGCAACTTATTATTTTTGTCCACAATAACTTTTGTTCTGGTTGACCAAATGCTGTGAAACTTTACAGTAATGTTAATTACCATAAAAGGAAGGGTTGGGCTGATTTTGGGTGTCCCTTCTTTTTTTGTTTAGAAATCAGGGGCCCTAAAGGGACCAAAAAAGTGACTTTTTTATTTGTTTCCACAATAACTTTTGTTCTGGGTGACCAAATGCTAAGAAACTTTACAGTAATGTTACTTACCCTAAAAGGAAGGGTTGGGCTGATTTTGGGTGTCCCCTCTTTATTCGTTTAGAAATTAGAGGCCCAAAGGGGGTCAAAAAAGTCACTTTTAAACATTTTTCCACAATAACTTTTGTTCTGGTTGACCAAATGCTATGAAACTTTACAGTAATGTTACTTACCATAAAAGGAAGGGTTGGGCTGATTTTGGGTGTCCCCTCTTTTTTCGTTTAGAAATTAGGGGCCCTAAAGGGACCAAAAAGTGACTTTTTTATTTGTTTCCACAATAACTATTGTTCTGGTTGACCAAATGCTAAGAACTTTACAGTAATGTTACTTACCATAAAAAGAAGGGTTGGGCTGATTTTGGGTGTCCCCTCTTTTTAGCTCACCTGGACCAAAGGTCCATGTGAGCTATTACCATCACTTGGCGTCCGTCGTCGTCGTCTGTCGTCGTCGTCTGTCGTCGTCGTCGTCTGTTAACAATTTTTCAAAAATCTTCTCCTCTGAAACTACTGAACAGAATTTAATGAAACTTGGTATGAATGATCCTTAGGGTGTCCTGCACCAAACTTGTGTTTTGATTTTTGATCCGTCAAAAAACATGGCCACCGTTACTAAAAATAGACCAGGGGGGTCAGACTACTGTTTTTGGCTCGTAAATCAAAAAGTATAAGAGATAGATGAAATCTGATGCCACCCTACTGCTTCAGCATCAAAAGTTCTACAAAAGTCTCCATTTGGTCAAAGTTGTCAGATGATCCCTTATAGGGGTTACAGCCCCTTAAAGGTGAAAAATAGCGTTTTTGCATGTTTTTGGCCTATAGAATGAAAATTATTGTAGATAGAGAAAAGCTGTTGCTTGCTTAAATGTTAAGCTCATTTAGCTCTATAAAAGTCTCCATAGGGTCGAAGTTGTCAGATGACCCCTTATAGGGGTTACAGCCCCTTAAAGGCGAAAAATAGTGTTTTTGGCCTATAGAATGAAAACTATTGCAGATAGAGAAAAGCTGTTGCTTGCTTAAATGTTCAGCTCATTTAGCTCTACAAAAGTCTCCATAAGGTTAAAGTTGTCAGATGATCCCTTATAGGGGTTACAACCCCTTAAAAATTGAATAATAGTGTTTTTTGATTATTTAGAATGAAAACTATTGCAGGTAGAGAAATGATTTTTCATGCTTAAACATTCAGCTCATTTAGCTATACAAAAGTCTTCATAGGGTTGACATCAAGACCAGGTGAGCGATTCAGGCTCCTGGGAGCCTCTTGTTTCGTTTAGAAATAAGAGGCCCAAAGGGGGCCAAAAAAGTGACTTTTAAAATTTTTTCCACAATAACTTTTGTTCTGGTTGACCAAATGCTATGAAACTTTACCATAAAAGGAAGGGTTGGGCTGATTTTGGGTGTCCCCTCTTTTTCCGTTTAGAAATTAGAGGCCCAAAGGGGGCCACAAAAGTGACTTTTAAACATTTTTCCACAATAACTTTTGTTCTGGTTGACCAAATGCTATGAAACTTTACAGTAATGTTACTTACCATAAAAGGAAGGGTTGGGTTGATTTTGGGTGTCCCCTCTGTTTTCATTTAGAAATTAGGGGCCCTAAAGGGACCAAAAAGGTGACTTTTTTATTTGTTTCCACAATAACTTTTGTTCTGGTTGACCAAATGCTAAGAAACTTTACAGTAATGTTACTTACCCTAAAAGGAAGGGTTGGGCTGATTTTGGGTGTCCCCTCTTTTTTCGTTTAGAAATAAGAGGCCCAAAGGGGGCCAAAAAAGTGACTTTTAAAATTTTTTCCACAATAACTTTTGTTCTGGTTGACCAAATGCTATGAAACTTTACAGTAATGTTACTTACCATAAAAGAAAGGGTTGGGCTGATTTTGGGTGTCCCCTTTTTTTTCGTTTAGAAACTAAGGGCCCTAAAGGGTCCAAAAAAGCAACTTTTTATACGACCGCAAAAAATTTGCGGACGTATAATGGTATGATGCTGTCGTCGTCGTCGTCGTCGTCGTCGTTGTCGTCGTCGTCTGTTAACTTTAGTGTATACACGAAAACTTTAGTTCTAGTTATCCAAATGCAATGAAATTTGACAATGATATTTCTTACCATTAAAGGATGGATGGGATTGATTTTGGGAGTCCCCCCTTTTTTCGTTTGGAAATTAAGGGCCAAAAGGGGCCAAAATTGTAACTTTTTTGTTTGTTCTTTCAATAACTTTTTCAAAATCTTCTCGTCTGAAACTACTGAACAGAATTCAATGAAACTTGGTATGATTGATCATTAGGGAGTCCTGCACTAAAGTAATGTTTCAATTTCTGATTCATCGAAAAACATGGCCGCCGTGGCTAAAAATAGACCAGGGGGGGTCAGACTACTGTTTTTGGCTTGTAATTCAAAAAGTATAAGGGATAGATGAAATCTGATGCCACCCTACTGCTTCAGGATCAAAAGATCTACAAAAGTCTCCATTTGGTCGAAGTTGTCAGAAGACCCCTTATAGGGGTTACGGCCCCTTAAAGGTGAAAAATAGCATTTTTTCATGTTTTTGCCCTATAGTATGAAAATAATTGCAGATAGCAAAAAGCTGTTGCTTGCTTAATTGTTCAGCTAATTTAGCTCTACAAAAAACTCCATACGGTCGAAGTTGTCAGATGACCCCTTATAGGGGTTACAGCCCCTAAAATAATGTTTTTTTTCATGTTTTTGGCCTATGAAATGAAAACTATAGCAGTTAGAGAGAAGCTGTTGCTTGCTTAAATGTTCAGCTCATTTACGCAATTAAGAATTAATTTTTGCGACCCCCCCATTTTTCCCCTATTACGTAATTAGGGGCCAAATGGGGCCAAAATCAAAACTTTTTTATTTGTGGTCCGATTTAAAAAAAAATTTTTGCAAGTTTATTCTTGTCAGTAAGTGAATCCAAATTTGAGAATTAATTTTTGTGACCATCCCCTTTTTCACTTGTTTTGTAATTAGGGGCCAAAAGGGGCCGTAATCAAAACTTTTTTATTTCTGGTTTGTTTTTGAATTTTTTTTTTACAAGTTTATTTTTGTCAAGTAGTGAATCCAAATTGGAGAAATTATTTTTGCAACCCCACCCCTTTTTCACCTGTTACATAATAAGGGGCCAAAAGGGGCCGAAATTGATTTTTTAGCTCACCTGGACCGAAGGTCCATGTGAGCTATTACCATCACTTGGCGTCCGTCGTCGTCGTCGTCTGTCGTCGTCGTCGTCTGTTAACAATTTTTCAAAAATCTTCTCCTCTGAAACTACCGAACAGAATTTAATGAAACTTGGTATGAATGATCCTTAGGGTGTCCTGCACCAAACTTGTGTTTTGATTTTTGATCCGTCAAAAAACATGGCCGCCGTTACTAAAAATAGACTAGGGGGGTCAGACTACTGTTTTTGGCTTATAAATCAAAAAGTATAAGAGATAGAGGAAACCTGAGGCACGCTACTGATTCAGCATCAAAAGCTCTACAAAAGTCTTTATTTGGTCAACAAAGTTGTCAGATGACCCCTTATAGGGGTTACAGCCCCTTAAAGGTGAAAAATAGCATTTTTTCATGTTTTTGGCCTACAGAATGAAAACTATTGCAGATAGAGATTAGCTGTTGCTTGCTTAAATGTTCAGCTCATTTAACTCTACAAAAGTCTCCATAGGGTCGAAGTTGTCAGATAACCCCTAATAGGGGTTACGGCCCCTTAAAGGTGAAAAATAGCCATTTTTCATGTTTTTGTCCTACAGAATGAAAACTATTGCACATAGAGATTATCTGTTGCTTGCTTAAATGTTCAGCTCATTGAGCTCTACAAAATTCTCCATAGGGTGGAAGTTGTCAGATGACCCCTCATAGGGGTTACAGCCCCTAAAAAATAGCGATTTTTTATGTTTTTGTCCTACAGAATGAAAACTATTGCAGATAGAAATTAGCTGTTGCTTGCTTAAATGTTCAGATCATTTAGCTCTTCAAAATTCTCCATAGGGTCGAAGTTGTCAGATGACTCCTTATAGGGGATACGGCCCCTGAAAAATAGCGATTTTTCATGTTTTTGGCCTACAGAATGAAAACTATTGCAGATAGAGATTAGCTGTTGCTTGCTTAAATGTTCAGCTCATTTAGCTCTACAAAATTCTCCACAGGGTCGAAGTTGTCAGATGACCCCTTATAGGGGTTACGGCCCCTGAAAAATAGCCATTTTTTATGTTTTTGGCCTACAGAATGAAAACTATTGCAGATAGAGATTAGCTGTTGCTTGCTTAAATGTTCAGCTCATTTAGCTTTACAAAATTCTCCATAGGGTCGAAGTTGTCAGATGACCCCTTATAGGGGTTACGGCCCCTGAAAAATAGCGATTTTTCATGTTTTTGTCCTACAGAATGAAAACTATTGCAGATAGAGATTAGCTGTTGCTTGCTTAAATGTTAAGCTCATTTAGCTCTACAAGATTCTCCATAGGGTCGAAGTTGTCAGATGACTCCTTATAGGGGTTATGGCCCCTTATAGGTGAAAAATGGTGTTTTTTGCCTATAGAATTAAAACTATTGCAGGTAGAGAAAAGCTGTTGCTTGCTTAAATGTTCAGCTCATTTAGCTCTACAAAAGTATAGGGTCAACATCAAGACCAGGTGAGCGATTCAGGCTCCTGGGAGCCTCTTGTTTTATTTCTTGTCCGATTTTGACAATTTTTTCGCAAGAGTAGAATACAAAAATTGAAAATTTATATTTTTACCCCCTGGGTCGAAAGTCCATCAGAGCAGCATGTGTCAAAAACCTTTCTCAGTCCACCATGGGCTGCTTGTGTCCAGAGCAATAGACTATCCATATTGGGCCTAAAATGTACAGGGTTCAACATGTTGCGGTCGTATCATGCTGCGCTCGGCGAAGCTTTTTATTTTATTTGTTTCCACAATAACTTGTTTTGATTGACCAAATGCTATGAAACTTTACAGTATTGTTACTCACCATAAATTAAAGGGTGAAGTGATTTTGGGTGTCCCCTCTCTTTTTGTTTAGGAACGAAGGGCCCAAAAGGGGCAAAAATGTGACATTTTTTATTTTTGGTCCGATTTAGAAAATTTTTTTACAAGTTAATGTTGGTCATATATTGGATACAAAATGGAGGATACAATTTTTTCTTGACCCACCTTTTCTGTTTAACAATAAGGGGACCAAAAGGGGAAAAAAATAGAAACAATTTTTTTGTCTATTTTTACAATATTGGGTGGCATGTGACAAATATGCATTGTAAGTCCACCATAGGATGCAAGTGTCAAAATATTTTGACTGTCCATATTGGGCCTAGAACGTACAGGGTTCAATGTTTTGCCGTGCGACGCAGGGCCAGACATCGATTGGTCTTGTTTTGTTCTTATATCTCAAGAACTATATAGGATGTTGAAGTTATTTCAATTGGATATTGTTCAGCTAAGTAAGCTTGACAAAATTGTCCATTAGGTCGAAATTGTCAAATGACCCCTATAGGGGTCACGGCCTTTTTAATGCCAAATATAATGGTTTTAGCCTTATAGATTGTGAACTATAGAAGAAAGAGAAAAGGTTTCGGTTGCTTAGATGTTTGAGATCTACAAATTGTCCATTAGGTTGAAATTGTCAGATGACCCCTTTAACACCAAATATAGTGGTTTTAGCCTTATAGATTGTGAAAGTTAGTAGAAAGAGAAAAGGTTTTGCTGGGGACGCACCTTTCACGTTGGTCGTTAGACGCATCTTAAAATTATCAGTTATTATTCGGAATACTCCCGTGGAACTCCTCGCGATTTTACGTAACGAATATGGCGGATGGCTGTCGACAATAGATAGTGGGCTTATTAAAAATGAAATTGTCGCATAGAAATGCATCGACAGCTCAAACAACGGCAGATTTATTGACAGGTAAATATATTTCCTCCAAAATATCATGAGGATATAACGATTTTCCCCTCCATTGCCCTAAAAATGACCCATCTTTCTGCATGTAAATGAAGCAAATTTTTACGATCTTTTCACTTTTCACAGTAGGTTACCCTGTGTGTTTACCTATTTTCTGTCAAACAATTAATATAAAAACGTAATGTACTATAATCTTTTAATGATGTTTAGACATTCTGCTTGCCATTTATTAATGGATATTGTGTATAATGACTTAAGAGGCTTGTTTAGGGTATATTGGGATATGGGATATCCACACATTTTCTTAGTGGGATACGGGATATTTGAGGCAAAACTTTTTGGGATATGGGATATTTTTGTCAATTTTATTTACAGGGATATGGGATACTGGAAAAACATATTTTGGGATACAGGATATTTGATGAAAAATTTATGGGGATATGGGATATTGGCACCCCCCCCCCCTAAACAAGCCCCACTTAAAAATGTAAAAAATAATGACAACTTTTTTCAGTTTCATCTCGACCCCATACAAGTCTACATGTTCACATATACAAATGTAATATTTTTATTCTCTCTACTTTCAGATGAAAATGAAATAGTGCAACAACATCTAGCATTTGTCTCTGTAATGTAGTGTGACAACTAGGGCAAGAACCAAGTTGTGAAATCATTATCAATCAACAACACATCTGGCTCTTGTCCTTTTTGTTGCATGATTAATCTTCAAAGGTGTGGTATACATGTAGTAAGTAGTTACTTATTTTTTTTAATTTTTAAAATGACTATGCACAATATAATTTATATATTTTGAGTGCAACTCATTGCAAAACTTCCATCAGTGCAGTGACAATATTGACATTATACATGTGTATTTCTTTGAAATGAGATTTTTTCCAAAGTGCAAGATACAAGCAGACAGCAAGCCACACTTTATATTCATCTGAATTCCCATGCCCACTAGGCATTGTTTGATTGTTGAACAGTTGGTTTTTTTTTAATATATGTAGCACGATTCGAAATTAAGGATATTTCAGAAGAAATTGAAAAAATGAAAAGAACAATTTGTTGTTCACTCCATCTCATCTTAACATTTTTATGACCTGCTTCAAAGAAGGAGGGACTGAAGGGTTTTAGCTGTGTCAGGCAGTAGTTCCATCCCCTCTCTTTGTATTTGCTCAAAACTAAATGGTCACAGTGGTTTCACTCATAAGCATTGTCACTATTGGATTAAAAGTTTCTTGTTAACATTATTATATTGTAATGTGAAACTAGAAAACTGAGCAGCAGATCACAAATAAATGCCCCTGCCCCCAAATATCAAACACAGGAGGTGCACATCTACATTATGTAACAAAAATTGTGTGGAAGATCCATGAAAATCCATCAAGGAGTTTACATAGTAGGAGGCTTAGTGGATAAGAGATCGGTACCCTGACTTGTAACGGAAGGACAGACACCCCTAACACTATATATACCCACTTTTAAGCAGGGGTATAATAAGTGTATTTTACACAACCTACATAAATAAACCGCAATTTAAAATCCACAATAGAAAACAGCCAGATAAAAATAGAGTAAATATCATTCAAAGTAAATCCTTAAATTGTCAAAGAAAACCCCCTTCAGGACATAGAAAACATACATATAACATGAAGAGGATGAGTACAACATAAGCTTTGACAGAGATTCCTGGCTTTGGACAAGCACAAACTGTATAATATGTGGCGGAGTTAAACTACGGTACTTGATATAATAAACCTCAAAGTAACACATATATGTAGTAAAAATCAAATTGATAAAAGTTAAATTCAACAAGGGATATTCCAAGACATACAAGTACATGTATATTATGACAACGACACAAGAAAAGATGAGACGTAGAGGAACCTTATTGAGAACTGTTACTGACAGCTAGCTTAGAAGCATCTATCAACTGATGTAAAAAAATCAAGTACATATATATCAATTTTAAATCTGAATAATTACATTCTAATTTATAACGACAATTCCGATTGGTTAATAATGCAGTTTTATTTCTCGATGAAACTCACTAGC
Organism: Arcuatula senhousia; assembly: GCA_963971305.1. Taxonomy (NCBI): domain Eukaryota; kingdom Metazoa; phylum Mollusca; class Bivalvia; order Mytilida; family Mytilidae; genus Arcuatula; species Arcuatula senhousia. Next base: position 3,586,281 of record OZ020317.1, on the reverse strand, counting down.
ACGTGCCACCTTAACAACGACTTGCGCGGAGTAATTTAAAAGAGATAAACCATGCATTTCGTGCAATTTTCTGTGCAAACATTTAATATATTTTATCGGAATGTAATTATATACATTGAATGCAATATTTTTGAGTTTTATTGGTGTGTAAAAGCGTGGACCTTTGCGCACATTTTCAACATGAAGCGCTACCGCGCTTCATTAAAAATGTGCTTAGGTCCACGCTTTTACACACCAATAAAACTCAAAAATATTGCATTCAATGTATAACTAATGCTTGAAAGGTGGTTAATTTTTGTGTAACATATGTAAATACTTATTCAACATCTGAAAAGGAGGAAGCAAACATCTGGACATTCTAATATTTAAACACATGGACAATGCTCAGAATAACACTTTAATATTATTAATATCACCTTTTCAGATCTTTTGTGACATAGTGATGTAAAATTGACTCTGGCATGTTTTGACTTTTTATGAAATAAATCATTATTAATTCACATGTATGTAAGATTTAAAGAATTTTAGAAATACAAAATCAAACAAATGCTTCGAAATCCTAAATAGGCATATTTCAAGGTTTAACATTTAATCAGCAGCATTCCAAACAAAGAACAATAGTAATAGTAAAAACACCAAAAGTATTAAAGAAAAGTACATGAACATGTACCTATTTATTTTTTTTCCAAACCATCGCAAAATGTATCCACCATATATGAGTTTGTATGAATTACAAGGTATAATGTTTTAAATGATTTTCAATCGAAACAAATTGAATGATTAAAAGTCACCAAGTGATTTTTTTTTCAAGTATTTAACAAATAAATGTCCTTTCGTCATATTTGAACTAGTTTATTCCCAATCTCTGCAATCTGCATGCACTTGAAAGAAATCAGAGATAAGTCACATCTAAAGATTGAAAGGTATATATATGATGTAGATATCTCTTCAACTGTGTTCTGTGTTCCACTTGGTAAATTCAAATCTGAAAAGAAAGAAAATAAAAATGCTTATTGAAATGGTGTATATAAAAAAAACTATAATGGTAATATAAAACTTTTTCCTATATACCATGATATATTGACTTACTTTTTTTTTGGTGGTGGGGGGGGGGGGTGTGTATTAAATTGTAAAATTTTTGGGGGATATGTTTTACCTGGCTCTACTTGTATATGGTTAATACATGTAAAATATTGTACTAGTATTTATATGTAACTTTTTTGAAAATTAAATATATATAGCATGTATAGCTAAGAATTATACAATGAACATGTATATACATGTATGTACATGTAGTACATGTATTATGTAGGTCCTGCATCCCCCCCCCAGTAATGATTAATTTTTACCTGCGTCGCTGAAGGTGAAAGCAGGTCTAAGAGTCGGGTCACTCCATGGTCTGTCTGTCTGTCCATCCATCTCACTATTTGGGTGCCTGTCTTGTGTAATCTGAATCACAAAAAAACAAACACTAGATCTTTCTGAAATTTTACACAGTGATTACATATATATTAAAGATGTGCACCCCCCTTTTGAGATCATTTTATCATTCCGTTTAGAAATTAGGGGCCCAAAAAGCTGCTCTTTTAGTTGTATTCACAATATTTTTTGTTCTGGCTGACTGAATGCTATGAAACTTCAGACTTTAGAGTAATGTCACTTGCAATAAAAGGAAAGATGGGGAGGATTTTGGGTGTCCCTTCTTTTGTCATTTTGAAATTAGGGGCCAAAAAGAGGCAAAAAATGAAACTTTTATTAGTTTTCCGCAATAACTTAAGTTCTGGTTGACTGATTGCTATGGAATTTTTCATAAGTAATTGATTTACATGATTTTTTAGGTCTCCCCTTATTTTCAAAAATTAGGGGCCCAAAAGGGGAAAATTCCAACTTTTTTATTTAGGGTCTGTTTTGAGAAAATATTGCAATGGATGATAAATTTCTTCTTGATCCTACCTTTTCTGTATGGCAAATAGGGTTCTAAAGGGTGGAAATTGAAAATTCATTTTTTTGTTTAATTTTATCAGGGATTAAAACTTGTTTTGGACATCCCTGATTTTATGTGTGTTTTTTTTATATTCTTGTTAGATATAAGGATCTTAAACATTTTTTTCTAAATATTCATTGTCAGTCTTTAAATTGGGTTGCATGTGACAAATATGCTTTGTCAGTCCACCATATGATGCAGGTGTCAAAAACTATTTACTGTCCATATTGGGCCTAGAATGTACAAGGTTCAACCTTTTGCCATGCGACGCAGGGCAAGACATCGATTGGTCTTGTTACATTTGTGTTTATTTGATAATATTATGAAAATGGTGTATATATGCATGTCACAATATAAATGTGTATAAATTGGACAGGCAAGTATAATTTTAAAAAAATAAAGATTTTTTTTTTTGTGCTGGCATAAAATAAATTCTGATTGGAACAAATAGTCGAGACTCCCACTTCAAGTTAGATGGATGGTTCCTGTGCAATCATACATGTACATGTACATCTGTATATGCAAAGAATTTGTTTTTATTTTCTTTATTTTATCACCATGAACACAGAAATGATTTTTTTTAAAATCTCTAGACATGTACATACATGTAATACTAAAACTTTAGTTAGACCAGAACAGATTCTAGGTTCCCCACCCATTGAGTGAGAAAAATCTAAGTTAAACAGAAAGTAGACGAGCGACAAATCTGAAAACATGACTCCTATCTGAAGCTGCATACAAAATATTGAAAGCCTACCTGTATGATTAACAAAATAAATGAATCAAATTTTTTTGTCAGTAATAACTAAAAAGTTTGTGACAAAATAACAATTAATAGTTGCTGAGCAAACTGTTACAGAAAAAAGTGTGACAAAGGACAGACATGACAGACCCCGGCATTTCTATGTTCCTGTTCCATATTGCAACGGGGGACACACAATTATCTGGTATTCTAAATAGGGTTAACAATGCATCATAGTTTTTGCTACAAGGCCTAGTTTACATGTAAAATAAAATGTATGCACGAATTCTTTTGGTGTTTTTCTTTTAAGGGAAAGGCAGGACAAGCCTACAGACAATATAAGAGTGAGTGAGAGTACTACATGTTTGTCCTTTGTGGACTTTATGCAACCTTGTCCCCCTTTTCAGAAAAGTCCTTTGTTCCACCCCAGATAACCAATCATCCCAGGGGCAGATCCAGAAATTTTCGAAAGGGGGGGTTCCATATACTGGGTTTTGTGGGCCAAAGGGGGAGTTCCGGACAAGATTGCTGAAAATCTACACAAAAATTTTAAAATTTTGGAGGAAAGGGGGGTTTCCGACCCCCCGGAACCCCCGCTGGATCCGCCACTGCACCCCCTGGCATTAATTGCCTGTTTTAGTAGCTGCTAGTGACAAATGGCATTGTGATTACATGTACATCAGGTTGTGTGGTTGCAGTACATTGTACATGTATAATGATCATGCATACATGTACATGTATGAATAATGCATCTTTGGCCGTTTATTTCCAAACTGAGAGAGAAAATATTTAATGTCCAATTAGTAGAGTCATTTGTTTTAACTCACTGTCAATATTTATTACTGTAAAACCGCTCAAAATTACATTATCACTTCGTTTTCTGTAATGAATATCAGCTGTGAATCGTGACGATGACGGCATGATGTGTGTAAAATGCTGCACCACTAGAATCACTCGTTGACGATTTAATTCATGTCCGATTCCTTTCTACTGTTGTTGGCAGGTGCAACCATATGTCTACTATCGTTTTCTAATGCGTTTTCAAAATGTTGATGCAGGTAATTAAAATCCTAATCAAATTTCCAAGCCTACTGCCGATTTCAAACATGACGACATTCTGAAGTAACGATAAATTAGAAGCGTTCCGGAAGAGAACCCTCAAGTAGAAGGAGGCAATAAACATTCAATTAACTTTGACTTGTTAACTGCACAGTAATAATAACTGTTAAATCAACCACGCCACCTGTTGAACAAAAATCGGCTGGCGCGTCCCATAGGGTCAAAGTTGTCAGATGATCCCTTTTAGGGGTTACGGCCCCTAAATTAGAATTGTATCATGTTTTTTGCCTATAGAATGAAACTATTGCAAATAGAGAAAAGCTGATGCTTGCTCAATGTTCAGCTGATTGAGTTCTACAAAATTGTCCATTAGGCCTAAATTATCAAATGACCCTTATAGGAGTTATGGCCCGTTAAATGACAAAAATAGTTGACTTAACGTGATATTTAGATTGTGTTTCATAAAAGATTGTGGCACCCGTTTGCGTAAATCTCAGCGTAAATGCTTAGCTAAATAGAACTTTCCAATGGTTAGATTGTCATTTTGGGGTGTTGGCAAAGTGCAATATTGTTACATCAAGTCATTGAAACCAGGTGAGCGATTCAGGCTCCTGGGAGCCTCTTGTTTGACATTGTAATGCTATAAGTTTAATAAGGGTTCATCATCTGACAACATCGATTATTGAATTAAAGTATAGAGTTCAATAAGTAGAACAAAAGCTTTCTATATTCCTTCTATAGTTTGTCAGCTAAAAGGCGTTTGCAGTTAAAAAGTTTTTTTTTCTGTAGCTATAACGGTTTGCAATACAATGGAGAACGGCCGTGAAAATCGAAAGGTTTGACGTTCTAACTTAGTAACGGGAATAATTCCTAAAAGTAAGGGACTTACAACTAAACTATGAGTTTAAGTAAATTTAGAAGTGGTAGTCAATAATAGACTGCCAATTGAAGCTGGTAGATTTTTTAGTATTGATAGATCTGAAAGAATTTGTGATTTATGTGATAAAGATGAATTTGGCGATGAGTTTCACTATATATTTAGCTGTAGCTTTTATGATTTTGAAAGGCAAAGATTAATACCAATTGATATTTATAATAACAGAAATGCATGTTATCAGTTTTTCATCTGATTTAATGAATAGTTAAAATAAATATACTCTTGTTGGATTGGCAAGAATCTGTAAAATTGTTATTTATATGTTCAGTCATTAGCAACACTTATTAATATGTTCATCTGTCATCTGCTTACAATTAACTTCATGTAAATATGTTAGCTCATGCATTATTGTTTTGTTCAATTTATATAGATTATTACACAATCAAGTTCCATATCATTCCGAGACTTCCATATTAGGTCGATGTGGTAGCCGAGACCTAATATGGGTCGAGGAATGATATGGGACCTGATATGGAAAACCCTGTGTCATAAACTTTTTATCATTCTTTTTCAGCAAACAAATAAAAATAAATAGCAGACGATATAAATATACTGTGACGTCAAATTTCAAAGTAAGGCTCTAGATCTTGATATGGCATATAAGCCCACTTTTGTGCACATGCACAAGAGGTCTTGATATGGCCATATTTGCCCACTTTTGTGCACGCGAGGGTTTGATATGGCAAAAAAGTCCCTTGTCAAGATATTGGCTTTTAAATTTACGACTGTTACACACGGACAAATTTAAAGGTATCAAAGTGTGATAAATTGTACTATAAATTCTCATGTGAGGCTTAATTTAGTGAAATAAAAAAAAAATAAAAAAAGTTTTCTAATACAAATGTTGTAGATCTTGATAAGCTTAATAACATGCGATTTAAATTTTCATATATTCTTTATAGTATTTGAGATATTGAGCTTAATAAGTAACAAAGTCGAAAACAATCAAGAAAAAAGGGCAAAAACCTCCACATGGGTGAATAGATCTTTTATAAAGACTAAATTTTCAGGGCAGTTTGATCATGAGGTGCTTAACACTTTGACTAACAACAGCAGCTTTCTTTATCTGCCAAAGTTTTCATTCTATGGGCACAAAGCATGAAGAGACACTTTAGTTGACCTTCAAAGGGTCATAACTCCTACACGTATAAAGGGTAAAAAATATATAACCCCTATAGGGAGCCGTATATAAGCCCAACTGTGTCAAATGTGTATGTGCATTGAAATTTTAGCATAATGTTGCATGTGTCGAATATTTTATGAAAGAATATGGAGTTAATGAACATGAGACCATAACATATATGTAAACTCCAACATCAATTGATGTTTATGAGCTGTATGGCCATGTCGGAAATTCATTACTCACCAGCAGAATCAGAACCCAAACATAAGTACGGTGTAGGTAATCATCGAGTTTGAGTTCGAGTCAGGGTTAGAGTTCGAGTTAAAGTTCGAGTTACGACTCCAGTTCGAGTTAAAGTTCGAGCTAGAGTTCGAGTTATTATTCGAGTTCGAGTTGAAATATGAGCTAACTCTAAACAGTGATTTTTATGGCAATAATCGAGTTACTACTCGAGTTCGAGTTAGAGTTCGAGTTACAGATCGAGTTAGAGTTCGAGTTGGTTGTCGCATTGCAATTTACTCTCTTGTAAATATATGTGTAGATATGATTAAAAACCAATAAATGAACATATTTACGTAATGTCATAAAGACTGTGGACAATAAGCAAATGTGTACCAATGTGGCAATCTCCCGCCCATTTTTACAAGCGGGGGTATAATAAAAAAATGGTATACATATTCTCTGGTACTGGACCAACACGGCGGAATCCCCGTCTTTTGTCTTTGAATTTCTGAAATATTATACCTACACTCGTAAGAGAGGGGGCTATATTGCAATCACCTTGTCCGTTTGTCTGTCCGTCCGTCCGTCCGCCCGTGAGTTGTACCATGCCCCCCTTTTCAAGGCAGTCGCGCATCTACTCTCTGTTTTCTTAGCTAACTTAGACATTTTAAGGGTAAAAAATTGGACAATTTGTCGTAACAGATTTTACGGTATCTGCTGAATTTTTTTTCAAATTTGGTACACAGCTTTATTATGATGAGTTGTAACGTGCCTCCCCTTTCCAGGTCAGTCAGGCATCGCTTCGAAGAAACTGGGTTTTCCTGTTTTCCTGTTTTACTCTTGTCCACCCGTCCGTTCTTTCGTTTGTCCTTCAGTAATTTTCTAAGCAACTGTATATAACTTTACCCTATGTATACCTCCTGTTATACTTTATCGAATACTTTTTAACGCAAGGCATTATTTTTTGAACGGGTGTATCACTTGTGAGCAATAGTTCACAGAATGATTTACTTGTTTTCTATCAAATTTCTTGAACGAATTAACAATCGAACAGTAATGGAACGACCATTAGATTTTCAGTGGGAGGTATGGATATTTTCGTCGCCCCACCGTTTTATTTTTGAGAAATCAAAGCCTGGAATTATTGTTTTGTGCGTTTTTTTATTATGGCCCGACCACGTATGTGGATCGGACATATAGTTTTACCCTTGTCCGTCCGTCCGTCCGTACGTCCGTACGTCCGTACGTCCGTACAACCGTCCGTAACACTTTGGTTAAGTTCTTGGTTAAGGTCCATTACTCGGATACTAGATGTTGTGGGTCAATGATATTTCACCACCAGATGGGTCTTGGGTAGGGCTACACCACCCACTAGAAATTAGGTCACTGTGACCTATATTTTATGCATGAACGACTTCGGTTAAGTTCTTGGTTAAGGTCCATAACTTGGATACTAGATGTTGGGGGTCAATGATATTTCACTACTAGATGCGTCTTAGGTCAGGTGACACCACCCACTAGAAATTAGGTCACTATGACCTATATTTTATGCATGAACGACTTTGGTTAAGTTCTTGGTTAAGGTCCATAACTTGGATACTAGATGTTGGGGGTCAATGATATTTCACTACTAGATGTGTCTTAGGTCATGTGACACCACCCTCTTAGAAATTAGGTCACTGTGACCTATATTTTACGCATGAATGACTTTGGTTTAGTTCTTGGTTAAGGTCCATATCTCAGATACTACATGTTGATGGTCAATGGTATTTCACCACTAGATGTATCTTGGGTAACATGACACCACCCAATAAAAATAAGGTCACTGTGATCTATATTTTATGCATGAATGACTTCGGTTAAATTCTTGGTTAGGGTCCATAACTTGGATACTAGATGTTGGGGGTCAATGATATTTCACCACTAGATGTGTCTTGGGTAAGGTGACACCATCCATTAGAAATGAGGTCACTGTGACCCATATTTTACGCATGAATGACTTTGGTTAAGTTCTTGGTTAAGGTCCATATCTTGAATACTACATGTTAGGGGTCAATAATATTTCACTACTCGATGAGTCTTGGTACATGGCACCACCCACCAGAAATAAGGTCACAGCGACCTATATTTTACACATGAACACTTTTGATCAATTTCTTGGTAAGGTCCATATCCCAGGTAATACACACTTAGGGTCAATGATATTTCAAGAACGGGAGGGTCATCCTGTGGCTCATAGACACATTATCTAGTTTTTATTTTTTAACATAACATAATCTTTTTCAGGCAGAAACACCACCCTGCCTTTTGTTTAATTCAGAGCACCGTCCCTGATTTTTGGCATCCTGCTTTTTATTTCAAATTCATTATAGCCCCCAGCCCCGTCCCCCAAATCAAATGGTGGCTCCCTAACATATAACACCGTGTTAGAATTTTTGCTTCAGAAGCATTTTAATAGATGTCCGAATTTGTTTAAGAAGAAAAATAAACATCCTATGTAAATATATTTCCATTATAGTCGGGTTTATCTGAAACCGCATCATTAATATGAATCAGCACCTCTCAAAGTAGATTGCTGCATGGTTACATGCAGCAGAGTTGCAAATATAAATGATAAAGAAAGTGTGCAAAAAATAAATATACAACTGGTTTTGTAACTCGAACTCTAACTCGATCTGTAACTCGAGCTCTAACTCGATCTGTGACTCGAACTCTAATTCTAACTCGAGTAGTAACTCGATTATTGCCATAAAAATCACTATTTCGAGTAAGCTGACAATTTTAACTCGAACTCGAATAATAACTCGAACTCCAACTCGAACTCGAACTTTAACTCGAACTCTAACTCTGACTCGAACTTGATGATTACATTTTGTACCTACACCCACATAAGTAATCCACAATTTCAGAAAAGTGATGAAAATGCATAAAATCAAATGAAATCCAAATAATCAGTAATTTTTATCAAATATATTTTAGGGGCAAATTGCAATGGAGGGAGTTTAATCTTAGGTTTAAAATTTATACATTTTTTATAATAGTAATTATAAACAAAGTGCACACATGAGATATACTTATATGTGCAACTCTCCTTGCTCCCAGTGGAGTCCTGATTGGAAATAAAAGATATGTTATGTTATGTTATGTTATGTTATGTTATGTTATGTTATGTTATGTTATGTTATGTTATGTTATGTTATGTTATGTTATGTTATGTTATGTTATGTTATGTTATGTTATGTATAAGTATACCATATCTTAGAAAAATAAAGAGCATACATATCTGAAACATGGGGAATTGTTCTACTCCACACAGCACTAAAGACAAACTCCAGTTATAATTATTTTATAAAACTATATATATATGGAGTAAATGAACATGAGACCATATTTGCTTTTGAACTGCATGTTTTATTGCAAGGCAAATGACTATCCAATTTATAAAGTTCAATAATTTACAGTCTTAACATATATAGCTTTTAATTAAATACTTATAATCTAAGCATAAAACCATTCATTGTTTTATATTGCAGGTTTATTTCAATTAAATAAAGAAATCACATATGGCTAGTAGAAGAAATATGTCGGACCTTGAAAAGAAAGAAAGAGAGAACTTTCTCAGACATGCCATTCTTGTGGTGGATCATTGTAAAGATGCCTTAACATCGTTGATTGAACGTGATCTTCAACTTAAAGGAGTGACGTTCGAGCAGTTTCTGAAAAAAAACAAACATGATATAATCCAAATGTGTTTTTTTGAATCTCAAGTTGAATTACTTTTTGGCAAAGGACTAGGAGCCGCCAAACCTGGCATTGCATTAGAAGTTTTAGACATGACTCTTGCTAAATATTTACTGGTTAATTTCTGTTTCGATGTGTTTTGGGATTACAATTTACATACAAAATCTTTACAAGATTTGTTGAATACAGAGAAGCATACGATCTATCACCTTTGGCAGCACAATTCCAGATGTTGTCATTGTCCAGCGGTGTTTAATTCGACTCTAAACAAACCAAAGGTCAGCACAAATGAATGGCAATCTTTGTTCCACAAGCCTTTACCACAACCGCCTTGTTGTATCAAGACTCAAGCAAATGCTTTTCCGTGTAACAGTCTATGTTATTATGAAGCTCAGCAAACTGTAATAGTATCAAGCCTGAGCCCTAGACTACAGAAAACAATACTTGATAACTGCTGTACTTTAAGAAAATTAATTGAAAAACTCATTGACATTCGTCACTTTTATTATGGTCACGCTGCAAATGCAAGAATGACAGATTCTGACTTCGAAACAAACAAGAGTGAGATAACTGGAATCATTTATCACATTGGAAAACTGTGTGGAAAAGAACAAGAAATGAAGAAAGCTATTGATGCCACATTGAGAGTTAGTTTAGATCACAAACTTGTGGAGAAATACAAAGAATTGATGAGTGAAATATACAAGGTAACTCTAAAATAATTTTGTTCACATCTTAATAATTATAAACTGTTGGTATCATTTATAAATGTGTACATTTTCTATACAGCAATCAATGTTTAGATATGTTGCAATTTTTCACCTATATCATGTATATGTAGCTTGTTGACGTTTTTATTTTAATATTCATTTACTTGAAAATTCCATCTTCATTGGCATTTAAGCAACCATTTGCAAAAAAAATTATTTGTGTTTTTAAATAACAACAAATGTAAGCATGCACATGCGAGAACACAACTTGAAATCTGAAAATTACAAATAAAATCCAAATCATGTTGCACTTCAAATTTGTTGTACATTAAAAACCTAAAATATTTAAAATATGTGATATTAAATGTCTATTGATTTAATTTTAATAAAGATGCTAGTAAGTACAGAACCTTTAACTATTGAAAGTTAGCTGCTTTGTTCCCAAATTCTCGTGACAAAAAGTTTGAAAAATTGCTTTGAATATACGAAGCTGATAATTGTTGTGAAATGTGTCTCCTTAGACATTTATTTATAAACTTTAATATGATTTATATATCATGACGTTTTAGAATTTGCAACAACAAAATGAAAAGATACAAAAGATGGAGTCCAACATTGTACAAACAAATACAAGAGTCGATGTAGTAAGCAGCAGTGTTGACCATATTTACAACATAGTCGATGACACAAATGCAGAACTCGAAAGAACAAACACTAAAGTTGATGTCATTTCCAACCGAGTTGATGACACAAAAACAGAACTTGGTAGAACAAACAGAAAAGTTGATGTCATTTCAAACAGAGTTGCAGGATTAGAAACATTACAAACAAAAATGAACGACACAGACCTACGCTTAGGTAAAACAATTAGTATTCAAATTTATATCGAATCAGTGTAAAATTCAATAAATTCTATAACTATCTATCTCCCTCAGCACAATTTTACTTGATGGATGTCTAAAAAAATTCATATTATAGACCAGTGTCAACAAAAAAGTCATTGCGATTGATCATTAATTATCTGATACTATTTCTCAATAGCATAAGAAGAAATTGAGTTATTTTTTTTTGAAAAGTCAAATTTGGTGTCAAAAGTTTTATCGTGGTCTTACTAAAAAAAGTAGATACTCTGCAAAATAAACCTTATCTTTATTGTGTTGTGCTAAAACAACTTTGTAGATTTTAAATCAAATAAGTTGAAGCATTGTCAAGTTAACATCCGGAAACAATAAAATGACAGAAAGACACGAAAAGATATGGTATAACATAATACATTACCTTAATGTTGCTTTGTATTAAATACTAAAAAATAAAAACAAAGAATAATGTTAGTGATCTTACAAAAGATTACCCGCTTCATTTTCCGGAGCACCCAAGTTCTCTCTCGTAATGATCTGAGTTTGCATTGTTGACTTCTGTTTTATTTTGACACCCAAATGAACAATTGATGTCCGTCTTTGATTCTTTAATATTTGACTCTTTTTTGCAAAAAAAGTTTTACTATCTCCCCTAATGATATCCAAAACGCAATGACATTTCTTTATGCTTTTCTCTATACGATGTACTTACTTCATCCAAAGTTTCATCAAAATCATCAAGCGGTTCAGGAGGAGCTATGTTTATGAGATAAGTGAACAGGCGGATTGGCAGTCAGACAGATTTGAGAATGACTCCTTTATACAAAATAAAAACAATTGGTGCGAACGATTTGAAACAAAAAAGAACCAACCACTCGTTTATCTAATAATGCAGAATATATGTAATGCAGCAAAACTCAAGAACTGGGGTGTGTTTAAATTCTGTCTCACATATAAGTACAATTATGAAAATTTTATTGTTTATTTTACAAAGCAATCAAACAAAACAAAGGACATCATTCTGAAATAAGATGGTAACATGGGTAATGCTATCGATGAATCGCAAACACAGAGCAATTTGTTCGAGATAAACAGATTGGTTTGTCAAACCAGGTCTATTAGTATTTGCTTTTTCTCTTAAGTCTGAAATTGATAAAAACAATGAAATTAAAAACAAAATGATTTAAAAATGTCAGGCTAACATCTGGGATTATTTATTTCAGGAAAAGTCAACGAGCAAGTGGAGGACCCTGTTCCACCAAATATAAGAGGTAATTATGAAAACGCTTTTGAGTTTAAATAAACAATTAATCTTCATTCTTATCCAAAAACATGTCCAAACTTAATGAATATTTCTGCGAATGACAATTAGAGATGTATAAAAGTTTTGAGGTGGTTGCTACATGGTACAGTTGTGTTGAACTTGATGTAAACATTGTACAATGTAGAAATCTGCTTATCTAAAAATAGTTAAATAATTCACTATGGTATCATTTAGCTAGATCATCTATATGCTTTAATTACTTTGAGCAACCATGGCCCTCTTTTAAATGTATATAGTGGTATTTTATTTTGAATAAAGATTACGAGTCTCAAAGCAAAGAGAATCGATCTAAGTAGGTCAGTTTGTTGCACAATCCCGGTCAGCATAAAATGTTTACATTTGAACCGTATTTGTTCCCATTTATTTTCAACAATCTATCGTTGCAAATAAGGTTTTGCAGGGAAAGAATATTAGTAGGTCAATTTGTTACACAGTCATTGTTACACCGATCAGCCTAAAGTGTTAACATTTGAACCGTTTTTGTTCCGTTTATTGTCCACAATCTTTTACCGTTGCAATTGCATTTTATAAATAGAAACTCTAAGAATAATACAAAAGTAATTTTCTTGCCAGGACCCAGCTTTTTTATGAAGAATCCCCCTTTGGGCTATATTATAAGTGGACTTTATATGGAACTATCCCCTTTTCAAAAATTTTGGATCTGCCCTAAGGGACTGACCATTTAACTTGAAGGGGGGCCCTTGTTTTTTTCCTAAAAAAATATTCTGAAAATTATTTTTGATGAAAAAAATATTTTGGCAGCTGAGGGTAAGAAAAAAAATATTCTGAAGGATTTCTGCTATAAAAAATAATGCTGATAACGAAAAAAAACCCAAAACATTCTGTCGCGACGCCTTAAAAAAATAAATATTTTGTCTGCATTCTGTGTGGAAACAATTTTTCTGATCAAAACAAAAAACCAAGGCCCCCCCCTTTCAAGTTAAATGGTCCGTCTCTAAAGACACATACATGTATCAACAACGGTTAATATTTTACTACAAGTAAAGTTGTATGAAAATGTAATAAAGGATGGGGTTGGTCTGTGTATGTTAGTCAACCTGTAGGCCAACCCCTACAACAGGCTGCAATACAATACCTCTATGGATCAGACTGTCCAGTGCTACCAACTTTTAAAATATAATCCATGGAGGTTTGTTTTCACAGAAAAAAAATATGACTAAATGGCTTGTGATGCTGTATGTTTCTGTGTTTCTGCATCAATTACATGTATATCAGAATTTACTTTTCATGATGGTGTAAATGTTGAATCAGTTTTTTGTTCAATAAAATTTCCAACTATAACTTTTTATGACCACAAAACATCAAATAGTCTTGCCATTGTGGTGTCATACTTGAATAAAATATGCAATTACAAAAAAAAAAATAGGATTTGAAAAATAAAATACTTGAAAGTCTTTTTCCAAAACTGTTTTTAATCTAGAAAATAAGATATATTTTGCAATGTAAGTTTCTCATAAGAAATAATAAAATATTGAAACTCAGGGGAGATAAAAAAAAGTTTGAGAATTTATCCTAAATTTCTTAACAATTAATTTCATTCTGTCTCAACAAGGAACTAGTGTACATGGTTAAGTTTTTATTGAAGGTTGAGTGGTTCTGGTTTGTGACAATGGCTGGCTTGGTGGTGCCTAAAATGTGTAACCCGTACCCGTACCCGTACCATTTTTGGCTCATTTACCCGTACCCGTACCCGCACCAGTTTTCAAATTTGACTCGTAAAGAGCGAACACGCAATGAAACTTTTTGAAATTGCACATGAAGATTTCTGATAAGTTATTGAATGAACATGTATCATTTGTTTTTCAAATCGTTATGTGCCAAAGAAATGATAACTTTAAACTTCTTTAAAATATACTTTTTCATCGTAAATTGGAATCGTTTTAATTGTTAAATGTTATATTTAATGTTTATAACGACTATTTTGTAAATTGACTCTTAAATAAATCTGGTTTAACTTATTTTGTTCGCTCCAAAATTATCAAAACTTTGGCCGGGATTTTCACCGGGTACGGGCTATTTGTAAACATCGCATAAAATCGCGATGGGTCCCTCGGTATAAAGCGAAATTGTGAAATAGATAGTTTTTGTTTAAAATAAATCGTTCATTCACTCACTGCTGATATATTTTTGTAACTTTTAATTCACGTTTAAAACAAATTTGTTTCTCATTTGATTAGAAAAGGCCCTGTATGTCATCGGGTACGGGTAAATTTTCAATGTCGGTATCGAGTAAAAACATGAAATACATCAAAATCTGAATGTTAATTTGAAAGTTTTGAGATATGAAATCATTCAATGTCATATTTGAAAGGCATACATCAAAATATTACAATGATTGACTACATTTTCGCTACAGTCGAAGCGAATATGTGAAATTTTGAACAACCTGGGTGCGGGTACGGGTACGGGTTACACATTTTAGGCACCACCGGCTGGCTTCTGTGTCCTTATTTATAGTAAAGCTTGGATAGCTACATATTTAACAAATCAATCATTAATTAACAGCCTTCAGGGCATAGACAAAATCGGTTTTACATGATCTTTATCCTAGCTAAAACTGTAGTGATTTTGATGTGGATTTTGTAAAAATCGGGTTTTTTTTTTACCCAAGCTGAAAACTCGATACCTCCTGTCCGGGTTTGACTAAATCAAGATAAAAAAATCGAGAAGGTTGGCAGCTACGTTCAGACTTCGTGTCTGTTACAAGACCTTACCCCCGGGACCTTTGTTACCAGCGTTTGTTAATGTTTGTGACGGATATTTTTTTTTATCCTCATTTTTTTCTGAATTTTATTTACAAAGTTCGTATATCTATGATTGACCAGTGTGAACATGCGGCCAGTAACTGATCAATGGATCAAACGACACCCCTAAAAACTTACAAAACACTTGGTCTTTTGATAATTCATGTAATTACTCCTTTTCTCTTGCGAGAATGGAAGAGTCGTCTGCCTTCTCATTACTTCCGTTTCCATGGCGTTTATAAAACACGGATACGCAATGCGGTTTCCGATCCGTAAATAAATTACGTAGCGACAGGAGAAAACCTTTAATATTACAAATAGAGCGCAAGCGTCGAGAACGATGATATTGAATTAAGTAAAAGAAAATATTATTAGGATTATTTGTTTACAGTTTTAAGTTTCTCGATGGCTGCGCTCATATGTAATTTTAAAAGCAAACACCCGAATATGGGCGAAAAATGACAAAATATGCGAGGCATGGCATTTTGTACACTGACATAACCTATAAATTCTAAAAAATACTAATGTGGGTGGCTTTTTAATTTGAAGAAGGAGATTTGAGGCATTAGAAATTCAACTGCAAGTCTATCTAAATTGAGCTTTATTTTTATTAAAAAACGGGGCTGATATGGACAGTTAGTGAACCTACCCCTTTGTAAAAGTTAGGACTTGTCTTAAGATTAAAGAAATGGCTGTACAATACTGTACGTAATTGTTGACGACGTAAAGAAGATTTTATATAGAGGTTCGGAATGCTTTTCACAGCAGCTAAGAAAACTTATCAAATTTCAAAAATACCTAGAAGGTCACATTTATGTTCTGTAACAACAAAACTCTAACATTTAAAGTGCTTTTGACACGCGATTCGTCTATCAAACAGGTTTGGTGTATATGTTTATATTATGCTTTTCTTGAAATTTTCAACAAAAGTCTTACGAAAAAGTTTACGTCGTCGCCGCCGCCACTGGAAAATTATACCAGCGACTAAAGTCGCAGGCTAGACAAAAATGAAGGGCACAAAAACGTATCAAATAGAATAAATAAAGACTATCGTCTACTCTACGTCTTAGAAAAGGGTCAAAGCCTTAGGGTTTGTATTATAACATAATAATTTGGAATTTTTTACTGAAAATGTTTGATTTTGATGTTTAATTGTGTCAAAAAATTATTTTATTCAATGGGTGTTGTTTATAGGAATATGTGGGTAGGGCGAAAAATTCAGCCTATAGCTTGCACTACTTGGCTGGCAGCAAAGAGAATTACTGGAAGCATTGCACCCCACAAAATCTAAAGACCCTTAGCCGCCTTTTACGACAATTAAGATGGTTTTACTGTCATGACTGTAGGCTTATTCGCCACCCGGGACTTGACCATGGATAAAGTGAAAAGTTTGCTATATCAAGAAGAATTTCATTATTATTCTTCCGGAACACTTAAACTTATTATTGTATGTTTCTACACTTAAGTTCACGCTGTTGTTTGCAGTTAAGTTGTTTTTGTGATCGTTTTTGTTATGTGTGCACTTTTGATATTGCCCCCACGACCACATTGGGGACGTTTAGTAAAACAAATTTCCGCCTGTACGTCCTTAAGAATTTCCATCAAGCTTTTTTCAGAAACTACATGCATGAGATTAGTTAAACATTGGATAGGGTGGTTCAGTATGAAAAACTACATTTTAATATTGTAAATCGACTTTCAGACTAGTTGGAATTAAAAACTTCATGATTTGACCCTTTAATACGCTGGGCAGGTGTGGCCCATATGCATGGACACGTCCCTTCTTTGTTTTTTTTTTGTCTTATGTTATTCGGACTTACAGTATTTATTTTATTAGAAAGCAAGTCACATTTTTTGCATCCGCACTAGTCTCGTTAATGTTGTTGAAAATTGTGTCAATGTGTAAAATAATACGAAGGTCGTCACAATTTAAAGAGCTGGTTCTCGCTTAAAAATTTAAGTATATATTAAGTACTTAACGTACACATGACAACAAACTTAATACATATGGAACAAGAAGTGCACACAGCAAAACATAAATAATTTAATAAAAATCCACCATGTAAAACACAGCCGAAATATCCTTTATTTGGCGTAAAAGACAACAGTCTCTCTAGTCAGAGAAATTGCTGCTGCTGATAGATATTTTGTTAGACTGCATGAGTGCCAAGAACTCCGAGGTATTTCCTTAATAAAATGCATTTAATTATTATGTCTTTCTGTAATGAAAAACAGTTTGAGTATGTTTCTGTTTAACAATTTAAAACGTTTCACATTGACCTATTTGTATGATGAATTGATTGAGTTTGTGAAAAAAAATGGTTTAAGTGCTCTTTATCCTGCATGCATTCAGTTTGTTGAGTTTAATAATTCTATTATCAATCAAGTAAAGATATTTTTTGATTATTTGATCTCTTTCAAACGTTATAAAATACCATTTATCATAAACTATTTTGTCTTATTTATTAACTCTTATTCTTTAAGAACACAAAACGAATGACTTCAGCTTTTTTTTTAAAGCTAATCTTGTGTTGATTTAGGATATAACCGTCCTTTTATTGAAAATAAGATTATTTAAACATCGCATGAAGATAATTTTTGTAACACGATGACCTGAGTTTGCAGTATACTCGATTTCTCTATTGATACAATATTGGTCTCATGTTCATCTATGAATCGTCATTCAAAATTAAAAGCTGTACCCATATAGACCTATTTGCAGAATGAATTTTATTATGATTGTAGGTGTTTAGTGTCATTTTGAGATGCATTGATTTCATTTTTGTCAGTGGTGCTTCGTTTGCTTTCATTTAAGAATCTTCTTGCTTCATATCATTCTTCAATTGCTTTCCGAATTTGATGCTGGTGTTCTTCTTAATTCTGTTGTGCATCCGTATTGACTGGTATTCAGGCTATGAAAATAAGATTTTTCGGCATTGACGCTGGAAATTATGCTGTAGCAGAACTACGGTGTATGTTGGTCCGTGAATGAATGACTGGGGCATACATGTTTTGTTGAAGGTTTAAATTAGCGACTGCAAAAGGTCAATTGAAGATATTTGTTCAGTGAACATATCTTGGAGGGTAACCAACATATAATACGTCATTTTAACCTTCACGTGAACCAGTGGGGACTTACGAGTTGTGTTCGAGTGCACTATTTTTTCCAATTTCTACCTATACTAGATTACAAGAAAGTACCAGGCTAACTACTATAAAATAAATATAGTGAACAAGAGACACCATATATATGTTTTGGATGTTTGGGGTAGTTGGCATATATTCTTATTATCATTGAAAACTTTAAAATTAAAAAAATTATAATTATCCCCGCGCTCGCGAAAGCGCGGGGATGATGTTTTGCTGTTAGATGAACGTACGTACGTCCGTACGTATGGCGTTAATGTCTAGTATAATCTCTGTAACCACTGGGAGTAGAAAGATGAAACTTGGGTCATTGATTGCATTATGGGTGAGGACTGTGCCGAAGTAGAGCGATAATGTCCATGATAATCTCTGTAACCACTGGGAGTAGAAAGATGAAACTTGGGTCATTGATTGCATTGTGGGTGAGGACTGTGCCGAAGTAGAGCGATAATGTCCATGATAATCTCTGTAACCACTGGGAGTAGAAAGATGAAACTTGGGTCATTGATTGCATTGTGGGTGAGGACTGTGCAGAAGGTTTCGGAAATTTGATAAGGCCCGTAGGGGCTGGGCTGCATAGGTAGCCTAAGGGCACATTATTCCTTCGTCACGCAACTCCTCCCAGGTTATTTAGAATACCGAACTGAAACTTGGCTCAGTAGTTGCACTATGGATGTAGATTCTGCCGAAGGTTTCAGAATTTTGATATGGCACCTAGGGGCTGGGCTGCAGAGGTAGCCTAAGGGCACATTCATTTGTCACGCAACTCCTCCCAGGTTATTTGGAATACTGAACTGAAACTTGGCTCAATAGTTGCACTATGGATGTAGATTATGCCGAAGTTTCGGAATTATGATATGGCCCCTAGGGGCTGGGCTGCATAGGTTGCCTATGGGCACATATTCCTTCGTCACGCAACTCCTCCCAGGTTATTTGGAATACCGCACTGAAACTTGGCTTAGTAGTTGCACTATGGATGTAGATTCTGCCGAAGGTTTAGGAATTTTGATACGGCCCCTACGGGCTGGGCTGCATAGGTTGCCTAAGGGCACATTATTCCTTCATCACCCAACTCCTTCCAGGTTATTTGGAATACTGAACTGAAACTTGGCTCAGTAGTTGCACTATAGATGGAGATTCTGTCGAAGATTTCAGAATTTTGATATTTCCCCTAGGGGCTGGGCTGCATCTGTAGCCTAAGGGCAAATTATTCCTTCGTCACACAACTTCTACCAGGTTATTTGGAATATGGAACTGAAACTTGGCTCAGTAGTTGCACTATGGATGTAGTTTCTGCCGAAGCTCTCATATAATTTTTATAATGCCCTTAGGGACTGGGCTTCATAGGTAACCTAAGGGCACATTATTCCTTCATCACGCATAATTCTTTGCATTACTATCACTCCCACTACCATGGAATAGTACTAGTTATGCTCATTATAGTCATAGTTTATTTCTTTCAATTATTTGCCTTTATACTATCAAATACCAGAGTGGTGCGGGGATATGCAGCGTGGCTGCTTAGACTAGTTAAGCATGAGTTATACTAGGACATTCTTTTATTGAAAGAAACAAAGTTATTAAATATTCTTTTGCAGAACAAAACACTAATGATCTAAAGAAATGGAAAAGGGAAGACGAAGACTTTGTTCCAACCCGAGCCAGTAAGCACATTTATGATTGTGTAGCCAGAAATTCTTGTGTAACCATAACAGGCCCTGCTGGATGTGGGAAGACATTTTTAGCACGACACACAGCCTTATTATTAGAAAAGGATGGATATGATATAATCATAATCAAAACCCAAAAAGACATAAGAGATTTCTATAAGCCCGGGAGAAAGACTGTTTTCATAAAAGATGATATTTGTGGAAATTTTACAGCTAGTCAAGAAAAAATTGACAACTGGTTACAATTTCAAGATACAGTTGATAAGATTGTTAAAGATAAAAATTGTAAAATCATTGTGTCATGTAGGCTTCAGGTATATACAGATAACAATTTTAAATGTTTATCCCATTTCTTGTCTTGTGAATGTAATTTGATTTCAAAGAGCCTTTGTCTATCATTAAAGGAGAAAGCTGCAATGATAAAACAATTCACTGGTGAGAAAATAGACACACGGGTAATCAGACAAAAATTAGGTACGGCTGGTGCTTTTTTACCCCTTTTATGTTCATTGTATCGAAAGCAAAATGAGACCAGTGCTTTAGAATTTCTCCAAAATCCTTTTGGTAGGATAACTAAAGAACTAGACAGCTTGTTTGATAGAAAAGATGACTCGGGTAAGTATAAAATTTGCAGTTTAGTGCTTTGTGTCCTGTTTAACAACAGCTTGGATGCTGATTGGTTCAAAGGTAAGGTCACAAAAGGACAGAGGTCATTGCTTGATGACCTCTCAGATGCCTGTAAACTGGATAGAAGATTGTCAAAGCAATCTATCGAAGATGAACTGAATACTTTGGTTGACTCATTTGTTATTAAAGTAACAGAGGTAAAATGGAGAGATGATTTATCAGGTGCATTCAAAGAAGGGAGATTGCAAAAGACAAAATACAAAGCTATTCACGATAAAGTGTTTGACTTCCTGGCTTGGTACTTTGGTAAGAAGATACCCAGATGTATTATTGAACATGGAGACAGTGATCTTATACATGGAAGATTCCGATGGAATTTAGAGGAAATTGACAAATCTGGTGACATGGAATATCTCATTGGTATACCAGAGTATTATCTAGACCAGTACATTAAAAGGATGGTGACTGACTGGTCAAATGGTAAAATCATTCATGTTTTTAATAACATTAATATGATGAGAAATAAAGACTTTAGGCAACTATTTCTACGTCATTTGTCATCACAAAATGAATACAGTATCCACCATCTTATTGAAAGGAAAGACTGTTCAAACGAAGAAGAATCTACAGCTTTAATTCAATGCATAAGGAATATGTATTTAGACATTTTTAAATGGCTCCTTAATAAAAGTAATACGAGTGTGAACCAGACAGATTCTATGAATCGTTCACTACTGTACTTTGCCTCAATGAACAGTCATCCAGATATGTTATGTACATTGTTCGAAAAAAATCCAGATGTTAATGTATGTGATGTCTATGGTCGCTCTCCACTTTGGTGGACTGTGTGTAAAAATTGTAATATTGAAACAGTCGCCATGTTGTTGCAGAAGGATGCAAATATTAATCAATGTGACAAGAATAATAAGTCTCCCTTATGGGTAGCATGTAGTAACGGTAATTCTGATATGGTCAGTACTTTGTTGCAAAAAAATCCAGATGTGAATCTCTGTTATAAAAATGGACAGTCTCCATTGTGGGAGGCATGTTATAGAGGTAATGTAGAAATAGTCTCAAAGTTATTAGAAAAAGATCCAGATGTAAATCTCTGTGATGAAGATGGGCGGTCTCCACTGGTGGTAGCATGTGATCAAGGTAATGCAGATATAGTCTCAAAGTTATTACAAAAAGGTTCGGATGTTAATTTATGTGAAAGAATATGTAGACGTTCTCCATTGTGGCTAGCGTGTAATAATGGTAACACAGAAATAGTCTGTATGTTATTAGAAAAAGATCCCGATTGTCAACTCTCTGATATATATGGACAGTGTCCTCTCTGGATGGCATGTAAGAACGGACATACAGCCATAACCTCCAAGTTATTGGAGAGAATGCCTGAAGTAAACCTTGAAAGGCATGAACATGCTCCATTGTGGTGGGCATGTAGGAACAATTTGGATGATCTGGTCTCTAAGCTATTAGAGAAGAACATAGATGTTAATTATTGTCATACTGATCAGCGATCGCCACTGTGGTGGGCTTGTGCAAGGGGAAATGTGAAAATTGTCTGTATGTTATTGAAAAAAGACCCAGATGTCAACATTTGTGATCAGTATGGTCAGTCTCCACTTTTTATGGGACTTCGGAATTTCAATGAAGATATCGTAAATAATTTATTGAAGAAAAATCCAGATGTAAACCTCAGTAATAGAGATGGACGATCACCTTTGTGGATGGCATGCATACAAGGTGATAAATATATTGTATGTAAAATCCTTGAACGAAAACCTGATGTTAACAGGAGACTGTGGAATGGATTCACAGCTTTGATTGCCTCTTCGTTACTTGGAAAGACTTATATAGTTTCTAAACTATTACAACAAGGAGCTGATTGCAGTTTTAAGATTTACAAAAGAAAAACTATTGCAGAAAAGATGAATTTAAACAGAAATCTTGATAAAAATTTTGATTATTTATGTAAATGTATAAAAACAACGGCAAATCAACTGGCACCACATGGACATATTTTGTATAGTGTTACTTCTGAAGTAGAGAGCACTCACGCGTATCATCCTGATTATGTTTCTGGGGTCGATAGGTCAGTTATATTGGATTTAGTATCAGAATCATCTGCCCTTCACCTATCATGTCTGATGGGACATACTGAGATCGTTAAACTCCTAATAAGTTATAAAGCAGACATCAACGTAGCAAAATCGGATGGGACCACACCTTTGTTTTACGCCTGTGCTGCAGGACACACTGCACTTGTTGAACTGTTGATAAGGAATGGAGCTAATATTTTATCGGGCCACATAGATAGGAAATTAGTAGATATAGCTCACAAAAATGGTCACATAGAAATTGTAAAGATCCTTGCAAGTAAGTAAAAGCTTGGTGCAGAAAACGTAAACAAAAATATTAGACACAACTGTGTTTCTGCTAGGCAAGTTATAAAATTTGATTTTCATATGTTGGTAATTCATAAAGAACCAGTTGCACTTTGAGATGTATTCTTTTGAGGAAGCAAAGAAAACATGAAACCAACTTTTGTCAGATAAAAGACATCTTCTTTAGCATTTCATGTTTTGGCTAGAGATTTTCTGTTAAAAAATCTAATCCCATAATTTAATGTATATTAAGTTAACATGACCATAGCAATAAACATTGTTCTTTCGACTTTTTAGAATATATTAAATCATGAAGTGGATGTTTGAAAGTACATATAGATGTTGTATGTTTTTGTAAAATACATAAACCGTTGTACATAATAGGTTATCTGTGTTATGTTGTTACACATTACAGGTTAGCTGTGTTGTATTGTTACACATTATAGGTTATCTGTGTCGTATTGTTACACATTATAGGCTATCTGTGTTGTATTGTTACACATTATAGGCTATCTGTGTTGTATTGTTACACATTATAGGCTATCTGTGTTGTATTGTTACACATTATAGGCTATCTGTGTTGTATTGTTACACATTATAGGCTATCTGTGTTGTATTGTTACACATTATAGGCTATCTGTGTTATATTGTTACACATTGAAAGTTATCTGTGTTGTATTGTTACACATTAAAGGTTTTCTGTGTTGTATTGTTACACATTATAGGCTATCTGTGTTGTATTGTTACACATAATAGGCTATCTGCGTTGTATTGTTGCACATTACAGGTTATCTGTGTTGTATTGTTACACATAACAGGTTTTCTGTGTTGTATTGTTACACATTATAGGCTATCTGCGTTGTATTGTTGCACATTACAGGTTTTCTGTGTTGTATTGTTACACATTATAGGTTAGCTGTGTTGTATTGTTACACATTGAAAGTTATCTGTGTTGTATTGTTACACATAAAAAGCTATTTGTGTTGTATTGTTACTCATTAAAGGTTATCTGTGTTATATATTTACACATTATAGGTTATCTGTGTTATATATGCGTGTTTTATTTAAAGTTATTCCTTTCCCTTGGGAGAATTTTCAAATTCCGTTTAGAAATTTTGGTGAACCACAAGGGAACAAAACTGAAGATTGTATTTGTGTCAACAACAAATTAACTCAATTGATAGCTGTAAATATGTTCAAAGATATTTTATGCCCCATCTACGAAAGTAGATGGGGCATATAGTGTTTGGATCCGTTCGTCCGTCCATCCGTCCATCCGTCTGTCCGTTCGTCCGTCTGTTCATCTGTCCTTTCCAAATCCAGTATTTCCAAATTTCCACTTACTGACAAATGCCACATCAATCATTTTGGTATGATAAATGCATCCAGTGATGATAAGCACATTAGATGCTTCGGATGCTGGATGTGACCTATATTTCTCGCATGAATGATCACGTACAGAAAAATGGTTAAAATGTATTCCCACTTACTAACAAGTGCCACATCAACCATATTGGTAAAGTATGTGCATCTAGTGATGCTTAGCAAAATGCATGATTCGGATGCTGGCTGTTACTTATATTTTCCGCATGAATGACCACTTATAGAAGAATGGTTGTAGCCTATTCCTTCTTACTGACAAGTGCCATAGCAACCATATTGGTATGGTAGTTGTGCCTAGTGATGATAATCACATTGCATGCTTCGGATGCTGGATGTGACCTATATTTTCCGCACGAATGATCACGTACAGAAAAATGGTTAAAGTGTAATCCCACTTATTGACAAGTGCCACATCAACCATATTTGTATGGTAAGTGCTCCTAGTGATGCTAAGCACAATGCATGCTTCGGATGTTGGCTGTGACCTATATTTTCTGCATGAATGACCACTTATATAAGAATGGTTAAAGTCCATTCCTTCTTACTGACAGGTGCCATAGCAACCATATTGGTATGGTAGGTATACCTAGTTATGCTTAGTGCAATGCATGCTTCGGATGCTGGATGTGACCTATATTTTTTGCATGGATGGCCTCTACAGGAAGAGTGGTTTAAGTTCATTCCCACCTACCGACATGTGCCACATCAACCATATTGGTATGGTAGGTGCACCTAGTGATGCTTAGAACAATGCATGCTTTGGATGCTGGCATTGACCTATATTTTCCACATGAATGACCACTTATAGAACAATGGTTAAGTTTAAGTTCATTCCATCTGACTGACAAGTGCCTTAATAGCAACCATGTTGATGCTTTAGCAATTGCTGGAAAAAATAAATGTTGCGAGAAAGGGCATTATGTATTTTGGACATATTCTTGTTTATCATAAAAGTATAGCCACATTGTGTTTCATTTAAAATAAAAATAATTATGTTTGCTATGAAATTTTACAATGATGTTGTGTACTAGGGAAAAAGATACTTTCATGTCAGGTTTGATTTTTGCTAAAAGTCATATTAGAGATACAAAAATAAGCAGAGAGTAATTATCTTCCGTATTCCCTCGTCTTTACTTTTTAGAAATAAGGACACATAAAGGTTTACCAAATGTTTATTGTTAATAACCCACTACAATGTATTTGACAATATCCATCCATCATTGGGTGACATGTACCAAACATATTGACTATCTTTATTTGATCTAACGTTCAGGCTTAAACATGTTGCGATGAGGGCCATGCATTGACTGTTCTTGTTTGATAGATTTTGTGTGTTTTTTGCTTGTTGTTTATAATTTGCAGAAATTAACTGTCATTGGTTGTTTTTGGTTATATCCTACAATCATTTCAGTTTGTTGTTCTCTCTTATTTGGTATATCCTGTCTGTCCTTTTTTCAAATTAAGAGCCTGTCCATGTATAAGCAGGCAAAAGCCTACAGAATCTGACAAATGAAGAAATTTATCCCAGCAAATTTATTGTTTTAACGTATTGTTGGACTCATACATAAAACAAAAATCACCAGGATTGTTTGAAAGCAACATGAATGACTGCATTCGGCATTAAAGTTCATGAACAAAGCAACCAAATTTTGCAAATATTCAAGAGTTATCTCCCCTTTTCTGCATATTTTCAATGCATTCTTTATTAATTTTTTCTAAGTTATCACTTCAATAAACCAAAAATCTACATTTGTTTTGGAGAATGGATGTTAACCTGATGTGAAAGCAATGAAATTTTCTGAAAAAAAAATTGTCATGTGCCAGCTATTGCCTAGGTTTTGCTTGGACAGCCTCTTATGAAACTGATCATCCATTAAAGCTATTGGTTAAGAATTTACTGTGTAAAAAAGCAGTTTTCTTGCATATTTGGCATGTGTCGCATGTTTATATTATTGTAACATTTGTTTTCTAAAGGGATTTCATGTTTTGTAATATCGAGTTCTTGAAAGTATTGTCAAAAACTTTCTTAAAAAGAAAGTTATTTTATTGATTATGATACTATTATTGTTTATTTTCTATGTTTAATATCATTGTACTATCATTGTAAATTAATAGAAGTGCACAGTGACTAACCATTTTGGCGATATATTCACTGATTTGATAAAGCTAGATAATAATATTTTCTCTTTTCTATTTCCTCCTGTTGCATAGCGAATTGTGATCTTTATAGCAGTCAGGAAGGTGTAAGAAATAATATGTAGAATTATTGTGCATATATTTTTGTTACTCTTAACACTACTTTTATATGACCGCAAAAAAAATGCGGACATTTAAATTCTGACGTCTGTGTCTGCGTATATAGTGTTCCCACAGCAACTTTAGTTCTAGTCATCCAATTAATATGAAATTTAAAAATAATTTTCCTTGCCATAATAGGATGGATGGGATTGATTTTTGGGGATTCTTCTTCTTTTCGTTTAGAAATTTGGGGTCTGAAATGCTACTTTTAAGCCATCACTTGGCGTCCGTCGTCGTTAACTTTTCTTCTAAATTCTTCTCCTCTAAAACTACTAAAGGGATTGCTTTGAAACTATGCATACATCATCTATGGGATGTCCTTTTAAACAATTGAAGAATATGTGACTGCCGCCAAAAAACATTGACGCCATTGCTAAAAATAGAACAGGGGGTCTGACCCTATTTTTTGGCTTATAAATCAAAAAGTATAATAGAGAAAATCTTAAGCAATTTTCCCTCTTCAGCATAAAAAGTCTTCATTGAGTCGAAGTTGTCAGATGACCTTTTAAAGGTAACCAATAGCATTTATTATGTTTTTGGCATAAAATCTATAGCAGATAGAGAAAAGCTGTTGTTTGCTTAAACTTTCAAATCATGGAGCTCTACAAAAGTCCCCATTGGGTCAAAGTTATCAGATGACCACTTATACATGTAGGAGTTACATGTATGGTCCTTTGAATGTGAAAAAAACGGGGTTTTTTTCATGTGTTTTGCCTATAGAATGCAAACTATTGCAGAAAGAGAAAAGCTGTTGCTTGCTTAAACTGTCGATTTATTCTAAGCTCTAAAAAGTCTCTGATTAAAATTGTCAGATGACCCCATATAGAAGAGATCATTATGGGCCTAAGGACTAGATGAGCAATTCAGCCTCCCGGGAGCCTCTTCTTAATTATAACTAAATGGGGATTGTGCGTTTCGAGATGAATCCGAATTTCATTCAATCAACGTGCATTAAGAGAAAATACAAAATAACAAAGAGGTATACAAAAACGGGTAATTCGGTAATGGTGTTTATGCATATTTCAAAGAGTTACTTACATCAGCAACATTTGAATCAAAACATTGGAAGGTCGAAAGTATTGAAGAAATGTACGCTAATACAAGCCGTTCAAACAGGGAAGCAAATCCAGCACATAGGATATCGACCAATTACAAGATCAGAAACTTGATGTTTTAGAAAATCTTTATTCAGTCAGTCGGGAAATTAATAGGAAATATAATTTACAACAAAGTTCCGGACAATAAATTTTGCTACGCCTGACGCGCGTTTCGTCTATTCAAACTCACCAGAGGCGCTCTACCAATGTTGAAAATGCCCAATACTACATGAGTATGAAGAGCAGAGAACAATAATGCCAAAAATGTCGAATGAGAAACCAAATTATGACTGAGACCAACCTATGTCTGGGTTAGGAAAAACCTTAGGAGCAAGTATTGGACAAGTCTGACTACCAAGCTTGTGATTACCTTTTGGGATATCTGGTCCACCGGCAACGGTTACCAACCCATTTGTTTTAAAATACAAAATACCAAAGTGATGTTCAAAAACAATTAATTTGATTATGCTGTTTATGCATATTTCAATGAGTTACATCACATCCAAGGGTCTGGAAACAGTCATGACTGAAATTTTGTACAAAATGGCTGACACAAAATTCTCCCAATCAGACATTTTAAAATTTCATTGTAAGCATTATTTGACTTATACCTGTTATACATGTATGTCATATAATTGATTTGTTATCTTCCTGAGCATCCTCTGTCTGTTGGTCATTTAATCTCACAATTAAAACACATAACAGGTGAGAATAGCCTCTGGCAAATTAGATAACTGGACAAACTTGACTGGACACTGTGCATTTACCTGCACTATGGTTTTAATTAAATAAATAAATTTTGTTATCAATTGATCCTGAGTTGTCTCCTTTGTTGATTCAGAAATAGTTGAACTACAGAAAACCCTATAGACAACTCGGCAATATTTTTATACGACCGCAAAAAATTGTGGTCGTAGTATGGTATGATGCTGTCGTCGTCGTCCTCGTCGTTGTCGTCGTTGTCTGTTAACTTTTTAGTGTTTCCACAATAACTTTAGTTCCAGTTATCCAATAGCTATGAAACTTAACAATGATGTTCCTCACCATAAAAGGATGAATGGAATTTATTTGGGGGGTCCCCCCATTTTTCGTTTAGAAATTAGAGGCAAAAAAAGGGCCAAAAATACTACTTTTTTGTTTGTTTCCACAATAACTTTAGTTTTAGTTATCCGATTGCTATGTTTGACAGTGATGTTCCTTACAATACAAGGATGAATGGGATTGATTTTGGGGGTCCCCCTTTTTTTGGTTTCGAAATTAGGGGCCCAAATGGGGAAAAAAATTCAAATATTTCATTTGTTTCCACCATAACTTTAATCCTAGTTGGCCTATTGCTGTGAAATTTGTTTCTTACAATATCAGAATGAACCTGATGAATTTTCGAGCCCCTTTTTTCTCTTTGTGTAATTAGGGGCCAAAAGGGACCAAAATAAAAACGTTTTTATTTGTGGTCCGATTTTGAAATTATTATTTTTAGCTCACCTGGCCAAAGGCCATGTGAGCTATTGCCATCACTTGGCGTCCGTCGTCGTCGTCGTCCGTGTCCGTCGTCGTCGTCGTTAACTTTTCTTCAAACTTCTTCTCCTCTGAAACGGCTGCACGGATTCAAACCAGATTTGGTCTGGTGGTACTATAGGGTATCCCCAACAGAACTGGTGTGGGGATTTTTGATTCGTCGAAAAACATGGCCGCCGTTGCTAAAAATAGACCAGGGGGGTCAGACTACTGTTTTTGGCTTTTAAATCAAAAAGTATAAGAGATAGATGAAATCTGATGCCACGCTACTGCTTCAGCATTAAAAGCTCTACAAAAGTCTCCATTGAGTCGAAGTTGTCAGATGACCCCTTATGGGAGTTACGGCCCCTTAAAGGTAAAAAATGGCATTTTTTCATGTTTTTGGCCTATGGAATGAAAACTATTGCAGATAGAGAGAAGCTGTTGCTTGCTTAAATGTTCAGCTCATTTAGCTCTACAAAAGTCTCCATAAGGTCAAAGTTGACAGATGACCCCTTATAGGGGTTATGGCCCCTTAAAGGCAAAAAATAGAGTTTTTGGCCTATAGAATGAAAACTATTGCAGATAGAGAAAAGCTATTGCTTGCTTGAACGTTCAGCTCGTTTAGCTCTACACAAGCCTCCATAGGGTCAAAGTTGACAGATGACCCCTTATAGGGGTTACGGCCCCTTAAAGGCAAAAAATAGTGTTTTTGGCCTATAGAATGAAAACTATTGCAGATAGAGAAAAGCTGT
Source organism: Arcuatula senhousia (assembly GCA_963971305.1). Taxonomy (NCBI): domain Eukaryota; kingdom Metazoa; phylum Mollusca; class Bivalvia; order Mytilida; family Mytilidae; genus Arcuatula; species Arcuatula senhousia. Next base: position 3,555,956 of record OZ020317.1, on the reverse strand, counting down.
TGCTTGCATAAATGTTAAGCTCATTTAGCTCTACGAAAGTCTCCATAGGGTCAAAGTTGTCAGATGACCCCTTATAGTGGTCATGGCCCCTTAAAGGCAAAAAATAGAGTTTTTGGCCTATTGAATGAAAACTATTGCAGATAGAGAAAAGCTGTTGCTTGCTTAAATGTTCAGCTCATTTAGCTCTACAAAAGTCTCCTATGGTCGAAGTTGTCAGATGACCCCCTACAGGGGTTACAGCCCTTTAAAGGCAAAAAAAAGTGTTTTTGGCCTATGGAATGAAAACTATTGCAGATAGAGAAAAGTTGTTTAACTTGTTGCTTGCTTAAATGTTCAGCTCATTTAGCTCTACAAAAGTTTCCATAGGGTCAAAGTTGCCAGATGACCCCTTATAGTGGTTACGGCCCCTTAAAGGCAAAAAATAGTGTTTTTGGCCTAAAGAAAGAAAACTTTTGCAGATAAAGAAAAGATGTTGCTTGCTTAAATGTTCAGCTTAATTAGCTCTACAAAAGTCTTCTTAGGGTCGAAGTTGTCAGATGACGCCTTTAAGGGGTTATGGCCCTTTAAAGGTGAAAAATAGTGTTTTTTGCTTTGGAATGAAAACTATTGCAGATAGAGAAAAGCTTTTTATTGCTTAAACATTCAGCTCATTTAGCTATACAAAAGTCTTCAAAGGGTTGACATTAAGACCAGGTGAGCGATTCAGGCTCCTTGGAGCCTCTTGTTTTTTTTTTGCACGTTTGTTCTTGTCAAATAGCGGATACAAAAATTTTTCCCCCTTTTCCCCCTATCAAGTAATTAGGGGCCAAATGGGTCCAAAATCAAAACTTTTTTATTTGTGGTTCGTTTTTAAAATATTTTTTTGCATGTTTGGTCTTGCGAGGTAGCGAATCAAAATTTGAGAATTAATGTCTGCGACCATCCCCTTTTTTCCCCTATTACCTAATTAGGGGCCAAATGGGGCCAAAATCGAAACTTATTTATTTGTGGTCCGATTTTGATTTTTTTTTTTTGCAAGTTTATTCTTGCCAGGTAGCGAATCCAAATTTGAGAATTAATTTTTTTGACCATCCCCTTTTTACTTGTTTTGTAATTAGGGTCCAAAGGGGGCCGTAATCAAAACTTTTTATTTCTGGTTTGTTTTTGAATTTTTTTTTTTTGCAAGTTTATTTTTGTCAAGTGGCAAATCCAAATTGGAGAATTTATTTTTGCGACCCCATCCCTTTTTCACCTGTTACGTAATAAGGGGCCAAAAGGGGCCGAAATCGAAACTTTTTTAATTCTTGCCCGATTTTTACAATTTTTTTGCAAGTTTATTATTGTCAAGTAGCAGATATATTTTTGTGTCCCTTTTTTTAACTGTTATGTTATTAGGGACCAAAAGGGGCCAAAATCGTAACTTTTTTTTATTTACGGTCCGATTGAAATTTTTTTTTTACAAAGTCATCCTTGCCAAGTAGCGAATCTAAATTAAAGAATATTTTTGTGCGATCCCCACCTTTTTTCGCTCATTACCTAAGGGACAGTAATCATAATTTAAAAAAAAAATTCTGGTTCGATTTTTAATTTTTTCCCCAAACATTATTCTTTTCAAGAGAAGAATACAAAATTGAAAATTTATTTTTTTTACCCCCTGGGTCGAAAGTCCATCAGAGAAGCATGTGTCAAAAACCTTTGTTAGTCCACCATGGGCTGCATGTGTCCAGAGCAATAGACTATCCATATTCTAAAACGTACAGGGTTCAACATGATGCGGTCGTATCATTCTGCGCTCGGCGAAGCTTTTTATTATTGTCTTTTTACACCGGGTATAAGCGTTACCGCGGGAGTACGGGGCGCCGAATGGGACTGTTGTGATTTTGTTCACAAAATATAATTTTGTCATAACAAAATCAATTTTGTCTTACAAAACTATGTTATCTAATGAGAACTTCAATTTTGTATTGACAAAATTTGTTTCTGTAGACAAAATACAGTTTTGTAAACAAAAATCATTTTTGTCATAACAAAATTGAATTTTGTCAAATAGGCATGCAAAAATAAACTTATTCGCATACAAAATTGACTTTTGTTACCCAATATGTAAATTAAATAACAAATTTTGTAACACAAAAGTCAATTTTGTATGCAAATTAGTTTTTATATCGTATCACGTTTTTGTAAGAAGGCATTTCATTTGATAAACACGCCATGTTATCTGAGGGAACGTGATGGTATCTTGAGGGAACGCGATGATGATCTTGAGGGAACGTTTTGTTATCTTGAGGGAACGTGATGATGATCTTAAAGGAACGTTTTGTTATCTTGAGGGAACGTGATGTTATCTTGAGGGAACGTGATGTTATCTTGAGGGAACGTTTTGTTATCTTGAGGGAACGCGATGATGATCTTGAGGGAACGTTTTGTTATTTTGAGGGAACGTTTTTTTATCTTTAGGGAACGTGATGGTATCTTGAGGGAACGCGATGATGATCTTGAGGGAACGAAATAATCATCTTGTGGGAACGAGTTAATTATCTTGAAGGGACGTAATAATTATTTTGAGGGAACGCAATGTTATCTTGAGGGAACGTGATATTATCTTGAGGGAACGAGATAAATATCTTGAGGGAACGCAATAACTATCTTGAGGACACGTGATGTTATCTTGAGGGAACGTGATGGTATCACGAGGGAACGTGATAATATTTTTTTTCTCATGGCCGCATTCTGCCACCGTATGTTTTATTGTACGTGTTGATACTTAAACCTACAATATCAACGTTAACAGCATATTTGTAGGTCTAATATCTAGGACTCCTACCACTTCCCAACTCTTGCTCAAACTTCCATCACCTAGCTAGTCGTTCGTGCAACTATATATAACACCCTCATTGATCCTGATTCCCAGATATACGAATAAATACGTTGCAAAACCTTGAAAAACAAAATTTAACTGTACACGTCGTTTTCTGATTGTAAAAGGAATATCACATCCCGAATTCTATGGAAATGTAGTTTATAAGGCACGTAAATTAAAAAACAATCCTCTTGGCATAGTAATTTGGCGTAAAAACTTATTAAAGAAAGGATACAATTTGGAAGTTATAGTAAAATCTTTAAATTTAGTGGGTTTTTTTTGGTAGAAATATTGATTATTTGATAATATTATTAATTTATATTTTTTACTTGATTTGATTAGTTGAATCATACCAGGTGACCTGGTGATATTTTCTTATATTGACTTGGCACGTGCAAAAAATTGATATTGCACGGTCACGTGTTTTATTGAATCTGGGATTGTTTCATTCCCCGGCCGAGAAGACACCCCAAAGGCAAAGCAGAAATTTGAAGTAAACATATGCAAATATCGACTCTCAAATGAGAATTTCAGCAGAGACGACTGAATTCCCAAGCAACGATTTGTTCATTTGTTGATTTGGCAATTGTAGATTGAAATTGAACAACTCTTGGAATGGGAATTCAGTCTCACCAACAAAATAAAGAATATGTCAGCTGTCTTTCCCTAAAAAGCTACCAAAGTCATTGAAAGTTCACTAGTGGATGGAATAGAAATTTAAAGGTTAGTTCTTCCATTTTACTACCCACACAAAACCAGGGATTAAATAAAACTGATTTTTGTTTTGGACATCCCTGACAAAACTATTAATCTTTTTGAAATGCTAGGTTTTCAGTATGAGAAATCTTAACAATATACAAATTGATTGCAATCACTACAGTCATTACAGTTTGTAGATCACAATTACATGTAAGCACAACATTTTAATTACCAAGAATGTTGAATTAATAATATAACAAATATAGCCTTCAACCGCGGTCGATACGAAAAATATCGACCTGAGATATGCATATCGACCTCCAACTGCGTTGTCGGGTCGATATGCCTCAGGTCGATATTTTCTCGTATCGACCTACTAAAAGGCTATATTTGTATAGTAACTCTAAAACATTAATCTTTTACTTTTATTGTATTGTTTCGAAGCATTACAGCGATCAAATATGTCGGTTTTGTGTGATGATATAATACTAAATCATTAGTTGTTTGAAGTGTTATGTTGGATTTAGAATCGACATGTTTGATTTTATTACATCAGTCGATAAATGCTTCTTAGCAAGCTGTCAATAACTGCGGGTGTTCTCAAGGGAGTTCCTTTACGTTTCGTTGTTCTCGTACAGTACTGTTGTCTCAGGTTCTCTCTTGGTGAATTGAACTTTTATCGATTTGATTTTTAAAGTGTTATTTTTTGTGCTTTGTTCAAGATAAACAATAGGGGGAAGGTTGGGCCCAAAAAAGTAGTTTAAACCCGCCACATTTTATATGTGCCTGTCCTAAGCCAGGAATCCTTGTCAAAGCTTTGTTTGTCCTTGTCTGCTATCTGTTTTTTTTTTTTTTTTTTTTTTTTTTATGTCCAGAAATGGGTCTTTCTTTGATATTCTAGGGATTTGTTCGAAATCTTATGTATTGTATTTTTAGTCTTGGGCCAATGCAAGACAGCGAGCAGTGCCCTCTGGTCATGTTGAAGACTGCTGGCTGTTTTCCATTGTGATTTTTTTAATTGCAATTTTTTTAATGTTGATTGTCTCGCGTACACTTATTCCACATCTCTTTATCGTCTACAGTAGCAGATGTCAGTTCTTTCTAAACCCCAACCTCTACCCTTTAATCACATTGTATATATCCCTTTGATATTTTTCCCGTCCATGCATTGTCGGGCCGAAGAGCAAATAAACATACGTATATATCCTGCGGGCTTCTGCACCCCTATCCAGTTGGTCTCCGGATGTCTACTGCGCACTCTCATAATTCTGAGTTTCCATTCCCTGCACAACCATTATCATGTATGTCCGTTTGTTCGTTTGTCATTTCTTGCGGCATAGCCCTTATATAGTAGTGATATCATCTTTGCATAATTGCCCCCACTTGTATGCACAAGGATATCTGTAAATTTCCCAGTCCTTGCCTGACATCCCCCACTTATATACGTAGTGATACTTATTCGTTTGTCACCTCTTGTTCCATTGCACAGTCATTAAAATACATGGCCTTATGTTCATTTGTAATTCCTTGTGTCATATGAACTCCCACTTTTTCTATTGCATATTCTTTTAGATTGTCGTTAAAAAGGTTAGGTTGATCTAATAATATCTTATTTAGGATTAGAAGTACTCATTTTAACATATTATGATTTTTTTTCCAAGACTAAAGTTATAGTTATGGTTTTTATTTTATTTTTTTTCAGAAATAATTCGTTTGATAAAGTAAAAACAAGCCGCAAAGGAGAAGAATATTAAATTTGGAAGTCCCCCCCCCCCCGATATATGTACATCAAAGCGGATTGAACCTTCCAGTTGGATTCCCAGTTCGCCAAAGCCATAGAAAAGATGAAAAAAAATTCTACTATCAAAGACTTATGATGTTTGATGAGTAGTGTTTTTGTGCCGAAGATGTTTAAATTTTATTAAAATTGTATAAATATGAATAAATTTTAATGTCATTCATAAGTGTTCTGCAATTGACCCATGGTCTACTAGTAAATGAAATGCATATAATTCAAATCCAGTCCTAAAATAGTCACAGATAGACCACAATAACAGGGATAAGTCCATGTGACCTATTACCATCAATCGGTCGTCGTCGGTCGTCGTACGTCAACATTTAAAAAAAAAATCTTCAGTGAAACTTCTGAACAGAATTTAATGAAACTTGGTATGATTGGTTCTTTGGGTGTCCCGCTGCATAAAAGTTGAGTTCTGATTTTTGATTCACCGAAAACACATGGCCGCCGTTGCTATAAATAGACTTGGAGAATCAGCTTGATAAGGCCCTTTTAAAGGTGAAAAATAGCGGATTTTCACGTTTTTGTCATACAGAATAAAATGTATTGCAGATAGAGAAAAGCTGTTGCTAGTTTCAATCTTCAGCCCACTGAGCTATTCAAAAGTCTGCATTGGTTCGATCTTGTCAGATGACCCCTAATAGGGTTTAAGATCGAGGAAAGCGTTTTTTATGTTTTTTTTGTCATAAAGATTGACAAGTATTGCACAACCCGCTTAATCTTTCATCTCATTTAGCTTTTCAAAAGTCCCCCTTTCAAAGACCTTTATTAGGATAATAGCTCATAAGAAGAGACCTTTAAGCTTAGGGCCAGGTGATCGATTCGGGCGTCTGTGAGGCTCTTGTTCAGTAATGAGTAAATGTAGTAATTGTATGTCCCACGTACGAAAGAGGTTCATATATGGGTTCCTAGTCTGTTTGTCCGTCCGTCAGTCCCAAATCAGACTTACGGCCTTCTGGTTAAAATAAAACAATACCAAAAACGGGTATAAAACGGTGAATTTGGTTATGCTGGCTGGAAAGTTATGCTAGTTAAAATGGTTTTCCATTTAAAAACTATGAGATCATCTTTCGAGGTTTCCAGATGACGATGTTTTACGTGTTTGAAAAAAAAAATATTTGATAATACTTGTTAAGTACAAAATGATTGTCAAATTATTTTGATTTCGAGCAGAATTGGAATTACATATTTTTTTTCTAGTTGCTCCGCTTTAGTTAAAGGCAGGGAAAGCGGACACTTTAATATGACCACGAACAGCTAAAAATGGAACAGCCAATACATATATATATAATAACAAGAGTTAACACTAAAGTATGTCTAGCCTGCCGGCACCATCAGAAACAATTATTCTTTCTTACTTCCACTATATTTTGAATTTACATGAATTTTCAGTTTCTGAGATCAAAAGATGTTTATAGAACTTAAACATTGCAAATATATACAATAAAAATAATCAAAGTCACTCAACTGGAAAATCAAGGTCAAGGTCAAAAGATGGGGATGCAACTGTGCTAAGCTACTACTGGGGCATATGTATACCAAGTTTCATCAACCTAGGACCTATAGTTCTTGAGATATGGAGGTGCTCGCAAAACTTTTCCATTGCTATTATATGTATTGAAAATTGTCAAAGTCACTCAACCGAAAAATCAAGGTCAAGGTCAAATGATGGGGATGCAACTGTGGTAAGCTACTATTGGGGCATATGCATACCAAGTTTCATCAACCTAGGACCTATAGTTCTTGAGATATGGAGGTGCTCGCAAAACTTTTCCATTGCTATTATATGTATTGAAAATTGTCAAAGTCACTCAACCGGAAAATCAAGGTCAAGGTCAAAAGATGGGGATGCAACTGAGCTAAGCTACTACTGGGGCATATGCATACCAAGTTTCATCAACCCAGGACCTTTAGTTCTTGAGATATGGAGGTGCTCATAAAACTTTTCCAAAAAGTTAACGCCGCCGTCGCCGCCGCCGCCGCCGGTAAAGTAACACCTATGTCCCGCTCTGCTTCGCAGGCGAGACATAAACTATGTATGTCATTCAACCATGTTATGTTTTGTGTTGGAAAAACGCGGTAGACAACAGACTAAGATGAGACTGCTGTCTATCCATTTCTTCTATTTTAAAAGTCAAGCACAGGTAATTGTTTTAAACTACCACAGTTTGTCATTTCTCTGCACATCTATGAATTTAAGAAGTAAAAAAAAATTAAGTTATACATATAAAACATTTATTTTATGCATCAATTACACAAATATTTTGGAAGTTTAATCAGTCACTTAAAATAGAACACCAAATAACAACCATTAAGTATAGTCCGGCCGGCCGGCCATTCCCTCTTTATGATGTCCACCATCCACATCACCATAATTCAGTCCTTATACAGAATACAACTGTTGGGAAATCCGAACGGAACGGTAGACGGGAAGTTTATAAGCTCCTCATGTATAAAATGATTATTATTCACCAAATTTCATTTTGCCGTCACCTAAGGGCCGTCCCATATATGTGTTAGCTGAAATAAAATAAAATAAAAACAGGTTAAACTTTGTTTTACGGATTAACAAACAAAATATTATATACTCATATAAAAATCTTTATTTTGATTCGCGTGGCATGTGATACATTTGTACTTCGCTGGGTTAACCGGTAATCGTTGAAGGTCCCCCTCTCATGAAAATAAACACGTGAGCCCATGATTTTTCGTCAACATTGTATTGACTGTAGTTTCTCAATGGAAAAAGGGTTGAAATGTCCGAAATATGTTTGAAATATAATATTAAATTGTTTCATTTCAATATTCGATATAATATAACAGTTATCAGCCTAGATGATATGTGACCCGGCATTTCTTTCCCCTCGGGTGACCTTACTTTCTCGGGGAAAGAAAACACCGGGTCACACACCAACTAGGGTGATAATTATATAAGGTCGAACGGATGATTGAGACTGAGAGGTGAACAGGGAAGATCGCAATCTGGGCCCGGAATCAGATAAGAAAAAGGAGAAGCTCATTAATCAATGTCGGTCTATCTAATTCTGGGGATCGGGATCAAATATATGGTGGAGAACCTAAAGCCCGGATTCAACAGAAATATTGATGCAACCGTTGTTTTGGTGTAAATATGACATTTTCGTTTGAAATTAGTTTGTCTTCTCACGTCTGGAGAAACCACGTGGTTGAATATTTTGACCTTGTTTGCCGTTCGATGAATATAATTTTATACACTCTTCCTTGATTTGGAATTGATTGCAATTCCTTTCTTGATTTTGACTTCATCTACTTTTAGGAGCATTTCAATATCTACGATTTTTTTTACATTTTTGCTGGCAATTTCTAAAATGGAGACAATAGATATGGAACGGATTGCTGGACTGATTCCAAATTTACTGTTTTGAGTTAAAATTCTTAGTAACTATGGGGAAATTTAAACAATTTAGTCTTTATGTTGGCGATTTACCGCCCAGTGTTACAGAATTTGAATTATATAACCTTTTTACAAAGGCTGGACCGGTTCTCAGTATCAGAATTTGTAGAGACAAAGTTTCTGGACAATTTTTAGGATATGCCTACGTAAATTTTAAAAACTATGAAGATGCGAAATATGCTTTAGAAGTATTGAATTTTCACTATTTGGATGGTAAAGTAATTCGAATTATGTGGGTACAGAAAAATTCTAAATTCAGGAAACTAAATGTTGGAAATCTGTTTATTAGGAATTTACCAGCTGAAACGGACGGCAAAACATTGTATAACATGTTTGCAATTTATGGTGAAATTTTATCATGTAAAATTGTTCAAGATAGAGGATACGCATATGTTCATTTTTTAAATGAATATTCAGCACGTAATGCAATAACCTATTTAGATGGTATTCAGTGGCATGACAGAAAGCTCTCCGTGTCATTTTTCAAAAGTCAACAGGAAAGGTCTATGTACAACGTCAACGATGAAAGTGCGTTCACTACTTTTACAGTTAAGCAACATTATATTCTTGACGAACCATTAAAGTACATCAGTGTCGAAGTTTTGCAGCCAACTGTTGTTGACAATAATATTACGGGAAATGATAGCCTTTCCCTGAGATCCATCAAGTCTGCATTTACAATAAAAATTGTTACTTCAGATAAAGAAATGGGAAATGATAGCCTTTCCCATGAATTACTTAAAATGTTCGACCCTCTGATTCAAAATATGTATGCTAACAATACTGAAGATATTTTGACTTCCCCGAATTTTGATTGTACTCCTTTTTTGCAGCCTGAAAAGTTGTTGAAGGAAAAAACCTCTCCGAAAGTTTATTTTGATATTGTAGATATATTTTCAAATTTGTTGTATATGAATATTATCTTTTTGCGCTCATTTTTATCATGTTTATTTTGCTAGATGATAATTGGAAATTGTATTTGTATGTTTATTGAAATGTGCAGTATATAGAAGAAATTTTTGGTTGTAGCGAGTCGGACATCGTATATTGGTAATAGATGAAACTCTGACATTGTGATTTCTATGACCTGGTTTGCAGAAGACTTCACAATGGGTGTTTACTATACAAAATAATATGTTCCAGAAAATACTCCTCTTAAATCTGAAGAGCCGAGGGTCTCTGCTGGTCATTATTGTAAGAAGTAAACAGTCGCTTGGATGAGTCATGGATAACGGATAAAAAGACCATTGGAATAAAATGGGATTTTATTTTTTTGTCGGCCGGGATGTAATATTGTATGTTTGTATGGTCATTTTATCAGTATATGTTTCTGTATAATTTGTATGTAACCCGGAATTGTACCCGTCTTCGGACGGAAGTTTATAAATAGTTGTACATAAAAATATGATGGACGTTGAAACGTGTTCTCTTAATTTAAAAGCTAGTCTTCCCCCAGAAGCAAGCCCTACCCTGTGACAATTGCATGAAGGACATGTAGTCGAAAAATTGAGCAAGGGACTGGAAGTGGTGGGAGCCCTTGCTATTAGACCTACATAATTATATGCTGTTAACATTGATAGTGCTGGTTTTTTTAACATCTGACAACACGTGCAGTAAAACTTTAACATAATCCTATGATACCGGTACTTTTTTAAGCTTTTGCAACGTTTGTTGTAAAGAAAAAGTGATTGAAAGCAAATACTGCAAATCTCTACCACTTGCAGTCGCTGACAGTTGCTGAGTTGCTGAATGATCCTTTAATAAAACTTTAAGGATATATTATTAGGATAATAGCTCATAAGAAGAGACCTTTAAGCTTAGGGCCAGGTGATCGATTCGGGCGTCTGTGAGGCTCTTGTTCAGTAATGAGTAAATGTAGTAATTGTATGTCCCACGTACGAAAGAGGTTCATATATGGGTTCCTAGTCTGTTTGTCCGTCCGTCAGTCCCAAATAAGACTTACGGCCTTCTGGTTAAAATAAAACAATACCAAAAACGGGTATAAAACGGTGAATTTGGTTATGCTGGCTGGAAAGTTATGCTAGTTAAAATGGTTTTCCATTTAAAAACTATGAGATCATCTTTCGAGGTTTCCAGATGACGATGTTTTACGTGTTTGAAAAAAAAATATTTGATAATACTTGTTAAGTACAAAATGATTGTCAAATTATTTTGATTTCGAGCAGAATTGGAATTACATATTTTTTTCTAGTTGCTCCGCTTTAGTTAAAGGCAGGGAAAGCGGACACTTTAATATGACCACGAACAGCTAAAAATGGAACAGCCAATACATATATATATAATAACAAGAGTAAACACTAAAGTATGTCTCGCCTGCCGGCACCATCAGAAACAATTATTCTTTCTTACTTCCACTATATTTTGAATTTACATGAATTTGGTTATGATGGCTGGAAAGTTATGCTAGTTAAAATGGTTTTCCATTTAAAAACTATGAGATCATCTTTCGAGGTTTCCAGATGACGATGTTTTACGTGTTTGAAAAAAAAATATTTGATAATACTTGTTAAGTACAAAATGATTGTCAAATTATTTTGATTTCGAGCAGAATTGGAATTACATATTTTTTTTCTAGTTGCTCCGCTTTAGTTAAAGGCAGGGAAAGCGGACACTTTAATATGACCACGAACAGCTAAAAATGGAACAGCCAATACATATATATATAATAACAAGAGTTAACACTAAAGTATGTCTCGCCTGCCTGCACCATCAGAAACAATTATTCTTTCTTACTTCCACTATATTTTGAATTTACATGAATTTTCAGTTTCTGAGATCAAAAGATGTTTATAGAACTTAAACATTGCAAATATATACAATAAAAATAATCAAAGTCACTCAACTGGAAAATCAAGGTCAAGGTCAAAAGATGGGGATGCAACTGTGCTAAGCTACTACTGGGGCATATGTATACCAAGTTTCATCAACCTAGGACCTATAGTTCTTGAGATATGGAGGTACTCGCAAAACTTTTCCATTGCTATTATATGTATTGAAAATTGTCAAAGTCACTCAACCGAAAAATCAAGGTCAAGGTCAAATGATGGGGATGCAACTGTGGTAAGCTACTACCGGGGCATATGCATACCAAGTTTCATCAACCTAGGACCTATAGTTCTTGAGATATGGAGGTGCTCGCAAAACTTTTCCATTGCTATTATATGTATTGAAAATTGTCAAAGTCACTCAACCGGAAAATCAAGGTCAAGGTCAAAAGAGGGGGATGCAACTGAGCTAAGCTACTACTGGGGCATATGCATACCAAGTTTCATCAACCCAGGACCTTTAGTTCTTGAGATATGGAGGTGCTCATAAAACTTTTCCAAAAAGTTAACGCCGCCGTCGCCGCCGCCGCCGCCGGTAAAGTAACACCTATGTCCCGCTCTGCTTCGCAGGCGAGACATAAACTATGTATGTCATTCAACCATGTTATGTTTTGCGTTGGAAAAACGCGGTAGACAACAGACTAAAATGAGACTGCTGTCTATCCATTTCTTCTATTTTAAAAGTCAAGCACAGGTAATTGTTTTAAACTACCACAGTTTGTCATTTCTCTGCACATCTATGAATTTAAGAAGTAAAAAAAATTAAGTTATACATATAAAACATTTATTTTATGCATCAATTACACAAATATTTTGGAAGTTTCATCAGTCACTTAAAATAGAACACCAAATAACAACCATTAAGTATAGTCCGGCCGGCCGGCCATTCCCTCTTTATGATGTCCACCATCCTCATCACCATAATTCAGTCCTTATACAGAATACAACTGTTGGGAAATCCGAACGGAACGGTAGACGGGAAGTTTATAAGCTCCTCATGTATAAAATGATTATTATTCACCAAATTTCATTTTGCCGTCACCTAAGGGCCGTCCCATATATGTGTTAGCTGAAATAAAATAAAATAAAAACAGGTTAAACTTTGTTTTACGGATTAACAAACAAAATATTATATACTCATATAAAAATCTTTATTTTGATTCGCGTGGCATGTGATACATTTGTACTTCGCTGGGTTAACCGGTAATCGTTGAAGGTCCCCCTCTCATGAAAATAAACACGTGAGCCCATGATTTTTCGTCAACATTGTATTGACTGTAGTTTCTCAATGGAAAAAGGGTTGAAATGTCCGAAATATGTTTGAAATTTAATATTAAATTGTTTCATTTCAATATTCGATATAATATAACAGTTATCAGCCTAGATGATATGTGACCCGGCATTTCTTTCCCCTCGGGTGACCTTACTTTCTCGGGGAAAGAAAACACCGGGTCACACACCAACTAGGGTGATAATTATATAAGGTCGAACGGATGATTGAGACTGAGAGGTGAACAGGGAAGATCGCAATCTGGGCCCGGAATCAGATAAGAAAAAGGAGAAGCTCATTAATCAATGTCGGTCTATCTAATTCTGGGGATCGGGATCAAATATATGGTGGAGAACCTAAAGCCCGGATTCAACAGAAATATTGATGCAACCGTTGTTTTGGTGTAAATATGACATTTTCGTTTGAAATTAGTTTGTCTTCTCACGTCTGGAGAAACCACGTGGTTGAATATTTTGACCTTGTTTGCCGTTCGGTGAATATAATTTTATACACTCTTCCTTGATTTGGAATTGATTGCAATTCCTTTCTTGATTTTGACTTCATCTACTTTTAGGAGCATTTCAATATCTACGATTTTTTTTACATTTTTGCTGGCAATTTCTAAAATGGAGACAATAGATATGGAACGGATTGCTGGACTGATTCCAAATTTACTGTTTTGAGTTAAAATTCTTAGTAACTATGGGGAAATTTAAACAATTTAGTCTTTATGTTGGCGATTTACCGCCCAGTGTTACAGAATTTGAATTATATAACCTTTTTACAAAGGCTAGACCGGTTCTCAGTATCAGAATTTGTAGAGACAAAGTTTCTGGACAATTTTTAGGATATGCCTACGTAAATTTTAAAAACTATGAAGATGCGAAATATGCTTTAGAAGTATTGAATTTTCACTATTTGGATGGTAATTAAAGTAATTCGAATTATGTGGGTACAGAAAAATTCTAAATTCAGGAAACTAAATGTTGGAAATCTGTTTATTAGGAATTTACCAGCTGAAACGGACGGCAAAACATTGTATAACATGTTTGCAATTTATGGTGAAATTTTATCATGTAAAATTGTTCAAGATAGAGGATACGCATATGTTCATTTTTTAAATGAATATTCAGCACGTAATGCAATAACCTATTTAGATGGTATTCAGTGGCATGACAGAAAGCTCTCCGTGTCATTTTTCAAAAGTCAACAGGAAAGGTCTATGTACAACGTCAACGATGAAAGTGCGTTCACTACTTTTACAGTTAAGCAACATTATATTCTTGACGAACCATTAAAGTACATCAGTGTCGAAGTTTTGCAGCCAACTGTTGTTGACAATAATATTACGGGAAATGATAGCCTTTCCCTGAGATCCATCAAGTCTGCATTTACAATAAAAATTGTTACTTCAGATAAAGAAATGGGAAATGATAGCCTTTCCCATGAATTACTTAAAATGTTCGACCCTCTGATTCAAAATATGTATGCTAACAATACTGAAGATATTTTGACTTCCCCGAATTTTGATTGTACTCCTTTTTTGCAGCCTGAAAAGTTGTTGAAGGAAAAAACCTCTCCGAAAGTTTATTTTGATATTGTAGATATATTTTCAAATTTGTTGTATATGAATATTATCTTTTTGCGCTCATTTTTATCATGTTTATTTTGCTAGATGATAATTGGAAATTGTATTTGTATGTTTATTGAAATGTGCAGTATATAGAAGAAATTTTTGGTTGTAGCGAGTCGGACATCGTATATTGGTAATAGATGAAACTCTGACATTGTGATTTCTATGACCTGGTTTGCAGCAGACTTCACAATGGGTGTTTACTATACAAAATAATATGTTCCAGAAAATACTCCTCTTAAATCTGAAGAGCCGAGGGTCTCTGCTGGTCATTATTGTAAGAAGTAAACAGTCGCTTGGATGAGTCATGGATAACGGATAAAAAGAATATTGGAATAAAATGGGATTTTATTTTTTTGTCGGCCGGGATGTAATATTGTATGTTTGTATGGTCATTTTATCAGTATATGTTTCTGTATAATTTGTATGTAACCCGGAATTGTACCCATCTTCGGACGGAAGTTTATAAATAGTTTTACATAAAAATATGATGGACGTTGAAACGTGTTCTCTTAATTTAAAAGCTAGTCTTCCCCCAGAAGCAAGCCCTACCCTGTGACAATTGCATGAAGGACATGTAGTCGAAAAATTGAGCAAGGGACTGGAAGTGGTGGGAGCCCTTGCTATTAGACCTACATAATTATATGCTGTTAACATTGAAAGTGCTGGTTTTTTAACATCTGACAACACGTGCAGTAAAACCTTAACATAATCCTATGATACTTTTTAAAAGCTTTTGCAACGTTTGTTGTAAAGAAAAAGTGATTGAAAGCAAATAATGCAAATCTCTACCACTTGCAGTTGCTGACAGTTGCTGAATGATCCTTTTATAATGAAACTTTAAGTCATTAATGCAGATAAGGTGGGTAAAGGTCATCTTGTTTTGGTACCGATGCTGCCTACCATCCTAAATGTACCAGCTGACCTAATATCATCTCTCTATCACTTGCAGTTGCTGAGATATTGGCCTTAACGTCTCAGTTGAGGAATAAAAGTAAAAATATTCACATCTAAAGGACCTTATTCCCGCAAAGACGTGGACACTTTTGATACTGAAACATTTGTTTACCTAAAAGTAAATGTGTGAAGTGCGTTTTCGTAAATTTCCGAGTTGCCCGAATGAAATATTTTGATTGATTGATTTTGAACTGAAGTCATATAAAGTGTTTGAAGTGTTTTAAAGAACGAACAAAAAAAAAGATTTTATTTCGAATCGATGCAGTCAAATAAAATCAGAAATCATCGTACAGTAGGGCCAAAGATAATATATTGTTTTCCCTACGGCAACCTACTCAGCTGTAAAAAAGGACCCTACCCAAATTGTCATGCCAAATTTAGAACATAATTTCTTTTATGGTTATTTTGGGTGCTATTTGACAATTTCACTAGCAAAATATAACTTTTGTAACAAATAAAATAATCTACCTACCTACCTACCTACCTCAACCTTAAAGTACCCTGTCTGGGAGGGGAAACAAAGGTTTATTCAATGTTGACCTAGTTATTTTTATTTTGGTGCATTTTCTAGAACGTTCAATTTGGGAAAAGATGCTTGGGGCGATTGAACGTAAAATAGAAAAGTAGGAAAAAATCGTTTAAAATTTGGTGACTACAAAAATTGAAGCAACTCATCGTCATCAGAATTTACTCCGTCCATGTAAGGCACGGACCATTTGATTTTCTGGGGGGGGGAGTTGGGATTTTACCTTGAGCCGGGAATTTTTTTTTCGCCCGCTTTACCGGCCAGATTATTTTTTTCACACACATATTGAGCAAGGAAATTTTGTTGGCAAGATTATTTTTTTCAATTAGCAAGATTGAAACCAGATTATTTTTTTAACCTAAGCGCTGGCCAGATAATTTTTTTTTTACAAAAATCAGGGCCGGGATATTTTTTTAAAAAAAATCCGAGCAGCCCCCCCCCCCCCCCCCGAAAATTCAATTGGTCCTTGTCTAATCCGTTTGAGAAGCATATCTGGACGAAAAAAATCAATATCAGAATTTGGCAAATTTTACGCGGGAACTAGAGTCCTCTGCTCTAGAGGGCACTTCGTGCGAGCTTCGAGCTATGTTCGCTATCACTTGCATGTAGCTGAGATTTTGTCCTTGACTAAAACTTCAAGCTTAGTCATTTATGCTGAAAATATAGGTCAAGGTGACCTAATTTAAATACTATCAAAGATTTACCTACTGACCAAATATCATTCTTCTAATAAGATGTTTTATTCCTAAGTTATTGACAAAACAAAACTTTACGTACGAACGAATGAAACTCCATATCCGTTGGGCTCGGGGATATAGTTAACAGAAAAGCGTTAAAATTGTTTAAAACAGATAACAATAAGCGAAAAACACGCATCGATATAATTTTAGAAAGGTTTAATATTGTTTTTACATCAAAACTGAACATGCACAATAAAAAATCTGACTAAAATAACGAACATGGATGTCCAATCTCTGATGACAGGAAAAAACGACATAATAAAGAATACATGTAACATGAGGCTTCAGGAGCCTGAATCGCTCACTTGATCCTTATAGTCATAGGTTTTTTTTCTATCAATTTAACTCAATAATGACTTCTGTAGAGCTGAATATTCTAATAAAGCAAGGAACAGGTTATCACTATCTGAGATAGTTTTCATTTTAATAGCAAAACCAGAAAAAAAACGAGGGGTTGACTTTTTTATTGCAGGCCTTTGGAAAAGGTACAAAACCCCTGGACGGCTGAAATGCAACTTACAAAAAGCAAAAAACAAAAAAAACTGTGCCATGCCATTTCCATTAAGGGGAAACGTTACGTTAAAAACGACGTTATCGATAAAATTTACCTGTGAAACAGAAAAACGTCCCTTTTCGATTTGAAACGCAATGTCAATTTTACTTGAACAGCGTTAAACTTTAACGCTATTGTTTATCTTTGATGTAAATTCATGAAAAAAGATGGTCCATGACCTATGACAAAATATATATCATTGTTTAGAGAAAGAGTTGGACTTTCTTGCGTTAGTATTTGGTTGAAATGTAATAAAACACTATTGTTTTAATCAATGGAGAATAACAAAAGTTTGAAAATATTTGATTTTTTCCCATTACTTCTATAAACATTTCCCGCCAAAAACGATAATTTCAAAGTGAAATAACTTGAAAAATCGACCCATGACCCCCTATTTCAAATCAATATTTCGATGTATCATGCACAATGCAAATTTGTTTTAAAAAGTAAGATGGTACAATAAAGTAACGTATCCCCTTAAAAACAAAGTGTGTAAAACCACAACTAATGATGGAGTGGAAATCAAAAGTTCCGGGAATGCCATTACACTGGTACTTCATTAATTGAGAAAAAACTCAGAATTTCTGTATATACAAAAGTGATTTTGTTCATGTACCTCTGATATCGACTTACAATTTTTCAAAACTGTGTCGATAAAACTGTTAGCCTTTGGACCCATTAGGTCCGTTAATAATACTTTTTTGACGGACAGTATTTGTTTTTGAGAAAAAGTATTTTTTAATGGGTTAAAACATCAGTAATTTTATACTATGTT
Source organism: Arcuatula senhousia (assembly GCA_963971305.1). NCBI lineage: Eukaryota > Metazoa > Mollusca > Bivalvia > Mytilida > Mytilidae > Arcuatula > Arcuatula senhousia. The sequence goes on along the minus strand of OZ020317.1, from coordinate 3,537,887 downwards.
TACTATTGACCGCATTGAACCAATTTGATTTACAGCTTTCGTTTCAATTTATCTCCATGCTCCAGGTGAATTTATCAACATTTACTCAATTGACCGTCTGGTGGCAGTATGCTAGATTTTTTTTTTTAGAATCTAATGTTTTAGACAAACTTTAAAATGGTCGCAGTTTTCGGCAGAATTCTTATGAGGGTAAGAGCCCTTTAAAGTCGCTCATTTCAAATCTTTTTTAGTGTTAATAACCCATAAAGGAGACCCTATTTGCTTAAGTTCCAGGTGAGCGATTCAGAGCCCTGTGAGTCCCTTGTTGTCTTTTTCCTCCAAGTATGTTAGTTAGCTGCTGGTGGAGTTAAAAATTCTTGTTCGTCCGTCCGTCTGTTCGTCCGTTCCTCCGTCCAGGTTACCTTCAGGTTAAATAGACAATACATGTAATGAGATATGAAATAAGTGTACGTGACGCAACCTAAATAAACAAATGACAATTTAAAAATCCATGATGGAAGACAACCAGCAGTCTTCAACATGACCCGCGGTCACTGCTCACCGTCTTGCATTGGTCCAAGATTTAAAATACAATTCATAAGATTTAGTACCAATCACCCAAAAGACCCATTTTTAGACATAGAACAATTAACACAAAGGACACAGGGACAAACCGAAGCTTAAGTGTTCTACGCTCTTTATTTTCATATTGTTGTTGGGCCAATGGTCTCCAGTAAATGAAACGCACGTCAAGCGTAGCAATACAAATTATAGACAGTAAACTCGCTACGCCTGATGCGCGTTTCATCTATTTAAGACTCATCAGAGACGCTATATCCAAAATATTGAAAAAGCCAAACACTAGTTCCAGAAAATTAAGAGCATTGAACAATAAAACAAAAAATACCGTATACATATATTGTCTTAATCTCTCCTGCTTGTTTTTCAACCCTTGCTTCTAAGGGCATATAACGTTTTATCTGTGTCCGTAGTTTCGTTGCACTATTTTTTTTTCTGATGACTTTGCAACTATTACTCCCAGTTTGCTGATATTTGGTAGCAAGCTTTATATGATGTATTGTGGGATATGTTTTTGGATTCATAAGAACTCTACTTCCAACTTATCAGAAAATAAAAAAAATCTTTCACACTCTTTTTTCTTCACATTTTTTATTCACTAATAACGTTGACGTTGGGTTTTTTAACCGCTCCAAAATCAATTTTGAGAACTTTGTAAAATCCGGACATCAGATATTAATTATAAATATTCAAAAATTTATTGACATCAACAATTATGTCTTAATTTATTTTGATTTTTATATGACTATTTAATAAATTGAAATATAATTTGCATGTGAATTTAGCTACAACCACTTAACAATTTAAAATCTTACATGGTCAAGGAAGTTTACGAAGGAAACACTTGATGTTAAATCTTGACAGGTTCTTCATTATTATATGGTAAGATCATAAACTCGCATCAGTTTTAGTTTTGTCTGCTTAGAATATATTTCCGGAAACTCCGAATGTTAAGGTATGTAAAGATATGTAATATGATTAAGGCCCTGCCTTTTTAGCGAGCATCGAAAATCTTTTAAAAATAAATTCATGTGTTCGACCGGCTTAGTTTAACGTAAAGAGGGAACTTTTTAAAAAGGAATTAAATTATTTGTTGTAATTTTGTCAATTTATTGTTTGTAGCCTTTGGCCCTTCATTTGGCGTAACTTGTGCTAATAAATATGATTTGATTTGATTTGATTAATTAAATAGTAGCAAAGTCTAACCCCACCCAACCCAAATCATATGCACTTGAGAGAGTTGTTGTTAAAATATCTGGGATCAATAACTACTTATTAAAAATTCAATTATTTGCGCAAATAATAAATCCTGTAACATTCTGGGACGACATTAAGCGGGGACGAAATTTTCCATTTTATGGATTACGTGACGTCATTTCCTTGTCAGAGTATTTCGCGCTTCTTCAGCAGACCAAACTTCTGCCAGGTTTTGTGAGATTTTCTGAGTATCAGTGTTTTATTTGAAGCATTGGTAACAGAAGGTACATTAAGAACCTGGCGGGAAAAACGGTAAAGTAAAAATGTGCCAAAAATATCATGCGGGACTGAGGAAAGTGAGTGAAACTCCACAGGATGGGACTTTTCTTTTATTTTCAGGTAAGAACCTTTTATTTATTATTATGAGTAGGTTTTTTTCAGTAATTTTATGTATTTCTTTATCTTATTCTATCTTACTTAGAATTAAACACAGCTTGGTCAGTATTGTGCATTTGGTATGACTAGTCAATGGGACGATGTTGACAAAAGCTAGCTCGGTATTTTCCGGAAAATTGTTTTTCAGCGGAAAAGACCGAATGGTGTTTAAATAAAAATTTGTGTGTAAAAATAGACAAGTGGATGAATGAGGGTTTTATCACTGTTTTTGAATTTCAATTTTTATATTTTTGCATAACAGATTATGATGCATTTTTTACAAGCCCAGAGGGTTGATTGTTTTACTTGCTCCGTGCCTATTATTTTTTTCACTCCGTAAAAGTAAACCTGTTCCGGTTTTATCGTCAGTATATTTCTGGCACATCTCAAAACATGCACAATGCCGTAGGGCTCGCATCTGCGATGCTCGCTATTATTTGTGTATGCAATGAATATTATATAATTTTAATACACATTCACAGCAATGTTAAGGGTGACAACTCCTTATGTTTCAGAATTTCAGTAAAAGTTGTGGAAACCCTCTGAGCTTAAATTTTGAACACTGAAGAAATATTTTTTTATTACTTAAGTGGTTTATCATTTCATTACAAAAATTCAAAAGTGACTCTCTTTAAGCATTTTTATTTAGAGAGTAATTTCTTATTTTGAAGACATCATGATATCATGGACAAATATAGGATTCCTATCTCACGTATGAGTAAAGATGTTTGTTTGACATTTGGTATTTGTTTCGCTTTTCTCTTCCGTATTTAGCACATTGAATTGACCGTAAGCATAGCGATGGATGTGTTGCAATTAACTGACACTGCTAATAGTTCCGGAGCACCTGAGTAAATGCTCCTTACGACCTGGGTTTGATTGATTTTAGTTCTTTTATGTGTGCTCTCTTTTTTTCGTACTGTTCTCATTTGTTCTTTCTTCGTTATCTGCCACTAGTAGAAAAGTTCAAAATTGAGTTAAAAGATATGGTGGTTAATTGTTTTAATTAGTGTTTGACTGGTCTGCTGTACTGAGATGATCACCTCAATATCCCTATTGTGTCTCACAACTATGTTGTGTTCTATGGTCACTACCGGGTCCTAAGATTGCAAAGGAAGAGGGGGGTTTGGCGCCATAAAACCTGGTTTAACCCACCATTTCATTTGAAATGCCTGTACCTAGTCAGGACCATTGCGATCCACCAATTCTCCGGTATGACTGATTCGTTTTTGTCATTTTCTCTGTACTATGAGATTGATCATTCAAGTTAGGTAGTTTGTTATTACCTTTATTTGTATTTACTGGTATGGCTTTGTTCTTTCGGACTTTTGACATTCAAATGCCTCATTTGTGCTTCTTTGATTCTTGAAAACGTTACATGAGTATGAAATAGAAGATAAGGGTAATTTTGCGCACAATGAAACGCAGATACAAATGTTGTATAAAAATAACCTTGCATATGCATTCCTGCTTTGAATTTTACCTAACACATGACTAAATATTGAAGTGAATATTTTCGGAAGGTTCTAAAGGAACAACTTTTAAATACTTTACTTTTTAATGAATCAGGCAGATACTGTTTATAGGGTTTCAAATCGATAACAAATATACTCAAACAAAATTTAATAGAATAAGGTAAATTGGCCCCAGAAAACTTTGTTTTATCACTAATATTTAAAGTCAATCTTGGGTTAAGGAAATACAGTACACCAAGAGACTTTCTGTGACTGAACATTGACATAGACATTCCCACTCCTCTGGTGGTAAGGATTAAATTTTCACAGCAGTTAGCCAGACAAGGGATCATAAAACCAAAGGTGGCCTAGTTTTTCTTGGTGAAATATTTACCTCTACAGGATAAGGTAATAAACCTTGACTAGTGAAGTTTTATGTCTATGTCAGTGTTTAGTCACGGAAAGTCTCTTGGTGTACTGTATTACCAGTGGAAATTAAGTTATGTTCCAGACCGTATGCGTATTCAGACCGTACGCGTACGGTCCGAACCGTACGAGTATATTTTCAAAATACCTGTACGGTCGGACCGTACGCGTACGGTCTGACTTGCATTTTCTAGATCACTATTCAATAAAATATATTGATCCTGTAATAATGCATTAATTTTATTATATTTTACTAGGATATTTTTTTGTACAAAGTTCACACAATATCTAAAATCGATTTAGTATTGTGAAATAGAAGTAAGTACTTATATACGTTAGTTGTAACAACTAAAACAGTCATTGAAATTTGGGAGGAAAAGTTTGAAGAATATATATATATAGAAACTTTAGTCGACAAGCCTTCTAACCATTTATTTACCCGTGAGAAGACAAAGAGACGGGTTTGGGGAGGCCGATTCAGCAAAGAATTCGGCAATATGTTTCAGCAATTCGTCCGTCAGTTTGAACCTTCCCCACATATTTACCTACTTTACTTTTTAGCACATAAAAAATACCATAGAGCTCTTATTTTTTTATATTATGTGCAGCCGATTTTACTTTCTACAGATATAAGTTATATGCATTGTCGTCATCCTCAGTCTTTACTTTACTGAATATAATTTTAGAATGATTTTTTAATTATCATCACGAAGTCTGACATTTTTATGGATCCTATATACCGGTGAAATCCAACAACAAAGCAGAGAATAAAAACTAATAAATTCTACCAAATGAATATTAAACATCCTATTTCCCAAATCCTTCACCTTCCACCTTTCTATATTTTAGCTATTTACAAATTTTGACTTTTGTTTTATTTTGGTTGTTTTAAGTTGGCTTTTCTTTTCCATTTTTTTTTTGAGTTTCCTTATTTTCCGTAGGAATCTGAGAGTTGGTAATAACACTTTTTAGGTTGAAAATAAAATATTATTTCCTAATATTATATGAATAATTGCAACTTTAGAGAAATACCTATATGGTCTGAATACTTGTATGGTCCAGCTCTTTTTAGACCTTACGGGTATACTTGCACGGTCGGACCGTTCGCGTACGGTCGGACCATATAGGTATACTCGTACGGTCCGGACCATACGCGTACGGTCTGAATACCTGTACGGTCTGGAACAGTTAAATTGTACAGTGAAAAGTAAGGGAAAAAATTCCCGCCATAATTTTTCTCTATATCACCAGTAAAACATATCTAGACACAAACTATATTTGATAATTTGAAAGCTGCATTGGTCTTGTTTTTAAGGTGAAATGAATGCATCTTTGCCCCAAAATTTAAAATTGAGAATAACCAATGTCACAGCCCCTGCCTGATCATTATGTGGAATAGACATAAATTTTCCACTGTGGAGCAACACGTCAATGATGAAATACCTAATCTCTCATTCCATCATATACTATAAAATAATTCAGATAAAGTTTGCCCAAATAGAATAAATTGTGAGGCCGAAATGTAATGAATGAAGATAGATTTGGTTGTTGTGGAAAGAAAAATCATCCGTGAAACGACTCATAAAGGAAACGGTATGAGATAAATATATATGTCATCGGTAATCTCAAACAATCGTTTAACTCTTGATTCACTACGCTCTTTCAATTTTTCTTCCATGGACGTTCCTTTTTACCCTGTTTATCATTTGTTGGAACGTTTTGCAAGAAATTTCATTGCATAAATTGAATATGTTAGACAGGAACAATGAATTCGTTTTGATTTCTTCCCCTGAAACAAAAAAAAAATAAAGGATAATTTCCTTGTTCAAGACTCTTAAACTGATGTGTCGTGAACGAGGGGAATTTCAAACCTCCTGTTGAGCCTGCTGTTAACCACTTAAAAATAGTATCGCTATGATAATGATGCTATCACAATAAAGACGTTTCATATATGTTTTTAACCAACTAACTACCGTTTGTATGACTTATTATGTAATTTAGGAATCCAATTAAAGAATATTACGTTAATCAATTTAAATAAAAGAAATATCGCATAAAAATGCCATAATATTCGGTATTCCGGTTGCAAGGCCACCAGAGTCTATTGCTTTCAATTTTTTGTGTCTATTGAGGAGTTTATTTTTTACATCCAGATGTTATTAGACAAGTCTTTGTCTTTAAGACAACTTTGTTCCATACATTTATTTTACAGAAATAGTACATGTACTTTGAACACTTCATTGATTTTATACTTACGAAAGTGTAGACAGGAAACCCTTGTTCAGTCGTGACTAAAATAGAACAAAATAAAATTGTACCAGTATAGAGGCGTAAAGGTTACTTAGTCTTTGACATTTCTTTTAAGCTAAACAGGAAACACTTGCTCAGTCGCAACTTTTTGTATGGTTTGAATATAACAAAATAAAATTGTACCAGTAAAGAGACGTAAAGGTTACTAAGTCTGTATCATAATTGTCTCAAATTTACCTCCATTTGCAAATGTATGCGTCTTTGATTTGCTTGTGATTATGATACACATGACACTACTCCCCATGCAATGCAAAAATAAATAAAAAAAACAATATATGTTTTTGTGCAGTTATGTTATTCTTTTGGACTTTTTCGTTTGTATTGTCAAAGCTCTGTACTGTTTGTATTCCTGATTTTCGACATTTGAATACTCCATTACCTCCATTAGCATTTTTCATACATTATCATAAAGTCGTTTTAATATGACAGAAATAAAGCTTAAACCAGTCGACATATGTTTATATAATCGAGGAAATTTCATATAGAAAACACTTGTTAACGTTATTGTTAAAATAAAACAAATAATTTAGTCTTCTTTTTTATTTCTATTTTTACCATTTGCAGAAGTTTGTGTAGCGGTGCTTTAAGTATATGTATTAATAAAACAGAGATAAAAATGTACGATTATATGTGTAAATGTAATTTAAACGCAACTGTGTTATACATGTAGCAGCTGTGTAAATAGTTAAAATGAATAAAATATATTAATTTCGTTTCTATTAATAAAAAAATTGCTAAAAATGCCTTATTATTTCAGTTTGATGGTTTTGTTATTACCTTTATTTCCTATTTGTCGTAATGGCCACGTCTATTAAGATGAATTAGAACGAGTAGATGAAGAGGTTAAACTAAGGGCAGGGTCTAGTCTCGATCACCCAGACGCTTATCAATAGATGATAAGAGTCTGGAACAGTCCCATTACCTATTTTGTTATGTGTACGTTCGAAGTACTTTCAGGCTTTATCATAGTGTTTGACGAAAATCACTCAACCGTATGTTCAGAATTCCGTGCCTATGGTTCAGTGAATTTATGCAAATACCATAGCGAGATAACTTATCGAATTGATGTGAGTTGTTCTCTTATAACATATAATTTCTTATTTTATAATAAGACATCATATTTTACATTTTTGAACACAAGTTGGTTTTGTTAACAATAAAAAAAATCGTTTTATCGTTAAAATGTACTCACGGGCGTCTACCTGGTTTTGGAAATTGTTTATGTTTATTGGAGTTAAAAATTGGGACATTCTTGATTACAGAACCATACACGTTTGACCAATCCGATTCTCGATTTTGCAGAACCAGTTGTCAAAAACCACGGAAGACCAATGAAACGTTGAGTTTTTAAAGTTGGTTCATTTCAGATTGTAATGAATCTTGTATGCTAAACACGTCATATACACACGTGGTAAAGGTTAAAAGGTATAACGATCGCCACCTAGTGGTTACGAGAAATCAATAGGTGTTTTCCCAGACTCACTACCTTGGTAGTATGAGTTTGGGTTCGAGACTAGACAGGGTCCAAATAAAAGTTTCATTTGATTTTCAAGTATGAATGTTAGTCTGGTGGAATAAGTATATAAATATATATTTTACTGTGATTTGTATAATAATGTTTACTGTTTATTCAATTCAGAATTATTGTATGTGTATTGTATGTGTGCCTTTGATCTTATTGTAAGATGTAAGTTGTGCAAATAAATGTTAAATTGACATAAAAAGCTATGGTGACATATGCAATGAAAGAGGCATGCAAATAGGCAAAGGTCAAAGACAACGATATACCCGGCCCGGGGCCTGGGTGTCCGAGTGGTCTAAGGCGCTGGTTTGAATACCACACTATTGATCACTAGCCGATCACCTCTCAGCCGGTGTTCGAGTCCCGTTTGTAATTAACAAAAAAGGGACTTCCCCAACTGTATGTGATTTGGTTCGTCAGTTACCTGCCCAAGGTCGGTGGTTTCCTCCGGGTACTCCGGTTTCCTCCACCATTAAAACTGACCGCCCTACATGGCCCAGGTGCGTCGATAAAGGGCGTTAAACACCAACAAACGCACACACACACGCACACACGATGTACCCTTCGGCAATTCAAATATCAAAAGTTAAAAGGTAAATTACAAAGTATTTAGAAGGGCATTCCTATATTAAATTTATGAGAGGCCCAAAACGATGATGTACCCATGTGGCATTCAAATGCCAAAAATATGAAAGATAAATGACTAAGAGTTGTTCACGTGCAATTTTAAAAAATATGAAAGGTCAAGGACAGAAAGGTTACCAGAGGGCATTTTAAAAATAACAAAAGTATTAAAGGGCGAAGACAAAGAAGTATATTTATGACATTCGAGGATTAAAAGTTTCAATGATTTTAAAATACATTAAAGTGTAACATTAAGAGGAGGGAAAAAATCTTAAAAACTCGGGTGTTGAGTCTAGTCTGTCCCACACACACTTTGAATGATTTGTGCAAATCATAAATATTTATGAATGTAAGAACGTTAAGGTTCATCTGTACCTTTCGTTACAAATAGCGAAAATTTCTGCCTATTTTTTAGTATATGCAGAACAAAAAGTACAAATAAAATAATAAAATAAAGCATAGCTGGACCTAGATATGGTAATTTCTAATACAATTTCTTTCAATTTTTCATTTTAAGTTCCTTAAAAATAAAGATCTCTTTTTTTCCTGTTCAGATATTAAATTGAAAAAGGACAAACTATCCCTATTGTGCCTCTTAGATGAAACGAGGTGAACACTTTTAGTTAAATCCCTTATTGAAAGTTGCATGAAATTTGAGGCCACAAGAAAGGGTGAAAGTGATATTAGCCTTAAATCGGGTGTTTTTAAAAGCGGAGAAAAAAGAGATCTGTAAAATAAAGGATTTTTTCGGGAAGAATTCATAGAGAAAAGGTAAGAATTTTTAATATCTAGGTCCAGCTACACTTTATATTTCAATTTTATGTGCAGTTTTAGCTGTGCATATACTGAAAATAGATTAAAGATAACGCCATGTTTTAAAGAAAGGTACAGATGAACGTTAAAACAATTAGGGACAGTGGGTCGTAAGTAACTAATCGTCCGATCCCAAGCTTACACCACTCGGTCATTATTTCATAAAATTGATGAGAAAATACAAACAAATTGATGTAGTTTTATCACCCTTTTCTTTCCTATATTATTATTTTGTTGTTGTGCCGATTGTGTTGTATTTTATAAAAAGAGAGTTATTTGTTTTACTTCCTCTCTGTTTACTTTTTCACTTTTTCACTGCATAAATTTGATGCTTTTCCGGTTTTCTCGTCGGCATTTTACTGGTACACAGTGTCAAAATATACAGTACACCAATAGAAGTCCGGTGACTGAACACTGACATAGACATACAACTTAATCCTTTAGACCTACAACCACTGGCATGATACCACTAAGGCAGACCTACAAAAAGCAATAAAACTGCTGTGTTTGTTAAGTTTAATACCTTTTATTCACTAAATGTTTTCCTGTCATAAATAACCTGTTGCAATTATATAGCTCATACCCAGTACAGATAAATATATCATCAGGAAATGTTGGGCCACAAAGGTTTTATAACCCCCCTAATAGCCCACTGTGAAAAGGTAATTCTTCCACCAAAAGAAAGGGGGTGTCTATGTCGGTGTCTAGTCATGAAAAGTCTTAAAATTAAAATCTGTCGACGAAAAAAATCAAATTATGAAAAAACTCACAAAATATTGTCACAAAAGGAAACCTGTGAAGACAAAAATCTAACTTTGGAAAGAAACTCACAAAATCTAACCACAAAAGAAAAATCTGTTGACGAAAAACGTCAAACTACGAAAACAAACTTACAAATGTACAAAATCTAACCGTTAAGAAATTATGACGATGAAAAACCTCAAAGAAAACGAATGTCGTCATAGCCGCCTATATACTTACCTTCAGGCCAGACTCAAACTGTATTCTTATCTACCAGAACTAGGGGACTACTTGGGAGACTTAACCGACGAAGTACCCGGAAACACCATCACAGAGTTTGTTACAGGAAGACCGAAGAACTATGCATAAAAACTAGTCGTCCCAGAGAAAGGGGGAAATAGAACCATGTGCAAAATCCGAGGAATTACGATGAACTATAAGAATGCCATTGACATCAGCTAGGACACCATCACGGAGATGGTGACCATCAACAGAAACGACACGAGGACCATAGGAGACGACTACAAGATTCAAAGAAGCCAACAGAAACTATTAACTGTCACACAGGAAAAAGACTATAGAATTGTACTTGACAAAAGAGTGATTATGGATATTGTGAATTGTAAAACTTGTACAATAAAATGTTAATAAAAGTTTTACCTTATCTCGGGTTTTCATTAAAATCAATCCATTCAAAGACAAAAAAAAGAGTCCATCAACGGCGAACCAAACAAAAAACAAAGGCGAAACAAAAGCAATGAGTAGGAGGAGGAAGAGGAAAAGGAAGAGGAGAAGGAGGAGACAGGGTGAGAAGGATGGAAGGAGGAGGGAAAAAGAGGAAAAGAGGGGGAATGAGGAGGAGGAGGCGGGGAAATAAGGGTAAAGAAGCTATACAAGAGCCCATATAGGGCAAAATGTAACAAAACAAAAAATCCATCAAGGCCTGAAAACAATTGTAAACCATTCAAATGAAATGCACAAGCCCATAAAGGGCAACAATAACAAAGGAATGGTTAGAGTAGAAAGGGTTAGAGTTAAAGTTAGGGTAAGGGCTAGGGTTACATGTAGGCTAAGATTTTGGGGACGAACATAAATGAGGCGAAGGAAAGGGACGAAATTATTGGACAAGTCACCATTCCGCATGACTGCACACGACTCTACATGCTAGACATGGGAATGAACTCGGGGTCATCAAGTGCAAAGTGTTCTAGAGTGACCCGCATTACTACTAATGCAAGTCCGATAATCGGAAAAAGAGACAGACTGACCTCTGACATTGACAATTTTCGGCTTAAGTGTTGACGTACAAATGTAAACCAAGGTTATTATTTTCAACCTGTTTCTTTTGATAAAATAAAATTAGTACATTAAAACTTAAAAAAGTCGGACTTATACAAATTTATGTAGTTATTATTTGAATAGAAGTTTTATAGAAACTTATTTTAAATTTCTGCAAACATTTTTTAGGTACTTATAAGAAAAAGTGCAGCGTGAATTAGGGTATTGTGAAATTTATGCATGCACACATTGAACATCTTTTCTCGAGTCGTTGGAATAGATGTCAGTTATCGATAAATCGCTGTATAAAATATAGGCCTGGATACATTAATCCTCAATTATTGTGCGATGATGTTCGACGTAGTTCAATTAAGCGAATTTTCTCATTTTATAATAGAGCAACTTTAAAAAGAAATACTAATAATATTAAGAAATATTGAACACTTGTGTGAAAGTTTATACATTCAGAAAAGCTGACTGTTTGTTGAAAATTAGAAAGCGACTAACAAATTCTCTAAAAGTTTTGGGCGTTTTCGACGTAGATTTTCAAAATTCATGTAGAGAAGCAAGAGGTAAAGGGTCCATGCTTATACTGTGTTACAAGTACCCACATCCTTAGTCGTACGGGGTTCTGACAATCTAGAAAAAATGCCGGTTTGCTGTCAGTTTTTTTTTTAACTCATTGTCACTATTTAGTCGAAATAATATTCAAATTAATCAAGGAAACCTTAAGACGGTTGTATAAAATTAAAAGCTTTCTTGGACACTAACATTATTTCAAAGTTAACAAAAATATTTGCCGTTTTCCGTTCTGTATTCCGTTTCCGTTCCGCGTTCCGTTTCCGCGTTTAGGTAACTGTCAAGTATGGCGAGTTAGTCAGACATGTTTACTAGAATATATGTTTATTAATAGATCTAAGATATGACGTACAGAGGCTGGTATGGATATAAATAGAAATACTGAATTGAACATTTGTGACATCTCCCTTTTTTACAAAAAATTGAAATGAAAATGAAATTTTAAAATTCGTTATGAATAAGAAAAAATAAAAAATAAAATATTTAAGTTTCAATAAAAAAAAATTTTAAACAATAATTCAAAATAAATCTGATCAAAATATTTAATTTATCAATTAAAAAAAAAATTAACACATGAACATGAAATTAATAATTCTGAAAGAATAAAAGAACATTTTACTGTAAGAAGTTTTAAATTTAACTATAAGTGATTATATGTCCATTATCTGAATAGTCCTAAACTAATTACTAACACCTAACTAAACTTTACTTGAACCCTATCTAAAAGTCACATGCGAACTTATAAATTCCTGCTATTCCATAATAATGAATATTTTCACTTTAAAATTTTAACAAAGATCTGATATTTTCACATTTGATAACATTATATTTCACTTTTATGACATTTGACTTTTTATATTCACATTGATATACATGATATATAGCACTTAAATTGACTTTTAATTCCAATAGAATGAAACACATAATTCCCAACATCATAATTGAATTGAACAGGTTATATGGTGTAATCATTGTATTTTGACGGAGTGCGAATTGACCTTTGACGGGCGTTTCTCTTTCAACTTGTTGATTAGCATGATTAGTGTCACGTGCGACTGTTGTGTGTGCTCGCTGCGGTAGGTTGATAATTTCCTCATCTTGCTGACGATGACTAATGTGTGTTGGTTTCAGATGACGCCTGTTTCTCCGATAAACTTTACCATCAGCTGATCGGATAATGTATGATTTTGGCAAGTGATGCCGTTTTTGTTGCACCGTTCCTTGTTTTGACCACTTTTCTCCATCAAACAAAAGTACTTTCTGTCCATTTTGTAGTGGTTCTAACGGTTTTGAATGTTTATCGTAATAATGCTTTTGTTTCCTTTGTCTCTCTTTAAGCTTTCGGCGGATGTCTTGCGAGTTGTTTTCATTTAGTAACGGGGCTGTTGTTGGTAGAGTTGTTTTCAATCTTCTTCCATAAAATATCTGAGATGGTGATAGTCCTAAGTCTTGGATTTCGGTGTTACGGTAATCTAAAAGTGCTTTGTATGGGTCTGATGATTTCTTGAGTAGCGATTTGATGGTTTGTACTGTTCTTTCTGCTTGGCCATTTGATTGAGCATATCCTGGACTCGATGTTATCTGTCTAAATCCATATTCAGTTGCAAAATCTCTGAACTCTTGCGAGGTGAATTGTTTCGCATTGTCCGAAAAGAAAATATCCGGAATTCCACATCGTGAGAATGTGCTTTTAACATATGATATTGTGTTCTTGCTCGACATATTGTCTAATTTGTGGATTTCGGGCCACTTTGAAAAGTAGTCCACTATCAAAAGGTAATTTTGATCATTAAGATGAAAAATGTCCGCCGCCACTTTTGACCATGGACGTTCCGGTAAATCTGGTTGAGTCATCGGCTCTTTAGATTGCGCATTTTGATGCTCTTGGCAAGTAGAACATTTGCTGATCATATTTTCGATTTGTGATGCCATTCCATTCCAAAATAGTACATCACGTGCTCTGGATTTACATTTGGTAATCCCCATGTGAGATTCATGAATTCGACTGAGCATTTGTTTCTGCAATGATTTTGGTACAATCAACTTGTGTGACTTGAAAAATAGTCCATCTATACATGAAATTTCGTCTCGAAAAGTCCAGTACGGAAGTAAGGTTTTCGAAATGTCATTTTTGTTATATGGCCAACCTTCTTTAATTGTGTTGCCCAGTTCTTGTAATTCCTCGTCTTGTGAGGTTGCAGTTTTGAACTTTGCATACATTTCATCAGTAATCGGTAGATACGACAATAAACTCAGTTCATTTACAGTCAAATCAGGAGCAAGGTCCTCTTCAGTTTCGTGAAGAAAGTTCCTACTCAGTTGATCGGCAAGAAACATAAGTTTTCCTGGTTTGTATTGGATGTCAAGGTCATATTTCTGCAGACCTAGCATTAGACGTTGAAGTCTTGGTGGTGCTTGATACAGCGGTTTTCGGAATATAGCTTGTAGCGGTTTATGATCAGTTTCAACTGTTACTTTTCTTCCGAAGATGTATTGGTTAAACTTAGCGCATCCAAATACAATAGCTAAAGTCTCCTTCTCAATCTGAGCGTAACGTTCTTGGGCTGTTGTCATTGCTCTTGAGGCATAGGCAATGGGTTTACCTTCTTGTAGAATTACTGCACCAAGTCCCTTTTGACTTGCATCAACTGACAAAGTGAGCGGTATCTTTGGGTCGAAATATCTCAATACCGGTGCATTTGTTGCCATGAGTTTCAACTTTTCGAAGCTTGTTCTTTGAGGTTCATCCCAATGCCACATCGTGTTCTTTTCAAGCAATTCTCTCAACGGAGCACTGACTTCTGACATGTTAGCTATAAACTTTGTTAGGTAGTTTATAAAGCCAAGAAATGTTTGTAGTTCACCTTTGTTACTAGGCGGAGTCATTGACTGAACGGCTCGAAGTTTTTCTGGGTCAGGTTTGACACCTTCTGACGTAAGTACATGTCCAACATATGTAACTTGTGACTTTCTAAGTTCACATTTTTCTGGGCTCAGCTTTAAGTTGTTTGCTCTGACTCGTTCAAGTACTTTAAGTAGTCTTTCATCATGTTCTGTTTGATCTCGTCCCCAAATCAATATGTCATCAATAATTGCGACGGCTCCTTCTACGTCTTCTATCATCTCTGACATTGCCTTTTGAAATATTTCGCTTGCAGAATTGATTCCGAAAGGGAGACGACGAAAACGATATCTTCCAAACGGTGTGTTGAATGTACACAGCTTTGAACTATCCTCTGTTAGCTTGAGCTGCCAGAATCCATTCTTAGCATCGAGCTTGCTGAATACTTTTGCCTGTGGTATGTTTTCAACGACCTCTTCAATTGTTTTGAGTGGATAATGTGGACGTTTGATTGCCAAGTTGAGATCTTTTGGGTCCATGCATATGCGAACTTTTCCATTAGGTTTAATTACCGTTACCATTGAGTTGACCCACGGGGTCGGTTCATCTTGTTTCACAATAATGTCATTGTCCACCATTCTTTGTAGTTCATCTTTAATTTTGTCTTTTAGAGCAATCGGCACTTTACGCGGTGCGTGTACTACAGGTTTTACTGTAGAATCAATTGTCAGTGACGTTTCACCTGGAATGCACCCTATGCCCTTGAATACATCTGCATACTTGCTATTAATGTCATGCGGAATCTCGCTTTGTTTATCAACAGCATGCATTCTCTGTATCAGATTAAAATCTAGGCATGCTTTGCCTCCTAGTACAGTTGTCGCATCAATATCATTAATGTAGAAGTTAATGTTACGAGTAGTTGTTTTGTATTTACATGGAATTTTAACCATGAATTGTGGTTTTATGCTATGACCTGAATATGATTTCAATCCTGTGTCTGGCTTTGATTTTGGGAGATTCAGTTTCAGTTGTGTATATGATTTCGTCGACATCACATTACATTTGGTTCCTGTGTCAAGCTGCATTTTGATTGGTTGGTTATTTATAAGTAGGGTTTCATGCCATGTGTCTTGCTTCTATTGCACCTACATATAGCTCATCGTCTGATGACGTGTTTGATTCTGATTGGTCGACTGCATGGATTTTCCTACGAGGGTCTCGACCTTTAACTTTCTTTGAATAGTTATTTTGTTTTGTTTTGCAAACAGATTCAAAATGATTCATCTTATGACATTTGTTACAGGTCCTACCTTCGGCTGGACATGCGTCCAGTTTGTCATGAATCCTTCCACATTTTCCGCATTTCCTATCCCGATTATATTTCTTAGTATATTTCTTTGGACCACCTTGTGCACCCTTATGTCTGCTCTTTAAGGCATGCACTGTCGGATCTTCTCCATTCATTGATTTGCATTGCTGTTTTGAGAGTTCGTATGTCCTTGAAATGTCTAAGGCTTTCACCAATGTTAGTTCACTGCCTTCTCCAATAAGTTTCTCTCTGATTTTTGTAGATTTCACTGCGAAAACTATTTGGTCTCGGAGCATTTCTTCTCTATTGGTATAACCACAATCCTTTATTAATAATTGTAGATCGGTCACGAATTGATCAAATGTTTCTGTATCTGATTGCTTTCTAGTTGTGAACTTGTATCTAGCATAAAGTTGATTACTTTTTGGTCTCACATAATTCTCAAAGTTTGTGTAGTAGGTATTCAACAATTTTGCATCGGCTGGATCTAATGTCCACGTTGAATATATTCAATTCAATTCAATTCAATTTTATTGCTCGAACTCAATTACAATAATTGGTTTAGGCACAATGGATAATAGAAGTACATATATAATAAAGTATAATAAACACAATGATGATGAAATTTAGACAATTTACAATGTAAATATATATATTGGTTTTATATTAATTTGTGGTTTCTTATTTCTAAACAGTTTGTTATAAAGTTGGAAGACATCTTCAATACAAATGAAAACTTGTTATTGAGTAGAAGTTTTACTTTTTCATTGTTGCTCATAAATTTGTATTGTTTGTATATGGAACTTATTTTGTTACTAAAATCATCTCTCTGTGTCTTATAAAAATTGCAATAAAAAAGAAAATGAAATTCATCTTCAACAGAGATATTACATATTGGACATATTCTTTGTTCTAAAGGTATTTGAAGATGTCTCCCTTTTTCAATCATTAACTGATGAGAGCTTGTCCTAAGTCTGCAAATCATGGCCCTATCCAATACATTGGTCAGTTTATCAACATAAGCTGGTCTCTCCCCACTTTCGTAGACTCCCATAAAGAAATTTAGTTTGGCATTATTCTTTAAATTTGAATTTTGTGTTTGTTGGCACGTATCTTTAATTCTTTGCTTGACTTGATTTAAATTTGCTTTGAGCATAAAATTATTACTGTTCAAATAACTAAAACCCAGTGAGTTTAAAATATTGTGGACTTTCTTGATCCATGGATTTGTATTTTTTGTGAGGTTATAAATGTCGTATGCTAGACTGTTTATATTATTAATTAAATGATTATAAAATCCTAAAATTGCAGAGCTTATTTTACTTGTGATGGGTAATCTAGCTAATTCTGCTCGACACGCATCATTAGAAGTTTTACAATGAACTCCAAGAATTTCTTTAATGAATTTGATATGGAACTTTTCAATAAAATTTGATGTATCATTTTTAAGAGAAAAATCTATGCCCCAAATTTCACAACAATAAAGTAATATAGGAGAAACAAGAGAGTCATCATATTTTGTTGAACTTGTTTCAGACTTCAAGTTTTGAAATAAACTTTTGAAATTATTAATAATGTTTTTTTGAAATTGGTTATTGTTATCATCCTTTTTATTGAGTCTTTTATAGAAATTAACAAAAGACTCACATGGAAGTTTTATATTTTCTGATTTGGATTTTCTATCCAGTTTATTTAAGAGATTCCAAAAAGATTTTGGGTTCTTATCATCTGTGTCTGCTAACTCTGTACATATTTTCTTTTTGTACAGTTTCTCCTCATATTTATTTAGACGCCTTAATTTTGACCTTAATGAATAAAATTTCTTCCTGTATTCAGCATTTTCAGGATATTTTCCAACAAGTTTTTGATAGTTTTTAACAGAATTATATAGATCTTTACAGTTTTCAGATGTCCAAGGTTTGGCCTTAGGTTTTATAGTTTTACTGCTTAGTGGTTTTGTTATCAATTTAGCAGACTTTTTTGCACAGTCTAATAAAATAGAACTCAAGTTATTTACAGCAGTATCAGTGTCGATAAATGATGCACCTATGAAATCTTGCATCTGTTTACAATTTATTTCACTATTAATGTTTTGTTTATATTTTTCAATAGCCTCTGGGGTCCACAAAAATTTACCTGGGAGGGGATCCAGTGGACATTGATATTCCTTGCTTCTAGTACCAAAAGAAGCAAATATTGTACAACTTATGGCACAATGGTTTGAAAGAGCAGTAAAATCATGTACCTCAAAGTAACCAATACTATTAAACAAATCTTGTGACACTAAAATATAATCTACTACACTACACCCATTGTATGTAATACAAGTGAAATTACCTAGACAGTCACCTATTTTGCGACCATTTAAAATCCGTAGACTTGACTCTTTACATAAATTTAGTAAAAGTTTTCCACTATTATTTAAAAATTTAGAGTCTTTATTATTTCTTGGCATGAAATGATCTTCTAAATATTGATCATCTTCAACAAACTTACAATTGGAGTTATCATTTACTATAAAATCTGGTTTTGTACCTGTATATGCATTGAAATCTCCTTGTACCATAACATGGCCAAATTTACTATAGTGAGAAATATCTTTTGAGAGTTTATCAAAAATGAATTCGATGCCATGTTCATAAAAATTAGAATTTTCTGGAGAAATATAAATTGTTGCTAAGTAAATATCTTTAGTCAGCTTAAAAAAGGTTTTATTAAGTTTGATCCATAGGATGTCAGGGTGACTGTTAGGTAATTTAGTTAACCCTTTGGTAATGTCATGTTTAACAAATATACTTATACCACCAGAATTTCTTCTAGCATTTTTATGTTTTTTTCTACAACTACTAGAAAATAAGTAAAAGTTAGGAATAGATATTTCTTTGTCTAATTTGTTAGACCATGTTTCAACAAAGCTAACTATATTGAACTTTAAAATACTTTTAAGAAAAAATGGATCTGATAATTTATCAGAACTTAAGCCTTCAATATTCCAAACTGCAGATTTCAGTGAATTTTCTGCCATGATGACATTTACATAGAAAACCCGATTACTAATGGTGAATAAAATTTTTAAATAGCATTATACATGTGATAATAATGATGATATGGTATATACAATGCATGAGATAATAAAAACTCAATACATGTAGTTTTGAGACAAATAAACACACTAATAATAGAAGAAAAAAGATATATATATATATATGAAACAAAGCAAAATACATCCCAGTATATTTGGGAATATAGTTGTTCCTACAATGCAGTAAATAACACCTATACACATTTTGTGTACTTAAAGATATACATGTACAATGTAATCATAAGTAATATACATCACGACCTTTATCGCCAACCCATAACATGAGATAGTTACATTTTGCCTCTTCATTTTTACTTTTTAATGGTCCATCAAACATAAACTGACAATGTTGTTTGAATGTTTTCCATGCGGTTGGTAGGTCATTACTGTCCCAATCCATTCGGGGTGTGTGTCCAACTGCTGCTTCCATATTTTGTATCCTTCGTTAAAACGGACGATTTACACAACTTTTGACATTGTATACAGTCCTAGATGGCACAAATATGTTTAGATTTTCGCGGATTTAACCTGACACCATGTCAAGTATGGCGAGTTAGTCAGACATGTTTACTAGAATATATGTTTATTAATAGATTTAAGATATGACGTACAGAGGCTGGTATGGATATAAATAGAAATACGTTAGTTTGTGCTTTGTTATTGATTATCATTAGGGGGAAGGTTGGCGCCAAAAAACTAGTTTAACCCCGCCACATTTTAATGTGCCTGTCCTAAGCCAGGAATCTTTATCAAAGCTTATGTTTGTATTTAGTCGAATTTTTGTTAATTGTTTTTTGTCAAGAAGAGGGTCTTTCAATGCACTTTGGGATTGGGCTTGAATCATATGTATTTTATTTTCAATCCAGGGGCCAATTGAAAAACAGCGAGCAGCGACCGCTGGTCACATTGAAGGCTGCTGGCTGTTTTCCATTGTGGATATTTAAAATATACGTTTATAATGTAGGTTGTGTCGCGTACACTTATTCCACATCTCATTTTCTTCTACTGAATTGAACATTTGTGACAGTAACCTCCCTCATATCTACTAGACAACGAATCCAATTCAAACTCATATATGAAGAATACTGAAGGGGCCAAATGGGGATACTCTATAATATATAGTATAAGAATGTTATCTATTTGATTCTTAATGCACAGAATGCATTCTAATGTTTGTAATTAAATTTAACATGACATATTATGAAGGCTGGGATCGATGTAAAATAGTTATTGCATTCGGATTTGGGTTGTCAGTAAGATCACCCCCTCCGGCCTCCGCCCTTCGGGTCGATCTTTTACTGACACACCGCGTCCTCGTGTAATAACTATTACTGAGTAATTTTTGTTTTCCTTTTTATGTAAGATATTATTAAAAATTCTTGTGTTCCTAACAATGTGATACAAAATAATCCCCTAAAGGCCTTTTATCGGTGAACATTACCTGCCCTACAATAATGTTCATAAGGGTATCGATTTTGTCAACTTATAGATAACCTAGATTATTATTTGTTTTAGTTTATCATAATCTGTTTATTCATGGTTTGAAGTGAATCTATAAAAGGCCAGATAAATGTATAATGGCGAGGACTACGTTTTTCTTTTATGTAAGTACAGCTTATTCAAGTTTTCGCGGACAGGTACTTGAATTTCAGGTGAGTTTTTAAACAGATGCTTGATTTTGTTTTCAAGCTTTGTTGCTTTTTATTTGTCTTTGTTGTTACTGCAGTCCCTTTTACCAAATCAGATGTTTAAAATCGTTGTTTAATGGCAAGACCTTTACGCCGTATTGCCAAATTTTTGTCGGAATGAAATTCAACTTTCAGTGGTCAAATGTTACTACATATTTCACTTCTATTCTATTAAACCATTAATTTATAAAAATTAGATATTGGAATGTAATTTAGCGTAGTTTTCAAAGAAAAACACATATTTTTTAGATCTGAAGAAAATGACAACTCGGTGTTTAACTAAATAGCTGTTTAATTATTTACAAACGCCATTAATTTTTACTATGGCCCATCCATTTATGTGTGTCTACACATGAACATGTTAGATGAACATGTCAAGATGGAAGAGTGAAAGGAAATTTATAAGGGAAGATGTGGAACTTTTTAGTATTCACAGCGATGGCTGCCATGTTGTTTCGGTCAGATTTAAATACACGCCACGTTTCCGGTAAATCACGGAAACCACCATCGTATAATAAAAAAGCACCTTATAATAGAAAAGCACCTTAACACGTATATTTGTATTTGTTTAACCTCTTTGAGGTTTTTATTATGCAATAAAGTTCTATAATAGAAAAATACCATCTTATTATAAAAAATCACCTTATAATAGAAAAGCACCTTATAATAAAATAGAAAAACACCATCTTATAATAGAAAAGCACCATCTTATAATAGAAAAGCACCATCGTATAATAGAAAAGCACCATCTTATAATAGAAAACCACCATCTTATAATAAAAAAGCACCTTATAATAAAAAAGCACCTTATAATAGAAAACCACCTTATAATAGAAAAGCACCATCTTATAATAGAAAAGCACCATCTTATAATAGAAAACCATCATCTTATAATAGAAAAGCACCATCTTATAATAGAAAACCACCATCTTATAATAAAAAAACCACCTTATAATAGAAAAGCACCTTATAATAGAAAAACACCATCTTATTATAAAAAAGCACCTTATAATAGAAAAGCACCTTATAATAGAAAAACACCATCTTATAATAGAAAAGCACCATCTTATAATAGAAAAGCACCATCTTATAATAGAAAACCACCATCTTATAATAAAAAAAACACCTTATAATAGAAGAGCACCTTATAATAGAAAACCACCATCTTATAATAGAAAAGCACCATCTTATAATAGAAAACCACCTTCATATAATAGAAAATCACCATCTTATAATAGAAAAACACCATCATATAATAGAAAACCACCATCTTATAAAAGAAAAGCACCATCTTATAATAAAAAAATACCTTATAATAGAAAAGCACCTTATAATAGAAAAGCACCTCATAATAGAAAACCACCATCTTATAATAGAAAAGCACCATCTTATAATAGAAAACCACCTTCATATAATAGAAAATCACCATCTAATAATAGAAAAGCACCATCTTATAATAGAAAACCACCATCTTATAATAGAAAAGCACCATCTTATAATAAAAAAGCACCTTATAATAGAAAAGCACCTTATAATAGAAAAGCACCTCATAATAGAAAACCACCATCTTATAATAGAAAAGCAACATCTTATGATAGAAAACCACCTTCATATAATAGAAAATCACCATCTTATAATAGAAAAGCACCATCTTATAATAGAAAAGCACCATCTTATAATAGAAAACCACCATCTTATAATAGAAAACCACCATCTTATAATAGAAAATCACCATCTTATAATAGAAAAGCACCATCTTATAGTAGAAAACCACCATCTTAAAATAGAAAACCACCATCTTATAATAGAAAAGCAATTAAAAAGACACATAAGACAGCTACGGCGTTCCATAGATTTCCTTATACATTCTTTAAAAGATAAGACCCTATTTGTAACAAAAATATAAGAAGTACTGCAACTGTAATCATAACCCATTATAATTCTAAAAGCATTATTATACATAACTTGCATTTTTTTCAAAGAAGAAGCAAGGTAAGCTGACCACAATGAAACACAATATACATTCATACAGTATGACTGAAAAAGCTGAATTTTAACATCAAATGAACATTTGTAAAATTTTCGTTTCAACATGTTAACCTTTCTGCGTATACTTTGATATTGCCTTTTAATGTTTAATGTCACAATCATCATTCAAGTCATTATAAATCATATGCCCTAAATATTTAAACTCATCAACAAATTCAAAAAGATTTCCACTCTAATAAAACTTAGGTGCATTGTAAATCTTCATAGGTTTAGTCTTAAAAATCATACACATAGACTTTTTAGCAATTAAAAATAATATCATGTTCAACAGCATATTCTTCACATATGGACAAAATTTTCTTTAAACCAGCAACAGATGGACTTATCACATTCATGTCATCAGCATAACTGAAGTTATTCATAGGAAAACCATTTGCTGACAACCAACATTGGCATCAGCTAATTTAAAATTTAAGTCATTTATATAAAAAATTAAACAAATAGGGAGATAAAATTCCTCCTTGGCGAACACCATTACTAACATGAAATTCAGTTGACATAGATTGACCCCATTTGATACAATATACTAGTGCTTGAATTTCAAACCAATTCATTAAAATTCTAATTATAACAGCAGATATGCCATTCCCCATCAATTTGTGTAACAAAGTCCAGTGATTTTCAAAAGCTTTCCTCATGTCTAGAAAACATTCCGTGTTTTACATAAAAAGATACGATCTCTTTGAAAACAAATAGGCACATATCAGTAGAATGTTCTTTCTTAAAACCAAATTGATGATCAAATATAAACAGTTTGTCTTCAGTGCAATTAAGTAGGTGATTTTCCATAACTTTTGATAGAATAGATGTGATAGCAATAGGTCTGTAATTATCCTTGTCTGTAAGGTCACCGTTTTTAGACTTTAAAATTGGAACTAAAACAACTCTGGTAAAGTCCTTTGGAACAATCCCATGTGGTGTCAACATAGACGACAACAGCATTGACAATAACACAACTAAGTTATGCGGAGCAAATTTTAAGTGAATATGCGTATTTCTGAGTAAAACTATGTTTTGGGAACCAATATCAATACCTTTTTTAAGTTTTTCATGTTCAGCGACAAGTCCGTCACAATCAGCAGCTTTACCATTAACAGTAATAATTGCACCCTCTGTAACAGTACATTCTTGAACAAATTGACGAACAGGTTCCTCATACGTAGAATTTTTGACAGAGTTTAACAGAGTGTTAAAGTGTTCTTTCCACATTTGTGCAATTTCAAATGCTCCAGTTGCACCATTGACTTTTGTGAAAGAGGAATGTTCTTATTTGTTTCGTTCTTAATTCCGTTCCAAAAACCACGCCGATATCTTTACTTGACAGTTTATTTGCTAATGCATTAGCACGATTCTGGTCATCCTCCTGGCGACATCTCCTCAAGGCGTATTTAAAAGACAAACGTGTCGAAGTCATTAATTTGAAAATTGGTCCATACCAGGGTTCTCAAAACGACTGCCATAACAAAAAAGCTTCGCGGGCCATATCATAAGAGTCCTTACATGCTAATTTCAACCAGGCACACAATTATAATGGTTTTTTTTTTATTTCTATAAAGCGGTTCACAAGCAGTTTTGATACACGCAAAAATATCACAGTACAATTTTTCCAAACTATCTTTGTGGTTAATGTCACTTCAGTTAACATCCGTGCACTGTAAACAATCAAGCGGAATATGTATATTGCTAAGTGAGTCAGATACATTTTCTTGGTACATTTTTATATCCTCTTCACTACATTTGTCCCATTTTACAGTCTTGATCCCCTCTGGAATGTTATGTTCATTAAGCACACAGCCGTTGTGCAGTTTCAAAATGTTAGTAGAAAATGAAACAGGAAAGTGATCAGATGAAATAAAGTTTGTGTCAACACGAATATATTACAATTTGATCTGTTACTTGAGCCAGTTGTTACAATATGATCTATCCAGGACACAGTACCATGAGCCTCACTTTTGATGTTTACACATGTTAAGCATTTTTTTCAACTTATAAACCCTTTAGATCACGGCATGACGCCAAAGCGTAAGTTTTTATACATTTACATATTTGATCTTTCATTAATGGACATTAAGGTTGTTTATTTAAGAGGGTTTTTTTTTCATGTATTTTCTCTTTTTTCAGTAAAATTGTATGTCGGATGTTCACCCCCCCCCCCTTTTTGACCACTTGCGGTCTACACATATTAAATCCGTTACAGTAATATACTTACCTGTAAATGTTTTTGCTTTATTTATCCTTATTTACAACCCCTTTTCCCTTCATTTCAAGAAGGGGAAAGGAAGGTCAACAAGAAGGTCAACAAGCATACTGCGACACTATTTATAATCGTAGTGGAATTAACCATATGTGGATTTTGAAAAACTCAAAAGATTTGTTAGATCATTTTAAATCTAGATCATTTTCTGAGGTTCACTCTTTGAAAACGTTCGATTTTTCAACTTTATACACCACCTTACCACACGAAAAACTAAAATGTCGCCTGAAAAAACTTCTCGAAAAAGCCTTTTCAAACTCAAGGAATTTTGTTGTTTTAGGTTATAATTCTACATTCTTTTCCAAAACATCTTTCAAAGATAAAATTTGTTACACACTAGAACAAGTTTGCAGTATGCTTGATTTCCTCATTGACAACATATTTGTCACCTTTGGAGGAGAGATTTTTCAACAACAAATCGGCATTCCAATGGGTACAAACTGTGCTCCTCTCCTCGCCGATTTGTTTTTATACTCTTACGAGACTGAATTTCTTCAGGGACTCGTAAAGAACAAGAAGATGGAAGAGGCAAGGTCATTCAATCTTACATTCAGATATATTGATGATGTCCTTTCTGTCAATAACACTTCATTTGGTAGTTGGATTCCTTCAATATATCCTCCGGAATTGGAGATTAAAGAGACCACCAAATCTAATTGCTTCACGTCTTTCTTGGATTTGCACCTCGAATTTGACCCAGGTGGTCATCTCAGTACAAAAATTTACGATAAACGAGACGATTTTAATTTTCAAATTATTAATTTTCCTAATCTACAGAGCAATATACCTACTTCTCCTGCATACGGTGTTTATATTTCTCAACTTATTAGATATGCCAGAGCTTGCACACATTTCACAGATTTTCTGATCAGACACCGGTTTCTTCGTGACCGACTTTTGAAGCAGGGCTATAAGAAAATACGTCTCATACGATCCCTAAAAAAATTCTTTCTTCGTTATCAGCCACTAGTAGAAAAGTTCAAAATTGAGTTAAAAGAAATAATAGTTAATTGTTTTAATTAGTGTTTGACTGGTCTGCTGTACTGAGATGATCACCTCAATATCCCTATTGTGTCTCACAACTATGTTGTGTTCTATGGTCATTACCGGATCCTGAGATCGCAATGGAAGAGGGAGGTTTGGCGCCATAAAACCTGGTTTAACCCACCATTTCCTTTGAAATGCCTGTACCAAGTCAGGACCATTGCGATCCACCAGTTCTCCGGAATGACTGATTCGTTTTTGTCATTTTCTCTGGACTATGAGATTGATCATTCAAGTTCGGTAGTTTTGTTATTACCTTTATTTATTTAAGCTAGGATCCATTGCGTTGTTTATTTGTAATGTCCAAGATTTTGACCCGTACACTTGTAAGGGAAGGACCATTTAACTTGAAATGGGGGGGGGGGCTTGTTTTTTTTTTTAATCAGAAATTTTTTTTCCCCGCAGAGCGCAGACAAATATTTATTTTTTGAAGGCGTCACGACAAAATATATTTTTTCTTTATCAGCATTATCTTTTATAGCAGAAATCCTTCTTCAGAATATTTTTTTCTTACCCTCAGCTGCCGAAAAATATATTTTTCATCAAAAACAGTTTTCAGAATAGATTTTTAGGAAAAAAACCAAGCCCCCCTCCCTTCAAGTTAAATGGTCGGTCCCTAAGACCTTGTAAATTTTCTACGCTCTCACTGTAAGTTAATATGTCAATCAGATATGATGTTTATTGATAAATACTATTTGTTTTCATTTTGACTTATATTAATTTTTGACACTACAATTATGTTTTTTCTTTCATATAATATTTTTCTTCAAATATCATGATTCATTGTATGCAGAGTGCAAATAGGTAATTTGTATTTTTGATGTTCTTTAAGTATTTTTGTTGTATGTATCATACAATGTATATTCTTTTTGTCATGTTTATTAGACTATGTACTTAGCAGTCTTCGAATTTAGCCACAAGTCTGACGGCCCTGGCAAGTAAAATAGCTTTCGGACCAGTAAAATTTCTTTAAAATATGGAATTACAAGCCAATTATATGTAAAGAAAAATTCTAAAAATAGTGTGGCTCCTGCAGGGTTTAAAACAACCTTCGACCTGAGAGCTTTTTAAGGGCGACTTCCGACCTTCACTTCATAAAATCGACCTATGCCAAAAAACGACTTGCGACCTCCACCAAAATATACCTTTTAAAAGCGACCTTGCGACCTCATGTCCCCTTTAAAAGCGACCTTGTGACCTGAGGGGGGTACCCTGCGGGAGCCCCAATGCTAGTTTTCGGGCTTGTGCTTCAAAAAGTTAACCGTCAAGACTGACTTAGAACTGGTAGTTTTTATATTTTCAGTTTTTCGCCCTCTCTGGAGGTATATTTAGCTGTTCAAAGTCAAGAAATAACACTTCTGAAAGTTTAGTCGTCTTTCTTGGACCGTTATAATCCTTTCAATATAATACTCCTAACTCGCATTTTCAAAGAAAGTATTCAAAAAGAGATATTTTACCCCATATCGTTAACATACAGGTTACATTTACGTGCAAATTATCTCATTCAGTTTAAGACTAACAAATATTTTAATCTTTTTTTAAAATATTTTTTATGGTATATTAGTAAACCAAAGTTATAGATCGTAGATGATCAATATAATCTATCAAGACAGAGAATATGGGGTCATAAATAATCTGAAAAATTGAAGATCAAATCTAAATGGTCCTTTTTTGGGTATATTTTCAGTTTCAAACATGGTGGGTTGAAACAGGTAGTGTTACCCTAATCCTCGCTCTTTCGATGTTGCATTTTGGTCCGGAATTAACAAAACATGGTTAGGTTGATCATAACTGTCTGGTCCTGTGAGAAATCTTGCCATTTTCTTACAATGGTTTCTATTGAAATTATTGACAGTTTTAAGAGTTAGCTCCCTTTCTTACAATTTTCCAATGCATTCTATATATTTTTTTTCTCTCAGGACCAACGCTTGTTTGGAAAAAGAGTTTAAAATATCGAATCAGGGTGCTAGTAGGAGTAACATATCAAAAATAAAGTGGTGTAGGCTTTCCACCCATGAATCGCTTTTTGCATGGTCCTTATAAAAAGTGGTACTTAATAACTATAATACCACTGTTTTATATTTTGACTGATTATATAAATTCATGTACTTTATACCAGTTAAAAAGGTTCAAATATTTATTTGTTATCTGTGTCATTAAATCATAATTGTTTGTCATGTCATTGCCCCTCGAGGGCCCTTAATTCGTCAATAAACTTGTATTCTTGTATTCTTGTACTTCTCTATATATCCTTCCAATTATTTTGATTAAAATGCGGCTATAATGAAAATAATATCTCTGTGGAGCCTAGTATAATACGACAGCATCACGTTGAACCCTGACTGAAAGTTGGTGACCCAATACAGAAAGTGAATTGCTCCGGACATGTGCAGCCCGGTCCCAAAGCTTCTTGCACATACATTATGTGTTTGACTGCCAATGCATATTTGACATAAGACGAATTGTACAAATAAATCATTTTTCCAGATAAACTCTTTCATAAGTTAATGTTGTTGGTCCTTTGAATTATATTTACTTAAAAATGGAAAAACATATCATTGCAAATCTTATTGAAAACACGGGCAAGGATTGCAACAAAGATTTTAATGAAAACAATTTACTTAATTTTAGTCTAGGAAAAAGGAATTTTTGGGAATACGCAAACTGTGAGTCACCCTTATCACTGTTCCTGTTGTAGCAGTACAAAAAACAATCAAAATTTGACAGACATGAACAACCAATGAAAAAAATAGACATTTTACATTAGATGATAGACATATAGAAGCATGTACTCGTATCTAAATGTAGTGAACAGTTAAAAAATCCTGTACCGGCATGTATCAAAATATAGTGGTTGTATGACCCTACAATTTGTATCTTATATGGTCATATTAATTGCATAATTTGTTTATTATTGCTTTACAAATAGGTCAGATATAAAACAGGGGGATCATTTTTTTTCTTGATTTTATTTCAAGGGGGTACAAATTTTGTGTAGAATTCTTATAAGGGGATCAAGAAAATTCTGGAGGTCTGTTTTCAAAATGACCAGCACCCTTACAGGTAAATCAAAGCACTAAAGCGTTTAAAGACAGAGCTAAATCTAAGCACTAAAATAAAGAACGATCTGTTTTTCACCAACTTGAAACATCAATTTTGTTCGTTTGCTCCGTCCGCTTAAACATTTGTTATAAAATCCGTAATTAGGCTCCACCCACTTGAATATATATGATATATTGATTAAATTAAAGGTTAAAGG
Source organism: Arcuatula senhousia (assembly GCA_963971305.1). Lineage (NCBI taxonomy): Eukaryota > Metazoa > Mollusca > Bivalvia > Mytilida > Mytilidae > Arcuatula > Arcuatula senhousia. Next base: position 3,508,420 of record OZ020317.1, on the reverse strand, counting down.
TCAACAATGCTTAAGTGTACATCAACTTTAGTGTATCAATATGTGAAATGTAGTGCATATCTATATCGTATTTATTATAGGGGTATAAAGATGAACCTCTCAGTTAAGACCACCTGTATGACATTTAAAACATTGAAACAATAATTATATAGATGAATATTCTATAACAGATCCTCTGGTAGGAATTTTGCCTGACCGATTTACCCTGTCTTGACGAAAAAAAACCGCAAATATCATATAGCTATATGACTACATTGAGCTCTGCTCAATCAAAAATGATAGATCCCTAAATAGGTGATTTAAATCCAAACATGTTTTGATTACTCAGACGAAAAATTATCTACGTCGAGACATATCTGCCTAGTAAAAATAATAAGAAAGATGTATATTGATGGAATTACGACGTGTATCGAGTAAAGAACAAACATATAAAAGATTTATTATTACAAATACCAAAACGCGGGTACAAACGGTAAATTTGGATATGCTATATATCGATATTTCAAGGAGTAACCTTTCATCAGTAGCATTTAAACCAAAACAATGGAAGGTCAAAATCCAAAACAGTTGAAAACGAAAAGTACTCAAAACCAAAATGTTCGAACAAGGAAGCCAAATCCAGCACCGAGGATATCGACCATGTGCATTACAAGGAAAGAAACCTGGTGTTTTCATCAATTTTGAATTTAACAATCGGAAATATCAGCGACAATATATTAGAAATTTTATGGTAATTCGTGTCAGACAAGTCTGACTACCAGGCTTGTGATTACCCTCGGGGACCTCTGGTCCACCAGCAACGGTTATCGCCCAGTGGTTTCAAAATTACAAATACCAAAACGCGGGTATAAACGAGTAATTTGGATATGTTATATATCGATATTTCAAGGAGTAACCTCTCATCAGTAGCATTTAAACCAAAACATTGGAAGGTCAAAATCCAAAACAGTTGAAAACGAAAAGTACTCAAAATCAAAACGTTCGAACAAGGAAGCCAAATCCAGCACCGAGGATATCGACCATGTGCATTACAAGAAAAAAAAACCTGGTGTTTTCATCAATTTTGAATTTAACAATCGGAATATTCTCCCTTTCTAGTAATGATTTGTTGCCTTTGAGATTTCCTTCAATTTATCCTTTATTTGGGAAGGGATAGTCAACAGTGTATGGGGCTGGGTATCGTAAATTGAGTATAGGGATGGGGATAGTGTAAGGTGTAACGGGATGATTAATGGGGGATTTATTTACTATTAGAATACTGTATGATTTCTATGTTGCTTGAAGTGATGATATCTTTTTTTTGTTAATTGGAATATTGTTCCCATTCGCAATCTGATAACAGTACAGTATTTTTAAGTTTTCAGTATTGATGCGATGTTATATTTACGGTATCAAGAAATTACAGTTAAAATGCTAAAACAAACACTATAAGATTAAGGGGGAGGGTAAAATGACCTTATCAATTTATGGACGTAGCATATTTTTGGTATGGCAAATTGGAAACGATTTGTTTGAATAATATGCGTACAGCTTATGCTTTTCATTTAGACTGAATCAAAGTTTTATATAAGGTGTTTGACATGCAAAGATTTATGTGAAGACTGCTCTTTTTATTAGACCCATGTCCTAATGATTTTACTCAAATATATTCGTTACATGTACTGATTTAAAATATCTATTACATTTCAATGAGTGATTTTCAAATCAAGAGACAATATAATATACATTTACATAACCACTTAAAATGCATCTCCATGGAGATATGATATAGATCTCCATGATAACATATAACCTCTTTCATAACCTGGTCAGAAGGGCTGCATTCACTTCTACTATATTTTAAGAACAAAATAAAGTTTTGATCATCTCCCCCTACTTACAATAAACTAGAGTTATCTTTGCTTGGTGTGCTAGCAAATCTTGAAATAAAAAGAATACAATGTTTTCTACAAATAAGTTCGATTTCATACTTACCAACATGATTTATACACAATATCTTTGTTTTATAATTTCAAATCACATAATCTTTGTTAAAATGATGATAAATTTTAAATGCCAATTGTAATTCAAGTTTATGTTCATTATTGTTTATATTCATTTATATTGCTATTTGTCATATATATGATTCACATGCTTGCGTCCAAATGATAAACATCTTCTTTTATTCTTCGTCTCTTTGCAATATTTTGCAGTGTTCCTAGCAAAGGCAGTTTGCAACAGGCCCAAGTCCCTGACCCTATATAAAGCCTAAAACACAGTCTGCTACCCCATTCAACCAGTCTACCAGCTTGTTTCCCAACACACACACAAAACTCGACCTGACACGGGGTTAAACTAGTTTTTTGGGCCCAACCCTCCCCCTATCAATATACCTAGACAAAGCACAAAAACTAAACACACAATAAAATTCAAATCGATCGAAGTCCAATTCCACTAGGGAAAACCTAAGACAAAAAACAAGAACAAACAAAAGGATGGTAGAGGAACTCTCTATAGATATTCATCGCCCTGTTTATTATATGAATAGTTGGGATTAATGTCACAAATATAATGAATCAATTATTGAACATCAAGAACTAGTAAAACAAATATTTTTTTATCGTTGGAAACCCAGTAAGAAATTTATAGAATTTTACACTATTCAATCTCAATTCTAGTTGTGGGGGAAATAAGTGATCATAAGGGCCAAAAGCAGCAATTAGAAGAATGGATTTGGTGCACAATTAGTATTGAGTTTATATAAATACCTTTTGTGTCAAATTTGTATTGAAATTTCCCATGATTTGAGTCCACAGTGGAATGCATGTGCTTTAAGCAGAGCAAATGACTTTCCAAAGAAAATGTCGCGGCCTTGGCTTTGAATCAATTAAGACTCCTGAACAAAGCTCTTAGACTTCCTTTTTTTAATATTGCAGGTTTACGTCAAAGTCATGAATGAAATAAAGAACTACATATAATTAGTAGAGGAAATATGGCAGACATTGAAAAGAAAGAAAAAGAGAACTTCCTCAGACATGCTATTCTTGTGGTGGATCATTGTAAAGATGCCTTAACATCGTTGATTGAACGTGATATCACACTTAAAGGAGTTACGTTCGAGCAGTTTCTGAATAACAACCAACATGATATATTCCACATGTGTAAAGAAAAGATATGTCACTGTGGATTGAGCCCAAATGTTCCACGTGTGTTTTTTAAATCTCAAGTTGAATTACTTTTTGACATAGGACTAGGAGCTGCCAAGCCTGGCATTACATCAGAAGTTATAGACATGACTCTTGCTAGATGCTTGCTGGTTAATTTCTGTTTTGATGTGTTTTGGAATTACAATTTACAATACCATAGAAAAGCCTTAGAAGATTTTTTGCATTCAGAAAAACATACGATTTATCACCTTTGGCAGTACAATTCGAGATGCTGTCATTGTCCAACGGTGTTTAATTCGACTCTGAAATTTTCAAAGGTCAACCAATATGAATGGCAATCTATGTTCCACAAGCCTTTACCACAACCACCATGTCGTATGAAGACTCGAGCAAATGCTTTTCCGTGTAACAGTCTATGTGATTATGAAGCTCAGCAAACTGTAACAGTATCAAGTCTTAGCGCTAAACTACAGAAAATAATACTTGATAACTGCTGTACTTTAAGAAAATTTATTGAAAATCTCATTGACATTCGTAACTTTAATTATGGTCATGCAGAAAATGCAAGAATGACAGATTCTGACTTTGAAACAATGAAGAATGAGATAACTGGAATTATTTATCACATTGGAGCACTGTGTGGAAAAGATCAAGAAGTGAGGACAGCTGTCGGTGTCACATTGAGAGATAGTTTAGATCACAACCTTGTGGAGAAATACAAGGAGTTGATGAGTGAGATATACCAGGTAACTATTAATATAAATTACAACAAAGTTCCAGACAATAAATTTTGCTACGCCTGACGCGCGTTTCATCTATTCAAGACTCACCAGAGGCGCTCTACCAAAAGTTGAAAATGCCAAGTACTATATGAGTATGAAGAGCATAGAACAATAATACCAAAAATTTTGAATGAGAAACCAAATTATAACTAAGACCAACCTATGTCTGGCGTAGAAAGAACCTTAGGGTTTTGATCATTTATAAATTTAAACAGGTAATTCATAGCTTTGATGTGTTCATCATCACAAAAGTGTTGATTCATGATTTATTCATAATAAAACGATATAATAATGATAAACTGTTGATACATGTACTTTAAGACCTAGACGCGTCTATATACCATCTAAAGCTATCCTACATCGTAGTACGTGGCTACGTAGAAACGGTGACGTCACAGTTGAATATTTGGTTGAAATGAACGTAAATACCACGGAAAAATTAAACCCACGGGGAAGAGGGTATATTTTAGACTTGGTCACATTTTTAAGACAGAAATTTTGACACCTAAAAGGATGTCTTTAGACCATCCAATCTTACATTTTACATATTTTATACACTATAACCACTATATTTTGTCAATGTGTTCACCTAATTAAATTTAATCTTCGATTTACTTGTTTTTAAGACGCCATGCCTGATTTTAAACTTTGAATTTATCTTTACATTCTTCGATGACCCTCTGTGTTATTTTAATAATTTTAGGACAAAGAGTTTACAATTTTAAAATAGAAAAAAAACTATTGCTATTGAAACAATGACTTTTATTTTAGGCATGAAAAACTATAAACCTTTTGGTGTTAAAATTTTCTTCAAAAAGTTATATCTAATTTTGTTTCAATTATACCTTTATTGAGACGTCCAAACAAAAAACACGTCTAAGACAATTTCTAGAAACAGATAAAGATGGTCAAAGACGGTCCAAACTTGGTCTTAAAATTTGACTTGAGACCATCTTAGACAAATTTTTGGATACTGCCCCTAATTCTTGTGACATGAAGTTTGGAATATTGCCATGAATATACTAAGCTAACACTATTCATCTAACGTGTCTCTTTAAACATATATATATGTTTTATATACCATGACGTTTTAGAATTTGCAACGACAAAATGAAAAGGTACAAGAGTTAAAGGCTAACATTGACGGGTTAAAGAGTTGTGTTGAAATAACCAATAAAAAAGTTGATGACACAAATATAGAACTTGTCAGTACAAACACAAGAGTTGATGTCATTTCCAACAGAATTGATGACACAAATACAGAACTTGACAAAACAAACACAAGAGTTGATGTCATTTCCAACAGAATTGATGACACAAATACAGAACTTGACAAAACAAACACAAGAGTTGATGTTATTTCCAACAGAATTGATGACACAAATGCAGGATTAGAGACATTACAAACAAAAATGGAAGACACAGATCAACATTTAGGTAAAAAAATAGTATTATTCAAATTTATATTGTATGAATGTAAAATTCAATAAATGCTATTGCTATCTGTCTGCCTAATCACAATTTTAGAATTCTAGAATTAGTAGAAGAAAATTGAGTTATACTATATGAAAAGGGAAATTAGATGTCTGAATTTTGTACGTGGCCTTACTTAAAATGAACTATGCCTTTATTTCGAGTTTACTGGTTTGTTGCTGGTCTCACATAAATGCCCCATTGGTGTCGGCCTTTGGTTCTTTCATATATGACTGTATGTTGCAAATACAAACGTTCTCCCCTAATGGTATACAAATACAATGACATTTCTTTATGATTATCTCCAAATTTCATCTAAAGTTTCATTAAAATCATTTAGCAGTTCAGGAGAAGCTATTGATATAAGATGAAGGGACAGACGGATGGAAGGTCAGGCACATGTGGGAGTGATTCCTTAATACAAAATAAAAACAATTGCGGCAAACGATCTAAAACTATAAAGAACAAACCATTCATGGGTTTACTAAGTTTAGCTCTGTTAAAACAACATAACTGCAGAATATATTGAAAGCAGCAAAACTCTAAAACTGAGGTGTGTTTAAATTCTCTTTCATATATAAATACATTTGTTTCATCTAAAAAACTGAAAATTATATCGTTTATATTTCAAAAACGTTGACACTCGAATGCCCATTGGCGCCTCTTTGCTTCTTTACTTCTTTCAAAGCAATCAAACAAAACAAGGTACATGATGCTGAAACAAGATGGTAATGCAATCACTGAATCGAACATACAGCGAAGTGTGTTTGAGATAAACAGATTGGTTTGTTAAATCAGGTCTATTAGTGTTTTCTGTTTCTCGCTTTAAAAATGAAATAAAAATGAAAATAAAACAAACAAACAAAAAAACATTCATCAAATAATAAATGTATTAACCATGCCAACATATGTTTTTGGTGTTTCAGGAATAGTCAGCAAGCAAGTGGGGGATCCTGTTCCATCAAATATTCGAGGTAATTTTGATACTTCTACTTAGTTTAAAGACAATTAATCTTAATTCTTTTTTAAAAGACGTTTCAAAACTTTAGGAACCTTGTTGTTTTCGGTTATAATCCTACTTTTTTATGAAGATAAGATTATTTATTAAAACATTACAAGAAGATAATATTTGTTACACTATGGACCGATTTTGCAGTATACTCGATTTCAATATTGACAAGATATTGGTCACATTTTCAACAACAAAGGAAATATACATCTTTGCTGAATTGTGTTGCTGAACTGTTTTTATAATGGTATGAAAACTGTCGGAACTTAGTTAGAACAAAAAGATGAAAAAATCAAGTTATTAAGTGTTATTGAGATATTATGTCAGTAAACTTTCGTTTGATTTCATTTATCCTTCACATTGAAACACATCTAGGAACAAGGTAGCAATCGACATAGCTGTTCCTATGAATATCCTTAGGGATACACCCGATTTGTCATATGCTCAGCCAGAGGGAAATTATTATTTCAAAACTTCAGGTTCATTTCAAATTATTAAGCCATGTTCAACTAAACTTATTGACGTTCTTAACTGTCAAAATAATTCTTATCCAAAACCTACTATATCGACCTGTAAATCAAAAACCGGAAGAAAATCTACTTGTTAGACCTGTTATATGCTCATCGTGTCTCCTGAGTTTACTAGTAATGTAACTGGAAAAAAGTATCAAACCATATCACACGAACCTCTGGACTGTTCTACCGAAAATGTCATTTACGGTATTGAATGTAGTTTGTGTGGGCTATTGTATGTCGGTGAAACCAAAAACTCTTTGCGTTCTCGCATGAATGGTCATAGATTTACAATAAAAATTCTGATTATCGGGTTTTGTATAATCACTTTAATCAACCCATGGAAGTATTAAATTGACAGGAATTACAACAATAAATTAAAACAATTAATTTCCCACTATTTTATCTGTAGATAATAAAGGTACCGACTCAGTTTATCAAGTAGGCGATAACACGCTTGAAGACGGTCTGCGTTTCCGCCACAAATTTTAAAGAAAAAAACATCACGTGGGTTTACTCTCGGTGGCCTTTATCAGTTACACTATTAATAAGGATACGGGACCGCATGTGGTTCCCTTGCCGTGCAATTACCTGGTTGCAACGTCTTCTACTACCTATTCGAAAGTAAAGATTGAAAAAATGATAAAAATCGGTCAACATTGAGCAAAGTTATGGCACAATGAAGATAAAGAATCTGCTCAATCATTGATTATTTGAAGAAAGCACAATTTTTTTAAATTGTGATAACTTTTACATCTGATCTTTTCTGATTATGAAAATATTATGGTCTTCAAAAGGAAAGAGGTTTATTCTTTGTGGTATGTGTCGTTGCTGTGTAGGATGTTGTAGGATACTCCAAAAACTAAGAAAAAGTGAAACAAATTTATCGTAACATACAGAAATTTTTGTAATTTTTGTAGTAATTATACTGAATATAACACACAAAAAACTAGACCCGCACCATGTTATAATTTTACAAAATTCATATTATCTATTTTAAAAGAACTGAATTGTTGTAGTTTTGTGAAAGATGCCCGATTTTCTTCCTAATTCTGTCTTGACACTTGAAAACAAAAATGTAAAGAAAATTGACAAAATGTATCAGAATCTATTAAAAGAATGACAACGCACAATGATTTAAAAAGGTAAAATGAAGAATACAATACCAACGAATTTCTTTTTAATATATTTTAATTGAAAAATCAAAGGATGCAACTGCAAACAATGAAGATAGACCCCAAATCTTATAATATTATATTCCCATTACCTATAAGGACGTAAAAAATTAAATTAAAGCTTTTGTTTACTTAGTTAATACATGCAAATTGTTCTAATACATATTTTTTAATTTTTACCACTTGCATTTTTTTAAAAATCAATAGATACTCTATTTGTGCGTTCATAAATTTGCTTTAATAAAACCACTCATAGTTAAGGATTTCGACTAAGAAGATAGGCAAAACTTCGATCAGTATGACGTTATTAGTAGGTACTTGACGATTTTTCGGTAACGCAGATGGAACGTTTGAAGTTAGGCTGTTGTAATTCCTGTCAATTTAATACTTCCATGATCAACCTAACCATGATCAATGCTTGAACATGAAAGTCCGTATAATCGAAAAGATTTATCACAAGACTAATAGTCCACTTCTGAGTACAACTCACCGTAGAAATAAAGAGCTTTACTGGATTAAAACTTTAGGTACTGCAATGCCTTATGGATGTAATGATAATATAAAAGGAGTAGGCAATCTATCTAGCCCTCAATGTAGTGTAAGGATTGTTATGAACTTGTTTTAAACTAATGGTAGACATAAACGTAGCCATGGTCATAAACGAAATAAATCTAGATCTGTTGCTGGTCAATCCGACACCAGGTCTCTATCAGACACGTTTAATGACTTGCTCATTAGTCAACCTTTGGGTATTCATCATGTTCGTACCATTTTGTTTTCACTTCAAGTCACGAAACTAATAGATCTACGTGACCTAGGTTTAGATAAAGGAGGTACAGATGTATTTTCCCTTTCTAACAGACTTTCCAGCATCATTTGTGACGTTGCCCTCTTCCGTCTGTTTAAACCTGTAAGAACTGAACCTCTTCATACTGAAGATAGAAAATTTCTTCATATCCCATTTAATAATAAGGAAATAGACGCTATTAACATCAGCAACATTTTAAATCGCGATGAAGTCCTCCATATTTTAAGAATCAATCAACACCAATTGATTCCTACCGCTATACAAAGACTATAAGCAGTAAAATGTTCAACTACTAAAAGGCATTGCAGGACCTAAACTTTGAAGACTACCTAAAGTCCCCTCTGACATGCGACTGTTCCACTTCTCCGTTTATCTATGGTCCATCTGGTTATCTTATCACGGGTGATCTAAAGATTATTCAAAATGATTTATTACGCAAGGTGATTTCTCATGGACTTAAATTCAGAGAACCACAACGTATAAATTAAAACCATAACTTTAATGTCATCATGGACGCTGTGGAGGACTATGTCAGATCTAGGATAAAGAGGGAAGTGACCAAGAACTTGAACTTGAATCGTTGTCAGACTCGGTAAGAACTATCCGTTCTCTTGTACGAAGCCGAATCGATAAACTTCGGAAATGTGTCAACCCTCGGCCCAATTCCGTATTTAGAGATCGCGAGGCTCTTGACTGTGTTTCCTCCTTACACGACAAATATGTTTCCACACCCGCACACAAAGCTTCTAACAACATAGTTTTTGTATGTAAAGCACACTATTACAATTTTTTGATCAAAGAACTAGGCATTGATGGTAATGCCTCCGCTGGTGCAACATACATACGGACTTCATTTGACAAAATTGAAATCATTGCTAACCATAACTCCTTCGTGTCCTCTTTAAATCTTCATTTGAAGAAGGCGCACGAAGAGTTACCATATTTGTATTGGATACCTAAACTACCTAAAGATCCATACAAAGAAAGGTATATAGCCGGATCGTCATCATGTTCTACCACATAATTGTCCGTCCAACTCACTAAAATTTTGTCTTCAGTCAAAGAAGGACAACAAGCATACTGCGAAACTATTTATTCTCGTAGTGGAATAAATCACATGTGGATTTTAAAGACCTCTAAAGATTTGTTGGAAATTTTCAAATCTCGATCATTTTAAGAAGTTAATTCTTAGAAAACGTTCGAAATTTATTCACCATCTTACCACACGAGAAATTAAAATGCCGACTGAAAGAAATAATTAAAAAGGCATTCTCTAATTCTAGGAATTTTGTTGTTTTGGCCTATAATTCTACATATTTTTCTAAAACATCTTATAAAGATAAGACATGTTACACCATGGAACAAGTTTGCAGTATGCTTGATTTCCTTATTGACAACATATTTGTCACATTTAAAGGAGAGATTTTTCAACAACAAGTTGGCATTCAAATGGGCGCAAACTGTGCCTCTCTCCTCGCACTCTTGTTTTTATACTCTTACGAGACTGAATTTCTTCAGCAACTCGTTAAGAACAAGAAGATAAAAGAATCTAGATCCTTTAATCTCACTTTGAGATATATTGATGGTGTCCTCTCTGTCAACAACGCTTCGTTTTCTAGATGGATTCCTTCAATTTATCCTCCAGAGTTAGAGATTAAAGAAACCACCTAATCTACTGGCTTCACGTCATTCTTGGATTTGCATCTCGAATTTTACCCGAGTTCACTCTTGTAACGACTTGAGTTCGCGTTGTTGATTTCTGTTCGGTTGTTTTTATGTTTTGTGTTTCCTTGTGCTGTTCTTGTTCATGTTTACCGGTTTTGTCGTTGCCCTTTCGGACTTTTGACACTCAAATGCCCCTTTGGTACCTCTGCTTATTTGACACGGGTGGTCATCTCAGTACAAAAATATAACGACAAAAGAGACGATTTTAATTTTCAAATAATTATAATTTTCCTAATCTGGAAAGTAACATACCCACCTCACCAGCATATGGGGTGTATATTTCCCAACTTATTCGATATGCCAGGGCTTGTACTAATTTTTCAGATTTGTTGACCCGACACCGTTGTCTCCGTGATCGGCTTTTGGACCAAGGTTATAAAAAAATACGTCTCATCCGGTCTCTTAAAAAGTTTTTCGATATAAGCCACTAGTAGCAAAATTCAAAATTATGTCAGATGAAATGATTCGTGATTGTTTCAATTAGTTTGTGACAGTTTGTTGTACTGAGATGATCACTCTTTATCTCTATTGTTTCTCACAACTATGTTGTGTTTTGTGTTACTAGACCTTTGGATCGCAATGGAAGAGGACGTTTGGCGCCATAAAACCTGGTTCAACCCAACAATTCTTTTGAAATGCGATCTTCAATTTCTCTGGTATGTCTTTGCCTTGTTTTGTCTTTTGTTCTTGGATATATGAGATTGATCATCCCAGTTCGGTAATTTTGTTGTTACCTTTATTGATATAAACAACTGATTCTTCTTGCTTTATCTTATTCTTCATTGGCTTCTTGGATTTGACACTGGCGTTCTTCTTAATTCCGTTGTGCATCCTTACTGACTCATATTCAGGCTACGGAAATATGATTTTCCGGCATTTTCCGGCATTGACCCTGGATTTATTCTGTAGCGAAACTGTGGTGTACGTTGGCCCGTTGGTCCATAAATGTGTGACTGGGGCATAAAAGTTTTATTTTTAAAGGTTCATAACTTAGTGACTGCAAGTGGAGAGTGACGATATTTGGTCAGTGAACTTATCTTGGAGAGTAACCAACATATAAAAGGTCACTTTACCCTTCACGTGAATCGATGGGGACTTGTGGAAGTGCTCTTTTTCTTTATTTTCTATCTAACACTAGATTACAAGAAAGTACCAGGCTAACTAAATAAATAAAGCGTACAAAAGCCACTTTATATATATATATATTAGGATGTTTGAAGTAGTTTAATTTTAAAACTTTCAAATTTAAACCTTTAGTTAACCATAAAACTAGAGCTTAACGTTTTGAAAAAAAATAAAGTTATCAAGTATTCGTTTGCAGAACAAAACACAAATGAGCTAAAGAAATGGAAGAAGAAAGACAAAGACTTTGTTCCAACCCGAGCCAGTAAGCATATTTCAGAATGTGTAGCCAGTAATGCATGTGTAACCATAACAGGTCCTGCTGGATGTGGAAAGACATTTTTAGCACGACACACAGCCTTAGTATTAAAAAAGGATGGGTATGATATTATCATAATCAACACCCCAAGAGACATAAGAGATTTCTATAAGCCCGGGAGAAAGACTGTTTTCATAGTAGATGATATGTGTGGAAATTTTACAGCTAGTCAAGAAAAAATTGACAACTGGTTACAGTTTCAAGATACAGTTGATGTGATTGTTAAAGATCAAAATTGTAAAATAATTGTTTCGTGTAGGCTTCAGGTGTTTAGAGATGACAATTTTAAATGTTTATACCATTTTTTGTCTTGTGAATGTAATTTGATTTCAGATCGTTTCTGCCTATCATTAGCAGAAAAAGCTGCAATGATAAAGCAATACACTGGTGCGAAAATAGATACATGGGTGATCAGAGAGAAAATAGGTACGGCTGGTGCTTTTTTACCACTTTTGTGTTTATTGTATCGAAACGAAAGTGGAACTAGTGCATTAGATTTCCTCCACAATCCGTTTGGTAAGATAACTGAAGAACTAGACAGCTTGTTTGATAGAAAAGAAGACTCAAGTAAGTATAAGATTTGCAGTTTAGCGCTTTGTGTCCTGTCTAACAACAACTTGGATGCCAATTGGTTCATCGGTAAGATCACAAAAGAACAGAGGTCATTACTAGATGACCTATCAGATGCCTGCAAACTTGATAGAAGGCTGTCAAAGCAATCTCTTGAAAGTGAACTAAATACGTTAATTGACACATTTGTGATTAAACAGGGAACAGTATACAAAGCAGTTCACGATAAAGTGTTTGACTTCTTTACTTGGTACTTTGGGAAGAAGATAACCTGCTGTGTTATTGATCACGGAAGCAGTGACCTGATATATGAAAGATTCCGATGGAATTTAGAGGAAAATGAGAAGAGTGGTGACATGGAATATCTTGTTAATATACCAGATGAATATGTAGACTTATACATTGAAAGGATGGTGACTGACTGGTCCAATGGTAAAGTCATCACTGTTTTTAACAACATCAATATGAGAAAACAACCTTTCCGACAACAATTGTTACGGCATCTGTCTTCAAAAACTAAATCTGACATAAACAATCTTGTAGAAACGAAGGATAGCTCCAATGTAGATGAATACTTTTTCAATACAAGAATAAATGATTCAACAGCATTGATCCAAGCCATTAGAAATGAATTTTTGGATGTATTTGAATGGCTTCTTAATTGCAATGGGTCAAATGTTAATCAGACTGATTCATTGAAACGTTCGTTACTTTACTTTGCGTCCTATAAGGGAAATTTGGACATCCTGTCTGTATTATTGAAAAAAAATCCAGACATGAATCTTTGTGATGTACATGGAAAGTCTCCCCTGGTCATAGCGTGTTATAGAGGTAATGCAGAGATTGTCTCAATGTTATTAGAAAAACAGCCAGACGTTAACCTTTGTGTTGATGATGGACGTTCTCCTCTATGGACGGCATGCTATTACAGCAATGTAGAAATAGTCTCAAAATTACTAGAAAGAGATCCAGATGTAAATTTATGTGATAAGATATTTGGACAGTCTCCACTGTGGCTTGCATGTAGTAAAGGTAATGTAGAAATTGTCTCAATGTTATTAGAAACAAATCCAGATGTTAATTTATGTGATAATGATGGACGGTCTGTACTGTCAATAGCATGCTATAATAAAAATGCAGAAATAATTTCAAAATTATTGGAAAAAAAAATGGATATTAATTTTTGTAACAAACACGGACTTTCTCCATTGTTGTATGCGTATAATACCGGAAATGAGAAAATAGTCATCAAGTTATTAGAAAAAATCCAAGATGCAAATCCCTGTGATCAAAATGTAAGACCTCTACTTTGGTTAGCATGTCAAAAAGGTAGTATTGAAATGGTCTCAAAATTATTAGAAAAATGTCAAGATGTAAATTTCTGTGATGAAGATGGGCGTTCTTTATTGTGGATATCATGCTATTATAGTTATATAGATATAGTCTCAAAGTTATTAGAAAGAAATCCAGATGTTAATTTGTGTAATAAGGATAAAAAATCTCCATTGTGGATAGCATGTGATAAAGGTAATGTAGAAATAGTCTCAAAGTTATTAGAAAGAAATCCAGATGTTAATCTCCGCGATAGGTATGGACAATCTCCACTGTTTAAAGCATGTAATAATGGTAATGTAGAAATAGTCTCTAAGTTATTAGAAAAAAATCCAGATGTTAACAATTGTAATAAATCAAAAGGACAGTCTCCACTGTTGATAGCCTGTTATAAAGGTAATGTAGAAATAGTATCAAAGTTATTAGAAAAAGATCCGGATGTGAATCTCTGTGATGAAGAATCAAAATCTCCACTGTGGATAGCATGTGAAAACGGTAATGTAGAAATAGTCTCAAAGTTATTAGAAAGAAATCCAGATGTTAATCTCTGTAATGTGTATGGGCGGTCTCCACTGTGTATAGCGTGTGAAAACGGTAATGTAGAATTAGTCTCAAAGTTATTAGAAAAAGATCCATATGTTAAACTCTGTAATATGTATGGACGGTCTCTACTGTGGATAGCGTGTGAAAATGGTAATGTAGAAATAGTCTCAAAGTTATTAGAAAAAGATCCAAATGTGAATCACTGTGATGAAGATGGAAAGTCTCCACTGTGGATAGCGTGTGAAAAAGGTAATGTAGAAATAGTCTCAAAATTATTAGAAAAAAATCCAGATGTTAATCTCTGTGATGTGTATGGACGGCCTCCACTGTGGATATCGTTTGAAAACGGTAATGTAGAAATAGACTTTAAGTTATTAGAAAAAGATCCAGATGTTTATCTCTGTAATGTGTATGGAAGGTCTCCACTGTGGATAGCGTGTGAAAATGGTAATGTAGAAATAGTCTCAAAGTTATTAGAAAAAGATCCAGATGTAAACCTCTATGATGCACGTGGACGGTCTCCACTGCGGGTAGCATGTGATAAAGGTAATGTAGAAATAGTCTCAAAGTTATTGGAAAAAAATCCAGATGTGAATCTCTGTGATAAAGATGGACGGTCTCCACTGTGTGTAGCATGTGATAAAGGTAATGCAGAAATAGTCTCAAAAATACTAGAAAAAGATCCAGATGTAAATCTTTGTGATAAAGATGGAAGGTCTCCTCTGATGGTAGCAGAAGATCGAGACAATGAGGAAATCATTGATTTGTTAAAAAAATATATATTTACGTTTTGATATATCTGGAGATCTCCATTATGCATTGCACATATGCGTCTATTAGAAGAAAAAAATGATGATCATCTTTGCTAGTCTAATTTCCATTTTTATTTTTAGCTCACCTTGCTGAAGGTTATTTGAACTTACGCCATCACTATGCATCCGTCATTTGCTGTCCGTCGTCTATCGTCTTTAAACGATTGTACAAATTTTCTCTTCAGAAACCACTTAGTATAAGACATGTTGCCATCAAATGATTTTCATTTT
The DNA here is from genome assembly GCA_963971305.1 of Arcuatula senhousia. Classification (NCBI taxonomy): domain Eukaryota; kingdom Metazoa; phylum Mollusca; class Bivalvia; order Mytilida; family Mytilidae; genus Arcuatula; species Arcuatula senhousia. The sequence continues at coordinate 3,492,861 of OZ020317.1, read as the reverse complement.
AAAGGAATTCAATAAAATAAACATGGCCTCTTGTACTAGAAATACAACTTTCTTAAAATAGCTTACATGTTTAATTGACTTACTATAGCAAATAGGACAAATCTGTAGGACCGTAGGATCTTCAGCTCATTAAACTCTACATAGTTCTTTATCGGGTGAAAGTTGTCAGATAACCCCTCACAAGAGTAATGACCCTTTTAAGGTACAAAATAGCATTTTAATGTTTTTCCTATAAATCGAAAACTATTTCAGATAGAGAAAAGCCTTTGGAAGCTTAAACCTTTAGCTCATTAAGCATTCTCAAGGAAACATGTATCTTTTCTCAAGTCTCTATAAGGCATTCAATTTACTATAGTACCCAGAGCAGGATTCTTGAAAGAAAATATTCAGGTAGAGAGCTGCACTTCTTATGGAGAAATTGACAAAGAGGACGGCAGTATTTTGTAATTTGCTGCTTAATTGTTGCTGTTAAATGTCCATTGTACATTTTATTTCTTATACCTTGAATACCTGTTATAACTCCTTACTTATTGCAAAATTATTGTATTCAAGTTTCATTAATTTTGCAATAAATAATGAGTTATAACAGGTATTTAAGGTGGAAGAAATGAAATGGACATATTGAACATATATATAAATCTCACAAATATTTTTTTATTATATCAAATGTCGTAATCCCCAAAGAATAACGTTCAAATTATTGAAAATTGTCGAGGATCTTTAGGACAATAGACACTTTTAGCTCACCTGACCTGTGAGCTATTGTGATCACTTAGCGTCCGTCGTCGTTCTGTCGTCCGTAAACTTTTTAAAACGTTATAACTGCTCTGACACCATAGGTCTAATTGCATCCAAACTTAACATGGTTATTTATTAGTATAATAAAATGCTTTCAATTGCTAAAATATCACCATACACTTTACTGTATTAAGTTAAAGTTGCCATATATGTTCTTATATGACCCTTTATAAATTTATGATCCTTTCAATGTCAAATATTTTTCTCTTGCTTAATAGCCTATAGTTTAGCACATAAGTCAGGTGAGGGATTCAGGCTCCTGGGAGCTCTTGTTATTTGTATGCTTGTTTATTACTATATCTTTTGTGTGACTTGTATGTTGCCTTAAATCTTTTATTGAATGCAAATTGTGCATCTATATAAATTTGAAGGCGGATTGTCATTTTTGTTACTTTTTGTGTACTAAGGATATTTTGCAAAATGAACCAAATAACTTATACCAGGTATACCTAATAATTATTGGTTTCGCAATGTAATTTTTGAAACAAAATATAATATATGATTTTTGAATTAAATCTAAATTGTATATTATACAAACAATATCATATTCTGATAGGAAAATGAAGCTATGTGCAATGATTTTGAAATGTAGTCAAAGTTAAAAAATCCTTGGAGTTTTTGTCACAGAGATAATATGAGTTGAAGAATGGTGAATGTCTGGCGACAGGCAATCAATCTTTTTTTTTAATGAACATGATGTTAGGAAATATTATTTCTATTCAAAAGATATGAAATCACATCGTCAGTTACTTTTGTCCATCAGTATCGGGTTGGTCACGAGTCAAATTTTTGGCTTCTTCATTTGAATCTTAGGGACCGACCATTTAACTTGAAGAAGGGGGCCTTGGTTTTTTCCTAAAAAAAATATTCTGAAAATTATTTTTGATGAAGAAAAAGGCAGCTGAGGGTAAGAAAAAAAATATTCTGAAGAAGGATTCCTGCTTTAAAAAATAATGCTAATAATGAAAAAAAATATTCGGTCGCAACGCCTTAGAAAAATAAATATTTTGTCCGCGCTCTGTTCTGATCAAAACAAAAAACCAAGCCCCCCTTCAAGTTAAATGGTCCGTCCCTTATCTAACACCCTGGAAAATTTAGGCTCCGCCTTATCTTGTGAATAATATAGAATAATTGATTTGTTTAAAATATATATTTATATACTTACAGTAATATACCTATGTAATTATTATAGTTGCATGTTTATAGTGTATATTGTAATTGGTAATGAATTGAAAGAATAACCGACAGTGGTGGATCCTGATATGTCAAAATTCTAAGAAAAGACGAAGTATTTCATGAAAGATTTTTGATTTTACAGAATTATATATATATATATTTATGCTAAAACTTTTAATTATTCCAAGAAAAAAACTAAAATTAGTTTCAAACAAAGAGGAATACCATCATATTCTATATAACTATGACCAACTATCAGGATCCACCACTGCAAAAAAATGATTTTGTATCGCTTTTATACAATAAAAGTTTCTCTTATTTTTTCTTTATTTGTCAACCAGAACATGATGCTTCTGATAAAAGATATAATACAGTAAAGAAGCAGAGGTACCAATGGGGTATCCGAATGTCAAAAGTCCGAAAGGGCAGAGACAAAACCAGTAAACACCAACAGGAACGGGACAAAAACAGACAACATGTAAAACATGGAAACACAAAAATCACTGAATATCAATCAACAACGCGAATTCCAGTCAAAACGAGAGTGAATTCAAGAGCTCCAGAATGTACAAAAAGGATAATAAAGAGATGTGAAATAAAAGTGCATATTCTTATTTTGTACCAGTACATGGAAAATTTAACAGATTTATAACTTTAGTGTGATATCATTGAAATATACATCTACAAATTTGACATTTAAAAATCAGGTGCAATAATATTATTACATGTATACCCCTGCTTAAAAACCTGGGTGTATATTGTCATAGGAATGTCCGTCCGTATCCGCAAAACATGGACTTAGCCATTACACTACAAGGGGTAACCCATCTCTTATCGTCAACTCCTCCTTAACCCTTCAATGGATTGTTATTAATCTTCCACACAATCTTTTTGATATATTGTAGATGTGCACTTACTATTCTAAAATTTAATGAGATGGATGTTTGGGGTTTCCTAATGCAAAACATGGACTTAGCCATTTGCACGTCAGGGGTACCCTAAACCTCTTGATGGGTTTTCATGAAACTTTTACACAATCTTTGTGACATATTGTAGATGACTGTGAATATTTATGGGTGGAAAATTAATTAAGTATTATACCCAGTCATCTGATATTTAATACGTAGACACTTGGGGTTGTGGTGAACTAAAGGCCTAGATAGATTGTGAACGAGTTTCACTGTGGTGCTGACAGGCGAGACATACTATTAGAGACAGCTCTTGTTATTAAATATTTACACAATCTTTGTGATATAGTGTTGAGATGCACCTTCTATTTCAAAATTTGATTTGATGGTTGTTTTTGTTTGTTTCCTATTGTAAACCATGGACTTAGTCATTACACCGAATGGGGGTACCCATCTCTTATCTGCAACTCCTCCTAAACTCTAAAGGGATTTTCATGAACTTTTCACCCAATCTTTGTGAGATAGTCAAGATGTTTACATCCTATATTGAAATTTGATCTGGTTGATTTTGGAAGTGCAGGGTATTTCTTTGTGAGCAGCTGCACAGAGCTAAATTAACAACTATATATACACGAATAAATGTTTAAAACAAAAGACACATTTTAATGTGAAATATATACTTTATGTAAAAAATTGACAACATATATTTAGGCAAAACATTGCATGTGGTGAAATGTTCATGAAACAATAAAACACAACAAAAACTTGCATGCGGCGAAAATCGATACGAAACAAAACAAAAACGCTTAAATAAATATATAAAAACTCTGTTGATACCATTTGCGAGAATGACCTCAAGGAACGATGCTAGTCCTTGAGAAGGGACGAAAAGAGGTTTTTCTGTCTATGGGAAGAGCAACACCAATGCACGTTAAATAGCCCTGTTTAGAGTTCGATAAAAGTAGGCTCAATGCGGTCGCTACAGAGGCCAAACTCGCAAACTACAAACTGGAAAGGGATTCACTTAAAGCATCAAGGTTGTTTCCCAATCCATGATAAATAAATATGTTTAAATTAAATTAAATGTCATGAAATTGTGAATAAGACAGCAAAACGATCACTTTAATGTGGTTACAATGTACATAAATAACGGGGGTTAAATTTACATAAATAACACAGGGTTAAATGTACATAAATAACACAGGGTTAAAATGTACATAAATAACACAAGAAAACAAGCACTTGGTTTGGAAAAAAAGTACAAAAAAACAACAAACAAAACAAAACAAACCATTGGGAAAGTGATGAAAATGTACATAAACAACAAAATACAATCTCTTGAAATTGATGAAAACCAAACAAAATAAGCAGATCATTGTGATAAAATTGTATATTAAAACCAAATAAGAAACTTTAATGTGGTGAAAACAAACATGAAACAATAAATCAAAAGAAGCACTTGATTGTTGTAAAAATACAAATACCAAATCGGGTATAAAAACGGCTGTTGGTAATGCTGTATATGCATATTTCAAGGAGTAAATTCTCATCAGCAGCATTTAAATCGAAACATCGGAAAGTCAAAAACCAATAGTATTAAACGAAAATTCCCAAAACCAATGTGACTGTGTCATGGATATATGCTCCATATCTCTTTGGTTTTAGAAAAGAAAAAAGCCCAGACATTTGAATGTTGTAAAAATGCACACAAAACAACCACTTTAATGGGGGTGAAATTGTAAACAAACCAAGCAAAAAGGAATACTAGTAACATCTCATGCAAAATGTACATGTATTAAAACGAAACGATGCAAGCCTTTGAATGTTACCTGGAAATGTTTGTAAAGCATATGAATTTGTATGCACAGAAAATGTAACAAACGGACATTTACGTAACAAACTCGACCAACACTTTAATTGGCATTAACGTACTTAAAACAATAAGAAGCAAATAAATGTACACGCAAAATACAAAATCTGAATGTGTGAAATAAAGGTAATAACAAAATTACCGAACTTGGAGAATCAATCTCAAATGTCCATAAGACAAGGAATACATACCGGAAAATTGAAGATCGCAATGGTCCTGACTTGGTACAGGCATTTCAAAAGAAATGGTGGGTTTAACCATGTTTTAAGACGCTCCAAACCCCCTTGTTCCATTGCGATCTTTGGTCCGATAGTTAAACATAACACAACGGGTCTAAACTAAGTGACTCACTCACTCAACTGACTGTAGGGTGTAAAACACCAACTCACTCACTCACTCAACTGACTGTAGGGTGTAAAACACCAACTCACTCACTCAACTGACTGTAGGGTGTAAAACACCAACTCACTCACTCACTCAACTGACTGTAGGGTGTAAAACACCAACTCACTCACTCAACTGACTGTAGGGTGTACAACACCAACTCACTCACTCGCTCAACTGTCTGTAGGGTGTAAAACACTAACTCAAAATGCAAAACAGTATCCCAACTTGTTTACTTTTTTCTTCACTGTCCAAAACATATCCCATTTTAATGCCTTACCAAAAACCCAAGTCTACGTGAATTTTGGTAAGTTTTGCTCATCTCTCGTGAACTCCTCCAAGTGAGGCTTACCAGACGAGATTACATTATTAAACTGAGACCTTAGATTATTCTTTGATTTATTAAATGCTTCATCGTGACGAAGGGCTCATAGTTTATAATATTTTTTGCAATTAAAATTTCTTTTTATTAAAAAAAAAAAATTAGAGAGAAAAACTAAAAATAACTAGACTTTATGTAAAAAGTTTGAAACATGTAGGACTATAAAAGATATAAGCTTCTAAAATATGGCGGGAAATAGAACTCCTCTAGACTTTTCATAGGAAATGCACTGAAACTGTTTCTTCTGTTTAAAAATTGATATAGTAATTATAATTGTTGGAAATTTTTAAAAGGTGTTTATACGGACCTTCTCTTACTTATCCTGATCAAATTTTAAGAAAACATGTTGGGCATTTTTTTAATGCATTTGAATGAATAAAGACAAAAATCCCGAAAATGTTCAATTTCAGATTTGTTCCCCCTTAAGTTAACCACATCTGTTGTGATGTTACTCCTAAATAATGTCTAAATATGTCAGCAAATGCACACCAAGAAAAAAAATTGTTACTGTGTAAATATCTGCTACATTCATAAGTATTTTTCAATAATGAAAAATCAGATGACAGGTTTTCTAGTCTGTTTCAGTATCTAAAATAGATTTAACAATATCATAGTATAATTGAAACTAACCTAGTTCTGACAGTTTAACTAATTTCGCACTTTTTTATTAACTCAAAGTATACATATGAAGTTTTTCACATGGTATGTTTTTGCATATGTTTTCAGGATTAAAAGTAATGCGCAAGTTAGAAAGGGAGACACAAAAATTTCCCCATATTTCAGAGTTGTACAATAGGTGGGCTTTAAAGTAGGATAAAAATATGGAAACTGGTCTTGATACTAGCATCAAAGCTTAAGAATAGACGATAAAGAGATGTGGAATAAGTGTACGCGACACAACCAACATTAAAGAAACGGCAATTTAAAAAATCACAATGAAAGTCACTTCTCAATTTATAATTGGCTTTAAGTGCTCTGTTATAGAGCTCTGTTCTCATCTGTTGAAAAGATCCATAAGCTGTAAAATAGACTCCTAGATATCTATAACTAGAAACACACTCTAAATTATTATTCTGAAATGTAAATTTTTCACTAATTTTTCTGCCAGCTAAATTGTTAAAATCAGTACTTAAGTTTTCTTAATATTAACGTCCATGCACCAGTCTTCATCGAAATTTTCTAGTTTGTTTAATCTCTCTTGCAGACCAGAGGCTGATGTTGAGAAAATCACAACATCATCTTTATACATTAAGCAATATTATTTTTCACGTATCTGAACATGACGAGATAATTTGGAAAATCTTTTAAGAATATCTTTAAATATAGAATTGGACTTAATTTAAATTGTCCCTTTAGCGAACACCAAGTTTTATACAAAATAAATTCCCCCGTCACAGATTCACCAAAATTTACACTAGCCTGACTGTTTTGATATCCTGAAGATATGATTTTATAAAAAGTAGACCCTACTTTGATTTCCAAAAGTTTAAGTTTCAGTCCAGTGTGAAAAACATTGTCAAAGGCGGTAATAAAAAAAATAATGGGATGTGATATAAGTGTACGAGACACAACTCGCATAACAAGCAGCAATTTAGAAAAAAAGACAATGGAAAACCGCCAGCGGCCTTCAACGAGGTCAGTAGGCACTGCTTGTGGTTCTGCAATTGGCCCATGGTCTAAGTAAAATGCATATAATTCAAACCCAGTCCTGAAATAGTCACAGATAGACCCCCCTCTTAAACAAAGAACAGAAAACACCAAAAAGACAAGTACAAACAAACGCTTTGTCAAAGATACCTGGATTAGGACAGGCACATATAAAATCTGGCGGGGTTAAACTAGTTTTTTTTTACCCAACCTTCCCACTATTAATTATCCAAGACAAAGCACAAAAATTAAGCACACAATAAAAAATTAAATCGGTCAAAGCTCAATTCCACTAGAGAGAACCTTTGACAAAAGACAACAAGAACAAACGAACAGACGGTAGAGGAACTATCCATAGAACGCTCGCTGTTACTGACATCTAGCTGAGAATAATCAATCGACTGATGTAAAAAAATCAAATATATCGATTTACAATCGACACAACACTTCAAACAATGAATGCCTTGGTGGAGTGTCATCATACAAATCCGACATACTTTATCGCTATTCTGCTCAAAACTGACAATTAGCTAAAAAGCTTATATATAAAAGTTTTAAAGCGAGTATCCAGTTATCAATATATTTGCAAAAAAAACCCCAAATTTTTAACCAAATTCATATCCTTTGCGTAATAGACTTTGAAGCTAGTTTTTCATTTCCAATGGATTCTTTGTTTAAATTGTGAGCTTTATAAAAAGCATTACCATAAATTTCAGGGTGTGATATTCCTTTAACTATCAGAAATCGACGTGTACAATTTTTTCCATAAAAGATCCAAACTTGTGGAAGAACTTCAAAAAATATATTAGTAACTTGTGGTAACGATAACCATGTTTTAATAATTTTTCAGTAATAAAACGGTTTTTATTATTATAAACTGTTAACATAGAGATATGTCTCGCCAGTCGCAGCTGGACACTGTTTAACATAAAGTTAATAAAATGAAAATATTTAAAGTGACTACAGTGGTGTCAATTACTCACAAAACTGATCTGTATTGATGCAAATGCAACTGCATACCAAATATAATTGGTGTACCATTACTTGTTCACGTAAAAAAGATTAAGAAAAAATATTAACATTAAGCCAAATGAGGAAAAAATCTTAGTCACCATACCGTGTCTGCAGGAGCATACAGATAAAATATCCTTGAAATTGATCTGTACTGATGCTAATACAACTGCATACTAAATATCAATGGTGTTCCATAACTGCTTCATGTTAAAGAGACTTAAGAAAAAAAGGTTAATATTGGCTAAATCAGTATAATATCACAAAGTCAGTAGTAGACCGTGACTTCAGGAGCATACAGATAAAATGCTTTAAAAACTGATCTGTGCTGATGCTTATGCAACTGCATATCCAATATCAATGGTGTACCGCAACTGCTTCATGTTAAACAGGCGTAAGAAAAAACATAAACATTCAGCTTATTTAGTGTAAAATCTCAAAGTCAACAGACTGTAACTGCAAAAGCATACAAATAAAACGCCTTTGAAATTGATCATCACTGATGATAATGCAATTAACTGCATACCAAATATCATTGGTGTACCATAACTGCTTCATGCTAAACCGACTTAAGAAAACGGGTTTACATTGGCCAAAAAAGTTTCAAATTGCTCCTGCAGTCAGTAGACCGTGACTGCAGGAGCAGGAGCATACAGATAAAATGCTTTTAAAACTATACCGATGCTAACGCAACTGCATACCAAATATAAATGGTGTACCATGACTAGTTTACATAAAACAGACTTAAGCAAAAATTTTAACAATTGTGGCCGTCGCCGCCACCACCGCCGCCAGAATCACCGTACCTAAGTCTCGTCTTTTGCAACATTTGTTGCAGGCAAGACAAAAATTAACCTTACAAGTAATGAGCTACTCGCACATGAATTATGCTTTTACAAATCAAACATATGAAAAACATTCATTTAAGTACAATTTGCAAATCTTGCTTAAAAGTCAAGATGTGTCACCATACCTAAGTCTCGTCTTTTGCGACATTCGTCGCAGGCGAGACAAAAATTAGAAACACCACTGCAGAGCCAAGCATATCTTACTAACTGTGAAATGTGAATTCCGTAAGACGGTGCTATTGGAACATCTCTTAAAAAAAATGGAAATTTGTAATAGGGGAGGTGAAGTCGTCATGTTTATCATTTACAACTGTTCTTTGGTTTGTGATTTTCCGTCAAAAATACTTAAATCTAGATCCAAAAATTGACAGTTATCATCAGTGACGTTAGATTTGTTCAAGGTTAATAAGTATTTTCAAATGCACGAAGCTTATCAAAAACATATCAAGAGATTTTTTGTAAACTCCAAAAATAATTTATTCCACTGTTTTCGACTACCCATTCGCAGTATTGAATGATAAATTCCTTCATAGTAGTTAATGCAAGAGAGGGAACTTTGGAAATATGGGTTAGAGAACACTAACTTGAAGCAGAGATAAAACGAGATTTATAGGGATTTTTTGTGTAATTTGGGTTCCAGTACATAGAAGGTAACTTATAGTATGTCGGGGCAACTCGAAGTGCTATGATATGATCGTCAATAATACCTGATTCTGTCGTTTGCACTGGAAAGCAAGTGTTCGAACTTTTTATTTCGCGCATTAAAACCTCAAGGTTTTACTTAGGTCATACCGTACAAAGACATTGTTAGCCGCTTTATCTGCGGGAACTAACACGTACCGAAAACCAAGTAAACGGATTTTTGACTTTTTTTCTATTTAAGTAAGTATTGGGTCTAAAATCTACAAATGAATTTTAAAATTGGTTGATTCTGAGTTGAACAATCGTCATTAATTTATTAATGAAATGGTCTAGCGATTTTGGGTCAGCCCCTTCTCTTCTAATTCAAGATTTGCAATAAGAGAGAAGAGAAGATTTGATACAATTGAGGCAGGAATTTCAATTAATTTTTGTGGGTGGTCGAAATTTTTGTCCTTTTTGTTTCGCCTGTGATGAATAGTCGCGAGAGCGAGACATAGGTATTACATTCGGGCGGCGGCGTAAACCTTTTTTGTTAGACTTTTGTGGAAAATAAATTACTTAAAAAGTATAATAGCTAGGCATCTGATATTTAGTATACAGACAGTTCAGGATATGGTCTACGCAACTGTTACCATGCTGTGTGACCCTGACCCCATTTCCACGCTCCAGCGACTCTGTTAACTTAGATCTTTTTCAGGCTGAAAACTTCTTTGTAAGACTTTTGTGGAAAATAAAATACTTAAAAAGTATTATAGCTAGGCATCTGATATTTGGTATACAGACAGTCCAGGATATGGTCTACGCAACTGTTACCATGCTGTGTGACCCTGACCCCATTTCCACGCTCCAGCGACTCTGTTAACTTAGATCTTTTTCAGGCTGAAAACTTCTTTGTAAGACTTTTGTGGAAAATAAATTACTTAAAAAGTATTATAGCTAGGCATCTGATATTTGGTATACAGACAGTCCAGGATATGGTCTACGCAACTATTACCATGCTGTGTGACCCTGACCCCATTTCCGCGCTCCAGTGACTCTGTTAACTTAGATCTTTTTTCAGGCTGAAAACTTCTTTGTAAGACTTTTGTGGAAAATAAATTACTTGAAAAGTATAATAGCTAGGCATCTGATATTTGGTATACAGACAGATCAGGTTATGGTCTATGCAACTGTTACCATACCTTGTGACCTTGACCCCATTTTCACACTCCAATGACTCTGTGAACTTCTGTCTTTTCAGTCAGGTTGAAAACTTCTTGTAAGATATTTTTTGGAAAATGAATTTCTTAAAAAGTAATAAAGCTAGGCATCTGTTGAGGCTGAGGTTATGGTCTACGTAACTGTAACCATGCCTTGTGACCCTTACCCCGTTTTCACGCTTCAGTGAATCTGTGAACTTTTGTATTTTTTTAGCTGTAAACTATTTTGTTAGACTTTTATTTGTAGAAAGTGAATTTTTGAAAAGTTTAATAGCTAGACATCTAATTTTTAGGATTTTGATGAATTAAATTAGGGTTTTTGTGTCTGTCACAATTTCATCTGACCTTGACCTCATTTTTACACTAAATGACTGTTGATACTGTTTTTTTTTTGTGTTCAGTCTTTTATGTTAAGTCTGTTTCTCAGTGACTATGGTATCTAGAATCATTTTAGTTGGTCGACTGGAAAATGTCAAGAATTAATGAATGTATACTTTAATAAGTAGGTATTCCGATGATGCCAGCAGGCGCGACATATAGGCTGGTACCCCGCTGTTATCTGAAGATAAACAGTAGGGAACCGGTTGCCAGCGAAGCGAGACATACTAAGTGTTAACTCTTGTTTCAAGAAATTTATGACCTCTGGGTTATTGATGATTGAAAAAGGCCCCGGTTATATCTGAAATTAGATATAGAACAGTCGCATGACAATGGAATAATCACAATAGAAAACAGTCAGCAGTCTTCAATGTGATCACCAATTAACATAAATTCGACTAAATACAAACATAAGTCGAAAAGTCGAGTTTATATCATCAGTTGTTGAAATATCATATTGAAATTTGACTTGGTTATTGTAGAGGGGCCATTTTTTCTTTCATTGCTAAAATTTTAATAAACTGTATGCACATCGAGTGCGCATGCCATTAAGAATTATGTCAATCAGTCCCAGGAGACACACAACGTTGAATCAGTGTCGAAACAAAACGTTTGGTTTTGCAATTTTGAATCAACGTAAAAAATTCAACGTTGATTTTTCAACATTTAATCACTTTGATTTTTCAACGAATATTCGATCAACGTTAAATTTTCAACATTTATCAAATGTTGTTTCAAGTATTAATTACAAATACCAAAACGCGAGTATAAACGGTTAATTTGGATATGCTATAAATCGATATTTCAAGGAGTAACCTCTCATCGGTAGCATTTAAATCAAACATTGGAAGTTCAAATCCAAACTGTTGAAAACGAAAAGTACTCAAAACCAAAATGTTTGAACAAGGAAGCCAAATTAAGCACCGAGGATATCGACCATGTGCATTATATGGAAAGAAAACTGGTGTTTTAAACAATTTAGAATTCAAAAATCGGAACTGATTTAGAATTTAAAAATCGGAAAATTTCAGCAACCAAAAATATTAGAAATTTTATGGTAATTAAATCGTGACAGAAAAGTCTGTCGACCGGGCTTGTGATTACCCTCGGGGACGTCTGGTCCACCAGCAGCGGTTATCGCCCAGTGGTTTCAAAATTACAAATACGAAAACGTGGGTATAAATGGTTAATTTGGATATGCTATATATCGACATTTCAAGGAGTAACCTCTCATCAGTAGCATTTAAATCAAACATTGGAAGATCAAATCCAAACTGTTGAAAACTGCATTTGATAAAGTTTTATATTTCAATATAGAAATTGATATCAAAAGATTGACAACTCTCCTTATAAGGTTATCCATATTCTTTCATCTGTTGGTCAATCCTATTGCCACGAAAAAACATAAGTATGAAGAAAGAACAATAATACAAAATGTCTTCAAACAAATGCAAAACACTTTTGGATAGAGCAAACCTTTCAGAACCTGACAGCACAATTAAGCACAGGAATGCAATATGGTCGAACTATATCAAAGGTAACCCGGGGTTTAATTTCCTTGTTTCAACGATTTCCATCAAAGTTGCAAATATGTTTGTTGTTACCATACATTTCCTGTAAACATGTACACTGGGAAAAGGCTAAAAGCAACAGTTTAAGTTTTCATTGTAGAAATAACATGACAGTGAAATCATATTTATTCAAAAAAGAGACTTCACAATGAGGTGAAGCAAGTATTAACAATGAATAAATCAATTTGATAAAAACTAAACAACCATTTTACTCCAAGGTTTACTCCAAGACTTAGTCCCATAGATATAATATTTTAAACACGTTATAGTCTATAATCATTCCTCCGGTTTAGCGTCCATATTTAAACTCAATCTGTTTTCATCACAGATGTTTCTGGGGTAAAGAATTCTGAAAAGATATGTAAAAAGATTCTATCCAAACTAGCTTACAACAAGGGGTGGATACTTATAAACCTCTCCACTGGTTATTGTACTTATCAACTTTTTAACATTTGTAAAACAGGAGCCAAGTCATTTCTTAATCAGACATTTCTTCATTTTGATCCTCAAAATACGTTAGCGTTGAAATCAGGAAATTAATGTAGAACTGGAAGAAAATGCACAGCACAAATGTAGTGTTATTTAAAGCTGGCTGAGTAACAAATTTAAAAATCAATGGCAATGAAGATTTGCTTATATTTAAAAACTTGGGTAAATTCATAATTAAAGGGTTTGAATTAAGACAAAACTGATCAACTGCTGAGGGAAATACCACCATTATTGTTACACATGTTTTACACTGTGTATGTTTAGGCTCTGATTCTGTTACAACAAATTAAAGATCACCATTATCGTTGTAATGTCTTTGTAAATGTTGTATGTTTATTGTTAGATCGATGTAACATTTGCCCAGAAATGGAACCAGTCACTTGTTAATAAAATTATTCTTCTATTCTATTCTTCTATTCGATGATCTAGATATGCTACCCTGTCCAATGATGATATCGTTAAGGAGACCCGTGGAGGTTTTGCCGTCTGCAATCTTTTGATCCAATCAAGTTCAGCTACTATAATGTCTTTTACTTATTTGAATCTCTATTAATAATTTCAAGACTTTTTGGACTTCCGGTCAAAAATGGCGGCAGATGCTAAAATTTTACTTCCAAAATTTATGCCATTATCATCGTTATTATCATCAATTCGAGGTTTATATGCATAGATGAACTGCTTGATTGTGAGAATACAACAGAAAGTTTTACCCGGAACCTTACATCCACCGATTTTGTGCAGAACTTTACTTTTTTGACAATGTTTACAATGTAATAGAAGAAAATGAGATGTGGAATAAGTGTACGCGACACAACCTACATTATAAACGTATATTTTAAATATCCACAATGAAAAACAGCCAGCAGCCTTCAATGTGACCAGCGGTCGCTGCTCGCTGTTTTTCAATTGGCCCCTGGATTGAAAATAAAATACATATGATTCAAGCCCAATCCCAAAGTGCATTGAAAGACCCTCTTTCAGCTGTTTCAGATGTTTTACAATTTTCAGCTGTTCAATATCGATATAAAACCAAACAAATCCAGAGTGTCTCTGCTGTGCAGTGGTGATATACACCCTAAACCAGGACCCGGCAAGACAAGAAAACCCCAAAATCCATGTCAAAAATGTCACAAAGGGGTCATTTCGACTAGTAAAGCTGTCGATTGTGATGCGTGTGGGAAATGGACACATGTAGCCTGTACCAAATCAATGACAATCAAACAATATGACAAAATAGTAGAACAAAACATAGCATTTGATTTCATCTGTGACAAATGCATCATGAGCAATTTACCATTCAATAGTGAGGAAAACATAACCCTTTAAAATGACATGCCAGAATCGTCAGTAAATGTGCCATACAAGATAAACTCCAGTCAAGACCTATTCCAAAAACTATCATCTAAGGGTATGCACTTTCTATACTGCAATTTTAAAAACGAAAGAATGCAAGGTCACTGCTTCCCAAAATATCAGAGATTCGGTCAATAGCTAAGAGGACCAAAACAGCTATAATCTGTGTCACTGAAACTTGGCTGGACGAATCCGTAACTAACAGTGAGATAGAAATTGAAGGCTACAGTATAATTAGAAAAGACCGTGCTAGAACAGTAGGTGGTGTCTGTTCTTATATTCGAAGCGATATTCCACACACAAGGAGAGACGACTTTCAACACAAAGAGATTGAGTCAGTTTGGTTTGATATTCTCTTACCAAAAACCAAACCAATTGTTGTCGGGAATGTGTACCGTCCTCCAAATCAATCTAATTTTCTGGAAAAAATTGAAGAAATCCTAAGTAAGATTCATCCTGAATGTGAGACCTACATCTTTGGAGACTTTAACATCAGCTTGCTTCACAATTTTACCAAGCTATGCAGAGATTACCTAGAGTTACTAAGAATGTTCAGTCTGCGGCAAATTATTATTAATCCCACAAGAGTGACTAACTCTAGCAGCACCTTGCTGGATCACATCATTACCACAAGAGATGATAAGATTAGTCAGCACGGTGTTATAGAAACTGGGCTTATAGTGACCACTTCATGACTTTTTGTACAAGAAAGAGTGTCCGCAATAAAACAGACGGGAAAAAACATAGTAGCATCAAAATAAGATCAATAAAACACTATGATAAAAAAATATTTATAGATAAACTTGAACATTTAAATTTGGCAAATTTATATGTATGTAGAAATATAAACAATGCTTGGGATATTTTTAAAAAAAATATTTTTATCAGTTTCAGACGAAGTGGCTCCTATAAAAGAAATTAAAAGTAAAAGTAAAACAGAGTAATGGATGACATCTGAAATCATAGAAACTATTAGAGAAAGAGATATTTTTTTGAGAAATACAAACAATCGAGAGATAATGATTTTTATAAAATATTTTGTCAACTCAGAAATAAAGTACAAATTGATCAATTCCTTTCTAGTGACATTATAGTCGACTGTTTTTTTGCAAAAAGCCAACTCAAGACTAAAATTCTTATACAGAAATGCAAAGTGTTTGTCTGAACAATCTAGAAAAACACTTTGCATGGCTTTAATTCAATGTCATTTTGATTATGCGTGTTCAGCTTGGTACAATAATGTCAACAAAACCTTGCAAAACAAACTTCAGATTATGCAAAATAAGATTATTAGATTTATAAAAGGGTATGATTATAGACACAGAATTGATTATACCATTATTTAACAATGTTGGATTTTTAAATGTTAACAACAGAGTAAAACAAATGAGACTAAATCATTGTCATAAAATATTTTACAATAAGTGTCCTTTGTATATGAGAACAAACTTTGTTAAATCAAGAGATATGATCTCCTAAAATACTAGATCAAATGAATTTAATTTTTATGCACCATCAGTAAATGGACAATCAGCAAATACATTTCACTAAAATGCCATCAAAGATTGGAATTGTCTCCCTTCGGACATCAAAAACATCAAGAGCTCAC
The DNA here is from genome assembly GCA_963971305.1 of Arcuatula senhousia. Lineage (NCBI taxonomy): Eukaryota > Metazoa > Mollusca > Bivalvia > Mytilida > Mytilidae > Arcuatula > Arcuatula senhousia. The sequence goes on along the minus strand of OZ020317.1, from coordinate 3,476,596 downwards.
ATGCATTTAAAGATAAGGTCAAAGTATTTCTACTTGAAAAAAGGAAGGAGACATTTTTAGATGATTTTTACAGATAAATTTCTGTATCAAATTTTCCATCAATTTCCTTAATTTATTTTAATTTTTAATTATCTGGTAATCCAGATTATCTTTATTATTGCACTGCCTAAGTTTTTTGAGCCGGTTGTTGTTTCATTTTATTTTTTAACCTATAAGTTATTTTTTGCTAGTTGAGGACCCCGTTGGAAATAAGCTTTCAAGCTTTCACGGGATATCCTCGGTTAAATATCAACTTTGGGTCAGAAATTGATTTTAACACAACCTACTTTATATTACTTTTAAAAGTGTAATGATAAATATTACGTATTAAAGTGTATGTTATTATTATCACATATACATATTGGTTATATTATTATAATTATAAATGTATATCTATGTCAGATGTTTTTGTAATTGTATCTGTGATATTTAATCAAAATAAATCTATCTATAAGAGTATGGCAAGTAATGTGTTGCAAAGTTTTATTTATAGTAACTTTTAAATTCATTATTTTCTATTAATATGTAAGATTTTTTATTAATATGCAAGATTTTTTTTATTAATATGCAAGATTTTTTTATTATTATGTAAGATTTTCTTATTAATATGTAAGATTTTTTATTTATATGTTAGATTGTGTTATTAGTATGGAAGATTTTTTTATTAATATGCAAGATTTTCTTATTAATATTTAAGATTTTTTATTAATATAGGAGATTTTTCATTAATATGTAAGATTTTTTTTTATTAATATGGAAGAATTTGTTATTGATATGGAAGACTTTTTTATTTATATGGAAGACTTTTTCATTGATATGAAAGACCTTTTCATTAATATGGAAGATTTTTGTTATTGATATGGAAGCCTTTTTGATTAATATGGAAGGCTTTTATATTGATATGGAAGACCTTTTCATTTATATGGAAGATTTTTCATTCATATTTAATTCCACCGGAACGGCCCCTAGAAGAAAGCGATGATCGATATAACACCTTTTTTCATTGGTTGTTATACCCCCGTCACACTGGGACGAAAACCTTCAAGTTCTTAGTACGTTCTTAGAACGCAGTGAAAACGAGATGAAAATATTGTTTCCACGTTTTTGCTACGATTGCTGTACGTCCATAGAAGGACCACACAAAGTCTTCAAAGTCTACAACCAAGTTCCTTCTAGGTGTATCACGTTTTTACTACATCTCTTCTACGTTCATCACGTCTTCACTACGTTTCAACTACGTTCTTGCTACGATTGTACAGCGACCATCCGTTTCGCAGTACGTCTTTAATAAGTTTGCTTTTTAGCTCCCAAACCAAAGACAGTACGAGGACCGGATTAATTCGTCTATACTAGCTGTCTTAAACCTCTCAAATACGGACTGGATAGGGATTAACCAACTGCTAGCCATTTATATTTGTCATACTAACTTATACTAACTTGATGTACAGTAAAAATTGCATCAATTTATCTTTGTTTTTGTTGTTTTTTGTTACTCCCAATCCCTTGAACCGCAATAAACAAAAAAGGAAATTTAGTGTAACAAAACCTGGTTCAACTCAGTTTTAATATTTTAAGCAACCAGTACCACGAGTCAGGACCATTGCGAGTGTCCTTGCATTGATTGCTCGTTTTTTCTTGGACGTTTAGTTTAAACTGGATTGGGAAACAAGCTTAATACTCACTTGAATCCCTCTCCATCTAGCAGTTTGCAAGTGTGGCTTTTGTAGCGACCCCCATTGAGCCTATTCTACAAAGGGATAATAAATGTGCATGGGGTATATTTCTCTCCACATACACGGGACAACCTTTTTTGTCCCTTCCGAAGGACTAGCATCGTTCTTTGAGACCATCCTCGCAAATAATGTCAAGAGTCGAAAAATTTGTTCATGAAATTTTCACCCCAAACGAGGATCGAACCACGAACCTTGGTGTTAGTAGCCCGACGCGTTGATCACTACACCGCCGACTCTCTTGGACGTTTGAGATTGGCCATTCTTGTTTGGTCATAACCTTTATTTGTTGAATTCTTATATTTGTACCCCGCCACAAGGCGAAGTGGAGAAATAGAAATTTATGTCGGTCGTCCGTCCGTGTGTGCGTGCGTGTGTGAGCATATGGGAACGTGTGTGTATATATGTGGGTACGTCACACTTTGTTTCGTAAAATATATCTCAGCTAAAATTATTCGTATAGGCTTTCGATATTTTGTATGCAGCTTCAAGTCTCATATGTCTCATATGCATAGTAGGCATCATTTTCAGGTCTGTTGCTAAAAGATTTTTTTTTCGAAATTTGATAATGTTTCGTATCATATTTCTGAACGAAGGCTCTAGACATTTGGTATTCAACTTTTGGTACGGGTCTCGTAAGATAGGTTTCAGGTTTGTAGCTTATTTACCTCCTTTTTATCGAGCCGTCTTAGAATTACTGTAGGGTCAAACAATTGTTGACAGATTTCTCAGATACTATTTTCCATTTTGCATGAAGTTTTAGTTAGGGGTCTTATCTAGTGGGATGCATGTTCAGGTCTGTCACTTATTTACTTCCTGTTGAACAAGCTGTTTTAGATTTTTTTGCATTGGTGGAGACCCAGAAATTCTGGTCTTGTATATAGTAAAATTGAGGAAAATCAAGGTCTTTTGTGGAGTAAAGATATCTTCCTTTTTGCCTACTTGAACTGAGCACGATCCGGTACGTACTTTTTTGTTATTTCAACCAGAAAATTATTCTATTTTAAAGAATAAGTTTTAAAATTAGAATCCTGCTAAAAAATAAATGTGTTAGTACATGTATAAACATACAAACACTCTACAGTCTATGTGTTTTTTTTAATTAAAACGATCTTTATGAAGAGGGAGAATTGTTTTACAACTTGTGACTTGTGTGTCTCTTTTGGGTCTTACAAATAGACGAATCGCGCATAGAGTGCGCGTTCAATTTAAGATTTTACGGAGCATCTGCATCCATTGCACCATTAACACGAGATTTCATTTCAGATATGTTGCTTATCTATCTCTATGTGAAACTTTGTAGAATGGTTGAGTATGACAAACTTTACACTCTAAGCGACTTTTAGACAAATCGGACTTCTTCTTCCTGTTTGGGGTACGAACGAGCAGATATATGTCCGTGTGGTACAACTACATGTCTTTTCTCAGAAATGGTACATGAGAATGATTTGAAGTTCATTATCACGGGGTACAATGTCTAGGGTAAAAAATGTTCCAGCGTCGCAGTGTAAGAACGAAATGAATGGCAGAAAATATTTTTTTTTCGATTCTGCGTAAATTTCAAATAATATATCACAATCAAAATGCCCATGCTCAACGTGGTGGTTTGTTATTGATATCCGTTTTTAAATTCAATTAATGGTTTAAGTGTGAAGCTGATTCAAAAGCCGTCCATACGTCAAAAAATGATGCATATCGAGACCTTTTTGGACAATATCTTCAAAAGCTGAGACGTTGCTTACGATATTGGTACCACTTTCCGTAACGTCGTAACGCAAAACGCTATACAAAACATGAGATTGCGCTAAAATTCCGTTTTGCTTCTTCCGATATCATATGACATTTTTTAAGAAAGACTTTCTTCAATTGAAAACGCTTTAGAATATTTATCAGAATTCAGTTTTGATTTATTTTTCGTTTTGCTTTTCGTGAAATGTTTGTCATGTTTTTTTTTTATTATACGTACAACAATAACGTATCTATTTCCATGTATAAGATTTCTTTTATTATGCTTTTGCATATATTTTAATTTTATTTATTTTTTCTATAAACATGCACACAGCAATATGATCGCATCAAATGGGGATATGCAATCCCCCAATAAACATAAAGATTAGCATGAAAATAAAATAAACCAACCGCAGACAGTTTGCTTAGCCTGTATGATTAAGATGTACGTCGTTTTAAATATTGAAAAACGTCAAAAATGAGCAAGCGTGACATTTAAGTGCGAAATCGTAAAAATCCTAGCGTCTTGACATTTTTTATTTTACAATTCCGATACTAATTGTACAACAAGTTGACAAAATGCACATTTTAAAAAGTTTTAATCCAGAGCTGTAAATCAAAGATACATTGTCTCAAAAATTGAAGCAAGCGTAAAAAAAAATAGTATTTTGCATTGCTTCACGGAGATGTGACATTTGTGTGCGAAATCGAAAAAATGTAAGTGCGTTAAAATATTAAGTAATAAATATATTTTCAATTTTTTAGATAATTTAACTTGAATATATGCACATTCGAAAAATATTAGCAAAATTTTGTTTTATTTGTTCATCTCTTTGGTGGAGTTAAGATCAATTCGACCCAAAAAAGTTTCGACGCTAAAATAGTTTTACGTCGTGTGACATTGGGCTCACTTGAACTTAAACTCAATTTTTTACAAGAAGGTACCCTGTAGGTGCTTTAAATTTCTTATCTGTAAAGTAATATGCAGAAAAAACATATCTAAAGAACGAAAAAAAAATATCATTCGAATCACCTGATAAACTTACAAACGAAAGAATATGGAATATGTGTCAATATATAAATAAAAAAACTTAAAACGTCGTTTTTCATTTAAGTGACATTTTCGTATTACTTTGTTTTCTGCGTCTGTTCGTAACATTTTACTTATAAAAAGTCCAAAAATGGTCAGAGTATAAAGAAAACTGTCTAAATGTTTTGTACTTGAAAAATCAGAACTATTGCCGTTGGTTTTATAGAGCATTTAAATAAAATCGCTTGTCAAAAAATATTTTTGTGGGCCACTTTTCGCAGCGTCTACATACTTTTTCACAACGAAAAATGGCGATAAATTAAAATTGCGCTATATTTTAATTTTTCTCAGCCATACACATTTTTAGTTGGTCGATAAGTCTCGGTTTATAAAATATGACATTTATAACTCAACAATTAAAAAAGTTACACCTAGAAATGCAAAGATGTTTGCTTGATTATGTTACGCGTCTACAGCACGAAAATGACGTCTTTTCAATTTTCTCAAAAAGCTCCTGTTTTTCTGCGTAAAATAATGAGGAAAAGACTTATCCAAAAACTATTCTCCAGAATCTAAACTTTAATTTGATATTAATTTCTTATTTTTTATGTTTTCGGCAATTAATTTTCTTTCAAGTAATTTTCTTTAAACTTGGGTGACGTTTTGAACGATAGTATGTATGAACATCGTGCGCGACGTCTGAGCATTTTATGTTATTTTGTACCTGTAACATGTTTTATTCATTAAAATGTTTATATGCATAGTTTCTTTGGGCATAAGGATAGAGCCTTTATATAGAAAATACAAATTAAAAAGATTTGGAACGGCACAAACATTGCTAAGAGAATTATGCATGGCTAATACATATTACGGTACCTTCTCAATTTATTTGAAACTCCAAAACATGTTTTCATTAATGTAAATAAAGGTTATAATAAAATAACCAGGTTTGAAGTGTCCATGACAAAAGACAAAACACGAAAAACATACCTTAAGTGCAGCTCTCTGTAAGAATCAGGCAAAATTCAAAAACTTTGAATCATGATTTTAAAAACACACGGTTTTGACAATAAATTGTGATTCGGAATAGCCTTCTAATGAAGAAACAAACATTAGTTGTTGTCTCGAGTGTCAGAGGATGGAGAAAATAATCTGCTAAAATGATAGGAATTTAGTATGACTTGACAGTGTTATCTCCCTTAGATTCAAATTTTATATGCATTTCAACCAATATATATCTCAAATTACTGACTCAAAAGTGTCAATGCATTTTTTGTTAATTTTTAAGCATTTTGAACAGTATTTTGAAGTCAAACTCGTGTGTTTTTTAATCATGATTCGCCCCATTGCCTGATTCTTACAGAGAATGGCACTTAATACTTCCTTATAATTTACTTTACTGATGTTTATGTTTTTATTTGTCGAATTTTTATGTTTATTGTTTTTAGCTCACCTGGCCAAAGGCCATGTGAGCTATTGCCATCACTTGGCGTCCGTCGTCGTCGTCCGTCGTCGTCGTCGTCCGTCGTCGTCGTCGTCGTTAACTTTTCTTCAAACTTCTTCTCCTCTGAAACGACTGCACAGATTCAAACCAAATTTGGTCTGGTGGTACTTTAGGGTATCCTCCACAGAACTGATGTGGGGATTTTTGATTCGTCGAAAAACATGGCCGCCGTTGCTAAAAATAGACCAGGGGGGTCAGACTACTGTTTTTGGCTTGTAAATCAAATAGTATAAGAGATAGATGAAATCTGATGCCACGCTACAGCTTCAGCATCAAAAGCTCTACAAAAGTCTCCATTGAGTCAAAGTTGTCAGATGACCCCTTATGGGAGTTTCGGCCCCTTAAAGGTGAAAAATAGCATTTTTTCATGTTTTTGGCCTTTGGAATGAAAACTATTGCAGATAAAGAGAAGCTGTTGCTTGCTTAAATGTTCAGCTCATTTAGCTCTACAAAAGTCTCCATAGGGTCAAAGTTGTCAGATGACCCCTTATAGGGGTTATGGCCCCTTAAAGGCAAAAAATAGAGTTTTTGGCCTATAGAATGAAAACTATTGCAGATAGAGAAAAGCTGTTGCTTGCTTAAATGTTCAGCTCGTTTAGCTCTACATAAGCCTCCATAGGGTCAAAGTTGTCAGATGACCCCTTATAGGGGTTACGACCCCTTAAAGGCAAAAAATAGTGTTTTTGGCCCATAGAATGAAAACTATTGCAGATAGAGAAAAGCTGTTGCTTGCTTAAATGTTGAGCTCATTTAGCTCTACACAAGTCTCCATATGGTCGAAGTTGTCAGATGACCCCTTATAGGGGTTATAGCCCCTTAAAGGCAAAAAATAGTGTTTTTGGCCTATGGAATGAAAACTATTGCAGATAGAGAAAAGTTGTTGCTTGCTTAAATGTTCAGCTCATTTAGCTCTACAAAAGTTTCCATAGGGTCAATTGCCAGATGACCCTTTATAGTGGTTATGGCCCCTTAAAGGCAAAAAATAGTGTTTTTGGTCTAAAGAAAGAAAACTTTTGCAGATAGAGAAAAGATGTTGCTTGCTTAAATGTTCAGCTTAATTAGCTCTACAAAAGTCTTTTTAGGGTCGAAGTTGTCAGATGACCCCTTTAAGGGGTTATGGCCCTTTAAAGGTGAAAAATAGTGTTTTTTGCTTTGGGATGAAAACTATTGCAGATAGAGAAAAGCTTTTTATTGCTTAAACATTCAGCTCAGTTAGCTATACAAAAGTCTTCAAAGGGTTGACATTAAGACCAGGTGAGCGATTCAGGCTCCTGGGAGCCTCTTGTTTTGTCAAGGAGGGGGTCTTTCATTGACACTTTAAGATTTGGCTTGAATCATATGAATTTTCAATCCAGGACCAATTGAAAAACAGCGAGCAGCAACCGTTGGTCACATTGAAGGCTGCTGGCTGTTTTACGTTGTGGATTTTTTAAATTTGTTGTCAATTATGTAGGTTGAGTCGCGTACACTTATTCCACATTTCATTATCTTGTATATTTAAACAAATTCAGCATACATTCAAAGTCGAATGTACAATCTAAAACCTTTTTAAACAGAAGATTCACTTAACAAATATGCAATACTCAAATAAATATTTTATCATACAAATGATACAATGGTTATAGCATATCAATATCAATCACATTAGGCAAGAAAACGCTAGGAAATATATACCATACAAATGAATCACTTGCTAGACAATTAAAATCCTCGCTGCAATGCGACAAAGGAACCTAGTAATGGTCTTTTGTCCGTCCGTTTGTGCACCCATCAAACTTAAGTTGACACAATTCCCATCTGAGACCGCAAAAGGGATTTTGATGAAATTTTTGAAGGATTTATTTCATGATATGTAATACCGGAAGGCCATTTTTATCGAGTAGACCTTAAAGGAGATTTGTGTACTTTATCAATTTTATTCATTTTAGTAAATAGATTACTTTTTGTAGGCACAACTCTTTTAAACCGAAATTTCCAAACGGTGGTAAGTGATAATCAAGTGACTTTTTTTAAAGTCAGATCTAATGATGAAATATCATTAACCCCAAGCATTTAGTATTTGAGATATGGACCTCAACAAAGAGTGTTACAGACATACAGACGGGCAAGGTTATCTAGTGTAGAAATTTCATCGACTCCCACTCCCAACATGTAGTATCCGGAATAACGTTATCATAATCAAGAGCTCTACAAAAGTTCTCATGCTTAAAATATAGGTCACAGTGACCTAATTTCAAAGAGGTGGTGTAGCGCTACCAGATCCACATTTTTGTAGGAATAGTATTCGAGATATGAACCTTAACCAAGAACTAAACCAAAGTCATTCATACTTAAAATAAATGTCACGGCGAACTAATTTCTACCGGGTGGTGTAGCGCTACCTAACACATATCTATAGCGGTGAAATTGAAATTTCACTGACCCCAAATATTTATAATTTGAGTAATATTACTTAGAACTAAACCAAACTGTTACAGAAGTATGGACGGACGGAAAAACGGAAATCTATATATCCGATTCATATACGTGGTCGGGCCATAAGAATTGCTTTGCTTCACCACTTTCGCAAGTACGGACAATTAGGAGAAAATCTAATTCAATTCCCTCTGATAAGACGTCGTGAGGGTTGGGGGATGAAATCCAAAAATAAAAATTGTTCTGTATAGTTTTACCGCGGGCGTTTTTTCATTGTTTTTTTTTCTAAATTACCGCTTGTTATGTGACACTTATTCCACTTTACATTATTTTCTATTGTACAGAAAAAAACTCAACCATATTTATAACTTCTTAAATTAACATTCGGATAGTATATGTTTGAAGGCTTTCATATAAGATAACCTGATATGCTGCTGGATTTACAAATAATTACTTAGCTTTTTCATCTTTCGATTTTGTATCATAAATTAAACCCTAAATTAAAGATCTTATAATATATGGACTGTTTTTTTTTTTGTTTTTTTTTTATAAACTCTTGAATAAAGTATGTTTAGGCATCTACCTGTACAAAAAATCAAAAGTACATTGCATATAAAGTTACTTTCTGCCATTTCAAATGTGCTTGTTCCTGTTTTAACCATGCAAGGATTGGCTTGTACTGTAATTATTTAATCAAGGGGTATATCATTTTGTTGTTTAGCTGCTTTTTAGACGGTATTTGCATTGCCAATGCATGTACAATTCGTAAAATACATCTATGATATATGTTAACCTCTTTTTGAGTCTTTTAAAGATTGAAGTGAAACAAAAATGTTCGTGTTGCATGTGATTGAACCAGTTTAACATAAAATTCATAAAATATAAACAAAAAGCACTTTCAATCATTTGAACTAAACAACAATAGGTACATAGGCGCATACTTTCAGTTAAGGCTACCATGAGTTATAGAAATTTATAATTCTATCTTACCTTCTCTATTCCGAAGCGGATGTTTACACGTGTTTTTACTAAAAACCATCCCAAATTTTCTTGTCCCCTTCGTACCATGCCGATTTAGTCGTAGACATTCTACCCCGTGTTTATGCGTTCGACTTTTTACAGCGTAAGTTTTCGTTAAACATTCATAAATAGTTTTTATCGACAGTTTACACAATAGCACCATATAGGTTTCGTCCCTTTGTTTTACTGGGTACATCACGTTGACGTTGGGTTTTTTAACCGCTCCAAAATCGATTGATGATTCTCAGCTAGCTGTCAGTAACAGCGAGTGTTCTATAGAGAGTTCCTTACCGTCCTTTTGTTTGTTCTTGTTTTTGTCTTAGGTTCTCTCTAGTGGAAAGGACTTTGATCGATTTGATTTTTATTGTGTGTTTAGTTTTTATGCTTTGTCTAAGAATATTGATAGGGGGAAGGTTGGGCCAAAAAACTAGTTTATCCCGCCACATATTACATGTGCCTGTCCTTAGCCAGGAATCTTTGACAAAGCTTTCGTTTGTACTTGTCTATCTGATGTTTTCTGTTCCTTGTTTAAGAAGAGGGTCTATCCGTGACTATTTCAGGGCTGGATTTGAATTATATACATTTTATTTAGACCATGGGCCAATTGCAGAACCGCCAGCAGTGCCAAATGGCCTCGTTGAAGGCTGCTGGCGGTTGTCCATTGTGGTTTTTCTAAATTGCCGTTTGTTTAATTGTGGGCTGTGTCGCGTACACTTATTCCACATCTCATTATTTTCTATTTGTCAAATCCGGACATCAGATGATAATTATAAATATTCAAAAATTTATTGACATCAACAATTATGTATAAATTTATTTTGATTTTTATATGACTATTTAATAAATTGAAATATTATTTGCATGTGAATTTAGCTACAACCACTTAACAATTTAAAATTTTACATGGTCAAGGAAGTTTACGAAGGAAACACTTGATGTTAAATCTTGACAGGTTCTTCATTGTGTCATGGGAAGATCATAAACTCGCATAGTTTTAGTTTTGTCTGCTTAGTATGTATTTCCAGAAACTCAGAATGTAAAAATATGTATAGATATGTATTATATTTGTTATGCAATGAGTGGTAAATCATTTTTATTACAAAATCACAACATCGTTAAGGTTGACCACTTTTCATGTTACAGAATTTGAGTTACAGCTGTTGAAACCCTCTTAGCTTAAATTTTGAACACTGTAGAAATACTTAAGTGGTTCATCATTTCATTACAAAAATTCAAAAGTGACTCTCTTTAAGCATTTTTATCAAGAGAGTAATTTCTTCTTTTGAAGACATCATGATATCATGGAGAAATATAGGATTCCTATCTCACGTATGAGTAAAGATGTTTGTTTGACATTTGGTATTTGTTTCGCTCTTCTCTTCCGTATTCAACACATTGAACTGGCCGTAAGCATAGCGAAAGGTGTGTTGTAATAAACAGAAACTGCTAATAGCTCCGGAGAGCTAAGTAATAGGTTCTGAAGAAATCCCTGATCTTCAATAATTAACGAGTGTAAGAACATATTTCTTCCGTTTTTAACAGTGAAACAAATAATTTCATGAATGAATGATTATAACGAAGTCAAAATCCAATTTGCATATATTGAGTTAATGCGCGACCAACAAACAGACGACATATAATTAATTTATTCATTGACCTTTCAACTTTTACGAACTACTTTTTTAAAGGTTTTTGATTGGTTGATTTCTCTATAACAGAAACGGTCACATGATCCTGTCTGTCATGGGTTGTCTGTCATAGAAAATAAACAAAAACAGAAGAATAAATGCTCTTTACGACCTGAGTTTGATTGATTTAAGTTTTTTTATGTGATTTTGTGCTCTCTCTTTTTTCGTACTGTTCTCATTTGTATTTACTGGAATGGCTTTGTCCTTTCGGACTTTTGACATTCAAACGCCTCATTGATGCTTCTCTGATTCCTGAAAACGTTACACGAATATGAAATAGAAGATAAGGGTTATTTTGCGCACAATGAAACGCAAATACAAATGTAGTATAAAAATAACCTTGCATATGCATTCCTGCTTTGAATTTTACCTAACACATGACTAAATATTGAAGTGAATATTTTCGGAAGGTTCTAAAGGAACAACTTTTAAGTACTTTACTTTTTAATGAATCAGGCAGATACTGTTTATAGGGTTTCAAATCGATAACAAATACACACAAACAAAATGTAATAGACTAAGGTTAATTGAACCCAGAAAACTTTGTTTTATCACTAATATTTTAAGTCAGTCTTGGGTTAAGGAAATACAGAACACCAAGAGACTTACTGTGACTGAACAATGACATAGACATCCCCACTCCTCTGGTGGTAAGGATTAACTTTTCACAGTAGTTAGCCAGACAAGGGGTCCGGTCATAAAACCCAAGACGGTCTAGTTTTTCTTGGTGAAATATTTACCTCTACAGGATAAGGTCATAAACCTTGACTAGCGAAATTTTATGTCTATGTCAGTGTTTAGTCACGGAAAGTCTCTTGGTGTACTGTATTACCAGTGGAAAATTAGTTATGTTCCAGACCGTATGCGTATTCAGACCGTACGCGTACGGTCCGAACCGTACGAGTATATTTTCAAAATACCTGTACGGTCGGACGGTCTGACTTGCATTTTGTAGATCAATATTCAATAGAATATATTGATCCTGTAAAAATGCATTAATTTTATTATATTTTACTAGTATATTTTTTTGTACAAAGTTCACACAATATTTAAAATCGATTTAGTATTGTGAAATAGAAGTAAGTACTTATATACGTCAGTTGTAACAACTAAAACAGTCATTGAAATTTGGGAGGAAAAGTTTGAAGAATATATATATATATAGGAACTTTAGTCGACAAGCCTTCCAACCATTTATTAACAAGAGACGGGCTTGGGGGGGGGGGGCGATTCAGCAAAGATTTCGGCAATATGTTTAAGCAATTCGTCCGTCAGTTTTTCCCACATATTTACATACTTTTTAGCACACAAAAAATACCATAGAGCTCTTATTTTTTTTATATTATGTGCAGCCTATTTTACTTTCTACAGATATAAGTTATATGCATTGTCGTCATCCTCAAACTTTACTTTACTGAATATAATTTTAGAATGATTTTTTAATTTTTAATTTTTGTGGATCCTATATACCGGTGAAATCCAACAACAAAGAAGAGAATAAAAACTAATAAATTCTACCAAATGAATATTAAACATCCTTTTTCCCAAATCCCTCACCTACCACCTTTCTATATTTTAGCTATTTACAAATTTTGACTTTTATTTTATTTTGGTTGTCTTAATCTCTTAAGTTTGCATTTCTTTTCCTTTTTTAGCTCACCTGGCCAAAGGCCATGTGAGCTATTGCCATCACTTGGCGTCCGTCGTCGTCGTCGTCGTCCGTCGTCGTCGTCGTCGTTAACTTTTCTCCAAACTTCTTCTCCTCTGAAACGGCTGCACAGATTCAAACCAAATTTGGTCTGATGGTACTTTAGGGTATCCCCCACAGAACTGATGTGGGGATTTTGATTCGTCGAAAAACATGGCCGCCGTTGCTAAAAATAGACCAGGGGGGTCAGACTACTGTTTTTGGCTTGTAAATCAAAAAGTATAAGAGATATTTGAAATCTGATGCCACGCTGCTTTATCAGCATCAAAAGCTCTACAAAAGTCTCCATTGAGTCAAAGTTGTCAGATGACCCCTTATGGGAGTTACGGCCCCTTAACGGTGAAAAATAGCATTTTTTCATGTTTTTGGTCTATGGAATGAAAATTATTGCAGATAGAGAGAAGCTGTCGCTTGCTCAAATGTTCAGCTCGTTTAGCTCTACACAAGCTTCCATAGGGTCGAAGTTGTCAGATGACCCCTTATAGGGGTTACGGCCCCTTAAAGGCAAAAAATAGTGTTTTTGGCCCATAGAATTAACTATTGCAGATAGAGAAAAGCTGTTGCTTGCTTAAATGTTCAGCTCATTTAGCTCTACAAAAGTCTCCATAGGGTCAAAGTTGTCAGATGACCCCTTATAGGGGTTATGGCCCCTTAAAGGCAAAAATAGAGTTTTTGGCCTATAGAATGAAAACTATTGCAGATAGAGAAAAGCTGTTGCTTGCTTAATGTTCAGCTCATTTAGCTCTACACAAGTCTTCACATGGTCGAAGTTGTCAGATGACCCCTTATAGGGGTTACGGCCCCTTAAAGGCAAAAATAGTGTTTTTGGCCTATATAATGAAAACTATTGCAGATAGAGAAAAGCTGTTGCTTGCTTAATGTTCAGCTCATTAAGCTCTACAAAAGTTTCCATAGGGTCAAATTTGCCAGATGACCCCTAATAGTAGTTACGGCCCCTTAAAGGCAAAAAATAATGTTTTTGGCCTAAAGAAAGAAAACTTTTTCAGATAGAGAAAAGATGTTGCTTGCTTAAATTTTCAGTTTAATTAGCTCTACAAAAGTCTTTTTAGGGTCGAAGTTGTCAGATGACCCCTTTAAGGGGTTATGGCCCTTTAAAAGTGAAAAATAGTGTTTTTTGCTTTGGAATGAAAACTATTGCAGATAGAGAAAAGCTTTTTATTGCTTAAACATTCAGCTCATTTAGCTATACAAAAGTCTTCAAAGGGTTGACATTAAGACCAGGTGAGCGATTCAGGCTCCTGTGAGCATCTTGGTTTTTTTTTTGGAGTTTCACTATTTTTTTCCGTAGGAATCTGGGAGTTGGTAATAACACTTTTTAGGTTGAACATAAAATATTATTTCCTAATATTAAATGAATAAATGCAACTTTAGCAAAATACCTTTATGGTCTGAATACTTGTATGCTCCAGTTCATTTTAGACCTTACGGGTATACTTGCACGGTCGGACCGTTCGCGTACGGTCGGACCATATAGGTATACTCGTACGGTCCGGACCGTACGCGTACGGTCTGAATACCTGTACGGTCTGGAATAGTTACATTGTACAGTGAAAAGTAAGGGAAAAAATTCCCACCATAGTTTTCTCTATATCACCAGTAAAACATATCTAGACACAAACTATATTTGATAATTTAAAAGCTGCATTGGTCTTGTTTTTAAGGTGAAATGAATGCATCTTTGCCCCAAAATCTAAAATTGAGAATAAGCAATTTCACAGCCCCTGCCTGATCATTATGTGGAATAGACACAAATTTTCCACTGTTGGGCAACACGTCAATGATGAAATACCTAATCTCTCATTCAATCATATACTATAAAATAATTCAGATAAAGTTTGCCCAAATAGAGTCCGATTGTGAGGCCGAAATGTAATGAATGAAGATAGATTTAGGTGTTGTGGAAAGAAAAATTATCCGTGAAACGACTCATAAAGGAAACGACTCATAAAGGAAACGGTATAAGATAAATATATAATGTGTAATGTCATCGGTAATCTTAAGCAATCGTTTAACTCTTGATTCACTACACTCTTTCAATTTTTCATCCATGGACGTTCCTTTTTACCCTGTTTATCATTTGTTGGAACGTTTTGCAAGAAATTTCATTGTATAAATTGAGTATGTTAGACAGGAACAATGATTTCGTTTTGATTTCTTCCCCTGAAACAAAAAAATAAAGGAGAATTTCCTTGTTCAAGACTCTTAAATTGGTGTGTCGTAAACGAAGGGAATTTCAAACCTCATGTTGAGCCTGCTGTTAACCACTTAAAAATAAAGTATCGCTATGATAATTGTGCTATCACAATAAAGACGTTTCATATATGTTTTTAACCAACTAACTACCGTTTGTATGGCTAATTATGTAATTCAGGAATCCAATTAGAGAATGTTACGTTAATCAATTAAAATAAAAGAAATATCGCATAAAGATGCCATAATATTCGGTATTCTGGTTGCAAGGCCACCAGAGCCTATTGCTTTCAATTTTTTACCTCCATTAGCATTTTTCATACATTATCATAAAGTCGTTTTAATATGACAGAAATAAAGCTTAAACCAGTCGACATATGTTTATATAATCGAGAAAATTTCATATAGAAAACACTTGTTAACGTTATTGTTAAAATAAAACAAATAATTGAGTCTTCTTTTTTATTTCTATTTTTACCATTTGCAGAAGTTTGTGTAGCGGTGCTTTAAGTATATGTATTAATAAAACAGAGATAAAAATGTACGATTATATGTGTAAATGTAATTTAAACGCAACTGTGTTATACATGTAGCAGCTGTGTAAATAGTAAAAATGAATAAAATATATTAATTTCGTTTCTATTAATAAAAAAATTGCTAAAAATGCCTTATTATTTCAGTTTGATGGTTTTGTTATTACCTTTATTTCCTATTTGTTGTAATGGCCACGTCTATTAAGATGAATTAGAACGAGTAGATGAAGAGGTTAAACTGAGGACAGGGTCTAGTCTCGATCACCCAGACGCTTATCAATAGATGATAAGAGTCTGGAACAGTCCCATTACCTATTTTGTTATGTGTACGTTCGGAGTACTTTCAGGCTTTATCATAGTGTTTGACGAAAATCACTCAACCGTATGTTCAGAATTCCGTGCCTATGGTTCAGTGAATTTATGCAAATACCATAGCGAGATAACTTATCGAATTGATGTGAGTTGTTCTCTTATAACATATAATTTCTTATTTTATAATAAGACATCATATTTTACATTTTTGAACACAAGTTGGTTTTGTTAACAATAAAAAAAAATCGTTTTATCGTTAAAATGTACTCACGGGCGTCTACCTGGTTTTTGAAATTGTTTATGTTTATTGGAGTTAAAAATTGGGACATTCTTGATTACAGAACCATACACGTTTGACCAATCCGATTCTCGATTTTGCAGAACCAGTTGTCAAAAACCACGGAAGACCAATGAAACGTTGAGTTTTTAAAGTTGGTTCATTTCAGTCAGATTGTAATGAATCTTGTATGCTAAACACGTCATATACACACGTGGTAAAGGTTAAAAGGTATAACGATCGCCACCTAGTGGTTACGAGAAATCAATAGGTGTTTTCCCAGACTCACTACCTTGGTAGTATGAGTTTGGGTTCGAGACTAGACAGGGTCCAAATAAAAGTTTCATTTGATTTTCAAGTATGAATGTTAGTCTGGTGGAATAAGTATATAAATATATATTTTACTGTGATTTGTATAATAATGTTTACTGTTTATTCAATTCAGAATTATTGTATGTGTATTGTATGTGTGCCTTTGATCTTATTGTAAGATGTAAGTTGTGCAAATAAATGTTAAATTGACATAAAAAGCTATGGTGACATATGCAATGAAAGAGGCATGCAAATAGGCAAAGGTCAAAGACAACGATATACCCGGCCCGGGGCCTGGGTGTCCGAGTGGTCTAAGGCGCTGGTTTGAATACCACACTATTGATCACTAGCCGATCACCTCTCAGCCGGTGTTCGAGTCCCGTTTGTATTTAACAAAAAAGGGACTTCCCCAACTGTATGTGATTTGGTTCGTCAGTTACCTGCCCAAGGTCGGTGGTTTCCTCCGGGTACTCCGGTTTCCTCCACCATTAAAACTGACCGCCCTACATGGCCCAGGTGCGTCGATAAAGGGCGTTAAACACCAACAAACGCACACACACGATGTACCCTTCGGCAATTCAAATATCAAAAGTTAAAAGGTAAATTACAAAGAATTTAGAAGGGCATTCCTATATCAAATTTATGAGAGGCCCAAAACGATGATGTACCCATGTGGCATTCAAATGCCAAAAATATGAAAGATAAAGGACTAAGAGTTGTTCACGTGCAATTTAAAAAAATATGAAAGGTCAAGGACAGAAAGGTTACCAGAGGGCATTTTAAAAATAACAAAAGTATTAAAGGGCGAAGACAAAGAAGTATATTTATGACATTCGAGGATTAAAAGTTTCAATGATTTTAAAATACATTAAAGTGTAACATTAAGAGGAGGGAAAAAATCTTAAAAACTCGGGTGTTGAGTCTAGTCTGTCCCACACACACTTTGAATGATTTGTGCAAATCATAAATATTTATGAATGTAAGAACGTTAAGGTTCATCTGTACCTTTCGTTACAAATAGCGAAAATTTCTGCCTATTTTTTAGTATATGCAGAACAAAAAGTACAAATAAAATAATAAAATAAAGCATAGCTGGACCTAGATATGGTAATTTCTAATACAATTTCTTTCAATTTGTCATTTTAAGTTCCTTAAAAATAAAGATCTCTTTTTTTCCTGTTCAGATATTAAATTGAAAAAGGACAAACTATCCCTATTGTGCCTCTTAGATGAAACGAGGTGAACACTTTTAGTTAAATCCCTTATTGAAAGTTGCATGAAATTTGAGGCCACAAGAAAGGGTGAAAGTGATATTAGCCTTAAATCGGGTGTTTTTAAAAGCGGAGAAAAAAGAGATCTGTAAAATAAAGGATTTTTTCGGGAAGAATTCATAGAGAAAAGGTAAGAATTTTTAATATCTAGGTCCAGCTACACTTTATATTTCAATTTTATGTGCAGTTTTAGCTGTGCATATACTGAAAATAGATTAAAGATAACGCCATGTTTTAAAGAAAGGTACAGATGAACGTTAAAACAATTAGGGACAGTGGGTCGTAAGTAACTAATCGTCCGATCCCAAGCTTACACCACTCGGTCATTATTTCATAAAATTGATGAGAAAATACAAACAAATTGATATAGTTTTATCACTCTTTTCTTTCCTATATTATTATTTTGTTGTTGTGCCGATTGTGTTGTATTTTATAAAAAGAGAGTTATTTGTTTTACTTCCTCTCTGTTTACTTTTTCACTTTTTCACTGCATAAATTTGATGCTTTTCCGGTTTTCTCGTCGGCATTTTACTGGTACACAGTGTCAACATATACAGTACACCAATAGACGTCCGGTGACTGAACACTGAAAAAGACATACAACTTAATCCTTTAGACCTACAACCAATGGCATGATACCACTAAGGCAGACCTACAAAAAGCAATAAAACTGCTGTGTTTGTTAAGTTTAATACCTTTTATTCACTAAATGTTTTCCTGTCATAAATAACCTGTTGCAATTATATAGCTCATACCCAGTACAGATAAATATATCATCAGGAAATGTTTGGCCACAAAGGTTTTATAACCCCCCTAATAGCCCACTGTGAAAAGGTAATTCTTCCACCAAAAGAAAGGGGGTGTCTATGTCGGTGTCTAGTCATGAAAAGTCTTAAAATTAAAATCTGTCGACGAAAAACATCAAATTATGAAAAAACTCACAAAATATTGTCACAAAAGGAAACCTGTGAAGACAAAAATCTAACTTAAGAAATTATGACGATGAAAAACCTCAAAGAAAACGAATGTCGTCATAGCCGCCTATGTACTTACCTTCAGGCCAGACTCAAACTGTATTCTTATCTACCAGAACTGGGGGACTACTTGGGAGACTTAACCGACGAAGTACCCGGAAACACCATCACAGAGTTTGTTACAGGAAGACCGAAGAACTATGCATAAAAACTAGTCGTCCCAGAGAAAGGGGGAAATAGAACCATGTGCAAAATCCGAGGAATTACGATGAACTATAAGAATGCCATTGACATCAGCTAGGACACCATCACGGAGATGGTGACCATCAACAGAAACGACACGAGGACCATAGGAGACGACTACAAGATTCAAAGAAGCCAACAGAAACTATTAACTGTCACACAGGAAAAAGACTATAGAATTGTACTTGACAAAAGAGTGATTATGGATATTATGAATTGTAAAACTTGTACAATAAAATGTTAATAAAAGTTTTACCTTATCTCGGGTTTTCATTAAAATCAATCCATTCAAAGACAAAAAAAAAGAGTCCATCAACGGCGAACCAAACAAAAAACAAAGGCGAAACAAAAGCAATGAGTAGGAGGAGGAAGAGGAAAAGGAAGAGGAGAAGGAGGAGACAGGGAGGGAAGGAGGGAAGGAGGAGGGAAAAGAGGAAAAGAGGGGGAATGAGGAGGAGGAGGCGGGGAAATAAGGGTAAAGAAGCTATACAAGAGCCCATATAGGGCAAAATGTAACAAAACAAAAAATCCATCAAGGCCTGAAAACAATTGTAAACACTTCAAATGAAATGCACAAGCCCATAAAGGGCAACAATAACAAAGGAATGGTTAGAGTAGAAAGGGTTAGAGTTAAAGTTAGGGTAAGGGCTAGGGTTACATGTAGGCTAAGATTTTGGGGACGAACATTTAATGAGGCGAAGGAAAAGGACGAAATTATTGGACAAGTCACCATTCCGCATGACTGCACACGACTCTACATGCTAGACATGGGAATGAACTCGGGGTCATCAAGTGCAAAGTGTTCTAGAGTGACCCGCATTACTACTAATGCAAGTCCGATAATCGGAAAAAGAGACAGACTGACCTCTGACATTGACAATTTTCGGCTTAAGTGTTGACGTACAAATGTAAACCAAGGTTATTATTTTCAACCTGTTTCTTTTGATAAAATAAAATTAGTACATTAAAACTTAAAAAAGTCGGACTTATACAAATTTATGTAGTTATTATTTGAATAAAAGTTTTATAGAAACTTATTTTAAATTTCTGCAAACATTTTTTAGGTACTTATAAGAAAAAGTGCAGCGTGCATATAACATATTTTAGGGTATTGTGAAATTTATGCATGCACACATTGAACATCTTTTCTCGAGTCGTTGGAATAGATGTCAGTTATCGATAAATCGCTGTATAAAATATAGGCCTGGATACATTAATCCTTAATTATTGTGCGATGATGTTCGACGTAGTTCAATTAAGCGAATTTTCTCATTTTACAATAGAGCAACTTTAAAAAGAAATACTAATAATATTAAGAAATATTAAACACTTGTGTGAAAGTTTATACATTCAGAAAAGCTGACTGTTTGTTGAAAATTAGAAAGCGACTAACAAATTCACCAAAAGTTTTGGGCGTTTTCTAGGTAGATTTTCAAAATTCATGTAGAGAAGCAAGAGGTAAAGGGTCCATGCTTATACTGTGTTACAAGTACCCACATCCTTAGTCGTACGGGGTTCTGACAATCTAGAAAAAATGCCGGTTTGCTGTCAGTTTTTTTTTAACTCATTGTCACTATTAAGGCGAAATAATATTCAAATTAATCAAGGAAACCTTAAGACGGTTGTATAAAATTAAAAGCTTTCTTGGACACTAACATTATTTCAAAGTTAACAAAAATATTTGCCGTTTTCCGTTCTGTATTCCGTTTCCGTTCCGCGTTCCGTTTCCGCGTTTAGGTAACCTCCCTCATATCTACTAGACAACGAATCCAATTCAAACTCATATATGAAGAATACTGAAGGGACCAAATGGGGATACTCTATAATATATAGTATAAGAATGTTATCTATTTGATTCTTAATGCACAGAATGCATTCTAATGTTTGTAATTAAATTTAACATGACATATTATGAAGGCTGGGATCGATGTAAAATAGTTATTGCATTCGGATTTGGGTTGTCAGTAGGATCACCCCCTCCGGCCTCCGCCCTTCGGGTCGATCTTTTACTGACACACCGCGTCCTCGTGTAATAACTATTACTGAGTAATTTTTGTTTTCCTTTTTATGTAAGATATTATTAAAAATTCTTGTGTTCCTAACAATGTGATACAAAATAATCCCCTAAAGGCCTTTTATCAGTGAACATTACCTGCCCTACAATAATGTTCATAAGGGTATCGATTTTGTCAACTTACAGATAACCCAGATTATTATTTGTTTTAGTTTATCATAATCTGTTTATTCATGGTTTGAAGTGAATTTATAAAAGGCCAGAAAAATTATAATGGCGAGGACTACGTTTTCTGTTTTCTTTTTATGTAAGTACAGCTAATTCAAGTTTTTGAATTTCAGGTGAGTTTTTCGACAGATGCTTGATTTTGTTTTCATGCTTTGTTGCTTTTTATTTGTCTTTGTTGTTACTGCAGTCCCTTTTTACCAAACCAGATGTTTAAAATCGTTGTTTAATGGCAAGACCCTTACGCCTTGTAGGAATGATATTCAACTTTCAGTGGTCAAATGTTTCTACATATTTCACTTCTAAACCATTAATTTATAAAAATTAGGTATTGGAATGTAATGTAGCGTATTTTTCAAAGAAAAACATATTTTTTTTAGATCTGAAGAAAATGACAATTCGGTGTTTAACAAAATAGCTGTTTCATTATTTACAAACGCCATTAATTTTTACTATGACCCACCCATTTATGCGTGTCTACACATGAACATGTTAGATGAACATGTCAAGATGGAAGAGTGAAAGGAAATTTATAAGGGAAGATGTGGAACTTTTTAGTATTCACAGCCATGGCCGCCATGTTGTTTCGGTCAACGTTTCCGGTTAATCACAGGAACCACCATCGTATAATAAAAAAACACCTTATAATAGAAAAGCACCTTATAATAGAAAAACACCATCTTATAATAAAAAAGCACCTTGTAATATAAAAGCACCTTATAATAGAAAAGCACCTTATAATAGAAAAGCACCTTATAATAGAAAAACACCATCTTATAATAAAAAAGCACCATCTTATAATAGAAAACAACCTTCATATAATAGAAAATCACCATCTTATAATAGAAAACCACAATCTTGTAATAGAAAAGCACCATCATATAATAGAAAACCACCATCGTATAATAGAAAAGCACCATCTTATAATAGAAAACCACCATCTTATAATAGAAAAACAATTAAAAAGACACATAAGACAGCTACGGCGTTCCATAGATTTCCTTATACATTCTTTAAAAGATAAGAGCCTATTTGTAACAAAAATATTAGAAGTACTGCAACTGTATTCATAACCCATTATAATTCTAAAAGCATTATTATACATAACTTGCATTTTTTTCAAAGAAGAAGCAAGGTAAGTTGACCACAATGAAACACAATAAACATTCATACAGTATGACAGAAAAAGCTGAATTTAAACATCAAATGAACATTTGTAAAATTTTCGTTTCAACATGTTAACCTTTCTGCATATACTTTGATATTGCCTTTTAATGTTTAATGTCACAATCATCATTCAAGTCATAATAAATCATGTGCCCTAAATATTTAAACACATCAACAAATTCAAAAAGATTTCCACTCTAATAAAACTTAGGTGCTTTATATATACACATAGACTTTTTAGCATTCAAAAAATGTCATGTTCAACAGCATATTCTTCACATATTGACAAACTTTTCTTTAAACCAGCAACAGATGAACTTATCACACACATGTCATCAGCATAACTGAAGTTATTCATAGGAAAACCATTAAGCTGACAACCACCATTGGCATCAGCTAAATTAAAATTTAAGTCATTTATATAAAAAATTGAACTAATAGGGAGATAAAATTCCTCCTTGGCGAACACCATTACTAACATAAAATTCAGTTGACATAAATTGACCCCATTTGATACAAAATACTAATACTTGAATTTCAAACCAATTCATTAAAAATCTAATTATAACAGCAGATATACCATTCTTAATCAATTTGTGTAACAAAGTCCAGTGATTTACACGATCAAAAGATTTCCTCACGTTTAGAAAACATTCTGTGTTTTACATAAAAAGATACGATATCTTTGAAAACAAATAGGCACATATCAGTAGAATGTTCTTTCTTAAAACCAAATTGATGATCAAATATAAACAGTTTGTCTTCAGTGCAGTTAAGTAGGTGATTTTCCATAACTTTTGATAGAACAGATATGATAGCAATAGGTCTGTAATTATCCTTGTCTGTAAGGTCACCGTTTTTAGACTTTAAAATTGGAACTAAAACAATTCTGGTAAAGTCCTTTGGAACAATCCCATGTGGTGTCAACATAGACGACAACAGCATTGACAATAACACAACTAAGTTATGCGGAGCAAATTTGAAGTGTTCAGCGACAAGTCTGTTACAATTAGCAGCTTTACCAGTATTCAATGATTTTATTATAGATTGCATCTCATTAACAGTAATAATTGCATCCTCTGTAACAGTACATTCTTGAACAAATTGACGAACATGTTCCTCATACGTAGAATTTTTGACAGAGTTTAACAGAGTGCTAAAGTGTTCTTTCCACATTTGTGCGATTTCAAATGCTCCAGTTGCACCATTGACATTTTGTGAATGGGAATGTTCTTATTTGTTTCGTTCTTAATTCCGTTCCCAAAACCACGTCGATGTCTTTACTTGACAGTTTATTTGCTAATGCATTAGCACGATTCTGGTCATCCTCCTGGCGACATCTCCTCAAGGCGTATTTAAAAGACAAACGTGTCGAAGTCATTAATTTGAAAATTGGTCCATACCGGGGTTCTCAAAACGATTGCCATAACAAAAAAGCTTCGCAGGCCATATCATAAGAGTCCTTACATGCTCATTTACACCAGGCACACAATTATAATGTTTTTTTATTATTTCTATAAAGCGGTTCACAAGCAGTTTTAATACACGCAAAAATATCACAGTACATTTTTTTCCAAACTATCTTTGTGGTTAATGTCACTGCAGTTAACATCCGTGCACTGTAAACAATCAAGCGGAATATGTATATTGCTAAGTAAGTCAGATACATTTTCTTGGTACATTTTTATATCCTCTTCACTACATTTGTCCCATTTTACAGTCTTGATCCCCTCTGGAATGTTATGTTCATTAAGCAAGTAGAAAGTGAAACAGGAAAGTGATCAGATGAAATAAAGTTTGTGTCAACACGAATATATTACAATTTGATCTGTTACTTGAGCCAGTTGTTACAATATGATCTATCCAGTACACAGTACCATGAGCCTCACTTTTGATGTTTACACATGTTAAGCATTTTTTCACCTTATAAACCCTTTAGATCACGGCATGACGCCAAAGCGTAAGTTTTTATGACCTTACTTTAAGGTTGTTTATTAAAGAGTTTTTTTCATGTATTTTCTCTTTTTTGAGTAAAATTGTATGTCGGATATTCATCCCCCCCTTTTTGACCACTTGTAATATTCTTACCTGTAAAAGTTTTTGCTTTATTTATCATTATTTACAACTCCGTTCCCCTTCATTTATTTTAAAGAACTATACGATACTTATGAGTGGTATTTGTCCAAAAATACTACTTGAGAGGCTGATTCAAAATTTCACGAGCCGTATGGCGAGTGAAATTATCAGCCTCAGGTCCCTTTTAAAAGCGACCTTGCGACCTGAGGGGAGTACCCTGCGGAAGCCCCAATAATATTTTTCGGGCTTGTGCTTCAAAAAGTTAACCGTGAAGACTGACTTAGAACTGTTAATTTTTTTTCGCCCTCTCTGGAGGTCTATTTAGCTGTTCAAAGTAAAGTATTAAAACTAGGAACACGTGTATCAAGTTCAGTATTTTAGTTTTTACCATAAGGGACCTACCATGATTTACATTGGGTCGGGGCTAGTCAAAATGAAGGGGGGTCAAATTTTTCTTCTTCTTTTAAAAGGGGGAACAAATTTTGTTGTAAGAATCAGTAGGGGAGATCAAATTTTTTTTGGTTTGTATATTTTTTTACCTTTGTTGTAGTTTGTAAAATTCATTTGAATTTTATTTTCTCCCATTTTCCAATTTTGTAAAGATTAAAAATCGATAAAAGAGTACAGGTTTCTAACATAGTTGATATCTTCGATTTCATCCCTGGAATTAAACTTCCCTTCTTCAAACTTTAAATTTGATTTATATACGTGTATTCTTCTCTTTTGATACTTGTACTTCTCTATATATCCTTTCAATTATTTTGATTAAAATGCTGTTATAATGAAAATATTATCTCTGCGGAGCCTAGTATAATACGACAGCATCACGTTGAACCCTGACTGAAAGTTGGAGACGCAATATAGAAAGTCAATTGGTCCGGACATGTGCAGCCCGGTCCCTAAGCTTCTTGCACATGCTTTATGTGTTTGACTGCCAATGTATATTTGACATAAGACGAATTGTACAAATAAAACAATTGTTCAGACTCTTTTAAAAGTTAATGTTGTTGGTCCTTGAAACATATTTACTTAAAAATGGAAAAAAGATACCATTGCAAATCTTATTGAAAACACGTGCAAGGATTGCAACAAAGATTTTAATGAACAAAATTTAAACCTAATTTTAGTCTAGGAAAAAGGAATTTTTTGGAATACGCAAACTGTGAGTCACCCTTATCACTGTACATGTTGTAGCAGCACAAAAAACAATCAAAATTTGACAGACATGAACAACCAATGAAAAAATAGACATTTTACATTAGATGATAGACATAAAGAAGCATGTACTCGTATTTAAATGTAGTGAACAGTTAAAAAATCCTGTACCAGCATGTATTAAAATAATGTGGACGTGTGACCCTACAATTTGTATCTAATATGGTCATATTAAATGCATAATTTGTTTGTTATTATTGCTTTACAAATAGGTCAGATATAAAACAGGGGGGTCATTTTTTTTCTTGATTTTATTTTAAGGAGGTACAAATTTTGTGTAGAATTCTTTTAAGGGGATCAAGAAAATTCTGGAGGTCTGTTTTCAAAATGACCAGCACCCTCACAGGTAAATCAAAGCGCTAAAGCGTTTAAAAGCAGAGCTAAATCTAAACACTAAAATAAAGAACGATCTGTTTTTCACCACCTTGAAACATATCAATTTTGTTCGTTTGCTCCGTCCGCTGAATCATTTGTTATGAAATCCGTAATTAGGCTCCACCCACTTGAATATATATGATATATTGATTAAATTAAAGGTTAAAGGTCAACAATGCTTAAGTGTACATCAACTTTAGTGTATCAATATGTGAAATGTAGTGCATATTTATATCGTATTTATTATAGGGGTATAAAGATGAATCTCTAAAACATTGAAACAATAATTATATAGATGAATATTCTATAACAGATCCTCTGGTAGGAATTTTGCCTGACCGATTTACCCTGTCTTGACGAAAAAAAAACGCAAATATCATATAGCTATATGACCACATTGAGCTCTGCTCAATCAAAAATGATAGATCCCTAAATAGGTGATTTAAATCCAAACATGTTAAGATTACTCAGACGAAAATTATCTAAGTCGAGACATATCTGCCTGGTAAAAATAATAAGAAAGATGTATATTGATGGAATTACGACGTGTATCGAGTAAAGAACAAAAAGATAAAAGATTTATATTCTCCCTTTCTAGTAATGATTTGTTTCCTTTGAGATTTCCTTCAATTTATCCTTCAAATTTTATTGTTAAGGAACCACAAATTTATATATACTTGCTGAAATTGGCATCTTGAATCTTAATGTCATCTCAGTATCAAATGTACGACACAAGAAACGAATTAATGTCCCCCAAATCTGACCAGAACCATCACGTGGTAGGAGATCGGCCCGGTTCGACTATAACTGGAGCAGCCAACTCGGGCGGTGGTGTGTCATGGGCTGGACGACCCATAGCACAGAGCGAGTCTTTAAAAGCCCTATTGATTGACGTATTATTTTTTTCACGAAAAGTAGCATACCTTCCTCATTATCAAATAGTGTACATATAACCGACACAAACGATGTCCCAGGGTTTTACGGAAGTAATGAAGAACTATTTTGGACTTATTGACTTGGTGTGTACTATTTTAGGTAAAGAGGAATCGCAATCTCCACACAGACAGAGTTATCGTTCGTTCCTCCTCAACGAACGATAACTCTGTCTGTGTGGAGATTGGAGGAATCGTTGTGTCTCAATTTCTACTAAATTGCCGAATATTGTTTGCTAAACTTTTGCAGATACATAATGTCGTATGGGGAAAGGAATGGTTAATGGGAAGGGATAGTCAACAGTGTATGGGGCTGGGTATCGTAAATTGAGTATAGAGATGGGGATAGTGTAAGGTATAACGGGATGATTAATGGGGGGGATTTATTTACTATTAGAATACTGTATGATTTCTATCTTGCTTGAAGTGCTTAATATCTTTTTTTTGTTAATTTGAATATTGGTCCCATTCGCAATCTGATAACAGTACAGTTTTTTAAAGTTTTCAGTATTGATGCAATGTTATATTTACGGTATCAAGAAATTACTGTTAAAATGCTAAAACAAACACTATAAGATTTAGGGGAAGGGTAAAATAACCTTATCAATTTATGGACGTAGCATATTTTTGGTATGGCAAATTGGAAACGATTTGTTTGAATAATAGCGTACAGCTTATACTTTTCATTAAGACTGAATCAAAGTTTTATATTAGATGATTTCAGTGAAGACTGCTCTTTTTATTAGACCCATATGTCCTAATGACTTCACTCAAATATATACGTTACATGTACTGATTTAAAATATCTATTACATTTCAATGAGTGAGTTTCAAATCAAGAGACAATATAATATACATTTACATAACCACTTAAAATGCAGCACCATGGAGATATGATATAGATCTTCATGATAACATATAACCTCTTTCATAATCTGGTCAGAAGGGCTGCATTCACTTCTACTATATTTTAAGAACAAAATAAAGTTTTGATCATCTCCCCCTACTTAAAATAAACCTGAGTTATGCTTGGTGTGCTAGCAAATCTTGAAATAAAAAGAATAAAATGTTTTCTACAAATAAGTTCGATTTCACACTTACCAACATGATTTATACACAATATCTT
Organism: Arcuatula senhousia; assembly: GCA_963971305.1. Lineage (NCBI taxonomy): Eukaryota > Metazoa > Mollusca > Bivalvia > Mytilida > Mytilidae > Arcuatula > Arcuatula senhousia. The sequence goes on along the minus strand of OZ020317.1, from coordinate 3,448,471 downwards.
TGTTTTATAATTTCAAATCACATAATCTTTGTTCAAATGATGATAAATTTTAAATACCAATTGTAATTCAAGTTTATATTCATTATTGTTTATATTCTTTTATATTGCTATTTGTCATATATATGATTCACATGCTTGCGTCCAAATGATAAACATCTACTTTTATTATTCGTCTCTTTACAATATTTTGCAGTGCTCCTAGCAAAGACAGTTTGCCACAGGCCCAAGTCCTTGGCCTTAGGAATAGCACTACTACACTCATCTAAAACAGTCTGCTACCCCATTCAACCAGTCTACCAGCTAGTTTCCCAACACACACACATAACTCGACCTGACACGGGGTTAAACAATTTTTTTTTTTGGCCCAACCTTCTACTTATCAATATTCCTAGACAAAGCACAAAAACTAAACACACAATAAAAATTAAATCGATCAAAGTCCAATTCCACTAGAGAGAACCTAAGACAAAAAACAAGAACAAACAAAAGGATGGTAAAGGAACTCTCTATAGAACTCTCTGCGTTGTTGATTACTGTTAGGTTGATTTGTGGTTTTTTTATGTTTTGTGTTTCTTCTGGCTGTTCTCGTTGATGTTTACTGGTTTTGTCGTTGCCCTTTCGGACCTTTAACAATCAAATGCCCCATTGGTGCCTATTTGCTTGCTTCATGCATATCTCAAGGAGTAACCTCTCATCAGCAGCATTTTAATTAGAATATATGAAGGTCAAAATCTAAAAAATATTGAACGAAAAGTACTAAAAACCAAAAAGTTTGAACAGGCAAGCCAAATCCAGCACCAAGGATATCGACAATATGAAAAAGCAAGGATAATCGAACGTATTCTACGCACCTTAGGGACCGACCATTTAACTTGAAGGGTAGGCCTTGGTTTTTTCCTAAAAAAAAGATTCTGAAAATTATTTTTGATGAAAAAAATATTTTGGCAGCTGAGGGTAAGAAAACATTATTCTGAAGAAGGATTGCTGCTATAAAAATAATGCTGATAATGAAAAAAACTATTCTGTCGCGACGCATTCAAAAAATAAATATTTTGTCCGCGAAAAAAAAATTTATGATCAAAACAAAAAACCAAAGCCCCCCCTTTCAATTTAAATGGTCCGTCCCTTATGCGTTAAGTCTTCATTTCTTTTTAACTTCATTTTCATTTAAATTATTCCTAACTTGTAACATTAAAATTGATATTCATCGCCCTGTATATTATATGAATAGCTGGGCTTTATGTGACAAATATAATAAATCAATTATTGAACATCGAGAACTAGTAAAACAAATATTTTTTTATCGTTGGAAACCCAGTAAGAAATTTATAGAATTTTACACTTTTCAATCTCATCTATAGTTTTGGGGGAAATAAGTGATCATAAGGGCCAAAAGCAGCAATTAGAAGAATGGATTTGGTGCGCAATTAGTTTTGAGTTTATATAAATACCTTTTGTGTCAAATTTGTATTGAAATTTCCCCATAATTTGAGTCCACAATGGAATGCATGTGCTTTTAGCAGAGCAAATGACTTTCCAAAGAAAATGTCGCGGCCTTGGCTTAGAATCAATAAAGACTCCTGAACAAAGCTCTTAAACTGTTTTTTTATATTGCAGATTTACGTCAAAGTCATGAATGAAATAAAGAACTACATATAATTAGTAGAGGAAATATGGCAGACATTGAAAAGAAAGAAAAAGAGAACTTCCTCAGACATGCTATTCTTGTGGTGGATCATTGTAAAGATGCCTTAAGATCGTTGATTGAACGTGATATCACACTTAAAGGAGTTACGTTCGAGCAGTTTCTGAATAACAACCAACATGATATATTCCACATGTGTAAAGAAAAGATATGTCACTGTGGATTGAGCCCAAATGTTCCACGTGTGTTTTTTAAATCTCAAGTTGAATTACTTTTTGACATAGGAATAGGAGCTGCCAAGCCTGGCATTACATCAGAAGTTATAGACATGACTCTTGCTAGATGCTTGCTGGTTAATTTCTGTTTTGATGTGTTTTGGAATTACAATTTACAATACCATAGAAAAGCCTTAGAAGATTTTTTGCATTCAGAAAAACATACGATTTATCACCTTTGGCAGTACAATTCGAGATGCTGTCATTGTCCAACGGTGTTTAATTCGACTCTGAAATTTCCAAAGGTCAACCAATATGAATGGCAATCTATGTTCCACAAGCCTTTACCACAACCACCATGTCGTATGAAGACTCGAGCAAATGCTTTTCCGTGTAACAGTCTATGTGATTATGAAGCTCAGCGATCTGTGACAGTACCAAGTCTAAGCCCTAGACTACAGAAAGTAATACTTGATAACTGCTGTACTTTAAGAAAATTGATTGAAAAACTCATTGACATTCGTAACTTTAATTATGGTCATGCAGAAAAAGCAAGAATGACAGATTCTGACTTTGAAGCAAAGATGAATGAGATAACTGGAATTATTTATCATATTGGCAAACTATGTGGAAAAGAACAAGAGGTGAGGACAGCTGTAAACGTCACACTGAGAGAAAGTTTAGATCACAAACTTGTGGAGAAATACAAGGAGGTGATGAGTGAAATATACAAGGTAACTCTAAAATGATTTTGTTCACATCTTAATAATTATAAACTGTTGGTATCATTTATAAATGTGTATATTTTCTATACAGCAATCAATGTTATCAATAGATATGTTGCAATTTTTCACCTATATGTAGCTTTTTGACGTTTTATTTTGATATCCATTTACTTGAAAATTCCATCTTCATTGGATATAAGCAACCATTTGCAAAAAAAATAATTTGTGTTTTTTAATAACAACATATGTAAGCATGCACATGCGAGAACACAGTTCAACTTGAAATCTGAAAATTACAGGAAAAATCCAAAACATGTTTCATTTCAAATTTGTTGTACATTAAAAACCTAAAATATTTAAAATATGTGATATTAAATGTCTATTGGTTTAATTTTAATTAAGATGCTAGTAAGTACAGGAACTTTTACTATTGAAAGTTAGCTGCTTTGTTCCCAAATTCTCGGGACAAAAAGTTTGAAATATTGCTTTGAATATACGAAGCTGATAATAGTTGTGAAATGTGTCTCCTTAGACATTTATTTATAAACTGTAATATGATTTATATATCATGACGTTTTAGAATTTGCAACAACAAAATAAAAAGATACAAGAGATGGAGTCCAACATTGTACAAACAAATACAAGAATCGACGTAGTAAGCAGCAGTGTTGATATTATTTACAACAGAGCCGATGACACAAATGCAGAACTCGAAAGAACAAACACCAGAGTTGATGTCATTTCCAACCGAGTTGATGACACAAAAACAGAACTTGGTAGAGCAAACAGAAAAGTTGATGTCATTTCCAACATAGTTGATGACACAAAAACAGAACTTGGCCGTACAAACACAAGAGTTGATGTCATTTCCAACATAGTTGATGACATAAAAACAGAACTTGGTAGAACAAACACAAAAGTTGATGTCATTTCAAACAGAGTTGACAACACAGATGCGGGATTAGAAACATTACAAACAAAAATAAACGACACAGACCAACGCTTAGGTAAAACAATTTGTATCCAAATTTATATCGAATCAATGTAAAATTCAATAAATTCTATAACTTTCTATCTCCCTCAGCACAATTTTACTTGATGTATGTCTAAAAAAATTCATATCATAGACCAGTGTCAACCAAAAGGTCATTGCGATTTATCATTAATTAGTTGATACCATTTCTCAATAGCTTAAGGAGAAAATTGAGTAATTTTTTTTTGAAAAGTAAAATTTGGCGTCTGAAGCTTTAACGTGGTCTTACTAAAAAAGTAGATATTCTGCAAAATAAACCTTATCTTTACTGTGTTGTGCTAAAACAACTTTGTAGATTTTTAAATCAAATAAGTTGAAGCATTGTCAAGTTATCATCGAGAAACCTGCAAATGACAGACAGACAGACAAGAATAGATGGTATAACATAATACATTACCTTAATGTGGCTGTGTATTAAACATATATTAGATAGAAAATAAAGAATAATGCAATTGATCTCACAAAAGATTACTCCGCTTCATTTCCCGGAGCACATGAGTTCCCTCTCGTTTCGACTAGAGTTCACGTTGTTGATTTCTCTTCAGCTGATTTTTATGCCCCGCCAACTTTGTTGGGGGGCATAAAGTTTTTCGGTCCGTTCGTCCTTCCGTCCGTCCGTCCGTCCGTCCGTCCGTCCGTCCGTCCGTCTGTCCGTCCGTCCGTCACACTTTAGTTTTCCGCACTTTTTTCGACATCCTAGCATATATTCAAAAGATTTTTGGTATGTGAGTCTACCATGATGAGTTACAGGTCAAGTTCGAGTTTCGTTCCGGTCCACTGATTTTGACCTAAATTACGGCCCTTGAACTTAGCAAATTTTGTAAAAATAAGTTTTCCGCACTTTTTTTCCACATCCTTGCATATATTCAAAAGATTTTTGGTATGTGAGTCTACCATGATGAGTTACAGGTCAAGTTCGAGTTTCATTCCGGTCCACTGATTTTGACCTAAATTACGGCCCTTGAACTTAGCAAATTTTGTAAAAAAAAGTTTTCCGCACTTTTTTTCCACATCCTTGCATATATTCAAAAGATTTTTGGTATGTGAGTCTACCATGATGAGTTACAGGTCAAGTTCGAGTTTCGTTCCGGTCCACTGATTTTGGCCTAAATTACGGCCCTTGAACTTAGCAAATTTTGTAAAAAAAAGTTTTCCGCACTTTTTTTCCACATCCTTGCATATATTCAAAAGATTTTTGGTATGTTAGTCTACCATGATGAGTTACAGGTCAAGTTAGAGTTTCGTTCCGGTCCACTGATTTTGGCCTAAATTACGGCCCTTGAACTTGGCTAATTTTGTAAAAATAAGTATGTACTTTTTTTCCACATCCTTCCATATAATCAAAAGATTTTTGGTATGTGAGTCTACCATGATGAGTTACAGATCAAGTTTGAGTTACGTTCCGGTCCACTGATTTTGGCCTAAATTACGGCCCTTGAACTTGGCAAATTTTGTAAAAATAAGTTTTCCGCACTAAATCATAGGAATCTGACAACATATTTTTGTAATGTGTCAAAATGTCATTTATTTTATTTGCCAGCGGGGCATCAGTGTCATCTTGACACATTTCCTTGTTGTGTTTTTATGTTAGTATTTTTTCGTTCTATTCTCGTTCGAGTTTACAAGTTTTGTCGTTGCCCTTTCGGACTTTTGACACTCGAATGCTTCATTGGTGTTTGTCTTTGCTTCTTGCATATTTGACTCTATATTGAAATTTTATTTGTTAAATCGTCCCTGAATAATATCCAAAAACAATGGCATTTCTTTTTGCTTATCTCCATATGACGTACTTACTTCATCTAAAGATTCACAAAGCGATGGTTATGAGATATGTGGACAGAATGATTCCTTATACAAAATAAAACAATCGCTACTAACGATCTGAAACTATAAATACAAATCACTCTTAGGTTTAAAAAATTTAGATTTGTTAAAACACACCACAACTGCAGAATATATGGAAAGCAGCAAACTTCTAGAACTGGGGTGTGTTGAAACTCTGTTTCACATATAAGTACATTTGTCTCTATTTAAAAAAAAATAAAAAAATATATCGTTTTTTTTTTAAGCAATCAAGCAAAACAAAGGACACCATTCTGAAATAAGATGGTATTTGCTATCACTGAATCACACATACAACGTAATGTGTCGAAATAAACAGATTGGTACCAAGTCTATTTAGTTTGTATTTGATCCTTCCCGCTTTTAAGATTACAATAAAGATTAAAAAATACAGCAAAATCAATCATCTAACAATAATTATATTAACCAAGCTAACATTTGTTTTTTTCTTGTTTCAGGAATAGTGAGCAAGCAAGTGGATGACCCTTTGCCACCAAATATAAGAGGTAATTTTGATAACGCTTTTGAGTTTAAAGACAATTAATCTTTATTCTTATTTAAAAAAAGAAAACAATGTCCAAACTTTATGAATACTGTTGATTTAGGATATAATCGTCCATTTTATGAAGATAAGATTATTTAAACATCGCATGAAGATAATATTTGTAACACTATGACGTGAGTATACTCGATTTCTGTATTGACACCATATATTGGTCACATGTTCATCAACATATCGTCAGGTGGTGCCTAAAATGTGTAAACCGTACCCGTATCCGTACCAATTTTGGCTCATTTACCCGTACCCGTACCCGCACCAGTTTTCAAATTTGACTCGTAAAGAGCGAAAACGCAATGAAACTTTCTGAAATTGCAACTGAAGATTTCTGATAAGTTATTCAATGAACTGGTATCATTTATTTTTCAAATCGTTATCCTTATTTCCCAAAATCAATGATGTTAGAAAATTTTGGCGCCTAAAATGTGTAACCGGAAGTTTACACCATGACGAATGTGCCAAAGAAATGATAACTTTTAACTTCTTTAAAATTATACTTTGTCATCATAAATGGGATTCGTTTTAATTGTTTAAAGTTATATTTAATGTTTATAACGATTGTTTTGTAAATTGACTCTTAAATGAATCTGTTTTAACTACTTTTGAACGCTCCAAAATTATCAAAACATTGGCCCGGATTTTCACCGGGTACGGGTGATTTGTAAACATTGAAAAAAAATCGCGATAGGTCCATCGGTATAATGCGAAATTGTGAAATAGATAGTTATTGTTTCTAAATAAATCGTTCATTCAATCACTGCTGATATATTTTTGTAACTTTTAATTCATGTTTAAAACAAATCTGTGTCTAATTTGATTAGAAAATGCCCTGTATGTCATCGGGTACGGGTAAATTTTCAATGTCGGTATCGGTTAATGTTTATAACGATTGTTTTGTAAATTGACTCTTAAATGAATCTGTTTTAACTACTTTTGAACGCTCCAAAATTATCAAAACATTGGCCCGGATTTTCACCGGGTACGGGTGATTTGTAAACATTGAAAAAAAATCGCGATAGGTCCATCGGTATAATGCGAAACTGTGAAAAAGATAGTTATTGTTTCTAAATAAATCGTTCATTCAATCACTGCTGATATATTTTTGTAACTTTTAATTCATGTTTAAAACAAATCTGTGTCTAATTTGATTAGAAAATGCCCTGTATGTCATCGGGTACGGGTAAATTTTCAATGTCGGTATCGGGTAAAACATGAAATACATCAAAATATGAATGTTAATTTTAAAGTTTGAGACATGAAATCATTCAATGTCATATTTTAAAATATACATCAAATATTACAAAGATTGACCTTGTTTTCGCTACAGTCGAAGCGAATGTGTAAAATTTTTAACAATCTGGGTGCGGGTACGGGTACGGGTTACACATTTTAGGCACCACCATATCGTCATTCAAAATTAAAAACTGTACCCCTATAGTCCTTTTTAGAAACTATTTACCGGACGTGCGGACCCGGGAAATCTTTTAACTTTTTACTACAGGTTAACGACTTCCGGGTAGGCCTAGCCATTGAAAATCTGTTGAAATTAACTAAAATCGTCAACTTGTAAAAATATCTCAGATATGCCTCCCAAAGTTTTAAACTACTAAAACTTACGTTAACATCTAAGACTTCACTATTAAGCAGTATATTTGAATCGGGGAGTTGAAATTACGCCAAAAAAGGATAGGGGTAAATTTATGTTTTCCTTAGCTCAACGTTGTTCACATTATGTGGCCGGCCCAGTAAGGGAAACTACTCTTGCAAAAATGAAGATAAAAGAATCGAAATCGGATGACTTTTTAAAAAGGACTATAGACGTCTTTGCTGATTTTTTTTATGATTGTACGACAACTGCAGGAACTTAATGAGAACAAGAAGATGAGAAAATCTAGGTATTTTGTGTCATTTTGAGATGAACTGATTTCATTTTTTGTCAGTGGTGCTTCGTTTGCTTTCATTTATCCTTCAGATTGACAGAAACCAAAGATTCTTCTTGTTTCATATCATTCTTCATTTGCTTTCCGAATTTGATGCATGCTGTTGTTCTTCTTAATTCCATTGTGCATCCGTACTGACTGGTACTTAGGCTATGAAAATTAGATTTTTTTGCATTGACCCTGGAAATGATTATGTAGCGGAACTATGGTGTACGTTGGTCATGACTTGGTCATATCTTGGAGAGCAACCAACATATAATACGTCATTTTAACCTTCACGTTAAACAGTGGGATCTAAGCTGTCGTGTGCGAGTGCACTATTTCTTAATTTTCTACCTAACACTAGATTACAAGAAAGTACCAGGCTAACTACTATCAAAAAATATAGTGAACAAGAGACACCATATATATGTTTTGGATGTTTGTAATTGAAGTAGTTTAATTAGTTTGAATATATTTTAATTATCATTGAAACTTTAAAATTAAAACCTTTATTAAATTAGAACCAAGCGTGAGTTATACTGGGACTTGAATGTTCTTTTATTGAAAGCAATAAAGCTATTAAGTATTCTTTTGTAGAACAAAACACTAACGACCTGAAGAAATGGAAAAAGGAAAACGAAGACTTTGTTCCAACTCGAGCCAGTAAGCACATTTATGATTGTGTAGCCAGTAATTCTTGTGTAACCATAACAGGCCCTGCTGGATGTGGAAAGACATTTTTAGCACGACACACAGCCTTAGTATTAGAAAAGGATGGATATGATATTATCATAATCAAATCTCCAAAAGACATAAGAAATTTCTATAAACGCGGGAGAAAGACTGTTTTCATAGTAGATGATATTTGTGGAAATTTTACAGCTAGTCAAGAAAAAATTGACAACTGGTTACAATTTAAAGATGATATTGATGAGATTGTTAAAGATCAAAATTGTAAAATAATTGTGTCATGTAGGCTTCAGGTATATAGAGATGACAATTTTAAAAGTTTATCCCATTTCTTGTCTTGTGAATGTAATTTGATTTCAGAGAGTTTCCGTCTATCATTAGCAGAAAAAGCTGCAATGGTAAAGCAATACACTGGTGAGGAAATAGACACGTGCGTTATCAGAGAGAAAATAGGTACGACTGGTGCTTTTTTACCACTTTTGTGTTCATTGTATCGAAATAAAAGTGGAACTAGTGCATTAAATTTTCTACAAAATCCCTTTGGTGAGATAACGGAAGAACTAGACAACTTATGGACAAGAAAAGAGGATTCAAGTAAGTATAAGATTTGCAGTTTAGCACTTTGTGTCCTGTTTAACAACAACTTAGATGCTGATTGGTTCAAAGGTGAGATCACACAAGAACAGAGGTCATGTCTAGATGACCTATCAGATGCCTGCAAACTGAATAGAAGATTGTCAAAGCAATCTCTTGAAGATGAACTGAATACTTTGGTTGACACATTTATTATTAAAGTAACAGAGGTAAAATGGAGGTTGTCAAAGACAAAATACAAAGCTATTCACGATAAAGTGTTTGACTACTTTGCTTGGTACTTTGGTAAGAAGATAATCAGCTGTATTATTAAACATGGAGACAGTCGTCTTATACATGAAAGATTCCGATGGAATTTAGAGGAAATTGACAGGTCTGGTGACATGGAATATATCATTATTATTCCAGATGAACATCGAGACCAATACATTGGAAAGATGGTGACTGACTGGTCAAATGGTAAAGTCAGCCAAGTTTTGAATAACATTAATATGAGACAACAAGATTTCCTGTGTGCTTTATTGAGAAAGAATCCAGATGTGAATCTATGTGATGAATATGGACGGTCTCCATTGTGGATAGCATGTTATATAGGTAATGTAGAAATAGTCTCAAAGTTATTAGAAAAAGATCCAGATGTTAATCTCTGTGATGATAAAGAATCAAAATCTCCACTCTGGATAGCATGTGAAAACGGTAATGTAGAAATAGTCTCAAAGTTATTAGAAAAAGATCCAGATGTAAACCTCTGTGATGAATATGGACGGTCTCCATTGTGGATAGCATGTTATGCAGGTAATGTAGAAATAGTCTCAAAGTTATTAGAAAAAGATCCAGATGTAAACCTCTGTGATGAATATGGACGGTCTCCATTGTGGATAGCATGTTATATAGGTAATGTAGAAATAGTCTCAAAGTTATTAGAAAAAGATCCAGATGTTAATCTCTGTGATAATCAAGAATCAAAATCTCCACTCTGGATAGCATGTGCAAACGGTAATGTAGAAATAGTCTCAAAGTTATTAGAAAAAGATCTATATGTGAATCTCTGTGATAAATATGGACAGTCTCCACTGTGGATAGCATGTCTTAAAGGTAATGTAGAAATAGTCTCAAAGTTATTAGAAAAAAATCCAGATATCAATCTCTGTAATAGATTAAGAGAGTCTCCACTGTGGATAGCATGTCGTGATTGTTATGTAGAAATAGTCTCAAAGTTATTAGAAAAAGATCCAGATGTTAATCTCTGTGATAAATATGGACGGTCTCCACTGTGGATAGCATGTCTTAAAGGTAATGTAGAAATAGTCTCAATGTTATTAGAAAAAGATCTATATGTGAATCTCTGTGATAAATATGGACAGTCTCCACTGTGGATAGCATGTCTTAAAGGTAATGTAGAAATAGTCTCAAAGTTATTAGAAAAAGATCCAGATGTAAACCTCTGTGATGAATATGGACGGTCTCCACTGGTAGTAGCATGTTATGATGGTAATGTAGAAATAGTCTCGAAGTTATTAGAAAAAGATCCATATGTAGACCTCTGTAATGCAGATGGACGGTCTCCACTGTGGGTAGCATGTTCTATAGGTAATGTAGAAATAGTCTCAAAGTTATTAGAAAAAGATCCAGATGTTAATCTCTGTGATGAATATGGACGGTCTCCACTGTGGATAGCATGTGATAGAGATGATGTAGAAATAGTCTCAAAGTTATTAGAAAAAAATCCAGATATCAATCTCTGTAATAGATTAAGAGAGTCTCCACTGTGGATAGCATGTCGTGATTGTTATGTAGAAATAGTCTCAAAGTTATTAGAAAAAGATCCAGATGTTAATCTCTGTGATAAATATGGACGGTCTCCACTGTGGATAGCATGTCTTAAAGGTAATGTAGAAATAGTCTCAATGTTATTAGAAAAAGATCTATATGTGAATCTCTGTGATAAATATGGACAGTCTCCACTGTGGATAGCATGTCTTAAAGGTAATGTAGAAATAGTCTCAAAGTTATTAGAAAAAGATCCAGATGTAAACCTCTGTGATGACTTTGGACGTTCTCCACTGTGGATAGCATGTGATAGATGTAATGTAGAAATAGTCTCAAAGTTATTAGAAAAAGATCCTGATGTAAATCTTCGTGATGATGATGGACAGTCTTCACTTTGTATAGCATGTGTAAATGGTAATGTAGAAATAGTCTCGAAATTACTAGAGAAAAATCCACATATGTATGTTTATGATGAAGATGACGATGAAGATGATCTGGATCCACTGTATATTACATGTGAAAGGTATCCACTGTATATTGCATGTGAAAACGGTAATGTAGAAATACTATCCAAACTGCTAGAAAAAGATCCAGAAATAAATGTACATGATCATGATGGATGGTCTCCACTGGGAATAGCATGCTATAATGGTAATGTACAAATCGTCTCAAAGTTGTTAGAAAAAAACCCAGATGTAAATATCTGTGAAGAATATGGAATGTCTCCACTGTCGATAGCAAAAGATCAAGGTCATGAGGAAATAATTGAGTTATTAGAAAGGTATTTAGGTGTGGAATCTCTATGATTTATCTTGGTATCTCCAATATGAATTCCACATCAACTCGCTCGGTGATGGAGACAGTCAATAATTTGAAAAGAACAATAATGACGCGGTATACCAAAGGATGGCAGAAATAGGTGACCAAGAAAGAAATTAAAAGGTAAATATGAATACCGGTATTAGAAAAAAATGAGGGTCATCCTTGCTAGTCTAAGATTTAAGTAAAATTTCATATTTATTTTTAGCTCACCTGGCTGAAGGTAATTTTAGATTATGCCATCACTATGCGTCCATCGTTCAAATAATTGAGAATTGTCGATGACACAGAGGACAGTAGACACTTTTGTGTGACTTATTTAATTTGTGACCTTTAGTCTGTTATTGAGTGCAAATTTTACATCCATATAAATTTGAAGTGTAATTATTGTTACTTTTTGTTAAGGATATTTTGTATAATGAGCTAAATAACTTGTACATCAAATGGTTATAAGTTTTGTACCGATTGAAATATAGTTAATTTTTTTTTCATTATATTTTTTCAGTTTCTTGTTAATAAACCTGGAATGTACTTATTGATACAGATTATCTTTAGCTCACCTGGCAAACGGCCATGTGAGCTAATGCCATCATTATGCGTCATATGGGTTATAACTCAGCTACTATAATAGATAGAAAAAAATCGAAGATCATAGTGTCTTTAGAATCAAAAACTCTACAAAAGTCTTCATTGGGTCGAAGTTGCCAGATGACCCTTTATAGGGGATATGGCCCTTTAAAGGTAAAAAATATTGTTTTTTGTGTTTTTGGCCTATAGCATGAAAACTATTGCAGAGAGAGGAAAGCTGTTGCTTGCTTAAACCTTCAACTCATTAAGCTCGACCAAAGTCTCCATTCAGTCAAAGTTGTCAGATTACCTTTTCTAGGGGTTATGACCCTTTAAAGGCAAAAATAGCGGTTTTTTTCTGTTTTTGTACTTTAGAATGAAAACTTTTGTAGCTAGATAAAAGCTGTTACCTGTTTAAACCTTCAGCTTATTTTAAGCTCTACCTAAGTCTCTATCAGATTAAAATTGTCAGATGACCCCATATAGAAGAGCCCCTTATGGCTCTATGTACCAAGTGAATGATTCAAGCTCATGAGAGTCTCAAGTTTTATTTATTTAATTAAATCTACAATGTATAAAACAATATCATATTCTGAAGGAAAAGGAAACTATGTGCACTTTTAGAATTTATTGAATTATAAATGTAACTAATTGGAATAAATCAGAGTTTATTGTCTTGAGATTTTTGTCAAAGTAAAAATCTGAGTCATAGAATGTTGAAGGGTTGGCGATAGGCAAGCAACCAAAATTGGTTTTAAAAATGTACATGGTATTGGGAAACATTATTTCTATTCAAAGGGTTATTTTTTGTCCATCAGTATTACTCTACGTTATTGGCCGAATAACGGGTTGGTCACGGGTCAAATATTTCGGGCTTCTTTGTTTAAATCTTACCCGAAAAAAACCTGGGAAACGTAGGCTCCGCCAAATCGTGTGAACAATATAGAGAAATATATTAGTTTTAAAATATGTATACTCACATTAATATACCTATGTAATTATTATAGTTGTATGTTTATGGTGTTTATTGTAATTGGATACTTGAAAGAATGACCGTCAGTGGTGGATTTTAATATTTCAAAATTTTAAAAAATACGAATTATAAAATAAAAGATTTCGGATGGTACAGATTTGTATATATTCTTCATAAAACATTTTATGATATAAAAAACTTTTAGTAAATTCATACAATCATATTCTATATATCAGGACCCACCACTGCAAACAATGATTTTGTATCGCTTTTAATTCAATAAAATTTCACTTAATGATTTTTATATTATTTCTTTTTTATTATTTGTCAGCTATTAGTTGATGTTTCTGATGAAAGGTAAAAACGTACAATAAAGAGTGCATATTCTTATTTTGTACCAGTACGCAGAATTATAACTGTGATGAAAATGTAAATAACACAAAATACAATCTCTTGAAATTGATGAAAACCAAACAAAATAAGCAGATCATTGTGGTAAAATTGTATATTAAAACCAAATAAGAAACTTTAATGTGGTGAAAACGTACATAAAACAACAAAACAAAAGAAGTAATTGATTGTTGTAAAAATACAAATACCAAAACGGGTATAAAAACGAGTGTTTGGTAATGCTGCATGTATATGCATATAGGAGTGACCTTCCATCAGCAGCATATAAAACGAAACATTGGAAGGTAAAAAACCAAACGTATTGAAAAAAAAGTACACAAAACCAAAAAGGTTCGAACCAGCTTCGCGGATATCGACCACGTGCAAGTACAAGGAAAGAACCCTGGTGTTTTAAACAGTTTTGAATTTTAAAACTGGAAATTTCAACGACAAAAAGTATTAAAATTTATTGGTAAATTCCTGTCAGACAAGCCGGAAGACCAGGTTTGTGATTACCCTCGGGGACAAGATGAAACAGCAACAATAACCGAGTACTAGAAAGTTAAATACATTAAAGATTTGAACATTTGAAAATGGCAAAATGCACATGATACTACAAAACAAAACTAGCATTTGAATGTTGTAAAATCGAACTTAAAAGCAAATGAAGAAAATAACGAAAATTTGAACATAAAACTTTATGATCATGAACAACAATAAAGCGCTGTTCCATTAAGTATATGTAAAGTGACTTTGTGTCGTGCATATACACATTCCTTTATTTTAAAGTAAGGAAAAGCCCAAACATTTAAATGTGGTTAAAATGTACATAAAACAACGTATCTTAGGCACCAATCATTTAGGACTCGTAAAGAACAAGAACAACGTATCTTAGGCACCAATCATTTAGGACTCGTAAAGAACAAGAAGATGAAAGAGGCACGGTCATTTAATCTTACATTCAGATATATTGATGATGTCCTTTCTGTCAATAACACTTCATTTGGTAGTTGGATTCCTTCAATATATCCTCCGGAATTGGAGATTAAAGAGACCACCGAATCTAATTGCTTCACGTCTTTCTTGGATTTGCACCTCGAATTTGACCCAGGTGGTCATCTCAGTACAAAAATTTACGATAAACGAGACGATTTTAATTTTCAAATTATTAATTTTCCTAATCTACAGAGCAATATACCTACTTCTCCTGCATACGGTGTTTATATTTCTCAACTTATTCGATATGCCAGAGCTTGCACACATTTCACAGATTTTTTGATCAGACACCGGTTTCTTCGTGACCGACTTTTGAAACAGGGCTATAAGAAAATACGTCTCATACGATCACAAAAAAAATTCTTTTTTCGTTATCAGCCACTAGTAGAAAAGTTCAAAATTGAGTTTAAAGATATGATAGTTAATTGTTTTAATTAGTGTTTGACTGGTCTGCTGTACTGAGATGATCACCTCAATATCCTTATTGTGTCTCACAACTATGTTGTGTTCTATTGTCATTACCGGATCCTAAGATCGCAATGGAAAAGGGAGGTTTGGCGCCATAAAACCTGGTTTAACCCACCATTTCGTTTGAAATGCCTGTACCAAGTCAGGACCATTGCGATCCACCACTTCTCCGGTTTGACTGATTCGTTTTTGTCATTTTCTCTGGACTATGAGATTGATCATTCAAGTTCGGTAGTTTTGTTATTACCTTTATTTTATATATGTGGGGGGGCCGGGGATTTTCCAACCTGATAATATTTTTTTGACAAAACAAAATCATCTTTTTTCCCAACACATTCAGATTATTTTTATTGTTTTTTAAACATTTGTTTAGCAACAACTTTTTTTATTTGTTAAAAGGCATGTCCATTTATATTGATCGTATTATCAATATATACGTATAATTTGTCTCCCTGGTGGTACAATGTATCTTCTAAGTCTCTCTCTATATCTGCTGAGCTCTTTAAACAATGTCTAGCTATTTGGCCTTGCAATGCATCTTGTACTGTTATACTTTGCTGTAATGTTGACTTTGTGACTAAGAATTACTTACTGTTTCTTGTCTTAATTCTTTCCCATCTTTGAACGTACATTTGTCATGTCTGTCATTCTTATCATACTTCCCAGTGTTGCTTTGAGTAGTCTAAACGCTCACACTAAGTTGATCTTAGTTATACTAGCATGGGCGTAACTAGGGTTTAATTAATATGAGGAAATAAATGTTTGCTTAACGTAGCGAAGCGAAAAAAAAATTCGGAAGGGTTTTTAGGCTAAAAAAAGGCACCTAAAGGCTCCAAGAAAATGGTGCTAAATTTTGGATGTTGGGCATTCCAAGTGAGTAATTTAGTGTCCATATATTATGTTTGGTCAGTATTGTGGTAATATCAGGAAACCACATTGAAAGTGAAATATATATAAAGTGGTGGTCGATGTCCATTAGAACAGTTAAGGAGCAAAGCTCTTTACTTCGTTGTAGAAAGTTTGGGTAGTATATAGAAATCACCCTGTCGGTCTGTCCACATACGTAAGCACTTCTCCTACTATATATAAACCGCGAGACAGGTTTTAATGAAACTTTACATGAAGAAAGTACATCATATATGTACATGTGCAAAAAGAATTTTGTTGGGCTTCAACATTTTTTAAGTATAATATTTAATTGGAGATCTCGCAACTCCTGCTAGATCGCTTGATGGATTTTGATGAAACTTTAGATAAATGAAGTACACCATATAGAGATGTGCATGAAGAAATGTCACTTGACAGATATCATTCAGGGGAGATAATTGGACTTTGTTCTTTGTAAGAAGCAAAGAGGCCTCAATGGGGAATTCGAGTGTCAAAAGTACGAAATGGCAACGACAAAATCAGAAAACATGAACAAGAACAGCACAAGGAAATACAAAACACAAAATCAACCAAACAGAAATCAAAAAACGCGAACTCAAGTCGTAACAAAAGTGAACTCGGGTGCTCCGTAAGAGTAAGCGGTTCCTGCCTGCCACAGCACATCCGTCGTGCTGCCAATTTACAATTCAGTGTGTCAAATCCGGTAAAGGAAAACAAAACCCTATGACAAACCAACATCTGCACTCATCTGAGAGAAAGAAATCCCATATTTATCTACGAGTGCATGGTGTCAACCGTAGAATTTCTTGAGCGAAGACAGCAACCGAGGAGCAACATAACCCTGTGTTACCAATTTCTGTTTCAAACTTGATGCTCTGTCAAGGAAATTGATGTAATTTCCATATAAATTCCAATATGAAGCGGGGGTGTAGCCTTTGGTGAGCTCGCACACAGTATTCCTTGTTTCTGTTGTCATTTAGCAACAGTTCCTTCATTTCATTTTGTTCTTTTTTCCTTTGCTTTGAGTTTACTTTCTAGCTGTCGTGGGTCTCTGATCTTCATTTCAAATGTTTTGTAATAATTGTGACATGTATTAAGTAGTATGTGATTATTCTCTTCCAAAGATGAACCGATATGATGATTTTATGCATTCCTCTAGCTAGCTATCCTTTATACATTCCCTACTGTTTTTTGGTTTTGGTTAGTATTTAGTTACTTAGTAGTCTAGAAGATTTGAAAATTATGTTATAGCATTTATATTCAGTTACATCTAAAGTTTGCCAAATATGGAAATTGCCTTCAAAATTCTTCTTTGTTTTTTTTGTAATTTGAAAATTTTATTATTATAAATTATATATATTTTTTTTGAATTTGTGAAAATTATTATTATTTTCAGGTCCATTAAAAGAAGCAGAGGTACCAATGGGGTATCCGAATGTCAAAAGTCCGAAAGGGCAGAGACAAAACCAGTAAACACCAACAAAAACAGGACAAAAACAGACAACATGTAAAACATGGAAACACAAAACAACTGAATATCAATCAACAACGCGAACTCCAGTCGAAACAAGAGTGAACTCAGGTGCTCCGGAAGAGTAAGCAGTTCCTGCTTGCTATAGCACACCCGTCGCGTTGCCAATAGTCCATTCAGCGTGTCAAATCCGGTAAAGGAAGACAAATCAACACCCTATGACAAACCAACATCTGCACTCATCTGAGAGATCGAAATCCCATATTTGTCTATAAGTGCATGATGTCTTCCGTAAAATTTCTTGAGTGAAGACAGCAATCGAGGAGCAACATAACCCTGTGTGAGCAATTTTTGTGTCAGACGTGTCGCTCTGCTAAGGAAATCGATGTAAGTCCCGCACGCTCTGGAGTAACGAATCAATTGAGATACGTAAACTCCATAAGCTGGAGCGGACGGAATGTTGCTACACAAGAAGGGGAAGTTGACGATTGGAAAGTTGAAGTCATCACGTTTGTCATAGAGCCTTGTTGAAAGTCTTCCTTGAGAATCAATTTCGAGATGTAGATCTAAATATGAAGCAGACTTCCTAGAATCCGTTGTGTCCTTTATCTCAAGCTACTGTGGATATATGAGATGGAGAAAGTCACCAAATTGGGAATTGTTAAGTGAAAGGACATCATCAATATAACGGAACGTGAGGTTGAAAGAGAGAGCTCGTCTACGGTCTCTTTTGTCTAGAAGAGATTGCAAGAAGTCTGCTTCATATGAATGAAGAAACAAATCAGCAAGCAAAGGTGCACAATTAGTGCCCATTGGAATCCCTATTGTTTGCTGAAAAACACGTCCACCAAACTGAACAAATATGTTGTCAATAAGAAAGTTGAGCATGTCGATTATTTGGTCTTCTGTAAATTTGTTCTTTTTCTTAGACTCATTAATGACAAAGTAAGTCTTGGTATAATCGACTACAAGAAATTTGTACCTGCGTTTTCCATTCTTTTTGAAAAAGCTGCGTTTAATCAGCTGTGCCAATCGCGATTTCAGTTGTTCATGTGGAATAGAAGTGTAAAGTGTGGAGAAATCGAATGTTTTGATGCTGTTACAAGATGAAACTGATTTAGAGTTAAGAATCTCCATCAGTTCTTTCGAATTCTTCAGGATCCATATTTGATTGACACCATTTCTAGAATAACAACAATCGTAATATTTCTGGAGGCCGGATTTTACTGCCGTAAGTATTGAAGTCAACAAAACTGAAAGAGGTTTAGTTGTACATTTGGATGACCCTGCAATGAAGCGCTGTTTGTATGGATTTTTATGTAATTTGGGAATCCAATACAGGGATGGAATGTCATCATTACTGCCACCAACAGAAAGGCCGAAGGAGGAAATGACAGATTTGTGATTGTCAATGATTTCTTCCTTAGACAGTGTTGTAGCCTTGTATGTGGTGCTGTTGCTGGTACAACCAACCCCCAATTCAGCTGTCAAACAGTCAATATAGTGTTTCTTGCACACAAAAATGATGTTATTTGGTGCTTTGCATTAAAGATATTTTTATTTTTTTTCAATAAAAATTTGAGTTAATATTTTTTTTGAAAAAAAAAATTCCAAGGAGATACCAATAGAAAATGGTTTGTGCCTTATATTAATTTACAACCACTCTAATGTGATGAAATCGTATACAGGAATGTCATGCAAACTAGACATTTAAACAAAACAATGGAGGAAGCTTTAGAATGTTATCTGGAAATGTTTATAAAACAACGCCAACACAACATACACTTAAATGCAAAGAAAATGTAACCAACAGGCTAAGACGATGGCAATTAACGCAACAGACTCGACCGACACTTTAATTGGCATTAATGTAGGTTACAATTGCGCATTAGCAAATCCCGGTCACCGGCAAGTTTTTGAACCCAACATAATGCGAAGGAGAAAATACAGAAATGATTTCCATTGGTTGATATATTTGTTGTTTCTAAATATAGCACCAAGCAAGCTTTTGGGTAATACTGGCAAAGAAATTCTGAAGTCACCTATGCACTCATAATAATGTAAAAATGTGCATTTAAAATAACGTTAAAAAAGCACCCCCCTTTTTTCGACAAAAAATTACGCCCATTAACGCCGCACGAACCCAAATTTTTTTATTGGCTAAAAATAAACATATGCATGTCAACACAAAGGCTCTGTG
Source organism: Arcuatula senhousia (assembly GCA_963971305.1). Classification (NCBI taxonomy): domain Eukaryota; kingdom Metazoa; phylum Mollusca; class Bivalvia; order Mytilida; family Mytilidae; genus Arcuatula; species Arcuatula senhousia. Next base: position 3,428,704 of record OZ020317.1, on the reverse strand, counting down.
CCAAAGAAATTAAAATTCTGGTAAGATCTATTTTTAAAAAAATCGAAAACTAGGGTACCCCCTATGGAAAATGCATTGTAAATCAATACGCAATTGTAATTTTTTTAACCTGTAATTTAATTTGGCATAATGTACTTAAAATGGAAAAAGAGTTACCTTTCTTTCCCTGTGTCTTGATTCAATGGTTTATTTAGATGGGGCGTGAAAATTTGCTTCTCCCTTAAAAATTTGGTCTTTCGCATAAAATCCATGTACAAAACGCTAAAAACTCTGTATCCTCGAGCTCGCTTCCCTCGGCAAAACAAATTTCACACCCCTAAACAGAAATCCGGAATACGCTCTGTTATTTATTTTTATTTTTATATTTTTATTTGTCAGTTTTGGCCCGTCTACCAACGTATGGGGGGTATAAAGTGTTCGGGTCTGTTCACCTTTCCGTCCCAAATGTTGCAAGATGGGGCATTATTTCTTTTGGACATATCATTTTTATTTATAAATCAATTTTGGAGATTAATAAATGAATGGCACCTTATCTTCAACGAATTTAACATCTTTATCAGTTATGCATTGTTAAAAGACAGAACATTTGTCATCTACCCGGGATAGAATGAATCAAAGTAGGTCGTATTTTTAGTAACTCACGCTAGAGGTCACTGATGTGTTAACCCTTAGTTTTAATTGTTTGCAGCTGTTTAGTAACAATAATATTAACATGACCTAAAGTTACATGTTAATTAAGATTAATAAAGTTCTTTAAAAATGTTCCTTCTGAATGTCGCCTTAACAAAGTCAAATAAATGTACATGATTGACACAACATCAAGAGAACCGATTCATGTATGGGAAACCCCAAAACTCCATCTGACCAAATCTTTAATAGTAGGTACACATCTACATTATATCACAAATAGTGTATGAAAGTTTCATGAAAATCCATTGAGGGGTTTGAGAGGAGTTACGGATGAGAGATGGGTACCCCCTTGCAGTCAAACAGCTAAGTCCATGTTTTGCTATGAGAAACCCTAAAAATCATTCGGATCAAATTTTAAAATAGGAGGTGCACATCTACATTATGTCAGAAAGATTATGTAAACGTGTTATGAATATCCACCAAGGGGTTTAGGAGAAGTTGCGGATAAGAGATGGGTACCCTTAGGTGTCATGGAAGGACGGACGAACAGACACCCCTATCACTATATACCCCCTTTTTCAAGCGGGTGGTTTTATAAACTGGTTTGGAGTGAAGTCTTAGATGAAAACTTAAGTGGTAAGCTTGAAATTTTGGCACACAGATAAAACATTTGTTTAACAAGTTAATTGGCGATTTTGGTTAAATTCAACAGATTTTCAAGGCCGACCCGGAAGTCGCACACCTGTAGTGCAAAATTCAAAGATTTTTCGGGTCCACACTTCCGGAAAGGACTATATGATCTAAGAAACAGATACGTTGTAAAAAAAATTATAATGAAAAACAGCCAGTAGGTTGCATTTTTCAAGTCCATTGAGTAAAGGCAAAATCAGCTGAAGTTCAACGATGACTTAGAGAACACCTCCATTTTAATGATCTGTAATGGAGAATAGCTTGTAAGGATACAAAATCTTGAAGCGAAAACATCTAAACCGGTCCGGACGTTACAAGGAGAAAGACTTTGTAAATGTTCCAATCGTACTGGAATATGGATTTCATTTTTTCTTCAATAATGATTTTGTCATTTGGTACATCTTGGATTGTATTCAACATCCGTATTGAATCATGAAACATTCATCTTTATTAATTAATGGGCGAGGGGATTATATTGTGTGCAACTGCTGCATTCTTTTCTTTTAGTGTTGTATATTGTTTGGTTGTGTTATATGTTGTTATCTGTCCATGGTATTTGGTTGTGTCGTTAATTAACATTGCACTTAGGTTTATTAGCGTTATTTTAAAAATTGTCGTTGATTGGAAATTAAAAAAAAGCTTAAATATTACTATGTTGTTGAGTGAACTTGTTGGGTGACGGCTGGGTTCGTTGCTGTTTGTTTGTTTTTGGTTCCATGTTTACTTGTTGAATGAACTGGTTGGGTGCGTCGCTGATTGTTTGTTTTTAGTTCTGTGTTGTAAAGTGAACTGGTTAGGTGTGCTATTGCTTGTTTGTTTTTAGTTTTGTGATGCTGATTCTGTATTGTTGTGTGAACTGGTCGGGTACGTCGCTGAGTTGTTGAATGAACTGGTGTGGTGCGTCGTTGCTTATTTTTTTTTTGATTCTTTGTTGTTGAGTGAACTGGTTGGGTGTGTCGCAGCTTGTTTGTGTTTGGTTCTTTGTTGTTTAGTGAACGGGTTTGGTCCTTCCCTGCTTTTTGTTTGTTAGTTCTGTGATATTAAGTGAATTAGTTGGGTGAGTCGTTGGTAGTTTGTTTTTGGTTTTGTGTTGAGTGAACTGGTGCGGTTCGTCGCTACTTTTTTTGTTTTTGGTTAAGTGTTGTTAGTCAATTGGTTGAGTGCGTCCCTGCGTGTGTGTTCTTGGTTCTGTGTTTTTGAGTGAACATGTTTGGTGTGTCGTTCCTTGTTTAAAATCATTTGAATATTTAAGCTTCTGTTCTAATCGGCGATGTATTGTTCGAGGGACAGAGTTGTAATAAAAGAAATCTTTGGAAATTTTAGCATTCTCACACCTAATATCTAATTTGAAAGCTGAATTTTAAACATTTTGTCATTTTGAGCAAATAATGTCATGTATTGTTTAAAATGAAATCGGCCACTTTGACTTTTTAGAAGAAGAAAGGTGTAAAGTTTTATGTTTTCACGGGGAAAGTAAATAGTGAAATGTAAAAGACAACAAAACATGTCATAATTTAATACTTAGTACCTGGGATTAAATGACTTATTTGTAAATAATATTCTACAAATTCTTGGAAGTGTTTAATTGAGTATTTATACTTTGATTTCACTTTGAACGGATCCCTTACATATCATTTAACTCTTGTTTAGGTCAACAATACAGATGATTAAATTGGTTGCTTTGAATGTATCATTAGGGCAAATGATATGACTCAACATTGCATTATTTGCATCTGTCGTATTAACTGCTACTCTTTCGGAGCACCTGAGTTCACTCTCGTTACGACTGGAGTTCGCGTTTTTGATTGATATTTAGTAATTTTTGTATTTCCGTGTTTTATGTGTTGTCTGTTTTTGTCCCTTTCTCGTGGTTGTTTAATGGTTTTGTCGCTGCCCTTTCCAATTTTTTATATAGGATACATCTGCTTCTTTGTTATTTATTTTAAAAGTTTACATTTATAAAGTATGAATTTTAAACTGGCAACCCAGGAAAGGAGTGGTTAAACTGCGCTTAATATATGTTATAATACAATAACACCGGAAATATGGGAGAAAATGGTAGACAAACTGTCGCTTACCATTTAATCCTAGTGTCTTAAGATTTCTATGCGTTAGTCATAGCTTGTGATACCCCTTGAGTAAGGTCTTAAAATTCTGCTCACAGAGCAAATAAGTGTACCCCTAAGTGGCTGTAAAGAGTGCCCAGCGTGCACTGGGGTTGTCCTGGAATAATGCGAGTGCCAAGCTTCATGTACATAAAAGCCCTCTATATGTGAACCGCCATTGCAGCACCACAATTAGGTACAAAATGTATTGTAATCTAGATTAAAATAGTTAGCCTATTGACTGGCTAAGAGGGGCGCACTTTGATTTTCTATATATCTGTTCCACACCGTACAGGTATTTAGACCGTACGAGTATACCTACACGGTGCGACCGCAAAAGTATACCCGTATGATCAAAAACGAGCCGTACCATACAAGTATTCAGACCATATAGGTATTTCTCAAAATTGGCATTTATTCATATAATATTAGGAAATAATATTTTATTTTCAACCTCAAAAAATGTAATTAACAATGTATTGCATTACATACGTTAAATGCCAAGAAAAGTTATCAAAAAAGAATGTTCACCACCACCTTTAACTCAATATAATTGCTCGAGAAATAAGTTTAATTGGCTTGTACCAGAACATTTTCACACATATGTCCAAGGTGACACTTACTGCCACAAAGATCGCGAGATTTTTATGACCCGACCACGTATGTGGATCGGCAATATAGTTTTACCCTTGTCCGTTCGCCCGTCCGTACGTCCGCCAGTCTGTTTTTCCTCAAAGGTTTCCAATAGCTTGAAAACGCGTCAAGGGATTTAAATGATATTTTGCATATCTGTTGAGAACAGTAAAAAAAATAAATGTCAAGTTTAATCTTTAGGATGATCCGAAAAATATTAAAATAATTTGGTTTTGCCACATATTTTTCAAAGTTTGACAATGCTGAAAATTTCTGGTCTAAGAAAGATAGATTATAACTCTTCCATATATAATTATATGCATAAATATTTTCTTGTTTAAGGTTCAACGATACGATTTCCTTAAAATTGCTTTATCTTAGGTCGATTTGTCAGTATATGTACAGCAAAGACTATACATATAGAATTTAAAACTAAAACCGTAGCAGGACCTAGATATATTAATTTCTTATTAATTTTTATTAATATTTTCATGATTTGTTCTATTATTTTTAAGTTCTGCTTTTTTCCGTTTTTGAGCAAAGCCGACTTTAGGTTAATATCACTAACACCCTTTCACGTGGCCTATCATGCGACATTTAAATATAACTTAACCAAAAGTGTTCACCAACATGTCAGTTGAGAGGTTCAATCTTTTGTCCTTATTCAAAGTACATTTAAAACGCAAAAAAAACTGTACCGAAAAACTGTGCCATCTTCAAGCAATTAAATAAATGTGTCAATATGATAAGTAGTGTCCGTATCTACATGATCTAGGCCATATTATACTTAAAGTTTATTTGAACTGATAATATGCTGTTTGAACTGTACATATACTAAGATTTTCTTCAAAAAAGTTCCAACTGTCCTGATGACCCTTAAAGGTAAAAAAAAACTACCGAACTGGGATTGGGATGATCAATCTCATATATCTCAGGCTTTTCAAACGAAATGATGGACTGAACCAAGTTTTATGACGGGGTGTCATTTAATGTCTCATTAGATGCCTTATTTTTTTTTTAGCTTGCAGCGAATAAAACTTTTCATTAATGATTAAACTGCATTCAGTTTTAGTTAATAATTTCAGTTGGACAACTCTAGATAAATTGATTACTTACCCCATTATAAGAGCAATATATTATAATATCTAAGACAAGACCAATCGATGTCTGGCCAAACGTTAAACCCTGAAGGTTGTAGGCCCAATATGGACAGTCAATAATTTTTGACACTTGCATCTTTTTGGTGAACTGACAAAGCATTTATTTGTCATATGCAACCCAATTTAGAAACTGACAATAAAAATATATAAGGTTTCTCATGTCTAACAAGAGTAGAAAAAACCACACAAATCCGCAAAAAGTTCCAAGTTTCCCCCTTTTGACCCCTTATTGCTACACAGAAAAGGTGGGGTCAAAAAGAAATTTATCCTTCATTTTGTTTCTAATATAATATAATAATATACGATATACATGTACATGTATTCGTATATATATCAAAAATAAAATGGCAAAAAAAATCAAAATTTGACAATAAAAACACGTGAATAATAAAAAAAATATTTTTGCCCCTTTTGGGTCCCTTTTTTCTCAACAAAAATAGGTAGCCCACAAAACAATGCGCAGTCAATCATTTAATGATAAGGAACATTTATTGTAAAGTTTGTAAAGTTGCAACGCAATCAGTCAACCAAAACTAAAGTTATTGTGGAAAACAAATAGCAGTTTCAATTTTAAGCCACATTTGGGCCCTAAATTTCTAAACGAAAACAGAAGTGACACCCAAAATCACCCCTATTCTTCCTATTATTGGAATAACTAACATAGCATTTGGTCAACCAGAACTGACAAAAGTTATTGTGGAAACAAATAGAAAGGTCGCTTTTTGGCCACTTTAGGGCCCATTTCTTTCTAAACGGAATCATTAAATGACCCAAAAAGGAAGGTGCACATCTTCAATATATCTGTTATCACTCTGCAAAATTTTCATAGCGTGCAACCGAGTGACCCAACTGCTAGACCGTATTTCGCTATCGGCGTCGCAGGTAAAACAGTTGCTTTTTAGTTTGAAAATATAAATAATTTATTTGCTTCGCAAAAATGTTCAACATTAGTTCATGTAACTGCACTTTCTCAGAATAGTATACCCCTCAAATGTAAAAATGTTGTTGATTAAGATTTTGTCGATCTTTTTGTTTTTGTTTATATTTTTTTTTCTGTCAAACAGAGTCTATTCAATAAACATTTGAATGTATTGATTTACATGACAATAAAGATAGTAAACTTAAAAAAATACATATTTCACAGACATTGTTATTTTAAGATATATTAGATTGATGTAAAAAGATTGATACTAATACTAATACTAATATTTATTTGTTTAACGCATTTACAATAAATGGTTATAACACATACATAATGACATAAGATTGAGATATAATGAAAACAATAGAAACTGGGTCTTGATGCAACCCTACACCCAGTCACCACAACTGGTAAATAAGTGAGTACAGAATCGCACCAAGACGCAGCCCCGAAAACAATATTTGACGACAGAGATAAAAATAAAAGAAAATTAAGAACTATATACCTGGAGCGGTAGTGACTTAGAGAAAAGTGCATATTCATTTATACTTATTAAATGTTTTGGTTAATTTAACTCTTGACATTTTTTTATATACTCAATTACTGCTTTTATTATTATTAAAGAGTTGCTGTTCAATATGAAAGACATTTTGTTTTCAGTTATAGAATTGAAATCTTTATAAACATTTTTGACCTTTTGAGTAAGCTCTTGTCTAAATATATTGTAGGCAGGACAGTGGATGAAAAAGTGCATTTCATCTTCGATTTTTGACAAATTACATTTAAAACAGATTCTTTCACTTCTGGGAATATTGTTATACCGTCCTCTTTCTATTGATAGACAGTGGGCACTTAATCTATATTTACAAATAATAGATCTATCAGATTTGAATCTGCAGATATCAACATATGGAGGTCTTTGAGTGAATTTACACATTGTGTTATAGAAAGATAATTTATTGCTTTCAGTTAAAGTACTACTTCTATTTTGTAAAGCTTGGTCATATATTCTTTGTTTAAAGTTACTTAAATATTTTATAGAGTTAGTTGTGTTATGAGTTATGTCCTAGTCACTGATCCATTGGTTTGTGGTTGTCATCCATCTATTACTGGGGGGGGGGAGGTTGTTAAAAATCTTATTAACTAAACTGTTGTCTAAATTAGAAAGGTGATCTCTAAATTTGAGTATTGAAAATTTAACCTTTTCTCTCAAGGGGTATCGGTTAAGTTCAGATAAGCAAGCGACATTTGCTGCTTTGCTATGGATGCCTAAGATTTCTTTGATAAATTTGATATGTAGATATTCGTACGGGTCTGTATCTTTTAGATTAGAATATGCCCCCCCCCAAACTTCACACCCATAAAGAATTATTGGTGAAACCAGTGTATCAAATAGTTTTTCTAATAAGTTGCAAGGATTATTTAAACCGATGTTTTTCTTAATGAAATGCGATATAGATAAAAATAACTACATAAATCACCTTTTCCAAAAATAGAATTATATACGGGGTTTCCAATTAGATCATCCCTTTAAACAGTTCGATGAATCTCAGTGTACATTAGAATATACAGATCCATGGCGACGAATACTATGGTTGATAATTCGAATTCTTGGTAAGTAAAAATATTCATAAATTGTATATAATAATGTTAAGTTATTCATGTTATTATTATCATCTCTTGTTGTAAATAAAATGTGTGAAATCTAGCCAAGAATAGGTACATGTTAGATGTTCCGTTTGTCAACTTTGTCTGTCTCTACGCCCGTCTAAAATCAGATTAAACTGGACCACCTGTTGTTGATGGTTTATCAGCCCTACATACAACAGGAAAGGGATGACTTTAGGCCCGATCTTATCTTAGTCTCGATCACCCAGACGCTTATCAATAGATGATAAGAGTCTGACACAGTCCCATTACCTATTTTGTTATGTGTACGTTCGGAGTACTTTCAGGCTCGACGAAAATCATTCAACCGTAGGTTCAGAATTTTGTGCCTATGGTTCAGTGAATTTATGCAAATACAATAGCGAGAAAACTTCTCCAATTGATGTGAGTTGTTCTCTTATAACATAATATTTGTTATTTTACAATAAAACATCCTAATTTACATTTTTGAACACAAGTTGGTTTTGTTAACAATAAAAAACATTGTTTTATCGTTAAATTGTACTCACGGGCGTCTACCTGGTTTTGGAAATTGTTTATGTTTATTGGAGTCAAAAATTGGGACATTCTTGATTACAGAACCATACACGTTTGACCAATCCGATTCTCAATTTTGCAGAACCAGTTGTCAAAAACCAAAGAAGACCAATGAAACGTTGAGTTTTCAAAGTTGGTTCATTTTAGATTGAAATGAATCTTGTATGCTTAACACGTCATATACACACGTGATAAAGGTTAAAAGGTATAACGATCGCCACCTAGTGGTTACGAGAAATCAATAGGTGTTTTCCCAGACTCACTACCTTGGTAGTATGAGTTTGGGTTCGAGACTTATCTTATCTCCGCCATTGGTACGAGGTTGCAGTTAGCTCCCTTCAATTTTCGTTGTCCAATAATATAGTTCCTATAAAAACAAAGTATTTCTTTCAGATTCTATTGTAATGTTAATTTAAATGATAAAAAGACATTCTTTGAATGAAATAAGAGATGCAAGATTATAGAAATTGGTCAAGTTTGAGTTTTTTGGAAATTGATGGATAAAGTGGTGATTTGGCTTAGTGCAAAAAGGTGAATTTTACAGTTTTTTAAGCTCTTCCGCGTTGACCCCCATAGGGGTCAGCTTTTAACAAAATTTTCTAAAACGTTAAATGGTAAAAGTTTCTAAATTTTCTATCTAAGTTGGGAAACGAATTAAACTTTATGTGGTCAAAATTTCTTTTGAAAAAAAACGGTGCAATTTTTTTAAACCCACAAAACGTTATATTGAAAATGCATTGCGAGCTAACTACATTCTCATGCCCATTGATGTTCCTGGTGGCCGTATGCTGGGATTAATCACTCGTATGAAAATCGCGTTTGAGATTTCTTTAGATAAAATTCATTATCACCTACTTCTTAATTTTCCTTACTAATTAAATTAAGTTACAAATATCTGAAAGATCTACTTAATTTTATTTTTTCAGTGATATTTTTAACTCCTTGTTTATTTGAATCCTTGTAGACATGCCTGTCTTAACTTTTACAGATTTGCAATATTTTACCATATCAAGTAATAGTCCACCTAAATGATTATCCTAAGAGCCATCACACTCCAAGTAACTAGATTGTATTAGTATTGGAGGTGAAAATTTGAGGAGCATCCAGTTCCTGGAGTGTGAAACACTGGTCAAATAAAACAGGGTGGGGCGGTGGGAAAAATTACAGATTCATAAGCCTAAACCCCTTCATAACCACAACCATAGTCATAGCCACAGCTTAATCGAGAGAAAAGAATCACTTTCAATCCATAACCTGACTGCGTTTCGAAGAATGATTTAAATTGATAGATCTCGTGACTTCTCGTGTGATGTCGCTTAGGATAAATGATTATCCTAAGAGCCATCACACTCCAAGTAACTAGATTTTATTAGTATTAGAGGTGAAAATTTGATACGCAATAATCATCCTTTGTTATGTGAAATCAGTAACTATTTCACACTCACCACAAAACCCCAAAACTCAAAACTCAAAACTCACCCAAACTTGTATCTTAAATATGTCTAGCCAATATAAAAAAGTAAATTTTGAATACAATCCTGAAAATTACCCATAAATTGACCTACAATGTATATTCATTTGATTAACATGCAACTATATACCAAATATCAACATTGTAGACGATAAAGAGATGTGAGATAGGCATACACAACGCAACCAACCCAAAACAAAATCATAAAAGGAAAACAGCTAGCAGTCAACAAGTTTACCAGATCACCGGTCACCGATCGCCGTCTTGCGTTGGCCCGACTAAGACTAAAAATTTTATACACAAGGTTGAACACCATTGCCAAAAATTATCACAGAGACAGACGACATATGAAATGTACCATTATCTATTCGCATAAATAGACTAGAAAAAAACATTAACTTATAGCCAAAGGAGCAAGAACCCTTATAGTCAGTAGACCATGTAGGGGCGTATATGTAGATGATATCTTCCTGGAATAGACCAGTACTGATGCTTATGAAACAGCCTACCAAATATCAATGATATGTCATAAACGCCAACGCTATTTGTTAAACGGACAGAAGAGTATGCCAAATCAGTATACAAAAATTCCTAAGTCAGCAGTAGACCGTGCAATATATATATCACCTGCCTGTATACCCAATATCTATACTTTTCAAGCCACTCAATGTACACAAAATTATTTCAAAATGTTTTCCGCCTGAAAAAAGACCTAAGGTTTTCGAGTCACTAGAGCGTGAAAATGGGGCAAGGTCACACGGCATGGTAGACCATAACCTCAACTGTCTGTTTACTCAATATCAGATTCCTAGCTTTTAAATCACCAAGTAATTCATTGTCCACAAGAACCTTATAAAAAAGTTCAGGGCCTGAAAAAACGACCTAAGTTCAGAGTCACTGGAGCGTGAAAATGGGGTCAATATCACACAGCATTGTGACAGTTGCGTAGACCATAACCTTAACTGTCTGTATACCCAATATCAGATGCCTAGCAATTATACTTTTCAGGCAATTCGTCCAAAAAAGTCTTACAAAAAGTTTACGACACCATGCACCGCCGGAAAGTAATACCTAGGTCTTGCTATTCGTCGCAGGTGAGACAAAAACTAAAATTGCACTGAAGCTAACGCAATTGCATAAAATCAATGGTGTACCATGCCTGCTTCAAGTTTAACAGACTTGAGAACAAACTATAGCATTAAGCCAAATCAGAAAGAAATCACAAAATCAGTAGACCGTGGTTGCAGGGGCATACCGATGAAATGCTCTAAAAACTGATCTGTACCAACTCTAAAGCAACCACATACCAAATATCAATGCCGCGAACTTGTTCACAAACAAATATAGGATTAGATTGAAATAAAGTAAACATGTGTAAATTGTGCCCGATAGTGGCACCTTTATTCTCATTTTCAGCCACAGCTTTACTAACGAGTCTTTCAATGAAACGTAGACCATCATTTTACCTAATCAAAAATTTGCTTACACTAATTTAAACCTCACCTCACCCTTTTAATGTCGCATAACGCATAAATCCAATTTTAAAATAAAACAAATAACAATGCAACAACTTTATTCACAAATATACAGTAGAAACTGACTAAGGAAACGGCAAAACTATCAGTCAATATTTTTTGTCCCCGGGTTATCATTCGCAATATTGAAAATAAGCCCAGTTTTACGTTGATAGCAATTATCCGATATCCCAGGCTAAATCCAAAACCCTACTTATAAATATATGGCCACCACAAAATAAAGTTGAGAAAAGGCTTGTCCCTATCTATGAAAATAAATTTGCAAACTTTCGGCATTCAGAATCGAAATTTCACCGAGAATTATAACATTACAAAAGATTTAGCCTGTATAATTACATTTTAATCGGTCTAACTAAAAGGCTTCTTCCTTAACGTTTCCAAATTTCAACATTTCAACAATGATTTAATTGATTAATGTGAAAGTTTGTCCCCCAATACTGTAACTTTTCACAGGAAATTATTCTTCATAAAAAATTATAGCTTTCAAAAACATTCTCTGCTTTGTAAAACCGATTAGGAGGTTGAAGAACTTCTCCTCTGTAGTTTCAACAAAAAATTCATGGTCACCAAAAAGTAGGATCAAAAGAAAATCTCAACTTCAATTGATTGACTAATTTCAGCATGATCAGTTTACAATAAAAATGTTATAAATATATCATTGTATAAAGAGATAGATGTAAAATTTTCAAAAGGAAATTACAGAGAAAAAGCTCTCCAGCCCCCATTCCGCGTGACATAAGCCACTAAGGATTAGATTCCATGGAATGGAAATTAGAAAACTATCTCAAGTCAATTATTCTTTGAGTAAACGTAGCACTTGAAATTTCTGAGTATACAACAAGGTCCTTTAAGTTAAAATAAGTTACAAGTATCATCATGCGCTTCAAATTGTTTATATGCCTGCAAAGCTTTACTATAGAACTCAATTTCCGGATTGTTCGTTTAATGATCGAGCACTAAGCTATAGAACCTTCAAGGCGGCATCAAGGACACAAACAGGCATGAATTTAGGTCTTCCAGTCATAGCTCTGACGTTTTACGTCCCTGCCTATCATCCAAATCATTTTCCAATTACTGATGTCTCCCTTCGAGATCCCAATACTATAATTACTTGCAGACGTTATATAGTTACACCTGTGTTGTTAACCGAAACTGGCTCCGATCTTTCAATGCCTACAAAACGACATTATATGCTACTAAATATATATAACTCAATATACCTCTAAGAAACGCAGACCCTATGTCACATACAAGTATATGTTACTAAATCATTTAAACATACTAGACATTCAACTTTAACTTCCAATTTGTACAACACACATGACATACATGACAATTCGGGACGAGATAATGCCCCGACGCAAAAATATGAACTATCTATAGCTAGAACATAAAAGTTCTTAAAGTCCCTAAAAGAGCCAGTTTTTTTTTCTTTATCTTTTCCCGCGATGAGAAAACGTACATGAAACTAGATTGTGTTCAACAATATCTTAAACTAAAGTATTAATTACAAACTTAAAAAAAGCCTTCTCTCTAAATACAATATGCATTGCTCTACAGCATCTAAATCTTACCCTTTCGATCCTTCAACTAAATTAACCATTAAGGAGCTTCCAAGGTGATGTTCAACCATCTACAAGTAAATTAAAATACACTACATAAACATAATTGATCCAAGCATGTCGTGAGTCGATATATTACTGGACGAGAACATGTTTTTGTTTTTGTTTTTTGTTTGTTTTTTTTTTACATTTAAGCCGCTTCAGAATATACATATAGAATATAACCGATAAAATCAGCATCCACTCTGACCACAACAATACAACAAAATTGTACCAGGTTAAACCCCAATCATATCAAACAGCGGTGGCACAATCCACTCTTATTTCGAGGTCCATACTCCGAAACGTAATTCAATAATTCAACAACCGAGGCGACACTATCCGCTAAATGATTTTAAATTCTATAAACAAACGGCTGACAGCATCCGCACTTCAAAATATAAATTGCCAAGCTACGTATTATACCAGTATTATACCATCCGTACTAAAAAAACAAAACATAAACCAAACGAGCAACACCATCCGTACTTCCAACTGGACAACATGCTCGTACTTCAAAGGGAAAAATCAACAAAACGGACGACACCATCCATGCTTCTGAAATTATAAATTACCAAGACGGACACCATGTGTTTACTTTAGTCAAAATTAAAAATTCACCAAGTCCTTGCTCCAAAATTATTGAATTTACCAAACGGACACCATGCTCGTACTTCAAAATAAAAAAATTATCCTACAGACACCATGCTCATACTTCAAAATAAAAATTTAATCTTACAGACACCATGCTCGTACTTCAAAATAAAAAAATAATCCTACAGACACCATGCTCGTACATCAAAATTGATCGTACAGACACCATGCTCGTACATCAAAATTAATCATACAGACACCATTGCTCGTACTTCAAAATCAAAAATTAATCATACAGACACCATGCTCGTACTTCAAAATCAAAAATTAATCATACAGACACCATGCTCGTACATCAAAATTAATCATACAGACACCATGCTCGTACATCAAAATTAGTCATACAGACACCATGCTCGTACTTCAAAATCAAAAAATAATCCGACACCATGCTCGTACTTCAAAATCAAAAATTAATCATTTAGACACCATGCTCGTACTTTAAAATCAAAAATTAATCATACAGACACCATGCTCGTACTTCAAAATCAAAAAATTTACCAACTGAACACTAAGTCCTTGGTCTTGCTTCAAAATTAGAAATCAACAAAACGGACACCAGGTCTTTTATATTGCTATGAAATTAAAAATTAACCAAACGGACACCATGCCGTGCCTCAAAATGAAAAAAATAATCATACAGACAATATGCCCGTGCTTCAATTTAAATAATTAACCAAACGGACCATGCCCATGCTTCACAATTAAAAAATTATTCACACGGATCCATGTCCGGGCTTCAAATCAAATATTTACCAAATGGACCCATGTCCGGGCTCCAAAATCAAATACGCGGGTATGTTAATGTAGTTTCGAGAATTTTTTCCAGGAAAAGATAACTCTTCCATCCTGATGAATATTTATTAGCTGTATTGGTTGCCCCTGACGACGCGATATTTTTCTTCCGTGTTATTCCATCACAATCTGCATTATTCGGTCTTACATCGATTCAAAAGTTAATATTTATTCTAAAAGAACCCTTTGTTTCATTTCAAGTGAACATATTTGTTATATCTCACAGAATATAAAATATATGTCAAAAGCCGTGGGCGTATTTCAATGACCATATTTGGAAAATCATTATCGGAAAAGTGCTTGGACGTTGTTATGACGTCGTCCATTTTGTGTAAGTGACGTTGAAATGTCAACAAGCACCTGTTTTTTAATAAAAAGTCAGTTGTTACGTCTCTACTCTAAAGATGATGACCTTGTTGGCGGAGCTCTGAATTAATCTTATTATGGGAAACAATTTTAACATTCTTTTATTGACGACATGGACGATGTAGCCGTAAAATCGTTAGTCCTTGCTGAAATCCGACCCAGTGTTGGCAGTGTGACAATAAAGAAGAAAACTCGTGCCAATTTCTCAGATTTTATACATGTGTGTTATTTCTTGACTTTTGAAATGCTTTTGCACACACATTATAAGTTTTAGGTCATTGTAGCTCATGTCTTAGGTCTTTTGCTGGTAGTGCCAAAAGTTAAAATTCAGCATTACTGTCAGCTAGTAAAAATAAAAGGACAGTAGACTCTACTTAATTAACTTGATCATTTTAAAAAATTAAAAGGTTCAGATAGGATGTGGTCATACATTTTGATTTTGTACTCATGCATGACATGTACATACAGTCTGTACATTTAATAAAATCTCATTTTATGGTATGAAATCCTTTTCATTACTGCTAAGATAACCAAGTAATACACCTGATAATACATGTAAATAATATGAAATATGTACGTGTACAGATATTAGGCAAAAATTATTAATTAATTATATAATATTATAACTTGAAATATTGGGACAAAAATGTTTTATTTCATCTTGTTTACATGATACTTATGTCTTACATATGTCTTTTTGATTACATTGCATTGTTAATTCATGAACTTTATCCAATAAACTGATTGATTGATTGATTGATAATATTAAAGTGGAATTGCTGCAACTTTAGGACATGTGAAATTGCAAGACTATTACATGTATTGATCATTATTGTTGATAAAAAATACATTATTGTAAGCTGATATTTATTTCTAAAACATTATTTATTTGCAAAATATTAATTTAAATGTGGATTTATATGTGAATTGTGTCCTACATTGTATGTTTAATATATGTGTATTAGCAAGTAAAGTATACATATTTTTTTCTTTCAGACAAAGAGACATATAAAGCTAAAAGTTGATAAAAGTCATCAGCATCTCCAATTTCAAGATATGAATAAATGCTGACTGTGCATATATAATTCTTACAATACTGAAACATGTGGAATACAAGTGGATATATCAAGCATCAAAATAGTTTTGCTTTATTCTTCCAACTAAGGAGTGCAAAAGTCTATAGAAATTATGAAAATTTGTTTTGAGCAGCTACAAAATATATAAACATCCTAGGATGATGTGAAAAAGATTGAGTAAAAATCATGAATAAATATGTTGTGTAAAGGAATGAGTTCAGTGGTGAATTTAATATCAAGTGAAATATTAAATAATAAATGTGGTATAAGAACTTTTTTGTTTGTTACTCTATATATTTTCTATTGTTGATGCCTGATGGATCCACAAAACATCATATCAAGGCAAATACAGAACAGAACAATGCATTAATGAAGAAAGCCCTGTCTGGACCAATATTGGACATACAAGTATAATAGTTGACTAGACACACAAAGAAAAAGAAAACATATGCAAAGTGCAAAGTGCCAATGCAAAATACCATGTGAACAGCTCAAGTGCAAGAAAGAATAAAATCACCTAGTTTCAATTATTTGCCAAATGAAGTCTATTAAAAAATGATAAAAGACTTATAAAAGTTGAAAGCTGCAAATGCTCCATAAGTTTTTTTTTTATTTAATAAGATTTTTTGGCATGCATATTTACTCAATCCACTGTAACAAAGTATTTTATAAATCCTTTCAATTCACCATAGTACAAGCATCTTAAAACTATACACTCAAAAATTATGTAACATTTACAGTGTAAATATTCCATTTTGCAATTTTCATTTACCACATTTTAAATTGGCACATCATTTTCATGACTGTCAGCATAAAAAAATCATGTTGTTTTCCTCAGCAGCCAAAAAGCAACCAGTCAACTTTTGACTATTAATTACTCACATTTATTCAAAGGTCTGTGATACAGTTTACTTATACAATTTGTATGGTTATATATATTTGATGCAATTTATGTTCTTGTTTAATCTTCAAGCAAAAATGTGGGCTTGTAAGGACAACATAACTTAAATTTTACATTTTATATTTAACAAACATAATAATATGCTAACCAATAAATTAACTAGATTATTTTCCTTGAATTGTTCTTTGTCTATAACTCTATAGTAATTTGATTTAAAAAAAAAACATTATAAACTAAATGCAGTTTATAAAAATAAAATAGACTTGGGGCAACTTCTTGGCAGTTTTTTTTTTTTTTGGGGGGGGAGTTTTTTTACAAAGAAATAGAAGTTCTAATCGGAATCTTGAATGATTCACCACTATTCAGACATATATAGAATGATCATACATGCACTGCCACTGTATACCAAGAATTTGTCTTTTTCTTTTGGTTAAGACAAATCCCTGCATTTTAGTTGCACGGCACATGATTATTGCATAGTTTTAGGTGCAAGTCACACGAATATGCCAAAATGTGGATAAAAACATAATGAATCTTATAGATATTAAATTGTACAAAAAACAATTACATTTAATAAAAGGACATCGTAAAATAAAAAGAAGAAAGAAAACTGTCAACAACATTTTGAAAAAGTCGTCGACGTTGGTTTCTGTTTCATAAAAGTTTGTATATAAGGAAGAGGTTTGGCATAACTTTTTTTATTCACCCGCTCAAAGATTTTATGCTTAATAACTTGACATTAAAAACAAAACAGTACTTGACAAGTAATCGCCGGGGTAAAGCGTACGACGTTTTTTTTTATTTTGTATGACATGACAAAATACCCTTGGCTTGAGTTAACTCCCTTATGACGTCACCTGAGTGTTTGACGTTAACGGCGATGACAAATCACGGCGTTACATGCCATCTTTAGATGAAAATTCCAAGCTTTTAGGAATAGTCTTCGAAAATAAAACCTACATGGTCGAATTCAGAAAATTATGTAGTTTTCAAAAAGTTCTGGCCGATTAATCAAATGCATACATTTTGAACAAAAAGTAATGATTAATTCGCAACGAAATGCTCATTTTCCATTCTCCTCAACAAATTATTTAATATTAAAAATATTTCCGACCAGATTTTAGCAACCGGCCAGAACTTTTCAATTACTAGGCAGTTTCCTCCAACTCGGTGCCAAATTTCAAAAAAATCCGTCCAGTGTAAAAGGTTGGAAAATAGCCTTTAACGAATTTACATTAAGTTACCCTTTTTGTCGGTCACGTGACACCTTGATGTTTCCGAAAAAAAAAATAGCAGAAACGAAAGTGAAACCAAAGGACATTTTAATATTCTTATTCAAAGTATGTATCTGACAATCATTATGACGAACATATCCGCTTCAAAGTATACTTTCATTGAACATCGATTTTGTATAAAATATCGCGGAACTCCATTAACATACCCGCGTATTTACCAAATGGACCCATGTCCGGGCTTCAAAAATAAATATTTACCAAATGGACCCATGTCCGTGCTCCAAAATTAAAAATTAACATAACGGACCCATGTCCGTGCCTTATAATTGAAAAATTAACCAAACAGACCCATGTCTTTGCTTCAAAATTAACAAATTAACCAAACGGACCAATGTCTTAGCTTCAAAATTAAATATTAACCAAACGGACCCATGTCCGTGCTTAAAAATTAAAAATTAACCAAACGGACCAATGTCTTAGCTTCAAAATTAAAAATTAACCAAACGGACCCATGTCCGTGCTTCAAAATTAAAAATTAACCAAACGGACCAATGTCCGCTTCATCATTAAAAAATTAACCAAACGGACCCATGTCCGCTTCATCATTAAAAAATTAACCAAACGGACCCATGTCCGCTTCATCATTAAAAAAATAACCAAACGGACCCATGTCCGTTTCATCATTAAAAAGTTAACCAAACGGGCCCATGTCCGCTTCATCATTGAAAAAAATTAACCAAACGGACCCATGTCCGCTTCATCATTAAAAAATTAACCAAACGGACCCATGTCCGTTTCATCATTAAAAAGTTAACCAAACGGACCCATGTCCGTGCTTCAAAATTAAAAATTAACAAAACGGACCCATGTCCGTACTATAAAATCTCTCAAAAGGACCATAATGTCCTCACAAGCATGCAAATAAAAAGAAAAATATACTTACATAAAAGCAATGGATAATTTCCGAGACCGTGTAATACAAGGCTACGACTTGCACGTGCTCAAAAGTACCGCGAAAAGGAGAGGACAAGAGAGCGTCTGTCCTCGCCGACTGCGTTTCGAAGAATGATTTAAATTGATAGATCTCGTGACTTCTCGTGTGATGTCGCTTAGGATAAGAATCATGCAAAATTGAAGAAAAGTGACTCATCGCTAAAAAGGCTACAGTGGTGTATTTTTAACGAAAGTTAGTTCAAAGTATATGAAACAAGAAATGAATTACAATTTGCTCATAACTGCCTGGTCCTGGGAGAAATCTTGCCATTTTGTTACAATGGTTTCTATTAAAATCATTGACAATTTTTAGAGTTATCTCCCTTTCTTACATTTTTCCAATGTATTCTATATACGTTTATAGAAAAAAACTTCTTTTGAAAAAGTTCATTTGACATATTGTAAATATATCCTTGGTGTTAAACAAAGCTCTTCAAATCTGGCCTCACATTTAGAACTTGACCGCTCCCCTATAGAAATTTTTTTTAAAAATTCAGTCACTTTTATATTATGCCAGATTACATACTACTAACATTAATCCTCTATTGATAGAGAGTTTTGATCTGTGCAAGACATTAGATTCTGAGCATATCTACTCATGGGTTACTTATATAAAAGATATCATCTCTGACACTGATATTGATGTAAATACAATTAATTCATGTAAAACATCTAAAAATTTAAAATCAGTCAAAGCATATGTAAAAAGTGAAATTTCTAAATATTACCATAATATGGCTAACAATGAGATTAAAAACTTAAATGAACAAAATAAATTATTCCTATATAAATCTTTAAAAACAGATCTTGGAAAAGAGCACTATTTATCTCATTATGACTTTGAAACACGCAAAAATATAGCAAAATTTAGAATATCTGACCACTTTCTTGAAATTGAACAAGGACGATACAAAAAAAAATCCTAGAGATCAACGTTTTTAGCTCACCTGGCCAAAGGCCATGTGAGCTATTGCCATCACTTGGCGGTCGTCGTCGTCCGTCGTCGTCGTCGTCGTCGTTAACTTTTCTTCAAACTTCTTCTCCTCTGAAACGGCTGCACAGATTCAAACCAAATTTGGTCTGGTGGTACTTTAGGGTATCCCCCACAGAACTGATGTGGGGATTTTTGATTCGTCTAAAAACATGGCCGCCGTTGCTAAAAATAGACCAGGGAGTCAGACTACTGTTTTTGGCTTGTAAATTAAAAAGTATAAGAGATATGAAATCTGATGCCACCCTTCAGCATCGAAAATTCTACAAAAGTTTCCATTTGGTCCAAGTTGTCAGATGATCCCTTATAGGGGTTACAGCCCCTTAAAGGTGAAAAATAGCGTTTTTTTCAAGTTTTGCCCTGTAGTGTGAAAACTATTGCAGATAGAGATTAGCTGTTGCTTGCTTAAATGTTCAGCTTATTTAGCTCTACAAAATTCTCCATAGGGTCGAAGTTGTCAGATGACCCCTTATAGGGGTTATGGCCCCTGAAAAAAGCGATTTTTCATGTTTTTGGCCTACAGAAAGAAAACTATAGCAGATAGAGAGATTGCTTACTTAAATGTTCAGTTTATTTAGCTCTATATATGTCTTAATAGGATCGAAGTTGTCAGATGACCTTTAATAGGGGTTACGGCCCCTAAAATAACCTTTTTCATGTTTTTGGCCTTTTGAATGAAAACTATAGCAGATAGAGAAAAGCTGTCATTTAAGTTAAATGTTCAGCTCATTTAGCTCTACAAAATAGAGGGTTGACATCAAGACCAGGTGAGCGATTTAGGCTCCTGGGAGCCTCTTGTTGTAATTATTGTAAAAATCAAAATAGTATTGATGATGAGCTCCACTTTTTTCTTCATTGTGACCATAACAAAATTTTTAGAAAAATTCTTTTTAAAGACTATGAAATAAGCTCTGACCATTCTGAACAATATACATGTAATTTAACCAAAATATTATCTCCAACTTTTAGGCAAACTCAGAGTCTTGCCTCCTTTATAAAACAGTCATCAGAACTGAGGACAGGAGACTCAAAGACTTGATGTTGTCTTTTTTTATACGACCGCAAATTTTTTGCGATCGTATTATGTTATGGCGATGTCGTTGTCGTTGTCGTCGTTGTCGTCGTCGTCTGTAGACACTTTGGTTTCCGTGCGTTAACTTTAGTTGTAGTTAACCAATTGTTATAAAATTTTGATATGATGTTTATGACCACTAAAGGAAGGTTGGTATTGTATTTGGGGTTTTTGGCCCCTACCGTTTTAGAAAAAAGGGCCAAAAGGGGCTAAAACGGGTGTATTGACAAAACGTCTGTAGAATGTTTAATTTTCATCCGATTTTGATCATTCTTTTTTTATTGTATTCCTCAATAAATTATGTTAACAAAATGTAGCAACACCTTTGATGTATCTTGTACCGTTACATTGCTATTAGGGGTCAAAAAGGGGCCACACCCAAAAAATCAACTTTTTTATTTGTGGTCCGATTTTCAAAATCTTTTTTTCATTGGAATCCTTGTAAAATCCCTGCCTGTATTTTTCAATCAGATTCGCAATATCTCATACTGCTTTCGAGAAATTAGGGGTCAAAGGGGCCAAAAACGCCATTTATAAAAGTTTGTCTTTTACCAATATTAAGTTGTAGTGGACCAGCCAATTGTTATGAAGTTTAAATATGATGATTATATCCACTAAAGGAATGTTGGTTTTGTATTTGGGGTTTGTGACCCTACTGTTTTAGAAAAAAGGGATAAAGGGGCTAAAACGGGTGTATTGACAAAACTGTTGAAGAATGTTCATTATTCATTAAATTTTGAAAATTCTTTTTTTTGTTGAAGTGCTCATAAAATTCTGTCTACTAAATGTGTCAATGATTTTGATATGTATTTCACCATTACATTGCTACAGGGTGCTAAAGACGGGCCACGCCCATAAATTCAATTCAACTTTTTTATTTTGGGTCCGATTTTCAAAATCTTTTTTTTATTGGAATGCTTGTGAAAATTCCTGGCTGCATCAGATTGGCAATATCTCTTACCGTTTTCTAGAAATTAGGTGTCAAAGGGGCCAAAAACACCAATTTTTAAAGTTTGTCAAGGCAAATAGTTTTATACTTAATATTAGGTTGTAGTTATTACATGTATATAAATAAGGCTTTTTGTATTAGATGTTGATGTAAATATATATGTGTCAAAAATGCATTTTTAAGTCCACCACAGGATGCATGTGTCAAAAAGCTTTGTAAGTCCACCATGGGCTTCATGTGACCAAAGCAATGGACTATCCATATTAGGCCTCCAAGGTACAGGGTTAAACTTGTTGCGGTCGTATCATGCTGCGCTCGGCGTAGCTTTTTATTGTTTATTGTCATACATGTATATATGTCACAAATCATTTTAATGTTGATTTCTTGACAAATAAAAATTATTATTATTATTATTACATATTTTTGTTCTCTCAGGACCGGGGCTAGTTTGGAAAAAGAGCACAAAAGATCAAAGCAGGGTGCTAGTAGGAGTAACACATCAAAAATAAATTGGTGTAGGCTTTCCGCCCATGAATCGCTCTTTTTATGATTCTTATAAAAATAGGTACTTAAGAAAAAAGGAGTAAAAGGGGCAAAAACACCATATTTAGGAGTGGGTCAAAACAGTTTTCATGAACCTGTTTAGGAGTTGACAAAGTAACCAATCGTTACAAATATCTAATTTGATGTTAAAAATTACGAAAGGAAATCCTCTAGATCTTGTATTAAGGGTTTGTTAACCATACCATTTTAGAACAAGAGGTTCCGAGGAACCTGAATCGCTCACCTGACTTAAATGCCTTATTAGGTGACCTGGCCAAAGGCCATTTGAGCTTATGCCATAACTATGCGTCCGTCGTCCGTCGTCGTCGTCCGATAACTATTTCAAAAATCTTCTAATCTCAAACCATTGAAACTTGGCAGGAATGATATATGACATGTTGGTTATAAACGATCCTCATTTTTAATTGATTCAATAAAAATCATGGCCGCTGTTGCTAAAAATAGAACAGGGGGTAAAACAGCAGTTTTTTTGCAAATTACTCAAAAACGATGACAGATATCAAAATTCTGTCATAAGTAAAGTGATCAGCACGTCAAGATCTACCTACCCTGAAATTTTGAAGAAATTCCAGCAAACCATGTGGGAGTTATTGCCCCTTGATTTTTTCTGCATTTTGCACTTATTTTTTTCTTATATCTCAAGAACTATATAAGATGTTGAAGTTATTTCAATTGGATATTGTTCAGCTAAGTAAGCTTGACAAAATTGTCCATTAGGTCGAAATTGTCAAATGACCCCTATAGGGGTCACGGCCTTTTTAATATAAATTTAGACGTGGTAGTCAATTATAGACTGCCAATTGAAGCTGGTAGATTTTTTAGTATTGATAGATCTGAAAGAATTTGTGATTTATGTGATAAAGATGAATTTGGCGATGAGTTTCACTATTTATTCAGCTGTAGCTTTTATGATTTTGAAAGGCAAAGATTTATACCAATTGATATCTATAATAACAGAAATGCATGTTATCAGTTTTTTTTTCTGATTTAATGAATAGTCAAAATAAATATACTCTTGTTGGATTTGCAAGAATCTGTAAAATTGTTATTTCTATGTTCAGTCATTTGCTTACAACTAACTTCATGTAAATATGTTATTTGTTCAATTTATATACATCTAGATTATTACATCAAGTTCCATATCATTCCGAGACTTCCATATTAGGTCGAGGTGGTAGCCGAGACCTAATATGGGTCGAGGAATGATATGGGACCTGATATGGAAAACCCTGTGTCATAAACTTTTTATCATTCATTTTCAGCAAACAAATAAAAATAAATAGCAGACGATATAAATATACTGTGAGGTCAAATTTCAAAGTGATGCTCTATATCTTGATATGGCATATAAGCCCACTTTTGTGCACGTGCACGCGAGGTCTTGATATGGCCATATTTGCCCACTTTTGTGCACGCGAGGGTTTGATATGGCAAAAAAGTCCCTTGTCAAGATATTGGCTTTTAAATTTACGGCCGTTACACACGGACAAATTTAAAGGTATCAAAGTATGATAAATTGTACTATAAATTCTCATATGAGGCTTAATTTAGTGCAATAAAAAAATTCAAAAAAAGTTTTCTAATACAAATGTTGTAGATCTTGATAAGCTTAATAAAATGCGATTTAAATTTTCATATATTCTTTATAGTATTTGAGATATTGAGCTTAATAAGTAACAAAGTCGAAAACAATCAAGAAAAAAGGGCAAAAACTTCCACATGGATGAATAGATCTTTTATAAAGACTAAATTTTCAGGGCAGTTTAATCATGAGGTGCTTAACACTTTGACTAAAACAACAGCAGCTTTCTTTATCTGCAAAAGTTTTCATTCTATGGGCACGAAGCATGAAGAGACACTTTAGTTGACCTTCAAAGGGTCATAACCCCTAAACGTATAAAGGGTCAAAAATATATAACCCCTATAGGGAGCCGTATATAAGCCCAACTGTGTCAAATGTGTATGTGCATTGAAATTTTAGCGTAATGTTTCATGTGTCGAATATTTTATGAAAGAATATGGAGTTAATGAACATGAGACCATAACATTAATGTTAACTCCAACATCAATTGATGTTTATGAGCTGTATGGCCATGTTGGAAAATCATTACTCACCAGCAGAATCAGAACACAAACATAAGTAGGGTGTAGGTAATCATCGAGTTCGAGTTCGAGTTATTATTCGAGTTCGAGTTGAAATATGAGCTAACTCTAAACAGTGATTTTTATGGCAATAATCGAGTTACTACTCGAGTTCGAGTTAGAGTTCGAGTTACAGATCGAGTTATAGTTCGAGTTGGTTGTCGCATTGCAATTTACTCTCTTATAAATATATGTGTAGATATGATTAAAAACCAATAAATGAACATATTTACGTTATGTCATAAAGACTGTGGACAAGAAGTAAATGTGTACCAATGTGGCAATCTCCCGCCCAGTTTTACAAGCAGGGGTATAATAAACAAAAATAGTATACATAATTATATTCTCTGGTACTGGACCAACACGGCGGAATCCCCGTCTTTTGTCTTTGAATATCTGAAATATTATACCCCCACTCGTAAGAGAGGGGGCTATATTGCAATCACCTTGTCCGTTTGTCTTTCCGTCCGTCCGTCCGCCCGTGAGTTGTACCATGCCCCCCTTTTCAAGACAGTCGCGCATCTACTCTCTGTTTTCTTAGCTAACTTAGACATTTTAAGGGTAAAAAATTGGACAATTTGTCGTAACAGATTTTACGGTATCTGCTGAAATTTTGTTTTCAAATTTGGTACACAGCTTTATTATGATGAGTTGTAACGTGGCTCTCCTTTCCAGGTCAGTCAGGCATCGCTTCGAAGAAACGGGGTTTTCCTGTTTTCCTGTTTTACTCTTGTCCACCCGTCCGTTCTTTCGTATGTCCTTCAGTAATTTTCTAAGCAACTGTATATAACTTTACCCTATGTATACCTCCTGCTATACTTTACCGAATACTTTTTAAAGCAAGGCATTATTTTTTGAACGGGTGTATCACTTGTGAGCAATAGCTCACAGAATGATTTACTTGTTTTCTATCAAATTTCTTGAATGAATTAACAACCGAACAGTAATGGAACGACCATTAGATTTTCAGGGGGAGGTATGGATATTTTCTTCGCCCCACCGTTTTATTTTTGAGAAATCGAAGCCTGGAATTATTGTTTTGCGCGGTTTTTTTAATTTTTATTTTTAAACATAACATAATCTTTTTCAGGCAGAAACACCACCCTGCCTTTTGTTTAATTCAGAGCACCGTCCCTGATTTTTGGCATCCTGCTTTTTATTTCAAATTCATCATAGCCCCCAGCCCTGTCCCCCAAATCAAATGGTTGCTCCCTAACATATAACACCGTGTTAGAATTTTTGCTTCAGAAGCATTTTAATAGATGTCTGAATTTGTTTAAGAAGAAAAATAAACATCCTATGTAAATATATTTCCATTATAGTCGGGTTTATCTGAAACCGCATTATTAGCTCACCTGACCCGAAGGGTCATATGAGCTCTTGTCATCACTTAGCGTCCGTCGTCCGTCCGTCCGTCGTCCGTCGTCCGTAAACTTTTTAATAAGTTAACTCCTCTGACACCATAAGTCCAATTGCAACCAAACTTGGTATGGTTGTTTATAAGCGTTCGGTGCTTAGAACTGATGTGGGGATTTTTGATTCAACATAAAACATTGCCGCCATGGCTAAAAATAGAACATAGGGGTAAAATGCAGTTTTTTGCAAATAACTCAAAAACAGCTATAGATATTAAAATTCTGGCTGGGTAAAAGTGATCAGCACTGCAAGATGTACCTACCCTGAAATTTTGAAGAAAATCCAACAACCCATGTAGGAGTTATTGCCCTTTTTTGTGGATTTTTTGCAAATTTCGCAGCTGTTTAGCTCAATATCTTGAAAACTATACTAGATATTTGAGAAATTTAAATTGCATATTGTTAAGCACATCAAGATTTACATAATATGTGTAGGACCTTTCCTTTTAGGAGTTATTGCCCTTAGAAAGTCAAAATTTAGCATTTTAACAGCATTTTCTCATTACATTGAAAACATTAACTCCTCTGACACTTTAAGTTCTAATGGAAGCAAATTTGGTATAGTTGTTTATTAGCATTAGGTGTAAAGAACTGATGTGGGGATTTTTGATTGGTCGTAAGACATGGCTGCTGTGGCTAAAAATAGAACATTAGGTTAAACTGCATTTTTTGCAAATAACTCAAAAAGGTGACAGATTTTTAGATTTTGATTGAGAACAAAATTGATCAGCACCTTGAGATCCACCATATTGTCAGATGACCCCCTTATTAATCTTAAGACCCTTTCAACGTCAAATAGATTTTGCCGAATAACCTTAACTTCAGGCACATGTCAGGTGATCGATTCAGGCTCCTGGGAGCCTCTTGTTAATATGAATCAGTACCTCTCATTAGTAGATTGCTGCATGGTTACATGCAGCAGAGTTGCAAATATAAATGATAAAGAAAGTGTGCAAAAAATAAATATACAACTGGCTTTGTAACTCGAACTTTAACTCGATCTGTAACTCGAACTCTAACTCGATCTGTAACTTGAACTCGAATTCGAACTCGAGTAGTAACTCGATTATTGCCATTAAAATCACTATTTCGAGTTAGCTGAAAATTTTAACTCGAACTCGAATAATAACTCGAACTCTAACTCGAACTTTAACTCGAACTCGAGTCGTAACTCGAACTTTAACTCGAACTCTAACTCTGACTCGAACTCGATGATTACCTACACCCACATAAGTAATCCACAATTTCAGAAAAGTGATGAAAATGCATAAAATCAAATGAAATCCAAATAATCAGTAATTTTTATCAAATATATTCTAGGGGGCAAATTGCAATGGAGGGAGTTTAATCTTAGGTTTAAAATTTATACATTTTTTGTAATAGTAATTATAAACAAAGTGCACACATGATATATACTCATATGTGCAACTCTCCTTGCTCCCAGTGGAGTCCTGATTGGAAATAAAAGATATGTTATGTTATGTTATGTTATGTTATGTTATGTTATGTTATGTTATGTTATGTTATGTTATGTTATGTTATGTTATGTTATGTTATGTTATGTTATGTTATGTATAAGTATACCATATCTTAGAAAAATAAAGAGCATACATATCTGAAACATGGGGAAATGTTCTACTCCTCATGGCACTAAAGACAAACTCCAGTTATAATTATTTTATAAAACTATATATATATGGAGTAAATGAACACGAGACCATATTTGCTTTTGAACTGCATGTTTTTATTGCAAGGCGAATGACTATACAATGTAAAGAGTTCAATAATTTACAGTCTTAACATACTGTGAAAGTACTTAAATTCGTGGGAATCAATTTTCGTGGTTTGACCACATTTTGCAAGTTCGTGGATTCATAAATTCGTGGATTTTTTTATTTTGAAAAAAAAAAAAATTGGTGGTATTTGTTGATCTGTTTATGATTTGAGCACATGAAAGTGATCATTTTATTTGTATATTAAATTTAACTTTTTATTCTTAAATAAACATATGCCAGTTAATTGTCTTCCTCATTATGTAATTGCCAATGATTAATGTGCAAAATACCTTGATTATTTTTTTTTAATTAAGCTGTGAAGGTGTGAAAAACACCCGGTAAGACCATCAGGTCTATGGTAAGACTTAATTGATTTATGATGGTCAAAGGGATAAACATTGTTTAAATTATCCTGAGGGTGTTTTTATAACGGTTTGGAACTGTTTATGGCTTCAAGTGACAGGACATATTTATGATTTTGACAATTTAAAAAATATTTTAATTGATATTTTATGTACTCAGTATTTTTTCCAATGCACATATTCAGTACGCAAGAATATTGAAAATGAACACTTTACAACAAAACATTTCAAAAAACCGGAAGTGTATTTATTCTTAAAAAAAAACAATAAAATAGTGTGAGTTTTGCCAAATAAACATTACAAAATATTTTCCAAGATATATTTAATGATTGATAAGCTAATATTCAAGGTATGTCTGTTCCCCAATAGCTTGAAAAACAATTTAAATAAACTTTAATGGCCATATAGTATCGGTCTACAAAGAAGATCACATCCAAGGTCTTTACCACAAAATAGCTATTCCAACAAGTTATTTTTTCGTTGGATTCCTAAATTCGTGGATCAGCCTACCCACGAAAACCACGAAAATTGGTACCCCACGAATAAAAAGGAATTCACAGTATATAGCTTTTAATTTAATACTTATAATCTAAGCATAAAAACATTCATTGTATTATATTGCAGGTTTATTTCAATTAGATAAAGAAATCACATATAACTAGTAGAAGAAATATGTCGGACCTTGAAAAGAAAGAAAAAGAGAACTTTCTCAGACATGCCATTCTTGTGGTGGATCATTGTAAAGATGCCTTAACATCGTTGATTGAACGTGATCTTCAACTGAAAGGAGTGACGTTCGAGCAGTTTCTGAATAAAAACCGACATGATATATTCCACATGTGTAAAGAAAAGATATGTCACTGTGGATTGAGCCCAAAATTTCCATGTGTGTTTTTTAAATCTCAAGTTGAATTACTTTTTGACATAGGACTAGGA
Organism: Arcuatula senhousia; assembly: GCA_963971305.1. NCBI lineage: Eukaryota > Metazoa > Mollusca > Bivalvia > Mytilida > Mytilidae > Arcuatula > Arcuatula senhousia. The sequence continues at coordinate 3,399,526 of OZ020317.1, read as the reverse complement.
GCTGCCAAGTCTGGCATTACATCAGAAGTTATAGACATCACTCTTGCTAGATGTTTACTGGTTAATTTCTGTTTTGATGTGTTTTGGGATTACAATTTACATTACCAGGGACAACCTTTAGAAGCTTTTTTGAATGCAGAAATACACACAATTTATCATCTTTGGCAGAACAAATCCAACTGCTGTCACTGTCCATCCACTTTTAATTCTAGTCCTCAAAGATTGAATAAGACAGAATGGGAATCCATGTTTCATGTTGTTTTACCCCAACTGCCATGTTCTATGCAGGCAAAAACTAATGTTGCTGCTTGTTATAGCTTATGCATTCACGAGGCTAAACAAATTTCAACATTAAACTTAACACAAAAACTGCAACAAGAACTACTTAAACACTGCTGTATACTAAGAAAGACTACTGAAAAACTCGTAGACATTAGAAACTTTGAGTATGGTCACGCGAACAATGCAAGGATGTCTGATTCTGACTTTGAAGAAAGCAAGAAAACTATTATAGAAAGTATTCTTCTTATTGCAAAACTTTGCGGAAAGGATACTGAAATGAAGAAAGCTATTGATGCCACATTGAGAGAAAGTTTAGATCACAAACTTGTGGAGAAATACAAGGAGCTGATGAGTGAAATATACAAGGTAACTCTAAAATAATTTTGTTCACATCTTAATGGTATCATTTATAAATGTGTATATTTTCTATACAGCAATCAATGTTTAGATATGTTGCAATTTTTCACCTATATGTAGCTTGTTGACGTTTTATTTTAATATCCATTTACTTGAAAATTCCATCTTCATTGGCATTAAAGCAACCATTTGCAAAAAAAAATAATTTGTGTTTTTAGATAACAACATTTGTAAGCATGCACATGCGAGAACACAGTTCAACTTGAAATCTGAAAATTACAGATAAAATGCAAATCATGTTGCACTTCAAATGTGTTGTACATTAAAAACCTAAAATATTTAAAATATGTGATATTAAATGTCTATTGATTTAATTTTAATAAAGATGCTAGTAAGTACAGGACCTTTTACTATTGAAAGTTAGCTGCTTTGTTCCAAAATTCTCGGCACAAAAAGTTTGAAATATTGCTTCGAATATACGAAACTGATAATAGTTGTGAAATGTGTCTCCTTAGACATTTATTTGTAACTGTAATATGATTTATATATCATGACGTTTTAGAATTTGCAACAACAAAATGAAAAGATACAAGAGATAGAGTCCAACATGGTACAAACAAATACAAGAATCGACGAAGTAAGCAGCAGTGTTGATATCATTTACAACAGAGTCGATGACACAAATGTAGAACTTGGCCGAACAAACACCAGAGTTCATGTCATTTCCAACAGAGTTGATGACACAAAAACAGAACTTGGCCGTACAAACACAAGAGTTCATGTCATTTCCAACCGAGTTCATGACATAAAAACAGAACTTGGAAGAACAAACACAGAAGTTGATGTCATTTCAAACAGAGTTGACAACACAGATGCGGGATTAGAAACATTACAAACAAAAATGAACGACATAGACCAACGCTTAGTTAAAACAACATGATTATTCAAATTTATATCGAATCAATGTAAAATTCAATAAATTCTATAACTTTCTATCTCCCTCAGCACAATTTTACTTGATGGATGTCTAAAAAAAATCATATTATAGACCACTGTCAACAAAAAAGTCATTGCAATTGATCATTTATTAGCTGATACCATTTCTCAATAGCTTAAGGAGAAAATTGAGTAATTCTTTTTTGAAAAGTAAAATTTTGTGTCAGAAGTTTTTACGCGGTCTTACTAAAAAAAGTATATGTTTTGCAATATAAACCTTATCTTTATTGTGTATTAATTATTAATCAACTTTGTACATTGTTAAAATCAAATAAGTCGAAGCCATGTCAAGTTATCATCAAGAAACCAGCAAATGACAGACAGACAAGAAAAGGTGTTATAACATAATACATTACCTTAATTTGGCTGTGTATTAAACATATATTAAATAAAAAATAAAGAATAATGTAAATAATCTCACAAAAAAGTACCCCGCTTCATCTCCCGGAGCACATGAGTTCCCTCTCGTTTCGACTAGAGTTCGCGTTGTTCATTTCTGTTCAGTTGATTTTTGTTTTTAGCTCACCTGGTCCAGGTGAGCTATTGCCATCACTTGGCGTCCGTCGTCGTCGTCGTCGTCCGTTAACAATTTTTCAAAAATCTTCTCCTCTGACATACAAATCACAACAAAGTTCCAGACAATAAATTTTGCTACGCCTGACGCGCGTTTCGTCTATTCAAGACTCATCAGAGGCGCTCTACCAAAAATATTGAAAATGCCAAACACTTTATGAATGTGAAGAGCATAGAACAGTAAAACAAAAAATACCAAAATGGGGAACCAAATTATAACTTAGATTTTCAACCTATGTCTGGGGTAGGAAGAACATTAGGGTTTAGACAATTTTGAAATTAAGATGGATTATTTAAAGCTTTGATGTATTCTCCAACTCAAAAGTGTTGGTGCCGGAGCGGGCTAACCTCGGGGAATTTAAACTTCACCAGCAGTGCTAACCTTCACGTCTAACTACTAAACAGAATTCAATGAATTTTGGTATGATTAATCCTTAGGGTGTCCTGCACCAAATTTGTGTTTCGATTATTGATCCGTCAAAACACATGGCCACCGTTACTAAAAATAGACCAGGGGGGCAGACAACTGTTTTTGGCTTGTAAATTCAAAAGTATGAGAGATAGATGTAATCTGATGCCACGCTACTGCTTCAGCATCAAAAGCTCGACGAAAGTGATATGAGTCGAAGTTCTCAGATGACCCCTTATAGGAGTTACGGCCCCTTAAAGGTGAAAAATAGCATTTTTCATGTTTTTGGCTTCTTAAATGAAAACTATTACAGATAGAGAAAAGCTGTTGCTTGCTTAAATGTTCAGCTCAATTAGCTCTGCAAAAGTGTCCATAGAGTCGAAGTTGTCAGATGGCCCCTGATAGGGGTTACAGCCCCTTAAAGGCGAAAAAGTGTTTTGGCCTGTTGAATGAAAACTATTGCAGACAAAGAAAAGCTGTTGCTTGCTTAAATGTTCAACTCATTTAGCTCTACAAATGTGTCCATAGAGTCGAAGTTATCAGATGACCCCCTAAAGGGGTTACAGCCCCTTATAGGTGAAAAAAATGTTTTTGGCCTGTAGAATGAAAACTATTGCAGATAAAGAAAAGCTGTTGCTTGCTTAAATGTTCAACTCATTAAGCATTACAAAAGTCTTCATTGGGTCAAAGTTGTCAGATGACCCCTTGTAGGGGTTACAGCCCATTAAAGGCTAAAAATCGTTTTTTGGCCTATAGAATGAAAACTATTGAGGTTAGAGAAAAGCTGTTGCTTGCTTGAATGTTCAGCTCATTTAGCTCAACAAAAGCATTTATAGGGTTGAAGTTTTCAGATGACCACTTATAGCGATTGCAGCCCCTAAATTAACATGTTTTCATGTTTTTGGCTTATATAAGGATAACTATAGCAGAAAAAGAAAATTGGAAAATTGGTTGCTTGTTTTAATGTTCAGTTTATTAAGCTCTCAACAAAGGTTTCTATAGAGTCAGAGTTGTCAGACGGCGCTTAAAATAACATGTTTTACATTTTTGGCCTACAGAATGAAAACTATTGCTGAAAGAGAAAAGGCTGTTGCTTGCTTAAATGTTCAGTTTATTTAATTAGCTTTACAAAGTTCTTCGTAGGGTTGACATCAAGACCAGGTGAGCGATTCAGGCTCCTGTGAGCCTATTGTTTTATGTTAGTATTTCTTCGTTGTTTACTGGTTTTCTCGTTGCCCTTTCGGACTTTTGCCACTCGAATGCTCCATTGGTGTTTGTCTTTGCTTCTTGCATATTTGACTCTATATTGCAATTTTATTTGTTATATCGTCCCTGAATAATATCCAAAAACAATGGCATTTCTTTATGTTCCATATGATGTACTTACTTCATCTAAAGATTCATGGTTATGAGATATGTGGACAGAATGATTCTTTATACAAAATAAAACAATCGTTACTAACAATCTGAAACTATAATAAAAACAAATCACTCTTAGGTTTAATAAGTTTAGATTTGTTAAAACACACCACAACTGCAGAATATATGGAAAGCAGCACAACTCTAGAACTGGGTTGTGTTGAAACTCTGTTTCACATATAGGTACATTTGTCTCTGTTTAAAAATAAAAAAAATATATCGTTTTTTTTCAAAGCAATCAAGCAAAACAAAGGACACCATTCTGAAATAAGATGGTATTTGCTATCACTGAATCACACATACAACGTAATGTGTCGTAATAAACATATTGGCACCAAGTCTATTTGTATTTGCTCCTTCCCGCTTTTAAGATTACAATAAAGATTAAAAAATGCAACAAAATCAATCATCTAACAAAAATAAATTAACCAAGCTAACATTTGTTTTTTTTCATGTTTCAGGAATAGTCAGAAATCAAGTGGATGACCCTCTGCCACCAAATATAAGAGGTAATTTTGATAACGCTTTTGAGTTTAAAGACAATTAATCTTTATTCTTATTAAAAAAAACCCATGTCCAAACTTTATGAATACTGTTGATTTAGGATATAACCGTCCATTTTATGAAAATAAGATTGTTAAAACATCGCATTAAGATAATATTTGTAACACTATGACGTGAGTTTTCAGTATAATCGATTTCTGTATTGACACCATATTGGTCACATGTTCATCAACATATCGTCATTCAAAATTAAAAACTGTACCCCTATAGTCCTTTTTAGAAACTATTTACCGGACGTGCGGACTCGGAAATCTTTTAACTTTTTACTACAGGTTTAAGACTTCCGGGTAGGCCTGGCCATTGAAAATCTGTTGAAATTAACCAAAATCGTCAACTTGTAAAAATATTTCAAATATGCTTCCCAAAGTTTTAAACTACTAAAACTTACGTTAACATCCAAGACTTCACTATTAAGCAGTTTATTTGAATCGGGGAGTTGAAATTACGCCAATAAAGGATAGGGATACATTGATGTTTTCTTTAGCTCACCGTTGTTCACATTATGTGGCCGACCCAGTAAGGGCAACTACTCTTGCAAAAATGAAAATAAAAGAATCGAAATCGGTATTCCAGATGACTTTTTAAGGGCTTTAGACGTCTTTGATGATTTTTTATGATTGTACGACAACTGCATGAACTTAATGAGAACAAGAAGATGAGAAAATCTAGGTATTTGGTGTTATTTTGAGATGCATTGATTTCATTTTTGTCAGTGGTGCTTCGTTTGCTTTCATTTATCCTTGAGATTGATAGAAACCAAAGATTCTTCTTGCTTCATATCATTCTTCATTTGCTTTCCAAATTTGATGCTGGTGTTCTTCTTAATTCTGTTGTGCATCCATACTGCAGGTTATTTGGAATATTGAACTGAAACTTGGCTCAGTAGTTGCACTATGGATGTAGTTTCTGCCGAAGGTCTCATAATTTTTATAATGCCCTTTGGGGCTGGGCTGCATAGGTAACCTAAGGGCACATTATTCCTTCATCATGCATACTTCTTTGCATTACTATCACTCCCACAGCATGGAATAGTGCTAGTTATGCTCATTTTAGTCATAGTTTATTTCTTTCAATTATTTGCCTTTATACTATCAAATACCAGAGTGGCGCGGGGATATGCAGCGTGGCTGCTTCGACTAGTTAAGCATGAGTTATACTAGGACGTTCTTTTATTGAAAGAAACAAAGTTATTAAATATTCTTTTGCAGAACAAAACACTAATGATCTAAAGAAATGGAAAAAGGAAGACGAAGACTTTGTTCAAACCCGAGCCAGTAAGCACATTGATGATTGTGTGGCAAGTAATTCTTGTGTAACCATAACAGGCCCTGCTGGATGTGGGAAGACATTTTTTGCACGGCACACAGCCTTAGTATTAGAAAAGGATGGATATGATATAATCATAATCAAAACCCAAAAAGACATAAGAGATTTCTATAAGCCCGGGAGAAAGACTGTTTTCATAGTAGATGACATTTGTGGAAATTTTACAGCTAGTCAAGAAAAAATTAACAACTGGTTACAATTTCAATATACAGTTGATAAGATTGTTAAAGATAAAAATTGTAAAATCATTGTGTCATGTAGGCTTCAGGTATATAGAGATAACAATTTTAAATGTTTATCCCATTTCTTATCTTGTGAATGTAATTTGATTTCAGAGAGCCTTTGTCTATCATTAGAGGAGAAAGCTGCAATGATAAAGCAATACACTGGTGAGAAAATAGACATACGGGTAATCAGACAAAAATTAGGTATGGCTGGTGCTTTTTTACCCCTTTTATGTTCATTGTATAAAAAACAAAATGAAACCAGTGCTATAGATTTTCTCCAAAATCCCTTTGTTAAGATAACTAAAGAACTAGACAGTTTGTTTGATAGAAAAGATGACTCGGGTAAGTATAAGATTTGCAGTTTAGTGCTTTGTGTCCTGTTTAACAACAGCTTGGATGCTGATTGGTTCAAAGGTAAGGTCACAAAAGGACAGAGGTCATTACTTGATGACCTCTCAGATGCCTGTAAACTGGATAGAAGATTGTCAAAGCAATCTATCGAAGATGAACTGAATACTTTGGTTGACACATTTGTTATTAAAGTAACAGTGGAAAAATGGAGTGTTTATTTATCAGTTGCATTCAAAGAAGGGAGATTGCAAAAGACAAAATACAAAGCTATTCATGATAAAGTGTTTGACTTCTATGCATGGTACTTTGGGAAGAAGATAACCAGCTGTATTATTGATCATGGAGACAGCGATCTTATACATGAACGCTTCAGATGGAATTTAGCGGAAATGGATAGGTCTGGTGACATGGAATATCTTGTTGATATACCAGATGAATATTTAGACTTATACATTGGAAGGATGGTGGCTGAATGGTCAAATGGTAAAGTCAGCCAAGTTTTGAATAACATTAATATGAGACAAGAAGATTTCCTGTGTGCTCTATTGAGAAAGAATCCAGATGTGAATCTATGTGATGAATATGGACAGTCTCCATTGTGGATAGCATGTGATGAAGGTAATGTAGGAATAGTCTCAAAGTTATTAGAAAAAGATCCAGATGTGAATCTTTGTGATGATTTCTATGGAAAGTCTCCGCTGTGGATAGCATGTGATAAAGGTAATGTAGGAATAGTCTCAAAATTATTAGAAAAAGATCCAGATGTGAATCTTTGTGAGAAATATGGACAGTCTCCATTGTGGATAGCATGTTATAGAGATGATGTTGAAATAGTCTCAAAGTTATTAGAAAAAGATCCAGATGTGAATCTTTGTGATGAAGATGGATGGTCGCCACTGTGGACAGCATGTCTTAAAGGTAATGTAGAAATAGTCTCAAAGTTATTAGAAAAAGATCCAGATGTGAATCTTTGTGAGAAATATGGACAGTCTCCATTGTGGATAGCATGTGATGAAGGTAATGTAGGAATAGTCTCAAAGTTATTAGAAAAAGATCCAGATGTGAATCTTTGTGAGAAATATGGACAGTCTCCATTGTGGATAGCATGTGCTAGAGGTACTGTAGAAATTGTCTCAAAGTTATTAAAAAAAGATCTAGATGTGAATCTCTGTGATAAAAATGGACAGTCTCCACTCACTATGAACCAAAAAATGTACTGTCTATACCAGACACAGTCATTTTTGTACTGCCTTACACTGCTATTTACTGTGAAACTACTGCCATACAACAGTGAATTACCATTATCACCCTATACAATCAAGGACAGTTTGTGACAGTGATTACCTTCCGCCTATAATGCACTGTCCTACATTGGCCTGCACTGTCCGACATTGGTACAGTTTTTCATAGATCTTGACAGACTTTACCTGGATTGTTAATCACTGTCCTAAATTGTTACAATTTTGGGCAGTAGGTAACAATTTCACCTGTATTGTTTATCACTGTCCTGGCCCGTAACAATTTTGCACAGCAGTTGACAATTTTTCTTGACCTATTATGCACTGTCCACCATTGCCATAGTAAAGAGCAGTTCTTGACAAGATATCCACTAACTGTTATGCACTGTTGTGAATTGCTGCAGGAAATATTAGGTCAAGACAGATTTGTGTTTTCTGTCTCGAACTGTCATAAACTTAAGCAGGAAATAATAGATGATAACAATTTATAACGGTCTCTTATTTACTGTCCTTCATTTTGTTAGTTTTTGACGAAGACAAGATTATTTTTCTTTCTATTTAATTATTATGCTTTAATGCTTTGTACATAGAATCTTTTATAACCTAGCCCGCCACACCGAATGCGCGAGTTCTATGGGTTTTTTTAATTTTTATTTTCACATTTTTTTCTATCAGAATCATAACCACAAATTTATAACTGTCACATGTATTCGTAAAGCCACCTGGAAAAATCTTCTATTTAAAAAATGAAAGAAAGTTTTCTGACACAAGCTCTTAAAATCGCTGAACTTTGTTGTTCATAATTAAGATTAATTAATATTTTGTTTAAACATCGTAATGCATAAGATATAATATGCCTTTCTTACACTTACGTTTTCAATATCAATTTTAAAACTCGGAAATAATTATTTTAATAATTTTCATGTCAATAATAATAATTGGAGAAGAAAAAACCCACTACAAATAATAGAAGAAACTATAATGAAATGTGTTTATGAGCGATGGGTGAACCGTCCGTACTTGAAATATCGCCACCCCCCTCAAACATGAAGTTCTTTAGTGACCTAAATTTAAGTGGGCGGTAGCAGTATATACCTATAGTGTTTAAATATTATTGTCTCCAAACATGCATCGAACATTAAGTAAACAAAGAAATAAACCATAGTCGTTCATGTGTAAAATATAGGACGCAGTGACCTATTATCAAGTGGGTGGTGAGTTTCTATTCAAATCAAATCTAGCAATGATCTTTGGCATCCACTATGTAGTATTCAAGATCACCAAAGTGTTACGGATGCACCGATGATTGGATGCACGGACGCCAAAGCGTAAAAATATAGCTCTAGCCAACATACATAACTATTAAAGCAATGAAAAAACTTCTTTTCCGTGTTAAATGTATCTTTCAATATGATAAATGGTTTTATTTATAGCCTTTGTTTCTAATAGTAAAATTACAGGTCTTTGTTTCTAAATGTAAAATTACAGGTCTATGGTTCTCTTCAGATAAAAATTAAAACAGGTCTATAATCCCCAAAAATTACTCAATACATCCTTACCACACTTTTACATACGCCTATTACGCTTTTACCATTTTCCAGTGGATCGCTAATATTCTCCGCTTTGTATACTTATTTATTTCTGGGAAATAAATTTATCTTGAAAAAATATTTTGGCAGCAGAGGTTATTTCTGCAATATAAAATTATGCTAATAAAGAATAAATAATAAACTATTTTGTCTCTTTACCTTTAAAAATAAATATTTTTTTCCTACCAAAACATAAAATAACCCCCTTTTTTAAATTAAGTTAAATGGTCCGCCCCTGAGCCCGGTCTATATTATTTAAACATTATTTAGACACATTTGCAAATTAACAAATTACGCAATACTGCCGTGAAAATGTCTTGATGGGTATCCTGCTGTGTGTGACCAGGCAGTAGGCAGGATGTTTATTGTGAACGACATGTATATTACTTAATACCTGCATGTCTGTCTAGGTAGCAGGTTAATTAGCCAAAACGCGTACCTGAGGCAATTTACACTCAGATGAGAGAGTTTACAGTTTTAGAAAATCATCAGTTTTACTTTAAACATTTAACGCAGGAAAATGCATGCACTTGACAATATATGAAAGTATTTTATGCATATACACATACTTCTTATTCGTTCCGTTTTGTATAACAATAATTTAAAAAGTGGTAGAAACACTTAATACAATCAAACATCACATTATCTTATTTGGATGCATTGACTAAGAACTTGTCATGAAAGATCGACCTATCTTCGTGTTCTACTGTAAGACCCCTTCCAATCTAATCATACCAAATCTAAGTAGACATATATAAGGTAATCAAAATTATTATTTCTCGAGAGAGGTGAGCACACACTTGTCTTCTTGCTTAATATTCTTCTTTAAAAGTCTTTTTTTTTCAGACCCCTCCATATGCACTTCATTATTCAAGTTTTATGAAAATTAATTGTGTCATAAAGATCTATTAGGAGGTGTGAATAAATGCTACAGATTGTAGCGCATATACGGGTAATTAACCTTTATATTTTTCTGGGCTCCATATTTTGTACAGATACGTGTTGCATTATGCGTCATCAATGACCTATATAATACATTATCATTTAAAGCGTGTATGTAGTTATTAAATACCTGTCGCCCATCTACTTCCTGTTTTGAAAATATCAGTGATGCTCCTCAATGCATAAAATCAGGACCCTACCAATAGTTAATCGGTCTATGAGCGTTCTTGTTGTTTAGTCTAACAAAATTATTTATAAAGATCTTCAAAATTCATTACTTTTCTATACTAGAATTTACAAGTAATAACTCTTAATTTTTAAACAATTTAAGATAAAAGGCGGCAGATGTCTCTGCTGAGAACTCCCGGGAGAGCGGGTGAGGGCTTCTGCGAAAAAAAAAAAATCCCCGCACAGACAGGTGGTGAGAAAAAATCTGTCTCCCGAGAGACAGACTAGTGAGCCTTTCATGGTAAATCAAGATTATGAAACATTATGATGGATGTTGTTTAATTTGATAAATGTGTTATGTTGATCATAACTCTTTTTAATTTAGTAGTGACAAAGGGGCAAATGCAAATGCAACATTGGGTCCTTTCAGCTTAGAATTGAAAGAAACGACGCAAATTGTGCCACTTTAAAACTATTTCTGGGGGAAAAGGGTTACCGGCTATGCTTTACCGCTGGTAAACTGAAGACGTACATTTCATTTAACAAATTAATGGTGTATTATTTTGACAAGAAGCGGATATTAAGAAAAAATAGCTAGACAAATACTAGGATATATTAGACTGCTGTTTACCGCTTAGACCTACTGTTCTTTTCTACAAGACATGTTCAGCTATATTATTTTGGACTATCTTCTTCTTAGTCGGTGACAAGGATAGCAACAATGCAGCTCGTTCGACACATTAAAGTACATCTTACCTTTCTAGCTATCGTCAAGCATTCCAGTGTTGTTGAATGTGTATTGCAGATCAAAGGACCGGCCCGAGCCAGATTCAAAAATAAACATGAAAAGTTTAAGGTGGCAATGTGTTCATAGAATTGCAATTTTTTTTTATTTACAAAAGAAATCTACAAAGCATTTTCCCCATTTTAAAATTATTAAAATAGTTAGTAAAATAAATATTAATTTTATGAATACGTAATACATTAAACAAGTTATTAATTGATCCTACATGTAAAGGGAAACAATGATAAAAAAAGTCCACTTGAAGAAATAAAAGACTTGTGCTTTGAATTGTTACTTTTAAGCGTTGGTTTTTTAGATTTTTTGTCCGGGTAAATTTTGATTTTTGATCGTTTACAAGGATTTTTTTTCGGGTAAATTTTGATGCAGACAGCTACATGTACATTCAAAATTGTTCAAAGGACTTACAAATCACGGGGGGGGGGGGGGGGATTTGTTACTCTAAGTACTTTAGGGTACAAATTTTATACCCACCCCATTCATATGTTGGCCTGCATAAAAAAATAAACCCATTCATATATTTTTAATGCATTTGAAATTATACAGAATATACTTAAACTTGACATGTTTTATAGATATTCTATTAAAGTCAAACGGTTTGAATGCTAAAAAGTTATCGAATGCATGTACAGTTAGGGTATTGTGAATACGAATTGCATATTTTAAAATTGTGTGTCGCACAAACATTTTCTGGAAAATAAAATTAGATAAAATATAAACAAAAACCAGAACTTTAATATGTGAATGCTTATTATCTATTAAACCAACGAATGAAAAAAATAGTAATGGTTTATTTAATTTCATTTGATATACGTGCGGCAGCGCGCAGTCTTGAGCGTTTGATTAATCTTATCTTTGAATAAGTTAAAACCTTTTTTTAATTATTAAATAAGCTCCTTTAGTTGTAAAAATAAAATGTAGTCCTGTGGTAAAAATTAATTTGTATAAAAGGAATTAATATCTATCAGTTGAAAACTGATGGTTCATTGTATCTGTTAAATATTCATTTGAATTGGTATGATGAGTTTAAATGCATATTGACATGTTTATTGTAACTACCAAAATCAACAAGCCGTACGTGTATTCTGATACTTAAATGCACCCAAGGACGCAAATCATTTTATTTAAAATAATTCTGAATTAAAAAACTCGTAATAAATAAACAAACTAATACTTGTACATGTACATATAATATATAATCCTTTTTATTCTGTCATTCCAAATTTACTATTTTAGTTATAAATTTTAATTCTATTTCTTTATCTAGCCTTAATTTGTATCATTGAACAATATCATAATCATTTATCAGATTTTTTTCATTCCACATTGTATGACCTTACCCAAGTCCGTCTTAAGACCTACGTTGAGTCATGTTTTCGAAGGTCTCTCAATTTGGGATACTCCGTAATTTTTTCTCCTTACTTAAGGACACCTGACGTTCCAAATGTATTTCAACAATATTAATGATCTAAATTATTAATTTTTAAAAACGAATCTAGATGAAATGATGTCATACCCATGCAAGAACCACCAATATTTTGCAGGAAAAGATTTTGAAGGATTTATATCATTAAATCAAATTACATGTACATTAGAAATGATATATAGAAGTATATATATGTATAGTCGTAAAAAAAAATTGTCTTCTGTAAGTATTTCTTCTTTGACTTTATTTTTCTTCATATGTTCGGGTCCGGTAGAGGAATTGGCCCACAGCAGAGTCTAGTTTGACGTAAGAGGTGACTAAGGGTCTTGAGATTCTGATTCTGCCAGTGCAACAAAGTGTGTACCCTAGGTGGGTGAATAGGATGACCATCGTCCGCGGGTGTTTTCAGGTCTATTACATGTATACGGAAATCCTGACCGCTGACCATAGTTGAGAGTGTCACGCTTCATGTACGTAAAAGATCCCTTTTTTGACAGCCAAGAAGAGCATCACATAGGGTAAATTTTTCTACCCACCTCTCCCATTTTCCTGTGGTCTTCAAAATTTGATATCCCCCTTTCTCATCATCATTTCATGTTCATTTTATCATCTTTTCCATGTTCATCGCTTTTAAATTACCTATATAACGTTGCAAGGGCGTAAAACACCAACTCACTCTTCATATGATCACAGTTTTAATTACTTAACAAAAACTTACACAAGTAATGATATATTTTATTAATTGATTATTTATTGAAATGCATAGTCGTCCCTTTATACCCGCCGTTTTATGATAAAAAAAATCTGTCAAAGTAAAAAATGGCCGGATTTCGTTATACAGGAAGTGGGTGAGCGACAGACTTGAAATCGAATCCCACGTTATGGGACCACACCCTGATGCTGTATACCAAATATCAAGTGGCTGTGATCAGTAGTTGCTGAGAAAACTAAAAATATTTCCCCGCCCGCACGCCGCCTGCCCGCCCGACATTCACCATTTTATAACCCGGATTTTTCACTCTGTGAAATCCGACCAATTATAGTTAAGATTGCCTGAGTTAAGAAGTTACTAGGAATACTTCGAAAACACCCCTAATTATATATTTCTTAAGTCATTCCTAGATGTTTCTGTAAGTCTGTCTATGAACCTTTCTTGTCCCAAGTTATGACTTTTCTTAGGAAAGCTTCGGGAACACCACCCCAGATTAATACTGCGAAGGATCAAAACGGAAAATTAAAGGGTGATCTAGCCTCGGATCTAGCAAAACGTACAAAGGTGAGACTCATTTGTCACTACCTGCATTTGTAGGGTTTTTGAAATTTTCTAAACCATGAATCACATTTTAACATGAAAAAGTCCTTCAAATGAGCCATGACTAATAATAAATTTGAATAAAAAAGAGAGAGCAAACTATAGAACTGCTTTTTCAAGGAAAAGTAGCGAAAACATATCATGAATGTAGGTTTGGTCGCCACATGTATTTTACATCTCATTTTTATGATTGAATGATAGGCAAATTGTTTTTCCGAATCTAGGTGCTTTCGTCGAGGTCCGCTATCGCTTTACCAAGAATGCATTTTCTGAAAATCTAGGTGTTTTCTTCGAGGTCCGCTATCGCTTCCGAGAAAAAAACATTTTCTGAAAATCTAGGGGCTTTCTTCGAGGTCCGCAATCGCTTTTCCGAGAAAAACAAATCGGCCTCACGAATTATCCATTTTATGGCTTGAAACTTTGTTGACGTGTTGATTATATTAATAACATAGTGTTTTATTTGGTTATTTCAACTAATTGTTTAATTTGGTTATTTTTTATGGTCTCAAGCGTCAGGATTATTGTCAAAATGAGGTCTTGTTCAAAATCTATGAAGACTACCAAGAAAGTTTTTTTTCTAAAATGAATGGCGATTAATATTCTATAACCTAGCGCAAAAGACAAAAAAAATGTTTTAAACCCGTCTTCAGTCGATAAATTAAGTTGAGTGTGAAAAGCCGGATTGGAAGGTTATTTTACACATTTCTCTGGCAAAAGAACGCATGCAACTGTCCCGAGGCCATTGTCCTCAATCAAGCAGGAGTGCAAGAACCGACAATCGCTCGGTAAAGGCGCCAGAAAACGTAACCGTCCGTCTGTTCTGTTTGCTGGAATGCCATCACTTAGCATCCGTTCTTCAATTTTTATTTTGGGGTACAAGCTTCTCTTACAGGTCTTATATTGGTGAAACTGTAGATAAAGGTAATAACAAAACTACCGAACTTGAATGATCAATCTCATAGTCCAGAGAAAATGACAAAAACGAATCAGTCATACCGGAGAACTGGTAGCACTTAAAAGTGTGTTTACGTGGTTGCTGGTTGGTAAACTAAGGCAACGACCATTTGGTTTTCTGGGGGGAAGGGGGCATACATTCAATGCTAGAAAATTTTGTTCAGAAAATCTCTTTTTTTTCTAATGCGCAAAATGAGGGCCAGATTATTTTTTTCGCCCCATAAGCTGGCCAGACTATTTTTAGGACAAAAATCAGAGCCAGAATATATATTTTTTTTTAAATTCCAACCCCCCCGAAAATCAAATGGTCGGTGCCTAATCAAATGTGTCGTAATTCTTTCATGGGTTATGTACAGATTTGTATAGAAATTTAATTCATAGAAGATCTTATCTTGTCAGCTGTAAACGTTAATGTGATGTTTGGCATAAGGATAAGAGGTTACATGTGTGCTATATAAAGTTGTGTTAGATGAGTTCATTTAGATTTTTTTAAATATAGGAGTATTTCCGGGTTGCTTATAAACTTGTTGTTTAGATTCCGATTCTGATACAAAAATATGTGAAAATAAAATACATAGAACTTCGAGCATGCGTTGTATCAGGCTAGGTTATTATTAATAAAAATTTTCTTGTCGCCGCCTAAAACTAACAAAATGAAGGACAGTAAATAATAAACCATTATAAACTGTTACAATCTATTATTTCCTGCTTAAGTGCATGACAGTTCAAGACAGAAAATACAAATCTGTCATGACCTATTATTTCCTGCAGCAATTCACAACAGTGCATAACAGTTAGTGGGTATCTTGTCAAGGACTGCCCTTTACTATGGCAATGGTGGACAGTGCATAATAGGTCAAGAAAAATTGTCAACTGCTGTGCAAAATTGTTACGGGCCAGGACAGTGATAAACAATACAGGTGAAATTGTTAACTACTGCCCAAAATTGTAACAATTTAGGACAGTGATTAACAATCCAGGTAAAGTCTGTCACGATCTATGAGAACCTGTACCAATGTCTAACAGTGCAGGCCAATGTAGGACAGTGCATTATAGGCGGAAGGCAATCACTGTCACAAACTGTCCTTGATTGTACAGGGTGATAATGGTAATTGACTGTTGTTTTGCAGTAGTTTCACAGTAAATATCAGTGTGAGGCAGTACAAAAATGACTGTGTCTGGTATAGACAGTGATTTTTTTGGTTCATAGTGACTGTGGGTAGCATGTTGTGAAGGTAATGTAGAAATAGTCTCAATGTTATTAAAAAAAGATCCAGATATTAACCTCTGTAATAAATATGGACTGTCTCCACTGTGGGTAGCATGCGCTAGAGGTAATGTAGAAATAGTCTCAAAGTTATTAGAAAAAGATCCAGATATAAACATCTGTAATAAATATGGACAGTCTCCACTGTGGGAAGCATGTTTTGAAGGTAATGTAGAAATAGTCTCAAAGTTATTAGAGAAAGATCCAGATGTAAACCTCTGTAATAAATATGGACAGTCTCCACTGTGGGAAGCATGTTTTGAAGGTAATGTAGAAATAGTCTCAAAGTTATTAGAAAAAGATCCAGATATAAACCTCTGTACTGATGATATGTCTCCACTGTGGATAGCATGTTATAGAGGTAATGTAGAAATAGTCTCAAAGTTATTAGAGAAAGATCCAGATGTGAACCTCTGTGCTGAATTTGGAAAGTCTCCACTGTTGGTAGCATGTGATAAAAGTAATGCAGAAATAGTCTCAAAATTACTAGAAAAAGATCCAGTTGTAAATCTTGGTGATAAAGATGGAAAGTCTCCTCTGATGGTAGCAGAAGATCGAGGTAATGAGGAAATAATTGATTTGTTGAAAAAATATATATTAACGCTTTGATATATCTGGAGATCTCCATTATGCATTACACATATGCTATTATTAGAAGGAAAAAATGATGATAATCTTTGCTAGTCTAATTTCCATTTTTTATTTTTAGCTCACCTTGCTGAAGGTTATATGAACTTACGCAAACACTATGCATTCGTCATTTGCTGTCCGTCGTCTATCGTCTTTAAACGATTGTACAAATTTTCTCTTCAGAAACCACTTAGTATAAGACATGTTGCCATCAAATGATTTTCATTTTAAAGGAATTCAATAAAATAAACATGGTCTCTTGTACAAGAAATACAACATAGGGTACAATTTCTTAAAATAGCTTACATGTTTAATTGACTTACTATAGCAAATAGGACAAATATGTAGGATCGTAGGATCTTCAGCTCATTAAACTCTACATAGTTCTTTATCGGGTGAAAGTTGTCAGATAACCCCTCACAAGAGTAATGACCCATTTAAGGTACAAAATAGCATTTTAATGTTTTTTCCTATAAATCGAAAACTATTTCAGATAGAGAAAAGCTTTTGCAAGCTTAAACCTTTAGCTCATTAAGCATTCTAAAGGAAACATGTATCTTTTCTCAAGTCTCTATAAGGCATTTAATTTACTATAGTATCCAGAGCAGGACTCTTGAAAGAAAATATTCAGGTAGAGAGCTGCGCTTTTTATGGAGAAATTGACATAGAGGACGGCAGTATTTTGTAATTTGTTGCTTAATTCTTGCTGTTAAATGTCCATTGTACATTTTATTTCTTATACCTTGAATACCTGTTATTACTCCTTACTTATTGCAAAATTATTGTATTCAAGTTTCATTAATTTTGCAATAAATAATGAGTTATAACAGGTATTTAAGGTGGAAGAAATGAAATGGACATATTGAACATGTATATAAATGTCACAAATATTTTTTTATTATATCAAATGTCGTAATCCCCCAAAAAACAACGTTCAAATTATTGAAAATTGACGAGGATCTTTAGGACAATAGACACTTTTAGCTCACCTGACCTGCGAGCTATTGTGATCACTTAGAGTCCGTCGTCGTTCTGTCGTCCGTAAACTTTTTAAAACGTTATAACTGCTCTGACACCATAGGTATAATTGCATCCAAACTTAATATGGTTATTTATTAGTATAATAAAATACTTTCAATTGCTAAAAATATCACCATACACTTTACTGCATTAAGTTAAAGTTGCCATATATGTTCTCATATGACCCTTTATAAATTTATGATCCTTTCAATGTCAAATATTTTTCTCTTGCTTAATAGCCTATAGTTTAGCACATAAGTCAGGTGAACGATTCAGGCTCCTGGGAGCTCTTGTTATTTGTATGCTTGTTTATTACTATATCTTTTGTGTGACCTGTTTGTTGCCTTAAATCTTTTATTGAATGCAAATTGTGCATCTATATAAATTTGAAGGCGGATTGTCATTTTTGTTACTTTTTGTGTACTAAGGATATTTTGCAAAATGAACCAAATAACTTATACCAGGTATACCAAATAATTTTTAGTTTTTCAATGTAATTTTTGAAACAAAATATAATATATGATTTTTGAATTAAATCTAAATTGTATATTATAAAAACAATATCATATTCTGATAGGAAAAGGAAACTAATGTATGCGCAATGATTTTGAAATGTAGTCAAAGTTAAAAAATCATTGAAGTTTTTGTCACAGTGATAATTTGAGTTGAAGAATGGTGAATGTCTGGCGGCAGGCAATCAATCTTTTTTTTAATGAACATGATGTTAGGAAATATTATTTCTATTCAAAAGATATGAAATCACATTGTCAGTTACTTTTGTCCATCAGTATCGGGTTGGTCACGGGTCAAATTGTTGGCTTCTTCATTTGAATCTTACCTAACACCCTCGGAAATTTAGGCTCCGCCTTATCTTGTGAATAATATAGAGTAATTGATTGGATTAAAATATATATTTATATACTCACACTAATATACCTATGTAATTATTATAGTTGTATGTTTATAATAAATATTGTAATTGGTAATGAATTGAAAGAATAACCGACAGTGGTGGATCCTGATATGTCAAATTCTAAGAAAAGACGAAGTATTTCATAAATGATTTTTGATTTTACAGCATTATATATATATATTTGTCCTAAAACTTTTAATTATTCCAAGAAAAAAACTAAAATTAGTTTCAAACAAACAGGAGTATCATCATATTCTATATAATAATCAGGACCCACCACTGCAAAAAATGATTTTGTATCGCTTTTATACAATAAAAGTTTCTCTTATTTTTTTTTATTTGTCAGCCAGTACATGATGCTTCTGGTAAAAGATATAATATAGTAAAGAAGCAGCGGTACCAATGGGATATCTGAATGTCAAAAGTACGAAAGGGCAGAGACAAAACCAGTAAACACCAACAAGAACGGGACAAAAACAGACAACATGTAAAACATGGAAACACAAAAATCACTGAATATCAATCAACAACGCGAACTCCAGTCAAAACGAGAGTGAACTCAGGCGCTCCGGAATGTGCAAAAAGGATAAAAAAGAGATGTGAAATAAAAGTGCATATTCTTATTTTGTACCATTACGTGGAAAATTTAACAGAATTATAACTTAAGTGTGATATCATTGAAATATACATCAACAAATTGGAATTTAAAAATCAGGTGCAATTTATAATATTATTATATGTATAACCCCGCTTAAAAACCTGGGTGTATATTGTCATAGGAATGTCCGTCCATATCTGCAAAACATGGACTTAGCCATTACACTACAAGGGGTTACCCATCTCTCATCATCAACTCCTCCTTAACCCTTAAATGGATTTTTATGCCCCATCTACAAAAGTAGAGGGGCATATAGTGTTCGGGTCCGTCCGTTTGTCTGTCGGTTCGTCCGTCCGTCCCAAATCCAATATTTCCAAATTTGCACTTACTGACAACAACGAGAACTCCAGTCGAAACGTTATGTCATGTTCGTTTTTCCTTTTCCTTTTCGATTTTGATTAGGAAAATGACTCATTTTGCTTTTCGTTATTCATTTTCCTTTTCGTTTTTCATTTTCCTTTTCGATTTTGAATAGGAAAATGGCCCATTTTTCTATTCATTTTTTTTCAAATTTTTTTTTTCGATTTTTTGTTGCATTTTGAATAGGAAAATGATCCATTTTCCTTTTCGTTTTTCATTTTCTTTTTCGATTTTGAATAGGAAATGACTCATTTTCCTTTTCGTTATTCATTTTCCTTTTCGTTTTTCATTTTCCTTTTCGTTATTCATTTTCCTTTTCAATTTTTTTTTTCGATTTTATTTTTTTAGATTTTGAATAGAAAAATGGCCCATTTTCCTTTTCGTTTTTCATTTTCCTTTTCGATTTTGAATAGGAAAATGGTCCTTTTCGTTATTCATTTTCCTTTTCAATTTTTTTTTTCAAATTTTTTTTTCGATTTTTTTTTTTATTATTTTGAATAGGAAAATGACCCATTTTCCTTTTCGTTTTTCATCTTCTTTTTCGAATTTGAATAGGAAAATGACTCATTTTCCTTTTTGTTATTTATTTACATTTTCGTTTTTCATTTTCCTTTTCGATTTTGAATAGGAAAATGACCCATTTTCCTTTTCCTTATTCATTTTCCTTTTCAAATTTTTTTTTCAAAATTTTTTTTTTCGATTTTTTTTTTTTTTTTTTTAGATTTTGATTAGGAAAATGACTCATTTTCCTTTTCGTTTTTCATTTTCCTTTTCGTTTTTCATTTTCCTTTTCGATTTTGAATAGGAAAATGGCCCATTTTCCTTTTCGTTATTCATTTCCCTTTTCAATTTTTTTTTTCAAAAAATTTTTTTTTAGATTTTTTTTTAGATTTTGAATAGGAAAATGACCCATTTTCTTTTTCGTTTTTTCATTTTCTTTTTCGATTTTGAATAGGAAAATGACTCATTTTTCTTTTCGTTATTCATTTTACTTTTCGTTTTTCATTTTCCTTTTCAATTTTGGATAGGAAAATGGCCGATTTTCCTTTTCAAATTTTTTTTTTTCAAAATTTTTTTTGGATTTTTTTTTTTAGATTTTGAATAGGAAAATGACCCATTTTCCTGTTCGTTTTTAATTTTCTTTTTCGATTTTGAATAGGAAAATGACTTATTTTCCTTTTCGTTATTCATTTAACTTTTCGTTTTTCATTTTCCTTTTCGATTTTGAATAGGAAAATGGCCCATTTTCCTTTTCGTTATTCATTTTCCTCTTCAATTTTTTTATTTTCAAATTTTTTTTTTCGATTTTGATTAGGAAAATGACCCATTTTCCTTTTCTTTTTTCATTTACCTTTTCGGTTTTGAATAGGAAAACGACTCATTTTCCTTTTTGTTATTCATTTTCTTTTTCGTTTTTCATTTTCCTTTTCGATTTTGAATAGGAAATGGCCCATTTTCCTTTTCGTTATTCATTTTCATTTTCAATTTTTTTTTTTCGTTTTTTTTTTCTTTAGATTTTGAATAGGAAAATGACCCATTTTCCTTTTCGTTTTTCATTTTCCTTTTCGATTGTGATTAGGAAAGTGACTCATTTTCCTTTTCGTTATTCATTTTCCTTTTCGTTGTTCATTTTCCTTTTCATTTTTTTTTCAAATTTTTTTTTTTCGATTTTTTTTGTTTTTTTTTTTTAAGATTTTAAATAGGAAAATGACCCATTTTCCTTTTCGTTTTTCATTTTCCTTTTCGATTTTGAAAAGGAAAATGACCCATTTTCCTTTTTGTTATTCATTTTCCTTTTATGTTTTTCATTTTTCTTTGCAATTTTGAATAGAAAATGGCCAATTTTCCTTTTCGTTATTCATTTTCCTTTTCAATTTTTTTTTTCAAAATTTTTTTTTTCGATTTTTTTTTTTAATTTTGAATAGGAAAATGACCCATTTTCCCTTTCGTATTTAATTTTCCTTTTCGTTATTCATTTTCCTTTTCGTTTTTCATTTTCCTTTTCGTTATTCATTTTCCTTTTCGTTATTCATTTTCCTTTTGAATTTTTTTTTTTGAAATTTTTTTTTCGATTTTTTTTAAAATTTTGAATAGGAAAATGACCCATTTTCCTTTTTCGTTTTTCATTTTCCTGTTCGATTTTGAATAGGAAAATGGCCCATTTTCCTTTTCGTTATTCATTTTCCTTTTAATTTTTTTTTTTCAAAATTATTTTTTTCAAATTAATTTAAATTTTAATTTTGGAAAGAAAACGACCCATTTTCCTTTTTGTTTTTCATTTTCCTTTGCGATTTTGAATAGAAAAATGGCCCATTTCTTTCAACCAAGCTTCGATTTGAAATTTTTAACCACTGTAATTATTCACAGTCTTCTGCTGTAAATTGCAGAATATATAACCTAAAAATTGTTAATTTTGGAAATACATTGTTTTGTTTGTTATCGTAATTTGTTGAATTAATTTCTACTTTGTGTTTCAGCTAGAGTCATAAGAGTTCAAAATGTTCAAAATGTTAAGGTTCACAAATATGTTATGTACGGAAGCTTATTAGGGACATGCATAAAAAAATTTTCGCCGCGGCGAGTTACTATTTCGCCCTGGCCACTTATTATTTCGCCGCGGCGAGTTACAATCTCGCCTCGGCGACTTATTATCTCGCCCCGGCGACTTATTATCTCGCTTCGGCGAGTTACTATCTCGCCTCGTCGACTTATTATCTCGCCCCGGCGACTTATTATCTCGACCTGCTAAATACTATCTCGCCCCGGCAAGTTACTATTTCGCCTCGTTGACTTACTATCTCGCCCTGGCGAGTTAACTGTCTCGCCCCGGCGACTTATCCTTTAAAAAAATAGCGGGTAACAAAAGATTTTTGCGCCATTTTTCCCTCGTAAAAATCGGCTTACCCATTACGGAGTTATTGCTCTTTTTGACATCTTTTGCCGATTTTTACTTTATAACTTCAAAAATCTTCTCTACAACTGCTTGGACAAATGCAACCAAACTTGAAACTTGATATATTTGTTTCTTAGGGTATTCTGTATGGAACTGATGTGGAAATTTTTTATTCTTAGGCATTCATGGCCGCCGATTCTAAAAATAGAACATTGGGTAAAACAGCACTTTTTTTTAATAACGCAAAAATGGTAAGGTTAAGTCACATTCTTTAAGGGGTAAAAAATTTCAGAATGATGAAAACTACCTGTGGACAAATTTCCGTAAAAATCTGATAACTGATGCTGGAGTAATTGCCCTTTTTGTCGGTTTTTGCTAATTTTTAGTTTGTCATTGCTTGGCGTCCGCCATCGTTGTTAGCAACTTTTAAATCATTTTATGCAAAACCAGAAGCCAAAAATGAAGTAAAATTTGGCATAAATGTACCTTAGGGTATTATGCAAAAAGTTTGATTTGGGATGACGGATGAAGCCAAAGTAATCCCTATATCATGTCGCATCTGCAACACGTTGCAGGCGACATAAATAGAACATCCTACCCCCAGGGATAAAACTAACTTAAGGGCATAGCAACCCAAAAACAATAATAGACGGAAGACATTTGAAGTCACCATCCTCATTCAGAATGAAAAGATCTACAAAAGTCTCCATTTAAGATTTTATTTGCACAAAACGTTCATATAAGCATACTAGACCAGGTGAGCGATTCAGTCTTCTGGGCGCTTCTAGTTAAATTGATCCGATGAAACCTGCTGCTGTTGCTAAAATAGAGCAGGAGGGTTAAATAACAGGTTTATTGTAAAAAGCTCAAAACGGCCATAGAACTATATCAAAATTCTTGCAAAGGTAAAAAAAATAACGAACTTGTGAAGAATCAATCTCAAATATTCATTGCAAAAGACAATTCAAGAGCACTCGCCGGATATATGAATGATCAAAATAGTTTTGACTTGGTAGAGGCGTTCAAATTTGAAACGTTTATGGCGCCAAACCTCCCTGTTCAATTACATTCATATGATCCGGTAGTAACAAAAACACAACATGGTTGTAAATATTAAAACGAAAGAATATGAAATGTGTGCCAGAAAGACACGATTCACATATAGACATCATATTATTTAAAAAGATCAAAATGAATTTCACTGCATTCAGCGCTTTTCTGGATAAACCTTCATCAGACAAGCTAGGGGCCGAAAAAACTGGAAGACCGGTAACACATACACAGTAGAACATGACATATTGCTAAATGTTAAAAAAGTCATTATGCATTTCAATGGATGGAGTCGTACTAGTATATGAGGCCCCGTAATTGCCGAGTTGATGTTAACTCAGTGCGAGCACTTGACTGCAGTGCTCCACTGGGAAGTTGCAAGCCTCGGGCCGTGGCTTTACCTAATTATAACCTATGCAGAAACAATATTGACATAGTCCCTCCCTCCATTCAGTGTATGGTTTTGCAGACGATCACACGGCAAACAGACGAGAATTAAATCATCGGTAACAGAGGAACACGTGCCGTTACAGAACGTCAGGACTGAGCAGTGACCATCAATGAATGAATGAACCATAACAAAATGAAATTGAACAATGCAATCACACATTCATTCTATTTGAAAGTAAGAAATAACTTGAAATAAACATCTGTGAAAACCAAATTAAATCTGAAAACTGTAGTAGGTATCTTAGTGTATTATAGATGAATCTTTGAATTTTAAAGAGCGCATAAAAATAATATGTAAAACTCCTGTCAAAAGAAGCCACTGAAACCCTAGTATTATCTTTGGTTATATCTCACTTAGATTACTGTAATATAATATTGTATGGTATTTCACAAACAGAATTGTCAAAACTTGAAATAATTCAGAAAATGTGTGCTAAACTTGTA
Organism: Arcuatula senhousia; assembly: GCA_963971305.1. Lineage (NCBI taxonomy): Eukaryota > Metazoa > Mollusca > Bivalvia > Mytilida > Mytilidae > Arcuatula > Arcuatula senhousia. The sequence goes on along the minus strand of OZ020317.1, from coordinate 3,374,906 downwards.
TTGTGTCGTTCTATGTATGACAGTTCTAAACAAGCTTTGTTTGAATTGCAATGGCTTCCAATTAAGGCACGTATTATTGTAAAATCTTAACTTATATGTATAACTGTTCTGTTGATAATGTACTATTGTATTTAATTGAACTTTTGTCCGTCGTCGTCCGTCGTTCATTAACAATTTCAAAAATATTCTCCTCTGAAACCACTGAACCAATTTGACTCAACATTGCAGGAATGATTTATGAAATGTTGACAAAAAAGATTTTAATTTTGAAATGATTCTATTAAAACATGGCCGCTGTAACTAAAAATAGAACATAGGGTAAAATCACTTAAAATGGCTTATAACTCAGCAACTAGAACAGATAAAAAAAAATTGAGGATTTTAGGCTCTTCAGAATCAAAAGCTCTACGATATTCTCCATTGGGTCGAAGTTGTCAGATGACCCCTTATAGGTGTTATGGCCCTTTTAAGGTAAAAAATAGAATGGAAATTACTACAGATAGAGAAAAGCTGTTGCTTGCTTAAATGTTCAGCTCATTAAGCTCTACAAAAATCTCCATTGGGTCGAAGTTGTCAGATGACCACTTATAGGGGTCATGGTCCTTTACAGGTCAAAAATAGCGTTTCTTCATTTTTTTGTCCTATAGATTGAAAACTAATGCAGATAAAAAAGATGTTGCTTGCTTATACATGCATCTCTTTACTAGAGCTTCACAAAAGTCTCCATTGAGTATCAGTTGTCAGATGACTCCTTAAAGAAAAGACCCTTATGGCTCAAGGACCAGTGAGCAATTCAGGCTCCTGGGAGCCTCTTGTTTCTCGAAGATTAACCCAGACATGCACGATAAATCAGAGGCTTGTGCTACTTGTATCACATTTGGATTTCAAGTGATTTTTCATAGCGATAGGCTGGTACCCCGTTGTTATCCTTATCTGAACAGAATGGAACCGTAAAAGATGGAGAAAAGGTTTTGTTTGCCTTCATGTTCAGCTAATATAGCTTTACAAAATTGTCCAAGAATTAAAATTGTCAGATGACCACGTTATAAGTGTTATTGTCCCCTTGAAGCCTTACACATTGAAAGGATAAAATATAATGAAAATTAATGCGATTGCTTAAATTTCCAGTTAATTAAGCTTTACAGTGATTCCAGGCTGTTGGCAATGGGAAATATTGATACATTGAGTACGTTGTTATAGCCAGTTGGGAGCCTCATGTTTATAATGTGGATTTCCTATCTCTGGGGTCCAAGTACTTTTAAAGAGAAATATATTACCGCAATGACCAATAAGCTCATTAAAATTAATTGCAGTTGCAGTTGCAGTTTTTATTTGTGATATCGAACCAACGAATATAAGGAAAAGGTTTTGCCTGCCTAAATGTTTTGGTAATTGAGCTCTACAAAATTGTCCATTTGGGTGAAATTGTCAAATGGCCCCTTAAATTTCCAAAATTAAAAGTGGATTGTACTTTATAGGCGGTGTGCTACGATGGAAAATAGTGACAAGCAGTTGCTTGTTTAAAAGCCCATTTAATGAGCACTACAGAGGTTCAAGATGGATGCTGGCAATGAAAAATATTGATACATTGAGTCCTTGAAGCCAGGCTCCTGGAAATCTGTTTGATGTCGCTTACAACGTGTTTCAAAGCGAAATATAGGAGACACTGTGTCACAATCCGTAGCTTTGCGTCCTTCATCATGCCTCAACACAAAAACTTCCGACACAGTTTTCTCAGCAACTACATTAAAAAAAACTCTTGATATTTGTCATGCATTTTTGTCCTGTTGTACTATTAGGTATAAAGCGATTTTATGCCCCAAAAAGGCCTACTTCCTGTTTGCCGAGAATTTGATTTTTTTTTCACATGTAGTGACATTATAAAGAATTTTCATCGAAGTCTTTATTAAGAAGAAGAAAATATGGAATATATGCCAGAGAGACACGATCCCATATACATTTTATACAAGATATGGTAAAAAAGATAGCTATTAAGCATGTATCGCTGTATTATTGTACCATTAGGTGTAAAGCGATTTTATGCCCCAAAAAGTCCTACTTCCTGTTTAATATAATGTAATATTTAACTCGCAACCGGGAGATCATAAGTCGCCAGGGCGAGAGAATTAACTCGCCGGGGTGAAATAGTAACCCGCCGTGGCGAGATAATAAGTCGCAGATGCGAAATAGTAAGTCGCCGGGGCGAGATAGTATCTTGCTGGGGCGAGATAGTAACTTGCCGGGGCGAGAAAATAAGTCGCCGAGGCGAGATAATAAGTCGCCGAGGCGAGATAATAAGTCGCCGAGGCGAGATAGTAAGTCGCCGATGCGAGTAAGTAACTTGCCGGGGCGAGATAGTAAGTCGCACGGCGATATAGTAACTTGCCGACGCGAGATGATAAGTCACCAAGGCGAGATAGTAACTCGCCCTGGCAAGAAATTTTTTTGTATGCGTGTCCCTTATACGTTTCTGGAGTTGTGCATGAGGGGACTCATTTCTTTTTATTTCTAACGTAAAAAGGAACTGCTTACTCTTCCGGAGCACCTGAGTTCACTCTTGTTTCGACTGGAGTTCGCATTGTTGATTGATATTCAGTATTAAGTGTTTCCATGTTTTACATGTTGTCTGTTTTTGTCCCGTTCTTGTTGGTGTTAACTGGTTTTGTCTCTGCCCTTTCGGACTTTTGACATTCGGATACCCCATTGATACCTCTGCTTCATTTTGTCCTTATAAGTTGAAAACTTCTATACATAATAAATTTCAAGCAACAAAAAACAGTAAAACTTGGGAAATATATAGAAAACAAAGAAATCTTGTGACTAAAATGAAAAATAGATCTATCAATACTTTTTTAGAAAGATGTACAGGTGGTCCCAAATCAAAGGATTTTTGGCCAACGGTCAAATAAAGGTTGTTTAGTACAAAAAGATACTGTTTTATAAAAAAATAATCTTATAACCAAACAAGATAAAGTTTGTGAAATTCTTAATGATTATTTTGGAAATGTGGCAAAAAGTATTGGTAACAATGGTCCCCCAGCTGATGATGATCATCCAAGTCTCCATGCAATTAAATCAAACCACCCAAACTTGGGTGAGCAAAATTTATCTTTCTCTAATGTCAATGAAGATTTTGTAATGAAACAAATAAACAAAATTAATATTAAAAAGGCAACAGGAAATGATGGGATATCTCCTAAAAATATACATTTGGCTAAACCTGTCATTTACAAGCCTTTGACTAAACTTGTCAATATATCTTTATCAACATCTACTTTTCCAGACCGTTTGAAAGAAGCACAGGTGACACCCATACACAAGAAGAACAGTGTGTAGGAAAAAGGCAATAACAGGCCAGTATGTGTGCTTCCTGCTATCTCAAAAATTTTTGAAAATGCCATCCAAATTCAGCTTACTGCCCATTTTGATAACATCTTCAATCCGTTTTTGGCTGCATTAGGGCAAATTTTGGCTGTCAGTCCACTCTTTTATGTGTGATTGAAGATTGGAAAAAATTACTGGATAACAATCAATATCTTGCTGCCATACTAATGGACCTGTCAAATGCCTTTGATTGCCTTCCTCATGATTTTTTTACTTAAGCTTAAAGCATATGGTATGTCAGAATCGAGTCTGTCATTGTTACAAAGCTACCTTACAAACAGAAAACAGTGTGTCAAAATAGGACAAGATGCGAGTAGCATGCTTGATATTGTAAAGGGAGTACCCCAAGGCTCCATCTTGGGTCCAATTATTTTAAATATTTTTCTTAATGATATCTTTTATTTTGTAAATCAATGTAATTTGTATAATTATGCCGATGACAATACCTTGTCAAAATCCGATAAATCTTTAGACACTGTAGTAAAATCCTTACAAGAAGATAGTAAATCACTTATAAACTGGTTTTCCTCTAATGAAATGCAAGCAAACCCAGGAAAGATTCAGGATATTGCCTTAGGAAAAAGAATCATGATGCTAATGTTGTATTTACCATAGATAATGTTAATATTCAATGTGAAGATGAGGTTAAGTTGTTGAGTGTCACCTTGGATTTTAAACTTAATTTCAATACACATATAACAAACATCTGTAAGAAGGCTGCAAGGCAATTGAATGTCCTTAAGCGGATAGGCAAACATTTGGACCGGCTCGGAAAACTAACTATATATCATTCCTTTATTATGTCGAATTTCAGTTACTGTCCGCTTACCTGTCACTTTTGCTCAGAACAAAACACACAAAAAAATGAGAAAGTACAAGAGAGAGCATTACGTTTTATCTATAATGATTCACAGAGCTCATATGATGACCTATTGGAACAATCAAAATTACCCACATTGAAAACAAAAAACAAGACGTATGAGAACCATTGCCTTGGAGACCTTCAAGATACTTAATAAAAAAGTCCTACATTTGTACAAGATTTGGTTGTTCATAAAAATAATGCTTATAATTTTAGATACCAAAATACAGCCGACATTCCAAGACCAAAAACTACTAGGTATGGGAAAAACTGGTATGAAGCTGCTAGGCTGTGGAACAGTCTACCAAATGAGGGCAGGGCTCTGACCTCATTTGGGCAGTTCAAAAGTTATATATTCAGCTGGTGTGGTGGGCAAATTTGTTATTGCTATTGTAAATCTCAGCCTAGCTAGTGTCCTACTTGATTGAGCTTTTCTTTGCAATATATGTTTCATGTTGTATTTCTGTCAATGTATTGTTTACTTTTGCATGACTGATTTTTAGTTATAGCAATATATTTTTTTACTTCAAGCTTATTTCTTTTAGTGCTTAGTAATTTCTTGCATGAATGCTGCTTTTTATCTTGCATACTGCTTTTAAACTGCTTTGTTTTGTTTACTTGTGTTTGCATGACTATGTGTGTAATTTTAATTACTCTTTGACATATGTGCTTGTAATGTATGTGTTTTGTTATTTGTTACCTAGTCGGTTAAGAGCTTTGCAGCTCATGTTTGTCTTTGTTTTGTATATATGTGCCGACTTTAAATAAAATTTACTTTACTTTTACTTTACTTTTACTTTACTTTACTTTACTGATCTGTAAATTGTTCATAATCTATAGTCAAAATACATTCATAAATGGAAATATTTATTATATCTCCCAAACACTTCCCAAACACTGTTTGGAAGATATTGTTTTTACTATAGTGTTTTTAAAAAATATTCCGTTTATGAACTTGTCCGCACGATTTCTCAAAAAGTACAGAATGGATCGTAATGATTTTTTTTTTGGTGAAAGAGTGGCACTAAAGTTGTGCATACAAAAATCTTAATTTTAAGATTAGCAGCCGTTTCCATTGAAACAGGAAAAGGTCATGATATAGGACATTGCAAATATCTCAGTAACCTTGGTGCGTAGGGTTCTGAAGTTTTGTCGGTTAATAGAGCAAAAAGAGCTCTTTAATAATATGAAAAAATTTTGAAGCGATATTTACGGTTTTTAACCTGCGTCGCCGAAGGCGAAAGCAGGTCTAGTAGTCGTGTCACTCCGTCCGTTCGTCCGTCCGTCTGTCCGTCTGTCCGTCCGTCCGTCTGTCCGTCCGTCCCGCTATGGGGTGCCTATCTTGTGTAATCTGAATCTCAAAAACCAAACACTAGATCTTTCTGAAATTTTACACAGTGATTACAGATATATTGAAGATGTGCACCTCCCCTTTTGGGGTCATTTTATAATTTCGTTTAGAAATTAGGGGCCCAAAAGGGGCCAAAAAAGCGACTTTTTATTTTTTTTCCACAATAACTTTTGTTCTGGTTGACCAAATGCTATGAGACTTTGCAGTAATGTTACTTACCATAAAAGGAAGGGTTGGGCTGATTTTGGGTGTCCCCCTTTTTTTGTTTAGAAATTAGGGGGCCTAAAGGGACAAAAAAGGGACTTTTTTATTTGTTTCCGCAATAACTTTTGTTCTGGTTGACCAAATGCTAAGAAACTTTACAGTAATATTACTCACTATAAAAGGAAGGGTTGGGCTAATTTTGGGTGTCCCTTCTCTTTTCGTTTAGAAATTAGAGGCCCAAAGGGGGCCAAAAAAACGACTTTTTAAATTTTTTCCACAATAACTTTTGTTCTGGTTGACCAAATGCTATGAAACTTAAAAGTAATGTTTCTTACCATAAAAGGAAAGGTTGGGCTGATTTTTGGTGTCCCCCCTTTTTTGTTTAGAAACTAAGGGCCTTTAAGGGGCCAAAAAAGCAACTTTTTTTATTTGTTTCCACAATAACTTGTTTTGGTTGACCCAATGCTATGAAACTTTACAGTAGTGTTACTCACCATAAATTAAAGGGTGAGGATGATTTTGGGTGTCCCCTCTCTTTTTGTTTAGGAACGAGGGGCCCAAAAGGGGCAAAAATGTGACATTTTTATTTATGGTCCGATTTAGAAATTTTTTTTACAAGTTAATTCTGGTCATTTATTGGATACAAAATGGAGGATACAATATTTTCTTGACCCACCTTTTCTGTTTAGCAATAAGGGGACCAAAAGGGGAAAAAATACTATTTTTGGGGTCTATTTTTACAATATTGGGTGGCATGTGACAAATATGCTTTGTAAGTCCACCATAGGATGCAAGTGTCAAAATATTTTGACTGTCCATATTGGGCCTAGAACATACAGGGTTCAACGTTTTGCCGTACGACGCTGGGCCAGACATCGATTGGTCTTGTTTAAGTTATTTACGGAAATGTGATATTTGATATCCCAAAATGGGAAATTTGTCAAAATGTTTTAATTTTTTTATCAAAACTTGATATGTAGGTTTTTTATGATGGTGTAATAGGATATGATGTCAAAAATAAGGTAGAATGACAATAAGCATACGTTAGGGAGATATTTTTGTGTTGGGCATCCCCAACACAGTCAACACTAGTGCTATAACTGTTTTAATTAATCCCAGACTAAACAACAGATAAAAGATTTTAGTCCTGGATGTTGTTCCAGTTGAGTGTCATTCAACAGGTACACTATTACACATGTGTCTATCTTTTCCTTTTTATGGAACAAATAATTTAAGGCATATTATGGTACCCTCTCGTGACAAATTCTGTGATGGTGTTTCCTGGTACTTAAATGTCACAAATACAGTTGAGTCCAGTTCTAACATCTCTTTAGAACTGTCAGGAACTGTCAGGAATCTGTTCTAATTCTGTTCTGCTGACAGTTCTAGGACAGTTTATGACAAGCCCTGTCCTGTCATAGAACAGTTCTGGGCAGTTTTATCCCGTGACAAATTTAAAACTGTTCTAACCCCTGACAGTTCTAAGCTGTCAAAAGCCCTGACAGTTCTAACCTGTTCTGTGCCCTGACAGCTTAGAACTGTTCTAGCCTCGGAGATTTCTACCCCCTGACAGTTTTGATTGTGACGATTTCAGAACAGTATAGAATAAAGAATTGTCTGGTTAAAATAAATTTATATATCGAGTTTCATGAAATAACAATGCCGAAAATATGCGCATTTTCCGAATTAGGAGTATTATTATAACCGCGTGACGTCTTTTAGAACTGTCAGGGTGCAGAACTGTCCAAGGCTAGAACAGTTCTAAGGTGTCAGGGCCTAGAATAGATCTAAAGGTGTCATGGGTTAGAACAGGTTATGGCAGTTCTACCCTAGAACAGGTTATGACAGCTGCTGTCCAGGGTAAGAACAGTTCTAGAACTGTCAGGAGAGCTGGAGAGTAGAGATGTTAGAATTGGGCTCAACTGTACATTTATTACCCAACACAAATCAGGTTCCTATTCGTCGGGGCGGGGGGGCGTTGCTAGAAACAATTGAAAACGACAGTACGTTGACCGGTTTCAAAGTGGAAAGATGGAGTTTATTTCTAATGGCAGGACCCCCTCCCCAATGAGGGGAAGAGAAAACGGGCACCAAATCGTGACTGATCAAGATTGCAGATAGGTGAATAAAGGTAATAACAAAACTACCGAACTTGAATGATCAATCTCATAGTCCAGAGAAAATGACAAAAACGAATCAGTCATACCGGAGAACTGGTGGATCGCAATGGTCCTGACTTGGTTAAACCAGGATTTATGGCGCCAAACCTCCCTCTTCCATTGCGATCTTCAAGTCTTTAATATATATAGTTATATAGAATAGAGTGACACCGTAAAATTTGCTAAACCCATAATATATAGTTACGTAAAATAGTGGAACACTGTAAATTTTCTTGGAATTAGGTTTTATAAGTCGAACATAATACATGTAGGACATGTAGGATTTGAAAATTATCATGAACAAAATACAGAAGCTTTCGTCTGTAATTTTGTTGTAATTTTATTTGAGAGAAACACAAAACCGACTTCTGAAGGTCAAAGAAAAGAAGTAAATAACTGATTAACAATGCAGAAAGCAGAAAAAGTCGGGAAGTGTTGTTTTGCTGATCGTGCTGCTTCTGTGAGGATGAATGGTTTTGCTGCTGTTGTTGCTCCATTTGGGGATGTGTGGTTTTGTTTCTAGCTGCTGCAGTGGGGATGTATGGCTTTCCTGCGCTTGCTGCTGTTTAATGTTTCATTTAAATAAATTTTGTTTATATACAAAAATGGCATTTTATGAATCATTATTGCAAATATAAAATACCGGGAAACAAATTTTGCTACGCAATCGTTAATTGAGGATTCATCAATGCTTAGGTCATACAATGCCTTTTGTTATCAAATAGTAGTATACGTAGTAAATTGATCATTAAAAGCCTGGAATCGAAGATGTAATGCATTTGCTATTTAAAATTTTGCTTATTTCGACCAGATTAAAATTTTGTTTATTCAACTTTTTAGCAAATTGGACCGCTAAAGTATTGTCATTTTTTTGCCATTTTGGGTTTAAGCTGTATTTAACAAAACTAATTGTGATATTTAGTTGTACCAAGCACATCTTCTCGCACGCATGTGTTTAATTAACAGGGCTGGGTACCATCCGCAGGCGAAAAAAACTGAGACACATGCAGGAAAAAACCATCCTAGCCCTTTTTATATCAAATACTCGCTTTGATTTTTTGGTATTTTTTCAGGTTTCTAGGGTGAACTTCTTGTTCAGGGAAAGCCGGATACGGTCACTAGGACGGCAAGGAGTTGGATTGGAGCATAGATAAGACCAGATCAGACATATATCAATTTACCATTAAGTTGTTCAGGAAGTTCCAAACTGATGTCTATGTGTGTTGGCATTGGTCGCTGCAGCAACATGTTTAATTCATAGATATGCCAATTCACAATAATGGTGATAGCAAGCTGCTTACGGAGCACCTGAGCTCATTCTCGCTACGTTCGCGCTGTTGATTTCTGTTAAGTTGTTTGGTGTTTTGTGTTTTGTGTTTTTTCGTGCTGTTCTCGTTCGTGTTTGCTGGTTTTCTTAATGTTGTTTCGGTTTTTTTATTCGAAAGGGCCGTTTGTGTGCCTCTTTGCTTCAATCAATTGATTTTACATTTATTTCACATTATTTTCAGTTGACATTTATACATTTAAGTATTGTTTTCAATATTCGCCAAACCTGTAAGAATTTTCAAATTTTATGAAAACATAAATACATTGTAGAATGCAGTTTAGCAGTTCAACTCACTAGCTTCCGCCTTTACTTCTGAGTTTCCATTGTGTCCTTTAATATATGATATGGTGATATATATGCATAAGACGAATCTATGACTTTTTTTTATTTGCAAGGAGACATCTTTAATTAAAGTATTTATTTTTAAATGTTCAATGATTGTTTTAGAATGTAAAGTGTAAAAAAATATGCAATCAGTACGAAGTAAAGTTTTTTCTTTTGTTTTTTTGTCCCTATATGACACGATATATTGACTTACATGACGATCGAAATCGCTTCAATTAATTCTTTTTGAAATTAATTGTAGGCTTTGTTCTTAACCTAATGCCTATAACAAAACAAACTAATATTAATACTTTCAATGACATTTTTTCGTCATATCATTGTGCTGTTAGTCTTCAGTTTACATGGACTTTTATTGTATATTATAGATACAATACGAAGTACAGAACAGGCTAGGAACAAAATACATTCGTTACCTTGTGTATTTGTGTCTATTAGCATCAACTTTGTTCATTCAGAGGTGAGTTTTTTTTAATATATTTGATTAAACAAAACATGTCGAGGAATATAAAGTCATAAATTATTCCTTACTAGATAACAGGCTTGTTTAAAGTTTTTTTTTCGAGTTTTTCGTGTCTAAATTGAGAATATTAAGACCAGTAATTCAACAATTTTGAATTGTAACTGAAATAATTTTCTTTTCTAAAATCTTTTGGATACTGTGCAGGAAATATTGCAACATATGTTAAACATGTGTTCATCATATGTTAAACGTATGTTCGAAAACACCTTACGTTTGGTGCCCATACGATGCCCATATGAGAATCATATGTCTTCAAACATGTGTTTAACACATGCACGATATGACGAACATATGTTTAAGATATGGTTACAAACATGTTCAAAATGTGAGTTATGCCTTTCTCGTTTCCCTTTATATATATTTTTCCAACAATGCTAGAACTTACACCAGCAAATGTTTTATCATTGGAAATTCATTTTAAATGTTTTTTCTTCATTTTTTTCTAAAAAATATGTGTGTCATAGTTGAAACTAGTAATGATGAAGAAACTATTAATGCTAAGATTTCAGAATTTTCTTCCATTCTAATTAATGCATCAAATAGCAGAGATTTTACTTAGAAAAAGAAATGCAAAAAGCCTAAGAAACTATGGATGGATGATAAAAATAATTTTATACATAAAGAAGTGAGAATGTTATCAAGACAGTGAACACAAAATCCCTGGGATACAATTTGAGATACAAAGTGGCCTTTACAAAAAAGGAGTTTAATAGATAAACTAGGAAAAAAAACAAAGGGAATTTAAAAAATAAACGTTTAGGGAAAATTATGGGATGAGAAGAAAATTATCCAAAAGAATTTTGGAACAATATTAATCTTTTAAAAGATAAAAATATTAATAAACAACAACAAGAATGGGACAAAAACAGACAACATGTAAAACATGGAAACACAAAATAACTGAATATTTATCAACAACGCGAACTCCAGACGAAACAAGAGTGAACTCAGGTGCTCCGGAAGAGTAAGCAGTTCCTGCTTGCTATAGCACACCCGTCGCGTTGCCAATAGTCCATTCAGCGTGTCAAATCCGGTAAAGGAAGACATAACAACACCCTATGACAAACCAACATCCGCATTCATCTGAGAGATCGAAATCCCATATTTGTCTATAAGTGCATGATGTGTTCCGTAAAATTTCTCTCTGCTCTGTGTGAGCAATTTTTGCGTCAGACGTGTCGCTCTGCTAAGGAAATCGATATAAGTCCTGCACGCTCTGGAGTAACGAATCAATTGAGATACGTAAACTCCATAAGCTGAGGAGGTTCTTAAAGCTGCTAACCATTTAAAAAATGGGAAATCATGTGGATCAGATGGTATTTTAAATGAAATGCTTAAGTTGCCATGTCCTCATCTTCCACAATTATATGTACTTACTTTTAATGTATTGTTAAAATCAGGTGTATATCCAAAAACAATGAAGAAATAATTATATAAAATCTATTTTTAAAGGCGCATGTTTTAATGATCCATCTAACTATAGAGGAGTAGCGTCATCAAGTTGTTTTGGTAATTTTTTCTCAAAAACCCTTTTAACAAGATTAGATATTTTTCTAGAAAAGAATAATATATGCCAAGAGCAAATTAGCTTTCGAAAAAAAACTGTAGAACAAGTGACCATATACTGATAAAACTTTTAAATACAAAAAGAAACTTTGTGTATCTTTCATTGACTTAAAAAAACATTTGATACGGTGATAGATTAGCTTTACTTTTTATACTTAAAAGACTTAATTTAAGTTACAATTATTAGAATATTTTTAGGAGTATGTACCAAGAACTTAACTATGGAGTTAAACTAGCTGAGGGTGTGACAAATTTTTTTTCTAAAGTTGGGGTTAAACAAAGTTGTGTATTAAGCCATACCCTATTTTCAGTGTACATTTATGATATGGTTATAATATTTGATGAAAAATGTGATCCACCTTCTTTTGATATGTTTAATAAAATATATTGTTTGTTTTATGCAGAAGATATAGTACTGTTATCTGAATCTGCAGTTGGGCTACAAAAATGTTTAGATAACTTATCTGGTGATTGTCTAAAATGGAATTCGACAGTCAATATTGAAAAATAATGATTTTCAATAAAGCTGGAAAACTTTTGAAAAAAGACCATTTTTTTCTTTGATAAATATGAATTAGAATTATCAAATGACCATAAACACTTAGGGATTATTTTTAAGCCTTTGGTAAGCTTTAATCTAATTATTATCTCTTTAAAAAGCAATCAAATCTTTTTTTTTGTGCGTATAAGAAATTGTATTCTGAAAAAGCTAATATTCAACTTCATTTAAAATTATTTGAATCATGCATAAAACCAATACTTTTATATTTTAGTGAATTATTATGTTTAGATATGTTAGTAAAGGGGGATTCCTTTTTTAAATGATAAACATTTCTTATACCTACCAGTTAAAGTTCAAATGAAATTTGCAAAATATTTATTAGGTGTCAATAACACCTCATCCAACATGGCTGTTGGATAACTAGGTGACTTAGGTATGCTCCCTTGCTCTATTTATGCATTAAAACTTGGAGAAGGACATTGGTATCATATTGTAAACTCTAATTCTCAAAGTTTGGTACATTTAATGTATAACAGCATCAATACTGATATTTGGTACAAGTTAAAAATGATAGATATATTTGAAAAGATTGTCAAATTTGATCATATCTGGAAGAACCAGAATTCATTAAGTGAAAATAGATTAGTCTTTTCCACTCAAAAAAATTAAAAGAGGAGTTTATTTTTTTTTCTGGAAAGAGAAAGTTTTCCAGGACACAAACCCTAATAAGGGAAATAAACAGAGAACTTATAGATTAATTAAATCCAGTTTCGAAATGGAAATTATTCTAAAAATAGACAAAAGAAAAAGGTAGTTTCAGAATTTGATAAAATTAGAATAATTAATAGTAACTTAGCTGTTGAAATAGGAAGACATAAAAACTTAGCACTAGAAAATAGAATATGTGAACTTTGCCATGTTGAGATTGAGGATGAAATTCACTTTGTTTGCAGATGTACTCGGTTATCTGATGCCCGTAAATTTTTTTTTTATTATTCATACTTTTAACTATCAAACTATCCCCGTTTCTACAACAATATCACACAAACAATCTGAAAATCCAGAATTCCAATATAAAAACTCAGATTCATTCAACAACATACGACAATGTTCCGTACTTTTAGAAGACGTTTTAGACTTTGAAAACATCGAAAGTCATTGCTCAATCAAAAAATGTGGAATTAAAAAGTGTAAAACTTGCGCAATTTTAATCACTGATCCTCAAATTAAGAGCAATTTAACAAACCGTAAGTACAACATCAACAGTTGGGATGATTTGAACTGTACATCATCAAACGTTATTTACGCACTATAATGCACTTTATGCGGATTGATATATGTTGGTGAGACGAAAGGCAGATTGAACGCCCGTATTAGTGGCCACAGGTCCGGCATTAAAACCGAAAAATTCCCTTTCATTTACCAACATTTTAATCAACCGGACCATTCCATCTTGTCCAAGAAAGTCCGCATTCTAGAAAAAAATATACCATACCACCAATAATCCCACTTTAAGTACACCATTTCGAAAACAACGAGAAGAACTCGGGATAAGAATGTTAGGCACCGCTTTACCTTGTGGTTGTAATGACAACATTGGCAGTATAGGGAACTTATCAAGTCCAAGATTCAATGATGTGAATGTGATGAATCTCTTTGAACAGCAGGAAAGACGCAAACACAGTCATGGACATCGGAAGTACAATTCACCAAAGGTACATGACGTGTCTATCAATGGACTGCTTTCGTCTATCCAACCAACCTCTCGGGATTTATCACATTCGCACTAAATTGTATTCTATTCCTCTTTCCAAACTTCACACACTGTACAAAGAATTTCTAGAAAATCCAGATATAAAATCCAACCTGTACCGTCTTACATCAATTGTTCTTGACATTGGATACAACCGATTGTTCAAACCAGTCGGTGTTCCACACGAAAACAAGAAGGACAATCGCTCTTTCATTTCTCTTCCATTTTTAAAGACATAGAACCTATCAATTTTGCAATTTTTTGCATTGAATAAAAAGTACATATATTAAAAATATACTATCTAAAACTTACCTTTACCAACATGTTTTGCAGTTTTCTATCTAATAATCTTATTTTAAATATTCGCATTGATTAAGTATTGTCCAGCATAAATGTTTTCTTTTGGTAAACTGGGTACTGTTAAACTAGGAAACGAAATGTAATCAAACGAGGAGAAGAGAAAACGAAATCGGTAAATTAAGAAAAACGACTGGTGTCGGCTAAAATCGATCCAGTTTTCTTTCTTACCAGTTTCGCTCGATTTCGTTTCCTTTCTTTACAGATTTCGGTTGCTTATTTTACTGTTAACGTTTCCTTCTTTACCGATATCGTTTTTGTACCGCTCCGTTTCGTTTGGTTACTTTTCGTTTCTCAGTTTACCGGCACCCGCAAGTGTTTATTTTCTATTATTAGTTTGTCCTCTTTTTTGACACTGAATTTTTTCTTCGGTTTTCCGTCGAAAAGAATACTTTCTGGACGTTTTTTGAAAATTTAACAATTTCTTCAAAGGTTTTACAATGTATTCTTTAAATAGTGTGAAGTTCACTATTTTTAGAAAAATTCCAAAATGATAGGTTCTATGTCTTTAAACAAAGGTTTGGATGCCATAAATTTAGGAAACATTTTACACCATAAATCTGTTACAGAACATATCCCTCCTTATTTCAAAGACAAAAGTGTTCCCGACATTTCTTATTCCATTGCTATACTGCCACAATTGCACCTAAGGTATTTAACTACAAACAAGTTTTGCGGGATTACCAAATCAACGACCTCAAGGCTAAACCACCAGACTGTTCTTGTGACAAATCCCCGTTCAAATATAGTCCCTCTGGCCACGTCATTACCGGATACCTCAACATAGTGGAAAATGACCAACTCCGCGATGTAATGGCCAAAGGACCAAAATATCGTGAGCCTAGAACTATCAACTGGAACCATAACTATGGACTCAGTTGAAGACTGCCAGAAAATGGGCCAAAAAAGAACATGAAAAAGAAAGCGATGTTCTTTCTGAGTGGGTAAAGTGTCTGAGGTCGTTGATTTTGAAAGGATTAACTCTTCGAAAGGCTCGATGAGCACCAAGGCAGCATCTATTTTCAACAACCCTGATGTTGCACCTAACATGACAAATATGTTGTTGTACCTGCTGATAAAGCGCCTAAAACATCATTTTCGTTTGCAAAAGACACTATATTCAATTTGATTGTTTAACAGCTGAATTAGGGGTTGGCTGTACTAGCAAAAGCACCACATATACAGCAACAACACTGTCAAAGGAGGAAAAAATCAACAATCATAATTCTGTCATTTCTTCCTTTGGCATTTCTGTTGACAAAAAGAACCATGACGTTCCATCCTTGTTTTGGATTCCAAAGTTACATAAAACTCCATACAAGCAACCTGGGTCATCCAACTGTACAACTAAACCTCTTTCAGTTTTTAGCTCACCTGACCCGAAGGGTCATGTGAGCTATTGGCGTCACTTGGCGTCCGTCGTCCGTCCGTCGTCCGTCGTCCGTCGTCCGTCCGTCGTCCGTCCGTAAACTTTTTCAAACGTTAACGCCTCTGACACCATAATTCCAATTGAAACCAAACTTGGTGTAGTTGATCTTTAGGGTATGGCTTACAAAACTATTGTTCGGATTTTTGATTTTTAAAAAAACATGGCCGCCGTGGCTAAAAATAGAACATAGGGGTAAAATGCAGTTTTTTGCAAATAACTCAAAAAGGGCTACAGATATCAAAATTCTGGCGTAGGGTAAAAGTGATCAGCACCTCAAGATCTACCTACCCTGAAATTTTGAAGAAAATCCAACAATCCATGTAGGAGTTATTGCCCTTTTTGTGGATTTTTTGCAAATTTTGCACCTGTTTAGCTCAATATCTTGAAAACTATACTAGATATTTGAGAAATTTAAATTGCATATTGTTAAACACATTAAGATCTACAAAATATTTAACAGAGTCAACGTTGTAGGACCTTTCCTTTTAGGAGTTATTGCCCTTAGAACGTCAAAATTTAGCATTTTAACAGCATTTCCTCATTACATTGAAAACGTTAACTCCTCTGACACTTTAAGTCCAAATGGAACCAAACTTGGTATAGTTGTTAATTGGCATTAGGTGTATAGAACTGATGTGGGGATTTTTGATTGGTCGTAAAACATGGCCGCTGTGGCTAAAAATAGAACATAGGGGTAAATGGCAGTTTTTTGCAAATAACTCAAAAACGGCTACAGATATCAAAATTTTGATTGGAAACAAAAGTGATTGACACTTCAAGATCTACCAGCTCTGAAATTTTGAAGAAAATCCAACAACCCATGTAGGAGTTATTGTCCTTTTTGTGGATTTTTTGCAAATTTTGCACCTGTTTAGCTCAATATCTTGAAAACTGTACAAGATATTTGAGAAATTTAAATTGCATATTGTTTAGCGCATCTATATCTACAAAATTTGTAACAGGGTCAACGTTGTAGGACCTTTCCTTTGAGGAGTTATTGCCCTTGGAAGGTCAAAATTGAGCATTTTAACTGCATTTCCTTAAATTGAAAATGTTAACTCTTCTGACACTTTAAGTCCAAATGGAACCAAACTTTATATTATTGTCTATTATTATTAGGTGTATAGAACTGTTGTGGGGATTTTTGATTGGTTGTAAAACATGGCCGCTATGGCTAAAAATAGAACATTAGGTTAAACTGCATTTTTTTGCAAATAACTCAAAAAGGGTGACAGAATTTTAGATTTTGATTGAGAACAAAAGTGATCAGCACCTTTAGATCCACCATATTGTCAGATGACCCCCTTATTAATCTTATGACCCTTTCAACGTTAAATAGATTTTGCCTTATAACCTTTACTTCAGGCACATATGTCAGGTGAGCGATTCAGGCTCCTGCGAGCCTCTTGTGTTCACATCAATAATGACGGTAATAAAATCAAGCCTTCAAATGTTTTTCGATTGTTGTTATTCTAGAATTGGCGTCAATCAAATGTGGATTCTCGAAAATTCTAAAGAACTGATAGAAAGTCTCCATTCAAAAGCATTTTCATCATGTAACAGCATAAACACTTTTGATTTCTCTACATTATATGCTTCAATTCCACATTCACAATTAAAATCTCGTTTGGCACAGTTGATTTAACGTAGATTTATCAAAAAGAACGGAAACTGCAAGTACAAAAATTTGGTAGTCGGTTATAAAAAGACTTATTTTGTCATTCAAGAGTCTAGCAATAACAAGAGTTGACACTAAACTATGTCTCGCCTGCCGGCACCATCACAGAACTTATTGAAGGTCTAGCTGGGCCTTCAGAAAAGTTAAGGTATGTCTCGCCTGTTGGCACCATCACAGAACTCATTGAAGGTCTAGCTGGGCCTTCAGAAAAGTTAAGGTCAAGGTCATGTGACAGGTGACAAAATTCCATTTAACCATCACAAAAATATCTGAAGTGTGTTCTAGATACCATAGTTATTGATAAACAATGAAAAAAGACCAACATTCACTAAGTCATTCAACCATGAAAATGGGTTCAAAGTCACATAACATGGTGATGTCAGTTGTGAATACCATAATCCCCAAATATCAGATGCCTAGCTATAATATTATACTTTTCACTTAACTCATTTTCCACCCAAAAATCATCTAAGTTCACAAAGTCACTGAACCGTGAAATTAGGGTCATGGTCATTCAACATGGTGTCAGTTGTGTAGACCAAAATCCCAAATGTCTGTATACCAAATATTAGATGCCTAGCTATGATACTTTTAACTTAATTTATTTTCCACAAAAGTTTTATTGTTCCAAAAATCATCTAAGTCCACAGAGTCACTGAACCTTGAAAATTGTATCAAGGTCACAGGATATGGTTTCAGTTGCATAGACCATATTTCCAGGTGTCTGTATACCATATATCAGATGCCTAGCTATTATACTTTTCAAGAAATATATTTTCTTACAGAGAGGTTTTTTGCCCCTAAAATCATCTAAGTCCACAGAGTCGCTGAACCATATAATTGGGGTCAGGATCAAACGGCATGGTACCAGTTGCGTAGACAATAACTCCAACTGTCTGTATACCAAATATCAGATGCCTAGCTATTATACTTTTCTTGGAATTCATTTTCCACAAAAGTCTTACAAAGAGGTTTTTTGGCCCCAAAAATCATCTAAGTCCACTGAGTCGCTGAACCATGAAATTGGGGTCAGGGTCAAACGGCATTGTGCCAGTTGCGTAGACCAAAGCCCAAACTGACTGTATACAAAATATCAGATGCCTAGCTATTATACTTTACTTGGAATTAATTTTCCACAACAGTCTTACAAAGAGGTTTTTTGGCCCCAAAAATCATCAAAGTCCACAGAGTCGCTGAACCATGAAATTGGGGTCATGGTCATACAACATGGTGTCAGTTGCGCAGACCATAACCCCAACTGTCTGCATACCAAATATCAGATGCCTAGCTATTATACTTTTTTTGGAATTCATTTTCCACAAAAGTCTTACAAAGAGGTGTTTTGGCCCCCAAAATCATCTAAGTCCACAGAGTCGCTGAACCATGAAATTGGGGTCAGGGTCAAAGGGCATGGTGTCAGTTGCGTAGACCATAACCCCAACTGTCTGCATACCAACTATCAGATGCCTAGCAATTATACTTTTCTTGGAATTCATTTTCCACAAAAGTCTTACAAAAAAGTTTACGCCGCCGCCGCCGCCGAAAAGTAATACCTATGTCTCGCCTTCAGCGACTAAAGTCGCAGGCGAGACAAAAACAAATTTACAGAAGATCAAATAATAGAAATGCTAAACTTTCTAATCGACAACATATTTGTACAGTTTGGTGGACTTGTTTTGCAGCAGACAATAGGTATCCGAATGGGCACAAATTGTGCACCATTGCTTGCCAATTTGTTTCATCATTCACATGAAGCGGACTTTTTACAATCACTTCTTGACAATAAGGACCGCAAACTTGCTTTATCCTTCAATCTAACATTTCGTAATATTGATGATGTCCTTTCACTAAACAATCCTCGATTTGGCGACTATTTACATCTCATATATCCGAAGGAACTTGAAATAAAGGACACTACAGATTATAGGAAGTCCGCTTCATATTTGGACCTTTTTCTCGAAATTGACACACTAGGAAGGCTTTGCACAAAGCTCTATGGCAAACGTGATGACTTCAACTTTCCAATAGTTAACTTTCCCTTTCTGTGTAGCAACATTCCGTCCGTTCCAGCATATGGAGTTTACGTATCACAATTGATTCGTTATTCCAGAGCATATGGGGATTACAACGACTTCCTTGATAGAGCTACACAACTGACAAGCAAATTATTAACACAGGGGTACGTTGCTCCCAGGTTTTTGTCCTCACTCAAGACATCATGTGCCTGTATACAAATACGGGATTTCTATCTCTCAGATGAGCATAGATGTTGGTTTGACATAGAGTTTGGTAATGTCATCCTTTCCGGATTTGACGAACACTGAATCGATCTTTGGCAACGTGACGGGTGTTCTATAGCAAGCAGGAACTGCTTACTCTTCCGGAGCACCTGAGTTCACTCTCGTTTCGACTTGAGTTCACGTTGCTGAATGCGGTTTTGTTGTTATGTGTGTGTGTATGTTTTATGTTGTTGTGTGCTTTGTTTCGTTGTGATGATTTTTTGTCTACCGATTTTGTCTTTGTCTTTACGGTTTTATGATGTTGATTACCCCTTTGGTACACCTTTGTTTCTTTAACGTAATGATAACATTTTGTTTTTTCAAACATATGTTTAACATATGTTGCATTTTTTCCTGTGTATCATAATAAAGAAATTGACATTCGATTACCCATTTTAGCCAGTTTAGTTACTGCTATCACTTGGCACCTATCGATTGTCACCTTTCTATCGTCTAACTTTTCCAAAATTTGCTTCGCTGTATCATTTGGGCCAAATGTGACCAACATTAGTAGGACTGTTCTGTGGATTGTAGTTTTTTTTTAATAAAATCATCATTGGGGATTCTTTTATCATCAAACATAGCCTCTTTTGGGGACAATTGAAGGTTATCTAATAAGTTACTCTAAAGGTCGAAACTTCTGCGTTTGGACATTTGAATGAAATAAAGTGAACATAAAAGAAAAGTTTTTACGTGCTATAATATTCACCACAATATTATACTTTCGGAAATCTGAAGGGTTATGTCCCGTGGGCGTAAAAATAATGTGTTGTATAATGAAAGTATTGCACATGAATACTACATTTGTTTTACTTAGAAATCAGACTAAGGAGGGCTATATATTAGATATTAGACATTAATATATAGTCTTAATTATATTTCAGTTTTCAGATGACACGAGGAGTTTGAAAGGTTAAAAAATATTTTCCTTGCTTATATAACTCACCTGATCTTAAATTAATACTAATACACTATTAACCTAGACAATAATGTAGTTAATTCTTCAAAGACACAATATGCATTAGTTTTTATTCTACACTGCAAAGTAATTGAAAGGTTTCCGATAATCTCCAGTTTGAACATCTGGAGGTTTGCCAGATTCCACTTTCAATGGTACGCTTGGAAGAGTTGACACATCGGTATTTTAGCTTTCCCTATTAATCTAATTAAATTAAAAACATATCAAATTGTTTCCCTTTTTAGGTAAAAGCTTAACTGTTATGCGTCTGAGAAAAATAATAGGACACGACATTTTGCACTATCTAATGATAATGCTCTTGGGTTTAGAAAAAAGTACTTGGATACCGAAACCTTAAACACGATAAATTACACTTCCATGAGTTATTTGCCTTTACTGTCTCGTCCTAATTGTTTTCAATCCCAGGATAAGATTTATGTTTTGAACCAGGCCCATTAATAAGCACAATGAGTTATCTTAAATTAAGACGATGAATGTTCACCAGCCCTTATCTCTTTCCTTGTAATGCACATGGTCGATATCCTCGGTGCCGGATTTGGCTTCTTTGTTCGAACGTTTTGGTTTTGAGTACTTTTCGTTTTCAACTGTTTTGGAATTTGACCTTCCAATGTTTTGGTTTAAATGCTACTGATGAGAGGTTACTCCTAGAAAGATCGATATATATCATATCCAAATTAACCGTTTATACCCACGTTTTGGTATTTGCAATTTCTTGTATTTTTTATACCATCTCAGTTGTCATTTCACATTCTTTACTGTAAAAGTTATGTTTTTGCTTTTCCTTCATTTTAGTTCATATAATCTTCGTGTTTTATCCTGCAATAGAACAAGAGTTCGGTATTGTTAAAAATCTAGCACAGCAATTACAATTGATAGGGATATGCACAGTTAACAAACATCAACAATAACAAAAAGTTAGAACATACATGTATTTGGAAAATTTTTAGTATTTTTTAACATATGTACATTTGTTTTTCATTTATTTTAACCAGTTTATAATTACCCTTTGATTGTTTTATTGACCCTATAAAAAAATAATCTTAATATACATGATATACTCTACCTTATTCAGGTTTAATACTTTCAAATTCCACATTAACACTGTCTGGATTTCAAGCTTTGAAAAAAAATGAGAATTTATTGTTCAAATAAGCGAGTCAAAGCCTACCTGGTGACAATTTATGCTAATCATATTACTTGTATATCAAACACACTGCTGGTACTGTAATATTCCCAGGATTTCACCCCTTTCGTCTCTAATTTATTTCGGCCCATATCAATATAACTCAAATACCTTTAACTTTCAAATATATTACTTAATTATTTTGATGGTTTTTTTTTACATCTGCTTGACGGAAAGAGTTTTATGACCGAATACAGTGATTATTAGTGGATGTAATGGACGCAAAATGAAAAACTTTTTCATCGGGTCACAGGTCGAAGATTCTTCTTTTTTAGGATAATGTTTACGTCAAACTTTTAACCAATAGTTTATGAGAGAGTATAAATAATTATAATCAGCAACACGTACATTTTTATAAAATAATTAAATAAAACGTGACTCGCAAAACAAATCTTTGAAAATAGCGGTGAAAAATTAATTGTTGTATTTGTATCAATACCATATTCAAAATAATTGTATTAAGGTTACCATTTCCCCAAAACAGCTATGACAAGTAGGGATATTTTATTGTCATGTTTAACTTTTTTATTGTTCATTGACAAATACACTGATTTGAATAGAAATCCATATGTGTAATAGTACATTTCTTTATAAGCAGAATTTATATATGCCGGTTATTGTTGCGTACAGTCCCTAAATGGTAAAAGCTTCCCAATCTATAGTAAATAGGGGGATGGTAAATGGGGATGGGGATGGGGATGGTGAATGGTAAATGGTATATGGGGAATAGTATAGTGTATGGGGATGGTGTATGGGGAATAGTATCGTGTATGGGGATGGGGATCGTAAATGGGGATGGTAAATGGTAAATCGAATTTGATTGGTCTACTGAATGGTAAATGGGGATGGTAAATGATAGAATAAGAGAATAATTGTAAATATATTTGGTCATTTTTACTGTAGATGATACGGTAGATGCATGTCTGTTGCATTAAATATATAAAACGAATATATTTATATTACTACACGAGGACGATTAACGTATATATTTGTTTTGTTTGTTGAGTGTATGAAAATAGCTTTATACATTAAAGTAATTACGGAATTCCTTGATTAAAGACATTTTTCATATTACATTTTTAATAACGACATTTTTACGATAAATTTATACATGTATCTTTTATTTGAATACAACTATTTATAAAAATAAGATATATAACTGAAATAAATGAAAAAAAAATTATAAACGAAACGTTCAAGATCAAATAAATTGTGACGTACATTTTGGCGTATATTTATTTGTATAATGAAAACAATGAAAAATTGTTTACATTAAGATTTTAATTCTGAGTATTTTAGTTAATAATGAATAATAATATATAGCATTTAAGAAAAAAGCAACGATATTACAATTGGTTTGCATAGGAGTATTAAGATCACACTTGCAATTTTTACATGTAAAATATTAGTTACTCAAGTAAAAACTGATATTTGAGCTCCAAATTATATGCCGGCTTAATAAAATTGACAAGAAATTGATAGCGAAACAAGATTTTTCATTTGATTTAAAACATATATGCTAAGATAAGTTGAAAATATACATAGTCAAAAGCCTAAATGTATCAAGTATTTCAAAAATAAGGTTCATAGTTAAGAAACTATAATGAAAATTGGTTTGCATAGGAGTATTAAGATCACCCTTGCAAGTTTTATATGTAAAATATTAGTTACTCAAGTAAAAACTTACATTTGAGCTCCAAATTATATGCCGGCTT
This sequence comes from Arcuatula senhousia, assembly GCA_963971305.1. Taxonomy (NCBI): domain Eukaryota; kingdom Metazoa; phylum Mollusca; class Bivalvia; order Mytilida; family Mytilidae; genus Arcuatula; species Arcuatula senhousia. The sequence goes on along the minus strand of OZ020317.1, from coordinate 3,351,313 downwards.
AATAAAATTGACAAGAAATTGATTGCGAAACAAGTTTTTTCATTAGATTTGAAGCATATATGCTAAGATAAGTTGAAAATATACATAGCCATATGCATAAATGTATCAATTATTTCAAAAATAAGGTTCAAAGTTAAGAAACTATAATGAAAATTGGTTTGCATAGGAGTATAAAGATCACACTTGCAAGTTATATATGTAAAATATTAGTTACTCAAGTAAAAAACTGATATTTGAGCTCCAAATTATATGCCGGCTTAATAAAATTGACAAGAAATTGATTGCGAAACAAGATTTTGCATTAGATTTGAAACATAATTATATGCTAAGATAAGTTGAAAATATACATAGCCAAATGCCTAAATGTATCAATTATTTCAAAAATAAGGTTCATAGTTAAGAAACTATAATGAAAATTGGTTTGCATAGGAGTATTAAGATCACACTTGCAAGTTTTATATGTAAAATATTAGTTACTCAAGAAAAAACTTACATTTGAGCTCTAAATTATATGCTGGCTTAATAAAATTGACAAGAAATTGATTGCGAAACAAGTTTTTTCATTAGATTTGAAGCATATATGCTAAGATAAGTTAAAAATATACATAGCCATATGCATAAATGTATCAATTATTTCAAAAATAAGGTTCAAAATTAAGAAACTATAATGAAAATTGGTTTGCATAGGAGTATAAAGATCACACTTGCAAGTTTTATATGTAAAATATTAGTTACTCAAGTAAAAACTGATATTTGAGCTCTTAGTTATATGCCGGCTTAATAAAATTGACAAGAAATTGATTGCGAAACAAGTTTTTGCATTAGATTTGAAACATCTATGCTAAGATAAGTTGAAAATATATATAGCCAAATGCCTAAATGTATCAATTATTTCAAAAATAAGGTTCATAGTTAAGAAACTATAATGAAAATTGGTTTGCATAGGAGTATTAAGATCACACTTGCAAGTTTTATATGTAAAATATTAGTTACTCAAGTAAAAACTTACATTTAAGCTCCAAATTATATGCCGGCTTAATAAAATTGACAAGAAATTGATTGCGAAACAAGTTTTTTCATTAGATTTGAAGCATATATGCTAAGATAAGTTGAAAATATACATAGCCATATGCATAAATGTATCAATTATTTCAAAAATAAGGTTCAAAGTTAAGAAACTATAATGAAAATTGGTTTGCATTAGAGTATTAAGATCACACTTGCAAGTTTTATATGTAAATATTAGTTACTCAAGTAAAAACTTACATTTGAGCTCCAAATTATATGGCGGCTTAATAAAATTGACAAGAAATTGATTGCGAAACAATTTTTTTCATTAGATTTGAAGCATATATGCTAAGATTAGTTGAAAATATACATAGCCATATGCATAAATGTATCAATTATTTCAAAAATAAGGTTCAAAGTTAAGAAACTATAATGAAAATTGGTTTGCATAGGAGTATTAAGATCACACTTGCAAGTTCTATATGTAAAATATTAGTTGCTCAAGTAAAAACTGATATTTGAGCTCCAAATTATATGCCGGCTTAATAAAATTGACAAGAAATTGATTGCGAAACAAGTTTTTTCATTTGAGCTAAGATAAGTTGAAAATATACATAGCCATATGCATAAATGTATCAATTATTTCAAAAGTAAGGTTCATAGTTAAGAAACTAAAATGAAAATTGTTTGCACAGGAGTATTAAGATCACACTTGCAAGTTTTAAATGTTAAATATTAGTTACTCAAGTAAAAACTGACATTTGAGCTCCAAATTATATGCCGGCTTAATAAAATTGACAAAAAATTAATTGTGAAACAAGTTTTTGGGGCCAATTGAAAAACAGCGAGCAGCGACCGCTGGTCACATTGAAGGCTGCTGGCTGTTTTCCATTGTGGATATTTAAAATATACGTTTATAATGTAGGTTGTGTCGCGTACACTTATTCCACATCTCATTTTCTTCTATTTTCTTAGATTTGAAACATATATGCTTAGATAAATCTTATGACTTTTATACAGGTTATGCCTACACCTATATGTCATACATTGGATGTAATTAGAAAAGTACAAGATCAATTTTTACTGAAAAGTTGCGTAACATATTATAATTATTATTATAGACATTATAATTATGTTTCTTAGATTTTGAATAAAATTGTTTCATTAAAAGATGATAATAACAGCTTTAGTTATTACTAAAATGAAACATTTTCAATTTATATTTAATATTGAAAATATTAAAATGCGATAGTAAAGTTTGTGTTGAAAATAAGTTAAAGTTAGTATTTCTTTGTCACCCGTATGTTATTTATACATGTAAACTAATTAAAAAACATTAATAGATATTTAAACTATTAAATATCGTAATAATTTCCTTAAAACAAATTAATACATTTATTATCGATAACAATTGCATTATGGGTATGGGGAATATAGAATGGTAAATGGGGATGGGGATCGTAAATCGTGTATGGGGATGGGGACGCGAATGGTACATGGTGTATGGGGATGGGGATGGGGATGGTACATGGTGTATGGGGATGGAGATAGTATATGGTGTATGGGGATGGTAAATGGTGTGATGGTAAATGGGGAGAGAGGGAAGCTTTTACCATACAGGTACTGTACAAAGTTGAAAAATCGAAAGTTTTTTCAAGAATTAACCCCAAAGAATGACCGGAATTATCTTACAAATGTTTAAGCTCTTGATCCACATATCCACATATATTAATTCCAATACGTTTATAAATAGTGTCACAGTATGCTTGTTGTCTGTGACAGCTATCTAGGTCATAACACAATCATGATAGAGGTACATGTACCAATGGGGCATTTGAAGGGCTAAGACAGACCAGTAAACACGAACGAGAACAGCATAAAGAAATAACTGAACAGAAATCAGCTTACACGCACTCAATAGCAGAAAATGAGATGTGGAATAAGTGAACGCGACACAACCTACAATATAAAGTTAACGTAAATTAAAAAAAGCACAATGAAAAACAGCCATCAGCCTTCAATGTGACAAACGGTCGGCTTGCTGTTTTTCAATTCAAGTCGTCAAGTTAGCTTTTTTTATTGCACTTTATCAGATTAATTCATTTTCAGTATAGTTACAAACTTCTGACGTCAATATTTATTTTAAAATGTTAACAATGAGTACATAATCGTGATCTCATACGATCCTTATTGTTATATTGTTATGGATTGACAATTAAATCATACAAGCTTTGACTGGCTACAAGTAGTTGAACAAACGAAGCTTTGTTCGTCGTGTAATAGAATACCAAACGAATTTAAAACAAATATTAATTTTAGCTTTCAATTGCTTAAAAAGGCATAAAGTGTGATACTGTTTTAAAATGATATATTTATTCCCAATATACTTTAAATTATTATATCGATAATTGTAATCAAATTATGATTGATAATAATACATTTTATGATTGAGATTATGGACATAAAAAAAGATTACTAAAAAATTCAAAACGTCGAAATTCAATAATCATAAAAAAATACGTTGACAAATATAAACATAATAAGTTTCAGTGTTGATTTTTAAGATTGAAGGCAAAGGAAACGACGTAATTGGCTTAAATCTACAAAGGGTGCTTAAATTGCTTATCATTTTAGCATTTGGTATTCTTTGATACAGGTATAAATGCACATGAGTACAAAAACATATATAAATACTGATTTAAAAAACGCAAATGTCCTGAAAATATCCATTCGGTTCCTTCATTGCAAATTAGCTTCAGGATTACTGGTGAGCTTCAGTAGTATCGTCTTCTGGAATTTTTTTGTTTATATACCTGGTCTTTTGGTAAAAACACAACTTTTTAAAATAGATAATCAACTTTCGCTGTGAATAGACGATGTATAAGCTTGTTCAGTTTTGCTACAATGGGTACACATTCCAGGATGTTCACTATCATTGTAGTAAATAGAACATTTTTAAATTTGCTTCCTTAAACGAATTATTTTTTATTTTTAAAGCAACCATAAATTCTTTAGCAAAAAAATACCATCCTGCCTTTTTTTTTTACTCAAACCACTGTCCTGCCGTAATATTTCTGGATTTTTGCCATCCTGCCTTTTTATTTCAAATGTCACCATAGCCCCCCCTCCCCCAATAATAATCAAATGGTCGCTCTCTTATTAACGAAACCTTTAATTTTGTAATAAATTGAGTTATCAATTTAGCGGGACAAAGTGATCTCTAACTTTAACATAGGCATATGTATATATTTTGCTGAAAAACTATTGATTTTTTTTTAAATTCAATTCTTACTGATCTCGTTCACATGTTACAAATAAAGGTAATAACAAAACTACCGAACTTGGAGGATCAATCTTAATGTCCAACAGAAAAGACAATACATGGAAGACATACCGAATAGTTATGGATCGCAATGGTCCTGACTTGGCACAGGCATTTCAAATGAAATGGTGAATTAAACCAGGTTTTATCGCGCACCATGCCTCCTTCTTCCATTGCAACCTAAGAGCTACCTTTTTATACGACCGCAATTTTTTTGCGATCGTATTATGTTATGACGATGTCGTTGTCGTTGTCGTCGTTGTCGTCGTCGTCTGTAGACACTTTGGTTTCCGTGCGATAACTTTAGTTGTAGTTAACCAATTGTTATAAAATTTTGATATGATGTTTATAACCACTGAAGGAAGGTTGGTATTGCATTTAGGGTTTCTGGCCCCTACCGTTATAGAAAAAAGGACCAAAAGGGGCTAAAACGGGTGTACTGACAAAACGTCTGTAAAATGTTTAATTTTCATCCGATTCTGATCATTCTTTTTTTGTTGTATTTCTCAATAAATTCTGTCAACAAAATGTAACAACCCCTTTGTTGTATCTTGTACCGTTACATTGCTAAAAGGGGTCAAAAAGGGGCCACACCCAAAAAAATCCACTTTTTTATTTGTCGTCCGATTTTCAAAATCTTTTTTTCATTGGAATCCATGTAAAAATCCCTGCATGCGTTTTTCAATCAGATTTGCAATATCTCATACCATTTTCGAGAAATTAGGGGTCAAAGGGGCCAAAATTGCCATTTATAAAAGTCTGCCAGGCAAATAGTTTTTTTACCAATATTAAGATGTAGTGGGCCAGCCAATTGTTATGAAGTTTAAATATGATGATTATATCCACTAAAGGAATGTTGGTGTTGTATTTGGGGTTTGTGGCCCCTGCTGTTTTAGAAAAAAAGGGCCAAAGGGGCTATTACGGGTGTATTGACAAAACTGTTGTAGAATGTTCATTATTCATTCAATTTTGAAAAATCTTTTTTGTTGAAGTGCTCATAAAATGTGTCATTGGTTTTGATATGTATCTCACCATTACATTGCTACAGGGGGCTAAAGACAGGCCACGCCCATAAAATCAACTTTTTTATTTTTGGTCCAATTTTCAAAATCTTTTTTTTCTTTGGAATCCTTGTGAAAATCCCTGGCTGCGTTTTTCAATCAGATTTGCAATATCTCTTACCATTGTCGAGAAATTAGGGGTCAAAGGTGCCAAAAACACTAATTCTAAAAGTTTGTCAAGGCAAATAGTTTAATACTTAAAATTAAGTTGTAGTTATTACATGTATATAAATAAGGCTTTTTGTATAAGATGTTGATGTAAATATATATGTGTCAAAAATGCATTTTTACAGATGGGTGCACACATAACCTGTACGGTAAGTTAACTTGAGAAGCAGACATCAAGTTAACTTCAAGTTCACTTGCGACTGGTCATGCGACTGCTTTGAGCAGACGCGCGACTGGTTCCAAGTTAACTTGAAAAGCAGTCATAATTCCATGTCTGCTTTTAAAAGCAGTCACATAATTATGACAGGTCTGGTCAAGTTAACTTCGTGAAATGTCTGCTTTAAAAACTTAATGTAAAAGGACAAATTTTATGTTATTTTGCGTAAACTGTATTTTAAACTATTTTTTTAATGTTAAAGACAGTTTTTGATATATCAAATGAAACCCTTACATTATTTAACATGTCTGATAAGAGCAGACTTGTTGCAATGACTGGTCTGGTAAAAGCAGTCATATCTTTATGACTGGTTATGACCAGTCATAAAAAAGCTGTCACAAGTCTGCTTTTATACAGTCACGAGTTAACGCAAGTTAACTTGGATGTCTGCTAAAGCAGACATGAGCAGACGTGGAAAACAGTCACAAAATTAACTTTATGTTAACTTCCGTACAGGTTATGTCTGCACCTATCTGTAAGTCCACCACGGGATGCATGTGTCAAAGCACCATGGGCTTCATGTGGCCAAAGCAATGGACTATCCATATTAGGCCTCCAACGTACAGGGTTAAACTTGTTGCGGTCGTATCATATTAAAAACGAAAGAATATGGAATATGTGCTCGGCATAGCTATTTATTCTTGGTGGTATTAACGGTGCTAGAAAAATCGTGATCAATCCTGAAATAGATCTGGGGATTTAAAAATATTTAGTATTTTTAGTAATTAATCTCAAGGAAAACTGGCTAGAGCAATTTAAAAAATAGATTACGGTTGCTTAAAACATTGATTTTTTTTTCAAATTGAATATTTTCAAAGATATTCTATATAATAAGCTCATACAGTTATACAAAAAGAAATTCATTTGAAGAAAAAGTATTTAATTTTAAAATCACTACATTGGGATTAATCTGCACTATGTTTGCTCCAATTATGATTTATTCAATTTGGTTTTTGGTCAACTTTATGCTAGAAAACGATGCTCTTGCTCGCTGGTCATGCTTTGGGATTTATGATAAAAAACTGAGGTTTCGTTATTTAAAGTACTACCTACTGAAACAAGACCCATGTTTTAAGCAACCGCAATCTAATTTTTTAAAAACCCTTTTAGTCCAGTCGATTTGTGAAAAATGGTCAAAATATGATAAAAACATAAAATTTGGCACGGTAGTAGAATATAGCAAATTAAACAATATAAGCTATGGACCAAGCTCGAATATTAAAAATGGCGGCCATTTTCAAGATGGCCGAAAGATGAAATTTGAAATTCAGAAATAACTCAAAAAGAAATTCATTAAAAATTGTGCTTTGAAAATAAAGGTACAAAATTGTGAATAATAGAAGTGCAAAATATTCTTAACAATATATTGGAAGATTTTTTGCCTAATATTGAAAATAACTGTCATTTTAAAGATGGCAGCTTCAGAAAGAGTCTACATATTTACAATATCAAATCAAATTTTAATATAAGGTTATTTGTGACCAAAATAAGCACGAACAGCAATAGATACGTGCTGAAACAAAATTAAATGGCAAGTGTAAATAGAATCATGATTCTCTGTGAAGATATCAGATGGGGAGTGTACAGGAGTACACTGAATATCTTATAATATTTAGCTGATTGTTTTAAAAATGGGTTTCAATGTTTAAAAAATGATATTTAGACGTACCCTACCTTTTGGAGTATTATATAAGTAGAACCTGCGATGTCATATTCTCTGTCCATATATCTATCCATTTGTCAAACCTGCAATAGGGACGCTAAATGTTTGGAACTTATTAGTTCTGACTTGACCTGACTTCAGCCAATTTCACTCTCCAATGGAGAAAAGGCTACGGACAATGCTTACTTTTCCTCTTGGTAAAGGCTGTCCCATATTATGACCATTCTCTGTCATTTCTTTTTCTATGATCTCATCCATGTTAGTCTAGGTCTTTCCCTTTTTCTTTTCCTTAATGTATAATTTAACCCTTTCCACCTTCTCTTCTTTATTTCGATTCAAATAGGAGTTTAGTTTGTTGTCTGTCAAAGGTCTTGATTGGTAATTTTGTTAGGCCACCATATCTGTAAGATGATTTGCAGACATTTGTTTATGAATGCCTTAAGTTTCTTTACGTTAGCCATTATGAGGCTCCATGTGATTGACTTGTGCAGTAAGACTGAGTTTACGTTACTGTTGAATATTCTAAGTTTATATTTGTCACCTTCGGATGAGAGATTTTTCAACAAACAAATCGGCATTCCAATGGGCACAAACTGTGCTACTCTCCTCGCCGATTTGTTTTTATACTCTTACGAGACTGAATTTCTTCAGGGACTCGTACAGAACAAGAAGAAGAAAGAGGCAAGGTAATTTAATCTTACATTCAGATATATTGATGATGTCCTTTCTGTCAATGACACTTCATTTGGTAGATGGATTCCTTCAATTTATCCTCCAGAATTGGAGATTAAAGAGACCACAGAATCAAATTGCTTCACTTCTCTCTTGGATTTGCACCTCGAATTTGACCCAGGTGGTCATCTCAGTACAAAAAATTACGATAAAAGAGACGATTTTAATTTTCAAATTATTAATTTTCCTAACTTAGTGTTATCTACAGAGCAATATACCTACTTCCCCTGCAGACGGTATTTATATTTCACAACTTATTCGATATGCCAGAGCTTGCACACATTTTACAGATTTTTTATCAGGCACCGATTTCTTCGTGACCGACTTTTGGAGCAGGGCTATAAGAAAATACGTCTCATACGATCCCTAAAAAAATCTTTCTACGTTATCAGCCACTAGTAGAAAAGTTCAAAAAGATATGGTGGTTAATTGTTTTGATTAGTGTTTGACTGGTCTGTTGTACTGAGATGATCACCTCAATATCCCTAATGTTTCTCACAACTATGTTGTGTTCTATGGTCAATACCAGATCCTAAGATCGCAATGGAAGAGGGAGGTTTGGCGCCATAAAACCTGGTTTAACCCACCATTTCGTTTGAAATGCCTGTACCAAGTCAGGACCATTGCGATCCACCAATTCTCTGGTATGATTGATTCGTTTTTTTTTTCATTTTTTCTGGACTATGAGATTGATCATTCATTTTCGGGATTTACATTGTAGTTATTACCCTTTTTTAGTCTTTGTTAATACTTACCTTGATTTCCATACGTTTCTAAGCATTCTAGGGGCCGTATCATCATCTGTTCAACTAATTATTATTAATCAAACTTCCTTTATATATTAAAGATGTTATTCTTTCAAGATAAGTTTTATTTTACCAATATGGATGTTTTGCCAGTTGGCTTTAATTATTTCAGCTAAGGATGGCACCGAACAGTCAATGTTAAGGTGGTCTGCAGCAGGCTGAATCTAAGTCATTGTTTCAGGTGCTGGTTGGTTAAGTAATTCAGTAAAATGTCTTGTCCATTTCAGCCTTAAGATTTGTACTTCTATTGAGGTAAACGTGTTTCCATGTTTTATCTTTTACTCTTTTTTCTGATTTTAATGATTTTTCTTATAGCACTCTTATTGTTCTCTCATACTTTCTTGTTCTTCTGTTATTTCTGTTTCAGTTGCAAAATAGCATTTCTTATCGTTTTTCACACTTCTCTTAACCTTTTGACGTAGCAACTTGCTTTCTCTTGATCTTAATCAAGTCTTTATATTCAAGAATTGTCCGTTAATTCTTGGGCTTTCGTCAAATGTTGGATTCTTTGCAGAGAAATCCATGGTTTATTCGATTTCTTCGTTTTAACGATTTCCTCATCACAATCAGATGTAAAACAAAATATCTATATCAGCCCACCGATTTTTCAATTGTTGACCATTTTAAAAAAAAACAAACATAGAAAATATATCCATTGCAAAGCTTAACACTGTATGCATTGTTGTCAGTAAGCGGAAATTTAATTGACTTTAACTTTTCAAAATTTTAAGTGCTCATCCATGCAAAAAGAGGTCACAGCCAGCATCTGAAGTATGTATCTTGCTAAAAATCTCTAGGTGCAGCTACCATACCACTTAAGATGATTGTGGTACTTGTCAATCAACCGGAATTGAATTTAATCATTCTTTTGTATGTGGTCATCAATGCGAAAAATATAGGTCACAGCCAGCATCCGAAACATGTATTGTGCTTAGCATCACAGGCTGCACCCTCCATATCAATCTCATTGATGTGGCACTTGTCAGTAAGCGGGAAAGGACTTTAACCATTCTTCTGTAAGTGGTCATCCATGCGGAAAATATAGGTCACAGCCAGCATCCGAAGCATGCATTGTGCTCAGCATCACTCGGTACAACTACCATACCAATGATGATCGATATGGCAATTGTTGAGGCGTGTATTGATCTTAACCCTTCTTCTGGAAGTGGGTGCGGACGCCGACGCCGGGGGTATCAGATAAGCCACCTTCACTTTCTTGAGGTGACCTTATAATTGTCATTTGGAATTATACTTCCACTGTTGATAGATTTCGTACCTTTTTAGTTCTGCCATATTAAATATGACAATTTTCACATCTAAACACAATTTTAGTATACTTAGCTAAATATATTCAGATATGCAGTATATTCCTGTACACTTCCCGCTTGGTATATTAATACAGAATCGTGATATTTTCACACTTGTTATTAAATTTTGTTTTAGCGCATTTCTTTTGGTATTAATGCATATTTGGGTCATAAATCGCCTTAATTAAAAATATAGTTGATATTATAGATACATATGCTATTTCTGAGGCGACCATCTTTAAAATGGCAGCCATGTTCAATATAAGGCAAATCAGCTTCTAATATATTGTTTAAAATATTTTCTACTGTTATTATAAACAATTTGGTGCTTTTATCTTCAAATTATAATTTTTAATGTATTTTTATTTGATTAATTTCTCAATTTTATAACCCATCAAGCAGCCATCTTGAAAATGGCCGCCATTTTAAATTTTTGAGCTGGTTCATAGCTAAAATTGTTCACTACGCTAATTTCCTACCACCATGCCAAATTATATGCTTTTACCATATTTTGAGCAATTTTGCCAAAAACTTGCACAAATCGACCGGACTATTTAGTAAGTTTTCCTTGAGATTAATTATCAAGGTTCATGGTTAAACTTTGAAAAAAAATGGTAGTTATTTGACCTTTTTTCTAGTCTATGTACAACTTAAACGACACATAGAAATATAAGATAAAGTGTAGCAGCGTCTAGCTGTAAAAATCGCCGATCATTTTCCCTTCTATTTTACAAGATAAATCTTGCTGTTTTCTCTATTCATTTTCTTTCCCTTCAAATTGCACCTTTAATAAAGCATGAATTACCCCTTTATAACCTTCTCTAAAACCGATTGTGAGTAGATTTAATAACATCAATAATAGAACTACCTTGCACGTGGAGGCCATTTGACAGGGCAAGGTTGATATTTGGTTATATTTGGGTGAACTAAAAAACGCAAAGAAAATGCTCCGGCAAAACGGATAAAGTTTAACCTCCAAAATACTAAAACTTTGTGCAAAAGTTATTTATCGAGACGCTGCTACGCCTTATTAAGCGATTGAATGTGTAGTTTAGGCTCCACATAGACTGAAATTAGACGTGAAATATCAGTCATTTTTTTCGAAAGTGTAAAGATGAACCTTAAAAGTACTAAATAGTTTTAAATCCCAATATATATTTCAGGACTGCGTTTTTAAAATCCGTATTTCGAATACTTTTGTGCACTCATGTGCAGTCGTAACTGAACCAAAGAATGCCAAATGCTAAAATTATAGGTGATTTAATACACATTTGGGGATTTTTGTCTATTATGTCGTTTTTTTTTTTGCTTTCAACCTTAAAAATCAACACTGAAACTTATAGTGTTTATACTTGTCAACGTATTTTTTTATGATAATTGAATTCCAATTTAAAAGGGAAAATATGGGCATCTCAGTAGAACTACAAAATTGACAAAGTCTCAAATGTTTCCAACAAGCATAGAAAAGTTAGATTTTCAATTTACTATTTTTATTTCAAATTCGAAGTAACGGCTTTTGAGGGACAGAATACGTTGATTTTCAAGAGAATTATTGTTCTGTGGCGTCGATAATCACTTAATTATATAGGTTCATACCGTCTTAAATGTTTGAAACAATAAGGTTGCAATCTAGAAAGATTTAAAACAATGAACTATAAATCAAACATTGAAAGACATTTTTGTTCCAAACCTAGACATTCATACTGAATAAAGAAAGTTAAATCAAATATTCTAATCTGATTTTCAATAGTTTTAATGGGGGCATAAAATTTTCTTTTGTGTTTACTTTGTTTTGCCGGTATACTTGATATTTTCATATGTACTTTATAATGATTTTTAGTTCAAATTTCGAACGAGCAAACAGCTTTTTTATTAGTTGCAGAGTTGAAGAAGTTTCATCAGAACCTTATAATACATGTCTCTATTTAATTACGTTATATTTCAGGTTCCAAAATCCTCTTCAAACTAAAACTTTTATCCACAACCCTTCATTAGCCGTAACAAATTATCTAAATAATATAGGCTTAACACAGGGATGATCGTTATGGTCAGTAACGTCACTTCAAAATGCATGTATTGTTGAAATATTAAGGGTCTGACTTTTTAAGTTGAAAAGAATGAGTCCTATTTCTTTTTTTCAACGAATCTGAGATTTCGTTTCTTATTTTGAACTCACGGGTATATAATTTGATCTTAGAGTTTATGATTCATTCAGAGGTATTTTTTGAATAGAATCGATTAAATAAAAGTATGTTGAGGAATCAAGAAATAATGTATCCCTAAGATAAAAGAAAGACTTGTACAAAAGTTTTTGTTTTCGCGTCTATCGCGTCGTAATTGCAGACCAGTAATTGAATACTTTGAATTGTAACTGATTTAATTTTCGTAAGTCAAATCTTTTGGATGCTATCATAATGAATTAGTTGACATTCGATTACCCATTTTAGCCAGTTTTGTTTATTGCTATCACTTGGCACCTATCGTCCGTCACCCTTCTGTCATCCAAATTTTCCAAAATTTGCTTCGCTGTATCATTTGGGCCAAATGTGACCCAAATTAGTAGGACTGTTCTAAAGATTGTAGTTTTTTTAATAAAATCCTCATTGTGAATAATTTTTATCATCCAGCATAGCCTCTGTTACTAACATCGAAATCGAATTTTTTCTAGTAAATTAATCTAAATGTCGAACTTTAAATTGAACCTTAAAATTAAACACTGAAACCTTTCGTGTTTATATTTGTCAACGTATTGTTTTATGATTATTGAATTCCGATGTAAAAAGGAAAATAAGGACCACTGGGCAAACATCTCAGTAGAACTACAAAATTGACAAAAGTCTCAAATGTTTCCAACAAACATAGAAAAGTTAGATTTTCAATTTACTATTTTTATTTCAAATTCGAAGTAACGGCTTTTGAGGGACAGAATACGTTAATTTTCAATAGAATTATTGTTCTGTGGCGTCGATAATCACTTAATTATATAGGTTCATACCGTCTTAAATGTTTGAAACAATAGGGTTGCAATCTAGAAAGATTTAAAACAATGAACTATAAATCAAACATTGAAAGACATTTTTGTTCCAAACCTAGACATTCATACTGAATAAAGAAAGTTAAATCAAATATTCTAATCTGATTTTCAATAGTTTTAATGGGGGCATAAAATTGTCTTTTGTTTTTAATTTGTTTTGCTGGTATACTTGATATTTTCATTTGTACTTTATAATGATTTTGGTTCAAATTTCGTACGAGCAAGCAGCTTTTTTATTAGTTGCAGAGTTGAGGAAGTTTCATCAGAACCTTCTTATACATGTCTCTATTTAAATACGTTATATTTCAGGTTCCAAAATCTGTGGTGTCGATAATCACTTAATTGTATAGGTTCATACCATCTAAAATATTTAAAGCAATAAGGTTGCAATCTAGAAAGATTTAAAACAATGAACTATAAAGCAAATATTGAAAGACATTTTTGTTCCAAACCTAGATATTCATACTGAATAAAGAAAATTGAATCAAATATTTTAAAAGGGCGAGTCATCTAGATTTTATTTGACCTATCAATCAATCAATTTTTTTTTCATCCGTCTAAATTTCAAAATTGTCTAAACCCTAAGGTTCTTCCTACCCCAGACATAGGTTGATTATCTTAGTAATAATTTGGTTCCCCAGTTTGGTATTTTTGGTTTTTACTGTTCTATGCTCTTCATATTCATAAAGTGTTTGGCATTTTCACTATTTTTGGTAGAGCGCCTCTGATGAGTCTTCAATAAACGAAATGCGCGTCAGGCGTAGCAAAATTTATTGTCTGGAACTTTGTTGTCATTTGTATTTCGAACACACGCGAAGGTTAGCACTGCTGGTGGAGTTTTATTTCCCCGAGGTTAGCCCGCTCCGGCACCAACACTTTTGAGTTGGATAAAACATCAAAGTTTTAAATTATCCGTCTAAATTTCAAAATTGTCTAAACCCTAAGGTTCTTCCTACCCCAGACATAGGTTGATTATCTTAGTAATAATTTGGTTCCCCAGTTTGGTATTTTTAGTTTTTACTGTTCTATGCTCTTCATATTCATATAGTGTTTGGCATTTTCACTATTTTTGGTAGAGCGCCTCTGATGAGTCTTCAATAGACGAAACGCGCGTCAGGCGTAGCAAAATTTATTGTCTGGAACTTTGTTGTCATTTGTATTTTGAAATGGGAAAAAATAGTAACACTTTTTCGAAGTTTTTATACGAAAGTTCTCAACATAAACATATTTTCTTTAACTTCCTCGCTCATATTTTGTTAATACCAAAACGTTTGGGTTTTAAACGTTATTTGATTTGGCACGCGTAAATTCTCCATATAAAGTAACGTTATGTTCCACATTTTAACTTCTATTTCATGTGGTTCATTGGTCAATGGACAATTACAAAGTTAGAAATAACAATAAAAGCTCCCAACTGGTCAATGCTCTTCGGGGAAAAATTGGTGTCCTTTACACCATAACGTTTTATCTGATCTTGATGCAAATAGACCAACTAATGTTTTCACTGCTCATTTTTAAAATCTGTTCAGCGAATCAGTTTTTGGTGAATTATTTCTAAAAAAGCACGTATTGGTGATCGTAGTTATTTATATCTCTCTAAAACCATTGGTCAAAAGTTTGATGTAAACACTTTCCTTAAAAGGTAGATTCTTCGACCTGTTCAATCTGCTTTTCAATAGTTTCAATTGGGTTTAAAATATGCTTTTACTTTATTTTGCCGGTTTACTTGATATTTTGATTTGTGCTTTCAGTTCTTTCTAACGAGAAAACAGCTTTTTAGCTCACCGGACCCGAAGGGTCATGTGAGCTATTGTCATCACTTGTCGTCCGTCGTCCGTAAATTTTTTAAAATGTTAACTCCTCTAACACCATGAGTCCAATTACAACCAAACTTAGTATGGTTGTTCATTAGCATTCGGTGCTTAGAACTGATTTGGGGATTCGTCCTAAAACATGGCCGCCATGGCTAAAAATAGAACATAGGGGTTGCAGTTTTTTTGCAAATTACTCAAAACGGCTACAGATATCAAAATTTTGGTTGAATAAAAGTGATTAGAACCTCAAGATCTACCTACCCTGAAATTTTGAAGAAAATCCAACAACCCATGTAGGAGTTATTGCCTTTTTGTGATTTTTTTTGCAAATTTTGCACCTGTTTTGCACAAAAATTTTGATAGGGAACAAAATTGATCAGCACCTCAACATCTACCAGCTTTGAAATGTTGGAGAAAATCCAACAACCCATGTAGGAGTTATTGCCCTTTTTGTGGATTTTGTGCACATTTTTCACCTGTTTAGCCCAATATCTTGAAAACTATAGATTTTGATTGAGAACAAAAGTGATCAGCACCTTAAGATCCACCATATTGTCAGATGACCCCCTTATTAATTTTATGACCCTTTCAATGTCAAATAGATTTTGCATAATAACCTTTACTTCAGGCACATATGTAAGGTGAGCGATTCAGGCTCCTGTGAGCCTCTTGTTTATTAGTTGTAGAGTTGGAGAAGTTTCATCAGAACCTCACCATCCATGCCTCTATTTAAATAATTTATATTTCAGGTTCAAAAATCCTCTTCAAACTTGAACTTTTACACACAACCCTCCATTGGCCGTTACAAGTTATCTAAATAATATATACTTAACACAGGAAAGATCGTTATGGTCAGTAACGTCCCCAGTTTGGTATTTTTTGTTTAATGTTCTATGCTCTTCATAATCATACAGTGTTTAGCATTTTCAATATTTTTGGTAGAGCGCCTCTGATGAGTTTTGAATAGACAAAACGCGCGTCAGGCGTAGCAAAATTTATTGTCTGGAACTTTGTTGTCATTTGTATTTCGAAATGAATACATTGTTTAGATAATAATAGAATAATGGCTAAATAGAATGTTTGTTGCCTTAATGATATTATATTATGCTAGAACATTAGGATACTGTCTTATATTATGACGACCATTTGATATACCAAGAAGACACTTTACTACAACATGACGTCATATTTCTATATCACGAAGACACTTTACTAGATTAGTAAGACATCTTGATATACCATTAAGGCAGTTGGTTATTTCATGAAGACATCATACTTAACCATTACGGTATTTTAATATATGACAAAGAAAGACATTTTGATAATTCACTAAGACATTTCATTATATTACTAAGACATCATTATATATTACTTAGACATTGTGATAAATTCACGAATTTAAAATTTCCATAAACACTGAAGTCCACAGGATCTAAATTTCCTGTTTGTTTTCCTGATCTGTTAATTTATTCCATACCTATAAGTATGTTTCTCGGGTGTTTGATTTTAAGATGCCATACTAAGATTTACACGAAAATACCTTGCAAAATTTGTATGTTTATAGTAATAAGTAGAAACTAGGGATGACAACGATTAACCGGTTAACCAGTTATTCGGTCGGAAAGATAGTAACCTATGGAACGTCATAGTTGACTAATGATACACAAACACATATCATTAAGGCAACAAACATTCTATTTAGTCATTATTCTACACCATTAAGACATTTTGTTAAACTATATTGACACTAATAAACATCACTAAGCCATTCTTTTAAACTATAAAGACTTTGGAATGCACCATTTAACGATCATGCTAGAACATTAAGATATTGTCTTATATTATGATGGCCATTTAGTATACCATGAAGACACTTTACTACAATATGACGTCATATTCTATATCACAAAGACACTTTAATAGATTAATAAGACATCTTGATATACCATTAAGGAGTTGGATATTTCATGAAGACATCTTATTTAACCATTGCGGTACATTAATATATCACAAAGTCATCTCATTATACCACGAAGACATTTTAATATATCATCAAGACTTGTGTTTCCATGTTTAACATGTTGTCTGTTTTTGTCCCGTTCTTGTTGGTGTTTACTGGTTTTGTCTCTGCCCTTTCGGACTTTTGATATTCGGATACCCCATTGGTACCTCTGCTTCTTTCTTACTACATTATAAAGACCACATGTTGTACTAGAAAGACATTTGGTATATCACTAAGACATTTCATTATATTACTAAGACAACGTGATATATTACTTAGACATTCTGATATATCACTAGGCCACGTTTAAGAACCATTATATCATTGTGCTCTTCTATTATATCATAACAAGATACGCCGGCATTTTCGAAATAAACGTTCTTGTGTCTTGGGTAGCGCCTCATCACCCACTTCAATTAAGGTCACTGTGACCTATATTTTATGCGAAAACGACTATGGTTAAGTTATTGGTTAAGGGGTGAATGATATTTCACCATCAGATGTGTCGTGGGTACCGCTATACCACCCACTAGAAATTAGATCAATGCGGCTTATATTTTATGCATGAACGACTTTGGTTAAGGTCCATAGCTCAAATACAGTATTACATGTACATGCTGACGGTCAATTATATTACAAGGCCATCTGTGGAATAAGCAGAGGAAACAGTGGGGCATACGAATGTCAAAAATCCGAAAGAACAGAGACAAAACCAGTAAACGCAAACAAGAACAGGACAAAAACAGAAAACATGTAAAACATGGAAACACAAAAACAACTGAATACCGGTATCAATCAACAACGTGAACTCAAGTCGAAACGAGAGTGAACTCAGGTGCTCCGGAAGAGTAAGCAGTTCCTGCTTGCTATAGAACAATTGTCGCGTTACCAACTGTCAATTCAGTGTGTCAATCCGGTAAAGGAAGACAAAACAAAACCCTATGACAAACCAACAGCTGCACTCATCTGAGAAATCGAAATTCCATATTTGTTTGTAAGTGCATGATGGTTACAATTGCGTATTGATTTACAATGCATTTTCCATGGGGGTACCCTGGGTTTCGATTTGTTAAAAAAAATAGATCTTACTTGAATTTTAACATCTTTGGCAAAGAATTTTTGTGGTGACATGCATATGGTTTTTTTTAGCCAATAAACAATTTGGGTTCGTGCGGCGTTTATGGGCGTAATTTTTGGTCGAAAAAATGGGGATGCTTTTTTAACGTTATTTTAATTGCCCATTTTTACATTATAATAATTACATTCTTGTTTATAACGAGGATTTTAATTGGTTAATGGTTGAGTTTTATTTCTGTATAAAACTCAACAGCACGTGCTTCCTTGACAACGATTTGCGCGGAGTAATTTCAAAAACATAAACCATGCATTTCGTGTAATTTTTTCATGCAAGTATTTAATATATTTGATTGGAATTTAATTATATACAATGAATGCAATATTTTTGAGTTTTATTGGTGTGTAAAAGCGTGGACCTTTGCGCACATTTTCAGCGGAGCGCTACCGCGCTTCATTAAAAATGTGCTTAGGTCCACGCTTTTACACACCAATAAAACTCAAAAATATTGCATTCATTGTATAAATGAGTGCATAGATGACTTTAGAATTTCATTGCTAGTATTATTCCAAAGCTTGCTTGGTGCTATATATAGAAACAACAAATATATCAACCAATGAAAATAATTTCTGTATTTTCTCCTACGCTTTATGTTGGGTGTAAAAATTTGCAGGTGGCCGGGATTTGCTAATGCGCAATTGTAACCTGATGGTGTCTTCTGTAAAATCATTATAGTGAAGACAGAAACCGAGGAGCAACATAACCCTCTGGGAGCAATTTTTGCGTTAAACGTGACGCTCTGCTTAGGAAATCGATGTAAATCCCGCACGCTCTGGAGTAACGATTCAATTGAGATACGTAAACTCCATAAGCTGGAGCGGACGGAATGTTGCTACAAAAGAAGGGAAAGTTAACGATTGGAAAGTTGAAGTAATCACGTTTGTCATAGAGCTTTGTTGAAAGTATTCCCTGAGAGTCAATTTCAAGATGTAGATTTAAATATGAAGCAGACTTCCTAGAATCCATAGTGTCCTTAATCTCAAGTTCCTGAGGATATATAAGACAGAGAAAGTCACCGGATCGGGAATCGTTTAGTGAAATGACATCATCAATATAACGGAAAGTGAGTTTAAAAGAAAGAGCTAGTCTACGATCTTTTTGTTTAGAAGTGATTGTATGAAGTCTGCTTCATGTGAATGAAGAAACAAATAAGCAAGCAAAGGTGCACAATTAGTGCCCATTGCAATCCCTATTGTTTGCTGAAAAACAAGTCCACCAAACTGAACACATATGTTGTCTTGGTATAATCGACTACATGTATTTGTACATGTGTTTGAATTCCTCTTCAAAAAGATGCGTTTAATCAGTTGTGCCAATCGCGATTTCAGTTGTTCATGTGGAATAGAAGTGTTATGCGTGGAGAAATTGATTGTTTTGGTGCTGCTACAAGATGAAACTGATTTAAAGTAAAGAATCACCATCAGTTCTTTCGAATTCTTCAGTACACATATTTGATTGACACCATTTCTAGAATAACAACAATCGTAATATTTCTGTAGACCGGATTTTATTGCCATAAGTATTGAAGTCAACAGAAGAGGTTTAGTTGTACATTTTGATGACCCTGCAATGAAGCGCTGTTTGTATGGATTTATATGTAATTTAGGAATCCAAAACAGTGATGGAATGTCATTATTATTGGCACCAACAGATAGGTCGAAGGAGGAAATGACAGATTTGTGGTTGTCAATGATTTCCTTCATAGACAGTGTTGTAGCCGTGTATATGGTGCTATTTCTATACCTCTATGACGTCAATAATGGAGAGAAGGTCAGTTCAAACAGAAATAACTCTTTTCTTGGTCACAAACAGTGAAAAAAATGTTCATATCTTTTTTAAGTGTCAGTGATATATGATTTTTATTACTGCAAAATATAGTTGACAACAAAATAAATAGCATACGTACTTTATAAGGAAAAATCACTGATAAATATTTTTTAATATTGGTTTTTATTTGTTCGCTAAAGATTGATTATTTGGCGGGAAAGAACTTAACTAACATTTTTCTATGTGAAATTATGGGGTTTTAAAGATTTTTTTTATAAGTATCACACGTTTCAGGTTTTATATAAAGTTTTCCTAGTTGTTTTCCCATTATATCTATGAAATCATTTAAGATTAATTGATGCAATTGAAAAACATAACAAAGTTTTAGATGGCCATAGCATAGAAAAAGGTCGGTAACCCTATGGCGTTTTCTTCTTCCTATTGTTCTTGGAATAGCTTAAGCCTTTTACTTGCAAAGTTTGAACAAAATACCACCGGTAGAAATGATTTGGTCTTTAAGCAATCAACAAGTGAGAAAAAAAAAACTGTTTGAGAAGTTATTAGGTCGCCACTTAAAATCATGTTTATACGACTGCATTTTTTTTGCGATCTTACTATGTAATTGGTATTGTCGTTGTCGGTATCTGTGCACAATATAGTTTCAGTGCGATAACTTAAGTTTTGGTTGACCAATTGCTATAATATTTTGGTAAGATGTAGGAAGGTTTGTATTACATTTGAAGTATGTGACCCTTAGCGGACAAAAATGGGTGTTTTAACAAAACTGCTCTTACATACAATTTTGATCATTCTTTTTTTTTCATTGTATTCCTCAAAAAATTATGTCAACAAAATGTAACTACAGTTTAAATGTATCTTGTACTGTTTCATTGCTACAAAGGATAAAAAGCATTTTAAAAAATGGAACTGTAGTCTAAGATTTGTGAATGCAACTAGAAAATGTGCCTATGAGTCACAGGATGGCTCTCCTGTTCTTGAAAAATCATTGACCTACAAAATGAATAACCTGGGTTATGGACCTTAACCAACGACGTTCATGCATAAAATATATGTCACAGTGACCTAATTTCTTGTGCGTGGTGTAGTCCTACCCACGACCCATCTAGTGGTCAAATATCATTGACCCCCAACAGCTAGTATCAAGTAATGGACCTTAACCAAGAACTTAACCAAAGTCATGCATGCATAAGATATAGGTCACAGGGACCTAATTTCTAGTGGGTGGTGTCATCCTACCAAAGACACATCTAGTGGTGAAATATTATTTACCCTCAACATTTAATATCCGAGTTATGGACCTTATCCAAGAACTTAACAAAAGTTGCTCATGCATAATACATATAGGTCACAGTGACCTAGTTTCTAGTGGTTTGTGTATCCTTACCCAAGGCCTATCTAGCGTTGAAATGTCATAGACCCCCAACCTTAAGTATCCGAGTAATGGATCTAAACCAAGAACTTAACCAAAGCCATTCATTCGTGAAATACAGGTCACAGTGACCTCATTTCTAGTGAGTGGTGTCACCTTACCAAAGACACATCTAGTGGTGAAATATCCCACGTGTGACTTATATTAAATGCATGAACGACTTCGATTAATTTCTTGGTTAAGGTCCATAACTTGGATACTAGACGTTGGGGGTCAATGATATTTCACTACTAGATGTGTCTTAGGTTAAGTGACACCACCTACTAGAAATTAGGTCACTGTGATCTTTATTTTACGCATGAATGACTTTGGTTAAGTTCTTGGTTAAGGTCAATATCTCAGATACTACATGTTGATAACCAATGGTATTTCACCACTAGATGTTTCTTGGGTAACATGACACCACCCAATAAAAATCATGTCCATGTGATCTATATTTTATGCATGAACGACTTCGGTTAAGTTCTTGTATAATATCCATAATTTGGATACTAGATGTTGTGGGTCAATGATATTTCACCACCAGATGTGTCTTGGGTCAGGTGACACCATCCAATAGAAATGAGGTCACTGTGACCTACATTTTACGCATGAATGACTTTGGTTGAGTTCTTGGTTAAGGTCCATATCTTGAATACTACATGTTAGGGGTCAATAATATTTCACTACTCGATGAGTCTTGGTAACATGGCACCACCCACCAGAAATAAGGTCACTGCGACCTAAATTTTACACATTAACACTTTTGATCAATTTCTTAGTAAAGGTCCATATCCCAGGTAATACACATTGAGGGTCAATGATATTTCAAGAACGGGAGTGCCATCATGTGGCTCATAGACACGTGTTCTAGTTTTTCAAGTTTCAACCACAGATGTTCAAAATTTAATCCATATTCACGACAAATACACATTCAGGCATTTCACTCCACAATGGATAAAAGCTAAGAATCCCGAAAATGTTAAATTTCTGAGGCTCGTACTCCCTTAATAGCCTTTGGCTCAAAGTACCACTGATGTTTTTTAACTGAAAAGCGTATCAGTCATATAAAGCAAACATAAGATAATGATGATTGCAAGAATTAACCAATAACCCCTCAAACTAAATGTAGCAGTGATTTTTAATACAGCAAACGTTCGTGCAGTTTGATTGCAGTTTTATTTTACGCTGTTCAGAATTTAAAAACTAATCTGTGAATAAAAGTTTTATTTACAGCTGCATTAATTCAAATATAAGACAAATGTTTTCATATAAACAATATTCAAATATTAAAAAAGATACATTTCAATACATGATCATTTGCATCAGATAATATTTATAACATGAATGACATGTATAAAATTATTCATTTTGAGTAATATTGTTTAGAATGACCGGTCGGTGCAAGATACTTTTTGTACCAATACATACATTTGCTGGGGATGTTTTGTGACAATTTTGATTGTATTTTGCACTTTTAAGAGAGATAAAAACATTTTTTAGAGGATTTGTATGACGAAAAGCTAAAATATAAGACTTTATAGAACATGACCAAAATTTATAAGGAAATATAGGATTTATTGGACAGCTATGACCCATACATTGAAAGATTTCAAAAGACTTCATGAAAATGTAATACACATTTAATTTCTTTTATTGATTCGTTATCTACAAGACAAAGACCATGTATAAATTAGTGACAATGAACCCATTTCTTATTACAGCTGAGCACAATACATTCATTAAGTACTGTAAACGTACTTATTTTCGCGTGGTATTTATTTTTACGGATTTAGCGGTCACTTAATTTCCGCGAAAATAAATACCCGTGAAATTAAATACAATATTTTTGGAAGAAAATATTAACCTTTCTTATTGGCTAGAGTGTACTCTCGATGTTGAAAGTAACGGTTCTAGGTCATGTATGTGAATGCCAAACATCAAAGGGATTGTTATCAAACATCTTTACAATCGACCCAAGCTAACCTTGATTTATTGTACACAACCTTTGACCTTTCCAATACACACTAGAAGTGAATGACCCAAGCTGACCTGATCTTTAACCATTCAATTGTGTGATAATCGATAACAGTTTTAAATGACAGACGGATAATAGAATTTTAGCCACAATAAATTTTGATCGTTAATTGGGTTTCTGAGTAATTAGTAAATCAATAATGCGCTTCAATTTATAATTGACCAACAAACATATTTACAAATACGACATTTGAAAGAAATTAAATTAAATATTAAAGAACTTACAAATTCATAGCCTCAATGAATTAGTCAGTTGTCGTCAGTATTTATTTTTAATCACGAATTATTAAGAAAGGCGCGTTATTTTAAGTTGAACTTTCAATCATTAATCCGCGAAAACCGCGAATGGTCAATGAAAAAAACCGTGAAATTAAGTACCCGCGAACTTGTTTCAAATAAGGAAATCGCGAAAATAAGTACCCGCGAAAATAAGTACGTTTACAGTAATTCATCAAAAGCATTATAATGTTCTCCATCTTCTTCAATCAAGCGCTCCTGAATGTCTAACAAATTTTCCTTTAACATGTAATTGTGTAGAGTCAAGTGATCTCACTGCATTGTTATCGGACATGGGCTTGTCAGATATCAAGTCCATGACTCTTGAGGTAAATTACCTCCAAATTGACAGTCCTGAAGAGAAAAATGTGTAACAAAGACTACCGTGTGGTCCATTTTTTCTTTAAGAAAATTGTCCATATTTTAGTGATTGTTCGATAATATTCGTACACATGATATTGACTTACAAAAGTCCCTCATTTCTGGTGTCACAATATCATAACCAGTGGATATGTAGTGTACTATGGAATGAATCTGATGACCATTTCTTCATGCATGTCCACACACTTGGGCCTATTGTTCCAATCCATGTGATGAAACCCAATGAACAATAGAGGCAATTTCAGGTTTGTCATGGTAACTTCTTTAAAATCTGGATTATTTGAGAAGAGTAGAGAAATTATCAACCATTTAAAAGTTAAATTTTGTATTCATCTCTGTTCAGAAAAGGTATTTTTTCCGAGAATCACAGTTATACAGGAAAGGGCAAAGACAAAACAAGTTAACACCAACAAAAACGGAACAAAAACAGTCAACTCCAGTTGTCACGAAAGTGAACTCAGGTCCTCCGGAAGAGTAAGAAGACACTTAAGTAGATCCTGCTTGTTATAGCACTCCCATTGCGTTGCCATCAATTTTCAGTTTAAATCCGGTAAAGGAAGACAAAACAAAACCCTATGACAAACCAACATCTGCACTCATCTGGGAGAAATGGGAATTATAGTGATTGGTCTATAATTTTGTGAATCTTTTGTGTCTCCCTTATTTTTTTATAAAAGGGAATAACATACCCAACTAACCATCGTATTGGAATTTCTCCATAATCAAAAATAAAGATAAACATTTTTACATAAAAAAATATCACAAGTACTCTTTATGTATTCATTTATAATCTTGTCATCATCACATGCTTTGTTATTCTTAAGACTTTTAACACATTTTCTAATCTTCTCCTTTGTAATTGCTTCGATTAATAAGTTATCAGGTACATTGCCATTTAGCCACAATTTGTCACAAGGGGGGGGGTCGTCAAGATTAGAAGTGTTTAGATATTTGAAAAGTAAAAAAAAACACCGATAGGTTCATTATTACTTTTAATTTGCCTGTTGCCATTGATAATCTTTCACTATTCTTTTGAATTTCTTTTTCTAGATTATCTATCTTTTTTCTAGATTGCATTATATACTCTGTTATCCATATGCTTCCTGTAACTTTGTTCGACCAGTCTTATATTTTCTCTATTATTACTTTTCTTATTTATCTTATATATTCTCTTTAAATATCTGAATTATTTTCTATGGTTTGAACACACATTGTCAAACCATAGTTTGCTTGTCTTGGGTTTTGTCTTAGTTTTACTTGGTATGAAAGTGCCTATCACTTGCTTGTTCTACTGAACTCAAGATAACAGTGTTAAGTTTTCTATATTTTCTATGTTACCGCTAACTCATCAGAGGACTGTTCTGTTAATATATCGTTTACTTTTGTCCTGTCTATGGAAGCAATTAAATCTGCTTCTTATTTCTTGTGACCACTTTTTTATATCCTAGTTCTCTCTTATTAAGTCTTTTATCAAAGAATTTTGTTCTTATGTAATCTTGTAGATATATTCTTTATCATTAATGGACCTCTAAGTCTTCTTAACAGGGATTAGCATAAGGTGTAAATGGAGGGTCCCCTAATAAACGTTCTAGGTGGCCCATCGATATTCTTACCAAGTGTGCTATGTTAGAACAATTGTCTCTATAGGAAACCTTTTAAGTCCCAAGTTCGATTGGTCAATACCTGTAAAATGGACAAATCTGCAAGGTAGTTGAAAACTGAAATTTTAGCGTCATTCTGCCTGACGCTCTCATTTAATAAACATCTTACAACTTGCAGATTGTGACTATTTTCAGGTGAGTAATTCTTTTGATTTAATTCTTTTGTTAAAAGTTTACTAGAAAGTTTTTTTTGTAATGAGTTTATTTATGTTTTTCTTTTATTCCGAAAAAGGATATCTTTATAGCTAATAGGTATTGTCAAGTAATAGAGGTTTCTTAAGTCCCGTCACTCAGGAGTGTAAATAGTACTATTCTGTATATAAGTTTTAGTGTTCTTTTTCACTTTGATTTGGATTGTCTTGTTTAACATTCATTGAGTCAAGAGGTTTGGAGTTCGTTTAAGGAAAACAATCATTTGACTAAGTTTTCAGCAAAGGGAGATAATTTTAGTTTTGCTTCAAATTGTGCAAATAAACATGAGCATTTTATCGAGAAAAACTCCAATTGGATTGGCAATTGGTAGGTTTAGTTCATTAGCAGTAACAACTCTAGTCACAAAGCGTAAGAAAACGAATATTTCACTATCATGTTTTCGCAATCGCTTTCCAAGCATTAGCAATCATTGAGGTCCCTGCTGGTACATGCCCTGAAAATCATAGAGTCGACACTGTTAGTTGTGCATTATTTAAACTTCACTCATCGCAATACCAACAAAACTTCAATCGGCAGAACATCACCCAAAATCTCTATTGTCACACAAGACTCATCAGAGACGCACTAACAAAAGTTGAAATTTCCCAAAACACTATAGGAATATGAAGAGCGTAGAACAGCAATACCAAAAATGCCCAAAAAAATGCCGAATTAGAGAACGAAATTATTACTAATACCAACCTATGTCTAGGGTAGGAAGAACCTTAGGGTTTTGACACTTTTGATGAGCATAAAACAACTAATTATAAACCAAAAATGCTGAACATGAAAACCAAATCAAGACTAAGACCAACCTATGTTTGGGGTAATTAGAACCTAAGGGTTTTGACAATTTTGAATTTTAAACAGAATATTTATAGATTTGATGTGTTCTTCAACACACAGGTGTAGATACCGGAGCGGGCTTACCTCGGGAAATTAAAACTCCGTCAACAGCGTTACCCATCACGGATGTTAGAAATATAAATAACTCACAATAAATTTTGCTACTTGCTACACCTGACGCATGTTTCGTCTTTTCAATACTCATCAGCTAAGAATCCCGAAAATGTTAAATTTCTGAGGCTTGTACTCCCTTAATAGCCTTTGGCTCAAAGTACCACTGATGTTTTTTAACTGAAAAGCGTATCAGTCATATAAAGCAAACATAAGATAATGATGATTGCAAGAATTAACCAATAACCCCTCAAACTAAATGTAGCAGTGATTTTTAATACAGCAAACGTTCGTGCAGTTTCATTGCAGTTTTATTTTACGCTGTTCAGAATTTAAAAACTAATCTGTGAATAAAAGTTTTATTTACAGCTGCATTAATTCAAATATAAGACAAATGTTTTCATATAAACAATATTCAAATATTAAAAAAAAGATACATTTCAATACATGATCATTTGCATCAGATAATATTTATAACATGAATGACATGTATAAAATTATTCATTTTGAGTAATATTGTTTAGAATGACCGGTCGGTGCAAGATACTTTTTGTACCAATACATACATTTGCTGGGGATGTTTTGTGACAATTTTGATTGTATTTTGCACTTTTAAGAGAGATAAAAACATTTTTTAGAGGATTTGTATGACGAAAAGCTAAAATATAAGACTTTATAGAACATGACCAAAATTTATAAGGAAATATAGGATTTATTGGACAGCTATGACCCATACATTGAAAGATTTCAAAAGACTTCATGAAAATGTAATACACATTTAATTTCTTTTATTGATTCGTTATCTACAAGACAAAGACCATGCATAAATTAGTGACAATGAACCCATTTCTTATTACAGCTGAGCACAATACATTCATTAAGTAATTCATCAAAAGCATTATAATGTTCTCCATCTTCTTCAATCAAGCGCTCCTGAATGTCTAACAAATTTTCCTTTAACATGTAATTGTGTAGAGTCAAGTGATCTCACTGCATTGTTATCGGACATGGGCTTGTCAGATATCAAGTCCATGACTCTTGAGGTAAATTACCTCCAAATTGACAGTCCTGAAGAGAAAAATGTGTAACAAAGACTACCGTGTGGTCCATTTTTTCTTTAAGAAAATTGTCCATATTTTAGTGATTGTTCGATAATATTCGTACACATGATATTGACTTACAAAAGTCCCTCATTTCTGGTGTCACAATATCATAACCAGTGGATATGTAGTGTACTATGGAATGAATCTGATGACCATTTCTTCATGCATGTCCACACACTTGGGCCTATTGTTCCAATCCATGTGATGAAACCCAATGAACAATAGAGGCAATTTCAGGTTTGTCATGGTAACTTCTTTAAAATCTGGATTATTTGAGAAGAGTAGAGAAATTATCAACCATTTAAAAGTTAAATTTTGTATTCATCTCTGTTCAGAAAAGGTATTTTTTCCGAGAATCACAGTTATACAGGAAAGGGCAAAGACAAAACAAGTTAACACCAACAAAAACGGAACAAAAACAGTCAACTCCAGTTGTCACGAAAGTGAACTCAGGTCCTCCGGAAGAGTAAGAAGACACTTAAGTAGATCCTGCTTGTTATAGCACTCCCATTGCGTTGCCAACAATTTTCAGTTTAAATCCGGTAAAGGAAGACAAAACAAAACCCTATGACAAACCAACATCTGCACTCATCTGGGAGAAATGGGAATTATAGTGATTGGTCTATAATTTTGTGAATCTTTTGTGTCTCCCTTATTTTTTTATAAAAGGGAATAACATACCCAACTAACCATCGTATTGGAATTTCTCCATAATCAAAAATAAAGATAAACATTTTTACATAAAAAAATATCACAAGTACTCTTTATGTATTCATTTATAATCTTGTCATCATCACATGCTTTGTTATTCTTAAGACTTTTAACACATTTTCTAATCTTCTCCTTTGTAATTGCTTTGATTAATAAGTTATCAGGTACATTGCCATTTAGCCACAATTTGTCACAAGGGGGGGGGTCGTCAAGATTAGAAGTGTTTAGATATTTGAAAAGTAAAAAAAAACACCGATAGGTTCATTATTACTTTTAATTTGCCTGTTGCCATTGATAATCTTTCACTATTCTTTTGAATTTCTTTTTCTAGATTATCTATCTTTTTTCTAGATTGCATTATATACTGTGTTATCCATATGCTTCCTGTAACTTTGTTCGACCAGTCTTATATTTTCTCTATTATTACTTTTCTTATTTATCTTATATATTCTCTTTAAATATCTGAATTATTTTCTATGGTTTGAACACACATTGTCAAACCATAGTTTGCTTGTCTTGGGTTTTGTCTTAGTTTTACTTGGTATGAAAGTGCCTATCACTTGCTTGTTCTACTGAACTCAAGATAACAGTGTTAAGTTTTTCTATATTTTCTATGTTACCGCTAACTCATCAGAGGACTGTTCTGTTAATATATCGTTTACTTTTGTCCTGTCTATGGAAGCAATTAAATCTGCTTCTTATTTCTTGTGACCACTTTTTTATATCCTAGTTCTCTCTTATTAAGTCTTTTATCAAAGAATTTTGTTCTTATGTAATCTTGTAGATATATTCTTTATCATTAATGGACTTCTAAGTCTTCTTAACAGGGATTAGCATAAGGTGTAAATGGAGGGTCCCCTAATAAACGTTCTAGGTGGCCCATCGATATTCTTACCACGTGTGCTATGTTAGAACAATTGTCTCTATAGGAAACCTTTTAAGTCCCAAGTTCGATTGGTCAATACCTGTAAAATGGACAAATCTGCAAGGTAGTTGAAAACTGAAATTTTAGCGTCATTCTGCCTGACGCTCTCATTTAATAAACATCTTACAACTTGCAGATTGTGACTATTTTCAGGTGAGTAATTCTTTTGATTTAATTCTTTTGTTAAAAGTTTACTAGAAAGTTTTTTTTGTAATGAGTTTATTTATGTTTTTCTTTTATTCCGAAAAAGGATATCTTTATAGCTAATAGGTATTGTCAAGTAATAGAGGTTTCTTAAGTCCCGTCACTCAGGAGTGTAAATAGTACTATTCTGTATAAAAGTTTTAGTGTTCTTTTTCACTTTGATTTGGATTGTCTTGTTTAACATTCATTGAGTCAAGAGGTTTGGAGTTCGTTTAAGGAAAACAATCATTTGACTAAGTTTTCAGCAAAGGGAGATAATTTTAGTTTTGCTTCAAATTGTGCAAATAAACATGAGCATTTTATCGAGAAAAACTCCAATTGGATTGGCAATTGGTAGGTTTAGTTCATTAGCAGTAACAACTCTAGTCACAAAGCGTAAGAAAACGAATATTTCACTATCATGTTTTCGCAATCGCTTTCCAAGCATTAGCAATCATTGAGGTCCCTGCTGGTACATGCCCTGAAAATCATAGAGTCGACACTGTTAGTTGTGCATTATTTAAACTTCACTCATCGCAATACCAACAAAACTTCAATCGGCAGAACATCACCCAAAATCTCTATTGTCACACAAGACTCATCAGAGACGCACTAACAAAAGTTGAAATTTCCCAAAACACTATAGGAATATGAAGAGCGTAGAACAGCAATACCAAAAATGCCCAAAAAAATGCCGAATTAGAGAACGAAATTATACCTAATACCAACCTATATCTAGGGTAGGAAGAACCTTAGGGTTTTGACACTTTTGATGAGCATAAAACAACTAATTATAAACCTAAAATGCTGAACATGAAAACCAAATCAAGACTAAGACCAACCTATGTTTGGGGTAATTAGAACCTAAGGGTTTTGACAATTTTGAATTTTAAACAGAATATTTATAGATTTGATGTGTTCTTCAACACACAGGTGTAGATACCGGAGCGGGCTTACCTCGGGAAATTAAAACTCCGTCAATAGCGTTACCCATCACGGATGTTAGAAATATAAATAACTCACAATAAATTTTGCTACTTGCTACACCTGACGCATGTTTCGTCTTTTCAATACTCATCAGAGGCTCTCTACCAAAAGTTGATAATGAAAAACAATCTATGAATATGAAGAGCGTAGAACAACTATACCAAAATGCAAAAAAGAATATGACTAAGACCGACTTATGTCTGGGGTAGGAAAAAACTTGGGGTTTTGACAATTTTGAAGAGCATAAAACAATTATAACAAAAATGCCGGACAAGAATACCAATTATGACTAAGACAAAGCCATGTTTGGGGTAGGAAGAACCTTACGGCTTTGACAATTTTGAAATATAAACGGATAATTTATAGCTTTGATGTGCTCTTCGACGCCGGAGCGGGCTAACCTACATTTAAACTACATCAGCAGGGCTAACCATCATGAATTTTAAAAAATATAAATTACAACAAATTTCCAGACAATAGAATTTGCTATGCTGCCAGACGCGCGTTACTTCTACTAAAAGCTGAAATTGCTTAACGCTATATGAAATATATTTTTTTAAATATATCCATGTGTTCAACTAATAGAGAACTTTCAAAAAAGAACTAAATAGAAGAATTTCTGGAGGGCATTTCGATAATTAGAAGTTCCGAAGTCTGACCCACCAAATAATATGCACTTGATACATTTTTTGTAAAAGATATCTGTTATCAATAACTATTTATTAAAAAAATCAATTGTGCAAAACAAATCCTTGTAACATTCTGGGACGACATTAAGAGGGGACTCAGTGTTTCCCCAGCCTTCAAAAAGGGCATGGTAAATTATTTAAAAAAGGGCATATGAAACTCGCCGCAGCCACCTGAAAGGGCACATTATTCTACTCCTATAATATAGGAGGTCTCATACTTCGACCTTCCTAACACTAATTTTCAATGCGCAACTTCCGACCTGATTTTGGTGGGAACATTTTAAGTCACTTTGCATAACTTCCCAAGTGTATTTTCACATACTTAAGGTTCTGTTGTATTGATAAATGCAGCTATGCTTATTTATTAACTTACTCTCAAAAATCCATGTTTAAAAGATTGATTTCTTAAAGATTTCTAATTTATTGTGGGCACCCTATTTAATAACCCTTTTCCAAAGGGAAGTGGCTTCTGCTCTGGTTAATTTGTATTACGCAAAATAAACTTACAAAACGAAACTAAAATATTCACATAACCAGCTTAAGTAAATATAGTTTTGTTTCACTATTTTTAGCTGACACATTCTTGAATCTGTATTTGTTGACCCTTAGCAAAATGTAAAATGGCCGCTTAATTTTAATAATTTTGACAATTTGTAAACTTTTAATGAATTGGATACTATATGGTACACTCAAATGTCAAAATTTGACCTACTTTTATGCAAAAATCAATAATAGATGATCCATTGGATGTTGGAGGTTAGGATGGCAACAAGTCGAAAAATAGCATGTCGTCCAACCTCCGATGTTGTTGGAGTAACATTAGTCATTCACTCACCCATTATTAAGGCACGACATTATGCATAAACATTTATTGTTCTCTATACTGTGATAAATCTTTAGAAAGGGCTTTAAGGCTGTCCACCAGACTTCGCTGTCACTGCCTGGACTGTCCATTGCAAGCTATTGTCATCTGGACATTGCAATATGGTCTGAAATATAAAAAAGATAAGAACATTTCAGACAATTAAAAAGTAAGATATAAAATTGATCTACATGCATGAGGGCATTTTAACGACCAAGTAAATGGAAACATTTTTATTTTTACACAGTGGTCTAACAACGTGTTTGATCTCATTTTCGATTTAAATAGATGAACTTTAAAGTTTTAAATACCTTAGAAAGAAGAAGTATATCAGCTTCTTGCATTTTATACCCTAAAGTGGTTTTGTTGTGGCGGTAATCACGATCTGGTTCTATTAGCGTTGATTTTAAATCCAGTTTAGCAAACTGATCGGGGAACCAGTCAATGTGAGATTCAAAATAAAAAAGAGGCCCATGGCGCTTAATATTTACAACGAAAAGGGCACAAAAAGGGCGACGAAACATTTATTCCTTTATGGATTCCGTGATGTCATTTCCTTGTTAGTGTGTTTCAAGCGCTCCTTCAGCAGACCAAAACAACATTCAGATTCTGTCAGGTTTGTTAGAATTTCAGAATATCAGTGTTTAATTTGTAATATTGGTAACAAAAGGTTCATTTAGAAACCTGGAGGAAAAAACGGTAAAGTAAAAAATATCATGCAGGCCTGAGGCAAGTGAGTAAAACCCCACTGGATGGCACTCTACCTTCATTTCCAGGCAAGACCCTTTTATTTATTCATCATAATGAATAAGTCGTTGTCAGTGAAAGGTTCAAATATAGAAAATAATGAGTTGTGGAATAAGTGTACGCGACACAGCCCACAATTAAACGGCAATTTAGAAAAACCACTATGGACAACCGCCAGCAGCCTTCAACGAGGCCATTTGGCACTGCTCGCGGTTCTGCAATTGGCCCATGGTCTAAATAAAATGCATATAATTCAAATCCAGCCCTGAAATAGTCACAGATAGACCCCCTTCTTAAACAAGGAACAGAAAACATCAAAAAGACAAGTACAAACGAAAGCTTTGTCAAAGATTCCTGGCTTAGGACAGGCACATGTAATATGTAGCGGGGTTAAACTAGTTTTTTGGGCCCAACCTTCCCCCCTATCAATATTCCAATACAAAGCACAAAAACTAAACACACAATAAAAATCAAATCGATCAAAGTCCAATTCCACTATAGAGAACCTAAGACAAAAAACAAGAACAAACAAAAGGACGGTAAAGGAACTCACCATAGATCACTCGCTGTTACTGACAGCTAGCTGAGAATCATCAATCGACTGATGTAAAAAAAAACCAAACGTATCGATTTTAAATCCGACACAACACTTCAAACAATAATGATTCAGTGAAGTGTCATCACACAAAACCGACACGCTTGATCGCTATAATGCTTGAAAATTACAATAGTAAAAACGTTTATGGAAGTTTTAAAGCAAGTATCAAGTTATCAATATTTCTGCCAAAATACACTTAATTCAAAGATTTAACCAAGATTTTCAATTCATATCGTTTCCGTAATAAATTTTGAAGCCAATTTTTCATTTCTAAAGGATTGCTTTTAAGTTTGTGAGCTTTATAAAAAACATTACCATAAAATTCAGGATGTGATATTCATTTCACTATAAGAAAACGACATGTACAATCAAATTTTTCAATAAGAGATCGACACTTGTGGAAGAATTTAGAAAAAGATTTTACTAATTTGTGGTATCGATAACCTTGTTTTAATAATTTTTCAGTAATAAAACTGTTTTTATTATTAAAATCAGAAACACCACTGCAGATCCGAGCATGTCAATGTAAACCCCGTGTGACGGCGCTAGTGGAACATCTCCTTCAAGAAAAGGGAAATTTATAATAGGGAAGGTAAAGTCGTCACGTTTATCATATACTTTGGTTTGCAATTTTCCGTCAATAATACTTTAATCTAAATCTAAAAAAGGACATCTATCACCGGTGACGTTAGATTTGTTCAAGGTTAATTCAGAAGGATAGATATCTGTAATAAAATTAGAAAATGAAGGATTGTTGAGTGCAAGAATGTCATCTAATATCTAAAAGTATAATTGAATGTTTCGATAAGGTCTGTTTGTTGGGGTGTTTTGGAATTTAGCCATAAAATGTGATTCATAACCGTATAGAAAAAGGTCGGCTATAAGTGGCGCACAATTAGTACCCATAGGAATACCAATTATTTGGCGATAAATTTGTTTACCAAAACGTATGTAAATATTATCTTACAAATATAGATTTGTCAAAACACCATTTAACCAAATATTCAAATTTCTTTTTAATCAGATTATGTGGAACGTTAGTATATAAAGTAGAAAAATCGTAACTTTCAACGATATGGAAAGTATTTTCAAATGCACGAAGCTTGTCCGAAACATCAAGAAGATTTTTTACGCTCCAAAAATAATTAATTCCACTATTTTTGAATACGCTTTCACAGTATTGAATAATAGATTCCTTCATAGTAATTAAAGTAAGAGATAGAACTTTGGAAATATGGGTTAAAGAACACTTACTAGAAGCAGAGATAAAACGAGATATATACGGATTTTTGTGCAATTTAGGTATCCAGTACATAGTAGGTAACTTAAAGTATGTCGGGGCACCTCGAAGTGCTGTGGTCGCTATGATATGATCGTCAATGATACCTGATTCTGTCGAATGCACGGGAACGAAAGTGTTCGATTTTTTTCGTGCATTAAAACCTCAAGGTAATACTCTCATACCACAACGACATTGTTAGCTGCTTTATCGGCGGGAACAAACACGTATCGCAAACCAAGTAAACGGATTTTTGACTTTATTCGATTACGGTAAGTATTAGGCCTAAAATCTACAAATGAATTTTGAAATTGGCTGATTCTGAGTTGAACAATTGTCATAAATTTATTAATAAAACGGTCTAGAGATTTTGAGTCGGTCCCTTCTCTCCTGATCCAAGATAAAAGCATTCCCATTATCTTTTATTCCTACACTTCCACCATTGCACCTAAGGTTTTCAACTATAAACAAGTGTTGCGGGATTTCCAAATCAATGACCTCAAAGCAAAACCTCCAGACTGTACCTGTGAAATGTCCCCATTCAAATATGGTCCCTCTGACCACGTTATCACTGGTGACCTCAACATCGTGGAAAATGACTTACTTCGCGATGTTTTGACTAAAGGACCTAAATATCGTGAGCCAAGACGAATCAACTGGAGCTATAATTTCAAAACAATTATGGATTCAGTTGAGGACTATGCAAGAAAATGGGCCAAAAAAGAACAGGAGAAAGAATGTGACGTTTTGTCAGAATGGGTAAAAGCTGTGAGGTCATTGGTTTTGAAAAGAATCAATTCTTTGAAAGGCTCAATGAGCACTAAGGCAACATCCATTTTCAGCAACGCTGATGTTGCCAAAACATTGTCCACCTTACATGACAAATATGTTGTTGTACCTGCAGACAAAGCACCAAATAACATCATTTTTGTGTGCAAGAGACACTATATTGACTGTTTGACAGCTGAATTGGGGGTTTGTTGTACCAGCAACAGCACCACATACAAGGCTACAACACTGTCTAAGGAAGAAATCATTGACAATCACAAATCTGTCATTTCCTCCTTCGGCCTTTCTGTTGGTGGCAGTAATGATGACATTCCATCCCTGTATTGGATTCTCAAATTACATAAAAATCCATACAAACAGCGCTTTATTGCAGGGTCATCCAAATGTACAACTAAACCTCTTTCAGTTTTGTTGACTTCAATACTTACGGCAGTAAAATCCGGCCTCCAGAAATATTACGACTGTTGTTATTCTAGGAATGGTGGATCCTGAAGAATTCGAAAGAACTCATGAAAATTCTTAACTCTAAATCAGTTTCATCTTGTAACAGCATCAAAACATTCGATTTCTCCACACTTTACACTTCTATTCCACATGAACAACTGAAATCGCGAAAAGAATGGAAAACGCAGGTACAAATTTCTTGTAGTCGATTATACCAAGACTTACTTTGTCATTAATGAGTCTAAGAAAAAGAACAAATTTACAGAAGACCAAATAATCGACATGCTCAACTTTCTTATTGACAACATATTTGTTCAGTTTGGTGGACGTGTTTTTCAGCAAACAGTAGGGATTCCAATAGGCACTAATTGTGCACCTTTGCTTGCTGATTTGTTTCTTCATTCATATGAAGCAGACTTCTTGCAATCTCTTCTAGACAAAAAAGACCGTAGACTAGCTCTCTCTTTCAACCTCATGTTCCGTTATATTGATGATGTCCTTTCACTAAACAATTTTCGATTTGGTGACGTTCTCCATCTCATATATCCACAGGAGCTTGAGATATAGGACACAACGGATTCTAGGAATTCTGCTTCATATTTAGATCTACATCTCGAAATTGACTCTCAAGGAAGACTTTCAACAAGGCTCTATGACAAACGTGATGACTTCAACTTTCCAATCGTCAACTTCCCCTTCTTGTGTAGCAACATTCCGTCCGCTCCAGCTTATGGAGTTTACGTATCTCAATTGATTCGTTACTCTAGAGCGTGCGGGACTTACATCGATTTCCTTAGCAGAGCGACACGTCTGACACAAAAATTGCTCACACAGGGTTATGTTGCTCCTTGATTGCTGTCTTCACTCAAGAAATTTTACAGAAGACATCATGCACTTGTAGACAAATATGGGATTTCGATCTCTCAGATGAGAGCAGATGTTGGTTTGTCATAGGATGTTGATTTGTCTTCCTTTATCGGATTTGACACGCTGAATGGACTATTGGCAACGCGACGGGTGTGCTATAGCAAGCAGGAACTGCTTACTCTTCCGGAGCACCTGAGTTCACTCTTGTTTCGACTGGAGTTCGCGTTGTTGATTGATATTCAGTTGTTTTGTGTTTCCATGTTTTGCATGTTGTCTGTGTTTGTCCTGTTCTTGTTGGTGTTTGCTGGTTTTGTCTCTGCTCTTTCGGACTTTGACATTCGGATACCCCATTGGTACCTCTGCTTCTTGCAATAAGAGAGAAGGGAAGTTTTGATACAGTTTAGACAGGAATTCCAATTAATTTTAGTGGGTGGTCTAAACTTTGGTCCTTTTTTTCAAGAAATCATAACCTCTCGGTCATTGACGATTGAAAGGTCTCCGGTAACAATATGATCACAAGGAGCATATCTGAAATCAGATTTAGCACAGTTGCATGACAAAGGAATATTCGTGTCTAGTTCTTCATCATTTGTAGTTGTTGTATAGTTAAAAATAATGTTACGTGTAGGTTTCTTATATTTATAAGATGCAATAGGCGGTTCGGTATTAGAAAAATAAGGTGGAATGAGATCTTGAATATTAGGGTCCATAAATATACTAGATATATTTATGAAGTCAAGTCCTCTATTAATGTAGGTTAATTTTATGATATGTCGAATGTGGTCTTCTGGGTTTTCAATTTAAGTAGATTTTATTCAGTTGATTTGTGTATTTCTTCATCTAACTTAGAAGTCTATATCATGCGTTTATTGACAACAAGTCAGTTGCCCAAATCTACATTGTAACTCGGCAATTTCCGGAAATCCGTTTTTAGCGGAAATAGCAGAGTGATGTTTAAATAGAAATCTTTGTATAAAGATAAATGAATGGATGAATGAAGGTTTTGCATTCATATTTTTTTTGCAGAACATATTATGGTGTATTTTCTATAAGCCAAGAGGTTAGATTGTTTTACTTGCTCCGTGCCTATTATTGTTTTGCTCCGTAAAAGTAGACGTGTTCCGGTTTTCTCGTCAGTATATTTCTGGCACATCTCAAAGCATGCATAATGCCATAGGGCTCGCATCTGCGAAGCTCGCTATTAAGAGTGTAGAGTAATTATACAAAAAATGCCGAACTAAAACACCCAACTATGTCTGGGTAGGAACAACCTTAATATTTTGACACTTTTGAAATTTAATCGGATAGTTTTAAGCTTTGGTGTTGTCTTCAACACAAAAGTGTTGATGTCGGGGCGAGCTTACCTTGAGGAATTAAAACTCCACCAGCAGCGCTAACCATTACGGGTGTTAGAAATATAAATTACGAGAGTTATAAAATAATGAAATTATAATATCACTATTAAAATTTATATATCATTCTAACCAAAGACATGACATAAGTCTGCAGTTAAGTACAGGCATCTACTGTAAACTTATCTGCCACTGAACCCTAAAACAAGCTACGGTTTTAAAGTAACTGGCAAAACACAAATTTCACAAAACGTATTTTGGCTGGCATTTTGAAACCGCGCAACCGCGTCACACACTTGTCGATTGCTGGATTGCTTATATTACGTTGACTTTGGATTATATTAGGTTGAAATAGCATTATACTATGTTGATAACTTATAATCTTGTTGGCCACTTTTTACATCATTAATTTGGTTTTTTTTCTGTCAATTTAAAGATGATAATTGTTAAAATGAGGTATTGGAAAACAGTCAAATATCCTGTTAAAGTCATTAGAAAGTCATGGATTTTTGGAACTGCAAATGTATTTTGAAACACACCTCCACTTTTCAGGGGTAAGATATAAAATTTAAGCCCACACTCTTTTTCATGGGTAAGTTACAAACTGTAAGCTTACACCCTCTTTTCATGGGTAAGGTATAAACTTTAACTGACATTTAAATTTTACGGCAAAGCTTTAAAAGCTACCCGACAATCTTATTGCCGCATATGTGACTTTTTGTCCAGACCCTCCTCGGCTCCATACTAGGTAAAAAATGAGGTTCATAAAAAATCTGTTTTTTTTTTATCGCCAGTTGGCAGTTTTGTAGCAAAACTTATGTATGGTTTATATCTACAGTCCACTATAAGTTAAGCCCCACCGTATATATTTTCATTATTACAATTTCAAAGTGAGTGAGTGAGTTGTTTTTTACGCCCGTACAACGCTAAATAGGAAATTTACAGGCGATGAACATGAAAAAGATGATAAAATGAACATGAAATGTTGATGATAAATGAAATATGGGGATGGGGTGGGACACAAAGGACCTGTAAATTTTGAAGATCCACAGGAAAAAATGGGGAGGTGGGTAGGGGCGGAAAATTTAGCCTATGTGGTGCACTACTAGGCGGTCCATAAAGGTTCTTTTACGTGCATGAAGCGTGGCACTCTCCACACACGTTTGTCCACTATGGTCAGCGGTCAGGGTTTCTGTATTATAGACCTGACAAACCCCACGGACGATGGCCACCCTATTCAGCCACTTAGGGTACACACTTGGTCGCTATGTGGGATGAGCACTGACCCGATGTTAAAATCCCAAGACCCTTAGTCGCCTCTTACGACAAGCTAGGCTCTGCTGTGGGCCTTTTCGCCACCCAGGCCCCGCACGTGACAAGATATATTTGAAGTGTGAATCTTTAAACACACATTTTGATGTAATATTAATTTTACACAAAACGGTATGCACCAGAGGGATCGAGACCACATTTAATTTTCCCTCTTTGTTCAATAAAAGAAAATTTCAATTTAAAAAAAAATGCACCTGCTCAAATCATATAGTTTTTTCTTATCGCCACAATTGCAAACAAAAAAATGTATCAAATTCTCCTTTTACAGATACCAAACTTTTTTGACAGTTGAAAATTCTAGGGTCCTAGAGGGGATAAAATCTGAGAGCTTCCGAAAAGCAAAACTCCTCCCTTTTTGTGCAACAAAGAGCTACCTTTCCCAATTGAATTTGGATTTTAAAGGATTTCATTAAATTTCATCATTACTGTGACATCAATTTGAGACCAAACCTGAATAGAACACACACACACAATACTTGTTCCTAGGTACTATTTTTAATAGAACTATATTCGTGGACAACGAAAATCCAAGGGCTATGATTGTGTACTCGTACCTATTAACCTCTGAAAACCCTCAACTACAAGGAAGAAAGTGTATATCTATCATGCCTAGTCAATTTTGAGTCAAATTACAAATTTTCAGGCCTGTCAGATGCTTTTCAAAATCAAAGTACTGAAAGTACTGGTAGCCGGGGTAATCTATACATTTTAAATTGTTTATGTGTAGCAAAGAATAGAAGTAAAAAGCTACTTTTTGTGTAAAAGGGATTTTCACAAGGATTCCAATTTAAAAAAAGATTTTGAAAATCAAACCAAAATTTTTTTTTAAGTTGATTTTATGGGCGTGGCCTGTCTTTGGTCCCTTGCAGCAATGTAACGGTGCAATATAAATGAAAAACCTTGACACATTTAGTTGACAGAATATAATGAAAATTGAATTAAAAATCATTTTCAAAATTGAATGAATAATAAAATTCTACAGCCATTTTGTCAATACACCCATTGTAGCCCCTTTTGGCTACAAACCCCACATACAACATCGTTTTTCCTTCAGTGGATATAATAATCATATCAAAGCTTCTTAACAATTAGCTGGCCTACTACAACTTTTTTTCTTGTGTAAAACTCTTTGCCTCAACAAACTCTAAAACATGAAGTTTTTGCCCCTTCAACCCTAAATTTCTCAAAAATGGTAAGAAATATTGCAATTCTGATTTTAAAAAGTAGACAGGAATTTTCACTAGGATTCCAATAAAAAAAAAAACATTTTACAAATCGGAACTCAAATAAAGAATCGGAAGTCCTCTTTTAAAATTTTGACACCCTGTTGCAATGTAATGAAACTATTGACACATTCAGTTGACAGAATTTAATGAAGAATTCAATAAAAAAAACTGTTTTTTTCTAAAACAGTGGGGGCCAAAACGCCCAAATACAATACCAACCTTCCTTTAGTGGTTAAAAACATCAAATCAAAATTTCATAAAAATCAATCTATATTTACTTAAAAGTTATTGCACGGAAACCAAATGTTCACAGACATCCCCACAACATTTTGTATCGCAAAAATTGTGCGGTCGTATATAAGGGTAATTGGATTGGCTGCATCACGACTCGAGTTTGGAAATGACCTGAATAAAAGTTTTTTTTTCTAGTGATATCGACGAACATCATTTATATACGCATATACAGTATGCCATTATCCCATTAGGCCAAATAAAGAACACGTGTGTTTCTATTACTTTTTTTGTTGACCCATTAGTTCCACTAATATACATGTATTAGGCAGATTTTATTCTGCAGGCCAACAGACAATTTCCTCTTTATAGTTTATTACAACTTTTTTTTCAGATGAGCAAGCAACATTTAATTCTAAGGCTAACCAAACACATTTTTTCTAATTAAAAGAGGAATAACTCATGAGAAGAGGTTGTGAAAATTATGTTGAATTGTAAACTTTTGTTGATGTATAAAGCTAAACAATTTAAAATGCATCAGATTTCTCTCATTCTACAGGTTGCCAATACCCCTCCTCCACATTACAACAGTTAAAAATTTACTTTGACAATAATCTGTCATTATTCATGTTGACTTTGTTCAACTCGAAACTCAAAATAGTATTATTATACCTACATATGAGATGCAACTTAAGCAAAATCTGTCCTGTAACTCCTGTAGAATATATCAATTTAGAATGACAAACAATCCAAATTTTCATCGAAACTTAAGCAGTACCAGAGAAGTCATACTTACAATGTATTGTTATGACCTCAAACTAACATCACGGCGAACATTCCTATTTTGATTTTCCTGTCAGCTTTATATGCAGGCGCGCAATCGAATATTCGCCCGTGAACGGTCAGCGCTGACCTTTGGATTTTTTTTGGAGGGCAAAGATACAATAAAAGTGTACTTAAAACGTCTTTAAATTGCCATAACTTTTTTTTGGTTTTTTTTAAGATAATTAAAAAAATTCCTTTAGGTTCTACAATTTTCAGAAAAAGATCGGTTTTGTAGTGCATCTTGAAAATAAATATATTCAGTGGTTCTCAAGATCGAAAATATGTTTGATTAAAAATTTTCAATGACAAAATTACTTGGTTAAGAAACAGTTTTACAAAAATAAATATCTTAAGTTTTCAAAATCAATTACGGTATTATAAAATATGAATAAATTCTTCTTCAAAGAACCGTTTACAGAACCATTTTATCTGATAAATTAAAAAAGTTATGAGGATTAGAACTTTCATATTGTGTTTGTTGCACCAGTTTGACACTTAATGAAATGCAAATTAGTGAACATGACATCACTAATGAGATCGGCAAACACTGCTATAAACAAAATTTCAATCCGCTTTTGCAATTCTTTTTTAATCATTTAATACTATCGCATCAGATAGGCGTCTTAAACACTTGTACAAA
Source organism: Arcuatula senhousia (assembly GCA_963971305.1). Lineage (NCBI taxonomy): Eukaryota > Metazoa > Mollusca > Bivalvia > Mytilida > Mytilidae > Arcuatula > Arcuatula senhousia. The sequence continues at coordinate 3,308,554 of OZ020317.1, read as the reverse complement.
TTTTAACACTTAAAAATTAAGTTTTATAACATAATTGGGAGTAAAGCGACGACACAAAACAGACCTTGAAAAGGAACTTTATTGCAAGCGTGTATTGATATTTCAATTGATAGGTTTTTTTTTGGTGAACCGCCGGAAAAAACCATCTGCTAGCTTGCCAAAATTCGTTTGTTGTACTGATTTAAAAGATGCGGAAATTTGTGAAAAATTATTTGTTTTTAACCATGCATCTATGTATATGAAAGTGTCACACTTTTGACGGTGAATTTTATGACTACATGTACCTCTTCGTGTATCTGTAATTAAAACAGATTTATCCAAGATCCTTCTGCTAACATACAACCAATAATATGTGACATCACTTTGATTTATTCTCTGAAACTACATGTTTTCCTTCCACTTGCCACAACAATCAGGTTCAACATACATATTTTAAAAACCAAAAGTGTACTTTCCTAGAGAAAACAGATGCACATTTGCAGAACAACAATTTACTTTCAAGTATGTGACAGATGCACATTTATATTTCATTGATGTGACAAATGCACATTTACATTCCACAAGTATTCTTTCAATGATGTGAGAGATGCACATTTATATTTCATTGATGTGACAAATGCACATTTATATTCCACAAGTATTCTTTCAATGATGTGACAGATGCACATTTATATTTCAATGATGTGACAGATGCACATTTGTAGACCAAAAACTAGTCATCATTGATATGATAGGTGCACATGTACAAGTTTCATGATTTTCAAGTTTTAGACTATTGCAAGGGGGCAATATTTATTGTGTTAACTTCCTAATTCACAAATAAAACAAACTACTAATTGGTTTGGCGATAATTGGTCACAGCATTTTATTATTAATAAATATATATATAGATTCACAAACAATGAACGCAGATTGCGTTTTTAGATGAACTGTCCGTATATTGCAGTTAGATGAATGGAGCCGGCAGATTGCCTATTATGGCATCCACAGCTGGACAGTGTAGGAAAATTTCAATGCAATCAATTTAGCACCACTGTGGGAACACAAGTGATGAAGGACCAAAACCCTTAACTTGACAAAAAGATGCAGCGATTATGCAAAAACAGAGTCAATAATTCCACCATAAATTCAAATTAAATAATTCGATCATCAATTCCATAATTAATGTTAATTAATAAATCCCAGTTTAGTCAGTTAACTCCATCTGGTGATATTTTTCTTTCCCTCTTTAGCTACCATGATGTAAATTCCAAATGGATGGGACTGCACCTGAAAAGAAAAGCAAACAACAACCCAAGCAGTATCTTGTTTATATTATATAACATGTATAAGATCAAAAATTTCTTTATATTTTTCAGCACCTGAATGAAGGAACAAAGAAGCAAAGACACATTTAAATATATTTAGGGAAGGGTAAGGGTGGGTTTTTACGTCTGTTCCATTCAGATTCTCGTCAAGAAAGACTCGATTTTAACAATTTGGCGCGAGCCAATCAAAACCCGTGAAAATACCTAATGAGGTTTCATCCCATTACCAAACTCTTAACATAAGACAACAGGAAACCATAATGCACCATCACTTTGATAAATTAATTTAATCATAAGGCTTAAATTATATTATCCAAGATCCTTCTGCTAACATACAACCAATAATATGTGACATCACTTTGATTTATTCTCTGAAACTACATGTTTTCCTTCCACTTGCCACAACAATCAGGTTCAACATACATATTTTAAAAACCAAAAGTGTACTTTCCTAGAGAAAACAGATGCACATTTGCAGAACAACAATTTACTTTCAAGTATGTGACAGATGCACATTTATATTTCATTGATGTGACAAATGCACATTTACATTCCACAAGTATTCTTTCAATGATGTGAGAGATGCACATTTATATTTCATTGATGTGACAAATGCACATTTATATTCCACAAGTATTCTTTCAATGATGTGACAGATGCACATTTATATTTCAATGATGTGACAGATGCACATTTGTAGACCAAAAACTAGTCATCATTGATATGATAGGTGCACATGTACAAGTTTCATGATTTTCAAGTTTTAGACTATTGCAAGGGGGCAATATTTATTGTGTTAACTTCCTAATTCACAAATAAAACAAACTACTAATTGGTTTGGCGATAATTGGTCACAGCATTTTATTATTAATAAATATATATATAGATTCACAAACAATGAACGCAGATTGCGTTTTTAGATGAACTGTCCGTATATTGCAGTTAGATGAATGGAGCCGGCAGATTGCCTATTATGGCATCCACAGCTGGACAGTGTAGGAAAATTTCAATGCAATCAATTTAGCACCACTGTGGGAACACAAGTGATGAAGGACCAAAACCCTTAACTTGACAAAAAGATGCAGCGATTATGCCAAATTGGCAGGCAAAAATGTTCAACATTTTTGCCTGTCAACCGCCATCACAATGGGGGGTCGCTGCATTACTGTGACCAAACCCAAACCCGAAATATATAACAGTAAATAACAATTTGCAATATTTATGGTAGAGAAATGTATCACTGACTTTACTGAAAGTATGTAATATTATCTTGGGTGATTTATATCAAATGTCTATCTAGTGAAATCTTACAAAAAAGAAAATGTTTCAGTGATATACAAGTCACAACACAATCAATCTTTTATTTCCATGTCAGAATCTAAGAACTTACCTTGAATAACTTAGTATTTATAAAAAAAATGTGCCTTATTTACTGGTGAATTTCAATTAGAGAAAAATTAAACATTATATATATAATGAACAGGCAAGAGAGATGGAAGAGACAGCCTTAATAGTTTACATTAACTGTATTAATTCTAGTAATGCATATATGTGTACTAAAGTGACATGATAACTCCTCACTTTGACATACATGTACATTTTTAATGGAAAATTCACTGCTTACGTGTACATGTTTTATATGTGAAACATGTTAAAGTTGCTAAGTATGCGTGTTTAAATGCGTCTGATTAAGTAACATACACATGACTTATTGACATGAATTATAAGGTTATATATATGGTTTTCTCAAGTGACTTCTCATGCATGTTTGATGACAAAGTCCATGTACTTACTGTTTATGTTTTAGTGACCAGACAAGAGTTAATTCTCATCAATGTTTGCTAAAGTAATCACTCAAGCGTTCACCTGCCTGAATGTGTTTGTTAAAGTGAATACAATAACATACATGTAGTTGCATTCTTATAATGTCATTTCAATTTATAATGTAAGTGTTTAATGACATGAAAGTTTCTCTTGTATCGAAACATGTAGATATGTATCATGAATGTACATGTATTTTATGCTGTCAACATTTTCACTGATATTACTTAAAATTTTTAATAAGAAAGTCATTTAACCAATGTGAGAAAAGTAAAAATAAAAAATAAATAAAAAACAGGAATTTTTTAATGGCTGAAACCTAGTTCCAACATAAACATGTAAAATAATGATCTTTATTACACAAATTGCACTTCTGAATGTTTTCCAATATTTCAGGTTAAAATGTACAAATGTGGGTCATTTTTCCAACAACCCTGTCTTAATGTTTATGTTCCTTAAAATTTTAAAAGAAGATAATGACATTTTCAAAAACTAACTTGCAACTCCTCTTTGTATGTAAAATGAGAAGGTTATAGTCAGGTGAACTGAAAGATGTGAGCACAAGCAGAAAATGTACCTGAGCAATGTGTATGTGTTTAATTGTGTATTCATGTATGTACATGTATTGGACATCATCATACATGTCCACATAATCCATATACCGGTATACCTTGAATGCCCAATGTAAAAGGTCACTTGTGATCATATGCAAGAAATTCCTGAACATATCTAGTATGTGTATGTTTGTTTGGGGCAATCTTGTCAATGATATATCTGCCATTATAAGGAAATAAACTGGTTGTGTTTGTTTGTTTTTTGGTAAAATGTCCTGTCAATCATAAATCAGCCATAAAAAGGAAATAAACTGGTTGTAATATATATTTATGAGTTCAATATATAACTTATTCAAAAACCATAGGTAAACAAAATAAGGGCTTGATACATAGTAACAACAGAGTATGTCTCATCATAATTTATTACTTGAGTGCCCAATGTGACAAGTTTCATGTGAGCATATATGTATGCAATAAATTGTTAAAGAACAATATGTATGTGTACAATAATGTGTGTGTAACTGTGAATGTCTAATCGTAATGCTTCAGAGCAAATTAGAGTGTAACCAGGGTAAGAAATTCGCTGAAAAAGTAACCAGCCCTGAATTGAAATTCTACCTGTGTTTGATATATAGCCATTCAAATTTTTATGAATTTTAGCCAGCCCTGCCCAAAAGTTACCAGTCTCGGGCTGGCGGGCAGGCTGTTATTTCCAACTCTGGTGTAACAAGTTTCATGTGAGCATATGTAGGAAATTGGGCATGAATAATTCATGCATTTGTGTGTATGTCTTATCATAATCCATTACTCCAAACTCAAGTGTAACAAGTAAATTCATGTGACCATATGCAAGAAATTGTACATGAATAATCCATGCATATGTGAGTTGTTTGTGTATGTCACATCATAATCCATTACTTGAAAGCAAGTAACAAGTAACAAGTTTCATGTCAGCATATTCAAGAAATATTACATGAATAATTCATGCATGTGTGAAAGTGTGTGTGTGTGTATGTCTCATCATAATCCGTTACTTGAGAGCCCAGTGTAACAAGTTTCATGTGACCATTTGCAAGAATTTGTACATGGATACTTCATGCATGTGTGGGGATTGTGTGTGTGTGTGTTATCATAAACAATGACTTGGGAGCCAAGTGTACAAAGTTTCATGTGACAGTATGCAAGAAATTGTACATGAATGATTCATGCATGTGTGCAAGTTGTGTGTGTGTTTTATCATAATCAATAACTTGGGAGCCCAGTGTAACAAGTTTCATTTCGTGTGAACATATGCAAGTAATTGTACAAGACACTTCATGTGTGTGTGTGAAGGTCTCATTATAATCCTTACTTGAGTGACAAGTGCAACAAGTTTCAATCAAGCATATCCAAGAAATTGTACAGGAGTAATGTGCATTTTATGTATGTATGCATGTTACATCTATGACAAAAGTTTAATGCGTACAGATATTTGGCTTAATGCCTTTATGACCAAGAAATATGTCCTATATCTAATTTGGTCACTGCCAATGCAAGAATATTTTATGTGCATATTTATATATGTGCGTGTTTAATTTCATTTTTTGTAATGCTTCATACATGTATTTGTATTCCTATGGTATAGATATTCCTGATAAAATGCCCCAAAATAAAAAAAATAATAATGGGCTTATTGCTTTGTTTAAAAGCTAGAAGTTGTATCATTACAGTATGCAAACGTGATGTGATTGTATCTGTGACCCATCATTCCATTGTTCAAGTATGACTGCTGTCGATTTGAAAAAATAAAATTAAAAAATAGATGGCATGCGGTGCGTGCAAGATATACTAACTTGAAATAATTATGTTTTGATAATGTAACATTTGCTACTCAATTAAAAATAGCATGTGTACAGCCCCAATTTTTTCCCCTCTTTCATATAAATTTCCTTATCTGTGTACTAGATAATTAATTCCTAATCCATGTCCTAGATAATGATAATTTTTAAGTAAATTTGAAGATAAATTGAAGTTTCATTTAGACTTCTACCCTTAAGCTTGTTTTGTTGTCTTATTTTCTATGTAAACTGACATTTTTGAACCAATAACATTACCTTTTGTTCTTTTTAATGTTACTCAATGAGTTAGGATTACTGACTGGTGCAATTTCTTCCTGTTAGGTCTTTCAATTACAGCTTTGGATGTGTGGCTGAAACTCAGAATCAAACAAATGAATGATGTTAAGGTCTTATTTATTTCACTACAATTTTTTTTTTTTTTTTCATTAATTAAATCGTTTTGGCTTCAACCAACTATATTGACTGTGCGTGTTTATAATTGAATTGTGGCAAGCTGTAGGAATAAACGATAATTAATTTCTACATGTAGGTTAACTTTGTTATTGATTTAATAGAATAATAATAAAGGTGTTTTTTTTCCACTTAAACCACAGATTGCAAAGCAAATCTGTTAACAACCCTTGTGGAAATCTTGGTCTGTTTATGAACAGAATATTTGATAGCTGAACCCTCAATATGCTATAAACAAAACTATCGGTTAACAGACAGCGTACTAAGTAACTACTCTCTTAACGGACAAATGATTAATTATCCATACATACCTTCACAAAGAGTTATCTAATAGACCCAACATGACCATTGCAAAATAAAAATTATCATTAGATTTCTTTGATAACAACCTTTCAAGTGATTGTAAAGATCGTTTATCTACATGAACATTTCTATGCCTACATGCTTTTTTCTTTGTAAATTATGCATTTTGACATTTCATCTTAAAAGAAAATGTGATTATTATACCAGTTAATCTTTCATGCCTTTGAATGTCTATTAGACTGCATACTATTTAGTATTACTATATTTAAGTTGCCATGTGTTAACTGAAATACAGTTGAGTAAAATGCTTCTTACATGTATCAAATTTGCCTTGTTAAAATGTTATATTAAATTTTGTTATGTTTTATACATAAGATAAACAGGATTTGATTCAAAACATTACCTTAAAATCCTTATTTTGTGTTCCCTGGTTAACAAGGAAACTGTCACTGATGTTGGACTTGTATACGTATAAGCCAGAGAGATACATGTAAAACTAGATCCATAGGCATTCTCTGAATTTGGCAATGTTGAAATAAACTTGCGGTGGTCAGATTTGTGTAAATTGGTCGATCCTGCTCCATCCACCTGTTTCGACCATATAATCAATCTGTCATCTTTCTTACTAACCTTCTTCACTGACAGGCCCTTGTGGAAAAGTTATTCATAATAATATCTGGATTAAATTTAAACAATTTAAAAGTGTGTGCCTGTCATTTTCATTTTTTGCACCTGGTAATAAATGCATTTCATCTCCTAAATGTATGCAAATGAACCGTGTACAACCATTCATATTAAACATACATTTGTGTAAATTAAAAGACAAAACTCAAACAATCCCACTTATTGACCCCATTTTTGTTGGTATGCTGTGACCGATATTTCCCACACTAGTCTAACCTAACATAGCATGATAAACTATAAAATCAAATTAGGCTTGATTTCGAGACAAAATTGTTTGTAAATTTTTGTAATTGCTGATTATCGTTCAATGCTAGCATGTGCCATGACTGCACCCCGACAGGTGAAATGCATTGAATGCCATGTTAGTGTTTTACTTTTGTTGTAACAAAATAGGGGGAGACTTGTACATTAATAACTAAATGTTTAGAAGCAAAAACAATCAAGTTGTAAATTATGCATTGCTTATGAGACGGCTCGGTGTTTTTAAACACGTGGATGTCATACATGTACTTGTAACCTGCGAGGGTGATTTCTCTTTTTTTTATGTATTATTTCACAACGTTCAACTGTTGTTCGAGTAAAGTGGATTATAGTATGTGATTTTAACTCTAAATTGACTCCCTGACAATGATATTATATGTTATTTCATCCACCAATTCCTCTCCTTGTTTTTACGTCTGTTCCATTCAGATTCTCGTCAAGAAAGACTCGATTTTAACAATTTGGCGCGAGCCAATCAAAACCCGTGAAAATACCTAATGAGGTTTCATCCCATTACCAAACTCTTAACATAAGACAACAGGAAACCATAATGCACCATCACTTTGATAAATTAATTTAATCATAAGGCTTAAATTATATTATCAAATGTAAATAGATAAAGAGAAAATCCCACCATTTTGTTGATAGATTTGAAGCAAATTTAATACCTATAAAATCTAAATAAATATGGTCCAGTTTTATTCAAAATTAACACACATTTTCACTTTTAATAAGAAATCGTCTTTTGATATTTAAAATTTATTGTCACAACAACTTTGCCTATGAACTGTTTTATTCAATACACACAACTTCATATTTTTAAAGCCGTTTTATATGAACAACAAGTGTGGCCACTAAAAGTATGTCTCGCCTGCCGGCACCATAACTAAAATCAATAACCTAAACTTTCATTTCTTGATATAAACACAAAAAGTGTCTGTATACCTAATAACAGATGCCTAGTTATTATACTATTCAAGCAATCCATTGTCCAAACAAGTATTACAAAAAGTTTTCTGTCTGAAAAAAAAGACCTAAGTTGACAGAGTCACTGGAGCGTAAAAATTGGGTCATGGTCAAATGGCATGGTAAAAGTTGCGTTTTCCATAACCGCAACTGTCTGTTTACCCAATTTCAGATGCCTAGCTATTTTAACTTTCCAGCAATTCATCGTCCACAAAAGTCTTACAAAAAAGTTTTTCAGCCTGAAAAAGACCGAATTTCACAGAGTCACTAGAGCATGAAAATGGGGTCAGGGTCACGCAGCATGGTAACAGTTGCGTAGACCATAACCTTAACTGTCTGTATACCTAATATCAGATGCCTAGCTAATATACTTTTCCAGCAATTCATCGTCCACAAAAGTCTCAAAAAAAGTTTATGTCCTGAAAAAAGATCTAAGTTCACAGAGTCACTGGAGCGTGAAAATGGGGTCAGGGTCACATGGCATGGTAACAGTTGAGTAGACCATAACCTGAACTGTCTGTATACCAAATATCAGATGCTTAGCTAATATACTTTTCCAGCAATTCATCGTCCACAAAAGTCTTACAAAAAGTTGTTCGGCCTGAAAAAGACCTAAGTTCACAGAGTCACTAGAGCGCGAAAAGGGTGTCAGAGTCACACGGCATGGTAACAGTTGTGTAGACCATAGTCTGAACTGTCTGTATACCAAATATCAGATGCCTAGCTATTATACTTTTCAAGCAATTCATTGTCCACAAAAGTCTTACAAAAAAGTTTACGACGCCCCCGCCGCCGCCGTCGCCGCCGCCGCCGGAAAGTAATACCTATGTCTCGCCTTCCGCGACTATTCGTCGCAGGCGAGACAAAAAATTGAAAATAACACATTTTTTTTTATCAATTAATTATTCAACGGAACTTGAAGCTTACACCGGTCCGGATCTGTCTCTAACATCACTCGGGTCAAGGTCAATAAACATTACATTTTAAGTTGTTTTTTCGAGACATTAAATATGTTTTTGTAAAATTAAGGGCATATCTAGTATTTGTAGAATTTATATGCTTTGTGTATCAAATAGAAAAATGCTATTAAGGTAGATGGGTGTCTAAAAATTTTCTTATATTTTGGCCACAGTTAGCTCTAGAAATGTACTTTAAATTTCCATTAAAAAATTAAAAGCTCACCAGAGGAATTTTTGTAGCAATGACTTTGAAAAATGCATGATTTTGGTACTTTTAATATTGGATCAATAGGGAAAATTCAAATTTTGTTCATCTAAGAAAATCTACTCCATAGATTTTTCTAAAAAAATGTGAAAATTTTTGTTTTGTATTCATTTTTAAATATACTAGATAAAAAATAAAGTTCACCAGCAAAATTTTTGGAAAAATTGAAAAATGAGCTTTTTCCCTATTATTTCTATACAAATCATCTCCCCTTCAAAAGTACGGGAAAATATTGAAATTCACAAAGAAGGTGAATTTTATCCAAATTTTTGTTGAAATTATACATTTTGATGTTTACCTAGCCGAATAGATATCAATTAGAATAGCTAGCATTTTAGAATTTAAAGTTATGATAGATGTGCAAAAAGATGCTCAGTGATAGACACCCCATCTACCTTAAAAGCGTTTTCGTTCGGTCCATTCGATTTTATTTTACCTATGGTGTGTTTGACTTTTAAAAATAAACCGTTACTTTTATATATTACTCTTATTAATTAAAGTTCATTATTTTATTAAATACTCATTAAAGTCCTAATGTTGAATACTTGCATTTAAGATATTTTAACATGCATTTTTTTGTTTAATTGGTTGAGTACTTATTTAAAAAAATAAAATAAAAAATTATTGTATGTCCTTGTTATTTATGAAATTTTCTAATATGCAACTTTTAACTTCGCTTATTTCTGTTGCTGACCCAAGATGCTTTGGGTTCGTTTTAGTTAAATGACATATGTTATTTGTTTTGCTTAGTGTTGTAAAGATACTTCGCTATACTTAAAAGCAAAGTAGAAAAAAACTGTGAATAGCAGCCTACAAAGTCATCTCGAACAAATTGTAAAATAAGAGGTGCAAATTCACATTATGTTACACATAATATGTGAAAGTTTGATAAAAATCAATTAAGGGGTTTAGGAAAAGTTGCGGACAAGACGATCGTATCGTCTTGTAGTTAAACAGCTAAACCTATGTTTTGCTATGGGAAATCAAAAACAATTCTTCTCAATACATTTTAAAATAACAGGTGCACATCAACATTATGTCACACAGATTGTATGAAAATTTCCCGAAAAAAAATAAGGGATTGATGAGGAGGAGCTGCAGATTAGAAATTAGTACCCCGTTGTAGTCAAGCAGCAAAATCGACGTATTGATATGAAAAAAAGTCATTCTGAACAAATTTTAAAGTATGAGGTGCATACTCTAAAATGTCATTAAGATTGTGTAAAAGTTTCGTGAAAATCCATCAAGGGGTTTAAGAGGAGTTGGGGATAAGAGATGGATATTTATATACCACCACTTTTCGAGCAGTTGCTATAATAAAGAACTAGAGGCTCCCAGGAGCCTAAATCGCTCACCTTGTATTCGATGATACTTATAAGCTGGATATTTTAACAAAGGACTGCTACTCTGTGGAATTATCAATTTTAATATTCTAAGGAAAACAACTCCTATCAAGAAAGGTCTTACAACTTTGACCCTATTACATAATTTTTAGATCTTTATGTGCTTAACCATATGCAATTTAAATTTTTCAAATATCTTGTATTGTTTTCAAGATATAAGTCTTAGAAGAGCAAAATTTAAAAAAAAAAACAAGAAAAAGGGCAATAACTCCTACAACCATTGTCAGATCTTCTTCAAAACTTCAGGGCCGGTAGATCTTTATGTGCTGATCATTATTACCTAAATCGAATTTTAAAATATGTTACCATTTTTGAGTAATTTGCAAAAAAACTGCAATTTACCCTTATGTTCTATTTTTAGCCATGGCGGCAATGTTTTTTGTTGAATCGAAATTTCGAACGATAATTTAGTAGACCACATACTACTAAACAACCCTACAAAGTTTCATTTCATTTGACTAAGCAGTTTTAGAGAAGAATATTTTTGAAAAGTGGAACAAAAAACTGTAAAAATGGTCAATTTTTACAATCCAAGGGGTATAACTCCTAAAGAAATGATCCTACAAGTTTGACTCTGTTACGACTTTTGTAGATCTTGATGTGCTTAGTCATATGCAATTTAAATTTTTGAAATATCTTGTATAGTTTTAAAGATAAAGGGCTAAATAAGTACAAAATTTTGAAAAAAAATCCAGAAAAAGGGCAAAAACTCCTACATCGGTTGTTGGCTCGTCTTGAAAATTTCAGGGCAGGTAGATCTTGAGATGCCGATCACTTTTATTATATGCCAGAATTTTGATATCTGTGACCGTTTTGAGTTATTTGCAAAAAACTGTATTTGACCCCCCTTTCTATTTTTAGTAACAGTGGCCATGTTTTTTGACGTATCAAAAATCCAAGCAGTAGTTTTGTACACCAAACTTCAAGTTAGGTTACAATCCAACTTATGGTTTCAGAGGAGTTAAAGTTTCTAAAAGTTTACGGACTTACGACGGACGACATACGACGGACGACGACGGACGCCAAGTGACGGCAATAGCTCACATGACCCTTCGGTCAGGTGAGCTAAAAAACGAATGGCTGCTTTAATGCTCCATAAAAAACGTAATATTGAAAAAAAATCAATAGTGGTAACAGACTAAGACAGAGTAAATTTGTCAAAATGTTGTCTTTGATAGAAAGCAACCTTTTGTCATAAAAGTGCATAAAATCATTTATATTAGGTATTTGCATGACCTCTTATATTTTTCCAGTATCTCTTAATTAAGATGGTAATGTAGGGTTGGTCTCCTAATACAAAACCAACGGAAGTACGAAACAGTAAATATAGGAATGCTGTAGATTCATATTTCAAAGAGCAACCTCTCATCAGCACAAATTGCTTTATGTAGTCTGACATGATAATTTACAGTTATCCAAACCATTATATTTCATGAATATTACTCAATAGTTAGAAAACCCGAATAGAAGAATTTTCTATTGGAAATTAAGTCCCGCCCCTTTTACCTTATTTGGGAAATCAGACGAAATTTGATACCTCATTTCTTTAATCGGATTTAGCACCCCGAAGATCGGCATCGATTGTTTGAGAATTTTAACAACATGATAGATCATAAAATATAGAATTTGAGAATTGCTGCTCATTCTTTTTTTTTAAATTATAACAAAAAAATTGATATCAAGATGAAAAACGCAGTTTTTCTCATTCTGATTTACCCTTTTCGTCCAAAAATTAAAATTATTCTTAACATTATCAACAATTAGCACCTAAATACAAATAGATTGATCAACAACAAACCCAAATAAATGATTTTTTAATCAATTTGATGGCGCTTATCGGGGTGCTAAACTTCAGTTTCCAAATCCGAGAAAAGTCATGTTGCAGACAAAATGGTTGTCATGGATACTTATCTATGGTACTATATGAGCAGTTTTTAACGCATTTACATATTTACTAAATACATATTGAATTCCTGTTCATTTCGATATAAAATAATTTTATAATTGATTTTTAATTTTTTATGTGTGAAAGGGTCGGGAAACGGACGATTTTCCGGAAAGGTGCATTAACCAACCTGCGTACCTCATACAATCTCATTAGAGATATATTTTTCAAGCTTAGCTTCATAATGAATGAAAACTCAAATCTCTCAAGTTAAGAAATAGCATTGAAATTCCCATAGACACCCAACTATGGTCTAAAATGACCAGATAAAGATCTGAATGAATCAAAGTTCGACTTGGATTATCATAGCTTGTTCAAAGCATGACATTATCACTCATCCTGACATTATTCTATTGTTAAAAGTGTTACTTCTAGACTCGCTGTAGGCCACCCATTATGACTGAGACCACATTTAATTTTCCCTCTTTGTTCAATAAAAGTTTCAATTTCAATTTAAAACAAAATGCACCTGCTCAAACCAAATAATTTTAAACACACTTTCTTATCACCACAATTGCAAACAAATAATGCAACAAATTCTCCTTTTACAGAAACAAAACTTTTTTGACAGTTGAAAATTCTGGAGTCCTAGAGGGGATAAAATCTGAGAGCTTCCGAAAAGCAAAACTCTCCCTATTTGTGCAATAAAGAGCTACCTTTCCCAATTGAATTTGGATTTTTAAGGATTTCATTAAATTTCTTCATTACTGTGACATCAATTTGAGACCATAATCAATCTCCAAAAGTGAATAGAACACACACACACACAATACTTGTTCAAAGGTACTATTTTTGATAGAACTATATTCGTGGACAACGAAAATCCAAGGGCGATAATTGTGTAGTCGTACCAGATGGAAATCTAAAGAAAAATGACAGAACAGAAAAGATTTAACGCCTTAAATGTTTCTTAGAAATACATTTGACGGAAAAAAATCAGTACTTGAATGATTGATAAAATGACAAAAAACGAATCAGTCATACCGGAGAATTTATGCTACATGAAGGGTAGGACAGCTAATGAGTATTTTAATTCCTCGAAGTTAGCACGCTCTGGCATCAAAATACTTTTGTGTTGAACAAGACTTCAAAGCTATAAATTATTATACGTTTTAATTTAAAAAAAAATTAAATCCCAAGATTCTTTCTATCCCAGACATAAGTTAATCGTAGTCATAATATGGTTTCCCAGTTCGTTATTATTGGTTTCATTGTTTTATGCTCTTCAAAAGTATTAAGTGTTTTGGGTTTTTTAATTTTGGGTAGAGCCTTTCATGAGTCTTGAATAGACAAAACGCACGTCCGGCGCAGGAACATTTATTGTCAGGGTTTTTATGGTAATTAAAGTCTTTCCCTTTCTGTAAGAAAGACCATATTGTATTTGTTCTGATTATTATTATTCTTAAAATATTCCACCGCTAAAAGTAAAATGTCGCCATGAGTGACCATTCGAAACCGATCTATTTTTTAAGAGCCTGTTCATGAGAAAACCATGCAAAATCGTCCAATAGCCCCCCGAAGCCCATTTTAGCCATGTGGTAAAATGGCCAAATCTCCATTTTTGTAATGTTGTAACATGTAAGGGATGATCGAAAGCAAAGTTACAAATATGTTTTTGTACAGACCATATAACAGTCTTTTGGAAAGATATTCCATATTAATAGTCCAAGCCTTCATTCATGAAAAATAGTCCCCTAAAGTTGGCCATTTCTGTACATTTCATCAAAATACACAAGATATTCCCATCTTTCACCCTTAATCCCCAAGTATATGTCTTTCTCGACCCTTAAATGGTACTTGTATTGTGATCATCTTTTGTAACAAATGTTCTAAATGTATTTTGTTTCATAGCAAACACATTCAGAGTTTGAAACTGAATCCTCTAAAAAGTAGATTTTATGGAGAATTATCAAAACATGTCATTGTTTTCCGGGGCTGTGGCTAAGTCAAAATGTAAAATCCCAGCTTGGCTTTTTGATAAGTTTGTCTTGATATGTTATTGTTTTTGAATTTCTAAAAGATAAGGATACAAAAGCGTTACCTTGGACAATAAGTGCCCTTAAAAATAACAAATTTTAGCATTTTTTAACAGTCTGGAATACTGCCCAAGTCCTACCTAAAGACACCAGAGAAACCAAAATTATGAATTACGAAAATTGAACTGTATTTGAAAGAAGACCAAACATCACTTTTTCAAAAAACATTGATATAATTTTAATTCCTTCTACGTAGACTGAAAAAATCACAATAAAAATGTCAAATTTTCAAATAAAATTTGATTGAAATAAGCGATAAATCAGATGAAAGCTATATATATCTATTGAGCCCTGTAGGGCGGCCATCTTGAATTTTTCGAAAAAATAAATTTGCCTGAATAAGTCTTATAGGATGGTCTTTCAGTTGCAATATACCTTTTACATAATCAAAAACCTTGCTACTGGACAAAATTTCCATTTTTGCATGGTTTTCTCATGAACAGACTCTTAAGTAACGGAGTTATCTACCCAAACACTGTTTACCCTTGTGTTCAGATCTCCTCAAAAACCGTAACCGATATAAAAATTCTAAAGTGTGAAAATGGTTACCTGACCCTTGGCCATGATTCGTCATGCAAACGTTTTTTTTAGATCAACTTGAGTTCCTGGTTATGCGTTTTTGACTCGAAAAGTGTCGCGACACATCATTTTTTTTCTGTTCAAGACGGTTAGTTCTAGAGACTTTTGACCGTCATCAATCACCCTAGGTGACATATGTTGCATCCCAAAATGTCAAAGTCATATGTCAAATCTCAAGCTCAGAGGTCATGGTACACCTTGTGTGCTGCTAAGCTCAAAACCATACATATTTGATACATATATGTTATATATAATACTCGTCTCATTTTGACCTTTATTTGATATAAAAGGTCAAACACTGTACGACAAACTGTTTTCTAGCCCTTAGAGCGTTTCGGCTAAACAGTTCTTGGCTTATTACTTGAAAACGGTTTGAGATAACATAGTTAACATTAGGGTTATTCGTAACCGCCAACTAAATCCCTTCAATTTAAATTTAAACTTGATTAGCAAATGGCCGACACCGCAAACAGTTTTGTTGAAAAACAGGTAAACCGTACAAAATTTGATTAGACAATACATTGGAAAATTGTTTTTAATGTGGAAATGTACAAAAAAAGTCTCAGGTCTGAAACCGTAAACTTTTTGAGTTATTGCACTTGAATCGTATGTAAAATCAGGGTGTTTTTTTTTGCTTATAACGTTTAAACCGTAAAAGATGGTGAATAAAACATAGGGTTCATTTGAACGAGAGTTTAAAGACCTGCAATTTGAGCCCAAATAGTGAATGATTCGGTTGAACGGTTTCAAAATGACTGCCAAAATAAGTTCACGAAACACGTTTTTACAGTACTCGTATGGTATAGCTTCCCTCCTCCCATTTACCATTGTACCATATACCATCCCCTTACACCATTTACTATCCCCATTCCCATACACCATTTACCATCCACATCCCCATACACCATTTACCATCCCCATCCCCATACACTATTTATCATCCCCATCCCCATTTACCATTCCATTCCCCATGCATAATATATCATCCCTATACCCACAACGCAATTGTTTATTATCGACTTTTTTATTTATTTTGATTATAACCTTAATTATATATTAGTTATATAACAATTTATAAAAATATTCAAATATAAACGTTTTTTTTTAATATTTAATTCAAAGAGTTGTATTTCATGTATTCTAGAATTATCAATAATACATAAATATAATTTAAGCAATTGTCATCGAGATCTTGAGCCGTAATTTAAAACAACTTACATGTACGACATTTAATTTGATCCTGAACTTTCCGATAACTTGTGAATTCTATTTATATTTTTATCAACCAATATGTACTTATGAATTCCTTCAATAAATTACAAAAATCAAATAAAATTGTTTAAAATAACATTAAACTGAACATGTTTTATCAGATAAAAAGCTGTTCTTTAAAAGTATGTTTAATGATTTTTCATATTTATTTCGAAAATAATACTGTTAAATAGACGATAAAGAGATGTGGAATAAGTGTAGGCAACACAACCAACATTAAAGAAACGGCAATTTAAAAAAATCCATTTACCATCCCCATTCCCCAATTACCAATCAATGGACTAATCAAATTCGAGATACCATTTATCATCCCCATTCTCCATTTAGCATTCATCTTTTACTATCCCCATCCCGATACACAATACCATTCCCCATAAACCATATACTATTCATCATTCCCATCCCCATTCCCATTCCCCATCCCGCCATATACCATAGATTGGGAAGCTTTTACTATACAGGGACTGTAGCCAATAATTGAAAACCATAACGGATAGTATAGTAAACATCTATACTTAAATGAATCAGTATATAAAGAGCTACAATTTGAGTTCTGAATTTTTATAACCGGAAGTGACCTTCCTTTTGTCCATATCAACCGACAAATTGTCCTTAGCAACCATATTTTTCAGACACAAGGTCCCTTAATTCTTTATTCTGGGACCTATATGAAAAATATTGGCAACATCTTATCGAAAACAAAATGACTCAATTGTCTTAAGTTCTTGTTTAGGACACCATAACACTAACTAGAAACAGGGAAAGACCTCACATTTGTTCTATGAAAAAATGACTTTTTAATTTATATACTTTTTTCTTAAATTAAATTGAGTCACAATTTATAACTTCAAAAGGACATAAGCAAACATCAGCTGAATAAAACGTTTAATGATCAATACAGATATCATTATGAAAAATTAAATAAATGAACAGATCGATGTTTTATTGTGAAATGCGTGTTCAATCCTCATGTGACAGAATTGATTATTGAAATCATCCTTATAGTTTTTGGTAATAGAACAGATCAAGTTATTGGTTTTAATGTATTCTGAATCAACTGAGCAAAATTGTCTGACCTTAACAGAGAGGATAAATATTACATGAAATGTTGACAACTTAGGATCCTTATATTTACTTCATCCAATGAAACAAATTTGTCATATTAAATATTTGTCACAGTGATTTTTTGTGCGATCAATGTTTACCTCATTCAAAATCTTTGATTAGTTCCACTCTTTCTTTAAATAAAAAGGCATAATTACCATTGCTTCTTATATTGAAGAATAACGAAAATTATGTTGTTTGGATTTTTTTCTTGAGGACAGAACCAAAGATGGGCAATATGATAGGCAACCGAGCTGATGCCTCAATTCCATCAGACCAAAAAGAAGAAATAGAACACACTCAAATTGGTGTAACTAAAAATAGACACAACAGTCCTCCTTTGTTGGCAATACCTCAAGATCAAAGGGATAAGCTAGAACTCATTCAAAGTAGAAACAGTAATGAGATATCAGGTATGTATAATACATATATAATATTATTATAAGTGATATGATAAAGAATTCGTGAATAATTTAGTTTCCATTTGTTAATTTCATTGATTAAAATCGAAATGTATTCCATTTTCTTCAAAAACTACCACCAAAATCAACAAGGGAAAAGAGAAGGTCCATGTTCTTTTGAAACCAAGGTCCTCTGAACAGCAAACTTCGAGATATTTTGTCATAAAACCATAGTAGACTTCCCTCGTTATCAGCCACTGGTAAAAAGAATAAAATTATGTAACAGAAATCGTTGAGGATTATTTTGATCACCTCAATACAAGGTTTTCTGGCTGTGTTTTATTTTGAGTTCCTACCGGACCAACTATCCTTTCACAGCGATATCCCAAAAGTCTATAAATTCCAATTGATTAAACTCATTTTCAATGATCAGTTGTTTCGTTAACATTTGCAGACAATACTTCTTTTTCAAATAAAATTTGACATTTAAAATGCATGTACACATCATGGTGACAAAAGTTAAAATGTCCATTTTTCATTTTTAAGTTGACGATTTACTTGATTCGTCATCTTTTATTTGTAATACTTTAGATAGAACACAAATAATTAGTAACATATTAAACCCGTTAACTCCTGAGGAAATTTAAACAGTCGTTTCTTTTTTGCAAGTCATTAGAACTGAGGAGAGGAGACTAGCAAACTGTTTTTATTTTATTAAGGTTTATATGTTATTATGTTTGTATGTGTAAACTCATGTTTGAATGTTATCTAACAATGTATATGTATGTACTACGACCCAAATGGGTTAAAGTTTTCAAATAAAGTTAAAAACTAACAATGATTAAAAAACAAAATGTCTTAATTCAAACCAGTTACAATGTCTAAATATTCATTTAAACAATGTGTTTTTCATATTTTAAATTTTTATCAGATTGACATTTTAAGTTTTCTCTAGCAAAAGTTGTAAAACGTTAGTCGATATTAAAGAGGGTTCATGTACACATCTCCTATCTGCAGTTCTAACTACACTTTAAACATTTTTTTTGAAACTGTCATACATTCCTTTGGGTTTTGGGTTTTATATTGTTCTGTTTTTTTGTCACATTCGTCTGATGTTTGAAATTTTTTTAATGGAGTTGATCTAATGAGTATTGAAACTTGTGCCATCCATATCAATAATTATTGCTTACAGCTTTAAATGCATTGGTAAATATTTATTGATGAAATATCATGTTACGATTGTTTGGGTAGATGATGAATCTATGTTTGAAACATTTGAAATATGTGATTTAAATTATCGTATCAAAACACGAATGTCTATGAAGGCCATTTTTACGTGAACTCACCTTCCGATGAGTTATACATGCATTTACGGATGCCTGTCTCGATATACCATAGTTCTCTCATTTCTTTTGAAGATTGGAACGCTGTAAAAAATACACGTACAATCTTTGAAATATACACCTGGAAAAAAGGTTAAACACCCCTAGACTTTTTATGCTTTTCGATGATTTGAAATAATTTCTAATTTTATCAGTTTGGTCAGTTTTAATTCTTCAATATGTGACTGGAAGGATGTTACATTTCAGTTAAAAGCACATTTTTACCTTGAAAAGCGGGAGATAACTCTTTTGGAAACAAGACGCCAAACTGATAGTAAAAAACAAGATTTCAGCAGTCATTCCTGCTCAAGGTGGACAAACTCGAAATTGACTCCTTGACGATACAGTATCAAACTTTTGATTATGATGTACCTTTTTGAGTGCGATTTGACAATGAATTAAAAGCTTCAGGCTTCAGGGGACCATACCTTTCGGAGACCATGTTTTTGTACAAAAGCCATCTTATTTGCCATGTGGTGTTATGTAAATAAACGATGTCGTTTTGTTTGTTACAAAAATGTTAAATTGTGCTTAACAGTCCATATTTTAGTTTGCAATGAAAATTTACAGTGAGTATTTGTTAAATAATTGTTAAAAAGTGTTTTGAAAATGTGTGATTTTAAAAAATCAAGGGGGTGCTTAACTTTTTTTCCAGGTGTATATTTAGGGAATTATTCTTCATTTCTTCCTGATTTTAAACTCGAAAACAGATGGCAACATTGCTGTTTTTCTTGCGTGACTAAACTATTTTTTACTTTTTAAACTCGTTGTTATAGTGAAGTGGACGTAGGGTAAAATACTTCACTTTTTGTATCACATCTGCTTCCTGTTTTCCGAGCCGGCATAGACTTTTAAAGGGAAAAATGACATTTTTCATAAGATTTCGTGGGTTCTACTAAAGGCATTGATTCCAAATTTGGTATAGAGTTTTAGTTTGATGAGTTGCAACGTGCCCCCTCTTTCTTGTAGATAAGTCAGGCTTCCACTTTCTTTTTCGGAATTGTCGAGTTGGGTATCCCAAGCACGACTAATTGCAACCCCTTTAAAATTTAATCATGCGCATGATATTGATATTTTATCGTACGCCAAGGTATAGATATTGATTTAAATCTATGTTTTATTAGTGTGAAAAATGCAAAATATTGTAAAAGGTAATTGTGACATTACCGACATAAAAGTGATTTTAGTAACAATAAATATATAGACTGACCTTTTGGGTTTCGTGAGGTTCAATGTAGGACTAATACATGGTATTATTAGAAAAACGTAAGCTCAATGCTTGAATATCTTCATTTACTCAGAGTAACTAGTACATTACAAGTCATACATGTCAACAAAAAGTGTTGTGTAGGGTAAAGAAATTTAGTCCAAGTTTTTTCTTATAGTACAAAACTTTAATGAATGCCTCTCTTATAAGGAAACTGCACAAGTTCTGAAGGTTTTGTTAAAGAGGCATTATCAATAATACAGTCTATACAATGTTCCCAGCTTCCCATTTGACAAGCCAAACTAGAACAATCCTTAGTTCTTAAAACAATATGTTGGTTTTAACGCAATTTCATGAACAATAGATACATTCGTCAATTAACATATTGAGTTTGTTTAATAGTAACACTAGACAGTGGTACAATGTGTTCACCTTCGTACTTTTGGTGTGTTTTGCATGCCATGTATTCTGGACTTTGTGAACAAAACACAACTTTTGGCGTTTGTGGAAATCATTGTATTTACAAAATACCCCAATTATTTTAGAGTTTAAAATTAAAAGCTTTTATGGTATTACGAGTTATAAAAGGTTTTTTTGTGTGAGCAGGTGCCAAAGTAGTCTGTCAATACCACCATATAAACATAATGTAAAAAGGACAAATGAAGGACATTAACCTTTATTTGGTCTTACATGTAAATATGCATTGTACATCATTATATTGTTTCTGAGAGTAGCCTTATATAGGATGTAATAGGAGATTTTTAGTGTTAGAAATAATTCCACATATTTTAGTATCAACGACAACTCAGAGCGTGGAAAACAGGATATTTATACTTTTGACAGTTTATTGCGCATGCACACTAACAAATAAATTGATAAACCTTACATTAATCGTTTGATTCTTGATTCTGTGAATTCTGAACCATTATATTATGGACAAATGTTTGTACAAAATTTCATGCTTTTATCATGATGTGAAATATTTTGGTGAAAAATCAAGTTTATAGGCAACTCACAGCTTGGAAAACTGGGATATTAATACTTTTGGCAGTTTATTGCGCATGCACAATAACAAAAAAATTTATGAACCTTACATTTATCATTTGTATCCTAATTTTAGTGTCAATTGTCCAATAAAAACAAGAAATTTAAAAACATAACATAGTTTTGTAAAAGAGATTGTGGAGAAATGGCGCCATTTTTATTTCGGGGCGGCCATCTTGAAAATGGCGGAAATCACGATGGCCAACTATTGAATCTGAATCACTAGATATTCAAGAATGTTAGTACAAAATGTCATGCTTGTATCATAATAAGAAATATTTTGGTGAAAAATCAAGTTTATCCGCTACACTATTATTTAAAAATGATAAAAACTTTAGTTGGCTAAATTAATTATATAAAATTGCGCTTGGTGCTCTTTCGTTTTTGAAAGATTCAGCTTGTCTTTTTGTTGAATGCGGAGAACTTAGTGAGTTGTTCAAAGGTGCACGCTGCACAACCTGCGTGCATCTTTACAGATTTCAATTTTAAAACCAACAATGGAATACAGACAGTTGCATTCATTGTAACCATTAAATACTGCTCGTCATCTTGCTCAAAATTAAGATTAATGTGATTCAACACCAACCTAAAATTATTTAACAAACTTCTTCCCTAGACATAGAGCAAACCATTTACACAAAGACAGGTACAAACAAAAGTTTTATTAACAGACAAATTTTATATAATTAATTTGTTTGAAAAATAAGAAGAGAAATGAATAGGAAGTGTTACAATTTAATTTTTATATATCATATAAAACAAGTTTGTTCTAAAATCAATGCTCTAGCAATTGGTAATACTAATTAATAAAGACTTTCCTGAATTAGAGTGAGTGTGAGAGTTTGTCTTTGTATGTCAAACATAATGTAAAAATGTCTGAAAATCATTTTTTTTTAAATACGTATTATCATTAAAAGAAATACAGTATAAAATCAATATGATTACCTCGCAGTCAAACACGTAAAATGTTTAAATCATATGTCTATCATGATGTCCAATTTATTCAAGAATTAACAAGTAAATTATGGCCTAACATGAATGTTTTGTCGACACTTTTAGTGTTTCCGTCAGCTATCTTAGAAGCATCATACGAAAATGTAAAAATCAAACCATCAAATAAAATTATTGATTTTATACTCGACAAAACACTTTAAACAATAAAGGATTTAGTGATGTGTGTATCACACAGAATCAACAAATCTCTCAAATGTTTAAAAAAGAGCAACATCGGTAAAACCAAATAAACGTTAAGAATGATTGCTGGTCAATTTTTGAGATTCTTGTCAGACTTTCGGAATCATCGGAATTTAACCATTCAACCAGTATGTCCCTTTTTTTCTTTTATAATATGGTTCATTGAGTGGGCTATTAAGCACTGATTTACAAAATTTTATGAACTTCTTGTTATTTTTTCATAGGTTTTTATACTAAAAAAATCTAATGCTAAACCTATGAAAAGGGCAGAGAAAACCTTTTCCCACCTTATCTGTAACTCTTTTTGTCTCGTAAACGAGTTTAGCAACCTATAATAATTGTTAAGCTCATTTGATTCCTTTACCTAGGATCTATCCATCAAAAATACTTATTATATTTGTTTGTTGTTAGTTGGCTTTTCAAATTCATCCAACATCTACAACTGTCTAGATTATGTTGAGGTGCAAATAAAAAAAAACCTGACAAATGTTTTTATTAGAATTCTAGGGTTGGTGAAATTGCTACAGAAAGCAAAAATGATACGGGGAGACATGTTCTGCGGTTTTCAAATATTTGTTTTTAAATGATAATGAGCTCCAATTACTTATTAAAAGCTCAAAAACAGACCCGGTTTCCAATTCTACAACTTTGGTTATTTCTAAACAACATGACAAACACATTTGTCCAATTCATTTACTCAGGTCGTACTTAAAAATTAGGCCACAATTCAATAACGAAAATTTATTTGTTCATATCGACGGATCTGGCCTAAACAGATACCAATTCTCTTCTGTGTTGCAAAGATGCTTGTCTTTTTGCGAAGTCGATGGTCATTTCAGGTCACATTCGTTCAGAACTAGAGGTGCAACTTACGCTAGAATGTCAGGTGCTGAAGATGAAACAATTAAAAGTTGGGGTCGTTGGACGTCCAATGTTTTTAAGATATATGTCAGATTAAATTTTTAATTTGCTTGTTTTTTTCCTCCATTCTCTTTTCGCTAAATGATACGGTTTTTATTATAGAAAAATAGTTTGAATTATTTTGAATATACATGTAGGATCAAGAAAAATCAGGCTTATGGGCTCATCCATTATACAATGGGCAAATTTGGTTAAAAGCATAAATGGATTTGTCATAAATCATGACAATATAAGAGCAAGAGAAAAAGATTTGTATAGGCCTGATGGACCTCATTTGTCTGCGCTTGGCAATTACATTTATTTGAACAATCTGCAAGGTGCTATGCGGCAATTTATTGAAGATGGACAACATTTCGTGTTCCCTTCTCCAGCAATACTTTAATTGATTTATTTGAACAAATTCATGCAATAAATTTTGAATTGGGTGTGTTGCAGTTTTTCTGCCCTCATCTTCAAAAGTTTGGGAAATTCATGTATTTACTGACCATTTTCTGAAGATATTGGAATTTATTTGGCGGTGAGTGACATTCACTCCTTTGTCAGAAGGTGGCAAGATGACAATGGGATATGTCCTAAAATATACGTTTGCTTATAGTAAGCTGCCTTTCTTCTGTGTTCCCAAAGAGATCGGTTGGTCGGGTCTTCTTTGTATTACCAAAGAGACCGGTTCCTGAAGCGTTCCCATTTCGGAATTCTCGTTCTCTGTAATCTAAATATTTGAAAGTTTAAACAAGAGTTCACCAGGGTATATTTGCTGCGTATATGGGATAACATTCCATTAGATCTCTTTACTTGGCAAGATACGTAAATGATCGTAGCTTTCATTGATCACCAGTGAAGCACGGGCTGGACCATTAAAAGTGCATCGGCAGCTTGTCATGTCATCTTGTCTCCTTCTGCCTGCTCAAAAAATTCATATCTGTGACCGTATTCATCCACAAGCATTGACTTTCTTACACTTTACATTAACTGTACAAACTCTTGGTTGCAAGTTCAAAATCTAGAACACGCAATAAAAAATGATGTCGTTTCTATCAGAGCCGATTACAATTGTGGAAATATGTCGTATTGCTTAAGTTAACACACAATGCTTGCCACAAATATATCATATAATTTCAAGAGCTTATACCAAATTCCTGACTCATTCTGTTTGTGTATTCATTGTATCACGTACATTTTCTTAGTATTAGATTTGTTTGAAAACTGACAACCCCTGCGGATGAGGGCAACCCTATGCAGCCATCTGATACACTTGATATCTTTGTGCGCTGAGCACTAACCCGGTGTCAGAATACCAAGACCCTTAATCGACAAGCTGAGATCTGTTCCCTATTCGCCACCCGGGCACCGCACAAATTGTTGAAAAAATGTACAATTCACATTTTAAATTTGTGAAAAATAGTAAAATGCTCATATCATTGTTTTTGTATTGAATTTATAACAAATTTGACATAAAAAAATTATAATCTACAAACTTTTATCTTCCAAAATAAGTATCAGTAAAAATGTGTAAGATCTCTTCAAAAGTTCAAAAAATTCATGTATTTACTGACCATTTTTAGTAAATATACGTATTTACTGGGTGCCTTAGTATATTCACGTATTTCCTAAATTTCAGTAAATACGTGTACATGTGTATTTACTGATTACACATATTTACTGTAACATATATATTTTTATATTCTTTTCCATCAAGAATCGACGGTTGAAATTCTTGATAATGAAAATTCCTGGAAAATCATTTTGCTATGCTTCTTGTCAATGCTCTATCCTATCCAAAAGATTGAAAATGTCAAACACTGTATGAAATTGGAGGGCATAAAACAATAGACCCAATACAGGAACCCAAATCATAACTTACATTAACCTAAGGCTGGGAAAAGAACAACATCAGAAGTATAAAAAAATGATATTAATCATTGTTTCCGATGGCGTAGGCCACTTCGGCCATTGGCCCTATTTTTCAATTTTTGCCCCCCCCCCCCAAAAAATAATTATGGCCCAACAAAGTTGCCCTAAGTGTTGGTATCGAATTTTGATCAACAATGCCATTTTCGTGTCATTCAAACTGACAACATATTTCACTATGAAGCCCTTTTGGTTTATGGCCCAAGCTAACACCGGTTGATTAATTGTCAATTGTTTAAAGTGGTCAAATAAACAGGTGCTTGACCATCGCTGATTGATTTGGATTGATTGATAGAAATCATTCATAAATGAAATATAATTGACCAATCAGGGGAAAGTTTGCTGATTTAAATGGCAACCCACGTGCTCTGATTATGTTGACCAAATGATAAATTTCTTTCGTAAATAAAAAAAAAATTGGAAGTAAAAATAGATGAAAAGATTTACCTTCATGAAATTATTTCATTAAGAACATCCTGTAATCCAAACATATCCTTTTTCATGTATTAAGCAAAGACCAGATGACAGAATTTTGTTTACATATTTACAATCTTTGTCTTCTCTGTATTACCCCCTTTTGATAGGAGCACGTCTATAACAGCAGAGTATAGTGGTTTAGTGGAGTTCCAATGATTGCTTTGAATATGAATTTTGTTAAAAAATGGTTTTTTCTATTATCTTATTTTTTTGCCTATTACAAACTGTGTCAAATAAATGAATATGTTATTGAATACTGTGTATTTCAATACAAAAATTTCCCATCCTTTAAGGATGTGAACCAATAGCTCCGTCTTTACGTAGTATATACTTAAAATTTTGTTAGATAAATATTTATATCAGCAAGATGGAAGAATTTATTAGCACGAAACTAATTAATAAAGCCATAGACCTGTATATTAAAAATAGCTCTATTGTTAACGATACAACTAAGTTATGATATTAATAACATTGTTTAAATAAGATTTCTGTAATAAAACATTTTTATCATAAAAATCATAAACAGCATTGCAGATACGAGATTATCTAACAAAACTTTAAGTATATACTACGTAAAGACGGAGCTATTGGTTCATATCCTTAAAGGATGGGAATTTTTTATATTAAATTACACAGTATTCAATAACATATTCATTTATTTGACACAGTTTGTACAAGACGAAGTTAAAACAAAGACACACACTGATTGACAAAAATAAACATAAATAACAGTAAAAGTTTACAAATATGTGAAATCTTCTTTTATAGAAAGAGAAGTAGACCTTGATGATAACAAGAAACGATGGATAATCGTTGGTATTTGCATACATACTTTATTGTCACCAGTTCTCAGAAAATATGTAGAATCAAAACTTATCATGTTATATCAGACACTGGTTTCAACTCATAAGATAGATACCCAGACGTACCCAAACCAATACACGGCAGCGGGTGTGCGTCTGTTTTATGGCAATATTAACAATAACCAGCGTCTACATGGACGACAATTTCGTAATTATGACATGAGAATACTTAACCCAGTCGACTTGGCAAAGATTCATCTACCAACTTCCCTAGCCAAATTTACTGGATTTGATGAAAGTTGTGACTCCTCCGCTTTGCTGAATTTGTTGATAAATCCATGCTTACACGTTTTTTCATCTGCGGTGCATATATCATCACAAAAGGTCTGTATGGATTAAAATTAGGCATGTTACATTTTCATTTATTTAAATTAAAGAGATTGTAGGCATTGTGATGACATTAAAAAGTCATTTAAACTTTGTTAAAAACTAACATCAATGTATGCAAAAGCTGCTCATTTTGTCCAACCGTTAGGTTTTTTCTTCTTTTTATGATGTACGTTCGCAATTCTGATTGCGGTATTTATATATATTTTGCTGTACTTTGTATAAACTGGTATGCACATTTTGATTTTGTTACATTTGAATGTTTGATTATGTTTCAGATGCTGACAAATGTCAGAAATGATTGGGCACATTGCAATTTTAATCAATGGGGGACTCACAAATACCAAGAAGCATATGCCAGCATAGAAACATTAATAAGAGACCTGGGATTGGCCTCATTAGAAGAAAATAAAGTTTTAGGAGAACTTGATAAATGGGCGAAATTTGGTATGCATTTAACTTAAATAAATTGTATCCATTTTGTGTAACTTTCGGAGAGCAATATCGCTTTTTAAAATGCAACCTGTCTTAGGTTAAGCTAAAAACTAGTGAGAGGCACCCTTTTCCCCCACACCTTGGTTGCCCAAATCAAGTCTCGTATATGGTGAATAATGACGGGATTATTATAAATATTGAAGCTTTCCGGCAGTGGCGGTGGCTATGGTGGTACTAATTAACTTTTTGTTAGAGCTTTCTTGAAAATTCATTGCTTAAACTTGAAATGCAACAAGGTATAATTGAAACTGGAGGCAGTTTCGAATGTCTCTTAAACGAAGTCCCATTAATCCCATGGGAAAAATTTGCGCAGGTTGCTTACCTATAAATACAAGTCTAACAGAAGTCCGACGAGTAAGCAAAATCCTGGCAAGAAATGCCTTAAAATGCATTTTTGAAACCCCTGGAAAAAATTGGACAGGGGTTCTCCTAAAAATGCAAGTTTTACAGACGTCCCAGGCAAAAGCAAAATCATGGAAATGCCTTTTAATGCATTTTTAGAACCTCATGGAAAAAAAATTGGGCAGAAGTTCCCCTAATAACTCAAGTTATTAAATATTCTATCATTTGAGGGGTGGGGAATGACCCTCCCTCAGACCCTCATATGGTACCAAATAATTCGTCTAATCATTAAGTGTAATAATATATATGGTTATAGGGTGGGGATATAAATGGTTTTCAGAATATTAAGTATTTGTCATTTGAGAGGGGTGGGCATGACCCCCCTCAGACCCCCCCTCTGGTACCAAATAATTCGTCTAATCATTAAGTGTAAAAATATATATGTTAATAGGGTGGGGATCTAGATGGTTTTAAGAATATTTAGTATTTTTTCATTTGAGGGGATGGGGCATGACCCCCCTCAGACCCCCTTTGATACCAAAATAAGTCGTCTTATCATAAGGAGTAATATTATATATGGATATAGGGTGGGGATCTCAATGGTTTCAGAATATTTAGTATCTTGTCATTTGAGGGGGTGGGGCATGACACCCCTAAGACCCCCTATGGTACCAAATGATTTGTGTTATCGTAAGGAGTAATAGTATATGGTTATAGGGTGGGGATCTAAATGGTTTTCAGAATATTTGGTATTTTTTCATTTGAGGGGGTGGGTCATGACCCCCCTTAAGACAATGAAGCGGGGGTATTACATAATACCTCACCACTAAATGTGGCCAGGTATGAAAAAATAAATATCTGAGGTAACACAGTATTTCCAAGTATAAGATCACACATCCAAGTCTGGAACTTTGTTATCATTTGTATTATCAAGTTATATCACTTTTCCCATAGACTTCTATAGTAAAATTTTGCAAAACCCCACCCCCTTTTGAGACCCCAAAATATATGTTCCCTCCAACATATTGAAAAACGTTTTCGGAAGGATCATCTAGGAATATGATATCAAGCTATTCTGAGTATCGGTTTCTGAGAAACGCCGCAGACATGTGTTCGAAAAAACACACCCGGAAAGAAGAAAAATAACAAATGCTGATTGTGATTGTGAAGCAAGTCACAAAAAATCCCCTCCCGTGCCCACTTTTGTCACAATTTTGTTCAGCTTTTTGGACTTCGGCGGCCATCTTTGATTTGTTCGAAAATGTGGTCATGTTGTTCGTAATATCAATAATGTCCTAAATGTAAATTTTCGTTGAAATCGGACAACTTTTCAATTTTCGCACTTTGTTGGCCATTTTGAATATGACGGCCATCCTGTATTTGTTCGAAAATGTCGCCATGTTGTTTGTAATATCATTATTGACCTAACTGCCAATTTTCCTTGAAATCGGACAACTCTTCAATTTTCGCACTTTGGTGGCCATTTAGAATATGGCGGCCATCTTTGATTTTTTGGAAAATGGTGGCATATTGTTCGGGACCTTGATATTGACCTTTAAACCTATTTTGGTACATATCCATATTTTTTGTGATTTTTTTATGATTTATTTTGTATTTTTTTTCAAATTCAAACTGGCCGCCAATCCAAGATGGCCGCCATTTTCAAAATTTCGAAATCGGAAAGATAATTTCCTAGTGGTGACCTATTATTCTGGTAAGTTTCATTGACCTATGTCTTTTTGTCTTCGAGAAATCCTACGGACAAAGTTAAGTCCGGAAGAAGAAAAAGAATAGCTAGGTATGATTGTGTTTGGAGGCAAACACGAATGTCTCCCAAACAAACTCCCATTTCCACCATTTCTTCACCATGTTAAAAAACTTTAAATATCAAATTTCATGTAAATCGGAACACTTTGAAATTTTGGCAGCCATCTCAGATTCAAAATGGCCGCCGTTGTCAAATTTCAATTTTAGTTATAGAATATTTCTCGCAACATCATTATCCATCAATATACCAAATTTCATGTAAATCGGAGCACTTTGAAATTTTGGCGGCCATCTTGATTTTAGAATGGCCGCCATTGTCAAATTTTAATTTTAGTTATAGAATATTACTCGCAACATCATAATCTATCAATATACCAATTTTCATAATAATCAGACCAGTTTGACATTTTGGATTTAAAATGGCTGCCATTGTCGAATTTTAATTTAAATTATAGAATATTACTCGCAACATCATAATCTATCAATATACCAATTTTCATAATAATCAGACCAGTTTGACATTTTGGATTTAAAATGGCTGCCATTGTCGAATTTTAATTTAAATTATAGAATATTACTCGCAACATCATAATCTATCAGTATACCAATTTTCATCATAATCAGACCACTTGGAATTTTGGCGGCCATCTTGGATTCAAAATGGCTGCCATCGTCAAATTTTAATTTTAGTTATAGAATATTACTCGCAACATCATAATCTATCAGTATACCAATTTTCTCATAATCAGACGACTTTGAAGTTTTAATTAAAATATTAACCCGATTATCTCCCTTTAAATGACATTTTCAATACTATCTCGAAAACCGTAAATTTTGCTTCAAAATTTTTTTCGTATTATTAAAGAGCACCTTTTGTTCTATCAGCATGCAAAATTTCAAAACCCTGCGCACCTAAGTTACCTAGATATTGCAATGTCCTTTATAATGGCCTTTTCCTGTTTCCAAGGAAACGGCGGCCATTTTGAAAATTTTAAACGTCGTTTGCAAAACTTCTGGTCATCCTTTATATGTTCCCAAAGTTTCATATTGATTGGGCAATGCATCTCTGAGAAAACGCGTAGACAAACTAGCACGGAAAGAAAAAAGAAAGAAAGAAAGAAAGAAGAAGAATAATAATAAGAAACCGTACAAAAGCAATATGTCTCCCAAAACTTTGTTTGGGAGACATAACTAGGTATAATTGTGATCGCAAAGCGAGTCACAAATGTCCCCTCACGTACCCCTCTTTGTTAATATCCGGCTTATTTAAGAATATTTTTCTGTTCGCCATTCAATATAAAGCTTAGATATCAATTTTCATTAAAATGGGAGCAAGTAGAATTTTTACCGGAAGTGGCGGCCATTTTGAATTTTTTGACATTTTCGCCTTCACGCCTCAATTCGCCATCCTTTAAAACCCCTAGATATCAATTTTCGTTTTAATCAGAGCAAGATCAATTTTTACCGGAAGTGGCGGCCATTTTGAATTTTTCGACATTTTCGACTTCACGCCTCAATTCGCCATCCTTTAAAACCCCTAGATATCAATTTTCGTTTAAATTAAAGCAAGTTGAATTTTTACCGGAAGTGGTGGCCATTTTGAATTTTTCGACAATTTTAACTTCATGCCTCAATTCGCCATCATTTAAAACCCCAAGATATCAATTTTCGATAAAATCGGAGTGACTTCAATTTTTACCGGAAGTGGCGGCCATTTTGAATTTTTTGACATTTTCGCCTTCACGCCTCAATTCGCCATCCTTTAAAACCCCTAGATATCAATTTTCGTTTAAATCAGAGCAAGTTGAATGTTAACCGGAAGTGGCGGCCATTTTGAATTTTTCGACATTTTCGACTTCATGCCTCAATTCGCCATCCTTTAAAACCCCTAGATATCAATTTTCGTTAAAATCGGAGTGACTTCAATTTTTACCGGAAGTGGCGGCCATTTTGAATTTTTCGACATTTTCAACTTCATGCGTCAATTCGCCATCCTTTAAAACCCCTAGATATCAATTTTCGTTAAAATCGGAGTGACTTCAATTTTTACCGGAAGTGGCGGCCATTTTGAATTTGTCGACATTTTCAACTTCACGCCTCAATTCGCCATCCTTTAAAACCCTTAGATATCAATTTTTGTTTAAATCAGAGCAAGTTGAATTTTAACCAAAAGTGGCGGCCATTTTGAATTTGTCGACATTTTCAACTTCACGCCTCAATTCGCCATCCTTTAAAACCCTTAGATATCAATTTTCGTTTAAATCAGAGCAAGTTGAATTTTAACCAAAAGTGGCGGCCATTTTGAATTTTTCGACATTTTCGACTTCATGCCTCAATTCGCCATCCTTTAAAACCCCTAGATATCAATTTTCGTTAAAATCGGAGTGACTTCAATTTTTACCGGAAGTGGCGGCCATTTTGAATTTTTTGACATTTTCAACTTCATGCGTCAATTCACCATCCTTTAAAACCCCTAGATATCAATTTTCGTTAAAATCGGAGTGACTTCAATTTTTACCGGAAGTGGCGGCCATTTTGAATTTTTGGACATTTTCAACTTCACGCCTCAATTCGCCATCCTTTAAAACCCCGAGTTATCAATTTTCGTTAAAATCGGAGCAAGTTGAATTTTTCCGGAAGTGGTGGTCATTTTGAAAATGGCCACCTATAAGAAAATTTTGATACCAGAAATGAACTCACCATACCCCAATTACCTTAAATACAAATTGTCATTTAGAAATAATAAAATTTAGAATTTTCCCATAATCCATTAAAGTGGCGGCCATTTTGAAAATGATGGCCGATAAATAAAATTTGGATACCAGAAATGAACTCGGCATACCCCAATTTCCCTAAATACAAATTTTCATTTAAGAATAGTAAAGTTTATAAATTTTCCCAAAATCCAATTAGGATTATCTCCCTTCTAATTTCGTTTTTCGTTTTTTTTGCAATATATTGGAAACAGTAAGTCCGATTTTCAAAATTCTTTTTTTGAATGATACCTCTTGTAAGTACCTATTTCATTTATAGACAGATTTTTAATATTCCCGCTGGTTTACAAATGCCGCTTAAAATAAAACTTTGATTTCGAGGAGCCATTTTCAGGCCCCTTTTTACCCTATAAGGGGTCGTTTGATTTTGACGAAAAAACCTGATTACACAATTTCACACTGCATACTCTAGATTTATGAAGTTTCAGCTTCCTACCTTTAAAGACGTTCTTTAAATCGAGCGGACAAGTTCACACTAAAGAATACTAAGAATAACTAGGTATAATTGTGTTGGGATGCCAACACACAAATCGCCCAAAATCGCCTTGGATAGTGTTCCATTCAAATCACTGCATCAAAATAAGTCTAGAAATCAAATTTCGTTGAAATCGGACAAAGTTGACGTTTTTAGGAGGTGGGTGTGGTAAAACG
Source organism: Arcuatula senhousia (assembly GCA_963971305.1). NCBI lineage: Eukaryota > Metazoa > Mollusca > Bivalvia > Mytilida > Mytilidae > Arcuatula > Arcuatula senhousia. The sequence goes on along the minus strand of OZ020317.1, from coordinate 3,275,054 downwards.
GCCGCCATTTTCAAACCGAAAGTCGTATTTCAAATCTGGTCACAGATTTGAGTTCAACATACCCGCTTTACCCAGATGACCAATTTTCAAGACAATCCGATGAAAATAAATTTCCGCCCACTTTTTCTGATGGCCGCCATTTTGAAACGGCGACCATCTTGAAAATATCCAAAACACCTGCAAAACTTTGGATGATGGTCTACACTTTGGCCAAGTTTTGTTGATCTCCCTCAAAAAACCTAGGACAAGTTCTTAGGACAAGTTCAAGGGTAATAAAAGGAAAAATAACAAGTATTAACTGTGATTGCAAGCATGTCACAAAGTCCCCCAAACGACCCGTATTTGCCACTATTCTCTTCAGCATGTCAATAAAAACCTAAATATCAATTTTCATGTAAATCGGAGCACTTTGAAAATTTCGACCCGATTATCTCCCTTGAGAAATCACATTTTTATTGATATCTCGAAAACCGTAAATATCGCTTCAATTTTTTTTTTGATATTATTAAAGAGAATGTTTTGCTCTTTCAACCTACAAAATTTCAGAACCCTGCGCACCTAGGTTACCGAGATATTGCAATGTCCAATATTTAGTCCATTTTCCTGTTTCTATGGAAACGGCGGCCATTTTGAAAAGTCCGATTGTAAACGAAGCTTCCTTTCTTTACAATCTATTATCCTGACAAGTTTCATATTGATATGTGGAGTCGTTTTCTCTAAGATTTCCGGACAAGTTCACGACTAAGTGGAAGAATAAGAAGAAGAAGAATAATAATAACAAGTATTAACTGTAATTGCAAGCAAGTCACAAAGTCCCCCAAACGACCCGTTATCGCCACTATTCTCTTCAGCATGTCTAAAAACCCCTAAAAATCAATTTTCATGTAAATCGGAGCACTTTGAAAATTTTGACCCGATTATCTCCCTTGAAATCATATTTTTATATATATCTCGAAAACCATAAATATCGCTTCAAAATTTGTTTTCATATTATTAAAGAGAATGTTTTGCTATATCATCCTACAAAATTTTAGAACCCTGTGCACCTAGGTTACCGAGATATTGCACTGTCCAATATTTAGTCCATTTTCCTGTTTCCATGGAAACGGCGGCCATTTTGAAAATTCCGATTATCGACAAGGCTTCCTTTCATGCCAATCTTTCATCCTGCCAAGTTTCATTTTGATATGTTGAGTCGTTTTTTCTAGGATCTCCGGAGAAGTTCACGACTAAGCGGAAGAATCGGAAGAAGAATAATAACAAGTATTAACTGTGATTGCAAGCAAGTCACAAAGTCCCCCAAACGACCCATATTTGCCACTATTCTCTTTAGCATATCAAAAAACCCTGAAATATCAATTTTCATGTAAATCGGAGCACTTTGAAAATTTTGACCCGATTACCTCCCTTGAAAGCACATTTTTATTTATATCTCGAAAACCGTAAATGTCGCTTCAAATTTTTTTTTTCATATAATTGAAGAGAATGTTTTGCTCTATCAACCTACAAAATTTCAGAACCCTGCGCACCTAGGTTATCGAGATATTGCAATGTCCAATATTTAGTCTATTTTCCTGTTTCCATGGAAACAGCGGCTATTTTGAAAATTCCGATTGTCAACGAAGCTTCCTTTTTTTACAATCTATCATCCTGCCAAGTTTCATATTGATATGAGGAGTTGTTTTCTCTGGGGTCTCCGGACAAGTTCACGACTAAGTGGAAGAAACGGAAGAAGAACAAGTATTAACTGTGATTGCAAGCAAGTCACAAAGTCCCCCAAACGACCCGTATTTGCCACTATTCTCTTCAGCATATCGAAAAACCCCTAAATATAAATTTTCATGTAAATCAGAGCACTTTGAAAATTTCGACCCGATTATCTCCCTTGAGAAATCATATTTTTATTTATATCTCGAAAACCGTAAATATCGCTTCAAATTTTTTTTTCATATTATTAAAGAGAATGTTTTGCTCTATCAACCTGCAAAATTTCAGAACCCTGCGCAATTAGGTAACCGAGATATTGCAATGTCCAATATTTAGTCCATTTTCCTATTTCCATGGAAACGGCGGCCATTTTGAAAATTCCGATTGTCAACGAAGCTTCCTTTTTTTACAATCTATTATCCTGCCAAGTTTCATATTGATATGTGGAATCGTTTTCTCTGGGATCTCCGGACAAGTTCACGACTAAGCGGAAGAATCGGAAGAAGAAGAATAATAATAATAAGAAACGGTGCAAAAACAAAAAGTCCCCAAACGTTGTTTGGGGGACTTAATAATAAGAATAAGAAACGGTGCAAAAACAATAAGTCCCCAAACTTTGTTTGGGGGACTTAATAAGAAACGGTGCAAAAACAATAAGTCCCCAAACGTTGTTTGGGGGACTTAATAATAAGAAACGGTGCAAAAACAATAAGTCCCCAAACGTTGTTTGGGGGACTTAATAATAATAATAAAAATAATAAGAAACGGGGTAAAAACAATTAGTCGCCCAAAACTGGGATGCCAACACACAAGTCGCCCAAAATCGCCTTGGATACTATTTCTTCTTATTCAATACAAAAAATATGTATAGAAATCAAATTTCATTGAAATCGGACAAATTTCACATTTTTAAGGGGACGGATGTAGTTATATGGCCGCCATTTTGATATTGTAAGTCGGATTTTAAATCCGGTGGCAGATTTGAACTCCGCATACCCGCTTTACCCAGATGACCAATTTTCAAGACAATCCGATGAAAAAAAAATGTCCGCCCACTTTTTCCGATGGCTGCCATTTTGAAACGGCGACCACCTTGAAAAAATCCAAAGCACCTGCAAAACTTTGGATGATGGTCTACACTTTGGCCAAGTTTTGGTGATCTCACTCATCAAACCTAGGACTAGTTCTTAGGACAAGTTCAAGGGTAATAAAAGGAATAATAATAATGATAATAATAAAAATAATAAGAAACGGGGTAAAAACAATAAGTCGCCAAAATTTTGTTTTGGGCGACTTAATAATAAAAACTAGGTATGATTGTGTTTGGATGCAAACACGAATGTCTCCCAAACAAACTCCCATTGCCACTTTTCTCTTCAGCATATCGAAAAACCCTTAAATATCAAATTTCATGTAAATCAAAGCACTTTGAAATTTTGGCGGCCATTTTGGATTCAAAATGGCTGGCATCGTCAAATTTTAATTTTAGTTATAGAATATTTCTCGCAACATCATAATCTATCAGTATAACAATTTCCATCATAATCAGACAACTTTGAATTTTCGGACCAAAAAATCACATTTTCGTAAATAACGCGAAAACCGTAAATATCGCTTCAATTTTTTTTCGTATTATTGAAGACCATTTTTTGCTCTATTCACCCACAAAATTTCAGAACCCTACACACCTAGGTTATCGAGATATCGCAATGTCTTATATAATGACCTTTTCCTATTTCCAAGAAAATGGCGGCCATTTTGAAAATTTTAAAAGTCGTTAGCAAAATTTCAGGTCACCTTTTAAATGTTCCCAAAGTTTCATATTGTTTGGGCAATGCATCTCTGAAAAAACGCATGGACAAACTAGCACGGAAAGAAAAAAAAAAGAAAGAAAGAAAGAAGAAGAAGAACTAGGTATGATTGTGTTGGGATGCCAACACGAATGTCTCCCAAACAAACTCCCATTGCCACTATCGTCTTTGTTATGGTCAAAACCCCCTTAATATCAAATTTTGTTGAAATCGGAGTAATTTTTATTTTTGGAACGAAAAATCATGTTTTCGCTAATAACGAGAAAACCGTGAATATCGCTTCAATTTTTTTTCGTTTTATTAAATAGCACCTCTTACTCTATACTCCTACAAAATTTCAGAACCCTGCACGCCTAGGTTACTGAGATATCGAAATGTCCTATATATTGACCTTTTCCTGTTTCCAAGGAAACGGCGGCCATTTTGAAAATTTTAAAAGACGTTTGCAAAACTTCAGGTCACCCTTTATATGTTCCCAAAGTTTGATATTAATTGAGCAATGCATCTCTGAGAAAACGCGTGGACAAACTATCACGGAAAGAAAAAAGAAAAAAGAAGAAGAAGAATAATAAGAAACCGTACAAAAGCAATATGTCTCCCAAACCTTTGTTTGGGAGACATAATAATAAGAAACCGTACAAAAGCAATATGTCTCTTAAACCTTTGTTTGGGAGACATAATAACTAGGTATAATTGTGATCGCAAAGCGAGTCACAGATGTCCCCTCACGTACCCTTCTTTGTTAATATCTGGCTTCTTTGAACACATTTTTCTGTTCACCATCCATTATAGTGCTTAAATATCAATTTTCGTTTAAATCTGAACAAGTTGAATTTTTCCAAAAGTGGCAGCCATTTTGAATTTTTCGACATTTTCGACAACACGTCTCGATTCACTATCCTTCAAAAACCCTAGATATCAATTTTCGTTAAAATCGGAGCAAGTTAAATCTTTACCGGAAGTGGCGGCCATTTTGAATTTTCGACAACGCGCTTCAATTCGTTATCATCCAAAACCCCTAGATATCAATTTTGGTTAAATCGGACTAAGATGATTTTTTGCCGGAAGTGGCGGCCATTTTGAATTTTTCGATATTTTCGACAACGCGCATCAATTCGCCATCCTTCAAATCCCGTATATATCAATTTTCGTTAAAATCAGAGCAAGTTTAATTTTTACCGGAAGTGGCAGCCATTTTGAAAATGGCGGCCGATAAAAACAATTCGATACCAGAAATGAACTCGGCATACCCCAATTACCTTAAATACAAATGTTCATTAGAATCGGACCAAGTTTAATTTTTACCAGAAATGGCGGCCATTAGAATGGCCGACGATAAAAAAAATGATACCAAAAATAAACTCGGCATATTCCAATTACCTTAAAAACAAATTTTCATTTAAATATAATGAAGTTTTGAAATTTTCCCGAAATTCAATTTGGATTATTTCCCTTTAAAAAACTTTTTTTTCGTTTTTTTGCAAAATTTTGAAAACGGTAAGTCCGCTTTTAAAAATTCTCTTTTTGAATGATACCTCTTGTAAGTACCTATTTTATATATAAACATATTTTCAATAATCCGGCCGGTTTATAAATGCCGTTAAAAATAAAACTTTGATTTCGAGGAGCCATTTTCATGCCCCTTTTTACCCTATAAGGGGTCGTCTATTTCATTCATAAAAATCAGATGCATTATTTCACACTCCATACTCTTGATATATGAAGTTTCAGCCTCCTACCTTAAACGATGCTCTTAAAAAACATTGGACAAGTTCACATTACAGAATACTAAGAAAAAGAATAATAAGAACTGGTGCTGATTGTGTTGGGATGCCAACACAGAAGTCGCCCAAAATCGCCATGGATAGTATTCCATTCAAATCAGTGCATCAAAACAAGTCTAGAAATCAAATTTCGTTAAAATTGGACAAAGTTGACGTTTTTTGGGGGCGGGTGTGTTAAACGGCCGCCATTTCAACATGGCGGCGTTCGCATCAATTTTTTTTTCGCCATGTTGCTCAGGATGGATCACTCTACCAGTGTATCAATTTTCATTAAAATCCAACCACCTATCTCCGAGATCTGAGAGGGGCCCAAAAATCTTAAACGGCGGCCATTTTGAAAATGGCGGCCATCTTGAAAATTTTGAAAACTTCTTGCACAACTCTGAGTGACTCTCCACCCATCTAAGCAAGTTTGATCTTCATTGGTTAAAGCGTTTTCTCAAAATGCTGAAGACAAGTTCATGGTTAAGGTAAGGAAAAGAATAACTAGGTATAATTGTGTTGGGATGCCAACACACAAGTCGCCCAAAATCGCCTTGGATAGAGTTCCATTCAAATCAGTGCATCAAAATAAGTCTAGAAATCAAATTTCGTTGAAATCGGACAAAGTTGACGTTTTTAGGGGGCGGGTGTAGTAAAATGGCCGCCATTTTAAAACCGTAAGTCGGATTCCAAATCCGGTCGCAGATTTGAGCTCAGCATACCCGCTTAACCCAGATGACCAATTTGCAAGACGATCCGATGAAAAAAAAATTTCCGCCCACTTTTTCCGATGGCCGCCATTTTAAAACGGCGGCCATCTTGAAAATTTTAAAAGTGCATTACACAACTTTGAGTGACCCACTATCCAATCCAACAAGTGTTATTCAATTTCCTTTAACCGTTTTCTTGTATCAGGGAGGACAACTTTACGATAAAGAATCAGAATAATAATAATAATAATAAGAAACGGTGCAAAAACAATAAGTCTCCCAAACTTTGTTTTGGGCGACTTAATAATAATAACTAGAATTGCCATTGCCAGCAATAGCAGATGTCGACCGTTGCCTTATCTTTTACGACATATTTGCCACTGTTGGCAGCCATTTAAATGACTTTTTAATATTTGACTCCATATTCCCACTCGCCATCCTTCAAACACCCTAAAATATCAAGTTTCGTTAAAATCTGAGAATTTTCAATAATTACGAAAGTGGCGGCCATTTTGAATTTTTTTGAATTTTTGAACTCGCCTTCATTTGAAACTCCTAAATATAAAGTTTCGTTAAAATCTGAGAATGTTCACTTTTTACGGAAAATGGCGGCCATTTTGAATTTTTCGACATTTCTGACCTCGCGTATCAACTCGCCATCCTTCATATTCCTTAAATACAAAGTTTGGTTAAAATCTGAGAATGTTCACTTTTTACGGGAAATGGCGGCCATTTTGAATTTTTCGACATTTCTGACCTCGCGTATCAACTCGCCATCCACCATATTCCTGAAATATAAAGTTTCGTTAAAATCGGAGAATGTTCAATTTTTACGGGAAATGGCGGCCATTTTGAATTTTCTGAAATTTTTGAAACAGTCATCCTTCAAAACTCTTAAAAATAAAATTTTGTTAAAATTTTGAAAAAAAAAAATTTTGGAAGTGGCGGCCATTTTGAAATTTTTGAACTTTTTTAACTCGCCATCCTTTGAAACACCTAAATATAAATTTTCGTGGATATCGGAAATTTTTTCATTTTCACAGGAAGTGGCGGCCATTTTGAATTTTTCGACATTTCTTACTCCACGTATGAACTCGCCATCCTTCATATACCTTAAATATAAAGTTTCGTGAGAATAGGAGAATGTTCAATTTTTACGGGAAATGGCGGCCATTTTGAATTTTTCGACATTTTTTTCGTCACGCCTCAACACGCCATCCTATAATATGGCTTTAAATAAATTTTTGTCCAAATCAGAAAACGCGACTTTTTTTACGTAAAATGTCGGCCATCTTTAAAATGGCAGCCATCTTGGTTCCGAAAAGTTCTACTGCAACAGATATCATGATCACGTATCATCATACCAAGTTTGGAACCGCAATATAAAACGGTTCTTTAGTTATGATGTGGACAATAATTGGCGACAATAAGAATAAGAATAATAATAATAACTAGAATTGCCATTGCCAGCAATAGCAGATGTCGACCGTTGCCTTATCTTTTACGACATATTTGACACTGTCGGCAGCCATTTTAATTATTTTTTTAATATTTGACTCCATATTCCCACTCGCCATCCTTCAAACACCTAAAATATCAAGTTTTGTTAAAATCTGAGAATTTTCAATAATTATGGAAGTGGCGGCCATTTTGATTTTTTTGGAATTTTTGAACTCGCCATCATTTGAAACTCCTAAATATAAAGTTTCGTTTAAATCTGATAATGTTCACTTTTTACGGAAAATGGCGGCCATTTTGAATTTTTCGACATTTCTGACCTCGCGTATCAACTCGCCATCCTTCATATTCCTTAAATATAAAGTTTCATTAAAATCGGAGAATGTTCAATTTTTATGGGAAATGGCGGCCATTTTGAATTTTTTGAAATTTTTTAATCAGTCATCCTTCAAAACTCTTAAAAATAAAATTTCGTTAAAATTTTGAAAAAAATAAATTTTGGAAGTGGCGGCCATTTTGAATTTTTTGAACTTTTTTAACTCGCCATCCTTTGAAACTTTCACCTAAATATAAATTTTCGTGGAAATCGGAAAATTTTAATTTTTACAGGAAGTGGCGGCCATTTTGAATTTTTCGACATTTCTTACTCCGCGTATGAACTCGCACTCCTTCATATACCTTAAATATAAAGTTTCGTTAAAATCGGAGAATGTTCAATTTTTACGGGAAATGGCGGCCATTTTGAATTTCGACATTTTTTTCGTCACCTCTTACTTCGCCATCCCATTATAAACCGTAATACCAATTTTTGTTCAAATTGAAGAACGCGACATTTTTTACGTAAAATGGCGGCCATCTTGGAAATGGCAGCCATCTTGGTTCCGAAAATTTCTACTGCAACAGATATCATGGTAACGTATCATCATACCAAGTTTGGATCCACAATATAAAACGGTTCTTTAGTTATGACGCGGACAAAAAATTGGCGACAATAAGAATAATAACTAGAATTGCCATTGCCAGCAATAGCAGATGTCGACCGTTGCCTTATCTTTTACGACATATTTGACACTGTTGGCAGCCATTTTAATGATTTTTTTAAATATTTGACTCCATATTCCCACTCGCCATCCTTCAAACACCTAAAATATCAAGTTTCGTTAAAATCTGAGAATTTTCAATAATTACGGAAGTGGCGGCCATTTTGATTTTTTGGGAATGTTTGAACTCGCCATCATTTGAAACTCCTAAATATAAAGTTTCGTTAAAATCTGAGAATGTTCACTTTTTACGGAAAATGGCGGCCATTTTGAATTTTTCGACATTTCTGACCTCGCATATCAACTCGCCATCCTTCATATTCCTTAAATATAAAGTTTCATTAAAATCGGAGAATGTTCAATTTTTACGGGAAATGGCGGCCATTTTGAATTTTTTGAAATTTTTGAATGGGTCATCCATCAAAACTCTTAAAAATAAAATTTCGTTAAAATTTTGAAAAAAAAAAATTTGGAAGTGGCGGCCATTTTGAATTTTTTGAACTTTTTGAACTCGCCATCCTTTGAAACACCTTAATATAAATTTCCGTCGAAATCGGAAAATTTTCATTTTTACAGGAAGTGGTGGCCATTTTGAATATTTCGACATTTCTTACTCAGCGTATGAACTCGCCATCTTTCATATACCTTAAATATAAAGTTTCGTTAAAATCGGAGAATGTTCAATTTTTACGGGAAATGGCGGCCATTTTGAATTTTTCGACATTTTTTTTGTCACGCCTCAACTCGCCATCCTATAATATTGCGTAAAATAAATTTTTGTTTCAATCAGAAAACGCGACTTTTTTTACGTAAAATGGCGGCCATCTTTGAAATGGCAGCCATCTTGGTTGCGAAAATTTCTACCGCAACAGATATCATGATCACGTATCATCATACCAAGTTTGGATCCGCAATATAAAACGGTTCTTTAGTTATGACGAGGACAATAATTGGCGACAATAAGAATAATAAGAATAATAAGAATAATAAGAATAATAAGAATAATAATAATGAAAAAAAATAAACGCGACAATAACAATATGTCTACCGAATAACTGCGTTTCGGTCGACATAACTAGAATTGCCATTGCGAGCAATAGCAGATGTCGACCATTGCCTTATCATTTACTGCATATTTGACCCTTCTGGCGGCCATTTTGTTTGGGTTTTGTTTTTGACACCGTATTCCCACTCGCCATACTTCATCAGTCCCCAATATCAAGTTTCCTTAATATTACCAAATAAAAGTTAAATTTAAACTGATATTTATATATCTATATTCTGTCTTTCTCAAAACCCCTAGATATAATTTTTCAAATCAGATCACCTGAAATATCTCATGTATAGTAAATGATTTTTTAAAAGAAACTATTTTCAATTTGAACCCTATCAACTTAAAAGATGTTTCAAGTTTTTTTTTTTTTTTTAGATCTGTAAGCATAATTTTAGCTACTTTTTAAACAAAGCGTTTGTTTCATTCCCCTTTATGAAAAAAAAACCTTCAAAAACAACAAAAATAAAAATTGAAACTTCTCCGATTTTAACGAAACTATGTCAAGAAGATGTTTAGACTTTAGGTTTTACATGATATTGTCATGTTTGTAAACTTTATTTTAGCTACTAAAAGCACGGTTCATTTCATTTACTTTATTAACGATCCTCTTTAAATCAACAAACATTTTTGCAAGCTTGTCACTTTGGTTGGAAATTGTTTAAGATGTTTTTGGTATTACACGATTTAGTCAGGTAGTACACTATTAAAGCTACTTTAAACCTAAGGTTCGTTGCATGCCCCTTTATGAAAGGTCCCCATTAAAAACAACAACAAAACTGCAAATTTGTCATTTTTAGAAGTTGTTAAAAGAATTTGGTAATACATGGTCATATCAGGTTTTGTTAACTTTATTTTTAGCATTTTTTTCAACACAGGTTTCGTTTCATTCCCCTTAATAAAATAACCCCTTTTAAATAGACAAGCTAGCAAAACTTGTATAGCTTTAAATTAGTTTTCAAAGAAAGGCTAGGGATAAAAATGTAAATATATTTAAACAGTTACTAGCTCTAAATGTTTTAGAAGGTATTTTTTTATCCAAAAGACTCGGAGCAGTTCAACTTCCTACAAAAAACTCCTAGATATCAATTTTTATTAAAATCAGAGAACGTTTAAAATTTTTTACCGTAATGGCGGCCATTTTGAAATCTGAAATTGTTCATTCCGCCCGTGAAGAGCAGCCATCTTGGTTCCGCGAAGTTTCACTGCAACAGATATCATGATGACGTATCATCCTACCAAGTTTTGATCCGTACTATAAAACTGTTCTATAGTAGAGTCCCGGACAAATATTTAGTCGGAAGAATAATAATAATAATAATAATAATAATAATAATGAAAAAAAATAAACGCGACAATAACAATATGTCTACCGAATAACTGCGTTTCGGTCGACATAATAAGGGCTAATTTTCCATGTATTTGTGGTCCGATCTTCATGAAACTTGGTAATCAGGTAGACCTTAGGCTAATGTACTACATAATAAAAAAATTCAGCAAATTGAGACTCTAAAAAGGGCTATAGGGGTGTCAAAAAGGGGCCAGAAGGGCCTCCAAAACATAATGATTTCACACTAAAATCCATTTATATTGTAATTTGTTCATCGTATGGATATGAAATATGCATTTTATAAAAAGACTATTGTGTACCTGACTAAGATATGGCATGTGTTTTAATGTATGAGCTAAAATGGGCAATTAAAGGGGCCCAAAATAGCATACAGTCACTTTTGCTAAACCGAACAAATGGAAATAAGTAAAAAACTGTATAATGGATATCGTTTAAACTGACATTAAATTTGTAGGTCTTTTTAAGCTGCATACATAAAATTAAGTTTCTTTCACGTACACGTATATATTGATTTTACATAATTTTTTTAGATTTATTTTTTTTTTTTTTGTGAGGTTAAGTTTTTTTTTTGGGGGGGGGGTTAATTTTTTTTTTTTACTCGCCTAAACTTGCCATCATTTAAAACTCTTAAATAAAAAATTTGGTTAAAATCGGAGAATGTTGAAATTTTACCGGAAGTGGCGGCCATTTTGAAATTTTTGAACTTTTTGAACCCGCCATCTTTCGAAACTCTTAAATATAAAATTTCATCAAAATCTGAAATTTTAAAAAAATTTACAGGAAGTGGCGGCCATTTTGAATTTTTCAAAATTTTTGACCCCTCGCCCCAACTCGCCATCCTTTAAAACTCCTAGATATCAATTTTTATTAAAATCAGAGAAAGTTTAAAATTTTTTACCGTAATGGCGGCCATTTTGAAATCTGAAATTGTTCATTCCGCCCGTGAAGAGCAGCCATCTTGGTTCCGCGAAGTTTCACTGCAACAGATATCATGATGACGTATCATCCTACCAAGTTTTGATCCGTACTATAAAACTGTTCTATAGTAGAGTCCCGGACAAATATTTTGTTGGAAGAATAATAATAATAATAATAATAATAATAATAATAATGAAAAAAAATAAACGCGACAATAACAATATGTCTACCGAATAACTGCGTTTCGGTCGACATAATAAGGGCTAATTTTCCATGTATTTGTGGTCCGATCTTCATGAAACTTGGTAATCAGGTAGACCTTAGGCTAATGTACTACATAATAAAAAAATTCAGCAAATTGAGACTCTAAAAAGGGCTATAGCGGTGTCAAAAAGGGGCCAGAAGGCCTCCAAAACATAATGATTTCACACTAAAATCCATTTATATTGTAATTTGTTCATCGTATGGATATGAAATATGCATTTTATAAAAAGACTATTGTGTACCTGACTAAGATATGGCATGTGTTTTAATGTATGAGCTAAAATGGGCAATTAAAGGGACCCAAAATAGCATACAGTCACTTTTGCTAAACCGAACAAATGGAAATAAGTAAAAAACTGTATAATGGATATCGTTTAAACTGACATTAAATTTGTAGGTCTTTTTAAGCTGCATACATAAAATTAAGTTTCTTTCACGTACACGTATATATTGATTTTACATAATTTTTTTAGATTTTTTTTTTTTTGTGAGGTTGTTTTTTTTTTGGGGGGGTTAATTTTTTTTTTTACTCGCCTTAACTTGCCATCATTTAAAACTCTTAAATAAAAAATTTGGTTAAAATCGGAGAATGTTGAAATTTTACCGGAAGTGGCGGCCATTTTGAAATTTTTGAACTTTTTGAACCCGCCATCTTTCGAAACTCTTAAATATAAAATTTCATCAAAATCTGAAATTTTAAAAAAATTTACAGGAAGTGGCGGCCATTTTGAATTTTTCAAAATTTTTGATTCCTCGCCCCAACTCGCCATCCTTTAAAACTCCTAGATATCAATTTTTATTAAAATCAGAGAACGTTTAAAATTTTTTACCGTAATGGCGGCCATTTTGAAATCTGAAATTGTTCATTCCGCCCGTGAAGAGCAGCCATCTTGGTTCCGCGAAGTTTCACTGCAACAGATATCATGATGACGTATCATCCTACCAAGTTTTGATCCGTACTATAAAACTGTTCTATAGTAGAGTCCCGGACAAATATTTAGTCGGAAGAATAATAATAATAATAATAATAATAATAATAATGAAAAAAAATAAACGCGACAATAACAATATGTCTACCGAATAACTGCGTTTCGGTCGACATAATAAGGGCTAATTTTCCATGTATTTGTGGTCCGATCTTCATGAAACTTGGTAATCAGGTAGACCTTAGGCTAATGTACTACATAATAAAAAAATTCAGCAAATTGAGACTCTAAAAAGGGCTATAGGGGTGTCAAAAAGGGGCCAGAAGGGCCTCCAAAACATAATGATTTCACACTAAAATCCATTTATATTGTAATTTGTTCATCGTATGGATATGAAATATGCATTTTATAAAAAGACTATTGTGTACCTGACTAAGATATGGCATGTGTTTTAATGTATGAGCTAAAATGGGCAATTAAAGGGGCCCAAAATAGCATACAGTCACTTTTGCTAAACCGAACAAATGGAAATAAGTAAAAAACTGTATAATGGATATCGTTTAAACTGACATTAAATTTGTAGGTCTTTTTAAGCTGCATACATAAAATTAAGTTTCTTTCACGTACACGTATATATTGATTTTACATAATTTTTTTAGATTTTTTTTTTTTTTTTGTGAGGTTAAGTTTTTTTTTTTGGGGGGGGGTTAATTTTTTTTTTTTTACTCGCCTAAACTTGCCATCATTTAAAACTCTTAAATAAAAAATTTGGTTAAAATCGGAGAATGTTGAAATTTTACCGGAAGTGGCGGCCATTTTGAAATTTTTGAACTTTTTGAACCCGCCATCTTTCGAAACTCTTAAATATAAAATTTCATCAAAATCTGAAATTTTAAAAAAATTTACAGGAAGTGGCGGCCATTTTGAATTTTTCAAAATTTTTGACCCCTCGCCCCAACTCGCCATCCTTTAAAACTCCTAGATATCAATTTTTATTAAAATCAGAGAAAGTTTAAAATTTTTTACCGTAATGGCGGCCATTTTGAAATCTGAAATTGTTCATTCCGCCCGTGAAGAGCAGCCATCTTGGTTCCGCGAAGTTTCACTGCAACAGATATCATGATGACGTATCATCCTACCAAGTTTTGATCCGTACTATAAAACTGTTCTATAGTAGAGTCCCGGACAAATATTTTGTTGGAAGAATAATAATAATAATAATAATAATAATAATAATAATAATGAAAAAAAATAAACGCGACAATAACAATATGTCTACCGAATAACTGCGTTTCGGTCGACATAATAAGGGCTAATTTTCCATGTATTTGTGGTCCGATCTTCATGAAACTTGGTAATCAGGTAGACCTTAGGCTAATGTACTACATAATAAAAAAATTCAGCAAATTGAGACTCTAAAAAGGGCTATAGAGGTGTCAAAAAGGGGCCAGAAGGCCTCCAAAACATAATGATTTCACACTAAAATCCATTTATATTGTAATTTGTTCATCGTATGGATATGAAATATGCATTTTATAAAAAGACTATTGTGTACCTGACTAAGATATGGCATGTGTTTTAATGTATGAGCTAAAATGGGCAATTAAAGGGACCCAAAATAGCATACAGTCACTTTTGCTAAACCGAACAAATGGAAATAAGTAAAAAAACTGTATAATGGATATCGTTTAAACTGACATTAAATTTGTAGGTCTTTTTAAGCTGCATACATAAAATTAAGTTTCTTTCACGTACACGTATATATTGATTTTACATAATTTTTTTAGATTTTTTTTTTTTTTGTGAGGTTGTTTTTTTTTTGGGGGGGGTTAATTTTTTTTTTTACTCGCCTAAACTTGCCATCATTTAAAACTCTTAAATAAAAAATTTGGTTAAAATCGGAGAATGTTGAAATTTTACCGGAAGTGGCGGCCATTTTGAAATTTTTGAACTTTTTGAACCCGCCATCTTTCGAAACTCTTAAATATAAAATTTCATCAAAATCTGAAATTTTAAAAAAATTTACAGGAAGTGGCGGCCATTTTGAATTTTTCAAAATTTTTGATTCCTCGCCCCAACTCGCCATCCTTTAAAACTCCTAGATATCAATTTTTATTAAAATCAGAGAACGTTTAAAATTTTTTACCGTAATGGCGGCCATTTTGAAATCTGAAATTGTTCATTCCGCCCGTGAAGAGCAGCCATCTTGGTTCCTCGAAGTTTCACTGCAACAGATATCATGATGACGTATCATCCTACCAAGTTTTGATCCGTACTATAAAACTGTTCTATAGTAGAGTCCCGGACAAATATTTAGTCGGAAGAATAATAATAATAATAATAATAATAATAATAATGAAAAAAAATAAACGCGACAATAACAATATGTCTACCGAATAACTGCGTTTCGGTCGACATAATAAGGGCTAATTTTCCATGTATTTGTGGTCCGATCTTCATGAAACTTGGTAATCAGGTAGACCTTAGGCTATTGTACTACATAATAAAAAAATTCAGCAAATTGAGACTCTAAAAAGGGCTATAGGGGTGTCAAAAAGGGGCCAGAAGGGCCTCCAAAACATAATGATTTCACACTAAAATCCATTTATATTGTAATTTGTTCATCGTATGGATATGAAATATGCATTTTATAAAAAGACTATTGTGTACCTGACTAAGATATGGCATGTGTTTTAATGTATGAGCTAAAATGGGCAATTAAAGGGGCCCAAAATAGCATACAGTCACTTTTGCTAAACCGAACAAATGGAAATAAGTAAAAAACTGTATAATGGATATCGTTTAAACTGACATTAAATTTGTAGGTCTTTTTAAGCTGCATACATAAAATTAAGTTTCTTTCACGTACACGTATATATTGATTTTACATAATTTTTTTAGATTTTTTTTTTTTTTTGTGAGGTTAAGTTTTTTTTTTTGGGGGGGGGGTTAATTTTTTTTTTTTTACTCGCCTAAACTTGCCATCATTTAAAACTCTTAAATAAAAAATTTGGTTAAAATCGGAGAATGTTGAAATTTTACCGGAAGTGGCGGCCATTTTGAAATTTTTGAACTTTTTGAACCCGCCATCTTTCGAAACTCTTAAATATAAAATTTCATCAAAATCTGAAATTTTAAAAAAATTTACAGGAAGTGGCGGCCATTTTGAATTTTTCAAAATTTTTGACCCCTCGCCCCAACTCGCCATCCTTTAAAACTCCTAGATATCAATTTTTATTAAAATCAGAGAAAGTTTAAAATTTTTTACCGTAATGGCGGCCATTTTGAAATCTGAAATTGTTCATTCCGCCCGTGAAGAGCAGCCATCTTGGTTCCGCGAAGTTTCACTGCAACAGATATCATGATGACGTATCATCCTACCAAGTTTTGATCCGTACTATAAAACTGTTCTATAGTAGAGTCCCGGACAAATATTTTGTTGGAAGAATAATAATAATAATAATAATAATAATAATAATGAAAAAAAATAAACGCGACAATAACAATATGTCTACCGAATAACTGCGTTTCGGTCGACATAATAAGGGCTAATTTTCCATGTATTTGTGGTCCGATCTTCATGAAACTTGGTAATCAGGTAGACCTTAGGCTAATGTACTACATAATAAAAAAATTCAGCAAATTGAGACTCTAAAAAGGGCTATAGAGGTGTCAAAAAGGGGCCAGAAGGCCTCCAAAACATAATGATTTCACACTAAAATCCATTTATATTGTAATTTGTTCATCGTATGGATATGAAATATGCATTTTATAAAAAGACTATTGTGTACCTGACTAAGATATGGCATGTGTTTTAATGTATGAGCTAAAATGGGCAATTAAAGGGACCCAAAATAGCATACAGTCACTTTTGCTAAACCGAACAAATGGAAATAAGTAAAAAAACTGTATAATGGATATCGTTTAAACTGACATTAAATTTGTAGGTCTTTTTAAGCTGCATACATAAAATTAAGTTTCTTTCACGTACACGTATATATTGATTTTACATAATTTTTTTAGATTTTTTTTTTTTTTGTGAGGTTGTTTTTTTTTTGGGGGGGGGTTAATTTTTTTTTTTACTCGCCTAAACTTGCCATCATTTAAAACTCTTAAATAAAAAATTTGGTTAAAATCGGAGAATGTTGAAATTTTACCGGAAGTGGCGGCCATTTTGAAATTTTTGAACTTTTTGAACCCGCCATCTTTCGAAACTCTTAAATATAAAATTTCATCAAAATCTGAAATTTTAAAAAAATTTACAGGAAGTGGCGGCCATTTTGAATTTTTCAAAATTTTTGATTCCTCGCCCCAACTCGCCATCCTTTAAAACTCCTAGATATCAATTTTTATTAAAATCAGAGAACGTTTAAAATTTTTTACCGTAATGGCGGCCATTTTGAAATCTGAAATTGTTCATTCCGCCCGTGAAGAGCAGCCATCTTGGTTCCTCGAAGTTTCACTGCAACAGATATCATGATGACGTATCATCCTACCAAGTTTTGATCCGTACTATAAAACTGTTCTATAGTAGAGTCCCGGACAAATATTTAGTCGGAAGAATAATAATAATAATAATAATAATAATAATGAAAAAAAATAAACGCGACAATAACAATATGTCTACCGAATAACTGCGTTTCGGTCGACATAAAAAGGGCTAATTTTCCATGTATTTGTGGTCCGATCTTCATGAAACTTGGTAATCAGGTAGACCTTAGGCTATTGTACTACATAATAAAAAAATTCAGCAAATTGAGACTCTAAAAAGGGCTATAGGGGTGTCAAAAAGGGGCCAGAAGGGCCTCCAAAACATAATGATTTCACACTAAAATCCATTTATATTGTAATTTGTTCATCGTATGGATATGAAATATGCATTTCATAAAAAGACTATTGTGTACCTGACTAAGATATGGCATGTGTTTTAATGTATGAGCTAAAATGGGCAATTAAAGGGGCCCAAAATAGCATACAGTCACTTTTGCTAAACCGAACAAATGGAAATAAGTAAAAAACTGTATAATGGATATCGTTTAAACTGACATTAGATTTGTAGGTCTTTTTAAGCTGCATACATAAAATTAAGTTTCTTTCACGTACATGTACACGTATATATTGATTTTACATAATTTTTTTAGATTTTTTTTTTTTTTTTGTGAGGTTGTTTTTTTTTGGGGGGGGGGTTAATTTTTTATTTTTTACTCGCCTAAACTTGCCATCATTTAAAACTCTTAAATAAAAAATTTGGTTAAAATCGGAGAATGTTGAAATTTTACCGGAAGTGGCGGCCATTTTGAAATTTTTGAACTTTTTGAACCCGCCATCTTTCGAAACTCTTAAATATAAAATTTCATCAAAATCTGAAATTTTAAAAAAATTTACAGGAAGTGGCGGCCATTTTGAATTTTTCAAAATTTTTGACTCCTCGCCCCAACTCGCCATCCTTTAAAACTCCTAGATATCAATTTTTATTAAAATCAGAGAACGTTTAAAATTTTTTACCGTAATGGCGGCCATTTTGAAATCTGAAATTGTTCATTCCGCCCGTGAAGAGCAGCCATCTTGGTTCCGCGAAGTTTCACTGCAACAGATATCATGATGACGTATCATCCTACCAAGTTTTGATCCGTACTATAAAACTGTTCTATAGTAGAGTCCCGGACAAATATTTAGTCGGAAGAATAATAATAATAATAATAATAATAATAATAATAATGAAAAAAAATAAACGCGACAATAACAATATGTCTACCGAATAACTGCTTTTCGGTCGACATAATAATAATAATAATGAAAAAAAATAAACGCGACAATAACAATATGTCTACCGAATAACTGCGTTTCGGTCGACATAATAATGAAAAAAAATAAACGCGACAATAACAATATGTCTACCGAATAACTGCGTTTCGGTCGACATAATAATAATAATGAAAAAAAAAATAAACGATACAATAACAATATGTCTACCGAATAACTGCGTTTCGGTCGACATAATAACTAGTGTTGACTGTGTTGGGGATGCTAAACACATAAATATCTCCCAAACGTACGCAAAATGTCATTCTTGCATATTTTTTGCGTATTATTAAAGAGCTTCTTTTGCTATAGTTACATACAAAATTTAAGAACCCTGCGCACCTTGTTAAGCGAAATATCGCAATGTCCTATATTATGACCTACTCGTGTTTCCAGTTTCACTTTTGGCGGGAAACAGTCGGCCATTTTGAAAATCGACCAAAGTTTTATGAGACCAAAAAATCATCTTGGCATATCATTTTAACTTTCTATACCAATATCTATATATAAGTCGTCAACGATACATAAATTATAAAACTTTACCTAGAAATAGTAAAGATTTGATATAATTTTAAATAATGTGGTATTCAATTATCTCCCCTTTTTTCGAATTTTTGCAAAATTTTGAAAACGGTAAGTCCGATTTTCAAAATTCTTTTTCTGAATGATACCTCTTGTAAGTACCTATTTTATATATAAACAGATTTTCAATATACCAGCCGGTTTACAAATGCCATTAAAAATAAAACTTTGATTTCGAGGAGCCATTTTCAGGCCCCTATTTACCCTAAAAGGGGGCGTTTGATTTTGACGAAAAAATCTGATTACACAATTTCACACTCCATACTCTTGATATATGAAGTTTCAGATCCTACCTTCAAAGATGTTATTTAAATCGAGCGGACAAGTTCACACTACAGACTACTAAGAATAATAATAATAAAAAAAAATAATAATAAGAAACCGAGCAAAAACAATATGTCCCCGACACTTCGTGTTCGGGGACATAATAATAATAATAATAAGAAGAAGAAACCGAGCAAAAATAATATGTCCCCGACACTTCGTGTTCGGGGACATAATAATAACTAGTGCTGATTGTGTTGGGATGCCAACACAGAAGTCGCCCAAAATTGCCTTGGATAGTATTCAATTCAAATCAGTGCATCAAAAGAAGTCTAGAAATTAAATTTCGTTAAAATCGGACAAAGTTGACGTTTTTGGGGGGCGGGTGTGGTAAAACGGCCGCCATTTTAAAATGGCGGTATTCGCGTCAAATTTTTTTTCATTATGTTGCTCAGGAAGGATCACTCTACCAGTGTACCAATTTTCATTAAAATCCATCCACCCATCTCCGAGATCTGAGAGGGGCCCAAAAAACTTAAACGGCGGCCATTTTGAAAATGGCGGCCATCTTGAAAATTTCTAAAGTGGATTGCACACCTCTGAGTGACCTTCCATCCATCTCAGCAGGTTTTATCTTGATTGGTCAAAGCGTTTTCAAAAAATATGGCGGACAAGTTCACGATCACGTAAGGAAAATAATAATAATAATAACTAGCTATAATTGTGATTGCAAGCAAGTCACATAAAAGTCCCCTCCCGTCCCCAAATTTTGGCGGATTGCAAAATACCAAAACATGGCTAATCATAGAAACATTTTACTTGCCTCATGATGATCAGCATATCAAATTTACATTGTATACAAATTTTTATGAAATTTGGACAAATTTAAATTTTTGGCGACTTTTGGCAGATTGCCAATTTTTTTGGCGGATTGCCAAAAATTGGTTACTTATTGAAGAACCGTGCTTGCCCAATGGTGATCAGCATAATCATTTTATCTAGTATAACAATTTTCATGGATATTTGACAAAGTCAAGTTTTTGGCGATTTCGGCGGCTAATTGCCAAAAATTGGCAAGTCGTAGAAAAAATCCGGTCGCACCATGATAATCAGCATACCCACTTTACCCAGATAACCCATTTTCAAGACGATCAGACGAAAAAAAAATTTCCGCCCCTTTTTTCCGCAGGCGGCCATTTTGAAATGGCGGCCATCTTGAAAATTTTAAAAGTCGATGGCCCATCTATGAGTGACCCCCTAACCATCTAAAAAGGTTTCATCTTGATTCGCCAAAGCGTTTTTACGAGATATGTCGGACAAACTTTAGATCTATAAATAGGAAATTGAAATAAGAATAATAATAATAATAATAATAATAATAATAATAATAAGAAACTGGGCAAAAACAATAAGTCCTCCGACACTTCGTGGTCGGGGACTTAATGATAATAACAAGTATTAACTGTGATTGCAAGCAAGTCACAAAGTCCCCCAAACGACCTGTTTTTGCCACTGTTTTCTGCAGCATGTCAAAAAAAACCCTAAATATCAATTTTCATGTAAATCGGAGCACTTTGAAAATTTTTGACCCGATTATCTCCCTTGAAATGACATTTTTATTTATATCTCGAAAACCGTAAATATCGCTTCAAAATTTTTTTCCATATTATTAAAGAGAATGTTTTGCTCTATCAACCTACAAAATTTCAGAACCCTGCACACCCAGGTTACCGAGATATTGCAATGTCCAATATTTAGTCCATTTTCCTGTTTCCATGGAAACGGCGGCCATATTGAAAATTCCGATTGTCAACGAAGCTTTTTTTCTTTATAATCTATTATCCTGCCAAGTTTCATATTGATATGTGGAATCCTTTTCTCTAGGATCTCCGGACAAGTTCACGACTAAGTGGAAGAAACGGAAGAAGAATAATAAGAATAAGAAACGGTGCAAAAACAATAAGTCCCCAAACGTTGTTTGGGGGACTTAATAATAATAATAATAAGAAACGGTGCAAAAACAATAAGTCTCCCAAACTTTGTTTTGGGCGACTTAATAATAACTAGTTCTAATTGTGATCGCAAGCGAGTCACATACATGTCCCCTCACGTACCCCTCTTTGACAATATTTCTGGCTTTTGTGGGAACCCTGTTTAAGCAATGACGCCCTTATCATTCCATTGAAGCACCCTTTTTACAAGCATTGGTAGCGTACTTGTAAACTATTGTAGTGACTAGCGAGCATAACTACCGCTCTCGTCCTCTACAATGGAGCCACTCTTCAATGAAATTCTAAAAACGTTACGGAGAAGCTTTTGGTTGACATCCATATGAGATATTATTCTCCCTTAATCTCATAAAGTCGAGAAGAGTCACACAGTCGCATACAAAAGCTGTTGCATCGGACCATAAACAAAATTTGATGCTAAAAATGAACTCCCCATACCACAATTACCCTGTATATTAATTTTCATTTAAATCGGAGTAAGTTTAATTTTGGTTGGAAACAGTGGCCATTTTGAAAATAGCCGATCATAAATAAATTTCAATGTCAAAAATCAACTCGCCATACCACTGTTACCTTATATACCGATTTTCATCAAAATTGGTGTAACTTTAATTTTGGCGGGAAACGGTGGCCATTTTGAAAATAGGCAACAATAAAAAAAACATTCGATGTCAAAAATCATCTCACCATACCACTATTACCTTATATACCAATTTTCGTCAAAATCGGAGTAACTTTAATTTTGGCGGGAAAAGGCGGCGATTTTGAAAATGGCCGACGATAGAAAAATTTTGATGTCAAAAATCATCTCGCCATACCACTATTACCTTATATACCAATTTTCATCAAAATTGGAGCAAGTTTAAATTTTGGCGGGAAATTTTAGCCACCATTTTGAAAATGGCCGCCAAAAAAAATTTTCGATACCAAAAATGAACTCGGCATACCACTATTACCTTGTAAACCAATTTTCATTAAGAAATAACAAAATTGAGAATTTATACATTACTATTACAAAATACAAGGTACAAAGAAAGATAACTCAATATGACAAAAAAATAAATTTTCGATTTTTTGCAAAATTTTGAAAACGGTAAGTCTGATTTTCAATTTTTTTTTTAAATGAAAGGTATTAAATATACGCACTTTACCTATAAAGGAATTTTTCCTACCCCTGCCGGATCAGAAATGCCAGGTAAAAATTCAACATCGGTTTCGAGGAGCCATTTTGAGGCCCTTTTTTGACCTATTAGGGGTCGTTCGATTTCGACGAAAATTACAAAAAGCACAATCTCCCATTCCATACTCTTGATATATGAAGATTCAGCTTCCTACCTTAAAAGATGTCGAAAAAATGAGGTGGACAATTTCACGGTCCAGAATACCGAGAAAAATAATAATAATAATAATAACTAGCTATAATTTGTGTTGGGATGCCAACACACAAGTCGCCCAAAATCGCCTTAGATACTATTTCTTCCCATTCAGTACAATAAAATATGTATAGAAATCAAATTTCATTGAAATCGGACAAAGTTCACATTTTTAAGGGGGGCGGGTGTAGTAAAATGGCCGCCATTTTGAAATCGTAAGTCAGATTTCAAATCCGGTCGCACATTTGAACTCAGCATACCCGCTTTACCCAGATGACCAATTTTCAAAACGATCCGATGAAAAAAAAATTTCCGCCCACTTTTTCCGATGGCCGCCATTTTGAAACGGCGGCCATCTTGAAAATTTAAAAACTTGATTGCACGCCTTTAGGTAACCCACTATCCAATCCAACAAGTGTTATTCAATTTCCTTGAACCGTTTTCTTGTATTAGGGAGGACAGCTTTACGATTAAGAATCAGAAGAATAATAATAATAATAATAAGAAACGGTGCAAAAACAATAAGTCTCCCAAACTTTGTTTTGGGCGACTTAATAAATATTGATGATATGATCTCAGAGATCATGAATGGCTCCCAAACGACGGCACCATATCGACAACTGATATCTTCACGGAAACCAAATATGTCATAAATCAGCTTTGGAATACATGCCATATCATTCAATTGAATTAAATACAGTGGGAATTCAAATTTCATGGAGATCAGACAAAGTTCACTTTCAAAGTGGGTGGGAGTGTAGTGAAAATGGCGCAATAGAAAATCCAGAAGTCGAATCAACATTCTGAGTGCACCATTGAATTCGGCATACCTGATTTACCCAGATAACCTATTCTCGTAAGCATTTGACTAACTTTAATTTTCGTTTTATTTTTAAAAATTCAAAATGGCCGCCATTTGGAAACCGGAAGTCGGATCGAAATTCCGATTGCATCATTTAACTCGGCATACCTGATTTACCCAGATGACCCATTTTCAAGAAGATTCGACAAACTTAAGTTTTTGGCTATTTTTAGAAATCAAAATGGCCGCCATTTGAAAACCGGAAGTCGGATCGAAATTCCGATTGCAAATTTGAATTAAGCATACCTGATTTACCCAGATGACCAATTTTCGTGAAGATACGGCAAACTTTAATTTTTGGTTATTTTAGAAATTTCTAGAAAATTCACATTTTTGCATTTTACGGAAAAACCGTAAATATCGCTTCCGAATTTTTTTTCGTATTTTTGTTGTACCCATCATGCTCTACAATCATACCAAGTTTCAAAGTCCTGGCCACCTAGGTTCCAGAGATATAAGATTGTCCGAAATCTGGAACATTCCCCGTTGCCATGGAAACGGTAGCCATTTTGAAAATTTCCCACGCATTTGGCACAATTTCTCATAAGGGTCTATACTTGGGGAACATTTCATAATGTTTCGATAAACAGTTTACGAGAAAACTTCCGGACAAAAATTTAGGGCGGAAGAAAGAATAATAACTAGGTATAATTGTGTTGGGATGCCAACACACAAGTCGCCCAAAATCGCCTTGGATAGAGTTCCATTCAAATCAGTGCATCAAAATACGTCTAGAAATCAAATTTCGTTGAAATTGGACAAAGTTGACGTTTTTAGGGGGGCGGGTGTAGTAAAATGGCCGCCATTTTGAAACCGTAAGTCGGATTCCAAATCCGGTCGCAGATTTGAGCTCAGCATACCCGCTTTACCCAGATGACCAATTTTCAAGACGATCCGATGAAAAAAAAAATTCCGCCCACTTTTTCCGATGGCCGCCATTTTGAAACGGCGGCCATCTTGAAAATTTTAAAAGTGCATTACGCAACTTTGAGTGACCCACTATCCAATTTCACAAGTGTTATTCTATTTCCTTGGACCATTTTCTTGTATTAGGGAGGACAACTTTACGATAAAGAATCAGAAGAATAATAATAATAATAATAATAAGAAACGGTGCAAAAACAATAAGTCCCCAAAACTATGTTTTGGGCGACTTAATAATAATAATAAGAAACCGAGCAAAAACAATATGTCTCCACAAATTTCGTTTGGGAGCCATAATAATAACTAGTTCTAATTGTGATCGCAAGCGAGTCACATACATGTCCCCTCACGTATCCCTCTTTAACAATATTTCTGGCTTTTGTGGGAACCCTGTTTAAGCAATGACGCCCTTATCATTCCATTGAAGCACCCTTTTTACAAGCATTGGTAGCGTACTTGTAAACTATTGTAGTGACTAGCGAGCATAACTACCGCTCTCGTCCTCTACAATGGAGCCACTCTTCAATGAAATGCTAAAAACGTTACGGAGAAGCTTTTGGTTGACATCCATATGAGATATTATTCTCCCTTAATCTCATATAGTCGAGAAGAATCACACAGTCGCATCCATAAGCTGTTGCATCGGACCATAAACAAAATTTGATGCTAAAAATGAACTCCCCATACCACAATTACCCTGTATATTAATTTTCATTAAAATCGGAGTAAGTTTAATTTTGGCGGGAAACAGTGGCCATTTTGAAAATGGCCGACCATAAATAAATTCCAATGTCAAAAATCATCTCGCCATACCACTATTACCTTATATACTAATTTTCGTCAAAATCGGAGTAATTTTAATTTTGGCAGGAAATGGCGGCCATTTTGAAAATGGCCGACGATAGAAAAATTTTGATGTCAAAAATCATCTCGCCATACCAATATTACCTTATATACCAATTTTCATCAAAATCGGAGCAAGTTTAAATTTTGGCGGGAAATTTTAGCCGCCATTTTGAAAATGGCCGCCAAAAAAAATTTTCGATACCAAAAATGAACTCGGCATACCACTATTACCTTGTAAACCAATTTTCATTAAGAAATAACAAAATTGAGAATTTAAACATTACTATTACAAAATACAAGGTACAAAGAAAGATAACTCAATTTGACAAAAAAAATTAAATTTCGATTTTTTGCAAAATTTTGAAAACCGTAAGTCCGATTTTCAAATTTTTTTTTTAAATGAAAGGTATTGAAAGTCCACACTTACCCCATAAAGGAATTTGTCCTACCTCTGCCGGATCAGAAATGCCAGGTAAAAATTCAACTTCGGTTTCGAGGAGCCATTTTGAGGCCCTTTTTTGACCTATAAGGGGTCATTCGATTTCGACGAAAAATATAAAAAGCACAATCTCCCATTCCATACTCTTGATATATGAAGTTTCAGCTTCCTACCTTAAAAGATGTCGAAAAAATGAGGTGGACAAGTTCACGATCCAGAATACCGAGAAAAATAATAATAACTAGTTCTAATTGTGATCGCAAGCGAGTCACATATATGTCCCCTCACGTACCCCTCTTTGTCAATATGTCTCTTGGCATTTGAGATCACTTAATATTACCAATATTCATCAAAATAGGAGTAAGTTTAATTTTGGCGGGAAACGGCGGCCATTTTCAAAATGGCCGACTACAAATAAATTTCAATGTTAAAAATCAACTCGCCATACCACTATTACTTTGAATACCAATTTTCATCAAAATTTGAGTTACTTTAATTTTGGCGGGAAATGGCCGACAATGAAAATTTTTTAATGTCAAAAATCAACTCGCCATACCACTATAACCTTATGTACCAATTTTCATCAAAATCGGAGTAACTTTAAATTTTGGCGGGAAACGGCAGCCATTTTGAAAATGGTCGACGATAAAAAAAAATTTGATGTCAAAAATCAACTCGCCATACCACTTTTACCTTGAATACCAATTTTCATCAAAATCTGAGTAACTTTAATTTTGGCCGGAAACGGCGGCCATTTTGGAAATGGCCGACGATGAAAAATTTTTAATGTCAAAAATCAACTCGCCATACCACTATAACCTTATGTAAGAATTTTCATCAAATTCGGAGTAACTTTAAATTTTGGCGGGAAACGGCAGCCATTTTGAAAATGGTCGACGATAAAAAAATTTTGATGTCAAAAATCAACTCGCCATACCACTTTTACCTTGAATACCAATTTTCATCAAAATCTGAGTAACTTTAATTTTTGCGGGAAACGGCGGCCATTTTAAAAATGGTCGACGATAAAAAAATTCTGATGTCAAAAAACAACTCGCCATACCAATTTTACTTTGAATACCAATTTTCATCAAAATCTGAGTAACTTTAATTTTGGCGGGAAACGGCGGCCATTTTGAAAATGGCCGACGATGAAAAATTTTTAATGTCAAAAATCAACTCGCCATACCACTATTACCTTTTATACAAATTTTCATCAAAATCGGAGTAACTTTAAATTTTGGCGGAAAATGGCGGCCATTTTGAAAATGGCTGACGAAAAATAATTTTTAATGTCAAAAATCAACTCGCCATACCACTATTACCTTATATACCAATTTTCATAAAAATTGGAGCAAGTTTAAGTTTTGGCGGGAAAACGGCGGCCATTTTAGCCGCCATTTTGAAAATGGCCGCCAAAAAATTTTTTCGATACCAAAAATGAACTCGGCATACCACTATTATCTTGTAAACCGATTTTCATTAAGAAATAACAAAGTTGAGAATTTTTACTTTATTATTACAAAATATATTGTAACAAGAAAGATAACTCAATTTGACAAAAAAAATTAAATTTCGATTTTTTGCAAAGTTTTGAGAACCGTAAGTCCAACTTTCAAAAAAAATTTTTAAATGAAAGGTATCGAAAGTCTACACTTACCCCATAAAGGAATTTTTGTTACCCCTGCCGGATCAGAAATGCCAGGTAAAATTCAACTTCGGTTTCGAGGAGCCATTTTGAGGCCCTTTTTTGACCTATAAGGGGTCGTTCGATTTCGACGAAAAATACAAAAAGCACAATCTCCCATTCCATACTCTTGATATATGAAGTTTCAGCTTCCTACCTTAAAAGATGTCGAAAAAATGAGGTGGAAAAGTTCACGATCCAGAATACCGAGAAAAATAATAATACATTTGTAATAATAATAATAATAATAACTAGTGCTGATTGTGTTGGGATGCCAAAACATAAGTCGCCCAAAATCGCCTTGGATAGCATTCCATTCAAATCAGTGCATCAAAATAAGTCTAGAAATCAAATTTCGTTGAAATCGGACAAAGTTGACGTTTTTGGGGGGCAGGTGTGGTAAAACGGCCGCCATTTTAAAATGGCGGCGTTCGCGTCATTTTTTTTTCGGCATGTTGCTTAGGAAGGATCACTCTACCAGTGTACTAATTTTCATTAAAATCCATCCACCCATCTCCGAGATCTGAGAGGGGCCCAAAAATCTTAAACGGCGGCCATTTTGAAAATGGCGGCCATTTTGAAAATTTCAAAAGTGGACTGCACACCTCTGAGTGACCCTCCACCCATCTCAGCAGGTTTGATCTTGATTGGCGGACAAGTTCACGATCACGTAAGGAAAAGATAAATAATAATAATAATAAGAAACGGTGCAAAAACAATAAGTCTCCCAAACTTTGTTTTGGGCGACTTAATAATAATAATAATAATAAGAAACCGAGCAAAAACAATATGTCCCCGACACTTCGTGTTCGGGGACATAATAATAATAATAAGAAACCGAGCAAAAACAATATGTCCCCGACACTTCGTGTTCGGGGACATAATAATAATAATAATAATAATAATAATAACTAGTTCTAATTGTGATCGCAAGCGAGTCACAAAAATGTCCCCTCACGTACCCCTCTTTGTCAATGTCGGAAATGGCCAAAATTAAACTTACTCCTATTTTGATGAAAATTGGATATAATAAGTTATCTCAAATGCTAAGAGACGCTAAAAAAAATTTGATGTCAAAAATAAGTTCGCCATACCACTTTTACCTTATATACCAATTTTCATCAAAATCAGAGTAACTTTGATTTTGGCGGGAAACGGCGGCCATTTTGAAAATGGCCGACGAAATAAAAATTTCAATGTCAAAAATCAACTCGCCATACCACTATTACTTTATATACCAATTTTCATCAATATCAGAGTAACTTTAATTTTGGCGGGAAACGGCGGCCATTTTGAAAATGGCCGACGATAAAAAAAAATTGATGTCAAAAATCAACTCGCCATACCACTATTACCTTATATACCAATTTTCATCAAAATCGGAGTAAGTTTAATTTTTGGCGGGAAACGGCGGCCATTTTGAAAATGGCCGACGATAAAAAAATTTGATGTTAAAAATCAACTCGCCATCCCACTATTACCTTATATACCAATTTTCATCAAAATTGGTACAAGTTTAATTTTTGGCGGGAAAATGGCGGCCATTTTAGCCGCCATTTTACAAATGGCCGCCAAAATTTTTTTTCGATACCAAAAATGAACTCGGCCTACCACTATTACTTTTTAAACCAATTTTCATTAAGAAATAAGAAAGTTAAGAATTTTTACATTACTATTACAAAATATATTGTTCCAAGAAAGATAACTCAATTTGACAAAAAAATTAAATTTCGATTTTTTGCAAAATTTTGAGAACCGTAAGTCCGATTTTCAAAATTTTTTTTTTAAATGAAAGGTATCGAAAGTCTACACTTACCTCATAAAGGAATTTGTGTTACCCCTGCCGGATCAGAAATGCCAGGTAAAATTCAACTTCGGTTTCGAGGAGCCATTTTGAGGCCCTTTTTTTACCTATAAGGGGTCGTTCGATTTCGACGAAAAATACAAAAAGCACAATCTCCCATTCCATACTCTTGATTTATGAAGTTTCAGCTTCCTACCTTAAAAGATGTCGAAAAAATGAGGTGGACAAGTTCACGATCCAGAATACCGAGAAAAATAATAATAACTAGATATAAATGCCATTTCAAGAAATAGCATATGTCACTCCACTTTGTGTGTAAAGTTTATCAAGTACATGTTATAAGCTCATTGAATTATTTCATGTCACCATGACATTTACCTTCGTTCAAGCAAATTTTTTTCACAAGATTTATAATTATAAATTACTCAATGAAAGGTCTATAAATAGAAATTACAGCAGCAGATTGACACATGTTGACAGAAAATCAATACAAACTTGTCATGTTAATAGTTTAATAAGCTCTTCAATGAATTACATAATGTCATCATGACCTTTACTTTTGTCCTAACAAAATTGTCCATGAGTCATCCTAATGATGTTTATAAATAGAAATGACACATGTTGACAGAAAATCAATACAAACTTGTCTTTAGAAATTACAATATGTCATCATGACCTTTACCTTTGATCTATGAAAACTTTCCATGAGTCATCTTAATGATATAATGATATGTTTATAAATAGAAATGACTCTAGCATCTTGACAGAAAATCAATACTAACTTGGCATGTTGCCAGTTAATGTTAAACCTATGGGGAAAACAGAAAAACTTTAATTGGCGATAATTTGAAAATGCCTGCTTCGATCCACTAGAAAAAAAATTTGATAGAAATTTAAATTATAGTCTAAGAATATTTAAAATTTCAAACCATTTAATCAAGTGGTTTTCTTAAAAAGCTTTGGACAAAACTCATTATTTACCTGTAGCAGACGACGCATGTTAACTGAGAAAATCAATACCAACTTGGCTTTCTGCCAGCCAATGTTAAACCTATGGGAATTTTTAAATTTTAAAATCAATATGACTTTAAAATGGCTGCTTTGATTGACTAAAAAAATAAATTTGGTATAACTTCAAATAATAGTCTAATTACATTTAAAATTTCAAAACATTTGATCAAGCGGTTTTCTCAAAAACCCCTGGACAAAATTCATTGGAAGGAGAATAATAATAATAATAACTAGTTCTAATTGTGATCGCAAGCGAGTCACAAAAATGTCCCCTCACGTACCCCTCTTTGTCAATGTCTCTTGGCATTTGAGATAACTTAATTTATCCAATTTTCATCAAAATAGGAGTAAGTTTAATTTTGGCGGGAAACGGCGGACATTTTTAAAATGGCCGACAATAAAAATATTTCGATGTCAAAAATCAACTCGCCATACAACTATTACCTTATATACCAATTTTCGTTAAAATCTGAGTAAATTTAGTTTTGGCGGGAAACGGCGGCCATTTTGAAAATGGCCGACGATAAAAAAATTTTGATGTCAAAAATCAACTTGCCATACCACTATTACCTTATATACCAATTTTCATTAAAATCGGAGTAATTTTAATTTTGGCGGGAAATGGCGGCCATTTTGAAAATGGCGGCCCAAAAAAAAATTTCGATTCCAAAATTGAACTCGGCATACCACTATTACCTTGTAAACCAATTTTCATCAAAATCAGAATAACTTTAATTTTGGCGGGAAACGGCGGCCATTTTGAAAATGGCCGACGATAAAAAAAATTTTGATGTCAAAAATCAACTCGCAATACCACTATTACCTTATATACCAATTTTCATTAAAATCGGAGTAATTTTAATTTTGGCGGGAAATGGCGGCCATTTTTAAAATGGCCGCCCAAAAAAAAATTTCGATTCCAAAATTGAACTCGGCATACCACTATTACCTTGTAAACCAATTCTCATTAAGTAGCCGTCTCTGTAAGAATCATGCAAAACGCAAAAATAGTGGCAGATGCATATTTTTGAAAACTGGTTCTTTTTATCGGAATTTGATCTTTATGATGAGAAATGAATGAAAATTAAATTTTAGCCCAATCGGTTCATTAGTTCTCGTTTAATACACAATACAAATTTGGTTACATTGTGTATGAAAATAAGTACGGGAAAAAGTCCCGCCAATTTTTTTTCTTAACAAACCAACCAAAAATATCACTTTAAGTATCCGACTGATATTTTTGTTGAAATTCAACTAGAATGGCCTACTTTTTCAGAAAATATCAACAATTTTTACAGACCCTCCGAACTTTTGAGTAAAGAGGCCAAGAAAATTGGTTGGGTTGTGTATGAAAAAAGTTCGGGAAATTTTCCCGCCAAAATTTTTAATGTCAATTTGCAGATAGTCTAATGGAACAATTTCACTTAAGTTGATATTTTTCGCTAAAGTGGTCCAAGATGAATAACTAGCCAAAAAATTATTAAAATCTAAGATAATACGTAAATCACCTTTTGCATGATTTTTACTGAGACATGCTCTTAAGAAATAACAAAGTTGAGAATTTTTTTCATTAATATCACAAAATATATGGTACAAAGAAAGATAACTCAATCTTACAAAAAAATAATTTTCGATTTTTTGCAAAATTTTGAAAACGGTAAGTCCGATTTTCAAAATTTTTTTTTTAAATGAAAGGTATTGTAAATCCGCACTTAACCTATAAGGGAATTTTTCCTACCCCCGCCGGATCAGAAATGCCAGGAAAAATTCAACTTCGGTTTCGAGGAGCCATTTTGAGGCCCTTTTTTTACCTATATGGGGTCGTTCGATTTCGGCGAAAAATACGAAAAGCACAATCTCCCATTCCATACTCCTGATTTATGAATTTTCAGCTTCCTACCTTAAAAGATGTCGAAAAAATGAGGTGGACAAGTTCACGATCCAGAATACCGAGAAAAATAATAATAATAATAATAATAATAATAATAATAATAATAATAATAATAATAATAATAATAAGAAACCGAGCAAAAACAATATGTCCCCGACACTTCGTGTTCGGGGACATAATAACTAGATATAAATGCCATTTCTAGAAATAGCATATGTCACTCCATTTTGTGTGGAAAGTTAAAAAGTCCATGTACAAAGCTCTGTGCAAAGTTTATCAAGTACATGTTATATAAGCTATTTGAATTACAATATGTCATCATGACCTTCACAAAGTTTATTAAGTACATGTTATAAGCTATTTGAATGCATTACTATATGTCATCATGACCTTTGCAGAGTTTATTACATGTAAGTACATGTTATTAGCTATTTGAATTACAATATGTCATCATGACCTTCACAAAGTTTATTAAGAACAGGTTATAAGCTGAATTACTATATGTCATCATGACCTTTGCAAAGTTTATTAAGTACATTACAACATGTCATCATGACCTTCACAAAGTTTATTAAGTACAGGTTATAAGCTATTTGAATTACTATATGTCATCATGACCTTTGTAAAGTTTATTAAGTACATTACAATATGTCATCATGACCTTTACCTTTGTCCTAACAAGATTTTCCATGAGTCATCATGGTATGTTTATAAATAGAAATGACTAAATCTTGACAGAAAATCAATACTAACTTGGCATTTTGCCAGTCAATGTTAATCCTATGGGGAAAACAGAAAATCTTTAATTGGCGATTATTTGAAAATGCCTGCTTCGATCAACTTAAAAAAAAAATTGATAAAACTTTAAATTATAGTCTTAGCAAACTTAAAATTTCAAAACATTTAATCAAAAGGTTTTCTCAAAAAGCTTTGGACAAAACTCATTATTTACCTGTAGCAGACGACGCATGTTAACTGAGAAAATCAATACCAACTTGGCTTTCTGCCTGCCAATGTTAAACCTATGGGAATTTTTAAATTTTAAAATCGATATAATTTAAAAATGGCTGCTTTGATTGACTAAAAAAATAAATTTGATATAAATTCAAATGATAGTCTAATTACATTTAAATTTTCAAAACAATTGATCAAGCCGTTTCCTCGAAAATCCCTGGACAAAATTCATTGGAAGGAGAATAATAATAATAATTAAAAAGTCCATGTACAAAGCTCTGTGCAAAGTTTATCAAGTACATGTTATATAAGCTATTTGAATTATAATATGTCATCATGACATTCACAAAGTTTATTAAGTACATGTTATAAGCTATTTGAATGCATTACTATATGTCATCATGACCTTTGCAGAGTTTATTACATGTAAGTACATGTTATTAGCTATTTGAATTACAATATGTCATCATGACCTTCACAAAGTTTATTAAGAACAGGTTATAAGCTGAATTACTATATGTCATCATGACCTTTGCAAAGTTTATTAAGTACATTACAACATGTCATCATGACCTTCACAAAGTTTATTAAGTACAGGTTATAAGCTATTTGAATTACTATATGTCATCATGACCTTTGTAAAGTTTATTAAGTACATTACAATATGTCATCATGACCTTTACCTTTGTCCTAACAAGATTTTCCATGAGTCATCATGGTATGTTTATAAATAGAAATGACTAAATCTTGACAGAAAATCAATACTAACTTGGCATTTTGCCAGTCAATGTTAATCCTATGGGGAAAACAGAAAATCTTTAATTGGCGATTATTTGAAAATGCCTGCTTCGATCAACTTAAAAAAAAAATTGATAAAACTTTAAATTATAGTCTTAGCATACTTAAAATTTCAAAACATTTAATCAAAAGGTTTTCTCAAAAAGCTTTGGACAAAACTCATTATTTACCTGTAGCAGACGACGCATGTTAACTGAGAAAATCAATACCAACTTGGCTTTCTGCCTGCCAATGTTAAACCTATGGGAATTTTTAAATTTTAAAATCGATATAATTTAAAAATGGCTGCTTTGATTGACTAAAAAAATAAATTTGATATAAATTCAAATGATAGTCTAATTACATTTAAATTTTCAAAACAATTGATCAAGCCGTTTCCTCGAAAATCCCTGGAAAAATTCATTGGAAGGAGAATAATAATAATAATAATAATAACAAGTATTAACTGTGATTGCAAGCAATTCAAAAAGTCCCCCAAACGACCCATATTTGCCACTATTCTCTTCAGCATGTCAAAAAACCCCTAAATATAATTTTTCATGTAAATCAGAGCACTTTGAAAATTTCGACCTGATTATCTCCCTTGAGAAATCACATTTTTATTTATATCTCGAAAACCGTAAATATCGCTTCAAAATTTTTTTTCATATTATTAAAGAGAATGTTTTGCTCTATCAACCTACAAAATTTCAGAACCCTGCGCACCTAGGTTACCGAGATATTGCAATGTCCAATATTTAGTCCATTTTCCTGTTTCCATGGAAACGGCGGCCATTTTGAAAAGTCCGATTGTCAACGAAGCTTCCTTTCTTTACAATCTATTATCCTGCCAAGTTTCATATTGATATGTGGAGTCATTTTCTCTGGGATCTCCGGACAAGTTCACGACTAAGTGGAAGAAACGGAAGAAGAATAATAAGAATAAGAAACGGTGCAAAAACAATAAGTCCCCAAACGTTGTTTGGGGGACTTAATAATAAGAAGAAACATAGAATAACAACATGTCACATCCACGATGTGGAGTGACATAATAATAATAATAACTAGTTCTAATTGTGCTCGCAAGCGAGTCAAAAAAATGTCCCCTCACGTACCCCTCTTTGTCAATGTCTCTTGGCATTTGAGATAACTTAATTTATCCAATTTTCATCAAAATAGGAGTAAGTTTAATTTTGGCGGGAAATGGCGGCCATTTTGAAAAGGGCGGCCCAAAAAAAAAATTCGATTCCAAAATTGAACTCGGCATACCACTATTACCTTGTAAACCAATTTTCATCAAAATCAGAATAACTTTAATTTTGGCGGGAAACGGCGGCCATTTTGAAAATGGCCGACGATAAAAAAAATTTGATGTCAAAAATCAACTCGCCATACCACTATTACCTTATATACCAATTTTCATTAAAATCAGAGTAA
Source organism: Arcuatula senhousia (assembly GCA_963971305.1). Taxonomy (NCBI): domain Eukaryota; kingdom Metazoa; phylum Mollusca; class Bivalvia; order Mytilida; family Mytilidae; genus Arcuatula; species Arcuatula senhousia. Next base: position 3,239,390 of record OZ020317.1, on the reverse strand, counting down.
TTTTAATTTTGGCGGGAAATGGCGGCCGTTTTAAAAATGGCCGTCCAAAAAAAATTTTGATTCCAAAATTGAACTCAGCATACCACTATTACCTTGTAAACCAATTTTCATTAAGAAATAACAAATTTGAGAATTTTTTTCATTAATATCACAAAATATATGGTACAAAGAAAGATAACTCAATCTAACAAAAAAATATATTCGATTTTTTGCAAAATTTTGAAAACGGTAAGTCCGATTTTCAAAATTTTTTTTTTAAATGAAAGGTATTGTATATCCGCACCTAATCTATAAGGGAATTTTTCCTACCCCTGCCGGATCAGAAATGCCAGGAAAAATTCAACTTCGGTTTCGAGGAGACATTTTGAGGCCCTTTTTTTACCTATATGGGGTCGTTTGATTTCGGCGAAAAATACAAAAAGCACAATCTCCCATTCCATACTCTTGATTTATGAATTTTCAGCTTCCTACCTTAAAAGATGTCGAAAAAATGAGGTGGACAAGTTCACGATCCAGAATACCGAGAAAAATAATAATAATAATAATAATAATAATAATAAGAAACCGAGCAAATACAATATGTCCCCGAAACTTCGTGTTCGGGGACATAATAATAATAATAATAACTAGTTCTAATTGTGATCGCAAGCGAGTCACATATATGTCCCCTCACGTACCCCTCTTTGTCAATATGTCTCTTGGCATTTGAGATCACTTAATATACCCAATATTCATCAAAATAGGAGAAAGTTTAATTTTGGCCGGAAACGACGGCCATTTTGGAAATGGCCGAAGATTAAAAATTTTTAATGTCAAAAATCGAATCGCCATACCACTATTACCTGATATACCAATTTTCATCAAAATCGGAGTAACTTTAAATTTTGGCGGGAAACGGCGGCCATTTTGGAAATGGCCGACGATGAAAAATTTTTAATGTCAAAAATCAACTTGCCACACCACTATTACCTTATATACCAATTTTCATCAAAATCGGAGTAACTTTAAATATTGGCGGGAATATGGCGGCCATTTTAGCCGCCATATTGAAAATGGCCGCCAAAAAAAAAATTCGATTCCAAAAATGAACTCGGCATACCACTATTACCTTGAAAACCAATTTTCTTTAAGAAATAACAAAGTCGAGAATTTTTACATTACTATTACAAAATATAAAGTACAAAGGAAGATAACTCAATCTTACAAAAAAATTAATTTTCGATTTTTTGCAAAATTTTGAAAACGGTAAGTCCGATTTTCAAAATTTTTTTTTTAAATGAAATGTATTAAATAGCCGCACTTAACCTATTAAGGAATTATTCCTACCCCTGCCGGATCAGAAATGCCAGGTAAAAAATCAACTTTGGTTTCGAGGAGCCATTTTGAGGCCCTTTTTTGACCTATAAGGGGTCTTCAATTTTGGCGAAAAATACAAAAAGCACAATCTCCCATTCCATACTCTTGATATATGAAGTTTCAGCTTCCTACCTTAAAAGATGTCGAAAAAATGAGGTGGACAAGTTCACGGTCCAGAATACCGAGAAAAATAATAATAATAATAATAATTAAATTACAATCGTTCAAAGAACGATCGCGAGGTCTTTCCCCATTTGTGTCCTCCAATAGAAATAGATTTCTAACTGAATGATACCATTTTTGGATATATCAACCTGGTAGGTAGTCCAGATTTAAAAAAATATATGGTTGCTATGGACTTTTAGGTCGGTTGCTTTAAACAAAACATCACTTCCGGTCATAAAATATTGAAATTTAAACTCAGCAGGTAGTCAGGAGTCATAAAATATATGGTTGCTATGGATTTTAGGGTCGGTTGCTATGGACAAAAGGTCACTTCCGATCACTGAAAGATAAACTCAGCAAGTAGTCTGGATTCATAAAATATATGGTTGTTATGGACTTTTTCTAAAGATAACCTTGCTGCTAAGGACTAACCTTGACCCCTGACCTTTGATGTTGGACCCAAATTATAGCCCCTTCCACACTGATTCTGAAAATATATGGTTGCTATGGACATTTCCTTAAGGTTACCTTGTTGCTAAGGACTGACATTGACCTATGACCTTTGACCTTGGGCCCAAATTATAGCCCCTTCTTAACTGACTATGAAAATATTTGGTTGCTATGGACTTTTCCTTAACATTTCATTGTTAAATATGGATTACTATATATTGCGCAATACATTTCCTATATGAAGTCATGACGCAATTATTCAAACTTGAGATTTGACCTATGTCATATATATTTTCGGATGCAACTTATGTCACCTAAGACGATTGGTGAAGGTCCCAAGTCTTTAGGACTAACCGTTTTGAAACAAATTTTGTTGGCACATTGCGACACAAAATAATGCTTTGGATGATGTTTTTTGGCCGCCATTTTGAACCTTCAATCGTAACATGTATTTCTTGGGCTTAAATGATAGGCCTTGCCAACACGGTCATTTTTCATACACATATCTATTATACTATCTGTTACGGTTTTCAAGTTATTGGCAAAAAACGTATTTCGCGAAAACCTGTTTCGGCTGCCATTTCGAAACTGCTCAACCGAATCATGCACTTCTTGGACTCAAATTGTAGGTCTTATCAAGACGATCATTTTTTGTTGATATATTGTCTATACTATCTCTAACGGTTTTCGAGTTATGGGTAAAAAAACATTTGACGACCGCCATTTTATAGAAATAGATTCCTAACTGAATGATACCATTTTTGGATATATAAACCTTGTAGGTAGTCCAGATTAAAAATATGTGGTTGCTATGGACTTTTAAGTCGGTTGCTATAAACAAAACATTACTTCCGGTCATAAAATATTGAAATTTTAACTCAGCAACTAGTCAGGAGTCATAAAATATATGGTTGTTTTGGACTTTTTCTAAAGATAACCTTGCTGCTAAGGACTAACCTTGACCCCTGACCTTTGATCTTGGACCCAAATTATAGCCCCTTCCACACTGATTCTGAAAATATATGGTTGCTATGGACATTTCCTTATGGTAACCTTGTTACTAAGGACTGACTTTGACCCCTGACCTTTGACCTTGGACCCAAATTAAAGCCCCTTCCACCCTGATTCTGAAAATATATGGTTGCTATGGACTTTTTCTTAAGGTTACCTTGTTGCTAAGGACTGACCTTGACATTTGACCTTTGACCTTGGGTCCAAATTATAGCCCCTTCTTAAATGATTATGAAAATATATGGTTGCTATGGACTTTTCCTTAACATTACATTGTTAAATATGAATTACTATATATTGCGCAATACATTCCTATATTTATTCATGACGCAATAATTCAAACTTGAGATTTGACCTATGACATATATATTTTCGGATGCAACTTATATCACCTAAGACGATTGGTGAAGGTCCCAAGTCTTTAGAACTAACTGTTTTGAAACAAATTTTGTTGGCGCATCACGACACTAAATAATGCTTTGGATGATGATTTTTGGCCGCCATTTTGAAACCACTCAACCGTAACATGTACTTCTTGGGCTTAAATGATAGATCTTGCCAAGATGATCATTTTTCATATACATGTCTAATATACTATCTGTTAAGGTTTTCATGTTATTGGCAAAAAACCGTATTTCGCGAAAACCTGTTTCGGCCCCCATTTCGAAACCGTTCAACCGAATCATGCACTTCTTGGACTCAAATTGTAGGTCTTTTCAAGACAATTATTTTTTGTTCATATATTGTCTATACTAACTGTAACGGTTTTCGAGTTATACGTAAAAAAACATTTGACGACCGCCATTTTGGCAATGGTAAACGCAAAAAAATTTTTGACCACAGATTCGTAATCAGGACCCTCAAATCTACCTGGAAAATGAATTTCATTAAAATCGGACAACATTTACAGTTTGCGCCAACTTTGCGCCATACGCGTGCAACCAGGAAGTAAATTAGAGCATTATTTTTGCATGATAAATCATCACACGGATGTAAGCTACCAATTCCACTAAACAGAATCTTGATAACTATTACCGTTTTAGAGGAGATCTGATAGCAAGGGAAAACAGCGTTTTGCGCGATTGCGCCGTAACTAAGAATAGTTTAGCGTCAGGCCCTAAGTCACGTCGATTCCAGGCAGTGCCGAATAAGTGTGCCAAATTTCATCAAAATCGGTCAAGGCAATTTTTTGACGTTGGTGGAAGAAAAAAAAGAATAATAATAATAGGCAGAACGAAATCAATAAGGTCTTCCCTTTGGAAAGGGAAAGACCTTAATAATAACTAGTTCTAATTGTGATCGCAAGCGAGTCACAAAAATGTCCCCTCACGTACCCCTCTTTGTCAATGTCTCTTGGCATTTGAGATAACTTAATTTATCCAATTTTCATCAAAATAGGAGTAAGTTTAATTAAGGTGGGAAACGGCGGCCATTTTTAAAATGGCCGACAATAAAAATATTTCGATGTCAAAAATCAACTCGCCATACAACTATTACCTTATATACCAATTTTCGTTAAAATCTGAGTAAATTTAATTTTGGCGGGAAACGGCGGCCATTTTGAAAATGGCCGACGATAAAAAAATGTTGATGTCAAAAATCAACACGCCATACCACTATTACCTTATATACCGATTTTCATTAAAATCGGAGTAGTTTCAATTTTGGCGGGAAATGGCGGCCATTTTTAAAATGGCCGCCCCAAAAAAAATTTCGATTCCAAAATTGAACTCGGCATACCACTATTACCTTGTAAACCAATTTTCATTAAGAAATAACAAAGTTGAGAATTGTTTTCATTAATATCACAAAATATATGGTACAAAGAAAGATAACTCAATCTTACAAAAAAAATAATTTTCGATTTTTTGCAAAATTTTGAAAACGGTAAGTCCGATTTTCAAAAATTTTTTTTTAAATGAAAGGTATTGTAAATCCGCACTTAACCTATAATGGAATTTTTCCTACCCCTGCCGGATCAGAAATGCCAGGAAAAATTCAACTTCGGTTTCGAGGAGCTATTTTGAGGCCCTTTTTTTACCTATATGGGGTCGTTCGATTTCGGCGAAAAATACAAAAAGCACAATCTCCCATTCCATACTCTTGATTTATGAATTTTCAGCTTCCTACCTTAAAAGATGTCGAAAAAATGAGGTGGACAAGTTCACGGTCCAGAATACCGAGAAAAATAATAATAATAATAATAATAATAATAATAATAATAATAATAATAATAATAAGAAACCGAGCAAAAACAATATGTCCCCGACACTTCGTGTTCGGGGACATAATAATAATAATAATAATAAGAAACCGAGCAAAAACAATATGTCCCCGACACTTCGTGTTCGGGGACATAATAATAAGAAACCGAGCAAAAACAATATGTCCCCGACACTTCGTGTTCGGGGACATAATAATAATACTAGTTCTAGTTGTGATCGCAAGCGAGTCAAAAAAATGTCCCCTCACGTACCCCTCTTTGTCAATGTCTTTTGGCATTTGAGATAACTTAATTTATCCAATTTTCATCAAAATAGGAGTAAGTTTAATTTTTGAGGGAAACGGCGGCCATTTTTAAAATGGCCGACAATAAAAATATTTCGATGTCAAAAATCAACTCACCATACATATATTACCTTATATACCAATTTTCGTTAAAATCTGAGTAAATTTAATTTTGGCGGGAAACGGCGGCCATTTTGAAAATGGCGGCCCCAAAAAAAATTTCGATTCCAAAATTGAACTCGGCATACCACTATTACCTTGTAAACCAATTTTCATCAAAATCAGCATAACTTTAATTTTGGCGGGAAACGGCGGCCATTTTGAAAATGGCCGAATATAAAAAAATTTTGATGTCAAAAATCAACTTGCCATACCACTATTACCTTATTTACCAATTTTCATTAAAATCGGAGTAACTTTAATTTTGGCGGGAAATGGCGGCCATTTTGAAAATGGCGGCCCCAAAAAAATTTCGATTCCAAAATTGAACTCGGCATACCACTATTACCTTGTAAACCAATTTTCATCAAAATCAGCATAACTTTAATTTTGGCGGGAAACGGCGGCCATTTTGAAAATGGCCGATGATAAAAAAAATTTTGATGTCAAAAATCATTTCGCCATACCCCAATTACCTTATATACCAATTTTCATTAAAATCGGAGTAATTTTAATTTTGGCGGGAAATGGCGGCCATTTTTAAAATGGCCGCCCCCAAAAAAAATTTCGATTCCAAAATTGAACTCGGCATACCACTACTACCATGTAAACCAATTTTCATTATGAAATAACAAAGTTGGGAATTTTTTTCATTAATATCACAAAATATATGGTACAAAGAAAGATAACTCAATCTTACAAAAAAAATAATATTCGATTTTTTGCAAAATTTTGAAAACGGTAAGTCCGATTATCAAAATTTTTTTTTTAAATGAAAGGTATTGTATATCCGCACTTATCATATAAGGGAATTTTTCCTACCCCTGCCGGATAAGAAATGCCAGGAAAAATTCAACTTCGGTTTCGAGGAGCCATTTTGAGACCCTTTTTTTACCTATATGGGGTCGTTCGATTTCGGCGAAAAATACAAAAAGCACAATCTCCCATTCCATACTCTTGATTTATGAATTTTCAGCTTCCTACCTTAAAAGATGTCGAAGAAATGAGGTGGACAAGTTCACGATCCAGAATACCGAGAAAAATAATAATAATAATAACTAGTTCTAATTGTGATCGCAAGCGAGTCACAAAAATGTCCCCTCACGTACCCCTCTTTGTCAATGTCTCTTGGCATTTGAGATAACTTAATTTATCCAATTTTCATCAAAATAGGAGTAAGTTTAATTTTGGCGGGAAACAGCGACCATTTTTAAAATGGCCGACAATAAAAATATTTCGATCTCAAAAATCAACTCGCCATACAACTATTACATTATATACCAATTTTCGTTAAAATCTGAGTAAATTTAATTTTGGCGGGAAACGGCGGCCATTTTGAAAATGGCCGACGATAAGAAAAATTTTGATGTCAAAAATCAACTCGCCATATAACTATTACCTTATATACCAATTTTCGTTAAAATCTGAGTAAATTTAATTTTGGCGGGAAACGGCGGCCATTTTGAAAATGGCGGCCCCAAAAAAAATTTTGATTCCAAAATTGAACTCGGCATACCACTATTACCTTGTAAACCAATTTTCATCAAGAAATAACAAAGTTGAGAATTTTTTTCATTAATATCACAAAATATATGGTACAAAGAAAGATAACTCAATCTTACAAAAAAAATAATTTTCGATTTTTTGCAAAATTTTGAAAACGGTAAGTCCGATTTTCAAAATTTTTTTTTTAAATGAAAGGTATTGTATATCCGCAATTAACCTATAAAGGAATTTTTCTTACCCCTGCCGGATCAGAAATGCCAGGAAAAATTCAACTTCGGTTTCGAGGAGCCATTTTGAGGCCCTTTTTTTACCTATATGGGGTCGTTCGATTTCGGCGAAAAATACAAAAAGCACAATCTCCCATTCCATACTCTTGATTTATGAATTTTCAGCTTCCTACCTTAAAAGATGTCGAAAAAATGAGGTGGACAAGTTCACGATCCAGAATACCGAGAAAAATAATAATAATAATAATAATAATAATAATAATAATAATAATAATAAGAAACCGAGCAAAAACAATATGTCCCCGACACTTCGTGTTCGGGGACATAATAACTAGAATTGCCATTGCCAGCAATAGCAGATGTCGACCGTTGCCTTATCTTTTACGACATATTTGACACTGTTGGCAGCCATTTTAATGGTTTTTTTAATATTTGACTCCATATTCCCACTCGCCATCCTTCAAACACCTAAAATATCAAGTTGCTTTAAAATCTGAAAATTTTCAATCATTACGGAAGTGGCGGCCATTATGAATTTTTTGGAATTTTTTAACTCGCCATCATTTGAAACTCCTAAATATAAAGTTTCGTTAAAATCTGAGAATGTTCACTTTTTACGGAAAATGGCCGCCATTTTGAATTTTTCGACATTTCTGACCTCGCCTATGAACTCGCCATCCTTCATATTCCTTAAATATAAAGTTTCATTAAAATCGTAGAATGTTCAATTTTTACAGGAAATGGCGGCCATTTTGAATTTTTTGAAATTTTTGAATCCGTCATCCTTCAAAACTCTTAAAAAAAAATTTCGTTAAAATTTTGAAAAAAAAAATTTTTGTAAGTGGCGGCCATTTTGAATTTTTTGAACTTTTTGAACTTGCCATCCTTTGAAACATCTAAATATAAATTTTCGTGGAAATCGGAAAATTTTTCATTTTTACAGGAAGTGGTGGCCATTTTGAATTTTTCGACATTTCTTACGCCGCGTATGAACTCGCCATCCTTCAAATACCTTAAATATAAAGTTTCGTTAAAATCAGATAATGTTCAATTTTTACGGAAAATGGCGGCCTTTTGAATTTTTCGACATTTTTTTCGTCACGCCTCAACTCGCCATCCTATAATATGGCGTAAAATAATTTTTTGTTAAAATCAGAAAACGCGACTTTTTTTACGTAAAATGGCGGCCATCTTTGATATGGCAACCATCTTGGTTCCGAAAAGTTTCACCGCAACAGATCTCATGATGACGTATCAACATACCAAGTATCAATCCGTAATATTAAACGGTTCACGAGTTATTGGTCGGACAAATATAAGTCGGAACAATAAGAATAATAACTAGAATTGCCATTGCCAGCAATAGCAGATGTCGACCGTTGCCTTATCTTTTACGACATATTTGACACTGTTGGCAGCCATTTTAATGATTTGTTTAATATTTGACTCCATATTCCCACTCGCCATCCTTCAAACACATTAAATATCAAGTTTCATTAAAATCTGAGAATTTTCAATAATTACGGAAGTGGCGGCCATTTTGATTTTTTTGGAATTTTTTAACTCGCCATCATTTGAAACTCCTAAATATAAAGTTTCGTTAAGATCTGAGAATGTTCACTTTTTACGGAAAATGGCGACCATTTTGAATTTTTCGACATTTCTGACCTCGCGTATCAACTCGCCATCCTTCATATTCCTTAAATATAAAGTTTCGTTAAAATCGGAGAATGTTCAATTTTTACGGTAAATGACGGCCATTTTTAATTTTTTGAAATTTTTAAATCGGTCATCCTTCAAAACTCTTAAAAATCAAATTTTGTTAAAATTTTGAAAAACAAAAAATTTGGAAGTGGCGGCCATTTTGAATTTTTTGAACTTTTTGAACTCGCCATCCTTTGAAACACCTAAATATAAATTTTCGTAGAAATCGGAAAATTTTTCATTTTTAAAGGAAGTGGCGGCCATTTTGAATTTTTCGACATTTCTTACTCCGCGTATGAACTCGCCATCTTTCATATACCTTAAATATAAAGTTTCGTTAAAATCTGAGAATGTTCAATTTTTACGGGAAATGGCGGCCATTTTCAAATTTTCGACATTTTTTTTCGTCACGCCTCAGCTCGCCATCCTATAATATGGCTTTAAATAAATTTTTGTTCAAATCAGAAAACGCGACTTTTTTTACGTAAAATGGCGGCCATCTTGAAAATGGCAGCCATCTTGGTTCCGAAAAGTTCTACTGCAAAAGATATCAGGATCACGTATCATCATACCAAGTTTGGATCCGCAATATAAAACGGTTCTTTAGTTATGACGCGGACAAAAATTGGCGACAATAAGAATAATAACTAGAATTGCCATTGCCAGCAATAGCAGATGTCGACCGTTGCCTTATCTTTTACAACATATTTGACACTGTTGGCAGCCATTTAAATGATATTTTTAATATTTGACTCCATATTCCCACTCGCCATCCTTCAAACACCTAAAATATCAAGTTTCGTTAAAATCTGAGAATTTTCAATAATTACGAAAGTGGCGGCCATTTTGATTTTTTTGGAATTTTTGAACTCGCCATCATTTGAAACTCCTAAATATAAAGTTTTGTTAAAATCTGAGAATGTTCACTTTTTACGGAAAATGGCGGCCATTTTGAATTTTTCGACATTTCTGACCTCGCGTATCAACTCGCCATTCTTCATATTCCTTAAATATAAAGTTTCGTTAAAATCGGAGAACGTTCAATTTTTACAGGAAGTGGCGGCCATTTTGAATTTTTTGAACTTTTTGAACTCACCATCCTTTCAAACACCTAAATATAAATTTTCGTGGAAATCGGAAAATTTTTCATTTTTACAGGAAGTGGCAGCCATTTTGAATTTTTCGACATTTCTTACTCCGCGTATGAACTTGCATTCCTTCATATACCTTAAATATAAAGTTTCGTTAAAATCGGAGAATGTGAAATTTTTACGAGAAATGGCGGCCATTTTGAATTTTTCGACATTTTTTTTGTCACGCCTCAACTCGCCATCCTATAATATGGTGTAAAATAAATTGTTGTTTAAATCAGAAAACACGACCTTTTTTACGTAGAATGGCGGCCATCTTCAAAATGGCAGCCATCTTGGTTCCAAAAAGTTCTACTGCAACAGATATTAGGATCACGTATCATCATATCAAGTTTGGATCCGCAATATAAAACGGTTCTTTAGTTATGACGAGGACAAAAATTGGCGACAATAAGAATAATAAGAATAATAAGAATAAGAATAATAACTAGAATTGCCATTGCCAGCAATAGCAGATGTCGACCATTGCCTTATCTTTAACGACATATTTGACACTGTATGGCAGCCATTTAGTGTTTTTGTTTGTTTGACTCCATATCCCCACTCGGTATCCTTCATACGTCTTTTAAAATATCTAGTTTCTTCCAAATAAAATGTTCTATAATTCAAATTTATACCATGTCTTCTCAAACTTTTTTTTTCTTATTTCTAAGTCTTAATTAGAATATTTCCAAGTTTGTGTTTATCCACTGTTAAGAAATTTTATTATTAATAGATGATAATGTCAGGTTTGTAGACTTTATTTTAGCTATAAAAACATAGGGTTAGTTTCATTCCCCTTTACAGAAAATCCACTTTTAAATAACAAGGCAAGCTAGCAAAATTGGTTTTCAAAGAAAGGCAAGGGATGAAAAATTAGAAATATTTACACAGTTGATAGCTCTGCATGTAGCATAAATGTATTGGAATGTTTTTTTTTATTCAAAAGACAGCAGAGCTACTTTCTCCATTTTTCAAGCCTCAGTCCATTTCATATTGCTTTGGTTATTACTTTAGTCCCATTTTTTCAAGTAAATGTGGTCGGATCTTCCTTAAACTTGGTCAACATGTAGAACTAAGGCTAGTGTATCCATAAAATACAAAATTATACCAATTGATGCCCTAAAGGGGTGTCAGGGGGGTCTCAAAGTTGCCAGGAGGGTCCAAAAAGCACATTGATTTCGTACCAAAATCTGTATATCTTGAAAACGGTTAACTTTAATGATATGAACTATGCATTTTATAAGTAGCACATTACATGCCTCACATATATACGGCATGCAATTAAATGTACGATATAAAATGGTGGACCAGAGGTGCCTAAAATAGGGGTGGGGTCACCCTAGCAAAAATGAACAAGTGGGAATATTTTGAAAACCGTACAATGGATTTCTGCAAACCTGACACTAAAGTAGTAGCCTATTTAATGATACATACAAATAAAAGATTAATTTTGTTCTATGTATACAGGTTTTTTTTTTAAGATTTTTTTTTATTTAATTTTTTTATTTCTTAATGAAAAAAAAAATTAAAAAAAAAATTGGGAAAAAAAAACTGTTAAAGTTAGCAAAGTTTGGTTTTCATCAGTAGACACGGGGCATTTTGTTTGGCCCGGTAGCCAATTTTGAAAAGATTCAGACAAACTTTACAAAAATTATTCCATTTATTAATATTTTAATGAAAAAAAAATTATTAAAAAAATCTGGAAAAAAAACTATTTAAGTTAGCAAAGTTTGGTTTTCACCAATGGACTCCCAGCATCATGTTTAGTCCAGAAGCCAATTTTGAAATGAATCTGACATACTTTAAGAAATTAGCCGATTTTTTTGTCGGCCATTTTGAAAATGACGAAATGCAAAAACTTATAACGTTCCACGCACAACTTCACATAGCAACCATCATTTCTACCAAGTTTCAGTTCTTTACTTAAAACGCTTCTATAAAATAATCTCCGGACAAAATTTTGAAATCCAAAAAACAGAATAACAATATGTCTTCCGAAATACTTCGTTTCGGTCGACATAATTAGTCCCATTTTTTCAAGTAAATGTGGTCGGATCTTCCTTAAACTTGGTCAACATGTAGAACTAAGGCTAGTGTATCCATAAAATACAAAATTATACCAATTGATGCCCTAAAGGGGTGTCAGGGGGGTCTCAAAGTTGCCAGGAGGGTCCAAAAAGCACATTGATTTCGTACCAAAATCTGTATATCTTGAAAACGGTTAACTTTAATGATATGAACTATGCATTTTATAAGTAGCACATTACATGCCTCACATATAAACGGCATGCAATTAAATGTACGATCTAAAATGGTGGACCAGAGGTGCCTAAAATAGGGGTGGGGTCACCCTAGCAAAAATGAACAAGTGGGAATATTTTGAAAACCGTACAATGGATTTCTGCAAACCTGACACTAAAGTAGTAGCCTATTTAATGATACATACAAATAAAAGATTAATTTTGTTCTATGTATACAGGTTTTTTTTTTAAGATTTTTTTTTTATTTAATTTTTTTATTTCTTAATGAAAAAAAAAATAAAAAAAAAATTGGGAAAAAAACTGTTAAAGTTAGCAAAGTTTGGTTTTCATCAGTAGACACGGGGCATTTTGTTTGGCCCGGTAGCCAATTTTGAAAAGATTCAGACAAACTTTACAAAAATTATTCCATTTATTAATATTTTAATGAAAAAAAAATTATTAAAAAAATCTGGAAAAAAACCTATTTAAGTTAGCAAAGTTTGGTTTTCACCAATGGACTCCCAGCATCATGTTTAGTCCAGAAGCCAATTTTGAAATGAATCTGACATACTTTAAGAAATTAGCCGATTTTTTTGTCGGCCATTTTGAAAATGACGAAATGCAAAAACTTATAACGTTCCACGCACAACTTCACATAGCAACCATCATTTCTACCAAGTTTCAGTTCTTTACTTAAAACGCTTCTATAAAATAATCTCCGGACAAAATTTTGAAATCCAAAAAACAGAATAACAATATGTCTTCCGAAATACTTCGTTTCGGTCGACATAATAATAATAATGAAAAAAAATAAACGCGACAATAACAATATGTCTACCGAATAACTGCGTTTCGGTCGACATAATAAGGGCTAATTTTCCATGTATTTGTGGTCCGATCTTCATGAAACTTGGTAATTAGGTAGACCTTAGGCTAATGTACTACATAATAAAAAAATTCAGCAAATTGAGACTCTAAAAAGGGCTATAGAGGTGTCAAAAAGGGGCCAGAAGGGCCTCCAAAACATAATGATTTCACACTAAAATCCATTTATATTGTAATTTGTTCATCCTATGGATATGAAATATGCATTTTATAAAAAGACTATTGTGTACCTGACTAAGATATGGCATGTGTTTTAATGTATGAGCTAAAATGGGCCATTAAAGGGGCCCAAAATAGCATACAGTCACTTTTGCTAAACCGAACAAATGGAAATAAGTGAAAAACTGTATTATGGATATCGTTTAAACTGACATTAAATTTGTAGGTCTTTTTAAGCTGCATACATAAAATTAAGTTTCTTTCATGTACACGTAAATATTGATTTTACATAATTTTTTTAGATTTTTTTTAGTTAGTTTTTTTTAGGTTAAGTTTTTTTTTTGGGGGGGGGGTTAAGTTTTTTTTTACTCGCCTAAACTTGCCATCATTTAAAACTCTTAAATAAAAAATTTGGTTAAAATCGGAGAATGTTGAAATTTTACCGGAAGTGGCGGCCATTTTGAAATTTTTGAACTTTTTGAACCCGCCATCTTTTGAAACTCTTAAATATAAAATTTCATCAAAATCTGAAATTTTAAAAAAATTTACAGGAAGTGGCGGCCATTTTGAAATTTTTGAACTTTTTGAACCCGCCATCTTTCGAAACTCTTAAATATAAAATTTCATCAAAATCTGAAATTTAAAAAAAATTAAAAAGGAAGTGGCGGCCATTTTGAATTTTTCAAAATTTTTGACTCCGCGCCTCAACTTGCCATCCTTTAAAACTCCTAGATATCAATTTTTATTAAAATCAGAGAACGTTTAAAATTTTTTACCGTAATGGCGGCCATTTTGAAATCTGAAATTGTCCATTCCGCCCGTGAAGAGCAGCCATGTTGGTTCCGCGAAGTTTCACTGCAACAGATATCATGATGACGTATCATCCTACCAAGTTTGGATCCACAATATAAAATGGTTCTTTAGTTATGACGCGGACAAAAAATTGGCGACAATAAGAATAATAAGAATAATAATAATAATGAAAAAAAATAAACGCGACAATAACAATATGTCTACCGAATAACTGCGTTTCGGTCGACATAATAAGGGCTAATTTTCCATGTATTTGTGGTCCGATCTTCATGAAACTTGGTAATTAGGTAGACCTTAGGCTAATGTACTACATAATAAAAAAATTCAGCAAATTGAGACTCTAAAAAGGGCTATAGAGGTGTCAAAAAGGGGCCAGAAGGGCCTCCAAAACATAATGATTTCACACTAAAATCCATTTATATTGTAATTTGTTCATCCTATGGATATGAAATATGCATTTTATAAAAAGACTATTGTGTACCTGACTAAGATATGGCATGTGTTTTAATGTATGAGCTAAAATGGGCCATTAAAGGGGCCCAAAATAGCATACAGTCACTTTTGCTAAACCGAACAAATGGAAATAAGTGAAAAACTGTATTATGGATATCGTTTAAACTGACATTAAATTTGTAGGTCTTTTTAAGCTGCATACATAAAATTAAGTTTCTTTCATGTACACGTAAATATTGATTTTACATAATTTTTTTAGATTTTTTTTAGTTAGTTTTTTTTAGGTTAAGTTTTTTTTTGGGGGGGGGGTTAAGTTTTTTTTTACTCGCCTAAACTTGCCATCATTTAAAACTCTTAAATAAAAAATTTGGTTAAAATCGGAGAATGTTGAAATTTTACCGGAAGTGGCGGCCATTTTGAAATTTTTGAACTTTTTGAACCAGCGATCTTTTGAAACTCTTAAATATAAAATTTCATCAAAATCTGAAATTTTAAAAAAAATTACAGGAAGTGGCGGCCATTTTGAAATTTTTGAACTTTTTGAACCCGCCATCTTTCGAAACTCTTAAATATAAAATTTCATCAAAATCTGAAATTTTAAAAAATTTTACAGGAAGTGGCGGCCATTTTGAATTTTTCAAAATTTTTGACTCCGCGCCTCAACTTGCCATCCTTTAAAACTCCTAGATATCAATTTTTATTAAAATCAGAGAACGTTTAAAATTTTTTACCGTAATGGCGGCCATTTTGAAATCTGAAATTGTCCATTTCGTCCGTGAAGAGCAGCCATGTTGGTTCCGCGAAGTTTCACTGCAACAGTTATCATGATGA
Source organism: Arcuatula senhousia (assembly GCA_963971305.1). Taxonomy (NCBI): domain Eukaryota; kingdom Metazoa; phylum Mollusca; class Bivalvia; order Mytilida; family Mytilidae; genus Arcuatula; species Arcuatula senhousia. The sequence goes on along the minus strand of OZ020317.1, from coordinate 3,223,790 downwards.
CGTATCATCCTACCAAGTTTGGATCCACAATATAAAATGGTTCTTTAGTTATGACGCGGACAAAAAATTGGCAACAATAAGAATAATAAGAATAATAATAATAATGAAAAAAAATAAACGCGACAATAACAATATGTCTACCGAATAACTGCGTTTCGGTCGACATAATAAGGGCTAATTTTCCATGTATTTGTGGTCCGATCTTCATGAAACTTGGTAATTAGGTAGACCTTAGGCTAATGTACTACATAATAAAAAAATTCAGCAAATTGAGACTCTAAAAAGGGCTATAGAGGTGTCATAAAGGGGCCAGAAGGGCCTCCAAAACATAATGATTTCACACTAAAATCCATTTATATTGTAATTTGTTCATCCTATGGATATGAAATATGCATTTTATAAAAAGACTATTGTGTACCTGACTAAGATATGGCATGTGTTTTAATGTATGAGCTAAAATGGGCCATTAAAGGGGCCCAAAATAGCATACAGTCACTTTTGCTAAACCGAACAAATGGAAATAAGTGAAAAACTGTATTATGGATATCGTTTAAACTGACATTAAATTTGTAGGTCTTTTTAAGCTGCATACATAAAATTAAGTTTCTTTCATGTACACGTAAATATTGATTTTACATAATTTTTTTAGATTTTTTTTAGTTAGTTTTTTTTAGGTTAAGTTTTTTTTTGGGGGGGGGTTAAGTTTTTTTTTACTCGCCTAAACTTGCCATCATTTAAAACTCTTAAATAAAAAATTTGGTTAAAATCGGAGAATGTTGAAATTTTACCGGAAGTGGCGGCCATTTTGAAATTTTTGAACTTTTTGAACCCGCCATCTTTTGAAACTCTTAAATATAAAATTTCATCAAAATCTGAAATTTTAAAAAAATTTACAGGAAGTGGCGGCCATTTTGAAATTTTTGAACTTTTTGAACCCGCCATCTTTCGAAACTCTTAAATATAAAATTTCATCAAAATCTGAAATTTTAAAAAATTTTACAGGAAGTGGCGGCCATTTTGAATTTTTCAAAATTTTTGACTCTGCGCCTCAACTTGCCATCCTTTAAAACTCCTAGATATCAATTTTTATTAAAATCAGAGAACGTTTAAAATTTTTTACCGTAATGGCGGCCATTTTGAAATCTGAAATTGTCCATTCCGCCCGTGAAGAGCAGCCATGTTGGTTCCGCGAAGTTTCACTGCAACAGATATCATGATGACGTATCATCCTACCAAGTTTGGATCCACAATATAAAATGGTTCTTTAGTTATGACGCGGACAAAAAATTGGCGACAATAAGAATAATAAGAATAATAATAATAATGAAAAAAAATAAACGCGACAATAACAATATGTCTACCGAATAACTGCGTTTCGGTCGACATAATAAGGGCTAATTTTCCATGTATTTGTGGTCCGATCTTCATGAAACTTGGTAATTAGGTAGACCTTAGGCTAATGTACTACATAATAAAAAAATTCAGCAAATTGAGACTCTAAAAAGGGCTATAGAGGTGTCAAAAAGGGGCCAGAAGGGCCTCCAAAACATAATGATTTCACACTAAAATCCATTTATATTGTAATTTGTTCATCCTATGGATATGAAATATGCATTTTATAAAAAGACTATTGTGTACCTGACTAAGATATGGCATGTGTTTTAATGTATGAGCTAAAATGGGCCATTAAAGGGGCCCAAAATAGCATACAGTCACTTTTGCTAAACCGAACAAATGGAAATAAGTAAAAAACTGTATTATGGATATCGTTTAAACTGACATTAAATTTGTAGGTCTTTTTAAGCTGCATACATAAAATTAAGTTTCTTTCATGTACACGTAAATATTGATTTTACATAATTTTTTTAGATTTTTTTTAGTTAGTTTTTTTTAGGTTAAGTTTTTTTTTTTTGGGGGGGGGGGGTTAAGTTTTTTTTTACTCGCCTAAACTTGCCATCATTTAAAACTCTTAAATAAAAAATTTGGTTAAAATCGGAGAATGTTGAAATTTTACCGGAAGTGGCGGCCATTTTGAAATTTTTGAACTTTTTGAACCCGCCATCTTTTGAAACTCTTAAATATAAAATTTCATCAAAATCTGAAATTTTAAAAAAATTTACAGGAAGTGGCGGCCATTTTGAAATTTTTGAACTTTTTGAACCCGCCATCTTTCGAAACTCTTAAATATAAAATTTCATCAAAATCTGAAATTTTAAAAAATTTTACAGGAAGTGGCGGCCATTTTGAATTTTTCAAAATTTTTGACTCCGCGCCTCAACTTGCCATCCTTTAAAACTCCTAGATATCAATTTTTATTAAAATCAGAGAACGTTTAAAATTTTTTACCGTAATGGCGGCCATTTTGAAATCTGAAATTGTCCATTCCGCCCGTGAAGAGCAGCCATGTTGGTTCCGCGAAGTTTCACTGCAACAGATATCATGATGACGTATCATCCTACCAAGTTTGGATCCACAATATAAAATGGTTCTTTAGTTATGACGCGGACAAAAAATTGGCGACAATAAGAATAATAAGAATAATAATAATAATGAAAAAAAATAAACGCAACAATAACAATATGTCTACCGAATAACTGCGTTTCGGTCGACATAATAAGGGCTAATTTTCCATGTATTTGTGGTCCGATCTTCATGAAACTTGGTAATTAGGTAGACCTTAGGCTAATGTACTACATAATAAAAAAATTCAGCAAATTGAGACTCTAAAAAGGGCTATAGAGGTGTCAAAAAGGGGCCAGAAGGGCCTCCAAAACATAATGATTTCACACTAAAATCCATTTATATTGTAATTTGTTCATCCTATGGATATGAAATATGCATTTTATAAAAAGACTATTGTGTACCTGACTAAGATATGGCATGTGTTTTAATGTATGAGCTAAAATGGGCCATTAAAGGGGCCCAAAATAGCATACAGTCACTTTTGCTAAACCGAACAAATGGAAATAAGTAAAAAACTGTATTATGGATATCGTTTAAACTGACATTAAATTTGTAGGTCTTTTTAAGCTGCATACATAAAATTAAGTTTCTTTCATGTACACGTAAATATTGATTTTACATAATTTTTTTAGATTTTTTTTAGTTAGTTTTTTTTAGGTTAAGTTTTTTTTTGGGGGGGGGGGGGTTAAGTTTTTTTTTCCTCGCCTAAACTTGCCATCATTTAAAACTCTTAAATAAAAAATTTGGTTAAAATCGGAGAATGTTGAAATTTTACCGGAAGTGGCGGCCATTTTGAAATTTTTGAACTTTTTGAACCCGCCATCTTTTGAAACTCTTAAATATAAAATTTCATCAAAATCTGAAATTTTAAAAAGATTTACAGGAAGTGGCGGCCATTTTGAAATTTTTGAACTTTTTGAACCCGCCATCTTTCGAAACTCTTAAATATAAAATTTCATCAAAATCTGAAATTTTAAAAAATTTTACAGGAAGTGGCGGCCATTTTGAATTTTTCAAAATTTTTGACTCCGCGCCTCAACTTGCCATCCTTTAAAACTCCTAGATATCAATTTTTATTAAAATCAGAGAACGTTTAAAATTTTTTACCGTAATGGCGGCCATTTTGAAATCTGAAATTGTCCATTCCGCCCGTGAAGAGCAGCCATGTTGGTTCCGCGAAGTTTCACTGCAACAGATATCATGATGACGTATCATCCTACCAAGTTTGGATCCACAATATAAAATGGTTCTTTAGTTATGACGCGGACAAAAAATTGGCGACAATAAGAATAATAAGAATAATAATAATAATGAAAAAAAATAAACGCGACAATAACAATATGTCTACCGAATAACTGCGTTTCGGTCGACATAATAATAATAATGAAAAAAAATAAACGCGACAATAACAATATGTCTACCGAATAACTGCGTTTCGGTCGACATAATAAGGGCTAATTTTCCATGTATTTGTGGTCCGATCTTCATGAAACTTGGTAATTAGGTAGACCTTAGGCTAATGTACTACATAATAAAAAAATTCAGCAAATTGAGACTCTAAAAAGGGCTATAGGGGTGTCAAAAAGGGGCCAGAAGGGCCTCCAAAACATAATGATTTCACACTAAAAATCAATTTATATTGTAATTTGTTCATCCTATGGATATGAAATATGCATTTTATAAAAAGACTATTGTGTACCTGACTAAGATATGGCATGTGTTTTAATGTATGAGCTAAAATGGGCAATTAAAGGGGCCCAAAATAGCATACAGTCACTTTTGCTAAACCGAACAAATGGAAATAAGAAAAAAACTGTATAATGGATATCGTTTAAACTGACATTAAATTTGTAGGTCTTTTTAAGCTGCATACATAAAATTAAGTTTCTTTCATGTACACGTAAATATTGATTTTACATAATTTTTTTTTTTTTTTTTATTTTTTTTTTTGTGAGGTTAAGTTTTTTTTGGGGGGGGGGTTAAGTTTTTTTTTTACTCGCCTTAACTTGCCATCATTTAAAACTCTTAAATAAAAAATTTGGTTAAAATCGGAGAATGTTGAAATTTTACCGGAAGTGGCGGCCATTTTGAAATTTTTGAACCCGCCATCTTTCGAAACTTTTAAATATAAAATTTCATCAAAATCTGAAATTTTAAAAAAATTTACAGGAAGTGGCGGCCATTTTGAATTTTTCAAAATTTTTGACTCCACGCCCCAACTCGCCATCCTTTAAAACTCCTAGATATCAATTTTTATTAAAATCAGAGAAATTTTTTACCGTAATGGCGGCCATTTTGAAATCTGAAATTGTCCATTCCGCCCGTGAAGAGCAGCCATCTTGGTTCCGCGAAGTTTCACTGCAACAGATATCATGATGACGTATCATCCTACCAAGTTTTGATCCGTACTATAAAACTGTTCTATAGTAGAGTCCCGGACAAATATTTAGTCGGAACAATAATAATAATAATAATAATAATGAAAAAAAATAAACGCGACCATAACAATATGTCTACCGAATAACTGCGTTTCGGTCGACATAATAAGGGCTAATTTTCCATGTATTTGTGGTCCGATCTTCATGAAACTTGGTAATTAGGTAGACCTTAGGCTAATGTACTACATAATAAAAAAATTCAGCAAATTGAGACTCTAAAAAGGGCTATAGGGGTGTCAAAAAGGGGCCAGAAGGGCCTCCAAAACATAATGATTTCACACTAAAAATCAATTTATATTGTAATTTGTTCATCCTATGGATATGAAATATGCATTTTATAAAAAGACTATTGTGTACCTGACTAAGATATGGCATGTGTTTTAATGTATGAGCTAAAATGGGCAATTAAAGGGGCCCAAAATAGCATACAGTCACTTTTGCTAAACCGAACAAATGGAAATAAGTAAAAAACTGTATAATGGATATCGTTTAAACTGACATTAAATTTGTAGGTCTTTTTAAGCTGCATACATAAAATTAAGTTTCTTTCATGTACACGTAAATATTGATTTTACATAATTTTTTTTTTTTTTTTTTTTTTTTTTTGTGAGGTTAAGTTTTTTTTTGGGGGGGGGTTAAGTTTTTTTTTTTTACTCGCCTTAACTTGCCATCATTTAAAACTCTTAAATAAAAAATTTGGTTAAAATCGGAGAATGTTGAAATTTTACCGGAAGTGGCGGCCATTTTGAAATTTTTGAACTTTTTGAACCCGCCATCTTTCGAAACTCTTAAATATAAAATTTCATCAAAATCTGAAATTTTAAAAAAAATTTACAGGAAGTGGCGGCCATTTTGAATTTTTCAAAATTTTTGACTCCACGCCCCAACTCGCCATCCTTTAAAACTCCTAGATATCAATTTTTATTAAAATCAGAGAACGTTTAAAATTTTTTACCGTAATGGCGGCCATTTTGAAATCTGAAATTGTCCATTCCGCCCGTGAAGAGCAGCCATCTTGGTTCCGCGAAGTTTCACTGCAACAGATATCATGATGACGTATCATCCTACCAAGTTTTGATCCGTACTATAAAACTGTTCTATAGTAGAGTCCCGGACAAATATTTAGTCGGAACAATAATAATAATAATAATAATAATGAAAAAAAATAAACGCGACAATAACAATATGTCTACCGAATAACTGCGTTTCGGTCGACATAATAAGGGCTAATTTTCCATGTATTTGTGGTCCGATCTTCATGAAACTTGGTAATTAGGTAGACCTTAGGCTAATGTACTACATAATAAAAAAATTCAGCAAATTGAGACTCTAAAAAGGGCTATAGGGGTGTCAAAAAGGGGCCAGAAGGGCCTCCAAAACATAATGATTTCACACTAAAAATCAATTTATATTGTAATTTGTTCATCCTATGGATATGAAATATGCATTTTATAAAAAGACTATTGTGTACCTGACTAAGATATGGCATGTGTTTTAATGTATGAGCTAAAATGGGCAATTAAAGGGGCCCAAAATAGCATACAGTCACTTTTGCTAAACCGAACAAATGGAAATAAGTAAAAAACTGTATAATGGATATCGTTTAAACTGACATTAAATTTGTAGGTCTTTTTAAGCTGCATACATAAAATTAAGTTTCTTTCATGTACACGTAAATATTGATTTTACATAATTTTTTTTTTTTTTTATTTTTTTTTTTTGTGAGGTTAAGTTTTTTTTTGGGGGGGGGTTAAGTTTTTTTTTTTACTCGCCTTAACTTGCCATCATTTAAAACTCTTAAATAAAAAATTTGGTTAAAATCGGAGAATGTTGAAATTTTACCGGAAGTGGCGGCCATTTTGAAATTTTTGAACTTTTTGAACCCGCCATCTTTCGAAACTCTTAAATATAAAATTTCATCAAAATCTGAAATTTTAAAAAAATTTACAGGAAGTGGCGGCCATTTTGAATTTTTCAAAATTTTTGACTCCACGCCCCAACTCGCCATCCTTTAAAACTCCTAGATATCAATTTTTATTAAAATCAGAGAACGTTTAAAATTTTTTACCGTAATGGCGGCCATTTTGAAATCTGAAATTGTCCATTCCGCCCGTGAAGAGCAGCCATCTTGGTTCCGCGAAGTTTCACTGCAACAGATATCATGATGACGTATCATCCTACCAAGTTTTGATCCGTACTATAAAACTGTTCTATAGTAGAGTCCCGGACAAATATTTAGTCGGAACAATAATAATAATAATAATAATAATGAAAAAAAATAAACGCGACAATAACAATATGTCTACCGAATAACTGCGTTTCGGTCGACATAATAAGGGCTAATTTTCCATGTATTTGTGGTCCGATCTTCATGAAACTTGGTAATTAGGTAGACCTTAGGCTAATGTACTACATAATAAAAAAATTCAGCAAATTGAGACTCTAAAAAGGGCTATAGGGGTGTCAAAAAGGGGCCAGAAGGGCCTCCAAAACATAATGATTTCACACTAAAAATCAATTTATATTGTAATTTGTTCATCCTATGGATATGAAATATGCATTTTATAAAAAGACTATTGTGTACCTGACTAAGATATGGCATGTGTTTTAATGTATGAGCTAAAATGGGCAATTAAAGGGGCCCAAAATAGCATACAGTCACTTTTGCTAAACCGAACAAATGGAAATAAGTAAAAAACTGTATAATGGATATCGTTTAAACTGACATTAAATTTGTAGGTCTTTTTAAGCTGCATACATAAAATTAAGTTTCTTTCATGTACACGTAAATATTGATTTTACATAATTTTTTTTTTTTTTTTAATTTTTTTTTGTGAGGTTAAGTTTTTTTTTGGGGGGGGGGGGTTAAGTTTTTTTTTTTACTCGCCTTAACTTGCCATCATTTAAAACTCTTAAATAAAAAATTTGGTTAAAATCGGAGAATGTTGAAATTTTACCGGAAGTGGCGGCCATTTTGAAATTTTTGAACTTTTTGAACCCGCCATCTTTCGAAACTCTTAAATATAAAATTTCATCAAAATCTGAAATTTTAAAAAAATTTACAGGAAGTGGCGGCCATTTTGAATTTTTCAAAATTTTTGACTCCACGCCCCAACTCGCCATCCTTTAAAACTCCTAGATATCAATTTTTATTAAAATCAGAGAACGTTTAAAATTTTTTACCGTAATGGCGGCCATTTTGAAATCTGAAATTGTCCATTCCGCCCGTGAAGAGCAGCCATCTTGGTTCCGCGAAGTTTCACTGCAACAGATATCATGATGACGTATCATCCTACCAAGTTTTGATCCGTACTATAAAACTGTTCTATAGTAGAGTCCCGGACAAATATTTAGTCGGAACAATAATAATAATAATAATAATAATGAAAAAAAATAAACGCGACAATAACAATATGTCTACCGAATAACTGCGTTTCGGTCGACATAATGATGAAAAAAAATAAACGCGACAATAACAATATGTCTACCGAATAACTGCGTTTCGGTCGACATAATAATAATTAAAAAGTCATTTGTTCAGAGAACAAATGTGAGGTCTTTCCCTGTCTTATGTTTTTGTTATGGTATTTTATACAAGTACTAAAGACATTTGAGTCACTTTGTTTATGACAAGATGTTGCCAATTATTGTGATATAGGCTCCAGAATGAAGATAAGGGTGCCTAGATTCAGAAAAAATATGGTTGCTAAGGACTTAAATGTCGGTTGCTATGGACTAAATGTCACTTCCGGTTGAAAAAAACTTACATCTAAACTCAGAAAGTAGTCTGGTTTAAGAATATGTATGGTTGCTATGGACTTTTCATTAAGGTTACCTTGTTGTTAGGGAATGACCTTGACCTATGACCTTTGACCTTGGACTCAAATTGTAGCTCTTTGCATTCTTATTCATTTAAGTATACATGTTTACTATACTATCTGTTATGGTTTTCAAGTTATGGGCAAAAAACGTGTTTCGCGAAACTTGTTTTGGCCGCCATTTTGAAACCGGTCAACCGAATCATACACTGTTAGTATTCAAATTGTAGGTCTTTTAATTCTCTATCAAATGAACCCTATGTTTCATTCATCATCTTTTATGGTTTAAAAGTTAAAAACAAAAAATCATTTTAAAAATAAGAATCAAGGGCGATAACTCAAAAACGACAAGTTTTAGGGTTTCGCACCTGAAACACTTTTTGTAGATTTCGACATGTCGAACATTTTTCCCATGTATTGTCCGCTTCAATTTTGTACGGTTTAAGTGTTATTTCATAAAAACTGTTTACGGTGTCAGCCATTTTGAAAATGGCTGCCCGTAACCATTTGACTTTGGTCTTAAATTGAAGGGCCCATAATGACGGTGACAAAAAACCCATATGTTTACTATATTATCTCTGACGGTTTAAAAGTTATAAGCCAAAAACGGATAAACCGAAACGCGTTAAGGCCCATAACTCGAAAACGGTTTGTCGTACAGTGTTCGACCCTTTATATCAAATAAAGGTCTAAATGAGACGAGTATTTTCCCCATCACATGTCTGCTTCAATTTTGTATGGTTTTTGAGCTATACTGCAAACAAGGTGTATCATGACCTCTGACCTTGAGATTTGACCTTTGACCTTGACATTTTTAGATGTAACATATGTCACTTGGGATGATTGGTGAAGGTCCCAAGTCTCTAGGACTAACCGTTTTGAAGAAAAAAAATTTGACGAGTCGCGACCCTTTTCGAGTCAAAAACGCGTAACCAGGAAGTTGTTCGGAAATTTTTTTTTGGGTCTACAAATCATCCCTAGGAGTCAAATGACATTTTCCATACTTTAGTTTTTTGATAACGGTTATAGTTTTTGAGTAATTTTGCAAACAAGGTTTTCCGGTCTGGGGCAGATAACTCCGTTACTAAAAATAGATCGGTTTTGCAGGGTCAGTCAAGGCGAGTCAGGGTATGACCAAATAATGGTACTAAGTGTCGTAAAGTTATGTCGCGACACTTTTGTTATAGTGACCGCGGAAAAGAATAATAATAATAATAATAATAATAATAATAATAATAATAATAATCAGAAGAAATACAATAAGGTCTTTCCACTGTAGTGGGAAAGACCTTAATGAAAAAAAATAAACGCGACAATAACAATATGTCTACCGAATAACTGCGTTTCGGTCGACATAATAATAATAATAATGAAAAAAAATAAACGCGACAATAACAATATGTCTACCGAATAACTGCGTTTCGGTCGACATAATAATAATAATAATAATAAGAAACCGAGCAAAAACAATATGTCCCCGACACTTCGTGTTCGGGGACATAATAATAATAATAATAATAATAATAATAATAATAATAATAAGAAACCGAGCAAAAACAATATGTCCCCGACACTTCGTGTTCGGGGACATAATAATAATAATAAGAAGAAGAAGAAACCGAGCAAAAACAATATGTCCCCGACACTTCGTGTTCGGGGACATAATAATAAGAAACCGAGCAAAAACAATATGTCCCCGACACTTCGTGTTCGGGGACATAATAATAATAAGAAACCAAGCAAAAACAATATGTCCCCGACACTTCGTGTTCGGGGACATAATAATAATAACTAGTTATAATTGTGATCGCAAGCGAGTCACATACATGTCCCCTCACGTACCCCTCTTTGACAATATATCTGGCCTTTGTGGGAACCCTTTTTTAGAAGCAATGACGCCCTTATCATTCCATTGAGCACCCTTTTTACAAGCGTTGGTAGCGTACTTGTAAACTATTGTGGTGACTTGTGAGCATAACTACCGCTCTCGTCCTCCACAATGGAGTCACTCTTCAAGGAAATGCTATAAACGTTACGGAGAAGCTTTTGGTTGACATCCATATGAGATATTATTCTCCCTTAATCTCATATAGTCGAGAAGAGTCACACAGTCGCATCCAAAAGCTGTTGATTGAGACCATAAAGTAAATTTGATGCTAAAAATAAACTCTCCATACCACAATTACCCTGTATATCAATTTTCATAAAAATCGGAGCAAGTTTAATTTTTGCGGGAAACGGCGGCCATTTTGAAAATGGCCGACTTAAAACAAATTGAATGTCGAAAATAAACTCAACATATCACTATTATCTCAAACACCGATTTTCATCGAAATCGGTGTAACTTTTATTTTGGCGGGAAACGGTGGTCATTTGAAAATGGCCGACAATAAAAAAAAATCGATGTCAAAAATCAACTCGCCATACCACTATTACCTTATATACCAATTTTCATCAAAATCACAGTAACTTCATTTTTTGGCGGGAAACGGCGGCCATTTTGAAAATGACCGATGAAAAAAGTGTTGATGTCAAAAATCAACTCGCCTTACCACAATTACCTTGTATACCAATTTTCATCAAAATCTGAGTAACTTTTAATTTTGGCGGGAAATGGCGGCCATTTTGAAAATGGCCGACGATAAAAAATTTCAATGTCAAAAATCAACTCGCCATACCACTATTACCTTAAATACCAATTTTCATCAAAATCGGAGCAAGTTTAATCTTTGGCGGGAAAATGGCGACCATCTTAGCCGTAATATTGAAAATGGCCGCCAAAAAAAATTTCAATACCAAAAATGAACTCGGCATACCACTATGACCTAGAAAACCAATTTTTATTAACAAAGTTGAGAATTTTTACATTACTATTACATTATATCCTGTACAAAGAAAAGATAACTCAATATTACAATAATGAGTTTTTTCGATATTTCGAGACCAAGAAATTATCTTGGCGTATCACTATAACCTTATGCTAGGTCTTTAGCAATACTTAATTTAAAAAAAAATTCCCAAAAATTCTAATAATTTGATATAATTTCGAATAATGTGGTATTGAATTATCTCTCCTTTTTTCGAATTTTTGCAAAATTTTGAAAACGGTAAGTCCGATTTTCAAAAAAAAATTTTTTTAAAAAGGTATTATAAGTCCACACTTACCCTATAAAGGAATTTTTCCTACCTCAGCCGATTCAGAAATGCCAGGTGAAAATTCCAGTCGGGTTTCGAGGAGCCATTTTGAGGCCCCTTTTTGACCTACAAGGGGTTGTCGGATTTCGGCAAAAAAAATAAAAGCACAATCTCCCATTCTATACTCTTGATATATGAAGTTTCAGCTTCCTACCTCAAAAGATGTAGAAAAAAGAAGGTGGACAAGTTCACCACTCCAGAATACCGAGAAAAATAATAATAACTTGTTCTAATTGTGATCGCAAGCGAGTCACATATATGTCCCCTCACGTACCCTTCTTTGTCAATATGTGTTTGGGCGTTTGAGATAACCTAATATACCAATTTTCATAAAAATCGGAGTAAGTTTAATTTTGGCGGTAAAAGGCGGCCATTTTGAAAATGGTTGACAATATAAAAAATTTGATGTCGGAAATCAACTCACCAAACCACTATTACCTAATGTACAAATTTTCATAAAAATTGAAGTAAGTTTAATTTTGGCGGGAAATGGCGGCCATTTTGAAAATAGTCAACAGTTAAAAATGTTCGATGTCAAAAATCAACTCGCCATACCACTATTACCTAATACACCATTTTTTATTAAAATTGGAGTAAGTTAAATTTTGGCGGGAAATGGCAGCCATTTTGAAAATGGCCGACGAAAAAAAATTTGGGTGTCAAAAATCAACTCGCCATACCATTATTACCTTTTATATCAATTTTCATAAAAATTGGAGCAAGTTTAAGTTGTGGCGGGAAAATGGTGGCCATTTTAGTCGCCATGTTAAAAATGGCCGCCAAAAATTTTGATATGAAAAATGAACTCGGTATACCACTATTACCTTGTAAACCAATTTTCATTAAGAAATAACAAAGTTAAGAATTTTTACATTACTATTACAAAATATATTGTTCCAAGAAAGATAACTCAATTTGACAAAAAAAACCAAATTTCGATTTTTTGCAAAATTTTGAGAACCGTAAGTCCGATTTTCAAAATTCTTTTTTTTAAATGAAAGGTATTAAAATTCTACACTTACCCTTTAAAGGAATTTTTCCTACCCCTGCCGGATCAGAAATGCCAGGTAAAAATTCAACTTCGGTTTCGAGGAGCCATTTTGAAGCCCTTTTTTGACCTATAAGGAGTCATTCGATTTCGGCGAACAATACAAAAAGCACAATCTCCCATTCCATACTCTTGATTTATGAAGTTTCAGCTTCCTACCTTAAAAGATGTCGAAAAAATGAGGTGGACAAGCTCACACTCCAGAATACCGAGAAAATAATAATAACTAGTTATAATTGTGATCGCAAGCGAGTCACATATATGTCCCCTCACGTACCCCTCTTTGTCAATATTTCTGGCTTTTGTGGGAACCCTGTTTAAGCAATGACGCCCTTATCATTCCATTAAAGCACCCTTTTTACAAGCATTGGTAGCGTACTTGTAAACTATTGTGGTGACTAGTGAGCATAACTACCGCTCTCGTCCTCCACAATGGAGCCACTCTTAAATAAAATGATAAGAACGTTACGCAGAAGCTTTTGGTTTACATCCATATAAGATATTATTCTCCCTTAATCTCATATGGTCGAGAAGAGTCACACAGTCGCATCCAAAAGCTGTTGCATTAGACCATAAACAAAATTTGATTTTAAAAATGAACTCCCCATACCACAATTACCCTTTATATTAATTACCATTAAAATCGAAACAAGTTTAATTTTGGTGAGAAACGGCAGACTTTTTGAAAATGGCCGACTACAAATAAATTTCGATGTAAAAAATCAAATCGCCATACCACTTTTACCTTATATACTAGTTTTCATAAAAATCAAAGTATCTTTAATTTTGGCGGGAAACGGCGGCCATTTTGAAAATGGCTGACGAAAAAAAAATTTGGGTGTAAAAAATCAACTCGCAATACAACTATTACCTTGAATACCAATTTTCATCAAAATCTGAGTAACTTTAATTTTGGCGGAAAACGGCGGCCATTTTGGAAATGGCCGACAGTGAAAAATTTTAATGTCAAAAATCAACTCGCCATACCACTATTACCTTATATACCAATTTTCATCAAAATCGGAGTTACTTTAAATTTTGGCGGAAATGGCAGCCATTTTGAAAATGGCCGACGAAAAAAATTTTTGATGTCAAAAATCAAATCTGCATACCACTATTACCTTAAGTACCAATTTTCATAAAAATTGGAGTAACTTTAAATTTTGGCGGGAAATGGCGGCCATTTTGAAAATAGTCAACAGTTAAAAATGTTCGATGTCAAAAATCAACTCGCCATACCACTATTACCTAATACACCAATTTTTATTAAAATTGGAGTAAGTTATTACCTTTTATATCAATTTTCATAAAAATTGGAGCAAGTTTAAGTTTTGCCGGGAAAATGGCGGCCATTTTAGTCGCCATGTTAAAAATGGCCGCCAAAAATTTTGATGTCAAAAATGAACTCGGTATACCACTATTACCTTGTAAACCAATTTTCATTAAGAAATAACAAAGTTAAGAATTTTTACATTACTATTACAAAATATATTGTTCCAAGAAAGATAACTCAATCTTACAAAAAAATTAAATTTAGATTTTTTGAAAAATTTCGAAAACGGTAAGTCCGATTTTCACAATTTTTTTTTAAATGAAAGGTATTAAATATCCGCACTTAACCTATTAAGGAATTATTCCTACCCTGCCGGATCAGAAATGCCAGGTAAAAATTCAACTTCGGTTTCGAGGAGCCATTTTGAGGCCCTTTTTTGACCTTTTAGGGGTCGTTCGATTTCGGCGAAAAATACAAAAAGCACAATCTCCCATTCCATACTCTTGATATATGAAGTTTCAGCTTCCTACCTTAAAAGATGTGGAAAAAATGAGGTGGACAAGTTCACACTCCAGAATACCGATAAAAATAACAAGTGCTGACTGTGTTCGGGATGCCCAACACAAAAATGTCTCCCAAACGAACCCATTTTTGACCTCGTATTATGATTCGCCATCTTTTAAAACCCATAGATACAAAATTATGTTGATATCGAAGCATTTTGACGATTTTCGCATTTTCGGGCCCGAAAAATCACATTTTCGCAAATAACTCGAAAACCGTAAATACCGCTTCAAATTTTTTTCCGTATTATTAAAGAGCTCCTTTTGCTCTATTCACCTACAAAATATCAGCTTCCTACGCACCTAGGTTACAGAGATATTGCAATGTCCTATATTATGAACTTTCGCTAATTACACGGAAACGGCAGCCATTTTGAAAATTCCGAAAAGCTTAGGAACAACTTTACTAGCCCATTTACCATCGTACAATGTTTCGTTAAAATCCTTCGATTCATTTCTGGGATCTCGCATGGTGACACGTTCATGGCGGAGAAAGAAGAAAAAAAATAATAATAACAATAATAAGAAACAGAGTAAAAACAATATGTCTCCAAACTTTCGTTTGGGAGACATAATAATAACTAGTTCTAATTGTTATCGCAAGCGAGTCCCTCACGTACCCCTCTTTGTCAATATGTCTCTTGGCATTTGAGATCACTTAATATACCCAATATTCATCAAAATAGGAGTAAGTTTAATTTTGGCGGGAAACAGCTGCCATTTTGAAATGGCCGACGATGAAAAATTTTTAATTTCAAAAATCAACTCGCCATACCACTATTACCTGATATACCAATTTTCCTCAAAATCGGAGTTACTTTAAATTTTGGCGGGAAACGGCAGCCATTTTGAAAATGGCCGACGATAAAAAATTTTGACGTCAAAAATCAAATCGGCATACCACTATTACCTTATATACCAATTTTCATCAAAATCGGAGTAACTTTAAATTTTGGCGGGAAAATGGCGACCATTTTAGCCGCCATTTTGAAAATGTCCGCCAAAAAAAATTTTCGAATCCAAAAATGAACTTGGCATACTACTATTACCTTGTAAACCAATTTTCATTAAGAAATAACAAAATTGAGAATTTTTACATTATTATTACAAATTACAAAGAACAAAGAAAGATAACTCAATATGACAAAAAATTAAATTTTGATTTTTTGCAAAATTTTGAAAACCGTAAGTCCGATTTTCAGAATTTCTTTTTAAATGAAAGGTATTGAAAGTCTACACTTACCCCATAAAGGAATTATTCCTACCCCTGCCGGATCAGAAATGCCAGGTAAAAATTCAACTTCGGTTTCGAGGAGCCATTTTGAGGCCCTTTTTTTTTTGCCTATAAGGGGTCGTTCGATTTCGACGAAAAATACAAAAAGCACAATCTCCCATTCCATCCTCTTGATATATGGAGATTCAGCTTCCTACCTTAAAAGATGTCGAAAAAATGAGGTGGACAAGTTCACACTCCAGAATACCGAGAAAAATAATAATAATAATGACTAGCTATAATTTCTGTTGGGATGCCAACACACAAGTCGCCCAAAATCGCCTTGAATACTATTTCTTCCCATTCAGTACAATAAAATATGTATAGAAATCAAATTTAATTGAAATCGGACAAAGTTAACATTTTTAAGGGGGGTGGGTGTAGAAAAATGGCCGCCATTTTAAAAACCGGAAGTCGGATTTTAAATCTGGTCGCAGATTTGAACTCAGCATACCCGCTTTACCCAGATGACCAATTTTCAAGACGATCCGATGAAAAAAAAATTTCCGCCCACAATGAGTGACCCATTATCCAATCCAACAAGTGTTATTCAATTTCCTAGAACCGTTTTCTTGTATTAGGGAGGACAGCTTCATGATTAAGAATCAGAAGAATAATACTAATAATAATAAGAAACGGTGCAAAAACAATAAGTCTCCCAAACTTTGTTTTGGGCGACTTAAGAACTAGGTATAATTGTGATCGCAAGCGAGTCACAAATGTCCCCTCACGTACCCCTCTTTGTTAATATCCGGCTGATTCAAGAATATTTTTTTGTTCGCCATCCATTATAAAGCTTATATATCAATTTTCGTAAAAATCGGACCAAGGTCAATTTTTACCGGAAGTGGCGGCCATTTTGAATTTTTCGACATTTTCGACCTCACGCCTCAATTCACCATCCTTTAAAACCTCTAGATATCAATTTTCGTAAAAATCGGAGCAAGTTTATTTTTGACCGGAAGAGGCGGCCATTTTGAATTTTTCGGCATTTTCGACTTCACGCCTCAATTCACAATCCTTTAAAACTTCTAGATATCAATTTCGTAAAAATCGGAGCAACTTTTTTTGACCGGAAGTGGCGGCCATTTAAAATTTTTCGACATTTTCGACTTCACGCCTCCATTCGCCATCCTTTAAAACCCCTAGATATCAATTTTCGTTAAAATCGGAGCAAGTTGAATTTTTACCGGAAGTGGCGGCCATTTTGAATTTTTCGACATTTTCGACTTCATGCCTCAATTCGCCATCCTTTAAAACCCCTAGATATCAATTTTCGTTAAAATCGGAGCAAGTTCAATTTTTACCTGAAGTGGCGGCTATTTTGAAAATTGCGGCGGATAATTTTTTTTTTCATATAAGAAATGAACTCGGCATACCCCAATTACCTAAAATACAAATTTTCATTTAAAAATAAATAAAGTTTAATTTTTTTCCCATAATCCATTAAAGTGGCGGCCATTTTGATAATGTCGGCCGAAAAAAAAATTCTGATACCAGAAATGAACTCGGCATACCCCAATTACCTAAAATACAAGTTTTCATTTCAAAATAATAAATTAAAAAGAAATTCCTAAAATCCAATTAGGATTATCTCCCTTTTAAATTTCTTTTTTTAGTTTTTTTGCAAAATTTTGAAAACAGTAAGTCCGATTTTCAAAATTCTTTTTTTGAATGATACCTTTTGTAAGTACCTATTATATATATATATAGGTTTTTAATATTCCTGCCGGTTTTCAAATGCCGCTTTAAATAAAACTTTGATTTCGAGGAGCCATTTTCAGGCCCCTATTTACCCTATAAGGGGTCGTTTGATTTTGGCAAAAAAACCTGATTACACAATTTCACACTCCATACTCTTGATATATGAAGTTTCAGCTTCCTAACTTCAAAGATGTTCTTTAAATTGGTGGGACAAGTTCACACTATAGAATACTAAGAACAATAATAATAATAATAATAATTAAAATTTACGTTTTCCGAAACGTGGGATGTCCCCTCCCGTTCTCATATAATGTCTGTCCTCTTCAACAGATTTCCGACAATGCGCCGTGAGTCGCCATCACCCATATGCCCTGTGTACCAAGTTTCGTTAAAATTGGACAATGTTTACATTTTTCGCGATTTTCGGCGGCCATCTTGAAAATGGCATCCATTACGGAAAGTCCGATAATGCACTGTGAGTCGCCATCACCCATATATCCTGTATACCAAGTTTCGTTGAAATCGGACAATGTTTACATTTTTCGCGATTTTTGGCGGCCATCTTGAAAATGGCAGCCATTACAGAAATTCCAACAATGTGCCGTCAGTCGCCATCACCCATATACCCTGTATACCAAGTTTCATTGAAATCGTACAATGTTTAAATTTTTCGCCATTTTCGGTGGCCATCTTGAAAATGGAGACCAATACGGAAATTCCGACAATGTGCCGTGAATCGCCATCACCCATATACCCTCTCTACCAAGTTTCGTTGAAATCGGACAATGATTACATTTTTCGCTCTTTTTCGGCCATTTTTCAAAATGGCCGCCACTCGCGAAATTTTTTTTTTGCCCAAAAAGTTTCCAATTATGTTTTTGAACATATATACCAAGTTTCGTTGAATTTCATCATGTGGTTTCCGTGAACAATAAGGTAATAGTTTTTCGGTTTTTGGCGGCCATCTTGGAAATGGCGGCCATTTTGAAATTATAAATCGCAAAAAACACTGTAGGACCTTGGGACCTATCACCCCTCCAAGTTTCAAATCGATCGGTCCACCTATGTCCGAGGAGATAGTCGGACAAGTTCGTGCATCAGGTTGACGGAAGAAAAAGAAAAAAAGTATAATAATAATAATAATAATAAGAAGAAAAATAAGAAACGGAGTAAAAACAATATGTCCCCGACGACACTTCGTGGTCGGGGACATAATAATAAGAAACCGAGCAAAAGCAATATGTCCCCGACACTTCGTGTTCGGGGACATAATAATAATAAGAAACCGAGCAAAAACAATATGTCCCCGACAAATAATATTAGCCAAAATCTCAAATGCTAAGAGACGCTAAAAAAAATTTGATGTCAAAAATAAGTTCGCCATACCACTTTTACCTTATATACAAATTTTCATCAAAATCAGAGTAACTTTGATTTTGGCGGGAAACGGCAGCCATTTTGAAAATGGCCGACGAAATAAAAATTTCAATGTCAAAAATCAACTCGCCATACCACTACTACTTTAAATACCAATTTTCATCAAATCAGAGTAACTTTAATTTTGGCGGGAAACGGCGGCCATTTTGAAAATGGCCGACGATAAAAAAATTTTGACGTCAAAAATCAACTCGCCATACCACCATTACCTTATATACCAATTTTCATCAAAATCGGAGTAAGTTTAATTTTTGGGCCATTTTGAAAATGGCCAACGATAAAAAAAATTGATGTTAAAAATCAACTCGCCATGCCACTATTACCTTAATTACCAATTTTCATCAAAATTGGAGCAAGTTTAATTTTTGGCGGGAAAATGGCGGCCATTTTAGCCGCCATTTTAAAAATGGCCGCCAAAAATTTTTTTCGATACCATAAATGAACTCGGCATACCACTATTACCTTGTAAACCAATTTTCATTAAGAAATAACAAAGTTAAGAATTTTTACATTCAAGAAAGATAACTCAATTTGACAAAAAAAATTAAATTTCGATTTTTTGCAAAATTTTGAGAACCGTAAGTCCGATTTTCAAATTTTTTTTTTAAATGAAAAGTATCGAAATTTGTGTTACCCCTGCCGGATCAGAAATGCCAGGTAAAATTCAACTTCGGTTTCGAGGAGCCATTTTGAGGCCCTTTTTTGACCTATTAGGGGTCGTTCGATTTCGACGAAAAATACAAAAAGCACAATCTCCCATTCCATACTCTTGATATATGAAGTTTCAGGTTCCTACCTTAAAATATGTCGAAAAAATGAGGTGGACAAGTTCACGATCCAGAATACCGAGAAAAAAAATAATAATAATAACTAGTGCTGACTGTGTTGGGGATGCCCAACACAAAAATATCTCCCAAACGTACGCATATTGTCACTCTTGCATAAATTTTGACATCGCATCCAAACTCGCCATCATTTGAAACCCCTAGATACCAAATTTTGTCGAAATCGTAGCATTTTGACAATTTTCCCATTTTTGGGACCGTAAAATCACATTTTCGTGAATAACTCGAAAACCGTAAATATCGCTTCAAAATTTTTTTCCGTATTATTAAAGAACTCCTTTTGCTCTACTCACCTACAAAATTTCAGAAATCTGCGCACCTAGGTAACCGAGATATTGCAATGTCCTATATTATGACCTTTCCCTGTTTCCATGGAAACGGCGGCCATTTTGAAAATTCTGATTTTTGCATTCCCACCTTTGAGACCCCCTCTACCAACATACAAAGTTTCATGAAGATCCATTAAGTAGTTTTATGAGACGTGGTGCGGACAAGTTCATGTCCGGAAGAAAAAAAAAGAATAATAATAATAAGAAACAGAGTAAAAACAATATATCTCCCAAACATAGTGTTTGGGAGATATAATAACTAGTGCTGACTGTGTTGGGGATGCCCAACACAAAAATATCTCCCAAACGTACGCATATTGTCACTCTTGCATAAACATTGACATCGCATTCTAAATCGTCATCATTTGAAATCCCTATATACCAAATTTTGTCGAAATCGTAGCATTTTGACAGTTTTCCCATTTTTGGGCCCAAAAATTGTATTTTCGTGAATAACTCGAAAACCGTAAATATCGCTTCAATTTTTTTTCTTCATATTATTAAAGAGCTCCTTTTGCTCTACTCTCCTACAAAATTTCAGAACCCTGCGCACCTAGGTAACCGAGATATCGCAATGTCCTATATTATGACCTTTCCCTGTTTCCATGGAAACGGTGGCCATTTTGAAAATTTCGAAAATTGCATGCACACCTCTGGGACTCATTCTACCACCACACAAAATTTCAGAAAGATCCATTCAGTAGTTTTATGAGATGTGGTGCAGACACGTTCATAGTCGGAAGAAGAAAAAAAAAGAATAATAATAATAATAAGAAACAGAGTAAAAACAATATATCTCCCAAACATAGTGTTTGGGAGATATAATAATAATAATAATAATAATAAGAAACCGAGCAAAAACAATATGTCCCCGGACACTTCGTGTCCGGGGACATAATAATAATAACTAGTTCTAATTGTGATCGCAAGCGAGTCACATGTATGACCCCTCACGTACCCCTCTTTGTCAATATGTCTTTTGGCATTCGATATAACTTAAAATACCCAATTTTCATGAAAATAGATGTAAGTTTAGTTTTGGCGGGAAACGGTGGCAATCTTAGCCGTAATATTGAAAATGGCCGCCAAAAATTTTTTTCGATACCTAAAATGAACTTTGCATACCACTATTACCTAGAAAACCAATTTTTATGAAGCAATAACAAAGTTGAGAATTTTTACATTACTATTAAATTATATCCTGTTCAAAGAAAGATAACTCAATATTACAATAAAATATTTTTCGATTTTTCGAGACCAAGAAATCATCTTGGCGTATCACTATAACCTTATGCACTAAAGTCTGTATTAGGTCTTTTGCAATACTTAATTTAAAAACTGACTAATGGGTATTTATAGTCGTGACTAGGGGAAAGCCCCTCTGCATCGACTTATACCAACCGGTATAGACTCGCTATGTGCCATGGGTCGTCCAGCCCATGACACACCACCGCCAGTGTTAGCTGCTCCAGAGTATCCTTTGTTGTCGCTGGAACAGTGCCCGTCTTGCACCACGGGGAGGTACTGGTCGGTATTTGCAAGACTTTAATTTAAAAAGTTTTCCTAAAAATTCTTATAATTTAATACAATTTCGAATAATGTGGTATTGAATTATCTCCCCTTTTTCGAATTTTTGCAAAATTTTGAAAACGGTAAGTCCGATTTTCAATTTTTTTTTAAAGGAAGGTATTATAAGTCCACACTTACCCTATGAAGGAATTTTTCCTACCTCAGCCGGTTCAGAAATGCCAGGTGAAAATTCAAGTCGGGTTTCGAGGAGCCATTTTGAGGCCCCTTTTTGACCTACAAGGGGTTGTCGGATTTCGGCAAAAAAAATAAAAAGCACAATCTCCCATTCCATACTCTTGATATATGAAGTTTCAGCTTCCTACCTCAAAATATGTCGAAAAAAGTAGGTGGACAACTTCACCACTCCAGAATACCGAGAAAAATAATAATAATAACTAGGAAAAACTGTTTTAGCACTCTAAAACTGATGTCTCCCCTTCCTTAAATAACACAAGTTCAACCTTGAGGTCAAAAAGTCAAAGTCACAATGACATACATTGTACAACAAATTGTTTAATAATTATACATCTACATTCTAAAGCCCGATGTCAAAGGATAAAAAAGTTATGGCCTGGAAAGCTTTGCATGCCAAATAAGCATTTATTTGACATTGTAATCACAGGTCAAGGTCATTAACGTTAGTGACACATTGTTCTTATGATGACACATTATGATGTCAAAAATCAAAGCTTTTTGTTTAAAGGATTAAAACATATATGGCCCAGACATGTTTGACATGTAAAAATAGCATTAATTCTATCTTGAAGTCAAAGGTTAAGGTCATATGAAGGTCATTCTGGAAGGAGACCCATCATCTCATGGTGATACATGCAAATGTCAATTATTATAGACCTATGTCAAAGAACAAAAAAGTTATGACGCAGACACACTTTCCATGTAAAATTAGCAATAATTCAACCTTTAGGTCAAGGTCATATGAAGGTCATTCAGATTCACACCACATCGTCATATGGTGAAACATCCACATGCCAAATATAAAAGCCCTATGTCAAAGAACAAAAAAGTTATGGCCCGGAACACTTTGGATGAAAAATGAGCATTAATTTGATCTTGAGGTCAAGGTCATATTAAGTTCATTCTGGTACGCGACACATTGTCTCATGGTGATACATCCACATGCCAAATATCAAAGTCCTTTGTCAAAGAGCGAAAAAAGTTATGGCCCGAAACACTTTGGATGTTAAATTAGCATTAGTTTGACCTTGAGGTAAAAGGTCAAGGTCATATGAAGGTCACCATCCACATGTCAAATATCAAAGTCCTTTGTCAAAGAACAAGAAAGTTATGGCCCGGAACACTTTGGATGTAAAATTAGCATTAATTTGACCTTGAGGTCAAAGGTCAAGGTCATACGAATGTCATTCTGGTACGCGACACATCGTCTTATGGTGATACATCCACATGCCAAATAACAAAGCCCTATCTCAAAGGATAAAAAAGTTATGGCCCGGACACACTTTGTATGAGGAGAAGAAGAATAAGAAGAAGAAGAACTGACACAAAAACAATATGTCTCCCCCCTTCTGGGAAGGGGAGACATAATAATAACTAGTTCTAATTGTGATCGCAAGCGAGTCACATATATGTCCCCTCACGTACCCCTCTTTGTCAATATGTCTTTTGGCATTCGATATGGCTTAAAATACCGAATTTTCATCAAAATAGGAGTAAGTTTAGTTTTGGCGGGAAACGGCGGCCATTTTGAAAATGGCCGACGATAAAAAAATTTTGACGTCAAAAATCAACTCGCCATACCACCATTACCTTATATACCAATTTTCATCAAAATCGGAGTAAGTTTAATTTTTGGGCCATTTTGAAAATGGCCAACGATAAAAAAAATTGATGTTAAAAATCAACTCGCCATGCCACTATTACCTTAATTACCAATTTTCATCAAAATTGGAGCAAGTTTAATTTTTGGCGGGAAAATGGCGGCCATTTTAGCCGCCATTTTAAAAATGGCCGCCAAAAATTTTTTTCGATACCATAAATGAACTCGGCATACCACTATTACCTTGTAAACCAATTTTCATTAAGAAATAACAAAGTTAAGAATTTTTACATTCAAGAAAGATAACTCAATTTGACAAAAAAAATTAAATTTCGATTTTTTGCAAAATTTTGAGAACCGTAAGTCCGATTTTCAAATTTTTTTTTTAAATGAAAAGTATCGAAATTTGTGTTACCCCTGCCGGATCAGAAATGCCAGGTAAAATTCAACTTCGGTTTCGAGGAGCCATTTTGAGGCCCTTTTTTGACCTATTAGGGGTCGTTCGATTTCGACGAAAAATACAAAAAGCACAATCTCCCATTCCATACTCTTGATATATGAAGTTTCAGCTTCCTACCTTAAAATATGTCGAAAAAATGAGGTGGACAAGTTCACGATCCAGAATACCGAAAAAAAAAAATAATAATAATAACTAGTGCTGACTGTGTTGGGGATGCCCAACACAAAAATATCTCCCAAACGTACGCATATTGTCACTCTTGCATAAATTTTGACATCGCATCCAAACTCGCCATCATTTGAAACCCCTAGATACCAAATTTTGTCGAAATCGTAGCATTTTGACAATTTTCCCATTTTTGGGACCGTAAAATCACATTTTCGTGAATAACTCGAAAACCGTAAATATCGCTTCAAAATTTTTTTCCGTATTATTAAAGAACTCCTTTTGCTCTACTCACCTACAAAATTTCAGAAATCTGCGCACCTAGGTAACCGAGATATTGCAATGTCCTATATTATGACCTTTCCCTGTTTCCTTGGAAACGGCGGCCATTTTGAAAATTCTGATTTTTGCATTCCCACCTTTGAGACCCCCTCTACCAACATACAAAGTTTCATGAAGATCCATTAAGTAGTTTTATGAGACGTGGTGCGGACAAGTTCATGTCCGGAAGAAAAAAAAAGAATAATAATAATAAGAAACAGAGTAAAAACAATATATCTCCCAAACATAGTGTTTGGGAGATATAATAACTAGTGCTGACTGTGTTGGGGATGCCCAACACAAAAATATCTCCCAAACGTACGCATATTGTCACTCTTGCATAAACTTTGACATCGCATTCTAAATCGTCATCATTTGAAATCCCTATATACCAAATTTTGTCGAAATCGTAGCATTTTGACAGTTTTCCCATTTTTGGGCCCAAAAATTGTATTTTCGTGAATAACTCGAAAACCGTAAATATCGCTTCAATTTTTTTTCTTCATATTATTAAAGAGCTCCTTTTGCTCTACTCTCCTACAAAATTTCAGAACCCTGCGCACCTAGGTAACCGAGATATCGCAATGTCCTATATTATGACCTTTCCCTGTTTCCATGGAAACGGTGGCCATTTTGAAAATTTCGAAAATTGCATGCACACCTCTGGGACTCATTCTACCACCACACAAAATTTCAGAAAGATCCATTCAGTAGTTTTATGAGATGTGGTGCAGACACGTTCATAGTCGGAAGAAGAAAAAAAAAGAATAATAATAATAATAAGAAACAGAGTAAAAACAATATATCTCCCAAACATAGTGTTTGGGAGATATAATAATAATAATAATAATAATAAGAAACCGAGCAAAAACAATATGTCCCCGGACACTTCGTGTCCGGGGACATAATAATAATAACTAGTTCTAATTGTGATCGCAAGCGAGTCACATGTATGACCCCTCACGTACCCCTCTTTGTCAATATGTCTTTTGGCATTCGATATAACTTAAAATACCCAATTTTCATGAAAATAGATGTAAGTTTAGTTTTGGCGGGAAACGGTGGCAATCTTAGCCGTAATATTGAAAATGGCCGCCAAAAATTTTTTTCGATACCTAAAATGAACTTTGCATACCACTATTACCTAGAAAACCAATTTTTATGAAGCAATAACAAAGTTGAGAATTTTTACATTACTATTAAATTATATCCTGTTCAAAGAAAGATAACTCAATATTACAATAAAATATTTTTCGATTTTTCGAGACCAAGAAATCATCTTGGCGTATCACTATAACCTTATGCACTAAAGTCTGTATTAGGTCTTTTGCAATACTTAATTTAAAAACTGACTAATGGGTATTTATAGTCGTGACTAGGGGAAAGCCCCTCTGCATCGACTTATACCAACCGGTATAGACTCGCTATGTGCCATGGGTCGTCCAGCCCATGACACACCACCGCCAGTGTTAGCTGCTCCAGAGTATCCTTTGTTGTCGCTGGAACAGTGCCCATCTTGCACCACGGGGAGGTACTGGTCGGTATTTGCAAGACTTTAATTTAAAAAGTTTTCCTAAAAATTCTTATAATTTAATACAATTTCGAATAATGTGGTATTGAATTATCTCCCCTTTTTCGAATTTTTGCAAAATTTTGAAAACGGTAAGTCCGATTTTCAATTTTTTTTTAAAGGAAGGTATTATAAGTCCACACTTACCCTATGAAGGAATTTTTCCTACCTCAGCCGGTTCAGAAATGCCAGGTGAAAATTCAAGTCGGGTTTCGAGGAGCCATTTTGAGGCCCCTTTTTGACCTACAAGGGGTTGTCGGATTTCGGCAAAAAAAAATAAAAAGCACAATCTCCCATTCCATACTCTTGATATATGAAGTTTCAGCTTCCTACCTCAAAATATGTCGAAAAAAGTAGGTGGACAACTTCACCACTCCAGAATACCGAGAAAAATAATAATAATAACTAGGAAAAACTGTTTTAGCACTCTAAAACTGATGTCTCCCCTTCCTTAAATAACACAAGTTCAACCTTGAGGTCAAAAAGTCAAAGTCACAATGACATACATTGTACAACAAATTGTTTAATAATTATACATCTACATTCTAAAGCCCGATGTCAAAGGATAAAAAAGTTATGGCCTGGAAAGCTTTGCATGCCAAATAAGCATTTATTTGACATTGTAATCACAGGTCAAGGTCATTAACGTTAGTGACACATTGTTCTTATGATGACACATTATGATGTCAAAAATCAAAGCTTTTTGTTTAAAGGATTAAAACATATATGGCCCAGACATGTTTGACATGTAAAAATAGCATTAATTCTATCTTGAAGTCAAAGGTTAAGGTCATATGAAGGTCATTCTGGAAGGAGACCCATCATCTCATGGTGATACATGCAAATGTCAATTATTATAGACCTATGTCAAAGAACAAAAAAGTTATGACGCAGACACACTTTCCATGTAAAATTAGCAATAATTCAACCTTTAGGTCAAGGTCATATGAAGGTCATTCAGATTCACACCACATCGTCATATGGTGAAACATCCACATGCCAAATATAAAAGCCCTATGTCAAAGAACAAAAAAGTTATGGCCCGGAACACTTTGGATGAAAAATGAGCATTAATTTGATCTTGAGGTCAAGGTCATATTAAGTTCATTCTGGTACGCGACACATTGTCTCATGGTGATACATCCACATGCCAAATATCAAAGTCCTTTGTCAAAGAGCGAAAAAAGTTATGGCCCGAAACACTTTGGATGTTAAATTAGCATTAGTTTGACCTTGAGGTAAAAGGTCAAGGTCATATGAAGGTCACCATCCACATGTCAAATATCAAAGTCCTTTGTCAAAGAACAAGAAAGTTATGGCCCGGAACACTTTGGATGTAAAATTAGCATTAATTTGACCTTGAGGTCAAAGGTCAAGGTCATACGAATGTCATTCTGGTACGCGACACATCGTCTTATGGTGATACATCCACATGCCAAATAACAAAGCCCTATCTCAAAGGATAAAAAAGTTATGGCCCGGACACACTTTGTATGAGGAGAAGAAGAATAAGAAGAAGAAGAACTGACACAAAAACAATATGTCTCCCCCCTTCTGGGAAGGGGAGACATAATAATAACTAGTTCTAATTGTGATCGCAAGCGAGTCACATATATGTCCCCTCACGTACCCCTCTTTGTCAATATGTCTTTTGGCATTCGATATGGCTTAAAATACCGAATTTTCATCAAAATAGGAGTAAGTTTAGTTTTGGCGGGAAACGGCGGCCATTTTGAAAATGGCCGACGATAAATAAATTTTAATGTCAGAAATCAACTTGCCACACCACTATTACCTTATATACAAGTTTTCATAAAAATCGGAGCAACTTTATTTTTTGGCGGGAAACGGCGGCCATTTTGAAAATGGCGGATGAAAAAAAATTTGATGTCAAAAATCAACTCGCCAAACCACAATTACCTTGTATACCAATTTTCATCAAAATCGGAGTAACTTAAATTTTGGCGGGAAACGGCGGCCAATTTGAAAATGGCTGACGATAACAAAATTTTGATGTCAAAAATCAACTCGCCATACCACTATTACCATATATACCAATTTTCATCAAAATCGGAGTAACTCTAATTTTGGAGGGAAACGGTGGCCACTTTAAAAGTGGCCGACGAAAAAAAAATTTGATGTCTAAAATCAACTTGCCATACCACTATTACCTTATATACCAATTTTCATCAAAATTGGATCAAGTTTAAATTTTGGCGGGAAAATGGCAGCCATTTTAGCCGCCACTTTGAAAATGGCCGCCAAAAATTTTTTTTGATTCCAAAAATGAACTCGGCAAACCACAATTACCTTATAAACCAATTTTCATTAAGAAATAACAAAGTTGAGAATTTTTTTTCATTACTATTACAAAATATATTGTACAAAGAAAGATAACTCAATCTTACAAAAAAAATAATTTTCGATTTTTTGCAAAATTTTGAAAACAGTAAGTCTGATATTCAAATTTTTTTTAAAATGAAAGGTATAAAATATCCGCACTTAACCTATAAAGGAATTTTTCCTACCCCTGCTGGATCAGAAATGCCAGGTAAAAATTCAACTTCGGTTTCGAGGAGCCATTTTGAGGCCCTTTTTTGACCTATAAGGGGTTGTTCGATTTCGGCGAAAAATACAAAAAGCACAATCTCCCATTCCATACTCTTGATAAATGAAGTTTCAGCTTCTTACCTTTAAAGATGTCGAAAAAAATGAGGTGGACAAGTTCACCACTCCAGAATACCGAGAAAAATAATAATAACTAGTTCTAATTGTGATCGCAAGCGAGTCACATACATGTCCCCTCACGTACCCCTATTTGACAATATATCTGGCCTTTGTGGGAACCTTTTTTAAGAAGCAATGACGCCCTTAACATTCCATTGAAGCACCCTTTTTACAAGCGTTGGTAGCGTACTTGTAAACTATTGTGGTGACTTGCGAGCATAACTACCGCTCTCGTCCTCCACAATGGAGCCACTCTTCAAGGAAATGCTAAAACGTTACTAAGAAGCTTTTGGTTGACATCCATATGAGATATTATTCTACCTTAATCTCATATAGTCGAGAAGAGTCACACAGTCGCATCCAAAAGCTGTTGCATGAGACCATAAAGAACATTTAATGCTAAAAATGTACTCTCAATACCACAATTACCCTGTATATCAATTTTCATAAAAATCGGAGCAAGTTTAATTTTGGCGGGAAACGGCGGCCATTTTGGAAAAAAATTGGATGTCGAAAATAAACTCAGCATATCACTATTATCTCAAACACCGATTTTCAAAATCGGTGTAAATTTTAATTTTGGCGGGAAATGGCGGCCATTTTGAAAATGGCCGACGATAAAAAAAAATTCAATGTCAAAAATCAACTCGCAATACCACTATTACCTTAAATACCAATTTTCATCAAAATCGGAGCAAGTTTAATTTTTGGCGGGAAAATGGCGACCATCTTAGCCGTAATATTGAAAATTGCCGCCAAAAAAAAATTTCAATACCAAAAATGAACTCGGCATACCACTATTACCTAGAAAACCAATTTTTATTAAGCAATAACAAAGTTGAGAATTTTTACATTACTATTACATTATATCCTGTACAAAGAAAGATAACTCAATATTACAATAAAATATTTTTCGATTTTTCGAGACCAAGAAATTATCTTGGCGTATCATTATAACCTGATGCACTAAAGTCTGTATTGGGTCTTTAGCAATACCTAATTAAAAAAAAAATTCCTAAAAATTCTTATAATTTGATATGATTTCGAATAATGTGGTATTGAATTATCTCCCCTTTTTTCGAATTTTTACAAAATTTTGAAAACGGTAAGTCCGATTTTCAAAAAAAAAATTTAAAAGAAAGGTTTTATAAATCCACACTTACCCTATAAAGGAATTTTTCCTACCTCAGCCGGTTCAGAAATGCCAGGTGAAAATTCAAGTCGGGTTTCAAGGAGCCATTTTGAGGTCCCTTTTTCACCTACAAGGGGTTGTCGGATTTCGGCAAAAAAGAAATAAAAAGCAAAATCTCCCAATCCATACTCTTGATATATGAAGTTTCAGCTTCCTACCTTAAAAGATGTTTAAAAAAATGAGGTGGACGAGTTCACCACTCCAGAATACCGAGAAAAATAATAATAACTAGCTATAATTTGTGTTGGGATGCCAACACACAAGTCGCCCAAAATCGCCTTGGATACTTATTATTCCCATTCAGTACAATAAAATATGCATAGACATCAAATTTCATTGAAATCGGACAAAGTTAACATTTTTAAGGGGGGCGGTGTAGCAAAATGGCCGCCATTTTGAAACCGGAAGTCGGATTTCAAATCCGGTCGCAGATTTAAACTCAGCATACCCGCTTTACCCAGATGACCAATTTTCAAGACGATTGGATGAAAAACAATTTTCCGCCCACTTTTTCCGATGGCCGCCATTTTGAAACGGCGGTCATTTTGAAAATTCTAAAAACTGTCCACATAACTTTAGACGGTGATCTAGCATTATGCCAAGTTTCATTGAGCTCATTTGAATTCCCTAGAAGTATACCCTTGGACAAGTTCAGGTTCCGGAAGAGGAGGAAGAATAATAATAATAAGAACAAGTATTAACTGTGATTGCAAGCAAGTCACAAAGTCCCCCAAACGACCCGTATTTGCCACTATTTTCTTCAGCATGTAAAAAAATACTTAAATATCAATTTTCATGTAAATCGGAGCACTTTGAAAATTTCGACCCGATTATCTCCCTTGAGAAATCACATTTTTATTTATATCTCGAAAACCGTAAATATCGCTTCAAATTTTTTTTTCATATTATTAAAGAAAATGTTTTGCTCTATCAACCTACAAAATTTCAGACCCCTGTGCACCTAGGTTACTGAGATATTGCAATGTCCAATATTTAGTCCATTTTCCTGTTTCCATGGAAAGGGCGGCCATTTTGAAAAGTCCGATTGTCAACGAAGCTTCCTTTCTTTACAATCTATTATCCTGCCAAATTTCATATTGATATGTGGAGTCGTTTTCTCTGAGATCTCCGGACAATTTCACGACTAAGTGGAAGAATAAGAAGAAGAAGAAGAAGAAGAATAAGAATAAGAAACGGTGCAAAAACAATAAGTCCCCAAACCTTGTTTGGGGGACTTAATAATAAGAAACGGGGTAAAAACAATAAGTCGCCAAAACTTTGTTTTGGGCGACTTAATAATAATAATATTAATAATAATGATAATAATAAGAAACCGAGCAAAAACAATATGTCCCCGACACTTCGTGTTCGGGGACATAATCATAATATTAATAATAATAATAATAATAATAAGAAACCGAGCAAAAACAATATGTCCCCGACACTTCGTGTTCGGGGACATAATAACTAGATGTAAATGCCATTTCTAGAAATAGCATATGTCACTCCATTTTGTGTGCAAAGTTTATTAAGTGCATGTTACAAGCTCTGTCAAATAGAATATGTCATCATGACCTTTACCTTTGTATTACTCAATGATAGGTTTATTAATAGAAATAATTGTATCAGGATGACACATGTTGACATAAAATCAATACAAACCTAGCATACAATATGTCATCATGACCTTAACTTTTGTCTTAACAAAATTTTCCATGAGTCATCCTAATATTGTTTATAAAAAGATATGATGCTATCTTGACAGAAAATCAATACTAACTTGGCATTTTGCCAGTCAATGTTAATCCTATGGAAAAAACAGAAAATCTTTAATTGGCGATTATTTGAAAATGCCTGCTTCGATCAACTTAAAAAAAAATGATAAAACTTTGAGTTATGGTCTAAGCATACTTAAAATTTCAAAATAATAATAATAATAATAATAATAATAATAATAATAATAATAAGAAACCGAGCAAAAACAATATGTCCCCGACACTTCGTGTTCGGGACATAATAATAATTAAAATATACGTTTCCCGAAACGTGGGATGTCCCCTCCCGTTCCCATTTAATGTCTGTTCTTTTCAACAGAATTCTGACATTTTGCCGTGAGTCGCCATCACCAATATACCCTGTATACCAAGTTTCATTGAAATACGATAATGTATACTTTTTCTAGATTTTCCTTGGCCATCGTAAAAATGGCAGCCATTATGGAAATTCCGACAATGCACTGTGAGTCTCCATAACCCATATACCCTGTATACCAAGTTTGGTTGAAATCTGACCATGTTTACATTTTTCATGATTTTCGGCGGCCATCTTGAAAATGACGGCCATTACAGATATTCCGACAATAGGCCGTGATTCGCCATAACCCATATACCCTGTATACCAAGTTTCGTTGTAATCGGACAAGGTTTACATTTTTCGCCATTTTCGGCAACCATCTTGAAAGTGGCGACCAATATGAAAATTCTGACAATGCGCCGTGTGTCACCATCACCCATATACCCTTATACCAAGTTTTGTTGAAATCGGACAATGTTTACACTTTTCGGCGTTTTCCGGCCATTTTTCAAAATGGCCGCCACTCGCGAATTTTTTTTTTTTTTTTGCCAAAAAGTTTCCAATTATGTTCCTGAACATGTATGCCAAGTTGCGTTGAATTTCATCAAGTTGTTTCCGAGAAAATGAAGGTAATAGTTTTTCGGTTTTTGGCGGCAATCTTGGAAATGGCGGCCATTTTGAAATTATAAACCGCAAAAAACACTGTATGACCTTAAGACCTATCATCCCTCCAAGTTTCATATCGATTGGTTAACCCATTTCCGAGGAGATAGCCGGACAAGTTCGTGCATCAGGTTGACGGAAGAAAAAGAAAAAAATTATAATAATCAGAAAAATAAGAAACGGAGTAAAAACAATATGTCCTCGACGACACTTCGTGGTCGGGGACATAATAATAAGAAACGGTGCAAAAACAATAAGTCCCCAAAACTATGTTTTGGGCGACTTAATAATAAGAAACGGTGCAAAATCAATAAGTCTCCCAAACTTTGTTTTGGGCGACTTAATAAGAAACCGAGCAAAAACAATAAGTCCCCGACACGAGTCGGGGACATAATAATAAGAAACAGTGCAAAAACAATAAGTCTCCCAAACTTTGTTTTGTGCGACTTAATAATAACAAGATTGCAACGCGTAGCCATGTGTCCCCCGCCGCCGCATAAAAGTTGTGTGGTATGTCATTCAAGCAATATATTCTCTGAGAAACGATAGAAATAGGTTGTTAAAATATGGGATGATCACCTGTTAACAGTACCCTATCAGTGTGTAAAGTTTCAGCAACATCCGTTCAGTAGTATCCGAGGAGTTGCACCCGCAAAAATGTTTGATATGACAAAGTCCCATTTTTCGGACCTGAAAGTCACAAATTCGTAAATAACTCAAAAACTGTAAATATTGTTTCAAATTTATTTTGTATTATTATAGAGTACCTTTTGTTCTATCAGCCTACAAAATTTCAGAACCCTGTGCACCTAGGTAACCGAGATATTGGATGTTCTATATTTCGACCTTTCTTCCCCGTTTCCATGGAAACGGCGGCCATTTTGAAAATATCAAATATGGGATGATCACCTACTAATAGTACCCTATCAGTGTGTAAAGTTTCAGCAACATCGGTTCAGTAGTGTCTGAGGAGTTGCACCCACAAAAACGTTTGACAAAGTCCCATTTTTTGGACTGAAAAATCACAAATTCGTAAATAACTCGAAAACCGTAAATATCACTTCAACATTTTTTTTCGTATTAATATAGAGTACCTTTTGCTCTATCAGCCTACAAAATTTCAGAACCCTGTGCACCTAGGTAACCGAGATATTGAATGTCCTATATTTTGACCTTTTCCTTGTTTCCATGGAAACGGCGGCCATTTTCAAAATTTCAAATATGGGATGATCATCTACTTATTGTACCCTATCACTGTGTAAAATTTCAGCAACATCCGTTCAGTAGTGTCCGAGGAGTTGCACCCACAAAAAACGTGACGGACAGACAGACGGACGAACAGACGGACGGACGGACGGACGGACGGACGGAGACCATTACTAAGTCCCTCCGACGCGTTGCGGCGGGGGACAAAAATAAGAAACGGTGCAAAAACAATAAATCCCCGACACTTTGTGGTATGGGATCTAGTAATAAGAACTGAGCAAAAACAACATGTCTCTAAACTTTGTGTGGGAGACATAATAAAAGACATCAGGTATTTGGTAAACAGACATTTGGTCTTTGATTTATGCAACTCTCACCGTGCTGTTTGACCCTGATCTCACTTTTTTCATGATTGAACGACTCTATGAACTTTTTTAGCTCGGTTCCTTTGAGCTATTGCCATTTTCTTCGTCGTTGTCGTCGTGAACCATTGTAGTTTCTTGTTTTTATTTTCTCCTCTGAAACTACTAAAAGGATTGTTTTGAAAGTATGGGATATTCTTCACCAAGATTGCACAAATGCTGACTAACGACCATATAACATGATGCAACCTTCATTTTTCAGTATGAAAAGCATTTCCAGAATCTCTATTGGGGGAAGGTATTCATATGACTTTTGTTAGCATTATTGTATTTTGAAGGTGAAAGTGGTTTTTATTTCATTGATTGGCCAAAGGAAGAAAAACTATTGTAACTAAAGTTGTTGCTTTCTTAAATTTGTAGATAAATGAGCTCAACAAAAATATCCGTGTGTTGAAGTTGTAATATGCCACCTATGCCACCATACTTTCAAAGCATTTTTTCGTGTTTTCGTCTGACAAATTAAAATTTCTATAGACAGTAAACAGCTATTGCTTTGCTTTGTTTTAACTTTCGACTCAATTTTATTTGTCATGTAAACTTGATGCAGGGTTCTACTTGCTCAATGCATTGAGCTTCCCTATAGTTTATATAACACCGAAGCTGCCAGATGAATTCTTATATTACTTATATTCCCTAGTTGTCATGAATTTTGTTTTATCTACCTTAACAAGATAAAGAACAGCTTGCTAAAATATCTATACTACTAAAATAACGAAGCGTTTTTTGTTAGCCGGGTTGCAGCCTAAACAACAAATGCTACGGCTAATCTTCATATATCAAAAATAAGGGATGGTTGTTCCCTTTGAAAATTTCATTAGCACATATGCAATTATGTCTGCAATTTGCTAATTAATCTAATTAATTGTTCCGGAAATGCTATAGCCGTCATCGTTCCGGAATTACACTTATGAACAAGTTTTACTATAAAGCGCAAGGAAGCGCCCGGTGGGTATTTATCACCCGATTCTTATCAATAAATGAAAAAGTAATGGGTCATGAATTGTTACAAAATTATTTAATCAATCTATATATTAGCCTAAACAATTCTTAAAAGATAGAAGTACTTGTAGAGGTAAAATATCTTCAGTGCCGGTTCGATATTTTGTCCCCCTTTTTTTACAATGTTTGAAATTATTTTCCCTGTTTTCAGACAAGTACAAACAAAATCCCAAAATTATGCTAAATATTTAAAAGATTTGATATAATAAACCAGTATGGCGGAAAAATGAGTATGTGTTTACACATACCAGATTTTCCCATATACTCATTTTCCCCGGGGGGAAATCTAGTTTACCTATATTTGCCCCAACAAAAGCCTCCATCGGTTACAGTGGTATGATAATGTCTCAAAATATGCAAATACTGTTTTATTGTACCAGTCAAGTGAGTGATTTAGTAGAACTGCCTCTTCTTTAATATTTTTAGCATTTAAACTTGATCAACAGTTTAACATTGTCGTAGTTATCAAGACAACATCTTTTTATTACAAAAAATGTTAATTCAAAAGTTTGATATTTTATTTTGCTTAACGTATTTTCTATCTCGGCTATTAATTAATGTACCATAAAATATAAAAAGTGGAAAACCGATTTGATAGGTGAAACTGGGGTGTTGTGATTATTTGTCTTCAAGGTTAATGCATGACAAAACAAAAAAAAATATTATTGTGCTTTAACAAGACATTATCCGTAGATTTGATGTTTAAATTGTTACAGAGTATGCTTTTCTTAGTGGGACAACACTAGGACTAGAGATAGTGAACGAAATCAGAAACCAAACTTCGGCTTTGGCTGAATATGTACTAACACTTACATCAGAAAGCGAAGCAAGCTTGTCACGAATCAAATTAGAGTTGGATAATGTTAAGGACCAGTTGAACAGCAGAGTAGAAATAATTGAGAAGGTAAAATATTGTTTTCGTAAACATTTTTTTTGTCTATTTACTAAAATTAAAAAGCCTCACTACTCTGGGAGACAGCAGTTGTGATGTTCCAGAGTTTAACATCTAAACATTAAAAGTTACCTAATAAAACCGGCAAAATTTGTCCATACATGGTTTTATATGTGCTTATTCAGGGTGCACTCATTTTAACAGGGGGAAATCATTTTGAAGCATGAGTATGGCACGCGACAGTCACAAAAAACCTATAAACTGAGTTTTTCGACCGTAAACTGTAGTTAGCGGTCGATAAATTGGGTTTATCACTCGCTAACTATAGTTTGCTGATGCTAATAATAATTTCAATTGTTTGAGATTTATCATTAGCGGTCGATTATGAGGTTTCCAAATGCTAATTAGGGTTTCTCGGTGATAAACTGAATTTATCGGTGATAAACTGAATTTATAGTTTCTATAGCTTACGGTCGATAAATGCTATTTTGCGTTGATAAAGTAGCATTTGCACCGCGCAAACCAAAGTTACCGCTGATAAACTTGGTTTCACGAACGCAAACTATAGTTAGCGTACGATAAACCCAGTTTATCAACTGCAAACTATAGTTAACAGTCGATAAATGTGCTTTATCAGGTTTTTGTTATTATCGCGTACCATACATGAGTAAGAGTGCGGAGTCAAAAATTTCGAAAAAATCAAATGGCCGCCACTTCCTGTAATTTAGAAAAAAAAATCATATTCTTATTAAGGAAGTAGAACAGCTGCAAATCTTTTGGATCAAGAACACATTCTTAAACACTAAAGCTTAAAAAAAATATCTTGTAAATTATCCCAGCATATTAATTATTTCCATGTTCAAGTCCTCGTTTCATAAATATTTCGATTCCAAGATATGTGCATGTGCAGGATTGAAATCGAAAAACGTACCGGATTGAACATAAAAGGACTAGGGTTGATAAGGGCCCAAAAATTATTTTTGTTTGAATTCAAGTAAAAATTGTGACAAGACTAAGGCCGCGTTCACACTGAGCAAAACTCATAGTAGTTTAAATGTCGTCCGCACTTACATTAAACATCAATTCGTTCACACTGTACAATTTCGATGTTTACATGTAGTTTAAATGTTGTGTTCATTGCATGCATTCGATACTTAATGTAGTCCTAGTGTGGGTTTGATGTACAATGAATTTCGCATATTTCTTTTGAATGAACGGCATGCATAGGCATTACTTTCATTGGAAAGCTTTATATTTAGTATACAATTTCGTATATTTCAACATTTTCTTGGGTGAGTGAAAAAACAGGGGTACATTTTAAATATTAAATATTTAATGTATATGTATACGGCAAAGCGGAAAAGCGGAATAGAATTTCCTAAAAGGTGTTTCTAATTCGGATCTAATTTGTTTGTGAGCAAAGCGGCCTATATCAGGAATATGAACATAAAAAGATGATAAAATGAACATGAAATGATGGTGAAGTGGAGGAAATGGGGGGCTTGCAAAGTCCAATTGTCAATTTGAAAATGAGGAACGAGCAGATTTTTACACAGGAATCCTATGGGTTCTTCTCTTAACAAGGCATGCAGCACGCGTGAAGAACATGATTTTTTTTCTAACACGTTGCGCCTCTATGGTTTGCGGTCAATTTTTCCGCATTTTACAATTGTAGCCTGACGACGCGGCATTACGACGGACTGCCCATTCAACCACCGGGTGCACAAATTCCAGTCGTTTTGTGGACAAAGCGGCAGACCCGATATCAAGTTTCAGAGCGCTCTTTAGTGGGTTTTTACCGACAACATGACGCTGCCACGGGCCCGCGCCGTTGTTTATGTAAAGCAATACTTCAAAAAAATACAAACGGACGAATGGACTAAAGCGCCAGAAAATGTGTACACCTTTATTCTTTTTCTATAAAAATAAAAATCATTAAAAAAAGACTGCAGTAAATCAACATCCATACGTATTCTATGTTTAAATATCTATTCGCCAAATTAACAATCATGGTTATTTAATTTAGGTTTATCAATGAGAACAAATTTAGTGTGAAACTAGTTTTAAGAACATTAAACTACTTCTACACATGTTTACTCAAAACAACTTCAGTGTAAACGCGGCCTTAGTTAAACGTCAGTACTTTAATGCTTCATAGACAATTTAATATTTTTGACCATACTGTGACGTCATAGTGATGTCAAAATTGAACAAATTGCACAAAATTAACCAAATCGGCTGTTTTATAGCACATTTTAATAATGTTCGCTCTGGGAAGTGACCGCAACACCCATGTACCACAAAATCCTTTTGGTAACAAATTAAGTTGGTCCTGAAAAATATTTTCCCACAGTATCTATTAGGTACATGACTGTACACACTGCAATTGAAAACAAAATAAGCATGAAAATAATGTAAAAACCGCTAATTTTGACCAAATGTTGAAAATCTTCCAACTTTTAATGCCATTTTCTATATATAGATTAAATGGATTGAAATAATTTTCATTATTTATTATGCCCCTAACCCTTGCCTAAGAAAATAACACAGTGAATGTAGAATACTAGAACTTTTAATTTTCGGCCATATTTTGAGGCCAAAAACAGGCCTTATCATCCCTGGTCCTTTGGTTGAGGATTGGACTCTGTACTTTACTTTTGAAATAGGATATGATTAAATTAAAGTTTTCTAAATAATTATAAATATATGAAAGTCGAATGAAATATTAAGTTTGTAAATATTCTTTGCTTCAAACAAGTCTTAATTGATATTATACCGTTACGGAACTGTATAATTGAAATATTATAGAGAAGATGTATCCTCCACAATTATCATAATTTAAATGTTATACCTGATTTAAACTATGATTTACTTTGGTTATACATAAACTTGTACTTTTACCAGTTAAAACAAAGTATAAGTACTCCGGATCAGCCGGGTTTACACTCGTTGCTTGAGTTTTCGTTGAGGCACGATCATTCGATTTTGAGGGGCGGGGGCTTGGAAGATTCTGGAAATAAATAAAAAAAAGTTGAAATTAAATGGTATGGCGAAAACCCCAATAAAAAATAAATAATCTGTCCCCAGATTCTGTACAATGTACAATATATTGTAAATCTGCGAAGCAGCGAAAAATAAATATTTTGGCCGGGCAAATTTTGAAAATAAATAATCTGGCCCGACAAAATCTTCCAAGCCCCTCTCAAAATCGAATGGTCGTCCCCTTGTCAGATTTGTTCACTTATTTTTGCATGTGTTTTGTGCTTTCTGTTCAGTTGTTCGTGCTGTTTTCGTTTGCATGTTTACCGGTTTTGCCTTTCCTACTTTGGACTTTTTGACTTGTCGGTGCCCATATGCTTTTCTAATTTTAATTACTGGTAAAAGTAAAAGTTTAAGACCGTGTTCACATTAGAACCGATTGCTTACTCTTCCGGAGCACATGAATTCACTCTTGTTCCGACTTTAAGTTCGTGATTAACTTGTTTTTGTTTTGTGGTTTTGTGTTGTTTTTTTTTTTGGTCATCTTTGTCGTTATTGTTTTCTGGTTTTATCTTCGAAATTTCGTAGTTTTGATATTCGGTTGCCCCGTTGGTACTTCATTGCTTCTCCGCCATAAATTTGTATAGTACAGTTCTATGTTTCCACCTAGGCAAATTGGTTGTCGTGACCCTTAGATCTGCAGTGATGTACAACCATTAATGGTTATCAAAATGAGATTAACCAACAGACAGGTATTTTGTAGGAAAGAAAGTACTGTAGATTCATTTATATTTGTGGGTACCAATTTTCGTAGATTTTGAAAAAAAAAATGCCAGTTAATTGGAAATTAAATTCATGGTACAAACGTTTTCAGTAATCAAAGATTGTTAGATTTCCTTTCAAGTTTCGTGGATAAGCCTCACCTTCGAAAACCACGAAAAGTGATACCCTAAGACTTGTTTAAAGCAAAATGTATATACAAAAATAATATTTCATTTGACTTTCATACATTTATGATAAGTCAAAAAACTTTAATTAGATTATATCGTATTTCAAAAGAAAAGTACATAGTCCAATCCTCAACCAAATTTGATGTCCAATCCGGTACGTTTTTCGATAGAAATGCTGCATTTAATCCTGCACATGCACAAATCTTGGAATCAAAATATTAATGAAAGGAGGGCTTGAACATGGAAAAAGTTAATTTGCTGGGATACCTTTCCATCAAAGGTTTGTAACCGTTACAATTTGTAGGCATTTGACATCTAAAATTGTTATAAAAGATGAGTGAAATAGTCGGCGTTCCGCTTCAGATACAAAAGAAGCAAAGGTGTACCAAAGGGGTCATCAGCATCATAAAACCGTAAAGACAAAGACAAAAAATTATCACAACAAAACAAACCACAAAAAAACATAAAACACACTCACACATAACAACAAAAACGAAACCGCATTCAGCAACGCGAACTCAAGCCGAAACGACTTGACAACAGAAAACAATTCTGACCATTGCCGTCAACTTCATAGCAGAAAGTAACAGTTTGAAGAGCTCAAATGACTAGATTATACATATCTGTGAAATCTCTGATATCTCCCTGATTTAGGAATACACAAATATTGCACATACATTATCGGAATTCTTTGGAAAATTAAAGAAAAATATGGGCCTATCTTTTTTAATTGTTTACGACCGCCTTCTTGTTACGTCCAATCCTTCACACGATCATGACAGTGAACCTATTTACGATCGTCTCAAAAAGAGAGCAGGAAATGCTATTATATCAATGTTAAACCAATTCTACTTATTATATAAAGCCATTAATTGCAAAAATAATCTTGATTCTAGTATCCCCACAACGTGGACCGAGACCATAAAAATGCCCCTGCGTCCGTCTGTGTGCGCATCCGTCATTGTTTATGGATTTTAGCTGTTATTTGCAGGATTTCCATATTTGGTATTCAGCTTTAGGTAGGAGTCTCATATGGTGGGATGCTTTTTCAGGACTGTCGCTTATCTGTTTCTTTTTTAACAAACCGACGTAGAATGTTTTGCGCTCGGCGGAAGACCAATAGAATTCTGTTGGTGGCAATAATGATGACATTCCATCCCTGAATTGGATTCCTAAATTACATAAAGATCCATACAAACATCGCTTCATTGCAGGGTCATCCAAATGTACAACTTAGCCTCTTTCAGTTCTATTGACTTCGATACTTACGGCAATAAAAATCCGGCCTCCAGAAATATTACGATTGTTGTTATTCTAGAAATGGTGTCAATCAAATGTGGAGCCTGAATAATTCGAAAGAACTGATGGAGATTCTTAACTCTAAATCAGTTTCATCTTGTAACAGCATCAAAACATTCGATTTTTCCACACTTTACACTTCTATTCCACATGAACAGCTTTTTCAAAAAGAATGGAAAACGCAGGAACAAATATCTAGTAATCGATTATACCAAGACTTACTTTGTCATTAATGAGTCTAAGAAAAGAACAAATTTACAGAAGACCAAATAATCGACATGCTCAACTTTCTTATTGACAACATATTTGTTCAGCTTGGTTTACGTGTTTTTCAGCAAACAAAGGTTATTCCAATGGGCACTAATTGTACACCTTTGCTTGCTGATTTGTTTCTTCATTCATATGAAGCAGACTTTTTACAATCTCTCCTAGACAAAAAAGACCGTAGACTAGCTCTTTCTTTCAACCTAACGTTCCGTTATATTGATTATATCCTTTCACTAAACAATTCTCGATTTGGTGACTTTCTCCATCTCATATATCCCCAGGAGCTTAAGATAAAGGACACAACGGATTCTAGGAAGTCTGCTTCATATTTAGATCTTCCTCTCGAAATCGACTCTTAAAAAATACTTTCAACAAGGCTCTATGCCAAACGTGATGACTTCAACTTTCCAGTCGTCAACTTTCCCTTCTTGTGTAGCAACATTCCGTCGGCTCCAGCTTATGGAGTTAACGTATCTCAATTGATTCGTTATTCCAGAGCATGCAGGACTTACGTCGATTTCCTTAGCAGAGCGACACGTCTGATGCAAAAATTGCTCACAGAGGGTT
Organism: Arcuatula senhousia; assembly: GCA_963971305.1. Taxonomy (NCBI): domain Eukaryota; kingdom Metazoa; phylum Mollusca; class Bivalvia; order Mytilida; family Mytilidae; genus Arcuatula; species Arcuatula senhousia. The sequence goes on along the minus strand of OZ020317.1, from coordinate 3,181,288 downwards.
TTGTTGCTCCTCGGTTGCTGTCTTTACTCAAGAAATTTTACGGAAGACATCATGCACTTATAGACAAATATGGGATTTCGATCTCTCAGATGAGTGCAGATGTTGGTTTGTCATAGGGTTTTATTTTGTCTTCCTTTACCGGATTTGACACGCTGAATGGACTATTGGCAACGCGACGGATGTGCTATAGCAAGCAGGAACTGCTTACTCTTCCGGATCACCTGAGTTCACTCTTGTTTCGACTAGAGTTTGCGTTGTTGATTGATATTCAATTATTTTGTGTTTCCATGTTTTACATGTTGTCTGTTTTAGTCCCGTTTTTGTTGGTGTTTGCTGCTTTTGTCTCTGCCCTTTCGGACTTTTGACATTTGGATACCCCATTGGTACCTCTGCTTCTTTTTGTTCTTGTATTTTTCATTCTTGAAAATTATGTTCACAGTGCCTGTTTTTAGTGTTTTTTATCTTAACTTAGATAGATGTTTATGCCTAACATTATATGTCTCAATTATGAAACATAAAGACAAATAAGACCAGCCTTAGACTAGAATAATAATAAGACAGAATCTAGACAATTCAAGTTTAAACCAAAAAATTAAAAAATGAATTTGATGACAATTTATACGAATAGGTCTATTTTTTTCTCACTGAAACGATTATAAGTGCATTATAAGAAGTGTTACATTGAAATATTGATGAAAATTATAATGAAGTAAAATTAAATACAGCGTTTATATAAAAGGGAAAGATCAGTATGTGTTTGCCAAAAGGGGAAAATCTAGTATATATATATACAATAATAGTACATTGACTCAAAATAAAAATTTATACGAATGAGGCTAAAAAACAGGAAAACGCGCGGGTCTCCCGAGCGTTTTTTTTTCGAGCCGAATTCGTTTAAAATAATGTTATTTCGAGTCAGTGTACTATTATTTTGTTTATACTGCATTACTTTTTTTTTATTTTGTACGACGTGTTTTTTAATAAAATCAATAAATTTAAAAACCAATAAATCACCCCACAGCAACCCTCTCTCCTTTTATGGTCATAACACCTGTCAAATTGGCCTACTTGATACGTCCAACCTGGTTAATCTGGTTTCTCGAGTTAAGCGGCAATCGAAGTACACGAATTTGACCTTAGAACCCGATATCGTCCCTGCGTCTGAACAGATTTATTCGAGTTGCATGATTGTGTCCATTCTGTTAAAATGGTGTTGAAAATTAAAAAAAATATATAGCCCCTCACATGCATGACATGTATAGGTTGTGTTTAAAACCTGAACTATTTTCAAAGTAAATATTGTAAAGGTTTAAACATGTTTCACATAAAAAAATATCAATCTTATAAATTTTCCTTAATATTTCCATTAATCTAAACACAATCCTAAGCATGTTTGATTACTAAACGTGTTTAAAGTTCAACATGAATTATGCGTTTAGGATTGCAAAGAAATATAAGCGTATTTTCTAAATAAAAATGATTTTTATAATATATCTACTAACATGTTACCAGTACATGTAAGTAGATTATTAAAACATTAAAAACACAAAATTTAGATAAATAATTAAGAGAGTAAACTAAAATTTATCCGATTGCATCTTTCATTATTGAAATTAATAAATTACCGGTATGTAAAAATTTTCCGAAATTGCAATGCTATAAGTAAGTGTACGTTACATGTAATAGATCAGAATTTTATTTTTTTCTATCGTCTTTCAGCCAAAGATTAACTTTCGAATGCTTTTTTTTTATGAAACATTTCTTTTTTGTGTTTCTTCCAGTAAATGCTATATATAGGAATGTAAATTCAACTGATTCTTTCCGATTATATATTGGAACAAGTGGCTGTGCCAAAAATTAAATGCTCATATACATAAGCCATAGTAGCGCAAAAATTGTAACGTGGGAGAGAATATATTTAGAAATGATTGTTGCGCCAATGCTCCGGTAGATAAACACCTTATTTGTAAATTCATAGAACATCTTCTAACATATACAAGTCTGTGGTAAATTTTAAAGATATTTTCAAATAGTAAATCATGCTAATATTTGTTTTTCATGCGAAAGGTTCCCGGAAAAATGACAAACATTTCTTCGATTGCAACTGATATCAAATGGAGAATGTGGAGTTGTAATCCGATTTTGAAAGGCCCAACGCATGTGTAGAATTGATCATAAAATCATTGTGACCACCGGGTTAACCGTGTTGACGAATTGAGTTTGCCCAAATGCAAGAAACGATAGAAAAGGGGCGTGTTCTTAAAGTGATATACTGACATCGATATACGGTCAGTTTTACAATTTGACTACTTAAAAAGAACAATTGCAGTATAAACTCATTTTTCCTACCCGAACTTTAGGGGGGGGGGGGGGGGGGTTCAGTATATACTGATATTTCCGGGGGGAATCTAAGTATATATTGATTTTTCCGGGAGGGAAGATGAGTAGGGGAAAAACTAGTATGTTATCGAAAACTTCTTAATTAAAATTACAACAAAATTAAAGGATCTTAATAAAATTTGATATGTTGGTAGGGTAGGTCTTAAAGGTGTGCAAACGATAATTGGAATTGCGATATCGCGGCCAGCATGTAGGTGCGCAGGGTTCTGACAATTTGTAGTTTAATAAGCAAAAGGAGCTTTTCGATAATACGGGAAAAATTTGAAGCGATGTTTCATTTAATTTATGTTTTTGGATTATGAAAAAAAATGTGACTTTCCAGGCCCAAAATTATAAAAATGGTCAAAGTGCTTCGATTTCATAAAAAAAAAATCTTCTGGGGTTTTACCACATGGCAAGTTACAATACGATATCAATAGCTATGTTTAAGTTAAACTGATATTGTGCGCACGTTTTGGAGACATATTTATGTTGGTAAATTCGAAATTCGTCAAAATGATTAACATTTTGCACTTAGGGGTTTCATAGGACGGCGCACAAGAAAACGAGGCCAAACATGCGTTTGTTTGGGAGAAATTTTTGTGTTGGGCATCCCGAACACAGTCAACACTAGTTTATATTATTTTTCTTCTTCTTCACATGAACGTGGCCGAATCGGTTCTCGAAAACTACTAGATGGACCAAAAAATTGAAGCGATATTTACGATTTTTGGCGTTTTTAACGAAAATGTAGATTTTAGTGTCCGAATATGTGAAAAGTGCCAAAGTACCTTAATTTTTGATAAAAGGCAACTTAATTGAAATGAATTTTAATATAGGGAGCAGGTCATTTAATAGTAAAATTAAATGTCATGAGATTATGGAAACTTATAGAAGCATTTGCACTAAGAAATGAATTAATGTTTGAAATATTTTTTTGCAAAAAAAGGAATAAATGTTTGCAGTTTCTAAAAACACCTTTTTACTATATAGTATGTACTATTTAACCTTTTTGCACAGCACACCCTCTATACATTGATTATCTTCAAATAATATATTGTCCGGTATACAACTATATTGGTTAAGACTAAGATTCCCGCCTCCGCATTGGTATCTTATCGATACTTATCAATTAATATTATATTTCATTTTCTTGCGAAAATATTTTTTCTTCTGTCAAAACGTGATACATACAAAATGGTGTTGGAAACTGTCGATGTTTAACAGTGCCAAACAACCAAAATCCATTTGGTAATATTTGCCATGAGATTATTGTTTTTCTTTCAGAAACAGCAAAACATGGAAAATGAAGCCGAGATCATCACAACAGAACTAGGTAATGGGTTAACTATAAACATTAAAACAAAAGCGTCTCTACCTAAAATACAAAATTTAATAGTAATATGAAGACCCAACGAAAACAATATCTTTTTGAACCAATATAAACATATAAACTTCAAGCAGCAACTTGAACTCGGGTTATAACACTGGAACGGACACATGGTTACTACAATAGAAATAAGAAATTGACGATGGAAAATCTTAAGTCATTAGAAGTGTCCTTCATCTTTTTCAAAATGTCTTTTAAAGGCAAGTTTAGATATACAAAAATCTTATTTTTCACAGGCATCCTAGAATCTTTAATGGTTTGTTGTTTTTTTAAAAAGGAGTTGCTGAAAAATTTGACATTGAGATAATCTCAAAACCAATTAAATCTAATTATAATATCGACCATAAATATCATCAAAATGGAGATAAAATTGTTCGTTTCTATTTTTTTTAGAAAAGATTATGAAATTGGATAAACAACACATCAGGAAGTCATGGTTCATGATTCATGATTGTGCACATTTGAGATACAAATAGTTTGATGGAAAATGACTTCAGTAGTGTCCATAACCATAAGATATTTAAAATGTTTTGACTAATTTGCTCTTATTAATCTATGTTAAAAACCAAAATTATTTTTTGCGTTCCCTAGTTTGTTGAAATGCACATTGATATTGCTGTTTGTAAACTCATTTCAAGAAGTCGGCTCTTTTTAGTAGATCCTGAATCTAGATAGTTTTAGAAAAGAATACTAAATCTATCGAAAGAAAATACTTGTAAACACCTGTATTAGTATGTGCATTTAAAGGAAATCCCTGGTTTGTTTAAACACTATTTGAAAATTTAAAAAAAATGGTGAACTTGTTCATGATAATTTTTGTAACAATTAAAAATAGATTAATGAAAGCTAGGTCATCGATAGCATTGTTGGATAACTGTGCCAACGCTAATACGATTATCGGGTATTCTTTGAGCGATAATATGGTCAAGTACAAAATATCTGATCCATGCACCATCGCAACAGGTACCCACGTTTACATTTTTTAATAAGTTAGTCCTTTTTTTTGGACACCGCATTTTTCAGCGGTTTTTTTTTCTCGAAAAGAATACTTTTTGGTTAGTTTTGTCAAAACTTTTACAATATCTTCTTCATTAAGTGTGGTTTTCATTAGTTTTTTTTTAATTTGCAAAAATGATAGGCTCTATGTCTTTAATATGAAAAATTGCAGAAACTACAGCCCACCTATATTTTAGCCACACTGGACATATTGGATTCTTTGCTGTCATATCTTATCCAACAAAGTGCTAAGTCAAAAATCCATATTTTTTCTGAAAAAATCTCACTATTCAATGATTTTACAGATGTGAACGAAATGAACAATTTCTGCGTTTTTTATTGCATAGCTTTTCCCAAGATATGGCACAAAACCTGCACAAAAGGCTACATTTTATATTTATAGGTAAAAAATTGAGGAATTTGTTAAAGATTTTCTTTAATACATTTATGATTTTAAAACAAAAAGTTGTGTTTCACTTCTTAATCTATTGGTTTGGAGACATTCACGAAAAAAAGATTAGGCTCTTGGAAGAAGAAAACGTGAAACTAACGAACCCTGTACCACTTCATATAAGAGTTAATTAAAATAATTTAAAAATGTTACTAGCCGATACTATAAATTATGTAAACATGTCACTATTCTTGATTAACCATCTATGATCAACAAAACCAACATATCTGAACAAATAATTTATTGAAAAGAAGTTGATTTAAAGATTTTTTTAATCATTGAGCTTTACTATATCTTAAACTAAAATAAATAAACAAAGAAATAATAAAAAGGATAATTAATCAATTAACATAAATAATTAAATAAAATTAATATTTTTAAACGAAAATTATATTCTAACATAAAAGATTATAATTTTTTCAAATAAAAAATTATTGATTAGAATAATGAAATGAATATGCAAATTGCTAAACAAAATTGAATTGACAATTAATTAATTAATTTGCAGTCCTTTCCACTGATTAAAAGCTGTCCAAAGCAGACCACGGTCTGCTTTGACCTGACCAAAGTTCACTATTTGGACAGCTAAAGCTGACCAGAAAAGCGGACTTAAAGTCTGCTATAGGTTCACTTTTGTACAGTTAAGGACTAGACCAATCTGTATTTGTTTATCTTTATAGTCATATCATTGTGAAACTTTAGTATTTGAAATAATAATCATACAGTATAGGTATATAACAACATGATTTGCATTGGATTTTGTAACAAAAATTCAAAAAATTATTTTTGTTCAATTTTTCGTTATAGTCACCAAATCAATGCAATAAAACCAAAAGAAAAAAGGACATATTTCTAACTATTCACTTTTTATTGAAACTTTTGTTTTATTACAAAATGCGTTAATTCTTTTAAACAAGTTTTTTTAACAAAGTCGCAGTTGTTTTGGAGATTGTTTGAATGGACTTACTAGATGAATTAAGATCTACAATCCATTGGAATATTTGGATGAAGAGACTTCAACTTTTCGATCGTCGACTTTTCTTTCTTGTGTAGCAACAGTTCGTCCACTCCTGCTTATGGAGGTTACGTACCACAACTGATTTTGTGACATTAAATCGATTTCCTTGGTAGATTGTCGCGTTAAACCCAAAAATACTGTTTCCACTGCGTTCACTCTAGAAATGTTATCGAAGTCACACATATGTAGAAACTTTCAAAAGTTAAGGGTTTTAGATTTTTTTTCTAACCGGATGTGCCGAATGCGCACAAGCGCACTAGGCACAATTTTTATTGCGCCCGAAATTCGATGTTCTTGGAATAGGTTTTAAAAGTGACAGATTTAATAACTATGGTGAAATTTCTTATTAACATATACAGGAAAATACGAATGGAAAGTCAAATCTAAACTCTCTAAAAATATTTTTCAAGGAAACTCTCGTTGTAAAAGAAATGAAATTGTCTCGCCAAATCCTCTCGAGAATGTTTACAGTGTCCTTGTAAACAGGTGTGCTGTCAATCATCGTGATCAGTGATTGTTTACTAATTAATCAACCATTTTTTGACGTTGTTTAAGACATTAACAATATAACATTAAGCTTTACAATACTGAATAGTAAATGTTACAAACATGGTCTTACCTGAGCTGACCATGGAGATAATTAATCCTGTGCATGTGTCCTGCATTAAAACCAGTCGTCATTGCAGTCAGGTTTTAAATTTTATAATAATCTTCTCAAGCCAATACTTCGAGTATTCAGAAAATCTTCCAAAACCTAGCAGTAAAAAGTTGGTTTCTTTGTTTACTTTCTGCTGAAGCGCGAACCAGGAAATGACATCACGGATTACGTAAAGCCAAAAGATGATATTTCGTCCCGTCGAACGTTGTCCCAAATTATTTGTAATTAATTCATGATATATACACAATTATTTTCTAAAGCTGCGTCCCATTTTAGGTTGCACCTATTATCATATTAATATAAGCAAAATTGAAGAATTTGTAAACTCAAAATTGATTTGAAAAAGCCCCTTATGACATGTAGGATGTTCCGTTCTGTAGTCTGTAAGTTCCTCCTTCTGGGGACTACCAGTCACTTATCATTAGTATTGTGAAAATGGTAAATCAAACATTTCAGAAACAAACATGGTTATGGATTAACAGGTCGAACATTTTGGTCGATCGCTTAAAAACCTAAAGCCTTCACAATTCTGGAAAAAAACATGGATTTGACACGCTGAATTGACCATAAGTAGCGCAACGCGTATGCTTTAGCAAGCGGGAACTGCCTTCTTTTCCTCTCATTGCGACTTGAGTTCTTGTTGTTGATTACCTGCTTCTTAGTATTTGTATAATATTTTTCGGTAAATAAATCAAAGAATGAAATCTTATCACTTTTAAAGCATTTAACTTACAAACTGTTACTGTTTCATATGAAAACAAATTGCATCAATGGTGTCAACCCAGTTTGAAGTTAGTAATAACTTTTTAACAAATGCTAAATCTACAGAGTGTAGAATGTTTGGATGAACTAAGTATGTATGGAATGTATTTCAAAAAATATGACATCATTGCACTTTAAAAGCTTCATTTTACTTACAAACTTTTTCTTTCTTTTAATATTACAAACCACGTCGAAGGCCTGTCATTCCTGTGTATATTTAAGTTGCAGTTTGTAATAACCAACTTTGTTAAAATAAAACACAAAGTCTTCACCGCAAATATTGTTTAGGTGAACTTAGTATGTAAATAATAAATAAGAGATATACAAGCCGATAAACGAATGTGGACAGATTTCCAACTACCTAGACACAGATTTTCGGTTTATCTTAACATTTAACACAGCCACGATCACTACTCTCTTATTTGCATGCCATTAAGCCCCATAGATGTAACACAACCCACATCTGGTTGTTGGGGTTCAGGTTCAGACCCGACACTTATAGTCATATTTGTATAGAAAGTACCTTATATTGACCAGTCTGTTCTATAAGATTGCACTAAAAGAGGGAAATTTGGCGCCATAAAACTTCTTCAACACACCATTTCTTTTGAATAGCCTTTTACCAAATCAGGGCCATTGCAATCTTCAGTTTCTCATTTTAAAGCATTTAGTATCGTAATATTGACCCTAAGATTACAATAGAAGAGGGAGGTTTGGCGCCAGTAAACGATTCCCACCATTTCTTTTCAAATACCTGTACCAAGTTAGGCATTATTCATTCACGATCTTTAATTTCTCTGGTTTGTCTTTGCCTTGGTTTTTTTGATATATGAAATAGGCTATCCCGGTTCGGTTGTTTTGTTGTTGACTTTATTTCTTACTCAGTACTATCGACAATTTGTGTGAAAAGAAACTGAATGTCACGGATTCGAAGAAGATCCAGTATTTGTAGGGTAAAGCTTCCATAAAACCTGGTTTAACCCACCATTTCGTTTGAAATGCCTGTACCAAGTCAGGACCATTGCGATCCACCAGTTCTACGGTATGACTGATTCGTTTTTGTCATTTTCTCTGGACTATGAGATTGATCATTCAAGTTCGGTAGTTTTGTTATTACCTTTATTCCACTCCTCCTATTTATCACAGTACGATATACCATCCTCATACAACATTTATTATCCCCATCTCCATACACTTTTTTACCAATCCTATTCCAATTTATTATTCTATTCTCGATACATCATGTATTATCCCCATACCCAAAAAGCAATTGTTTATTATCGACAATTGTTCTATTTTAATTATCTTTCTTATTCTTCTATTGATAAAATTTAATAAAATATAAATTTGAATTTGTATTTTATTATATTATTACACATTTGATTTAATGATTTATTCTCAAAAGTATCCAAATTAATCGTTTATACCCGCGTTTTGGTATTTGTAATTTTGAAACCACTGGGCGATAACCGCTGCTGGTGGACCAGAGGTCCCCGAGGGTAATCACAAGCCTGGTCGTCAGACTTGTCTGACACGATTTACCATAAAATTTCTAATATTTTGTTGCTGAAATGTCCGATTTTTAAATTCTAAATTGTTTAAAACACCAGGTTTCTTTCCTTGTAATACACATGGTCGATATCCTAGGTGCTGGATTTGGCTTCCTTGTTAGAACTTTTTGGTTTTGAGTACTTTTCGTTTTCAACAGTTTGGGTTTGACCTTCCAATGTTTTGATTTAAATGCTACTGATGAGAGGTTACTCCTTGAAATATCGATATATAGCATATCCAAATTAATCGTTTATACCCGCGTTTTGGTATTTGTAATCTTAATATTACATAAAACTCCTTCAAATACCGATGTATAGCATATCCAAATTAACCGTTTATACCCTTTTTGTTATTTTGAAACCACTGGGCGATAACCGCTGCTGGTGGACCAGAGGTCCCCGAGGGTAATCACTGGCCTGGTCGTCAGATTTGTCTTACACGATTTACGTTAAAATTTCTTATATTTTTATCGCTGAAATTTCCGATTTTTAAATTCAAAACTGTTTTAAACACCAGGTTTCTTTCCTTGTAATGCACATGGTCGATATCCTCGATGCTTGATTTGGCTGCCTTGTTCGAACGTTTTGGTTTTGAGTACTTTTCGTTTCAACAGTTATGAATTTGACCTTACAATGTTTTGATTTAAATGCTACTGATTAGAGGTTACTCCTTAAAATATCGATAAATATCATATCCAAATTAACCGTTTATACCCGCGTTTTTGGTAGTTGTTATTTTGTCATCAAATACTTCGATGTATGAGACGGTTTGACCTCTTGTGTACCACATAAAGAGGCAGTTACCCTCATGCAAACACCGTAATTTTAACAAAGGCAGACCAACGTTAGGATTTATTCTTCTTCACTGCCAGGAAGAAGCAGAGGTACCAATGGGGTATCCGAATGTCAATAGTCCGAAAGGGAAGAGACAAAACCAGTAACACCAACAAGAACGGGACAAAAACAGACATGTAAAATATGGAAACACAAATTACTGAATTTCAATCAATAACGCGAACTCCAGTCGAAACAAGAGTGAACTCAGGTGGTCTTGAAGAGTAAGTAGTTCCTGCTTGCTATAGCACAACCGTCGCGTTGCAAATAGTCCATTCAGCGTGTCAATCCGGTAAAAGAAGTCAAAACAAAACAAAATCCGGTAAAGGAAGAAAAAACAAAACAAAACATAGTCAATTTATACCTTCCGTTGAGGGAAAACTACTTATTATTACAAGACATCATTATACCGTCGAATTACTTGATTCAACATCAAGGAAAGTTAAAGACGACATTTAACGGAAAGAGATAATGGATCTGCTAGATTCTCGATCGTTAGACCTACACGGACTATTGTCCTAGTAATTCACAAGTGCATTTTATGCCAATAACTACGAGACAAACAAGAAACTCAAACCATGAAGACTTGCCAGAAAATTGGCTTATACCGTTCTCAATTGACATTGCTTACACGAAATACATTTTGACAATATCGACGAAAATTTCGTTTGTACAATGAGTCATGTTAATTGCCCTCTGACAAGTCGATGTCGGGCCTAAAAATGCATACTAGTAAATGAAAAGCATTTGAAGTTTTGAAGTATAGAGCACGCAAAGTAAAGTTAAATTTCGTTTTCATTGGGATATTAAATTGGGTGCATGAGCCCTATCCACGAAAATTGATACCTCACGTAAAATGATGAAACCACAGAACATCACACATGATTCTTTAAAGATTCCAAACAATCTGTTGATTTGGCCTTAGTTTCAAAGTGGGTTACCCGGTATAACAGACTGCAACCTTAATTTAGATTCACACCTTCCATAATAACAAAGAAAATTGAACAAAAATACTTACATCTATTACAAATTCTAAAGAGCAACTTTGTTACACACCGGGTTGTTACACGCTTTTATAAATAGAAGATGTTGAAACACTTAGTATATTTGAATGAGAGCAGCAAAGAGGCACCACTGGCATTTGAATGTCAAAAGTCCAAATGGGCAACGAAGAAAACCGGCAAACACGATGAAGAACAGCACAATGAAACACAAAACACAAAATTAACCAAACGGAAAAAAACAACGCGAACTCAAGTCGTAACAAGAGTGAACTAAGATGCTCCGGAAGAGTGAGCAGTTCCTCTTTGCTATAGCAAACCCGTCGTGTTGTTAATTTCCTATAAAGTGTGTCAAATCCCGTGAAAGAAGACAAAACAAATTTCTACGACAAACGAACACCTGCACTCATTTGAGAGACAGAAATCCGTAAAGACAGCAACCTAAGAGTAAAATAAACCTGATTACAAATCCTTTGATTTGAAACAAACAAAAGGGAAACATTTATTTTTAGTCAAGTCACATAACCTTTGGTCTGGTAAAATAAAAACTTGCTAAAATGTTGCCGTTTTGAAAAGTATATGTTTATATAATGTTTTTTTTCATATAAAAAACATTAGTTACTTTTCTACATTGTTTGGTTCAAAATAAGCTTCGTACATTTTAAGAATGATTCGCCTGACTGCTAGTTTTCCAGCGTGAATTACAAACTGCAACCCTAATTACAAACAAGTTGACAGTATTCAAGCAGTTCGTAATACAAAATGCAATGGTAACAGTTTGAAACTTAAATGATTTGAATAATAAATATTTTTTATATCAATTGAAGTTTATTATGCACATACTAAGTGTTCATTCAGTTAATTCCCTTTCTGTGAATTTTGCCTTTGTTACAATGATGGTTATTACAAACTGCAACTTTTGTACAAACTAGATTGATAGCTTAAACGAAGTTTGTAATGAAATCAAAATTTCAATAGAAAACGCGAGTTGAATACCGGTAGCTAAAACAGCATTTGTTTTCTTTTTATTTTATGCGTTTATTAGATGTCAACAACAACGAAAATAAGACAACAATACTTATCTGATTTTTTATAAATGCAAGTTTATTACAAATTGGCTTGTTTCAAAAGTATTGAATGATAATTGTCATTTTACGATAAACAATTTTAAAAGATAAAAAAGTACAAATGCAAGGGCAATAGCACAACAAAAAGTGGCATGATGGGCCAAATCATTTTGCTCCCGATTCGGAGATGTAACCTGTTGCTTTACCCATGGTTACCCGTGCTTCTGCCCGCAACAAAACTTTTGTACATGTAACAGTTTTCCAGTAACCACTACCACATCGACTTTAGATTTGGAATATAACTAAAATATAAGATCTTATATATATCGAAAATATCGAGTTAAGATTCGTTGCATATCCATATGTTTATCGACAGTCATTCATTTTGGGGTTATCGAGGGGCATACTAAGTAAGCAGTGGCTCCTCATTTTAACTAAATTGAAACGCTGAATATGTAAACAATGAAATCAGCTATGCTATAACACATACAATTTTATAAAATAAACAAGGGAGATTAATGTTAAAATTTTCCAAACTAACCAAAAACTTACAAATATATTAAATCAAAACTACAACAAAGTTACAGACATTACATTTTGCCAACCTAACAAGCATTTCGTCCACTCAAGACTCTTAAGAGGTGATCTACCAAAAGTTTTAAATACCAAACGATATATAAGATGAAGAACTTAGAACAATTATACCAAAAATACCGAACTAAAACTTATTTCTGACTAAGACCAACCTACGTCTGGGATAGGAAGAAGCTTACGGTTTTGACCATTTGAAAATTGACATGATTGGTTTATATCTTTGATTTTTTCTTCAACACTAAGATAAGAATTAAAATCTAAGTTGTGGACCGTTTTTTTTTTTTTTTTCAAAATAAATTTTTATAGCCCGTCCGTCCGTCTGTCTATATACCTCGTGAGCTCCTTAGCCGCTTGATAGATTTAAATGAAACTTTACAGACAGAGAGTATTTATGAAGATGTGCATGAAGACTTTTTATTGTTGTCGGAAATTAGTCATGGGGGATAATTTGACTATGTTTTTAACAAATATTTGTCAACGTGAGACCTCGAATGCGCAACTTCTTCTAAATAGCTGAATGGAGTTTGATGAAACTTTACAGGAAAAAAGTACGTCATATGAAATATGCATGAAGAATTTACATTGCTGTCGAATCCAAACCAGAATGACCTTCATATGACCTTGTCCTTTGACCTCAAGGTTAAATAAATGCTTATTTTACATGGAAAGTGTGTGTGTGCCATAACGTTTTTGTTCTTTGGCATAGGGCTTTAATATTTAACATGTTGATAATACACCATGAGATTATATGTGGCGTACCAGAATGACCTTAATATAACCTTGACCTTTGACCTCAAGGTCAACTTAATGCTAATTTTACGTGCAAAGTATGTCCTGGTCATAACTTTTTATACTTTGATATTTGGCATGTGGATGTTTCGCCATGAGATGATGTGTCGCATACCAGACTGACCTTTACATGATCTTGACCTTTGACCTCAAGGTCAAATTAATGCTCTTTTTACATCCAATGTGTTCCAGGCCATTATTTATTTGTTCTTTGACATAGGGCTTTGATATTTGGCATGTGGATGTATCACCATGAGACGATGTGTCCTGTACCAGAATGACCTTGACCTCAAGGTCAAATTAATGCTTATTTTATGTGCAAAGTGTGTCCTGGTAATAACTTTTTATCTTTTGATATTGGCATGTGGATGTATCATCATGAGACGATGTGTCGGGTACCAGAATGACCTTCATATGACCTTGACCTTTGACCCCAAGGTCAAATTAATGCTAATTTTACATCCAAAGTGTTCTGGATCATAACTTTTTTTGTTCTTTGACATAGGGCTTTGATATTTGTCCTGTGGATATATCACCATGAGACAATGTGTCATGTACCAGAATGACCTTCATATGACCTTGTTCTTTGACCTCAAGGTTAAATAAATGCTTATTTTACATGGAAAGTGTGTCTGTGCCATAACTTTTTTTGTTCTTTGGCATAGGGCTTTATTATTTAACATGTTGATGATACACCATGAGATTATATGTGGTGTACCAGAATGACCTTAATATAACCTTGACCTTTAACCTCAATGTCAACTTAAAGCTTATTTTACGTGCAAAGTATGTCCTGGTCATAACTTTTTATCCTTTGATATTTGGCATGTGGATGTTTCGCCATGAGATGATGTGTCGCATACCAGACTGGCCTTTACATGATCTTGACCTTTGACCTCAAGGTCAAATGAATGCTCTTTTTACATCCAATGTGTTCCAGGCCATTACTTATTTGTTCTTTGACATAGGACTTTGATATTTGGCATGTGGATGTATCACCATGAGACGATGTGTCCTGTACCAGAATGACCTTGACCTCAAGGTCAAATTAATGCTAATTTTATGTGCAAAGTGTGTCCTGGTCATAACTTTTTACTTTTGATATTTAGCATGTGGATGTTACGCCATGAGACGATGTGTCGCGTACCAGAATGACCTTCATATGACCTTGAACTTTGACCTCAAGGTCAAATTTATGCTATTTTTACACAAAAAATGTCTGGGTCATATATATTTTAATCTTATTCAAAAGGCTTAGAATTTTCACATTTTAATGTGTAATCATGGGAACAATGTGTCACCATCCTTAATGACTTTGCCTTGTGACTTCAATGTCAAATAAACGGTAATTTGACATGCAAAGCCTTCCAGGCCATAACTTTTTTATCCTTTGACATAGGGCTTTAGAATATAGATGTATCATTATTAAAAAAATTTTGTACAATGTATGTCATTGTGACTTTGACCTCAAGATTGAACTTGTGTTATTCAAGGAAGGGGAGACATCAGTTTTAGTGCGCTAAAACAGTTTTTCCTAGTTTTTTGCTGATTTCCATACACTTTTTGGCCTGGTAAAAGGTGGGCGCATCAAAACAACAACTTCATACTTGGACAAAATGTGTAAAAGGATGAAATTCAACATCTCTGAAAAATTGAAGTTGTTGTTTTGGTGCGCCCAATGTTTGTAAAGAAAATATGCACTAAAACCATTTAAAAACACAGATTTTCTGTATTTTGTCAAATAAGACTGCCTGATGTGATGTCATAATTATGTCACAATGAATGATTTTTTTCTGATTTGATGTTTTTTTCTTTATAACCACATATAAGTTGATATTTCTTATAAACATCATAGTATTTGAACCAATTACATTTTCTTGGGCCAATTATGGGTCTTAATGCCACTCATCCTTTACTGTAGCTTTACATTAGATCTCATTCCTTTAAGCACCAATATGCAAGCATTAATCTTTTACTGTATATTTCTTTATCAAATATTAATAACCATCTTTTTACGCCCCTATACTGACTGAAAGTTTTGCAGTCTAACAATACAAAATAATCATCCCTATCAACACTGTTTAAAAAAGATTCGCTCCTGCCTTGATCTTTCTTTGGAATGTACCCTATCTGCTACCAATGCAAGTGATTGATATAACTTCTGATTAAACATTAATGATTGAGTTGTTGTGTTTTCATAGAGAGAGGATAATTTTATGGTTCAGAGGGAAAAATAAGCATGATTTGTATGTTTTATACATGTGATTTTCTTGGGTTGTGGGGGAATTTTGTGTTGTTGTTTTTGTTTTTCAATATTAAAGTGGAATATTGATTCATTTTGACAGATGTGAGTAAAAAATATTTTTAGATAAAAGATTGTGTGATGTTTATGAAGATGATGATTTCAAAATTTTGGTTGATTGCTCTATTTTTTTCCCTGGAATTAGAAGTCAATAATATTACACTAGCGATGTTATGTGTGAAATTTGCTGTGACTTGCCTCTTAAGGAAAGAAAGTTTGTGCTGTTTTGGTTTAACATTAAATGTATGTCATAAACATAAAAAAAAAACACAATGTCTGACTTACTACCATGAGTACCATCAAAGTTCAATCCTTGTTGAGTGAAAATTGCATGGACCAATTTTCTTACATTCTTTGTTATCTAAATACTTCACAAGTAAAAAAAATAAATACTTATATTGTCCTGTGTGATTTTAGAGAAATTTAGTATGCATGTAAAACATCCCTCTGTAGTGTCCAATAAGGAAAGTCTAAATTAGACTTCTTCCCTCATTGTTGTATGAAGCAAAGAGGCACCAAATGGGCATTTGAGTGTAAAAGTCCGAAGAAACTGGTAAACAGGAACAAGAACAGAACAAGGAAACACAAAGCACAAAATCAACTGAACGGAATCAACAACGCGAACTCAAGTCATAATAAGAGGGAATTCAGGTGCTCCGGAAGAGTAAGTGGTTCCTGCCTGCAATAGCACACCCGTCGTGTTGATAATCTCCAATACAGTGTGTCAATTCCAGTAAAGGAAGACAAAAAACAAATTTTTAAGACAAAAGTAATATCTGCCCTCGTTTGAGAGAAAAAAATCCCATATTTGTCTTTGAGCGCGTGATGTCTACCGTAAAATTTTTTTGGGTAAGAGAGCAACTTTGGAGCAACATAACCCTGTGTTACCAATTTCTTTGTCAAACGTGATGCTTTGCCAAGGAAATCGATGTAATTCCCATTTATGCCCAATTTAGTTATGATTGATTAACACTCAGTTAAGTACTCTCTATTTATAAATAGTCTGCATTTGAATTTAGTAAGTTATGATGTCTGATACTATAAGAATATATAATAATGAAAAAGTAATCTTGACCTACAATTCTACGAGTCAATATCATGTGTGTTTTCTTTCTCACTTCAGGAAGAAGACGTTACATCAGTAGATCAGTGCCTGACTCACTGAGTTTTGGTTATGGAGGGAACTACAGCAGTTATCTCCCCTCTAATGGCTTTACAGGTGAGTAACTACTGACTTGCTGAGTTTTTGTCATGGAAGGAACTTCAGTAATTGCAAATGTATCTCCATCTATTTAATAGCTACACGGGTGAGTAACTACTTTCTGAGTTTTTGGTTATTGAATGAACTACAGCAGTTACCTCCCCTCTAATGGATACACTGTTGAGTAATTACTGACTCACTGAGTTTTGGTTATTGAGGGATCTACAGCAGTTATTTCCCTTCTTATGGCTATACAGGTAAGTAACTACTGATTCACTGAGTTTTGGTTAGGCCATTATAAAAAATATCCTAGATTCTCGTTCCCTCCCACCACGATTTTTTCAGCCCCCTCAAATTGATAAAAATAAGAAATGAAATTCACCTCATCTCCCCATATTTTCAAGAAATTTGGATGGGATCTACGAATTATTTTATTATAGTCTTATGGAGCGAATTACAGTACAGCAATTATCTCCCCTCTAATGGATACACTGGTGAGTATATACTGACTCATTGAAGGGAACTACAGCAGTAATCTCCCCTCTAATGGGAGGGAACTACAGCAGTTATCTCCCATCTAATAGATAAACTGGCGAGAAACCACTCACTGAGTTTTTGTCATGGAGAGATCTTCAATGATTATCTCCATTTAATGCCTACACAGGTGAGTAACTACCTTCTGAGTTTTGGTTAAAGAGGGAAGTGCAACAGTTATCTCCCCTCTAATTCCTATAAAGATGAGTAATTACTTACTCACTGAGTTTTGGTTATTATCATGGTTACTTAATTGGTGATAATGCAATGAGGAATAAGTGTACATGACACAACATTCATCAATATGTGACATTTTAAAGATCAACAACAGAAAAGAGCCAGCAGCCTTTAATGTAACCAGTGTACACTACTCACTGTCTTGCAAGTGGCCCCAGCTAAAAAAACCAGAGCATATGATGCAAAATCTATCCTAAAATTATCAAGGAGAGACTTCCTTGTGGAGATTAAGGATTTAATAAAACCACATATTGTGTACTTCTCCAATTTTTCAGCTCACCTGGACCAAAGGTCCATGTGAGCTATTGCCATCACTTGGCGTCCGTCGTCGTCTGTCTAGTCTGCTGTTAACAATTGTTCTAAAATCTTCTCCTCTGAAACTACTTAACAGAATTTAATGAAACTTGGTATATATGATCCTTAGGGTGTCTTGCACCAAACTTGTGTTTCGATTTTTGATTTGTCAAAAAACATGGCTGCCATTACTTAAAATAGACCATGGAGGTCAGACTACTGTCTTTGGCCTGTAAATCAAAAAGTATAAGAGATAGATGAAATCTGATACCACCAATAGTTTCAATTTGGTCGAAGTTGTCAGATGATCCCGTTAGGGGTTGCAGCCCCCTTAAAGGTGGAAAATTGCATTTTTTCATGTTTTTGGCTTATAGAATAAAAACTATTGTAGATAGAGAAAAGCTGTTGCTTGCTTTAAACTTCAGCTCATGTAGCTCTACAAATAACTCCATAGGGTCGAAGTTGTCAGATGATCCCTTATCGGGGTTATGGTCCCTAAAATAACATTTTTTTCATGTTTTGGCCAATGGAATGAAAACTATAGCAGATAGAGAGAAGCTGTTGCTTGCTTAAACATTCAGCTCATTAAGCTCTACAAAAGTCTTCATGGGATTGAAGTTTTCAGATGACTCTTATAGGGGTCATGGTCTCTAAATAACGGTTTTTCTTGTTTTGGGCTTATGGAATGAAAACTAGAGCAGATAGAGAAAAGCTGTTGCTTGCTTAAATGTTCAGCTCATTTAGTTTATAAAAGTCTTTATAGGGTCCATATCAAGACCAGGTGTACGATTCAGGCTCCTGGGAGCCTCTTGTTTTAGCGTCCTGGTATTTGCAATTTTCAAAAGAGTGTCTTTTGATTTGAAATTATAGCATCATATTCTCTATAGAATATATCAATATTGATTTAAGATAGCATCACATTGCAAGGATGCTATAAAGGCCTTGGGAGAACAGGTACTGCCCATATAGAATTATTTAGCTTTAACAAAGATTTGAATAATTTATTTCATTAAAATCTTTGCTCTAAGCAAAGCATTTAAAACAAATCCAAATGCTATTGAAGTAAACCTTCCTAAGAACCAAGTTATATAAGCCAAGTGCAGGAAAACAAGAGAAAGTTACAACATGTTCAACATTTCTAAATTTTGTGTATGAAAAAGTATGTCTGACACATCTTAATTATTTTTTACTTCATTTTTCAGGACCAAGCTTAAGTGTCTATGGAAGTGGTCTCCCTTCTTATGACCTCATGTCTAAATATACCAGCAAATCATATGACTCTCAGAGCACTCCCTACAGCTATGGGTCAGGTTCAAGCAGGTTAGGTGAAAGTTCAAGATATGGGACATCAACAGGAAGTTACTATGGGACTAGTTATGATAGCCAACCCAGTGCTCATGGTGGATCGACTTATGATGGGAGGAGTTTTGGTACAGATGAAAATATTCGGGTTCCCCCTCCAGATACAAGCTATGATAGGTGGGTACAATGTTGTGAAATATTAGAATTACAACATATGTTTTGATACATATTTTGTCTAATAAACAGGGTTCCCATGCCATCCTTGAATTCAAGGAAACCTGGAAAAGTCCTTGAATATCATTTCAATGTTCAAAAACCTGGAAAAATCCTTTAATTTTATCAAATATCATTGAAAAGCCCTTGAATTTTGTAAAATGCAGATTTGTTGACCGTTTGATAAAAAAAAGCCGAAAAATATTGGATTTTTAAAATTTTTCGGACTATTTTAATCCTTGAAAATGACCTCAATACCCTTGAAAAGTCCTTGAAAAGCCCTTTAATTTTGTGTCCAAAAAAATAGTGGGAACCCTGAATAAAGACTCATCAGACGAGCTCTAGCCAAAATGTTGAAGATGTCAAACTCCTCATACATATGAATAGCATTATAACTATAAAACTTAAAAGAATAAGTGTGTGTTAGGGAACAATTTCATGGTCTATCTTGATGTGTGAATCCATGAAAGAATCAAAATGGTACCAATGGGACAATTTGTTCAAATGTCAAAAGTCTGAAATAGTAGTAAAAACCAGTAAACATGAAGGAGAAAAGCACAAAGAAACAGACAACGCTAAACATAAAAATACAAAAACAACTGAATAGCGATCAATCATGAATATAGGAAATCTATTTGGAATGCCTTCTTGTACTTGACCATACAAAAATTGAAATCCAAGAAATGAACATTGCATTATCTGCATCCTTTTTTCATGACAATATCTTTATATCATTCACTTGCTGATTCAGATATTGCTTACTATGGTCTCCTATGACTGGCCAAAGAGGGGGGATGCTGGGCCTTGTCATGCATCATTGGTTTCCTATATATTAAAATCCACTTCTGCGAGTAAGCTTCACTTATTTTCTGGAAGTTGTTCTCTGTGTAAAGCCACCCAACACTTGGTCAATATATATATATATACATGTAATAGCTTCTAATATTAATCGTCTGACAATTCTATGTAGATATATTTATGTATGTAGCCTTGGTGCAGAAATGTATGAGATTGTTTCTGTCATTTGTCTATCAAAAAGTCTTACATTTATCTATAAAGTACATGTACATGTATATATTAATCATGCTGTCATTCTTGCTACTAGTGTTGCAGTCCCTTAAGAGAACTATGCCCAACTTTTACATTGCATTAAAAACTAGAGGCTCCCAGGAGCCTGAATCGCTCACCTGATCTCTTATGCCAAAGTTTGAATAAATTTCACAAACTTTCAAGTATACAAAGTTGCAAAACAATCCTTTCAGTGGTTCCAGAGAAGATTTTTGGAAATCAGTTTAAATTTATAGAAAAAAAAAACAGTTAAAGGGCAATAACTCCTGCAAGGACCTTTTGATGCTGAACATGAAAAGTTGCTCTGGATTTTCTATATCTCTTATACTTTTCGAGTTATAAGCCAAAAACAATGGTCTAACCCCTATTCTATTTTTAGCATTGGCGGCATTGATGGTTGGTCGACATGTACATAATTCACAAACTTGGTAGAGGACATCCTAAAGATCAAGTATACCAAGTATCAATGCAATCCCTTCAGTGGTTTCAGAGAAGAAGATTTTTGAAAATCAGTTAAAATTAATGGAAAAAAACAGTTAGAGGGGAATAACTCTTAAATGGCTGATCTGACAATATTGACCCTGAAATCATTTTTGTAGATCTGAATGAGCTTAACAATTCTGCAATGCAAACTTTTCCTCTAGCTCTAACAGTTTTCAAGATATTGTCCAAAAACTGCAAAAATGGTAAATTTTGACGATTAAAGGGCAATAACTCCTATAAGGAGTCGTTTCACAACTTCGACTCAACAGAGAGATTTGTAGAGCTTTTAATGCTCAACATGTAAGGTTGCTTCGGATTTTCTCTATCACTTATACTTTTTGAGTTATAAGCCAAAAACAATGGTCTGACCCCCCTGTTCTATTTTTAGCAACGGCGGCCATGATGGTTGGTCGACATGTATATAATTCACAAACTTGGTAGAAGACATCTTAAATATCATTTGTACCAAGTATAAATGCAATCCCTTCAGTGGTTTCAGAGAAGAAGATTTTTGAAAATCAGTGTAAACTAATGGAAAAAAACAGTTAATGGGGAATAACTCTTAAACGGCTGATCTGACAATTTAGACCCTGAAATCATGTCTGTAGATCTCCATGAGCTAAACAATTCTGCAATGCTAACTTTTCCTCTAGCTCTAACGGTTTTCCAAATATAGTCCAAAAACTGCAAAAATGGTCAATTTTGATGATTAAAGGGCAATAACTCCTATAAGGAGTTGTTTCACAACTTCGACTCAATGGAGAGATTTGTAGAGCTTTTGATGCTGCACACGGAAGGTTGCTTCGGATTTTCTCTTTCTCTTATACTTTTTGAGTTATAAGCCAAAAACAATGGTCTGACCCCCCTGTTCTATTTTTAGCAACGACGGCCATGTTGGTTGGTCGATGTGTATATAATTCACAAACTTGGTAGAAGACATCCTAAAGATCATGTATACCAAGTATCAATGCAATCCCTTCAGTTGTTTCAGAGAAGAAGATCTTTGAAGAAAAGTTAACAGACGGACGGACGACGGACGGACGACGGACGCTTAACGATGACAATAGCTCACATGACCCTTCGGGTCAGGTGAGCTAAAAATGTTTCTCAATGATTATTACATGTAACATGCATTAGGCATAAAACAGGCTGCACCTATCATATTCCCTCCAACGTGAATAGTGCCAAATCATTTTGATGAGGTGAAATTGAAATAATTGAAAAATAGAGAATTGCAAAAACAATCACAAAATGTTCAAAATCTTGTTCAGTTTCTAAACCAAACATTCAGCAAAAATCTACAAAATGAAACAGATTGCATCTTTTTCATATTTCAACTAACATTACATAATACTGCTTATTTAAATAGGTTCTTTAAAAGTTATATCTTTAGGGGGGCACCCGGCCAACACTTTGGCTAAAATAAAATTGTGTCGTTAAATTTTCCTGAAAATATGCAAAAATATGCACTTTAGTATATTTAATTTAATATTTTGATCATTGAGAATCTTGAATTCTTAATATAAATGTGGCTAACTAAAACATTCAAGTAATATTTAAGAGTTATCTCTCTTAGCTAGGTGTTATGTACCCCTTAATACTGCCTGATTTTTAGAACAAGTGTGTTAGAATGAGGTTCAACTGTTGGTTTCACCCGAAATATGTTATTTGTAAAAGGGGTTGAAAAACTGACATTGTCCAAATTCCTCAATTGCATGCATTGGGCATCTTTACACCCTTTAAAGCTGATGATTTCACCTTAAATATGTTATTGGAATAAAAAAATTACAATATTTGTTAAATTTGTTCAAATTCTGCAAGTGCTCTAGAATATGCAATCTGTAAAAAAATATGTATGAAACAGGTTGCATTTATTTTCCCACTTACATTAATAGCTCTCGATTGTTGTCGATGAGGTTAAACTGTTGCTTTCACCTTCAATCTAAATGAATCTTATTGATTTTGCAATCACCTTCCAAAAATAACCTGCAGAGTTCTTCTGTGTTAATTGTAAACTTTGGAATCTTTGCCAGGTAAATTGAACAAGCAGAATCCTCAGAGGTGCATTATATTAAGCAAACAATTTATTTGGTTTAATTTAATGTTGTCTGAGATTTTTTTGAAAGAACTTAGGTTTATTTACAGAAAACCTTCATAGACAAAGTTTGAATTTCAAGTTTTCAAGATGGAGGGGGGCTTGTATTTCAAAATGTCTTAAAAAAGTTTGATTAGAAGACAATATTGAGATGTTGAATAAGTGTACATGACACAACCACATAAACAAGGGGCAATTTAAAACATCCACAATTGAAGACAGCCAGCAGTCTTCAGTATGACCAGTGGTCACTACTTGCCATCTTGCATTGTGAGAAGGTGTTTTTCATGCCCATTATTGCTGCAATTTATTTTAATATATCCTATATATCTGCCACAGACAACGTTTGTCTGTCTGTTCACCTTTTTGTAAGCACAAATTTTGCTTATCCATTGAATGGATTTTGATGAAATTTTATACACAGGATGTTCATATGAAAATATGTAAGAAATTTTATTGCTTTGTTAATGCATACAATAGCAATCCTTTAACTCACTTGGGTAAAGACCCTTTAATAGCACTGTGTTCAACTTAACTAAGTTCTTATCAGATAGCAATAGACAAAATTCAAGCCAAATGTTACACCTTGTTCTATTGTATTTAACCAGTCAAAGCAATTAACCTAATTAAATCACCTTAATTAATTGACGTTTCATTGAATACACACCAATTTATCTTGTGTATTGCATGTCAGATCGGGAAGGGACCTTTAAGAGAGATAGTAATCTTATCTGAAGATGCGACCACACATGCATGTCATGGCCGAGTGCAGGATTGCTCATAAGGGTGTAATGTTACTAATTTGAGAGGATAGTCATGCTATGGGTCTGAAACATGTTTACATATGCTCCGAAAATGATCTTATTTTAAAAACTTGTATGGGGAACAATTGTTGAAATGTACAAAAGCAAATTGATATGCAATCAAAATTGATATGTTAGACCTACATTCGAAGCATGAAAGCTTGTTTGTGGATTGTATAGTCAAACTGTTCCTTATGAGTTTATCTTAAAAAAGCAACTTCTTCAAAATTGCTAAATGGAATCTACTTTTACATCACGGGATCTATAACGTTCAATGTATTATGTATAGCAATATTTAGAATTTATCAAAAATGACAAGCTCATGAGTATGATAAATCAACAATATCTTTACACTACTTATTACAATATGATTTTGATACAATCTTTCTAAGTGACAATCTTTTGGCTTGATTTCACGAAGTGAAAAATCCAGGTTATTAGGGTGAATGGCAGGCGGGCCGTTAGCGTGCAGGCGGGGAAGAAATTTTTAGTGACAGTTTTCTCAGCAACTATTTTCACAGCCACTTGATATTTGATATACAGCATCAGGGTGGGGTCCCATAAAGTGGGAACCGATTTCAGCTCTGTTGCTCATTACTTCCTGTTAATGAAATTGGCCATTTTTGACTATGACAGATTTTTTGTTTATATTTTCAGGTTCAGGGATACCACCTACAGATCAGATTCTTATGGAGATCCACACAGCACATACACTCAATCTAAATTAGAGGAATATGTACCGGAACCCAGCTCTCATCAAAACTGGAGAGACAACTATAGTCAAAAATATCGTAAATATAGCGATCGCTCCATCGAAGATGATGAAATTCATAGACCATATAGATTAAAAAGTGGACACACAGAACATAAAGATGAACACGTCTCTAGTGACCTTGAAGAACCTTCGCCCAGTTATTACAGCAGGTATCGCGAGAGACATAAAAAAGATCGGGATAATTTAGAAAAAGAACACAACATTGACAACACAAGTGCATTTAGGTCACATCTGACACCTAGGGAAAAATTAGCAATAATTCGTGAGCGAATTCTTAAACAGGAAAATGATGAGTTGGAAAAACCATCTTTTGATCTGTCTCATGATCCAATGCACCATTCTGTCTCAAATCCTCTCACCATGGCAACAGAAGATCACTCTGAAAACATTCCAAGATGGCGGCAAAGGAAGGCACTTGAAGATCTTACACACACTGATAGCAATAAAGCATTCACGTCTTCTGATACCAATAAGGTATTTACATCTTTTGATCACCCAAAAGGAACAAGTGATTCTTCGGATAAATTGTTGTCTAAAAAATATGAAAGAGAAGCTGAAAAATCTGATCATGAAAAGAGAAAGCATCAAGAACAAATGGAAAAATCTCACATGTTTTCGCCTCAGAAATATAGCAGGGAGACTGATAGAACTGATACTATGCATCAACGAACCGTAAAACTTGACAATTTAGTTAGCGGGACTTTGCCTACTGAGGCACCATCTGATAGTTCCATAGCCGAGTGGAGGAGACGTAGACAAGAATGGGAACAACAGGCTAGCAGAGAAAGTCAGGAAAAATTGGAACCTGTAAAACAAAAAGAAATTAGAGACAGACGTAAAAGTTCCTCGTTCAATCAAACATGATCATTTGACAGGAAGTAAAGTTCATGAGTCAAAGGTTTTAGAAAATGATCAGCAAAAATCTAAGCCTGTGAGTAAGACTAATCAAGATTCAAAAGAGTTGAGTAAAATTCCCCACGAAACGAAAGATTCAAGTGAAACTAAACTTGAGTCAAAAGTCATTCAGGATTCTGAAGTCCTGTCACATATCAGCCATTTAAGAACTAATGCAGAAACTATTAAGAATATCTTACGACAGAAAGACAGTCCCATGATAAGATCTCGATATAATGAAGTCCAAAGGAAACAATCCAGATATTAATAAATGCTCAGATACCGGTAATTCACCTCTGTTCAATGCTTGTTTTAACTCTTTACCATGCAACACATTTTGAGCTAAAATTCATGCAAAATCAACTGTTATTTTCAAAGTAGTGTAAAAACTGAACAGCTTGACATGCAAAAAAAAAGTTTTATATCATTTTGAAGAGGGATACATAAACTTTAAACTTTTACATAAAAGAAATGTTGTTTATTGGTCTTGGTTGCCATGGCAACGATTAAATCGCATACTTTCATAAGAAAATGATAAAAAATTTGTCTTTGGTTAAATTTAAATGCTATTTTTTCATTGGTCAGTATTGAAATAGAATAACTTGATGCTGTATTATATAATTATATAGAAGTGGCTTTCAATTGAAATAAAAAGAAATAAAGCGTTTACTTATTTTCTATTGTTGGTAAGCAACCACATTGGAAACGATAAAATTCAAAATTTTCGGTATTTTCTGTCAAATTTGTTATAAAAAGTTTTTGGTTGTGAAAAAAGATCATTGAGTGGATATATCTGATAGATTTGTTTTAGTTTTATGGACAACTATTCTTTAAAAGATAAAATAATTATATTTTAAGATGTTTGGTTGCTATGGTAACCAATAAAAATAATTCAAAGTTATTAACAAAGTTTGTGGACATCGGGTTAACATTTTTCAATTATAGGAATACAAATATCTATTCTTAAACTTATAACTAAGGCTTCTTTTTTACTCTCAACTATAATGATTCATCTATTATAAGTGTAAACATTGCAAAAACTCTGTATTTTTACTTACTTTTCAGAGTTAAATGACACAATTATCAGTTAATAGTTGTGGCCAAAGAAACTGTTGCTCCGAGATGGAATTGAACCACCAACTCTGAATTCTCAGTGTTTTTCATTAAACTATCAGAGCTAAAACAGTTTCTTTTTTTTTCTTTTTCTATTTTTTATTTTTCTTCTATTTTTTTCAAACTCATTCTTTGCATGTAAGTTTGTTTTTTTTTTTGCTTTTTAATATATAAAACATAGTTGAAACTGTCTTTTTTTTTCCTGCATCTTTTTTTTATTTTATTTTTGCTTTTGTATTTTTTTAAATATTTTTTATTTATAATAGTTTTGTTTTCTTAAGATCAAAATGATAATAATACATACATGTATACAGTACATCAACATTTTACTCATGTGCAAGTAATTGAATAAAATTAATCTTTTAATCTCCTGTTTTTCATGACCATTTGTCTTACACATTTTCCCTCTGGGCTATGCCACTTTTTAAAACAATTTCTTTCCGATATAAGACAAAGGCATACCTTACATTTTTCACAATAAACCATTGTCTTGTTATTTGATGGAGGCATTTCAGTCAATTTTGATTCTCCATAGCAATACACACATCGTTGTCTCTTAGACATATCATGGAAAGATGGCATACATGTTTCTAATGCTGATGGAATTGCATCATGTAACATGTCATCAAGATGAAGCAGTGCTTTAGTAATTGACTCTCTGAATTCAAGCTGGCCAAAATGATTTGGAAAATCTAGTTTCAAAGGATGTTCTTTTCTACATTCTTGAAAAGCAATAAAAGAATTAACAATCATTATATCTAAAGAGTGAAAAAATAGAACTTTCCACCAATGGAATTTAGTTTTAAGGTAACAAGGATATCTTGACAAATACTGGTTGGACTTGTCCACACCAAACATGCCTTCATTATAAGAGTTTACACAGTCATGTTGTTTAACACATTGTTTTTTCCAGCCAGTTCTGCCCTGAATTGTTCTCTTGCATGAAGACAACTTTGATCCTTGATGTATGGGAGAGATAATGCTAACTACTTTACAATCTTTCCATTGCACAACAACAAACTTATCATCTCTGTGCCATCTAAAATCACCTCTTGCAGCAATTTTCTCCCAACCATCAGATTTTTTAAAACAAGCAGGCATTGCAGAAGAATTTTTTTTCATAGCACCTATAACAAAAACTTGATTTTCAAACATATCCTTTACCAAATTGAAAGTAGTATAAAAACTATCAACAAATAATCTATAGCCTTGGTTAAACAAATAATTTGACAAGTAACTAACAACATAATATGCTAAACCCTTAGATGTATCAACAATTTCAGTCCTCTTTTGTTTTTACCCAAGAGCTTGACGCAAAAAACGTCTATGTCCCTCTAGAGGGACATATGCACGGTAAAGAGTTAATGGCCATAAGGATATTGTAAAGATGTTACTGAACAAAAAGGCAAACATAAATCATTGTACGCATGATGATGGCTTTTCGCCATTGTTTGTTGCCTGTGTGCGTGGGCATAAAGAAATAGTAAAGATGTTATTAAACAGCAATCCAGATGTCAATATATCCATAGATGATACAGGTGAGACAGCTCTTCATATAGCTTGTTCGTTGGGCCATATCGAGATACTAAAGATGTTATTAGACAATAATGCAGGTGTCAATCAATTAACAAATGAAAGCTTATCACCTCTTACAATAGCTTGCATTCATGGTAACAAAACGATAGTAAAGATGCTACTTGACAAAAAGGCAAACGTAAATATCTGTACGAAAGAAGATGCTTCACCACTGCTAATATCTTGTGGCAAAGGTAATACTGAGATAGTTAAGTTGCTATTAGACAACAATCCAGATATTAATAAATGCACAGACACAGATGAATCGCCTTTGCATCAAGCCTGTGCTGCTGGCCATACAGAAATAGTAAAGATGTTATTAGACAGAAATGCAGATATCAATATATCTACAAAAACAGGGGAATCACCTCTTTTTAAAGCTTGTTTAAAAGGTCACATTGAGATAATAGAGACGCTATTAGACAGCAATGCAGATATCAATAAATCAACGAATACAGGCATGTCACCTCTTGCAATAGCTTGCGTTAAAGGTCACAATAAGGTAATAAAGATGCTGCTGGACAAAAATACTGACACCACCAAATGCACAGAAAGAGGTGTTTCTTCACTTATTTTCGCCTGTGATATGGGGAATGTAGATATTGTAAGGATGATATTTGATAAAATTGAAGACATAAATATTTGTTCAGACGACGGCTTTTCACCTTTGTTTTTAGCTTGTCTAAGAGGTAATACAGAGATAGTCAAGATGCTATTAGAAAAAAAACCGGATATCAATAAATCTACAGATAAAGGCTTAACACCTCTGTTCATAGCTTGTGAAAATGGTCGCTTGGAAATTATAAAGATGCTGTTGGATTACAAGGCAGATATTAATGAATGTACAAAAGAAGACGAATCGCCTCTATTCATCTCTTGTCTATATGGTCATACAGAGATAGTTAAGATTTTATTAAACAACAAACCGGATATCAATAAATCGACAGCTACAGGCTTAACACCGCTAGTTATAGCCTGTGAAGATGGTCAAACGGAAATTATAAAGATGTTGTTGGAGAACAAGGCAGATATTGATAAGTGTACAGATAAAGACCAATCGCCTTTATTTATATCTTGTATATTTGGTAACACAGAAATAGTAAAGATTTTATTAGCCAAAAATCCAGAGATTAATAAATGCACAGGTACCGGTGAATCACCTTTGTACGTTGCTTGTTCGATGGACAATACGGATATTGTAAGGATGTTACTTAACAAAAAGGCAGACATCAATATTTGTCCGAATGATGGCTCGTCGCCTTTGTATCAGGCCTGTTTAGGTGGCCATGCTGAAATAGTAAAGATTTTATTACATAACCATCCAGATATAAATAAATGCACAGATAAAGGTCTATCACCTTTGTATAAAGCATGTTTGCATGGCAAGAAAGAAATTGTAAAGATGTTATTAGGCAGAAATCCAGATATCATTATATCTACAGATACCGGCTTAACACCTCTACATGCGGCTTGTCTATTGCATCGTATTGACATTATAGAGATTTTATTAGCCAAAAATCCAGATTTTAATAAATGCACAGATACCGGTGAATCTCCTATGTACGTTGCTTGTTCAATGGGGGGCAATAAGGATATCGTAAGAATGTTACTGAAAAAAAGGCAGACACCAATATTTGTACGAATGATGGCTCCTCGCCTCTATATAAGGTCTGTTCAATTGGCAATACAGAGATAGTCAAGATGCTTTTAGAAAACAATACGAATATCAATTAATCTACAGATAAAGGCTTTTCACCTCTGTACATAGCTTGTGAAAATGGTCACTTGGAAATTATAAAGATGTTGTTGGATCATAAGGTAGATATTGATAAGTGTACAGATGAAGACCAATCGCCTTTATTTATATCTTGTATAAAGAATCACGCAGAAATAGTTAAGATTTTATTAGACAACAATCCAGAGATTAATAAATGCACAGGTACCGGTGAATCACCTTTGTACGTTGCTTGTTCGATGGGAAATACGGATATTGTAAGGATGTTACTTAACAAAAAGGCAGACATCAATATTTGTCCGAATGATGGCTCGTCGCCTCTATATATGGCCTGTTCAATTGGCCATGCAGAAATAGTTGCGATGTTATTAGAAAAGAATCCTGATATAAATAAATGCACAATTATGGGGGTTTCACCGCTGCATACAGCTTGTCGACATGGACACACAGAGATAGTCGAAATGCTACTGGACGCAAAGGCTGACACAAGCACAAGGACGAATAATTATCTTTCTCCGTTAGATGATGCAGTACAAAATGGGCATGAAATAATTGTCGCTCTGTTAGAAACCTTCCAAGAAAATATATCAAATAATGCAAATGAAACGGTTTTGTACAGGCGTTTAGAACACTAAACGTGCTTTTTAGTGCTAGGTCTTATCAGCACCAAATTATCTACCTAGATTAACTCTGTGTGACTACCATTAAACATTCTAGTGCTTGAAATGTATGGCTGTTGTTTGATACTTTGATTGCTCTTTATGCGTTGGAATGTTTGTTAAAATGTTTATTGGGATCATTTTTCTATTGATTTCTGGTATTGTACGCTTGAATATTACCATGCTTATTTGTGCTCCACAATGAAGAATGTTATGCTTTTTCATTTAAAGTCACTCGTTAAATCTATACATTACGTAGTTTTTTTCAGATAACCATTCAAATTTTAATTATATTATACAACAAAATTGTACCGTTATGTCAAACATTATCATACATTAATTAGTATATTATTGTCCTAGCTAGCTTCGTTTGGCCTTTAGTTCATGATTTTCACATAGTTTACGTGCTTCCAGAATGCATCAGTGTTTATCATCTATAATAATTAATTCATTATTTGAATGTTTGAGAAAAAAATAATTTGTTTATACGGACGTCTTCTGTTGATATTAAAACTTTCAAAAAGAAATTCTCCGATGCAACGGAACAGAATCAAATTGCTTAACAATGCATATGCATAATTACTAGGTTTCATCGTGATGAATTCAGATTTCGACATCATTTTTTTCCGCATATTCAAACTTAAAACGTTTTCCTTTGATACTTCATTGCATATGTGTTTGATTATGGTGTTCCTAATGTTTTTTTTTTCATTTTGAAATCAGGTGCCTAAAAGGGACAAAATGTACCTTTTTTGTTTCTGCAATTACTTTGGTTCTGATTGAGAATGAAATATGAGAACTCTATTCTTTATAGTTAAACGATAAAAGGGTTTTATTTTGGGGTGTCCGACTTTTTCATTTTGAAAAAAGGAGTCTGAATTGTGGCAAATATTCAGCTTGTTATTGCTATTCTGTACTTGATTTTGCAAGTTAATTCATATCAGTTATTGTTTACATAATTGAGGATAAGAAATTAAGGACCAAAAGGGGTACTGTTTTGTAACCAAATATTTGTTTTATTCAAATAGCATATTCTTACTGTTATCGAATTTACATATTGTTTTTATTATTTCCATCAAAAAACTGAATGGGCCTAAACCACACAGGGTCCAACATGTTTCGAGCGTATACTGCACTCGACGAAGCTTTTCATTACAGGTATATAATGTATAAATTTCAGTACTTGTATGATTTTCTTTACTAATCAATATTTATCTCTTGTTATTTATGACAATTTAGCCTCAGATATGTTGAGTAATCATGCTCAAGAGTTGTTCTTTTTCTTGTTATATCATTTCAAGATTTACACGTGCATTTGGCTACCAACTCATTGTCTACGCGGTAAGTATTTAATGGATTTAATTTTTTTTCAAAATTAAATTCCTTTTAGTTTGAATCCTTATATTGCATCTCATTATTGCATACAATTGGTATAAGTCTCCAGTCTGATATGTTTATGTCATAACCCTACATCTATGTCTAAAAATAAAGACTACTCAATAAGTTTTTTATGCTAAGTTTTTTTTTATAAGTTTGAGAAAATCAGGCAGTTAAATGCATCATTATATTTATGTTAGCATAATGGATATGTCTGAAAAGAAAGGATGTTAAGGTTTAAGGTATGTAATGTGTAACGTGTATTTTTGAAAACTAATTTATCGTATGAGTTCTTGAAATTATCCCAAAATCGATTCTACGGAAGATCTTTCTAAAAACCATTAACTGTTCTGTTATATCAGCATGATTTGCGTTATTTCAATATTATATTTTGGACATGGTTTTCTCATATTTATTTTAAAAATACCTATTTATAAGCAGTACACATCCGGTTGTCACGTTCTTGTTATTTAATGCACAGTTTTGAAAACTTGTTAGACTGTTCTCTTTTTTTTTTCATATCAACAATAGGGAAAGTGCTCTTTTTAACGACTGTCTTCATGAGATTGTGATATTTTTCATTTTATTTGTATTGTTTTATTTCATTGTTAATTCTTTTTTATCAGAAAAATTGTGATGTTAATTATAAATGTTAAATAACATATGCTTTAAATTTATTAAAATGTTGTGTGAATGTACAGGACACAGAATAACTTAACATTTCTTAAAATGAGCAAAGAGGAACAAAAACTTGAACATTTATTTATAAACAAATATATTACAAAAACAGTTTATTGTATTTGGACGTGCTGAAAATGTACACTTACAACAACTTTGATATATTTACACATTAATTGTATGTAGCTAAAATGTACATGCAAGCTAATGTGATAAAACTTGACGTAAAATATTGAAAATATACATGAAACAAGAAAACTGCAAATGTACCTAGAAATTACTACAGTATACATAAAATTACAAGATCTGACAGGCACTTGCTAGTATTTTTTAAAAATGTACATGCATACAATATAAAAACCAAAACAACTCCGACATAACATGTCACAGATTTCTAATATTTCTAATATTTTTATTCTACAAAGCATTTTAGACATAACAAAGTTGGTCTCATCTCCGTTCACCTTTTTAACTAGCGTTGCAGGCAACCAAGGCAGCTATTTTGAACTTTTTGGGATACTTAAAGATACTAAGCTTTGTTTTTTTAATTATAACATAACGAATAAAAGATCATTGTGGATATAACTTGCGATAATTAATCAGCTCATGAGGACTACATTGTTATGTTTTTGGCTTTTTTAAAAATTTTGTACCTTTTGGTGTAACTGAACTCAAGGGGAGGACTGCTTTAACAACCCCTTTTCTTCTTTTTTTTACTTATAATTTATCATTGTGGCATATGGTTTCTTAATGTCCAGGCTCTTATTTGAACATACATTTGTATATGGCATATGTAATTGTAATGTATTCCATTACTGTAAACTATATGTTATTAAAACACAGTTGTAAGCCTTAAACAGTCCAAGGTAGCGCCTCAGACCTGTCCAATATTTTACCGAATGGACTGTTTACGGCTTATATATCCTTTACTTCTGTATGTGTCACTGTCCAACATCACATTAAAGCAATCCAATATTAAGTGGACTGCAGTCCAATATTAAGAAGAAACAGTACTTATCGATAATTTAAAGTACAGGGTGCCGTTTCATAAAACGATCGTTATTAACTTAACGTGTGTCATTTCATCTATCAGAATCTTTAGATACTAGTTGCATATACACATGGGTCTCATATGCAAAAGATATCCTTTCGGAATCTAAAATCGATATAGAGAGACTGAAAGCTTGCAGAGACAAGAAAAGTCTAAACAATATTAAAAAGTACATCAAATGCCAAATGCATAGATTACATATTGCATGAAACTTTTTAAAGATAAATTAAACAGTATTGATGAAAAAAGCAAACTTTTTTTCTATAAAAAAACTAAATATAAACTTTCTAACTAAACCTTATCTATCCATATCAGATTTTGAATTAAGGAGGTTAATTACTAAATTAAGAATAAGTGATCATGTATTGTTAATTGAAAAGGGAAGGCATTTTAAAATACCTAGGGATAAAGACTTTGCCAAAAATGTAAACTATTAGATGATGAGATCCACTTTTTATTACACTGTACTATTAATTCACACTTAAGAAAAGAATATTTTGAGTTTCTTAAATCAGTGAAAAAAATATATACATATTAAACCCATGAACACCAACAGAGGTAAATAAATTAGGATCCTTTATTAAAAAGTCTATAGAACTGAGGACAGGGGAACCTTAAGCATTTGCTTCAAAATGTATATATATATATATATTTTCAACTTGTTACATGTGTATGTGTATATCTGTTTCATATGTATGTCTGTTTATGTCTATGTTATACTGTCACAAACTGTATATGTAGTTTATATGACAATAAAGATTGAATTTGAATTTGAATTAGCGACAAGATCAAGTACACGCTAATAGCGTTCGCGATTTGCACGTTAATTCCGTTCGTCGTTAATTGCGATTGTTTTATGAAACAGGGTGCCGTTTCATAAAACAATCGTTATTAGCCATTATCGTTAAATTTAACGTGCGCTCTACGATCACCTTACGACCGACAATACGTGCGTTTCATAAAACAATCGCTAAGGAAACGTTAATTTCCAAACGCTAATCAATCGCAAATCACACGCTGTTTGTCTTTCTATTTTTAGACGTTAGGAATTCCCTTTAACTCTTTGATGTTGGAGTCATAGTAAGTAAGTAACTAACTAACTAACTAATTTATTCAGACTAAAATCCACTACAGAAGATCTGAAAAGGAAACAACATTCTACAATTATAGACAAAATATCATACAATAACAAAACACACGGAACACATACTATTCATATATCATTATTATAACCTAATCAACCCCTCTGACGAATTCATACAGTCTTCCAAGAATGAAAATAATCTGATTACAACATCAGCGTCAGACGCATTCATTAAATATTTAATTTTTTCAAGGATATCTAGGTTTCGGAATTCGAATACATTTTCAGATATATCTGCGAAAAATAAATTTCTTGAATTTTTGAACAAATCGCACTCGCAGATGAATAGAATTCATCTTCTATCTTATTAGCATTACATGATTTACAGAGACGTTCATTTGACGGAGTTTTGTTGTATCGCCCCCTTTCAATTTCAAGATTATGATTTGAAATTCGTAGTTTAAATAAAAGTTTAAAATGTTGCCTTGGTACATTCAGTTGTGTATATATAGGTTTCAGGTTTGTATTCTTTTTTTCAGTGTATTATATGTGCGAAGTTTGTTATGATCATCAGAAGAAAGGATGGAAAAGAAGTATCTGTTGTATCTCTCTTCAAATTTCTTTCTTAACGCATATACCAGCTTGGCTTCAGACATAGTACCCTTATTATTCCACACATGAATAAATCCCATTGTTTTGAGCAGTTCAAGAATATGTTTGTTAAATGAACTTAGGAAAGTTTTGTCAATACATTCCGCTGTTCTAGATGCTAATTTACCGTTATGTATAGATATAGCCAGTATTTTATAGACTGTAATATAACAGAGATGGATATTGGATAACGGCCTAATTCGGCCATTGAGGCTATATTAGAAGCATACATGTACTTGTTTACCCCTTACACGAATTTACAAAACCCGATATGTACTTTTTTCGGGATAAAACTGAGGAATGAATCTTCTAAGGCGTTATTTTTATCGGAAGTGAGTTTTTTGTCTAAATTCAAAATATATGGTCCCCACAGCTGGCTTCCAAACATTAAAACTGGTTTCACACACGAGACAAATAATTTAAACATTTGTTGGGAGTTATTGTGATGACTCTGGATTTTCCGCTTTATAAGAAAAATTACTTTATTTAGTGCTTTTTTCTTCAAATTATCTACAGCGTAAGTAAAGGAGCCCGATGCTCTCATTAAGAGACCAAGGTATTTGTACTCTTGCACCGTATTTATTGGTGTGTTGTCATATGAAAGATTAACATTTTTAAGTAGCCTCCCCGTTTTATTGAAGACTATAACTTGGGTTTTTTCGGTATTTACTTTTAAATTCTATTCTTTACAATACAACGCAAGCATAGAGAGGCAATTTTGCAAACGCTCTTGGGACTGAGACATTACATATAATATCATCTGCGTACATAAGATAATTACAAGTGGTGTCGCCTATAGTAATCGGTTCACAGTTAGAACCTAATCGTTGTGGAAAACCATTCAAAAAGAGATTAAAGAGCAAAGGACTTAATATGCATCCTTGCTTTACGCCTATGTTTGAACAGAATCTTTGTCTTTGTTTTGGAAATGACTGTACCGGGGGAAGACAAAATCAAGAAAGTGTAGTATGAATGGGTTAACTCGGGGGGGGGGGGTAACTTACTATATAAAGGTGTACGTGAATGTGCCGAAAAATAGGTAGGTTCTTTTGAAAATTTATTTTTAAGACAATTTTGTATATAATTGGGTATTCTTTTTAATTTTCATTGAAAAAGGTCTGGTCTCATACAAATATGGGTTATGTTTTGTCCGGTTGTATATAGATGTTCCCCATGAAATATTGCTTCAACAATAAATCCTCATCTCTAATTATATTTGGCAATAATTAAAAGCTATAATACGTGTTTACTTAATGAAACCTGAGAAAGTTATAACTATTTTTCTATTATTCTCTCAGATGAAACTAATATATAAATTTGCAATTTACAGAATAAACTGATATGGGTAATAAAAAATTCGATTTTAATTAGTTAACTCTTTATGCATAAAGGTATGGGACTTGTGGCAAATTTTGGGAATGAAGCATTAGTCATATTTCTTGAATTCTTGTTTTTGTATCATATCAAAATGGTCGCCAGAAACCTTGCTTACAAAAGACCTCAACACAATTAAGCCGATTATTTTTTTATTTACTAATCAAAGTACCGAGAGTTATTACCGTGTTGATAAGTAAAGCAAGAAAAAGTACCACCTGAGAAAATTACTGTCATTAGACTGGAGATTGAGGATTAAGGAAAGGTCTTTTTTTGTATAATTTTGGGCCTCAGTTTTCAAGCATTGTACCTGTATACAGATATCATTTTTTAAAAATCCAGGATGCGGGTTGTGAACAGCTTTACTATGGGTGAAATATCACCGACGGGACATTAATAAGCAAACAACAATCAATCGATCTACAATTTTTAATAAGGTCAGGTACCTGTTTCAACTACATTTGTCATGATTTAGAAAATATAACCCCCCTTTGGTAAATTTAATTTGTATAAATTTCGGTCATTGCATTTCAGCATTAATTACCGCCCTCAATTTTTATACGATCGCAAAATTTTTGCGATCGTATTATGTTATGGCGATGTCGTTGTCGTTGGCGTTGTCGTTGTCGTCGTCGTCGTCTGTAGACACTTTGGTTTCCGTGCGATAAGTTTGGTTGTAGTTAACTTATTGTTATAAAATTTTAATATGATGTTTATTACCGCTAAAGGAAGGTTGGTTTCTGACCCCTACCGTTTCAGAAAAAAAGGGCCAAAAGGGGCAAAAATGGGTATATTGACAAAGTGTATGTAGAATGTTTAATTTTCATCTGATTTTGATCATTCTTTTTTTATTGTGTTCCTCAATAAATTATGTCAACAAAATGTAACAACAATTTTGATGTATCTTGTAACATTACATTGCTATAAGGGGTCAAA
This sequence comes from Arcuatula senhousia, assembly GCA_963971305.1. Lineage (NCBI taxonomy): Eukaryota > Metazoa > Mollusca > Bivalvia > Mytilida > Mytilidae > Arcuatula > Arcuatula senhousia. The sequence continues at coordinate 3,143,365 of OZ020317.1, read as the reverse complement.
AGGGGGCCACACCAAAAAAATCGACTTTTTTATTTGTGGTCCGATTTTCAAAATATTTTTTTTTCATTGGAATCCTTGTAAAAATCCCTGCCTGCGTTTTTCAATCAGATTTGCAATATCTCATACCGTTTTCATGAATTTAGGGGTCAAAGGGGCCAAAAACGACAATTATAAGAGTTTGTCTTGGTCTTAAAAAAAATATTGTAGTAGGCTGACCAATTGTTACATTGTTTAAAAATGATGTTTCTAACCACTAGAGAAAGTTTCCTCATGTATTAAGGGATTTTTGCCCCTATCATTTCAAAGAAAAGGGACCAAAAGGGGGAAACTGGATGTTAAGACATATGTTCTGCAGAACATTATCTTTCATTAAATTTGTCAATTTTTTTCATTGTAATCCTTAATAAATTCTGTCAGGCAAATGTAACGACAGTTTTGAAGTATCTTGTAATGTTACATTGATATCAGGGGTCAAAAAGGTGCTTCACCCAAAAATCAACTTTTTTATTTGTTGTCCAATTTTGAAAATCTTTTTTTTCATTGGAATCATTGTAAAATCCATGGCATCATTTTTATTCAGGTTATCAATTCCCTCTTTTCAGTTAACATAGGTTATCTCCCATAAGCAGGAGTTATCTAACTTTGCAGGAGGTGTAATTTCTTAGCCCCTCTGTTCTTTTCATGGAAAATCAAAGAAAAATCTAGAGAGATCTGAAAGAAATTAGGGATTTCCCTAAATTTCACAAGAACTTTTACTATATAAAATCTTTTAAAGTTTACATTTTTATTGCAGATTATTTAATAAGTATTTTTGTAAAAGGAAATGTTTTAAAAAGTTACATAACTATCTCAAAATGTTGGGAAATCCTTTTTCTTTCTGAACCCCTCAAATTTATCATAGGATTTCAACAATAAATCCAGAGAAAATAAATTTCATACCTGCTGTAAAGTTAGATAACTCATGCATATGGGAGATAACCTATGTTAACTGAAAAGAGGGAATATCTCTTACCAATTTGGGAAAATTAGGTATCAATATGTGTTTTCCTTGAAGGTTAGTATGGACTACTTAGATGTGTAAACAAAATTAAAATATGCAATTCAAAGTCCCCAAAGAATGCATGTGTCAAAAGTCAAAAAGCTTTGTTAGTCCACCATGGGCTGCATGTGTCCAAAGTATTTGACAATCCATATTGGGCCCCAAATGTACAGGGTTCAACATGTTGCGTTCGTATCATGCTGCGCTCGGCGTAGCTTTTTATTTTAGAATGAAAAGTGGAAAATAGTATATGACATGAATAAAAATAGAATACTAATTTTACTTCCTGGAAAATTAATGTACGCGGACCTGATAGAAGGCACCCAACAAACGGCATTTCAATATTTGACAGGTTGAAGTATTATTTGAAATCATTTAACAATTTATTGACAAAATTGAGAAAAAAATAAAACAATTTTAGTATAAGTAAGTCAGTCCAGAAAAAGAAACTCCCATCAAGTTTGCATTGCAGATGGCCTGAACATTCAGGGCATGGTACCCCTTTCGGCAAACAAAAGACTGCTCATCTTCCACTGGTCTGATGATGGGTATAAGGGTTCCGTCTTTTGCTCCTACTACGTTGGGCATCCCTGCTCTTTGACCCCCCCTTAAACTTCTCTGGTTGAAGCCAAACTGGATCTTTCCCACCAAAGTTGATACCAATTCACCAGTGACGCTCTCAATAACCTTGAAACAGAAGATCTACTGATGCCATGAATGTCACCGATCTCCGATAAAAATCCTCCTTTTGTGTAAAACCTCAGTGTGGTGAGAATCTGCAGAAGAGGCCTAGGGGAAATGGCGTGATTCCTCAATGAGGGTCTCTCCAGTCTTGGACCTACCATGTCTACCAGTTCAAAAATAGAGCCTCTTGTTAGACGATACCTTTGAATTATCTCCACATCGTCAAGAATATCCATCACATTGGTGCGATCCCTAAATACTATTTGTCGTCTCAGCGATCTCTGGTTGTTTGCGTTTAAGATTTGAACAAGTGTAACCATCTTTGAAGCTAACGCTTAATTAGCGAGAGGGTCATGTACACGTTAATAGCGATTGCTATTTGCACGCTAATTGCGATCGTCGTTAATAGCGATTGTTTTATGAAACGGATTATTAGCGATGCGATTAGTTAACGATTGAACGTTATTAACGATTATCGTTAAGTTTAACGTGTGGTTTACGTGTACCCTACGACTGACAATACGTGCGTTTCATAAAACAATCGCTAAGGAAACGTTAAAATCCAAACACTAATCAGTCGCAAGTCAATCGCTGTTGGTCGTTCTATTTTTAGACGTAGGAATTCCCTATAGCTCTTTGATGTTGGAATGACAGTAAGTATCTTATTTTAGCAGACGATAATATTTTTTTCGGCGAAAATGGATAGAGACACTAGTAAAGAAACAAAACAGGACAGGAAACCCCACTTTACCCCTTCTGAAGTGGAAACTATTGTTAACGAAGATCAGACACATTATGAAAAGCTCTTCGGAGCTTTCAGTGCATCTCTAGATCAAACACACAAAAAATCCTTGTGGGAATCCATTGTTTCAAAGTATGACCATGAAATTCAACTTAGTCTTCTTGAACCAAAATCGTTTTTAATTTTAACATGTTTGAAATTTACATTTCAAAGCTTTATGTATGATATAAAGATATTGACTATTTGTTAGGTTGCAGGTTGCAGGTTGCAGGTTGCGGGTTGCAGGTTGCAGGTTGCGGGTTGCAGGTTACTAGCATACCAATTTGTAGCTGTGTAACTTTGTTGTTACATTTTTAAGAATTACAGTACTGCCTTGGTGATCACCTGGAGCAATTCAATACTTGTAATTTTGTACTTTGTAATTGGTCGAATTTTTGTTAATTGTTTTTTGTCAAGAAGAGGGTCTTTCAATGCACTTTGGGATTGGGCTTGAATCATATGTATTTTATTTTCAATCCAGGGGCCAATTGAAAAACAGCGAGCAGCGACCGCTGGTCACATTGAAGGCTGCTGGCTGTTTTCCATTGTGGATATTTTAAATATACGTTTATAATGTAGGTTGTGTCGCGTACACTTATTCCACATCTCATTTTCTTCTATTGTTTATCGGAAACCTTGGCCTAAAATCTGCAACAACTCAATTCATGTACACAAATTTAAGTTTTTCATTTTCGTGTGTGTGTGTGTGTTTTATTTTGTTTATACTTGCGGACATACTACTTGTTATGTTTTTCAATCAGGTATATATTCGTCTGTGTAATTGATTTCACGTTTTTGCTTTGAGATTCTAAAAAGGTTATCAATGAAAGCACAAGTTTGAACGCTTTTTTGTCCATATGATGCAATTAATTAGTAGATGACTTTTCTGGTTCTGTTTGTAAAACAGGTGTCCTAGACGGTGGTGCCTAAAATGTGTAACCCGTACCCGTACCCGTACCTGCACCCAGATTGTTCAAAATTTCACATATTCGCTTCAACTGTAGCGAAAACAAAGTCAATCGTTGTAATATTTGATGTATATACGCCTTTTAAGTATGACATTGAATGATTTCGTTTCTCGAAACTTTAAAATTAACATTCATATTTTGATGAATTTCATGTTTTTACTCGATACCGACATTGAAAATTTACCCGTACCCGATGACATACAGGGCCTTTTCTAATCAAATGAGAAACAGATATGTTTTAAACATGAATTAAAAGTTACAGAACTATATCAGCAGTAAGTGAATGGACGAATAATTCAAAAACAATAACTATCTTTTTTCACAATTTCGCTTTATACGGAGGGACCTATCGCGATTTTATCCAATGTTTACAAATAACCCGTACCCGGTGAAAATCCGGGCCAAAGTTTTGATAATTTTGGAGCGTACAAAATAAGTGAAAACATATTCATTTAAGAGTCAATTTACAATACAATCGTTATAAACATTAAATATAACATTTAACAATTAAAATGAATCCAATTTAGGATGAAAAAAGTTTAATTTTTGAGAAGTTCAAAGTTATCACTTCTTTGGCACATTCGTCATGGTGTAAACTTCCGGTTACACATTTTAGGCACCAAAATTTTCTAACATCATTGATTTTGGAAAATTAGAATAACGATTTGAAAAACAAATTATACCAGGTCATTGAATAACTTATCAGAAACCATCATGTGCAATTTCAGAAAGTTTCATTGCGTTTTCGCTCTTTACGAGTCAAATTTGCAAACTGGTGCGGGTACGGGTACGGGTAAATGAGCCAAAAATGGTACGGGTACGGGTACGGGTTACACATTTTAGGCACCACCGTCCTAGACCCAGCTGAACAAAATATTAACAGTAATAAGAATTACTAGAAAAGGTTTTAACAAAATAACCAAATTGAGATTATCAATCAGAAATGTCCAAGAAGAAAAGAAAAAAAGAGGTAGACACACCACAGTAATTCAACATTAAATGCATACCCATAGCCAGGGGAGGGGGATTCCAGAGGGGGGATTCGAGAGCTTGTCCCCCCCCCCCCACTTTGACAAAAAAATTGAAAAATATTGGTAAAACAAAATGAAGTTTGGTTAAGCACTATTGAAATAAGGATTATTTTGAAAATCAAACCTTAGATGGACCCCCCATCCTCTGGGTACGGGTATGCAATGGTCCTGAGTTTGTTGAGGCATTTTAATGAAATGGCTGGTTAAACCATGTTTAAGGCACAGAACCACCCTCTTCTATTGCAATTTCACAGTCCCGTAGAAACACAAAACACAACGTTGTGAGACCTAAAAGAGATAGTCAGGCGTTCTGCTCACTATGAGCTGATTATTAACCTAATTTAACTAATAGGAATTAATAGCGTAAAGTATTCAACTAAAATTTTTGCAAGTAGTCATGGTAACAAAATTCCTAATGTCTGTAGGTCGTTAAGATATGGACAGTACAATGAAAAGGGACCATAAATATACATTTAAAATTGGATTTTCAATGATTATTAAGGGATCAACCATTTGATTTTTATGGGGGGATGGGGGGGCTATGGATATGTTCTTCGTCCGGACTTTTTATTTTCGGAAAAGGTCGAGCCTGAATATTTTTTGCGCGCTTGCAATTTTTTTTATTTTAAAGGCAACTATAAACTTCTTACCCAAAAATACCATACTGCCTTTTGTTATACTCAGAGCACTGTCCTGCATTTTTATTTCTGGATTTTTGGCATCCGGCCTTTTTATTTCAAATTTCACCACAGCCCCCCCCCCATTAAAATCAAATGGTCGCTCCCTAAAAAGCATCATATTTCTATACGTGCTAACACAAAACAACATACAATTTTGCTCTATTTTTTTTAATATGTTGTGAAAGCACACATGAACATGTAAAAGTGAAAAATAATCAATATATGACAAAACAAATACCATTGAAGTCACTAAATTTTGAAATCAATCCTTAGATAGGATAATAAACAACTGCATGTCTATCTGTAATGCAATAAAAAAAATTGTTTTCCCTGCACTGCATAATGACAAAAATTTGGACTTCCTAGATTCTCATACCCGTTGCCAAGGTTTGGGGTTCAAGGGGTTAATAATACCCCTTGGAGGAGAGGGAAAAAATCGAAAAATATAGGTAAAAACAAACTGGCTCCGGTTTCATAAAACATCTCAAATTTAAGATTTCCTCAAATCTGTCCTCAACTCAAATATTGACCAATGAAATTGCAAGAAATCTCAGTTGAGGAAGGATTTGAGGAAATCTCAAATTTGAGATGTTTTATGAAACTGGGGCCATAAGCCCTAAAATAAGAAATATTTCGAAAATCGAACCTGCGATTGAACCACCCTCCCCCTAAAAATACTAGCTACAGGTATGATTCTTACTCATTATATCACATACATACATTTACATGTATTAACATTATTTGACAAATTTAATTTTAAAATGCAGACCAATGAAGGACTCAAATTTGAACTTTTAAAACATTTTAAGATAACCGATAAAGAGATGTGTAATAAGTGTACGTGACACAACCAACATCAAAGAAACGGCAATTTAAAAATCACAATGGAAAAAAGCCAGCAGTCTTCATCAATAGATGACAGGGACAAACAAAAATAGAGTAATTCAGTAAAGGTAAAAAATTACTCATCTATATCTTAATGTTTTATATTTGCCCATTAAAGTAACATGAAAGATCTTACGAACATTTGTATTTGTCTAAGTTCTCAACATAGCTTATATGGCTAAGACCAGGGTCGCATTATACATATGAATAAGTGAACAAAATTAACAAAGGTTACTTCTAGTTACCGATAAATAAGATGAAATGCAAAGTCAGTCAAAGTATTTTATAAACGAATGCACAATTACAAAAAAACTGAAACTAACTAATACTATATATATGCTTCATGTACACTTCAAGTCTATATGACCAAAGAACATACATGACATAAGCCTATATAACTCCATTATTTGTCCATTGTAACAAACATCAACAGTTAAGCATCTTGTAAGTTATCAAACTATGCAAGTTTCATCTTACAATTTCCATGCCGCTAGAGAATATCATCATATTAAATGAACACAGTTTTTTGGCTATTCCTTGTCATGATAAGTCCCCAAATTAAACCACCTTATTTGTCCTTTAATCTTAAATGTTAATGGAAAAATACAAATTAATCCATCAAAGATAAAAACCTAAAGCAGACAATCTTTTTTATGATCTTCATTTAACTGAATCTTCATTCGATCCGATAAAACAACAAAGTCTGTTTGAAAATCAGGGTGAATTTGTTTTACACAATCGGAATAGCAATGATAATAAGCATTATATGCTTTTTTGTCTCTGCTTATATTATGTACCATTCACGCTTATCTCTATCAAAACACGGTCTGACCTCTGAATGTCTTAATATTACATCATTTGGACTTTCTTTGTCTGATGTTGTAAAAGAATTTTCACAACCGTAACATTTTGATATCAAGCCAGTGAGGAACGTAAACTCGAATGGTTCTTGTTGTGTTATTTGTGCAACTGACAATTTCAATTGTTTAATTGTAAATTTCTCAGTCCTGGTTGTTTCACTGCATACCGTTTTTCTTGACGCATTACTATATGTCCTTATTTTAATGATGATTCTTCTACATTCCTCTTTTGTATATGAATATTGGAGGAGAATATTGTCATCAGCTTGAAAACCAATTTTTAATAGTACAAATAGTCTATGTTTACATGAAACTCTATTTTGCTTCAGCAAACTTTGCTCTTGAGCGAATGCACACGTACATGAAGAAATTGCATCAAAAACAACATTGTAGAAATCTCCGTCTTTTGTTTTAACAGTAACAGAAGCCTGTGTTGGTGAATGTTGTTCTATGTCTATTATTTTAAATTTTCCTGGCTCATCGGCTTTTTGCAAAGATTTGTTAAAACATGTACTTTTTGTGATCCTTTTTCTGCTTTCGGGTCTTTTGTCATGTTTGTGTCCTTTGTCTGCCCTATGTGAAGCTCCTTCGTACGGTTCGAAACTTTGTATACAAGGTCTACTTGGTCCTTGTCCTCCGTTGTATTGGTTATCAAGTTCTCTCATCATTTCATCGACCTTTTTAACTATTTTTCGTTAGATTTCAGTTCTCTGTGTGCTTTTGATGGCCCGGTCCCAGATTTCACATATCCTAATGAATATCCTTCGAGTTGTTTTGAAAATTTGAAACATTCAGAAATGTCATAAATTGCTGCTTGTATGATGTTAAGTCCAGCACCGCCAGAAAGTTTCATAGAAGCATGTGAAGACTCGGCCAAATTTGTACTAGGTGCGCTAGTATTTTGAAACGCTGTCATAACGTGACATAACGTGCGGTTATCCCACCATGTCAGCCATTTTCGAAGATGATGTTTTTTTCATGTTTCAATGAAGTTTTCCATCTCAGAAAAAGCTTCGTTGTATTTGTTGACAGTTTCTGCATAAATAATCTTATTCATTTTACGATTGAAGTCGTCCATCTTCTCCTCTTTCCTCTCGGAGCCAATATATGCACTAGATGCATGCCTACGTCCACATTGTTTCAGATGAAACTTGCATGTAACTGCCTTTGTATTGTTGTATTCTTTTCCAAACTTTGACACGAGTGACGAATGCATACCTCCACCTTCATCGAGCATAAACCCAGCTATAGGTTTAAACATGCTCTTTTGATTGCAGCTTACCGAAATTATCATTCTGTCTAAAATGGAAAATGCTAAGTCTACTGTGGCTTTATTTTCTGTTTCACAATCCATACGGACAAGCCAACTGACATTTTTCAAAAGTGTATGGTAGGTACTTATTCCAAACGTTTTTAAGTTACTTCCTGCATCAAGTCCGGACTGTAGCATCCAGTTCCACCAGTGGGTCTTTGTCTTGTTGTGTCTTTCATCTTCAGTTAGGTAGGCTTGTTATAACCTTTTTGCTTCAATTTATACAACAATCTGTATGTCAATGCATCATTTAGATAACCAAGAAAGCCTTTATTTTCTTGTCAGACCCTCATTTCCTCTATTCCGACCACGGTTCTCTCACTTTTTGCCATTTATTATCGGATGTTTGTCAAAATGCAAGCTATCCAAGATTACAAGAAAAAAATAAAAGTGTCCCCATTTCATCATCAGATTATGAAAAGGGTTTAAATAAAGGTTAATATAAAACAACTAAATTTGCAGGATCAAACTCAAGTAAAAGAAAACCGAATGTAGCAGGTGTTCTACAAGGAATTGGCATAAGGCCTTTGCTTTACATCCTTGGCACATACAAAATGCAATAGTTACAGTAATGCGCACAGCAATACCCAGAACCAAGGATTTCAATTGGATACAGAAAGATTATGATGCTGTAGAGACGTAGAGACCAACCGTGTTTTTTTTTAAATCTAGATAGAGCCCATCGTCAAAATTAGTAAAAAGTAAAAAAAATCAACTATTTAAAGCAATCCCACCAAGATCAGAGAAAACTGCTGCGAAGGAAAAACGATAGGAAGTATCCGTCACGTATACAATTATCGAATGAGATAAAATGCACATTAGAAGGATTTCGGCTTACAGTGAAAATGTGTAATTATAAACAGTCAATGTAATGATTTTGTACACCAAATGATGTTATTCGGTGCCTTCTCAACAGATTTGTAAGATCATTTTAAATCTAGATCATTTTATTAAGGTTCACTCTTTGAAAACGTTCGATTTTCCAACTTTATACACTACCTTGCCACACGAAAAACTAAAATGTCGCCTGAAAAAAACTTCTCGAAAAAGCCTTTTCAAACTCAAGAAATTTTGTTGTCTTGGGTTATAACTCCACATTCTTTCAAAGATAAAATTTGTTACATACTGGAACAAGTTTGCAGTATGCTTGATTTCCTCATTGACAACATATTTGTCACCTTCGGAGGAGAGATTTTTCAACAACAAATCGGCATTCCAATGGGCACAAACTGTGATCATCTCCTTGCCGATTTGTTTTTATACTCTTACGAGACTGAATTTCTTCGGGGACTCGTAAAGAACAAGAAGATGAAAGAGGCAAGGTCATTTAATCTTATATTCAGATATATTGATGATGCCGTGTCTTTTCTGTCAATAACACTTCATTTGGTAGATGGATTCCTTCAATATATATCCTCCAGAATTGGAGATTAAAGAGACCACCGAATCAAATTGCTTCACGTCTTTTTTGGATTTGCACCTCGAATTTGACCCAGGTGGTCATCTTAGTACAAAACTTTACGATAAAAGAGACGATTTTAATTTTCAAATTATTAATTTTCCTAATCTAAAGAGCAATATACATGTACCTACTTCCCCTGCATACGGTGTTTATATTTCACAACTTATTCGATTTGCCAGAACTTGCACACATTTCACAGATTTTTTGATCAGACACCGATTTCTTCGTGACCAACTTTTGGAGCAGGGCTATAAGAAAATACGTCTCATACGATCCCTTAAAAAATCTTTCTTCGTTATCAGCCACAAGTAGAAAAGTTCAAAATTGAGTTAAAAGATATGATGGTAAATTGTTTTAAGGGAGTACGAGCCTCAGAAATTGAAGATTTTCGGGATTCTCGGCTTTTATCCATTCAAATGCATTAAAAATTTTCCAACATGATTTCCTAATATTTGTTCATTACTTATTAGAGAAGGTCCTAATAAACTCCTTTTGAAATTTTCTACCAATTCTAATTATTATTTCTATGTTAAAACAGAAAAAGAATTTTCAATGTATTTCCTATGAAAAACCCAGAGAAGATTTTTTCCCGCCATATTTTTCGGTGCTTATATCTTAAAAACGGCTCCATGGTTTTGAAAACTTTTTTCATAAAATCTAGCTATTTTGAGCTATTTTTTCCAAATTTTCTATTTTAAATAACTTTTAATTACAAAAAATCTCAGGCTCGTACTCCCTTAATTAATGTTTGACTGGTCTGCTGTACTGAGATGACCACTTCAATATCTCTATTGTGTCTCACATTGCTAACCATGTTGTGTTCTATGATTATTACCGGATCCTAAGATCGCAATGGAAGAGGGGGGTTTGGCGCCATAAAACCTGGTTTAACCCATCATTTCGTTTGAAATGCCTGTACCAAGTCAGGACCATTGCAATCCACCAATTCTCCGTTATGACTGATTCGTTTGTATCATTTTCTCTGGACTATGAGATTGATCATCCAAGTTCGGTAGTTGTGTTATTACCTTTATTGGCATTGTTCCATTTAAAAAACAAAAATGATAGTTAAACCAGGTTAAATGCTGCCAAACCCCTAGACTAATCTCAGAATTTTGAAAGCTTAATGTAACGTTAGCAACGAATTTTACCATTACCAATGGTTTTCTTTATATTAACTCACGAAAATACTTTTTTGGGGACACTTTAAAGGGTCATTTAATAACTTCTACTCGGTAGAGTCTTTTGTATATACTTTAGATGTTGGTTTTCTATTCTGTAAGAAATATAAGTCAAAATCTGTTTTTTGACCTCCATGCAAAAATCGTACCATGTCTCCTTGCATTCTTTAAAGTCTATAGTAGTTTCATAGAGGTAGATTATTGAAAATTTGTTTACAGATGACGAAGACAGAACATTTGTGACGATAACGGACGCTTAGTGTTAGGACAATGGTAAATATGACCGTGAATAATTTAAAGTTCTTTGAATCCAATTCCACGAGCATTGCGTTTTATCGCAAAAAATATTGCGTTTATTCGCTAAAATATTGCGTTTATTCGCAAATTTTATTGCGTTTATTCGCAAAAACGGTTATTGCGTTTATTCGCAAAATTATCATTGCGTTTATTCGCAAAGTATTGCGTTTAAATGAAAACTTTTGCGTTTAAACGCAAAATATTGCGTTTAATCGCAAAATCATTTGCGTTTAAACGCAAACATTATTGCGTTTATTCGCAAACATCTTTGCGTTTAATCGCAAAAAAAATAATATTTTTTCTTTTAATGTGGCCCGAATGTGCTTCCGTAGTTTTGTTTATAAGTATAATTTCATTTTTATAACTTCTTTATTATCATATTGAAAATTATTTCACTACTTGTTTGTGCCAATATTCATACTTTGTAAGATTGAATAAATGTATCTTATTAACATATGTTTACATGCATGTCCTAAAAAATCCTTCAGATAAAAGTTCAACATCTGTTATTCATTTTCTCAAATTCGCCTTACATTCAATTCATGATTATATTTCACAGTTACTTGACAAGTTATATTATCAAAACCCACTGGTTCTGACCGTTAATGTAATTAGATAGCTGATAAGAGGAGAGCTGAATCTAAGCTCTGATTTTGACCATGGGTGTAAGACTGAATAGTCCATAAAGGTTGGGAAAGTATCCTGCCTATGGTGCATTCTACATTAAGGGATGGACCATTTAAATAGAAAGGGGGTCATGGTATTTTTTTTCTGAAAAATATTCTGAATCTGAAAAATCTAGCACCAGAGGGTAATAAAAAAAAATCCTGACCATATAGAAAAAGAAAGCCCCCTTTCCACCTAATTGGTTGGTCCCTAAGCTTCTTTAATATCTTTTTGTAATGGTTTGTAGCAATAATTGCACTTAATTTTGTTTCATCAGGATTTATGAAAACAATTTATCAAGATAGGTTGGATATGCATCATTAATTTTATGATGCTGTGTGGAGAATTTTATGGCAGTTGTGGTCATTTGATATTCTTTTAATATCAGGACAATCTATTAATTAACAATAATGATTATGCTTATCAAAAAGAAGTTTTTTAAACAAGTAAATCAATATTTACTGGTCAAGCAATTTGTTATTCTTTGTTACAAAAAAAGAGAGTTGATTAAAAATGTTTTGTTTTAAAATGCTCTCTATATTTTTCAAAAGAAAATGTATATTGATTTTTTTGGAATATTTTTTTCATATCTTTTAATGGAAGGATTGTTAAAAATAGGAAAAATCATGTGAATCAAGTAAAAATAGCAATTATTTAATTATTGCTGGTTCTTCTATAAAAATATTTAATGTAACATGTACATGTACATAACTCATTGCAAAGATATTGTGACTAAAAAAAAAGAAAATTGTGTCTGTGTGTAAAGGGGGAATCTGACACTTGTTAGAAGTTCACTAGTGACCAGATTACTAGATTCGATTTTATTGGGTTGACTTGTAAAGTGATAAAGTCAGTCTAGACGTTAATACAGAGTGCTTGGTATCGAACATAATGTTTTCATTTTTTAACATGTGAAAAATTATTTTAATAAACAAATTATTCAAATAAACATATTTTTTGCATTTTTGTGTTCTATCTATAATTTCTTTAATAGTACTCAGGAAAATGGTGTACAGAATTGCCCGTAAAAGCAAAATTAAGCTGTAATTTACCTGTAGAAAAATGTGCTCAAATTATTTTTTTTCTCGCTCAAATTTGCACCGAAATCGGATCCAGCTCCATTCAACATGTTCAAACATATTTAATTGTTTCAAGAGTTAAATACTATCACAAAGTTAGATTTCTTAATTTTTTTGACATTTCAGAAAATTTACGGTATGTCATACATAATATGCAATTCAATTTTATGTCTATATATCATAAGACATTTTGGTTTGGTACTAAATATAATAGGCTAGCCGTTTAGATAAAAAGAGTCAACGTAATTAGGAATCATCACTATTTTTCAAAGATTAAAAATGAATTTAAAGTTGAATTATTAAAATGATCAATTGATAAACAAATGCATACCAAATCAAATTTTAATTGATAATTGTTTTTATATAATTCTTTTGTTCTAGACTAAATGTAGGTATTATACTTTTAAAATATATAACATAAAAGAAACAAAAGAAAAAAAAATAAAGGTTTAAATCTAATTTAAAAAATTTAAATATCATATAGCTAAAATTGTATTATATTTTGTATCTTGTATCTCATATCTCCGTAATGTGTTTTACATATATATCCCATTATTTGTAGAAAATGGTCAAAGTGATTTTGCCATTAAAATACATGTAATAGCCATGAGGCAATATGTTGGCTTTCTTGTAAAAGGTTCATACGAACCTCTAATGCCATGAATCCTGCATAATGATAGCTCTTTTGGGATATTGTACTTTTGTATTTTGTAACAATTTCATAGTCTATAATACAAAATATGGTTGGAGCTTGACGTTAACTGTGCCCCTTAAGTAAACCGAATCAAATATCTTATCTGTTGTTTATTTTAGGTTTTGGGTTTTTCTGTTACTCATATTTTGGCAATTTACAACTAACAACATAATATCAATGAAAAAAATATTAGTTATCATTAACTTTCCAGCTATTTATATCTTAATCAGCTCCTAAGCCCAATTAAACTGAACTGCACTGGGTGATGTGGAGACGTAGGGTGTCCATTTTTATTTTTGTGGTTCAAGTCCCAGTATTTCTTCAAGATTTTATTTTAATTTGCTCTCGGGACATATGAACGAAAAACAATGAGCAACATTTCAGTGGCCTAAATGCTGCTTTTGACAAAAGACAACAATAATGCTGCTTCATGTTTAGTTAACCCTACCAAGTGTATATTTAAACCTATCAACCAGGGTCAAATTAATTTGTAGAGCTTTGATGACAGTCGTTAACTCTCATTAAAATGTTGGTTGATGATAAATTGTGCATCTCAGACAACTTTAAAGTAGCCCCTAGCTGCCTTATTATTCTGATAATATTTCTTGTACCATGACTGTTTTATTATAAAACTCAATAAAATTGATATTTTACAACAACAACAAATTTTATATATTTGTCTTCGATTTTGATTTATGAAAGTTAGACTAAATGATATTAATCAGAAACATGTAAATTTAAAATACACAACTCTGTTAATATCACTGGAAAAAAAACATAAATAATTAAATTTTCTTGCACAGATTGTTGACCGGCAACCTGCAACCTGTGACCTGCGACCTGCAACCTGCAAAATAGCTATTCCCTGATATAAAGGTACAAATCGGAATTAGACACCTCCCCTCTCGGTATGTGATTCTAATAGTGTATCACATCTGAGTGAAACTGAAAGAAGATATGTCCGGTTTTCAAAGTAAACAAACTAGCTAACCGCTTGTCATTTTTGCTCAACTATAATTTATATGTTTAATTATGTCTTAAATTCATTACCAATCATGGGACATTGGAGCAAAACCTTTAAGGTTGTTGTCAATTTCTTTCCCTTTGTCTATGTTTAATGTCAAAATACATGTACACATGTAGATTCAAGTCAGTCTCTGTTTGTCAGCAGAATAAAAATGAAACTAGATTGAATAAGTAGATAGTGCTGTTAAATATTCTTTCACGGTTGATTTAGATTACCATTCTTATTTAAATCTTAATTCCTTATGTCCAAACTAACCAGTAAAGTGAAAATAAAATCATGGCTGTGGCTGTGACTGTCAAGAAAGCCTGTACATATAGATCTAGTGTTGCAGATTTAGACAAGTTGTGCCATGTAATAATAATAATAACAATAATTTATTTAATAAAATATCAACATGGTAATATAGAAATACAAGTTTGAAATAAAATGTATGCATTTCAGATTTGTCATTGAAATAAAGTTGCATTTTATTTGGGATAATCCATAATAGTTCAAGAGCTTGTTTCCAATGGGTTCCCATACATGTACAAGTGTCCCATGTTTCCAAATTATGATAAAATTTCATGCATTTAAGTAGCAATACCATGAATACTGACTGCAAAATTATTTAATTTATTTTTTCAGGGTAAATGCAATTAGTCCATGCTTAAGGACACTTGCAGAAGTCAAGCATAAATGGCAGGACCTGCAGCTTAAGACCAAAAAGAAGGAGGCAGACCATCAGAGGGCAAGCAGACAGACAGGTGGTGGTCTTGCTCCTCCACCTCTAAATGGCATTGAAGAAAAGGTGTCTTATTAGCAAATACTTTTCTGCTGTTTTTATTCTTAATTATATGTTAAAGTCAATAAAAAAACAATTTTAGAAATATTTTTGTTTCAGTTTCATGTGTACTGTATATATTCAAATTTTGTAGATTGACCATTTGATAAAGCTAATATACATGGGCTATCAAGTTTTAGTGAGCTGCTTGAGTGAGATTTGTCCAAAAATTGAATGATCAAATGAAAAAATTAAAAGGTCAAAGAAATTTGCCGCTAAATTGCCAATTAGATGCGTGAGTCTCAAGCGAGTTGTGTGACACTTGACAGGTCTGATATACAAGCACTGTACATGTATATCAAAAATTATTAAATTTATATTTAGAAAATTTATTCAAATACATGCAAATGATTTTTATTTTCAGGTCCTATCTTTTATTCCAAAAGTCCTGACACAAGGAATAGTTGGTGGAATTGACACCTACAGTTGTAAGTCTTTATTTCATAATTTGTCTTTTGAATTTGATATTTAAACTTGAACATGTTGAAAAAAAAGTACAATGTACATGCAGTGCCTACAAAAATTAATTAACTTTATATTGAATGCAAGTAAAAGTAAAAAGACATTAGGTATTGGAAGGTTACAGTAAAATGGGAAAAAAACACAAAACACAAGGAAAAAAGGATATACATGTATATGATAGAGCTAAACAATATGTTGATTTTCAGTATACACTATTTGTCAAGAGCAAGAAACAAGTTCAGTCAAAGAAGAAATCAAATATAAACATGTATTTAATAAATTTGCTTATAAATTTTAGCAAATACATGTAAGCAGAGCCTGACAGAATCAATTTGTGAAGGTAAGCAATGTTATTAACTGCATAAATGAATATATATAATTTTCGACAAACAAGTCATTTTGTTTCTGACATGTGAGATGGTTTGACCTAAGTAATTTTTAATGATTTTTACATTTAGCATGTTTAATAGTCAGTGATACTAACAACAACTTTGTTAATAACATTTATATTATGTATATGTTACAGGGCAAATTGGAATCCAGGAAGATCCGGAATCCTCCTAGGGCGAATTGGAATTCCAATTTCTCCTAGGACAAATTGAAATTTTGATTTGCCCTGGATTTAAACCAGTGCAAATCATAATTCCAATTTGTCCTAGGAGAAATTGAGATATCCATATTTGTCCTAGGAAGATTCTGGATCTTCCTTATTTTCAGTGGGATCCAGAATCACACTAGATATTTGTGTTAGGGGGATTCTGGATCTTTCGGGTATCTAATTAAAAAGCATTTACTAAGATTATTTTTATAGCAATATTTAAAACACAAATGAAAATAATAAAACATAATGCATGTATTATTAATTATTATTGATTTATAGAATTAAATTGCATGAATTATAATATTTATTTTTGTATTTGATATTGTTTTATTCAATAGCTTCTAATTCTATCTTGGCGTTGAATGCAGCAGAACTGCCATCAAATGGATCTTTATCAGTATGTAAGTACATGTATCCAAATCGTGCAATACAAAATTAGTTTTGTTGTTACATATAAATCTAAAAAGAAGGGGATATGGAGTATATATGTGGAACAAAATATGACATTAGATTTATATTTATTGAAATAAAACAAAGCAAAGGAACAGCACTCATATAACTTTAGTTACAAGGAGGCTTTAATAACACAAAGCAAACAATCACACATCATTGCAAGTTGAGGGTGGCATTTTGTGCCATATAAAATGGAATTCTCATTTGTTATTATTGCTCCTAATTTGATGAAAATGTATTATTATATATAGTTTTTGTTTGCCAAGAACATTTATTTTAAAATCAATTTATACAAAATATCAATATATGCAAAAATATTCTCAGTTTAATAGCCTCGAGACACCTTAAGCAGCTGGTATTCCTTGTGTACCTATCTCATCGATGGATTCTCCATTCCATACAGAAGTGTAAACTGCTATACTACAAGGCTTACATGCTTCATGCAATGATCAGTTTACACCTTCAACTCGCAGAACTACAGGAGGTTTTAAGAAGCCATGTCTGTTCTAATGTCAATTTTTGAATACTAATTTTGTTTTGTAAAAATCTTTTCTCAAAATTACAAGTTACTGCTTTTTTCCAGATGAAACTTGCCAGGATGTATTTGTTGATGCATCAGATGTACTGATCGACTTGTGCACCGGCAAAGAAATCATATGTAAGAGTTTTAGTTATAGGCAGTTTTTTGTTGGATTTTACAAAGTGAAAATATTTGCATAAGTTTTCTCTGCAATTACTCGTCACTTATATTTTGTTGTTTTTTTTATGCCTCATCATTCTTGTTTAAATATAAATAATAAGAGGAATGAATGTATGAATAAACAAATCAGCACAAACACAATACAAATATGTTGCACAAACTATGACTAGAATTTACCAGACAACCACACTAATGTCCAATAAATAATTCCACTTTGAAATTGCCGATCTCTGAATTATTTTAATTCCTCTCATAAATAATAAGTAAATTTAATTATTTATACAGCCTGTATATATTTTTTAACTCATCACCATTTCTTGTACATTTTCTCAAGGTCGTCACGTTCATCTCTGGCCTTGCTTAATTCTATGTGTTCCAATTATGAACACCATTATTTTCAGCTACTGATGAGTATTCAAGCTCTTCCAAGACAAGAAATGCAATGTTTCCAAGTGGTGATCCACGAAGAGAAATTCCAGCAGCATCAGTATGTGAAAATCCCAAAGCATGTGAGTTTTACCACCAAATCTGAATACATGTGTTGTTTTCTCCCAGTAAGCCAATTTGCCACAATCAAATATCTTTTTTGATGCCACAAGATTTTTATATTGCAATACATTTATATATCTTCTTTACATATGTTTCCCTTTGCCTGTTGGCCACATGATTTAAACAACATTGAGCTTAGGAAAACATCAATTTATCCCTATCCGTTATTGGCGTAATTTACCCTCCCCGATAAAAATCAACTGGTTTGGGGTGATATTGTAGATGTTAACGTGTATTCAAATAGTTTCAAACTTTGGCAGACAGATATAAAATGTTTTAACAAGTTGATGATTTTTTGTTACTTTTTTTAATGCCGAGGTCGCCTAGAAGTTGTAAACCTGAAGTGCATAATTAAAAGATTTTTGGTGCAAACGTCCGGAAAATAACTTCTAAAAAGGACTATAAGTTTAGAACAAAAACAAAATATTTGTCAATAGTGAGATAAAGCATTCAATTTCACTGTCATCTAAGTTTTCTATTCATATTAAGTTTTCTTTTTTTCCAGTAAACCTAATAAGTAAAGAAAGGTCCTCTGCAAACTCAGTAAGTAAAGAAACGTTTTCTGCAAGTAAGTGTCAAAACAAATGCAGTGTAATTTTCAAGTAAAGTTATTAAATTTATAGTATAATATGGTTTCATAATTTCTGAGTATTCATTTGTTTTAGTTTGAATCAAGTTGGATGGTTTTTTCAAAAAGAAACTTTTGTATATATTGTCACTGGTGTATTTATGTTGTGTCGCATACACTTATGCTTCATCTAATTATTATTTATGTATGTAGATCTTAAAATGTAAATAGGTTGGAATAATTGTATATTAAAACACTTAAAACAGTTGATTTTAACAGAAACAATTTTAATTTTACGTTATTCATGATTTTGATGTATAAGATACAGTATATTGTGTTTTGTAGGAAAATCAAAAAGAGAGTCATCAAATGCAACAGACAGACTAATTGAAATGGAGGAAGAGAAACTGGTGTTGAAAAAAAAGAAAAATTGAACTTCTAGAACAACAAAACAAATTTTTGCAAATAATTGCAGAAAAAATGAAATCAGAATCATAAAACTTATATGAAACTTAAATATCTTTATATTTTATAGTTCAATTCATATTTTGAAGTTATGTGAATCTGAGTCGAACTAAGGTGGCTCTGGCATTTATCCCTGTCTGTCCATGTACTGGAAGGTCATCTTGTAGGTTGTTGTTTTCCTTATTCAGATCCAGTATCTCATCAAGCTGAGGAATCGATCTTTCAATGCAAAGGTTGTGAAGGATGAAGCATGCCACAGTTGTCTTGCTGCTTTTAAGGGGACTAAAATGCAAACATCCTGTAGTCTTGTGCAGACATCTAAAAAATAAGAAATAGTTATCAGTAATCTTGCTTTTTAAGACATTGATAGATGATAATGAGATGTGGAATAATTGTATAAATAACTGCATTAGTTCTTTCAAACTCATATTCTTATAGGTTTTACTATGCCAATGGTTACCCAAGTGCCTCATCAATCATATTTGTATGGTGATGTTACGGACAGTGCATGCTTTGAATGCTTGCTATGACCTATATTTTTTGCATGAATGATCACTTGCAGAAGAATGGTAAAAGTCCATTCCAGCTAAGTGACAATAATGCTTCACAAGATGATTAGCTATTTGTATTTGGTAAGAAGTAAAGAGGTACCAATGGATATTCAGTGCTTTTTTCATCATTATAAATCTGGTTATAAATATGAACATGTTAAATATTTTGCATCTTCTAAATGTACAAGCAGTTATGTCTGACATATACTTTCAATTTTTTTATCAATTGAGGTTAAAACTAGCCTTACAGGGTTGTAATTTTATACATGTACCTAAATCTTGACTTAAGTAGACCAAATGCCCTCTCAACTGCACCCCTTGTTTTTGCATGTGCCTTGTTGTACTTCTCTTCTTCTGGTGAAGATGGTGTTAGGAATGGTGTCAAAAGCCATGGTTTCAAAGGATATCCAGAATCCCCAAGAAGCCATCCTTCTACATTCAGCCTTTGGAACTCATCATTCAACTCGCAACTATTCCAAATGAAGCTGTCATGAGTGCTACCTGGCCATTTTGCTACTACATTAGTAAACCTAAAAAATACAAAATATACTGAATATTACTATTACAAGAGACTACTTCATTTGAATTGTATTTGTATTCATCTAATGCAAGTTTGCATTGATATCTTATGAATGATTTTATTTCTCAAGAAATGTAAAACATTTGATTTCTTTTGAAATATGACTTCAGTATGTTAAACAGGTCTTCGATCACAAGTACCGAAATAAGGTCTGTTAGGTATCAACTTCCTGTTTACTGACTTCCTCAATTTTCAACATAACTGGTAAATTGTTGAAATGTTTCTTAGAGGGACTTGAATTGGGAATAAAAAGATAAGGCCTACCAGATATCTACGTCCTTTTTACTGACTCAATAAGGGAGTAGCGAGGGTATACTGAGTGGGCAGTGGTTCACAGACTCCTTGTTTTAACTTACTATATAAAGGTGTACGTGAATGTGCCAAAAAATAGGTAGGTTCATTTGAAAATTTATTTTAAAATGCTAGTATTTTACGACTTTTGTATATTATTGGGTATACTTTTTAATCTTCATTGAAAAAGGTCTGGTCTCATATAAATATGGGTTATGTTTTGTCCGTTTTTATATAGATATGCCCCATGAAATTCTGCTTCAACAACAAATCCTCATCCCTTATTATATTTGGCAATAATTAAAAGCTAATATATGTGTTCAATTAATGAAACCTGAGAAAGTTATAACTATTTTTGCCGGATTTCACGGAGTGAAAAATCCGGGTTATAAAATGGTGAATGTCGGGCGGGGAGAAAAATTTTCGTTACAGTTTTCTCAGCAACTATCAATCACAGCCACTTGATATTTGGTATACAGCATCAGGGTGGGGTCCGATAACGTGGGATTCGATGTTAGGTCTGTCGCTCACCTACTTCCTGTTAAACGATATCCTGCCATTTTTTACTTTGACAGGTTTTTTTTTATTATTGTCTCAGATGAAACTAATAATAGATAATTTTGCAGTTTACAGAATAAACTGATATGGGTAATAAAAAAAAAGGTGTGAGACTTGTGGAAAATTGTCATATTTCTTGATTTCTTGTTTTTGTATCATATCAAAATAACCATGCTGCCGGTCGCCAGAAACCTTGCTTACAAAAGACCTCAAAAGCCGGTTATTATTTTTTTATTTACTAATCAAAGTACCAAAAGTTATTACCGTGTTGATTAGTAAAGCGAGAAAAAGTCATATCCAACTATATCGGACATCACGTGACCTGGGTCACCTGTATAGCGAGCGTTATATGGCCATGCAGATCTATATAGAAATGCACGGGCGTGTTATAGATATTTATGATATGTGATAAATTAAATCGTGTTCATAAAAATGTGCTGCTATGTTGTAAAAGTATGATAAATTACCAACATTTTGATACCATTTTTAATAGATATTGAATCTGGGAAATTACTTCCAATTTGATTTGAAAAAATGTTAATAATACTGACAAAATTCATATGGCTACTGTGTGAAAATGTCATCATTTTTTAAAACTACCCTATTTTGATCGCAAATAACTTTTTTATTTTTAACTATGGTGAAAATGTGCTGCCCATGTGAATATCTTGAAACATGGAACTTTAAGATTGTATAAACTATATGAGATGTTGAAAATGAGAAATTACTTCCAAATCGATTTGAAAATGATAGAATTTTGTCTATTTTAACGATTGTGAGGTCGAATGAAACTTTGTTTTGGCGGTAAAATTCAAATTTTGAAATATAACTATTAAATTGAAACCAGTTAATCATAGCATAAATCTAAGAATTGTGGATAAAAACCTATACAATGATTATATAGTAGAATGATAATTTACATCTTATGCTAAGATCAATTACTAGTACATATTTTTTTCTACTAGTTATAATGTTAAACAAACAACACTATTTCTCTTTTCAATCTTTTTTTTGTAATTTTTATTCTACAGGTTTTCCGTTTTTATTAATCATTTTAAAGTTAATGTAAGAGTGTAAAGGTAGAATTAATTTCTTATACAGGTGATCGACCTTGTTTATTAGACCTCCACCCGTTCAGGTATTACAATATACATGTCATTCAATTAACATCCTGCCTGTCGCGCGTCTCACAGCGGGAATTACTTCAACTAGTCGAGCCACCTTGAACCCAATAAAATCAAAGCAGTGTGCCAGGTGAAATTTTTCCTGTATATTGCAAATTATAAAAATTAGACTACATCTCTAGGTGTCTATGTATACAATAAGACACCCCCTAAATACGCGATTTTTTACTAAAACATACTTTAAAATAATATACACGTATATTCATCCAAGTAAATAAATGGATGTATATTTTTAGATAAGATAATAAAAAAAAATACGATTAAGATTTAAATCAATTAATTTAGTAAAATAATAGAAATATTTGGAATGAGAGCAAGCGATAGCTGTTACCAGTTCAAGGTAATTCGGCAACCAGTATTTCGTGTTTGAGCAGAGTTATGTAACTTGATTATGACCGATATAGTTGGATATGACCACCTGAGAAAATTACTGTCATTAGACTGGAGATTGAGGATTAAGGAAAGGTCTTTAGTTTCTTTGTATAAATTTTGGCCTCAGTTTTCAAGCATTGTATCTGTTAGGGTACGTGTTCTGTAATATTAATTTTTAAAAATCCAGGATGCGGATTGTGAACAGCCTTATTATGGATAAAATATCGCCGACGGGACATTAAGCAAACAACAATCAATCGATCTACAACATCAAGGGCAGGTGCCCGTTGCAACTACATTTGTCATGATTTAGAAAATGAAATCCCCCCTGGTAAATTTAATTTGTATAAATTTCGGTTCATTTTCTTTAGAATGAAAAGTGAAAAATAGTATATGACATGAATAAATATAGAATACTTATATTACTTCCTAGAAAATTAATGAACGCGGACCTGATAGAAGCCACCCAACAAACGGCGTTTCAATATTTGACAGTTGGTTTTGTAAAGTTGAAATATTATTTGAAATCATTTCACAATTTAATCGTGATTTTATTGACAAAATTGAGAAAAAAAATAAAACAATTTTAGTATAATTAGGTCGAGTCCAGAAAAAGAAACTCACATCAAGTTTGCATTGCAGATGGCCTGAACATTCAGGGCATGGTACCCCTTTCGGAAAACAAAAGACTGCTCATCTTCCACTTGTCTGATTATGAGTATAAGGGTTCCGTCTATTGCTCCTACTACATTGGGCATACCTGCAATCTGATGGAAATCTTCTTTGACCTCCCTTAAATTTTTCTGGTTGAAGCCAAACTGGATCTTTCCCACCAAAGTTGATACCAATTCATCAGTGACGCTCTCTATAACCCTTGACACAGAAGATTTACTGATGCCATGAATGCCACCGATCTCCGATAAAAATCCTCCTTTTGCGTAAAACCTCAGTGTGGTGAGAATCTGCAGAAGAGGGGAAATGGCGTGATTCCTCAATGAGGGTCTCTCCAGTCTCGGACCTACCATGTCTACCAGTTCAAAAATAGAGCCTCTTGTTAGACGATACCTTTGAATTATCTCCACATCGTCAAGACTATCCATCACCTTGGTGCGATCTCTAAATACTCTTTGTCGTCTCAGCGATCTCCGGTTGTTTGCGTTTAAGATTTGAACAAGTGTAGCCATTTTTGAAACTAACGCTTAAAGCGAGAGGGTCATGTACACGTTAATAGCGATTGCTATTTGCACGCTAACTGCGATCGTCGTTAATAGCGATTGTTTTATAAAACGGATTATTAGCGATGCGATTAGTTAACGATTGAACGCTAGCTAACGATCGTTTTATGAAACGGCACCCAGCACTAACAATAGCATGACGTCACAACTGTGTTTTGATTGTGCATCTTGTCTATTTTACTTCCATGGTTTGACATAGAGGCTTAGTATTATCGTCCTTTACCGGATTCTACCCATGCTAAATAGATCTTTGGCAACGTGACGGGTGTGCTATAGAAAGCAGGAATTGCTTACTCTTCCGGAGCACCTGAGTTCACTCTCGTTTCGACTTGTTCAAGTTGCTGATTACAGTTTCAATTGGTTGTATATTTGTTTTTTGTTTATTTTGTGATTTTTGTTGTTGTTTTATGATTGTGTCCTTGTCTTTCCGCATTAACGATATTTGATTATCCCATTGGTACATTTGCTTCGTCGATACTTTCTTAGCTTTTTTATGTTGAATAATATTTTCTAGTAATATATAATAATTTTCTTAATATGCTATTTATTTATCTTTTTAACTTCTTAATCTAGTCAAACAAACCATGACATCCAAGTGAACTAAGTTATATCTTTCGATGTGAACAAGGTTAAAGGTTATTCATTACATGCATTTTCGGTAAAAAGCTCATCGGACCTTGTGTTAACTAAATATATGTGCCGAACTGAAATAAAGTGTTCGTATTCGTATAATTACAAAGAGACCAACAAAATATTACAGGTTGTCTTATATTTGTCTTTTAAATTTTGGCCTGTAATAAACCTTTTAAAAGTTAAATGGTTGAATGTAATCTTCTGAGTCAGAAAGGGCATTTATAAAATATTATATGTAGATAGTAAAATATGTCGACTTCCACGAAGATTAAATGGCAGTTTCTGTTCAAAGAACCTATTTTCCCTCATTTTTCATTACTAATTATGACAACTTAACAATTGTATTATGTTGACTTAATAAAGTAGCATGTTGACATATTTCGGATATTATGTCGACTTAATTATGTGATATGTGATGGCAGATATATGCCACCATAGTTACGTTTATTATTTTTATCTATCTACCTGCAGGGTGCTTAAAATATATGCAATGAAACACATACATCCTTGTCTTTCTGCATTAACGATATTTGATTATCCCATTGGTACATTTGCTTCTTCGATACTTTCTTAGCTTTTTTATGTTGAATAATATTTTCTTGTAATATATGATAATTTTCTTAATACGCTATTTATTTATCTTTTTAACTTCTTAATCTAGTCAAACAAACCATGACATCCTGTAACACATATACAATGTAACACATACCATATACCTCTATCGAAGTCGATCAGTTCAGGTTACTTGAGTGATCTTCAGATAGGGACGTTTAAAAATATTGGGAAAGAATTCAGACCTGATTTTTTTTTAATCCCAAACGCTATTTCTTGGACTGCAATTAAACATTTTGCTAACTCTTTTTTATTTTTATTGCTTCGCATCATATAACGTTTCTTGTTTTGTTATCTTTTTTTATTGAGAGCGTCTCAATTACAACACGTGGATTGCATAATTGTGATCCGGAAATATATACCGACTTTGAGTCCGAGTATTATTGTGTCTATTACTTTTTCTAGGGGTTGGAAACTTGGTCCTGTGTTGTTGAGTGAACTGGTTAAGTGCGTCGGTGCTTGTTTGTTTTTGGTTCTGTGTTGTTGAGTGAACTGGTTGGGTATGTCGTCGCTTGTTTATTTTTTGTTGTGAGTTGTTGAGTGAACTGGTTGGGTGTGTCGTTGCTTGTTTGTTTATGGTTTTGTGGAATTGAGTGAACTGGTTGGTGGGTCGTTGCTTGTTTGTTTTTCGGTAATCATGCGTTTGAGTGAACTAGCTTCGTCGCTAATTTGGTTTTGATTGTGTTTTGTTGAATGAACTGGTTGGTTGCGTCGTTGCTTGCTTGTTTTTGTTCTGTGTTGCTAAGGAAACTGGCTTGGTGCGTCGTTGCTTTCTTGTTTTTGTTCTTTGTTGTTAAGTGAACTGGTTGCGTGCGTCGATGCTTGCTTGTTCTTGGTTCTGTATTGTTGAGTGAACTAGTTGGGTACTTCTCTTCTTCTGGTGAAGATGGTGTTAGGAATGGTGTCAAAAGCCATGGTTTCAAAGGATATCCAGAATCCCCAAGAAGCCATCCTTCTACATTCAGCCTTTGGAACTCATCATTCAACTCGCAACTATTCCAAATGAAGCTGTCATGAGTGCTACCTGGCCATTTTGCTACTACATTAGTAAACCTAAAAAATACAAAATATACTGAATATTACTATTACAAGAGACTACTTCATTTGAATTGTATTTGTATTCATCTAATGCAAGTTTGCATTGATATCTTATGAATGATTTTATTTCTCAAGAAATGTAAAACATTTGATTTCTTTTGAAATATGACTTCAGTATGTTAAACAGGTCTTCGATCACAAGTACCGAAATAAGGTCTGTTAGGTATCAACTTCCTGTTTACTGACTTCCTCAATTTTCAACATAACTGGTAAATTGTTGAAATGTTTCTTAGAGGGACTTGAATTGGGAATAAAAAGATAAGGCCTACCAGATATCTACGTCCTTTTTACTGACTCAATAAGGGAGTAGCGAGGGTATACTGAGTGGGCAGTGGTTCACAGACTCCTTGTTTTAACTTACTATATAAAGGTGTACGTGAATGTGCCAAAAAATAGGTAGGTTCATTTGAAAATTTATTTTAAAATGCTAGTATTTTACGACTTTTGTATATTATTGGGTATACTTTTTAATCTTCATTGAAAAAGGTCTGGTCTCATATAAATATGGGTTATGTTTTGTCCATTTTTTATATAGATATGCCCCATGAAATTCTGCTTCAACAACAAATCCTCATCCCTTATTATATTTGGCAATAATTAAAAGCTAATATATGTGTTCAATTAATGAAACCTGAGAAAGTTATAACTATTTTTGCCGGATTTCACGGAGTGAAAAATCCGGGTTATAAAATGGTGAATGTCGGGCGGGGAGAAAAATTTTCGTTACAGTTTTCTCAGCAACTATCAATCACAGCCACTTGATATTTGGTATACAGCATCAGGGTGGGGTCCGATAACGTGGGATTCGATGTTAGGTCTGTCGCTCACCTACTTCCTGTTAAACGATATCCTGCCATTTTTTACTTTGACAGGTTTTTTTTTATTATTGTCTCAGATGAAACTAATAATAGATAATTTTGCAGTTTACAGAATAAACTGATATGGGTAATAAAAAAAAAGGTGTGAGACTTGTGGAAAATTGTCATATTTCTTGATTTCTTGTTTTTGTATCATATCAAAATAACCATGCTGCCGGTCGCCAGAAACCTTGCTTACAAAAGACCTCAAAAGCCGGTTATTATTTTTTTATTTACTAATCAAAGTACCAAAAGTTATTACCGTGTTGATTAGTAAAGCGAGAAAAAGTCATATCCAACTATATCGGACATCACGTGACCTGGGTCACCTGTATAGCGAGCGTTATATGGCCATGCAGATCTATATAGAAATGCACGGGCGTGTTATAGATATTTATGATATGTGATAAATTAAATCGTGTTCATAAAAATGTGCTGCTATGTTGTAAAAGTATGATAAATTACCAACATTTTGATACCATTTTTAATAGATATTGAATCTGGGAAATTACTTCCAATTTGATTTGAAAAAATGTTAATAATACTGACAAAATTCATATGGCTACTGTGTGAAAATGTCATCATTTTTTAAAACTACCCTATTTTGATCGCAAATAACTTTTTTATTTTTAACTATGGTGAAAATGTGCTGCCCATGTGAATATCTTGAAACATGGAACTTTAAGATTGTATAAACTATATGAGATGTTGAAAATGAGAAATTACTTCCAAATCGATTTGAAAATGATAGAATTTTGTCTATTTTAACGATTGTGAGGTCGAATGAAACTTTGTTTTGGCGGTAAAATTCAAATTTTGAAATATAACTATTAAATTGAAACCAGTTAATCATAGCATAAATCTAAGAATTGTGGATAAAAACCTATACAATGATTATATAGTAGAATGATAATTTACATCTTATGCTAAGATCAATTACTAGTACATATTTTTTTCTACTAGTTATAATGTTAAACAAACAACACTATTTCTCTTTTCAATCTTTTTTTTGTAATTTTTATTCTACAGGTTTTCCGTTTTTATTAATCATTTTAAAGTTAATGTAAGAGTGTAAAGGTAGAATTAATTTCTTATACAGGTGATCGACCTTGTTTATTAGACCTCCACCCGTTCAGGTATTACAATATACATGTCATTCAATTAACATCCTGCCTGTCGCGCGTCTCACAGCGGGAATTACTTCAACTAGTCGAGCCACCTTGAACCCAATAAAATCAAAGCAGTGTGCCAGGTGAAATTTTTCCTGTATATTGCAAATTATAAAAATTAGACTACATCTCTAGGTGTCTATGTATACAATAAGACACCCCCTAAATACGCGATTTTTTACTAAAACATACTTTAAAATAATATACACGTATATTCATCCAAGTAAATAAATGGATGTATATTTTTAGATAAGATAATAAAAAAAAATACGATTAAGATTTAAATCAATTAATTTAGTAAAATAATAGAAATATTTGGAATGAGAGCAAGCGATAGCTGTTACCAGTTCAAGGTAATTCGGCAACCAGTATTTCGTGTTTGAGCAGAGTTATGTAACTTGATTATGACCGATATAGTTGGATATGACCACCTGAGAAAATTACTGTCATTAGACTGGAGATTGAGGATTAAGGAAAGGTCTTTAGTTTCTTTGTATAAATTTTGGCCTCAGTTTTCAAGCATTGTATCTGTTAGGGTACGTGTTCTGTAATATTAATTTTTAAAAATCCAGGATGCGGATTGTGAACAGCCTTATTATGGATAAAATATCGCCGACGGGACATTAAGCAAACAACAATCAATCGATCTACAACATCAAGGGCAGGTGCCCGTTGCAACTACATTTGTCATGATTTAGAAAATGAAATCCCCCCTGGTAAATTTAATTTGTATAAATTTCGGTTCATTTTCTTTAGAATGAAAAGTGAAAAATAGTATATGACATGAATAAATATAGAATACTTATATTACTTCCTAGAAAATTAATGAACGCGGACCTGATAGAAGCCACCCAACAAACGGCGTTTCAATATTTGACAGTTGGTTTTGTAAAGTTGAAATATTATTTGAAATCATTTCACAATTTAATCGTGATTTTATTGACAAAATTGAGAAAAAAAATAAAACAATTTTAGTATAATTAGGTCGAGTCCAGAAAAAGAAACTCACATCAAGTTTGCATTGCAGATGGCCTGAACATTCAGGGCATGGTACCCCTTTCGGAAAACAAAAGACTGCTCATCTTCCACTTGTCTGATTATGAGTATAAGGGTTCCGTCTATTGCTCCTACTACATTGGGCATACCTGCAATCTGATGGAAATCTTCTTTGACCTCCCTTAAATTTTTCTGGTTGAAGCCAAA
Source organism: Arcuatula senhousia (assembly GCA_963971305.1). Taxonomy (NCBI): domain Eukaryota; kingdom Metazoa; phylum Mollusca; class Bivalvia; order Mytilida; family Mytilidae; genus Arcuatula; species Arcuatula senhousia. Next base: position 3,113,758 of record OZ020317.1, on the reverse strand, counting down.
CTGGATCTTTCCCACCAAAGTTGATACCAATTCATCAGTGACGCTCTCTATAACCCTTGACACAGAAGATTTACTGATGCCATGAATGCCACCGATCTCCGATAAAAATCCTCCTTTTGCGTAAAACCTCAGTGTGGTGAGAATCTGCAGAAGAGGGGAAATGGCGTGATTCCTCAATGAGGGTCTCTCCAGTCTCGGACCTACCATGTCTACCAGTTCAAAAATAGAGCCTCTTGTTAGACGATACCTTTGAATTATCTCCACATCGTCAAGACTATCCATCACCTTGGTGCGATCTCTAAATACTCTTTGTCGTCTCAGCGATCTCCGGTTGTTTGCGTTTAAGATTTGAACAAGTGTAGCCATTTTTGAAACTAACGCTTAAAGCGAGAGGGTCATGTACACGTTAATAGCGATTGCTATTTGCACGCTAACTGCGATCGTCGTTAATAGCGATTGTTTTATAAAACGGATTATTAGCGATGCGATTAGTTAACGATTGAACGCTAGCTAACGATCGTTTTATGAAACGGCACCCAGCACTAACAATAGCATGACGTCACAACTGTGTTTTGATTGTGCATCTTGTCTATTTTACTTCCATGGTTTGACATAGAGGCTTAGTATTATCGTCCTTTACCGGATTCTACCCATGCTAAATAGATCTTTGGCAACGTGACGGGTGTGCTATAGAAAGCAGGAATTGCTTACTCTTCCGGAGCACCTGAGTTCACTCTCGTTTCGACTTGTTCAAGTTGCTGATTACAGTTTCAATTGGTTGTATATTTGTTTTTTGTTTATTTTGTGATTTTTGTTGTTGTTTTATGATTGTGTCCTTGTCTTTCCGCATTAACGATATTTGATTATCCCATTGGTACATTTGCTTCGTCGATACTTTCTTAGCTTTTTTATGTTGAATAATATTTTCTAGTAATATATAATAATTTTCTTAATATGCTATTTATTTATCTTTTTAACTTCTTAATCTAGTCAAACAAACCATGACATCCAAGTGAACTAAGTTATATCTTTCGATGTGAACAAGGTTAAAGGTTATTCATTACATGCATTTTCGGTAAAAAGCTCATCGGACCTTGTGTTAACTAAATATATGTGCCGAACTGAAATAAAGTGTTCGTATTCGTATAATTACAAAGAGACCAACAAAATATTACAGGTTGTCTTATATTTGTCTTTTAAATTTTGGCCTGTAATAAACCTTTTAAAAGTTAAATGGTTGAATGTAATCTTCTGAGTCAGAAAGGGCATTTATAAAATATTATATGTAGATAGTAAAATATGTCGACTTCCACGAAGATTAAATGGCAGTTTCTGTTCAAAGAACCTATTTTCCCTCATTTTTCATTACTAATTATGACAACTTAACAATTGTATTATGTTGACTTAATAAAGTAGCATGTTGACATATTTCGGATATTATGTCGACTTAATTATGTGATATGTGATGGCAGATATATGCCACCATAGTTACGTTTATTATTTTTATCTATCTACCTGCAGGGTGCTTAAAATATATGCAATGAAACACATACATCCTTGTCTTTCTGCATTAACGATATTTGATTATCCCATTGGTACATTTGCTTCTTCGATACTTTCTTAGCTTTTTTATGTTGAATAATATTTTCTTGTAATATAATATAATTTTCTTAATACGCTATTTATTTATCTTTTTAACTTCTTAATCTAGTCAAACAAACCATGACATCCTGTAACACATATACAATGTAACACATACCATATACCTCTATCGAAGTCGATCAGTTCAGGTTACTTGAGTGATCTTCAGATAGGGACGTTTAAAAATATTGGGAAAGAATTCAGACCTGATTTTTTTTTAATCCCAAACGCTATTTCTTGGACTGCAATTAAACATTTTGCTAACTCTTTTTTATTTTTATTGCTTCGCATCATATAACGTTTCTTGTTTTGTTATCTTTTTTTATTGAGAGCGTCTCAATTACAACACGTGGATTGCATAATTGTGATCCGGAAATATATACCGACTTTGAGTCCGAGTATTATTGTGTCTATTACTTTTTCTAGGGGTTGGAAACTTGGTCCTGTGTTGTTGAGTGAACTGGTTAAGTGCGTCGGTGCTTGTTTGTTTTTGGTTCTGTGTTGTTGAGTGAACTGGTTGGGTATGTCGTCGCTTGTTTATTTTTTGTTGTGAGTTGTTGAGTGAACTGGTTGGGTGTGTCGTTGCTTGTTTGTTTATGGTTTTGTGGAATTGAGTGAACTGGTTGGTGGGTCGTTGCTTGTTTGTTTTTCGGTAATCATGCGTTTGAGTGAACTAGCTTCGTCGCTAATTTGGTTTTGATTGTGTTTTGTTGAATGAACTGGTTGGTTGCGTCGTTGCTTGCTTGTTTTTGTTCTGTGTTGCTAAGGAAACTGGCTTGGTGCGTCGTTGCTTTCTTGTTTTTGTTCTTTGTTGTTAAGTGAACTGGTTGCGTGCGTCGATGCTTGCTTGTTCTTGGTTCTGTATTGTTGAGTGAACTAGTTGGGTACTTCTCTTCTTCTGGTGAAGATGGTGTTAGGAATGGTGTCAAAAGCCATGGTTTCAAAGGATATCCAGAATCCCCAAGAAGCCATCCTTCTACATTCAGCCTTTGGAACTCATCATTCAACTCGCAACTATTCCAAATGAAGCTGTCATGAGTGCTACCTGGCCATTTTGCTACTACATTAGTAAACCTAAAAAATACAAAATATACTGAATATTACTATTACAAGAGACTACTTCATTTGAATTGTATTTGTATTCATCTAATGCAAGTTTGCATTGATATCTTATGAATGATTTTATTTCTCAAGAAATGTAAAACATTTGATTTCTTTTGAAATATGACTTCAGTATGTTAAACAGGTCTTCGATCACAAGTACCGAAATAAGGTCTGTTAGGTATCAACTTCCTGTTTACTGACTTCCTCAATTTTCAACATAACTGGTAAATTGTTGAAATGTTTCTTAGAGGGACTTGAATTGGGAATAAAAAGATAAGGCCTACCAGATATCTACGTCCTTTTTACTGACTCAATAAGGGAGTAGCGAGGGTATACTGAGTGGGCAGTGGTTCACAGACTCCTTGTTTTAACTTACTATATAAAGGTGTACGTGAATGTGCCAAAAAATAGGTAGGTTCATTTGAAAATTTATTTTAAAATGCTAGTATTTTACTACTTTTGTATATTATTGGGTATACTTTTTAATCTTCATTGAAAAAGGTCTGGTCTCATATAAATATGGGTTATGTTTTTTCCGTTTTTATATAGATATGCCCCATGAAATTCTGCTTCAACAACAAATCCTCATCCCTTATTATATTTGGCAATAATTAAAAGCTAATATATGTGTTCAATTAATGAAACCTGAGAAAGTTATAACTATTTTTGCCGGATTTCACGGAGTGAAAAATCCGGGTTATAAAATGGTGAATGTCGGGCGGGGAGAAAAATTTTCGTTACAGTTTTCTCAGCAACTATCAATCACAGCCACTTGATATTTGGTATACAGCATCAGGGTGGGGTCCGATAACGTGGGATTCGATGTTAGGTCTGTCGCTCACCTACTTCCTGTTAAACGATATCCTGCCATTTTTGACTTTGACAGGTTTTTTTTTATTATTGTCTCAGATGAAACTAATAATAGATAATTTTGCAGTTTACAGAATAAACTGATATGGGTAATAAAAAAAAGGTGTGAGACTTGTGGAAAATTGTCATATTTCTTGATTTCTTGTTTTTGTATCATATCAAAATAACCATGCTGCCGGTCGCCAGAAACCTTGCTTACAAAAGACCTCAAAAGCCGGTTATTATTTTTTTATTTACTAATCAAAGTACCAAAAGTTATTACCGTGTTGATTAGTAAAGCGAGAAAAAGTACCACCTGAGAAAATTACTGTCATTAGACTGGAGATTGAGGATTAAGGAAAGGTCTTTAGTTTCTTTGTATAAATTTTGGCCTCAGTTTTCAAGCATTGTATCTGTTAGGGTACGTGTTCTGTAATATTAATTTTTAAAAATCCAGGATGCGGATTGTGAACAGCCTTATTATGGATAAAATATCGCCGACGGGACATTAAGCAAACAACAATCAATCGATCTACAACATCAAGGGCAGGTGCCCGTTGCAACTACATTTGTCATGATTTAGAAAATGAAATCCCCCCTGGTAAATTTAATTTGTATAAATTTCGGTTCATTTTTTTTAGAATGAAAAGTGAAAAATAGTATATGACATGAATAAATATAGAATACTAATATTACTTCCTAGAAAATTAATGAACGCGGACCTGATAGAAGCCACCCAACAAACGGCGTTTCAATATTTGACAGTTGGTTTTGTAAAGTTGAAATATTATTTGAAATCATTTCACAATTTAATCGTGATTTTATTGACAAAATTGAGAAAAAAAAGTAAAACAATTTTAGTATAATTAGGTCGAGTCCAGAAAAAGAAACTCACATCAAGTTTGCATTGCAGATGGCCTGAACATTCAGGGCATGGTACCCCTTTCGGAAAACAAAAGACTGCTCATCTTCCACTTGTCTGATTATGAGTATAAGGGTTCCGTCTATTGCTCCTACTACATTGGGCATACCTGCAATCTGATGGAAATCTTCTTTGACCTCCCTTAAATTTTTCTGGTTGAAGCCAAACTGGATCTTTCCCACCAAAGTTGATACCAATTCATCAGTGACGCTCTCTATAACCCTTGACACAGAAGATTTACTGATGCCATGAATGCCACCGATCTCCGATAAAAATCCTCCTTTTGCGTAAAACCTCAGTGTGGTGAGAATCTGCAGAAGAGGGGAAATGGCGTGATTCCTCAATGAGGGTCTCTCCAGTCTCGGACCTACCATGTCTACCAGTTCAAAAATAGAGCCTCTTGTTAGACGATACCTTTGAATTATCTCCACATCGTCAAGACTATCCATCACCTTGGTGCGATCTCTAAATACTCTTTGTCGTCTCAGCGATCTCCGGTTGTTTGCGTTTAAGATTTGAACAAGTGTAGCCATTTTTGAAACTAACGCTTAAAGCGAGAGGGTCATGTACACGTTAATAGCGATTGCTATTTGCACGCTAACTGCGATCGTCGTTAATAGCGATTGTTTTATAAAACGGATTATTAGCGATGCGATTAGTTAACGATTGAACGCTAGCTAACGATCGTTTTATGAAACGGCACCCAGCACTAACAATAGCATGACGTCACAACTGTGTTTTGATTGTGCATCTTGTCTATTTTACTTCCATGGTTTGACATAGAGGCTTAGCATTATCGTCCTTTACCGGATTCTACCCATGCTAAATAGATCTTTGGCAACGTGACGGGTGTGCTATAGAAAGCAGGAATTGCTTACTCTTCCGGAGCACCTGAGTTCACTCTCGTTTCGACTTGTTCAAGTTGCTGATTACAGTTTCAATTGGTTGTATATTTGTTTTTTGTTTATTTTGTGATTTTTGTTGTTGTTTTATGATTGTGTCCTTGTCTTTCCGCATTAACGATATTTGATTATCCCATTGGTACATTTGCTTCGTCGATACTTTCTTAGCTTTTTTATGTTGAATAATATTTTCTAGTAATATATAATAATTTTCTTAATATGCTATTTATTTATCTTTTTAACTTCTTAATCTAGTCAAACAAACCATGACATCCAAGTGAACTAAGTTATATCTTTCGATGTGAACAAGGTTAAAGGTTATTCATTACATGCATTTTCGGTAAAAAGCTCATCGGACCTTGTGTTAACTAAATATATGTGCCGAACTGAAATAAAGTGTTCGTATTCGTATAATTACAAAGAGACCAACAAAATATTACAGGTTGTCTTATATTTGTCTTTTAAATTTTGCCTGTAATAAACCTTTTAAAAGTTAAATGGTTGAATGTAATCTTCTGAGTCAGAAAGGGCATTTATAAAATATTATATGTAGATAGTAAAATATGTCGACTTCCACGAAGATTAAATGGCAGTTTCTGTTCAAAGAACCTATTTTCCCTCATTTTTCATTACTAATTATGACAACTTAACAATTGTATTATGTTGACTTAATAAAGTAGCATGTTGACATATTTCGGATATTATGTCGACTTAATTATGTGATATGTGATGGCAGATATATGCCACCATAGTTACGTTTATTATTTTTATCTATCTACCTGCAGGGTGCTTAAAATATATGCAATGAAACACATACATCCTTGTCTTTCAGCATTAACGATATTTGATTATCCCATTGGTACATTTGCTTCTTCGATACTTTCTTAGCTTTTTTATGTTGAATAATATTTTCTTGTAATATATGATAATTTTCTTAATACGCTATTTATTTATCTTTTTAACTTCTTAATCTAGTCAAACAAACCATGACATCCTGTAACACATATACAATGTAACACATACCATATACCTCTATCGAAGTCGATCAGTTCAGGTTACTTGAGTGATCTTCAGATAGGGACGTTTAAAAATATTGGGAAAGAATTCAGACCTGATTTTTTTTTAATCCCAAACGCTATTTCTTGGACTGCAATTAAACATTTTGCTAACTCTTTTTTATTTTTATTGCTTCGCATCATATAACGTTTCTTGTTTTGTTATCTTTTTTTATTGAGAGCGTCTCAATTACAACACGTGGATTGCATAATTGTGATCCGGAAATATATACCGACTTTGAGTCCGAGTATTATTGTGTCTATTACTTTTTCTAGGGGTTGGAAACTTGGTCCTGTGTTGTTGAGTGAACTGGTTAAGTGCGTCGGTGCTTGTTTGTTTTTGGTTCTGTGTTGTTGAGTGAACTGGTTGGGTATGTCGTCGCTTGTTTATTTTTTGTTGTGAGTTGTTGAGTGAACTGGTTGGGTGTGTCGTTGCTTGTTTGTTTATGGTTTTGTGGAATTGAGTGAACTGGTTGGTGGGTCGTTGCTTGTTTGTTTTTCGGTAATCATGCGTTTGAGTGAACTAGCTTCGTCGCTAATTTGGTTTTGATTGTGTTTTGTTGAATGAACTGGTTGGTTGCGTCGTTGCTTGCTTGTTTTTGTTCTGTGTTGCTAAGGAAACTGGCTTGGTGCGTCGTTGCTTTCTTGTTTTTGTTCTTTGTTGTTAAGTGAACTGGTTGCGTGCGTCGATGCTTGCTTGTTCTTGGTTCTGTATTGTTGAGTGAACTAGTTGGGTGCTTCGTTGCTTGCTTGTTTTTGTTCCGTGCTGCTAAGTGAACTGGTTGTCTTCGTTGCTGCTTGTTTGTTTTGGTTCCGTATTGTTGAGTCAACTGGTTTGGTGTGTCGTTGCTTGTTTGTTTTTGGTTCTGGGTTGAGTTAACTGGTTGTGTTCGTTGCTGCTTGTTTGTTTTTAGTTCTGTTTGGTTCTGTATTGTTGAGTCAACTGGTTAGGTGTGTCGTTGTTTGTTTGTTTTTGGTTCTGTGTTGTTGAGTCAACTGGTTGAGTGCGTTGTTGCTTGCTTGTTTTTGGTTGAACTGGTTGGGTTCTTGTTTAAAATCATTTTAATTATTAAGCTTCTTTTCTTATTTGCGATGTATTGTTCTAGAGACAGTTGTCATATAAAAAATCTCAGGAAATTTAGCATTTTCACATTTGAAAATCTGAGTTTTAAACATTTTGTCATTTTGAGTAATTTATGTCATACATGTCATATACTGTTCAAAATGAATTCGGCCACTATGACTTTTTAGAATTAGAAAGGTGAAAAGAATCATGTTTTCTCGCGAAAAGTAAACAATTAAAGGTAAAAGTCAACAAAACATGTCATGATTTAATACCTGGGATTAAATGACTTAATTGTAACTAATCTTCTTCAATTCTTTTGAAGTGTTTAATTGAGTATTTATACTTTGATTTCACTTTAAACGGATCCCTTTATTCTTACATATCATTTAACTCTTGTTTAGGTTAGCAATACAGATGAATAATTTGGTTGTTTTGGGTTTATCATAAAACTGATTGGTGTGATTCAATATTGCACCTAAAATGGTCGTATTTTGTAATCTAAAATTTGTAAAGTATGAATTTAAACAAGTACACTGGCAACCCAAGATAGGAGCGGTTAATAATTTTATGATACAAAAACACTAGAAATATGGAAAAATGTTTATCATTAGACTGTTGTCTACCATTTTATCTTTTGTTAAAATCGTACACAAAAATAAACTAATGAGACCGCCTTAAGATTTCCATGCGTTAACCATAGCTTGTAATACCCCGTGAACAAGGTCACAGAGCATATAATTTGTGTACGCCTAGCTGTCTGGAAAGAGTGGACTGTGTGTGCTGGAAATGTTTGGGCCTTATCAAAGTGCCACGCCGCTTCATCTTAGAAAAGACCTCTATATGTGAACCGCCATGGCAGCACAACATATGGATTTCCACCCTAACTATCACTCAATTTTCTCTTTTCCAGTGTTACTGTCTTTCACATCTCATCCCCATGAGTACATGTATATTAACGCTTCAAAGAAATAAATTATTTTGTGTTATTTTTACGCATTTTTGCTTTCATGGAATTTTATCAGCTTGTCAACATCAATGAAAAGAGGCCTAAATTGCTAAGCATTCTATATCTAAAATAATAAATAAAATAGCATCAAAACAATATAACAAATGTGCATTGGTAAAACATTTAAAATGCTCGTTAATGAGTATGCAAAGTATGTCAATGCTCGTTATATTATGGGACTAAAACATTGCACAATCGCTTGGTATTTGATTAATCTTGCACCATTGTCATGCACCACTTTTTGGTTATAAAAATACAGATATAAAAATCCCCCGATACAAATACTATATCAATGTAAGCCAATCCCTTCGATTAGTCCGAAAACGAAAAGTGAAGGGCATAGTTCATGGAGTTTGCGAAGAGATCTTGCGGGTTTTTTTTCTTCTTCAGAGCTTCGTTATCCGGTCTTCGTCCACTTCTTGGATAACACTGTCATACAATTTTCCACAGGAATAATTTCCATTGTTATCCGAAATGAAACTTTGACCCATAAAATCACTAGAATATAATATGTCCGTTAAAGAGCTAAGGTCCGATAAATTGTCTAGTTTAAAATCTTCTGTACCCTTCCAAGTCGACACGTCTTTTTCATGGTTTCGAGGGTTGCTTTCATTAATCGTTCTGAGATCGTAGAGATTATTAGAATGATTTTGCATCGGAGATCGAGAAAACATTGAGAGTTTTGTGTCATCAGAGTAAGGCGATGTCAAAATATCATTATGACTGACTTCTGGTGTAGGAGACATCCATGTCTCTTTCCAGTAATTGTTTTTCTTGAAATCGTGATGAGTATGTTCGTATGTTTCTGTGTCGTCTTCGTTCATTTTCGGTATAGATGACATTGATGTGCATGATGTAGATCTAACACACGATTCGTCTTCGGTAGATATGGAGACCTGGTGTAATTTCACCGACTTCATAGACTCGTCGGTTTCGTCGGTACACACGGATGTTTCTTCAACTGAACGTTTTCGAGTATCACGTTTGCTTGAAACACTTTCGCGTCTAGAATAAGAAAATAGATTTGTTACAGTTCTTCTTTGGATTGGTAACGAGAGACGTATGCTGGAGTTACGCCGCATGGGGAAATTCCCTATTGAGTTATATTTGCCGGTTTCCTCTGTTTTATTGAGTAACATTGTGGCAACCTTTGGTTCGATCTTGATGTGATAGCTGTGTCTCCTGACCAGTTTAGATTGTTTTGCCTCTACCATTTCAAACATTGAATGGCTATTTGGTGTTGGTCTTGTACGAATGACATCTCTACTTTGACTAGGTTTACTCCAACCGAACACATTTTCGGCAGAAATTCAGAGACAATATTCAGAATCCGGCTTAAGGTTTTTAACGTCATACGACGTTCCTTGGCAACAGTTTGTTATTACTTTCCATCGTTTCAATGATTCATTATAAAGTTATACACGGTAAGCTAAAATTTCGTCAACTCTTTGTCCTTGGGGTGGCGACCAGACAACAGTTAGGGAATTGTGGGTAATATTCGTCAATGACGGTGTTCCTTCCGGCGGTGAAAGCTTTCCTGCAAAATAAATAAAACTGTCATAAACAACAGCATACATGTGACGGATCAGTCACGACAAAGCTAGAGATTTTGATTTTTTTGCAGGAGATTGGACGAAAAAGCAGGAGATTTTCAAGGCTCTTTAAAATTGCAATTCAATGTTAATTGGGACACTAACGTGTGCCAAATACACCTGGCTTCACTGATTAATCTCTTACTGTTTATACAATTATGACAATAAACCTTCAATTAACACCTTTACCTGTAAAAGTAACGTCTGACTAATTGGTCTAATTGACAAACCCCTAAATCATCGGAAACGTTTTATGACTGAACTATTAAAATGTCTATAATATATGAATTTTGTCAAATCTTGAAATAGCGGGAGATGCCACCAAAAAAAACGGGAGAACGGGAGATCGATCAAAAAGTCGACAGATTCTGTCTCCCGACGGAAGAATCACATGTATGCAAGAGGAATTTTTTTTTCGCAGAAACATTCCATTTTATCAAGTTACTTGTAATACTCGGGGATAACAAGCCTTCTTAAATTGTGGATGGAAAACTTTTGTCCATTTTATGTCAAATCGATATTATGTTTGACTATTAATGTCAAAAGTCGGTTAACAAAAAATAGATGAACGACAGATCTGAAATCAAATATCTGTGTTTGGGACCCTATTTTGATTTAGATTTAGATATGCCATATAAGGACATTATATAATATGTTGCTGTAGACATACACAACATTGACAATGATTCAGGTCCACACTTTCACCAACAGTAGAAAACGAACGATATAATCCACTTGTCTCGATGATATGTATCATGGAGTTCTATGAATTGCGTTAAGGTACTAGTATCCTCATATGATTTGGTGTATTTTTAAAAAGATACTATTGTATTCTTAAATTCCTGCATGTATAAATCCATCAAAGTTGCCCAATTGAAATCCAACGTCAAGGTCAAATAAAAATAAAAAACATTGGGCGTGCATGCGCGAAAAAAAAATCCAGGCTCGACTTTTTCCGAAAATAAAAAGGCAGGATGAAGAAAATATCCATAGCGCCCCCTCCCCCATAAAAATCAAATGGTAGCCTCCTAATCGCTAAATTGTAGCGTAACTTGATTATTTACATATTGCCTTGGACCGAATTGAGGCGCCCCTTGTTTTGCTCGTTCATCGTCCTTATTTTCCATCCCTGATACACTGTTATTCCAGATAGTTCGTCCCACTAAGAAAGTTTAAGTTCATTTTGTTTTCCATATCAATTTGCATGGATTGAATAAAATTATTCAAATTGTCACAGTTTTAAATCTAGCAAATATTTTAATATTTAGACAGTGGTCATTTTTGCGAGAGCAGTTTAATACCAAGCATGGCGAATTCCGCTCTGTCATGGTACATTTAGATGAACATGAAAGGGATTATAAAATAAATATGAAATGATAATGAATAGGTAGAAGTTGAAAACGCTATGCCAATCGGTCTGAAGAGTTGAAATGCCACTGTAAAAATGAAGGGTAGGGAGGATCGGACAATCTAGCCGCCTGCATAAGGGTCCTTTAAGTCCTAATTTTATCGAGACAGGCAGAAGGTTTCTTGAATGTGCGAGGAACGTGACAATTTTCGCACGACGGTGATCCACTATGCGGTCAGATTTTCCGTCTCATAGCCTGTCGACCCCACCATTTTTCACGCCCGGATTTGCCCATTCAATCCCCTTGAGCGCATATCTCAGTCGCTTTGATATAATCTGTGTTCTCAAACTTAAAAAACAAAAAAGTATAAAAAGGGCATTAAAATGTCAGAAATTAAAAAAAATCAAGACAAAACGAAGTAATAAAATAAAGCGCTATAACAGACCACCATCTGTGCGTTAGAAATCTCGTTTTGTCTATATATATAAATGATTGGCATTTTCAATATTTTTGGTAGAGCGCCTCTGATGAGTCTTGAATAGACGAACCGCGCGTCAGGCGTAGCAAAATTTATTGTCTGGAACTTTGTTGTCATTTGTATTTCGAACACACGTGAAGGTTAGCACTGCTGGTAGAGTTTCAATTCCCCGAGGTTAGCCCGCTCCGGCACCAACATTTTTGAGTTGTAGAATACATCAAAGCTTTAAATTATCCGTCTAAATTTCAAAATAGTCTTAACCCTAAGGTTCTTCCTACCCCAGACATAGGTTAAATATCTTAGTAATAATTTGGTTCCCCAGTTTGGTATTTTTGGTTATACTGTTCTATGCTCTTCATAATCATACAGTGTTTGGCATTTTCAATATTTTTGGTAGAGCGTCTCTGATGAGCCTTGAATAGACGAAACGCGCGTCAGGCGAAGCAAAATTTATTGTCTGGAACTTTGTTGTCATTTGTATTTCGAACACACGTGAAGGTTAGCACTGCTGGTGGAGTTTAAATTCCCCGAGGTTAGCCCGCTCCGGCACCAACACTTTTGAAGATTAATACATCAAAGCTTTAAATTATCCGTCTAAATTTCAAAATAGTCTAAACCCTAAGGTTCTTCCTACCCCAGACATAGGTTAAATATCTTAGTAATAATTTGGTTCCCCAGTTTGGTATTTTTGGTTATACTGTTCTATGCTCTTCATAATCATACAGTGTTTGGCATTTTCAATATTTTTGGTAGAGCGCCTCTGATGAGTCTTGAATAGACGAAACGCGCGGCAGGCGTAGCAAAATTTATTGTCTGGAACTTTGTTGTCCTTTGTATTTCGAACACACGTGGAGGTTAGCACTGCTGGTGGAGTTTAAATTCCCCGAGGTTAGCCCGCTCCGGCACCAACACTTTGTTGTCATTTGTATTTCATGATGTCGTTCATAAAATTTCTTGAATGACAACAATAATGTAGAAGCGTTAAAAACTGTGTTAACAATTTTTTGACTGACTTTTTCTGACTTCATCCAGAAAAATTCTAGATATATCCCGAATTGGCATAAGGTCATGTGTAATGAATCGACTTCGAAATGTAAAATTTTTAAGCTTGAGCGAAATAAATACTCAGGCATCCCACAGTTTAGGGGTTTCATCTACTATGGGGGTTTGTGTCACACATAGCTTTTTTAATTAACTATATATATCTCTTGAAATGCCCGACCAAAATCAATTTACTAGTATGTCTTTGTGTTTTTGATATTTGAGATCGATCGGGATGGTTCGGAAATTTTATTATTATCTTTATTACACAGGCAAAAATTCTAGCATAAAATTCATGCGAAATTTGCACGAAATTCGGGTGAAATTTTCGTACGATTTATCAACAATCTGTCTCACAGCAAATGAAACAAGTAACATTTTCCCTGTAAAGAGACTGATATAGCACTATATTATAATGCAATGATGGATTAATCAATATTCAGCCATAACTAAGGGACAAAAATAAATAAACACAACTATTCCATACACCTGACACATCAGTCAGAAAGGTGGTCAGAACGAGACAAAAGAATATGCGCTCTTCAATAAATAAGGTAGAATTTGATTCGGGATGTTTACGTAGTAACTATGGGCATTAAAAAGTTTATTAGAGCAACTTTTAAAATAAAATGTGATATAAGATATGTAAAATGAAAGTAAACAACTTTGGTTTTTTAAATATACAGCGTGAAAAGAGCACATTTCTCATGTTAAGTGATATTATGGGGTCTGATTTCCTTTGTGACAAATAAAACATCATGCTCCTAAAAATCTGAAAAAATATATCCAACAGATAAGACTTCATTCTTTTTGATAAAAAAATCCTGAACCCGTCGCTATAGCGGTATTGATAAAAATGATTGTCAAAGTTGTGCTAATTTCATAAATTATTTGTGAATCCCCCTTTCTAAATATAGAAATTTCATTCATAGAATAAATAAACATTGAGAGTACCTCATACCACCGTATGGACTCGTGAGCGGATGAAAAGGTGATTCACGTACATGGAAATGGTTAATAACACACTTTGAAAAGGGATAACCGGATTAAAAACAAAACAAGGTATGTTTGAGTATCATTTTTCGTTGCCCATTTCAATTATATATTAAATGCCATGGCTCACGGAACACTTGAAACCGTTCCCTTTCTTAAGATGCATGATATTTTTCAAAAGAATGTTTCAGTTTTCTTCCAACTTAATGACAAAATGATGTTACAAAAAAAAAATAACAATAAAACATATTTTTTTCTAATGAAATCCCACTATTTAAGAATATAAATACACGTGCTTTTAGGAATATGAAATATATCAAAACACAGAAACATACGAACATACTCATCACAATATCTTGACGCAGCGACTGAAAGAATATTCCTTGATACTGTTTTAATTTGTAAATAAATATAGTTTAACTAATAAGTCACATAATATTAGGAATGACATTGTATGTCAAATTAGAAGTGGCGAAATCAAAATTGCGTCGATTAAATCAGTCTCTGAATTACCAAGTATTACAAAAGAGATAGATTTCTCAATCAATACAAGCATTAATTTAATAATTCAAAATCGTCAAAAAGCAGTTTTAGTTTGTTTTTTTTTTTGTTGATTTACTGATAGTTTGTAAAAATTAAGCTATGTAGTATAATTTTAAATGCATAAAAACTACTTTCAAATTAATTTTACGCTGGAATTCAGTAAACTATTTTAGGAAACTCCTGTCCGTGATTGTTGGTAGTTAAGTTTATAGCCAAACGTTAACATCAAGTTTGATAGAAAAGCAAGCTTATTTAAGACAATCAAATAAATTAAACTTCTACGCGTGCTATCTTAATTTCACAGCCTCTTTTCGTTTACCTGATAATTAAATTTATTTCCAAACAGTAACACATATTTATGTAAAGATGTATGTAAACTTATGCAATTAAAGATTGGGTTATTCATGTTGTTGTCGCCTCATGTATATGCAACAATTGATTTAAAAATATTTTATGAGAATAAAAAACAAATATGTAACAAATTTCGCTTTATTTGCATTATTGTGTTGTAATTTAACACGCATTGACCCTTTTTAGCTTTTCTCACGTATTTTGTAACCTTTTCGCCCTGCGTTATCGGTTTATCGGCATTTACAAGCGATATATCAGATAAATGAACTCATTTATCATGTTAACCCATTCCTTGTGATAATGATTGTTCTAAAAATATTGACCTGTTTGAGCAGAAATGTGTGTAAATATTTTTTTTGTAAATAAATTCATATTTCAAATGAAGTATTGATTTTGTAAAGAGGTTGTGGAACAAATCGTTCAATAATGAATTATGATGCCAACAAAATTAAACACCTAAAGATATGAGGTGTTCCGTGCAATAGCATTTGTTTTTATATAAGAATGGCTACTGGGCTTATTATAGACCTTTTTGATGACATATTGCTATTTTTGAAAATTTTGCCTTTTCAAAGTGTGTTATTTACCATTTCCATGTACGTGATTCACCTTTTCATCCGCTCACGAGTCCATACGGTGTCATACCCAGCTAAACATAGCAATGGTTTTCTCGACTTCCTAAAATATTTTTTTCTTTAATTCTGTAATATATAAGACATGAACTGGTAAAACTGTTTAAATTTTACTTTTTATTAGTATAATGCATGTCTTTATAATAAAATGGTAATAAGCAAATGTAAAATGACGTTTTAGAAGGGGGGGGGGTCTATTAAGTGAGGTTTGATCGATTTGTAAAACTGCCCTTCATTTGCCTAACAACTTGCTTATGACAAAAAAAAAACATTTTTCTCCGATTTCCTTAAAATGTTGTCAACAAAAAAAGCATAAGATTGGTCGTCATCTGTCAAAGTATGTAACCCGTCGCACTTACCATTATTTTTTAAATTCTACCTGTTTATCACCTTTATAGAGTTCCGGTTATTCCTTAGAGATAATAAATTCCTTTTTTGTCACTGCGTAAAACATCCTAACTAAGAACAAAGAACAATATTTTGTCCATTCACTTGTACCCGAACTTGAAAATAACCATGACCTACTTTTTATTAATCAAAAGATTAAGTTGGTGATTTCCGCCCATCGCGTCATTCAAAATGATGTGTATTTCGAATCAGTTCGACATACAAATTATTTACAAGGGAGATAATATTTTGTCACCACCTGTCTGACTGACATGTTTCATCATGAGAGTGGCTTTCGTCAAAAAAGGTTGAAACCTATTTTTTTGATTTTGACAAAACGTTTGTTCGTTATGTAGGAGGAAGAGGAACAGTTGGACATTTTCCCAATGCTACAGGTTCATCATTAACTAACCTTAAACTGACTTGGCAACCAAAAAATAGCCACGTTCATGCATATACTATAAGTATCAATTTATGTAAAACAAGTATTTTGAGATCAACCTTGAATTAAAATGCCTAAATCGTAAATCTCAATAATTTGTTAATGTCGAATATGAACGGAATTTTTATCATGTCTATTTTAAAAAGTACAGGTCACAATGTTCAACCTATAAGTACAGACTTGGATGTCAAATCATGATCTACATGCAATACTTACATGTACATTGGAATGCGAATATCATATTTGTATATTTTTTTTTCTGATGAGTTTGAGAAATTCTAAGTCATAAAAAATACAACAAAGTTCAAGAAAATAAACTTTGCTACTCCTGACGTTTCATCTATTCAAATTGAAGATGCACTTTTAAATTAGAGCGTGCTATCTATGTGATACAAAATTTAAAGAACAAAAGAAGGTGCATTGTACACTGCTCGATTGGCTTGTGTTTATAAAAGTTTCATCGAAGATATCCAAGTACCGAACATTGTGTCGTAAGTACTTTTTTCATTAGTGAAGACAACAATCGAGGAGCAAATTAACTGTGTGTTTGTAATTTAATACCAAACCGGGCGCTCTATCAAAAAAGGCATGATAGGTCTTACAAGCTAAGCATAATAAATTAGAGACTGCAAGGGAGCCTGAATCACTCACTTGATCTATAAAGCTAAAGCTTATTACCTAGAGGGCACATGGTATACATGTAAATGATAATTAGTATTAAAGAAACTAGTTCGGATAGAAAACACTCCAATGATCAAGTACAAAAAGTCGCAGAGCACCGTTAAATAGATAGAATGGAAAATAATGAGATGTGGAATAAGTGTACGCGACACAACCCACAATTAAACGGCAATTTAGAAAAAATACAATGGACAACCGCCAGCAGCCTTCAACACTGCTCGCGGTTCTGCAATTCGCCCGTGGTCTAAATAAAATGCATATAATTCAAATCTAGCCCTGATATAGTCACAGATAGACCCCCTTCTTAAACAAGGAACAGAAACATCAAAAAGACAAGTACAAACGAAAGCTTTGTCAAAGATTCCTGGCTTAGGACAGGCACATATAATATGGGGGTGGGGTTTAACTTGTTTTTTGGGCCCAACCTTCCCCCTATCAATATTCCTAGACAAAGCACAAAAACTAAACACACAATGAAAATCAAATCGATCAAAATACCATATTTGTCTAAAAGCGCATGATGTCTTCCGTAAAGTGAAGGACATCATCAAGTGGTTTCCATTGCAATTTGTTGTACAAAGAAAAAGTTGATCATGTCGATTACATGTATTTGGTCTGTGTAAACTTGTTCTTGTTTTTTTTGACTCATTGATGACAAAATAAGTCTTGGTATAATCGACTACCAGATATTTGTACCTGCGTTTTCCATTCTTACAAAAAATCGTTTAATCACTTGTGCTAATCGTGATCAACTTTTTCTTTGTACAACATATCTGTACAGTTTGGTGGACGTGTTTTTCAGCAAACAATAGGGATTGCAATGGAAACCACTTGTGCACCTTTGTTTGCTGATTTGTTTCTTCATTCATATGAAGCACACTTTTTACAATCGCTTTAAAACAAAATCGATCGTAGACTAACTCTCTCCTTTAATCTCACTTTCCATTATATTGATGATGTCCTCAGTTGGCTTTGAATTTTCTTTATCTCTTATACTTTACGAGATACCGGTATCAGCCCAAAACTGTGGTCTGACTCTTTGTTCTTATTTAGAAACGACGGCCAAAGAAAATTTTGTAGAGATTTTGATGCTGAAGAAGCAAGATTGCTTCGGATGTCCTCTATCTCACACTTTTCGAGCTATAATCCAAACTACAATTATTGTCTGATCCATTTGTTCTTTTATAAGCAACGACGTCTATGTTAGTTGGTCGGTAGGCATTAAGTTTACAAACACGGTACAGGACACCCTTCAAACCAAGTGTACAAAGTTTGAAAGCTATCGGCTCAGTGGTTTCAGATAAGAAGATCTTTGAAGAGAAGTTAACATAAACGGACGACGGACGTACGGCCAAACAGACGTACGAGTTACGGACGCCTAGTGATGACAATGGCTCACATGACCCTTCGGGTAAGGTGAGCTAAACAATTCATAACACATCAGAATTAATTTATTCTTTTTGACTGGCTATGCGAAAAATAGATATATTATTTGTCCCCGAGTCGCATCTTATGATTGAGGCCGAGGAAAAATTATCTGTTTCCCGAAATTACCCCGTCAGTTAAGATATTACTATACCGAAATAAACATCAGACGTTTAGAGTTTTAGCTATGTTAACAAAACACGGCAATGTACAAAATGTGTAGCTGATACTTCAAATTAACCAATATCAAACGCACTAATAAATCGCATGGAAAAGCAAAAGTGTTTATGGAAGAATGTGCAATTTTAGTTTTCATAAATAAGGCGAATTTAGTAAATATATTAATCAAATCTAAACAATGAAAACGTTTGGCTAAAAATGGGGCTTCATTGCGTCATTTGTGGAAAGAGGTAATAGTTGGAAACTCTTAACCGGACAATAGCTCAACATTATTACACAATTTATTTCACCAAAAAAAGTGAAAACATTATATGCATTTATCAAAGAAAAATAAATAATTTGCTTTAAATAATTGCTAACGATGTGTTTTGTGTAACAAAAGTATATATGCATGTACTAACAATGTAGTTATCGCTGTATCTGTTAATTTAACAATGTTTTATGTTAGGATTTAATGCAAGGAAATTAATATTAAGGTAAAGCTTCAAAACAAACAAATAAGCATGTTTGAGAATTTTAACATTTTGCTATAAACGAAATACTTGTCAGTCGCAAACGTCGAAGAACAGGTTATTTCCTGCCTGTAATGTTGTCTACCAACACGTGATAGTTAGTGTCGCTGGTAGCGTTGTTGTTCCCTTGAGTCTTGATTGAAAATTACAACAAAGTTCCAGATAATATAAATTTTGCTACGCCAGATGCGCGTTTTGTCTATTAAAGACTCATCAGAGGCGCTCTACCAAAAATATTGAAAAAGCCAAACACTTTATCTAAATTATGAAGAGCATTTAACAATAAAACCAAAATTACCGAACAGACACTAAAGTCAACCTATGTCTGGGGCAGGCAGAACATTAGGGTGTTGAAAAATTTAGTTTCAGATACTATAAATTTTGCTACGTTTGACGCACGTTTCGTTTTGTCTATTCAAGACTCATCAGAGGTGCTCAACTAAAACTATTGTAACGACGAACATTATATCCAGATTATACGAAACATACTTCGGGCGTAAAAAGGTTCAGTGCATGTAACATTGTCGTGATTTTTATAATTAGAGTACAGGATAATGACAACCGAGAGAGATAAATGTCAGGTGACATTATAAAGCGATAAAATAAAACTACTAATAAGAATGTAATTATTATCTGAGTCAAAATGATCATGATGAAATTTTACTTGTTTTAACTTTCGATTATTGGTAGTGCAATGATATTTAGCTGATGGAATGATTGCGCTTGTTTTATTATTTTCCTGGTTCAGTTGGTCAAGTTGTAAGTATAAAATATGTTTTGATTACTTTTTGTAATGATATTATCATAATATTTTTTATCTGCCTGCTCCTAACAAATTCTTGGTTTAATGTGATTAGCACTTATTAAAGCTAGATAGTAAATAATAATCATGACAAAATGTGAAATAATGTCAAATTAATTAAAAACTTTTTAATCTTGTTCGAAAGAAAACTGAGCTATTAGAGGATAAAAAATCTTATTGGTAAACGACAAATTGTACAAGCAGAGAAAAAGTCTGAAAAAAGTATATCTTTACTATTTTTCCTAAGGATGTTGACTTCAATAATTCCGTTCCTGCAATTTGTCTAGTATTTAGTTTTATTTTGAAAACTGACGAAAATTCTCCAACTCCAATTTAGATGAGATTTTTCAATGTCAAGATCATTGAATTTCATTTTAAATAATTCCAATAATTTGTAAAGATGAAGCAGGTTTAGGAGTAATATGAAAATTGTTTTTTAGAAGTAAAAAATTGTTGTAGTCAATATAGGACTGATTAAAATTGTTATTTAGGACTATCTATCTCATGGGCATTTATACTACTGAGAGAAGCAGAGGTACCAATGGGGTTTCCGAATGTCAAAAGTCCGAAAGGGCAGAGACAAAACCAGTAAACACCAACAAAAATGGGACAAAAACAGACAACATGCAAAACACGAAACACAAAATACTGAATATCAATCAACAACGCGAACTCAGTCGAAACAAGAGTGAACTCATGTGCTCCGGAAGAGTAAAAGTTCCTGCTTGCAATAGCACACCCGTCGCGTTGCCAACACGTGTATCGCGTCCGGTAATTTCAAGTTAACCTTGAAACGATTTTTTGTCTCCTTTTACTTTCTAAAAATTGCATTTTGATTATCAAATAGATAATCATATACATGTATATTGCTTTCTTTTAAAACTTGGCACATGTAAGAAACAATGATATATTATATCTTCACGTATAATTGTAACATTTACATTGAAAGTCTTTACACACACACCCTATTTGTTTAATACTATAGATGTTATTACATGTAAAATGGTTTAATTCAACAAATTCGTCTACACTTAGGTGCATAAATATGGGGAAAAGTCAGTTTGACGAACAAGAAATCAGTTGTCTGAGGTTTTAACATTTTATATCTGGATTTTTCACTTGAGTCATTAGAATAGAAAAAAGATGTAACGATATCATAATTAATCAATATTAGAAACATTTTGAGTAAGTGTAGCTGGTGGCTCTAAAACAGAGCATCTTTTCTGTCATCCTGCTAATTTTTAATTTTGTTTTCAATTTAAAATATTTGTTATAGCATACATGGTGTAAAATTTAATTTAATATAATTTTATAACGAACAAATTACAACATAAACACTTAAAAAGATATCAAGCTTTTTCTTAAAAAAATCTTTTCAGGAGAGATTATTAGCGGCTAATTTAAATAAAAAATTGCAGTAGAAAAGGAGTAGAGCCACGAAGGCCCCGATTTGGCCCGGTATTTTCACTATTTTTTAAACTTCTTTAAGTTGTCAAAAATTTAACTAAAATATGTTAAGGTATGAACAAACTTTTCATATCTGTAAGATTTTGCAAAATATTTACACCACAGTTTTAGCTATGAGACTTTAAACAGGCCATAACTTGGAAATTTTCTCATTTTTTACACATTTTCACTGTTTTCTCTGCATATTTCGTCAAAATTAGTATTGGCCACATTCGTGGACCACCGTAATTTTTTGATAATTTATTTATTATATCATTATACACATTTCTATCACAAAATAATTTTGGTCGACAGGTGTGGCCCATTTCATATTTATCGATTTATACATGAAAATCAAGGAAAACTGTCACAAATTGTTATTTTTCACAAAATAGTCTATTTTTGACCTCACTACTCTCCTTATTGATAAATAATTGAAGGAAAAAATATTGCAATTCATGAAATATAAATACTAATGAACATTTATGCAGCAACAACAAGCAGATATATCAAAGTTGAATTTTTGGGCCATTTTTGGGGCTTCGTGGCTCAACTCCTTTAGGCTTCCTGAAATATCTCATAAAGATGTTATGAATGTTGTCCCATCTGTATACAAACAATGGAACAAAATGAGTAAATATGCATAATTTACAATCCACAAATTGAGAAAGCAGAGGTATCAATTAAGGATCCGAATGTCAAAAGTCCAAAAGGGCAGAAACAAAAACAATAAGCAGCAACGAGAACAGGACGAAGAAACTGACAAATTAAACCACAAAAATACAAAACAACTAAAACGCTATCAGCAATGCAAACTGAAGTCGTAACGAGAGTGAAATCAGGTGATCCGGAAGAGTAAGCCATTCCTGAGAATTGAGAACGAAAAATTAAAGGACTAATGCCGAAAACAATACTTTACAATACAATACAACCACTTGCTCCGTCTTACTGAGTTTATATTTCACAGTTGGTAAGATATGCTCGGATATGCAGTGGTGTGTCGGATTTTAATGATAAAAACCGGTCTACTAGTATTACATAAAAATTATTAAAACAAGGATATCGTTACCACAAATTAGTAAAATCGTTTACTAAGTTTTATCATTAATATCTATACCTTATTGAAAAATTTAACTGTACACGTCGATTTGGTGCTTACTTTAAAATGTTAATTGCCTTTTTATACTTATGTCATTTTTTAGCATTACAGTGATCAAGAGTCTCGGTTTTGTGTGATGATACATCACCAAGACGTGTTGTGTTGAATTTAAATCGGCATACTTGATTTTTTAAATCAGTCGATAGATGCTTCTTAGCTAGCTGTCAGTCACTTCGAGTGTTCTCAAGAGAGTATCTCTAAGTCCCGTTAATTTCGTGTTGTCCTTTTGTCACAGGCTCTTCTATTGATTTGATTTGTAATGCTTTAGGGTTGGGCTTGTATCATATGTAGTTTATTTTCAATCCAGGGCCAATTGCAAAACAGCGAGCAGCGACCGCTGGTCACATTGAAAGCTGCTGGCTGTTTTCCATTGTGGATTTTTTAAAATTATCGTTATTATTGTAGGTTATGTCGCGTTCACTTATTCCACATATCATTATCCTCTACGCTAACATTTCTTACATTACTACAATTAATTACCTAAGTAAGTAAATAAAATTGCTTAGCATAAATAATGCTCATATTAATAAAAATGAAAACAACGGTTTAGTATTCCCCATAATTCATTTGATTTAAAAGAAAAATATTTATCGAAGTTAGTAAAAATTATTGAACTCGATATGCGTGCTATTTTCGGTGAATATATATACTTTTTAAAATTTGTGTTGTCACAACGTGAACTGAATGTTAGACACCTGTCAGATGAGTATGTTTTAATAGTCTTTAATGAGTGGATTGTTCAGATGAATATAGGAAAAACCTTGGACGTTGAACTAAATATTGCATTAAGGTTCATCAAAAAAAAGAAGCAAAGGTGTAACAAAGGGGTAATCAGTATCATAAAACCGTTAAGACAAAGACAAACCCGGCAGACAAAAAATCATCACAACAAAGCAAACCACATAACAACATAAAACACACACACACTCTATAACAGTATAAAACTGGTTCAACATTTATTTTGTAAATCTGCATACAAATCGCATCTAAATTATTCGATATTACAAAATGTCTTTGCATTTTAAAACAGGTTATTGAAAAGAAGTCCGGAAAGCCTGTGCAGTGATTAGTGTACGGACCGTTAGGGACGGGAAATGGAACTGTGAGGAGTTTGATCAGGTTTGTCAGTTTCCTACCCAAGCTAGGTGATTTCCTCCGTGTATTCCAGTTTTCTCTACCATTAAAACTGACCGCCCTATATATGTGGTCCAAAAAAGTGCGACAAAAAGGCGTTAAAACCTATACACAAACACACATTTGTTAAACCTGTGTATCAGTAGTGTTATTCAATATCGATAAGCACTTTGACAAATACATTCCGCACTACACCCTTACACACTGACCACTTGCACAGCCTTTTTTTAGTGAAATTTGATATTTTAAATAGATACAGAATGGACCTTTTTACGAAGTTATCTTCCAACTTAAAGACAGAGTATCGGCCTTCTTATTTGTTTTGGTAAATGTGTACTTATAAGTCTACTATGTAAACTATTCCTATGTATCTCCTACTCATATTTTCATCTAATATATATTTATTAATAACCGAATTATATCATAACATGGTTAAGGAGATATACACCTAAAAATAAAAGTAATTAAATGATCTTTATCATTGTCTCTTTTGTTAGAAAATTGTAAATAACGTTAAACCAAAGAAAAAAAATCATATGTACATGGTTTAAAAGATATATTAAAGGGTTTTAAAAATTGGCGGGAAATTGAACTCCTCTGAATTATTTATTTGAATAACATTGAAACAGTTTTTGACCTATTATGCATGAAAATAAAAATTAAATCTTTCTGAAATTTATGTTTTATGTAACTATTTAGACTTGATATTAGAAATAATGAAAAGAAAATAGGGGGTCAATGGGTAAATTCAGTCCCAGGTATTTTAATGAATAAAGGCAGAGGATATCGAAAAAAAATCAAAATATTCAAAACCACAGGATCGTACCTTATCATTTACTAGCATTAGCTCTGAAAAGTAGCTAAGATCTAGCACTCAGTTTTGAGTCGGTGGTGGAGACGTGCAGAATGTGTTGATATACAAATGACAACAAAGTTCCAGACAATAAATTTTGCTACGCCTGACGCGCGTTTCGTCTATTCAAGACTCATCAGAGGCGCTCTACCAAAAATGTTGAAAATACCAAACACTGTATGAATATGAAGAGCATAGAACAGTATAATCAAAAATACCAAACTGGGGAACCAAATTATTACTAAGATATTCAACCTATGTCTGGGGTAGGAAGAACCTTAGGGTTTAGACAATTTTGAAATTTAGACGGATAATTTAAAGCTTTGATGTATTCTCCAACTCAAAAGTGTTGGTGCCGGAGCGGGCTAACCTCGGGGAATTTAAACTCCACCAGCAGTGCTAACCTTCACGTGTGTTCGAAATACAAATGACAACAAAGTTCCAGACAATAAATTTTGCTACGCCTGACGCGCGTTTCGTCTATTCAAGACTCATCAGAGGCGCTCTACCAAAAATGTTGAAAATACCAAACACTGTATGAATATGAAGAGCATAGAACAGTATAATCAAAAATACCAAACTGGGGAACCAAATTATTACTAAGATATTCAACCTATGTCTGGGGTAGGAAGAACCTTAGGGTTTAGACAATTTTGAAATTTAGACGGATAATTTAAAGCTTTGATGTATTCTCCAACTCAAAAGTGTTGGTGCCGGAGCGGGCTAACCTCGGGGAATTTAAACTCCACCAGCAGTGCTAACCTTCACGTGTGTTCGAAATACAAATGACAACAAAGTTCCAGACAATAAATTTTGCTACGCCTGACGCGCGTTTCGTCTATTCAAGACTCATCAGAGGCGCTCTACCAAAAATGTTGAAAATACCAAACACTGTATGAATATGAAGAGCATAGAACAGTATAATCAAAAATACCAAACTGGGGAACCAAATTATTACTAAGATATTCAACCTATGTCTGGGGTAGGAAGAACCTTAGGGTTTAGACAATTTTGAAATTTAGACGGATAATTTAAAGCTTTGATGTATTCTCCAACTCAAAAGTGTTGGTGCCGGAGCGGGCTAACCTCGGGGAATTTAAACTCCACCAGCAGTGCTAACCTTCACGTGTGTTCGAAATACAAATGACAACAAAGTTCCAGACAATAAATTTTGCTACGCCTGACGCGCGTTTCGTCTATTCAAGACTCATCAGAGGCGCTCTACCAAAAATGTTGAAAATACCAAACACTGTATGAATATGAAGAGCATAGAACAGTATAATCAAAAATACCAAACTGGGGAACCAAATTATTACTAAGATATTCAACCTATGTCTGGGGTAGGAAGAACCTTAGGGTTTAGACAATTTTGAAATTTAGACGGATAATTTAAAGCTTTGATGTATTCTCCAACTCAAAAGTGTTGGTGCCGGAGCGGGCTAACCTCGGGGAATTTAAACTCCACCAGCAGTGCTAACCTTCACGTGTGTTCGAAATACAAATGACAACAAATAGGTCAAAGATTGACACATTTGTATATTATCAGATGACCTGGATTCAGAGGTCAAGTACAATATAAAATCACCTGATATTTGAATCGTAAATATAAACATGATAAATAAATAGACAGTTTTCAGATAACTGAAATATCACGATCACCATTGGTGGGGCTGTCTGTGAACGAGTTCATTTTGGCCATTTTTATTCTTCAATGAGAAGCATTTCATGTTTTATTTAAAAATATAAAATTATTTGTTGAAAAGTAATACATTTTCTTTATTTTAGATCTGTTGATCCAGCATTTAACTGGCCAATTCCTAAAAGAAGTAACATAAAAATGAATTTTGGGTGATAAAATTGAGTCCATGTAAAACGTAACAACTTTATATTTTCTGTGAATATAATCAAAAAAGGAAATAACCAGTTTTGTATTCACTATAGTGTTTTTTTTTTTTTTAATTTATAGGTTGAAATGCTTTACATATCCGTGGTGCTGTGTTAATGTATGGCATCGTTTAAATTAACACGTTCTGTTCTAGACTAAAAATCAAAGATCGTAGACTGGCTCTCTCTTTTTACCAAACTTGTCGTTATATTAAAAAAAGAAATCATTTCAACCAGTGTGAGAGGCACGAAAGTGTAAGAGAGGAAGTGTGAGTGAAAGTTGGTTGATATTATACATAGTATGTGTCAAATTTGATTTTATATGCCCTAACGGGCCCATAATTGGCTTAATATTTTATACTTTTATACTTTATTCTTTTATTGATGATGTTCTTTCACTGAACGATTCTCGATTTGGTGACTTTTTCCATCTCATCTATCCCCAGGAACCCGAGATTAAGGACACAAACGGATTATAGGAAGCATCATCCGTTTTTATCATATACTTCATCTCGAAATAGACTCTCAAGAAAGGAGTTTACATATCACAATTGATTCTTTACTCAAGAGTTTTTGGGAGTAACATCGATTTCCTTGGCAGAGCGTTACGTTTGACTCAAAAATTGTAAACACAAGGTTATGTTGCTCCTCTGTTGCTGTCGTCACTAAAGAAATTTTACGGTTGACATCATGTACTAGACAAATATGAAATTTTCGTCTCTCATATGTTGGTTTGTCATAGGGTTTTGTTTTGTCTTTCTTTACCGGATTTGACGCAATGAATTGGCAGCGCGACCGGTGTGCTTTTGCAGACAGGAACTCCTTATTTCCTTACTTCAGAGCACCTGAGTTTACTCTCATTACGACTAGAGTTCGCGTTGTTAGTTGATAGTCAGTAGTTTTTGTGTTTCCTTGTTTTAATTTATATATTGTCCATATTTTCGTCCTGTCCTCGTTCGTGTTTACTGGTTTTGTCTCTGTCCTTTTTTACTTTGACATTCGGATGTCCCGTTGTTACCTATGCTTTTCTTTTGTATGCGGAAGGCTAATAATGCAATTTCGTCTTCTTATATTATATGGCAGTGTTTTCTTATGAGCTCCCCAAGTTTTCTTTTGCAGATCGGATTATATCTAGTAGCTAATACTAATGTTTATTATACCTTTTGGGTTTTTTTCCAGATATATGTTTTCCCTTAATATGTTACGTCTATTTTTTGTTTTGCTTTGGTTATGATTGGGTCAATTTTTTTTCACTTTACCCTCTTTGCATTAGTTTCTCCTTATATATGTTGTGTATAAGTTGCAATATTGTTCATGTTGCAGCATGTACAGATAAATTGTACAAGTTAATATTAGGTCGAGTTTTGTGTGTGTGTGGGGAAACTAGCTGGTAGACTGGTTAGATGGGGTAGCAGACTGTTGTAGATGAGTGTAGTAGTGCTATACCTAAGGTCAGGGACTTGGGCCTTTAACAAACTGCCTTTGCTAAAAGCACTGCAAAATATTGTAAAGAGACGAAGAATAAAAGTAGATGTTTATTATTTGGACGCAAGCATGTGAATGTTGCATTCCCCCAAACATTTACTTTTCACGCTTTGTCCCACTTTTTACAAAAAAGAACCAATCAAAAGTAAGCATTAGATAAGCCCTTAGAAACTTGCGTATTATTTTTGTAAAAAAAATGTCATTTAAAACTACTTTTTGTCACGTAAGAATAAGATATGTTAAACGGCCTAATGGATTTGACTTTGACAGACAGTGGGATTTACTCAAGGGGTTTTGGCGTAATACTCTTAACAATACATGCTAATTGCTATGTACACATAAGGGTCCGGTCTTAAAGATAAAAAAAAACATCCCAAAGCTTAATTCCTTCCCTTAAGCCTGAGATACAATTTCTTTTACACAATAAAAATCTTTTTCTTAAATATGTTATCTAAAAGAATTAACTTGACGTGTTAGGCTTTGTACGATAATGAAATCTAACATTTGTGAAATAATAAAAAATACTTTTAACCATCGCATATCTGCGACGTTGCCCTTATTGCGTTGCGTTCACTTATTATTACCTTTATTATTCCACATCTCATTATCTTCTACATTAACATTTCTTACATTACTACAATTAGTTACCTTAGTAATTAGATAAAATTGCTTAGCGTTAATAATGCCCATATTAAAAAAATGAAAACAACTGTCTAGTATTCCCCATAATTCATTTGATTCAAAAGAAAAATATTTATCGAAGTTAGTAAAAATTATTGAACTCGGTATGCGTGCTATTTTTGGGGAATATATATACTATAGAATTTGTATTGTCACAACGTGAACTGAATGTTAGACACCTGTCAGATGAGTATGTTTTAATAGTCTTGAATGAGTGGATGGTTCAGATGAATATAGGAAAAACCTTGGACGTTGAACTAAATATTGCAGTAAGGTTTATCAAAAAAAGAAACAAAGGTGTAATAAAGGGGTAATCAGTATCATAAAACCGTAAAGACAAAGAAAAAACTGGCAGACAAAAAATCATCACAACAAAACAAACCACATAACAACATAATATACACACACACACACTTAACAACAAAACCGCATTCAGCAACGCGAACTCAAGTCGAAATGAGAGTGAAGTCAGGTGCTCCGGAAGAGTGAGCAGTTCCTGCTTGCTTTAGCACACCCGTAACGTTGCCAAAGATCGTCAAATCCGGAAAGGATGACATTACAAAACAAGATAAATGAATCTTGTTCGAGAAGCGAATTTTTACATAATACTTTTTAAAAAAAATCCTTATCATAACGTCACCGTGTCCAGATTTATGTTCTGGTGGATCGCGTCAAAATCACTGAGTGTCATCTTTTTCAGGCATCGCTTAGACTATTTTCAATTAAAATCATATCAAGAAACAAATGATGAAAAAACAAATTCTTCATTTTTACCTATATATGAATGTTTCTAAAATAACGTTGTTTTCTTAAACATCAGCATTTCTAGGGAATAACTTGTCAGGAAAATGTGTCGTATCTTTCTAAATAGAAATTTTTATTAAAAAATTCTTTGACCATTTTGTAACCGAGATTCATGCAGTGAAGGTCATGTGTTTGATTCAGATATTTAAAGTTTCTGTATAGTTGTGATTTTTATCAGGCTATGTCAAGATTTTCTGGCCTACTGTAAAATGTATTTGTTTCGGGGAGACTTTCAATATATTTTATAAGAAGATCATACAAATTTTAATTTAATAATTTCAAAAACAAATACGTTGTCTTATATTTTTATTTTACAATTCGAATGTAAGTTCATTTAGTATGATTATTTTAAACATATTTAACCATTCTAGTCCCGTGCGGGGCCCGGGTGGCGAATAGGCCCGCAGCAGAGCCTAGCTTGTCGTAAGAGGCGACTAAGGGTCTTGGGATTCTGACGTCGGGTCAGTGCTCAGCCCACAGAGCGACCAAGTGTGTACCCTAGGTGGCTGAATAGGGTGGCCCTCGTCCGCGGGTGTTGTCAGGTCTATAATACGGAAACCCTGACCGCCGACCATAGTGGACCAACGTGTGTGGAGAATGCCACGCTTCATGCACGTAAAAGACCACTTTGTGGACCGCCAAGTAGTGAACCACATAGGCTAAATTTTCCGCCCCTACCCACCTCTCCCCTTTTCCTGTGGTTCTTCGAAATTCACCGGTCCTTTGTGTCCCACCCCATCCCCATATTTCATTTATCATCATCATTTCATGTTCATTTTATCACCCTTTTCATGTTCATCGCCTGTAAATAACCTATATAGCGTTAACGTTGCACGGGCGTAAAACACCAACTCACTCACTCACTCACCATTCTATCGGCACATTCACATTATGTAACAAGGTGAGCATATATTTCATAAAATCCAAAGAATGATTATTAATCGGTTATAGATACAAAAAACGAGTACCTACTTTTCTTCTTATGGCTTAAGTCAATGTTTTGCTTTGCGAAACCCGATTGCGACCGATTCTTTATTTCAAATTTAGCAAAAAAAAGAGGTGCACATTTTAATTATATTACATGCTCCAACTACTATTTCACTGAATGGTTTACGTGATTGTGAATAAAAAAAATCTTTAGAGTGTAACGTACAGACAGACGGAAGGGCGGGCACACTCTATAACAGTATAAAACTGGTTCAACATTTTTTTTGTAAATCTGCATACAAATCGCATCTAAATTATTCGATATTACTCAATTATTTTGCATTTTAAAACAGGTCATTGAAAAGAAGTCCGGAAAGCCTGCTGCAGTGATTAGTGTACGGACCGTTAGGGACGGGAAATGGAACTGTGAGGAGTTTGATTAGGTTTGTCAGTTTCCTACCCTAGCTAAGTGATATCCTCCGTGTATTCCAGTTTCCTCTACCATTAAAACTGATCGCCCTATATATATGGTCAAGGTGCGTCAAAATGCGTTAAAACGTATACACAAACACGCATTTGTTAAACCTGTGTGTCAGTAGTGTTATTCAATATCGATCAGCACTTTGACAAAATACATTCCGCACTACACCCTTACACACTGACCACTTGCACAGCCTTTTTTAGTGAAATTTGATATTTAAATTAGATAAAGAATGGACCTTATTACGAAGTTATCTTCCAACTTAAAGACAGAGTATCGGCCTTCTTATCTGTTTTGGTAAATGTGTACTTATAAGTCTACTATGTAAACTATTCCTATGTATCTCCTACTCATATTTTCATCTAATATATATTTATTAATAACCGAAACATATCATAACATGGTTAAGGAGATATACACCTGGAAATAAAAGTAATTAAATGATCTTTAAAATGGTCTCATTTGTTAGAAAATTGTAAATAACGTTAAACCAAAGAAAAAAAATCATATGGATATAAGGGTTTTAAAAATTGGCGAGAAATTGAACACCTCTGGATTTTTTATTTGAATAACATTGAAACAGTTTTTGAACTATTTACAGGGCCGTAGCCAGAATTTTTCAAAAGGGGGTGCAAACTTTCCAGAGGGGATGCGTTTTGATGAAAATTTGTGAAAAATAGGGTTGTAAACCTCAGTTTTGTCAATTTTCCCGAAGAAATTAAGAAAAAAATATCTCAAAAGGGGGGGTGCAAACGCACCAGCGCACCCCCTGGCTACGGCCTTGATTAAGCATAAAAATAATAATCAAATCTTACTGAAATTTATGTTTTATGTTACTATTTAGACTTGAAATTAGAAATAATAAAAAGAAAATAGGGGTCGATGGGTAATTCAATCCCAGGCATTTTAATGAATAAAGGCAGAGGATATCGAAAAAAAATCAAAATATTCAAAACCACAGGATCTTACCTCCTTATAAACTACTAGCATTAGCTCTGAAAAGTAGCTAAGATCTAGCACTCAGTTTTGAGTTGGTGGTGGAGACGTGCAGAATGTGTTGATAAATAGGTCAAAGATTGACACATTTGTATATTATCAGATGACATGGATTCGGAGGTCAAGTACAATATAAAATCACCTGATATTTGAATCGTAAATATAAACATGATAAATATATAGATAGTTTTCAGATAACTGAAATATCACGTAAACCATGGGTGGAATGTCTGTGAACGAGTTCATTTCGGCAATTTTTATTCTTCAATGAGAAGCATTTCATGTTTTACTTAAAAAAAATAAAATTATTTGTTGAAAAGTACTACATTTTATTTATTTAAGATCCAGTATTTAACTGGCCAATTCCAAAATGCAGTAACATAAAAATGAATTTTAGGAGATAAAATTGAGTCCATGTAAAACGTAACAACTTTATATTTTATGTGAATATAATCAAAAAAGGAAATAACCAGTTTTGTATTCACTATAGTGTTTTTTTCAATTTATAGGTTGAAATGCATTACATATCCGTGGTGCTGTGTTAATGTATGGCATCGTTTAAATTAACACGTTCTGTTCTAGACAAAAAATCAAAGATCGTAGACTGGCTCTCTCTTTTTACCTAACGTGTCGTTATATTAAAAAAAGAAATCATTTCAATCAGTATGAGAGGTACAAAAGTGTAAGAGAGGAAGTGTGAGTGAAAGTTCGTTTTTATTCTACATAGTATGTGTCTTTTATTGATGATGTTCTTTCACTAAACGATTCTCGATTTGGTGACTTTTTCCATCTTATCTATCCCCAGGAACCCGAGATTAAGGACACAAAAGGATTATAGGAAGCCTCATCCGGTTTTATCATATACTTCATCTCGAAATAGACTCTCAAGAATGGAGTTTACATATCACAATTGATTCTTTACTCAAGAGCTTTCGGGAGTAACATCGATTTCCTTGGCAGAGCGTTACGTTCGACACAAAAATTGTAAACACAAGGTTATGTTGCTCCTCTGTTGCTGTCGTCACTAAAGAAATTTTACGGTTGACATCATGTACTAGACAAATATGGGATTTTCGTCTCTCATATGTTGGTTTGTCATAGGGTTTTGTTTTGTCTTTCTTTACCGGATTTGACGCAATGAATTGGCAGCGCGACCGGTGTGCTTTTGCAGACAGGAACTCCTTACTTCCTTACTTCAGAGCACCTGAGTTCACTCTCATTACGACTAGAGTTCGCGTTGTTAGTTGATAGTCAGTAGTTTTTGTGTTTCCTTGTTTTAATTTATATATTGTCCGTATTTTCGTCCTGTCCTCGTTTGTGT
The DNA here is from genome assembly GCA_963971305.1 of Arcuatula senhousia. Classification (NCBI taxonomy): domain Eukaryota; kingdom Metazoa; phylum Mollusca; class Bivalvia; order Mytilida; family Mytilidae; genus Arcuatula; species Arcuatula senhousia. The sequence goes on along the minus strand of OZ020317.1, from coordinate 3,080,634 downwards.
TTACTGGTTTTGTCTTTGCCCTTTTTTACTTTGACATTCGGATGTCCCATTGGTACCTATGCTTTTTTTTTGTCTGCGGGAGGCTAATAATGGTGGTCTTCTAAACAATTGTTTGGCAAATTCGTCTTCTTATATTATATGACAGTGTTTTCTTATGAGCTCCCCAGGCTTTTTTTTATTGCAAATCGGATTATATCTAGTAGCTGATACTAATGGTTATTATACCTTTTGGTTTTTTTTCCAGATACCCTTAATATGTTACCTCTATTTTTTGTTTTGCTTTGGTTATGATTGGGTCATTTTTTTTCACTTTACCCTCTTTGCATTAGTTTCTCCTTATATATGTTGTGTATAAGTTGCAATATTGTACATGTTGCAGCATGTACAGATAAATTGTACAAGTTAATATCAGGTCGATTTTTGTGTGTGGGGGGAAACTAGCTGGTAGACTGGTTGAATGGGGTAGCAGACTGTTTTAGATGAGTGTAGTAGTGCTATACCTAAGGTCAGGGACTAGGGCCTTTGGCAAACTGCCTTTGCTAGGAGCACTGCAAATTATTGTAAAGAGACGAAGAATAAAAGTAGATGTTTATTATTTGGACGCAAGCATGTGAATGTTGCATTCCCCCAAACATTTACTTTTCACGCTTTGCCCCACTTTTTACAAAAAAGAACCAATCAAAAGTTAGCATAAGAAAAGCCCTTAGAAACTTGCGTATTATTTTTGTAAAAAAAAATGTCATTTAAAACTACTTTTTGTCACGTAGAATAAGATATGTTCAACGGCCTAATGGATTTGACTTTGACAGACAGTGGGATTTACTCAAGGGGTTTTGGCGTAATCTTCTTAACTATACATGCTAATTGCTATGTACACATAAGGGTCCGGTCTTAAAGATAAAAACACCCCAAAGCTTAACTCCTTCCCTTAAGCCTGAGAGACAATTTCTTTTACGCAATAAAAATCTTTTTCTTAAATATATTATCTAAAAGAATTAACTTGACGTGTTAGGCTTTGTACGATAATGAAATCTAAAATTTGTGAAATAATGAAAAATACTTTTAACCATCGCATATCTGCGACGTTGCCCTTTTCCGTCTTTTTAAGCCTGTAAGAAGTGAGCCTCTTACTACTGAGGATAGGAAATTTCTCCATATTCCATTTAAGAACAAAGGGATAGATGCTATAAACATCAGCAATATTTTAAATCGTAAAGAAGTTACATCTCAAATTCCTCCATATTTCAAAAATCAGTCAACACCAATTGTTTCCCACCGCTACACTAAAACCATAAGTAGTAAAATTTTCAACCACAAAAAGGCATTGCAGGACCTAAACATTGAAGACTATCTAAAGTCCCCTCTGACATGTAATTGCTATGCTTCTCCCTTTGTCTGTGGTCCATCTGGTCATGTCATCACGGGTGATCTTAAGATAATTGAAAATGATATATTACGTAATGTGGTTTCCCATGGACCTAAATTCAGGGAACCGCAATGGATAAATTGGAATCACAATTTTAAAATCATCATGGACGCTGTGGAGGACTATGCTAGAGCCTGGATAAAGAGGGAAAAGGACCAAGAATCAGAGCTTGAATCACTGTCGGACTGGGTAAGGACTATCCGATCTCTTGTACGAAGCCGAATAGACAAACTTCGCAAATGTGTGAACCCCCGGCCTTCTTCTGTATTTAGAGATCGTGAAGCTCTCAATTGTCTCTCTTGCTTACATGACAGGTATGTTGTCACGCCAGCAGACAAGGCTTCCAATAATATAGTTTTTGTATGTAAAGCACATTATTACAATTGTCTAATAAAACAACTAGGCATTGATGATAATACTGCCGCTAGTGCAAACGGACTACTTTTAACAAAGATGAAATCATAGCCAACCATAGCTCTTTTATGTCCTCTTTCAATATTCCAATGAAAGAGGAACATAAACAGTTTCCATATTTGTACTGGATACCTAAACTTCACAAAAATCCGTACAAAGAAAGGTATATAGCTGGATCTTCATCATGTTCAACTACAGAGCTGTCCGTTCATTTAACTAAAATCTTGTCTGCTGTCAAAGAAGGTCAACAAGCATACTGCGTTACTATTTATAGATAGTAAGATTTGTCAGATCATTTTAAATCTAGATCATTTTCTGAGGTTCACTCTTTGAAAACGTTCGATTTTTCAACTTTATATACTACCTTGCCACACGAAAAACTAAAATGCCGCCTGAAAAAAAACTTCTTGAAAAGGCCTTTTCAAACTCTAGGATTTTTTTTGTTTTGGGTTATAATTCTACATTCTTTTCCAAAACATCTTTCAAGGATATAATTTGTTACACAATGGAACAAGTTTGCAGTATGCTTGATTTCCTCATTGACAACATATTTGTCACCTTCGGAGGAGAGATTTTTCAACAACAAATCGGCATTCCAATGTGCACAAACTGTGCTCCTCTCCTCGCCGATTTGTTTTTATACTCTTACGAGACAATCTTAAAAGAACAAGAAGATGAAAGATGCAAGGTCATTTAATCTTACATTCAGATATATTGATGATGTCCTTTCTGTCAATAACACTTCACTTGGTAGATGGATATCCTCCAGAATTGAAGATTATAGAGACCGCAGAATCAAACTGCTTCACGTCTTTCTTGGATTTGCACCTCGAATTTGACCCAGGTGGTCATCACAGTACAAAAATTTACGATAAACGAGACGATTTTAATTTTCAAATTATTAATTTTCCTATTCTACAAAGCAATATACCTACTTCCCCTGCATACGGTGTTTATATTTCACAACTTATTCGATATGCCAGAGCTTGCACACATTTCACAGATTTTTTTATCAGACACCGATTTCATCGTGACCGACTTTTGGAGCAGGGCTATAAGAAAATACGTCTCATACGATCCCTAAAAAAATTCATTCTTCGTTATCAGCCACTGGTGGAAAAGTTCAAAATTGAGTTAAAAGATATGATAGTTAATTGTTAGCTCACCTGGACCGAAGGTCCATGTGAGATTTTACCATCACTTGGCGTCCGTCGTCGTCGTCGTCGTCGTCGTCTGTCGTCGTCTGTAAACAATTTTTCAAACGTTAACTTGTCCGACACCATAAGTCCAATTGCAACCAAACTTAGTATAGTTGTTTAGTGGCATTATGTGTACAAAACTATCGTTCGGATTTTTGATTCGTATAAAAACATGGCCGCCATGGCTAAAAATAGAACAGGGGGGGTCAAATACAGTTTTTTCCACCCAACTCAAAAACGGTCACAGATATCAAAATTCTGGCACGGGTAAAAGTGATCAGCACCTCAAGATCTACCTGCCCAGAAATTTTCAAAAAGATCCAACAACCATAGTAGGAGTTATTGCCCTTTTTCTGGATTTTTTTCAAAATTTTGCACTTATTTAGCCCTATATCTTGAAAACTATACAATATATTTTAAAAATTCAAATTGCATATGATTGAGCACATCAAGATCTACATTTCATGTAATTAGGTCAAAGCTGTAGAACCTTTTCTTTTAGGAGTTATGGCCCTTAAAGCGTCAATATTCACCATTGTTCATAACTTTTCCCCTGACTTGTCTGAAACGGTAAGACCAACTGCATCTTAACATGGCACACTGTTTGATAGCTTATATGCTACAACTCTATCGTTCATATTTTTGATTCATAAAAAAACATGGCCACCATGGCTAAAATAGAACATAGGGACAAATTTCATTTTTTTGCTAATAACTCAAAACTGGTTTCAGATATCAAAATTGTGCAAGAATCAAAAGTGATCAGCATATTAAGATCTACCTGTCCTGAAATTTCGGAAAAGATCTGACTGCTGATGTGGGATTTATTGTTCTTTTTCCTCATTTTTGCCAAATTTGCACATATTAAGCCCAATATCTTGAAAACTAACCAAGATATTTCATAAATTTAAATCGCATTGGTTATACACAATAATATGAGAAAGACATTGCCTTAAAAGCTCGCGTATATACAAAAATATAATATATTCCATTGATAATTTCGAATAATGCCTGGGACGAGATAATTTGGGACGATGTATTACTATTTCCCGCAATTTTTCAGCACGCGCAGACATTTTCGAAAAGTTCCGAAAATTGAATGTTTCCGATGAGAACGATTTTTCTTCCATAGTATTTTGAGTCTCGTGCAATTTGGCAGACTCTCTACAATAGTGAGCTTCGCTACAATCGCATATTATCTACAAATATATGTATCTGTGTAGTTCAGGTGAGCGATTCAGGCTCTTTGGAGCCTCTTGTTTTAATTAGTGTTTGACTGGTCTGCTGTACTGAGATTATCACCTCAATATCCCTATTGTGTCTCACAACTATGTTGTGTTCTATGGTCATTACCGGATCCTAAGATCGCAATGGAAGAGTAAGGTTTGGCGCCATAAAACCTGGTTTAACCCACCATTTCGTATGAAATGCCTGTACCAAATCAGGACCGTTGCGATCCACCAATTTTCCGGTATTTCCGGTAAAACTGATTCGTTTTTGTCATTTTCTCTGGACTATGAGATTGATCATTCAAGTTCGGTAGTTTTGTTATTACCTTTATCTAGTTATCCAATTGCTATGAAATTTGATAATGATGTTCCTTACCATAAAAGGATGGATGAGATTGATTTTTGGGGTCCCCCTTTTTTCATTTGTAATTTAGGGGCCAAAAAAGGGCAAAAAATGCTACTTTTTTATTTGTTCCCACAATAACTTTTGTTCTTGTTAACTAAATGATTTGAAATTTTACAACAATGTTTCATAACATAAAAAGATGAATGGGATTCATTTTGGGGGTCTACCATTTATTCATTTATAAATTAGGGCCCAAACGGGGCAAACAATTCAAATATTTTATTTGTTCTCACAATAACTTTGGTTCTGGTGGGTCAACTCTTATGAAATTTGACAATGATATTATACCATAAATGGAATTGATTTTAGGGGTCCCCTTTTTTCATTTAGAAATGAGGGGTCCGTAAGGGGAAAAAAATTCAACTTTTTTATTTCTGGTCCGATTTTGAAAACTTTTTTTTGCAAGTTAAGTCTTGTCAAGTGGTGGATAGAAAATGGATGATTAACTATTGCTTTTTTCCCCACCCCATTTTTGAAATAGGGGCCAAAATTGAAACTGTTTTATTTATTGTCTGATTTCAATTTTTTTTTGCAAATAAATTCATGTAGTGAATTAACAAAATTGAATGTTAATTTTGCAACACTTCCCTTTCCCTCATTGCTGCTAAGGGCCAAAAGAAGCAAAGTGAAAAGTAGAAGATACCATTAATTTGGGACCAAAAGGGGTAATGTTTTTAAAACTGTAATTATGTCTTCCCTTCCCAGAAGGGGGAGACATATTGTTTTTGTGTCAGTTCTTCTTCTTATTCTTCTTCTTCTTCTTCTTCTTCTCATACAAAGCGTGTCCGGGTCATAACTTTTTTATTCTTTGAGATAGGGCTTTGATATTTGGCATGTAGATGTATCACCATGAGACGATGTGTCGCGTACCAGAATGACCTTCATATGACATTGACCTTTGACCTCAAGGTCAAATTAATGCTAATTTTACATGCAAAGTGTGTCCGGGTCATAACTTTGTTATCCTTTGATATAGGGCTTTGATATTTGATATATGGATGTGTAAGCAGGAGACAATGTGTCACATGCCAGAATGACCTTCATATGACCTTGACCTTGGACTTCAAGGTCAAATTAATGCTTATTTTACATGCAAAACTAGTCAGGTCATAACATTTTTGTTCTATGACATAGGCCTTAAATATTTGACATGTGGATGAATCACCATGAGACAATGTGTCCTGTACCAAAATGACCTTGACCTTTGAACTGAAGGTCAACTTTATGCTAATTTCATATCCAAAGTATGTCAGGACCATAATTTTTTTGTTCTTTGACATTGGGCTATGATATTTGAAATGTAGATGTATCATCATGAGAATATGTTATGTATACCAGAATGACTTTCATATGACCTGACCTTTGACCTCAATGTCAAATTGATTTTACATGCAAAGTAAGTCAGGGTCCTAACTTTTTTGTTCTTTGACATAGGGCTTTAATATTTGACATGTGGATATTTCACCTTGAGACAATGTGTCATGTACCAGAATGACCTTCATATGACCTTGACCTTTGACCTCGAATTCAAATTAATGCTAATTTTACATGTAAAACCTGTTTGTGCCATAACTTTTTTGTTCTTTGACATAGGGCTTTAATATTTGACATGTAGATGTATCACCCTGAGAAGATGTGTTGTGTGGCAGAATGACCTACATGTGATCTTTACCTTTGACCTCAAGGTCAATTAATCATAATTTTACGTGCAAAGTGGGTCCTGGTCATAACATTTTAGCCTTCACATAAGCTTGACCTTTGACCTCAAGATCAGATAAATGCTATTATACTATTCTATTAACATAATGGTGTGTCATCATATGAACAATGTGTCGCCAACCTTAATGACCTCGACCTGTGACCTCAAGGTCAAATACATGCTAATTTTATATGCAAAACCTTCCAGACCATTACTTATTTATCCTTTGACATAGGGCTTTAGAATGTAGATCCATCATTATTAAGCATTTTTTGTACAATGTATGCCATTGTGACTTTGATTTCTGACCTTAAGGTTGAAATAATGTTATTTTGGCAAATTTAGGAAGGGGAGACATCCGTTTTAGTGCACTAAAACAGTTTTTCCTAGTTTATTTTAGTTTGCTTTTGAAAAAAAAATGAATTTCTTCAGAATGTTGATGGATAGTCCACTAAAGGCTGCATGTGTCAAAAAACTTTGTCAGTCCACCATGGGCTGCATGTGTCCAGAGCAATTGACTATCCATATCAGGCTTAAAACGTACAGTGTTTGACATGTTGCGGTCGTATCAAGCTGCACTCGGCGAAGCTTTTTTATTTCTGCATGTTGCACTTATTTTTTCTTATATCTCAAGAACTATATAAGGTATTGAAGTTATTTCAATTGGATATTGTTCAGCTAAGTAAGCTTGACAAAACTGTCCATTAGGTCGAAATTGTCAGATAACCCCTAAAAGGGGTCACGACCCCTTTAATGCCAAAAATAATGGTTTTATCCATATAGATTGTGAACTATAGAAGATAGAGAAAAGGTTTTGGTTGCTTAAATGTTTAGCTAATTGAGATCTACAAATTGTCCATTAGGTTGAAATTGTCAGATGACCGCTTAAACACCAAAAATAGCGGTTTTAGCTTTATAGATTATGAGATAAGTAGAAAAAGAAAAGGTTTTGCTTGCTCAAATGTTGAGCTAATTGAGCTCTTCAAAAGTCTTCATAGGGTCAAAGTTGTCAGATAACCCCTTTTAAGGGTTACGGCCCCTAAATTAGCATTGTATAATATTTTTATCTATAGAATGAAACTATTGCAAATAGAGAAAAGCTGCATGATACTTGCTCAATGTTCTACAAAATTGTCCATTAGGCCTAAATTATCAAATAAACCTTACTGGAGTTATGGCCCGTTAAATGACAAAAATAGTAGATTTAACGTGATATTTAGATTGTGTTCCATAAAAGATTGTGGCACCCATTTGCGTAAATGCTTAGCTAAATAGAACTTTCCAATGGTTGTATTGTGATTTGGGGTGTTGGCAAAGTGAAATATTGTTACATCAAGTCATTGAAACCAGGTGAGCGATCCAGGCTCCTGGGAGTCTCTTGTTTGACATGTAATGCTATAAGTTCAATAAGGGTTCATCATCTGACAACATCGATTAATGTATTAAAGAATAGACATGATAGAGTTCAATAAGTAGAACAAAACTAATAACATTTCTGTTATTATAAATATCACAGAAAAAATTTGCGGACGTATAATGGTATGATGCTGTCGTCGTCTGCGTCGTTGTCCAGTACTTTAGTGTTCCCACAATGACTTAAGTTCTAGTTATCCGCTTGCTATAAAATTTGACAATGCTGTTCCTTACCATTAAAGGACTGATGGGATTGATTTGAGGGGTTCCTCCTTTTTTCATTTAAAAATTAGGGGCCAAAAAGGGGTAAAATTGCCGCTTTTTTGTTTGTTCCCACAATAATTCTTTGAAAATCTTTTCCTCCTAAACGACTCAAGGGATTGCTTTGAAACTTTGCACATTTTATCATTGGGATGTCCTCTATCATGATTGCACAAATGGTGACCGCCGTCCAAACAACATGGCCCTAGTTACTAGAAATAGACCAAGGGGTCAGACTTCTGTTTTTGGCTTGTAAATCAAAAAGTATGAGAGATAGATGAAATCGAATGCCACATTACTGCTTAAGCATCAAAAGCTCTACAAGTCTCCATTGAGTCAAAGTTGTCAGATGACCCCTTATAGGAATTATGGCCCCTTAAAGGTGAAAAGTAGCATTTTTTCATGTTTTTGGCCTATGGAATGAAAACTATAGCAGATAGAGAGAAGTTGTTGCTTGCTTAAATGTTCAGCTCATAAAGCTCTACAAAAGTCTTAATAGGATCGAAGTTGTCAGATGATCCCTTATAGGGCTAATGGCACCTAAAATGACGTTTTTTTTCCTGTTGTCTGTTAACTTTTTTTCGTTTCAAAATTAGGGGCCCAAAGTGGCAAAACAATTCAAATATTGTTTTTTTTTCACTATAACTTTAATCCTAGTTGGCCTACTGCTGTGAAATTTGTCAAGAATGTTTCTCACAATAACAGAATAAACCTGATGAATTTCCTAACCACCCCCTTTTCCCCATTATGTAATTTGGGGTCAAAAGAGGCTAAAATCGAATTTTTTTTATTTGTGGTCCGATTTAGAATTTTTTTTTGCTTGTTTGTTCTTGTCAAATAGCGGATACAAAATTGAGAATTAATTTTTGCGGCCCCCCTTTTTCCCCCTATTACGTAATTAGGGGCCAAAATTGAAAATTTGTGGCACGATTTTGAGCGGTTTTTTTTGCATGTTTTTGCGACCCCCCTTTTTTCCACAATTACGTAAATAGGGGCCAAAAGGAACCAAAATCGATACTTTTATATTTGTGGTCCATTTTGAAAATTTATTTTGCATGTTCTTGTCAAATAGTGGATACAAAATTGAGAATTATTTTTGTGAACCCCTTTTTTTTCTCACCTACTACATGTACTATGTAATAAGGGGCCAAAATTGAAACTTTTTTACTCGTACAAACCTCACCAAAAAGTTCCAGTAACCAAAACTAATCATTCCACAATTGGCTTTTAAAATGTGAGTGGAAAGTCCACCTTAGGCTGTATATGTGTCAAAAACCTTTGTCAGTCCACCATGGGCTGCATGTGTCCAGAACAATTGACTATCCATACTTGACCTTAAACGTACAGGGTTCAAGATGCTGCAGTCGTATCATGCTGCGCTCGGCGAAGCTTTTTTATTCTGATTCAATGAATAGTCAAAATAAATATACTCTTGTTGGATTGGCAAAAATCTGTAAAATTGTTATTTCTATATTCAGTAATTAGCAACACTTATTAATATGTGCATCTGCCATCTGCTTACAACTAACTTCACGTAAATATGTTAGCTCATGCATTATTGTTTTGTTCAATTCATTGAATTAAATTGCTTCATGTGAGGCCTTAATTTAGTGAAATAAAAAATGTTTCAAAAAAGTTTCCTAATACAAATGTTGTAGATCTTGATAAGCTTAATAACATGCGATTTAGATTTTCATATCTTCTTTATAGCAAGCATAGCTCGCAAGCGGGCACGAAGTGCCCGCTCGAGCGGAGAGCTCTACGGTATTTGTTTCCGCAAGAAATTTGCTAATGCTGATTAAATTTTTTATGGTCCGGAAAAGGTTATCATTTTTACAGGGCCGGAGTGAATGTTAAAAAATGTCTGCTGTACTGAGATGATCACCTCAATATCCCTATTGTGTCTCACAACTATGTTGTGTTCTATGGTCATTAACAGATCCTAAGATCGCAATGGAAGAGGGAGGTTTGGCGCCATAAAACCTGGTTTAACCCATCATTTCGTTTGAAATGCCTGTACCAAGTCAGGACCATTGCGATCCACCAATTCTCCGGTATGGCTGATTCGGTTTTCTCTGGACTATGAGATTGATAATTCAAGTTCAGTAGTTTTGTTATTACCTTTATTTATAAGAAAAGAAATAATGCTTAAAAAAATAATAAATTGCGCTTTTTACAAGAAAATGATATTCTTAAAATAATAAATACTAAATACACATAAGCTGCTTGTTTCGTCTTGGTTACATGCACGTACGAAACTAACATATCTCGAAGCTTAATCGCCCCATACCACCTCGCCCCAAAATAAGCAAATGGAAATATTGGAAATTAAATGATAGCGACAGCCCTGAATGTCGACATTTAGAACAAAATATGAATAAAAAATATATATGAAAAAGATTGTTAGAAATGGAAAAACTTGTTTACCAAATAAACCTATGAATTTTGTGTAATTAAAATGAACCAAAGGTCGTGCACTACAATGTTCGTCTGTTTCTGATTCTGAATATCTTACATGTAAATACTATAGAAGAATGGATCTATAAAATGTTTAATGGACTTTAAATAGTCTTAGAAAGAAGTGTGCCAATGGGGATTCAACTACCACACGTCCGAAAAAGACCAGAACAAAACTAGCAGATAAAAGAGGAAAACCCAAACAAAAATGATGTAAAATGCACCATTTGATTGCATTGATTATGATCATCATTATATAAACAAAACGTAGTCCCTTTTAGCTATGCTTGCATTTAGGCAATGCCTACTCCATATTAGTATTTGATATATTGAGCTTAATAAGTAACAAAGTCGAAAACAATCAAGAAAAAATGGCAAAAACTTCCACATGGGTGAATAGATCTTTTATAAAGACTAAATTTTCAGGACAGATTGATATTGAGGTGCTGAACACTTTGACTACAAACAGCAACCAGTTTTCTTTTTCTGAAAAACACAAAACATGAAAAGACACTTTAGTTGACCTTCAAAGGGTAATAACCCCTAAATGTATAAAGGGTCATAATATAGTTCAAGTGTTTTTAAAATACCCCTATGGGGAGCCGTATATAAGCCCCATCCTTATATAAGCTCAATAATCAACAAACTTGGTACATTTTTTTATTGATACATGTGATACAAAACCATCATTTGGATTTTTAATTCGTAGAAAAACATGACCAACAAGGCTAAAAATAAGCATAGGAGTTGCAAATACCTCAAAAACGTTGATAGATATCCAAGTTTTGGCAGAGAAGAAAATCTACCCCACCTGAAATTTTAAAGAAGATCAAACCATCCATATATATGTATTTGCCCTTCTTTGGGATTTTTTTCTAAAATTTAAATTGCATATTGTTCAGCTCAGATTTAATAGGGTTGAAGTTCAAGTGTAGGACAGTTCATTGTATGAGTTATTCTCCTAATTGACACTTTTGTAGGTTTTCCTAATTATATCAAAATTATTATTCTCCTCTGACACCATAGGTTCATTTGCAATCAAACTTGGTATATCTGTTCATTATCATGTGTTTTAGAAAGCTATTGTTTGAATTTTAGATTTGTTGAAAAGCATAACTGCTGTTGCTAAAAATAGAAAATAGTGCTAAAATGTAGTTTATTGCAAAAAAAATCGCAAGATATCAAAATTAACAAAATTCTTATGGTTTGCAACAGCGTTCAACACCTCAAGATTTACCTGCCCTTATTACGAACGATGATTTAATGCAGAGATTGTTGCCTTATTTCTTGATTTTTCCCCGATTTGTGCACTTATTAAGCTTAATATCTTGAAAATTGTACAAGATATTAAAGAAATTTAAATTTCATAATTGTTACCCACATTAAGATCTGCAAATATATACAAGAGTCATGGGTATGGCCATTTCTTTCTCAGGGTATATTCCGGTTAGAATGTGGAAATTGCCCACTGTTACAACCTTTCCTGATTGTACTGCAAACTGTCAATACTAAAAAAGACTTAAAATTACAATAATTTAATGTTAGTTAAGCCCTAAAAAAACTTAATATCGTGGAAGTATTTTATTGGAGTTATTGTATATAGCCTCTTAAATGTCGAATTAGCTGTCTATGCTTTATAGCTGGCTAAACTGTAGAAAAAATAAAATTTGTAATTCCTTGGTTAATCAATTTTGTCGAATGACCCCTTAATGTCGCCTGCGACGTGTTGCAAAGCGACATTTAGGAATTACTTTAGAACTATCCGTCGTCCTGTGTCGTTCAGGGTCCTGCTAGGTCCCCAAAATTTTCGTTGCAGCCTCTTGATATTTGGCATGTAGCTTTTTCCTATAATACTTATGGTCTAAAGCGATATTTTTACCGAAAATAAACTACTTCCTGTATACCGAAGACTTAAATTTTCACATATAGTGAACTTTAATACAAAATTTTATTCGCAAATTTCTGGGCAACTACATGCCTCAGCCTCTTGAAATTTGAAATGTAGTTTTGTCCTATAGAACTATATGATGAAAACCGATTTTATGCGGAGAACTTAACCCTTTCCTCAGTTTTTTTATCAAAATTCCATCAAATATCCATCACAAAATTCTATCAATTTCTGTCAGATTGTTGAAAGTTATCGGATAATTGACACTGTTTTTCCATCAAAATTTTGTTGACGGAGACTGAAAGAGAAGAGGGGCGGAGAATATTGACGAAACCTGATGGAAAATTCACGTAATAAATGTAAAGTTGACAGAACTTGATAGAAAAATGACGGAATCTCAATAGAAAGATAGCGGAATTCTCTATAAGAAATTCATTGAAACTGGTGAAAGTTGGCGGAGTATTGGCACTGTTTTCCATCAAACTTTTGTCGACGGAGACTGAGAGAGAAGAGTGAGTGGCGGAGAATATTGACGGAAACTTGATGGAAAGTTCACGAAACTTGATGGAAAGTTGACGGAATCTCAATAGAAAGATAGCGCAATTCTGTTTAAGAAATTCATTGACACTGACGGAAATTTTTCCAGCTGACCAAACCTGACTGAAAAAGTAGGTTGAATGTTGACGGAATCTTGATAGAAAGTTAGCGGAATTCTCTAAAAGAAATTGATCGAAACTGACTGAAATTTTTTCCAGCTGAAAAGTATGTCATTGGCCTTGACATAGCATGTGTACCTTAAAGTAGGAAAATCAAAGTGTATTGTATATGACAATCAAAACTTCTGTGAAATAGAATTATAAACGATCTTTGTTTTCATTTTTTTAGATAATAGGGAACAAACAATATGCCTTTAAAGCTTATACTCTCTGAAGAATAAAAAGTTAAATATCAAAATACAAAATATCATACCTTAAAATCGACGATAGGAGATGTGGAATAAGTGTACGCGACACAACCAACATCAAAGAAACTGGAATTTAAGAAATCACAATGGAAAACAGCCAGCAGTCTTCAACATGACCACAGGTCACTGCTCGCTGTCTTGCATTGGCCCAAGACTAAAAATACAATACATAAGATTCAAACAAACCCCTAGATTATCAACAAAAGACCCATTTCAGGACATAAAACAAAAACAGATTGTTGACTAGGACAAGGATTCATGGCTTAGGACAGGCACATATGAAATGTGACGGGGTTAAACTAGTTTTTTGGGCCCGACCTTCCCTATAGTTTTTCTTGTACAAAGCACAAAAATAACACACTTTAAACATCAAATCGATAAAAGTTCCATTCACCAAGAGAGGACCTGAGACAAGAGTACTATACGAGAACAACGAAACGTAAAGGAACTCTCTTGAGAACACTCGCAGTTACTGACAGCTAGCTAAGAAGCATTTATCGACTGATGCAAAAAAATCTGACATTAAATCTGACTGATGTTTCAAGTAATTTTGCATTATTTACTTCATCTCAAGCCTATATTGGCTTTTTATGTTATGGGCATTGTTTTACATCTTCTACCCTTCCAGAAATAGCACCAGAGAAATTTGGCCATTTTTGACTATATAATACATTTTAAATACTAGAAACCAGACAATATATGTCTTTAAAGCTTATGCTTTCTGAAGCATAATCCATGTAAGTTCTACAAAATATCATACCTCGATCTACGAAAAGAAGTTTGTATTTATTACTGAGCTTCTATTGACTTTTATGTATGTTATGGGCATCGTTACTATACCCATTTTGGTATCACGAGTGGGCTTATTATAACTTTGAAAAGAAAATATCATTTCCTGCTGTGACTTGGGAAATAGGAAAAAAAGAGTTGGACATTAAATAACAAAATGCTTTAAGTGATTTTCTATATATCCAATAAAAATCAGCGAATTCAAGCTTAAACTGCAACTGAAACTTTTCATTTGTTTGTAATGCTAGACAATATGATATTATCTCAAACTTGAAATGAAATAATTCATCAAAATTGCAAAAAAATCTAAAGTCAAAAGTGTGCAAGGAATTCAACAACTCAATAAATACATGTATTATAGATGACTTATTTACATTATTTTCATCTTTTAATAGATGTCCCATCGGATGCCTATAAAAACACCATCTTAATTTCTGCTAGCCAAATCATGTCTCAAAAACATATGATGTCATAACATCATCAAGTGCACATAAGTTAAACTTTCCATCACGATTCCGTCACGAATTTCTATCAATTTTTCGGCAACTTTCTATTCGTCAGTTTTCTACATTGTATCATGTTCTATTAAAAAAAAAAACATTTTCCGGTTTTTTTGCCATCAAGCATGTGTTGACAAAATGTTTTTCATTGGTTTTTACTTTTCTATCAACTATATCAACTATATCAGTATTCTATAAAAAAAAATTCTTGATGGAAATCCATCAATTTCTTTCAGAAAATTGATAGAATTAATAGAAACTGATGGAATTCTGAGGGAAGTGATTTTTTCACATATAGTGGACATATATACAAACTTTCCGTCAACTAACTACATGCCACAGCCTCCTGGCATTTGGCATACACCTTTGTTAAATAGTACATTATTATGTAAAGTGGTTTTATGCCCACAAAATTGTTTGTTTCCTGTTTAATAACCTGAAAATAAGTTTTCACATATAGTGGACATTTATAGTGGATTTGGTGCACAATTAATTTTGTGTTTATATATTTAATAGGATACTTAATGTCGAATGTGTCTGTCCATTGAAGTTCCACAATATTGTTGCACGTGTAAAAATTGCTTTTGAGTCCACAATGGACTACCTGTGTTTATTGCAAAACAAATAACTATTTAAATTTCATAACTAATGTACACCTAACACAAGTGATTTTCCTTTTCGTTTTTTGTTTTTCGTTTTTCAATTTTTTTCGATTTTTTTTTTTTTTTAAAGATTTTGAATAGGAAAATGACCCATTTTCCTTTTCGTTTTTGAATAGGAAAATGACTCATTTTCCTTTTCGTTATTCATTTTCCTTTTCGTTTTTCATTTTCCTTTTCGATTTTGAATAGGAAAATGGCCCCTTTTCCTTTTCGTTATTCATTTTCCTTTTCAATTTTTTTATCAAAATTTTTTTTTTTCGATTTTTTTTTTCGATTTTAATAGGAAAATGACCTATTTTCCTTTTCGTTTTTCATTTTCCTTTTCGATTTTGAATAGGAAAATGACTCATTTTCCTTTTCGTTATTCATTTTCCTTATCGTTTTTCATTTTACTTTTCGATTTTGAATAGGAAAATGGCCCATTTTCCTTTTCGTTATTCTTTTTCCTTTTCAAATTTTTTTTTTCAAAATTTTTTTTTTCGATTTTTTTTTTAAAGATTTTGAATAGGAAAATGTCGGGCGGGCGGCGGGCGGGCGGTCGGCGGGCGGGCGGGGAAGAAATTTTTGTAACAGTTTTCTCAGCAACTACTTATCACAGCCACTTGGTATTTGGTATACAGCATCAGGGTGGGGTCCCATAACGTGGGATGCAATTTCATGTCTGTCGCTTACCTACTTCCTCTTTACCGACTTAGTTAATTTTTGACAATAATGTCCAAAAGTAGAACATTTTCGTAACAGTTTTCTCAGCAACTATTTATCATAGCCACTTGATATTTGGTATACAGTATCAGGGTGAGGTCCCATAACGTGGGTTGCGATTTCAGGTCTGTCGCTCATCTTCTTCTTGTTTACCGACTTAGTTAATTTTTGACAATAAGGTCCAATAGTAGAAAATTTTCGTAACAGTTTTCTTAGCAACTACTAATCACAGCCTCTTGATATTTGGTATGCAGCATCAACATGGGCTCCAATAATGTGGGATGTGATTTCAGGTCTGTCGCTTACCTACTTCTTGTTAAACGAAATCCGGCCATTTCTGTCTTTGACCCCTTTTTTTACCTTTTAAAAAAGGAAATAATAAAAATTACCGAACTGGGATGATCAATCCTAATATCCAAGAAGAAAAGAGGAAAAAACAAGACGACATACCTCACTATACCTTGACTTTTGTATGATTTTTATATTGTAAGCGACCATAACGGGTTTTTTGTGTGTAAAAGTCCAAATAATCAGGCATGTTGTATTTTGTCCTAAATAGTTAATCTGATGGAAGCATGTTACATGTAGTGCCAAGCAAGACTAAAATATTTGTTTTAACAAGATTCCACCGCTTATTAAATTGCGGCCGCCACTTTAATATATTGCGGTCGTTACTTATTATGTTGCGGCCACCAAAAATAATATTACGTAGAGTTCAATTATTTGCAGTCTTATCATACATAGCTTTTACCGGTAATTTAACAATCAAAATCTAAGAATAAAAAAACATTGAATTTCATTGTTTTATATTGCAGGTTCATGTCAATGAAATAAAGTAATCACATATAACTAGTAGAAGTAATATGTCAGACCTCGAAAAGAAACAAAAAGAGAACTTTCTCAGACACGCCATTCTTGTGGTGGATCATTGTAAAAATGCCTTAACATCGTTATAATTATTTTATAAAACTATATATATATGGAGTAAATGAACATGAGACCACATTTGCTATTGAACTGCATGTTTTTATTGCAAGGCGAATGACTATCCAATTTATAAAGTTCAATAATTTACAGTCTTAACATATGTAACTTTTAATTTAATACTTATAATCTAAGCATAAAAACATTCATTGTTTTATATTGCAGGTTCAATTAAATAAAGAAATCACATATAACTAGCAGAAGAAATATGTCGGACCTTGAAAAGAAAGAAAAAGAGAACTTTCTCAGACACGCCATTCTTGTGGTGGATCATTGTAAAGATGCCTTAACATCGTTGATTGAACGTGATCTTCAACTTAAAGGAGTGACGTTCGAGCAGTTTCTGAATAACAACCAACATGATATATTCCACATGTGTAAAGAAAAGATATGTCACTGTGGATTGAGCCCAAATGTTCCACGGGTGTTTTTTAAATCTCAAGTTGAATTACTTTTTGACAAAGGACTAAGAGCCGCCAAGTCTGGCATTACATCAGAAGTTTTAGACATGACTCTTGCTAGATGTTTACTGGTTAATTTTTGTTTAGATGTGTTTTGGCATTACAATTTACAATACAAGGGACAACCTTTAGAAGCTTTTTTGAATGCAGAAAAACACACAATTTATCATCTTTGGCAGAACAAATCCAACTGCTGTCACTGTCCATCCACTTTTAATCCTAGTCCTCAAAGATTAAATAAGACAGAATGGGAATCCATGTTTCATGTTGTTTTACCCCAACTGCCATGTTCTATGCAGGCAAAAACTAATGTTGCTGCTTGTTATAGCTTATGAGCGTATGCATTCACGAGGCAAAACAAATTTCAACATTAAACTTAACACAAAAACTGCAGCAAGAACTACTTAAACACTGCTGTATAATAAGAAAGACTACTGAAAAACTCGTAGACATTAGAAACTTTGAGTATGGTCACGCGAACAATGCAAGGATGTCTGATTCTGACTTTGAAGAAAGCAAGAAAACTATTATAGAAAGTATTCTTCTTATTGCAAAACTTTGCGGAAAGGATACTGAAATGAAGAAAGCTATTGATGCCACACTGAGAGAAAGTTTAGATCACAAACTTGTGGAGAAATACAAGGAGCTGATGAGTGAAATATACAAGGTAACTCTTAAATAATTTTGTTCACATCTTAATAATTATAAACTGTTGGTATCATTTATAAATGTGTATATTTTCTATACAGCAATCAATGTTTAGATATGTTGCAATTTTTCACCTATATGTAGCTTGTTGACGTTTTATTTTAATATCCATTTACTTGAAAATTCCATCTTCATTGGATATAAGCAACCATTTGCAAAACAATTAATTTGTGTTTTTTTAATAACAACATATGTAAGCATGCACATGCGAGAACACAGTTCAACTTGAAATCTGAAAATTACAGGAAAAATCCAAAACATGTTGCACTTCAAATTTGTTGTACATTAAAAACCTAAAATATTTAAAATATGTGACATTAAATGTCTATTGATTTAATTTTAATTAAGATGCTAGTAAGTACAGGACCTTTTACTATTGAAAGTTAGCTGCTTTGTTCCCAAATTCTCGTGACAAAAAAGTTTGAAATATTGCTTTGAATATACGAAGCTGATAATTGTTGTGAAATGTGTCTCCTGAGACATTTATTTATAAACTGTAATATGATTTATATATCATGACGTTTTAGAATTTGCAACAACAAAATAAAAAGATACAAGAGATGGAGTCCAACATTGTACAAACAAATACAAGAATCGACGAAGTAAGCAGCAGTGTTGATATCATTTACAACAGAGTCGATGACACAAATGAAGAACTCGAAAGAACAAACACAAGAGTTGATGTCATTTCCAACCGAGTTGATGACACAAAAACAGAACTTGACAGAACAAACACCAGAGTTGATGTCATTTCCAACCGAGTTGATGACACAAAAACAGAACTTGGCAGAACAAACACCAGAGTTGATGTCATTTCAAACAGAGTTGATGACACAAAAACAGAACTTGGCAGAACAAACACAAGAGTTGATGTCATTTCCAACAGAGCTGATGACACAAATACAGAACTTGGCAGAACAAACACAAGATTTGATGTCATCTCCAACCGAGTTGATGACACAAAAACAGAACTTGGTAGAACAAACAGAAAAGTTGATGTCATTTCAAACAGAGTTGACAAATCAGATGCAGGATTAGAAACATTACAAACAAAAATAAACGACACAGACCAACTCTTAGGTAAAACAATTATTATTCAAATTTATATCGAATCAATGTAAAATTCAATAAATTCTATAACTATCTATCTCCCTCAGCACAATTTTACTTGATGGATGACTAAAAACTAAAAAAAATCATATTATAGACCAGCGTCAACAAAAAAGTCATTGCGATTGATCATTAATTAGCTGATACCATTTCTCAATAGCATAAGAAGAAATTGAGTTTTTTTTTTGAAAAGTCAAATTTGGTGTCAAAAGTTTTATCGTGGTCTTACTAAAAAAGTAGATATTCTGCAAAATAAACCTTATCTTTATTGTGTTGTGCTAAAACAACTTTGTAGATTTTAAATTAAATAAGTTGAAGCATTGTCAAGTTAACATCCGGAAACAATAAAATGACAGAAAGACACGAAAAGATATGGTATAACATAATACATTACCTTAATGTTGCTTTGTATTAAATACTAAAAAATAAAAACAAAGAATAATGTTAGTGATCTTACAAAAGATTACCTGCTTCATTTTCCGGAGCACCCGAGTTCTCTCTCGTAATGATCTGAGTTTGCATTGTTGATTTCTGTTCTATTTTGACACCCAAATGAACAATTGATGTCCGTCTTTGATTCTTTAATATTTGACTCTATTTTGCAAAAAAAGTTTTACTATCTCCCCTAATGATATCCAAAACGCAATGACATTTCTTTATGCTTTTCTCTATACGATGTACTTACTTCATCCAAAGTTTCATCAAAATCATCAAGAGGTTCAGGAGGAGCTATGTTTATGAGATAAGTGAACAGGCGGATGGGCAGTCAGACAGATTTGAGAATGACTCCTTTATACAAAATAAAAACAATTGGTGCGAACGATTTGAAACAAAAAAGAACTAACCACTCGTTTATCTAATAATGCAGAATATATGTAATGCAGCAAAACTCAAGAACTGGGGTGTGTTTAAATTCTGTCTCACATATAAGTACAATTATGAAAATTTTATTGTTTATTTTACAAAGCAATCAAACAAAACAAAGGACATCATTCTGAAATAAGATGGTAACATGGGTAATGCTATCGATGAATCGCAAACACAGAGCAATTTGGTCGAGATAAACAGATTGGTTTGTCAAACCAGGTCTTTTATTATTTGCTCTTTATCTTAAGTCTGAAATTGATAAAAAACAATGAAATTAAAAACAAAATGATTTAACAATGTCAGGCTAACATCTGGGATAATTTATTTCAGGAAAAGTCAACGAGCAAGTGGAGGACCCTGTTCCACCAAATATAAGAGGTAATTATGAAAACGCTTTTGAGTTTAAATAAACAATTAATCTTCATTCTTATCCAAAAACATGTCCAAACTTAATGAATATTTCTGCGAATGACAATTAGAGATGTATAAAAGTTTTGAGGTGGTTGCTACATGGTACAGTTGTGTTGAACTTGATGTAAACATTGTACAATGTAGAAATCTGCTTATCTAAAAATAGTTAAATAATTCACTATGGTATCATTTAGCTAGACCATCTATATGCTTTAATTACTTTGAGCAACCATGGCCCTCTTTTAAATGTATATAGTGGTATTTTATTTTGAATAAAGATTACGAGTCTCAAAGCAAAGAGAATCGATCTAAGTAGGTCAGTTTGTTGCACAATCCCGGTCAGCATAAAATGTTTACATTTGAACCGTATTTGTTCCCGTTTATTTTCAACAATCTATCGTTGCAAATAAGGTTTTGCAGGGAAAGAATATTAGTAGGTCAATTTGTTACACAGTCATTGTTACACCGATCAGCCTAAAGTGTTAACATTTGAACCGTATTGTCCACAATCTTTTACCGTTGCAATTGCATTTTATAAATAGAAACTCTAAGAATAAAACAAAAGTAATTTTCTTGCCAGGACCCAGCTTTTTTATGAAGAATCCCCCTTTGGGCTATATTATAAGTGGACTTTATATGGAACTATCCCCTTTTCAAAAATTTTGGATCTGCCCTAAGGGACTGACCATTTAACTTGAAGGGGGGCCCTTGTTTTTTTCCTATAAAAATATTCTGAAAATTATTTTTGATGAAAAAAATATTTTAGCAGCTGAGGGTAAGAAAAAAAATATTCTGAAGGATTTCTGCTATAAAAAATAATGCTGATAATGAAAAAAAACCCAAAACATTATGTCGCGACGCCTTCAAAAAATAAATATTTTGTCTGCATTCTGTGTGGAAACAATTTTTCTGATCAAAACAAAAAACCAAGGCCCCCCCTTTCAAGTTAAATGGTCCGTCTCTAAAGACACATACATGTATCAACAACGGTTAATATTTTACTACAAGTAAAGTTGTATGAAAATGTAATAAAAGATGGGGTTGGTCTGTGTATGTTAGTCAACCTGTCGGCCAACCCCTACAACAGGCTGCAATACAATACCTCTATGGATCAGACTGTCCAGTGCTACCAACTTTTAAAATATAATCCATGGAGGTTTGTTTTCACAGAAAAAAAAAATATGACTAAATGGCTTGTGATGCTGTATGTTTCTGTGTTTCTGCATCAATTACATGTATATCAGAATTTACTTTTCATGATGGTGTAAATGTTGAATCAGTTTTTTTGTTCAATAAAATTTCCAACTATAACTTTTTATGACCACAAAACATCAAATAGTCTTGCCATTGTGGTGTCATACTTGAATAAAATATGCAATTACAAAAAAAAATAGGATTTGAAAAATAAAATACTTGAAAGTCTTTTTCCAAAACTGTTTTTAATCTAGAAAATAAGATATATTTTGCAATGTAAGTTTCTCATAAAAAATAATAAAATATTGAAACTCAGGGGAGATAAAAAAAAAAGTTTGAGAATTTATCCTAAATTTCTTAACAATTAATTTCATTCTGTCTCAACAAGGAACTAGTGTTCATGGTTAAGTTTTTATTGAAGGTTGAGTGGTTCTGTTTGTGACAATGGCTGGCCTCTGTGTCCTTATTTATAGTAAAGCTTGGATAGCTACATATTTAACAGATATATCATTAATTAACAGCCTTCAGGGCATAGACAAAATCGGTTTTACATGATCTTTATCCTAGCTAAAACTGTAGTGATTTTGATGTGGATTTTGTAAAAATCGGATTTTTTTTTACCCAAGCTGAAAACTCGATACCTCGTGTCCGGGTTTGACTAAATCAAGATAAAAAAATCGAGAAGGTTGGCAGCTACGTTCAGACTTCGTGTCTGTTACAAGACCTTACCCCCGGGACCTTTGTTACCAGCGTTTGTTAATGTTTGTGACGGATATTTTTTTTATCCTCATTTTTTTCTGAATTTTATTTACAAAGTTCGTATATCTATGATTGACCAGTGTGAACATGCGGCCAGTAACTGATCAATGGATCAAACGACACCCCTAAAAACTTACAAAACACTTGGTCTTTTGATAATTCATGTAATTACTCATTTTTTTTAGCGAGAATGGAAGAGTCGTCTGCCTTCTCATTACTTCCGTTTCCATGGCGTTTATAAAACACGGATACGCAATGCGGTTTCCGATCCGTAAATAAATTACGTAGCGACAGGAGAAAACCTTTAATTACAAAGAGAGCGCAAGCGTCGAGAACGATGATATTGAATTAAGTAAAAGAAAATATTATTAGGATTACAATGTATTTGTTTACAGTTTTAAGTTTCTCGATGGCTGCGCTCATATGTAATTTTAAAAGCAAACACCCGAATATGGGCGAAAAATGACAAAATATGCGAGGCATGGCATTTTGTACACTGACATAACCTATAAATTCTAAAAAATACTAATGTGGGTGGCTTTTTAATTTGAAGAAGGAGATTTGAGGCATTAGAAATTCAACTGCAAGTCTATCTAAATTTAGCTTTATTTTTATTAAACAAGTGTGGACACAGGCAGGACATGGACTCTTATAGGACATTGATAGAGATTGAAATATTTATATAAATTCCACCATATGGGACCCCTACCTGAAGCTAAATATCAAATATCAAAAGCCTATGATTAATTATAGCTGAAGATGTGTTATGAAAATTTTTATCTCTGAAAAATGAGTGAAAAAAGTCTAAATTGACTCTTTATACAGGAAGTAGATGATTGGCAGACCTGAAAATGGATCCCACCATATGGGACCCAGTCACCCATACCTGCATGAAGCTACATACCAAATGTCAAAAGCTTATGATTAATTATACCCGAGATCTGAAAATTTTGATGATGGACAGACGGACTAGTCAAAAACATTATACCCTTTGCAACTTGGTTATTTTGGATATAAATATAGGATCTGATGTGCCTAGACTCCCAAGGCCTTTGTGACCATTTTTGATTAATTGATTAAGAAGTTGTTTTTGAAAACTCAATTTTATCATTAAGAATAGAAAGCAAAATCTTGCAAAATTAATTTATATGCCAAAAGAAAAATTTTGGGTCTGTTCGGCCTTGTGAGTTTTGTCCCTTTTTATGAACACGATTAACAAAAAACAACAAAAACAAAAATAGTGTGATTGGGACTCATCAGTAGGCATCACACTTTATTGACATAATAGTATTTGTACTGAATGGGAACAAAAGTATTAAAATGAAATATATTTTCCAAGTCCTTTATAAGTTTGGTCCGATTGTGTTTAAGTCGGACCGGCAATTGATGTAACGTTATCGGACCAAAAGTCCGGCCTATTCCAGAACTATTTGGCAAAGTCTGAATAGGAAATAATGGACAATATGCATGGTGGAGAAATAAATTAGCAAACTAATACATAAATGTTGCAAGTCATGGCAATTAAAATGCAAAATTCAAAATAGAATTAGGATGTGCATAAATCATTAGTTTAAACTTACATTGAGCAAAAAATCAAATGTCAAAACTTGTCCACTACAATGGATCCATTTCAAACCTGGAAAAAACAAAAGAATTTTATACATACTATTTAAAATGGACAGTGAGTATATATGCTTATTAAAACACCTACATGTACACACAAAGCAATAAAATGCACATGATGCATGCATGACAATTTCACAACATTATGGCACAAATTAAAATAACTGTTTACTGTACATTAAACAGTCTTTCCAGCTAAAATTGGTTTGGTCCAGTTTAATGCTGCATTAATTTATATTAAACATATACAATGTTGAGGGTTTTTTTAGCAAATTTGATGAAAATAGTCACTTCACCTCCTAATTAATGGAGCCTTGTACATGTATCTTGTATATTTAAAGAATTTTACTGTGTGTTTACAATGTTCTCCTTTTTTCAAAAAGGTAAAAAAAAAAAACACTTATCAACAGGGTTTTTTCTACTGCTTAACCCTAATCAACCGGGTTTTTTTACAGAGGCCAATCTAGAGGGAAGTTCAGGGGTCTAGGTTCCTTTTTTGTTGCAAAAATTTATGATTTCATGCAAACTGTTGGCAAAGTTTGTCAAAATAGATTTGGATACCCCTCTTGTTCTGAGGACCCCCTGTTTTAAAAAAAAAATATAAAACCATAAAATGCACTGTATACAAACAACGATACAGTAATAATAGCTTTTCTTTTATTTTTTTGTTTGGGCTAGAGTTATCTTTCTTTTCCTAATAGTTAACGTTAGCCAATATGTTAGTTTTCCCGCCAAAAAGTCACATGATCACAGCTCAAATGTAAACAAACACACTCACTTGATCCTTCATTAGCATTGCAGAAGTTCTGTCATCAAATATTCAAACTTTATTGTATGTTTTATGTTCTTTTTGTGAATTAAACTATTTCTAAGTTGAAGGTAAATATCAATATTCTTTTTCTTTCAATAAAACCTTTGAACTAATTGATGCATGTCATTCTGGACACGTGCCAGCAATTTTTTATTTACATTTTCTCCATTTTTGATTGGATGATACTCCTGTTTTACCTTGTCGGCAAAGGACAAGGTACGGTAAGGCCCGTATTTGGCCCCCTCTAAAACTGAAAAATAGAAAACTGATCTAGAGAAAAGTCGTTTTGTTATTTATTAAGTCAAATGAATGAAGAAGATAAAACAACTAAATCTATCAGAATTTTTCATGTTTGTTATTTGAAACTGCATGTCAAAACATGGTGAATATGTATGATTTCTTTCCAATTCGTGGAAAATGGACAATATTTGGGTAATATTTTCAATTTATAGATGCCAGTGACTACTTAGACCACAGTTATTGTTTATGAACTTTAATTTGCACTATTAAATGGTTATAAATCAGTTGAGAAATCCATGGTCTACGTTGTCGCTGGTCATTAGAAATAACAAAATAAGCATAAAAAATGACATATTTCGACGATGTTGATACTTTTGAACTACTTTAAGCCTCTATAAAATTGAAATTAGAGTAGATGATGGAAAATGTTTACCATTGTCAAAAAGTTTAATCATCTTACTTGAAACCTTAATGATATTTAAATCATTTACTTTGGATTTGATTTTCTTTAAATAAGGGGGCCAAATATGGCCCTTACTGTACCTTGTCCTTTCATTTCTTGTATATGTTTTATGTTTGCTGGTCACCTATCGATCTATGGTTTTAATTGGCTTGGGTTATAAAAGTGTCACTCAATGTCTTTATTTAATTAGTAACAAAAGACCTAATTAAACATGGAATTTTATGAAAATTGCAGACCACCTTACCAAAATGAAAGGTGGTCGGCTCTGGAAAAAATGTGGTTGGCACACCTGGCTTAAATGGCCAATGGAGAACACTGGTTTATAACCATCTACATGTACGAAAGAAGGAGTGCACATAGTGTTCAAGTCTGTTCGCCCGTCCCAAATGTTTCTAGATTGGGCATTATGTCTTATGGACATGTTCTTGTTTTAAATGTTTAATATTGAATTAAATGAAATTATTAGTTTATTTAAAGTTTCTTTCATAATTCATAATGTAACCAAACTTTTTAGGAAAGCAGTGATGGAAAATGAACATCACTCATATGCATGTGTACTGTATTCATATAAATAATAAAAATATTCATTCTTTAACTGTTTTGAAACTTACTGTTACATGACTTACTCAACAATTATTAATTATTAACAGTAAATAAGCTGTTACAGGAACCTGGAAATACAAAATAATGAAAATAAAAATAAATTAGTCATACATGTATAATAAGAAATAATGGATAATATGAATATTATTGAAACACTTTAATACATGTAAGCGTAAGACATCAAGTCAAAATCAAGTCAAAATTTGAGACAGCAGTGAAATGTTTGGGGGTACATACATGTATCTTGATGTGTTATTCAATATACAGTGTATGTTAAGTTCAAGATAAATGTATGTTGAGAATTTTTTTTTTAAAAAAACTAAGAGCACTAAGAATAAATATTGCAGTCACATTAGACCCTTTTCCTCTACGTACATGTATCATACTCTGATATGAAGAATTTAAAAATAATTTTCATTCCTGTGAAACCTTTTTATCGTCCCATTTCCATTATATTGATTCATTCTGTTTAGATTCTTCTATAGCAAATTCAAGTGTTGTTTTCATTGCACTATTGTTACTGGGGTTGAATTTTTTTTTTGGCAAGCAGAATTTAAGCCCTAAGCTTTTTTGACTTTGAAGCCTTTAGCCCCAACATTAATTTTCCAAGCCCAAAAAATTATCAAAGTGCAATGATTTAAATTGGACTTGTATTGTTTGTTTTAAATAAAAAGCTAAAAGTGTACAAAAATGTACAATGTATTATTGTTCGACAGGCATAAAAATGGGTCAAAGACAGAGGTGGCCGGATTTCGTTTAACAGGAAGTATGAGGAAGTATAGACCTGAAATCGGATCCCACGTTATGGTAGCCCATGCTGATGCTGCATACCAAATATCAAGAGGCTGTGATTAGTTGTTACTGAGAAAACTGTAACGAAAATTTTCTATTATTGAACAATAGTCTAAAAAATTAACTAAGTCGATAAACAGGAAGTTGGTGAGCAATAGACCTGAAATTGAATCCCACGCTATGGGAGCTCATGCTGATGCTGCATACCAAATATCAAGAGGCTGTGATTAGCAGTTGCTGTGAAAACTGTTAATAAAAATTTTCTTTGTACATTAGTCTTAAAAATTAACTAAGTCAGTTCACAGAAAGACGGTGAGTGATTGACCTGAAATTGTCTTCCACGTTATGGGAGTCCATGCTGATACTGAATACCAAATATCAAGAGGCTGTGATAAGTAATTGCTGAGCAAACTGTTACAAAAGTATTTTCCCCGCCTGCCTGCCCAACATTCACCATGTTATAACCTAGATTTTCACTAGTGAATTCCGGCCAAAAAGACAACATTTAATCTACTACAATTAAGTTTAGATTATTGTATTTATTTCAAGCTTTCCTTTAATGGATTGATTACAAAATCCATCTTTCTTGTTCATTTTGTTTCTGCCTAGGCCTACAGTTAGTTTATACTGACCATTCCTCAAGTTCTCATTCAATGATTGTCAATTCTGTTGAAGTCCTGATTCTGACTTATCACACACTTTTTTTTCATTTTCTTAACCATAAACATACTTAAGTTAAACTTTAACATGTTTTTACGGCATCACGGCTTTGATTAATCCGTTCTAGCTGGAGTGGACATAACATATCTTGTATTTTGTAACTAAAATTAATAAGGGATATTTTGTACAGGGAAATGAAACAAACTTAAGGAAGGTCACTCTTGTCAGTCTGATTTCGGAACTCCTCTAGACTTTGCCTTTAAATATTGAAGATTTTTTTTTGCACACTGACCCCTACTTTTTATATTTTCTGATTATATAACCCTTAAAAACCAACTATATAAAATTTCTTTAAATTCTTGATACAACTTCATGGTTTTTAAGACCTGTTAAAGTTATGTAAAATCTAGAGGAGTCTGACTTCCCTCCAAATTCTTTACGTCATTTATCTCAAAAACGAGCACACGGACCTATCATTTTCTTTTTTCTATTTGATTAAGTAAACAATTATCTACCATTTCCACCACATATCATAAAATATTAGATAAAAAAAAGTTCAAGAGTGACCATCCATAAATTGTAAAAGCACTGAGGAGATTTACATTGTAGATCTGTCAAAAATCATGTAAGAGGAAAATCAATATCAATTTGTTTTAGGATTTAAAAAAAATCTGTCAAAGTCAAAAATGGCCCGATTTCGTTAAACAGGAAGTATATGTGAGCAACAGACCTAAAATCAGTTCCCACCTTATGGGACCCCACCCTAATGCTGCATACCAAATATCAAGTGGCTGTGATTAGTAGTTGCTAAGAAAACTGTTACAATTTTTTTTCCACACACGCCACCCACTGCCTGACATTCACCATTTTATAATCGGATTTTTCATTCCCTGAAATCCGGCCAATAAATCTATAAGTATTTACAAAAAATGAATATGTCAATGTAGATGATATATATTTTTGTATACTTCAAAAAACACTAAAAATCTGTCAAAGTCAAAAATGGCTGGATTTCGTTAAACAGGAAGTAGGTGAGCGACATGCCTGAAATCCTATCCCACATTATGGGACCCCACCCTGATGCTGTATAAAATATCAAATGGCTGTGATTAGCAGTTGTTGAGAAGACTGTTACAAAAATTTCTTCCCCGCCGGCCCAGGCCAACATTCACCATTTTAAAACCCAGATTTTTCACTCCATGAAATCCGACCAAAAATGAAAAAAAAAATTAGTGAGCATGCTCACATACCCCACACGTTCTGCTGTTGGACTATAAAAATTAACCTTGAGGTTGTAAACTTTTGCATATTAAAAGGGGTAGGGGCTCTTAGACCCTATTTTGGCTCCATAATTTCAGTGTCTTTTATTTTAATGGACCATGTTAAATTTGCCTTTTTAAAATGATGCAACAAAGTATTTGGCAATTATTGTAAGTTGAGATCCCTTTTTTACACAGGTCTTTGAAATATGAATTTTTTTATAGAATTTGTCCAAAATGGTGATTAACATCAATTTAAACATTGTTTTTTTGTTAAATTTGAATGCGGCAACCAAAAAGAAACTTGGCAAAAATATGCAAGATGACATAATATTACAGTGTGTGAAATATTTAACAATGAAAAATAACAATTAAATACATGATGACCCAAAAAACTGACGGACATCTGGTCCGCCTAGTTGGACTGATAATGAAAATCACTGGGCATGTCTGTAGCACCAATGAATTTTACCAAGTCTTGAGTCCACTAAAAGAGCACTGCTTCGGAATCGTGAAAATCAACGAAACACTTACCCCAAGATACGATATGGTACATGGTTTTGTTACATTATTTATTGATTGTTAGTAATTATTTTTATTCAACTTGTTCTTTACCATATTTACGTTTGTTTCGCATTAGTTTCCAAAAGGAAACATAGACAAACAGTCTTTTTCAATTGTTTTTATTATCAACGCTCGCGTCAGCTATGACTATGACTAATATCGTACAGTACTGTAGATTTCCAATGAAAAGGCTAAAATAGTCGTAGTGACAAATTATGAACTGTAAACCGAAATTCACCAAAATACCATGGATTTTCAGTACTTTGGAGTATTGTTCACCTAAACCAATGAGATTCAACATTAATACCTTCAATACAATAAGTAGGATGTAATACATGCAACATATCAACTTGCGATTTATACATTCAAATTACTGTTTCTATGATTTACATACCAAGGTGTGTGAATGGGCATGCTGTTCGAATTCAGGCTAATTCTAAATTACGTGTGTGCAAAATGTGTACAAATATTTTTTCAAATGGGGGGGGGGGGCACTTGAAATTCTTTCCTTAAAAATGCTAAAATATCAAAAAGACCATAAAGCTAGGAACTGCAGCTACATGTAGAGGTAAAGGCCCCTGGCAATCCGAGGCTTCAATGAGAATAATTCTTTTCATAAATATTTTTAGCCAAAAGGGGGGACATGCATGCACTGCCTTTCTAAAATAAAGAGGGAGTGGCAATTGCAAGCCTCCTGTAAATTCATGTAACACTGCAAATGTTTGCCACAGTCTTCATCATATCGTCACTTGTGTGCAAGAAATATTTTTGTCAAAAGGGGGGACATACATTCACTGCCTGACTGCCCAAGGAGGGGGTGAATTTAATGTAATGTATGACTGTGAAATCCCTCCTATATCAGGAGCACCCTCATTGAATGAGGTAAAGAAAGGATCTGGCCATTCCTTTCGTGGATTACTGTGGTGTCCATTTTAGTCGGACCCCCCTAGTGCCTTGGTGTCTGGACTAACGATCATCGCCTGGCGTCCCTCAATCCGGCCTGCCTGTCTAAAACAATTTATAATGATCCTTTATGAATAAGGTGGTGAAGCTGGCGACTTCAGCGATTACATCAATCAGTATGCATCATCAACACAATGAATAAACGGCCAAACTGAATAATTGTGCGTTTTAAACTTCAAATAGACTGGGCATATCAGAAAAAAATCCTAGCCAATCTCGGATATTATAAAACGCTTTCTTTTGTACCATATCAAATTAATTTACTCCCTGAGTAAAGGAAATGATTCTTATGCTGTGGTTTTATGTATTTAAAAGGTGAATTCATTGAAAATGTAAGATTTTTTCTTTCATTTACCTTAAGGTAAAGTATACGAAATTGACTGTCCGATCAATTTTCTTTAAAAATTAGCCATAGATAGCTTAATTAAGGAGGAATAAGGAAATGCATTAAAAAATTGGGGTCACGGACCTTGTTTTCGAGTTATGACCTTCCGAAGATGTGTAGGTTTTATATCAAAATTACATTGAATATAATAGGAAAATGAACATAAAAAGTCATGTTTTTGAACATTCTCATTCAATAAAAAATTATTAACCGATCAATATTTTTTAAAAACTCAAGACATACTCAAAATTAAATTCTGTGCATTTTGGTGTAAAGAAAGTCCTTGACTACGGAGTTCGTTTTCACGCTAAAGACTTCCAAAGTGGAAATAAATGATAAAAAATTACGCATTTTTGATGACGTTTTCGGCAACGTCAAAAACAAATAAAAGGAGCGACGTTTTAATATAAGTAAAATCTGTGTTGTGTTGTTTGTGTGGGTTTGAACTCTTTTGACATGATTCTTGAAGTATAACAAACTATACTACCTAAGCATGTCGCTACTTGTATGTAATAAATTATACAGCATAAACTTATTATTTGTGTTGTCCGTTAAATGATACTCTGCGATCCGTAACTTTTCTGAGTATTTTTTTAAGTGAACTAAGTAAAAACGCTGATTTACAATTTTATGTACAAAGTTTTTGCCGTCGTCAGTTTTTTTATTTTTTTATTTTGAAGGTAGATGAGCATATATAGTGGCTATCATGAGTGTTCGATTCAGTACACCCGTTCGTCAACTCGTCAGTCCCAAATCAGTTTTAAATTCAGCTTGTCTTAATAACATACCCTATCTCTTACTAGTATATAAAACATACGCACGGACAGTATTGTTTTGCGATTAAAAGTAACAAGTTTGGATTCTGTTTGGCATTTTGTATCATTTTGAAACACAAATATTTACCAAAACCATTTTTATGTGAACTCATCTTACTGCGGGTGGAAATGGTGCGTTTACAACATTTGCATTAAAAATACTACAACACCGAACAACACAATGCAGGTCTCGTCGGCAAAAATCCTAATGTTTACGGATTTACTTTATAAATTATTTTCGTCAACTAAGTGCGTGAATGAATGAGTGAATTGTTGTTTGACGCTCTTGGAACGCTATATAGGTTATCTAAAGGCGATGAACATGATATGATGATGAGAAAATAGGATGAGGTGAGAAACAAAGAAACAGTAAATTTTGAAGATCACAGGAAATGCCGGGAGATATGGGTAGGGGTGGAAAATTTAGCCTAATTGACGCATATATTGGCGGTCAACAATATGGATCTTTTACGTGCATGAAGCGTGGCACTCTCCACACACGTTGGCCCACTATGGTCAGCGGCCAGGTTTTCCGTATTATAGACCTGACAACCCTGGGGGCGAGGGCCACCCTATATAGCCACCAAGGGTTCATACTTTGGTTGGTCATTGGGCTGGACACTAACACTGGTCAGAATCGCACGATCCTTACTGAGTCGCTTTTTACGATAAGCTAAGCTCTGCTCCGGTCCTATTCGCCTCCCGTGTCCCGTACGAGAATTAAATGGTATTTGATCAAGGTGTAAAGTGAAGAAACATGTATGTGCTTATAGTTTTAGGGTTAAAGCTTTTAGAAATATCTGTTAGTTTGGCAGCTTAAAACCTGGTTTAACTCATAAATAGTATCTTTTGAAATGCATGTACAAAGTCCGGACCATCACGATCTTGAATTTTTCTGGTATGTCTTCCTTGTTTTTTGTTTTGTCTTTTCTCTTGAACATTTGAGTTGTTCATCCAAGAACACTAGTCTTTTTTTACCTTTCTTTATGCGGGCTTAGCAAAATTGACATTATTTGTTGAAGACTTTTCTCAAAAGTTTGCCCGATTTAAAATATTTTATATGTAAAAATTTCCGTGACAAAGGGATTGGTTCGGTCCGATGAGAACTGAAACAGAATGCCATTAAGTTTTATAAAAAAAAAGTACCTTTATTCGTCATCATGTCTTCTGTTCACAAACTCCCTATTTTTCGAAATTGCCGACTATTTATAAAAAAAATAGCAAAAGAAAGGGATGCAGTATTGCCTTTTATGTTTTTTTTTCGAAAGTGGTAAAACT
This sequence comes from Arcuatula senhousia, assembly GCA_963971305.1. Lineage (NCBI taxonomy): Eukaryota > Metazoa > Mollusca > Bivalvia > Mytilida > Mytilidae > Arcuatula > Arcuatula senhousia. The sequence continues at coordinate 3,047,675 of OZ020317.1, read as the reverse complement.
TTTTGATCTAGTTCTTCTTGCATATACAACCAGATAAATTGTATTCCTTATGTTACTGCATTAATTTTCCCTACGCGCGTCTGCATCGGCAAAAAATATCAGTAAAATATGACAACGTGCTGAATAAAATAAAATCGGAAACGAAAGTGAAGCGTCGAACGTCGCGCCATTTGATGGAGTCCATTATGACGTTACGTAACAACCGCTAGAGGCGCTCAATTACGTATGCTTTACCTTAAAAACAAACAATGGCGTCCGGTTTCGCGGGCTTTTTGCTAAACGGTAGTAAAACGGCGTAAAATAACACTTCGCGGCAATATAAACCTTTTTAAACTGCAAGCTACAATTACTATTAGCATAATTCAAGTGAAGTTATGAAATGAATTTGTGCTCAAGCTAACATTATGAAAACGGCATCGTACTTATTATATAAAAAAACACGTACTAAAATGTTAAATGTTTTAATGACGTTTCAAAAATTTATCCGCTATGTCAGATTGTTCACGGAGTTTGCCGGAAAATAATTCTTTCAAATAAATACACTAAATTTGGCATTCATTTCTTTTTGTTTTCTTGTTAGGCTAAAATATCATTGTGTAAGTGCATATCTGATTTACATAAAACCTTAACAACTTTGAAAACCGGATGTCGGAAACAAACGAATATAACGAAGTTACGCATGACGGAATTTTTAGGCTAAACGATCTCTCCCGACCTATATGAAGGAGCGCTACATTTATATTTTTAATAGGTTGTAAAAACGGGGCTGATATGGACAGTTAGTGAACCTACCCCTTTGTAAAAGTTAGGACTTGTCTTAAGATTAAAGAACTGGCTGTACAATACTGTACGTAATTGTTGACGACGTAAAGAAGATTTTATATAGAAGTTCGGAATGCTTTTTACAGCAGCTAAGAAAACTTATCAAATTTCAAAAATACCTAGAAGGTCACATTTATGTTCTGTAACAACAAAACTCTAACATTTAAAGTGCTTTTGACACGCGATTCGTCTATCAAACAGGTTTGGTGTATATGTTTATATTATGCTTTTCTTGAAATTTTCAACAAAAGTCTTACGAAAAAGTTTACGTCGTCGCCGCCGCCACTGGAAAATTATACCAGCGACTAAAGTCGCAGGCTAGACAAAAATGAAGAGCACAAAAACGTATCAAATAGAATAAATAAAGACTATCGTCTACTCTACGTCTTAGAAAAGGGTCAAAGCCTTAGGGTTTGTATTATAACATAATAATTTGGAAATTTTTACTGAAAATGTTTGATTTTGATGTTTAATTGTGTCAAAAAATTATTTTATTCAATGGGTGTTGTTTATAGGAATATGTGGGTAGGGCGAAAAATTCAGCCTATAGCTTGCACTACTTGGCTGGCAGCAAAGAGAATTACTGGAAGCATTGCATCCCACAAAATCTAAAGACCCTTAGCCGCCTTTTACGACAATTAAGATGGTTTTACTGTCATGACTTTAGACTTATTCGCCACCCGGGACTTGATCATGGATAAAGTGAAAAGTTTGCTATATCAAGAAGAATTTCATTATTATTCTTCCGGAACACTTAAACTTATTATTGTATGTTTCTTCACTAGAGTTCACGCTGTTGTTTGCAGTTAAGTTGTTTTTGTGATCGTTTTTGTTATGTGTGCACTTTTGATATTGCCCCCACGACCACATTGGGGACGTTTAGTTAAACAAATTTCCGCCTGTACGTCCTTAAGAATTTCCATCAAGCTTTTTTCAGAAACTACATGCATGAGATTAGTTAAACATTGGATAGGGTGGTTCAGTATGAAAAACTACATTTTAATATTGTAAATCGACTTTCAGACCAGTTGGAATTAAAAACTTCAAGATTTGACCCTTTAATACGCTGGGCAGCTGTGGCCCATATGCATGGACACGTTCCTTCTTTGTTTTTGTTTTTTTGTCTTGGGTTATTCGGACTCACAGTATTTATTTTATTAGAAAGCAAGTCACTTTTTTGCATCCACACTAGTCTTGTTAATGTTGTTGAAAATTGTGTCAATGTGTTATATAATACGAAGGTCGTCACAATTTAAAGAGCTGGTTCTCGCTTAAAATTGAAGTATATATTAAGTACTTAACGTACACATGACAACAAACTTAATACATATGGAACAAGAAGTGCACGCAGCAAAACATAAATAATTTAATAAAAATTCACCATGTAAAACACAGCCGAAATATCCTTTATTTTGCGTAAAAGACAACAGTCACTCTAGTCAGAAAAATTGCTGCTGCTGATAGATATTTTGTTAGACTACATGAGTGCCAAGAACTTAGAGGTATTTCCTTAATAAAATGCATTTAATTATGTCTTTGTGTAATGAAAAACTGTTTGAGTATTTTTTCTGTTTAACAACTAAAAATGTTTCACATTGACCTATTTGTATGACGAATTGATTGAGTTTGTGAAAAAAAAAATGGTTTAAGTGCTCTTTATCCTGCATGCATTCAGTTTGTTGAGTTTAATAATTCTATTATCAATCAAGTAAAGATATTTTTTGATTATTTGATCTCTTTCAAACGTTATAAAATACCATTTATCATAAACTATTTTGTCTTATTTAATAACTCTTATTCTTTAAGAACACAAAACGAATGACAAAAGCTAATCTTGTGTTGATTTAGGATATAACCATCTTTTTATTGAAAAAAAGATTATTTAAACATCGCATGAAGATAATTTTTGTAACACGATGACCTGAGTTTGCAGTTTACTCGATTTCTCTATTGATACAATATTGGTCACATGTTTATCTACGAATCGTCATTCAAAATTAAAAGCTGTACCCATATTAAATTATTTGCAGAATGAATTTTATTATGATTGTAGGTGTTTAGTGTCATTTTGAGATGCATTGATTTCATTTTTTAGCTCACCTGGCCAAAGGCCATGTGAGCTATTGCCATCACTTGGCGTCCGTCGTCGTCGTCCGTCGTCGTTAACTTTTCTTCAAACTTCTTCTCCTCTGAAACGGCAGAACAGAATCAAACCAAATTTGGTCTGATGGTACCTTAGGGTATCCCCCCACAGAACTGATGTGGGGATTTTTGATTGGTCGAAAAACATGGCCGCTGTTGCTAAAAATAGACCAGGGGGGGTCAGACTACTGTTTTTGGCTTGTAAATCAAAAAGTATCAGAGATAGATGAAATCTGATGCCACCCTACTGCTTCAGCATTAAAAGCTCTACAAAAGTTTCCATTTGGTCCAAGTTGTCAGATGACCCCTTATAGGGGTTACAGCCCCTTAAAGGTGAAAAATAGCGTTTTTTCATGTTTTTGCCCTATAATATAAAAACTATTGCAGATAGAGAAAAGCTGTTGCTTGCTTAAATGTTCAGCTCATTTAGCTCTACAAAAGTCTCCATAGGGTCGAAGTTGTCAGATGACCCCTTATAGGGGTTACAGCCCCTAAAATGATGTTTTTTCATGTTTTTGGCCTATGGAAAGAAAACTATTGCAGATAGAGAAAAGCTGTTGCTTGCTTAAATGTTCAGCTCATTTAGCTCTACAAAAGTCTCCATAGGGTCGAAGTTGTCAGATGACCCCTTGTAGGGGTAACGGCCCCTAAAATGATGTTTTTTTCATGTTTTTGGCCTATAGATAGAAAACTATTGAAGATAGAGAAAAGCTGTTGCTTGCTTAAATGTTCAGCTCATTTAGCTCTACAAAAGTCTTCATAGGGTCGAAGTTGTCAGATGACCCCTTATAGGGGTTACGGATCCTGAAATAATGTTTTTTTCATGTTTTTGGCCTATGGAATGAAAACTATTGCAGATAGAGAGAAGCTGTTGCTTGCTTAAATGTTCAGCTAATTTAGCTGTACAAAATATTGGGTTGACATCAAGACCAGGTGAGCGATTTAGGCTTCTGGGAGCCTCTTGTATCAGTGGTGCTTCGTTTGCTTTCATTTATCCTTCAGATTGATAGAAACCAAAGATTCTTCTTGCTTCATATCATTCTTCATTTGCTCTCCGAATTTGATGCTGGTGTTCTTTATAATTCTGTTGTGCATCCGTACTGACTGGTATTCAGGCTATGAAAATAAGATTTTTCGGCATTGACGCTGGAAATTATTATGTAGCGGAACTATGGTGTACGTTGGTCATGACTTGGTCATAAAAGTTTTGTAGAAGGTTTAAATTAGCGAATGCAAAAGGTCAAGTGAAGATATTTGTTCAGTGAGCATATCTTGGAGAGCAACCAACATATAATACGTCATTTTAACCTTCACGTGAAACAGTGTAATCTAAGCTGTCGTGTGTGTGTGCTCTATTTCTTAATTTTCTACCTTACACTAGATTACAAGAAAGTACATGTACCAGGCTAACTACTATAAAAAAATATAGTAAACAAGAGACACCATATATATGTTTTGGATGTTTGAAGTAGTTTATAATCAGTTTGAATATATTTTAATTATCATTAAAAACTTTAAAATTAAAACCTTTATCAAATTAGAACCAAGCGTGAGTTATACTAGGACTTGAATGTTCTTTTATTGAAAGCAATAAAGTTATTAAGTATTCTTTTGCAGAACAAAACAGTAACGAGCTGAAGCAATGGAAGAAAATAGATAAAGACTTTGTTCAAACTCGAGCAAGTAAATGCCTTTTTGAATGCGTATCCAGTAATGCTTGTGTAACAATAACAGGTCCTGCTGGATGTGGAAAGACATTTTTAGCACGACACACAGCATTATTATTGAAAGAGGATGGTTACGATATTATCATAATCAAGACCCCAAAAGACATTAGGGATTTCTATAAACCTGGGAGAAAGACCCTTTTCATAGTAGATGATATTTGTGGAAATTTTACAGCTAGTCAAGAAAAAATTGACAACTGGTTACAATTTAAAGATATAGTTGATAAAATTGTCAAAGATCCAAATTGTAAAATAGTTATGTCATGTAGGCTTCAAATATATAGGGATGCAAATTTTAATAGTTTATCCCATTTCGTGTCTTGTGAATGTAACTTGATTTCAGAGGACCTTTGCTTATTACCAGAGGAGAAAGCTGAAATGATAAAACAATACACAGGTGAGACGATAGATACGTCTATCATAAATAAGAAATTAGGTACGACTGGTGCTTTTTTACCACTTTTATGTTTCTTGTATCGAACCAAAAGTGGAACTAGTGCATTAGAATTCCTCCAAAATCCCTTTGCTGAAATCACTAAGGAACTAGACACATTGTTCAATAGAAAAGAAGACTTAAGTAAGTATAAGATTTGTAGTTTAGCGCTTTTTGTCCTGTTCAACAACAACTTAGAAGCTGATTGGTTCAAAGGTGAGATAACACAGGAACAGAGGTCATTACTAGATGACCTATCAGATGCCTGCAAACTCGATAGAAGGCTGTCAAAGCAATCTCTTGAAGATGAACTAAATACTTTAATTGACACATTTGTGATTAAACAGGGAACGGTATACAAAGCAGTTCACGATAAAGTGTTTGACTACTTTGCTTGGTACTTTGGTAAGAAGATAATCAGCTGTATTATTAAACATGGAGACAGTCATCTTATACATGAAAGATTCCGATGGAATTTAGAGGAAATTGACAGGTCTGGTGACATGGAATATATCATTATTATTCCAAATGAACATCGAGACCAATACATTGGAAGGATGGTGACTGACTGGTCAAATGGTAAAGTCATCCAAGTTTTCAATAACATTAATATGATACAACAAGTGTTTAGACACTATTTTCTACGTTATTTGTCCTCACAAAACCAATACAATATCAATCATCTTATTGAAAAGAAAGATAGTTCTAAAATATATAAAACGCATGGATCAACAGCATTGATTCAGTCCATATTTTTTTCATTTTTGGATTTGTTTGAATGGCTTCTTAATCACAATGAATCAAATGTAAGCATCTGTGATGATAATGGAAAGTCTCCACTGTGGATAGCATGTGCTAGAGGTAATGTAGAAATAGTCACAAAGTTATTAGAAAAAAATCCAGATGTTAATCTGTGTAATGAATCAGGCCAGTCCCCACTGTGGATAGCATGTTATAAAGGTGATGTAAAAATAGTCTCAAAGTTATTAGAAAAAGATCCAGATGTGAATCTCTGTGATGAAGATGGAAAGTCTCCACTGTGGATGGCATGTTATAGAGTTAATGTAGAAATAGTCACAAAGTTATTAGAAAAAGATCCAGATGTGAACCTCTGTTATAAAGATGGATGGTCTCCACTGGTGGTAGCATGTTATCATGATAATGTAGAAATAGTCTCAAAGTTATTAAAAAAAGATCCAGATGTAAACCACCTCTGTGATAAATATGGATGGTCTCCACTGGTGGTAGCATGTTATCGTGATAATGTAGAAATAGTCTCAAAGTTATTAAAAAAAGATCCAGATATCAATCTCTGTGATAAAGATGGACGGTCTCCACTGTGGGTAGCATGTTGTAAAGGTAATGTAGAAATAGTCTCAAAGTTATTAGAAAAAAATCCAGATGTGAATCTCTGTGATAAACAGAAAGGACAGTCGCCACTTTGGACAGCATGCAATAAAGGTAATGTAGAGATAGTCTCAAAGTTATTAGAAAAAGATCCAAATGTAAACCTCTGTGATGATAAAGAATCAAAATCTCCGCTCTGGATAGCATGTGAAAACGGTAATGTAGAAATAGTCTCAAAGTTATTAGAAAAAGATCCAGATGTGAATCTCTGTGATGTAAAAGGACAGTCTCCACTGGTAGTAGCATGTTATGTTGGTAATGTAGAAATAGTCTCGAAATTACTAGAGAAAAATCCAGATATGTATGCTTCTGATGAAGATGACGATGAAGATGATCTGGATCCACTGTATATTGCATGTGAAAGGTATCCACTGTATATTGCATGTGAAAAGGGTAATGTAGAAATACTATCCAAGCTGCTAGAAAAAGATCCAAAAATAGATGTACATGATCAAGATGGACAGTCTCCACTGGGAATAGCATGCTATAAAGGTAATGTAGAGATCGTCTCAAAGTTGTTAGAAAAAAACCCAGATGTAAATATCTGTGAAGAATATGGAATGTCTCCACTGTCGATAGCAAAAGATCAAGGTCATGAGGAAATAATTGAGTTATTAGAAAGGTATTTAGGTGTGGAATCTCTATGATTTATCTTGGTATCTCCAATATGAATTCCACATCAACTCGCTCGGTGATGGAGACAGTCAATAATTTGAAAAGAACAATAATGATGCGGTATACCAAAGGATGGCAGAAATAAGTGACCAAGAAAGAAATTAAAAGGTAAATATGAATACCGGTAAAAAATGTGGATCATCTTTGCTAGTCTAAGATTTAAGTCAAATTTCATATTTATTTTTAGCTAACCTAACCTGGCTGAAGGTAATTTTAGCTTATGTCATCACTATGCGTCCATCGTTCAAATTATTGAGAATTGTCGATGACACAGAGGACAGTAGACACTTTTGTGTGACTTATTTAATTTGTGACCTTTAGTCTGTTATTGAGTGCAAATTTTACATCCATATAAATTTGAAGTGTAATTATTGTTACTTTTTGTTAAGGATATTTTGTAAAATGAGCTAAATTTCTTATACACCAAATAATTATAAGTTTTGCAACTAGTTGAAATATAGCTTAATTTTTTTTATTACATGTAGTTTCTTGTTAATAAACCTGAAATGTACTTATTGGTACAAAATATAATATATGTGATTGTTTTAGCTCACCTTGCCAAAGTGAGCTTATAAATGTCATCATTGTGTGTCCGTCGTCCGTTAACAATTTCAAAAATCTTCTCCTCTGAAACCACTGAACCGATTTAATTGAAACTTTGCATGATTGATGTATGACATGTTGGCAACAAACGATCCTCATTTTGAAATGATTTGATAAAAACATGGCCGCTGTTACTAAAATAGGAAATAGGGTAAAATCACCGAAAAAATGGCTAATAACTCAGCAACTATTACCGATAGAAAAATTCTGAAGGATCTCAGGGTCTTAAGAATCAAAAGCTCTATAAAAGTCTCTTGCGGATCGAAGTCGCCAGAAAGACCAAAAAATAGCTTTTTCCCCGTTTTTGCCCTATAGAAATAAACTTTTGCAGATACAGAAAAAGAGATGATGCTTACTCAAATCTTCAGCTTAATAAGCTCTACAAAAGCTCTACAAAAGTCTCCATTGGGTCAAAGTTGTCTGATAAACCTTTACGGCGCTTTAAAGTCCAAAATAGCTTTTTTCCTAATAGTATAAGCCCTATAGCATGAAAACTATTAGTTTAGTTTTAACATATTTATTTATCTTGGATTGGGAAACAAGCTTGATGCTCATGTCAATTCCTCTCCAGCTAGCAATTTGTGAGTGTGGACTTTGTAGCGGCCCCCATTGAGCCTACTCTTATCGAAATCTACAAAGGGGTCTTTAGCGTGCACGGGGTATGCTCTCCGCATACACAGGACAACCTTTTTTCGTCCTTTCCGAAGGACAAGCATCGTTCCTTGAGACCATACTCTCACATGGTGTCAAAAGAGAGTCGGAAAATTGGTTCATGAAATTTTCACCCCTGACGAGGATCGAACCACGAACTTTGGTATTAGTAGCTTGACGCGTTAACCACTACACCACCGGTTCTCTAATGAAAACTATTGCAGAGTGCAGAAAATTTTGCTTGCTTAAACCTCCAACTCACCAAGCTCTACCAAGTTGTTAGATGACTCCATATAGGGGTTATGGCCTAAAGGTAAAAAATAGCGGGTTTTTGTCTGTTTTTGTACGAAAGAATGAAAACAATTACAGCTAGAGAAAAGCTGTTACCTGCTTAAACCTTCAGCTTATTTTAAGCTCTTCCTAAGTCTCTATCAAATTAAAATTGTTAGATAACCCCATATAGAAGAGCCCCTTATGGCCCTATGGACCAAGTGAACGATTCAAGCTCATGAACCTCAAGTTTTATTTTTACCTGCGTCGCCGAAGGCGAAAGCAGGTCTAGTAGTCGGGTCACTCCGTCCGTCCGTCCGTCCGTCCGTCTGTCCCGCTATGGGGTGCTTTTTTTGTGTAATCTGAATCTCAAAAACCAAACACTAGATCTTTCTGAAATTTTACACAGTGATTACAGATATTTTGAAGATGTGCACCTCCCGTTTTGGGGTCATTTTATAATTTCGGGAAAATTAGGGGCCCAAAAGGGGCCAAAAAAGTGACTTTTTAAGTTTTTTCCACAATAACTTTTGTTCTGGTTGACCAAATGCTATGAAACTTTACAGTAATGTTACTTACTATAAAAGGAAGGGTTGGGCTGATTTTGGGTGTCCCCTCTGTTTTCGTTTAGAAATTAGGGGCTCAAAAGGGGCTAAAAAAGTGACTTTTTATTTTTTTTTCCACAATAACTTTTGTTCTGGTTGACCAAATGCTATGAAACTTTACAGTAATGTTACTTACCATAAAAGGAAGGGCTGGGCTGATTTTGGGTGTCTCCTCTTTTTTCGTTTAGAAATTAGAGGCCCAAAAAGGGCCAAAAAGGCGACTTTTTAGATTTTTTTCCACAACAACTTTTGTTCTGGTTGACCAAATGCTATGAAACTTTACAGTAATGTTACTTACCGTAAAAGGAAGGGTTGGGCTGATTTTGGGTGTCCCCTTTTTTTTCGTTTCGAAACTAAGGGCCCTAAAGGGTCCAAAAAAGCAACTTTTTTATTTGTTTCCACAATAACTTGTTTTGGTTAACCAAATGCTATGAAACTTTACAATAGTGTTACTCACCATAAACAAAAGAGTGGGGATGATTTTGGGTGTCCTTTAGGAACGAGGGGCCTAAAAGGGGCAAACATGTGACATTTTTTATTTATGGTCCGATTTAGAATTTTTTTTTACAAGTTAATTTTGGTCATGTATTGCATTCAAAATGAAGGATACAATTTTTTCTTGACCCACCTTTTCTGTTTAGCAATAAGGGGACCAAAAGGGGGAAAAAATAGAAACTATTTTTTGTCTATTTTTACAATATTGGGTGGCATGTGACAAATATGCTTTGTAAGTCCACCATAGGATGCAAGTGTCAAAATATTTTGACTGTCCATATTGGGCCTAGAACGTACAGGGTTCAACGTTTTGCCGTGCGACGCAGGGCCAGACATCGATTGGTCTTGTTTTAATTAAATCTACAATGTATAAAACAATATCATATTCTGAAGGAAAGGGAAACTATGTGCACTTTTAGAATTTTATGAATTAGAAATGTAACTAATTGATTAGAACAGAGTTAAAACTGCTTGAGATTTTTGTCAAAGTAAAAATCTGAGTCATAGAATGTTGAAGGTCTGGCGACAGGCAAGCAACCAAAATTGGTTTTAAAAATGTACATGGTATTAGGTAACATTATTTCTATTCAAATAATATGAAAGCACAATTACTTTTTGTCCGTCAGTATTACTCTACGCTTTTGCCCGGGTTGGTCACGGGTCAAATATTTCGGGCTTCTTTGTTTAAATCTTACCAAAAAACCCTGGGAAACGTAGGCTCCGCCAAATCGTGTGAATAATATAGAGAAATATATTAGTTTTAAAATATGTATACTCACATTAATATACATATGTAATTATTATAGTTGTATGTTTATAGTGTTTATTGTAATTGGATAATTGAAAGAATGACCGTCAGTGGTGGTTTTTAATATTTCAAAATTCTAAAAAAAAAAGACGAAATATAAAATAAAAGATTTTGGATGGTACAGATTTATATAAACTTTATTGCATGATAAAAACCTCAAAGAGGTTAAGCAAATACAAATATACGTGTAAAAACATACAATAAACAATGAACATGTAACTCTACATACAAAGACATTATATAGAATTTACAAATATGTATGAATTTGACCAATGTGGATCTCATTGTCGCAACTCAAATGATTGCTTTATAAAATCAACAACCGTGGGCAAAACATCCATATTTGGGTTAAGTACAAAAATCAATTTATCAATGGTTTCAAGCTGGTTAAAATTAGCATATTGTTTTTGTATTGAGTCAATAAAAGTTTTTCTTATATTATTATTAAGTTGACAATGAAAGAAGAAATGAGCTTCATCATCAATTATTTTGCATGATTTACAAAATCTTTGTTCTCTTGGTATATTCTTGTATCTACCAAGTTCGATCTCTAGATTATGGTCACTAATACGGAGTTTGGTAAGTATTTTTCTACTATTAAAGTTTTGGAGGTTTAAGTAATCTGAAACATTAACATCAGACTTTAACTTGCTGTAAAGATATAATTTCGAGGAAGCATCAAAGCTAGATATTTTGTTTATTATAAGTTCATCATATTTCTCTTTAATAGTTTTTTTGTTTTCTCTTTTTATGTGTAACTTATTAATTTCCTTAAAACTTTTATTGTCATTCTCAAAATTTTCATAATCTATTTCAAATTCCGTCATAACAGATCTAGCAAAGCTATACCAAGTATACACACCATCTGTGTGAAGATTTTTATTTAAATAGAGTGCTTCTTTAACAAGAGGGTTTATATCTATACAGTTTAGTCTAGAAAAGTAGCAAATAACTTGTGTTTTAATAAAAGAATCTAGTGGTAATCTACCAAGTTCAGATTTTGCAGCAATATTACATGCTGTTTTTCTTACACCCAAAACACTTTTACAAAATTTATTGTGTACTTTTTCAAAAGCAGGCTTATCAGAAAATGATAGTATATCAACATTTTTTCCACTCACACTAGATCTTTGAAGTGCTTTATACATTGAGAAATAATCATCCATATACCAGATCTCACTGTTATATAAAATTATTGGTCTGATTAAATTGTCAAATAATTTATATATTTTTCATAAAACATTTTATTATTGAAAAAAAAACACTTTTAGTAGTTTCATACAAATACCATCATATTCTATATATCAGTATCCACCACTGCAAACAATGATTTTGTATCGCTTTTTATTCAATAAAATTTCTCTTAATTTATGTGTTTTTTATATTATTTCTTTTTTTATTATTTGTCTGCTATTAGATATTGTTTCTGATAAAAGGTATAAAGTACAATAAAAAGTTGTGAATAAGAAGTGCATATTCTTATTTCGTACTAGTACGTGGAAAATTACACGGAATTATAACTTAAGTGTGATATCATTGAAATATACATAGAAAAATTTGACATTTAGAAATCAGGTGTGATTTATATCATTAGTATTCCCCGGTAAAAAACCTGAGTGTATATTGGAATGTCCGTCCGTATCCATAAAACATGGACTGAGCCATTACACTACAAGGGTTTACCCATCTCTTATCCGGAACTCCTCCTTAACTCTTCAATTGATTTTTATGAAACTTTCGCACACTCTTTATTAGATAATGTAGATGTGCACCTACTATTTTAAAATTTAATTAGATGGATGTTTTGGTTTTCCTTATGCAAACATGAACTGAGTCATTTACACGTCAGAGGGTACCCATCTTTTATCTCCTAAACCACTTGATGGATTTTCATGAAACTTTTACAAAATCTTTGTGACATAATGTAGATGACTGTGAATATTTTGGGGGCGGAAAATTAATCACTTGAAAAGTATTATACCCAGTCATCTGATATTTAATATGTAGAAACTTGGGGTTGTGGTGTACTAAAGGCCTAGATAGATTGTGAATGAGTTTCACAGTGGTGCTGACAGGCGAGACATACTGTTAGAGACAACTCTTGTTATTAAACTTTTACACAATCTTTGTGATATATATATAGTGTTGATATGCACCTTCTATTTCAAAATGTGATTTGATGGTTGTTTTTGTTTGTTTCCTATTGTAAAACATTGACTTAGTCATTACACTAAATGGGGGTACCCATCTCTTATCTGCAACTGCTCCTAAACTCTAAAAGAATTTTCATGAAATTTTCACCCAATCTTTGTGAGATGGTCAAGATGTTTACATCCTATATTGAAATTTGATCTGGTTGATTTTGGAAGTGCATGGTATTTCTTTGTGAGCAGCTGCACAGAGCTAAACTAACAACTATACACGAATAATGTTTAAAACAAAAGACACATTTTAATGTGAAATATATACTTGATATAAAAATTGACAACATATATCTAAACAAAAAATTGCATGTGGTGAAATGTACATGAAACAATAAAACACAACAAAAACTTGCATGCGGTGAAAATCGATACGAAACAAAACAAAAACGCTTAAATAAATATATAAAAACTCTGTTGATACCATTTGCGAGAATGACCTCAAGGAACGATGCTAGTCCTTGAGAAGGGACGAAAAGAGGTTTTTCTGTCTATGGGAAGAGCAACACCAATGCACGTTAAATAGCCCTGTTTAGAGTTAGATAAAAGTAGGCTCAATGCGGTCGCTACAGAGGCCAAACTCGCAAACTGCAAACTGGAGAGGGATCCACTTAAAGCATCAAGGTTGTTTCCCAATCCATAATAAATAAATATGTTAAAAATAAATTAAATGTCATGTGAAAAATTGTGAATAAGACAGCAAAACGATCACTTTAATGTGGTTACGATGCACACAAATGACACAGGTGACACTGGGTTAAAATGTACATAAATAACACAAGAAAACAAGCACTTGGTTTTGGAAAAAAAGTACAAAAAACAACAAACAAAACAAAAAAAAACCATTGAAAGTGATGAAAATGTTCATAAACAACAAAATACAATATCTTGAAATTGATGAAAACCAAACAAAATAAGCAGATCATTGTGGTAAAATTGTATATTAAAACCAAATAAGAAACTTTAATGTGGTGAAAACAAACATGAAACAACAAAACAAAAGAAGCACTTGATTGTGGTAAAAATACAAATACCAAAACGGTATAAAAACGAATGTTTGGTGATGCTGCATGTATATGCATATAGGAGTAACCTCCCATCAGCAGCATTTAAAACGAAACATTGGAATGTCAAAAACCAATAGTATTAATCGAAAAATTCCCAAAACCAATGTGACTGTGTCATGGATATATGCTCCATATCTCTTTGGTTTTAGAAAAGAAAAAAGCCCAGACATTTGAATGTTGTAAAAATGCACACAAAACAACCACTTTAATCGGGGCGAAATCGTAAACAAACCAAGCAAAAAGGAATACTAGTAACATCTCATGCAAAATGTACATGTATTAAAACGAAACGATGCAAGCTTTTGAATGTTACCTGGAAATGTTTGTAAAGCATATGAATTTGTATGCAAAGAAAATGTAACCAACTGAAATTTACGTAACAAACTCGACCAACACTTTAATTGGCATTAACGTACTTAAAACAATAAGAAGCAAATAAATGTACGCGCAAAAGACAAAATCTGAATGTGTGAAATAAAAGGTAATAAAAAAATTACCGAACTTGGAGAATCAATCTCAAATGTCAATAAGACAAGGAATACATACCGGAAAAATTGAAGATCGCAATGGTCCTGACTTGGTACAGGCATTTCAAAAGCAATGGTGGGTAAAACCATGTTTTAAGGCGCTCCAAACCCCCTTGTTCCATTGCGATCTTTGGGTCCAATAGTTACACATAACACAACGGGTCTAAATTAAATGATCTGTTGTTTTATTTTAGAAGTTTGATTAAGCAGGTAATCTTCCGTCTTGAAATTCTGTCTTCAACTGACTGTAGTGTGCAAAACACCAACTCACTCACTCAACTGACTGCAGGGTGTAAAACACCAGCTCACTCACTCAACTGACTACGGGGTGTAAAACACCAACTCACTCACTCAAATGACTGCAGGGTGTAAAACACCAACTCACTCACTCAACTGACAGTAGGGTGTAAAACACCAACTCACTCACTCAACTGACTGTAGGGTGTAAAAAACACCAACTCACTCACTCACTCAACCGACTGTAGGGTGTAAAACACCAAGTCACTCACTCATTCAACTGACTGTAGTATGTAAAACACCAACTCACTCAACTGACTGTAGGGTATAAAACACCAACTCACTCACTCAACTGACTAGGATGTAAAACACCAATTCACTCACTCACTCAATTGACTGTAGGGTGGAAAAAACTAACTCACTCACTCACTTAACTGACTGTAGGGTGTAAAACACCAACTCACTCACTCACCCAACTGACTGTAGGGTGTAAAACACTAACTCACTCACTCACTCAACTGACTGTAGGATGTAAAACACCAACTCACTCACTCACTCAACTGACTGTGGGGTGTAAAACACCAACTCACTCAATCAATCAATCAACTGACAGTATAAAAATAATTAAGAATTTTCAGATATTGATGATAATTCATTGAAGGTTTTTCTTTGTGGTGAATAATCATAACCACCCTAGTAAGGTGAGTGTACGTAAAAATGGTTTTGGTAAAGATTTATGTTTTGATGCGATAACATAGAAAACCGATACAAAACAGCATCCCAACTTGTTTATTTTTTTTTTTTGACTGTCCAAAACATATCCCATTTAAATGCCTTACCAAAAACCAAGTCTACGTGAATTTTGGCTCTCGTGAACTCCTCCAAGTGAGGCTTACCAGACGAGATTACATTATTAAACTGAGACCTTAGATTATTCTTTGATTTATTAAATGCTTCATCGTGACGAAGGATTCATAGTCTATAATATTTTTTGCAATTAAAAGTTCTTTAAAACAATAAGATTAGAGACAAAAACTCAAAATAACTAGACTGTATGTAAAAAGTTTAAAACATGTAGGACTTTTAAAGATATAAGCTTCTAAAATATGGCGGGAAATATAACTCATCTAGACTTTTCATAGGAAATGCACTGAAACTTTTTCTTCTGTTTTAAAATTGATATAGTAATTAGAATTGTTGGAAATTTTTAAAAGGTGTTTATAAGGACCTTCTCTTACTTATCCTGATCAAATTTTAAGAAAACATGTTGGACATTAATTTAATGCATTTGAATGAATAAAGACAAAAATCCCAAAAATGTTCAATTTCAAATTTGTTCCCCCTCAAGTTAACCACATCTGTTGTGATGTTACTCCTAAATAATGCCTAAATCTGTCAGCAAATGCACACCAAGAAAAAAATTTGTTACTGTGTAAATATCTGCTACATTCATAAGTATTTTTCAATAATGAAAAATCAGATGACAGGTTTTCTAGTCTGTTTCAGTATCTAAAATAGATTTAACAATATCATAGTATAATTGAAACTAACCTAGTACTGACAGTTTAACTAATTTCGCACTTTTTTATTAACTCAAAGTATACATATGAAGTTTTTCACATGGTATGTTTTTGCATATGTTTTCAGGATTAAAAGTAATGCGCAAGTTAGAAAGGGAGACACAAAAATTTCCCCAAATTTCAGAGTTGTACAATAGGTGGGCTTTAAAGTAGGATAAAAATATGGAAACTGGTCTTGATACTAGGATCAAAGCTTAAGAATAGACGATAAAGAGATGTGGAATAAGTGTACGCGACACAACCAACATTAAAGAAACGGCAATTTAAAAAATCACAATGAAAGTCACTTCTCAATTTATAATTGGCTTTAAGTGCTCTGTTATAGAGCTCTGTTCTCATCTGTTGAAAAGATCCAGAAGCTGTAAGATAGACTCCCAGATTGAGATATCTATAACTAGAAACACACTCTAAATTATTATTCTGAAATGTAAATTTTTCACTAATTTTTCTGCCAGCTAAATTGTTAAAATCAGTACTTAAGTTTTCTTAATATTAACGTCCATGCACCAGTCTTCATCGAAATTTTCTAGTTTGTTTAATCTCTCTTGCAGACCAGAGGCTGATGTTGAGAAAATCACATCATCTTTATACATTAAGCAATATTATTTTTCACGTATCTGAACATGACGAGATAATTTGGAAAATCTTTTAAGAATATCTTTAAATATAGAATTGGACTTAATTTAAATTGTCCCTTTAGCGAACACCAAGTTTTATACAAAAAAAATTCCCCCGTCACAGATTCACCAAAATTTACACTAGCCTGACTGTTTTGATATCCTGAAGATATGATTTTATAAAAAGTAGACCCTACTTTGATTTCCAAAAGAATAAGTTTCAGTCCAGTGTGAAAAACATTGTCAAAGGCGGTAATTAAAAAAAATAATGGGATGTGATATAAGTGTACGAGACACAACTCGCATAACAAGCAGCAATTTAGAAAAAACCACAATGGAAAACCGCCAGCGGCCTTCAACGAGGTCAGTAGGCACTGCTTGTGGTTCTGCAATTGGCCCATGGTCTAAGCATGGAAGTACTATCTAGACGGCATCGCAGTCTGAACGTTTGATGTCCCATCGTTGTAGTTCCTGTCTAGATAGTACTTCCATGGTCTAAGTAAAATGCATATAATTCAAACCCAGTCCTGAAATAGTCACAGATAGACCCCCCTCTTAAACAAAGAACAGAAAACACCAAAAAGACAAGTACAAACAAACGCTTTGTCAAAGATACCTGGATTAGGTCAGGCGCATATAAAATGTGGCGGGGTTAAACTAGTTTTTTTTACCCAACCTTCCCACTATTAATTATCCAAGACAAAGCACAAAAATTAAGCACACAATAAAAAATTAAATCGGTCAAAGCTCAATTCCACTAGAGAGAACCTTTGACAAAAGACAACAAGAACAAACGAACAGACGGTAGAGGAACTATCCATAGAACGCTCGCTGTTACTGACAGCTAGCTGAGAATAATCAATCGACTGATGTAAAAAAATCAAATATATCGATTTACAATCGACACAACACTTCAAACAATGAATGCCTTGGTGGAGTGTCATCATACAAATCCGACATACTTTATCGCTATTCTGCTCAAAACTGACAATTAGCTAAAAAGCTTATATATAAAAGTTTTAAAGCGAGTATCCAGTTATCAATATATTTGCAAAAAAAAAACCCAAATTTTTAACCAAATTCATATCCTTTGCGTAATAGACTTTGAAGCTAGTTTTTCATTTCCAATGGATTCTTTGTTTAAATTGTGAGCTTTATAAAAAGCATTACCATAAATTTCAGGGTGTGATATTCCTTTAACTATCAGAAATCGACGTGTACATTTTTTTCCATAAAAGATCCAAACTTGTGGAAGAACTTCAAAAAATATATTAGTAACTTGTGGTAACGATAACCTTGTTTTAATAACTTTTCAGTAATAAAACGGTTTTTATTATTATAAACTGTTAACATAGAGATATGTCTCGCCTGTCGCAGCTGGACACTGTTTAACATAAAGTTAATAAAATGAAAATATTTAAAGTGACTACAGTGGTGTCAATTACTCACAAAACTGATCTGTATTGATGCAAATGCAACTGCATACCAAATATAATTGGTGTACCATTACTTGTTCACGTAAAAAAGATTAAGAAAAAATATTAACATTAAGCCAAATGAGGAAAAAATCTTAGTCACCAGATCGTGTTTGCAGGAGCATACAGATAAAATATCCTTGAAATTGATCTGTACTGATGCTAATACAACTGCATACTAAATATCAATGGTGTTCCATAACTGCTTCATGTTAAAGAGACTTAAGAAAAAAAGGTTAATATTGGCTAAATCAGTATAATATCACAAAGTCAGTAGACCGTGCTTCAGGAGCATACAGTTAAAATGCTTTAAAAACTGATCTGTGCTGATGCTTATACAACTGCATACCAAATATCAATGGTGTACCGCAACTGCTTCATGTTAAACAGGCGTAAGAAAAAACATAAACATTCAGCTTATTTATAAAATCTCAAAGTCAACAGACTGTAACTGCAGAAGCATACAAATAAAACGCCTTTGAAATTGATCATCACTGATGATAATGCAATTAACTGCATACCAAATATCATTGGTGTACCATAACTGCTTCATGCTAAACCGACTTAAGAAAACGGGTTTACATTGGCCAAAAAAGTTTCAAATTGCTCCTGCAGTCAGTAGACCGTGACTGCAGGAGCATACAGATAAATTGCTTTTAAAACTGAACTATACCGATGCTAATGCAACTGCATACCAAATATAAATAGTGTACCATGACTAGTTTACATAAAACAGACTTTAGCCAAAAATTTAACAATTGTGGCCGTCGCCGCCGCCACCGCCGCCAGAATCACCGTACCTAAGTCTCGTCTTTTGCAACATTTGTTGCAGGCAAGACAAAAATTAACCTTACAAGTAATGAGCTACTCGCACATGAATTATGCTTTTACAAATCAAACATATGAAAAACATTCATTTAAGTACAATTTGCAAATCTTGCTTAAAAGTCTAGATGTGTCACCATACCTAAGTCTCGTCTTTTGCGACATTCGTCGCAGGCGAGACAAAAATTAGAAACACCACTGCAGATCCAAGCATATCTTACTAACTGTGAAATGTGAATTCCGTAAGACGGTGCTATTGGAACATCTCTTTAAAAAAAAAATGGAAATTTGTAATAGGGGAGGTAAAGTCGTCATGTTTATCATTTACAACTGTTCTTTGGTTTGTGATTTTCCGTCAAAAATACTTAAATCTAGATCCAAAAATTGACATCTATCATCAGTGACGTTAGATTTGTTCAAGGTTAATAAGTATTTTCAAATGCACGAAGCTTATCCAAAACATATCAAAAGATTTTTAAACTCCATTAATAATTTATTCCACTGTTTTTGAATACCCTTTCAGTATTGAATGATAAATTCCTTCATAGTAGTTAATGTAAGAGAGAAAACTTTGGAAATATGGGTTAGAGAACACTAACTTGAAGCAGAGATAAAACGAGATTTATAGGGATTTTTGTGTAATTTGGGTTCCAGTACATAGAAGGTAACTTATAGTATGTCGGGGCAACTCGAAGTGCTATGATATGATCGTCAATAATACCTGATTCTTTCGTTTGCACTGGAAAGAAAGTGTTCGAACTTTTTATTTCGCACATTAAAACCTCAAGGTAATACTTAGGTCATACCACACAAAGACATTGTTAGCCGCTTTATCTGCGGAAACTAACACGTATCGCAAACCAGGTAAACGGATTTTTGACTTTTTTTCGACTAAGGTTAGTATTGGGTCTAAAATCTACAAATGAATTTTAAGATTGGTTGATTCTGAGTTGAACAATCGTCATTAATTTATTAATGAAATGGTCTAGAGATTTTGGGTCAGCCCCTTCTCTTCTAATTCAAGATTTTCAATAAGAGAGAAGGGAAGATTTGATACAATTGAGGCAGGAATTTCAATTAATTTTTGTGGGTGGTCGAAATTTTTGTCCTTTTTGTTTCGCCTGTGATGAATAGTCGCGAGAGCGAGACATAGGTATTACATTCGGGCGGCGGCGGCGTAAACCTTTTTTGTTAGACTTTTGTGGAAAATAAATTACTTTACGCACCACTATGGTTTGCGGTCAGGTTTTCCGCATTATCGCCTGACGACCCCTCTCGATGTCAGGGCTGCCCCTTTCAACCACCTGGGGCACACATCCCAGTCGCTTTGTAGGCACAGCGGCCTGACCCGATGTCAGGTTTCTGAGCACTCTTTAGTGGACTTTTACCGACAAGCTTAGCGCTGCTGTGTTTACCGACAAGCTTAGCGCTGCTGTGGGCCTCATTCGCCACCCGGAACCCGCACAGGTAGCAATATTAATGAATGTGAAAGTAAAATGCAAGGCTTTCAATATTTTTAAGATAATTACTAATGAGTTTCAATTCATGGGTGTATTCTTGTTTATTACTAATATCTATGATAGTATATATTTATATATGAGATGTAAAGATCTGTAAAGATTTATGAAGGGAAACCCATATTGTCTGTGTGCACGCTAAGTGCAAATCGAATATTCTAGTATCTAGACCGGAGACATAGAAATGGCTTCCACCCGTCTGTGCATCTGTCACAGTTTATGTATAGCCTATATATAGTTTATGTTCAGAATTAATTCGTATAAAAATTTAGAATTAAAAAAAAAATTTTTGATACGCCGTACAGACATTTTCGGAAAATATATATTTCAATTTTCAGTATGTAGAATTGCCCTATACTATTTCTTTTATACATCCTGTTTAAAATTCATGGTTCCCAGACACCCTACTGGGATTACCTTGCATGATTCGTTTGAAGTGATATTTTGATAATTAGTCCTCGCACCACAGGGGCTTACTTATGGTTTTCTGTGTAGAAGACTTTATTCCCTTCTACAAACCACTGGCACAACAGGGGTTCACCTGCCGTTTCCTGTGTATGTTTAGTACCCCCGTGCAAACTATCGGCACCACAGGGGTTTAATATTTTTTCCTGTGTATTAGAAGTTGACATTTACCTGGTTGAATGGGTTCTAGAACACTTTCTTTTAACGAAAATCAACCCCTTTGGTCCGCCAGAGTCTATTGAACATTGAAGTGCGAAAATGTTAATAAAATACCCTTTCTAATCAAAAACATATAAAAACAATAAACTGTAGCTGAGAAAATCATATCGAATTAATTATTGTCTCATGACTGTAGAAATCTTTTTTTTTTTGTCAAGTTGCAAATAATTATGTAGTTAATTAATTGTTTTTCCAAGGCAACACTTCAAAAACGGAAAAAAGTGGGAACTAAAACTCTTTAGACACATTTTTAATTTGTGTACTAGTATTACACAAACCATGCACAAACACGATGTAGCACCACGCTTTGGCTGATTGATAATTGCAAGAGAAAGGTAGTCAATGAAGTGAACAGGTGATATTGACACCTGCTGATTAATTATACCGTATACTAATTAAGAAATTATTAAAAGATGTGCCGGTCGAAATTATTAAAATCGAGCTGTGGTGGGTGTGTCTTAAGCGGATTGAGTGCTGCAAGGAAATCTTTGATTGGAGGAGCACCTTAATTGATCTATGATATCTGTCAATTATACCTGTAATTAACCAACGGGGCGTGGCAGATCGTCCAAAAGGTTAATGATTTTAATTGACACCTGTGTTTATACATCAAGAACTGAATTTATTGTCTTAAATATTTGAAAAAGGATTGAAAAATAGGGCTACTGTGTCAATAAATGTTTCAGATTATTTACTATTTGGAATTATAATTAATTATTTTAAAACAACTTAAGGTTTAAGTAAACTATTATCTTGCTAAACGCGGGATTAAAAAAATTATTAATGCCAAATTATTCATATTTCAAATCATTATTATGATCGACAACATCGGTCTTATGTTACAAATATCGTTAATTGGTTCATGTATTTATCATTGGAGATGTGACGTCACATCTCCAATTGAGCTATCCCATAATTCATCATTGTTCATAACATGGACGCACCCATATGGTCTTGTGTATTGGAATAAAATTACGGATATCTTTCTTAATATATCGTTTTCAATGCCCAAACTCGGCAGGATGCCTACTCTCATTATAATAAATCAAATAAACTAATAACTCAAAAATCACGAACTTACACTTTAAGGTAAATGCGCTTTCAGGTATGTTCCTTATCTATGTCATAGACCTGTATATAAATAATATTTAATATACAGGTCTATGTCTATGTCATGTTTAACAAGTCGGCTTATAATTATTTGCGCTCGGGTAAGACCAAAGAATTATGTTCATGCTTGAAAACTGCGCTTACAATTTACGATTTGAATATATTTTTAAAAATCTTAACTCTCATAAATTATTGTGCTTTTCTTACATGTTGAACCTTAAGAGATTAGTTCAATGCAACAAGACTATTTTAACGGTTTTTCATAGCAATGTATTGCATAAAATTTTATTTGATTAAAATCAGAAGTATCTGTTGTAGCATTTCGAAAAGTAGGAAAGTGTATCTATATCACAAAAAGACCATAAAAAACCCAAATAAACAAATGCTGCGGGTGCTCATTATATTTGCAAGTTCTGTTTATTTACTGAAATCTAATCTATTTCAAAACCTTACATGTAATACCTTAAAACATACTAGTTGGCTGTATATCAAATGAAGAGCACACTATGAAGCAAAAAACAAATTGAGACTAGCCTTTGTCTTGGATGATTATAGAATACCGGTATGATCAAGACAATTTGTACTTTAAACCCCCAAAATTATTTTGATGGCAATTTTTACAAATAGATCAAGTAAAACTGTATACGCATTACATTTAACCGTCAAAAGAGCATTATTAAAAGTGTTACATTGACATAGTGATAAAACATAACATATTACAAGTTAGACTACACAGAGACCATATATGAAGGGGGTTTGCGAAAAGGGGAAGATCTAGTATATACTCATGTTTCCTACCCGATTTTAAGGGGGGAAGAATCAGTATATACTGATTTTTCCGGGGGGAAATCTCAGTATATACTCATTCTTCCAGGGGGAAAGATGAGTAGGGGGACACTAGTATGTAACACCGGCGGTTATTATTGGTTAATTGACCAGTGTGAGATCGTTGCACGTGCTCGCATCTCAACCGGGTCATCTCACACTGAAAAGAGTCATTTACGGAAGAATATGAGTGCACCTTCATATAATGGAATTGCATGAGATATTGTATTGCCCTCCAAACGGATACTATTTAATTCAGAAATGTGTATTGAACATAGTTTACAAAACAGATGATGACGTCCATTTTTTTAAAGATTTCTTTTATTAGGTCAGAGCGATGTTGCTTTCTGACATTACGATTTATTACTGACATTTGTATTCTATGATCTAGATATGCTACCCTGTCCCATGACGATATCGTTAAGACCAAGAGGTTTTGTCATCTGCAAAATGTCAATCTTTGCCGACCAACCAACATGGCCACCATTGCTAAAAATAGAACAGGAGGGGGTCAGACCATAGTTCTTAACTTATAACTCAAAAAGTATAAGAGATAGAGAAAATCCGAAGCAATCTTCCTTCTTCAGCATCAAAAGCTCTACAAAACTCTTCATTAAGTTAAAGTAGTGGGACGACTGCTTATAGGAGTTATTTCCTTTTATTGTCAAAATTGACAATTTTCACAGTTTTTAGAATTGATCCTGAACATGTAAGTGCTAGAGAAATAGTTAGCAGTGGAGAATTCTCAAGCTCATTGACATATACAAAATGATTCAGCGTCAAAATTGTCAGATGACCCCTTATAGGGGTTATGGTCCTTTAAAGGTGAAAAATAGTATTTGTTATGTGTTTGACCTATAGAATGAAAGCTGTTACAGATAGAGAAAAAAATGTTGCTTGCTTAAATCTTCAGTTCAATTAGCTCTCCAAAAATATCCATTAGGCTGAAGCTGTCAGATGACCCCCCCCCCCTTTTTAAAAGTTATGGCCACTAATTGTCAAGTTTTGGGTTAATGCCTTGCAGATTAAACCTATAAAAGATTAAGAAAAGCTTTTGTTAGCTTGAATGTTTGGCTATATGTGCTCTTCAAAAGCTTTCATCATAAGGTGGAAATTGTACGGTGCATCCTTTATTGGAGTTTTTCACCTGAGTTATCCCAAATTATTTTCATTCCATCAGTCATTGAAGTCAGGTGAGCGATTCGGGCTCCTGGAAGCCTCTACGGTTTTTATTTTTTGCTTTTGGTGATCTTTGATGATTGGACTGATGGTTTATATATAAATAGAAGACTGAATCAACGGTATTGGAAAAGTGGCTGGAATTTATAGTAGATTGAAGGGTGAGGGAGGGTAGCACGTTTTTCGGGACACCGGGATTGGCCATATTTAAGCTCGGGATTCCGGGATTTGGACAATTTAAGTTCGTGATTCCGGGATAGAATTATATCAACTCTACCGGGCTTCGGGATTTTCTCATTTTTAAGTCGGGATCGGACGGGATTTTGTAAAAATAAGTTCGGGATTCCGGGATCAGACCCCCTCCTACCCGCCCTCAAGGGTAGTGTTTGATGTGGATATCCTTGCTTGATGTATTTTTAACGTTTCCGTAAAATCATGATTGAGATTGGAAGGAGAGAAAGGGATGTTGCAGTTCAATGTCAAAACAGGACCGGACCGAAAATATATGCATTTATAATTTAATATTCAGCATTATGTCATAAAAAAGTACCACAGTCGAAAAAGATATTGCTATATACTAGTGATTGATTCCCGACAAGGTTCATAATAAATGCAACAGCAAGGAAACAAATACAGAGATTAGTAGAATAAAGCAAGACAATTTAGTTAATCATAAAAGAGGACATTAAAATATGATTTTAAGGTAGCGGCTGCAGGGAGTTTTATCACAGGGGCTTGAATTCGACTACAAAAATCGACTCCTTACTCTATAATAGTGGGTATTATAGAGTAGGAGGTCACTTTTTTTTTCAAAGTCGATATATATGACCAGAATTCAAGCCCCTGTGCCCCAAACTGAAAAAAAAAGTGACCTAACACGTTATCATCTCTTACAACACCCTAGAACTAATTTCGACTGGTAAATGATGGTTCATGCACCTATGATTACAAAATGCTTTTCTTAAATCATATGGAAGTTCACGTAAATATTTTTCAACCAAATAAGTTTAAAAGGGGGATGTTAAAAAAAAACCTTTTATGAAAATACATCTTTTGAGATGGTCCCGATTCGCACCTGGCTGTTCCATTTATGAGGTTTCTTCATTGTGACATTTCAGTGTCGAAAGCCAAACTGCTTCAAATAATTGATACTGAAAATTATTCCATACTTTAAGGTAGACGCTTGAAATTTAGCTAATGAGTAAATATATAATTTTAATTAAAATTAAGAAAGGTCCATAAAAGTGGGAGAAATTCACAACAGCTATAATCTTTGTCACCCGAACGATTTGATCAAGGTGCTTTATGACTTTTATAAACTTTTTGGAATTTTTAAGAGTGCAAACTTTTCAAGGAAGTTGTTAAACTTGACAGCAAAGAATTGATGTGGTTTGCGGAACCAGGTAAGAACAGAAACTAATTTTGAATATATCGGCCTACCACTACCATTGGTAAATGAGACAGTAAGTTTTAATATTTCCCGGCGTCTTAAAGTGTCAGTGTCTGCCTTACATAGATCTGCATCATAAGCAAGCACATTTATAACGAGAAAGAATGTATTTGGATACATAGTTTTCAATTTGAATATCAAAAATAAGTTATCTGTTCTTTTTGGTATCATTTAAAAAAAAGACCCTTACTGTACACCATGTTAACTCCCCTTTAAACTCTTTAAGGAGCAACCCTTTGATTTTTAGCTCACCTGACCTGGCCAAAGGACATGTGAGCTTATGCCATCACTTGGCGTCCGTCGTCATCGTCGTCTGTAAACAATTTTTCAAACGTTAACTTGTCCGACACCATAAGTCCAATTGCAACCAAACTTGGTACAGTTGTTTAATGGCATTATGTGTACAAAACTATCGTTCGGATTTTTGATTCATAAAAAAACATGGCCGCCATGGCTAAAAATAGAACATAGGGGTAAAATTACAGTTTTTTTTTGCAAATAACTCAAAAACGCTAACAAATATCTAAATCTGGCATAGGGTTAAAGTGATCAGCACCTCAAGATCTACCTGCCCAGAAATTTTCAAAAAGATCCAACAACTGATGTAGGAGTTATTGCCCTTTTTAGCTCACCTGGACCGAAGGTCCATGTGAGCTATTACCATCACTTGGCGTCCGTCGTCGTCGTCTGTCGTCTGTCGTCGTCTGTCGTCGTCGTCGTCTGTTAACAATTTTTCAAAAATCTTCTCCTCTGAAACTACCAAACAGAATTTAATGAAACTTGGTATGAATGATCCTTAGGGTGTCCTGCACCAAACTTGTGTTTTGATTTTTGATCCGATAAAAAACATGGCCGCCGTTACTAAAAATAGACTAGGGGGGGTCAGACTACTGTTTTTGGCTTATAAATCAAAAAGTATAAGAGATAGAGGAAATCTGAGGCCACGCTACTGATTCAGCATCAAAAGCTCTACAAAAGTCTCCATTTGGTCAAAGTTGTCAGATGACCCCTTATAGGGGTTACGGCCCTTTAAAGGTGAAAAATAGCATTTTTTCATGTTTTTGGCCTACAGAATGAAAACTATTGCAGATAGAGATTAGCTGTTGCTTGCTTAAATGTTCAGCTCATTTAACTCTACAAAAGTCTCCATAGGGTCGAAGTTGTCAGATGACCCCTTATAGGGGTTACGGCCCCTTAAAGGTGAAAAATAGCCATTTTTCATGTTTTTGGCCTACAGAATGAAAACTATTGCAGATAGAGATTAGCTGTTGCTTGCTTAAATGTTCAGCTCATTTAGCTCTACGAAATTCTCCATAGGGTCGAAGTTGTCAGATGACTCCTTATAGGGGTTACGACCCCTGAAAAATAGCGATTTTTCATGTTTTTGGCCTACAGAATGAAAACTATTGCAGATACAGATAAGTTGTTGCTTGCTTAAATGTTCAGCTCATTTAGCTTTACAAAATTCTCCATAGGGTCGAAGTTGTCAGATGACCCCTTATAGGGGTTACGGCCCCTGAAAAATAGCGATTTTTCATGTTTTTGTCCTACAGAATGAAAACTATTGCAGATAGAGATTAGCTGTTGCTTGCTTAAATGTTCAGCCCATTTAGCTCTACAAAATTCTTCATAGGGTCGAAGTTGTCATATGACCCCTTATAGGGGTTACGGCCCCTGAAAAATAGCCATTTTTCATGTTTTTGGCCTACAGAATGAAAACTATTGCAGATAGAGATTAGCTGTTGCTTGCTTAAATGTTCAGCTCATTTAGCTCTACAAAATTCTCCACAGGGTCGAAGTTGTCAGATGACCCCTTATAGGGGTTACGGCCCCTGAAAAAAGTGATTTTTCATGTTTTTGGCCTACAGAATGAAAACTATTGCAGATAGAGATTAGCTGTTGCTTGCTTAAATGTTCAGCTCATTTAGCTCTACAAAATTCTTCACAGGGTCGAAGTTGTCAGATGACCCCTTATAGGGGTTACGGCCCCTGAAAAAAGTGATTTTTCATGTTTTTGGCCTACAGAATGAAAACTATTGCAGATAGAGATTAGCTGTTGCTTGCTTAAATGTTCAGCTCATTTAGCTCTACAAAAGTATAGGGTCAACATCAAGACCAGGTGAGCGATTCAGGCTCCTGGGAGCCTCTTGTTCTAGATTTTTTTCAAAATTTTTCACTTGTTTTGCCATATATCTTGAAAACTATACAAGATATTTCAAGAATTTAAATTGCATATGATGAAGCACATCAAGATCTACATTTCATGTATTTAGATCAAAGCTGTAGGACCATTTCTTTTGAAAGTTATTATCCTTAAAACAACAAAATTTACCATTTTTCATTACTTTTTCCCTGAATTACAAAGATTAACTTGTCCGACACCGTAAGACCAACTGCATTTTAACTTGGCACACTAGTTTGTTTAATAGCTTATATGCTACAACTCTATTGTTAAGATTTTTGATTCGTCAAAAAACATGGCTGCCATGGCTAAAAATAGAACATAGGGGTAAATTGCATTTTTTGCTACTAACTCAAAAAAGGTTTCAGATATCAAAATTGTGCAAGAATCAAAAAAGATCAGCATATTAAGATCTACCTGTGCTGAAATTTTGAAAAAGATCTGACTGCTGATGTGGGAGTTATTGCCCTTTTTCCTAATTTTTGCCAAATTTTGCACTTATTAAGCCCAATATCTTGAAAACTTACCAAGATATTTCAGATTTTAAATCGCATATGGTTATGCACAATAATATCTACAAAATATATGTGTCTGTGTAGTTCAGGTGAGTGATTCAGGCTCCTGGGAGCCTCTTGTTTTATGGGGCAGGCTATGGTGAAAAAAGGATGCCAAAAATCAGGAAATAATTAGGCAAATTAACGTCACAGTGCTTTTAATTAAAAAAAAGCAGGATGGTGTTTTTGGTTGAAAAAGGACTACATTTGTAGAGCCACGAACCATCATATTTGGCCCTGTTAATACTCAAATAACAAAATTGGTTTGTTTTACACCAAAATTTGTGTATGTATAGCTGGATGTCTGTGTTAAAAGAGAAAAGATTTGATTATGGTGAATAAATGAATTTTCAAGTACCCTAACCCTTCAAAAATAGCCTTAATCAGTGATTTTTCACTTTTTGGCCAAAATGGCTTGTTTTTCAGTCACAATTTTGTGATTTTCCATGTGGCGCCACCCCTCGCCCATCGAAATTTTTGTTGAAATATGAAGAAAATAATGCATTTATAAAATTTAAGAAAAAATATTTATGGGCGAGGGGTGGCGCCCATGTCATTTTCTCCAAAAACCAGGTGGAAAATTGTAAAATTTAGCTGCAAATAGCATATTTTCAATTTTAGAGTCACTTTATGACGTCATTACAACGTCACAAGTACAGAAAACTTTAAAATTGATTTTGTTTTGAAACAAGTAATCATTCTAGACTACTTGACCACCAAAATCATATCTAACAAATGAATTTGAAAAAATGGCCCGGTTCAGAGCCAAATATAAGGGTTCGTGGCTTTAGTCCTTTACACTAGGTTAAAAAATACTATAAACTTGAACACACCAGCACACAAAAAAGAAATATTTCTGAAAAAATAAAAAAGGCAGGACGAAAAAAATATCCATAGCCCCCTCTAAAAATCAAATGGTATAGCTCCGTAAAGTAAAGTACCATGTTAATTGGTACTTTTAAGAAATACATGTACATGTGTAATGAAATTGCAATACATCTATGTTTAAAGGTACATTGTAAGGTGCAGTCTGTCTAGAAAGTTAAATAAGGTCTGAAACCAATTCAACCTGGTCTGAGAAGATACTAGGATAGTCAGATGCTTTGAGTTACAAATGTATTTCACATTTAAGTGTTTAAGTGTACAGAAAAAAAAACATGTACCAACTTTATTATACCCTGCCCCCCCCCCCCCCCTACAAAGTTTGGGTGGGTATACAGGAACCACCCTGTCTGTCTGTCTGTCCACATACCTCATAAGCACAACTCCTTCTAAATAGCTCAACAGATTTTGATGAAACTTTACATGGAGGAAGTACATCATATGTGGATGTGCATGAAATTTTTTTATCACTCTTAAAAATTTGATTTTTTTTGCAGTACAAAACCAATATGAAGTGGCGGTATCCTTTTGTGAGCTAGCTCACAGTATTATTTGTTTTATAATTGGGGCGGATCCAGAGAATTTTTAAAGGGGGAGGGGGTCTGCTTATACAATGTAAGCGGAAGAGAAGAATGTGCCTTGAGTGTTCTCCTTTATTAGCAACATGAATGTATTTAACTAAGTTCACCTCATTGAATTAGGGAACTTACAGACTTTACTCAACATGAACATGCATGTTTATACTGTGTCCATCCTCACAATTTCTGCAGCCCTCTTTCAGTGGACATTTACTACACGTATATATAGACTATAGAGTTTAGTCTTACATGTACTGTATTCACACATATTCTCACACAAACATGTTTAAATTGTATTTTGAAATTAGATAAAATCTTTAAAACTATTTAAAATCAATAAAAATAACTTCATTCATATAACATGTGTATAAGGACATGTCCCAAAGACTGATAAATAACATTACATTGATAATGTCAAGTCAGAGAAAAAAAAATCCTGTTTTTAAAAGGGTTTAAGACTTAAATGTTACAAATTAAAAGGTATTTGGTCAAGTGGTGGATTATTGATCTCTATTCTATGAGTAATTGGTTATAAAAGGGAAAAATATATGTACATGTGTATTTATTTAAGAATTAACTGTAATAATTTGTTGGTTTATTGAATCATAAACTAAATTTTTCATGGCGCACATTGAATAATTCCAAATACATGTACTAAAAACACAGGAAGCATGCTTTTTTACATACATGTATACACGTACATGTACATCCTAAGTACATGAACTACATGTACATTTTTGTACATTTGTACATGTACATTGTATATGACAGACTTGATGTGCCAGTAACCTATATGTGTACAATTCCAAATTCATGTACATGTACTTGTCTTCAAAAACTCAGGCAGTACATCTTAATTAAAGGAAAACCACTGGTCTGGTTCTAACCAGCAGGTCAGAGTTATCTGCTTTCAGAAGGATGTAAATGTTTCATGTGTTTCCAGAGAGCAGGGCCTGTCACTGTGAACATGCAGATGGAATTTAAAAAAAAAAGTAGTGTATATAACAAAATCAACAATGTTTCATATTCAGAGAAAGCCTTAAGTTAATTTTTAAATGAATTTATAAAAGTATTATAAAATATTTGTTTTAGAGGTACGGTTAAGGATTATTAAAAAGCACTTGACACAATTTGTATGAATGTTATAGACAAAATATAAAGTACTGTTCAACAATTCAATTAGAATTACATGTAATTCATGATAATTCAATCGCTCACCATGTACTTTTTTATGAATTATATTTCACTGTCCGGTTTTAAGGCCACTATAAAAAATATCCTTGATCTCATCCTTTCTGGCCATAATTTATTTAGTTGCCCTAAAAAAATTACAGTATTTGGATTTTTTGTCAAATTAAATTAATGTACATTTTTTGCCAATTTCCTCTTAATTGACAGAAAATTTTATCAAAATTCATAAAAGATAAAAATAAATTTGCAGGCCAGCCCCATCTTTTTAGGAAATTTGGATTCATTAGGATCAAGGAATTATTTTAATACGAATTTACATGTTACATTTTTGTACATACTTACTTTTTTCTTCTTCTAAATTTAAGCTAGTTACCACCTGTATACATTTGCACATCCTCTGACTAAAATTCATCATGTTAGTTATTGTTAACATTGATTAAAAAAGTAATTGGAGATGCACATGCATTCATGTTCATAAATTTTCCAATCAGGTACATTTGTATACATCAGGCGCGGATTCAGAGGGGGGCGTGAGAGGCGTGCGCCCCCATAAAAATTGCAAAAATTTTATTTTGATGCATAAAATCCACGTAAAAACACTAGAAAAAATTTGTGCCTCGCTCCGCTCGGCAAAAAAAGGTTCACACCCCCCTAAACTAAAATCCTGGATCCGCCCCTGTAGTGTACATGTACTAAACTGTCACTTGTAGGATAACTCTATTTCATATTATGAATGTATTATGACCCGGTCTATAAGTAGCTAGGCATTTACGACAGGAATTTTAATGAGAATCATTATTTCTATCTTTTAAAACAGGTAACTTGGTATTTAACTAATGGAATAATGAGACACAGATCTTATGGAGATTTGAGAGCTTTGTAAGGTAAAATATTATTTGTATGATTGTAATCTTGATCAATGAACTAAGTAGACACTTTTAAAAGGGTTACATGAATTTATTTATCATGTTTAATCTGCCCTGAGAAGGTGTGCAATTGTCCTTTAAAAGTTTGTTTGTTTACCTGTAGGGGCCATCTCAAAACATGGCTAACATGTTGATAATCATTGATGTTTTTATTGTATTTATCTAGTGAAGCTATACAATTGTAAATCTGTAGGTAAAATTATTTGGATCAACATTTAAAGTTTTTAAAATACTGGATTTTGTGTACAAAGGTAAGATTATAAAATCATCCATGTATATGGATTGATACACAGTACAGGTACAGTATTAATAGATTCTGTGTGAAAGTTCTTTAATCATTTCGTGTGATGTTTGAAACTTTGTTTGCAGCTAACCAATGCTATAAATGTGATTGACAGTGGCAGATCCAGGGGGGTTCTGGGGGTCAGAACCCCTCCTATCCTCCGAAATTTAAAAATTTTTGTGTAGATTTTCAGCAAAATTGGTCTGGAACCCCCCCTTTGGCCCACAGAACCCAGTATGTGGAACCCCCCTCCCCCCTTTTTCGAACATTTCTGGATCCGCCCCTGATTGTGATAAATTTATATTGAGTTTAAAAAATTTAAGGGGTTTACTTTTTTTCACCTGTAAAATACAGTTCTGTAGGCTTGTTTAGTAGAAACTTTTCATGCCCCATCTACAAAAGTAGGGGGGCATAAAGTGTTTGAGTCCATATGTCCATCTGTTTGTCTGTCTATCCCATATGATGTGAGATGGGGCATATTCTTGTTTATAAATGTATTGATCACACTAGCTCTCACTAACTCAGCCCATCACATTGTGCACCCCAATGACATATCAGAGTTACTGTAAGATAAAAATGAACCGTTCAGAAATTTCAGGGTCTGAAGGTCCAGCCTAATTTAAAGCATTGACTGATTTAGCTTATAAACAATGCAATATTTGAAACAAAGATTTTGGACTTGGGAATATAACTTCTAAATCTACTAATTACTAACCTGTACGAAGGGGGAAAATTAAATATTCAAGCCTCGAGGAACCCAGCATTGGCTAAGGAGGTTAGTTAAAATATATTAACTCAAAACATTAGGCAGCAACCATTTGAAATTCTTGGGGAGGGGGGGTTATGGAATTAAAAAAAAAATTGTTTTCAATTCTTTGGAAAAAAAAAAATTGTCCTTGACTTGACCCAAGAAAGAAAAAAATAAATTGTTTTGGTGAGCCTGGGCTACACAGCGTTAACAAAATTGCGAATTGTTTTACGTGTCATTCAAAAAATTAAATTCTTGTCTTCGAAAAATTTTGAAAAAAATAAATTGTCGAGGGGTTAAAATCCATACCCCCCCCCAGGAATTTCAAATGGTTGCTGCCTTAGCCATGCCAGCAAGGAGGGTACGGTTAGTCAACTTTCCCAATACTAACCCAAATCATTAGGCTTGCAAGTAATTATGTCTCCCCTTCCCAGAAGGGGGAGACATATTGTTTTTGTGTCAGTTCTTCTTCTTCTTCTTCTTCTTCTTCTTCTTCTTCTCATACAAAGCGTGTCCGGGCCATAACTTTTTTATCCTTTGAGATAGGGCTTTGATATTTGGCATGTGGATGTATCACCATAAAATGATGTGTCGCGTAGCAGAATGACCTTCGTATAACCTTGACCTTTGACCTCAAGGTCAAATTAATCCTAATTTTACATCCAAAGTGTTCTGGGCCATAACTTTTTGTTCTTTGACAAAGGACTTTGATATTTGACATGTGGATGTATCACCATCAGACGATGTGTCGCATACCAGAATGACCTTCATATGACCTTGACATTTTACCTCAAGGTCAAATTAATGCTAATTTTACATCCAAGTGTTCCGGGCCATAACTTTTTTGTTCTTTGACAAAGGACTTTTATATTTGGCATGTGGATGTATCACCATGAGACAATGTGTTGCATACCAGAATGAACTTCAAATGACCTTGACCTTTGACCTTAAGATCAAATTAATGCTAATTTTACATCCAAGGTGTTTCGGGCCATAACTTTTTTGTTCTTTGACAAAGGGCTTTGATATTTGGCATGTGGATGTATCACCATAAGACGATGTGTCACGTACCAGAATGACTTTCGTATGACCTTGACCTTTGACCTAAAGGTTAGATTAATGCTAATTTTACATGGAAAGTGTGTCTGTGCCATAACGTTTTTGTTCTTTGACATAGGGCTATAATATTTGACATGTGAATGTATCACCATGAGATGATGTGTTGCATACCAGAATGACCTTCATATGACCTTGACCTTTTACCTCAAGGTCAAATTAATGCTAATTTTACATCCAATGTGTTCCAGGTCATAACTTTTTTGGTTCTTTGACAAAGGGCTTTGATATTTGGCATGTGGATGTTTCACCATGAGACAATGTGTTGCGTACCAGAATGAACTTCATATGACCTTGACCTCAAGATCAAATTAATGCTCGTTATACATCCAAAGTGTTCCGGACCATAACTTTTTTGTTCTTTGACATAGGGCTTTTATATTTTGCATGTGGATGTATCACCATAGGACAATGTGGTGTGAACCTGAATGACCTTCATATGACCTTGACCTAAAGGTTGAATTAATGCTAATTTTACATGGAAAGTGTGTCTGTGTCATAACTTTTTTGTTCTTTGACATAGGTCTATAATATTTGACATGTGCATGTATAACCATGAGATGGTGGGTCGCCTACCAGAATGACCTTCATATGACCTTGACCTTTTACTTCAAGATAAAATTAATGCTATTTTTACACGTAAAACATGTCTGGGCCATATATATTTTAATCCTTTGAACACTTGAAAAGCTTTGATTTTTGACATGATA
This sequence comes from Arcuatula senhousia, assembly GCA_963971305.1. NCBI lineage: Eukaryota > Metazoa > Mollusca > Bivalvia > Mytilida > Mytilidae > Arcuatula > Arcuatula senhousia. The sequence continues at coordinate 3,012,573 of OZ020317.1, read as the reverse complement.
ATGTGTCATCATGGGAACAATGTGTCACTAACATTAATGACCTTGACCTGTGACTACAATGTCAAATAAATGCTAATTTGGCATGCAAAGCTTTCCAGGCCATAACTTTTTTATCCTTTGACATCGGGCTATAGAATGTAGATGTATAATTATTAAACAATTTGTTGTACAATGTATGTCATTGTGACTTTGACCTTTTGACCTCAAGGTTGAACTTGTGTTATTTAAGGAAGGGGAGACATCAGTTTTAGTGCACTAAAACAGTTTTTCCTAGTTTAACTCCTATTTTTGTTTCCAAAGTTTCAAAATAATTCCAGATTAAGATTCAAATTATGATATATGTGACTTGTTAGATTTTTTTAATAATATTAGAATTGTTGGTCACCGCAATACATGTCATAGAGCTGTGTATTAGATGGATTATTTGAGACAAATTGATGAATGTCCAGTATAATTGTTTAAATACAGGTCTATGGTAATTTCAAAAAAAAATAATTAATTAAGATACTTGTAATTACATGTACAGGTAAAATAATCTGACATATGAGGTACATTAATAGATTAAAGCTTAACATGCATTTAGAAGAAATGTGTCTACACCTGTCTGATGACATATTGCACCAATGAAATGCTGTAATTAGTATTGTGCATTTTACTAATGTATAAAATGTAGGTCATCAAGCAATTGTATGTAGACCAATACATTAATTATTGTGTTGACATCCAAAATCAATTAGACCAGAATTCAAAATGAAAGGCAAAACATGTTGCATGTTTCCTTTATTGCATCATTTTAGAAATTTCCAACTATAATTTATAAATTAAATGATTCTGATATATGCCCAAAACAAGATTTGCACCAGCCTCAATTACAACGTTACCCGTCTGGCTCAATGGTACTAAATGAATTTCCATAGGCGACAATACTAACATTTGTTCTTGTAACTTTAATTCTATAAATATTTATGACATGTGTAGTATCTCATTTTAAAGCTGATGAACTCTTCTTATGTCAGTTTCAATATCGGGGGATGAAGCCAGATTAGTTTTTCCGGAATTTGCCAAACCCCGAAAAACGTGAATATTATGATGACGTCAGCAGCACATAGTCCAAAAATATGCATCTCTAATGGAAGTCATTTTTTTTAAGTTGGAGTCTTTTCTTGTGAAGATGGCTTCAATAATTCTTCTTTCCATATTAAATTAGCTTTTCAGAACAGTCATCCTTTTGTAATTCCATGAAGTATTCAATGTGCAATAATATCCCAAACTTGGTACTAGTCACGTGATAATATGGACTATTTTTGTCTGCCTCAAAGTTACAGTTGAATTAGTTACGTTGGTCCGTCTCATTGACAGATTTGCTGTGTTGTAAAACTGTTAATTACTGTTATACATCAAAATATGTAATTAACTTAAAGTATATATTTTCATATGAAGTACAATGTAATTTGGATGTTTTCATTCATTTTTGTCGGAAATGACCTCAGTGTGTAACAGTTAACTGTTTCACTCCTTCTGGAATGAACTGTTCCATGCATAAGAACGATGCGCAGCAAATCAAGTGCACAGACGATTGTTTGTCATTCATAATGGCATCCAAAAGTTTAAACAATGACAGATAGACAGTTTCCAGGGTTGGCAAAGTATTGACCGCCCGGGTTTTCCCACCCGGAAAAACCCGGGTTTTCCCGGGCTGGGCAATACCCTTAAAATCATCAAAATGGGCAATACTGGGTAATAAGAATTTATTCATGAAAAAAATCCTATTTAATAATATTATATGCTTCAAAATTTTTCCTCATCTACAAAATTCATAAATTATTTGTAACTGTTCATGCATTACTTCAATAATTTGTATATTTGCACCACTTTTTTGCTATAATTTTTTTCACTGTCATTACAATTTTGACAATCATGACAATACATGTTGTTTAATCTATGCTAATTATTTATGAAACCCCAGGCTATAAAACAAAACAGAGTTGTGAAACCATATACATGAAAAGATTAAATAAGCATGATCAGGATTAGTAATCAAAACATCATAATTTTGTCTAATTGTTAATAGGTAGGGCTTGTGTATTTATAAGAATGAGACATACTGTACATGCATTAAAGAAACATTGAACTTGTATAAGGCCATATCAGGTTATTTATAGATCATTTTGCATTCTATACATGGAACATTTATCACATGTACTACATGTATATCTTTTTAATTAAAATTTAATCTTTCACTCTCTAAATCTGTTTTTAATAGTGTTTTTGTTTAGATTTTACTTAAAAGTGTACTTACACATCTTAATACTGATTGTTATGTAGGTATTTGATGATATTTTAATAAGAAAAAACTTATTACCCAGTAATGCCCAGTATTGCCCAATAAAACCCAGTAAAACCCGGGTTTTCCCAGTATTTCCCGCTGGGCTGGGAAATACTCTTAAAACCCGGGTTTTTGCCAACCCTGACAGTTTCCACAGTCAACTAAGATCCTTTAATGTGATCACTCTCTCTGTAAAGTCTATAAGTTGATAAAACAGTTATGTAATGCCTGTTCACAGTGGGCTGCCAACTTTGGGTTTTTACCATATTTTTTTTGGTCTTTATTATACCCCTGCTTGGAAAAAGAGGGGGTATACTGATTTACCTCTGTCCGTCCGTCCTTCCGTTCTTTCGTCCGTCCTTCCATTCTTTCGTCCGTCAGCAACGTAACTTTGGTAACAGTTTTCTCAGCAACTACATATCACAGTGACTTGAAATTTGGTATATAAAGTTCAGTGTGAGGTCTTTTATCGCAAGTACCACAATTAGTTCTGTCGGATATCTACTTCCTGTTTACCCACTTAGTCAATTTTTAACATAACTAGTCAATTACTGAAATTTTTTTAACATTTTTCTCAGCAACTACATATCACAGTGACTTGAAATTTGGTATAAGAGTTTAGTATGAGATCCTTTATTGTGAGTACAGAAATTAGGTCTGACGGATACATGTATCTACTTCCTGTTTACCGACATTGTCAATTTGCAACATTACAAGTGAATTGTTGAAAATTTTTGTAACATTTTTCTGAGCAACTACATATCACAGTGACTTGAAATTTGGTATAAGAGTTCAGTATGAGGTCCTTTATTGCAAGTATCAAAATGAGGTCTGTATAATAGCTGCTTCCTGTTTACCAACATAGTTCATTTTAAGGGTAGCAGGGGTATACTGAGTGAGCAGTAGCTCATAGATTCCTTGTTTTATAATGATCATAATAGGAAACATCACAGGAATAATTAAAAAACCTGATTTCAAAATTTCAAAATTTGGCAGCGCTAGCTCTGTGTTCATGGAGCAGTCAAACTATTATGCCCTTGGTGCTCAGGAGATGATTTAGAAACTGTTGAACTCGGCCTGCGGCCTCAGGCAACAGCTCATCTCCAGCACCCTGTGACTGTTTCATAGCTCTTTATGGATCGTTCAAGATAACTTTCTACTGGCCAGCTAAATCAATATGAAATAAAATAATATATGTGTAATTATAAAAGTGACAGTAGGTGATCATCCCATATTTGAAATTTTCAAAATGGCCGCCATTTCCATGGAAACCGGGAAGAAAGGTCAAAATATAGGACATTCAATATCTCGGTTACCTAGGTGCACAGGGTTCTGAAATTTTGTAGGCTGATTAAGCAAAAGGTACTCTATAGTAGTACGAAAAAACATTTTGAAGCAATATTTACAGTTTTCGAGTTATTTACGAGTTTGTGATTTTCCGGTCCAAAAATGGGACTTTGTCAAACATTTTTGTGGGTGCAACTCCTTGGATACTACTGAACGGATGTTGCTGAAACTTTACTACACTTTCTTTCAAACAATGATTAAAGAAAGTATGATAGTCCTTTGCCGCAAAGTGACAGAGCCAATTAGTAATATTGTTTGTCCATCCACCAGTCACATTTTCTGTCCATGCAGCTCCCTTGAATTGCTGACATTTTTTATTTTTAGTTATTCATCCCATGCCACCATTTTGATCAATCTTTTTCAATTTAAAAATGACTGTCCTATTTGGCTGCCATATTTTGTGTAATTTTTTTTACATTCACTGGTTTCCTTCCTCGTTTTGACTGAATGATTTCGTCCCCGTAACTACCAATTTCTATTGTTTCTCAGAAAATATGTCGCTCGGTTTACATACCACACAACTTTCATGCGGCGGTGGGGGACACATGGCTACGCGTAGCAATCTTGTTTATTGAAAAAAAATAGTAGGAAAAAAAACAACAGCAATTTGTTTGTTTTGTAATCATGTAATTTCATTTGTACATGCTCTGAACATATTTGTATTTAAATGTACCAGTATATCCATGTACATGTAGGAATCTGTGTGTAAGATCACTTGTTCAAAGTAGAAACTTATGTCAATTTTATATGTAATAAACAAGAAAACAAAAGAAGTATGTTCCAAAATAGATTATTGTTTTTTCTTCTTCTTTAGATTTAGAATGACATCATAATGCAATACCAAGGACACCAACAAAATCTGTCTCGACAATCCAGTCATCAGTCATTATCTCCTCCGTACACTCAACAGAGGTCAGGAGGTCATCATCATAGAGACACAAATATTGGATATAATCGTGATGACCCAAATTATAGCCCCAGTACACATCACGGGAGAAGTTTAGCTAAAGTGGACAATTTGACTTTGGAACGACTTCAGAGAGGTAATGATGTTGGTTCCTATCACAGTGGTTCTCTACCACATCATCAAGGTCAAAGGTCAAGGTCACAGTTCAATGACAGTGACAGAAGACAGAATGTGTCATATGACCCTCAGCAATCTACAAGCAATCCTAATCCTGGAGGTCAAAGGTCATTTGAAATGTACGGACCTGGTATTTCCCGTCACACCAGCCAGCGATCTGTAAATAATCCTGACCAATCAAACCAGTTTACATCACAGTCCCACTTGCCGTTAGAATCACCACATGTTTCTAGAAGAAAGGAAATGTCTCATGAGCAATCACGGTATAGTTCTCTTCAAAAACGCCAAAACCTGCCAACATCACCACACGAACATTCTCAAAGACAACTGGAGCCCCCCTCACGACAGCCCCCATTTCCTCATGAGTCACAGAGATCAAACGAGGTACCACCATCTCCATACATGTCCCGACACCAAGGTGGAGCACCTGTCCCTGCAACAGTTTCTAGACACACAAGTCAAAGGTCAATTATCCCTGAATCTTTTCCTCAGTCCAATGTGTCTAGGCATGAAAGTCAACGGTCCCTTGCCTCACACTCACATCCAGCTCATCACACGCGACAGTACGATGATCATCAATCTTCATCAGCTGCAAGCACTCTTACACCTCAGCCTCATTTCTACCAAGGCCAAGAAAATCGCAATGAGGCACCTTCTGCAACAAGCACGTTACAGCGTCATTCTCGCGAGCACCATCAGCAAGGTCAAGGAGACCAACCTCCGTCTGCCTCCAGCACATTGAGACGAGACCAATATTCATATCTAAGTCATAATGTCCCGTCGGCAACAAGCACATTACAGAGAGAGGGTGAAACTCAAGGCCAACATTCCAGAAATAGATACGGAAGTCAAACTTCCATTGATCAAAGACAAGTTTACACTAGACAAGATAGTGAACCCCCTCCTCCTTATCAAAACAATCGTCAACCTTCTAGAGGTTATGAGGGGCACAAGGAGGAGTCAATGAGGAGAGAACAAAGTTTCCCCCAGGAATCCAGCCAGGGAATTGTTTCTCATGAGCAGCATGATCAAAGTTACCCTCATCAAGCTACGCCCAAAGATCAAAACTATTCTCAAAATTACCCTCATGAGTCAAGGGGTGGAGATCAAAGCAGGAATATCTCTCAATCTCAGCTATCCCGGTCTCAGAGTCAGGCATCACAAGGTAGAGACCCCAGGGTACAGTCTAGGTTGTCTAGACATGAAAGTGAGCGATCTGTGGCCCGGACACAACAGAGTGGATTCAGTCAACATTCCAGAGCCAGCAGTCTTTCCAATACTCATCCCATTCCAGATGGTAAGACTATATGATAAGTGATGCTTTGTTAAGATTGCTTTTCTCATCCCATTCCAAATGGCAAGACCATATGTTAAGTGATGCCCTATTTAAACATTTAAAACATTTTTGTTTTAAACTAAAAGGCAACCTAAATGAAGAGAATTTTATTTTTGAATTATAACAAATAGGATGTCGTTCACTACATGTGCATATTAGAACAAAATATTAATGACAAAAGAAAACAGATCAGAGACCATTCATTACCATATAATGATAATTTACGTAATAGGAACTTGTGACCTAACTGATAATTTTTGTCAAATAATAAGCAAATTGATAAAACATATGAAGAATTAAGTTATAAATATCAAAAGAAAAAGATCAACCTCATTATCAAAATAAAAAAATGAAAACAGATAGGGAATGAAGAAAAGTGGTTAATGCAATTTATTAGAACACACGATTTTAAAAGATGAGAACAGGAATAAAATTTCACAAAGTTAAAAAATGAAAAAACACCCAAAAAACATACTTTCAAAAACCAAATTTTTAAAAAAGCATTGTCATCAAATGTTTGAGTGTTCATGGATGGAAGTTGACATAAAATTGTGTTTTTGATTGTTTCTGAGTAATTGTTTTATTCTATTATCCAATATCTGACAAAAAAATGCATTTGAAGTGTTAAAAAAAAAAATAAACAAAAACAGAAAAATACTGTAACGACGTCATCACCTTTCCTGCCATTTTTTAGGTGAATAACACTTTGCCAGGTGAATATCCTTTTTATTCACTTAGTTGATTATAATGAAATATGTTAAAGAATTATTTATATTATAGAATAAATTTTATTTCAGCCCGGGCGGTGGAAGCTTCCCACATCATAGACATCTTAGAAAAGGAGTTGATCTATCTCACAGGTAAGGCACAACAAACCACTGAAATTTATTTTCATGATTACTTTTTTATGCCCTAGAAAGTATAATTGGGCCTTGACATATACTGTGTAATCATTTATTTTTGTGGGGATAAAATTTCGTGGTTAAGAGCACAAAACTGAATTGGTAGGGACTAATTTTCGTGGATTTTTAATTTTAATATACACTCTTTAACTAAATAGCTAAAATTCGTAGGGATTTAATTTCGTGGATTTTTCTTACCCAGGAAATAAACAAAAATGAATCCCCCACAAAATAAACAAAAATTAATCCCCACGAATATTTCTGCTTCTACAGTAGTGTTAAGGTCTGTTTGTCCGTCCACCACAAATGTTGCGAGATGGAGCATTATGTCTTTCAGACATATCCTTTATACATGTTTTTTTTTGGCGTTGTTGTGTCGGAAAGCAAATTTTGGCTTTTTTTATTAGTGAAACTTTGCTGTTCACATTTTATTGACATGATATTTATTCTCAGACTTTGGTTCATAGTGTAATTAGTAAAAATAAATTGCTTGGGAAAATTATTTGGTCCACAGTAGGTTTGAGTACAATTATTTTAAATGTTCAGTAAAACAGTAAAAAAAAAATTGTCATTTTTAGGACCGTTGCATTCATTTCATGTTTTGTGCTCTAGAGACATTTTAATATTTTGAGTTCTAGAAAATTGAACCTATGTTTAGGTCCATCTTTACACTTTCTTATATCTTATATCTAGAAGCTGCTACACTTTATTTTTAATTTCTATGTGTTGTTTAAGTCATACATAGACTAGAAAAATAGGTCAAATATCTACCATTTTATTCGAAGTGTAGCCATGAATCTTAAGTGAAGCTGTTCTCATTTCTTTATTCAGGAGGAAGAGACAGACAAGGAGGACCAGTTATTACATTCCCGACACACAGACAACATGTGGGGTTCAATATTGAGGACATTACAACTTGTCTTAAGTACTTAGCTCAAATACCAAGGTATGATGCAGTGAACTATCAATAAAAGAGAATGTGGTAAAAGGACAAGATAAAGGCTGTTTTGACCCCTTTTTCAAATTTGATGAATTTCTTTGAAATGTCCTTTTTACTACTCTAAAGTGGTGAAGTTTAAATAATTTGAATGTTTCAAAGCTATAATTTATCAGTTTTCTACTCAGTGTCAAGCTGAATTTGCATGAAAAGCAATTTTTCTTATAAAAATATTTATTTTTTACAAAAACTGCATAAATTTTAGCCATTTGTAGCAAATTTTGCTTGTTTTAATAGTGCACATGTATACTTTAGCAATTTAGTTCATTATCTAAAAATCAATGCCTATTCCATCAAATATAACCTTTTAACTACAAAATATACTACAATTAAAATGAAATATTCCAAAAAAGTAATATATAAAACATGTGAAATACATGTATACATAATTTAGGGGGCCAATTTGTTCACTTATCCTACCTTGTCCTTTAGCCCCCAAACTCAAATAAAGGTAGTACTATGTAATAAAAAGAAATAATTAATGTTGTGCAGTGGTTAAATGAAAATTTGGTACATGTGTAAGGTTAAAGGTTGTCTTAATCCATAAACGGTATGAAATCATTTTACATTATATATCATTTTGATGCTTGATATATTAAAATACAAAATAATACAACAATTTAAAAAATGCAAAGCATTCAAATTCTTGACAAGTGTTTAATCCAACTTGAATGAAATTTATTAAACACATTTTATTTTGTTTTCAGTGAAGAATCCAAAAGAAGGGGAGTAACTGTTGTCATAGATAGCAGGGATGGTTCCTGGTCTAATCTGGTTACTGTTCTAGGTTGTCTAAAGGTAATTGCAACCATTAAAATACTGTTATGATTTTTGTCTTGCCTGCGACTAATAGTTGCGGAAGGCCAGACATACGTAGGTATAACTTTCCGGTGGCGGTGGCGTTAACTTTTTTGTAAGACTTTTGTGGACAATCAATTGCTTGAAAAGTATAATAACTAGGCATCTGATATTTGGTATACAGACAGTTCAGGTTATGGTCTATGCAACTGTCACCATGCCATGTGACCCTGACCCCATTTTCACGCTCCAGTGACTCTGTGAACTTAGGTCTTTTTTCAGGCCGTAAACTTTTTTGTAAGACTTTTGTGGACAATGAATTGCTGGAAAAGTATATTAGCTAGTCATCTGATATTTGGTATTCAGTCAGTTCAGGTTATGGTCTACGCAACTGTCACCTTGCCGTGTGACCCTGACCCCATTTTCACACTCCAGTGACTGTGAACTTGGGTCTTTTTTCAGGCCGTAAACTTTTTTGTAAGACTTTTGTGGACGATGAATTGCTGGAAAAGTATATTAGCTAGGTATCTGATATTTGGTATACAGTCAGTTCAGGTTATGGTCTAAGCAACTGTCACCATGTCGTGTGACCCTGACCCCATTTTCACGCTTGAGTGACTCTGTGAACTTAGGTCTTTTTTCAGGACGTAAACTTTTTTATAAGACTTTTGCTGGAAAAGTATATTAGCTAGGCATCTGATATTAGGTATACAGACAGTTTAGGTTATGGTCTAAGCAACTGTCACCATGTCGTGTGACCCTAACCCCTTTTTCACGCTCTATTGACTCAGTGAACTTAGGTCATTTTCAGGCCGAAAACTTTTTTGTAAGACTTTTGTGGACGTTGAATTGCTGGAAAATTATAATAGCTAGGCATCTGATATTGGGTATACAGACAGTTGCAGTTATGGACAACGCAACTGTTACCATGCCATGTGACCATGACCGCATTTTTACGCTCCAGTGACTCTGTGAACTTAGGTCTTTTTTTTCAGGCCGAAAACTTTTTTGTAATACTTGTGTGGACAATGGATTGCTTGAATAGTATAATAGCTAGGCATCTGTTATTAGGTATACAGACACTTTTTGTGTTTAAATCAAGAAATGAAAGCTTAGGTAGTTGATTTTAGTGATGGTGCCGGCAGGCGAGACATACTTTTAGTGGCCACACTTGTTTAGATGTGTCTATCAAACTTGTTAACAAAGCTGTCTTTTAAGATTTTCTTTTGTTTTGAATTCTTTTCTGTTTCAGTTTAGAAATTTTAAAGAGCAAAATCTCAAAATGTGTTTTGTTTTTGCAGGAGTCTTTAGGGGACTTTCTCAAACAAGTTTTGGTAATAAAACAAGATGGAGCTGATAGGAGAAGTAGTAGTAGCAGTTTTAGAAGAGACAAACCTAATATTGAGGTATATAATTTATATGCGAGTGAAGTGAAGCTCTTAACTATACACGTTCTGCCAAATGTCACTTAACTCAAAATATGATGGCTCAAAAACATGCTGGACTGAAAGTCTTCCACTCATTCTGATTTGGGAAGTTTTAAAAAGTCTGGACATGCCCAGAAAAATGGTGGGAAATATGAGCACATTGTCCCAAAATCCTCGTCCCATTGTTGCATTTTTGATTTGGTTGTTGGATTTCTTCTACTGGAGCTTGTAAGGCTGCTTTTTCATATTAAATGTACAAATAATAAATATAGTTACAGTTCATTTGTTTTATCGTATCAAACAAAGAAAAGATTTTCACCAAAGCTGTGAGGTTGATATATAGGCATTTGTTGGTTGATAATTCTTCATATTGACCTGATCCTGATAAGTAGGTTATGTATGTATTTTAATGCCCCATGTACGACAGTAGGGGGGATATAGTGTTCAGGTGTGTTCGTCTATCCCAAATGTTGCAAGATGGGGTATTACATGTATGTCTTTTGGACATATTCTTGTTCATCTTATTTTTTTAATTTTAGCGTTGGTTCTAAATATTGTCAGAAAACATTCAACAAAAAAACTTTCCCCATTTTCACTGGTTTTCCCAATTTTCAGGTCTTTATTTTATAAATGGATATAACATAAAACATCACATATATAATTATATACCTGATTTCAAAATTTCTAAAATAGGCAACCCTGGTTAGATTGACCTGGTTTCCATATTTATAGTAACACCAAGTCAATAGGTCTTTTTTTATATCATGATTGCTGTATCTTCATGTCATGTGATAGGTGATGTTGATTTTGAATTTTCCTATATCTATTTTTAGCCTGAGTTTATTTCTGTGAATCGTCTCTACACATTTGTGGACAGGAACCAGTTGACAGGGATGTTTGGTGGTTCCCTGCTGTATTACCATAGAGACTGGCTGTCTAACAGATTGGTAAGGTTTCTTTAGAAAATAATGAGATGTGGAATAAGTGTACGAAACACAGCCCACAATCAAGCAGCAATTAAGAAAAACCACAATAGATAACCGCCAGCAGCCTTCAACGAGGCCATTGGGCACTGCTCCTGGTTCTGTAATTGGCCCATGGTCTAAATAAAATGCATATACATGTAATTCAAATCCAGTCCTGAGATAGTCACAGATAGACCCCCTTCTTAAACAAGGAACAGAAAAATTCAAAAAGACAAGTACAAACGAAAGCTTTGTCAAAGATTCCTGGCTTAGGACAGGCACATATAATATGTGGCGGGGTTAAACTAGTTTTTTGGGCCCAACCTTTCCCCTATCAATTTTCCTAGACAAAGCTATGTTGCTTTTTTGTAGGAAAAAGATATTAAAAATTTAAAGTTTAAGAATATTCCAGTGGTGTGAAAGGGTTGAGATTTTAACAAGTGACTGGGTAACTCAAAAGAGAACTCAAAGCATTACTTAGTTTAAAAAATAGTCCTTAACCCCCCCCAAAAAAAAAATAAAAGAACAAAACATAAACCAACCCTTCCCCCCAAAAACCAACAAAAACAATCCCCCAAATCATCCTAATTTTCAACAAAAAACAAAACAACATACAACAAAACCAGAGAGATGTTGGTCTACTGTATTAAAAAAAGGGTCATTTGTTAACGTGATTAGTTTTTGACGATCAGGATAATTTAGAATTTTTACCTGCATCGCCGAAGGCGAAAGCAGGTCTAGTAGTCGGGTCACTCCGTCCGTCCGTCCGTCCGTCCGTCCGTCCGTCCGTCCGTCCGTCCGTCCGTCCGTCCCGCTATGGGGTGCCTGTCTTGTGTAATCAGAATCTCAAAAACCAAACACTAGATCTTTCTGAAATTTTACACAGTGATTACAGATATATTGAAGATGTGCACCTCCCCTTTTGGAGTCATTTTATAATTTCGTTTAGAAATTAAGGGCCCAAAAGGGGCCAAAAAAGCGACTTTTTTATTTGTTTCCACAATAACTTTTGTTTTGGTTGGCCAAATGCTATGAAACTTTACTGTAATGTTACTTACCATAAAAGGAAGAGTTGGGCTGATTTTGGGTGTTCCTGCTTTTTTTGTTTAGAAATTAGGGGCCCTAAAGGGACAAAAAAGGCGACTTTGTTATTTGTTTCCACAATAACGTTTGTTCTGGTTGACCAAATGCTATGAAACTTTACAGTAATATTACTTACCATAAAAGAAAGGGCATGGCTGATTTTTGGTGTCTCCTCTTTTTTTGCTTTAGAAATTAAGGGCCCTAAAGGGGCAAAAAAGGCGACTTTGTTATTTGTTTCCACAATAACGTTTGTTCTGGTTGACCAAATGCTATGAAACTTTACAGTAATGTTACTTACCATAAAAGGAGGGGTAGGGCTGACTTTGGGTGTCTCCTCTTTTTTTGCTTTAGAAATTAAGGGCCCTAAAGGGGCCAAAAAAGCAACTTTTTATTTTTTTTTTTTCACAATAACTTTTGTTTCGGTTGACCAAATGCTATGAAACTTTACAGTAATGTTACTTACCATAAAAGGAAGGGTAGGGCTGATTTAGGGTGTCCCCTCTTTTTTTGTTTAGGAATGAGGGGCCCAAAAGGGGCAAAAATGTAACTTTTTTTATTTACGGTGCAATTTATAATTTTTTAAGGGGAAATTAGAAACTTTAATTTTTTTTTTTTTATTTTTAATATTGGGTTGCATGTGACAAATATGCTTTGTAAGTCCACCATAGGATGCAAGTGTCAAAAATTATTGACTGTCCATATTGGGCCTAAAACGTACATGGTTCAACGTTTTGCCATGCGACGCAGGGCCAGACATCGATTGGTCTTGTTTCCAATAAGTTTGAATGACTTTCTGTATTTAGAAATTACCATGATTAGTAATTAAATTTAATAATTAGAAACCACATGCTGTACCTTTTAAAGGAACATTGCAAATGGTTTGGTTTCCATTAAGGATGTTCGCTACTTTTATTGAAAATAAATCGGTTTAAAATTTGATGCCATAAATGAAAAGATAATAGTAAAAGGTATAAAATAAGCCAAAAAAATTGATAGATCGTGACCTTGTTTTCAAGATAATTGACGTTAAAGTTTTGGCAGGAAAAGGTTTTCTCTGACTTTTTCATAGGTTTAGCATTAGCACTATTTAGCTGTTAAAGCCCATGACAGAATAAATAGCATTTGATAAAACTTTGTCTATAATCTCTCTATGACAAATTAAAGACATTGTTACAAGAAAATAGGGGGTTTGTGGGCAAAAAGTTCAACCAAATTTTGATGGTAAAATCCAGAGGATTCCGAAAAAATGACAAAAATACCAAAACAAGACCAGCGAGCATCCTTAAAGTATGTTCCTTTCACAACAGTTAACATTTTTACAGGATCTTGAAAAATTCATCAGAGAAACCAGAGCAGCCTCTAATCATCTTGACAACCTTGAATACCAGATTCATCAGATGGTTGGTCGAAGGGAGCCGTCAAGTCCCATAGAATCATCACGGCAACATCGACACCTACAACAGGAGATCAAACATGTGTCATCTCAGGTCATCAGAGATGGTAAGAATAATGACATCATGACTCTGTTTCAGATAGTAGGGGTTTATAGATTTTTTGGAGTGAAAAATCTGGGTTATAAAATAGTGAATGTCAGCTTGTGGTCGTAACAATTTCTCAGCAACTACTAATCACAGTTTAATTGATTTTTGGTATACAGCATCAGCATGGGGGTCCCATGAAATTGGATTCGATTTCAGCTGTGTCGCTCTCCTACTTCCTGTTTAACAATATTCTGCAACTTTTTACTCTGACAGAGTTTTAATATGCAATATATTATAACTTTGAGTTAACTTCTAATCTGAAATAGCAGGAAAACTCACATCAAAATTTTAATCCCACCCAGTGATTAAACTTGCAAAAGGAGTAGAGCCACGAAGGCCCTAACTAAATCAGTCGGTATTTTCACTACTTTTCAACTACTATCAATTGTCAAAAATTGAACTAAAATATGTAAAAGTATGAACAAACTTTTCATATCTGTAAGATTTTGCAAAATATTTTTACCACAGGTTTAGCCTTGGTACTTAAAACAAGCCATAAATTAGAAAATTCCCCATTTTTCACACATTTTCATTAGTTTCTCTGCATATTTCGTTATAATTAGTATTGGCCGCATTCGTCAACCATCGTAATTTTTCGATGATTTATTTATTACATCATAATACACATTTCTATTACAAAATAATTTTGGTCGAGAGGTGCGGCCCATTTCATATTCACTGATTTATACACAAAAATCAAGGAAAAGTGTCAAAAATTGTTACTTTTCACTGAAAAGTATATTTTTTCCATCACTTCCCTCCTTATATTGAGGAAAAAATATTGCAATTCATAAAATCTAAAGACTAATGAACATCAAAGCAGCAGTTGCAAGCAGGTATATCTAAGTTGAATTTTTGGGCCATTTTGGGGGCTTCGTGGCTCTACTTCTTTACCTAGGTTTTTTAAAAAGTGTAATGATATTTATACAAAGAAGAATACCCCATTTACTTATAAGAAATTGTAGAAGTCCATAGAAGTACATGTAGGCTCTCGTCAGGGCCACATTGGCACACTGTAAACTTGAGTTGAATTATTTCTATATCTTGTGTGTAAGGTAAAAATATTTACAATGTTGATTAAAAACTGAAAAAAAAGTTCCGAAATACAAGTTTTAGGACTGTTTATGTTAAACATATTTGGAAGTACATGTATGTCATGTAATGCAATGAAAACAGATTGGTTTTAAGTTTAATTTATAAAATTCTATAGATTGTCCATATTAGAAACCTTTGCTTCCTGAAGTATAAATGCAATAACCCTTCAGTTTTCAATTTATTGATTGGTTTAAATTTAGTTATGTGGTTGAAATTTTAATGATGAATATATTTTCTACTACAGTCAAAATCATATGTTTTCTTAACGAGGTCTTTGAAGTGTGTTTGATAAAAGTTATGAAAACATGTTTTTACAACTTCATTTATGTCACATTTGTTTTTACAAGCATTAGGATACAATAAAAGTGTCACCTGACTGTGCTAATTACTCAACACATTTGATAATTAGACAAAATTGTATAAATTATTTGTATTTTCTGTTTAAAATTGATATTTCACTTTATTGGGTATTCAGTTAATTGCATAAATTTCTCTGACAAATTGGTTATGCTAATAAGAGGAATCCACTGTACATGTAAATCAGCAAATAAATTCCTTTTGGCTGATTGATTTAAATCATTAATAAAAGGTGCTGTACAGTGGATAGTTAAAATGTAAACAAAACAATAGTTTAGAAGGTAAAACCACATTTAAAAGGTAAAATCCAAGAACGAAAATCACAATAAAAGGTAAAAATTAATAAAAAACTAAAAGATGCCCAAATTTTCGGACTACAAGTCCTTCCTCAGGGGCTAAAAGAATAAGAACGATGTTGACACATCTTACAAGACTTACAATAACAAAAAGCAAACACAAAATACGTCATCAAAATGTAAGAGGTCAGGATCAACAGGAAAAAAGGAGAGGTGGGTAGGGACAAAATCAGTCCACCTGGAGCACTATATTATGTGAGTGTGAGCCCACATGGAGCACTATTTTAAGTGAGAGTGGGTGAAATTTCGTTTTCACCCCCGCAAAGCCACACAGGCCACTCAAATGCGACTAACATGAAAAGAATGATAAAATGAATATGAAATGATGACGACGATTTTCATTGAATATAATGGATATTTATTAAATCATTACTTGTATTTTCTCACTATAGGTAAAGAATTACTGAATCGTCTACAACAACAAGAGGAGAGATACCCAGACGATATAGACCCTGTCAGTACGTTGGATCACCTTGAGGCTCAGAAACAGGTCAAACGACTCGTACAATACATGGAGAACCGTATCGATAAATTACAGAATCTGGTGGAAGATCAAGACAGATCTGTCGTTACAAACCAGAAGTTTGAAGAGTTACAGAGACATATCAAATCTGTAAGAGAGAAAAAAATATCAAAGTTCACGCCCCCCAAAAAAAATTAGAATTAAGGATACCCAAATTTAGCAAATATTGTCTTGTTTAATTTTTCCTGAAAATCTGCAAAAATATGAACTTTACTAAAATAAATATAATTGCTTAATCTTAAGAAGATCAAACCATAGGTTTCTTGGGAATATTTTCAATGAATATAATGGATTTTCAACATTCCATATTTTGATCAATGAGATGTTTGAATTCTTTGAATAAATGTGCCTGACTAGAATGTTCAACTGATATTTAAGAGTTATCTCCCTTAGTTATTCTGTACCCCCTTAAGAAAAAAAAGAAAAGAGTTGTATCCTGTGATGTATTATAGACAAACAGACTTTACTAGGAGATCGCATGGCACTTTTTATATTCTGTAAACATGGACATTTTTGTGTTTTTTTATTCCACCTAATTCGGGGTCACAAAATATATGAGTTATCTCCCTTAGGTATTCGGTACCCCCTTACGAAAAAAAAGAAAAGGTTGTATCCTGTGATGTATTACACTTTGTTCATCCGAATATAAAGCAATTCTATTCTAAGGCTGAAGAAAAAGGAAGTCTAAAGTAGGAGTGATACTCGCTATAACCTTTATTATTGAAATTACAAACATCATAAAGTGATAAAAACATCATAAATATACGTGTCCTTCTTCAGGTGATAGCAAGACTCGATAATAAGAGAGTGCGTGCAGGGGTTTAAATAGGAAGAAATCACATGACTTATACATGTAAAGTTTTATGAATATTTGTAATGATACGATTAAAAGCACGAAGTGAATTATATTTATCCAAATGCAAAAAATGTCCATGTTGACAGTACCCCTAACATGCACAATTTTTATTAAGATTTTCCTTTTATGCTCAGTATGCTGCATCGGAAAAATATAAAAAAATACCTCCACCCATATATTTCAAAGTTAAAAAAAATAGACCAAAAGTGACAGGTTATATCTTTCAAATAACATTTATAGTGAGAATTATGAAGCAATCACCTGTTGTCGTAGTAATACCCAATGTGGCTCCCAAAAATTTAATGTAATTCAAGTTGCAATTAAAATTTTTTTTTATATCAGGTTCTGAGTTGGATATTAGGTCCTGGAGAGAAACTTCTGGCCTCCCAGACAGATATAGGAGACTCTTATGAGGCGGCGGACGAGCTGAGAAAACGACATGAGGAGCTGGAGATCAAATGCACTGTAAGTAGTTACCGTGGTTTCATTATTATATTCTTGGGGTATTAATTTTTGTGGTTTTTATAGGTGGCCTTGACCCATGAAATTTTGATACCCAACAAAAAGGAAATTTATTATCAAACCATGAATATTGATACCCGGGAAAATAAATGAATCTACAGTAATCATATGATCTACTGTTGCATCATTAGTGAAAATGATGTTTGGTAATTTAGAACTACATGTATGTCTAAAATACTTTTCAATTGATTATTTTGAAATACAAAAAGTTGCTATACTGAAAATCTGTCCTTTAATGTTAAGACAAAAGTGCCCATTATTTACTGAAAGGGCAAGTGATTTACATACATATTTAAAAGTTTAAAGGCTGCAAACCAGGGGTGAGACAACAAGTTTAAAGAAAAAAACCTGGGAATTTTAAATATTTTTTAAACAAGAGGGATGCGATAACTTCTAGATCTTCTCCTTAAACGAGTTCATAATTATGGCCCAACCACGTATGTGGATCGGACATATAGTTTTACCCTTGTCCGTCCGTCTGTACGTACGTCCGTCCGTAACACATTGGTTAAGTTCTTGGTTAAGGTCCATTACTCTCGGATACTAGGTGTTGGGGGTCAATGATATTTCACCACCAGATGGGTCTTGGGTAGGGCTACACCACCCACTAGAATTTAGGTCACTCTGACCTATATTTTATGCATGAACGACTTCGGTTAAGTTCTTGGTTAAGGTCCATAACTTGGATACTAGATGTTGGGGGTCAATGATATTTCACTATTAGATGTGTCTTAGGTAACATGACACAACCCACTAGAAATGAGGTCACTGTGACCTATATTTTAGGCATGAATAACTTTGGTTAAGTTCTTGGTTAAGGTCCATAACTTGGATACTAGATGTTGGGGGTCAATGATGATTCACTACTAGATGTGTCTTGGGTAACATGACACCACCCAATGAAAATTAGGTCACTGTGATCTATATTTTATGCATGAACGACTTCTGTTAAGTTCTTGGTTAAGATCCATAACTTGGATACTAATTGTTGGGGGTCAATGATATTTTACCACTAGATGTGTCTTGGGTAAGGTGACACCATCCACTAGAAATGAGGTCACTGTCACCTATATTTTATGCATGAATGACTTTGGTTAAGTTCTTGGTTAAGGTCCTTATCTTGAATACTACATGTTAGGGGTCAATGATATTTCACTACTCAATGAGTCTTGGTAACATGGCACCACCCACCAGAAATAAGGTCACAGCGACCTATATTTTACACATGAACACTTTTGATCAATTTTCTTGGTAAAGGTCCATATCCCAGGTAATACGCATTGAGGGTCAATGATATTTCAAAACGGGAGGGCCATCCTGTGGCTCATAGGCACATTTTTTAGTTTTCCTTTTGTTCTCATGTTAGGACACCTATGGACAATATGCAGAGCTAAGACACAAAGCTGACGAACTGATAGCCGAAGATTCTTCAGGAGCCGAGGACGTCAAATCAACAAGAGACTACATGGATACAGTGTTTAGAAGCTTTGCTAGTCGACTGGAAAGGAGAAGAAATTTACTGATAACCTCAGTCCGATTTCACAGGCTAGCTGCTGAGGTATTTGTTTTAAAAAAGGGAAATAAGTGTTTGTCAAAGTACTGTACTATTCTTGAGGACTGTTCCATTAAAACATAAATCTATCCCCAGTTTGACTTCCTGTCATGTAGTTCATGTTTCAATGGAACAGCCCTGCTATGAAATAACTAATCGGGAAATTTTTTTTTAAAGGTTCTGGTAGAATTATAGGGGTTAAATTTAGTAGTTAAAGTTTTTGGTAGTTTTAGAGGTTTCAGGAAATTAGAAAAAAATATTTTTGAAAAATTTATTTTATTTATTTATCATTTAGTCTCCATGTTTTCACCAATTTTACTAAAAAAAATGTCTATATCTGTAAATGTATAATTTCAGAAACAACAGTCTGTAAGTTGTCATGTGACCTAATTACGTCATTGCTATAAATAACATTTTATGGTCTCATTTCTTTTATATATATTTTGATGGGAAAAAACTCAGACCAAAACAAAACAATGAAAATTGTTAAAATTGGTGCTCTAAGCCTCAATTTATTTTAAAATTTAAATATTGTGCAAGAATTTTTTTAATGTTTATTTAATATTGTTAATCGTACCAACACAATAGTCCATTATCTGTCTCCTGTTATTTCTTAAAGATGAGCTTTATGCCTTTGTAAATTGGATCCTAAATGATTAAAAAAAAAAGAACCATGCTTAAAATTTTATCGTTTATTAGAAAATTAGGAAATGAATGATAAGTATTGTCAATTTGTAGAAGAAAAGTATCCCCCTTTTTAAACATAAATCTAGTAGACAAGAGATTTTTAAAAAAATTGTACAAACTCAAGTTCAAATTAAGAAAAAAATGTTTAAGTTTGAAATGAAATTAGAAAACAATTATAATTTCATAATTTTCATGTTCCATGGAGCCTCTTGTGACTTTTTGTATTATGTGTGTTTCTATAACAATTTGTTATCTTTTTCTAAGATAAGCAATTTTACTAACTGGAGTAGTGTTTGAAATTAATAAAGATAAACCATTTTTAGAAGTTTGTAGCTTTAGCTGATTTCATAGATTTAACTTAAATAATATGTCTTTGGAAAAAGGTGGAGATAACTCCTTTTGGTGAAAGCCATCCCTGATAAAATTCTTCCTAATGTATTTAATAATTGGGACAATCAAATTTTATTATTTGAGATCCAAATTAATGTCCCTTAAGCTTTGTTGTTACAAAAGAAGCATTTGTAGGTTCTTCCTTCATGTTAAGTTCATCTGACATCTGTGTCCTATAAACCAATAGGTTGGTTTGCATGAAACTTTGTATTGAAATATACCATGTGATGGGATATTGAACAGGGACAAGTTTCTTTGTCTTCAAATCACATTGCCATGTTTTTATGCCCCACTCTTTGTTAACTAAAAGTAGCCCTTAAAAAATATTCCTATAATTAAAGAAAAAATAATAATTATTTCTGCTCTGTTGTTCCTTTACAAAGTTTATTCAAACTTTGTTTTATTTGCAGTTTTCTAAGAAGCTTGACGATTTGCTTGAACTGGTTTGTTCTGAACCTGAGTGCAGTGATGTGTCAGCAGCAGAGAAAGAATTGAAGATGTTAGAGGAAAAATGTGAAGCAGTCGGTTAGTAAAGGCAAATGTAATGTGAAAACTGTGAAGCAGTCAGTGAAGCAAATGTTAGGTGAAAAAAATGTGAAACATTCAATAAAAATTAAATGTTAGTTGAAAATTGTGAATCAGTCAGTTAGTGAAACATTTGATAAGTTATGTAAAGCAACATATGTCTTTCATAAAGACTTTCAATTCTGACCGTAAATATATTAGAAAAACTTTAAAGCACTGTTAGTAATAAAATGTGAAGCAATTTGTCAGTTAACCAAATTATATGAATTTTGTAAACATGGAAATTTTTCACTCGAGGGTTAATTTTGCTAAATATGACATCTCAAACTATTCCGAATGTGAGTTAATATCTTAAAGCAAATAATATGAATATTCAGAAAAACGATAATTTATCCAACATGTGAAAGGTTACATTTGCAAAAACGTGAAAATATCACCCCACAAATATTACCACATTTACAGAAAATCAATTTTTAAGTTTAATGTTGCTATATTTTCAGATTTAGCAGCACAGTCAACTTTGAGTGATGGACAAAGCTTATTGGATGAAATGTCTCGACCAATCAAAAATGCTTCTGGTAAAGATATTACCCCCGACTATTCCCGACACGTCAAACACATTAACCAATCACTAGAGGAGTTACAAGAGAGAAAGTTACGATGCGATGAACTCGCTGACGTCAGGAAACTCAAACTACAACAAATACTTCAGCTGTGTACTTGTGAACAAGATGCTGAGCAGGTAATTATAGGATATATTGTTAATTGGTCGAGTAAATAACCAAAATATGTGACCTATATTTTATGCATGAATGACTTTGGTTAAGGTCTATATCTTGGATACTAGATGTTGGGGGTCAATGATATTTTACCACTAGATGTGGCTGGTGAAATGTGACACCACCCAATAGAATTAGGTCACTGTGACTTATATTTTACGCATAAATGACTGATTAAGTTCTTGTTTAAGGTTCATATCTCGAATACTATATGTTATGGGTCAATGATATTTCACTACTAGATGACAGTCTAATATCTAGTCGTATCCAATTATCGCCCTAAAACAGCTAATCTGTTTTTAAATTTTTAACGATAACAACGATGGCGTCGGCATATAAACAATCTTCAATTTTCATTTATTGCACATGGATCTTACTATTATCATATACGTGGGACATGTTATGTTTTTAAAGAATCTTTTCTGTTGTGTAAACAGTTGTTTGTAATATGTCAACAAAAGTGCATATTTTAACAAATCGAGTGAAACTTGCTGGATGTTGGAAAAAAATAAAATGTCAACTCAACCTTTAAAATATCACACAAGGCTTGATACCTGCAGTACATTCTCGAAACCTGTGGAAATGTTAGTTTATAAACTGTTCTTATGACAGGTATTAGTTTAAAAATTATATTTTACTGTTATCATTAAATGATCCATTTGAATTGAATGTTTAACTATGAACAACTTTCAAGGGACACAACCAAGTTTTATCTTTAATTAATAATAAACATGATAAAAGGGAGGCATTTCTATTTTTAAAACGGATGACTGAAGATTGAATTGGACATTTAATCCAACACAATGCAAATTCACATGTTGTTAATCCCAATTTACGGACACCGGTCAAAAAGGTAAACATGTTAGATGACCTAGTCAAATTCAACAGGTAAATCATGTACTTTTTAAAGGAAGGTTGTCAAGACGGAATAGAAAAAGGGCCTTTTTCATAATTTTATTTTGGCTTAACCTCTTGCAGTACATGTCTGAAAATTTGAAGATGGAAAGATATACATATAAAGGAATAGGGTATTTTTTTTCTATTTTTTTTTTAAACATTAAGGTTGTGCGATCAATTTCAGTTGCACCATATGCATTTTATAAATATCCACATAATAACATGCATTATAAATGTAATTTGTTACTTTTGTAAACTTTTTTAAAATCAGAATAGTTTATTTAAACAACATAACTTAAAATGGAATTAACTTTTTTGCTAAAAAGAACTTTTAATTCACTTGACAACCAGGATAAACATTCGATTGGACTTTCCTATCTTTTCAGATGAAGAGCTCTAATTCGATTGTTTAAATACCAACAGTTTTCAGACTGATGAATCTCGGTAACATGGCACCACCCACAAGAAATAAGGTCACTGTGACTTATATTGTACGCATGAACACTTTTGATTATTTTCTTGGTAAAGGTCCATATCTCAGGTAATACACATTGAGGGTCAATGATATTTCAAGATTGGGAGAGCCATCCTGTGGCTCATAGACAGATTTTCTAGCTTTTTATGTTTTCTTTGTAGGCAATCAGCTGGATTTTAGAATTGTGTGGTGTAATGGCCAACACTCATACAAACATGGGAAAGACACACGAAGAGGCTGAAAAACTTCAAGAAGACCATAAAAAGTTTGAAACTACTGCAAAGGTAATTAAATGTTCATAGACCAGGAATTTCTTGAATCGGTTAATATTGACAGATATTGTGAATATTTGACTTGATTACAAAAAGTCTTACAACAACAAAAAGAACACCAAAAGAAAAAAAACAACAAGAAGAATGCCCCCAAAAAACCAACAACAACAACAACAAGAATGCAACAAGAATACCTAAAAAAAAAACCAACAACAACAAGAATACCCCCCAAAAAACAACAACAAGAATACCCCAAAACCCCCAACCTCCCAAAAGACCCTCCAATAATATTATGATTATATACAAGCATGTACAGTACACTTAAATTTAAAAATGTACAATTTTACAAATAAAACAAAGAAACATAAAAATGTACAAGCATTATGATATGCTCAAGATTCAGGGTTGCCATGCATTTTTGAAACCTGGAAAAATCTTTGAATTTCAATTGTCAGTTCAAGGTCCTGGAAAACTCCTTGAATTTTGAAAAATTGAAAAACTCCTTGAAAAACTCTGGCATTTGATAGTTTATCATGATTGAACTGTTTCATTGAACATTTCATGGGGGAACAGAAATTTTGTTGACTTATTTTCATCCTAGAATTTGACTAAAATACCATGAAAAAGACCTTGGAAAAGCCCTTGAATTTTGTGACAACAAAATATTGGCAACCCAGATTAGATTGTTATAGGTTTAAATTAACAAATATGTATGAATTGCCAATTGGGAGTGTATTTACAAACAATGTTCGATATAATTTTTTCAAATTTTGAATTAAAATGTATTTTTTACAGAGCACATATGACTATGGTAAGCAGCTTCTACAGGCGGCCTTAGTTTTACGAAGGTCATTACGACATGACCTTGAACCCAACAATGACATGACCCAGAGATTAGAGGAGGCATGGCAGAGGTTTTCTCATGGAACCAATGAGAGATCAAACAGACTCACTGTGTCGGCCATGTTTTTATCTTCTGTTGAGAAGGTAATGTTTATGTTCTCAATGTATACAGGCTAAAAATATACATCTGGTAACTGACCTTCCCTTTTTCTGCCTATCCTAAAACATTTTATTTATAGTTTTTATGCCCAATCTATGAAAGTAGGGGCTATACAGTGTTCATGTCCATCTGTCCGTTCGCCTGTCTGTCCCAAATGTTGTGAGATGGAGCATTATGTCTTTTGGATAAAACATCAATAAATTGATTGGCACATTTAAAGTTGAGAAACATCTTACAGAAGAGTCTAAAATTAATTAGAATAATGATTTTGTGTAATGTACAAACAAACAAAACTTTTGTACAATTCCTTATTTTTCAATTCAATGAAACACTTACCATGCTAGTAATTTTTTTGTTAGGAATACAAATGACAACAAAGTTCCAGACAATAAATTTTGCTACGCCTGACGCATGTTTCGTCTATTCAAGACTCATCAGAGGCGCTCTACCAAAAATATTGAAAATGCCAAACACTATATGAATATGAAGAGAAAATTAACCTTTGACATTATTTTTGCTAAATTTGAATTCATCACTAAATTGATAGAAGATTAGCAGTGTCATATTAGATGTTCCGAGGAAAATGAAAACTCTGTTATGTGGATGTTGTAATTCTTCAGTAATGATAAAAAAATAACTATGTAGACCATTTATGCTTGGAAACCAATGATTTCAGCTGGTACTAGACTTTATTAACCAGACTCCTATGTATTTCTTAACAAAATGTAGATTGTTTTGCAAATTTTGATCAAAATTTAAGAAATTAAAAAATCGTCCACTTATTTTGAAAACAAAAATGTTAGAGCTAATCTGAACTCCTTCCTTTACCTCTTTTACAGATTTTGGACAACATTGAGAAAATACTGCTTGCAATTTCTCAAACATTGACAAGAGAGATAACTGTCCATGAAGTTCTCCAATCATTATCTCCCCTGAAACACCAGGTGGACCAGGATTACAAAGATACAGTACATATGGGGAAAGCCCTGCTGGAGAGACTTACATTACCAGTATTACAACATGAAGGGTAGGTAACTCTAGTTGGTTTTGAAATGAAATTTTATTATTTATCTCCCTTTGTACATTTACTAAAAAATCCTGTGATTACAGTTTATAAGTGTATAAGAAATTACAAAATGTATTAGTTTGTGCCCATAAAAAAGAGAATTAGAATACTTGTAGTTACAAAAGTTCCAAACATTGAACATATTAAATGATATGATTGGGAAAATTTAAATGTTTTGGGCAATACATTCAAATATTCGGAATAAGCTAAATCATATTTGTTAAAGCAACATTTTTATGCCCAATGTACGGAAGTAGGGGGCATATAGTGTTTGTGTCCATTCCTCCAGTGGTCTATATGTCCAAAATGTTACGAGATGGGGCATTATGCCTTCTGAAGATATTCTTGTTTTTCTTTGACTTATTTCTAAATGAAAAAGGTAGTAAAGAATTGAAACCTTGTATCATTGAGCAAATGATGTTTCCATTGCTTTCATTAGAGTCTAAAAGCAATAATTTTGGAGTTCTTTTTTACTTTAGAGTACTCTATAAGTTGTTATTTTGCTGATATCTAATTGTTCGCTTTTTTTCAGGGTTATGAAAACCTGTGAAAATATAAAAATGCAAAAAAAACATCTTGTAAATAGTATATGTACATTTAACACTTAAATTTGCATAATCACTTAAATTGAATTCCGCTATAAAAAGATCTTTAATTTTTTAAAAATGAGTAAACTTTTGCTCTCACAAAATTAAAGCAACTCTTTATTTATTTAAAATATTTAATTTGAGACTTTTCTGTATGAAGACTTATTTGCATATTGTATATTTTTGTAGAATACTGACACAAGAGGACCAATCGGCATCTGCTACTATAAATAGTAAGTTGAAAAAACTTGAGTACAAGAAGACTGATATGGATCGCTATTGGTCTGAGATGGAGTCAACCAAGCAGCCTCCAGCTGTCAATCAAGTCTTCTCACCAAAACGTCAGAGAATGATACCCACAATTCCTAATAGAACAAACACTGCCTTTGACGAGCCAGACAAGTCCATTTATGAAGAACCAATTCCAAAAACGCCTAAGCGCCCCTGGCAATCAGAAGCCGATGTACGATCTCCAACTGTTCCCAAAAATTTCAGATCTAAGCAACAAGCTCAAGCAGTCCAGTACACATCGGTTGGGTCGGCTAATAATCAGGTACCCAAGGGAGATAATATTCATTATTCTGAAGTTCAGGTTGATAGAAGGGGGAGAAAGAATAGGAGTCACTTGCAGGTAAGTGCCCCTAATTTACATTATGCTGAAATAGGACCATATGGAAGTCAGCCTAAAAATGATCCCTCCAAAATGCATTATGCTGAAATTGGTCCATATGGGGACTTTAAACAGACTGTTGAAAAGGGTCCAGAAAACACTAGCAGACTACAGTATGCTGAAATTGGTCCTTATGGAAGTAGCCCTCAGCAACAAGAAAGTTATGGAAGGCAAGAAGCCCCAAGTTTGCAGTATGCAGAGATCAGACCTTATGGTGAAAGCCCATATAGATCAGACAGCATATCAAGGGAGACGGCTCCAAAGCTCCAATATGCTGGAACTGGACCCTATGGCAAAGGACCTGAAAGGTCCAGGGACTACTCAAAAGACACTTCACCCAAACTTCAGTATGCTCAGATTGGACCTTATGGGGATAGCCCACAACAGCATGAAGGTAGACAGACAGACAGACCTGAGCTCCATTATGCAGATTTTGGTCCCTATGGTGGTACTCAGCAGAGACCAGATGGTGGGGAGGAACTCAAAAAACAACTTGAAGACGTAAGTACACTCTTAAAAGTAATATATATCTTAACATTAAAACAAATTATTATACCCCTTTGATGAAGAGGGGGTATACTGGTTTACCTCTGGCCGTCCGTCCATCCGTCCTTCCTTCAGTCCTTCTGCAACATAACTTTCGTAACAGATTTCTCAGCAACTACATATCACAGTGACTTGGAATTTTGTATATGAGTTCAATGTGAGGTCTTTTATTGCGAGTATCCAAATTAAGTCTGTCGGATATCTACTTCCTGTTTACAGACTTAGCCAATTTTCAACATTACTAGTAAATTGTTGAAAATTTTTTGAAACATTTTTCTCAGCAACTACATATCACATTGACTTGAAATTTGGTATAAGAGTTCATTATGAGGTCCTTTATTGGAGTACTGAAATAAGGTCTGTTGGATATCTACTTCCTGTTTACAGATTTCTTCAATTTTCAACATTACTATCATTAGTCAATTGTTGAAATTTTTTTAACATTTTTCTCATCAACTACATATCACAGTGACTTGAAATTTGGTATATGAGTTTAGTATGAGGTCTTTTATTACGAGTATCGAAATAAGGACTGTATATTATCTACTTCCTATTTACCGACATATTTCATTTTGGGGGGAGCGGGGTCATACTGAGTGAGCAGTAGCTCATAGATTCCTTGTTTGGATATTTTTTTGCCTCTTTCTTAACATTTTGTAAGATCATCCTTGAAGAATTATTATATCCCCACCCACAAACTAATTTGTTGGGGAAAATAGGAATCACCTGTAATTTTTTGTTTCTTAATTCAGTATAAATAAGATAATACTATTTATAAATTTTTCAGCAAAAAAAAAGACATTGAAGTGTTCATGATTCATTAAAACATGTAAAGGCAATTTGTTTGATGTAGAAAAGTTGAAGACATTTTTAGAGGCGCTAAAACTATTGATTTGCATTCTGTCCAAGTCTGATATCTTAATTATTCCTCAGATATTTATCATAAGACGCAGTAGAAAGAAATAATATTATATATGATACAAACCTCTGTTGAACCCACTTGTTTTGTGGTGCCAAAGATATCTAGACAGAAAAAACAAACAAGATTACATGTACAGAAAATAACATGTAAACTCTTGCCAAATTTCTGTCTTCTTTGTAGCCAAACTCTGTATATTAGAACTTATGCAATTTGTCTGTTTTACAGATGTCTAAATAAAATGAGAAACTTTTAGATCCCATCATTGGCCATGGAAAAATGACCAAAAAGGGAGAGTTTTATAATCTTAACAAATGTTAATTTTCTGTGGTTTCATTTTTCATAGGGTATCAATTTTCATTGTATTAATGGGGGTGGGGCTGATCCACAAAATTTGGTTCCCCACAAAATGGAAATTTGACATTGCTTTGCATACTTCCAACTTCAGAACCATGAATATAAGAACCCATGACGGGCAATCTTTTCAGCAATCAGCGGAGATTTGTACAATAACCAACAATCTTTTCAGCAAGCCACAGAAATTTGTACCCACGAAAATAAATGAATCCACAATATAAAGTGTGAAGATGTTGAAAAAATTAACAAATTTATAGAAACTTTTTTGCCCCACCTACAATATACATGAAGAGGGATGCATAGTGTTCAGGTCTGTCCATCTGTTCTATGTCATGTTATCCATCAGGTTGAAGTTACTTTTTTTTCAACATTTTCTTTCCTTAAGTTTCAATTTAAATGAAAAAAATCCTTAATTTAAATAAAATAAAAAATAGGGATTACATTTTAATTCTTAACAACTCAGACAAATACAAAACAGAAATAGAAAAACATAAATTATGAAATTTACTTGTTAGTTTTTTATGATTCTTTTTGAACACACGTTACACAAATTTTAACAATGTATGTATGTGTATTTATATGAATGACCCATGTCTGTCTGTCTGTCACACTTTGATTTCAGTTCGAATATGATTCAAATATCAGGTCTTACAGGCTTGCGGCTACACTTTGTTTTTGGTTTGTGGACAGTATCAGAGAACTAAATCAAAAACCCATCAAATTCAAATTTTAAGTGCAGAACATGTGAACTTTTCCATTCAATTTCAGCCCTGGTGAGCCTCTTGTTTCTATGTGCATGTAAACTTTTCAATTCAATTTCGGCCCTGGTGAGCTTCTTGTTTGTATGTGCAATCTCGGCCCTGGTGAGCTTCTTGTTTGTATGTGCAATTTCGGCCCTGGTGAGCTTCTTGTTTGTATGTGCAATTTCAGCCTTGGTGAGCCTCTTGTATGTATGCAGTACTGGAGAACTGGCAGCAATTCAGATAATTTCAGAAATAGCAACAATGATTGTTTCTGATTCATTGCAGGATAAAACAAAATGTCTGAGGTGATTCCTGATAAGATGGGGCCAATTTCAAAAATATTTCTGTGATGAAGCATCAGGTGTTATCACACTAGGTAAACGCTGTCCGCGAGAGCAAAGATATTTCGCGTTTTCACTGTACGGATATTTCGGGTTGTTGTTGACATTGGACACCAGGATTAAAATCGGTGTTTATTTTTACTATTTGAAGCATGGAATTGTATATGCTGACCCAATGTCTTTTTAAAATATACATTTCCAATCTCCTTTCAGTTTAAATGAAATTATTTGGTACTTTATCAACAATATTTGTATTTTTTTAGCAGATGTATGGTTTAAAAAAAATACGTAATAATTTACCTATTTTTCTAATATTGTAAATGAACGGTGATTCAAAACACTTCAAAACAAGATTACTATTTACCAAAAATGCATTCACACCCCTTCTTCCTTATTATAAATCGCAGAAATGCTCGTAACAGAGAACCTTCTGTACTGTTATTTCCTGTTCCGATTTGGCTGTCAAAATCTTACTGTACTGTTATTTCTGTTAAACTGTACTGATATTCTGTGTTCTTGAAAATTTCCTTCGTATATAAAAAAAAAAAAAACAGACTTCAAATTGCAAGATTGACTTACTGTCATATACACATGCAGGGCATTGGAACTTGTAATATATACTACCTCCTGTTTTCCGAATGGTCGAGTTGGAGTATCCATAGCACGACATGGTGCAGCACCTTGTTACACAATACAATCATATAACAGCCAGATAAGCAAGTAACTATTCTAACAGTTATTTTTTTTTAAATACTTTTTTTAATTAAACAACATTGCAATCTTATTTATACCTCCCCCCCCCCCCCCCCCCCAAAAAAAAAAAACTACGTGGAAAATCGACAAAATATTTTGTTATTCTATGTATTTACTTCTCAACCCCATTCTATGCATAATACTACGTTCACGTACATAAACAAACAAAATGAAATTCATGTCAAACCTCATTCATTCATAAGTTACAAATTGTTGTCACCCTAAGAATGAATATTTATTGATCTACCTACATGTACTTCACCATTGTTCTATGGGGAATTTAATGTTGCACGTATGAAATCTGCATATGCAAATGCGAGAGTTCAACTCAAGATGTAGCACATAGGTCCCTAGCACATATGCCTTTAGTGAAAATACATATTTAAAAGATAATACATAATACCGCCTGGTCTCCAAAACACATCACTATTAAGCTTTTAACCAAAAGTGAATATTTACAGGATACTTTTTCAATTTGTGCTCACAAATCTGAACTTTCCATTTTTATCAAAATTTAGACAAATTGTATACTTCTTATACGACCTTAAAAATAGTGGTCGTATAATGTTGTGGCGATGTTTTGTCTCGCGAGATGACACTATTTTGCGTATCACACTCTGCACGATGTGATATTCAATTTCAAGTCATTTGATTGGCTGTCCGCGCAAGACACCACAGTTAGATACGCATCTCGTGAAAATCGTGCTTACTTTTATTTGAACACCTGTTGATCTCGCTTGATAGAAAAGGACAAACAAAATATATCCAAAATGCACTAAAGCGTTTGTTTTTTTATAAATAGACGATAATGAAATGTCAACTTTTAATTAAAATTCATTATAAAAAGGTGGTACTTTTTTATTTGACTACTTTTTTCACATGTTTGCTAAACGATATACATATAGGTTTATTTTTCTATGAATTTTAATTAAATAAGTAATTTTGGGCCTATACTTTCACGTTAGACAGTTAGAGAAAAAAAGGTTTTGATGAGATACGAATTTTTATCACACTCGTTAGATATTTGTCAAAGGAAACTCGCAAATGCTCGTTTCCTAACTTGACAAATATCTAACTCGATGTAATAGAAATCTGTATCTCATCACTTGTAGTTGTGAAGCCTGTATCCGTGGAGATATGATATATATGCTATATCATATCTACATGGTGTAACTAACTAATGATTCCTAAAATGAGGTAATATTGAACGAGTGACCAAGCATTCCAATAACTCACGAGTGCTAGTAGCTTAGCGCATGAGTGAATTGTAAAGGTTGTTCGGTCACAAGTTGAATATATCTTAAGTTAGTTATACTATTTATTACATAGTTAAACAATAATTATGGCTTTATTTGTGGCTGACTTCCTAAAATTTTCAGGTGAACTATTTTAATGCAAAGGTAATAGTTTTTGATACTTTTAGATTAATTACACATTACTTTGAATTTGGATTTAACATAACTCTTGATTTTCTAAGAGGGATTTGTATTCTACTTCTAAAAATATTTTAATACCAGAAATAACAGTACAGTGTTGATAGATTAATACACGAAGTAACAGTACAGAATGATTTCATGAACACAGAATAACAGTACAGTCAATATTTTTAAGATTGCTGAATTTCAGTTAATAATCTATTAAATTACTAATTTTATGTATTATACTGACTAAAGATTTTATCAAAAAGCATTTGCACTAGCTTTTCTTTCAAACCGTATATTTTTCATATGTTTTAGCTGTGTTTCCACTGTTTTTTCTAGTAATTATGCTTTATTGGTTATTTTTCTTTTGTTTCATGCGGATGTTTTTAAAGATTAACCAAATTTGTCCAAGATACATATTCAATGATTTAAATTGTTACCACAAGCAGTATTAAAAAGGTAAAAACTCACGGAAATAACATGTTTAATGAGCCATCCATGCCAGTAGACAAGACAACATGAAATATCAGTACAGAAAAAACGCGAAATATCATTTCTCTCGCGGACAGCGTTTACCTAGTGTGGTTATATAACTTTTAGAATTGATCTACGCATTTTCTTTAAATTTATAGATTTGAACACAGAGAGTAGAAGCCAAAGAGGGGGTTGTACACTGGAAAAATAAAATGAAGGGTTCAAGCCATTTTAAAAAATATTTCATGTTTCTATGATAAAGCATGTTGTTATTAAACCTTTAGAATTTAAATAAGCTTTTATTTTTTTAAAATCAACAGAACTCTTGGACACAGAGAGTCATACATGTGACGGACTCTTGATGACAAAGCTTAAGATTTTGATTTATTTGGCTGGAGATTGGACAAAAAAGCGGGAGATTTTCAAGGCTCTTTTAAAACGCATTTAAATGTCAATTGGGGGACAGACAGATGGGTATTTATAGTCGCGACTAGGGGAAAGCCCCTCTGCGTCGACTATTAAGACTCGCTATGTGCCATGGGTCGTCCAGCCCATGACACACCACCGCCAGTGTTAGCTGCTCCAGAGTATCCTTTGTTGTCGCTGGAGCAGGGCCCGTCTTCCACCACGGGGAGGTACTGGTCGGAATTCTGGAAGACGAATTGACGAATTCTAGTCAATTGGGGGCACTAGAGTGTGCCTTATATACCTGGCTCCACTGATAAATCTACAACTGTTTATACAACTACCAGCCCACAGGTCAATTATGGCAATAAACCTTTAATTAACACCTTTACCTGATAAATTAACGTCTGTTTAATTCACAAACCCCTAAATCACCGGAAATGTTTTATGATTGAAGAATTAAAATGTCTATAAAACAAAATTTTTGTCATGTCTTGAAAAAGCAGGAGATTACACAAAAAGTCGGGAGAACGGGAGACAGATCTAAAAGTCGGGAGATTTTGACGGGGGAATCACATGTATGGAGAGTAGATATTATATCAGAATAAGCCAGATCAAAAAGGGGGGTGTCATAGGAAGAAAAAAAGGTGCCAGCATATGTCATGGTGTTATTTAACTTTTTTAGAATTAATGAATAGTTGAACTCTTGTATTTTTCATGTCTTCAACTTAAAATGAGAGCCGATAATCAAATAGGGGGCAGTCTCGATTTCAGAAAAGAATCCTGTAAAAGTAATTTTTACAATCACATGAATACATAAATGTGAAATAAACTAATAGTAAAGCAAAATTGGTGGGTATATGCCTCATGAACTTGTCTCAGTATAATTTTTGATCAGCTTATGTAACAACAGATATGTTGAAGTACATGTATACAGAAATATGTGAGCCAAATTGGTGGGTGTATGTCTCAAGAACATTACTTTAAAACCTTATCTTAATGTATTTTTTTATCAGCTTGTGTAACAACAGATTTGTTGAAGTATAAATAAATATGTGAAGCCCCAATGCATATTTAAGCAAAAAAATGCTGGGTATACGATATTGAGATGTGGAATAAGTGTACGCGACACAACAAACATAAACAAACAGCAATTCAAAAAATCACAACGGAAAACAGCAAGCAGTCTTCAACATGACCATAGGTCACTGCTTACCGTCTTGCATTGGCCCAAGACTTATAATACAATACAAAAGTATCAAAACCAATCCCTAAATCATCAACGAAAGACTCAGTTCTTGACATAAAACAGTAAACATAGAATGACAAGGACAAACAAAGGCTTTGGCAAAGTTTCCTGGCTTAGGACAGGCACATATAAAATGTGGCGGGGTTAAACTAGTTTTTTGGATCCAACCTTCCCCCTATTGATAAGGTTGCACAAAGCTACATATAAAACACACTGTAAAACTCAATCGACAAAAGTTCAATTCAACAAGAGAGAACCTAAGACAAAATACTGTACGAAAACAACAAGACAAGGAGGAACTCTCTTGAGAACACTCGAAGTTACTGACAACTAGCTAAGAAACATTTATCGATTGATGTAAAAGAATCAAATACATCAGTTCTAAATCCGACACCCCACGTCAAAACAATGAATGATTAAGAGTTGTATCACCATACAGAACCGACATACTTGATCGCTGTGGTGCTTATAAATAACAAAGTGAAAATTTAACGTTTTAAAGTTACTATCAAGCTATCAATATTTCTGCCAAAACATACCAAATGCAAAGATTTTACTAAAACATTGAATTTGTATCCTTTTTTCAAAAGGTTTTTAAGCCAGTTTTTAATTTCCATAAGGTTGTTTTTGAAATTTTGATGCCTCATGAACATTAATTCAAAACTTAATCTCAGTGCAGCTTGTGTAACAACAGATGCTTTGAAGTATACAGAAAAATGTGAAGCCCCCAATAAAAATACTGGGTATATGCCTCCTGAACATTACTTCAAATGTAATTTTTTTGATCAGCTTGTATAACAACAAATGCTTTGAAGTTTACAGAAATATGTGAAGCACTTGTGATTACTTCCTGTAGATAAATATATTAAATTGATCAGTAGCTGTGAAATGGTGCATTATGAATCATTTAAGGTTCATCTGGAATTTGTATTAAAAAAAGGGGGAGGGTTAGTTAAGAAAAGTTGTGTTATTGTGATGTATTTGTTTGTAGAATAACTAAAGAAAGGGGGATTCTTTTTATAAATGCTTTTTGAAATTTCCTTTTTTCAAGGTACATGTAATAAAAGAAAAAACTGCTCATTAACTGAAAATGGACTTGAACTTCATTTCATTTATCAATTTACTTTTTTGTAATTTATCTTTATTTATGTAATTCAAATGTTAAGGATATTCTATTTAAAATTTTAACAACATCAACAACAAATTAAAAGAATCCAAAGATTTTAAAAAATGGTAAAATTATTTTAAAAATGAAAAGAAGTAAATGAAGTATTTTATATTACATGTATAAAAAAAATAAAAAATAAAATAAAAATTCTATTATTCTTCAAGATAATAGAATTGACTAAGCCCTTATAGATTATAAAAAAACCTTTTTTTTTTTATAAATTACATGAATATTTACACTTGCTACAAGTCCTCTGCTAATTATTATAGAAGTGTTTAATAATATTTAATATTATATTAGAGGGCTAAGTCTAATGACAAAAGCATACAAACAGAATATAATCTAAGAAATTGAGAGTCAAAATAATGCATAGACTCAGACTGTGTGATCTACTAATCCTATCATGATTAATTAATTCTCTGCCATTATCAATAATCACCAGCACACACATGCATCTTTGCTGGGGGTCAAACACTAATTACATCTACCCATATTTGGGAGATCACATGACCCTCTTATCTTCTGCAACAGGAAACCATTTTCACAATGGGGGTGTTGTTCCTGTGTTAAGTTATCAAATCCATTATATTCTAAATTTTACTTTTTTTCTGTAATTTGAAACTGGATGAAATTTGAGAAAATTCAGTTAGAAAATAGTTTTATTGATGTAAAAATTATTTTAGTTCATTTGTTGAATGAGGAAATTACATTTGCATTTTGTTTCATAACAACACACCCCTTTTGTTAGAACTTGATTGGAACGACCGAAATTTCTGTGTAGAGGATGGGGATCCCCCTTCTCAGAAGAAGATGAAAGTTTAAGCTGTTAAGAGCCTTGGACCATCGGTGCTCTGCATGCATATTCATCCGCTTAATGTCCCCGTAACTTAGTGAATTATTTTGTGATTTTAAATGTGCCGCTATTTGACATCCAGCTAGCACTCATAAACAAGAAAACATAAAGAAAAATGTCTGATAAATTTTCGGACAGTACCGATTTGACGGAATTACCCCTAACCACAACCACCATCAGCACCGTAGCTGTTCAGTCAGGGCGCTCCAAGGTTGTCTTGGCCATTCTGAGAGTAAGTACAATATTCTGGGGGTTTTAGGGTTAGCTTGGTAGGGGCAGTGATAAAAGTTCAGTGTATGTTGTACATGTACCTGTATACTGTTGAAACATATCTAGCTTAAAAGATTTTTTGTAATCTTGTTAGAAAAATGGAATGTAAACCACTAGGGCTAGCTTGCTGTTGACTTGTTGAAAAAAATTCTCGATATTGGCCCTTTCATTTGATATATATCTAGTTTTATAGTCTATTGTGGTAGGTCTGGTTTTAAAGGTTACATGTAGTAACATAGTTTTGTTGTTCAAAAACCTTTATTATGATTATATATGATCTTGCCATGGTTTTATCTGCAATTTTAAAACTTAGCATACACTTTAAAACTCTTTTCGTCAATTCCATTTAAATAACTTTGTATACATGTATTTACTTATCTAGCAGCGGTGGTTCAAGATTTGATAGGAGTGGGTGGTAATTACCAAATTTAATTTTATGCAAACAGATCATAAACAAGAACTTATATAATGTCTGAAAGATCTACTGTCCCATCTTGTAACATTTATTTATGACAGATGGACAGACTGACCTCAACACTATATGCCTGCTCTCTAGTTACCTAGATTGGGCATAAAATTAAAATGTCAGTTGGAGGGGAACTGGAGGTTACATCCCTTCTGCTTCATTCTGAATCCGCTAAGCTATTGATAGTTAGCGCCATATAACAACATGTAGTGCCTCCTATTTTTCTGGTATTTTCTAGATTCTAGTTAACAGTAATCTTTTGGTTAACCACAAATAATTTGTTCATTTGGTCTTGTCTGTTTTTTTATGCTGGTTGTTTGTTCAAATGCACATGAAAACTTGCAAGTTTTTCAGTAGAAATCATTCTCTAGCAAATTCAATGCATCTGTTGCAGATGTGTATAAGTTTTAATGATTTTCTAATCTTGTAAAGATTTTGGATGGGCCAAGATGTATTTGATCATGTTGATTTACATTATGACTATTATATGGCTTCCATTGCTTTAGTTGCTCAGTTTATATACTGATATGATCAATTCACAGTCTCATAAATATGTTGTATTGCATTATTATGGAATGTGATGTCCCCCCTCCCCACAAAAAAGACAAAAATTTGTTATTTTTTATTAAAATCATTTCAATATGTGGATCGTGTCTTTTTGGCACATATTCCATATTCTTTCGTTTTAAAAAAAAAAATAACAATCAATCAATCAAATCAATCAAATTTATTGTCATATAAATATCTAGACAGAGTTTGTGACAAAAACAAATAATATAACAAAACAACAGTAGAAATACATAATTAACGTATAATACATGATATTTTACGTGAACAATGCAATATAGGCTTTGCAAGTATTAAAGAGTCCCCTGTCCTCAATACTAATGATTGTTTTAAATAGGAACTTATAACATAAACTTGTTTATAGCTATTTGGATTAAGAAGTATTTTTAATTTTTGGTTGTCATTATATTGTTCATAATGATCAGTATTTTCAAAAAATTCTTCGATTAATTTTTTTCGCAAAGACTCGTTTGTCTTGCAATGTAGCAGAAAATGAGCTTCGTCCTCTACCACATTGCAAGAAACACATAATCTTTGCTCTCTAGGGACTTTTAAGTATCTACCCTTTTCTATAGCTAAATTAAACAAACAAAAACACACAAAGATAGATTTCCCTTGAAAACTGTAATAACATATGCAGGGCTGTCAAATTTTTATGAGCTGCATGTGTGATTTGAAAGATGAATTAAAGGAAAAAATTAAAAGATCAAAGAAATTTGCCTCCAAAATGGCAACAAGTCTAACAGGAGTTGCGTGACACTTGACAGGTCTGCATATGTGAAAACAAAAACATTAGAAATTCTTTATCAGATATTATTGATATAGATTAAAAAAAAATCTGCATCCAATAAAACAAAAACATAAGCTTTGTCCTGAGTTTTGAGCAACTTGTATATTTTGTATACCACTGACTGTGGTTGGATTTCATGACTGAGTTGATGCCCTATAATTTTCCATTTTCAATTGATCTTTAGGACAACTTACAGTGATGACTGACAGTTATGAACAAAGGCATTCATCCTAGTTTTAGCGCCCCTCCAACCATTCCTCCTTGGTAAACAAAAAATATACAGTGAAACCTTTCTAAACCAAACCCTGAATAGACCGAAAACCTGTATAAACCGAACTGGATATAAAGTCCATTCTTAACATTTTATTCCATTAATAACCTCTATAAACCGAATCACTGTCTATACCAAACAAGTCCATCAGTCCCAAAGGGGTTCGGTTTAGACAGGTTTCACTGTATTATATTACAATCTACTTGGGTCCCCCCTCTTCCCCTAATGGCTCCTATGATAAGTCAATAGGACAAATAACAAAAGTTATTATTTCAGCCGCCTCTTTTTTTACACAGAGATAAAAATCACATAATCGCCTTATGAAAAACATAATTTTAGTCCCCCTCATCTTCAGTTAAAAAAATTTATATACTTATTATTTCAGCAGCCTCTTTTTTTACACAGAGATAAAAATCACATAATCGCCTTATGAAAAACATAATTTTAGTCCCCCTCATCTTCAGTTAAAAAAATTTATATACTTGTACCCCCTTTTCCCTAGATTAATGATATTTTAGCACAAAATATTATATTAGATTGTCAAAATTTAGCCCCCTCCTTACCCCTATGATATCAGATAAACATATTAGGTTTAAGTCTCTTTCCTCTATGATAAAAAATATACCTTCTGTTTTGTCCCTCTTTTCCCCAGTGGTAAAACATAAAAGATAGATAATTTCAGTCCCCCTCTTTCCATGTTTTGGGGCCTCCCTCCCCCCTATGCTTATGCAATAAATAGTTGTGAATTATGCTGAAAGAATGTCTGTTTAAATTTCTTCTTTCTTGCCAATTTTGGCACATTGATCTACACAATACTCCTTTTAGTCCCTTCCTTTCATATTTTGTACCCTCTTTTCCCCTATAGGCTATCAAATACACCATAGATAGAAGGTGTTATATATGCAATAGGAATGTCTGTAGTTGGCATATGTCCATGATGCTGAATTCTTTCTCTGTCTGGTTTCTAGATAGCATGGAATCAAGATTGATAAACAAGATAATTGGCTTATTTTAACTTTATAAACATGTATGGGCAAATTCAAAATTCACAAAAAGCATATTTGATCTTTTATAATCCAAAGAAATAATATTTATTTTAAGTGAACAGTAACATTATATTAACAAAAACAAGTGGGAATTCAATAAAGTAAAAAGAGGGAGAGATCAATTTCAGTTTATCATATTAACCCCCTCCCCTAAATTTTAGAAAATAGCAAAAAATTCATGCAATATTTGACAAGAGAAACTGACAATGAAACAATTTTGGAAAAATGATCGTTTTCTTTAAGAATTTTTGCTAAACTTTTGGCTCATCATTGCTTTGTCATGGAAATGAAGATTTGAATAATTCTGTACATATTTCTCTTCATGGAAAAAAAATATCTTCCATTTATCATAAAAATTTTATTTACAACTAGTAAAATATTTAGATTTAGTAGACATTTTGTAAAAATATGAAAAGCATGTGTCAGACAAAGCCAATCTTTAGATGTTTGGATGACAGGGTGGAGTATATATTATATTTTCTTCTTTCATTATCAAATTAATAATAATATAAGAAGAACATTTATTGGCTCAATACAAAAAACAATACATGTATGCTAATTTTAACCAGCTTGAAGCCATTGATAAATTAATTTTTGTACTTAATAACTTAAATATGGATGTTTTGCCCATGGTTGTTGATTTTATAAAGCAATCAATGAGATTCACATTGGTCAAAGTCATACATATTTGTAAATACTATAATATCTTTGTATGTAGAGTTACATGTTCATTGTTTTTGTATGTTTTGTTCATGTATGTTTGTATTTGCTTTGAGGTTTATTATGCAATAAAGTTAACAATATATTGCATCCATTTCAAATCCTACTTCTGTAACATATACAAAATATATGTGAAAGATCTAAACGGTGCAAGCCTTTGATGTCTACAACTTCTTGCTACTTTCATTTACCAATCAAAAAAATTAGTCTGCCATAATGAAGGTTGTGCACCCATGACCGGCATTGGACGCTAAAAAATCTGCCTTCGAGCATAGGGATTTTTCAATAGTTTTAGATTCTTTTGACTTTTGTACCAAGTCAGAACCATTGTGGTTTGTCTTGGCCTCGTTCTTTGCCTTGTTTTGTGCTTTTTTTTTTTTTGGGGGGGGGGTCCTTTGACATGTTTAAGTTTATTTATCCAAGTTCTGTAATTTTGTTATCACCTTTATTAATTGTATTGCCTAATATCATGAAAATTGGCTCTTGTTCAATGGTTAGTAATCTCCACTCTACCTCAAATCAGAAAACAATGATAACACTTCAGAGAATGAATCAGATTCTCATTCTTAAAATAGATACATGTACAGCAGAGTAACAAATTAATCACAGAATTCTGTATTTGTTTATACCGTTACCATGGTAACTTAATTGTCTGGAAGTTTGAAGATTTTGATCATTAATAACTATTACTTATCTATAGGTTTTGAAAACACCTGCCCATCCTTGAAGTCTGAATTACTCATTGTAGAATTATTTTATAGATAAATCATACGTTGAGGTTGATTTATCATAAAATTCTTGAAAATGTATCGTGACCTCAAAGGTCAAATCCAATGTTTTGATGATCAATTGCGTAGTTGCAGTGTTCATGGTTGGCATAGCCCCATGTCCCTTGTGGGGGTCTGTTCAAATAGCAACAACAAGACAAATTGAATATAGATTGCCCCCATTGGCCTGTTGCTTGAAACCTTGTAAACATCCTAATTATGACCCCGCTTCCAAGAAAGGGGGTATACTGGTTTACCTCTGTCCATCTTTCCGTCGGTCGGTCCGTCCATCCACAACATAACTTTCGTAACAGTTCGTAACCGAAATAAAATATGTTGGATATCTACTTCCTGTTTTCCAACTTACCAAACAAACTTTAATTCTAGCCTTCACATTTTCTTATAACTTATATTTTTAGTGTCTTCTCCTTTATTTGTAGGGCTCAGAATGGATACGTGTGAGGGTCCATCAGATGGAGCCCGACCTTATGGAAGTGGGCTCTACCTTGGAAGAAGCCCTACAGTACAGACAAGAACACCATGAAATGCTGAACAAGCTAAAGGTAATAGTTATCTGCCCTTGGCCCAGGTAATAAGCCCTACAGTTATAAATATTGAGAGGTAGACCCAGAAAGAGGGGAGGTTATACAGTTCTGAATACATGTACAGTCCCTTCAAGGGGAAAAGAGGTGGGTCCTGTTTCATTACAACTTTGAATGCAGAAATTAAAAAAAAAAAGGGTTCTACTCTCTTGATCTGCTTTATCTGTCAATGTGCGAAATTAGCACTGGCCCGCTTGCCCCTGGCTAGTAAAAATCCTTTGGGGCAAGTGAAATTTGGATGAATTTTGTAAAGGATAAATAGGACAAAACCTTAAAATTCAGGTTCGGCCAATCAACTTACTAATCATAATTTCAAAGACTGATCTGTCCTACCCTCTCACCATGAATTTGTATAACCAAATCCGATGTTTAGGTTGTTACCTAAGACTAAAAGAAATAAAATACAATGATAAAAGATGGGTAGCCAGGTTGAAGGGGATGGGGTTCCAGTCCAATATTTTTACAACAATCTTCAAGTACACAAAATAAAAAAAAAATTGACAGACTTTCAACCTCCAAAACACCTCCAGAGGTCTGCCACTGTCAAAAATAGCCCTGTTTAAAAATGTCCTTTAAGACAGACTTTAAGGTTCATATAGACCTTGGTGTAATTACTGGTCATTACTGGTTCAGCAGATCTGTTCTGCTCCATGTAAAGTTAATGTTTCATGCAAATTATTGATATGGTTAATCTGACTGATGTAAGATTACAGGAAAAACATTGGATATCATGTTATCTCCTTGGTTAACAACAATCTCATGAACAAAACTTTCTTTGATATTTGTTTTTATACCAATAGAAATAAAAAAAAAACTAGAAAACAAAATAGAACAAAACCCATTACATTTGCTTATTGTTTATGGAAAACTGACTTTTTAAGTACATGTATTATTCATTAATACATTGTCTCTGTAACGTGTTATTTTATTCATTAATACATTCAGAAAATTTTTCTCTAAATAAATTGATGTCTTCTTTTTACATCGAAGGACCACAGTCATACAAAATTTTAAACAAAAAATAAATAGAATAATATCTATATTCTACAGAAAGTTTCCAATTAGCTTTAAAATATCAGACAGGCAGGGATATTTTCATCCTAGAGTTATGATGATCTATCTGCGAAATGCAACCAAAATTCTAAAAGTCTCTAATGGTTGCATTAAAAATCCTAATGAAAAAAAGCAACCTCAATACTGATGTTTTCATAGCTACCTGAATTTGCAATAAGGAAAAAGGAGGTCTTCCTCCATTACTGTTTGATAAATAACTGTAATGTTTTGATTTCTCTTCTGATACAGTCCAAGTCTGCTGTAAAGACTAAATAAGGCCAAAACAAAATATATGTTTGTTTCCTGCTTCATACTCTTAAAAATAAGGGTAGGTAGGTAGGATTTTTTTTTTTTACAAAATCATTTTACATTGAGTCACTGGCGGAACAATAGTGCCAATAAAAACTTTAGGGTAGAGCCTAAAAAATAGGGTAGGTAGGGAAGCAGGAAACAGACATATATATTTTTTTGCCTTACCGATTAAATAACTGTAATGTTTTGATTTGTCTTATGATACAGTCCAAGACCGCTGTTAAGACGAGATAATGGAGACTCCACTTTATCGCAATGTAAATCCTTCAAGTTTATCACAGTACATCATCGGTTTTGTAAATAAAATTTTTCCTCCCCAACCTTATCTTTAATCAGCTGTGAATATTTGATAAAATGGTTCGATGGTTTCCAACTTGAGATTTTAAAAAGTCAGTAAGATCTTAGAGCTGTTAGGAGAATGTAGGAATCGATAGAAATTGAAAAAAAAGTGAAAAAAATAAAGTTATACACCTTTACGGATGAAAAAGATCTTGAGAAAGTTTAATGGGTGTTTTCAATGTGGCTCTTACTTAGTAGGGGTAAGTTGTGTAAAAAATAGATGCAAATGTGAGATTTAAAATTTTGCCCATTTTGAGTGGTACTGTATAGCGGGTTATGTTCACGGGGGGGGAAATTTTCGCGGTTTTTGTGTAATAAGGTATCTGAAAAATTTTAGCGTGTTTTAT
This sequence comes from Arcuatula senhousia, assembly GCA_963971305.1. Taxonomy (NCBI): domain Eukaryota; kingdom Metazoa; phylum Mollusca; class Bivalvia; order Mytilida; family Mytilidae; genus Arcuatula; species Arcuatula senhousia. Next base: position 2,969,376 of record OZ020317.1, on the reverse strand, counting down.
TTTCGCCGTTTGTGAATGTTTTGCATTAAATGTTTATTTTCACGGGATTTATTTTCGCGGTTTCCATTGACCGGTGAAAATAAGCGAAAATTAAACCACTGTGAAAATTACCCTCTATACTGTATATTATGTAAAATGAGACTTGATTAATCTTTTAGATTTATTTAGATTCTTCCCCATGTTGAGAATTTTTAATATGAAATGGGACTTTTGTTTATATATTTTAGAATTATAGGAATATATCATGAGAAATTTTTTTTCGGAAATATCAGAATCAGGCCCTTACTTAAAGTAGGCAACCAATTAAAATGAAATTTGTCTTATTTTGTTTAAATTATTCACATTTTGAAAAGTCCTTTGACAAATCTGAACACCATGACTGTACAATATGGTTGCTACATATCCTCCTTAAGCATGCAAATTTCCAAGACCAAGGTTTCATTTCTTAACATTGTGGGAGGATGGGAATGATGATTCAAATAGAAAGGGCAATAAATGACTTTAACCTTATTAAAGAAAGCAAACGGTACTAATCTACTAATAGTGACTTGAAAGCAAATGGTACTGATCTAGTAATATCCAATGCACAAAGTGACTTTAACCTCATTAAAGAAAGCAAAGGATAGCACCTGATTTTAAGCTAAATTAATAAAGATCCCTAATTGGAGAGTTCAGTGCTGGATTTGGTTTCCCTCTTCAAACTTTTTGGCTTTGAGTACTTTTCATTCAATACTTTTGGTTTTTGACCCTCCAATAGGTTTCGATTCAAATGCTGCTGATAACAGGTTACTCCTTGAAATATCGATATACAGCATAACCAAATTAACCGTTTTGGTATTGTATTTCCATAACAGTGGACTCAATGTAGGCTGCTTCAAATGCCTCACTCTCAAACTTCAAAATGGAGAGGATTCACAAAATGTTACACCTTGTTTTCTAATCCTGAGAAAAAATAAATAAGTTTATGCTAGCCCTATTTTTTTCAGTTATATGGTCTGTTGCACTTTAAGGTTTTACTTGAGCTGATTAATTTGAAAAATTTATTTATCATAATTAGCAACATATAGGATATTTACTAAACAAGTTCTTAACCCCTTTAATATTTCTATATTTTTTATCTACATATAAACAAATGAATCTGTCATTTTGATAATAAAAAGATCATCAAAAATTAATATTTTTGAAATGCAGCAGAAAACTTAAAAAAATACTAATTGTTTATATTTTGCAAAATGTTCTTGAGTATTTTTGACTTACATAAACTTTTTTTAATGTGATGTTTTATTTTTGGTACCAATCTGCAAAAAAAAAATGTTATGAAACAAGAAATTTGGTAATTGTTCAAAACTTGGCTGTTATCAAACATCAGTGATATATCTAATGATAATTCCCTACTGTTTTCTTGATTGATCATGTGATCTCTTAATATGGTTACCAGATTTTGGGTATCCAGTTTCTTGTTCCTTGGCAACAATCATCTGCTGTCAGATAGATGCTATCTTAGCTATAAATAGATTCTGGCATGTGTTAGTTCTTAAAATAAATCAAAATGCTGTGGGCTGAAAGATTTATTGTTTGATGTAATAACTGCTTGTTCACAATTCACTTGAAAAGCAATAAGAATGTAATCTAGAAACATTTAGATATTCTGCAAAATCTTTCAAAGATAAGATATTAACTAAAAATAAAAATATTATATATTTTTTTGAAAATTGCAGTTAAACTACAAAAGAGTTTTCTAAAATATGAAATAATAAATTTTTACAATGAATAAGATAAACGTTTATGTTTTATTTACATGTATTACTGTACCAAATTACTATGAATCTTAAATGGATCAAATGTTTTTTATAAAGAATTTCTATAAATATAAAATATTACAAAAAAAAAAAAAAAAAAAAAATATATATATATAAATGAGATATAAAAGAATTACAAATTAAGATTTCAGGAAAAAAAGGACATGTAAATCATCTAATTACCATATCCCTATGGGGTTTGACACCCCTCCCAAGTGGTGTTATAATCCCCCCATCTAGATCATTAAGACCTTTGCTAATTGATATCAGCTGTGTCAACAATAACCTAGCCATCCATTAATACCCAGAGAAACATTAACATCAGTAAAATAGTAGTGTGTACATGTAATAAAAGGGGAGTTCTTAGTTTCTATCAAAATGAGTGAAAATGAGGTATTTATTTTTTCTACCTTTAAAATTTTTTGAAAACCTGAAATGAAATTTAGTCTAAATTTGTGAGCTTAGATCATAGTACACTTATCTGTTTCTATATTTATACCCCCACTCGTAAGAGAGGGAGCTGTATTGCAATCACCTTGTTTTTCCTTCATTTCATTCCCCCTTTTTGAAACCACAGAAATAAAAACAGTACCTCTACCAACCCTTCAATAAAAATCACTCTTTTAATCAGATATTTTACAACAAATTGTTTCTATATATGCTATACATGTACACGATTTTTTTATTTTTTTAATGCAGTGTTGAAATTACGAATAATTTTATGTGCTGTAGCAGTCAATTGAGTGTTGAGGTTTCTTTCATTAATTTAAATTTAAATTATTTAAATTTTGCTCACCATCCTCTTCACTTATCTTCACAAAAGTGTAATGTGCAACATAACATAGATCTAATAGGAAAAATAAGGAATAGCAAATACTTTTGGCACATGACTCTACCTACCCTCTTATTAAAAAAACACACTCATTGAATTTTATTATTTTATATTTTCTTAAATTAAAAAAAGTAAAATATGCAATTACACTTGACATGTTTGTTAAAGCCAGTTTGGAGGTTGTCCTTAACTCGGAAAATTAGAACTTCAGCAATATATATTTCTCAAGATATGTTTACAGAAAACAGACTCTTAGATAATAAACTATGAATCCATGGAACTTTCGTGTAGTTTATTTATAAGAAATTAAATGCAAATAATTTTTATTCTTTAGGCAAAAGAACAAGAAATCAAGAACATACTCACTAGCGCAGACCAGTACGCAGCGGAAAATAGCTCGCAGGCGGAAGTCTATGCAGCCATGGCCGACACGCTCGGTGAAGCATGGAAAGAACTTAACAACAAACTGGAGTACAGAGGCATACTTCTAGATGACAGCGTTCAATTCCACCAGAGTGCAGCAGATGTAAGATACAGTCTAGTGAAAAAATTTACTCAGGGCCTGCAAAAGACCAAGTTTTTACTTAGTTTGTACATCGTTCACAATTTTTGGTGACTTTGAAACTACAAAACTAGAAGGGATACAGATCAGAATTTTACTCAGTGATTTAGTACTATTTGAGAACTTACAGCTCTGCCAATCATCATCTAATGGGGTGGAGTTAAAAAAATATAGCAAAAATCTTTTCTCAAAGATCTAATGAAATGTAGCGAAACATCTTTTCTTAAAGATCCAATGAAATTTTATTATAGATTTTTGTATGAAGTTAAACATAATATGAAATAATGATATATGTATATATACTTTAATATGCATTGATTTGATATTAAATAACATGCTACCTTTCATACATGTGATTATTTAAGAAAGTGGGAAAGTTTTTAATTTCTATTCTTTTGAAATAAAATCATTTTAAAAATCATCTTTTCAGTTTTCGTCTAAAATGGAACAAGCGACGAGTAAATTTTCGTCCACCTACCCGACACAAGATGTCAACACAGCTCGACGTTTGCTCCAACAACATCAAGATATCAAAAGAAGTAAGATTATCAAGTGAAAATTCAGTAGATTTTTCATGCCTACATGACATGTCTATCCTTTCATCTTTATGAGAATTGTGGCAATCTTTTCTCAGAATCTGTACATAGGAATGATTTAAAATTTTGCACGATGGTTCAGTATGACATGTCTGTTTTTAGTAACTTTCCAAACTGTCGGACACCTGTCTGTTAAGGACTGGGCAGATATGAAAATATCTGTCAAGCTTTTTCGTTAAACCTAGATGAAAAAAAATTATGCATTTTGTAGACGATTATATATTTTTCATGTCAATATTATGATTATATAAACTGGCTGAAAGCTAGACAAACAGAAATTTATGCTAATTGTTTTTTTTTCTGCATTAACTTTGTCAACAAAACTTTGAACATATCCCAAGATTGATTTTGAATTTTTAGGTATCCTCGAGTCCTCCAAGACTACTCACGATTTAGGACATTCACTTGTAAGACGCATACAGGAAATGGGTGTGCATGCGGATCTACAAAACCGGCATGCCACAACAGCGGCATGCTACGGCATAGAGCATGTATTAGAACTCCTACAAGACCGAAGAAGACGTTTAGAAGAAATCTGGGAACAGCGCCGCATCCAACTGGAGCAATGTTTACAACTGTGTCAGCTTGATCAGGAGGTCAATAAGGTCAGTTGTTGTTATGGTAACAGCTTTATCAAAATAAATTATCTAGTTGTTTATAGAACATTAATAAGATGTGGAATGTGTTTGTGTCACACAACCTATATAAATTAGCAAAAATTAGAAAACAGAAGGCAGCTTTTAAATCCAACCAGGAATAAGTGGTCATCACTGTAAATTTTGTCCTGACTGTGAAAAAAGATGCCCCTCATTCATTTATTTTCATGGGTACCAATTTTCTTGGTTTGATAACAAATTTTAAGTGCATGGATTTCTTAAATTCATGGTTCTGAGGTCTGTAGCATGCACATCAATGTTTACTTTCCTTTTCATTAGATATCAAATTTCGGGGGTTAAGGCCACCCATGAAAATTGATACCCAAGGAATAATAATGAAACCACAGTAAGTCAATTTTGTATTAGTATAAAATATTTCTACTGCAGAGATTTTTGCAACAATATTTTGAGTTGCTAAAAAACTTACTTTATTTATAGATACTTGACTGGTACCGACAAACTGGTTACAGTTATCTCCAGAACACAGATATCGGCGATTGTCATCAACGTTCCCAGATTATACAAGAACAACACTACAAATTTGAGACACAAGCCAGGGTCAGTATCATATGTACCATATGTACCATGTCACATAAGTATAGGGTCAGTTTCAAAACATGTGACATAAGTATAGGGTCAGTTTCAAAACATGTGACATAAGTATAGGGTCAGTTTCAAAACATGTTACATATTATAGGGTCTGTATCAAAACATGTTACATAAATCTAGAGGACACTTTAGTTAGTATCAAAGATTGTTAAATTAATTAAGGGTCATTATCAAAAACATGTCACATTAATCATGTGAATGTAGGGACAGTTTCAAAACATGTCTCACACATTTGAATGTTTTTATCAACAAATCATTTACCGATTCAAAGTCAAAACAAATCAGATTTCAAACTATATTGATATATCTAACATAAAATTGTTGTATGTTGGTAAAATGTTAGTTTTATTTTTAATTACAGGAAGTACAAGAAACAGTCTTACGACTGGTTAGAACAGCCGATCAACTGCTCCGTCGCTCAAACCTCGATGTTGAAGGCGTGAGACAGCGGCTACAAACCGTCGACTCAGAATGCGAAAGTTTCATGTACAAACTGGACACAAGAAGAAAGAACATCACTATGGCAACAACATTCTTTGAAGAAACAGAATTGGTAAGATGTCTTAATAATAAACAAATGATAATTTTTTTAATTTATTTGAATCAAATTTCCTCTTCTTTCGTTAATCTGCAATGGTTTCCCATCACGCAAATTTTTTAAATGCACATATGAAAATATTAATCCAGGCATTTTGTTGACAAAAAAACAAAAAACAAAAAACAAAAAAACAACAAATTTATTTAAAAAATAATTTCTTATACAAAATGATAGACTTTGACAAAATGGAATTTAAATTTTGTACCTTAATAAATAAACCAAAATTTCTAAAATCAACTATGATGAGCATCATTTCTTTTTTTCAAGCTATAACACAATAGAATCTGGTATAGGTCAAGCTTAACATTTTATTCAATGCATGTTCAACACCGATGATGAGTATCATTTATTTTTGACAGGCTCTAACACGATTGGACCAGGTTGAAGTCCAGCTTAACACCGTGGACTTGCCTAGGAACAGTGCAGAGCTCGCAGACAGGCATTCACAATTGTCTAACTCCATCTTGGAGATCTCATCTCCTTCACTCCGTGATGGTCGTATCCTACTTGAGAGGGTCAGTAGAGACGACCATGGAGCTGATGGCGTCAGACGATTAGTAAGTTTAAAAAAATCATTCATTATGCAAATTGTTTAGGGGATTTTAAAGGAATCTCTAATTTCAGAAAGAAAATATTCATTACATTGAAAAATGATCATAGTTTAAATTTTATTTAAGTACTCCATCTTTTCTTATTTTATGATAATATTGATCATTCAAATACCATGTACAACCACACATAATGTTAGAGAACAAATCAAAATGGATATAATGAATGAACAAAATTGGGTGAAACATTTTAAGGTAGTATCAACAAGTCTTAAAATATATCTTTGTATTCACAAAACAAAGGCACATTGTATGAAATCTTTGTTTGATTTATAAATAGAAACGATAAGTGAATGTTTGCTCTAAATAGAAATTATGAGTGAGAATCTTTGTATTGTTTATAAAAAAGAACAATGAGTCCAAAATTTTCGTATTGTTTATAAATAGAAACATTGAGTTCAAAATCTTTATATTGTTTATAAATAGAAACATTGAGTACAAAATCTTTGTATTGTTTATAAATAGAAACATTGAGTCCAAAATCTTTGTATTGTTTATAAATAGAAACAATAAGTGAATATCTTTGTATTTGCTTTAAATAGAAATAATGAGTTAGTATTTTTGTATTGTCTATAAATAGAAACAATAACATAATAACTCAATGTTATTTTTCAGCTTGCCCAGCTGCAGGACCGCTGCACTCGACTTGAGTCCCTGTGTAAGGCACGAAGGGCGGAGGCTTGGGAGAGAAGTCAGGCCTATCTACACTTCCAGGAAAAATTCACAAGTGTAAGTTTATCAACCCTTTGTAATATTGTAAAAGGGTAAATCATTGCATGGGAGAGAAGTCAGGCCTATCTACACTTCCAGGAAAAATTCACAAGTGTAAGTTTATCAACCCTTTGTAAGATTGTAAAAGGGTAAATCATTGCATGGGAGAGAAGTCAGGCCTATCTACACTTCCAGGAAAAATTCACAAGTGTAAGTTTATCAACCCTTTGTAAGATTGTAAAAGGGTAAATCATTGCATGGGAGAGAAGTCAGGCCTATCTACACTTCCAGGAAAAATTCACAAGTGTAAGTTTATCAACCCTTTGTAAGATTGTAAAAGGGTAAATCATTGCATGGGAGAGAAGTCAGGCCTATCTACACTTCCAGGAAAAATTCACAAGTGTAAGTTTATCAACCCTTTGTAAGATTGTAAAAGGGTAAATCATTGCATGGGAGAGAAGTCAGGCCTATCTACACTTCCAGGAAAAATTCACAAGTGTAAGTTTATCAACCCTTTGTAAGATTGTAAAAGGGTAAACTTCTACCTCGTCTATAAAATCCAGTGCTTCAATCATTGCATTGGAGAATATACAGGCCTAATCTACACTTAAAGGAATTCAGAAGTGGAAGTTTATACATGTATAGGCTTATAATCATATCTAATCTTTTTGTATGGCTGATGGTATTTTAAATGTGATGTGCCAGTATAACCAATTAGAGACAAAAAACGCATCAGTGTAAGTTTTGTGTTGAATATTATAATAACTAGGCTACAGACCCCATTTATTTTTTACATTCATTTCAACCAAATTTTTACCAAAATTAAGGGCAAATAAAAAAAATTGCACCAGCTCAATTTTTAAAATATTTTACACACCTCATCTACATGTTATTCTTGTAATAATTTCCAACTGCCAGGAATATTATTTGCCTCAGTCACCTACATTGGCCAATTTGGCCGGTCGCATGGTTGATGCTTGGTGAAAGTGAAAGTAGAACTCCAAAATATGACCTCTGAACTTTGGTCAATTCACAACATCTATTTATAAAATCATTAGTTTTGACTAAATCACAACTGATTCTAAAGCTTGATCATAAGATATTTACTTAAAAAGCAATAACATTTTCAACAAATGTAATTATAATACACTTTCATAATATACACCTATATTTTTATTAGGAACTATATTCGTAGACCACGAGCAAAGGGAATTAATTGGGGTCTGCAGCCTAATAGCCTCAGAAAAGCCTCAACCTAACCAATTAAAGTTGATTTTCACAAACCCTTGTCTTATTTTAGTCAAAATACCAAGTTTCATGCAAGAAAAATTATTGAAACTGAAAAAAGTGACCACTTTAATGTGCTACTGTGTGATTGAAATATAGGCCGCTAATACCTCAGAAAATCCTATGAGCCCTAAATGGTCATTTTTTTCATATTTTATTGTTTTGAACCAAATCAGTGACTGAGATCAATAGAATAATGTGTACTGAGCATAAAAAGCATATGTTTTGGATATATTAGTGCAAGATTTTTCATTTAACATCTTTCTCATGTTCGCAGAGTGGAAAATAAGCCGTTTCTACTTTTACAAGGGGTACATGTTTGTTCAAAAGATTTTTGCAAAACTGAATTGCAATATGGACTTCAAACTTGTGTTATAATGCTAAATACATGTTTAACTTACAAAATAAGATACAAAAACACAATAGTCATTCTAAAATAGAAAGAATTTAAGTGTTTTTCTTCTTCTCACTGTGCTTTTTCAATGAGGTTTTTTCTCTTATTTCAGTAAAACCATATGTTTTAACAAGAAATGAAGTTAAAAGATGAATTTTTTTTTAAACAAATGATATTCTAGCACCAGGGGATACCAAATAACAAACTTAATCATTAAAACATTGTGTGGGGGCAGTTTTATTGAAAAGAGTATATGAGTTTAACTGATTTATAGAAAAAACAGCCAAGTTTTTGTGCAGAAACTGCTGTCATTCTAACATATTTAAAAGTCATAAAATAAAACTGTGAGCTTTTCAGGTATGATTTGTGTTTCTTGTGTATATTTTAATGCATTTGTTTTGTTTTTAGTCTTAATTGACATCAATATGTGTTTTTATGAGAAAAAAAAACACAACATGGAGAGGGAAGTTGAAAGTTGTGTTTTGCCGCAGTGGTGTTTTGTTTATTCCAGGCCCAAATATGTTACATTTCATTGCAAATCTCATTTCTCAATGAATTTTTCACTCTCCTGTAAAGATTCTGACTATATAAGACACATGAAAGGTATTGTTTTACTATATCTAGCCATTAACTAGCAGAAACATTAGTTAAATTATTATTTCTAGTATTTTTGCATTGAAAACCCCATAGACACCAAATATTGTCTCATTTGGACAGAAAATGCATCTTAAAAAAAGAAGTATCAATTGAATTTGTTCAAACATGTTCATTTCAATATATTAAAACCATTTTTGACATTTGTAGACAACCAGAAGTAATAGTTTCAGACTCCACATACCCTCTTTCCTAGGCTACAGACCCCATTTATTTTTTACATTCATTTCAACCAAATTTTTACCAAAATTAAGGGCAAATAAAAAAAATTGCACCAGCTCAATTTTTGGCCGGATTTCACGGAGTGAAAAATCCGGGTTATAAAATGGTGAATGTCGGGCGGGCGGGCGGCGGGCGGGCGGGCGGCGTGCGGGCGGGGAAACATTTTTCGTAACAGTTTTCTCAGCAACTACTAATCACAGCCACTTGATATTTGGTATACAGCATCAGGGTGGGGTCCCATAACGTGGGAAGCGATTTTAGGTCTGTCGCTCACCTACTTCCTGTTTAACGAAATCCGGCCATTTTTGACTTTGACAGATTTTTAAAATATTTTACACACCTCATCTACATGTTATTCTTGTAATAATTTCCAACTGCCAGGAATATTATTTGCCTCAGTCACCTACATTGGCCAAATTGGCCGGTCGCATGGTTGATGCTTGGTGAAAGTGAAAGTAGAACTCCAAAATATGACCTCTGAACTTTGGTCAATTCACAACATCTATTTATAAAATCATTAGTTTTGACTAAATCACAACTGATTCTAAAGCTTGATCATAAGATATTTACTTAAAAAGCAATAACATTTTCAACAAATGTAATTATAATACACTTTCATAATATACACCTATATTTTTATTAGGAACTATATTCGTAGACCACGAGCAAAGGGAATTAATTGGGGTCTGCAGCCAACCGATTTTTTCAGTCCAGATAGAATTTCAGTATTGTAATTCATATATATTTATGCAAAAAAAAAGTTTATTTTATTTTAAAATATTTAAGTTTTCAGTATTATAAGAATTGGTTATCACAAAACAGACTTTGGTGCCTCCAAATGCAATGTACAAAAACATATAAGATTTATTTGCTTTACAATATTTTCTCAACCAGTAGAGTACTGTAAAAGGGGAAATTTTCGTGAGGGGTTTATTTTCGCTAATTTCATGATCATAACAAATTCATGAAAATATCCCCTCTTGTAAATTACATTTAGAAGGACCCAATATTCCATGATCTAATAATATGCGAAATTAAAACCTCGCGAATGCATTTTGGTACTGAAAACGCGAAATATAAACCATGCTAAATTATCCCCTCCTGCAGTATGTCTAATTATAATTTCAGTTACAGACCTGGCTGCTACAAATAGGTCAGGCCACTCTCAGCCGACACGCAGATTTAGGAACACGCCTTGAAACAGCAGAGGACTTCCTAGAAATTCATGAACAACTAGACCAAGACATAAGAGTAGGTTTTTTTATCTCGTCATTTTAAGCTGCATTTCACAGAGTGAAAATTCTGGGTTATAAAATGGTGAATCTTGGTTGGCGGCAATTGGTGTGCAGGGAAATTTTTTTTCTCAGCAACTTTTGATCACAGCCTAGTGATATTAAGTTTACAACATCAGCATTGGGCTCCATAGCGTCAGATTTTGTTGCTCATCTACTTCCTGTTTAAGGAAATGCAGCCATTTATGCAGCCATTTTTATGCCCCATCTACAAAAGTTGGGGGGGGGGGGGGAGATATAGTATTCAGGCCAAATACCAAGTTTCAAGTTTCTCATATTTTATTACTTTGCTAAATCTTTATTTTCACTTTAAAAGACAAAATATGACAACAAAACATTTGAGACAAGATTTTGACTAGTTCAACACATTTTTCCATGTCACGAATTAGAAGCCTTTTTTGAGACCAAATTTAATTTATTTTTCAGGACAAGAATTCCGAATTAGAAGCCTTGTTTGAGGCGGTAGTTAACCTGGATTTATTTGTTTTTTCAGGACAAGAACTCTGAATTAGAAGCCTTGTTTGAGGCGGGAGTTTACCTGGATTTATTTATTTTTCAGGACAAGAATTCCGAATTAGAAGCCTTGTTTGAGGCGGGAGTTAACCTGGATTTATTTGTTTTTTTCAGGACAAGAACTCTGAATTAGAAGCCTTGTTTGAGGCGGGAGTTTACCTGGATTTATTTGTTTTTTCAGGACAAGAACTCTGAATTAGAAGCCTTGTTTGAGGCGGGAGTTAACCTGGATTTATTTGGTTTTTTTTCAGGACAAGAACTCTGAATTAGAAGCCTTGTTTGAGGCGGGAGTTAACCTTGTCAAGTCAGGGGATCAGGAAGCTCAGAACGCTGCAGAGAAGGTCGACACGCTGCACCAACAGATGCAGAAACTTCACCGTGTCATCGAATTCAGAATTCAGTTGTCTCTTGTCTATCTATCATTCCACAAGAAATACCAACAGGTAAGTTGTAAATTTTAAGTCGGTTTAAACTAGAACAAAAATCTTTAAATATTAATGTTGCTAGTTGAATTAATCATTAGGACCACAACAGGTGTGGTGCAACAAGCAAGGACGGCTTACCCTTCCGGAGTTTTATAGGCATTTGTATGCCCCATTGCAACTTTTTTGCTTCCTTTTTAAAAAGTTTAAAGTGTAGCATATTTATATTTAAAGATGGGGAATCAAGTACTATTTGAAGCTAATGAATTTTTTAAAGGCACACCTGTAACAAATTTCTGCAGAGATAAAATCAAGAACTTTCTTAGGGCTATTCCGGGAAAAATGTCCAAAGGGGTCGAAACTTTAATTTGTATTTTCTTGGTGGCAGGTTAAACAACATATGTTGAAGATCTAGAGTTGTTAAAATTTTTTTAAAAATTTTGATGTTGGGCCCCTAAAAATTGGGAGATGAGTTCTGGCTGCCCTGTACATTATTTCCTGGGTAAGCCTCAAGAACAAAAATTATTTTAATCTCTGATGTTAAACAATTATTTTTACAGTTCCAAAACAATGCAGCAGGACTTGATCACATTCTGAAGTCAGAGAAGGAACACTTACAAGACCTCACCGACTCAGCAGTCCGCCACACGGAAGAACTGTGGACCATTACATCACAACAATTTCATGAAGTGGATGACAAAGGGAGAGAATTCCTTAGTAAAACCTCCACAGTAAGTCAACTACATTCCTCCCCTATTTGTTAAGGCGACTTTTCCTTCATTACTTGATGGAATTCAATGAAACTTCACACAATGACAATAAAATAAAAGACTATTTATAGGCTACACCAATAACACAATGAGATAAACACAACAGGATCAATCAAAACTAAGAAATCTACAAAAAAATGGTAAATGTTGGATGGCTGATGAAAGAGGGAAAATATTTTCATATTTTTATCAACAACAAATTGTTACAGCCTCTTGATATTAAGCATTAGCATAAAATCGTTCATGGTTTGATTCAAATTCTGATATGTTACTGACCTGCTTCATGTAATACGAAATTTTGCCAATCCAGCCATTTTAGTTTTATTATTTTCTTTTAATCTATTCTCAAAGTTTCTCATCGTTTGATTTACTTATACTTTCAGATAAATGATGACTCATCATTAAATGTAAAACAAGCAGTTTATACTGTGGAGAAAATATTGACTGAAACACGAGAAACCATGACAACCATCACAACAACATGGGAGTCATGGCAACAGAAAGTGTCCTCCAGTCGGCAATTCAAATCCCAGTGGCATCAGTTTATACAAGATGCCAGAAAGGTAAATTTTGCAGATGTGGCTTTTTGGTTGAAGATTTGCCATAATCTGTATTGTGAATTTTATGTTAAAATTCCAGCTTAAGCAAAAGTTTATGCTAAAATTCCAGCTTAAACAAAAGTTTATGTTGAAATTAAAGCAAAAGTTTATGTTAAAATTCTAGCTTAAAGGAAAAATTTTCTTGTGCTTATTTGAGTTTTTAAAATAAATAGATATGTAATAAAAATATATCATTTATATGAATAATAAACACTTTGTACACTGATATAAATTTAAGACAGTTCAAGATTTTTTTATAAATATTTTAACCTTTTGATATTAAAATTAAAGTTAACAAAAAGGATGTTACAAGTTTTTGTTAATTGTGTTAATGTGTGACACTTGTTTTCTTTTTGCTTGTACCTTTGTTTTGATAGTTTCCACTGAAGGTTCACTTTGCACTGGGACTACACTATATTTTACCATAACATGTCAAAATATATCAAACTTGCAATTTGTATTACTTATATTCTAAAAATAGCTACAGACATTAATGTCTAATTTTGGTCTCTTTCAAGTAGATTTTCTGTCCATATAAATAAATTTTTGGTCTCTTTTAAGAAAATTTTCTGTCTATTTTCAGACAATTGATTGGGTCATGAGCATGGAAAATGAATTTTTCCCAGTAATCGCTGGTGAACTCGGAAACTCAGTGGAAACAGTCAAACAATATGAAAAACGATTAGAAGAATTTGGCCCTGTCTTTCAGGTAGGAGTTATTTCCCTTTTATATGTATGAATTGTCTCCCTTTTCAGACCATTGATGTATGTATGAAAACGGAAAAAGACTTCTTTTTCCCCAACATTGGTGGTTATCTTGGCAATTCTTCATCAACTGCTGAGGAAATGCAAAGAAAATGTCAAGAATTCGAACCCTTATTCAAGGTAGGAAAAGATAACCTTCACCTTTTAAAAAAACCTTGACCTTCAAAAGCATAACAGTTGACATCTTTTGACAGGTTAGAATAATAACTTGCTGCCAGTTTAAAAAAAAAATCTAAAGTATATATTAAAAGGATTTTGATTGGCTAAAATCTACACTTACATGTATGGCAACTTTTAACCTTTTTGAAGTTTTTTGGCAGTACATGTATCAGAGGATCAAATATGACAGCAAAATGTTAACTTGCAGCTTAAGGCTTTTAGGATTCTTACCGTTACCTAACATATACCCTGACCGATTGGTGATCTTTAATTTATGAACTACATTATTAATTATAGTATTCAGGGATGAAAATCCTGAGGTTTAATGGAAGAAAAAGTCATATTGTTTGTTTACAAACTTTAAAAGAAATACAACTAGGTTAAGATTGGAGCCACTGATGTTATGCTTCATTAAGTGCCATTCTCTGTAAGAATCAGGCAATGGGTGAATCATGATTAAAAAAACACACGAGTTTGACTTCAAAATGCTTAAAAAGTAAAAAAAATGCATTGCCACTTTTTTTAAAGTCAGTAACTTGAGTTAATGACTTTTGGTTAAAATGCATATGAAATTTGAATCTAAGGCAAGTCACACAAAATTCCTATCATTTTAACAGAAATTTTTCTCCATCCTCTGACACTTGAGACAACAACTAATGTTTGTTTCTTCATTAAAAGGCTATTTTGAATGACAATTATTGTAAAAACCGTGTGTTTTTAAAATCATGATTCAAAGTTTTTAAATTTTGCCTGATTTTTACAGAGAACTGCACTTAATTGTTGATTTTTCTTATTGCTGTTTGTTTATGTTGGTTGTGTCACATACACTTATTCAATATCTCATTATCGTCTATTATAATTTCTGTTTGCAGAAGGGACTTGAAGAACTAGAAAATCACATGACCACCGGAGAAATGCTCCTCATGAAAGGTGACACGAGAGGTCAACTGGATCAGATCATGAACGAACTCACCAAAGTCTATCACAGATTTAAAGCCAGAATACACGAGTATCATATTCTGGTTAAAATGACTATACAGTTCTTCAGAAACTTAGATCAGGTTTGTATTATAAGTAAATTTTGGTTTGAAATAAAAAAATTCTGATCTTTAGAAACTCAGATCTGCTTTGATTGTTTTTGTATTAAAAACCAACTATGCATTTGACTTAACAATAAAAAACGAGGTAAATGATGAGGTTTTCTCTTACTACTACATGTATTCAGGCGCGAATTCAGAGGGGGTGTGAGGGGCCTGAAACTTAGATTAGGTTTGACTTATACTGTGGTTTCATTATTTTTTGTGGGATACCAATTTTCGTGGTTTTCATGGCTGTCAGTAAACCACGAAAATAAGAACCCAATGAAGTGCTATTTTTACATTGATTACATTAAGAATCATGTGCAAACCTCAAAAACTTACAAAATCCTCTTTTTACAGAAACTACTAAAATTGATACCCATGAAAATAAATGAATCCACAGTAGTTTAGAATTTTGGGTAGAAAGAAAAATTCTGGTCTTTAGAAACGCAGATCTGCTTTTATTTTTTATGTATTAAAAACCAACAATGCATTTGACCAAGCAAAAAAATGAAAAACAAAATAAAGCTCCCTCCCCAAAAAAAAAGGACGGTCATGATGGATCTCAAACAGAGACATAACAAAAAAAATATTGTGATTTTTCTGCAAAGTTTTTACCGAGCAACATATGGTCAAAGTCTGGGAAAAAACATGCAACGACACAACGAAAACAAGTTACTATAAAACTATACATGGGTTAGAAGTGCAAACACACACAATAGCAATTTTGAAAAAGTGTACATTCTTACATATAAACATTACCAATCCTTCACAGTTGCAAGCTTAGATCTAAGTTGGCTGTTTGTTTGTTGAACTCTTTTTCTCTAATTTTCATCCGATTTATCAACCTCTCAACTAGTTGTGAAAAAATATTTCTCACCTCTAGAGAGAAATTTGTTCTCAGCATAATTGCATGTGCAATTGATGAGCGACCTTTTGCAATTTCTTACCTGTAAACATTAGAGAAAAACCTTCTACAACTTAATTCTCGATGATAATGGAATTTCTAACATCTCGAGAAATTCCATAATCAACTCGATCGCGTTGTAGAAGCTATATTTATCATACATGTTATAATTATTTTTGACAGCTGGACAAGCTGATCGAGAAGACTGAAAAAGAATACAGTCAGACTAACTTGCCGACAGACCTAACACAGGCCGAATCCATGCTGGAGGCACACAAACAGAAAAAACAAGAAGTATCAAGTCTTATCAACTACACCGCTGACGAAGGAGAGAAGATCGTCGTCAGAGTACGACAAACTGTAAGTAATAGCCCTCCACCCACCCGCCACTCCTAGCCTATTAAATGATAAAATAAAAAACAAGAAGTATCGAGTCTTTTCAACTTAACGACTGACAAAGGAGAAAAGATTGTTGTCAGAGTACGACAAACGGTAAGTCATAGCCCCCCTTCCACCCACTTAAATAGCAAATGTATCAAGTCTTATCAATTGCACCATTGATAAAGGAAAAAGATGTCATAAGAGTATAACAAACTGTTAGTTCAGTACAAGCAACCAAAAAAAAAAAAAAGCACATAAGAACTCAAGAGGTCTCAAAATGACTACTGATGACTGTCGCCTTAGTAAAGTTTAGTGTTTCTGCCCCCTATAAAAAGTAATGAAAGAATGAACATTTCAACAAGATATTGACACAGACAATTTTTTAAAACCAAATTTCATAAAATAAAATCATCACTACAACAAAATTTAGTGAAATTAACAAACAGCAGTAAAAAGTTAATTAACTTGATATACATTGTTTTATTTTTAGGATGCCGAAGCGGCAGCACAAGAAGACGTAGAGAGAGTGCTGAACGTGACGGCCGAGTATAAACAGCGGTGGAACCAGACTTGGGAAGACCAAGAGAAACGTCTCAAACAGAACCTCCAGATCTGTCAGTTCAATTACGACTTACGACAGATCCACTCGGAGATTGACGAATTACACCACCACCTACAGGCCAGACGGGGTAGCTATGGCAACTCTCTGCCGGCTGCCAAGATGACGTCTCAGGCCTTTAGACAGTTTGAGATGACAGTTGAAGTGAGTTTGTTTGTAATTTCTATGTATTTCTTACAAAATTAGAGCAGTACTGTGTCTCTTCAAAATCAGGTTAACTTTATGGTTCAAGTTTCTTGAAAATGAAAGGGTATGGAGTAATAATGCATGCCATTTATATGTCTTGAATTGGATTGAAGTCACAAGAAAAAAAATTGTTAGTAAGAAATCTGACTTTTGTGCCTATTTTCATTTTAAGGTAATCTTTTCTTCATAATTACCACTTTGAAATTTTTTTTTAACTTTTCATGTTCATTCTTGCAGCTAATTGAGAAGAAAATCAACAAATTTACAAGTACCGCCGAAATGATGGTGCAGGATCGTCATTATGACTCCGCCCATATCGGCAGGGAAATTGATATGTTAAACACCAAATGGACGACATTCCATACGAGTGTACGTGACTACAGAAAGATGTTGGACACATCTATTGACTTTTACCAATTAGTCGAAGAGGTGAGTGGATCTTAATACCCCTGCAACAGATAGCAGGCTTTGTAAAAAAATTTGATTGTTTAGCTTTTATTAAATTATTTTGAGCTATATTTCTGACCATCATCAAAAATTTATCTCTCACTCCATTTTCAAAATTGATCTAAAATTTCATCTAAAACCAAAATAAAATGAATCTTTTCATATTGACAACATAAATCTTTTTAGCACCTGGATCAAATCATAGGCTTTGTGCAAAGTTATGTTGTTTCAATGCTAATTATTTTTAGTTAAGAAATACCAAATACCAGAGCAGTTATCAATAAAACTGGTTATCTGGTTATGCTGTATATGCATATGTTAGGGATAACCTATCATCAGTAGCATTAGATTCAAAATATTAGAAGATAAAAAATCTGAATATTAATTGAAAATTACTCATAGAAAAAAAAACTTAAAAAGAAAGCAAGCCAAATTTAGCTCTGAGAATATCATCTATTTGCAGTAAAATGTAACTTGAGAAAAATATCGTATATCACTGTACATAACTGGAAGTGTTTAAAAGTCATGACGATAGAATTTTGATTTTTTTCAGACTGAACAATGGTTGAGAGACGGCACCAATATGTTGAACGATATTGGCCGCAAAATCAACCAATGTAAGACCCCACAGGAAGTAGATGACCTCGTCAGACCGATGGACAACTTCCTGTCTGAGGGCAAACCCAAACAAGAAGAGAGACTACGCAAGATTTCTGAGCTCGCTGTCGAGTTATACGGTAAAAAATGTTTTGAGTAGATGTGTCAAATGTTTATTTCTGTATTTGGTTATCATAACTACACATTTATAATACTAGTAGCTTCATGTGTTTTATTACCACAAGATTGACTTTTGTATTAGGGCTGTTCCAGAATTAATCGTGTGGGGGGGGGTCTGGAGGAATTTCTATTACATATATGGCGGGTGGTGGGTGTTTTAGATATATCTTGTGAAAAAACAATGATGAAAATTAATTATTTTTTTATGGGTGGTGGATAGAAAAAAGTGCCTCCCACCACCCCCCCTCCCCCACACATTTAATTCTGGAACAGTCATTATGCATTATTACATTGTTGGTCGGATTTCACAGAGTGAAAAATTCAAGTTATAAAATGGTGAATGGAAGTCAGGCGGGTGGGCGGGGAAATAATTTTTGTAACAGTTTTCTCAAACAGCCTCTTGATATTTAGTATGCAGCATCAGCATGGAGTCCCATACTGTTGGATTTGATTTCAGATCCTATTGCTCAACAACTTCCTGTTTAAGCAAATCTGCCAATTTTTGACTTTGACAATTTTTTTTTTATTTATTTATTGTCTTAAACAATACCTCTGAGTTTTTCACATTAGAAATTTGTTAATAAACAGGAATTTATTTACATGTCTGTTTATTTGTTTTAAGGCAATGAGGGTCCCAGTCGTATGCAGGAATTATTCGCACACAATGAGGATCTGATGCAGTCACTCCAGCAAGCCAGCGATCAAGTGACAAACTTTAAACACCGCCTTGAAGAAAACGAGGTAAATGATAAGGTTTTCTTTTACTACTACATGTATTTTTTGTATATATCCAAGATGGAGCCTTTGGCAATTGATAATATATGAAAAAGGACTTTAATCAAAATCAGTAAATTTACAAAGAATGTGCTGAAAGTTAGTTAGTAAACAGTTTTTAAGTATCATTTGAGGAATGCATATTAAAATATCATGTAAATCAGTTGAACATTTTTTTAAATCAGGCTTTTTGCATACAAGGACTTTTTTAACTTAATCATTTTAATCTACCTTTAGGTCGGTCCCCCTGTTGCTGAACAAGCCATTCAGCCAATGGAAGTCATGGTAACTGCCTCTGCTCAGAGGTCACCCCCGAAAATACTCAAACATTTACAGAATGCTGAAGTCATGGAAGGAGAAAAGTAAGTGTTGTCATGGTAACGACCTTTATACAAAGGTCACACACTTTCTCAATTAGTGTCACCAACATATTCTAACAAAACATTCACTGATATGGATAAAAGTTTTATTAATATTTTTTGAGAGCCAACATATACATGTATGAAGAAAATAGGATATCCAATAAATTAACATACTTAAGATTTTATACAGATTAATGATATTTCTATCTATTTGTAATTATTTTCTATGTTTTAAACTTTGAATTCACAGGAATAGATTTAAATAGAAACAAATGGCATGAATGTTCTATTTAAAGGTTCACATTTGAATGTCATCAAAACAAAAATGTCACATGATTGTTCTATTTTTAGGTTCACATTTGAATGTCATGTGGACTCTCCAATTGAACCCACTGTTACATGGTACAAAGACAATTTACCACTAAACAGTCCCGATTATGAGACTAAATATAGTAAGGGCATGGCCACACTTACTATTGAAGAGACTTTCTCAGAAGACACAGCAAGATATACTGTGAAATTCTCAACATATATTGGACAGGCTGAGTCTTCTGCTCAACTTATTGTTAGAGGTAAGGCGTCTTTTATCAGATTTTTATGTTTTTGTAAATTTACATATTTTCAGGATTTTTCCTCGTAAAAAGGAATTATTTGAGCAGTCTAAAGTTATCTTTATAGTAACATTTTTGAAGGGCAAAACATGTACATGTAAAACCAAGGTGGTCAATTATACAGAGTTACTGAACTTGCTCTGTGGGTATATTTTTAGCAGAAAAGTTCACTAGTTTTTTATGATGTCTTTTTTTTAAATTTGGTTTTGGTATTACCTATTAGAATTTATTCATGTACATGTTTGTAGCGTAGAGTCGCCCGTTTTCTGTATAAAAGATTAGAGTAGGTTTATATATATATAAACAGTAGTTATTTAGGTCCATGCGTGTATTTAGAGTTGATGTCCTCTTAATATTGATGGATTGTTCCTGTTCTGTTTAAATACTGGTATGATTTGCTTTCAGAAATGCACCAACAAATAATCCCACCAGATTTCACAAGGAATTTGAAATCTGTTGATGTTTTGGAAGATGCCCCGTTCGCATTTGAATGTCATGTGACAGGCATCCCATCACCCACCATTTCATGGAGTAAAGATGACATGAATGTCGACCAATCACCCGAATATGTCATTACCAAAATTAACGGCACATGTTGCTTGAAAATACGTAAAATAGGCCGCCACCATAGTGGCCGATTTACCTGTAGGGCAAATAACCCTGGCGGAGAAGCCGCATCGTCTGCCCGTCTTAACGTTGTCCGTAAGGATAATTTCATTTTTAGGCATGGTGTGTACTCCCACATAAATGTGTCAGCTTCATGAGAATTGTCGTGTGTTCGTGTCCTATTGAGTTGTTTTTTGATCCATCAGATGCTTGCATGATTTGATTTCAATAGCATGTTATTCAACATTAATTTAAGCATAGCATTTAGTTAAGCATATTTCATCCGCTTTTGTATTCTTTTATTTTATCCCCATATTTGTTACCCACCAAAATTAGCGATCCATGCATTGATTTGATTAATTGTGTAGAATGGTTGCGTCTTTTTTTCACCTTTTAGTTGTAGACTAGTGTTTACAAAGTTATTTTTATATATAAGCTATTATAAGAGCATGACAAAGCTATGGAATGTTCTATAAATGTGTCCATTTATTTTTTCAATTGCATGAATATTTTCAAAATTATCCTGCCTGATATCTTTTTACAGTTGCATTTTTGCCATTTAATCAAAAGTGGCGTCTGTGATAGTATTGTGTGTTATTTAAATTGTATTTATATTCCTAGGGAAAAAAATCATGAATTTGGAATAAATTCCATAGTTGAGGGTTCATAAATTTGGTTTCTTATTCATTGGAAATCTGATCTTATCCATGAACACCATAGAAATTTGTAGTTTTATTATACAAGGTGAATTTCAATTGAAGCGGTTGACAGACCGTGTACACACTTTAATTGATTGTCTGCTTAGATCTGAAATAAAAACAAATGTTAACCTCTTAACTTATTGATGGTAGTTTTATTTTACAATGTCAATTTCAATTGCAGCCGTTGACAGACCATGCATTACATTTGAATTAATTGTTTGATTGGATCTTAACTGTTGAGATGCTAACCTTTTCTTAACACCTTACTATTTTTACCATTTCAGCGCTTGATAGACCAGTGATTCATCAGATGACCAGTGATGTCAGCATACCAGAGGGCAAAGGGTTCAGAATAGAGGTCATATTCTCTGGGTCACCAACTCCAGAGGTCGCATGGTTCAGAGGTCAAGACAGAGTTGTCCCCTCATCTGTTTACAAGGTAAGCTTAGAAAGTGGTTAATCCCTTCTGACAAAACAATATAGGTTGGACAGATCTCTTATTTTTGTTTGAAATTCTAAGTTTTGGTTATCGCTCATGTTGCCTTTTTACACTCAACTGAGTCAATAGCTAATTCCAACAAAGCAAACTAGCATTTCATAAATAAACAATGATATTAGATAAAATTAAGGGCCCAGGTCCTATGTTCTGCTCTAGTATATTTCAAAACATTGAAATCTTGTAATGTTATTCATGAAACACAGAAAAACATAGAGAAATTCCTATGTTATGAAAATTGATGACTTACATTGTTTATCAAAGTTTGAATTGTACAATATTTCAAAAAGCTTACAGTGCTGGTAAAATCTTTTTCTTTTATATAAATAAAAACTACATGTATAATTTAAAAATTTTATGATTTTTTGAATATTTTTAATGACAATGTTTCCATTACAGATCTCCATTGAAGTAAACAGAACCACATTGACAATATCAGAAGCCTACCCTGAAGATTCTGGGTCCTACACCGTAATCTTACAGAATGCTGCCGGAGAAACACAACAGACGTGTCAAGTCACCGTGGAGAGTTTCTACTCCAGTGCAGCAGAAGAAATGTCCCAGGCCTCGGCCGAGAATGAGCCCATGGCTCCTAGATTTACTCAGAAGTTGTCTCCGGCCCGAGAAGCCATGGAGGGTAGCAGAGTACGACTTGATTGTGTACTTGTGGGACATCCCGAACCAGAGGTCAGTCTATTTATAGATTTTGTTTTTTTTTGTTTTCAAATTTTTTATGAATATGAAAAGTCTAATTATACTGGGAAAATGTATATAAGATACATTGAATTTTGTAGATATTTATTTTCTACTACATGCAGTAAAGCATTAAAAACACATGCAATACCTTCTTCAGCTGACTACAGAGATGGTAATTTTTAGAGGTTTTTTCCCCCCATTTTCTTAAAGGAAAAAAGAAAGAAAAACAAAACACACTTAACTTCAGCTTACCTTACCTTTATATTTACTGAATATCTCCGTTATGATTTATACAGAATTTCAAAATTTGACCCTTGCCAAAATTTATCCTCTATACAGTAGTATTATAAACTTCTTGCTTAAATCATATACGTTTAAGAAAAAAGAAATGGTTTAAAAATTCTATTGACTTTTAGTGTTGTAGTATTATAACACTAAAAATCTCTGATTTCAGGTTGTATGGTTCCACAATGAGAAACCTGTCAAAGAATCCAAGGATATACAGCTACTGTTTGAGGGAGATCGTTGTACCCTCAGTATCAGAGAGGCGTACCTGGAGGATGCGGGCGTGTACGTCTGTGAGGCCAGAAACCCCCACGGTGCCGATCAGACAGTCTGTAAACTACATGTAGAACGTAAGTTAACCATACGATAAATAGACGTGGAATTATCTATTGTAACACAGCATGAAAAAACAGGAGAAAAAATTTCAACATGGAATCAGTTATTATTTGAGACTTATAGTACAAGATGTTTTTACAAATAAATTTTTAGTTTGATAAAAACACTAACTTTTCTTTACAATTCAATGTTTACATGTATTATTGTAGAAAAGGCATAGTGTTCTGTCTCTACTGTAAAACTGTTCCATAGACCAATATTGCCTATTTTAGATACTTATTACTGTATTATAGTAACAAATGAAAATACATGTTGTAGGTAATGGTCCTCATATAAAAACATGCAATGATCATTGAATGTAATGTAATTTAAACTTCCCTAAATTTTTTGTGTAGATTTATGAGTCGTACATTTTAATTCCTGCGTTTTGACTTCTTTTGCAGCTTTGAGTGAATTAAGTGATGCTTCAGTAAACGAGGCGACTCCACCAAAGTTCACCCAGTTACTCCGAGACCTCAACGTACAGTCAGGTCATCGTGTCTGTCTACAGTGCAGAGTCAACGGACACCCCATACCAGATGTACAGTGGTTCAAGGACCAGAAACCCATTGAACTGGGTCCCGATTACCAGGTAAGAATTCCATAGTCGAGGTTCAGAGGTTAAGGAACCAGGAACCCATTGAACTGGGTCTCAATTACCAGTTTAAAATCTCATGTCTATGTCATTGACTTTAAACAATTAAACTTAAGTATTTGTTACCGTGTGAAATTTCATTGGTAGAGATAATTAAAAATTATTACATAGATGCATATGAAATACCGATTTTTCCCAGTGAAATAAAATCTGGTAAATTCACATTGTGAAATAACAAAAATATTTTCACTCTTGCATCCTTTCCGGTCAAACTCTATTATGACCTCGTGTATTGTATTGCGTTGTCGGCATGACTCCTGCGGTCTAAATTCATACGCCATTCAAATAAATTTATTAAAAACTATTTATTAGCGGCATTTTATCTATGTAATAAATACGATAATCAATTAGGTCTCATGAATAATCAAAATATGATCACTCGTGCGGAAACGCACTGAGATTTAACTCATGTGCAAGTTCCGCGCACTCGTATAAATCTGTGTGCGTTCACCGACTCATGATCATATTTTGGTTATTCACTCGACCCAATTAATTATCCTATAATTATTTGATTTTTAAAAAAATTAAATTACAGGAACTTTTGTCTGCAATTTTTATAAGTATCATTTTTTGTTGTCAATTTAACTTATTCAGTTTTTCTTCTTGTAGACCTTTTTTTCATAGATTTATTTTTCTTGTCTGGCACAATTACAAACATTGTTTTATGTGTTTTACAGGTAACAGCCTTTGCTGACGTACATAACTTGACAATCCCAGAAGCCTTTGTAGAAGATTCCGGTACCTACATGGTCAAGGCCGTCAATATGGTGGGCGAGGCCAAATCATATGCCAAACTGTCTGTCAAGACAACACCAGAACCCATGGAGACATCCGAGGTGATGAAAATGAGACAAATTATACAAACCAAAGAATCACAGGAGACCAAGCTCGTCAAGAAAGAGCTGGAGCAATCTCCACCTGAATTCCAACGTCTGTTCCATGACATGACTGTCACCGCAGGAGAGCCTGTTAACATTGAGTGCTCCATTTCTGGTAGTCCGAAACCTAAGGTCACATGGTATTTCAATGGAATGCCAATTGTGTCTCGTGACTATATTATCAAGATGGAAGGCACTAGACACACCCTACATATTCCTGAGACATTTGATGAAGATGCTGGGCGATTCTCCATTACGGCTGAAAATCCCCTGGGTAAGGCCACATGTTCTGCCTACCTATTTGTAGAGGAGGAACCAACCATTCCCAAGACCAGGATATTTGGCAGCAGCTCAGAAATGTATGTACTTCTAACTTGTTGAATTAAAAACTGTATAATTTAAAATGTCTGATTATTTGAATGACACTTATTTCAAAGATAAATGTTTGAAAAGTTGTGAAAAATTCAAATTCTTAAGCAATACAATTCTCATAATAGCTTTCCCACCTGACTTTATCCAATAATATTAAACCTGACAACTTATTGTTTTGTTTGTATGTTTACTGATTATGATTATACAGCCATGTTTTTAAAAAAAAATCTATTAACTACTTTCCAAATTTATTTCAATGGTTAAATAAAATCATGATTTTACACAATTTGATATAACATATGAATAAAAAGTACCATATACAGTTTTAAATTTCAATAAAGGTTTTTAATTAAAAACAGAAAAAAAGGTTGGAAAACTTTTTCAGATGCTTCTATTACAGTTCTGTCGCTTCTTATTTCAGGACAAGACGTGTGTCACACACACAGACTGTGTCTTCCACTGAGACAAGAATCAGTCGGGTGATCGAAACCCGTCAGGAACAACCAACATACATACCGTCCTCAGAACAACACATGACCAGAATAACCACGGACGTGTCTCGACAGTTTGATGTTAAACCCATCCAAACCAGAGAGACACACGCTACGACAATTAAGACCGACATGGCACCTAAATATCAGCCAATAGAAATGACTATTAATGTTCCCGTACCTCCCAAATTTGTACAGGCGCTGAAGAACATTGAAACCATGGAAGGAACTAGAGTCACATTTGAAGGAGTTGTCACTGGTGAGAATTTTTTTTTATCAAATTTAATTTCATGGCATTTACTCTTACAAGTGTGTTTGTTAAATAAGTAAAGAAAATATTTCCAAGATGTATTTACTTCTTGTAAAGCCATTATAAAAATATGTTTTAATTGATATCATAAAGTTTTAAAATAAAAAAAAATCTTGTACAGGTTTTATCATTTTGGAAGCCAGTTTATTATGGCCCGACCACGTAAGTGGATCGGACATATAGTTTTACCCTTGTCCGTCCGTCCGTCCGTCCGTCCGTAACACTTTGGTTAAGTTCTTGGTTAAGGTCCATTACTCAGATATCAGATGTTGGGGGTCAATGATATTTCACCACCAGATGGGTCTTGGGTAGGGCTACACCACCCACTAGAAATTTGGTCACTGTGACCTATATTTTATGCATGAACGACTTCGGTTCAGTTCTTGGTTAAGGTCCATAACTTGGATACTAGATATTGGGGGTCAATAATATTTCACCACTAGATGTGTCTTGGGTAACATGACACCACCCAATAAAAATTAGATCACTGTGACCTATATTTTATGCATGAACGACTTCGGTTAAGTTCTTGGTTAAGGTCCATAACTTGGATACTAGATGTTGGGGGTCAATGATATTTCACCACTAGATGTGTCTTGGGTAAGGTGACATGAATGACTTTGGTTAAGTTCTTGATTCAGGTCTATATCTTGAATACTACATGTTAGGGGTCAATAATATTTCACTACTTGATGAGTCTTGGTAACATGGCACCACCCACCAGAAATAAGGTCACAGCGACCTATATTTTACACATGAACACTCTTAATTAATTTCTTGGTAAAGGTCCATATCCCAGTAAATACACATTGAGGATCAATGATATTTCAAGAACGGGAGGGCCATCCTGTGGCTCATAGACACATTATCTAGTTAGCTTTTAAATCGAAGAAATTTTAGAATGCTTAGAAATTATACTTTGATGTTATCTGTGATTAAATATGTAAGAATGGTTTGCTTGGAACTTTGGCCCAATTTATGAATTTTCTTCACTTTTGGCAAACCAGTACCTACAATCAAATTAGGGGCACTTTGCATTATGCAGTTTACCTTGTTTGGCACAAGTGGTTGGCAACAAAAGACAAACCAGATGAACCGATGACAACACAAAATAAACTGGTGCGAATCGCATAATGGAAAAAGCCATATGTATGGTATCTCTGATTAATCTTGCATCTGGTGCTGTCTGTTTAAACTTTGAACTTGATTATTGAATTCTTTCTTTTCAGGCAAACCAGAACCTACAATCAAATGGTTCCGAGAAGGGAAGGAGCTAACGGACAGAGCAGACTTTGAGATCTCCTACAAAGACAAGCGTGTCACTCTCAGTATCCCGGAGGCGTTCCCTGAAGATCAAGGCCAGTTCAAGTGTACCGCTAAGAATATTGCTGGACAGGCAACCAGTACGGCAGAGCTCGTTGTTAGAGGTAAGAGGACCAGTTTAAGTTTCTCTATAACTGCTTTAGATTTGTGATGGAACAAATTTTCATTTTCATTGGATTACTATTAATAGTAATGTTTAAATGATATTTATCTTAATTCATATGGAATGAACTTTTTGCTTTTGTTTGAATATTGAAGATTCATTTCCGCTATTGTCAAGAGATTTTTATTTTGCTTAAAATGTTTTGTTTTTACTAATGGAATAAGACAAACTTATCCAAAACTTTTCACATTTTCTTAAACCCTACATGGCAAAGCCTATTCAGTAAATGTGTAAATGTTTTAATTTACAATAATTTTTGTTATTCCAGCCTCTATGGTACCACCATCGTTTGTCCAAAGACCCCAGTCACAGACCGTCAAGGAGGGCAAGCCTGTCCGTCTGACCGTCCGTGTGGCTGGACATCCACCCCCCGAAATCACATGGTACAAAGATGGCAACAAGCTGACAAGCTCGCCAGACTTTGAGATTGTTCAGGAGGGTGATATGAGCTCCCTCTATGTTCCCGAAGTTTTCTACGAGGACGCTGGGAAATACACAGCTGAGGCCAGAAGTCCAGCAGGTCAAGCCACTTGTACAGCCAACCTTAAGGTTGAAGGTGGGTTGAAATACCAAGTTTATGATTTATACAATAGACCATAATGAGATGTTGAATAAGTGTGCAACATAACCTATAAAACAAGTTGAACTTGAAAAAATAACAATGAAAGACAGCCAGCAACTTCAATGTTACTACTTAACATGAGGATCTTATTTCATTGTAATGAACAGTAGTATGTGTTAAAATTTTAGACAAGGGACTATTAAAAGTCATGTTTATATCTATTGTAAAGAATATCATTGGAGATCTAGTAAAATTTCTATTTATAAACACTACAGTCAAACCTCGATGTGTCGAACTTGGATAATTCGAAAACTCGGTTTACTCGGAACTATTTTGAAAGTCCGGGCAAAATTCCCATAAACCCAATGCATTTTTACCTTTGATTACTCGAACTCTGATTGTTCGAAATCTCGGTTATAATTCATGAGTTATGTATGTATTTACCTTTTCTGTCATTTTTTCCTTTACACAAAATATATACTAAAAGAGGAAAAAAAATATTAATATATCTTCATTTTTCTATCAGTTCCAATGGACAAGCCTGTTCAAGAGGAAAGATTTGAACCCAAGAGAGCACCAGCAGCCCGATCAGCTCCTGAGGAGCCGACTCCAAAGGTCCGTAAACTACAGCTGCCGTCAGACTTTGTCAAGAGAGCTGAATCGCCGCGGGAACAATCACCTAGATACAGGGAGGAAATCAAAATGGAGGTCGACAGACAACCAGAATATCCCATGTATGAGAAGAGCATTAAATTACCAGCAGGAGAACCAGTTCATGTATCACCAAAACAAAGACCAAGATTTACTCAGGTAGATTATATCTGATAATTCTCTTAAAAAAGCATTAATATGGTTTTCAGTATTATTCATGGTGTGCAATATTTTATACTCCATCTTCAAAAGTAGGGGGTCTATAGTGTTGGATCTGCCATGAAGAAAAAAACTCAATGAAGTGTGAATTTCATAATGATTCCTTTAAGCAGCCTGTGCAAACGACAAAATAAAAAGCTTTTTTTAACAACAAAAATTGATACCCACAAAAATAAATGAATCCAAAGTATACAAAATTAATTTTGAATTGATGGGAGGTGGGGATGGGGCTGAGATCGTATAAGCAATATAACCTACCAAAACAATTATGCAAACACAAAAAACATACGTGTAAAATAAAGCATTCGGACAGAAAGAAAAGCAAGCAAAAAAAATGCATTAAAAGAACCCTTTATAACTGTCTTAATACCAGTGTTAGGAAATTGTATGGCAAACAAAAGTTTTAATAGCAGAAAATAGATTTTTTCAAAAATTTTCTACTTTCACTTTCAGCCTCTACAGAACAAAAGTGTCAACCAAGGAGAACCAGTTGTATTTGAGGCACGAGTCGAGGCTCAGCCCGAGGCAATTATCAAGTGGTACCGTGATGATGTCATCATCAGAAGTTCACCAGATTACCAGATCACCTACGATAACGGTGTTTGTCGTCTGGCGATTGCCGAGACCTTCCCTGAAGATTCAGGCGTGTTTAAGGTCATCGCTACCAATGCTGATGGCTCAGATACAACACAAGCTAATCTACATGTACAAAGTAAGATTTATTTGATTAACTTGAAAAATATACTGGTATATGCAGTCCAAAGTCCTTGCTGAGAAAGAAAGTAGTTGGCTAATCGCAAAAATAAAATCCCGCGAAAATAAATTCTCTTATATTTTATATATATATTATATGTACATTTAATACTCTTCTGAGACAATTGCGAATATTGAATAGCGCGAAAAAAAGATCTCTCATTTTTATAGAAATCTGCGAAAGGAGTAGAGCCACGAAGGTCCCAAATCGGCCCAAAAATTCAACTTTGATATACTTCCTTGTAATTGCTCCCATAATGTTATAAAAGTTCATATTTTATAAATTGCAATTTCTTTTGGTTTAATTGTTTATCAACAAGGAGGACAGTGAGCTAAAAATCAGTCTATTTTGTACAAAATCTCGTTTTTTGACATTTTTCATTGCCTTTCATGTATAAATTGATGAAAACGAAAATGGCCACACCTGTCGACCAAAATTATTTTGTGATAGAAATGTGTATTTTTATGTTATAAAATGATTATCAAAAAATTACGTTGGTCGACAAATGTGGCCAATACTATTTTTGACAAAATACGACTAGAAAACATTGAAAATTGGCGAAAAATTAAGAATTGTATAATTTGTGGCGTGTTTGAAATGCCAAGGCTAGACCTGTAATGTACATATTTTGTTAAATCTTCCATATATGAAAAGTTCAGATATGCCTTAACTTATTTTGGATAAATTTACGAAGAGTTGAAGTAGTTTAAAAATTAGTAAAAATACCGGGCCGATTTGAGGCATTCGTGGCTCTACTCCTTTAGCTCCCGCGAAAAAAACAACTCGTATGGTATGTGAGGTCCTTGCTAAACATTTTTGCCAGCTGTTTTGGGGCATATTGATGTTTGTTCAAATAGTGGGAAAGTTACCCTTCGTTTCAAAATAGAGACTGCTTCATGACCTTTGTACACATGTCACTGCTGTTATCGACACATATATTTCATTTCTATTAGAAAATAAATCTTTTGAAACTGAAAACTTAAATCCAAAAAAAAAAAACCCTCGTCATTGAAATTCTTTTGTTAGGAACATTTTTCTTGTGATGACATGAGTTTGTTAAGGGAAAAACAGAAATACTTGGAAAACATGATTTTTACTGGCTTCTGAATAACAAACAAATATTTGGTTATTTTTATTAAACAATGTTTAATTTTAGGATCACCAATCATGTCACCAGTGAGTGAAGCCTTCCTAGCCGACAGGGCCCCAGTCAGGGAGGAAAGAGTTCCCTCCCCTATTGAACCAGAGGCTCCCTGCTTCACACAAAGACCACAAAACCAGAAAATGAGAGAAGGAACCAATGCTGTGTTTGAATGCACTGTTACAGGCAAACCCTTCCCAGATGTATCGTGGAGAAAACGTGGATTCCCAATCAGGGTCAGCCAAAGGTTTGTGTTCGTATTTATATGCAATTATGAGTTGAAAATTAATCCCATAAAAATGGTGAACTGTAAGTGTTTGTTTGTAATTGAAATACTTAAATTACTTATGATGATATGTTTTTTATGTAAGAAATTTCGTAAAAAAATTTCAGCAATGTCTGATATTAACAGCCTCTTGATATTTAGCATGCATCATAAGGATTGGGTCCTTTATGATGAGTTCTGATTTTAAGTCTGTCACTCACCTACTTTCTGTTTAAAGAAAATCTACGATTTTTGGCAGTACAAAATGTTTACCAAAATTGTGTGTTTATTTTAGGTACAGAATTACCATTGATGACAGATCAGGAAAGATAACTCTGACTATCGTTAATTGTAAGCCAGACGATGCTGGTCAGTACACATGCACTGCTGTTAATCTGATGGGACAGACAGACGTTACAGCCACACTTATACCACCTGAAGGTAGGTAGTGTTAATAGTGAAAGTGGGAAAAAGATTTTATCTGACCCATGTACTTTGTTTAAGCTTTAAAAGTCGTGATTTAGATTTAATGTTTTTGCCACTCCCAAAAAAGTAGATCGGCATTTAACCCATCAAAAATTAGGCTTTCTAAGGTTTCAGTAACTTTTTGATGAATATAAAAATGGGCACCATATATTATTGACACATTTGTTGTTTTTTAGTTCATTCTATTTTTGTTCAAAGATCAAATTCACAATAGAATTACACAAGTTTACAAAACAATTTATTGTGCAACTAAAGAAAAGTGTTTAAAAACCAAATGAACTATTGTTTCAGAAAAAGTGGCACCACCACCACCTGCACCAAAGACGTGGCAACCAATGGCCACAGAGCAACCACTGAAACCATGGCAACAACAACCAATGGCCACAGAGCAACCACTGAAACCATGGCAACAACAACCAGAGATGACACAGAAACCATCAAGACCATGGCAACAACAGCCAGATGTTACCCAGCAACCACTGAAACCATGGCAACAACAACCAGAGATGACACAGAAACCATCAAGACCATGGCAACAACAGCCAGATGTTGCCCAGCAACCAGTGAAACCATGGCAACAACAACAAGAGATGGCACAGCCACGTAAACGATCTGACTTCTTCATACCGAGGTCAGAGAAGATTCTGGAAAGTAATATACAGTACAGATTGTCACAGGAGAGAGAGATTCCTAATGTTACATCAACACTGGTAAGATTGATAAGAGCTTTTACAGGAAAAAAATGTACAGGGGGGTCAGAACTTACCTCCCAATTTAGGGTACCACCACCAGAATTTTAATAGTCTTTGTAACATCTTTTAAGCACTTATAAACATTTTTAACCCACCATCAAGAAATAAAAATTGAAGAGAGTTTCAACCCACTTGGACATTTTTTGCTGGAAAAGCCCTAAGTAATTTGACTGAATTTCACAATGTTAAGATAGGTGTCATAGTAATGTAAATGATGAAAGTTAGCAGGGAAAATATTTTTCATAACTGTTTTCTCAGCAAGCACCAATCACAGCCTTTTGATATTTGCTATACAGCAGCAGCATGGAGTCCTATATCATGGATTTCAAATTCAGGTCTGTTGTTAATCCATTGCTGTTAAATGAAATCCAGCTCTTTTTGACCTTGACAAATTCTATCATACTATTTTCATTTATCTTTAAGGAATTTACTCCAACTGGATTTGAGCAGTCTCTCAGAGAGAAACAATTCTACAAAGATGGACGCATCAAATTCTCAAGTGAGACAGAAACTTCAGAGTATGAATCTGATGCTACAACTGACAGATTACAACCTAGTGCACCTGCTCCACCAAAAATAGTGCAAACTCTGAAAGACTTTAGACTTATGGAAGGATCTGATGCCACATTTGTGTGCCGCATTACAGGCCGCCCACGACCCAAGGTGGCTTGGTATAGAAATGGACAAAGAATCAAACGTACAAATCGTTACGAGATGAAATACACCAAGGATGGCTACTGTACCCTGAGAATCAGAATGGCCCTGCCTGAAGATGCCGGACATTACACAGTTCTGGCCGTTAATTCCTCTGGAAAGGACACCTGCTCTAGTGAATTATATGTGGATAGTGTGGGTAACATTGATTCCACATCATTTGTTGGAAAGGAAGCCTTAGACAAAATACTCGGAGTGTAAGTATTGATACAAACTGTTTAAATGATTTAAATACATGTATTTTTTAAAAATTTGTATGAACATGTAATATTGAAGGATTTTTCCACTGTCATAAGATTTGTAATCAGAATGCATGTATGAAGAAAATAAAACCTTTTTCTTGGTGATATTGTAGTAACCTATAGTATGGTAAATTCGTATTGACTTTAAAAAGCATCCATATTTTTCTAACATCAATCATTCTGACACATCTGTAAAAAAGTCTTATAATTTTACGATTTAATTTTTCAGAGACAAAGACAAGCGAAAGGTCCCTGAAGAAGAAGGAGGTATCATGGAGGCCTTGTCTAGACCCCTGTTTAAGAAAGTCCCCGAGGATCGTGAGGTCCGAGAGGGTAACACTGTTAGATTTGACACGCTAGTCTCAGGACGTCCCGTGCCAGAGTTGACCTGGTACAGAGATGATGTTCAGGTTCACAACGATGATCAGCATAAGGTAATGTGAAAACACACCTCAAAGTTCTTATACCCTAGCTTCAGTAGTTTAACCTATGTCTGTAGTTTGGTATTCTATAGTTTTGTCATAATCTTTTTGTCATTTGTATTTTGCATATTTTAATAAAGAAAGTAGGGTATTACTAGAAGACATTGACTCACAGATTCATGTTGATATTTTGAACATGGTGTCTTTATTTGAAATAAAGTACAGCATATCATATACTTTAAAATATCTTGATAAATACAGAAAAAAATGTTTCTGTTTTTGTAAATTTTCGATGTGCTTTTAACTTTAGTTCTTGCTTTACATTTTGAAATTTATTTTTCAGATCGTTGTAAATGAGGATGGAGTTAACTCCCTTATTATCTTGGCTGCCACCAGACGAGATGCTGGACACTACACATGTATTGCCAGGAATAAGGCTGGAGAGAACTCATTCACACTGGAACTCAGAATTCTAGGTTAGTAAAAGATAGATTTCATATATCTGAATAGAAATGTTTACTTTGTGCAATTTTGTGTTCTCAGAGCTTAATATAAATGGGGTGGTGTCTGAAAAATAAAAACCTGTCAAACCACTAAAAATTCCTATTGCAAATTAGGAAAATGGCCAAAAGCAAAATTGTCAATATTTTATCAATTTTGTCTGATGATTCTCATGTTGTCTGTGAACTTCTTCAAGGTTTTCTTATAGAAACTGATATATTGTTGCTTTGAAGCTATCAATTTTAAAAGTTTTGATTTAAAATGCCTTAAAGAATAAGCATTCAAACCTATGAGCAAAAAAATATATGAACTCGGATGCATTGTGTCCATCAGGGTTGTCAATTATCATTGAAAACTGGACAATCCTTGAATTTCATTTTGAAGGTCCTTGTAAAAGACAATAAATTTCAATAGATTTGGAAATATCTTTTTATAAAAACCTGAATTTGATACACCCTTGAATATTCCTGAAAAAGAGAGAGAGTAAAGAAAAAAACCCATGATCTTTTGTAAAACCAAAATTTCTTCTAATTTCATTCATGTTGAGATTTACTTTCATTTGTCATTACAGAAAAAGAACAGATGCAGACTCCCAGATTTGTTGAGAGGATTCAGAACTTCACAATCCGTGAAGGTCAACCAGTGACCTTGAGATGTCAGGTGATCGGTATACCACAGCCAATGATCAGCTGGCAAAAGGACAATAAAATGTTGATTCCTAACAAACCATACAGGTAAGGTTATTGAAAATAGATGATAAAGAGACACAGATTAAGTCTATGCAACACAACCAACATAAAGAAACAGCAATTTAAACAAGAGGCTCCCAGGAGCCTGAATCGCTCACCTGGTCTGGATGTCAACCATATGAATACTTTTGTAGAGCTAAATGAGCTGAACATTTAAGCAAGCAACAGCTTTTCTCTATCTGCAATAGTTTTCATTCTATAGGCCAAAAACATTATTTTTCGCCTTTAAGGGGCTGTAATCCCTACAAGGGGTCATCTGACAACTTCAACCCTATGGAGACTTTTGTAGAGCTAAATGAGCTGAACATTTAAGCAAGCAACAGCTTTCCTCTATCTGCAATAGTTTTCATTCTATAGGCCAAAAACACTATTTTTCGCCTTTAAGGGGCTGTAACCCCTATAAGGGGTCATCTGACAACTTTGACCCTATGGAGACTTTTAAAGAGCTATATAAGCTGAACATTTAAACAAGCAACAGCTTTTCTCTAACTGCAATAGTTTTCATTCTACAGGCCAAAAACACTATTTTTCGCCTTTAAGGGGCTGTAACCCCTATAAGGAGTCATCTGACAACTTCGATCCTATGGAGACTTTTGTAGAGCTATATAAGCTGAACATTTAAGCAAGCAACAGCTTTCCTCTATCTGCAATAGATTTTATTCTATAGGCCAAAAACACTATTTTTTGCCTTTAAGGGGCCGAAACCCCTATAAGGGGTCATCTGACAACTTCGAACCTATGGAGAATTTTGTAGAGCTATATAAGCTGAACATTTAAGCAAGCAACAGCTTTCCTCTATCTGCAATAGATTTCATTCTATAGGCCAAAAACACTATTTTTCGCCTTTAAGGGGCTGAAACCCCTATAAGGGGTCATCTGACAACTTTGACCCTATGAATACTTTTGTAGAGCTAAATGAGCTGAACATTTAAGCAAGCAACAGCTTTTCTCTATCTGCAATAGTTTTCATTCTATAGGCCAAAAACATTATTTTTCGCCTTTAAGGGGCTGTAATCCCTACAAGGGGTCATCTGACAACTTCGACCCTATGGAGAATTTTGTAGGGCTAAATGAGCTGAACATTTAAGCAAGCAACAGCTTTTCTCTATCTGTCATAGTTTTCATTCTATAAGCCAAAGACATGAAAAAATGCTATTTTTCACCTTTAAGGGGCCGTAACTCCTATAAGGGGTCATCTGACAACTTCGACTCTATGAAGACTTTTGTAGAGCTTTTGATGCTGAAGCAGTAGCGTGGCATCAGATTTCATCTATCTCTTATACTTTTTGATTTACAAGCCAAAAACAGTAGTCTGACCCCCATGGTCTATTTTTAGTAACGGCGGCCATGTTGTTTAGACGGCGGTCACCATTTGTGCAATCTTGGTAGAGGACATCCCATAGATGAAGTGTGCAAAGTTTCAAAGCAATCCCTTCAGTGGTTTCGGAGGAGAAGATTTTCAAAGAAAAGTTAACGACGACGACGGACGACGACGACGACGGACGACGACGACGACGGACGCCAAGTGATGGCAATAGCTCACATGGACCTTTGGTCCAGGTGAGCTAAAAATCAGCCATCAGTCTTTTTTTTTCTTTTTTTTTTTTTCATTTTTACAAAATTTTATTTTACTATAGCTGTCAGTCTTCACCATGACCATAGGTTTCTGCTTGTTGTCTAGCGTCAGCAAGAAATTTCAAGGTTGATTTTAAGTCGGCTGCAACTTGATGCAAGCAACATACATGTAAAGAATCCACTTTGCGCTATCTGTCGTCTTTAGGTGTCGTGGGGCATCCCAAAAATTTCCATCACAGTATTCCAGGCAACTTCAAGTCATAGTCTTTTAATATTGGGCATGAAGCTTTCTCCTTTGGTACTTTATGGTGTAAACTCATTTACTTCCTGTTTACCAAATATTTTAAGACATATGTGATTTTAATTCTAAATGTACGACTTGTGAGGGGGAGGACAGGGGGGTACCCTATCCCCGCTTCCCTCCCCCTTAACCCCCACTTCCCGCCCCCTCAACCCCTGTACCCCCGTCCCCCCTGTCCTCCCCCTCACTTGTTTTAGCTGAAGAAAAATTAATCATGTTTTTTTTCTTTCTAGAATTGAGACTGAAGGTGGTAGATCTACCTTGACCATTGATGCAGTTACTCCACAAGACTCAGCCTGGTTCCAGTGTTCAGCTGCTAATGTAGCAGGAACAGCCTCCACCAGGGGAAAACTGGTCGTCAAACGTAAGTTGAACATACAGTTGTATCACACCGCCTGGTTCCAATGTTCAGCTGCTAATGTAGCAGGAACAGCCTCAACAAGGGGAAACTGGTCGTCAAACGTAAGTTGAACATACAGTCAGCCTGGTTCCAATGTTCTGCTGCTAATGTAGCAGGAACAGCCTCCACCAGAGGAAAACTGGTCGTCAAACGTAAGTTGAACATACAGTCAGCCTGGTTCCAATGTTCTGCTGCTAATGTAGCAGGAACAGCCTCCACCAGAGGAAAACTGGTCGTCAAACGTAAGTTGAACAAATCCCTCATTACTTGCTCAACAAAAAGCTGATTGGTAAAATCAGAATAAGCAATTGTGTTTAGCTCATTCCAAATACATACATGTGCATTATATAATTATTGTTAACAGCACTTTCATAAATAATACATTGTACATAATGACAAAATTACATTGTAAAAAAATGTATATTTTATTGCACATTGAACCATGTTTAAATTCTGTTGTAAATAAAGATATTATTGGTCATGCATGCCAGTTCAAAATATACAATGAAAAAAACAGATACATGTAGTTCAAGGTTTACACAGGTTTTACTGTATAATTGTTTAAAAGTTATGAACATTAGATAATAATTTTAATAAGATAGTGTAAAAATGTGGAAATTTTCGTTTAATGTGCCATCACAAATTATCCTGCACACGAATTATTTATTCTTTGAGTATAGAAATTGAATAATCAGAAAAAATTTTCCCCATTCAAATGTTTCTTTTAACAAAAATGCAAGATATCACCTCATTAAAATTTTAATGTTTACATTACTAGAAATTAACGATATGACAAGTACAAGAAATCGATCCAGTAATTGGTTGTCTGTTTTTATTTAGCTGAAGCTAAGAAGCCTGAGCCAAAGAAGAAGATCACCATACAGAAGAAGCAAGTCTCACCCGTCAAAGAGGTTCCAGAGCCTGCTCCTAAACCTGTGGTACTTAGACCCACACCCAAACAACAGGCCCCTGGACCGAGAACAGATTCTCCACCGTAAGTAGCAAATGTACCCCCAATTCTGTGGTGCTTAGACCCACACCCAAACAACAGGCCCCTGGACCGAGAACAGATTCTCCTCCGTAAGTAAAAAATATACCCTCAGTTCTGTGGTGCTTAGACCCACACCCAAACAACAGGCCCCTGGACCGAGAACAGATTCACCTCCGTAAGTAACTAATGTACACCCAATTCTGTGGTGCTTCGACCCCTGGCCCAAGAACTGACTCACACCCAAATTAAACAACATGCTCTTTGACCAAGAACTGATTCATTTCCGTCAGTAACAAATGTACCCCTTGATTTGTGATATTGTAACAAATCTTCACAGCACTTTTAATTATTGGTAGTTAATAAAGGAGGATCCCAGTGGATCTGGCGATATATCCCAGTGGATATCATAAATACAGGGCAATAAATATAATATTAATACATGCAGAAAAAATATGATGTAGTTCTATTAGATAGTTTGTCAACTTTCTTTCATTTGTTATATACTGTATGCTATGCCATAACTAAATGTATAGTCCAGTTGAATGTTTTCTTTGCATATTCCTGCATTGACTTTTTTAAGTCAATGTTGGAAGTTTGGGGTTTGACTTCGATGACCTTTATAAGTAGATATACCTTTTGTTATGAATGTATATAAAACAGAACTTACTCATAAAGTTTTAAAAGCTCCAGTCCTAGACAAGCTCTTTCAACTGTTTCCTATTCTTTACTGAAATAAAATTGTGGACATTATTTTCTTTTTACCCTGTAGACATTACAACATCCAAAAAGAGGGCTTTGTTCAGCAGATATCTTATGTCACAGAGGGTGCTAGTGCTACTCTTAGACTGGTCCCTGATGAAGAAGCCAGGAGGTTACTATCATTTCTGGGCATGGTGTGAAACCCAGCTCTGTTGTCGTCTGCTGACTTGATATTGTTTGCATGGTCGTTTATTTTATTTTGGTCATGACATGTTTTGCCCAATTGATGTTTAGTTCAGTTGATTGAACATGTTTGAATGCATTATTTTTGTTTTGTTTTATTGACTTTTTAGTTGAAGTTTATTTTATTTCTAGACTTGTATGTTTTTGAATGTTCTCCAAGTTTTGAAATGTTTGAACACCTAGCATGTTTATTGAGATCTTTTCCCAGGCCTTCACATTAAATAGATACATGTAATAGAAAACACAGGCGACTATCTAGTTTATTTAAAGTTTGAACTTCTGATTTGCTAGAAATAAAATCTTAACAACTTGAATTCACAGACATAGATTTTAAATGAGTTTTTGAAATTTATAGAAATGAAATCTTAACATAGTTACAAAAGCATGTTTAGAGCTATGAAAAGTTAGGATTTAAAAAAATAGGTTTAGATTAGTGAATGAATACTTGATTTGAATTTGTATGCTGTTGAATAAATTAAAAATACTAGCACACACTGTTCACATAATTTTACTTTATATAAATATGATATAAAATGTTAATAATGGTAAATTGTTGAATAGAATAAAATGTATTTAAAATTTGTTACATAAAGTTTTCATTCTGAAAAAAAAAAAAAAAAATTAAAGATTATTATCTAAATGTAATCTTGTAAGATTTGGAATTATTTTAAAATAAAAATTTAGATATATTCTAAACAATTTGAAGGAAAGAGAGAAAGGCATTTACAAGTATTCATTGAAATAAGAAAAAATAAATACATATTTTAGATTAATGAGTGATGCAGAGGAACCAATGGAAACTGCTCCATCTGTAGAACAGGTGGCGCCACCTAGGCCTCCGCCTCCAACGCCAGCCACAATGTCGGCTGAATCGTCACCGATACCTAAACGCAGAAGGTTAGCAAGTCTATTCACAATAATAGACCTAGTTTTTTATCTGACATTCAAATGTATTTTCTGAGAGAAAAAAAGTTATATTCATTGAAAACAAGCTATGATAAAAAGAGAAAAACTGTTATGGACAGGGCCTTTCGAAAACTCATAAAAAGTGTTGTTGATATATATAGAATGGAAGCTTATATCTACCCCAATGTGTGAATTTTTGGTTCAGTGAATATATTACACACATATATTGCCATTTGACATTTATTTGACTCCCAATTTTATTTTGTGTGTGTGTTTTCCCAATTTGCATGAATGTACAAAATCACTTGTAAATTTAAGATGTTTCTTTTTTTTTGTATTTAAGAACATTAAGTTAAAACTAATGTACCAGTGCATTTTATTAAGACAACTATACATGTATTTTCTTCTTGGTTGTAAGTAAGATATTTTGATTTGAAGTTAAAAAGTATGAAGTTTGTTATATTCATTCACGAATGAGTGAAATAATAACACAAAAACCAAAAACTTTTAGATATATAGATAAATGGATTCAATTACATTATTTTAAGTGTAATATTACTTGTATTCAGTTTTCCCATAATACTTTGTTTCTGTCTGAATAGACTGGGGGCGGTTCCTCCACCAAAACAAGCTCCGCCCACTAGAGCTCCAAGACCACAAGCTCCACCCACTCAGCCAGAACAACCAATGGAAGTTGAGGAGGATGTTCTGCCACAGTCAGTGTCTGATGCCAAGAGGATGTTTGAGACACCTGAAGAAGTCATGCCACCAAGGAAAGTGGCTCCTGTTGAGAAACCTAAACCTAAGATGCCACAACAGAAACCCATCAAGAGAAAAACACCTCAGAAACCTGGAAGTCCTCCAAGGTTATTGCATGGATGATTTAAATGCATGTGTTTACCAAACAGAAAATCTAGTGTTTAAAATGACGAGATTTTTTTCCTTAAGAAGAGTTGGTACTTTTAGATCTTGACAAGGAGCTTCTCCTTTGCATGCATTGATAGGGAGTGGGAAGTTGTACAAATCAAGGCAAACTGATTTATTGAATAATTACTACATTGTACTTCAAAACAACCTTATCTTTATGTTACAATTTGATACAAGAGAATGCTATCTACCAAGAAAACATTTACCACATCTTTGAATGGAGAAAATTATTCCTTTCTATAAATTGATTAATTTTCGTTCTTAGCTATGAGATAGAACCAGTTGGCCCTGTTCAGGAAATCAGTTATGCCTCAGAAACAGAATCAGGCTATCTCCGTCTGGTATCAGAGGATGAGTTGGACATGCCAAGGAAGACAGTTCCAACACAGAAACCAGTACCAGTCAAGAAACCAGCAGACAGAAAACCAGTTCCTGAAGAACAACTGGTACCTGAAAAGAAACCAGTTCAAAAATGGCAGCCACAAACACCACAGGAAAAACCTGCCAAGAAAAGGGTCAAACTTCCATCTCCTCCAAGGTCATTACCCATAGTGCAACAATGCGTGTTGAGGATAGCATTTTTTCATTATTTGATACAAACCATTTCTCTTCAATGAAGAACTACAATAACATGTCAAAAAAGACAATTTTCATCTTTCCGTTTTGGTTGTCTTATAAAATAAGAAATAGTCCATGTATTCTTAATAAAAAATTACATTACAAAAACAAGTGGGTCGTTGTGTAGGATTCTTTGTTAGCAACATATCTTGTTCTGATTTTAGTAAAAATCCTTTTAGTGCATGTTTTCTGAATTATTTTCTTGTTTTGAAGTTGAACTTTATTTTATTATCAGCTATGAGATAGAGAGAGAAGGACCTGTACAGCTGATCAGCTATGCTTCTGATACGGAATCTGGATATTTACGTCTCGTGTCGGAGGACGAGCTTGAGAGACAAAGGTGGGCAAAACTGCATGGCCTGGTCTGTCTGTCTGTGTCTGCATGGGAATTGATTTCTGTTGAGAAGAAAAAAAATATAATTTTAATTGATGATTATATATAAGAATTTTCTAGTGAACTATTGTGTTCAATTCTTTTATGAAATAAAAGATGTCAAATAGCTTTAAAATTTTCAAAGTTGGTCTTCCTACTTCGAAGTAAAAGAATCTCCTGGCATTGACTAGTTATTAAGCATTCTAGAAATAATTGTTTTCAACAAAACATTTGTTTAAGGTAATCATTTCATCTTTATTATAATAGGCCAATAGATCTTGAGAGATCTGCTCCATATGAGGACCAACCTGAAGATGAAAGGTTCATTCATTTATTCATATTTCTGTCTAGCTTTTTAACAAGGATTAGTTATGAATGACATGTGACACCATTGGCATGCTGGATAGTTTTAATTTAGGTCAAAACAGAAATAACAAAGAATGTAAATGTAAATACATGTAGCTGTGTCTAAGGCATTCAAATTTTGTTTTGGCTCACTAATTCTAGAGCTTTATTACAATGTTTACACTCGTTTCTTCATAAAAACTTTCAGAACTGTCCATAAGACTGAAAAGAGATTGTTCTTGGATGCACCCAAGATGCCAAGACTAGCACCAAAACCAGTCAGATTTATTAAGAGGCAAGAGATCGAGGAAACCAGGCTATCTAAAGCCACTTCTCTGCCTCCTGAAATCAAACCAAAGCCAGCTCTTAAAAAACCATCAACTGGTCCCTCGACAAAACCTAAACCTGTTGTCAGGATACAGGCACCTGAAAGTTACACTGACTCTGATAGGTCAGTTACATTTGAGAAAAACATGTTTTGATGTGGTCCCTACTTGCTGTGTTTTATCCTTTGAAATGGTCCCTGTTGCTGTGAGATTTTATTCTTTGAAATGGTCCCTACTTTATACTGTGTTTGAAAAGTCCTGTTGCAGGCTGGTTAGAAACAATCGTGATTAAAAAAAGTGCATGTTGGTTCTTTCTTGGTTTTGCAATAGATGATCGTAAAAAAAATGACTAAACCTCTTACAGTTTACTTGAATGTGGTCCCTACTTGCTGTGTTTTATCCTTTGAAATGGTCCCATTTGCTGTGAGATTTTATTCTTTGAAATGGTCCCTACTTTTAACTGTGTTTGAAAAGTCCTGTTGCAGGCTGGTTAGAAACAATCCTGATTAAAAAAAGTGCATGTTGGTTCTTTCTTTGTTTTGCAATGGATGATCATAAAAATGACTAAACCTCTTACAGTTTGCTTGAATCACCCTGAAAAATTTCTTCTAATGAGTTAAAACAAGATTACTAATAAAATGTTGTTTTCCTGCATGGATACCAGAATTTATGACTTATGAATTTATTCCTTAACAACATTGGTAGATGATATGTGCATCCATGTCCTAAAATTCTGATGGATCTTTCAATAGATGCCAAAAAGAACATAAACCTGATGCA
This sequence comes from Arcuatula senhousia, assembly GCA_963971305.1. NCBI lineage: Eukaryota > Metazoa > Mollusca > Bivalvia > Mytilida > Mytilidae > Arcuatula > Arcuatula senhousia. The sequence continues at coordinate 2,925,892 of OZ020317.1, read as the reverse complement.
TGTGTCATTGCTTTCTGTGATATCCTTATTGAAAAATCTTCCTAGTTGATGCAAAGCAAATATCATTAATTTAAAGATCAGTACATCTTACTTCTTTAAAAATTCAATGATTAATTTTTATGTACTTTATCCAATTAAACTAGAATGGAATGACATCTTTAATAACAGAAAGATTTCTTATCTTTATGCAGACTTTTTAAGTTCATTTGATTGTTTTCACATTTATGGGATTCTGTCTATTTTTTGTGTGCAATCTCTTTGTTTCTTTCTCTGCAAACTTTTAAAACTGTTCCCACAATGCATTGCAGTCATTATGAGATCCAGGAAACTGGTCCAGTTCAGGAGATACACTATGTCTCAGACACTGAAATGGGAACCCTTAGACTGGTTCACTCCACTGATGACGAGGCAGGAAGGTACGAGAAAGGCATGCTGTAAAATGTGTGATAGGCATGATGTTAAGGATAACAAAATATCATAGACATACTGTAAAACATGGACTAGCATAGCAGAATAGTAGTATTTTGTAAAAATAAGACTTTTGGTTAATTTTCTATTTATATATTCAGTTTTTGAATATAAATAAGAAGCATGGATAGATCAATTACAGATTTATTTGTTTTTCATTTGTAGTTCATGAACATTTTCTGTTTTAGAAAAATTACATGTATACATTTGTATACACACAGCACTTCATAGTAAATCTATTATGCATTATTGAACTACTAGTAACAAATATATATTTTAGAAATTATTAACACAATTTACATAAGAATTATACATAAATATGATGGGAGTCATATCAATCACTCTACCTATATGGTTATGACCTTTGACCTTGATGTTTACAGATATGATGATCTGAGACCACCATATCAACCACAGATTCCTATATCTCTACAGACTAAATATGAACAGTTCAGGTGAATTATCTCCCTTAGCATAAACCCCCCCCCTTTTTGAGTATCCTGTGACAGGTGTAGCAAACTTCATTGCCTTGATGGTTTTAATCTTGGTTTTGAAAAGGTGGATTATTTCTTAAAGATGTGGGTGTGATCTCGTAAAAAAGTCAGGATATTTTGATGTTATTTTTAATAGAGAAAGTTGTAACAAATATTGCAAAAGTAAATTAGTTTTAACATGATAGTTTTTAAAGCAGGGTGATCTAGACATTTGTTTGAACATACTCTTTTAGATTTTCTTTTAATTCTTTAATAGAATCTTGTTTTTATTTTTTATCCCCTTCTTTTAGTATAACTTAATATGCATCTTGCACAAATATGGTTGCATTATTGCACATTTTCTGTAAGTTATCATATATTGTACAGATTTTAAGTTATGACTTCTAGGTTTTCGTTTCTTTTTTTCTACTTTTTCATACATAAACCTTTTGTAGAACTAGATTTATATAGTCAATATTTATTTTACTGTAGATATAACAAACCACTGTCTCCCAGGGAGAAAAAGAGAGCCAAGAAACCTTCTCCACCCAAGGAGACTCAACCAAGGTCTGAATTATCTCCCATTTGTGTTCTACAAATTGTCTCCCTTGATCTAAATTTTATGTCAAAAATCATGCATGTTCTAATGATAAACAAACAAGAAGAATAAGAATTTCCTTCTGCATGGTTTGAAAATATTTCAGAAATATTTAGATATGCCAGATATTTTAATTTAAAGAAAAAGAAATAAAGCATGACCAAAATTTTCGATCTTTATGAAGCCGCCCATAATTGGACAACAAATCATATGCTATGGCTCCATTTATTGATAAATAAAAACTGCCCTTGAATTAGTTACACAGTAGATGTTGTCTGTTATTAACACGTTTTCTTCTTATTTTGAGTTACAAAGATAGAAGCTTTCATGGTATAGTTAGAATTTTCTTTTATGTTGTATCTAACAATTTTGTAGAGGAGAGGATTATCCTCCATGGACTGTTACCAGGGATACCAAAATTGACCAATCAGTATCCGTTACTGGTAAACACAGGAAACCTGTGCCTAGCGATAAAACATATCAGACTTCAGTGTCTGTGACAAGATCACCCGATGAAGAAAAACACAAGCCAAAACAAGACTCATATCCACCGTGGGCCTCAAAAGAGACCGAGGTCGACAGGAAAACTGTTGTAACTAAGGAACGGAAAGGACCTAAGCCTTTTGATAAGACTTATGAAGTTTCGATAGTTGCACAGCGAGATGAACAAAAAAGACAACCCCAAGAGGAATATTATCCTCCATGGGTTCAAGATACCACAATAACAAGGTCAGTCACTGTAACAGGAGAGAAATGGGGTCAAAGGTCTTCTGGACAGACATATGAAACTTCCATGATTGTAGAAGGTCAAGGTCGTCCTGATGACATTGATTCTAGTAGACCCACTATAACATTCCCTCAATGGGTCAAGGACAAAAAGACATCGAAAACTACAGTTATAACTGGCCAACAGAAAGGTCCTAAGCCTTTTGATAAAACATACCAAGTATCTGTACAAGTACCTCAACAACCTGGTGAGGATAAGAGAAAACCCAAGCCAAAGGTCACTGACCTTCCATGGGTCAAGGACACAGAGAAAAAGCAGTCTATTTCAATTACTGAAGATGGGGTAGAATTACCAGAGGTCACAGATGAGACTTCTGAGGTGTCTGTAAAACCATCTGATGTCAAGAAAAAACCTGATGATGGTCTTCCCCCTTGGGTAAGGGAAACAGAATGGGAAAGAACAACCACTGTTACTGTAGAGGGCAGGACTGTTCAGCAGACGCCTGACCAGACTTACCAGACTTCAATATCAGTAGATAGGAAACCAGATGATACTAGTGACCTCCCTTGGGTCAAGGACACTGTTACTGTAGAGGGCAGGATTGCTCAGCAGACTCCTGACCAGACTTACCAGACTTCGGTATCAGTAGATAGGAAACCAGACGATAGAAGTGATCTCCCCTGGGTCAAGGACACTGTTACTGTAGAGGGCAGGATTGCTCAGCAGACTCCTGACCAGACTTACCAGACTTCGGTATCAGTAGATAGGAAACCAGACGATAGAAGTGATCTCCCCTGGGTCAAGGACACTCAGGTTGATAGGAAAGTAACAGTTATCAAAGATAAACCAACAGATAAACAATATAAAACTTTAGTATTATTGGAGAAAAAAACAGAAACTCCTAAGAAAAAGCCTGCTGTGCCTCAAAAGCCAAAAGTCCAGTATCCTAAGTGGATGAAAAATACTGAACAAACGACAACCACCTCTGTTACAGCCTATGGGAGACAAGAGAGACCAAAAGACCAGACCTATGAGACCAGTCTTACTGTTGAAAAGACTGGGAAAGAACCACTTGACAAACAACCAAAACAAACAATCAAAACTGAAAAGACATTGGAAGTCTATCCAGGACCTCTTCAAAAAGGGGTCATACTGGCAGAGAAAAAACTATCGAAACCAATCCCACCTGCAAAACCAACAAAGCCAACAAAAACTTCTGATGCAGGGACGAGAGTTATGCCTGCGGAGAAGCCAGTGGGAATTGGTATACACCAAACAGACATTACCACACGTACTGTTCATGAGAAATTTCCTACAGTTCCAACAAAACTTGTCATACCAGTAGAGGAACTAAAACTGAGAGTCCCGGAGAGAGAAACTACTGTAGTTCAAACTCCATATCCCCTATATGAGGAGGATTTCATCATGTTGGAGGCGGTGTTTGCATCACCATGGAAACCAACAACTGATACTGTCAGTCAAGCTGTTATCAGACTAGAACAGAAACCAATGAGGTTAGAAAACCAGTTTGTATCTGGTTTCCTGTTTGTGCTGGTTTCCTGCTTATCGATTGATGCATCCCTAGCTTGTCTCAATGTATTGTCAAGCTTTAGAACTGTTGGATTATATGTTTTGAGGAATTGCTTAAAATGATACGGAATAATTTACAATGCCAGTGGTGTGAATTGAAGTGGATTTGAAGAATTGAAATTGCATCCAAGCAGATTGTGCTAAAAGTGGCTGGAGTTCTGCAGTTTGAAATAAATTGTTGATTTTCAAATATTAATCAAATAAAAGATGTGTTGTCCCTTGTATATAATCTGTTATTGTTTTGATCTGTGATGGCATGTGTTTAATTCATTATTCATCATTTATTTTCTTTCAGGTGTCATCTTTTAAGTGAACTTATATGCTTCATGATTAAAATAACAATGAATAAACTTTCAGAAATACAATTTATTCAAGTTGAAATTACACATTTTGATCTTGTCCTTTTAAATTTGATTATTTGAAGAGAAAATATTGATAATTTTTAAAATATTTTTTTACAGACCTCAATTTAAGATCAGGACTCCTACCATTAAGAAGATACTGCCCAGGTTGGATGATGTGTTTCCGTCTTTTTTTATATCCTATCTTCAAATTTCTTATAGGACCTTTTCTTCTCCATTCCAAAAATCTGAATTTGTATTTTTATCCTCCCTAGGTTTTGACTGAACTCTTTACATTTCTACATTCTGTTATTATGTTGTCAAATATGAATTTTCTGTATTCAGACCATTGTATGAAACCAGTTTCAGTGACCTGTCCTCAGGGAAAATGCCCCGTCACTGTGAAGTCTTGGCTTCAGAAAAGATGTGTCTTTTTTTCCTCTGTACATCCTTATCATCATCTTTGCATGTTTGTTGATGTTGTTAGCTTTCTTTAAGCTTCGCTTCTTTGGTTTTGAAAACAAAGTTTTAAGATTTGTTTAAAGTATTGGGTAATTATGTCTTCATGTTATGGGTCAGACTATTTTTTACTAGGAAAATATTTTTTTCAGAATTTATATTTTTTTACTTGTAGTATTCATTTCATGAGAATTATTTGTAAAACTTTATAATTTAGTTTCTTCTAAAACTGCAGGATTTTTTTTTTTACCAAATTTGAAAGACTTTAATTAAAATTCCTTAATAAAAACTATTATATTATCTTCCATTGCAGAGATCTCGACAGAGAAAGTGCAGTCCGTGAATTCATCCGCCGCGAGGGCGAGACCCCCGCTGAGGAGGACCTCTACAACAAAGAGAAACAACGACCACCAAAATTCAAGACACCTCTGAAAGACTTGACCAATCTTAAAGAGAATGACAAAGCTCACTTTGAATGCAAGTTGGCACCATATGGTGATCCCACCATGAAGATTGAATGGTTTAAAGATGGCGAACCCCTCCATCATGGTATGTTATTCTTTAAATCCTTTTGTTGACTTATATTTTATGATTTTGAATGACAAGTTCCAGAGATAGTTAAGATCTTTTTTAACTACTCATCTATGAAAGTAGGGGGCCATACAGTGTTCCATTTCACTTGTTTGTCCATCCCTTTGTCCATCGGTCCCAAATTGATATTGCAAAATGGGGCATTGTGTCTTTCGGGCATATTCTTGTTCTATGAATTTTTTGAAAAGGGTTGTCAATATTTAACTATGAAAAGTAAATTAATGGATTTCCTGTTAATTTTGTTTCTTAAGGTCACTTGGTAATTTCCAATACTTGATATTCCCAATTCAAATTTTTATTTGTTACATAAATGGATGGACACATTAGCTTAGCATCTACAATTGAAATTACTCAGCATTTATTGACATCTTTATTATGTATCACTTTTTGTTTTTTAGGTCACAGATTCAAGCCTCTTTATGACTTTGGATTTGTTGTCCTTGACATTAAATATGTCTTCCCTGAGGATTCTGGGACATACACATGTAAAGCAACGAATCAGTATGGAGAGGACGAAGTGTCATGTGTTGTCAAGGTCAAAGGTTAGTAGGGTCAAACATATCAAAGGTCAATAAAATTGAATTTAAGTTGTTTATTTTCCATTTTAGGAATGACTTTCTTTCACTGTATCTATATCTATAAAATTGTAGAATGATTGTTTAACATTATTTAATTTTTGTATCAGTTTTCTCAGCAATCACTTATCACAGCCTCTTGATATTTGGTTTACAACATCAGGGTGGGGTCCCATAACGTGGGATTCAATTTCAGGTCTCTTGCTCACCTACTTCCTGTTAACAAAATCCTGCCATTTTTGTCTTTGACAGATTTTGATTATTATGTTTCATATTTTCAGGCAAGAGGGCTGTGATTTCTGACACACAGTTGCCAGGAGAGGGAGCCATTAAACTACAAGAAATGGAAGACCATTGGAGAACGTAAGTTTGAAAAGACTAGAATCTAATCCAATGGGTTTTTAGGTTATATTAGTGACTTTGCAGGGACTATCAAAGTCTCGCTATGTGTTATTGGTTGTCATGCCCATGACACACCACCTCCAGTGTTGGCTGCTCCAGAGTATCCTTTGTTGTCACTGGATCAGTGCTCGCCTTGCACCGCTTGGAGTTACTGGTCAGAATCTGCAAGACAAAAGACTAGAAACTTTATGATTTTATCACATACATAAATTCCCAAATCATGTGTTGAAGGAATATATCAATGTGTTTTTAGAGAATAACCATTTTGAAGTTTGATAGCGTCACTTGGAGACACAAATTAGAAAGTTTTTAAATTTAATTATAATATGTAACCATTTGCTTACTTTTATATGCATGCATTTTAAATGAAAAATAAATTTAAAATACACTGAAAATTACAAAAAGTATAAGTGGTAGTTTTAGAATTTTAAGAATACTGATTTCAAGCAAATAACAGCATCACATGTTCAACAAGATGGATTCAACCATGATATGTTTTTTAAACATCTCCAATTTATTGACAAATGCAAAGAGGTACCATTGGGGCATTCAAACGTCAAAAGTCCAAAGGTGAAAAGACAAAACCAGTTATCAGAAACAAAAGCAGCACACAGAAACAGACAACATATAAACATATAAAAAACAAATACAACTGAACAGCAATCAACAACGAGAACTCAAGTTGTAACAACAGTGAACACAATATATTGATGCAATTAACTTGAACAGCAATGAACAACAAGATATCAAGTCATAACGACAGTGTCATCGAACTCAATATATTGATGTAATAAATTTTATTTTTCAGTCCAATGATCCTTGATGAACAGGAACTGACAGAACCTGTCAAGAAACGCTACCCACCATCAATTGACCTGAAACCTGAACCACTAGAGGTCGCAGAGGGAGAACAGGCTAAGTTCATGGTTAAAGTGAGCGGCTTTCCCCGACCCAGGGTCACCTGGTGGGTCAACGAGACTCAAATAGTCGCTGTAAGTTTACAGTAGTTTGGGTATTATTTTTCAAGACTTCTTAATTTTGAAGAGACAGAAATGCTTTCTTGCATGTTTTAAAGACATGCTCTTGTGATTTAATATCTTTTTGAAATCCATTTATGTTTTATTTTTCGAATAGACTGCCCCAACTATGGCTTCATTAATTTTCATCAGGCATTAGTGAAGGTATTCAATGTTTTGCAATCCAAAGTTGGAAATTATTCATGGATTTAGCACGTTTAAACTTTAGGATTATGTACATAAGCTCCTTGAAAAAAACCATACCTAAATTTTAATTTTCTATCTTATCTTTAATTGATCTCAAGTCTCAAATTTACAGTCACTTATTCATACTTACCTTATTATTACAGGGATCTAGATTCAAGGTCCGCTACGACGGCATGATGCATTACATGACAATTCTAAAAACACGAGAGTATGAGACTGGACAAGTGAGAGTCGTGACAAAGAATTCTGAAGGTGAAGCTGAAGCCAGCACTACCCTCAATGTTGTACCTAAAGATGACTGGAGATCTAAACTGAGACAGGCTCCTAAAGGTGAGGGACCTTATAGTAAAGGATATAATTAAGGTTAAGGTCATTTGATTATAATGTAAGGTCTCTAATGAATGAAAGCTGAAGCCAGCACCACTCTCAATGTTGTACCTTAAGATGACTGGAGATCTAAACTGAGACAGGCTCCTAAAGGTGAGTGACCTTATAGGAAAGGTTATAATAACAGTGTAAGGTTATTTCAGGTAAAGGTAGGTCTTAATAATAAATGCAGATTTAAACTAGGAATAGGTTCATAAGCTTACTCACTTTTTATACATGTAATAGTTTAGGTAAAAGGCTTTAAATATATTATCTGTAAGGGAAAAAATGATAACCTGATACAAGATCACATTGCATATAATGTTGATATTTGCAAAGAAAAAACATGTACTGACAAGTGCAGATTCAAGGAAAGGTGTACCTGGCGTAGGCCCCCCTAAAGCTGACAAAAATTATAATTTTGCACAGAATCCATGTAAAAAATGCTTAAAAAATTCTGTGCATGGCTATGCTCGGTGACAAACTACAACAATTTTTTTTACGCCTCCCCTAAACTAAAATCCTGGATATCCGCCCATGACTTAAAAAAAAATTCTAACAAGGGGAAACTCTTACTGAAATAACCCTATACAGTCATAAGCTTAGCTTGCTAATTTTATTTTTGCTAATGTGTTTTCAGGAGAGCTTGAGATAGAGTTAGAGAGGAGACAGAAGATTGAACTGAGAACACCAGAACTACAGAAAGCTTTTGAGAAACCAAGAGCTACAGAGTTCCAGCTCAAACAGATCGAAAGAGGTTAGACATTTTAATACTCCACTAACTGATGTGAACAGGTTCTGTAAATACAAAAAATAAGAACAAAATATTTTTTATATTTATTTATAATGGCTCAAAATATTTTTTGTGATCTGTTGAATGGTTACATTATGCAATTGAAAATTTAATGATCATCCTAAAACATGAGATAGAAGCAGCACTCATGTTTTACTTAAAGATGATTCTTGGTTTTTTTTTGCTTTATGTGGAACTGTTTCACAGACTTCACAATTTTTTTATTTGCTTATTCTGATTTAAGCATTATAATGGAAATCCTACATATATTTTTGTAGCTGCTGAGACCAGAGTCAAGATGAGACATGACAAAGAGGTCAGAAAAACTGAGTACATCACCATCTCAAACCAGTACCAGCAGATCTCACAGCCTGTACCTGCCGCCCGAGCCACTCGTCCAGACCGCCCGGAGATTCAGATAGACATTCAGAAGGCCAAGATTATACCAGTCATCCCGGAACAGCCACCAGAGGAGGCTAAGATATCAGAGACCTTCATCACTCTGGAGAGACGTGAACCACCCGTCTTTACCAAGCCACTGAGACCGTCTCGAGTTACCGAGGGAAAACCTGTCACGTAAGACATTATTATTAAGATCTTAAATTTATTTAAATATGAAATTTTGATGCATAATAGTGTAAGTAAATTCTTTCAAATGTTGAAGTATTTACAAAATGAAGTTTTTAAATTGCTGTATAGAATTTAAATACATGTTTTATTCTGTTGAAAAGAATGTTAGATTTTCTAAAGCATACTATGTAAATTATATATTGTGAAATTAATTTCATTGACCAAAGAAAAGTATCGATTAATGACAGTAGCATTGTGGATATATGTATGGTAAAGTCACATGCAAACTTTTAATTCTTAACATATTCTATTTTTTAGACTTGAGGTACACTTTAAGGGATTCCCTCCACCCATCATATCATGGTACCGTGACAACTTCGAAATCCAGCCGTCACATGACTTCCAGATCAACACGACAGAAACAACAAGCACGCTCAGCATTCCGGAGGTATTCCCCGAGGATACCGGCATGTTTACCGTGAAAGCTTACAACATGTACGGCACAGTACAATGCAAAGCCAAACTCACTGTTATTGGTAAGTCATTCATTAAAAGGTTTGGATCACTAGAAAAAGTAAAGATACAAAACCATTGCACTTGATTTAAATGTTAAATTCCTCATAAATAAATCATTGATTGAATTGTGAATTCCCCACAATTACAGATTGATTAAACTGTGAATTCTCCACAAATAGTACACTGCTTAGATTGTGAATCCCCACAAATAGTACACTGCTTAGATTGTGAATTCTCCACAAATATTACACTGCTTGAATTGTGAATTCCCCTCAAATAGCACACTGCTTAGATTGTGAATTCTCCACAAATAGTACACTGCTTAGATTGTGAATTCTCCACAAATTGCACATGAATTAAATTGTGAATTCTCATGATTGCACAGTTAAATTTTACAATTGATTTTACATTAAATAAAGGTTTACAAGATAAACTTAGTAATCAGAAGAAACAGTGGACAAGTCTTAACTTCTTTCTGTTGCTTTCTCAAACACTTTACTTTATTATTTTACGTAGCGATAAAAAAAAATGTTTCATAATTGTAAGGCCACACACAATAAAAAAATTCAGGGTGGGACTTTTATTTTTGATTTTTTTAATCTCTTTTGATAAAATATTCTGCCATTTTAAAGAAAATTATTTTTTTGAGGGGGCTGAAAAATCGGGGAGGGAGGGGATGAGAATGTAGGATGTTTTTTTATAATGGCCTAAACTAAAACACCACCAATCAATCAATCAATTTTTCTTTACAGAAGAAGAAGAACAAGAGAGAGATATTCCTCCTGAGTTTAAGACATTGATCAGAGATACCAACGCTGTCGAGGGAGAACCTGCTACCTTTGATTGTCAAGTGGCTGGACGACCTAAGCCTACAGTTGAATGGCAAAAGGTCAGATTTCAGTTTAAAATTGAATAGCCTTTAAGATGTATAATATACATGATTGATTTTACTTTAAAATTAAAAAGCTTTTAAGATTTGTAATATACATAATGGAAGTACTGTTATTATTAGCACTCAAGAGTCCCTATGTAGACTGTTCTATGTTATTTGAACCTCTGTGAAGTTTAGCAGTTTTAAATTCTAAATTTTTCTTTCAAAGAAACATGACCTACTGTAATTGTTCTTATTTTGGATGGTACTTATTTTCATGATTTTTTTATTTCACCCAAGTTTGTGGTACTAAATTTTGTTAATTCTGCAAATTTTTGTATTCATTTCATACAATGTTTCATTTTGCGGGTATTTAGTTTCACGAAAACTACTTCACCGCAAAATCCGTGAAAATAAATACCTCGCGAAAAAAATTACGTTTACAGTATTCAATACAAAGTAAATGCTTTTTTCTTGATATTCAGTTATGTATCTTATTCACCTTTACAATTTTCTATATATAGGATGGTCAGTCCATCCCTGACAGTCCACGATCCAAGTTTATCGAAGAAGATGAAAACAATACCTATCTAATCTACGAGGTCAAACCACAGGACGCAGGTCAATACAGCTGTGTGGCCTTGAACCCTGTTGGCAAGGCAACATGTACTGCCAGACTTAATGTTGAAGGTAAGAATTTAGTTTAGGGGATATATTTCTTAGGAAAAAATATTTCTACTTGGTATCTGTAGATTTAAATTCTTAATTTGATTTTGTTTTCATATTACACTTAAGACAGGTGACTGCCTAATTCAAGTTCATTTTTGTTGATTTCATCATTGAAAGGGACAAAAATATGTGGCTGTATAAGACAGGTGATTGCTTAATAGAGGTGGCTGCTAAGGCAAGTTTGACTGTATAGGAGGTCGAAGGTAACTGATTTCACTATGACAAGTTGGAAGCTGTTAAAAAAGTGTTAAACTTGTCATAGGTGTCAATTTCAGCCAATCAATCTTAGTCACTTTTTCACCACATTTATAATTTTGTAACCTGGTTACTATTTTTGCACTTTTTGTTCTATTTATAGTAGTAGCTAGTCACTAATTTACAGCTTTTGTTCTATTTTTAGTACCAGTAGGACCACCAGGCACATTAGAACCACCCAAACCAATCGAGTCTATCAAGGCTCCGTCTTTTGTAGAAGGTCCTCGTAACGTCACAGTGGATGAAGGAGAACCTGCTACATTTGTCTCCAAAATCTCTGGTTATCCTGGTAAGAGAAAACATCTTACAGTTCTTCGTTAGTTAGTGATATCTGTATAAACTGAACCCATTTTTGACCAAAGAGTTTGTTCTCTATAGATATGTGTTTAGTTTCTATGGGTTCAAAAATGTACATATAGATAAAAAATTAAAGATAGCATAAGGGCTGTTCCATAATTATACGTGTGGGGGGGGGGTCGGGAGGAATTTCTATAACAACCCTTAAAGAAATTATAGATGGCATTAGAAATTAAAGATGGCACTGAATATCAAGTTTGGGTTAGATAGCATTTGACTTACACATGTACAGATTTTGACTATTTTACTTTAAAAACAAGCTTATGGCCTCGTTGAAGGCTGCTGGCGGTTGTCCATTTTGGTTTTCTGAATTACCGCTTGATTGTGGGCTGTGTCGGGTACATTTATTCCACATCTCATTATTTTCTATTATATGACATGTTTTACTTGACAAGAGAGTTGATTATTACAGTATAAAAAAATATTTAATGAGACAACATTGAAATGTTTGAGTAGTAGTCTAGGTGAAAATTTCAAGGGAACATTGTCTGTTACAGGTTTATAAGCTCTCTTACACCTTCAGTTTTAACAGATATTTGTCAAAAATGATTCATGTATATTATGTTGACATTTTTGTGGACCAAAAAAAAAAAATCTATCGGTAGACCCCAGACTTGAAAAAATTTGTTCTTTTGTATATTTTACTTTGTTGAAAAAAATATCATCTTGTATTCAATTACCTTTAATGAGAAGGGAAAACATTCACAATGAGCTACTTAAGCTCATAGTACCGTTCCGTTCACTAATTTTTATACTCCATCCTTCCATAGCACCTGTTGTGACATGGTACAGAAATAACCAGATCGTCAAACCATCCAAATATTTCCAAATGGAGACCACACCAGAGGGCACTCACAGTCTGAACATCCTCGAAGCGTTCCCTGAAGACACGGGAACCTACCGCTGTGTGGCCAGGAACAAGGCCGGTGAAGTGTCAGCTACTGCTTTCCTTAAAGTACATGGTGAGTTTTGTTTTCCAGCTTTTACAACTTACCACAAAAATTCTATAAGTGTAAAACTTGTCATACTAAAGGGTAAATTTCAGCCAATCAAAAGCCTTGACATTTAGACTTTAGATCTTTTTCACCCTATTTCTTGTAAAAATTGGTGTAGAACTTTCAGATTTATAAATTCAATCACAATCTTTAATTGTTTAATGTAATACATGTATTTTAGGGTCACAAATTTAATTGTGGTTTTCACGAACAAGGCATACCAGTAAATTTTATTCCCAGTATGAATGAATCTCACATATCAATTAAAACATGAGAAGTTAGAAACCATGAACCTTAAAAAAATCTTCAAACTTGTGGTTCTCTCTCCATAATCCAAAATGAAAGAGTTGAACCAATGAAATTGTAAAAAGATAAATTTTTCATGAATTTTGACTGACATATTTTTACCGTATAAAACCCTTCCATTTCAGGCATGGAAAGTGAACCAGAACAACCCCAGCAGAGAGCACCAGGACAGAAACTCCAGCCGCCCAGCATCACCAAGCCCTTGACCAACACCCTAGTGGTAGAGGGCAACAGTGCTAAGTTTGAATGTCATTTCTCAGGACAACCACAACCAGAGATTAAATGGCTTAGAAATGGTCTACAGGTCATTCAAGATTCCAGAAATTACAAGGTAAGATTTACTTAGCTAGGAAAGGAGACTCTTTAAAAATTAGAAAAAACGGATGTAAAATAATCAAAATTGGTTCATTGATTAGTTCCTATGGGATGTTCTAACTTCTAGTTGACAAATACAATTATTCAATATTATTTTGCAAATTGACTTTCTCCTTTGAAATGATTGAAGTTCATCTTTGGTATGATTAAAACTTTCAAACCTTGTATCTTTTGTTTAATGCTTATGATCATCGGTTGCTCCTGTAATGAATGCATCCATATTATTATAATAATTAAATCTGGTGGAAAATATAAACAACAAAATGACAAAATAATTGCCAACATGGGGAGAACTGCTTTTGAATTAAAAGTGACGAGAACCACTCTCTGACCAGTAATGATTTGGTTTATCATTATTACATGTATCATATTACAGATTGAGAAGAACCCCAACAGCACAGTTCTTACCATCAAAGAGACGTTCCCAGAAGACAGTGGTCTGATCACATGTCGTCTGAAGAACGCCATGGGAACCACAGAATGTTCAGCCGAACTCTATGTTCAAGGTAAGGGGAGATCACTCTAAATAATTCAACACAAGGGGAGGCAATTCATTCACTGCAAGGGGAAATCACTCTTGTAATTCTTACAAAGAACAAGGTAAGGCAATTAAAAGGACGGAAAGTTTTCATTTCAACATGATAATCAGTCAAATAAAATAAGAACAAATAAACACATGTAATTGGATCTACAACTTTTGCCTGTGTATTGCAAAGCATGATTGAATTTCAAAATTAAAAAAAAAAACTGTTAAGATTTTTTATGTCTGATCAAACATAGATTAAGCATAGTCTCTGATATGATTTAATTGTGTTTGTGCATGTTGTGTGTTTTCTCCAGTATTTTGTAGATACAGTGAATCAGTGGCATGCTAAAGCTGTGACAGACCAACCTCAATAAAAGAATGATGTCAATTGTCTTTTCTGCTAAAATTTTAAATGCTTGATATGAATTGTAATATGGCATGGCTGTTTAAGTTCAAAACATTCCAAGTTTATTTGTGAAATTCATGTAATCTTGCAGATAAACTGGGACCGTTTTGAAAACTTTATAAAAGTTATTGTCAAGGCATTTTCATATAATGTGTGAATGCCCTGAGAAAGTTATATGTATAAATGTTTGCCAACTTATCCTTGCTCAAGCTGGAAATCTTTATATTGAAAAAAATATTTGAGAAGTTTTATAAGATTTTGAAAGTTGGTAATATTTTATTCCTTCTTAATTTGAAATAATTAAGATCTTGAATAACACGGACTGAGCACCAATAGTTGAAAGTTGGCAAACATTTAGAATTAACTTTGTATATGAGTTACATGTATATCCGTTGTGTGTTGCGTTATGAATGATTTAATTTCAGCGCAGATTTCGCATGTACCAAAATAATCCTTATTGTCTTTTAATTGTCTTTTTAACTAACATTCATGAATTTGCAAGATTTAGTCAGTTAGCAGGAAAGAAATGCATGGAATGGTCATGTGACAGACGTGATTTGCATAGTTTTGGTCATGTGACAGAATTGATTTGCATGGAAATGGTCATGTGACATGAAATCCAGTCAGAATTGCATAATGAGAGATACATTTTGTACCTACTTCTTAAAGATGTGAAGGTTAGTGAACAAGTTTGGTGTGGCAAAAAGATATTTTGTTTGAGGTAGGCAGTATAAGAAAATTCTAGGGGGAAAATGGGCTTTACAGGTTTGTCTACTTCTAGCACATAATAAAATAATATAACTACAAAATTTTCATAATGAGGATATCAAATACAAAGGAACTTAATTGTAAGGAAAAATTGATGGTACATGTATCTGTTTACAACGTGTTGTTAAAAATATGTGGTTAATATTTGCCTTCTGTAAATAATTTAAAAGAAAACAGTATTTCATAAGGAGTTAACTATTTTGATAGTCCAGCAAGAAAGATTGTAACCTTACTGACATTGATACTTTCAGAAAAGTTTTTATTAGATTTCAATTACTTACAACAATGTATTCTTCTACACTTTTATGATAGATTATTTATACTTTATTTCGATACAGACACAGAAGAGGCTCGCCTCCTGGAGGAGAAGTACATCACGACAATCAAGACGACACCACCAGACTTTGTCAAAGCTCTGTCACCAGTGACTGACGTCAGACCTGGAGAGACAGCAAGGTTAGTAGGCATTTAGGTAGTCCACACGAGTGACAGGATACAATAACAGCAATGTTTATCTTCACAGTGTACACACCTCATATCTAGGTCTCATATTATGGCACCTGCAATGCATTGCAAAGCGACATATAGGGGTTACTTTGACACTATCTATCGTCTTGAGTTGTTGTCTTGCAGCGTCACAAAAATTTTCATCGCATTTTTCTGGCAACTACATGTCACAGCTTCTTAATATTAAGCATGTAGCTTCCTTCTATGGTACTTTATGGTGTAAAGCGATATTATGCCTGTAATTGATCTACTTCCTGTTAACTGAATATTTTAAGACACAGGGGACATATGTCTTCCTTGGAATACTGCCATTCTTTTTTCAAAATCAAGTCACAAAGTTCTTATCACCCCATTTTCAGAAGTTTTTTTTGTAAAGTTATTTGAATAGCCTGATCTGAAATACAATCTTAATTCAAAATATTTATAATGTGTTTAACAAATATTTCAGTCTGAAAGTGGTTTAGTTAAAATAGGTTTCACTGTATTAGTTATACATGAAAATGCTTTCATCATTTCAGACTTGAAGCTACTATCAATGCCTATCCACCACCAAGATGTACATTCTACATCAACGGTCAGCCAATCGTACCGACCCCAAGACGTAACATTGTCAAAGAGAAGAACACAATCATACTGATCATAATCAACGTTCAAAAAGAAGATGAGGGTGACTACCTCCTCAAGGTTGAGAATGAGGTCGGATCTGTCACCTGTAAAACTACACTCACGATTTCTCGTAAGTTTAACATAAAGGGTTTGAAGTTATGCCACACACAACTTCATAGAAGTGGCAGATATACTGGTTATCCCATGTAAGTCCTTTTTCTGCCAAAGTTTTCTCAGTAACTACATATCACAGTGACTTTTTTGGTTGTCAAAGATTCCTTGTTATTTTTGTGTCAATTAAATATTTGTATGGTCTTACAAAAAGTTTTACACATATTCTGTCTCAATTTAAAAGCTGTTCAATCAAAGAATGAAGTAGAGAGTAATCCATGAATATAACTAAAAAAATCAAAGACTTTATCCCTGATTTGTCTGAAGATAAGTGATAAGACGTTGTTCATGTTCTTGAACAGCTTAAATCTGTTCTGTTCCAATATTTGTGATTAAACATTTAAAGCACCATAAAATTTTAGGAAACCATCCATCAATCAAAATGTTTTCTTATGTTATATTTACAAACTTGCTTCCCACGCGCACAACTTTTAACTTGATCATTCTTCTATTTTAGCTAAGGAGCAAATCATTGAGATAATACCCAGAGAGTCAGACGACACCTTCACTCTGAAGGAGACTACAACCACCATTACACGAGAGGAAAGAATCGTACAGGAAATGGTCAAACCAGAAATGGTCGCTCCACTCGAACCTGAAATATTTGTCAGGGAAAGAGGAATTGCTAGGTAAGCATACAAGTCTGAAA
Organism: Arcuatula senhousia; assembly: GCA_963971305.1. Classification (NCBI taxonomy): domain Eukaryota; kingdom Metazoa; phylum Mollusca; class Bivalvia; order Mytilida; family Mytilidae; genus Arcuatula; species Arcuatula senhousia. The sequence continues at coordinate 2,908,679 of OZ020317.1, read as the reverse complement.
ATCAACGCCTCAAAGTGACTTTCCCATATTGCAAGATCTTTTGGATATATTCTTGTTGCTATTGTTTTAGGTAGTTTGGAAATTAATTACATTAATTGAATAAATTACTGCTAGCAGTTTGTAATAAAACATTTTATCATTTTGAATGCACCAAATTGACGAAAAATTGTTCATCATTAAAATAACCCCAACATTTTACTGATAAAAAAAAATCAGAATTCCAGAGAAAAAGTTTTTGTTAGAATTATATAAAATGTTGTTCTTTGTTATTGATATATTGTCTCACAGAATATATTTATTTTTAATGTACATAAATCTTTTACAGACTTGAATGTAAGATTGGAGCTTACCCACCACCCCTGGTCACATGGTACATCAACGGTGTTGAAGTCGTCCCGTCACCTCATTACGAGGTTTTGTACGAGGATGGTAAGAGCACCCTCCTCATCATTGAGGTGGGCCCTGAGGACACGGGAGAGTATACCTGCCGTGCTGTGTCAGAGCTTGGAGAGACATCTAGCAGTACAACTCTCTATGTTGAAGGTAAGAAATTATGTTGGGCCATTCTTTGAATAAAACTGTTATTTAGTTGTTTATAAGAAATGCATGCTTTTGGAAACTTTTGCGATGTTATTTGCAACTTGTAACAAAAGGATTTTTGCCAAGTTAATGAATATGTATATTTTGCAAACTATATGTATTTTAAGATTCTGTTGTAATAATGTGAATTTTTAAGGCTCCTTTATACTTTTAAAGTGCCCTCACTTTACACTTTGAAAATAAAGAAATATTTTTTTTCACAATATAATGTTTAACTTAATTGATATTGTAAGTTCCCTTATTTATATGTTTACACATGTACAGAACCAGCAACTGAGGAGTTGACCATACCAAAGAGACCAACAGACTCTGCTGCAGTAGAACCATCACCAACAGAGGCTTTCCAACCACCAAGATTTGTGGAGCCACTTCCCTCATTGGAAGCTGTTGATGGACAGGAGCTTAGTATTCCCTGTAAAGTCACTGGCAAGCCACCACCACAAATTGCCTTCTTCCATAACGGCAAAAACATTGACAATGATGACGAATATGTTATCTCGTACAACCCCGAGACCGGTGAGATTAAGGTTCTCATCGTGGAGGTCTTCCCTGAGGATGAAGGAGAATACGTCTGTGTGGCTCAGAATCCCATCGGAGAGGCCAGCACGAGGGCATTCCTTACTGTTGTAGATGGAGTTGTGGAACCTCAACCTGAGGAAGAGGTCATGGATGTTGATGTGGAGGAGGAAGAGGTCGTTCCCAAGGTAACAAGATAGAGCTTCATGTATTAAAAATTCTTTATTCGTGTAGTACATTCAGTTTATTGTAATTTAGGTAATACTTGTTGAATAGTTTACAAGATTAAATGTTGACACACAATATAATTTGCAGAACAAAAATTTTATGTCCTTGTGTTAGAGGGACATTTTTGTTGATATTTATTGTTTTTTTTCTTCTTCACTGAGATATTGCAAGCTTAAGTTTTTCATATAATTATTTAAAAAACTTTTGTGTGAAAGTTTTTAAGAAGAGAAACTTTTATTTTCAAGGTTGTTGAAAGACCTCAACTTCCTGTTGACACAAAATCTTACGAAGTCGAAGAAATGGAAGTGACACCTACAGTGATCGACAGACCGAAACCTAAATCTATCGTGGAAGAGAAACCACGAGAGGAATCCCCAGTAAGGGAAATAATCCAACCAGTAGAACAAACCTCAGAACAGCCACCAGAAGATCTTGGTGAGGTTGTCACTGAGGAGACAATACAACCTGACAAAATACCCAAGAAAGAGTTACCTCCCTTGAAGGCTGACATAGCCGAGGAGGAACAAATCGTACTGGAACTCATCACCAAGAAGATAGAAATCCCAGATACACCATTAGCTGAGAAATTTGACAAATCTGGTGCCTTTCCTGGTGAAGAGCAACCCAAACCAAAACCAGAACTGGTACCAGAGTTTGACACGATGGAAGAAGCTCAGGCCATTGAAGAAGTTCCACCTGAATTCTCCGACCTACTCCAACCTCAAGTCATACAGGATGGGAACCATGTCACTATGATCTGTAAAGTCGTAGGTGTTCCTACACCAGAGATTAAATGGTACAAAGATGACCATGAGATCATTCCCAGCACAGACTTTAACGTGGAGTACGATACTGATACTGGTGTGTGTAAATTGACAATTCCCGAGGTGTTCTTGGATGATGCTGGTGTTTATGCCTGCGCTGCCAGGAATCCATTCGGTGAAAGTATCACCACAGCTAATCTGGTTGTTCAACGTGAGTTTTTCATTTGTCTTAAATGCTGCAAGTTATCGTTAAAATGTATTATTTTAATCATACAATTAAGCATAAAAATGACTTGAGAAAAAAATCATGCCTAATTTATTTGCTTCAAACTATTGCACCTTGAAAAAAAACTTGTTAAAGATATTTTGAAATAAAAAAAGAAAAGATTCTAGAAATTTTTATTACTTAGTGCAAAGGCCAATTAGGCAATAACAATTATACCACACATTTCTTGTCCAAAATACTTTGACAGGTTGTAATCCAGTTTTGTTTGACAATGGGAATCGATGTTTACTCCTTTCACCATGATAATAAAAAAGCAAAGATGAACTGAAGTTCTTGGCCTTGGGAGAAGTTTAATTTTTATTCTTTGTTTTCACAGCCACTTCTTCTGAAGAGGATGAAGAGATGGAGGTTCCTGAAAGTCCAGAGAAGCATGTCGTTTCCATGGAGATGTCACCAGAGTTCATCAAACCTTTGATACCAGAAAATAAAGTTCCTCCAGGAGAGGTTGCTAGGTAGGTGCTGGTTTTCATAAGTGAAATGATTTACTGTGGATTCATTTATTTTCTTGGATACCAATTTTCGTGGTTTGATGAAAAATTGTCAGTTTGTGCATTCTTAAATTCGTGGCTCTGTAGTTTGCAACATACAAACCAATATAAAATCTCCTTTTCGTTGAGTATCAAATTTCGTGGGTCATGACCACCCACAAAAACCACGAAAATTAATACCCCACGAATGATAATGAAACCACAGTATTATAATGTGTAGTTATGTTTATTAAATATTTTTTTCATGATTTCAATATATGAATAGCATGTACATCTTTTTATTCACAAATTTACTTTGATTATTTAACTTAGTAAAAAAAAGATTAATTGCTTTTATAAAATCTGAACTCAGTAAGGACCAATATCATTTCACCATTGTTCTTTGTTGTTTTTTATTGGGACATTTTGAGATTGGCATTCTTGTTTAATTTGTTCTTTGTTACTGTCTTTCAATACAATTTAGTTATGTTATCATATTGATTTTACTAATTCAGGTTTGAAGTAGAGGTCAGAGGTGAACCACAACCTTCTGTGACCTGGTACAAGAACGAGGTCAGAATCCAGCCAACAGATAGGGTCAAGGTCATCGAAGAGAAAAACAAAACAACCTTGACAATTGAAAATGTCAACCCTGATGATGTTGGGGACTACATTTGTGTAGCTGAAAATGAGAGAGGAGTTGTCACATGTAAATCAACTCTGATTCTGAAACGTAAGTCCCTCTATAGCAAATTCTGAATACAAATAAAACTTGTGATTATTTATATCATTTAACAATTTCTTCAAAGCTGTTCTCAAAAGTCATTTATAATGTGTGTAATATATAAGCAATGCATCATATGATTGGAAATAATTTGAAATGATGTTGAACAAAATGTTGTTTTTTTTTATATAACTTATTTACGGTTAATCTTTGACATATTATTATAAGTTTTTGAAAGATGTTCATATTTTTACAGCTGTAAAGAAGGTGGAGTTTGAACTTCCATCTGACCAAGAGGAGACAACCCCTAAACAGCCTGAAGATGGCACTGCACCAGAATTCACAGACTTGCTCAAACCACTAACAGTCCGTGATGGAACACGTGTAGAACTCAGGGTCCGATTCCTGGGTAAACCTCAGCCAAGGTAGGTTATGTTCAACTTGAAAGTGACGACATGAGAATATTGTTAGATCTAAAGTTAGGGCCATTGCAATTTTCATGAAGCTTCATTTTACTTCTAAGCCAATGGTTTGTAATGCATACATGATATGAATGTGCTAAAAATTAACAATTTATTTCCTACACCTATTGTTGACTGGGATACCACGCATCCTTGAAACCTGAAAAAAACCTTGAATTTCTTTTGGTCAGTTCAAGGTCCTGAAAAAAACCTTGAATTTCTTTTGGTCAGTTCAAGGTCCTGAAATAAACCTTGAATTTTGAAGAAAAAAAATGAAAATATCCTAGAAAAACCCTGGAATTTGATAGTTCCACAATCAAAGGTTCATGATTGAACTGTTTCACAGAAAATTTCATTTGGGGACTGAAATTTTGTCGACTATTTTCATCCTTGCAAATTACTTTAATACCCATGAAAACTCCTGGAATAGCCCTTGAATTTTACAACAACAAAATAGTGCACGTGGCAACCCTGTGTTGAGAAGAAGTTATGTGCTTATTTGTTGGAATATTTAGCTTTACAAGTCTTTAAGGGTAACAAAATATACCATATCTAAGGAAGTGTCTTTTGTTGTTTTTTTAAGGTATTGGAATAAAAATCATAAACATCTTTATGAAATTTAAGATGCAAAGTAGTATTTTTAGCTCACCTGACCCGAAGGGTCATGTGAGCTATTGTCATCGTTAAGCGTCCGTCGTCCGTCCGTCGTCTGTCGTCCGTCTGTTAACTTTTCTTCAAAGATCTTTTTCTCTGAAACCACTAAAGGGATTGCATTGATACTTGGTATACATGATCTTTAGGATGTCCTCTACCAAGTTTGTGAATTATATACATGTCAACCAACCAACATGGCTGCCATTGCTAAAAATAGAACAGGGAGGTCAGACTATTGTTTTTGGCTTATAACTCAAAAAGTATAAGAGATAGAGAAAATCTGAAGCAACCATCCTTGTTCAGCATCAAAAGCTCTACAAATCTCTCCATTGAGTCGAAGTTGTGAAACGACTCCTTATAGGAGTTATTGCCCTTTAATCATCAAAATTGACCATTTTTGCAGTTTTTGGACTATATCTTGAAAACCGTTAGAGCTAGAGGAAAAGTTAGCATTGCAGAATTGTTAAGCTCATTGAGATCTACAAAAATGATTTCAGGGTCTAAATTGTCAGATCAGCCGTTTAAGAGTTATTCCCCTTTAACTGTTTTTTCCATTAATTTTAACTGATTTTCAAAAATCTTCTTCTCTGAAACCACTGAAGGGATTGCATTGATACTTGGTATACTTGATCTTTAGGATGTCCTCTACCAAGTTTGTGAATTATATACATGTCGACCAACCAACATGGCCACCGTTGCTAAAAATAGAACAGGGGGGTCAGACCATTGTTTTTGGCTTACAACTCGAAAAAGTATAAGAGATAGAGAAAATCTGAAGCAACATTCCTTGTTCAGCATCAACAGCTCTACAAATCTCTCCATTGAGTCGAAGTTGTGAAACGACTCCTTATAGGAGTTATTGCCCTTTAATCATCAAAATTGACCATTTTTGCAGTTTTTGGACTATATATTGAAAACAGTTAGAGCTAGAGGAAAAGTTAGCATTGCAGAATTGTAAAGCTCATTGCGATCTACAAAAATGATTTCAGGGTCAAAATTGTCAGATCAGCCGTTTAAGAGTTATTCCCCTTTAACTCTTATTCCATTAATTTACACTGATTTTCAAAAATCTTCTTCTCTGAAACCACTGAAGGGATTGCATTGATACTTTGTATACTTGATCTTTAGGATGTCCTCTACCAAGTTTGTGAATTATATACATGTCAACCAACCAACATGGCCGCCATTGCTAAAAATAGAACAGGGGGGTCAGACCATTGTTTTTGGCTTACAACTCAAAAAGTATAACAGATAGAGACAATCCGAAGCAACTTACCTTATTCAGCATCAAAAGCTCTACAAATCTCTCCATTGAGTCGAAGTTGTGAAATTACTCCTTATAGGAGTTATTGCCCTTTATTCATCAAAATTGACCATTTTTGCAGTTTTTGGACTATATCTAGAAAACGGTTAGAGCTAGAGGAAAAGTTAGCATCAGCATCAAAAGGTCCTTACAGGAGTTATTGCCCTTTAACTGTTTCTTCTATTAATTTGAACTGATTTCCAAAAATCTTCTCTGAAACCACTGAAGGGATTGTTTTGCAACTTTGTATACTTGAAAGTTTGTGAAATTTATTCAAACTTTGGCATAAGAGATCAGGTGAGCGATTCAGGCTCCTGGGGGCCTCTAGTTTTAATAAAATTAAATTTGCTTAGAGCATGGTAATAGGAAGTGTTATACATCTTCAATTTATTTTTCACACAGAATTACCTGGTACCACAATGGACAAGAGATCAAACCCAGTCATGACTTCCAAGTTATCATCGACTACAGTAAGAAGGAAAGCATCCTGATCATTGTAGAAGTTTTCCCAGAAGACGAGGGGGAGTACACCTGCACTGCCAGAAACCAGTTCGGAGAATCTATCACGTCATGTAGACTCATGGTAGTCTGTAAGTAGATATTGTTTCTATTTATAGATTAAGGTGTTTTCCATATTTTTATAAATGGCGAAGGGTTGTGTTAAACTGATAATTTAGAACAATATTGCAAACAGATAAAAAATGTCAAAAACATAGTTTTTTTAAAACACATGTAATTTAGTTTACATGAAACATGAAAAATGCATAAGATACATTTAGGTACTTGTATCCTAGTTTTCTGTATACTGTTCTGAGAGGAAAAATTATTAGATAATTATATGAATTAGAAAAAATGCATGAAAAAATTTGACTCAGACTAAAGATATTGTGAACAAATTAATAGATAAATAAAACATTGACCAGCAGATGAACATTACAATTTACCATAAATTGTATAAAACATATCTACTTTTGGCATTTTCTAAAAAAAGTGTCCTTGTCGAATGATAATGTTTAGTTATAGAACATTGTGTACATGTTAGTAATAGGATTAGGGTTCAATTCTTCCTTCTATCCAAATGTACCTTAGCCTATTTTTAGTTTTCATGAGTCATTTTATAGAACCCTGTTTATTTGACCTTTGACCTAAATCCTACCCTTTAACCTTTTCAGCTCCTGATGAAGAAATTCCTTCAGAGGAGTACCACAGAACTACCATAGAAGTCCAGCAAATGCCCAAAGAGACAGAGACCCATGAACGTCATAGAACAAAGATTGATGTTCAGGACGAGACACAGCCCATTATTATACCTGAGGATACAAATTACATTGAGGCTATCACATTAGATAGAGTACATAAACCGTCCCAACCTACCACACAAAGACCATCCGTGGAGATCCAGATCGGTTTCCCACAGGCCCCAGTGACAACATCTTCTGTTATTAAAGAGACGACAACGTACACTCAGGTTACGACAGAAACATTCCAAGATGATGACGACATTCCAAAAATAATCGAAGGTGATTCAATCCACACTACAAGAGTAATTGTAGATAAAGATACTGAGACTAAACCTGTGGAACTGATTGTTCAAATGCCTGATCAGGGCCCACAGGGTGTGACTGAAATCACCAAGGAAACAAGAACAATAACAACTGAAGAGATACGCCAACTTCCTGTAGCTGGGCCACAGGAAGTTCATACTGAGACAATTGAAATTGTACCTGACGAACAACCAGAAGTGGAATTCCAAGTGACAATTCCATCCAAGGAAGTTCACAAAACAGAGGTCATTTCTCAAAAGGAAAGACGACCTTCAGCTCAGAAGATTGAGGTTGAAGTTCACAAGACTACAATGAAACAAAAACCAACAGAGATCATTGCTAAGGTCGTTAAAGAGGTCAGTGGAACTGAATTTGAGGTCACTGAAATGAAGGACCTCCCACGACCTCAAGATGAACAGATTGAAGAGGTTAGAACAACCATTGAGATGGAAAAGCCAATTGAAGAGGTTCCACAGGAAGAAGTTCCTGTTGAAAAGGTCCCTCAAGAAGAAACACCCATGGAAGAAGTTCCTGTTGAAAAGGTCCCTCAAGAAGAAACACCCATGGAAGAAGTTCCACAAGAAGAAAAACCTCAAGAAATGGCTGAAATTACTATACCTGTTGAGGAGGACACACAAGAAACAGTGGAAATGGTGATATCTAAAACAAGTGTAGAAAGGAAACAAGTTTTACCTGCTGACGAGAAATTCAGTGATGAGATCACAGTTGAGGTCAAAGGTCAAGAAAAAGTTCCAGAGGAACAAAAAGTTGAGGTCATCATGGAGATAGCTGACCATTTGACTAAGGAGGAAAAAGTCGAAATTGAAGTACCTGCTCCAGAGGAAAAAGATGAAGTCACTGAAACTGTTGTCACGGAGACCAAAGTTGATAAACGTGAAAAACATATTGAAGAACTTACAATGAACATTATGGGAGAGGCTCTCAAAGAAGTTCAGTTTCAAATCCCAGTTAAAGAGCAACCAACTGAAAAAACAGTACAAAAGGTAACAGTTGAAGAAAAAAAACCTGAAGAAATTTCTGAAGTTAAGACCATTGATGAAGTTGTTGAAACTGTTAAAGAAGAATTTACCTTTGAGGTCCCTGAATCTGAAGAGGTACAAAAAGAAGAAGTGACTTTTGAAATCGAAGAAGTTCCTGGAGAAGAGGTCCAGATAGACATCAAGATGGACCAGACTGAACAGGAAGTTCCTGTTGTCAAGGAGATTTCAGAAACAGAGACAATAACTGAGACCTCCACTGAAGTTGTGACCTTACCAGAGAGTGAACAAGAAGTTCCTCAGGAGCTTACCATTCAAATTGATGAAAAACCCCAAGAAGAAGTCAGTTTCTCTATGACTGTTGATGAGACCGAAACCACAACTATTGAATCGACATCAACTTCTGAAGTACCAGAACAGACAGAAACCCAGTTTACATTTGAGACAAGTGAAGTAGACGATACTCAAAAACAGGAAGTCACCTTCCAAGAAATTCCTACTGAGACAACTGAATTGGTCATCGAGGACACATCAGCTTCAGAAGTTCCTGTTGCTATGGAAACTACAGAAGAAGAGGCAACTTTCACACTGACAGATGATCAGACGGAATTGGTTGAGTTTTCAATTGAAACACAACCCGACAGAGAAACTACGGAACAGGTCATTACAACTTTCACTGAAGGAGCAACTACTGAGACTTCAGAGACATTTGAGTTGCCTGTATCAGAGGAAACATATACTGAGGAAATGACCTTGAACATTGAAGGTCGACCTCAAGAGGGATATGAAATGACCTTGGAGATAGGAGCTCCTGATAAACAAACTACTGTTGTCAAGGAAACCACAACCACAAAAGTGGTTGGTAATGTAGGTGACCAATTCACGTTCCAAATTCCTGAGAGTGATGAGACTTCATTTGAAATGACATTTGAAACTGAAGAACGACCGCAGGAAGAAGTTGAAATGACCTTTCAAATTTCTGATCAAGAGGTTCCAGAGGTCAGTGAAACAACTCCTATGGAAACCACCTCAGAAACTGTGTCGGAGGAAGTGACTTTTGAGATTTCAGAAGTTGAGGAGACACAAAAAGAGGAAATCACTCTACAAATCGAAGACAAACCAAAAGAGGAAATGAAATTAACTCTCAAAATGCCACCTAGAGACGATGATAATATTGCAAAGATTGTTATTACTCAAGAGGAGGTAACTGAGACTAAGGAAATCAAGGAGGCAGAAACAACACAGGAAATATTTGACCTTGAAATCCCTGAAGGTCATAGCCCTCCAGAATTTACCTGGGGTCTCACCAATCTCAAGGTCATGGATGGTGAAGAGGCAAAGTTCAGATGTGAACTACAAGGAATACCAACCTGTGAAGTTGAATGGTTCCATGACGACAAACCAATCTACGAAACACAAGATTTCCATTTGACCTTTAACCCCGAGACTGGATCATGCTCTCTTCTGATTGTTGAGGTCTTCCCACAAGATGCTGGTGAATACCGTTGTGTTGCAGTGAATCCTTATGGAAAAGCTGTGACTAAGGGATTTTTAGAAGTAGAATGTAAGATTTCCTTAGATTTTATCCTTAGACATTTGTTTTTAAATTTCGTTTTCCATTTCTTTTTATCTCCTCTTGAATGCTATTCCATAAAGATCTGATGATGTTTTCACAGATAATTACTTTGATTTTGGAACTAGCTTTTGTGTTTGAAAATTCAAAGGATCAAAAATGTTTCGGTGTTCAGTGTTTTCTGTTGTGTGTTGTACTTTTGTGAAAATGTTTTTTAGTGTAAATTATTAAGGTGTAACTTTTTTTGTATAGAAGATAGTGAGATGTGGAATAAGTGTAAATGATACAACCTACATAAATAAACAGCAATTTAAAAATCAACTATGGAAAATGTGGCTGCTGACTAATATGTGTTTCAAAGTCTTGACAAGCTTAAGTTTTGTATTCTTTTTTTTAATGAACGTGTACTATTGTATGCAATAAGGTTTGTAAATATTTTTTTACTTTCTTGTAGCAGACCTTTTTGCTATTGTTCCAAAATACTACTCAAATTTTATATCAGCAGCCAGAAAACAACATCAATAGTTTTATCAATATCTGTCTATTTATAGAATATAAAAAACCTGATATTTATTTTTAGCCTATGAGTATGTACCTGACACCGAGGAAGCCTCTGACTCCTTCATGTCGTCAATGGATACTCCATCACCAAGACCCCCAGCAGACTCCGATTCTGAAGCACCTGCCTTTGCCAAGGAGTTCATGGACGAGATCCAGAAAATGTCAACAGGGATGGAAATAGATATTGACGAGGTGAAGAAAGCAGCCCAGATGGAACTCCAGGAAAGTCCTGAGGAAATACTGTCTCTCCCATCATCAGAAGAGGTAAGAACTCTTTAGAATGAAGGTTAAAAAGTTTCTTGTGAATCTTTTAAATTGGAGGTAGATGGAGCAGTAGAATCTTATTTCTTGATAGTTTGGAATGTGTTTTTTCCTCAAGCTTGATTGATAGGTGTTTTTATATTGATTATTAAACTTTTGCAGGAGAGAAATATTTTGGATGGAACAGCACACACACAAAGAAGAATAAAAAAGCAAATAAGTTACATGTGACATAATTTTTACACTTGTTCTACTTCAGAAACACCTTTATATATAGGGGAACTGAATAGTAACGTTTTTATCCTTTTTTTTAGCTTCCTGGTCAACAAAAAGATCTATCAAGTTCACCTGAAGTTCCAGATATCAAAACACAGGAAGTGACATCAGAGGAGTTCACAGAAGTCATAGAATCTAAACCAGAAGTGACTCAGCCAACAGAGGTCAACGTTGAGGAATCAAAACCAGACACTGAGGCCCCAACTGAGACTAAAGTAACTGAAACTGAGGAGAAACAAGAGCAGCCTCAAGTTACTGAAGTTGAGATTTCACAACCAGAGGAAGCCAAACCAACTGAAGTTCCAATTGAGGAATCAAAACCAGAAACTGAAGCCCCAACCGAGACTAAAGTGACTGAAACTGAGGAGAAACAAGAACAGCCTCAAGTTACTGAAGTTGAGATTTCACAACCAGAAGAAGCGAAACCAACTGAAGTTCCAGTTGAGGAGTCAAAACCAGAAACTGAAGCCCCAACTGAGACTAAAGTGACTGAAACTGAGGAGAAACAAGAACAGCCTCAAGTTACTGAAGTTGAGATTTCACAACCAGAGGAAGCCAAACCAACTGAAGTTCCAGTTGAGGAATCAAAACCAGACACTGAAGCCCCAACTGAGACTAAAGTGACTGAAACTGAGGAGACACAAGAACAGCCTCAAGTTACTGAAGTTGAGATTTCACAACCAGAAGAAGCGAAACCAAGTGAAGTTCCAGTTGAGGAATCAAAACCAGAAACTGAAGCCCCAACTGAGACTAAAGTGACTGAAACTGAAGAGAAACAAGAACAGCCTCAAATTACTGAAGTTGAGATTTCACAACCAGAAGAAGCCAAACCAACTGAAGTTGAGAAGGAAGAATTGAAACCAGACATAGAGGTACCATCAGAAACATCAGTATCTGTATCTGATGTTACTACTACAGAGATAGAAATTTCTGAAATTCAATTGGACAAACCAGTGGAAGTTCAACCCTCAGAGGTTACCAAAGAGGAGATAACTATTGAGGTCAAACCACAGGAAACAACCAAAGAGGAGATAACTGTTGAGGTCAAACCACAGGAAGTAACCAAAGAGGAGATAACTATTGAGGTCAAACCACAGGAAGTGACCAAAGAGGAGATAACTATTGAGGTCAAACCACAGGAAGTGACCAAAGAGGAGATAACTATTGAGGTCAGACCACAGGAAATGACCAAAGAGGAGACAACAATTGAAACACAGCCAGAGGAGAAATTAGAGTCTAGAATTGATCAAGCACCAATGTTCACCATCCCCCTCACGGATATATCTGAGACAGAGAGCAAGTATGTCGAGTTAGTGGTGGAGTTCACTGGCAGTCCTCCACTTACGGTGACTTGGTACCTGGATGGTGATGAGATTACTCCCAGCGACGGTATCGAAATCGTCACCAAGGAGCGACACAGTGTCCTGAAGTTTAGAGAAATCTTCCCTGAGGACGAAGGGGAATATTGGGTAGAAGTGGCTGGTCCTACTGGAAAAGCTCGCTCCATTGGCTACATCACTGTACTACGTAAGTTAAAACAGCAAACAAATCACAGCCCTGATTTGAAAGCTTAAAAATTTAATTCAATTTGAATAATTCTTTTTTTGAAAGAATTTCAAATCAGGACTGTTTGTTTTATGTAACTTTTCTTTTACTCTACACATCTTTCTCAAACTTTGCAACTTAAATGAATATTGTCAATTTAATCATTTTTATATCTGCAATTTAAACAAAATGAATGCAACAGAAATAGTTTAAGTCATGATTTTGGGTAACATTTAAAAAAAGTAAATGACAATATTTTAGATTCTATTTTCCATTATGATCCTTTCATTTTTTCCATATATGACCTTGTATATATTCTTTTATTTGACCTTTACTGTGACCTTGAATGTTCCAATCTGACCTTGACCTTGCAGCCTCCAATACTGTCCTTTTTCCTATTTTATTCCATGACCAGACCTTTCACAATTCAGGTGATTTTTTTTAAGTAGACGATACATTAACATAGTTTTTCATCTACTGAAAATATAAGATAAAAAGTCATTTTAGGAAAGCATTGTAAATTTTAAAAACTTAACATAATATAGAAATTTTTGGGTCTGTAATGTTTATCATTTTACGTTTTGTGGTTTCATTATTATTGGTGGGGTATTAATTTTCCTGGTTTTTGTGGGTGGCCTTAACCCTTTAAAATTGATGCCCCATGAAAAAGAAATTTAACATTGATCTGTTTCCTGTAGTCTTCAAACCACGAACTCAAGAATCCACAAACTAATCCTTTTTCTTCAAACCATGAAAATTGGTGCCCACGAGAATTAATGAATCCACAGTAATTCTTTTTACTGAAAAAAAGTATAGATTATGAAAAAAAAATATGTATTTCCATCTGACAGTCATAAAAACAAATTCTTTTTGCCCCTTTTTTGTCACTAAGCTGGCTGGTAAAGTCACTATTGAAGATGCTGTTTTTTTGTTTGGTCAATTCTCTTGTCTCTTATGTCCAACATTTGTACCAATTAAAAGCTTCCTCTTTATCTAATGAAATGAAATCAATACAATGAATAGAATAAGAAAGACTGAAAGCTTTGTGAAATAAACAAACTTGTTCAGTGGAAGCATGACTGCTTTGAAAGACTGAGGACAAAGGACACACTTCAAGGTCACAACAGGTTCAAAGTTCAAGGTGAGTTATCATGTGACCTTATAATTTTCAGCACGAAGTACAGCGTCCTCTGAAGGCATACCTGAAGATGTTGAAGAAATAGTTGAAGAGGTCCAACAAGTATCTCCTGTTGAGTCCAAACCTAAACCATTAGAAGTCTCTGAATTAGCTGATGAAGATAAATGGGCCACCTTGGAAGTACTCAAAGAAGAAACTGAGCCCTCTTCTGAAGAAGAAGTGCCTCATAAAACACCTGTTAAAAAGGCACCTTTGAAACCTGAAGATACAGAGACTGACCAGCAACCTCAAGTCACTGAAGAAATCATCAGGGATACAATTATAGTATCAAGAGAACAACCTGAAGAAATTTCAGATGTTACAACTTTCAAAGAATCCATTGAAATCTCACCAGAAAAACCAGAGAGTGTTGAAATCATCTTTGAAGCACCTCAACCAAAGGAAACTATCAAAGAAACTACAGAAATTACCAAGCAAACAACAACTGTTGAAATTCTGGAGGAAGAGGTTCCAGAGGACATCACTGAACAGACCTCTTACACTGAATCGGTAGAAATATCACCTAGACAACCAGAAGTTGTGGAGATTCAGTTTGAGGCTCCTGTGGGAAAGAAAATTGAAACCTCAGAAACAACTGAGACAACAGAAACGACTGAAATACTTCAAATTACTGAAGAACACGAGGAAGTTCCTAGTGAAATTTCTGAAGAAACTACCTATACAGAGTCTATCGAAATTTCACCTGAAAAACCTGAAGTTGTTGAAATTCAGTTTGAAGGTCCAAAACCAACTGAAACTTTCAAAGACACTGTTGAAATTACCAAAGAAGAAAAACCAGAGGTCCATGAAACAACAATGGAGTTCACCACCAAGAAACATGAAGTTGCTGAGATTGAAATTGAAGCACCACAAGATGTGACTGAAGAAATTACACGAGAAACAATTGAAGTAACTAAAGTGACTGAAGAAGTTCCTGAAGAAATAACTGAGGAAACCAAATTCAAAGAATCAGTTGAAATAATTCCACAAAAATCAGATATGGTTGAAATAGAATTTGAAGCTCAACAACCAACGGAAACATTTAAAGAGACTGTTGACATTACTAAGGAGCAAAAGCCTGAAGTTGTTGAAATTCAGTTTGAAGGTCCAAAATCAACTGAAACATTCAAAGAGACTGTTGAAATTACAAAGGAGCAAAAACCTGAAGTTGTTGAAATTGAGTTTGAAGGTCCAAAACCAACTGAAACATTCAAAGAGACTGTTGAAATTACAAAGGAGCAAAAGCCTGAAGTTGTTGAAATTCAGTTTGAAGCTCCTAAACCCAATAAAACTTTTGAAGAGACTGTTGAAATTACCAAAGAAGAAAAACCAGAGGTCCATGAAACAGCAATTGAGTTCACAACCAAGAAACCTGAAGTTGTTGAAATTGAAATTGAAGCACCACAAGATGTGACTGAGGAAATTACACGAGAAACAATTGAAGTTACTAAAGTGACTGAAGAAGTTCCTGAAGAAATTACTGAGAAAACCAAATTCAAAGAATCAGTTGATATAATCCCACAGAAATCCGATGTGGTTGAAATTGAATTTGAAGCTCCTAAACCAACTGAAACATTCAAAGAGACTGTTGAAATTACAAAGGAACAAAAGCCAGAGGTTGTTGGAATTCAGTTTGAAGCTCAAAAACCAACCGAAACATTCAAAGAGACTGTTGAAGTTTCAAAAGAAGAAAAACCAGAGGTCCATGAAACAACAATTGAGTTCACAACAAAGAAACCTGAAGTTGCTGAGATTAAAATTGAAGCACCACAAGATGTGACTGAAGAAGTTACACGAGAAACAATTGAAGTTACTAAAGTGACTGAAGAAGTTCCTGAAGAAATAACTGAGGAAACCAAATTCAAAGAATCAGTTGAAATAATCCCACAGAAATCAGATGTGGTTGAAATTGAATTTGAAGCTCCTAAACCAACTGAGACATTCAAAGAGACTGTTGAAATTACAAAGGAACAAAAGCCTGAAATTGTTGAAATTGAGTTTGAAGCTCCTAAACCAACTGAAACTTTTAAAGAGACTGTTGAAATTTCCAAAGAAGAAAAACCAGATGTCCATGAAACAACAATTGAGTTCACAACAAAGAAACCTGAAGTTGCTGAGATTGAAATTGAAGCACCACAAGATGTGACTGAAGAAGTTACACGAGAAACAATTGAAGTTACTAAAGTGACTGAAGAAATAACTGAGGAAACCAAATTCAAAGAATCAGTTGAAATAATCCCACAGAAATCAGATGTGGTTGAAATTGAATTTGAAGCTCCTAAACCAACTGAGACATTCAAAGAGACTGTTGAAATTACAAAGGAACAAAAGCCTGAAATTGTTGAAATTGAGTTTGAAGCTCCTAAACCAACTGAAACTTTTAAAGAGACTGTTGAAATTTCCAAAGAAGAAAAACCAGATGTCCATGAAACAACAATTGAGTTCACAACAAAGAAACCTGAAGTTGCTGAGATTGAAATTGAAGCACCACAAGATGTGACTGAAGAAGTTACACGAGAATCAATTGAAGTTACTAAAGTGACTGAAGAAGTTCCTGAAGAAATAACTGAGGAAACCAAATTCAAAGAATCAGTTGAAATAATCCCACAGAAATCAGATGTGGTTGAAATTGAATTTGAAGCTCCTAAACCAACTGAGACATTCAAAGAGACTGTTGAAATTACAAAGGAACAAAAGCCTGAAATTGTTGAAATTGAGTTTGAAGCTCCTAAACCAACTGAAACTTTTAAAGAGACTGTTGAAATTTCCAAAGAAGAAAAACCAGAGGTCCATGAAACAACAATTGAGTTCACAACCAAGAAACCCGAAGTTGCTGAGATTGAAATTGAAGCACCACAAGATGTGACTGAGGAAATTACACGAGAAACAATTGAAGTTACGAAATCAAAGGAAGAAATCCCAACTGAAGATGTATCTTCTGAATTCAAGGGACCTGAAGATCAACAAGAAATTCCAAAAGAATTGCAATATCTACCAGAAATTGAAGAAACAAAAACATACAAGACACCTCTTATTCATGATCATGACGATGAAGTAGAAATTGATTTTGAAGCTCCAATTGGTGTTCCTACTGAGACATACAGAGAATCTATTGAAGTCTCCAAAGCCCCTGAAGATGAAACAGATGAAAGCTTTGTTCAGACTATTGATATCAAACAACCTAGTGCTGTAGAAATCACCTTTGCTGGTCCTAAAGAGGACCAATTCAAGAAGACAGTTGAAATTACCACAACTGTTGATAAGACCATTGAACAAGAGGCTCCAGAAGACGCTAGATATACTGAAAGTATAGAAATTACAACCAAACAACCAGTTGAAATACCAGGCCCTACAGATGAGACAGAGGTTTCATTTAGACAACAAATTGAACTGAAACAGGAGAAACCTGAGCAACCATCCTTTGAGGTTTCCACTGAAGTACAACCAATCAAAGATACAGAAGAGAAACAAAGTTTCAAGGAGGGAATTGAACTTGTGCCTCAACCAGAAGAAGACAAACCACGCTTTAAGAAGGAAATTGAACTTGTGCCTCAACCAGAAGAAGAGAAACTACGCTTTAAGGAGGAAATTGAAATACCAAAGAAACCTTTAGAAGAAGTGGAAATTGATATTGCGTTTTCAGAGCAGGAAACAACTGTGACAGAAACTACTTCTGAAATTACTTCTTATGAAGAAGACATTCCTGTTGAAGTATCTGAGGAGAAATTCAAAGAGAGCATTGAAATTGAAACTGTACCAGAGGATGTAACAGAAGTTGAAAAATTCACCTCTGCTATCGAACTCCAACCACAACCAACACAGGAAGAGGTAGAAATACAGATTAATTTAGGCCAACCAGAGACACACGTCCAGGTCAAGGAAGTTACTGAAATTACTGAGGTCGAACAAGAGGTATCTGTTCCAGATGAAGAGACAGTTGTTACTGAAAGAGAAACCTTAAAGATTACAGAGTTGCCAGAAGAAACTGAAATTGTAACTGAATCAGCAGCACCTGATCAGGAAATTGTGGAAGAAACTAGGCCTACAATAGAAGCACAGAAAGAGATCATACCAGAGGTAAAAGAAGTAGTTCAAGAGGTTTCTGAATATGAGGTTGTTCAACCTGAGGAGGAAGTTATTGAAGAGACCAGAGAGACTATAACAATGGAAAAAGACCAACCAACAAAAGCAATCACTTCAGAGGAGACTATAGCTGAAACCATTGAAGAAATAACAGAAACTGTTGAGGTCAAACCTTCAGAGGAAGATGTTGTTTCCATTGAAACAAAACCAATTAAATCAGAAGAACGTCCATCTGAAGTATCACCAGAGGATGTTGTCACACCTTCTGAAGCAGTTGGTGAAGTACTTGTTGAAACAACAGAAACAGTTTCTGAAACGGTAGAAACAACAACTTCCACTACTGAAATCATCACAGAGGAGGAGGTTCCATCTGAAATAGAGATGAAGGAAACCGAATCTGTGTCCGAGGTTATCACTGAAGTTGAAGAGGTAGTCCCTGACCAAACAGTAGAAGATACTATTGAAATATCAGAGGAGGTAACTATCAAAGAAGACCAGATTATTTCTACCACCACTGAAGAGATTGCAGAAGAGGATGAAACACTACCAGAGGAGATAAAATCTTCTGTATATGAAAAATATGCTGAAGAAATTACAAAAGAAATCCTTGAATCTGTAATGACTGAAGAGAGTATAGTTTCTACTGTGACAATGGTTGAAGAAGAGGTGGAAGTAACTCCTACTGTGATTGAAGCTATCAAAGAAGAGAAACCTCAGGAAGAAATTATCGAAGAAACAGTTGACAGAGTAGTTCCTGAAAAACAGCTTGTCAAAACTGATGAAGTGTCAGAAGACATTCAAGAAGAATTGTCTGAAGATATTTCTTCAACTGTGATTGAGAAATATGCTGAAGAATTCACTAAAGAAATTATAGAATCTGTAATAACAGATGAAACTATAGCCACAAAGATAGCAGAAGAACAACTGGCTAAATTAGAAGAAACTAGTACTACTGAAGAGAGAAAACTATCTATTGTTAATATAGATGAAACAATTGTTCCAGAAGAACAAGTTGAAGAAACTAAGCAAGAAGATACTGTTCAAAGCCAAGAGAAGGCTGTTGAAGATGTAGTTACTGAAGCTATTGTTGAAGAACAAAAACTATCTGAAGTCCCAACTGAGGATCAGCAAGTCACTTTTGAGGAAACAGTTGAAATCACAACTGAAGACAAAGAAACACCAGTAGAGAAATCTGAAGTTGAAATCAAAGTCAAACCTGGTGTTGAAGAGAAACAACCTTCTGAAGTCCCAACTGAGGAACAACAAGTCACTTTTGAGGAAACAGTTGATATCACAACTGAAGACAAAGAAATGCCCTCTGAAAAAACAGAAGTTGAAATCACAGTCAAACCTGGTATTGAAGAGAAACAACCTTCTGAAGTCCCAACTGAAGAACAACAAGTCACTTTTGAGGAAACAATTGAAATCTCAACTGAAGACAAAGAAACACCTTCTGAGAAAACAGAAGTTGAAATCACAGTCAAACCTGGTGTTGAAGAGAAACAACCTTCTGAAGTCCCAACTGAGAAGCAACAAGTCACTTTTGAGGAAACAGTTGAAATCACAACCCAGGACAAAGAGACACCTTTTGAGAAAACAGAAGTTAAGATCACTGTTAAACCTGGTGTTGAAGAGAAGCAACCTTCTGAAGTTCCAACAGAAGAGCAACAGGTCACTTTTGAGGAAACAGTTGAAATCTCAACTGAAGACAAAGAAACACCAATAGAGAAATCGGAAGTTGAAATCACAGTCAAACCTGGTGTTGAGGAGAAGCAACCTTCTGAAGCCCCAACTGACGAACAACAAGTCTCCTTTAAGGAAACAGTTGAAATCTCAACTGAAGACAAAGAAACACCTTCTGAAAAGACAGAAGTTGAAATCACAGTCAAACCTGGTGTTGAAGAGAAACAACCTTCTGAAGTCCCAACTGAGGAGCAGCAAGTCTCCTTTGAGGAAACAATTGAAATCACAACTGAAGACAAAGAAACACCAATAGAGAAATCTGAAGTTGAAATCACAGTCAAACCTGGTGTTGAGGACAAACAACCTTCTGAAGTCCAAACTGATGAACAACAAGTCACTTTTGAGGAAACAATTGAAATTACAACTGAAGACAAAGAAACACCATCTGAGAGGACAGAAGTTGAAATCACTGTCAAACCAAGTGTTGAGGACAAACAACCTTCTGAAGTCCCAACTGAGGAACAACAAGTCTCTTTTGAGGAAACAGTTGAAATCACAACTGAAGACAAAGAAACATCAGTAGAAAAATCTGAAGTTGAAATCACAGTCAAACCAGGTGTTGAAGAGAAGCAACCTTCTGAAGTCCCAACTGAGGAGCAACAAGTAACATTTGAGGAAACTGTTGAAATCACAACTGAAGACAAAGAAACACCATCTGAGAAGACAGAAGTTGAAGTCACAGTCAAACCTGGTGTTGAGGACAAACAACCTTCTGAAGTCCCAACTGAGGAGCAACAAGTCACTTTTGAGGAAACGGTTGAAATCACAACTGAAGACAAAGAAACACCAGTAGAGACATCTGAAGTTGAAATCACAGTCAAACCTGGTGTAGAAGAGAAACAACCTTCTGAAGTCCCAACTGAAGAACAACAAGTCACTTTTGAGGAAACAGTTGAAATCACAACTGAAGACAAAGAAACACCCTCTGAGAAAACAGAAGTTGAAATCACAGTCAAACCAGGCATTGAAGAGAAACAACCTTCTGAAGTACCAACAGAGGAGCAACAAGTCTCCTTTGAGGAAACAATTGAAATCACAACTGAAGACAAAGAAACACCAAAAGAGAAATCTGAAGTTGAAATCACAGTCAAACCAGGTATTGTAGAGAAACAACCTTCTGAAGTACCAACCAAGGAACAACAAGTCACTTTTGAGGAAACAGTTGAAATCAAAACTGAAGACAAAGAAACACCCTCTGAGAAAACAGAAGTTGAAATCACAGTCAAACCTGGTGTTGAAGAGAAACAACCTTCTGAAGTCCCAACTGAGGAGCAACAAGTCACTTTTGAGGAAACAGTTGAAATCACAACTGAAGACAAAGAAACACCCTCTGAAAAGACAGAAGTTGAAATCACTGTCAAACCTGGTGTTGAAGAGAAACAACCTTCTGAAGTCCCAACCGAGGAACAACAAGTCACTTTTGAGGAAACGGTTGAAATCACAACTGAAGACAAAGAAACACCAGTAGAGACATCTGAAGTTGAAATCACAGTGAAACCTGGTGTTGAGGACAAACAACCTTCTGAAGTCCCAACTGAGGAACAACAAGTCACTTTTGAGGAAACAGTTGAAATCACAAATGAAGACAAAGAAACACCCTCTGATAAGACAGAAGTTGAAATCACAGTCAAACCAAGTGTTGAGGACAAACAACCTTCTGAAGTCCCAACTGAGGAACAACAAGTCTCTTTTGAGGAAACAGTTGAAATCACAACTGAAGACAAAGAAACATCAGTAGAAAAATCTGAAGTTGAAATCACAGTCAAACCAGGTGTTGAAGAGAAGCAACCTTCTGAAGTCCCAACTGAAGAGCAACAAGTAACATTTGAGGAAACTGTTGAAATCACAACTGAAGACAAAGAAACACCATCTGAGAAGACAGAAGTTGAAGTCACAGTCAAACCTGGTGTTGAAGAGAAACAACCTTCTGAAGTCCCAACTGAGGAACAACAAGTCACTTTTGAGGAAACAGTTGAAATTACAACGGAAGACAAAGAAACACCCTCTGAGAAGACAGAAGTTGAACTCACAGTCAAACCTGGAGTTGAAGAGAAACAGCCTTCTGAAGTCCCAACCGAGGAACAACAAGTCTCTTTTGAAGAAACAGTTGAAATTACAACTGAAGACAAAGAAACACCAGTAGAGAAATCTGAAGTTGAAATCACAGTCAAACCTGGTGTTGAAGAGAAACAACCTTCTGAAGTACCAACCGAAGAACAACAAGTCTCTTTTGAAGAAACAGTTGAAATTACAACTGAAGACAAAGAAACACCAGTAGAGAAATCTGAAGTTGAAATCACAGTCAAACCTGGTGTTGAAGAGAAACAACCTTCTGAAGTCCCAACCGAGGAACAACAAGTCTCTTTTGAAGAAACAGTTGAAATCACAACTGAAGACAAAGAAACACCAGTAGAAAAATCTGAAGTTGAAATCACAGTCAAACCAGGTGTTGAAGAGAAACAACCTTCTGAAGTACCAACCGAAGAACAACAAGTCTCTTTTGAGGAAACAGTTGAAATCACAACGGAAGACAAAGAAACACCAGTAGAGAAATCTGAAGTTGAAATCACAGTCAAACCAGGTGTTGAAGAGAAGCAGCCTTCTGAAGTCCCAACCGAGGAACAACAAGTCTCTTTTGAAGAAACAGTAGAAATTACAACTGAAGACAAAGAAACACCCTCCGAGAAAACAGAAGTTGAAATCACAGTCAAACCTGGTGTTGAAGAGAAGCAACCTTCTGAAGTACCAACCGAGGAACAACAAGTCACTTTTGAGGAAACAGTTGAAATCGCAACTGAAGACAAAGAAACACCCTCTGAGAAAACAGAAGTTGAAATCACTTTCAAACCTGAAGTGGAGGACAAACAAATTACTGAATCTTTAACTGTTGATATTTCTGAGGTTTCAGATATATTGACTGAAATACCTGACAAATTATCAGAAGATACAGTTACAGAGATTGTTACTGAAAGAGATATTGAGAAAGCCACCCCAGAAGTTGTCTCTGTACTTGAAGCAGAAGATAAATCTGAAAAGATGGAGGTGTCGACCACAATAGAGGTAGAGGAAGGTCAGAGACATGAGGCAAGCATTGAAATCTCTACTGCTCAGTTAAAGGCCCCAGAAATCATTAAGGAATTATCAAGTATTAAGATTCCAGAGGGTAAAGAAATGGTATTAACTGTAGAATTTGTCAGTCAGCCAGAATCTGTTGTTACATGGTTTGTTGATGAACAGCCACTGTCTGAACAACTTGAATATAAAATCATCATTGAGAAATCCCAGACTACACTTACCATCTCTGAGATCTCCCCTGAAGATGAAGGAGAATACAAAGCTGTGATTGAAAATGAGGCTGGTAAAACAACATCTACCTGCTTTGTCCAGGTTATACGTAAGTATTATTAAACAGAAATAATGTCAACGTATGAAACACTTGTTCATAAGTTTTTTTAAAGAAGGCTTATTTGGGACCAAGAATTTAAGCACATTTTTAAAATGCAACATTAAGATATAAAACAAAAGATTGAAGCCAATGTTACTGCACTTTGCACCATCAAACATTTCCCAAAACCCGTTTCTGTGCACATCTATTTCTACAATCTCTAATGCACCTTTATAAAATATGAAAATTTCTCCCTTTCTGATATTTTTTGTTTTTCAATTTGTCAAATATGTTTATGTTCAATGAAGAAATTAAGATGCAAATTTTGTATTAATTGATTATTTTTGGAAATTTAATTCTTTGTTTTTCTGAGTTACTGTTCTTTTAAGTGAGTTTTCGGTCTTTAAAGATACATATTTCAAAGTTTAAAAATATTTTTTTCTAAAGCTTGTTCTTTCTAGTAAGAAAATAATGTCCATATTTTACAATTATTTGAATAAAATATGTTCTACAACTATTTTTTTGCTATTAAACTGTACTTGAATTGATGTTTGTAGCATTTGAAGAGAAACCAGCAGAAACCACTGTTGAGTTACAGATCAAAGAAGACAAACCAACTGGAATTTCCTCTGTTGACATTGAGGTCAAGGAAAAGCCTCAAGATACAGTTGCCATGGAAATAGAGGTCAAGGAAAAACCAACAGAGATCAGTGTAACTGAAGTAGAGGTTCAGAAACAAACAATCGAAACAAGTGTTACTGAAATTGATGTCAAAGACAAACATGTAGATAAACAAACTGCAGAAATACATGTCACTAAAGACCAAGAGTCTACCCTTACTATTGAGATGGAAAGTACATCACAACCAGGTAAAAAATGTTAAACTTGGTGGGGGGGGGGTTTAGGGGCCTTTATTAGATTTTTTTTATAAATAGATGGTTACAATATTTATCTTTTATATGCCCATCCTTTCAAAAATACATCCCTTATAAATACAAGAGATTTCTTAACATAATTAGAGCCGTTTTATTGTTTTGGGGTATTTTTAATATAATAATGTCAAAATTATCCAAAAATATTTCTATGTAATTTGTCAAGCACCAACAGAATTCTTTTACAGAAGTAAATGGTAGAAATATTTTTCTTACTTTTCAGACATTACAGAGACCATTTCCAAAGAAACCCTGATCCCCAAAGAGGTTACAGAAGGGGTCCCTGAAGCTCCCCGTTTCATACAGACTCTCCAACAACACATAGACGTTGTCGAAGGATCACCTGTCACATTAGAATGTGTTACTGTAGGACAACCTGTTCCAACTGTCACATGGTTCCAGGTAAGGGGAAGTAACTATAAAATAGGAAGTTAGTCAGGGTAGATAACTCTACCAACTGTCACATGGTTCCAGGTAAGGGGAAAGAACTATGAAATAGGAAGTTAGTCAGGGTAGATAACTACCAACTGTCACATAGTTCCAGGTAAGGGGAAAGAACTATGAAATAGGAAGTTAGTCAGGGTAGATAACTACCAACTGTCACATAGTTCCAGGTAAGGGAATTGGAAGTTAGTCAGGGTAGATAATAACCAACTGTCACATGGTTCAAGGTAAGGGGAAATAACTATAAAATAGGAAGTTAGTCAGGGTTGATAACTACCAACTGTCACATGGTTCAAGCTAAGGGGAAATAACCATAAAATAGGAAGTTAGTCAGGGTAGATAATAACCAACTGTCACATGGTTCCA
Source organism: Arcuatula senhousia (assembly GCA_963971305.1). Lineage (NCBI taxonomy): Eukaryota > Metazoa > Mollusca > Bivalvia > Mytilida > Mytilidae > Arcuatula > Arcuatula senhousia. The sequence goes on along the minus strand of OZ020317.1, from coordinate 2,883,788 downwards.
GGTAAGGGGAAGTAACTATGAAATAGGAGGTTAGTCAGGGTTGATAACTACCAGCTGTCACATGGTTTCAGGTAAGGCAAAGTTACCATTAAATCAGGGTAGATAACTGTACAGTTGGTTCCAGGTAAGGGGAAGTAACTATAAAATAGGAAGTCAGGGTAGATAACTTGACAAACTGTAACCTGTTTACAAGTTTTGAGAAAAACTGATTAGAAATATTTGAATGATAGTGGATTAATTAAAAAAAACTTGTTCAATCTAAACAGTTCGTCTAAGCGATCATTTTTTGGGGTCAAAATAAAATATATAATCATTTCTTTATTTTGCTGATGTCTACATTTTTTCATGTGTCCCAAGTGAAATCCTTAAAGAATTTTTCTTTTCTTTGAAAGGATGAAGAGCCACTTGAAGAAAGCGACCATTTTGTTGTTGAATTCGACAGTGGCATATGTCGTCTTACAATCAATGACATATTCCTGGAGGATGAGGCAGAGTACAAATGTACCGCAGTAAATGATCTCGGCAGTGCCAGCACAGTTATTGAACTTTTCGTAGAAAGTAAGATTTCATCAGAGGCTCTCATTATGTTGCTCTGGCAACAATTATTCATTGACCTTTTGACCTTTGTTTCATTAGCTAGACCTGTAACTTTAGATTGTTATGAGAGCATAGGACAATTATGGTGAAATTTTATTTTAGGTTTTAGTAATAAGAGAGTTTTTAAGTTTTAAGTGCAAAGAAAAAAAGATTTAAAATGATAATAAGCAAAATGCATCTATAAAAGGGTTTTATATAATTTTCATAGGAAATTGACAGCTGAAGTGAAGTCCATTTACACAATTTTCTCTTAATTTTGATTTTCTGTTTACATAAAGTAAATTTGAATGACCCTCTTCAAATTTAAGGGAATAATTAATGTAGAAAAGCAATTTGTTTTAACCTGTAATTGTATTTGCTTCTCATTAAAGTGTCTTGGAATCTCATTTTAAGATACTGATGCCTTATTGGAATGTTTAGTTTGTAGTTTAGTTAGAGTTAGATAGAATTGTAGAAAAGCTTAAGCTATGCCTGTAATAAGTTGGACTTCAAAATGTAGTTGTCAATAGTAACAATGTACAAGGCAATGCTATGTAACTTAGTAATAGAGATAAATTAGACTTTGAAAAAATATTTAAATTTGAAAGAAGTGTTTTTCTTTTAAAAAAACTTTGATGGGAAGAGTGTTGTAACTTTAATGATTAAAATCAAAGGGAGATAATACTTAACCAATATCTTACATATCAGGTACAATGCCACATTATACAAAGGTCTTATATATTAATTTTCAAATGGCAATTTTTATTGTTAGTTGTGTGTTGTAATTTTCAAATTTTGTATTTATTTGATATGCTCTGAAATAAAATTATGAAAAAAGAAATACTTTGTCATCAGTGGCATGCAGATCAAGATAGTCAGCATGGCTAATTCTGTATAATATTGATCAGTGTGGCATTTGTATAATGTGGCTTTTTGTACTGTAAATAATGCTTATTGAAGACAACCCTTACCTTAATTGGATTAATACCACTGTGACCTCTTTAACACAATCAATGTTGGTTTGATCTAAAACAAAAAAATATTCTAAAAAATAAATTTTTATTAGTAAAAAAAATAACATATTTTGTTTTTTAAGGTGTATTATTTAGATAAATTGTTTCTTATTTTCTAAAATTACTTAAGCTAAGATTAAAAATGATTTAAAGTCTTCCAATTTTTTTTTATCTTTTTGTTTAAAAATTGGCACTTTGATGTGTATTATAAAACTTGTAATTGTTCGCTATTATGGATAAATATTTTTTTTTTTTTTTACACTAAAGGTTATGTATTGCATGTAGGAAGAAAAAACTTTTTTGTGAGGAATAGAAAAGCGTAGTTCACTTAAGATCAGACAAAAGAATAAATGCTTACAGGTCTAGCAAATGAACATCATCACCCTATCCTCTATCAAACAATTAATACCATACCATCTAATTCATTGATATATATATATCACATGTTTCATAAGCTTACCATATCTTGTGTTTAAGCTTTTTGTCGTCATTGTTGTAAGTAAACTTGAGTACTTTTAATGCCCTTCCACATATTTGTTTGGAACATAGTGTTTCCCTTGTCTATAGGTCTTTTGTTCAAACTTTGTTTTAGGTTCATATCTCATTTATCCATATCACATCTCTTGTCCGTAGGTCAATTTTGTTGAGGTCCATATCTCAGTTCTAGCTTTTACGATAACACTAATGCATTTTTTTTTTGTTCAATAGACATTGTTTCTATGTTTGTTTGGCCTTTGAACCTAAGACTTAAAAGTAAAAAAAAATGTTTTTAAAACTTAATAATTTTTTTATCTTTCAATCTCATGAATTTAATGAAACTTTTACATTTTTTATTTCAATGTTTTAAAAACTCAAGCTTGAATGTAGGATATTGCAAATTGTGAAAATATTATGACACTGGACGTGTTCTGTTTGTTCGGTTGGTTAAAAAGTGGTGTTTTAAAGCACAGATGAAAACAGCAAATAACAACAACAATTAAAAAAGTTGTTACTAAGATCATTAAAAAAACTAGAAACAAAATGAAAGTCAATTTATGTCATATTGAAGGGGGAAACTATATATGGGGAATGAAATGTATCATGTGTCTCTTGTTTTTGCTGCTTATAATCTGTCTTGGTGATCTAATAATTTTAATATAAGATTTCTCTCTCATATTCACCTAGAATGTCGGAATGCTGCCGAAAAAATTCTGCATGAAGAATTCATCAAAATAGAAGTAGAATTGGAACTTTACTACAGAAAACAACAAGACAAGAAAAAGACAACCGAACATAGACAATTTAATACCGAAATTGACAATTTATCAAACAATTCACAATGTCAACTGTAAAATTTTATTTGAAAGAATCCTGAAAGGGAAAACAATATTTTTATGTACTAAAAACTTTTATAAAGTGCTTTACCCTGACAAGCACAATTTGATTGATTAAAAAAACCATTTAAACATAGTTTTCCCATTCAGTTTTGTTTCATAGTTGATACAATTTTAACTATTCATTAAGAAATTAAATTGCCAGAGATGGAAAAAAGATAAAAGTCTTAAACATTTTCAAAATTCAAAACTCTTAACAAAATTTGCACATTGACAAGGAGTATGTTAAAAAGGACTGATGACACAAATTGGCTTTGATAGAAAATTTAACAAAGGGAAAAATCCCAAGTTGTCTGTAGTCCACTTTTCAGCAGCAAGCTTTTAAGAAATTTCAAAATCTATTTAAGCATTAGCATGTCCTAGTAGAAGTTAGTATAGTTTCTTATCTAGATCAAATACAAAAGTAGTCTTAAAGCACAAAGTAGTCTTTTTATAATAGATGCACACAATTTCTGTTTAATGAAAAAAGAAAGAACTCAACCCCTTTTAAAACATTTATTTTTAGAACCACAAATTGCTGCTGAAAGTGTACAAGACAACGTTGTCACAGACACTGTAGAAAGCTTAGCAGAGGAGGAATCTGCAGCAACTACCATAGGTTGGGAACTTCTTTGCTTTGGCGATGACTGCATGCAGTTTTTCATCATACTCATTGTCCTTCTCATGTTTGTGTGCCCCTTTTGTTCATGGCTGCTTCAAGTCTTGACATGTTTTTGGTCTTGTTATCTTCTCTATCTCTGGCATTGGTCAAACTAAGATGCTTTACTGCTAAGAAACATTCTAACATCTAAAGAAAGACTTAGAAGTTTAGATAAACAATTGATTCATTTAAAAAAGTTAGAAATGGTTTAATAATCTAAATAAAACCCAAAATATGCACTGAAATATAATGTTGATTAACTGGAAATATAATTTGACAAAGAAAGGGAGATAACCAAGGAGGAAAAAAATGAGCTGTTATATACTTTACTTTGATAAAAACCATTTATATAATACATGTGTAGGAAAGAATGATATTAAATCACGTAAAAATTGAAATTACATCTCAACATTTGGCTAATATTGAAATTTTTTATAAAGCATCTTAGTAAGCCTATGAGTGTCTTTGTCTGAATTAAAATTACAATTCATATATTAAATAGACTTTGTGAACAACCATTACCAAGAAAAAGGCATTAAGATAAATCTTTCAATTGTGTAAGGTCTTAAAAGTCGCAATGAATATGTGCAAAATATTTCTCTTCTATAAACATGAAGATGATAAAATAATATAAAAGACGGCTTAAACATTCTGAAGATATTTGTGGTAGTGGTTGTATCATAGACAAATGTTTATATTGAGTGCCTCATTGATAAGATGCATTGTTCAGTTTGTAGAGATTTTATTTCTTTTTTTTTTATTAGATTAATTTGCTTTATTTGTTTTACTTTTATTTATTTATTTTTTGCTTTATTTTATTGCTTTTGCTTAATATTTTTTGTTTTTGTTTTTATATTTCCTGTACTCAAAGCAAGTATTTATTAGTTTAGATTTTGAATATATTTTTATTTAGTTCAAAAAAAGCATTTATTAGCCAATTCTCAGGGACATTAAATAGAAATGTAGTCATTAAATTAGTTATTTTTAAACCTTTTTTTATTTTGAGTACTGGAATTTATGCTCTGAAAGAGGAACACATGTAAAGAAATCTATATTTAATTCTGAAACCCAAACAAAAAAATTGAATGGGTTTAGGCTTGAGTTTGGTTTCTATTATATTCCTCAATCAGTGGCAAATCATCTTTTATCTGTTGGTTCAAAGAAAGATCAATTGCTAATTGGCTATTTTTTTATTATTTTGACTCTAAAAAAGATTTGTGTACATTTATTTCTTCTTGATTGTGAAATTGATATTACATTGGAAAAGTTTAAAAATGGACGTAATATCAATTGGTTAATAGGGCATTAAAATTAGCTACAACAGATCAAGAGATGATAACATTAAGGCAGATGTGAGCTAGCTGTGATATAAATTATTTAGAATTTTTCATATTCTTTTAAGATGTGTTATTCAAATGGATGTTCAGTATTAACTTATAATAACGAATATTCATTGATATGATTTTAATGAGGTTTTGAGAAAGGATTTAAAATTTTCTTTTATATTAAAACTGTAGAAAAAAGTATATAGGCAATTGTGTGATTATTGCTGTTAAATTTTCATAGGACCAAATAAAGATTTGTTGAAATTTCTTATTGTCTCGTCTTTTAACTGTTTTGCATGATTTTTCCTCCTGTTTTTCAAAATTGTTCAAATCTAGATTTAAATGCATGAACTTATTTTGAAAAAAGTAGTAAAACTTAATGTTGTATTGTTGTTTCCTTTAAGATTTTTATTTTAATTTTCTCATCATTATTTAAAATTTCATCTTGAAAAAATATGAAAGTAGACTTGGCCTAAGATATAAAAAGTTTAAAATATTTGTCAATACAAATTAACTTAAATTTTCTACAAAAGGATAATTTAACTATTTAACAGGAATATGTTCACCAGTTTTCTCTATTTAATAATAAACTTTTTTATTTCTACTTACTTCATTTCTATAAATTAAAATGTTGATTTACAAAGATTACTATATGTAATTTAATTATAAACTCACTGCTATATTTTATATCACTGTGTACAGCTCACCTGCCTGCTATGTGTAGTATTGTTTTGATTTTTTTTGTTTGTTTGTTGTTTGTTTTAATTCCTCTCCTTCATGTCCTTTGCTATGAAAGTATGGGTTCAGTAAATAAATATAACATTCCAGTTGAAAAAAAGACATAATAGCAAAAATTAGTATGAAAACAAGTAATATTTGTTAAAGCTCCATTCCAAAAAAATTATTATTTTGTTTTGAAAATATCTACTTTAAAAAGACTAGAAAAGTTTGTCCTAGATATTGAACTTTCATTTGATCCTACTGCATGTCTGAATGATTGCTTGTGCTTTCTTTTTCAGACTAACAATAATGTTGTGTGACAAAGTCAAAGGCAGTCAGGACCAATTGTAGATGTTTTAATCAACCAACTTTAATTATATTTCTGTTTTTACTCAGGTTTCAATTAGCATTTTTATATTTTTCAGGCTTCATATACATAAACAATAAGCATAACTTTAGAACATATTTTTGTTCCAGCTAAAAAAGATGATATATCATGCAATCTGTAATTAAATTGTAAGATTTTCTTGCATTATCTGTACCATTTAATATAATATTTTGTTATGAAAGAAATTATTATGTATGATTTCTTTTCTGATGAGAATATTGTTTGGTCTGTATGATGCAACATGTAAAAAACAGCTAAATGCCATATTCAATTTACGTACTATAATTTTGTGTTTTTGGCAAATGATACTATCTATTTTTGTTCAATCTTGTCACATGACATTTTAGCATGACTATTTATAGACTTCCAGATACCTAGCATGCCACTGTTTCTGCTGTTCATGGTAAGAAAGAAATTTTATACCAAGCACATTTTATGCTCTTGAATCGTCTGTGCAAAAAAAAAAAAATACCTACAAACAAACATAAACAGTAATGAAAACCATTTAAAAAACATTGAAAAAAGGTTAATAGAACTCCATGAAAATTGTTTTTTGCAACTGATCAGCATTATAGCCAAAAAGTTATTAAATGAGTCTGGTATCTTCAACACACGAAAATATGTTGTTCAAGAATACAAGAATGAAACAAATAAATATAAAAGAAATAAACCAGCAATGTTTTACACGTAAAGTGTATGTGTAAAACATGTAAAATATATGTGAGTGAAGAGATAGCTAAATGATCAAAAGCAATTATAGTCAGTAAAAAAAAAACAGAAAACAAAAAGTTGTAGCATAATCTAATCTATAAAAAAGAACTAATCTAACATGTTTTTGATGCCCATGTTGGGAATATTTGGTAAAACTTGGTTTGGACACTCGTGATAAAATTATTGGGTGAATGGTCTAAATCTTACCTCCACACAAAAGAGGTGTTGGAACAACCAGAATTAAACCACTCAATAGAGTTTGTGAGTTCACGTTGTTAAGTGAACTGGTCATATTGAAGGCTGCTGGCTGCAATTTTCCATTTTGGATTTTTTAAAGTATCGTTAATATTGTAAGTAATGTCGCGTACACTTATTCCACATCTCATTATCTTCTATTTTGTTGTGTGGTTTTTTTTTATCAAGTTCTCTTCTTCATTTTCTATTGATTCTGTCTGTTTTTTAGACTTCAATAATTTTTGGTCTATTTTTGCATTTTATCTAAACTATAAATACTGTGATGATATTGTTGTCAGTTGGTTCTCAGTGTAAGTGTCTCTTATGGTTTTCCTTATCTAAGACAAAATTGAAGAACCAGAATTAAAGGAGCCTACAAACATTGCATTAACCAAATAATGTGATGCTTAATACACATCATTCACAAAGGACATTAAATATATAGAGGTATCTGAGAGGCACATACAAAACATAAATACAGTGTTAAGGGGGTACAGAAAACTTATGTCAAAATAAAATTGTGTGGTTTAATTTTCCTTAAAATTTGCTAAAATGTAAACTTTGATAATACAAATGCAATTACAAAATCTTAAGAAAATTGAACCATAGGTTTTCTGGTAAAATTTTCATTGAACATTATGGAGTTTCAAAATTTCTAATTTTAATCACTTAGAAGCTTGATTTCCTTGAGAAAAAGTGCCTGATTAAAACGTTCAACTGATATTTAAGAGTTATTTCCCTTAGGTGTTCTGTACCCCCTTAGGATTTTTAAAAAGCTTCTAATTTGGTGTTTGTGTTTTGTAATCTGGGATTTAGTTGTTGGTAAGCTCTGATAAGGATTTATTTCAACAAACTTTCTAAGAATATACATCCAAGTTTTGTTTTTGTTTTTTATAAAATTGAATACTATTCTGTTTAATTAATGACCATCAGTTTTAGCCAGAATTTATATTTCACACATTTCTTGAAATGTACATTTCTATATAAGACAAAAACTGATGAGAAGTAAGGTCTTTTAAATTTGCAAATATCATAAATTTTCTAATTTACAGAAAATAAAAGCACTCATAAAGAATATTAAAGTTAAATGTTTCGATACACAACAATTTTGTTTTTAATTTGCTTTCCTTCTGCATTGCATTTCATGTCTTTGTACCTTTATAGAACCTGCTACAGAAGAGCAAGTTGAGGAGGTACCTGCCGAAGAAACAACAAAGTTGGAGGGTCAAGAGGTCAAAAAACCAGACAAGGTTATAACATCTACCACTGAAATTGCACCATTAGATACAACAGGAAGTGATATTGTCACTTCAGAGACGGAGGAAGTTTCTTTCGAAATTGTAACTGACGAAAAAGTAAAGACAGCACCGGAAGAAGTTACAATAGCCGAGACATCTCTTCCTGAAGAATCGGAAGTTCCTTTACAGGCAACAGTTCCAGAGGTCTCACAAACGTTTGTTGATGAGACTGAGGTACTTATCGGTGAGGAGTCCAAACCAGAGGATATTCCTCAAACAGCAACAGTTACAGAAGTGTCCCAAGTTACTGAAGTAGAGACGGAAATCTTGATCAGTGATGACACTAAACCTGAAGATGTCACTGTAACTGTTGAAGAACAACTGTTGAAGCCCACTGAGGAACTTCCAGAAGTAGAGAGTGCTCCTACTGTGGAGGAAGTTATAGAACAGGAAGAGGAAGTGATTACCTCCATAACTGGGGAAGCCCCAGTATTTACCCAAACCCTTGAACATTTCACAATTGCTGAAGGCAAACCTGTCAAATTCACATGTGTTGTGACAGGAAAACCGCGCCCACAAGTCAAATGGATCCTTGATGATCAGCCAATAACAGACGCTGTTACATACAAGACAGATTACCTACAGAATGGGACTTGTACTTTGGAAATTGACGAGACATTCAAAGAAGACGAAGGAGAATACATTTGTGAGGCCATAAATCCACTGGGAACGGTCAGAACAACTGCCAATCTGGTTCTTAAAGGTAAGTGTCTTTATGTGTATTAACTGTAATAGAAAAAAATGTATGATTAATCTATATGTTCCAAAATGTACCATAACTGATCACCAAGATAGAGAAAACAAACACAACAGTGTCAACTGGTAATACTTCTGAAATTGATCAATTTGGCTGAATATGGACTTAAAAATATTAACTACTAGACTTTTTTACCTTACTTGGGCCATTAACTTTGTTAAAATTGACATCATTTGTTCAGCTTCAAAATCTTGGGACCAAAAATAAATAATTTGCCTGTTAGTGTTGAAAGTTGTTTCAAAAGCCTTACTGTACTTTTAAATACTGTAATCAAACTTATTTTCGCGGGTACTTATTTTCACGATTTTAGGATTTCACTCAAGTTCACGGGTACTTTATTACCTGTATTCTGCTCATAATTCTATTCATATCATACATAGTATTTCATGTCGCGGGTATTTCATTTCGCGAAAAATGCTTGACCGGAAATCCGTAAGAATAAATACCTGGCGAAAATAAGTACTTATACAGTAGATTGTCATGAGTATCTAGTATATACCTTGTTTCTGTATGTTGGTGATCAATCCGAAATGTGTCTGTACTATAATATTGTATGTAAATTATATCTTGTAATGTCCCTGTCTTTGGCAAAAGAAAATGATAATAAATAGGGGGATTATATGTGAAATTAGAACAAAAAATACGAGGTCCGTGGTTTTATAACTTGATTTTATTGCATTCTGTTCAATGAAAAAAGTGAACTGCAATGAGAGTTGGATTTAAAGCTTAAAGTGATCGAGTTGATGTTTTCCTGTTATCCTGTTGCAACATTCTGAGTTATAAATTTTCACCATTTGAGATGATATTTTATTTTTGATCCTATGGTCCTGTGAGTTCCCATGCCCTGTTTCATGGTGTTCACTTTGTGTAAACTGTTCCTCAGCATATTTCCTGGTCTTTATGAGTCCTCCTGGTTCCTCATTCTCCTTGTTTGCTGTGTTTTCCCTCTCCGGTTTATCTTGAAAACATTACAATTGTTTTTTTCTTCTTCTCAGATTAGGATTTTCAATTGATATAGTTAATTGATAATGATGTTTTACAAAAACCCAATTTAAAATCTGAGATCCAAATTAAAATATGTTGATTGATCATTGTAAATTACAGAGAAAACTTTCCATTGTCATTTTGTTAAGTTTCCTTTTTTAATCAAGTGCTTAATAAAAGGTAGGTTTTCATGACTAAAATTGATTATATTAGATCAACCAGATACAAAAGAGGAAGTAGAGGTTGTATCAGAGGAAGTAGAAACAGAGGCAAGATCAGTAGATGAGATTTCTGTGGAAATTCAGGCACCTATTGATGAAGTAATAATGGAAGAAAGACAACAAATTATATTTCACAGAACAATTGTTAAAAAACCAGAGGAACATGATGAAGTTGAGGAAGATCAACCAACTGAAACAGTTAAGAAAACACCCGAAGAAAAATTTAAAGCTGAAATTGAACTTCAGCCTGAAGAAGAAAAACCAGAAGAAATATTCAAAGAAACAATTGAGATTGGAAAGAAACCTGAATTTGAAGAAGTTCAGCTTGATTTATCTGTTGACAAACAAATAACCGAGACAGTTTCTGAAGTCACTGAGATCACATCTGAAGTCTCAGACGTGGAAATCATTGGTCCTGAAGAAGAGACCATTGTCACTGAAAGAGAAACACTTGAAATAACTGAAAAACCACAGGAGCGTGAAGAAGTTGTAATTGAAGTCCAAGAAGAAAAACCAACTGAAAAAGTTGAGGAAACTCCTGAAGAAAAGTTCAGGACTGAAATTGAACTTCAACCAGAAGAAGATAAACCAGAGGAAATATTCAAAGAAACAATTGAGATTGAAAAGAAACCTGAATTTGAAGAAGTTCAGGTTGATATATCTATACCCCAACAGATAACAGAAACTGTTTCTAAAGTCACTGAGATCACAACTGAAAAATCTGAAATTGAAATCGTTGGTCCCGAAGAGACCATTGTCACTGAAAGAGAAACACTTGAAATAACTGAAAAACCTCAAGAATACGAAGAAGTTGTAATTGAAGTCCAAGAAGAAAAACCAACTGAAAAAGTTGAGGAAACTCCTGAAGAAAGGTTCAGGACTGAAATTGAACTTCAACCCGAAGAAGAAAAACCTGAAGAAATATTCAAAGAAACAATTGAGATTGAAAAGAAACCTGAATTTGAAGAAGTTCAGCTTGATATATCTGTTGACAAACAAATAACCGAGACAGTTTCTAAAGTCACTGAGATCACAACTGAAGTCTCAGACGTCGAAATCGTTGGTCCTGAAGAAGAGACCATTGTCACTGAAAGAGAAACACTTGAAATAACTGAAAAACCACAGGAGCGTGAAGAAGTTGTAATTGAAGTCCAAGAAGAAAAACCAACTGAAAAAGTTGAGGAAACTCCTGAAGAAAAGTTCAGGACTGAAATTGAACTTCAACCAGAAGAAGATAAACCAGAGGAAATATTTAAAGAAATAATTGAGATTGAAAAGAAACCTGAATTTGAAGAAGTTCAGGTTGATATATCTATACCCCAACAGATAACAGAAACTGTTTCTAAAGTCACTGAGATCACAACTGAAAAATCTGAAATTGAAATCGTTGGTCCCGAAGAAGAGACCATTGTCACTGAAAGAGAAACACTTGAAATAACTGAAAAACCTCAAGAATACGAAGAAGTTGTAATTGAAGTCCAAGAAGAAAAACCAACTGAAAAAGTTGAGGAAACTCCTGAAGAAAGGTTCAGGACTGAAATTGAACTTCAACCCGAAGAAGAAAAACCTGAAGAAATATTCAAAGAAACAATTGAGATTGAAAAGAAACCTGAATTTGAAGAAGTTCAGCTTGATATATCTGTTGACAAACAAATCGCTCAAACTGTTTCTAAAGTCACTGAGATCACAACTGAAGTCTCAGACGTCGAAATCGTTGGTCCTGAAGAAGAAACCATTGTCACTGAAAGAGAAACTCTTGAAATAACTGAAAAACCTCAAGAATACGAAGAAATTGTTATTGAAGTCCAAGAAGAAAAACCAACTGAAAAAGTTGAGGAAACTCCTGAAGAAAAGCTCAGGACTGAAATTGAACTTCAACCTGAAGAAGAAAAACCTGAAGAAATATTCAAAGAAACAATTGAGATTGAAAAGAAACCTGAATTTGAAGAAATTCAGGTTGATTTATCTGTTGACAAACAAATAACCGAGACAGTTTCAAAAGTCACTGAGATCACAACTGAAGTCTCAGACGTGGAAATCGTTGGTCCCGAAGAAGAGACCATTGTCACTGAAAGAGAAACACTTGAAATAACAGAAAAACCTCAAGAACATGAAGAAGTCGTAATTGAAGTTCAAGAAGAAAAACCAACTGAAAAAGTTGAGGAAACTCCTGAAGAAAAGTTCAAGACTGAAATTGAACTTCAACCCGAAGAAGAAAAACCAGATGAGATTTTCAAAAAAACAATTGAGACTGAAAAGAAACCTGAATTCGAAGAAGTTCAGGTTGATATATCTGTTGACAAACAAATAACTGAGACAGTTTCAAAAGTCACTGAGATCACAACTGAAGTCTCAGACGTCAAAATCTTTGGTCCTGAAGAAGAGACCATTGTCACTGAAAGAGAAACACTTGAAATAACTGAAAAACCTCAAGAATACGAAGAAATTGTTATTGAAGTCCAAGAAGAAAAACCTACTGAAAAAGTTGAGGAAACTCCTGAAGAAAAGTTCAGGACTGAAATTGAACTTCAACCCGAAGAAGACAAACCAGATGAGATTTTCAAGGAAACAATTGAGATTGAAAAGAAACCTGAATTCGAAGAAGTTCAGGTTGATATATCTGTTGACAAACAAATAACCGAGACAGTTTCTAAAGTCACTGAGATCACAACTGAAGTCTCAGACGTCGAAATCGTTGGTCCTGAAGAAGAGACCATTGTCACTGAAAGAGAAACACTTGAAATAACTGAAAAACCACAGGAGCGTGAAGAAGTTGTAATTGAAGTCCAAGAAGAAAAACCAACTGAAAAAGTTGAGGAAACTCCTGAAGAAAAGTTCAGGACTGAAATTGAACTTCAACCAGAAGAAGATAAACCAGAGGAAATATTTAAAGAAACAATTGAGATTGAAAAGAAACCTGAATTTGAAGAAGTTCAGGTTGATATATCTATACCCCAACAGATAACAGAAACTGTTTCTAAAGTCACTGAGATCACAACTGAAAAATCTGAAATTGAAATTGTTGGTCCCGAAGAAGAGACCATTGTCACTGAAAGAGAAACACTTGAAATAACTGAAAAACCTCAAGAATACGAAGAAGTTGTAATTGAAGTCCAAGAAGAAAAACCAACTGAAAAAGTTGAGGAAACTCCTGAAGAAAGGTTCAGGACTGAAATTGAACTTCAACCCGAAGAAGAAAAACCTGAAGAAATATTCAAAGAAACAATTGAGATTGAAAAGAAACCTGAATTTGAAGAAGTTCAGCTTGATATATCTGTTGACAAACAAATCGCTCAAACTGTTTCTAAAGTCACTGAGATCACAACTGAAGTCTCAGACGTCGAAATCGTTGGTCCTGAAGAAGAAACCATTGTCACTGAAAGAGAAACTCTTGAAATAACTGAAAAATCACAGGAACGTGAAGAAGTTGTTATTGAAGTCCAAGAAGAAAAACCAACTGAAAAAGTTGAGGAAACTCCTGAAGAAAAGTTCAGGACTGAAATTGAACTTCAACCCGATGAAGAAAAACCTGAAAAAATATTCAAAGAAACAATTGAGATTGAAAAGAAACCTGAATTCGAAGAAGTTCAGCTTGGTATATCTGTTGACAAACAAACCGCTGAAAATGTTTCTAAAGTCACTGAGATCACAACTGAAAAATCTGAAATTGAAATCCTTGGTCCCAAGGAAGAGACCATTGTCACTGAAAGAGAAACACTTGAAATAACTGAAAAATTACAGGAACGTGAAGAAGTTGTTATTGAAGTCCAAGAAGAAAAACCAACTGAAAAAGTTGAGGAAACTCCTGAAGAAAAGTTCAGGACTGAAATTGAACTTCAACCCGATGAAGAAAAACCAGATGAGATTTTCAAAGAAACAATTGAGATTAAAAAGAAACCTGAATTCGAAGAAATTCAGGTTGATATGTCTGTTGACAAACAAATAACTGAGACAGTTTCTAAAGTCACTGAGATCACAACTGAAAAATCTGAAATTGAAATCCTTGGTCCCGAAGAAGAGACCATTGTCACTGAAAGAGAAACACTTGAAATAACTAAAAAACCTCAAGAATACAAAGAAGTTGTTATTGAAGTCCATGAAGAAAAACCAACTGAAAAAGTTGAGGAAACTCCTGAAGAAAAGTTCAGGACTGAAATTGAACTTCAACCCGAAGAAGAAAAACCAGATGAGATTTTCAAAGAAACAATTGAGATTGAAAAGAAACCTGAATTCGAAGAAGTTCAGGTTGATATATCTGTTGACAAACAAATAACTGAGACAGTTTCCAAAGTCACTGAGATCACAACTGAAGTCTCAGAAGTTGAAATCGTTGGTCCTGAAGAAGAGACCATTGTAACTGAAAGAGAAACACTTGAAATAACTGAAAAACCACAGGAACGTGAAGAAGTCGTAATTGAAGTTCAAGAAGAAAAACCAACTGAAAAAGTTGAGGAAACTCCTGAAGAAAAGTTCAGGACTGAAATTGAACTTCAACCCGAAGAAGACAAACCAGATGAGATTTTCAAGGAAACAATTGAGATTGAAAAGAAACCTGAATTCGAAGAAGTTCAGGTTGATATATCTGTTGACAAACAAATAACCGAGACAGTTTCTAAAGTCACTGAGATCACAACTGAAGTCTCAGACGTCGAAATCGTTGGTCCTGAAGAAGAGACCATTGTCACTGAAAGAGAAACACTTGAAATAACTGAAAAACCACAGGAGCGTGAAGAAGTTGTAATTGAAGTCCAAGAAGAAAAACCAACTGAAAAAGTTGAGGAAACTCCTGAAGAAAAGTTCAGGACTGAAATTGAACTTCAACCAGAAGAAGATAAACCAGAGGAAATATTTAAAGAAACAATTGAGATTGAAAAGAAACCTGAATTTGAAGAAGTTCAGGTTGATATATCTATACCCCAACAGATAACAGAAACTGTTTCTAAAGTCACTGAGATCACAACTGAAAAATCTGAAATTGAAATCGTTGGTCCCGAAGAAGAGACCATTGTCACTGAAAGAGAAACACTTGAAATAACTGAAAAACCTCAAGAATACGAAGAAGTTGTAATTGAAGTCCAAGAAGAAAAACCAACTGAAAAAGTTGAGGAAACTCCTGAAGAAAGGTTCAGGACTGAAATTGAACTTCAACCCGAAGAAGAAAAACCTGAAGAAATATTCAAAGAAACAATTGAGATTGAAAAGAAACCTGAATTTGAAGAAGTTCAGCTTGATATATCTGTTGACAAACAAATCGCTCAAACTGTTTCTAAAGTCACTGAGATCACAACTGAAGTCTCAGACGTCGAAATCGTTGGTCCTGAAGAAGAAACCATTGTCACTGAAAGAGAAACTCTTGAAATAACTGAAAAATCACAGGAACGTGAAGAAGTTGTTATTGAAGTCCAAGAAGAAAAACCAACTGAAAAAGTTGAGGAAACTCCTGTAGAAAAGTTCAGGACTGAAATTGAACTTCAACCCGAAGAAGACAAACCAGATGAGATTTTCAAAGAAACAATTGAGATTGAAAAGAAACCTGAATTCGAAGAAGTTCAGCTTGGTATATCTGTTGACAAACAAACCGCTGAAACTGTTTCTAAAGTCACTGAGATCACAACTGAAAAATCTGAAATTGAAATCCTTGGTCCCAAGGAAGAGACCATTGTCACTGAAAGAGAAACACTTGAAATAACTGAAAAATTACAGGAACGTGAAGAAGTTGTTATTGAAGTCCAAGAAGAAAAACCAACTGAAAAAGTTGAGGAAACTCCTGAAGAAAAGTTCAGGACTGAAATTGAACTTCAACCCGATGAAGAAAAACCAGATGAGATTTTCAAAGAAACAATTGAGATTGAAAAGAAACCTGAATTCGAAGAAATTCAGGTTGATATGTCTGTTGACAAACAAATAACTGAGACAGTTTCTAAAGTCACTGAGATCACAACTGAAAAATCTGAAATTGAAATCCTTGGTCCCGAAGAAGAGACCATTGTCACTGAAAGAGAAACACTTGAAATAACTGAAAAACCTCAAGAATACGAAGATGTTGTTATTGAAGTCCAAGAAGAAAAACCAACTGAAAAAGTTGAGGAAACTCCTGAAGAAAAGTTCAGGACTGAAATTGAACTTCAACCCGATGAAGAAAAACCAGATGAGATTTTCAAAGAAACAATTGAGATTGAAAAGAAACCTGAATTCGAAGAAGTTCAGGTTGATATGTCTGTTGACAAACAAATAACTGAGACAGTTTCTAAAGTCACTGAGATCACAACTGAAAAATCTGAAATTGAAATCCTTGGTCCCGAAGAAGAGACCATTGTCACTGAAAGAGAAACACTTGAAATAACTGAAAAACCTCAAGAATACAAAGAAGTTGTTATTGAAGTCCAAGAAGAAAAACCAACTGAAAAAGTTGAGGAAACTCCTGAAGAAAAGTTCAGGACTGAAATTGAACTTCAACCCGAAGAAGAAAAACCAGATGAGATTTTCAAAGAAACAATTGAGATTGAAAAGAAACCTGAATTCGAAGAAGTTCAGGTTGATATATCTGTTGACAAACAAATAACTGAGACAGTTTCCAAAGTCACTGAGATCACAACTGAAGTCTCAGAAGTTGAAATCGTTGGTCCTGAAGAAGAGACCATTGTAACTGAAAGAGAAACACTTGAAATAACTGAAAAACCACAGGAACGTGAAGAAGTCGTAATTGAAGTTCAAGAAGAAAAACCAACTGAAAAAGTTGAGGAAACTCCTGAAGAAAAGTTCAGGACTGAAATTGAACTTCAACCCGAAGAAGACAAACCAGATGAGATTTTCAAAGAAACAATTGAGATTGAAAAGAAACCTGAATTCGAAGAAGTTCAGGTTGATATATCTGTTGACAAACAAATAACCGAGACAGTTTCTAAAGTCACTGAGATCACAACTGAAATCCCAGATGTCGAAATCGTTGGTCCTGAAGAAGAGACCATTATCACTGAAAGAGAAACACTTGAAATAACTGAAAAACCTCAAGAACATGAAAAAGTCGTAATTGAAGTTCAAGAAGAAAAACCAACTGAAAATGTTGAGGAAAATCCAGAAGAAAAGTTCAGGACTGAAATTGAACTTCAACCAGAAGAAGATAAACCAGAAGAAATATTCAAAGAAACAATTGAGATTGAAAAGAAACCTGATTTTGAAGAAGTTCAGGTTGATATATCTGTTGACAAACAAATCACTGAAACAGTTTCTAAAGTCACTGAGATCACAACTGAAGTCTCAGATGTCGAAATCGTTGGTCCCGAAGAAGAGACCATTGTCACTGAAAGAGAAACACTTGAAATAACTGAAAAACCACAAGTGGTAATTGAAGTTCAAGAAGAAAAAACGACTGAAAAAGTTGAGGAAACTCCAGAAGAAAAGTTCAGGACTGAAATTGAACTTCAACCTGAAGAAGAAAAACCAGAAGAAATATTTAAAGAAACAATTGAGATCGAAAAGAAGCCCAACCTAGACACCCTTGAACTTAATATAGATATTCAAAGACGACTTTCAACTGCAACTGAAATTAAGGAGGAAATAAGTTTTGAAGAAACTGCAGAATTCATTAGTAAGGAAGAAACAATTACACTTATGGAAGAAGAGGAGCATACATATGAAGTAGAAGATTATGAAATACAAGGATCAGTTTCGGACATTATTGACGTTACACTTGATGACTTAGAATCTTTAGGACCAGAAACAGAAGGATTCGTAATGGAGGTCCCAGATGATGACTTTTCAGAGAGTGAAGATGAAGAAGTCATAGAAGAAGCATTTGAGGTCATAGAAGAAAAAGAAAGTTCTGATGAAGAATATGTCGTTGATGTTCCAGAAGAAGAATTTCCTGAAGAGAAAGAAGAAGTGGAATCTGTCATGGAAGATGCAGTTGGAGTTATAATTGGTGAAGATGAAGAAAAACCAGAAATTACTGAAATATCTCTTAAGAAAGAAAAACCTGAGGTCTCAGAAATAACCATTGAAACTGTGACTGAAAAACCAGAGGAAACTATTTCATCAGTTGAAACTGACGTTGTTTTCGACACAGAAACTGTTCCTGAAGAAAAGCCAGAAATTACTGAAATCGCTGTTGAAAAAGAAAAGCCAGAGGTCTCAGAAATCTCCATTGAAACTGTGACTGAAAAACCAGAGGAAACTATATCATCTGTTGAAACTGAAGTTGTTTTTGACACAGACACTGTTCCTGAAGAAAAGCAAGAAATGATTGAAATCACTGTTAAGAAAGAAAAGCCTGAGGTCTCAGAAATCACCATTGAAACTGTGACTGAAAAACCAGAGGAAACTATTTCATCAGTTGAAACTGAAGTTGTTTTCGACACAGACACTGTTCCTGAAGAAAAGCCAGAAATTACTGAAATCACTGTTGAGAAAGAAAAGCCAGAGGTCTCAGAAATCACCATTGAAACTGTGACTGAAAAACCAGAGGAAACTATTTCATCAGTTGAAACTGAAGTTGTTTTCGACACAGAAACTGTTCCTGAAGAAAAGGCAGAAATTACTGAAATCACTGTTGAGAAAGAAAAGCCAGAGGTCTCAGAAATCACCATTGAAACTGTGACTGAAAAACCAGAGGAAACTATATCATCTGTTGAAACTGAAGTTGTTTTCGACACAGACACTGTTCCTGAAGAAAAGCCAGAAATTACTGAAATCACTGTTGAGAAAGAAAAGCCAGAGGTTTCAGAAATCACCATTGAAACTGTGACTGAAAAATCAGAAGAAACTGTTTCATCAGTTGAAACTGAAGTTGTTTTCGACACAGACACTGTTCCTGAAGAACAGCCAGAAATTACTGAAATCACTGTTGAGCAAGAAAAGCCAGAGGTCTCAAAAATCACCATTGAAACTGTGACTGAAAAACCTGAGAAAACTATATCATCTGTTGAAACTGAAGTTGTTTTCGACACAGACACTGTTCCTGAAGAACAGCCAGAAATTACTGAAATCACTGTTGAGAAAGAAAAGCCTGAGGTCTCAGAAATCACCATTGAAACTGTAACTGAAAAACCAGAGGAAAGTATTTCATCAGTTGAAACTGAAGTTGTTTTTGACACAGAAACTGTTCCTGAAGAAAAGCCAGAAATTACTGAAATCACTGTTGAGAAAGAAAAGCCTGAGGTATCAAAAATCACCATTGAAACTGTGACTGAAAAACCAGAGGAAACTGTTTCATCAGTTGAAACTGAAGTTGTTTTCGACACAGAAACTGTTCCTGAAGAAAAGCCAGAAATTACTGAAATCACTGTTGAGAAAGAAAAGCCAGAGGTCTCAGAAATCACCATTGAAACTGTGACTGAAAAACCAGAGGAAACTATATCATCTGTTGAAACTGAAGTTGTTTTCGACACAGACACTGTTCCTGAAGAAAAGCCTGAAATTACTGAAATCACTGTTGAGAAAGAAAAGCCAGAAGTCTCAGAAATCACCATTGAAACTGTGACTGAAAAACCAGAGGAAACTATATCATCTGTTAAAACTGAAGTTGTTTTCAACACAGACACTGTTCCTGAAGAAAAGCCAGAAATTACTGAAATCACTGTTGAGAAAGAAAAGCCAGAGGTCTCAGAAATCACCATTGAAACTGTGACTGAAAAACCAGAAGAAACTATATCATCTGTTGAAACTGAAGTTGTTTTCAACACAGAAACTGTTCCTGAAGAAAAGCCAGAAATTACTGAAATCACTGTAGAGAAAGAAAAGCCTGAGGTCTCAGAAATCACCATTGAAACTGTGACTGAAAAACCAGAAGAAACTGTTTCATCAGTTGAAACTGAAGTTGTTTTCGACACAGACACTGTTCCTGAAGAACAGCCAGAAATTACTGAAATCACTGTTGAGAAAGAAAAGCCAGAGGTCTCAAAAATCACCATTGAAACTGTGACTGAAAAAACAGAGGAAACTATATCATCTGTTGAAACTGAAGTTGTTTTCGACACAGACACTGTTCCTGAAGAACAGCCAGAAATTACTGAAATCACTGTAGAGAAAGAAAAGCCTGAGGTCTCAGAAATCACCATTGAAACTGTGACTGAAAAACCAGAGGAAACTATATCATCAGTTAAAACTGAAGTTGTTTTTGACACAGACACTGTTCCTGAAGAAAAGCTAGAAATTACTGAAATCACTGTTGAGAAAGAAAAGCCTGAGGTATCAAAAATCACCATTGAAACTGTGACTGAAAAACCAGAGGAAAGTATTTCATCAGTTGAAACTGAAGTTGTTTTTGACACAGAAACTGTTCCTGAAGAAAAGCCAGAAATTACTGAAATCACTGTTGAGAAAGAAAAGCCAGAGGTCTCAGAAATCACCATTGAAACTGTGACTGAAAAACCAGAGGAAAGTATTTCATCAGTTGAAACTGAAGTTGTTTTTGACACAGAAACTGTTCCTGAAGAAAAGCTAGAAATTACTGAAATCACTGTTGAGAAAGAAAAGCCTGAGGTATCAAAAATTACCATTGAAACTGTGACTGAAAAACCAGAGGAAACTATTTCATCAGTTGAAACTGAAGTTGTTTTTGACACAGAAACTGTTCCTGAAAAAAAGCCAGAAATTACTGAAATCACTGTTGAGAAAGAAAAGCCAGAGGTCTCAGAAATCACCATTGAAACTGTGACTGAAAAACCAGAGGAAACTATATCATCTGTTGAAACTGAAGTTGTTTTCGACACAGACACTGTTCCTGAAGAAAAGCCAGAAATTACTGAAATCACTGTTGAGAAAGAAAAGCCAGAGGTCTCAGAAATCGCCATTGAAACTGTGACTGAAAAACCAGAAGAAACTATATCATCTGTTGAAACTGAAGTTGTTTTCGACACAGAAACTGTTCCTGAAGAAAAGCCAGAAATTACTGAAATCACTGTTGAGAAAGAAAAGCCAGAGGTCACAGAAATCACCATTGAAACTGTGACTGAAAAACCAGAAGAAACTATATCATCTGTTGAAACTGAAGTTGTTTTCGACACAGAAACTGTTCCTGAAGAAAAGCCAGAAATTACTGAAATCACTGTTGAGCAAGAAAAGCCAGAGGTCTCAGAAATCACCATTGAAACTGTGACTGAAAAACCAGAGGAAACTATTTCATCAGTTGAAACTGAAGTTGTTTTTGACAAAGAAACTGTTCCTGAAGAAAAGCCAGAAATAACTGAAATAACAATTGAGAAAGAACAACCTAAAGTCTCAAAAGTTACTATTGAAACTGGCACAGAGAAGCCAATTGAAGTTGAAGAATCAGTCGCTATTCCTGAAGAAATCTCATCAACAATACCTGAACAAGCTACTGATCTTGCCAAAGTCTCTGATCAAGAAGTTTCACTCAAGACTGAAGTTTCTAAACATGAAGACATTTCAGTCAAAGAAAAAATGAAAGGTATTCTGCCTGCAGCTTTCAATTTATTGTTAAGGCCTTTTTGATGTTGCTAGGCAGCATGTTAACAAATTTGCTTTGCATTTTTGAATTTGTTAAATTTAAGAACGCTATGTATTTTTTGATAAGAGGGGTTTGAGTTTGACTGGCATGTTATTTCCTATTTTTTCCACTGTTGACCTTTTGACCTTTGCACTGCATGCAGTTTGTTCAACCAACTTTTTCTGCTTTTACAATCCCAGTTTGCCTTTTAAAGAAGTCTGTAGCACTCATAGTATACAGTTCTTTTTTAATTTAATTTTTTTTTAAATTCAATGTCTCCAAAAGCTTGTCTTCTTTTTTCAGAAAAATTTTAATTTCGTAAGAAAAGTGTCTTTTTTATATTTCCCCTCCCATCATTTTTGCACAATGGAATCTACTTTTGTAACATATGTCTGTCCATCAATTAAAAATAACTCAAAAACGCTTTCTCTGTGTTGTAAGAAGGAAAAAATGGCCCCTTTTATTATTATTATAAATTCTATTTTTAGCTTTTTATTACCTTTTAAAAGATTTTCAGTGAAGTTGAACTTGTGGCAATATTACACTTAAAAAGAGTAATTGAGTTTTGTTTTTCATGCTCAAACCTAACAAAAAAATTTAAACTTTTTTTTAAATGTGTAGCCAGTTTTTTTATTCGTCGACATTTATATCCTCTTTTTGGGCAGCCTCATAGTTTTGAGGTTATTGTTAAAACACACACACGAGAAACAAAGATTATCTTCACTTTATGGTGTGTAAGAAGCAAAGGTGTACCAAAGGAGTAATCAGTATCATAAAACCGTAAAGACAAAGACAAAACCAGCAGACAAAAAATCATCACAACAAAACAAACCACATAACATAAAACACACACACACACATAACAACAAAACTGCATTCAGCAACGCGAACTCAAGTCGAAACGAGAGTGAACTCAGGTGCTCCGGAAGAGTAAGCAGTTCCTGCTTGCTATAGCACACCCGTCACGTTGCCAAAGATCGATTAAGTGTTGGTCAAATCCGGAAAGGATCATTTTACATGAATGGATTTATCACTAATAAATAAGGTTTATGACCAATTCAAGTTTATATTAACAGATATTTTTAAGGAAGTAACTTTTAATTGATGTAATAAATCAAATATCTTTTGATATGAAATGAAGAAAACCGATATTTTCTAACATAAACATTTTATATATTTTTTTTATTTAAATAATAAACTGGTGTTTTGTCTAAAACAATTAATTGTGTTGGGAAATAAAAATGAATATATAATGCTAGTATTCTCTTAATCGTATTCAATGTGGTTACTGAACAAAATGCATGAAAAGGCATGTTTTTTCTCTTGTTAAATCTTCACAATTGTATTTGTTCTTTGCAATAAAAACCAGAAATTTAATGGTTTTAAAAAAAGATTATACTTGGTATAAAATTATAAAATGATGATTTTAATTTGTTAAAAAAAATAGAAAGTTATGTTATAAATAAATAGTAATGAATGATATATTTCTTTTATGGTTTACACATAAACTTTAAAATTAAATGTTAAAAAATTATGAACAATACATTTTTTTAATTTGTAGCTTGTCGTCATCTTTTTAATCTGGATTTTTTTTTGTATTCTAAACCATTGTTTATATTTTTTAAACAACTTTTGTAGCACCAGATGATGTTGTTGAGGAACAACAAGATGTTACAACAGACTTCCAGTTTGATCTTGAAAGTCCACAAAAAGGTAAGTTTTTAACAGTTTTGAATCAGTACTTGTTTTATCCTTCTTCAGTATCTTTAAATCTTTGAACAGTTAATCCCAAGTCAAGTCTTGCAATCTTTTTCACCCATGAAACACCTAACATTTTATTTTATTAAAATTTATCAGGCTTTCAAATGTTTGTTTTATTCTATTATTAATTTTTGTCAAATATTTTGAAATACTAAGATGAAAAGAAAAATATAAATTATAAAAAGGGGTATATTAAATTAATTCATATATTTTTATATGTGTTCACATTCTTATAAAATATATAGTCGAGTGATTGTAATTCTTGTTTTGATTCAAAGCCTAAATTTTTTTTTTTCAAATTTATAAAAGTATTGTTAATGTTTCTATCTATTTACCAAGTTTCTCTTTTTTCGGTCTGCATGATATGAAATCCATTTTCCTCTCTTAGAAATCTTCAGGTATCAAGTTCAGATGAACAATCATTTTATACTGTATACTACAATTGTAATCATGATCCTATTGTGAAAAATTCTACAGACATCATGAAAAATGATAAAAAAAATGTCCTCACTTTTAAAATGAAAATCATATTTTTTCCTCCTTAAAAATTTCTGTTTAATGTACTTAAATTTTGTGTACATTAATTCAAACTCACATTATATTATATCCCAGTTGAAACAGAGAAAACCCAATCCCTTGAACAAGAAGTTGATCATAGTCAGATTGTTTCAAAATTAGCTGAATTTGTTGACAAAATCGTAGGTGATGCTATATCTCAGGTGTTAGGTGATATTAAAGATGAGAGAGTAAAATCTGAAGATGTAGAACTGCACGAAGACAAAGGCCTAGAAATTGTTAAAGACGTACTGGAAGAAAACCCAACAATAAGTGAAATTAAAGTTGAGACAGAAAAAACTGAGGTTTCTAAAATTGCCATTGAAACAAGACCAGAAACAGTGGAGGAAAATGAAATTGCCGAGGAGACTGAAATCACAGAAATAACTGAGATAACCCAAGAAGAAAAGCCTAAATTATCAGAAATCACTATTGAAAAAGATAAACCAAATGTGTCTGAAATCAAAACTGAAACAAAACCAGAGACAGTTGAAGAAACTGAAATTCCTGTTGAAGCTGAAACCACAGAAATAACTGAAGTTACTGAGGAAGAAAAACCACATGTGTCTGAAATAACCGAAAAACCAGCTGTTTCTGAAGAAGAGGTTGAAACAGCATTTAGTCTGGAAGAGGAGAAACCAGCTGAAGTTGAAGCTGACAGAGGTTTCATACCAGAGGTTGTCACTCAGAAAGAAATTTCAGAAATCTCATTGGAAACTGAAAAGGTTGTTATCACTGAGGAAACAACAGAAGATAAACCTGACATTTCAGAAATCACAGATGAAAAAGATAAACCAACAGTTTCTGAAATTACCATTAAAACAAAATCAGAGACTGCCGAGGAAACTGAAATCCCTCAAGACACTGAAACCACAGAAATATCGGAAATCATTGGCGAGGAAAAACCACAAGTGTCAGAAATTAAAGTTGAAAAGGAGAAAACAACAGTTTCTGAAATTACCATTGAAACAAGACCAGAGACAATTGAGGAATCTGAAATAATTGTAGAAGCTGAAACCACAGATATAACTGAAATAAATGACGGAGAAAAGCCTAAAATTTCAGAAATCACAGTTGAAAAGGAGAAAACATCAGTTTCTGAAATTACCATTGAAACAAAACCAGAGACAGTTAAGGAAACTGAAATACCTCAAGACACTGAAACCACAGAAATATCGGAACTCATTGAAGAGGAAAAACCACAAGTGTCAGAAATTAAAGTTGAAAAGGAGAAAACAACATTTTCTGAAATTACTATTGAAACAAAACCAGAGACAGTTAAGGAAACTGAGATCCAAGTTGAAGCTGAAACCACAGAAATAGCTGAGGTAACTGGAGAAGAAAAACCACAAATGTCTGAAATAACAGTCGAAACCGAAAAATTAGCTGTTTCTGAAGAAGAGGTTGAAACAGCATTTAGTCTGGAAGAGGAGAAACCAGCTGATGTTGAAGCTGACAGAGGTTTCATACCAGAGGTTGTCACTCAGAAAGAAATTTCAGAGATCTCAGTAGAAACTGAAGAGGTTGTCATCACCGAGGAAACAATAGAAGATAAACCTGATATTTCAGAAATCTCTGTTGATAAAGATAAACCAAAAGTTTCTGAAATTACCATTAAAACAAAACCAGAGACAGTTCAGGAAACAGAAATCCCTCAAGACACTGAAACCACAGAAATTTCTGAACTCATTGAACAGGAGAAACCACAAGTGTCGGAAATTAAAGTTGAAAAGGAGAAAACAACAGTTTCTGAAATTACCATTAAAACAAAACCAGATACAGTTAAAGAAATTGAAATACCTCAAGACACTGAAACCACAGAAATATCGGAACTCATTGGGGAGGAAAAACCACAAGTGTCAGAAATTAAAGTTGAAAAGGAGAAAACAACAGTTTCTGAAATTACTATTGAAACAAAACCAGAGACAGTTGAAGAAACTGAAATCCCAGTTGAAACTGAAACCACAGAAATTTCTGAACTCATTGAAGAGGAAAAACCACAAGTGTCAGAAATTAAAGTTGAAAAGGAGAAAACAACAGTTTCCGAAATTACCATTGAAAAAAGACCAGAGACAGTTGAAGAAACTGAAATACCTGTTGAAGCTGAAACCACAGAAATAGCTGAGGTAACTGGTGAAGAGAAACCACAAGTGTCTGAAATAACAGTTGAAACCGAAAAACCAGCTGTTTCTAAAGAAGATGTTGAAACAGCATTTAGTATTGAAGAGGAGAAACCAGCTGATGTTGAAGCTGTTAGAGGTTTCATACCAGAGGTTGTCACTCAGAAAGAAATTTCAGAGATCTCAGTAGAAACTGAAGATGTTGTAATCACTGAGGAAACAACAGAAGATAAACCTGACATTTCAGAAATCTCTGTTGAAAAAGATAAACCAACAGTTTCTGAAATTACCATTAAAACAAAACCAGAGACAGTTGAGGAAACTGAAATCCCTGGAGAGACTGAAACCACAGAAATTTCTGAACTCACTACAGAGGAAAAACCACAAGTGTCAGAAATTAAAGTTGAAAAGGAGAAAACAACAGTTTCTGCAATTACTATTGAAACAAAACCAGAGACAGTTGAAGAAACTGAAATCCCAGTTGAAGCTGAAACCACAGAAATAGCTGAAGCACCTGGAAAAGAAAAACCACAAGTGTCTGAAATAACAGTTGAAACCGAAAAACCAGCTGTTTCTGAAGAAGTTGGAACAGCATTTAGTATTGAAGAGGAGAAACCAGCTGATGTTGAAGCTGACAGAGGTTTCATACCAGAGGTTTTCACTCAGAAAGAAATTTCAGAGATCTCAGTAGAGAAAGAAGAGGTTGTCATCACTGAGGAAACAACAGAAGATAAACCTGATATTTCAGAAATCACGTTTCAAAAAGATAAACCAACAGTTTCTGAAATTACCATTAAAACAAAACCAGAGACAGTTGAGGAAACTGAAATCCCTGGAGAGACTGAAACCACAGAAATTTCTGAACTCACTACAGAGGAAAAACCACAAGTGTCAGAAATTAAAGTTGAAAAGGAGAAAACAACAGTTTCTGAAATTACCATTAAAACAAAACCAGAGACAGTTAAGGAAACTGAAATACCTCAAGACACTGAAACCACAGAAATATCGGAACTCATTGGCGAGGAAAAACCACAAGTGTCAGAAATTAAAGTTGAAAAAGATAAACCATTAGTTTCTGAAATTACCATTGAAACAAAACCAGAGACAGTTGAGGAAACTGAAATCCCTCAAGACACTGAAACCACAGAAATTTCTGAACTTATTGAAGAGGAGAAACCACAGGTGTCAGAAATTAAAGTTGAAAAGGAGAAAACAACAGTTTCTGAAATAACTATTAAAATAAGACCTGAAACAGTTGAGGAAATTGAAATACCTGATGAGACTGAAACCACAGAAATAACTGAATTAACCAAACAAGAAAATCCTGAAATATCTGAAATCACTGTTGAAAAAGAAAAACCTAAGATTTCTGAAATAAAGACAAAAACAAAGCCAGAAACAGTTGAAGAAACTGAAATACCTGTTGAAGCTGAAACCACAGAAATATCAGAACTCACCAGAGAGGAAAAACCACAAGTGTCTGAAATAACAGTTGAAACAGAAAAACCAGCTGTTTCTGAAGAAGAGGTTGAAACAGCATTTAGTCTGGAAGAGGAGAAACCAGCTGATGTTGAAGCTGACAGAGGTTTCATACCAGAGGTTGTTACTCAGAAAGAAATTTCAGAGATCTCAGTAGAAACTGAAGAGGTTGTAATCACTGAGGAAACAACAGAAGATAAACCTGACATTTCAGAAATCACTGTTGAAAAAGATAAACCAACAGTTTCTGAAATTACCATTAAAACAAAACCAGAGACAGTTCAGGAAACAGAAATCCCTCAAGACACTGAAACCACAGAAATTTCTGAACTCATTGAAGAGAAAAAACCACAAGTGTCAGAAATTAAAATTGAAAAAGACAAAACAACAGTTTCTGAAATTACCATTGAAACAAGACCAGAGACAGTTGAGGAAACTGAATTACCTGTTGAAGCTGAAACCACAGAAATAGCTGAGGTAACTGGAGAAGAAAAACCACAAGTGTCAGAAATTAAAGTTGAAAAGGAGAAAACATCAGTTTCCGAAATTACCATTACAACAAGACCAGAGACAGTTCAGGAAACTGAAATCCCTCAAGACACTGAAACCACAGAAATATCTGAACTCATCGGAGAGGAGAAACCACAAGTGTCAGAAATTAAAGTTGAAAAGGAGAAAACAACAGTTTCAGAAATTACCATTGAAACAAGACCAGAGACAGTTGAGGAATCTGAAATAATTGTAGAAGCTGAAACCAAAGATATAACCGAAATAACTGAGGGAGAGAAGCCTCAAATTTCAGAAATCACAGTTGAAAAAGATAAAACAACAGTTTCTGAAATTACCATTAAAACAAAACCAGAGACAGTTAAGGAAACTGAAATCTCTCAAGACACTGAAACTACAGAAATTTCTGAACTCATTGAAGAGGAAAAACCACAGGTATCAGAAATTAAAGTTGAAAATGAGAAAACAACAGTTTCTAAAATTACTATTAAAACAAGACCTGAAACAGTTGAGGAAATTGAAATACCTGATGAGACTGAAACCACAGAAATAACTGAATTAACCAAACAAGAAAAGCCTGAAATATCTGAAATCACTGTTGAAAAAGATAAACCTAAGATTTCTGAAATAAAGACAAAAACAAAGCCAGAAACAGTTGAAGAATCTGAAGTTCCTGTTGAAGCTGAAACCACAGAAATAGCTGAAGTAACTGGTGAAGAGAAACCACAAGTGTCTGAAATAAGACTTCAAACAGAAAAACCGGCTGTTTCTGAAGAAGAGGTTGAAACAGCATTTAGTATTGACGAGGAGAAACCAGTTGATGTTGAAGCTGATAGAGGTTTCATACCAGAGGTTGTCACTCAGAAAGAAATTTCAGAGATCTCAGTAGAGCAACCAGCTGTTTCTGAAGAAGAGGTTGAAACGGCATTTAGTCTGGCAGAGAAGAAACCAAGTGATGTTGAAGCTGACAGAGGTTTCATACCAGAGGTTGTCACTCAGAAAGAAATTTCAGAGATCTCAGTAGAGCAACCAGCTGTTTCTGAAGAAGAGGTTGAAACTGCATTTAGTCTGGAAGAGGAGAAACCAGCTGATGTTGAAGCTGACAGAGGTTTCATACCAGAGGTTGTCACTCAGAAAGAAATTTCAGAGATCTCAGTAGAAACTGAAGAGGTTGTAATCACTGAGGAAACAACAGAAGATAAACCTGATATTTCAGAAATCACTGTTGAAAAAGATAAACCAGCAGTTTCTGAAATTACCATTAAAACAAAACCAGAGACAGTTAAGGAAACTGAAATACCTCAAGACACTGAAACCACAGAAATTTCTGAACTCATTGGCGAGGAAAAACCACAAGTGTCAGAAGTAAAAGTTGAAAAGGAGAAAACGTCAGTTTCTGAAATTACCATTGAAACAAGACCAGAGACAGTTCAGGAAAATGAAATCCCTCAAGACACTGAAACCACAGAAATTTCTGAACTCATGGGAGTGGAAAAACAACAAGTGTCAAAAATTAAAGTTGAAAAGGGGAAAACAACAGTTTCTGAAATTACCATTGAAACAAAGCAAGAGAAAGTTGAGGAAACTGACATTCCTCAAGACACTGAAACCACAGAAATAACTAAACTCACCGGAGAGGAAAAACCTCAAGTGTCAGAAATTAAAGTTGAAAAGGAGAAAACAACAGTTTCTGAAATTACCATTGAAACAAGACAAGAGACAGTTGAGGAAACTGAAATCCCAGTTGAAGCTGAAACCACAGAAATAGCTGAAGTAACTGGAGAAGAAAAACCACAAATTTCTGAAATAACAGTTGAAACAGAAAAACCAGCTATTTCTGAAGAAGAGGTTGAAACAGCATTTAGTCTGGAAGAGGAGAAACCAGCTGATGTTGAAGCTGACAGAGGTTTCAAACCAGAGGTTGTCACTCAGAAAAAAATTTCAGAGATCTCAATAGAGCAACCAGCTGTTTCTGAAGATGAGGTTGAAACAGCATTTAGTCTGGAAGAGGAGAAACCAGCTGATGTTGAAGCTGACAGAGGTTTCAACCCAGAGATAATACCTGAAAAAGAAGTGTCTGAAATAGCTGTTGATTCTGATATTCAAAAAACAAGTGACATTAAACAGAAGGAGAAAGAAAAAATAGAGTTAATGCTTGTAGATATAGCTATCACTAATGAAAAAATTTCTCTCATATCTGATGTTGATACAACTACTTTGGTGGTGTCAGCTCTTGAAGATGTAGACACAGAGACAGGTAGTACATGTTCTAGCAAGTTTGGCAGTATATATGGCTATTTTGAATGTGTCTTTATAATAAGTTGGCTAGTTAAGCTGGGTTAGGGCATAGGCTATGATATATGTATGATTATATTTTGGAAGATCCGATAAAATAATGAGGAGCTAGCGGGTTTTATCTTGATGCTAAAAGAGTCAATTATCTTACTATTTTTAATGATGAAAAGCAATTGTTTACCATACAAAAAGCTTTACCAAAGACTTTTCTCAAAATCACTGTTTGATGATAAAACTACTGAATTTTTCACTATGTTTATTATCCCAAAAAAATACAAGCAAAACAAAAGTTTAATCAGAATGAACAACCATCTCTGCTCTATTTTTACCTTTGAAGTAGAAATAATTCTAAGACACATTCAAATGATTGCCGCAAAGCTGTGTTTAAAATTTTACTGACTAAATTAAAACGGCACAGCTTTTTCATGGATGCACTTTTTGAATTTTTCAGTCTCAAGTTAACATATTTGACCAGCTCATGTGCTTTTTCTTCTTTCTGTTCTTCAAAAACTTCAGAATGTTTTAAGAGTTGTTGAAAAAATATATAAGCTTAAGTTTTGCATGGCCTTTTTTGCTATGATTTTTTGAAATTTTTTAAGGTTTAAAACAAATATAATCTCATGTTTTGTTAAGGTTTTTTACTGTAAGAAAAGTAAAACAAAATCTATTATGGGGACCTTTTTTTTTATTTTGATATGTTGGGACTGCTAAGTTGTTTGTGTAAACTACTTGGTTGTCAGAAATGCTTTTATGGGCTGAATTGAAATGCATGACAGCTAAAGATTTTTTGTATTATGCTCATTTAAAAAATAAAACAAAAAAAAAATAAAAACTATTTTAACTTTTTTACAGTCAAGTGTGTATATTTTAAATATGTAGCGTTATCCCTTCTCTAACTTACATTTTAACTATTTCAACTTTTTACTCTATATTCAGTTCTATATCTCAAGGTTTAAAATTCATTTTTGTCTCGCCTGCGACGAATAGTCGCGGAAGGCGAGACATAGGTATTACTTTCCGGCGACAGCGGCGGCGGCGACGGCGGCGGCGTAAACTTTTTTGTAAGACTTTTGTGGACAATGAATTGCTTGAAAAGTATAATAGCTAGGCATCTGATATTTGGTATACAGATAGTTCAGGTTATGGTCTACGCAACTGTCACCATGCCGTTTGACCCTGACCCCATTTTCACGCTCCAGTGACTCTGTGAACTTAGGTCTTTTTTCAGGCCGTAAACTTTTTTGTAAGACTTTTGTGGACGATGAATTGCTTGAAAAGTATAATAGCTAGGCATCTGATATTTGGTATACAGACAGTTCAGGTTATGGTCTACGCAACTGTCACCATGCCATGTGACCCTGACCTCATTTCACGCTCCAGTGACTCTGTGAACTTAGGTCTTTTTTCAGGCTGTAAACTTTTTTGTAAGACTTTTGTGGACGATGAATTGCTTGAAAAGTATAATAGCTAGGCATCTGATATTTGGTATACAGACAGTTCAGGTTATGGTCTATGCAACTGTCACCATGCCGTGTGACCCTGACCTCATTTTCACGCTCCAGTGAATCTGTGAACTTAGGTATTTTTTAGGCCGAAAAACTTTTTTGTAAGACTTTTATGGACGATGAATTGCTGGAAAGTTATGATAGCTAGGCATCTGATATTGGGTAAACAGACAGTTGCGGTTATGAACAACGCAACTGTCACCATGCCGTGTGACCATGACCCCACTTTTACGCTCCAGTGACTCTGTGAACTTGGGTCTTTTTTTCAGACAGAAAACTTTTTGTAATACTTGTGTGGACAATGGATTGCTTGAATAGTATAATAATTAGGCATCTGTTATAAGGTATACTGACACTTTTTGTGTTTATATCAAGAAATGAAAGCTTAGGTAGTTGATTTTAGCGATGGTGCCGGCAGGCGAGACATACTTTTAGTGGCCACACTTGTTGTTCAGATTCAGTCTCATTATCTTACAAAAAAAATCCAATAAGGACAAAAAAAAATCGGGAAAACCCGTGAAAATCAGGAAAGTTGGCAGCTCTGCAACAGAGAATTGTACTTCTCACATTGTTTATAACTGAATAGTTTCAAGTTTTTTAATAGTGCTGTTATCCGAAATATTATGATTCTCTACCTTTATATTGATAAGCAGAAAAATAAGTTTCAAAAATTCTTACTTTGAATCACCTATTACTAGACCTTTAAATTGAAAGATGTTAAACCGTGTATTAATGAAGATTTTTTGTTTTGTTTAGTTGAGGATGTTGAAGCTGCCTTCTCTCTCAGTGAAACTGTATCAACAGAGGAGAAGGTGTCAGCTGACATTACCCTGGAGGAATCATTATCAGAAAAAGAGAGACTAACAGCTGGTGAGTTTTGGGGAGAAAAGGAGGGTGTTGATATCTTCTCTCATTACAAGATATAGCCCAAAACAATTTTAATAAAAAATTAAATGTATATGCCCTTTTGTTTCTTGCTTGTAGAAGCAAAGAGGTATAAATGGGTTATTGATACCTCTCTGTAAATTAATTTACTTTACACTAAAGTATTTGACTTTTTGTGCATTTACAGATTGCATTTTCCCCAAAAAAACAATCAACAATGCATATAAACATGACATGACTTGGGCACTTTTTTTGGTCTGTTAAAAATGTGAGACTTTTTACTTGTATAAAAAAAATTCCAGAGTAATTATTCTAGGGGTATTAATAAAACAATTTACTTGTATGAATTTTTAATACATGAATAAAGGAAATAACAAAATTACCAATCGGGGATGGTTCAAATGTCCATAGGCAAAAGACACAAACCTCCCTTTTCATTGTGATCTTATGTTACATAGTAACTTAAAACTGTTAAATTTCCAATATTTCAGAAGAAGAGAAAGAAAGAATATCTGATGAAGAAAGAAGATCATTATCTGTTTCGTCTGAAGAAATAGAAGAAGTGGTTGGTCAAATTACACTGGAAGAACAAGCACCTGTCGAAAGTCAATTAACCATCACTGAAGACATTAAACCTGAAGAAGAGGAAACTTCTGTACAAGAGGAACTCACACTGACAGAGGACATGACAGAAGATACAACAGAATCCTCTGTTGAAATCAGTAAGTCTTGTCCTTGTCATAAATTGGGACAATATAATATAGTAAATACTCTTATATGATTTCAATTTTATGATTCTATACAAATACATTTTATACATGTACATTGTATAATTCTATTTAAATATATGTCTGATATTTTGCATAATGGTAAATCTCAACAATTTAAGCCTAATTTGCTTTAAAAATAGGTGATCCTGAATCTCATTTTTGACCTGCAGTTAAAGTCCTTAAATTTGTGGGCACCAATTTTGTGGGTAAGAAATAAAATGTATATATTTATTGATTTGTGGTTTTGAGAAATTCTTTTAAAGAAATGTAAATTTTCTCATCTGTTGGGAAACTCATTTTGTGGTTTGCCTGACCCACAAAAATTAATACTTTCACAGTATTATGGTGTGAAATCTGACATTTATGTTGAAAAAAAACAAACTTTTACCAGTTGTATCACATGCCAGATATATCTAACAAATCTATCTATATACAAAATTTTGTTTATCAGCTCTTGAAGAGAAAGAAGTAACTCGTGCCCCAGAAGTTATTCAGTTCCTCCAGGATTCTTCAGCTCAAGATGGCAGCCAGATCAAATTGGTCTGTAAACTCACTGGTGAGCCCAGGCCAACAGTCACATGGTACAGGGGGGAGGAGACGATCTTTCCTTCCGAGGAATTCCAGGTGTCTTACGAAGGCGATGAATGTTCCTTGTTCATTGCAGACGTTTACCCAGAAGATGCTGGACATTATAAAGTGGTAGCTAAGAACGACGTTGGATCAGCTACAACAACTTGTGAACTGACTGTTTTGGGTAGGATATTTTTACTTTCTTGAAAATCATATCTATTTGTAAGATATGAAGCTTTTTGTAAGCTTACAATTGTCTATATGAGTAACCATATCTTTGCACATAATAATTCATAAGTTCTTAATTTAGATATTGTGCATTTTTTATTCAAACTTTAGATAGAAATACAACAAAGTTATCGGAAAACCTTTAGGATAGTTTAGGCTTATTCAAGCTTTAAAAAAAAGTTTTTTATATAAGAGTAGTAATATTTGGTCTTACTAAGAGAGGCTATAATCTTTTTATACGACCGCAATTAAATTGCGGATGTATAATGGTATGATGCTGTCGTTGTCTTTGTCGTTGTCGTCCGCCGCGTCTGTTAACTTTAGTGTTACCACAATAACTTTATTTAAACCTTCATATTGTTTATTTGTTCAGTAAAAACTCCAGCATTTATTGTCATTTAACTTTTTAATTCCTATGTATTGTAGCTCCTGAAGAAACCGCTGAAAAACCAGAATGGCTGGCTCCATCATTTATTCAGAAACCTAAATTCCAGACCGTCGACGTGGCACAGAATGTCACGTTCGAGGCCAAAATTGTGGCTAACCCAGGACCACAGGTATTTTACAACATTAATTTATATAAATTTGTGGCCACACATAATGAAGTGCAGCATTGTCCAGTACAAATGATATACTTTATTATTATTTAGTGAAGAAACTACTTGATAGGATAGTAAATTTGAATCTTTATCCTTTTAAAAAGAACCACACATCAGGTGCATTGATAATTGTTTTTGCACTTGCAATTTAACATTATAATTGCATTTGAAATAGAAGGGATTTGCATAAATACATAAAATAAGCATATTACAATCAAAGTTATTAAAAACGAAAGAATGTTGAATATGTGCCAGAAAGACACGATCCACATATGGAAATGATTTTGATAAATGTACAAAAGCAAAATTTCACTGCGTGTGATGGGCTTTTCTGGATTAACCTTCATCAGACAGGCTAGTAGTAAAAAACTTGGAAAACGGATAGAATGTTAGATTTGATAAAACTAAAACAGAAGCCAAAAAATATAATAACAATGACCAAGCAGTAAATGTATCAAATTTTAAAGAAATAGCCAAAAGTTGTCAAATGTTGGAAATATGTAAACATCTAAACAAAAATTCCGATCTTTTAATGCTACTGTCACAGTGAATTTAATAAAACCTTGCCATTTCAGCTGTAAAGCAATGACAGCCCCAAGCACCAATTGGAGCTTAATTCGTTCTCCTACATACTTACACTTCCAGGGTTTATTAAATTGAGTAAATGAATAACTATATGTTCATAAGAACTTCAGATTAAACTTAACTCATACTATTCCATTTTTATAAAAAATTTTGTTTAAAACTAAACTTGTTTTTACCTTATAACAGATACATTGGACCAAGAATGACATTCCTTTGTCTAACGACAAAAAGACACATATCGAGACTACACAAGATGATCACCTTTTCCATTCGACTATAACGATAAATGACATACTAGCAGAGGATGCTGGGACATACAAAGTCACGGCACAAAACGACCACGGTGAGGCCAGCGTGTCTGTGTCTCTCCTAGTCAAAAGTAAGTTCTAATTTTTCTATCTTTTAAGAACTTGTAACCAGATAATTGCTCTGCTAAGATTGCCCCTCTTAATTTTCCATTGAAGAAAGTTTATCATATGCTCTTATATTGTACAAAAATCACATTTTATGCCCAATCTACGAAAGTGAGGGCAAATAGTGTTAAGGTCTGTTCATCCATCTGTTCATTTGTCCATCCATTTATCCCTCCACCCCTCCACCCCAAATGTTGCCTGGGCATTATGTTTTTGGAACATATTCTTGTTTTCACCTGCTTTTATGCCAACTATGATTTGAAAAAAATTCTAGTACCCTTTCATTGCAGTAGCAAACGCTTAGTCAAAATTGACAAAAATGTATCAGACAAAATTCAGGGTGTGGTTTCATAAAGCAATCATTGACCTAATGTGCATGCTATCCCATTTAAATAGCATGGGATAGGTAGCATATTTATTGGTGATTGCATTATGAATCGGGACTGAGATATCGGAGCCTTTTATCTGTATAAGTTCATCCGTGTTCTATAGTAATTATGCCCCATCTACAAAATAAAAATGACAACAAAGTTCCAGACAATAGATTTTGCTACACCTGACGCACGTTTTGTCTATTCAAGACTCATCAGAGGCGCTGCATATAGTGTTCAGATCTATTCCTCTGTCCATCTGTTCATCGTTCCATCACAAATGTCACGATATAGAGAATTATGTCTTTCTGACATATTCTTGTTTCTTCATACCATATCTCATAATTTATTATATTTTACAGAACCATCAGGACCAGAGCAGACAGATTTCAGAGAGCAGCTACAGACTCAAGTGTAAGTTTGTTTTAATAAAATACATGTTTAATTAACATTTTTGTGGTTAACATAAAGAAAAGATCAATTTGGAAGAGGGATATTTTTATATGAAGCTGCATTTAGAAAGCAGGAAGTTTTACATAAGTGTAAAATTATCTTAAGTGTAAATTTCAAGGAAATCTACACTGACCGGCAAATTTTCACTTAAGATTTTTTTTAAAAAGCCACAGACAATCTAAGACTTGCATGTATTACTTAAAGAAATTATGTTCAACTGTTATGACTCTTATAAATATTTTGAAGCCTCAAAAATCGCATGCCCTTGAAAAAATAATATTACACTAATCAAATATAGAACTTGGCTAGTATTTTTGCATCATTTGAATATAGGATTTGGCTTATTGATATTGAATAATATATATATTATAATTTTCAGAGCTAGCTATCTTAGGTTTATTTAGCTTGGTTGTTTGGGTTTTTTTTTAATCAGTCAATTTGAAAATTGAATTTCTGTTCTATTATGTTTAAGTTTTCAGTTAGCATGAATGTTGTATAAATATTAACTGAAAATGTTTTCGGAATATGAAAATGAAGAAAAAAGTACTAAATTTAATATTTATTGTGCATGACTAATTTGCATGTGTGTTGCATCCTCTCCAACAGGAAAACAAAAGTGGGCATTAAATTTAAAGCAGAGCAAGTTGACTTCAGAAACCTACTGCAGAAATCTACCGTCAAATCTAAGTAAGTGATAAATTTGTTCCTCCTGAAGAGAAAAGTTAATGATGATGAATTGTTTCCATTTGCCCCTGTTTATCATGCAGTTATCTCACCCTGGGAGTAAGCCTTGTATGGAACATCCAAAACCTAAAACATTTTGATCATTCAAGTGATGTCTTACACTCCTGTTAAATCTTCAGGACCATAAGCCCTAACATCCTTACAAAATTTACCAAGGATTGACCATATTTTTTCAACATTTTCTAGACTTTCCTAGTTTGTCTGAATGTCTGAGGTTTATCCTTTTAAAAAGAAAAGATGTTGAATTGCTGTTCATGACAAATTAAACCTTCAAAGCATGACTTGTTACTACTTTTTTAAGTGTTGACTGTGAATGTGCATGAATTTTATGTTTAAATGAGTGAGTATATACAATAAGTCATAAAAATATCATTTAAAAAAAGTTATTGAGGGTCTGGAAACGGTCATATTTGCCGGTCATGACCGAATTTTGTCCTAAATGACCGATTAAAAATTCTCCTAATCGGACATTTTAAAATTTTATTGTAAGCATTATTTAACTTATCGGTCATATAATTGTTTAATTATCTTCCTGAGCATCCGGTCGTGTGGTCATTAATCTCATTATTAACACCTAGGTGTCAAACACAGGTGAGAATAGCCTCCGGGTTACGCTAATTACATAATCGGTCACACCTGTCTGATCAAGGCCACTGTGCATTTACCTACATTGTATGGTTTTAATTAAATGAATTAATTGAGGTTATCAATCTTTCCTCGGATGCCGTTTTGTTTATTTAGAAATAATTTCTCATAATGTTGATATTTATCAAAACATGTGCACACCAATTTGGTGTTTGATTACGCATGTGCGTGGTTATATTTATTTTGTAAATACTCATTCACTTCACAGATTGTTTTGATACTTATAAAAACAATAATCAAATTTCACATTTAAAAGAGCATTTCTTGGTCTTTCTTGACGTTTGATATGTTTATTTTATAAACAAAACGACTTGTCCCAATGTATCAACATACGGGCGATTCTACTTTCACTTTCACTTTTTACATGAAACATGTTTTGTTTACAATGAAAGCAATAGAAATTTTATCTTTGACATGTTTGAAGAGACTTACCTGAAATAAAACGTGATCTGGATATCAAGTTCCATGTTAGAAAATGTTATACAGAAACAAACACTGCATTTTAAAATTAAAAGATGGATTTCAGAGGAGGATAAGGAAAAAAAGGGGGGTCATTGTAACATTCATGTATTCAGCACAATCGGACAAAAATGACCGAAATCAGTTCAAAAAATTTCCAGACCCTTGGTCTAGTGTATGGTAGAGCAAATAAGCCTATGCATGTTAAAGACCCCTTTGTAGAGTTCAATAAAAGTGATCTCAATGGGGGGCACTGCAAAGGCCACACCAATAAACTGCAAACTGAAGAGAGATTCACATAAGCATAAAGCTTTTTTCCTAATCCAGGGTAAATTAAAGATTTCACTAAAAAGATCCTGCATTTGATTTTTAACAGATCAACTGATCTTTTAATGGTTTAAAAGTGTAACTTGATATATTTTGTATCTACAGGAAATTTGAGTCTGACGTGACAGGTGAAGAAATTGAAGATTTACCAGAAGCTGAACAAAAAGATTTCAGAGAGGTTCTAAAAACTGTAAGTATACCATAAGACTTAAGCATGTGCCTAAAATACTTGATTGATCTCGAGTTTTTATAGTCATTTGTTCAATAATGGCAATAAAACTTTCAAGTAGCACTTTTACCTTTGAAATTGACATCCTACCTTATTGTCAACCCTCAAAAACATTAAAAATATTTGAACAAATATCTGAATTTAAAAGGTGGGAGATTTCACAAAAATCAGAAGAACAGGTCTTCGTCAAAAAGTCAGATTTTGGCTACTGGCAGAAGTATCAGTATAAATCTTTATAATGGATTCAAATGTCCTTTTCTACACATGCAGTTTGTCTTAACATTAAAATAATGTTAAGCTCGATTAACATTTATTTAATGTTAACGTAACACTAATTTAACATTAAATTAACGTTAGCTTAACGTTAATTTTTTTTAACATTAATTTAGTGTTAAACTTATTAACGTTAATTTTTCTGTTCAATTATGTGACGTCAAATGTTAAACATGAAGTTAACAATCGAAGCTCGATTAACAGGAATTTAACGTTAATTTTTAACATTAATTAACATTAACCAAAATTGCCTGTGTAGGTTGAGAAACCAGTTGCTCCTGAATTTATCCAAACCATCAGAAGTGTGGATGTACAGGAAGGTGAGGAAGCCAAGTTTGTTACCAAGGTAACAGGAAAACCTCAACCAACCGTATCATGGTTCCATGATGAACAACCAATCACAACAGACGAAATCTACAAAATTGTACCAGGTGACCAAGGGGAGAGCACTCTTGTCCTTTCAGAGGCTTTCCCTGAGGATTCTGGGAAATACACAGTCCAAGCTGAAAATGAGGCTGGTAAAGCTGTCTGCTCTGCTGTTCTCAAGGTCATAACAGGTAGGTCTAATGCTTATATTTTTGTGTTATTGAACACATTTATATAAATTTCTTGAATAAGTGATATCTGCTTTTGACCAATTAAAGATGAAAAAAATCTTAATTTCTTTCAACTTTTTAATTATGTAAAAATTCAAGAATAAAATCAGAAAAACAAACTTGTCACTTGAGAGCCAAACAAACAATCAGAAAATGTGTCCCACAGCTTTCATCAGAAAAAGAATCTCGTTACAACTTGAGTTCATCTTGTTGCTTGTTATTCAGTTAATTTTGTGTGTTTTTATGCTGTCTGTTTCCTCACGCTGTTCCCATTTTGTCTTTGCCCTTTGCCCTTTTAAGCTTTTGACATTCAAATGCCCCATTGGTACCTCTCTGCTTCCTGCACCTTTTCAAACAAAATCTTATAAAATGGTAAGTGGACATGTATTTTGCATCTTGAATGATGAATTCTTGACCTTTAATTTGTAGAAGATGAACTTGACGCTGGAGAAATTGAAGTTACCAAAACAGAAACTGTAGAAACGGTAGAAGTTGTTCAACAAGAAGCAGAACAACTAGATTTCAGGGATGTTCTCAAATCACAAGTGTGAGTTATTATATTTTAGGAGCATGTTTCAAAGTCCTTTTTAAAAAGTGTTTAAAGTTTAGCATGATAAAAACAAGCTTGCACATTTGCAGTTTTACTGAACTTTAAGAGCATGTCATTGTCAAACTTTCATTTTATATGGACCATTGATGAAAACAATGAACTCTTCTTTATTTTTTTTTCCAAGTAGAATGAACTCTATTTTAATGGCATGTCAACCTCCCAATGAAATGTTTGTTCAAAAAGAAGTCAAGTAACAAAATTTGCATGGATGTTACCCCCTTTTCATTTTGCTAGAACTGTCTTACTAAATAGTTAAAATAAAACTGTTATCTTTTACTTGCATCAAGTTTGCCTGTTGCCATGATAGAACTGAACTAATTTACAAATGCTTGTTTTTGTTGCATGTGTAGAAAAACAAAGGTTGGAGTTCAGTATAAATCTGAACAGTTGGATTTCAGAACAGTGCTTAAACAATCAACCGTCAAATCAAGGTAATCGTTGAATCATTTGTTTTCTTAATGCTAAATAATTTTCAATTGTAAGTGTTAGAAATATTTTTCATTTGCCACTTTACCATGGTAATACCAGACTGCATGAAATTGAACTAATATGTGTATCATTTGTTTGTTTTCTTAAATGCTAGATCATTTTGAAAAGTGTTTTGGAAATGTTTTGTTGCGTATTATAAATATAAAATTACATTTACCGTGCATATAAATAAAACGCAGTAATTCTATTGGTTAATTGACACCTTGAATCATCTTTCATACCTCGATGAAATGTCACTTGAATCCTGTGGCCGTAGCCGGGTCATGATCTTACTAAATGCACAATTAAAATTTGTTCTTATCCAGGTAGATTTTCACAACTTGAATTCGCATTTGGATATTAATGCGCAAAAAAATATACACGAACATACACCTCAAAACAAAATGAAAAATCTGAAATAAATTAAAAAACATTTAAGAAATGTAATTATAAGAATTGAATGTTTGTATTTTGATGTTTCATATGGTTGTAAAACCGTTGTCCGGTTGCACATTTTTAACATGAAACGTGCTAATGTTTTTAGCTCACCTGACCCGAAGGGTCATGTGAGCTATTGTCATCGTTAAGCGTCCGTCGTCCGTCCGTCGTCCGTCCGTTAACTTTTCTTCAAAGATCTTCTTCTCTGAAACCACTGAAGGGATTGCATTGATACTTGGTATACATGATCTTTAGGATGTCCTCTACCAAGTTTGTGAATTATATACATGTCGACCAACCAAGATGGCCGCCGTTGCTAAAAATAGAATAGGGGGGTCAGACCATTGTTTTTGGCTTATAACTCAAAAAGTATAAGAGATAGAGAAAATCCAAAGCAACCTACCTTGTTCAGCATCAAAAGCTCTACAAATCTCTCCATTGAGTCGAAGTTGTGAAACAACTCCTTATAGGAGTTATTGCCCTTTAATCATCAAATTTGACCATTTTTGCAGTTTTTGGACAATATCTTGAAAACCATTAGAGCTAGAGGAAAAGTTAGCATTGCAGAAATGTTTAGCTCATTGAGATCTACAAAAATGATTTCAGGGTCTAAATTGTCAGATCAGCCGTTTAAGAGTTATTCCCCTTTAACTGTTTTTTCCATGAATTTACACTGATTTTCAAAAATCTTCTTCTCTAAAACTACTGAAGGGATTGCATTGATACTTGCTATACATGATCTTTAGGATGTCCTCTACCAAGTTTGTGAATTATATACATGTCAACCAACCAACATGGCCGCCGTTGCTAAAAATAGAATAGGGGGGTCAGACCATTGTTTTTGGCTTATAACTCAAAAAGTATAGAGGATAGAGAAAATCCGAAGCAACATTCCTTGTTCAGCATCCAAAGCTCTACGAATCTCTCCATTGAGTCGAAGTTGTGAAACGACTCCTTATAGGAGTTATTGCCCTTTAATCATCAAAATTGACCATTTTTGCAGTTTTTGGACTATATCTTAAAAACCGTTAGAGCTAGAGGAAAAGTTAGCATTGCAGAAATGTTTAGCTCATTGAGATCTACAAAAATGATTTCAGGGTCTAAATTGTC
Organism: Arcuatula senhousia; assembly: GCA_963971305.1. NCBI lineage: Eukaryota > Metazoa > Mollusca > Bivalvia > Mytilida > Mytilidae > Arcuatula > Arcuatula senhousia. The sequence goes on along the minus strand of OZ020317.1, from coordinate 2,841,107 downwards.
AGATCAGCCGTTTAAGAGTTATTCCCCTTTAACTGTTTTTTCCATGAATTTACACTGATTTTCAAAAATCTTCTTCTCTAAAACTACTGAAGGGATTGCATTGATACTTGCTATACATGATCTTTAGGATGTCCTCTACCAAGTTAGTGAATTATATACATGTCAACCAACCAACATGGCCGCCGTTGCTAAAAATAGAATAGGGGGGGTCAGACCATTGTTTTTGGCTTATAACTCAAAAAGTATAGAGGATAGAGAAAATCCGAAGCAACCTTCCTTGTTCAGCATCCAAAGCTCTACGAATCTCTCCATTGAGTCGAAGTTGTGAAACGACTCCTTATAGGAGTTATTGCCCTTTAATCATCAAAATTGACCATTTTTGCAGTTTTTGGACTATATCTTAAAAACCGTTAGAGCTAGAGGAAAAGTTAGCATTGCAGAATTGTTAAGCTCATTGAGATCTACAAAAATGATTTCAGGGTCTAAATTGTCAGATCAGCCGTTTAAGAGTTATTCCCCTATAACTGTTTTTTCCATGAATTTACACTGATTTTCAAAAATCTTCTTTTCTAAAACTACTGAAGGGATTGCATTGATACTTGGTATACATGATCTTTAGGATGTCCTCTACCAAGTTTGTGAATTATATACATGTCGACCAACCAACATGGCCGCCGTTGCTAAAAATAGAACAGGGGGGGGGGGGTCAGACCATTGTTTTTGGCTTATAACTCAAAAAGTATAGAAGATAGAGAAAATCCGAAGCAACCTTCCTTGTTCAGCATCGAAAGCTCTACGAATCTCTCCATTGAGTCGAAGTTGTGAAACGACTCCTTATAGGAGTTATTGCCCTTTAATCATCAAAATTGACCATTTTTGCAGTTTTTGGACTATATCTTAAAAACCGTTAGAGCTAGAGGAAAAGTTAGCATTGCAGAAATGTTTAGCTCATTGAGATCTACAAAAATGATTTCAGGGTCTAAATTGTCAGATCAGCCGTTTAAGAGTTATTCCCCTTTAACTGTTTTTTCCATGAATTTACACTGATTTTCAAAAATCTTCTTCTCTAAAACTACTGAAGGGATTGCATTGATACTTGCTATACATGATCTTTAGGATGTCCTCTACCAAGTTTGTGAATTATATACATGTCAACCAACCAACATGGCCGCCGTTGCTAAAAATAGAACAGGGGGGTCAGACCATATAAGAGATAAAGAAAATCGGAAGCAATTTTTTTTGTTCAGCATCAAAATGTCCTTACAGTAGTTATTGCCCTTTAATTGTTTTTTCTATTAATATAAACTGATTTCCAAAAATCTTCTCTGAAACCACTGAAAGGATTGTTTTGCAACTTTGTATACTTGAAAGTTTGTGAAATTTATTCAAACTTTGGCATAAGAGATCAGGTGAGCGATTCAGGCTCTTGGGAGCCTCTAGTTTAATTTGTTTCAGATTTTTCGCTAGCCCGCTTCATTCAAAATGTGCTTCAATCAGCGGTTTTACAAGCCAATGAAACATCAAAATACAAACATTCAATTCTTAAATATGTTAATACTACACTGAGTGTTATATAGAATGGAAATTGATTTTACACTAATCATTTAGATTTGTATCAATAGAGTTACTAACATTTTTTTCTTCATATTTTATTGACTTGTAAGCACATTTTAGTAATTGTACCATCTTTACAGGAAATTTGCTGAGGACACAACTGAGGTGGAAAAGACAGAGACTATCTATGAACCTGAACAAGTTGACTACAGAGACGTCTTACAAAAGGTTTGCTATGCTTATAGCTTCTTAGATTATCAATCATATTTATCATTTTCCTACACAGATTCTCTTTCAAATTTGTGAAATTTGTTTCATTTACCTGCTTAGTCAAAGTTTAGTGAAGACATAAAAGTGTTTTACACCAATAACATAAGATTGATCATTTTAAGGCAATTTTAGAAAAAAATCAAATCACTTTACCAGATAGATGCTTAAATATTTATTAATGTAAAAACTTTATTTTATCCTTATATCTTTAGAAACAACCAGAAGAACTTGTTTCTCCTGAATTTGTCCTGAGCATCAATGACCTGAAGGTCAAGGAAGGTGAATCTACCAAGTTCACTGTCAAGGCCAAAGGTCAACCTGCTCCAGAAATCCAATGGTTTGTCAACAACCAGCCAATCAAAACAGACGATATCTATCAGGTGATCCCTGGTGAAGAAGGGGAGAGCACTCTTATACTTCCTGAAGCTTTCCCAGAAGATAGTGGTGTGTACACTGTCAAGGCTGTGAATGAGGCTGGTGTGGCTGAAGCTACTGCTCTCTTGACTGTTAATGGTAAGTGATGTTCTATTGTATGCCAAATTATTGCTTTTTAGGTAGATGGGGTGTCTATCACTGAGCATCTTTTTGCACATCTATCAAAACTTAGGAATTTATAATGCTTGTGATTCTAATTGATTTCTATTGGGCTAGGTCAACAGCAAAAATGGAAATTACAACAAAAATTAGGATTAAATACACATTCTTTGCGAATTTCAATATTTTCCCGTACTTTTTAAGGGGAGATAATTTATATAGAAATAATAGGGAAAAAACACATTTTTCACTTTTATCAAAAATTTTGAGGGTGAACTTTATTTTTTTTTAGTATATTTAAAAATCCCTTGAAAACAAAGATTTTCTCGTATTTTAAGAAAAATCTATAGAGTGGATTTTTTTAGGTAAAAGAAATTTGAATTTTCCCTATTGATCCTATGTAGAAAGTACTGAAATCATCCATATTTCAAAGTCGTTTCTACAAAAATTCTCGTGGTGAAGTTTTAATTTTATTATTGAGATTTAAAGTACCAGTCTAGGACTAACTGTGGTCAAAATTTAAGAAAATTCTATGGATAACTTTTTAGACACCCCATCTACCTTAAATAGAAGATTTTCTGTATTGAAACTAGAGTAATAGATCAATGTAGTTTTTTACCAAGTCCCAAAATAAGGGAGTTTACAAAATTTTACAAGTAATGAATTATGGTAAGATATCATTATGATAATACCGTATGAGTTGTTTTTTTCCAGAGAGCTAAATTTCGCGGATTTCTTTAAAAAAAATTTTTTGCGGAATTCAATTTTAGCGATTACTGTTATGCAAGTATATACTTTACATATACTATTAACCAGATTTGATTTTTGCGAGTTTATTTTTTGCAAGTTGCCAAGTACCTTGAAAAAAGCGAAAATTAGATACTCATGAAACAACTTATACTGTAATAGGATGTCACATAACCTATAGTCTAGTCAAAATAATCTTTAAGGTCAAACTAATTGCAACAGAAGCGATTTTGGGTGAATTTGAATTAATGAATATAGTTAAATGAAATATTAAAAATCGACAAAAATCGATCGGCGGATTTTTTCTAAAAAACGTTTTAATATATGCTGGTTTTTGCTATTAATTTACAACACGTTTGCGGTGCCGTAGAGTATTGAAGAGTTCATAAAGGGGACGTAATCTTTATCTAGCAGATGAATTCCAGATTTCTTGTATTTGGCAGATGTTTCATGAAATAAAGGACTCAATATGGATTATTATTTTTTTTAAATTATAAAATGAGAAAAATATCGACCGTAAATATGCAGTTTTAACTTTACCCCCTAGTTTACTGTTAACCCAATGATAAAGCAAAATACCATACGGCCGCTTACAAAATGTAAATGACGTTCGCCAGTAAATAATGTTGAATTGTAGGCACTAAATATATATACTTTTATGTATTTGACAATAAAACTAAATAAACTACTGAAAAAACCACAACGCATTTTAAACAAATTTTATCAGTATTTGATTATGAAAAACGAGGCTATTTTAAGAAAAAAAAACTACGGAACGCACTTCGTGCCATTTAATAATAAACATTGCACATACAGAATAAGCAGTGTCATATAGACCTGTATATTAAATTCAGGTCTATGGCAGTCTATTTATTCCTAATATTTGTAGAAAAGAAATACTGACATTCATTTTTAAGATTCTGTTTTAGAACATAAAGCCCAATTTAGTCAAAAACGTGAATAAATAGAAAAAAAATCATTTTTTTATTTTCTCATATAATGAATCACATACATTTCGAATAGGATGCATACTGTTTATGCACCTAGCCCTACATGTATACTGCCTGCTTAGCTTACCTTTCTATTCAAATAATATTGTAAATTGCCGCCACTTTCAAAATATGCGTAGTCTGGACTGATTTGATATCCTCACAAAGAAGGTCTGAAGGTATGGTTTTTCCAAGAAGTACACAAAAATGTCCTCATTTGGAAGATGACTCAGCTCGATTTCTAAGTTAAGATCAAAGTTCTCAATTAATAGATTAGAAAAGGACATTTCGCAATTCAAGAGTTCTAAGGCATTCACAAGACGTTTTCATCACTACATCTTTATATCAAATGTTACAAAGAGAACACGTGTATATGTCGTCATAGGGAGTCGTCGGTTTGAGCGTCACGACGAAGAAGGTTGTGTTTAATTCTGGTGTGGGCGAAGGAAAGATTCAGATATCTGCTGTTGTTATCTGTTGATGGATAGTACGAAAGCGTGAAAAGTCTCTATCATGGGTAACCCCGCGAGGCCAAAGTTCATATTGTTTCCTATTTATTGCAAATTTAACAATGTTTTCCATTGAAACTTCACAGTGAATTGAATTGTCCTAAGGCAACATTATAACAGAACAAGTAGGTTAAGAGAAATTTGAATGACGTCAGGCATAAATCCATACAGTTCCGTTGTTAAAGTTGTTAAAGTTGTTTGTACGGTCTTATACATAAAAACAGTTGGAAAAAGAAAATTGGTAAACATTTAAAGTCAAAATTATAAAGTCTGCATAAGAAGCATATTTTCCGTTTTTCTCTTTCGTATGAAATTGGAAGGAGACAATGACAAGGTGTACTAGGTTTTCGGTTACAGGAATAATTCTATTATTGAGATGCCACAAAAAAAAGTCAATTTGTGTGTGTTTTTTTTTTTTTTTTTTTTTTTTTTTTTTTTTTACAGAAAGCACATTAATCGAGACTTGGTTCTACTAAATTGGATTCTCCATTTATTCACAAAGGTCGAACACTCTTTTCTTGTAAACAGTGTTAACGGAAATGTCGACATGCATGCAATGTCGCAAGCTAGACAAGATGCACAACAGTTGATATTCCTAATTCCCGTTTGCTGATTACAAAGTCGAAAGACTTAATTATAATGATAAATCATCAATAAACACAAGATAAAGTAAACCAGACAATATACCTCCTTGTCTTATACCTTCAGTGAAATCAAAATGCATAGATCTAGACTGAGCTTTGAGTATTTGTAATGTATGAAGCTTAAGGTTAATCGCCATGCCTTTACCTTTTACATTCAGCTACTAGAGTTTGTTCATCAGAGCTTTTCGCAACCCAGTGTTGAAAGCTGTTCGACTAACAACATATACATTATTTATTGGCATAATCTGTCCTGTTTTCCATATGACTGGAACCTTTGCATGCAAAATGATATTATTAAAAAGTTTTATTAAGGTTCATGGTTACACTTCGAATAAAATGGTAGATATTTGACCTATTTTTCTAGTCTATGTACGACTTAAACGACACATAGAAACATAAAATAAAGTGTAGCAGCGTCTAGATATAAAAATCGCCGATCATTTTACCTTCCAGTTTACAAAATTACTATTGTTGTTTTCTCTATTCATTTTTCTTCCGTTCAAATTGTACCAAAAATAAAGCATGAATTACCCCTAAATAACCTTCCATTAAACTGATTGTGCGTAGATTCAATAACACCAATAATGAAATAACCTTGCACGTGGAGGCCAAATGACAGGGCGTTGTTGATAATGGCTATATTTGGGTGAACTGAAAAACGCAAAGAAAATGCCCCGGCAAACGAATCATCAAGTGTAAACGTACAAAATACTAAAAGTTTATGCAAAAAATTTATTTAGACGCTGCTATATGCCTTATTAAAAAATTGAATGTGTAGTTGAGGCTCCACATAAACTGAAAAAAGACGTAAAATATCTGTAATTTTTCCCCGAAGTATAAGATGAACCGCCTATTAAGGTCTTTTCCGATTTGATACACTTCTGTAATGGTAATTTGGTCATCAAAAGAGTTCATCCACTGATTGTTAAAAATTGTATGATGATCTTCTATTTTTGTAAAAGTTTTCTCGTCAAATACTTTGTCGTTAGCGGTTGTGTATAAGTTTTCATAGTACTTGGTAAACCTTTCGGCAACGGAATTTGGATTTCGGGCAGTATTTTGTTCGATCAAGGTTTTTGACGCTTAATGAGTTTCCAAAAAAGTCGGATGTCACACTCAGATGCACCATTAAATCATCATTAGTTCTAGTAAAGTATTCTTTATTTGCTTGTCTTTGAATGTTATTAAATACACATTTGGACTTCTTTTGACCACAGGATATATCATAATAACAATTTTATATGTAACCAGAAATAGCTACGTGAATATTGTAAAAATATTATCTTCATTTTAGATGTCTTATAGAATATCAAAACTTTATCTTTCTGAAGTAGAGTTTTCTGAAACAAAAAAAAATGGAAAGTTTTTGGAACATAAATGCGATGTTGACATTTTCCAGTTTGCAGCATTTTTTCTTTAAAAAAATAGCATTTTTACCCAAATGTTTTAATTCACGAATAAAAAATGAAATTTATACTATATGCATGTACACAATGGCATCACTAGCTTACAGCAAAGTGGAAGCAAACGGTGGCGTAAACTGATAGTTTACCGCAGAGCGAAACGAGGCGCGAAATTGTTTAGGTGACTTTTACGTGAATTTTGTGAAAAAAAAAACGTAATTTTTGGCAATTTTATTTGTGAAGTACGCTTGGTACGCCTTTTCTTTGATCCACGCCTGGGTCCTTGGTCCATGCGCACAAAGCCATTCCAACCCCTCAAGCCACCCTCCTCACCCCCGAAGTGTATTTGTCACTTACTTGACCTTTTCGTTTCAAACTCAATACAAGTTTGGTCTGAATAATGTCTTATGACATATTTCCAGATTTCAGCGATTTTTCTTTTAAATATGGCATTTTTACCCCAAAAATTTAACTTTACGAATAGATAAAACAAAAATAATTACACTAAATACCTTCATTTACCTGACCTTCTTAGGATTATAGTTTTAAAATCTACCAGTTTGGTTTTGATAATGACAAATGACGCATTTCTCAATTTAAGCGATTTTTCTTTAAAAAATGCATTTTTACCCAAAATATCAGGTTTCATCAATTAAGAATTAAAATTAACACAATATACCGGTCATTTGCCTGACACTCTCATCGATTTTTGTTTCAAACTGTATATGTTTGGTCCAAATAATGATTTATATCGGATTTCCAGTTTTCAGCGATTTTTTGACAAAATACTGATTTTTCACCCCAAAATGACAGAAAACCCGCCGATCGATTTTTGTCGATTTTTGATATTTTCATCAGGTCACATAAAAGAAACGGATTCCACTCACAAACCTTTTGTTGCAATAAGTTTGAGGTTAGGCTATTTTTCAAGCTACATTGACTAGACTACTAAGCATATATGGCACATTATCTGTAAAATCATAATTGGGGCTCCCGCAGGGTACCCCCCTCAGGTCGCAAGGTCGCTTTTAAAAGAGGCCTGAGGTTGCAAGGTCACTTTTAAAAGGCATATTTTGGCCGAGGTCGCAGGTCGTTTTTTGGCATAGGTCAATTTTATGAAGTGTAGGTCAGAAGTCGTTCTTAAAAAGCCCTCAGGTTGCTGGTCGTTTTTAACCCTGCGGGAGCCACATAATTTCAACTTCTGCATTATAGAACAGTTTTTAGCCTAAATAATTGCATTTTCTTAATTTAAGAATGTTATTTTGCAGAACTCATTGAAGCTGAATCACCACAACCTGAATCTGAACAGGAAGAGGAAGTGACATCATTTGTCATCAAACCAGAGGCTGAAACTGAGGCTGAAGTCATCTTAGATGTCCCAGAGGTCAAAGAGCAACCGCAGGATGTTGAGGTAAGGGAGAGACAAATCTTACCTGTTCAGGTTTTTTTTTTCAATTCCAGTGAAAATGATAATTTTATAAAGATATTTTTATCAATGTTTTATGACTAAGAATGTTCATTCATTCAGTTTTGGAAAAATTAATGAATGCAAAGAAAATATTTTTTTTTAAGTTCAACATAAAAATTGAGAGTTTTATCCTCATTTCAAATATATGTAGTCTTTTCTATATATGTAGCTTTTCTTTACTCAATATTTCTCTCTTTGAGTATTTGCTGGCTTATAATTCTTCAAATTGTCAAATATTTAAAATAATCAAATGCAGGTGTAAAATATGGTTTATAAACTGTAAATATGAAATTTTTGCATGAGAATTTTTTTCTCTTTTGAAATTTGTCATCTCAAAATATCTTCAAAAAGTGTTTTCTTTATTGGAATAATCAAATAAACAAAAACAAAACAAAAAGATCTTCTTATATTGTTTAAATTATCAATACACCTAAAATTTTCCCCTGCAAAAATTTTCATGTTTACAGTGGTTTAAAAAGTTTATGAAGAGACCCACTTTTATACATTTTAAAGATTGTCCAGCAATATCTTATTTAACCTTTGATGTTATATCTCTCTGGCTGTGGCTCAATTTCTGGACTCTTGCAACTCTTTTATTCTAACTTATATAAATGTTCATTTTAAATATTGTGTTTAAGTGGCATTTTTCACTGGCTATTTTCTTCGCTTTGAAATATTTTGCCCAAACAGATTGTTTTTAGAATGACAAATTATCTGAATTTTTGCACTTAAATGCTTTGCATTTTTTTAATACTATGTTAAAAATTACTAAATTTACTGTTGAGTTTGCATTCTCATCTAAAATGTACTTTAAGAAAAGCAAACTAAATTGTTCTAAAGAAGGAAGCTTCTTATAAACTTTTTTTAAGTGCAAGTACTTATACATTATAAAATCTTCTTTTATTAATAAGGGCATAATGCTATTGGAAATTTCTTTGAATGCTCTAGAAATCTGTATTTTTACTGGGCTGGTTGAACAAAAACTTAGAAAAAAAAAGTTTTTTTGGAAAATCTGAGTTATGTTTAAATCAATTTGAAGACCAAATCTGCCTGTGACTTGCAGTTGCTTATTTAGCTACTTTACTCAGATAATCCTGAAACCGGTCATATTTTTGGTATTAAAAATTCATATCCAAAAATTTAAGTACTTTCTCAGTGCAAAATTTATTATTGTTATCATGAAATGCATTTTACCAAGTTACTTGCATTGGGTAAACATCATAAATCCTTTTCATTTAGTGACTTAATATTAAGATTGTTTTATTTTTTGGGCCAAGTTGATTTATTATATCTTCTTGTGGTATATTATATATGATGGTTTCAGTACCTCTGGGTTAACTCTTTAGTTTTTGTTAGATCGCTTTTAAGAATTACCAATGCAAATAGAATCTAGTTGTTTAGTTGGCTATTTGGAGTTTGTTTTTATATACATGGTTGTTGTCAAGTAGTGGCTTGTTTTGTTGTTGTTTTGTTTGTCTGTCTGAAATAGCATGCTATTGACCCATTGTCATATTAATGAAAAGTTATCTCCCTTAAACAAATCAATGAAAATGTTATTTAATACACTGAAATAAATCTTGCCTTTGGCGTTGAAGGGTTTTGCCAATTTGTTTTGTTTTGAAATAAGCATTCTTAAAACTTTCTCTTATAAGTCTTGTTTAAAAATTTACTTTTTGGGGATCTGTTGTTCAAAATTTATATTTGTATGCAGTTTTTTAAATTAAGCCTTTAAAGAGAAAACTCTTCAGAGTCTTTTGGTTTTTTTAAAATTTACTTCACAAAAGGGGAGATAACTTTCCTATGACAACAGGAAATGATGTGTGAGCATGCTTGTTGACCTAACCCTGTTGTTTTGCTTCCTCACACAGCTTGACTCGCCTATTGACCGCACCCCCACGCATAGCTACACCTGGACACTCATGTCTGCACCCCACGCTGATCATCTCACCCCTACTCTATTAAAGGAGGAGGTTATAATACAACCTGGAGGACAGGAGGAGGATATCTCAGAGAGGTCTATACCGGAGGATGAAAGTTACGAAGCTTCTTTCGAGGAGGATCGATCCATATCTGGTGATGTTTCTGTCGAGGAGCCGACACCCAGTCAACCCAATGATGTCAAAGCTGACAGGATTATACCTGTGGACAACGTCCCCGAAAAACAAGAGGAGTATGTTGTTATCTCTCAGGAGCAAATACCAGGGAAACCTCTCAACGAGGAATTCACGATAATTTCCAAGGATGAAATTCCTGCTCTGGACCTCCCAAAAACTGCTTCTGATGATGATAAGGAGGCTAAACCTTACTCTGGAGGATCAACAAGCTCATTTGAGGACGAACAACCACTACCAGCAGAAATTGGACATAAACCTAAAACTGACGATGATGTATCTATCTCTAGTGAAGAAATCTCAGAGGAAGAAATCGAAGAAGATATTTCTATATCTTCAGTAACATCTGAAGAAGAAATTGAAGACAAAGGATTTGAAGTACTTATGCCTGATGTGGTGCCAAAACCAAGAGACGAAAAAAGGAGGGATGTTTTGGTTGATGACACAACACCTACATCACCAGAAAATGTCAAAATTGAGGATGTTCCTACACCAGGTGATGATGAAATAGATAGAAAAGAGTTTGAAATTTTGTCTGATGTCCTCGATAAAGACCAGCGTCTTCATGACGTTGAAAAGGAGAAGGATATTATACCACAAAAGGAACAACCTGAGTTCTTATCACAAGACATCGTGGAACAAATTGACATCGGGGACAAATCTCAACCAGAAGGAGAAAAGTATGTTGGTCAAGTAGATAGTGATGAGCAATCTACTCCTCGGGCACCAGTCTATAAAGAAGGACCAGTTGATATTATTGGGGATGAAATCACAAAGGAGAAAAAGCCAGACATCTTAGAGGAACACATCAAGGAGGAATTCGACAGGGATGTCCCAAAAGATAAATTTGATGTGTTTACCAAACCTCAGAAGGAGACTTTTGTTGTCCCTGAAGAAGAATTACCCAAAGATGTTACATTTGATGCATTGGTTGAAGACACTGATGTTGTTGAACAAGAAGGGCAAGAGTTGGATGAGGAGGCATTCTTCAGAGGAAAAGTCCCTGCCCAATCTATACCAGGGAAAGAGGATGTTGCTATGGAATTTAGACTACCTCAGGGACCATCTACAGGAGACGACGTTGCTGCAGAATACAGACTTGGTGATGCTGAAGACGAAACTGGAGACCTGGTTCAGAAAGAGGCTTCATTTTACGATGACCTTAGTCCTGAAGACATTGACGACGAGATGATTGTCTATGAGGACAGGGAGCAGCCTCAGAATATTGGCTTTGTTACTCACACCATTGACTATCTTGAGACAGTCCCTGAGGAAGATTCCTACACTTCCTCCCAGGATGCAAGTTTCTCAATAGATGACCAACCAGAGGGCGCCACTGGAGAGGATGTAGCTGCTGAAAGAGTCATCCAGCATGCTGTTATACCTGACAGAGATGCAGGAGATAAATCCTACAACATCGCAGCACAGAGAATCATTCAGCAAGCTGTCATCTCTGACAAAGATGAGGATGAATCTTATGATATTACACAGGTACACATTTACAATGTGCACACATGCATACACACATTACAAAAAAAATACACATACAGTAAAAAGGGAAATGAATTGTTGGTTAGTGTGATGTAAAATTTTATTTGTAAACTTTTTTCAAATAAGATAATTTAAATTTAATAAGTATTTGGTTGTATCCTAGAATCTTAAATATACAATTCAAATTTTGCTAGCTATTCTTCGAATCGATTAAGGAAGATTGTTTTTTTAAAAAGTGAAGTCAGAACTTAAAAAGCTTAAAACAGGCATTTAGAAACATGAATAGTACATGTAAGTTATGTAAAAATGTATATGCATGATACATAAAAGTGGTTTGGTAATCCAAATAAATCATTTAACTGTGTAATGTACATTTATAGAAGGCATGGCTATAACTAAAACTGAGGCTACTTTAGGTTAGGATGCTGATAGGGCTATATATGTTGTAACTAAAGGCTAATAATCAATGTTTTGGTTGTTTATAAGGAAATTTATCATTTATTAAGCATTCCTAACTTGGAGAGGGTAGAGCTCTGAAGTTATTTTTGGGCTCAGAGTTGACATTTACGTGCTAATAAAATTGAAATCATCAGTGGTATTAGGGCTCAATATATCATTCATTTGCTATTGTAATCTCATCCAAATCATTTTACAAATTTACTTATATATATATGTGTACAAATGTGTAAAGTATAGCTTGGCTACATATGTGTTCGGTGGAGCAGTTCACTTTGTAACCAATGTAATGGAAAATTGATGAAAAATTGTGCCGATTTTTCTACTATTAATAGTAGTAATCAGGATATGTTTGAACATTTCACAAGTTTCGACAGCAGATCAAATTTGGAACAAGCATGGTGTTTTTCCCTAGGGTTTTTCACCCCTTAGATTACCTCCCATTTTTAAACATCCCTGCAATCCTTTGTGAAGTAGAAAATTTCTCCAAACACAACCCTGCTTGGACCATTTAGGAGTGTGTAAGAATAAATGATGCCAGTCTTCAGTGTCCAGTTTTAAACTAACAATTATTAGGAAGTAAACTAAGTTTGATTTCCATATATAGGTGATTTTTTTATGCTAACTAAGCAGTCCTATGAGATATTTAAATGAAAAATTCCAGAAATTAATGTAAGCTGATATGGGGTTGTTACTAAGTCTTTTTTTTTAAGGTAGCTAATAAAATAAAGGACCAATATATTTTTCTTGATAACCATGAAAGATTATGTGTACCTCAACATCTTAAATTTTGTGAGGTTTTGATTATAAATATTTATTTTTACCATTAATTATATGATGTATTATAATTTGTTATACACAATATATACCAGAAGTAGAAAACACAGCCATAAACCATACGTAGACACAACCAAAAAAGAAGAAATTAGTATAAAAACCTTTTGATAGTGTACTCCATATTGGTATCTAACTTGATAATCTTTGACAGAAAAAATCATTAAGATGTTTTTTTTTTATTATTATTACATAAAACTTTTAAAAATTGTATGGTGTTTCATTTCATTTTCAAGTTTGTCATTCTTTTTAATTTTTTTTTAATATAATTGTTTTCATCTTTTAGAAGTTTTTGCACATAAATTTATTAAAAGTTAAATAAAATTAAATCTAACCCGTCTTTAGCCAGTGTACCCATATGGATATGCACTTTCAAATCAAACTACCTATTTTTAACTCTTTTTTCAGATTTCAAAACTTCTAATAAATTTTGAACTTTTTTACTCGTTTTCCTTTTGAAATTTATAATCTTCTATTCTTTTTTATACTGCATGCAATTTTGGTGAATTGTATTGAAACTTTTTTCTTTAAACTTTATAATATATTTCTATTTTCAACTAAAGAGGGGTTTGAAATCTGGATATGATATTGATAGTTACAGAATTTATTTGGATAAATCACAAGAGATGAAATATTTTAATAGGTTTTCTTGTGGTTATCCAAGTATTTTCTGTATTTTATAATTTCTATTTCTTATACATGTACTTGGACAAATTGGGAATTTTTGGGAAAGCTAAAATATTTTTTTTCTTTAAATATTATCTGAACTCTTCCACAAAAATTTAAGTGTAATATCAATTTATTTTCTCAATTTATCGTGAGAATCAATTGTCTAGAAGAGACTTTTTATTACAAAAATTTCCATATTGTCTGCCAAGTAAATAGGCACAACTTAAAACCAAATAATTTTTTGCAGCTTGAAAATTCTTGTTTTCAGTGAAAATTTTAAGCTTTTGTAATGTAGCTTTATATTTTTTTATAATTTTTGAATGGATATTTAAAAAAAAGGTACATTAACTGTCTTGTGGCAAATTGTGAAAAGTATTGGTTTTTAGTTTGCCTGATACCAAGCGTTCCGTCTCTTAAAGAAATCTTATGTACATATATATGCATGAACGTCTTGACTTGAAATTTAGGTATCTGAGACCTTTACTGCTGGTGCTCCCGAAGAGGAGGAATCTATCCCAGAACTCCTTAGAGAACTCTCTGATCAGGAAGTTACAGAAGGTGATACCGTGACCTTCATTGTTCAGTTGTCAGGGTCACCATTCCCAGATGTCACATGGCAAGTAAAAATAGTAACCTATATGTTGCATGAAATTTTTCAACTGCAAAAAAAAAAAAATTTGAAAACAATTAAGTCAAATACTGTGGATTCATTTATTTTCGTGGGTAACAATTTTTGTGGTTTGATAAACATTGATATGTTCGTGGATTCTTAAATTCATGGTTCTAAAGTCTGCAGCATACAGATCAATGTTAAATTTCCTTTTCGTGGGATATCAAATTTCGTGGGTCAATGCCATCCACGAATACCACGAAAATTGATACCCCACGAATAATAATGAAACCACAGTATCTTGTCAAATTACTTTTCATGTATTATAATAATAGAAAGACCTAGGCCTTTGCTTGTAACAACACAAGAACGTAGCAAAAAACTTCTTTATAATACCTTATACAATTGTTAACTGGTCAGGAGGGAAACAGTACATTTGTTTCGGAGAAAACAGTACATTTGTTTCCGGAGAAAACAGTACATTTGTTTTCACGAGGTACTTACAATTTCACGATTTACCTAAGTATTAAAGCTGATTCCTCATAATTTATAAACCACAACTTTATGACATTTCTCAATATGATGAAATATTCTATTACACTGTAATGGCTAATTTTTATCACTTTGATATGATGTCTTTCAAGACTGAATATCACCATTCACAATAATCTTATCCTTTATTACAGGTACAAGGATGGGAAACCCATTGAAAATGATGACCACCACAAAGTCGAGGTCCGTGGAAACTTCGCCTCTCTCATTGTCAATGATGTCATTCCTGAGGATGACGCAGAGTACACCATTAAGGCGACAAACAAGGCCGGCACCATCAGCAGTGTAGGACAACTGTTTGTTAACCCTATAGGTAGGTGTAGTTTGTTCTGAAGTAGATATCTCATATCCAGTTGTTGATGATGGCTGAATAAACGCTGACATGACACAAAACTCAGATTTCAATCAAGGTCTTTTATCAGCTGTTGGTGTTAAAAAATAATGACAGACCTGAAATTTCAAGCTTCAAATAAATTTGAAGAAAAAAATACCCCAAATATTTTTTCAAACACATGGTATAAAAGATTAATTGTGAAGATTGTCAGTCTATTTTTACCTGCATTGTCTATGAGTAATTTTTTTTGTGAAATGAACCACTGGTCATATATAACATTTTTAAAAGTTTTACGTATAAAGTTTTACGTTAGGCATATCCTTGGCAATATTTTGTATTAAAAATAGTATTGTATTTGACTTAGAATTTTAATATTATTTCGATGTGATAAATGTTGTCCCCCTTTTAGAAACTTTGGATGTTGAGGTAATTGACAAATTTAAATTATGCAAAATATTGCACATACACACCCTTAGATATACAGTTGGATAGCACAAAAATGTGTTATACAAAGTAAAATGGTGGTATAATGAATATTGTGCACCTGATACTGTTTTAAAAGGAATTAGTGTTGCACATGTCATTTTTCTCAAATCATGAGCCATAACTTAAATGTTGAAATTGATCTGAAAGTTTACATAACTTCTGAATGTTTTCAGAATTTTCATTTCTGGATGAACAAGAATCAGACAGTACTGTAAATTTAATTTTAGTATAATCTATAAATAAATGGTCAAGGTCAAATAATAATTCTAAATATAGAACTCATATAGAAAATTATTAAAATGCATTTTGCAGGTTATTTTGTTGTAGGAATGTCTTGTATACCAATTTCACCTTTAGTTTGTTTTTATTTTGGGTATGGTGATGGTTTCTTGAAATGGAGGGTTTGTGTTATGTCAATTTTGGTATAGATATATCCATCACTTAATATTGTGGGTTTTCTTATAGTACTGTGGCACATTTAGCAATGTTGATGGATAAGAAATAATAAAATCACTTTTTGAAAGGAGTTTAGCATGAAATTATTCAAATTACCATAATTCATAATGATAAAATTTAGTATAATTTATATGTAAGATTTTTGCCATCTATTTTAATTTCTCAAACAAATTAGTAAAACCAACCATTCATTGTTCAGGTAACTTTATTGTATGTTGGACACACAATTTGGACACACAATTTTTCTTTTGTATACTCAGGTTCAACTTTGAATCAATCCTATTACTAAAGTTGAATCTTCATGAAACTTTGTAGGCATATAAAGTGTATTACTACACAAATGTGTGTAAATGGAAAAGTAAGTATCTATGCTCAGTTGTTGTATAATAAGTTAATAATATGTTCTACATAATAATTCCATTATGATAGTCATGTCAATTCAATTTTCCAATTTATTACCAACAGGTGAGGCACCCACATTCGTCTCCAGAATTGAAGACAAGGAGATTGAAGTTGGAGCACCCATTGTCCTCGAGTGCCAGATCAGAGGGCACCCCAAACCCCGCGTCTCCTGGCTCAAAGACGGAGATGAAATCATCGGAGACAGATACCAGTAAGTACTTAGAATAAGCAGAAAAGTGTTGAGGATGTGGTCATTTATTCTTCCCATGTACATTTTGGTATTTTGTAAATGATTCAAGAGCAAAAATCTAATTCATAAAAGGTCCTTTTACTTAATTGTAAGAATTAGTAAAAAAAACTATCATGTTCCCCTCCCCCCAAAAAAGTAAGTCAATATAATAGTTTTTTTTCATACTGTGGATTCATTTATTTTTGTTGGTATAAAATTTCGTTGTTTTTTGAAAAAGGATTAGTTGGTGGATTCTTAAATTCGTGGTTTTGAAGACTATAAAATACAGATCAATGTAAAATTTCCATTTTGTGGAGTATCAATATTAGTGGGTTAAGGCCACACACGAAAACCAGGAAAATTGATACCCGACGAATTTATTGATTGATTGTTTAAAAACAAAACTTCCTGATCTATTTTTAGAACTGATGTAACAGATGAGACCGCTAGACTCACAATTTTGGACACTATTCCCGAAGACGAAGGTGAATACACCATTAAAGCAATCAATGACAAAGGTGTCGCCACAAGTAGTGCCGAAGTTCTTATTCAACTGGAGGCACCTAAATTCAAGGACACTTTGAAGGACATAAGCGTTCAATACTTAGACACTGCCGAGTTGTCATGTACCGTTTTGGGAAGACCAACCCCCAAAGTCACATGGCTTGCTGGTGACAAAGTTATCGAAGAAAGTGCCAAATATCACATTCGCCAAGATGGCAACCGTACAGTGTTAGAAATACATGACGTTTCTCTGGAGGATGCTGAAGTCATTTATTCTTGTCGTGCAGAAAATGCCGCTGGAGA
Source organism: Arcuatula senhousia (assembly GCA_963971305.1). Classification (NCBI taxonomy): domain Eukaryota; kingdom Metazoa; phylum Mollusca; class Bivalvia; order Mytilida; family Mytilidae; genus Arcuatula; species Arcuatula senhousia. Next base: position 2,823,552 of record OZ020317.1, on the reverse strand, counting down.
CATCATCTGCTCAGCAAACTTAACGACTGAAGGTATACTTCTCTAATATATTGTTCTGTTGCCATTTTATATATCCCAGAATGCATCTGTGAGTCTTGCATGCTGTCTTTGCTTGACAAGAAAAAGAAATTCCAAATTTTAAACTTTCTATTCCAAGAATTTATTTTCAAGAAAAGATTTCAGAAATTTTCAAATAATTGGAATGATACAGAAATTTAATAGGATAGTATTAGCAAAATTTGGGTTTCAAAATTGGCCAGTTTCACATTTTCGTGTGAAATGTTCTAATATTTGATGGTAATTGTTGTCTTTCTTTAACCCTTTTGGTATTTGTGATTTTGGTTATTTAGATGTTTGCTTTAAGTTTTGTCTTGTCTATCAAGGGCCATAACTCTTGTCAAGTATGGACAGTAACTCTGAAAAAGAAAATTAACATAGATCTCTTGTTTAAAATTGTGTAATAATTTGCATTTATAGAAATGTGTTTCAGTGTCCAGTTGAATGTTTTGAAGCATGAAATGTTGATTTTTACCGCATTTTTGATTTTGAAATTTACATATTGGTGTCATTGTTAGTCAACATTTTCAAAAATTATCAAAGAAAGTTTTGATGTTTTAATATATTTTAAATTTTTGCACCATTCAAGTATCTTGGAAATTCTGTAAGAAAATTGGTATTTACCTAATGTTTATATATTTAGTAAATAATGCATTTAGTTTTGTAGCAATTGTAAACGACTAACTCTATTAGTTCACAAATCTTATTAATTTGTACGAAAATTAAATATAAATTATAGTAGAGAAATTTAAACCTATAATGCAATACTTTATTTATAGCAATAATCATAGGTGTTAACCCTCCCGAATCCTGCGGGAGCCTCCCGGAAATTTAAGCTATCTCCCGAGAAATAAATTACTCCCGAGCGGGAGACACTTAACTCCCGACTTTTAATACCCTCCCGCATAATCTCCCGTAATTTTACATTTTTTGTCCAAAAATCATTCTTTCCTTTCCTTTCCTCTTTATATGTTTAAGAAACAACCAACGAATTTACTCAATCAGCTGATTGAAAATCGATAATCTGTGCTATTGTTTACCTGTCAGTGTTATCAAAACACACGAAATAGTGTTAATTAGTGAGTTGAGAACAATAAATGAGTTGAAATTTAATCCAATTATATCTGCTGGGTGACATATTTATTGCTTCCACACTTTGAATGAATACAGAGAGTGTTAATAATTACGATCTCCATTGAAAAATTATAGATCGGGGGTAACATAGAAAGGGGGAGAGAAACTTGGAATAATGAAACAATTACCAAAATTACTTCCCTTTCTTTATGGAAACTATTTATCACTTTTAAGAAATGAAACAAAAGTGCACAAAAAGAAAGGATTTAGGCTATAAGTTTGATCATATGAACATTTTAAACACCTTTAAATTTGCTGTGCTTTATTTGAATTCAAATTTACCCAAAGACTTTGCCTTAAATACCTAATTTTTAGAAAAAGAAAAGCTTTCTCTGCTAAATTCATTTACTTTAAGTAGAGTCTGAAGCTGACTGAAATGAAATTATAGAAATTAAATAAAATCAAATTAAAGTATGATTCTCTGAACCAAAAGAAAATATAATAGATATACTTAATCTCATACCATGATTACAGGTAATATTACACAAAAATCAGTGCCTGGGAATAAGCATGGTTTTTTCATAAGCGCAAAATTTTTAAGACAAAAATGTCGCTACGTAAAATCTCCCTGAAATTAAAACTGGTTTCAGGGAGATCTCCCTCATTGGAGTCCCAAAAGGTTAACACCTATGGCAATAATTTACATATTATACACATTATTTTTTTTCTATATTTTTAATGATATTTTTTATAACTATTTGCAATAATCTGCAATGAAATTTTAGCTCATCTATTTGCAGAATCTTTTCTTTTCTGTTTTTTTTTTTTTTTTTCATCCAACTTTGTCAACTATATAGATCATGCGTCATTTTACTTAAGTATTTTGAATACAAAATCTATGTATACACATCTCATTTCATGTTGCATTATGAAGACTGCTTCTCAAAACAAGCTCAAGCGCAGTTTAAAAGCAAATTAAAAATAAAATTACATCTATAAATTTGAGAACTGTCTGTGTTTGTTTGTTTGTTTGTTTGTTTATATTTTGTTTCAGCATGATTCAGATTGTAAGACCAAATCGTGCATGCTTTAATTTTGTGGAATGCCAATTTTTATTTTGTTTTTAATTTCAAATCCATTCTTAAATTCATACTTTTGGCTAGAACACCATTTGAGAAATTATATATATTTTTTTTAATGATAAAAATTTGTTAAGGGTGTTTAAACATTAATAATACTAAAAGTTTTTTTTTTAAGTTTTTTTTCTGAATTAGTTGATTTATCTTTTATATTCAATACATTCCATCTATGACATATCACAAAAGTATATTTACATTTTTATATATTTTTTAAGTTTAAATTGTAGATATTATATAGCCAAGCTATTCATAAATATTTATTAAATTTGTAAATTATGGAGGTTGAAAAAGTTTATTAAGGTTGTACTATAATTCTAAAGTTATTATACATTTACATTATATATATTGAATTTAAAATGTTAGCTCTATTAACAAATATTATAATATTTGAATCAAAAATTTAAATAAATATAGAAACAAGCGACTTTATCTTGTTGGTTATTTTGACAAAATGCAGATAGATTAATTCTTTGTTAAAAATTTATTTGTAGAAAAAATATAGCTTTATTATAGTAATTCAAATCATTAAGTTAACTTTGGCTTTTAACTTTTTTTAATTAAAAAATATTTTTACTTTAGTAACCATGCATGAATTAATTTATCGGCATGTTTGTCATTGTGTCAATTTGATGATATTCAAGAGTTATCCCCCTTTAGTTTTGTTTGATGTGTCAAAGTTGTCTCCCATTTAGGCTGGTACCCTGCTGTATTTCCTATTATTCATTGTGTCACATTCAAGAGTTATTCCCCTTTAGATGAGTTTGTTCCCGTGTTTTAGTTGTCTCTCCTAAATGTGAGTTATTTTGTCAATATCATACAGAGAATGCAAAAAGTTGCTGTTTTTCAAAATTAACACCACCCCTTCACTCAAATAAAAAAACAGATGTTTTATCAAGTTGACTGGACATTTTTCTAAATTTGGTAAGAGCTGTTGCACATAAGTAATGCTGGGCTAGCAATGCATTTACTTTCTCTAAATTCCTCCTCTAAAATCTACAAGAAAAAATTGAATTGGAGATACAGGTCTATGAATTGAACAGATTTTACTTTCTTAGTTATTATGAAATAATTTTACATTTTCATTTTGAGAATTCTTTTATAAAAAAACTACCAAAACATGATAATGTGACAATTTTTAAAATGTTACAAGTAAAAAGACAAGAAAGAGAAATTTACACAACTTAAAAAAAAAAATAATGCATTGCACTTGTATACATGAAAAAATCACACATTCATTTTATGGTCATTGATGACACATAATATTGAATTTCTGTGTCAAATTACCTTGTCCTCCAGATTAAAGATCTATGACAAAAACAAAACCACATGACACCTGATCTTGATCAATCAATTACACGCCTCAGCGATCACATAATTGGAGGCTCAAAAGGAGATTATTAGCAGTTTTACGACCTGCTTATTGGTTTATCAAGTTCACTTTTACCTGTAATTATACACCTGGACATACCTTTGTTAATCTCTCATTTCCTGCATCCTGTCTCTGGGGTCCACAGCTTATAAGATATGTATCAGTTAGTTTGAGGGTCTAGAGGGGTGGGCCTAGATTTGTCAAGGAAAAATGTCAATCGAGTAAAAAATAGTAAGTAATTTGCATGAAGAATGTTGTGGTTTAATTTTTTTCCCTTTCATTATTTTTAAGCATGCATGATTAGTTGTATTGTGTTTGTAATTGATTGGTTTGACTTTTGACCTTTTCCTTGTAAATGTAAATTGCATGGTTTGTGGACGTTTTAAAAATTACTGCATGACAATTTATTTGATTGATTTTTGAACTGTTTAATCACAACTTATAAGATACTAAGAAACGTGAAATATTGATCCATAAAATTGTTTGATTAGTAAAACCCTTTAATCTTCTGTGTTGATACAAACATTTATGGCTATTTTCTGTTTTAAGCTAAAATGAAAAATAAAAGTTTAAAAAGTTGAAATTAAAATTTAAATATAAATGAAACATTGAAAAAGTAATTCTGTTGAAAAAGTAAAAAATGTTGCTAAGTGGGGTTATTAATTGATACAGGAATGACATCTTGATTATATAACTAAATATTAAATAAGTGAACGGAAATATTGAATTGAAATACATGAAGTTAATATTTATGAATGTCTTTTGTAAAATATGATTAAAAATACTCCATTTTCTCTTTCTCTCTCTTTTTAAATCTTTTTTTTTGTAATATGCTAAGCTCTCATTATAAAGTCAATGTTTGAAATGGTACGGTTGAGTCCTTTTAAAGTCGACTTATCGTTGCTTATCCATTATAAGAATTATAAGTTTAAACATTTGTTGATCCAAGTCATTATATTTCCTCTGATGAAATAAAAATATTTTATACAATGAATTAAAGTATTTAGCCATTATGAGGGTTGTATTTTAAGCTCATATTTGCAACTTTTTAACATTGAAGTTATGTTATTAAGAAGACTGTGAATAGGTTTGACTGAGGCCCTTCAGGAGTGGGTACAAATGTTATTTAAAATTTATGAATTTTCTAGCCCTATAAGTTTTAAGAGACGTTGAACATGTATACAGGAGTGGGTCCTGGCTGCATTTAACATGCATATAGTGCATACAAATGTATACAGTTAAATGCACCCAGTATTTTATGTATGAAAAGGGCTTTTTGATGTATGCATGACACTTTCTTCAAAGTCATATTAAAATATTCACTACATGTAAGGATAAACCAGTAGCCCCCTATAACTTTAAATAATACTAGATGGGACAAATCTGGTATATTCTGTGTTTTTGTCAATTGCATGTAATTCCTTTGGTATAGCTAATGTCTCTATAACAATAATCTGGTGTTTATAGGTAAAAAATGTTATATTTTTTCAAATAATTTTGTAATTTCAAGTTTGGAAGATTTAACATGTACCCGTATTGTATTAGAATTTACCATGTTTTACTTTTTATCAGCCAATTGTCCCCAAATTTCCTAATAAAAGCATAACTACAGAGGATAAGATAATATCTGTTTTTTAGCTAGATTAATTAATTAGTTTACTTTTATGCATTTTTTCAAACATATATTATATGTTTTCACATTTCTTGTATTGGGTCTATATAATTCTATTTTTTTTAATAAATCTCATTTCTTTTCTTTTTTGTAGAAATCACAGCTGAAAGGATTTCTCCAGAAAAAGTTGAAAGTAAGTTAGAGTTATTTCCCTTTAACCAGTGTTTTGCATTGGTAAAGTTGAAAACTTCTTTAATTTGTGAAAAAATGTAGCTCTCAGTGTAAAAAAGAGCACCAACCAGTTGTATTGATAGAGAGAAAAGCATAATGTTGTTTCTGAAACATTAAAGGTTAATAACATATGTTTCTGGTTTGATCCACTAACTTAAAAATCATAATGAACTGATCAGGAACTATACATTTTAGAACAGTTGCTTTTAAATTAACTATTAATTCAACTTGAAAGTTGCAAAGTTATGAACATGCAATACACTAGTCATTAGTTTTCTTTTGGTATTTAAAAGTATTTGCGTCTTTATAAGGCTATGTGGGATTAACCATTAAATATCCTTTAATCTTAACCGTCTTAATTGGTTTATTTACTTTAAAGACTAAACAAGCAAAAACAAATAGAGACCTGTATAGTTATAAAATAAAAATAGCACATATTAAAACAACCTACATATTTTTTAACAAAATGTAACTTTTTCATCATTATATTTAACATATTTTTTAAAAGGAAAAATTTTAGCCAGATAATTGCTTAATTCATGTATGCATAAGACTTTGTTTGGCCAGAGTATGAACATGTTAGTACTAAAGTTACATGGAAAGAATTACATTCCTAACTTTGTGTTAATTTAGTCAATCAAAGTTTAAAATAAACATACTCAGTAAAATTAACATTATTTGATCAGTTTGCATTAGCAAGTAAGTGCCAAAAATTAAATACCTTCAAGATTTTCTTAGCTGTTACAAACTGAAAAACCTTGTAACATATTTTGACTTCAAGGAGCTTATGTGTATGGAAAAGTTCTATTAGGATAATTAATTAACATTTTTTGAATTATCACAGTATGTGTTAAATTAACATATACCATCAAGAGCTGGAGAACTTAAGTTTATAAAAAATTTATGTGCAATAAGTTTTTGATACAGTTAAAGATGTAGTGTGTAGAACTTATGATTGTTTAACTAGATAATTTCGATTTCCATCGTAATTATATAATTTAAATTTTGTGTTGAAATGTTAATCATTGGTACCATCAAAGATTTGACCTAATTGATACTTTATTTAGCCATCAATGTTTAAATAATCCAAATATCTAAAACTCAGATGTCAACGGAATAAATCTTTTGTGGGAGTCTGATTGAGATCTGACATTTCATATCAAGCCATGTTTTGACACTGGTAATAATAGTGGTCTGCAATATCTACTGTTACTCTCTATGTATATATGAAGGAGCTTCATGTTGTTGTTGAACCCCACTGAGAATTTGGATGAATCTTGTTTATACTTACTTTATGGTTAATTAAGATGTAATTATAAGATATTATAACTTCTTATCTCTGTGGTTGCTACTGTTCAGGGAATTTTCAGTAGTTTTGGTGCTTCTAGAATACTAGCTCTAGTCAAACTTCTTGTGGGAGGATTTCTTTTTTTTTTTACTTTTAAAAGTGGTTCACTGACTAGAACTTGTTAGAAATGTCAGAAATGAAAATTAGGATGCAAAATTAATATTTTGGAAATTGCTAAAAAAAAATCTCTTCATATTATAAAATTGGATAAGTTATGATTTCATTGGATTTTACTGAAATGTTCTAAATTCAGCAATTGGATGAATTCTCTGAAATTCATCTGGAAACTGTGCATAATAAGTGAACCAATTTAAGATATCAGTGAATTTAGTATCTACTTTGTATAATTCATCTATTAGAATTCAATACACATTTACGTAGGTGTTTGACCAGGAAATAACATTTGACTTGTTTCACCTGTAATCAGATCAAAGGGCTTACCTGTAATTAAGGATTATTTACCTTTCATTTAGGAACTTTGCAAGATGGCTTGATTTTCGAACTTCATTTTCATATTTGGAAAGGATTTTAGTGCTTAACAAATGTTGGAATCTTTATTTTTTGTGATTGTTTGAATTCACATCTTTCAACATTGTGGATATAATTATTGCAATATATTTGAAAACAAAAGTTCTTTTCCCTTGGACTGCGTAATGGATTGGAGGAAAATCATGAACTTAAGATCACATCTTAATTCTTTACAATGGACATTCTATGATAAATCCTGAAGATGTTATAGATAAAAAAGATACTTAAAATTCTTAGAATTATCAGACAAATTCATATTTTGATAGAATTTCAATCTCAAGGCTTCCAATTCTAAGTTAAGGTCAAACTTTGTTTTTTGCTTAGGGGCATATAAAGAAAAGAAGATGTTTAATTTTTATTGATTGAAAGAGATATACTTGGTAGATACGTAAAAATTCCATTTAAATCAAAATTTAAAAAACATAAAATTCAAATCCATTAAATTGAACTTCTTTCAAAATTGTAACTTGTTAAATTGTTCCACTTAAAAGATAGTTTTCGTCTGTGATTGAAATTGATTTGATTTTGTTGATTCCATAAGATATAAGTAGCTGATTTGCAATTTTTTCGAATATGAAATTGAACCCAGAAATTTGATATTTTTGAACACCAATATAGTAAGAATTTAAGCAAGCTTGTTAATCAAACTGTGAGAAACAATAGAATCAGACCTTGTGTTTTCAATAGAATTAACAGTGCATTTAAACTAGTACGTAAAATTATGCCATATTTTATGGAAAAGTAATATTTAAATTCAAACCGTTAAGAAAATTATACCGATATAAAGATTCCAGCAAGCAATTTGAGACTTTTTCATAAATGTACCGTTTAATTATAGTAAGATTTTTAAAAAGAGATTTTTTATAGATCTACATATGTTGCAATATTTTACTTATATGTTCATGGAACAGATGACTAGAAAAATCTATAATTTGTAGTTGATATAATTATGTGAGAGAAAAATTAATGTGAAAATGTAGATACATGTATTTATAGTGTACATGTAAAATGTACTAAGCTGTAAATTCTGTTGTGGAATAAGTTTAGAAATGAGAAATATATTCCAAAAAGTCATGGAAACAACTTGATTTCTTTAGTGGATAATGCATGGACATAATTGAGTGGTTGGATTTTTGAATTTATGAATAAGTTATGAAATTCTTCAACAACGATGTCAATTCTAGAAATTTGAAACTTTTATAATTGATTTTCTTTCGTCTTGAAGACTGAAAATGTAAAATCATAATCTATTATAAGAAAATATGACAAGAAACTATTTTTAACTGTCAAAGTACGGATGAAAATGCTTAAATAGCCATTGTAGCAGTGTCTTCTCGTTTGATGGGAACATTTTATAGTGTTTTATGACAAAATGACGATTGGATATTCGTATATAACTATTATCAGTAGTCTGAAGATCGAAAATCTAACATTAACTTATCTAAATACAGGTGAGCTAATTCCAATGAAGCTATGGTGCAATGTTCTAAATGTTTACAAGTTTTATTTGTTTTTCCTTTAGAGCTAAATTAATACTTTGAAGCAGAAATACTTGTATGTACATAATGTAGCATATTGTGAAAATTTCAAAATTTGATCAATAGATTTTGATAAGCATTAAACTACAAGTACAAAAATGATAAATTAGAGTTCTTTGTTTATGAAACTATTTCATCTGATCGTTTGTTAAAGCCTTTTTAGCTCACCTGGCCAAAGGCCATGTGAGCTATTGCCATCACTTGGCGTCCGTCGTCGTCGTCGTCGTCCGTCGTCGTCGTCCGTCGTCGTCGTTAACTTTTCTTCAAACTTCTTCTCCTCTGAAACGGCTGCACAGATTCAAACCAAATTTGGTCTGGTGGTACTTTAGGGTATCCCCCACAGAACTGATGTGGGGATTTTTGATTCGTCGAAAAACATGGCCGCCGTTGCTAAAAATAGACCAGGGGGGTCAGACTACTGTTTTTGGCTTGTAATTCAAAAAGTATAAGAGATAGATGAAATCTGATGCCACGCCACTGCTTCAGCATCAAAAGCTCTACAAAAGTCTCCATTGAGTCGAAGTTGTCAGATGACCCCTTATGGGAGTTACGGCCCCTTAAAGGTGAAAAATAGCATTTTTTCATGTTTTTGGCCTATGAAATGAAAACTATTGCAGATAGAGAGAAGCTGTTGCTTGCTTAAATGTTCAGCTCATTTAGCTCTACAAGAGTCTCCATAGGGTCAAAGTTGTCAGATGACCCCTTGTAGGGGTTATGGCCCCTTAAAGGCAAAAAATAGAGTTTTTGGCCTATAGAATGAAAACTATTGCAGATAGAGAAAAGCTGTTGCTTGCTTAAATGTTCAGCTCATTTAGCTCTACACAAGCCTCCATAGGGTTGAAGTTGTCAGATGACCCCTTATAGGGGTTACGGCCCCTTAAAGGCAAAAAATAGTGTTTTTGGCATATAGAATGAAAACTATTGCAGATAGAGAAAAGCAGTTGCTTGCTTAAATGTTCAGCTCATTTAGCTCTACAAAAGTCTCCATAGGGTCAAAGTTGTCAGATGACCCCTTATAGGGGTTATGGCCCCTTAAAGGCAAAAAATAGAGTTTTTGGCCTATAGAATGAAAACTATTGCAGATAGAGAAAAGCTGTTGCTTGCTTAAATGTTCAGCTCATTTAGCTCTACAAAAGTCTCCTATGGTCGAAGTTGTCAGATGACCATCTATAGGGGTTATGGCCCTTTAAAGGTGAAAAATAGTGTGTTTTTGCTTTGGAATGAAAACTATTGCAGATAGAGAAAAGCTTTTTATTTATTAAACATTCAGCTCATTATCTATACAAAAGTCTTCAAAGGGTTGACATTAAGACCAGGTGAGCGATTCAGGCTCCTGGGAGCCTCTTGTTTAAGAGTTATCTCCCTTTAGAATTCTGGCACCCGTTTCATAAAACATCTCAAATTGAGTATTTCCTCAAATCTCTCCTCAACTCATATTTCAACATTTTTGATTGGTTATATTTTGAGTTGAGGAAGGATTTGAGGAAATACTGAAATTATGAAACTGGGGCCTGTACCCTCTATAAAAAACATGCATTTCTGTAAACTTTGTACTTTATTTACCTTCAGGTACAGAAGAGGTTGTGAAAGGGGAGGACACTGCTGTTATTACTACAGAAGGGAATGCCCCTGAATTCTTACTCAAGATCCAAACAGAAACTGTAAGTATATATATAAATCTGTTTGTCAGATGATTTTCAGGGTGGAAATTACAGTAACATTGTTTGATTATATACTAGACATTCATATACAATATAAAAATTGGAATAATCTTGCATTCTGCAGTTTCTGTGGAATCCAATGGGGCATGAACGTAAACATGTTAGAGATAGCTATAAATAGACCATGTATATATATTACGTACATGTACATTTAAAGGAGAGAACAAAAAGTATCCCTGCTTACCCTTCTTGACCACTGTAGATCACTCTTGTTTGGAATTTTGTCTGACTTCTAGAAAGGAATGTCCTTATTGGTGCTTCTTCATTACAAAAAAATGCCATTTGCAGACTAAACAAAGGTAAAGCACTATGTGCAAAATTTAGCAAAATCTAGTTTAAACATATTTATATATCCTGGTTAGGGAAACAAGCTTAATGCTTCTATAAATCCTTCTCCAGTTTGCAGCTTGCGAGTGTGGCCTTTGTAAACGGCCCCCTTTGAGCCTACTCTTATTGAACTCTACAAAGGGGTCTTTAACGTGCACGGGGTATTGCTCTCCCCATACACGGGACAACCTTTTTTCATCCCTTCAGAAGGACTAGCATTGTTTCTTGAGACCATCCTCATAAATGGCTTCAAGAGAGAATCGGAATATCAGTTCCTGAAATTTTCACCCCTCATGAGGATTGAACCATGAATCTCGGTGTTAGTAGCCTGACACGTTAATCACTACACCACCAGCAAAATCTGTAGGCAAATATCCTATAATAACAGGAGCGTTTGAAACCAATATAAATATCTTAGAGAACTTTTTTTCATTAACTAAGGTTGAAGAAGGTGAAACAGCTGATTTCAATGTAGAGGTCCTTGGTACACCTAAACCAGAGGTCCACTGGCTGTTCAATGGATTAGAGATCACCCCAGACAAACGTCATGCTATTTTTGACAAGGACAATCTAACACACCTTCAGATCTATGACATTGACGAAGATGTCCGTGGCACATACACTGTTGAGGCTACCAACGACTTTGGAACTGCCACTTGCTGTGCAGAACTGGTTGTCAAAGGTATTATAATAAGAACATTTCATATTCCATTTTTCACAATAAATTGTAACAAATCTGAACTCAATCCATTTCAAATAGAACTACACAATGTAAGGCTTTTGAAACAAAAAGTTAGTCATATTTTATCTTCAAGACCAAATGATTTTTAATAAGTTTTAGTCTTTTTTAAAGCAATAAATGTATTCCTTCCAAAGTTCTCTGAGCCTTAGACTATGATAAAGCAAATTTAAGTTACAAAAGAATTCCAAATACAACAGAAAACTAAGTAAAAAGAGTGTACCATCACTAGACAAAACAAAAAAAAAAGATAACAAAATTAAAACCTTGGTTACTTGATGTTATTAAGTCTCCCAAACAAAGTCTTGAGACTTATTGTTTTTTGTTTTTGTTTTTTTATAAATATATGGATTCTTTGTAGCCGCCCCTGATGAAATCAAAGAAGAACTGGTTGCTCCTAAATTCATCGTTGAAATCCAAACAGTAGAGGCTACGATCGGCGAGACAGCCAAATTCACCTGCAAGGCAACTGGACAGCCAAAACCACAAATACTGTGGTTCAAAAATGACAAAGAAATTACCAAAGACGACAATAGATTTAAAATACAATATGGCGATGAGGAAGGGGAGGAAACTCTTCTCATTGTTGATGTTTTACCAGAGCATGATGGGACATATACTGTCGAGGCCAAGAATAAGGCTGGAGCTACTAAGTGTAAAGCTGAGCTGTTTGTTGAAGGTAAATTTTAAAAATAAGTTAAAGGAGGGGTGGATCAACTCAGAGTCTACAATGAAAGAGAGGGGGTGGCGGTCACACCCAGTCTTGACCCATTTTGGCTGAATAGCCACACAAATAATTTTTCCAAGGAAAGGAAAGGCTCCAACCTCAGAAAAATACTTCTTGATTCCCAAACCATAGAAAGATCTTTATAAAAATCTTATTTTACTATATATAACAATTTATTTATAAAATGCCTGGAAAACATTTGGATTTGGATCGTGATGTTTGGTACAAATGTATATGTTTTGTTTGACTGTATGTACAAAATATAAGTAATTCCTATAAACATTACTAAGATAACATTTTCCTCAATAAAAAAACTCATTCAAGCCTTTTGTATGTGTTTCATTGAATAATAAAATTTTGCTTTTCAGAAGTGAAAGAAGACAAGCCTTCTGCTCCAGAGTTCATCAAGGTCCCAGAAAAGGTCATGGTCAGACAACATGACATTGGACAGTTCATGGTCAAGGTCATTGGAACACCAAAACCCAAAGGTATAGTAAATGTCCTGTTTTAAAATTGCAACTTCTGTGCTGTTGTATTTCTGTGTCTTTCATCACCTGTCATAATAGTTTATACATATGTAAATCTCTAACTCAAATTCTTCATGAAAATACAGGTTTTAAATTGAGGCTGCAGATCGACAAAATAGTTAGAATTGCTTTTGAAGCCAAATTTGGCAAGAACTACTCTCTAACTGGTTTAGTTAACATTTTGAAAATACTTCCAACCCTAGTCATTTGAAATTCTCATAAAAAAGTTTCATACAAATTAAGACGATTTGACAATTTATACTGGTAAGTGTATAGCGGGCAAGTTTTGCAAAGTTATAATTTTCGCTATATGAATTGCTGTGTCCTCAGAAGCATAAACAATTGAACAAAAATTAAGTAAAAATATCCCCTAAATGAAAAATTTCATGTTGACAGTATGGAATTTAGGATTTTCCCTTTAAAAAGTCATTACTCCTTAACTTACTTAATTGTTGTTTGTTTTTCTAGTTGTCTGGAAGAAAGACAACATGGTCCTTGAAGACAAGGAACTCTATCACTTCGACAAGTACGAAGACACCTACTGCTTCGAGGTCAAGGACTGTGACATCGTAGACGCTGGAACCTACACTTGTGTCGCTACAAATGAAGTAGGGGAGGCAACTGTAGAAATACCACTCATTGTCAATGGTAAAGTTTGTTTTGTGTTCTGCATTAGGCTGAAATAGGACATGCTGATATATGATGCAGTGATAAAATTTTCATAGATTGTATGTAATTTTGAATAAGAAAAAGTTCACTTATAGCAATATCTTGTATCAGTTAAAAATGTAGCTTTTTTGCGTTTTTATTCATCCATTTGTTTCTATCATATCTTTCGCTTCATTCTCTATATTGAAACAAAACAATGATTTTTTTTTCTGTACATACCTGGTTGAATTCGAGGCAATTTCTAGATTTCAAAACTATGGTACAGCATCACAAAATCCCTTTCCATTGAAAATAAATTTATATCTCTTTCAATCTAATTAAAAAAATATATTTTTAATCCTTATAGAAATTGGCAAAGACAAAAGACTGTCAGAATCACCCTTAGTCCTTCGTCACCAGGACTCGTCACAAGCTCCAGAATTTACCGAAATCTTCGAAGCTTGCACCATCATGGAAGACAAACCACTAAAACTGACGTGTCGTGTGACGGGAACCCCGCGTCCCGAGATCACATGGCTCAAAGATAACAAAGAAATTGTCCAATCACCTAATGTTAAGGTGTCTTATGACGAAGATGTGTGTACCCTGACCATAAGGAAGGCTTCAATGGACCATGAAGGTGAATACAAGGTCACAGCTAACAACTCAGCTGGAACGGCTGACATCATGGCTCCCGTCACAGTAGAAGGTAAGGATAAAACTTTATTGAATGATTTATTAATAAGTTTTGAACCATTCTTCTCATTTTGGCCGTATTTCAGTGATAAATTTGGGTTATTAATTGGTGAATGTCGGGCATGAAGGAGGGGAAGAAATTTTTTATAGCTGGCCAGCTTAAAAAATGGTTATTAATGACATTTGCTGTGTATTAAAGACTGCTGGCTGTTTTCTACTTTAAAATTTTAAAGATTATCATAACTGGTTGTCTAGATACTGTATCATTTGCTTTTATTTTACGTTTCAATGTTATAAAGTTGCTTCGTACAGAATCTCAGCTCAAAATAAGTTCTACCAATAAAAATGTGATATAACTTAAATTGAATGCATGCATATTCAGTTATCATATACACATACACAGATATAAATTTTTATAACCAGTTGTTTTACTTTTAATTTTGAAGGTAAAACTGAAAAACCAGAATTTACACGTAAACTGAACAACCGAGATGTGAAAGAGGGACGACCCGTCAAGTTTGAATGTTCTGCTAAAGGTATCCCCGTTCCTGAAATCACCTGGTTCCTCAACGATAAACCAGTCGAGGGCGTCAGATTCCACACCGATGTCCGTAAGAGCTTCTCTGACATCATCCACAGTCTTAGCATCGACAAGACAGAGGTAGAAGACGCTGGAGAGGTCAAGGCCATTGCTAAAAATAAAGCAGGAGAGGCCTTAACATTGGCCAAACTTCTTATTGAAGGTAAGATTTTAACTGCAGTAATAGTTGTTTTTCTCATATTTCAAAATCAGTTTTCAATTGATTAATATAGATAATAGTTGAATGAATGAGTAAGGAAATAATTGAAATCAAGATTTTTAATGAAAAAGTTAACCTTACCAAAATGCAGTAGTGTCCTACAATTCCCATTAATTCACGCAGCTGGCTATGCTCTTCATCGACACACGAGCCGAGTGATCCACCGCCTAGAGTGGTTGTTTTGTTTGTTTTTCGAGCATTCATACAAAATCAGTAAGATTGTGCAGAAAATGTCATGTTTATATTTCCGAATCTCCCTATATTTGTTTACAGAGAAGAAAGAAGGACCTAAATTTGTCAAGAAACTGGACACTGTCAACGTTGTGGAAAATGACACAGCCGTCCTGGAGGTGGAAGTCACAGGAAAACCCAAACCTCACGTGGCATGGTTAGTAAATTGACATATTGATATATATTTTTTTATAGTAGGCATTTATTGTAAACCCATAATTAAAGTCCGTAAAACAAAGTTGTGAGGGATATATAGGATTTCACTCTAAGATATTAGGATTTGAGATTCACTTGCCCGAACTCTGGATATTTAGTTATTGTTCCTACAAATTTCACTTGCCTGAACAGGTTTTTACTGGCCAGCGGGCCAGTGCTATATTTCGCACACTGGGATTTACCCTGTCTTCTGTCTACTTATCTTGTAAGCTTAACACATTCTAAACCCTTTGATTGATTTTGATGAAGTTTTACAGGAGATAAGTGCATCATTTGGTGATGTCCATGAAAAAAAGTCATTGCTCTAAGATATCATTCAGGGGAGATAATTAGACTTACGATTTTTTGGCAATAAATGTAATTTATCTATAGTTTCTCTTTGCCTTTAAGCTGTATCAATTTGTTTTTGCCTTTATGCTGAATCTAAATACTGTAAGCCGGATATTAATAAAACTTTGTATATGTTAATACTCTATTAAAAGTTCAAACCCTCATATCTTGTGTATGTTTTTTCAAGGTTGACCATGGATAAAGAAATCCCCAACACAGACAGGACTAAGATTGAAGTCGAAGGCAACGTCTACAGACTGACCATTAGTAATACCACCAAGGCTGACGAGGCCCTCTATACTGCCCGGGCAATCAACCCTGCAGGACAGGTCTCATGTAACGGCAGAGTCAAAATACAACGTAAGTATACTGCCCAGGCAATTAACCCTGCAGGGCAGGTCTCATGTAACGGCAGAGTCAGAATACAACGTAAGTACACTGCCCGGGCAATTAACCCTGCAGGACAGGTGTCATGTAACGGCAGTGTCAAAATACAACGTAAGTATACTGCCCGGGCAATTAACCCTGCAGGACAGGTGTCATGTAACGGCAGAGTCAAAATACAACGTAAGTATACTGCCCGGGCAATCAACCCTGCAGGGCAGGTCTCGTGTAACGGCAGAGTCAAAATACAACGTAAGTATACTGCCCGGGCAATCAACCCTGCAGGGCAGGTCTCGTGTAATGGCAGAGTCAAAATACAACGTAAGTATACTGCCCGGGCAATCAACCCTGCAGGGCAGGTCTCGTGTAACGGCAGAGTCAAAATACAACGTAAGTATACTGCCCGGGCAATCAACCCTGCAGGGCAGGTCTCGTGTAATGGCAGAGTCAAAATACAACGTAAGTATACTGCCCGGGCAATCAACCCTGCAGGGCAGGTCTTGTGTTATGGCAGAGTCAAAATACAATGTAAGTATACTGACCCAGCAATTGACC
The DNA here is from genome assembly GCA_963971305.1 of Arcuatula senhousia. Taxonomy (NCBI): domain Eukaryota; kingdom Metazoa; phylum Mollusca; class Bivalvia; order Mytilida; family Mytilidae; genus Arcuatula; species Arcuatula senhousia. The sequence goes on along the minus strand of OZ020317.1, from coordinate 2,806,755 downwards.
CTGCAGGACAGGTGTCATGTAACGGCAGAGTCAAAATACGACGTAAGTTATATACATCCAAAAGACATAATGCCAAATCTTGCAGCATTTGTAACAGGCAGATGAATGGACCTGAATGCAATATGCCCCCTTACTTTCGGTAATTGGGCATAATAATTAATGTGCATCGTTTTCCTTTAATAACAGGCAGCAATGAAAATAAGAATCCAATGAAGTGTTAAATTGACATTAACGGCTTGTAACATGTGCAAACCATGGAATCAAAAGACCAACAATTTCTCTGTGGATAAACTTAAAAGTTGATACTCAGTTTAAAAAAATTAAACCACTGCATTTAAGAATTTTAAATTCATTAATATTTGTAGCCTCTTATTCAGTTTGTTTGGTGTTATTATCAAAATTTTATTTTCAAGAAGTATAATAATTTTATATGTATTTGTTGAGAAAAAATGAATATTAGACTTTTAATAAACTAATTGTATATTTTATTTTTTCAGCTGCTAGAAGACCTTCAATCAAGACTAACCTGGCTGACACTTTAGTTCCAGAAAATGCTCCTGCCAAGTTTGAATGTCAAGTGGAAGGTTTACCCCTCCCACAAGTCAAATGGTAAGTTTCAAAGGTCAAGGGGAAAGTTCAACCCTCCCAAAGGTCAAATACTAAATGTCAAAGGTCAAGCAATTGTAAGTAGAAGATTTCCCCTCCCACAGATCAAATAGTGAATGCCAAAGGTTGAAGTACATGTAGTAATATTTGTCCAAAAAGGTTTAGGGTGAGTGATAATGTGTTGCCTTTTATATTCCAAAAGGGAAACAAAAAGAAATTAATGTTGTTATATATTTAATGTAAATGAACGTTAATTTGGAAGAATATTGAGATAAAAATCCATAGTGCTTGAATTTATATTGTATATCCCTGTTTTTGTAGGTTTATCAATGACAAAGAACTCGAGGAAGGTGAAGATATTCACATCAGATTTGACCGTCGTAGAAGTACATACACCCTAGAAATAGACAACGCCTCCCCAGAAATGCAGGGTCTTCTGAAGGCCGTTGCTATGAACGCCATGGGAGAGGAACTCATGACAGCAAACCTAGAGGTCAGAGGTCAACCTCCTAAATTTGAACAGATGCCAATCAAATGCACCATTCTTGAAGGTAAGGTCTTTCCTTAAAATGACTTTAATATCATTTGTTTATGTAAATGGAGGTTTTATTTTTACTTTACTTGAAAAAGAATTATAGAAACGGAAAAAATGTCTTATCTTATTTATCAAAAAACAGTAATGATAGAAAATAGTAAGATTTGGAAGAAGTGTATGCAGCACTATACCTACACAAAACTTAAAATGCCACAAAGGAAAACAACAAGCAGTCTTTCATGTAACCAGTTGTTGTCTTCCTGCATATCAATATTTAAGGATGCTCGCTGGTCTTGTTTTGGTATTTCTGTCATTTTTTCGGAATCCTCTAGATTTTACCATCAAAATAGGGTTAAAAATTTTTCCCACGAACCCCCTATTTTTTGTTATTAATGTCTTTAATGTGTCATAAAGAGGTTATAGACAAAGTTTTATCAAATCCTATTTATTCTGTCATGGGTTTTAACAGCGAAATAGTGCTAATGCTAAACCTATGAAAAAGTCAGAGAAAACTTTTTCCCGCCAAAACTTTAACGTCAATTATCTTGAAAACGAGGTCACTAACCTATCAAAATTTTTGGCCTATTTTATACCTTTTACTAATATCTTTTAATTTAAGGCATCAAATTTGAAACATATTTATTTTCAATAATAGTAGCGAACATCCTTAACACAAGAGAAATTAAAAAAAAACAACTAACATACAGTATGCTTGAAAATCAGATCTAAAGTTTTTTTTTTTTTTCATGTCTCTGAAAGATAAGAAGCTTATTTGGGTATCAGGTCTTTTGAATATAGTCTTGTTTTGTTTTTATATAGCAAAAAAAAAAATTGTTGATAGAGTGTATTTAAAAATGAATTTGATCATCTAACAGGTGAATCTGGAATGTTCCGCTGTTTGGTATCTGGTGAACCAACTCCTGAGATTCTCTGGTCTAAAGGAAAATGGAACAAAATCAAAGATGGTGACAAATACAAAGTTTCCAAGGATGAACAGACGGGTGAAAATGTCCTGGAGATTAAAGACATTAAGAGGAAGGACGCTGGAACGTATCTGGTGACGGCTAAAAACGAGCACGGCTCTGCTGAGGCTCCAGCTACACTGATCGTCACAGACAAACCTGAAGACGTACAGGACTGGAAAGATATGCTCAAACACAGGTGAGAGGTCAAAGGTTATGAAGGTCATAAACAAAGATAAAAAGGATAAAAAAAAATAATTTTTTATTTCAGTTAAAAAAATGTGAATGATTTTTTTGGTAAATACATTTTTCTGAAGGATTTAAGGTGGAACAAGCAAAGTTTTAACAGCTGAAGTAAGACATATAAAGTAAGCAAGTTTTGAACATTAAAATTTTGTGAATCATTTATAAAATTCATCAATTTAAAATTTTCATTCTCTTCCAATCAACTGTAACATGAACTCAAAACCTATTAAAAGATTCAGTATTAAGTTCAACATTTTTCATGTATTTACCTTTAAAAAAAATCCATTATATGTCAGAATATAATAAAATATGAGACATGTATATAATGATTGTTTGTACTTATAGAGAGGTTGAGAGAAAACAACTTGAGGAAGAAGAAATGGTTCTCCCAAATCTGAAACATGTCGAACAGGAAGAACAAATACCGGAAAAGAAGGAGAAATTTTCCCCGGGCTTCATGGAGCAGGACGAACCTGTTGCCTTCGAGATCTTCAAGAAGAGACGAGAATCACAGGTATAAATATTAGGTTTGGTTTTGAATCACATAACAATATTAATGTGGTCCAAGTGTTATTGGCAGTTTTCTATTGTTGCTTTTTTTATTTTTTTTAAGATGCCCAATATATTGAATCTTTAGCATTCAAGCTTGTTTCTAATTTTCTGTTTCACATAAACTTTTTTCACATGTTATTATTATCAATAGTCTGTCTAAAGACAAGTTTTTTGGATGACTGTCTAAGAATTTTAGATACCTTCTACTTAAACTAAAGCATTTGAGCTGGTTTCTTCAGAGGCTTGCAACTAAAAATGGCATCAGCTGAAACATTTGACAAAGTAAGAAATTTTATTAACATCTTAAGTGCATGTTTTGCAAGTTTGTCAGTCTTTAAAAAAAAACTTATCTGCACAAATTTAATGGCACTGTATAAAGTACATTATTGTTTCTTATGAAATTTTTAATGTCATTTAATTACAGTTGGCTCAGATACCCGAGAAAAAGGAACCAGAAATTCCAAAGAGAGAAAAACCAGAACTTGAGAGTTACGAGAAACCCAAGTCTGAGGAGAAATCACCTGAGGAAACACCTGAGGAGGAGAAGGGAAAATATGTCAGAGGCATCAAACCAAAGACTCTGGAAGACGAGGAAGACTTCCAGCTTAAAATACCTAAAGCTCAGGTAAGGGGAAAGCTCAGATAAGGGGATAGCTTAAAATACGTTTATAAGCTTATGTAGGGGGAAAGCTCAGATAGAGGGAAGCTCACTCAGGTAGGGGGAATCTGAAAACACCTAAAGCTCAGGTAAGGGGAAAGTTAAAGATACCTGAAGGTCTGGTAGGGGGAAAGCTCAAAATACCTAAAGCTAAGGTAGGGGGAATCTGAAAACACCTAAAGCTCAGGTAGGGGGAAAGCTCAAAATACCTAAAGCGCAGGTTGGGGGAAAGCTCAAAAAACCTAAAGCTCAGGTAGGGGGAATCTGAAAACACCCAAAGCTCAGGTAGGGGAAAGCTCAAAATACCTAAAGCTCAGGTAGGGGGAATCTGAAAACACCCAAAGCTCAGGTAGGTGAAAGCTCAAAATACATAAAGCTCAGGTAGGGGGAATCTGAAAACACCCAAAGCTCAGGTAGGGGGAATCTGAAAACACCCAAAGCTCAGGTAGGTGAAAGCTCAAAATACCTAAAGCTCAGGTAGGGGGAATCTGAAAACACCTAAAGCTCAGGTAGGGGGAAAGCTTAAATACCTAAAGCTCAGGTAGGGGGAATCTGAAAACACCTAAAGCTCAGGTAGGTGGAAAGCTCAAATACCTAAAGCTCAGGTAGGGGAAAAGCTCAGATAGGGGGAGGTTCAAATTACCTAAAGCTCAGGTAGGGGAAAAGCTCAGATAGGGGGAGGTTCAAATTACCTAAAGCTCAGGTAGGGGAAAGCTCAGATAGGGGGAGGTTCAAATACCTAAAGCTCAGGTAGGGGAAAGCTCAGATAGGGGAGGTTCAAAATACCTAAAGCTCAGGTAGGGGAAAGCTCAGGTAGGGGAAAGCTCAGATAGGGGGAGGTTCAAAATACCTAAAGCTCAGGTAGGGGAAAGCTCAGGTAGGGGAAAGCTCAGATAGGGGGAAGCTCAAATTACCTAAAGCTCAGGTAGGGGAAAGCTCAGGTAGGGGAAAGCTCAGATAGGGGGAAGCTCAAATTACCTAAAGCTCAGGTAAGGGGAAAGCTCAGATAGGGGGAGGTTCAAAATACCTAAAGCTCAGGTAGGGGAAAAGCTCAGATAGGGGGAGGTTCAAATTACCTAAAGCTCAGGTAGGGGAAAGCTCAGGTAGGGGAAAAGCTCAGATAGGGGGAGGTTCAAAATACCTAAAGCTCAGGTAGGGGAAAGCTCAGGTAGGGGAAAGCTCAGATAGGGGGAGGTTCAAAATACCTAAAGCTCAGGTAAGGAGAAAACTCAGATAGGGGGAAGCTCAAAATACAAAAAGCTTGGGTAGGGGGAAAGTTTAAAATACCTTAAGCTCAGGTAAGGGGAAAGCTAAGCTCAAAATACATACAGCTTGGGTAAGGGCAAGTTAAAAATACCTTAAGCTCAAGTAGGGGGAAGCTAAAAATACCTTAAGCTGAGGTAAGGGGAAAGCTCAGGTAGGGGTAAAGTTCTTTTAAGTCGGTAACTGTGATTGCTTCATAAAGCGTTAATAAATCATGTTGTAATGAATAAATTATATTTTTCAGTGGAAGTTTGTTGTTCCTCTCAAAGATGCCACAATCAATGAGACAGAAGAGGCCATCTTTGAATGTGAATTAAATATACCAAACGTTGCTGTGACTTGGACAGTAAATGGTCAGGTGATTGAACAGAGTCCAAAACACATCATCAAATCTGACAAAACTAAACATACCCTGGTGATTACAAAATGTCTTCCCAAGGACAAAGGGGAGGTAACCTGCTCCTACGCTCACTTGCAGACCAAGGCAAACCTTACAGTCCAAGGTAAATATACAAACCATTCCTTCTGTTTGTACCAAGTGCTCTTAGTTTTCAATCTTCCATCTTATATAACAAGTAAATCTTTACCCAGAATCTTAATCAGGGAAAGGGCATAAGATGGAAAAAATGAACAAAATATTTTGCAACAACTCTTGTGTGTTACAAATGTTTTCTGTAAGTTTTTTTAACATAGCCATAAATTAAGTTAAAAGTTGGATTTTGTATTTAATTTTTTAAAAAGATTTTTAAAAAGATGAGGACATGAATAAATCTTTTTAAAAAATATTTGCATTCAGTAGATTTTAAATATTTTTATCATATCATAGTTAGAAAATATTCAAGATATTACCTATATTTAATATTTATAGAAGTCCCTGCAGAGTTCACCATGAAACTTGAAGACACAAATATTGGACCCAACCAAGATGCGACCTTCACCTGCAAGGTCAACAAAGAGGACGCAGAGGTCAACTGGACTATTGACAGCAAAGATGTACCAGATTCTCCCAAGTATGACGTTAAACACGAGGATGTGACACACTCCCTAACCATCAAGGATGTAGACACGGACGATAGTTGTGAAGTATCGGCTACTTTTGGTGATGCTTCAACTTCTGCCAAACTCATAGTCCAAGGTAAACTAATAAGGGCCCCACATCATAAGGATGCATAAGCTCTTTAGTTTTCCCTTTGTTGGTCCATCTGTTGTACTGTACATCCACAATCTTTTGTGAAAGCTAACACTCAAAAACTATAAATGTGACAGGTCTGAATTTAATACAATGATTTTAATAATACCATTTAAGGTTTTGCATATTTATATTTTATTTAAAATGGGTGAATATATTTGGAAAAGGCTTAGATTTTCTAGTTGATGGGACCCTTCCTAAATTTGTATTTTAGTTGATTTACAAATGAAATAGGATTCTCATGTAAATCAAGTATAATATTTATTACTGGTCTTCAACAATTTTTAATGACTTTGCATTTACTTTCTAATAGAAGTTTGAAAAAAAGTTATACTACATTTATTATTGTTATATGGTTACAAGATTCTTTTGCTAAAATAAACAAAAAATACTGCAAAGAATTCATTGTAAAAATGATCAAACCCTTTGTTGGACCCTTTGTTGGTTGAAACCTATTGAATGAACTAGAACATGGATGTGTATGCTTTGTAGATGTTGCCGCAGATTTCACTGTGCCACTGAAGGATGCCACAGCCCTTGAGAACTCCGATGTTGAGTTTGTCTGTGAGCTGACAATTCCATCAGACAATGTCAAGTGGTTCCTCAATGATGTAGAGTTGAAGGACAGTGACAAGGTCAAGGTTATTAAGGACGGAAAGAAACACAAGGTCATCCTGTCAAAGGTCACAGTGGAAGATGAAGGTCAAGTTCAAGTTGCAGTTGGAAACAAGAAGTCAACTGCTGGACTCTTTGTTGATGGTAAATATAATTCCATGTATCTGCTACAAAATGTTGTACTCATGCTGTTCATACTAAGTTTTCTATCAGGATTTTTGAAAAAAAAACATTTATGAGAATATGAAATTAAGCAGGATGGTTTTGTATGACAAACTGAATGTCCTAAGCCATTTACATTTTCTGGAAAGGTTGCATCTGTGTCTCATGATCACACTCTTCCATTCTTTTTAAATCAAATTAATTTAATTGAAAGGCTATGTTTAAAATTTTAAAACTACTTTTCTGAAATGTTCAATTACTTGACAACACTAAGCAACAGCTTATATGATTGATTTTATCATTTTGCAAACTTTTTTTTTAATCTTTTAGAAGTTGCACCCAAATTCACAAAGCCTCTCTCTGATGCCTCAATCGCTGAAGGTGACACAGTTGAACTCACCTGTGAGCTCAACAAAGAGGGGGCCACTGTCAAATGGTTTGCCGATTCTAAAGAAATTACCGATGATGAAAAATATGAGATTATTACTGATGCCACTGTTCACAAACTTAGGGTGAAGGACACTACTGTGGCTGATGCCGCTGAAATCACTGCCAAGGTGGAGGACGAGAAAACTACAGCAAAACTAAGCATTGAAGGTCAGTTTGGTCGTATTTTTATCCCTCTTCAAACAGTTTTACATTCTATGATATAGTATCACCTTTTAAAACTTTCTTGATAGTTTGTTCCATACTATATTGAATGATGTTGGTTATATTTGAATGCTGTTTGTTTTAACTTGCTTTGTATCTGCTTTTTTGTGTTTTCCTCCTAGTCCTGATACAGTAAGTGAACTTATTTTCATGATTTTAAGCCTTCACCCAAGTTCAGAGGTACATAATTTCGGGACTTCTGTTCATTATTATTGTATTCATTTTGTGGGTATTTAATTTTGCCAAAAAATGCTTGGCCGCCAAAATTCATGAAAATGAATACCTCACAAAAATAAGTACATTTACTGTATCTGTATATCTGTAAGATAAACAACATTATATATGAACCCATATAAAGCTCATAAAATATTCTTACAAGTACAAATTACCCTGCATTGTCAGTTTAAAGATCTATTTTTCAAAAGTCTTATGTGTTTTACCCCCTTTTTTGTTAATCTTGCATGTTGATTGGCTAGCATGAGTTTTGCTTTTCTTCACAGATACCCCAGTTGAGTTTCTTGCCAAACTAACAGAGCAATATTTTGAAGAAGATGAAGAGTGTATGTTCACCTGCTTAGTCGACCGTGAAGATGTCACAGTTGACTGGTTCCATAATAACATACCCCTGTTGCCTAGCGACAAGCATGAAATCTCAGTTGATAAAAAGATGCATACTCTAGTCATTAAAAATACAGATTATTCTGATATCGGTGAATACACTGTTGTTGTTGGCGACAGTCGCAGCTCAGCTAAGCTGAACCTCAGCGGTAAATTAATCTCTTTTTTTTTTGGTGTGAAAATGGCAGGCACTATTATAATTTGATGCAGTGATTTTTTGCACTGTGTTCTTCTTATATCTACCTATATACTGGTTCAATGTAAACATCCCAACCTTAATTCTAATACATACAGTGAAAACTGTCTTAACTGAGCCATTTTGGGAATGAAGCACTTATAGGTATAAGCAGATATTTTATAAGCAGATGTTTTGTTTATACAGATTAAAAATGCATTGAAATAAAATAAAGGAATTTAAAAACCAGTTTGATTTAGACAGGTTTTAGGTTTATTCGGGGTCTGGTTTAGAGAAGTTTTGGGTTTCTTTAGGGTTTGGTTCAGACAAGTTTTGGGTTTATTCAGGGTTCAGTTTGGACAGTTTTCACATATAATTGTCAAAAATGGTAAGAGTTTTGTAAACCTATCTATAACTACATGTATCGGACTAATACTGATGACGTATCAATGAAATCTCTCTGTCGCAGCAAGCAGCTTTGCAAAGCATTATGGAATATCGGTGTATATATTTACTAACTAATGAGGCAAGGATATACACATATATACATTATACAATTAAAACTCAAAATAATAATTTCTTTTAACTACTTAAAAAGGTGTACAAGGGTATTTCTGTAAATGAATATTACATTAAATATAGTTCCATGGTCACTTATACAATCAGTTTATTCAATTTTTTTCAATTACTCAAGGCTTTTTCCTGTCAACATTATAATTTTGCAAATTAAACGAGTTAAATGTAAAAAATTATGAAGATCAAATCTTATGAAGGTAATGAATTTGCCTATTGCTGCAAATAAGAATATTACTGCATGCTTTAAAGTATTAACATGCATTGTTTCTTTATATTCAGAAAATAATCTCTCTACTGACTTTTATGATAGATGCAAATCCATGCTACCGTATTAAAAAATAATAATTCAGTTTTTGATTTGATATTGAACTTTTATAATTTCGTTAAAAAAAATTTATACAAACTATTTAAAAGTTGATAAAAAAGAGTTCTTACATAAAACATTTATCTGAAACTGAGATACTATAAACATAAATACCAGTCAAAAGCATCTGGTAAAAGTATAATTTAGACAGATTTGGACAAAAATTTTAAAATTTAAAAAATCATCGATTTCTAAATATAAGTATGGATTTGCATCTAATTTGCATGTGATTTGTGTATGCATTTTGACGTGTGTGTCCCTTATTTTCCTTCCAGACGAGTCACCCATTGACATTGTTTCACCTCTAAAACGAACCGAAGGTTTCGAGCAACAAAATGCCACAATCTCATGTCAGCTTTCACGTCGCACTACGCAAGCAATATGGCTGAAAGGAAATGAGGTCATTGATGAATCTGATAAATACATTATGTCTTGGGACGGCTGCATGTGCAATTTGACAGTCGTTAATTTAAATTTTGATGATGAGGCCGAATATTCTTTGATCATAGAAGATAAGCGCACGTCTGCCTTTTTATTGGTTGAAGGGATGTATAGTAGATTAGAAAGTGATATTGATGATTCAGATGTTTCAGAATCTCAGGGATCTACATATTGATTCAAACGTTTCTGTGATATAAAACTGTTTTATTTAAATTTATGTAAATGATATGGTAATTTATGCAAATATTTTCAATTTTGTAATTAATATTTAAATTTATGCAATTTTATCAACTATTTATACATTTATGTAAATATATTTCATATTTTTTCTCTGTGATATTTATACATATATATATTCAAGATATTTATTAATGCATGATTATGATATGATAATAATTATAATAATGTATGGTGGTATTAAAAAGCTTTTTCCTAATTTCATGTAATAAACTTAGCTAATATCCATAAGTGCCTAAATGACAAAATATTTCATGTTCCTTTAATGATAGTATTCAATTTTCTAAGGGTAAGATAACTTTTAATTTATTTTATTTTAATATTAAGAGAGAAAAAAATTACGAAAATTCAAGATTTGATATGTGTTTCATTTTGATACTTTACATTAAACCTTGAACTGAATGTGAATTCTGAGTGCATGAGATGCTTGATTTCCAGATCTACCTCTTAACATGAAACTTGAAGTAAGTCGATTACGTAAAGGACATGAGCAGCTAGCATCTTTTATGTGTTCCGTCTCTAAGACGGATATTTATGTCGACTGGTTTAAGGACGAGCATGAACTGTTCCCTTGCGATAAATATGAATTCGTTGAAGCGGAATGTCTGCATGGTATGATTATACATGATTTATGCATGGACGATTACGGATATTACTGTTGTGTGATTGGTCGAAGAAGAAATATGCATGATGGACATTTAACTATAGAAGGTTTGTTATCCATAGTTCACATTTTCCAAGGCAAAACTATGCTTAGGAAATTTGAAAATAAATGAGTTCGACTATTATTCTACTATAAAAAGTATTTGCTTGAGATCTAAGCATGAACATCGAAAATGTTTAAGAATTAAATCAATTGAGTTGAAAAAACTTGAAAAAAAATGAGTTTGACCATTTCTTATATTCTGATATAAAAAGTGTTTGCATGCGAATTAGGCATGAATAATGATAATCATGATAATATTACCAGAAAATTTCAGAATTTTATAATTTAGGTACTGGCATGTAGACAAACTGTTTTTCTTTCTGCATTTAAAGACAGAATCCTTTCTGTGTAAACATAAACAACTTCATGGGATTAAGCTTCTTTGACTTTAAAGTATCTATCAACTATGGCATTTCCATATTAGTAGAAGCTAAGAAATACCAAGCATGCATACTACAACAAAAGGACCCTGTAGGCAACAACAATATAAAAACACAAAACACAACAAGCATCAGAATACTCGTACCAAAGTGTATTGGTCAAAAAATTTCTGCAATACTGATTTATAAAAAGGAAGAATTATGATAAGAAGAAGATACAGTGTAAAACAATAAGTCTTCCAAACTTCAATTGGGGAATTAACTAAACTTAAATCAGCAATTTAATCAGTTCTTTGATTTTAATCTATTTTTAGAAGCACCACTGCAGTTTATCATCCCCTTGGAAGAAGCCACTGTTGCTGAAGGTCAAAGTGTGACCTTCACCTGTCAAACAACAGATGATAATGCCCCAGCAACATGGTACAAAGATGGAAAAGAGATCGTCCCATCTGATACCATGGTGATCAAGTCAAAGGGCAAAGTTCACAAACTTACCATACCTAAGGCTGACCTTGACGACAGAGCAGAATATACTGTTAAGGTCAAGGACAAGACTAGTAAAGCACCACTTTTTGTTGAAGGTAGGAACAAACACCTTACATTATTTATGAAAATCAGCATTACCAAAAAGAGACAAGTTTTATTTTAATTATTGAACTATTTATTGAAATACCTTAAATAGTATTCTTAATATCAAATTAGTAATGAACAAAAACGATCCTATTTCAAAACATGGCCAATAGTGCCCTATTCTGAAACAGCTTGAAAAATTAATTTTTTTAACAATAATTTACATTATCTATTTGTAGAAGAACCCTTGAGAATTACCAAACCACTTGATGATAGATACAGCTGTTTGGAAGGAGATACTTTGACCTTGGTATGTGAGGTCAATAGGTCAGGGGTCATTGCCATGTGGCTCAAGGATGGAGAACAGATTACCATTACTGATGGTTACGAGATAACTGTTGATGGAGGTCGTCATATTCTGACAATCCCTGACACCACGTTGGATGACGAAGCTGAATACACCATTATGATTGGTGGAGAGGAATCGACAGGATTAGTCCTTGTTGAAGGTGAGAGGTCATGTAAAAACTGTCAATAGGACTTGGGTATTTATATTTTGTGTTCACAGTTGACAGAATCGGTCCTTGTTGAAGGTGAAAGGTTATGGACAAAAGTCCTCGTGATGAGGACAGAAACATTTTAAACTTTGTTTGTACATAAATGCAATATATATGTATATTGAAATGATATTACTGGAATTTTCACCAAAAATAAGAAAAATCATACTAGTAAAAAGAGCCTTTGTTTCAATATTTTGTAAAACTGCACTTTTTTGTAAAACTTCACCTTTTTACATACTTGACATAGTTTGCCTATCTTCCTACTAAATAAACAAAAACTAGAAACAAAGAGTAGAATTCAGTTATACATTTTACAACATTTGTTTTATTGTCTATTTGTAGAAACTCCAGCAGAATTCACCCACCATCTCAGTGATATTGAGGGAGAAGAAGGGGAGACAATTGAAATCTCTTGTACTCTCAGTCGTCCTGATGTCAAGGTCAGATGGCTGAAGAACCGTAAACCACTGACCCCAAGTGATCGTATCAAGATCCTGTGTGATCGGTACAGACACGTCCTACGCATTATGGATGCCATTCCTGAAGATGAAGGCGAATACACCATTGAAGTCAGTGAGAATGTTGAGAGTTCTGCAGCAATCAGAATCAGAGGTTAGTGTCATGCAGAGACAGATCTAGAAATTTTGGAAAACATGGAAATTATTTTTTGGCCGAAAGGGGGTGGTTCCAAACCCTCAACACCCCCTGGATTCTCCACTGTCATGTTGGCTGTAAAGGTACAGGAGTGTACGCTTTGTCTGTACGTCTGTCGATCCATTTTGTTAATATCTTGTGAACAATTAAACTTCAAACTTAATTCTATCCAGTGCTTTAGCACCATTTCAAAATGTTTAGGAAAAACTTTAGTGTTTGCAGAGAGCGACCTTCCTGACTTAGAATACTAGTTGCAATAATAAATAAATTACAAATTGAATTCATGAAGTAAGTAAATTAGAATAAAAATAAGAACATGCATACATTGATTATTGTTATTTCAGAAATGACACCAAACTTCACAAAGAACCTTGAAGACCAAACAACCAATGAGAAAGAGGCTCTTACCCTGGACTGTGAGCTTAACAAACCTAATCTTCCCGTCAAGTGGTTCAAAGATGGTGTGGAACTGGTTCCCAGTGACAGAATACAACCAGTCTCTGACGGACAAACACATCGGCTACTCGTCAAGAATGCCACGCTAGAAGACAAGGGTGTATATACCTGTGTCTGTGGCTCATTGAGTACGGAGGCTCATGTTGGTGTGGATGGTAGGTCATGGTCTTATAGCTGTAGAACTTTTTATTTAGATAGACTGTTTTTAGTTCAAAATGCTAAAGCATATATGGCATAATTAATGTGTTTTATAAACATAGGTAGCCAAGATAATTAAATTTGGTACCTTTGAATTATTTTTACTTATTCTTTTGATGATTCAAGTACGGGACAACTCATTAATAATCTAAGTAATCAATAATGAGAGTACTACACATTTTTGTTTAATGATTTGAAAGGGACAAAAATATTTCAGTGACATTATTGTATTTTGTCAAGCAATAAAAGAACATAAATGATAGTCAATTTAATTAAATTTTAATACATTTTTTTTAGAACTGCCAGCTGAATTTAAGAAACCTCTTAAAGATATCACTGCCAACGAAGATGACAAGGTTGTCCTAGATTGTGAACTCACCAGACCTAACCAGCCTGTCAAATGGCTGAAAGACGGAAAAGAGATCACCGAGTCGGATAATGTCCACTTCTCTGTTGATCTTACAACACACCAACTTGTGTTTGACTCTGTAACTCTCAAGGACAAGGGAACTTACAGCTGTGTCTGTGGTGATGTCTCCACTAAAGCTACACTAAGAGTGGAAGGTTAGTTTTGATACTCAGGGAGGGAGAGTTCATTTTGCCTCTATGTTTACTTCTGAAGTTAAGATACCACGGAAAAACACCCATGGTAAAGAACAAGAACAAATTTTGCATTATTATTCACATTTTGCTTCTATATTTAGAATTCTTACCCATGACAATTTTCACATTTTTTTCACATCATGGTTCTTTATTTAAACTATTTAACAATACATGTAACAATGTTTTCACATTTTGCACCGTTATTTAGAATTATTAACCATAACACCATGTTTTCCCATTTTTTCCCATTTTGTTTTTATATTTAGAATTACGGTACCAACTGGACACCATGTTTTCACATTTTTTTCACATTTTACTTCTATATTTAGAACTACCAACTGAAGTTAAGAAACCACTGAAAGACACCAATGTCAAAGAACTAGAACAAGTCATCTTTGAATGTGAGCTGTCAAGACCTAACAAACCAGTCAAGTGGTTCAAAGACAACAAAGAAATCACGCCCAACGACCACATCCACTTCAACGTGGACATGTACACATACCAGCTGATCATAGACGATGTCAACCTGAAGGACGCAGGAACCTACAAACTTGTTTGTGGTGACGTGTCCACTGAAGCCAGACTCAAAGTTGAAGGTAATGAGGGTAATACGCTCCCAAAGGGAGCGATAATGGTAGAAGTGTCAATATTTTAGTTGTACTATGAGCTGAATTTTCCTTCAACGTCCCGTTTAGCACGCGCTTGTTTTCCCGAAATTTCGTCGTCTTTTTAACTTTTTTATCTTTGAAAATTTCAGACGTCATTAAACGCTTACGTAACCCACAAGAAAAGCTAGTTTGTTTGTATTTTCGACCTTAAAAAAATAATTAAATTATTTGAAACTTCGGGAGCGTATTAGGTTTTACCTGCCTAATATTATGTAAAATAGATATTAATACCGGTGAGATGGGAAATAAGAGTACATGAAACAGCAACATATTTAAATCCACAACAAGAAATGACCAGCAATCTTCTAAATAAGATTTGTTAATAACCCAAATTTGTCATTAGGAAGCAGATATACAAAATGGTTGTTTGCATTAAAAAAAAAATAATGAACTTGTGTAGCATTTAAAATTACAGTTATAGAAATAAATGTACTGGACAGCCAGTATGAGCACCAACTTGCAATAAAATAACATTAAAAAACAGGTGTAAAGGTAACACACAATTTGAAATGAAAAGATTAAATGTTTAAAGCACTAGATAAAAGACTCTTAAATTCAAATCAAGAATGATGCATTACACATCAGTAAACTCCATTTCAGAATTACCCACTGAGTTCACCAAACCACTATCAGACACCAAAGTTACAGAAAAAGAGTCAGTATGTCTGGAATGTACTGTCTCCAAGCCTGATAAACCTGCCAAGTGGTTTAAGGACAGCAAGGAGCTCAAACAGGGTGGCAACATTACTTTCGTGGACTTTGACAACACCCACAGACTTATCATTAAGTCCTCTGTGTTGGAGGATGAGTCAGAATATACTGTAGAAATTGATGGACAAAAATCTACGGCCCATCTCTATGTGGAGGGTAAGTGTTATATTTTGTAGTAACTCTTATAAAGGGACAGAAATCTACAGCCCATCTCTATGTGGAGGGTAAGTGTTATATGTGTAGTTACTTGTTTAACTAACTCTAATCAAGGTACAAAAATCTGCAGCCCATCTCTATGTGGAGGGTATGTTTTATATGTGTAGTTACTTGTTTAACTAGCTCTAATCAAGGGACAGAAATCTACAGCCCATCTCTATGTGGAGGGTAAGTGTTATATGTGTAGTTACTTGTTTAACTAACTCTAATCAAGGTACAAAAATCTGCAGCCCATCTCTATGTGGAGGGTATGTTTTATATGTGTAGTTACTTGTTTAACTAGCTCTAATCAAGGGACAGAAATCTACAGCCCATCTCTATGTGGAGGGTAAGTTTTATGTTCTGTAGTGAATCAAGGGACAGAAATCTACAGCCCATCTCTATGTGGAGGGTAAGTTTTATGTTCTGTAGTAAATCAAGGTACAGAAATCTACAGCCCATATCTATGTGGAGGGTAAGTTTAATACTCTGTAGTTACTTGTTTAACTAACTCTAATCAAGGGACAGAAATCTACAGCCCATCTCTATGTGGAGGGTAAGTTTAATACTCTGTAGTTACTTGTTTAACTAACTCTAATCAAGGGACAGAAATCTACAGCCCATCTTTATGTGGAGGGTAAGTTTTATATTCTGTAGTTACTTGTTTAACTAACTCTAATCAAGGGACAGAAATCTACAGCCCATCTCTATGTGGAGGGTAAGTTTTATATTCTGTAGTTACTTGTTTAACTAACTCTAATCAAGGGACAGAAATCTACAGCCCATCTCTATGTGGAGGGTAAGTTTTATATTCTGTAGTTACTTGTTTAACTAACTCTAATCAAGGGACAGAAATCTACAGCCCATCTCTATGTGGAGGGTAAGTTTTATATTCTGTAGTTACTTGTTTAACTAACTCTAATCAAGGGACAGAAATCTACAGCCCATCTTTATGTGGAGGGTAAGTTTTATATTCTGTAGTTACTTGTTTAACTAACTCTAATCAAGGGACAGAAATCTACAGCTCATCTTTATGTGGAGGGTAAGTTTTATATTCTGTACTTACTTGTTTAACTAACTCGAATCAAGGTACAGAAATCTACAGCCCATCTTTATGTGGAGGGTAAGTTATATTCTGTAGTTACTTGTATAACTAACTCTAATCAAGGGAGAGAAATCTGCAGCCCATCTCTATGTGGAGGGTAAGTTTAATATTCTGCAGTTACATGTACCTGTTTAACTAACTCTAATCACAGGACAGAAATCTACAGCCCATCTCTATGTGGAGGGTAAGTTTAATACTCCCTAGTTACTTGTTTAACTAACTCTAATCAAGGGACAGAAATCTACAGCACATCTCTATGTGGAGGGTAAGTGTTATATTCTGTAGTTACGTGTTTAACTAACTCTAATTGAGGGGGACAGAAATCTACGGCCCATCTCTATGTGGAGGGTAAGTTTTATATTCTGTAGTTACTTGTTTAACTAACTCTAATCAAGGGACAGAAATCTACAGCTCATCTTTATGTGGAGGGTAAGTTTTATATTCTGTAGTTACTTGTTTAACTAACTCTAATCAAGGGACAGAAATCTACAGCTCATCTTTATGTGGAGGGTAAGTTTAATACTCTGTAGTTACTTGTTTAACTAACTCTAATCAAGGGACAGAAATCTACAGCCCATCTCTATGTGGAGGGTAAGTTTTATATTCTGTAGTTACTTGTTCAACTAACTCTAATCAAGGGACAGAAATCTACAGCCCATCTCTATGTGGAGGGTAAGTTTTATACTCTGTAGTTACTTGTTTAACTAACTCTAATCAAGGGACAGAAATCTACAGCCCATCTCTATGTGGAGGGTAAGTTTTATATTCTGTAGTTACTTGTTTAACTAACTCTAATCAAGGGACAGAAATCTACAGCCCATCTTTATGTGGAGGGTAAGTTTTATATTCTGTAGTTACTTGTTTAACTAACTCTAATCAAGGGACAGAAATCTACGGCCCATCTCTATGTGGAGGGTAAGTTTTATATTCTGTAGTTACTTGTTTAACTAACTCTAATCAAGGGACAGAAATCTACAGCCCATCTTTATGTGGAGGGTAAGTTTTATATTCTGTAGTTACTTGTTTAACTAACTCTAATCAAGGGACAGAAATCTACAGCTCATCTTTATGTGGAGGGTAAGTTTTATATTCTGTAGTTACTTGTTTAACTAACTCGAATCAAGGTACAGAAATCTACAGCCCATCTTTATGTGGAGGGTAAGTTATATTCTGTAGTTACTTGTATAACTAACTCTAATCAAGGGAGAGAAATCTGCAGCCCATCTCTATGTGGAGGGTAAGTTTAATATTCTGCAGTTACATGTACCTGTTTAACTAACTCTAATCACAGGACAGAAATCTACAGCCCATCTCTATGTGGAGGGTAAGTTTAATACTCCCTAGTTACTTGTTTAACTAACTCTAATCAAGGGACAGAAATCTACAGCACATCTCTATGTGGAGGGTAAGTGTTATATTCTGTAGTTACGTGTTTAACTAACTCTAATTGAGGGGGACAGAAATCTACGGCCCATCTCTATGTGGAGGGCAAGTTTTATATTCTGTAGTTACTTGTTTAACTAACTCTAATCAAGGGACAGAAATCTACAGCTCATCTTTATGTGGAGGGTAAGTTTTATATTCTGTAGTTACTTGTTTAACTAACTCTAATCAAGGGACAGAAATCTACAGCTCATCTTTATGTGGAGGGTAAGTTTTATATTCTGTAGTTACTTGTTTAACTAACTCTAATCAAGGGACAGAAATCTACAGCTCATCTTTATGTGGAGGGTAAGTTTAATATGTGTAGTTACTTGTTTAACTAACTCTAATCAAGGGACAGAAATCTACAGCCCATGTCTATGTGGAGGGTTAGTTTTATGTCTCTATTTAGTTACTTGTTTATTACTAACTGTAATCGACAGAAATCTACAGCCCATCTTCATGTGGAGGGTATGTGTCATATTTATCTTTAGATACTTATTTCACACAATTCCCCAAGATGACAATGTGAGATGGGTTCACTATGGTGGATTCAGAAGTTTTCAAATGGGAGGGTGCGCAACAACAAAAAAATCTTCTGGGACCTCTTTCATACAGTTTCTAAACAAATTTTCCTGTCAAACGGGAGGGGATGCACCTGGCACACCTGTCCTAAATCCACCTTTGGTTCATGTTTGGCAAATCCTCCAATAAGATAAAACGAAAGGATTTTAAAAATTCCAGCAGGTCTTTTCTAAGAATTTATGTATGAACATATAATTTTTGTTAGTTTGATTTTTTTCTAAGATTTTTAAATGACTTAACCTGATAATTTCTATTTTTAGAAGCTCCAGTAGAGTTCATCCGACCCCTGACAGAAGTACAGGTCATGGAGAAGGAACCAGCCACATTGGAATGTGAGGTCAGCAAACCGGACCTTGTTGCCAAATGGTTCCTGGATGATCAGGAAATAACTGGATCTGACCGGGTAGAACTGGTCGTGTACAGCACCATACACCAACTGATAATCCACTCTACGACTCTGGAAGACGAGGGGAAATACACAGTCTCCATTGAGGGACAAAAATGTGCCACCACGCTGCTTGTTGATGGTAAGTGTTTTGTGTTGGTGTGTGGAGTATGGTTTGATTTTGGAATATGGTTTTGATTCAGTTATACCTTTGCATTGAAATAAAAATCTGATTAAGACGGCTTACATACTGAATTGCTTTTCAAAGAGTTTACATTCCTTTTTGCTTATCTTCTATAGTTTTCATTGTAAAACGGAATAGAATAGAAACAAATTTCCAATTTTACCAAAACAAACTTAATAATGTAAGCATTCATTGAAGGCTTAATCAGAGTTTTGAAAAGCATGTTTTTTTATCATGAGAAGATTTCATCAATTTTCAGTGACAAAACAGCAATAAGATTGAAAGTATTTTAATTTTGCTTCAACTGCTGTGATTTTCAATTATCCTGGTGACATTTCAGTGCATATTGCTTCAAAGTTGTTTTCAAAACCCTTCAATGTTTGAAATGTCTACTCCTTATTCAAATCCCAGAATGCATTGTTGATTGCTTGTCATGTGACTTTTCCCAGAACCCCCTGCTGACTTTGTGACAAGCCTGCATGATTTGGCTGTGGATGAAAAAGGGAATGCAGTGTTTCAGTGTGAAGTTACTCGCCCTTGGGCCAGAGCCAACTGGTTTAAAGATGGCGAACCAATCACTGTTGCCGATGGTTATGACATCCGTGTTGACGGACCATATCATTATCTGTATTTACCTAAAATATCAAAAGAAGACATTGGGAGATATACGGTTCAAATTGATGACAAACGGTCATCAGCAAGGCTTAAAGTGAAAGGTATTCTCACAATATCAAAATTCTCATTATATATGTATCATTAGAGTCTAATATATTTGTATTTTTTTGGATGAATAGAAAATTTACTCTAGTAGTTAAATCACTATAAAAATAGTACTTGTCATTCTTATTTATATATTTTTGACTTGAAATGATCATATTGTGCTTGCATTTTTTTCAAATTATTGTTTTCATAACCTATTTATTTACCGTATTTATTTTGTTGATAATTTGAATTAAAACTGAATGATTAAGGATCTTTGCAGCTTGATATAGTACCCATTGTATAAATTGAGGTTTTTCCTGTTTAAAATTTTAGTTGTGCATGAATAGCATGGTGTGGTAGTGAATACACCTTATTATATGTGATGGTGTCTTTATTTAACTTAATTAGTTATTTAAATATAAGAAATTCTATTCAAAGAAGTATTCAACTGTCCAATGCCTTTTCAACAAAATGTTAAAAAGTAAAGCTAGATTGAACTTGTTTTGATTTTTATGGACATTCATTTTCTGTTCACTATAACCATCTTTTAATTTTTTCAGAACAACCTCTGAAGATTGTCAAACAACTTCAAAAGGCAGAGGTCACAGAAAAAGATCAAGTGACCTTGACCTGTGAGGTCAACAAACCAAATATCAAGGCCAAATGGTTCAAGGACAATGCAGAGGTCGAAACCACAGAAAATGTTCACATTACTACGCAAGAAACAGTACATACATTGAAGATAACAGAGGTTACCCTTGAGGATGCAGGATTATACAAATGTCAGATTGAGGACAAGTATACTCAGGCCAAGGTCAGAGTTCAAGGTTAGTTGAAGTCATTTAATGTATACAATTTTTAAGTTATTTGTTTATTTCACAAAATTGCTATTGCAATTTACCCATTTGAAAGGCTTCCCAAACCTTGAGATTGTAATTATTAGATAACCTACTTATATCTTATGGCATTAAGTGGATTATGACATTAAAAAGTAGGAACTTTATTAGCTCAAAAGAATGATATTTTTTTTTCTTCATTATCTGACTCCCCGGTCGGTAAGTCATTGCTTCTTCTATGGGAATATTTATTATAAGTAGAACATGTTTTATTTGGGATCAGATCTAGAGTTAATTGTATAAACATATCTTTTCACAGAATTGCCACTGCAGTTTACCAAGCCTCTTTCTGATGTGGAGGTCATGGAAGGTCAGACTGCCACCTTAGAATGTGTTGTCTCAAGACCTGACCAGGAAGCTAAGTGGATGGTCAAGGGAAAACCCCTACCCAAAGATAACAGAATCACCACAACTTGTGACAAATGTACACACAAATTGATGATGCAATCAGTTACCCCTGATGATGAGAAAGAATACTCTGTCAAGATTGGTGACAAGGTTTCAAAGGCAACAATATTTGTTGAAGGTAAGAACATTGAATCAAAACAAAGAAGGCACATACTTTAAATGAAAGTCTGAATGATGCATAATTATAACATAGCATAGTAAAAAAAGATACATATTTACAATTTCTCATTTCATAGACAATATCAATGCACTCACAATTCATTGAATAATACTCATATAATATGTGTAAATTTACATTTCAAAATGAAATTTATGATCTCAGAAAAGAAGCAGAATGGAATATTTAACAGAAGTTCTTACTATTAATTTTTAGATAAAAATTTTGCAGAGCAAGAAAAAACTACATCCAGATAATTATTCATATTTTTCCAAAATTTACAGAGGAGCCAGTAGAATTCATCAGAAAGCTTGAAGACGTCAAACTTGACACGATACCATCTAAAGCCATCTTTGAATGTGAGCTGTCCAAACCTAACGTTACAGCTAAATGGTACAAAGATGACAAAGCCTTAACTGCAGACAAGAAATACAAGATGGTTGCCGAAGGTCCCGTCCATCGTCTGGAGATTGATGATGTCGATGGTGAAGACGAGGGAGACTTCACGATTGTAGCTCGTGGAAAGAAATCAGAGGCAGAACTCATAGTAGAAGGTTTGTGTTTTGAAAATTTGGAATAATATTCTTTAAAAAGTGATTTTACTGTCTATAATTCATTGTACTATGCAAATGGTTATTCTGTACATGAACCCTCGTGGAATAACCATATGATCATCACAACAAATAAAGCCAAGAAAAGTTTGGAGAACTGGCAAAATGCAAAGGTAATATATATCCTCAAGAAATGAAGAATTAATTTCATAAAATTCATTATAACCTTTATTTAAGCAAAGTGCTTTACCTTTGTATGAGAACCACCTGAATACTTCTAGATGCATCATTTAATCTTGTGTCATAAAGCTCTTGTTTATCATGTTTGTAGCGGGTTGTATTACTGCTAGTGTAGCTTCATAGGTACATTTTGTAAAATTGATTATATTTTTTACAATGTCAATTTTCTTCTTCAGTTGCCCCTGAACTCTTCCTTGACAAGAACTTCCAAGAGACCATCACACTCAAGGCAGGTCAATCAACAGCCTTCGAAATCCCATTCAAGGGAAATCCCCAACCAAAGGTCACATGGACTTTCAATGATGAGGAACTCCCCAAGGATAAGAGATTGGAATCCCAGACTATTTATAACATGACCACAATCAGGCTGGCAAAGGCTAAAAGATCAGATGCAGGAACCTACAGGTTGACTTTGGAAAACCCTGCTGGAAAGACCTCACTTGATATCAAGATGAATGTTCTAGGTAAAATATATTTATAGAAATTTTTCAGATAAAAATTTAAAATAAAAATAAAATAAAATAAAATAAAAATTTGCAGACAAACAAAAACTTGGGATATTAGGAGATGATAACACAACATTTACTTTAAACTTAACTTAAATTTCATAATTTAGTTTCCTTCTGATGTCTAGTCAAAAGTATGTTTGTGAGTAGGGACAAATTGAGTTTTATTACTTTTGCTTTTAAGAATAGTTTAGGATTCGATAGTGAGAGCCTAGTCAGTGCTGTATACATTTATTGAGATATTCTGATTAAGACCTTCTGTATGTACTAATATAAACATGTACATGTACAATTGCTCATTTCAGACAAGCCAGGACCGCCACAGAACTTGACAGCCCCAGAAGTCCTTGCCGACTCCATCACTCTCAAATGGGAGGCCCCAGAAGACAATGGTGGAAGTGACATCACTAACTACATCATTGAAAAGCGTGAATTTAACCGACGTTCTTGGCAGGAAGTTTCCAAGGTCAAAGACCTAGAATTTACTGTTGCTAAGCTACTGGAAGGAAACCAGTATTACTTCAGAGTCATTGCTCAGAATGAGATTGGAATGAGTGAACCAGTAGAAATGAAAGAACCAATCACTGCCAAGAATCCATTCAGTAAGTATCCTAGAAATGTTTTTCTTCCATAGATTATTGTTTTCTTGTTCAAATTATCAGAGTTTTGTTCACATGACCCTATCTTAATTCATGAATCTTTCAATCAGATGGGGAGTTTGAAATGAATTCACAAATAACCTAAATAAAAGGGGAACTCATTTATGAAGTCACAAAATTTTCAAAACCAAAGAAACACAATGACAGAGTTATAGCAGGGAAACTTAACAATTGGTCCAGCAAGTGCAAATACAGTGTTTGATTTCTGAAGAAAAGGTTCTCACCTTTTGTGGAAAGATTTAGTAATCTTTCACTCTTGTGACATTTTTTGAGGAGTATAATAAGATAATTCTTTTCAGTATTATCGATTTTAAAGGCATTTCAACTTTATTTCTTGAAATTGCTTATTTGTAGCTGTACCAGATGCTCCAGAAGCACCAAAAGCAGACGACATCACTGCTACTTCCTGTACAGTATCATGGCAACCTTCTACTAATGATGGTGGTGCTCCTATTCAGGGATACCACCTGGAGAGACAATCTGGCTTCAGCCCACGCTGGGCTAGAGTTAACAAGGACTTGATTGAAGGCACAACCTTTGACCTCAATGACCTTGTGGAGGACAATACCTACACTTTCAGGGTGACAGCTGTCAACAAAGCTGGTCCTAGTGCTCCAAGCAAAGAATCTGAGTCTTTCAAGGCAAAGAATCCATGGAGTAAGTTAAACAAACTTAAACAAAAAAAAAAAAATTAAAATCTTTCAGTAGAAATTCTTTTAAGTAAGAGAAGGAGACAGTTTTGACAATTATTTTATTTACTTCCTTTTAAAACCATGTTTTTGTGTATTGCTCTCATGACTTTGTAAGCGAGAACAATTATGTATATTATGCTTTTTTACTTGTAATAAGTAAAATGATAATTTTAGAGCCTTTAAGAACATTTAAAAGAATAAAAACTTAGGCACAGGATACGATTACGGCAAAACCGTAACAATAAGAAATTCTTATTGTTACGGCAAAGACGAAAATCGGGAACGGATGACGGGACGGACACTGAATCATTTATGACCGTAACAATAAGAATTTTCTTATTATTACGGCACTTATTCTTACGGCATGGACGATAAGATTGGCATAAGAAATTTACCAAAGATAAGATATTTTATAGTTAGCTTCTTTCGCTATTATTTATATTAATAATAATTTAATTTAGTAACAATAAAAGAATAAATTCATCTCGTCTGTGATGGATGTCTTAAATGGTTTCACCAGAAATGCGCAGAATTAAAACAAAACACGAAATTAAACCACTTATTGGTTGTGTCGCATGTGCAATAAGTTATCAAAATAACTTTGAGTTAAATTTAGATTTTTAGAATTTTTTGCCCGCTTGGATTGCATAGATTAATTAAAAAAATGCAACTCATTATTTCATATCGTCACTATATGGACCTTTATCTATTTGCCGTAATAATAAGTGCCGTAACAATAAGAAAATTCTTATTGTTACGGTCGTAAATGATTCGGTCTCCATCCCGTCATCTGTTCCCGATTTTCGTCTTTGCCGTAACAATAAGAATTTCTTATTGTTACGGTTTTGCCCAAATTTGCCGTAACCGTATCCTGTGCCAAAAACTTAAGCATTACAAATATATAGATTTTGGAGCTAGGGGTGATTTATTGAAGATTTAAAATTTCAATATCTGGTGGGTTTTTTTTACATTTAAATATGAAAAAATTTTCAGCTAAACCTGGAAAACCAGAAACCCCAGAGATAATGGGTACAGACAAATCATCAGTTGCCCTTAAATGGGCCCCTCCCAAGGAAGATGGAGGAGCACCAATCACTAACTATGTAATTGAGTACAAACCAATCGATGCCTTCCGATGGATCAAGGCCAATGAGAACCAGACTGTGACAGAACCAACATTCAGTGTTACTGGTCTCAAGGAGGGTAGCGAGTGTGAATTCCGTGTGTCTGCTGAAAACAAAGCTGGAGTCGGTGAGGCCTCAGAACCAACAAGACCTGTCAAAGTTGAGGCTCCTTTGGGTAAGTTGAAAGAAAAAATGTAAACCATGGCCAAGCTAGATGATTTATTATTAAGAGGAGTTTTTACCTAAATGACATGGTAAAGGGGATCAAAATGAGAAAAAAAAATGGATAATTTTTATAGAAGCATAAGCAAATAAGCAAATTAATATTCGAAAATACAATTTTAATTAACTTTAATCAGCCACTGATCAATCTTAAGCAAATCATTTGTGATCTCAATTACAAAAAAACAAATATACATGTACATGTTAATTTTACTAGAGTTTATTGTTAGAAACAAAAATCTAGTTTTCACAATTACAAGTTTGATGGTTAAAAATAAATTTGTAGTGTTCAGTTTTGTATTGTTTGATGTATGTTTAAAAAAGGTGTCTTAACATTTACTCTCATGTTTTCAGTTGGAGAAGCCCCTAAACTTCTGGAGCCCCTCCAAGACACAACCATTGTCTCCCCTGACGATGCCATTCTGGAATGTGACCTACTTCTTGGAGAACCAGAGGCTGAAATCACATGGTATGTTGTCAAGGAGATATGTAAATCAGCTACAGTGTGTTTTTAGATTTCATAAGGAAAACAAAACACAACAAATGACTGAAATATAAATTAATAAAGTTTTATGGAAAATATTGGACGCATTTCAAAACAAAAATAGAAACCACACGTAGATATCATTTTAAACAATATTTTCAAACTGTTTCCTTGCATTTATTATTGTATTTCAAATTTTTTGCATGTTAGTGTATGACTTTAGTGAGTCAAGACTTTTCATAGCTTAGTTTTCTTAGGTAAAAGATATTATACATTCTATAATGTAATGATGCTTATCTTCAATATAATTTACACAGGTTCAAAGGCAAGAAAGAAGTTAAGAAGAGCCCTAAATATGAGATGAGTTATGAAGATGAAGTTGCCGGACTTGTTATCCATAAAACAACACCAGAGGATGCTGGTGTTTACAGTTGCCAAGCAACCAACATCATTGGACAGGTCCAAACTGAAGGAACTCTATCTGTACATAGTAAGTCATTAGAATTTGAAGAAGTTTGTTCATTGTACCCCTTGTAAAGAAATTGGGATTGGGTTATAAAGGAAACACCCGTCTTTCTAATGCACCTCCCAAACTGCTGGATGGATTTTGATGAAACTTTCCATGAAGGAAGTTCATCATATGGAGATGTACATGAAGAAATTTCTTTGTTCTTGTATATGAGATCTATGAAAGTTTTTTTTTCAATAAATAGTTCAGTATGAAGCATCGAGAGGGTATCCTTTGGTGAGTGTTACACATTTTTTTTTATTTGTTATGACGTACAAAAAGCTTTTTGCTTTATACACTTGCATTTTATTAGAATTGGTTTTCTATAAATGTTTCTCTTAACATGATATTGACTTTGGTTTTAACAATCAAACAGGGTAAAGCCCAACACTTATTCTCTCGAAACAAAATTATTGTTTAAGCCGTTTTTTCCAGAAGATTAACTTGTATTATTGTCTTAAACTTCAGCTCACCCACTTCTTGAATTTGACAACAAACTGAAAAGTAAACAGGCCATCAAAGCTGGTGGCTCATTGTCTCTCTCTGTTAACATCAGTGGCATCCCATCACCTAAGATAGTGTGGTATCGTGATGGCAAACCAATCGAGAAGTCTCCACGTCTGTCCATTGACCTGACCGAAGAGTTCTCTACTCTGACAATTAAGAACGCTACCCTTGAAGATGGTGGTGTCTACACCATTACAGCAGAGAACGCAGTTGGCAAGGCTGAGGCTGACTTTGAAATCATTATTAAAGGTAAAGTTGTCGTGTTTAGGAGTTTTGTTGGTCCATGTTTTTATATCTGTGTCTTATCTTGGAATAAAGCTTCGAACTGTAGCAGTACTCATAAAATGATATATTTGTGTCCTTTGTATGCAGCAAAATATTTTCAAGGCTCACATTTTCTGAAACTTAGTCAGCAAGGTTAGGGCGTAAGCCTTATGCCCCATTTTGATGTAATTTGAGAAAAAAAAATAATTGTTTTTTAGAAAGCTAATAAAATTTAAAGAAAAAAATGAGTGAACTAAGTCAATCAATCTTTTTAACAACTTCAAACCAAAATGTTTTCTTACAGACAAACCATCAAAGCCAATCAACCTATCAGTATCAGAAGTCCAGAAAGATTCTGTGTTGTTGTCATGGGAACAGCCCACCAACACAGGAGGCTGTGACATCACTGATTACATCATTGAAAAACGTGATGCCAAGAGAAACACCTGGGCACCAGTGGACAAAGTTGATGGGACGACATTTACATTCAATGTGCTGAAATTATTGGAAGGCAATGAGTATTACTTCAGAGTCTCGGCTAAGAATGAGATTGGAACTAGTGAACCAGCAGAGATGGACAAAGGCACTGTTGCCAAGAGTCCATTTGGTGAGTTGGTTTTGTTTTTGTTTGCTCGAAAAGTTGATTTACTATTCTTTTAACAGATGTTCTATCAAATAAAAAGGAAAAAAAACAAGCACTATTGGAATTCAAAAACAATATTTTAAAAAACATTGACTGAATGCAAATTTTGATTCTAAAAATTCTTGTTGTTTCTTGTTTGTATTGTAAGTTATTTACAAATTACAAGCAAATTAAGAAATGATGCTACATTTAATAAAAACTTAAGAAAATATAAAAAAGGATTACTTAAATTCTTTTTTTCAAACTGTGATAATTTTTACTTGGTAGATGTCCCTGACGCTCCACAAAACTTACAACCATCTGAAATAACCAAATCATCAGTGACCTTGACCTGGGAGCAACCCCCTAATGATGGGGGATCCCCTGTTACTGGTTATATGGTGGAGCGTAAACCAGCAGACAGCACACGCTGGACCAAGATCAACAAGAAACCAGTCACTGATACCATGTTCACCGTGATGGACTTGATTGAAGGATCCAAGTATGAGTTCCGTGTCTCTGCAGAGAACAAGGCTGGCATTGGTAAACCAAGTCAGCCCACTGGACCAATCCTGGCTAAAGACCAATTTGGTATGTGTTTCTGCAATGCTACTGTTCATGTGTATTTCTTTGTAAAAACAGAAATATTCTTTGGAGGGGATAAATTATGTTCATTTCATGGGTTAGAGAAATCCATGAAAGTAAATCCCCACCATTTTGAAATATCTTATTGAGATAGTATTTTTAAATTCAAAATTATTTACTCTCATGCATTTCTTTGAGTTTTGAATTATTTTATCATAAATGAATGATTATATTTATACTATTGTAAAAATGATTTATGTTAATTCTTTATATACATTGGCATAACAAAATTAATTTATTAAATAGATAAACCTGATGCACCAAGACAACCAGAGGTTACCATGGTAACTAAAGACACAATTTCCCTGAAATGGCTTGCACCAGAAAAAGATGGTGGTAGTCCAGTATTCAACTATGTCGTGGAATCCAAACCACCACGTTCACACAAGTGGGTACCAGTCACTGATAACATCCAGGTACCAGATTGCTTTTTCACCGTGAAGGACCTGACAGAAGGATTCGAGTATGAGTTCCGCGTCTTGGCAGAAAACAAAGCCGGACTGAGTAAACCATCTCCGTCAACTGGTCCCATCATAGCCAAACAACCTGTTGGTAAGTGTTAGATACAGCTTCTAGGGTTGTTCCCCTTCATACATTAATTAGTAGGTTTAATAGCCAGTATTTACTGTTGAGCTAGGGAAGTACTTTTTTTAGCTCAGTGATAGAGCGTCTGACTATGAACCTTGAGGTTCCGGGTTCGAGTCCCGGTAAGGACATGTCGATTTTTTGAAGTAATTCATGCTCTCCAGTTACAATGGATCCAGACATTGACGTCCATTATACATGTGGCCAGCTCTCCTTCATAAACTTATAAATAATGAAATTAATACAGTCAACCCTCGCTACAACGACATTCGATTTAACGGAAAATTCGACATCCGAAAAAACTTTAATGGGAACAAACGTGCCCACATGTAATTTATACTCGAAATAACGGAATACAGTGAAACTTCTCTAAACCGGACCCCCTGAAAACTGGCCACCCCTCTAAACTGGCCAGTTAAAAAAGTCCCTGCAAAATTGTATTAAAATGCATGTAAAATTACCTCACAACACCGGCCACCCCTGTAAACCGTACACCGGCCGCCTTAAAGAATAATTCCCTTCAGTAGTCAAGTAAATTTAACCCCTGTATATTGGCCACATTAATCATGCCACTGGTCATAAAGTTGTCAAAACATAGGTTATCAAAACAAATCCCTTGAAACCCTACATGAGTAAACCTTAATTAGCATGTAAAAGTCAATCTAAATAAAAACATTGATGATCTAATAAAATGTTTTTGTAGTGGTTTTAAAATTCTGTTGTATTCATGGTATTGTTTATAAACTAATATATAAGTGTCAAAACATCTCAGATCTATATTTTTAAAGTAAATAATCCTAAAAATTAAAACATTTGTAATATGATTTCTTATCTTTGCTATTTTTAGAAATTTTAAAAATTAACTTAAAGTTTTGATGAAGTATCATGTAAATTATCAAAATAAAATATCTTCTGAATTGCTTTACATACCAAACTTCAGTTATTATGAATTTAAGAATCATGCACCATTTAAAATAAATAACATAGCATTACCTTTTCCTTTAAAAGTTAAAGAATGGCTTTATAAAATCTATAAGAATATCTCATATATAATACATGTTGTACGTGTATTTGGATCATGGGTTCTAGTTTTTATCTATATCTGCCAGTCACTCACAAAACCGGCCACCCCTCTAAACTGGCCATTTTATATGGTCCCAGTGCTGGCCGGTTTAGAGAGGTTTCACTGTATTTGGTTTCCGACTCCGACAGTGAATGTCGGTAACAAAGGGTCATAATCAAGCACAAATCGATCCGTTATAACGACAGATTATCAAGATTTACCTGTAATTAATTGCCCTTGTGTAGAGTATTGATTTTATAACGGTCCACTGCACAGGTGAACACCTGTTGCTATTGATTAATTAACCTCGCATGACATTTTCCGTTATACAACAAGTTGACAGAAATATGGCTTCAATTAAAGGTGTGAAAGGCATTTTGAATTTTAATCTTTTAATGTTTGATATTTATCAAAACATGTGGACATTTACATGGTGTTTGACTACGCATGTGCGGGAAAATATTTATTTTGTAAATACTCTTTCATTGTGCAAATTGTTTTATCAGTTTAATAAAAACAATAAGTGTTATCAATTTCACTTTAAAATAACATTTCTCAGTCTTTCTTGACATTTAATATGTTTATTTGTACATGTATTCCCCATTTATCAATCCACATACGGGCATCGTACTTTCACTTTCACTTTTTACACGAAACATGTTTTGTTTACAAGAAAAACAACAGAATTTTTTATCTATGAAGAGACTCTTCCTGAAATAAAAACCTGTTCTGGATATCAAGTTTGATGTCAGAAAACGTTATTCACAAACAAGCACTACCTTTGTAGATTGAAAGATGAATTTGACAGGAGGATAAAGGAAAAAGGGGGGGTCATTGTTATGTTTATTTATGTACGTATTCAGAACAATCAGACTAAAATGACCCAAATCAGCTCAAAAACTTTCCAAACCCTTGATTGAGACTGACACTAGACGAAGCCAGAATTGTTGAGCTAGTCACTGAGACCATAACAACACAACAAATAATCTTTCACAAGGTCGAATATATTCCATGTACAAATAAAATAAAAAAACAATCAAAGACATACTAATGTATAAAAAATCTTTATTACAAAACATAACAAATTCATGTTAATTAAGAATATTTCACTCCTTTCTTCTTGCTGTCAATTTGTCCTGAAATAAAAAGAATAGAAGGGGAGATAATAAAAATACAAAAATAGAAATTCATTATAACAGCAAATTCAGTTTAAAGTCATTTCTGACTGGAAACTAACACGGTCGTTGTAAAGAGGGTTGACTGTATAATAAAATTATATTATAAAATAAAACATTTGATATGCTTAATTAGATTATATAATGAACTAATATTTTCTCTGTTACAGTTGGCGAGGCTCCCTCTGTATTAGAGGGCATACCAGATGTCTCGGTCCTACTCTGGGAGTCTGTGATAATGTTAATAATTATTTTCTGTTACAGTTGGCGAGGCTCCCTCTGTATTAGAGGGTATACCAGATGTCTTGGTCCTACTCGGAGAATCCATGACCCTGGAGTGTAAAATCAGTGGAAAGCCAGAACCCACTGTTGAATGGTGAGTAGATTTTATTCTTAATGTACCCCACTTCATAAAAGGGAGGTTTGAACTGTTTTTCCTGTGTTCATAGTCCCTTATGTCGTAATTTCCATGCTGTTTGTATTCTTTTTCATTTTTGGCCTTTCAACTTTTGACTTGAGTATCTTTGATGAGTCTTTAGTTGAGGAAAGATGATTTGGATGCTGCTAAGTTTAAAATATTGGCTTGTAAGTGTAACTTTGTTGTAATCTAGTTTTAGATAGGGTTTTCATAGGACTTTATAGGTAAAGGCACTTTGGTGTCTGTCTGACACTAAGTTACATTGTAGCTTGCTGGTTTATAAATTTCATAGGTTTTATCATGGTTGATACCATATTCAATAAAAGAAGAAAAAAACAGTGAATCAACAACAAAAAACAAGTCTGCTTGCATAATTGTGTAAAGCTTATTGTATTATTTGAAAAATTAGTCTTAAATATTACTTATGTTATTTGTGATATTGTTTTTAGGACCAAAGAAAATAAGACTATTCCATCTACCAAGAAATATGAGAGAAGTTATGAAAACATGGTGGCTTCCTTGACCTTGAGAGAGGTCACAGAAAAGGATGCTGGGACATATAAGTGTGAGGCATCAAATGACCTTGGGTCTGTTTCTACCTCAGGACAGGTTGAAGTTCAAGGTAAGGGCAATGTCATCTTGAAAATGCTGTAAACTGAAATTTTGGATTGAGAAAACTATTATATTGATACATGTCTTTTATGTCTTAATGAATTTTTTAAGACAAGTTGCATAAATTAACATTTAAGATATGTATGTATAAGATTTTCAGAATGTACAATATAGTATATGATACATTTGTTTCGTTCTTCTTGACAATGGAATAAAATTGAGATTTTTTATGAAATCAGTAGTTTTTCATGTTTATATACCGTTTTTCTTTTTTTTCCAGCTGCACCTAAACTTGAATACGACAACAAATTCCAAGACATGATCACACTAAGGAAGGACACATCACTCAGAATTCCTGTGGCTGTCAGTGGCATCCCTAAACCTACAGTGGCATGGACTAAAGACAATGAGGTTCTTAAACCTCAAGGCCGCCTCAGTTTAGATGCCACTTCAACAGGCAGTACCCTCCTTGTCAAGAAAGTGGCTCGTGAGGACAGCGGCTCATACACCATCACGGCTGAAAATGAGGCTGGCGAGGCTAAGGCCACCTTTAATATAGGAGTAACAGGTATGGAAAGATATTAGTGTTTCCTGTGTCAAATCTTCAAATTCTTTCTGATTTCCATAAATCAGTCAAAGAAAATGAAACAATGCGTCCATTGCACCAAAAGACAAATTTAAATTATGTTTTCTTATGTTTTCTTTTTGTTCAATGTAGAATTCTAAAATGTTTCACTGGGCCAAACAAATTGAAGAAGGACATTTTCATTTAGTCCTGCCTAATTTTGATGATTGATAATTGGTGAATGCACCAAAAATTGCATCATTCAGGGGAGATAATTGGACTTAGACTTTTTAAATACATTATTCAATGTGAGACCTCATAAGCGCAACTCCTTCTAAACCGCTTAAAAGATTTTGATGAAACTTTACATGAAGGAAGTACATCATATGTAGATGTGCATGAAGAATTTTCATCGCAATCAGACATCATTCAGGGGAGATAATTGGACTTACATTATTCAATGGGAAACCCCTAAGCGCAACTCCTCCTATTAAAACCGCTTGATGGATTTTGATGAAACTTTACATGAAGGAAGTACATCATCTGTAAATGTGCATGAAGACTTTGTATTGCTCTCAGTTATCATTGAGGGGAGATAACTGGACTTGAGATTTTTTTTTACAGTACAGAGTCCAATATGAAGCGGGGGGTATCCTTTTGTGAGCTCGCTCACAGTATTACTTGTTTTAAAGGCTGTTAATATTTCAAAACAAGCTTTATCTGCATTGCTTTGTGACATCTGAATTGGATAATTTTAAACTGATGCAACATAAGCTGCCTGTTATTTAATTGATAAATAAAACTTGTTGCTTTCACAAAAAAAAATGTTCTCTCTGTAATCTGAAGAATATAAAGTTTGTGTTTAATGATATGCTTGCAATAACTTATCATTGATCTCTTTTCTCTGTTTAATAGATGTGCCTGGTGCACCTGAAGGACCAATAGAATTCACAGACATTCTCAAGGACAGTGTCACATTGTCATGGAAACCTCCAAAAGACAACGGAGGATCGGACATTAAGAAATATCACGTAGAAATGAGAGAAGAAAGTAGATCACAATGGACGAAGGTGGGAACCGTCCAAGCACCAACTACAACAATTTCACCGAAAAAACTTATACAAGGAAAGCAATATGTGTTCCGTGTTACTGCTGAGAATGACATTGGCATGTCTAAACCACTACAGTCAACGGAGGCCGTTACTCCCAAGAGCCAGTTCGGTAGGTTTGGACTTGCTGCACGCATGGAGGCATCCAGAAAACCTTGTTAACAGCATGTTATTGAGTTGAAAAATTGTGTGTTTGTTTACCAGTTATATTCTGTTATTTGTTTGTTTTGTTTAAGAATTTTAAGAGTTATAGATATTAAGAGGCAGCATCAACATAAGGAAACTTAAGGAAACGTCTTCAGATAACAATAAAGACAGGTTTAATGTGAATTATAAAGGCTTACTATTTAACTGGGAATAAAACAACCAGCAAAAATTTCACCTCTTTTTTTCATTTTTCAACCAAGATTAGATAGAATGAGGGGTGTACTTTTTTTTAAAACAAGTCAATTTTTGTTTAAAAAAAAACAGGGGTTATATTTCTTAAGATTTTACATGTACTTGAAAGCTATCTCCAAAATGTTTGTTACAAATGTCAGAAATAGTGAAATAGCATGTCTTTAATGTTAAAAGATTAGCCATGACTAGTTGAATGACAGTTTTGTTATAGTTCATACTAATTGCATGAACTTGAATTATGAGAAACCTTTGATAGTTTTGTTAGTTGATAGAAACTAAATCAAGAATGTTAGAGAATAAATGAATTAGAAATAAGAATTTATTATATCATTTACACAACTTGTAAAATTTTATAAGTGCTGTCTGACTGGAAGACATTTCCATATCTGCTGAAACATGAATCATTATCGTTTTGATGACTTTTACTTTATGATTAATTTCATTAAAACTTTTAAGGGCTATTCCAGAAAAAAAATTTATCCCGGGGCAGAACGCACTTGAATTAAAATTTTGTTGGTGGGGGTCAGATACAAAAATTCTAAATACAATGCATTGCAATACATAAAATTAAATGTATTGGTGGTACCCCTAAATTTGAAGGCGTTCTGCCCCCAGGAGATATTTTATCTGGAATAGCCCTAAGTGTAGATGAAAGCAAAGCATTTGAATATTTTAAATTCATAAAAACTATTATTATTGTGTTTTTGTCTTTGAGACATTTTCCATAACATACACCATTTTGATGATTTTGAAAAAAAATCATGCGATAAATCTTATGTAAAAGCAAAGATCTCGAGTTAATTTGATGTGTAAGTGTATAATTGGCCGTAGATGAAAGTCATAACATTTTGGGATTACATTAATTTTTTTCAATTAATTGTATGTGTTTAAAAGATTTTATTAGTTCTAAGCATTATTATTCAAACTGCTGTAAATAGTTTATTCGCTTCCAATAAAGTGACGTTAAAATGGCACAAAGCTAATGAAGTTGTGATATCGATGTTGTGCCTTAAAATAAAAATCATTTTAGCCTTAAAATAAAAAATCATTTTGTAAAAAATTGAGTTTTAGATTGTTTCGGTTGTGATATCAATGTTGTGCCTTGAAAATAACATTTTTAAAGACTAAATTTATATAATTGTTCGAAGCCTCAAATGTGATAACTTTACATTAAGAAAACTTACTCAAATAATGTGATACAATTCTATGGGATTATTTTATAGATTTTAAAAGTATTTATTCATTTAATGTCAGTTTTAGCTAAATATTTTATTTCTTTTATCATATTTCTTTACCCTTAATAGATAGATTTAGTTAGTATTGTAAATATTTGATAAATATTTGATAAATATTTTTATAATTGCTACA
This sequence comes from Arcuatula senhousia, assembly GCA_963971305.1. NCBI lineage: Eukaryota > Metazoa > Mollusca > Bivalvia > Mytilida > Mytilidae > Arcuatula > Arcuatula senhousia. The sequence continues at coordinate 2,771,042 of OZ020317.1, read as the reverse complement.
AAATAAATATTCTTAGCAATAATTCATGAATAATAATATAAACATATCAAAACTAATTTTTTGTGTGTATATAAATATTTACATGAGGGGATATATGACAAATTTTATTGATAATTGTATACAGATTGTATTATTTTTTTTATTTCAAATATGACTATATAAATTTTCATAAAGTTTTTCATAGAATATTTTCATATATATTACCTATAAAGTACTGAATTTACAATTACATATCATGACAATTATTTGTTCATTCTGTATATATTTAGATAAGGACAATTTTAATTCAAGAGATTGATGTTTATCTTTTTATTTTAGATAATATGATTATACATTTTACATATCATAGATAAATACATATTTTACATTTAATACCGTAGTTATATAATATACATGACATGATACATATTTAATCAGTAAAGGGATACTGATGTTTATTGAAATAAAAGATTATAACTTTAATATTGTCTCTTTCTGTTGACCAAATGAGTTAATAATACAAATATAAAAATAGCATGCTGCATGCTGTCTTCAAATTTGAAAATTGAAAAGTCAACTTGAAGCATGGTTTGTGTTTTAACAATATGGCATGTATAGAAGATAGTTTTTGGATACAGATTTGAAGCATGGTGTGACAAGTTACCTCCCCTTGATTTGAAATATTGGATTTGAGATCTGGAAGAGTTTCCTGGAATGTAACTTTTGTAATGATACTAAAAGGTGGTTTGTGAAACAGTATTTGAGAAAACAATTAATCATTAGGATTATTTGAATCTTAATTAACAAAAAGACTAATTTAGGAGGCATTAAGCAAATCCAAACACAAGAAAAAGACTAATTTAGGAGGCATTAAAAATCCTTTATGGTATGAGTACAATAACACAGCAAAATGACATATAACAACTCAACTCAACACAGAACAACCAGTAACATTAAAACTTGTCAAGGCAAAAGTGAAATCAGCTTTAGCAGAAACAGGTCACCACAGGTTATTGTAAACTTTTCAGTTGGATTTCATGAATTTGCCCTGGATACTTTGCATGTTTTTATTAAATATACTTTCGTGATATTATTTGAATAAAAAACGGAAGTAAACATACAAACAAAAAAAGATTGTAAAAAATTAGAAAGCAAGTAATTAAAAGGATTAAAGTATAAGCAGCTATAATAAAGATTTTAATGAGATTTGGGATAAATGTATGTGACATAATCTTCACATAAACCAGTGATAATTTACAAATCTACAATAGAAAACAATCAGCAACTACATGTATACAGCTGGTGCTCTTTGTTTTTTTTTTATCTGGTAAAAAATCTAAATGATGAATAAAACAAACATTTTTACAATATAAAACTCTAAAAACAGGAAAACCCTCTGCACCAGAAGGACCTCTCACAGCAACTGACATCAAACCAGATAGTGTCACGTTGACATGGCAACAACCAAAACAAGATGGTGGATCACCAATCAAACAATATGTCATTGAAAAGTATGACAAGAGACGAATGTCATGGTCCAAGGTCGGCGCAACTGACGATCAGACATTTAGTTTTGTTGTTCCTAAGTTGATAGAGGGCACTGCATACCAGTTCAGAGTCCGAGCTGTTAATGAAGAGGGAACCAGTGAACCTTTAGTCACCAGTTCAGATATTGTGCCAACTCAGCCACCAGGTATATATCATTGAAATAACTCAATAATTGATCAAACCAGCTAAAATGATTAAGAAATGGGCAAATAATGAAAAAATGCTAGTGTCAACTGTAACACATTTCTCTTTTTTCACCTATACCGATAAACTAATTGTTTTCATTAGTGTAAAAACTCTTTTGAGGTATCTGGTGTCATATATTGAAATACATGTACAAAGTACCAAAAGTCAATAAGCAGTTAATTTTGTTATGTTGTAAATTGGGTACATATTTCAACAAGAAATTAACCTCTTTCAGGATTTAATCAAAATTATGTTAAAGATTCAACACCAAAAGTTTACAAAAATAAATGTACATACATCTAGTATTACTGTGGTATGCTCAATCCTAAAAAAAAATCTAAATCGCTTTTCCTTTTATGAACTACAGCTGCCCCAGCCAAACCTGTCGGACCAATCAAATTCTCTAATGTCCTTGGTGATGAAGTGACCCTTACTTGGTCACCTCCCAAGAAAGATGGCGGATCACCCGTCACATCATACAAGATTGAGATGTCCGAGGACGGTAAAACATGGACTCCACTTGATGTTTCTGAGACCGCCAAGTTCACAGCCAAGGGACTGAAAGACGGCAAGAATTATTACTTCCGTGTGGCAGCCATAAATGACATAGGAGAAGGAGAATATCTTGTGTCAGACGTAGTCATCCCCAAGAAACCAATAGGTAGGTCTTGTTACATGCTTGAATTTCTGCATGACTGTATATGTAAAAGACAATTATGTTCTAATGAAAAATAATGGAAAAATACACACACACACAATATAAGAATTGCCGGTAGTTAGACTTAAGAAATATTTCAGCAAATATTTGGTCATTTAATTAAACGGAAAGAAGTAGAAAAATAATGATCATTGATTGGAATAAAAATCTACAAAATGAAAAATTTAGCATTTTTTTTCCTGTCTGTCATATTTGCATCTAATTTTTGTCATGCCCTGAAATAGCTTTTGTTTGAACATAAATTGTGATGGGGTTGTTTAACCACATTGAAAATAACTTTTATCAGGTAAACCATCCCAGCCCATGGGACCACTAGAATTGACAGACATCACCAAAGATTCAGTGAACCTCACCTGGTCTCAGCCCAAAGAAGACGGGGGCAGTCCAATCACTGCTTATGTCATTGAAAAACAGGACAAGAAACGTAAGGGCTGGTTCCCTGTCCAAAAGGTTGATGGAGCAACCCATCAGTTACTGGTGGACAAACTTCTAGAGGGAACAGAATATACGTTCAGAGTGAAGGCTGAAAACAAGTCGGGACAAGGTGAACCGTTGGAAGGAGATAAACCTGTTGTACCAAAGAGTCCTTTCTGTAAGTTAATTTCCATAAAATTATGGTTACAGTAAAATCTTAACATGGATAGATTCTTATGAAACCACTTGGCTTATTTGTCAACTTTGTCTTATATTCTGCATCTTCACAAAAGCAAGAGGTTAATCACTTTGTTCTTCTGTTAAAAGATTAAGTCTTAACCAAAATCTTTAAGAAAGCCTTGTGGGCTACACGTTGTATATGATTTTTTGTTTAAATTAAAAAATTATAATCTACAAAACAAATTCGCATTAAGATGTTTTGAATGTTTTGTTTAATTTGATCTGAGAAGAGATAAAATATAAATTTCATATATTTGCAGCAAAACCATCAGCTCCTACTGGTCCTATCACTATCAGCAATGTAACAGAGAGCTCTGCTGACATAGAATGGCAGGCACCAGAACAAGATGGCGGAGCACCAATAGAAAAATACCTCATCGAGTATCGTCCTGCTAACAGGTCAACATGGACCAAGAGTGGAACTGTCAGTGGTGACACATTCAAATTCAATGTCAAGGACTTGAAGGAAGGTCAAGATTATTACTTCCGGGTCACAGCTGTCAATAAAGAAGGTCAAGGTTCACCCCTTGAATCAGTTGATGTTGCTAAACCAAGAAAAGTCATTGGTAAGTTCTGGGATTTGTAAACTCTATGAAATCTAGCTAGAAGATAATGAAATGTGGGAAAAAGGGTACAAACACAGTCTAGATAAATCAGCAGCATTCAAACAGTGGTCGCTGCTATGTCTGCGATCTGTCATGTTAAGTTGATGATTACAAAATGCAAGTAAGGCAACAAATGAAAATGTATAGAGGAAAAGGCATATACTGTTCTTCATGGTAAAATAGGTAATTATGGAGTTTCAAATAAGATTAAATGCTACTTTCATATACATGTGTATAATTGTTGATAAAGTTTTATCAGTATAGTCCCTGGATTGTTAGAATAAACCTTTGTAAACTAATTTCATCTCTAGAAAAACCAAGTGCACCAGAGAGACTAAGAACCACCAAAGAAGGCAAAGACTTTGTCACACTGGAATGGAAACCTCCATCAAAGACAGGTGGAGACAAGGTCACAGGCTATGTTGTCAAGGTCAAAGAAGGACCCTCCGATGAGTGGAACACACTGGCCACCCTGAAGCCATTCGACAACAGCTACAAGGCAGCAAACCTTAAAGACGGGGTGGAGTACACTTTTGCTGTGGCAGCTGAGAATTCTGCTGGTGTTGGTGACCTTTGTGAACTGGACCAGGCTGTTGTTCCTAAGAAACCAGCTGGTAAGAATTGCCATAGCAACAGGCACAAGTTAAGATTTTTTTTTAATTTATAAGATTTATTTTATTCAAAAATTAGCATTATGCACAAGTAAATATTATTTTAGACTTAAAAGATTTATATTGTACACAAATGCACAAAACTTTTAGAAAAGAACCAACATAGCAACAGAGGAAAAGTCTTACTATTTACATCTTTAAATATCCATGTTTGAATGAAATTCTTACAAAAATCCTATTTATTTTAGGTCCACCAGAAAAACCAACTGGACCAATTGAAACATCAGACCTTACCAAAACATCTGTCAAATTGTCATGGCAACCACCATCACATGATGGAGGTTCTCCACTTACTGCTTATGTCATTGAGAAAAAGAATGGCAAACGAATGTGGTCTCGTTGTGACAAAATCAGCCCAGACGAAACTTCATATACTGTTAAAGGACTTACTGAAGGAACAGCCTACCAGTTCCGTGTAACAGCTGAAAACAAACTGGGAACCAGTCCAGCTCTGGAAACAGATGGCACTGTTGTTCCCAAGAGTGAATTTGGTAAGAAATAGATTTTTATGCATCAGTTTGTTCTAGTAAGGTTTTAATGTATAGACAGGTTGTTGTGGTGGTCCTAAAGTTTGATCCTATTCTGTATTATTCTTAGCCCAATACAAAATCACAAATTGAGTACATGTACAAAAACAAGTAATTTGGTTATGCTGTAGATATATATTTCAAGAAGTAACCTCTCATTGGCTGATTTTGAATCAAAAGATAGGAAGGTCAAAAGCCAAAACTTTTTCTTACATTATTAATATTAAAAGAAAGCTCATGACAATAAAAAATGACCGTTATAGTTAAAAGAAAATGACTTATTATTTTTGAATACTTGTAGATAAACCCAGCAAACCAGAAGGCCCAATAGAATTTTCAGACATCACAAAAGACTCTGTAACTCTCTCCTGGAAACCACCAACCAAAGACGGAGGACTGCCAATCTCTAAATACATCGTAGAGGTCAAGGATGCCAAGCGTACCACATGGTCTAAGTGTGGCGATGTCAGTGCCGATCATACAGTCTTCACGGCTGACAAGCTGCTGGAAGGAACAGACTATCTGTTCAAGGTTACAGCGGTTAATGAGGAGGGATCAAGTTCTCCACTAGAGTCAGCTAAACCTGTCAGACCAGAAAGAGCTCTCGGTAAGTTTTTTTTTAAGAAGGTTTACTTCTCATGTTGAAAATAAATAGGATTCAAATTTGATTTCTTAGATGAAGAGATAATCGTAAAAGGTATAAAATTAGCAAAAAATATCTAATAGGTTTGTGACCTTGACGTTAAAGATTTGGTGTGGAAAGGTTTTCTCTGACTTTTTCATAGATTTAGCATTAGCACTATTTAGCTGTTAAAAACCAAAGACAATAATAGGATTAGATAAAACTTTGTATATCACTTGTTATTAATATATTAAAGACATTGATAAAAAGAAAATAGGAAAAATATTTGCTCTCTTTTGATTGTAAAAACAGAGGATTCTGCTATGAATGACAGAAATCTACAAAAAAGACCAGTGAGCATCCTTAAGGACATGTCAAAATTCAAGACATGATGCTTTGGACTTAGCTTCTTTCATTAAAGTTTTTATGGTTGAATGTACAGGATATCTTTGGAGTTTAAGTAGGCAAGAAAAGTCTAAGGTTTGTCAAAGACACTCACTCTACTGAATGAATGGATTCCTCTTCGGTGTCTGCTAGTCCACCTTACCAAACATCTGCTTGAATGACATTGTCTATAATTTAGAGTATGAAAGAAGATGCTTCTAAAAATGACTCATTATTTTTTTTCCTCAATAAAGGGTAGAAGTTATTCCTTGTTCTTTGGAAGATGGTAAACAATAAGTAAAACAAGCATTGATTCATAAGATGACATTAACTTGAAATATGGATAACTTTGTAAAATATTTTTTTTAACCTTATCTAAATGTTGCATTTCTTATATTTTACAGAGGCACCTAAAGCTCCTGAAAATTTCAAGATCAACACCCAAAACACAGACAAGGTCACATTGGCATGGAAAGCCCCCAAGGACACTGGTGGGTCAAAGGTCACAGGCTATGGAATCTTTATGAAAGAGGATGATACTGACGATTGGAAGAAGATTGGCTCTGTTGGACCGTATGACACATCCTACACTGCTAAAAATCTGAAGACAGACAAGCCATATAGGTTTGCTGTGGCTGCTGAAAACACCATAGGTCAAGGTGAACTTGCTGACCTTGACTCACCTGTAACTCTTCACAGGAAACCAGGTTAGTTTTGTAAGAAATCTGCTATGAATTACTGAAGAATTTATTTTTGTGAGTTGTAGAGAATGTTCATTCTTCTTGTCTCCCTATACTTATTAAAAAAACATTGCTGCTCTATTAAATGTTTATTGTTTCAATTGAAGTGTAGGAATAGTTTGTAAAATATTTAAGCACACTCTAAATGTTTTGAATATAGACAAAAAAAATATATAACATTATATTTTATATATTATACAATTGAACTTTCCTTTTTGTCTTCAGTCAAACCATCTGCACCAGAAGGACCAATCGAATTCACTGACATAACCAAGACATCAGTCAAGTTGTCATGGCAACCACCAAAGGATGATGGAGGATCACCTCTCACAGGTTACCAGATCGAAATGAAACAGGTCAAGGACAGGTCATGGTCAAAGGTTGACAAGGTCAAACCAGATATTACCAGCTACTGTGTTCAGAGACTGAAGACAGATGTCGAATACATTTTCCGTGTCATGGCAGTCAATGCCATTGGAACTTCTGAGCCATTAACCTCAGAGGCTGTGATACCAAGCAGTCCTTTTGGTAAGTCTGAAAAAAAGTATGCCTTGCTTTTTACATAGTGTTCCATGTAAATAAATCTTTCATAAAGAAACTTTCAACTGAAAAATATGTTTATTGTTAACATAGATCTGTATATTAAATTTAATTTTATATACAGGTCTATGTTGTTAAGTACCATCTTGAATTTATTTTTATAGTAAAAACCAGCTGTTTTTCAATACAAATAATTTATATTCACAGGCAAACCCAGTGCACCAGAAGGTCCCATTGAAGTCACAGACTTGACAGAAAAATCTGCCATATTGTCATGGAAACGACCCACATCAGATGGAGGCTCGCCACTTACTGGATACGTCATCGAGAGAAAGGACAAGAAACGTCCCGGCTGGGTCAGAGTAGACAAAGTATCACCTGATACGCTGACCTACAAAGCTAACAACATGCTGGAGGGCAATGAGTACACGTACAGGGTCCTGGCTGAGAATGAAGAAGGTCCTAGTCAAGGTCTGGAAACTGCGGAAACCATCAAACCTTCCAAACAAGCAGGTAGGTTACTTTGTATAAGATTAACACTAGAAGATGGTTATGGTTACAACTAACACAATTCACAGATTTTCAAAGGTTTTCCTGATTTTTATGCCACATCTACAAAAGAAGGGGGGCATATAATGGTTGGATCTGTTCATCTGTCCATTCCTCCGCCTGTCCAAAATGGTGTGAGATGGACATATTCTTGCTTTGTCTTTTATTTGTAATAAATATATCATGAAACATCACAGAAATCGTTAAAAACCCAATTTCAAAATTTCAAAAGTTTGCAGCCCTGCAAAATTACTTTTATTTCAAATGTTCAAGAAGATTAGACAAAATAAGTTTACTACATAGCCTTGAAATTGAAAGCTGCAAAGGTTCTTACTTTGTACAGGCATTTTAAATGAAATGGTGACTATAAGGCTCAAATAAACTTGTACTTATAACTTTTCTTTTTCATTATGGCACTGATATTTTCATTGTATTAAAAATTATTTCAGCCATTCCTGAATCACCAAGAGGCCCAATCAAAATCTCCAATGTGACACCCACATCATGTGACCTTTCATGGAAGTCACCTGACCAAGATGGTGGTGCTCCTATCTCAGAGTATGTAATAGAATCCTCTACAGATGGAGAAAACTGGGTTCCGATGGGAACAGTAGATAAATTCACAACAAATTTCAAGGTCAAGGACATGGAAGAAGGTCAACAATATACCTTCCGTGTTTCTGCTGTCAACAAAGTAGGACCAAGCAGACCTCTGATGTCTGATCTTGTCAAGGCTGAAAAGACGGCCTCACCACCTGATGCTCCTGAAGGTCCTATAGAGGTCAAGGACATCAACAAAGACTCCATGACATTGTCATGGCAATCACCAAAATCAGATGGAGGCTCCCCAGTGACAGGATATATCATAGAGAAACGTGAACCATCCAGGAACTTGTGGACCCCAGTCCAAAAGGTCAAAGGTGACTTTACCTCATGCTTGGCTGATAAACTGACAGAAGGAAAAGATTATATCTACCGTGTCACAGCAGAAAACAAATATGGACAGAGTAAACCATTAGAGTCGGACCAGGCTTACAAAGCTAAGAGTCCTTATGGTATGTAACCATTAACATTTTACGTACATGAAAAACTTTACCATGGGAGTGCAATGTTTTTGTTTTCCTTGTCAGACCATTGTTAGTAATTATTTAAAATGAATTTAATTGTTAATACAATTATTTTCTTTATTAAACCTTTGGATTCTGTTAAAATAATCAATTGTCACAACATAGAGTTATTTGTTTATTGTTTCTTCGTATTAAAAGTATTTAAACATGCAGATGAAAGTGACTACAGTTTTAAAAGCAATTTCGTTAATTCTATCATATATTTTTCAACACACTTTTAAAATACATGTATAAAGAAGGATGTGTCTTCTTCTTGTGTTGTTTACAAATATGCCAACAGTTCTCTGAACATCTACAAAAACACCTCAAGTTTTTTTTCATTTTCATTTAACACCTTACTGGGTCTTTTCAGACAAACCTTCTGCTCCTGAGGGGCCAGTAGAAATCACAGACATCACTGACAAATCTGCCACATTGTCATGGCAACCACCCAAATCAGACGGTGGATCACCACTTACTAAGTACATCATTGAAGGACGAGATACCAAGAGATCCATGTTTAAGAAGGTGGGAGAAGTACCAGCTACATCAACAACATTTACTGTCCCTGACCTTTTGGTTGGTAATGAGTACTTGTACCAGATAATAGCTGTAAACAAGGAAGGTCAAAGTTCACCACTGCAGACGACAGAAAAGGTCAAACCTACCAAGAAAATCTGTAAGTTTGATAAAAAAAACATAGAAGTTTTTTAATGATTTTAAATGAAAAAAAAGAAGTGCTTAAGAATGTAATATCTTAACATTTAATGTAGACAAAAATGAATAAGGAAATAGTTTTAACTGGGGTGTAAAAATGTTCAAATTATGACCCATAAAGTTTTGGTCATTATTTTGATCAAATGTACAACAGTATAAACATTGAAAATAAAATGAAAAGATAAAAAGAAGAACAGTTTTTTTCTTTCCAATTTTACAAATTTGTATTTGTTACTTTTTCAAGCACCACCAGATGCCCCAAGCTTTGTCAAGGTCACTAAATCAGGACCAGACTTTGCCAACTTAGAATGGGGAAAACCCAAATCTGACGGAAACTCCAAGGTCACTGCCTATTACATCAGAAAGGCTAAAGGTCAACCAGAAGATTGGATAGAGGTCGCGAAGGTCAAAAGCTTTGACGATCATTATACAGTCGAAGATTTGGAAGATGGTGTTGATCACTTCTTTGCCGTGGCTGCTGAAAATGAGGCTGGTATAGGAGAGCAGACGGTCACTGATAAACCAGTTAAACCAAGCAAACCTAAAGGTAAATACTGAGAAAATTTGTTGGTAGATTTCTTTATTTGTGATTATTAAAAAAACATTATCTCCTTGTTTCTCTCTATTCAAATCAATGGTAAATCGAATCAAATATGATGGTTTGCTTTGTTAACAAAAACCACAAAAAGTTGTATCCACAGACTATATTTTTTTCAAAGTACTTATTTACAATGAAATATCTATTGGTATAACTCTTGGGTCATAAAAAGGGTGTAATTTATGTGCTTATAAGATTGCTGATGTGTTTCAGTATGCTTCTGGCATTTCTTTAAGAAATTCTGGGAAAGGAAAAATATGTTTTATTCCTTCCTGTTAAAGTATTATTCTTGGAATGAATGTTAATTTTCAAATACTTTTAAACAGATTAGATTCCATTTATAAAAAAAATGACAAATAGGAAATTTCTAAACTGTGCTTTACAGCATAGAATTACAAGTACATCTGAATTTTATTTTTAGAAAAACCAGCTACTCCTGAAGCACCATTGGAAGCAACAGTTGTTTCCAAAGACAAGATCAAGTTGTCATGGAAACCAAGTCCCAAAGATGGCGGATCACCAATCACTGCCTACATAGTAGAAAGCCGAGAAGGTTTCCGAGGTAGATATGTCCCTGTTGGTAAAACCGATGGGGAGACGTTCACTATTACAGCAGAGAAGTTGAAGGAAGGTGCTGACTACTACTTCAGAGTCTGTGCAGAGAATTCTGTTGGCCGATCAGACTTCCTAGAAACAAGCAAGGCTACAGTACCAAAGAGTGACTTTGGTGAGTTATAAATCATGTACATTATGATAATGTCTTATGTTTTGGGAACAAATGAAATTTTTATTCGAAGGAAGTGATCTCTTTGTTTTTATAGATGATAGAATATTTTATCTGAAGGACAACTTTGCCACTTGATTGGTCTTTCTGATCTAAGTTTCATTGCAAGGGGTGGTTTTTTTTTATTTGAACGTTGCAAGCCTATATAGACTCTATATGATAAACAGTATTGAAAGAAAATAATCAGAAAATCAAACATGAATTGCACAATTGTAGATGTCAGAACTATATTTTTACATAAAGAAATGGAAATCATTTTAATCCTGTCCTGTTTGTAGATTTTGTACTCAACTTAACGAAATGCATGTGTATAGAATTTAAAGATCGCTTGGTGATGTTCTTTTCCTATTTCAAACATGATTGATTTGATTATAATTGTTTATTTCAGATAAACCCAGTGCTCCTGAAGGTCCATTGGATGTATCTGACCTGACAGAAAACTCAGCCATGTTGTCATGGAAACCACCAAAATCAGATGGAGGCTCCCCTCTTACTGGTTACGTCATCGAAAGACGTGAAGACAAGAAACCAAAATGGACAAAACTGACCAAGGTGTCACCTGACATGACTTCTTTCAAGGTCAATAACATGTTTGTAGGAAATACCTACAACTTCAGAGTGATGGCTGAGAATGAGGAAGGTACCAGTCCACCTCTTGAGACCAAGAAACCAGTTGAACCAGTCAAAACTGTTGGTAAGTTTGAGTTATCCTTTTTGTTGTGCAGTTTTCATGATGTTTTATGTAAACTGATAGAAGATTAGTATACATATTGGATTACTAAATTGTTCAAGGCCTCTGTGCTTCAATCCTTTGTCCTTTTAAACCACATTAAATTCCTAGAAAGAAGTACTGTGGATTCATTTATTTTCGTGGGTATCAATTTTCGTGGTTTACTCAAAAAAGACATTTTGTTGGATTCTTAATTTTGTGGTTTGGTCACATGGCTTGTAAGAATCAATGTGAAAATAACACTTTGTTGGATTCTTATTTTTGTGGTCGGCTGTTACCCTCGAAAACCACGAAAATTGGTACCCCACCAATAATAATGAAACCACAGTATATACATGTAAAACCATTATAGGAAGTTTTGATTTTTTCTGATTTTGTATTTTGAAATGTCATTAGCATCGATATTTTATTTCAGCTGTACCAAGCATACCAAAGGGTCCACTCAAAGTTTCAAACATAACACCCAAGTCATGTGACCTATCATGGAAGTCACCTGACAAAGATGGTGGATCTCCCATCATCGAGTACACCATTGAGACAAGCACAGATGGTGAGACTTGGATCCCATTGGGCAAGGTCGATAAGTTCAGCAACACTTTCAGAGTCAAAGAACTTGAAGATGGTAAAGAGTATATCTTCAGGGTCATTGCAGTCAACAAGGTTGGACCAAGTGAACCTTTGACCTCTGACATCATTAAGGTTGAAAAAGCCCCAACTGTTCCAGACATGCCTGAAGGTCCTATTGAGGTCAAGGATATTCAGAGAGACTCCATGAAGTTGTCATGGCAACCACCAAAATCAGATGGAGGCTCGAAAATTACTGGATACAACGTTGAAAAGCGGGAACCATCAAGAAACCTTTTGACACCAGTACAAAGAGTTGGAGCTGATGTCACCTCCTGTCTGGCTGACAAACTATTGGATGGTAAAGACTACCTGTTTAGAGTGACTGCTGAGAACAAAGTTGGATCTAGCAAACCACTTGAGACACAAACATCTTACAAGGCAAAGAGCCCATATGGTAGGTTTCATAAAAGTTGAAAAATCCACAAAATAATGTGTTGCTATCTATCTATAAATGTTAGCTTAAAAGAAGGATTTTGGCGAGAATTTGCTAATTTTGCCTTGAACTTGTCACTCAATATAAACTTTTTTAAATACAGTATCATATTTTCACATTCTTACAAAAACTTTTGTGCAAGCTTTAAATTCTAAACTACCATTGTTAACATTGAGAGTTTTTCTTTGAATTTTTTATGTTTTTAATTAAAACAATCAAAACGCCACAGTTGGAATTTAATGTTTAGAAATTTGTAGGAAACAATCTATCCAACATTTCTCTTTCAGACAAACCATCAGCACCTGAAGGACCATTAGACATTACAGGGGTCACAGACAAAACAGCTCAGTTGTCATGGAAACCACCCAAACATGATGGTGGCCTTCCTTTGACTGGTTACATCATAGAGAGCAGAGATAACAGAAAATCTGCATGGAGAAAAATAGGGGAAGTCCCTGCCGATAGTACTGTCTTCACTGCTAAAGATCTTGCTGTGGGTACAGAATACCAATTCCAGGTCATTGCTGTTAACAAGGAAGGTCAAAGTTCACCTCTACAGACCAAGGACAAGGTCAAACCTGAAAAAGAAATCAGTAAGTTTTAAATAGTTTTTGTTGAAGTAATTTTCATGATTTTAATGATATTCAGTTATTTCAAAGTGAGCGTAAGAAAAAAAAATATTGATCAATGAAACCTTTAACATTACCCAGCATTTATAATGACCTAATGTCCTTGAGGAACAATCAAGACTTAATGGTTCTCCAGCCATAATGGCATTAGAATGTTTTAGAGTAGGAGCCAAAAAATAAGGTAGATCGGGTAAGAGGAAACAAGACTAAATTTTTATGAGAATTTTGAAAATCTAAAATAGATATGGTACAGATTTTCTTATACACATGTACATGTATATGTGAAACTTTTTTAATATCATGCGACATAAAATATAAGTGAACTTTTTTACCAACCAAATCATTGGGGCCATTCTGTATTATTTTATATTTTCAATATTTTTTAATGGGATACAAGCTTAATGGTTGAAAGAAAAGCAAAGTTTTTAATTTTCAATCAATTCTAATTTTAGCTGTACCTGAAGTACCAAGAGGACCACTGAAAGTTTCAAACAAAGGACCCAAGTCATGTGACCTAGCATGGAAGTCACCTGACCAAGATGGTGGATCTCCCATCACAGATTACGTCATAGAAGCTTCCATTGATGATGAAGATTGGACAACCATCGGCAAAGTTGATAAATTTACAAATAGTTACAAGTTCAAGGACTTAGATGAAGGCAAACAATATGTCTTCCGTGTGTCAGCTGTCAACAAAGCAGGACAAAGCCAACCTTTGATCTCTGAAGCCATTAAGGTAGAAAAATCTGCCTCAGCTCCAGAAAAACCAGAAGGACCTATTGAGGTCAAGGACATTCACAAAGATTCCATGACATTGTCATGGCAACCATCAAAATCAGACGGAGGCTCACCAATTTCTAGATACATCATTGAAAAGAGAGAACCTAACAGAAATCTGTGGACTCCTGTTGCTAAGGTTGGGCCTGACGATACATCATGCCTTGCCGACAAACTTCAGGAGGGCAAGGAGTACATGTTCAGAGTGACGGCTGAGAATAAAGTGGGTCCAAGTAAACCCCTGGAGTCTGACCAGAAATATTTGGCTAAGAGCCCTTATGGTAGGAATATTTATCTGTAAAGGGAGGGGGGCATTGTGACATTTTCCATAACTGTTTTGATATGCTCTTGAATCTTCTCTTAAAAGTCTGTGCTGTAATATGAAAATACTATTAAATTTCTTTTCATTAACTGAGCAATCCTTTGGTTTGAGATTTTCTAAAATTACTTTATTCAATGAATTATGATTGTTGTACATTGGAGGTTTTTTTTAAAAATATTTTCCTCATATAATTGATGTAAAATGATGCTCATGTTTTGTTTGTTTACAACTCTTAAAAAGATTGTCTTCTTAAAAAGCTATGGAAAGAAGCAAAGTTTTAACTTATTATTTTTTTTATTCAGACAAACCATCTGCCCCAGAGGGACCTCTCGAAGCATCAGACCTGACAGAGAAATCTGTTGTGTTGTCATGGAAACCACCCAAGTCAGATGGTGGATCGCCACTCATGAAGTACATTATTGAAGGTAGAGACATGAAGAGATCAACATTCAGAAAGGTGGGAGAGGTACCAGCAGATACGACAGACTTCACTGTGAAAGACCTGATCGTTGGAAATGAATATTTCTACCAAGTCTTTGCTGTCAACAAAGAAGGTCAAAGTTCACCATTAGTGATGAAGGACAAGGTCAAACCTGTCAAAAAAATCAGTCAGTATATTAGTAAGCTATAAAAATCATGGGTTAATTAAGTTTCCAATGTTTAAAAATCATTAACAGAACTTAATCACACAATATAAGTGCAAAATTGATCATGATAAGAAAGTGAAAAAAATATACAAATGTATGACTGTGTTAAAGAAAGGTATTGTATAGTTGGTTATTTTTATTTTCACGATTTGTATCTAAAAGGGGGCTGTTTTATTTAGTCGGTTTTAAATTTTCGTGTTTTCAAAATATTTTCACAAAATAACTTTGAAATATCTGGACTAAAATTTAGCAGTCCTTAGTTTTAGCGATTCATTGGTTTTCTTGATAATATCGAAAATTAGAACCTTGCAAAATTTTCTTGCTATACTGTACTAAAGCTAGAAAATATG
Source organism: Arcuatula senhousia (assembly GCA_963971305.1). Taxonomy (NCBI): domain Eukaryota; kingdom Metazoa; phylum Mollusca; class Bivalvia; order Mytilida; family Mytilidae; genus Arcuatula; species Arcuatula senhousia. The sequence continues at coordinate 2,755,599 of OZ020317.1, read as the reverse complement.
CGAGGCCGTTTTTAAAGAATGAACTATAGGTGGATGATTATCTTTCTACTGATAACAAATCACATTCCGTTTAAATGAATTTTTTTCCTGTAAAAACTTTGCATTTTTGTTGAAAAAAGGGGTGATTTTATATTCATGTAGTATAATTTTTGTTGTTCCTTAATTTTATAAGACTTTATATCATAGACTTATATATCGTGTGTTTTAATTTGTGTGTCTTTGTGTTGGTGGTGAATATAGCCAAAATTAAATTACCACGAAAAAAAAAACACTTATACAGTCATTTGAAAAATTATTTATAGGCAAACCAAGTGAACCTTCCAACCTACAAATTACCAAATCAGGACCCAAGTTTACCGATCTTAAATGGAGCAAACCCAAATCAGACGGCAACTCAAAGGTCACAGCCTATCATGTCAGAATGGCTGAAGGTCAACCTGACAACTGGAAGGACATTGCCAAGGTCAAAAACTATGAGGAACAGTTCACAGTAAAGAACCTCGAGGAAGGCAAGGAGTACTACTTTGCCGTGGCGGCTGAAAACGAAGCTGGAATTGGTAAACAGATTGAAACTGAACAAGCTGTTAAACCAATGAAGCCAAAAGGTACTAACTTTCTATGTTCTCTATATTTTAATGGATAGATGGATGGTTTTCCATAACAAAAGTAATGGAAACTATAGAAGTTTAGTCAGACAACTGTTTTTGTTCCCCTTATTTACATGGGTAAATTGGTGGTTTTCCATACCAAATTTTTGAAAGAAACTGTTCAATTGTAAAAGAGGGTTGTTTTTTATGAATTTATGATATAATGGAGTCCAAATTAAATGTAAAATTTCAAAGTCATTTATATGAAATGCTTAATTTTATTTTGGTAGAACCAGATTTACAAAGCAATTCTAATTGGGGCTAAATAAATTCTATATTTTTTGTAATAATCTCAAATAAGCTAAAGACTTTGGTTAAGCTCATCAAATTTTCTTATTTTAAATTCAAATTAAATTTTCTGATTTTAAGTTACTTCATCATATAACATCAAGAAACATTTTAGCAAATTTTATTTTTGTAGAAAAACCTGCAGCTCCAGAAGGACCACTAGAGGTCTCTGATATCACTAAGGACAAGGTCACATTGTCATGGAAACCAAGTCCTAAAGATGGCGGCTCACCAATCACCGCCTACATCATTGAAAGCCGCGACGGAATCAGAGGCAAATATGTCCCCGCTGGAAAAACTGACGAATGTAAATTTACCGTAGAAAATCTGAAGGAAGGAAAAGATTACTACTTCCGTGTTTGTGCTGAAAACGCAGTGGGACAGTCATTGTTCATTGACACGCCCAAACCAGTCAAACCCAAGAGTCCTGCAGGTATATTTTGGGTTTATTTTATGTAAATAGAAGGTTTTTCTTTGGTTTGGTTACAGCATGATCAGTTGCAGTGGGGTTTTCAATGTGTGGAATAACATTTTAATTTTATTTTTTTTCCAAGGAAGGCAAAAAATGAAGTTTCAAGATATAAAAAGCATATACATGACTAGTTTATCTTTAATTTTGAGTAAGGTTATTAAGAAATGTGAAATAAGATCTGTAGAATTTTTCTTTTATTAAAATATTTAAAAGAGGTGAAATACAAATCTATGAATTTAAATATTTGTTGTAAAAGTTTCTATGAATAATATCCTTTTTTTCTGGCAAATGAAAGAAATCTTTTGGAAACAATAGTTACTAAAACAACAGTTATTCTAAGGTTAAAAAGATCCATCAAGTTCTGATAAAAAGAAAAAAACTACAGTAACTGTCCAAATGACGAACCATTTAACTTGAATTTTTGTATTGCTCAGAAAATTTTTTTCCATGCAAAGCGCAAAAACAAAACATTTAATTTTCAGAATATTTTTTTTTCATCAAAATATTTTTAGGAAAAAACCAAGGCCCTCCCCTTCAAGTTAAATGGTTGGTCCCTAAATATTAAATGAACTATGTTATGATTGTGTGCTGGTTTGTGGTGGTTTTGCTTGTGAACTTTCCCTTTATTTAATTGCTTGGCATTTAGATGTTCCATCTGCACCCGAAGGACCCCTAAACATCACAGACGTTACCCACAAGAGCGTAACGATATCATGGCGCCCTCCTAAGAGCAATGGGGGACTTGAACTGACGGCTTACTATGTTGAAAAACTTGATGTGAAGAAAAAGTCCTGGAAGAAAGTTGAAAAGTTGAAACCTAAAATAAGAACATTCTGTATACAGAATTTAACTGAAGGATCCGAATACTTGTTCCGTGTGTTTGCTGAGAATAAGAAAGGGTTGAGCGAGCCTTTACAATCTACGGAGGCTGTTTTGGTTTGTCGTGATGCAGGTGCTTGGAAAAAACTTATAAATAAGGCTGTTCCAGAGTATCTGTGCTTCTCCAGGGCTGCACTTGGTTCTACTACTACCCTTTTCCAACCATAGAAATAAATTACGAAAATTTGCATACAATATATAGGCAAATATGTTATTACACTCTCCCGTTTTCATTGGAATAATAGTTCTTTAGCCCAACAACAAATGTTAATGAAATTATAAAGTACTGCTCTGTGAAGGAGTGACATGTTTTTTTCTGGAACAGTCTATTCCTGTGTTTATTAATTATGAGAAATGATTTCATTGGTTTTGAGGTTGCTGTGGACCTTTGAATGTTTTTGTGTGAAGTGTTATTGCTTTGTTAAGGATTTCAATTTTTGGGAGAGAGAAAAAAACGCTTTAAACTATTTCTTTAAAAATGAAAAAATAAAGTCTGTGAAAAAGAAAAATATAGCATTATCTTGATAAGTTTTGAAAGAAAAAGTCAAAAAGATAATTTTTCATTAAGAACAGGAGAACTCTAAGTAGGCCAAAAAAGAAACTCAGAATATTTCCAAAATAATAATTGATCTATATTTTGACCCTTAGCTCCACCATCTGCTCCTGTGGGACCAGTTCACTTCACAGTAGTAACAGCAGATTCCGTGACATTTGATTGGTCACCACCAAAACAAGATGGAGGCAGTCCAGTCACAGCCTATAGGATTTTCTATTCTAAGGATGAAGGTGATTGGTCAGAATTGGCCAATGTGGATAAGTTTGACAAAAAGTACACAGCTAAGAACTTGGAACTGGAACATGAATATGTCTTCAGAATCATTGCTGTCAATAAAGTTGGTGAGAGCAAGCCACTTGAGTCTGAACCTGTCAAAACCAAGAAACCAGCAGGTATAACTTGCACAGATTTTGACCAGTCATTGAACATCAGACATTTTTAATGCCATTTTGTATTGTTCTGCATAATATTGTATAGCATAACAAAATGATAATAGGTTGAAAATACTACAGTGTCTCAGACTGTCAGCATAAATATGATAAAATCCTTACTATACCATAACCATAAAAATATTATGCAATTTTTAAAATTTGATTCTAAAGACTTAAAAAATGTATTAAAAAGACTCACTAATTCTCGTTCTGAATGGTATTGGGGGAAAAATATCAGATAAGCATTCATACATTTTTTATTTGTTAATTCTGTCATTTTTTTTATCAGGCAAACCATCCAAACCTGTTGGACCAATCAAAGTCCTTGACATTCAGAGAGATTCTGCCACAATTGAGTGGCAAAAACCAGAAAGTGATGGCGGGATGCCACTTAAGAACTACATCATAGAAATGAGGGAGGCTAAACGTAACATCTGGAAAAAGGTCACGACCCTTGAACCCAGCATCACCAGCTATTGTATACAGAGACTGGCTGAGAATGTGGATTATTACTTCAGAGTATTCGCTGAGAATAAGGTCGGAGTCAGTGAACCCCTGGAGATGGATCAGCCAATCAAGATCAAGAGTCCATATGGTAAGTTTAAAAAAAAAAATCTTTTACATATTATATAAAATCTTCTAAATGATGTTAACACATTTCTTTTCTCTTAATTTTGAACTAAACAGCATAATTTATTTCAAAGGTCAATCAAATCCAACACTTATATAAAAATAATGTAATTTTAGGCAATTGAAGGCAGCATTATTGAATTGATAAATAAAAACAGAAAAAAAATTATCAGCTTGATAAGTACCATCATCTTTTTATTTGAAAACTTTCAGACAAGCCATCAGCACCAGAAGGTCCCCTTGAGATCTCCAATGTCACGATAGACTCTGCAACGTTGTCATGGAAACCACCCAAATCTGACGGAGGATCTCCATTGACAAAATACATCATAGAATCCAGAGATACAAAACGATCACACTGGTCAAAGGTCACAGAGGTCAAACCAGAAGTCATGACCTTCACTGTTGGAAAACTTCTTCTTAGCAATGAATATGTCTTCCGTGTTTCTGCTGTAAATGCTGAAGGTCAAGGACCACCTTTGACTTCTAACAAATCTGCCAAACCAACAAAGAAACTCAGTAAGTGTAACAAAGTACTATCACTCTGAGTTTTAAAATGTAATTTTTTTTTTATTACTTTAACAATAAAAAGTTGATTTACTAGTAAATAAGTTTATAAATTTTGAATTTGTGTTATATTTTCTTATTACTTTCAAATAAATATATAAAATTTAATATGTATTTAGTAAGAAGTAAATCATGTGAAAAATCAGTGGTGATGCAATTAAAGATGAACTTATTATTTTTTTTCCTAAAGGTGCCCCATCACCACCACAGAAGGTCAAGGTTTCCAAGGTCACCAAGAACTCTGCCCATCTGGAGTGGTCTCCCCCTGTCAGTGACGGAGGATCGAAGATTCGTCGATACACCATCTGGAAGAGAGTAGAAATGACAGATGATTGGGTCAAGGTCACAAATGTAGAGTCTTACAAGACAAACTATACCATCCCTGACCTTGACTTTGATGTGACCTATATGTTTGGGGTCACTGTAGAAAATGATGTGGGTGTCAGTGAAAGAGCAGAAACAGAAACAGGAACAAAGATTCAGAAACCATTGGGTAAGGCTGTAGTGAAATGAAAAATAATGACTTACAAAAAAATGTATTAAGTCTATCAACTAACAAGTTAAGTGAATTGCAAAAATGACAGAAAAGGCATATCAACTTACAACTAAATACAATATACAATGGATAGGGAGGGACCATTTGATTTTTAGAGAGGTTGGGGGGCTATGGTGAAATTTGAACAGGAACAAAGATACAGAAACCGTTGGGTAAAGTCTTAGTGAATTGAAAAAAAAGGATTAATTAAGACTATCAACCAGCAACTTAAACAATATACAATTATTAGGGAGCGGCCATTTGATTTTTAGGGAGGGGGGGGCTGTGGTGAAATTTGATATAAAAAGGCAGGATTGCAAAAAAAACAGATACTAAAATATATATTTTACCTGTTTATGAAAAAAAAATGTTATGCACTTAAGTTTTAAAGTTGAAAATATTATGAGCATCTTTATCTCTTTCCATCACTAATTATGTTACATTTTTTGATTTATAGAAGTTCCATCTGCACCCATTGGTCCATTAGAAGTGTCAGAAATCAACAAAACAAAAGCCAAGTTGTCATGGCAACCCAGTGAACAAGATGGCGGATCTTCAATAACTGGATACATCATACAAACTCGTGAAGGATTAAGATCTTCTTACAAGGAGGCTGGAAAAACCAAGCCAAATGTCAGGAACTTTGACCTAACTGGACTTAAGGAAGGACAAGAGTATTATGTACAGATCCGAGCTGTCAATGACGTCGGCCCATCAGAACCACTGAATACTGAAGCTTCCTTCACTGCGAAGAGTCCATACTGTAAGTCTGTGATCTAGAACTTGTCTGAACCTATCCCAATGTCAAAATGTATTTGCCACCTGAAGCCTTTATTAGGGACAACTTCCGTTTGTTAAAAAAACAACCTACCTTGAATTTCCTTGAAATGACCAGTATCTTCATTTAAAATATTCTTTTAAACAAACCATCTTAAAAAGAAAAATTGTAATCTAAGGGAGATACCATACAGGAGCCAAATATTTATCTAGAGAAGCAGTATTTCATTTTGTCTAATACAGCTGTTTTTTTTCAAAAAAAATTCTGATTTTTTAATTTTATATTTATTTCCAATGTAAAATTTGTAGTTAGATAGCTCTTGTTTTCCCATCAAGACATAGGTCTTCCTTGACCTAAAAGATTTTACGGTTTCTTTTCCAGCTGTTCCATCTCCTCCAAAGAATTTCAATGTCAAGGACACAACCTCTACCACAGTGACCTTGACCTGGAAGGAACCTGAATCAGATGGAGGTCTACCTATCAAGGTTTATATCCTTGAGAGGAAGGAGAAGAAATTTGGATCTTGGGTCAAAGAGAGAAAGATTAGATCGCCCTCTACAGAATTCACGGTAGAAGGTTTACGTGACGGAATCGTCTATTTCTTTAGACTAGCAGCTGAAAATGATGAGGGATGCAGTAAATTTGTAGAAACATCACATGCAACAGTGCTTACCAAAGCACCAAGTAAGTTGTCATTTATGGAGCAGCTTTGAAATGTGTCCTTTAAATCAAATATAATGTTCAGTTTGAAACAAAACAACTTTAAAAAGTCAACTTTTCTATCCAAAGAGTTTGAAATACAAATGACAACAAAGTTCCAGACAATAAATTTTGCTACGCCTGACGCGCGTTTCGTCTATTCAAGACTCATCAGAGGCGCTCTACCAAAAATATTGAAAACGCCAAACACTGTATGAATATGAAGAGCATAGAACAGTATAACCAAAAATACCAAACTGGGGAACCAAATAATTACTAAGATATTCAACCTATGTCTGGGGTAGGAAGTAATAGGTGATTGATAGCTATTGTTATGGGAATTGTTTTGCTGATTAATTCTAATTCAATAGGGTAGATACTATAAAGTTAAACTCCAGTTTGTAAAACAGCCAAACTCTGAACATCCTGGTTTTGCAATATAATTCAATTTAACAGCTGCCCCAAAAGTACACATTGAAAAGTATGTGCCCATAAATAGAAGCAAAGGGTAAATAGTGTACTCACTGACATTCAATGACTATATTCTTAACTTCAATCATATGCAATAGACAATTTGCAAAATAGTTAATTAAGTTCTTTTGCATTGGATAATTTGCAAAATTCTTGACAGTTCTTATGCAGTGGTTATTTTGTTCTTGACAGCTGCCCCAGAAGTACCCCTTGGTCCTATCAGATTCTCCAACATCTTGGAGACGGGTGTAACTCTGGAATGGAACCCTCCCAGGAAGGACGGTGGTGCCCCTATCACCAGCTACAGGGTTGAGCTAACAATCGACAGCAAGATCTGGACAGAGGTCACAATCTGTGATGGACAGACAACAAAGGTCAAGGCCATTGACCTGACAACAGGACAGACATACAAGTTCAGAGTGTTTGCTGTTAACAAAGTTGGGGATAGTAAACCTTTAGAATCAGGGGCTGTAACTCCTGAAAAACCTACAGGTAAAGAGAATTTGGAAAATAAAAGTTTTATAGTTGTTTAAAAGATTGCAGGATATAAGTCAAGGAAGTTAAACCATTTTAGGTACCAATTACACTATTTTTTCACTTTATTTGTTCTATGAAATGGTATAAGTAATGAAGAGTTGAACTTCTATAATGAAAATTAAATGTGTTCCTTTATCTTCATAAACAGGTCCACCAACTGCCCCAACCCATCCATTCATTGGTAAGATATTGTCACGTGACTCTGTGGAGTTGTCATGGCAACCACCAGAAGAAGATGGAGGATCCCCAATCACAAGCTATGTCATTGAGAAGCGAGACACTCAAAGATCTACCTGGTCTCGTGTAGATAAGACAGATGGCAGCACTGTGAAGATTGTAGCCAAGAGTTTGGACGTAGGACGAGAATTCTATTTCCATGTGGCAGCAGTCAACAAGCATGGACAGAGCGATTGGTTAGATATGCCAAAACCTATCCTCATGAAGAGTCCTTATGGTAAGTTGAAGATGGCTATGTTTAACTTACAGAAAATATGGTTTCTGTCTCTCATTTGTCAGTTCCAAAGGTTTACTTTTGCCCTTTGAAGCAGATTTATAAAATTGTAAGTTGGTTTTTCGCCTATTCTTGTCATAACAGCCACAACAAATTGCAGCAAAATTAATCCAAATGTACTTACTTTCTATAAGAAAGCATGGATAAAGTGAAGATATTCAAAACATTTAAAAGTTCTTTTTAAATTATTTCGAAATTATTTGCTGGATTCAACTTTTTTGTCCGAACTAACTGAAGACATTTCTTTCAATTTTTGTGTGTCTTTTTAACCATCAATAGTTGCAATTAATTGTGTTTCTTTTCATGCTTCCAATTAATCTTGAAGTTGAAATGCTCATTGTCTAAATTGCTGCAGTAATTTACGGTATGTTTTTATTTTATAGACAAACCATCAGCACCAGAAGGACCAATCAAATTCACCGACCTGACAGAAAATTCTGTAACGTTGTCATGGAAACCATCCAAATCAGATGGAGGCACCCCCATTACAAGCTATGCCATAGAGATACGTGAGTCCCGTCGCAGCATGTGGGGCAAGGCAGGCTCAGTGGACGGACAGACAACAAAATTCATGGCTAAGAAATTAGTTATGGATAATGAATACTTGTTCAGGATAATAGCTATCAACGCAGAAGGGGAATCTAAGCCTTTAGAAGGATCTGAATCAGTCATTCCCAAGAAAAAACTCAGTAAGTTTTATGCTTTTATTATAGATAAGATTTAATTCTCAAGAGTTGAAGTTAAATTTTTAGGCTTTGGTCATTTTCTGTATTTTTTATTGATTAGATTTCATTAGAAAAAGACATTGTGTCAAAACTGTTTATCAAAACTGTGATCTAAAAAATATTTTTGCATTAGTTTTTCTTTACATGACTTTATTATCTTATTATTATTACAAGCAAACACATTGTTTAGAATTGATAAGTAGTTTTAACTTAAGAAAAGGTCAATGTCTGTATGTTATTGATAAAATTAGCATTTTAATGATCAATAACATGGAGCATGTTTGTTTGTAGGCGCTCCTGGACCACCCAACAATCTCAGAGTCACCAACATCACAGAGACCGAAATAAACATTGAATGGAGACCCCCAACCAAAGATGGTGGCTCAAGGGTCAAGAAATACCACATCTGTATCAAATCTGATGCCACAGATAACAAGTGGCAACCAGTGGCATCTCTTGACTCCTTCAAGACCTATTTTGCTATTACCAAGCTTAATCCAAAGGAAGAATACTATATTGGTGTCTGTGCTGAAAATGAGGTCGGAAAAGGGGACATGGCAGAAACTGATAGAACCTACTCACCTAAACAACCAATCAGTAAGAGTTTTGTATAATGTACTCACTTAAACAACCAATTGAAAAGAGTTTAATCAAATGATATTCACCTAAATATCCAATCAGTAATTTGTAATAATTTCATGCAAAACAGATATATTTATAGAAATCATATTTGAATGTTAATATTGAGCATTATAAATGTTTCCATAACTTGTTTATTTAGAAGTGCCTTCACCTCCAGTTGGACCACTAGAGTTCAAGGACATTCAAAGGTCATCTGTCACAGTAACCTGGCAACCAAGTTTGGATGATGGCGGCTCCCCCATTACACACTATGTGTTGGAAAAACGAGACAAATCTAAAGTTTCATGGAGCTACTTGGAAAAGGTGAAATCAACATCTACACAATACACGATGACCCATCTGATGGAAAAGACAGAGTATTTTGTCAGAGTGATGGCTGAAAATAAAGCTGGCATGTCAGAACCTTTAGAGGGCCAGGAATCAGTTATACCCAAGAGTCCATACAGTGAGTAATTTTTTCGTTGAATAAACTGCATAAATTTTCCATTTTATTTTTTCTCATCCATAGCTTTGATTAACAAGTTGATTGATTTATGTAAAAAATGTAGTAAATAATTACATGAACGTTAAAGAAATAGATAAGAAAATCAGCTTCAGCAAATCTTGTGTTGTTTGTCATAGACACTCATTGTATGCATCTTTTAACATCTTTTAGATCCCCCAGACCGTCCAGAAGGGCCACTGACTGTATCCAATGTCACTGCCAAATCTGTGGATCTGAGCTGGAAACCACCTAAGAATGATGGTGGCAAACCAATCAAGCGTTACATTGTAGAACAGCGTGATATGAAGCGTAACAACTGGTATCAGGTTGAAACAGTCCGCCCAAATACCCACTCCGTAACTCTTGACAGGTTGGCTGAAGGAAATGACTACATGTTCCGTATCATCGCTGAGAATGAGGAAGGCAAGAGTGAACCGTTAGAGACCACTGAACCAGTAACACCAAGAAAGGCACCAGGTAAGCTCAAGTTATCTCCCTTACTTTCATAATTGCCTGTTGAAATTTAAGCTTTCTTAGAAAGAAAACTTTTGATGAAATAGAAATTGTGAAAAATTTAAGTGTTTTGGAGTTAAGGTAAATAAAGGGGCTTGTGTAGTGGATTTTTTTTTTTAGGGGGGGATGGGGGCAGAGGGGGATTTAGAAGTGTCTGTTAAATAATATTACTTGTAATTGATATAGAATTGACATTAAAGTATTGTTGTCTTGTTTCTATTATATTCAATTCACAAAATAAAAGCAAATTTTTCAACATGTTATGTTCTTACTTCAGTCAAACCAGGAAGCCCTGGAAAGGTCAAGGCCAGTAACATCACACCAGACTCTGTGACCTTGACTTGGGCACCACCAAGCGATGATGGTGGCTCACCAATCAAGAAGTACATCATTGAAGCTAAAGACGGAAGAACTGGAGAATGGAAAGAGGTCGCCACTGCTCCATCAAAGATTACTCAGAAGACTGTCGGTGATTTAGATGAGGGAGTTGATTACATGTTCCGCATCAGTGCTCAAAATGACATAGGTCAAGGTCGTCCAACAAACCTTGATAAATCTGTCAAGCCTATGAAACCACTCGGTAAGTGGGCTAAGTTTAAATTTATAATTAATATTTGTCCCATCTGCAGACTTTAACTTTCAGTTCTTTCTTTTGTAAATAGAAAAAAAATATTTGTAACTATTTTTGGCCTTTTACTATGCATATCAGTTTTAAAGTTTCAAATTGCTTTAATAATGGGTCAGATCAATTTAAATCTTCAACCTTTTTATTGGTCAAACATCAAATTCATGTTAGACACATGGAATGCCTGTCCTGTCAATCTTAGGGATTTACCTATCTTAATATATAGCATTTGCTTCATAAGAACTTGACAACTCTGTAATGCATTTCTCAAGACCTTTCTATTAAATTGTGTAGAAACTGATGCCATTTGTATAAAGCACTATTCTTATTGGACATGAAAAAAATTCAGTTAATATGTTTATTTTTAGAAACACCAGATGCACCAGTTGGACCACTGAAAGCCTACGACGTCAAAAAGGACTCCATTTCATTGTCATGGCAACCACCTAAGTATGACGGAGGAAGTCCACTTACTGGTTACATCATTGAGAAGTTTGACAACAAGGTTGGCGGCTGGACAAGGGCTACTCGTCTGTCACCAGATGTCACTGACTACACTATCAATAATCTGACACGTGGACGACAATACAATTTCAGAGTTTACGCAGAAAACAAAATTGGAGCCAGTGAACCCATAGAGTTACCAGAACCTATCACAGCCAAGAGTGCTATTGGTAAGTACATGGAACTGAACTGACTGAACTCAAAATACTTTAAATTTTATGATCAATTTTAACTTTCAACCTGAAACAAGGATAAAGGGGTAGCTTCTTTAACAAAACTTAACAGACAGCGTAAATGAACGTACAGGGTTTAACATTTAGTATATATGTGCTTTTGAACATTTCTTTTCCTATTAGATGTACCATCCATACCAAAGGATCTTGAGGTCACAGACATCACTGACGACAGTGTAGCATTAGAGTGGTCTCCCCCTGATTCTAATGGTGGCGCTCCAATCATTGGGTACCCAGTTGAGAGGAAGGAACCAGGTCGCTCTCAGTGGATCAGAGTTACCCGTGTGGAACCAGATGTGACTTGGTTCACGGTGAAGAGCTTGCTAGAAGGACGTGGATACATTTTCCGTGTCTTTGCAGAGAACATTGAAGGACTCAGTGAACCTGCTGTCATAGACAAAGCAGCTGTTCCACAAAGACCAATGGGTAATTTTATCAGAAAATTATATCATGCATTTTCTTCAAAATTTTTAATTGTTATGATGATAATTGTGCTTTGATAGCATTGTGGTGTGATTGATAGATACAAAAAGATATTTCTGAAATATAAACTTGAATAAACCCAAAAGCTTTTCTAAATCATGTTCCTTCTTTTAATTTTCTGAAGTGCAAAAATCTGTTAATTGAATGGACAAACAAAATTAAACTGCATCAATGTCCATCAATGCTTATATGAAAATATACTTTTTTGGCCCTACTTACAAAAGGTAAAGGGGCATATTCAAAGTTCACATATATTATACCTGGCCATCTTTTTATCTATCCATCCCATATTTTATGTTTTTTTTATATTCACATTGTCATGTTATAATCTATAATTGTTGATTGTTAATGTAACTGTGTTGTATCTTCAAATCATGCTCTTTCATCTCATAAATGTAAAATTCCACTTGCTCCATGTGGGCTCCTGATTTGGAAAATAAAAATATGTTATGTTATGTTATGTTATTATCTTATTTAGAGTACCAACTATAAACAATTTCTTAATACAAAATGTCAGTTTTCTGTATGATATTTATCTATAAATACTACACTATGTATTAAGATTGAACTATTTTTTTTCATTAAGAATGTCCATCACCACCAGAAAACCTAGAAATTATGACCATTGACAAAGACTCCATTTCCATTCGCTGGAAGAAACCAAAATCAGATGGTGGCGCCATCATCACAGGATACAATATCGAGATGAGAGATGGTAAAAAAGGCAGCTTTACCAAGGTCAAGGACGTTTCTGCAGCCGTTCACATGTACACAGCTAAACACCTAGTGACCGACACAGAGTATACTTTCCGTGTGACAGCGAAGAATTCTGTAGGCATGAGTGAACCTGCTAAGATTAAGGCTATTATACAACCAAAGAGAGTTATAGGTAGGTCATAATAAGTAAATACAACACCATTATTACCATGTTTATGCTTACACAAATTAATTTTAATGCATAATAAAAGATCAAATGAATTAAAACTACATGTGCCAGCGCTATTCCTTCAAATACACTATTTCCAAAATGTTATATAGTTCTATAAAATTGACAAAATTTGAAGTTCCAAAACCAACTTTTTGTAAGTTTTGTTCTCCTTGAAAAAATGCATGATTTAGAAAAACAGCATTAGTTATGAAATAACAATTTGTAATGAATTATTGTAATATCAACTCTTTTTCCAACAGAAAAACCATCCAAACCAAAAGCGCCACTACAAGTCTCTGACATCACTGAGGACCATGTCAAATTGTCATGGCAACCCCCAGAAAAAGATGGTGGATCCAATCTTACTGCCTACATTGTTGAAAAGAGTGAAGCTCAACGTCCAAGATGGCTGCGAGTTGCCAGATTAGCCCCTGACACACTCAACGTGGACATAGATAACCTGATTGAGAACAAAGATTACTATTTCCGTGTCATGGCTGAAAATGAGGCTGGCGTTGGCCCTGCTCTGGAAACAGAAAAGGCTGTTGCACCCAAGAGTAAATATGGTAAGCTTACCAAAGAATATTATTATGTGCTTGTTTTGAAAATTTATATAGCCTTTACCATGAAGTGAAAAAGTCGTTATAACTCTGTGTTTGGTTCAGTGTCTGTTGATCTGGCCCTCAGTTTCAAGATTATAAAAACAGATTTATGTAAAATATAGCATGTCTGTCTATTACAATAGAATAAGTTAGCTTTCCCGGCTTTGTCTTCAATAGCTGAAATGCTTGTCAGAGTTAACAATATTTATTTCAGCACTTTAAAAACAATATTTTTTAAGTAGATTGTATTATGACTTCATGATTCAAACATTTTTGTCATTAATGTTGCAATTAAGCATATAATGATATATTTTATTTATGTTCAGGTCCACCTGGACAACCTCAAGGACCTCTGAAGGTCAAACCATTGACCAAGGACAGCGTGACTTTGGAATGGAAACCTCCCACTACAGATGGTGGCTCCCCCATTACCTCCTACTCCTTGGAGAAGAAGGAGGGTACCAGACACACCTGGTTCCATCAGGCCTCTACACGAGGAAGCGTTACTGACTATACTGTCACAGGGCTCACTGTAGGACGAAGCTACTCCTTCAGAGTATTTGCTGAGAATCGTTATGGCAGGAGTAAACCATTAGAGTCGGACCTAACGGTTGCTCCTAAGAAAGTACAAGGTAAGAATAGATTACCTGTTAGATAATTTTGTCTATCCTTCTTTTATTATTTTATTCCTTTCCAAGCTTGGGGAATAAAGTGACAGGATTGTTAATTCATCTGTCTGTCTGTTACACATCAAAGTATCCACAACTCCTAAACCCTCAGTGAATATTCATAAAACTTTCACATAATATGTGTAACATAATGTAGATTTGCATCTATTATTTAATGTGTCATCTACTTTGGGAGATCGGGCAGAAGATGGTTTATATTCAATATGTATGTAGTGTAAAATCTTGTAAAGCCGAAAATAATAATTTCTTCATATCTGATTTGATGTTGTTTTTTAAAATGAATGAAGACTGTCTCAATAAAGCTTATACATTTGTGTTAGCTTCTATTTTATATCTTATTTATATTAAAATTTTAGAATTACCATCACCACCCACCTATCTAAGGGTGAAGGACGTTACTAAGGACTCTCTGACCTTGACCTGGGAAGCCCCAGAATCTGGACAGAAAGGACTTACTGGTTACCTGATCGAGAAGGGTACTCCTGATAGTGAGCAATGGGACAAAGTGGCTAGGGTACCAGCTCTGATAAAGAGCCATCACATCAGTGATCTACAGGAAGGAGGATCTTACTTATTCCGTGTGTTTGCTGAAAACTCCACGGGACTCAGTAGTCCAGCTGAACTAAAGAAACCAGTGGAACTTAAAGGCAGAAAAGGTATGTGTTTGATAACTTAATTCAAAAGACTCAATTTGTGGTGTAGAAAGTTATTTGGCTAAAATTGAATGTTTTGACAACTTGTAAAATGTACAATTGAAATTTAAAGCTAATTTTTTTGGTAAAATGATTTATGAATAATGAATAAAAAAATGGATTTAAATTGCAGAAATGCAACATGCAAGCAAAGATTTTAATTTCTAATATTTTTATTTTACAGACAAACCAGGTGCACCTCCATATGCCCCAGAAATTCAAGCACTAGGACCTAAATTTGTAGAGTTGTCATGGGAACCACCAGAACATGATGGAGGTTCACCAATAACAGGATACATTCTAGAACGTATGGACGTTGCCGGCCGTACATGGATGCCAATCAACAAAGCACCAATCTCTGACACAAAATTCAAAGCCAATAATCTGTTTGAAGATATTCCGTATCGTGTCAGAGTACGAGCCGTCAACGATGAAGGAATGGGTGACGCATCACCAGAGACAGAGCAGTTCTACTGCAGAGAGCAGAAAGGTAATGTCTGTCTGTCTGTCTGTACGTCATTATTGAGTATTTTACATTTTAAGATGGGATTTAAATTACATTTTGATAAATTGTAGGAAAGTTTGCATGTTTCACATTATAATGCTTGAAATTTTCATTGTAAAATTTAATAAGGTCTTTTTAGTGAAAATACAACATTCAGGTCATTGTACTTCAACTGGCCATTCTAGTATTAAAGATGACTGTTAAAATTAAGAGCTTTCATCTTGAAATTAAATGATATTTTTTATATTTTGTGTTCTCCATTAAAATACTTTGAACTCTCAAGGTATCTTTAAATTATAATACACAGTGCATATTTTATTAAAATGTACATTAAGACCTTGTAATATTTTCTTTGTAGTAATGGAGGCACCTAAATTCACTAAGACAATTGAAGACTTATCAGCTGTAGAAGGAAAGGAAGCCAAGTTTACAGTCGAAGTTACAGGTCTACCAGCACCTAGTGTTAAATGGTTGGTTGCAGTTCCTTTAGTGTGGTTTATAATTTTTCCACTCAAGCTTAAAATTCATTCATTTTACTATTTCAGTTGAGAAATCTGATTACCTTAATCACTTTAACCTAAAGTTGAAAGACCAAATAAACATTATACATCGAAAAAGTTTTAAATTGAAACTTTTAAAGCTGTTGATAGATGTCTATATTGGCTCTTCTGCTTGCCTGTACTTCAGAAAGAGTTACATTTAAACTTTGCATACTGACTTTATCTAGTACCATTAGTTAGAGTATACCATGCAAATATTCTTTAAAGAGTTCACCTTAGTTAGAGTTTTAGATGCAGTCAGGGTGCATAGTTTCAATTTTGTATACATACAAGTTTTCAGGATTCATCATAAATCAGAATAAACATAGACATATTTTATTTAAAACCAATCATGGAGCCCAGTGAGAGGCAGTACAATTATTCATAACAAAATAAAATGAATGAAATAATAATATGCGTTGTTTATCTCCATCATACATTTAATGGGTTTATCTATCATTTATAGGTACAGAAACTATCGTGAAGTCTTCCCTGGTCGTCACTATAGTATAAAGAGTGAAAATGGTGTTCATACATTGATAATCAAAGACTTAGAGGAAGGTGGAGACTCAACCATAGAGTGTGTTGCTAAAAACCGCATGGGAACGGCCAACTGCAAGGCTAGGATGGAAGTTCTAGGTATGTAATAACATTTAAGAAAAATTTGTATTTTTTAACAGTTTGCTAACTTAAAAGAACGATTTTAAAATGAATTTCAATCATATTCAACTTCATTTTCTTAATTATTTACAATAAATCTATATTTGTAGGAAGATATTTTCATGTCCCATCTAGAAAAGAAGGGGCATACAGTGTTTGGGTCCGTCCGTCCCAAACGTTGCAAGATGGGGCATTATAGGTTTTGGACAATATAATTCTTGCTTAATTATTTTTTCATGGTGTATTTCAACTGTATCAATAAATAAAATGCTTCATATAGATAATTTAATTTATATCAATAAAACATTTCAAAATGAAAAAGGCCAAAAAAAAAAAAAACATCTTGTCAAATATATTCTTTCATTTACATGTGTTATCTCTTTTTCAGTCCCACCAAAGATAATTGAAGTCCCTTCACGTTATCTAGACGGAATTTACATCTGCAAAGGGGACATTATCAACCTACGTGTCCAATACCGTGCCAGACCTGCAGCTAAAGTCACATGGTCTGTTGAGGGAAAAACTCTGGAACATAAGAGACGTGTGGACATCAGTGTTACTCAGAGACATTCTACGATAACTATCAGTGACTCTGAGAGAACTGACAGTGGCACTTATAAGATCTTAGTGGAGAACAAACTTGGAAATGACTCGCTGTGTATACCTATCAAAGTTATTGGTAAGTATAGTAGATTGTTAGACTTGCTACGAGTCCCTCTCTAAGTAATATGTTTTGTTAATCATTTTCTAGTTAAGATATTATATTCCACTGGTAAGAAATATCTCTGATTGTTGCGACAACATCTCACATTTCCCTTTGATACTAAATGGCCCTTTAATATAATTTTGAAATTAGAAATTAATACTAGGGTTGCACAATATATCCGTTCCGGATTTGACTCGTCATTTAGACGAGGTCATCAGGGGTCACGGGGAGGAAAAACGACATCATTCAACATGGTACAAAGGGAACAGTATTTTCTATCAACGATTCTTCTGTAATTATTCAACATATGGGTTAAAAATCATTTGCAACTGACAAATAACCAAAAATCAACATTTCCAACCCATAAAAAATCAATCTCGAACGGAAATAAAGAAATTACTTTCTTCGTCCATTAGCATTTTGGAACCAGTTCCTCCTCTTTTGGCTAAATTAGTGACCAATCCCGCAAATGCTCAACGCGTGTATTATAATTTGAAAGGGACTTGTAAAAAGTCTAGTAGATTGTTTATAATCTTTTCTTAATGAATAAAAATTTCAACGACTTTTTGTAACCAGATGGGAACTGTGAGGAACTAAAAAAGTAAGAAATATACACATGATTGCATAAGGTTATGAACAAAAATAATTATACTGCACGCATCTATTTCATGGTACATTGATAACGAAAAAGGGACAAGTTGTAAGTCAGTTATCATGTCTTTTGAATGACTTCATTGGTTATTCTATGAAAACCCACCCCTATCTGACAACATTTATTTTACATTAACAAAGGAATACTGTTGACCAGCATTTATGTTTTCACATTTTTATTTTTCAACAGATCGTCCTGGACCACCAGAAGATAAACCAGTCATAACTGGTACCAACAAGTTTGCCATCAAAATGACATGGAAGGAACCAGAAGACAATGGTGGTGCCCCCATTACAGGTTACATCATAGAGAAATGTGACCTACAAACTGGCGCCTGGCGTCGTGCCGCTACGTCTAAAGCTCCATTCTGTGCTGTAGACTGTCTAGAAGAATTCAAGGAGTACAAGTTCAGAATTCTATCAGAGAACATGATTGGCATCAGTGAACCAGGACCTGAATCAGAGGTTGTCCTCACCAGGGAGCAAGTACCAGATGTAGACTATGAAAACATGTGTAAGTTATCTCCCCTTGAATAAAGGAGAAGCAAAGATGTACCAATGGACAAATGTCCAAATTCTGAAAAGCCCAAGAAAAAAATCATCACTAAAAAAAATCCATATACGAAACAAAAACAAAATTAATGTGAACTTGAGTCAATACAAGAGTAAAGTCAGGATCTTGGCTTTTTTAAACCTTTTTGTGAAGAATTTAGTATATCAATCTTGCACTTTTTTGGGTAAAATGTCAAAAAGATCCCAGGTCAAAGTAGGGTTATTTTCGTTTTTTAACAGAACCATGAGCAGGCTTCAGGAAAAACTTCAAAAACATATTTTTTCACCAACATGACCAACCTAATGTACTTGATATTTGGTATGCAGCATCAGCAAGGGTCCTTTATCATGGGAGTTGATTTCATATCTTTATGTAGATTCTATGTTCTGCTTCACCTTACCTTTGATTACAATTGTGTTTTCTTTTTTTATTTAGATGATGCCAGTTTTAGAGGCGACAATGTTAACCCAGACAGAATCAAGGGAGATGTGCTGGGCAAATACATCATCTGTGAAGAAATTGGACGGTGAAAAAAATTATTAGTTTTACAAATAACATGATAAGATTCCTTGTAAAGTTGTCATGTGCTAGTCATATGAAATATTTTACTGTATTAGAATAATTGTAGGAATATGTAGATTAAATTTTATTATAAAATTGAAAAAGTAGGAAGAACAGATATTTTTAATGTATTTATTTTATACCATGCAATATGAAGTTGCAGAGGGTTAAATAAATTGTTCATTTCATACTTCATTACTACCTTTTTGACGCAACTCTAAAACTCCTTGACCATTTTGTTGGAATCATATTATTTTTTAAGCTTCAAAAACAGCAAGTAGAACGTATTCGGTAAATTTTTATCTTTTTGAAATTATCAACCCTATATCTCATTGTTTACAGTGGTGCCTTTGGAGTTGTACATCGTGCTATTGAAAGATCAACAAACAAAAACTGGGCTGCCAAATTCATACGGTGTAAACCACACGAGAAAGAGATAGTAAGACACGAGATCGACATCATGAACGACCTTCACCACCCTAAACTCTTACAGCTTCACGAAGCCTTCGATCAGACAGGAGAAATGGTCACCATTCTAGAATTGTAAGTGAATTTATGCCAATCATTTGAACATCTGAATTTGAAGTTTTAAAATGGGTCAAGATGCATAAATTAGGCTTGATGGAAAGAATGATTAAATTGTTGTGAATTTGTGTTGACAGTAATTAGTTCTTTTGGTGTATTTCATATGGGAAATGTTTTCATAGAATTTTATTTGGAAAACATTTAAAATGAATTTATTCCCCTTTTAACAGTATTGTTTCAATTATGCTCTATTTTTGATAGCTAGATTTGCATAGGTTTTGTTATTTATCATGCTATCAATTTTGATCAAAGCAGCAATTTTTAGATAGTATTATTTTATTCTATGTTCAAAGCAAACTTTCATAATTACATTTATTTTCCAGGCTAAGTGATTTTATTCTTTGTTTCAAGCAAACTTTCACAATAACATTTATTTCCAGGCTAAGTGGTGGTGAGCTATTTGACCGTTTGGTACAGGCCGACTTTGACTTTACCGAGGCTGATTGTATCACATACATGAGACAAATCTGTGAAGGTGTCAGACACATGCACAGAAATAACATCCTACATCTTGACCTTAAGGTAAAATAAGACACATGCACAGAAATAACATCCTACATCTTGACCTTAAGGTAAAATAAGAGTTATCTCACTTGGCAAAAATAAATTTTATATGAATGTCTTTATAACTAAATTCATTAATTTTAGATCTTCACAAGTTACCATTTTGTTGTCTATAGTGTAAAAAACAGTTTTTAAAAAACATATTTTTACAAAAATTCATCATATCATGGCCAAATATTTTCATAGAAATTGTTGAAGACTCTAAAAAAATTATGACTTTTGATAATGTCCTTACTCTTTGCTCAAAGCACAAGTTAAATTTTGCTTTTTGTATTTATTAAGATGATCTTATAACTGTACAATGAGTGTTTCCAAAATTTGCCTTTCTGTTGTTTTAAAAAAAACATTAAATAAAGTTATCTTATATTTTGTCTGTCTCTTTTCAGCCTGAAAATGTTATGTTTGTCACAAAAGACAGCAGTGACCTTAAGATTATAGACTTTGGCCTCGCCCAGCGACTGGAGGAGGGCAAGGTTGTTAAGGTCCTGTTTGGAACAGCCGAGTTCTGCGCTCCAGAAATCATCAGTTTCGAGCCAGTTTCCTTCTCTACTGACATGTGGGCACTTGGAGTCATGTCATATGTCATGTATGTATATTTCTGTTTTTTGTCAAGAAAAGGGTCTTTCATTGCACTTTAGAATTGGGCTTGAATCATATGTAGTTAATTTTCAATCCAGGGGCCAATTGAAAAACAGCGAGCAGAGACCACTGGTCACATTGAAAGCTGCTGGCTGTTTTCCATTGTGGATGTTTTAAATTAACTTTTATATTGTAGGTTGTGTCACGTACACTTATTCCGCATCTCATTTCTATTCTGACCCACATCGAAATTTCTAAAGGGGCTTGGGTTGGCAACTGATCAAAGGCACTGGTTTAAATTCCACACTATCAATCACTAGTTAATTACCTGTGAGGATGTTAGACAACTGTTTTTTAATTTACAAAAATATGACTTTTAAGCTTGTATGTAATTAGGTTTATCAGTTAACTGCCCAAGGTCAATGGTTTCCACTTGGAACTCTGGTGTACCACACCATTAAAATGACTGATCTGTACAGCTATGTGCTTTAAAATGGAGATAAAACCCCAACATTCACTCAACTCTTAAATAATTTTTATATTGTTTTTTTAATTTTTTGATAATTAAGAGATTTTAAAGATTTCGAAGTTTAAATCTGTGAACTCTTATCATATCTATTTATAGTCTGAGTGGATATTCTCCATTCGCTGGTGAAAATGACATGGAAACATTTGCCAACATCACAGAAGGAGACTACGATTTCCTGGACGAGGTCTGGACAGACATTTCTGAAGACGCTAAAGATTTCATACAGAAACTTATGGTGAAGGACAAGAGCACCCGAATGACAATTGATGAAGCTCTCGCTCATCCTTGGTTGAATGTAAGTTGTATTTTTTATTCGATGTACTGTTTTATTTTTGGTTTGTTTTGTTGTTTTTCCCTTCAATGTTGTGACATAACCTTGATTTACTTTTTAAGTTCCAAAGTTCTTGAATAATTCATTTAGAAATGATTTCTTTTACATTTATTAACTGGGGAAAAATTGGTTGGGAAGCAAGTTTGAATTTGAATTTGAAAAAATATGTTTGATAATCAAATACATATTTGGCTTTTAATTGAAAAAAATCCCTTCAAGTACAAAAATGTACTGTGGATTCATAAATTTTAATTGGGATCAATTTTTGTGGTTTACCCCAAAAAAGGCACTTCATTGAGATTTTAAATTTGTGGTTTGCACATTTTATTAGAAGGAATTAAACAATTTGTTGGATATTTATTTTCGTGGTTTATGGTCACCACCAAAAACCATGAAAATTGGTACCCCAGGAATAATAATGAAATCACAGAATCCAGAACTTTGAGAACATTGTTTGGTGTGCTTTACAACATATCTGTTAACCTCTTATTTGGTTCTTTTTCTTTACTTTTATATTGCTTTTGTTTTTTTTTTGGACTTTTTGGATTTTGCTAAAAAGTAGTAAAAAAATTAGGAGGGGTGGGGGTCATGTCCACACTCGAATGGTATATGATAAAAAAAATTAAATGTAAGGAGGATGAATTCTCATTTTGCTCAACTAGGTATATATGTATACTCAACTTATGGAGTTTGTTTATTTTCCCTTGAATATATGATTTTATGGATTTTTTTTGTCTATTTGAGGTTATACAGCTATGTTTTGTGCTTTCTTCATTTCATCTCTCATTTGTCTTATTTCTTATTCTTTTCTTATTTTTCCACTTTTCTTTTATTATTTTTATAGCTTAATATACTTAATTTTTATTTTTATTATTTAGCATTTCAATTCCCAATTTCAAAATTCTTTTTTTTTTGTTCATTTTTCCTATCTTTGTTTTTTTGTTTAATTCTCTGTTGTGGGTTTTATTTTGTGTATTCCCAATTAAATTATACTTTACTATATACAACTTGTTTTCATTAAGTTAATGATAAAATTACATTATCTTCAGAATTTTTATTAGTATTTTTAAAAGTATTAATTTTTGTGAAAACATATTTTTTTCACTATAATTCACTTTCATTCATTGCCTTGAGTTAATGTTGTTTTTACATAGAGATTTCAAAGCTTAAATAGTGAATTTTAGTTGCCAGTTTATCAGCTAGTCTGTTTAGCCATTAATATGTTGCTCAATGCTGCTTTTTTAGCCAAGAGAACTTAAAGAGGAGACTAAGGCACTTCAAAGAGTGAGTATATTGTTTGGAATAAGACATCAAAGCATATCTTCTAAAACTAAGGGAGACGATTCTGAAATACTGTGGATTAATTTATCGTGGGTACCAGTTTTTGTGGTTTGACGAAAAAAGATCATTTCCTGGAACCTTGAATTCATGGTTCTGCTGAAGTCTGAAGCATATAGATCAATGTTAATTTTCATTTTGGTGGGGAATCAAATTTGGTTGAACAAGGCCATCCACGAAAAACAATGAAAATTGATACCCCACAAGTAATTATGATACCACAGTAGTCATTCCTAAACTTAGTTTTACTATCATAAATGAAGTTTTGTAATATATCTGGTAAGATTTCAGTTAAGATTTTCAAAATGATTATTTTGATAAAGTCGTATTTTATAGAGATTTGATTAACTTAAATTCAAATAATTAATTTGTGAATTTTAGAAGATATTTTATGACTTTAATGCATGTTTATATTGTATACACATAAGGCTGTCTTGGTGTATATCTATAAGTCATAAAAAATGTTTTGAAATATATAAATCTCTTTAGAGATAGAATTGGAAAGATTTTATAGACTTTATATTGAAATTAAAAGCAAAGAAAAAATATTTATAAGAAAATAAACATATGAGCTTATTTCTTAGAGTAAAAAATAAATAACATAATTGAGACAATTGTGCTATAATAAATAATACATATAATAAAAAAATCAATTACATCATTGCTGCAGATTAATATAATTATTTTTTTTTGTACTTAAAAAAAACTTCTCATATTTAAATTTATTTATTTATTTTTTATTTCCAGGGAGCCGCAGAAAAGAAATTAAGTGGCAAAAAACTGTCAACATTACATCATAAAGATTATCGTGACAAACACAGACACAAGGAAGATGACCTTGACCTTCTACCGATCGGTAAAATCTCTCGTGACAGCGCCATCTTCAGGAAGGAAGGAGATGAGGGAGTTTTTGCCAGAAGTTTGACGCTCGGTAAGACAACATCAAGTTGAGGTCCTAAATTTAATTTGTAATAGTTATTGGTTTGCTAGCTTTTCATTTTTGGTACCAATTATTATACTTCTGGGTTGAAAGTAGGGGTATGGATAGATAAGGACGTCTACCCATCCTCCTATTAGACCTTAAGGTACTTATTTCTTATCTGGATCTCCTTCTAGATTTTCATTACAATTTCACATAATGTTTGCGACAATTTGATTTGACTGAATTTTAGAAGGGTGGCTGTTTACATTGATAAAATTGTACAATAGCAACTATCAACTTAAATAAAGTGCAAATGCTATGTAAAAATGTCTAAAAGAAAAGAAATTACATCAAACGCAAATGCCAGGCAAGCATCTCTTTAGAAAAAAGTTGTTTAATGATTTCAGAAATTTGTTTTATGGTGCTATTTATACTCTTCTTTTCTAGAAATGCCACCACACGGCCCAGTAGTCCAAGAGCCACTGGAAGATGTAGCTGGCTATGAAGGTGCCCGCACTGAGCTGACTTGTAAAATCACAGGCAAGCCAACACCTACGATTTCCTGGGTACACAACGGTGATGACATCACTGAAGACAGGAAATACCACATGGTCTACAAAGATAATTACGCCTCCTTGTTAATAAACGACCTTGAAGTAGAGGATGCTGGGAAATATCGCTGTAAAGCTGTTAATGAGTTTGGTGATGTTTCTACAACAGGAAAACTAACTGTTGACGGTATGATTAATATCATTTGTATACTGTTTACAAGCAAGTTTGCATTTTTCTACTTAAAATAGCTTTTTTATTCCCCACTTTCAAAGTAGAGCCTATAGTGTTTGGCTCTGTCTGTCCATCCAAGATGAGGTTCACCTCTAGGTTTAAACTGATTTACCATGTAGCTAGATAGGGCATTGCACATTTTATTTTTGTCTAGTATAAAGTAGTCACAAATATTAGTTGTTTGCGTACATTTTATTTTGCCATCAAGTTCACTTATTTAAGCAGGATTGGGGGTAAAGGGATTAATTGTTATTTTGATTATATAAACTTATGAGTTTTAAGTATAAAACACAACAAAAACTTGATAAATTGAATTACTTGAATTTATGTTGATAAAATTTTATTACAGAAAGAAAACACAGACGCAGGAAGAAGAAACTTGCTGAAGATGCTCTTGCTAAAGCACAGTAAGTATTTCTTACATTTTGTATGATTCTATATTGCCATGGTATGATAGAAAGATAATTTGACACTACAGTAGTAGCAACTGTAAATATGGCTGGCCCAGGTATGTGAGTCAGACATATAATGTAGTTTTACCCTTGTCCACCAGTTGTCTGTAACACTTGAGTAAAGGTCCATATCTTGGGTACTACATGTTAGGTGTTTCAAGTACAGGCAGGCCATCTGTGGCTCATAGTCACATTTTCTAGTAATTCTTATAATTTTCCATACATACGAAGAAAGATTGCCTCTGTAGTAACTATTTTACAACATAAATCATTCTTTCATGCCATTTTCCCCTTCCTTTGTCTATTCCATTTTAAGATGAAAATCATATGAGGATTTTAATTCTAAATGTTCTATTTTTAGATATGCTAAACGTGACTATGACACTGGACTACAAGATAACAATGTACCACCATTGTTCACACTGCCGCTGATCGACCAAGTCAAGAGAGTCGGTGAAACACTAGAACTCACTGTAACAGGTAACTATAGAAGCTTAAGTAAAAGATGGAGAAAGGGCATTCTCAGAAAAAGTTTGAGGATGGGGTGTGCAGATCTTTTTTTAGAACACCCACCAAATAAATAGATATTCTATTAAAAAAAATAGTATTTAATCTTAATAATGATCGTTAAAAAACAGGTACCTTAATTAATAATGATCATGGAAAAATATTCTTATCCCAAAATATAGAATAAAAAAAACACTATTTACATAGTAAATGTTAGAAAACCTACAGAATTTATTGAACATAGAGATATGGTTATTTATGGGTGTGGCTCATAGATTTTCTTGCCTAGGTATTCTTGAGACTATTTTTAGAAAAGAAAATATAATATTGACTTACAATTTCTATTTATAGATCCATGCCAATCAAGTACAAAGGTCAATAACCAAATCTTTCTATTTATAGTAACATGCAGACCAGAACCTGAGGTAACCTGGTACCACAATGGTAAACTGATCAAATCCTCAGACCGCTACGACCTTGAGCACATGAAGGGTGTGTACCGTCTGATCATCCACGAGGTGGCAACACAGGATGCCGGCCAGTGGAAGTGTGAAGCTGTAAATGCCTATGGTAGCACCATGTGCTCTTGTGATGTTAAAGTCGTTGGTAAGTCATACAAAATAATATGAGGTAGGCATTGCCTAAATGCGAGCACAGCAAAAATATAAGATGTCAAAAAACAGCTTAATTGTATTTTTACATGCCTTTTGAGTTGAAGAAGGCTACCTCCTATACATGAAACATCAAAGATGGATCCTCTTTTTGACCCTCATATGACGGAGTTCCACGCCTCAATTGAAGAATAAAATCGTTTAGAATTCAGAATATAAGATCTAGAGGACCCCACTCCCGTAAAGACGTGGACACTTATGATGCAAATGTTAATTGTTTTGATCGTAGTTATTTTTACTTTAATCAGTTCATTTTCTAGAACGTTCAGTTTGGGACTAGGTATTTGGTGCGAATGAGCGTAAAAAAAAGAAAACGTAAAAAAATGAATAAAACATATAAGAATAAGATATAATGAAAACAACAATTTAAGTTATTTACATGTATCAGTAAAGTTAGTATGAATCAGATGGAAGAAAATCATGGTGTCATCAACATAATTTAACAACTTTTTTAAAAAATAAAAAGAAAAAAAATTCCTTATAATACTATGGTCCAATGTGAATGCTATCTTATGGTTGGTGGTTAAATTACATCAATGAGCAAAAGAGAATTTATATAAACATTTTATTTAAAGAATTTAAGATCTCTTGTTTTTTGTGTAAGTTGAAAACTTAGTCTATTTCGGGGGAAACTATGGATTTAACAAAATGAAAACACTCAAGAAAAAGATATGATTAAGGAAATAGAGAAAATGTGGATTACTAAAAAGATTTTTTCAGAATTTTGCTAACATGTTACTTTTATTACACAGAAACCATCCCCGAGGGAGCATTACCACCCAAGTTCATCAGAGGATTGGAAGATACCACCATTGTAGAGGGCAGCTCTGTCAGACTAGAGGTCAAGGTCAAGGGATTCCCTGAGCCAGAAATAGAATGGTACAAGGAGAGAAGACCTTTGTTCTCTGGCAGACATTTCAAGGTCACTGTTGAAGGTGACCTTCACATTCTGACCATCAATGATGCCTACCATCAGGACACGGGCAGATACATGTGTCGTGCTGTCAATGTGGTGGGAGCTGCAACAACTGAGGCCCATCTTAGGGTTCAAGGTAATGTATTCAAATGCAGGAATCTTAGATATCAACTGTTTCTTCTTTTGTGTATTCATAAAATCAGACTTTTTCGCTGAGGTAAATTTTTGCTGTAACTGTATCATACAATGTGTAAAATTGTGGATTTTTATTTTTATGTTTGTGAATGTGCATTTCTTCCTTTTGGTGGATATTTTCTCAGGATTTACTAAGGTCATCAAAGATTTTCATGTACTGAAATTTTGTTGAAAATTTTCTTTGGGGTTATGGTCTACGCAACTGGCATCATGCCGTTTGACCCTGACCCCAATTTCATGGTTCAGTGACTCTGTGAACTTAGATGTTTTTTCGGGCCGAAAATCCCTTTGTAAGACTTGTGGAAAATGAATTCCAAGAAAAGTATAATAGCTAGGCATCTGATATTTTGTATACAGCCAGTTGGGGTTATGGTCTACGCAACTGGCACCATGCCGTTTGACCCTGACCCCAAATTCATGGTTCAGTGACTCTGTGAACTTAGATGTTTTTGGGGCCCAAAAACCCCTTTATAAGACTTTTGTGGAAAATGAATTAAGTGAAAAGTGTAATAGCTAAGCATCTGATATTTGGTATACAGACAGTTGGGGTTATGGTCTATTCAACTGGCACCATGTCGTTTGACCCTGACCCAAATTTCATGGTTCAGTGACTCTGTGGACTTGGATGATTTTTGGGGCCAAAAAAACCTCTTTGTAAGACTTTTGTGGAAAATGAATTAAGTGAAAAAGTATAATAGCTAGGTATCTGATATCTGGTATACAGACACCTGGAGTTATGGTCTATGCAACTGGCACCATGTCCTGCGACCTTGACACAATTTTCATGGTTCAGTGACTCTGTGGACTTAGATGATTTTTGGGGCAATTAAAACTTTGTTGGAAAATAAATGAAGTTAAAAGTATAATAGCTAAGCATCTGATATTTGATAAACAGACATTTGGGGTTTTGGTCTACACAACTGACACCATGTTATGTGACCTGACCCCATTTTCAAGGTTCAGTGACTTTGTGAATGTAGATGATTTTTGGGTGGAAAATGAGTTAAGTGAAAAGTATAATATTATAGCTAGGCATCTGATATTTGGGTATTATGGTATACACAACTGATGTCACCATGTTATGTGACCTTGACCCCATTTTCATGGTTGAATGACTTAGTGAATGTTGGTCTTTTTTAATTGTTTCTCAATGACTATGGTATCTAGAACACACTTCAAACATTTTTGTGATGGTTAAATGGAATTCTGTCATCTGTCACATGATCTTGACCTTAACTTTTCTGAATGCCCAGCTAGACCTTAAATGTGTTCTGTGATGGTGCCGACAGGCGAGACATACTTTAGTGTCAACTCTTGTTGGAATAAAACATTTGTAAAACTCTTTGGATAAAAAAATTTTGAAATGATTTAAAAAAAAATTCCTATGAACTTTTACAGTTCCAACCAAGGAAGATGAAGTTGATTCCTTCCCATCACCAGCAACATTCCAACCAATCAGACCAACCACAGCTGAAACCATGGAAACACCAATCAGAAGATTCAAAATTGAGACTCCGCCCAGCTTTACGACCAGACTCAAAGACAGGACAGTAGCCATTGGAAAGACAGTGGCTTTCTCATGTACCGTGACGGGCATTCCTAATCCAAAGATCACATGGTACAGAGATGGACGAGATGTGACCACAGAATCTCGCTACAGTATTAGGGTAAGTGCATAACAATCTTGAAAATTATCTTCAAATATGTTAAATACATAAATTTAAGTTAAGAAATCTTATTTTTCTTCTCTTTTTAGAAATATTTTAAATTTTTACCATCTAAGTGCTATAGTCTTAAATATTAGTGTTACATAGACAAAATAAATGATACTCATCTCCCTTTTTTACAGAACAAATATGGACTGTTGTCATTGGAAATCTTTGAAGTCACAGAAAGAGACATGGGAACATTCACCTGTAAAGCTGTTAATAGCGAAGGAGAAGCTTCAATTTCTGCCTCCCTAGAAGTAATAGGTTAGTATCAGTTGAGGGCAGTCTGAGGGTGATAGTCAGATGTTAAGGAGAAGCTTCAATTTCTGCCTCCCTAGAAGTAATAGGATTGTATCAGTTGAGGGTATTCTGAGGGTGATAGTCAGATGTTAAGGAGAAGCTTCAATTTCTGCCTCCCTAGAATTAATAGGTTAGTATCAGTTGAGGGTATTCTGAGGGTGATAGTCAGATGTTAAGGAGAAGCTTCAATTTCTGCCTCCCTAGAAGTAATAGGATTGTATCAGTTGAGGGTATTCTGAGGGTGATAGTCAGATGTTAAGGAGAAGCTTCAATTTCTGCCTCCCTAGAATTAATAGGTTAGTATCAGTTGAGGGTGTTCTGAGGATGATAGTCAAATCCAACATTCAAACTTCTGAGACCCTTATTATCAGTTAACAATATTCTGAGGATGAAAGTCAGTTGTGAAACAAAAAATTAAGTCAGGCAACAAGGGACTTGAAAATGTTTTTTCTTGAAAGAATAGTGATATGATTTTATATTGAGTACTGAAAATAAAATATGAACAGATAGTCAAATCTAGGATATGGGGACATAGAAATGTTAAAAAAATAAGATGTAGGGACCTTGGAATTTCATGCTGTTCTTGCAAGATTATCAATAATTAATATGTTTATAAGTGTTTGCTTCTTGTTCATGAACTATTGAAATATCTACATTGTTTTATTTCACTTTTAGCTGCAGAGAAGGAAATTAGTCGAGAACCAGCCACTAAGAGACCAGAATTTGTAGAACCTCTCCGTGACATCGTCCTCACTGCTGGAGAAGAGGTCACATTCAGCTGTAAAGCTGTGGGCAAACCAATGCCTACATTCAAATGGTAGGTTTAATACTGAAAGCTCAAGAGAATATTGTTTGGTTTAGTGGATGGCCAAGTGGTCTTTAGATGTTGGTCTTGATCCCACACAGATGATCACTTCTCAGGTAGTAGATAGAGTCATGGTTGGTAATTTACAGAAAATGTGAATGCACATATTTTGCCAACATTAAATTGGAATTTCGCATAGGGATGAAAAATCTTAATTTTTAGGAAATGTAACAAACATTCTATAAAGTTGTAATATGTTTTAGTTATGTCTTTTTGATACTAATAAGATTTTGTCAATAAATTAATGCTGAGTTATTGAAGTAAACATTTGGTAAACATTGAATTTTGTTGAAACATATTTGACCATAAATGTTTATGTCTTTTATTAACAGGCAGAAGGATGGTTCTACTGTAACAGACTCCAGACGTACCTTCATCAGCTCAGACAGTGATGGCGGGGCAGAGCTGGTTATCAGAAGCGCTCGAGTCAGTGACTCGGGACTCTATACATGTGTAGCCCAGAACTCATACGGACATACCAGATGTCTAGCTAGCCTCAGGGTCAAAGGTCAGTTATTGGAATGATTTAACCACCAATGTGGCCCTTTTTGTTTTTACACCAACCATAAGATAGCATTCATATTGAACCACAGTCTTTTAATTAAAAAGTTGTTAGAATTTTGATGTAACCACCTATTGGACCATTCAAATGTATCAAAGCTTCAAAACAGGAATAAAAGAAACTTCAAAATTGTTGAATTACTACCATACAAAAATGTACAAGGTTTCTTCTGTGTAATAAACATGTTTCTTTTAATATTGTTATATTAAAAACGAAAGAATATGGAATATGTGCCAAAAAGACACGATCCACATATTTAAATGATTTTAATAAATGTACAAAAGCAAAATTTCACTGCATGGTTTAAGCAACCATTTTAATTCTTTACTTTACTTTTCAACAAATGAATAGTTTATATGCAGCTTCAAATATTTATATATAAATTTTATTCTGAAAATCTTTCAAATATAGCTACATTTTTACTTATTTTTTACCCACTGAGTTCTAAATCAGAGTTCTAGCCCAATTTGTAATTATAGTACTGGTACCTTATATCTTTACAAATCTTAAATATTCTCCAATGTTTTTACAGCACGCTCCAAATCCAAGTCACCACCATCGACTCCAACATATTCTGAAGAAGATGAATTCTCCATGGCTTCTAGACTGGAAAAAGACAGAAAGAAACCAGTGGATATCCCAGGTGGTCGCCCTCCTCACTTCACTATTGCCTTACCCAAGGTTATTGAACTTGATGAAGGAGACAAGTTACATCTAGACTGCACTGTAGAGGGATACCCTAAACCTTTCTGTGAGTTTCTTTATACTAATATTTGAGCCTCTGGACCCCAATTTGGTGGCAAATCTCTTTGAACTTTTAATATTTCCCTTTGATCTTTAGTTTTTATGGCAAATCTCATGCGAATGGCTTATTAAAACTTGACAGCCTTGGCCATTGAGAATTTCCTCAAATTCATATAGGAAGTCTTAAAAGAAAATTAGAGTTGAGGAAATCCTCAAATTTGATATACATGTATATTTTATGAAACCAGACCCTGAAACCTCAACCATTAATTTAAAATAACTGATTTCAGTATTGACATGCTTATTTACAGTGACATGGCATAAAGGAGTGCGAGACCTGAAATATGACTACAGACACAAAGCCTCGTCCTTTCAGGGAAATCACACGCTTCAATTACATGAAGTCATGCAATCAGACTCTGGTGAATACACAGCCCGTGCATCTAACGCTCTCGGAGTGACGGAGGCCAAATGTATGGTCCGTGTCAACAGAAAGTCCAAATTCAGGGAGGAAGTCCCAACTGACGAGGCTCTCAGAGCAGCTGGTGAGTTACTTCCCTTGGTTAAAATTACAATTTATTTTTATGCCTTCATTATGAAAATTAAGCAGTATATTGTTTTACCCTTGGTTTTTTATGATTTTGTTTATTTTGCTTTGCTAAAAGTTTGATTTTTTTTTTGTCTTAAAAGCTTAATCTTTATCCTCTTTTTCTGCTAATTTGTGAGAATTTCATATTATTGGTAATCCACCTCAAATCATTTAATTCATTAACCTTAGTTTTTGGATTTTATACATTTCTAAGTACATCTTGAACTTTCGTTTTCATTGTTTAGTCATTCATACTTATCTTATCTGAATTTTCTGCCAGCCGATATTCCATGCATGTGTTTCTTCCTTTACACATAAGTATCTTCCAAGTTAAGATAATTATGTTATTTTTGCAGGCAAGTTCCATGAATCAAAGGGATTTGGTACATACATTTTCTTCATATTTGCATGCGTAGAATAATTTATTTATTTACAGTAATAGGGTAGTTTAAAAAATGATCAATGCTGCTCTTGTTTAGGAAAAAATAGAGTTTAATGACATTTTTTTCAGTAAAGGACACATTTAGATCCATGCATGAGCAAGAAAAAACTATAGTTTAGAAATGGGCACAAAAAGCACAATATATTTATATTAGCACATCTATAGTTATTTATGATAGCACAATATAAAATAAGGTAGAGTAGGAAAAAAATCTTAGAAATCCAAGATGCTAATTCTTATTATTTGAACATATTTTATTCAATTAAGAAAGGGATTGGATAGCAGGTCATAGGCATATAAATATTCTCTCCTACCAATTATTTATGAGATTGAATAGCTTTTTGTTTACCTTTTTCCTTTCATAGATTTAATCAATGAAAAAAAATATCAGATATTTTTATATCTAAATAACATACATCTACTTTTTTCATTTTTGTAACTACTTTATCAAATTAATATAACCCACCTAATGGAACCCATGGAAAAGGGATTGTTGGGTTTAATATGGACAACATATTATAAACAGGGAAATAACTCTCAGAATGATTTTGAAAGGGGAAATAACTCTGTATTCTTACGGTTAAGTGACCACCAGTTAGCTATAGAAACTGGGAGATATAAGAAAATACAAAGAGAAGATAGAATTTGCAAAATTTGCAATGCGATTGAAGATGAGAGTCACTATCTTTTTAGTTGTAAAATTAACCAAAATTGCAGGAAAATTTATTTCGATAAAATTAATATTGATTCTTCTTCACAAAACGAAATAAAGCTAAATTTAATCTTAAACCCAAATAATAGTCTAGAAGTGAAATTTCTGGGATCCTTTTTAAAACAGTCAATGACACTGAGGACAGGAGACACTTAAGTTTCATTGTACATGCTAATATTATTTGTTGTAGTTTTGTCAACCTATTGTTTGTAGCCTTTGGCCCATCATTGGGCGTAACTTGTGCTAATAAATTTGATTGATAAATTTGATTTATTTTTCAGCACCCTTCTTCATCAAACACCTTCCTGCCTCAATGGACGTGATGGAAGGCATGAACGTACAATATGATTGTTACGTAGAAGGTGACATAACTCTTATCAAAACGAAACAAGCACAAATGAAAAAAGTGACAGCAAAATTCACATCACAAGAATTCGAAGGAAAATACAAAGACATTCCATCTATGGATATCCCTATGATGTCAATTCCCCCTATGATGGGTGGAGCTGGTGCCCCTATGAGCAGTGGCAAGAAATCTGAGGCTAAAAAATCACCACGATTCGTGGAAAGACTTGAAGATCTGACTTGCCGAACTGGTAGTATTGCTACTTTGTCGGTAGTGGTTGAGGCAAACCCTGAGGCCAATATTCAGTGGTTCAAAGACGGCAAGAGACTTATTAACACAGGTGAGTATTATTTGGGGGTTTTAATCATTTTGGTTCATTAATGATCTTCTTCCTATTAATAAAGGTAACATAAAATACAGAAGAGGAATGTTCAATCACACATGTCCATAAAGATACAATAGGGAAATTACATACTGGGGAAGTTGAAGACTGCAATAGACCCAACTTGATACAGGCATTTTAAAAGAATTTTTATTGCAAAGTCATAATTTTAGATTGAAATAGACCAGATTTGTTAATTTTTTTAGCTGACAAGGGCTGATCTTGCAGGTCCAATGATTGTAAATTCTGATATTTTCTGTTAATTATAAAAGCACATAAGTAATTTATTTCAGATCATGTTGAAATTTTCTATGAAGACGGGGAATACGTCCTTGAAATTTACGACACCGAACCCTCGGACAAGGGAACCTATAAATGTGTGGCCAGCAATGAAATCGGCTCAGCAGAGACACAGTGCCAACTCGTACTCAGAGGTAACCATGACAACTGCTAACATGAACCTTTAGATTTAGAATTTAGAAAAATAATCATTATTTACTTCACAACCCTTTCAAAAAAGAAGAATTGAGATTTTTTTCTCAAAACTTTATGTTATTGTAAATTTGCAATCTTCAAAGTTAAAACCTATTGAATCCTACTACTGTAAACATACTCATTTTTTAGGGTACTTATTTTCACGATTTTACAATTTCTTCCAAGTATTAAATTTCATGTTTTTTATTCAGCATTCTATTTATGTCACTTTTTTTACTTTTTGCTGGAATTTATTTTCGCAAAAGATGCCTGACTGCAAAATTCGTAAAAATAAATACCTCACGAAAATATATTACAGTATAGTTGATGATATCTGCATACACATTTATTATTTTGGATTTTCAAACAAGTTCATTTAAAGTATAGTTCTAACTTATGACATAGACTAGTATTTAAAAGCTATGTATTCATCTCAAATATTAAAAATGCATGTAAAAGTTATCATCCATATGGTTATAGAATTTCAATGTTATAATTAGACCATTCTTTGAAAGTGCATGGAATTTTAATTCAATTACTGTTCTATTAATTTATATAATAATATAATTAGTTTAATAATGAATGCATTCAATGTATTAATGCTTTATAATACAGAGCAATCAGTACTTTAATATTTTTATTTTAAACTACAGTGAAACTAGTCAGACTAAATCCCTTGGACAGGGGTGGGGGGGTGGCTCTCCCCATACATGGGACAACCTTTATTGTCCCTTCTGAAGGACAAGCATTGTTTCTTGAGACCATCCTCGCAAATGGTGTCAAGAGAAAGTTGGAAAATCAGTTTGTGAAACTTTCACTCAAGACGAGGATTGAACCAGGACCCTGTTAACTTTTGGTCTCCCAAAATTGATGTTGATTTCAAATGCAGTTAACTGAGGTCTCTGGTTGTTTTTTAAAGAATTTTCTATAAAGGCTTATTTAAACCAAATATAGGTTTAAATTTAAGTCCCCCTATGGACTTTCAGGTCACAGATTGTTTTTATCCTCGATAGGGCACCTAACTCTGGGTTTGATTTACACAGATTTCACTGTAGTTTACTATAGTTATTTTTAGGCCTGTTGTTAGACGTTTTATTTACATTTTTTAGCCCCTGAGGAGCTGGATGAAGATGACATAGTCTATGGTAGGATATTAGTCTGATAGTAGATTTGTTGCATTTTGTATAAAAATTAACGTATATGAATTATGTATAACTTCTACTCATATCATAAATGTTTGTTACCATAAGCTGTCAATGATCTCCTTATAAACCTAAAAGATATCATAGAAAGACAACTATTTCTTTTATATTGTTTTAATCTTATCCGAAATGTATTGTGACAGTTAGGTACCACAGGGGCGGATCAAGAAATTTTCAGAAGTAGGGTTCCGCAAACTGACCACTTTGGAAAAAAGGGGGGAGAATGGGGTGGGGTGGGGTTACAGAACAATTTTGCAGGAAATGTACAGAAAAATTACAAAATGTTTGGAGGAAAGGGGGTTTTAACCCCTTGACCACCCCTCCCCCCCCCCCTGGATCTGCCCCTGGGTACTCATGATATAGATATATTATTTCAGATGAAAGTAAGTGATTTAAATTTTCCTTGTTTGTAATTTCAGAAAAATCAGAGTTATTGGCCTTGTCAGCAGATAAACCCACAAAACAAAAGTAAGTATGAATTAAAGTCACCAACAAGGTTGATGTTTGTACTTCTCGACTTTATGTTATTTGCTATTTGTCAAGTAGTGGTTCTTATTTTGACATTTTTGGATTGATTTTGAGTGAGGCATTATTTTTGGCCGGATTTCACGGATTGAAAAATCCGTGTTATAAAATGGTGAATGTCAGGCGGGTGGTGGGCGGCGTGCGGGCGGGGAAGACATTTTTGTAACAGTTTTCTCAGCAACTACTTATCACAGCCATTTAATATTTGGTATACAGCATCAGAGTGGGGTCCCATAAAGTGGGATATGATTTCAGGTATGTTGCTCACCTACTTCCTTTTTAACGAAATCCGGTCATTTTTGACTTTGACAGATTTTTGTAATCTAGAGCCAATTTCAAAATAACTAGCAGCGACCACTGATCACTTTGAAGACTAATGGCTGTTAGAAAAAGTTTTCTTATATCATCATCAACTTAGGATCAATAATAATTATAATTTCATATGTTGTTCTTGAGTACCGTTTGTTTTTGAGTTAGATTCAATAACCAAGGTTTTATATTTTCAGAAAATTCCCACCTAAGTTTGTCGTTGAGTTAGAATCAGTAGTAGAGGTCTATCCTACAGATGACATACAGTTTGTGTGTGTTATAGACGACACACTGGACAAGGTTTGGTGGGAAAAAGATGGCAAAGAGGTAATTATTATAAACGCTATTTCATAAATGTATAGGTTTGCAAGGATTTTTTTTCCTGACCCAACCACCTGCACAAATTTATATAGAATTTATAATAAGGAATAATGGAAGTCGACATAATTTACCCCAAGACCCATCTAAAAACATATAAAGTGTCTTCCAACATAAATGGAATAGTCCTAATTATATTTGACCAGACCTAAAATACATGTAAGAACAAAATTACAGAAATGGGAAGATCAATCTCAATGTCCAATAAGAGAAGACAAAACAAGGCAAAGACACAAGACAGAAATTATAGATCACAATAGTCTTGACTTGAAGATATGGTGGGTTAAACCAGGTTTTATTGCGACAAACCCCCTCCTCCATTGTGACCACAAGACTGTTGCAAGAAATAATAGGGATAGTGAGATACCATACAATATTGCATTTATGCCAGTTGTAAATTCCAACATCTTCAGAAAACAAGAAATGCCTTTGAATGGTTAATTACTTTTTATTATCTCTTCTCCCTGACACGTTATGGTTATCTCCCTTTTTATACTTAATCTTACAAAAAATCTGAAAAACTTCAATTACATTTGCTTTTGTTACTTCATTTTAATCGGACTAAATCTAAAGATATATCTGAACTAATTTTTTTCCAAATTTTGTTAAAATGTAAATTTGTTGGACTATTTATAATTCAATGTTTCCTATTTTACCATTTTATACTTGATTTATTTGATATGGGTTTAAATGTAACTATCATGTAATTTTAGAAACTAATGCACAATATGCAAATTTAAAACTTCTTCCAATCTTGATAAATATAATATATGCAAATTAATTTTAGTATGTTACTAATATATCAAAAGTCACAATTACAACGAAGCTCCAGGCATTATTTTTTTCTACACGAGATGCATGTTTCCTTCTATTCAAGGCTCATCAGAGATGCTCTATTTAAAATATCTTTTTTTAGCTTCCCAAATCTGATAATTCTAAGATCAAACAAGAGACGGACGGAACACAACAGCTTGAGCTGAGAAACGTCACTCCTACCGATGCTGGACTTTACACCTGTAAGGCGAAGACCAAATCAGGGGACGTCCTTAGAACTGACGCTAAACTTGTGGTCAAAGGTTTGTTGCTTATAAATCTAGCTAGATAAATAATATTTTGAATAGTAATGTAAAGGGATGTGGAGAGTGTCAGTCCCTCTATAAATTTGATTTGTTGTTGATTATTTAGAAATTGGGTCCCATTTTTGATCAGTGATTGTGCCTTCTTAACTAATTTCGGGATCAGTTATTGTTTTATCTTTGGTGATGTTTGAAAAAAAAAATATGTACTAATTTTTATTTGTTTTATTTTAAGTTATACTATGTTTATGCTTCTCAGTCTTAATGCAGGAAAGAGTTCAATAAAAACAAACATCTGCATCATAAACAGTTATAAATGTCAGATATGGAATCTTCAAATATTTTAATTTTGTTTCCTTTTTTTTCAGACAAATCCAAAGACTCTCAAAGCAGGTAGATATTAAAAAAAATTGAAAAAATTGAAAAAGATGAAAACTGGAGCAAAATTTGTCTGATAACATCACAATAATATTATTGAAATAATGCTTAGGAACAGTTCTGTATAATGTATTTACAGTAAGGCTCCAATTAAGATCAGATGTTCAGTTAAGGACCAAAGGCGGATTGAGAACTGGCCTGCAGGGCGCGACAGGGAAAATTTGGTTAGGAACTGTATTAAACAAGAGGTCCCAGAAGATTTTTTTTTAAATTTTGTGCCCTCCCGTTTAAAAATTTCTGTATCCGCCACAGAGGACGACAACCCCTAGCATCAGTTTTGGCAAAATTCATTGCATAAGTTACGAATGCTTAAGATGTGTTCTTGAAGCTTGCAAGTTTACTTGGTTCTTTACAGATTATAAATGTTTATAAAATTATTTTTGAAACGTTTAAAAAATCTAAAAAAAACTTATACAATTTGAACAAAAATAGACAGGACATACATATAATGATAAGTATTATTACATTTTTTGTGCTAAACTTTTCTTTATGAAGCTACTATTTCTTGTCATTTCAGTGATTCTAAACCAAGGTTTGTCAAGCAACTTAGAGACATTTTCTGTAAAGATGGCGACAATGTGTCCTTGGAATGTGAAGTTCAAGGTCATCCACGCCCACAGATTACGTGGTTTAGAGAAGGCAAAGAAATTCTTGACAGTCAGGTAAGCCTATGCAGACAGTTGTCATAGTAGTGATGCTGGACAGTTAACTTTACAATGTGGATTTGGCTTGAATCATATGTAGTTAATTTTCAACCCAGGGGCCAATTGAAAAACAGCGAGCAGTGACCGCTGGTCATATTGAAGGCTGCTGGCTGTTTTCCATTGTGGATATTTTAAATTTATGTTTATATTGTAGGTTGTGTCACGTACACTTATTCCACATCTTAATTTCTTTTCCTTTTCTAAAACTTTCATTTAAATCAATATTAATCATTGAAGGAATGTAAATGGTTGATTTCATTCCTTTTCGGTAATTTTATCATCTGATAGAAGCAAGCAAAGGAATAGCATTCTAATAACTCTCAGCAATCTCTCATCTTCACATAAGGGGTTAGCAGATTGTAACCCATAGCCTACAAAGATAAAGGCCAAGAAAAAATCAGTAGATATAAAAACAAGACAAATAAAAAAAGAAATGTACAACATATGACAAAAATTATACACAAAGCAACTAAACTGCTATCAGCAATGCAGTCAGATTCAGCTATGGACCACAATACAAACACTATTTAATTTGTTATATTCAAGACTACAATGTTTTGGTTTTAATGGTGCTTTCAATTATTCAGCCTCTTAAGTCCATCTGAAGTTGTCTTACATTCACAAAGAACTTTCAAAATATCAACAATGAGGCCCTCACAAGGTAAAAATTGATCTGTGACCTTATTTTTTTTTACTGTGTAACTTTGAAGGAATATTTATCTTTGTACTTTCAGGACTTCCAAATAAGTACTATTGGAGACAAATGTAAACTTCTCATTATTGAGATTTTCCCCGAGGATGAAGGGAAGTTCATGTGTAAAGCTGTCAATGAGAAAGGGGAGGCAACTACCTCATGTCAATTGCTGGTCGAAGGTACGTCAATTCACACCTCTGTTTCAACACATTAAATCAATAACTTAAACTGTTATTTCTATATTTGAACTCATGACATATGTACATGAAAATACTAATCCTAACTGTATTAAAATGGTTTTGCAATAATTCATTCTAAAATCTGTATTTTTTCTGGAATGCATCATGCCCTTGTTGTTTTTCATTTACTTTCAAAATCATCTTTATCACATCTACAGTATTTCACCTTCATATAAACTAACAATTAATATGGAAAGGGTTTTAAAAAAACAAGAACAATATAGCTTGATGTTCGTATTTGTAACATTATTTTTTCTAACTTTATTAACCAATCATTGTCTTCCTTTCCTGACAGACCCCGCCTCCTTCTACATAGACTCCGCCTCTGTTTCATCTGCTGCATCAACCATAAGTCGTGGTAAGATTTCGTGTTGTCATGGAACCTCAGTAGTTGTGTTGTCATAGTAACCAGTTATTGATGTTGTAATTTAGACTTAAAATGAACTTATTAGTGCTTATAGTAACGTAGATTTGAAAAAAAAAAAACTTTTTATCGACATTGAAAAGTACTTGTTTTTGTTTTGTTTTTTCATCAAAATTATTTGATTTTCCACCCCTGATTAAACATACAAAAATGGTTAAAAGCGTGAAATATTACCCACAATCTCAGTATTAACCAAAAACTGAAATTTAAATTTTCCTGAATATTATTCTTTTCTAGTAAAATTTGACTTTTTATGTTAGGAATTGTTTCGACTCATGTTAATCTCCTTTTGTTTTGTTTTCCTCATAATTTGAAAGGATAAACTGTTCTCATAAGGTTTATTAGTGGGGTTTTATAACCAGTATCATCCAAATAATTATAAAATTTCAGTCTAATATGGAAAATGGGAGATAACTCTGTTGTTCTTAATAGATAAAATCAGGGGGAGATAATTTAAGTGTCTAATCTACTTAGTTACAATAAAGAGCATTAAATGATAATTAATTCCACTTAATCAGTCTATATTTTTATAAATTATTACATAAACGCATAGTTATGAGATATTTGGTCCTGTTCCTGGCAATGAAATAGAGATCTGGCTTTCAGGTGGTCTGGATTATAGCCAAACTGATCATCAAATTCACAAATTATCTAATTGATTTCATTTCAATTGGAACAATTCTTATTTCTCTCTTTTCAATAAAAGACTATTTATTTCAATTACAAATGAATTTTGTCACTAATCGATAAATACATTTGAATGCATTTGTTAAGAAAGTTGATTTAATTTGAATAAATGATTGAATTTATGTTAACTTGTATAAAACAAATTTACAACTTAGATTACAGATTTGATTCTATTCCAAATCAAAAATAGCAATTTGTGGCAGAGGGGATTCCTCAATCTCTTCTCCCTGCTTCTCTGACCCCCCCCTATTTTGGACCTCCCTAATCCCCACTTCCCACCCTTTTGTCTTACATCACCCATGGTTTTTGTGCTGTTCCCTTTTCCCTATCCTCTGGATCCCTGCTTCTTGTACCATCATCCCCCATGCCCCCTATTAAGCCCCTATTTTATAAAAGAAAAAAGATAATTAAATGTGTGAATACAACAATGAAATGTGATGATGCTGTGTGCAAGAATATTTAACAAAGGAATTATAATAAACAAATTGATCGATGGGAATCACAGGGGATTCTTTTCGATTCTGATTTTAATGCCTAAAGTTATAATATGACACCATCGATTCAAAAGGACAATGGAAAACTGAAAGGAAATATGATGGGCTTATTTTTCCTTGAGCCTGAAATAGAGATCATTATTGAAAAATTGAACGGAAATTTAATAAGCCATTAATGAAGCAGAATTTAAATTATTTTTGGTTTCATTGTCCTATTGCGTATTTATGCCTAAAATTGCAGTGTTCAGATTTTACTTAAATAATATTTTGCTATAAAAGGGATCAATTTTATGAACAGCAATATTGCTGATTTTATTCAAGTACCTCAGTAGGGGCCAATCCAGAAATTATTTTAGGGGGGTGAGGATTGTTCCATCAGAAGTCCTCTAAGGGTGAAAAGGGGCCTGCCTCCCAGACCAATTTCACTGAAAATCTACATGAAAATAAAATTTCTGAAGTAAAGGGTGTGTTCAAACCCCTAAAACACCCTCTTTATCCACAACTGCTTGGTATCAACATTCATCACATTCTTTTTGTCCTATCATGCAGAAGCTGTTGTTTAATTCATATGTACATAGAAAAAATATAAACAACACATGGTTCTATTGCATTTATTGATATTATGGATCGATCCCTTAATTATTATGTAAAATGAGAATTTTTCTGTAATACATATACGGCAAATAAAAATTATTATATTGTTAAAAAAAAATTTGTAAGATGACATGATCTGAAAATGAAAAGAAAATAACCACTATCTGTAACTGAAAATTTATAACTCTGATTTACATTTTCCTTCTTCCTGTTTTGTTCAAGTATAAATCTAATTTCTATCATCAAGTTTCACGACACTTGTCCAGAATCTAGGACATTTATGGGGCTTTTTTCCTGCATGTCAACTAGGGGCTTGAATAAACAGACTTGGTTTACAATAAAGTCTTTTGAATACATTCAATATAATTACTGAAAGGGGGCATAACTCAATTTTTGACAAAAGCTAATCTTGTATCAATACAAGAATTTCTATGTGTAAACCAAATTTTTACGATAACACGCTGGGGTTAATTCATCTTTCTATTTGACATGGGCCTATCT
Organism: Arcuatula senhousia; assembly: GCA_963971305.1. Lineage (NCBI taxonomy): Eukaryota > Metazoa > Mollusca > Bivalvia > Mytilida > Mytilidae > Arcuatula > Arcuatula senhousia. Next base: position 2,712,541 of record OZ020317.1, on the reverse strand, counting down.
AGTTTTAAATACTCTTTACTCAGTGATACTGTAATGTATTGGTATAAAAGTGGAATTTCAGGGTCGGAAGTTCATCGTTGAAACAAAATGAAAATTAGGGTCATTTGTATCACTTTAACTTTGTGCTACCTAGAAACGACTTTATCTCTGTGCTATGTTTTTTATGTTGTTTACAGTTCTAAGTCCCACGCGGCATCATTTGACGTTGGTGGGTAGAAATTATTTATAAAAACGTGACTTGAAATGTCTGAGTTTAACAGATTAAATGGTATTTCAGTATTTAATAATTATCTTGTTTTGTGGAAAATATTTCTTTCTCTTTATCATACAGTCATGTCCCTCAGGCCAGCCTAAGTTTCAACTATTAAAATTCCCAAATTCCCAAAACTTTAAAAGGAGGAAAAGATCTCTATAGCTTAAAATGAAATCCAAAAATGTTTAAACAATGAAAAAAAAAAATATTATGAAGCTTGAAAAAATTAAAAAACTTTTATCTTGGTAATTTTTCTGTCTAGCAACATTTTTCAAACTTTAAAGAAGTCAAGATGCAGAAATTTTTATAATTTGGTTTTGCCATACACATTGAAAAGAATCAGGTATACTTCTAAAATTCAAGGGAAATAAAAAGATGAGAAGTAAAAAAAAAAAGACATATTCAGAATAGGATGTCTGGTACTCATGTACTTCATCAAACAGATCTAGAAATATTGAAAAAGGCGGGAGTCAAACTTCTACTTACAGAAATGGGGGATACAGGTCAATTTTTGCTAAAAATCTACATAAAAAAAAAGAAAGTGGGTTAAAACCCCTAGACCTCAACCATCAGGACCCCTTCTGACAAGTCGATATGTTTGATTTTTTTACATCAGTCGATTGATGATTCTTAGCTAGCTGTAAGTAACAGTGAGTGTTCTATAGAGAGTTCCTTTATTTCTGACAAGACTTTTATGTCTGTTACAGACATACTCATTGCCCTAAATTTGTCACTCTTTTTTCTGTTGTCATGTAATTGATAAGGAGTTTAATGGATCCATTCAAGTTTAATATCAGTCCCCTATTAATTTCATTGTAAAGTTATCAGTTCTTTGTTTTTATGTTGAAAGGTCATTTTCTTGAGGAGTTACTTCCCCTGATAACTCATGATTAAGACAAATCAGTGTTGTAGTACTATCTAATCTTAATAGTCTTTTCTATCTGTTTATCACTTATTATTCAAATTTTATGGGGTCATGACCCTGTACATCTCCTTTGTTTTGGTGATCATCCACCCACAATAATCAACAGACATTTATTGTTGTCATAAATAAGGCATCTCTTAAAATGTTGTCTTGTTTTGAGGTCACCAAGTTTGATTTTATGTTTTTATGGACAAATGATATATTTTCAAAAGATTGAAAACTGAAGCAGAAAGTTCTTTTATGAAAGTAAAGGGGGTAACCCCCCCCCCTGGTATATATACTATCCTCCCATCCATACGACTGTTCACCCTTAATCAGGTTTACCTTAGGTGGAAGTAACTTTCAATGTTAGGATGTGGGACTTTGCAGACCTGTCAAGTATCACACAACTTGCATGAGACTTGCTCATCTAGTCGGTAATTTGGCGGCAAATTTCTATGATCTTTCAATTTTTCTTTGAAACTCACGCATGCAGCTCATAAAAACTTGACAGCCCTGACTTTGTGTTTTGGAAACTAATTCTTTTGTAGCAAGATCTCAAATGAATAGAATAGGCAAATGCAAAAAACAAATTACATGTTAAAAGCAACAATACTAAACCAGAATTTAAAAATCCATTCCATTGACCAACATAACACTTTACAGTTTGTCCTTTGTTTATTTTTGAGGCACCATTTATCTGGTCATAGATTAAGTGTTGTCAAGTAGAATTTTAATACCTTTAAAACAGAGGAAGGGCCGTGGTTAACTAAACACTGAAATTATCGGCTAAAACATGACTTTTTAAATTTTGGAATTGTTTTATGATAATGCTGAAATGAGTCACAAAAATCCAGGCCAATGTTTTCTGAAGTATTTAAAGAAAAAAATATGCACCTAAATTAAAATTCAAATATTTGAACAGTTATTTTGTGTTTTTCAAAAGTCTTTATTTTTTTAAATAAGGAATGCAAGTCTCAAAATAGTTTTACATGGGCAATTATAAGTTGTATGTAAATAAAAAAGTTTTCAAAGTTTTAGAATGTCAATAGAATATGAAGTGTTTCAAGTGGTTGTTTTTAATGATTTTCCTTTTGATCTTTTAAATATTTCCTTATTGATTTTACAATTTAACCAAGGCTATGGGTATTCACACAGTCTCATTAGTATTGAAAATTTATAATAATATCATGGCGCTATTGAGTGTTTTGTCCGAAATTTATGAGATATTTATGAAAATGATTCTTCAATAGGTCAATAGGTGTTATATGCCTAACAGCTGGTTTAGGGCTTTTCTTGTTTATTCATCAAATATGAATTCTGTTCTGTTCTGTTCTTTATTTACAAAAAAAAAAATGATTAAGCAAGTGTTAATGGAACACTGATGCCCATCACCCTTAAACAGGAAGTAGGTGTCCTTCGGGTTTGAAAAAAGACTGGACATACAGTTTATCATACTCAACCACACTACCAAATTTCTAAGGGTTCCTGGGGAGTTGGCTGAAGGAAAATTTTTCTGATGGATGCATATTCAGATGTACCTTAATGCCCCCCCCCCCCCCCCCCAATATCAATGACAAGTTGACCCTGGGGATAACAATATTTTCAGAGACACAACTTTTGGCTTTGAAGGACTTTATGTTTTCATTAGAAGAAAATAATGTCAGTCAGATTTTCTTAACTTTTGTGTATACATGTAGTTTATGTATAACCAGGCCTTGTTGATTTTCCTTTTATCATTTTTTGAATTTTATCTGTTTGAATTAGTGGGACACAGTTAGTCACATGTAATTTTGATAGAAATCAGGTTGTGGAAAAAGATATTTTTGTTAATTATATGTATATTTAGCATTTCAGGTCTTATCACAGAATTTAATCATTTTGAAAGCATGCCACTTGCAAAGAAACAAAACAAACCAAAACAAACGAGCAAAACAAAACAACACAAAGTTTATAACAGATGGACAAACAGACCTGAAGACTATATGCCCCTCTAAATTTGTATATGGGACATAAAAGTTAAAAAAAATCATATATCACCAGTCTCTTTTTTAAGATGATCTAGAGGGAATAAAATTATTGTAATTTTGATATGTCCTTGTAGAAGGACACACTGAGATTAATAAAGCTGTTACACCATGCCTTAAAGGGGAGAATATGATTTGTATGTGTGTTGTATAAGGGACATTCTTAGCATACATAATTAGGATGTTCTATAATTAATTTGTGGGAAGTTGGAAATAGAATACTAATTTATGTTCAATGGAAAGCAGGAGCCAAAAACTTTTATTCAAGCAAAAGTAGTGAAAATCTGTACATGTATGTAATTTCATTACTTTTGCTTGATTCGATTTAATAAATCTTCTCTGATCACTTCGACTTTAGTACTAATTCACTCAAAAGATTCATATAATTTTTTGGTGGTATACTAAATTATGAATGTATAAATGTTGTTGCATTTCATTTTGAAAACTTTAAATATACAAAAAAAAGTATGAATGGGTTCATTTCCCCAAAACGTATGAATGGGTTTAATTCGTTTCTCGTAGCATTTCATCAAATGATTATAGTTATGAAAATTTATTTACAATAAAATGGTTTTAAATTTAAAGAATAAATACAGAAATGATTTTATTGATAGTAAAGTATATGTTATGAATGAAAAACAGAGTTTGCTCAGTGAATTACCTTAAACCGTTATTAATTCATACAACCTACACCTTAAAATTATGAATGAAACGTTTGCCTTTTCTACACGATATATCTGTATTAGAAAACCTTTAGACCTGCATTGTTATATGTAGAAACTACAGGCAGACTTGAATTGGAAAGAGTGACATCATGTAATCTAAAGAAAAAACAGAGAATTGTCATATGATAAATTAAGTGTAATGGTAAAAGCATTGATTTGCCTTTCTTTTGAATTGAACTATGTAAAGAAACCAAGCAGACTTAAATTGGGGAGGGACATTTTGTAATTTTGATGAAAAAAAAAAGAGATGGGACATCATATTAACATCAGTGAAGGAGGAATTTCAAAATAATGGTATTTTTAAGCATCTGCCCTTTACTTGTATTGTATGCAGCAAAATAGGGTTAGAAGCATACTTGAAAAGGGGAAGGGGTGACATCATGCTAAATTTGAAAGAAAAAAAAACATAATAAACAACATTTTAAGAAGGGCTAAGTTCAGGATAATGATCATCTGTATTTAACTTGTAAACAAGTTTATCTTATTATATATATAGTGGGAGTGTAGACCTAACATCAACCGAGGTCCTGCTGAGGTGTGATATAACATGTCCATTTTCCATGTCTGGACCTTGTAATGTGTTATAACCAATTGTGTATTGTCTGACATGATATGTTATTACCTGGGCAGGTTATTGTTTTGTTTTGTGGTAGGGAACATCATTTTCTTCACACCTGTAATTGTAGGGGGTCATTTATTTACTATAACAGTAGTATATCAGGGTTATTGTGTTTATGGTGTATTATACACCTAACTTGTTACAATGACTAATAAAGGGGGAGGTTTATGACTTGGTGAACATTGTAAATATCGAGGAAATATTTAAGAATGCAAGTTTACCAAATAGAAATAAAAATCATCTAGTTGACTTTTTTTCTTCAATAAAACTTCTTTTAAGAAAGGAGACGGCATAACAAACCCGTAGCCAGAAGTTTTTTAACAGAAATTTGTTAATTCAATATTTCTAAGACTTTTATAGTGCTTGGTCAATTTTTAGTGGATTTTTACCAGTAAGTAGCATTTGTCTAGAGAGAGTGTGGAGTTTGGCTGAAATCCTTGACACCCTCCCCCCTGTCATGAATTTGTATAAGTTGAAGGGATTTGCTTTAAAAAAATTATCATCTTCTTAATAGTTTATATAAATGTTTCTTTAAAACTTTTATCTTGTTAAAGTAAATCATAGAAAGGATGGGGCAACTAGGGGACTACATGTACCAAGATTTGTCTCTTGAAAATTATCATATTCTTAATGGGCAAAAAAATTGACCTACTATTAAATGATTCTTTTATCTTTTTAATTTTGTCAAAAACAGGAGGGGCGTATAACTTGAAATGGAAGGATTTGTCCAGGAAAGTTATACTTTTCGTGAATAATGAGCATTCTAAAGGGTTCACAAAAGTTTACTATTTTTAACATTTCTGACACAAGTGAGTCAAACCCATCAGATATAAAATGTTGGCCCAAATTAAATCCTAATTTTAGTTCAATTTTCAAAAACAACAAATATGAATTTTATAAAATGGTATTTGTAAAGCATTTAAACTGTGTGATGCTATTCTTATCTTTGAATGAATTTTTTTTTGTGGTGACTTTAATTTGAGGGGTGTGGATATACACCAAATTACTTTTCCCCACATCTATCACTGAAAAACCTTGAAATGATTCAGACAACTTAAATTTATTATTAAATGGCTTGACATTAAAATTAGAAACCTTTTGTTAGGTTTTTACAATAGATTTGTGGCCATCGTTTTGTAAGGGGGAAAAGTATCAAGTTTTTTCACAATGGAGATTATAGCACTCCTAAAATATCAATTACATACCCAAATCTGGACTATTCAATAAATTTGTAACCTTTTTGTACAAAATTTAATTGAAAGTAAAATTTTTAATGGTGACCGGATGCCAAAAAAATGTTTCATTTAAAGTTAGGACAAATTTGAAGATCGCTCCTACAAGTAGAGATTTTAAAGGCATCTGATCTCATATCAGGGGTACAGTTTATGTCTGTCTCTATTTGAATTATAACTTAATAATAAAATCAATCCCACATTTGAAATATTTCATCAATATAAAGCTCAATTTGGGGGTTTAAATATGAACTGATAGTAAGATTTTTAGAATTCCGCAAATATTTTTGTATAATGAGAATTTTACAGACATATGTGTATGTTTATTTGATATTTATCAATATGTTTATTACTTGATTGCTTCCTTTTATGTTCGTATCTCAATCAGAGAGATAAAAAAGAAGAATTTTAATACCTGAAATATTTGAGTTTATACTCTATGAAATTTGAATTTACAGCATAACCAAATTAATCGTTTTTATATGTATTGAAATGCATTAAATTGCAATTTTTGTATGCAACATTTTATGCATATTTTGAAATTGGAAAAATAATTCATATTAAGAAAACATACATATTTTGAATTCTTTCTTTTGATTTATTTGTATTTGAGGCAAATGGTAAAACAGCAACCACAATCTTGATGTCTATACTGGCTGTTTTTCATTGTCGATTTTTAAATTGCTGTTTGACACAAAAAAATTTCCCTTTGTGGACTGACAAGTAACACACCATGGATATAGGCAAAAAAATTCCACCCCTATCCACCTCTTCCCTTTTCTAGTGGTCTTAAAAATGTACTGTTCCTTTGTGTCCACCCCATCCCATTATTTCATTTCTCATCATCCTTTCATGTTTATTGCCTTTTATAACCCACAGTGTTGTTGCAAGGGTGTACAACACCAACATACACACAGATACCTTGTCTTTGCTCATCCAAAGAATTACATGACTATATAGAATCTAATTTGATCTAATTCCTTGGTCCATCCATTTCAAAGTGTTTAAAATTTTGATAAGACATAAAAATTACAGATTATTTTCATCACTGGATCCTCAATTTTTATAGTGCTTAGGGCACCTGTTTGTCTGCCTGTCTGTACAACATGTAGGGAAACCTGTCTTTGCTTCCACAACTCAGAAATTTGATTTAAAGTTGTTTCCTTTTAAAATCTTTCCATTTTTCAAATTTTTATATTTTTAAATTTATTTACAGTTTAAGATATTGTGATAAGGAATGAAAATTGGGTAATAAATTCACCATAAAAATCCCTGGTTTGACAATTTAAATATTGTAAATGGCTTTTTTACTGTTGAGATGAGCAATTTAAAATTTAAAAATTTAACACAAATATTTAAAAATTTAAATGATTTATTGTAGTTGAAGAAAAAAAGAGTTAAGATTGTGACCTGAACTTCACTTGTACTAGAAATCTAGATTTAAATAACATTTCTGTAGCTTTTTGAAGTGATCTATGGTTATTTTATGGCTAGGGTGATGGTTCAAAATCATTAGAATAATTTGTATAAAATGGTTTTTAATGTGTACACCTAGCACAGACTGATGTGCATCTACTTGTAATGCTCCAATATCAGAAAAGAGAGGTATTCTCAACATGGGCAATTAAATCCTATGAGTTTACATAACCTGCATTACAAACAGCAAGGGCAGATCCAGAAATTTTTAAACTCAATCTACAAAAGTAGTGGGGCACATAGTTTTCAGGTCTTTCCGTACGTACCCCTGTCCCACATGTTCCCACAGACTTATCTTATTTCCAATTATGGTCCCTCAAGGGGCAGGATCATTACAATGATTAGTTATAAATAAATAACATGAATAACAAGTAAAGTAAAATAAAGAATGTTGTAAGATGGGGCATTATATGTCTTTGAGACATATACTTGTTTTAAGAGTTTTAAGAGTTCCACCTTTTTGCTAAAAATCTGCATAAAAATAAAATTTTAAAAGGAAAGGAGAGTCTCCACTCTGGGGACATACCCTTCCCTCCCCCTTGATCCATCACTGAAAAGTGAAAGCAGGTCAAGTAACAACTGTACTCTATCTTTCTAAAAAAAAATTCCTTGATTTCATGAAATTTCCCTTTTTGTGTTTGTATTTTTGCTACAAAAGTTTAAGGATTTATTTTTTATTTCTCAGCTTTACCGTGTACAAGGACTTTGTTTTCGTAAATCAAAAAGTACTTCTATTTTCTAAATATAAATTCATTATGCAACCATCTCTCAAATATGACTCAGTACAGTCTATTCAATTTAATACTAAAATACTGATCTTTTGAAGTGGGACTTTTTCCTTCACCTATTTTTAGTATGGTTCTTATAAAGACTTAAAGTAAGGAAAAAGATTATTACCTGAGTCAAGCCTTTTTATTCTAATTTTATTTGCAAAGTGATTATGAATCATTGAATACTTATCCTTAAAGATTAAATATATCTATTTTAGCTATAAATAAACCATGCATAAATATCACAAGGCTATGGAATTTATCAAAAACTCTGATGAATCCGTGTGTAATATTCAATTCAATAGCTCTGTAATTAAAACACCTTGTGACGCATCATACATTGTGTTAGCAGAATAAGTTGTAATTGTACTTCACAGGGGAAAGTTACACTACCCAAACGAAAGCTCTTCTTTGAGGAGCCTAGGATGGTGTAGTGGATACAACCTCTGTTCTGTTAGCTAGGCGCATACGCCGTAGATGTCCCAAATGTTGTGAGTTCGATCCTCGCTGAGGGCACTAAAAAAATCTAAATCTGTTTGTCAGATGATTTTCAGGGTTGAAATTACAGTAACATTGTTTGATTATATACTAGACATTCATATTTTACAACTTTATCATAGATTGGAGCATAAATCATGTAAATAGTTTAAATATCACCATACATGTACTTGAACTACTTCTATCTTTTATTACACTCACGTGTAGCCATTTTTCATTCTTTCTTAACAATTTTTTGTTAATAATTCCATTATAGATGTTGATTCTACATTTCAACTATCAAGACATTCACTTTTGACATGCTCCCTTACACCCACCCCCCTTTTACCCCCTTAATTTAAGCAGATATTTTAGCATGAACTATAAATGAACTAATATAACATTGGAAAATCAACATCAACTGTACATATTTCATTATACTTATATTAATATTGGATTGGAAACTCAGGGGCGGATCCAGAAATTTTCGAAAGGGGGGGGGGGGGGGGTTCCACATACTGGGTTCTGTGGGCCAAAGGGGGGGTGGAGCTTCCAGACCAATTTTGCTGAAAATCTACAAATCTACACACAAATTTCAAAAATTTCGGAGGAAAGGGAGGTTCCAACCCCTGGAACCCTCCTCCCCTGGATTCGCCACTGAAACTAGCTTGAAAAAAATTAATTTATTTTAATAAATTGGAAAACTGTTTTATTCAGTCATGTGAAAGTAGATGGCATATTTACTTTTCCATGATGGGGGGGGGGGGGGTAAATGGGCAGGGGCAGATCCAGAAGTCTGTGAAAAGGGGGGGGGGGTAATGGGGTAATGGGCATCATGTCTATGGATGTACAGTATTTTTGTTTCTTTTCTTGTCTTTTTTTTTAAAGTGCATGTGTTCTTTTTCCAGATAGATAGATAGCTTAGCTACATGTTACACAGGAAAACAAGATTTACATGTACAATGTACTTCAAATCAGGAAGATGATTCAATTGTTTTTATCAACAACTGATTTCCTGATGCAAATTATATACAGAAAAAAAACATGTTATGTTGTCACCTTCTTATGAAACTATAATGAATCATGATAAGATAAAACATAGGTTAAACATTTATAGAAGGTGATACTAAATTGTGACACTATCATGACTATAAGAACACCTTAAACATTGTGACACTATAAGAACACCTAAAACTACACCCCCTTACCACTACACACACACATACACAAACTTTTTAGCAAAACAAGGTTCAAGCCAATTTAGAACATATTATGAATTACACTGTATAATGTCATTCAATACTCTGCAGCACATAAAAAATGATCTATTGGACTCATCAGAGGTACTTTACCAAAAGTTAAAATACCAGATGAAATGGGCTACATCTTCAATTGTGTTTGATATTTTTTTCTTTCGAGTAAATTTACCTTGAATTTCTCTTTTCAGGTGATAGAAAATCAACGACACCAGCAAGACCATTGAAATAATTACCAAAAAGACAATATAAAACAAACATGGACTGCTATCATTTTCTTATTCAATTTTGGAAATTGCATTATAATTCATATTTGTTATAACCTTGCTCTGATCAAGGTCGACGACCCTCTGACCTTGTGAAGACCAAGATTCTCGTCTGAAGGTCATTTTTTGTTTCCAAAGTTGGAATAGATGAACTGTTAACCGATTTAGACAACCCTGACACCATAAACTGGACAAGAACATTAATCTCTCTACGCAACGGATGTGACATTTACAAAACTCGAAATTGACCTTTTTTTACCGGATATACATGTTACCATAACAACGATATGTTACCATGACTACCAGCATTTACCTGTGATCTTATTTATTATTTATTTGATGTGCAATAATAAAAGTAGTATAGAATGGTTTGGGTTTTCTCTACATCTTATGCTTAACCCCCCCCCCAAAAAAAACATGCACACAATAACAAGAACAAAAGAGAAACTCATGCTGTCATCCTATACCATGTTTATCTCTCCATAAAGAAACTAGACAAACAAAAATCGGACTGAACATACAAACTGAAACCAGATTAACTGGTCAAATCCCAAGGTCAAGGACATAAAGTACATTTATTAACAAACAATTGAACCAAAGTTGGCTCCAAAATGATTTTGACATTTGGTCTTTAAAAGTGTCACTTTAAGAAGTCAAAATTACAACATAGTTCTAGGCAATTAATTTTCCATGTTAGGTCTATTCAATACTCATTGTTCTAGCAAAAAGGTTCAAATTATCTTAATATGAAAATGAAAGGCATTGAACAAGTAAACCAGGACCCTTTACTATGACTTAGATCTACCATTCCCCTGGGAATGAAGAACCTTAGGGTTTTGACAATTTCATCACTTGGCAGATTATTCAACACAAAAGTGTGGCACTGAAGCAGGCTTACCTCAGAAAATTAAGATTACACTTGCAGAGCTTACAATCAGATTTTTTTTTAAATTACAATTACAAACAAATAACAGGTACTAAATTTTGCTATGCCTGAGGAATGTTTTGTTTATTTACAACTCATCAGTGAATGCTCTGACCAAAAGGTTAAAAATGCCAAAAACCATTTACATGTAGCATATGAATAGCATATATAATGAAAAATGTTGAATATAATATGGGGCTTAATTTCTGAGCTTAGTTTATGTCTTAGAGCAAACATATTCTTATGGAAGGCAGACAAAGGTTGAAATTAAAACAGAATGCAAAAATGTTAAAAAAGATTTCTTGTAGAAATGCCAAATGAGCAAATGGAGTTAGCATGTCAAAAACATTATTTTTTTTAAAAAACACTGATTAAAACACAAAGCAAAAAAATAGGGATATGCATTTGGTAAAAGAGAAGGGAATTCACAGCTATATTCAATACTATTGGATCACTGAATCTTCAAATAAAAAATACAGGTTATTGAATGGAAGAGGGTGAAACATTAGTGTATGGTCATATCATAAGCACAATGTTGTCAGAGCCACGAAATGTGGGAAAAGCGACCTTGAGTTCCACTTAAAAAGTGTTAAAATGTGTTTGAGTACACGACACACTAAGTTATATTCAAACATCATCTAAAAGAGCACAGTCGGCAACCATTTACCATCTGCTTATATGGTATAGCCAATTGAAAGTGGTTCAACCAAACTGGTAGTCAATACAAAAAAAAACAAGTATTCCTTGTAGAAAGAAAAAAAAAAATAGTAAAAAGTAAGCGGAAGATGTGACAGGAATTTCAAAATAATAGTTGACAACTATGTAGGCGAAATCTGGTGTACATAATATCACTTTAGCTTTGCGTCAACTTTAGAATAAGAACAAGAAATTTATTCACAGGATGCAGGATACAGTTCAATAACAGGAAAGCAGGGTTACGTTACCTTAGATAATACATAACGTATACATGTTATACGTTACGTAGACGGTACGTTACTATGTATCAGTTCATGTCTGGTGAAAGGATTAAGATCACGGATTATAAGATACCAGTAATTTCATTGACGTTTGTCTGTGATCATTTGCGTTATATGAAAAAAAAATATTTTTAAAAAAGCAGGAAAGATTTTACATACAAGTTTTGTAAATTACGTTACTTTTTAATCGTGTAACGGTCATCGTAAAATATTACAAAAAGAAAATAGGATTTTCGCTGGTCAGTTTGAAAATATTAAACAATGAACATTTGATGAATAGACCATATATAGGTAGAGGTACAAAAATTTATAAGCTTTTAAATTTTATAGAACGTCGAACTCGTTTTCGAGATAAGCTTTCAAACAAGCATTTTTTTACAATAGAATTCGAGAACTGATTTTATGGTCTATCTACGAAAGTAGTGTGGGCATATAGTGCTCGGGTCCGTTCGTCTATCCGTCCCACCAGGTTTATGTTTCGAGATGGAGCATAATGGCTTTCGGACAAATTCTTTTTTTTTCGCGAAACGCCGATTTTAAACTATGACATAGACATGTAGAAATTTGAAAGGCGACTATCAAATGAGATAATATATAGACAGCCGCCGCCACTTCTCAGGTCAAAACAATCGAAACATTTATTATAGCAATCTTATCCACACTTAAACGTCAAAGAGTCCTTCACTTCAATTTTACTGCATTGCACCCGGTTTTATCGTACCTGTGCTAAAGTGTGACGTCACAACACAGGTGTGATTTACCGCAACAAATACGTTACATCGATGTTGTTTACGTCTAGTGTTTGTAAATATGATAAAGTCTTAAACTGGCTATTTATCTGACCAACGGTCAATGCACTCGTGTTGTGGTCTAACATCAGCAAGTGGTCATATAAGTTTTTGAGATGGATTTATCTAGGCAAGAATAAGGCCAGCTTGATACGTAATGTCAACTAAAAATTGTTTAAATATTTCTTTTATATAGGTCACTAAAGGCGACTGGTTCCGAAAAATCATAAAGCATTTTATAACAATATAAAATCGCAGTTCTATTGCATTAAAGGAAACATGCCAGTAAATTATAGAAATTTGGTTGGGAATAGTTTGCTGTAGTATAATAAGATAAATTACCATTCACAACCATTCATTTTCTCACGGCATAGTGTAATTTATGGAGTGGAGTGTTGGAGTGGAATCATGGAGTGGGGAGTCGTGGAGTGGAGTGTTGGAGTGGAATCATGGAGTGGGGAGTCGTGGAGTGGAGTCATGGAATGGAGTGTTGGTGTGATAATAGAAATGAAAGCAATCATGAATTAATGTGTTGAAACAAAATCTTGTGTCGACATTTTTCACATATGCATGATTGAAATGCTGTTTTGAGATCATCTTTTAGTATCTCTGGGGTCATTCTAATGCTGGCGTCACACTATCCCGATTTTGACTCCGATGGAAACACGATTATGGATATTTTCAAAATCGGGAGTGATCGTATTCAAATCGCGCTATTCGTGTTGCCATCTTTTACCATCGTAGCACCATCGGCTGAAATATTCCAACTTCGGGTGCAACTTCGTAATGCCTTCCTAATTTTTTAACATGTTAAAAAACTCCCGAAGGTTCGTGCGAAGGTCCTTGTTCGTGTTGTGTTCGTTAATCCATCCTTTCTATCGTAATGCCTTCGTGAAAGCATCTTCTTTTTTCGTGTTGCCTTCTAAGTGTCGTCGGCTTAATTTATCTTACGATGGCGGCACGAATAAAACAAGAAGCTCTCCGAAAGTGGTGCGAAGGAAACACGGCATCGCAAAGACCTCGCTTTGTATTCGTACATCCGTCGTAACTAATGTACTGGCATAGAGTAATGGCATGGAGATGGAAACACGGCACTGGTCAAAGCAGTACGATTTCTGAAGTAAAACAAAATATCAAACGTGTCAATAGTGCCTTATAGGGACATTTATTAATCCATTTCAGTTAGGGGCGTGTTACAATAAATCGTTAGAAAAAGAAAAGTTAGTACATGTATAGCTCTGTTTTTCCCTCATAATTAAAATGCAGCAGGAGGAAGTCTTACAAGACAGCAGCTTATGATACAAGTATCCTCATTAATTCTTTATTCATAATTTTTTTTAGTTTCGAAAAATTGATAAAGGAAGTTGAAAAAAAATGAAACTAGAATGATCAGTCTCAAAAGTACAAAAAGAAAAGACAAAACAAAGCGAAGACAGTCTGGATCTAGAATCTTCTGACACTTTTCTTTTCGTCCTGTTCTTTCTAGCCAGGCGCTTCCCTCTTTCGCATCCTCGTCCAGGCTTTTGATGCACCTTTTAATACTTAAATTTCAATATCAGAAATAAAGGTTTTAACATTTTAAACCTACTTTAGTTTTTATTAGTCCCCTACCGACAAAAGCCGAAGGGGACTTTAGATTTGCACTCCGTCTGACCGTTTGTGTGTCTGTCCGGCCCGGCCGTCTCGCTGTCACAATAACTTTTTCGCACTTTTTTTAAAACCTTAAAACTGATTTTTGGTATGTGAGTCTTACCATGATGAGTTAAAGATCAAGTTAACGCGTTGTTCCGGTCTGCAATTTTTTACAGAGTTAGGACCCGTTGAACTTTGGAATTTCACTGAAATATCAGTTTCCCACACTTTTTTCTAAACCCCTAATTATAGTTATTAAACTGCTTTTTGCTATGTACTGTATGCCAGCTCCACCATTACGGGTTACTGAGATCAAGTTTACATTCCGGATCGGTCCGAAAATATTTACGGGACCTTTGGACTTAGATACCGGTATACGGGACCGGTAACGAAGTTATGTATTATAAGGTGGATACGCTTTGTTCAAGAATCGTTCACAACAGCTAAAATTGTTGAAATTTCTACATAGTTACAACATATATATATTCTTCTTGTTTTCAGATTGTGTGTGCTTCGGTCAACTCACACGAACAAAACAAGATAAAGTAGCGTCATCTTTTTTGTTCTATCTTAACAGGCTCTACATATTAGCTTTAGATCAAATGTCTTATCTACTCTTACTGATCGACATCAGGGACAGCAGGGGTTTGCTTGGAGAGCCATCGTTTTAACTTGTTACCCATATATACTAATTAGAGGCTGCAAAGGACAATTTATATAGACTAAATTACATAATCTTATTGCAAATCGCGTTATTATATTTCATACTTCGTATACCCATCGTGATGCTTCGTAGACCCATCGTATGCTAAACACGACATCGTACAGCCGTCGTATAAATTCGTATACGATATTGAGATTCGTGTCTCCTTCGGATCTAATTCTCGACTAATCTTGATAACATCGTAACAACTTCGTAATCGGTTCGCAGCTATTCGTATGTGCTACTTTTTCGATCGCTTAGCCATCGGTTCTAATCGTATACCCTTCGGT
This sequence comes from Arcuatula senhousia, assembly GCA_963971305.1. NCBI lineage: Eukaryota > Metazoa > Mollusca > Bivalvia > Mytilida > Mytilidae > Arcuatula > Arcuatula senhousia. The sequence continues at coordinate 2,697,221 of OZ020317.1, read as the reverse complement.
TTTGATTTTGATTTTTAGCAAGTTCGGGACTAACTTCGCACGAAGTTGAAATTTTCACATTCGTGTGTCCATCGTATGTCAAAATCGGGACAGTGTGACGCCAGCATTAATGTTTCATTGCAAGAAGGGGAGTTTCCACCCAGAATAAATGAAAATGAAAGTTGTTTGCACTAAATAATGGTAATAACAAATTGCCGAACTTGGATGAAATGAATTTTACCGCAACCTAAAACACCTCAAACTAACTTAATGGTCTTAACCTAGTGTACCAAAGGTGGAAGGTAACATTAGATACAATAAAATATGACCAAACAGAGTTTCAACAGCAAATGCTCTCAATTCTACAATAGTTCTTTTTTTTTAGATCAATGTAGCCTGTGCCTGTTAGTTAATGTATTATTGACAAGACTCCACTCCAACACTCCACTCCAAGACTCCACTCCATGACTCCACTCCAACACTCCACTTCACTCCATAAATTACACTATGCCTTTTCTCGCTCTTTCCAATATCCCAGTAACCCCAAAATAGCTATAGAAACCGATGTGTTCTTCCTATAAATATAAAAGATAGTAGATGGGCAGTATAATTACTTGGTATAAGAAATTGATTAAAGCGAGATAGTCCAGGAATACGTTTATTTTTTTTACATCTGGGAAAAATTTTTAAAGAACTATCAATTTGTTCACGGCTAAGACTTGTCAGAACTACTGTTCAGAAACTATCTGTGTTATATCTACATCTCTTCTTTTCGTGGATAAATCGATTACTGCTTATTGCAAGTCTATATTAACCTACTTCCAATGAACAGAAAATTGTTTTTGTTTTTTGTTGCACTCAGACTTCTGTAATTTAGTCAGTTAAAGTCTGCCTGTTGTTGTGATGACAGTCTAAGCCTTTTTTTTCTTAAAAATATTTAACTTGAACCCTTTTATAATATTACATAAGATTATGCAGACATACATGGACTACTCTGTGTTGACATCAGTGTTGGACAGTGAGAAGGCTTAGAGGAAGCCTACATTTGGAGGAGAAAAATCTACAAAAAATGTGTTAGCAAATTCAAATTCAATCTTTATTGTCGTATAAACTATATATGCAGACATATATATGTGGATCGTGTCTTTTTGGCACATATTCCATATTCTTTCGTTTTTAATACATATGAAACAGATATACATATACACATGTAACAAGTTGAACAAAATATATATATACATAAAGCAAATGTTTAAGGTTCCCATGTCCTCAGTTCTAAAGGGGAGGGGAGGGTAGACGTTTTAATAAAGGATCCTAATTTATTTACCTCTGTTGGTGTTGATGGGTTTAATATGTATATAATTTTTTCACTGATGTTTAGGTCTTTAAAAAAGCTATGCAGTATTATCATACATACGGTCATTGAGATTTTGACCAAGCTAAGCCCCTTTCGTGTGCCTCCTTTTAAATTTCGGGCGACGGGTTCTGTTGAACACTTTAATATCGTGGTGGATGCTTCATCTGAGACACTTGTCCGGGATATAGTTGAGTGAGTAAGTGACTTTGTGTTCTACGCCTTAGCAGTCAGATTTCTTATGATAAACCATGACCTTGGAAAATGAAGATTTTTCATGACATTTAAATAAAACAATTGTAATGAAAACCATGACTTCATATAAAGTAGAACAAAGTCATGAAAATCCATGCTCTTTTAATTACATTTTCGTGATGGAAATTCATGACTTGAAAATGTTTCAAAGTCATGAAAAATCATGACTCTTAGAAAGTCATGACTTTCTATGACTATTTACTATTTTTTGTCATGAAAAACAATGACAAAACGGTTAAACATGAACGACTCCTAAATTAGAAAATGGTCGAGAAACTCAATATAATTGCGAGTAACTTCAAATCCTGAATTGTAGAATTGTTCTTGAAAAAATTTCAAAACATCTTTATCGACTTGGTTTTGTAAGAATTTGATTAAATAACGCGAAAAAAATGTCATTCTTGTACACAATTTGTACCACTGATTTTGTAGCTTTTTACAATTTTAGTTATTTCAGACGACAACAGGTGGGTCAAATGTCAAAAAAGTAATTAAACCAAATTAAGAATCGGAACATACAAAAAAAATCTGTACAGACAGTTCAAATTTTCATGAAATCAGACAATTTTAGTGCTGACAGAAAAAAAGGTGAAATGTCATGAAAAATCATCATTTTCAAAGGTCATGGTTTTTCATAATATATCTGACTGCTTAGTAGCACTATTTTAAGTTTCATCAGGGCAAAATAGATCAGACTTTTTTTAAGCATAAACCTTTGCAGACAATTTTTGCCGTGAACCCTACAATTGAATTTCATCCAAAATAAGCGATTGCATGCCATGCCTCATGAATTACATGGAGTGCTGTCCAGTGCTATATATTGTTTGTTTGTGGTGTTTACATCAGTTCCTCAATTGTGTGTGGTACACAGATTAAACTGTTGGTTCTAAACACTTAAACTCCATTGGTTTGTTGTGTCTATATAACTTTTGGATAACGCTTACGACCTTGTTTGTGGTCATCCCCAAGGTCATGGTACCGAACGCACTCGAGAAGCGCCTCAAGGTCACGATCCTGGAATGGGGCTTCCCCTGTCCAAAATAAGTGTCACTTACAGGGCTCACTATACAAAATATGGGTTTATAGAATAAATTAATATACACAAGCCAGCAGTCGGATAGGCTGGAAGTTCCGGCCTCAACTGCAATTAACTCTTTCCTAGATTTGGACGTGCGCGGGAAAATAAGGGCGATAACACAAGTGGAATAATAAAGATATTTTTCAGTAGGTTTTGTAACGTCTTAACGATGTTTTTAGGGCAAATCGAGACTTTCATGATGAGAACCTCTGATTTAGAACCAGTTATAGTATATGTTAGGAATAAACTCGTAGCGATGGCACAGGTGCTGACTATATCTTCAGCCCAGAACTAGCCTCGGGCATCTGTACAAGATGTTGTGTTGAGTGTTGTGTAAGGAGCTGGACGAACCGTGCAATTCCTAAATGGTCTACAACAAAGTCTCAGCAGTCCATCTCGCTCCGCACATCCTGTTAATTTCATGGGCGTGTGTGTCTCTTTCTAACAAACGAAAAATTTCGAGACCAAACGCAAATTAAATTAGCTTATGCATTGAAACAAAAATAACTATGCAAGACTTGCGTGCTATACATATCACATTAGATAGCACTGCAATGCGCAGAGTTTTGTCTATTTTGAGTAATTTTTGTGTGATCTTTTTACAAAACAATAGAACGGATATTCTGATCTCCTCTCGTCTTCCGATGTTTCCCGTTTCCCCGACATGACAAATATGCAGTGGCTTCCTTTTCTGTAATACGTACTTGTTTCTCCGACTTTGTTTACTCCGCTGACCGGTTCCAGGCCAGGTGGTTATTTGTTTAACAAGCCAAGTTTATTGTCAATTGGATGTAAACAACTTATCAATGGTCTTATCGTATTAGACTGACCACGATAACCTAGGTCAAGTTTATGTAGGATTCAAATTAATGTTTACATATATATAGTAAGTTCATTTAATCCTCGAGTTTGCGAAACTTTTATGCAAATTGACACTAGAAAGTCGATGTGTAAGAACCACTCGATCGAAAATGCTAATTTAGTTGTATATCAAATGGTGAAAATCCAAAATTCGGGTTAAACAACGGCGGAGAGGCGAATTTTCTCTACAACTACTTATCGGTGCCTATTTGATATTTGGTATACATCGTCAGCGCCCGGCGTCAGCGTAAGCCTTAAAGGTCCCATACCGTGGGACCCGATGTCGCTCATCTTCTTCCTGTTTGCCGACTTAAAAAAAAATCCGACCCTATGTATCTTTGGCTAATTTTGTTAAGATTGTTTTTTCGTCTAGGAAATGACATTTATGTATGCCTAGGGGGTTAAATGGAGAAGGCAGTTTTCATCCCACATTCTCGCCAAAATAAACTGCATGGTCATCCCGTCTTGCCGTAAAATCAAGAAGGCTATCCTGTTTTTCTGAGTTTTTTATCCATCTAGGCGCTCATGCATCCAAACTTCCCGATAACATAAATAGCCAAACCAACATTTATGAAAAAAGTTCTTCTGTTACTCCTCTACACTAGTGTTGGTCGTTCTTTTTAAGTTCCGTTTAGTTAAAAATTCAATAAGTACAGACATCTAGCACAGCAGTTTAGGGGCAGTCCATAAACGAGTATACTTTATTTTGACAACGGGTGGATACAGAAATATCTTCAAAAAGGGGGGGGGTTACACATGTTCCACTGACAATGGGGCGAAAGGGGCTTACGGTTTTTTCACTCCGTCTCCATCCGCTGCTGGTTGAAGATTAACGTGATGTATTATTCAGTTTCAATTTCCTAATCTCAATAGCATCCTTTATCATCACTTACACAAGTACTATACATGCAATATCAAGACCAAGTATGCAATCGATAAAAATACTGTGCATTCTTGAGATTTCACCATCTGTTCGACTTCGTTTATCGAACGCACCCAATGTAAGATATACTGCGTAATTCATACCTGTCAAGAACACGTGTTACGGCTCTTCAGGTGTAAAATATCTTGTTCCGTATTTGTTGAAACTGGATCTGTAGAGAAAGTGTTTTGGTTTGCTCTTAAATGTTTCTATAAAAACGTGAATGTATCAAATAAGCTTTTCATGTTCAAATTGCAGATGCGGATTCCAATTGTGCCGGAATACACTTTTAATAAAAAGAGATTCCTTATAGCAAAAATGTATTGAAGTGAACAGTGTCCTTTAGCTTTTCAGTAATTTCTTGTGACTTCTCGCTTGTAAACGATTATTTCGTACGATAAAGACTTAAAAGAGAGAGAAGTACTAAAGTAATTCATTTAGCGGAACATAAAATGATTTTAGAGACTGGACCGTCTGATTTTATTTTATTTAAATAATGTGTTGAGGACGTCAGTTGATGAGTACCACTACAAATAAGATTCTCATTATAAAATCTTGCTTTTTATGTCGCAAGTTTAGTATACATTAATGGAACGAGTTCTTTTCTTTCGATGCTTTAGCTGATTGGTGTGGACCATACAAGATCATACAATGTTAATTGTTTTTGTTTCGAAAGCTGCTGAGCCCTTTGGTACTTTGTATTGAGAAATAGTTGCTTTCTTCAAAATCATTTTCTGTTGGCAGTCATGCAGCTTTATCAAAATGCTGTACTGATGTTGTGCAATCTACAGCAAAAAGTGTTATATCATATAAGTACCGCCATGCTTATTATCATCAATGGTCTGTGATGTACTTTAATATGAGAATCCGGGTGTTCAATGGACCTTATATAATTGGTACTTCCCTTTGATCTGCTGTCATAAAGACATATTGGGTCATTAGATATCACGCTATGAATCCGGTTTAAAAAGCAGACGTTCAAATTAGCATTTACCGCCAATACACCCGCTCATTATTTAGGTGCCTAAATTTGCAATAAATTACGACACGATTTTTTAAATAGACACAAGATACATATAACTTTAAATTGGTCAGGTTTTTTACCCACTGATCTCATTAAGATAAGTTTACATTTTGGCAAAGATGAGCTATGTGATTTTTGTATGCCATCTGGGGCGTGATGTGATATTAGACAGATTTTGATCAAATTTGATCGGAATCATCAACCGACGACATCCATGGATAATAGCACTCTTGCGGATGATATACTGTGCAGGTGTCCCTGTGGAATCAATGTTCAGTACAATATTTTGTATTCTGTATTTTGATCATGCTATATTTGTGCTTGTATATATATGTTACTGCAGCCCTAGTTTTTAAGGTTAATAGTTTGAAACTTAACTAAGTCTAATATATCTCAGTAATGCAATCATAAAAAAAAATATTTACATGCAGTAAGCGCGAATACAAAAAAAAAAACAACACAAAACAATACAAATTAAATCAAGCCAACACTAAAGATAACCAACAAACAAACTTAAATACAGCTGACAGAGCATACATGTAGGGGTTGTTATGGCCAACGTAGTGACGAATTTTCAAATAGATTCTCTATTAAACCAGCTAGGCTGGTCAAAATTTCAATTTCTTTTCGGCATTGTGTAATTGGCAACCCGTCTCGAACCCTGATTGTGTGATATTTATATTTTGTTCTTTTCGGTGTTCACATTAATAGTCCTCTATTAACATCTTTAGTGTGAAATGAGAGAAAATGTAAGACTAATTATGACAGGACATGTCATATTTAATATGATATCTTGTCAATGTGTCGTAATGAGATGTTAATAAGACAAAATCAATCGCCCCTCTGATCTTGTTAGCGGGATACCATCTGTTCCTCCCCGATCTCCGACCGGCTCTGGTCTTGTCCCGGCCCGATTTTTGGCCGTCAGCTCTGATCGATCTCGCGTGGTCACAATCTGGCAGTTTCCCCGAAGAGATAGCATTTTTTTCTCGATAAAGGTCCATTTATGATAAATCACAACGTTTTAATGGTACTTGTATTTCTTAGAAAGCAGAGGGGCATACAGTGTTCGAGTCCGTTCGCCCGTCCGTCTCAAACCAGCCTTACGTTGACGGTTTCCGTGTTTCGAAGTAAGGCATGGACAATTGTTTGTTGTTTTAACAGCATTTCTCAATGTACCAACTTCTTTAGGGTTCTATGCGTATAGTTTTTAAAAAGACGAAACTTTGTCCGAAAAATCAAACAGCTTTTCTTATAAAATATAACGATAGTATTTGCTCTCATTCAATTGTACAGGATTAGGCAACTGGGATTAGTTGGGATAAACCATTAGATACATTCAGCTAATTGAATTACACGATTAATCGCATTATTTCGTCAAGCTTTAATAGCTAATCAGATATGCTACGTCGTCCAGACGGCCAATCAGCATCTGATTATAAGCCGATAAACGGATTTAGAGAAAATTTGCCGGAACGTGCTACTGCATAGAAACAGGATTATTATAGATGCAAACTATGTTAATTGACTGTAATTTCGGGCTAGACAAAGCACATGATTGTATTTCAGTCTGAGATGGTTTTTTCACTCCTATTCATGAAAGCATAGACCTACATTGATAGACTAAGCATATAGTATAATAATAACTTACTACTTTATTGCATGATAAAAACCTCAAAGAGGTTAAGCAAATACAAATATACGTGTAAAAACATACAATAAACAATGAACATGTAACTCTACATACAAAGACATTATATAGTATTTACAAATATGTATGACTTTGACCAATGTGGATCTCATTGTCGCAACTCAAATGATTGCTTTATAAAATCAACAACCGTGGGCAAAACATCCATATTTGGGTTAAGTACAAAAATCAATTTATCAATGGTTTCAAGCTGGTTAAAATTAGCATTTTGTTTTTGTATTGAGTCAATAAATGTTTTTCTTATATTATTATTAAGTTGACAATGAAAGAAGAAATGAGCTTCATCATATATGTATACAGACAGAGGAAGGTGTGGACGGGGTATCCTTTAATTTGTTGCCATTTATTCTCTAGTTTTTTTATGTTTTGGCCACTTTTTGCATTAATCTTTATACTTTAAGGGTCACTAATTTCTATCCTTTATTTCTAAGGGCCATTGTTCTAGATTTATTTTTTGGGGGGCCATTATTCTCTATTCTTTAAGCCCCGTTGACACCTCTGCTTTCACTTTTCAAACTTTTCGTTTTGACATTTTGAAAATTATGTCATGAAGCTAAATTAAATTCAGAGTCACTTTAGGCCCTCCATGGTAGAAACAAACGTCGGTTGGCAACTTAAAGGCTATATACCTCTTAAAGAATTATATTAATTATATCGAAAAGTCGGTAATTACTTCCATATGATTACTAGTTTAAACTTTGTAATTTTACACAGTCTGACCTCCCCGGGTCAGTCTAACAGTGGCTGTGTTGTTAAGTAGAGAATGTTAAATTGTCCGTTTCATTATACTTATGTAATGTTAGGTCATCGGTGATCAGATAAATTCAATATTGCGTCATCCAATGATATGGACAATTACCAATAGTAATCTTTGCGATGACAATAGATGAAATTTGATTGATTAGTAGGGGATCTTTTGTATTTTGTAAAAAAGAGGTGTTGGGGGGGGGGGGGGTAACTTGGACACTACGTTACCACAGTTTAAACAAGAAATCGAAAGAGAAAAAAATTAACACTAAATGATTGGTAATAGAATCGTAAGCTTTTTTTATGCAGAAAGTACTAATTAGGTCCAATTAGCCTAGGAATAAATATAATTTTCAATTTGACATTTGCAAGTCTCAAAAACAATTCAGAGAAGATTGAACGAGACATTGTTTGTGATATGGACTTTTATTGTTGCCCATCTGTCTACAGTGAAGACCTTCCAACAAAACGAAGAACTAGACAAAACATAATTAAAATATGATTTATACAAAACTAGCTTAACTGTTTAACTTATTAAATTTAGTCAATGGCATATTCTTTAAGTAAACATTGAGTTTCCGGCTAACTAAAATTGCCGGTAGCCAAACAAAGGGACAATCATTTTCTATTCATCTCCGACGAAGCGTGAAGAACAGTTAACGATCCATTTTAAAGGGACACACAATTTTGTGTTATTTTAGAAAAGATCGCAGCGAAGAGCACATGTACAAAAATCGGAAATGCGTAAAGGAAGAAAATATTTGTCAACAAAATCCGCAATAATTTGAACATTGTGTACTCTGTACTTGCTTGTCAGTTTTATTATTAGAGTGATCTGATTGGTCCGTTATTTATTTATCTGTGACATAGATAAGTAGTTTACATACAACATGTGTTGGAGTGATATCATTTATTGTAGCTTACACGCATACGATGTGACTCATTGGAATTTAAACGTTTAAAAATATATTTCATAAGACGTTTTATTGGAAATATCAGATTCTTAAAAACTTTAAGGAACTTTTATAAATGATCGAAGCTTGTCAGATTTGTCTGGAGTAGTTAATCAGTTTTTGACACATAGACGAGAGTGGAGTAATCATTTGGACTAATTAAACAACGCTTTTCTTGATTGGATAATTATAATTAATTTGAAATCTTAACACATTGTACGCGGCGTGTCTTGATTGTGGATTTAGAAGAACGCCGGTTGTTTGAGTGACATGGACGGATAACTCCTAGGAATTTAAACTAAGACAGTGATATTTTTTTTTGTTGGAAAGTTTTGCTTTTTTACAAAATGGGTGCTAATAATTCTTTGCCTGATGATGACCCCCGGGTCAATTTAAAGCACAAGGACCAATACACAACTTCAGCCAAGCACAGACTCAGTTACCACGGGATTGTCAGTGCCAAGGGTAAGTAAATCATTATAGGAGAGGGGGGTCGGGTAGCAGTTTGAGGGGGGGGGATAAGACGTAACCATAGGTATTTTTTTTTTTAACTCTACCGCATGATAGTCATGATCTATAGTGTAAGAGCTGCATAAAGTGTTTAGCTAACGAAATATTCAAATTATTGCATGTTTTGTGGTTTAAAAGATGATTTTTGGTGGAAAATAGAAAATGGGAAGTGTACTATATGCCGCGTATTTTCACAAAACAAAATGATTTGAACCATAAACGTACGAGAAATGACAGATCTGTTAATAAAAAAAAACCTTGTTCAGATATTTATAATTGGGTTGCAATAAAATATTTGTATAACGCAAAGCGATATAGTCTCTGAAATATAAATTGCACAACTCACACACTGACAAATAATCATGTTTGATGCTTTGGACATGTAGGAAGAAGAGAATTGTCCAGAGTTTGCATAGCGTCATAAATTTGGATGTCTCATAGATAGTTATTATATGGATTTATAATGTTTTCTCTTGCATTTTTTTCGTATGGCAAATGGAACTAACATAATATTGGGCTATTTCGTAATATATACGAAAAATATGTTAGTGTCCATTTGCCATACGAAAAACCTTTTTTATTGCATGGCAAATGGACACTTACTTTAATATTGATAGAGGGGAGAAAGTCCCTGTGCTCACTGGATGTTAAAAAATATGTTCATAAAAACATGTAAATGTTGCATAGTGACTGTAGTCCCTTTGATTGATAGTAATTTTATCAATTTTATTTTTATTATTCACGTAACACCCTTTGGGTAAACAAAAACACACCGATAACAAGAAGGAAATTATTGTTGTCACATAGATAAGAAAATTATAACATATTTAGTGGCCATCTTTCTTTTTTATGACGACCGCCTGCGGTTCAAGTTTTCAATATCACAAGTTTTTTTTTCTCAATGTGATAAAATTGTAAATTCATGAAACTGCCAAAAGCATTTTGTAAATAGAGAAATTAGCCTCCATATTCTTGTTCATTCTATATTCTTATCAGTATAGATTCTGAGTATGAATAAACGAGATAAAAATACAATCAAATTTAAATATAAACTATAAAAAAATCTTCACGAGATCAAGAAGCCGGCCCTTGTCCTGCTAATCGCCAATACTTGATTTTTGATTTTTGGCCATTTTGGCCCATGTCATGCATGTCATGGTTTATCGAAAACACATGCAACCAATCCCCTGTCTCCTCCTGGATCTGTATTTGCTACGATGTTTTCCATAAAACAGCAACTTTCCACTGTATGCGGGTCACAAACCCTAGATTCTTCTTCATTTACAAAATATTCCAACATAACATGTCTGTCCTTAGTAAATCTTAAGTTGTTATCAAAAATGTAATCTTATCATGCTTATATTACATGTATTACATTCACACGAATCATTCACTCTTTTCCATGTGAATGGTCAAGAAATCAAAGAATCAAATAAAAAAGTATGCGTTTCCTGTTTGCCTACCTACCCTGTTTTTTTTTCATGACAGTCTAACATTTTTATTGCCATTTTCCTCTTAAAGGACATCGTTAAACTTGAAATTATCCCCAAGGTACAAAATCCTATCTTCCTTATTTTTTTTACAAGAATGAAAAAAAAAAACATACTTTTTTAGTTCGTCTTTGAAAAAATCGGATAGTGATGTTTAACATTATTCTCTAGAATTGAAATGAAAACGCCAAGCTTTCCATCCACACTTTAAGGAGGCTTGTAATCCTCGGGTATTACAATTTACTTGATAAAATAGAATGTTTCAAAAAACTTTTATTTTCATGATGTTTATGACACTTTTATTTGTTTTTACAGGAAAACCTTCGCCACCTGAAGGAACACCGTCATTGAAGAATATTACTCACAATTCTCTAACGGTCGTCTGGTCGCCACCCCAAGGACAAAGGGTAGACGAAATCTTAGCTTACCGGATAGAACTTTATAATGTATCGTTGAAACGATGGAAAGTTATAACAAACTGTTGCCAAGGAACGTCATATGACGTTAAAGACCTTAAACCGGATTCTGAATATTGTCTCCGAATTCGCGCGGAAAATGTGTTCGGTTGGAGTAAACCTAGTCAAAGTACACACGTCATTCGAACCAGACCAACACCAAATAGATATTCGATGTTTGAAATTGAAGAAGCAAAACAATCTAAACTGGTCAGGAGGCACAGCTATCACATCAAGATCGAACCAAAGGTTGCCACTATGTTACTCAATAAAACAGAGGAAACTGGCGAATATAACTCAATAGGGACTTTCCCCATGCGACGTAACTCCAGCATACGTCTCTCATTACCAATCCAAAGAAGAACTGTAACAAATTTATTTTCTGACTCTAGACGCGAAAGTGTTTCAAGCATACGTGATACTCGAAGACGTTCAGTTGAAGAATCATCCGTGTGTACCGACGAAACTGACGAGTCTATGAAGTCGGTGAAATTACACCAGGTCTCCATGTCTACCGAAGACGAATCATGTGCTAGATCTACATCATCCATATCAATGTCATCTATTCCGGAAATGAACGAAGATGACACGGAAACATACGAACATACTCATCACGATTTCAAGAAAAACAATTACTGGAAAGATACATGGATGTCTCCCACACCAGAAGTCAGTCATAATGATATTTTGACGTCGCCTTTCTCTGATGACACAAAACTCTCAATGTTTTCTCGATCTCCGATGCAAAATCATTCCAACAATCTCTACGATCTAAAAACGATTAATGAAAGCAACCCTCGAAACCATGAACAAGACTTGTCGACTTGGAAAGGTACAGAAGATTTTAAACTAGACAATTTATCGGACCTTAGCTCCTTAACGGATATGTTATACTCTAGTGATTTTATGGGTAAAAGTTTCATTTCGGATAACAATGGTAATTATTCCTGTGGAAAATTATATGACAGTGTTATCCAAGAAGTGGACGAAGACCGGATAACGACGCTCTGAGGAAAACACACACAGGATCTCCTCGCAAACTACATGGACTATGCCCTTCACTTTTCGTTTTTCGGACTCATCGAAGGGATTGGCTTACAATGATATTGTATTTGTATCGGAGGATTTTTTATATCTGTATTTCAATAACCAAAAAGTGGTGCATGCCAATGGTGCAAGATTAATCGAATACCAAACGATTGTGCAATGTTTTAGTCCCATATATAACGAGCATTGACATACTTTGCATACTCATTAACGAGCATTTTAAAAATGTTTTACCAATGCACATTTGTTATACTGTTTTGATGCTATTTTATTTATTATTTTAAATATAAAATGCTTAGCAATTTATGCCTCTTTTCATTTTGCAGAGATGTTGATGTTGAAAAGCTGTTAAAATTCCATGATACTAGATATTTTGGAAAACAGAAAATTAATGCGTAAAAATAACAGAAAGTAATTTACTTCTTTGAGGCATTAATATATCATGGGGATGAATTATGAAACGTAAAAACAGTACTTTAAAAAATAAAAACAACTGGAAAAGGGAAAAGTGAGAGATAGTTAGGATTGGAAATCCATTTGTGGTGCTTCCATCGGGGTTCACATACATGTCAGCCATACATGTATAGCCTTTACTTGTATGAAGCTTGGACACAGTCCACTCTATACAGACACCTACGGGTACACACCTTATTTGCTCTGTGGGCAGAATTTCAACTTTATTCACGGGGTATTACAGGCTATGGTTACCGCATGGAAATCTTAAGGCGGTCTAATTAGTTTATTTTTTGTACGATTTTAACAAAACCTAAAATGGAAGACAACAGTCTAATGATACACTTTCGACTACCATTAATTCTCATATTTCTAGTGTTATTGTATCATAACATTATTAACCGCTCCTATCTTGGGTTGCCAGTGTACTTGTTTAAATTCAAACTTTATAAATTTTAAATTAAAAATACGACCATTTATAGGTGCAATGTTGAATCACACCAATTGGTTTTATGATAATTCCAAAACAACCAATTGTTAGCCTAAACAAGAGTTGAATGATATATAAGAATATAGGGATCCGTTAAAGTGAAATCAAAGTATAAATACTCAATTAAACACTTCAAAAGAATTGTAGAAGATTAGTTACAATTAAGTCATTTAATCCCAGGTATTAAATTATGACATGTTTTGTTGACTTTTACCTTTAATTGTTTACTTTTCCTTTTCGCGAGAAAACGTGATTCTTTTCACCTTTCTAATTCTAAAAAGTCAAAGTGGCCGAATTCATTTTGAACAATATATGACATTATTTGCTCAAAATGACAAAATGTTTAAAACTCAAATTAGAAATTATATTAGCTTTATTGATGAAATTACACCCGTAAGGGTCAAATCAACATACATTGTAGACATTGAATACTAAACAATACAACATATCATACAATAGCGTAACATAAAACATAATTAGACAGCAAATTAAAAAAACAAAAACAAACAAACAAACTAACACACACACACATGTTATGAACCTGCCTGACAAGGATCTGAAGCCCTGAGTTCTATAGACTGTTTAATGAAGCCTCCAATATGACAAACAAGTTCGGGGTTTGGGTTTAATGATCAGCAGTTTATTTAATGTATCGAGACATTCAAATGTAGACAGTTTATCATTTAGAACTTTTAAAAAATCTGAGCGAATGACTGAATTTATTTCACATTCAAAAAAGAAATGTTGCTCATCATCCAAACTTTTACACTTTTTGCAGAGTCTTTGCTCTCGAGGTATTTTCATATATCTGCCAACTTCTATACCTAAAGAATGATCACTAAGTCGAAATTTGGAAATCAATCTTCTATAATTAAAATTATTATGTTTTAAGTAATTATCGGAATTAAAACTGTGTTTAATCTTTCCGTAAAGATAAAGTTTCGATGAAGTATCTAGTTTGGATATTTTATCTAGGGTAAGCTTTTCATAAGTATCTTCTACTAACTTCTTTGCATGACTTTTAAATGTAAGTGTAGTAGAATTAAGGTCTTCAACATTTAAATTTACATCTTTCGATACTCTGTCTACGTAAGAATACCACGAATAAATACCTTCACTGTGCAGCGTTTTATTAACTTTAAGAGATTCAGTCACAAGAGGGTTTACATTATTAGAACTAATCCTATGTAGATAAACTAAAGATTGTCGTTTTATAAAAGAATCTAGTGTGAATCTGCATAACTCGCTTCTTGCACCTATGTTAGAAGCTGTCTTTTTCAAACCTAGAACAGCTTTACAAAATTTTGAGTGAATTTTTTCAAAAGAATATTTTTCGCTCAGTGACAGGACATCACAGAGTGAATTGTTAGCTTCTGCTCTATTGAGCGCCTTAAATGTTGAATTAAAATTATCCATGAACCAAATTTCTGCATTGTATGCTAAAATTGGTCTGATATAAGTTGTTAAAATGCTTAATTTCCTAAGATATCTTTTATGACAACTGTTTCTAGAACAATACATCGCAAATAAGAAAAGAAGCTTAAAAAATCAAATGATTTTAAACAAGGACCCAACCAGTTCAACCAACAACAAAGAACCAAAAACAAGCAAGCACCGACACACTCAACCAGTTGACTTAACACCACAGAACCAAGAACACACACGCAAGGACGCACTGACCAGTTGACTAACAACACTGAACCAAAAACAAACCAAGTAGCAACGAACCGCACCCGTTCACTCAACACAAAACCAAAAACAAACGACCAACGACGCACCCAACCAATTCACTTTATATCACAGAACAAACAAAACACAAGCAGGGAAGGATCAAACAACCTGCCAACCAGTACACTCAACAACAAAGAATAATAATAAAAAAAACAAACAAGCAGCGACGCACCCGACTTCTTCAGTCAACAATATAGAACCAAAAACAAGCAAACAGCGACACAACCAACCAGTTCACTCAACAACAACGAACCAAAAATAAATAAGCAACGACGCACCACACCAGTTCATTCAACAACTCGGCGACGTACCCAACCAGTTCACACAACAACACAGAATCAGCATCACAAGACTAAAAACAAACAAGAAATAGCACACCTAACCAGTTCTCTTAACCGAACTAAAAACAAACAATCAGCGACTCACTCAACCAATTCATTCAACAAGTGAACATGGAACCAAAAACAAACAAACAGCAACGAACCCAACCAATTCACTGGAAAACACAGAGCAAAAAACAAACAAACAAGCAGCCACGTCGTCACCCAACAAGTTCACTCAACAAAATAGTAATATTTAAGCTTGTTTTAATTTCCAATCAACGACAATTTAATAACGCTTATAAACCTAAGCACAATGTTAATTAACGACACAACCAAACACCATGGACAGATAACAACATATAACACAACCAAACACCATGGACAGATAACAACATATAACACAACCAAACAATATACAACACTAAAAGAAAAGAAATGCAGCAGTCGCACACAATATAATCCCCTCTCCCATTAAGTAAAAATAAAGGTGAAGGTTTCATAATTCATTACAATCAAAGATGTACCAAATGACAAAATCATTATTGAAGAAAAATTAAAATCCATATTCCAGTACGATTGGAACATTTACGCTTTCTCCTTGTCCGGACCGGTTTAGATGTTTCCGCTTCAAGAATTTGTGTCCTTACAAGCCATTACAGATCATCAAAATGGAGGTGTTCTCTAAGTCATCGTTGAACTTCAGCTGATTTTCGCCTTTACCCCATGGACTTGAAAAATGCAAATACTGGCTGTTTTTTCATTACAATTGTTTACATTGTAGCTGTTTCTTAGATACTATAGTCCTTTCCGGACGTGTGAGGCTTGTTTAGGGTATATTGGGATATGGGATATTCACACAATTTTTTCATGGGATACTGGATATTTGAGGCAAAACTTACTGGGATATGGGATATTTAAGTCCATTTTATTTACAGGGATATGGGATACTGGAAAAACACTTTTTGGGATATGGGATATTTGATGAAAAATTTTCGGGGATATGGGATATTGGTACCCCCCCTAAACAAGCCCCACGTGTGGACCCGAGAAATCTTTGAATTTTGCACTACAGGTTTACGACTTCCGGGTCGGCCTTGAAAATCTGTCGAATTTAACCAAAATTGCCAATTTGTTAAACCATGTTTTATCTGTGTGCCAAAATTTCAAACTTACAACTTAAGTTTACATCTAAGACTTCACTCCAAACCAGTTTATAAAACCACCCGCTTGAAAAATGGGGTATATAGTGAAAGGGGTTTGAAATTTGATTTGCCGAGGGAAGCGAGCTCGAGGATACAGATTTTTTTTGTGTTTTGTAAGTGGATTTTATGCGAAAGACCAAATTTTTAAGGGAGAAGCAAATTTTCACGCCCCATCTAGATAAACCATTGAATCAAGACACAGGGAAAGAAAGGTAACTCTTTTTCCATTTTAAGTACATTATGCCAAATTAAATTACAGTTTAGAGATAGGACGGAATGGCTAGTTTCCCCGGGGGTGATTCTTTTATTAGAATTTTTTTTTAAAGCATGTCAACTTCCGGTGCACGAATGAGCAAATGGTAAAAATAAATATGCTTTGTTATTTAATAACGATGGAATCTGAAATTTTAGAAATTTTTATACACAGGTAAGAAAACTTGTCCAATTTATTGAAGTATTTACCGTTGACAGAAATATTATTGTTCTCATAATTCCACAGACGCTTTTGCGTAAGCTTATAGGGCAGCAAACCAGTTTGCTTCAAAAACTGGTAAAGTCACGTGATAAATTCTATCTAATTGAGGGATTTTTTCCGGAAAAGCAATGAACTCGAAAATTGCGTATCGCTTATTGATTTACAATGCATTTTCCATAGGGGGGTACCCTAGTTTTCGATTTTTAAAAAAATAGATCTTACCAGAATTTTTATTTCTTTGGCACAGAGCCTTTGTGTTGCATATGTTTATTTTTAGCCAATGGAAAAATTGGGTTCGTGCAGCGTTTATGGACGTAATTTTTGGTCGAAAAAGGGGTGTGCTTTTTTAACGTTATTTTAAATGCACATTTTTACATTATTATGAGCGCATAGGTGACTTCAGAATTTCTTTGCCAGTATTACCCAAAAGCTTGCTTGGTGCTATATTTAGAAACAACAAATATATCAACCAATGGAAATCATTTCTGTATTTTCTCCTACGCTTTATGTTTGGTTAAAAAACTTGCCGGTGACCGGGATTTGCTAATGCGCAATTGTAACTAGTCTCCATCACCCAGACCATAAATAAATATATGGTCGTTTATTTGACACCGATCAAATAAAAACGTATGGATGATCGATACTAAATTGTAACCTACATTAATGCCAATTAAAGTGTCGGTCGAGTCTGTTGCGTTAATTGTCCGTTGGTTACATTTTCTTTGCATTTAAGTGTATGTTGTGTTGGCGTTGTTTTATAAACATTTCCAGATAACATTCTAAAGCTTCCTCAATTGTTTTGTTTAAATGTCTAGTTTGCATGACATTCCTGTGTACGATTTCATCACATTAAAGTGGTTGTTAATTAATATAAGGCACAAATCAGTTTCTATTGGTATCTCCTTGGATTTAAAAAAAATATCAACACAAATTGTTATTGAAAAAAATAAAAATATCTATAATGGACCTGAAAATGGTCCGTGTATATTGACGTCCATTCAATTTTCGTTTTGTCAATTAAAAATGAAAATTGAAAAACAAAGGTATTTTCGTTTTCCGTTTTTCAAAATCAAAAAACAAAAATTGAAAAACGGAAATGTATTCGTTTTTTGTTTTAAATAGTAAAAAACAAAAATTGAAAAACGGGTATGTATTCGTTTTTAATTTTGCAAAATCAAAAACAAAAATTAAAAAACGGAAATGTATTCGTTTTTCGTTTTTAATATTAAAAAACCAAAATTGAAAAAGGGAAATGTATTCGTTTTTCATTTTACAAAATGAAAAACAAAAATTGAAAAACGGAAATGTATTCGTTTTTCATTTTTAATATTAAAAAACCAAAATTGAAAAACGGAAATGCATTCGTTTTTCATTTCTAATATTAAAAAACCAAAATTGAAAAACGGAAATTTATTCGTTTTTCATTTTGCAAAATCAAAAACAAAAATTGAAAAACGGAAATGTATTCTTTTTTCGTTTTTGATATTAAAAAAACAAAAATTGAAAAAGGGAAATGTATTCGTTTTTCGTTTTGAATATTAAAAACAATATTGGAAAACCAAAGGATATGCTATTTCCATTTTTCGTTTTGTTTACACAGAATGAAATATGATAAACGAAAATGATTTCCTTTTTCATTATTAAACAGACGAAAAACAAAAGTAGTTTCTTTTTGATAAAAATAAAATGGAATGGTCGCCTCTCGTTTAGAGTTTGCGTGCAATAAGTTCAGGGAAAATAAAACATATTGTCGGGTACGTTATAAATTAGGTAACATGGTCCACAGAATTAAGAAAATGTTTGATATTAAACAATATTCAGGGGCGGTTTCAGGATTGACTTGGGAGGGGGCACAAGTGTAAATTTTTAAAAGGTCCTGTTTTTCATACCTCTGTATGCGTACCCGTAGCCAGGAAGGGGGTTCGAGGGATTCGGACGACCCTCCACCTTTGAACAAAAAAACATATAGGTAAAACCAAACTGGAATTTTGTTAACCACTATTGGAATAAGGGATATTTTGAAAATCGAGCCCTCGATTGAACCCCCCCCCCTTTTAAAAAATTCCGGCTACAGACAAAAGTGTGTGAAACAAGGTTATAAAATGTGTAGTGCTAACGTTTTCTAACTGTGGAAGCACTGGTGATGCAAAAGTGCTTATAACTTTCTAAACCTCTTGTTGCATGGGTCACACTAAAGTAAAGACCTGGAAAATAAAACCTGCCAATATTCAGTTTTGTATAACTTTTTGTTTCTTAATGGATATGATTTAAATAAAATGATTTTGAAACAATGAAAATATACGATTTCTGGCAAATATTTGGTTTGAATTTATGGTAATGTTTACGACCCCAAACCTGGACCCGAACATGGATTTGAAAAGACATGAAACTTTTACCAACTGTTATTCAATTTAACAAAACTTAATGTGTTTTGTGGTTTCTTATAACAATTTCTGTCGATCAAAGATGTGACCTAGGCACGTCCTGCATACCCGTGCAAATAGTGGTAAAATGAATTGCGATTTGTGTATTGATAATTTGAATGAATCAGTATGGACTGGTAAGCATTTTTCGTAAAATCACAAAAAAACAAACTTTTCGAGGTATAGATAAGCCTCATAGAAAATAAGATGCACTAAGTCGTGCATAAAAAACCCCATCTCGACCTTTCAAAAACATGAAGTAGATACCTAACTGACCTTGAAAGGGGAGGCGCGTTACAACTCATCCCACTAATTAAAAGCTGTGTACAAAATCTCTCCAGCCCCTTCAGCATGTTCAGTAAAAGCCGAGATGTCTGTCACGAAAGTATACAACGGACGGGCAGCCGGATGGACAAGGTACATTTTGTAATTTGGCAATATAGCCCTTATCTTACGAGTAATATATTAATAACGATTCTAACTGAGACTTCACAGCTTCAACACAATGTTTTTTCCTGGTTCAGAAATCCTGGATCAAGTTTTTCGTATTATAAGAAACCCCTACCTTGAGCTGCATACCAAATATCGATGAATAGTAGCCCGAAAAAATGTGCCGGACGAACAGACAACGCATTTCTACCTTCTCGTTCCGCGTTGCGGCGAGGGACAACTAGATTGATTTCGGGGGAGAAGGTCCCATAGCAAAACACATACTTAAAGCTACTGAAACTTAAACGGGGTACTCATCTCTTGTCCGTAACTAAAAAAAAAAATATCAACTCGATAGGCGTTCAATTCAGCAAAAGAGAATCTGAGACATAAAGAAAGCACGATAAAATCAGGACGTAGAGGAACTCTCTTGAGAACACTCACAGCTACTGGCAGTTAGCTTAGAAATATCTAATGACTGATGTAACAAATCAAGTAAATCGATTTGAAATCCAACACAGCACTGGCTTAATTGATACTTTTCATCATATCTATGCAAAATACATTTGTAATGATTTTAGAATATATTTACTTTTTCATTGGAAAGATTTTAATGGCTAAAAAGATATGCACACCTTTTCCTGATTAAAAAATAGCTCTACGTCTATCTGCGACTGGCATCTCGAAATTTATTTTGAAAGAAGAGGTAACAATGTGACATTAAAATCTATAAAGCCCGAAAGGCCAAAGACGAAAGAAGTAAACACAACGAAGAAACCGCACACATAAAAAGCAGCTGAATAGCAAATAACAACACGATCTTTCGGAAAGGTAAGCCGTTCCTGCTAGTTGAAACACATCCGTCGCGTTGCTACAGTCAATACAGCATGGCCTGTCCTGTAAAGGAAGACAAAACACAACCCTATGACAAACCAAAACACGTACTTATTTGTGACTTTAAGCACATGATATAAAATTCCAGATTAAGTGACAACATCAACTGAGAAGCAGCGAAACCTTGTGCTAGCAATTTCCATGTCAGACGTGATGCCCTATATCAACGAATAAATCACAATTTTCCCCACAAAAGCCGTAGGCTGGAGAAGATGGAATGTTGCTACACACGAAGGAAAAGTTGGTACATGTTTTTTTTAAGTGTCTATTCCGATTTGTTGAACTAAGCGGTACTAATGGTGCATTCGAATGTCAAAAGTCCGAAAGGACAAAGACAAGATCAGAACACACGAACAAAGACAGCAAGAAGAAACTTCAAAATAACTACAAAGCAATCATCAACACGAACTAAAGTCGTAACGAGGGTAAACTCTATTGCTCCTGCTTGCTATAGCACACCCGTATAGCATTTGCCAATTACACGGGAGTTTTTTTTTGAATGCTTGATCTGGCAAAACCTGTTTCTATGATTGCTTCCTTTTCATTCTAATAGACCTAACAAATAAAAACTCGCTGTTTCTTGTCGTTTAAGGCGTCATCTGACAAATGCAGCATATCAAATACTAACAAATCATTATCAGCTAAAAGAACATTTTATAGGAAAAGCAAAAGCTAAATATTATCTTTCTTTGGATTTGATGGTTTTTAATTTTTATATTTAACGAGTTGAAATATGTCATAAATAAATAACATATAGGTTTTAGAGTTTGATAACCTTATAGTTTTGCATATGCTCGGCAGTTCATCTTTTGCATCCAGGCGCTATTAAATTTTTTTTACAAAACAATTGAAGGATCCACTGTGGCGGATCCAGAAATTTTCAAACGGCAGGGTGCGCCATTTAAAACAATCTTCGGGGACCTG
Source organism: Arcuatula senhousia (assembly GCA_963971305.1). NCBI lineage: Eukaryota > Metazoa > Mollusca > Bivalvia > Mytilida > Mytilidae > Arcuatula > Arcuatula senhousia. The sequence continues at coordinate 2,675,491 of OZ020317.1, read as the reverse complement.
TTGTTTCATACATTTTCTAACCAAATTTTATTGTCAAACGGGAGGACACGTGCCCGTCACGCCGGTTCTAAAATGTTGTCATGTCTTGAAAAGGCAAGAGATAACACAAAATGTCGGGAGAACGGCAGATGGGACAAAATGTTGGGAGATTTTGTCTCCCGGCGGGAGAATCACATTTATGCACCAGAGTATTTGTTTGTAAATCTAATTGAATTAACTGCATTGTGTACCTAAGGTTTTTTTGCAAACACGTGTGACTTTTAAACTACATTTAAAAGATAATTACTATTTTAAGAAGAAAGAAACAAAGAGTTATCTTTGATAATAACAAGAGGCTGCCAGGAGTCTGAATCGCTCTAAACGAGCATTTTATAACTTCAACCTTTGAAGGTTTTTTTTAGAGCTCAATGACCTGAAGGTTAAAGCAAGCAACAGCTTTTCTCCATCTGCAATAGTTTTCATTCTATAGGCCAAAAACATGAAAAAACACCACTTGACAATTTCGACCCAATAGAGACTTTTGTAGAGCTCATTGGGCTTAAGCAAGCTACAGCTTTTCTCCATCTGCAATAGTTTTTATTCTATAGGCCAAAAACATGAAAAAAACACCACTTTTCACCTTTAAAGGGCCATTACTCCTATAAGGGGTCATCTGACAACTTCAACTCATGAAGACTTTTGTAGAGCTTGCTGAAGAAGAAGGTTGCTTCAGATTTTCTCTATCGATTATACTTTTTGATTTATAAGCCAAAAACTAGGGTCTGACCCCCCTGTTCTATTTTTAGCAACGACGGCAATGTTTTTTGGTCGGCAGTCACCATTTGTGCGATCTTGGTAGAGGACATCCCATAAATGAAGTGTGCAAAGTTTCAGAGCAATCCTTTCAGTAGTTTCAGAGGAGAATATTTTCAAAGTAAAGTTAACGACGACGACGACGACGGACGACAAGTGATGGCAATAGCTCACCTGACCCTTCGGGTCAGGTGAGCTAAAAAATGAAATTATTTTCGTTTTTCATATTAAGTTGTTGGTACAAAACGAAAAACGTAAAAAGCAAATTCTTTACTTTTTGTTCTTTTTCCATTTTTGTTTTTTAATATTCAAAACGAAAATAGAACTCATTTCCGTTTTTTCCATTTTGTTTTTAATTTTACAAAACGGAAAACGAATATACTATTGTTTTTCAATTTTCGTTTTTGATTTTGAAAAACAAAAAAACGTATACATGTATATGTTCGTATTTCATTTATTGTTTTTTAATATTTAAAACGAAAAAAGAAGACATTGCCGTTTTTCAATTTTTGATTTTGATTTACAAAACGGAAAACGAAAATACATTTGTTTTTCAATTTTCATTTTAATTTTTCAAAACGAAAAACGAAAATACTTTTGTTTTTCAATTTTCGTTTTTGATTTTGCAAAACAAAAAACGAATACATTTTCGTTTTTCAATTTTTGTGATTTTAATATCGAAAACGAAAAATGAACACATTTCCTTTTTTATTTTTTGTTTTTGATTTTACAAAACGAAAAGTAAGAATCCTTTTGTTTTTCAATTTTTGATTTGATTTTACAAAACGAAAAACAAAAAATGTTTTGTTTTTCGATTTTCATTTTTAATTGTCAAAACGAAAATTGAATGGACGTCAATATACACGGACCGAAAATGATAATAATTTTCACCAATTCAAAAAAAAAATATATATATAATTTATGATAATAAAATTTGCAAATTTGAAAAAAAAACAAAGAAGAATTTTGAATTTCCATATTTGGCAAACTTTAGCTGTAACTGAATATAAATGCTATAACATAATTTTCAAATCTTCTAGACTACTAAGTAACTAAATACTAACTAAAAAAAACCAGTACCAGTGGGGAATGTATAAAGGACAGCTAGCTAGAGACATGCATACAATTATTAGACATACAGACTATATCGGTTCATCTTTGGCAGAGAATAATCAGCATACTGCTTGATACATGTCACAATTATTACAAAAATATTTTTGAAATGAAGATCAGAGACCCACGGCAGCTAGAAAGTAAACTCAAAGAAAAAGAAAAAAGAACAAAATGGAATGAAGAAACTTTTGCTAAATGACAAAAGAAACAAGGAATACTCTGTGCGAGCTCGCCAAAGGCTACACCCCCGTTCATATTGGAATTTATATGGAAATTACATCACTTTCCTTGACAGAGCGTCAAGTTTGACACAGAAATTGATAACACAGGGTTATGTTGCTCCTCGGTTGCTGTCTTTGCTTAAGAAATTCTACGGTAGACACCATGCACTCGTAGATAAATATGGGATTTCATTCTCTCAGATGAGTGCAGATGTTGGTTTGTCATAGGGTTTTGTTTTCCTTTACCGGATTTGACACACTGAATTGGAAATTGGCAGCACGACGGATGTGCTGTGGCAGGCAGGAACCGCTTACTCTTACGGAGCACCCGAGTTCACTTTTGTGACAACTTGAGTTCGCGTTTTTTATTTCTGTTTGGTTGATTTTGTGTTTTGTATTTCCTTGTGCTGTTCTTGTTCATGTTTTCTGGTTTTGTCGTTGCCATTTCGTACTTTTGACACTCGAATGCCCCATTGAGGCCTCTTTGCTTCTTACAAAGAACAAAGTCCAATTATCTCCCCTGAATGATATCTGGCAAGTGACATTTCTTCATGCACATCTCTATATGGTGTACTTCATTTATCTAAAGTTTCATCACAACTTGCAGGAGTTGCGAGTTCTCCAATTAAATATTATACTTAAAATGTTGAAGCCCAACAAAAATTCTTTTTGCACATGTACATATATGATGTACTTTCTTCATGTTAAGTTTCATTAAAACCTGTCTCGCAGTTTATATATACATGTAGTAGGAGAAGTGCTTACGTATGTGAACAGCCCGACAGGGTGATTCCTATATACAACCCATACTTTGTACAACGAAGTAAAGACCTTTGCTCCTTAACTGTTATAATGGACTTCGACCACCACTTTATATATATTCCACTTTCAATGTGGTTTCCTGATATTACCACAATACTGACCAAAAATAATATATGGACACTTAATTACTCACTGAGAATGCCCAGGATTTAGCACCGTTTTCATGGAGCCTTTAGGTGCCTTGTGCCTAAAAGCCCATTCCGAAAATGTTTTCGCCTCGCTGCGTTCGGCAAATATTTATTTCCTCATATTTTTTACATGATAGTTACGCACTTGCAAGTATAACTAAGGACAAGATCAGATTATCAATAGCAGTGAAAGAAACTATTGTTTAGACTCGTTTAGACTACTCAAAGCAACACTGGGTAGTACGATAAGAATGACAGATGTACGTTCAAAGATGGGAAAGAATTAAGACAAGAAACACTTAGTAATTCTTAGTCACAAAGTCACAAAATGCATTGCAAGGCCAAATAGCTAGACATTGTTTAAAACCTCTTTTCGTCCCTTCTCAAGGAGTAGCATCGTTTCTTGATGTTATTCTTGCAAATGTTATCAACAGAGTTTTTATATATTTATCTAAGCATTTTTGTTTTGTTTCGTATCGATTTTCACCGCATGCAAGTTTTTGTTGTGTTTTATTGTTTCATGTACATTTCACCACATGCAATGTTTTGCCTAGATATAGTTGTCAATTTTTTAACATAAAGTATATATTTCTCATTAAAATGTGTCTTTTGTTTTAAACATTTATTCGTGTATAGTTGTTAATTTAGCTCTGTGCAGCTGCTCACAAAGAAATACCCTGCACTTCCAAAATCAACCAGATCAAATTTCAATATAGGATGTAAACATCTTGACCATCTCACAAAGATTGGGTGAAAAGTTCATGAAAATCCCTTTAGAGTTTAGGAGGAGTTGCAGATAAGAGATGGGTACCCCCATTCGGTGTAATGACTAAGTCCATGGTTTACAATAGGAAACAAACAAAAACAACCATCAAATCACATTTTGAAATAGAAGGTGCATATCAAGACTATATCACAAAGATTGTGTAAAAGTTTAATAACAAGAGTTGTCTCTAACGGTATGTCTGGCCTGTCAGCACCACTGTGAAACTCGTTCACAATCTATCTAGGCCTTTAGTTCACCACAACCCCAAGTGTCCACATATTAAATATCAGATGCCTAGGTATAATACTTTTTTAGTAAATAATTGTCCACCCAAAAATATTCAAGTTCACATCTACATTATGTAACAAAGATTGTGTAAAAGTTTCATGAAAATCCATCAAGAGGTTTAGGGTACCCCTGACGTGCAAATGGCTAAGTCCATGTTTTGCATTAGGAAACCCCAAACATCCATCTCATTAAATTTTAGAATATTAGTAGATGCACATCTACAATATATCAAAAAATTGTGTGAAAGATTAATAACAATCCATTGAAGGGTTAAGGAGGAGTTGATGATGAGAGATGGGTAACCCCTTGTAGTGTAATGGCTAAATCCATGTTTTGCGGATACGGACGGACATTCCTATGACAATATACACCCAGGTTTTTAAGCTGAGTTATACATGTAATAATATTATAAATATCACAGTCAAATTTGTAGATGTATATTTCAATGATATCACACTAAAGTCATAATTCTGTTAAATTTTCCACGTACTGGTACAAAATAAGAATATGCACTTTTATTTAACATCTCTTTATTATCCTTTTTGTACGTTCCGGAGCGCCTGAATTCACTCTCGTTTTGACTGGAGTTCGCGTTGTTGATTGATATTCAGTGATTTGTTTTACATGTCGTCTGTTCTTGTCCCGTTCTTGTTGAAGTTTACTGGTTTTGTCTCTGCCCTTTCGGACTTTTGACATTTGGATACCCCATTGGTACCTCTGCTTCTTTACTGTATTCTATCTTTTATAAGAAGCATCATGTACTGGTTGACAAATAAAAAAAATAAGAGAAACTTTTATTGTATTAAAGCGATACAAAATCATTTTTTGCAGTGGTGGATCCTGATAGTTCGTCATACGGTAGTTATATAGAATATGATGGTACTCCTGTCATGCCTGTTTGTTTGAAACTAATTTTAGTTTTTTTCTTGGAATAATTAAAAGTTTAAGGACAATTATATATATATAATGCTGTAAAATAAAAAATCTTTTATGAACTACTTCGTCTTTTCTTAGAATTTTGACATATCAGGATCCACCACTGTCGGTTATTCTTTCAATTCATTACCAATTACAATATACACTATAAACATACAACTATAATAATCACATAGGTATATTACTGTGAGTGTATAAATATATATTTTAAACAAATCAATTATTCTATATTATTCACAAGATAAGGCGGAGCCTAAATTTCCCAGGGTGTATGAAGAAGCCAAAAATTTGACTCGTGACCAACCCGATACTGATGGACAAAAGTAACTGACGATGTGATTTCATATCTTTTGAAAAGAAATAATATTTCCTAACATCATGTTCATTAAAAAAAATGATTGATTGCCTGCCGCCAGACATTCACCATTCTTCAACTCATATTATCATTGTGACAAAAACTTCAAGGTTTTTTAACTTTGACTACATTTCAAAATCATTGCGCATACATTAGTTTCCTTTTCCTATCAGAATATGATATTGTTTTTATAATATACAATTTAGATTTAATTAAAAAATCATATAATATATTTTATTTCAAAAATTACATTGCAAAACTAATTATTATTTGGTATACCTGGTATAAGTTAGTTGGTTCATTTTGCAAAATATCTTTAGTACACAAAAAGTAATAAAAATGACAATCCGCCTTCAAATTTATATAGATGCACAGTTTGCATTCAATAAAAGATTTAAGGCAACAAACAAGTCACACAAAATATATAGTAATAAACAAGCATACAAATAACAAGAGCTCCCAGGAGCCTGAATCGCTCACCTGACTTATGTGCTTAACTATAGGTTATTAAGTAAGAGAAAAATATTTGACATTGAAAGGATCATAAATTTATAAAGGGTCATATGAGAACATATATGGCAACTTTAACTTAATGCAGTAAAGTGTATGGTGATATTTTAGCAATTGAAAGCATTTTATTATACTAATAAATAACCATATTAAGTTTGGATGCAATTAGACCTATGGTGTCAGAGCAGTTATAACGTTTTAAAAAGTTTACAAACGACAGAACAACGACGGACGCTAAGTGATCATAATAGCTCACAGGTCAGGTGAGCTAAAAGTGTCTATTGTCCTAAAGATCCTCGACAATTTTTAATAATTTGAACGCTGTTTTTTGGGGATTACAACATTTGATATAATAAAAAAATATTTGTGAGATTTATATACATGTTCAATATGTCCATTTCATTTCTTCCACCTTAAATATCTGTAATAACTCCTTATCTATTGCTAAATTAATAAAACTTGAATACAATAATTTTGCAATAAGTAAGGAGTTATAACAGGTATTCAAGGTGTAAGAAATATAATGTACAATGGACATTTGATAGCAACAATTAAGCAACAAATTACAAAATACTGCCGTCCTCTATGTCAATTACTCCATAAGAAGTGCAGCTCTCTACCTGAGTATTTTCTTTCAAGAGTCCTGCTCTGGATACTATAGTGAATTGAATGCCTTATAGAGACTTGAGAAAAGATACATGTTTCCTTTAGAATGCTTAATGAGCTAAAGGTTTAAGCTTGCAAAAGCTTTTCTCTATCTGAAATAGTTTCCGATTTATAGGGAAAAACATTAAAATACTATTTTGTACCTTAAAAGGGTCATTACTCTTGTGAGGGGTTATCTGACAACTTTCACCCGATAAAGAACTATGTAGAGTTTAATGAGCTGAAGATCCTACGGTCCTAAAGATTTGTCCTATTTGCTATAGTAAGTCAATAAAATATGTAAGCTATTTTAAGAAAGTTGTATTTCTAGTACAAGAGGCCATGTTTATTTTATTGAATTCCTTAAAGATGAAAATTGTTTGATGGCAACATGTCTTATACTAAGTGGTTTCTGAACAGAAAACTTTGTACAATCGTTTAAAGATGATAGACGACGGACAGCAAATGACAAATGCATAGTGATGGCGTAAGTTCATATAACCTTCAGCAAGGTGAGCTAAAAATAAAAATGGAAATTAGACTAGCAAAGATGATCATCATTTTTTTCTTCTAATAGACGCATATGTGCAATGCATAATGGAGATCTCCAGATACATCAAAGCGTAAATATATATTTTTTCAACAAATCAACTATTTCTACATTAACTCGATCTTCTGCTACCATCAGAGGAGACCTTCCATCTTTATCACAGAGATTTACATCTGGATCTTTTTCTAGTATTTTTGAGACTATTTCTGCATTACCTTCATGACATGCTATCCACAGTGGAGACCGTCCATCTTTATCACAGAGATTCACCTCTGAATTTTTTTCTAGTAACTTTGAGATTGTTTCTACATTACCTTCACAACATGCTATCCACAGTGGAGACAACCCGTATTTATCACAGAGATTCACATCTGGATCTTTTTCTAATAACTTTGAGACTATTTCTACATTACCATAACGACATGCTATCCACAATGGAGACTGTCGATTTTTATCACAGAGATTCACATCTGGATCTTTTTCTAGTAACTTTGAGATTGTTTCTACATTACCTTTACAACATGCTGCCCACAGTGGGGACCGTCCATCTTTATCACAGAGATTCACATCTGGTTCTTTTTCTAATAACATTGAGACTATTTCTACATTACCTTTACAACATGCTGCCCACAGTGGGGACCGTCCATCTTTATCACAGAGATTCACATCTGGTTCTTTTTCTAATAACATTGAGACTATTTCTACATTACCTTTACAACATGCTGCCCACAGTGGGGACTCTCCATCTTCATCACAGAAATTGATATCTGGATCTTTTTCTAATAACTTTGAGACTATTTCTACATTACCATAACGACATGCTATCCACAATGGAGACTGTCGATTTTTATCACAGAGATTTACATCTGGATCTTTTTCTAATAATTTTGAGACTATTTCTACATTACCTCTAGCACATGCTATACACAGTGGAGACTGTCCATCATCATCACAGAGATTCACATCTTTTTCTAATAACTTTGTGACTATTTCTACATTACCTTCAAGACATGCTACCCACAGTGGAGACTGTCCATATTTATTACAGAGGTTTACATCTGGATCTTTTTCTAATAACTTTGAGACTATTTCTACATTTCCGCTATAACATGCTATCCACAGTGGAGAAATATCATCAGTACAGAGGTTAACATTTGGATCTTTTTCTAATAACATTGAGACTATTTCTCTAGCATCACCTCTAAAACATGCTATCCACAGTGGAGACTGTCCATATTTATTACAGAGGTTTACATCTGGATCTTTTTCTAATAACTTTGAGACTATTTCTACATTACCGTTTTCACATGCTATCCAGAGTGGAGATTTTGATTCTTTATCATCACAGAGATTAACATCTGGATCTTTTTCTAATAACTTTGAGACTATTTCTACATTACCTATATAACATGCTACCCACAATGGAGACCGTCCATATTCATCACATAGATTCACATCTGGATTCTTTCTCAATAAAGCACACAGGAAATCTTGTTGTCTCATATTAATGTTATTTAAAACTTGGCTGACTTTACCATTTGACCATTCAGCCACCATCCTTCCAATGTATTGGTCTCGATGTTCATCTGGAATAATAATGATATATTCAATGTCACCAGACCTGTCAATTTCCTCTAAATTCCATCGGAATCTTTCATGTATAAGACGACTGTCTCCATGTTTAATAATACAGCTGATTATCTTCTTACCAAAGTACGAAGCAAAGAAGTCAAACACTTTATCGTGAATAGCTTTGTATTTTACCTCTTTTACTTTAATAATAAATGTGTCAACCAAAGTATTTAGTTCATCTTCAAGAGATTGCTTTGACAGCTTTCTATCGAGTTTGCAGGCATCTGATAGGTCATCTAGTAATGACCTCTGTTCTTGTGTTATCTCACCTTTGAACCAATCAGCTTCTAAGTTGTTGTTGAACAGGACTAAAAGCGCTAAACTGCAAATCCTATACTTACTTGAGTCTTCTTTTCTATTGGACAATGTGTCTAGTTCCTTAGTGATTTCACCAAAGGGATTTTGGAGAAAATCTAATGCATTGGTCTTTATTTCTTCTGTTTTATTTCGATACAAGTTTTTATTTTGATACAAGAAACATAAAAGTGGTAAATAAGCACCAGCGGTACCTAATTTCTCTTTGATTATATACGCGTCTATCGACTCACCTGTGTATTGTTGTATCATTGCAGTTTTCTCCTCTAATGAAAGACAAAGGCTCTCTGAAACCAAATTACATTCACAAGACACGAACTGGGATAAATTTTTAAAATTTCCAGCCCTAAATATCTGAAGCCTACATGACACAATTATTTTACAATTTTGATCTAAAACAATCTTATCAACTGTATCTTTAAATTGTGACCAGTTGTCAATTTTTTCTTGACTTGCTGTAAAGTTTCCACAAATGTCATCTACTAAAAAAACATTCTTTCTTCCAGGATTATAGAAATCCCTAATGTCTTTTGGGGTCTTGATTATGATAATATCGTAACCATCCTCTTTCAATAATAATGCTGTGTGTCGGGCTAAAAATGTCTTTCCACAACCAGCAGGGCCTGTTATCGTTACACAGGCATTTTTGGTTACACATTCAAAAACATGTTTACTGGCTCGGGTTGGAACAAAGTTTTTGTCTTTTTCCTTCCACTGCTGAAATTCAATACGGTTTTGACCTGCAAGAGAATACTTAAATAATTTTATTCCTTTTATTTTAACAAAATGTTCAAGTACTAGTCCTTGTAATACTCTCATTTTGGTGTAGTTTAACTAAGATTAAAATGGGCTTGGTTACTATGAGTCTTAAAGTATTAATTTTAAACAGCTTATATATAAACTTGTATAGTTTTTTAAAGATATTTGTCTAAAAAGCGCAAAATTTGGAAAAAAACTCATACAACGATTGTTGGATCTTCTTCAAAATTTTAGGGAATGTAGATCTTGATGTGCTGATCAATTTTACCCAGCCATAATTTTGATATCTGAACCGGTTTTTGACTAATTTGCAAGAAAACTGCAATTTACCCGTATGTTCTATTTTTAGCCATAGCGGCCATGTTTTTTTTGTCGAATCTAAATTTCGAACAATAATTTTGTAGAGGACATACTATAGATAAACCCTACCAAGTTTCATTACATTTGACCAAGCTGTTTCAGATTTTTGAAAAGTTGACGACAAGTGATGGCAAAAGCCCACATTTTCAAGCTTAAGAGGGTAAAGCAAAATTAGTCGAAAGACTGCCGACGAATTAAAATCAGCAAAAGTCCTAACTTTTTGTGCACATTTGAAAAATGTAATGGTTGGTTTTATGGTGCTGAACCTTCAAATTTCAATGCTAGAGTAAGATATCATGTTGTCCAACGAAACGATGTGTGGTTTGTGTGTGGGGTACTTTCTTTGAGTATGTTTTAATCCTTAAAATTTTGAAAGTGCACTAAAGAGATCTTTTGAGCAAAAGGAAATAAAAAAGAAAAAAGTTTAGAAAATAAACAAAACAAGAGGACCCTAGGGGTGCCTTGATTTAAAGCTATAAGGTAAAAAAAGCTTTTGACATTTTAAGGGTCAAAGAGTTAATAATCAAGACAGGCTGATCACTTTTATTCTTTGCCAGAATTTTGACATCTGTCAATTGTGTTCATTGACAACGGACGCATGACGATGACATGAGCTTACATTACCTTTATCAGTGTGGTGAGCTTAAAACCAGATACTTCTAAATTATTTTTAGAATATCAGACTCTTTACATTTAAGTTTTAAAAATTTGTTTAACTAGGGTACAAGTGTCTTGTCCATGTTTTGTTTCACCTGTTGATGTGAAATCTGTATACTAATATAGATATTAAATCACTTAACGAACTGTTTTTTACCTCGCACATTTTGTGGAATGACTTGATCTGTTCTTGCTAGATAGCGCTCATGCATTGCCTCTTCCCCTACAAGGAAACAAGATAAATTTAAAAAGAATATATAATGCTACTTTACTTAGATATTATACAAGTACAATAGTCTAATAGTTGCATTACATCTCTAGCATCTTACAAAATTGTATTAATGCCATTAAAGTTCTTTTTACAATATGTCATTTTTATTTTCAATTCAACATAAAAAGACTTAATAATAGCCCTTTTTAAAAAGTTACCCGGAATTCCGATTCCGATTCTTTTATTTTCATTCTTGCAAGAGTAGTTTCCCTTTGTGGGTCGGCCACATGATGTGATCAACGTTGAGCTAAGGAAAACATCAAGTTATCCCTTTCCGTTTTTGGCGTAATTTCTCCTTTCTGATTCAAATAAACCGGTTTGGAGTGAAGTCTGTATAGGAGAATGTATGGTTTACTGTAGATTCGTAAAAAATAATTCACGAGCGCCGTCAGACGCAAGTGAATTATTTTTACGAATCTACAGTAAACCATACATTCTCCTACTTTTAAACCATTTTAATGACGTCATTCTATTGTTTAAAGTGTGGATTATTTTTTACGAATTCACTGCACTGTCTATTGTTCATGATCAGTGTTCCATGAACTTTTCACGGTCCACTGATCACAAACCTTAAGGGCAAACACTGGGTTCAGATAACCGACCGGGAGTGATTAGTTTTCAAGAAATTTACCTTTTTAAAGGGTCACAAAAATGCATTGAATACAGGAATAAAGTTTTATTCAACTAAAAATAAATAAAATCACTTTTAGTAAACACAAAAAGTTAACAAAACATGAATTTATTCCATGCGTTCAAAGATTTCAAATTTCCGAAGATGAAATACTCCATTTTGTCCAAAACGTAATCCAACTTAATTGACGTTTTCAAAGCGTCTCAAAAGTGCACATGAATATTTATCTTAATAGTTGTCCAAACACATAAAACAATCCAGACATTATGAAAATTTTGCTCGTTTATGATTTGCGACAATAGTGGTATGACATAAAAGTTCTTTGTTCTCCACATTAAGATGTACATCTGTAGCGCTCCTTTTCAGCAAGTGATTGGTAGTAAATCTAGAAAAAAAAATAAAACAATTTTACTTCGAATAAAGAAATATAAGATGTGTGTTAATTGCAAATTTGTTTGTATGCTTTTTTTTCTTCTACACGGTGATCGGCTATCGATAACCGCTGGAAATCTTTAGACAGCCTAAAATTTATTCTGTGTGGGGTTTTTTTTTTTAACAAAGAAGAAGACAATGAAAAAAAAATGGTACACAAAATGCTAGAATAAGACTTTTGTCTACCATTTTCTCGATTCCAAATTGTCTAACCCTAAGGTTCTTCCTACCCCAGACATAGGTTGACCATCTTAGTAATAATTTGGTTCCCCATTTTGGTAATTTTGGTTTTATTGTTTTATGCTCTTCATAATCATATAGTGTTTGGGATTTTCAATATTTTTGGTAGAGCGCCTCTGATGAGTCTTGAATAGACGGAACGCGCGTCAGGCGTAGCAAAATTTATTGTCTGGAACTTTGTTGTCAGTTTTATTTCCCTTTTCGATGATAGTATTTATGCACGGGTATTTTTTAACTGTCTTCAGAACTATTCAGTGTTAACAATAGCCGGTAGATGTAACGACCCGTGTTCTAATGAATGAGGAAAATAAATAATAAAACAAATAATTATTCCTTGTCGAGTAATCATTGCAATTTGATTTAGTTTTTTTTTTTACAGCTAAGCGTATACATTTTAATTCTGATAAAACCCACCGATTGTGCAAAAATTTGAGTCAAAAAGTGCTCAATATGTTTCAATTTGCCGTCGTTTTGTTTTTCTTCAAATAACAAGGTATTTAATCGTTATTGGTACAGAAATTTCGAAATAATGCTGTTCACCATGTGTTTTTTTTTCTGACTTGAAAATGAATAATCCACTGCTTTATTTATAGATGTTTGCTGTGTTCATAGGCATTGGACTTATTCAAACTGATGGATATCTAATAAACCTTTTTATGGAGTGTTCTGATTTTATAAAGTCGAGGGAGAACGAGGCTCCAGACAATTTTTGCCGAAAATATGCACAAAACTATATTTTCAATTGAAAGGGGGTTCAAAACCCCGGAAATCCTCTTCTAGATCCACAACTGGAAGTGACCGATAATAAACATTAATAAATGTTTCAGTTGTAAAATCATTTAAAGCAGCAAACATTTCAAATGTGTTTGACTTTATCAAAAGGGAAACATAAAAAAACATGCATTTTTTAAAGAGTGGTTTTAGAATGTGTCAAAATGATATCCTTTGCATGGTAATTTTTAATTTCTACCCAAATGCTAAGTAACCATTACGTTATTTAAAACATCTTACCTGTTGCTTGCTTCTGTATTTTATTCCCGAGAACGAAAAATAAATCCATTGTTGAAATTTTAAATAATCCATGATGAATTTCAAAATTTAAATCCATTGAAAAAAACACGACTAAATCCGCCTTGTCCATTATAAAACATGTTAAAAGTACTCACAATCTGCTCACGATAAAATTGAACAAGGCGGGAAAATTTATAAACATTATGAAGGATCGGATGGGATGTCGGAACTAGGTTTTTTAAATAAGTTTTCATCAAATACAGATGCTATTAATGTTTAATCATATTTATACATTTATATATTGTTTTCCCCGGTGTAAAATGGTTTTATATGTTAAAGTATGTTTTGGTAGTTTAGAACTTTGGCAGACAGATTTAAAAATGTTTTAACGAGTTGACGAATGTAGTTAATTTCAACAGATTTACAATAACGAGGCCTACCCGGAAGTCGTAAACCTGTAGTGCATAACTAAAAGATTTCTCAGGTCTGCACGTCCGGAAAATACTTTTTCAAAAGGACTATAAGGAAATTGCCACTGACCAAAACAGGTTGAAAGACAAAAACAAAACTAGAACAGGTTCGATAGGATGAGATATCAATAGTAGGTATAAATGATCATTAGATGTGGTATAATTGTACTAAACACCACAACCAAATTCGTCATGTCAATTTTATAGTGTTATATGTCAAGTTTTTAAAAAAATTGAGATCGTTATTTTTTTTACTTCCTTGTACCCTCATACAGATATACCAGTGATAAAATTGATATATTTTAAGTTTTGACAGTTTTCTTCAGAACTAGACTGTTCTATCTCCATATGTTCCATTGGATTAACATTGGGTTTATTTATAGCCCAAAACCGAAAGTTAAAGAAAGTTTCAATATTAGACTGATGTATATCCAAATTTTTGACTTATTATTTTGTCTTTCAAATTTTTTTTGCCAGATATCTTTGAAATTCTAGGCTCATTTGTTTCCATCTTTTAAAATCATTTTATTTTCAGTGATTTTCAGCACATTTTGGTGTGTCTTAATACGAATATTAAAGATATTATATATTTGTGGTCTATCTCCATTGAAAATATTAACAAGATTTTGAAAAAAATCCACTTTGTTTCTTAACAATGTTCTATCTCTAAAAAAGGGGGATCTAATTCTATGTAATTTTGGTTGTCTGTTAAAAACAAATTGTTGTTTCCAACAAGTTTAAGAACTATACATTCAATAAATTCAAAACTACTTATTTCTGAGACAATTTACAAAAGATTTTGGACTACCAACTTTAAACCCAATTTACCAACAATTTAAAAATATTGACATACATCACTATAAGATTGACATGACGAAATGGCGAAAAATCTAAAAAAACAAGGAATATATATGAGCTACTGCTCACTCAGTATACCCCTGCTACCCCAGAAATCAACTATGTCGGTAAACAGGAAGTAAATATCATACAGACCTAATTTGAATACTCGTAATAAAGACCCCATACTGATCTCATATATCAATCAAACGGCAATTCAGATAAAAAACACAATGGACAACCACCAGCAGCCTTCAACGAGGCCTGTAGGCGCTGCTCGCGGTTCTGCAATTAACCCATGGTCTAAATAAAATGCATTTAATTCAAATCCAGTCCTGAAATACAGATAGACCCCTTCTTAAAAAAGGAAATGGGAAATGAAACATCAAAAAGACAAGTACAAACGAAAGCTTTTTATAAGATTCCTGGCTTAGGACAGGCACACATAATATGAGGCGGGGTTAAACTAGTTTTAGGGCCAACATCCCCCCTATAAATATTCCTAGACAAAGCACAAAAACTAAACACACAATGAAAATCAAACTAACGAAAGGACGGTAAAGGAACTCTTTATAGAACAATCGCTGCTACTGACAGCTAGCTGAGAATAATCAATCGACTGATGTTAAACAATCAAACATATTGATTTTTAATCCGACAGAACACTTCAATCAATACTGATTTGGTGAAGTGTCATCACACAAAACAAACATGCTTGATCACTATAATGCTTAAAGATGACAATAGTAAAAAGCTTTAGGGAGTTTTAAAGCGAATATCAAGTTATCAATATTTCTGACAAAAAACAGTAAATTCAAAAATTATTCAATTCATATCCTTTCCGTAATGAATTATGAAGCCAATTTTTCATTTCCAATAAATGGTTTTTTAAACTTGTGGGCTTTATAAAAAAAAAAAAACATACCATAAAATTCAGGAAGTGATAGTCCTTTCACTATCAGAAAACGACGTGTACAATTAAATTTTTCAATAAGAGATCGATACTTGTGGAAGAATGTAGAAAAACAGATTTTATTAAAATGTGGTATCGATTACTTTATTTTAATAATTTTTCAGTAATAAAACGGTTTTTATTATTAAAATCAGAAACACCACTGCAGATCCGAGCATATCTTACTAGCTGTGAAATGTAAACCCCGTATGACGGCGAAATCTATAATACGGAAGGTTAAGTTGTAACGTTTATCATAGTCTTTGGTTTGTAATTTTCCGTCAATTATACTTAAATCTAAATAAAAAATTGACATCTATCACCGCTGACGTTAGATTTGTTCAAGGTTAATTCAGAAGGAGAGATATCTGTAATAAAATTGATTCATAACAGTATAGGAAAAGGTCAGATTTAAGTGGCGCACAATTAGTTCCCATAGGAATACCTATAGTTTTGCGATAAATTTGTTTACCAAAATGTATGTAAATATTATCTAACAAATAATTTAGAGCAGTAATAGTTTCTGCATCAGTCCATTTAATGTAACCTTTTTGAGTCTTGTTACTCATTCATATCTTTATTTCCTCATTAGATGAGATATATAAGAATACAATTTTACATTATTATAAAAATACAATTTTACATACAAATCAATTCAATTAACACACAATGTCTGTATAATAGAATATAAATTCACACATCTGAGAAAATAAAGAGAAAAAAGGTACAAAAGCAATAAGAAATTAAAATTTACGTTTCCCGAAACGTGGGATGTCCCCTCCCGTTCTCATTTAATGTCTGTCCTCTTCAACAGAAATTCCGACAATGTGCCGTGAGTCGCCATCACCCATATACCCTGTATACCAAGTTTCGTTGAAATCAGACGATGATTATATTTTTCGCAATTTTCGGCGGCCATCTTGAAAATGGCGGCCATTACAGAAATTCCGACAATGCCCTGTGAGTCGCCATCACCCATATATCCTGTATACCAAGTTTCGTTGAAATCGGACAATGTTTACAATTTTCACGATTTTTGGCGGCCATCTTGAAAATGGCGGCCATTACAGAAATTCCGACAATGCGCCATCAGTCGCCATCACCCATATATCCTGTATACCAAGTTTCGTTGAAATCGGACAATGTTTACATTTTTCACGATTTTCGGCGGCCATCTTGAAAATGGCGGCCATTACAGAAATTCCGACAATGCGCCGTCAGTCGCCATCACCCTTATACCCTGTATACCAAGTTTCGTTGAAATCGGACGATGTTTACATTTTTCGCGATTTCCGGCGGCCATTTTGAAAATGGCGGCCATTTCAGAAATTCCGACAATGCGCCATCAGTCGCCATCACCGTTATACCCTGTATACCAAGTTTCGTTGAAATCGGACAATGTTTACATTTTTCGCCATTTTTGGCGGCCATCTTGGAAATGGCGGCCATTTTGAAATTAAAAATCGCAAAAAACACTGTAGGACCTTGGGACCTATCACCCCTCCAAGTTTCAAATCGATCGGTCCACCTTTGTCCGAGGAGATACTCGGACAAGTTCGTGCATCAGGTTGACGGAAGAAAAAGAAAAAAGTATAATAATAATAACTAGGTATAATTGTGTTGGGATGCCAACACAGAAGTCGCCCAAAATCGCCATGGATTATATTTCTTTCAATTCAGTACAATAAAATATGCCTAGAAATCAAATTTCATTGAAATCGGACAAAGTTTCCATTTAACCTGGACGGGAATGTAGTTAAAATGGCCGTCATTTTAAAACCAGAAGTCCGATCACAATTTTGATTGCACCATTGAACTCAGCATACCTGATTCACCCAGATAACCCATTTTCATGACAATCAGACAAACTTTAATTTTTTTTGTCTATTTTTAGTAACAGGCCGCCATTTTGAAACGACAGCCATTTTGAACATTCTGAAAACTTCCTGCAAAACTTCACATGAAGGTTAATCAATGTGCAAAGTTTCATTATCTTTGGTCAAAGCATCTCAAACTAGTTATCCGGACAAAATTACCAGGGGGCGGGGGTATAAGAATGACCACCATTTAAAAACGGTAAGTCCAATCTTAAATCCGATTTCATATTTGAACTTAGGATACCCCATTTACCCAGCCATCCAATTTTCAAAATGTTCCGATAAGTATAAGTTGTTGTTACTATTTTTAGAACAGCCGCCATTTTGAAACGGCGGCCATTTTGAATTTTAAAACTTTACGTTGCATAAATCCTTTTGGTGTTCTATCGCCCTGCAAAGTTTTATAGACCTCCTACAAAGCACTTACAAGCAATCCTTTCGGAAAAGTTCATGGATAAGAGGAATAATAATAATAATAATAAGAAACGGGGTAAAAACAATAAGTCGCCAAAACTTTGTTTTGGGCGACTTAATAATAACTAGTTCTAATTGTGATCGCAAGCGAGTCACAAAAATGTCCCCTCACGTACCCCTCTTTGTCAATGTCTCTTGGCATTTGAGATAACTTAATTTATCCAATTTTCATCAAAATAGGAGTAAGTTTAATTTTGGCGGGAAACGGCGGCCATTTTTAAAATGGCCGACAATAAAAATATTTCGATGTCAAAAATCAACTCACCATACATATATTACCTTATATACCAATTTTCGTTAAAATCTGAGTAAATTTAATTTTGGCGGGAAACGGCGGCCATTTTAAAGATGGCCGACGATAAAAAAATTTTGACGTCAAAAATCAACTTGCCATACCACTATTACCTTATATACCAATTTTCATTAAAATCGGAGTAATTTTAATTTTGGCGGGAAATGGTGGCCATTTTGAAAATGGCGGCCCCAAAAAAAATTTCGATTCCAAAATTGAACTCGGCATACCACTATCACCTTGTAAACCAATTTTCATCAAAATCAGAATAACTTTAATTTTGGCGGGAAACGGCGGCCATTTTGAAAATGGCCGACGATAAAAAAATTTTGATGTCAAAAATCAACTCGCCATACCACAATTACCTTATATACCAATTTTCATTAAAATCGGAGTGATTTTAATTTTGGCGGGAAATGGCGGCCATTTTAAAAATGGCCGCCCCCAAAAAATTTTTGATTCCAAAATTGAACTCGGCATACCACTAATACCTTGTAAACCAATTTTCATTAAGAAATAACAAAGTTGAGAATTTTTTTCATTAATATCACAAAATATATGGTACAAAGAAAGATAACTCAATCTTACAAAAAAAATAATTTTCGATTTTTTGCAAAATTTTGAAAACGGTAAGTCCGATTTTCAAAATTTTTTTTTTAAATGAAAGGTATTGTATATCCCCACTTAACCTATAAGGGAATTTTTCCTACCCCTGCCGGATCAGAAATGCCAGGAAAAATTCAACTTCGGTTTCGAGGAGCCATTTTGAGGCCCTTTTTTGACCTATAAGGGGTCGTTCGATTTCGGCGAAAAATACAAAAAGCACAATCTCCCATTCCATACTCTGGATATATGAAGTTTGAGCTTCCTACCTTAAAAGATGTCGAAAAAATGAGGTGGACAAGTTCACGGTCCAGAATACCGAGAAAAATAATAATAATAATAATAATAACAAGTGCTGATTGTGATTGCAAGCAAGTCACAAAAAAATCCCCTCCCGTGCCCACTTTTGTCACAATTTTGTTCAGCTTTTCGGACTTCAGCGGCCATCTTGGATTTGTTCGAAAATGTCACCATGTTGTTCGTAATATCAATATTGACCTAAACGCCAATCTTCGTTAAAATCGGACAACTTTTCAATTTTTGCACTTTGGCGGCCATTTTGAATATGACCGCCATCTTTGATTTGTTCGAAAATGTTGCCATGTTGTTCGTAATATCAAAATTGACCTAAACGCCAATCTTCATTGAAATCGGACAACTTTTCAATATTCGCACTTTGGCGGCCATTTTAAATATGACAGCCATCTTGGATTTGTTCGAAAATATCGCCATGTTGTTCGTTATATCAATATTGACCTAAATGCCATTTTTCGTTGAAATCGGACAACTTTTCAATTTTCACACTTTGACTGCCATTTTGAATATGGCGGCCATCTTGGATTTTTCGGAAAATGGTCGCATATTGTCCGGGACCTTAATATTGACCTATAACCCTATTTTGGTCGATATCCATATTTTTGGTGATTTTTTATGATTTATTTTGTATTTTTTTCAAATTCAAAATGGCCGCCAATCCAAGATGGCTGCCATTTTCAAAATTTCAAAATCGGAAGGATCATTTCCTAGTGGTGACCTATTTTTCTGGTAAGTTTCATTGACCTATGTCTTTTCGTCTTCGAGAAATCCTACGGACAAAGTTAGGTCCGGAAGAAGAAGAAGAAGAAGAAGAATAATAATAAAAATAAGAAACGGTGCAAAAACAATAAATCCCCGACACTTCGTGGTCGGGGATTTAATAATAATAATAATAATAATAATAAGAAACCGAGCAAAAACAATATGTCCCCGACACTTCGTGTTCGGGGACATAATAATAAGAAAAATAAGAAACGGAGTAAAAACAATATGTCCCCGACGACACTTCGTGGTCGGGGACATAATAAATAAAGGAGAAAAATGTTATACAGTAATCTTGAATAAGCTGATGGGAAAGTTAAACCAGCTAAATTCAAGACAACTGTATATCACTCAAATATGCTGAGACAGATCACATGAGAAATCTTACGGATCGGCTAAACTCAGCCACACAGCTTACAATGTGAGAATGGCACAACTTCAGGAACTGAATATTGTCATCGGCATCAGCGAATTCGTGTAATGGAAGTCGACCAAGTAACATTTGAAACAGAGTTTCGTCTTCATATGTTGACAGCTCACAATACAATTGAAGTTCAAAGTTTTCTATAATCATCCACCAAAACACATCTCTGAGTTCCTTTGTACACGGACAAGAACAACACGCATGCACATAAACATCATCAAAGGTACGATAACAGACCTTACATAAACTTGCTGTTGAGTTTGGGATAGATGCTAACAGTTTTGTTATAAAGTAGGAGTTTCTTATTTCACTGAACGTTGTGGAGTGTTTCCAAAATGTTGCAATTGTGACTGCATTGTGAATGTTTTTAAAACGAACAAAGTCATTATCAGATCCAATTCTAGTTAACCAGTTTTCCGTTTGTGTAACATGGATAGCATTATTCACAATTGTCTTCCATTTGTTCTTAGGTGGAAACAGTCCTGTATTAATATAGTCTACTAAATGTTCACATAAATTATAAAAGCATAGTATACTAATAACATCCGGGATAAATCCATACATGTGTCTGTTAGTATCCGACAAGAAAGAAAAAAGTCTGACTAGGAATATTCGCTTAGTTAAGGTTTTAACATCAAGACTGCACAGTTTTTGTAGAAAGATAAGCTTCTTTTTATGAATACAACTGATGATCGGGTGAATACCAATGATGCTCTCACACATATCTGATCTTGTGGTAGTTCGCAAGTCGAGGATATGCTTAACAATGAAGTGCTGGAAGGTATTTAAAACGTTAACATCCTGATTTTGCATGCTCGTCCACATTTCGCAACCATAGAGTACGCTTGGTAAGACAACAGTTTTATATAGTTTGATCAATACTGACGGATGCGTTGACTTTGTGGTAACACCTTTTAATGCAAAGAAAGTACATTTTCCCTTCCTACACGCTTCGTTAGTCCTGTTTCTAGATTTAAAACGAGAGTTAAGTGTTATACCAAGATGAGTATACTCGTCAACTACTGGGACTCTCCCGTTACCAATATACCATTCAAATTGGACATTGCGCTCTCTGGGATTTTTGGAGAACTGTACTATCTGTGATTTGTTAACGTTAAATTCAAATCTCCATGTTTTAGAATACTGAAAACAAATATCAAGTAAAGTTTGAAGAGCACATGGGGAAGTTGCTACACATGATATGTCATCAGCTAACGAAGGTGAAGAACTAACAATGTTATAAATACCTATATTCTGACTTTTAGATTCAATATTACATATCAGATCATTAATGAAAACTAAATATAAAAAGCCAGACAATACACTACCTTGTCTAACACCCTCTAACACAGAAAATGAGGACGATTGACACTGGTTTACAATAACAGTACTCTTTGTATTAAGGTGCAAATCATTAATAATAGACCATAAACGACCCTTAACTCTTAGGTTATACAATTTTAACATCAAACCTTTTCGCCATACAGTATCGAAGGCCTTGCGGCTGTCTAAAAAAGCTACAAAAATTTTATATTAAAAAGACAAGTACAAACGAAAGCTTTTTATAAGATTCCTGGCTTAGGACAGGCACACATAATATGAGGCGGGGTTAAACTAGTTTTAGGGCCAACATCCCCCCTATAAATATTCCTAGACAAAGCACAAAAACTAAACACACAATGAAAATCAAATCGACCAAAGCTCAATTCCACTAGAATGAATCTTAGACAAAAGACAACAAGAACAAACAAACTAACGAAAGGACGGTAAAGGAACTCTTTATAGAACAATCGCTGCTACTGACAGCTAGCTGAGAATAATCAATCGACTGATGTTAAACAATCAAACATATTGATTTTTAATCCGACAGAACACTTCAATCAATACTGATTTGGTGAAGTGTCATCACACAAAACAAACATGCTTGATCACTATAATGCTTAAAGATGACAATAGTAAAAAGCTTTAGGGAGTTTTAAAGCGAATATCAAGTTATCAATATTTCTGACAAAAAACAGTAAATTCAAAAATTATTCAATTCATATCCTTTCCGTAATGAATTATGAAGCCAATTTTTCATTTCCAATAAATGGTTTTTTAAACTTGTGGGCTTTATAAAAAAAAAAAAACATACCATAAAATTCAGGAAGTGATAGTCCTTTCACTATCAGAAAACGACGTGTACAATTAAATTTTTCAATAAGAGATCGATACTTGTGGAAGAATGTAGAAAAACAGATTTTATTAAAATGTGGTATCGATTACTTTATTTTAATAATTTTTCAGTAATAAAACGGTTTTTATTATTAAAATCAGAAACACCACTGCAGATCCGAGCATATCTTACTAGCTGTGAAATGTAAACCCCGTATGACGGCGAAATCTATAATACGGAAGGTTAAGTTGTAACGTTTATCATAGTCTTTGGTTTGTAATTTTCCGTCAATTATACTTAAATCTAAATAAAAAATTGACATCTATCACCGCTGACGTTAGATTTGTTCAAGGTTAATTCAGAAGGAGAGATATCTGTAATAAAATTGATTCATAACAGTATAGGAAAAGGTCAGATTTAAGTGGCGCACAATTAGTTCCCATAGGAATACCTATAGTTTTGCGATAAATTTGTTTACCAAAATGTATGTAAATATTATCTAACAAATAATTTAGAGCAGTAATAGTTTCTGCATCAGTCCATTTAATGTAACCTTTTTGAGTCTTGTTACTAAAAAATGATTTACTAAATGAGTTTGCAACTCTAGAACTGATATAATCACTTTTAGATTTGTCAAGACACCATTTAACCAAATATTCAAATTTCTTTTTAATCAGATATTGCGGTAGGTTAGTATATAAAGTAGAAAAATCGTAACTATCAACGGCATGAAAAGTATTTTCAAATGCACGAAGTTTGTCCAAAACATCAAGAGAATTTTTTACGCTCCAAAATTGATCAATTCCACTGATTTCGAAAACTCTTTCACAGTATTCATTAATAAATTCCTTCATAGTAGTTAAAGTAGGAGATAGAGCTTTGGAAATATGGATTAAGGAACACTTACTCGAAGCAGAGATAAAACGTGATTTATAGGGATTGAATGCAATTTAGGTATCAGTACATAGTAGGTAACTTATAGTATGTCGGTGCAACTAGGAGTGCTGTGGTCTCTATGATATGATCGTCAATAATCCCATTGTCGATTGCACGGGAACGAAAGTGTTCGAATTTTTATTTCGTGCATTAAAACCTCAAGGTAATACTTTCGTCATACCACAACGACATTGTTAGCCGCTTTTTGGCGAGAACAAACGAGTATTGCAAACCAAGTAAACGGATTTTTGACTTTATTCGATTAAGGTAAGTATTATGCCTAAAATCTAAAAATGAATCTTGAAATCGTCTGATTCTGAGATGAACAATTGTCATAAATTTATTAATAAAATGGTCTAGAGATTTTGAGGCGGTCCCTTCTCTCCTAATCCAAGATTGGCAATAAGAGAAAAGGGAAGTTTTGATACAGTTAAGGCAGGAATTTCAATTAATTTTTATGGGTGATCGAAACTTTGGTCCTTTTATTTCATGAACTTCTGGGACATTGACGATTGAAAGTCACTGTGATATGTAGTTGCCGAGAAAAATGTTACGAAAACTTTCAAAAATTGACCAGGAATGTTGAAAATTAACTAAGTCGGTTAACAGGCAGTATATATCATACAGACCTAATTTCAATACTTGCAATAAAGGACCTCATACTGAACTCATATACCGAATTTCAAGTCACTGTGATATGAAGTTGTTGAGAACAATGTTACGAAAATTTTCAACAATAGACCAGTAATGTTAAAAACTAACTAAGTCGGTGAACAGAAAGTAGTTTTTCAACAGACTTAATTTTGTACTGGCGATAAAGGACCTTATACTTAACTTATATACAAAATTTCAAGCCACTATGATATGTAGTTGCTAAGAAAAATGTTACAAAAATTTTCAACAATTGACTAGTTGTTGAAAATTGACAGGAAGTAGATATCATACAGACCTTATTTCAGTACGCACGATCAAAGACCTCATGCTGAACTCCTATACCAAATCTAAAGTCTGTGTATTGTAGTTGTTGAGAAAAATTTTCAACAGTTGACTATAAAGCCGAAAATTGACTAAGTCGGTAAAAAGGAAGAAGATATCCGACAGACCTTATGTCGATACTGGCGATAAAAACTCTCACACTGAACTCATATGCCAAATTTCAAGTCACTGTGATATGTAGTTGCTGAGAAAACTGTTACGGATGTTATGTTGCGGACGGACGGAAGGCGGGCGGAAGGACGGACAGAGGTAAACCCTTATAGCCCCTCTTCTTCGAAAATGGGGAGTTATAATAAAAAAGCAATCATAACTTTACCCATATTTATCAATTTCAACTCAGTCCAGCTGATTGTAGTAATATCTATTTTGTCTGCCAGGTCGGCATATACTTCATCTTGACGCAAGATGTCTAAGAAGCAATTATGTGAGCAAGAGTCCTTCATCAGAAGTTTGGTTAACATCCGACGGCAACTCTCACTTCTTGTCAGTCCTGTAGAACATATTTCTTCTTGGTCCTCCATAGTGATGATATCTCTTTCTATGAGTAAGTCACACATTGAACCAGTACAATCCACCTCTTGGACGATGGTCTTGAAGTTCTTTTGTAGTTTTGCTTTTAGGTCATATCTTTCTAAAATAAAGAGGATAATTATGAAAGAGACCGAATGACCACGAAAACAAAATAAGAAAAGCAATATTAAAAATTTGGAGTCCGACTGTTTTTTTTTTCAAATGTACAACAATTGTGTCAAAGTGTTACTAAAAGACGTTATTAAACCTTTATTCTGGCTTTAACAAAACTTTATTCGATCAACTCATGCCACAAACACTTTTGCAGTTTTTTTTTCTGTGCTATTGGAATACGATTTTATGAAACTTGAAATCAAATAATTGAAATATTAAACCTTTGTCACCAGTCGTTGCAAACTCATTTGCACCAATGAATTCATCAGAAGTTCTATGTTTTACAGACATTTCACTCTCGAGATCCCCTTCTTCGTCAAACAACTCAATTTTTCTTTGGTGAAACAGTATAGGCTCCAATCTTTCCATTTCTTTGACGATTTTGTGAATGTCTTCGTTATTGCTGTCAGTTTTCTCCAGGATTTCGCAAAATAGGCCTAATGTATTATATGGTCTGTCAATAAGTATATCTAGAAGAATCTTATTCCTTTCTGTTTGTGAAGGCAGGCCTACTATTTCCTCTCTATCCCCAGGCGATAGGACAAACATAGAAATCAACTCGTCTAAAACTGACTTGTCTAATTGAGTTTTTTCTATGATCTCCTTTTGAAATACAACCAATTGTTTGTGCCATGGTTCTACAAAAAACCCACAGAAAATAAAATTATTATTGACAAAATGACAGACTGACTGGGAAGTTTTAAGTCGTGATAAAATGTTCCCTCATCCAAGCATATCTTGGATGTGAAGGATGAGGGTCATTTTTAGAATATGAGCCTGAGGCTCAAGGAGATATTAAGACAGCTTTACCTTCACTGAGCGCTGAAGCGTGACCAAATTTATCTCTATTTAAAGAAAAGAAAATTACGACATATAGTAATTTACAGGTAACTGGTCAGTATGACCTTGACCTCAGTATATAAACAGGTGCTACCGTGAATCTTGTCAATCTTCAAAGAAAAGTTTGTTGTCAACTTTAAAATCAATGGGCTGGGTGCCAAGAAAAAAGGGAGGGAGATTAATATCTCCTTGAGCCTCAGGCTCATATTCTAAAAATGACCCTAATCCTTCACATCCAAGATATGCTTGGATGAGGGAACATTTTTATTCATAATTCGCCTTTCGGCTCTACGTCAATATTAAGACAGCTTGTTCAAAGTGTTGACACAAACTTTAGTCCATTCCTCATTGTCTCATGAACATTTATTCCAAAAATTATCCCAATTATTTGAATAAAATGCAAACAGAAAAATCATTTATTAAAGTTTTAACTATTTACCACATGACAAAACTAAATTGGCAAAACTATTCTCATTTACAGTTTGTTTATGATAATACTTTTGAAAAGTTCCAGCTGAACTCCAGTTTGCTGTGGAAAGAATATCCTTCATTGAACAACTAGCGGCCAAAGCTGCGGAAGTAGACGCACCTCTAAACGAGTGGGCCTTGAAAGTCAATTTATCCACACCTGATAAAACTAAAACATTCTTAAGCCATCGGGCTAAAGTACTTGTTGTCACTTTAGTGTAATTCACATAAATGATCTTAAAGGTTTGTATGGCTAGTGATCTTAAGCGCCTGATTTTCAATTGTGGCAAGTTAGATCTAGATAATAATTGTTCATATGTTGATGTTACATCATTATAAATAAAACGTAGAGCTCTTTCTTGTATATATTCAATGTTTTTAGTGCTTGATTCACCACAAAAATGCCATACTAGTGGACAGTAATTAAAATTAGATAAAATAAAAGAATAATATATGGTCAATCTGCCTAGTCAATTCAGATGAGTTCCAATCCTTTTCAATACATTTAGCTGCTGAGATGCTTTTTTGCAAATTTTTGAAACATGAGATTTAAAATTTAAACAGAAATCAAAAGTTACACCCAGCAGTCTTACTTCTTCATCACATTTAATAGTGTTACCATCCAAATCAAAAGATATATCTTTATCAAAAGTCTTCTTTCCAATAGATATGGCTTGGAACTTATCTGGATTAGCCTGCATTTGATTGTAACAAAACAAGTTTATAAGTATTTTGCTTCCAGATTCAAGTGTTTTAACAAGATTTTCAATATTATCATCAGAGTAAGACAAGGTGTTATCGTCTGCATAATTGTAAAGAGAACTCTTTTCAATATGGTTAAAAATATCGTTAATAAAAATATTAAAAAGCAGAGGACCCAAAATGGATCCCTGCGGGACACCTTTGTACAAAGACAAAAAAGAACTGTAGGTTGAACCAATTTTAACACATTGTTTTCTATTACATAAGTAGCTATCAAAAAGTTTGAGTGCATTGTCAGAAACACCATATGATTTAATTTTTAACAATAAAAGATTATGTGGCAGACAATCAATAGCTTTTGATAAATCCATCAAAATGGCAGCAATAAACTCATTATTATCAAGTTCATGTCTCCAATCTTCCAATATCTTAATTAATGTATCTTGGCAACTATATCCTTCTCTAAATGCAGAAAAATAAACATTGTAAAAGTTTTCAAAGAAATCATTAACTTGAACATACATTGCTCTTTCAAAAAAATTTGAAATTGCTGGTAAGACACTCACAGGTCTATAATTACCTTTTGTTAATATACTATTCTTTTTGTGCACTGGTACAACTTGTGCAACCTTTAACTTATCTGGAAAAATAGAGGTAGACATACTCATATTTATCATATTTGTAATTGGTAGTACAACTACTGGCTTTGCCAGTTTCAAAATTTTTGGAGACACCTGATCAAAACCAGTGGCTTTCTTTATACCCAATTTACTTATCTGCTTTTCTACAAAAGTCTCTTCTACTGGTTTAAAACAAAAATTATCCACATTTTTACCTTCAACCCGTGTTGACATTGTGGTTCGTTTCATAATTACTGTTTTAGACAAGGTATGTTGTAATTATTTTATGGAATCGTTGAACACTCTATGCTGGTGAAATCGCTAAATGTCGGTAAAGAAGTTCTACAGTCGTACAGAGCTTGTGTTCTATTGTTAAATGTAAACCCGACTTGAAACATACATTCTTGAAAGGCACAAGCTCCTGTTACGTCCAAATACGTAACTTTAAGGCGAAAATTTATCTATGCTCCTGTTACGTTCCTTCCGGGACATAATAAATTCCGGACCCATTACGGATGGGGGAACGAATCAAATACGGATTTTATCAACGTAACTGTAGAATTTAAACCTTAAAGCTACGTGAAAAAAATATATTTAATAAAG
The DNA here is from genome assembly GCA_963971305.1 of Arcuatula senhousia. Classification (NCBI taxonomy): domain Eukaryota; kingdom Metazoa; phylum Mollusca; class Bivalvia; order Mytilida; family Mytilidae; genus Arcuatula; species Arcuatula senhousia. The sequence goes on along the minus strand of OZ020317.1, from coordinate 2,647,047 downwards.
TTTAGGGTAAGTATTTTTAATTATAAATATACATCGTAAATATAAATAATAATAAATATCACTTTTATACTTTATCAAAACACAATTAAACAATAGTAAATAGCATTATATGATATTGTATATGAAATTCCGTCAAGTTATTACTCAGGTATGTTAATACACTTTTTAGGATTTCCCGCAGGACCACCCCCTTTTTTTTCGTACATACTTTATTTAGCTGGAACGAAACGCCGTGTAGGATATTTTATTAAAAAATAGAAAAAGGACTAGAAATGAACATCTTTGGTGAATTTTTATTCTATTTTATCATTCGTATTTCGTAAAGACCTAAAGGTTTCGGAAAAGTCTTTATTTCAGGATCGGTATTAAAATAGACTAGAACAAGTTACCACACACCGAATTTTGTATCGATTTTTTTTTCAAGAGAAGATATGGTACTTAGTTGTATAAAAACTGCTGAACCCTTAAAAATATATCAATTCTTATATTTTAAAAAAAATAAAAATGCCAAAATTGAGCAATTCCGCACCATTTTTCTTATCTTTTCAAGCTAAATTCAAGAAATTCGTTGCGATTTGCGAGAGGGTTCAGCGATTTGATGATAGCTGTTTATCTTCGAAAAAAATATATTTAAAGGATTAGGGACTTTGTTAACTGTGGTAACTTCAGTTCCAGCTTAAAAAAGAAAGCCCGTAGTCTGAATTCCAATATTTCTCCATTGCTGTCAAACGCCGAGTTCATCAAGAACACGTGATCAGTTAAAGAATTTTTATTATGTTCAGTATTTCATTAATTAAAACAATAATCATATAATTTACAATCTAAAAAAAATACAATAAGAGTTTTGAGAAAAAAAAACCCAAAATTTTACATAATGTTGTTATCATTTTTCTCACGTAACTTTAGCATGTGAAGTGTTTGAATTCTTCTACAGTTACGTTGATAATAAATCCGTATTTTATTCGTTCCCCCCCATCCGTAATGGGTCCGGAATTTATTATGTCCCAGAAGGAACATAACAGGAGCATAGATGAAATGAAGTTGAATCGCCAAATGATGCATTCAAAACAAATATTATCTTTATTTTACCAATTACATGACCTTTTTAAACATGTTTTAAAAGTTACGGCAACAATCTTTTCAGAAAACAAATGAATAATTTCTAATTTAAGGTTCATCTGCACCTTTGGTTAAAAATAGCGAAATTTTCTACCTATTTTTTAGTATATATATGCAGAACAAAAACTACAAATGAAATAATAAAATGAAGCATAGCTGGACCTAGATATGGTAATTTCTGATTCAATTTCTATCAATTTTTCATTTTAAGTTCCTTAAAAAAAAGTTCTCTTTTTTTTCCTGTTCAGATTTTAAATTCCAAAAGGACAAACTATCCCTATTGTTCCTCTTACATGAAACGAAGTGAACACTTTTAGTTAAATCCCTTATTGAAAGTTGCATGAAATTTGAGGCCACAGGAAAGGGTGAAAGTGATATTAGCCTTAAATCAGGTGTTTTTAAAAGTGGAGAAAAAAGATATCTCTAAAATAAAGGATTTTTTCGGGAAGAATTCATAGAGAAAAGGTAAGAATTTTTAATATCCAGGTCCGGCTACACTTTATATTTCAATTTTATGTGCAGTTTTGGCTGTGCATATACTGAAAATAGATTAAAAATAACGACATGTTTTAAAGAAAGGTACAGATGAACCTTAATATAGTTATTATTAAATTACAATTGTCTTTGTTATTTCTCATGCAGATTAGCCTTTAAATCTTAAAGGAAGAACATGCTGCCAGTCTTCGTCAGTTCAAGAGCACCCTGGCCAGAGATGAGAGGATATTACTGTTAGATACCTTTCAGCATGTTATCCAAGTACCCATTAAACACACGAACGTTCTAATAAGGTTCCCATAACGTTCATTCATGGTTTCTAGAACGTTCCGAAATAACATTGAAGTAACGTTAAAGTGTAGACTCCATTTTCGGTTCTTATAACGTTCCGTCGGAACTATATTGGATCGTTCCCTGAACGTTTTCTGGTGGTTTTGTTTTACCTCTTAAGGTTCATGTATAGTTTTAAGAACGTTTTATTTACGTTCTGTTAATGTTTTACACACACCCTCTCACAACATTGATGGAACATTGGTGGGGTGATTCTAGTTATATGTGATTAATGATTTTATTTTCATAAATCTTCGTTGTTTTTGATAGTTTTTTAAAGTCTTTTAACATTTTTTGAATTATTTTCTGGTTTTTGTCTCGCCTGCGACGAATAGTCGTGGAAGGCAAGACATAGGTATTACTTTCCGGCGGCGACGGCGGCGACGGCGGCGGCGTCGTAAACTTTTTTGTAAGACTTTTGTGGACGATGAATTGCTTGAACAGTATTATAGCTAGGCATCTCATATTTGGTATACAGACACTTCAGGTTATGGTCTACGCAACTGTCATCATGCCGTGTGACCCTGACCCCATTTTCAGGCTGTAAACTTTTTTGTAAGACTTTTGTGGACGATGAATTGCTTGAACAGTATTATAGCTAGGCATCTGATATTTGGTATACAGACAGTTCAGGTTATGGTCTACGCAACTGTCACCATGCCGTGTGACCCTGACCCCATTTTCACGCTCCAGTGACTCTGTGAACTTAGGTATTTTTTCAGGCCATAAACTTTTTTTTGTAAGACTTTTGTGGACGATGAATTGCTTGAACAGTATAATAGCTAGGCATCTGACATTTGGTATATAGACAGTTCAGGTTATGGTCTGATATTTGGTTTACAGACAGTTCAGGTTATGGTCTACGCAACTGTCACCATGCCGTGTGACCCTGACCCCATTTTCACGCTCCAGTGACTCTGTGAACTTAGGTCTTTTTTCAGGCCATAAACTTTTTTGTAAGACTTTTGTGGACGATGAAGTGCTTAAACAGTATAATAGCTAGGCATCTGATATTTGGTATACAGACAGTTCAAGTTATGGTCTACGCAACTGTTACCATGCCGTGTGACCATGACCCCATTTTTAAACTCCAGTGACTCTGTGAACTTAGGTCTTTTTTCAGGCCGTAAACTTTTTTGTAAGACTTTTGTGGACGATAAATTGCTTGAACAGTATTATAGCTAGGCATCTGATATTTGGTATACAGACAGTTCAGGTTATTGTATACGCAACTGTTACCATGCCGTGTGACCCTGATCCCATTTTTACGCTCCAGTGACTCTGTGAACTTAGGTCTTTTTTCAGGCTGTAAACTTTTTTGTAAGACTTTTGTGGACGATGAATTGCTTGAACAGTATTATAGCTAGGCATCTGATATTTGGTATACAGACAGTTCAGGTTATGGTCTACGCAACTGTGACCATGCCATGTGACCCTGACCCCATTTTCATGCTTCAGTGACTCTGTGAACTTAGGTCTTTTTTCAGGCCGTAAACTTTTTTGTAAGACTTTTGTGGACAATGAATTGCTTGATAAGTATAATATCAAGGCATCTGATATTTGGTATACAGACAGTTTAGGTTATGGTCCACGCAACTGTCACCATGCTGTGTAACTCTGACCCATTTTTATGCTCCAGTGACTCTGTGAACTTAGGTTTTTTCAGGCTGAAAAATTTTTTGTAAGACTTTCGTGGATGATGAATTGCTGGTACAGTATAATAGCTAGGCAACTGCTATTTGGTATACAGACAGTTCAGGTTATGGTCTACGCAACTGTCACCATGCCGTGTGACCATGACCCAATTTATTTTTAAGCTCCAGTGACTCTGTGAACTTAGGTCTTTTTGTAGGCTGAAAACTTTTTGTAATACATGTACTTGTGTGGACAATGAATTGCTTGAAAAGTATAATAGCTAGGTATCTGATATTTGGTATACAGACACTTTTTTGTTTATATCAAGAGATGACAACTTAGGTAATTGATTTTAGTGATGGTGCTGGCAGGCGAGACATACTTTTAGTGGCCACACTTGTTAATTTACATTGTGTCACTGCTTAATCTTAATAAGAGCAGTTATGTTATCTATATCATAATGAACACTCTTTGCAATGGCATTTAGATCTCCCAGATAGATCGTCTCTGACAAGTCTTAAATACACTATAAACGGGCGTTCATTTAGCTTTTTTGCAAAAAGAAAAAGAAAAAACAAGAATATATTAGGATAGAATTTTTTTATAAGAAGAAACTCCACAAACTCATAGTTAAAAGTTTCAAGTGCAGTCAATAATTATAGTCCATTTCCTCTTTATCCTACATATTCTCACTAATAGTTCCGTGTAAATTTCAATTTAAGTTTCATTGACCATTGAATGTTGGTATAGTAAATATATAGATATTGTAGGTTAGTTGCAAAGGTCATACACTAAAAACAACCACGCCATGCTGGACTTATAGTGTCAGAGCATGCAGTTAAAGTTTGAAAAAGTTAACAGACGGACGGACGACAAAGATTAATGCTCGCATGACCCTTTGGTTCAGGTGAGCAAAAATGTGTACAGGAAAATTGTACGATATTGCGATTTTTTGGTTTTTAGATATTACCATTTTCGCGCGTTTTCTTATTGTTCGCTAGCTTGATTTTTGTTATTGTTCGCTGGCTTATTGTTCGCTAGCTTGAGTTTAGTTTAACGCTGTATGCATGTTTTTCTATGTGAACCCTTACCCTAACGCCGTATACAAATTTTACTACGTTAACCCTAATCCTAACGCCGTATGCATGTTTTTCTCTGCTAACCCTTATCCTAACGCCTAATGAACGTTTTTCTATCCTACTCTAACCCTAATGCCGTATGTATGTTTTCTGTTTATACTTAACCCTAACGCCGTGTGCATGTTTTTTTCTATGTTAACCCTTACCCGTACGCCTTATCCATGTTTTTTCTATGCTAACCCTGACCCAAAAACTGTAAACATGTTTTTCTATGTTAAACCTAATCCTAACGACCTATAGATACCCTAACGCTAACGACGTATGCATGTTTTTCTATGCTAACCCTAACCCCACGGCCGTATACTTGTTTTTATGTGAACCCTAATCTTTACGATGTATACGTGTTTTTTCTATGCTAATCCTAACCCCAAGACCATATACATGTTTTCTATGTTAACCATAATCTTAACGCCGTACATAAGTTTTTTTAAGTTATCCCAAACCCTCATGCCATAGGCATGTTTTCTATGTTAACTCTTACCCTAAGGCCATATACAGGTATTCTGTTTACCCTCACCCTAACGCTGTATGCATGTTGTTCAGCGCTTACCTTAACGCCGATTACAAGCTTTTCTATGTAAACCCTTACCATTATGCCGTTTGCATGTTTCTTGTTAACCCTAACCCTAACGCTTTGTGCAAGTTTTCTATGCTAACCCTAATCCCAACGTGAAAAAAATGCATACGGCGTTAGGGTTAGGGTTACCAGAAAACATGCATACGGCATTAGGGTAAGGAGTAAAATGGAAAACCATGTGCATGACGTTAGGGTTAGGGTTTACATAGAAAAACACATGTATGGCGTTAGAGTTACGGTTAACATAGTAAAACTTCTATACGGCGTTAGGGTTAGGGTTAACATAGCAAAACGTGCATACGGCATTAGGGATATAGAGTCAATATAGAAAAACACGCATACGGCACAAGGGTTAGGATTAACATAGAAAAAAAAAATTAAACAAACGGCGTAATGGTGAGCATTAATGGTAAACATGCATACGGCATTAAGGTAATGCCGTTTGCATGTTTCTTGTTAACCCTAACCCTAACGCTTTGTGCAAGTTTTCTGTGCTAACACTAAACCTAACGTGGTATGCATGTCTTTCTATGTTAACCCTAGCCCTAACGCCGTATAGAAGTTTTTGTTTGTTAAACATAACCCAAAGGCCTTATACATGTTTTTATTTGCTAACCCTAACCTTAACGCCGAGTATCTTTATAAGGGGGAATAAAATACACCCGTTTTCTATGTGAACCCTAACCCTAACGTCATACACATGTTTTTCTAAGTTAACCATTACCATAATGCCGTATGCATTTTTTCTGTTAACCCAAATCCTAACGCCGTATGCATGGTTAACTATAGGTACCTTATCGCTTACGATGTATGCATGTTTTTTGTTGTTGTTATCTCTACCCCTAATTTTAACGCCGTATGCGTGTTTTTCTATGCTAACCCCAACCCCAAGGCGGTATACATGCTTTTAATGTGAACCCTAATCCTAACGGGTATACATGTTTTCCTCTATGCTAACCCTAACCCCAAGACCATATACATGTGTTTCTATGTAAACCCTAATTTTAACGCCGTATATAAGTTATTCTATGTGTTTCCTAACCCTCACGCCATATACATGTTTTTCTGTGTTAACTCTTACCCTACCCTGACGCAGTATACAGGTACTGTTATGTCATTTATATTCGTGGGGTACCAAATTACGTGGTTTTCGTGGGTAACAGTCAACCATGAAAATAGTTATCCAACGAAGTGTTATTTTTACATTGATTCAATATAAGCCACACGACCAAACCACGAAAATTGATACCAACGAAAATAAATGAATCCATAGTATTCTGTTTACTCTCACGCTAACGCCGTATGCACGTTGTTCAGCACTAACCCTAACCTTAACGCCGATTACAAGCTTGTCTTTGTAAACCCTAAACTAACGCCGTTTGCATGTTATTTTCATATTTTAACCCTTACCCTTAACGCCGTTTGCATGTTTCCTGTTAACCCTTACCCAAACGCCTTGTGCAAGTTTTTCTATGCTAATCATAAACCTTACGTGGTATGCCTGTCTTTCTATGTTAACCCTAGCCCTAACGCCGTATGCATTTTTTCTATGTTAAACTTAACCATACGCCGTATACATGTTTTTCTATGGTAACCCTAACCCAAAACCGTATACATGTTTTTTCTATGGTAACCCTAACCCAAAACCGTATAAACGTTTTTCTATGTTAACCCTAATTCTGACACCGTTTGCATGTTTTTCCATGCTTACCCTAAAGTTAACGCCGTATGCATGATTTTCTAGATTAACCCTACCCCTAACGCCGTATGCCTGTTTTTTCTCTATCTTAAACCTAACCCGAGCGCCGTATGAACCCTTTGTATACCGCACTAGGGTAAGGGTTCACATAGACAAACCTGTACAAGGCCTTAGGGTTAGGAATAACACAGCATAACATACAAACGGCATTAGGATAAAGGTTAACAGAAAAGTTAATAATCGGTGTTAAGGTTAGGGTTAGGGCTGAAAAACGTACATACGGCGTTAGGATGAGGGTAAACAGAAAACGTGTTAACGGGTTAACACAGAAAAAAAACATGTATATGGCGAGAGGGTAGGAATAACATATAAAAAAACTTGTGTACGGTTAGGGTTATCATTGAAAAACTTGCAAACGGCGTTAGGGTTTGGGTTAATTGAAAACATGTATACGGCGTAAGGGTTTGGGTTAACATAGAAAAAACATGCATTCGGCGTTAGGGTTTGGAAAAACGTCCATATTGCGTTAGCTTTAGGGTTAGCATAGAAAGAAACAGAAGTACCAATTGATTGTCCGAATGTCTTAAGTTCGAAAAGGCAGAGACAAAACCAGCTAACACCAACAAGAACGGGACTAAAACAGACAGCAATGTAAAACACAGAAGCACAAAAATATCAACTGAATATCAATCAACAACGTGAACTCAAGTTGAAACGAGAATGAACTCAGGTGCTCCGGAACAGTAAACAGGTCCTGCTTGCTATAGCACACCCGTCGTTTAAAAAAGGAAGCAGCCTTAGGGTTACGATTAAAAGAAATTATGCAAACGGCGTTACAGTAAGGGTTAACATAGAAAAAACATACATATATATGGCGTTTGGGTTATAGGTAACGTAAAAAACGTGCATACTAGGTTAGGGTTAAGGTTATCAACGAAAAACAGGTATATAACGTAAGGGTTATGGTTAGCGTAGAAAAAACATGTATATGGTCTTATAGGGTTAGGGTTAACATAGAAAAACCTGCATGCGGGGTTAGGGTTACGTCAAGCATAGAAAATTGCATACGGCGTTAAGATAAGGGTCAACAGAATACATGAATACGCAGAAAACATGAATACGGCGTTAAGGTAAGGGCTAACATAGAAAAACATGCATACTGCATTAGGGTTAGGGTTAACAGAAAAAGTTGTAATCGGCATTGCGGTTAAGATTTGCGATGGAAAACGTGCATACGGCATAAAGTGAGAGTAATCAGAAAACATTAAAATCGCGTTAGGGTGATAGCAAACAGAAAACACGCGTACGAAAACCGCGTTAGGGGAAAAGTTAACACAAAAAAAAACATGTATATGGCGTGAGGGTAAGGGATAACATAGAAACATTTGTGTACGGCGTTAGGGTTGGGGTAAGCATTGAAAAACGTGCATACGGCGTCAAGGTTTAAGTTGACTGAAAATATTTATACGGCGTAAGGGTTTGGGTTAACATAGAAAAATGGAATAAAAGATAGGATTAACATAGAAAACCATGTAATTGGCTTTAGAGCTAGGGTTAGTGTTAACAGAAAATGTGCTTACGGCATAGGGTTTAGGTTATTATAGAAAAACATGCATAAAATGAACGGGATAAGGTTAACATAGAGATACACGCATATGGTGTTAACGTTAGGGCTAGTATACACAAACGAGCGTACGACGTTAGGGTAAAGGTCAACAAAAAAAAGATGTATATACTGGCTTAGGGTTAGGGTTAACAAAGAAAAAAGATGCATATGGCATTAGGGTTTGGGTTAACATAGAAAAAATGCGTACGTCGTAAGGGCTAGGGTTAACATAGAGAAACGTACATATTGCTTTAGCGTTAGGATTAGCATAGGGCGTTAAGGTAAGGGTTAACATAAAAAAAACATGTATTTATATATACGGCGTTCGGGAGTACACTGTAAAAATGACGTTTATGATTAGAACACATGGATAACGTGTTTAGTGTTAAACACGTTTAGGATTATGTTCTAAGTCTAAACACAATATTTGCAGAACATGTTCTACGCTAAATATGTATAGGTTTAGAACACGTTTTAAACGGTCAAATAAAAACTAAACATGATAAAGCTAAACGCCTAAACATGTTCAGTGTAAACACGTTTAGGATTGAGTTTTATTCCTAAACATGATGTATGTTAAACATATTACATTTTAAACGAGTATAGGAATATAAAGTGACACTTTTTTTTACACTCCAGTTCATGGCTTAAACGTCTTATCGTTGATGATAATGAGATGTGGAATACATGGAATAAGTGTACGCGACGGTAGATTTAAAAAAAATCCACAATGGAAGACCGTTATCAAAGGTCACATGTTTAAAACTTTAACACGTTTAGGTGTTAAGGCTATATAATATCCCTTTCTTTGAATTTTTAGTTATCAATATCTCATTAATTATTACAATACAACAATATATTTTTCTAATTAACATTTTATAATTTATTTTCAAAAATATTATCTAATATGTATTCAAACCAAATGATTTCAATTTTTTTTCAAAAGTTGAAGTTGAATTTTGAAGAAGAAATTTATCAAGTCACCTTTTCAATTATTATCACCAGTAATGAATGTTTACCATTCATAAAAAAAAATGTTGAATAAGCTCAAGCCTTTCATCTTACATCGTAACGATGAATTAATGCAGGAAGAGCTATTCCTTTACTATGTGGCGACCACAGAGATGCTAATGACACAGATTTATAGTATAAAGCCTACAAATAATTTACAAATTGAAATATAATACTTCATTCAACACTTCCTAAACATGTTATACACCTAAACACTTGCTTAACATGTTTAGGCTAAACATGTTTCCAAGTGGGCACACATTTGGTGTTTAGGATTGTGTTTAGATTCTAAACGTTTGATTTTACAGCGTAAGGTTTAATATAGAAAAACATGCATACTGCATACTGCGTTCGGATTGGGGTGAAAAACAGTTATACGGCCTTATGTCCCTGTCACAGTATAACGTTTTAGCCAACGTGTGCCAACATTTAAGAAGTAGATTTGTATCACGCTGGTGTGCGTTGCGTAGGTTTTGTATAAGTTATGAACACGTTACAAACACGTTAGCGAACGTCAGCGTGCGTTGGTGAACGTCGAGTTGGTCGCAAAAATTTGAACATGCTTAAAATTTCCGACGTTCGCCAACGTTTTAATAATAAGTTAATCGAACTTATGGAATAAGTTAGAAGGACATTTTACACACGCATGCTATGTGGTAGTCGTGCGGACGTTGAAATGCGTTTCACGAACGCTAAGCTAAATGGAAATGAACGTGTAACGTCAGTCTAACGATAGTCTTTCGCACGTCTAGCGTCAGTCTAACGACCAAGAAACCTATTTTACGTGTTTTAAACGTGTACAGAGCGCACAAACCGTCATTTTAACGAACGCATCGAACCCAGAATTTTATCAATAAAATTGAATTACAAGGGTGAAAGTCGATTTCAAAAGCTTAAAATACTAATTCAAACCTGAAAAAAATTATTTACAAAAAACAATGAACAAAGCAAAATAAAATCTTGAATATAACAAGGATAAGATTGTTGGAATGGAAAGTAATTCTTGCAAATTGTAATACACCTCTCGTGTTGTCGGTTGACATTTGTTGGTAGAAAAATACTAAAATACAACGAGAAACGACAGTCTAACTTCAATACTCATTTGAAATTATGTTTATTTTAAATATTAATTAAGCACACACGTTTTTCTCTACTAAGGACATGCTTTCGACGATCATTTAGGATTAGTCAAGTGCTGTTAAAAGGATGCTAGGCAAACTCTACAAGTGTATACTCATTTGAGATTTTAAGAGTGTTAACAATTAAGCGCATGCATTCCTCTCTGTATATTATGGACATATGCAAAAAGTCATCACCATTGGTTAAAAAACGGCTTAAGAATAATTATACATTCATATTACCAGAACGCCGAAAACCAATATTTTTATAACGAAACTTAATTTACATGATGTATCTACATGTATTAATTAATGCAACAATACGTTTAAGACATATAAAAGATATATTTGGGCTATTGTGAAGTAATGCTAAAATCAAAAGAACAGATTTCCTGGCTTCTCACCAAGAGCAAATATTATAAGTTAGACTAATGTTATGAAAGCGTTATGTAATCGTCACACATGCGCTAGGCAATCGTCAAGTACGCTGGCCAAACGGTATAGATAAGTTTTGAATACGTTTGTCGTGCGTTGCAGGTAGTTAGTGTGACGCTTTGTGGTCGTTCACCGAGACATTTTTTGATCTTTTTACAGCGACTGCCAACGTGTTCCAACGTTTTAGAAAATTATTCGAACGTTCGGCACACGTTGGGTAAAACGTTTTATTGCGACAGGGCCATTAGCGTTAGATTTACCATAGAAAACCCTGCATAGGGCGTTAGCGTAAGAATTAGCATAGAAAACATTTATACGGCCTAAGGGTTAGGGTCAGCATAGAAAAACTTGCATACTGCGTTAGGGTAAATGTTAACAGAAAACATGCGTACGATGTAAAAGATATGGTGTTTATAGAAAACCATGGATACGGCGTTAGTGTTAGTGTTAACAGAAACGTGCATACGGCTAAAGGGTTTGGGTTATCATAGCAAAACATGTCTATGGCTTTACGGTTAACAGAAAACATGAATACGGCGTTAGGGTAAGGGTTTACATAGAAAAAAAACCATAAAGATAACATGCATACGGCGTTAAGGTGGGGGTTGACAGAGAACAGTATGTATATGGCCTAAGGGTTAGGATTAACATAGAATAACATGTATACGGCCTTTATGTTAGGGTTTGGAATCAAGAAACTTTACCAAACGATAAAGAATAGGACAAAAAGTAGAAGCCTGAGTAGACTTGCTACAGGTTCCTTTCTTTTTAAACACATATCTTTTTTATTATTTCTCAATCAAAGATAATTGTTCTAATAGGTACTAATTTAGATATTGACTATTTGTTAGGTTGCAGGTTGCAGGTTGCAGGTTGCGGGTTGCAGGTTGCAGGTTGCGGGTTGCAGGTTACTAGCATACCAATTTGTAGCTGTGTAACTTTGTTGTTACATTTTTAAGAATTACAGTACTGCCTTGGTGATCACCTGGAGCAATTCAATACTTGTAATTTTGTACTTTGTAATTGGTCGAATTTTTGTTAATTGTTTTTTGTCAAGAAGAGGGTCTTTCAATGCACTTTGGGATTGGGCTTGAATCATATGTATTTTATTTTCAATCCAGGGGCCAATTGAAAAACAGCGAGCAGCGACCGCTGGTCACATTGAAGGCTGCTGGCTGTTTTCCATTGTGGATATTTTAAATATACGTTTATAATGTAGGTTGTGTCGCGTACACTTATTCCACATCTCATTTTCTTCTATTGTTTATCGGAAACCTTGGCCTAAAATCTGCAACAACTCAATTCATGTACACAAATTTAAGTTTTTCATTTTCGTGTGTGTGTGTGTGTTTTATTTTGTTTATACTTGCGGACATACTACTTGTTATGTTTTTCAATCAGGTATATATTCGTCTGTGTAATTGATTTCACGTTTTTGCTTTGAGATTCTAAAAAGGTTATCAATGAAAGCACAAGTTTGAACGCTTTTTTGTCCATATGATGCAATTAATTAGTAGATGACTTTTCTGGTTCTGTTTGTAAAACAGGTGTCCTAGACGGTGGTGCCTAAAATGTGTAACCCGTACCCGTACCCGTACCTGCACCCAGATTGTTCAAAATTTCACATATTCGCTTCAACTGTAGCGAAAACAAAGTCAATCGTTGTAATATTTGATGTATATACGCCTTTTAAGTATGACATTGAATGATTTCGTTTCTCGAAACTTTAAAATTAACATTCATATTTTGATGAATTTCATGTTTTTACTCGATACCGACATTGAAAATTTACCCGTACCCGATGACATACAGGGCCTTTTCTAATCAAATGAGAAACAGATATGTTTTAAACATGAATTAAAAGTTACAGAACTATATCAGCAGTAAGTGAATGGACGAATAATTCAAAAACAATAACTATCTTTTTTCACAATTTCGCTTTATACGGAGGGACCTATCGCGATTTTATCCAATGTTTACAAATAACCCGTACCCGGTGAAAATCCGGGCCAAAGTTTTGATAATTTTGGAGCGTACAAAATAAGTGAAAACATATTCATTTAAGAGTCAATTTACAATACAATCGTTATAAACATTAAATATAACATTTAACAATTAAAATGAATCCAATTTAGGATGAAAAAAGTTTAATTTTTGAGAAGTTCAAAGTTATCACTTCTTTGGCACATTCGTCATGGTGTAAACTTCCGGTTACACATTTTAGGCACCAAAATTTTCTAACATCATTGATTTTGGAAAATTAGAATAACGATTTGAAAAACAAATTATACCAGGTCATTGAATAACTTATCAGAAACCATCATGTGCAATTTCAGAAAGTTTCATTGCGTTTTCGCTCTTTACGAGTCAAATTTGCAAACTGGTGCGGGTACGGGTACGGGTAAATGAGCCAAAAATGGTACGGGTACGGGTACGGGTTACACATTTTAGGCACCACCGTCCTAGACCCAGCTGAACAAAATATTAACAGTAATAAGAATTACTAGAAAAGGTTTTAACAAAATAACCAAATTGAGATTATCAATCAGAAATGTCCAAGAAGAAAAGAAAAAAAGAGGTAGACACACCACAGTAATTCAACATTAAATGCATACCCATAGCCAGGGGAGGGGGATTCCAGAGGGGGGATTCGAGAGCTTGTCCCCCCCCCCCACTTTGACAAAAAAATTGAAAAATATTGGTAAAACAAAATGAAGTTTGGTTAAGCACTATTGAAATAAGGATTATTTTGAAAATCAAACCTTAGATGGACCCCCCATCCTCTGGGTACGGGTATGCAATGGTCCTGAGTTTGTTGAGGCATTTTAATGAAATGGCTGGTTAAACCATGTTTAAGGCACAGAACCACCCTCTTCTATTGCAATTTCACAGTCCCGTAGAAACACAAAACACAACGTTGTGAGACCTAAAAGAGATAGTCAGGCGTTCTGCTCACTATGAGCTGATTATTAACCTAATTTAACTAATAGGAATTAATAGCGTAAAGTATTCAACTAAAATTTTTGCAAGTAGTCATGGTAACAAAATTCCTAATGTCTGTAGGTCGTTAAGATATGGACAGTACAATGAAAAGGGACCATAAATATACATTTAAAATTGGATTTTCAATGATTATTAAGGGATCAACCATTTGATTTTTATGGGGGGATGGGGGGGCTATGGATATGTTCTTCGTCCGGACTTTTTATTTTCGGAAAAGGTCGAGCCTGAATATTTTTTGCGCGCTTGCAATTTTTTTTATTTTAAAGGCAACTATAAACTTCTTACCCAAAAATACCATACTGCCTTTTGTTATACTCAGAGCACTGTCCTGCATTTTTATTTCTGGATTTTTGGCATCCGGCCTTTTTATTTCAAATTTCACCACAGCCCCCCCCCCATTAAAATCAAATGGTCGCTCCCTAAAAAGCATCATATTTCTATACGTGCTAACACAAAACAACATACAATTTTGCTCTATTTTTTTTAATATGTTGTGAAAGCACACATGAACATGTAAAAGTGAAAAATAATCAATATATGACAAAACAAATACCATTGAAGTCACTAAATTTTGAAATCAATCCTTAGATAGGATAATAAACAACTGCATGTCTATCTGTAATGCAATAAAAAAAATTGTTTTCCCTGCACTGCATAATGACAAAAATTTGGACTTCCTAGATTCTCATACCCGTTGCCAAGGTTTGGGGTTCAAGGGGTTAATAATACCCCTTGGAGGAGAGGGAAAAAATCGAAAAATATAGGTAAAAACAAACTGGCTCCGGTTTCATAAAACATCTCAAATTTAAGATTTCCTCAAATCTGTCCTCAACTCAAATATTGACCAATGAAATTGCAAGAAATCTCAGTTGAGGAAGGATTTGAGGAAATCTCAAATTTGAGATGTTTTATGAAACTGGGGCCATAAGCCCTAAAATAAGAAATATTTCGAAAATCGAACCTGCGATTGAACCACCCTCCCCCTAAAAATACTAGCTACAGGTATGATTCTTACTCATTATATCACATACATACATTTACATGTATTAACATTATTTGACAAATTTAATTTTAAAATGCAGACCAATGAAGGACTCAAATTTGAACTTTTAAAACATTTTAAGATAACCGATAAAGAGATGTGTAATAAGTGTACGTGACACAACCAACATCAAAGAAACGGCAATTTAAAAATCACAATGGAAAAAAGCCAGCAGTCTTCATCAATAGATGACAGGGACAAACAAAAATAGAGTAATTCAGTAAAGGTAAAAAATTACTCATCTATATCTTAATGTTTTATATTTGCCCATTAAAGTAACATGAAAGATCTTACGAACATTTGTATTTGTCTAAGTTCTCAACATAGCTTATATGGCTAAGACCAGGGTCGCATTATACATATGAATAAGTGAACAAAATTAACAAAGGTTACTTCTAGTTACCGATAAATAAGATGAAATGCAAAGTCAGTCAAAGTATTTTATAAACGAATGCACAATTACAAAAAAACTGAAACTAACTAATACTATATATATGCTTCATGTACACTTCAAGTCTATATGACCAAAGAACATACATGACATAAGCCTATATAACTCCATTATTTGTCCATTGTAACAAACATCAACAGTTAAGCATCTTGTAAGTTATCAAACTATGCAAGTTTCATCTTACAATTTCCATGCCGCTAGAGAATATCATCATATTAAATGAACACAGTTTTTTGGCTATTCCTTGTCATGATAAGTCCCCAAATTAAACCACCTTATTTGTCCTTTAATCTTAAATGTTAATGGAAAAATACAAATTAATCCATCAAAGATAAAAACCTAAAGCAGACAATCTTTTTTATGATCTTCATTTAACTGAATCTTCATTCGATCCGATAAAACAACAAAGTCTGTTTGAAAATCAGGGTGAATTTGTTTTACACAATCGGAATAGCAATGATAATAAGCATTATATGCTTTTTTGTCTCTGCTTATATTATGTACCATTCACGCTTATCTCTATCAAAACACGGTCTGACCTCTGAATGTCTTAATATTACATCATTTGGACTTTCTTTGTCTGATGTTGTAAAAGAATTTTCACAACCGTAACATTTTGATATCAAGCCAGTGAGGAACGTAAACTCGAATGGTTCTTGTTGTGTTATTTGTGCAACTGACAATTTCAATTGTTTAATTGTAAATTTCTCAGTCCTGGTTGTTTCACTGCATACCGTTTTTCTTGACGCATTACTATATGTCCTTATTTTAATGATGATTCTTCTACATTCCTCTTTTGTATATGAATATTGGAGGAGAATATTGTCATCAGCTTGAAAACCAATTTTTAATAGTACAAATAGTCTATGTTTACATGAAACTCTATTTTGCTTCAGCAAACTTTGCTCTTGAGCGAATGCACACGTACATGAAGAAATTGCATCAAAAACAACATTGTAGAAATCTCCGTCTTTTGTTTTAACAGTAACAGAAGCCTGTGTTGGTGAATGTTGTTCTATGTCTATTATTTTAAATTTTCCTGGCTCATCGGCTTTTTGCAAAGATTTGTTAAAACATGTACTTTTTGTGATCCTTTTTCTGCTTTCGGGTCTTTTGTCATGTTTGTGTCCTTTGTCTGCCCTATGTGAAGCTCCTTCGTACGGTTCGAAACTTTGTATACAAGGTCTACTTGGTCCTTGTCCTCCGTTGTATTGGTTATCAAGTTCTCTCATCATTTCATCGACCTTTTTAACTATTTTTCGTTAGATTTCAGTTCTCTGTGTGCTTTTGATGGCCCGGTCCCAGATTTCACATATCCTAATGAATATCCTTCGAGTTGTTTTGAAAATTTGAAACATTCAGAAATGTCATAAATTGCTGCTTGTATGATGTTAAGTCCAGCACCGCCAGAAAGTTTCATAGAAGCATGTGAAGACTCGGCCAAATTTGTACTAGGTGCGCTAGTATTTTGAAACGCTGTCATAACGTGACATAACGTGCGGTTATCCCACCATGTCAGCCATTTTCGAAGATGATGTTTTTTTCATGTTTCAATGAAGTTTTCCATCTCAGAAAAAGCTTCGTTGTATTTGTTGACAGTTTCTGCATAAATAATCTTATTCATTTTACGATTGAAGTCGTCCATCTTCTCCTCTTTCCTCTCGGAGCCAATATATGCACTAGATGCATGCCTACGTCCACATTGTTTCAGATGAAACTTGCATGTAACTGCCTTTGTATTGTTGTATTCTTTTCCAAACTTTGACACGAGTGACGAATGCATACCTCCACCTTCATCGAGCATAAACCCAGCTATAGGTTTAAACATGCTCTTTTGATTGCAGCTTACCGAAATTATCATTCTGTCTAAAATGGAAAATGCTAAGTCTACTGTGGCTTTATTTTCTGTTTCACAATCCATACGGACAAGCCAACTGACATTTTTCAAAAGTGTATGGTAGGTACTTATTCCAAACGTTTTTAAGTTACTTCCTGCATCAAGTCCGGACTGTAGCATCCAGTTCCACCAGTGGGTCTTTGTCTTGTTGTGTCTTTCATCTTCAGTTAGGTAGGCTTGTTATAACCTTTTTGCTTCAATTTATACAACAATCTGTATGTCAATGCATCATTTAGATAACCAAGAAAGCCTTTATTTTCTTGTCAGACCCTCATTTCCTCTATTCCGACCACGGTTCTCTCACTTTTTGCCATTTATTATCGGATGTTTGTCAAAATGCAAGCTATCCAAGATTACAAGAAAAAAATAAAAGTGTCCCCATTTCATCATCAGATTATGAAAAGGGTTTAAATAAAGGTTAATATAAAACAACTAAATTTGCAGGATCAAACTCAAGTAAAAGAAAACCGAATGTAGCAGGTGTTCTACAAGGAATTGGCATAAGGCCTTTGCTTTACATCCTTGGCACATACAAAATGCAATAGTTACAGTAATGCGCACAGCAATACCCAGAACCAAGGATTTCAATTGGATACAGAAAGATTATGATGCTGTAGAGACGTAGAGACCAACCGTGTTTTTTTTTAAATCTAGATAGAGCCCATCGTCAAAATTAGTAAAAAGTAAAAAAAATCAACTATTTAAAGCAATCCCACCAAGATCAGAGAAAACTGCTGCGAAGGAAAAACGATAGGAAGTATCCGTCACGTATACAATTATCGAATGAGATAAAATGCACATTAGAAGGATTTCGGCTTACAGTGAAAATGTGTAATTATAAACAGTCAATGTAATGATTTTGTACACCAAATGATGTTATTCGGTGCCTTCTCAACAGATTTGTAAGATCATTTTAAATCTAGATCATTTTATTAAGGTTCACTCTTTGAAAACGTTCGATTTTCCAACTTTATACACTACCTTGCCACACGAAAAACTAAAATGTCGCCTGAAAAAAACTTCTCGAAAAAGCCTTTTCAAACTCAAGAAATTTTGTTGTCTTGGGTTATAACTCCACATTCTTTCAAAGATAAAATTTGTTACATACTGGAACAAGTTTGCAGTATGCTTGATTTCCTCATTGACAACATATTTGTCACCTTCGGAGGAGAGATTTTTCAACAACAAATCGGCATTCCAATGGGCACAAACTGTGATCATCTCCTTGCCGATTTGTTTTTATACTCTTACGAGACTGAATTTCTTCGGGGACTCGTAAAGAACAAGAAGATGAAAGAGGCAAGGTCATTTAATCTTATATTCAGATATATTGATGATGCCGTGTCTTTTCTGTCAATAACACTTCATTTGGTAGATGGATTCCTTCAATATATATCCTCCAGAATTGGAGATTAAAGAGACCACCGAATCAAATTGCTTCACGTCTTTTTTGGATTTGCACCTCGAATTTGACCCAGGTGGTCATCTTAGTACAAAACTTTACGATAAAAGAGACGATTTTAATTTTCAAATTATTAATTTTCCTAATCTAAAGAGCAATATACATGTACCTACTTCCCCTGCATACGGTGTTTATATTTCACAACTTATTCGATTTGCCAGAACTTGCACACATTTCACAGATTTTTTGATCAGACACCGATTTCTTCGTGACCAACTTTTGGAGCAGGGCTATAAGAAAATACGTCTCATACGATCCCTTAAAAAATCTTTCTTCGTTATCAGCCACAAGTAGAAAAGTTCAAAATTGAGTTAAAAGATATGATGGTAAATTGTTTTAAGGGAGTACGAGCCTCAGAAATTGAAGATTTTCGGGATTCTCGGCTTTTATCCATTCAAATGCATTAAAAATTTTCCAACATGATTTCCTAATATTTGTTCATTACTTATTAGAGAAGGTCCTAATAAACTCCTTTTGAAATTTTCTACCAATTCTAATTATTATTTCTATGTTAAAACAGAAAAAGAATTTTCAATGTATTTCCTATGAAAAACCCAGAGAAGATTTTTTCCCGCCATATTTTTCGGTGCTTATATCTTAAAAACGGCTCCATGGTTTTGAAAACTTTTTTCATAAAATCTAGCTATTTTGAGCTATTTTTTCCAAATTTTCTATTTTAAATAACTTTTAATTACAAAAAATCTCAGGCTCGTACTCCCTTAATTAATGTTTGACTGGTCTGCTGTACTGAGATGACCACTTCAATATCTCTATTGTGTCTCACATTGCTAACCATGTTGTGTTCTATGATTATTACCGGATCCTAAGATCGCAATGGAAGAGGGGGGTTTGGCGCCATAAAACCTGGTTTAACCCATCATTTCGTTTGAAATGCCTGTACCAAGTCAGGACCATTGCAATCCACCAATTCTCCGTTATGACTGATTCGTTTGTATCATTTTCTCTGGACTATGAGATTGATCATCCAAGTTCGGTAGTTGTGTTATTACCTTTATTGGCATTGTTCCATTTAAAAAACAAAAATGATAGTTAAACCAGGTTAAATGCTGCCAAACCCCTAGACTAATCTCAGAATTTTGAAAGCTTAATGTAACGTTAGCAACGAATTTTACCATTACCAATGGTTTTCTTTATATTAACTCACGAAAATACTTTTTTGGGGACACTTTAAAGGGTCATTTAATAACTTCTACTCGGTAGAGTCTTTTGTATATACTTTAGATGTTGGTTTTCTATTCTGTAAGAAATATAAGTCAAAATCTGTTTTTTGACCTCCATGCAAAAATCGTACCATGTCTCCTTGCATTCTTTAAAGTCTATAGTAGTTTCATAGAGGTAGATTATTGAAAATTTGTTTACAGATGACGAAGACAGAACATTTGTGACGATAACGGACGCTTAGTGTTAGGACAATGGTAAATATGACCGTGAATAATTTAAAGTTCTTTGAATCCAATTCCACGAGCATTGCGTTTTATCGCAAAAAATATTGCGTTTATTCGCTAAAATATTGCGTTTATTCGCAAATTTTATTGCGTTTATTCGCAAAAACGGTTATTGCGTTTATTCGCAAAATTATCATTGCGTTTATTCGCAAAGTATTGCGTTTAAATGAAAACTTTTGCGTTTAAACGCAAAATATTGCGTTTAATCGCAAAATCATTTGCGTTTAAACGCAAACATTATTGCGTTTATTCGCAAACATCTTTGCGTTTAATCGCAAAAAAAATAATATTTTTTCTTTTAATGTGGCCCGAATGTGCTTCCGTAGTTTTGTTTATAAGTATAATTTCATTTTTATAACTTCTTTATTATCATATTGAAAATTATTTCACTACTTGTTTGTGCCAATATTCATACTTTGTAAGATTGAATAAATGTATCTTATTAACATATGTTTACATGCATGTCCTAAAAAATCCTTCAGATAAAAGTTCAACATCTGTTATTCATTTTCTCAAATTCGCCTTACATTCAATTCATGATTATATTTCACAGTTACTTGACAAGTTATATTATCAAAACCCACTGGTTCTGACCGTTAATGTAATTAGATAGCTGATAAGAGGAGAGCTGAATCTAAGCTCTGATTTTGACCATGGGTGTAAGACTGAATAGTCCATAAAGGTTGGGAAAGTATCCTGCCTATGGTGCATTCTACATTAAGGGATGGACCATTTAAATAGAAAGGGGGTCATGGTATTTTTTTTCTGAAAAATATTCTGAATCTGAAAAATCTAGCACCAGAGGGTAATAAAAAAAAATCCTGACCATATAGAAAAAGAAAGCCCCCTTTCCACCTAATTGGTTGGTCCCTAAGCTTCTTTAATATCTTTTTGTAATGGTTTGTAGCAATAATTGCACTTAATTTTGTTTCATCAGGATTTATGAAAACAATTTATCAAGATAGGTTGGATATGCATCATTAATTTTATGATGCTGTGTGGAGAATTTTATGGCAGTTGTGGTCATTTGATATTCTTTTAATATCAGGACAATCTATTAATTAACAATAATGATTATGCTTATCAAAAAGAAGTTTTTTAAACAAGTAAATCAATATTTACTGGTCAAGCAATTTGTTATTCTTTGTTACAAAAAAAGAGAGTTGATTAAAAATGTTTTGTTTTAAAATGCTCTCTATATTTTTCAAAAGAAAATGTATATTGATTTTTTTGGAATATTTTTTTCATATCTTTTAATGGAAGGATTGTTAAAAATAGGAAAAATCATGTGAATCAAGTAAAAATAGCAATTATTTAATTATTGCTGGTTCTTCTATAAAAATATTTAATGTAACATGTACATGTACATAACTCATTGCAAAGATATTGTGACTAAAAAAAAAGAAAATTGTGTCTGTGTGTAAAGGGGGAATCTGACACTTGTTAGAAGTTCACTAGTGACCAGATTACTAGATTCGATTTTATTGGGTTGACTTGTAAAGTGATAAAGTCAGTCTAGACGTTAATACAGAGTGCTTGGTATCGAACATAATGTTTTCATTTTTTAACATGTGAAAAATTATTTTAATAAACAAATTATTCAAATAAACATATTTTTTGCATTTTTGTGTTCTATCTATAATTTCTTTAATAGTACTCAGGAAAATGGTGTACAGAATTGCCCGTAAAAGCAAAATTAAGCTGTAATTTACCTGTAGAAAAATGTGCTCAAATTATTTTTTTTCTCGCTCAAATTTGCACCGAAATCGGATCCAGCTCCATTCAACATGTTCAAACATATTTAATTGTTTCAAGAGTTAAATACTATCACAAAGTTAGATTTCTTAATTTTTTTGACATTTCAGAAAATTTACGGTATGTCATACATAATATGCAATTCAATTTTATGTCTATATATCATAAGACATTTTGGTTTGGTACTAAATATAATAGGCTAGCCGTTTAGATAAAAAGAGTCAACGTAATTAGGAATCATCACTATTTTTCAAAGATTAAAAATGAATTTAAAGTTGAATTATTAAAATGATCAATTGATAAACAAATGCATACCAAATCAAATTTTAATTGATAATTGTTTTTATATAATTCTTTTGTTCTAGACTAAATGTAGGTATTATACTTTTAAAATATATAACATAAAAGAAACAAAAGAAAAAAAAATAAAGGTTTAAATCTAATTTAAAAAATTTAAATATCATATAGCTAAAATTGTATTATATTTTGTATCTTGTATCTCATATCTCCGTAATGTGTTTTACATATATATCCCATTATTTGTAGAAAATGGTCAAAGTGATTTTGCCATTAAAATACATGTAATAGCCATGAGGCAATATGTTGGCTTTCTTGTAAAAGGTTCATACGAACCTCTAATGCCATGAATCCTGCATAATGATAGCTCTTTTGGGATATTGTACTTTTGTATTTTGTAACAATTTCATAGTCTATAATACAAAATATGGTTGGAGCTTGACGTTAACTGTGCCCCTTAAGTAAACCGAATCAAATATCTTATCTGTTGTTTATTTTAGGTTTTGGGTTTTTCTGTTACTCATATTTTGGCAATTTACAACTAACAACATAATATCAATGAAAAAAATATTAGTTATCATTAACTTTCCAGCTATTTATATCTTAATCAGCTCCTAAGCCCAATTAAACTGAACTGCACTGGGTGATGTGGAGACGTAGGGTGTCCATTTTTATTTTTGTGGTTCAAGTCCCAGTATTTCTTCAAGATTTTATTTTAATTTGCTCTCGGGACATATGAACGAAAAACAATGAGCAACATTTCAGTGGCCTAAATGCTGCTTTTGACAAAAGACAACAATAATGCTGCTTCATGTTTAGTTAACCCTACCAAGTGTATATTTAAACCTATCAACCAGGGTCAAATTAATTTGTAGAGCTTTGATGACAGTCGTTAACTCTCATTAAAATGTTGGTTGATGATAAATTGTGCATCTCAGACAACTTTAAAGTAGCCCCTAGCTGCCTTATTATTCTGATAATATTTCTTGTACCATGACTGTTTTATTATAAAACTCAATAAAATTGATATTTTACAACAACAACAAATTTTATATATTTGTCTTCGATTTTGATTTATGAAAGTTAGACTAAATGATATTAATCAGAAACATGTAAATTTAAAATACACAACTCTGTTAATATCACTGGAAAAAAAACATAAATAATTAAATTTTCTTGCACAGATTGTTGACCGGCAACCTGCAACCTGTGACCTGCGACCTGCAACCTGCAAAATAGCTATTCCCACTAATTTACTGATTGCTGCGGGAGAAAGGCTCTGTCTGCAGGAGTTAGAATGTGTTTTATCAGTAGAGGTTAATTAAGGATAGAATAAATAATACAGAGGGACTTGTAGCAAGTCTAAAGCCTGAGTTACGAAGTTTAAGCACAGACAAACGAAGAGACCGACTAACAATGTGAATAGCAATATAGCATCCTGTTTTGCGAGTGGGGACAATAAGGGTAGATTTTTATCCATGTATCTTTTACACATTAGAAATATCTTTTGTACACTTTATAAAGTACGTATTATTAGGCACCGAAAGATTAACAGTGAGCATGAAACGGAATCTTTATTTTCACAAACGTTTATATTTAGTGAAGATACCAACCAGCAGGTGATTTGATCATTTTATGATTAGAGATTGTAAGGTCACTAGCACTGATAATTACCCATGATGCACGGCTAAATAACTCTCTTGAGAATACAAGTTGACCTTAAGCCGTCAGAGTATGCGATTTTGCATTCTGTAAACAGAAAGCGCGATAACGACAGGTCACAATGGGGTCATGGTTAAAGCTAGATTTTTAAGTCAGTAATAGCTAATTGAAATTCAATTATTTTATGCCGTTTTTTTTCGTGGTTATAAAATCTGAAATATATATATATGAATTTTTATCTTATAACTGATCGTAAAAATATAAAATGAATATAGAGTGATTTGTTTTTTTTCAAATATTTCGATGTTTAAATATCACTGCTCAATAAAAACATTCAGAACAAATTAAATAATGTTCATTAAAGTGTATCCAGTCGAGAGCTATGATATCAATAAAAATGAGATTATCATACTAGCTGACCGCGCCACTGTAATTGGGGTGGAAAAGGGGGTCCAATTACCCCGCTCCCAGCCACCCCACCTCCGTTCCCACCCCTTCCATCCCGCTCCCCTCCGTCTCAACCCCCGTACCCCCGTCCCCTCTGTCCGCCTAAGTACCCCCGCTCCCCGACCTTTCCACCCGCGTTCCCCGCCCCCTTTACCCCCGCTCCCCGCCCTTCCACCCCCGCTCACCGCGCCCTCAACCCCTGTTACCCTGTCCCCCCTGTCCGCCTCCACTGTAATAAGTAAGGTTTTATTTTTTATTGCATAACATATATAAAATGATTATAATTTTTTTCTTGAGTCTTTTTTGTACTCAAATATGACATTAAACGGCTTGATTGGATTCGAAAACAATAAGTTCATCAAATGAAACTTACAATACTATTTAAGTTAATATTATTGTAATTTTGTATGTTGTACAATTAAAGTTCTTATGCGCATAAATATCGCGCATGGCTAACCGGATGTGAAACATCCAAAACACAGTTGCAAGATTTTATGATAAACAATAGTGTTTAGATTGGTGTCGTTTAATGTGACGATATGACAGTTTATCGTTTTTAGTTAGTACTAAGAAAAACTATTTGAATATCATTTATTTAACCTCAATGTAAACCGATAGTTATTGATTTTAGTTTAGTAGAGTTAAGATCTGGATACAACGTAATATTCATGGTTGTTTAATAGATAAGCTTAGCACAATGTGAGGTAGTCAAGCTGTTATTTTATTTCTTATTGATCGAAAGCTAATGAACCGTAACAAAGAGCCGCCTCGTTTATTTCCTATTTTTCCTCATAAGTTTTAAGGTTCATAATCTGAATGTTTTCAAACTGTCGCAAAAGTATGTTTTTTTAAGAGATTTTTAGATGTAGTTATATAGAAAACGTTTGGCTGTTTCTTTTAAACAAGAGGCTCACAGGAGCCTGAATCGCTCACCTGGTCATGATGTCAACCCTATGAAGAACTTTGTAGAGCTGAATAAGCTGAACATTTGACCAAGCAACAGCTTTTCTCTATCTGCAATAATTTTCATTCTATAGGCCAAAAAAACTTTTTTTTTGCCTTGAAGGGGCTGTAATCCCTATAAAGGGTCATCTGACAACTTGGACCATATGGAGACTTTTGAAGAGCTAAATGAGCTGAACATTTAAGCAAGCAACAGCTTTTCTCTATCTGCAATAGTTTTCATTTTAAAGGCCAAAAGTTCGTGATAGAATTTTTTTGGTCTTTTGACTCGTTCCGCTGCGCTCCACTCGCAAAAAGACTGAAAAATTCTATCAGCCGGTCTTTTCCAAGAACTTATGTAAGAACCTATAATTCTTTAATCAATATTGTTTAACACGACTTATAGTTTTGATTAAAGCAGATCTTCGAATTTTAATACACTATACAAGGACAAGAACTGACAGACATGACAAATTTAGAAAAAAAAACTTTTTTCATTTTTCTTTCAATATAATAAACTATACGTAAATTAGGAAACTAAAACGGGTTACAATAGTCCATTTGCCAATTAGCTTCGGATTTTTGTTCCGGAATTGATTAAATTGTTCTTTGTATTAGCGCTACGGAAAAGACCGTGGTTACCGAATGGAATACAGACAGGACAAGTCTCGGACTTTATCGTTAATTACTACGATAATCTACTGCGCCTCATAGAATTAATAGAACATTTTTAACTTTTTTTACTCAGGTCGTGTTAAACAGTAAGGCGTAAATTTTTAGAATACGGTGTCAAAAACATTTTAATGCCAGTAAGTTTGTCAGATTTTTATGGTAGATTATCATAGTCGTAAAGGAAAAAGTCCGAGACTTGTCCGGTCTGTATGCCATTCGGTAACGACGGACTTTTCCATAGCGCTAATAAAAAGAAAAATTAAATCGATTCCGGAATAAAAATCCGATGCTAATTGGCAAATAGACTATTGGTTTAATATACTAAATAGCAAGAATTTTAAACGAACATGGTTACATTTGAAAGCAATTTAAAACTATATCGGATCAAAGCACCAGAGCAAGCATGTTTTTGGAATGTATAACTTTCAGAAAAAATGGGGAAAAAATTAAAGGCGACACGGGCGTGGCATTCAATTTTATGATATGTTAAAAATTTCTATTTGACGTCTATTTCGATTTAATTAAGACAGATCTAGATAATGGAGGAAAGTTCATAGAAATAAATGTGACAATCCCCACATAAATATAGATTTTAATATGATAATTTAAAAATATTATTGTTGTTTCGTTTCAGCAAACATTCTTGAATTTTATATGAAGTTTCTATCATGTATCGTGTATGGTGTATCGTTCATCGTGTATCGTGTATCTATATGTGTCCATATGTGTTTTCGTTAATAGTTTAAATCCATTCAATAATACAAATAGACATCTTTAAGAGAAATAGGAGAATTTCTATTAAAAAGGAAAGGATGTACATGTTAAAGTATTCCACATTAATATGATAAACATAATTGATCTTTCATAAGTTATTTCCTTTGAAAAACAGATTAATAAATACAAAAAAGTGACAATAATTGAAATATTTTGGAGTGCCAGATTGTATTACTTTGGGAAAAAAATTGTGTTAGTTAACTTTAGATCAATTCAAGGACTGCCTAAACAGTCTAGAAGTAAACTCTAGGCAGTTCAAAACCTTACTTTTAAATGACAGCAATAGAACGTTGCTTGCATAGACCTATTATTATTTATAAATCATATACATTAAGGGATGAAATATCATTCTTCCTCCTGACAGCCGAATGCAGAAATGACAAAGGATGGGTTGCGATAGGTCAAAATTAAAATAAGTAAATTCTTTCACAAAATGTCTTGTTGGAAAGGTTAATATTTTTTTAAACGAACGTCTGTAGTTGAAAAGCTTATTTTATGTTTTATTAAATGGTGCTTGAAATGAACCACCGGAAATGATTTTAACATTGTGACTATGGGAAAGTGGCGCAAATGAGAGATATATATCCGTCCCGGAAGTATAGCCTTGCACGCGGAACCAGCTCCATATTTTATTCAAAAACTTGTATTATTAAAACACATCTTTTGTGAAAGTTTCAAGGTGGTTCCGTGTGCAAGGCATACTGAAAATTTAAAAAAGACTATAATTTTTGAAGTTGTAATCAGTAGTTAAAAATGTGCGAAATGTCTACGTTTTCTTCTTGAAATCAGCGATCATTTCGATTTCAAAATTTTTGTTTAAAGTGATGTATATGTATGATGAACCTTTTGTAGAATTGTCAACACTGTTCAAGTATATTAGCACAAAATTTTAATTTATTGAAGCCCTACCTAGAAATTTTCTTTAAATCGAGACGAAATTTTCATTCAAAATAGGTCAATTATGAACCCGATTTTCGAAGCTGTGTTTTAAAGTATTTAAAAGTAGTCTTTTGCAACAGTACAATCATTTTGCTACAAATTAAGATAGAAAGTAACAGGCTTTGAAATACTTTATATTTTTCGTCCATAGATGGGCCAAAATAGGGCCTTATCGCAACCCATCCTTTGATTGTAGTTCTTCCTTAAACAGTTCTGTTGCTGTATAAGATAATTCTTTGCTAGTACATTTTCGCCCGTTCAATTTTTACAGGATTCTGTGGAAGTTTAAGGGAGATCTTTGTCCACAAAATCTATATATCCGATACCAGCCACATCTTGTTTTTGTTCTTTAAATTCATATCTTATATTTTAAGTTGACTTCAAATGAACATATATGTACTTTACCATTTCCGAATATTGAACGGGAACAGATCCTTATTTACTCACAATTAGCATTTATTCGTCTGGATATACATGAATAAGAAACTCAATATTGAATAAGGAACTGTTCCCCATTAACATTCGAATCGGGAAGTAGAAATCAAATTTGTTTTAATGTTTGTTTGATTTTGTCATGCGGCATTTACATTCTAAAACGGTTCCATCATTAAAAGAACGTTTAAATAAACATAAATTCGTCTACATTGAAAAAGAATTCTGTTGTTAAATTAAAAAACTCTTTCAAAGATTTATAATTCTATTCCTGGATTCGGCTAACTTCGAGATTATTTTTTGCTGCAAACATTTTTTCAACGAATAATCGCGTAAGTCAGCACACAAGTTACACTCAACTAGGTCCCAAACATGTTTGAACAGTGAAGTGACTAATAAAGTCATTGCTCAGTTTCCCCCCAAAAATCGATTGTTCGGGAGGCCTGCTCTATTATATAATGGTGCGTATGCTAAACTAAGATTATCCACGGTGAGATTACTTGTGATGTTATCGAAGTTAAGTGAAAAAAAAATAAGATGCTAGGTATACCTTTACAAAATGTACAAATGTATATCTTCGGGGAGAGGAGGGGGAGTGCTGAAGGGTTCCGCCGAAACTCCTTCTGTTAATTAACTAGGACATACTGGTAAAGATCTAATGAAAATGCATTAAGCACATTCAAAGAAAAAAAAAGATCATGGGTTAATTTCTTTTAAAGAATTGAAGGTCTGAAAAAGAAGATAATGAGATGTGTAATAAGTGTACGCAAAACCAAATAACACATTTACAACAATTTTAAAAGTCCAAAACGAAAAACAGTCGACAGTCTTCAATGTAACCAGCGGTCGCTGTTCACTGTTTTGCAGTTGGCCTGGTTTGAAAACATACAACATATGGTTCTAACCAAATCCTAAGGTGTCAATGAAAGAACCCCTGCTTGACATAGAAACAAATGACATAAAAATCCAACGAATACCTACACCAGCTTCGGTAAAGATGCCTGACTAAGGACATTTAAAATGTGGCGGCGTTAAACTATTTTTTGGGCCCAACCTTCCCCTATTAAAGTCACGCATGCACTGTGAGTAAAATATTCGTTCATATTATCTTAAGGGATTTTCGGAATTTTACTGTTAAGGCGCCAAACACAAGGTCAGTGGCGGATCCAGAAATTTAAAAAAGGTTCTCACTGACTAGCTAATGAGGCTTATTTTGGTCATGATTCAACGATTTTATATACCTTTGAAGATTTTTTTTACGAGAAAAAGGGACGCGGGCCCTTCCCTCCGCATGTGTATTGATAACAGCTACACTTGTTTTGTATAAAAATAAATTAGTATTTTAATTAGTTAGATTTGTATACACATTTTTTTATCAGCTGCAGACTCGTATTTTTTTCAAATTAAAGGTAGTCAATACTGATAACATACCTGTGATCAGGTAAATTGAAGGAGATCCTTGTTCGAGTCCTAGTCGAAATCGTGGAACCAAATTGTAGCATGTGTAGTGACCCTCGTCCTCTTTTTTCACATCACGAATTATGAGTTCACAAATATTCTTACTATTAGAGAGTGTCCATCTTTTATCATGGCTTCTTAACAATTCATTATTATGGAACCAATATGTCATCGTTATAGCTCTGTTAGATGAAAATTCAGCCTTTAACTCAGCAATTTTTCCTTCTTTTACTTTAACAGTGCTTTTTTCTTGCACATTTGGGAAGGTAAGTTTGAATGTAACTGCAATAAAAAATTAGAATATAAACCTTATAAACATGGTCAATTTCTGAAACCATCTAAAGACATTTTGTTGTCTTTAAACTTGTTTTTTTAAGACATACCTGTTGTATATAGGAAAAAAATTGTCTGAAAACATTGACGCTAAAAGGGGATTTTTTTTTTATTTTGTGGTTGAAGATCATATCTTTGGTAGTTGGACCAGAGGGGACTAATTGCAACAACCGAAATTCTTGTTTACATATCCTTTGGAAAAAAAGGAAAACATCTAATGATTTTCTTAAAAACTGTAGCAATTTAACTTTAGTCAATACAAAATTAGTATTAATTAATATTTTTAAAATTAGATATATTTATTTATTGAATGATAAACCCCAAGGGGTTAAGCATACATGATATACACTGACCAAATTGTTTGTGCTGTCATATAGCCGGTTTTTATGTTCCATTTTTTTATTCTCGTTTGGGAAAAGAAACTATAATGTCTAGTCTCTGGTTTTTAATGAGTTATTCCTTTTTTGACCTATAACCAAAAAATTGACCAAAAACTTACAAAATCAAAATGCTGGTATTTTCATATGATTTGAAGTAATAAAAATTCGACATTGTATTTTATTCTTAAGTATCTTACATTGGATAAAAAGGGTCTAAAGTAATATTTTAAAAGTAACATTTTTGGGATTGTTTTAATGGAAGTTAACAAAAAGCCAAAGACAAGAGATAAATTTTTAGTCAATTTCATTACGTAATCACTAGCCAAATTCCGTCTGTAAGTTCTTTAATCTTAATCTGTACAAATTGAGTAGAAAATATTAAGAGACAAATTAAGTAGCATTTCGGGTGGCAATTCTGTCAATCAAATACATGTATTCATTGACCAATGACATTCTTAAATGCTGTAAACTGAGATTTAATAAATAGACGGAAAAAGTGGTGTTGGTCACTTGCATTGGTGTCTAGTAAAGTTTACTTTTATTTGTTGATTTCATTACAGGTTATTAGATTTTTAGGTTAACATATTGAAAATTATTATTAAAAAGTAATTTGTTTTTGAGTTCAATGTTTTAGTAATTGGTGTTGTTTGTAACTGATTTAAAATGTTTTAAGGTTCCCAAAAAAATGGGGCTTGGGTGGCCGACTGGTCATAGGCGGTCTAAGGCGTTGCATGGTTTAAATACCACACTAGTGATCACTAGCCGATCACCTCTTAGCTGGTGTTCGAGTCCCATTTGTAATTCACATTAAGGGGACTTCTCCAACTGTATGTGATTAGGTTTGTCAGTTACTTATCCAAGGTCGGTGATTTCCTATGGGTACTTTGGTTTCACCCACCATTATAATTGCCCGCCCTATATGACCTAGGTGGTCGATAAAGGACTTTAACAATCACACACACACCGAATTAAAGTGTATTGATAATTTGTTTATTGTGAATATTGAGGCATATAGGCAAATTATTAGTGTAAAATGTATTTTTAAATTCATAAAGAATCAACATTTAGTTTTGACTTAATTGTGTTCTTCATGACAGTATAAATGTTGTATTGATGGAATATTTTTATTGATTCAAGTATTAAGAAACAGTTTGTGATATAATATGTTACTCATTTTTTTGTTTTTCGGTCTTAAGCATGTCAAGCTAAAGTTTAAAACGATCTCCTACGGCTACAAGGAAGTAAATGTTTCCATTGTCCGTAATGTTAACGTTTTGAATAATAACTCACATAGGACAAATATACATATATTATAAGGATAATATGATTAAGGCCCTGCCTTTTTAGCGAGCATCATAAATCTATATACTTTTTAAAAATACATCCATGTGCTCGACTGGCTAAGTTTAACGTAAAGATGGAATTTAAAAAAAAGAATTAAATGGTAGCAAAGTCTGACCCAAACCAACCCAAATCATATGCACTTGAGAAAGTTGTTGCTAAAATATCTGGGATCAATAAATACTTATTAGAAATTCAATTATTTGTGCAAATAATTAATCCTGTAACATGTTGGGGCGACATTAAACGGGGACAAAATTATCCATTTCATGGACTACGTGACGTCATTTCCTTGTCAGAGTATTTCGCGCTTCCTCAGCAGACCAAAACAACATTCAGATTTTGTCAGGTTTTGAGAGATTTTCTGAGTATCAGTGTTTTATTTGAAGCATTGGTAACAGAAGGTACCTTAAGAAACCTGGCGGAAAAATCGATAAAGTAAAAATATCATGCGGGACTGAGGAAAGTAAGTGAGACCCCACAAGATAGGACTTTTCTTTCATTTTCAGGTAAGAACCTTTTATTTATTATTATGAGTAGGTTTTATTCAGTAAGTTTATGTAATTTTTTATCTTATTTTATCTTACTTAGAATTTAACAAAGCTTGGTCAGTATCATGCATTTGGTATGACTAGTCAATGGGAAGATGTTGCCAAAAGCTAGCTCGGTAATTTCCGGAAAATCGTTTTCAGCGGAAAAGACCGAATGGTGTTTAAATAAAAATCTCTGTGTAAAAATTAACAAGTGGATGAATGAGGGTTTTATCACTGTCTTTGAATTTCAATTTTTATATTTTTGCATAACATATTATGCTGTATTTATTATAAGCCCAGAGGGTTGATTGTTTTACTTGCTCCGTGCCTATTATTTTTTTCACTTCGTAAAAGTAAACCTGTTCCGGTTTTATCGTCAGTATATTTCTGGCACATCTCGAAATATGCACAATGCCGAAGGGCTCGCATCTGCGATGCTCGCTATAAAACAAAAAATGAACTAAAAACAGTTTTAAAATATTAAATATATCTAAAGACAGGGAATTTAAGCACAAAATGAAAATAGAGCTGAATTTTAGGCTATTGTGGAACTGATTATTCAATGGACAGAGGTGACCATGGGTAAAATGAACATATGTCTTAGAAAAAGAAAGTAGGAACAGGTTTTAATCATCTGAAAATGCAAGTTTTCACTTTAACAAGATAAAATACAACACATATAATGAACAATGTATATAGTTAAACCATTTTTTTCATGAAGACAGACCTTGATTTCTCTGCAAAAAGGGATTAAATGGCAAGTTTCAAAGCAAATATTTTCAATATTGTCGACTTTTACCCACATTTGATAATAAATGGTGCTTATTAAAGTTATTTTTTAATGATACATAATCATTTTCTTATTGAATGTAAATGTTTAATCAAGCTATATTTCTCATGGAGTGCAAAATTACAGGTTGCATATAATCATACCTATAAAACAACCAAGTAAAAGGCTAGACCAGAAGATAATTACATTTCTTACTCTATTCTTTATATTTTAATATGCTAATAAAAAGCTACGCCGAGCGCAGCATGATACGACCGCAATATGTTGAACCCTGTTGTTTGCAGCCCAATATGGATTGTCAAATACTTTGGACACATGCAGCCTATGGTGGACGCACAAAGCTTTTTGACACATGCATCCTTGGGTGGACTTTTAATGCATTTTCATTTTGTTAAATACAATTATCCTTGGACCAAAAATATAAAAGATGATTTTATTTAGGTATGGCCTGTCTTTTGCTCCCTTTAGCAATGTAACAGTGCAATATATATAAAAAACATTGACACATATAGTTGACAGAATTTAATGAGAAATTCAATAAAATTTTTTTTTTCAAAATCGAATGAATAATAAACATTCTACAACAGTTTTGTCAATATACCCGTTTTAGCTTTTTTTTTACCCTTTTTCTAAACCATTAGGGGCCACCAACCCCAAATGTAATAAAAAACGTCGATCAGTGGATATAATAATCATATTAAAACTTCATAAAAATTGGCTCACTACAACTAAATTTCTTGTATAAAACTATTTGCCTTGACTGACTTTTAAATATGGCGTTTTTTGCCCCTTTGACCCCAAATTTCTCAAAAACAGTAAGAGATAATGCAAAACTGATTGCAAAACGCAGACATGGATTTTCACAAGGATTCAAATGAAAAAAGATTTTGAAAATCGGACCAAAAATAAAAAAAAGCCTTTTTGACCCCTCATAGCAATGTAACGGTGCAAGATATATATCATAACTGTTGTTTTATTTTGTTGACATAATTTATAGAGGAATACAATTAAAAAAGAATGATCAAAATCAGATGAAAATTTACATTCTACAGACAGATTGTCATTAAAC
The DNA here is from genome assembly GCA_963971305.1 of Arcuatula senhousia. Lineage (NCBI taxonomy): Eukaryota > Metazoa > Mollusca > Bivalvia > Mytilida > Mytilidae > Arcuatula > Arcuatula senhousia. The sequence continues at coordinate 2,612,738 of OZ020317.1, read as the reverse complement.
CCATTTTAGCCCCTTTTGACCCTTTTTTCTGAAAAGGTAAGGGCCTGAAACTCCAAATTCAATACCAAGCTTCCTTTAGTGGTATCAAACATCATATCAAAATTTTATAACAATAACTTCACTACAACTCAAGTTTTTGCACGGAAACCAAAGTGTCTAAAGACAACAATGAAAACAACAACGATGACCACAACGATGACGACAACAACGACATCACCATAACATAATACGATTGCAAAAATTTGCGGGCGTATAAAATTTTTATAAATATTTAGAACAGGGTAAGTTTACCCATGCAGAGCTGAAATAGCAAAATAGCCCTTTAACGGCAATTTGCATAAGAATTCCCATAAACCCCTTATTTTGCTAAAAATGAGAAAATTTAAAAATCAATATATTTAACTTTTAATATAGTCAAATCTAATAAGCTGGGACCATTTATGGCATCACTAGGTCATTATCAGTGTTTGGCCCCTGTCATTACCCATATAGGTTACATGGAAGTAAAAGTTTCAATTGCACGTCATGTCAACGTTTTGATTAATCACTAACAGAGGACAAAAATTAGTAACAGTTTACTCACTTTTCTGGGAAGTGTCATCCCTCTGGATGTAAATGGGAAACCATAATTTATAGGTCACCGCAGCAAATTTCGCTTAAAATTAGCCTCTTGGTTACCACCAAACATCCAGCATCATTTCAAAAGTCAAAATTTGGGAAGTGTCCCCCTCTTTAAATATGATATTTAGATTTGTTACATGTGCTCCTAATATTTTTAATGATTAATTTGCTTATTTTCTGATGTTAATTTGTTTCATTATCTCATCTCTTATACAAAAATTATAAAGCAACTTTCACTTCTACCCATCATCTTGGGTGTTAAGTCCAGGTGGTGACATGGGTCTATATTTACTTCTTTTTAACCTTACGCACCTAGCGGTGTTGATTTTTTGTGATAAAAATGTTAATTTCTTCATATTGTATGATGTTTAAAGATAAACAATAGTAATAAATGAATGATTAATTGTTTATTATTATGAATATACATTATTTACAATATTTTTAGACCGATATAAATTATTGTGTGCATAAACATTTTTTTCGATAAACGGGAGGTTCTCTAATGGAATGTATGTTTTGATTTTATTTACTTTGATGTTGAATGGTCAAGATATGCTCTTGCTATTTCGATGCTTAAGTTTTCTTTTGAATTTCAATAGGTCTGTTGTGCAATAAAGACTTTGATTAAAGTATATGTTTGTAAAAGATTAAAAGTGAGCTATGTTGCCATTTTTTATTTAAATGCAAACGCTCTGGAGTTTTGATAAGGGACGGACCATTTAACTTGAAGGGGGGGTTGGGGGGGTTGGGTTTTTGTTTTGATCAGAATCAAAATATTTAATTTTCGAAGGCATCGCGACAGAATTTTTTTTTCATTATCAGCATTATCTTTTATTGCAGAAATCCTTCTTCAGAATTTGTTTTACCCTCAGCTGCAAATATATTTTTTTCATCAAAAATAATTTTCAGAATACTTTTTAGGAAAAAACCAAGGCCCCCCTTTCAAGTTAAATAGTCGGTCCCCAAGTAAGACATATCTATATTTTTTTCTTTCAACCTCCGAATATTATGTTACCGATTTATTTATCTATACTGTTATATGATAGTATTTGTAACCAGTCAACAATAAAGTTTACGTTTAAATGTTGTTAACATGTCAACGTCCCAGGTCAAAGCATTGCCCCACAAGTCACATAGCCCGTTTACAGAATACTGCTTGCTCATTTCTTGAGGAAAAGACGGGTTCCAAAATAGACATTAAATCTGTGTGCAACTTTTTTCCCAGTATTCCCCGCTACCGAACCCCGAAAGACCCGTTTTTTAATGCCTATTACACTAGTCTAATACAAATTGCACAGTGACAAATTATAACCTACAAACTTTGAAAAATCTCTTACGATAGTCATGTAGCACACAAAAGGACGAACGGAAGGACAAACAATGATAAATCATCATCACCCTCTACTTTGAATTTCAAAACGGGCAGTTACCAAGGACAAAGTTAATTTGGGGAACATATTTTACAGCTACCCACAAGTCTGAGTAAATGAATCAAAAACATTATAATTATTGCAAAACATCATAGAAATCAGTCAATCAGAATTATTATTTTGAGTACTTTTCGATTTCAACAGTTTTGGAATTTGACCTTCCAATGTTTTGATTTAAATGCTACTGATGAGAGGTTACTCCTTGAAATATCGATATATAGCATACCCAAATTAATCGTTCATACCCGCATTTTGGTATTTGTAATTTTGAAACCACTGGGCGATAACCGCTCCTGGTGGAACAGAGGTCCCCGAGGGTAATCACAAGCCTGGTAGTCAGACTTGTCTGACACGATTTACCATAAAATTTCCAATATTTTTGTCGATAAAATTTCCGTTTTTTATAAATTCAAAATTGTTTAACACACCAGGTTTCTTTCCTTGTAATGCACATGGTCAATATCCTCGGTGCTGGATTTGGTTTCCTTGTTCAAACGTTTTGGTTTTGAGTACTTTTCGATTTCAACAGTTTTGGAATTTGACCTTCCAATGTTTTGATTTAAATGCTACTGATGAGAGGTTACTCCTTGAAATATCGATATATAGCATACCCAAATTAACCGTTCATACCCGCATTTTGGTATTTGTAATTTTAGAACAAATGTAACTATCGACATTTTCATAGTATAGTAATCCTGACTTGTTTAAAAAAAATGGGACTCAAATGATCAATCTCATAATTAGGTAAGGAGCAGTATAAAAAATTGATAAAAGACGAAACGACGACAACACCAAGCAGTTATTTGACCTTTCTTAACTGTAATGACTGTGAACAATTAAGACAATTAAGTGGTGGGTTCACATATGTAAAATTACGACAAAAGTATTTTGGTTTTTTATATAAAACTTAGGATAAATAAATACACCGTGGTTACTTATAAGGTCCAATATTATTCAGAGATTCTCATATTAGGTCAAGAAGCCAGGCGAGGCCGTAATATGGTTCGATGAAAAACAGTGCGTCATACCCTTTTTATCACATCATTTTCTATCCAAGACCTAAACATATCTAGAAAACCTTATATGTTTTAAATTGTCCGTTATGCACTGAAAAATTAAGCATGTTAAAGTTTTCAATTTCCTATAATTGGTATATGTATTAATGTTTGATAGTAAATATCAATTATTTGCCGTATCAAGAGGTCCTATACGTTTATCGCATTTACTGCACGTTACGAGTTTTTTTTTTCTTGAGAAGTTTGCATGTAACTGAGTTTATTCGGAAATGCGTGTAACCCCAAATTTTCAATGTAATTTTTGAGAACGTTGTAAGTTTTGCTCCCTCGGAAATCGTTTTTAATGATAAACAACACCAAAAAATTAACATTTTTAAAGATTATACGCTTACGAAGCGCTATAAAAATTTTGACACAATTTTCTTTTTTAAATTACTTTACATGTCCATTTCTCGTGATTGGTAAGAAAATCGGTCCGTTAAAAAGTAAGCGACGACAAACTCATTCGTAAAAACTGCACGTGATTAGCTTCTGCTTTTGAATCATCGTCGGAAACTCTCAGTTGTCCATGATCTCGATAAAGCACCATTCTCTTTTCTAAAACCCATTTAAGATGAAGATTTAAACCAAAGTTGTTGTTGGAACATATAAAATATTTGAGTTTTTTTACCTTCTTGGGTCCCTAATTTCTAAACAAATAAAGGTGGGACCCCCAAAATCGACCCCATTCATCCTTTGATAGTAAAACAAATTGTAAAATTTCACAGCATTTATTAAACCAGAACAAACGTTATTGTGGGAACTTTATGAAAATAGCATTTTTAGCTCCTTTTGACCCCTAATTTCTAAAAAATGATGACCCCCAAAATCCATAATGACAATTCCATTCATCCTTTTATGGTAAGGCACATCATTGTCAAAGGAGTATGTTAACATAGGCCTATAGTTGGCCCTGTAATTGGGCTGACATTTCATGTTCAAGAAATCTAAATGATTGCGTCGGAAATACTTCACAGAATACCTTTATCTAACAAATATAATAGTTTTCTAGTAATAAATTTGGCCTCTGTTTCTTTCGATGATAATTTTGGTCAGAATATGCGGCCAACATTATATTTATTATTTTCTTACAGAAAAAGAGGCTAAATATGTCAGCGATTTTAAAGAATGTCAATAACTCTAAAGGTCCTTGTTGTTCATGAAAGTTAACATTTCATGCCCATGTTATGACATTTTATAAAATATAGAGTCTTATGACCATTCTAGCAGCATTATTTTGTAGCTGTCCCAAATTTGTAATTTAGGGCAATTTTTTGCCCTTTCCAAACGTACTCCTTTCATTGCAATCGGATAACCAGAACTAAAGTTATTGTGGCAGCACTAAAAGTAAATAACAACAACCACGACGACGATGCCGACAGCGACGACAACAACAGCACAATACGTCCGTATTTTTTTTGCGGTCGTATAAAAACTGATTCTGCAGCCTTTTTCACACAAAATATATTTCAATATTTTGGTATGCTTCTTTGTTAACAAAGGTCTGAGAAATAAAGCTGAAAATAACCCTTTGCATATTTTAGTCAATATTATTATTTACGCAATTATGAAGTCAATATCAGAAAACTATAGAGAGTCGATGTTGGGTGATATTTCGTGAAATGTAATATAATTATAACAATATTTCGTGAAACGTAATACAATAAAATAGGGACAACTCGAGTTTTATGCACACAAAAAATCAAAGACAATGAATAAAGTGTCCATTTTGAATATATACTGTTATAATGTCAAAATATCTATTTTATGGAATTGGGCCAAGTTGTCTTCTACCAGTCCGAGTTGTCTCAAAATTTGGCCTGATTTGTGAAAAACGTAAGCAGTGCAAACATTTTTGAAGCATTCTCATTGTTATTTTTTGTTGAATTTATAAAACAGTGAAAAATTATTCCAGACCTTTTACTACATGTACTATGTTTTCTCAATATATAGAATTCATCCTCATGTACGTTGGATTACGGTATGTGTCTATCGCCTATAACGTGTTATTAGCGGGTAATATCATTCGCTTTGTAACACTGAAGAACGAACTGTCAACAGGTTCGTCGTGATGGTATTCCTCAACGTTCCCTGAACTATTGGGTCTCCATAATTTCGATGGTCTTGCCGCGTTTTTTACTTTCTGAAATTAGTTAATATATTATGTAAAAAATATTATATTGAAGAAACTGTTCAGATATTCTAAAACGTGTTGTTATTATACTTACTTTCATTATATATGTTCATATATATATTGGGTCATGCGCTTGCATTGCATAATATTATTCTATAAAAGTGGACGACTGTTTGATTAAAGTACGAAAAAAAAACAACCAAAAATTTGTATCATTTAAGTGGATATGTTGATCGCTCCAGCATTAAATGCATGACTACACAAGTCTAATAAAATGCAAATTAAACATGCAAATCAATAAGAGATATATTACTTCTACTATCACTGAATTAGAAAATGACGCCAAGGAAGGAGGCTGAGTTTGTAACTATATATAGACTTGGATGGAAAATTGTTGAATGATCTTAACTTCACTTATGATGCTACCGTATAGCGGGAATTTTCGCGAGGTTCTGATTTTCGCTATATTCGCGACCATTATTCTATCGCGAAATATTGAACCCGCGTAAAATAGAATCAATATTAATTTGTATTGAGAATATAATGAAATCGCGAAAATAAATGTCCGCCTAAAATAAAAACTAGGTCATTTGGTATGATATCGCAAAACTTGCAGGCCGCGTAAATTACCCGCTATACGGTATTATATTGATGCATACTGTAATGTTAGATTTTTTTTTTCGAAAAAAAAATAAAATAGATAATTTAAGTGTAAATGCTACAAACCTTTATAAAGGTATCACCTTCAGCCTTCCGAATTTCAATAAATGCAACAAGTGGAATAGGGAGCATTGGTAACATTGACAAGATAAACCCGCAAGTTGTTGCAACCACTGGATATTTGTAATCTCCATAAGATGGTGGTTCATACAGTGCTATGATAGCTATTAACAGCATCTAAATAAAGGTAATAACAAAACTACCGAACTTGAATGACCAATCTCATAGTCCAGAGAAAATGACAAAAACGAACCAGTCATACCGGAGAATTGGTGGATCGCAATGGTCCTGACTTGGTACAGGCATTTCAAACGAAATGGTGGGTTAATGAATTGGACTTTAATAGACTTTTGGATAAATTTTATTGTTCTATGAATTTGAGAAACAAAAGGCTATTTTGATGAACTTCTTTCTGCTCTATAATCATATTTTAATACAAATGAAGACCATCAAATCCCTGAAGCCTGGCGCCAAAAGAAGGTGTTTATAATCGTTCGCCAGGGCAGTGACTAATGGACGGACCTTTACGGACGGGAATTGGAACTGTTATGCGTTTGCATCAAGACCTGAATGACAAGTGTTACTATTTAATGTGGAAATTTACTACCTGAAAGTTTGTTGACTCAATTTGATATTTCTTTTATCATGTTTTATTGTAGTGTGAATATTTTGTATCTTATCACGTATGACATGTTTTGTTTTACATTATTTTTTGTAAATTTTTGTTTCGTTTATTGTTGATGTATTTGTTTGTTTTTGTGTTTCTTTTCATATTCAGTTGATACCTACATGCCTGTTAAAATATTTACCATCAAACTAAGGGGCGTTACAAAACACCAACATATCCTTACAAACACAGGAAGAGGACGGTTCGTCATCAGTTCTATATCTTTAGAAAACCGATCGGCTCCTACAAACAATACAATTACTTTTTGCATTATTGAAAGAATAGAGTAAAGTTAATTCATATATATTTAGAACCTTTACAAAGCAATTGAATTCACTCTTTGAAAATAAAATTGAAATACTTTCATTTAACACAATTTTCACCTTTATCATCATCATCAATTCAAGAATCTGAATTGTTTTATTACATGGTTGTACAACGTACAACCAGAATAATGCATTCAAGTCCAGGAACCACTCACATTTCCTACACTTTTCATGCCATTGAGGAAATGACTTCTGTAGCCAATATTTTATCTACATTCGAAAATATCAAAAAACATTCATCGAATAAAATGCAAGTTCTGAGTACGCATTTAAAAACATTATTGATCCTGTTCATGTTTCCCTTCCCTTTCTTTATTCTCTCAGATGAGTGCAAATGTTGGTTTGTCATAGAGTTTTGTTTTGTCTTCCTTTACCGGATTTGACACGCTAAATTGACTGTTGGCATCGCAACTGGTGTGCTATAGCAAGCAGGAACTGCTTACTCTTCAGGAGCACCTGAGTTCGCTCTTGTTTCGTCTGGAGTTCGCGTTGTTGATTGATATTTAGTTTTTTTGTGTTTCCATGATTTGCATGTTGTCTGTTTTTGTCCCGTTCTTGTTGGTGTTTACTGGTTTTGTCTCTGCCCTTTCGGACTTTTGACATTCGGATACCCCATTGGTACCTCTGCTTCTTCTATTAGACACTCAAAAGAGTTACCATAAATCCATCCAAAAATAAGACATTCTAGGATACCAAATACGGGAATACAGAACGTTATCAAGTACCAGTCTATCAGTTGAAATAAGAAAAAGCCATTCTACAATAAATGCCAAATTATTATAAAATAAATATTATAGTATTTTTTTTATATAAGTCTAAAATATCGTTTCAACTTGTCTTTTTTAATCTCACTAAGCGTTTTGACGAAATATGTAGAATAATGAATGTTTGAAATTTATGAACGTTCAATAAAGATGTTTTTTTTTTTCATATACCAAATAAAGGTAATAACAAAATTACCGAACTTGGAGGATCAATCTCAATGTCCAAGAAAAAAGACAAACACGGAAAACACACTGGAATAGTTATAGATTGCAATGGTCCTGACTGGGTACAGGTAAAACAATTCATGGATGTTGGCAGGTCAGCCTGTGAGTTTTGTTTTATTTTTTTTCTGAATCGTCAGGGGTTTCACTATTGTACTTCCATCTTAAATCACTTTTCACAGGCTTAAACAGCTAATCAAGCAATGAAAATCAGAGAAAACCTTTTCTCGCAAATTTTGATAAAGGACACTACAGATTCTAGGAGGTCCGCTTCATATTTGGATCTATTTCTCGAAATTGACACACAAGGAAGGCTCTGTTCAAAGCTGTATGACAAACGTGATGACTTAAACTTTCCAACAGTTAACTCTTTATGTAGCCACTTTCCGTCTGCTCCAGCATATGGAGTTTACGTATCACAATTGATTCGTTATTCCAGAGCATGTGGGGAGTACAACGTTTTTCTTGATAGAGCTACACGGCTGACAAGCAAATTGTTAACACAGGGGTATGTTGCTTCCAGGTTGTTGTCATCACTCAAGAAATTTTACGGACGACATCATGTGCTTGTATACAAAAACGGATTTCCTATCTCTCAGATGAGCACAGATGTTGGTTTGACATAGAGTTTTTTAATGCCATCCTTTCCGGATTGGACCAACACTTAATCAATCTTTGGCAACATGACGAATGTGCTATAGCAAGCAGGAACTGCTAACTCTTCTGGACCACCTGAGTTCACTCTCGTTTCGACTGGAGTTCGCGTTGCTGAATGCGGTTTTGTTGTTATGTGTGTAAGTGTTTTATGTTGTTATGTGGTTAGTTTTGTTGTGATGATTTTTTGTCTGCCGGTTTTGTCTTTGTCTTTACGGTTTAATGATACTGATAACTCCTATGGTACACCTTTGCTTCTTTGAATTCTTAATAACTCTAAAACGAGTACGGTAACCTATCTATCTTTTAAGTATTTGATTAAAGCCATCCATTTCTTAACCTCATTACTTTTAAAGTCATCCTTAAACATCAACTAACAGCTATAGTCACTTTGATATAAAAGAAACCACGTGTTCTTATTATTGACGACGACAAATCATCTATGTACTATTCGCTTTTGTTCAAATGTGCTTGGCGTGCAAAAGTAAACTGACAAGAAATTACCAGGTCTACCTGGAAAGTGAATGGAATAGACATGATCAGGAATATTGTACAAATTATAGCCACTGTCTTTACTCTGTGTCTGCCTGCTATCTTAAAGCTGTCACAAACTACTGTGATTAGTGGTTCATATGTTCCAAACTGTTATAAAGTAAAAAAAAAAGATATAAACAATACTTTCAGAACAATGATGTTTTTGAAATACATGTTAAATATTATTTTCTCTGTTCAGTTATACTTTGTTAAAGGCAGGGAAATAAAGATTAACAAAGAATAATAATCATTTATTTTTCGAGACGGGGTCAAATCACTAGCTGCGTGTGGAGCACCTTTCTGTCAGGCACCTTTGTATAAGGCCCCTAGATAAAATGGTCAAAGAGAGATAACTAAAATCTATACTTCGATAAATTCCAATATTTGTTCGACTTGTTAAATTGAAAATTCAAAGCAGTATTTTTTTTTAAATTTGAGTAATGCTTGAAATAAAAAAAGAAACCGATTATTTATAGTTTATATAAAACTTACAATTATCTTATAAAACTACAAGTGTATTTTAAGGTAACTGAATCGATATTTGAGTTAATACACATCAACCCGTTTGAGTTCATGTGAACGGTAAAAGCACGATCTGGGTTGATAGGAAGGAAATATTTATATCAAAAATAATTGTACAAAACAAGCATTGTCAATGTATGGAAGGTGCGCTGCGTAAAAACGATTGAGAAGTACACCCGCTAAAATTGATTGGTGCTTTTATGGTGGCTTGTGGGTAAATCAGACGAAAAAGACACCCGAAATTGGGAATTTACATCTAAAATGCCAGAAATCTGCCTAATAGTAATGTTTTTTTAACTGGAAACTATTATTAAGGCATTTATGTTACTAATGACTTAAAATTGACTTTAATTTAGTTCTTAAAAATACAAATTAAATACTTTTATACATAAATATTCCGAAAATCACTTATATAAAACATCATAAGTATTTAAAACATTATTTTTTATCCTAAAGATAAGCTACCTAAATAACAATATATTGAAGGGTGGAGAGTCGTTTTATTGTGCCCTTTAATGATAAAACACGACATCGGTGCACAAGTTGTGAAGTACATATGCGAAAGTTTTTTAGTACATCCGCACAAGTTGAATTGTACATCTTTTAACGATTGGCGAAAGTTGAGATGTGCAAATGCGACAGTTGAGATGTACAACTGCTTTAGTTGAGAAGTACAACGAAGAGTTGAAAGTACCAATAGGTAGATATTATTTTTTGCTTTACCTCGTTACGATTTAATTCACATTGGTGGATTTTCAATTTCTCACGGTTCAGTTTTGTAAGTGTGTTTTGTTTTCTGTTATCCGATAATGTATGCTAGATTCGCCTTTGATCTGTCTGAGTTACCCATTTTTACATCTGCAAATGCGACTTTTTGTTTTAATAATAATATTTCCAGACGAAATCGAAATGAAATAGTCAATTTTCAAAAAAAAACTGTCATTAAATCATTAGCCTTTTTCGTGTTTGGACCACATGGTTTGATCATTGTTCAAATAAAAGGGAGTCGGCGGTAAAGTTGTTAACGTGTCGGGCTACTAACACTGAGTCTCGTGGTTCCATCCTCGTCTGAGGTGAAAATTTCATGAACCAATTTTCCGACTCTTCTCAACACCATTTGTGAGAGTGGTTTCGAGGAACGATGCCCAGTCCTTCGAAATGGGCAAAAAGATGTCCTTTTTTAATATGGTGAGAGGAATATCTTATTCTCGCTTTAAAAGTTCTTTAAAACTTTAAAGTCCTCTTTTGTTTGTTCCGTGCTTGTTTTGTTATGTAATGACCGATTTGCCTTCGCTCTTCTTGACTATTGGCTTTGGACTGCCCGATTGGTGTCTCTTGTGTTCTTGTAGAGGCTCAATTGTGCCGCTACAACGTTAACGCTCGCAAACTGCAAGACAAAATTTTGTAGCAATATATACGGTTTTCAAGTTACATGTATTTGTAAAATATAGTGATTTTTATGGTCCCAAAAATGCGAAAATTGTCATTTTATGCCACCCGCGACGCCATGTCGGGGGCACTAGGTTTTACTTATGCTCGTACGTCCGTACGTATATGTATAATTCCGCAATGCATCTCTAAGAAACCGTAAATGGAAATGAGTTGGTACTTGGTAGGAAGGTTCAGTATGACAAACAATGCATCCTAAGCCATAAGCAACTCTCAGATCTGTAGGACTTTCAACTTTTAATTTGGGGCCAACGGGGGCATCCGCGTCCCATGGACACATTCTTTCTTTATCTTTTTTTTTATCTAAAATCGTTGTCATTTTCAACAAAATTTCGAATTCATATATTTTAAGATAGAGCGTGACACTGGTCATGTGACCGCGAAAAGCCAAAAGTGCAACAATATGTGCAAATGTCATTAAATATGAATAAAATTTAGGTTAAACAGTTTTTTTTATATTAAAAGTTTAGGATTACTTTTGAATTATTGTCAAACTCCTCAATCAAACGTATATACATGTAAATACATTTTTTTTTATTTTTCAAGGGAAATAATTCATACAAAAACTGGCAAAAATTTCAAAAGATTATAATGTTGGCAAAATTTTAAGCAAGTACCCACTTTTTATAGTTTTAATTCATAACATGTTGAAACAAGAGGCTCCCAGGAGCCTGAATCGCTCACCTGGTCTTAATGTCATCCCTATGAAGAACTTTGTAAAGCTAAATAAGCTGAATATTTAAGCAAGCAACAGCTTTTTCTCTTTCAGCAATAGTTTTCATTCTGTAGGCCAAAAACGTGAAACGTGTTATTTTAAGGGCTGTCTGACATTTTTGACTCTATAGAGACTTTTGTTGAGAGCTTAATGAACCGAACATTAAAGCAACCAACCAATTTTCTTTTTCTGCTATAGTTTTTATTATATAAGCCAAAAACATGAAAACATGTTAATTTAGGGACTGTAACCCCTAAAAGGGATCATCTGACAACTTCAACCCTATGAAGACTTTACTAGGGCTAAATGAGCTGTACATTTAAGCAAACAACAGCTTTTCTCTATTTGCAATAGTTTTCATTCTACAGGTCAAAAACACTATTTTTCACCTGTAAGGGACTGTAACCCCTATAAGGGGACATCTGACAACTTTGACCCTATGGAGACTTTTGTAGAGCTTAATGAGCTGAACATTTAAGCTAGCAACAGCTTTTCTCTACCTGCAATAGTTTTCATTCTATAGGCCAAAAACACTATTTTTCGCCTTTAAGGGGCTGTAACCCTTATAAGGGTCATCTGACAACTTCGACTCTATGGAGACTTTTGTAGAGCTTAATGAGCTGAACATTTAAGCAAGCAACAGCTTTTCTCTACCTGCAATAGTTTTCATTCAATAGGCCAAAAACACTATTTTTCGCCTTTAAGGGGCTGTAACTCTTATAAGGGGTCATCTGACAACTTCGACCCTATGGAGACTTTTGTGGTGCTTAATGAGCTGAACATTTAAGCAAGCAACAGCTTTTCTCTATCTGCAATAGTTTTCATACTATAGGGCAAAAACATGAAAAATTAATGCTATTTTTCACCTTTAAGGGGCCATAACCCCTATAAGGGGTCATCTTACAACTTTGACCAAATGAAGACTTTTGTAGAGTTTTTGATCCTGAAGTAGTAACGTGCATCAAATTTCATCTATTTCGTATACTTTTTGAATTACAAGCCAAAAACAGTAGTCTGACCCCCCTGTTCTATTTTTAGCCAGGGCGGTCATGTTTTTTAACGAATCAAAAATCGAAACACAACTTTTATGCAGGACACCCTAAGGATCAATCATACCAAGTTTCATTAAATTCTGTTCTGTAGTTTCAGAGGAGAAGATTTTTGAAAAATTGTTTACAAACGACGACAGACGACGACGACAGACGACAGACGACGACGAAGGACGCCAAGTGATGGCAATAGCTCACTAAAAAGTCATATTGATAGAATTTTTCTTGAGAACATATTTTATGTAAATATTTTGACCGCTCTTGTATAAATTAGGCACACTTTGAAGGTAAACAAGGTAAGTGACCTTGCTACGCCTGACACGTGTTTCCTTTATTCATAACTTCGCAAAATATCTGTTTTCAATCGCGTTGTATGCAAAGTTCTCGCAGCGCTCTGTATTGTCGGATCGGGAAATATTGAGTATGGATATGACCCTTTTAAAGAATACATCCTTAAGTAAATTTCTTGTCTAAGGTGATTGCCGATTTTTATTTAAATTTAGTATTTTTCGTGTTCAAATGTGTATAAACAAAGTACACTGTTGCACTGATAAACTTTAGCTTATGTACTATTCAACATGTGCTTGTGTACTATTCAACTAGTGCGCTCTCAAAAAAGTTGTACTTCACAACTATAACATGAAATATTTTACTTGCTTTGAAAGATAGATTTGTAGCATTACTTAATACCTTTATTTCATCTATTTTATTATATGTTTATTGAGGAAATTGATTAAAGTATACAATATATACATGTTTTATTTTGTTTGTTAGCCCATTTTCATGCAGCGGCTACTTTATTTCAAAAAATGAACAAAACGTTCGACTTTTTTATTCTTACTTGACGGCCATTGATTTTAGTAAAAAACGAATGTCATTTCATAGGACAATGTAAAGTATAGTAGCAAAAGTGGCAATTAAATTCAAAGGAATGACTGCTTACAAGTCTTTTTTATGAAAAAAGCCAAAAAATATGCAGACGGTTTTCTAGGTTGCACAAGTCAACTATGACGTATGTACTTCTCAATCGTTTTTACACAGCGCACCTTCCATACATTGATTGTTATAAACGTTAAGTTTTTCTATGAATATCAATTATTGCAACATGTATGCTTAGATGAAACAAAACAATTTTAGTTTAAACGTATTTATTTTATTTATCCTGGATTGGGTAACAAAACAATTTTGATGCATTTAAACGATTTTGGATAAAATCAAACTACCTGCAAATGTAGATTTATACTTGATGAAGTAATCTAGAAAGTAAATTAATAAGTTTGTTTATTTTGATTACAGCTTTAATGTCTCATCTAATTAAACATTTATTGCCACCCAACTTTTAAAATTAAAATTTTCTCTAAATGACATTCATTTATTTTCCATTTGAATCTAAATATCCATTCTTTATTCAATTGGTTCAAGTTTTTTCCAACCTTAACCTTTAATATTTTCAAAATACAATACCAAAACGGGTATACAACTGTTAATTCGGTTATGCTGTATATCAATATTTCAGGGAGTAACCTCTCATCAGCAGCATTTGAATCAAAACATTGGAAGGTCAAAAACAAAAAGCATTGAATGAAAAGTACTAAAAACCAAAAACGTCGAACAGAAAAGCCAAAACCAGCACCGATGATATCGACCATGTGCAGTACAAGGAAAGAAACCTGGTGTTAACAACATTTTTTAATCTAATAATCGGGAATTTGAATGACAAAAATAATAGACATTTATTAGTAAAATCGTGTCAGACAAATCTGACGACCAGCCTAGTGATTACCCTCGGGGACCTCTGGTCCACCAGCAGTGTTTATCGATCCAGTGGTTTCAAAATGCAACACCAAAACGGATAAACAACTGTAAATTTGGTTATGCTGTATACCGATACTTCAAGGAGTAACCTCTCATCAGCAGCATTTGAATCAAAACATTCGAAGGTCAAAAAACGAAAGAATTGAATGAAAAGTAATCAAAGCCACTTTGAAGCTCTCGGAGACAGATTTTAGAGCATCATTTTAGACTTGACCTAAATCAATATTATGTTTCTATTTTACCATAAATTTGCAAATATATTTAATTTTGGACATAATGATATTTCTATTTGGATTAAACGTTTTGTACGCGACGCAGTGACAATTAAAACAATCAACAGTGGAAAACAGCCAGAAATCCATCTCGTCGTTTTGCTGACTAAAGATACGGTAGGTAAAACCAGATTACAAAGTAAAAATAAAAAGTTTAAAGTTTGTCAAAAAAATAAATGAATAAAAGATTCCAAAATATTGGGATATATGGTCCTTTTTCAGATTTAATGATGTCCTTCAGTCCAAATAAAGAAACTGTCTTCTTGCTATCAATATCATTGGTTTATAGCAACCTGGAATTTATCGAACTCACACCGAACCAGTCTTTGACTCATAAAAGATCAGTCGGTCTTTTCCAAGAACACAGTCATATAAATCATATGGAAGACATTATGAAAGTATCTAAAAAATTAAATCCTTCCCAGAAGAAAAAAAATCACAATGAATTTGGATTAATTAAATATAACTGGAGTGAAAGAGGGCCACGAAGTATTTTCTGCCCCACCCTCTAAGTCCAATATTTCTCGATTATTCCTTTGATATTCTTCATAGCTACTGTGTTGTTAATGCGTTACACATCCAACTCACCGCTCATCTTCATTTACTTGATCAAATTTAGATTTTTTAGATAAGATTGTTCAGATTTTTTGATATACAGAAACATTTAGTGAATAAAAATTAAGGAAGGGGGAAATTCTAATATTATGGCAAAAACCAGGGGGAAAACCAGGTGAATACTCAACCACCTTTAATATTTAGGGGGATTAAGTATATACTCATTTTCCCGGGAGGGGGATGGAAGAAATCTCAGTATGTATTAATTTTCCGGGGTATGAGTAGGTGGAAAAACTAGTATGTACAGCCGTAACTCCGGCATGACACAAAAGTTTTACGGTCAAAAACTGCAAGTTACAGTACGTGTACATGCAGTATATAAAATACACCTAAAGACAGTATATACACCTAAAGACAGTATATAGCAGGGGTACCTCATACACAGGTTTCTGAGATATAGGTAAGATAAGTCATGAAATACACCCATAGACAGTATAAAGCAGAGGTACCTCACAAACAGATACTGAGATATAGGTCAGATAAGTCATGAAATACTCCTATAGACAGTATAAAGCAGAGGTACCTCACACACAGGTACTGAGATCATATAGGTCATATAAGTCATGAAATACACCTTTAGACAGTATATAGCAGAGGTACCTCACACACAGGTACTGAGATATAGGTCGGATAAGTCATGAAATACACCTATAGACAGTATATAGCAGAGGTACCTCACACACAGGTACTGAGATATAGATCGGATAAGTCATGAAATACACCTGTAGACAGTATATAGCATAGGTACCTCACACACAGGTATTGAGATATAGGTAGGATGAGCCATGAAATACACCTATAAACAGTATAAAGCAGAGGTACCTCACACACAGGTACTGAGATATAGGTCAGATAAGACATGAAAAACACCCATAGATAGTATATACTTAAGGTACCTCACACACAGGTACTGATATATAGGTCAGATAAGTCATGAAATACACCTATAGACAGTATATAGCAGAGGTACCTCACACACAGGTTCTGAGATATAGGTCGGATAAGTCATGAAATACACCTATAGATAGAATATAGCAGAGGTACCATAGGTCAGATAAGTCATGAAATACACCCATAGACAGTATATAGCAGAGGTACCTCACACACAGGTACTGAGATATAGGTCATATAAGTCATGAATTACACCCATAGACATTATATAGCAGAGGTACCTCACACACATGTACTGAGATATAGGTCAGATAAGTCATGAAGTACACATATAAACAGTATAAAGCAGAGGTACTTCACAAACAGATACTGAAATATAGGTCATATAAGTCATGAAATACACCTATAGACAGTATATAGCAGAGGTACCTCACACACAGGTACTGAGATATAGGTCAGATAAGTCATGAAATACACCCATAGCCAGTATATAGCAGAGGTACCTCACACACAGGTACTGAGATATAGGTCAGATAAGTCATGAAATACAACTAAAACATTATAAAGCAGAGGTACCTCACACACAGGTACTGAGATATAGGTCAGATAAGTCATGAAAAACAGCTACAGACAGTATATAGCAGAGGTACCTCACACACAGGTACTTAGACATAGGTCAGATAAATCATGAAATACACCCATAGACAGCATAAAGCAGAGGTACCTCACACACAGGTACTGAGATATAGGTCAGATAAGTCATGAAATACACCCATAGTCAGCATTAAGCAGAGGTACCTCACACACAGGTACTGAGATATAAGTCAGATAAGTCATGAAATACACCCACAGACAGTATATAGCAGAGGAACTTCACAAACAGGTACTGAGATATAGGTCACATATGTCATGAAAAACATCCAAAGACAGTATAGAGCAGAGGTACCTCACACAAAGGTACTGAGATATAAGTCAGATAATTCATGAAATACACCCATAGACAGTATATAGCAGAGGTACCTCACAAACAGGTACTGAGATATATGTCAGATAAGTCATGAAATACATCCATAGACAGTATAAATCAGAGGTACCTCACACACAGGTACTTAGATATAGGTCAGATAATTCATGAAATACACCCATAGACAGCATATAGCAGATGTACCTCACAAACAGGTACTGAGATATAGGTCAGATAATTCATGAAATACACCCATAGACAGTATATAGCAGAGGTACCTCACAAACAGGTACTGAGATATAGGCCAGATAAGTCATGAAATACACATATAGACAGTATATAGCACAGGTACCTCACATTCAGGTACTGAGATATAGGTCAGATAAGTCATGAAATACACCTATAGACATTATATACTTACGGTACCTCAAACACAGGAACTGAGATATAAGTCAGATAAGTCATGAAATACACCCATAGACAGAATATTGCAGAGGTACCTCACTCACAGGTACTGAGATATAAGTCAGATAAGTCATGAAATACACCTTTTGACAGTATATAGCAGAGGTACCTCACACACAGGTACTGAGATATAGGTCGGATAAGTCATGAAATACACCTATAGACAGTATATAGCAGAGGTACCTCACACACAGGTACTGAGATATAGGTCGGATAAGTCATGAAATACACCTGTAGACAGTAAATTGCATAGGTACCTCACACACAGGTATTGAGATATAGGTAGGATGAGCCATGAAATACACCTATAAACAGTATAAAGCAGAGGTACCTCATACACAGGTACTGAGATATAGGTCAGATAAGTCATGAAATACACCCATAGATAGCATATACTTAAGGTACCTCACACACAGGTACTGATATATAGGTCAGATAAGTCATGAAATACACCTATAGACCGAATAAAGCAGAGGTACCTCACTCACAGGTATTGAGATATAGGTTAGATAATTCATGAAATACACCTATAAACAGTATAAAGCAGAGGTACCTCACAAACAGATACTGAGATATAGGTCATATAAGTCATGAAATACACCCATAGACAGTATATAGCAGAGGTACCTCACACACATGTACTGAGATATAGGTCAGATAAGTCAGGAAATACACCCATAGACAGTATATAGCAGAGGTACCTCACACACATGTACTGAGATATAGGTCAGATAAGTCATGAAATACACCTATAAACAGTATAAAGCAGAGGTACTTCACAAACAGATACTGAAATATAGGTCAGATAAGTCATGCAATACACCCATAGACAGTATATAGCAGAGGTACCTCGCACACAGGTACTTAGATATAGGTCAGATA
This sequence comes from Arcuatula senhousia, assembly GCA_963971305.1. Taxonomy (NCBI): domain Eukaryota; kingdom Metazoa; phylum Mollusca; class Bivalvia; order Mytilida; family Mytilidae; genus Arcuatula; species Arcuatula senhousia. The sequence continues at coordinate 2,593,972 of OZ020317.1, read as the reverse complement.
AGTCAGGAAATACACCCATAGACAGTATAGAATAAGTTTATTAACCAAATCAAGGGCCCCATAAGAGGCATACAAAACATAAAGTACAAATAAAGATGATTGTATAAAATATCGTTAAAATAAGGTTTTTGTTATACATAAATATTTCAAATATGATATATAATATGATTGATTGTTACAAGTGTGTGTTTCAAAGTAGACTCAAATATATATAATATTATATGACACAATGACTATTCGAAAGGAATTCACAAATGCTGTTTAGTATTTCTTTATTTTCGTTATTCATTAGCCATAGGATTTTATCATCAGAGGACATGTTATTATAATTAGAATAATTTATTGATTTATATATTTTATTGAAAAGAGTATTTCTTGACATGTCATAGAAGGAACATTTAAGTAGAAAATGCTCCTCTGATTCTATTTCATCAGAAAAACACTTATCACATATTCTGTCCTCTAAGGGAGTTTTGGGTTTTGTAAATCTCCCAGTTTCTATTTTCAGTTTATGGTTACTGATTCTAAATTTAGAAAGGTATTTTCGTTGATTAAAATCAGATAAAATGTTAAGATAATTTTCGAACCCATAATTGCATTTGAATTGCAAATATGTCCGCAATTTACTGTTATCTGATAATAATTTATTTCTAGTGGTATACCACTTATTTATATAAAATGTTTTGGTTAGTTTTTTTATGTTATAATTGAATGTATTATTTTTATATTTAAGCATTTTGTGAATTCCAGTATTATTATCAAATACCTTCAAAAGTCTTTGCACCCAAGAATACCAAGTGACACATCCCTGAGAGTGAAGTTGTTTATTTTCAATGTATGCATCTTGTAGTAGATTATTGTTAGATGTATCTAAACGGTTCCAATATTTAAAAACTGAATTAAAGCAATCTAAAGCAAATGGAGTTCTGCCTAATTCGCTAAAAGTGGCAAAATTAGAACATTTTTTGCTAGCACCAAGTATATATTTACAAATGTGCATATGAAGTTTGTCACAGGGCATGACACATGGCATTCTTGAGTAGTTAAACAAAAAGTTAGAATCTGCAGACTTTGGTATGTAGCAACCCCAAATTTCTGAACAATATAGTAATATTGGCTTTATAGTATGATCAAATATATGCAGACTTGTTTTTGGTAGAGGGAATAGAGAAAAAACATTTGTTTTAAGTTTAAATAATGCTTTAACTGCTTTCTTATAAAGTTCATTTTTAGCCTCTGTAAAGGAGCCAGATGATGTAAACATTATACCTAGGTATTTGTAACTGTCTGTACAGTCTAAAACTTTTCCATTTAAAAGAAAATTTCTTTTCATAAATTTTCCGGATTTGTTAAAAATAAGAATCTTTGTTTTGGATAAATTAACAGACATACACCAATGTTTACAGAAAAGTTGAAGGGCATCAAGCTTGGTTTGTAAGCCATGCTGGGAGTTGGATAATAGAATGACATCATCTGCATACATAAGACAGTCAATTCTCTTGTTATTTAAGTAAACTGGGTTAGCTGTTTGTGACAGGTAATCGGGGAGATCATTAATAAAAATTTTAAATAGGTTAGGGCTTAAAACGTCACCTTGTCGAACCCCAACATTAGAATCAAATGAGTCAGAGAGATCTTGGTTAACTTTCACACAAACTGCAGAGATTCTATACATATCTTTTATCAAATTATAAAAGAGACCACCAATTTTCATGTCTAAGAGTTTAAGATAGATAGCTGTGTGTGAAACAGTATCAAAAGCTTTGCTAAAATCTACAAAGCAAGCAAATAGGTTTTCCTTTTTGAATAAATGTTTGTCTATTAGAGTTTTGAGAACAAACATGTGGTCTGATGTTCTTGAGTCCTTTGTGAATCCTATTTGGAAAGGGCTAATTATATTATTTTTTATCAAAAAATTATCTAATCTTTTATTAAGAATAGAATTTAGTAATTTACTGAGGCAGCCAGTAATTGCTATTCCTCTATAGTTTTCAGGCTTGTATCTATCCCCACTTTTAAAGATTGGAGTGATGTAGCCCCTTGACCAATTATTTGGATATATTCCTGAGATTAAAATCTTATTGAATAAATATGTTATAGATGGAGCTAATTGCAATTGTCCTGCTTTAAGCATATCATTTGTTATCAGTTGTAAACCACCAGATTTGTTCCTTTTAAGTTTCTTTATAGCAGCAAGAACTTCTTCTTCAGTTATTTTGAAATCCATCTCATTGAAATTAAGTATATCCTTTTCTTTAGATTTAAGTTTATGTTCTAATTCTAATAGTTTTTCCTTAAATTCACTTTTAGGGCTATTAAGAGATTTAAAATGCTTATAAAATGTATCTTTATCTATTGGGTGAGAATCATTTTCTCTATCTTTTAAACTTTCAATAAGTTGCCAATATGCTTTAGGGTTATCATTATTAAGCTTTTCTAGTTGCAATAAAATATTATTTTTAAAATTTTTCATTTTAAATTTTCTGTTTTTGGTATAAATCCTACGCAACTTGAAAAAACTATTTCGAAGCTGCTGGTCATAGGGGTTCATAGATATTAATTTCCCTTTTCTTTCAAGCTCCATTCGTTGTTTTTTTAAATCACAATCATGCCATTTCTTGTTTGAGAGGCCTAGCTTTTTTTTCTTTTTATGGATTGGTCTTCTTAAGGTAGAGTCTGCAACATCAGTTATTACTTTTTCAAACTCACTACAAGCATTATTGATGTCTTTGCGCGAGAGGGTGATGTTATTATTTTGGATTTCACTTAGTTTGTTTTGGAAATCAGGACTTAAAATAGTATTTTGAAATTTAATTTCAGATGTATCGTCCCAAATATATTGTTTAGGAAAAGTACTACTATTCATGTTACTGACTGCATTGTATACTTTAAAACTTGATTTTATCTCCCAAGATAGTTTACAATGAGCATCGGATAGCAATGGGATAAAGTTGGAGATATTAAAAAGAGGTATATCAAAAAGTAGTGGTTCGGATACAATTACAAAATCTACAGTACTTGATCCATTATATGTGTGGCAGGTAAATCTACCAAAAGAGTCTCCAGCTAGTCTACCATTTAGTATACGTAGTTGATTACAAACGCATAAATCAATAAGCTCTTGGCCACGGGTATCGATAACCTTATCTTGGCTCAGTCTGGGATGAACCGAGTCAGAAATGTAACTTTTAAATACAGGGTTATATGTGTTATCATCATCTGTGACAAAATCTTTTTCGCAACCTATTCTTGCATTAAAGTCGCCGCAGAGCATTATATTACCTATTTTATTAAATTTAGATATGTCCTTTTCTAATATATCAAGGATAGAATCCTTTTGGTTTTGTAGAGTAGAGGATTGTGTGGGGGGATAATAGACTAGACATGTATATATGTCTTTGTCAAGATTGAAAAATTCTTTCTTAAGAGTGAACCAGTGGAAATTAGTGTTTACAATAGGGTGTATTTTAATTCCTGTTTTAAGTTCATTTTTATATATTATCCCTAGACCACCAAAGTATCTACCGTTTTTTGACTGATCTCTGCAGATGGGAAAGTAACGGTAACCAGGTATATTAACAGCCTCCCCGTAGCCTACATGAGTCTCAGCCAGCAGAATTATGTCGTGTTTATATATGTGTTGCAGAAACGTGGGGTCATTTAATTTGTTATAAGTTTTTGATTTTAGTCCACCAATGTTCCAAAAACACATTTTTACATTTAGTCTGCTCATAGTTAAAGTTGGGAATGATTAAGTGAATTTCCCCAAGCTTGTACAGTATATTGTTATAAAAATATAATGTATGTTATACTTGTTTGTAAGATATACAAAGAGTTATATCAAGTTATTAAGCCTTTACAAAATACAATGGCTTTTTTTAAGATATAATATACAAACACCTATAAGATGTATGTAAAAAAAGTCTTTGGATGTGCTTTTCTTTAAGCAAAAGAAATGAATAAATGTTAAAAAAAAAAAAAAGAAAAGGAAAGATTTAAAAATGTATCTGATGCGAATTTATTTTTTTATCAACAGATGTTAAAAATTAATAATTTGGATGAAATTAATTTGAGTTTGAATTAGCTCCCTTTGGATGTTAGGGAAAAATAGTATATAGCAGAGGTACCTCACACACATGTACTGAGATATAGGTCAGATAAGTCAGGAAATACACCCATAGACAGTATATAGCAGAGGTACCTCACACACATGTACTGAGATATAGGTCAGATAAGTCATGAAATACACCTATAAACAGTATAAAGCAGAGGTACTTCACAAACAGATACTGAAATATAGGTCAGATAAGTCATGCAATACACCCATAGACAGTATATAGCAGAGGTACCTCGCACACAGGTACTTAGATATAGGTCAGATAAGTCATGAAATACACCTATAGACAGTATATAGCAGAGGTACCTCACAAACAGGAACTGAGATATAGGTCATATAAGTCATGAAATTCACCTATAGACAGTATATAACAGAGGTACCTCACACACTATTGAGATATAAGTCAGATAATTCATGAAATACACCCATAGACAGTATATAGCAGAGGTACCTCACAAACAGGTATTGAGATATAGGTTAGATAATTCATGAAATACACCCATAGACAGCATAAAGCAAAGGTACATCACACACAGGTACTGAGATATAGGTCAAATAAGTCATGAAATACACCCACAGTCAGAATAAAGCAGAGGTACCTCGCACACAGGTACTTAGATATAGGTCAGATAAGTCATGAAATACACCCATAGACAGTCTATAGCAGAGGTACCTCACACACATGTACTGAGATATAGGTCAGATAAGTCATGACATACACCTATAAACAGTATAAAGCAGAGGTACCTCACAAACAGGTACTGAGATATAGGTCATATAAGTCATGAAATACACCTATAGACAGTATATAGCAGAGGTACCTCACACACAGGTACTGAGATATAAGTCGGATAAGTCATGAAATACACCTATAGACAGTATATACCTAAGGTACCTCACACACAGGTACTGAGATATAAGTAAGATAAGTCATGAAATACACCTATAGACAGTATATACCTAAGGTACCTCACACACAGGTACTGAGATAAAGGTCAGATAAGTCATGAAATACACCCATAGACAGCATAAAGCAGAGGTACCTCACACACAGGTACTGAGATATAGGTCAGATAAGTCATGAAATACACCCACAGTCAGAATGAAGCAGAGGTACCTCACACATAGGTACTGAGATATAGGTCAGATAAGTCATGCAATACACCATAGACAGTATATAGCAGAGGAACTTCACACACAGGTACTGAGATATAGGTCAGATATGTCATGAAATACAACTATAGACATTATAAAGCAGAGGTACCTCACACACAAAAATGAGATATAGGTCAGATAAGTCATGAAAACAGCTAAAGACAGTATATAGCAGAGGTACCTCACAAACAGGTACTGAGATATAGGTCAGATAAGTCATGAAATACACCCATAGACAGTATATAGCAGAGGTACCTCACAAACAGATACTGAAATATAGGTCAGATGAGTCATGAAATACACCCATAGACAGTATATAGCAGAGGTACCTCACACACATGTACTGAGATATAGGTCAGATAAGTCATGAAATACACCTATTAACAGTATAAAGCAGAGGTACCTCACAAACAGGTACTGAGATATAGGTCATATAAGTCATGAAATACACCTATAGACAGTATATAGCAGAGGTACCTCACACACAGGTACTGAGATATAAGTCAGATAAGTCATGAAATACACCTATAGACAGTATATACCTAAGGTACCTCACACACAGGTACTGAGATAAAGGTCAGATAAGTCATGAAATACACCCATAGACAGCATAAAGCAGAGGTACCTCACACACAGGTACTGAGATATAGGTCAGATAAGTCATGAAATACACCCACAGTCAGCATAAAACAGAGGTACCTCACACATAGGTACTGAGATATAGGTCAGATAAGTCATGAAATACACCATAGACAGTATATAGCAGAGGAACCTCACACACAGGTACTGAGATATAGGTCAGATATGTCATGAAATACAACTATAGACATTATAAAGCAGAGGTACATCACACTCAAAAATGAGATATAGGTCAGATAAGTCATGAAAAACAGCTAAAGACAGTATATAGCAAAGGTACCTCACAAACAGGTACTGAGATATAGGTCAGATAAGTCATGAAATACACCCATAGACAGTATATAGCAGAGGTACCTCACAAACAGATACTGAAATATAGGTCAGATAAGTCATGAAATACACCCATAGACAGTATATAGCAAAGGTACCTCACACACATGTACTGAGATATAGGTCAGATAAGTCATGAAATACAACTATAAACAGTATAAAGCAGAGGTACCTCACAAACAGGTACTGAGATATAGGTCATATAAGTCATGAAATACACCTATAGACAGTATATAGCAGAGGTACCTCACACACAGGTATTGAGATATAGGTCATATAAGTCATGAAATACACCTATAGACAGTATATAGCAGAGGTACCTCACACACAGGTACTGAGATATAGGTCATATAAGTCATGAAATACACCTATAGACAGTATATAGCATAGGTACCTCATACACAGGTATTGAGATATAGGTAGGATGAGCCATGAAATACACCTATAAACAGTATAAAGCAGAGGTACCTCATACACAGGTACTGAAATATAGGTCAGATAAGTCATGAAATACACCCATAGATAGTATATACTTAAGGTACCTCACACACAGGTACTGATATATAGGTCAGATAAGTCATGAAATACACCTATAGACCGAATAAAGCAGAGGTACCTCACACACATGTACTGAGATATAGGTCAGATAAATCATGAAATACACCTATAAACAGTATAAAGCAGAGGTACCTCACAAACAGATACTGAGATATAGGTCATATAATTCATGAAATACACCCATAGACAGTATATAGCAGAGGTACCTCACACACATGTACTGAGATATAGGTCAGATAAGTCAGGAAATACACCCATAGACAGTATATAACAGAGGTACCTCACACACATGTACTGAGATATAGGTCAGATAAGTCATGAAATACACCTATAAACAGTATAAAGCAGAGGTACCTCACAAACAGGTACTGAGATATAGGTCATATAAGTCATGAAATACACCTATAGACAGTATATAGCAGAGGTACCTCACACACAGGTACTGAGATATAAGTCAGATAGGTCATGAAATACACCCATAGACAGAATATTGCAGAGGTACCTCACTCACAGGTATTGAGATATAGGTTAGATAATTCATGAAATACACCCATAGACAGCATAAAGCAAAGGTACATCACACACAGGTACTGAGATATAGGTCAAATAAGTCATGAAATACACCCACAGTCAGAATAAAGCAGAGGTACCTCACACATAGGTACTGAGATATAGGTCAGATCAGTCATGAAATACACCATAGACAGTATATAGCAGAGGAACCTCACACACAGGTACTGAGATATAGGTCAGATATGTCATGAAATACAACTATAGACATTATAAAGCAGAGGTACCTCACACTCAAAAATGAGATATAGGTCAGATAAGTCATGAAAAACAGCTAAAGACAGTATATAGCAAAGGTACCTCACAAACAGGTACTGAGATATAGGTCAGATAAGTCATGAAATACACCCATAGACAGTATATAGCAAAGGTACCTCACAAACAGATACTGAAATATAGGTCAGATAAGTCATGAAATACACCCATAGACAGTATATAGCAGAGGTACCTCACACACATGTAATTTTGTGAGCAACCATATAAAGGAGTAAATAATAGATAATCCTAAAGTACTGAATTTTTATTTGACCGTGCTATGAGCATAATTTATAAGGCTTATTGCTTAGAAATAAGCGAAAATCGATTTCTGATCGGCTATAGGCTTTTGAAATCTCTATTTCCACAAAACAGTAAACTTTATATTAGAATTGATTTGTTAAGCTTGAGTCCCATAAACGAAAGTTAATTTCATTATATTTTCAGAATGTTGGTCATTTCGTGATAAATAAATTTGAGAAAATTATTAGTTGCATTTAAGGTTCATGGTTACACTTCGAATAAAATGGTCGATATTTTACCTATTTTTCTAGTCTATTTACGACATAAACTACTCATAGAAATAAAAAATCAAGTGTAGCAGCGTCTAGATATAAAATTCGCCGATCATTTTCCGTTTCATTTTAAAAGATACCATTTGTTGTTTTCTCTTTTCATTTTCTTTCCGTTCAAATTGTACATAAAATAAAGCATGAATTACCCCTAAATCACCTTCTATAAAACCAACTGTGAGTAGATTTAATAACACCAATAATGAAACTGCCTTGCACGTGGAGGCCAAACGACAGGGCATTGTTGATATTTGACTTTATTTGGGTGAACTGAAAAACGCAAAGAAAATGCCCCGGCAAAACGGATCAAAAGTTCACCTTCAAAATAATCAAAATTTATGCAAAAATTATTTATCTAGACGCTGCCATGCCTTATTAGGCAACTTAATGTGTAGTTTAGGCTCCATTTAGACTAAAAAACGTAAACTATCGGTCATATTTTTAAAAGTGTAAGGATGTTCGCTACTATTATTGAAAATAAATAGGTTTCAAATTTGATGCCTTAAATAAAAAGATAATGGTAATAGGTATATAATAAGAAAAAAAAATGATAGGTTCGTGACCTCGTTTTCAAGATGATTGGCGTTAAAGTTTTGGCGGGAAAAGGCTTTCTCTGACTTTTTCATAGGTTTAGCATTACCACGTTTTAGTTGTTAAAACCCATGACAGAATAAATAGGATTTGATAAAACTTTGTTTATATGCTCTTTATGACATATTAAAGACATTGATAACAAGAAAATAGGGGGTTCGTGGGCAAAAAAATAAACCCTATTTTGATGGTAAAAACCAGAGGATTCCGAAAATATGACAGAAATCCCAAAACAAGACTAGCGAGCAGTTTTAATGGTGCAAATTTTACATAATCCAATGTGCACCATGAAAAATTGAGTTTATAGTTCAATAAACAAAAAAAATAATTACAGTTAATTCTTAATGAAACTCGTTTATAAAAGACATGAAAAAAATATCGAAGACTTTAAATAATTCGCTATATCACGTATTATAATAAAATAATTATATATTTTGTGGATTCATAATAAAACGTAGGTAATCCATTGATTACGAAGCTCACCTCGTTATGCATTATTATCACTTCAATTAGCGAGAATTGACTTAAAGTTTTCAAAATTTTAAGTGCTCATCCATGCAGAAAAAGAAGGTCACAGACTCACAGCTAGCATCTGAACTATGCATAGATCTCTCTACGTGCACTAACCATAACAATATGGTTGGTGTGGCATTTGTCAGTAAGCAGGAATGGACTTTAACTATTCCTCTGTAAGTGGTCATTCATGCGGAAAATGTAGGTCACATACAGCATCAGAAGCATGCATTGAGCTTTGCATCTCTAGGTGCATTTACCATACGAATGTGGTTGATGTGGCATTTGACATTAATAGCGTACACTAATTACTTAATTCTTCAGTAAGTGGATGTGGACGCCGACGCCCACGCTCAGGGTATCACATAAACCCCCTCACTTTCGTGAGGTGAGCTAATAAAAACTGTTTTGAGTCTTATAATAATAATAATAATATGATCAAAGGACAATGCATGCTTTTCTTTTGCCTTGATGTTTTTAATCCGGATAAAGTGTTGTTGCTGAGATTTCATAGATTTCTTCTTCATATATTGTTTAACCCGAAAATAAAATTAACAGTGGAATAAAAACTTTTTCTTTTTTTCAAGTCACTCCCTGGGGAGGAGGTACTCTGGTGTTTTATGACGGGGTGTGCATTTTGTAGATTGAAATTGGTACCCGAATCTATGTCAGAAAATTTTTAGAACCTTATAAAACAAATTACAAGTCTCTTTCTTACTTAAAATGACATCTTAACTTCGTTAAGTATCCCCAAAACACAAAAGACCCAAGTCTATGGCACCTTTTCTGTTTTGACTCTCATGCCTATGTAAGACATCGACAAAAATGGGTACCAAATCTATTTGTACTGCTTAAAAAAAGATACCCAAATCTATGTAAAAAATGTGAAAAAAATGGACCCATAATAAATGCACATCCCGTATATTGGTATATACGGAGTAACCCCCCCCCCCGGGAGTAATTCATATTTTATGTGTGTCTAAAAACAAACTTTAAACATATCGTGAACTTAATTAAATTCAAGTACAAATTTACATTATACCGTTATTGCATGCTTCCTTTACATATACTAAGGGGAAAAAACTGTGCATCACTTTGAAAAATCACAAATTCAAAATTTTATTTAGTATTTGATACGTTTTATCACAAAAGTATTGCAAAATCATTTTTCTCAAGATCTTGACAAAAAATTTAATTTTTAGACCCCTAAAAGATGTTTTGTTTGCAGTTTGAAATCAGGTAGTGTCAATTTGAAATTCACAAAATCACACTTTGGAAACAATGCAAACTTTTAAAATTAAGTTTTCTTAACTGATTTTCACCAAAAACGTTACTCCTTTTAGTGGTTGAAAGTTAACAGGTTAAATTTTGAGTGAAAATTTTGATTTTTCATTTTTGGGTTAAAAAAGTGGGTTTTTTTTAATCTCAGAAACTGGATCTAATTTTTTTCGGATTTTTACTCAAAAATGATTTGCATGGTCAACTCAACATGCAGTGAAAATTTCAACTCGATAACTGTATTTTTTACGATTTTCTGATTAAGAGAAAAATAGGTACAATTGATTTCCAATAGACATGCACAGTCTCTTTTTTCCATGAGTATTTAAAGATATTACTATTAAATAAGTAACGAGCTACCTTCTGTAAGACAAACAAGGCCCCACTAATTATACAATATTATGAATTTGAATTTAAACATTTGCATCGCTTGAAATTGTGCTGAGGAACTTTCTTACATTTCTTTTCTGCTGAGTCATATAGAAAAGTATATAATCATTTACCTAATGAGCTGTCGTGATATTCTTTAAATAAAACGTTCTCCATGTTATTTTCAGATATTGACATGATTGATACAAGTAAAATTCAATAGATACATATATATGTTACAGTCATTTTCTTAAATCAGGCATTTTGTAACCATGACATTTTAGGCATTTTATAAAATGACTAAGTCCCTTTCGGCATTATATAAAATGCCTGAAAATATGAAGGCATTTAACTAAATGCCTGGAATTTTTGGACAAAATTAAAGAAAATGCCTAAACTTATATTTGTATTCCTATACGCATAGCTTACTTTGAAACTTGTTTTATTCATTGAGAACATGTTCATAACTCGAGTTAAATTTAATTCATTTCATTTGTAAAATCATTGCTTAACCATATGCACATGCACAATTTTCTTAAACTCATAACAAAAATTTACAAACAAACTTTTAGAGATTACAATAAAAAAAGATATTGAAAAGGGGTATAATTATAAGATCATTCAAAAAGTAAAAAAAAACATTGAGAACGCGCTGGATTATTACTATGTTTGCAAAAATATTTTTTTTCCTTTTTATTAACTCATGTTGACCGCTGGTTAAGTGAGTCATTGCCATCACTTGGGGTCCATCGTCGTCGTCAGTCGTCTGTTTATTTTTTTTCAAAAATCTTCTCCCTTTCTTCTGAACAGAATTTAGTGAAACTTATTATGATTGATCCTTACGGCGTCCCGCAAAAACGGTTTGTTTCGATTTTTGATCCGTCAAAAAACACGAACATCCTTGCTAAAAATGAACCTGAGAGTCAGACTACTGTTTTTGACTTTAAAATCAAAGAAAAAATCTGCTGCATCCTCAAAAGCTCTCCATTAGGTCGAAGTTATCAGATAACTCCTTATAAGGGCCCTTTATAGATAAAATGTTTTTTTTTTCATATATATGTTTAGTCTTTATATGAAAACTAAAGCAGTTGCTCGCATTGCCTTATTCTAAAAGTCTACATTAGGGAACGGTCATTATTTACTAGCTGGGGGGGGGCTGGAAATTTTTCGACCAGATATAGCTTTCCAGAAATTGACCCCCCCATTTAAATTCGAAAAAAATTTTGACCCCCCCAAAGACAGCTCAAAATTTTTTTTGACCCCCCCCCAATCCCCACAACAAAATTTTAAGATCTGTAATAGAACGTTAATCACCATTGACTACATTGTACTTATGTTTATTAATAATTCATAGATGTGGTGGCACACGAAGGAAAACACAAACTATTGATCATGAAAGTTTAATCATTTAAATTATCTGAGTAACACCATTTTGGTATATTAAAGTTCCTGAACTTCTGCCTTTTAAATATTGAATTGTTTGAAATTCAGTTGAATTCTTATAACAGTTTTCATATATCACAGGGGCTTGAATTTTCGTCTTTTATATAAACTATTATGTCAACTATTAAAAAATATCGACCACTTACTCTATGAAACCAACATCAAAGGTTGGTTTTATTTGACCGCATTTTACGGAGTGAAAATTCGGGTGATAAAATGTCGGGCGTTGAAAAATTTTTCATTACATTTTTCTCGGAAACTACTTTATCATAACCCCTTAATATTTGGTATACAGTATCAGCATGGGTCCTAAAATGCGAGATTCGATTTCAGGTCTGTCGCTCACCTACTTCCTGTTTAACAAAATTTTTTACTTAGACAATTTTTTAAAAAGATTATATAAATGACCAAACTTCAAGCCAAGGATGTATTCTTGCCATTTTTCCCTATGGATGATCGGTAAAATTTTGCACCAAAAGGAAGTTAACACTTATTCAAATGTAAAATCTAGTTAGAATGACGTTTTTGTATCAAAATGAATGCATCTGAGCCAAAAAAGCTAACCAAAAATCCAAACCCATCAAAACTCTATAAATATAGCTCGCATATTTAATGTTTCTGGCCTGGGGGGGAGGGGGGGGTAACTCTGGTATTTTATGAAAGGGGTGTGCATTTTGTAGATTTTAATCCGTACCCGAATCTATCTAATGCTATATGGAACCCGCTTCATCAGATTCATAACCTTGGACAATACACCCCTTCACATGAGATAAGATAATAAGTACAGACCAGAAGATTATAACACTATGTGGTAATGGATAAATTAATTTACTTATCACTGTCCAGATGTTTATATTTGATCATATATTTAGGCACTGTGATTTATTCTTAACAAAGATTAAACATGTTAAATCTGGGAATTCTTCATGAAATACTGAGAATACATTTTTGATTAGTAAAATTGGCAGCATGTAATTTTGACCCCCCCTAAATTAGACTGGAGAAAAAAATGACCCCCCCAATCGAGACATACAAATTTTTTTTGACCCCCCCTAAAATTTTCCACCCCCCCCCAGCTGATAAATAATGACTGTTCCCTTGAGAAGAAGTTGTCAGATGATCCCTTATACGGGCATTTTCCTTAAAAGGTATAATAAAGAAAGAATGTGTCCATGGGACACGGATGCCCCCGCTGGCCCCAAACAGGAAGTAGATTTCTTACTGGTCTGAAAATCGCAAAAGACATACAGTTTGTCATACTTATCCATCCTACCAAGTTTCAAAACATTCTGGTATACAATTCCTAAGAAAAGCTTGACGGAAATTTTCATATCGTGTTCACATATTTTCACATTGACCTAAATTCCAAACAGGAAGTAGATGTCCGACAGGTCTGAAAATAGCTTAGGACATACAGTTTGTCATACTGATCCATCCTACCAAGTTTCAAAACATTCTGGTCTACAGTTCCTAAGAAAAGCTTGACGAAAATTTTCATAGTCATGTTCACATATTTTAACATTGGCCTAAGTCCCAAATAGGAAGTAGATGTCTGACAGGTCTCAAAATCACTTAAGAAGTATAGTTTGTCATACTCAACAATCCTAACAAGTTTCAAATCATTCTCATGTACGGTTCCTGAGAAAAGCTTGACGGAAATTTTCATAGTCATGTTCACATATTTTAACATTGGCCTAAGTCCCAAACAGGAAGTAGATGTCTAACAGGTCTCAAAATCGCTAAGAACGTATAGTTTGTCATACTAAACCATCCTACCAAGTTTCAAATCATTCTCATGTAAGGTTTGTTCATAGTCATGTTCACATATTTTAACATTGGCCTACGTCCCAAACAGGAAGTAGATGTCTGACAGATCTCAAAATCGCTAAGGACGTATAGTTTGTCACACTGAACCATCCTATCAAGTTTCAAATCATTCTCATGTATGGTTCCTGAGAAAAGCTTGACGAAAATTTTCATAGTCATGTTCACATATTTCATGTACGGTTCCTGAGAAAAGCTTGACGGAAATTTTCATAGTCATGTTCACATATTTTAACATTGGCCTAAGTCCCAAACAGGAAGTAGATGTCTAACAGGTCTCAAAATCGCTAAGAACGTATAGTTTGTCATACTAAACCATCCTACCAAGTTTCAAATCATTCTCATGTAAGGTTTGTTCATAGTCATGTTCACATATTTTAACATTGGCCTAAGTCCCAAACAGGAAGTAGATGTCTGACAGATCTCAAAATCGCTAAGGACGTATAGTTTGTCACACTGAACCATCCTATCAAGTTTCAAATCATTCTCATGTATGGTTCCTGAGAAAAGCTTGACGAAAATTTTCATAGTCATGTTCACATATTTTAACATTGGCCTAAGTCCCAAACAGGAAGTAGATGTCTGACAGGTCTCAAAATCGCTTAGGACGTATTGTTTGTCATACTCAACCATCCTACCAAGTTTCAAATTATTCTCATGTATGGTTACTGAGGAAAGCTTGACAAAAATTCGTACGGACGTACGGACGTACGTACGTACGGACGGACGGACATGAGTAAAACTTAATGCCCCCCGACGATGTCGTCGCGGGGGCATAAAAAGTGTTAGAATGGTTTCGTCCTATAGAATGATGTTTGCAGATAGAGAATCTGTTGATTGTTTAAACCTTTAGCTAATAAAGCTCTACAAAAATTTCCTTTAAGTGGAAATTATCAGACGACCCTTTACAGGAGTTATACCCTTTAATGATAAAAAATAGCTTTATTCTTGAATTTGCCCTATATGGAATGAAAGGAAAATAGATAAAAGCTGTCGTTTGATTAAGGCTTCATCTCATTATACTCCATGGGCCTGGGTGGCCGAGTGGTCTAAGGCGCTGGTTTGAATACGACACTATTGATCACTAGCCGATCACCTCTCAGCTGGTGTTGGAGTCCCGTTTGTAATTTACAAAAAGGGACTTCCCCAACTGTATGTGATTAGGTTTGTCAGTAACCTGCCCAAGGTCGGTGGCTTCCTCCGGGTACTCCGGTTTCCTCCACCATTAAAACTGACCGCCCTACATGACCCAGGTGTGTCGATAAAGAGCGTTAAGCTACAACACAAACACACACGTCATTATGCTCCATTTGGTAAAGGTTGAGAGATGACTCCTTATAAGGGTAATATCTCCTAAAAGAGACGCCAATAGCTTAAGGACCAGATGAGCAATTCGGGGTCCAGGGAGACTCTAATTAATTTAGAAAGCAACCATTTGATATTTACGAATGGGATTGCTATAGCTATTTTTTAAACTTAATTTTAGCAATAAATTTCATGGTCAGACTTTTAGTTGGTTGCATAATGCTTTTTATTTCACATTCCGCCTCAATTTCTATTTAAAATTTCTTTCTTGGTACATGGTTGTGTACTTGGAAGTCGTTTGCTTATTTTAGGCATTTTATTAAAATTTTCAATATTTTTCCAGGCATTTTGTTAAATGACTGAAGATTTTAGTCATTTTATAGAATGCCTAGAATCGGTCGTATAAAATGCCTAAAATTTTCAGTCATTTAACAAAATGCCTAAATTAAGAAAATGACTGTAACATATACACGCTAAAAACAGAATGTGAAGTAAGTCGTACTACAGCAATGAAATCTATTGATGATATATAACAAGATTGCAACGACTCCCACTAGGTCAGACTTGTCACTAGACAGACAGATTTATTAGATTGTGCTTATTAACAGATACTTGCTAGATAATAATTTACTATTTATAACAAGAAACGTGGTCAAAATAAACACTGCATGTGAAAGAAGCCCTCGATCTATACAAACGAGCATGCATCGGTGGAGGTTGCAATTGTATATTTTTCAATACAAATTGATAGACAAATGATCTTAAAACCATCTTTATACTGTAATTATCAAAAATGAAATAACTATAAAAAGTGATTAAATGACAACAGAATCGATCTAAATGCTTTGCTTTTTTTCTAAGATTCCAAGAAACTCAATATTAGTTGCCAAACGTAAACTTCGTTCTGATAGTTTGAACAAAGAGGAGCGGCCCCGGCCTTCAATTTCATCTTAAATAGAAGCGGCATATTGACAGTGTTGTGGAAATGAAAACTAATTACGAGTATGCGCCTTTTCTATATATTTATTCATCGTAATAATGCAGTGGTGGCGGCGATTCTCTGAAAAAACGAGAAACACCAAATAAATACAATAATACACATAAAAGTATATACATAAAGGCAAATAACAGCTAAATACGTCTTCAATAAATTACAAGTATTCTAAAGTTCAAAAATTAAAATTGTGGTTAAATCGTAAATAAAGTTATTTAATGATTTTATATGAAAACTACTTTTCTTAAATCAATAAATAGTATTACAATTACTACTATCTTAAATGTTTTAAGGATTTACATACCGATTTTGGTCTCATTAACTTTTCACGTCCACAAATAAAAATACCCATACAATTCTTAACATACGTAACAATGCAACGACGTTACAATAAGGAAAAAACGGGAAAAACGTTACAATAGTTTGCCGTTACTTAAACTTCTATAAAAATGAGGAAAAAATGAACAAATATCATAAACTTAAAAATAAGAACGTAAAAATAGTTCTTACACACCCCACCATGAAATTATCTAATTTCATTTCAAATATAAATACATTTCTGAATGCTTGTATATAAAATCAGTCATTAATACATCAGCTACATAACAAAGTTTACATAAATTCTTATTAGACTGCTTCTAATAGACATAGTTTAGTAACTGGCCTAGTAAGTTCTGAGGTTTTAGTCTTAACCACACAGCTACGTACTAAATTGTCTCTGCTAATATTTAGGCGAACTACTCTGCCTAACGGCCATTGTCCTCTAGGTGTGTTTTCTTCAGCAACCAATACGATGTCTCCAATTTGCAAGTTTTCAATACTTTGTCTCCATTTCGGACGCATCCTTAATTGCGGTAGATACTCTTTAATCCATCTACGCCAAAATATATTTGATAAATATTGAATCTGTCTCCACCAACGTATCGCATATACATCCTGACTTTGGAACACTCCTTGGGGTATGCAATGGTTTGATTTCATAAGTAGAAGCATATTTGGCGTTAGGACTGGAAGGTCATTTACATCATCGCTTACTGGTGTAATTGGTCGGTCATTTAATATTTTCTCCGTCTCTGCAACAAATGTCAGTAATCGTTCATCATCTAGTAGCTGTTCCTTGACCAGAGATTTCAAAATTGTCTTTACTGACCGTATCATACGTTCATATGCCCCGCCCATGTGGCTGGCTGAAGGGGATTGAAATGCCATTCCACGTTCCGCTGTAACATGTGTCGCCCGATTTGAGATTGGTTCCATTGTTGAAGCGAGTTTCTGAGCTCCTTCTCACCGCTTACAATATTAGTTCCGTTGTCACTAAATACTTTTTTGGGAAGTCCTCGACGGCTGACAAAACGTTGGAATGCAGCTATAAACGAATTTGTATTTAAACTGTGGGCGATTTCAATGTGCAATGCTCTGGTGGTAAGACAAGACACCAAACATCCGTATCTTTTCATCAAAGATCGACCCTGTTTTACCATCATTGGTCCAAAATAATCAATGCCAACATATGTAAATGGTGGTTCATCAGGTAAAACCTGCTCGTCTCTAAGTGGTGCCATTTGTTGACTGCATAACGGTCCTTTATAACGCTTACATAATATGCAGTTTCCGATAATTCTTTTAACGGAACTCAGACCATTTATTATCCAATAATGTTCTCTTGTGGCAGCAAGTACTTGCTGTTTACCGACATGCCCAAATGTTCGTGAAATGAACGAACAATTAACGTTGTAATATGGTGTTTGCTTGGTAGTAAAACTGGACTTGGGTAAATCTCGTTTCTGTGAATCCGTCCTTTTACTTTGATCAATCCGTTTTCAATAATAGGATTTAAAGCGGAGAGTCTACTATTCTTTTTAATAGGCTTTAAGGTCTTCAATTGCTTCATATCTTCTTGAAAGCAACATTTTTGTATATACAACACGATTGCGTTTGTGGAATTTGTCATCTCAGTTACAGATATGTCTCCTTTCTGCACAGGAACATTGTGGTTCAAATATCGTTTTTGACAGAAGTTCTTAAATCTGAGTAGCCATGCTACAGTGCGTCTGAGTTTGGTCCAATCTGAGAAGTAATTGATGATGTCATCAACGGCTGTGTTAGATGTCGTATACACGGTTATATCCCTCTTAACTTCACAGTCATCGGTGCAAGGTTGCAAATAATGTTCTTGATTTGAAGGCCATTTGCTTTCATCCAATTGTAGAAAGTTGGGTCCATGGAGCCATTCTTTCAGTTTCGTTGTTTCAACAGCACTAATACCTCTCGACGCTATGTCAGCAGGATTTGCTTCTGATTCGACGTGACGCCATTGATCTGTGGATGTGACACTGTGGATGATGCTCAGTCTATTTGCAACAAAGGTTTTAAAACGTGTAGTAGTGTTTCTGATGTAGCCTAGTAGGATTGTAGAGTCCGTCCAAAACATAACTTCATCAATATCTAACTCGATTTCTTCTTTAATCATTTGATAAAGATTGCATGCTACTACGGCCCCTGATAGTTCAAGTCGTGGTATAGAAATTTGTTTGATCGGTGCTAAGCGTGATTTTCCTGTTATAAGATTACATGCGACTTTTCCATTTTCATCTAATAGCCTTAGATATGCACACGCTCCATATCCTAATTCTGACCCATCACTGAAGAGATGTAACTGTGTGTTAACAACTTTACCAAATATCTTCGGCTTGAAGCAACGGTCTACGGAGATATGTTCTAGCGACTTCAAACTGGCTAACCAATTAATCCAATATTCATGGTAGTTGTCTGGTAATTCGTCATCCCATCCATATTTCTCTTTACATAGTTTCTGTACGACTGATTTCCCTTTTAGTATCACCGGGGATACTAAACCTAGAGGATCGTAAATAGAGCTAACAACTGATAATATACCTCTTCTTGTAATAGGTTTCTGTGTTAAGTTGAGTTTAAACTTAATCTGGTCGTTGTCAACTTCCCATCTAATGCCCAAAGCCTTCTCATTTGGTAGACTGTTATCCGGGTTCAAATTTACGACTGATGGCGCTCTCTCCGACTCTGGGATCGATTCCAGTACGATTCTGTTGTTACTAATCCATTTTGTTAGTCTAAGCCACCTAGACGCATCATTGATTGCAATCCATCCGCTAATTTAACAGCCTGTTCCTCTGAAGCAACTGACTTCAAACAATCATCAACGTAGAAGTTTCGTTCGACGGTTTTAACGACTTCTGCATCAAATAAGTGTGCGTTGTCTTTTGCGGTCTGTTTCAACGCAAATGTTGTGCAACTAGGAGATGATGTTGCACCGAATAAATGTACCTGCATACAATAATGCTTAGGCTTCTCATCAAGCTGTCCTCCAGGCCACCAAAGGAAACGCAAGGCATCGCGATCTTCTTGCTGTACTCGGACCTGATGAAACATCGCTTCAATGTCGGCAGCGAGTGCTATGCGTTCTTGTCTAAATCGTATAACTACTCCAACTAGTTTATTCATCAAGTCTGGTCCTTGTAGGATCTGGCTGTTGAGTGACATGCCTTGATATTTTGCAGCACAGTCGAAAACAACTCGTACTTTGCCGGGTTTGTTTTCATTTAAGACGGGGTGATGTGGAAGATACCATACTTTCTTCGATTTCGTTTCTACATTGGATACTTCTTTAGCATAGCCTTTCTCTATGTAGTCATTTACTGTTGTTGAGTACATTTTGTGTAGATTGGCATCAATTTGTAGCTTTCTCTTTAATTGTTGCAATCGAGCAAAGGCAAGCGAGACGTTGTTAGGAAGCGAAACATCGTCATATCTCCACGGTATACCTAATGTATAATGTCCGTTTTCAATTTTCAAAGTCTTGTTCATTGTTTCAAGTGCACGTTTGTCTTCAATTGACATACCAACTTTTTCCGTATTACATCTGTCATCAAAGTCCGTGGTCCACATGCGTTCCAGTTGTTGCTGCAACAAAACATCTCTAGACTCTCGGAAATTTATGTTTGCCTCGTGTAAGTTTCTGTTGTCCTGTACGGGTCCTCGTATAGCCCATCCCAGACGTGACCGTATTGCGTAAGGTTGGTTTTCTAATCCGGATCTTACTTCCATCGGAATGTGCGCAAGTGGTGCATCGGTGCCAATTAACAACATAACATCTTTAGACTGTACCTCTGGTAGTTTGATATCTCTCAGATAGGGTAATTTCTCAATATCGGAAGCTTTAACTACGGATCTTGTTGATATAGGAAGCATTTTAACGGACCATACCTTCCGTAAGCATATATCGCTATCTCCGTCAATAGCGCGTATGTTCAAATCTACTTCTTGCCCGTGTACCAAGCCATCAGCGGCGCTCACCGTGGACATTTTGAACGTTATAGGTTTAGAATCCAAGTTTAATTTTTGTATCAACCTCTCGTCGCATAAGGTTTTGTCGGCACCATCGTCTAGTAATGCGTACGTGTTGTAAGTGCTACCATTTGTTCCTGTCACGGCAACCGGAATAATTCCTAAACAGTTTCTGACTGTGGTTCCTTCGGTTTCTGCGCAATTGACCGACGATTGTGTGGCTGTGTGATCAGACTTAACCCAGCTATGTAGCAAATAGTTATGTTTAGAAGTACAACCTGATACATTACATAATTGTGGTTTTCTACAATCATTTGCAAAATGTTTGCCTTTTAAACAATTATAACAAAGCTTAAACTTGCGTACAAATGCACATCTTTCTGTTAATGACATAGATTTGAATTTGCTACATGACACTAAATCTGCACATGAACCTGAACAGCAATAACATGTATGCTTCTTGTCAGACTTTACAACTTTGTTACATGTATCACTCTGAGTACTCAATGTAGTAACCTTAACTTTAGCTTTCTCTTCTTTCTCATATTTACCGGAGAAAGATCTTTTGTCATTCCTGTCATAACATAAATCATAACCATACATTGAATTTGCTATGCGAGACTTGTCATTAACAAATTTGACTAAATCTGAGAACCGTGGTTCTCTGCCTGACTCGTTTATAACATGTGCTAAATCTACCCATTTGATTCGCATATTCATAGGCAAACGCTTAACTATACGTCTAAGGTTTCCAGAATTATCTACATCTGATACATAACCCAACTGCGATAATGTTATTTCACATTTCTGCATTTCTAATGCTAGTTTAGATAGTTCATCTGCATCTGAGGCTTTAATAGGAGCACCATGTACCAATTTATCAATGTAAGACCTTGCAATAACATGAGGTCTACCATACCGGGAATGCAAAATAGATTTTGCACGTACATAACCTTCATGTGAACTTAACAATACACAATCTTCAATACTACTTTTAGCCTCACCTACACAATACTGAATTAAATAACTGAGTCTCTGTTGATCTTCGTACACTCTGCTTTCAATGTTAGTTTCAAAGTTTTTCATAAATTTACAGTAATCTAGCGGGTTACCATTAAAGGTAAAAAGTTCTGGTTTTGGTAAATTAAAACCTTCATGTAGACTGGATGCTATCCTCTGGAATGCTGTTTCAATACTGGATACACTGACATCCGATCCTCTTGCGGGAAAAGACTTCTCGGCATTATTGATGTTTGTGTTGTTATTATGTAAATGAACCTCTGTGTCATTTGTCAATGTAGCACTGCTGCTTGAGTTCACACGTTTTCCTGTCGTTCTCACACTACTTGACTCACTTTTTCGTCCTTCTAAATCTTCTTCAGTCCACACAGATTCTTTTATCTTCGCTTCTTCTATCTCCGATTCTTGCTCTAATAACTGCTGCTTTCTCTCTAGTTCATCACGGGCTCTTTCAAGATCATGCTTTTCTTTTAACTTTTTGAGTTTGTGTTCAGCGATAAGTCTCTCTGCTTTCGCGTTTTTCATTTGTGATACGCTTGAACGGGTTGTGGCTCTGGAAGTTGTACGGCTAACTGTTGAACTCGCGTCATCGGGATTTTTCTCTTCTTTGGTCCTATCGGCTAACCATTGAGACAATCTTTCCCGGAACTCCTCGAAATTCTTGCTACAGTTCTCAAAATTAACTTCCATTTGTTCCGAAACACTTGACTCGGCACAAATTTTAATGCATTCCTTGTGAACTATTTCAAATTGTTCAAATCTTTCACATAGTTTTTCATACAAGTCTGCAACGCGCTCGGCATTAGAATATGATAACATACACTTCTCAAGTTCTTTGTACAGCTTTGTCAAATTAGCTAATTTCGTTCCCCGGTTTCGTCTTAATTCACTGAAACTGCGTTCCATCCTGTCTTCGGGAAATCGAGAACAAATTGTCTTCTGAGAAATCGAGAATTGTTGTGGAAATGAAAACTAATTACGAGTATGCGCCTTTTCTATATATTTATTCATCGTAATAATGCAGTGGTGGCGGCGATTCTCTGAAAAAACGAGAAACACCAAATAAATACAATAATACACATAAAAGTATATACATAAAGGCAAATAACAGCTAAATACGTCTTCAATAAATTACAAGTATTCTAAAGTTCAAAAATTAAAATTGTGGTTAAATCGTAAATAAAGTTATTTAATGATTTTATATGAAAACTACTTTTCTTAAATCAATAAATAGTATTACAATTACTACTATCTTAAATGTTTTAAGGATTTACATACCGATTTTGGTCTCATTAACTTTTCACGTCCACAAATAAAAATACCCATACAATTCTTAACATACGTAACAATGCAACGACGTTACAATAAGGAAAAAACGGGAAAAACGTTACAATAGTTTGCCGTTACTTAAACTTCTATAAAAATGAGGAAAAAATGAACAAATATCATAAACTTAAAAATAAGAACGTAAAAATAGTTCTTACAGACAGAATTCAACCTCCCCCCCCCCAAATAAAAAAAAAATCAGCAAAACCCTTTTTAAGAATACGCGTTAAATATATGCATATTGAAAGTCTCATATTGCCGAAACAGATCAATCTTAATAATTTTCGTTATATAATTTTCCGTGATATTTCAATGAACACATTTCAAATGTTTAGCGCTTTAAAACACACATATTAAAACTTATATTTCGTTTATTACTATAGATTATTGAATTTAACACCACATATATGTACAACTATTCCAGTCCCGTGCGGGGCCTGGGTGGCAAAAAGGTCCACAGCAGAGCCTAGCTTGTCGTAAGTGGCGACTAAGGGTCTTGGGTTAGTACTCAGCGCACAGAGCGACAAAGTGTGTACCCTAGGTGCATGAATAAGGTGGCCCTCGTCCGTGATGTTTGCAGGCCTAGGTCTATAATTCGGAAAGCCTGGCCGCTGACAATAGTGGGTCAACGTCTGTGGAGAGTGCCGCGCTTCATGCAAATAAAATAATCCCTAAAAGTTGTGGGGCGCTCCCTGCTTACCTCTCCCCTTTCCAGTGGTCTCAGTTAAATTTAATTGTGCCTTTGTTTCCTACCCAATCCCCAATATTTTTCATCATCTTTTCATGTTCATAGTCCTTATATATGCATCTGTAACTATGGGCGCATTTCAATTGAGTGAATTTGGAAATGACCCCTGTTTTCATTTAAGCGATTTTTAGCCGGGGTAATCGCTATAGCGATTAGCAACGGCTATAGCTACGATAGCCTTTCGGTAAGCTGTCAAATGGTTTTTCCGGCGGTTCACCAAAACCTATCAATTAAAATATCAATACACGCTTGCAATATATAGCTCTTTTCCAGATCTGTTATTTTTTGTCGCTTTACTCTCAATAATGTTATAAAACTTATTTATTTAGTTTTCAAATTTTGAACAAGTATAAAATGATTAATATAGAATACAAAAGCGGATTGATATTTTGTTTATCGGAGTGTTCGTCGATCTCATTAGTGATGTCATATTCACTAATTTGCATCTCATTAAGTGTCAAACTGGATGGCAATACACAGTGCAATAAACAATCATTGATGGACAGGATAATTTACCCAAAGTTCAAATCCTCTTAACTTTTTTATTTGATCAGATAAAATGGTTCTGTAAATTGTTCTTTGAATAAAAAATAATTCATATTTACCATAATTGATTTTGAAAATAAGTTGTTTCTTGACCAAGTAATTTTTCATTGAAAATTTTTAATCAATCAAATTTTTTCTTTAGAACCACTGAATATATATTTATTTTCACAAACGATCTTTTTCTGAAAATTGTAGAACCAAAAAAAACCGCGTGAATGTTTTGGAGTTTGTTGAGGCAAATAGTTTTACACAAGAAATTAAGTTGTAGTGGGCCAGCTTTTGTTATATAAAGCTTTAATATGATGATTATATCCACTGGAGGAAGAACAGTGTTGTATTTGGGGTTTGTGGCCAAAAGGGGCTCAAAGTGGTGTATTGACAAAACGGCTGTCGAACTTTTATTATTCATTTAATTTTGAAAATTCTTTTTATTGAATTCCTTATTATATTCTGTCAACTTAATATGTCGATAGTTTTCATATAATTATATTGCACCGTTACATTGCTACAGGGGACCAAAGACAGCCACGCCTATAAAATCAACTTTTTAAAATTTTGGTTCGATTAATTGTGAAAATTCCTTTTAAAAAAAGTAGTTTTTTATTTTTATTTTTTGCTGCACATGAACAATTTAAAATTTGTAGATTACCCCGGCTACCAGTACTTTCAGTACTTTGATTTCTTTTTCAATTTAGCGAATAGTTTTTCCAGGTAAAAAACAGGTAATTATAGGTAAATGACTATAAAATATCTACAAAAAGGACTTAAGCTACGCACGATATCGCGTCTATGTATAATTACCGCGTGTTCCTGTCGAAAATTTGTCTTTTACAGGCTTTAATACAATAAATATATTTAACCTGCATATTGTTATAAACGTGAAAGCATAACTTTTTAAAGTATAACCTGTGCAATATTCTTTTCTTTAAAGAAAATATACAAAATATAAAAAAAACTCCGTAACGTCATAAAAAACGCATGTCCGGCGTAACATAACTTAGGCTATCTGAACTAACGAAATTGTAACAAGTCTGAAATTCACAAACTTTTGCATAAAGCGGCTACGTCACATATGATTTATGATGTCATTCTTAAAATAGCGTTTAAAAAGAGTAAAAAGTGATTTTCAAGAAAAATGAAATGCGTCGTTTGGGGCAGATTTCTCATAGTCATGAGTTAGTAAATTTCAGGAGGTTATTTGAGAGTTTAGTAAAATATTTCTTCCGTTATTGTCGACATCAAGTAAAAGTTCATTTATTCAACAAGTTTACTGTGGAATCACAAACACTTTGCATTTAAAACAATAACATAGTATCAAATTTGAAAAAGTCCCACAATTTGTCCAAACCCTTTTTTTAGCTGTTTTGAAAGAAAACATGAGAATTATAAAGTAATTTCAGAAAGAACAACTATTCAATTTGTAAAACGAAGTTATTTTCGGATAGTTCCAATATTTCAGATAAAAACTTATCAAAACGAACTGCTCACCGATTAGAAAAGTTGGAAATCTAAGCAAAAGCAGAAGTCCCACGATTTGTCCAATCCGTCATTTTTTAACGTTAAGTACGCTATACGTTATAAACATGATTTATATAGGCGATTCATGAAGAATACACCAAGACTGAGAAAATCATATCTTGTCCTCGAAGTAATGAATGTATAAATACTTACTTAACTTAAATATTTTTAGACCAACTAAATTTGTCAAATCCACCAAAAAGGGCAAAATACGGCAAAGAGTTAAAAAGTTAAAATGGAGAGAAATAAAGAAAAAAAGTTAAGAAAAATATGCAAACACGATCAGTGAAAAAGAAGAAATCAAAAGCATGTGGAGCGAATTGTATAATAGGGTTCAACGCCAAAGAAAGAGAAACTAACATAGTATTTATTTAAAAGCAAATACCGACAAAAAGTTTAAAAAAAAGCGCAAAGGTTATGATGTAGACCAGGTTAATGCTAAGGACCATGTCAAAATACAGAGCTTTGAAAAAAATTTATAACGCATTACAGTCCACGGTAGAAACAAGGCCAATCGATGTCTGGCCCTGCGTCGCATGGCAAAACGTTGAACCATGTACCTTCTAGGCCCAATATGGACAGTCAATAATTTTTGACACTTGCATCCTATGGTGGACTTACAAAGCATATTTGTCACATGCAACCCAATATTAAAAATATATATATATAAAATAAAGTTTCTATTTTCCCCTTAACTTGAAAAAAAAAATTCTAAATTGCACCGTAAATTAAAAAAAGTAACATTTTTGCCCCTTTTGGACCCCTCATTCCTAAAGAAAAAAGAGGGGACACCCTAAATCAGCCCCATCCTTCCTTGTATGGTAAGTAACATTACTGTAAAGTTTCATAGCATTTGGTCAACCAGAACAAACGTTATTGTGGAAACAAATAAAAAAGTCGCTTTTTTGGCCCCTTTTGGGCAAGACAGGCACCCCATAGCGCGACGGACGGACGGACGGAGTGACCCGACTACTAGACCTGCTTTTGCCTTCGGCGACGCAGGTAAAAAACCGTTATTCTTGAACAATACATAGACAGCTAAGCTAAAAGAAAAGAATTAAAATAAAACGTCGAAATCTGTCGTTACCGTTACGGTAAAGGACGCAATAACGTGCGTAACGTCATATACATTTTACCCGTAAAAGCAATATTTACCATTAATTTACCTGTAAACAATCGCTCAAATGATTTTTTTGCTCAAATGAATATAATGTTGCTAGGGCGTTAAACTCAAAGTAACTCGCTCGATTTCCGAAATTTGAAAAATACAAACGGAATCAACAGCTAGTGTTCGTGTTCTCTAGTTTTGTTCTTTTTTGTTCATTTTTTTTAAAATATTTTTTTAATATTTCCTTTTCGTGGGGTTTCAATTTTCGTGGATAAAGGTCACCCACGAAAACCACGAAAATTGATACCCCACGAATAATAATGAAACCACACTATTTAATATTTTTATCATTTATTAGATTTCATAACCTTTGGATTTTTTCTGTAGAACAGAACTTGATATTTGGTGGTTGCATAAAAAGTCGGTTACACTCTATATCTCACCCTCATTGCTACAGCTAATATTATTTATTATTTATAAATACATGTGTAGTTCATTGTACTTACATTTTCCTTACATACATCGAAATTTAGTACAATTTAAAGTTATATGCCTTATTAATTGGTCAATAACATAAAATAATCAGAATTTAGAACACACTGTTTACCAAATTATCTAATTACATGTATTCGTCGGAGATCTCAAAATCATTGTTTACCATTTTTGTTTAATTTATGTATAATTAAAATAAGAATAAGTTCTTGGCGTGTCATGTTTAATAATAAAAAAATCCCGTTTAATGATGTAAGTGACCGCTGTAAGCGAGATAACTTTAGAAGTCAATAAATTGCTATCTGTTATCATTAGGGACGCCAGAGAAAGGTGCTTCACACAAAGGTCACTTACACCCAGCTAGTGATTTGACCCTTACTGTATTTTTCTGTGACGTCATTTACATGAAATATCTTCAGAATACTCATCTTCTTGGTATTATATTTAAGGATTTCCAGCAATTTTTTTAAGAATTATGGTTGGCTACATTTATCCTACGAATTAAAACATGTAATACATTAACCATAGTATTGACTGTTGAACATTTGAATTTAAGCTTTTACCATTAACCATTAGAGTTTTTTATGAGAATCACAATACTATGCAAGGAAAACATTAGGACAGTCATTTTTCGATCATTGTTTGTAATATCATTTTTCTCGTTTGAAAAAAAATATCAATTTCTAACGACAAAAAGAGTAACTAGTTTATTTCACATCATTTTAGACAAAGCTAGGTGAAATATAATTTGAATATTGGCTCTTAAACGTTCTATCAACTATAATAAATTAGTAAGTGAAAGTAGAATTTTCGGTCTGATATCTTAGATTAGTGATTTAAATGACAAAGACTGGGCGCGTTTACTTCAATAAGAAATTAATGAGTGATAAATCCTTATATTTATAAATTTGAGTAATCGATGCAAATTAAAAAGGTTCACCAAAGCATGGATTCCCATACGTGCACATCGATGTTTCATATTCCACTTCAAATTATATTTTAATTTTTATATTCTTCCAACAAAGTTGAATAAAGATATTCTAATATGGAATTTACGTATCGCAATCGGTTCGTTACTCCAAAGGTTGTCGGAATCACATCGATGTCCTTAATAGAGCGTCACGTCTGACACATACATTTCTAAAACAGGTTTATTTTGCTCTTCCGGTGCTGTTTTTACTGAAAACATTTTACGGAAGACATCATGAGCTCTTAGACAAACATTGTATTTCTATCTCTCAGATGAGCGTCGATATTTGTTTCTTGTAGTGTTTCGTTTGTCTTCCTTTACCGTATTTGACAAAGTTGGAAATTGACAGCGCGACTAATGCGCTAAAGCAATATGGAACTGCTTACTATTCCGGGGCACATGAGTCAACTTGTATTCGTGTTGTTTATTTCTGTTCGGTTAATTTTTGTTTATTTCTTTTCGCTGTGTTGGTCGTTCATGTTTACAGGTGTTGTCGTTGACCATTAAGAATTATGACACTCGAATGTCCCATTTGTGCATCTTTGCCTCTTAAAGAAGCTATTATGACACCGACATCTTGAAAATGATTATCAGATAAGTCAATAAGAAATAATCTGAAACAAATACCGTTGAATCTATAACAAGACAGAATATCATCAGAAAGAACAGAACCGCCCACAGATTTGGCAATGGAAGTGTTGATACAACCTCTGGATAAACTACATATGCAAGACCGGGACCTGTATAAAATATGGAGAGAATATGCATTACATTTTTAATTTAAAACACAATTTACTTCCAGGCTGTATTTATTGCTAAATTATAAATTTATAACGGATATATCGCTTAAATATGGCTAACATATGTTGTGTTCAAGTTGTATTTTTGTACGAATTGCACAACCAAAAATACAAGTCAAAAAACGTACAATTTCAGCTTGTACATGTTATAACTTAAAATGGCTACACCAGGACAATCGCTATTTTCATCAATTTTACTTTTGTGCTAGTAGTCATGACCTTAAAATGTTACCTATTTTTCCTTAACTGAAGCAGGTTAACTCCCACAAAAGGAGATAGTTTGTAAACAAATATGTCGGATTTTAACATCTATTTTCCCCGTAGAGATTTTAAAATCAGTGATGCGTTGCCAAGGGAGGTAAGAGGGGTAAATTATTGGAGAAAAGTTGCAGTTCATTTATCATTTGTCATAATGAAAAATACGTGGTGGAAATAAATCAACAGACTTTGCAATAAAAAAATCTAGAAAATGAATCTTGTGACACAGACTATAGTGTTCCATTGTCTTCTTTGTCCTCTTTTCTTTAACATTTGTATAAATGTTTTGTACTTGTCATAACTAAATTACTAATTGTACACAGTATATTCATTTTATGATGCTGGTTAAACCTGATAAACTCCTCTTGATAAATCTTTTCTTATTTATAAAGGTACCTCATACATGTACATTATTTAAGCAAGAACTTATTAACAGCAAGAAATGCAAGCTTTTGTATGATTTTAAGTAATGCACCTCCAAACACATAAATAAAGGTAAAAACAATATAACCGAACTTTTGAGAATCAAACTCATTTATCTTAAAGAAAATACAAAACAAGGAAGACATATCAGCAAAAAAAAAAACTCGTGATGGCCCTGACTTGGTACAAGCATTTCAAAAGAAAAGGTGAGTTAAGGATGTTCGCTACTATTATTGAAAATAAATAGGTTTCAAATTTGATGCCTTAAATGAAAAGATAATAGTAAAAGGTATAAAATAAGCTAAAAATTTTGATAGGTTCGTGACCTCGTTTTCAAGATAATTGACGTTAAAGTTTTGGCGGGAAAAGGTTTTCTCTGACTTTTTCATAGGTTTAGCATTAGCACTATTAAGCTGTTAAAACCCATGACGGAATAAATAGGATTTGATAAAACTTTGTCTATAACCTCTTTATGACATATTAAAGACATTAATAACAAGAAAATATGGGGTTCGTGGGCAAAAATTTTAACCCTATTTTGATGGTAAAATCCAGAGGATTCCGAAAAAATGACAGAAATACCAAAACAAGACCAGCGAGCATCCTTAAAGCACGTTTTATGGCGCACCAAACCTCCCTCTTCCATTGTGATCCTAGGTCCGGTTCCTACGATTCGTAAGTAGCACAAACCACTGGAAGAAATAGTAGGAATTTTGAGCTGGTCATCTCAGATCAACAATCATTAAAAGAAGCAAAAGTGTACCAAAAGGGTAATCACTGATCAAAACAATCACTAAAGGACATTACAATATAGAACAGCAAAAGACAATAATTTTATGCTTTAAAGATTTTCCACTGTTATTTTTGAATGCAAAGGCTCGAAAAATGAAACTTAGGCGGACAAGGTTAATTGAATAAGTGCAGGGAGTGAAATAGATCGACATATTGATTAAAGTTATTTTTTGGTTGACATGTTTCGCTTTTTGTTTTGTATAATAAAAATCCACACTTCTGTCTTTTTTGCCTTTTCGGATAAATGCGATTGGATTGCCCGATTGGTACACCTTTGCTTCTTACTGTTCAACATATTTTGATTCACAAACGTATTCAATAAAAAGTTTTACGTAAGCTAAATTTACATGATTTAGCTACTTCTGAAATTGATAGTCCCATTTCATGAGCCTTATATCCTAAAACGGAATATATCAAAAGTCCAGCTAGAACACTCGTTCCTTCGCCTATGATTAGTGTAATCGCAGCATCTCTGTAAGGGCAAAATCTAATGTAATATGTGTCTATGAAACAATATAAAGGTAATAACAAAATCTCAAATGCCAATAAGAGAAGACAAACAAGGAAGACATACCATAAAAATCGAAGATCGCAATGGTCCTGTCTTGGTACCTGACTTGGTAAGACATAAATGGTGGGTTAAACCAGGTTTAAGGCGCGCCATACTCCCTTCCATCGCGATCTTTTGGGTCCGGTAGTTACACAAAACACAACACGTTTATATCATACTTTTCCTTTGTATTAAAACGTCAATGTTTGAGAAATAAAATATGATTTTTTCTGCTTTACGCTTATAAAGTCGAACTCTGTCTGGTATAAACGAACACAAGCTGGGAGATGTGCTTAAGGTCAAAGATTAAGTCAAACCTACAATATCGAATAACGAATATTTCTCAATTTATTTTCCTCAATTTAGATAGTTGTTCAAAATAAATTCCGATTTCTACGACTAGTCTTGAAGTTTTTATTTCAATCAACCATGCACTCTATTTATAATCATTTATGTAAAGCATGTAAAGAGAGCATTTTTTGCCAGAAATTACACCAGGTTTCTGTCCATGTATTGCATAATTACACATTGTCCTGTCGTCCATATCCTCGGTCATTTGGCTTCCCTGTACGTGTTCGAAAAGATTGGTTTTGATTCTTTTTCGTTCATACTTTTGGTTATTGATTTTCCAATGCTTGATTTAAATGCTGCATGTGAGAGGTTACTTCCTCAAATATCGATAACAGCATAACCACATTAACTGTTTTCATTCTCGTTTTGGTACTAGTATTACATTTTGAAACCAATTGGTTGCACTGAGATGATCATCTTATTATTCCTATTATGTCTTCACAATCGTGTTGCGAAGTTAACCGTTAAATACTTGTTTTTTTGTATTTGTAATTTTTTAAACAATTGCACAATAAAAGCACAACGTTATTGCATGAAATAATGGAAGCATAAAACTTAAAAGAATATTGGTGGAGATGTAGGTAAACAATTTATTCAAACGTTTTCAGCCTAATATTTCAACAATGTCATGACTTATTTTTATCATGGAAACTTTCCAATGTTTTGGATTTTCCTCGTGAAGAGCGAGTGGTTACACATACATCCTTATATAATTCGTGTCCTAATGTTTTGGCTAGCTGCAAATGAAAATCATTCGACATTATGTAATTGAACCTCCACCGTTAGTTCAAAAAATGTACGAAATGACAAATAATATACCTGAAACAATTATTATTAAATTTGTTGTATCCCTGGATGGTAATGAGAGGTCCCCAACCTAGACCAGTAGAGATAATGATTTGTATGGCAGCTTCTATCCATACCTAAAAAGCAGAACTATACAGCTTCTTGGTTCTTAAATTAGTTCTTCCGTTGCGTTGCCAATTGTCAACACAGCGAGTCAGATCCGGTATAGACAAATAAAACAACCAACATTTTGACTTTTCTGATAAAAAAATAACGGCACCTTTTCCGGTTATGTTTGTAGAAATCAAATTATCAAATCGTTCGATAGAAGAATAGTGATCTGCATTTTATGATTTGCATACGAAAAGAGAAAACAAGTGGTGAATGTTGATATCAAAATTATATAAAAAAATCAAAAAGTAATGGTCTTAAAACCAAATCATGTTCAATAATGTGCATTCCTTTATTTTATTAACAATTAACAATTCTTATGTTCATTTTGTTTCGAAACAAAGCTAGATAATTGAAATATGTAAGAGAGAAATATAGGTTCCAATGGGACCAAGAGTGTCGTATATCATGATATTGCTGTCAAAGTAAAAAATGTATTTTTTTCACTCAAGTTTAAGGTAAAGCATGTTATCGACGTGCAAAATTAGTGATAATGTCAATTTAACGACATTTGAAAAGGTGAGTTTACACGAGATTTAACATATGCAAATGAGTTCTCAAATTGCTAATTAATTGAAGGAAAAGAAATAGTTTTTAGTGCTCACGTACATTTACATCTTTCAGCTTTGCTAAATCTGGTATTAACAGAATTTTGATTCCATCGATGGCTCCTGGATTCAATAGACTTCTGATTAGTAAGACAATGAGTAAAGCATAGGGTAACGTCGCAGTCACGTAAAAAACCTATCAAAGTAAATTGTAAGGATATGAATAGAAAGCAACAAAACACATTTCTAGTTGTAGTATAGTTTTTTTTTTCAATACATTTTGTGACTCGTTCATGTTCTGTTTCGTTTGAGGACAAAATATCCCTATTGTACCTCTCACATGACATATAAGTAAACAATTTTGGGGGTATATAATGATGTCACCTAACATTTGAGGCATAATGAAAGGGTGAACTAAATGTAAACCTAAAATGGCTTGACTGTACGAAAAAAAATGTGAAACAATGAAAGAAAATAAATAATACAATACGGTTTATTATTAAACTTCATACGCAGTCTTTGCAATGTAAATCATAAGAATGCATTTAAATAATGTGTTTCAAAGATAAATATAGCGATGAACGTAAGTCGACACGAGTAACGAACTCCTTTCATTATATGGATTAATGCCCTGGTAAAAACTTCATCTTGATTAAATTTGAGGTGTAACATAAACTTTTTTGTATACCTTTCCTATAGATTTGACACCTTTCATAACGCATAGAAACACTATCGACCATGCACCAATAAGACATAGCAATACAGGTATATTGACATTTCCAAAATCTTCAATTCCAGTGGACAACTGCAAAACCTTTCCTCTAAAGACATAAATTCTTGTATGGAAATATGAATTGATACACACACAAACATGTAAAATTCCATATATTTTTTTAGCGAATAGCAAAAACGTTTTTGTTTAGTACACATTACACTATATCAAGATCCAAAAAAAGCAATTTTAACAAACATATGCATGTATTAAAAATATTTTAATGGTTTTATAAATACAAAATATTATATAGATATTTAACGCAAATACTTAATAGGTGCCGAAACCCTAAGTGTAAAAATAACCCTCAAAGAAAAGCCTTTACCCTAAGTGTTATGCGTTTCTTAAGGAGTAACCTCGCATTTAGATCAAAATAATGAAAGTAAAAAAAAACATATTCATAGATAAGTTTTCAGACTCTCTCTCCGAAAAAGTCGTCTGCGTGTAATAGAGAGAACAAAATAATAAAGTTTTAGCAATATTTGATAAAAATTAGAAATTTCAAGGATAACAAATATAGTTTAGAACTTATTGAGGATCTTTGGTTTACATAGTTCATTTAGCTTTTTTTTCAATGAAATTATTTAATAAGGTACGAGACACCAAAGTGTTTAAAACAAAAAATATCATTATAATGTATATGTATAAATGTCAGGGAGTTTTTTCTTGTCAGAAGAATTTGAATTAAAATATAGGTAGGATAGGAGGTATAATTATACATTACATAATACATACTCAAAGAATTCCTCTGTACTTGTTGTATATTTTATTGTCAAGTTTCTTGTATGAAGTGATTTTGTCGAGTTGTCTGTTGAGTTTATGACATCATTACAATGTTCAGTGTTCCACGATTTGTCACAATGTGTCCATAATAATGGAGAAATAAACGAGTTTCCGAGGTAATACATTGTCCACGTCATTATCATTATATAGTACACGCATATGATCTGAATAATCATCATTCCAAAGCCTAGACCTAGATTCAAGTTTGTAGATAAAATAATCAATCAATCGATAACAACAATACTATGCATCTACACAATCTTTATTTTGAAAAACCCAAGTATCATTTCGAGTACATGGTGTCTGCAATTAAATTTCTTGAGTGAAGACAGCAGTTGTTGAAACATAAAAAAGGCGCGATCCTTGTGTCATACAAGCGAAATATCAACAACTTATTTCGATAATTACATTGAAAAAAAATTATCACAAAATATTGCATGTGAATCAAATTTCTACCTCACTTGAAAATATTCCTAAATCAGAGACACTTAAAATGTTACATGTATATAGTTAACTAAAAAACAGTGTCCCACTACAATTCACTATCACATACTTTAAGTATTAACAAAGGAGATATGTGGATTAAGAAATAATAATAATATTTAAAACTATACATATATCAGCAATCCAATAGAAGAATAAATTTTTTTTCATAATTGAGTATTAGTAAATACATGTATTTAAATAGATTTCAAACCTTTCAATAATGGACACACTTCCCAGCATTTATGAATGGCGGTACCAGTGAATTGTCCAAGAGAAAGCTCCAACAAAAATAGTGGGAACACAATAAAGATTCCACACAACACAAATGGTATCAGAAATGCACCTACAAAATGCGTTTTTCATTATTCCTTATATCTTAAAAATAAAAATAACTCAAACATACCGTAGAACAAAATTAATAAACAAACCGGACAGTGGTTTAAGTTATATGACATTTTAAATTAAATGTCTTTAGATATAGGAATCAGTGACAACAAATCTATAGAATTGAAACATTTAGTTTGTTTCGAGGAATTCCAATTCCGACTTACATGACGACTTAACAACCCGATCACATGTACTAAATTAACAGGAACCGCTACAACTTCCTGGGCACCCGAAAAACATAACGCTGTGTCAGCAATTTCTTCATCTATATCTAGAAATTGATTCTCAAGGAAAACTTTCAACAAAGCTCAATGACAAACGATATGAATCGTCAACTTTCCCTTTTTGCATAACAACATTCCATCCACTCCTGCTTATGGGATCTTCGTATCACGACTGAATCGTTACTGGCGGCAATAAAATCAAGCCTTCAAAAGTATTTCGATTGTTGTTACTTTAGAAAAGGTGTCAATCAAATGTGGATTCTCAAACATTCTAAAGAACTGATGGAAAATCTCCATTCTCAGTCATTTTCATTATGCAATAGCATTAAAACGTTTTGATTTCTCTACATTATATACTTCAATTCCACATTCACAATTTAAATCTCGTTTGGCACAGCTGATAAAACGTAGTTTCATCAAAAAGAACGGAAAACGCAGGTACAAGTATTTGGTAGTCGTTTATAAAAAGACTTACTTTGTCACCCAAGAGTCTAGCAAGAAAAACAAATTTACAGGGAGATCAAATAATAGAAATGCTCAACTTTCTAATCGACAACATATTTGTACAGTTTGGTGGACGTGTTTTTCAGCAAACAATAGGCACCCCAATAGGCACAAACTGTGCACCATTGCTTGCCGATTTGTTTCTTCATTCATATGAAGCAGACATCGTACAATCACTTCTAGACAAAAAGGATCACAAACTTGCTTTATCCTTCAATCTGAAATTTCGTTATATTGATGATGTCCTTTCACTAAACAATCCTCGATTTGGTGTCTATTTACATCTCATATATCCGAAGGAACTTGAGAAAAAGAACTCTACGGATTCTAGGAGGTCTGCTTCATATTTGTATCTATATCTCGAAATTGACACACAAGGAAGGCTTTGTACAAAACTCTATGGCAAACGTGATGACTTCAACTTTCCAATAGTTAACTTTCCCTTTTTGTGTAGCAACATTCCGTCCGCTCCAGCATATGGAGTTTACGTATCACAATTGATTCGTTATTCCAGAGCATGTGGGGAGTACAACGACTACCTTGATAGAGTTACATGGCTGACAAGCAAATTGTTAACACAGGGGTACGTTGCTCCCAGGTTATTGTTATCACTCAAGAAATTTTACGGACAACATCATGTGCTTGTATACAAATACGGGATTTCTATGTGTCAGATGAGCACAGATGTTGGTTTGACATAGAGTTTTGTAATGTCATCCTTTCCAGATTTGACCAACACTTAATCGATCTTTGGCAACGTGACGGGTGTGCTATAGCAAGCAGGAACTGCTTACTCTTCCGGAGCACCTGAGTTCACTCTCGTTTCGAGTTGAGTTCGCGTTGCTGAATGCGGTTTTGTTGTTATGTGTGTGTGTGTTTTATGTTGTTATGTGGTTTGTTTTGTTGTGATGATTTTTGTCTGCCGGTTTTGTCTTTGTCTTTACGGTTTTATGATACTGATTACCCCTTTGGTACACCTTTGCTTCTCTTGCAGTTTATGTCTGAAATTTTGCGGATGGAAAGATATACTTTTAAAAAGTCGTTTATTTTTCTCAGTTTTTTTTTAGCAAACGTTAACTTTATACGATCCATTTCAGTTGAACTATTGCATTTTGTAAATACAGAATTTCTAACTCAGCATAGGGTTTTGGTTTGTCTTTCTTTACCGTATTTGACACGCTGAATGGACTATTGGCAACGCGACGGGTGTGCTGTAACAAGCCAGAACTGCTTTCTCTTCCGGATCACCTGAGTTCACTTTTGTTTCGACTGCAGTTCGCGTTGTTGATTGATATTCAGTTATTTTGTGTTTCCATGTTTTACATATTGTCTTATTTTGTCCCGTTTTGTTGTTGCTTACTAGTTTTGTCTCTGCCCTTTCAGACATTCGACATTCGGATACCCCATTGGTACCTCTGCTTCTCTCAAATGAGCACATATGTTGGTTTGACATAGAGTTTTGTAACGTCATCCTTTCCGGATTTGACCAACATTAAATCAATCTTCGGCAACGTGACAGGTGTGTTATAGCAAACAAGAACTGCTTACTCTTCCGGGGCACCTGAGTTCACTCACGCCTTGACCGGAGTTCATGTTGCTGAATACGATTTTGTTGTTATGTGTGTACTGTTTGATGTTGTGTGATTTATTTCGTTGTGGTGTATGTTTTGGGGCTACGGTTTTCGGTACAATGATATTTGATTACCACTTTGATACACGTTTACTGCTCCATCAACATAAAAATGCATATTAAATGTAATCTGTTCCTTTTATAAACTATTTTTGATTCAAAATTGTTTATTTAAACAACATAACTTAAAATTGAGGGATTTTTATTTTTGGTAAAAAATGAAAAAAAAAAGAACTTTAGATTCTCTTAACAACCAGAAAAAACATTTGAAATGATGTTCCTATAATTTCCGATGAAGAGATCGATTTCTATGGTTTAAGAATACGGTTTTCGGACTGATGAGAAATAGGTTAGTGACAAGAAAATCCAAAGAGCCAATCACGCTTTAGCAGTAGTTGTCTGACACACGTCTAACCTTACATTTATGGCAATGCCAGGGCTTGTACAATTTTTTCCGATTGTTTTATACGACACCACTGTCTCCGTGACTCTAGACTAAGATTACAATAAAAAAAAAACATCTCATACGGTCCCATAGAACACAAATTCTTCGTATCAGCCACTGGTGGAAAGATTATTTATTGAGTTGAACGTATTGGTTTATGTTTGCATTGATTAGTGTTTGCTGATTGAACTGAAATGATAATCTTAATAACCCTATTGTGTCTTACAGCCATGTTTCGTTGTGTTGCTACTGGTCCCTAGGATTGGAATGGAAGAAGGAGGTTTGGCGCGCCTTAAAACCTGGTTTTACCCACCATTTCATTTGGAATGCCTATAACAAGTCAGGACCATTGCGATCTATACTATTCCGGTGGGTCTTCAATGTATTGTCTTTTCTCTTGGACATTGATATTGATCCTTCAAATTCGGTAATTTTGTTTTTACCTTTAACTAAATGACTTTCAATGAGAACTATTTACCCATAAGCTGAGACTAACATTTTAAACAGTGAAAATGTGTGAAAAATGAGGAATTGTCAAATTTATGGCCTGTTTAAAGTCTCAAGGCTAAACCAGTGGTGTAAATATTTTGCTTAATCTTACAGATATGTAAAGTTTGTCCATACCTTAACATATTTTAGTTATTTTTTTACAAGTTATAATAGTTGAAAAAAAGTGAAAATACCGGGCCGATTTAGGGCCATCCTGGCTCTACACCTTTACCTTTTAAGGATAATGTTTACATCAAACTTTTGACCAATGATTTTTGAGAGTATATAGATAACTACGGCCACAAACACGTGCTTTTTAGGAAATAATTGAACAAAAACTGACTTGCTGAACAAATGTTAAAAATGAGCGGTGAAAAAATTCATTAGTCTATTTGCATCAATATAAGATAAAAAGTTAAAGTATAAATGACACCAATTTTCCCCCGGAGAGCATTGTCCAGTAGGGAGAATTTAGTGTTATGTTTACCTTTGTTATTGTCCATTGACCAGTGCACCGAATGAAAAAGAAGTCAAAATGTGAAACATATCATTACTTTTTAAGGAGAATTTACCCATGCCAACTAAAACTACGTTGAAAACCAAAACTATTTGGTATTGACGAAATGTGAGTGAGGAAGTTAAAGGAAATATGGTTATGTTCAGAACTTTTCTATAAAAACGTCGAAAAAGTTTTTCTATTTTCTCCCATTTGAAAGGTCAATTTTATAAAATTCTGATTGATTGATAGGTCAAATGAAACCTAGAAGACTCGACCTGTTAAATACACATTAGTTACTGAAAATGTACAACATCTTGAAAGAAAAGCTCACCGACAACGAAAGATATCAAGATAAAGCAAGTTCAAGTTACTCATTTACCTTAATATTTAGTTAGAGGGTAACGTTTGCTTTCGCAGGTATGAAAATAGATATTGATATCAAAGACTTATGTATGCACAATCGTTGAATTTTCGACAACAAGTAATCTTCGATAACGCATAAACAAGGAGTAAATCTACATTGTTATATACTGTAAAATGTTAAGTACTTCATACCTTATTTAGAGTTACGCAACATAATAAATTCAAGTTGATTTCTATTGTCCTTCACTTCCATGGATAGTTTTTATATAATGTGTATTAATTCTTCAAAGGTGGAAAAATATAAAGGTTATTTTTGGTACTTTATTTATTTATGAATTTTATTTTTTTTTTAAATTACATACCTCCACCATTCTTTACGCAGATGTATGGAAATCTCCACAGAATACCCACGGAAACAATATATCCAACAGTCGTGAGGAGGCTTTGTAGTTTTGTGTCCCATTGTGGTCTTTTCTGATCTTTTCCAGAATTTAAGGTCAATGTTTGTCCTTCGTTGAGATTATCTAGTTCCATCTCTATAATCATTCAATTCATCAAACAACACCTCAAAGGAACAGCATTGTCATAAAGATCATAAAATTATAACAAGCATGTAGCGATAGCATGCATTTTTAGTTTTAATTTTTATTTCTGTCAAACTTACTTGCAGGGTTCGGTTATTATTAACTTTTGCAATCTATAAATACATGTTATATATGAACATATAATAAATAGTATAATAAATGTAAATTATTCATATGCTCAAAAACAACTATATTACAACATCAGGAAAACGAGACATAATAAGCTTCCATGATCAGAGACAAAATGTGCCTTTCATTTGTCTGAAAAGTACAAAAAAGCTTTAGAGAATGTGCACAACCGGTCACAACCATTAAATTATTCAACATCATCTTCACATCTTGAGCGCATCTCAAACATTATCCAAGCATATGTTTTTTTTTGTAATAAAGTACTAAAAGGGCGATCCTTTGCCATAGCCTTTACTACAGATAATATAATTATGCAATTAATGATATAAATAACAAAGATATAAATGAGTAAAATGAAAATGATAAGAAATGACGATTATCGCAAAACGTTGGTAACCAAATGAAAATTTCTATTGTATACGAGCATTGGATACACAGGTCTTCAAATGGTCTTATAGACATTTTGAGAGTTGTCGAGGGTTACACTGACAATGACACCGAAAGGTTCCCTATTTAAAGTTAAATATGCATAAATCTATATACAAGGTTTTGTAAATAATGCCAATCTCATGCCTTCAGGCAATACCAACACTAATTGGTCCAAAATTGTAGATCAGTTCAGATGAGTGCAGATGTTGGTTTGTCATAGGGTTTTGTGTTGTCTTACTTTACCGGATTTGACACGCTGAATGGACTATAGGCAACGGCAACGCGACGGGTGTGCTATAGCAAACAGGAACTGCTTACTCTTCCGGAGCACCTGAGTTTACTCTTGTTTCGACTGGTGCTCGCGTTGTTGATTGATATTCAGTTATTTTGTATTTCCATGTTTTACATGTTGTCTGTTTTTGTCCCGTTTTTGTTGGTGTTTACTGGTTTTGTCTCTGCCCTTACGGACTTTTGATATTCGGATACCCGATTCGTACCTCTGCTTCTTCCATAAGATACGATTAGACTTGCAGACTTACGAAATTCCATTAAAACTTTAAATACTTGAATGTTCATTTTTTTAGTTTTGTGTCCCATTATGGGTGGTCTTTTTACCTTTTTCAGAAATTCCACTAAAACCTTAAATACTTGGATGTTCAATTAACATAATAAATGTCGATAAGTCCATTTTGACATTAAAATTGTAGATTTACTTCAAAATAAGCAATAAAGGGAAGAAAAAGTTTCCATTGCTTATGTAAGATATCCCAGAGTTCAATTAAAAATATAAACAAGATCAAAATTAACGCCCGTTCAGTAGATGAAGTAGATGTGCCTCCGTGTCCTTTAAACGTGATCCTTTGAAAACTCCATTTATATACTTATCTCAAAACTACTTGTCATCTTGAATTGCAAGCTGCAAATACGCAGCAGAATACATTCATAGTTCTTCGATTCATTTCAAGCTGAATGGGACTGCAAACACCTAACCTCTCAAAATGGATTTAAAAAAAACGCAGCAGAGTACATTTATAGTTATAAATAAATCATTGATCGATTTCAAGCTAAATGGGACTGCAAACAACCAACCTGCAAAATATTTTAAAAAACTCAGCAGGTCAAATTTAAATAATTTTACCTGTGTTTCATTTCAAGCAAACAACCACTGGTCAATTGGGACTACAGGTTGCAAATAACCAACCAGTAAAAATAAAATCTAAAAGCAGCATTATCAATCAATGTTACATTCTAAGCTTAAAAAAGCTTGAAAACTGGATTTGCAAGTTGCAAACAATTAACTTGATTAAAAAAAAAACAACATTCATGTCAATTAGTCCTTGTTTTAAATGGAAATGGTGGGAGGGTATTTGGTGTGTGAAATGATTGTCATATCATGCCGTTGAAATTAGCGGAAAGGAAGGAGGTACTAATTGCATATGTTCATGTATATGACTTTTGTCACGTAGAAATAATATCATTCCAAAACAACCGAGCTGGGATGATATATCTCACAATGTTCAAGAAAAAAATGCAAAGATAAACCGAAAAAATCATACCAAGTGAGACGAATTTTCTTTTACATCTTATAGCCTGAGTGCTTATCAAATGGATTTATTTGTATTTCTCCATGAGCATATTTAGCATTAGTAGACCAATGATGCCCTTTTCATGTTCAATATAGCTACAAGAATACGGTTAAGTTAAATCACGATATCAGACTACAGTATATATAGCATGCAAGAACTATCTGTAGACCTTCATAAATTTTTAAAAGATTCTCTAGGAAAGACACCTTGTGTATGGCACTTAATGATGATGTAAATCTAATATTGGTTGAATCGATAACAATATATCATATAAGTAATTTTCTAAATGTTTGGTAGCATTCATTTGGATTAAGGTTAGCACATCGTAAACACAGGGTTACGTTGCTCCAATGTTGCTGTCATCACTCAAGAAATTGAACGACAGACACCATGTGTTTTAACGAAAGACATGAGACTTGGCCGACACGAATTAACAAATAAATTTCTTAAATTGTGTCGTTGAAATTTCCGATTGTTAAATTCAAAATTGCTTAAAAACCAGGTTCTTTTCCTTGTTCTTCATTTGGTTGATATCCTATGTGCTGGAGTTGGATTCTGCGTTCGAACTTTTCGGTTTTGAGTTCTTCTCGTTTAATATTTTTGGTTTTTAATCTTCCAATGTTTTGATTCAAATGTTTCTGATGAGAGGTTACTTCCTTGAATACCCACCATTTACAGCATAACCAAATTAACCATTTGATTTCCGTTTTTTTTGGTATTTGAATCTTCTATACAAATTCGTGATTTTTATCGTTCAAAATGGGCATTGATGTTGGTCTGACAGTTTGGCAATGTCATCCTTTCCTAATTAGATCAACACTAAATCGTTTTTTGAGTGACCTTGATAGTTTTAATTCTTGTTTAAATGGAGATGGCGGGAGGGTATTTGCTCAATTTTCTTATCGACATCATATTCATTCAGTTTTGGTGGACGTGTTTTTTAGCAAACAAAAAAAGTAAACACGAGCCGCTTACTCTTTCGGAGCACCTGGAGCTTTCTTGTTTCGACTTGAAATCGCGTTGTGTGTGATTTTTTCG
The DNA here is from genome assembly GCA_963971305.1 of Arcuatula senhousia. Taxonomy (NCBI): domain Eukaryota; kingdom Metazoa; phylum Mollusca; class Bivalvia; order Mytilida; family Mytilidae; genus Arcuatula; species Arcuatula senhousia. Next base: position 2,550,381 of record OZ020317.1, on the reverse strand, counting down.
TTGTTTTGTGGTTTGTTTCGTTGTGAAGATTTTTTTTGTTTACAAATTTTTCCTTTGTCCACCTTTCAGTATGAACCCATAAAAGAAATAACTGACATTTCCATTTACAATTTATATTTGATTTTCAAAATCTGATAGCTGATGTAAATTAACTGTTAGTGGCAATATTTAATGTAATGTTCGTGTTTGAAACAGGTCATATCAGTAAACTGCAATATATGCCTACTGTTTTTCCTTGTCATTAACTGATTCAGTGTATTTTAATGAAAAATAGTTCTTTTTATGAGTGTCTAGACTTTATTTAATTTCCTGTTCCAAATCACTTTAGAATTTTTAAATATTTACTTTTATTTAAAACAAGAGTTAACACCAAAGTATATCTCGCCTGCCTGCACCATTGAAATACCTGATTATTCCTCTAAAACTATCAAAGTCACTCAACCAAAAAATCGAGATCTGAAAATCTGGATGCAACTCTGCTAAGCTACCATTTGGGCGCAAGTATACCAAGTTTCATCAGCGTAAAACTTATAGTTCTTGAGATATGGAGAAGCTCATAAAACTTTAACATTGATCGCATTGTATATATATTCAGAATTGTCAAATCCACTCAATCGGACAATCAAGGTCAAGATTAAAAAATGGGGATGCAACTGTGCTAATCTACTACTGGGGTATAGGAATACCTAGTTTCATCATCGTAAGACTAATAGTTTTTTTTTAGTATGATTGATCTATGCTCTTCACATTCATACAATATTTGACATTTTTAATTTTTGTAGAGCGCCTCTGATGAGTTTTGAATAGAGGAAAAGCGTGTGAGGCGTAGCATACTTTAGTTGTCTGGAACTTTGATGTAATTTATATTTCTTGAGATATTGAGGTTCTCGCAAATTTTTAACATTACTATTATGTTTTGAAAATTGTTAAAGTACCTCAACCAAAAAATCAATGTCAAGGTCAAAAGACGGGGATGTAACTGTGCTACTACTGAAGCATATGCATACCTAGTTTCATCAATGCAGGACTTATAGTTCACTAAACTTCACTTTACACTTCTATTCCGCATGAACAATTCAATCTCGTAACGATTAACACAGCCGAATTAACGCAGCTTTTAACAAAAAGAATGGAAAACGTGGGTACAAATATCTGGTAGTTGATTACAGTAAGATTTATTTTTTCATCAATGAGTCTAAGAAAAAAAAACAAATATACAGAATACCAAATGCTCAATTTTCTTATCGACTACATATTTATTCAGTTTGATGGACGTGTTTTTCAGCAAACAATATGGATTCCAATGGGCACTAATTATGTATTTTCGCTTGCTGATTTGTTTCATCATTCATAATGGCAGACCTCTTACAATCTCTTCTAGAGCGAAAAAAATATCGCACACTAGACTTTTCTTTTAACCTCGCGTTCTGTTACGCCAAGCTTTAGCTTTAGTTTTGTATTCCAAATAACCTGGGAGGAGTTGTGTGACGAAGGAATAATGTGCCCTTAGGCTACCTATGCAGATCTGGGGTCAAAACAATTCTCGATTTGGTGACTTTTTTCATCTCATATTTCCTAAGGAACTTGCGATAAAGGACTCAACAAATTTTAGGAAGTCTGCTTCATGCTTTGATCTACATCTCGAAATGACTTTCAACAAAGCTGTGTGACAAACATGATAACTTCAATTTTTCAAATGTCAGCTTTGCCTTATTGTGTAGCACCATAAAACAAAATGTTTTATTTATAACCATTAAGACTCAAATTCATGTAGGATTCAAATAGTTCATATCGCGGGACACTTAATGGATGCCAGTTGCATAAGGTGGTTGGGTTTTCGAAACCCCTCCCGTTTCATTTATTTTCAATTTGAACACTCATGAAATAAAATACTTCATGTTTCATGTCTTACTCATAGTTGACATCTCCATTTACTGCTTATGATAAATTCCTTGGCTTGTCATATAAGTGTTAAAATTGGCCATTTCCACATGCACCTGTTTCATTAACAAAATCTAAAATTATCATATATTACAATATAGTATATATTTTTTTATTTATGAAACAAGTAACTTTTACCTTAGAAGATGCAATGTTATTACTAATTTATGTTTCTTTTTCCCTCCTTACCATATATTCTCAGGCTATTCCAAAACATGTCCTTTCTGGCTATCATCAGACACCTTCATTATAGAATTTTGTGTTATTTATTTGGCTTAACAACATTATTGCACATGTAGCTTGTCAAATACATGTACATGTATGAAGTAAACCATATTTTCAAGCAGAATTGAACTTACAAGCTTACAATTGTTCAAAATCAATATAAAGACTTTCCCTTTAGTATAAAAATAATAATGAGAAGTGAAACAAGTTAATGCAATGTTTCTCGACAATACTGAAGAGTTGAATTTACTAAATAATACTGGACCATTATTTGAATGTCTAAAAAATTCTTAAATTGTACTCGACCTGTCTGAAAGTGTACTCGACCAGCGAAAAGTTTTCTCGACCAGTTTTTTTTTCTCTTTTCACGTTCTTTCTCAATCTGTACTCGAACTGCAAGTAAGTCTGAATTTAACTTGACCAAGATTTTAGACTTACTTTCAGAAGTCATCAAGTTCTAGTAAATAAAACGAGATATTGAAGGTTAAAAACTAGGCTATAGAACACTATTATTTTAGAGTCCTATAAAAGTATACACGAGAGGGTTTAAAAAGGTAATTTTAAAAAAGAAGAACATACATGAGTTGATAACCAATATAATGAAATGAATTGCGTATTTTTTTTGTGTGTGTGAATATGGGTCAATGTTATTTGAATCAAGTAACAAAGTCTTGATTTTGAAACTCAAAATTTCATAAACATGTGGTTAACTTTTGTTTTTTCTTCGGGGAAGGTTCATTAAAACAAGAGGCTCCAAGGAGCCCGAATTGCTCACCTGGTCCTAAGGGCAAAAGGGTCTCTTCTTTATGAAGCTATCTGATAATTAAATTTGATAAAAGCTTTTTGTAGAGCTTAGAATAAGCTGACGATTAAAGCAGGTGACAGTTTTTCTCAAAAAGAGGAAAAACAAATTTTTAACCTTTTAAGGGAAATAATCTCTAAAAGAGATCATCCGGCAACTTTGTCCAACTGGAGACTTTTGTAGAGCTTAATGAGCTGAAGGTTTAAGCAAATAACAGCTTTTCTCTATCTGCATTAGTATTCATCCAAGAAGGTTAAAAATAGAAAAAAAACGCTATTTTTTTAAGACATAACCCCTATAAGTGCTAATCTGAAAACTTCGACCAAATGGAGACTCGTGTAGAGCATTTGGTTCTAAAGACCCTTTGAATTTTTCCTATATATTATAGTTGCTGAGTTAAAAGCCATTTTAAGTGATTTTACCCTGTGTTCTATTTTAGTTACAGCGGCCATGTTTTTATCAAATGATTTCAAAATGAGTCGTTTGTTGCCAACATATCAAATATCATTCCTTCAAAGTCTCAGTTGAACTTGTTCCGTGGTTTTAGAAAAAAAAGATTTTTGAAACAGACGACGACGACGGACGACGACGGACGCATATAATGAGCTCGCATGGCCTTTGGTCAGATGAGCTAATAAACTTTACAGGATTGATTACATGTCTTTAGTATAAACAAATATATATTCCATAAAGAAAGAAAAAAACCTTGCACAAGATATATATCTTTCAAATTTAGTACAGTATATATATTTCAACATATTTTGCAAAAGGATCCAGCAAAAAGTCAGATTTCTGATATTACTCTGTCTCCTTAACGCGATAAACTGAATAAAGGGTATTATAAAATTATAAAACTTGACGGATGGATCAATAATATCCAAGAGAAACATAGGTAATCTAGCAATTACGAAGCTCACTTCGTTGCGCAGTATTGTCACTAAGTGGGAATTAACTTTTCAAAATCTTAAGCGCTCATTCCAAGCAAAAAGAAGTCACAGCAAGCATCTGAAGCTTGAATCTTGCTAACTATCTCTAGGTCACCTTACCATACCTTTTAGATGAAGTGGTATTGTCAGTAAGCGGATATAGACTCAAACCATTCTGTTGTAAGTGGTTATCCATGCAGAAAATATAGGTCACAGCAAGCATCCGAAGCATGCATTCAGCTTAGCACCACTAAGTTTACCTACCATACCAATATCATTGATGTGGCACTTGTCAGGAAGAGTGTATTGATCTTAACCATTCATGGACGCCGATTGTAGACGGTTTAAGCAGATGGCAGATTTTTTCAAAGAGAGGAAAAACCCATTTTAACCTTTTAAGGGTAATAATCCCTAAAAGAGATAATCTAGGCTCTTTGTCCAACTGGAGACTTTTGTAGAGCTTAATGAAGCCGACACCGGGCGTATCACATATGCGCCTCTCACTTTCGTGAATTGAGTTCAAAAGGAATAATTATATAAGTCATTCACACACATTTCATACTGTCTTCAAACGAATGTCTTGACTAACAGAATCTTCAGATGTTTTTTCAATGTCTTCGTCTTGATCTTTTTCATTGTTACCCTGCAATGAATAACTACTGATAGATAATACGTAGAAGTTCGTCTAATGTACATACCACATATATCTCATGAAAATAAAAGATTTTTTTTTGCTTGTTTTGTCTTTTCATATAATGGACTTTACAATTTGGACTAATTCTGTATCTTGGAAACAACAATAGAATAGTGTAGTTTTGTGATAAATGTTCAAAAATATATATGCATGAGGCGAAAGGTGAAAATATATAATAATCTTAAACCCTAGGTTATCTGATAATGCTTAGTCCTGAATTGATTTTTTAACAACGGTAAATTTCTACGTTTGAGATCGAGCCTCTTATTTTTTTCTATAATAAACATTCTTACTGTCACTGATATGTAATAACCAATTTGTGTTTATAGAGGTTTGATGCTAATGAATTTACTGTGGATTCATTTATTATCGTAGGCACCAATTTTCGTGGTTTGATAACAATTGATATGTTCGTGGATTCTTAAATTCGTTGATCTGAAGTCTGCATCATAAAGATCAATGTTAAATAACCTTTTCGTTGAGCATCACATTTCGTGGGTCAATATCACCCACGAAAACCAGGAAAATTGATACCACATCAATAATAATGAAACCACAGTAACTGAAGTATTCCTTCAGATGTATGAAATCAACTACTGTCTGTAAAGGCTAGTCTGGAGAATGGAAAAATCAAAAATATTTTTTCCTGAAATAAGTTAGCTTTAATTTGTTTAGATAATCTTATTAAAAAGACGTAGTTAAAAAAATATAACAACTTAACAGAAAGTTCAATACATTTCCAAAAATTCAGATATTTGCAAGCCTAAGGGATTTCCCATTGTAAAAAAATGGCGGTAACAATTGTCAAATTTCTATTGTGACGTCATATGACGTCAAACTGCACTCCCAGATGTAAACAAAAACAAATTGATCACAAAATATATCTGTGATCTGTATGATACTCCAAAATGTACAAAAAAGTGATATTTGACTATTTGGCATTTACAATGGAAAAACTAGGGGGCAAGTGATTTTGATTCATTTATCTTAGAGGTAAGCCATTTCTTTACTCTTTTCTGTGAATTTAGTAACGTTTTCTTGCAAAGATAAAAATGGCAAACATTTCAAAGGTTCTCGTAACAACATGAAGAAAAAAAATTAAGAACTTCTGTTCTCCAGACTACCCTTTACAGACAGTAATCGGATTTTGAAAAAAAATCTATACAGACGCTATCATACATTTTCACGGCAGTTTCTTTCCTTCAAAGGACCAACTTTGACTTTTTCCTCCCTGTTTAAACAGTTTAAACATTGATTATAGCAGCCTTCACACAGGTTACTGCTGGCTGTATTTGATTGTATCCCTTGACTATTCTTCTGTGTCGCTCGTTTGGTATTATTCAGTGCTACATACAAAGAAACTCCTACAGCAACAGTACCCATTATTGAAAACGTGGAAACCATTATTATCATAGCTAGAAAAATATAACGAAATATTTGATATTTAATACTACATGACCCAACAAGTATCTAATTGTCTAATATTTAATTTTACATGACCCAACAAGTATCTAATTGTCTAATATTTAATTTTACATGACCCAACAAGTATCTAATTGTCTAATATTGAATTTTACATGACCCAACAAGTATCTAGTTGTCTAATATTTAATTTTACATGACCAAACGAGTATCTAATTGTTAATTAAATAGCATTGTAAGTTATAAATGCTCCGATCTACAGTGGTGTTTCTGCTTTATTAATAATAACCATTTCATCACTGACAAATCATTAAAACAAGGTAATTGCTTCCACAACATAGTAAAATCTTTTTTTTTTAATTATTCAACAAGTATCGATCTCTTATTGAAAAAAATATTTGTACAAGTCGTTTTCTGATAGTGAAAGGAATATTTTATCCAGAATTTATGGTAATGATTTTTATAAAGCTCATAAGTTTAAAAAACAATCCATTGGGAATGAAACAAGAGGCTCCCAGGAGCCTGAATCGCTCACCTGGTCTTAATGTCAATCCTTTAAAGACTTTTGTATAGCTAAATGAGCTGAATGTTTAAGCAATAAAAAGCTTTTCTCTATCTGCAATAGTTTTCATTCCAAAGCAAAAAATACTATTTTTCACCTTTAAAGGGCCATAACCCCTTAAAGGGGTCATCTGACAACTTCAACCCTAAAAAGGACTTTTGTAGAGCTAATTAAGCTGAACATTTAAGCAAGCAACATCTTTTCTCTATCTGCAAAAGTTTTCTTTCTTTAGGCCAAAAACACTATTTTTTGCCTTTAAGGGGCCGTAACCACTATAAGGGGTCATCTGGCAACTTTGACCCTATGGAAACTTTTGTAGAGCTAAATGAGCTGAACATTTAAGCAAGCAACAGCTTTTCTCTATCTGCAAAAGTTTTCATTCCATAGTCAAAAAACACTAGTTTTTGCCTTTAAGGGGCTGTAACCCCTAAAGGGGGTCATCTGACAACTTCGACCATATGGAGACTTGTGTAGAGCTAAATGAGCTGAACATTTAAGCAAGCAACAGCTTTTCTCTATCTGCAATAGTTTTCATTCTATAGGCCAAAAACACTATTTTTTGCCTTTAAGGGGCTGTAACCCCTATAAGGGGTCATCTGACAACTTCGACCCTATGGAGGCTTGTGTAGATCTAAACGAGCTGAACATTTAAGCAAGCAACAGCTTTTCTCTATCTGCAATAGTTTTCATTCTATAGGCCAAAAACTCTATATTTTGCCTTTATGGGGCCATAACCCCTATAAGGGGTCATCTGACAACTTTGACCTTATGGAAACTTTTATAGAGCTAAATGAACTGAACATTTAAGCAAGCAACAGCTTCTCTCTATCTGCAATAGTTTTCATTCCATAGGCCAAAAACATGAAAAAATGCTATTTTTCACCTTTAAGGGGCCGTAACTCCCATAAGGGGTCATCTGACAACTTCGACTCAATGAAGACTTTTGTAGAGCTTTTGATGCTGAAGCAGTAGCGTGGCATCAGATTTCATCTATCTCTTATACTTTTTGATTTACAAGCCAAAAACAGTAGTCTGACCCCCCTGGTCTATTTTTAGCAACGGCGGCCATGTTTTTTGACGAATCAAAAATCCCCACATCAGTTCTGTGGGGGATACCCTAAAGTACCACCAGACCAAATTTGGTTTGAATCTGTGCAGCCGTTTCAGAGGAGAAGAGGTTTGAAGAAAAGTTAATGACGACGGACGACGACGACGACGACGACGGACGACGACGACGGACGCCAAGTGATGGCAATAGCTCGCATGGCCTTTGGCCAGGTGAGCTAAAAATGGATTCAAAATTTATTACGCAAAGGATATAAATTGAATATTTTGGTTAAATCTTTTAATTTAGTGGGTTTTTTTTGGCAAAAATAATGGTTACTTGATACTTACTTTAAAACTTCAATAAGCTTTTTTACTAATTGTCATTTTTAAGCATAATTTTACGTGGCGACGAATGGGACTCTTGTTGTTTAGTACAAAATTCAATTATGTCACAACGAAACCAATCTTATCTTACAAAACTATGTGATACAGATTTGCTTATGAGAACTTCAATTTTGTGCTGACAAAATTCATTCAAAAGTGTGTCGCCCAATATTTAAATCAATTGTGCTACAAAAATGAACTTTGTCATGACAAAATGAACTTTTGACCACCGAAAGATAATTATATAAGACAAAATTTAAATTTGTATTATGCTACAAATTTTGTTAGCTGAACTCATTGTTTTTGAACAAAACTCACTTTTGTCCGTACAAAATAGAATTTTGTCGACTAAAATACAATAGTCCCATTCGGCGCCCTGTATATCATGTATACAGCGACCAAACATGTCGGTTTTGTGTGATGACACTCAACCAAATCATTAATGTTTGAAATGTTGTGTCGCATTTAAGATCGATATGTTTTTTTTTTACATCAGTCGATTGATGGTTCTCAGCTAGCTATCAGCATTTATATAGAATATAACATGGTAACTGTCTTTAATAAGCATTTACTGGGAGGGTGAAAATTCAAATAAGACTTACATACACAATAAAGGTAAACCACTATTACGAAATAAATTCGTTATTAGTGTTTTCAATTATGAATATGCGAAAATGTTTAAATGAAAGAAGCAGAGGTGCCAATTTGGCATCCGAATGTCAAATGTCCGAAAGGGCAGAGACAAAACCAGTAAACAACAGCAAGAACGGGACAAAAACAGACAACATGTAAAACATTGAAACACAAAATAACTGAATGTCAATCAATAACGCGACCTCCAGTCGAAACAAGAGTGAACTCAGGTGCTCCGGAAGCGTAACCAGTTCCTGCTTGCTGTAGCACATCCGTTGCTATGCCAATAGTCAATTCAGCGTGTCAAATCTGGTAAAGAACGACAAAACAAAACCTTATGACAAACCAACATCTGCACTCATCTGAGAGATCGAAATCCCATATTTGTCTACTAGTGCATGATGTCTTCCGTAAAATTTCTTGAGTGAAGACAGCAACCGAGGAGCAACATAACCCCGTGTCAGCAATTTTTACGTCAGACGTGTATATTCATAATATGATTTGTATCTATCCCGATTATACTTTTTTCTATTTCATTCAAAATTTTACCTAACAAGAAAGCGAATTCCCGTCTTAGCTTATCTATTATAACCTTAATAGTGTATCTACCTGTATTGCTTCCTGGTGTTTCTTCTGCTGGTAAGGCAGTGATCCCTAAAAACAATGTAAAACTTTGTAAATCAAAATTGTTATTATTATAATCAACAAACAGGAGACTGTCAACTCGAGAAATTTTACAACCATTCCAGTCCCCTGACAATACTTTTATAAAAATGTGTGTTAGTGATTGCAATTGCTGATTTTATTCTATTCATGTTGCCTTTTTGCCTCATTTGACCTAAATTTAAGGTACCTGATTTCCTTTTTTCGGTTTCTTCGTCTTGTGGTAAGGTAATGAAATCTGTAAATAGTGTTAAATTACAACTGAAAACAATGTGAACTAATTTCGATGTGATCAAAATGAGAAATTTAACTTGTCCGCAAAAGATGAAACAAAAAGAAAAAAAGTTCAAAATGATTGTGGAAGCGATTGTAGACCTCCAAGTCGAAAATAAGCAATGTATACAAAATGTAAAAAAAATCATTATTAAAAGTCTTTCGTGTTTGATTTTTTAGATTTAGTTCCACAAAATATCACTGCCTTTCTATGTCGTCATTTTTGACAGTCTTACATTCAAACTCATATCTTTATTTAACTTAATGTCTGATATCACAGGAACAATCGCAACATTTGTTATTAAACATATGTTTTGTTAAATGGTTACCTTACGTTTGATGTCCAAAAAATAACATATAATTTGAAAACAATTTGTTTAACATAAAATTAACATATATTAACCTACATATATTTAACATATGGTAACTAACTCATTGACATTCAACATTTGTGTTAAGCATTGACAACTCATTCAACATTTTTAATTAGAGATATTTTCCAGAAATTAAGTAAGTTTGTCTTATTAAAACGTAAAACATTTTATTGGTAAACATATGTTTTGTTAAATGGTTACCTTACGTTTGGTGTTAAAAAAAATATATTATATTATTTGAAAACATATGTTTCACATTAGACAAACATATGTTTAACCTACATACATGTATTTAAAATATGATAACAAACTCATTGACATTCAACATTTGTGTGACATGTGAAGCATTAAAAACTCATTCAAAACTAATAATTTGAGATATTTTCCAGAAAAAGTATGTTTGGCATATTAAAACGTAAAACATTTGTTAAATAAATGTTTACCATATAGGCACCAAACATTTAAAAATATATGTTACGCGTAATGATAACGTTATAGATTTTCAACCATATATTGCAATTAATTCTGTATAAACAAGAACTCTGGCTCATTTTGACTTGTAAACTCTTACATCAAGGTTCTGAGCCATGAAGAAAGTTTGCAACAAGAGATTCTTTTTTAAGACAGATTAAACTTAATATACAAGACTACTTGCCGCTTGATTGTGGACTGTGTCGCATACATTTTCGAGTAAACAATAGTTAAAAAAATAGATCTTATAAAAGGGAGCCAGGAACCGTCAGAGATTTTATATTAAATTCTTCATATTATGTTTTTAAAATTGCGAAAATGATATGTCTTTAAGAGACCACTGCTCACTGCCTGATCCAAGTACTAAAGTCAATATACTTTCTACAGGACAAATATCCAAAGATGGAAAGAATCATGTATTTTGCAAAAATGTCTTTCAAATAAAAAAAAAGATTCTAGATTTAGATAGTTTTTCCCTGTTTACCTAGCCGTCAGCCATGTTAATAGAGTTTGTAACATAGTATATTGATTGTCATATTGATGTTCGATCACAATACATTCATATATGTAAAAATTGATATTAATCAATCTTCCCCTATTTACTGATCCATAAGACGCCACATTATGGCATATACCTACTTGTAGATTTTAGTAACCTACCTTCATTTTCACAATTAACGAAAAGACTAGAATCGATATCATAAATTGACAGATGATCACTTCCATTCAGGTACAAACAATTAGCCGTAACGTTCCCGCCAAAATCATCATTCAATCTGTGTGCTAAGTTGTAGAGACCTTTTATACTACAGTCACAGGTCAATGGGTTTGGTGCATAGGTTCTTGTTAAAAGTTTAAAAAAAGAAAAGTTTATGATTCTATTTAGAAACTTTTTTCAAGAAACGAATCTACTATGTTTAAAGAAACGAAAAAATGTTGTCTCGTGTATTGGGAAGAGTATGGTATGTTTTTTTTTCATTCATCTTTAAATTCTCTTTTTAAATAAGCAGAGGCACCAAAGGGGCATTCTAGTGTCAAAAGTCCGAAAAGGCAACGACAAAACCGGTAAACATGAACAAGAACAGCACAAGTAAACATAAAACATAAAAACAACCGAACAGAAATCAACAACGCGAACTCAAGTCGTAACAAGAGTGAACTCGGGTGCACCGGAAGAGTAAGCGATTCCTGCCTGCTATAGCACACCCACCGCCGCACCGGGGTGCAGTTTCATAAAGCAATCGCTAATTGACGTACTCGTTGTCCCTTGCAATTGTTATGGAATTACGAGAACGTTTAGCTAACGATCAGTTTTTAAAACAGCACAAATGTTTCATTTCGTTTGTTTTGTTCTTGTTTTTGTTCTTTTGTTCAATTGTTTTAATTAGTGTTTGACTGGTCTGCTGTACTGAGATGATCACCTCAATATCCCTATTGTGTCTCACCACTATGTTGTGTTCTATGGTCATTACCGGATCCTAAGATCGCAATGGAAGAGGGAGGTTTGGCGCCATAAAACCTGGTTTAACCCACCATTTCGTTTGAAATGCCTGTACCAAGTCAGGACCATTACGATCCACCAATTCTCCGGTATGACTGATTCGTTTTTGTCATTTTCTCTGGACTATGAGATTGATCATTCAAGTTCGGTAGTTTTGTTATTACCTTTATTCTCGCATTGCACATTGTTGATATCCTCTGTGCTGTAGCCGGTTTCTCCCTACAGACATTTTTCTGGTTTACATCCGTTTTTCTATTTGCATCCTGAGTTACACTTCCTCCATATCTCATTTTATATTGTTATTTTTATCTTAAAACACACAAAAAATGATTCATTGTTGTCTTATAATGCATATCAAATTAACTTCCCATTGACATATGTGATACTTTTGTTATAAATATTTAAATGTTTGTAATAAAATATCTTAATTTTATACATACAGCTGCAATATTTGTTGGTTTTCCCGGAAAATACTTTCTTTAAATTCGTATAGTTCATTATTACCTAAATGTCTGAAAGAAATATAACACAAAAATCATTTTTTTAATGCTTATGACCCCTCTTCAAAAAAAATATGTTTCTTAGCGGTTTGCAGATTAAAACTTCTTCATTAAAGTTTAAGTTGCTCAGTTTCGGTTAGTGACTAGTAACAAAAACACTATAATATCAGAAAGAGTACTAGAATATTGTTTTTTAAACTCATATCATTGTGAGGACGTCGGGCTCGTAGTAAGCATTTGAGCCCGATTTGGCACTAATATGTTTGTTTTTCTGATTCATCAAAGTCATTTACTTTTGATTCTAATTCAAATCGAAAAAATAATCACTGATCTTAATCAATGGTTCGTCTAATATAAGATACAAAATAACAACGTGTGTGCCAATTAAACTCCTAATGCTGTAAATGGCCAAGCATGTTAGGAAAGTTGAAAACAAAAATTGTCAAAACGGATATAATCTACAAAGACAATATTGATTAAGTTTTCGATACTATATTTGTTCCTTTGAATACTTTAGCTTATACTATTAATCTAATCTATTGACCGGGCTGGTCACGGGTCAATTATTTCGGACTTCTTCATTTAAATCCTATAGCTATAAGATTAAGAAAATTAAGTTCCGCCAACCTTGTAAATGAAATAGAGTAATACTATTCTGATAAAATTAAGATACTACTTACAATGAGTCGATAACAGAAATCGGCACAAAGACATTATCCGGAAGGAAAGTCAGCTTGTTATTTTGAAAACTTCTGTAAATACAAACAAATTTTCTACAAGATTTTAACAAAAGCTACGAAACAGGCTCAACAATTCATATGTTATAAGCAGACCTAAGATATAATTTTGTCATAAAACATTTACACTGAAGACACGATGCTTAAATATGAGTCTAGACAAAGTTCCAGTACCATAACATTATCTGGTATACACGCACCAGTAGAAGGAGATTAATAAGTATGTTTTACTTGTGTTCAATCCAAGTTGTTTGTATATGTATTTAAATGTCCAAGAAAAGAATTAGCGTTGTAGCCAAGTTGTCACACCTAACATAAAAACCTCAATCGCAATAGCAAAATCCAACAAATAAATATAGAAAATATGATAACATAGTTCAACACCCCCTTGCAAAGAGGGTTCAAAGTGTCTAAGTGATTGTGACCTTCAAAGTTTTACTTTTGACCTCGACATCAATAGACATCTGTCAAACGTGACATTACAATCGTCAAGACGTGATCATTTCTTACAATTGTGCCAAGGCGTCAGTGACATTTTACTACATACTTAATTTACCGAGTTCTTAAGAGTCAGTATCTAAAGATATTCAGTATGTTTTCCTTGTAGTCAATCAAGTAAAATTAAGAGCATGTCCTATAAAATCAAAAGTCAATACATTGAACACCACTAGGTCGGCCTTGAAATGTTTAAATTTGTACTTAAATCAAACTTGGACTCTTAATAATCATCGTTTATTGATATTTTTGATATAATTACAAAGGGCATTATTAAATATTAAAAGACTAACGCATACTAGTAAATGACAAAGAAAATAAAACAAAAGTAAAAAATGAGCCAAAACATGCAAATACATAAATAGAACAACAAATATACACATACCATCACGCTCTCAAACAACAAACAACGGGAATACAATAGTATCACACACAAACACATCTGATCTTTTCTTACATTTCCTTTAGCTGAGTGTTGGTTTCAAACAGCCCTGACGGAATAGTCGTTAGTTCATTATTGTCCATAAATCTTTGGAAAAAAAACAGCACAGTAACACACATAGTAATTTAAGTTTGTGTTGATTAAAATAAAATTCATGATTGTTCATTGATCGCAAAAATGGGTATGGTGCATGGTTATACAAATATATATATACGTTTTAATGCATACTGACCTGTTTAGTTTGGCATTCGTTTTCATCATTTTTTGCCTTAAGATTCATCAGGACAGTTTGATTTTTCTAAAGAAAATCTTAGTATATGTACAGCTCAAACGGCATATTATCAGGTAAAATAAAGTAAAGCAGGACCAAGATACTGAAACACCTTATTATATCCACACATCAATTTGGTCGAAGATAGCACAGTTTTGTCAGTACATTTTTTGCGTTCAAATTGTATTTTGAATAAGGACAAAATATCACTATTGTACTTCTCAACTGATCATGACATGTTAGTTAAGTACAACACTTTTGGTTAAATTATAATTAAATGCCCCATGATTTTTTAGGCCACGTGCAAGGGCGTTGGTGATATTAACGTAAAACCTTTTTTTTCTCAAAAAACGGAAAAAAGCAGAACATAAAAATTATGGACTTAGTCATAAACATATTAATAAGAAATGAATCTATGTCCTGCTACGGTTTATTTTTGAATTTTATTTGCAGTCTCTGCTGTACATATACTGAAAAAACTATCTATATTTAAGTCAAATGCAACAGTTGAAAAGTGTATATTCCCTTGTTAATGTATAGGTCCGTTCTAAATGTGTACATTACAAAGTACTGTAAGGTTCATGTGTACGTTTTCCTCAAATGGCTTAAACATAGATCGATTTTTAGGATGTGTAGAGCAAAAACTGCATTTAAATATCATAAATAAACCGTAGCAGGACCTAGATATATAAATGTCTCATCTATTTTGGAGTAAACGTATACATAAACCTTAATAAATGTAATGTCCATTGTCATTTGATATCGTTTATCTGTCAGGGTCATGTATTAACCTGATAATGCAATCGATATTTAAATCATTTAAAATATAAAATTGTGTCTAAAACAATGGATAACTTTGGTGCAGGAAATGGAAATATGACCATTTTCATATTCGTGAAATCATCCGCTTCAAGTGCTAAATTCAAAACAAAAACATAAGCATCTATCGTTTTTTCTCAATCTTCGGCTATTGATTTAAACTTGCAAATTGTAAATGATCATGCTTGCAGAAAAGATGGCCATAGACAGCATTGGAACAACGCCTCTTCCTATTTAAAACATTCCTATGCGCACCTTCCAAGCCACTCTTTTGATTAATTGACCAGTCATCCATGTGGACATTGCAGGTCAAAGCATCTAAAGCATACATTGCGCTAAGAATCACTAGGTCACCTCTATACCAATATGGCTGATTGTCTGTAAGCGGGAATGCACTTTTTTCTTCTGTAAGTAGTCATCTTTCCGGAAAATATAGGTCAAAGTTATTGTCCGAAGCATGCATTATGCTAAACCTCATTAAATCTACCGACCATATCAATATGGTTGATGCGGTTCTTGTCTGTAAGTAGGAATGGACGTTTACCATTCTTCTGTAAGGGGTCATTATGCGGAATTTATAGGACCAAGCTAGCATTCAAAACATACATTGTGCTAAGCATTTCTAGATATAATTCATATTCCTCTTTATTTCCATATTTTCATGGTTGATGAGGCACTTGTCAGTAATTTCGTATGACACCAATGTTTAAAGTATCACATTAACCTCTTCATTTACGAGAGGTGATCTAGAAATTATCAAGTACGATTAACTTACAAATGACGAAGAGCAGGTAACGTTCGGAAGATTTTTTCTGGGAGCGATTGTATTTTGTTGAATTCAAGATGTCTGAAAAACAAAACATGTCAAAAAAGTGCCAAACACTACAAATATATATGTTGTCACGAAGGTAAACAAATAATATATCAACATGGTCGAATAATTTTGAGAATATGCTTAGGGAAATTTGGTAATAAGTATATATTCCAAACGTTCTTTTTATACATTTTGGTCTAAATGACGAAAAAATTGGGGACAAAAAGGTGATTTTGATAGACAATATGCATTTTACATTATTTTTTTAAAAGTTCACAGTGTGTACACGTTATTACAAATGATCAAAATTAAAGTTTACAAGAAAGGTTCAGCCATAAAATGTTGTCGCTTCTGTAGTGAGTATCGTCTATTCACGATTCATTAGAAACGTTTTAGCACAAAAATAGAACCCCTCCCTAAAAGAAAAAACGGTAAATACAATCCCCAGAAATGCAAATATGGAACCCAAATAATGACAGATATCATTACGAAAAGATTACTGTGAATAAAGGTAATAACAAAACTACCGAACTTGAATGATCAATCTCATAGTCCAGAGAAAATGACAAAAACGAATCAGTCATACCTGAGAATTGGTGGATCGCAATGGTCCTGACTTGGTACAGGCATTTCAAACGAAATGAACAAGTCTTATTCGACTGCAAGGATTCACGTCTCAACATGTTAAAAGAACTGAATACGTTGACCAGTCGAAACACAAAATCCGTTAGATGAGTATTTAAGTGTTTCAGACGTTTTCAAGTAATAGTGTTAAGATATCTTAAAATTACAAATACCAAAATGCGGGTATAAACGGTAAATTTGGATATGCTATATATCGATATTTCAAGGAGTAACATCTCATCAGTAGCATTTAAATCAAAACATTGGAAGGTCAAATCCAAACTGTTGAAAACGAAAAGTACTCAAAACCAAAACGCTCAAACAAAGAAGACAAATCCAGCACCGAGGATATCGACCATGTGCATTACAAGGAAAGAAACCTGGTGATTTAAACAATTTAGAATTTAAAAATCGGAAATTTCAGCAACAAAAATATTAGAAATTATATGGTAAATCGTGTCAGACAAGTCTTAACCTTGTTATAAAGCAAACCTTACAAGGTGTGTATCCTGAACAAGCCATTGAAGGTGTCTTCGTTGATTTCAGCTACTTGACATTCTTTGAAGCTTCTGGTAATTTCAGGTAAAAAATATATCATGAAAAAAAACGTGTTAAGTTCTTTCCCCAAGTGTATGTAAAAT
The DNA here is from genome assembly GCA_963971305.1 of Arcuatula senhousia. Taxonomy (NCBI): domain Eukaryota; kingdom Metazoa; phylum Mollusca; class Bivalvia; order Mytilida; family Mytilidae; genus Arcuatula; species Arcuatula senhousia. Next base: position 2,533,120 of record OZ020317.1, on the reverse strand, counting down.
TAAGATGAGTACACAACAATAACAGTGTTATTGTAGAAAAGTGAGCATAATATGTCATAAACATGTAACAGATTATAAATGTTTTTCAATCGGACTCCTAAGTTTTCAAACAATATCGTTAATGGCAGAATTTTTAAATCATTTAAATGTTAAGTAAGTGACTTTTCTGGTTCTTTGTTTTGTTTTGGTTTACACAATTTTGCATATAGTGTTGTATTGATTTGTAAAATTTTTGTTTTAACTTATCATGTTGAAGTTAGATGTTCGTTTGTCAGAGAGCTTTGTTTTATCTTCCCTTACCGGATTCGACACACTTAATTTGAAATAGGCATTGCGACGGGTGTGCTATAGTTTGCAGTAACCGCTTACTCTCCCGGAGCACTTTTTACGGCTTGAGATCACATTGTTGATTTCTGTTCGGGTTATTTTGTGGATTTTTTTTTGTTTAATTTGTATTTCCTTTTCCTGGTTTTGTTCGTGTTGACTGGTTTTGTCTATGACATTTTGGACTTTTGACACTACGTAGAATGTCCCATGTGTGCCTCTTTGCTTCTTAGAAAGCCTGTTTGTAAAAACTAATCCCCTTTAAATTCAATATATTTGCGCATGTGTCTCATGCTGATGAAGTAAAGCCCTTTTTTTTAAATTTCTTACACAAACTCTATCTTTGGGTCTGTACTCGGCGGAATACCAGGTAGCGATGGCAACGGGTTTCCATCAAAAATGCTGGGGAAAAAAATAAAGCTGCTTGCTAATTAAAAACTTATGCCGATACAAATGATAATTTTTCATTTTTAACACCAATTATATCGCTGACCGGCCTTTATGAAGCGACCATTTGTTCATGGGATGGACTACGGTAGTTTTATTTTCGTCCTGCCTTTTTATCTTAATTTTGTTATTTAGAACAAAAATGAGTTTTCAATGATGGCGAAGTAGAATTCGGTGTCAAAAATCGTTCGTTTGGGAGACATCTTGGTATCCCCAACACACAGTCAACTTTTGTCTTAATTTTGTTATTTAGAAAAAAAATGTGTTGATGTTGATAATACATGTACAACTTTATGATTTATTTCGTTGAACATACCCTAATGTAAATTTGTATAACTTTTGATGATAACTTTATGGTAGAATAAAACGAACTTCAACCTCATTCCAGAGTATAACAACCCATTTTACCATGACAAATCAATTATGAGGTTGAGACATGTACACTAGTATGATAATTTTTGTTTGGTCATATATGCATAAAATTTCCTGACTCTCTTCAGATTTCCAGTTTTTACTAAAGCTAGTTCTACCATGTGTTTTATAATTGAAAGATAATCAGATACTTACAAGATCTTGACTATGGCGTCTACCATCATTAACAAGAATATGTTCATCATCTCTACTATATTCAACTGGTTACCAGTAAAATCACTAGAAATATACAAGAATATGTTCAGCAACTTGAAATGTACAACAATATGTTCATCAACTCTACTACTCTAACTGGTAACCAGTAAAATCACTCAAAATATACAACAATATTTTTTATCAACTCTACAATAGTTAACTGGTTACCAGTCAAATCACTAGAAATATACAACAATATGTTTATCAATTCAACTATACATAACTGGTTACCAGTAAAATCACTAGAAATATAGAACATGATGTTAATCCACTAAAGATTAATTAGCATGTTACCCCAAAAATCACTAGAAAATATAATGCACTATTATTACTCTTTTTATTGACCGGGTTGGTCCCGGGGCAATTATTTCGGACTTCTTCATTTAAAGCCTATCTAAAAGACCGAGAAAATTAAGCTCCGCCCGCCCAACCTTGTGAATAAAATTTAGTAATAGTAGTGACCTTGTTTTCTATCATTATACTAGTATTTAACTTAATATTGATAAACTCTAGTATGCTTAGATGGTATGAAGTAAATTTACTTCAGATTAAAGTGAAATATTAATTATGAATATAAAGACCTACAAAGTCATCAAACGTACAAGATGGAGACAAAATATGTATATGCAATTAAAACATGGCAACTATGACTGATTTTAAAGTATCTTAAAATTAACATGGTCATCGGTATGGATAATGTTTTCGAATCTTAAATGCCCGAACCTTTTCACGGACGTTTAATTTTAGTATGGCCTATATATCAAGAAAAAATAACTAAGAAAAAATACAAATTACTAAGAGTAAACATGTAAAATTAATAGAAGAAGCAAAATGTAGATACTGTTGATTGATTGATTGCAACTGTCATATATCCTAAGGCAAAACATAATTGTTAAATATAAAATCATACAGTAAAATACTTTACATTTTAAAACAAAACTCAAAATATACAACCATAAACACATATAACAACCAAACACCAATCAGTAACCAAATTAAGTCGAAAAAGAGAGATATCAGCCCTTCCAGAAGTGTAAGAATGTCCTGCTTGCTATAGCGCACCCGTCAATTTATAAAACAAAAAGATATTACCAAAATAATCTGAAACGGGATATAAGCATACCATTTCTAAGTTAGAAACCTATTTTGATTAAGAATTTGGATATTGGTAACACTACTACTTACTAGACATGTCTGTCATAAGGAAGGCCGATAGGTATCTTGGTTAAGCTTTTAAAACTGCAGTTAACCACTAAGTTTGTTGTTGAATCCAAAATAATTTCTGAACAAACACAAGTTTCGAATGTATCACATTTTCGTCCGTAGACCAGTATCAGTTGAAGACTTGATACGACACAAAACAATATTGTCAAAAATACCAAAGTCATGTTTAGAGATGTTAATTTTGTTTTCTTCAGTCGTTTTGGAAGCTTGTCCTAACAGTATTTTTAAGATAATGTCTTGATCGATATGACTCTATTGTGTTATCTCATTTTGATATCTTTTTGATATTATTCTGTTCGGTTTCTTTTTCATTTTTTATCTTATTATAGAGGTCGGGTATCCGATAAATTTTCAGCCAATAAAAGATAACGACAGATCATTTCAGATATCGAAAATACATCTTTAAAAATGCAGTAAGAAAAGCAAGCTAATTCACTACATGTATCTATCAGTAAGGGTATCAGATATTGAGATCAATTTATAAATAAATGTAAATTATTGATAAGCAAATACCAGTAAAAAGTTAAAACCAAGCTTACCAACTAGGATGTCATAAAAATGATACTTTTAGAACTACTAAAAACAGCAATGGTATCAATAATGAATAACTTGGAGATAAAATAAGATCATTGGAAACATGTCAAGGTTATCAGGACAAGGGTCACATATTAGTATGCAGCTTAATGATACCAAAATAATGTACAAGTACAACAAAAACATCGTTTCTTGATCGGTCAAAACGTACTTAAAGTCTTAATTATACTGAACATGTTACTTGTTAAATTGTGTAAGGAGTTCGGGTTATTTTTCACTACTTAATTTCAAGGTCGATCCAGAAGCCTTGAGTTTTGGGGATATGATCTTAGTTGATTGAATGTAAAGAAAATAAACCGAATGCTTATTTTTCTTTATTTACTAAATTACTGGATACGTTATGTGTTCAAATAAATAGGTTTCGTTCGTTAAAATAGTAAAGTGTTCCAATAATGATGTCAGGTTTGGAATTCATCTTGAAAATTAGTTGTACGGGTGAATAAAGGTTTAACTTATCGTTGAAGTGACAAAAGTATCAGTTGCATTACAATGTATTGTACATATATCTATAGCGGCAGTTCTTAGGGTTCTACGTATTGTTAAATTCATACAGAATGTCTACACATTGTCTGAATAACTTTCTTTGTCCTGAGTGGCGTGTTTGTGAATCTTTTTTTCAAAATTTTCTGGATCAGACCATGTCAGATCTAGAGGTAATTAAATGGCTATATGACAAGCAGCAATACCTATTCATATTCTTCATATAGAAGGCTGTATTTCATCTTAGAAAAGTTATTATTATAGCTTCCGATAATCTACTTATAATTTAAAACCTCGAAGAAATCCAGGTTTCTTTTCGTGTATTGCAAATGTTCAATATCATCGTTACTAGATCATGTAGATATGGCTTCCCTGTTTGAATAGTTAGTTTGGGTTAGAGTATTCTTTTGTCAATACTTTGGTTTTTGGTCAATCTAAAGTTTTGATTTTAATGCTTTCGATTACTCTTTGAAATGCATGCATATAAAGAATTACCCAATTTACCTTCTTTTATATTGCATTGACACTGTTTATATTATATCTGTTGGTTAATGGGGTTGTCCATACATCGATTGTGTGCGTGATCGTATGATTTTTATATGCAAAGCTGAAACGACATATTATGAGGTCAAATAGAGTATAGTTGGACCTAGATATGGACACACCTTATCATATCCACACATTAATTTTGTTGAAGATAGCACAGTTTTGTCGGTGTAGTTTTATTTGCGTTCAAATTGTATTTTGAATAAGAACAAAATATCCCTATTGTACATCTCAAATGAAATGTTGGTGAACACTTTTTGTTGAATTATAATTAAATGATTTTGTAGGCCACGTGCAAGGATTTTAGTGATATAAACCTAAAATCGGCTTTTCTCAAAGACGGGGAAAGCAGAACTTAAAAATAATAAACTTTTCATAAAAATATTAATAAAAAAAGATGAGACATTAAAATATCTAGGTCCTGCTACGGTTTATTTTTGAATTTTATATGCAGTCTTTGCTGTACACATACTAATAAATCAAAGTAAGGGCGATAAGGCCTGTTTTTATCCTTAAATTTTACCCAATTCTCAACCTTTGAATATTGTTTTCAAATGCTGATAAAATATTTATTAAATAATCCCAAAATGAGAAATCAAACTTACCTTTTTATTTTTTTTAACGATTGTTTTGGTTAAAAATATAAAGAAAATGACTTCTTTTATTTAGAAAATTGCTTATTTGCGTAAATTTTCAGCATTTTAAAGATACATTTTAGACTAGAAAAGTATATCCGCACACGGGAAAAAAACTAAATATTTTTTTACAGATGATAAATATGGCTTATAAAAACCTTCTCTAAAATATGAACTTGTTTCTCGTGTGCGGACGATATTTTCTAGTCCAAAATGTACCATGAAAACGACCTGAATTTCAAATATTTTTCCATTTTTGCTAAAATCACTAGAATTATGACGTCGCTATGACGCTTCAATATTACATTTTAGAAATCATGAACATGTTTTCCTTTTAGGACTACTATGGTGTAACCAGATATGGACACTTTTGCATAAACTTCATATTCACAGGCATAATAAGAACCTTATCGCCCCTATTCCTTTAAGCAATTTGAGGTAAACGTACACATGAACCTTTACTTATGATAACCCGAATGTTAGATGTCAATTTATGATTGCAATAGATAATTTCTGACAATCATTTCTCAAAATTGAGAAAACATGTTGTCTTCTGCTACACTACGTGATCACATGTTCTGAATCTACACATTTGTAAGTGAGGTCTTCCTCATTACACTGCCACGATCACCTACATTTTTATTCTATGACATTTATATATGTGCAAACAGTATGTGAGATCATTCTCATTACTGCGTGATGTATTATTTAGATGACACGAAACCTTGAGCAACATATCTGAGTCTAACTTTTCACCCGATGATTCTATACTTTTTGACCATTAGTGAACGTTTTCACTAGTTTGATAGAAAACTTCTTAACAATAAAACAATAACTTCTAGAGCTTGCACACATTTCACAGATTTTTTTATCAGACACAGATTTCTTCGTGACAGACTTTTGGAGCAGGGCTATAAGAAAATACGTCTCATACGATCCCTAAAATAATTCTTTCTTCGTTATCAGCCACTAGTAGAAAAGTTAAAAATTGAGTTAAAAGATATAGTAGTTAATTGTTTTAATGAGTGTTTGACTAGTCTGATGTACTGAGATGATCACCTCAATATCCCTATTGTGTCTCACAACTATGTTGTGTTCTAATGTCGTTACCCGATCCTAAGATCGCAATGAAAGAGGGAGATTTGGCGCCATAAAACCTGGTTTAACCCACCATTTCGTTTGAAATGCCTGTACCAAGTCAGGACCATTGCGATCCACCAATTTTCCTGTATGACTGATTCGTTTTTGTCATTTTCTCTGGACTATGAGATTGATCATTCAAGTTCGGTAGTTTTGTTATTACCTTTATTCCTCATTCATATTTCCCAAATTCCAAATACCTATGACTTTAAACTTATTTTGTTCGGCATTGGTTAATTTTCTTTATAAAAAAAAATAATGTTATGTGTATTTTTGGTTATACTGTTCTATGCTCTTCATATTCATATAGTGTTTGGCATTTTCAATATTTTTGGTAGAGCGCCTCTGATGAGTCTTGAATAGACGAAACGCGCGTCAGGCGTAGCAAAATTTATTGTCTGGAACTTTTTTGTCATTTGTATTTCCACATATTGATTTCTTTTCATTTGAATGTCAACGAACAAGCAAATCAGCAAACACGACCTACATTCTCCCATCTTGTCAAAGCTGTTGGGCGAACATGGTATCCTTAATTTTTTTTAAATATGATGTTGATACAAATACAACAACTATTTTTTTCTAAATGCGCATTTTTTAAAGACTTGTTTGGCGATTCACTTTTATTGAAGCATTTCTCAAAATGCATGTTTTGTTGATCGTAGTTATTTAAACTCACTCGAAAACCATTGGTTAAAAGTTTGATGGATTCAAAAATTAATCCGCAATAAATCAAAGAAGAAATTGATATTTGGAATTAGTGTACGCAACACAACCTACAATTTAATCGTACATTTCAAAACATCCATGTCCATATCAAGCTTGTTACCAACAAGAAATAATTTTCAGGACCCTTATTTATATAAAATCCACATTTTTATTTTATAAGTAAACTATAGATGTAGACACAAATTAAACATATATCATAATTCTTATTTGTTGACAAATGTAAGGAGGAGTGAATACTTATGCTGATGAAGAATTTCATGTGCCATATATCTACCGGTATATAAACTGGACAAAACATGACCAATATTTTTATGCAGCATTTTTTATTCAATGAAAAATACAAAGCATAGTATACCCATTTTTATATAAATACAAATGACTACAAAGTTCCAGACAATAAAATTGTCTTAAAACTGGTTTTGATTGAATCGGGACTGCACTTTTACTGAAAAAAAAACCACGAATCTAGGATTGCTTAGCATGCCTGTTTGTGACCAACATCTTCTATATGAATACCATTTTCCTAAATCCAGCTTTTGTTATTGACAGGTGATACAAGAAACATTTTTCTATCATGGTAATTGCATCATCAAATAACAGTGTATTTTGCGGATGGTGGTTGTTACCTATATTTATAAAGGCAGGAACCGCTTACTCTTCCGGAGCACCTGAGTTCACTCATGTTACGACTTGAGTTCGCGTTGTTAATTTCCGTTCGGTTGGAAATGTGTTTTGTGTTTCTTAATCCTGTTCTTGTTCGTGTTTACCGGTTTCATCGTTGCCATTTCGGACTTTTGACACTCAAATACCCCATTCGCGCCTCTTTTCCTCTTCTACCAGGATGACAACCTTAAAACTATACAATGAAACAACGATATCGAGTTGTGCAACTATTTAACTTTATCTGAACCCACATTTTGAACTAAAAAAGGGTTAAAAACCTATGAGACGGTTATTTTTTTTAAATCTTAGTTTGTAAGGGACATGAATCATCAGCTGCATTATAAACGATCTTGATACCAGGATCCTTTTTTGATACTTTTTGAATAATTTATTTCATTGTGATGCATATGGATATAGTTGTTACATAAAATCATTTATCTATATTCCATGGATATTAGGCCGACACCATAATAAGAAAGATCATGCAAGAAATAACGCACCGACTTTGCATTTCCGATTCAACAAGGTTATAAAAAACGGTGAAGAATAGATATTTTTTGCTGAAAATACAATTTGAAGCTTTAAAATAACAAGTATTTGGAATATGGCTACATATTGTATTGGAGTGTTATGCGCATTATCGAGTCTTCAGCTAATATTGGTTCACGGACAAGCCTGCGACACATTTGGAATATGTGATTGTTTGGATGTTATTTATAATTCGACATCTTATTCCATGGTCAACTGCAGTTTCAGGGATTTAACAGAAGTGCCGTTTGGTCTTCCTATTGATAGACATACATAGTAAGTGGGCTTGAATCATATGTACTTTATTTTCAATCAAGGGGTCAATTGAAAAACAGGGAGCAGCGACTGCTGGTCACATTGAAGGCTGCTGTCTGTTTTCCATTGTGAATGCTTTAAATTTACGTTATATTGTAGGTTGTGTCTCGTACACTTATTCCATATCTCATTTTCTTCTAAAGTGTTCACTATTCAATATTTTCAGTAATTTAGTTCATTTTCAAAGGCTTCACCTGGGAGCCAATCTGCCTGACTTTATAAAGAGTGTTAAGGGTGGAATAACTACGTTTGCCTTTCCTTTTGAAATAATTTTATGTTAAAAACGATATGAAAGAAAGTATCCAAGAAAAATCATTTTTTTTGTACGTCCTCGTGTTTGAAAGAGCAAACAATGGGAGATTCGATACCCTCTTGTATACCCAAAATCCTTGTAGATAGCCAGGGACCATACCAATGAAGTTTTGAAGGTCTTTCAAGCGAACCCACTAGTATACTCAAAAATCTCTTGTAGATAGCCAACTACCATAACAATGAAGTAAAAAAGTCCTTCAAGCAAACCCACTAGTATACCTGAATACCTCTTGTAGATAGTCAAGTACCATGCCAATTAAATTTTGAAGATCTTTCCAGCAAATCCACCAGTATACTCAAAATTGTTTTATAGATAGCCAAATACCAAAGCATTGAAGCATTAAGATCTTTCAAGCAAGCCCACCAGTAGACCCAAACACCAAATACAATACCAACGAAGTTTAAAGATCTTTCAAGCAATCCCACTAGTATACCTAAAAGTCTCTTGTATATAGTCAAGTAACATACCAATGCAGTTTGAAAGTCTATCAAGCAAACCCACAAGTTACCCGCAAAATTACATGTAGACTGTCAAGTACCATGCCAATGAAGTTTAAAGGTCTTTCAAGTAAAACCACTGGTATACTCAAAAATCTCTTGTAGATATCCAATTACCATGCCAATGAAGTGTAAAGGTCTTTCATGACAAGCAAACCCACTCGTATACACAAAAATATCTTGTAGATAGTCAAGTACCATACCATTGACGTTTAAAAGGTCTTTCAAGCCAACCCACTAGTATACTCAAAAATATCTTGTAGATACCCAAAAACTATACCAATTAAATTTAAAAGATCTTTCAAGCAAACCCGCTAGTATACTCAAAAATCTCTTGTAGATAGCCAAATACCATACCAATGAAGTTTAAAAGGTCTTTCAAGCAAATCCACTAGTATACTCAAAAATCTCTTGTAGATACCCAAATCTATACCAATTAAATTTGAAAGATCTTTCAAGCAAACCCACTAGTATACTCAAAAATCTCTTACAGATAGCCAATTACCATACCAATGAAGTTTAAAGGTCTTTCATGACAAGCAAACCCACTAGTATACTCAAAAATCTGGTGTAGATAGCCAATTACCATGCCAATGAAGTTGAAAGGTCTTTCAAGCAAACCCACTCGTATACTCAAAAATCTCTTGTAGATACCCAAAAACTATACCAAAATTTTTTTTAAAGATCTTTCAAGCAAACCCGCTAGTATACTCAAACATCTCTTGTAGATAGTCAAGTACTTACCGATGAAGTGTTAAAGGTCTTTCAAGCAAACCAACTAGTATAATGAGAAATATCTTGTAGATAGTCAAGTACAATACCGATGAAGTGTTAAAGGTCTTTCAAGCAAACCAACTAGTATAATGAGAAATATCTTGTAGATAGTCAAGTACAATACCGATGAAGTGTAAAAGGTTTATCAACCAAAGCCGCTAGTATACACATAATATTTGTAATAGTCAAAAACAATACCGATGAAGTGTTAATGGTCTATCAAGCAAACCCACTAGTGTACTCAAAAATATCCTGTAAATAGTCAAGTACAATACCAATGAAGTTTAAAAGGTCTTTCAAGCAAACCCATTAGTAAACCTCAAAATCTCTTGTAAATAGCCATGTGCCATTCCAATGAAGTTTAAAAGGTCTTTTGAGCAAACCCACTAGTATACCACAAAATATCTTGTAGATAGTAAAGTACAATAACAATGAAATTTAAAAGGTCTTTCAAGCAAACCCAATAGTATACCACAAAATATCTTGTAAATAGACAAGTACCATACTTATGAAGTTTTAAGGTTTTTCAAACAAACCCACAAGTAGACCCAAAAATCTCTTGTAGATAGTCAATTACCATACCAATGAAGTTTTGAAGGTTTATCAAGCAAACCCACTAGTATACCCAAAATCTCTTGTAGAGAGCCAAACACAATACCAATGAAGTTTAAAGGTCTTTCAAGCACACCCACTAGTATACTCAAAAATTTCGTGTATATAGCCAATTACCATGCCAATGAAGTGTAAAGGTCTTTCAAGCAAACCCACTCGTAAACCCAAAAATCTATTGTAGATAGTAAAGTACCATACCAATGAAGTTTAAAAGGTCTTTCAAGCAGACCAAATAGTATGCAAAAAAAAATCTCTTGTAGATACCCGAAAACTATACCAATTAAATTTTAAAGATCTTTCAAGCAAACCCGCTAGTATCCTCAAAAATCTCTTGTATATAGTCAAGTACAATACCGATGAAGTGTTAAAGATCTTTCAAGCGAACCCACTAGGATAATGAGAAATCTCTTGTAGATAGTCAAGTACAATACCGATGAAGTGTTAAAGATCTTTCAAGCAAACCAACTAGTATAATGAGAAATCTCTTGTAGATAGTCAAGTACAATACCGATGAAGTGTTAAAGGTCTTTCAAGCAAACCACATAGTATAATGAGAAATCTCTTGTAGATAGTCAAGTACTTACCGATGAAGTGTTAAAGGTCTTTCAAGCAAACCAACTAGTATAATGAGAAATCTCTTGTAGATATTCAAGTACAATACCGATGAAGTGTTAAAGGTCTTTCAAGCAAACCAACTAGTATAATGAGAGATCTCTTGTAGATAGTCAAGTACAATACCGATGAAGTGTTAAAAGTTTATCAACCAAACCCACTAGTATACACAAAATATCTTGTAATAGTCAAGTACAGTACCGATGAAGTGTTAATGGTCTATCAAGCAAACCCACTAGTGTACTCAAAAATGTCTTGTATATAGCCCAGTTCACTACCAATGAAGTGTTAATGGTCTAACAAGCAAACCCACTAGTGTACTCAAAAATGTCTTGTATATAGCTCGGTTCACTACCAATGAAGTTTAAAGGTCTTTCAAGCAAACCCACCAGTAAACCTCAAAATATCTTGTAAATAGCCAAGTGCCATTCCAATGAAATTTAAAAGGTCTTTTCAGCAAACCCACTAGTATACCACAAAATATCTTGTAGATAATTAAGTACATTACCAATCAAGTTTTAAAAGGTCTTTCAAGCAAACCCACTACTAGACCCAAATATATCTCTTCCGGAGCACATCAGTTCACTCTTGTTTCGACTGGAGTTCACATTGTTGATTGATATTTAGTTATTTTGTGTTTCCATGTTTTACATGTTGTATGTTTTTGTCCCGTTCTTGTGCGTGTTTACTGGTTTTGTCTCTGCCCTTTCGGACTTTTCACATTCGGATGGCCCATTGGTACCTCTGCTTCCACCATACCAATGAAGTTTTAAAGGTTTGTCAAGCAAACACACTTAGCAACGCTTCAAATGGTCGCGAGTTATGGAAAAGTCTTCAAACAAACCCTAGACTCGATCACTATAATATTCCAAAGTGACAAAAGTATAAAAATACAATTTTACTTTAAGTTAAGTAACCGGTATTAAAGGATCTATGTTTCTATCAAGCTAACTTATTTTGGAAGTTTTACATATACCACACTGTTCACCACAAATTATCTTCTCAATATATTTTAAGCCAGTTTTTCATTCCGAGATTTTGCATCTTTATAGATAAAGGCAAAACACTGTTCCAACTTTTTTTTTACGCCTGACTCACGTTTTGGGCAGATCTTGGATTGTCATAGAAATAGGCAGAAGTACCAATAGGGTATCCGAATGTCAAAGTCCGTAAAGGCAGAGATAAAACTATGAAACACACGCAAGGAAAGGACGAAAAAAAAAAGACAACATATAAAACACGGAAACACAAAAACTATTGAATATCAATTAACAACGCAAGCTCTAGTCGTAATGAGAGTGAACCCCGGAAGTGTAAGCGGTTCCTGCCTGCGATAGCACATTCGTCGCACTGCAAATGTCGAATTCAATGTGACAAATCTGGTAAATACAAATGACAACAAAGTTCCAGACAATAAATTTTGCTACGCCTGACGCGCGTTTCGTCTTTTCAAGACTCATCAGAGGCGCTCTACCAAAAATATTGAAAATGCCAAACACTGTATGAATATGAAGAACATAGAACAGTATAACTAAAACTACCAAACTGGGGAACCAAATTATAACTAAGATATTCAACCTATGTCTGGGGTAGACAAAAGGAAGACAAAACAAAACCCTATGACAAACTAACATCTGCACTTATCTGAAAGATGGAAATCCCATATTTGTCAATGAGTGCATGATTTCTACCGTAGAAATTCTCGAGCGATGAGTTTTCATTTGTCTTCCGTTACCGGATTTGATACACTGAAATGACTGTTGATAACGCGATGGGTGTGCTATAGCAAGCAGAAACTCACTCTCCTTTCGACTATGTTCACGTTGTTAATTGATATTCAGTAGTTTTTTGTGTTTCCAAGCTTACATGTTGTCTGTTTTTGTCTCATTTTCGTTAGTGTTAACTGGTTTGTTTCTGTTCTTTCGGATGCCCATTGGTACCTCTGATTCGTTTATTGCAGACTCATCACCGGCACTCAATTAAAAAAAAACGGGATGTGAGATTCCCTTCCCAATAAATAAAGATAATTTCAAAATAACCGAATTAGGAGGATCAATTTAAATGTCCAAAAGAAAGGACAAAGCATGAAAGACACACCAGAATAGTTATAGATCGCAAAGGTCCTGACTTTTTACAGGCATTTCAAATGAAATGGTGGGTTAAACCAAGTTTTATGGCGCGCCAACATTTCTCACTTCCATTGTGATATTTATTGTTTGTTATGTGTTTTTGTTTCATTCTGTATCATTTTATGTTTTATTTTTATTAAATAAATCAGAATTCAGGTAGTGATACATGAAGTTGAAAGTGAAATGGAGAACAAACCGATAAAAAAATCGGTTATGTACAATTCTTTATTCCACTTTATTACCATGAAAACTACAAATCAGGCATACTTTTTTGACGAAAAGAATAGTTTTTATAATATGAGAAAAACATTGCCTTAAAAGCTCGCGTAGATACAAACATAAAATCTATCAGTCCATTGATAATTTCGAATAATGCCTGGGACGAGATAATTTGGGACGATGTATTATTATTTCCGGCATTTTTTCAGCATGCGCAGACATTTTCGAAAACTTCCGAAAATCGAATGTTTCCGGTGACAGAACGATTTTTCTTCCATAGTATTTTGGGTCTCGTGCAATTTGGCAGACTCTCTACAATAGTGAGCTTCGCTTCGCTCGCATATCAATTATAAATAATCCCAGTTGTTTAATTTTCAGCGATTTTTCTGGTAATCAGGTGGATGTGTATGAGTTTTTAAGCATGATGTTCAGTGAAGAACCAATGTTCAAAACACTGTAAGTACATTTAATATTTGATAGTAATTAATGTAAAAACCATTGCAACTGATAGTCATTGAATCATTTGAACAATCACCAATCCTATCTTTCAATAAAAATTTGATTTTTTATCGATGGTAAATACAGTGAAACCTTCTTAACAGAACCCTTAATAAAATAAAAACCTGACTGAACCAAACCATCTTGAATAATAATGATGGGTTCGAAGCTCTTGTTTGATCCATTGGCTGGTGTTGTGAGATGACCCTTTATTGGGTTTATGGTCCTTTAACAGGCAAAATTAGCGTTTTTCTTCATGTATTTGCCCTATCAAGTTGTTGCAAGCATGTATAAGTTGCATACATAAAAATTTTAATATGAATGTTCCATGGTACAAATTTATTTCAACAAACATTACACAAATTCAAATTTTGGAGGTAGGGTTTTGCTTTTCACTCATTTTGGCTCCTTTCATTCAACTCTTAAATCATACTAAAATTGTTATAATGAATGTTGATTCATTTTCCAGTTTATACAAGAGGTACTTATGAACTGACAATTTTTTTTCAGAATTTTCGACAGAAACAAATTGCAAGAGCTACCTAATCTTCCAAGCTTACCACCCAGTCACGAACCGATAGTTGAATTAATGTAAGTCATGTATAGGGAAGCAAGAATTCGTCAAATCGGAAAAAAGCAAAACCCGTAAATTCAACAACACATACAATAACAACCAGGCTAAAAAAGTGGCTGATAACGAAGAAAGATTTTCTAAGAGATCATATTTTCTTATAACCTTGCAACAATAAGCAATGTAGAATGTAAACTAAAGTATAAATGAGAGAGAAATAAGGTGCTCCGAAATAGTAAACATATCCTGGTTGTTATAGCATACATATTTTTTGGCATTGTCGACATAATGTGGCTTAAGGCTGCTGGTGGTTGTTCATTGTGGTTTTTCTAAATTGCCGCTTAATTGTGGGCTGGGTCGCGTACACTTATTCCACATCTCATTATTTTCTAATAACTTCATGTACACATACACTTACTTCAATATTCATATGATTCATATGAATTATATCAGAGATAACAAAAATAATCCGTGTACATGTATATACAAATATTCATGTCAGCCCATATGACAACTAATAGTATTTACCGAGAACTAGAGCGATTTTCTTTTGTTAAGATAAACTGAGACCAATAATTGAAGGAAATCAAAACGTATTTCGATTGCAGTTTTATTTCTCGGTGAAACTCCGACTTGCGCGGAGTAATTTAAAAAAATAATAAACCATGCATTTCGTGTAAATTTCTGAGCAAATATTTTATATATTTTATCGGAATGTAATTATATAGATTGAATGCAATATTTTTGAGTTTTATTGGTGCTTTAAAGCGTGGACCGAAGTACACGGTAGCGCTTCATCTTGAAAATGTGCGCGAAGGTATATTGCATTCAACGTATAAATAAAAAGTATATACTCATTGAAAGACATACTTGGTAAATGGGAAGGCACCGTTACCCATGCATGATACTCACAACAATGAAAGTAGTGTGTGGAAATATTAAATAAAATCATCTTTATTTGATCAATTTGATCACACATCGATAGCAAACTTTGTTTACTAACCTTGAGTTAAATAATGAGTAATACGTATCTTCATGTCATTTTTTTATGAAAGTGACTATACTCAACAAGTTCTATTCATGATATTTTATTCTTTTTCCTGAAATAACCAGAAGCCTCAAAGAATGCCAAGTAGAACAAATCAACGAGGGTACATTTAACGGCTTGATCAGGTTACAAACCATGTAAGATATCATTAATATTCATGACAGGAATAATCCGAATTTCCATTACTTTCAAAAACTCATAAGCACATAAACACATGCAATTAGAGTTAACATATATGTTGTGGTCTCATATTCATTTACTCCATATACTTTCATAAATTATTGTATTCAATTACCATTAATTTGAGGTTAAAAATGATATAATTGGCATTGCCATTAGAAAAGGTAAATAAATTTTAGGATTAAAATAAACACACAATTTCCATTAATTTGAGAAATTGGAAGAGTTTTGACCACTTGTTTTCATCCTTTGTTTTGTTTTTTGTTTGTTTCTAATAATTTCGTGGATGCTACATTTGTTATAAACATGAAATTTCAACTAATTAACATAATTAAGTTATGAATAACATTAGCGAGCATAAAACATTCTATATTTCTTCAATAAAGTTATCATTTATTGGTGACGTTAAAAGTTCAGAAGTTGAAACATCTCTTTTTGGTGATATGAGTAAACTTTTATGATAATAAACAACAAAAGCAAAGAAGTAAAAATTGCCAACCTATTTCGAAAGGAAACGATAAAAACATGAACGAACAGGAAGAAACAAACAACGTTAAACCCACAAACATCTGAACAGCATTCAACAACGCGATCTCAGCTCGGAACTAGACTTATCTTAAGGGCTCGTGATCAGATAAGGCTAGTAATATTAGCATTAATGGTTTTCCAGACAGTTAGAGTTAAACAAAATAGCATCTCTCCCAGTAAAAATCTTCAGATCATTGGAAGCTCTTTGTCAATTGTAAGTTAGTTATTATCAATTAATTTTACGTAATGAAATATTTTTTTTTTATTTTAGTTAAGAATGTCAAGCAGGTTGTTGCATACAATCGTTTTGTAGTTCGAAGCCAACTTATAATGCTCATATTTTCTGTATCTACGCTATCAAATTACTTTTGGGCATTTTTTTTATATTTTAATTTGATATAATTCGATTACAATTGACCACAGTAATGAATATAGATGATAACAAAATTATCTTATCAGGCATTCAATCTCATATGTCAAAGAATAATTGACAAACCAAGAAATACAAATGACAACAAAGTTCCAGACAATAAATTTTGCTACGCCTGACGCGCGTTTCGTCTATTCAAGACTCATCAGAGGCGCTCTACCAAAAGTTATTCAAAATGCCAAACACTGTATGAATATGAAGAGCATAGAACAGTATAACCAAAAATACCAAACTGGGGAACCAAATTATTACTTAGATATTCAACCTATGTCTGGGGTAGGAAGAACCTTAGGGTTTAGACAATTTTGAAATTTAGACGGATAATTTAAAGCTTTGATGACTGACAACCGTAGAAAATGAAAATGTCAATGGTACTGACTTGATACATGCAATGGAAACGGCGCGTTAAAAGTGAAGTTATAACAGTTGATAGAAAATGCAGAGATATTAAAGGTCAAAATACACAAGATCTGTTAGCGGAAGTAGACGCGAGACTTTTTGAAAAGGTCACAATAAACCTGTCCATTGCATCATTAAAAAATATTGATGGAATAAATAAAAATACAGACATATAGTTGTCTGTTAACAAACAATGTGATTGTGGTTCGGTAAAGATTGATTGTTGTTTTCATGCTGTATTGCTTCTTTTCGTGATAAGATTATAAAAGATAATCAGACGTGAAATAGGTGTGCGTTAGAGAGCCCACATAAACAAGTGGCAATTTAGACAGACCTCTATCGATTTTGTTTTGGCTTTCCGTATTTTTCGGACTCATTCTAACAAATGTAGCATTTTGCTTATTTAGATTATCTTATTTAGATTCATGGACAATAATGAACTGACGACAATTCCACCAGGACTGTTTGAAACAAACACTCAGCTAAGGGAAATGTAAGAAAAGATCAGATGTGTGTGTCTTCGTTGTTTTGTTGTGTGAGAGTGATTATGAAACGTTAAGTATATTTGTTGCTGTGTTGTAATTTGTATACTTCTATATATGAATGCTTTTGCTTGTTTTGCGTATTTGTGATTCTGTGTATTTTTTTTCATTTTCTTATCGTTTGTGTGCTTATCATTAGATATCATCATTTGTCCTTCCTAGACGATTAATGATCGAAGCTCCGGCAAAAATTAAAAAACAAGATACACATACAGCGATGATAATGTTGGCGTCACGTAATGCAGATGCCTATTGATTTCGGATATGATCGGAAAGTGATGCGGTTCTTTGAAATTTTGAAGACCTGTTAAAGTTTTTCAAGTCATGCTTCTTTGTTTTTCTCTTTTATTTATTGTGCTTGTCTTGTTGTGATACTGTGCGTGCCAGTTTTTTTCTGTGACCTCTAGTGAATACATCTTGAAATAGGACTAAGCCAAGAATCTTTAGCAAAG
Organism: Arcuatula senhousia; assembly: GCA_963971305.1. Classification (NCBI taxonomy): domain Eukaryota; kingdom Metazoa; phylum Mollusca; class Bivalvia; order Mytilida; family Mytilidae; genus Arcuatula; species Arcuatula senhousia. The sequence continues at coordinate 2,515,067 of OZ020317.1, read as the reverse complement.
CTTATGTTTGTATTTCGTTGAATTTATGTTAATTGTTTTTTGTCACGAAGAGGGTCTTTCATTGCACTTTAGGATTGGGCTTGAGTCATATGTAGTCTACTTTCAATCAGGGGACAATTAAAAAACGGCGAGTAGCGACCACTAGTCACATTGAAGGCTGCTGGATGGATTTTTTTTTAAATTGTGGTTTATGTTGTAGAATCGCGTATACTTACATGACTTATTCCACATCTCATTATCTTCTATCTCAAGGAAAACAAAACTCTATAACAAATGTGAGGACTTCAATTTTCCTATCTTCGAATTCCCTTTCTTCTGTAGCAATATTCCGTCCGCTCCAGCTTTTCGAGTTTACGTATCACAATTGCTTCGTTACTCCAGAGTTTGCGGTAATTTAATTTTATTTGACAGATGTATTCCTTCAATATAATTTCCAAAACTAAAGATAAAAGAAACCACCAAATCCACGTTCTTTTCATCATTCTCGAACTTGACCCCGGTGATAATCTCAGTACAAAAAAATACGATAAAAGAGACGATTTTGATTTTAAAATTATTAATTTTCCTTACCTGGAAAGTAACATACCAACGTCACCTGCATACGGTGTCTATATTTCACAACTTATTCGATATGCCAGGGCTTGTACATATTTTTCAGATTTTTTTTATCCGACACCGCTTTCTCCGAAACTGACTATTAGACAAAGATTATAAGGGAATACGTCTCATACGATCTCTAAAAAATTTCTTTCATCGTTATCAGCCACTGGTAGAACAATTCAATATCATGTTAGACGAAATGGTTAGTTCTTGCTTTGATTAGTGTTTGGCTGGTTGATGTACTGAGATGATCACCTAAGCATCCCTGATATGTCATCAGAAACCTGTTGCGTTTTGTGTAACTGCCGTACCAAAGATCGCAATAGAAGAGGAAGGTTTGACGCGCCTTGAAACCTGGTTTAACCCACCATTTCTTTTGAAATGCATGTACCAAGTCAGGACCATTTCGATCTTCAATTTTTCCGGTATGTCTTCCTTGTTTTGTCTTGTCTTATGGACATTTGAGATTGATTCACCAAGTTCGGTAATTTTGTTCTTACCTTTATTTCTTGCGAGAGCGAAACAATTGATATAAAAATGCTTACACAGATTAATGTTGCTCCTCACTCAACTTATTTTATGAAGACATCATGCGTTCATCGACTAATATGGGATAACTATCTGTTAGTTGAGCGTACATGTTGGTTTGTTTAAGGTTTTGCTTTGTCTTCCTCTACCGGATTTGACACACTGAATTGGAAATTGGCAGTGCTACGGGTATGCTTAAGAGAGTAGGAACTTCTGGAACACCAAAGTTAAATCGCGATATGACTTGGGTTCGCGTTTTTGATTTTGTGTTTTTTTTAGGGTGATGTTAACATTTTAGGCTTATCGGAATTAAAATGATTGTGTAACAAATAAGCTCGATTCTTTCCCCGAAAACAAAGTTACCCTTATTATGTTTCGGACTTTTGACACTCGAATAACCAATCGGTGCCTCATTGCTTCTTTCAATATTATAGCAAAATACGAATTCAGTATCAATAAGCTAAAGCTTAATCGTAAATATCAAGATTACGTTTCAATGTTATTCACCTGACATTTCCGAGTAAATGTTATTCAACAGAAACAGAAATGAAAAATGCAAAAATACTGATGACAGAAGTTTTCGCACCTTAGATTACACTTGTTAAACTTGTGATGAACTTCCTTATATTTGTAAAATATAATCATGATATAACTCTTTAGTCCTAAAGACGTTACGGTGAAACTGGTTTCATTGTACCTTCTGTGCATCTCGTAGACACATTATGCATGTAGAATAGTATTAAATCTTTTCAGCGCCGTCACTTCAATATATTCAATATAGATGTTACATTCCAAATAAAGGTAAAAACAAAATTGCCGAACTTAAAGGATCAATTTTAATATCCATGAAAAAATAAGGAAAACATACCGGAAACTTGAAAATATAAATGGTCCTGACTTTGTACAAAAATATATTATTAGTGTAGATTGTAAATTATGAAGAATGTGTTATACAAATGCAACTTTGTTAAAACTGTATAAGGTACATGGGGTGTCTAAAAAGTCATCCATATAATTTTCTAAAATTTTGACCACAGTTAGTCCCAGACTGGTACTTTCAATCTCGATAATAAAATTAAAATTTCACCATGAGAATTTTTGTAGAAACTACTTTAAAAAATGGATGATTTCAGTACTTATTATATAGGATCAATGGGGAAAATTTAATTTTCTTTTATCTAAAAAAATCTACTTGAAATTTGTTAAAATCTTTGTTTTCGACGGATTTTAGAATATACGAAATAAAAAATAAAGTTTACCATCATTTTTTTTTCTAAATTGAAAAATACGTTTTTCCCCATTATTTCTATACAAATTATCTCCCCTTAAAAAGTACGGGAAAATATTGAAATTTTTGTTGTAATTACCAATTCTGATGTTTACCTTGCCCAATAAAAATCAAACACTAGTAAAATAACAAGCTTTATAAATTCTAAAGTTATGATAGATGTGCAAAACAGATGCTCAGTGATAGACATCCCATCTACCTTAAATACTTATATTTACAGAAGTTTTCAAAACAACAAGCTTGCTTTCTTACCGGATAATGTTTTTGCAACGATTTCCATAATTGAATCATTGTAAGTATAATGTTTAAAAGCTTTATGAAAATGGAAGAATTTGAAAACATAGAAAAACAAATACAATGAAAAAAACAGTGTGAAAATAAAAAAAGGCATCTGGATTCAAATCTAACCCACGTGTTAACCCAACTTAAAAATATACTAGAAGTTTGGTCTTAGTTTGCGTTTGAATAAGTTAAACCGTTGTTTGCTCTTAGTTCGGTTTGGTTTGCTCAAAAATTATGCTTTGGTTTTGATATTAAAAAGGTCATAACAAAATTACCGAACTTGGAGGATCAATCTCAATGTCCAAGAGAAAAGACCCTACAAGGAAGACACACTGGAAAAATTCATTAATATCGTAATGGTTCTAACTTGATACATAGAGTAAACTTTTCAGTATGTTTTGTATGATATTTGTAGTGTTCGAAGCGAACCAGGTTCGTTTGACAAAACCAAACCCGTCTGTTAGTATGGTCATTACAAACCACAGTAGACAAAAGCACACCAAACAACGTATCTTAACAAATTTTGAGGATGCACAAACAATAATAAGAAATTATGCATACCATGCAAGTGGTCTAGCTCGGTTTGGTTTGCTTTCCGTCAAAACAAAATTAGAAAAAGTTTATAATGAACAATATATTAAGGGATTTTAAGTAAAACATTGAATACAAACATAGGATCTAAACAAATAAAATATGCTTGTCAACATTTCAATATTGCCTCTGAGGGAAGACAAGACGTTCAATAATTTTCGCATTTTTATTGCTTTTTTTATTCTTTTAACTTAATTGTTATTTTGAGCGCTTTTCTTTATTTGGTTTGACTCTTTATTGGGAGTTTTAAAAATGTTTTACGTTCGAATTTTTATTCTTATATTTCAGAAATTTAGGCGGAAACGATCTGCATGGATTTAATGGAAGCATCTTCCGGGAAAGACAACAAATTATGCAGCTGTATGTTTAACGATTGGAAAAATTATCACAAATTATTTATAATAGGAGAAGTGATCTAACAATAAAATGAAACGACACAATTCAGAAATCTAGTTTTAACATAAGAATACCACAGCGCAAGAGATGCAAATTAAACTATTTCCAAAAGGTTAAATTATCCATGATTAATATATTTTCATATGTATGTTCCTCTGTTTTATAAATATGGCAAATGATCTCGGGTGCAATGAAAAAATCTGTCCCAATTGAGAAAAAGTGTATAACTTCAAATGATGTATTAAGATTTAATTATTTTAATCATTCTACTTAAGTTAAGTTTAATTCATGTAGTATTTAGTATTTTCAATCTTTTGAATATGATACTTTAAAATCTTGAAATGCTTAATCGCACACCAGTCACAAAAGGAAATAGTTCCTACAACTTTGTTATCATTCTTTTTGCCAAAGTAAATTTAATGATGCAATGACTAATAGCCTTGGTGATTTTCTATCTTATAAAGTATTTCTTATTACCAGAACATATGCTCCAAATCCTCTGACCTGCGATTGCAGCATAAGAGATCTCTTCAACTTTGCACAGAGTCTGAAAGATGATTTTGGCGGGACAGTTGATGCTAATTGTAGTTACCCGGATGACAGTGGTCAGGATTCAATTAATGACTCTTCAATGAATGTGACGACCAAGGTAAATATATACATAGATAATTTGCATAAATTGATTACTTGTACTCATAAGGGAAAGGTGGGTACTTACAAGTGCACATAGCTATATACCGTACTCCGATTTCAATAAGGGACCGTGCAATATTTATCTGAGGGCGGGGCCGGTGCAAAGATGGACGGGGCAGACATTTTTTTTTTAAAATAATTGGCGGGGTAATTATTTTTTTTTAACACATTTTTGGCGGGGCACAAGTTTTTTTTTAATTGTGGTAAGGAGTGAAAAAAAAATGTAAATTAAAAATAAAACAAAGAATAAACATGTAAATGTGTATTTATCTTTAAAACAAATAAAATAACACTATTCAAAGTTTAATAACATACTGTATATACATGTAGTACCCATAATAAAGCTTGCATTGACACAGACAAAATATTTTTTAAGTTAAGTACATGTAGTGCAAGTGTCTTAAAATGTAGCTTAAATCATTAAACATTTCTACCTAAATGTAGGCTATCAAAATTTGCCAAGAAAATCATTGTTGAATATCACTTAAGGCATATGATTACAAATAATGTTAAAAATTTTAAATATTAAGGCAATCTGCTGTCTTTCAGAAAACTAACTGAGTCGGTTAACAACATAAATGAATTCTATGAAATTCAACTTTTAATACACAGTATGCATGAAATAAATGCTCAATTATAAACCACCCAATTACCTTCTTGATCTTAAGTAAAAATGTTATACACATATATATTGTAAAAACAAATCAACCAAAAATGACAAAATCATTATACATTATCATGATTATGAAACATGGAATTTCAAACTAAAAATTAACAAATTACTTACTGATAACATGTATCAGAGAAACTTAACAATTATAATATAAATAAATAAATTCTAATAAAACATAAAACATTTTAATGTAAATAAAAAAAACTCTTAAAACATAAAACAACATGGTGTAAATGAATAAACTCTTGAAACATAAACAATATTATGTAAATAAATAAACTAAAACCATTAAACAGTCTTTAACAAATAAACAATTATTATGCTGGTTTTGCTACTATGTATGGTCAAATAAATAAATTTTAGAAAATTATTAGTTGCATTTGCATTGAAAGCTTAAGAAAATTGGGTTCATTTTCTTGTAAACTTTTAAAAAGTCAAAAGAGTTTGATTGGATAAACAAGTATTTAAACTATGCCTAATATTAGAAAGAATCCAGTTTAAACCGGAATACAACAATAAAGCTTATATACACTTTGCAGTTGCACGGACGCCACGTGCAATGTGATTGACATGTGTAAATATTAATACGCCGATTTAATCAACCGATTTTTTAATATTTTCATAGAAATATTTTCATAGAAAAAGTTATTATTTTACTAAATTTTTGCTCCGAATATATCAATAAATTTATTTATAAGTATTAACTGTAATAATGTTTTGGTTTATAGAAGCCATAAACTAAATTTTTAATGGTGCACATTTAACATAATCCGCTTCGCGGATTATTCAATGTGCACCATGAAAAATTTAGTTTATGGTTCAATAAACCAAAAAATTATTACAGTTAATTCTTAATAAAACATGTAGAATTACAACACATTACATGTACATTTGTTCATCTAAGAATAACTGTACATCAGTTAATGCCATTTCACCAAAGCAACCCTCCTTGACTAACACTTCCAAACTATATCTTAAATTGGGGTACTGTGCTAATTCCTCAAGCGGTATAGCTAAATTTGTTATCTGTGGTATGCCATGTGCTGGACTAAAACAATCTCCTACCGCATCTCCACCAAGTGATATAAACACATGTAAGACTTTTTGTAACATACTTCGCTGTTTCCTTTTTTCTGCTTTGAATTTGTTATTTATCTTTTTTTTTGCCTCGGATATTCCTGCTGGTTTATATCTTTTGGCCCAAACATCATTGTATATCTCTTCACTTTTTTCTAATTTTTTGTTTATTTCGTGTAGTCTTGCCCTTAGAGTGTTCAGTTCAACCTTTTTTGAGTTGTTAAAGGTATGATGGCAGTTCCTTCCAGATTTTATCTTTCTGCCGCCATTTATAAACAATGAGCTATCATGCATGTCTAAATCTGCTTCAATTTTTTCAATAAGACCTTCCAGCTGCTGACTATTTTGTTGAACAGAATTTATGATAGCTCTATCACCAGGTTTAGGTAAATAATCTGCACTGATAAGCCGCCCGGCACATGCTGGATTGTCAGAAACTAGAAAGTGGATTCTTTTCCTCAAGGATTCTATCTGGGTATAAACAGTAAATTGTCTGCTCCTTTCAATTACAAATTCTGCTCTAAATTGTTTAGTGTCTGGGTAAAATGGCCAGAAGCTGTTGTAAAATTCTGGTAAAATAGAATTAAAATATTTTCCAGTTGGCCTCAGTGGATTATCAATCCATCCTAGTGCAGGATTTTCCCAGGGCTTTACATGTACAGAAGATTCTGGAACTTCATTCAAATCTGAAAGAAAAAATGAGTACATAAATAGTTTTGCCACACAAAAAAGGGACTACGAGGAGCATGTTTTTTTCTAAACAATAGTTTTGTAGGCAATATGGAATTAGTTTTTAAATATTTTATTTTGGTAAAGTTCATATTTTATTGTTTTAATTTTGATGATTTTACAGGCTTATTGATTATTACAGTTCATTCAGTTTTTATGGTAAACATGGGTAATATATTCCGCAATTCTATGTTCATTTTAATGTTGCTTTTCTACATAGCTGCTCATGGTGGTAGTGAATAACAACAAAATTTTGAATGCATTTAGCTGAGCATATGTGGCCCACAATGGTTAACAATCACAGACATGTTAACTCTCCCGTTTTCACCGGGAGACTCCCGGTTTCAAGACTCTATCTCCCGCCTCCCAATTTATGCCAAAAATTTCCCGGTTACCGATTTTCTGTGTAAAAAAATAAATTGTCAAAAGAAAATTCACGAAAATCGTCATTTTGATTCTCCTTGGGCGGTGTTACAAAGATCAAATGCAATTAATTACTTGTTGATTAGGTTATTCCACCTGTCACCCAAGCTAATTAACGAAGCCATATCAAGCTTTCAGTGTTAATTGTCAAATTAACAAGGTATAACCCCCAATTAGACACCTTGCAATGCCGACATGACAGGCAATTATATGAAGTTGAGTTATGTCCCTTTAAAAAAAAAATTCTTGAAAATCGGCAATTTTTCCAATTGTTTTAGATTTTTGCTTTTAATCATGCAAAGAAATATATAACATTTGCGTAAATGGAATAATTTTGAAACATTTTATCATTATAATATTATTTTTGTATTTTGATTTTATAAAATTCACCTGAGTTATCAAATACAACTTCATAAACAGTTTTTTATACAAACATTTCATATGCATGATTCTGCTGATAATTATGGTAGAATATTTATTGAAAATAAGAAAAATAATGATTTGTTGATCATGTTAGTATCAATAAAAGACTTGCATAACAGCAAAGATGCTATAAAAATCATGGTATTAATTTAAATTTGCGATCATTTTGCAGTTTTGCATGATACTCCGGTATGTCGATAAAAATCTCCCTGAGAGGTTGTCTGAAAAGTTGAAAATCTCCCTGAGAGGCCTTCTGAAAAGTTAACATGTCTGCAATCAGTTATCTAATATAGCTACCGAGAAACTGATCAAGTATTTGTGTCTGCTACACAGAAGAATATGTAAGTTCATGTATATGTACATGTATGTATTCAGGGTATTTAAGACTCTATAACAATATACCCATAGTCTTCAAAGCATTTGGTATAATAAGAACTTTTGAAGTCACTGTCATGACTGAGTGGCAATGTTAAATTGTAATAAGTGAATAAAGCTGTAAAATTCCATACCTCTACAATTATCTTCATTATTATTGACTGATTCAAGTTCTGGTTCTTTAGCCGGATTATTAACTATTAACAGATGTTTTGCTGGCGGATCCCCACAATATGAACAATTGTGGCCATCTACTGGAACTTCATAACCACTGCATTCACAAGAATCTATTAGGCATTTTCCTCTGAGATTCCCCCTTTTGTCCATTGATTTCTGTATAAAGAGTAAACAATTTATGAAGCTGATGGTATACTGGTGCATGTCACTTGCATGATGTAGAAAAATATTATGAGTGTCATTATAAAATCGAGTCGACTTGACCATATATATGTACATGTATGCATCTATGACTTGACAGTCACCATTTTATTTTCTTTAATTTGAAATAATATAGGCAGTGGTTCCTCATACAAACAGTTTGTATGATTAGCTGTACGGCTATTCGTACAAACTTTTTTATCCAATCAGATTGCAGTTAATTATTGTGGATCGTTTATATTATTACTGAAGCCGAAAAGGTTTGTATTGGGATTAGAATAAGATTGTAGATCTATTTAATATTTCAAAATTTGGAAAGATGGAAAATTATCTTTAATTTGAAATTAACCGTTTAATAGTTATAATTGTTTCATAAATTTTACCCTATTTAAAGCATATAGCCCTATTCAAAAGAATACTAAAGTAAAAATGATTGAAATTATTAGTTTTCATTAAAAAGTTAATTTGGTCAACATCTATAAAAAGAAACGTAATTAGAACCTGTGCATTTTGATTGAATGAAAGGAGTTTGTACGAATTGCCACGCAGCTAATTGTCCATGAGTAGGAAATGTCTGATGAAAGAGTATACCTTAGTAAATCAAGGTGACGGGTACACACATGCATGTATGCTACATTTGTATAGCAAGCAGGAACTGCATACTCTTCCGGAGCAACTGAGTTAACTTTTGTTTCGACTTGCTATTTCGGTTTTAGTTGTTATGTTTGTTGTGTGATTTGTTTGGTTATGGTGATTTTTTACGGATTCTCGTACGAATTATGTCTTTTCAGCATAATGATGCTTGATTTATACCCCTTTGCTTCTTCCATTTATTTGATAAGTAACTATTATGTGTTTAAAGGACTGCAATAGTGTTCTAGAATGTTTTTATTATGACCACTTTTGTGGCAATTAACTCAGTAACTCAGAATGATAATATGAATTATGATGTCTTTTGATGATACACAAACATCTCTGGTGTTACATGTCGGATATGATACGCTCCCGAAGGGAGCGATAATGGTAGAAATGTCAATATTTTAGTTGTACTATGAGCTGAATTTTCCTTCAACGTCCGGTATAGCACGCGCTTGTTTTCCCGAACTTTCGGCGTTTTTTTAACGTTTTTATCTTTGAAAATTTCAGACGTCATTAAACGCTCACGTAACCCACAAGAAAAGCTAGTTTGTTTATATTTTCGAACACAAAAAAAAAAATTAATTGAAGCCTCGGGAGCGTAACAGGTTTTACCTGCCTCATATTACTGTCATGACTGTATAATTTGAATTATAGACCCCATCGTTAAGTCCAATGACATCGCAGCCTATATTTTATCCATCGTGCAAATTAATGTCATTATTAACCCTTATTAAAAGCTTACACATTGATTAAACTAGCAAGCGAGAAGTTTTGATGTTCTGTTTATTTGTTTCTTTGTACTGGTTTTTTTATATATAGAAAACCAGTTTAAGTTCTAGTTCACAAGTCAAATATGTATTGGAGAGGAAAGATAATCCGGAGATGTTAATAATAAAAACATTTTAAAAATATATCTACGTGAAGATGGCAACAAAGATAGCTTGTTCCTCCTATTTAAGAATAAAAACGAACATAAATATAATTAAAAATTCATAAAAAATACCAAATTGAATTCATTCGTACATATTCGGAAACTGTTGATACCTTTTCCGTCATTTGTCTATGTTTTAAAATCCGACAATGTTTATAGGTAACATAACAGGAATTAAGTATTGCGCAACCGGAAGTCAGACTGTGACAGAGCTTGAAGCAAGATATTAAAACTTAGCTGGACTGTGATTGGATTATAATATCAAGACTGGATTATCAATGTATGTTTTCAAGTTTTTAAATGGATGTAGTTTAATAAAATAAGAATAAAATTTTCCACATGATGGATAATTTTTTTTGGTGATTTTTCAAACAAGGATGAAATTTTCATTAACACCGGAGAAAATTGAATGTAAACATCCGCCAGCTGAACTCGGCATTCAACAGCTCTCTCAAAAGGCGGTCAACATATGATTTGACACCACTTATTCAATGGGAAAAAGGTTACACCATATAGATTAAATTTTATTTACATCAAACACTCTTCAGGGAAAGGTTGATAGACTGAAAATAGTTGTTTGATTATAAAGGGGAAGCAATTACCATCATGTTCCCTATAGCCAAAATTATGTTTCTGTGTTTTCTTAACTCAAGCTTTTTATATCCACTTGTTTTGGTCTTATTTATTCATATCAAGTCTAATTGAAGTCCAGAGTCACACCATCACTTAGTATTTCTGTTTTTTGGCTCAAATAAAACACATTTTGAAAAATACATTGATTTCAATGGAATTTTATGCCGCAGTCACATTATTTGTCTTCTGTGTGTCTCTTCTTATCTAAATTACTTGCCGTACTTGCTGAATAAGTCATTTAGTAAAGCCCTACTCACAAAAGCTGAACAAACCTTTCATTGATTTCATTATTTTTTTCAACAGCTATGGACTTAGCACTTGAATCAACATTTGCGCCATGAATGCATAAGAGGGAAGAAAAATGATGGATCAATGATAGACTTCAACTATGGTTTATAAAGCATTCTTGCTCATACGCAGGTAAATTTCTATCAAATTCTGTATAACGTGTTGAAATATTTATGTTCATTTTTCTTTATTTACATATTGCGACGTGGCAGTTAAAAACATTTTAGACGGCCAATTTTCTAGGTACACAATTTTCATTCCTTTTCTTTGTTTAGAATAAATCCCCATTCAACTGCTCAATGTGGAAAATAAGTAGCAATACTATGTATCTTTCCTACTAAAAAGATAAGAATAGAAAACATTGCTTAAAATTTTGTTTATTCAGACATTGTTTGTTGTTATATTTTGTAGGATTTTCATCGTTGGCCGCAGCCGAACAGTAGACATTCTTAAATCACCACAGGAAGCTAAAAAAGAGGTACAAAGATTTGAAAACTTTTCGTTATTCTTAAAAACAGATTAAAATACAAGAAAAAAGTGTTTCGCGAACAAATGTCATGCAGGCCTAACAGTATAGGTAACATAACAGGAATTAAGTATTGCGCAACCGGAAGTCAGACTGTGACAGAGCTTGAAGCAAGATATTAAAACTTAGCTGGACTGTGATTGGATTATAATATCAAGACTGGATTATCAATGTATGTTTTCAAGTTTTTAAATGGATGTAGTTTAATAAAATAAGAATAAAATTTTCCACATGATGGATAATTTTTTTTGGTGATTTTTCAAACAAGGATGAAATTTTCATTAACACCGGAGAAAATTGAATGTAAACATCCGCCAGCTGAACTCGGCATTCAACAGCTCTCTCAAAAGGCGGTCAACATATGATTTGACACCACTTATTCAATGGGAAAAAGGTTACACCATATAGATTAAATTTTATTTACATCAAACACTCTTCAGGGAAAGGTTGATAGACTGAAAATAGTTGTTTGATTATAAAGGGGAAGCAATTACCATCATGTTCCCTATAGCCAAAATTATGTTTCTGTGTTTTCTTAACTCAAGCTTTTTATATCCACTTGTTTTGGTCTTATTTATTCATATCAAGTCTAATTGAAGTCCAGAGTCACACCATCACTTAGTATTTCTGTTTTTTGGCTCAAATAAAACACATTTTGAAAAATACATTGATTTCAATGGAATTTTATGCCGCAGTCACATTATTTGTCTTCTGTGTGTCTCTTCTTATCTAAATTACTTGCCGTACTTGCTGAATAAGTCATTTAGTAAAGCCCTACTCACAAAAGCTGAACAAACCTTTCATTGATTTCATTATTTTTTTCAACAGCTATGGACTTAGCACTTGAATCAACATTTGCGCCATGAATGCATAAGAGGGAAGAAAAATGATGGATCAATGATAGACTTCAACTATGGTTTATAAAGCATTCTTGCTCATACGCAGGTAAATTTCTATCAAATTCTGTATAACGTGTTGAAATATTTATGTTCATTTTTCTTTATTTACATATTGCGACGTGGCAGTTAAAAACATTTTAGACGGCCAATTTTCTAGGTACACAATTTTCATTCCTTTTCTTTGTTTAGAATAAATCCCCATTCAACTGCTCAATGTGGAAAATAAGTAGCAATACTATGTATCTTTCCTACTAAAAAGATAAGAATAGAAAACATTGCTTAAAATTTTGTTTATTCAGACATTGTTTGTTGTTATATTTTGTAGGATTTTCATCGTTGGCCGCAGCCGAACAGTAGACATTCTTAAATCACCACAGGAAGCTAAAAAAGAGGTACAAAGATTTGAAAACTTTTCGTTATTCTTAAAAACAGATTAAAATACAAGAAAAAAGTGTTTCGCGAACAAATGTCATGCAGGCCTAACAGTATAGGTAACATAACAGGAATTAAGTATTGCGCAACCGGAAGTCAGACTGTGACAGAGCTTGAAGCAAGATATTAAAACTTAGCTGGACTGTGATTGGATTATAATATCAAGACTGGATTATCAATGTATGTTTTCAAGTTTTTAAATGGATGTAGTTTAATAAAATAAGAATAAAATTTTCCACATGATGGATAATTTTTTTTGGTGATTTTTCAAACAAGGATGAAATTTTCATTAACACCGGAGAAAATTGAATGTAAACATCCGCCAGCTGAACTCGGCATTCAACAGCTCTCTCAAAAGGCGGTCAACATATGATTTGACACCACTTATTCAATGGGAAAAAGGTTACACCATATAGATTAAATTTTATTTACATCAAACACTCTTCAGGGAAAGGTTGATAGACTGAAAATAGTTGTTTGATTATAAAGGGGAAGCAATTACCATCATGTTCCCTATAGCCAAAATTATGTTTCTGTGTTTTCTTAACTCAAGCTTTTTATATCCACTTGTTTTGGTCTTATTTATTCATATCAAGTCTAATTGAAGTCCAGAGTCACACCATCACTTAGTATTTCTGTTTTTTGGCTCAAATAAAACACATTTTGAAAAATACATTGATTTCAATGGAATTTTATGCCGCAGTCACATTATTTGTCTTCTGTGTGTCTCTTCTTATCTAAATTACTTGCCGTACTTGCTGAATAAGTCATTTAGTAAAGCCCTACTCACAAAAGCTGAACAAACCTTTCATTGATTTCATTATTTTTTTCAACAGCTATGGACTTAGCACTTGAATCAACATTTGCGCCATGAATGCATAAGAGGGAAGAAAAATGATGGATCAATGATAGACTTCAACTATGGTTTATAAAGCATTCTTGCTCATACGCAGGTAAATTTCTATCAAATTCTGTATAACGTGTTGAAATATTTATGTTCATTTTTCTTTATTTACATATTGCGACGTGGCAGTTAAAAACATTTTAGACGGCCAATTTTCTAGGTACACAATTTTCATTCCTTTTCTTTGTTTAGAATAAATCCCCATTCAACTGCTCAATGTGGAAAATAAGTAGCAATACTATGTATCTTTCCTACTAAAAAGATAAGAATAGAAAACATTGCTTAAAATTTTGTTTATTCAGACATTGTTTGTTGTTATATTTTGTAGGATTTTCATCGTTGGCCGCAGCCGAACAGTAGACATTCTTAAATCACCACAGGAAGCTAAAAAAGAGGTACAAAGATTTGAAAACTTTTCGTTATTCTTAAAAACAGATTAAAATACAAGAAAAAAGTGTTTCGCGAACAAATGTCATGCAGGCCTAACAGTATAGGTAACATAACAGGAATTAAGTATTGCGCAACCGGAAGTCAGACTGTGACAGAGCTTGAAGCAAGATATTAAAACTTAGCTGGACTGTGATTGGATTATAATATCAAGACTGGATTATCAATGTATGTTTTCAAGTTTTTAAATGGATGTAGTTTAATAAAATAAGAATAAAATTTTCCACATGATGGATAATTTTTTTTGGTGATTTTTCAAACAAGGATGAAATTTTCATTAACACCGGAGAAAATTGAATGTAAACATCCGCCAGCTGAACTCGGCATTCAACAGCTCTCTCAAAAGGCGGTCAACATATGATTTGACACCACTTATTCAATGGGAAAAAGGTTACACCATATAGATTAAATTTTATTTACATCAAACACTCTTCAGGGAAAGGTTGATAGACTGAAAATAGTTGTTTGATTATAAAGGGGAAGCAATTACCATCATGTTCCCTATAGCCAAAATTATGTTTCTGTGTTTTCTTAACTCAAGCTTTTTATATCCACTTGTTTTGGTCTTATTTATTCATATCAAGTCTAATTGAAGTCCAGAGTCACACCATCACTTAGTATTTCTGTTTTTTGGCTCAAATAAAACACATTTTGAAAAATACATTGATTTCAATGGAATTTTATGCCGCAGTCACATTATTTGTCTTCTGTGTGTCTCTTCTTATCTAAATTACTTGCCGTACTTGCTGAATAAGTCATTTAGTAAAGCCCTACTCACAAAAGCTGAACAAACCTTTCATTGATTTCATTATTTTTTTCAACAGCTATGGACTTAGCACTTGAATCAACATTTGCGCCATGAATGCATAAGAGGGAAGAAAAATGATGGATCAATGATAGACTTCAACTATGGTTTATAAAGCATTCTTGCTCATACGCAGGTAAATTTCTATCAAATTCTGTATAACGTGTTGAAATATTTATGTTCATTTTTCTTTATTTACATATTGCGACGTGGCAGTTAAAAACATTTTAGACGGCCAATTTTCTAGGTACACAATTTTCATTCCTTTTCTTTGTTTAGAATAAATCCCCATTCAACTGCTCAATGTGGAAAATAAGTAGCAATACTATGTATCTTTCCTACTAAAAAGATAAGAATAGAAAACATTGCTTAAAATTTTGTTTATTCAGACATTGTTTGTTGTTATATTTTGTAGGATTTTCATCGTTGGCCGCAGCCGAACAGTAGACATTCTTAAATCACCACAGGAAGCTAAAAAAGAGGTACAAAGATTTGAAAACTTTTCGTTATTCTTAAAAACAGATTAAAATACAAGAAAAAAGTGTTTCGCGAACAAATGTCATGCAGGCCTAACAGTATAGGTAACATAACAGGAATTAAGTATTGCGCAACCGGAAGTCAGACTGTGACAGAGCTTGAAGCAAGATATTAAAACTTAGCTGGACTGTGATTGGATTATAATATCAAGACTGGATTATCAATGTATGTTTTCAAGTTTTTAAATGGATGTAGTTTAATAAAATAAGAATAAAATTTTCCACATGATGGATAATTTTTTTTGGTGATTTTTCAAACAAGGATGAAATTTTCATTAACACCGGAGAAAATTGAATGTAAACATCCGCCAGCTGAACTCGGCATTCAACAGCTCTCTCAAAAGGCGGTCAACATATGATTTGACACCACTTATTCAATGGGAAAAAGGTTACACCATATAGATTAAATTTTATTTACATCAAACACTCTTCAGGGAAAGGTTGATAGACTGAAAATAGTTGTTTGATTATAAAGGGGAAGCAATTACCATCATGTTCCCTATAGCCAAAATTATGTTTCTGTGTTTTCTTAACTCAAGCTTTTTATATCCACTTGTTTTGGTCTTATTTATTCATATCAAGTCTAATTGAAGTCCAGAGTCACACCATCACTTAGTATTTCTGTTTTTTGGCTCAAATAAAACACATTTTGAAAAATACATTGATTTCAATGGAATTTTATGCCGCAGTCACATTATTTGTCTTCTGTGTGTCTCTTCTTATCTAAATTACTTGCCGTACTTGCTGAATAAGTCATTTAGTAAAGCCCTACTCACAAAAGCTGAACAAACCTTTCATTGATTTCATTATTTTTTTCAACAGCTATGGACTTAGCACTTGAATCAACATTTGCGCCATGAATGCATAAGAGGGAAGAAAAATGATGGATCAATGATAGACTTCAACTATGGTTTATAAAGCATTCTTGCTCATACGCAGGTAAATTTCTATCAAATTCTGTATAACGTGTTGAAATATTTATGTTCATTTTTCTTTATTTACATATTGCGACGTGGCAGTTAAAAACATTTTAGACGGCCAATTTTCTAGGTACACAATTTTCATTCCTTTTCTTTGTTTAGAATAAATCCCCATTCAACTGCTCAATGTGGAAAATAAGTAGCAATACTATGTATCTTTCCTACTAAAAAGATAAGAATAGAAAACATTGCTTAAAATTTTGTTTATTCAGACATTGTTTGTTGTTATATTTTGTAGGATTTTCATCGTTGGCCGCAGCCGAACAGTAGACATTCTTAAATCACCACAGGAAGCTAAAAAAGAGGTACAAAGATTTGAAAACTTTTCGTTATTCTTAAAAACAGATTAAAATACAAGAAAAAAGTGTTTCGCGAACAAATGTCATGCAGGCCTAACAGTATAGGTAACATAACAGGAATTAAGTATTGCGCAACCGGAAGTCAGACTGTGACAGAGCTTGAAGCAAGATATTAAAACTTAGCTGGACTGTGATTGGATTATAATATCAAGACTGGATTATCAATGTATGTTTTCAAGTTTTTAAATGGATGTAGTTTAATAAAATAAGAATAAAATTTTCCACATGATGGATAATTTTTTTTGGTGATTTTTCAAACAAGGATGAAATTTTCATTAACACCGGAGAAAATTGAATGTAAACATCCGCCAGCTGAACTCGGCATTCAACAGCTCTCTCAAAAGGCGGTCAACATATGATTTGACACCACTTATTCAATGGGAAAAAGGTTACACCATATAGATTAAATTTTATTTACATCAAACACTCTTCAGGGAAAGGTTGATAGACTGAAAATAGTTGTTTGATTATAAAGGGGAAGCAATTACCATCATGTTCCCTATAGCCAAAATTATGTTTCTGTGTTTTCTTAACTCAAGCTTTTTATATCCACTTGTTTTGGTCTTATTTATTCATATCAAGTCTAATTGAAGTCCAGAGTCACACCATCACTTAGTATTTCTGTTTTTTGGCTCAAATAAAACACATTTTGAAAAATACATTGATTTCAATGGAATTTTATGCCGCAGTCACATTATTTGTCTTCTGTGTGTCTCTTCTTATCTAAATTACTTGCCGTACTTGCTGAATAAGTCATTTAGTAAAGCCCTACTCACAAAAGCTGAACAAACCTTTCATTGATTTCATTATTTTTTTCAACAGCTATGGACTTAGCACTTGAATCAACATTTGCGCCATGAATGCATAAGAGGGAAGAAAAATGATGGATCAATGATAGACTTCAACTATGGTTTATAAAGCATTCTTGCTCATACGCAGGTAAATTTCTATCAAATTCTGTATAACGTGTTGAAATATTTATGTTCATTTTTCTTTATTTACATATTGCGACGTGGCAGTTAAAAACATTTTAGACGGCCAATTTTCTAGGTACACAATTTTCATTCCTTTTCTTTGTTTAGAATAAATCCCCATTCAACTGCTCAATGTGGAAAATAAGTAGCAATACTATGTATCTTTCCTACTAAAAAGATAAGAATAGAAAACATTGCTTAAAATTTTGTTTATTCAGACATTGTTTGTTGTTATATTTTGTAGGATTTTCATCGTTGGCCGCAGCCGAACAGTAGACATTCTTAAATCACCACAGGAAGCTAAAAAAGAGGTACAAAGATTTGAAAACTTTTCGTTATTCTTAAAAACAGATTAAAATACAAGAAAAAAGTGTTTCGCGAACAAATGTCATGCAGGCCTAACAGTATAGGTAACATAACAGGAATTAAGTATTGCGCAACCGGAAGTCAGACTGTGACAGAGCTTGAAGCAAGATATTAAAACTTAGCTGGACTGTGATTGGATTATAATATCAAGACTGGATTATCAATGTATGTTTTCAAGTTTTTAAATGGATGTAGTTTAATAAAATAAGAATAAAATTTTCCACATGATGGATAATTTTTTTTGGTGATTTTTCAAACAAGGATGAAATTTTCATTAACACCGGAGAAAATTGAATGTAAACATCCGCCAGCTGAACTCGGCATTCAACAGCTCTCTCAAAAGGCGGTCAACATATGATTTGACACCACTTATTCAATGGGAAAAAGGTTACACCATATAGATTAAATTTTATTTACATCAAACACTCTTCAGGGAAAGGTTGATAGACTGAAAATAGTTGTTTGATTATAAAGGGGAAGCAATTACCATCATGTTCCCTATAGCCAAAATTATGTTTCTGTGTTTTCTTAACTCAAGCTTTTTATATCCACTTGTTTTGGTCTTATTTATTCATATCAAGTCTAATTGAAGTCCAGAGTCACACCATCACTTAGTATTTCTGTTTTTTGGCTCAAATAAAACACATTTTGAAAAATACATTGATTTCAATGGAATTTTATGCCGCAGTCACATTATTTGTCTTCTGTGTGTCTCTTCTTATCTAAATTACTTGCCGTACTTGCTGAATAAGTCATTTAGTAAAGCCCTACTCACAAAAGCTGAACAAACCTTTCATTGATTTCATTATTTTTTTCAACAGCTATGGACTTAGCACTTGAATCAACATTTGCGCCATGAATGCATAAGAGGGAAGAAAAATGATGGATCAATGATAGACTTCAACTATGGTTTATAAAGCATTCTTGCTCATACGCAGGTAAATTTCTATCAAATTCTGTATAACGTGTTGAAATATTTATGTTCATTTTTCTTTATTTACATATTGCGACGTGGCAGTTAAAAACATTTTAGACGGCCAATTTTCTAGGTACACAATTTTCATTCCTTTTCTTTGTTTAGAATAAATCCCCATTCAACTGCTCAATGTGGAAAATAAGTAGCAATACTATGTATCTTTCCTACTAAAAAGATAAGAATAGAAAACATTGCTTAAAATTTTGTTTATTCAGACATTGTTTGTTGTTATATTTTGTAGGATTTTCATCGTTGGCCGCAGCCGAACAGTAGACATTCTTAAATCACCACAGGAAGCTAAAAAAGAGGTACAAAGATTTGAAAACTTTTCGTTATTCTTAAAAACAGATTAAAATACAAGAAAAAAGTGTTTCGCGAACAAATGTCATGCAGGCCTAACAGTATAGGTAACATAACAGGAATTAAGTATTGCGCAACCGGAAGTCAGACTGTGACAGAGCTTGAAGCAAGATATTAAAACTTAGCTGGACTGTGATTGGATTATAATATCAAGACTGGATTATCAATGTATGTTTTCAAGTTTTTAAATGGATGTAGTTTAATAAAATAAGAATAAAATTTTCCACATGATGGATAATTTTTTTTGGTGATTTTTCAAACAAGGATGAAATTTTCATTAACACCGGAGAAAATTGAATGTAAACATCCGCCAGCTGAACTCGGCATTCAACAGCTCTCTCAAAAGGCGGTCAACATATGATTTGACACCACTTATTCAATGGGAAAAAGGTTACACCATATAGATTAAATTTTATTTACATCAAACACTCTTCAGGGAAAGGTTGATAGACTGAAAATAGTTGTTTGATTATAAAGGGGAAGCAATTACCATCATGTTCCCTATAGCCAAAATTATGTTTCTGTGTTTTCTTAACTCAAGCTTTTTATATCCACTTGTTTTGGTCTTATTTATTCATATCAAGTCTAATTGAAGTCCAGAGTCACACCATCACTTAGTATTTCTGTTTTTTGGCTCAAATAAAACACATTTTGAAAAATACATTGATTTCAATGGAATTTTATGCCGCAGTCACATTATTTGTCTTCTGTGTGTCTCTTCTTATCTAAATTACTTGCCGTACTTGCTGAATAAGTCATTTAGTAAAGCCCTACTCACAAAAGCTGAACAAACCTTTCATTGATTTCATTATTTTTTTCAACAGCTATGGACTTAGCACTTGAATCAACATTTGCGCCATGAATGCATAAGAGGGAAGAAAAATGATGGATCAATGATAGACTTCAACTATGGTTTATAAAGCATTCTTGCTCATACGCAGGTAAATTTCTATCAAATTCTGTATAACGTGTTGAAATATTTATGTTCATTTTTCTTTATTTACATATTGCGACGTGGCAGTTAAAAACATTTTAGACGGCCAATTTTCTAGGTACACAATTTTCATTCCTTTTCTTTGTTTAGAATAAATCCCCATTCAACTGCTCAATGTGGAAAATAAGTAGCAATACTATGTATCTTTCCTACTAAAAAGATAAGAATAGAAAACATTGCTTAAAATTTTGTTTATTCAGACATTGTTTGTTGTTATATTTTGTAGGATTTTCATCGTTGGCCGCAGCCGAACAGTAGACATTCTTAAATCACCACAGGAAGCTAAAAAAGAGGTACAAAGATTTGAAAACTTTTCGTTATTCTTAAAAACAGATTAAAATACAAGAAAAAAGTGTTTCGCGAACAAATGTCATGCAGGCCTAACAGTATAGGTAACATAACAGGAATTAAGTATTGCGCAACCGGAAGTCAGACTGTGACAGAGCTTGAAGCAAGATATTAAAACTTAGCTGGACTGTGATTGGATTATAATATCAAGACTGGATTATCAATGTATGTTTTCAAGTTTTTAAATGGATGTAGTTTAATAAAATAAGAATAAAATTTTCCACATGATGGATAATTTTTTTTGGTGATTTTTCAAACAAGGATGAAATTTTCATTAACACCGGAGAAAATTGAATGTAAACATCCGCCAGCTGAACTCGGCATTCAACAGCTCTCTCAAAAGGCGGTCAACATATGATTTGACACCACTTATTCAATGGGAAAAAGGTTACACCATATAGATTAAATTTTATTTACATCAAACACTCTTCAGGGAAAGGTTGATAGACTGAAAATAGTTGTTTGATTATAAAGGGGAAGCAATTACCATCATGTTCCCTATAGCCAAAATTATGTTTCTGTGTTTTCTTAACTCAAGCTTTTTATATCCACTTGTTTTGGTCTTATTTATTCATATCAAGTCTAATTGAAGTCCAGAGTCACACCATCACTTAGTATTTCTGTTTTTTGGCTCAAATAAAACACATTTTGAAAAATACATTGATTTCAATGGAATTTTATGCCGCAGTCACATTATTTGTCTTCTGTGTGTCTCTTCTTATCTAAATTACTTGCCGTACTTGCTGAATAAGTCATTTAGTAAAGCCCTACTCACAAAAGCTGAACAAACCTTTCATTGATTTCATTATTTTTTTCAACAGCTATGGACTTAGCACTTGAATCAACATTTGCGCCATGAATGCATAAGAGGGAAGAAAAATGATGGATCAATGATAGACTTCAACTATGGTTTATAAAGCATTCTTGCTCATACGCAGGTAAATTTCTATCAAATTCTGTATAACGTGTTGAAATATTTATGTTCATTTTTCTTTATTTACATATTGCGACGTGGCAGTTAAAAACATTTTAGACGGCCAATTTTCTAGGTACACAATTTTCATTCCTTTTCTTTGTTTAGAATAAATCCCCATTCAACTGCTCAATGTGGAAAATAAGTAGCAATACTATGTATCTTTCCTACTAAAAAGATAAGAATAGAAAACATTGCTTAAAATTTTGTTTATTCAGACATTGTTTGTTGTTATATTTTGTAGGATTTTCATCGTTGGCCGCAGCCGAACAGTAGACATTCTTAAATCACCACAGGAAGCTAAAAAAGAGGTACAAAGATTTGAAAACTTTTCGTTATTCTTAAAAACAGATTAAAATACAAGAAAAAAGTGTTTCGCGAACAAATGTCATGCAGGCCTAACAGTATAGGTAACATAACAGGAATTAAGTATTGCGCAACCGGAAGTCAGACTGTGACAGAGCTTGAAGCTAGATATTAAAACTTTGCTGGACTGTGATTGGATTATAATATCAAGACTGGATTATCATTGTATGTTTTCAAGTTTTTAAATGGATGTAGTTTAATAAAATAAGAATAAAATTTTCCACATGATGGATAATTTTTTTGGGTGATTTTTCAAACAAGGATGAAATTTTCATTAACACCGGAGAAAATTGTATGTAAACATCCGCCAGCTGAACTCGGCATTCAACAGCTCTCTCAAAAGGCGGTCAACATATGATTTGACACCACTTATTCAATGGGAAAAAGGTTACACCATATAGATTTAATTTTATTTACATCAAACACTCTTCAGGGAAAGGTTGAAAGACTGAAAATAGTTGTTTGATTATAAAGGGGAAGCAATTACCATCATGTGCCCTATAGCCAAAATTATGTTTCTGTGTTTTCTTAACTCAGGCTTTTTATATCCACTTGTTTTGGTCTTATTTATTCATATCAAGTCTGATTGAAGGCCAGAGTCACACCATCACTTAATATTCCTGTTTTTGTGCTCAAATAAAACACATTTTGAAAAATACATTGTTTTCAATGGAATTTTATGCCGCAGTCACATTATTTGTCGTCTGTGTGTCTCTTCTTATCTAAATTACTTGCCGTACTTACTGAATAAGTCATTTAGTAAAGCCCTACTCACAAAAGCTGAACAAACCTTTCATTGATTTCATTATTTTTTTCAACAGCTATGGACTTAGCACCAGAATCAACATTTGCGCCATGAATGCATAAGACATGTAAGAGGGGAAGAAAAATTATGGATCAATGATAGGCTTCAACTATGGTTTATAAAGCATTTCTTGCTCATAGGCAGGTAAATTTCTATCAAATTCTGTATAACGTGTTGAAATATTTATGTTCATTTTTCTTTATTTACATATTGTGACGTGGCAGTTAAAAATATTTTATACGGCCAATTTTCTAGGTACACAATTTTCATTCCTTTTCTTTGTTTAGAATAAATCCCCATTCAACTGCTCAATGTGGAAAATAAGTAGCAATACTATGTATCTTTCCTACTAAAAAGATAAGAATAGAAAACATTGCTTAAAATTTTGTTTATTCAGACATTGTATGTTGTTATATTTTGTAGGATTTTCATCGTTGGCCGCAGCCGAACAGTAGACATTCTTAAATCACCACAGGAAGCTAAAAAAGAGGTACAAAGATTTGAAAACTTTTCGTTATTCTTAAAAACAGATTAAAATACAAGAAAAAAGTGTTTCACAAACAAATGTCATGCAGGCCTAACAGTATAGGTAACATAACAGGAATTAAGTATTGCGCAACCGGAAGTCAGACTGTGACAGAGCTTGAAGCTAGATATTAAAACTTTGCTGGACTGTGATTGGATTATAATATCAAGACTGGATTATCATTGTATGTTTTCAAGTTTTTAAATAGATGTAGTTTAATAAAATAAGAATAAAATTTTCCACATGATGGATAATTTTTTTGGGTGATTTTTCAAACAAGGATGAAATTTTCATTAACACCGGAGAAAATTGAATGTAAACATCCGCCAGCTGAACTCGGCATTCAACAGCTCTCTCAAAAGGCGGTCAACATATGATTTGACACCACTTATTCAATGGGAAAAAGGTTACACCATATAGATTAAATTTTATTTACATCAAACACTCTTCAGGGAAAGGTTGATAGACTGAAAATAGTTGTTTGATTATAAAGGGGAAGCAATTACCATCATGTTCCCTATAGCCAAAATTATGTTTCTGTGTTTTCTTAACTCAAGCTTTTTATATCCACTTGTTTTGGTCTTATTTATTCATATCAAGTCTAATTGAAGTCCAGAGTCACACCATCACTTAGTATTTCTGTTTTTTGGCTCAAATAAAACACATTTTGAAAAATACATTGATTTCAATGGAATTTTATGCCGCAGTCACATTATTTGTCTTCTGTGTGTCTCTTCTTATCTAAATTACTTGCCGTACTTGCTGAATAAGTCATTTAGTAAAGCCCTACTCACAAAAGCTGAACAAACCTTTCATTGATTTCATTATTTTTTTCAACAGCTATGGACTTAGCACTTGAATCAACATTTGCGCCATGAATGCATAAGAGGGAAGAAAAATGATGGATCAATGATAGACTTCAACTATGGTTTATAAAGCATTCTTGCTCATACGCAGGTAAATTTCTATCAAATTCTGTATAACGTGTTGAAATATTTATGTTCATTTTTCTTTATTTACATATTGCGACGTGGCAGTTAAAAACATTTTAGACGGCCAATTTTCTAGGTACACAATTTTCATTCCTTTTCTTTGTTTAGAATAAATCCCCATTCAACTGCTCAATGTGGAAAATAAGTAGCAATACTATGTATCTTTCCTACTAAAAAGATAAGAATAGAAAACATTGCTTAAAATTTTGTTTATTCAGACATTGTTTGTTGTTATATTTTGTAGGATTTTCATCGTTGGCCGCAGCCGAACAGTAGACATTCTTAAATCACCACAGGAAGCTAAAAAAGAGGTACAAAGATTTGAAAACTTTTCGTTATTCTTAAAAACAGATTAAAATACAAGAAAAAAGTGTTTCGCGAACAAATGTCATGCAGGCCTAACAGTATAGGTAACATAACAGGAATTAAGTATTGCGCAACCGGAAGTCAGACTGTGACAGAGCTTGAAGCTAGATATTAAAACTTTGCTGGACTGTGATTGGATTATAATATCAAGACTGGATTATCATTGTATGTTTTCAAGTTTTTAAATGGATGTAGTTTAATAAAATAAGAATAAAATTTTCCACATGATGGATAATTTTTTTGGGTGATTTTTCAAACAAGGATGAAATTTTCATTAACACCGGAGAAAATTGTATGTAAACATCCGCCAGCTGAACTCGGCATTCAACAGCTCTCTCAAAAGGCGGTCAACATATGATTTGACACCACTTATTCAATGGGAAAAAGGTTACACCATATAGATTTAATTTTATTTACATCAAACACTCTTCAGGGAAAGGTTGAAAGACTGAAAATAGTTGTTTGATTATAAAGGGGAAGCAATTACCATCATGTGCCCTATAGCCAAAATTATGTTTCTGTGTTTTCTTAACTCAGGCTTTTTATATCCACTTGTTTTGGTCTTATTTATTCATATCAAGTCTGATTGAAGGCCAGAGTCACACCATCACTTAATATTCCTGTTTTTGTGCTCAAATAAAACACATTTTGAAAAATACATTGTTTTCAATGGAATTTTATGCCGCAGTCACATTATTTGTCGTCTGTGTGTCTCTTCTTATCTAAATTACTTGCCGTACTTACTGAATAAGTCATTTAGTAAAGCCCTACTCACAAAAGCTGAACAAACCTTTCATTGATTTCATTATTTTTTTCAACAGCTATGGACTTAGCACCAGAATCAACATTTGCGCCATGAATGCATAAGACATGTAAGAGGGGAAGAAAAATTATGGATCAATGATAGGCTTCAACTATGGTTTATAAAGCATTTCTTGCTCATAGGCAGGTAAATTTCTATCAAATTCTGTATAACGTGTTGAAATATTTATGTTCATTTTTCTTTATTTACATATTGTGACGTGGCAGTTAAAAATATTTTATACGGCCAATTTTCTAGGTACACAATTTTCATTCCTTTTCTTTGTTTAGAATAAATCCCCATTCAACTGCTCAATGTGGAAAATAAGTAGCAATACTATGTATCTTTCCTACTAAAAAGATAAGAATAGAAAACATTGCTTAAAATTTTGTTTATTCAGACATTGTATGTTGTTATATTTTGTAGGATTTTCATCGTTGGCCGCAGCCGAACAGTAGACATTCTTAAATCACCACAGGAAGCTAAAAAAGAGGTACAAAGATTTGAAAACTTTTCGTTATTCTTAAAAACAGATTAAAATACAAGAAAAAAGTGTTTCACAAACAAATGTCATGCAGGCCTAACAGTATAGGTAACATAACAGGAATTAAGTATTGCGCAACCGGAAGTCAGACTGTGACAGAGCTTGAAGCTAGATATTAAAACTTTGCTGGACTGTGATTGGATTATAATATCAAGACTGGATTATCATTGTATGTTTTCAAGTTTTTAAATAGATGTAGTTTAATAAAATAAGAATAAAATTTTCCACATGATGGATAATTTTTTTGGGTGATTTTTCAAACAAGGATGAAATTTTCATTAACACCGGAGAAAATTGAATGTAAACATCCGCCAGCTGAACTCGGCATTCAACAGCTCTCTCAAAAGGCGGTCAACATATGATTTGACACCACTTATTCAATGGGAAAAAGGTTACACCATATAGATTAAATTTTATTTACATCAAACACTCTTCAGGGAAAGGTTGATAGACTGAAAATAGTTGTTTGATTATAAAGGGGAAGCAATTACCATCATGTTCCCTATAGCCAAAATTATGTTTCTGTGTTTTCTTAACTCAAGCTTTTTATATCCACTTGTTTTGGTCTTATTTATTCATATCAAGTCTAATTGAAGTCCAGAGTCACACCATCACTTAGTATTTCTGTTTTTTGGCTCAAATAAAACACATTTTGAAAAATACATTGATTTCAATGGAATTTTATGCCGCAGTCACATTATTTGTCTTCTGTGTGTCTCTTCTTATCTAAATTACTTGCCGTACTTGCTGAATAAGTCATTTAGTAAAGCCCTACTCACAAAAGCTGAACAAACCTTTCATTGATTTCATTATTTTTTTCAACAGCTATGGACTTAGCACTTGAATCAACATTTGCGCCATGAATGCATAAGAGGGAAGAAAAATGATGGATCAATGATAGACTTCAACTATGGTTTATAAAGCATTCTTGCTCATACGCAGGTAAATTTCTATCAAATTCTGTATAACGTGTTGAAATATTTATGTTCATTTTTCTTTATTTACATATTGCGACGTGGCAGTTAAAAACATTTTAGACGGCCAATTTTCTAGGTACACAATTTTCATTCCTTTTCTTTGTTTAGAATAAATCCCCATTCAACTGCTCAATGTGGAAAATAAGTAGCAATACTATGTATCTTTCCTACTAAAAACATAAGAATAGAAAACATTGCTTAAAATTTTGTTTATTCAGACATTGTTTGTTGTTATATTTTGTAGGATTTTCATCGTTGGCCGCAGCCGAACAGTAGACATTCTTAAATCACCACAGGAAGCTAAAAAAGAGGTACAAAGATTTGAAAACTTTTCGTTATTCTTAAAAACAGATTAAAATACAAGAAAAAAGTGTTTCGCGAACAAATGTCATGCAGGCCTAACAGTATATATAGCCAAAATTATGTTTCTGTGTTTTCTTAACTCAAGCTTTTTATATCCACTTGTTTTGGTCTTATTTATTCATATCAAGTCTAATTGAAGTCCAGAGTCACACCATCACTTAGTATTTCTGTTTTTTGGCTCAAATAAAACACATTTTGAAAAATACATTGATTTCAATGGAATTTTATGCCGCAGTCACATTATTTGTCTTCTGTGTGTCTCTTCTTATCTAAATTACTTGCCGTACTTGCTGAATAAGTCATTTAGTAAAGCCCTACTCACAAAAGCTGAACAAACCTTTCATTGATTTCATTATTTTTTTCAACAGCTATGGACTTAGCACTTGAATCAACATTTGCGCCATGAATGCATAAGAGGGAAGAAAAATGATGGATCAATGATAGACTTCAACTATGGTTTATAAAGCATTCTTGCTCATACGCAGGTAAATTTCTATCAAATTCTGTATAACGTGTTGAAATATTTATGTTCATTTTTCTTTATTTACATATTGCGACGTGGCAGTTAAAAACATTTTAGACGGCCAATTTTCTAGGTACACAATTTTCATTCCTTTTCTTTGTTTAGAATAAATCCCCATTCAACTGCTCAATGTGGAAAATAAGTAGCAATACTATGTATCTTTCCTACTAAAAAGATAAGAATAGAAAACATTGCTTAAAATTTTGTTTATTCAGACATTGTTTGTTGTTATATTTTGTAGGATTTTCATCGTTGGCCGCAGCCGAACAGTAGACATTCTTAAATCACCACAGGAAGCTAAAAAAGAGGTACAAAGATTTGAAAACTTTTCGTTATTCTTAAAAACAGATTAAAATACAAGAAAAAAGTGTTTCGCGAACAAATGTCATGCAGGCCTAACAGTATAGGTAACATAACAGGAATTAAGTATTGCGCAACCGGAAGTCAGACTGTGACAGAGCTTGAAGCTAGATATTAAAACTTTGCTGGACTGTGATTGGATTATAATATCAAGACTGGATTATCATTGTATGTTTTCAAGTTTTTAAATGGATGTAGTTTAATAAAATAAGAATAAAATTTTCCACATGATGGATAATTTTTTTGGGTGATTTTTCAAACAAGGATGAAATTTTCATTAACACCGGAGAAAATTGTATGTAAACATCCGCCAGCTGAACTCGGCATTCAACAGCTCTCTCAAAAGGCGGTCAACATATGATTTGACACCACTTATTCAATGGGAAAAAGGTTACACCATATAGATTTAATTTTATTTACATCAAACACTCTTCATGGAAAGGTTGAAAGACTGAAAATAGTTGTTTGATTATAAAGGGGAAGCAATTACCATCATGTGCCCTATAGCCAAAATTATGTTTCTGTGTTTTCTTAACTCAGGCTTTTTATATCCACTTGTTTTGGTCTTATTTATTCATATCAAGTCTGATTGAAGGCCAGAGTCACACCATCACTTAATATTCCTGTTTTTGTGCTCAAATAAAACACATTTTGAAAAATACATTGTTTTCAATGGAATTTTATGCCGCAGTCACATTATTTGTCGTCTGTGTGTCTCTTCTTATCTAAATTACTTGCCGTACTTACTGAATAAGTCATTTAGTAAAGCCCTACTCACAAAAGCTGAACAAACCTTTCATTGATTTCATTATTTTTTTCAACAGCTATGGACTTAGCACCAGAATCAACATTTGCGCCATGAATGCATAAGACATGTAAGAGGGGAAGAAAAATTATGGATCAATGATAGGCTTCAACTATGGTTTATAAAGCATTTCTTGCTCATAGGCAGGTAAATTTCTATCAAATTCTGTATAACGTGTTGAAATATTTATGTTCATTTTTCTTTATTTACATATTGTGACGTGGCAGTTAAAAATATTTAATACGGCCAATTTTTTAGGTACACAATTTTCATTCCTTTTCTTTGTTTAGAATAAATCCCCATTCAACTGCTCAATGTGGAAAATAAGTAGCAATACTATGTATCTTTCCTACTAAAAAGATAAGAATAGAAAACATTGCTTAAAATTTTGTTTATTCAGACATTGTATGTTGTTATATTTTGTAGGATTTTCATCGTTGGCCGCAGCCGAACAGTAGACATTCTTAAATCACCACAGGAAGCTAAAAAAGAGGTACAAAGATTTGAAAACTTTTCGTTATTCTTAAAAACAGATTAAAATACAAGAAAAAAGTGTTTCACAAACAAATGTCATGCAGGCCTAACAGTATAGGTAACATAACAGGAATTAAGTATTGCGCAACCGGAAGTCAGACTGTGACAGAGCTTGAAGCTAGATATTAAAACTTTGCTGGACTGTGATTGGATTATAATATCAAGACTGGATTATCATTGTATGTTTTCAAGTTTTTAAATAGATGTAGTTTAATAAAATAAGAATAAAATTTTCCACATGATGGATAATTTTTTTGGGTGATTTTTCAAACAAGGATGAAATTTTCATTAACACCGGAGAAAATTGTATGTAAACATCCGCCAGCTGAACTCGGCACTGAACAGCTCTCTCAAAAGGCGGTCAACATATGATTTGACACCACTTATTCAATGGGAAAAAGGTTACACCATATAGATTTAATTTTATTTACATCAAACACTCTTCAGGGAAAGGTTGAAAGACTGAAAATAGTTGTTTGATTATAAAGGGGAAGCAATTACCATCATGTGCCCTAAACAGAATGAAGGAATTAGAAATTGATCACGAAGAACTTGAAAAACATTTAAATCCTTCTTTAAAAGGTCTAGATTTTCAGCAAAATAGGTCCTTCTTACGACAAAAATCGAAAGTCATAGACGGTCGTTTGTACAAGTCTCTTCAGACATGCAAAGTTGAGAATAATCTCCTCCGGTTGAAGTCCCTCCAAAAGGCATCATCATCGGAAAGCTTTATAAAACGTACGGACGCCTTAATTTGTATTTTAGAAATATTATTGATCTCTTCAAGCCATGATCAAACGTGTGCTACAGAAGTTCCCCCAGCACTAGGGATACTAAACTTTCAGCATGCTGCTGAGTTATATGCAGATATAACCCAGATATATGGCAAGCCAAACTGGACAAAAGTCAATATTTATTTATATTAATAATTCATTTATTAATATAAATAATTATTTATTAATATAAATAATTCATTTATTTATATTAATAATTCAATTATTAATATAAACAATTCGATTTATTTATATTAATAATTCAAAGTGGAATTATTAATATAAATAATTCATTTATTTATATCAATAATTCATTTATTTATATTAATAAATGCATTATTTATATTTATAATTCTTTTATTTATATCAATAATTCTTTTATTAATATAAATAATTCAAGTAGATTTATTTATATTTATAATTCATTTATTTATATAAGTAATTCATTTATTAATATTAATAATTCATTTATTAATATTAATAATTCATTTATTGATATAAACAATTCATTTATTAATATTAATAAATCATTTATTTATATTAATAATTCAATTGTTTATATTAATAATTCAGATCATTGTCAGCAACCCGTTTTAACTTTAAGAAAATATAAAATATATTCTCCCTTGATTTGTGCACTTACATACAAAATGGCTAACAACATGAAGCAGCAGCTTAATGAAATTCTGTTAAAAATTGACGCGGCAGCACTTGCTAAAGACTTCACACTTGTAGAGGCCTTAGTTTCTGAATGTAGGAGTGTAATGAGAGAGACTGTAGGGGAGGAGTTTACGACTATTCGAAACTCTCTCACAGAAATAATGAAGGTTGTTGAGGAAGAGAAGTTGATGGAGCCCGTTACTTCAAACTACAGGGCAGACAGGCCTAAGACAGGTGAGAATATAATTTCACTTCTGATAAGAGCACACATACTTTTTTTGTTTTTCAGCGTATTTCACTCCCAGTTTAGATAAACCCTCAATCATATATCATAAGGCCATAACAAACTGAATTCCCACATCAAGACTAGTTATGTGTTGATTTTGTAGTTAGAGAAAGATGGTCACTGAACTAGTTTTGGTATGGGAATAATCGGTCTGACCAGCATAATGTCAACAGCTAGGCCCCGGCAGCTAGACCAACTGATGGGCCAAACACCGGGGCTTGTGTACAGTAAAAAAAAGATAAATTCGATTTTATTTTTTTACTGTACACAAGCCCCTGTGGGCCAAACTCAAAGTCAAAGTGGCAAAACTCGACAAAAGTTGGTATTTATAATTCGTATTGACCGGACCCTGTATTGACTGACACTTCTAAGTTTATCCTTAGTATTTGCATAGACCTGTATATTTAATATACAGGTCTATGGTATTTGATATAGATCTGCGTGTTGAAAATAACCTGGTTTTTAAAAATTATTAATATAATCATTTTGCTTTGTCTTTATATGTACATGTATGCATAGACCTGTATATTAAGGTGTATGATGTATGAAAGAAGCAAAGGTGTACCAAAGGGGTAATCAGTATCATAAAACCGTAAAGACAAAGACAAAACCGGCAGACAAAAATCATCACAACAAAACAAACCACATAACAACATAAAACACAAACACACATAACAACAGAACCGCATTCAGCAACGCGAACTCAAGTCGAAACGAGAGTGAACTCAGGTGCTCCGGAAGAGTAAGCAGTTCCTGCTTGCTATAGCACACCCGTCACGTTGCCAAAAATCGATTAAGTGTTGGTCAAATCCGGAATGTATGTTATAAATGCTTTGTAATTCAAATTAGTGTATTTGTAATCATGGTAATTATAGTATGTCTGCTCACTGTAATCTTTATATATTAATCATTTTCTTTACTTATAATTGACTTTTTTTTTTCTCTTATTTGCTCCTTGTGAGTTCCTGATTTGTTTAAAAATAGAAAAAAAAATATTTTGTTTAATATAGAAGTTTGAAGCGCGCGTTGTCTATTTACTTGAGTGTTACCACAGTAACTTTAGTTCTAGGTATAAAATTTGACAATGATGTTCCTATAACAGGATAGATGGGATTGATTTTTTGGGTTCCTCCTATTTTTTAAAGAAATTAGGGGCAATTTTTTTTTTTCGTTCTTATGATAACTTTTTTTCTTGTTCATCACATGCTGTAAAATTTTACAATAATGTGTCATACCATAAAAGGATGTACATGTATGGGATTGATTTTGGAACCTCCCTTTGTTTGTTATAGAAATAAGAGACCAAAACTTAAGGCAAATGTAAAATGGGGCAACAAAATGCAACTTTTTAATTTCTGATCCAATTTTGAAAAATTATTTTTCCAAGTTAAGTCTTAATTGTCAAGTATTGGATACTAAAATTGAGGATTAACTATTGCAACCCCCATTTTTTTTCTGTTATAAAACTAAATAGCTGCCATTGCAACCATCCATCTTTATTCTTAACACACATTATCATAATGAAAACATTAAATTTTCTAGTTTGCAAATGAAACAAATTGTCAATTTTCAGTAGGTCCTTTAACTTTTGCCTAAGTGTATATATACAAATGTATTTATTACCCTGAATGTCATATAATAGTGAATATTTTTATTATTTTTGTTTTAGGACAAATGGGAAGACCAAGTGTGGACATCACTAAGAATCAGCTTGATGGCTTCCGTGCTGCAAATTACACCGTTACAGAGATGGGGAAGCAACTTGGATGTTCTGCCAAAACAGTGTCTAGACGTTTGAAGGCAGAAGGCTTGGATCACAGATATACAGAGATAACAGATGAGGACCTTGATAACCAGATTGAAGATTTGAAGTCATCCTTCCCAAATGCAGGATCACAGGTATATATTTATATTTATATATTAATGATTTATACACATATACATGTATAGATATGAGAAATGTAGTCAAAACAAGTTGTCTTCACACTTTCTATTCATTTCTTTTGTAGAATGAACCAGTATACTATTTTTGTTCAATCTGTGTCTTACCATTTACTTAGTTCACAATGTGTTTACAGTTTTATGCAATTTACATGATTTAGGATTTGGGATTTACAGGACTAAATCCTAGATTTAAAATATTTTATTAAGATTATGTTACAAAATTTGTTAAAATTTACTACAGAACAGAATTTTATTTTTCAGGTTGTTGGCTAATTTGGATGACTGTGTTTGTGATTGAATATTTGTACATGTACTTGTAAATTATACCGCAGAAATAAATGAATGCTTATACATATATATATATGAATTTATTGCCAGATGATGCAGGGATTCCTTGAGGCAAGAAACATCAGAGTGAAGAGACAACGTGTGAGAGATTCATTGCGGAGGACTGATGCTGAGGGCAGTAGAGAAAGATGGAGAAGTGCTGTTCACAGACGACAGTATAAAGTGCCAACTCCAAATGCTCTGTGGCACATGGATGGACATATGAAACTCATAAGGTACATACATTGTAATAAGTCACATATTTTCAGAACCTTGAATTTAAATTTCTAATAAATACTCACTTGTAAGAATAGATATTTGTATAAATGTTAATATGTATTATCTGATCTATGAAATTTTTTTTTATTTTTATCAGTAGCCTTTAGTTTAGATCCTTTCCCAGCAGTAACATTGATAAACATTGATCCAAGACTGCATATTGAAACCTGAAAATAATTTTGTTGGATGTTACAAATATTTTTAAAGAAAATACAATTCAATTCTGTAAATTAATTTAGTTTTAATATTTCATTTAATATTCTTTTTATATAGAAAGAAAAATATTGAATCATAATTTAATGTTTCAATCTGTTGATACTTGAGTTTTAGAATCACTGTTGTAAATATCAAATTATGAAATTTCCAGGTGGGGATTTAACACGCATGGATGTATTGATGGCTTCAGCAGATTGATAGTATTTCTTAGGTGTAATACCAATAACACTTCATCTACAGTTTTAAGTTTGTTTGTTGAGGCTTGTAGTTCATATGGTGTTCCAGCAAAAGTAAGGAGTGACCATGGAGGAGAAAATACTAAAGTGGCACTTTTCTTGAATTTGGTAAAAAATTTATCATTTATGATTTTTCAAGTTTTGCCATTGAATATTCAACATGGGATTAAACATTGTTTTTAATAAACCAGTTCAATCACAAACAAATAGAACTTCTTACGATGCAGAGCCAGACATTGGTTGGTCTTGTTCTGTAGAAGTGTTGGGATTTGATAACAACTTTTTGAAAATGCTAATGCTTTTCAAAAGTCACTAGCCTGTCAATGATTTCTAATATACATGTGCAATAAAGAGATGTGGAATAAGTGTACACGACACAACCAACATTAAGAAACAAAAAAAACAAAATGTTAAACAGCCAGCAGTCTGCAACATGAACAGAGGTCGCTGCTCACTGTCTTGCATTTGCCCAAGACTAAAAATACAGTACAATTCCTACACAAGGTTCAAAACGGATCCCTAAATGTCATGAATGTTTTGTTTGACAATAATTATCTTGCTTTAACAGGTTCGACAGAGTGAAAGTCACATAACTGGACAATCAACCCATAATCAACGGATTGAAAGGATGTGGAGGGATATGCATACACAGGTATTTTAAAAAGACTGTTAGACACATTGCAGGGCTGCTAACTTTCCCGATTTTCACAGGTTTTACCCAATTTGATTTTTTTTTAAATGAATATATAAGGAAAGATTACAGAAATACTTAAAAACCTGATTTTAAACTTTCAAAAGTTGGCAGGTCTGCATTACAACTGAAGAATAAAAGTGTATCTCTTCCGTACTGATTGAGATCACAAATACAAAATGTTTAATCATTTACTTTAAACCCGATCTTTAGATGCTTGTTTGCTAATTTACTAATCAGTAAGGATTAAACATTGATTTAAAGCAAGTTAAATCCTTTTAATTCATTTCAAAAATTTAAAATCAACTTAATATCTTGTTTTTGAAGGAAACATTGGGTTTACTTTTAAATAATGGAGCCAACACAAAGTCATTTAAATCAATGATTATTAAGTATCTTCAAATAGGCAAATCATATATTAGAATTATTTGATAAGAAAAATCATACTTTACATTAATAAGTTGTAAACTGCAAAGGATGCCTGTACGATTTTAATTTTAATACCTTATCTTTTTTAGGTAACATCTAACTTTTACAGAAGATTCTATGACATGGAAGACAACCCAGCGGTAAATCTTGATCCTGACAATGTATGTCACAGACAAGCATTGCACCATATCTTTCTTCCAATTATCAACCAGCAGCTTGAAGAGTTCCGTAAGGGATGGAATAATCATAGGATACGGACTGAGTCACATTCTTCCCCCTACCAGCTCTGGATTTCTGGAATGCTAGGGAGGATGTACTCAGGACACACTGCCACCCGGGAGCTTTTTGGCGAAACTCAAACTGTCCAGGAAAGGCTTGAAAATGGTTTAGGTATAAAAGTTTGAAAACAACAGATTATTGACATTTTAATTTTTAAAAAAGATTGGGTCATATTAGTCAGCCAATGGAATATATACTTGTCATAGAGTAGTTCTCGACACTTTTTTTCTCAGAAGCAGTTCTTGTCATGTTGCCGATTATTTTCCACTAAAACAGTCATGCAATAGCTCATTTTAAAGGTATTTTTTATTTTTATTTATTAAGATCAAGTTGCAAGAATTTTCACAATAAATGTTTGAAAATCAGAGGACAAGAATTACCTGCTTGCGAGATCAACTCTGTGACTGGTAGTAATAGGGTTATGAGAAATGAAAATATGTGAAATTATTTATGTTTTAATTTTAAGAATAAGGGTTAAAATAGAACAGGATTTAAAGGATATGGGAATTCAGTCTGTGCCAAAACTTTTTCAGTTACCAGTCTGAACCATGAACTCATATTGTTTTTATTAAGTTTAAGTATGTTTAAATGCTTTTTTTTTACTCGACTTTGGGTTAGAGCTATTGGTTTAAGATAATGCTTTTAAACTAAAAAATAAAAATTTCTTAATTACTTCTGATTTTTTAGAAAGATTTGGCTTGTCTGTGGCAGATTTAGGAGAAGATGGTCTGGATGAAAGAAATGATGGAATGGCTGAGAATTTACTTGAGGAGATCGATGCGGCTGTTGAGAACCTTCCAACTTACGAGGAAAAGTTTGTGAAATGCGTTGAAATTCTCCAGTCGCACCAGAGCTCTGAGTAGTAAAGTATATTCTAAAAATAGACTCTCAAGGAAGACTTTTAACAAAGCTCTATGACAAAGGTGATGCCTCAATTTTTCAATCGTCAAACTTTCCCTTCTTGTGTAGCAACATTCTGTCCACTCAGACTCCAGCTTAATGCAGGGTTAAGGTATCACATCTCATTTGCATTCCAGGACTTGTGGAAATAACATCAATTTTCTTGATAGAGCGTCATGTCTGACACAAGGTTATGTTGCTCCTTGGTTGTTGTCTTCACTTAATTTTTTTTGGCAGACATCATGAGCTTATAGACAAAAAAAAAGATGATGGAATGTCATAGAGCTTTGTTTTTTTTCTCATTTACTGGATTTGACACACTGAATTATGTTTCCCCCAACTTAAATGACTATGGTGGGAAGACATAATGTTTTTTGTCCTGTTCCTCTGTCTGTCCATCTGTCACAAAGTTTGTCAGTGCAACTGCTTGAAACCATTATATAAAGTCAAATTTAAGGAAACTTGGTATTACTATATAAAACACCTTATGTAGTTGTGCATATTACCAACCATGGCCGTTTGAACTTAAAAATTTGATAAAAAATACTCACTTTTGTATTTTAGAAGTATTCCATATGTTGTTGTGCATATAGCTATGAAATTTTGATCCTCAAATTTTTATGATCCTTTAAACTCAGAACTTTTTTTGAAAAGTCTTACTTTTTAAAATCAAATATCAAATATTTATTATCACAAACTCATAGATCAGTACATGGTTAAGGCACAAAGTAGTACTTGTTTTCCTGTCAGCAGGGGAGACATTGTTTTTACAGGCATAAACAAACTTGACCTTTGGTAATGTGGCTGGTTTGCTATGGCAGGCAGGAATGGCTTACTAAATAGGAGAACCTAAGTTCACTCTCATTAAGTTTGTTTGAAGAAACTTTGCTGATTGTTGTTCATTAATGTATTTTGCATTTTTGTGTACTGGGTAATATGTTTCTTATCTGTTTTGTCTGAATTTCTTAAAATACCAAAAACACTCAAACAAAAATAGTTCAATAGGAAGAGTAATCTGTTAAATTTAAAACATTTAGAGAACCTTAAAATGGTCATTGAGTTCCGACCCAGTATCGTCAGCAAGCATATTTACTCTGAATAGTAGCTCCTGCCTGTCTCAAACCTGGAATAAGTCACAGCATCTTTACCTAAATATACATGAACATTTCCCTTCGTTAAAATGATTATGATGAGCCAACCTATGTTTTTTTGCATCATGTCAGTGCAGTAGAACATTGGCAAGTGCAGAGACCAGATGCAAATTTATGTAGAGTTGATGTTCCATTATTGATTAATGATCCTGGATGTGACAATTTAAACCTAGATTTGACTTCATGTGAGCCAACTATCACTTTATATTTGCATGATATGTTATTGCAGTAGTACCTTGGCTATGGCAAACTTAGCATGATAGTGCAAATGGTGTGAGAAGTTGACGATCCATGTTCTACCGGCTTTGACATCTTCAATGATTTACTGGTATTGACAAAAAATATGTGTGTAAGTTTTTACACATTCAAAATTTCTTGCTGAATGAAAAATGCTACCTGTAGGTACATTTGTATTATGTGTCTTTAATTTTAAGATGCATTAGTTCAGTCCTTTATATCATATTTATATGAACATGTATCAGCAAAAGAGATTCAGTGTCGCAATTGATTAAGCAAAGTTCCATCAAGTGAATGCAACTATGCAGAAAATTTTATTGAATTTTTTTTGGTAGTTTTTTGAAGCATTAATTATAGTTTGATATAAACTTTGTTGAATAAATTCAAATTTTCATAGTTCTTGTTGAATAATGAAAAGGACTTCCAAAATATCTCAGTTAAAGATTTCTAGTAAAACATCGATTTATTGTTATTTGCTTTATGTCTTATGGATATTGCAGACATAATACATTTTTAAAAAGTAATCAAGTTTACAGAACGAGCTGAACAACACATTGGTACACATGAACGAGTGAAGTGTACAAATACTGTATGGTTTTTGAGAGGCAGGATTTAAAGCATGTAGTTTCTTGAGAAGATATTTAATTAGCTGAACTTATTTTCAGCATTCTTTGAAGTTTGGTATTAATTAGCTGAACTTATTTTCAGCATTCTTTGAAGTTTGGTATTAATTAGCTGAACTTATTTCAGCATTCTTTGAAGTTTGGTATTAATTAGCTGAACTTATTTTCAGCATTCTTTGAAGTTTGGTATTGCATTGTATAAAGGACTGAGGGTTGTGGAGGTGGGGAATGCAGCCTACATTATTTTTGATTTTTTTCAGAAATATGTAGCAAGTCACAAGCCTTGAAAGAAAGGTCATGATAAAGAATTTCATAAGGACTGTTGGCTTTGCTTCTGATTTTCCACAATCTAAGATATTAACAAACTTCGAAATTCACTTCCAAAGTTTTTTACTTATTAAATTTTAATCCATTCATTTATTTTTCTTTTATCATGACCTTTAAATGCAGAGTGACCACCAAACATTTTATAGGTATCCTAGTTGTACATTTATTTATTATCAGGTAAACTTCAGGATGTACCTAACAAATCTATGAAGTATAGATGAGGATAGGTAAGAGGGATCTGAATCCTGAATTCCTGAGATATTAAAAGTCAATTCCAGAATTTCAATTGAGTTAAATGCATGTTTCCTATGTCCCCGAAATTGATAATGGCAAAAAAAAAAACAATCTGGGTAAAGGTTGTCCTGAATTCCTGGCCTTTAAAACAGCTAATTCTGGACTCCTGGAAAATGTCTTCATGACCCTATTAGATATACATGTATATATATATTCCTGTAATAACTATGTGAAGTAAACAGTCCACAAGAGTTGAAAGCAGAACAAAAAAAAAGTAACTGACTGTATTAGATGATTTCATTACTATTTAAAATTTTACTCCGTATGTTTTATTAGCCCTTTCTTTATCCCGGATAATGAAAAGCAACATGTTTAGGCATGTGGGTTCGATTCCCACCCAGGGCATTCTAATTATATCTGAACTTAATCTCACAAAAAGACTTCCTAATAGTTTATTTTTATTTGCAAGAAAAATAATCCCATTTTGTTTTCAAGTAAATCCTTTTTTAAGTTTTTTTTCATGTTTTTTGCAATCAGTATGGTTGTGTTAAAAAATTATTTTCTAGAATTGTTTTGTGGATTATGAACAGATTTTATCCTGGTGGTTAATGGAGGAGATTGCCCTGAGCCTCCACCTAAACATGTTGTTATTCTTATTTCATGTTATTAATGATAGCTTTATATATTGAAAATTACCAGGGTAATTGTCCCGTTCATCAGGCCAAAGACCATATAATACTTATACATTACCAGGAATATAGCCAATTCATTTCAATAAGGGCTATTCCAGAAAAAGATATCTACTGGGGCAGAACACCCATCAAATTTAGGGGTACCACCAATACATTTAAATTATGTATTGCAATGCATTGTATTTAGAATTTTTGTACCCTCAAACCTCCCTCTTCCATTTTGAGCTTCAAGGACTTTGAAAAATTACATGTTAATTAATGTACAAGGTCCTGTATATGACTTAATGTTTACAAGTTAAAGAGATTGCAGAATGGCAAGCAGTGAATACTGGCCTAAATTGTTGAAGGCTGCTGTTGTTTTCATTGTGATTTTATATAAATTACTGCATGTTTGATGTGAGATTGAACATCTATTTGATTTTTATTGTGTGTTTAGTTTCTGTGCTTTGTCTAGGAAAATTGATAGGTTGGGCCCAAAAAAACTAGTTTAACCCGGCCACATATTATATGTGCCTGTCCTAAGCCAGGAATCCTTTATAAAGCTTTCGTTTGTACCGGTATCGTTTGTTTTTTTTGATGTTTTCTGTTCTTTGTTTAAGAGGGGGGTCTATCTGTGACTCTTTCAGGACTGGATTTGATTTATATGCATTCTATTAAGACCATGGGCGAATTGCAGACCCACGAGCAGCGCCCCTCATTGAAGGCTGATGGCTGTTGTCCATTGCGGTTTTTCTGAATTGCCGCTTGACTGTTGGCTGTGTCATGTACACGTATTCCACATCTATTTATTTACTATTATTGGCCCAGAGTGATCAAAAACGGCTACATTTTCCTAGGAGTGTTGTACTCTACAACATGAATTATTCAAGACACTTTCAACTGTCAACAATATTTCAATATGTTTGACTCTTATGGGTGTAATTTACAATTACAATTAAATCATGTATTCAGTTCTGTTCATTAATAAACAAACAAACAAACAAATTCTTTATTGTCAATCAAGACGCCCACGAATGAGCTGAACAATCACATTGATAATCACAATATACATTTAATTAGAGTTGATTACAATGATTTTAAATAAAATAAAAATAAAATATTTCTAGTTTTAAATAAGTACAGTGATCCTTAGTTAATTATAATATGAT
Source organism: Arcuatula senhousia (assembly GCA_963971305.1). Taxonomy (NCBI): domain Eukaryota; kingdom Metazoa; phylum Mollusca; class Bivalvia; order Mytilida; family Mytilidae; genus Arcuatula; species Arcuatula senhousia. The sequence goes on along the minus strand of OZ020317.1, from coordinate 2,473,846 downwards.
TACCAGAGCAGAGCACTTACTATGATCATGATAGTGTTAATATATATAGTGATAAGAGTATAATTAGTAAGAATAGTAATAATTAGAAATAATAACAATAATAATAATACATTATTTTTTCATGTTATTTAATAACTCATCTCTTGCTGTTGAAAGATTACCTAAAAGAGAATGTAGTTGGCTATAAATGTATCTATCTTCAGCTGACATTAGCCAAATAAATTTTTGTTTGTTATCTAATTGTGTCAGATTTGGATACTTTATTAGTATTTTGGAATTTAAAATAAATAGAGGTTGTTTCTAAAAATATTCAAAAAAATTGTTGGATCGTCACAAAAATGGGGTGTCTGGGTAAATCAATTATGCTGAGTTCAATAGTGCAATCTTTATTTTGATCTGACTTCTTGGTTTTAAATGGCGGCCATTTTTACTACATTCCCTTCCAGGTAAAATGGTTACATTGTCCAATTTCAAATTAAATTAAATTTTCATGCATTTTTATGAATACTATCCTAGGCCATTTTGTGTGGCTTGGGTGTTGGCATACCAACACAATTTTTAGCTAGTTAAATTTGTATTGTAAACAATTCTTAAGCTTTTTGGATATCCAGGGTTGCCACGCATCCTTGAAACATTGGATTTCATAACAAAATATTGGTAATCCTGGATATCAGTTTAACTTATTCATGACATTTCATACTATAGATGTTTCTTCTTCTGTGATGCTAGTAACTTCATGGATTTCCTCGTCTTCTGAACTCTAGAAATAAACACACAAAACATTTCTGTTATACATGTACCAATTAATTTTGTTATTTTTATATTCTTGTAGTATGACAAATAAGAAGTAGAAGAAGAAAAGAAGGAGGAGGGTATATGTAAACGCACTAAATCAACAATTTTTTTTTCATGAATTAAAAAAAAACAATTCCCAAATTTCAATTTTAGGAACTTATAGATTTAGAAAATAATTTACTTTCCATTTTTGTCTGGATTGCATCTGATATTTTGAGTGACAGACAAATGGACAGACGAACAAACAGACCCAGACACTATATGCCCCCTACTTTCATAGATATCTAGCAGATAGGAAAAACCTGCTTATAAGTCCCCTACCAGCGAAAGCCAAAGGTGACTATAGGTTTGCGCTCTGTCCATCTGTCACGCCTCAGTTTTCCTCACTTTTTTCTAAACGCTTTTAGATAATGAACTGATTTTTGGTATGTGTCGGTCCACAAATTTTTATGGGAGTTATGGCCCTTTGAACTTTAGATTCACGAAAATTTCAGGTTTCCGCACTTTTTTTCTAAATGCTTATAGATAATGAACTGATTTTTGGTATGTGATTTTATTATGATGATTTACAGATTAAGTTTGAGTTTCGTGCCAGTCCACAAATTTTAATGGGAGTTATGGCCCTTTGAAGTTTGAAAATCCATTGCAATTTTATTTTCTACACTTTTTTATTGTTTCTTGTAGTTAATAAATTGATCAAGTTTATGAATTCATTTGTTTGACAAATTGTTACCAGTGACTGAAATATGAGGCCGATAGGGGACTATGTATTGTTTTCCAATACTCTCAGAATGCTTGTTATAGATAAACATAATTTTGATATGAAACAAAAATAATTTTACCAAGCTAGGTAAATCCTCTTCTTCCATGAAATGTTCCCCAACTTCATCTACAGCAATTCCTTCACAATCCTTGAATTACAAGAAAAAACAAATTGATTACCTTAAGAGTTAATACAATTGAGTTGATTGAGATTTAAAACAATTCAATTTTTTTGCTGGAGATATATAGAATATTATATACTTTTCTTTTTGATGCTATCTATATCTACGTGAGTATTGAAAGAGTCTAGTAGAACGTCTGATATGAGACTAGTTGGTATAACAAAGGAAAGTATATACTACTCGTCCATCAGAATGATCAAAAACATTCACATTTAACAAGTTTTCAATGCAATGACATCACTAATTGCGTCACATTTCATAATCATTGCTGATGTCACATATAAATACCTGGGTGTGTGGCAATTCTTTAGCAGGAACTATGTAGAGCTTTCCAGCTTTAATTTCTTTTGACAGGTCGTCAACTGTTGATGCATGACGTATTGTTTCAAGATTTAAACTGGCCCCCTTTCTGCATCTTGCATACTTGAAGGATACCAAATTCAGTGGATGGTTAGGGTAGCTTTGGATGACTGCATTATTTGCTTGATCAATTGACCAACTCCTGTCCAGTTCTATGTCAACTTCATTAGGTGGAGGACCTTACAAAAGAAATATATACATATGTATTTTAAACTTATAATCAAATTTGCTTGAATACATGAAAAGCTTAGAAAGTTGTGTTACTCAGCTGTCAGGCTATTATTTCTAACTCTGCAGTGTTCTGGGACTCAGGGATTTTACAGGGTATATTGGGAAATTCCATCTTTAGTTCATTTGGAAAAATTATCGACATGTACTAGTAATCACTGTCGTATAAGAAACATTTCACAGGTTTTCCTGAAAAATTGGAAGTACATGTATATAAATGTTACATGAGTTTTATAAACACAAAATTTTAATATGTGTCCAAGTTTTTAATACCATTATGGTCATTTTAATAATGTCTTTAATGCGTGGCTTAGTTTGGGGAGTGGGGGTATCACTAGTGAGCATTAGCTCACAGATGTACTTTTTTTTGGTGTACAGCTTCATGTAGAGGTTTTGTATGGTTGAATGTGTTTCAGGTCTTTTGCTTATTTACTAGCAAAATGAGCTGACTTAAAATAATTTGCGCTTGACTTGGGACCTAGGAAATCATTTTTGTTTTTGTTGTTGTATAGAGTTCAATACAAAGCAGTGGTATAAGCTCCCTCCTGTCTGATTTGAACTGGAGTTTGTTTACATGCATATTATCTTATCAGATTTTAAGTCTTATATAAACATTTTTATTACCAAAGCCCCTTTTCAACAATCTCTTGTTAAAAAGTTTTAAAGAAGGTAATGGCTTGTCCAACAGAAAAAGACTGGTTTTCCATTTTTTTTTGAATGGTCTACCTCTCTTTGGTTTTTGATCTAAAATAGAATAAAACAATCAAATTATGTATTGGTGAATAACTGTATTGTATTTCAAGCTTTGGCGGCGTAAAACGTAGATTTTACTGTCGCAAATTTAGTTTACCTGGCGACGCGTAGAGGAGACAGGTAAACGGGTATTTGTGACAGTAGAATAAAGTTTTACGCCGCCAAAGCTTGAATTTCCATTCTAATGCAATCGATCAGAAAAATTGATAAAAATTGAGAAATATTTTAGAAAAATGCTGTTTTTTAAAAATTCCGCAAAAAAGCAGGTCCCCTTTTTGTGCAAAACAATTTGTGACATCATAGGAAAGATCCACCTGAAATCTGGAATTCCAGACGTTTTTGAGAAAACTGTATGGTTCAATTCCTAATAAATTTTAAAGAAAGGGTATTTCACAAACAGATCTGGTAAACATTTTGCCCCTTTCTCCAGATATTCTTCTTCTCGAAATATGCATTTTCCAATATGGCGACTTTCCTTAGTTACGACAACTTCAAACTTTTGGGGGAAATGGGGGACACATTGTTTTTGCAGCCAAAAACACGCATTAACAAACTTTAATTCAAAGTTGAAAATTTTAAAGTTAAAAGTTGAAAATGAGAGGGATAACAAAACTAACATGATGAATGGTAGGTAAGAAAACTCAGCCAAAGAACCAGGAATAATTTTGATTAGTCTTTAAAACCAGATACATATGTACTTCAAGAAACAAAAGTTTCTTTGCCTTTAACAAGCTGTTCTAAATTGTCTTTTTTTCTTTGTTTATTACAGAAGAAGAACACTATCAGTTGGATTATGGAGCTCAGAAAAGAAGCCTAAAGAATACTCTATACAGAACAACAGGATTGCAAATCTTCAAAGCTGGTGGCTCCTAATACACATGTGCATAAATAGTAGACATACTTTTGATTTATAAATATAATATGTTTTTAGAATTGACTCACATGAGAGGGTTCAAGTAAAAAGAAAGATCCCTTTAAGTCCAGTATCTGTCAGAAGCAGGGCCGCCAAAATAAAATGAAAAAACATAGGGTCACCGTTCATTTTTTTCAAGATAATCATGAAAATTGAAAATTTTCGTATTCATTCTATAAAAATTATCTCCCTTTGATTAAGTATGGGAAATTCTAATAATGATCATAATTTATAGTTTGTCTGCCATGTCCAGTAAAATTATCAATTTTATAAAAGATACCAATATGCTCAGTTTAAAAGCCTCAAGCCACCTTAAATCTTGTCTCTGAAATAATCAAAGAATGTAAATTTTATTTTCATTTGACAAAATCAATGTGATAGATTATATTTTGAAATAAAACTACAAAAACAGGGGGTCACCAGTTTAAATTTTAGTCTACATTATAAGCCTTTGTAATTTTGGGGTCATATAAGTGAATTATCTCCCTTCTTTTATTCAAAAAATATATTTATGAAGGAATGGGTGAAAAATTTGTGTAAAAATTAATTTATTTTGATTAGGTTTAATTAAATGAAGCTGTTTTAAGTGTTTAACACAAGTTTCAAGTTATTTATGACATTTGTATTTGTTTTTGTTTTTTTAAAATTTTTATAGCCAATGTTTCATTCCTCAAAGCAGGAACTCATCAAGGTACTATGGAGTATTGGTGCTTTATCTATCCAAAGAATTTTGTAATAATAGAAGCTAATCTTTTTGATCAGTTTAACTCGCGCCTTCATTGAAAATGAAAACTACTCATAGGTAGATGATTCTTACCTGAAGGAAAAAAACTATCTCTGAGAGAAATTGCTTATATCTATGATTTTTGCAACTAAATAATTTTCTTTTATGAATTTAATGTTTTAAACAACTCTTTGACATTTATTATGCACATTTTCTTTTGTATTACTACCATTTTTGAGCTGTTTGTTTTGCCAATGTGAAATTTTCAACAGGTAAATCTTTTTTACTAGGAGAATTTTCCTTCATAGTATGAAGATAATCTCCTCTCTATAGATGTGAGTTTAAACTGATCAGAGAGATTAACTTCCATTGTAACACATTCAAAAGGAGGATTAAGTACTGGTACTCCAAAGTACCTTGATGAGTCCCTATTCAGCTAGGGATAATTAAACATTTTATTCCCTATAGCTGTTTTTTGGTCACATGACATGTGCCCTCAATAATCTTAATTCAAATTCCTTTTAAGGACTTGATTATAACATCTGATGGACTCTTCAACAGTTAAAACTAATAAAAAACATCCTGGAGGTTTTGCCACATGTTTGTTTGAACCACAGTTTGCTATACAACCTCCACCTCCAACAAAAATTGCGAACAATTGATGCATACATGTATTAGGAGCCACTGCCATTTATGTCTCCCCCCCCCCCGCTTTTGTGGGGAGACCTATTGTTTTTGTTGTGTCTGTCTGTCTGTCGGTCCATCACAAAGTTTTTCAAATTTAACAAAACTTAATACCGTATAGTAGGTTATTTTTGCGGTGGTTTGATTATTGCTTATTTTCGCGGATCAACCACAAAACCCGCGAAAATTTTAAAGTTTAAAGACGGTCATTTTCTTTGGAGTGATACCTTTTCTTTTTTAGGCTTTATGGATCACTATTCTTTCTCTTAGTATATTCTTTAAAGCTAATTTACATATAAATTATCAATGATGAACATTCTAAAAATCAATCTTTTATAGTTTTATTAATACACGCATTTCACATTTATTAAAGTTCATAAAAGTTAGAAGCTTGTACACCCAAGCCTTAATTTCAATGAATAAGTTAATATCAATAGACAATTCAAATTGATGATAGAAAACAGTTACATTAATTTCATTAATTAGAATCAACACCTCAATTAATGTTAATTGATTATAATTTACGTTTTATTTTCTTAGAGAAACAAAAACATATTGTGTATGCTCCGTGAACAAATCACAAAATTAAACCAGCGAAAATTTTTTGGGTACTTCCTGCTTTTAAAACTGTGAAAATTTACCTTGGCGAAAATAATACGGTATATAGGAAGGACTCCATTTATAGTTGTGCATATTACCAGGAATTTCAGTCTTTGAATTTAGCCACAAGTCGGATGGTCCTGGCCAGTTAAATAGCTTTCGGACTAGTAAAATTTCTTTAAAATATGGAATTACAAGCCAATTATATGTAAAGACACATTCTTAAAATATTTATAATTCGGGCTTGTGCTTCAAACAGTTAACCGTAAGACTGGAATTTTTGATCCTCAAAATTTTGTGGGAGTTATAGCCCTTTGAACTTAGGAATTTGCTGAAAGTCCCCATTTATCATCTTGTCAGCACAACTTCTCTGAAATCACAGAACCGAATTAAATGAAACTTGGTAGAAAGGAAGGACACCATATGTAGTTTTGCATATTACCAGGAAATTTTGATGCTCAATTTTTTGTGGGAGTTACGGCCCTTTGAACTAAGGAATTTGCTAAAAATCCTCATTTATTATTTTGTCAGCCCAACTCCTCTGAAACTACTGAACTGAATTCAATGAACCTTGGTATCTAGGAAAGACACCATCTGTAGTTGTGCACATTACCAGGAAATTTTTATCCTCAAATTTTTGTGGGAGTTATGGTTCTTAGAACTTGGAACTTTTGGGGGGAGACACCGTTTTTGAAGGCAAAACAAACTTTTAGGTATGATTGTGTTTGGATGCAAACATGAATGTCTCCCAAACAAACTCCCATTGCCACTATTCTCTTCAGCATGTCAAAATGCCTTAAATATTAATTTTCATGTAAATTGGAGCACAAAATTTGGCGGGCCCTTTGATTCAAAATGGCTGCCATCGTCAAATTTTAATATTAGTTATGGAATATTTCTCACAACATCATAATCTATAAGTATACCAATTTCAATCATAATCAGACCACTTTGAAATTTTGGCGGCCATCTTTGATTCAAAATGGCCGCCATCTTCAAATTTTAATTTTAGTTATAGAATATTGAAAACTTTGAAAACTTTGTTTGGGAGACATAATTATAAACTGCCTCATATATTGTGACATGGTATTCTGTTATAACTTTGTCTGTCTGCGTGCCTGTTTACAAAATTTATTGGTGATAACTTGAAGAAATACTAAAGGTAGTTTGGATTGTCTAAGCTTTTTTAGCTCGCCAGCCGAAGGCCATGTGAGCTTTTGCAATCAGTGATCACATAGCACCCATTGTTCAACTTTTCAAAATCTTCTCTTAAAACAGCTTGGCCAAATGTAACTTAACTTGGTAGGGTTGTTCTTTAGTATGACAATCCTCTACAAAACTTTTGTTCAGATTTTTCAAAACTTCATAATATGAGCAAGTGAATATAAAATAATAAATTCAAAGACTGGCTTAATACTTTGCTGGGGAGGAATTGTTTTATTCCTCCTGTCAGAAAAGGTTGCTGGCTTTACTCCTCTGAAACTCAGGGTTTGACATTAACAGTAGTCCGCTAGTCCGTTGCCCACCTATTATCAAGGAGGACTACTTAGATCTTATTGACTATTAGTCCTTTGGACCACCTAAAATTCTAGGTCAATCATGTAAATTCTGTTAAAACTTTTAAATTATGTATGAATTATAGATAACATATACATGTAGATTTAATTAAAAAAAATTAAAAAAAAATTTTATGTACTATTCTTGCTAAAGAATACAATTTTCTCTCTTAAAAGGGGCATTAAATTGGCTCTGACTGTACAATGTTTGCATAAAATATTTCCAATATCCTATGACCTTGGTTGGTCAACCTCTACAATTTCGAATTTTTAAGCCTAAACTTCACACTTTGATGACTACCAACATATGTGGAGGACTACCTATTATAAAGAATAGCTAGTCCTTCATACTACCTTTTGCAAAAAGTTAGTGTCAAACCCTGAAACTTATGATCAGATTGCAATAAAATTGGTGGAAAGGCTCTTTGCCTTATGAAGTTTTGGACCTAGCTAGGTAGCTAGAAATTTTAAAGCTAAAATCTTAGTGCATATGGTCCTTTAAATTGAAAATTCATATATTGTTCAGAGAAATTCTTCGGAAACTACCTTACTGAATAAAAAACAAAAATTGATAAAAAGTAAGTACACCATAAATCCTCGAATTTTTATACCCCCACTTCAAAAGTGGGGGGTATATAGTGATAGGGGTGTCCGTCCGTCCTTCCATTACACTTCAGGGTACCCATCTCTTATCCGCAACTCCTCCTAAACCCCTTGGTGGATTTTCATGAAACTTACACACAATCTTTGTGAAATAATGTAGATGTGCACCTACTATTTTAAAACTTGATCAGAATGATTTTTGGAGTTTCCCATAGCAAAACATGTAGATGTGCACCTACTATTTTAAAATTTGATCAGAATGATTTTTGGGGTTTCCTATACCAAAACATGGACTTGGCCATTGACTACGTGGGGTACCCGTCTCTTATCCGCAACTCCTCCTAAACCCCTTGATGGATTTTCATTAAACTTTCACACAATTGTTGTGACAAAATGTAGATGTGCATCTACTATTTTAAAATTTGATGATTGATCAGAATGATTTTGGGGTTTCCCATAGCAAAACATGGACTTAGCCATTCGACTACATGGGGGTACCCATCTCTTATCCACAACTCATCAAAAACCCCTTGATGGATTGTCATGAAACTTTTACACAATCTTTGTTACATAATATAGAAGAGGACCCCCCTGTCCAACCCCCATACAGGATATGGTACCTTGAATCTATTCTTGCTACACCTGACACGAATGAACTAACAAAGGAATTTGTCAAAAATATAAACTGTTCAATAGATTTGATGAAACTTAACATGAAGATAGATGTGGGTGAAGAATTTCCGTCGCTGATGCTCTCAGATTTGATTCAGGGGAGATAATAGGACTTTAAATACAATATTAAATGGGAGACCTAGTATTAAAGCGTACATACTCTCCCAAATTCTACCAGAACCTCGACGCGATGACAGACGGGCCCTTTACATAGGCTCTTCAGAATCAAAAGCACTTTAAAAGTCTCCATTGGGTCGAAGTTGTCAGATGACCCTTGATAGGGGTTATGGCCCTTAAAATGTCAAAAATAGCGGGTTTTTTTCTTGTTTTTGCCCTATAGAAAGGAAAACTATTGCAGATAGAGAAAAGCTATTGCTTGCTTACTAAATGTCACAAAAGTCTTGATAATGTCGAAGTTGTCAGATAACCCCTTATAGGGGTTACAGTTCCTTAAAAGTTAAATAATAGTGTTATTTTTTTGCTTATTTATAATGAAAACTATGTAGAGACAAGCTTTTTGTTGCTTAAACATTTAGCTCATTTTGCTAAACAAAAGTCTTCATAGGGTTGAATTCAAGACCAGGTGAGCGATTCAGGCACATGGGAGCTTCTTGTTCGTAAGTTTAATTTATTTTGGTCTGCCGCTCTTGAATAAAATTAATTCCTTGTGAAATGTATAGTCCACCACAAGCTGCACGTGTAAAACAAAAAGCCTGTCCACCATGGGTTGCATGTCTAGAGCAATTGACTATCCACATTGGGCCAACAACAGATCACAAAAGAACTTGAAGGCTTAAAAACCAGATTTTAAAATTTCCATAGTTCTGAGCTTGACGGATTTAGATGAGACTTTACATGAAGGAAGTACAGATCACATGTAGATATGCATGAATAATTTATATTCATCCTTTATTATTCATTATTGTGGGAGATAATTTGACGAGTTTGTTGGGGTATCTTTCTGTGAAGCTCGCTCATAATGTTGGTTGACAGTCTTTGAAAATAAACAGAAATCTAATCACTTTTTATGCAACAATGTCACGCTTGAAAATAGGGAGAAGTTAGTTGTGTCGTATACATTTTTACACATCTCATAACGTGCACTTTAATGGTCCCTTTGAACGTTTTGGGGAACTGGGAAGAACCATTTGGATTTTTTAGAGGGGCTATAGCTAGATATTTTATTCGTCCTGCCTTGTATAGTTATATTTCAAACAAAAATCTAGTTGGGATTTTTTTCGCGCTATTTTTTTTAAATATAACTAATTCTTCAACCCAAAATGCCATCCTGCCTTTTATTTCAAATACCTCCATTATAGCCCCCCTAAAATCGAATGGTTGCTCCCTTGCGATGGGGGCAAGATACTCGTGGGATGTGACCCTACAAGACACAAGCTTTGATATAAGATTACTTAGAAATTATGTTTCAATGAAATGATGCATGTTGCTCCAAAAAATTTTGGACTGACGGGTAAACACATGACCCTGTTTTTATACAGACCATTGCCTTCAGGATGGTTGCTCTTTACGCTAATACTGTCGGGGGGGGTTTGAAACTCGGACTTTTAGTCGTAATAAAATATAAAAACTAGATTCTTGTGGACGAATTTTATTTGAAATTTATATACATCCGTCAGCGGCAAAACTGCAGACTTATTTTTTTATAGAGTTGAGTAAATCATTTTGGATGGGACACGATTCTGATTAATAGCAGCAAAATCGATTTGGCTGGATGTCATGAGGGAGTGAAAAATCCGGGTTATAAAATTGTGGATTAAAAAAAGGTGAGGCCAAACATACTATGTGTGTTTACTGTCACATGCTGAAAAAAAAATATGGTCGGTAGCTAGGAAATTATTATTATTTTTTTTTCACCTTGAGTCTATGTGGCAGCTTTGTGACTTCGTCGGGTGACGGTAAACTCGCCTACTTTTATTTTGGCCTGATGTGAAGTGTCAAAAGTAATATTCCAGTGTGCTATTTTTCAGGTTTGGAATTGGAAAAAAAGTCAATAATAGGGCAGGCATTTTAACTCTTTAAAAAAATAACAAAGGAAACAAATTCATAGTTTTTTTTTTTTTTGCTGAAAGTCCCCATTTATCATCTTGTCAGCACAACTTCTCTGAAATCACAGAACCGAATTAAATGAAACTTGGTAGAAAGGAAGGACACCATATGTAGTTTTGCATATTACCAGGAAATTTTGATGCTCAATTTTTTGTGGGAGTTACGGCCCTTTGAACTAAGGAATTTGCTAAAAATCCTCATTTATTATTTTGTCAGCCCAACTCCTCTGAAACTACTGAACTGAATTCAATGAACCTTGGTATCTAGGAAAGACACCATCTGTAGTTGTGCACATTACCAGGAAATTTTTATCCTCAAATTTTTGTGGGAGTTATGGTTCTTAGAACTTGGAACTTTTGGGGGGAGACACCGTTTTTGAAGGCAAAACAAACTTTTAGGTATGATTGTGTTTGGATGCAAACATGAATGTCTCCCAAACAAACTCCCATTGCCACTATTCTCTTCAGCATGTCAAAATGCCTTAAATATTAATTTTCATGTAAATTGGAGCACAAAATTTGGCGGGCCCTTTGATTCAAAATGGCTGCCATCGTCAAATTTTAATATTAGTTATGGAATATTTCTCACAACATCATAATCTATAAGTATACCAATTTCAATCATAATCAGACCACTTTGAAATTTTGGCGGCCATCTTTGATTCAAAATGGCCGCCATCTTCAAATTTTAATTTTAGTTATAGAATATTGAAAACTTTGAAAACTTTGTTTGGGAGACATAATTATAAACTGCCTCATATATTGTGACATGGTATTCTGTTATAACTTTGTCTGTCTGCGTGCCTGTTTACAAAATTTATTGGTGATAACTTGAAGAAATACTAAAGGTAGTTTGGATTGTCTAAGCTTTTTTAGCTCGCCAGCCGAAGGCCATGTGAGCTTTTGCAATCAGTGATCACATAGCACCCATTGTTCAACTTTTCAAAATCTTCTCTTAAAACAGCTTGGCCAAATGTAACTTAACTTGGTAGGGTTGTTCTTTAGTATGACAATCCTCTACAAAACTTTTGTTCAGATTTTTCAAAACTTCATAATATGAGCAAGTGAATATAAAATAATAAATTCAAAGACTGGCTTAATACTTTGCTGGGGAGGAATTGTTTTATTCCTCCTGTCAGAAAAGGTTGCTGGCTTTACTCCTCTGAAACTCAGGGTTTGACATTAACAGTAGTCCGCTAGTCCGTTGCCCACCTATTATCAAGGAGGACTACTTAGATCTTATTGACTATTAGTCCTTTGGACCACCTAAAATTCTAGGTCAATCATGTAAATTCTGTTAAAACTTTTAAATTATGTATGAATTATAGATAACATATACATGTAGATTTAATTAAAAAAAATTAAAAAAAAATTTTATGTACTATTCTTGCTAAAGAATACAATTTTCTCTCTTAAAAGGGGCATTAAATTGGCTCTGACTGTACAATGTTTGCATAAAATATTTCCAATATCCTATGACCTTGGTTGGTCAACCTCTACAATTTCGAATTTTTAAGCCTAAACTTCACACTTTGATGACTACCAACATATGTGGAGGACTACCTATTATAAAGAATAGCTAGTCCTTCATACTACCTTTTGCAAAAAGTTAGTGTCAAACCCTGAAACTTATGATCAGATTGCAATAAAATTGGTGGAAAGGCTCTTTGCCTTATGAAGTTTTGGACCTAGCTAGGTAGCTAGAAATTTTAAAGCTAAAATCTTAGTGCATATGGTCCTTTAAATTGAAAATTCATATATTGTTCAGAGAAATTCTTCGGAAACTACCTTACTGAATAAAAAACAAAAATTGATAAAAAGTAAGTACACCATAAATCCTCGAATTTTTATACCCCACTTCAAAAGTGGGGGGTATATAGTGATAGGGGTGTCCGTCCGTCCTTCCATTACACTTCAGGGTACCCATCTCTTATCCGCAACTCCTCCTAAACCCCTTGGTGGATTTTCATGAAACTTACACACAATCTTTGTGAAATAATGTAGATGTGCACCTACTATTTTAAAACTTGATCAGAATGATTTTTGGAGTTTCCCATAGCAAAACATGTAGATGTGCACCTACTATTTTAAAATTTGATCAGAATGATTTTTGGGGTTTCCTATACCAAAACATGGACTTGGCCATTGACTACGTGGGGTACCCGTCTCTTATCCGCAACTCCTCCTAAACCCCTTGATGGATTTTCATTAAACTTTCACACAATTGTTGTGACAAAATGTAGATGTGCATCTACTATTTTAAAATTTGATGATTGATCAGAATGATTTTGGGGTTTCCCATAGCAAAACATGGACTTAGCCATTCGACTACATGGGGGTACCCATCTCTTATCCACAACTCATCAAAAACCCCTTGATGGATTGTCATGAAACTTTTACACAATCTTTGTTACATAATATAGAAGAGGACCCCCCTGTCCAACCCCCATACAGGATATGGTACCTTGAATCTATTCTTGCTACACCTGACACGAATGAACTAACAAAGGAATTTGTCAAAAATATAAACTGTTCAATAGATTTGATGAAACTTAACATGAAGATAGATGTGGGTGAAGAATTTCCGTCGCTGATGCTCTCAGATTTGATTCAGGGGAGATAATAGGACTTTAAATACAATATTAAATGGGAGACCTAGTATTAAAGCGTACATACTCTCCCAAATTCTACCAGAACCTCGACGCGATGACAGACGGGCCCTTTACATAGGCTCTTCAGAATCAAAAGCACTTTAAAAGTCTCCATTGGGTCGAAGTTGTCAGATGACCCTTGATAGGGGTTATGGCCCTTAAAATGTCAAAAATAGCGGGTTTTTTTCTTGTTTTTGCCCTATAGAAAGGAAAACTATTGCAGATAGAGAAAAGCTATTGCTTGCTTACTAAATGTCACAAAAGTCTTGATAATGTCGAAGTTGTCAGATAACCCCTTATAGGGGTTACAGTTCCTTAAAAGTTAAATAATAGTGTTATTTTTTTGCTTATTTATAATGAAAACTATGTAGAGACAAGCTTTTTGTTGCTTAAACATTTAGCTCATTTTGCTAAACAAAAGTCTTCATAGGGTTGAATTCAAGACCAGGTGAGCGATTCAGGCACATGGGAGCTTCTTGTTCGTAAGTTTAATTTATTTTGGTCTGCCGCTCTTGAATAAAATTAATTCCTTGTGAAATGTATAGTCCACCACAAGCTGCACGTGTAAAACAAAAAGCCTGTCCACCATGGGTTGCATGTCTAGAGCAATTGACTATCCACATTGGGCCAACAACAGATCACAAAAGAACTTGAAGGCTTAAAAACCAGATTTTAAAATTTCCATAGTTCTGAGCTTGACGGATTTAGATGAGACTTTACATGAAGGAAGTACAGATCACATGTAGATATGCATGAATAATTTATATTCATCCTTTATTATTCATTATTGTGGGAGATAATTTGACGAGTTTGTTGGGGTATCTTTCTGTGAAGCTCGCTCATAATGTTGGTTGACAGTCTTTGAAAATAAACAGAAATCTAATCACTTTTTATGCAACAATGTCACGCTTGAAAATAGGGAGAAGTTAGTTGTGTCGTATACATTTTTACACATCTCATAACGTGCACTTTAATGGTCCCTTTGAACGTTTTGGGGAACTGGGAAGAACCATTTGGATTTTTTAGAGGGGCTATAGCTAGATATTTTATTCGTCCTGCCTTGTATAGTTATATTTCAAACAAAAATCTAGTTGGGATTTTTTTCGCGCTATTTTTTTTAAATATAACTAATTCTTCAACCCAAAATGCCATCCTGCCTTTTATTTCAAATACCTCCATTATAGCCCCCCTAAAATCGAATGGTTGCTCCCTTGCGATGGGGGCAAGATACTCGTGGGATGTGACCCTACAAGACACAAGCTTTGATATAAGATTACTTAGAAATTATGTTTCAATGAAATGATGCATGTTGCTCCAAAAAATTTTGGACTGACGGGTAAACACATGACCCTGTTTTTATACAGACCATTGCCTTCAGGATGGTTGCTCTTTACGCTAATACTGTCGGGGGGGGTTTGAAACTCGGACTTTTAGTCGTAATAAAATATAAAAACTAGATTCTTGTGGACGAATTTTATTTGAAATTTATATACATCCGTCAGCGGCAAAACTGCAGACTTATTTTTTTATAGAGTTGAGTAAATCATTTTGGATGGGACACGATTCTGATTAATAGCAGCAAAATCGATTTGGCTGGATGTCATGAGGGAGTGAAAAATCCGGGTTATAAAATTGTGGATTAAAAAAAGGTGAGGCCAAACATACTATGTGTGTTTACTGTCACATGCTGAAAAAAAAATATGGTCGGTAGCTAGGAAATTATTATTATTTTTTTTTCACCTTGAGTCTATGTGGCAGCTTTGTGACTTCGTCGGGTGACGGTAAACTCGCCTACTTTTATTTTGGCCTGATGTGAAGTGTCAAAAGTAATATTCCAGTGTGCTATTTTTCAGGTTTGGAATTGGAAAAAAAGTCAATAATAGGGCAGGCATTTTAACTCTTTAAAAAAATAACAAAGGAAACAAATTCATAGTTTTTTTTTTTTTTTACTTTTCTTTAGTACAGTATATAAATAATATTGTGTAAAGTATGTTGATTAATTAACCAGCTGGAAAGTTACTGGTTTGAAAATAACGAAAATATCTCCTCAAATAGAATTCAAAATGTATGATAAGGACGGGGTTATAAAATCCCAGCGGCGCTCCATATCCATTAAGTAAAGTAACAAATTGGCCATGAAATATGTCAAGAATTTCTATACACTAGGTAAACATATCGTTATTTTTTATTTTACAATATAATAGTGTTGCGACAGTTCGGATAGTGAAGGAATCTGTTCTGCCAATCGTTATTACAGCATAAGACATGTAAAATGTTTGCCATCATCTAAACTTCCACTTCCTGTATAAATTAAAAATAAAAAAAAGAACAGTACATTATGTGACAATATATTCGAAGTTGCAATGGCACAGTCAAGTATATATTCTATACATTTTCGTTTCCGTCCGCTGGATTTGGGGAGTGGTAGTCCAAATAATTGGGACGTCTTGTAGGACTTTTTTTTTTATTTTTGTTGTTACGCCTACATGCGACAGGCGTCCAAGAAAAAATCCAAATAAAAAAAAACGTATCAATGGCCTATTCATTTGGACTACGTAGGGAGGGGGTAGTCCAGAGCCTGAGATAATCTTAACTGACGTCCATCTTTGGGTTTTTGTCCAAACGCCAAAAATTATAAAAGGCCTCCAAGACGGCATAATTATTTGGACAGTATGAGGGGGGAGGGGGCAATATATTTTGTGTGTTTGACTGTAAAACCGGGATTGAAGCCGTACTTATCTAATATTTGTCTTTGTAATTACCCCTGTTTAGCGGTCGTCTGAATAAGCGGGTTGTATTGCGGACAAACTCGTCCGGAGACTGGTCTACATTGAGAGAGGCCATAGCTTCTCTTGCAACACGACGTATCGCATCAGCCATATTAGGAGTGCATAGAACTATGACGTCATACAGTACGCTCTAACATGTTGCTATGACAATAGGGAGAAATAATTAATTTATCATTTAGACGCTTGTCACGAATTATAAATATAAATAAATCGGCCATTTATAAATATAAATAAATCGAATTATTAATATAAATAAATCGAATTATTGATATTAATAAATGAATTATTGATATTAATAAATGAATTATAAATATACATAAATGAATTATTAATATACATAAATGAATTATAAATATACATAAATGAATTATTAATATAAGTAAGTCGGCCATTTATTGATATAAGTAAATGAATTGTTTATATAAATAAATGAATTGCTTATATTAATAAATGAATTGCTTATATTTATAAATGAATTATTTATATTAATAAATGAATTATAAATATTAATAAATGAATTATTAATATAAATAAATATCGGACTTTTGTCCACTTCGGCTTGCCATACAGATACCATTAACATGTAGAAGTGATGATATTCATAGTAGACTTAAAGATGATTTATTAAATGATGTTCATGGTATACGGTGTGTCCTATTCACGAATCATTGTAATAAAAGGTATATAATATTAGAGAGTGATCTCATATCAGTTGTTTCCATTTTCAAAAAAATGTGCGAAGATGAAATATTCGAACAATTACTTAATAAAACACACAAACAGCATATAGACCTAGACTATGATTTTGTCCAGAACCACCACTTGAAGGTTAAAAAGGTGGGTTATGTTAAGACTCGCAGTCTTCTTTTCAAGTTTCAATTCTGAAGAAAAGAAGGGTAGGGATCCTTTGTATAAAAAATCATGAATGTGCAGCTGACTCAGAATATGATTTAACAACAAAACAACTTAATAATGCACAAATCAAAGAGTCATCTGCTTTCATTTCAAAATTTTTATTGCAAAAAATAGGACATAGGGGTAATACCACCCTTAAGTAATAAAGCATCACAATCATGATAATTTAAAAAAAAAACAATATGAAGAAATCTGAAGTGGCTTTCGGAATAAAGTCTCCATTGTGTCGAAATTGTCAGATGACCAACTCCATGTAGGAGTTGTCTCTCTTTAAACGTATTAAATAACAATAGCTCTATTGGGACCTATAGTTTCAAAACAAAAATCGAGACATATATTCAATAGAAAATAATGAGATGTGGAATTACCCTTAGTGTACATGTACACGACACATCTTTACATAACAAGCTGTAATTTAGAAAAACCACAATGAAAAACTGCCATGATCACACATTTTAATACAATTCATGGCTTGAAAAATATGTTCGTTTTTTACAGTTGGATTCAGGGATACCAAAAGTGGAAAAATTCTTCAAGTGACAGATGAAAGCAAGCAGAGAAAGCTTCCACAACACGATTTTGGTACCTCAGAGGTGTATCAAACACCAAGTTCGTTTCGAGTGATGACATGGAGAACAGAAGCTATTAATGGTAAGGATTGCAATTTAGTTCACTTGATCTGAAGGATATTGCCATCACTTGATGCCAGTTATCACATGTGTCAGTCATTCATACTTTTTGGCTGGATTACACAGAGTGAAAATCCGGGTTATGAAATGGTGAGCGAAAAGTGGGTGGGGAAAAATGTTTTGTAACAGTTGTCTCAGCAACTACTCATCACAGCCACTTGATATTTGGTATACAGCATCAGGGTGAGGTCCCATAACATGGATTCGGTTTCAGGTCTGTCACTCACCTACTCCTGTTTAACGAAATCCTGCCATTTTTGACTTTGACAGACATGACAGATTTTTTAAAATGTTTTCTGACAATGTTTGTAGGATTGCAACCAAAGTTCTTTAGGGAATGGTATATAAAACTATTGTTTGAATTTTTTATTCATTAATTTATTGCTGCTGTTACTTAAAATAGAACATATAAGGTTAAAATCACATTCAAAAGCTTTAACCCAAAAACTACATACACTTATAATAGAAAAAAAAACTGTGATGGTTTTTAAGCTCTTCTGAATTATTTATAGTTTTTAGTGTTAGCACATTGGTTTTCACCCATTTGGCCATTCAACTTTGTGAAAGATTAGATATATGTCTCCTTGATCTTGCAAACTGAATTATCATATTAAAATCAACTGTATTTAAAAATTATGGTTTATATTAATAACAGGCGAAGACAAACTTGTGAAAGATACAGACCACAGTCATGTGGTAATAAGGCCAAAGTACTATGTAGGGAGTTCTGGTTGTGTGTGGGGCAGTGACCTAATTCGGCTATACTATGAAGACCCTGATATATTTGAAACACAATTACAATCTGCTTACCAGTTTCCAAAACTACACAAGACAATTTATGCTATGACTAGGGATGCAGTGTTCCATTACAGAGATAGTTATACAGAAGATGATTTTACATCAGTTAGGGATGGAGTTGAAGAGTTTAAGATTTATGAGAAAATGAAATTGCTGTCTTTGGAAAAAAGACTAAATACAGTTTCTAAGTTAATATCAGAATTAAACGAGGGAAATCTGATTAACGAGGATATTATTGATGGCATCAAAGCAGTTACTTTATCTCTAAATGGAGTCAAAATAAGTTTGCAGGAATTAAGCAGAGACATGCCCAACAGCTTTACTTTGTCTGAAAATAAAATGGCTACATTATTGAGAAACTGTGACAATCTCCTGAATAAAATTGATAATCTGAACCTTCCTTCTATAAGGCCAATAATATCTGAATACACAGATGCAGGCCCAGGAGTTGGTTGTTCCAATTTGGCTGTTCGATTTCGATTTGCTGAGTTATGTAGAATTCAGAAGTCTTCCAGAAGGCTAAGAATCCACAGAGCAAGTGGCGATTCTGCTCAAAATGAGGCAGAAAGGACGAACAGTGCTATAGGTATGTAAAGACTTATTTAGTTTTGTTTGATGACACTGGACAATAAATGGAAAAAAAAACAAGCTTGATTTCTGAAATTTTGAATTGATTCTTGCATTGTAGAAACAATGTTTTTTTTAATTCTGCAATTGCTAGCTCACTTTGCAAAAGACTGTTTAATGGTTTAAGGTATTGTAACATGTACTTCTTCTACAATGTACTTGGTGTCTTTTGCCCATTTGTCTTTTCAATTTCCCAGAAATGCGGCAAGTCAAATGGCTTTGCAAATGCAACCATATGAACTTATTGTAGTTGTTTTTAAAGGTATCATCTATGGTTCTGATTTTTGATCTATTGAAAAACATTGCCACAATTTTATATGCTAAGAACATAGAATAACAATAATGTTTTGAAAATAATTCAAATTGGCTAGGTTTTGCGAAAATAAATTTTCTGAATTGTGAATAAATTATTAAAGCTATTGATAGTAACAATTTTTTTAGGAGATGCATTAGTTGATGGTGCTTCGTTACGCTGGGATTATTACAAGGCATTTGATGACCTCTCTGAAGAGGAAATACAACAGCTTTCTACATCAGACGTTGCCAACCTTAAAGCTAAAGCATTGGAAAAAAATGCTTGGGCGGTTGCAAAAGAGATATGTCTTCGAATAGATGATGCTAAAGATCCTTCTGGGGGATTTTTGCATGCTCATGTGACAGAAAATCCAGGTATTAAAACAATCTCACTACATTTTATGTACTAGTAAATAATATACATGTAGAATTTTTAAAACTACAATAGTGTCATTAATTATCTGAAGTAATCTTACGTATGTCATGTATGTAGATATTTCATTATAAAAATCTCATTTACATCGCTCAGAGTCAAATATTGGAAGAAGCAGAGGTAACAATGGGGCATCTGATCATGAAAGTTCAAATTATTATATGACATTAAGTAAAGAACACTTAGTTTTACTGTATCATTTAATTTGCTTTTCTATTTGTATGTATAACATTACAGGTTGGTTGTTTGTTAACAAGCAATAGCATCATAGATTTACAAGAATGTTTTTTAATGTTAGTTATAACATTCTATAAATACGCTTTATGTTAAGTGAGGACTCCTCTCACTGGAATGTGAAGATATGAGATATGCAAATAAAATTTAAATTTCCCTATTACACAGTTTTCTGCAATTTCGATCAAATAAAAACAGGAATTTAATTGGTTGATCAAGAAAATTATACATGTATAAATATACATAATATTATCCCTTTCTACATAATTCTTTGTAATTAAAGTTTTAACAGACTTTGAAGCATACAGTAATATTGCAAATAACAAGCCTAATGACTTTAACATGTTTAATATCTTTAGTTTCATTGCAAATAAAGATATATAGGCTATATAATTACTTTTATTTAAAAAAAAAGATACCAATCAAAATTATCAGACAATAAATTAATTGTATGCATGTTGTTATTTTTTGGTCAGGTGTCCCCAGTGCTCACTAAAATATTAAACACATACCTTTATCTTTTGCAGATGATCATTTCTTCTGGAATGGCTCCTACTTAAAGAAATTCTGTGATGCCTCAAAATCACAAAAGGTGAATGTACCTGGTCATGGATACTTCAAGAAGATTTTTGATTTTATATCAACACACATTGAAAGTGGAGAATTGTACATGGAATACAGGAAAAATAAATGTGTATTAACTGGTCCAGCATGTGATTTTTGTCAAAGTGTTGGTGATATATTTGATGGTTTATCAGCCCCACCAGTCCCTAGACCTTATCCTGACTATACAAAATTACCTTATTTTCATTACCTGCCGTATACCCAGACACCAATTGAAATAAATGGAGAAGAAAGGAATTCAGATGATTTTCAACCAAGAACAAACCTAAAGAAGCTGTTCAATGAAGGGAAAATTAGTAGCAGTCAACCTGATGAAATAGCTGAATTCAGTCAAAAATTTATTGTTCCTATAGAGCTTGTAGAAAAATATATTTGCCATTTAGAAACTCTTAAATTAGAAAAGGGCAAGAGGGTACAGTTAAATCAGCAAAAACGAAATAAGGAAATCGAGAAAACATATGAAGATTATGACTGGATTAACATGTTTGAAAACAATCTTTTGGATAAACAAACTGTATCAGTGTTAGATAAATACATACAACATAATAAGCTTGGAAATTTTCAGTACAAGTTTGAAAAAGTTCAGGCTATCAAAAGAAGCATAGCAAGAAGTCTCGTAGTTGAAAGCAATTCAGAGGACAGTGATGAAGAAGATTTGATTATAGAGGGCTATGATTCTGATTCAGAGGATACATGTAGCAGTGATAATACTGAACATGTACCCATACATGACTTACAGACCACAACTCGCTCCTCGAGACAAGTCAAGCGACCATCACGCTTCACTGATTATGTGATATGAAATTACATGTCCATTTTACATGTTTTATGAACTTTCTTTCATGTACAATGTAGGGTTTCTGTATATTTTTTCTCATTTCTTTATGCTAATTTGATTCATTTATATTTACAGTTAATTATTATAGTTTACTACTTTTACCAGGTCAGGGAGATGTAAAAAATACTTTGTAAATTATATAATTATAACTTATTTAGGGACATGCTAAAGTAGGTTAATTTTATTTAAATATCAAGGGAACTAAAATCAAATTTTACATAGAAACTCTTCGTGATCTCCTGTACATTGTAGCTGGTTGAAATATATATATAAATAACTTTCAAGATGTTCACATTTATCAAGAAAAATGTACATATACATATGCTTCATAAAAATGGTTAAGTTGTCAGCATTGGCCATCATCCACTTGTAAATAAAATGTTAATGAAGAATAGTGAGAGATATTTCTATTTCCATGTACTCAAACTGATAATTTGGTTTAATAAATATCTGTAAACTATTTTATTTCATTATTTGTTCACTCACAAAATTGCAAAACATATTGACTATAGAGAATAAATAGTTTGATAGAGAATAGATAACATTACCACCACAAGATCAAAGAGACAAATTTTAATTCCATCCAGATTATGATTTTTTTCAATTGAAGTTTTACAATGTCAGATTTATATGATATATTAGAGTGTGTGCAAAATTATTTTATTTGTATTTTGTAAATGCATGTCCATTGAATACATTTTATGTACATGTTCACATTTAAATTGATAGCGGGGCAACAATTTTTTTTTCAACACATTGAGGCGGGGTAGAAACTTTTTTTAAAATTTGTATTGGCGGGGCTACAATTCTTTTTTTAAATGTCAAGTTTTATACACCGGCCCCACCCTCAGATAAATATTGCACGGTCCCTTATGACCAAGGCGTTCGTTTGGACACAGTGTAATTAACTGATATTCAGTTGTAAATGACAGGGCATTTTTTATGCCCCATCTACGAAAGTAGAGGGGCATATAGCGTTCGGGTCCGTTCGTCCGTTCGGATGTCCGTCCCAAATCCCATATTTTCAAATTTGCACAAACTGACAAATGCCACATCAATCATATTGGTATGGTAGGTGCATCTAGTGATGATAAGACCATTGCATGCTTCGGATGCTGGATGTGACCTATGTTTTCTGCATGAATGATCATGTACAGAAAAATGGTTAAAGTCTATTATTCCCTCTAACTGACAAGTGCTACATCAACCATATTGGTATGGTATGTGCACCTTAATGCATGCTTCCGATGCTGGCAGTGATCTATATTTTCCGCATGAATGGTCATTTATAGAATAATGGATAAAGACCATTCATTTTTATTGACATGTGCCACATCAACCATATTGGTATGGTGGGTGTACCTAGTGATGCTTAGCACAATGCATGCTTCGGATGCTAGCAGTGACCTATATTTTCTGCATGGATAACCACTTATAGAAGAATGGTAAAGTCCATTCCTTCCGACTGACAAGTGCCTTAATAGCAACCATGTTGATGCTTTAGTGATTGTGGAAAAAAATAAATGTTGCGAGATGGGGCATTATGTCATTGGACACATTCTTGTTTCATGTTGTGAGTGACTATGCATTAGTGTGTAAACATGAATGACTGTGAATTAGTTTATAAACGTTGTGAATGACTATGCGTTTATTTTTACATGTTGTGAATGACTAAGCATTAATGTGAACACGTTATGAATGACTATAGGCATTAATTTTTACACCTTGTAAATAACTAATCATTAGTTTGTACATGTTGTGAATGAACATTGATTAGTTTGTACACCTTGTGAATAACTATGCATTAGTTCGTACACGTTGTGAATGGCTATGCTTTAATTTGTACACGTTGTGAATGACTAAGCATTAATTTGAACACGTTGTGAATGACTAGGCATTTATTTATACACGTTGTGAATTACTAGGCATTAATTTCTACATGTTGTGAATGACAAGAAATTAATTTGTACACGTTGTGAATGACAAGGCATGAATTTATACACGTTGCGAATGTGTATGACAAGGCATTAATTTGTATACGTTGTGAATGACAAGGCATGAATTTATACACGTTGCGAATGTGAATGACAAGGCATTAATTTGTATACGTTGTGAATGACAAGGCATTTATTTGTTAACATTGTGAATCGAATGACTAAGCATTAATTTGTACACATCATGATTGATGAGAAATGAGTTGCGTAAAAGTTGTGAAAGACTAAGCATTTAGCAGCAAACCTTTACCTTGTGGACGACTATGCATTAGTTTTTTCTCATGTCGTGAATGACTACGCATTTATTATAGTCCTCCAATTGGCTTGGTGTTCAATTTGTGTGTTTAATTATGTGGGATATTAGTAAATTATGCACGTGCATTCTTAGTTTTCCCTTCTTGTGTACCAACATTCCGTCCGCTCCAGCTTATGGAGTTTCCGTATCTCAATTGATTCGTTACTCCAGAGCGAGCGGGCGGGACTTACATCGATTTCCTTAGCAGAGCGACACGTCTGACGCAAAAATTGCTCACACAGGGTTATGTTGCTCCCTTCATTCAAGAAATTTTATGGAAGACATCAGGCACTTATAGAAAGATATGGGATCTCGATCTCTCAGATGAGTGCAGATGTTGGTTTGTCATATGGTGTTGTTTTGTCTTCCTTTACCGGATTTGACACGCTGATTAGACTATTAGCAACGCGACGAGTGTGCTATAGCATGCAGGAACTGCTTACTCTTCCGGAGCACCTGAGTTCACTCTTGTTTCGACTGGAGTTCGCGTTGTTGATTGATATTCAGTTATTTTGTGTTTCCATGTTTTACATGTTGTCTGTTTTTGTTGGTGTTTACTGGTTTTATCTCTGCCCTTTCGATCTTTTGACATTCGGATACCCCATTGGTACCTCTGCTTCTTTCTACTGTAGCTATATGAAGTTCTTAATTTGCATACAAAATTTCATCTTGTCAGCTACATTTATTTTATTTTTATGTATACACACGAGGTTTCATTGAATAAGATACATTTAGCTTTGTATATGCATACCAAGTTTCAAATTGTCTGTAAGCTAAAACTTTTACATTACCACAAAGTTGCTTGAGTAAAATAGTGTATTGTGTTCAGACGCATACTTTGTAAACAATAAAGTTAATGTTTCTAGTGTATAAGTCATAATGTACAAAGTATGTTGACAGCACAGGAACTTCTATCTCTAAAGGAGTACTGAGTTACATTATAATATTGTTTAGCAATACGTTATAGGTATTTTAGACTGCTTTTTATCATAGAGTATCATGTTTTTTTTATAATTGCGCCCCCCCCCCCCCCGTTTGAAAATTTCTGGATCCGCCACAGTCTATCAATCATGAGTTGGCTGTTGGTGAAATAAAAACTAACTAATAATATTAACATATATTATCAATTAATATAAGACATTGACCTTGATAATTAATCTATCATTTCATTTATGCTTATTCCATGCTCTTTAAAAATGAAGAAGGAATGTGTCCATGGGACACGGATGCCCCTGCAAGGCCCGAAACAAGAAGTAGATGTCTGACATAGCTGAAAGTCGCTTAGGACATAAAATTTGTCATACTGAACCATCATACCAAGTTTCAAATCATTCTCATTAAGGTTTCCTGAGAAAAGCTTGACGGAAATTTTCAAAGTCATGTTCCCATATCTTCACATCGGCCTAAGTCCCAAACAGAAAGTAGATGTCTAACAGGTCTCAAAATCGCTTAGGACGTACAGTTTGTCAAACTGAACTATCCTACCAAGTTTAAAATCATTCCAATGTATGGTTCCCAATCCTGAGAAAATCTTGACGGAAATTCGTAAGGACGGACGTACGTCCGTCCTTACGAACGGACGGACATGAATAAAACTTAATGTCCCCAACATGTCGTCGTGGGGGCATAAAAATGTAAATAGACGACAGACGACGCAGACGATGGACGCCAAGTGGTGGCAATAGCTCACAAGACCATTCAGGTCAGGTGAGCTTAAAATCCTATTTTTTTTTACCTTCTAAGGGTGGTAATTCCTGTATATAAGGAGTCATCTAACAACTTCGACCCAACAGAGACTATATTAATTATAGGCGATAATAAGATCAAAGTTTAAGTAATATCTTTTCTCTATCTGTTTTTTCTCCGCTGGCCAATACGCCTGTTAAAGCAACCTCTTATTTTTTTCTTTGAACATGTGGAATGGGCCCTTAAAAGGGTCATCTTGCATTTTTTATTTAATGGAGACTTTGAATTGTGTTTATTTCTGAACAGCTTTTAAAGAACCTTCGGATAATTTATATTTATATGCATGTTCACCCCACTTTTGCATAAACAACCAAGTTAACTGTATGTCATGTATGTTTGACTCAGTAAATACAATGTCATAAAGAATTGTCAACGGCTTTATTGAACGAACAAAACAAAACAGAAAACAGTCAACACTGTAAAACATATCATCTCGTCTACATGGTCAACCAGCACTATGTCTGAGTTATAAATAACTAGCAACAAAAGTACATGTATAACCCAACAAAATCATGAAAGAAAACATTATTAAATTAATAAATATGAATTAAGCATACTGCTTTAACATTGTTTTTTTTTTCAACTACAACATTTAAAAATAACTAAACAATAAGAAATTTCATATGAAATTTATATTAACATATTGATTATAATACATATAATTTATCTGACCGGTGCAAAACATATATCTATCAATCTATCAAATTAAATTATGTTTATAAGCAAACTGATATAAATATTTTGCTATATAAATATCATGAATATTGCATTGATCAGACTCATTAGGAAAAAAAAATGTATGTGTGTTTCTGATTTCATGTCTGAAAAAATAGGTTCGGTAGGTATAGACGGTAGAATTTTATTATTTTTTTAATTTAAATATTTTACCCTGACTGAATAGGTAGTATATACGATTTTGTATCACCTTTAATGGTGCTTGAGTAAAAATGAAAATAAAAACCATGTCAGCATAAAAACTATGGTAGGTACATTGTGTAAGGTAAGCAGAAACACCATATTTCTTTATTTGGTCTTGTATGCATTTGTCTGACGTAAAAAAAATCTTTATATTTTCTTCTTAGCAAGATAACTTCCTGTTCTATTCTCGTTAGACTAATATGAATATAGCAGACAACTTAAACATTGTTCTTCCAATCAAAAATCACGATAAAAGAAATTTTACATGCAATTTTATATTACTTGTACATACATGCATGATTGATATTACAAGTGCAAAACAAATAACATGAAATAAACAAATTTGTTTATTTATATTTTTATAAGCATTCTGATACAGTATTTTTGGTTATACAAATAATGGATCAATAAGGCTTATTAGTGTTATTGGAAAAAAAAACTTATACATACATCTATCTTATTACCAAAATAAACGATTCTTTATAGTTTGTACTTGGTAAATTGATTATTTCCGGTTTTATTATCATATGTGTCCCTACAATTCCTCAGTTTAGATATAGTTCATACAAATTTCTCTACAACTGAATATAACATGTCCAATGAGTATGTTTGTGAACGTCCATCTTTTTCAATTCCAAAATGCTTAATATATGTATGATCTTCCAGGGCCTTTTTGCCCCTGACTGTATCATCTTCTTCAACTTTAAAATGCTTCATATGTGCATGATCTTGTATTGCTCCATTGTCACCAAAGCTTGCATCAGCTTGCTCATACTTAATATCCCCAACATATGTAGCTGGTATAGCTTCATGCATTATCATGTGCCGTTGTAGATTTTCACTGTATCTAAACCCTCTCCAACATTCGCAACATACATAAGGGGTACCGCCACTGTGGTCGTGTCCCTGTATTTTCTTGTGATTTAAAAGGCCGCCACTATTACGAAACGTTTTATCACACTCGTCACATTTGTAATGGTTAATTCCCGTATGTATACTCATGTGTGCCTTAAGTTGTTGTCTCCGAATAAAACTTTTGTCACATTTGTCACATTTAAATGGTCTATCTCCTGTATGTATTTTCATGTGACACTGTAACGAATGATTACTAGTAAAGCATGCACTACATTCACTACAATTAAAAGGTTTAACACCAGTATGGGTTCTTTTGTGTTTCCTTAAACTATTCTGTGTTTGTAAGCTTTTACCACATTCATCACATTGAAATGGTTTATCACCAGTATGTATCCTCATATGTTCATGAAGACCTCGCAGTCTACTAAACTGCTTAAAACAAATGTCACATTCGGGTTGTTTTTTACTGTTACAGTTCTTCTTTTCCATCTTAACTTCTCTTTCAAACACAGTACCTGCTATTAAAAGAAAATGAGAAAAAATATTAATACAGTGTTCAATGGACATGGATGTCCCAGGCAGCTGGCTCCAAACAGGAAATAGAAATCTGACAGGTCTGAGAGCCGCTTAAGACGTACAATTTGGCTTACTGAACTTTTAATATCTTAAGTTAAATTTCAAAAAATAATAATAAAATATTATATTAATATACAGGAATCACCACAGCTGAAAAATCAAGGGTGGGGGAACTTTTGCTAGATTTACCGGTATTATCCTGTTAAACGATAAATTGAAACATCATGTCAATGCATGTTTATTTTAGTTTTTGCCTTATATCCAAAGACAACGAGTAAAAGTAAAGAAAAGATCAATAAATACCCATAGAAATTCTGGGATTTTAGAGCAAAGACATGAAAGAGTTATAAAAAAAATAAAAATTAAAAATAAGTTGCATATGTTGAACTATAACATGTATAATGCTTTATATTCACAATTACTTTCAATCCTTGTGTTAGCATCTATAACTGGTTTGTGTGTCATGATTTGTTGAGAAAGTGACAACATCCACTGTCATTTTCTGCCCAGGGCCAGAAAGGATATGGTTCAGTCAGGAGCATAACCAAAATCAGTTATAAAATTTATAACTTAAATTGGTTATATTTTAGGCATATTTTAAGTTTTTTAATTATCTCCCTTATCAATTTCATTGAAATAACTGAAAATGGTTATAATTTCTTGTATATATTGAATTTTCTCTAAAGTCCCACATCAGATGATATAATGTTTGATGTAAAAATCTGAAGAGAATGATAAAACAAAACATCTGGATAGGTCACTTTGTGGACTTGGTTTACACAATTGCTTTATAATGAGAATTTAATGTCCCATGGGGCCTTAAATGTACTTTGACTGCCTTGCGTAGTAACTTCCAAGTAGTGGGTAACAGATATTATGGTTTTAAATTAAAGGGGAAATGTTGATTTATCCAAGAAAAATAATAGTATTGATAAGAAAAAATTGTCCACAAAGCTTGTTCAAAAATGGCCTTCAATTAAAAAATAACTGAAAATTGTTATTTTTAAAAATAGCACATAACTCAGGGTTTGGGAAGGCAGGGGGCCATAGGCCATTGGCACATCAAAAATGAAAATGGCCCCCTTTCATCTAAAAAATTTGTATAGAAAATTAAGAGATGTCCCCTTGAAATTTTGAATTTCCATGAAAAAAGTGGTAAATGGCCCTTTGCTAAAAATTCCTTCCCAATCCCTGATAACTGAAAATGGTTATTTTAAAAAAAATAACTGATTTTGGTGATGCCCTCGACTGTGGTTACAAACTTCAGAAAATGTTTGACACCGATATATCATTGCATCATTCTAGCTTTATATTTCTCTTGTTGTTAAAAAAAATAAGCTAAATAAAATCTACCATAAGCATAATCAGTTAAAAGCTTATTTTGTGTTATTCCAATTTTGGGTTAGAGTTATCCTTCTTTTCTCAGTTTTTGCCGGTATTGAGAAAATTTTCTTGCCAAAAAGTCACATGGTCACTGCTCAATGAGGGTGGTAAAGGGGGATCCCAACACAAAATCACATGCTTAAAAAATGCCGAACAGGTAGCACAAGTTTTAAAAATTGCCAATCAGAAAACACAGCAAAATTAATTAGAATAATTGAGAAATTCGATCAATTTTTTTTTTTTTTTTTTTTTTATTTTTGAGAATGTATCAAGTGAACTGATTTCAACAGGTTCCAGATTTTGAACCAAAAAAGATGATCATGCACGAGAATGAAGTTGTCCAACACCAAACAGTTACATGGGGATTAAATAAAGGCAAAAACCAAGCACGTACAACCAAGTTAATATGGCACACCAAGTTTTTAGCGTGTCGGGTGTAAAATCAAGCTTGGTGGACCCCCACGCATAAATACAGCCAATGGTGAACCCCAAAATATCTATAAATGTCCATGCCAGAGTAACAGGTTGTAATGCAGCTATGGTTTGTCTGAAAAATGGGCTGTGACCCCTATTTATACATGTAAATGCAAATCCTAGGCTAGCCCTGCATAAGGTCATGTGGGTTATTTTAAGTTATTAAGTAATAGTTTTGATTTCTGTCTGACAAACCATGAAAACAGTTATTTGTCTAAACAGAATTATCAAAAATAATTTTTACTAGTGTATCTGTGAACTAAATGTTTGATACACGAACGCAGTATACTTTATCTGTTTATGATCATGATGGATAATTTTACTTTGTTTTAAGGATGTTCGAGGGTGACTTTGAAAGTGATGAGGTTTTGAAATTGATGCCTTAAATCATAGGGGTATAATTTAAAATACAAATTAAGCTAAAAATTTTGATAGGTTACCAATTTGTTTTAAAGATAATAAGAATTCAAAATTTGGTCGGAAAAGGTTTTCTCTGGTTTTATCATAGCTTTAACATTAGCGCTTTATTTAGCTGTTTAAACCTATGAAATAGTGATTAGAATTTAAAATAAATTTGTAAAACAGATATTTATGGTGCAATGAAGACATTACACAAAAGAAAAGTAGGGGTTACCATGCAAAAATGTTTGCCTTATTTTGATGGAAAACACCCGAGGATTTCGAAAAAATGTCAAAAATCTCAAAATCTGACCCTCCAACATCCTTAAATATTTTTTTAAATAATTGAACTTGTTATTTAGTCCCCTTCTTCTTCTTCTTCTTTCTGGTTCTAGCGTTCCTTCAGTAATTGAAGATCATACGCCGGGTGTCTAAAAATTTTGAATTTTGAGTATATACATGATGACTGCCAAAATTTGTGCAATAAAATCAAAGTGATAATACAAATCAAATCAAATCAAATCAAATCAAATAAGCTTTATTTATAGTCGATTAGCAATATACAAATAACATAAGCTCTGGTGAGCTTTTGATCGACTTACATAAAGACATAGACATACATAAAACATAACATGGACATGCATACAATACAAACATTAATATTATACTAAAAGACAAACAAACAAATAAAGCACACAGATCATGCAGGTAAAAAGCATAAGCATAACAACTATGGCAAACATAAAAGCAGCACATGCATAAGCACAGTAAAATAAATATCTAGATATACGGTCCTTACCAAAATGCAATTGATTGCTATTTGATTGGTTTTGAAGTTTTTTTCTTAGAATTGAATTTTGATTGTGTTTTGATTGCTGAACTTCTACAGTTTTAATTCTATTTTAATCTTATGGTAAAAAATTGATTGAAAAAGGATTGAAGATTGAAAATTGAGTAGTTTTACATTGAAAATCCATTGATATTGGCTGGATTTGCGCGAAATATGTAAATTAGATGAAGGATTGAAATGATGTCAAAAATAACTCAATGATCAATCCTCAGATCAATGGTACCATTGAAAATGCATTGAAATGATTATTACAAATAACTCAAAACTCAATACCTAATGTACTAATTAATGATTGTATTCACAACACATTGCTCAACTAATTTGAAAGGAGTCCCTTACATTTATGTGCAACATGCAATTCTAAACATATTTCCAAGTGGATCGATCATTTCTATTACAATTAGTGTTTCATGCAGCCTGGGTATGTTTTAAATAAAATTTAAAAAAATGCTTTCTATTGAAGTAGTAAATTGTTTACTAATTATTCTATTATAATTTATTTAAGTTAGCTTGATTTTATTAGAATTATAATTGTATTACATACTAGTTTTTTGTCTCTGGTTTTGTTCAGATTCAAAATAAAACCTAAATTTACTTCAATCATTGACATGAACATGCAATTTGTACTTACAATAAATGTGCCTTTATTGTCTTTTCCAATTTTAAGAATTCCACCACAATTAATTATGAATATAAAATGCTCAAATCCAGTTTAATTAAGTTACATGTTTTCTATACATGTATTAATAAAATAAATCCTTTCTTTATTATCACATATAAATCTGTGATAAATCTACATCCTTATGTCTTAAACTTCCATTCAAAATGTGCCGCTGAGAAATCTCATTGGTTGTTTTAAGGGGCACCATTGGGATTCTAGTATCTAAATCTTTTAGTATATTGTAAATGCAGTATTTATAACAGAAAGGCAGGCTATAGTACTTAAAATAATGCAAACAAAAATAATTTTCATTTAAAGGTTAAAGTGAGTAAATAGAATTTTAAAACACACTGTTTAGTTTCTTTGTTAACCTTTTTGTTTTAAATCTGGGTCTGCACACAATACCATGCAGATGTTCAAAATCATGAAGCAATTGTGTAACTAGGAATGCTATACATTCTTATGAAAGCATTGATTTAAGAAATCACAAGAAAATAACTGCAAAAACAATCAAGAATTTTTCATGCTAATTTTGAAATCATTTTTATGACATCATACCAATACTAATTTAATGCTTTATCAATGCAATTGAAAGTGCAGTGAAAATTTCAATCAACTTCCAATGTCGCCAGTTCAATGCTTCAGATAACACTTTACAAAATGTAATCAAAAATAACTCCAAAACCAATGCACAACTACAGGTTCAATACATTTTCAATCACTTTTCAATGCAAAATAAGCATTGCTTTTAGCTAAGGGTAAGCAAGCACTATTATTGACAAGCATTGCAGTGACATGTGCTACCATTCCAGGTGTTTAGTAATTTTGAAAATTGGTTTAAATTTGTTTCTGATCTGATGTGGTTTGGTAGCTCATTCCACAATTTTGCTGAAAAATATCGAAAAGATTTCAAACCATACCTTGTTGTATTTACTGATGGTACTTCAGCTGTATTAACATATCTAAAACAATAATTGTGTTTTTTAATATTAACTAAGTCGTGTAGATATACAGGGCTATCTTTGTGTATGATTTTGAAAGTTTCCATAGCAATGGTTCTAAGTCTTCTAACTTTTAGTGATGGTAACTTAGATTTCTCTAGCAGCTGATCATAACATAAATTGTAATCATTATGAATAAATCTTAAAGCCCTTTCTTGTATTTTCTCCATTTTCTTGGTGTTTTTTTCACTGCAAAAATGCCATGTCACAGGACAATAATTAAAATTTGACAATATAAATGAATAATAAATAGTTAATCTACCAAGCTTGTTTAAAAATCTCCCCACCCTTTTAAGAACATTTAATTGCCTTGCGGCTTTTTTACAAATCTCAGAAATATGTTTATCAAAATTCAGTTGATAATCTATAGTAACTCCTAATAATTTAACATACTCTTCACACTTTATCTTATTACCCTTAAGATTAAAACAAATGTTTTCTGTAAAAGTTTTTTTACCTATTGCCAAAGCTTGAAATTTGTCTGGATTGGCCTGCATTTGGTTATTATCAAACCAATCCAGCATTTTGAGGCTATCACTCTCTAATTTTGAAATAACATTATTTTAGTTTTTATGAAGAATACAGAGAAACAATTTGAAGTGATTAAAACTATATACATTTGATAGCTTTGGAGTTATGGGTAAAAGATTGGAATAAGAGCAGGTTCAGTAACCAGGCTCTTAAATTCATCAACTGTGGTGGCTGAAGTAAAGTTTTGAGGTAGTTTGTTCCATTGTGTAATTGTGTGTGGGAAAAATGAATATTTATAGCAATCTTTTGAGGTCTGTATATTTTTGAAAGAATTATGGGGGTTGCTGTGTCGTGTTCTACTGTCTGATGGTATATTAACATGTTTGTCACTGACAGTCAAAAATGATTCAATATTTTGTTGTGAAATAGTATGTACCTTAGTCTCTTGGTGTTTGTTTGTTTGTTATTTGTGTGAAGATTAGATTTGTCCCAAAGCGATAAAGGGTTATTGTTCTTGTGTTGTGGTTCTACAAAGTAACACAAAATGTAAACGGAGGAATCGAAGTTCTGTTCTGTTCTAGTATAAACCTCCGTTAGGTCGGAGCACTCCCACTATGGATTTTATGACTATTTAGCAATCTAAATGCTATAATGTCTTAGCACTCAAAAATGAAACGATATTTACAATGTTTTTAGTCACTTGAGGCGTGAAGTTTGCGGTATTTCATGTGACGTACCCGGGCTGTTTGTTATAGCTTGCAAAAGCGTATAAGACATATTTTATTTGCAATTATGGTCCCTCAAGGGGCAGGATCATATATGCAAAAAGTTGAATTTCCATGCAAATTACAATATTTTATAGCTTGTAAAAGATTCTGCCAAGGTAGTGGCCTTAAGAGACACTTGATGACACACAAAATTAAGATGGTTATCATCCATGTCAGTGTAATGCGTGCGGTAAATCTTTTAACAATCCCATGTACCTAAAGAATCATGTAATGAGGTTAGACACTAGTGATAAATCTTATTCATGTGTATATATAATGTGGTACAGTATTTACCTTAAAACAATATTTACAGAAACATATGCGGTTACATGAGAGCTGAAAAACCATGTGATAAGGAAATATGTGAATATTAGCGGTAAACAACTATATGTAATAGAAATGCCCTTAAGATGCACATTAGGACGCATACAGGAGACAAACCAAATAAATGTGATTAATGTAAGAAAGCTAGGGTTTACTCAGGACAGTGATCTAAGAGTTCATATGAGGATACATGCAGGTAATAAACCCTACCAATGTGATGAATGTGGAAAAAAGTTTAATCAGGCCAACGGTCTCAAGAGACATATGCATGTGATGACACATACAGATGGTAATGAGCTATGTCAGCGTGGTGAGTGTGGAAACAAAATAGAATTTTACCTTTGTAAAGTAGGGTATATAGTTCTTTTGTTAGAGAATAATTTAAGTACATGCAGTGCAGGTGCAAGTGCAGCCTCCGAAGCGGCCCCTTTCAGCCCAAACAAGAAAAATATAAAACTGTGTATTAGATTGTCATGACCCAAGCTTTAAAAGTGGCAATATAGAAAAGGGGCATGGAAAAAGCAAAGAAATATTCAAGAGGCAATCGAATGTCGTATATAGATCTCTATGGTGTCAGAAATATCTTTTGTCTATAATAGACTAGAGAAGCAGGTTGCGAAATTCTTTCAAAACTCCAGGTTAGTACGATTTCGGCGGCTATATCAGTGAGATGAACATCAAAGGGGTGACACAGTGAGCATGAAATGGCGATGAAGGAAATAAGAGCTCAAGAGCAATCAGGGAAGAAAGTTTCGACTTCCACAGGAAAACTGAGGATTGATGGCTATGAACGTGGAATTCAGCTTCCTGCATGAGGATCCTACGGGTCTTACTATTAGCCTGCAAAAGGGTTCTTTAATGTGCGAGGAATGTTCCCCAACACGATGTACCACTATGGATAGCCGTCAGGTTTTCCTTATTATAGCCTGACTAGTCGATGGCATTCAATATGACATGCAGGACTGTCTCATTCAACAACCTGGTGCACACATCCCAGTCAGGTTTCTGAGTGCTTTTTAGTGGACTTTTACCAACAAGACTTAGCGCTGCCGTGGGCTTATTTGCAAGCCGAAACTGGAATGGGTTTTTGACAACCAGAAATTCGGTCCCTGGTGAGATTCATAAAAGGGTCATTAATAGAAGGATGATGGTTGTACAAAAATATCGACTCTTCATGTTTCTAAGCTAGTTGTCAGTAACTTCGAGTGTTCTCAAGAGAGTTCCTCCTTGTCTTGTTGTTTTCGTTCGGTATTTTGTCTTAGGTTCTCTCTTGTTGAATTGAACTTTTGTCGATTGAGTTTTACTGTGTGTTTTATATGTATGCTTTGTGCAAGCTTATCAATAGGGGGAAGGTTGGATCCAAAAAACTAGTTTAACCCCGCCACATTTTATATGTGCCTGTCCTAAGCCAGGAAACTTTGCCAAAGCCTTAATTTGTTTGTCCTTGTCATTCTGTGTAAACTGTTTTATGTCAAGAATTGGGTCTTTCGTTGATGATCTAGGGATTGGTTTTGAAACTTTTGTATTGTATTATAAGTCTTGGGCCAATGCAAGACGGTATAAGCAGTGACCTATGGCCATGTTGAAGACTGCTTGCTGTTTTCCGTTGTGATTTTTTTTAATTGCTGTTTGTTTATGGTTGTTGTGTCGCGTACACTTATTCCACATCTCAATATCGTCTATCTTCTTGCGTGTTATGCAAGTGAACACATACAATTAAGAATACAATGTTTCAGGGGGGTATATGTCGTCATTTTTTATACATAAATGCAACTAATGAATTTATAATTCTTAAAATTTCTGAACAGTATAAACATGGCTCAAATATAATTTCCAAGAAAGTTGGAATTCATGCAGAACTTTTCACATGCGAGTGCTTTACGCCGTTATTTCTCCATTAAGATGTGGATTTTTACAAATTATACAAATATAAGAGATTCTTTTCTGTCATTTTTGATTTTTATTGTTATCTATCAAAACTTTAAACGCTTCGATCACTGATCAAAAGAACTTAATTAACAAAAAGTAAAATGACTGTTGTTACAAGCGTATATTGTAATTTACCTATGGCATGTTTATTTAGCAATTCATATGTCTAGACTTTTGTGATCGATTTATACAGAAAGTTTGTCAATGAAACCATACTTGTGAACCTCAGGGGGGTGTCACGTGCACCGGGTGACACCCCCTGGATCCGCTGCTGCTGGGGATTAAGTTTTAAAAGGGGTCGAACATTTTAAAAGAATCATTTTAAACAAATACCTTCAACAACATATAAGAACACAAACTGAGAATAACATTATTGTGATTATTGTGGTAAGGAATTTACTAGTTCGGGACAGACAAATTTTTATTTTCATTTACTTTCTTATTTTTGATTTTCACTTACTTTCTTATTTTTGATTTCGTCCAATTGTAAGGCTAAAGCCTACGCCATATCATTTCCCATAAAGATTAAAGGTTATTTTTGTTCAAATATATACCTAGTTTTAGTCAGTTTTAAACTTTTGATATTTTTCAGTGTACCAAGAGTGTACATGCAATACATTTGTTCATTGATTGTTCATTGAACAAAACATTAACTGTATGCAAACCGCTGAACTTTGTTTTGTTTTAATTTTGTTTCGTATTATACAATAACAAATTCAACGACGAACGATAACTCTTCACTTTTTTCTACAAAATTTTATGATCATTGCTAGCTTGTTTCTTTTTGAGTGTTTCTTCTTATTGAGTTATCTATACAGGTATGTTAAAACTATAACTCGTTGTTTATTCTTTAATCTTTCTATGACGATGCAATAATTTTCTTAAACTTTACTACTGTAATTTAAAGTGACTTTTCGGCGCACACATTCCCTTTTTTCGTAAATGGTAAGTTATCTCCCATTTGCAGAGTTGTCTTCTCTTTCCAGACGGTATTTTATACTAGTTACTGTGTAGAAATATAAGATTTTTTGCATATATATTTTATTTTGTAAAAAAAATTCTAAAAGTTAAATAAAATTATTTTTAAAAAGATATTTAAAATGTTTTCATAACTTGATAGGATCCGCTAAGCCCTCTGAATAATTTAGAAAAATTAAAAACATATTTTTTCCCATTCATTGCAATGTAATATACCTACCGTAATGGAGGACAACTCTTGTAAATGGGAGATAACTCACTATTTACGAAAATAGGGAATATGCAACTATTCGGTCATTATTATGTTCGATAACTCTTGTCAAGTAACGCTTTGTGGTAGACGCTTGGGTACAATGATAAAATTATTCATCAGCTGAGCAGCTTTCTGCAGGAAAGCAATATAACTTAATTGGTTGCTACTAAATGTTTTACATAAAGTTTTACTCTTGTGTACAAGGAGCCTAATTATATATATATCAATTGAACATGTTATTATCTTTGTTCATTTTGTATTGTCCGAACTTTTAATCAGATTTGTTGTATTGTATTTGTCCCTTGAGGGCCCATGATTGGCCAATAAATGATTGATTGATTGATTGATTGATTGATATATTGCAAGGAGACCTGTATGTGAATTTATTATAAATTGACAATTATTGAAAAATGAAGAAAAAACTATTCTTTTATAAATATTTGTTTAACAGAATAATTATAAGGTCTTTCCCGTATGTTCCCTGACAGTGTTTGTTAACTGTAAATAGACTACTAAAACCTAATTAATTTTATTAAGGGACCGGCCATTGGTAGTTATGGTGGGGGGGGGGGGGTGAAAATTGAAATAAAAAGTTGTGATGCCAAAATTTAGGAAATACATGAAATAAAAGGCAAGTCAGTGCTATTAAAAAAAACTAAGAAAGTCTGGTTGCAGTTTTGGTTTGTAAAATTAATGTTTTTTAAAATAAAAAATAGAATAAATAAATGTGCGGGCAAGCACAAACATTAAACAGTCCAAGCTAAGATTTTCTTTTTAAAATCCTCTTTGGCAAAAATATTGGTTGTTTTTTACTCTTTAGGGACCAACCCTTATTTTTTTCCTAAAAAAAAAAATTCTGAAAATAGTTTTTGATGAAAAAAATACTTTGGCAGCTCAGGGTACGAAAAAAATATTCTGAAGAAGGATTTTTCCCATATAAAATAATGCTTATAATGAAAAAAATATTCTGTCACGATTTCTTTGAAAAATAAATATTTTTTTTACACTCTGCACAGAAAAAGAAAATCTGACCAAAACAAAAAACAACCCCCCCCCCTCAAGTTAAATGGTCCATCCCTTACTCTTCACGTTTTTTTGTCTCTATATTTTAAATAGTCATGGGAGTGTATGTGT
Source organism: Arcuatula senhousia (assembly GCA_963971305.1). Taxonomy (NCBI): domain Eukaryota; kingdom Metazoa; phylum Mollusca; class Bivalvia; order Mytilida; family Mytilidae; genus Arcuatula; species Arcuatula senhousia. The sequence goes on along the minus strand of OZ020317.1, from coordinate 2,435,048 downwards.
TACAAAAGATTATTGGAAAAGGAAGTTTCAATTCCTTCAAAAGAACAATGATTTGTTTCTTCCATTTATGGCAGGAGGTTTTTTTTTAAGATATTAAACTAAATTTTCGGTTATTGAAATTTCCGATGGTTAAATTCAAAATTGTTTAATTAAAACACCAGGTTTCTTTTCTTGTACTGCACATGGTCTATATCCTGGGGGCTGGATATAGCTTCCCTGTTTGAACTTTTTGGCTTTGAGTACATGTACTTTTCATTCAATACTTTTGGTTTTTGGCCTTTCGATGTTTTGATTCAAATGCTGCTGATGAGAGGTTACTCCTTGAAATATCGATATACAGCATAACCAAATTTACCGTTTTCATACCCGTTTTCATATTTGTTTTTTGATTATATCCTTTTTTTTCAGGTGATGATTTATGAATTTTATTGACTTACATAGAAATCAGTGGTTATACAAAACACGTAATATAATAACTAATGATGGATGGGGAAATGTCATTCTCAAAAGAAGGCCAAAGCAGTAACTTTAAGGACCAGAAGATGTTTACTGTGAATAAACCCTTCATATGTAATGTGTGTGGTAAAGGTTTTAATAATAGCAGTAATCGTAAGAAACATTTGATAATACATACAGGCGATAAGCCTTATAAATGCGATACTTGTGGTAAAGGCTTCTCTCGTAATGATTGTCTTAAGAAACATGTAATGATACACACAGGGGACAAACCATACACATGTAATGAGTGTGGACAAACTTTTCGTCATGACTGTGCCCTGAAGATGCACACCAGGTTACACACAGGTTATAAACCTTATGCGTGTGGGGAATGTGGTAGGGAGTTTTATAGTAACAACAAACTACAGCAACACATGAGGAAACACAAAGGTGAACAAAATAATAAGAAAGAAAAATGTGATATTTGTAATAGAGAGTTAAGTAATCAGAGTGCTCTCAAGCTCCATCTTATGAGGCATACAGGAGAGAAGCCCCATAAATGTGATGAATGTGGCAAAAGGTTTATTCGAGGCGTTGAACTTAGGGTTCATATGAGTATACATACAGGTGAAAAACCTTACCAATGCGATGAATGTGGAAAATCTTTTAGTCAAGTGTATAACCTAACACAACATCTTAGGATACATAGTGGGGTAAAACCTTACAAATGTGACGAATGTGGTAAAGATTTCACTGAGGCCCGTACCCTAAAACGACACATGTGGACGCACACAGGTTATACGCCTTATGTTTGTGGGGAATGTGGCAGAGAGTTTAAAAGTAACAACACCCTAAAGCAACATTTCATGAGGATCCACATAGGTGAACAAAATTATAAAAAAGAAGTATGTGGTATTTGTAATAGAATATTATGTGATAAGAGTGCCCTCAAGATGCACCTTAAGACGCATACATGAGACAAACTACATTAATGTTATCAACAGAATTTGTGTGGTGTTAAAGGTTTTTCGTAAGGCAGTGATCTTAAGGTTCATGTGAAAATACATGCAGGAATAATGTCAATGTGGACCAAACTTTAAACTGTTTCTTTAAAGCTTATCTCAAGAAAAATTAAAGTTTCTGCTTACTTTTTCAAATCAAAAGTTTGTGATACATGATTGTGGAAAACTGTTTATCCTGAATAAATAAAGAATGTGTCGAATGTCCACTAAACCATATAAACAAATACACTGTCATGACTGTATGAAAAGAGAAAAAAGGGAAAAAAATGGCCCAGGTCATGCAGATGTATTTTATTGCTGTACATGTGCACAAAATAGATTCGTCTGTTATTTTACGGCATTTTTAAAAAATTCCCTAATCATGCTAATTAACTACACGAACTACATATTTATAACTTTGATCTGAATTTTGATGTTCATAATAAGGCAGAAAAAAATGTAGTTACCTCGTGTTCCCCTTTCTTATCAACATGATCAATGTTGTAAGGCAGCAACCATTTGTTGTTTTTTTTGGGGGGGAGGGGGGGGTAATGAAACAGGGGAAATGGATTTTAACCCCTCGACAATTTATTTTTTTCAAAATTTCTCGAAGACGAGAGTTTTTTTTTTAACGACACCGAAAACATTGTTTATCATGTTTATTCGCAATTTTTTTACGCTGTGTAGCCTAGGTTACCAAAACAATTTATTTTTTTTTCTTTCTGGGTCAAGGACAATTTACTATTTTTTTTCAAAAAATTTAAAACAGAATATTATTTTCCAAAAAATCCATAACCCCCCTCCCCCCCCGAATTTCAAATGGTTGCTGGCTTAGCTATTTTTTCATGTATATGTTACAGGAAATGTGTGTAATTAGGGATTACGCGAACTTGGAATCCCTTTGGCATGTGTTAAGGAATACATGAAATAAAAAAAATTTAAAGTCTAAACTCTGAACAAAAACTTATCATGCTTATTGTTTACTTACTTCTGAAGATCCAATGGTGTTAAATGCAGTGGGTGAATTTACTTTTAAATACTTTTAAATTTATATAGAATCATCATGAATATTATGAAATCTGTCTTGCTACTCTGATGTGTGATTGTAACTCTTTAATTATTGTTCTTTTCTCTTTAAATGTTATATGTATACTCATGCTGCCCCTTGTTGGGCCCTTGATTGGAAAATAAAATATGTTCTATGTTCTATGAATTCCCTAAAATTTCTAGGGATTACACATATATCCTTGACTTTTTTTTTAATTGCACGTTATATCCCTGAAAGTTAAAGTTATCGCAATAACAGCGTTATTGCGATAATTAGCGCATTTTTTATACAACCGCAAAATTTTTGCGATCGTATAATGTTAAGGCGATGTCGTTGTCCATGTTCAACAGTTGTCGTCGTAATGAAATTTTAATGTGATATTTGCAACCACTAAAGGAAGGTTGGTATTTTTTGTTTGTGGCCCCTACCGTTTTAGAAAAAGGGCCAAAAGGGTTAATACGGGTGTTTTGACAAATCTGTTGTAGAATGCTTTTTATTCATTCGATTTTGAAAATTCTCTTTTATTGAATTAATCATTTAATTCTGTCAACTAAATGTGTCTTGGTTTTGATTTATATTGCACCGTTACGTTGTTACAGGGGGTCAAAAAGGGACCACACCCGAAAAATCTACTTTTTTATTCATGTTATTTGTGGTCCGATTTTCAAATTTTTTTGTTTGAATTGCGAAAATCCCTGCCTGCGTTTTTATATAGATCAGATTTGCAGTATCTATTACCGTTTTTGAGAAATTAGGGGTCAAAGGGGCAAAAAAACACCATTTTTTAAGGGTGACATCCCGGTAGTCCGACAATCAATAGTCCGACAACCCATTGATCCGACAACCCAATAGTCCGACAACCCGATAGTCCGACAACCCATTGATCCGACAACCCAATAGTCTGACAACCCGATAGTCCGACAATGCTAATATACATGTATTTAATAATGTTTAATAAAACTTGAAACACGGGCAAATAAAAACAAAACCTCTAAGCATACAACCTGACTTCAAATGGATGCTTTATAGAAATTAGATTATATGAATATTGGTAACGATTAATTAACTTTTAATTAAGAAATATCATATATTAAAGTATAAATAAAAGTTCAGACCAGTCAAATTATGAACACAGGAAGAAAGACCTACAAAAACACCTGCAGAAAAGGGGGTACCGACAAAAAGATGTACTAACACAGTTGGAAAAAGTGGACAAATTGGACCGGAGTAATTTACTGCAATACAATCAACCAACACAGCAGGACAGAGTACCGCTTGTCCTAACATATAGCGATGCCTTACCAAATATACACGGGATTTTACGGAAACATATGAGCACACTCCACAAATCGGAAGACATGAAAAACGTTTTCCCAACTCCTCCTCTTGTTGCCTTCCGTAGAGACAAGAATCTACAAGAAATATTGGTTCACAAAAAACACAACAACATATTTTATAAGAAGGACAACAAGTGTGAACCATGTGGGAAAAATGTGCTCTTTGTAAACACATCATAGAAAGCGACACGTTCTTAGGATCGGATAACGTAGAGTACAAGGTCAAGGGATACATTAACTGTAAGACGGCAAATGTTATGCAATTAGATGCATGAAATGTCAAAAAACAGTTTATGTCGGACAAACTGGGGATACAATATATCAACGAATGCTGCTCAATTTCTCGATGATAAGAACAAGGAAAGTAGAGACTGTTGCGGAACATTTTTATAGCCAGGATCACACAGTTGAAGACTTCAAAGTAATAGGAATAGAGAAGATCTTTGGAGATGAAACGTACAGAAAAGTCAGGGAATCGCTTTGGATAAAAAAATTAAAAACATTTCATCCGTCTGGATTAAATTTACAATTGGACAATTAATTCTATTAAATATGTTTAGAATCTTTACTCCACTTGATATCTCTAATTTATTCTTATTCGTTCATATTGTAACTTTTTCATCTTTGTAACGCTGTTTTTTCTTCTTATGACGTTACTCTTTGTAACGTCAACGTTGTCAAGCAAATCCATGTCTAAATAAACTTCCGCTGAGGAAGGCCGTGAGGCCGAAACGTTCGGAAAACTGTCATAGTTTTTATTAAAGTATAAATATAGTCTTTTCAACAAAGCACATTACCTATATCGTATACCCTATATCGCACCTCTTACCCTATATCGCACCTCTTACCCTATATCGCACCCCCTATATCGCACCCATAACCACTGTCTGATTGTCTATTGGCCACTCAATTGATTAGATACAAGATCTATGCGTGCCGTGTGCAAAGTGTCCAACCTCCTATTTTTGAAGCTAAGGAGGTCTCACAAGTTTTCCTGATAAAGATAAGATAATGGATCAATCTCGTTTCCTGTTCAAAATGCAGACGAATAACGTCAGATATTGCAACGTACATGACGTATTGGACCATTGATATACACTGCATACAACAAAAACATTGCATTTGAATAGAACTGGTCAAAAGTGTACCACCGAAGTGAAATTATTTTTAGAGGGGTTTGTTAATTAAAATGTGCTATTTGTAAATAGTGAAATATTTATAATTATATTTTACAATAAACATATTTCAGCAAAAACCTTCGAAAAAGAAACTACGAAACATTATATAAACAACATATAGCTGAGAGGGTGATAAAGTAGATTGATACCCTGAGAAAAGCATTGTCAACTGAGGCACAGCTGAGGTTGACAATGTCTTTCAAATGTTTGCAATCTACTCTATCACTCTCTCAGGTATATGTTATTTAATTTATTTTACTGAATCATTAAGTACTTTTACGCACGGATTTTCAAATCGTTCTATTTGTTTTCCCGAGTTAAACTAAAATAAAGGTTTCCCTGTGAATTTACGTTTGAAAAAAAAATTATTTGTTTAGGCATTTGTGTTAGTAGATGCATTAATTAGTTTTAGTGAAAATAAGCATCTTGCACGAAATATAGTTGAATCTAAATACTATCAATTTTACAACTAATTAAGAATGTCAAATTGAGGCTGTGCACGAGATGGTGATAGATAAAACAACATCACCCGCGAGGGTGATAGATAAAACAATATCACCCGCGAGGGTGAAAGATAAAAAATTATCACCCGCTGGGTTTTGTTTTTGAAATATGTTATACGATAGATTGAATTGTTTAATTAAAATTCGTTAGGAAAACATCTTATGAAGTGTAACTAGCTATAATTGTGATTGCAAGCAAGTCACATAAAAGTCCCCTCCCGTCCCCAAATTTTGGCGGATTGCAAAATACCAAAACATGGCTAATCATAGAAACATTTTACTTGCCTCATGATGATCAACATATCAAATTTACATTGTATACAAATTTTTATGTAATTTGGACAAATTAAAATTTTTGGCGACTTTTGGCAGATTGCCAATTTTTTTGGCGGATTGCCAAAAATTGGTTACTTATTGAAGAACCGTGCTTGCCCAATGGTGATCAGCATAATCATTTTATCTAGTATAACAATTTTCATGGATATTTGACAAAGTCGAGTTTTTGGCGATTTAGGCGGCTAATTGCCAAAAATTGGCAGGTCGTGGAAAAAATCCGGTCGCACCATGATAATCAGCATACCCACTTTACCCAGATAACCCATTTTCAAGACGATGAGACGAAAAAAAATTTTCCGCCCCTTTTTTCCGCAGGCGGCCATTTTGAAATGGCGGCCATCTTGAAAATTTTAAAAGTCGATGGCCCATCTATGAGTGACCCCCTAACCATCTAAAAAGGTTTCATCTTGATTCGCCAAAGCGTTTTTACGAGATATGTCGGACAAACTTTCGATCTATAAATAGGAAATTGAAATAAGAATAATAATAACTAGGTATAATTGTGTTGGGATGCCAACACACAAGTCGCCCAAAATCGCCTTGGATAGAGTTCAATTCAAATCAGTGCATCAAAATAAGTCTAGAAATCAAATTTCGTTGAAATCGGACAAAGTTGACGTTTTTAGGGGGGCGGGTGTAGTAAAATGGCCGCCATTTTGAAACCGTAAGTCGGATTTCAAATCCGGTCGCAGATTTGAGTTCAGCATACCCGCTTTACCCAGATGACCAACTTTCAAGACGATCCGATGAAAAAAAAATTTCCGCCCACTTTTTCCGTTGGCCGCCATTTTGAAACGGCGGCCATGTTGAAAATTTCAAAAGTGCATTACACAACTTTGAGTGACCCACTATCCAATCTCACAAGTGTCATTCAATTTCCTTGGACCGTTTTCTTGTATTAGGGAGGACAACTTTACGATAAAGAATCAGAAGAATAATAATAATAATAATAACTAGGTATAATTGTGTTGGGATGCCAACACACAAGTCGCCCAAAATCGCCTTGGATAGAGTTCCATTCAAATCAGTGCGTCAAAATAAGTCTAGAAATCAAATTTCGTTGAAATCGGACTAAGTTGACATTTTCAGGGGGGCGGGTGTAGTAAAATGGCCGCCATTTTGAAACTGTAAGTCGGATTTCAAATCCGGTCGCAGATTTGAGCTCAGCATACCCGCTTTACCCAGATGACCAATTTTCAAGACGATCCGATGAAAAAAAATTTTCCGCCCACTTTTTCCGACGGCCGCCATTTTGAAACGGCGGCCATCTTGAAAATTTTAAAAGTGCATTACACAACTTTGAGTGACCCACTATCCAATCCAAAAAGTGTTATTCAATTTCCTTGAACCGTTTTCTTGTATTAGGGAGGACAAATTCTCGATAAAGAATCAGAAGAATAATAATAAGAATAATAATAATAATAAGAAAAGGTGCAAAAACAATAAGTCTCCCAAACTTCGTTTTGGGCGACTTAATAATAATAAGAAACGGTGCAAAAACAATAAGTCTCCCAAACTTTGTTTTGGGCGACTTAATAATAATAATAATAACTAGTGCTGATTGTGTTGGGATGCCAACACATAAGTCGCCCAAAATCGCCTTGGATAGTATTCCATTCAAATCAGTACATCAAAATAAGTCTAGAAATCAAATTTCGTTGAAATCGGACAAAATTGACGTTTTTGGGGGGCGGGTGTAGTAAAACGGCCGCCATTTTGAAACCGGAAGTCGGATTTCAAATCCGGTCGCAGATTTGAATTCAGCATACCCGCTTTACCCAGATGACCAATTTTCAAGACGATCCGATGAAAAAAAATTTTCCGCCCACTTTTTCCGATGGCCGCCATTTTGAAACGGCGGCCATCTTGAAAATTTCAAAACTTGGATGCACGCCTTTTAGTGACCCACTATCCAATCCAACAAGTGTTATTCAATTTCCTTGAACCCCTTTCTTGTATTAGGGAGGACAACTTTACGATAAAGAATCAGAAGAATAATAATAATAATAAGAAACGGTGCAAAAACAATAAGTCTCCCAAACTTTGTTTTGGGCGACTTAATAAGAAACTGGGCAAAAACAATAAGTCCTCCGACACTTCGTGGTCGGGGACTTAATAAATTGTAGTGTTTTGTTGTAATGATTCAGTATAATAAATTAAATAACATATACCTGAGAGGGTGATAGAGTATATTGCAACCCTTCGAAAAGACTGCGCCTCAGTTGACAATGCTTTTCTCGGGGTATCAATCTACTATATCACCCTCTCAGCTATATGTTATTTATATAATATTCATTTTGATATACAGGATATTAAAATCACCACGTTACAAATTCGAAATAACTACTTTCAAAAGATGAAACGCGAAACAAACTTTTCAGATTTGATACAATTTACTAAAAGTTAAACATATAATTTTGATATCATGGGATTTTAAACAAAATTATGAATTGATTATTCACAAACCAACTTGAATATTTACATTTCTAGCTCAACATTTCAAGATTGGGTCATTGACAGTATCTACTTAACATAGAGAACTAGAGAGTTGAATTAGGAAGCAAAGAGAAGTCCGTGAAAAATGGGTTTCTTCTTGTAATAAAGGGTCTCATCGTGTAATAATGTACTTGTTATGTCCCGCAACGACATATCGAAGGAGGGGCATCAACTTTTACCTATGCCCGATCGTTTGTATGTTTTGAGAGACTTAAATTCCTTCAAGCTTTTAGCAGAAACCGTTCAAAAGTGTAAAGTTTTGGTTGGATGGTTCTGTATGATAAAACTGTATATTTCAAGTCCGCCAGGCTTTTACTTCCAGTCTATGACCTTGTGCGATGGCAGTTTTGTTTCGTAGACATATTCTTCCTTTCTAATCAATCATTGAACATACAAGCATCACTTTGTAATGTCAAGGGAAATTAGTGGCATCAAAACTAACATAACATTTCCTTATATTATCATGATTATACCAAAGTACGTGTTTGCTATAGCAAACAGGAAGTTCTTACTCTTCCGGAACACCTCGTTCACTCTCGTTTCGACTTCAGTTCACGGAGCTGAATGCAATTGTGTTGTTATGTGTGTGATTTTAATGTTTTGTTGTTTGTTTCGTTGTGATATTTTTTTGTCTATCGATCTTGTCTCGTCTTATCGGTATAGGATTATCCGATATTTAATTACCCATTTGGTACACCTTTGCTTCTTTCTTACGTTGCGTTCGAAGGTGCCAGGAAATGGTAACAAAACGTACTAAAATGAAGTTCGGAATAGGCATTAAAGTAAAACACACACACACACACACGCAAACAAACTTTAGTTTTGCTGATATTTCTTCTTTTATATTACATAATATAAAACTGAATGCCCGAAAATTCGAAAAACAACCAGTGAAAAATATTATTTGTTAAAAAGGTATACTTTCTGGTGAAGGACTTTGGTCAGATCTAAATTTTGTACACGAGATAGCTTTCATAGTTTGCTGCTTGTTTATGATGCTTGTGTCGCGTCCTCTTTTCCATATCTCATTATAGTCTATTAATCAGGCTATCTCATCAAGCTATATTAATACTATTAACATTTATCTTATCGGAAACAAAATTAAAGGAACAAATGTGCTAGTTTCTCAACTTTCATTAAGGTGACACATGTACAGAAGCAAATAGGGCCAAGAGTTTTATGGTCAATATATGAAGGGATATTAGATTGATAGCCATCTTTTTCTATTTTCCCAAAGGCCTACCATATAAGGTGATTCAAAAATCTTTAGGATGGTATGTGTAGCCTTTTGTTTGGACTACTCGATTTGAGCCCGATCCTAACATAAGATTCTATTCAATATATATATAATATCACGGCAGTGGTGGAACCACCGTGGGAGGCGCATATAAGTAGTAATAAACCCAAAGGTAGCACTGAAGATGTTTTATTGGTTAAGTTCTTATACAGTTGTACATCAATGTTCGCACGCAAATCTACGTTAATCCATATTGGTAAACACATACATTAATGTAACATCGCATCTACTAACATCTACGTTAACATCTACGTCAAAACTGTAAATAAAAGAAAAACGTACATAAGTTTCGCATGAATTCACATGGACTTAATTTGGCAATATTAACCTAACATTTGACTTTAATAAATTCGCAAACATATTTATACATATAAACATCTCAATATCGTCTAATCAATGATTATTATAAGCAAACATCAAATTCAAGCATTAAAAACATCTAATCATTAACTAAATATCAAAAGTTTCATTTGGAACAATATATCAAAAAACAACTAGGAGCCTCTTGTTGATTTACGATTATAATTATCGCCCTTTACGTGTATGTTTAAAAATAGTAACACGATCGATAGGTGATCAAAATGTGTACAAAGTTGCAAATAAGTTTTGAAATAATAAAATGTAAAATATTTAGGCATGGAAATGTATCAATTAATCATTGAAGAACAATAAGAAGCATTTAAATGTCGATTTGTCAATGAAATAAACAACATACAAAATTCACCTGTTTGCACTGTAAAATTACAAGTTAAATCCTTAAATATAAACAATCGGAGGTTGAAAATGATTGCATCGATGTACAAAAATACTATTGACATAAAAATACTAAGAATACATACCGCTTTGGGCCTATTTATCGCAATAAGTTGTAACAAACAATATTTTGTTGCCGCATAATTTTCTGGCGCAATTCAAGGAGTGACTAAATACAGATCGATCCCGGAAATGAACAAAAATTCCGGAAAATAAAATTACAAAAGTTTAAAACATAAAGTCTACCTTTACATGGCTCCCCAAAATTGTAATAACAATTTTCCAAAATGACATATAAACAACGCATATATAAATACAATAGTTGCCTATTCGAAATCAAAAATACTTAGTTACAATATGTCAATTCAAAAATACCCATAGATACACAATACATAGATATATTAAATCTCAAAAAACAAAAACAAAAACAAAATGGTAATCAAGGGAACGTACTCAGTTTATGGCTCCTCGTCGGGGACTTCCCCGGTCTCCTGTAGAAGGATCAATTTCTGAATTGGACGATCGAGCTCAGACAATTTTAATTTTCGAACTCCTTTAGCATCCAGATCTGACGTTCCAACGACAATCCTAACTTTCCTGACAAGACCATCATCGTCTGTTTGAGCTTGCACGACTCTGCCTAGTTTCCACAAGTTTCTAGACATGTTTTCATCTACTATCATCACTATATCGCCAATCCTAAGATTTCGGCGCTTCTTTGTCCATTTGTCTCTCGACTGAAGATTGTTCAGGTATTCTCGGCGCCATCTGAACCAGAATTCGTTCGCCAAGTATTGGATTCGTCGCCATCGCCGTCGAACATATAAGTCCGGTTTGATGAACTTTCCTGGAGGCGGTAATATTATTTTTGGTTTCATTGTTAGCAGGTGATTTGGCGTCAAAGCAGATGAGTGCGGATCATTCACATTTTCCACAGTAAGAGGACGAGAGTTCACTATAGCGGTGACTTCACAAATGAAAGTACGAAGGGCTTCATCATCTAATTGCCTGCCAAAGTTACACAGTAACGTTGTCAATATACTCCGGACAGTTCTGATCTGTCTTTCCCATACACCGCCCATATGACTGGCATGTGGCACGTTTGTTTTCAAATTGAAGTAATCACAGCCCTCATTCTTTAAAAATTCAACCACTCTTTCATCGTCCATTTCAGCAACAGCTCGATCTAGCTCATTTTTAGCTCCAATGAAATTCGTGCCTCTATCTGATCTCATCTGACGAATTGGTCCACGCATACATATGAATCGTCTCAAAGCATTTATGAAAGAGTCCGTATCAAGTGAATTCGCAATCTCTAGGTGGACAGCTCTGCTTGAAAAACAGGTGAATACGACTCCATACCGTTTTAGTTCTTTCCGACCTTCCTTCACAGTAAAGGGTCCAAAATAATCTACACCACAATAGGTGAACGGTGGTGCGGGGTCTACTCGATCTGTCGGGAGATCAGCCATCTTCTGGTTTTGAGAACATCCACGAAGCTTGCGACATGTGAGGCAATAATAGATTGCATTCGAGACAGCTGAACTGCATCCTATAATCCAGAAACCGTTGCTTCGCAGTTCATTGGTTGTGATCCCTCGACCTTGGTGCTGCACTTTCTCATGAAAGTGTCGTACAAGCAATTCAGTAACATGACCTTTCCGTGGCAGGATTACAGGGTGTTTTACTTCGAAAGCATCAAGTGATTGCTGATTCCTGCCGCCTACCCGAACAAGACCGTTTCCGTCCAAAAAGGGATCTAAGCGATACAGTGGTGATTCGTTGCTTATATCAATATTTCGCTTCAATTTTTCAATGTCCTTCTGAAAGTAAGCATCTTGTACTAATCGTATGATTTCCATTTCTGCCTGTTGCAGGTCTTCAACAGTTATTTTTCTAGCCGTGGTTCCTGCTGATTCACTTGACGTTGTGTCATTCTTTCTAACTACACGGTTCCTTAAAAGCTGTTTAAAGAACAGACAGTTCGCAATAGCTCTTTTCGCAGTATCCCAACTAGAATAATATTCCAAACGTTCAAGTAATGTTGAATTTTGGCTTTCCATACTACATGCAAACGCCTGAACCCTTTTTACTTCAGGGTCATCCTTCAAGTCAACAATATTCGGAATGTCTATGCCATCGTCAGTAGACGGTAATTTCGGATTCCAAAGAAAACTGGGTCCAGTTATCCAGTTGGAGTTGATCAATTCCGTGGCCGTTGCTCCTCTAGAAGCTATATCAGCGGGATTGTCCTTAGTTGCTACATGCCGCCACTGTGATGGAATGGTTTGATCTCTGATTTGTTGGACACGATTCCCGACGAATACATGGAAACGTTTTGCCTCGTTCGCAATATAGCCTAAGACCACTGAGCTATCGGTCCAAAAGTAATGGATCGCATCGTTGAACTCAAACTCCCTTTTCAATAGTGCATGAGTCTTTACAGAAACTACTGCTGCTGTGAGTTCCAAGCGAGGTATTGTTAGAGCTTTCCTTGGTGCAACTCGTGACTTCCCCATTAGTAGAGAGCAATAAATTCGTCCAGAGGCATCAATTGATCTCAAATAAGAGCATTGTCCATATCCTACTGAGCTGGCGTCTGAGAAGTGATGAAATTCTCGAATATTTACGGTGCCGAACTCACTTGGTATAATGCAACGTTGGACCTGAAGATCGATTAAGTTCTTAAGATCTCTTCTCCATCTATCCCATCTCATATGCAACTCCTCTGGTATGGGATCATCCCAATCGACGTTCTCTCCGCACGTTTGCTGTAAGATTTGCTTTCCAACTAAAACCACTGGCGATATAAAACCCAAGGGATCATACACGGAGCTAACGGTGGATAAAATTCCTCGACGTGTTAGCGGTTTATCATCTAGAGTTATTTTAAACTGGAAAGTATCAGATTGAATGTTCCACTAAACTCCTAGAGTATGTTCGATTGGTAAAGTGTTGTCGAAAATGTCTTTGTCTTTCAGTCCCTTAGCTCTATCTTCGTCTGGGATCGCACTCAATACGTCCTTTGAATTACTACTTATTTTGTGCAGTCGCACTCCACCATTTTTGCACATGGTTTGACTTCCTTGAATCATATGCACAGCTTCTTCAACTGACTCAACGGACTTCAACCCATCGTCTACATAGAAGTCCTTTCGCAAGAAATCTGCTACGTCTTGTCCTAGTTTTGTTTCATTGTCTGAAGCTATTTTCTTGAGTCCGAAATTAGCACATCCAGGGGATGATGTGGCTCCAAACAGATGTACACACATTCGATAGACGACAACTTCTGACATCTCGTCGTTCTTCCACCAAAGGAAGCGCAGATAATCTCGGTGATTAGGGTGTACCATAAACTGATGGAACATCTGTTCGATATCGCAGGTAAAGGCAATTCTTCCCTTTCGAAAACGACAAAGAACTCCAATTAGAGTATTTGTTAGGTCAGGTCCTTGAAGTAGATGATCATTTAGACTTTCTCCCTGGAATTTCGCACTACAATCAAACACTACACGCAATTTATCTGGTTTTCTAGGGTGAAAGACTCCGTGGTGTGGTATGTACCACTTCGAATCTACGTCATCTGATGTCCCTGTTTCAGGTACAATCTCTGCATGACCATGTTTGACCAAGTTCGCGATGAAGTCCTTGTACATTTCATAGTATCTTTGGTCTGTTTTGAATCTCTTCGTAAGGTTCTGAAGTCTTTTGAGAGCAACAAATTTATTATCTGGAAGATGAGGTGGTTCTCCTTTAAATGGTAAAGGCATGCTGTAATGGCCGTTATTAGGGTCCTTTCTAATACCATCTCCAACTAGATTAATGAAACGTTTGTCTTCCTGTGACATCATTACTGATTCGTCTCCTGCACTGCTTTCGTTGAAATCTAGTTCAAGCATCCTTGAGATTTGAACTGGATCTATTTTGATCTTGGTTTTGAACGCAAACGACACACTTTCAATACTAGGTTGATCACAACTTTTCCAGGCGGGTGTTACTAGCTCAGTTGGAACTTCGCAGACTAAAGTTCTGTGACTGATTCCAATGTGATCATCTTCGCACTCCTGATTATTTTCTACTATTCCCACAATTCCCCATCCTAAGTCTGTTTTCTGGGCGAATGGACCATCGTCGTCGGGTGGAATAACCTCACGTGGCATCAATGCTCTAGGGCAGTTGTATCCTATTAAGAGACCTATTTCGCAATCCATTAGTGGTAATAACTTGTCAGCTATGACGGAAAGGTGTGTCCATGTTTTCGCAATACTAGGTGTCGGAATGTGGTTTCTGTTAGCTGGAATTATATTTCTAGAATAAGTCTCTGGGAGCGAAATTCGTACGTCACTATCATGTCCACGGACCATCAAGCCTTTAAATCTTGTGCTCGGTACGATCTTATCTTCTGCCAACATCGTAGAAAGTTTTAGTGACACTGCAGTTCCTGATAGTCCTAGATATTTGCAAGTGTCATCCAGTATGAAACTTGTGTCTGACTGTGTATCCAACATGGCGTATACAAGTTTTTCGTTGGTTGGACTATCGCAATGTGATAAATATACAGGAAGTACCATACTGTTCTTGTTGTGAGCCTTGCTGTTGCTGAGAAACGATATATTCGAGTGTGAGGGTTGGTTTTGGTTGCTTGACTTTGACGAAGAAGTGCTTGGTGTGTTGGATTCCTTTGGCTTAACCTTAGATGAATCAATATCTCCGTGAAATACGGTTGGGTGAAGCCTTGAGCATTTTTCACACTTCTTCCTACGCCTACAGTTCTTTGATAGATGTCCTGGTTTGAGGCATCCAAAACACAGGTTTTTACTTTTTGCAAACTCCTTTCTATCGCTTACCTCCTTTTCGAGGAAGGTTTTACAGTTGTCTAAATAATGACCCTTTCCACATAAAACGCACTTGGGCTCAGGTTTCTTCTGTTCCTTAGTTTCTGTGACAAATGAACGGCTATTGATATTCCTGTTCGAAAATTTTGTTGCTGAACTGTCAAATTTAATATCTCTTTCTTTCATAGATATGATCGGGTCTGACGCAATTTTAGCCTCCTTGCTTATGAACTCCATGAAGCACTTAAATGGTGGGAAATGCATATAATCTTGCTTCCATTGGTAGACTATCCTGCCCCATCTATTAGCTAACCAATCAGGGAGTTTAGCCATCAGCTTTCGGTTCTCTCGATCATCATCCAATACGCTCAATG
Source organism: Arcuatula senhousia (assembly GCA_963971305.1). Classification (NCBI taxonomy): domain Eukaryota; kingdom Metazoa; phylum Mollusca; class Bivalvia; order Mytilida; family Mytilidae; genus Arcuatula; species Arcuatula senhousia. The sequence continues at coordinate 2,419,452 of OZ020317.1, read as the reverse complement.
TACCTAAAGATTGCATTGCCGCATGACCTTGCTTCAGGAAGTCTGAAAATTTGAGAAGTGCTTTACTGTCCCGAGATGAAATCTTGGGCCATCGTTCGAGCTTATCTCTGAATGCATTACCAATGATGAACGGATCTCCGAAACGTTCTTCCAACAACCCTTTCGCCTCATCGTATGCATCGTCGCTGGAAAGAAGAAAGAAGTTTTCAACTGCTTCCTTTGCTGGTCCGCTGAGGTACTTCTTTAAGTAGTGTATTTGCTCAGCTTTTGGAATATGTCTTTGCTCTATCAACGTGTTGAACGCCGCCTTCCATCCGGGATATAGCAGAGGATCGCCGTTAAAAACTGGCGGTTCTGGTGGTGGCAGTCGTCCCAAACTTACATGGCTTGCTAATACTTCAGCTATTGTGTTCATATTTTCATCGACATCCTTCCTCTGGTTTTTACGCATATCAGTGTCATACATGTATGGATAAGACATCACTGAAGGAAATTCGTATTGCTGTTGGCGAGGAATACTCACAGGTGTGGTATATTGAGGTCTAAATGTATCAGCATTTGGATTCATTCTTTTTGGAGCATTATCTGCTGATGAAACCATGTTTTTAGAAGTACCTTTGATTACATTTTCTGCCTTTACATTAGTCGTTTTAGCTTTGTTTTGTGGTGGATTCGTCATTGTATAGCTGACCTTTGATACATTGGCAGATGCTTTTGGAGGGTTTGTAGCCTTCGTATTAAGTACACTTGTAGTTGGTTGTGACATGTGTGATGGAAGTGTTGGTACAATAGACTGTGGAATTTGTGCTACAGATGTTGTGGGAAAGAGTGAGCTTGACGTACTTACTTCGACGTTTGGTTCAGATTTAACATTTTCATCTGGTTCTTGCTTAATATTGAGCTCCTCTTCCTGTGTATGAGTAGCGATATAGTCACTTACTAAATCAGCCTTGTTTGCTGTTGGTAACTCTGGCTTAGTGATTGGCTGTTCTTTGGTTTCGTCTACCAGATATGTATCCTGAGCAATTAGTGTAGCTTGAGTTATATCTAGATCTTTACAGGCCTTTACTCTCTCATACTCTAATTTTGCCTTTGACTCTATGTCTAGATATTTGAGTTTGATTTTCAATGCTTCTGCCCTTTCTGCTAGTTCTTGCTTTCGTGACCCTGTGGTTCTAACTGATAATTTCTGAGATGAGTGATTTGAGGATTGTTTAGAACGAGCTCTTGAAAACTTTTCACTAGACTCACTTTTAATCTCTCTGAGAGTGTCTGATACACTCGTTATCAGTTTATGATGCTCATTTTCTATAGTTTCATATCGCTCATCCATACTTGTTCTTTCATGATCTGAACCCAATAATGAATTGAGCCTACCATATTCATCTCTCAAGTCTTTCATTGCATTTGTAAGTTTATCCCTATTTTGTGTTATTACATTAGGGTCATCTGAGTCTGAAAGGACTACACTCATTTTCTCAGCTTCATGATGCCATTGTGTCATGAGCCTCTTGACACATACCGTTCTTTGTTCTACTTGATATGCTAGTCCCTTTTCAGTAAATGTACGTTCTCTTGCACCCTTATCATCATCAATACCTGGGACTGACATTGTGAAAATGAAAGTAGTTTAGTGCCTTAGTAAATTACAATGAAATGACCTAGCTACAATGTATACAGTACCTACTTATACAATGCACGTGTACATTAAACCTGACTTAATGGCTACACTTAAGATATACCTTCTTAATAACCCTGAGCTTAAGTTAAATACAATAACAAAAGGTTCATGTGACTGGGCTTTCCCTGCCTACATGTTATTATTAACTTTTCAATACACAAACCTTAAATACTTGTACAATATTGTTCTTTATACCCTATGACACTTGAAACACTTCCAGGCACTGGTTGGTCTCTTCAAAACACTACTGTAGTTTGTGTGACTGGGCGTTCCCGGCCTACACTTAATTTGCTAATCACAGTCTACGTTTATTCTCTTGATAATAGAAATCAACCACGCCTTTGACAGTAATTGTCCTGGATGAATTCCGTCTGGTAAAAGTTTCAAGTTCAAAGAATACCTTTGCTTTGATTCTTTCGGTTTGCGGCTTCGCACAATGTTCAAGTTAAACTTTGGACTTTCTGATGTTCCAAGTTCCTCATTGAGTCTGTCTATGTAAGAATTCACCGAATCTACTAGTTCATTTAATTCAAATTCATCGTTCTTGAATTGATCAGGATTTGGATGTCCTTTCTGTTTATTCCAAATACTAATGGAATAATACGGAACGTGTAGAAAAGTTATTCGCACATTTTCGCTTGCAAATCTGCCCTTTATTTCGCACAAGTTCTCTTTAATTTTCCTTAAAGGATTGTTCTCATTCTTACAGATGAAATGTCCGTCCTTCTTGGTGAAATCACAGGTTCCAATCCACAAATATATGTGAACACGTTGAAATTCTCGAATCAGTTTATACACATTGTTCTTGCACCATTGCAGAATATCAGAGGAATCTTTTCCAGACTTGCAATAAAATTTCAAGTTTCTGTCTGATGAAACTCTTTTAAGGTATTTACCCTTACTGTCACTTAGCAGCACAGGTGTATAAGTCAGATTGTTCCGCACAGTACAGTATTCACTTTGAATAAACTTTCGCAATCTGTTTTCACTCATATATGAATATCTGAACGTTTCATAAACTCCAAACACAGAAAATAAAAGTCACTAGCGTTTTGACTATCACGGCAGTGGTGGAACCACCGTGGGAGGCGCATATAAGTAGTAATAAACCCAAAGGTAGCACTGAAGATGTTTTATTGGTTAAGTTCTTATACAGTTGTACATCAATGTTCGCACGCAAATCTACGTTAATCCATATTGGTAAACACATACATTAATGTAACATCGCATCTACTAACATCTACGTTAACATCTACGTCAAAACTGTAAATAAAAGAAAAACGTACATAAGTTTCGCATGAATTCACATGGACTTAATTTGGCAATATTAACCTAACATTTGACTTTAATAAATTCGCAAACATATTTATACATATAAACATCTCAATATCGTCTAATCAATGATTATTATAAGCAAACATCAAATTCAAGCATTAAAAACATCTAATCATTAACTAAATATCAAAAGTTTCATTTGGAACAATATATCAAAAAACAACTAGGAGCCTCTTGTTGATTTACGATTATAATTATCGCCCTTTACGTGTATGTTTAAAAATAGTAACACGATCGATAGGTGATCAAAATGTGTACAAAGTTGCAAATAAGTTTTGAAATAATAAAATGTAAAATATTTAGGCATGGAAATGTATCAATTAATCATTGAAGAACAATAAGAAGCATTTAAATGTCGATTTGTCAATGAAATAAACAACATACAAAATTCACCTGTTTGCACTGTAAAATTACAAGTTAAATCCTTAAATATAAACAATCGGAGGTTGAAAATGATTGCATCGATGTACAAAAATACTATTGACATAAAAATACTAAGAATACATACCGCTTTGGGCCTATTTATCGCAATAAGTTGTAACAAACAATATTTTGTTGCCGCATAATTTTCTGGCGCAATTCAAGGAGTGACTAAATACAGATCGATCCCGGAAATGAACAAAAATTCCGGAAAATAAAATTACAAAAGTTTAAAACATAAAGTCTACCTTTACATATTCAATATATATATAACAAGTTGACCGTAAACGGTGTGGTTTTCTATTAGCAATAAGGTAAGATTTTAGATTTGTTGCTTCCAGCAGCCGACAAAATGTTTTAATCATCTATTATCGACAACATATAAATTAGTGGGCATGTTTACAGCAAACAATAGGGATTCAAATGTGCACTAATTGTGTACCTTATATGGATTTTTATCTCTCAAATGACTGCCAGATGTTGGTTTGTCATAGAAATTTGTTTTGTCTTCTTTTACCGGATTTGACACACTGAATTGGAAATTAACAACACGACGGGTGTGCTATAGCAGGCAGGAACTGTTAATCTTCCGAAGCACTCATGTCACGACTTGAGTTCGCGTTAATTTAAAAAAGCACAGGCGTTTGGGTCCAGGATTTTATTGTATTATAAATAACGTGTATATAAAAAATTTCATCTCGTCTATATACTATTTCCAGACGAGATGAAAATTTTATATACACGTTATTTATAATAAAAAAAAATCCTGGACCCAAACGCTTGTGATTAAACGTTAATGATTTCCGTTCGGTTGATTTTGTGTTGTGTGCTTCTTCGTGCTGTTTTCGTTTGTGTTTACCGGTTTCGTCGATGCCCTTTCGGACGTTTGACACTTGAATGCCACATTGGTGCCTCTTTGCTTTTTCCTACTTATTTCTTTTGCCTTAAGATGATTTTTTTAATACAGTAAACATACTTATTTTTGCGAGACCACGAAAATAAGTACGTTAACAGTAATCAATAAGTCTGATTTTTTTCCATATATTGTACATGTTGTACAGTTGGTAGCAAGTAGCTGGACCATGTGGAAGTTGAATTCAGATTAGGGTGCAAATAAATTTTACCGATGTGTAATGACCTTGAGTTGTCTTGAATAATTCTTATTTTGGAGGCTGATGAAGCATCTATGACTCTTTTTTAGATATTACAGATGAAATGTATCTTCAAATACCATTAAAAACTTTGACAATCAACATGAAACGAAACAGATTGTAACCTTGCTTAACTTTTATGATCTTTTTTGTAGATAGTTTTAAAGACATAAAGAGACCTTAATAAAGGTAATAACAAAACTACCGAACTTGAATGATCAATCTCATTGTCCAGAGAAAATGACAAAAACGAATCAGTCATACCGGAGAATTGGTGGATCGCAATGGTCCTGACTTGGTACAGGCATTTCAAACGAAATGGTGGGTTAAACCAGGTTTTATAAATCATAACATCAAACCAACGCATGGATTGTTTTACTTCTTTGATATTAAGCCTTAAGCTGGCGTCTTATTTTTCAGGCATTAGATTTAAAGTATTTTAGTGTAATGTATGATAACCTTCAGAAGGGTTAAGGTAAGAAGAGGGGGGTTTGGCGCCATGAAACCTGGATCAACCCACAATTTGTTTTAAAATATCTGTACCAATCGGGACCATTGCGATCTTCAATTTCTCTGGAATGTCTTTATGTTGTTTTGTCTTTTGTTTTTGAATATATGAGATTGATCAACCAACTTGGATAGTTTTGTTGTGACTTGTTTTACATACTAAAACCCAACTGACTTCGAAGTAGCTTATTGCCTAGGCATTTTGCTTTATGAACTTTTTGGCTTATTTTCGCGAACCTTAAAAAAGAGAAAAAAAATCCTTATTGTTCAAAGCTAGAGAACATTCAAGTCTTTTCAAAATAAAGCATGATAAACCCCTAAATAAATTAACCTACCATTAAACCGATTGTGAGTAGATTTAATAACATCAATAAGGGACCGACCATTTAACTTGAAGGGGGGGGCCTTGGATTTTTCCTAAAAAAATATTTTGAAAATGATTTTTGATGAAAAAAATATTTTGGCAGCAGAGGGTAAGAAAAAAAATATTCTGAAGAAGAATTTCTGCCATATAAAATAATGCTAATAATGAAAAAAAAATATTCTGTCGCGACGTTTTCAAAAAATAAAAATTCTGTCATGACGCATTCAATAATAAATTTTCTTGCCAAAACAAAAAACCAAGCCCCCCCTTCAAGTTAAATGGTCCATCCCTAATAGAACTACCTTGCACGTGGAGGTCATTTGACAGGGCAAGGCTGATTTTTTGCTATAACTTGTTGGACTGAAAAACGCAAAGAAAATGCTTTGGCAAAACAGATCAACTTTTAAAACGCCTACAAAATACTAAAGCTTTATGCATAAATTATTTATCTAGAAGCTGCTACGCCTTATTAAGCGATTGTATGTGTAGTTTAGGCTCCACATAGACTGAAAAAACACACGTGAAATATCAGTCCTTTCTTCCAACGTGTGAAGATGTACCTTAAAGTATTTAGGTTGACATGAAAAAAAAAAGTTTCACCCGCCACATTTTATATGTGCCTGTCCTAAGCCAGGAATCTTTGACAAAGCTTTCGTTTGTACTTGTCTTTTTGGTGTTTTTTGTTCATTTTTAAAGAAGATGATCTATCTATGACTATATCAGGACTGGATTTGAATTAATATATGCATTTTATTTAGACCATGGGCCAGTTTCAGAACCGCGAGCAGTGCCTACTGGCCTCGTTGAAGGCTGCTGGCGTTTGTCCATTGAGGTTTTTCTGAATTGCCGCATGATTGTGGGCTGTGTCGAGTACACTTATTCCACATCTCAATAATTTCTATGAAATAGATTGAAATATTTTTTGGCAGAGTATGTACCTTACACTTCTCTCAGGTTGCTTTATGGATCACTTTTTATAATTTTAGATTTGAGATAATGTTAATCTTATCATCACTTTTTATAATTTTAGATTTGAGATAATATTAATCTTATCATTCAGCTATCAATTTACTGTAAGAAAAACTCAGACAATCTTTCCATCAATGTTTGCTTAACAGATTTTATCCATTTAGTTTTGGGAGTTCAGAATGTGGCCTACGGTGCTATATGCTGTTGTTGCAGTACTTAGATTAAGCTCAGTTACATGTGCTTTCGGTGATGACAGTGTTCTTAACCTCTTTCCTGAAATTGCGAACTTAAGGGGGAACTTGCAGGTGATCACATGACCAGCCAAAAATAAATTTAAACCTACCATTTAATCAATACTAAGAGGTGTTCAAGATTTTAAAATTATATGAAAAAAAAATTATAGTGATGTATTTTTAACTTTGTTTTGATTTAAAAACATTAAAACTATTTTTGTCTTGATTTTGTTAATTTTGTTTTATAAAGTATTTTTCAAACCTTACGGAATCTCACATTTCTGCATTTTGACAAAGGGAGATAATTTATTAGTAAATTTGCAAATTTTGACCACTTTTTGACATATTTTTGTGTTTATCTGAAAAACTAACTCAGAAGCACCCCCTTTTCTTTTTATCAGTTTAAAGCAATATAACAGCCCAATATAATATCAAAAAATTACAAAATTCTATTGATAAGATTTTTGTAAAATCAGAATTTTCCTTTAAAATTTTGAACTTTCTTTAACATTTCAATGTAAAAAGGTCAACCTTCGGAATCACTTATCTCGAAAACTAGCTCAGAAGCATGCCTTTTTCGAATTGAATTTTCAAAGTGTATCACTTGATGTATCGTTTTACAAATTTTAGAGAAAATCTATTGACGGGAAAATTTTGGTGTTTGGTGCAAGTACCCCCTTAACACAGGCAACCGAAAGCAGACTCCAAAGTTTGGAAAATGCAGTTAAAATTCTACAACGTTAGTATTTGATTTAGTATCTGTTTTAACTTTTACATTGATATTATTACCAACCATTCTTAGAATAATATAATAGCGTTGCATTTTCACGGTGTCCAACCCCCGTACAGTGTATTCCGGAAGTAGTGCGTTTTTCAATGGTAAACAAGGAAGGAAATTTGAGTGTCGACCAAGAAAACCTTGAATATGAATACATTAAATTGTTCAAAAATACTTTTTGACTATGATTCGAGTAAAGGAAACCTTTGGTAAAATGAATAAATACACAAATACAAGAATTCTTTATTCTTCGTCGTATACTTTTGAAAACGCATTAGGGTCATGATATTTTATTAGAAAACTCGACAGAAAAATCATACATATTTGGTACTATACAAACCTTTAATTAACTTTCTGGGTATCAACAGAAACTTTATAAGTATAGATATGGAAATCATTCAACAATTGGAGGTAAAACTACATACTTTAAAAGAAAATAGAGATCATAGTTATTTCTTCACTGTACGGCCCGTTGCAATGATACTGTACGGTTCGTTGCGCGTACTCACTCTGAAACTGTACGGCCCGTTACACCTTTTTGCGCATGATGCCTGATGAAAAGTATCTTTAAATACGTTTTTAAATAAAAAAAGATAGGAGTAGTATATCAGCACCGATCATTTATCATTTCTCAGGACGTCCCCGACGTCCCATAGGCTGCCTGTGACGTCATATCCACTTCCGGTCCGCCATTTTGCTTCCGGTTCCGCCATATCCACTTCCGGTCCGCCATTTTGCTTCCGGTCCGCCATTTTGCTTCCGGTCGGCCATCTTGCTTCCGGTGACGCAACATCCGGTTTTTCAAGTCTTAAAGTTTCCCGCCAAAAAGGTTTACGCGGGAAGTATGTTCGGAACAACACCCCTTGCGGAATCGGACTTAACCGTAGAGTGTGGGGTGGAGTGGACTCGTCCGTGCAAGGGTTGGAACCGTCCGCATAACAAGTTATGTATTGCTTAGCGACGCCAATGAGAAGCGCTCCCTGTAGTTCGAACGAACCAATGGATGTCGAGCGGCGTCATTTGTGAGATGGTTTGAAGTTTGAATAGGAGAGTCACTTTACGACTAGTTTTCTAAGCGTAAGGACGTATTTAGCTTTTTTGCAAGGTAAGCCCTTAATATTTCTTGTACATGTATGATGTGTTAACTATGTTTCAAGATACATGTATTGGTACAACCTTATATGCTGAAGAATTCTGAACTACATGTATTTTGTATTAGGCCAAATACGTCTTTTATGGTTTGGCGGGAAGGGTACATGTATTTTGTATTAGGCCCAATGCGTCTTATATGTTTTGGCGGGAAGGGTACATGTATTTTGCATTAGGCCCAATATGTCTGATAAGTTTTGGCGGGAAGGATACATGTATTATGTATAAAGCCTAATATGTCTTGAATACATGGTAAAGATTTGGCGGGAAAGGTACATGTATTTTGTATGAAGCCCAATACGTCTTATATGTTTTGGCGGGGAGGGAGCATGTATTATGTATTAAGCCTAATATGTCTTATTTCAAAAAGTTTTGGCGGGAATGGTACATGTATTTTGTATAAAGCCCAATATACATTTTTTTCAAAAAGTTTTGGCGGGAATAGTACGTGTATGCTATGTTTAAATATTTACATCCGTGGTTTATTTTGAACCATTGTTTGTAGAAATGTTTATTGATTTGGCATTCCCTTTAGATAGCACCTGTCACTTCGAACAAAGAAGTGTTTTCACGTGTTACGATTATGTAAAGTCAATCTAATAGTAAAATCAATAGACCAAGTTTATCTCTTGGCTTGTACATGTTTATTTTAGATTTCGAATTCTATGTATTCGCCAGTGGTGAAAGTGACCTTTTACAAGAATTAAATGTTTTCCCCGATGTTGTTTTTATCCACCATTTTAGACCATATTATTTTATTATGCAAGTCTGTATTTTAAATACTTTGATATTAAACTTTGTTAATAGCTTAAATATTTTTTTTTAATCAAAACGAATATCTTTCTTTAACAGGTATAATCACAAGGTTGAAGATTTTGACTGATAATTTCATCATCTTCTATTCTTGTACTCAAGGTAATTATTTTTAAGAATTGATTTTGAAATACTTTACAGTTAAGCCTATGACGTGATCCGACAGCTGCATACATTTAAGTAACGATCTATTGTCAATCATTAAAAGCTTTTGTTGTCCGTTTTTTTTTTTTGTTTTTTTTTTTGAATTTAATGATAGCGTATTGATTGTATTTCGATGTGTAAAATTTTAAATGATTTTCTTAAATGCTAATTTATCGACAGAACAAAAGTTACGCACACAAGCTCAGACTTTTTAACGAGTTGTTTTCCCGATGTTGTTTTTATCCAACATGCAAGACCGTTATATTTATTATTTTACTATGAAATTCTGTATTTTAAACAGTTTGATATCAACCTTTTTTTTTTTTACATTCTAAAATAGTACATATTTGCAAGCCATATTAAAGACCATCTTTCTTTTTCAGGTGAAAATTTAGATTGAAGATTTTGATTGTTGATAGCTTGTTTGAGATTAGGTAATTGTTTCAAGTGAACTCAGATCACGTGATCAGACATAGGTAGCGGAAATTTATAAAGCTTTTTGTTGTCGTTTAATATGAAACAGTAATCAAAGTGTAATTTTCCTTGTTATGTACAAACTTAAATGCTATTCTTTATCAAAATGACACACTTACTCGCGACTGAATGTTAACCAAAACAAACACAGTTTTATAAACAATTAATTATTTAATTTCAACAAACCATAGCGTTATGAATTTAAATTCCCGACATACACACAAATAACCAACATTTTGTTTTTAAAACTGAATACGTGACCAGACAGGTGTGTTTTAAGAAAAATCAATACACACAGTACAACAGTTCACCTTTTTCAATCGATTGTTCACAGCTGAGTAATCTCAATATAAACACAGACATTTAAATAAAATATTTATTTTCAGAATGGCCTTTATTTGCGACGTCTGTGGAAAAAATTTTGCTGAAAGGAAACAATTAACACGTCATCGTAAAACCCATAACGAAGCTACTCATAACTGCTCCGTCTGTGGAAAGGGGTTTAAGGATCGCTCCAACTTGAAACGCCACGAGAAGACCCACGGGGACAGGCCGAAATACGCCTGTCCTTACTGTGATCACCAGATGGAGCGGTTAGACAACTTCAAGGCGCATATGACCAACCATGAGAATCAAATGACCAGGACCAGGACCAGGTCCCGCTCGCCTGTCCGTCGTCCGTCTTCTCCTGCCTTACCTTCGTCTCCTCAGCCCGGAACGAGCAGGGCAAGACCCAGCTCCCCCGTCCGCCGTCCGTCTTCTACTGTGTCTCCCCCTGATGTGCTTCCCACGGATCCGGAGACCCGCACCCTCTACCTTCGTCACTGGGAGGACATACGTAACCGGGAAAATACCGGCAACCGTGTCCAGGACCGATACAACTTTACTCTTCACGGCTTAGCTCCAGATATTTTTCAAGACATGGTTCACCAAATATTCCGCCAACAAACAACATCGTTCTTGATCAACTTGTCTTTCGGTTTCATATTGCGAAACACTGAAACGGGTGATCTCCGATATTTCCACTCGAGCTTTAATAATCACCGTTTCTTTGAAAAGCCTCATCTGATCCAGAATGAAGAAGACCTCGAAAAATTTTTGGAAGAACTTATCCGACAGGATATTTTTGAATTTATCCGCCAGCAAAGGGACAATACCAAATGGGTCGTTCATCTTCTCACCAACATAACCTTTTTTATTAATAAATTGTCCAGTCATCCAATCGGAGGAGCCGTTGTCTTACCTCCTTACGTTACCAATAACCAAGGACTGAACAACATGGTGGGCGGATCACACGGTGGATATATGGATAATCTCTGCTTTTTTCGTTGCCTTGCCGTGTATCAAGGAGCTACGGTTGTCAACGTTGAAACCAAAGCCAAGGACCTTTTCTATCAGTATCTTCGCCATTTCCAGCTTACATCTACCCAGTTTAAAGGCATATATCTTCAAGATTTACACCTGGTGGAACAACTATTTAAATTAAACGTGATGGTTTACGAACTTAAAGAAGAAAACGACAAAGTCCATGCTTTGTTAGTTCGTCGAACGCCTTACAAGTTTGAGACCACCATGAACTTAAATGTCTCTATGAACCATTTTAGCTATATTAAAAACATGGATAAATATAGCAAAAGCTACCAATGTCGGCAATGTGGAAGACTTTGGAAACATGCAGGGATGCTCCATCGCCATGAAAGAACGTGTAAAGGGGAGACTCGATTTCAACATCAAGGCGGGGTCTATCACACCAAAAAGACCGTATTTGAAGAACTAGCGGATGAAGGCGTTAATGTTCATCCCCAACTCCGCTTTTTTCCTTATAGAGCAACCTACGATATTGAAACCATGTTCAATCCAACCAACAAAACCAATACAGAGAAATTGATATGGATTAACCAACATGCCTTATTAAGTATCTCTATATGTTCCAATGTCCCAGGATACACCAAACCTCGTTGCTTTGTCATTGGGGATGATCCAGACGTAATTGCTACAGCTGTCGATTATTTAGAAAGGATCAGCGAAGCTGCCTACCACCACACGCGTAACAAGTTAGCCCATATATTTGAACGAATAGACGACATGCTGGACACAGAGTTTAATGACTGCACAGCAGAGGAAAAAGAAAACCAGAAAAAGGGTCACTATTTACACCGTTTAAGTCAGCGATTAGACAGCCATTTAAAAGAGCTCCCCGTTATTGGCTTCAATTCCGGGCGTTATGATCTTAATGCTATGAAAATCGAATTCTTCTCTTATCTGGCACGTAGAAACCTCATCAAGTTTGTCGTAAAACGCAACAATAACTTTATGTGTGTCAAGACCGAAAAACTAAAATTTTTGGACATTATGAACTATTTGGCTCCAGGATTTTCATATGCAAAATTTTTAAAAGCATATGACTGCACAGAAGAGAAAGGCTTCTTCCCATATGAATGGATGGACTCCCTGGAGAAACTGGACCACACACAACTCCCCTCTCACGATGCTTTCTTTTCAACTTTAAAAAATAACAATATAACAGAAGAAGAATACCAGTTTTGTCAATCAGTGTTTAAAGAAAAGAAGATGACCACCATGAAGGATTTTTTAGTTTGGTACAACAATAAAGATGTAGAGCCCATGTTGGAAGCCATCGACAAAATGTTCAAATTTTATACAGATAGAAACATTGACATGTTCAAAGATGGGATAAGCGTTCCTGGTCTTACTTTAAAATACATGTTTCAAGGAATTGATGATTACTTTACCTTGACTGACGAAAAACACAAAGAAGTTTATCACCTGTTGAAAGAGAATATCGTCGGTGGACCCTCCATTGTCTTTCACCGCCACCACGAGAAAGATGTTACAACTATCCGTCCCCAAGAATACGAAAACCCCAAACCCTGTAAACAAATAGTCGGATATGATGCCAACGCTTTATATTTATGGTCGATCATGCAAGACATGCCTACCGGACATTTTTCGATTCGGAAAGCTGAAGATGATTTCAAACGAATTACCCCAAGGCGGTTTGAAAATTTGGCAATGACCTGGTTACAATGGCAGTCTTTACAAACTGGTCGATTTATTCGCCACCAAGGAAACAATACAGAAAAATTAATAGGCATCGATTGCATGCCAGTAGATGGGTACTGTGCCGAAACCAGAACTGTATATGAGTTTCAAGGGTGTATCTGGCACGGTCACCAATGTAGGTTGACACAGAAGTTCAACGGAGTCAATCCTGTCAATAACGTTTCATTTGCGGATCTTTTTGAAAAAGCAAAAATTAAAAAGGAAAAAATTATTGAATTAGGATACAACTACGAGGAAATATGGGAATGCGACTGGTACAACGAAATCAATAGAAATAAAGAGCTCAAACGATTCACCAACAGTCTTAAACGTCCCTGCGATTGGTATACAACCATGACAGAGGAACAAATTTTAAATGCTGTTACCACTAACAAGCTTTTTGGAGCTCTTGAATTAGACATTCAAGTCCCAGACCACCTAAAATCAACATTCTCCGAAATGCCACCGATCTTTAAAAACACAGACATCTCCCGAGACGATATTGGCGACCACATGAAGAATTATGCTTTTCAACAAAATATTATGTCACAGCCTAGAAAAAGCTTAATAGGCAGCATGTTTGGACAGAAAATAATGATCATTACACCTCTTTTGAAATGGTACCTGGCCCATGGACTTGTCGTCACTAAAATATATACAGTACTAGAATATACCCCTTCAAAAACATTTGATTTTTTTGGAGATGTCATCAGTAATGCAAGGAGAGCGGGAGACGTTGACCCCAGTAAGACGATCATAGCTGACACGATGAAATTAACGGGGAATTCGTCTTATGGGAAGACAGTGACATCGAAGGAGAAACATACAGCAATGAAATATTGTCAGGAAAACGAAGTCGAACAGTTTTTGATGGATCCACACTTTAGAAAATGCAGCCAATTGGAAGACGACACCTTTGAGATTGAAATGTCTAAACAAGTCATTAAATTGGATTTACCTATACAAATTGGATGTTTTGTATACCAATACGCTAAACTCCGGATGTTACAGTTTTACTTTGACTTAATCGATAAATATGTTGACCGTCGGGACTACCAGTACTGTTGCATGGATACTGATAGTGCCTACATGGCATTATCAGCTGAAACATTGGATGAAGTCATCAAACCGGAGATGAAGCAGCAGTTTGTAAACGAGAAACATCTTTGGTTTCCAAGAGACGACACCCCCGAACACGCTGCATATGACAAAAGGACACCGGGACTCTTTAAGGAAGAATTTAAAGGCGACGGAATTATCGCCCTTTGCAGCAAAACGTACTACTGTTTCGGCCATGACAATAAATATAGCTGCAAAGGGGTCAACAAAAAATTAAACAATATAACAAAAGAAACGTACATGGATGTCTTACTAACTAAAAAGTCTGGGTCAGGTACCAATCGCGGCTTCCGCTCTGTAGACAACATGATGCATACCTACCTCCAGGAGAGAGCTGGATTTTCGTATTTTTATCCAAAACGAAAAGTATTAGACGACGGCATCTCCACTGTTCCTCTTGACATTTAAATATTCTTTAAATTTGTTTTTATGTTCACTTGTGATTTTAATTGTGATTGATTGTTCTCTTTGAATCTTAATATTTTAGATTAACTTTTTTTTTTCTAATAAATTTTACATTAGGAATTGGTAATAGTTTTTAATTGGTATGTGTTCTATTGTTTTAGAACTTTTTTTTTTTGTAATAGATTTTTCTTATAGTAGTTCTTAGTTTAAGTAAATAGTTTAACTTTTTCTTTGTCTTAAGAGTTCTATTTTTGAGCTTGTGAGTGTTATAATCTGTATTGATATTTGTAAATAACTCAAAACATTGTGAATTTTGCTAGTAAATAATGATATTTGTATATTAGTTTGTTTGTAAATATTCATATTTTTGTACATATAAACGTTGTGATCTGAAAAAATCATTGTTTTTTTTTTATAATTGCCACATCTTCTTCAAACCTTACCAGAAAACGCTCTAGCCAATAGTACAAAAGTATCAAATACACAAGAAATAAAACATATTATGAGAGAAACATCAGAAAACGCTCCAGCCAATAGTACAAAAGGTCACCAAGTGCACAAGGAAAAAAAAACTAAAGAAACACCAGAAAACGCTCTAACCAAAAGTTAACATGGGTCGCGATAAACCCACTAGTCACGTGACACACAAGTTTTAAACCTCTGCTCGAATCGTACTGGACCAGTTACCCCCTCTGCATCCCAGATGGATGTACAAAACTACACTCGAATAGCATCCACATTTTTTAACGATGGAATAATCAACAAGGGTCGGGTCATAGTTTTATTTTGCTTGACCAAAATCGTTGCACAACGCTACCCTCACCAAAAGGTTCATGTATGGAGTATATTTGAGAAAGTGATAGAAGGCTTAGGGTACGATACATATCTACAAAAAGCACGCATTGAAGCGTTAAAACCTATATAAAACGAGCAATCTCTTGCCTTCTGGATCAGTTATAAGAATAATCATGGACCGCACACACGTCAGTATTAGATCTAGTGCTAGTTCCATCTATAGAAACTACGACTTTCATCTAGATATTATAAAATTAATTGGGGTTGTTATACTCCTATCGCTCATGATAGCTACGCTAGCTCTCTTGGGGCAGGTCCAAGAATGTAATGATACAACAGACTGTATACGAATGACACCTATTGAACCAACGATGAATCAAAGCTCGTGTACTTACTCTCAACAGTTTCCGTTGACACAGAATTATTTTCTAACGGTGTGTACCTATCAGGGAGAAGTAAGAGTCGATGTCAGAAAATTTATAGCCGAACAACCGACCATCTTGGGATATTTTTTAAACACGGAGCAATGGAACACACTTCTCACACTCGTACCCCGAATCGAACAATCAATCACCGAAGCAAAGAGGGAAGCAACCAATGAGAAGACAGGAAAATAGACCAATGAAACAGCAGCGTTTCGACCAATGAGAAGACAAGAAAACGGACCAATGAGAAGACCAGAAAACGGACCAATCACAGCCTGGAGTAGCGTTTAAATAGGAATAGCTCTACAGGACCGGCTTCATTTGAAAGAAACACTTCCACAAAGAATGGCCGAAAACGATATTGTTCAGAAAGCGGCTGAAATGACTGGGGTTTTACCAAACACGAAACGTTTTGTTAGAGACCTAGGAGATGATATCTTTGCTGAACTTACAGAATGGAAAGGAACTACACGAGTTGACATCCGCTTCTGGAAAGACGGACACGTCCCTACCAAAGACGGTGTTAGTTTACAGTTGGAACAATGGAAAGCCTTGTGTGATTTATCTGATGTGATCGACGGTCTGTTTACCAAAATCAAGCAAAAGGAAACCGTACATTGGAGATGTCATATTGGAAACGACATTTACGTGACTATGGAAGATCCACAACTTTACGTAGACATTAAAACCTTTTGGATTCCAGAAAATGAATGGCGATATACACCGACCAAGAGAGGTGCCAGGCTAAGTCGACAACAGTGGACCGAATTGAAGAAAACCATGTCAATGATCGAAGAATTAGAACCAGACATTAAAGACATTGTGCCTATGTATTGATGTTGTGTATAGATTATATATAAATAAATGATGTAAAATGATCTCTTTTGTATTTAATAAATGTTAAGATAACCCTATAAAACATCGAAACAACACAAAAAAACCATCAGTTGTCCTTCGAACCCCGAAGAAACAACATGTCCTATACATGCACATTGTGTAAAAAATCTTACGTGTGGAAGACAGACTTAATACGGCACGAGAACGCAAAACACCGAAACATGATTCAACAAGAAACAAATTCTAAAAAACAGCAGCAGTTGTCATACCCTCATATACTGGAGCAGCAGCAGCAGCAGCAGCAGCAATTGTCATACCCTCAGATACTGGAGCAGCAGCAGCAGCAGCAGCAGCAATTGTCATACCCTCAGATACTGGAGCAGCAGCAGCAGCAGCAGCAGCAGCAATTGTCATACCCTCAGATACTGGAGCAGCAGCAGCAGCAGCAGCAGCAATTGTCATACCCTCAGATACTGGAGCAGCAGCAGCAGCAGCAGCAGCAATTGTCATACCCTCAGATACTGGAGCAGCAGCAGCAGCAGCAGCAATTGTCATACCCTCTGGGACAGCAGAAAACAAACAAACCTTACTTTATTTACCCAACCAGCGATCCCTTTGCGTTTCATGTTCCTGACGGTCAACGCCAAGATCATTTCATGCCATGGGCTCATCCATTTACTAGCGTCATCGCAGGACCTACCGGAAGTGGAAAATCAGTCTTTGTTAGAAGATTCATTGACACTATACAACATATGATGCTGCCTCAGCCCGATCGAATATGGTGGTCGTACGACATACACCAGCCTCTATATTCAGGAATGAACAACGTTGAATTTATCCAAGGGCTACCTGATATTGAGACCCTGAATCCCGAAGAGAAACATCTCATCGTCATCGACGACCAGATGGACAACGTCACGCAAGCCATAGCAGACCTGTTTACCAAATACAGTCACCATAGATCTATCAGTATCATGCTGATCGTACAGAACCTGTTTAATAAAAACAAACATCACAGAACTATCAGTCTGAATACCCATTACATGGTCGTTTTCAAGAACCCCAGAGACACATCTCAGATCATGGCCATGGCACGTCAAATGTTTCCAGGAAGAACAAAGTACTTTTTGGAGGCCTATCAAGCTGCAGTTAGAAGACCTCATGGATACATGTTGATCGATATGAAACAGGATACCCCGGAAATCTTACGTTTGAGAACCGACATTTTTCCCGGGGAAGAGCAAAAGGCAATGGCGGATCTATAAAAAGAGGACATACTTTGCGATTTCAGTCAGTCGAGAGACAGATGTCGACGGAGTAACATGGTTTCTCCTCGTCTGAAAAAACACGCCACGGATATAGTGTACCTACAAAAAGCCAAACCCTGTGCTAAAAAATTTCTCATTGAGAAAGCCGACAGATCTTTAGTAGAGTGCCTGTGTGAAGTAGCCGATAACATCTTGAGAGGAAACGTGCCCTTAACGTCGGAACAAAAGACCAAACTACGAACTCACAAGAACGGATTGAGAACCTTGACCGTAAAGAAGGTCGCCCTAAAAAAGAAGAAAACCGTTTTACAGAAAGGAGGCTTCTTAGGTTCCCTCCTAGCCCCGATAGCATCACTCTTGTCCCCTTTGCTGTCGAAGATACTACAATGAGAACGCTAACACTGAAAACACAGTTTCATCCACCACCGACCAGACCAAGACCCCCAGTAGACCAGAAAGTAAAGACCATGGACACCCTCGAGAATAACATGCATACTCTTTTAGAGAGAGAAGACTTGCCCCCGGATAAGCGAATGAAGTTACACGACCAGGCCTTGACTCGATACATGAACATCTTGGACGATTATAGACCACGCCCATACATACCGGAAACCATGACAGAAAATCAAAAGACCCCAAAAGTGGTACCAGACCCATTAGAAGAAGAGATTCTCCAGAGTGTGCCCAAGATGATGAAAAACAGAGCCGAACTACTGTTGAGAAAAATGAAAGCTGACCCGGCCATGGAGTGGAACGAAAAAGGAGAGTTTCGGTACAAAGGAAACCTTCTGGAAGGCACGAACGTGGTAGATTTAGTCAACGACGTCTTGCGCAAACGAAAGAACTTTGAACCACCTGGGTGGGAAACCTTCGGAGATGCCTTGAGAGAAGCTAACGTTCCACGGGACTTGATCGGACACGAAGACCGCCGGCGATACATATACCAACAGAAAGGAACTCCAACACTTAAAGAAACACCACTTTCGAGTCCTTTTAAAACACCCGCATCGGCTGTTCTAAAAACACCCTTTGGCACACCAAGAGCTCCTAGGACCACACCCAGGTTACCCAGAATGAAGTGGAACGACTATAAATGAGACAAATGCTGGATCAACGTCAGAATGAAAAAATGGAATTGGCCTATTACGACGTCTCGGTCCCTGGAAGTTATGGAGGATTAAACAAGTTTAAACCAAAAGGTTACACTAAAAAAGAAGTCAAAGAATGGTTACAGTCGCAGGATCCCTACACGCTGCACAAGAGAACGAGAAGAAGATTCCCGCGAAGACAAGTTTTGGTGTATGGAAAAGACCACCAATGGCAAGCCGACTTGGTGGATGTTGCCAAAATTGCATCGTATAACAAAGGATACAAGTACCTGTTGACCTGTATGGACGTTCTGTCCAAGTTTGCTTGGGTAGTACCGCTCAAGGATAAGACGGGGAAGAGTTTGGTAGCAGCATTTCAGATCATCTTTAAAGGGGACAGGATACCCATACGTCTACAGACCGACAAAGGAACAGAGTTTACCAATCGAGTTTTCCAGAAATTCTTGAAAGAAAACGACGTGCACTTTTTTACCACCTATAACGAAGAAACAAAAGCCAGCCTCGTAGAACGGTTCAATCGAACCTTAAAGACAAAGATGTGGAAATATTTTACCCACCGGGAAACCCTCACCTACCTAGACGTCCTGGATGAAATGGTAGAATCCTACAACAAGACGATACATAGGGCCATCGGCATGCCCCCATCAGATGTGACATGGGCCAACCAGACCGTCGTGGCAAAACGACTTTATGGTAGAGGAGGACCTGGAACCAAGTGTAAATTGAAACCTGGTGACAAAGTGAGACTAGCCAAAAGCAGACGCCTCTTTAAAAAGGGCTACCTTCCTAATTGGACAGAAGAATTATTCACAGTCGTCAGATGTGTTGAAACCAAACCACCGGTGTACGTGGTCCAGGACGACCACGGCGAAGTTTTGGAAGGCACATTCTATGCAGACGAGCTACAGAAAATTATCAAAAGGGATAACGTATACAAGATAGAAAACATCTTAAAGAAGAGAAAAAGAGGTCGCAGAGTTCAGTATTTA
Source organism: Arcuatula senhousia (assembly GCA_963971305.1). Classification (NCBI taxonomy): domain Eukaryota; kingdom Metazoa; phylum Mollusca; class Bivalvia; order Mytilida; family Mytilidae; genus Arcuatula; species Arcuatula senhousia. The sequence continues at coordinate 2,399,424 of OZ020317.1, read as the reverse complement.
GTCAAATGGCTAGGATATCCAGAGACATTCAACAGCTGGATCTTCAATCAGGATCTTATAAAACACGATGCAAAGGTGTAAATACTCAGTCATACAGATGGCACCGAGCGAAACGGACAGTACAAAGTCGTGGACAGCCTGCGGGAGAAAGACACCCCGAGCGGAAGTGGTGTATCTGTGTCAAGTCTTCATCTTATACACCGTCATCGTCGTCAGTATATACAACTTGACCGTGCAGTCGGATAAACCAACCTTGTGGACAGCCCTCCTGAGCAGCAGTTTAGGATATCTACTACCCAGCCCAACCATCAAGAAGAAACATGTTCTACCTGACACTTCCGAGTAACAGCTCCATGGATTACTTTCCCGACAACACCCTCACTCACTATCTCACCCGACTTCCCCAGCCCATGGATCTAGAAGGATCGTGGGAGATCGGACTATCAGAAATCCAATATCCGCACAGTTGGTACAACGTCAAGGAACAAGAAGTGTTCGTTCAAGTACATTACCCACCCAAGGAGAAAAAAGACGAAAATGTCAAAGATATCGAGATAGACTTGGAAACGGCCATGTTTCAAGCACCAGAAGGTTATTATAGTTCAACCAGGAGACTCATTAATTGGTTAGAAAAAGCCAAGAACAAGGAACGAAATGATTATTACGGTCTACATATAAGCGACGTCCATCACAAAGCCTGGATTAACGTCAAGCCTGGATGTCACGTGGTACTCAGTCACACACTCAAGGAGATTTTAGGATTTAAAAGGCAATTCATGTTTGGAGAAGGAACCTGGAAAAGCGATCGACCGGCAGACATATCTCGTGGACTCAACACCATCTTCGTGTATTGTCCCCTGGTGGAACCGAGAATTGTGGGTGATACTGTAGCACCCCTTCTGAGAATCTTACCCGTGGAAGGAAAAGACACCCAGGAGGTCAGTCACGTATTCGATCCGATCCAATACGTACCCCTCGCACAGAGAAGGTTTCAGACGATCGAAATAGATTTAAGGGACGACACCGGTAAACCAGTGCCATTTGAACGTGGGAGAGTGACGGTGACACTTCACTGTAGAAAGAGAGCTGAATCGTTCCTATCATGAAGACAAAGTATTATCCAGATGCAAAAGCGTACCAAGAGTATTATTTGAGACAATCGGGGAAAGGATATCCGGTATTTGCGGGAAGACAACACCAGAGAGGACATGGTCTTGGAAGTATCATCGGGAACCTATTTAAATCGGCCGTACCCATGTTAAAGAAAGGAGCTAAAGCCATAGGAAAAGAAGCTTTGAGAACCGGGTTAGGAATAGCCTCGGATGTGGTTGAAGGACAAAACATTAAACAAGCAGCACAAACCAGAGTGAAAGGAGCGGGAAGAAATCTGGTTCAGAGAACAATCAAGGCCATGGGACCACCCGGTGAAAGGACTATAAAAGGACCTGCAAAAAGAAAACCAGCCAGACGACGTCAGACCGCTAAACAGAGAAGACCTAGAGATATCTTCGAATAGACATGGCTTTAGTTCACCCCGATTCCTGCGAATGTGCTAAATCAGAGTTGGATCTTTTTGGGGTACCACCGACACAGACCAGTGTAGAGCATGGATACTGGGAACAGAAAGGATTGACTTCGGCATTAACAGACAGCGGACCCTACGAGTTTGTCATCAGCGGAGCAGGGGACGATTACATAGACCTGGCCAATACCCATTTATTCGTGGAAGCACAAATTGTAAAAGCCGACGGAGAAGCTTTGGCTGCAGAAGACGTGGGACCCGTTAATCTTTTGATGCACTCGCTCTTTAGCGACATCAGCGTTAGTCTCAACGAAAAGTTGGTGTCCCCACCGACAAGCACCTACCCCTACAGAGCTTACATAGAAACACTCTTGAGTTATGGTCCGGCGGCTAAAGATTCACAGTTGACAGGCGTCCTGTGGTACAAAGACACCGCAGGGAAAATGGCCGATAGAACCGTAGCCAACAAAGGATTTACCGTCAGAAAAGCACAAGCAGCAACCAGCAAGTCCATACAGATGTTGGGAAAACTTCACTTGGATTTATTTTGTCAAGACAAGTATATATTGAACCACGTAGACCTCAAGTTGAAACTAAGAAGAAGCAGAGATCAATTTGCCCTATTTGGAGACGCAGACGACTACAAGATCAAAATCAAAGATTTGTCGCTGTTTGTCAGAAAAGTACAACCCAGTCCTGCCGTGAGGATGGCACATGCCCAAGCTTTGGAGAAGACCAGTAGTAAATACCCGATCAGAAGAGTGGAAGTCAAAGTAGACACGGTCCCTGCAGGAAACATGAACTACATACAAGACAATATGTACTTTGGACAACTGCCCAAAAGACTCATCATTGGCTGTGTGGACAGCGATGCATTAAACGGGACGATTACCAAGAACCCATTCGATTTCAAACATAACAAGATCAACTACTTGGCGTTAAATGTAGACGGAAGACAAATACCAGCCAAACCTCTACAACCAGATTTTACCTCTGGAGGTTTCATCAGAAGTTATATGGGGCTATTTACCAGCACTGGAAAGATGTATCAGGACGAAGGAAACGCCATCTCCAGAGATGATTTCGATAAGGGTTATACCTTATTTGCCTTCGATCTGACACCAGACATGTCGGAAACGGGAACCTTCCAGCTTATAAAACAAGGGAATTTGAGAGTAGAGATGCATTTTGCCGAAGCCCTTCCAGCCACCACCAACATTGTACTTTATGCAGAGTTTGACAACGTCATAGAAATCGACAGAAACAGACAAGTCTTGTTTGACTACAGTGCATAATGAACACGAAGGAGATCGATACGACATTGAAGAGATACCCAGGGACCCAGAACGTATTTAAAGGAGTGTATGCGAGGAACAGATTACCCAGACAATTAAACGTGCCCTCAGCTTTGATAGGGAACACGGATCCGGATAACCTCCCCGGCACACACTGGGTGGCTATTTACATCGATGCTAATGGAAGAGGGGAATACTACGACCCAACCGGAACACCACCGTTTCAAGAAGCTTACAAGAACTTTATGGATAAACACTGTACCAGTTGGACCCATAACACCACCAGAGTGCAAGAAGAAAGAACGATCGTTTGTGGGCACCACTGTATATTCTACATTGTACATAGATGTATTGGACATACCATGAAAGACATCGTGAGGACCCTTGACAGACCGGAAGAAGCGACTTATCGCGTTTTGTATTTTGTCAATAAAATTATGAAAATGTAATGATGGTGTTGTTGTCAATAAAAACGCCTTATACTACTAAAACTATTTAATGATAAAAAATACACGATACATAAGAAACAAACAGCCTCAAGATGAGACTAAAAATACAAACGATAAAAAGGTAATGAAAAATTACAGTTACAGATACAAAAGTACTATAACAAGTTTACAAACCCAAACAACCACCTGGGTAACACTCACAACACCACATTGCACCCTCGACGTTCTGGTGTGTCGTAAAGCACGGTTGTGTGTCCTTTAAAGCGGGGATGACATCCGGTAAGATTTTCGAAACGTCCCTCAGTTTAACAAATTGTTCATATTGTAACTGGACTCCTTGGGGTTTCAGTGTTCCATCCAATGTCTTGAACCTGAGTTCAACTTTTGGTTCTAAATATCCCTCATAGTCCAAATTGCCAAGGTGTAAATATAAGTTTCCACCCAAATGTCCTTCTACCACAGCATATCTATTACTATTAATCTGAGCAAAAACGGTATCCACCTCATTAAAATAACTTTCGAACATGATCCAACGCACCAGAGGGAATCCGATGGACTCGTTTCCTTGCTTAAGTTCTATCCAACCGTTCTCCACGATTAGTTTAGTGTCATTTTCAAGATCAAAGGAAGAGGCATCGGGGTAACAAACGTCCAGATCTTCCAGAGTCGGACCCCTCATACCCTCCACTAAATCATCACACCCATGTGAAATCAAAATGTCGCACAGGATTTCGAACGCCCGCCGACCCCTTCTTGGCAACACTTCGTAGAAGGCCCTGTTTCTACCTTTATGGGTTGGTTTACTCATTATAAATTCACCCGTCTCATTGTTGAGAATATGGCTTTTGATGAGATCTTCTATCATGAACTCGATAGGGGTTCTTTCAACCAGTATCTTGTAATTTCTGGTCAATGTTTTTCTGTCTTGTGTATTCATTCTGTAATAAAGAAAGAATAACATAAACATTGGTATACTATTACACATTATACACATAAAGGTAAACAAATCGGTAAACACATAAAACAAATAATGGTGGCGTTTACTAAAAGGACATACATATAACGGCTTAATACAAAATACATGTAGTCCAGAATTCTTCAGCATATAAGGTTGTACCAATACATGTATCTTGAACCATAGTTAACACATCATACATGTACAAGAAATATTAAGGGCTTACCTTGCAAAAAAGCTAAATACGTCCTTACGCTTAGAAAACTAGTCGTAAAGTGACTCTCCTATTCAAACTTCAAACCATCTCACAAATGACGGCGCTCGACATCCATTGGTTCGTTCGAACTACAGGAAGCGCTTCTCATTGGCGTCGCTAAGCAATACATAACTTGTTATGCGGACGGTTCCAACCCTTGCACGGACGAGTCCACTCCACCCCACACTCTACGGTTAAGTCCGATTCCGCAAGGGGTGTTGTTCCGAACATACTTCCCGCGTAAACCTTTTTGGCGGGAAACTTTAAGACTTGAAAAACCGGATGTTGCGTCACCGGAAGCAAGATGGCCGACCGGAAGCAAAATGGCGGACCGGAAGCAAAATGGCGGACCGGAAGTGGATATGGCGGAACCGGAAGCAAAATGGCGGACCGGAAGTGGATATGACGTCACAGGCAGCCTATGGGACGTCGGGGACGTCCTGAGAAATGATAAATGATCGGTGCTGATATACTACTGATAGGAGACTTTGTTTTAATTATTGCTAGTTAACGTTTCCTAGCCAACTCGTTTAGAGGCACTGTAAGATATTGTTAAGCGGTCAAATAAAGACAACAAACAAGTAATTAGTCTTGTGCGGACCCAAGAGATGAATAGGCCCCTAACAGCAGAGCCCAGCTTATCGTAAAAGGCGACTAAGGGTCTCGGGATTCTGATATCGGGTCAGTGCTCAGTCTCAGAGCGACGGAGTGTGTACCCTAGGTGGCTGAATTTGGTACCGTGGCTTCGTTCGCGGGGTTCGTCTGGTCTATAATACGGGCACCATGACTGCTGACCATAGTAGGCCAACGTGTGTGGAAAGTGCCACGCTTCATGCAAGAAAATTCCCCTTTGTGGGCTGTCAATCTAGTGCGCCACATAAGCTAAGTTTTTCGCCTCTCTCCTTTTCTGTTCGAAATTAACTGTTCCCATGTTTCCCGCTGACCCCACATTTATCATCATCATTTCATGTTCATTTTATCATACTTTCTTGTCCGTCGCCTATAAATAAACTATACAGCGTTGCTTGGGGTAAAAACAAATCCACTCACTCATTTGCTCGGGATATAGTTAACATTGACTGTGGCTGTAAAATATCATTAAATATTATAATAAAACAAAAAAAAAGCAAAAAACTATAAACTTTAAGGAACAATACCCGGGAGGATAAACTTAATTCCCATATATTTTTGTCTTTGTTTATAACACCATGTTTCTTTCCTTGTACTGCACATGGTCGATATTCTCGGTGCTGGATTTTTCCTACTCTGTTCGAACGTTTTGGTCTTACATTGTAAGTACTTTTCGTTTAAAGCATTTTGGTTTTGGGTCTTCCAATATGTTGATTCGAATGCAGCTGATAAGAGGTTACTCCTTGAAATATAGCCAAATTACCCGTTTTAGTATTTGTATAAATTGTATTTATGGACGTCAAACTCCTGAAAGTTCCAGTTCCCGTCCGTAACGGTCCGTACACTAATCACTGCACCAGGCTCTCCGGGCTTCTTTTCAATGACCTCTTTTTGGCCCCTACTCTCTAAATTGAAAACCATGAAAAGTACTCACATACTAGTATACCAAAATGCATTGCGCAACCACATTGTTTATAGTATAGCCTAAATTCTTCTATTTTACTTTACTTTAAAATAGTGCGTACTCATTTAAACTGGTTATTGAATTAATTCTTCTAAGAAAAAAAATATTACAGAAAATTTGATGTTTTCATGGCTAACTATAGGAAAATTTTGAAAACTTATTAAACTAAAAAAATTAATCAAGAATCTTGATGGAATTTATACAAGCCTGTAGCAGTGGGATAACCCTGACCTATTTTTGTCGGGAAGGATAAGCCTACTGCTAAGGTGTTTGTATGGACGTACGACTGGAATAGGTTTTCGGATCTAAAGGTATATGACTGGGTGTACATTTTTAGATTCAAGTATTTTGTGGTTAGTAAATTAATAATGAAAGAATTTGAGCAGGTATACTTTCACAGGATCAATACTTGTGCAAATCTTTCTGGATTTTCTGACAATTGATTAATACTATAATAAGAATAGAATAAGAATAAGAATAAGTTTATTAACCAAATCAAGGGCCCCATAAGAGGCATACAAAACATAAAGTACAAATAAAGATGATTGTATAAAATATCGTTAAAATAAGGTTTTTGTTATACATAAATATTTCAAATATGATATATAATATGATTGATTGTTACAAGTGTGTGTTTCAAAGTAGACTCAAATATATATAATATTATATGACACAATGACTATTCGAGAGAAATTCACAAATGCTGTTTAGTATTTCTTTATTTTCGTTATTCATTAGCCATAGGATTTTATCGTCAGAGGACATTTTATTATAATTAAAATAATTTATTGATTTATATATTTTATTGAAAAGAGTATTTCTTGAAATGTCATAGAAGGAACATTTAAGTAGAAAATGCTCCTCTGATTCTATTTCATCAGAAAAACACTCCCCTATCACAAATTCTGTCCTCTAAGTGAGTTTTGGGTTTTGTAAATCTCCCAGTTTCTATTTTCAGTTTATGGTTACTGATTCTAAATTTAGAAAGGTTTTTTCGTTGATTAAAATCAGATATAATGTTAAGATAATTTTCGAACCCATAATTGCATTTGAATTGCAAATATGTCCGCAATTTACTGTTATCTGATAATAATTTATTTCTAGTGGTATACCACTTATTTATATAAAATGTTTTGGTTAGGTTTTTTATGTTATAATTGAATGTATTATTTTTATATTTAAGCATTTTGTGAATTCCAGTATTATTATCAAATACCTTCAAAAGTCTTTGCACACAAGAGTTCCAAGTGACACATCCCTGAGAGTGAAGTTGTTTATTTTCAATGTATGCATCTTTTAGTAGATTATTGTTAGATGTATCTAAACGGTTCCAATATTTAAAAACTGAATTAAAGCAATCTAAAGCAAATGGAGTTCTGCCTAATTCGCTAAAAGTGGCAAAATTAGAACATTTTTTGCTAGCACCAAGTATATATTTACAAATGTGCATATTATGAAGTTTGTCACAGGGCATGACACATGGCATTCTTGAGTAGTTAAACAAAAAGTTAGAATCTGCAGACTTTGGTATGTAGCAACCCCAAATTTCTGAACAATATAGTAATATTGGCTTTATAGTAATAGTATATGAATGGTATAAAATATGAGTCTGTTATGTACATTTGTATATGAATCGGTAGGGCTTCAAAATATCAGCAGCAGGTCCGTAAAAAATCAAAAACAAACAAAAATACATAGAAAAAAAACACAAAACAACAAACAAAACAACATAAAACAACCTAAAACCGCACATGTATAATAGAAGAGGAATGTAACGATTGAGTCAGGAGTTCCTCAGAGTTCTGTACTGGTACCCAGCCTTTTCTTTTTTACATTAACGACATTCCAGTAGGTTAAATATCGACAATAAAATTGTTTGCCGATCATACTATTACGTATCTACATGTATCCAACAAAAATAGTGAAACTCCACAGAAACATTTTAATAATGGCCATGAACTTCATGAAATTGAGCATGTTGACGCCTTCAAATACCTAGGTGTATTAATACTATCTCACCTAAAATGGGACAGACAAATAAACAACATCACTTTAATGCTAACAATACTTTAGGGTTCTAATTCAGAAATTTCAAAATCAGTTCCACCCGGTAAAAACGCAGTCATACAAATCACTAGTTAAACCTTTAGTGGAGTATGCCTGGTACATGTAGGATTCATACACACAGTAAGACACCAACAAAAAAATATGGAAGAAGTACAGCGCAGGATTGCATGGTTTATGCATTTCTATAGTCGCTCCCATAATAAATCAAGCGTTAGTGACATGATATATGATCTGAACTTGAGATCCCTAGAAAATCGCAGAACAGACCCCACTGGACAATGTTTATAAAATATCTAAGGTAAAAAGATGAAGATCGTCTTATTAAACTAAACCGGCTCACTAGACACATGACCTGCCTATACTACCAAATTCCACAGTCTGGTCTTCAAATCCGTCAACAAACATCCTTTCCCCAAACAATACGAAACTGTAACAACCTTCCTTTGCACGGGCGCTGTCCTGGCCCCGGTCGGTGCTACAAAACAAAAAAAAAATTCTTAAGTCTAAGAATATTAATATTCAACATCATTAGTAATTACTCAGAATTACTAGTTTTTTATTGAAGTTTTGTGGCAGTGGGGCCTGAGTGAATCATCTGAGTCATTCAAGGCAGCTGCCTCAGCACTTTAACACTAAATTCACGTTCTTAATTGTACATAGTTTTCTCTTAACTTAAAACTATATCTATAGTTTTTGTCTCGCCTGCGAAGCAGAGCAGGACATAGGTGTTACTTTACCGGCGGCGGCGGCGGCGACGGCGGCGTTAACTTTTTGGAAAAGTTTTATGAGCACCTCCATATCTCAAGAACTATAGGTCCTGGGTTGATGAAAGTTGGTATGCATATGCCCCAGTAGTAGCTTAGCACAGTTGCATCCCCATCTTTTGACCTTGACCTTGATTTTCCGGTTGAGTGACTTTGACAATTTTCAATACATATAATAGCAATGGAAAAGTTTTGCGAGCACCTCCATATCTCAAGAACTATAGGTCCTGGGTTGATGAAACTTGGTATACATATGCCCCAGTTATTGCTTAGCACAGTTGCATCCCCATCTTTTGACCTTGACCTTGATTTTCCGGTTGAGTGACTTTGACAATTTTCAATACATATAATATCAATGGAAAAATTTTGCGAGCACCTCCATATCTCAAGAACCATAGGTCCTGGGTTGATGAAACTTGGTATACATATGCCCCAGTAGTAGCTTAGCACAGTTGCATCCCCATCTTTTGACCATGACCTTGATTTTCCGGTTGAGTGACTTTGACAATTTTCAATACATATAATAGCAATGGAAAAGTTTTGCGAGCACCTCCATATCTCAAGAACTATAGGTCCTTGGTTGATGAAACTTGGTATGCATATGCCCCAGTAGTAGCTTAGCACAGTTGCATCCCCCATCTTTTGACCTTGACCTTGATTTTCCGGTTGAGTGACTTTGACAATTTTCAATACATATAATAGCAATGGAAAAGTTTTGCAAGCACCTCCATATCTCAAGAACTATAGGTCTTAGGTTGATGAAACTTGGTATGCATATGCCCCAGTAATAGCTTAGCACATCTTTTGACCTTGACCTTGATTTTCTGGTTGAGTTACTTTGATTATTTTTATTGCATATATTTGCAATGTTTAAGTTCTATAAACATCTTTTGATATCAGAAACTGAAAATCCATGTAAATTCAAATATAGTGGAAGTAAGAAAGAATAATTGTTTCTGATGGTGCCGGCAGGCGAGACATACTTTAGTGTTAACTTGTATTATCTATATAAACCGTCCTATCGCGCTGTCTATGTCGTCGTATATTTGCGAAATAAGAAGAAGTGGACGTAGAAGAAACGGTGTGTTGCGTGCAATGCATTGTGGTGTATGTTTTTTTTACTATTTTATTTAGAGATCCAGGGGTCAAAAAGAGGTATCAAAAAAGAAGCATGGAAAACCTGGGACAGTGATTGTTGTACCAACCTATTAAAGGGATTTGAACTGCCAAAATCCTTTAAGTTCCAGTTCCCGGTCAAAAGTCTCGTTCATAAGATTTACACAGTTATCACACTTCTCTCCTGCAGTTTAACTCTTCTTCCCGTAACTACTTGAACCGGTTTTAAAATAACCTCGCGCAATAGTTTTATAAGTTTTTTTTACGTTTATGAAATAGGCAAAATATGCGCATTATTTTAGCAACGAGCCGTACAGTTTGATTTTCATAAAAAGCAACGAGCCGTACAGTATCAAATTATGAGTGCTTGATTTCAAATAATTATAGTGTTTTTATTAACAAACCATTTAGCTTATATTTTAAACAAATAAGACATAAAAGGTCAAACTGTATTTTGCTGTGTTAAATTGTCAATTTTCAATTGAAAAAGGAGGTCAAATTACGTGTTTTTGCTTCAAATTCACCCTTGGACTCGTAAAATGAAAATGCGTTTTTCGAATTTAAAATATATACTAAAAGATGCATGTACCAGCGGCTAACATGATCAATCGTTCGTGTTTAGGAAGTAGCTCCACTGAAAAAAATTTAATTAAACTCCCATTTAGATAGAAAAATATGCATTTAAAAACTTTATTTTTTGCAATTCCGTAATTATTCCGGTCCCGGACCGCACTACTTCCGGAATGCACTGTACGGGGGTTGGACACCGTGATTTTAGAATTTTTTGTAAAATATTTTAACTTGGATGTCAACATAACACTTATTCCGTTCAATATGTCAATATGCTATAATTTTAAATTCATCATCCTGTGGCGGATCCAGTAATTTTCAAACGGAGGGGGGGGGGGCGCAATTATAAAAAAACCTTCTGGGATCTCTTGTTTCTAACCATTTTTTTGTCAAACGAGGGGGGGGGCACCCGGTCCTAGATCCGCCTAATTTGTTATCCCAGTATGGTCATTTTTCTATCATTTCATGGTTTTTTCATTTGTTTTCACTTTCACTCAAATTCACAGAAACCTGAAGGGAAGTAGCCCCCTTGTGATTGACGGACTCAAACAGTACGAGCCACCTACTTTTGTAGACGGGCAATGCAAATGATTGAAAGAAGCAATATAAGGATACAAAAATGGGAACAACTGACGTTTCTTGTCCAAAAAAGCAAAGACAAAAACGATCGCTATTGAATAGTTCCAAAAAAACAACCGACAATACACAAAAATACAAACTGCAACCATACTACATGTACAATTAACTTGAATGCTCAGGACGGTTGAGCAGTTTGTGCCTGCTTTTTACACAACTTTCATGTCGTTAACCGTACAATTTTAAAAGGAAATTAAGAAAACGTCGACCTTTGAGTCAAACTATAACATCTTTGCTCATCTGAAAGACAGAGGCCATTTTGTTTCCGTATATCCTGTCTTCCGCAACACTTAATAAAGAAGACAATATTCCAAGACATATTGATCTGTTTCGGAACTAGATAGGATAGAAATCTCACTGCAAATCATATGGCAAAAAAGTAACCACAAAGAGGACATCGTATTTCGTTTTAAAATCTCAATCTTCTTTCCACTAGCTATCTTTAATGGTTTTTGAGTTCTAGCGCTATTACGGTATGCCAGAGTTGACATGTATATTTGTTTTTCTAGTTCTGACTGAATCCGTGTTCAATGTTGAGATCTACCGAAGTGTTTCTCATATAACCATGAAAAGATTTTTGTAATGGATATAACACATTGGGATAAAGATAAAAAAAGTCAGTGGATACGGTTCCGTGTTGTTTGAAATATGTTTTTTGTGGCATACTAAAAAACCCGGGATGGGATGGTGGGATGGACTCATGGGATGGACCCATGGACCCTAAATGGGATGGAACCATGGACTCAAAATGAGATGGGATGATGGGATGGACCCATGGACTCTAAATGGGATGGGATGTTGGACTCAAAAATGTACCCACTTTTTAAAATTAGTTATAAAATGTCTTTTTCATTAAATCCTTATTATCTTATACAGTTAATTAGCATTTGATATATTAAGTATCTAAATACATTTCACCTCTATTATTTTATGACTTGAAATAAACATTCTTACTGGTTCTCAGTAAAAACTGACAAATTCTTTGCTTATTTGATCTTATCTGCTACACTAGATCTGCTGGTGTAACAATATTTCAATGCTAATTTATTAAAAGTGACATTTTTATTGTCTTAAGTGGCACACTATTGAGATTATATTTTAATTAAAAACTTAATGAACAGAACTAAAATCATGATAATATGTTACCTACGAACAGTGTTAAAGCATTAATTAAAAATATTTTTTATAATATAAAAATGTATGGTGGCATATTTCTGCCAACACATAATCATATACATAACTAGTTAATTAAGTAGATATCTAGTTATCTAACTAGATAAATATCTAGTTATTTAACTAGATAAATTATCTAGATATTTAACTAGATAATTAAGTGGTTATCTAGTTATTTAACTAGATATTTAACTAGTTAATTAAGTAGTTATCTAGTTATTTAACTAGATATTTAACTAGTTAATTTTAATATCATAACGTGAAAAAATGCATGTTAGCGCTTGTAACTGCCATTATTATATTATTATTCACCTCTATTTTAAGAGGTTATCTAGATATTTAACTAGATAATTACTTATTATCTAGATATTTAACTAGATATTTAACTAGATAAATATCTAGATAACTACTTATTATCTAGATATTTAACTAGTTAAATATCTAGATAAATTATCTAGATATTTAACTAGATAAATATCTAGATAACTACTTATTATATAGATAAATTATCTAGATATTTATCTAGTTAAATATCTAGATAATTTATCTAGTTAAATATCTAGTTATCTAGTTGAATATCTAGATAATTTATCTAGTTAAATATCTAGTTAAATATCTAGATAATACCCGAAACAGTTGCCACAATGTTAGATTGCAATGAAAGAAGCTAGTCTGGTGCCACTTTTTATTGTTCAATCCATTTTTTAATACTGCAAACATGAACATTTTCGCGTGCAGATTAGTTTTGCTAAATTCGAGATTACAAAATATCCGTAAAAATATCCCATATGCGAATAATTAATCAGAAGAAACGCAAATTTATCACTCACGCGAAAGTATACATCAACAAAATAGCGAAAATATCACCCTGCGAATATTTCCTCATATACAGTATTAAAATCCTTGCGGCTTTCTTTCATTTTTGAATTTAGTTCTTCCCGTTTTATACTGTTGTTGTTTTCTTTCAATACTTTTGATAATAAAAATACATTAGGCAACGTACACCATCGACACCATATAAAATATTTTACACCATTAACTTTTTATATGAAAATCGCCTTGAATTAGTTCATGGATTATTTTTTTTTTGTAGAACCAAAACCTCTTTGTAAGTATTTCTTTAACGGTTACAATTAATTTCTGTATCTAAAAATTGCAGATTAAATTCAATAAATGACCAGGATCTGATGTATTAATTTTTTTATAGGATTTATATGAATAGTAACATTATGTAGAAAAGGAGCATTCGACAGGCGACTGAAAGTCTGTTAATTACCTATACAGACAATGTCTTTGCCATTGGCAAAAAAATTAATTTGGATGTTTGAAATGAGTTTCTATGATTATCCAGTTTAAAACATTGTCTATTGTTTCCCCTTTTTTCATTTAAGTTATTTCAGGTGAATAGTAATGCCTCAATGATATTAATACTTTAATGGGTTGATATTTTCTATAAAGTAAGTTTATAAGTTTTTCCTATCACTCGAACACCTTCTTTGTCAACTTTGTTTAATTAGTGTACATATTGAATATAGGTCAAACAGGCTTCTTTCTACAACAAAACGGGGATTGGATTTACCATAAGGTCACTTTCGACCCAGCATTTAAAGATAAACCTGCCGTAGTTTGGGGATTGGACTACCTGGATAGTGAAAGGTCAGCCAATTTACGGGTCAAAGTGGACATGCAGCATACCGAGTCCTGGATGAGTTTCCAGATGTACAACAGACTTCAGTCAGGAGATGGTAGACGACAGGCCTCCTTACAGTTAAACGCACAATATTCTTTGTTAATAACTAATATAATGAATAATACATGCCTTTGTCTAATATATATATATGTGTGTGTTAATTTTCTTTTATTATTAATAGGTTTATTTCTTGTTTGTCAAACCCAACATAAAACAATTTTATATATGAACGGAAAATTAATCATTTCATACCAAATATTATTTTAAAATAAATAAACATTATCAGAATTCAACACATTTTTTTAAAAAAATCATTAAAAATTAAAGATTCTATTTGTTCAGAGAACAAATAAGAGTAGGTCTTTCCACCAGTTCAGATGACTATTTCCGCCATTTTCTCAGTGAAGTCAAGGATGGTGTGTCATGTACATGTATGTATGTCCGTCCGTCCGTATATTTTTTCGGGGGGGGGGGGTATTTTTGTACTTTCGTTTTGTTTGATTTTTAAATTAACTTTTCATGTTTTTTTGTTAATTTTACATTACAACCAATTTTCGAAAGGGGGGGGGGGTCGATTTCATACATGTAAGTTATCGCGCATACATGTAAGTACAAAAATTGGGATGGGCCGGGGGCTTCAGTTTTTAGTTTTTTTCTTTGTTACTATATATAGCGACACTTTGTTATTTGTAGGTATCCTTGGTGTCTCGCGCTTTGACGTCATTTTTGAATGACTTTACGACTTAGTTTTTAGATTTCTCAGTACAGCGGTAGACTTTGCAGGGTTCAGACCTATATTGATTTTCCACTCTCTCAACGTATACAGTTAGAATACATGAACGTCACGGATGAGCAAGTTTATAATTGGAATGTGCCTGTTATAGAGATGACACGGGAATCTTTTGACAATAGTTTACAACATTTGATGACTGGCAAAACTAGTGACATAATTAGTTTATTTTGGATTATTTTAAATAGTTAAGGACGAATTTAGTGAAAACATTCAATTTTCGAAACAGGAATAACGTTGAATAGTGAAATTTGGAGGAAATTCGTCAGGAATTTGTGTGTTTTACGGGACTGCAGAAAACTTTAATTTTGAAAAACTCATAAACCAGAGGACATTTTTGTAAACGGGGACTTTTAGTGCATACATTTGGCTAGGATATTAGCTAGTTTTGACAGCATTTTGGCACTTCCGGTGCATTTGACAAACGTACAAAGAGGGGTCAAGTTACGTTTTTTGAAATTTTGAAAATTTAGGAAAAAAATTTGTATAAAAAAAATTAAGGGGACCCGGCTGGAATGTTTGACAGATTTCAGTCGGGCACATTTTTACGGAGAGGGGGCACCAAAAATTTCCGCATGGAAAAGTTTATTTTTGGCTAAATTAGCGATTTTTGAGTAAAAACCAGAAAGGGGCGTAACTTCAAAACGGGGCCAGGTACAGACTTTATTTTTAGCTACAACGCGAGAGCTCATTATTCTCAGCAACTGTGCAAAATTTCAGCTCGATCGGTTGAAAAACTTGGTAGTTTATCTGCGCACAACATTTCATAAAAAAAAAGCCCGCGGGGGCATATCTCGAAAACTATGCTAGGTACACACTTCCAGGGTGAGCTGTGCTTGTTTCTAATGTAGTGCTAGCAGTGTACCAAGTTTCAGGTCAATCCGTTCAGAAATGGCGAAACCATTATTTTTTTTAAGTCTAAGTGTTGTTAAAGAAGAATTAGAAGAAAAATATTAAAGATTCTATTTGTTCAGAGAACAAATAAGAGTAGGTCTTTCCACCAGTTCAGATGACTATTTCCGCCATTTTCTCAGTGAAGTCAAGGATGGTGTGTCATGTACATGTATGTATGTCCGTCCGTCCGTATATTTTTTCGGGGGGGGGGGGGGTATTTTTGTACTTTCGTTTTGTTTGATTTTTAAATTAACTTTTCATGTTTTTTTGTTAATTTTACATTACAACCAATTTTCGAAAGGGGGGGGGGGGTCGATTTCATACATGTAAGTTATCGCGCATACATGTAAGTACAAAAATTGGGATGGGCCGGGGGCTTCAGTTTTTAGTTTTTTTCTTTGTTACTATATATAGCGACACTTTGTTATTTGTAGGTATCCTTGGTGTCTCGCGCTTTGACGTCATTTTTGAATGACTTTACGACTTAGTTTTTAGATTTCTCAGTACAGCGGTAGACTTTGCAGGGTTCAGACCTATATTGATTTTCCACTCTCTCAACGTATACAGTTAGAATACATGAACGTCACGGATGAGCAAGTTTATAATTGGAATGTGCCTGTTATAGAGATGACACGGGAATCTTTTGACAATAGTTTACAACATTTGATGACTGGCAAAACTAGTGACATAATTAGTTTATTTTGGATTATTTTAAATAGTTAAGGACGAATTTAGTGAAAACATTCAATTTTCGAAACAGGAATAACGTTGAATAGTGAAATTTGGAGGAAATTCGTCAGGAATTTGTGTGTTTTACGGGACTGCAGAAAACTTTAATTTTGAAAAACTCATAAACCAGAGGACATTTTTGTAAACGGGGACTTTTAGTGCATACATTTGGCTAGGATATTAGCTAGTTTTGACAGCATTTTGGCACTTCCGGTGCATTTGACAAACGTACAAAGAGGGGTCAAGTTACGTTTTTTGAAATTTCGAAAATTTAGGAAAAAAATTTGTATAAAAAAAATTAAGGGGACCCGGCTGGAATGTTTGACAGATTTCAGTCGGGCACATTTTTACGGAGAGGGGGCACCAAAAATTTCCGCATGGAAAAGTTTATTTTTGGCTAAATTAGCGATTTTTGAGTAAAAACCAGAAAGGGGCGTAACTTCAAAACGGGGCCAGGTACAGACTTTATTTTTAGCTACAACGCGAGAGCTCATTATTCTCAGCAACTGTGCAAAATTTCAGCTCGATCGGTTGAAAAACTTGGTAGTTTATCTGCGCACAACATTTCATAAAAAAAAAGCCCGCGGGGGCATATCTCGAAAACTATGCTAGGTACACACTTCCAGGGTGAGCTGTGCTTGTTTCTAATGTAGTGCTAGCAGTGTACCAAGTTTCAGGTCAATCCGTTCAGAAATGGCGAAACCATTATTTTTTTTAAGTCTAAGTGTTGTTAAAGAAGAATTAGAAGAAAAATATTAAAGATTCTATTTGTTCAGAGAACAAATAAGAGTAGGTCTTTCCACCAGTTCAGATGACTATTTCCGCCATTTTCTCAGTGAAGTCAAGGATGGTGTGTCATGTACATGTATGTATGTCCGTCCGTCCGTATATTTTTTCGGGGGGGGGGGGGGGTATTTTTGTACTTTCGTTTTGTTTGATTTTTAAATTAACTTTTCATGTTTTTTTGTTAATTTTACATTACAACCAATTTTCGAAAGGGGGGGGGGGGTCGATTTCATACATGTAAGTTATCGCGCATACATGTAAGTACATAAATTGGGATGGGCCGGGGGCTTCAGTTTTTAGTTTTTTTCTTTGTTACTATATATAGCGACACTTTGTTATTTGTAGGTATCCTTGGTGTCTCGCGCTTTGACGTCATTTTTGAATGACTTTACGACTTAGTTTTTAGATTTCTCAGTACAGCGGTAGACTTTGCAGGGTTCAGACCTATATTGATTTTCCACTCTCTCAACGTATACAGTTAGAATACATGAACGTCACGGATGAGCAAGTTTATAATTGGAATGTGCCTGTTATAGAGATGACACGGGAATCTTTTGACAATAGTTTACAACATTTGATGACTGGCAAAACTAGTGACATAATTAGTTTATTTTGGATTATTTTAAATAGTTAAGGACGAATTTAGTGAAAACATTCAATTTTCGAAACAGGAATAACGTTGAATAGTGAAATTTGGAGGAAATTCGTCAGGAATTTGTGTGTTTTACGGGACTGCAGAAAACTTTAATTTTGAAAAACTCATAAACCAGAGGACATTTTTGTAAACGGGGACTTTTAGTGCATACATTTGGCTAGGATATTAGCTAGTTTTGACAGCATTTTGGCACTTCCGGTGCATTTGACAAACGTACAAAGAGGGGTCAAGTTACGTTTTTTGAAATTTCGAAAATTTAGGAAAAAAATTTGTATAAAAAAAATTAAGGGGACCCGGCTGGAATGTTTGACAGATTTCAGTCGGGCACATTTTTACGGAGAGGGGGCACCAAAAATTTCCGCATGGAAAAGTTTATTTTTGGCTAAATTAGCGATTTTTGAGTAAAAACCAGAAAGGGGCGTAACTTCAAAACGGGGCCAGGTACAGACTTTATTTTTAGCTACAACGCGAGAGCTCATTATTCTCAGCAACTGTGCAAAATTTCAGCTCGATCGGTTGAAAAACTTGGTAGTTTATCTGCGCACAACATTTCATAAAAAAAAAGCCCGCGGGGGCATATCTCGAAAACTATGCTAGGTACACACTTCCAGGGTGAGCTGTGCTTGTTTCTAATGTAGTGCTAGCAGTGTACCAAGTTTCAGGTCAATCCGTTCAGAAATGGCGAAACCATTATTTTTTTTAAGTCTAAGTGTTGTTAAAGAAGAATTAGAAGAAAAATATTAAAGATTCTATTTGTTCAGAGAACAAATAAGAGTAGGTCTTTCCACCAGTTCAGATGACTATTTCCGCCATTTTCTCAGTGAAGTCAAGGATGGTGTGTCATGTACATGTATGTATGTCCGTCCGTCCGTATATTTTTTCGGGGGGGGGGGGGGGTATTTTTGTACTTTCGTTTTGTTTGATTTTTAAATTAACTTTTCATGTTTTTTTGTTAATTTTACATTACAACCAATTTTCGAAAGGGGGGGGGGGGTCGATTTCATACATGTAAGTTATCGCGCATACATGTAAGTACATAAATTGGGATGGGCCGGGGGCTTCAGTTTTTAGTTTTTTTCTTTGTTACTATATATAGCGACACTTTGTTATTTGTAGGTATCCTTGGTGTCTCGCGCTTTGACGTCATTTTTGAATGACTTTACGACTTAGTTTTTAGATTTCTCAGTACAGCGGTAGACTTTGCAGGGTTCAGACCTATATTGATTTTCCACTCTCTCAACGTATACAGTTAGAATACATGAACGTCACGGATGAGCAAGTTTATAATTGGAATGTGCCTGTTATAGAGATGACACGGGAATCTTTTGACAATAGTTTACAACATTTGATGACTGGCAAAACTAGTGACATAATTAGTTTATTTTGGATTATTTTAAATAGTTAAGGACGAATTTAGTGAAAACATTCAATTTTCGAAACAGGAATAACGTTGAATAGTGAAATTTGGAGGAAATTCGTCAGGAATTTGTGTGTTTTACGGGACTGCAGAAAACTTTAATTTTGAAAAACTCATAAACCAGAGGACATTTTTGTAAACGGGGACTTTTAGTGCATACATTTGGCTAGGATATTAGCTAGTTTTGACAGCATTTTGGCACTTCCGGTGCATTTGACAAACGTACAAAGAGGGGTCAAGTTACGTTTTTTGAAATTTCGAAAATTTAGGAAAAAAATTTGTATAAAAAAAATTAAGGGGACCCGGCTGGAATGTTTGACAGATTTCAGTCGGGCACATTTTTACGGAGAGGGGGCACCAAAAATTTCCGCATGGAAAAGTTTATTTTTGGCTAAATTAGCGATTTTTGAGTAAAAACCAGAAAGGGGCGTAACTTCAAAACGGGGCCAGGTACAGACTTTATTTTTAGCTACAACGCGAGAGCTCATTATTCTCAGCAACTGTGCAAAATTTCAGCTCGATCGGTTGAAAAACTTGGTAGTTTATCTGCGCACAACATTTCATAAAAAAAAAGCCCGCGGGGGCATATCTCGAAAACTATGCTAGGTACACACTTCCAGGGTGAGCTGTGCTTGTTTCTAATGTAGTGCTAGCAGTGTACCAAGTTTCAGGTCAATCCGTTCAGAAATGGCGAAACCATTATTTTTTTTAAGTCTAAGTGTTGTTAAAGAAGAATTAGAAGAAAAATATTAAAGATTCTATTTGTTCAGAGAACAAATAAGAGTAGGTCTTTCCACCAGTTCAGATGACTATTTCCGCCATTTTCTCAGTGAAGTCAAGGATGGTGTGTCATGTACATGTATGTATGTCCGTCCGTCCGTATATTTTTTCGGGGGGGGGGGGGGGTATTTTTGTACTTTCGTTTTGTTTGATTTTTAAATTAACTTTTCATGTTTTTTTGTTAATTTTACATTACAACCAATTTTCGAAAGGGGGGGGGGGGTCGATTTCATACATGTAAGTTATCGCGCATACATGTAAGTACATAAATTGGGATGGGCCGGGGGCTTCAGTTTTTAGTTTTTTTCTTTGTTACTATATATAGCGACACTTTGTTATTTGTAGGTATCCTTGGTGTCTCGCGCTTTGACGTCATTTTTGAATGACTTTACGACTTAGTTTTTAGATTTCTCAGTACAGCGGTAGACTTTGCAGGGTTCAGACCTATATTGATTTTCCACTCTCTCAACGTATACAGTTAGAATACATGAACGTCACGGATGAGCAAGTTTATAATTGGAATGTGCCTGTTATAGAGATGACACGGGAATCTTTTGACAATAGTTTACAACATTTGATGACTGGCAAAACTAGTGACATAATTAGTTTATTTTGGATTATTTTAAATAGTTAAGGACGAATTTAGTGAAAACATTCAATTTTCGAAACAGGAATAACGTTGAATAGTGAAATTTGGAGGAAATTCGTCAGGAATTTGTGTGTTTTACGGGACTGCAGAAAACTTTAATTTTGAAAAACTCATAAACCAGAGGACATTTTTGTAAACGGGGACTTTTAGTGCATACATTTGGCTAGGATATTAGCTAGTTTTGACAGCATTTTGGCACTTCCGGTGCATTTGACAAACGTACAAAGAGGGGTCAAGTTACGTTTTTTGAAATTTCGAAAATTTAGGAAAAAAATTTGTATAAAAAAAATTAAGGGGACCCGGCTGGAATGTTTGACAGATTTCAGTCGGGCACATTTTTACGGAGAGGGGGCACCAAAAATTTCCGCATGGAAAAGTTTATTTTTGGCTAAATTAGCGATTTTTGAGTAAAAACCAGAAAGGGGCGTAACTTCAAAACGGGGCCAGGTACAGACTTTATTTTTAGCTACAACGCGAGAGCTCATTATTCTCAGCAACTGTGCAAAATTTCAGCTCGATCGGTTGAAAAACTTGGTAGTTTATCTGCGCACAACATTTCATAAAAAAAAAGCCCGCGGGGGCATATCTCGAAAACTATGCTAGGTACACACTTCCAGGGTGAGCTGTGCTTGTTTCTAATGTAGTGCTAGCAGTGTACCAAGTTTCAGGTCAATCCGTTCAGAAATGGCGAAACCATTATTTTTTTTAAGTCTAAGTGTTGTTAAAGAAGAATTAGAAGAAAAATATTAAAGATTCTATTTGTTCAGAGAACAAATAAGAGTAGGTCTTTCCACCAGTTCAGATGACTATTTCCGCCATTTTCTCAGTGAAGTCAAGGATGGTGTGTCATGTACATGTATGTATGTCCGTCCGTCCGTATATTTTTTCGGGGGGGGGGGGGGTATTTTTGTACTTTCGTTTTGTTTGATTTTTAAATTAACTTTTCATGTTTTTTTGTTAATTTTACATTACAACCAATTTTCGAAAGGGGGGGGGGGGTCGATTTCATACATGTAAGTTATCGCGCATACATGTAAGTACATAAATTGGGATGGGCCGGGGGCTTCAGTTTTTAGTTTTTTTCTTTGTTACTATATATAGCGACACTTTGTTATTTGTAGGTATCCTTGGTGTCTCGCGCTTTGACGTCATTTTTGAATGACTTTACGACTTAGTTTTTAGATTTCTCAGTACAGCGGTAGACTTTGCAGGGTTCAGACCTATATTGATTTTCCACTCTCTCAACGTATACAGTTAGAATACATGAACGTCACGGATGAGCAAGTTTATAATTGGAATGTGCCTGTTATAGAGATGACACGGGAATCTTTTGACAATAGTTTACAACATTTGATGACTGGCAAAACTAGTGACATAATTAGTTTATTTTGGATTATTTTAAATAGTTAAGGACGAATTTAGTGAAAACATTCAATTTTCGAAACAGGAATAACGTTGAATAGTGAAATTTGGAGGAAATTCGTCAGGAATTTGTGTGTTTTACGGGACTGCAGAAAACTTTAATTTTGAAAAACTCATAAACCAGAGGACATTTTTGTAAACGGGGACTTTTAGTGCATACATTTGGCTAGGATATTAGCTAGTTTTGACAGCATTTTGGCACTTCCGGTGCATTTGACAAACGTACAAAGAGGGGTCAAGTTACGTTTTTTGAAATTTCGAAAATTTAGGAAAAAAATTTGTATAAAAAAAATTAAGGGGACCCGGCTGGAATGTTTGACAGATTTCAGTCGGGCACATTTTTACGGAGAGGGGGCACCAAAAATTTCCGCATGGAAAAGTTTATTTTTGGCTAAATTAGCGATTTTTGAGTAAAAACCAGAAAGGGGCGTAACTTCAAAACGGGGCCAGGTACAGACTTTATTTTTAGCTACAACGCGAGAGCTCATTATTCTCAGCAACTGTGCAAAATTTCAGCTCGATCGGTTGAAAAACTTGGTAGTTTATCTGCGCACAACATTTCATAAAAAAAAAGCCCGCGGGGGCATATCTCGAAAACTATGCTAGGTACACACTTCCAGGGTGAGCTGTGCTTGTTTCTAATGTAGTGCTAGCAGTGTACCAAGTTTCAGGTCAATCCGTTCAGAAATGGCGAAACCATTATTTTTTTTAAGTCTAAGTGTTGTTAAAGAAGAATTAGAAGAAAAATATTAAAGATTCTATTTGTTCAGAGAACAAATAAGAGTAGGTCTTTCCACCAGTTCAGATGACTATTTCCGCCATTTTCTCAGTGAAGTCAAGGATGGTGTGTCATGTACATGTATGTATGTATGTCCGTCCGTCCGTATATTTTTTCGGGGGGGGGGGGGTATTTTTGTACTTTCGTTTTGTTTGATTTTTAAATTAACTTTTCATGTTTTTTTGTTAATTTTACATTACAACCAATTTTCGAAAGGGGGGGGGGGTCGATTTCATACATGTAAGTTATCGCGCATACATGTAAGTACATAAATTGGGATGGGCCGGGGGCTTCAGTTTTTAGTTTTTTTCTTTGTTACTATATATAGCGACACTTTGTTATTTGTAGGTATCCTTGGTGTCTCGCGCTTTGACGTCATTTTTGAATGACTTTACGACTTAGTTTTTAGATTTCTCAGTACAGCGGTAGACTTTGCAGGGTTCAGACCTATATTGATTTTCCACTCTCTCAACGTATACAGTTAGAATACATGAACGTCACGGATGAGCAAGTTTATAATTGGAATGTGCCTGTTATAGAGATGACACGGGAATCTTTTGACAATAGTTTACAACATTTGATGACTGGCAAAACTAGTGACATAATTAGTTTATTTTGGATTATTTTAAATAGTTAAGGACGAATTTAGTGAAAACATTCAATTTTCGAAACAGGAATAACGTTGAATAGTGAAATTTGGAGGAAATTCGTCAGGAATTTGTGTGTTTTACGGGACTGCAGAAAACTTTAATTTTGAAAAACTCATAAACCAGAGGACATTTTTGTAAACGGGGACTTTTAGTGCATACATTTGGCTAGGATATTAGCTAGTTTTGACAGCATTTTGGCACTTCCGGTGCATTTGACAAACGTACAAAGAGGGGTCAAGTTACGTTTTTTGAAATTTCGAAAATTTAGGAAAAAAATGTGTATAAAAAAAATTAAGGGGACCCGGCTGGAATGTTTGACAGATTTCAGTCGGGCACATTTTTACGGAGAGGGGGCACCAAAAATTTCCGCATGGAAAAGTTTATTTTTGGCTAAATTAGCGATTTTTGAGTAAAAACCAGAAAGGGGCGTAACTTCAAAACGGGGCCAGGTACAGACTTTATTTTTAGCTACAACGCGAGAGCTCATTATTCTCAGCAACTGTGCAAAATTTCAGCTCGATCGGTTGAAAAACTTGGTAGTTTATCTGCGCACAACATTTCATAAAAAAAAAGCCCGCGGGGGCATATCTCGAAAACTATGCTAGGTACACACTTCCAGGGTGAGCTGTGCTTGTTTCTAATGTAGTGCTAGCAGTGTACCAAGTTTCAGGTCAATCCGTTCAGAAATGGCGAAACCATTATTTTTTTTAAGTCTAAGTGTTGTTAAAGAAGAATTAGAAGAAAAATATTAAAAAGTCATTTGTTCAGAGAACAAATGTGAGGTCTTTCCCATGTTTTTGTTAGTTTTATGATAACGGTTATGTTTGGTTAGGCTATTTGAGTCTGTTTTTGACAATAGTATTTAACTATTAGTTGCGAAAAATGTTCCAGACTAAAGAGCAGTGAGCCTGAAGTCAGAAAAGGTATGGTTGCTAAGGACTTTTATGACGGTTGCTATGGACTAAGGGTTACTTCCGGTTGAAAAATTTTAACTCTAAACTCAGAAAGTAGTCTTGGTTAAGAATATATATGGTTGCTATGGACTTTTCATAAATGTTACCTTGTTGCTAGGGAATGACCTTGATCCATGACCTTTGACCTTGGACTCAAATTGTAGGTCTTGGCATTCTGATTCATTTAAGTATACATGTTTACTATACTATCTGTTATGGTTTTCAAGTTATGGGCAAAAAACATGTTTCGCGAAACTTGTTTTGGCCGCCATTTTGGAACCAGTCAACCGAATCATACACTGTTTGGACTCAAATTGTAGGTCTTTTAATTCTCTATCAAATGAACCCTACATTTCATTCACCATCTGTAACCGTTTAAAAGTTATAATTGAAAAACCATTTTCAAATTACGAATCAAGGGCCGTAACTTAAAAACGACAAGTTTTACGCTTTCGCACCTGAAACATTTTTTGTAGCTTTCGATGTGGCGAACATTTTTTCCATGTATTGTCCGCTTAAATTTTTACAGTTTTTGTGTTACACTCAAAAAACAATTTCTGATGGCGGCCATTTTGAAAATGGCTGTCCGTAGCCATGCAACTTTGGTTTTATATTGGAGGGCATAAGTTTACGGTCTCAAATAACCCATATGTTTACTATGTTATCTCAAACCGTTTTCAAGTTATAAGCCAAAAACGGTATAGCCGAAACGCATTAAGGGCCATAACTTGAAAACGGTTTGTCGCACAGTGTTCGACCCTTTATATCAAATAAAGGTCTAAATGAGACGAGTATTTTTCCCATTACATGTCTGCTTCAATTTTGTATGGTTTATCAGCTATATTGCAAACAAGGTGTGCCATGACCTCTGACCTTGAGATTTGACCTTTGACCTTGACATTTTTAGATGTAACATATGTCACCTAGGATGATTGGTGAAGTTCCCAAGTCTCTAGGACTAACCGTTTTGAAGAAAAAAAATTTGACGAGTCGCGACACTTTTCGAGTCAAAAACGCGTAACCAGGAAGTTGATCGAAAAATTTTTTTTTGTGTGACGAATCATGACCATGAGTCTAGCAACATTTTCCCTGCTTCAGATTTTTGATAACGGTTACGGTTTTTGAGTTAATCTGCAAACAAGGTTTTTGGGTTACGGGCAGATAACTCCGTTACTAAAAATAGATCGGTTACGCAGGGTTACTCAAGTCATGCCCTTATAGTGTCGGTTAATGGTATGAAGTTTCGTAATGTTACGTTAAGTATTTCTTCTTTTTTTTTGTGGCGGAAAAAAAAAAATAATAATAATAATAATAATCATAAGAAATACAGTAAGGTCTTTCCTTCTGTGGAAGGGAAAGACCTTAATTAAAGATTCTATTTGTTCAGAGAACAAATAAGAGTAGGTCTTTCCACCAGAGATGACTATTTCCGCCATTTTCTCAGTGAAGTCAAGGATGGTGTGTCATGTACATGTATGTATGTCCGTCCGTCCGTATATTTTTTCGGGGGGGGGGGGGGGTATTTTTGTACTTTCGTTTTGTTTGATTTTTAAATTAACTTTTCATGTTTTTTTGTTAATTTTACATTACAACCAATTTTCGAAAGGGGGGGGGGGTCGATTTCATACATGTAAGTTATCGCGCATACATGTAAGTACATAAATTGGGATGGGCCGGGGGCTTCAGTTTTTAGTTTTTTTCTTTGTTACTATATATAGCGACACTTTGTTATTTGTAGGTATCCTTGGTGTCTCGCGCTTTGACGTCATTTTTGAATGACTTTACGACTTAGTTTTTAGATTTCTCAGTACAGCGGTAGACTTTGCAGGGTTCAGACCTATATTGATTTTCCACTCTCTCAACGTATACAGTTAGAATACATGAACGTCACGGATGAGCAAGTTTATAATTGGAATGTGCCTGTTATAGAGATGACACGGGAATCTTTTGACAATAGTTTACAACATTTGATGACTGGCAAAACTAGTGACATAATTAGTTTATTTTGGATTATTTTAAATAGTTAAGGACGAATTTAGTGAAAACATTCAATTTTCGAAACAGGAATAACGTTGAATAGTGAAATTTGGAGGAAATTCGTCAGGAATTTGTGTGTTTTACGGGACTGCAGAAAACTTTAATTTTGAAAAACTCATAAACCAGAGGACATTTTTGTAAACGGGGACTTTTAGTGCATACATTTGGCTAGGATATTAGCTAGTTTTGACAGCATTTTGGCACTTCCGGTGCATTTGACAAACGTACAAAGAGGGGTCAAGTTACGTTTTTTGAAATTTCGAAAATTTAGGAAAAAAATTTGTATAAAAAAAATTAAGGGGACCCGGCTGGAATGTTTGACAGATTTCAGTCGGGCACATTTTTACGGAGAGGGGGCACCAAAAATTTCCGCATGGAAAAGTTTATTTTTGGCTAAATTAGCGATTTTTGAGTAAAAACCAGAAAGGGGCGTAACTTCAAAACGGGGCCAGGTACAGACTTTATTTTTAGCTACAACGCGAGAGCTCATTATTCTCAGCAACTGTGCAAAATTTCAGCTCGATCGGTTGAAAAACTTGGTAGTTTATCTGCGCACAACATTTCATAAAAAAAAAGCCCGCGGGGGCATATCTCGAAAACTATGCTAGGTACACACTTCCAGGGTGAGCTGTGCTTGTTTCTAATGTAGTGCTAGCAGTGTACCAAGTTTCAGGTCAATCCGTTCAGAAATGGCGAAACCATTATTTTTTTTAAGTCTAAGTGTTGTTAAAGAAGAATTAGAAGAAAAATATTAAAGATTCTATTTGTTCAGAGAACAAATAAGAGTAGGTCTTTCCACCAGTTCAGATGACTATTTCCGCCATTTTCTCAGTGAAGTCAAGGATGGTGTGTCATGTACATGTATGTATGTCCGTCCGTCCGTATATTTTTTCGGGGGGGGGGGGGGTATTTTTGTACTTTCGTTTTGTTTGATTTTTAAATTAACTTTTCATGTTTTTTTGTTAATTTTACATTACAACCAATTTTCGAAAGGGGGGGGGGGGTCGATTTCATACATGTAAGTTATCGCGCATACATGTAAGTACATAAATTGGGATGGGCCGGGGGCTTCAGTTTTTAGTTTTTTTCTTTGTTACTATATATAGCGACACTTTGTTATTTGTAGGTATCCTTGGTGTCTCGCGCTTTGACGTCATTTTTGAATGACTTTACGACTTAGTTTTTAGATTTCTCAGTACAGCGGTAGACTTTGCAGGGTTCAGACCTATATTGATTTTCCACTCTCTCAACGTATACAGTTAGAATACATGAACGTCACGGATGAGCAAGTTTATAATTGGAATGTGCCTGTTATAGAGATGACACGGGAATCTTTTGACAATAGTTTACAACATTTGATGACTGGCAAAACTAGTGACATAATTAGTTTATTTTGGATTATTTTAAATAGTTAAGGACGAATTTAGTGAAAACATTCAATTTTCGAAACAGGAATAACGTTGAATAGTGAAATTTGGAGGAAATTCGTCAGGAATTTGTGTGTTTTACGGGACTGCAGAAAACTTTAATTTTGAAAAACTCATAAACCAGAGGACATTTTTGTAAACGGGGACTTTTAGTGCATACATTTGGCTAGGATATTAGCTAGTTTTGACAGCATTTTGGCACTTCCGGTGCATTTGACAAACGTACAAAGAGGGGTCAAGTTACGTTTTTTGAAATTTCGAAAATTTAGGAAAAAAATTTGTATAAAAAAAATTAAGGGGACCCGGCTGGAATGTTTGACAGATTTCAGTCGGGCACATTTTTACGGAGAGGGGGCACCAAAAATTTCCGCATGGAAAAGTTTATTTTTGGCTAAATTAGCGATTTTTGAGTAAAAACCAGAAAGGGGCGTAACTTCAAAACGGGGCCAGGTACAGACTTTATTTTTAGCTACAACGCGAGAGCTCATTATTCTCAGCAACTGTGCAAAATTTCAGCTCGATCGGTTGAAAAACTTGGTAGTTTATCTGCGCACAACATTTCATAAAAAAAAAGCCCGCGGGGGCATATCTCGAAAACTATGCTAGGTACACACTTCCAGGGTGAGCTGTGCTTGTTTCTAATGTAGTGCTAGCAGTGTACCAAGTTTCAGGTCAATCCGTTCAGAAATGGCGAAACCATTATTTTTTTTAAGTCTAAGTGTTGTTAAAGAAGAATTAGAAGAAAAATATTAAAGATTCTATTTGTTCAGAGAACAAATAAGAGTAGGTCTTTCCACCAGTTCAGATGACTATTTCCGCCATTTTCTCAGTGAAGTCAAGGATGGTGTGTCATGTACATGTATGTATGTCCGTCCGTCCGTATATTTTTTCGGGGGGGGGGGGGGGTATTTTTGTACTTTCGTTTTGTTTGATTTTTAAATTAACTTTTCATGTTTTTTTGTTAATTTTACATTACAACCAATTTTCGAAAGGGGGGGGGGGGTCGATTTCATACATGTAAGTTATCGCGCATACATGTAAGTACATAAATTGGGATGGGCCGGGGGCTTCAGTTTTTAGTTTTTTTCTTTGTTACTATATATAGCGACACTTTGTTATTTGTAGGTATCCTTGGTGTCTCGCGCTTTGACGTCATTTTTGAATGACTTTACGACTTAGTTTTTAGATTTCTCAGTACAGCGGTAGACTTTGCAGGGTTCAGACCTATATTGATTTTCCACTCTCTCAACGTATACAGTTAGAATACATGAACGTCACGGATGAGCAAGTTTATAATTGGAATGTGCCTGTTATAGAGATGACACGGGAATCTTTTGACAATAGTTTACAACATTTGATGACTGGCAAAACTAGTGACATAATTAGTTTATTTTGGATTATTTTAAATAGTTAAGGACGAATTTAGTGAAAACATTCAATTTTCGAAACAGGAATAACGTTGAATAGTGAAATTTGGAGGAAATTCGTCAGGAATTTGTGTGTTTTACGGGACTGCAGAAAACTTTAATTTTGAAAAACTCATAAACCAGAGGACATTTTTGTAAACGGGGACTTTTAGTGCATACATTTGGCTAGGATATTAGCTAGTTTTGACAGCATTTTGGCACTTCCGGTGCATTTGACAAACGTACAAAGAGGGGTCAAGTTACGTTTTTTGAAATTTCGAAAATTTAGGAAAAAAATTTGTATAAAAAAAATTAAGGGGACCCGGCTGGAATGTTTGACAGATTTCAGTCGGGCACATTTTTACGGAGAGGGGGCACCAAAAATTTCCGCATGGAAAAGTTTATTTTTGGCTAAATTAGCGATTTTTGAGTAAAAACCAGAAAGGGGCGTAACTTCAAAACGGGGCCAGGTACAGACTTTATTTTTAGCTACAACGCGAGAGCTCATTATTCTCAGCAACTGTGCAAAATTTCAGCTCGATCGGTTGAAAAACTTGGTAGTTTATCTGCGCACAACATTTCATAAAAAAAAAGCCCGCGGGGGCATATCTCGAAAACTATGCTAGGTACACACTTCCAGGGTGAGCTGTGCTTGTTTCTAATGTAGTGCTAGCAGTGTACCAAGTTTCAGGTCAATCCGTTCAGAAATGGCGAAACCATTATTTTTTTTAAGTCTAAGTGTTGTTAAAGAAGAATTAGAAGAAAAATATTAAAGATTCTATTTGTTCAGAGAACAAATAAGAGTAGGTCTTTCCACCAGTTCAGATGACTATTTCCGCCATTTTCTCAGTGAAGTCAAGGATGGTGTGTCATGTACATGTATGTATGTCCGTCCGTCCGTATATTTTTTCGGGGGGGGGGGGGGGTATTTTTGTACTTTCGTTTTGTTTGATTTTTAAATTAACTTTTCATGTTTTTTTGTTAATTTTACATTACAACCAATTTTCGAAAGGGGGGGGGGGGTCGATTTCATACATGTAAGTTATCGCGCATACATGTAAGTACATAAATTGGGATGGGCCGGGGGCTTCAGTTTTTAGTTTTTTTCTTTGTTACTATATATAGCGACACTTTGTTATTTGTAGGTATCCTTGGTGTCTCGCGCTTTGACGTCATTTTTGAATGACTTTACGACTTAGTTTTTAGATTTCTCAGTACAGCGGTAGACTTTGCAGGGTTCAGACCTATATTGATTTTCCACTCTCTCAACGTATACAGTTAGAATACATGAACGTCACGGATGAGCAAGTTTATAATTGGAATGTGCCTGTTATAGAGATGACACGGGAATCTTTTGACAATAGTTTACAACATTTGATGACTGGCAAAACTAGTGACATAATTAGTTTATTTTGGATTATTTTAAATAGTTAAGGACGAATTTAGTGAAAACATTCAATTTTCGAAACAGGAATAACGTTGAATAGTGAAATTTGGAGGAAATTCGTCAGGAATTTGTGTGTTTTACGGGACTGCAGAAAACTTTAATTTTGAAAAACTCATAAACCAGAGGACATTTTTGTAAACGGGGACTTTTAGTGCATACATTTGGCTAGGATATTAGCTAGTTTTGACAGCATTTTGGCACTTCCGGTGCATTTGACAAACGTACAAAGAGGGGTCAAGTTACGTTTTTTGAAATTTCGAAAATTTAGGAAAAAAATTTGTATAAAAAAAATTAAGGGGACCCGGCTGGAATGTTTGACAGATTTCAGTCGGGCACATTTTTACGGAGAGGGGGCACCAAAAATTTCCGCATGGAAAAGTTTATTTTTGGCTAAATTAGCGATTTTTGAGTAAAAACCAGAAAGGGGCGTAACTTCAAAACGGGGCCAGGTACAGACTTTATTTTTAGCTACAACGCGAGAGCTCATTATTCTCAGCAACTGTGCAAAATTTCAGCTCGATCGGTTGAAAAACTTGGTAGTTTATCTGCGCACAACATTTCATAAAAAAAAAGCCCGCGGGGGCATATCTCGAAAACTATGCTAGGTACACACTTCCAGGGTGAGCTGTGCTTGTTTCTAATGTAGTGCTAGCAGTGTACCAAGTTTCAGGTCAATCCGTTCAGAAATGGCGAAACCATTATTTTTTTTAAGTCTAAGTGTTGTTAAAGAAGAATTAGAAGAAAAATATTAAAGATTCTATTTGTTCAGAGAACAAATAAGAGTAGGTCTTTCCACCAGTTCAGATGACTATTTCCGCCATTTTCTCAGTGAAGTCAAGGATGGTGTGTCATGTACATGTATGTATGTCCGTCCGTCCGTATATTTTTTCGGGGGGGGGGGGGGGTATTTTTGTACTTTCGTTTTGTTTGATTTTTAAATTAACTTTTCATGTTTTTTTGTTAATTTTACATTACAACCAATTTTCGAAAGGGGGGGGGGGGTCGATTTCATACATGTAAGTTATCGCGCATACATGTAAGTACATAAATTGGGATGGGCCGGGGGCTTCAGTTTTTAGTTTTTTTCTTTGTTACTATATATAGCGACACTTTGTTATTTGTAGGTATCCTTGGTGTCTCGCGCTTTGACGTCATTTTTGAATGACTTTACGACTTAGTTTTTAGATTTCTCAGTACAGCGGTAGACTTTGCAGGGTTCAGACCTATATTGATTTTCCACTCTCTCAACGTATACAGTTAGAATACATGAACGTCACGGATGAGCAAGTTTATAATTGGAATGTGCCTGTTATAGAGATGACACGGGAATCTTTTGACAATAGTTTACAACATTTGATGACTGGCAAAACTAGTGACATAATTAGTTTATTTTGGATTATTTTAAATAGTTAAGGACGAATTTAGTGAAAACATTCAATTTTCGAAACAGGAATAACGTTGAATAGTGAAATTTGGAGGAAATTCGTCAGGAATTTGTGTGTTTTACGGGACTGCAGAAAACTTTAATTTTGAAAAACTCATAAACCAGAGGACATTTTTGTAAACGGGGACTTTTAGTGCATACATTTGGCTAGGATATTAGCTAGTTTTGACAGCATTTTGGCACTTCCGGTGCATTTGACAAACGTACAAAGAGGGGTCAAGTTACGTTTTTTGAAATTTCGAAAATTTAGGAAAAAAATTTGTATAAAAAAAATTAAGGGGACCCGGCTGGAATGTTTGACAGATTTCAGTCGGGCACATTTTTACGGAGAGGGGGCACCAAAAATTTCCGCATGGAAAAGTTTATTTTTGGCTAAATTAGCGATTTTTGAGTAAAAACCAGAAAGGGGCGTAACTTCAAAACGGGGCCAGGTACAGACTTTATTTTTAGCTACAACGCGAGAGCTCATTATTCTCAGCAACTGTGCAAAATTTCAGCTCGATCGGTTGAAAAACTTGGTAGTTTATCTGCGCACAACATTTCATAAAAAAAAAGCCCGCGGGGGCATATCTCGAAAACTATGCTAGGTACACACTTCCAGGGTGAGCTGTGCTTGTTTCTAATGTAGTGCTAGCAGTGTACCAAGTTTCAGGTCAATCCGTTCAGAAATGGCGAAACCATTATTTTTTTTAAGTCTAAGTGTTGTTAAAGAAGAATTAGAAGAAAAATATTAAAGATTCTATTTGTTCAGAGAACAAATAAGAGTAGGTCTTTCCACCAGTTCAGATGACTATTTCCGCCATTTTCTCAGTGAAGTCAAGGATGGTGTGTCATGTACATGTATGTATGTCCGTCCGTCCGTATATTTTTTCGGGGGGGGGGGGGGGTATTTTTGTACTTTCGTTTTGTTTGATTTTTAAATTAACTTTTCATGTTTTTTTGTTAATTTTACATTACAACCAATTTTCGAAAGGGGGGGGGGGGTCGATTTCATACATGTAAGTTATCGCGCATACATGTAAGTACATAAATTGGGATGGGCCGGGGGCTTCAGTTTTTAGTTTTTTTCTTTGTTACTATATATAGCGACACTTTGTTATTTGTAGGTATCCTTGGTGTCTCGCGCTTTGACGTCATTTTTGAATGACTTTACGACTTAGTTTTTAGATTTCTCAGTACAGCGGTAGACTTTGCAGGGTTCAGACCTATATTGATTTTCCACTCTCTCAACGTATACAGTTAGAATACATGAACGTCACGGATGAGCAAGTTTATAATTGGAATGTGCCTGTTATAGAGATGACACGGGAATCTTTTGACAATAGTTTACAACATTTGATGACTGGCAAAACTAGTGACATAATTAGTTTATTTTGGATTATTTTAAATAGTTAAGGACGAATTTAGTGAAAACATTCAATTTTCGAAACAGGAATAACGTTGAATAGTGAAATTTGGAGGAAATTCGTCAGGAATTTGTGTGTTTTACGGGACTGCAGAAAACTTTAATTTTGAAAAACTCATAAACCAGAGGACATTTTTGTAAACGGGGACTTTTAGTGCATACATTTGGCTAGGATATTAGCTAGTTTTGACAGCATTTTGGCACTTCCGGTGCATTTGACAAACGTACAAAGAGGGGTCAAGTTACGTTTTTTGAAATTTCGAAAATTTAGGAAAAAAATTTGTATAAAAAAAATTAAGGGGACCCGGCTGGAATGTTTGACAGATTTCAGTCGGGCACATTTTTACGGAGAGGGGGCACCAAAAATTTCCGCATGGAAAAGTTTATTTTTGGCTAAATTAGCGATTTTTGAGTAAAAACCAGAAAGGGGCGTAACTTCAAAACGGGGCCAGGTACAGACTTTATTTTTAGCTACAACGCGAGAGCTCATTATTCTCAGCAACTGTGCAAAATTTCAGCTCGATCGGTTGAAAAACTTGGTAGTTTATCTGCGCACAACATTTCATAAAAAAAAAGCCCGCGGGGGCATATCTCGAAAACTATGCTAGGTACACACTTCCAGGGTGAGCTGTGCTTGTTTCTAATGTAGTGCTAGCAGTGTACCAAGTTTCAGGTCAATCCGTTCAGAAATGGCGAAACCATTATTTTTTTTAAGTCTAAGTGTTGTTAAAGAAGAATTAGAAGAAAAATATTAAAATGCCATTTGTTCAGAGAACAAATGAGAGGTCTTTCCCTGTCTCTTGTCTCTCTGTCGCTTTAGCATGTTAGCATTATGGTGTCCAATACAAGAACTTCAGACAAATGAGTCATTTCGTTTTCGATATGAGGTTACCAATAGTTATCAAATAGGTTCCAGAATAAAGATCAAGGGGCCTAGTGTCAGAAAAAGGATGGTTGCTAAGGACATTTTGTTGGTTGCTATGGACAGAAGGTCACTTACGGTTATAAAAACTTTCTTCTAAACTCAGAAGGTAATGTTGGTTAAGAATACATATGGTTGCTATGGACTTTTCATTAATGTTACCTTGTTGCTAGGGAATGACCTTGACCCATGACCTTTGACCTTGAACTTAAATTGTAGTTCTTTGCATACTGATTCATTTAAGTATACATGTTTACTATACTATCTGTTATGGTTTTGAAGTTATGGGCAAAAAACGTCTTTCGCGAAATTCTGTTTCGGCCGCCATTTCAAAACCGCTCAATCGAATTATGCACTGTTTGGACTCAAATTCTAGGTCTTTTCAAGACGATCATTTTTTGTTCATATATTGTCTATACTATCTCTAACGGTTTACGAGTTAGAAGTAAAAAACCGTTTGACGGCCGCCATTTTGGCAATGGTAAACGCAAAAAAAATTTTGACCACAGATTCGTAATCAGGACCCTCAAATCTACCTGGAAACCAAATTTCATTAAAATCAGACAACATTGACATTTTGCGCCAACTTTGCGCCATACGCGCGCAACCAGGAAGTAAAATAAAAAAAAAATTTTGGTGATGACACATCGGCAGGAGTCATAGATCAGTTTCCACAGTTTAGATTTTTTATATCTGTTACTATTTAGGAGGAGATCTGCGAACAAGGGTAAACAGCGTTTTGCGCCATTGCGCCGTAACGGAACATATTTTTTTGTCACTGCCTAAGCCAAGTCTATTCCTGGCAGTGCTGAATAGATGTGCCAAGTTTCATAAAGTTTGGTCAAGTCGTTTTTTCACAGCGGACGGAAGAAAAAGAATAATAATAATAATAATAATAATCATAAGAAATACAATAAGGTCTTCCCTTTGAGGGAAAGACCTTAATTAAAGATTCTATTTGTTCAGAGAACAAATAAGAGTAGGTCTTTCCACCAGTTCAGATGACTATTTCCGCCATTTTCTCAGTGAAGTCAAGGATGGTGTGTCATGTACATGTATGTATGTCCGTCCGTCCGTATATTTTTTCGGGGGGGGGGGGTATTTTTGTACTTTCGTTTTGTTTGATTTTTAAATTAACTTTTCATGTTTTTTTGTTAATTTTACATTACAACCAATTTTCGAAAGGGGGGGGGGGGTCGATTTCATACATGTAAGTTATCGCGCATACATGTAAGTACATAAATTGGGATGGGCCGGGGGCTTCAGTTTTTAGTTTTTTTCTTTGTTACTATATATAGCGACACTTTGTTATTTGTAGGTATCCTTGGTGTCTCGCGCTTTGACGTCATTTTTGAATGACTTTACGACTTAGTTTTTAGATTTCTCAGTACAGCGGTAGACTTTGCAGGGTTCAGACCTATATTGATTTTCCACTCTCTCAACGTATACAGTTAGAATACATGAACGTCACGGATGAGCAAGTTTATAATTGGAATGTGCCTGTTATAGAGATGACACGGGAATCTTTTGACAATAGTTTACAACATTTGATGACTGGCAAAACTAGTGACATAATTAGTTTATTTTGGATTATTTTAAATAGTTAAGGACGAATTTAGTGAAAACATTCAATTTTCGAAACAGGAATAACGTTGAATAGTGAAATTTGGAGGAAATTCGTCAGGAATTTGTGTGTTTTACGGGACTGCAGAAAACTTTAATTTTGAAAAACTCATAAACCAGAGGACATTTTTGTAAACGGGGACTTTTAGTGCATACATTTGGCTAGGATATTAGCTAGTTTTGACAGCATTTTGGCACTTCCGGTGCATTTGACAAACGTACAAAGAGGGGTCAAGTTACGTTTTTTGAAATTTCGAAAATTTAGGAAAAAAATTTGTATAAAAAAAATTAAGGGGACCCGGCTGGAATGTTTGACAGATTTCAGTCGGGCACATTTTTACGGAGAGGGGGCACCAAAAATTTCCGCATGGAAAAGTTTATTTTTGGCTAAATTAGCGATTTTTGAGTAAAAACCAGAAAGGGGCGTAACTTCAAAACGGGGCCAGGTACAGACTTTATTTTTAGCTACAACGCGAGAGCTCATTATTCTCAGCAACTGTGCAAAATTTCAGCTCGATCGGTTGAAAAACTTGGTAGTTTATCTGCGCACAACATTTCATAAAAAAAAAGCCCGCGGGGGCATATCTCGAAAACTATGCTAGGTACACACTTCCAGGGTGAGCTGTGCTTGTTTCTAATGTAGTGCTAGCAGTGTACCAAGTTTCAGGTCAATCCGTTCAGAAATGGCGAAACCATTATTTTTTTTAAGTCTAAGTGTTGTTAAAGAAGAATTAGAAGAAAAATATTAA
Organism: Arcuatula senhousia; assembly: GCA_963971305.1. Lineage (NCBI taxonomy): Eukaryota > Metazoa > Mollusca > Bivalvia > Mytilida > Mytilidae > Arcuatula > Arcuatula senhousia. The sequence goes on along the minus strand of OZ020317.1, from coordinate 2,362,374 downwards.
AGATTCTATTTGTTCAGAGAACAAATAAGAGTAGGTCTTTCCACCAGTTCAGATGACTATTTCCGCCATTTTCTCAGTGAAGTCAAGGATGGTGTGTCATGTACATGTATGTATGTCCGTCCGTCCGTATATTTTTTCGGGGGGGGGGGGGGTATTTTTGTACTTTCGTTTTGTTTGATTTTTAAATTAACTTTTCATGTTTTTTTGTTAATTTTACATTACAACCAATTTTCGAAAGGGGGGGGGGGGTCGATTTCATACATGTAAGTTATCGCGCATACATGTAAGTACATAAATTGGGATGGGCCGGGGGCTTCAGTTTTTAGTTTTTTTCTTTGTTACTATATATAGCGACACTTTGTTATTTGTAGGTATCCTTGGTGTCTCGCGCTTTGACGTCATTTTTGAATGACTTTACGACTTAGTTTTTAGATTTCTCAGTACAGCGGTAGACTTTGCAGGGTTCAGACCTATATTGATTTTCCACTCTCTCAACGTATACAGTTAGAATACATGAACGTCACGGATGAGCAAGTTTATAATTGGAATGTGCCTGTTATAGAGATGACACGGGAATCTTTTGACAATAGTTTACAACATTTGATGACTGGCAAAACTAGTGACATAATTAGTTTATTTTGGATTATTTTAAATAGTTAAGGACGAATTTAGTGAAAACATTCAATTTTCGAAACAGGAATAACGTTGAATAGTGAAATTTGGAGGAAATTCGTCAGGAATTTGTGTGTTTTACGGGACTGCAGAAAACTTTAATTTTGAAAAACTCATAAACCAGAGGACATTTTTGTAAACGGGGACTTTTAGTGCATACATTTGGCTAGGATATTAGCTAGTTTTGACAGCATTTTGGCACTTCCGGTGCATTTGACAAACGTACAAAGAGGGGTCAAGTTACGTTTTTTGAAATTTCGAAAATTTAGGAAAAAAATTTGTATAAAAAAAATTAAGGGGACCCGGCTGGAATGTTTGACAGATTTCAGTCGGGCACATTTTTACGGAGAGGGGGCACCAAAAATTTCCGCATGGAAAAGTTTATTTTTGGCTAAATTAGCGATTTTTGAGTAAAAACCAGAAAGGGGCGTAACTTCAAAACGGGGCCAGGTACAGACTTTATTTTTAGCTACAACGCGAGAGCTCATTATTCTCAGCAACTGTGCAAAATTTCAGCTCGATCGGTTGAAAAACTTGGTAGTTTATCTGCGCACAACATTTCATAAAAAAAAAGCCCGCGGGGGCATATCTCGAAAACTATGCTAGGTACACACTTCCAGGGTGAGCTGTGCTTGTTTCTAATGTAGTGCTAGCAGTGTACCAAGTTTCAGGTCAATCCGTTCAGAAATGGCGAAACCATTATTTTTTTTAAGTCTAAGTGTTGTTAAAGAAGAATTAGAAGAAAAATATTAAAATGCCATTTGTTCAGAGAACAAATGAGAGGTCTTTCCCTGTCTCTTGTCTCTCTGTCGCTTTAGCATGTTAGCATTATGGTGTCCAATACAAGAACTTCAGACAAATGAGTCATTTCGTTTTCGATATGAGGTTACCAATAGTTATCAAATAGGTTCCAGAATAAAGATCAAGGGGCCTAGTGTCAGAAAAAGGATGGTTGCTAAGGACATTTTGTTGGTTGCTATGGACAGAAGGTCACTTACGGTTATAAAAACTTTCTTCTAAACTCAGAAGGTAATGTTGGTTAAGAATACATATGGTTGCTATGGACTTTTCATTAATGTTACCTTGTTGCTAGGGAATGACCTTGACCCATGACCTTTGACCTTGAACTTAAATTGTAGTTCTTTGCATACTGATTCATTTAAGTATACATGTTTACTATACTATCTGTTATGGTTTTGAAGTTATGGGCAAAAAACGTCTTTCGCGAAATTCTGTTTCGGCCGCCATTTCAAAACCGCTCAATCGAATTATGCACTGTTTGGACTCAAATTCTAGGTCTTTTCAAGACGATCATTTTTTGTTCATATATTGTCTATACTATCTCTAACGGTTTACGAGTTAGAAGTAAAAAACCGTTTGACGGCCGCCATTTTGGCAATGGTAAACGCAAAAAAAATTTTGACCACAGATTCGTAATCAGGACCCTCAAATCTACCTGGAAACCAAATTTCATTAAAATCAGACAACATTGACATTTTGCGCCAACTTTGCGCCATACGCGCGCAACCAGGAAGTAAAATAAAAAAAAAATTTTGGTGATGACACATCGGCAGGAGTCATAGATCAGTTTCCACAGTTTAGATTTTTTATATCTGTTACTATTTAGGAGGAGATCTGCGAACAAGGGTAAACAGCGTTTTGCGCCATTGCGCCGTAACGGAACATATTTTTTTGTCACTGCCTAAGCCAAGTCTATTCCTGGCAGTGCTGAATAGATGTGCCAAGTTTCATAAAGTTTGGTCAAGTCGTTTTTTCACAGCGGACGGAAGAAAAAGAATAATAATAATAATAATAATAATCATAAGAAATACAATAAGGTCTTCCCTTTGAGGGAAAGACCTTAATTAAAGATTCTATTTGTTCAGAGAACAAATAAGAGTAGGTCTTTCCACCAGTTCAGATGACTATTTCCGCCATTTTCTCAGTGAAGTCAAGGATGGTGTGTCATGTACATGTATGTATGTCCGTCCGTCCGTATATTTTTTCGGGGGGGGGGGGTATTTTTGTACTTTCGTTTTGTTTGATTTTTAAATTAACTTTTCATGTTTTTTTGTTAATTTTACATTACAACCAATTTTCGAAAGGGGGGGGGGGGTCGATTTCATACATGTAAGTTATCGCGCATACATGTAAGTACATAAATTGGGATGGGCCGGGGGCTTCAGTTTTTAGTTTTTTTCTTTGTTACTATATATAGCGACACTTTGTTATTTGTAGGTATCCTTGGTGTCTCGCGCTTTGACGTCATTTTTGAATGACTTTACGACTTAGTTTTTAGATTTCTCAGTACAGCGGTAGACTTTGCAGGGTTCAGACCTATATTGATTTTCCACTCTCTCAACGTATACAGTTAGAATACATGAACGTCACGGATGAGCAAGTTTATAATTGGAATGTGCCTGTTATAGAGATGACACGGGAATCTTTTGACAATAGTTTACAACATTTGATGACTGGCAAAACTAGTGACATAATTAGTTTATTTTGGATTATTTTAAATAGTTAAGGACGAATTTAGTGAAAACATTCAATTTTCGAAACAGGAATAACGTTGAATAGTGAAATTTGGAGGAAATTCGTCAGGAATTTGTGTGTTTTACGGGACTGCAGAAAACTTTAATTTTGAAAAACTCATAAACCAGAGGACATTTTTGTAAACGGGGACTTTTAGTGCATACATTTGGCTAGGATATTAGCTAGTTTTGACAGCATTTTGGCACTTCCGGTGCATTTGACAAACGTACAAAGAGGGGTCAAGTTACGTTTTTTGAAATTTCGAAAATTTAGGAAAAAAATTTGTATAAAAAAAATTAAGGGGACCCGGCTGGAATGTTTGACAGATTTCAGTCGGGCACATTTTTACGGAGAGGGGGCACCAAAAATTTCCGCATGGAAAAGTTTATTTTTGGCTAAATTAGCGATTTTTGAGTAAAAACCAGAAAGGGGCGTAACTTCAAAACGGGGCCAGGTACAGACTTTATTTTTAGCTACAACGCGAGAGCTCATTATTCTCAGCAACTGTGCAAAATTTCAGCTCGATCGGTTGAAAAACTTGGTAGTTTATCTGCGCACAACATTTCATAAAAAAAAAGCCCGCGGGGGCATATCTCGAAAACTATGCTAGGTACACACTTCCAGGGTGAGCTGTGCTTGTTTCTAATGTAGTGCTAGCAGTGTACCAAGTTTCAGGTCAATCCGTTCAGAAATGGCGAAACCATTATTTTTTTTAAGTCTAAGTGTTGTTAAAGAAGAATTAGAAGAAAAATATTAAAGATTCTATTTGTTCAGAGAACAAATAAGAGTAGGTCTTTCCACCAGTTCAGATGACTATTTCCGCCATTTTCTCAGTGAAGTCAAGGATGGTGTGTCATGTACATGTATGTATGTCCGTCCGTCCGTATATTTTTTCGGGGGGGGGGGGGGGTATTTTTGTACTTTCGTTTTGTTTGATTTTTAAATTAACTTTTCATGTTTTTTTGTTAATTTTACATTACAACCAATTTTCGAAAGGGGGGGGGGGGTCGATTTCATACATGTAAGTTATCGCGCATACATGTAAGTACATAAATTGGGATGGGCCGGGGGCTTCAGTTTTTAGTTTTTTTCTTTGTTACTATATATAGCGACACTTTGTTATTTGTAGGTATCCTTGGTGTCTCGCGCTTTGACGTCATTTTTGAATGACTTTACGACTTAGTTTTTAGATTTCTCAGTACAGCGGTAGACTTTGCAGGGTTCAGACCTATATTGATTTTCCACTCTCTCAACGTATACAGTTAGAATACATGAACGTCACGGATGAGCAAGTTTATAATTGGAATGTGCCTGTTATAGAGATGACACGGGAATCTTTTGACAATAGTTTACAACATTTGATGACTGGCAAAACTAGTGACATAATTAGTTTATTTTGGATTATTTTAAATAGTTAAGGACGAATTTAGTGAAAACATTCAATTTTCGAAACAGGAATAACGTTGAATAGTGAAATTTGGAGGAAATTCGTCAGGAATTTGTGTGTTTTACGGGACTGCAGAAAACTTTAATTTTGAAAAACTCATAAACCAGAGGACATTTTTGTAAACGGGGACTTTTAGTGCATACATTTGGCTAGGATATTAGCTAGTTTTGACAGCATTTTGGCACTTCCGGTGCATTTGACAAACGTACAAAGAGGGGTCAAGTTACGTTTTTTGAAATTTCGAAAATTTAGGAAAAAAATTTGTATAAAAAAAATTAAGGGGACCCGGCTGGAATGTTTGACAGATTTCAGTCGGGCACATTTTTACGGAGAGGGGGCACCAAAAATTTCCGCATGGAAAAGTTTATTTTTGGCTAAATTAGCGATTTTTGAGTAAAAACCAGAAAGGGGCGTAACTTCAAAACGGGGCCAGGTACAGACTTTATTTTTAGCTACAACGCGAGAGCTCATTATTCTCAGCAACTGTGCAAAATTTCAGCTCGATCGGTTGAAAAACTTGGTAGTTTATCTGCGCACAACATTTCATAAAAAAAAAGCCCGCGGGGGCATATCTCGAAAACTATGCTAGGTACACACTTCCAGGGTGAGCTGTGCTTGTTTCTAATGTAGTGCTAGCAGTGTACCAAGTTTCAGGTCAATCCGTTCAGAAATGGCGAAACCATTATTTTTTTTAAGTCTAAGTGTTGTTAAAGAAGAATTAGAAGAAAAATATTAAAGATTCTATTTGTTCAGAGAACAAATAAGAGTAGGTCTTTCCACCAGTTCAGATGACTATTTCCGCCATTTTCTCAGTGAAGTCAAGGATGGTGTGTCATGTACATGTATGTATGTCCGTCCGTCCGTATATTTTTTCGGGGGGGGGGGGGGTATTTTTGTACTTTCGTTTTGTTTGATTTTTAAATTAACTTTTCATGTTTTTTTGTTAATTTTACATTACAACCAATTTTCGAAAGGGGGGGGGGGGTCGATTTCATACATGTAAGTTATCGCGCATACATGTAAGTACATAAATTGGGATGGGCCGGGGGCTTCAGTTTTTAGTTTTTTTCTTTGTTACTATATATAGCGACACTTTGTTATTTGTAGGTATCCTTGGTGTCTCGCGCTTTGACGTCATTTTTGAATGACTTTACGACTTAGTTTTTAGATTTCTCAGTACAGCGGTAGACTTTGCAGGGTTCAGACCTATATTGATTTTCCACTCTCTCAACGTATACAGTTAGAATACATGAACGTCACGGATGAGCAAGTTTATAATTGGAATGTGCCTGTTATAGAGATGACACGGGAATCTTTTGACAATAGTTTACAACATTTGATGACTGGCAAAACTAGTGACATAATTAGTTTATTTTGGATTATTTTAAATAGTTAAGGACGAATTTAGTGAAAACATTCAATTTTCGAAACAGGAATAACGTTGAATAGTGAAATTTGGAGGAAATTCGTCAGGAATTTGTGTGTTTTACGGGACTGCAGAAAACTTTAATTTTGAAAAACTCATAAACCAGAGGACATTTTTGTAAACGGGGACTTTTAGTGCATACATTTGGCTAGGATATTAGCTAGTTTTGACAGCATTTTGGCACTTCCGGTGCATTTGACAAACGTACAAAGAGGGGTCAAGTTACGTTTTTTGAAATTTCGAAAATTTAGGAAAAAAATTTGTATAAAAAAAATTAAGGGGACCCGGCTGGAATGTTTGACAGATTTCAGTCGGGCACATTTTTACGGAGAGGGGGCACCAAAAATTTCCGCATGGAAAAGTTTATTTTTGGCTAAATTAGCGATTTTTGAGTAAAAACCAGAAAGGGGCGTAACTTCAAAACGGGGCCAGGTACAGACTTTATTTTTAGCTACAACGCGAGAGCTCATTATTCTCAGCAACTGTGCAAAATTTCAGCTCGATCGGTTGAAAAACTTGGTAGTTTATCTGCGCACAACATTTCATAAAAAAAAAGCCCGCGGGGGCATATCTCGAAAACTATGCTAGGTACACACTTCCAGGGTGAGCTGTGCTTGTTTCTAATGTAGTGCTAGCAGTGTACCAAGTTTCAGGTCAATCCGTTCAGAAATGGCGAAACCATTATTTTTTTTAAGTCTAAGTGTTGTTAAAGAAGAATTAGAAGAAAAATATTAAAGATTCTATTTGTTCAGAGAACAAATAAGAGTAGGTCTTTCCACCAGTTCAGATGACTATTTCCGCCATTTTCTCAGTGAAGTCAAGGATGGTGTGTCATGTACATGTATGTATGTCCGTCCGTCCGTATATTTTTTCGGGGGGGGGGGGGGTATTTTTGTACTTTCGTTTTGTTTGATTTTTAAATTAACTTTTCATGTTTTTTTGTTAATTTTACATTACAACCAATTTTCGAAAGGGGGGGGGGGGGTCGATTTCATACATGTAAGTTATCGCGCATACATGTAAGTACATAAATTGGGATGGGCCGGGGGCTTCAGTTTTTAGTTTTTTTCTTTGTTACTATATATAGCGACACTTTGTTATTTGTAGGTATCCTTGGTGTCTCGCGCTTTGACGTCATTTTTGAATGACTTTACGACTTAGTTTTTAGATTTCTCAGTACAGCGGTAGACTTTGCAGGGTTCAGACCTATATTGATTTTCCACTCTCTCAACGTATACAGTTAGAATACATGAACGTCACGGATGAGCAAGTTTATAATTGGAATGTGCCTGTTATAGAGATGACACGGGAATCTTTTGACAATAGTTTACAACATTTGATGACTGGCAAAACTAGTGACATAATTAGTTTATTTTGGATTATTTTAAATAGTTAAGGACGAATTTAGTGAAAACATTCAATTTTCGAAACAGGAATAACGTTGAATAGTGAAATTTGGAGGAAATTCGTCAGGAATTTGTGTGTTTTACGGGACTGCAGAAAACTTTAATTTTGAAAAACTCATAAACCAGAGGACATTTTTGTAAACGGGGACTTTTAGTGCATACATTTGGCTAGGATATTAGCTAGTTTTGACAGCATTTTGGCACTTCCGGTGCATTTGACAAACGTACAAAGAGGGGTCAAGTTACGTTTTTTGAAATTTCGAAAATTTAGGAAAAAAATTTGTATAAAAAAAATTAAGGGGACCCGGCTGGAATGTTTGACAGATTTCAGTCGGGCACATTTTTACGGAGAGGGGGCACCAAAAATTTCCGCATGGAAAAGTTTATTTTTGGCTAAATTAGCGATTTTTGAGTAAAAACCAGAAAGGGGCGTAACTTCAAAACGGGGCCAGGTACAGACTTTATTTTTAGCTACAACGCGAGAGCTCATTATTCTCAGCAACTGTGCAAAATTTCAGCTCGATCGGTTGAAAAACTTGGTAGTTTATCTGCGCACAACATTTCATAAAAAAAAAGCCCGCGGGGGCATATCTCGAAAACTATGCTAGGTACACACTTCCAGGGTGAGCTGTGCTTGTTTCTAATGTAGTGCTAGCAGTGTACCAAGTTTCAGGTCAATCCGTTCAGAAATGGCGAAACCATTATTTTTTTTAAGTCTAAGTGTTGTTAAAGAAGAATTAGAAGAAAAATATTAAAAAGTCATTTGTTCAGAGAACAAATGTGAGGTCTTTCCCTGTCTTATGTTTTTCATATGGTATTTTATACAAGTACTAAAGACATTTGAGTCACTTTGTTTAAGACAAGATGTTGCCAATTATTTTGATATAGGCTCCAGAATGAAGATCAGGGGGCCTAGAGTCAGAAAAAGTATGGTTGCTAAGGACTTTTATGTTGGTTGCTATGGATTAAATGTCACTTCCGGTTGAAAAAAAACTTACATCTAAACTCAGAAAGTAGTCTGGTTTAAGAATATGTATGGTTGCTATGGACTTTTCATTAAGGTTACCTTGTTGCTAGGGAATGACCTTGACCTATGACCTTTGACCTTGGACTCAAATTGTAGCTCTTTGCATTCTGATTCATTTAAGTATACATGTTTACTATACTATCTGTTATGGTTTTCAAGTTATTGGCTAAAAACCTGTCTCGCGAAACTTGTTTTGGCCGCCATTTTGGAACCATTCAACCGAATCATGTACTGTTTGAGTTCAAATTGTGGGTAATTTAATCTTCTTTCAAATGAACCCTATGTTTCATTCACCATCTTTTACGGTTAAAAATTTATAAACAAAAAATCATTTTTAAAATACGAATCAAGGGCGATAACTCAAAAACGACAAGTGTTACGCTTTCGCCTCAGAAACACTTTTTGTAGATTTCGACATGGCGAACATTTTTTCCATGTATTGTCCGCTTCAATTTTGTACGGTTCAAGTGTTATTTCATAAAAACTGTTTACGGTGTCGGCCATTTTGAAAATGGCTGCCTGTAACCATTCGATTTTGGTCTTAAATTGAAGGACATATAATAACGGTCACAAAAAACCCATATGTTTACTATATTATCTCTGACGGTTTAAAAGTTATAAGCCAAAAACATATAAGCCGAAACGCGTTAAGGGCCATAACTCGAAAACAGTTTGTCGTACAGTGTTCGACCCTTTATATCAAATAAAGGCCTAAATGAGACGAGTATTTTCCCCATTACATGTCTGCTTCAATTTTGTATGGTTTTTGAGCTATACTGCAAACAAGGTGTATCATGACCTCTGACCTTGAGATTTGACCTTTGACCTTGACATTTTTAGATGTAACATATGTCACTTAGGATGATTGGTGAAGGTCCCAAGTCTCTAGGACTAACCGTTTTGAAGAAAAAAATTTTGACGTGTCGCGACAGGTTTCGACTCAAAAACGCGTAACAAGGAAGTTGATCAAAATTTTTTTTTTTCGTGATGACATGTTCCCATGAGTCCAGCAACATTTCCCACACTTTAAATTTTTGATATCGGTTACGGTTTAGGAGGAGATCTGTGCACAAGGGTTTTCGGTCTGGGGCAGATAACTCCGTTACTAGAAATAGATCGGTTTCGCAGGGTTACTCAAGTCATGCCCTCATAGTGTCGGTTAATGGTATGAAGTTTCATAATGTTACGTTAAGTATTTCTTCTTTTTTTTTGGTGGCGGAAAAAAAAAAATAATAATAATAATAATCATAAGAAATACAGTAAGGTCTTTCCTTCTGTGGAAGGGAAAGACCTTAATAATTAGAGTTACCCCACTTCTAGAGTCTGAGTTGACTTCCATTGTTTACAAACAAATTTTTAACAAATTTGCATATGAAAAGACTTTTCTTTAAATTGCCGTCCACCTATACATGCGTCTCACTGAAGTTGATTTTTTTTATATCACCGGTTTTATAATTAAATTCTTACGTATTTATTGTTATACTGATTGTATAATTTGAGGTAGCAATACTTTTATTATTATTAAATTTACAATTGTTCTCTTTTTATTAAGATACATGTAAAAGTTAATCACATTAACGTCCCTAAATTTGAATCAGCATAGTATCATGGGTATTGCATATTCATCATTTGTTACCATGGATATTGCATATTATCTATTATCATTGCATATTATTTGTGTTGTATTTTTTGTGTTTTGTTCTTCTTTCTTTTATTGTCTTGTTCTTTTTTTTTCTAGGGCAACATACTTCTTCTTTCCTTTTATTTCATGAATTGTGCCTAAATAATATAAACCACATTCGACTTTATTTATCTACTGTAGTTTTGGCTCAGTGCATTCATGATACTTAAACAACCCTATACAGTGCATTCATGATACTTAAACAACCCTTGTATCATGTGTATAGTTTATGTAAAACAAACATACAAAATATTCTGTCACACAACCTTGTAAACATGAATTGTTTAAAATATTAACTTCCTGTCCTATTTTTGTTATACTTTTAAATATAATTTTACCTATCTATATTATTCTATAAAGCAACTTTAATATAATTACTCCCATTCTCACCCAAGAGCCACTTGCCATGATAAGACATGAATACACTCTGTCAAATCAACCTGACATTCTTTTTATTCTCACTTTCATGTATATGTTTCTTATTTTTTGTGTGGTGTGGTGACCCCTTTTGTATATGTACAAATGCACTTGTAAAATTCTCCTTCTGCTGCTCTGTGTTCTCTCCTATCAGTTTACCCCCCGATGGGAGCTGATGTAGAGCTGTACAGAGCAGCTATAGGAGCATTTTACTTTAAAGTGAGGAGGATAGCAATTGGGTATGTTTTTAATTTTGAATATGAGTCATTTACTGGTCTATTTACCACTAACCTGACATGTTCGTTCCTTTTTGCCGCTCTTGTCTTTTTGCAAAGCCTAAATCCCAATGTTAATGTGTTTTTCACTCTGTTCGTCATTTTTTCGCTTCTCCAAATCGGAAACGTTGAATTAAATCCTGGTCCAGAAAGCACAAACTCGTCATCTGACACACACACATTATCAATTTGTAATTTGAATATTCGAAGTGTCAGAAACAAAATAAACTTTATAGAAAACTTTCTCAGCGATTTTCACATCCTAGCGCTTACTGAAACACATCTCGATGAACAAGTTAAAGATGAAGATATAAATGTAGAAACTTTTTCAAACAACATTTTACGCAAAGATCGCACAAATCACGGAGGTGGTCTTTTAATATATTCCAAAGACGAATTGTGTCTCACACGGCTACCCCAATTAGAAAACATCCATGACGAAACTATATGGGCTAAAGTACAAGGTAAAGGTCAAACGCTTTTATTGTGTGTTACTTATAGACCACCGTTGACAACTGTCGATTACTGGACTCGATTAGGTTATTCAATTGAATTAGCCCAAGCTATGAATGAAAAAATCGTGATTGTCGGAGATTTGAATTCGGATCTTTTACGTCGCACCAATAACAAACTTGATGATTTAATGACTGTGTATAATTTACATAATGTCATAGAAAAACCAACACGCGTAAATGGGAATGCAAACTCCCTTCTTGATCCAATCGTCTTAAGTGATAACTTGAGGTCTATCTACTCTGACGTAATTGATACACCAACAAATATCAGTGACCATAAAGCTGCATTTTCGAATATTGAGTGCCCACGAGTAATCAAAAGCACGTATATCAGAGAAATTTGGCAATATGACAAATTAGATCAAGAAAAATTTATTAGAAGTTTAGATGAAACCAATTGGAATGAACTGATTGGTACATCTGACGATGTAGATGAGATGTGCAATAAATTTACAGACAAGTTCTTAGAAATTGCAAGAACTTGTATACCAACTAAAGATATTCGAGTGCGCGAAAAAGATAAACCGTGGTTTACAAGCGAACTTCGAAAGCAAATTCGACACCGAGATCGACTTAGACAGAAAGCTTTAAAAAATAATACTATGATTAACTCGTCTAATTATAAGAAACAGCGTAATAAATAATATGTTGAAAAAAGCTAAAGAAAACTTTGAAAAAAGTATCGATAATTTCTTCTTGGACAATGCAACAAACCCGAAAGACTTTTGGAAAATAATGAAACTGCTTCTCAAAACAAATAAAACCTTAAATAACATTCCCCCCTTAGATAATGTAATAGATCTAGAAAACCTAGGAGATGTTGTGTACGATGATAATGAAAAATGCGAATTACTCAACTCATATTTTTGTAAAATATCAACAATTGAAAACGATAACACCAATTTACCCAACTTTGAGAGTAAAACAAATGCCATCTTTAGCAATATACAGATAACAGAAAGAGAGATAATAGATATTATAGAAATACTAGACCCAAAGAAGGCATCTGGTCCAGATAAAATAAGTCATCGAATGCTTAAAATTTGTCCTAAGAAGCTTGCTAAACCTCTTTCTATTATTTTTAATAAATCTCTACAAACATGCAAATATCCATCATTATGGAAAACTGCTAATGTCACAGCCATATTCAAAAAGGGTGATTCTAGCTTGCCGTCGAACTATCGCCCAATTTCTCTTATAAGCTGTGTTGGTAAAGTAATGGAAAGAGTAGTTTACAAGCATGTATATAACCACCTTAAAACAAACGAACTTATCTATCAGTTCCAATCAGGATTCCTTCCCAAACACTCTACAGTACACCAACTTCTAGAATTGTACAACTCTATACTAAATTCTCTTGAAAACAAAGAATTTGGTTGTTTTGTCTTCTGCGACTTCTCGAAAGCATTCGACAAAGTATGGCACCAAGGCCTAATGCATAAAATGAAAGCTTACGGAATACGGGGAAATGTGTTACAATGGTTTAAAAGCTATCTATCAGAGAGAAACCAAAGAGTTGTACACAAACAATTTTCTTCCCAAACAAAAAACATAAATGCAGGCGTACCTCAAGGATCGGTACTAGGACCTTTGATGTTTCTTATTTATATCAATGATATTGGTGATAATCTCCTATCATTAACACGACTATTTGCTGATGATACATCATTAGGGTATTCTAGTTCAGATAAACAAGAGATAGAAACACTTGTAAATCATGATCTTCATCAATTGAAATTATGGTCAGAAAAATGGTTGATGTATTTTAATCCCGACAAGACTGAAATTATGATTTTCTCTAACTTGTTAATCCCAGACGATTTCAGATTTGTTTTTGATAATACCCATATTCCTACTACTCCCTGCCACAAACATTTAGGCATAACCTTTTCTCAAGATGCAAAATGGAACGAACACATTAATAATTTAGTAAAGAGCGTAAACAGACAGTTAGGTGTCCTCAGGAAACTAAAATATATTATGAACAGACAAAACCTTGCTAAAATGTATCTCGTATACATCCGACCATTACTTGAATATGCTTGTGAAGTTTGGGATAATTGCAATACAACGAATTCTAACAAGCTTGAAAAACTACAACTTGAAGCTGCAAGGATAGTAACGGGGCTCCCAATTTTCACAAAAACCGAAGAATTGTATTCAGAAACGGGATGGGATCTCTTAGAAAAGCGCCGCCATCTTAGAAAATTACAATTATTTTATAATATCAATAATAATGATGCCCCTTCATATTTAAAGGATTTAGTACCACCCCCTATAGAAAGCTTAACAAATTATCCACTGCGAAATGGGTCAGATTTAATTGTACCATTCTGTAGACTAACTCTAACAAACGATTCTTTTTTCCCTTCAACAATCAGGGAATGGAACAAGCTTCCACTATCTACTAGAAATTCAGAAAATATTGCAAGTTTCAAAAAAGCTATAAGAGGTAACAACATATACACTAATCCTCCAAAACATTATGAATACGGCCCAAGAAAACTGAATATCATTTTAACTCAAATTCGTTGTAGGGCATCTTTCCTAAATAGAGACCTTCACAGAGTCAACATTATAGACGAACCTTGTTGTTCCTGTGGAACTCTTGTTGAGGACGCTAATCATTTTTTCTTCCAATGTACAAAATATGGACAAATAAGAAATGACCTCCTATCAAATATTTCAAACATACTTCAAGTGCAACCGACTTTAAGCCTCTTAACGCAAGGTAGTGCCGATCTTTCATATGAAGAAAACTGCCAAATATTTAAACTTGTTTTTAAATATATCCAGTTGTCAAAAAGATTCCTCGTGTAAACTGTAATATATGAGAGGGTCATCATACCACAAACACCACACACAGCCACCACCATTTTTAAAAAATAATTCCAACTTACAAATTATTTAATGCATGCTCTTCAGGTATTTATCTTGATATTTTTTTAAAGGAGAAGACTTCATAAGTTAGATGTATATGTATTGATTATTATATTTATACTAAATGTAACTTGTTATATTGTTACCAACTTGTGTCTGATCCTTGTTTGCAGTTTAGAGCAAATAAAATAATTCTAAATCTAAATCTAAATCTAGATGTACACATGGGCCAACTCTATGCTATATGGAGCAAGAATACGATGGATGGCTTGTCCAAAGACTATCTAGAAGATCCACCTGATAACGATCTTTATAAGAAAACCAATAAGATTGAATAAAAAGATTTAGAAATCAATGTACTTTTATTGAATTTCTTTGGTACTAAAACAAAAACAAAATTGTAGATGGTAATGATTATAATTATATTCTAGTACATTGGAAGAAGCATAATATAAAACATCAATTGGATCGATCGAGATACCGAATTTAGCATAATTATGTCTGTTCCTTTGTTTTTGTGTTTTTATGTTTTGTGTTTTTTCTTCATGCTCTAATTTTAGTTTTAATTCCCCGAGTTTATCCCGCTCCGGCACCAACACTTTTGTGTTGGGGAACACATCAAAGCTTAAAATTATCCGTTTAAATTTCAAAATGATCTAAATCCTAAGGATCTTCCTACCCCAGACATAGGTTGATCATCTTATTAATAACTTGGTTCCCCAGTTTGGTATTTTTGGTTTTATTGTTCTATGCTCTTCATAATCATATAGTGTTTGGCATATTTAATATTTTTGGTAGAGCGCCTCTGATGAGTCTTGAAGAGACGAAACGCGCGTCAGGCGTAGCAAAATTTATTGTCTGGAACTTTGTTGTCATTTTTATTTCGTGTAAAATCGTAATGTCTTTGCCCTTTCTGTATTTTGACACTCGAATGGTATCATTTCTTGTTCAAGAAGAAAGACTAATTTAAATAGCAATATACATGTATTGTAAAGAATACAGGAATCGCTCACTGATTTTTTGTGTTTCTTTGTGCCGTTTTTGTTCGTGTTTGCCGGTTTCGTCGTTGCCCTTTCGGACTTTCGAAACTCGAATGCCCCATTGGTGCCTCTTTTCTTCTTTCATACAGTTTAAATGTATGTGTTGTGTACAAGTTGCAACATGTACAGAAATTTTGTACAAGTTAAGAAACAATAAGGTTACTCTGAACATTATGAAATCTGACAAATTCTCTATATTTTGCAATCAAGCTTTAAATAAAGTGTCCATAGAAATACACACCCATGGCTAACTGAGCAAGGATCTTGGGACAGATTATTTATTTTCGTGCAAATAGAGGCCAGATTATTTATTTAAACTTTTTCCAGGCCAAAAAAAATTATTTACAAAACTGCCAGGCCCCCGCTCAAAATTATATGGTCGTCCCCTAAATGTACTTCACTATATATTGCTACAGTTTGTATTCCTTAAGGGAATATGATTGTACATCTCTATACAACACAACTTGCATATATCTATTATTATGTTACTATTCCCTCAAGGAATATCAGCTGTTACAAAACGGCGCGAAATTAAAGATGAAATCACGTGGTTCTATTCCCTTAGGGGAATTATGGTGGTTCCGTCCCCAAACATTTCCGGCCCCTAGTTGATCCGTCCCAAAGTAGATCCGTCCTTAGTTGATCCGTCCCCTAGTTGTTCCGTCTCCAGTATTATCCGGCCCCTATATTATTAATAAATATATCAATAGGCAAGATATATTGATATGGTTTGTGTGAAGTAACACAGGGACATATAGACACATGTCTTTATATGGGGGTGGACAGGGGCCGGGGTTCTCTTCCCCCGTTCCCCGCCCCCTCTATCCCCGCTTCCCGCCCTCTCTACCCCCGTTCCCCGCCTCTTCTACCCCCGCGTCCCGCCCCTTCTGCACCTGCTCCCCGCCTCTTCAACCCCCGTACCCCCGTCCCCCCTGTCCGCCCCTCTTATATGTCCCTGAGTAAAATTAAAATAAGTAATAAGATTAATATATATAGAATAAAGAAGCCGTGGTGGAATGTATGTTCCTGGACCCATCAGTAGATCAAACGGGAGATCAAAAGAACCAACTTGTCTAAGAACTAAAACTTCTGGGAAGCAAGTAGAAATATAACTTATATTGTTTAATGTATATGCTATAATTAATCCTGACTGTAAGAGATCAGGGGCATTCAATGCTACAAATAAATGCAAAATTCCACCCTCTCAGTATGTTCCTGATGGGTCTCAGATATTTGCTCCGTACTCTACATACGTACATAGGGAGGGGTCTACATACGCTAACATTTATCATTCTTGGGGGCATTTACGGAGGTTTTTTTTATTATGAATCCCAGTGTACAGCTGGCTGGCTTTGGTAGTATTTTATTGATTGTGTGATATTCAGCCCAAGACAAGGATCCGAAATTATAGGGATTTTTGTACATTATAATATCTACTTAGTTGGACAGATGAACATCATGTTTTGTGTATTTCTATTAGTTTTCAAGTTTTATTATCTTTAATATTCATTAACTGTATGTAACTTATAATTCTAATGGGGACGTCGGATCAACTATACATAAAGGGCCGGATCAACAAGGGAACGGATCTACTGAGGCCGGATCTACTTGGGGACGTTAACACCTGCGACCCCTTAGGGAACTTATAGAAAAAATAGTTCTCATGTGCGTAGAAATTTTGTGACAAAATACTAAAATTTCCTCAGGCAATAAGTCACGGTAACAAAAAAGTTCAAAATGAATACGCATGGAATGTACTCGGGGCCTTAGCTCCTATTTTATATGCAGAAATATTATTCTGCAATGCTAAAAGAAATTGCCAGAGAATGAAAACCAGTTTACCAGTTGAAATAATGGCCGCAAACTATCCTAAACTAATCCAAAACACTTAGATTTAAGATCTGCTTTTGGCTTTCCGATCTTAGACAATTTTCACAAAAGTAAGTTTTTAAGATAGCTTAAACCGATTTTTCTGGGTTATCTATTATTCAAATGAATAGCATGTAAAGAAACACGAAAATCAAGGATCTCCCGAGGTGTGCTAATTGAAAATATCAAATTTGATTACGCAAGGTAAGTGCGTATTCAAGTTTTTGTGAAAAAAAACTTTATTAAACTTGAATCTTTTGGGTGATCATGATACTTTTTACATATTTAGAACTTATTGACATTCCTTGGTCCCATCATATGCTTATAATCACATAAAAACTTGAAAATAATGACTTTGCAACACATTTCTAATACTAGGGAATTCCACATTATATGTAAATGATTTGCCCATTTACTCAAGTTAGTTGTATATTAATATGCAGTATTTAATAAGAATGTAGTTCCTATGTTTATCTTTCATTCCCAAAAACCTCCAGGTAAAATCTACTTAAAGAATGGGGCTTAAATTTTGTACTGGGCTTGCGCTGTTCATGTATTTTTCAATTGGCACCTATAAAGCATATATATTTGTACATGTATTACTCTATAATCATGAAAAATAATCACCTTACATCTTTATAAATATTATATACTCATAAAAAATCTTTATTTTGATTCGCTTAGACGCGGTCACGTGCCATGTGATATTTTGCTGGGTTAACCGGTAATCGTTGGATCGCATGGTAAGGTCACCCTCTCGTGAGATTTTGCACGTGAGCCCCACGTTTTATCGCCAGCATTGTATGGGCTATATTTTTTTCCAATAGAAAACCATGGAAAAAGGTTAAAATGTCCGAAATATGTTTCAAGATTTATTATAAAAAATATTCGATATAATATAACAATTATCACCCTAGATGATATGTGACCCGGTATTTCTTTCCCCTCGAAAAGTAAGGTCACCCTCGGGGCAAGCCCTCGTTGACCTTGCTTTCTCGGGGAAAGAAACCACCGGGTCACATGCCAACTAGGATGATAATTGTATATTAGCTCACCCGGCCATGTTACGTAGGCTTATGCCATCACTGCATCATTATCGTTGTCTCTAGATAATTTTAAAAATCTTCTTTTCTGATACCACTAAACCAAATTGATTAGAACTTTGCAGGAATGACATGTTAGCAACAAACGATCCTCATTTTGAAAAAGTTTAAATAAAAATCATGGCTGCGGTTACTAAAAATGGAACATAGAGTAATATCACCTAAAATGACATTATAGCTCATCAACTAGAATAGAAAGGAAGAGCTTAGGCTCTTCAGAATCAAAAGCTCAACAAAAGTCTCAAAAGAGTCAAAGTTGTCAGATGACCCCTTACAGGGTTGTAATCCTTAAAAGGTCAGAAATAGCCTAACATTTTTAGCTCACTGGGCCAAAGGCCATGTGAGCTTATGCCATCGCTATGCGTCTGTTGCTGTCCCTCGTCATCTGTAAACAAGTTCAAATGAAATTTCATAACATTAAAGTGATGAGGCAACACATTTGGGATGAAAAGTCAAAAGTCTAAAATTCAAGTATTTTCTAGGCGGTGGACCGCCAAGTAGTGGTCAGAAGTGCACCACATAGGCTAGACACACCCCTACCCACCTCTCCCCCTTTCCTATGGTTCTTCAAAATTAAAAAACCCCATCCCCATATTTCATTGATCATCATCATTTCATGTTCATTTTATCATCCTTTTCATGTTCATCGCCTGTAAATAACCTATATAGCGTTGCACGGGCGTTAAACACCAACCCTCTCTTTCTCGCGTCTTGGTCCAAAGCTTGATTTCATGTCAAGGGACTGGCAAAATAGAAACGATAATTGAAGAACTATGGACGCCTTCATATTTTAAGTAGCTATAAGTTTTAGGTTAATTAGACTTTGCTTGGTTATGCATCATCCTCATCATTTGATCTTTACGATTTTCAGCTGGACGACATAAATAGTTTTTTATGGTAGTACTATTAGCAATGTTCAAGAATTCAAGTTGTATATATTGTCTAAATAGTTTATAAATTTAATAATGTTATCTAAAATTAACAAGGAATTTCAAATTTTTTTAATTGCCGTTTCTTTAATGTTGGTTGTGTCGTGTACACTTATTCCACATCTCTTTATCGTCTATTAGGGGAGACGTATTTTAGTTAACTATGTCAAGAAGCAAAAATTGGAGCATTCGAGTGTCCAAAGTCAGAAAGGGCAACGACAAAACCGGTAAACACGAACAAGAACAGCACGAGGAAACACAAAACACAAAATCAACCGAACAGAAATCAACAACGCGAACTTAAGTCGTAATGGCATGCCCAGGAAGAGAAAGTTATTTCTGTTTGCTATAACTCTTATTCATCATTTTCTACAAATTTTGATATTGCTATAACAAAGGTTAACAGGAACAAATATAATACATTTTGTATATCCATTTTGCAGATTTCTATTTGTTTTGTTTTCACGAATATTGTTTCATTTGCATTTATTCAAAGGCATAGAGTGGGCGGCATTTTTTTTTCAAGTCGATATAAATGACCAAAATTCAAGCCCCAGTGATTTGAACATGGCCAGCTTCTCCTCTTTGCAAATTTTGTTAAATATACAGATACCGGTATAGGAGACTTGGAAAAATGAATGGTCATTTCCTGGATTTTTTTTAACCTTGGTGGGCTACTATCTATGATTTAGGGTATATCTTTGCCGTTGGCCTGTTCTGAATCGGACCCTATTAGAACCACGAAAACAGCCTGTTAAACCAGGAAATGAATGTCATACCCTGTTCTGACAACATCAAAATTGCATTGATTTATATACCCATAGTTGTTGCAAGGGTGTAAAACATCACTTCACTCACCCACATGTATTTTGGATTTGCTGGTTTTTTTTATCCAATTCATTCCTGACCAAGTTCTAAATGCAGCTACAACCCATGCCGTACATATCCAGTGGGTTAGTTTAAACATATTTATTCAAATAAACATACGAACATTACATATACAAACATAATAACTGGCAATGATTCGGAAACAAGCTTAAGCTTATACAAGGTCCGTCTCCTTAAACACATATACAAAGTAAATAGACAATAAACATCTAGCACGCCTTATAATGTATGGGATTCAAAATATGTTGAATGGTGGTTTACAATGTGTAATAAGAAATTATGTAAAAAGAAGAAATAAAAGGTACATAAGTGGGATTGAAATGAAGTGTAATTGAAAGAGCCTTAATATAAAAATCTGTTGCTGTCTAGTAAAAACTTTTGAACTTATAAAGATAGCTGAGTGTTCTGAAGTTAGAGCATCTGACCCATACAGCAGAATATCAGTAGTAAGTGGAATTTGAAGATTGAATGAAAACAAAGAATCACGAATGACAGAATATTTATGACAATATATTAGATAGTGGGAAGTAGTCTCCATTTGGCCACAGGTACAGTTAGGAGTGTCGACTATGTTTCGTAAAAATAGATGGGCATTAAGAGAGCTGCTCTCCATACGTAACCTGGTGTGGAGTACTTGACCCATTCTACTACCGACGTAATAATAAGGTGGACATTTCTTGATATCACCTTTTAGGTGATTTTTCAAGATATCTATAGATGGATTTTGGCGAACATCGAGAGGAATTTTGTTCCATAACTTAATGGTTGAGGGTAGGAAATATCCAGAATCAGAATACAAGTTTGCCCTTAATTGTTCTGATTTCCGTCAAGTTTTGGTTTTGGCGCGTGGGTTGACTACTAAAATTCTAGAGATTTTATATGTAAGATTTTATTTGACTTGAATGGGCTTCGGTGTTTTTTTTTAATCTGGTCAAGATTTTTTTTTCTCCGAAATATCTTTTTAATAAGGCGTCACCACAAGATATTTTTTCATTATATGCGTTATTTTGTACGACGGAAATCCTTCCCCAGAATATTTCTTCAAATCTGCTGCCAAAATATTTTTATTTTCATTATAAAAAGCAAATTCAAAATATTTTAGGAGAAAAAACAAGTTAATATTTCAGCATTGTACAAAATGACCAAACATGGATAATAATTTCACAGTATAACATGATAAAAGACAAGTAGACAAAACAGATAATCACATTATATAAGAGAATACACTTGAACCAAAAAGCCCCCGACTTTATACTTTGATACCAATATAAAAGGTTTTTGCCACTTACATATCTTGTCCGTTTGAACCACATGCGCTAGTTGTATTTAACTACATGTTAAACTTGAATGCAAGACATTTTTCTTATGGAAACCCATTGACTTCTGAAAAGAGGTTTGGTCTTTTTCACTCTCTAGTGATTCTCTACATATTGAACATTGAATTGCCCACCGAAAATCGGCTATCTGATTCTTTATTAATTGACCACAACTTTTAAGTCTTTTTTACTTTTTAGTTTTATTAAATAATAACAGTTCTGACCGTTTTGTCCACCGACTGTTACAGTTGGCACCTTGGAAATATACCTGCACCTACAAAACAGAAAGATGGCTGAATTCAAAAGAGGTGATAACAAACAAATGTTTTAATCAGTCATTTAAAATAAACATCATCATTACTCCTAAACATATAGAAAGTGCATTTTTGTATAATATTAATGATCATTTTATCAAATACATCCATGTATGTTGAATTATTAGGTTCTACACTATACATGCAGATCAGGGCAAGTTACAAAAATTGTCACTCTAATACTCTAAAGACTTTATAAAAAAATAGAATCAAAGACTTTGAGGTATATTAAATGCATGTCTATATGCCATTTTGATACTTCGTGTGAATATAATATGCGAGCGTAGCGAGCTCTTTAATGTAGAAAGTATGCCAAATACTATGGAGGAAAAATCGTTCTGTCGATTTTCGGAAGTTTTCGGAAAAATTGCAGGAAATAGTAATACATCGTCCCAAATTATCTCGTCCCAGGCATTATTCGTAATTATCAATGGAATAGATTATATTTTTGTATCTCTGCGAGCCTTTAAGGCAATGTCTTTCTCATATTAGTGTAACTGTTAACTTAATATCTGTGATGTCCTACCCTGTTGTCACTAGCTGTCTGCTTGTGAATGTATGCCGTTTAATAAAATAAAACTGCATGCAATAATGTTACCTTAAAGTAAATCACACGCACACAGATAATAAAATTAAAATAAATGAGTAAATAACTTTTATTTAGAGTTGACATGTATACCTAATAAAAAACATAAACACTAATGTGCTTTTAACCTAAAAAAGTACATTGAAATGCAATACACTAATTATAGCTACCCAATTTGTTTCTGGACATAAAAATTTCGTCAAACAGTTCAATCGAGCAGACCATCATGTGTGTGCGTGCATGTTTTACTTTGCTTTCCCTCAATCACTGCGCCGACATAGTCAATAAAATATCAAAACATAACCTCAAAAGAAAAGGTCAAACAACCTTATTAGCATAGATTAGCATAGATATTTCTACCTGGGAATACCCCCCAAAGTGCGTCATAACTTTCTTTTATCTTTTCTTTCATTTGATGGAAAAACTGTAATGATTCCGAATGGATTTGTATAGCATGCTTAATTGTTTCCTTCCCCTTTACTATATATCCCGTGATTTTATATGCAGAAATATTATTCTGCAATATTAAAAGAAATGGCGTATGCTTCAAGAAAAAGGCGGTACAAATCTGCAGCAGGACAAAGGCATAATATAGACCTTTGTGACGACGAAATGCAATACAAAAATTTCGTGAGTAGTAAAAGGGACTTGTAGGAATCTTTATTTTTGTGTTTCCCTTCAATCTTGCAATAACGCAATCGGATGGTTGCGATAAAAGGTCCAAGTAAATTATACTATATATTAAAGGCACGTTTACACAGGCACTTGTCTCATTAAAAAAAATCCTCCGCCACATAAAACCAAGTTGGGCACAACTCCTCAAATTAGGGAAAAACTGTATTGTATTTCAAGCTTTGGCGGCATAAAACACAGATTTTACTGTCACAAATTTAGTTTACCTGGCGATGCATAGTGGAGACACGTAAACGGGTATTTGCGACAGTGAAATTAAATTTACGCCGCCAAAGCTTGAAATACAATACGGTTATTTCCATTCTAATGCAATCGATCACTGCAGTCTGCACTGTTAGCCACTAGTCCGATGCCCCAGACTAGTAAAAATTTGTTCGGACAATGAAAAATAGCCAAGATTTTATATAGACATATAAGGAAAAACCTTTTAAACTTGTTGTCAGATCTAGACTAGTTGTTGAAAAGGTTTTTGGTGCAGACTGGATCAGAAAATTTGATAAAAATCAGCAGGCCCCCTTTTGTACAAAACAATTTGTGACATCACAGGAAAGATCAACATGAAATCTGAAATTCCAGACGTTTTTGAGAAAACTACGCTTCAATTCCTAATAAATTTTAAAGAAGGGTGTTTCAAATAAAGACCTCGTATACATTGTACATTTGCCCCTTTCTCAAGATATTCTTCTTCTTGAAATATGCATTTCCAATATGGCAACTTTCCTTAGTTATGGGTTTTGTGCATGTCAACGTCCAATAAAAAAGCGTCTTACCTAAATATTGCATTAGAACATTGGGAAATAGTTAGGGCAGCCCCCGAAATCCCACACTGTGTTACTCCGACGCCCCAATAATCCGACAACCCATTAGTCTGACACCCCAATAGTCCAACCTCCCATTGGTATCGGGTTAGTTCACCCCTGACCTACGTTCGCCCTGGGTCCGTTCGCCTGAGTTCGTTTGCCCCATTAGTGGGTCTGTTTGCCCTCTACATGTATATAGACTGTATTATAGAGTATATACATGTCTGGTAGAATTTACTTAAGGAGGTTTGCTCCACATAATTTGAGATTTTTGTCAGATTTTCGAGATCCTCGGGGTTTTTCCATCTATTATGCTTGAAATTTTTTGCCCATGAACCCCCTTTTTTCTTTTTCTTATTCAAAAATATGTCCACCAAATATGCAGTTCCCAATTTTTTATGAAATTTTATTTACTCTGTCATACATTTTAAAGAGTTTAAATACACCAATCTGTGGCAATGTACAAGTAATGAAAATTCTAGAGAGAACCTATTTCCCGCCAAAATGAGAAACGCTTATAGCATAAAAACGAGCACATGGACCTACATTTTTTTCTTGTTTATTTTGATCATTTGTCCATATTCTTTAAAAAAGATGCAGTTTTATCCATTTTTATATACTTTAACATACAGGTGCAAACCACCTTAAAAATATTAGATAACTTTAATATTTGATATAATTTTAAAGGCAGTGTTTGCCCGTCCACGACGCGTGGAAGAATAGTCCACAGGCTCGCGTCCATGCTTCCGATATTTGCATTTCGGCATGCTCATTTACTATCTAATAAAAAATAATGAGATGTCGAATTAGTGTACGCGACACACCCACACAATAAGTGGAAATTGGGAAACCACAATGAAAAACGGCCAGCAGCCTTCAACAAAGCCCGCAGGCACTGCTCGCTGTTTTGCGCTTGGCTCAAGGTCACAAAAAGATGCATACAACTGACTGGGGAGTTTAACGTCGTGACTATACCTATAAATAGGTCTGCAGCGACATTAAATAACATGCGTACAATTCGAGTACAGTCCTGAAATAGTCAAAGAAAGACCCCCTTCTTAAACAAAAATCAAAAATACATAAAAAGAAAACTATAATAAAAATCTTTGTCAGAGGATCCTGGCACAACTAAATGTGGCAGGTTGAAATTAGTTTTCTGGGCCCAACCTTCCCCCTGTTGAAAATCTCCAACAAAGTACAAAATAACACACTATAAAAATCAAATTGTTAGAAGTAAAATTCAACAAGAGTGTACCTGAGACAAAGACAATAAGAAAAAAACGAGGCATAGAGAAACACTCCTGAAAAAATTCGAAGTTACTGACAAATAGCTAAGATGCATTGCAGCAACTATCGATTAATGTAAGAAAAAGTCAAATGTGTTGATAATAAATCTGACACCACACTTCAAACAATTTGGTGAAGTACCATCACACAAAACCAACACATCTGATCGCTGTAATGCTCCAAAATGACATTAGTTAAAAAATGTTTAGCGACTATAAGTTATCAATATTTCTACCAAAAAATACTAGATTTAAAGATTTAACCAAAATGTCTAACAAATATCCTTGCGTATTCATAGATTTTGAAGCCAATTTTTTAATTCCAAGGGATTATTTTTTGAAATTTGTGCGCCTTATAGACAACATTACCAAAAAAATCAGGATGGGATATTCCTTTTATTATCACAAATTGACATGTGCAATTAAATTTCTCGATAAGATACTGATATCTTTTTCTGGATTTTTTTGTGAATTTGTCACTTATTATGCTCTATATCTTGAAAACTATATCATGTATATAATATAAGATATTTAAGAAATGTAAATTGCATATTGTTAGGCACATCAAGATCTACAAATTTTGTAAATGGGTCAACGTTGTAAGATCATTACTTGTAGCAGTTATTGCCCTTAGAACTGCAATCGACCATTTTCACACTACTTCCTAACAGTGAAAATATTTACTCCTCTGACACCTTAAATGCAATTGGAACCAAATTTTGTATAAATGTTTATGAGCATTATTAGGTGCATAGAACTGATACTTGGGGATTCTTTTATTTGTCGAAAAAATGGCTGCCATGGCTATAATAAGAACATAGGGGTAAACTCTAGATTAATGCAAATAACTCAAAAACAGTTACAGATATTAAAATTGTTCTGGTTAGCATGGTTAGCAAAAGTGATCAGCATCTCAAGATCTACCTGTCCTTAAATTTTCAATGGTGATAAGTTTTTGAAGTGGGAAGAACAACTTAATTGTGAAGTGAATGATTGGACAAAATACTTTGCCTTGTTAAAAAAATGTTGTACATATACATATTTGAAAACATTTCAATACAAGATTTTGCATCATATTCTTCCTACCAACAAATTTTTGTACATGATTCATTTAAAAGATACAAAAATGTGTAGTTTTTGTAAAACAGAAGATGAAACAATACAACATATATTTTATGATTGTTTTATTATTAAATGTTTTTGGGATATTGTGTGTCAGCATTTGAAGATTGTTTATAAAGACTTTAGACTTGATAAGAATAATGTCATACTTGGATACATCTCCGAAAGTTATTTTTTAAATTTTTTGATAATTATTGTAAAGAACTATATTTACCAATGTAAATTGAAAGAAAAGATTCCTAATATGATTGAGCTTAAGTCAAAGTTAAGATATATTTATCATGTCATGCATGTTGAAGAGTATATTTCTAATATGAGAGATAGCAGATCGTAACCCTTGGCTAGCGAAGATGGGTAGGCTAAAAAACCATTCAAGATAGAAGCAGACATGTAATGGAAAAAATACTTGTCTCATTTAGACCTTTATTTGATATAAAGGGTTGAACATTGTACGACAAACTGTTTTGGATTTATGGCCAGTAACATGTTTGGGCTAAACAGTTTTTGGCTTGCATGTATAACTTGAAAACGGTTCGAGATAACATAGTAAACATATGGGTTATTTGAGACCATAAGCAATATGCCCTTTGATATAAAACTAAAGTCGCTTGGCTATTCGCAGCCATTTTCAAAATGGCCACCATCGTGAACTGTTTTTTGACTATAAACATGATAAAACAATAACCGTACAAAATTTTATCAGAAAATACATGGGAAAATTGTTCGTCATGTAAAAATCTACCAAAAATGTTTCAGGTGCGTAAGCGTAAAACTTGTCGTTTTTGAGTTATTGCCCTTGATTCATAATTAAAAAAATGATTTTTTGATTATAACCTTTAAACCTTTACAAATGGTGAATGAAAAGTATGGTTCATTTGAAAGATGATTAAAACACCTACAATTTCAGTCCAAAAAGTGTATGATTCGGTTGAATGGTTTCAATATGGCGGTCAAAACAAGTTGCACGAAACAATTTTTTTGCCAATAACTTGAAAACTGTAACAGATAGTAAAGTAAACATGTTTATTTAAATGAATCAGTATGCAATGAGCCACATATAGAGTCAAAGGTCATGGGTCAAGGTCATTCCCTAGCAACAAGGTAACATTTATGAAAAGTCCATAGCAACCATATATATTCTCGACCAAGACTACTTTCTGAGATAAAAGTAAGGTTTCCAAACGGAAGTGACCCTTAGTCCATAGCAACCAACATTAAAGTCCTTAGCAACAATACTTTTTCAGACACTTAGCCTCATGATCTTCAATCTGGAACATATTTCTTGACTCACAGCCTCATAATATAGTAAACAAAATGTCTAAAGAGTACTAATAGCACTCCTATAGGATACAATTACTCTAACTAGAGATAGGGAAAGACCTCCCATTTGTTCTCTGAACAAATGACTTTTTAATTGTAAAAAATCTTCTTCTCTGAAACCACTGAAGGGATTCTTTTGAAAATTGGTACACTTGATCTCCAGGATGTCTTCTACCAAGTTATGCATGCTGATCAACCAATATGGCCACCGTTACTTAAAATAGAACAGGGGGGTCAGACCATTGTTTTTGCCTTTTAACTCAAAAAGTATAAAAGATAGAAAAAATCGGAAGCGACCTCCATTTGTGCTGAATGACTCCTTATAGGAGTTGTTTCCCCTAAATCCTCAAAATTGACCATTTTTGCCATTTTTGGACTTTTTCTTCAAAACTGCAGGAAACTCTGCGCATAGTCTTACTCTTGGTCTTTAGGATATCTTTGAAAAACTTTGAAAATTTTGGTAAGCTGCACTTGAAGTCAGGTGAGCGATTCAGGCTCCTGGGAGCCTCTAGTTTGAAAAAAAAAATGGAAAACTCAGGTACAAATATCTGGTGGTCGATTATACAAAGACTTATTTTGTCATCAACATGATCAATGAGTCTAAGAAGAACTACAAATTTACAGAAAACCAGATAATCGATATGAAACTTTCTTATCGAGAACATATTTGTTAAGCTCAGTGGACATGTGTTTCAGCAAACAATCAGTATTCCTATGGGCACTAATTGTGCTTCTTTGCTTGCAGATTTGTTTCTTCATTCATATGAGGCAGACTTCCTTACAACCACTTCTGGATAAAAAAGACAGCGCTATCCTTTAATCTCACCTTCAGATACAGTGATTTTGTTTGCCTATATTTACCTCCGAAATAAGGCTTTTTCCTTTGGAGAAAGTTTCCCATGGCTAAAATTTTTCCCAAATGGAGTTTTAAAATTCCTAAAAGATAATATTTGAAGCAGCCAAAGTAGTATTTGATATATGTTTTACATGTTTAAGCTTGTCAAATGATTGGTGTCTTTTGTTTGTTATTCATTTTCCTCCCAGTTGTTAATTATTTTTCATAAAGTTTAGCAATTTACCTAAAATTCAAAGTTTAAGATATTCAAATTTCCCAATTCTCATCAATTGACGCATATTCTCCCAATAAAAAAGGGCAGGGGTAGTTTTGAAAAATTCCAAAAAAATCACTGGGATATATTGATGATGTCATATCACTAAACAATCCTCGCTTCGGTGATTTTCTGCATCTCATTATATAATACCCCAAAGAACTTGACCTTAAAGACACTACAGATTCTGAGAAGTCTGCCTCATCATGATCATATTGAGATCTACATCTTTCTCGAAATAGACACTCAGGGAGAACTTTCAACAAAACTCTATGACAAACGTAATGATTTCAACTTTCCAATCATTCCAATTGTCAACGTACTTTCCTTTCTTGTGTGGTAACATTCTGTCTGCGTTTTTTGTGCTTCATGTTTGTTCGTGCTTGCGCGCTCCATTTTTTTTTTTTGACTTGTTCTACCTTCTATCTTTTGGACATTGGTTTCATAATGCCCCATTGATGCCTCTTTGATTCTTCATACTTAAGTTTATTGTTTTTGTTTTTTTCTATTTCAGGGATGGACTGGGTCATACAATCAGAGAGCTCTTTGTGTTCGGCTTTTGCAATTTGAAAATGAAAGAAAAAGCATACAGAGTGTAAAATTTATTACAAGAGAAGAAAACTCTCATGAAGGATTAGGGTTCACTTGGCAGTCACCAGATTATTGTTACAGCTTAGATGGATTTTATGACTTCATAGAAAATCACTTGGGTGAATTTGACAACTCTCACATAGCTTGTGATTACTGGAACAAAATATCTGCTGTAATAATGCTACTTAATTACAAATATGAAAAACTTGATCAAGTGGATCGTTGGACAACTAGAGATATGCAGAGTGAAGACTTTGAAAGGGAGCATGCTAAGTTATCAGAAGGTCAGTGATTATTTCAATGTACATATGTTGAGCTCACCTTGAAGCTAAGGCTTTGTCAAGATAACAAATACCAAAACGCGGGTATAAACGGTTAATTTGGATATGATATCAATATTTCAAGGAGTAACCTCTCATCAGTAGCATTTAAACCAAAACATTGGAAGGTCAAATTCCAAAACAGTTGAAAACGAAAAGTACTCAAAACCAAAACGTTCCAACAAGGAAGCCATATCCAGCACCAAGGATATCGACCATACATTACAAGGTCCTTTGTTTTCTGCATGAATGACCACTTACATGACTTAGGCCAAGAAAATAAATTGTGTGTTTCGGGTAACATGGTTTGAAAAGTCAGGTAGGGTAGGTATGATTTTATACCCCTACTCGTAAGGGAGGGGGCTATATTGCAATCACCTGGTCCAGTAGTAAAATGAAAAGTTTCAATCTCGACCCCTTACGGGAATAACGATTAATCTGTACAATAATGAATAATGTCAATAAAACTTTAGCCTCATGCAGCACTGCAGATTTGAGAGAATATAAAGGACAAATGATGTTCATAATGTGGCTTTCTGATAATCATGTGTTTTTTTTATTTTTCAGGGCAGCAAAACTTCATCTCCTCATTTGATGTAGCAATGAAACTAGATATGAACAATGGTCCTGCAAAATTTTGGCTCCAGGTTTTAATACAGAATTTAATTGAGATGACTGATGACTTGTCACTTTTTGATATTCAATGGTTGATGCCTTCAACAAATTGTAGTACTAACACTAGGATAGAAACAATTGAAGGAAATATTGAAAACCCTGTAACACGAGCACTATACAATGCACCCTTATCTTGTAATGCTTCAGCATCCAGCATAGATGGAACACGAGCACTATACAATGCACCATTATCTTGTAATGCTTCAGCATCCAGCATAGATGAATCAAGTACCAGTGTATCAGTTACAGGTTCAGATAGTATTTCTTCACATGTTGTTGTTCCAGATTTTTGTGTCATATTGAAGGAGTTTCCCGGAATGTTTCCTTTAGTAGTTGAACTTAAACCAGCAGGGTTAGAATCACAAGGACATTTGCAAAATATCGATCAAATGTTGTCAAAGTTGTTTTTTCAAGATGTTGTGTTTGGGATGGTGATATCCCCTCGATCATATCAACTATCAGTTATTATTAAAAAACAGGGAGCCCTGCATTTTTCAACCACAACTGTCAACTATATTGCAGAATATCAAAATGGAGAGTTAAAACTAAATATGAATGTTCTGAATGATATGTTTACTTTTGTGTACAGGGTTTTAAAATGGTCAAAGTTATCAAGATGTGTGATTTAAACAACCCCTGTGTAATACTGCGACAGAAAAAAGGTGATGTTTGACCTTCCCCTGTACAAGAGTAAAGGTAGATCAGTTTTTAGCTCACCTGGACAGACGGTCCATGTGAGCTATTACCATCACTTTACATCCATCGGTGTCTCTTCTCCTCTGAAACTAATGAACAGAATTTAAAGAAACTTGGTATGAATGATCCTTAAGTACGTGTCCTGCTTCAAACTTGTGTTTTAATTTCTGATCCGTCAAAAAACATGGCCGCAGTTACTAAAAATAGACTGGGGGTCAGACTAACGTGTTTGGCTTATAAATCAAAAAGTATAAGAGATAGATAAAATCAAATCAAAAGTATATAAAACAACAAAAGACCATTAAGTTTTTACATTAGTAAAACGTACAATTATCAAAAAGTTCACATGTTTCAGACCGATGATAATCATATGTCGTTTATAATTAATCATTGTAATGACCCTGCCCCCTGAGGGACCATAATTGGAAATAAAATATGTCTTATGTCTTAGGATGAGTTGCGGATAAGAGATGGGTACCCCCTTGTGGTGTAATGGCTTAATCAATATTTTGCTATGGGGAACCGCAAAAATCCTTCGGATCACATTTTAAAATAGGTGCAGATTTACATTATGTCACAAAGATTCAAAGTGCAAGTTTCATGAAAATTCATTAAGAAGTTTAGGAGTAGTATAAATTATAAGCTATAAATTATCCTTTTAAATTTTAAAATTGTCAAAACCCTAAGTTTCCTCCTACACCAGACATAGGTTGGTCTTAGTCATAATTTGGTTCTAGTTTTCGGCATTTTGTGGTATAATTGTTCTATGCTCTTCATATTCATTAAGTATTTGGCATTTCAAATTTTTGGTAGAGCGCCTCTGATAAGTCTTGAATAGACGAAACCCCGTCAGGCGTAGCAAAATTTATTTGTCTCGAACTTTGTTGTAATTTATATTTCTTTTACTTGTATAATAAAAAACTTTTTTGAAAGAAAATGTATGCAAAGATTTAATTGTGTAACCCAGACAACCACAGACATTAGTATTTATGAACTCATTTATAAATTTATCATTATGTACATATAATTTTCAAGAACAAAACCTTTTGTACAATGTAAATGAATGTATAAATATATGTTTGATAAACTTTTACTTGAATTGTGTCTTTGTTGTTATGTAATATATGTCCTGTAAATCAAAGATAGAAAGGTTTTGCTTTTTTACAGAGGGGTTAACTCTCAATGTGTTAAGTTGTATGAGTATCTTTATATCAGGAAGTTGAAGAAACTTGGTCCTCATCATCAGCTGACCTTAAGCTTTTTTTTCCTATTTAGTGACCCATTAAAATAGCAGTATAAAAGTGTTTTGAAAACTTTTTATTTCCCAGGAACAATAAGTCTGATGATCATAAAATTTTGTGGGCTTTTTCATTTGTGCTTTACTACATTTGTAGTACATTCACCTCATCTTGAATAGTATGGGTGGTTCAGGAGGAGTTTGGGATTTTGTTGAGACATCCAACAGTGTTAAGTTTTGTTGTATATGTTTGTTGAAAACCTTTTAATGAAGGTGGACAGTTTCCAGTAACTTCAATATGAGTGCCTTATAATTTAAATTATTGGGTCATAAGTAAGTTCATTGTTATATTTTTTTTTTCACCAGAAAGACATGAAAGATGCATTATAGAAAAGGTTATGGATTTTAAATCTTTAAACTATGTCAGCCATCAACTTGAAACAACTTAAATAGTCAACGTTGAAACAAAATCAATAGTCAACGTTGAAACAACATTATGTGATCAACGTTGAAACAACGTCAGTTTTCAACGTTGCTGCAACTTTCACCTGCAACCTAAAATCAACGTTGATTCAACGTACTGTAATGTTGAACTTCAACGTTCATTAAACGTTGAAAAAACGATGAAGTGTCTACTGGGTAGCTATTATTCGTCGTCCACAAAAGTTTTACACAAACGTTTACGGCCTGAGAAAAGACCTAAGTTCACAGAGTCACTGGAGTGTAAAAATGGGGTCAAGGTCACACTGCATGGTGACAGTTGCGTAGACCATAACCTGAACTGTCTGTATACCAAATATCAGATGCCTAGCTATTATACATATCCAGCAATTCATTGTCCACAAAAGTCTTACAAAAAAGTTTACGGTCTGAAAAAAAGACCTAAGTTCACAGTCACTGGAGCATGAAAATGGGGTCAGGGTCACACGGCATGGTGACATTTGCGTAGACCATAACCTGAACTGTATGTATACCAAATATCAGATGCCTAGCTATTTCAATTTTCGAGCAATCCATTGTTCACAAAAGTCTTAGAAAAAAGTTTACGCCGCCGCAGACGCCGGAAAGTAATACCTATGTCTCGCTTTCCGCGACTATTCGTCGCAGGCAAGACAAACAAAAAATAAAAATAAAACTAACATGATTATTTTATTTTACATATATTCTACAAGTAAAACATTACTTCATTATTAACATTACTCCTAGCGTGTCTGATGAAGGTTAATCCAGAAAAGCGCTTCACACGCAGCGAAATTTTGCATTGTACATTCAATATGTGGATCGTGTTTTTCTGGCACATATTCCATATTCTTTCGTATTAAATTCAATTGAGATATGTAATGATAATTACACAGATAATATCACATTATAAAGAAAATGTTTTAATAGTGTCTTTAAATCTTAAAAAAAAAAATAAAGGTTGCAATGTGAGCACAATATGTCACTAAAATAAATACAATGTATGTCTACCACAAATTTCGCACACTGTTAAGTTAAATTCATACCAAACTCTTAACAATGAATACAATTTTAAATTTCATTTTCAAGATACAAGTTATTCTAACTGGATTTATGTATTATTTGGTAGCAACAACATCAATAATATTTTGACACTTTATATTTTGGATATAGCGGTTTCCATGTTTCCGAATGCATGGAAATGATTGCGAAGAATTAAAGCGACGACAGTTCAGAATGTTTATAGCCGGGAAAGGATTTAAATCCCCTGTTTAAATTGATACATCTCAACGAACCCAGGAAAACTCAAGCTTAATCCCTCTATTTAAATCTGCAACAATAGAAGGTGATCTCTGTGATCAGTCATATTATTACCTTCAATGAATGAGTTTAATTGTGCTTGGTAGGAATTTTTTTCCTTGAAGGAAAAAAATAACTCCTGAAAAACTCCTATAAACTCCTACTTGATATAAAAAGACAATTACTTTAATTCCATTCTTCTTGCCTTTAAGAAATAAATATCTGTTTTTAAATGTAATGACTATTCTTTTCATACATTGTTAGACATGTAGAAAGCAGAAAAGTTATTGTCATATTAGATTTGAAAGTAGAGTTCATGTTTTTCAATCTTTTAATGTTTTATTGTAATTAAGGGCAGGACATTAAAGACATTACTTGCTTTTATATCTTCTGTGGATTTGAAAATACATGTATAACATGAAGAAAATATGGAAACAGCAGCTGCTCACTCAGTTTAAACACCCTCTCTTAAGCACACAATTAAGGCTTGTTTACTTAAGGGTATATTGGTACATAGGGTATTCACATATTTTATTCATGGGAGACGGGATAATTATGAGATATTTCGCTCCTTTTTATGTTCAAGGATATGGGATATTGGAGATATGGAATTGCCAAATTATTACTTCGTTGTCTTCCGTTTACGTTTTGTTTTGCTCTTTACAACTACTTGTCAATGAAAGAACGATAACACTTCATTTCATACAAGAAAAAGAAACGATAATTTCGATTTGAAATGAATTCTACAAAATTATAGTTAGACAGGTATGTTATCATGATTTTCAAGACATTTTACATGTTTTAAAAGAATGTTTTTTTAAATAGGGTAATGTGGTATTTGGACACCTCGGCCACACTTTATTTCGTCATAGGAAGTCTCGGCCATATGACTCCTCGGCCGTAGACACTTCGGCCATACATGATTCGGCCATACTATATAAATCTCAAATGTTTTTATAGGGGCTTAGTCTATATTCTTAGTAACTGATTTTTTTTCAAATGTATAAATCGAATTGTCTTAACTGACAGATTATATGTTATTTTAATAAAAAAAAATCTTTGGAATGAAGAAATAAGTATAAAAGGCAGATGTAAAAAGCATACTCATGAAACTGCGGCCAAGGATATATCATTAATGATATTTATTATTATTAATTTGTGCAATTATTTAAGGAACTTTTACATTTCTATGCACAGTTGATAGATTTTAGACACAATTTTCAGTTTAGACTAGATTTATCTAACTAATATACATGTCTAGGCCATCAACCGTCTTTTAGACACCTTTATCATTTTTTTTTTTAAATTCTTTAACTTATAAGACACAAAGAAGGGGCATGTGAGTTCCAACTAGTTCTCAAATGAAACGAGTTTTCAAGAAATCAAGTGGAATTTATTCTAGTCTAAGACCCATACAAGTGGCCATTAGAATTCGATGCATAGTGTTCAACCCCCGTACAGTAGATGCGTTTTTCAATGGTAATCAAGGAAGAAAATTTGAGTGTTGACTAAGAAAACCTTGAATATGAATACATTAAATTGTTCAAAAGTATACTTTTTGATTGTGATTCTTGTAAAGGAAACCTTTGGTAAAATGAATAACACAAATACAACAGTCGTATACATTGTACATGTACTTTTGAAAACGCATTAGGCTCATATCTAATATTGTATTAGAAAACTCCACAGAAAAATCATATATAATTATTTGGTACTATACAAACATTTAATTAATCTTCTGGATATCAACAGAAAACTTTATAAGTATAGTTTTGGAAATCATTCAACAATTTTAGGCAAAAATACATGGCCCATACATACTTTAAAAGAAAATTAAGATCATAGTTTTTTTCTTCACTGTACGGCCTGTTGCAATGATACTGTATGGTATGGCACGTTGCACCTTTTTGCGCATGATACCTGGTGAAAAGTACCTCAACGAACCATTCCGTATTCTTCTCATGTAGTAGACTTCACTTTAGTTAAAATACGTTTTTAAATAAAAAAAGATAGGAGACTTTGTTTAGATTATTACTAGTTAACATTTCCTAGCCAACTTGTTAAGAGGCACTCTAAGATATTGTCAAGCAGTCAAATAAAGACAACAAACAAGTAATTAGTCTTGTGCGGACCCAAGAGATTAATAGGCCCCTAATAACAGAGCCTAGTTTGATCTAGTTTGTCGTAAGAGGTGACTAAGGGTCTTAGGATTCTGATATCGGGTCAGTGCTTAGTCTCAGAGCGACGGAGTGTGTGCCGTAGGTGGCTGAAATTGGTACCGTGGCCCTCGTTCGCGGGGTTCGTCTGGTATATAATACGAAAACCATGACTGCTGACCATAGTGGTCCAACGTGTGTGGAAAGTAACACGCTTCATGACGTAAAATACGCCTTTGTGGACTGTCAGGTTAATGCTCCACACGAGTTTAGTTTTTTGCCTATCCAATTCTGTTCAAAATTAACTGTTCCCATGTTTCCCACTGACCGCACATTTCTCATCATGTTCATTTTATCATACTTTCGTGTCCATCGCCTATAAATTAACTACATAGCGTTGCTTGGGGGTAATTATATACACTCACTCATTTGCTCGGGATATAGTAGACATTGACTGTGGCTGTATAATATCATAAAATACTATAATAAAGCATTTAAAACAACATGAACAAGCAAAAACTACATGTATAAAGGAACAATACCCGGGAGGGTTACTTCCCATATATTTTGTCTTTGAAATTTCCGGTTAATACATTTAAAATTGTTTATGACAACAGGTTTTATTATCTTGTACTGCACATGGTCAATATTCTCGGTGTGGAGACATGGACAGGAAGTTCGTTAAGACTAGACTTTTGATTGAATATAACACTTAAAAAAATATTCGGACTGTTTATATAATTTGAACAAAAAAGTACAAAAAAGTGAAATGAAATTTTGATGCCCATATATAAGTATAGAGATGACATTGTAAAAGTACTATTGGGGGTATCTGGGAATCACTACTGTTATAAGGAACTGTGACAACCCCCCCCCCCCCACTTATCATTTGATCACTGGTGTGGGCAGCCACTTGATACAGTTTCGAGCTGCAGTCGTTTAACATGGGATTCGTTTTTAAGTCTATTGCTCACCTACTGCCTGTATAACGAAATCCAGCCAAACTTTTGGCCGGATTTCATGGAGTGAAAAATCTGGGTTATAAAATGGTGAATGTCGGTCGCGGGCGGGCTGGCGCGAAAAAATTTTTTGTTACAGTTTTCTCAGCAACTATTAATCCCAGCCACTTGATAAATGTATTTAGGACACAGCATTGGGATGGGGGTCGCTTAACGTGGGATTCGTTTTCAGATCTTTCACTCACCTACTTCTGGTTTAACGAAATCCGACCATTTTGACTTTGACACATTTTTAACTAGTTGACACATTGTATGAAAAAAGTGAAACAATGAATTTACTTTTTTTACTTTAAATCATTAACAGGTATTTTTTTGTAAAAGGAAACATGGCTGACAAAACTTGTGACAGTGATGAAGATGACACATCATTTAGCCAAACTAAAAGCATACAGACCCCCATTTGGGAAGATGTCGACAATGATAAAAGCAAACAGACCCCCATTTTGGAAGATGAGGACCACAATGATACCATGCAGACCCCCATTTGGGAAGATGTTGACAATGATGACCAACCCACTATATGTGAGGTATGATAAAACTGCATTTCAAGAAATCAAATACAAGAACACGCTGAAAATTAACATATTTTGTGCGAGGAAAAGAATTTATTCAGACAAAAACAGAATATTTGTATAACAAAGTTTAGTATTAAACACCTCTATTTCATTTATGTTAGGCGACTTGAGTATGAGACTGGTTGATGTTTGAAAAAAAAAGATCACTTTATGTATTCATATGTTGTTAACTTGTTTGCTTTGTTTAAGTTTTACCATGTTTACTGTATCTTCTTTTTCATTGATGTTAGACGATTTGAATCGATATTTCAAACAAAATGCTGAACGAGACCACTTCCTTTTGTTAATAAAAGTCATTAAAGTGCATCGCCCCACGAAGATCTTTCATACTTTACCTTGTAAAAGGGTAGCTTGTAGACATGCTTTTAGAGAAGCAAAGGTGTACCAAAGTGGTTATCAAACATCATTATACCATTGATACATCTATTATTATACCGAAAAGACAAAGATAAAATCGGTAGACAAAAATAATTATCACAACGAAACAAAGCACACAATAAACAAAAGACACACATATAGCAACCAAACCGCATTGAACTCCGGTGATCCAGAAGAGTAAACAGTTCCTGCTTGCTAAAGTTTCAATTTAAGACAGGTTAATGATATTTAAATGTTCTCAATGTTGTATGTACTGTGATGACCCTGAGATAATTCAACTAGTTATAATTTTCTCAGGATGACCTTTTTCATTTTATCTGTTATACCATTGGTTTCTAAGAGTAATCACGGCAGAAGCAAGGGTTTACAAAATGGATAACCATAAGTTATTCTGAAAGTACAAAGACAAAATGTTATCCCGAAAGTACAAAGACAAAATCAGTCGACAAAAAAGACATAATATCAAAACAAACCACACAACAAACCGAAAACATACATAACAACCAAACCACAATAAGCGACATAAATCAAGTAGAAAATAAAAGCAAGAATGAACTCAGGTGCTCCGGAAGAATAAGCAGAAAAAGATATTTGGTCTATAAAACCAAGGGTAGTTAATATCTGCACAATTCCGGTCAGGGCCAAAGGGATTTTCAACTTCTCCAGGACAATGCATGAAAG
Organism: Arcuatula senhousia; assembly: GCA_963971305.1. Lineage (NCBI taxonomy): Eukaryota > Metazoa > Mollusca > Bivalvia > Mytilida > Mytilidae > Arcuatula > Arcuatula senhousia. The sequence goes on along the minus strand of OZ020317.1, from coordinate 2,323,632 downwards.
AAGCAAAGGGTTACCAAAGGGGAATCCTAATATCAAAGAAGCAGAGGTACCAATGGGGAATCCTAATGTCAAAAGTCCGAAAGGTCAAAGACAAAACAAATAAACATTGTCAAAAACACCAGGAAGAAACATACAGAATAAAAACTTGTAAAGACAAAAAACCAACTGAACAGCAAGCATAAAAACGTGTAAAGACACAAAACCAACTGAACAGCAATTAATAACATACAGCATAGAAACGTGTAAAGACACAAAACTAGCTGGACATCAATCAATAACATACAGCATAAAAACGTGTAAAGACACAAAACCAACTGAACAGCAAGCATAAAAACGTGTAAAGACACAAAACCAATTAAACAGCAATTAATAACATACAGCATAAAAACTTGTAAAGACACAAAACCAACTGAACAGCAATTAATAACATACAGCATAGAAACGTGTAAAGACACAAAACTAGCTGGACATCAATCAATAACATACAGCATAAAAACGTGTAAAGACACAAAACCAACTGAACAGCAAGCATAAAAACGTGTAAAGACACAAAACCAACTGAACAGCAATCAATAACATACAGCATAAAAACATGTAAAGACACAAAACCAACTGAACAGCAATCAATAACATACAGCATAAAAACATGTAAAGACACAAAACCAACTAAACAGCAATCAATAACATACAGCATAAAAACGTGTTAAGACACAAAACCAACTGGACAGTAATCAATAACATACAGCATAAAAACGTGAAAAGACACAAAACCAACTGATCAGCAATCAATAACATACAGCATAAAAACATGTAAAGACACAAAACCAACTGATCAGCAATCAATAACATACAGCATAAGAACGTGTAAAGACACAAAACCAACTAAACAGCAATCAATAACATACAGCATAAAAACGTGTTAAGACACAAAACCAACTGAACAGCAATCAATAACATACAGCATATAAACGTGTAAAGACACAAAACTAACTGTACAGCAACCAATAACATACAGCATAAAAACATGTAAAGACACAAAACCAACTAAACAGCAATCAATAACATACAGCATAAAAACGTGTAAAGACACAAAACCAACTGATCAGCAATCAATAACATACAGCATAAGAACGTGTAAAGACACAAAACCAAATGGACAGCAATCAATAACATACAGCATAAAAACATGTAAAGACACAAAACCAACTAAACAGCAATCAATAACATACAGCATAAAAACGTGTTAAGACACAAAACTAACTGGACAGCAATCAATAACATACAGCATAAAAACGTGTAAAGACACAAATCCAAATGGACAGCAATCAATAACATACAGCATAAAAACGTGTAAAGACACAAAACCAACTGAACAACAATCAATAACATACAGCATAAAAACATGTAAAGACACAAAACCAACTGAACAGCAATCAATAATATACAACATAAAAACATGTAAAGACACAAAACCAACTGAACAGCAATCAATAACATACAGCATAAAAACATGTAAAGACACAAAACCAACTGAACAGCAATCAATAATATACAGCATAAAAACGTGTAAAGACACAAATCCAAATGGACAGCTATCAATAACATACAGCATAAAAACGTGTTAAGACACAAAACCAACTGGACAGCAATCAATAACATACAGCATAAAAACATGTAAAGACACAAAACCAACTGAACAGCAATCAATAACATACAGCATAAAAACGTGAAAAGACACAAAACCAACTGAATAGCCATCAATAACATACAGCATAAAAACGTGTACAGACACAAAACCAACTGAACAACAATCAATAACATACAGCATAAAAACGTGAAAAGACACAAAACCAACTGAATAGCCATCAATAACATACAGCATAAAAACGTGTAAAGACACAAATCCAACTGAACAACAATCAATAACATACAGCATAGAAACGTGAAAAGACACAAAACCAACTGAATAGCCATCAATAACATACAGCATAAAAACGTGTACAGACACAAAACCAACTGAACAGCAATCAATAACATACAGCATAAAAACGTGAAAAGACACAAAACCAACTGAACAGCAATCAATAACATACAGCATAAAAACGTGTAAAGACACAAAACCAACTGAACAGCAGCCAATAACATACAGCATAAAAACATGTAAAGACACAAAACCAACTGAACAGCAATCAATAATATACAGCATAAAAACGTGTAAAGACACAAATCCAAATGGACAGCAATCAATAACATACAGCATAAAAACGTGTAAAGACACAAAACCAACTGAACAGCAATCAATAATATACAGCATAAAAACGTGTTAAGACACAAAACCAACTGGACAGCAACCAATAACATACAGCATAAAAACATGTAAAGACACAAAACCAACTGAACAGCAATCAATAACATACAGCATAAAAACATGTAAAGACACAAAACCAACTGAACAGCAATCAATAACATAGCATAAAAACTTGTAAAGACACAAAACCAACTGAACAGCAATCAATAACATACAGAATAAAAACGTGTAAAGACACAAAACCAACTGAACAGCAATCAAAAACATACAGCATAAAAACGTGTAAAGACACAAAACTAACTGAACAGGAATCAATAACCTACAGCATAAAAACGTGTTTAGACACAAAACTAACTGGACAGCAATCAATAACATACAGCATAAAACTTGTAAAGACACAAAACCATCTGAACAGCAATCAATAACATACAGCAGAAAAACCTGTAAAGACACAAAACCAACTGGACAGCAATCAATAACATACAGCATAAAAACGTGTAAAGACACAAAACCAAGTGGACAGCAATCAATAACATACAGCAAAAAAACATGTAAAGACACAAAACTAACTGAACAGGAATCAATAACATACAGCATAAAAACGTGTAAAGACACAAAACTAACTGGACAGCAATCAATAACTGTAGCATAAAAACGTGTAAAGACACAAAACCAACTGAACAGCAATCAATAACATACATCATAAAAATATGTAAAGACACAAAACCAACTGAACAGCAATCAATAACATACAGCATAAAAACGTGTAAAGACACAAAACCAACTGAACAGCCATCAATAACATACAGCATAAAAACGTATAAAGACACAAAATCAACTGGACATCAATCAATAACATACACCATAAAAACGTGTAAAGACACAAAACCAACTGGACAGCAATCAATAACTGTAGCATAAAAACGTGTAAAGACACAAAACCAACTGGACAGCAATCAATAACTGTAGCATAAAAACGTGTAAAGACACAAAACCAACTGAACAGCAATCAATAACATACAGCATAAAAATGTGTAAAGACACAAAACCAACTGGACAGCAATCAATAACATACAGCATAAAAACGTATAAAGACACAAAATCAACTGAACAGCAATCAATAACATACACCATAAAAACGTGTAAAGACACAAAACTAACTGAACAGCAATCAATAACATACAGCATAAAAAACGTGTAAAGACACAAAACCAACTGGACAGCAATCAATAGCGTACAGCATAGCAATCAATAACATACAGCAGAAAAACGTGTAATGACACAAAACTAACTGAACAGCAACCGATAACATACAGCATAATAGCATGTAAAGACACAAAACTAACTGGATAGCAATCAATAACATACAGCATAAAAACGTGTAAAGACACAAAACCAACTGAACAGCAATCAATAACATACAGCATAAAAACGTGAAAAGACACAAAACCAACTGTACAGCAATCCATAACATACAGCATAAAAACGTGTTAAGCCACAAAACCAACTGGACAGCAATTAATAACATACAGCATAGAAACGTGTAAAGACACAAAACCAACTGGACAGCCATCAATAACATACAACATAAAAACGTGTAAAGACACAAAACCAACTGGACAGCAATCAATAACATACAGCATTAAAACGTGTAAAGACACAAAACCAACTGGACAGCAATCAATAACATACAGCATAAAAACGTGTAAAGACACAAAACTAACTGAACAGCAATCAATAACATACAGCTTAAAAACTTGTAAAGACACAAAACCAACTGGGCAGCAATCAATAACATACAGCATAAAAACATGTAAAGACACAAAACCAACTGAACAACAATCAATAACATACAGCATAAAAACATGTAAAGACACAAAAACAACTGAACAGCAATCAATAACATACAGCATAAAAACGTGTAAAGACACAAAACTAACTGGACAGCCATCAATAACATACAACATAAAAACGTGTAAAGACACAAAACTAACTGAACAGCAATCAATAACATACAGCATAAAAACATGTAAAGACATTAAACCGACTGAACAACAATCAATAACATACAGCATAAAAACATGTAAAGACATTAAACCGACTGAACAACAATCAATAACATACAGCATAAAAACATGTAAAGACATTAAACCAACTGAACAACAATCAATAACATACAGCATAAAAACATGTAAAGACACAAAACCAACTGAACAGCAATCAATAACTTACAGCATAAAAACATGTAAAGACACAAAAACAACTGAACAGCAATCAATAACATACAGCATAAAAACGTGTAAAGACACAAAACTAACTGGACAGCAATCAATAACATACAGCATAAAAACGTATAAAGACACAAAACTAACTGAACAGCAATCAATAACATACAGCATAAAAAACGTGTAAAGACACAAAACCAACTGGACAGCAATCAATAGCGTACAGCATAGCAATCAATAACATACAGCAGAAAAACGTGTAATGACACAAAACTAACTGAACAGCAACCGATAACATACAGCATAATAGCATGTAAAGACACAAAACTAACTGGACAGCAATCAATAACATACAGCATAAAAACGTGTAAAGACACAAAACCAACTGGACAGCAATCAATAACATACAGCATAAAAACGTGAAAAGACACAAAACCAACTGTACAGCAATCCATAACATACAGCATAAAAACGTGTTAAGCCACAAAACCAACTGGACAGCAATCAATAACATACAGCATAAAAACGTGTAAAGACACAAAACCAACTCGACAACAATCAATAACATACAGCAGAAAAACGTGTAAAGACACAAAATCAACTGGACATCAATCAATAACATACAGCATAAAAACGTGTAAAGACACAAAACCAACTGGACAACAATCAATAACATACAGCAGAAAAACGTGTAATGACACAAAACTAACTGGACAACAATCAATAACATACAGCAGAAAAACGTGTAATGACACAAAACTAACTGAACAGCAACCGATAACATACAGCATAATAGCATGTAAAGACACAAAACTAACTGGACAGCAATCAATAACATACAGCAAAAAAACGTGTAAAGACACAAAACCAACTGGACAGCAATCAATAACATACAGCATAAAAACGTGAAAAGACACAAAACCAACTGTACAGCAATCCATAACATACAGCATAAAAACGTGTTAAGCCACAAAACCAACTGGACAGCAATCAATAACATACAGCATAAAAACGTGTAAAGACACAAAACCAACTGGACAACAATCAATAACATACAGCAGAAAAACGTGTAAAGACACAAAACCGACTGAACAACAATCAATAACATACAGCATAGAAACGTGTAAAGACACAAAACCGACTGAACAACAATCAATAACATACAGCAGAAAAACGTGTAAAGACACAAAACCGACTGAACAACAATCAATAACATACAGCATAGAAACGTGTAAAGACACAAAACCAACTGAACAGCAATCAATAACATACAGCATAAAAACGTGTAAAGACACAAAACCAACTGAACAGCCATCAATAACATACAGCATAAAAACGTGTAAAGACACAAAACCAACTGGACAACAATCAATAACATACAGCAGAAAAACGTGTAAAGACACAAAACCGACTGAACAACAATCAATAACATACAGCATAGAAACGTGTAAAGACACAAAACCAACTGAACAGCAATCAATAACATACAGCATAAAAACGTGTAAAGACACAAAACCAACTGAACAGCCATCAATAACATACAGCATAAAAACGTGTAAAGACACAAAACCAACTGGACAACAATCAATAACATACAGCAGAAAAACGTGTAAAGACACAAAACCGACTGAACAACAATCAATAACATACAGCATAAAAACGTGTAAAGACACAAAATCAACTGGACATCAATCAATAACATACACCATAAAAACGTGTAAAGACACAAAACTAACTGAACAGCAATCAATAACATACAGCATAAAAAACGTGTAAAGACACAAAACCAACTGAACAGCAATCAATAACATACAGCATAAAAATATGTAAAGACACAAAACTAACTGAACAGCAATCAATAACACACAGCATAAAAACATGTAAAGACATTTAACCAACTGAACAACAATCAATAACATACAGCATAAAAACATGTAAAGACATTAAACCGACTGAACAACAATCAATAACATACAGCATAAAAACATGTAAAGACACAAAACCAACTGAACAGCAATCAATAACTTACAGCATAAAAACATGTAAAGACACAAAAACAACTGAACAGCAATCAATAACATACAGCATAAAAACGTGTAAAGACACAAAACTAACTGGACAGCAATCAATAACATACAGCGTAAAAACGTGTAAAGACACAAAACCATCTGGACAGCAATCAATAACATACAGCATAGAAACGTGTAAAGACACAAAAACAACTGAACAGCAATCAATAACATACAGCATAAAAACGTGTAAAGACACAAAACTAACTGGACAGCAATCAATAACATACAGCATAGAAACGTGTAAAGACACAAAACTAACTGAACAGCAATCAATAACTTACAGCATAAAAACATGTAAAGACACAAAACTAACTGGACAGCAATCAATAACATACAGCATAAAAACGTGTAAAGACACAAAACCAACTGAATAGCCATCAATAACATACAGCATAAAAACGTGTAAAGACTCAAAACCAAGTGGACAGCAATCAATAACATACAGCATAAACACGTGTAAAGACACAAAACTAACTGAACAGGAATCAATAACATACAGCTTAAAAACGTGTTAAGACACAAAACTAACTGGACAGCAATCAATAACATACAGCATAAAAACGTTTAAGACACAAAACTAAGTGAACAGTAATCAATAACATACAGCATAAAAAACGTGTAAAGACACAAAACCAACTGGACAGCAATCAATAACATACAGCATAAAAACATGTAAAGACACAAAACCAACTGAACAACAATCAATAACATACAGCATAAAAACATGTAAAGACACAAAAACAACTGAACAGCAATCAATAACATACAGCATAAAAACGTGTAAAGACACAAAACTAACTGAACGGTAATCAATAACATACAGCATTAAAACGTGTAAAGACACAGAACTAACTGAACAGCTATCAATAACCTACAGCATAAAAACGTGTTAAGACACAAAACTAACTGGACAGCAATCAATAACATACAGCATAAAAACGTTTAAGACACAAAACTAACTGAACAGGAATCAATAACATACAGCATAAAAACGTGTAAAGACACAAAACCAAGTGGACAGCAATCAATAACATACAGCATAAAAACATGTAAAGACACAAAACTAACTGAACAGGAATCAATAACATACAGCATAAAAACGTGTAAAGACAAAAAACTAACTGGACAGTAATCAATAACATACAGCATAAAACGTGTAAAGACACAAAACCAACTGGACAACAATCAATAACATACAGCATAAAACTTGTAAAGACACAAAACCATCTGAACAGCAATCAATAACATAAAAACGTGTAAAGACACAAAACCAACTGGACAGCAATCAAAAACATACAGCATAAAAACATGTAAAGACACAAAACCAAATGGACAACAATCAATACCATACAGCATAAACACGTGTAAAGACACATAACCAACGTGTAAAGACACGAAACCAATTGATCAGCAATCAATAAAATACAGCATAAAAACGTGTAAAGACACAAAACCATCTGGACAGTAATCAATAACATACAACATAAAAACTTGTAAAGACACAAAACCAACTGGACAACAATCAATAACATACAGCATAAAAACGTGTAAATACACAAAACCAACTAAACAACATCAATAACATACAGCAGAAAAACGTGTTAAGATAAAAAAAACAAACTGAACAGCAATCAATAACATACAGCATAGAAACGTGTAAAGACACAAAACCAACTGAACAGCAATCAATAACATACAGCATAAAAACGTGTAAAGACACAAAACCAACTGAACAGCCATCAATAACATACAGCATAAAAACGTATAAAGACACAAAATCAACTGGACATCAATCAATAACATACACCATAAAAACGTGTAAAGACACAAAACCAACTGGACAGCAATCAATAACATACAGCATAAAAATGTGTAAAGACACAAAACCAACTGGACAGCAATCAATAACATACAGCATAAAAACGTATAAAGACACAAAATCAACTGAACAGCAATCAATAACATACACCATAAAAACATGTAAAGACACAAAACTAACTGAACAGCAATCAATAACATACAGCATAAAAAACGTGTAAAGACACAAAACCAACTGGACAGCAATCAATAGCGTACAGCATAGCAATCAATAACATACAGCAGAAAAACGTGTAATGACACAAAACTAACTGAACAGCAACCGATAACATACAGCATAATAGCATGTAAAGACACAAAACTAACTGGACAGCAATCAATAACATACAGCATAAAAACGTGTAAAGACACAAAACCAACTGGACAGCAACCAATAACATACAGCATAAAAAAAGTGAAAAGACACAAAACCAACAGGACAGCAATCAGTAACATACAGCATAAAAACGTGTAAAGAAACAAAACCAACAGGACAGCAACCAATAACATACAGCATAAAAACGTGTAAAGAAACAAAACCAACAGGACAGCAATCAATAACATACAGCATAAAAAAAGTGAAAAGACACAAAACCAACAGGACAGCAATCAGTAACATACAGCATAAAAACGTGTAAAGAAACAAAACCAACTGGACAGCAACCAATAACATACAGCATAAAAAAAGTGAAAAGACACAAAACCAACTGAACAGCAACCAATAACATACAGCATAAAAACGTGAAAAGACACAAAAACAACTGAACGTAGAGTTGCATCAATACCCAGTTTCTATTATATTGTTTGCATTATATCTCATTCTTATGTCATTATGTATGTGATATAACCATTTATTGTAAATGTGTTAAACAAATAAATATTATTATTATTATTATTATTATTATAAAACCGTGTAAAGACACAAAACCAACTAAACAGCAATCAGTCACATACAGCATAAAACGTGTAAAGACACAAGACCAACTGAACGGCCATCAATTACATACAGCATACAAACGTGTAAAGACACAAAACCGATTGAACAGCAAGCAATTACATACAGCATAAAAACGTGTAAAGACACGAAACAAACTGAACAGCAATCAATAACATACAGCATATAAAACGTGTCTAGACACAAAACCAACCGGACAGCAATCAATAACATAGCATAAAAACATGTAAAGACACAAAACCAACTGATCAGCAATCAGTAACATACAGCATAAAAACGTGTAAAGACACGAAACAAACTGAACAGCAATCAATGACATACAGCATATAAAACGTGTCAAGACACAAAACCAACTGGACAGCAATCAATAACATAGCATAAAAACATGTAAAGACACAAAACCAACTGAACGGCAATCAATAACATACAGCATAAAAACGTGTAAAGTCACAAAACCAACTGGACAGCAATCGATACCATAAAGCATAAAAACGTGTAAAGACACAAAACCAACTGAACAGAAATCAGTAACATACAGCATAAAAACGTGAAAAGACACAAAACCAACAGGACAGCAATCAGTAACATACAGCATAAAAACGTGTAAAGACACAAAACCAACTGGACAGCAATCAATAACATACAGCATAAAAACGTGTAAAGACACAAAACTAACTGGACAGCAATCAATAACATACAGCATAAAAACGTGTAAAGAAACAAAACCAACTGGACAGCAATCAATAACATACAGCATAAAAACGTGTAAAGACACAAAAACAACTGGACAGCAATCAATAACATACAGCATAAAAACGTGTAAAGAAACAAAACCAACTGGACAGCAATCAATAACATACAGCATAAAAACGTGTAAAGAAACAAAACCAACTGGACAGCAATCAATAACATACAGCATAAAAAAAGTGAAAAGACACAAAACCAACTGGACAGCAATCAATAACATACAGCATAAAAACGTGTAAAGAAACAAAACCAACTGGACAGCAATCAATAACATACAGCATAAAAACGTGTAAAGAAACAAAACCAACTGGACAGCAATCAATAACATACAGCATAAAAAAAGTGAAAAGACACAAAACCAACTGGACAGCAATCAATAACATACAGCATAAAAACGTGTAAAGAAACAAAACCAACTGGACAGCAATCAATAACATACAGCATAAAAAAAGTGAAAAGACACAAAACCAACAGGACAGCAATCAATAACATACAGCATAAAAAAAGTGAAAAGACACAAAACCAACTGGACAGCAATCAATAACATACAGCATAAAAACGTGTAAAGAAACAAAACCAACTGGACAGCAATCAATAACATACAGCATAAAAAAAGTGAAAAGACACAAAACTAACTGAACAGCAATCAATAACATACAGCATAAAAAAAGTGAAAAGACACAAAACCAACAGGACAGCAATCAGTAACATACAGCATAAAAACGTGTAAAGACACAAAACCAACTAGACAGCAATCAATAACATACAGCATAAAACGTGTAAAGACACAAAACCATCTGGACAGCAATCAATAACATGTAACAGCATAAAAACGTGTTAAGACACAAAACCAACTAAACCGCCATCAATAACATCCAGCAGAAAAGCGTGTAAAGACACAAAACCATCTTAACAGCAATCGATAACATACAGCATAAAAACTTGTAAAGACACAAAACCAACTAGACAGCAATCAATAACATAAAGCATACAAAACGTTTAAAGCACAAAACGAACTGGACAGCAATCAATAACATACAACATAAAAACATGTAAAGACACAAAACCAACTGGACAGCAATCAATAGCAAACAACATAAACCGTGTAAAGACACAAAATCAACTGAATAGCAATCAATAACAAACAACATAAACCGTGTAAAGACACAAAACCAACTGAACAGCAATCAATAACATACAGAATAAAACCGTGTAAAGACACAAAACCAACTGAACAGCAATCAATAACATACAGCATAAAAACGTGTAAACATGTAAAGACACAAAACCAATTGAACAGCAATCAATAACATACAGCATAAAAACGTACAAAGACACAAAACCAACTGGACAGCAATCAATAACATACAGCATAAAAACGTGTAAAGACACAAAACCAACTGAACAGCAATCAATAACATACAGCATAAAACATGTAAAGACACAAAACCAACTGAACAGCAACCAATAACATACAGCATAAAAACGTGTAAAGACACAAAACCAACTGAACAGCAATCAATAACATACAGCAGAAAAACGTATAAAGACACAAAACCAACTGGACAGCAATCAATAACATACAGCATAAAAACGTGAAAAGACACAAAACCAACTGAAAAACAATCAATAACATACAGCATAAAAACGTGTTAAGACACAAAAACATCTGGACAGCAATCAATGACATACAGCATAAAAACTTGTAAAGACACAAAACCAACTTGACATCAATCAATAACATACAGCATAAAAACGTGTAAAGCCACAAAAACAACTGGACATCAATCAATAACATACAGCATAAAAACGTGTTAAGACACAAAAACATCTGGACAGCAATCAATAACATACAGCATAAAAACTTGTAAAGACACAAAACCAACTGGACAGCAAAAGCGCTTCACACGCAGCGAAATTTTGGCAATTGCATTGTGCATTTATCAAAATCGTTTACGATAAACGAGACGATTTTAATTTTCAAATTATTAATTTTCCTAATCTACAGAGCAATATACCTACTTCTCCTGCTTACGGTGTTTATATTTCTCAACTTATTCGATATGCCAGAGCATGCACACATTTCACAGATTTTTTGATCAGACACCGATTTCTTCGTGACCGACTTTTGAAGCAGGGCTATAAGAAAATACGTCTCATACGATCACTAAAAAAATTCTTTCTTCGTTATCAGCCACTAGTAGAAAAGTTCAAAATTGAGTTAAAAGATATGATAGTTAATTGTTTTAATTAGTGTTTGACTGGTGTGCTGTACTCAGATGATCACCTCAATATCCCTATTGTGTCTCACAACTATGTTGTATTATATGGTCATTACCGGATCCTAAGGTCGCAATGGAAGAGGGAGGTTTGGCGCCATAAAACCTGGTTTAACCCACCATTTCGTTTGAAATGCCTGTACCAAGTCAGGACCATTGCGATCCACCAGTTCTCCGGTATGACTGATTCGTTTTTGTCTTTTTCTCTGGACTATGAGATTGGTCATTCAAGTTCAGTAGTTTTGTTATTACCTTTATTCAATATGTGGATCATGTCTTTCTGGCACATATTCCATATTCTTTCGTATTTGATATTAGCAATCAATAACATACAACATAAAAACCTGTAAAGACACCAAACCAACTGAACAGCAATCAATAACATACAGCAGAAAAAAAAACTTGTTAAAGACACAAAACTAACTGAACAGCAATCAATAACATACAGCATAGAAACGTGTAAAGACACAAAACCAACTGGACAGCAATCAATAACATACAGCATAAAAATGTGTTAGGACACAAAACCAACTGGACAGCAATCAATGACATACAGCATAAAAACGTGTAAAGACACAAAACCAACTGAACAGCAATCAATAACATACAGCATAAAAATATGTAAAGACACAAAACCAACTGAACAGCAATCAAAAACATAGCATCACATCAATTACATACAGCATAAAAACGTGTAAAGACACAAAACCAACTGGACAGCAATCAGTAACATACAGCACAAAAACCTGTAAAGACACAAAACCAACTGAACAGCAATCAATAACATACAGCATAAAAACGTTTAAAGATACAAAACCAACTGAACAGCAATCAATAACATACAGCATAAAAATATGTAAAGACACAAAACCAACTGAACAGCAATCAAAAACATAGCATCACATCAATTACATACAGCATAAAAACGTGTAAAGACACAAAACCAACTGGACAGCAATCAGTAACATACAGCACAAAAACCTGTAAAGACACAAAACCAACTGAACAGCAATCAATAACATACAGCATAAAAACGTTTAAAGATACAAAACCAACTGAACAGCAATCAATAACATACATTATAAAAACATGTAAAGACACAAAACCAACTGAACAGCAATCAATATCATACAGCATAAAAATGTGTAAAGACACAAAACTTACTGATCAGTAATCAATAACATACATCATAAAAACATGTAAAGACACAAAACCAACTGAACAGCAACCAAAAACGAAAACCATAGTGGCACTTAGAGTAAAATCATGTGCTCTGGATTCAGTATTAAGAAAATTAAACATATTTTTTCTACCTTACTATGGAATAAGTTATTTTGGTTATGAAAGAAAAAGTCTCGTGATTAGTGTACGGACCGTTATGGACGAGAACTGGAACTGTGAGGAGTTTGATTTAACATTTCATCTTTTGCATTTATGTTAGGCGATTTGAATATAAGACTTTGGTTGATGTTTGAAAAATAGCTATATGTATTCATTTTTCAAGTCCAAAAATAGCATGCCGTCCAACCTCTAATGCTGTTGGAGTATTATTTAACCCCATTGGATAATTTTGTTGTTTCCTTTTTTTACAGGAACCAAACAAGACACAAACTGTTAACCAACTTTGTGCTTATAACTGTCCTGTTTGTTGTCAAGGATTCAAAGCAAGTTCAACTTTACAGGAACACATGTGGATCCACACTGGGAATAAACTTTATGCTTGTGGAGAATGTGGCAAAGAGATTAGTACCAAAAGCTATCTTAAGAAACACATGGAAATTCATGCTAATGATAAAACTTACGAGTGTAAAACATGTGGCAGATGTTTCAAAACCAAAGAAAAACAAGAGAGACATAGGAAAACACACGCTACTGGAAAACTTTATAAGTGTGATCAATGTGGTAAAGCGTTTGGTTTGCAATACCTCAGTCAACATATGATGATGCATACTGGTGATAGACCTCATCAATGTAATGTATGTGGTAAAACGTTTAGGTGTAAATCAAACCTGAAGACTCATTCAGTAATACACACAGGTGACACACCACATAAATGTGATGAATGTGGAAAAGGTTTTAGTCGTAAGTCCTCCCTTAAGAGACACAAAAGATTACAAGGAGTTTGATTTAACATTTCATCTTTTCTGTCTCTAGATAGACATAATGGATGTACAATGTATAGTATACAAATATATTTAACTATTGATGAATATCGTGGTGGGGTATCATTTGATGTCCCATTACATGCCTTATTTTTCCCCCTTACGAAATTAGTTTTTGATAGTGATATTTTGATTTTGATAGGAAAATGTATTCTTAAATTACACCATTTATCTCCTACTAAACACTACTAATTTAAACTATTTTTTCGTATAAATCATGTTTCTGGTTTAATTTTGTTATACATGTTATAAGCTTATTATGTATATTAAACATTTAAACACTTTGATTTAATAATTTTTTAAATGGCCAAATAGGCCTGCCCTCATGTTTTTTTCTGGTATAATCTTGAAAAAACTCATGTAGAATTTGAAAAAGAAATTAAATCATATTTCTCTCAAAAACTACTAAATGAACTTTCACACATCAAAAATAATAATACAGGGAAACTTAGATTTTTTAGTCAAATTACCAAAGATTTTGAACTTCAAGACTACCTGAAATTCAATATAAATAAACACCTTCGATCAAAATTAACTAAACTGAGACTAAGCGCACATAGCTTAGCCATTGAAACAGGTAGATATAGTAAACCTATTACTCCTGTGGAAGAAAGACTTTGTAAACAATGCAACAGTAAAGTAGAAGATGAACTACATTTTTTATTAGATTGTCCCACTTATAATATGATTTAAGTCGTTAGAACTTAAATCAAGTTATCGTATATGGTTGTATCATTTATCTATTATTACTTATTTCTTCGTGACAGAAGTCCTTTACTTATTTAATTGCACAAGGGAGATAAATACCTCCTTCTTTCCGCTAATTTCATCGGCAAGGTATGACAATTATTTCGCACCAAAAAATGAATTTGAATCCTTTAACATCTGACCTTAAATCGGTCAAGAAATGCATTAGTTTAGTGCATTTGCATTTGTTTGGTATGATTTATGATGAGATGCCATTTAAATCGTTCATATTTTATGTTGAGCCATCGGCATTCAAGGCATTGTAAAGCAATGCATTTGCCCACATGTCATGCATGTACAGCATTGTAATGTTGTTTTAAATATTTAGATGTTCGAACGTATTTCCAAAATGATTATTGCTGCATTTTATCAATTTTGTTCTTAAAGCCGAAGCACTGAATTTTTATTCAAATGATTTGTGGATTGTCTTTGTTTTTTATCCCCCCTCTTTTTTCCATGCTGTCAGTTCATACTAATTGGTCGATAATGATCCTTTGTTTTTTCTAATTTAATTTTTTGCTCTATGGACTGATATTTTTTTTTACATTTTTATTCTTGTAGACGTACTAGTATGTCAGTTATAAGTTTCTTCACATCTGCAACATTTTTACTTCCGGGATTTTGAGTTTCTATTTTTGTAGTTTTGTTTACATGCAAATTTTAATAGCGGTCATAGCCTATATTTATGTTCTTCTATGCATACATTTTTATATGTCGAAGCATTATTTTATTTATAACATTATTTTGTCACTCAAGATATTTTCATGTACTGTCAGACATTACATGTATATATATATGCTGGAACAAGATGCAAATACATTTGAACAACATATAGAAATTTTAATTTCTAGACAAGTCACATAAGTACATGCGTGTATTTGCTTAGATCAACTCTTTTAAACTTGCGGTGTGGTTGAAGAGTTAGATATATATATATGCAAATTGCATATATGCATGTTTATTGTATTAAAATGGTCTAAAATCATACACATCACACATGTCACTACAATTTGTACTTTCAAAATACAGTTTACATGTACAATTTGTAAATAATGTTGATCAAATTGTTTGAATGCCTATTAAAACAAATATTTATTTGCCTGAGTTTCAGTTAAAATGCTGTGCACATTGATCCAGTCGAAGGGCAAAAGTGGAATTGCCTGTATTAGCCTGTGCATGCTGAAAGTTGACGTCCTGTGATTTTGGAGCATAAGCTACAGTTGCACATTGTTCAAACATCTAAAGGGCAGGAGAAATACATTGTATCTTCCTTTTACATGTTTGATTATGTTAATTTGGTTTTACTTTCTGTGACATGGACAAAAAATAAGAAAAAATCATGGTTTTCAAATGAATATAACCTTATAAAGTGGCACTGTTTAGTTATGTGAAGGAGATCAAAACAGACAGTAGTCTGCAACTACAGGAACCCAAATTTAAGGTGTAATGTTAAAAAGACAAAAGGTAATGTAACTTAGAACAGGATGAATGAAATATACTATGCGTATGCCTTATGAAATCAAATTAACCAAGCTAATGAGTTTATTCATAAAACATTATCATTAAATAACAACTCAAATATGATCTAAGACATAGAATTTGCATTTTTAAAAATATCTATAAAGACAAGTTAAGACTATCCAAGGAATTGAATTACAATTTTTTTTAAATAGCTTATTTGAGTTAAAGCAGTTTATAACATGACTGCATTTGAGATATTTCACATCAGGTATAATTGAAGAGGGAGCCTACCTACACTGATTCTTACCACACACACGCATACATACACACACACATACACACACAAACAAAGCAAACAATTCAGTATATTGCTTTGACTGGTATTTGATAAAAGGTTTATTTTTTATGGACCTAAATTCTAATATATGTAACACAAACACATATGTCCACACACAAGCATGTACACATCTGAGATCACAACACATTTCTAAGTTTAGACTATCCAGGCGAATCGAATTGAAAATTACATTATTAGAATAACCTATTTGAGTTAATCATATTCACATGAATGTATTTGAGAAATTTCAGATCTAGTTTAATTGAAAAGGCAACCTACACTGATTCGTTTCACACACACATACACACAAACACCACCACCACACACACACACACACATCAATTCATTATATTGCTTTTACTGATATTATTTAAAAGGTATATTGGTTAAAAAATCGAGGCCTGATTTGCAAAATATTTTATAACAGGTTTGTACAACATACACTCGCATATACATACACACAGGAGACCTGTTTTACAAACTGTAATATATTCCTTTTTGAATAGGTCTTGCTTTGTGCTGATACAAAACAAAAATCCATGCATATGTCCTTAGGAACTTATTTGTTACAGTTTCAAAATTTTAGCCATAATTTATACATTATTATGTTTAAATGCATTTTATCTCATCGGGGGATATAGGTTATATCTTGACAGAACATGGTGATATAAACGTAGAACATAGAACATGGAGGGGAGCTGAGTTTTACAATACAACTGGAATGTTTGTGGTGGGTCTCCTCTCAGTTCTAACATGTCTAATGACCGTTTGGTTTTCTCAGTTGTAGTTAGATGTAGAATTTTGTTATTTTATTTTCTGTTTTATTTATTATTTGATTCGTAAATGTTGTAAATTGTTGCAAAAGGACAGTTCAAGTGTTGAGGTTATTTAATTTTTCTTTTAACATTCTCATGGATTCTAGTAAGAGGTGTGACTCGTTGTCAAGACTGTTACATTTAGCACATAGTGTTAAAATGTTTGTTCGCTGGGAGGTTTTTCTATGCATGCCAAATTCTCAGTCATTAGTTCGAGATTATTTAGTCTAAATAAAGATAAAAGGGTTCTTTGGTTTTTTGTGATATGAGCAAAAGTATTCCATTTAATTTACATTATCAGGATTTGGTTTTGCTGATTTATAAATACAGTTCTTATCTGTTTAGTTCATTGTGTGGCTTATTAAATAAATTTTCAATTTTTTTTGATTATTTAATGCTGTTGTTTAATTCGTTTCAGGGTTTGACACTTGTTTAAAATGTCTAAATCTTATTCAGATTACAACTATACTGACCTATATGCATACTGTGTTTGGCAAATGTTTACCAAGAATATAGTTCAATATACCCCTTTTGATTAGTTTGAATGCCTCCTGAGAGATGGTTTACATTCTTTGACATGTGTGCCAAACATATTATACAAGTCACCTTAACTAGTGCATTACCAAGATCTGCATTGTATGATTTGATTGAAACTACTACATTTTTATTTTTGCAGTCATGGTTACCATTTATTCATTTATGATTTTGCTTTAATTGGTCATCTTGAATATTTTATCCTAGTTGAGCATTTGTTTTTAATTTTATTTGCGGTACTTGGTCCATTTAAGATTCAGCTCATTCCCCCATTGTTATGGCGGTTGACTGTAAACTCATTTCGATTTGTTTACAGTCAATTTGGCATGATTCGCTGCATCTTGTATACAGATTTATGCATATATAACTTTAAATAGGGAACCTTTCGGTGTTGTTGTCTGTGTATCCCACGGCAACTCTAAAAAATTCCATAAGAGCTGTGTATCCCACGCTCGTATACATTTCTCATTTCATTGGTTGCCATTACTTTGCGGTAACCGTCATTTTCTATCATTGTCATTTTACTCATTTATATCATTGTCATTTATATCATTTATTGCATTGTAATATTTTACTTATAGTAAAGGCTATGGCCAAGTACCGCCATTTGAGTATTTTTATTACAAAAGCCATATGTCGGGATAATAAACTAAGAGATAAATTTTTCACTTTATTTAATAAAAATTTAAACGACATAAATGATACCCCTTTAAAAATTGCCAGTAACCTTTTAAATCCTACCACAATACAGGACACCAAAAATGTTTTATTTTTACAAGAATCCTTTTCAGTTAGAGATTAATTCTTGAAACAGTCTATTGAGTAATAATTATTCAGCCAAATTTATATGATCTTTAGTATTTAAATACACATTTAAACATTACTATACAAAAATAAAAATGTTTAATATTATATAGTTATATAACCATGATAACAGTATACATGTGAAAATTACATTATACTCTGAAAATATGTATTTTCTATGTTAAACTTTGTATTCATGTTATGTATTGGATTACGCAATATTGTATTGTTTGTTCATTATTTGACTATGCTTTATCCAATAAACTAATTTGAATTTGAATTTGAATTTTCGAGCAAAACTATTAGGACTAGCATGACTATAGCTAGAGCTCGCATTGACACAGAACCAACTGAACAGCAATCAATAACATTGCATAAAAACGTGTAAAGACACAGAACCAACTGAACAGCAATCAATAACATACAGCAATCAATAACATACAGCATAGAAACGTGTAAAGACACAAAACCAACTGGACAGCAATCAATAACATACAGCATAAAAACGTGTAAAGACACAGAACCAACTGAACAGCAATCAATAACATACAGCATAAAAACGTGTAAAGACACAAAACCAACTGAACAGCAATCAATAACATAGCATAAAAACGTGTAAAGACACAAAACCAACTGGACAGCAATCAATAACATACAGCATAAAAACCTGTAAAGACACAAAACTAAGTGAACAGCAATCAATAACATACAACATAAAAACGTGTAAAGACACAAAACCAACTGAACAGCAATCAATAACATACAGCATAAAAACGTGTAAAGACACAAATCAACTGGACAGCAATCACTAACTCACAGCATAAAAAATGTGTAAAGACACAAAACCAACTGAACAGATATCGATAACATACAGCATAAAAACGTGTAAATACACAAAACCAACTGAACAGCAATCAATAACATACAGCAGAAAAAAACGGGAAAAGACACAAAACAAACTGGACATCAGTTAATAATATACAGCATAAAAACATGTAAAAACACAAAACCAACTGGACAGCAATCAATAACATACAGCATAAAAACGTGTAAAGACACAAAACAAACTGAACAGTAATCGATAACATACAGCATAAAAACGTGTAAAGACACAAAACAAACTGAACAGTAATCGATAACATACAGCATAAAACCATGTAAAGACACAAAACTTACTGATCAGTAATCAAAAACATACAGCATAAAAACGTGTAAAGACACAAAACCAACTGAACAGTAATCAATAACATACAGCATAAAAACGTGTAAAGACACAAAACCATCTGGACAGCAATCAATAAAATACAGCATAAAAACGTGTAAAGATACAAAACCAACTGAACAGCAATCAATAACATACATCATAAAAACATGTAAAGACACAAAACCAACTGAACAGCAATCAAAAACGAAAACTATTGTGGCACTTAGAGTAAAATCATGTGCTCTGGATATAGTATTAAGAAAATTAAACATATTTTTTCTACCTCACTATGGAATAAGTTATTTTGGTTATAATAGAAAAAGTCTCGTGATTAGTGTACGGACTGTTATGGATGGGAACTGGAACTGTGAGGAGTTTGATTTAACATTTCATCTTTTGCATTTATGTTAGGCGATTTGAATATAAGACTTTGGTTGATGTTTGAAAAATCGCTATATGTATTCATTTTTCAAGTCCAAAAATAGCATGCTGTCCAACCTCTAATGCTGGCGGAGTATTATTTAAGTACCACTTTTTATAAGAACCATGCAAAAAGCGATTCATGGGTGGAAAGCCTACACCACTTTATTTTTGATATGGTACTCCTACTAGCACCCTGATTCGATATTTTGTATTTTTTTCCAAACAAGCGTTGGTCCTGAGAGAAAAAAAAATATAGAATGCATTGGATAATTGTAAGAAAGGAGGATAACTCTTAAATCTGTCAATAATTTCAATAGAAACCATTGTAACAAAATGGCAAGATTTCTCCCAGGACCAGACAGTTATGAGCAAATTGTTATTTATTTCTTATTTTGTCATACATGTGATTCTCCCGCCGGGGGACAAAATCTCCCGACTTTTTGATCCATCTCCCGTTCTCCCGACTTTTTGTGTAATCTCCCGCTTTTTCAAGACATGACAAAATTTTAGTTTTATAGACATTTTAATTGTTCAGTCATACAACATTTCCGTTGTTTAAGGGGTTTGTCAATTTGGTAGAGGTTAATTTAACAGGTAAAGGTCTTAATCAAAGGTCTATTACCATAATTGACCTGTTGATTGTATAAACAGTTTGAGATTAATCAGTGAAGCCATGTATATTTGGCACACGCTAGTGCCCCCATTTGACATCGAAATGCAATTTAAAAGAGCGTTGAAAATCTCCCGCTTTTTCACCCAATCTCCAGCCAAAAAAAATCAAAATCTCCAGCTTTGTCATCACGGATCCGTCACATGTATGATTTTGTATACTTTGAACTATATTTTGTTAAAGATAAACCACTGTAGCCTTTTTATCGATGAATCACTTTTCTTCAATTTTGCATGATTCTTAGGTGGAGTGCTACTTAACCCAAGTGGGTAATTTTGTTGTTTCCTTTTTTTACAGGAACCGACCAAGACACCAACTGTTAACCAACTTTGTGCTTATAACTGTCCCGTTTGTTTTCAAGGATTCAAAACAAGTTCAACTTTACAGGAACACATGTGGATCCACACTGGGAATAAACTTTATGCTTGTGGAGAATGTGGCAAAGAGATTAGTACCAAAAGCTATCTTAAGAAACACATGGAAATTCATGCTAATGATAAAACTTACGAGTGTAAAACATGTGGCAGATGTTTCAAAAGCAAAGCAGAACAAGAGAGACATTTGCAAACACACGCTACTGGAAAACTTTATAAGTGTGATCAATGTGGTAAAGCGTTTGGTTTTCAATACCTCAGTCAACATATGATGATGCATACTGGTGATAGACCTCATATATGTAATGTATGTGGTAAAACGTTTAGGTGTAAATCAAACCTGAAAACTCACTCAGTAATACACACAGGTGACACACCACATAAATGTGATGAATGTGGAAAAAGTTTTAGTCGTAAGTCCTCCCTTAAGAGACACAAAAGATTACATAGAATCAATGAGAACAAACCATATAAATGCGATAAGTGTGATAAAGAATTCAAAAGCAGTTATCAGTTTGAGAGGCATGTGAAGTCGCATATTAAATCTTTTAAATGTGGCGAATGTGGTCAAGCCTTTATTCAATGGGGTAAACTGCAGGAACACATGCTGAAGCACACCGGTGCT
This sequence comes from Arcuatula senhousia, assembly GCA_963971305.1. NCBI lineage: Eukaryota > Metazoa > Mollusca > Bivalvia > Mytilida > Mytilidae > Arcuatula > Arcuatula senhousia. Next base: position 2,301,033 of record OZ020317.1, on the reverse strand, counting down.
AAGCCTTACATGTGTGGAGAGTGTGGCGATAAGTTTAGTCATAAGGGATATCTAGAGCGACACATGAAGGGACACACTGGTTTCAAACCTCATAGATGTGATATATGTGGTAAAGGATATAGCCAAAAGATATACGTTGAAAAACACAAGGTAGTCCATGATCCGGATTATGTTCGTAAATTATGTGGTATATAATGTATGAAATATACCGTATAGCGGTAATTTTCTCGGGATGCAAATTTCGCTTTTTCATACCAAATGACTAGAGTTGTTATTTAGGCGGACATTTATTTTCGGGATATAATTATGTTCTCATTACAAATTTATGTTGATTCTATTTTACGTGGGTTCTAAATTACTTGATAGAGTAATCGTCGCGAATATATAGCGAAAATTAGAACCTCGCGAAAATTCCCTGCTATACAGTATACCAGGTTAAATGCCAATGAATTTTTTTAATAATAATTCAAAGTGTACGAGGTTGCAGTTAGCTCCTTTCATTTTTTTGTAATATACTTCCTATAAAAACATAGTATTTTGTGCTTATTCTGTTGTAATGGTAATTTTAATGATAAATGGCTAGGACAATCTCTGAAAGAAATGAAAGATGAAAGATTTTTTATATTAATCAAGTTTGAATTTTGAAATTTAATGATAAATTTGTAATTTTGCTTAGTGCAAAAAGGTTAATTATGCAGTTTTTAAAGCACTTAATTAGGGGTCAACTTTTAATGGGATTTCTTTTTTATCAAAGTTACGATAGCTTATAAACTTTATGTGGTAAAAATTTCTTTTGAAAATAAAACAGAGCAATTTTTTTTAATCCACAAAATGTTATATTGAAAATTCGTTGCGAGCCAACTACCACTTCTGTGTTCATTGTTAAATTTTAAAATATGTAGAATAATTATAGTAGAATAACATTTATTTTGATAAAATAACGAAAGAATGTAACATGTTTAAATTTTGTAATCTTTCTGAGACAAGATTTTATGCAAATATATTTTGCTTTTCCTATATAATCCATTGTAAAAGGAAAGAATTTGAACATAAATATATTGTTTTTATTCTGCCATTTTAAATTCATTGTTATTTTTAGGGACAGGTGTTACATTGCTTAATTTTGCAAGTTATTTTCGTTTTTAACATGTTTATTCCGGCCGCCACACGAATCCCGCCAAACATGGCCAAACGAAGTGGCGAGGTATTATGTTATACCCTCAGTTTCTTTCGCTGTATGTCTGTCCGTCCGTCCCCGAAGGTTTCCGAATGATAACTTGAAAACGCCTCAAAGAATTTGAATGATATTTTTCACAGCTGTTGAGTACAATAAATACAGGTCAAATTCAATTGTTAGGATGATTCGAAAAACATTTTGAAGATTTGCCACTTTGTAAATTTTCCAAATTTGAAAATGATGAAATTTTCTGGTCTAAGAAAATAACTCATTTCTTTTCTGTCTCTAGATAGACATGATAGATGCATATTATACAAATATATTTAACTATTGGTGAATATCATGGCGGGGTATCATTTAAGGTTCATCTGTACCTTTCTTTAAAACATGGCGTTATTTTTAATCTATTTTCAGTATATGCACAGCCAAAACTGCACATAGAAATATAAAGTGTAGCTGGACCTAGATATTAAAAATTCCTACCTTTTCTCTATGAATTCTTCCCGAAAAAATCCTTTATTTTAGAGATATCTTTTTTCTCCGCTTTTAAAAACACCCGATTTAAGGCTAATATCACTTTCACCCTTTCTTGTGGCCTCAAATTTCATGCAACTTTCAAAAAGGGATTTAACTAAAAGTGTTCACTTCGTTTCATTTAAGAGGCACAATAGGGACAGTTTGTCCTTTTTCAATTTAAAATCTGAACAGGAAAAAAGATATCTTTATTTTTAAGGAACTTAAAATGAAAAAATGATAGAAATTGAATCAGAAATTACCATATCTAGGTCCAGCTATGCTTTATTTTATTATTTTATTTGTAGTTTTTGTTCTGCATATACTAAAAAATAGGTAGAAAATTTCGCTATTTTTAACGAAAGGTACAGATGAACCTTAATGTCCCATTACATGCCCTATTTTTCCCCCTTACGAAATTAGTTTTTAATAGTGATATTTTGATTTTGATAGGAAAATGAATTCTTAAATTTCACCATTTATCTCGTAATAAACACTACTAATTTAAACTAATTTATCGTATAAATCATGTTTCTGGTTTAATTTTGTTATACATGTTATAAGCTTATTATGTATATTAAACATTTAAACACTTGGATTTAATATTTTTTCAAATGGCCAAATACATGAAATAGGCCTGCCCTCATGTTTTTTTTGTGGTATTGTTTTCGAGCAAAATTATTACGACTAGCATGACTATAGCTAGAACTCGCATTGTTAGCTGATTTTCAGTAAATTTTGTGTCTCCGTGTTTACATGTTGTCTTTTTTTTTGGTCCTGTTCTCGTCGGTGTTTACTAGTTTTGACTGGTTTTGTCTCTGCTGCTAAGGAAATGCAGTTTGTCATACTTAACCATTCCGACAGGTTTCAAATTATTCCCATGTACATGATGTATGGTTGCTGAAAAAATCTTGACAGAAATTCGTGTGTGCCCTTTCGGACTTTTGACATTCGGATGCCCCATTGGTATATGTGCTTCTAACATGCAACAAGTTTTTTAAAGTGTAAAAATGTCATTGTCACTGTTCATATGTTTATCAGATCACTTGTTACTTGGCACTTTAGTTGGAAAAAAATTACTCTATGTGAAAATAATTTTATTTGACTGTGTATATCCGAGGGTTTTTTGAGGACTATTGGGTTTGCAACTAGCTCTCTTCAATTTTCGATGTACAATAATAAAGTTACGTGTATAAAAACATAGATTTTTTTGTTCATTCTTTCGCTGCAGAGCTATATCTAGGTAAATAGATAATAATGAGATATGGAATAAGTGTAACAGCCCACAATCAAGCGGCAATTAAGAAAAACCACAACGGACAACCACCAGCAGCCTTGAACGAGGTTCTGGAATTGGCCCATGGTCTAAATAAAATGTATATACAAATACAAATACAATACAAATAAGTTTATTGGCCAATTAAGGGCCCTCAAGGGGCAAAGACATTACAACATATATGATTATAGGTTATATATAATTCTCAAATCCAGTCCTGAAATCGTCACAGATAAACCCCGTTCTTAAACAAGGAACAGAAAACATCAAAAAGACAAGTACAAACGAAAGCTTTACCAAAGATTCCTGTCTTAGGACAGACACATATAAATTGTCAGGAAAACCTGTTTATCTTAAGTTTATAGTATCAATTATCCCATCTTTAAAGATGATTAAGTACTGGTGCATGCTTGGCCATTTTACAAAAATAACAAACAGGAAAATGTGTTGAACGGACACTGTGTCCTGCCTTTATATTTATCAAACAGCTAGATTATCTATCAATTACGAAACTCACCTCATTTCCCAATATTCATGTTATTATCACTAGGCGGGAATGGACTTGAACTTTTCAAAATTTTAAGTGCTCATTCACACAGAAAAAAAGCCAGCATCTGAACCCGATGTCTTGCTAATCATCCTTAGATGCAGCTACCATTTCACTTTGGTTGAAGTTGTACTTGCCTGTTAACAGGAATGAACCTTAATCATTCTTCTGTGAGTGGTCATCCATTCGAAAAATATAAGTCAAACCCAGCATCTTAAGCATGCATTGTGCTAAGTATCATTAGGTGCACCTACCATAACGATATGGGTAATGTGGCACTTGTTAGCCAGCAGGAATGGACTTTAACCATTCTTCTGTAAAAAGTCACTCATGCAGATAATGTAGGTCACAGCCAGCATCTGAAGCATGAATTATGCTAAGCATTACTAGAGGCACCAACCAGACAAATATAGTTGATGTGTGCACAGTTAGCAGGAACAGACTTTCAATATTCTTCTGTAAGAGGTCATCCATTTGGAAAATACAGGTCGAATCCAGCATCCGAAGCACATACCATACCAATATGGTTGGTGTGGAACTTATCAGTAAGCGGAATTTGACTTTATCTATTCTTCTGCAAGAGGCCATCCATGCGAAAAATACGGGTCATTTCCAGCATCCGAAGCATGCATTCTGCTAAGCATCACTAGGTGCAACTACCATACCAATATGGATGCTATGGCACTTTTCATTAAGCAGGAATAGACTTAAACCATTTTTTATACGACCACAAAAAAAAATGCGGACGTATAATGGTATGATGCTGTCGTCTGCGTTGTTTTCTGTTAACTTTAGTGTTCCCACAATAACTTTAGTTCTAGTTATTTGATTGCTATGAAATTTGACAAGGATGTTCCATACCATTTAAGGATGGATGGGATTGATTTTGGGGGTCTCCCCTTTTTTCGTTTAGAAATAAGGGGCCAAAAAGGGCCAAAAATACTACTTTTTAGCTCACCCTGGACCTTCGGTCCAGGGTGAGCTATTGCCATCACTTGGCGTCCGTCGTCGTCCGTCGTCGTCGTCGTTAACATTTCTTTGAAAATCTTCTCCTCTGAAACGCCTGAAGGGATTGCTTTGAAACTTTGCACACTTCATCTATGGGATGTCCTCTACCAAGATTGCACAAATGGTGACCGCCCTCTGAACAACATGGCCGCTGTTACGAAAAATAGACCAGGGGGTCAGACTACTGTTTTTGGCTTGTAAATCAAAAAGTATAAGATATAGATGAAATCTGATACCACGCTACTGCTTCAGCATCAAAAGCTCTACAAGAGTCGAAGTTGTCAGATGACCCGTTATAGGAGTTACGGCCCCTTAAAGGTGAAAAATAGCATTTTTTTCATGTTTTTGGCTTATAAAATGAAAACTATGACAGATAGAGAAAAGTTGTTGCTTGCTTAAATGTTCAGCTCATTTAGCTCTACAAAAGTCTCCATAGGGTCAAAGTTGTCAGATGACCCCTTATAAGGGTTACAGCCCCTAAAATAACGTTTTTTTTTTTATATTTTTGGCCTATGGAATGAAAACTATAGCAGATAGAGAGAAGCTGTTGCTTGCTTAAATGATCAGCTTATTTAGTTCTACAAAAGTCTCCATAGGGTCGAAGTTGTCAGATGTCCTCTTATAGGGGTTTCGGTCCCTAAAATAATGTTTTTTCATGTTTTCAGCCTATAGAATGAAAACTATAGCAGATAGAGAAAAGCTGTTGCTTGCTTAATTGTTGAGTTCATTCAGCTCTACAAAAGTTACATAGGGTGATAGTTGTCAGATTATCCCTTATAGGGGTTACGACCCTTAAAATAAAGTTTTTTCATGTTTTTGGCCTTTAAAATGAAAACTATTACAGATAGAGAAAAGCATTTTCTTGCTTACACATTCAGCTCATTTGACTGACTGGGGAGTTTAACGTCGTGACTATACCTATATATAGCTCATTTAGCTCTAGAAAAGTTTTTATAGGGTCGACATCAAGACCAGTTGAGCGATTCAGGCTCCTGGGAGCCTCTTGTTTGTTTGTTTTCACAATAACTTTAGTTCTTGTTATCTGATTGCTATCAAATTTGACAGTGATGTTCCTTACCATAAAAGGATGAATGGAATTGATATTGGGGGTCCCTTCTTTTTTCGTTTCGAAATTAGGGGCCCAAAGGGGCAACAAATTCATATATTTTATTTGTTTCCACCATAACTTTGGTCCTAGTTGGCCTATTGCTGTGAAATTTGTAAAGAATGTTTCTTACAATAAAAGAATGAACCTGATGAATTTTCGTGCCCATTTTTTCCCACTAAATAGTAAGGGGCCAAAAGGGGACAAAATCGAAACTTTTTTATTTGTGGGCCGATTTTGAAAATTGGTTTTGCATGTTTGTTCTCGTCAACTAGGGGATACCAAATTAAGAATGAGATTTTGCTACACCCCCCCTTTTTCCCCTATTATGTTATTAGGGCCCAAAAGGGGCCAAATCGAATTTTTTTATTTGTGGTACAATTTAGATTATTTTGCATGTTTGTTCTTGTCGATTAGCGGATACAAAATTGAGAATTAATTTTTGCGACCCCCCTTTTCCCCCGGCCCTATTACTTCATCAGGGCCAATAGGGGCCAAAATAGAAACTTTTTTATTGCGTAAAATTCATCAATGATAATAGATTAACCAAGAATATGGTCTATTTCTTAATATAAAATTGAGCGGGGATATTGAAATGTTATAAATATGATATTGCAAGTATAATTTTTTTTTTCGATTTGCTTTTAAAATAGTTAAAATCTAATGAATTCGTTGTAAAATGGAAAGTCCACCAAAGAAGGCATGTGTCAAAAACCTTTGTCAGTTCACCATGGGCTGCAAGTGTCCAGAACATCCATATTGGGCCTAAAAGGTACAGGGTTCAACCTGTTGCGGTCGTATCATGCGGCGAAGCTTTTTATTTTTGTAAGATGTCATCCATGCGGCAAATATAGGTCAAATCCACCATCCGAAGCATGCACTGTGCTTAATATAAGTAGGTACACCTACCATACCAATATGTTTGGTGTGGCACTTGTCAGTAAGCGGGAATGGACATCGGCCATTTTTATACGACCGCAAAAAATAAATCAAACGTATAATGGTATTATGCTGTCGTCGTAGTCGTCTGCGATGTCTGTAAACTTAACTGTGCCCACAATAACTAGCTCTAGTTCTATGAGTGGCCATCCATGCTGAAACAGCATCCGAAGGTGCACGTACCATACCAATATGGTTGATGTGGCAATTGTCGTCAGTAAGTGGGAGTTTGGAACTCGAGGATTTGGATCGGACGGACAAACGGACACATACAGACGGACGAACGGTCTCGAACACTATATGCCCCTCTACTTTTGTAGGCGGGGCGTACAAAATTATTACCAAGAGTTTTTTAGATAAAGATAGGAAACGTGAAATATGAACATACATAGTTGATAATGACTGTACAGAAGATGAAGATAACTGGATTTAAGGGTGGAGAATATGTTCTCTGGAAGTTCAATTGAATAATAGTGTGAAGGAAGAAAGAACGATGAGTAGTGCTGTCTACTTCTAGAGTCTTATGGAATAAGAATTGTGCTGGTTGGAATGGCAACAAGTTGAGTTGATTTGTGATCTTGAACATCATAAACGTTCAGTAACCTGGTAACTGGACGTGTTCTTAATCTACTGTCTTACAGTTGCCAGTTTGATGTATGTAGCATTGAAGATACAATATATGCATGTTGTGTTATCTGTATCTGTATGCTATCTTTACATCCTTAAATGGACAACCGTCACGACGTGACGTAAAACAACCCGCCACCAAAAGACGGGAAGGATGTGTTCTAGCATTCCGTAACGCTGACCCCAGCGCATCGGTACGGATTTCTGTGTGTCTAACCTAGCTCCCTAACCTGACGCGTCAAACCAAGAGGAGAAAATGGACTACTGGCAGCAGGACCCACCCTCCCTCCCGTTTACTTTTCCCGTTGCTCACCCGTTACTGAAGGGGCTATATACAAACCACCAGAATCGCATACTTACACCAAGAGATAGACCAAAATGTCAAGATAAAGAGCGGGAACTGGTTAGGACAACTCATCTATCCTCAACGACATCCTGCCCGACACATCACTTACCCGTAGTCGAATTCAAGAATGGTGGAGGAAAGCGGAAAATCTGTATTAACAGATCTCCGAAAGAAACCACCGAACTGTCAGGGGGACAACCAAAACCCACAGACATCATGTTAATGAGAGGTCTGTCCGATATTCCATAGTATTCAATGTGAACCAGTATGGAAGTCGACCAACAGTCCCACGTTTTCCATCATCGAGAGAGTAGACGCCCATAGAACAAAATCAAAACCAAAATAATTGCAAATATGCATGATCCTGTGTTAAAATCCATCAATTTAAAAGAAAATAAACGCACAATTTCGAGTCCAAATCATTTTAACACATAAAATTTGGAGAGCCAAATAAACACGTCCACTCTGCACGAAGAGCTTATCAATAACAAGCATACCGGACTGCCCTTCTTTGCACTATTTCTATCGAGATAGATTCCGTATTGTGCGGGTCCCGGACTAAGCAGAAATACTTGAGCCTGGAAGGTCGAAGGAGCTCCTGTGTGAGTTACAAACTTGTGCGCACGAGTTTAGTACGTACTGCCAAAATATATTTCATCAAAATTATTTACAATTTGAAAAAAAGACAAGCCCCCCCCCCTTTTCTGCAAGTTGATTTGTTTAATGTTTATTGGACATGGACAGAGTTACCTTGTAAACACATTTTTAAGTGTCCAGAAAAAAAAAACAAAAAAAAACCGCTTTTTTTCTTCGTTGCTCTCCGTTTCACTTTTGTTTAACATTTAAGTGGAACTTGTCATCAAAAGAACGACAACTCCGCATGATTTTGATGTACATGTATGTTTGCCAAAAATAGATTGTTACTTCAAAAGTAATAAAATTATAGAACCACTACAGAATAGTCACACCAGGTATGCAATAACATTTTTTGAACATGATGAATGGGTAATTCAATATAATTTGATCACGATGTCATTAATTAATAATTATTAATAATAATAATGTCTGTAGACTGTATGTATTATTGCCTTAGTAACCTTTAATAGACATACATGTATAACACAAAAAAAACATGAATAAAAGAAGAAGTTAGTACCACAGTGGTGTGGATGTTACATACTCACCAACCCAGTCAGCACAAGTCTGTTGATCGAACGTTGCAAAAAATACAAAATACAATACAATATTTTATATAGCACAAACCCATAGTCAAACGCATGGTTGGTTAAGGCATAAAAACATGGTGCAGACTCAACCTGATCAGCTTCCACAAATAAACTGTCTAACTCTTATGTACAATGCTATGTATAATATTGTAATGTCATTGATGGTACCATAGACATATAACCCATAGATAAAGTTCGCAAGAAATATCAAGCTGTTAGCCTTTGTCCTTTGTTTGTCATATGAATAGAACTGTGACTAATTTTATTGCATTGATGTTCTATCTGTGTTATCCTATCAAGACTCACTGATTAATCGATCTTATCTGAATCGCCTAGTTGGTCCGAAGTTGACTTTTTTTTCTTGCGGCAAAATAGAGTTACATCCCTTTGACCATGATCGAAAATATAGCAGACGAAAGCGCAGGAAAAGACAATTATTTTGGTGTTACAATGAGAAAAATCGGCCAAGAAACATAGTTTTTAGGAAAAGAAAAACGAATAATTTTAGGAGATGAATATTTCGGGTATGTGGTTTCAACCTGTAAGCAAACAAAGTTCCTGAAGCCACCTGAAAATGAAAATATATGCATGTAAAAGCACGTAAACAAAGCCTTTTAACGATACATGCCAGGATAGGGTCGAATCTGGTCGAATTGAGTTATTTATTTTTTTTCTTCTCCTGTTTTGTATAAAATGTATAGAATTTTAATCACAAGATACATTTTTTGTACATATGCTATTCATCCGACTTTTAATGCTTTTTTTGTTGCATTTTAAATTAGGAGGAAAGAGAAAAAAATAACAATGCACAACAATCAAATTGAAACAAGATGACAATAAAAAAAAATATATAAAAAAAATAAAACGTTTTCAATATTTTCATTCCTCACACTAATTGAAAAAAAAACCCGACTTTACATTATTTAGTTTATCTCTGAGATTCGGAAACAAAGTTAGATTATCTAAACGTAAGAGGACTATCCTCAAAAATCCATGAAATAAATAAACACATTACAGACCACAACGTAAATGTCTTAGGTCTGGTTGAAACATTCTTAAAGACAAATGATCGACCCTCTAAGCTAATAAATAAATACAATTGGGTTGGCAAATGTCGCAAAAAGTCGAAAAGTAAAGGCGGGATAGGCTTCTGTGTCCGTTCCGATATCCCTATACTAGATGAAAACCTGCTAAGTAGCAAAGAAGACAACTACGAGAGATTGTGGATTCTCTTGCGAATAAATAACATTAAAACTGCTGCATGTATCGCGTACTTTCCAAACGACGGAACCGCGAAGTCGCTAACAGACGAACTGATGTATAAACTCCTTGAAGAAACAACCTGTTTATCAAACTTAGGATACGAAATCCTAATACAAGGGGACTTTAATGGGCGTTGTACAACTATTTGCGACTTTACGGGAAAATGTATTTCCACGCGCGAAATAAATTCGTACAACGGAAAACGGCTACTACAATTTATTGAGGCAAGTGACTTAATTCTTGCCAATACTATGAATTGTTCTAAAGGCTTTTTCACTCGTTTATTAAACGACCAAAAATCAGCCATCGACTATGTCATTTTATCGAGTAACTTATCTAAACATGTCACAAGCGTATTAATCGATGAAGAAGGGGAATTTGTCCCACATAGCGATCACGTTATTATACGAGTAAGCTTAAACATTAATGCCTCCCAAACAAAAATCAAATCATCTGACCAAAAACCTAATCGCCCATTATGGAAAATAAATGAAAATACCGATTGGTCTGTATTCGAGCAAGATTTAGCTTCTAGTGTAAATGATTTCCTTAACACGTGTAAATTCGATACCGACGTTGATTCCCTTTGGAATAAATGGAAGACGTGCGTAGAAAGCGCAGCCGAGTCAACAATTGGTAAAGCTAAATCAGTTAAAAATTACAGATCATTTTGGGACGCAGAACTTGATAGACTTATTAAAGAAAGACAAGCGGCCAATCGACTAAAGCGCAAATACTTTAAAAAAGAAAATAAAAACACAGCTGTTAGTCAACGATTAACCGATGTATACAACGAACGAAAAGAAAAAGTTAAAAATGCCATTAAGCGCAAGGAACACGCGAGTAAAATGAAACAATTCACAGAAAGGTGTATTAAATCAAAAAATAAAGTCAAAGGGTTCTGGGATTTGTTAAAACTAAAAAATAGTAAAGTTACTCCATGCGAACTTACAGACCCAGATAACCCTAACAATAAGCTTACCGAAACCAACGATATAAGGCAAGCATTGCAACATCATTTCGCCTTTAAACCCTGTGATGAGTCTAAAAGTAAACACGACATATCACACAAAGTAAATGACTTTATATCCAGAGCAGACTCCAACACTTTACCTATAGAAAACCATTTAGGTATATCGTTAGAAAAAGACACAATTTGCCAACTGTTGAAGGGTCTTAAATCGGGAAAGGCCACTGGCACTGATAACATCCCTAATGAATTTTTAAAGTATGGGGGTTATAGCATTGTAGAATCCCTATGTGAGCTTTTCACAAAAATCTCCGATTTAGAAAAGATCCCAAAGGAGTGGTATAAAGGGGTAATTATACCTATCCACAAGTCTGGCTCAACATACGATATAAGTAACTATAGGGGAATAACCCTAACATCAAATGTGTATAAAATTTACTGCAAAGTTATTGAAAACACCATTATGAACTTTCTTGAAGATAAAAACATCCTAGGGGAATCACAAGGTGCCTTTAGAAAAGATAGAAGAGCCGAAGATCACATTTTCACCCTTCAGGGTCTGTGCTCTATACGTAAATATAGAAAACAAAAAACATTCCTCGCCTTCCTTGACCTTTCGTCTGCGTTTGATAGAGTATGGCGCGACGGCTTGTTTTATCTTTTATGGAATAAGGGGGTTCAGGGAAAATGTTGGAATCTACTACGCTCGTTATATTGTGAGGTCTCAAACAAAGTTATTTTTGGTGACGTAGAGACAGAATGGTTCGATCAAAGCACGGGTCTTAAACAAGGATGTGCTTTGTCACCTACTCTTTTTTCAGTTCTTATGACTGATCTTATCGACATGATGAGAGAAAAACAAATAGGGGTCGAGTTGTCCTCCCAGCTCATAAATTGTCTCTTGTTTGCTGACGATATAGTATTAATAGGCACAGATGAAAACGAGCTCCAAAGTCTTCTCAACGTAGCCGCTGAGTTTGCATCTAAATGGAAGTTAAAGTTTAATGCAAGAAAGTCCAAAGTTCTAATCACCGGACAAAGATTAGACAAAAATAAAAAATGGAAGCTTGGCGAAGACTTGTTAGAAGAAGTCAATGAATATAAATATCTCGGAGTATTTTTTACTAGATCGTTAAAAAGTAACTATCATATTGAACAGTACCTTAAAGATAACTTCGAACGAAAACTAAACCACACAATTCGAGTTTTAGGCGAACATGGCAATTTCAACCGTTTTAATTTCGGTGATGCCCTATGGAACTCTGTAATAAGACCCTCAATAACCCATGCATGCTCTGTTTGGTTCCCTTCGTCTAAAGTTTGTAGAGAGTACATCGAAAGGTGGCAATACCAAGTCGGGAAAATCATACTCAATACTAAGATGAATGTTCCTAAATGTACTATACTATCCGAATTTGCATGGGAACCCATAAACAAATTTATGGATCGCCAACGAGTAAAATATTTTCCCGCTTTACCTCACTCTCTAATGAAAGACTATGTAAAATCGTTTTTAACGAACTAAGTTCTATACCCAAATGCGAGTGGGGATACCTAGATTACATGAAACGTGTATTCCAATTTGCTGGGATTGACTGTTACATTAATGGGAACGTGAACCTTAATGCTTTCAATCAACTTCACGGACAAATGACTACGCTCGAGCTATGGTCGAATTTGCACCAGAAGAATAGTCTTGATCTTTACACAGTCTTAAACATTAATTGTGCAAGACAGCCCTACATGTGTAACGTCGAAGACTTCTGGCAAGCCAGATTAAAATTCTTAGCGCGAGTAAATTGCCTCCCAATTAATTCAACTCTTAATAGAATGAAGATAATAGATCACGATAAATGTGAATTGTGCTGTTTAAATGTGACTGAAGACCTAACACATGTTCTCATCGAATGCGAAGCGTATACGAATCTCAGAGATAAACTCTATAATGATCTGGACATTCTTCTCTCGAACGACGTTTCTACCTCTCACATCTACCTCAGAGGGTTACCAAAGGTCGCTCAATTACAATTTGTTATAGGTGAAATTGGGCATTTGTATAGTAATGATCTGGGAAAGCAAATCGATTGTCTAACGAAAACTGTTTTACGTGACATTATGAATTATCGCAAAACGTTTTACCCTTGCTAGGAAAAGTAAACATTACATATTTTATTTTGAAGTACGATGATTTTAGGACCTATTTAATATATATTTTATCAAATTTTATTGAGTTTTAAAGGAAAATTTGGTCTTTCTTACGCTTTGCTTTCCACATCTTTTTATATGTATAATATAAATATGAAGAGAGATTTTGTATTATGTTTTTTATGTTAGACTGGTAAATTTTAAAAGAACATTTTAACTGAATGAAGTGATCTCTTATTGTAACTTGTTTACCATTTTAATGTCTTATAGTTGTAAATATCTATGTTTAACTGTTGAACGCAACCATCGAAACCCCGTCGATGGTTGCCCCCGTTGTAAAGGGGTAGTTTTTCAAATAAATATATATATATATATTTAAAAAGACATTAAATATACAAGTCGATACAACTGTATATATAAGTGATTATTATTATTATCTACTTCGTGTACATAATTCTTGTAATTACCATAATAAATTTAATTTGTATTTTCATGAGACAACTAAAAAAATGCAACACAAAGGCAGATGTGTACTGGGCCGATCGCTCGAAATGATCAAAATGCCTCTTGCCGTCGGAATTTACTAAAGGAGAGCTGTGGAAATAATCATATATTTTTGGTCAGTATAGAAACAGTGAGTGCCTGTGAAGAAGTCAACTTAAGTCATACAAACACTGTAAGACACAGCAGTCGTGCACTTTTTACCCTTGACAATGATACACCAGATGTGAAAAGTGCAGCACAAAGTTTAAAAAAACAATTATATAATTTTGCCAAGAGAAAAAAATTAAACCCCTACAACTTCAGGTTTAAAAACTAGATCTGACCAGCAAAAGAACGAAAAACTATCTAGATTACTTGGGAAGCAAAATAATTCAAAAGAAAGTAAGCAGACTGTTAATCTTTAATTCACAACTTCACGGTCAGTTATCAGATGGGTGTCAAAACAATAACAACGCTCATAGTACCTTTGATGTTGCATTGGAACTTTATCTATGGGTTATATGTCTATGATGGTACATATTGCATGTACATATGAAATTCAATTTTTACTAGTATTATTATATATTGATTTTTTTTCAAATTCATTTTTGGCGATTTTCAATTTATTTTCTTGTAAATACTATCAATCTATAATCCATTAGCAGAATGCTAAAAAAGAAGTAAATTTTGCTTCCTTAAAAAATCATCCCACAAATGACCTTTGAATGTGTTCATTTTATCTTTATTAATTATATAATATTCATTGTTATTATGTCTCCCCTTCCCAGAAGGGGGAGACATATTGTTTTTGTGTCAGTTCTTCTTCTTCTTCTCTTCTTCTTCTTCTTCTTCTTCTTCTTCTTCTTCTTCTTCTTCTTCTTCTTCTTCTTCTCATACAAAGCGTGTCCGGGCCATAACTTTTTTATCCTTTGAGATAGGGCTTTGATATTTGGCATGAGGATGTATCACCATAAGACGATGTGTCGCGTACCAGAATGACCTTCGTATGACCTTGACTTTTGACCTTAAGGTCAAATTAAAGCTAATTTTACATCCAAAGTGTTCCGGGTCATAACTTTTTTGTTCTTTGACAAAGGACTTTGATATTTGGCATGTGGATGTATCACCATGAGACAATGTGTTGCGTACCAGAATGAACTTCATATGACCTTGACCTTTGACCACAAGATCAAATTAATGCTAATTTACATCCAAAGTGTTTCGGGCCATAACTTTTTTGTTCTTTGACATAGGGCTTTGATATTTGGCATGTAGATGTATCACCATAAGACTATGTGTCGTGTACCATCATGACCTTCGTATGACCTTGACCTTTGACCTAAAGGTTAAATTAATGCTAATTTTACATGGAAAGTGTGTCTTTGCCATAAATTTTTTGTTCTTTGACTTAGGGCTATAATATTTGACATGTGAATGTATCACCATGAGACGATGTGTTGCATACCAGAATGACCTTCATATGACCTTGACATTTTACCTCAAGGTCAAATTAATGCTTATTTTACATCCAAAGTGTTCCGGGCCATAACTTTTTTGGTTCTTTGACAAAGGGTTTTGATATTTGGCATGTGGATGTATCACCATGAGACAATGTGTTGTGTACCAGAATGAACTTCATATGACCTTGACCTCAAGATCAAATTAATGCTCATGTTACATCCAAAGTCTTCCGGGCCATAACTTTTTTGTTCTTTGACATAGGGCTTTTATATTTGGCATGTGGATGTATCACCATAGGATGATGTGGTGTGAACCTGAATGACCTTCATATGACCTTGACCTAAAGGTTGAATCAATGCTAATTTTACATGGAAAGTGCGTCTGTGTCATAACGTTTTTGTTCTTTGACATAGGTCTATAATATTTGACATGTGCATGTATCACCATGAGATGATGGGTCGCCTACCAGAATGATCTTCTGACCTTGACCTTTGACTTCAAGATAAAATTGATGCTATTTTTACAGGTTAAACATGTCTGGGCCATATATATTTTAATCCTTTAAACAAAATGCTTTGATTTTTGACATGATAATGTGTCATAATGGGAACAATGTGTCACTAACGTTAATGACCCTGACCTGTGACTACAATGTCAAATAAATGCTAATTTTACATGCAAAGCTTTCCAGGACATAACTTTTTTATCCTTTGACATCGGGCTTTAGAATGTAGATGTGTAATTATTAAACAATTTGTTGTACAATGTATGTCATTGTGACTTTGACCTTTTGACCTCAAGGTTGAACTTGTGTTTTTTAAGGAAGGGGAGACATCAGTTTTAGTGCGCTAAAACAGTTTTTCCTAGTTATAATTGGATCGGTGTGTTTCCTCAAAAAAATGTCATGAGTCAAACAGAAGTTGCTGTTTCTTTTTCTTCTTTTCCCTTTCATTTTAATAGCCATTTTGATTTACACACCATTATTTGCATTACTTATGTTAAATTTGTTATTTTATTATTTGTAATTTTACCAATCATAGAAATGCTTAAATTGTTCTTAGTTCTCTTAACCTTAGTAATATGTACATATCTATATTTTTCTTTCTTTCATGGTGATTATATGTTCAATACTGGGCGCAGTGATTTTCCAATAAAATATCTTGTGCCTTGTTTATTAAGATACACAAGGGAGATGATACAGAGTTAAAGCTAGTAATTTTCAATATCCGAAAAACCAGTTGCAGAACCATATGGTAAAAACAGGGGAAAAGGTGGTTTCTCAAAAGCTATATTTTTTACTTTTTTCACATCTACATCATATCACACAAATTGTGTAAAAGTTTCATGAAAATCCATTGAGGGGCTTAGGAGCAATAGGAGATAAGAGATGGGTACCCGAATTCGAAGGTGCAACGGACGGACGGACACACAGACGGAAGGACACCACCATCACTATATACCCCCCTTTTCAAGCAGGGGTATAATTATACGTCTATCTTTAGGATATAAAACTATAAACTGTTTTAATATTGCAATAACACGTTTGATATGCCAACTACGTTATTTGTTTTCCTTAAATAACTGTGAAGAAAAAAATATGAGGCAATCGTGTGTTATCATCATGTTCATGCTGTAATCATGATTGCTTGGACAAAAGTAATCATATGTTATTTATTACTCTTGAAATTTTGAGTACTCCTAATGTAATCGATTACAATTTCCCACCAATGTAATCATGATGTAATCAATTGCATTTTAAAGTAATCAACCCCAACCCTATAAATCTTGAAGTAACATCCAATAACTTTTTTGTTTTATAGGTAATACTGCAGCTGTATGTTAAAAAAGAGCTATGAAGAACTGTAATCTAATAGTGTACCCATGCGACCATTGTGGTGAGGAGTTCGTCGATTGTTCAAGCTTTAGGAAGCACATGGTTACCCATTCCAATGGAGGGCCTTACACATGTGACCACTGTGGTAAAGGCTTCAATCAAAAACGTGTACTCAAAGATCATGTCATGATTCACACAGATGATAAACCTTTTAAGTGCGACAAATGTGGTAAAGGATGTATTAATAGGCAACAGCTAAAAATGCATATCATGACACATACAGGCGATAAACCATATAAATGTGATGTATGTGGAAAAACATTTAGACTAAGATCTTCTTGTCTTGCACACATAAGAATACACATTAATTACAGACCGTACATTTGCGATGAGTGTGGTAAAGGTTTTACACGACGTTCCTACTTAAGCGTACACAAGAAAATGCATACTGGTGTAAAACCTTATAAATGTAGCGTATGTGAGAAACGATTTTTTCAGAAATGTGACCTTAAGATACACATGAGAATACACACAGGCGAAAAGGTTGCTAAATGTGAATATTGTGGAAAAAGGTTTATGCGAAATTATGAACTGAAAAAGCACATGGTTACACATACAGGTGAGAAATCTTTCAAATGCCATCTATGTGATAAATTATTTAGTTTAATAGAAGGTTTACGGGCCCATATGAAGGTACATACGGGTATTAAACCTTATGAATGTCAAGAATGTGGCAAAAGATTTAGTCAGAGTGGAACACTACAATATCACTTACGAACACATTCAGGAGACAAGCCTCATCAATGTGATGAATGTGGTAAAAAATTCAGGCGGGTTCACCATCTACAGGACCACCTCAAGACACACTCAGGTGACAAACCTAACGAATGCAATGCCTGTGGTAAAAAGTTTTCGCAGGCCCAGAACCTCAGTCGTCACATGTTAACGCATACCGCAGAGAAACGGTTTAAATGTTCCGTTTGTGATAAAAAGTTTGGGTTTAAACATGTTTTACAGGACCACATGAGAATACATTCCGGTGACAAGCCTTTTCAATGCGATGTATGTAATAGAAGTTTTGCCCAGAAAAGTTCCTTGAGGGGCCACAGGAAAATCCATGCTAAGCCTCATAAATGTATCGAATGCGATAAAACTTTTACACAGACATCAGGGTTAAATGTACATATTAAAGTGTACCATGGAGATAAACCTTATAAATGTGAACTTTGTGGATCATCCTTTGGCTTGGAATCTTTCTTGAAGGCACACATGAAAGAGCATAGCATGGACAAGCTCTATAAATGTAATAAATGTGGAAAACGCTTTAAGGAAAGTATAGGCCTTGAGAGACACATGCTATTGTCACATACTGCAGATAAACCTCATACTTGTTCTGAATGTGGGAAAGGTCTTAGCCATATTAGTAGTCTACAGAGGCACATGTTGATACATAAGGATAGTAAGCCTCACATATGTAACGAATGTGGAACCTTGTTTCGTCTGAAACACCATCTTCAGGCACACATGAAGGTACATTCTGAGACAAAGACCCAACGTGTGATCAATGCGGAAACGTATGCACCATGAAAAATGAAGATGAAAAAAAAAATTAATAGTGTAAAGTTAATCCAATGTACTTGTGAAATATGATAAACAAATATGGTTGCAAGTGTTTATTTTGATATTCAATGACTTTTTGCGATGTTTATTATACCCCCGCTTCGAAGAAGAGGGGGTATACTGTTTTTACCCTTGTCCGTTCGTCCGCTCATTTGCTTGTTCGTTACAAAATTTCACTTACAGTTTTCTCAGCACTTACATACATGTAGTTTGCATATAGCTTTATCTTAAAGTACCATATATGGTTTATATCGATTTTGTATTCCTAGGCCATGTACTTCCTGTTAACCGAAAGCTTCAGTTTTTACACATAGTGTACGTACATGCAAAATTTCCATCGCATTTTTCTCAGGAACTGCATCTTGCAGAGGTCTGATATTTTGCATATAGCTTTATTCTATGCCGATTTTACGCTCCAAGGTCATCTTCTTTCTATTAATCACTTGCTTAGGTTTTTTTGCAAGGTGTAATTTGGGTGCGGAAGTATCACTAGTGAGCATTAGCTCACAAATTTACTTTTTTGAGTTTATGTGCCTTTGAATCGTAAAAGCACATTATTGCCAAATGGTATGACTATGACATGTATCTTTTTATACGACCGCAAAATTTTCACTGTATGGAAAGAGCGAAAGGGAAAAACGGTTGATTTCTGTGCCCCGGTGTAGTTTACTCCTGTGTCATTGTTGTATTGTGGGTAAAACAGACGATTGTAAACATGAGGAAGACGAAAATATGTCATTTAGGTAGAAAAATAGATATACTAGTGTTGTTAAGGTTCATTTGTAGTTTCTTACTTGTTACTCTATTGTTTTTAACAAGTTTTAAATCAATAGATAAATAATGTAAGAAATATCGCAATGAAAAAACAAAAAGTTAAAATGTTGAAAATCGCATAATTCTTTGGTACATCTGTAAGTAATTAGTAAGTGTAAATATTCTTTATAATATTTTAGAACATAATCTATTGTCGAAGATTAGAAATTGTCCTCTCAAATGATTTTACAGCTGTGTTTAACTTATGGGGCGAATGTTTATTGTGTGCCCTGCTGCTGTTAGGTTCTGTGCACGCTGTAGTTTATTTGAGAGCAGTTTTTAAAGTAGCGAAAGTTTATTTATGTGTTCTGATAAAACTTATCAGAATAGAAAAAGCCTTTTATTTAGAGAAAAACTCATTTCTAAGTAGCAGTTTGCGTTTTTAATCTTTATTTGATGGAATATCTTATGAAAGGTTAACAAAAAACCTACAATAAGTAACTGATTTGTTGTTTTGTAAACACTCAATATAAAGGGTTGAAGAAATGCTGTCGTTTATTTCCGAGTTCACGAATGTTGATTTCTGTGCAGCAAAAATTGTTGTAGTTTATTTCTGTGCTATTTATTTTTATTATAATTATTTTTTATTGTTTGATGTTATAACATAAATGTGCTTTAAATACAGGCTAGAGGCACTAATGGAAATATTTTTTTTTTCAATTTCAGAAATATAATATGGATAAATTAAAATGCGAATATTGTGATTTTTTTCTGGCATATTCAACGACACAATTTTGCATTTTGTCCATAACCATCCCAAGGAAAAAGTAAATATCAAAATTAGAGTGGATGAGAAAAAGAACAAGTTTAAACATTTAAAATTTGATTTGAGACTTTAAATGGAAAAAAAAACATTGTACCAGATGAATAAAAAAAACTTACAATAACCGTTGTTGACTTTGACGATGTTTTGGAACCCCCATTGTCTATTGAAGTTGGGTATAAAACTGTTAGTTTTATTGTTCGGAAATGTTATTTTGAAATGTAATCATAAACAAACCGAATACTTATCGAGACAGTTTTATTTTGCGATTTTCGCACTGACATTGCTGCACCTAAATTGAAAAAATACACGGCGCGATATGTGTCCTCCATTTTAGTCTAAATGGACAATACGATTACTGTGCAAATTTAAGACTGTGTTAACTAAAACTCAGTAGTCCTTCCAGGAAAAGCAAAGACGGTGCGAAAAAAAATTCCCAGGTTTACAGCCTACAAAAATAACTCAATACATACTATTCTATTCTATTCTGTATAAATATCGATTTTATCACAAATAATTTTTGTCGTACTTTGATTAAAAGAGCTTTATATATTATTTTTGTAATTTATAGAATAAGTAAAACATTAGTTGGTTTAGACAGGAATTGTAAATTAACACTTGTTTTAAAACTATCCTGGGGCCGTGTTAACGAAGGTGTCCTATAGGATTAGGACATGTCTAAGGATGGTCTTTGGACATGTCTCGGTCCTAAGTCGTGTTATTGAAGGCATCCTAAAAATGGCACGTTCTAAATTTGGTCCGTAATTAAGGTTGTAAAAATTGTTGTCCTAGGACCATCCTTGTGACTTTAAATTTAAAAAAGTGTCTGAAATAGCTTTTATCCCCTTTAATTAGGGTTGTATGTGGCCCAACTCTCGTTTTTGATATTTTACTTTCTACATTTAGCAAACTAAGATAATTTTGCCATTGATTTAATTTTCCCAATAGTGAACCATATATTGGCGTTTTACCAGTTACATTTTGACGATATTCTAAGATTTTTGAAATTAACATTTAACAGTTCATGTGGATATTTGCTTCCCAAACCTAGGGATTTACTTTTGGTATTAGCAATAAGTGCAACGCGCAGAACAAAAATGAATGAAGAAATGCAATGATATTGCAATACATTATTTTTATTCTCTAAAAAAAACCCAAAGGCAATGCAATAAAAATGCTTAAATCTATTTTGCATTTGAAAATGTAAAACAAAAAACTTCAATTTTTTTTTCAAACGCCTTCACATCGGCGTAAATGCATGACATATGGCTATTCAGGATTATCTTAAATTCGTGTAAGGATGGTCCTATTTAAGGTTATCCTAAGATGGTTTCGTTTAACATCCTTGGACGCGTCTAAGGATGATCCTTTCTACATCCCATTTTAAGTCATAAGACATTGTTTAGGATACAGCTTAGGACAGCTTCATTAACCTGTCCCTTGGTTTAGAGTTAGAACTAAAGTTATATTTCCATTATTTGATCTGATTTTCTATGGCCAAGTATTTATAACTCAGAACGAAACATTCGCAACCACACAAATAAACTTCCGCGGGCTCTGAAATATACATTCGCATGTAGAAAATAAGCACAGAAATATACATTCGCGGTGCAAATTTTAACACCTACTCTTATTCCATCGATCTGTCTTGAACCTTTGCATAATTAAACTTTATTTATCAACAATAGAGTTCTATATATACTTAAATACACGATGAACAGTTTTTGTTCACTTTAATTTCATCTGCAAGTGTTTTATTTGTGTAATTTTTCCAAAAAAACGTGTTTTATTTATAAATTGATGACTTTTTGTGATCAATATAGCTTATGACATAAAAATGCAAGTAAAACTTGAATAAACTAAATCGTTACTATCTAATGTTGAAATCGCCGACAAAGCAGGATATGTAATTATTCAATAATTAAGAAAAAGGCAGAAAAAACAGACGACTTCATTTTGAGCACAGCAATAAACTACATCGGGGCACAGAAATCAACCGTTTTTCCCTTTCGCTCTTTCCATACAGTGATTTTGCGAGATCGTATAATGTTACGGCGATGTCGTCGTCGTCGTCTGTGGACATTTGGTTTCCGTGCGATAACTTGAGTAAATATTGACAGATTGATATGAAATTTGGAAATGATGTTTGTAACCACTAAAGGAAGGTTGGTATTGTATTTGGGGTTTGTGGCCCCTACTGTTTTAGCAAAAGGGCCAAAAGGGGCTAAATCGGATGTATTGACAAAACTGTTGTAGAATGTTTATTATTCATTCAATTTTGAAAATTCTTTTTTTATTGAATTCCTCATTATATTCTGTCAACTAAATGTGTCAACGGTTTCAATATATATTGCACCTTTATATTGCTATAGGGGGTCAAAAAGGGGCCACACCCCAAAAATTGACTTTTTTATTTGTGGTCCGATTTTCAAAATCTTTTTTTCATTAGAATCCTTATAAAAATCCCTGCTTGCATTTTTCAATCAGATTTGAAATATCTCTAACCGTTTTTGAGAAATTAGGGGTTGAAGGGGCCAAAAACGCCATTTTTCAAAGTCTGTTTAGGCATATAGTTGTATACTAAAAATAAAGTTGTAGCGGGCCAGCCAATTGTTATGAAGTTTTAATATGATGATTATATCCAGTAAAGAAATTTTGGTATTGAATTCGGGGTTTGTGGCCCCTGCTGTTTTAGAAAAAAGGGTCAAAAGGGGCTAAAATGGGTATATTGACAAAACTGTTATAGAATGTTTATTATTCATTCAATTTTAAAAATTCTTTTTTTATTGAGTTCATCATTAAATTCTGTCAACTAAATGTGTCACTGGTTTTGATAAAAATTGCACCGTTACATTGCTTTAGGGGGTCAAAAAAGGGGCCACACCCCAAAAATCAACTTTTTTATTTGTGGTCCGATTTTCAAAATCTTTTTTTTTAATCCTTGCAAAAATCCCTGCGTGTGTTTTTCAATCAGATTTGCAATATCTTTAACCATTTATGAGAAATTAAGGGTCAAAGGGGCAAAAAACACCATTTTTTAAAGTTTGTCACGGTAAATAGTCTTATACCAAAAATTAAGTTGAAGTGGGCCAGCCAACTGTTATGAAGTTTTAATACACTAAATAAATATTGGTATTGAATTTGGGGTTTGTGGCCCCTGTTGTTTTATAAAAAAGGGTCAAAAGGGGCTAAAACAGGTGTATTGTTTATTATTCATTAAATTTAAAAAAAAAAAATTGGTCCAATTTTCAAAATCTTTTTTCATTGGATTCCTTATGAAAATCTCTGTCTTAATTTGCAATATTTTTCTTACAATTTTTGAGAAATTAGGGGTCAAAGGGCCAAAAATGTCAATTTTAAAATACATGTACATTGTATATAAATAAGGCTTATTTTTGTATTAGATCATAGATGTTAAAGTAAGTACATTGTACATATGTGTCAACTATGCATTTTAAAGTCCACCACAGGATGCATGTGTCAAAAAGTTTTGTAAGTCCACCATGGGCTTCATGTGACAAAAGCAATAGACTATCCATATTGGGCCTCCAACGAACAGGGTACAAATTGATGTAAATATGTTTATACATTTTGTAAGATACGGAAAATCAGTAAAAATTGTCTTTAATAAATCATACAGAAATCGTTATTTTTATCTTCCAGTTCAGAGCAGGAATCTTTAAGAGTATATGTTTACTCTTGTTAAACACCATCGAGTTGTGTCTTTAAGGGTCCGGAAATATTTCCTTGTTGTTCCATCTTATCAGACATCCAGGACTCAGCGCCCAGAATGATGTCTGGTCTGGCTGAGTTCAATCAAAGCTTTAAATTATCCGTTTTAAATTTCAAAATTGACTAAACCCTAAGGTTCTTTCTACCCAAGACATAGGTTGATCATCTTAGTTATAATTTGATTGCCCAGTTCGGTTAATTTTGGTTTTATTGTTCTATGCTCATCAAAATCATATATTTTTGGCTTTTTCAGAATTTTGGCAGAGCGTCTCTGATGAGTCTTGTATAGACGAAACGCGCGTTAGGCGTAGCAAACTTATTGTCTGGAACTTTGTTATTTTTCAAGAGTACGTCATGTATATGCTTTTGAAGTTGATAACCATGATAACCAGATGGTGGATTTTTTTCTTGAATTATATGCTGGTGGTGCCCTACATGTATGTCTTGAAGGTTAATGTGATGGTGCTGGGATACACATCAACAAAGCTGGTACAGTGTCCTCATCAATTCTATTACATATTGATGATCGGACCGAACATCGGCATGCATTGCTTTACGCTGAGTCAACAAAACCATAAAGGATTCTAGAGTGGTTGAAGAAATGACATACATGTAATTTGCAGTTCCAAGAGATTGATATACTCATGGAAAAAAGAAACTGTGCATATCTATTGGCAATCAGTTGTACCCATATTTCTCTTAATCAGAAAATCGTAGAAATACAGTTATCGAGTTTAAATTTTCACTGAGTGTCGATTGGACCATGCAGAACATTTTGGGATAAAAATCCGAAAAAATTTCAATTCCAGTTTCTAAGATTCAAAAAACCACTTTTTTAACCCAAAAATTAAAAATTAAAATTTTCACTCAGATTTTTACCTGTTAACTTTCAACCAATAAAAGGGGAAACGTTTTTAGGGAAAATCAGCTGAAAAAAAAAACTTTAATTTCAAAAATGTGCATTGTTTCCAAAGTGTGATTTTGTGAAATTCAAATTGACACTACTTGATTTCAAACTGCAAACAAAACATCTTTTAGAGGTCTAAAAATGTTTTTTTTTGTCCAGATCTTTAGAAAAATGATTTTGCAATACTTTTATGATAAAATGTTTCCAATACTTAATAAAACTTTGAGTTTGTGATTTTTCAAAGTGATGCACAGTTTCTTTTTTCCAATAGTATATGTTAGCTAGGAGGCCTTATTCCTCAGTGTCAATACCTATGCATTTGGTATGGTACCAGTTGTCACATTCATCACATGCAAATGCTTTTTGATCCAATTGTCATGCCTTATTTCATAATACAT
Organism: Arcuatula senhousia; assembly: GCA_963971305.1. Lineage (NCBI taxonomy): Eukaryota > Metazoa > Mollusca > Bivalvia > Mytilida > Mytilidae > Arcuatula > Arcuatula senhousia. Next base: position 2,275,880 of record OZ020317.1, on the reverse strand, counting down.
TTGCATAGTTTGGGTTCATGAACCTGGATTTAGTTAAATTTCTGCTACTAGTATAACTTGTAGCAATGATTTGAGGTACATGTACGATGTGTCATATATCCTTCTCGTTTTGCTTGATTTCCATTATTATAGACATGAATGATTATATCTGCTATGTTTGAAAATGTAACTGATTATTCCTTGTTTGGGAAGATATGCAAGAAGCAAAGAGGCACCAATGGGGCACTCGTGTGTCAAAAGTCGGAAGTTACGCAAGTTTTTGTCTCGCCTGCGAAGCAGAGCGAGACATAGGTGTTACTTTACCGGCGGCGGCGGCGACGGCGGCGGCGACGGCGGCGTTAACTTTTTGAAAAAGTTTTATGAGCACCTCCATATCTCAAGAACTATAGGTCCTGGGTTGATGAAACTTGGTATGCATATGCCCCAGTAGTAGCTTACCACAGTTGCATCCCCATCTTTTGACCTTGACCTTGATTTTCCGGTTGAATGACTTTGACAATTTTCAATACATATAATAGCAATGAAAAAGTTTTGCGGGCACCTCCATATCTCAAGAACTATAGGTCCTAGGTTGATGAAACTTGGTATGCATATGCCCCAGTAGTAGCTTACCTCAGTTGCATCCCCATCTTTTGACCTTGACCTTGATTTTCCGGTTGAATGACTTTGACAATTTTCAATACATATAAAAGCAATGGAAAAGTTTTGCGAGCACCTCCATATCTCAAGAACTATAGGTCCTAGGTTGATGAAACTTGGTATACATATGCCTCAGTAGTAGCTTAGCACAGTTGCATCCCCATCTTTTGACCATGACCTTGATTTTCCGGTTGAGTGACTTTGATTATTTTTATTGCATATATTTGCAATGTTTAAGTTCTATAAACATCTTTTGATCTCAGAAACTGAAAATCCATGTAAATTCAAAATATAGTGGAAGTAATTAAGAAAGAATAATTGTTTCTGATGGTGCCGGCAGGCGAGACATTCTTTAGTGTTAACTCTTGTATACATGTAGCATCCTGTAGGTAGGATATGGTATGTTTGATGTGTGAGTCTTACCAGTGCTTCGGTAGCTCAGAAAAAGCACTTAACAATAAACGTATCTTAATGAGACAGCTCCTGATTTAACTGCGTTAGAAATTAAGAACTTTGATTTACATGTATCATCGTTTAGGAATGGAATTGGGACACTATTTCATAATTCGTGTAATTGTAATATTAAATTCACTTTAATATCAATCTGTTGAAGGGTGGGTAATAAAGATTGTTTTGCAATAAATTGTTTTATATGTAACGGATATATCTCCACTTAACTGGCTCAATTTACATATAATAGTACATTTTATACAGATATAAGAGTTACTTTAATATATATGTTCGAGTCCCGTTTGTAATTCACAAAAAAGGGACCTTCCAAAATGTATGTGATAAGGCTTGTCAGTTACATGTACCTGCCGAAGGTCGTACGTAGTTTCCTCCGGGTACTCCGGTTTCCTCCACCATTAAAACTGACCGCCCTACATGACCAAAGTGCGTCAATAAAGGGCGTTAAACACAAATTCACAAACACATACTATACCCCCTGTAAGTCAGAGGTTGCCACTAAGTAAAAATATCGATTTCCCGCAGTTTTATTTGAAAATCTCAGAATCCCGGAGAATATTCAAGTCTTTCCCACTGTTTCCTACGTAGGAAATGATCTACACATAAATACAATTTTTACCATTAATCAACCATAAAAATAAAAAATAAAAATTGCAGGTATTGAAATGATTTTGACACCGTATTCTAAAAATTTACACCAAACTTTTAAACAATAAATGTTAGACCTAGATAAACAAAAAAAATAAAAGGGTTCCTATGATACATGTAGTAACGGTCACAGAAGATTATCATAGTCATAAACGATAAAGTTCGAGCCTTGTACGCCTTGTATGACATTCGGTAACAAATGTATTTTTCAGAGCGATAATACAGAAGATAAAATTAAATCAATTTGGATTTTGAGGTGAAATCCGGAGCTAATTGGTAAATAGTCTACTTCATGCATGTTAAATAACTATTTTTCGGAGATCTATGATTTACTCGGGGAACCAATTTAATGTATGAATAAATGATAATTATTGAAAGTCATGTAAATCATAAAAAATCATAAATCTTTAAATGGGTTCTTCTTCTGAAGGTTTGTTTATGCAGCAAATAGAATATTATGAGACAATATATTGCTTCAGTAATGTAAAATTACAGAAAAACCCTATTAATTTACACAATTTGCGATCTGTATCAAATCAAGATTTATTTGTTCCAAGACCAAATGCTAATTTTTACAAAAATTCTTTTTATTATATACAGCAGTAAATTTATGGAATGAAATGCCAAATGATATATAAAACTCTGTAAAAACCTAGAAGTTTTAAAATCAAAATGTTATGATTTTGACTTGTCAAAAAAGGAAATGTGATTACTTATTTTAGTTTAATACATGTATTACTTTTGTTTCACTATATATGTTTTTGTAACAGTTTTATGTATTGTGTATTTGTTTTTTTTATTTATATAATATAATGTACATGTATACCTTGATATTTATGAGGCCCCCGATGAAAATTAGACTAGTTCTAATTGGGTTAGCCTCTTTAAATAAAGCATTTACTTACTTACTTACTAAACACTTCAATTTATCTGCCCGTTCTCTTCCGGTCCATCGATTTACCCCAAAACACCCAAAGATACCCAAAAACACCCAAATATACCCAAAAACACCCAAAATCACCCCAAAACAGCTAAATACAATAATAAATGTAGGAAAAAAATATAGATTATTTTGAAAAAAAGGTTGTAAATAGACAATTTTGACTTAGTGACTGTTTAGAAATGAATTAGGAATGCGTGGATGTGTTGGTATTTTCAACATCGTTTGATGATGAAGCTCTGCTTATCGTTGCCTTTTCCTTTTTTTTCATAGAATATAATGGAATATAATGCTAAACTACAGTTGTTGATGGTGTGTATTTTTTTTTCAAGAACTTGTGGTCTTACAAATTATTTATAAAATATAAGTCTTCTCGATTGAATCGATGTACGTGTCAAATCAAGTGTCCATGTCCAAGTACAAGTTTTGTTCAATTTGTTTACAGGAAAATTAAAGAAAAAAATGAATTATGCTTATTATGCAAAAGTATTCAAATATCTATTTCTTAAAATAAAAATAAAAAATAAAAAAAATATTAATAATATTATTTATTGGTTATAATTTTTATCATAAATTTATCTAGATAATATTAACCTGAGCGATCAGAACTATTCCAGATTCGTAACCTGTGGATATTTTGCCAGTATATCTTAGCAGTTAAAATTATTTTTAGCTTTAATTGGCGTCCTTAACATATTAATTAACATTAATTACAAACTAATTAACAGTAGGTAGTGATCACAGCAGACGTCCTGTTGCTTTCAGAGATAAAATCGAGTAACAAAATTATTGTACTGGTGTGAAGAGCTGGACGTTACATCACACCTTTATTATCACGGTAATAAAATATTGAAACTATTTTGAATTTGATATTTCTTATTTAGCTTAAAATAAAGAAAAATTATTCGTTGATACATTCTTTCTCCCGTTGTTTTAGGTAATATATATGGATACCTTTTTTTTTTTTAAAACGCAATTATTCGTATTCTTTTCAATTAATTTCATAATGCCTAAACGCAAAGTTTCGTATACCAAACGTTCTGCTTATAAAAATCATTTTATTTTATCATATTTTAAATTTCGGGGTGTTTTTGGGTGATTTTTGGTGTTTTGGGTAACTTTGGGTGTTTTTGGGTAAATCGACGGACCCGTTCTCTTCCGTTTACGTTATGTTTTACATTCTGGCGCAACAAATGAACAATGAACGATAACTCTGGACTTCCACAAGGAAAGGACCTGCTGCATGATCACGGATCAAGAGGTTTTTAGCAATTATGGGTTGTTTTTTTTTTAGCTCACCTGGACCTAACCATATGAGCTTTTAGCATCGGCAGTGTCTGCGCGTCCACGCCGCGTGGACGAATAGACTACAGGCTGCGCGTCCACGCTTCCGGAAACACACACAAAAACGGTTTTTTTTTCGGGATACAACTGTAATCGTATATGAGTTTATTAAAAAAAAACAGAAGTTTATTCAATGAAAGTGATTTTATTACAAAATCTGAAATGTTACAAAGTTTTGATAATAGAAATATTGTATAAATCAAAATTGTTTTAAGAAATTAAAATAAAATTCGAATGCTAAAGTATACGTATCATACATCAGGGATTAAATAAAACTGCATACATGCATGAATATTTCAAATCATGTTCAAAATTTATTTATTTTTGATTTTCACTGTTTCTGCAGTGAGATTAGTACTTGGAGGCGGTCATGTATGCTATTTACAGATAGTTTTTATTTTTAATTATTATATATATAATTTATTTTTTAATATCTAGATTTTCATGAAAATTATTTGTTCAATGTACTATTAAAAAGGACTTTTCTCATTATTTCCACATTACTCATAGTTAACTATAACACAACAAGAGAGTAATAATGGCAAGAACTAACCAGGAATACTTTTAATCTCATTTACTAAAGTATTTTCAGTTTCGTTGTCTGATGGAGCTTTTCCTTTGGTCACGGTTGCCAATATTGTGTATATATTTCATTGTGACGACTTTGCCAGTTCTATATGAAACGTCTAACTGCAGCATCTTCTTGTTTGCTTTAAATCCAAGATACTTTTCACTTCTGCTTTCAATTCGTTAGCAAGTTGCCGATGTTTGGATAGATTACTAAAGTTTGCTGATGATATATCATGATTATGCTTATAATTTACTGTTTTAACAGTTTCTCTTTACACTGCCATTCCATGATAATCTAACATAATTTACCGTCGATATACAACCCTTACAAAAACTTATCAGTTTTCGTCAATACTAACTGCACTTACTTATTTACTTTGCACTTATATAAAAGATCATATTGCTCCGCACGCGGGTATATAAAGTTAATTACAAATTATGGAAAGCTTACCGGTAAAACTTCGTTTTTAGGCGTGGACGCGCAGACACTGCCTTTAGCATCACTTGGCGACGTCCATCATCGTCTGCCGTCGTTGTCGTCTGTTAACAATTTTTTCAAAAACCTTCTCCTCTTTGAAACCGCTTTGCCAAACATGCCAAATGTAACCAAACTTGGTAAAGTTGTTCTATAGTATGTTACATACAAATTTCACGTTCGGATTTTCGATTCGCCTAAAAACATGGCCGCCATGGCTAAAAATAGAACATAGGGGTAAATTGCATTTTTTTTTGCAAATAACTGGAAAAACGGTCACAGAAATCAAAATTCTGGCAGCGGTAAAAGTGTTCAGCACCTTGGGATCTACCTGCCCTGAAATTTTCAAGAAGATCCAACATTCAATGTAGGAGTTATTGCCCCTTTTCTTGATTTTTTTTTCAAAATTTTTCACTTATTTAGCCCTTTATCTCGAAAACTATACAAGATATTTCTAAAATCAAATTGCATACGATTTATAAGTACATCAAGATCTACATTTCATGTAATAAGGTCAAACTTGTAGGACCATTTCTTTTTGGAGTTCATTATGGCCCTTAAAGGGTCAAAATTTACCATTTTTAGCTCACCTGACCTGAAGGGTCATGTAAGCTATTGTCATCACTTTGCGTCCGTCCTCCGTCCGTCCGTCCGTCGTCCGTCCGTAAACTTTTTAAAACGTTAACTCCTCTGACACCATAAGTCCAATTGAAACCAAACTTGGTATGGTTGTTCATTAGCATTCGGTGCTTAGAACTGATGTGGGGATTTTTGATTTGTCGTAAAAAACATGGCAGCCGTGGCTAAAAATAGAACAGAGGGGTGAAATGCAGTTTATTGCAAATAACTCAAAAATGGCTACAGATATCAAAATTCTGGCATAGGGTAAAAGTGATCAGCACCTCAAAATCTACCTACCCTGAAATTTTGAAGAAAATCCAACAACCCATGTAGGAGTTATTGCCCTTTTTGTGGATTTTTTGCAAATTTTGCACCTTTTTAGCTCAATATATTGAAAACTATACAAGATATTTGAGAAATTTAAATTGCATATTGTTGAGCACATCAAGATCTACAAAATATGTAATAGGGTCAACGTTGTAGGACCTTTCCTTTAAGGAGTTATTGCCCTTAGAACGTCAAAATTTAGCATTTTAACAGCATTTCCTCATTACATTGAAAACGTTAACTCCTCTGACACTTCAAGTCCAATTGGAACCAAACTTGGTATAGTTGTTTATAAGCATTAGGTGTATAGAACTGATGTGGGGATTTTTGATTGGTCGTTAAACATGGCGGCTGTGGGTAAAAATAGAACATAGGGGTAAATGGCAGTTTTTTTGCAAATAACTCAAAAACGGTGACAGATTTTAAATTTTTTATTGGGAACAAAAGTGATCAGCACCTGAAGATCTACCAGCTCTGAAATTTTGAAGAAAATCCAACGACCCATGTAGGAGTTATTGCCCTTTTTGAGGATTTTTGGCAAATTTTGCACCTGTTAAGCTCAATATCTTGAAAACTATACAAGATATTTGAGAAATTTAAATTGCATATTGTTAAGCACATCAAGATCTACTAAATATGTAATAGGGTCAACGTTGTAGGACCTTTCCTTTGAGGAGTTATTGCCCTTAGAACGTCAAAATTGAGCTTTTAAAAAGCATTTCCTCATTCATGTCATTACATTGAAAATGTTAACTCCTTTGACACTAAAAGTCAAATTGGAACCTTCTTCTTCTTCTTCTTCTTGTGGTATACAGTCTACCATCAGCACTGATGATTACAAACTTGGTATTGTTGTTTATTAGCATTAGGTGTATAGAACTGGTGTGGGGATTTTTGATTGGTTGTAAAACATGGCCGCTGTGGCTAAAAATAGAACATTGGGTTAAACTGCATTTTTTTTTGCTAATAACTCAAAAAGGGTGACAGATTTTTGAATTTTAATTGAGATAAAAGTGATCTGCACCTTAAGATCCACAATATTGTCAGATGGTCCCCTTATTAAACTTATAACCCTCTCAATGTCAAATAGATTTTGCCTAATAGCCTTTACTTCAGGCACATATGCCAGGTGAGCGATTCAGGCTCCTGGGAGCCTCTTGTTCATTACCTTTCCCCTAAATTTCAAAGATTAACTTTCTGACACCATACTTCCAACTTAAACCAAACTTGGCACAGTTGTTTAATAGCATTAATGCTACAATTCTAATTTGGTGCTTGCCTTGATTTGTAATTTTGATTAAGTCAGTCTAGAAGTTTAACATTATTAAGTTGGTATCTGACAGTGTTATAATTTTTTAGCATGTGAAACATTATTTTGATACACATTTTTTGCATATTTGTTCTAATCTACAAATGCATGTTTCCTTATTAGTACGAAGAAAAATGATCTCCAGAATAACTTGTAGAAGCAAAATTTACCTATAATATACCTGTGGAAAAATTCATGAAATTTGCTCAAATGAATTTTTTTTTTGGTCAAATGAAACTTTTTTTTTTCTCAAATGAAAAAGGATTGAAATATCAATTCCCTCAAATGAAGTGCACTGTTCAAAATTGTGCAAGAATCATAAGTGATCAGCATATTCGGATCTACCTGTCCTGAAATTTTGATAAAAGATCCAACTGCTAATGTGGGAGTTATTGCCCCTTTTTGTAATTTTGCACTTATCATGCTTATTTAGCCCTATATCTTGAAAACTAAAGATATTTCAGAAATTTAAATTGCATATGGTTAAGCACAATTATATCTTATAAATATGTGTATCTGTGTAGTTCAGGATCCTGGGAGCCTCTTGTTTTAGATTGATGCAAATTATTTTTCTCGTAGTGATTGACATCATTAACATTAATGTTCTAAATATATTATAATGAGAACAGACGTTTGTGTATATAGGGTTGAATTCAGTATTGGAAGCTCCATTGGATTTAATGCATTTTAAAACTTTCAAACTTTTAAAATACATTCATATAATAAGAAACTTTTATTTGTCATTAAACATATGTACAGTTTGTGACAAAGACATACATATACAAATAAGAAAGCAAATATAAGATGACTACAAGAACATGATATAATATGCTATATATTGTATAAGTATAATAAAGGCAAATAACATATTAAATGACTTATGAAACTTCCGTCCTCAGTTCTAATGACTGTTTTAAAAAGAATCCTATCAACCTAATATGTTTAGAAGTTTTAGGGTTAAGCAAATAGACCAGTTTTTCTTCTTCTGTCATATTGAAAAGTTCTCTATTATCAGCTTTAATAGAGTTGTAAAGATTTTCTCTCAACTTACTATTAATTTTACAATTTAAGATAAAATGATACTCGTCTTCAATACACTTACAAGATTTGCAAAGTCTATCTTGACGAGGAATTTTATAATAACGGCCTTTTTCTATTTCAAGGCTGTGGTCACTGATACGCATTTTAGTGAATATATTCCTAATTGAAAATAATGGTTCCGAAAGATAGAATTCCCCCTCTAGAGATGGATTTAACTTCTTATAAAGAAATAGGCGGTGGCTATTCTGCCGTAACCGGCAAAATAGCCTCACAGGCTATTCTACCGTAACCGGCAAAATAGTCCCACAGGCTATTTTGCCGTAACAGATTTTATTATGTTGTACACTTAATTAGCAAAATATCGAGTGAAACAAATTATTTCTATATTCATCTCAAACAGCCAATTACATTGGTACAGAGAAACTAGATTAGATCATTAACAGGGTAATATTATAGATTTAAAATGATATTGCATATAATTGTTTTACCTTAATTTTATTTCAGAAAAAAAATAGAAAATCTCAGTTTAAAAAGTAATCAAACATTTTTTTTAAAGTAAGTTGCATTTTTTTAAATGTTTATAGATATTCTTTTTAGCAAAATATATGATGAACCAAAATTTAAATACGTCCCCAGGAATTAAGCGTTTGTCAATCTGACAAGATTGTACACGGGCTAAGCAGTGTTACGATTTCGAGAAGTTTCGTCTTTTTAAGCTTTTTATCAAACTGCTAAATGGTTGGCAGCCACATTTTTTTTTATGTTTGAGATCTCAACCATATACTTCTAAGATTCAGTAAATTTCATTAACATTTTATCTACGTTTAAATTTTCTTGGATGAAAAAGAAAACAAATATTTAGATCATATAATTTTTCAGAATCTTATTTTTTAAATTAAATATTAACTTTCAAATATTAATTTAAAAAGACATTCCATTGCCTTGAATCAAACACCATCAAACTATAATAGCACTGATTTACCGAAAGATCTTTTTTCTTAATTATCTTCATGTACAAGTTATCCCTAATTAGTCGAGTTTAGGCCGTGATGCCTGTGTTAATTAATAAATTTTAACAATTACGGCAAAATAGCACGGGAGACTATTTTGCCGGTTACGGCAAAATAGCCACGGCCAAAGAAATAATTTGCTAGTTTCGTCGAATCCATCAATTTTTTCAAGAAATACTCTTTTGAAATTTTCAGTGACTCTATTTTTAACATTGTTTTTTGAATTTTTTACTTCTTTTAACACCTTACAACTGAAATCATTTTCTGAGAAATCTAAATCTGCTGAAATGTCTTTGACAAAAGTATACCAACTATAAATGCCTTGACTATCAAGTTCTTTGGTGAGATCAAAAGATTCTTTTAACAATGGGTTTATATCATCTGTATGAAATCTTGCTAGGTATAAAAGAGATTGATTATGTATGAAACTTTCAATAGGAAGTCTACCCAATTCTGTTCTCACCCCAATGTTTGAAGAAGTTTTTTTAGTTCCCAATAGGGATTTACAAAAATTTAAATGAACTTTCTCAGAGCTAGTCTTATCTACAAAGGAAATATAGTCTACAACTTTATTTGTCTGTGTAGCTCGTTTTTTAGCTCTATAGAAAGTCAAATAATTATCCATAAATGATATCTCTGAATTATATGTTAAAATAGGTCTAACTAGTTTTTCGAATAAGTTATTCATCACCTTGATGGGAAAATTTCCCATTGATTTAGATTTTTCTCTAAGTAAAAATAAAACTTTTCTTGCCTTTTTTGCTAAATCATCTAGACTGGACTCCAGATTACCATTGCACTTTAATAAACCACTTTAATAAACAGCCTAAAAATTTATACTCAGATGTATTTTGAATTTTTTCATCATTAAACATGTTAAATGTGACGAATGAATCAGAATCTATTAATCTATTTTGGATTATCATGGATTTTGTCTTTTTTACATTTAGAGTTAACTGCCACTTTCCACAATAATCACTTAAATTATTTATACTTCTTTGAAGACCCTCTTTACTTTCTGAAATAATAAGTAAGTCATCTGCAAACGAAAGAGAACCAACTTTTGAGTTAAGAAGAATAGAGGGTTTACACTCGTCCCTTTCAAATTCTGAGCTGAGATCATTAATAAATATATTGAAAAGTGTAGCCTGAGTGAATCCCCCTGTTTTACCCCCTATTTACTTCAAAATATTCAGAACAATGTCCTTCTAATTTAAGCGCAATGTTTGTATTGGCTAACATATAAATTCCATCTTTAAAATGACAAATCTTACTTATTTCATTCGATGAAGATAAGATACAGTAGGTTCTTTTTCACTAATAAAACCATATACCTTTGCGGCATATTTCGGCTGTTCATGTGTCATTGTTCATGTTATTTGTAAACATTGTTATTTCGCAGTAAATTCCATAAATACCCATACCTCAATAAATGCACTGGCAAAAAATCTCAATCTGCTTTTAATGAAGGCACAGGATACGATTACGGCAAAACCGTAACAATAAGAAATTCTTATTGTTACGGCAAAGACGAAAATCGGGAACGGATGACGGGACAGAGGCCGATTCATTTACGACCGTAACAATAAAAAAATTCTTATTATTACGGCACTAAATATTACGGCAAATCTCGCGTTAGAGAATTACTAAACATAAGATATTTTATATTTAACTTCTTTCGCAACTAATTTACTTTTAAACATTTTATCAATGTTTATGCTGAATAAAATACTTATAACAAATGTATAGTACAGCTTGTTCTACAGTATTGATGACCATAAAATCGTTTCCGAAAACATAACTTAAACTGAGGCAACTGACTTGCCGACACAAATTTTTGACAAAAAACATTTACATTTGTCGAGTAAAGCGGTTTTACCCCAAAGGACGGAAGGAACTTAAAATGCGTGTTGATCTAAGGACAAATATGAAGAATGGAACCACTTCACTCATGTCCAAACTGTGGCATATGTAGTCTGTGATTGATGATTTGAATGGTTTCACCAGGAATAAAATAAAACCCGAAAACCACATATTGGTTGTGTCGCATGTGTCATGATTAACTTTGAGTCAAATCTAGATTAATTGGAATTTTTCGCCCGCTTGTACTATATGAATTATAATAAATTTTATGTCACTCTATATAAACTCTCATATCGTCACAATATCGATTTGCCATAATTATAAGTGTCGTAATAATAAAAAAATTCTTATTGTTACGGTCGTAAATGTTTCGGTCTCCGTCCCGTCACCCGTTCCCGACTTTCGACTTTGCCGTAACAATAAGAATTTCTTATTGTTACGGTTTTGCCCAGATTTGCCGTAACCGTATCCTGTGCCTTTAATGAAACTTTGTTATGTTTTTGAGTACGATTATATACTTAAGATTTTTTTTTATTATTTGAAAAATTATCAACCAATCCTTGAGCTCAAAGATGTCAATTACGTACCAGAAACATTGAGAAAGCCTTCTTACAAAGGGGCGGATCTTAGTCATGTTAGTGACGTATGCCCGGGAGGGGGGGGGGGGGCTACTGCCTATAATTTAGGGTATAACTGTGCCGTTGGTCTGTTCTGAACCGGACCCTGTTAGTATCAAGAAATTTGCGAAAAACATGCCCTGTTATGCCAGCTGACATTTTATATCATACTTTGCTATGACATGATCAAAATGCTTTTGTGTATATATTTTACTGTATATATAGCCGTTCAGAGGAAATTCACAATGAGGATAACTTTTTGAGGTGAAAAAGATCATTTTTAGAAGCATTCTAAGGTTAAAATGTAATGTGCATTTTATTTAACTGATGTAAATTATTAGGGCCCCGCATCGAAGATGCGGACGCCCTATAGTTTTCACTTTGTCCGTCTGTCCGTCCGTCCGTCCGTCTGTCCGTCTGTCCGTCCGTCAACAATTCTTGTGAACACTAAAACTCAAAAACTATTAACACCACAGTTCTGAAACTTTGCACAGCTGCTAAGTAGCATGTCATGATGTGCATATTAAAATTTCGTGCAAATCTGTTTAATATTTTTGGTAAAAACTTCATTTTTTATCGAAAATCACAGATTTTGAGAATTGGACTTTGTGAACACTAAAACTCAAAACCTGTTAACAATACAGTCCTGAAACTTTGTTCAGCTGCTAAGTAGCATGTCATGATGCGCATATTAAAATTTTGTGCAAATCTGTTTAATATTTTTGGAAAAAAAACTTCATTTTTTTATCGAAAATCACAGTTTTTGAGAATTGGACTTTGTGAACACTAAAACTCAAAAACTGTTAACAATACAGTTCTGAAACTTTGTTCAGCTGCTAATTAGCATGTCCTGATTTGCATATTAAAATTTCGTGCAAATCTGATTAATATTTTTGGAAAAAACTTCATTTTTTATCGAAAATCACAGATTTTGAGAATAGGAATTTTTGAACAATAAAACTCAAAGGCTATTAACAATACAGTCCTGAAACTTTGTACAGCTGCTAAGTAGCATGTCCTGATTTGCATATTAAAATTTCATGCAAATCTGTTAAATATTTTTGGAAAAAACTTCATTTTTTATCGAAAATCACAGATTTTGAGAATAGGAATTTTTGAACAATAAAACTCAAAGGCTATTAACAATACAGCTCTAAAGTTTCATATGCATTCTATGGAACATGCCTTAGTGGTTTATATAATTAAAGTTCGTATGATTTTGAAAACACTTAGATATTTTGCCGCGGGGCCCTTTCTGACTTTGTCAGTATTCTAGTTGACTTGCACGTATTTGTAACCCTGTTGGTAACAGCTGGTCTGAATTTTTAACCCTGTTCTACACCTTGATGCCTGAAAAAGTAGACCCTATATTGTGGCACACTCATATTGATTATATAGGAATCGAAGAAGTGTGCCCAATATGTGATTCTGAAGGGTGTTTTCTTTATTTAGGATAGAAGATTGCAGATGGTCAGATGGTGGTCGCATATTTTTATATGAATGTGAAATATGGGGATGCTGAAAACAAATTTAAAGATACAGACCTATTTGAACATTTACACATTTAATTTATAAAAGAAATACTTGATGTTTACAGCAAAGCAACAAACGCAGCTTGTCTATCCGCAACTTAACAGATATCTGTCAAAGTGAAAATCGTAACATTAATATCCTGCTAATTCTAGGCAGACATAAGAGGAAGACTATTTGATTCTGATGGGGGCCTGGCAGTTTCGGTCGAGACAGATTATTTAATTTCAAAATTTTGCGGGCCAGAATATTTATTTTTCGCTGCTACGTGGTAAAATTTTTATTTTTTACATATGATAGCTTAATTGAGCAAGGATCTTGGGGCAGATTATTTATTTTCTTGCAAACAGAGGCAAGATTATTTATTTCCAACTTTCCAAAACTGCCAGCCCCCCCCCCCCCCCCATCAAAATCAAATGGTCGTCCCCTAATAAGCTCTTCTGGTACACTTGTCAATACAATTTATAAAAATATTCCTCAAACTCCTCAGTGTTGTGATAGTTTATAACAAATTTAAAATAGAAATAGTTGACCACAACATTATCTTTACCTTAAATACATTTCAGATTTTCCAAATAAATGATCAGAGGAGAATTGTAACTGTATAGAAGAAACCACTAGTGGAACCATGGTGAAAACTGAAGGGAAAAGTCCTTATAAATGTGACCAATGTGGTAATTTTTTTAAGGTCAAACAATGCCTTGTCAATCACTTGATGATACACACAGGTATTAAACCTTTTATATGTGATAAATGCGGAAAAGGGTTCTTCAAACAGAATCACCTTAAAAGACACTACACAGTTCATACTGGCGAAAAAAGTTTTAAGTGTGATGGATGTCCTAAAGAATTTAGACTGAAAAGTAACTATATTGACCATAGAAGATTACATACAGGTGAAAAGCCTTATATATGTGTTGAATGTGGAAAAGGGTTCAGACGTTGTAAGGACTTAAGGGCTCACAGGATATCCCATACAGGTAATAAACCTTATAAGTGTGATCGATGTAATAAAAGTTTTGGAATGAAAATGAGCTTGAAGGTTCACATGAACATACATACCAATGAGAGACCTTATAAATGTGATCAATGTGGAATGGGGTTCAGTCAAAGCTCAACGCTAAATTATCACTTGAAGACCCATACTGGTGACAAACCTTATATATGTGATCAATGTGGTCAAAGATTTAGTCGTAGATTCCATCTAAAAGAGCACTTCAGGAAACATTCTGGAGAAAAGCCGTACAAATGTGACCAATGTGGTAAAGGGTTCACTCAGAGTCAAAATCTTAAGATACACAAGATCAAACATACAGATGCAAAGCCGTTTAAATGCTCTGTATGTGAGAAACGGTTTTCTCTGAAACACGCTTTACTAAGCCACATGCAGATACATTCTGTCTCTGATGACAAGCCATTCAAATGTGTTGAATGTGGTAAGAGTTTTAGACGAAATTCCAATCTTAAGATTCACATTCGAAAACATTCTGGTGAGAAGCCGTATAAATGTAGTGAATGCGAGAAAACGTTTACCTGTAATTCAGGGCTAGCATTTCATACCAAAAGGCATCATGGAGAAAAACCTTACAAATGTGGCCAATGTGGATCTTCCTTCTGCCTAGAATCTTTCCTGAAGACACACATGAAGATACATAGCATGGAAAAGCTTCGTAAATGTAATGAATGTGGAAAACGCTTTAAGGAAAGTATAGGCCTTGAGAGACATATGTTGTTGTCACATACTGCAGATAAACCTCATATATGTACCGAATGTGGAAAAGGGCTAAGCCATATTAATAGTTTGAAGAGGCACATGTTGGTTCATAAAGGAAGTAGACCATACAAATGTGAACAATGTGGTAACGAATTCCGCTTAAAACACCATCTCCAGGCACATATGACGAAACACACATAACATTATCGACACGCATAACATTATCGACCCGAATCAAATAAATTTCAACATTTAGATTTGATTTGAATGAAATCCTGAGCCCATTGTACAATTGCTGAAGTGAAGATAAAAATGGAGTTGACAAGTGTGTTAACCATGCTTACTTTAATAATAATAAAGCAATTGTAATTTGCACGATTGACGCCTAAATATTATACAGTTGTACATACTTGCAAAGTCGTGAAACATTCACAATAAATTTATTATAAATACAACATGTACAAACAAATTGCATTCACGGTTTAGTGTAAATTTAGCATCTTATTATTTGTAAGATTTTGATAGGCACGTCAGGCATAGCAAAACTCATTGTCTGGAACTTTGTTGTAATTTTTATCATGTTTATTTCTAATATCTGTGAAGCTTATGCTGCTGGTGGAGTTTTAACTTCCCGAGGTAAGCCTGCTCCTGCATCAACACTTTTGTGTTGAAGAATACATCAAAGCTATAAAATATCCGTTTAAATTACAAAATTGGCATACCCTAAGTTTCTGCATGCCCAAGACTTAGGTTGATCTTGGTCGTAATTTGGTTGTTCCTGTTCGGTATTATTTGGTTTTATTGTTCAATGTTCATCACATGCTGCATATAGTAATTAGCTTTTCAATATTTTTGGAAGAACGCCTCTGATGAGTACACATAAAGAAGATGTTAGACAGCTCGACAGAAGGACGTCGATGCCTTTTGAGAACATTTTATATTATATGGAGGATGATTAATTTTCAGCTTCAAACAATGACTTTTAAACGCCTAAACTCACGGTCACAAAAATCCTAAATTGATTGAAACTGTTATTTTTGGTCCTACATTTTTTTAATCGCAGTGTCGATTTTGAGGATTATTTTTTTGATTTTCTCCTTGCTTTGGAAGGCCTGTTCGACAAATGTTAACCATGGGAAAATACTTCATTATAAAACAAAAAAATAGTTATTTGAAACTACATTTCAACACTTGCAAACCTTAAACATTGTTAAGAAACAAAAACAGTTTTCCAGTCAAAAGTAAAGTTCTACTGAAAGAAGCAAAGAGACACCAATGGGGCATTCAAGTGTCAAAAGTCCGAAAGGGCAACAACGAAACCGGTGAACTCGAACAAAAACAGCACGAAGAAACACAAAATACAAAATCAACCGAACGGACGAAACATTTGTTTTGACATACCTTATTTTTCTGAGATCTAATATAGAATTTGGGGCAAAAGTTAGCATCTATCATATATTGTCCTATGGTATGACCCACAAACGACAAATATAATATCATCTAGATATGTCACGATCATATACAGCCATAAGACTGATTAGAGAGATCTGGTTTGAGGAAAAATACAATACTTTTGCACCATGAATCCTAGTTCAACCCACCATTTCTTTTGAAATGCCCGTAACAAGTCAGGACCATTGCGATCTTCAATTTCTCTTATGTGTATTGGCCTTGGTTTTTGTTTTATTCTTAGATATATGAATTGATCGTCCAAATTCGGTAGTCTTGTTGCTACCCTTTTTATGAACAAATAAAATTATTTGCATAAATAAATCAGCTTTATGAACATTACTTCACCAATCATACTAATAGTTAGTCTAATTGAATTGACCTTTTCGTATACAATACCATCCGACTTCCTTATTCTATGTGACGTAACTTCATCAATTAATAGCTGTATAAGAAATAAAACCATCTGCGATGATGGAGCCTGCTAGCATCGATGTATTTTTGGATGCTCTGTTTACAGACGATTTAATAATTTTAGACTTATTAACCGAGAGTTGCTATGTTTAAGTCCTAGGAATTATATATTATAATGGTGTCTACCGTGCACTCGTAGACAAATACGGGATTTCTATCTCTCAAACGAGTGCAGATGTTGGTTTGTCGTAGAATTTTGTTTTGTCTTCCTTTATCGGATTTGACACACTGAATTGGAAATTAGCAGCACTATTCTGCCCGTGCGGCAGGTAGGTAACCCATGTCTATACGGGGCAAAACAAACGACAAATCCGGGGATGGCACAATTATTAACCACGTATAAAACCAGAAGGTTAATTGCTGAAATACAATAACAAGTGTGGCCACTAAAAGTTTGTCTCGCCTGCCGGCACCATCACTAATATCAACTACACAAGCTTTCATTTCTTGATATAAACACAAAAAGTGTCTATATACCCAATATCAATTGCCTAGCTATTATACTTTTCCGGCGATTCATCGTCCACAAAAGTCTTCCAAAAAATATTACGGCCTACAAAAGGACCTAAGTTCACAGAGTCACTGGAGCGTGAAAATGGGGTTAGGGTCACATGGCATGGTGACAGTTGCATGCACCATGACCTGAACTGTCTGCATATAATATCAGATGCCTAGCTATTATACTTTTCCAGTAATTCATCGTCCACAAAAGTCTTACAAAAAAGTTTATGGCCTGAAAAAAGACCTAAGTTCACAGAGTCACTGGAGCATAAAAATTGGGTCAAGGTCACACGGCATGGTGACAGTTGCGTAGACCATAACCTAAACTGTCTGTATACCCAATATCAGATGCCTAGCTATTATACTTTTCCAGCAATTCATCGCCCACAAAAGTCTTACAAAAAATTTACGACCTAAAAAATACCTAAGTTCACAGAGTCACTGGAGCGTGAAAATGGGTTTGAGGTCACACATCATGGTGACAGTTGCATAGAACATAACCTGAACTGCCTGTATACCAAATATCAGATGCCTAGCTATTATACTTTTCCAGCAAATCATTGTCCACAAAAGTCTTACAAAACAGATTACGCCGCCGCCGCCGGATAATAATACCTATGCTAGCCTTCCGCGACTATTCGTCGCAGGCGAGACAAAAACGAGCATAAATATGAAATATTATGCCCATTTCAACGGTATGAAAATTTAAACGAAAAGATTCAAAAAAACAATGAAAACCAAATAAAAGATTATTAGTTGCCAAGAAAACAATGCTGTCAAAAAAAATTAATTAAGAACAGAGTTTAAAATGCATCAATAAATTAAGAAGCTTCGTATCATCACGAATAAAAACCTTTCGAAGTAAATAGATCGTCGTGTTAATCATGTTAATTAATCTTATTTATAAAAAAAATGTGCGACTTTTCATCATAAAAATCCTAAGTATGCAATTCAGATAGTGAAATAAAGCTGTTACAGGCATTGATTCCATTTTAAAAGGTTCATTATCTGCCTCTGGTATCATAAAAAGCCGAAATGTCGACGGGGAAGACGTGCTTCAGATCATTAAAGATGACAGAGATGACAAATTATTATCAGCAAAACCAAAGGACATTCAATTGTAAGGACTATCTCAAAATATTGTGTTTTTTTATAATTTTTTAACACTAAAACATCTGAAAACAATTGCACGTTTTTAGATGCCAAGTTATTCAGCTAATAAAATGACAACATTTATCCTCACGCACTTGTTGTTTCAAAATGATCAGTTAAAAGAATTAAATGTGTTCAGGCATGGAGGTATTTATCAGATGGATGTCCGTCTTTGAATTAATGACGTTCAACTGTTATTTCATTCAGCCCAACTTAATCACAATGCATGTACAATGAATTTCTATTCAATGATCTTTTTCTTGGTCGTCTTCCAGTACAGAATCGGACTCTTAGTATATGATCTCTTTTTTTTGTATTTTTTTTTTTTGTATTTTGAATTGAATTGTCGCTCTTACCGCTGTAAATTATATTGAAATAACAAACATTTCCAACGTAGTAAAATTAACCGCTTTTGGTAATAATAAACATGATATATATATTATACACTTACATGACTTACGTGAGAAAAATGCAGAAATTTGATGAAATAAAAAAAAATGTTTATAAGTTTTTAGTCTTTTTATTTAATAAACAAAGAAATTCCAATTTATTACATATTTGTAATTTGCATTTATGTTGATAGAAGACCGTTCATCATGCGAAATCAAGCATTCGGTTGTTGCACTATAAAATAAGAATATATTGCCTCAGTCATCTTTCCAAAACATTGTCGCAGTTTGATAGAGGAAGATAAATCAAGTCCTCTTTGGGAGTTCGTGATTGAGTTTTAATAAATTAAGTGTCAGCAACAATGTCCATAGGCATTTGTAGTAATATATTAAGATGACCCTTATGGACAAAAATCCAGAATAAACCTTGACCACTGGAATCTTTATCAATCATACCCTTCAACAGAATTGAAAAGTATTAAGTATCTAGTATGTCGTTTAAGATATTTTGTTTTCTCATAACTGCTTCCGGGGCACTTGAGTTCACTCTCGTTGTAACCAGAGTTTTCGTTGTAAATTGATATTCAGTAGTTTTTGTGTTTCTGTGTTTAACATGTTTTCTGTTTTGTCCCGTTCTCGTTGGTGTTCACTGGATTTGTCTCTGCCCCTTTCATACTTCTGACATTCGGATGTCTCATTGGTACCTCTGCTTCGTATTTGTCTTTGGGCATGTTGTTTTCTTGAAAACAATTGAAACTAGCAATTTGTTACAAAATGGGTAATAATCGCGGCATTCTTTAATTTCTTCATATCAATACCAATGCTTTCCCGTTTCCTTGTTTACTGGATGGTTTAAGCTGCTAAAGATAAATTTAGTTTATTTTCGTTTAAGTCAATCAAGTAAAACTAAGATCTTAACAGAAACTTGATCCTACTGGATCGGTCTTCAAGATTATCTTGAGCAAGCATGAACCGCTTACTCTCCGGAGCACCTGAGTTTACTCTTGTTAAGACTTGAGGTCGCGTTGTTGATTTCTGTTCGGTTGATTTTGTGTTTTGTTTTTCTTCGTGCTGTTTTTGTTCGTGTTTATCGGCTTCGTCGTTGCCCTTTCGGTTTTTGTCTCGCCTTCGACGAATAATCGCGGAAGTCGAGACATAGGTATTACTTTCCGGCGGCGATAGCGGCGTCGTATACTGTTTTGTAAGACTTTTGTGGACGATGAATTGCTGGAAAAGTATATAGCTAGGCATCTGATATTTAGTATACCGACAGTTCAGGTTATGGTCTACGCAACTGTCTCCATGCCTTGTGACCCTGACCCCAGTTTTAGGCTCCAGTGACTCTGTGAACTTATAATCGGTCTTTTTTCAGGCCGAAACCTTTTTGTAAGACTTTTAATGATGATGATTTGCTGGAAAAGTAAATTAGCAAGGCATCTGATATTTGGTATACAGACAGTTCAGGTTATGGTTCATACAGCTTTCATCATGCCGTGTGACCCTGTCCCCATTTTTACACTCTAGTGGCTTTGTGAACTTAGTCGCGGAAGTCGAGACATAGGTATTACTTTCCGGCGGCGATAGGTGTTAAGTATTTACAAATTGATATCTATGTTTTAATGCCAATGGTTCATTCACCTTAACTATTCTCACAACAACACACCCTTATCACTTGTCGCTGTAACATTTAACTTTGACAGTTCTATAGTAAAGTTCTCTATGTTTAACAATTTATATATCATTATGTGTGTTCTGCATACTTTGTAAACTCTGTCATACTTTTAGTCTTTAATAATACAATGTAGATACTAGACGTGTTTTTGTTAATACTTCAAATACACCACAATTATTTGGCGACGAGGAAAAAGAAAATTCATGAATTCTGCGAACTTCTCCGTTATTATTACTGCGAGACTTTTGTGATTCTTGAATTTATATAATGGCAGGATATATAGGCAAAATAGACGCTTTTGACGAAAACTTAGAAACATGGGAGTCTTACACAGAGAGACTTGAACAATATTTTAAAGTGAACAAAGTGGATAATGACTTAAAAGTTGCTGCATTGTTAAGCTTAGTTGGAGGAAAAACTTACACGTTATTAAGAAACCTTACAAGTCCAGACAAACCAGCCGACAAAGCGTATGACGAAATAGTGAAACTTCTGAAAGATCATTTGTCGCCAGAGCCGTTACAAATAGCAGAGAGACACCGTTTTATTAAACGAATTCAACTCGAAGGAGAGAACATTAACAATTATGTAGCTGCATTGAGGAAATTAGCATAACATTGTGACTTTCAAGACCTTAATAACACTTTACGTGATCAGTTAGTGTGTGGATTACGAAACCAACAAATTAAGAAGAGACTTTTGTCCGAATCAAAACTTACGTTAGCTAAAGCCTTAGAGATAGCACAGGCAATGGAAACAGCTGCTAAAGACGCCGAAGAACTAAGAACAAGGGAAACCGCTGGTCTCAACAAACTCAGACGTGGCCCGCCAAGAAAACAACTAGGACCAAAACAATATTCTAAGTGTTATCGTTGCAATGGTACAAGTCATCACGCAAATGATTGCCGATTCAAGGAAGCTACATGTTACAAATGTCACAAAAAGGGACATCTTCAGAAAGCATGCAGATCGACTGGAAATCGTAAACAGACGCCAAATCTAAGAAGACAAGTACACTCGTTGGAAGAAGACGACCGTGAAGTTGAAGAAGATCTTAGTAATTTGGGAATATATAGTGTTCGTGGAGATCGTAATAATCCGATATGGCTAGAGCCAGAAGTTAACGGCAAAACTATCAAAATGGAATTAGATACCGGATCCGCTCTTTCGGTTATTTCAAAACAGGATTATGTGCATTTATTCGGGAATAAATCGCTCAATAAGACGTCCGTAACATTGAAAACTTATTCAGGCGAAGCGCTAACACCATTAGGATATTCAAATGTAAAGGTGCATTACAAGGATCAGAATGCCGTGTTGAAATTATATGTGTTGGATGTAGGCTGCCACCCGTTGTTTGGTCGCGAGTGGTTACGTGAAATTCAGATAGATTGGAAATCTATTAAATCGTTGCACAAGATGAGTGATTCTGATTCTCCGAAATCGTTAAAGCAGATGCTTAAGATGTATGAATCCGTATTTAGTGAGGGTCTAGGAAAGGTGAAAGGCATGAAGGCGAAATTCACGTTCAAACCAGATTCAGCGCCGAAATTCTGTAAAGCAAGGCCTGTTCCGTACGCCTTGAAACCTAAAATTGAGCAGGAGTTACATAAATTACAAGCGCAAGGAATAATCGTACCCGTTGAAAATAGTGAATGGGCAACGCCTATTGTACCGGTCCTTAAAAAGGATCAAAATAGTGTGCGCATCTGTGGTGACTTCAAAGTCACAGTTAATCCACAGCTTGCCGTGGATCAGTATCCTTTGCCACGAATAGAGGATATATTTGCTTCTCTTTCTGGAGGTAAAAAGTTCAGTAAAATAGATCTCCGAAACGCATATCTACAACTAGAAGTAGATGAAAAACATCAAGAATGTTTAACCATTAATACTACGCTTGGATTATTCCGTTATACCCGCATGTGCTTTGGGGTAGCGTCAGCGCCTGCAATTTGGCAGCGCACAATTGATCAAGTTCTTAGTGGATTAAGTGGTGTGCAGTGCATTCTAGACGACATGATCGTCACAGGTGAAAATGATGAGCAGCATCTTGCTAATTTAGAAAGTGTGCTAAAGCGATTACACGAGCATAATTTGAAAGTTAATTTGGATAAATGTGAATTCTTCCAAGATCGTGTTCAGTATTGTGGTCAAGTTATTGATGCTGAAGGATTACATAAAATGTCAGAAAAGGTTGAAGCAGTTCTGAATACCCCGACCCCTAAAAATGTTAGTGAGTTGAGAGCTTTCTTGGGATTACTCAACTATTATCATGGATTCTTGGAAAATATTTCAACAATTGTGAAACCGATGAGCCGTCTACTCGAGAAAGGCCGCAAATGGATTTGGGATAAAGAGTGCGAATCTTCATTTCAGAAAGCGAAGGAATTAGTTACGTCCGATCTAGTGCTATGTCACCATGATCCGAAGCGCCCGAATCGTTTAGCGTGCGATGCCTCTCCGTTAGGCGTAGGAGCCGTGATATCACACATCATGGACGACGGAAGCGAAAGACCGATAGCATTCGCGTCACGTACACTGACAAAGACGGAACAAAACCGATCACAAATAGACAAAGAAGCTACCGCTATCATCTTTGGAGTGAAGAAATTCCACACTTATCTGTTTGGGAGACATTTCACGTTGATAACAGATCATCAACCTCTCGTTTCGATCTTTAACCCAACGAAAGGAATTTCAATGACAACTGCTGCGAGACTACAACGATACGCGCTGTACCTTACAGGATACGTTTATGACATTGAGTACCGTAATACGAAACAACATACAAATGCCGACGCATTATCGCGACTGCCGTATGAATCAACAGAGGACAAGCCAGATTCCGTTGATTTATTCTACACCGAGCAAATAGAACAAGCGCCAATTAACAGTGCTTCCGTGAAGCGCGAAACGCAGAGAGAAAACGTTCTAAGCAGAGTGTACGAATACACTATGACAGGTTGGACAAAACCAAACGAACAGTTCTTACAACCGTTTTACACGCGCCGTGAAGAATTGACCATTCATCAAGGATGTATTCTTTGGGGAATACGAGTCGTGATTCCGATCAAACTGCGCAAAGAAGTTCTAGAGATGTTACATTTAGGACACCCCGGAGTAGTTAAAATGAAAGCTATCGCGAGGAGTTACGTGTGGTGGCCTGGAATAGACGCGGACATTGAAACGTTGGCGAAACAGTGTTCAGGATGTCAACTTCATGCAAAGAATCCGCAAACCGCGCCGTTACATCCATGGGAATGGCCAAGTACACCGTACGAGAGACTACACATCGATTTCGCGGGACCGTTCATGAACAGCATGTTCATCGTTATTATAGACGCACATTCGAAATGGCCAGAAGTATTTCCGATGCGAACGACAACTACAGGACAGACTATTGACATTTTACGTTCAGTTTTTGCGAGGAATGGTATCCCGAAACAAATAGTCACGGACAACGGTCCACAGTTCATTTCAGAAGAATTCCGTAAATTTGTCACAGCAAATGGAATCAAACATTTTCGCTCAGCACCATACCACCCAGCTACTAATGGATTAACCGAGAGATTTGTACAAAGTCTAAAACAAAGTTTAAGAGCTATGTCATCTCAGCCGATATCGCTTAACCACAAACTTGCAAACTTTTTGATAACGTATCGAAATTCACCTCATTGTACGACAAACGAGACGCCAGCAAAGATGTTTCTTGGACGAAATTTACGTACACGTTTGGATTTATTAAAGCCTGATGTCAAAACTGTTGTAAATAACAAACAATTCAGTAAATCGTTTGATATCTCAAAGAATAAACTGAGACAATTTGAACCTGGACAAAATGTGAATGTACGGGATTACAGGGGAGAAAATAAGTGGAAAACTGCAAACATTGTAAATCGATCGGGACCTCTGATGTACGAAGTTATGACTCCTGAAGGTGCCCGTTGGAGACGACACACCGATCAGATCCGAAGTACGGAGATGAGACCATCAGCCCAACAGCCAGATGTTATTACCGAGAATACAAACACTGACAATGACAATCCAATGCCGGTTATTGACACTAGTAACGAAAGTGACACGCGCAGATATCCAGAAATGACCAGACGTAAACCGAAACGTTTAATTGAAGAAATGTGACTTTGTTTATTTTTAATAGGTTTAGATAAGTGACTGTAAATATTTTCATTCATAGTTAGGATTTTATTTCTCTAGCACAGACATTAATTGCTTCTCAATTTTAGGGGAGAAAGGTGTTAAGTATTTACTCTCACAACAACACACCCTTATCACTTGTCGCTGTAACATTTAACTTTGACAGTTCTATAGTAAAGTTCTCTATGTTTAACAATTTATAAATCATTGTGTGTGTTCTGCATACTTTGTAAACTCTGTCATACTTTTAGTCTTTAATAATACAATGTAGATACTAGACGTGTTTTTGTTAATACTTCAAATACACCACAATAGCGGCGTCGTATACTGTTTTGTAAGACTTTTGTGGACGATGAATTGCTGGAAAAGTATAATAGCTAGGCATCTTATATTAGGCACACAGACACTTTTTGTGTTTAGGTCAAGAAATGAAAGCTTGTAGTTGAGTTTAGTGATGGTGCCGGCAGGCGAGACATACTTTTTGTGGCCACACTTGTTTATCACTTGAATTCCCCATTGGTGCCTTTGCTTCTTTCAATCAAGTAAAACTAAGATCCCATAGCGCCATTTATCTATAGACATGAACTAGAATTGACAAGAAGAATACTGCCTGCACAATGTAAAGCGCAATGAACTACAGAGCTAGAAAGGCTGAACAACAATTAGCTTCCTGTCTATATGTTCGTAGTTTGTTGCTTCTTGTTTGGATTTCTTAAAGCATATCAATCTAATAAAAATCAGATCTATCAATTGCTCCCTACTGTCTCTGCATGATAAATCTGAAGACAACCAATTCTACTTTCTGTTCTATTGACCTTTTTCGAAATCCTCTATATTTATCAAAAGAAGTCATATGCTTCCCAAATTTTGTAATCTGCAATCTGATTTGTCAATTCAAAAGGTCACAAGAACAGAAAGTAGAATGGGATGTCTTTAGATCTACCATGCACGGGCAGTAGGTCACAGTTGAAAGATCTGATGTTAATCAGATTGAAAGCATCTCAAATTCAGCATTTTCTCATCTTTACAGAATTCCTTTAGACACTTGAATAAAGGTAATAACAATACTACCAACCTTGGAGAATCAATCTCAAATGTCCATAAGACGAGAAAAAACAAGGAATACATACCGGAAGAAAATTAAAGATCACAATGGTCCTGACTTGGTACAGGCATTTGAAAAATAAATGGTGTGTTAAGCCAGGTTCTAAGGTGCGCCAAACCTCCCTCTTCCATTGCGATCTTTGAGTCCGGTAGTGGATAACGAAATCCGCACATTTACATGTAAGATATATAATGAGTCCGAATTGTCCTCAGTGAAGGTCAAGCGCCGATTACAAGTTTTTACGGTACTATTTTTATTGTCAATATTATATCGGTCTTTTTGTGAACAATCCACAGCTGCATTTACTGCGGAATAAAATTAATTAGTGAAGTAGACAAGACAAGACAAGACAATTTGTATTTGCTAATTACAGCACCCTTTCGGGTCATTATTACAGGGTTTATAAAAACCAATCATAAATTTACAATAATTAGATTCATTACATTGATTAAGTGCAAGTGCATAAAAAAATAAGATAAGTCAGGTTCTTATAATAAAGAAGAACGGGAAAAAAGTAATCATGACCAATCATGGACATATCAATTCCACAGCCACACTGTTCTTTATATTTTTCTTATTATTAAAGTATTGAAGTAAAACCTTAGAATTAATATAATTGCGCTGTTTTCTTTACATGATAACATATTTATCCTATAACTGATGATTGTACGTGCGGGAAGGCTTTAACAACATATTTAATATTTGCAGAAGAAAATAAGATCCTACTACGACTATTTTATCTTAATTAAGCATGTAGGGGTCTTCGGAACGCGAAGGAAATGGTCATCTTGAGATCGTGAACATCACAATCAAATGCTTATCTTATGCATGCGAGAAAGTCAATGTCTGATTTATTCTTAATTCGTTTAATAATTTATGCAAACTTTGTACAATTTGATTGCATGATTATTAATCATAATCATTTTAATTGTGCTAGCGTTTAAAAGATAAAATAAGAAAATATTTGTAATTTTGTTATAACCTTTATTTAAGATACAAATTAGCTAATCATGTTTGAGTTTATATCTGTATTACACATATAGTGGGTTTAGATACAACATGTACAAAATGAGCTTATCATTTTAATATGTTGCCATAATCTTTCAGCCAAATTTCGACATTGGCGGGAATAGTTTTGTTTCTGGTTTGTAAACATAGGTCAACGCACTTATGAACTGAATAGAAAGTCTTGATGTTTTTTGTTAACACCTACAGGGTCAAATCAGATTTTGACAGCTTTAACATGACTGGTCATAACAAGTCACAAAATCGTGACTGTTTTTACCAGACCTTTCATTGTGGAACGACTCTTCATATAATAAAAAATGATCAAATGTGAAAGAATCATTAATTTCATGTTTTATAATATAATAATTATGGAATAAAGGACACTAATTGGGCATTCGAGCCTCAATAGTCCGAAAGGACAACGACAAAACCCCCGAACCTGAAAACCATGAATTCGTGACACTACGAATATGCAAGTTACTCATGTTACTACCAATCTACGATTTGTTTTGACTTAATTAAGCAGTTTCACAAAGCATGGTACAAAACAAAAACTTTTGATTTTCTGATGTGCTGTACATGGATTATTCAACGAGTACCCACTTTGAATTTGGAAAAAAAGTTTTATTTTCAAAGAAATTTGAATTAGGTATTGAATGCAGTAGCCATGGCATACTTCATGTACTTCTCTAAAATAGATTTGGTGACAAGCAATGGAAACTGATATTAAACGATTTCAAGTAACAAACAGTCATTAAACCACGTGACGAAAAGGGTGTCTCAAAAAGAGAAAGTTTTTCTCTATAGAGGAGTTTTTGATACATACTATTATATAATTGACAAATATACTTTATAAGGTTGAACCACGCTGTTAACATCCTCGGATACCCAGGGTCGATTGTACTCCGCTCACTAAGTTTATCACATATCCGAGGCCAAGTGCGACCAACCGTGGGTTTCCGACGATGCACTGATAAGGAAGTCGTATGGTACATAATATGCTTAGCCTAATCAGTTTATTAGAATAAGGAAGTCTTGTGATATAATACATGGTTAGGTCAATTCAGTTACGTGTTACTGTTGACGAAATAATTTCCACAAAGTAGATTTGCATATGATCCAATTTTGATTACTTTATATTGTACTTTTCCTTCACGAGATACAAAAATAGTCTGTCAATGGGCGAATCGCAGTCTCATTTGAAAACTACGTGGTTAAAGAACTCGTATCTTTTGATTATATTATAATGGGATAACTGCAATATTACCCATACTGGTTCTCATATTTTTTCCTTAAAATAATGTACTTTCACCCTTACTTTACTTTCTACTGTGACAGTCATGTATTAGTTTCAATAAAAAACCTTTTAGTTTTAGTGTACGTTTTTTTTGTATATTTTAAATAGGTGACTGGTTAACTTTTATTGTAGTTTTATTTCTAGGCCATTTGTCTATTTAAGGTTATAGCAGTTCATTACTCCTGATGAATAAATAAATTCTTTCTGACAGTTTCTTCATTACAGCTCATTATTAACATCTCAAACGCTCTTAACATATCTTTAACTATCTTCTTGTGTTTTCACCAGGAATGGATAACAGATCGCACAAGCAAAATGAAACCTATGACCATGCGTTTTCGAAAAGTTCGGTCAATATCAATTTTTTTTAATCAACACCGTGAATTCGAAGCACACTATTACAATTGTTCAATCAAAGAATAAGGCATTGATGGCAATGCCTTCACAAGTGCTACATACACCAAGACCTAATTTGAGAACGATGACATCATTGCTAACCATAACTCTTCAATGTTCTCTTTAAATATTCATTTGAAGAAGGAACACGAAAAGTTACCATATTTGTATTTGATACCTAAACCGCATAAAAATCCTCACAAAGAAAGGTACCAAGCTGAATCATCATTGTGTTCTACCACAGAATTGTCCTTTCAACTCACAACAATTATGTCTGCTGTCAAAGAAGGACAACAAGCTAGTAACTACTAGGAAAATTCACAATGTATATGGATTTTGGAATTTTTAGAACTTTAAAGATTTGTTGGAAAATTTCAGATCTCTATTCCATTCAGATCTATTATTTTCTGAAGTTCTTGAAAAACCTTTAGATTTTTCAACTTAATACACCACATTACCACACGGGAAATTAAATGCCGACAAATAGAACTTATTAAAAAATTAGGTATTTAGCTTATAATTCTACATTGATCATATCTGGCTATAGTTAATCATTCTTAAGGATGTTCGCTGGTCAGTTTAAAAATAAGAATTTATAGATATATATATTTGTATTTAATGACAAGACCATTGGTGAAGGTACAAAATAAGTTTAAAAAATTCATGGGTTGCTGAACCTGTTTTTGAGATAAAAAGCGTTCAAAATTTGGCGGGAAAAGGCTTTCTCTGACGTTTTCATAAATTTAGCATTATAGCGAGCATAGCTCTCAAGCGGAGAGCTCTACGGTATTTGTTTCCGCGAGAAATTTGCTAATGCTGATTTAGATTTTTTATGGTCCGGAAAGGGTTATTATTTTTACAGGGCCGGAGTGAATGTTAAAATAATTTATAAGAAAAGAAATAATGCTTAAAAAAATAATAAATTGCGCTTTTTACAAGAAAATAATATTCATAAAATAATAAATACACATAAGCTGCTCGTTTCGTCTTGGTTGTATGCACGTACTAAACTAACGTGTCTCGAAGCTTAATCGCCCCATACCATCTCGCCCCAAATACATTATATTAACAAAACGTAGTCCCTTTTAGCTATGCTCGCATTTAGGCAATGCCTACTCCATATTACATGTACTTGTTTTAGTGTAAAAAGGCTACTTTGTAAATTAGCTCTAAATGACACAAGGAACCTTATTATGAAAAGAAATTAGAAGGTTGTTCGGCAAAAAAACTATCGTTTTTTAAATAGTAAAATCAAAGAATCTGAAAATCTGACTGAAATTTCAAAACTTGACCAGCAATCACCCTTAATTGTTAATTATTATACATATTGTACACGTTGTAGGTGATTGAACTTAAAATACATGAAATAGTTGATGAAATGAAAATAAGTATAATTGAGGATAACGAAATAAATAATATTTTTAAAGGAACGCATATTATGAACTGACATTGTGTTGGTAAAATAAGGTCTTCGTTTTGTAGAATCAAGCATTTAGGTGTTACTACATAATGAAATATACATGCTGTTACCAACAACTATCACAGTGCCTTACGATAGAACCTATCACTAAACCAAGTATTCCCAAAAGATCCCGGATTAGATCGACAATGATAAATTAGATACTTCGTGGGTGAATTTTAATAGATAAAATGTCATCAACAATGCCCATGGGCATTGGTAGTAATGAATCGGAATGACTCTAAAAGACAAAAGGCCAGAGCTAACCTTGGCCACCAGATCTCTATCGTTTCTTTCAACAGAATGCAAGAGCATTGCATTTTTATTTCGTTTAAGAATGTTCTCTAGTCAGTTTTTGAGATTTCTTTTTTTTTCATAGGTTATAACACTGAAACAAGTTTAATTTTAAACCTATGAAAAAGTCAAAGAAAGCCTTTTCCCGCCAAATTTTGAACGCTTTTTTTCTCGAAAACGAGTTCGACAACATTTATTTTTTTATTCTTTCTTACCATGAATGTAAATGTGAAAAACGTTCCTATAACCCGTTTTTCCTTCTTTTTTATTTTTGGCGTAAAGAGGGGAGGGGTGATGCAGTATATAAAAGTATATTCAGTTAAAAGTACAGGAACCTGTTGAGGGTATTTTCTAATTTAAAATGATTTATATTTTTGACTATTAGTGGCCCACAGTAATCATTAAGCTCTGTTTTCAAGTAACAAAGGCATATTAAGTATGAATTGTCATTCTAATATGGGTCCCCGAAAAAAACAATAGAAACCATGGCGACAAGCGATGTTTGAATTACAATAAAACACAGGTCGACATCTCAGTTCATTTTGCGACGTCATTATATAATTTTACACTGAAATGGCCGACGTCATAAAATATCATTTGCACATAAACGTAGCAAGAAACAACAAAATGGCTTCTGTAGCATTGTACACTATTGGTCTTTGAAAACACAAAATTGTCATATTAGAATAGAAATAATTCATGTCCGGCCGTGGTTTATTTTCGATTTAACCATGGGTGCCCATTATTTTCGTGTATTTAACCCCTCGCTCCGCTGCGCTACGCTCTGGGTAAAATATCCATGAAATAATGGGCACCCATGGTTAAATCTCCAATAAACCACGGGCGGCCATGAATTATTTCTTAATTCTAAAAATTCGGAAATAATAGGCACCCATGGTTAAATCTCCAATAAACCACGGGCGGCCATGAATTATTTCTAAATTACATCATATACAGGATATATACTAGATTTCTTTTGAACTATTTACAGCTGATGTCTATATGGTACAAAATTCTTATATCGTATTAAAATCCCCAAATCAATCATATTTAGCTACATTCCTTGTACCATAACTTATTTATCTCTCTCGGGAAGGTTGGACGTGTGATTAG
The DNA here is from genome assembly GCA_963971305.1 of Arcuatula senhousia. Lineage (NCBI taxonomy): Eukaryota > Metazoa > Mollusca > Bivalvia > Mytilida > Mytilidae > Arcuatula > Arcuatula senhousia. Next base: position 2,244,300 of record OZ020317.1, on the reverse strand, counting down.
ACAACGAGAAAATCATATTTGCTAAAGAAAATTAGATCCTACAACAATAGATATATACAAACAAAGGACTACTCTTATCTTAATTAGGCATATTCTGGGTTTGTGGAACGCTATAATAAAAAGTCATCTTGAGATTGTTGATATTAATATTTACATGGTCGGAGAGTTTTGGACTTTTTTTATCTTATAAGAGTAATTGTTTTATTCCTATGAAAGTTTAATAATTGATTAGAACGAAGCAGAGGTACCAATTGAACAATTTTGTTTCTAGAATTTTGGCTTTGAGTACTTTTCATTCAATACTTGTGGTTTTTGACCTTCCAATATTTTGATTCAAATGCTGCTATTGAGAGTTTGATACCCGTTTTGGTATTGATTTTTCTCATCATAATTGTTTAATTTATTGTGGTTAAGCAGAATGACAATGTCATACTTTAGATCTGTCATGTGACGGACGGATAACAATTCGTTTTAATTACTGTGTGAGTTAGAAACGCCCTCTCCGACACTCATGTCAGTTATAGGATGTTCATATAGGATAAGGCAAGTCTAAATGTTAATTTGAAGAAACAACAGTAACCGGAAGTAACTGTTGACTATGGGCAGAAAACTTCCCAACCGTTTAACACACAGGTTGGAAAATCAGATCTTTGTAAATTACAAGAGGAACTCCACTTTCACCATAATCACATTAAAGGTATATGACTAGTTTTTGCAATGTAACATTAAATCCGTTACCTAAGACTTTTTGGTCAGTCACCAAATATGATTTAAAGTGAAGAAAAATAAACCTGATGACAATATACCCTTGCAAGGCATTTGCAGTCTATAATATCTTTACGCACCTGTCGTATAAAGTCTCTTTGCATTTTTAAACCTTTTAACAGCGATCAGCGTCTACTGGCCTCAATGAATGCTTCTGGCTGTTTCATTGTGAGTTTTAAATTAACGTTTGTTTATGCGTGTTTCAAACACCTATTCTTCATTTCAGTATTTTCCATTTTATCAAGATAAGTGTTAATTTTTAAAGATGCCATTTTCACTATATGATAATGAGATTCAATGCAATACCGTAATATGAACAGGTTGTGTCAAACGGAATAAGAAAGTCGGTTGGTGGAATATATACATGTAGTCAGGATTTTATATCGGCAAAGCATAATCTATAATCTGGACTTTAATATACAGACAATCTTTTTTGTTAGTTAAATTTTGTACTTTTCCCTTTGACAGCTCTCTATTATCACAAAAAAGCTAGATGATCACCAGTTTGTCATAAGTTGTTTTAGTGTCCATTCAAAGGATGTGTTGCGATAAGAACCCTTTTCAGCCGTCCATTACATTCAAAAACAAAATTAGATATAATGTGTTGTATATTTTTTATATTTTTTGTGTATTGTCTTAAAAAGTAATTTTGAAACATGAAATATTTTTTAATTTTGCTTGGCTTAATCACTGCAAATGATGTCAACATTTTGTCTATGGAAACGTTGCGAAATTGAGTATTTTATATCCTATACCGCCTGTATATAATGTCAGGCCGGTTTAATTTTGACCTCGTAGTCGGTAGTTTTAAAGTATTAAAAATCTCTGCGTTTTTCTTTGGTTTTTTTTTGTAAGATCAGCGTCCAGGTATATTTCAAATTCAAGTTTTTACTTAAACTTAGGAGCATTTATGAGGAACCTGAAATAGAATTTGTAAACACTTTAGTCAAGTTTATCAGCAAAAATATTAATTTTACAAAGGTTTACCTTGAAATGTTCCTTACATCAAGATACATTTATCAATCAAAATGGGTTAAATTTGAACTTGGTTTTCCAGCTTGTTTTGATGTTAAATAATTAAATGGTATTCTTTCATAAAAGTACAAACATTTGGCTATCAAATAAGGTATTAGGTAACAACCTTTGAGTTGCTTTTGAATTTCTGCCTTACAAAGAGCCAAATAAGGCCTTATTGCAACCCATCCTTTATATCTGTCGCTCTTACCTCCTAATAGTTGGCTGAGTTGAGAGCTTAAAATATGTCTAAAGCAAGGTCATTTTGTAATCGAGGACGGAAAAGCTTTATAAATGGAATGACATGAAGTTGATGAGGGTATTGCAGACGTAACTTTATGCGAATGATTTAAAAGATGTAGATTTTATATACAGAAAACCTTTTTGTTGATGATATTGTACTTTTTTTAAAAAGATCCTTTACTTACTGTTTAAAGCACAAAGTTTTTTTCCTTGTACTTGCTATTGTCAAGTCACGTTATATTCTATTAAAACAAAACGTGGTAATTTTAGAATTTGTTGCTTTTGGTCAAATAAAGTAAGGTAACTTTTACCTTCACGGTACCTTTTACATTATGTACAAGGTAATTACAAGCATAAAATCAGTCAGACAGGTGGTGACAAATTATTATCTCCCTTGTAAATAATTTGTATGTCTAACTGATTCGAAAAACAAATCATTTTGAATGACGCGATGAGCTGAAATCACCAACTTAATCTTCTGATTAATAAAAATGTAAGTCATGGTTATTTTCAAGTTCGAGTACAAGTAAATGGACAAAATATTGTTCTTTTTTCTTAGTTAGGATGTTTTACGCATAGAATAATAATTTGTGACAAAAAGGAATAAAATGAGGTAACTTTTACCTTCACGGTACCTTTTACATTATGTACAAGGTAATTATAAGCATACAATATTGTAAGATGGTTGCTGCTAAATTTGGAAATACAATTGTTACTATTAACTTGAAATTAGGGAAACATTTGAAAGTTACTGATCTCGTTAGGCCAACATTTTGAAGGAAACTTCATTTGCTGACTTTACATATAAATCTATACATGAAAGACATGCGCAAAGTAAACATAAAGTAACTTTTGACTGCTTTTCATTATCGCCAATGCAGGTCATGGAAGATTTGTGGTTGCGATTCTATGACTATTCATAAAAAGTCACGGAATTGTTATTGCTTTTACCAGTTCTATATTTTGATCGAACGCCTAAATTTAAATGAACGACTCTTTACAACAATAAAATCAAGACGTTGATCTACAATGCTAGTACACAGTAGAAAAAAAACAGGAATCAATAAAGTATCATTAAATTGGTAAAAACCCATCAGTACCATTTGCAAAAAGCCAGTAAGGGGAAGTCAAATCCAGCACCGAGGATATAAACAAGGTCCAATACAAGAAAAGAAACCTGAAAACAATGTTCAATTAAACATTGGGTTAATGAGATTTGAATTTGCAGACTTCTATTAAGTGATGACGGACAAAACAATGAAACAAATAAAAGCATCTGCAGATAAATGTCTTTTTTTCCTGTTTTTCTTGTCGCTGACTCTTTATTCATTACAGCTCATTGAGAACATCTAAGAAAAATTAAGTGTGTTTTCATTATCTTCTTGATTATTTTGTTATGGAAAAGTTGGCGAGTTATTGTCAAAAAACATACAAAAAGGCAAAATGAATTATTTCATGAATGTTATGTATTTTCTTTTCGAAAGGGAAAGGCTCAGTCTGGAAAAAGTAATTGTAGTCTGATTCAATTGAAAGTGATATGGAACAAATGAACGCGAAATATTCTACATAGTTAGGTCAGTGACATGTCAAAAATCTTCAAGGGAAAACAGCAGTTCTAAAAGTGACAAGTGGACGTCGGTTTTCAGCGTTTGTCAATTGATTTAAAGCTGAAAAAAGTAATCTTAAAATTATCAAAAGAGATTTCAAATGAGTGATTTTATGCAAACATGAAATGTATTAAACAAATTATACTTTTTGGTTTTCCGACTGGAGTAACTGATATCACCAGCAAATAAAATCGACCTTTTTTTAGATATACAGATTGACCCCTGTCCATTCTCTGGTATAATTGAATGAAAATTATTCCAGACAATGAAAACAATCTCCGTTAAACAACAAGATATTGAATGGGTGTCAATCATTTTTCTTGTGATTGCTCATGTCGCTATAATTGCTAATTCTACCAAAAATGGCAGAGGAATGACACACAAGACGATAGATAAGACATTCGTTGAATAGTCTGTTTAATATTTTGCTACTGGAGCAAAGTTTGTTTAAACTTTGATATGCTATGTATAAAATTCTTTTCTGGTCTAACTTTAAAATTTGAATTATTTTCGTTGATCAATAGTTTTTTTTCTTGTGCATGACTAAAGCTCACTAAGTTTGCAAATCATCACCTTTCGTTGTAAGAGTGTCAAAGTATTGCTCATATATCTGTACTTGTTTCCTTTGAGCATCTAATGTAGCCTATGATTAATTACCCTGTTCTTGTCATTTGTTCTTGTCATTTAAAGCCTTTTTTAAGGAATTCCCATTAGTTAATTACTTTAAATAAACCACATATCACACAGGTATCCATCATTTTATTGTGGCAAAAACAGAGGTAAGTGGAGTTAAGATGAGCATTTTATTAGTTTGTTATTTTATTGGTACCTGCATCTTCAGATTGTTCATCATCAATTACAACAAATGGTTTTTTTATGTGAGCAAAACGAACTGTAATGATTACATTTACTGTCCTCAAGATATTTTCTGTAATGAAAAATAAACTACCAAAAAGATAGAATGACATTTAAGCGATTTTATGTTATACCGGTTTGCGTTAAGTGGACTATTGTAGTGGACAGAAAATGAAAAGCATCATTCTATAATTTAACTGTTTCAACATAAATGAAAATAAAGGTTAAATATGGCACATTCTCTTTCATATTTGTCCGCTTCGGTTGATGGAGTTTTCGTATCACAGTTGATTGGTTACTCCACGGATTACGCGTCGATTTCATCGGCAGAGCGTCACGTTTGAAACATAAATTGCTAACACAGGATTATGTAGCTGTCTAAACTCAAGAAATTTTACAGTACAGTTCTTTGCTTCTCTCTTACTTGGCTTTTGTCGCTGTTGTCTGAAGCAAGTTCAACACGGGGCGAAATCCAGGTTTTAACATGTAATGATGTAACACACATTGCTAAAAGCTTTTGATATTGCCATTTAGTTTGCAATTATACACGGCAAATTAGGACCTCCTTAACCGTTGTGTTCTAATTCTTTGCATCATTGTTTGATCAAAAATTTGAATTACAGTTTTAAAAGCTTCTATAAATAATTTGAAAAGCAAGATTGACTACGGCTGTAATTATGTCACATGTTTAGTTCTTAAAGGTTATATTGCTCTTTTGATTTAAGGTGTTTGTTTTTTTCTGTTAGTTGCAACACTACAACAATATTTGGCAACGTGATGGATGTGCTATAGGAAGCAGGAAATGGTAACTCTTCCGTTGCACCTGAGTTCACTCAACGTTGCTAAATACGGTTTGGTTATTCATGTGCGTTTCTGTTTGTTTTCTGGTTTGCTTCGTTATGATGAATTTTTGTCTACTGATTTTGTTTCTGTCTTTTCGGTATAACGATGTTTGATTACTCCTTTGGTACACCTTTGCTTCTTGCAATGTTATGATTGTTAAAGAGTATACTCGTTAACCTTCTTACTAACCCCTTTTTGCTCAGAACAGTTCTGTTATGTTTTCTTTAGGTCTCCAATACCTGAATTGTTTTATCTTTAAAACTAATGTTGTTCTCTTTATATAATTGTATTGTCATACAGCGATTAAACTATATTACAATGTATTATGTTACCATTGTTAAGTCGATCGAATAAGGAAGTCAGCTGGTAAATTATACGGTATTGCCAACTCAATAAGACGATACTTAATTTTGTTTACAAACTCAAAAGAGTGTATATGAAAATCACGATGATCTTATTTTGTTGACTACATAATCATGTACTTTCCCTCAAAAAGAAGTACTCAGACGACATTTTATTGTCCACAAAAGTCTTTCAACATATAACTATGAGCTGTCGAGCTTGGTTTTTAGCTCACCTGGCCAAAGGCCATGTGAGCTATTGCCATCACTTGGCGTCCGTCGTCGTCGTCCGTCGTCGTCCGTCGTCGTTAACCTTTCTTCAAACTTCTTCTCCTCTGAAACCGCTGAACTGATCCAAACTAAATTTGGTCTGATGGTACCTTAGGGTATCATCCACAGAACTGATGTGGGGATTTTTGATTTGTCGAAAAACATGGCCGCCGTTGCTAAAAATAGACCATGGGGGGGGGTCAGACTACTGTTTTTGGCTTGTAAATCAAAAAGTATAAGAGATAGATGAAATCTGATGCCACCCTGCTGCTTCAGCATTAAAAGTTCTACAAAAGTCTCCATTTGGTCCAAGTTGTCAGATGACCCCTTATAGGGGTTACAGCCCCTTAAAGGTGAAAAATAGCGTTTTTTTCATGTTTTTGCCCTATAGTATGAAAACTATTGCAGATAGAGAAAAGCTGTTGCTTGCTTAAATGTTTAGCTCATTAAGCTCTACAAAAGTCTCCATTGGATCGAAGTTGTCAGACGACCCATTATAGGGGTTACGGCCCCTAAAATGATGTTTTTTCATGTTTTTGGCCAATAGAAAGAAAACTATTGCAGATAGAGAAAAGCTGTTGCTTGCTTAAATGTTCAGCTTATTTAGCTCTACAAAAGTCTCCATAGGGTCGAAGTTGTCAGATGACTCCTTATAGGGGTTACGGTCCCTGAAATAACGTTTTTACATGTTTTTGGCCTATGGAATGAAAACTATTGCAGATAGAGAGAAGCTGTTGCTTGCTTAAATGTTCAGCTCATTTAGCTCTACAAAAGTCTCCATAGGGTCGAAGTTGTCAGATGACTCCTTATAGGGGTTACGGCCCCTGAAATAACGTTTTTACATGTTTTTGGCCTATAGGAAGAAAACTATAGCAGATAGAGAAAAGCTGTTGCTTGCTTAAATGTTCAACTCAATTAGTTGTACAAAAGTCTCCATAGGGTCAAAGTTTTCAGATGACTCCTTACAGGGGTTACGGCCCCTAAAATGATGTTTTTTCATGTTTTTGGCCTTTAGGAAGAAAACTATAGCAGATAGAGAAAAGCTGTTGCTTGCTTAAATGTTCAGCTCATTTAGCTTTACAAAAGTCTCCATAGGATCGAAGTCGTCTGATGACCCTTAATAGGGGTTACGGCCCGTAAAATAACCTTTTTCATGGTTTTGGCTTGTAGAATGAAAACTATAGCAGATAGAGAAAAGCTGTTGCTTGCTTATATGTTCAGTTTATTTAGCTCTACAAAAGTCTCAATAGGATTGAAGTTGTCAGATGACCCCTTATAGGGGTTACGGCCCCTAAAATAACGGTTTTTCGTGTTTTTGGCCTATAAAATAAAAACTATAGTAGATAAAGAAAAAACTGTTGCTTGCTTAAATGTTCAGCTCATTTAGCTCTACAAAATATAGGGTTGACATCAAGACCAGGTGAGCGATTTAGGCTCCTGGGAGCCTCTTGTTTAATTCTTAACAAAAGAAACAAAATACCCACTCCGTCGCTTGGCATTTACAATATTTCACAATAGATACGAACCTGTCATTTCCAGTCATATAATTAAATGAAGATCGTGCCATAGAGGAAAAACAATATTTCTGGCTTTTCATAAGAAATTGAGAATTTGTCAATCATTTCACTGTGAATTGCTTTTATAACAAATCTGATATTATCAGGCAGAAAAATAAAACATTTAGAGAGTAATGAAGTGGATAGAAACTATCACCATCGCATGCATCAATGTAACATATACTAAAATAATACATAAATTCAATTCACTTGTGCGTTGAATACGTTTAAAAATTGAGTTAAAAGATATGATAGTTAATTGTTTTAATTAGTGTTTGACTAGTCTGCTGTACTGAGATGATCACCTCAATACCCCTATTGTGTCTCAGAACTATGTTGTGTTCTATGGTCATTACCGGATCCTAAGATTGCAGTGGAAGAGGGAGGTTTGGCGCCATAAAACCTGGTTTAACCCACCATTTCGTTTGAAATGCCTGTACCAAGTCAGGACCATTGCGATCCACCAATTCTCCGGTATGACTGATTCGTTTTTGTCATTTTCTCTGGACTATGAGATTGATCATTCAAGTTCGGTAGTTTTGTTATTACCTTTATTTACATTTTTCAGGGTATAACATTTTAGTTTTACGTCCAAACTTTTCATTTGTTCCTTTATTTAATAAATTGTAATAAAACCGATCAATTTTTTGCGTCTCATGTTTTTCAAGAGGTTAAAAGAAGATCATGAATATCATTTGCAGTAGTCCGTACCTTAACATAACAATTGCAACTGGTTCGTTGTTACAGGGTTTATGGGGTATCATGATTTACATGACTCGTCTGACATAGACTAACATGCGGAGGGCTGTATGTTTCTTCTCTGTTCATTTCGTCACTCAAGATATCTCACGGAAGACATCGTGAACTCATACGAGAATTATGTCTCTCAGATAATAACAGAAGCAGAGGTACAAATGGGGCATCTGCATTTCAAATTCCGAAAAGGTTGAGACAAAACCAGAAAACACTAACAAGGACAAGATTAAAAACAGACAAGATATAAAGCACGGAAACTTAAAAATGAATAACAATTAACAACGCGAACTCTAGTTGTAATTAGAGTGAACTCATGTGCTCTTGAGGAGTAAGCGGTTCCTCCCTGATATTACAAATCCGTCACCCTACCAATTTCCAATTCAGTGTGTGAAATCCGATATAGGGAGACAAAACAATGTATTAAGACAAACCAAGATCTGCACTCATCTGAGAAACAAAAAAAACCTATTTGTCTATATGTAAATACATAAAATTTCTTGAGTAACGACATCAATAAGCAAAGAGGCATCAATGGGGCGTTTGAGTGTCGAAAGTTTCTCAGATGAGTGCAGATCTTGGTTTGTCTTAAGACATTGTTTTGTCTCCCTATATAGAATTTGACACACAGAATTGGAAAGTCCGAATGGGCAACGACAAAACCGGTAAACATGCACAAGGACAGCACAAAGAAACACAATACACAAAACCAACCGAACCGAAATCACCAACGCGAACTCAAATCGCAACAAGAGTGATTTTACCTTCTCCAGAAGAGTAAGCAGTCCCTGCCTGCTTTATCACAATTGTGTTGCTAATTTCAAATTTAGTGTGTCAAATCCGGTAAAGGTAGACAAAACAAATGTTTACGACTAACCAACATTTGTACTCATTTAAGAGATATAAATCACATATTTGTTTTCGAGTGCACGGTGTCTACCGTAAAATGTTTTGAGTGAAGACAGCAACTGTATAACCCTGTGTTAGCAATTTCTGTGTCAAACGTGATGCTCTGCCAAGGAAATCGATGTTAATCCCGTAAGCTCTGGAGTAACGAATCAACTGCGATACGAAGATTCCATAAGCAGGAGCGGAAGGAATGTTGCTATACAAAATGGGAAAGTTGAAGTCATCACGTTTGTCATAGAGCTTTGTTGAAAGTCTTCATTGAGACTCAATTTCGAGATGTAGATTATAAGTAGTAAGATTGATTGTTGTTGCAATACTTTTACAGACTTAGTACCAGAATGTTACACTGTGACGAGTTTCAGTTTTGTTGCTCTGATTTGTATTAAGTGCCTTTTTGTGTTGAAGAAAAAGAAGTTCCGATATGTAATACTTCCTCTGCCTAATTTATAAACTTTAAAAAAAATATCTGGATATTTGACCTCCCTTTTATAGTTAATGTGGAGCTGAAACTACATAATTATATCTGTAGAAATCAAAATTAAGGTATAGCGTCTAGATATAAAATTCGCAGACAATTTGGTCATTTGTGCTACAAGACTACTTTTGTTGTTTTCACTATTCTTTTTCTTTTGTAAAGATGTAGTCAATAAGACCTGAATTATCCCTTAATTACATTTTTTTAAACGTTAGTGAGTAGATCTAATAACAAAAACAACGAAATTACCTCCCACGTGGAGGTCAAATGACAGAGCATTATTGATAGAAGCAGAGGTACCAATGGGGTATCCGAATATCAAAAGTCCGAAAGGGCAGAGACAAAAACAGTAAACACGAACAAGAACGGGACAAAAACAGACAACATGTAAATCATGGAGACACAGAATAACTGAATATCTATCAACAACGCAAACTCCAGTCGAAACAAGAGTGAACTCAGGTGCTCTGGAAGAGTAAGCAGTTCCTGCTTGCTATAGCACACCCGTCGCGTTGCCAACAGTCCATTCAGCGTGTCAAATCCGGTAAAGGAAGACAAAACAATACTCTATGACAAACCAATATCTGCACTCATCTGAGAGATCGAAATCCCATATTTGTCTATAAGTGCATGGTGTCTTCCGTAAAGTTTCTTGAGCGAAGACAGCAAACGAGGAGCAACATAACCCTGTGTAGGCAATTTTTCCGTAAGAAGTGTCGCTCTGCTAAGGAAATCGATGTAAGTCCCGCACGCTCTGGAGTAACGAATCAATTGAGATACGTAAACTCCATAAGCTGGAGCGGACGGAATGTTGCTATTTAACTATATGTTGGTGAACTGAAAAAAAAACGCAAAGAAAATGCTCCGTAAAAATGATCAAGTGCATACTTTCAGAAAACTTAAAACTTTATGAAAAAAATATTTATCGGGAATCATGGGAATAGCGGCTTTTCCCCTTGATCTCAATTGCCTGATATTTTCAAGTATCATGGACAGTTCGTAATAGAAAACAAATATCAGGTGGGAACACCTGATAACTGTGACCTTGTGCGATGAAATGTGACGTAATTTGTGACATCATGTGACATTATTGTATCGAAAACCTGTTAGATGGGTGTGTTTTTAAAACAACCGATAAAAAGAATACTAGTATAAACTTTCTTTTTGATACTATCTACATCTAGTCTCGTATTAACTCGTCCTACTGCACTCATCTGATATTCAAGTAGATGTAGATAGTATCAAAAAGGAAAAAAAATAAAACTCTATATTTATCTAGACGCTGCTGTGCCTTATTTAACAAGTGAAAGAGAAGTTTAATTTTAAATATCAGCAAAGTGTAAACATGAATCATAAATGGTCAAGTACAATAAATTTGATCAAAATAACATCACGGAAGCTATCGTTGTTTACATTTTATGGTCAGCTTGTCCTCCTTTTTGAAACTGCATTTTGACTACAGTTTTCTCTCGAATATACGAGGGCTGTCCGTAAAGTTCGTGGACAGTTGATATAAAAGTAATAATGTTTATTGGATTTACTTCAAATTTTGTTATAATACAATGCGTCGTCTTATAAACTGATGTCCCAAATTTTAGAATAAACAAACAACTACAAGTTGATTTTTCATCATTTAGAAAATAAATCGTATTCATAAACCGGAGCAAGACGTTCATATTTTTCGACGTCAAACTAAACAATTTCTTCTCCGTTTGGCCATATTGAATGCAACATTTTAAGACTTTGTGCATTTTGAACATTATATTTTGTCAGAAGTATCTTAATTTATATTTCCGAATGTTTTGCTTCATTTCTGAAAACATTTGATTCACAAATTGAAAGGATATTAAAGTTCTTGACATCAACACATGAACATTACAACTTAAAGCAAAGTCCTTTGGTGGGGACAGTATTATATAGGAAACACGGCTATACATGTATTTCAATACCAGAAAACATGCTAATCATTTATTATCTATTTTAAGCTTAAACGCACATGCCATCGGAAGTATCTTAGTGAGCTTTTCTCGAAATTTAAAGAATCTGTGCATATCTGTTGATCTTTTTCAGACATAAACCTGCATTTTTATAACTGCACCTTTTCTCAAAACGTTACTTTTTCTACGCCAATGAAACTGATGTCAACTATAAAAATATTGATTTCTTAACAAATAAAGATTAAAGACCCTTTAAATTTGGTATGTGTATCATCTTAACTATTGGTAACACTGTAGTGCAAGTTTTATGTGATCGTTTGATGTTATATAAGCATAGCAAGATCTTGTTTTAAGCATTCTGAATATTTTTGAAAAATTTCCTATATTGCTCCGACCCACCATACAGCGAGTAAAATAATTAAAAATGTAGCACTATTTGTGTCGAACATTTGCAAAACAATAAACCAGAAATGAAAGAAAAATGTTTAAAATTACTATTATGTAAAGAACTCATCCCTAGTACGTCGTATTGGTTCAAATTATTGCTTGTCCACGAACTTTACGGACAGCCCTCGTATTACTTTCCGAATACTTTATTTCTAATATTTGATATTCTTAACAGTTTCGTCAGAGGTTTTCACCTAATTCCCCATATAAAAAGAATTAAATTATGTTATAAAAATTACAACAATGACATGCTTTATGAGATGTTTGAACGTCTCTTTGGTATTAATTCCTTTGTTGCCTTTTTATTCTCCCTTTGTATTTTTTTTTTGTTCTATGCTCAAATTTCAACCACTTATAAGCTTCTATATATATTTAAGTTCGACCTTTGCTATACTTTGAGTTAAAAAACCCATTTATAATTCAGGCAATTTCTATTAATTTGTGACCTCGAATCCAAAACAAAACGGACGGCTTATCCGTCATTTTATCGCCACAAAAACAAAAGAAAATGGGTCGGGATGTGTAATGTACGAGTAAATTACCATAATGGTGCCAAAATTGGCATTTTATTTATTATCATTTAGAAGAACAGGACATTTTGTAAGGAGAATCTGTGATGATAACATTCGTTCATAATTGAGTAGATTTGTAATAATCAATACCAATGTTGATGTAGAAAAGGATTGTTTTAAGTGAAACAAAAGCATATAAAAAAGGAAGAAAAGCAAATGTGTGAACTAGATAAAAAGGTACAGTTGAGGTGTTCGATCTTAATATTTTTTTCTCTCTTTTTTCAAATGACTTACTTTTAGATGACACAAGCTTTTACTTTTACTACAAAAAAAAAAGAAAAAATGCATAACAGTAATCTTGTTTTAAAGGCGTTATCCATTAACTAAAAGCTTTTAACACTGTCACCTGATAATCCATCACTCTTTTTGCATTAATGCATCACATGTTAAAATGATATGAGTACACGCTAGGCTACTTTGTTGCAATTCTGTTGGTTATGAGGTAATCAGAAAAAAAAATAATAGCATTTAAAGGCTACAAGAAATATGATTGATTGTTGATGCAAAATTGTCACAAAATGCGTAGGCTTGTTAATGACTAAGATTGTACAGGTGTATCTGGCTGACATGCCTCTCACAAAAAGATATTGTTCTGGTGTGGTATCAGTCATGTAGAATTTATGTTGCTTCACATTAAATATCTAGTGAGATAAATCATGACAAAAAATCATTTTTTGAATAACTTATCAAGAACTGGGTACGGAATAGGGTCGAAGTTTGCTACAAGGTCACCTATGACAAGGAAAAGACTGGACTATTTCTTCAACAATCTTATTTTTCAACTAAAAAAATAATATTACTTTTAGTATTAAACAAGATATTGTGGTTGCCCTTCCGGACTTTTGGCACTCGAATGCCCCATCGGTGCCTCTTTGCTTCTTGCATAAGGTTAACTATTTGACTGTTCATTTATTCAGAATTGATACTCGTGGTCAGATATCCAAATTTTAGGTTTTTAGGTAATCTTGTTAACAATGTTATCTGAAAAAAGTAAAGAGTTACCAATCTAGCATCTGGGAGTCAAAACTTCCAAAGGACAATGGCTAAGTCAGGAAACATGAACTAGAATATCTCGAGGACATATACAACACAAATCAAACAATAAATAACTGAATAGCAGTTAACAACGTGAACACAAATCGTAACACGAGTGTACTAAGGTGCTCGGTAGAATAAGAAAAAATTGCTTCCTATAGCACACTTGTCGTGTTGCTAATGGTAAACTTAGCGTCTGGCTTATATAATTCTGAATCATCAAAATTTTCACTTAACAATAGATATGACATAATCCTTTCCGTCGTTTTAAAATATCAGCGTCTGGATGTCTGATCTCATATGAAAATTCTTAGATATCAGTATTACGCAATCGGGAGTTAAATGAAGACACAGGGAACCGCAAATATTTTACTATAAATTAATGTCAGTTTATTTTATTCAAAAAGTAATGAAAAAATGATAAAACTATTTCTTCTGTAATAAATATGTGTACTCAGTTTATTAAAACGAAAATGAAATATTTGGATAATGAATGTAAGAAGAATTAAGCCTTTTTAGTAAACAAAGACATTTATTTTCAATTTACATTTTAAATCTATAGTTTTAGGAAGACTTTTTTATTATTTTTATCTGGTATTAACTAAAACATTTTTGCGTTATATTCTAAATGTGTTTTCTCATTTTCCAATAATGAGTTACACAAAAAGAGTTGGAAAAGTTAATATTGTAGATCTTTAAATTTCATGTTTGTACCGTTTTGGCCCTTACTCGAAGTATATGCAACAGTATTAATCTGAAAGGAATCAAAACTTGGCAATAGAAGCAGAGGCACCAATGAGTGTCAACAATCCAAAGGGCAACGACAAATCCGGTAAACACGAACAAAAACAGAAAAAATAGAAACACAAAATACTAAATCAACCGAGCGGAAGTGAACAGCGCGAACTCAAGTCGTAACAAGAGTGAACTCATGTGCTCCGGAATCAAAAGCGGTTCCTGCCCGCTATAGTGTTGCTAGTGTCAAATCATTTAAGACAAAACAAATTTATACGACAAACCAACATCTACCCACGAGTGCAAATGTTTTGTTCCGTTTACCTCATATTATAAGATTTGTGGTTAAGCTTCTGCAAATAAATATTTGGAAAAGAACATTGGCAGCTACTACAATAGATTAATACAAATAAAAATCTTCTCTTTTCTTTAAAGTTATAATGGGTAATGAATGCAAGTGTAGTAAAGAGTAAATCATTGCTAAAAGATTATTTACCAAACAATATAGTAAAATGCTATAAAGTCAAATAAGTAGTAATTTTACCAGACAATTCAAAACGTTGGGATATGATGGGCTTGTGATGATTTTTTATTTGTCTCTGATGTGTTTTCTTTTGGATTGCTTTGTACAAAAACGTTACTCTTATGCTACAGAATTTACATTATGTAAAGGTTTGTAAATACTCCTTAAATACAAGAGTCCAAATGTTATGTAATGAGTTAACCAATTCCTTTGGCCATTTTAATTTCATTAACCTATATGGTCAATCAAAACTCCAGAGGTCAACCGAGAACATGATCTTTTGTTCAGTAAGTGTAAAGTTTATATCCTTAAATGACTAGGGAAATTGTTGCTGACAGGCTATTCATAAGATTTTATTGAGGAATATCATGCAATGTAATTTTAAAAGAATGTAATATGTTGTGTTGAAACCCTTTTGTGGATTCAAAAATATAAAATAATGTAGAATACGCAATGTAGACAATTAAATCGCTCCCCTACTTGTTCACTGGTCACCCAATCATTATGGTCAGTTTGACTCAAGCTCAACTAAAAAAACTAGCTTATAGTGTTCAAAATAAACCCTCACTTTTGTCCAATATTTTATCAACATTTTTGTTGATACATTACCCCTCATTACGTGTGAAATTGTAGCTGACTGTTTATTTTGAGAGCTATTTAGGAACATGTTCTTTTCATCTATCGTATCAACGATGATCGTTATGAAAAGATAGATTTTTGATACATGTACATGTTAATAATCTAGAATCAAATTAAGCGCAGCAAAATAACGAACAAGTATCAAAAAAACGAGAAGCAGTGTCCATCGATTGCTTCCTTTCTCAATATTTCACAATAGATAAAACCCTGTCATTTCCAGTCATATTATTGAATAAGTATTTTGCCAGAGAGGGAAAAATACAACATTTTTGGCTATTGATAAGAAATTGAGAATGTGTCAATCATTTCATTGTGACTTGCTAAAATCTAATCTAGGGAAGAAAAATTACACGCTATTTTATATACGACAAAACAAATAAGAAACACTAAAACAGTTATTGTGTAGATCATGCGAAGTTTTTCCTGTGGAGAATAATTTTTATCTATAAGAATATCTTTCATCTTACATGTATCTGTATTGAACTGCACAATACAAATACCAAACAGGAGAACACAAAAAAAAAACTCGGTTAAGCAATATGCAGTTTTCAAGATTAAGCAATCATCATTAGCATTTGAACATTGGAAAGTAATGACAACACAGTATTCAAACCTTAAACGTTCGAAGGTCCAGCACCGAAATAATTGACCATGTTCAGTAGGAAAATTACCACCTGGTGTTTTACACAGCTACAATTTAAAACAATAAGAAATTCCAATGTCAACATAATTGATAAATTCACCTGACCAATTGTGATTTTCCCTTTGCACCTCTGGGACATCTGAAACCGTTTTTTGCGCCCTACTTATTTTGGCTATTTAACTCAAAACCTAAGATTTTTTTTCAAGCTAATTTTAATATGCTAATTGTGCACCTTTGTTTGTTGATTTGTTTCTTCATCCATATGAATCAGACTTTTTACAACCATTTCATCATTTCTAGACAAAAAAGATCGTAGACTAGCTCTCTCTTTTAACCTCATGTTCCGTTATTTTGATGATTTCCTTTCACTTAACAATTCTTGATTTGGTGACTTTCTCCATCTCATATATCATCAGGAATTCGAGATAAAGGACACGATGGATTCCAGGAAGTCTGGGTCATATTTAGATATACATCTCAAAATTGACTCTCAAAGAAAACTTTCAACAAAGCTCTTTGACAAACTCTTTAATCGTCAGCTTTCCATTTTTGTGTAGCTACATTCCGTCTTATGGAGTCTTTGTATCACAGTTGATTCGTTACTCAAGATCTTGCGAGAATAACATTTATTTTCTTGGTAAAGCGTTACATTTGACACAGAAATTGCTAACACAGGGTTGTGTTGCTCCAAGGTTGCTGTCTTCACTAAAAAAAATAACGTTAGACACCGTGCACTCGATTTCTATTTCTCAAATGAGTGCAGATGTTGGTTTGTCTTTCTTTACCGGATTTGACACTAAATTGGAAATTAGCAATACGACGTGTGAGCTATAGCAGGCAGGAAACACTTACTCTTCCAGCGCACCCGAGATCACTCTTGTTACGACTTGAGTTTGCGTTGCTGATTTCCGCTTGGTGGATTTTGTATTTTGTGTTTCTTCGTGCTGTTTTTGTTCGTGTTTTACCGGTGTCGTCGTTGCCATTTCGGCCTTTGACACTTGCATGCCCCATTGGTGCCTCTTTGCTTCTTACTTTATATCTATTTAATTATCTTACCCTTATCTTTGAAATAACACTTTGCAACACTCCACTTTTTTGTTATGGCGAATATTAACCTTACTACAAACGAAATTGGATGATCGCTTTCATCAGCTTGTTTCATATACAATTAAGGCGAATGAGAGTCCAATATTTAAACAAGTCGTTGACGTTTTTATTTTAAAATCATATCACTCAACTCGTAAAACGTGGTCTGAAAATCAGATTGGTTATTAAACAATATTACCAAATTAAGATACAAAAAATATGATTGGTATGCAAGGAAATTTCTTGTTTTGTTTTTCTTTTTAATTCATTATTACTTTCTGATATTTTTTTGTGTTTTTTGGAGGCCATTGAACTATTTTTCGTGAATACCATTATGAAAACGCAGAGGAAAATTAAGAAACACGCATAATCTAATCATGAATTGACTATCCTTTGAGACAAACATATCTCAATTATGTTTCCTTCCACAACATAATTATTATAATCCTTTTAACATCTAATGCTATTTCAGAGAAGAGTAAAATTTCTTTTATAGCTGGAAAAACCTTGTAAACAGAGAAAGTTTATTTCCTACAAGCATGCAATACAAAGAGAGGAAAACATTTATTATAATGAGAAAAGTCTACAATTTGACGGACACAATATAAAAATTACTACAGAGGCTTCGACTTGCCGGTTTTAAATGTCAGATGAGATTTTTCAACCTTATTTCTATTGAACTGCAGAAAGGAAGACAAAAATAAAATAAATTTATCTTATTTTAATGACGATACCAAATTTATTAAAAGCTTTTAGCACAGTAAACTGATAATCCATCACTCCAATTGCAATAATGCACTAAAATTAGAATTGGGATATGCTCAGCTGATTCTTTCTCATTCTATATGTTATTGTGCAATCAACAAATGATGCAAGATTGATCGTTGAATAATTGTAACAGACCGAGTTTCTTATAGATCGTGACGATGTTTTTTAAAGAGTCACTGCTCTGATTTGTAATAAACGACCATTGATAAGATGGAAAATGTTTCAATTTGATTTATTTCCTTTTCTGTAAGGAATTTAAACTTTAAGAGAAGTTGGTTGAGAAAAAGGTCAGCATTCTGAAAGTCCTTTAAAGCATTAACAAACAACTTATACCAATTAAAATATATACGTTTATATGCGTTACCAAAACTTAATATTTATGGGGATGTAAAAGGAGAAATGTAGAACATATATTAAAGAATAGAGTTTTTATCTCAAACTTACATCGGCGATAATCAATGTTTGACATTTTGTAACGGTTGCCTTTTAAGATTTAAGGTAAAATTTAGACTAACAGATGGGGCAGAGCTGTGGTCAATCAGTCCTGCTAACCTATATAAATGATCGGCAAATATACTGGAAATCCATATAAACCACGTCCTTTAAATACTGTTGTTGCTTATAGTCTATCCATCAGAACCAATCGATGACATTTGAAAGAGCTGTTTTTGTATCTTCACATTTATGTATCTTGTCTAGTTAATCATGAGACAAAAAGAGAGAAATAGTTATAGAAGCAGAGGTACCAATGGGGTATCCGAATGTCAAAAGTCCGAAAGGGCAGACTGACAAAACCAGTAAACACCAACAAGAATGGGACAAAAACAGACAACATGTAAAACATTGAAACACAAAACAACTGAATATCAATCAACAACGCGAACACCAGTCGAATCAAGAGTGAACTCAGGTGCTCCGGAAGAGTAAGCAGTTCCTGCTCGCTATAGCACACCCGTCGCGTTGCCAATAGTCCATTCAGCGTGTCAAATCCGGTAAAGGTAGACAAAACAACACCCTATGACAAACCAACATCTGCACTCATCTGAGAGATCGAAATCCCATATTTGTCTATAAGTGCATGATGTCCGTAAAATTTCTAGAGTGAAGACAGCAACCGAGGAGCAACATTACCCTGTGTGAGCAATTTTTGCGTCAGACGTGTCGCTCTGCTAAGGAAATCGATGTAAATCCCGCACGCTCTGGAGTAACGACTCAATTGAGATACGTAAACTCCATAATCTGGAGCGGACGGAATGTTGCTACACAAGAAGGGGAAGTTGACGGTTGGAAAGTTGAAGTCATCACATTTGTCATAGAGCCTTGTTGAAAGTCTTCCTTGAGAGTCAATTTCGAGATGTAGATCTAAATATGAAGCAGACTTCCTAGAATCCGTTGTGTCCTTTATCTCAAGCTCCTGTGGATATATGAGATGGAGAAAGTCACCAAATCGAGAATTGTTTAGTGAAGGACATCTTCAATATAACGGAACGTGAGGTTGAAAGAGAGAGCTAGTCTACGGTCTTTTTTGTCAAGAAGAGATATATGAATGAAGCAACATAGGTATGCTTTTCCATCAAAACGAAGAAAAGTGCCAGTTTAAAGCGAAATGCTCCAAATTGTTTCTCCAATTTCGACCTTCCATATATACATATAAAGATACCGGTAATAAGCATATTTGAATCTAGAATATATCTTAAGGGCAGTTTATTTAATCATGATAAAAGAGGGAACAATCAGAAATGTCCAGGAACTTGTCACGACCTTTTGTCAATTTAGTTCTGTTCAGGCTTTGATTGATAAGGATTCCAGAAGTCAAATAGACCACGACCTTTTGTCCATTAAGGTTATTGTTATCCATTACCCATGATAGCTAGGGAAATTGTCTCTGACATTTTGTCATTAGGGACTGATCACTGGAATCTTGAAGCACTTTCTGTGTCTAAATCTATCTTATCAAGGTGCTCATTAGAGAAAGTAATATATAATGTTTATTAATGGTTTAAAACCAATCAAAAGAGCAATTTACGAAACTTTATTATTTCGAACTGAGCTATAGATATATGTTTATCCATAAAAAATCACATTACATATAACATAAATACAGACAATAGAAACTCTAACTTGGATTTGATGCAACTATATCTATATGTTTGTCAAATAATTTCCTAGCCAACAAAACAATTTGGACACCTGACCAAATCTGATAACCGATAAAGCACAGAAAATTTTCATCAAAAACAAAAGGTTAAGTGATAGTAGAACAAATGTTTGCATTTTGAGCACTTTTATTTAGTTTTTCGTGTTTTCGAAATTTTTGTATTTCTTCTTGGAAGGATATCCCATTTGATCATTTGCAAAAACTAGGAAATTTCTGATATGTCATCACAAACATGTTGTGTTCAAATGCCTCTGGTAATTGCTTTGAGTTAATGATATAGACCAGACAAAAAAATTATTCTTTTCTGAAATAATTGATTAATATATCTTTACTATTTGTATTTCTTTGCCTTTTGAGTCGTTCAACCACTGAACGGGAAATTGAAATATCTCATTTTTCTAGACATTTGAAGACTTGACCTCCTTAAAAACATTAATGCAACGCCACTTGGAACATCTTATAGCATTTATCAGGCTTAAGAAGATTTTTTTATGGATTCTGTAAGAAGTGGTCAAATACTGAAACAAAAGTTAAGATAAACGTTATTTGCTACACGATTAATAAAAATTGCAAGTTATTACTAATAATAAGATGTTTTGGGTGTTTAAAACAAGGGATCAAAAACTATAATAACAAGTTTTTTTTAAATACTGTTGATTCATTTATTTACGTGGTCACAAATTGTCGTGGTTTTGGGAAAAAGTATCAGTTCTTGGATTCTTAAATTCGTGGTTCTTTAGTCTACAGCATATACACCAATATTAACTTCCTTTTCGTGGGATATCAAATTTCTTGGCTCAAGGCTTCCCACGAAAACCACGAAAATTGAAACGTCACGAATAATAATGAAACCACAGTATCAGAAAATAACCAAATCATTTGGTACTGTACTTACCTATCTATAATATTAGACCTCATCATGTAATGGAAACAACCAACGACTATGAAGAAACATGTTAACATGCGATTGCATAACAATTATTAATGAATCTTCAGGAGATGCAAGATGAGACTGTTGTAAAATAAGAAGTCCAATTAAATTGGAATTCTTTGCCTAACAAAAACATGTTTTAGAGCTTGAGACTTTACATAAAAAGGAAAGCTTTAGAAAAAGGTCAACAGAGTTTCCGTCCTATAATTACGTAACAATCTTCCCTATGTTCCATTTTTATAGTGTCATCAAGATTTTATGTAGTGCAATTAGTTCAAAGAAAACATATGGTCTTGGGAAGTTGTATCTATGTTTTCTGTCATTCCATAGATATATAAATCGAAGATAGAGAAGCAAAGAGGCACTAATGGGGCATTCGCGTGTCAAAAGTCCGAAAGGAATTAAAATGACGAAACCCGTAAACACGAACAAGAACAGCACAAAGAAGCACAAAACACAAAATTAACCAAACGGAAATCAAGAACGCGCACTCAAGTCGTAACAAGAGAGTAAATCAGGTGCTCCGGAATAGTAAGAGTTTCCTGTCTGCTTAAGCACTACCGTCGTGGTGTTAATTTCCAACTCAGTGTTTCAAATCAGGTAAAGGAACAGAAAACAAATTTCTGCGACAATTGTAGAGAATTTTGATTTAGCGAAGGATATATGAAACATATAATTGTCTTCTCTTTTTAGACATTGGAGATTGGTTATTTCTGTTTGGATTTGTTATGTGACTATTATATTATTAGCCGTACGTCAGCGATTTTTGATCAAGTATCTTATATATACGTTGTTATCACTAGTACAGCTATGGACAGCTCTTAGTCTAAAGGAAAGGTCAAGATAAAGCCGACAAAAATTGAGAGCAGGACCACTTAAGTTTATTTTGAAAATACATATCTGAACACGAAATCTGACCACCTTAAAGTTTACTCACTGCTTAGTTTAAGCAGCCAAGAAAAAACTAACCTAAGGTTTGCTTTAACTTAAAATAACTAGATATATTTACATGATAGGACTGGTTATCTGTACATGTACGCTTTTAAGATATTCATTTTAAAGATATATATAGAAATGGATGTAAATACGGCACCAATTTTGTGAAGAGTTTTACCTCACCCGTTGTTTTACCTTTAATAAATTAAGACTTAAGTCAGATATATTTCAAAATCATCTTTAAACTTAACATTTTCAACAATACATGTATTATGATAGCATATGCCTTCTTAATTTTACATCAACAAAACTATCAATTTAACAACACATCTGAAATATTCTTTTCCGTTGTTTGATGATATAACTTTTGCCGTCTGTTTTCTTAAGAAAAATTCCAGAATATAACACTATGCAAATAAGATTATTCGGACGAAAAAAATAATGAACTGTCAATGTGTAATGTAATAACAGTTCATAAGTCCAAGTTTTTTTTCAAGTTATAAAAAAAGATGAAATGTTTTCCTGAAAGGTGTTAATGTTTTTTTTCTCGTCACCGGATAAATTCGACAATAGATTCTGCTTTGCATGATAATCCAGAAAACATTTAGCAAAGAAGCAGAGGTACCAATGGGGTATCCGAATGTCAAAAGTCCGAAAGGGTAGAGACTAAACCAGTAAACACAAACAAGAACGGGAAAAAAACAGACAACACGTAAAACATGGAAACACAAAACAACTGAATATCAATCAACAACGCGAACTCCAGTCGAAACAAGAGTGAACTCAGGTGCTCCGGAAGAGTAAGCAGTTCCTGCTTGCTATAGCACACCCGTTGAGTTGCCAATAGTCCATTCAGCGTGTCAAATCCAGTAAAGGAAGACAAAACAACACCCTATGACAAACCAACATCTGCACTCATCTGAGAGATCGAAATCCCATATTTGTCTATAAGTGCATGATGTCTTCCGTAAAATTTCTTGAGTGAAGACAGCAACCGAGGAGCAACATAACCCTGTGTGAGCAATTTTTGTGTCAGACGTGTCGCTCTGCTAAGGAAATCGATGTAAGTCCCGCACGCTCTGGAGTAACGAATCAATTGAGATACGTTAACTCCATAAGCTGGAGCTGACGGAATATTGCTACACAAGAAGGGGAAGTTGACGATTGGAAAGTTGAAGTCATCACGTTTGTCATAGAGCTTTGTTGAAAGAGTTAGGAACAATGGATAGATATTTTTCATTAGAACACGGTATTTTCTTTATAAACATATGGTTTAGATAAATGTAAACTGAATTGAAATGAATTTTTAAGAGAGGGGTATCCTGAACTCACAAAATAACACTAACCATCTAAGTATTGACCCCATTTTCATTCTCCAGTGACTCTGTGGTCTCATTTTAGTCCATAAACTTTTTGTTAGACTTTTTTGGAAGATGAATTGCTGGAAAAGTATGATAGTTTGGTATCTGATATTTGTTAAACAGACAGTTCAGATTATGATCAAAGCAACTGTCACAATGCAGTGTGACACTGACCCCATTTTCAAAAAGAGCACAGTGACTCTGTGAAGTTAGGGGGTTTTTTTCAGACCAAAAACTTTTTTGTAAGACTTTTGTGTACAAGTATAATAGCTAGGCATCTAATATTAGGTATGCAGACAGTTGGGGTTATGTACTATGCAACTGTAACCATGCCGTTTGACATTGACTCCATTTTCACGCTCTAGTGACTCTGTGAACTTAGGTCTTTCTCAAGTTTTTTTTTGTATACAAACAGTTGGGGTTATGGTCTACTCAAGCGTCACCATGGTGGGCAACCTTGACCCAAATTTCACATTTTACTGACTTTTTTAACTTTGTTTTTTATGCCGTAAACTCATTTTTAAGACCTTTGTGGAAAATAATTAAATTACATTGTACTTGAAAAGTATTATAGCTAGGAATCTGATATTTGGTATACAGACAGTTGGGGTAAATGTCTAGGCAACTGTCCCAGGGGAAAAGCAAATGTGTACCAAAGGGGTAATCGAGAATTAATAAATGAATAGTTGAATAACAAGGTATTCTGATGGTCAAACAGTCGAGACATACTTTAGTGTCAACTCTTGTTGTAAAATAAAACAAATACCTATCTAAAATTTTGTTGTGGAGAGCGGGGGGGTAAAAAATGAGCTGTCTTCGGGGGGGGGTCGAAACTTTTTTCCGATTTAATTGGGGGGGTCAATTTCTGGAACGCTATATCTGGTCGATAATTTTCCAGCCCCCCAGCTAGTAAATAATGACCGTTCCTTAAAATGTTCTTGCACATACCTTGGTAAACATTGGATGTTTTTTCTTCCTTTCTATAAATAATAGGATTTTGAGTATTTACCTTTTCATTGTAACTTTTATATATTTTATATAAGAAGATTGTTATCTCAAGCTTGGAATATACGCAGCTGTATCATTGTGATACAAAATTAATAAACCAACGAGAACAATCGGTATAAGACATGTTAAATTTAGTATCCCGTACAATAACTTATTAATTCAGAACAGAGGAAAGGAAATAATATTTACAAAAGAAAATTAGATCCTACACCAGTAGGTTTATACAAACAAGGCAGTAATATTTTTTTTATGATATAGATTAATTTAGAAAGGTGATTGGTTTTACGTTTCAATTCATATTAGTTATTTAAAGTAATAATAAATCAAAAAATCCTAAAATTTTTAACATTCTTTTTAAGCTTTAAAAATATAAATTGTTAATATAAACTTTTATTAAAGCTACTAAAAGTCCATTAAATAGTGTAGTTTTGCAGAATTTAACAAAATATTGTCTTTAACAATCATTTGCTTCCCGAGTTGTATTATGCAAACTAGATGCATACGACCCAAGTTTGAACTCACTTGGAAGTGCCTGCGCAAGCCCGTCTAAAAATACTTTAGGAAATGGATGTAAACAAACGTGGTCTGAAAATGTATGTTCTGGTTTTTGTAACTGTTTTGATTTTTTCTCACTCCGTTCCCCTTTAAAATGATATCAATAACAAGAGAAAGTGGTTTAGAAATCCCCCCAATGAGAATCTTGTGCCATTGAATTAATCGAGTTTTCAGTTAAATAGGCTCGGTTAATATATAGCACGATGAATGGAAAACAGGTGCGTGTTTGTTATTATTTACATGTTTAACACTTTTTGATCAGTATTTCTTAATAACGGAAAGGTTTTAATTGTCAAATAAAGAAGAAATATGAAATTATATTAAACACAGAGCTTTACATGCTCTTACTTCAAAATACATTTTTGTTTGTTTTGAAATGTTCGGTAAAAATCGGAATGTTGTTCACGAAAGTTAATAAGTGGCCATTGGTATCAAACTTCTTCAAAAATCAGCTACATTTCTAGCCGGTACACGAACATTATTAAAATTTTCGTCTTTATAAAAGCGCAAAAGCTTTAATTTCATGAATATGCAACAGTTAAGTGATTATTTTTTCATTGAATTTTTTTTCCCAAAACTGCTTTATTATTACTTTAAAGATGAAGTTAAAAGACAAAAATAACAAATAATGCTTGGGATAATCGATCTCAGATGTTTAAGAAGAAAAAGACAAAACAAGGTAAACACAAAGACATTGACTCATATATAGACTACGTACTGAACGGGATTCATACAAAAATAGATAGTTATATCTCATTGAAAACTTCTAGTTTGTAAGCAATCATTTACAATTTTGAGCAAGACGTGTAAAACACAACATTAAAAACTCTTTAATCTTTATGGTGGTACTATGTTTTATATCCTTAAAACAGTAAAGTGTTGAAGTAAACGTGTTTTGTATTGTATTATAAGTCTTGGGCCAATGCAAGACGGTAAGCTGTGACCTATGGTCATGTTGAAGACTGCTTGCTGTTTTCCGTTGTGATTTTTTGAATTGCTGTTTGTTTATGTTTGTTGTGTCGCGTACACTTATTCCACATCTCAATATCGTATATTTAAGCATGCAATTTCTTTTGTCCAAGGTTGTCTCTAGTGAAATTGAACATTGATCGATTTAATGTTTTATTGTGTGTTTATTTTTGTGCTTTGTTTATGAATATTGATAGGGAATAGGTAAGGCATGTGTTAGGCCAAAAACATGATATAATCCCGCCACATTTTGTAGGTGTCTGTCCTTAACGAAGAATCTTTGACAAAGATTTTGTTTGAACTTGTCTTTTTGATGTTTTCTGTTCCTTGTTTAAGAAGGGGCCTATTCAGGACTGAATTTGAATTATAAGCATTTTGTTTAGACAATGGGCCAATTGCCAAACCGCGAGCAGCGCCTACTGGCGTCGTTAAAGGCGGCTTGCGATTGTCCATTGTGGGTTTTCTAAATTCCCGCTTGATATGTTTGCAGTGACGCGAACAATTATTCCACATCTCATTTCATGTATTTCCTATAATTTAAGCATGCAATGTAGTCAATTTGGTTTTGTCACCTTTTCACATTAGGGTTATCGTTATTTGTAACTCCTAATGGTAAAAGAAATTGCCACTGGCAATTTATTAGTTAGACCTCATTAGGCATTTCAAAGAATTTTCGTTGGTAATGTGGTCCTTATAACGAGATATATATCTATTTTGGTACATACCTATTCATTAAGAATTCAGATTAAACAAACTATATATTATATGATGAAGAGCAATAAAATATTAGCTTGATTTTTTTTTACATTTTAAAAACTTGTTTTCTTACTTGTTAGTCAACAAAGAAGGTTGGTCAATTCGGTTATTTTAAACTTAAAGATGATTGCTTTAACACAATGGTTATAACACAAAAAGGACAAAGCAAAATGACTATACCCAATCAGGATTCGTGCATTAATAAAGTAAGAAGCAGAGGTACCAATTGGGCATCCGAATGTCAAAGTCCGGAAGAGCAGAGAAAAAACAGCAAACACAAAAAGGACAGGACGAAAAAAAAAACAGACAACATAAAAATCACGGAATTACAAAAGCTACTTAATATCAATTAACAACATGAACCCTAGTCGTTACGAGAGTGCAATTTAGGTACTTTTAAGGGTTTGTTAGGAAACAATAAAAATTTTCCTGTGATGATATAGCCTATATGTGAAATGAGTAAAGACAAAACAACGCAAGGCATACTCAATAAATCAAAAGTCGCAAAGGTCCAGGCTTGGTAGAGGCATTTTTACAAAAATGATGGCTTCGACCCGGTTTTACGAGACGGACCTTCTTTTTCAATATTTTAGGATCCGGTAATAACTCGACGAAACTCGGTGATAAGATGGAAAGGTAATAATCAACGTACAACTAACAGCTCAGTACATCTAGTGTTGCGTGTGTACTTTTGTGGAAATAAAATTAAATGTGGGTATAAGACAATATTGTTTATCTTAACAAAATATATGGATCTAACTTTTTTTGGTACCCCGTTATATGTTTTCGTCTAACCATATTTTTCATTATCTGCTTGCTTTTATTGGTATTAGACATGATTGAATAGAACGTCCCAATTAAAATTCTTTTTAGATGCAGCTTTAAAATGTTTGGTTTCAAAGCTATTTTTATAGCATATCAACCTTATACTTAAGGGGGTATTCTTCTGAGGTTTCAGTCTCATTGAAATCTCGTTTGTGAATAATTTTTAAACCTTGCCTTATAATTGAAAACTTTTAGTGGTTATATATTAAATGATAAACCATCTAAATTTAGTCAAAAAATTCTGAAGATATGATTAGTCGTTTTTGAGATATGCAACATTTTAATTTTTGACCAAATTTGACCATTGATCTCAATCTGAATTTAGCCAATTTCAAGGTAGGGGTAGTAAAATTCATTTGTCCAACAAAATATTCATGCAATTCATATAATTTCTTTTTTAAACCTTAAAAGATATATTTGTCCAATTATTTCAAACAAAAATGGAGAATTTTGAGGTTTTGGTATGATAGAAAATTTGAAAAATCTTATTTTTTACCGGTTTTATGGTGTCTTGAAAATGACCTAAAAAGGCACATTTTTTGGACTTAACTTTCTTATATCATCACGGACATATACTTATTAAAAGTTAAGTTTGTTCAGAATCATGGTATCTATCAATATGGAAACTTTGAGAGAAAACTTGATTTTGAAACTTGAGATTTTAAAGAAAATTACCTCAAATTAAGCCAAAAATGATGTAATTTGGGGAAAATTGTCAAAATAGGTCCTTTTTAAATGGCTGTAGCGAATTTAACTGCACACGGACATATTGTTTTCTTAGTAAATTTGATTTTCTCAGGGTCTCAGCATTTCATAAATGTAGGTTTGGGAAAAAACTTGATTAAGGAAAATTTTGACCCCTCAAAAGAATACATCCTTAAAACAACAAGTTCAAATAAAGTGAATCATGGGGTCTTATTGTTTTTAATAATTAATACAAATAGAGGCGTTTAAATTATCAAATAGGAAAGGATTCTGGCATTTCATTATATGCATTTAATATATAATTACTTATTGCTTTTGTTAGGTATAACGTGCTTTGCGATGGTTTAGCAAGTAACACAACACCAACTTTTTTCTTCGACAATCACCTTGACAGGATGGATAGATGAAGACACTTAATGTGCTTTAAGTGATGTCCTTGGCGAGTTCTGATGAATAGTCTGTCAGTGGCAATTTCCTTCGGAATAACCCTAATGGACAAGATATCGTGGTTTATTTTGACCTCTGATATCTTAATCAATCTTTTTGTTAACCAACGAAAGGTGGTTGACTGAATAGCGCTTCTGAGTGTCCTTGATAAGTGTTAAGGAATAAACTAATTGACATTGTCCTTTACCGTCAGAGGCAATGGATTACTATACATTCATTTCGTTGTGCTTTTTGATGGATACAAATGTACAAAACAACAATTTTACTATAGACTAGATTAGATAAATGAAGACAAAAAAGCGAATTTATATTTCTTGGATGACTTATAACGAATAAAGTGTCAAGAACTATTTCTTATTCAATTAGGAGTCACGAATGGACAAAAGGCCGTGGTTTATTTTGACCTCTGGGATGCTTTTAATTGTACAAAATTGTTGATAGTTGCTTATATATAATAAAATTTATCTAAGAAAAGTATTTCTTGTCTCTATGAATCTTTTTGAGCATCTAGTCAATTCAATGTGTAAATATCTGTTGATAATGCCTCATAATATAAAAAACGTGTTTAATCACCATCTTATTGCAATCTCTCTAATTAAGATTAGTCTTTACAATTGATTGTATGAATCTATTGTTGTATGATCTAATTTTCTTCTGAAATTATTCTTTCTCATCCAAAAGGATAATCTTCTATGTTGAGGTTAATTAGTTGTCAAACGGATGAAAATATATAATTTGGCTTTTTTCTATTGTTATCGCACAGTAATTAATTCTTCATCATATTTATACAGATGTGTAAAGTTCATGCGATGGGCATCAAGAGATATAACGTTTCTATCTTTGTTTCTTGTATAAAACATAAATTTAGGATATATCAAAACGGGTTTGACACAGTAAAACCTTTATTGTAGAAAATGAAGGCAATAACGAAATTGCCGAAATTGGATGATTAATCTCAAAAGTTCATGAAAAAGACAAAGTAACAAAGGTTACCAAAGGGGCAATCAAACATCATTATACAGAAAAGAATACAAAGTCGGTAGAAAAAAATCATCACAATGAAACAAACCAAATATTTTCAAAAACACACACAGAACAACCAAACCGCATATAGCTCTGCGAACTTAAGTCGAAGCGAGTATGAACTCAGGGGCTCCGGAAGAGCAAGCAGTTCCTGCTTGCAATAGCGCAACCGTCACGTTGTCAAAAGTCAATTTAGTGTTGGTCAAAATATAATACTAAAAACGGTTATACGACAGTTAATTTGGACATGCTGTATATCGATATTTAAAGGAGAGAACAGCAGCTTTTGAATAAAAATATTGGAAGGTCTAAAACCAAAAGCATTGAATGAAAAGTATTCAACACTAATTGTGATAAATTACAGTTCATTTCAGTCTTTTGAAATCGAATTTGAACTGTACATGGTAATGTCATTCATTATTTCGGTTCAAAGTGCTGGTGTTATAAACATTTTTGAATGTTTAATATCATTAATGTCCCTTATTAGGGGGGCTCGTGATTTACACTCCGTAATGCGTATAAAATCATCATCTGCATCAAAATAGAAAAAAAACAAAACGTGGGTAAAAACGATTAATTTGGATAATGCCATATACCGATAATTCAAGGAGTAACCTCTCATCAGTAGTATTTAAATTGCAACATCAAAAATAATTCTTATTGTGTAAATATACCAAGAAAAATAAAATGAATGTTTTTTTCGGAGCTAGACATAAAAACTCATTTGGGAAGAAAATATTCCTGTAAGTGTATTCATTGTAACCGCTTATAAGTATATATAAACGTTTCTGTTCATATTGCTACCTGATGTGGTTCTTTTAAAAGGCATAACTAAATAAAACTAAATAATTTAAATCGAATTTGGAAAAAGAGGAACATAAAGAGTTACCATATTTGTACTGGATACCTAAACTTCACAAATATCCGTACAAAGAAAGGTATATAGCTGGATCTTCATCATGTTCAACTACAGAGCTGTCCGTTCATTTAACTAAAATATTGTCTGCTGTCAAAGAAGGTCAACAAGCATACTGCGACACTATTTATAATTGTAGTGGAATTAACCATATGTGGATTTTGAAGAACTCAAAAGATTTGTTAGATCATTTTAAATCTAGATCATTTTCTGAGGTTCACTCTTTGAAAACGTTCGATTTTTCAACTTTATACACTACCTTGTCACACGAAAAACTAAAATGTCGCCTGAAAAAACTTCTCGAAATAGCCTTTTCAAACTCTAGGAATTTTGTTGTTTTTGGTTATAATTCTACCTTCTTTTCCTAAACATCTTTCAAAGATAAAATTTGTTACACACTGGAACAAGTTTGCAGTATGCGTGATTTCCTTATTGACAACATATTTGTCACCTTCGGAGGAGAGATTTTTCAACAACAAATCGGCATTCCAATGGGCACAAACTGTGCTCCTCTCCTCGCCAATTTTTTTTATACTCTTACGAGACTGAATTTCTTCAGGGACTCGTAGAGAACAAGAAGATGAAAGAGGCAAGGTCATAATCTTACATTCAGATATATTGATGATGTCCTTTCTGTCAATAACACTTGATTTGGTAGATGGATTCCTTCAATATATCCTACGGAATTGGAGATTAAAGAGACCACCGAATCAAATTGCTTCACGTCTTTCTTGGATTTGCACCTCGAATTTGACCCAGGTGGTCATCTCAGTACAAAAATTTACGATAAACGAGACGATTTTAATTTTCAAATTATTAATTTTCCTAATCTACAGAGCAATATACCTACTTCTCCTGCATACGGTGTTTATATTTCACAACTTATTCGATATGCCAGAGCTTGCACACATTTCACAGATTTTTTCATCAGACACCAATTTCTTCGTGACCGACTTTTGGAACAGAGCTATAAGAAAATACGTCTCATACGATCACTAAAAAAATTCTATCTTCGTTATCAGCCACTAGTAGAAAAGTTCAAAATTGAGTTAAAAGATATGGTAGTTAATTGTTTTAATTAGTGTTTGACTGGTCTTTTGTACTGAGATGATCACCTCAATATCCCTATTGTGTCTCACAACTATGTTGTGTTCTATGGTCATTACCGGATCCTAAGATCGCAATGGAAGAGGGAGGTTTGGCGCCATAAAACCTGGTTTAACCCACCATTTCGTTTGAAATGCCTGTACCAAGTCAGGGCCATTGCGATCCACCAATTCTCCGGTATGACTGATTCGTTTTTGTCATTTTCTCTGGACTATCAAAATTTTGCCTTTTCTTTTAGTGTTATAATAATTCCTTCTCCAAAAATTGCACACCCTATAGGCCTCTTAATGGATAAAAGATCTTTATCACATCAAATGTTGCTGGTTGTGTTCCATTGTGGATTTTTTGTTATCTTTACTGTAGGTTGTGACACTAATTCCAGATTTAGGTATCTTCCACGGAATCATAGATAAACTATCAAGGATATTTTCGTTAATCTTTGGACAATTTGAGTTCTTGAAAAGTACTATTGTTAAGAGCTCTTTGATTGAGTCAAAAGAATAACCAGCCAAGCAAAAAATTTAGCCATTAGAAGTCACGAAACACTATACCAAAAGGTCATGGTCTATTTTGACCTCCGAAGTTTACTCTCTTGCACATTATTGTTGAAATATTGTTTGAATGAATATTTTCCAGTTATTAACTAAATGTGTCAATTTGAGTCATTTATACTTCATAAGAAAAAAAAACAATGGACTTATCGCCTTACCAATGCTACTAAAGATAGGATTTTAACCTTGTTTGTATTAATAAATTGTTGTAGGATCTAATTTTTTTCTGTAAATATTATTTCCCATCCAAATTGGCTAATCTTCTTAGGAAGTAAATAAGATATTGTACAGGACAAACCATTTAACATATCTAATACCGATTGTTCTCGGTGAGAAATTAATTCTTCAATACACCGATACAGCTGTGTATAGTTCACATGAAGGCCACCAAGAGATATAAAAGAAAAAATATACAATGAATAACGAAACAGAGCTAATACGAAATAACCTTTAGTTTATAGAAAGAATCAAGTTCTACAATCTTTCCTATTAGCGGACTACGATATGATCATTGCTGGCCCTTTTAAGGTACCATGATATAATGAGTGGTTGGACGCTGACGTATGGATACATGTATATGTAGATTTCCTAGCGCAATTATCATGATTTTCAAATTGTTGATTGATGTTCGGGTATTTTGTGTTTCCATGTTTTACGTGTTGTCTGCTTTTGTCCCGTTCTTGTTGCTGTTTGCTGGTTTGTCTCTGCCCTTTCGGACTTTTGAAATTTGGATGCTCCATTGGTTCCTCAGCTTCTTTTAGCCTTCAATAAAAATTTCTATTGACAAATATGTTGAAAGGGCATTAAAATATCGATGCGCTTTACAGGACCATAGGCTGTATTTATACTATTTGCATAATATTTTGAAAGGGAATCCTTCAAACACTATTAACCTTAATGTTAAGTTTCATTAAGAAAAAAAATGTATAAGTTTTTTTCTTAAATCCATTTCAAACCATCACGAATCATTTAATTTGGCAAAGTTGCGAATTTTCCTGTATAACTGACAAACTATCACTGACATATCCAAATGCAAAGGAACTAAATAAGGACAATCATTGCTGGTTCGTCTTTTTTCGGGCATCTTTTTATATACATGTATGACAATATCTTGTATTTTTAATTAATCAAAATATTACATTTAATGTTTTCACAAAAATAAGAATAGGTCATAAGAACATGATTGATTTTGTCATTTATGTCACGAAAATCTTTCCTTTATGACGATATAAAGTTTATACGTTATGGATTATAATTATGCATTTTTCTTTGTTAAAAAGACAATTGTGTACTTTCCTCTGAATAGGTTAAAGGATCGTTACTCATGTGTGTTCTAATAGATGTATGTGTCTAACAGCCACACAAGCACTCAGCAAGCGTTTACAGCTCAAGGTTAATAGGGATTTTGTCTCTTTCCAAATCACAAAATATTACCTAACTAACTGTAAATGCAAAAATTCTTTACTATACACGTTGTTGCCTTTTGAGTATTATTTTATAATTTTCTAAATAAAGAACTTAGATTGCCATAGTCAATGATCTTTACCTAAACTGAGAACATTATAAATGTGGTTTGTGCCTATAGAAACATGTTTGCATTTGAAATTTAGATAATTCAATGGATTTATACATAGTGTTATCTATCTGTATAAGCATTTATTTGGAGTAAAGATATGGATGTTAACCTATCAATATCACCATAAACACCACGAATGTGAAAGAAAAAAATGTTAAACAATAAAATTGAAGACATTATAAACTTTAGTAAAAAAAATATGTACCCTTAAAATATCTTATACTTGTGAAAAAAAACACAAACTCTTGTCAAATAAAAGTATACGCATACTTAAAGAGTAAGCAAGACCTCGTCGGTGTTTTCTTATGCTTTTATGCTTATGTCTATAATGACCGAGAAATAGTAGCACGAAATGTTTTAAAGATCATTTTGTTCACCACGCAATAGCTTCCTGTCACTTCATGTCATTCAAATAAATAAAGTATATTCAACATGGTGAAAACAGTATTTTTGGGCATTCAAAAAATTAATAACTTGTCAATCAATTTGTTTTTCCACAAATTTGATCAAATGAGGGGAAACAACATGCCACATCGTAAAAAAAAACATTTTGTCAAGCACCCATGTACTAAGTTCAAACAAATTGAAAACTTAATATCAAAAAAGGATGCCGGTGATTTCTAACTTGATAAAATTGATTTAACCTTTACAGTTTATTTTGTAATTACAAAATATTAAAAATAAGCCTTAGATACAAAACATGAACTGTTTGCCTAGAATCTAAGGTAGAGAGGGGATCGAGATAGCTAAACTTTTCATTTTAGTGGCGTAATTAGTTTGATATAGTACATATTTAAGTATAGTATTGTTATATGAATGATTTTTCATGTCAAGCTATATTTTGATATAATGTATGTAACACCGACTTTTGACTGGTCATCTTCTCAGTTCAATGTAATCGTTTATTGATTACCTCATATCATTTTAATATATCACTTAAACTGCTTTCCTTTAAATGCATTTTTTTTTTGCATATCACTGCTTTGGGTATTTTAGGAGATTATTCCGTTTACACACGGAAATTGTTTACGTGACATTCACGGGAAATTGGGATTTACGTGAATTTCACGTAAACAGTTCACGTCAATTTTACGTTAAAAAAGCATTTAAAGCGTAAATTTCACATGCAATTTCAGCTAATATCATGTGGTACTCAGATGAGTTCCGCGTATGATTTTTACTTGGACGTTACATAACTCAGTCTAAAGGGGTATATTTTTTAACAACTGCATGAAATGCCTGTGTCAAAATGTGATAGGATGCATAGTGTGTGGGTTTTTTAACTGAAGATGTGTTACCTGAAAATACAGGTACAGGTTCAAACGTTAAATTTCTAACGTGAATTTCACATGAATTTTCTGAAAAAAATAGTTTTTTAAAATATTTATAGAATCGCTTGAAATTAAAAAAAAAACAGTAAAAATATTGAGAACATTTTTTTTCGTGAAATTCCTCTCAATTGTTTCACATGAATTTAACATTGAATCGCTGGTTAAATTTGAATTTCAAGCTAAACTGTCACGTGTACTATAAGAAAATTGCTTTGTTTGAGAACATCCATCAGTTTTCACTTCAATATAAAACTGTTCAAATAATGTAAAGGCGCATGAAAAACGATCAACGTTTCATTCTGTAAAGAGATGAAATTAAAAAAAACTCAATGGGACATAGATGTCTTAATGGACTCATTAATCTTTAATTGAGCTGTAAATGGAACAGTAATGTGTTATGTTTTAGTTTTCGCCTAGTATTTGTAAAGAATAACAGATACTTCATCAATTTCTTCTAGAACAAAAAATGGTAATTTAATATTTAATACCAATTTTTTCAATACGTGTTTGCAGTGTTTGTTTTCATTTCTTTACGTATCACGAATAAAATTGATGTATAAATTTAGTACGTTAATTAAAAGTCTTTTGTTTTCATTTCTTTGCGTATCACGAATAAAATTGATGTATAGTTTTAGTACGTTTATTAAAAGTCTTTTTGTATACATTTTGGATAATAAAAATCAAAATACAATTTCAAACTCATCGTCTGGTAATAAACTCATAATTTATTATTGCTGTATATTCATATTTCAGGGAATAACCTCTGATCAGCAACGTTTGAATCAAAGCATTGAAACGTCAAAACCAAAAGTATTGAATGACAAGTACTCAGACATAAAGACATGAATTCCAAATCCAGCATCCTTGATATCGACCATGTGCAAGAAAAAAACATAATTTCAGAGAAAGGAGCAGAGGTACCAATGGGGTATCCGAATGTCAAAAGTCCGAAAGGGCAAAGAAAACACCAGTAAACATCAACAAGAACGGGACAAAAACAGACAACATGTAAAACACGGAAAAACTAAATAACTGAATATCAATCAACAACGCGAACTCCAGTCGAAGCAAGAGTGAACTAAGGTGCTCCGGAAAAGTAAGCACGAAATATTACAAACACAAATGCAGATGGATGTTTTCCTTAACCCATTTATCCATGTAAAAAGTCAGAACCATTCCTATCTTCAACTTCTCTGATGCAGGTTTGCCTTGTTTGATTGATGGTTTGGCGCGCCATTAAACCTGGCTTAACCGACCATTTTATTTGAAATGCCTGTACCTAGTCAGGGTCATTGCTATTTATAACTAAATTGGCGTGTCTTCTATATTTTGTCTTTTCTCTTGGACATTGAGATTGATCCTCCAGTTTCGGCTTAATTTTTTTATTACCGTTATTTGTCATCGAAATTCGAATTCTCTATTTCACCAAGGAATCTTCTATTTAAATAAAGGTAATAACAGAACTAGCAATTTTGGAGGATCAAGCTCAATGTAAAAGAAAAAAGACAAAGCATGGAAGACAATTTAAACACATTACAGGTTGCAGTGGTCTTGACAGGATACAGGCATTTTAAATGAAACGGTGGTTTAATCCAGGTCAAATGGTGCGCCAACCTCCCTCTGCCATAAATGAACCTCCTTCAAATATTGACAAACTCCATCCATGAGACTGAATACACAAGTAACAAAACAAAGCGTAATTATTTTTGCAGGTACTTTTTTCACGAATTACGATTTCACACAAGGTCACGGGTACTTAATTTCGTGAATTCTGCTGCTCAGAACTGTTTTCATTTCAAGCATAGTTTTTTCATTAAGACTACACATATTCAATGCTTTTACACATGTCTAAATAATCGAGAAAAACAGTTTTGTTTACCATACGATAGCTACCCCTTACTTCATGTCGTATAATCAAATAAAGTATATTCATCACAATAAAACAACAAAGAAGCAAAGGATTCTAATATGACGTCCTTCTTTCGCTATACGAACAAGACCGTGGTCTAATTGCAACAATTATTTTTCACACGTGCGCAATCGGCTCAGTTATTCTATCGACTCAAAAAGCTTTCAACGTGTTTCAAAGAACTAAAAATTATATTTTACGTACAAAAAGTCTTATCTTTACAAATATAAACAATACTTTCGATCGATAAATGTGTGTTTACTATACCGTGAACGCGAACGTTGCCCTAAATATTCACCTTTAATATTTTGGCTGTTCCCGCAACCTCCCTTTGCTTTAATTTGTAAACCGACGGTTCGCTAACAACGGTAGATAAATTTATAAAATAAATATAAATATATTGTTTAGATTTCCATTTTTATTTGAATAAAATCCCTTTAAAAGTACAAACTAACATTCCTAGTAAAATTGAACAAAAAGTCTGCACGTCGTCTGCTTTACAGAGCATATTCAGCAAAATGGCTCACATCAATGGGCCACTCAAAATTGGCTTGAGAGTGGAACACTGTGGCTCCATGTACAAGATAGTAAACTATCTAATTCAACCAAACAGTGTCCGTCAATATGTAATTCAGTCGATGAACACGGGGGAGATTAAAACTGTATTTCGACACCAAATTTGTGATGAATCTGCAGCCAGTCTCTTTTCACAAATGACGGACAGGACAATATTTCAGTTTGAAAATGAGCTATCTCAGTCTGATGATGAAATGGCTGATATGAACATTGATATGATAGAACAGGTTGCACCCCCAGTTGAATCGAAAAAGAAGCCACGCTTCAAAGACACACCGACTGAAGTTGAATTTCAGCAGCTAGCCCAAGCTAGACTAGAGCCCAAGACAATAAAGCAAACGTCATGGGGAGTGAAATTGTTCAGAGGTATTTGAAGAATTTTTCGACAAAAGTTACATTTTGTAAATAGTCCAGTACTGCTTTTTTTTATTACAAACAAACATTTTTTAAAGGTTGGCCTTGTGTTTTTTCGGTGGAATAATACATGTAGAAATAATTTTTATACTGCCTACTGGTAAACCACCATATCTTTGAACATTTCAAAATTACGTTGAAATAACTGTGTTTATATATGCGATACACTTCTTACATTGTCCCCACGATACAGTGAGAACCAAGTATAATTACATGTAAAAGTCAGACCAATAAAAATGACATATTAAAAAAAAACATAAATAATCCCAGTGGGGATTTGAACCCCATCCTCCTACTAACACATGTCAAAATGTGGTTATTAATTCAATATTTTTAAAATAAGATATACATGTATATACATGTATGTATATTATTTGTTCAAATTAAATTCAATTTGCAAATACTTTTATTACCACATTTTGTACTTGTATGTAGGTGTACTTCAATATACTACAAGGATCTACATATACATGTACATACGTATTACAGTGTGTGGAATTCGTGGTAGACCTACATGTATAGCATATGTCTATGAAAAAATTCTGGTTACATGTATGAAAAATTTTGAAATTAAAAAAAATAGAAATGTACATGCAATACATAACATTACCTGCATTAAGAAAATATAAACAAAACCAGCTGAATGTAAAATGATTAAAAATGTCACACTTACATGTAATTTAAGATACTTTGTGAAATAAAAAATTATATTGTTTCAGAGTGGCTGTCAGAAAATGATCATGATGCTGAAGTTGAAACCCTTGATGATGGAACATTAAACACAAGATTAGGATATTTCTATGCAAGTTTACAAACTAAACAGGGGACAGATTATTCTAAGTCTGCATTAGTTGGCATAAGAGCAGCAATATCGCGCCATCTCAACAACCCCCCATACAATCGCCCAGTCAGCTTAATGTTGGATCGCTCTTTTATGACATCAAACAACATTTTAACAGGATTAATTAAAAAACAAAAAAGGGAAGGAAAAGATGTAACTCAACACAAAAAGGCCATTGCTGATGGGGACATTCAAAAACTATACTCCAGTGGAGTTTTTGCTATTGACAAACCTGAAACTCTTCAGAATAAAATATTTTGGGACATTATGTTCAATTTTGGACGAAGGGGCCAAGAGGGGCTACATGACTTAAAAAAATCTTCTTATGTGAAATTTACTGACGACAAAGGTTTGAAATATTATAAAATTGCTTACAACGAAACTAACAAAACTCACCATGGTATTGATTCTCGCGAGAAATGTCAAGATGTCAGAATGTACGAGAAACCTGGAGACGACAACTGTCCCGTTAAAAGTTTGGACTTGTATTTGAGCAAACTTAGCCCTAAATGTCAAGCCCTATTCCAGCAACCACTCCAATTCCCAAAGCAGACAGTGTGGTATGCTGCCCAACCAGTAGGAAAGAATAAATTGGCAACAATGATGTCAAAATTGTCAGACAATGCAAAACTGTCAGTGCGTTATACTAACCATTGCATCAGGGCTACAGTAGCTACCGGTTTGAAACGTGCAGGAGTCGACAATCTTGCAATTATGTCTGTAACTGGACACCGAAATGAACAATCTTTAAATAGTTACATTGAAGGGCCAACTGCGCAACAACAAAGGGAACTCTCAACCACGTTACACACTTTGTCAACAGCTTCTGAATCTGAACCTGTGGTAGTACATGCGCCCAAAGAAGCCGTTAACTCTGCCGTCAGCAACATCCAAAGCAATCTTATTGCTAACAGAAATCCTTTATCTGACCTCCACCTATTTACAAACGCCATCGTTCATGGCGGAACAATCAATATAAATGTTGTCAGTGAGAAATAACTTTGACTTACCTTCTTGACCGCTACACACCATGTTTGTTTACATTCGCCGCCGAATTCATGTTGACACAATTAATTAAAATTTTCTTGTTGTTAATGAAAAAAATATTTTAAATATATAAATTATATTAAATTGTTGATTTAAGAATGTCAGTTGTTCTATAATTTCATTCTAAAATTCTATGTTTCTTTAATTTAATATTCACAAGGGAGTATTGATGGAACAGCCAAATATTTGCCTGTCTATAAGGCCCGCGAAATTCAAAATTTTGTTATTTGTCATATCAGAATCGAAATAATTCATGGCAGCCGTGGTCTATTGGAATTTTACCATGGGGTGGCCTTATTATTGTGCTGATTTAACCCCTCGCTATCGCTCGGGGTGAAATAATCACAATAATAAGGCCACCCCATGGTAAAATTCCAATAGACCACGGCTGCCATGAATTATTTCTTAAATATCAAAGTCCGAAAAGGGCAGAGACAAAACAAAAAAATACAAACAAGGACAGGATGAAAAAGCAGACAACATATAAAACACGGAAACGCAAATACTACTGAATTTCAATTAACAACGCAAACTTTAGTGGTAATGAGAGTGAATTCAGTTGCTCCGCTGGAAATTTCCGATTCAGTGTGTCAAATTCGTTAAAGGAAGACAAAATAAAACCCTATGATAAACCAACATCTGCACTCATCTGAGAGATGGAATCCCATATTTGTCTATGAGTGCATGATGTCAACCGTAATATTTCTTGAGTGACGACAGCAACCGAGGAGCAACATAACCTCTTTATATATACCTTGAAGTCTATGTAATTTTTGCAACTGTGGAAGAACGAACCAATTTAGCAGCAATGCGTTTAGATTGTAAACGTCGACGTTTACATATAGTTTAAATGTTTTTTGTTATAAATTCAATACTTAATGTAGGCATGGTGTGGGTTAAATATATAATTAATTTCGTTCATTTCGCCTAAATAAAAAGCATATGCATGGTATGAGAGTCTATGGTTTGTGGGTAAGTTGCTTGCACTATATCCTGACGACTCTGGCATTAATTTTGAAACACCTTTTTACTTACCTAATATCACGTTGCTGAGTGATATCTCTGGTGGACTTTTACCAACAAGTTTTGAGATGCTGTGGGTCAACTGGAGACCATGCGGGTGTTTTGTGCTACAAACTGATAATCTAACTAAAAGAAAGATGTATGCTTCTTCATTGCTATTGGGAAAAAAAACAGTAAATCAATATTCAAACGTATTTATGTTTTAATGCATTTTTGTCATATCAACAATCATGATTATTTCTTCGTATCAAAAAAATGCTTTCTGTGAATTTAAATC
This sequence comes from Arcuatula senhousia, assembly GCA_963971305.1. Classification (NCBI taxonomy): domain Eukaryota; kingdom Metazoa; phylum Mollusca; class Bivalvia; order Mytilida; family Mytilidae; genus Arcuatula; species Arcuatula senhousia. The sequence continues at coordinate 2,203,042 of OZ020317.1, read as the reverse complement.
ACCTGTAGACTTGTGTGAAAAAATGTGAACAGTTTATAATTCAGGAAATGAAACGACAAAAAGGATTTTTTTTTTTACAAACTTCATTGAACTAACTGTACTCCAACAAGAAAGAGTCCCGTGCGGGGCCCGGGTGGCGAATAGGCCCGCAGCAGAGCCTAGCTTGTCGTAAGAGGCGACTAAGGGTCTTGGGATTCTGACGTCGGGTCAGTGCTCAGCCCACAGAGCGACCAAGTGTGTACCCTAGGTGGCTGAATAGGGTAGCCCTCGTCCGCGGGGGTTGTCAGGTCTATAATACGGAAACCCTGACCGCCGACCATAGTGGGCCAACGTGTGTGAAGAGTGCCACGCTTTATGCATGTAAAAGACCCCTTTGTGGACCGCCAAGTAGTGCACCACATAGGCTAAATTTTCCGCCCCTACCCACCTCTTACCCTTTTTCTGTGGTTCTTCTAAATTTACCGGTCCTTTGTTTCCCACCCCATCCCCATTTTTCATATATCTTCATCATTTCATGTTCATTTTATCATCTTTTTCATGTTCATCGCCTGTAAATAACCTATATAGCGTTACACGGGCGTTAAACACCAACTCACTCACTCACTCACCCAACAAAAAAGAAAAATATTGATAACACTGCTAACTGACAAGACAAGGAAGTGCTGTGTAATGTGTAACTTTTTTTTAATTGAAATATTAGGACCTGAAAACGTGTCTTCAGTAGTCATGGGAATGCAATCGTATTGGATACTTTATAGCAGAAGAGCCTCGCATTGTGTCTTCATCATCTTTAGTCACGTTAACACTGAGGTTGTTTCGGGTGAATAGGTGGAAAAGAAGTTGAATGTGCTAAAAACTAGTTTCACACTTTATTTGTTCAAATGTGAAAACCTAAATGAAATGAGAGGTTTGAACAGAAATATTTCCTTAAGCTTGGCTGAGAAAATGCTAACTTTGTACACACAAAATAGTTTTATCACAATTCAGTCGATATTCTAGAGATTTTAAGGCTATTACGATTTGATTAGCAGAGCATCACGCCTGACACAAAATTATATTTTATTGCAATATCATGCGCTCAGATGAGGATAGTTGTTGATTTGTCATATTTGTTTGTTTTTTCTTTCTTTATCAGATTTGACATCCCAATGAACCTATCAGTTGCTTTTGTACTGAATGCTTTTGTTTGTGTTTAATGGTTTTGACATTGCCCTTTTGGACTCTTGACATTCGGATTCTTTGTAATGAAATGTACAACATAGGATCTTTTGATATCTGATCTACGGTTCCAAGATGGTTTCAGAAATTATTTGTTTACCTTCTACATTGTATCTTTGTTGGTAAGTCTGCAAAAAATAATCGGTTCCATTACATCTTAACTAATCATTTCCGTCATTGTCTGATATTATCTAATTGTCGTCTGAAATCACAGGAAAGACTTGCAGGATTTATTTTTGCGCAACAGGAAGTAAGATGAAGCTTATAAAACGTAATCTGAATGTGATTTGAGATATTTTAAAAATCGTTCGTAATTTGAATAGAGACTTCAGTGCTCAAAGAAAGCACTTAGCAAAGAATATTAACAAAATATCTCCAAATTTCTTCTTCCTGCCACAATTACATTTTAGGAAATTTATTTGTATGCAGCCCTCTATTAAAAAAGTTGTATTGTGTTAACAGGTAAGTATTTTCAGTTGGTTTTATTACTTATAAAACTACAGATGGGTCCAAACCTAACCTTTATGGAAACCAAACTAAAAAAGCAAACCAGAAGTTTGGTCTAAGTTCACTTTTCACTTTGTTTGGTTTACTTTAGCAAACCAAAGTTTACTTTAATGTACTAGTATACTAGAAAAGTAAACCAGACGGCTGGTTTGGTTTGGTTTGATTTGGTCAGAGCGAACCAAACTTTGAAAAGCAAAGCAAACCAGCTCCCTAGTTTGGTTTGGTTTGGTTTGCTCTGAGCAAAGCGCGAGCATGCGCAGATGATTCATATAATCGATGTGAAAGAATGTCCGAACTATTTCACAATTATTACATTTCATTAACAAATAGTATTCACTTAATGTCTCAATCGAATAACGAATTCTGATTTAAACATTGAACATCATATTGGATTAATATGTTATGAGTAAATCAAACCAGCACCCTAGTTTTCTATTTTTAGAGCAAACCAAACCAACGTCCGACATCGTTTAATGATATTTGCTCTCGTAAAACAAATTTGTTTTACTAGAAGAATTTATTCTGATTTAGATATTAACCATCATTAGATTGATTTGGTAAGAGTAAACCAAACCAGTGCCCGAGTTTGGTTTGGTCAGAGCAAACCAAACCAGCACATTAGTTTGGTTTTGTCAGAGCAAACAAGACCAGCGTCAAAGTTTTGTTTGGCAGAGCAAACCATACCAGCCGCCTGGTTTGGTTTGCTTTGCTTTGCTTTTCAAACTAGACCAAACTAGAAAAAGCGAACTATGTTTTTTTTAGTAAACTGTGGTTTGCTATTTTGTTTGGTCAAGCAAGCCAAACCAAACCAGAAAAATAATTAAATGGTTGCTTCCGGTTCACTTTTGTACAGTTTAGGTTTGGACCCATTTGTAATAGGTTTTTAGTGCTTGATTTTGACTTGCTGATCTTTCCCGAGTAATGGAATGTTAATCTCTTATTGTAACTATTGTGCAGCAGAACGAACCAAAAGACAAAAAATACTTTCTTGGGAAAAGACAAATGCAGGTTTCATGTACCAATTTCATCTGTAATCAAACGTTCTTTAAGTTACGTTCTCCCGGATAATCCCCATGTTTTATTGTGACGCTGCTTTTCTTCGGAAACATTATATTGTGACGTTGCAACGTATTGTCCCAGTTCAGGAATGTTAGTTTTGTGACGTCCTCATGAACAAGTTGTCTAATCGAAGTACTCGCTAGTTGAGATGCTCTTATGCATCATTTTTTAAAACGTCAATTTTGACCATTTGCTAATTGCAGAACGCCGAGCAACGCTTTCTAGCCTCGTTGAAGTCTCCTGGCGGTTTGCCATAATATGTGGGTTTTTTTTAATTGCCGCTTGCTATGTGAGCTGTGTTGCGTGCACTCATTCAAAATTTTATTATTTTCTGTTATGAAAAAAAAAATGTTTTTTTTAAATGTGTTCTTATGCGTTTTGGCCTACACACGAACTTTTGGCAGCTGTATCGAAACGGAAAAATTAACGGTGTGGTTAATCACTAATGGAACTATGTTTGCAAAAGAAGATACACAGACAAAAGAATCTTACAAACAAACTTTAGTTTTATCCTTATTAGATTTCGCATTAACACCTCTTTTCGTGCTCACTTGTAGGGGGTAACTGATTAATATAAGAATATGAATCAAGCATGTTTTGTATATAAAAGTATTATACAAATGAAGACGTATCAAATTTAAGTATTAGAAATCAGTATTTTCACAAAGCATCTGATTTTTATGTCTGAAAAAGATTGACTAACAAATGTTTTCCACTTTTCGTTTGTATTTAAAGGGTAAAAGGTGTTAAGCAGCAAAATGTACATGAATTGTTTACTTATATTTGAATGAAATAATTGGTTTTGCAATGTTAAAATTATTGATTCAAATCCTGAAACATGTTCTACTTCAAAAATGCTTTTCAAATGTATTTGTTTTAATTAAACATGTTATTATCGAAGACAAAACAAACTTGACATCATCGTGATAGTTCTTGATCTGCCTTTTTGCACTAGCATTGTAAAGAAACCAAAATTGACGCTACTAGGTACAAAGGAAGAAAGATCAAATAAAAAATGTGGATAATGGTTTTAATAGCATAAATAGAAATAACAGATATAAAAAAAGTTTCAGTCTTCGTTAAGATTGAATATTTGTAAGGTTTCTGGACAATAAATTCTTCGTCCCTGTCATCTTGAATGATCTGAAGTGCATTTTATTAAGTTCGTTAATGATTCTTGGAGTGGATGACGACACTAAAGAAAGAAGTAAAATTCTTTTAAAGTATTAAGACAGTCATCTTAATCAATTTGTTTGTATCTTTTTAAACGCATGATTGCAGCAACCATTCTTCATTCGATGATTTCTATATACCCAATAAATGCACACGGGTTTTTTTGTTGACTTTATTTTTAATTCAGCAATAAAACATTTAGTAGTATTATCTGTGTTATCTTATATACAAAAGATCATTCGATTGCGTATATCATCTCTAATATGACAACGGAGGTCATTTCAGAACAACAATTTTCGATAAGAAAGACGACTTTAATTTTCAAATAATAATTTTCCCTAACCTTGAAAGCGACATACCTACTTCAACTGCTTTTGGTGGTAATAATTCACAATTTATTCGAAAGACCAGGGCTTGAAAAAAATAATTATTTTTTATAAATTACTTTTGTCTCCATGACCGACTATAGACCTATGTTACAGGAAAATGCGTCGCATACAGTCCCTAAGAAAATTTTCGTTCGTTATCAGCACTGGTGGAAAATTCACAATTATGATGAACGTTATGGCTAGAGATTGTTTTTGGTTGATTGTTGTAGTGATATGATCACCTCATTATCCCTATGTCTTCAGCGTAACGTTTTATGTTACTATCGGACTATTTAATTAATTCACCATTTCATTTGATAAGCCTTTACCAAGTCAGGACTATTACGATCTACAATTGTTCCGTTATGTCTTCCATGTTTTGTCTTTTGTCTTTGACATTGAGATTGATCCTCCAAGTTTGGCAGTTTTCTTATTACCTTTATTTAATACATTTTTTGAAATAATTTTTTAAAGAATACGTCTTAACTTGAAATTTAAATCAAATTGATATTAAAATAACTAACTTGTATTGAAAAGTTATAAAAAAACATAAGTAAACAAAAATAGTGCTCAACGCATTCTCGCTTTAATCATAAGAATACTTGTAGTGACAATGTCGGCTATTCATAAACAATTTTTATTCAAGGTTTTTTAAAAAGCATTACTGCTTACAAAAAAGTAGCACAAAATGTAAGATAAACGTTTTATTTACCATGCGATAGCCCACTGTAATTTCGTCTCGTATAATTGAATGAGATATATTTAACACAGTTGAAATAATATTTCTTGGCATTCAGGACAAAATAAGAACTTGTCAGTCACTTTTCTTTTCGACAAATTTGATCAAAATAGGAGAAAAACAACACGCTACACAGTACAAATACTAAGTCAAGTAGGGTGTTCTAAACTCAAATGTTTTTAGAATGGAAAATGTGTATGTGAAAGACTGATAATTTATTGGTTAACATACACTCGTATGGCAGGGTTTTATTTGTTATATCTTGTTAAAGTACATGTGCCTCAAATAATATAACAATTGTGTTATTATTTTGAAGAGTGTAGCATTTTAAATTCAAAAGACTAAACATGCTGAGCTGTCTACAAAAAGAATGTCTTCAAGACAAATGCAACCAAAAGTGTGCGAATGAACGCAAAGGTCCAGCACCGATAATGTAAACCACGGGGAGCATGAAAATTGAATAAAGATTTAGTTTTGTTTTATTCGACACAGCCGAAACTAATTGAATTACTTACCTTCAGAATATTGATAATTGCAAAAGATTCCAAAAATGTTATACATTCGACATGTTGCATTATTTTGTAAACAAAAATACAATTACAACATGAATATTTCACTTTTTCAATCTGATAAATAAATTGTTTTATGCAACTTTTTGGTTGTTTAATTAAGCCCTTGACTGTTGTAATTAGATGAATGCACCACCAACCCTACTGTGTCTCATTTACTACTCAGATGCGTCATTTTATAAATTTGTCCATAAATGACGCTTTAATTAATATGACTTCTAAGTCTTATTAAGGACACATTTTTTGAAACATCTGAACTCAATTTCCAAGAAATGATGCGTTTGTGAAATTGTTTTAAAAAGCCAATATCCTTTTTCTTTATAATTTTAGTTTCCTTTATACTAGATTTGTAGTTCAAATGCAATAAAACTAAATAATTTAAAATATGCAATTTTTCAAATTACTTATATATGTTTTAGAGAATTCATTAGTCTCGTTACGTTTCGATTTTTGTGAAATAAAGCAAATACTTCTTATCGTGTTGTATATGTTGGTGTTAATTTACCATTTATTGAAAAAAAAATACAACAAGTTTCCAAGTAATCCAGTCTTGAAAATGTCTCATAAATCCATTATGTGATATATTTTGATAATATACCATAAAGGAATTCATGTAACAGTTTTAAAACATATTAGATAATTTGTCCAACATGACCTTAGAAAGCTTCTTCCAGACATCGGAAATTCAAAACATCATTATACAAAATAGATGAATTCCGGCACGATTAACATAGTTCAGTTCTTAAACAAATGACTGGAAGCTATCAACCTTGTGATATCACTTTACAAAAATTTAAGATTTCGGTAAACTGTTCCATATTGACAAAAACAATACCAAAACGGGTATGAAAACGGTTTATTTGGTTATGTCGTATTTCGATATTTAAACGAGTGACTTCTCTTTTTAGCAGCATTTGAATCAAAATATTGAAAAAAAAGAACACAAAGCCGAGAGCTTCGAACAGGGAAGACAAATCAAGAATCGAGGATATCGACCATGTGCAGTACAAAGAAAGAAACCTGGAGCTATAAACAATTTTGAATGTAACAATTGGGAATTTCAATAATAAAAACATATTAGAAAACTAATGGTAAATTCGTGTCAGACAAGTCTGACAACCAGGTGTGTGATTACCCTGAGGGATCTATGGACCGCCAGCAGCAGTTATCGACCAAAGATTTAAAAATACAAAACCAAAAACGGTTTAGACTCGTAGAATGATTTTTGTTTTTAAAGAAATTTTATGTGTATTGTTAAGATTTTTACCATGAACTTATAAATAGTACCCGGTTTATATTTTATAAAAAAAAAATGCCCACAACAGGGTAGTTTTTGTTTCGGAAAACATTAAAATATAACTGAAAGGGGATTTTGTCTTTTCTTTAAAAAAATAGCCCAGGTATATATAGTTATTTACTCAATGGTCGACATCGTAGATCTTTTATTTTGTCAAAATCTAAACATTTGAACCAATTTGGTTAACAATATCTAATGTATTAAAAAGGTAAATGTAGCGTGTTATACTGGTTATAATAAAATACTTTAATCAGGACTGAAGGAAAAATGTGCAAGTTGTGTAATGTTTTTACATCATGAAAAAATCATTCTGACTATCATTTCATCTTAAAAATGCTAAAATCAAACAAGAACTGGGTTATTGATAACATCTAAAAAATGTATGTCATAAGATTGAAGATAAATAAAGAGGTTTAAATCAGCAGAAAATTATCAAATACATCAACTTGTTAATTTCTTTTGTAGGCACCATGTCTGTTATCTGGGAGTAAATATTTAAAAAAAAATAGGATAAAGTTATTTAGCAAAGTATTTACCATGCACCAATTTTATCAACGCGTTTTTTGTAATATTTATGAAGTATTCGTTATTTTTCTGACATTTGACACTCGATTTCCCCATTCAGGCTTTTTTATCTCGATAAAACTGTCATGAATTTGAACTGACAGCGGCTAGAATTTTCATGGTGTAGTACAGTTCTAAATCTGCCCAGGAGTGGCTCAGTCCACAAAAGTTCCATGGCAGGACTTGTCATAAACTTTTCATAACTGCCATCAAAACAGATTTAGAGAGGTTTCCTGACAGTTCGATGAAGATGTTCGAACAGACCATAACTGTATGCATTCACGTGTATTCACGAATTGTAAACGGATTTTTGTACATTGCAATCTTACCCTTACATGAACTATGTCCAGCTGTATTAATGTGATAAAGAATTAATTACTTGGATAAATAACCGATATTAGCTATATTTTTTTTTATTAATCCGTACGTTAACTTATTTATCTTACCATAGAAAATAAGTCTAGTGGCTTAGAATATTTGCAGAGGAATATTAGATTTTACTACAATAGATTTATCCAAACAAAAGTCTTAGCTCATCAATGTTATGGTTACAGTAGAGAAAAAGTTCATCTTGAGTGCAATGATAGCTTCTGGTTATCAATTCTCTAGTGTTGAAACATACACTATACATGTGGATAAGTGAGATAATTTTTACGTATTTTTTTAATAAATGTGTATGAAAAAAATCTATAAATCTTTTGTTAACGATCTAAATATAATTTTTATGCTGGTATTATCATCATTATAAATCAGATTCAGAATAATTTCTCAAGAAAAGACATGGCCCCTGTTTTAAGTTAAATGGTGGGTCCTTTACAGAATATGTTTATTTATTGTATTGGGAATGATATTGTTTTAGTTAAATGATAGGAAAGCCATTTACCATAAACATATTGCTTATGAAAAGGTAGAGACTTAAAGCTTTCTACTCGTAATATCCAGAAATAGGTAAATGTGTAAATAAAACATTTTATTTTGCTTGCAAAGATACACTCTAGCTTTATTTCAAGTACGCCCTTGGTAATCTTAGTTTATCAATGATAATTCCTATCAAATTTGTCATTTGACGTTTAATAAAAAATACATAAAGAGCATATAAGAAGTGCTATGCTTGAGTTTTCTTTGACAGACAGGTCTTTAGATAAAGATATGTTTGCATTCGTTACCAATCGGTGTCTATCAATCATTAACATAGACCAAGCAGACAGAAACTGAATTGGGGAAATAATTTTAATCTACTTTTAATGCGCCATAAAACTTGGTTTAACCTACCATTCATTTTAAATGCCTTAACCAAGTCAGGTTCATTGCGATTTTTGCAAATTCTGGAATATTTTCCTTGTCTTTTCTTTTCTTGTGGTTATCTTAAATAAATCGTTCAAGTTCGAGGGTTCCCCAAGGTTAACCACTCCAGCACCAACACTTTTGTGTTGGAGAACACATCAAAGCTTTAAATTACCCGTTTAAATTTCAGTATTTTTGATAGAGCGCCCCTGATGAGTCTTGAACAAACGAAACGCGCGTAAGGCGTACCAAAATTTATTGTCTGAAACTTTGTTTAAATTTCAAAATTGTCTAAACCCTAAGGCTCTTCCTACCCCAGACATAGGTTGATCATCTTAGTAATAATTTGGTTCCCCAATTTGGTATTTTTGGTTTAATGTTCTATGCTTTTCATAATCATATAGTGTTTGGCATTTTCAATACAGATGGGTCAAGACATAACCTGTATAAAAGTTAACTTTAGGCAGTCATTTATGTTGCTTTTCTTGTTAACTTGTAAACTTGTAAACTATGGTCCATTATCTAGTTAACTAAAGTTAACTTTAGCCTTGACAGAACAGTCCACGGTCCGGACAACTCTGGACTACTCTTGTCCAGGAAATGGACAGCTTAAGGCAATCCAACGTTAACCTCAGGTCAGAACAGTCCAAAGTTAACTTTAGGGAACTTTAGGTCGCCTGCGGACCAAAGTAAACTTTAAGTCGGAGCAGTCTAAAGTTAACTTTAGGTAACTTTAGTTCGCTAGCAGACTAAAAATTATTGTAGATGATTAAGAATATATTTTTTACTACTTTCAAATAAAAATATACGAAAACTAGAATAGTATTCCCTTTATAAATAAATAATATAAATTAGAAAATATTGAAATATGAAATTGTATTTTTGAAATAAATTACTACTTTTAAAGCAAAAATAATATAATTAAATAATTCAAATAAATAATCATTTTAATATAAATGATTATTTTCAACAAATAAATTTTCTTTGTTTCATTTGTATACTGAACACACATGAAGGTTAGCACTGCTGGTGGAGTTTTAATTTCCCGAGGTTAGCCTGCTCCGGCACCAACACTTTTGTGTTGGAGAACACATCAAAGCTTTAAATTACCTGTTTAAATTAACCCTAACCCTCTTCCTACCCCAGACATAGATTGATCATCTTAGTAATAATAATTTTACCATAATTTTCCCCAGTTTGGTATTTTTGGTTTAATGTTCTATGCTTTTCATAATCATATAGTGTTTTGCATTTTCAATATTTTTTATAGAGCGCCTCTGATGAGACTTGAATAGACGAAACGCGCGTCAGGCGTAGCAAAATTTATTGTCTAGGACTTTGTTGTCCTTTGTATTTCGAACACACGTGAAGGTTAACACTGCTGGTGGAGTTTTAAATCCCCGAGGTTAGCCCGCTCCGGCACCAACACTTTTGTTTTGGAGAACACATCAAAGCTTTTAATTACCCGTTTAAATTTCAAAATTGTCTAAACCCTAAGGCTCTTCCTATCCCAATCTCAGTAATAATTTGGTTCCCCAGTTTGGTATTTTTGGTTAAATGTTCGATGCTCTTCATAATCATATAGTGTTTGGCTTTTTCAATATTTTTGATAGAGCGCCTCTGATGCGTCTTGAATAGACGAAACGTGCGCCAGGCTTAGCAAAATTTATTGTCTGGAACTTTGTTGTCATTTGTATTTCGGTAATTTTGTTATTGGCTACATTTAATGTATTATAAGAAAAGCATAGCAAATTTCAAACTGCTAGTGTTGTACTAACAAAAAGAGAGGCACTCAAGCCTTTTTAAGGTTCATCAGGGCAGTTTGAACTTTTTTGAAGAAAATGTTTGTATATGTACAGCTCAAACGGTATATTATCAGTTCAAATTAAGTATAGTAGGATCAAGATATGGACGCACCTTATCATATTGAAACATTTATTTTACTGAAGATAGTACAATTTTGTCTGTACAGTTTCTTTGCATTCAAAGTGTACTTTGAATAAGGACAAAATATCCCTATTTAACCTCTCAACTGACATGTTGGTGAACACTTTTTGTTTAATTATAATCAAATGTATCATGATGTGTGAGGCCGCATGCAAGGGTGTTAGTGATAATAACCTAAAATCGGCTTAGCTCGAAAACGGGAAAAAAGCAGAACTTAAATATAATAGAATAAATCATGAAAATATTAATAAAAATTAAAAAGAAATTAATATATCTAGGTCTTGCTATGGTTTATTTTTTAATTCTATTTGCAGTTTTTGCTGTACACATACTGAAAAATCAACCAAAAATAAAGCAATTTTACGTTAATCGTAGCGATGAACATTCATTGTTGTTTTCCTTGTATAGTTTGACCCCTGTCAACATGGTAATGTCATCTCATATAATCAAATGAAGACAAATCAAGTTGAAAAACAATTTCTGACCATTCATAAGAAATTGAGCAACTGTCAGTCTGTTTTTGTGAGTGTGTGTGTGTGTGTGTGTTGCTTTTGTTAGTAATTCAATTTGATATGGCGAGAAATCTGACATCCGATTAATTAAGAGATGTTTTCATTTGTTAATTTTTACTTTCATGATTAATATCGTTCAGATATTCCAGCCATAAACTTGTCCTTCTATCGAGGAGCTGTTGTCCTCAGGTTTACTCCATACATGTATGCCATAGATGAAATTCAACTGATTTTACGCTTAGTTATTTCATTGCTATAACCCTGTCATTTCATCTCTTATAATTAAATGGAGGTAATTCAAGATGAGAAAACAATATTTCTTGCTATTCATGAGAAATTAAGAACCTGCCAATCATTTTACTGTGTATTGCTTTTATTACTTATTCGATTTAATGATGCAAAAAAGAATCAAGCAACAGAAATAAACACGAAAAGATAATGTTTACATCTTTCTCAATTTGTTCATTGATAAGGCATTTATTGCACACGTTTGATATCGTATCTATGCATTTTTAGTCCTTGTGTCAAGCTCAGAATTTAGACCAAGATATTTGCTTTAAAGATAGACATAAACAAACAAACGTTTAGTTCGTTTAGTCCATGATTTACACACAAAAACAAATAAGTAGCAATAAAACAAAATAAGCATTACTGTATCAGCCATTTTATTCGAAGTAAATTGCGAACCTTCATCATAATTTGACCACATTTAACACAAAATATCCTCCTAAGATAAACATGATAAACACAGACGAAAACAGTCAAAGTATATTTAAGGTTCATGGTTACACTTTGAATAAAATGGTAGATATTTGACCTATTTTTCTAGTATATGTACGACTTAAACGACACATAGAAACAGAAAATAAAGTGTAGCAGCTAAAAAACGCAAAGAAAATGCCCCGGCAAAACGGATCAAGTGTACACGTGCAATATACTAAAAAGTTTTGCAAAAAATATTTATCTAGACGCTGCTATGCCCTATTAAGCAATTGAATGTGTAGTTTAGGCTCCACGTAGACTGAAAAAAGACGTAAAATATCGGTCATTTCATGAGAAGTGTAAAGAGGAACCTTAAAAGGTCATTGCATTTTAACCTATTGTATTGTGTTTGCTATTGGTTGCTTAGTATAGTCGACAAAAGTTGTCTCCCTTGTTTTCCATTTTTTTTAAATTTATTTACGATTTGTCTATAAACTCGTTAAAACATTTCATAACAATGTCGATTATTTAACAAATACAAACAGTAACCTTTAAAAATGCTTTATTAAATTCTTTGATGCTGATTTTTAAGATATTTTAGTGTTTTGAATACCATTAGATTTGTAGTTTAGTTAATATTTTGTTTGGATTTTGTTCTTTGAGCAAACTTCGACGACGACAGCATCATAACATATATTAAGTAGTATGATACGAATAATATGTTGAACCTTATCTTTGAAGCTTGGATAATTCCCAGGCAAATACATTATAGACACAGAGGCAACAGTAATGGCACGAATACTTCGATGTGGGGTATGAGCTATACTTAAGGTGCCTTTTTTATGAAAACGTCGTCAAGTGAAGCATTTACGGACGGTATTAATTAATTGCTAGTTAAACGATCGAAACAGGATATAAAGTGAAATATAGGGGCAATTATCTTTGAATTTTTTCAGGGCTTAAACCTTCCCACTCCAGTAAAAAAAACAACTTCAAAAATCGTTATAAATCCTTATGTATGAGCTGATTGAAGGTCTTCCGTGTCTAATATGGCACGCGACAGTCACAAAAACCCCATAAATCGAATTTATCGACCGTAAACTATAGTTAGCGGTCGATAAACTGGGTTTATCACTCGCTTACTATAGCTTACTGATGCTAATGATAATTTCAGTTGTTTAAAATTTATCATTAGCAGTCGATAATGGGATTTTCAAATGCTAATTAGGGTTTCTCGGAGATTAACTGAATTTATCGATTATAAATATAGTTTATCGGCGATAAACTGTGTTTTTCAACCGCAAACTATACTTATACCCCCTTCACATATACGATATTCTCTTCTCTCTGGGTTTATCACTCGCTTACTATAGCTTACTGATGCTAATGATAATTTCAGTTGTTTAAAATTTATCATTAGCAGTCGATAATGGGATTTTCAAATGCTAATTAGGGTTTCTCGGAGATTAACTGAATTTATCGATTATAAATATAGTTTATCGACGATAAACTGTGTTTTTCAACCGCAAACTATACTTAACTATAAGATTTCATCGTTAAGACATTTATTCCTCACGTTTGATTTCGTGTCTATGCATTTTTTAGTCCTTGTGTTCCACACTCAGATATCCGCTTTAGATAAACACGGACGTTTTAGGTTCCATAGTACCATATAGAATCGTGCATGAAGTCATCGCCTGTGAAGGGAAAATGCAATACAGAAGATAATACAGCGGTTTCTACGTGAGATGGTTAATAAAATATCATTTTTAGTAGAAATGCTTCCAAATGAATAACGTTTTTATTTCACATACGAAACGTGAGAAGAAATTGTTTACACTGTTGTAAAATGCATTTCATTTTCTTAAAATAAATCAAGGACAAACTAGAATGTTCAGGTTCCTTGTAAAACCTTTAATTTAGTCCCGCAAAGGCCATGGGACCATAGAGTTTTGCACCTAAAAAAATATCCATATATTAGTTACTTATGATGGGAAAATTAAACTTGAAATATTGATATTAGGTTTGAGACATTAAGAAAAATATTAATTTGTATAAATTATCATTATTTTCAATGGGACGGTTTTTTACAGTGCACTCTTTACCTTTTATATAAATCGATTCTTGATGTGATGTTTCAATGATTAACCATCTACGTCGAAGTTTTATTCTGAGAATTTTAACTTTATAAACAGAACCATAATGCAATGTGTTCAATTTGAAGATTTTTGGCAGAACTATTTTATTTCATTTTTTCTTGTATGAATAATGATTTAATGTGTAATATCAAAATTAAACAATTAGATAGTTTACTATTAGTTAAGCTAATTATAAGAAGCCGATCGAAAGTCTGAGTTTGAAATGATGAGCAAAATTTTCAAAGTGACAAATGAACAGTACAGACTTTTGCGTTCAAATCAGGAACTGATTTATCTTCGGGGCACCCAAGTTCGCTCCCGTAAGGACTTAACTCCCGCTGCTGATTCTAGACCGATTGTGCTTTGTGCTTTGCCATAAAGCAAACAGGTACCCTTGCAGCATATGATTGTAAAAAGTTAATAATTGGAGAGAATTTTTCAGTAAAGAACGAGAACAACACGATGAAACCCACCATAAAAACAAAAACAAAAAAACAAACGAGTACCAAACATAAACATTTACGAGTATCAGCCATGCTATTCGAAGCAAAATCACGAACCTTCATCCTGATTTGACCACATTCATCACATAACATCTTCTTTAGATAAACACAGACAAAAAAGGTTAAAGGAACATTTAAAATGCCGTTGCATTCTAACCTTTTCGTGATGCTGGTAAATTTATCATCTCAATCTTGACACCTTTTGAGATATTCTATATCATAAACGGAAAAATGTCGGGGAATTGAAATGAAATGTGTTCATATAAGAGATTTGACGTGAAAAGGTCTATTAAAAGGTTGAGATTAATGATATTTAGTTATATCAGAAGTTTCAAATCAATTTTACTGCTTTTTTAGGTATTAATCGAAAGTTTTACTTATAATGTTAAAGGGTCAAAAGGGCAAATTGATAGACCAAATTTTGCGTTTAAAGAAGGATTGGTTTTCGTTTTGAAGCACGTGAGTTGTATTTCGTCATGACTTTCGTGCAATATACATGATTAGGTGAATGTGTAAAAAAAACCTTTATTTTGCTTCGGTTAATGGTCGTTTAAAATCGTTTAGGTCAATGCTTTATCTGGCTTTTATGTCTATTAGGGTTTGGGTTTTCTGATAATGCCTATCAAAGTTGTCGGTCAACGTTTATTAAAAAATGTATTAAGAGTATATAAGAAGTGCTATGCTTATGTTTACCTTGTCATACAGGTCTTTTAAAAGACATATTTGAATATGGTGCACGTTAATCAATCAGAAACAAAGACTAAGATAGCAGAAACTGAATCGGGGAAGTAATTTAATATCATTCAAATGCGCCATAAATTATGGTTTGTCCCACCGTTAATTTTGAAATACCTGTACCAAGTCAAGAACGTTGTGGTCTGTAATCTATTCGGTATTTTTTTCCTTTTTTTTGTCTTTTCTCGTGGACCTTTGATATTGGTCCCCCAAGTTTGGTCACTTTGTTATTACTTATATTTATTGCATAATTTGTTGACAGCTAGTGTTGTACTAGCTTACAGATAGGCATTCAAGTCTCTTTTTTTCTTGTATACTAAGACTTCTTCAATAAAGCCAGGTTTGACCAAGCGTTTATTTTGAAATGCCTTTACCATTGTGGTCTGTAATTTATCCGGTATCTTTTCCTCTTCTTGTCTTTTCTCGTGGATTGATCCTCCAAGTTTGGTCATTTTGTTATTACTATATTTTATGCATAATAGAAAAAAAAACAGCAATTTGTTGACAGCTAGTGCTGTACTAGCTAACAGATAGGCACGCAAGTCTCTTGGATTGTTTTTTTTTTCTTTGAATAGTTAAACCCCTGTCATTTCTTATTCTATAATTAAATGAAGACAAATCAAGTTGAAAACAATTTCTGACCATTCATAAGAAATTGATCAACTGTCAGTCTGTTTTTTTTTTCAGTATTGCTTTTATTACTCATTCCATTTGATATGGCTATAAATCTGACACCTGATATATATATATAGATTATTACACAGGGTTTTCCATATCAAGTCCCATATCATTCCGAGACTCCCATATTAGGTCGAGGCGCCGTAAGCCGAGACCTAATATGGGTCGGGGAATGATATAGGACCTGATATGGAAAACCCTGTGTCATAATTTTTCTATCATACATTTTCAGCAAACAAATAAAGATACAAATATACTATTTAGGTACTGTGACGTCAAATTTTAAAGTGAGGCTCTAGACCTTGATATGGCATATTAGCCACCTTTTATGCACGCGAGGTCTTGATATGGCCATATTTGCCCACTTTTGTGCACGCAAAGGTTTGATATGGCAGAAAAAGTCCTTCGGCAAGATATGGCTTGTAAGTTTCCGTCTGCTTCACACGGACAAATTTAAAGATATCAAAGCTAAATGTATGATAAATAAGGATATGTTTTCATTTGTAAGTTAATAATTTCATTATGAATACCGTCCAGATATTCCAGCCATAAACTTTTCTTTTCTGTAGATAGGCTATTGTCCTAATGTTAAAGTTAATTCTATATGATGAGTTTCCGCATTGCTATTACCCTTTAATTTCATCTAGTATTCAAGGAATGACTGTAATAATATATTTTTCATTGGATTATGAAAAAAATGCACATTGTGTAATCTGCTACGCGGATTATACTTAATGTGCATTTTTTTCGTATCCCCAATGAAAAAAAATTATGACAGTCAATCCTTATAAATAGATTTTCAAAACAATAGAAAGACATTATAATCTTTATCATAAAAGAACTAAAATGGTGGCATTTCCTGTAAAAAGTGGGCGTTTCCTCATGATTTTTTTTCATTGGGCTATGGAAAAAAATCGTCCAATCAAATTTCAGCATTTAAACAAAGGACAAGATATGATAAGGGCCCAATTTTGCCCCCAATTTTAAAATTATTAAAATGAGCTAAAAGTATGTGATATATACTTTAAATTAGTTGAACTTTACTATATCAGCAATATTTTGTTCAAAGTGATCCATTTTGGTGTTGAAATAATTACTCAAAGTGGCTTAAAATCGTGATTAGGTGAAAAACTCTAAAAAAACCTGCAATTTTGAAGTGGTTCTCAATTTTGATTTTGAAGTGGTTCAGCAAATTTAACTATGAGCCACACAGAGTACCACTACAATAATTTATGTAGATAATCATCTTTAATATAGAAACAGACCATACAAATTTTTTTGTGGTACTCCGTGTGGCTCATGGTTAAATTTGCCAGAAACTACTCAAAATTTACATGATTTTAACACTTTTTCACAAAAATGCCATTTTCACATAATTTGATGACGTCACTATGACGTAGTAAACAAGATTTAGTTGAGATTAATGTTATTCTACTATACCTTGTTCATCTTAGAACTGATCAAGAATAATTTGACTTCAGTTCAATTATCTAAAATAAAATGGTTAATTAGGGGGCCAAATTTAGCACTTATCATATCTTGTCCTTTATTTATAATTCAATGGAGATAATTCGAGACTGTGAAAACAATATTTCTGGCTAATCATAAGAAATTGAGAACTCTCAATCATTCTACTGCGAATTGCTGTTATTACTAATTCTATTAAACGATGCAAAAATCACGCGTCAGATATGATCAAGCAAAGAAAATGCCTACCGTATAAATTTTTTTTTCGAGGGGATAAAATCCGTGATGTAGAGCACACAACTAATTGGTGGGGACAATATTTCGCGGATTTTGCTTTTTTAATATACATTCTTCAACTAAATATTTTTGAATTCGTGGGGATTTAATTGCGTAGATTTTTTTTTTACCCACAAAATAAACGAAAATTAATCTCCCACGAACAAATCTGCTTTTACAGTATATCTCTTCTATTTTGTTCATTGTTTAAACATTGATTGATCTCGTTTGATTGTCGTGTCAAGGCATTTAAGTCTAAGTGTTAAACTCATCATTTAGTGCAATATATCCGCTTTAGATAAACACAAACGTTCAGAATTTTTAGTCCATGATAAAACTGACTTTACGTAAACACCATAAAATGATTTCCAATAAAAACAAATACGAGCATTACTGTATCAGTCCTTTTATTCGAAGTGAAACCACGAACCTTCATCATAATTTGACCACATTCAACATAAATCATCCTCTTTAAATAAACACAGAAGAAAAAAGTTGAAAGAGCTTTTTAAATGCCGTTGCAATCAAACCTATTGCATTGTGTTATGCGATTGGTCGCTCAGTATACAAATTTTGTCTCCCTTTTTTATTCTTTTTGTCCTTATTTATTTATGATTTGTCTTAGAACTCCTGTGAAAATTTAATGACAATGTCAACTTTTTAACAAATAAAAACAGTAACATAAAACATGCTTTATTAAACTCTTTAAAGCTGAACATTTAAGGAATTATCTTCTATTGAAGACCATTAAATTTGTAATTCAGTTAATATTTTGTTAGAATTTGCTCCGTGAGCAAACCTCGACGACGACAGCATCATAACATATATTTAGTAGTATGATACGAATAATATGTTGAACCTTATCTTTGAAGCTTGGATCAATCCTAAGCAAATACCTTATAGAAACAGAGGGAGAAGTAATGGCACCTTCTTATGAAAATGTCGTCAAGTACAGCCTTTATGGACGGTATTAATCAATTGATATTCAGAAAATCGAAAAAGGATATAAAGTAAAATACAGGGGTAAGGATCTTAGAAAATGTTTTAGTGCTCAAACCTTCCCCCTCCAGTAAAAAACCTTCAAAAATCTATTACGCACAGATTTTCGGCAAAATTTTCTTGATTGCCTAAATTTGACCACAGTGGTATGTGACCCCCTTTTTTCAAAAAAGAATTCAATCCATTCTTGAAATATTTCTCAAGTACCATTTTGGCTACATAAATCCTTATGTGTGAGCAGATTGCAGGTCTTCCGTGTTTTAATATCTATAAAATTTCATTTTGTTCATTGTAAGGACATTTATTACAAACGGTTGATTTCGTGTCCATGCAATTTTTAGTCTCAGAATTTAGTGCAGGATATCCGCTTAAGATAAACACAGACGTTTTACAGAGGGGTCCAGTCCTAACCTGTATGGCAAGTGGACCAGAGAACCTGTCCAAATCTCAGCTCTTGGTTCACTCTGGGCAGCATTTTAGTTAGCGTTAGTGGACCGTGGACAGGTATGAAGTTTGCTTTAATAACTGACTTTGTCCTTGGTCTGCTTTCTATTTCTATCCCAGGACAGCTTTAAGCTGATCTGACTTTAGGTCAGGACAGTTCTTAGTTGACCAGACCTCTTGTCATGACAGCCATTAGCTGAACAGACTTCTAGTCAGGAGAGCCTTTAGCTGACCAGACTTTTAGTCAGGTCAGCTCCTGTCCTGTCAAAATAGTGAACCTGACAAGACAAAGCAGACCATGGTCCACTCCAACAGACCAAGGTTCACTTTTCGGACAGCTCAAGCTGACCTGACCTGACCAAAATAGCTGTGCAAAAGTCTGCTTTTTGTCCACTTTTGTACAGGTTAGGACTGGACCCATCTGTAGGTTCCAAAGTACCAAATAGGTTCGTATGTGATGTCATCACCTGTGAAGGGAAAAAGCAATACAGAAGATTATACAGCGCTTTCTACGTGAGGTTATAAATGAAATATCGTTTTTGGTAGAAATGCTACCAAATGAATAACGTATTTAATTTACGAATCGTGAGAAGATATTGTTTACACTGTGGTAAAAATGCATTTTATTTTGTTGAAATAAATCTAGGAAACAATAAGTATTTTCAGGTACCTTCTAAAATCTAAAATTTAGTCCCGCAAAGGACATGGGACCATAGAGTTTTGCACCTGGAAAAAATATCCATGTACATTCTAGTTAATTATGATGGGAAAATAAGACTTGAAATATTAATTTTAGGTTTGAGAGATAATGAAATATATTAATTTGTATAAATTAACATTACTGTAAACGTACTTATTTTCGCGGGTACTTATTTTCACGATTTTAGGATTTCACCAAAGTTCGCGGGTACTTAATCTTTGCGTATTCTGTTTATTATTCTATTCATTTTGTACAATTTATTTCATTTCGCGGCTATTTAATTTCGCGGAAAAAGCTTGACCGCGAAATTCGTGAAAAAAAATACCATGCGAAAATAAGTACATTTACAGTTTTTTCAATGGGACGTTTTTTTGGTACAGTGCATTCATGACCTTTAATAAATCGATTCTTGATGTGATGTTTCAATGATTAACCATCTACGTCGAAGTATTGTTCTGAGATTTTTAACTTTATAAACAGAACTTTAATGAGATGTGTTCAATTTGAAGATTTTTTGGAACGAACTTGTTTATTTCATTTTTTTTTGTATGAATAATGATATGATGTGTGATATTAAAGTTAAACAATTAGATAGTTTACTATTAGGTAAGCTAATTATAAGAAACCAATCGAAAGTCTGAGTTTAAAATGATGTGAAAAAACTTCAAAGTTACACATGAGCAGTACAGACTTTTGGGTTCAAAGCAGCAACTGATTTATCTTCGGGGCACCTAAGTTGGCTGCCGTAACGACGTAACTCGCGCTGCTGATTCTTGACCAATTGTGCTTTGTGCTTTGCCATAAAGCAAACAGATGCCCTTGCAGCATATGATTGTAAAAAGTTAGTAATTCGAGAGAAATTTTCAGAAAAGAAAGAGAACAACACGATGAAACAGACACCATAAAAACAAAAACAAAAAAAAAACAAACGAGGACCAAACAAAAACGTTTACGAGCAATACTGTATCAGCCATTTAATTCGAAGTGAAAATGCAAACCTTCATCATAAATGACCACATTCAACACAAAACATCCTCTTTAGCTAAACACAGACGAAAAATATTATAGGAGCTTTTATAATGCCGTTGCATTTTAACCTTTTCGTGATGGTGGTGAATTTATCATTTCAATCTAGACATCTTTTGAGATATTCTATATCATAAACGGAAATATGTCGGAAATTCTTAAAATAAAATGTTTTCTTATTTGCGTTTTGACGTGAAATAGTTTATTGAAAAGATCAGATTGATGGTATTAAGTTATCGTAGTACTTTAAAATTAATTTGTCTGCTTTTAAGTAATCTATCGAAAGACTGACTTAGATTGTGAAAATGTAGGTATTAGACGAGAGGTATCCAATTTTGCAATCACCTGGGTTATTCTCCTTATGAGCTGAAATAATGAAAAAAATATAAAAGGAAAGCATGTGCCTGTAATAATGATTTATTCCATTTTTGTTCAAAAAAAAACATCAACTATGGATGGACACAAACGACATTCTAAAGTTGTTCAAAGTTAATCTTTTACGTAATTAATAATAATTATCATTTTAATTCAAATTTTCTGTTGATTTATTGAACATTGGTAACGAAAACTTTATTATAAATTCTGCTTCAGAGGCAATTTATCAAAAGTCAAATTTGAATTGTTTATAATCAAAAAAATCATACACATACAATGTTGTACAATGTTATTTTGGTAATTTGGGGTTAAACAAAAAAACCAAAAAAGTTTTAACCGAGTAGTTGAACATCTAACGAGTACACTGAGTCAGTGAATTGTTGAAAGAGGAAAAAGAATAAAGATGTTCAAGTTTCACATATCATACCTTTTGATATTTTTTGTTCGTTTTAGTGTGGAAAAAAACACCCATATCTATCTCTCTCTTTCTCTCTCTCTCTCTCTCTCTCTCTCTCTCTCTCTCTCTCTCTCTCTCTCTCTCTCTTTTTCTCTTAACGATCATGCTGCCTTTCTAGATTTCTAATCAACGGATTGCCAGTCACTTTTTTCCAACCATGAAGAGTCAGGAATCACTATAACAAAAAGTAGACAAAAGATTATGGTATATTTGTTATTTCTTTTGTATGTCTTAACCTTGTTTCCTGGTAAATCCGTAGACCAGAACCTATATTCAAATTTATCCGGTGACAAGAAAACACTCTTGAACTAAACCTTTGTATATATTCAGATTTAAATTATTCCACTGTTTGATAACTTAGGAAAAAAATTGACAATCAAATTGCTGTAATCCATTTACATTGCATTATCAATTTTGTCTAGCTTCATATACTTCCGACTGCATAATAAAAGATTGTAACATTAGCAAACTGCGAAAAAGAGTATGTCAGGTGTATTATTGATTTGAAAAAAAAATGTTTATTTGGATTTACCGATCCTGTGCGATGATTATCAGTTTAAAGATGGTTTAAAAATATGTCTGACCAAGATTATAGTCTGAATTGATGAGAGGTTACTCCTTGAAATATAGATATATGGCATATCCAAATTAACCGATTATACCCGCGTTTTGGTAGTTGTAATTTTATAACAAGTACAGTAACACGTGCAATGGAACACTTCGCTCTTTACAAGTGTCGTATTTTGGGTTTCTATTTTCAAGTATAGCCCAATATTTCAGACAATATTTTCTGTGCTTTTTTAGTTATCAGATGTGGTTTTTATCTGTCTGAAGCGCTTGGTTACTTTGTAAATAAGTAGGGAGGTAGCTAACCTTTTTGTAACCGATTTTCATTAAATAAAATCCAAATAAAAAGACAGATGAATACAGATTTTTTATTGATGTTGGCCAAAATCCTAACTTTATTGGTTTTAAAGACATTCTGAGTAGAACACGACAAATGTTTTCACCGTACATTTTGCATTGATTTAAACAGTACGTTGATGCGCAAAATGTGCTCTTGAGTTCAACTTGCAATATCTTAAAATAGCGAGGTTACGATTTTGCTTAAATTTTAACGAATAAGCTCAATTAATTTTCTTGTTATAGTTTTTTTTTTATTTCATGAAAATCGGTTGAAGTACAGCTCGGCAGTATTATTTAGGACTGGTATTGGGTTGCATTAAACGCATAGGGAATAATCTTCATGTACATGATTTTTTTGAAGAGTATATATTTGGTGGGTTTTTTTTATGTTATCTACTTTTTGGAAGATAAACATATTTCTATAACACTTCATGATAAAGTTTTGTAAAATAGTCTTTTGATTGATTTACAACATCTTTCAAAAACAATGTTTCGTCAACGAAGGATAAAGACACGGAAAGTGCTTTCAGATGCACTTTATAAAATTTAATGAAGAAAGTTTAGCTACGATCTCCCGAGTTATCATGGGTAATTAAGTACTATAACCTTAATGGACAAAAGGTCAGCACAGGTGCTTTACCAAAAATATTGAAAAAGCCAAACTCTATATCAATATGAAGAGCCTAGAACAATTAAACCCAAATTACTGAACTGGGGAACATATTATAAATAAGAGGATACCCTTATGTCTGGGGTATGAAGAACCTTAGGGTTTAGACTTTTTTAAATCTAAACGGATAATGTCAATCTTTAATGTGGTCTCCAACAAAAATGCTTTAATGTCGGGGCTGACTAACCTCGGGGAATTGAAACTCCACCAGCAGCGCTAATCGTCACGGGAAAGGTTTAGAAGATAAATTCTATCCGTTTCTCTTTCTGACATCAAGACAAAAACCTTGAGTAATGTTTTCGTGTTTTTTGGCTGGCCTCGACCATTAAAATTTATTACATCATGAAAAGGAAATCTAACATCGGACTCTATGCTGCAAGTTTCAAAACCACGATTTAAGAATCCTCAAAGTGACCCTTTTTTATCGAACCACAAAAAGTGATACCCACGAAAATTAATGAATCCGCAGTATTCAATGATTAACACGAGCACCACCTTTTTATTCTATGAAATAAACGTGTAATATCTAGCCTGTCGAAGAAAGTTTTATTTTCATTTTCTTTATCATCATAATACCATTCTGTTATAAATACAAAATTAATGCTTTTCTTCCCTGATTTTGCATTCACATTATACAATAGGAAAAACACTGAAAATGTTTTAGTTCTAGCTCTGGTAGAATTGCTTTCCATCAACATAATAGGTGCTGCAAAAGAAGAACTAGGAATCACGTAGATGAACGTCGTAAAAAATTTTCTTGAGAGGTATTCTCAAGTTTCATTAAAATAAGACGCAGTCCAACATATGTAGAAATTTCCAAAAGTTAATGGTTTGTATTTTTTTTTTCGAAACGGATGTGCCGAGTGCGCGCAAGTGTTTAGAAAGTATCAAATATGGAAATTAATTACATCTTCCATATAACATTAAGAATATTTAATTAAAGAAAAAAACATGCGAAATAAATGACTAATTAAAAGAACTTTTATCCATTTCACCAAAACAAACCGGTTTTATCTCCATGGCTAAAGGTTTGCAATAAATGAGATTTTCTTTGCACGAATTTTATTAGATAATAAAGGTAATAATAAAACTACCGAACTTGAATGATCAATCTCATAGTCCAGAGAAAATGACACAAACGAATCATTCATACCGGAGAATTGGTGGATCGCAATGTTCCTGACTTGGTACAGGCATTTCAAACGAAATGGTAAGTTGAACCAGGTTTTATGGCGCCAAACCTCCCTCGTTCATTGCGATCTTAGGATCCGGTAATGACAATAAAACACAATATAAAGTAATTGATATAATATAAAATGGATATGGTGAGCTGCAAAATTAGAAGGGGCGTCCGTGTGCCAACAGTGATGAAAATCATCTTTTTAAAGCCGTTGACACCGTTGACTTTGCAGCTAACCATATCCATTCTATATTATATTTATTTTTTTATCTGGAGGAGTAAATAAGTATTCTAAGTAAAAAGATGCTTTTTAAATGTTATTTTTTTGCGTGTAATTTTATCTTTTGGCATTATGATGTTATTACAGAAAGACACAAAGAGGCATCAAAGTGGCATTCGAGTGTCAAACGTCAAAGCCGCAATGGAAAACATAAAAAAACTACGACAAACCAATGTCTGCACTCATCTGAGAGATAGAAATCCCATCTTTTTAACGAGTGCATGGTGTCTACCGTTAAAGTGAAGTCAACAACAGAGGAGCAACATAACCATTTGTTAGCAATTTTTGTGTCAAACGTGACGCTCAAGGAAATCGAAAGTAACTCCCGCAAGCTCTGGAATAACGAATCAATTGCTATTTAGAATGTTGCTATAGAAGACGGAAACGTTGACGAGCGAAAAAGTGAAATCATCACGTTTGACAAAGAGCTTTGTAGGAAGTTTCCTTGAGAGTCTATTTCGAGATGAAAATCTAAATATGAAACAGAATTTCTAGATTCAGTTGTGAGATGGAGAAATCACCAACTGTTCAGTGATTTGGAATCGAAATAAAAATTCGAAAGGGCAAGGTCAAATCTTGTTAGTTCAAACGAGAGCATCACGAAGAAACTGTCAGAATAAAAAAATAAGCAACTGAATCAACAACGCAAAATAAAGTCGTATCGATGGCATATATTTGTACAAATGTGCTCCTGAAGTTCCTGCTTGTTTTATTACATACGTTGCGCCGCTTCAAATGGTCGATTTAACACCCACCAAACATGCACAAATGAGCTATAAAAGAAAAAAAATCACTTATTTAAGTTGAATGATCCATTTAATTTGTTAAAAGAAAATCCCAGGATTAGTTCTTATATGTCAGTAAAACATCCCCAATTTTAGAAAAAAGTTAAAATGCAACGGATTCTCAATTAGATATTTTTCATGTTTCATTAGTAAATGGTATAAACAAAGTCATATATTCTTTGTTTTGGGAGCAATCTGTAAGAAATTGAAAGGTTTTTTTAAAGTTAAACAATATTTGCCAATAATTGAAGCAGGCGTCGTATTCATGTTTACAATATGGGAACAACATTGATAAATTACTATAAAATTGTGTTTAATAAACGTAATAGTGTATAGTCATCGATCCAGAATGCAACGAATGCATTAGGCATTGCTTATTATTATAAATTACTCTTATCAAGGCCTAAACAGTTAAAATGAATCATACATGATTCTTCTTTAAAAAATTTTGAACTAAGAATAATTGATAACGAAATAAAAACCTAATTGTGACTATAATCAATTCTTCGAAAATTAAGGGAAATTTAATAAACTAACTCATTGTTCCCGTTATTTTTAATGTATACTGCTTTAAAATTTGTATTTTTCTTTTCGGTTTCTGATAAACGCTATTTGATTGCCCTTTTGTATATCTTAGCTAATTAATCGTTCTCATTTTTGTTAACATTTTTTTCCAGTACACAGTACGTGGAAATGGCTCTTTTACTATTTAATCCAAATGCAATATACTTACTTATTAACGTCATATTAATATTAGACAGTTATCCTTAAATATCATTTTGTTCTTAAAAAGGTGTTTTGCTAGAAGTTGACTTATCTTCTTTCCTTTCGTTAATAAGTTTGTAAGAGTGAGTTTGCTAGATATGGCTAATCAGTTAACTGCTCTGTAAGACATTTAGTCTTCATCTCATTTGTACAGCTGCGTACTGGTCATATTGAGGGCAGAAAATCAGATCCGAAGACAACACTGCGTTTCGAAAGTTTTGTTAGCATATACATATACTATAAGATGGATTCAATAAAAGTTAACTGCATAGTATTCTTTAAGAATAAGTTGACATTTTTTATTGTAGGTAATACCAAAATGACCGAACTTGGAGGATCAATCTCAAAACCTAAGAGAAAAGACAAAACATGAAAGACACACCAGAATATTTAAAGATCACAATGGTCCTGACTTGGTACAGGCATTTAAAATGAAATAATGACGCGCAAAACATCTCCTTCCATTCAATCTTAGGGACCTAACCTTTACTTACAACAGAAAGATACCAATCCAGATCATCAGATTTCCGCGTTTTTTTTTAAATGGAGTATTTTGCCGATCAGTTGTACTATATCATCTGTTCTGCTTAGATTTATTAATTTCATAATTTGGTTTCGATTTTAGAATGTCTCTGTATATGATTAGAAAATGAAATGAAAATTACAACAGAGTTCCGATTTTGTTTTTGCTACTTAGTATTTTAAAAATGTCTTATTAATTTCTCTGCTTGGTATGGATCTGAATAAACGAGGAAGGGTTAAGGTCTTGTAATTTGGTTCACGTTAGGAAGGCGCTAAAGTGGTTGTTCCTACTTTAAGTTTTTGTCAATAATCAAGGAACTGAACACTATAGAGGGATGATATTGGGTAGTGGATAAAGGTAATAACAAAACTACCGAACTTGAATGATCAATCTCATAGTCCAGAGAAAAAAAGCGAATCAGTCATACCGGCGAATGGGTGGATCGCAATGGTCCTGACTTGGTACAGGCATTTTAAACGAAATGGTTGGTTAAACCAGGTTTTATGGCGCCGAACTTCCCTCTTCCATTGCGATCTTAGGATCCCGTAATGACCATAGAACACAACATAGTTTTGGGACACAATAGGGATATTGAGGTGATCATCTCAGTACAACAGACCAGTCAAACACTAATTAAAACAATTAACTACCATATCTTTTAACTCAATTTTGAACTTTTCTACTAGTGGCTGATAACGTAGAAAGAATTTTTGATGGTAATAAGCATCGGTAACATAATAAAGTCACCTTGATTCCAGCTTAGGGATAAAATCTAATAAAAGCCATCAACCAAACTATGGCCACGCGACGGATGTGCTATAGCAAGCAGAAACTGCTTTCTCTTCCGGAGCACCTGAGTTCACTCTCGTTTAGACTTGAGTTCACGTTGTTGATTGATATCAGCAGAGGCACCAAAGGGGCATTCGAATGTCAAAAGTCCGAAAAGGCAACGACAAAACCGGTAAACATGAACAAGAACAGCACAAAGAAACACAAAACATAAAAACAACCGAACTGAAATCAACAACGCGAACTCAAGTCGTAACAAGAGTGAACTCGGGTGCTCCGGAAGAGTAAGCGGTTCCTGCCTGCTATAGCACACCCGCCGCGCTGCCAATTTCCAATTCAGTGTGTCAAATCCGGTAAAGGAAGACAAAACAAAACTCTATGACAAACCGACATCTGCACTCATCTGAGAGATAGAAATCCCATATTTATCTATGAGAACATGGTGTCTACCGTAAAATTTCTTGAGTGAAGACAGCAACCGAGGAGCAACATAACCCTGTGTTAGCAATTTCTGTGTCAAACGTGACGCTCTGCCAAGGAAATCGATGTAACTCCCACAAGCTCTGGAGTAACGAATCAATTGTGATACGTAAACTCCATAAGCTGGAGCGGATGGAATGTTGCTACACACGAAGGGAAAGTTGACGATTGGGAAGTTGAAGTCATCACGTTTGTCATAGAGCTTTGTTGATAGTTTTCCTTGAGAGTCTATTTCGAGATGTAGATCTAAATATGAAGCAGACTTCCTAGAATCCGTTGTGTCCTTTATCTCAAGTTCCGGGGGATATATGAGATGAAAAAAGTCACCAAATCGAGAATTGTTCAGTGAAAGGACATCATCAATATAACGGAACGTGAGGTTAAAAGAGAGAGCTAGTCTACGATCTTTTTTGTCTAGAAGAGATTGTAAGAAGTCTGCTTCATATGAATGAAGAAACAAATCAGCCTATGGGAAAGTGGCGCAAATGAGTTACTGTATAATCATTTATTTTCGTGGGGATAAAATTTCGTGGTTTAGAACTCAAAACTGAATTAGAGGGGACAAATTTTCGTGGATTTTAAAATTTGAAATACACTCATCAACTAAATATTTTGAATTCATTGGGATTTAATTTCGTGGATTTTTCTTACCCACGAAATAAACGAAATTAAGTCCCCCACGAATATTTCTGCTTCTACAGTATATATATCCTTTCCGAAAGTATAGCCTTGCACGCGGAACCAGCTCCATATTTTATTCAAAAACTTGTTTTACTAAAACATATTTTTTGTGAAAGTTCCGAGCTGGTTCCGCGTGCAAGACATACTGAAAGTTTAAAAAGACTATAATTTTTTTAACTTGTTGTCAGTAGTTAAAAATTGTGCGAAATCTCTCCGTTTTCCTCGTTTTTCTCGAGATTAGCGTTCATTTCAAATTCAAAATTGTTCTTACAAGTGATGTTTATGTATGATGAACCTTTTATAGAATTGTTAACACTGGCTTCAACTATATAAGCACAAAATTTCACTTTATTGAAGCCCTACCTTGAAATTTCTTTTAAAACAAGATGAAATTTTCATTCAAAATGGGTCAATTTTGAACACAATTTTTCAAGCCGTGTTAATGCAAAAGGATTTAAAAGTAGTCTTTCACTACAGTACAATCATTTTGCTACAAAATAAGGTAAAAAGTAAGAGGCTATGAAATACTTTTTATTTTTCGCCTACAGATGGGCCAAAATAGGGCCTTATCGCAACCCATCCTTTGGTTTCATTTTTGCTATTATACAAAAAGTACTCTATAACTTATATTTAATATTAAAAATACTAAAGAACCATCATGAACTTTGTATTTACGAAATATTGCATGTCTGATTTATTTGTCATGTTTAATACTATAATTATCATCCTTAGTTTAAAACTCCGTATTTTTCTTAATTTTTATGGTTTGTCTTTGTCTTGCTTTGCCTTTTTTAGACTGATATGATTGATCATCCAGTATGGTAGTTTTGTTATTGCCTTCCATTGTCGTATTCCTGTGTGTATATATTGCTCATTTTACTTCCGCTTTTCACATGGCTCATGTATGTTTAACGTGATAAAAAATAATTACTGTAGGAAAGTAGTTGAACTGTACGATAATTGACTTATCTCAACATAGACTTGTGGTTTAGCCATAAGAATAAAAAGAACATATTAGATGAAACAAATCATCCCTTTTAAAATATCTTATGCACAAAAAACTTTTTCTTACTTTTATGATACAAATTTAATTTGAGTCATTGACTGAAATGAAAATGGTTATTTTATTTATACAACCCTTTTAAAATAAAGCAGGTTAAAACAAAAATTACCGAAGAGGAGAACTCGATCTCGTATATCCAAAAAAATACAAATGACAACAAAGTTCCAGACAATAAATTTTGCTACGCCTGACGCGCGTTTCGTCTATTTAAGACTCATCAGAGGCGCTCTACCAAAAATATTGAAAATGCCAAACACTGTATGAATATGAAGAGCATAGAACAGTATAACCAAAAATACCAAACTGGAGAACCAAATTATTACTAAGATATTCAACCTATGTCTGGGGTAGGAAGAACCTTAGGGTATAGACAATTTTGAAATTTAGACGGATAATTTAAAGCTTTGATGTATTCTCCAACTCAAAAGTGTTGGTGCCGGAGCGAGCTAACCTCGGGGAATTAAAACTCCACCAGCAGTGCTAACCTTCACGTGTGTTCGAAATACAAATGACAACAAAGTTCCAGACAATAATTTTTGCCACGCCTGACGCGCGTTTCGTCTATTTAAGACTCATCAGAGGCAAAATGATAGGTAAAAAAAAGATAATAACTTCACTATTTCAGCCATGTAGAATTCTGGTCATAACACAAAACAAGGTTGTTTATGGTATGTGTTTGTTTTTGGTAAGAGTCATGCATCCACGAGAATGAGTCTTAAATTGATTTTATAGTTATTTTCCAGTAACTACTTCTTACCCAGAGAAACAGCCAAATGAGAATATCAATAATCTGCATAAGAGTTATTTATAACATATAAACATATGCAACACTCATTTCTCAATTACAGTTTTAACAGAGAAACATATCAAACATACCTACTGAAATAAAATAAAGAACTCTTAAAATTTATTTAGATTCAATCTGCTCTGCATGTAATGGGTAGATACATTAAGAAGCACCAAATTTTCAAATTTTGTTTCTCGCAAGATCAAAGGAAAATATTCAACAACGTTTTATTTTACATCGATCATTTGTTTTAAGTAAAGGTTAAACGTAGAGTAACTTACCAATAGAAGACCAGAATTAATATGTTTTCGCCGGCTACACATTTATTGAGTACTTAAAGTAACCCTTTTCCGTTCCAAATGAAAAACAAAAAGAAACAGTGCTTCAAAAAATACACCGTGCAAAAATCTTATTTTAATTTACTAGTTTTTTTTTCAATTTTCTGATAATAAATCCCCAAAAAATATTAAAAGTTTTCAATTCACAAACGAAAAGGTCGACTTAACTTTAAGAATTCGTTTAAAGTCCCATCCTTCCATGGCGCTCATCATTCAGAATCTCAGATATAGACATCTTTTGATTTGCAGAGTGTTTTGGTTTTCGATCATAAGTAAAAAAAACATTCGAAGCTTTAGATAAATCAAGAAATCATTCGGTTAGAAACAATAAAATGCTAAAGAATTTTCAGAGATACCGAAATAGGGATGAATATAATGAACAAAAATAGATGGTATCCGTACATATATCAGTAACAGTTTTTGATACAAAAAAAACTAATTTTGTTTCTTAAAAAGATAAATGTTGAATAAGCGTACGCAATACAGCCCACGTGACAAACGGTAATTTGGACAAACCACCATGGACAACTGCCAGCAGCCTTCAACGAGGTAAGTAGGCGCTGCTTGCCGTTCTGCAATTGGCCCATGGTCTAAATAAAATGCTTATAATTCAAATTCAATTAATTAATTATATTCATATGATTGGGCCAACAAGTGTTTTGTTTTGTTAAGATTTGAAAACGTAAGGAATAGTAATTTTGCGAACACTGGAAGAACATTTCACGTTTTTCACGGGCAAAACCTGCTAGAAACTTCTTGATTTCAAATGTCCACTATATCAAGAAATCAGTGTATTCTTCTTGGGTTAATTCTGGTTGAATCAATTAATACACTGGACACTACTCGATCGGCCTTGAAAATCAACTTCTGAATTTGAACTTGAACTCTACTGCACAATGTACATTTGCAGTGTAATTTAGACTTCTCAAATGAATCATGTCCGTATAAGAGATTTTCCTTACTAGTGTACATGTAAGTACGTCTTTAAGGCCTCATATAAATATATAGCATACTTAATTTTGTTTTCAAATTATCAAAAAATGTTTTAAAAAGTTAAGTGTTTTTGGTAATGCTTTTCATTTTCAATTTTATTTTCTACATACCGCTTAGAAAAGTTAGGAAAAGTTGCTTACCAAAAGTATAAAATGATTAATTGGAATTCGCCGTCTATGCGTTTATTGCGAACATGTAGTAATATTTCACCAGCACCTTTCTAATTGAAAAGCAGATAGCAATAATGCTTCAAATATAGACTCTTATACAAAATATTTGTTGTCATTAAATAGTATTTTTTTATCTTCTGATAATAAATCAACAGATAAAAAATAAAAACCCTTCAATGCACACAGACGGAAAGGTCAAAAAACCTTTTAGAATTCGTTAGAATTCTATCTTTCCATGGTGCTTTTATACAAAATATTTATTTTAATTAAATATATTATTTTATCTTCTGATAATAAATCAATAGATAAAACATAAACACAGACGGAAAGGTCAAATAACCTTTTTAGAATTCGTTAAAATTGTATCTTTAAATAGTGCTTTTGCGTTTATCATCTCTAAATAAAGGTAATAATTGAGACATCTATTGATTGTGAACGGAAAACTATCAGATATAAGAAATCAAAAATATTCATTTAGGTTTTTAATACATAGTATTTGTTTGACAATAAGTTTGTGATAAATTATGTCCATTTAAAGAATATGATTGTTTTTTAATCATTAATATACAAACGTTTGGTAGTCTAGGATTAATTGTTTTAAAGACAAAGAACTTATCAATTTTGTTTCTAAAACTAATTGATAACCTACATAATATCATCTAAAAGATAGACCTTAAATACACATTAACCGGCGCATAAAATTAAAATGTTGCAGCTTGACATAAAATAATCGTTATTAATTCTTCCCCATGAATGTTTTTAAACATAAATGATATTGCATATGATCAACTGTTGTTCATATAACCTTTATTAAACACAACTCAGTAATATTCTACAAAATAAAATTTAAAACTTTTGTAACTTAATTGACAACAGAAAGAAATGATAACAACCCATGTAAGTTGAACACAGCCTTTCATGTTTAGAAAAACACATAATTCTTTTGTTATTTCCAAATAATTAAATATGAGAAACCATTTTTATGTACTGCAAAATAAAAGACACAATCAATTGATTTTTTAAGCATTAAACAAAGTTACAATTTTGCGATATCCTGGTATTATTTTAGAGATTTAAAAATTCAACATACCTGGCCCATTTAACATTGCCAAGGCTACCAATGTTTAAGTTTTCCTATTTGTTTGTCCTCATTTTTACACTGGATTTATTATGCGGTTTACCTCGGGTATTTTATGTTTTTTACATTTCATTCGGAGGTACTATAGTATAATTTATAAAAACAAATGTATTTCTTTTTTTCAAAATTACGAAAGTGATAGGTTCTATGCCTGTAGTCAAGAAAGCAATGCTACACCAATGAAACACAAATTAACAGAGATACAGAATCGTTGATAAAAAGTTATTTTTTTTTAAATCTTCGTTATCAGCAATAAGTGGCAAAAATCAAAATTACAAAATATATGTTAAACGTAATTGTAAGTTAATATTTGATTAGAGTTTGGCTGATTGTTTAGTTTAGATGATCACATCAATTACGGTATTCATTTTGGGGGGGGGCTGGATTGCCGAGTGGTCTAAGGTGCTGGTTTAAATACCAAACCATTGATCACTAGCCGATCACCTCTCAGCTGGTGTTCGAGTCCCGTTTGCATTTAACAAAAAAAGGACTTCCCCAACAACTGTATGTGATTTGGTTTGTCAGTTAACTGCCCATGGTGGGTGGTTTCGTCCGTGTTTCCAGTTTCCTCCACCATTAAACTGACCACCCTGCATGGCCCAGGCGCGTCGATAAAGAGAGTTAAACACCAACACACACACATACACACAATTTTTTATGTTTTCCTTGTTATGTCTTTTCTCTTGAAAGAAGCAGGGGTAACATTGGGGCACCCGAGTGTCAAAGTCCGAAATGGCACATACAAAACCAGTAAACACAAATTATGTTCTCGTTGAAAATTCGGCATGTCGATTATTTTGTCTTCTGTATATTTGTTCTTTTTTCTAAGACTTATTGATGACACAGTAAGTCTTTGTGCAATCGAATACCAGATTTTTTGCATTCTTTTTTAGGAAACCGTATGATTCATCAAGCCTAGTAGTTTTGCCTTTTCTGGGTGTCCTTGATAGAAAATCTAATTTCGATTTTGAAAAACAAATTATTTTAAGCCAATTATTTTTATTAGATTGTTTGTGCAACGAATATTTCATATCATGATAGTGTTATTAAATGTTTTTCTTAAGGTACAGAAAAAAAATAACAAGGAGAGAATGTATTTCTTAACTAAAATTGGAAATTTCGTAAATGTTTCCAATTTGTTCTCAGTCTGCTTAATTGAGTTTATCACGTCAATATTTCACTTGCTTCGGACCTTGACCTAAATTCAAAAGTGATGTTTGTATTTGTATTTTGTAACTTAACATTTTTTGTCGAAGTATCCCAAAATTGCATCCATGTTTGGCTTAATGCATCTCTTAAAGAGATATGCTGTTTTAGCCATGCAAATGCAATCCTGTTATTTTTTACAATGCATTATTAAACGCTTGTATTACCTCTGATCATTTTTAATACTTTTTGTGAGACCATTTTTTTTCATTTGATGTTTCGTCTTTTTAATATGGCTACATTTATGTTTTGAAAGTACTAACCGTTTAATAAACGAATACCAAGGAAAAGCAGAGATATGATGGATTGCTCATTACCTCTGGAAGCTTGTTCAGGAATTACTAAAACAGTTTGTGATGTTCAATATATCACTACGACATTTTATTATTTCCATTCGGTGAATTAGTATTTATATATTTTATGTAATCTTGTTTAAGAACTTAATGATGATAAACATTAAAGAAAAAAGGGATAAATCTTTGTATTCCAAACCCCATGCTTCTATAAGTGTACGGCATACAGATCAATGTTATATTCCTTTTACGTCGGGTATCAAAATTGGTTGATCAAGTCCACCAAAAAAAACCAAGAAAATGTATACCCACATTTATTTTTTCGTTTCTGATTACAAATAAGGGTAATAACAAAATTACCGAACTTGGAGGATCAACCTCAATGCCAAAAAAGAAAAAAAACAAAGAAAACATAACGAAAGAAATTGAAGATCCCAATGGTCTTGAATTGGCACAGGTATTTGAAAAGAAATTGTAAGTTAAATGGCGCGCAAAACCCCCCTTTTCAACTGCAACCTTAGTGTCCAGTAGTAACACAAAACACATCACGGTTGTAAATACATAACAGGGATGTCTAAATGATTATCTCAGTACAACACTCAGTCAAACACTAATCAAACCAACCACTAACCATTACGTTTAACACAATGTTGAATTTCTCCACCCGTGATTAATAATGGAGGTAGACCTTTTTTAGAGATCGAATAAGACAAAAATTCTTGTAACCCTTGTCTAATAGTCGATCAAGAAGACTTCACTGAAACATGACAAAACGAGCTCTTTGATACTGAGAAATATAAATGTATGCATTCTTAGATAGGTGTTCAGTTTATCCGGGTGACATGCAAAGAAAACTTTTTTCGATATGTTGAATTTAGACAGGTTTTTAGTTTGTACTGTTTGGAAAGGCAGGTTTCACTTTCATTCTAGAATCATTCATTAGTGTTTTTTTTTGCTAATTTTAGAACATCAAACACAGGTTGTATACTGGTATCTCGTAATATCGTGGTACGTAGTTGCGTAGAAACGGTGACGTCACAGTTAAATATTGGGTTGAAATGAACGTCAATACCACGGAGAAATGGAGACAACGGAGAAGTGGGAAAGGGGTATATATCATTCTGCTATAGATAATCAAAAACGCTGAATGAGATTGTGATGTGTTAATGTACTCGTTTATCATCTAATTGTAGTTACTAATGGACTTGTGGTGAAATGAATTCTACTTTATCACCTAAATGCTGTCATGATAGAGATAGTCTGATCATCATTCACATGTAATATGTGGCGGGGTTAAACTAGTTTTTTAGGCTCTACCTTCCCCCTATCAATATTCTAAGACAAAGCACAAAAACTTATAACAATAAAAATCAAATCGATCAAAGTCCAATTCCAAAGTTACTTACCTACTGTCATTTTTAAACTAGTCAATACATATTAGTATAAGTCTACTTTATATCAGGTTAATTGTATGTTGTGGTACATAGAGGCAAAAAACGCAAACCTTTGACCATGGAATTTGATAAAACTATCCAAAAGAACATCATCTTGGTCTATAAAAAAAAAATTAAGATATTTTGCCCTTTTAAGATTTTAAGATATGACCATTTTAAATTTAGTTCCATCGTATAGAGAATTATGACAGGACACTTTCCCGTCAATTTCTCTATATAACAAGTCAAAATTATCTGGAAAATTATTACTGATTTAGTAAAAAGTAAAATCTTGTTGAAATTTGTTTTTATACCAAAATGATTACCGGTACTTCTAAGCACAAAAAATTAAAATCATTTTTTTTTATTTGCCACCCACTGCCTGACTCTTAACTAGAAAACTATTTATTAATTCGGTGTTTATATGCGCTATTAAGGCAGCACCATTCTTATTTAAGGATCTTATATGTCATCATGATATCCCATTCCAACTTTATACCATTATAAGACATTGTGCTCCACTTATTGCTGACTTTTTCTTATATTGTTATGAATCCTACATGTAATTCATGGCGAAACTACAAAAAGACCCCAACAACCAACATCTCATTGAAACTTTTAATAAAACATGTACATACAGATATTTAGACGACATTCTTTCAATTAACAATCCCATGTTTTCTAATTTTATTATGGAAATATATCAGTCCGACAACCGGTGGAATTTAAACAATAGAATGTGAGCTCTTCATCGGAAAAGATAGAAAAGTCAATTTGAATGTTAAACCTGGTTGGCAAGTGAACCAAAAGTTTTATTAAGCTCAAACCTTCTTTCAATTTCATGTTATGCTGTTTGAATAAACTATTTTGAATTAAAAAGAGTCTTTAAAAGGAACAGATTGCATTTATAATGCACGTTTTATGTGGATATTTATAAAATGCATACGGTGCAACTGAAATGGATCACACAAGGTTAACGCTTATAAATACACACTTTAAAATCACACTATTTCTTTAAATGTATATCTTTCCATCTGCAAATTTTCAGACATGTACTACAAGAGGTTAAGCCAAAATAAAAATTAAGAAAAATACCTCCCTCTTTTCTAGTCCGTCTTGACAACCTTCTCTTTAGAAGTACACGATTTACCTGTTGAATTTAATAACATCATAGAGCATGTTTACCTTTTATACCGAAATCTGAAAATTAATATTAAAAACATGTAAAATTTGCATTGTGTTGGATTAAATTTCCAATTCAGAAAGCAGTCATCTGGTATATGTTTCATCGCAAGTTATGGTAATTATGTCCCTTGAACAATTTTGATAGCAACAGATTTAAATGAATAAAGGTAATAACAAAACTACCGAACTTGAATGATCAATCTCATAGTCCAGAGAAAATGACAAAAACAAATCAGTCATACCGGAAAATTGATGGATCGCAATGGTCCTGACTTGGTACATGGAACTTTTGCTCTTGCCAGTAAAATAGAATTTTCAAACCAATATTTATCTTTAGTAACATTTCCATGCGTTTTGTGAATGTACTGCAAGTATCACGCCTGGCGTAATTTTTTAAATGTTGATTTGACATTCTTTTTTTCTAACGTACGTCAAGTTTTATTCGAATTATTAAACCACGGGTCTTTGTTGACCGTTCAAACAACAGTTTACATTGCAGAAAAGAGTTCTTAATAACATACATTGTAACATGTGTCTGTCAGATCCTTGTGCAATAAATGCTAAAAGTTGATTATTTACATAATATGGGCGAGTCGATATAATTCAATACAACTAGATATCAGACTGTATCCCAAGGAATTAACCTTGAATAAATCTTACCTCGTCGGTGATAGATGCCCATTTTTAGATCTAGATTAAAGTAGTATCAATGGAATATTACACATAAAAATATATGATAAACAGGATGACTTTTGATTTCCTTATATTTATTTTTTATTTTCTAGAGGGATATGTACCACATGCTCCGTCTTACGTTTGTATATGGTCGGTTCTGCAGTGGTGTGTCTGATTATAATAATAAAACAAGTTTATTACAAAAAAAATAGTAAAACAAGGATATTGTTACCACACATTAGTAAACTCTTTTACTATGTTTTTATCATAAATATCTATACCTTATTGAAACCATACACGTCGATTTCTGATTGTAAAGGGAATATCCCAACCCAATTTCTACAGTAATGTTGTTTATAAAGCAACTAAATTAAAAAACAATTATTTGGGAATGAAAAACGTGCTTAATACTTTATTGGTTAAAGGTTATGAAATGAAAATCTTATTGAAATCTTTGAATTAAGTCTTTTGGTTAAACTATTGATAATTTGGTACTTACTTTAAATTTTTTATTCCCTCTTTATCCTCGTATCATTTTTAGCAGTAAATCAGGCAAGTGTGTTTAGTGGAATGATTTATCAACAAATCATTTATTGTTTTACGAGTTGGGTCGGATTTAAACTCGACATACTTGATTTTTTACATCAGTCGATAGATGCTTCTATTCTAGCTGTCAGTAGTTTCGAGTCTACTCTAAAGGGTATATCTACGTTCCCTTAAGTGCTTGCTGTACTTTTGCCTTTGGTTCTCTCTTGTTGAACTTCTATCGATTTGATTTTTACTGTGTGTAAGTTTGTGCTTTGTTATTGATTATCAATAGGGAAGGTTGGGCCCCAAACCTCGTTTGACCCCGCCACATATTATATGTGCCTGTCCTTAGTCAAAAATCTTTATCAAAGCTGATGTTTGTATTCGTCGAATTTATGGGGTTTTTTGTCAAGAAGAAGGTCTTTCATTGGCAGTTTAGGATTGGGTCTGAATCATGTAAAGTTTATTTTCACATTAAAGGCTGCTGTCTGTTTTCCGTTGTTGATTTTTTTAATTGTTGTTTATATTGTAGGTTGTGTTGCCTACATATATATTTCAAGTGCTTATTCTGAATATTAAAAAGGATAAAATTGATTTTATTTGTCCGAGAAGAAAGACGAACAGAGGAAATTACATTTCGTAAATGTTGTAAAAGTAGTGGTACATGCTTTTGAAAATGTTTAACCAGTTTTGTTACACAAATGATAAAAGGTGTTGCAAGGTGGCTCGTAAAAAAGTAAAAAAGTAAACAAAACAGTTGTTTAGAAGGTAAAACCACATTCAAAAGGTATAATCAAAATAAGAAAATCATAATTAAAGGTAAAAATAAATAAATCAATTAATATTACATGTTTTTATTGTTGTATTAATTTTTACCTTTTATTGTGTTAATCTTTCTTACACAAAATGTAATTTTCTTATTTCGATGAGAGGATTTGGTCAAAGCACAAATATATAATAACTGTGTGTGGCATTGGGTCGGTCACAAAAGTAAAAATTCGCTGAAATATTTTACCAGTATGATTCCTTCTAGCAAAATGCATTTGCAAACCAAGAAATTAAAAATTAAATGAAACGTGTCTAAGAGTATAATAATTGGCGAGTTTGAATTATCAAGAGAATGAAACAGGATGATCATTAACCTAGCAAAAATATGCAGCTTCCATTACTGTATTAAAGTTGAGTTCGCTTTTTGTGTAAAACGTAATATCATTAATGAAACACTGATGTTTTTTTTTAATGTTACATTGGCTTCAAAACAATGGCATGCGATAATGTAACTCATTAAAAAAGAAACTAATGCTGTAATGAAAAACATTTGAAGCGAAAGAGATGTTACAATTTGAATTATTTATCCTTGTTTGACACGTTTTCAGCGTTTTTGCGATACTGCTTATGATGAAAAATGTTTGTATATAATATTGTCATGAATTGATAACGTATTCCTTAAAATAAATTAAAAAGCAATATTTTACCATATAAATGTGCTTCTGACATATCTGATGATAATTATCACCCATATAATGATTTCGTTATCATGTTTGGCTTTTAGCTAAGAAGTACCAATTGGGCACTACAACAAGCATACTAGACACATGCAGCTGGCTGAAAACAGTGTATACGAACACATAACAGAACATAGAGTTTCCAATTTATACTTTTTATTACAAATGAAATATGTTTTATCACGAAGGCGACCTTTTCTCAAGTTAAAAAAGCAAAACACTATATGAATTAAGTATGATTTAAATGAAGAAGACAGAAATAATTGACCCGCGACCTGCCCGGTCAATATAATAGAATAATAGTACTATATGAATATGAAAAGTATTAGACTATAGAGCCAAATATGTCGAACTGGAAATTAAATGGGTAAATAGGTTATTTAAGCTAAACAGATTACATAATACAACATATCAGGAACAAAAACAAAACTGAAATAACAGTAAAATTTGAAGTTCTGGGAGTGATCAGTTTCTTTTTTATGGTAGTGTCAATAGTCTGAATTAATTAAATCAAACATATTCTTAACAAAGCATGTATTGTTACTTTCTATATGTATATGATAACAAAAAGATGCAAATGCCATTATAATATCTGAGCCTCTGTCCTCCATATGAACTGTACACAGCTGTACGTATGCGATAAAAATATTGCCGACAGAGTTGTTTCATTAGTAGCCATACTAAACGGTTTTCTCCCATATGATAACTTATTTTACCAAAATAAAGAAGATTAGACGCACAGTTCAACTTCCAGGAAAACAAATTTAGAAGAAAACAAATAATATTTTATGACCACTGAGAAGTAAAATACAAAGCTGATATATTTTTATAAGGGATATTAATTAGATAGAAATAGCAGTAAAGCCATTTTCACATACAGTGTTTTGGATAAAAATGTACACTCAAATAAGAACAGAAAATAAGTAATGTTTACGCACAATATTATATATATTGCAGACAATGATGATCTGACTTGATTAAGCCTCATTTGATATAGAATGGAAAATCAGTACTCAAAGACCTTCAGAAGATTGACAAAACATGAATATTACAGGCATATATTTCGTATAGTGTTCAAATGATCATGAAAGTAAATTAAATTATAAAATAATAGAAATATAAGACTTTAAGTTTTATGTGTAAATTCTACAATAAAGCCTTCTTAGGTTTCTAGATCATAAATCATTATAACTGTCATTTTTAAGACTTCACCCTTCAACCTTTTGTTTATTATTTAAATGGATAAAAACGGTATGAAGATGAATCCATTCCGGCGTCAGCACTGTTATCACATTTGAAATGGATTTCTTTGGCTTTATTTTTCCTTTTATTAGACAATTCTTATATGATTTTTTATAATCTTAATGACAATTCACTTCAAATGTCATAAAAATGTTACTTAAGTTGAAACGATTTTTTGAAGTTTTTGTCTTATTTAAACACGTTATGCCTTTGGCGCAAGGGAATTATCAATTTTAAACAGAGATCCCGATATATTACATCAGAACCATTGAACTGCACAAGTGCTGGTTCCAATAATTTCTCTATTGTTGACCACGGGTAAAACAGATCCTTATTTTTTCAGAATATGTGGTCGAAAACAAATAAAGAATACCAATACGAATGCATTAAATAGTCCATTAAGTTATTCTTGATATTCATATTTCAACTAAAAACCCGTAACAAGCTGCAAAATCAGTGTTCGAAAATCATAAATGTGAAATTTGTACAAACAGAACAGAACAATATTCAAGTCCCAAGGATACTACATTGTGTACCACATTGTGTACCATTCGAATTACAAGGATAGAAAAGTGGCCTTTAATTTAATTTAAGCAATTATATGTGTAAAAAGAAGCAAAGCAAAATTGCTGTTAAATCTATATGTTACTAGTTGCGATTTTTAAATAAATTCCTAACGAAAACGATTTTTTTCATTTTTTTGAGAATAAAAATATTATAGTCGCGAGTTCAAAGTTTTGAATTTATTTTAAATTAGTCTTGTTGTTGATATCATTGAAGAGGAATCATAAATGATGCACTAAATTTGATCCCTGAAATGGGTTAGGCCGTCACAAGATCAATTTATAATCACCAAACAGCGCATTTGTTACATGCTTGATCGATAATTTTACACTATTACATTTGTTTAACAGGATTTGTTTAACAGGACTTTCAACAAGGCTCTATGACAAACGTGATGACTTCAACTTTCCAATCGTCAACTTCCCCTTCTTGTGTAGCAATATTCCGTCAGCTCCAGCTTATGGAGTTTACGTATCTCAATTGATTCGTTACTCCAGAGCTTGTGGGAGTTACATCGATTTCCTTGGCAGAGCGTCACGTCTGACGCAAAAATTGCTCACACAGGGTTATGTTGCTCCTCGGTTGCTGTCTTCACTCAAGAAATTTTACGGAAGACATCATGCACTTATAGACAAATATGGGATTTCGATCTCTCAGATGAGTGCAGATGTCGGTTTGTCATAGTGTGTTGTTTTGTCTTCCTTTACTGGATTTGACACGCTGAATGGACTATTGGCAACGCGACGGGTGTGCTATAGCAAGCAGGAACTGCTTACTCTTCCGGAGCACCTGAGTTCACTCTTGTTTCGACTGGAGTTCGCGTTGTTGATTGATATTCAGTTGTTTTGTGTTTCCATGTTTTACGTGTTGTCTGTTTTTGTCCCGTTCTTGTTTGTGTTTACTGGTTTAGTCTCTGCCCTTTCGGACTTTTGACATTCGGATACCCCATTGGTACCTCTGCTTCTTTAATAGTAATTTATCAATCCGGTTGCCATATTGTAAAGATAAAGACTATGCTTGTCTCAATTCTTCGCTTAATTATGCGTTAATTCAAATAAATGTATGCTTAAAGATAAAAAACAGTGATGTAAGCTTTCATTAACTAAGGAAACGAGTAAAAGTAGATCAGTTGAGAAGCCCCAAATGATAATTTTATATCATTATGACTAAGAATTCCATTATATTTCTACTCGTTTTTAAATGGGCCGTGTGATAAAGCCGTTATCACATGGCTCATGTGGCTATAACAATTCATCCAGGGTTTTTCTATGAACTTGTTACACATGTTAACTAATTCGTTTAACCAGAATAAATTCATGTATCTAATTACTGCCATAACACATTTTATACACCGTCTGTGGGTGTAGAATAGACCGCTAGGCTAGAAGCACATCGTACGGGTGAGCTTTAACAAACAGGAACTTAGGAAGCACCTGTGTTCGCTTTCAATTTTTATATTTCGACGTTTTACACGCATATGAAGCATCAAAAATCAAACACTCAATTCTTATGATTACATTTTAATGATTTTGTTTTTGTTTCTGATTGCTTGTTTTGTTTAATTGTGTATGTTTGTGTATGTTTTATCTGCGCA
Organism: Arcuatula senhousia; assembly: GCA_963971305.1. NCBI lineage: Eukaryota > Metazoa > Mollusca > Bivalvia > Mytilida > Mytilidae > Arcuatula > Arcuatula senhousia. Next base: position 2,159,532 of record OZ020317.1, on the reverse strand, counting down.
TCAATATCTGAATGCAAATTCAAGTTGTGAGAATTTACTTGGATAAAAAAAACTTAGTTGTGCGTATAGTAAGGTCATGGCCCGGCTACGGCCACGTGAAACAAGTGACATTTCATTGAGGTATGAAAGACGATTCAAGGTGTAAATTAACCAATAGAATAACTGCATTTCAATTACTTGCACGGTATATGTAATTATTGTGACTTGATTCCCCGTTGTTGATTGCTGCCGAGTTGGTTTTTGCTTTTTTTAATTCTGTCAAATTCTGTGTAATGTTCTTATTTGAAAAACCTGGTTTTGGCTTTGCCCTTTCTGGATTTAAGAATTTAAATGCCTGTTTTGTGTGTCTCTGCTTCTTACTTCTGATTTTAACTGACATATGTAGAAGGTCAATAACCTGGAGAGATTTTGAACATGTATTTATAAAACAAGTTTGCCGCTCTTTAATCCATTACTAATATAAACAAGGTATCGGGGTTATTAGAAATGTAGAACAATTACTGCATGAAACAATTCTAATATTTGATTACATGAAGAATGTCATTATGCTGAAGCTGTAATTTCAAATAAATGCTTCAATTAGCGTTCATTCAAAATTCCAATGAAGGAAGGGTTGGGCAAGATAAGATTTCAGTTTCAGTTTTGAAAGGAAGATGATTGGCACTCATTGGTAGGAAAATATCAACAGAATTTCATATATTGTCATTATGCAACAATGTTCAGTTATCCACAAACATGCATTTCATTTCGAATCCAGAAAAAAATGTTAACGAAAAACGAATCAACTAATAAACAGTTTGTAGCTGAACTCTATGATGATCCTTAACTCTTACATGGGGTAAATTGATATCCACGGAAATAAATGGTGTTTTTAGCAATTTATGATTTTAAATGGTATTTCAAAACGATCTGTTGCAAATATTCGGGTAAAACAATCGTGTTGACTTCAACTTTCCAATTGTCAACTTCAAGTGTCGCTACATTTTCTAACTAAGACATTGGTATGTTGGAATTTTAACACGTAGGTCATGTAAATGGTTAACTTCAATATGTTATCGTATATAGAGAGTCTTTATATCTACCTTTATTCGTTCAGTCGCATTTTCTTTGAAAGAGAGAATTTATAATGCCCTTTCTGCACTTATGAATAAGCAATGTCAATTCTGAAACTTGAATGAATTTTATGACTTATAGAATTTTTGGCAGCTCTTCCAATGCATAGGGTCGTCAAACAAAAATATCTTACAGACGTTCTTTGCAATCAAACCTTCTTTATCTTTCTGGACAACAAATCACCCTGTCATCTTAAATGATCTGAAGCACGTCTCTATTGACGCTATTCAACCATGTGTTTATACCGGAGGCGGATAATGACATTATAAAAGTGGAATCAATTCCGGTAAGTGCATTGATTCCGCGATCTTAATTGCTTACATTGGCTTTTCATGATAAAAGGTCGTAATAATTCACCTAAAATAAGATGTTTCCAGTCTGTCCAACTAACTTACATAGTCGGTCTATTTGTTTCTTGAGAAGTTCCTTATTCGTAATGACACAATGCCTGTTCGTTAACGTCACATAGAATCATGTCATGCCAGCTCTTAAGGGGAACTTAAACAATTCCAAGGTCTTTCGTTGATGATCTATGGAATTGTTTCAATTGTATATATTTTATTTCGTATCTAGAGCCAATGCAAAACGGCAAACAGTTGCGATTGGTTACATGCTTGTCTGTTTTCTATTTTGGATTTTATCCTTCCATTTATCTGTGAAGATTTTTTTTTGCACACTTGAAATACTTAATATATGATTGTTGAGAAATAGACATTGTAGTGAACAATATACAATTCGCAAAGTGACCATCGGAATTGTACATTTAAAACGTCCAAAAGTGAAAAATCAAGGTGGTACAAGACTTAAATTTTAAAAGAATAGAAACTTTGTGAAAAGAAGAATTGAAGTCTATATGCATGGATGTTAATATAGATATAAAGCAGAATAGGTCATTATGCATTTTGTGTTGGCCCCAAAACGGTGCAGATTGACTATTAATATGACAACAAAATTCCAAACATTAAATTTGTTACGCCTTACATGTACCAATGAAACCAAAAATACCAAACTGGGGAACCAAATTATAACTAAGATGGTAAACCTATGTCTGGGGTAGGAAGAACCTTAGGGTTTAGACAATTTTGAAATTTAAACGGATAATTTAAAGCTTTGATGTGTTCTCCAGCACAAAAGGGTTGATACCGGAGCGGGCAAACCTCGGGGAATTTAAATTCCTCCAGCAGCGCTAAGCTTCACAGGTGTTTGAAATTGAAATGAAAACAAAATTCAAGACATTAAATTTGCTACGCCTGACGTACGTTTCGTTGATCAACACTCTACTAAAATATTGAAAAAGCAAAAAACTATACGAGTATGACGAGCATGGAACAATGAAACCAAAACATCCGAAATTGGGAACAAAATTATAACTTAGAAGGTCAAAATATGTCTTGGGTAGGAAGGGTATACTATATAGATTATAAGGAAAGACAACAGGTTTTCATATAGATATAACATTTCACTGGATAAATTTGTTTGTTTAACTATGTCAATACTCCTCATTGAATTATGAAATCTTATAGTTTTCTCCATAAAATCTGGGGAAAAAAACTGAAATTTTCCGACACACTTTACAAACATCAGAAACTGGGTGTGCTATAGCAGGTAGGTACCGCTTGCTCTTCCGGAGCACCCGAAGACGCTCTTGTTAAGAATTGGGTTCGAATTGTTGATTTCTGTTCGTTTTTTTTTTATGTTTTGTGTTTCCTCGAGTTGTTTTTGTTTATGTTTACAGGTTTTTGACGTTTTCCTTTCGGGCTTTTGACAGTAGAATGTCCAATTGGTGCCTCTTTCCTTCTTTGCTATATAGAATATTAAACTTTTCAGTTTTCGATCAACGACAAAAAGATACAAAGGCTTTGAATATACACAGACGCGAAAGATCGAAATGCTTTCAAAATTCACTTATATATAACTCTTACACGATGCTTATCAATTTACAACGAATTCCTCTTATCCTTTGAGATGCTGTCGACTATGTCGACATATAAATAAAAATATTTCAAAAACTGTATATGGAATTTGTTCATTTGAAGTATCTTGAATGACAATACTTAATGAGAAGTTCAGATGTCGTTTTATATGAATTTGTCTGCTCATCTAGAAATTGTTTTATTGCAACGAGTATAACACATTCACATATAATTATGGCATTCTATGACAAACGTGATGCATTCAATTTTCCAGTCTCAACTTTGCCTTCTCGTGTACCAACATTCCTTACGCTCCAGTTTGAGTTTACGTTCCACGTTTGATTGTAATTTCAGAGCTTTCGGGACTTGAACTAATTTCCTTAACAAAACGTCACGTCTGACAAATAGACAAATATTATATTACAATCTCTCAGATGGATTTCGCGTTGTTGATTGACATTCAGTAATTTTGTGTTTCCATGTTTAACATGTTGTCTGTTTTTGTCCCTTTTTTCTTGGTGTTTACTGGTTTTGTCTCTGCCCTTTCAGACTTTTGACATTCAGATACCCCATTTGTACTCTGCTTCTTTTTGAAAGGTAGGTTTGTCATGTATTTTGTTTTGTCTTCCTTTACGTTATTTGACAAACTGAATTGACAAGTGTGCTATAACAAGCACGAATTGCTTATTCTTTTGAAGCACCCGTGTTTTCGTTAATCACGACCTACGTTTGTGCTCTTGAATTCTATCTGATGATTTTTATGCCCCCGCGACGACATGTCATAGGCAATAAGTTTTACTCATGTCCGTCCGTACCTACGAACGTCCGTCCATACAAATTTCCGTCAAGATTTTCTTAGAAACCGAACATGAGAATGATTTGAAATTTGGTAGAGTGGTTCACTATGACAAATTGTACGTCCTTAGCTATTGGCAGACCTGTTGGACATCTACTTCCTGTTTGGGAGCTAGGTCGGTGTGAAAAAATGTAAACATGACTAAAAAAATTTCCGTCAAGATTTTCTCGGAAACTGTATATGAAATTTATTTGAAACATGGTAGGATGGTACAGTATGACAAACTGTACGTTCGAAGCGACTATCGGACCTGTCAGACTTCGACTTCTTGTTTGTGGCCAGCGGGGACATCTTTTTCCCATCAACACATTCTTTATTTTTTATGTTTATGTTTTGTGCCGATTAGTGGTTTCGTCGTTGTCTATTCGAACTGTACTCCTGTTACGACTTGAGTTCGCGTGGTTGAATTCTGTTCGGTTGATTGTATGTTTTATGTTTTCTTATGCTGGTCTTGTTCGTGTTTACCTGTTTTGTCCTTGCCTTTCGGAATTTTGACACTCGAATGCCCCATTAAAGCCCCGTTGCTTCTTTGATACTCGAATACCCATTGGTGTTTTTTTGCTTCTTTCAAGCATAGGTAAATAGGTAAAATAGGTAAAAAAGAACTTTTATTTGTAAATATATTTACTGTTAACCAATTTATTTTCGCGATTACAATATTTCGCGTTTCATTGTCACAGGGCAATTTCGCAGCTATTTATTTTCGCGATTTTTGATAAACAACAATAATATTGCTATGTAAAAGAGTTAGTTCGCGACGATATATATTCGTGAATTTCTGCTCCTCGCGATATTTGCGAATATAAATCGCTCGCGAAAATAAGTTGGTTTACAGTAATGAAACAAGTTTACCTGGATAATGGTTTATTTAAGATTATGATGTATAATTATAAAACTTTATATTTTGCTGTTTAAAAAACAAATCTGCTTATCAAACAATGTATTGATATTCATAAATCCATTTTGAAAAAAAAAATCTATCGTTAGAAAAAGGAGGAGCTGTGATAAATAAAGTCCGTATAAAGATACAGAATTGTACCAAGCAACGCTTAACTACAGATTTGAAATCCCTTAATAAAAACATTTTTTTCTTTGTGGAAAGAAATAGACTGTTAACCAAATATCTTCCAAGCATAATTCATAAGACAAATTTTCCAAATGTCCATAACATGTTTTTTTCAAATCTTGCAATGCGTCGCTTTTTCAAGTTTTCCTTGCTTCTTCTGTCTTTAATTTTAAATAATATTTTGAGCATATCAAGAAATCAAAAGATGGTTGGATAGGGACTGTGCTGTGATTGGTTTTCTTTTTAAGCCATTTCATTCCACACTTTAAAGATTCTGTTCATAATATAAGTATGTACCTAGAATTCACCACAATGGCCCTTAATTAAAAAAATATAACATAAAAAATTTCTTTTCATCGCTGATCCTGAGAAATGTAGTTATAATTGGTTTGCTTGGTTAAACGGTTTAAAGTTAGTCATTTATTTCACATGCCTTTTTTCCTAATTAAAATATTTTTCCGTTATATGGCATTCGATATAAATTCAAACCTACATGTAGTTTATTTCCTCTTTTCATACTGTCAAAACAACTTAGAATTAACACATAGGAAAATGATATTATATATCTTGATTTTTATATTTAAGAAACTTGAAAATGCCTTTCAAGAAACACTTTTACGACGTTCACCAGCAACGAAACAGTGCTAATAACCGTTTTGATTGTAGTCATGATTATTGCAGCGCATCTGCTATATTTTGTGTCGGTTGAAAGCATGAAAACAATTCTATTAACTACATGTATAGACCTATAACACTTTTTCATTTTTACTAAAGTATAACGTACATGCGATATCAGGAAAGAAAAGGATTTGTTTTTTTTACAGCATGACATTTGTCTGAAAAATGAAAATGAAGAATACAATTTTCTTCGAGAGGCTATCCATGACATGTCTATTTCATAGAAACTAAATAAAAAGGCGGTGTTCGTGTTGATCAATACATTGTCAAGGTTTACGTCTTGATGTCAGATAAAAAAATGATATTATTTTTATCTTGTTTACATTTTAAATAATTCCTTGCACTGCAATAAGGAGTAACGAACAGGCAATAGCAATGGGTATTTAAATATAATCATTTGAAAAAAATATATATTCAAAAACATAAACGAAAAAAAAGAAAAAAAGTTAAATACATTATCAAAATGAAAAGACGCAAAAAAAGACCTACAACTGTCTCCTCTAGCTCGGGTCGATATTTATGACCAAACTCGATATTCAAGAAGAAAAGACAAAACAAGGAAAAGATATTATAAATAAATTGAGGATCTCCATGGTCCTGACTTAGTACTGGCCTTCAAAAAATGGTAAGTTCAATTATGCTTTATGGCGCTAAGCTTTCCCCTACCTTTATGATATTACGATACGATAAGAACACAAAACACGGTTGTGAGATAAACTTGGAATATATGGGTTATCGTCTCAGAACTATACAAACAAACAATCACGATTCATTTTATCTGACAAAACTTTTAACATTTCGACCTCTGAGTGACGTCGAAAAAAAAGTTTCTGATAGACTTGGTTTACAAGCCAATCACGGAGACAACGTTGGCGGCTAAAACAATTAGAAAAATGGATTACAATACAAACATAAAATAAAACTTATCTGTGAAATAGAACTTCTGAATTTTGTCAAAAAATTGAATTCCTATTATGTAATGTTTTAATGTTTTAATGATTTTTGTTTCTTTTTTTCGTGACAAAAACAACTGAATAGAAGAAATATTCAAACTATTATGTAAACTTTTTTTCTTTATCAATCAACTAAGGAAGTAAAACTTACAAGAAGATCGCAATGGTCCTAACTTGATACACGCGTGTGGTTAAACCAAGTTTTATGGCGCGCTAAACATTCCTCTCCCATTAATGAATTAAACGGTTTATTACCTGCGTGACGAAACATGCCAAGTCATCACGACTGGAAATCAAAGTTCTTTGAATTTTAAATTTAACAAATTAGCTTACTATCAATTCAAGCATTCAGTGAATGAACTTGTATTTGTAAAGGATTTATGTTGAAATATACTAACCTTAACAGTCAGAAAGGTGGTCAGAACGAGACAAAAGAATATGCGCTCTTCAGTAAATAAGGTAGAATTTGATTCGGCATGTTTACGTAGTAACTATGGGCATTAAAAAGTTTATTAGAGCAACTTTTGAAATGAATTGCGATATAAATAAGTAAAATGAAAGTAAACAACACCGAATTTGCCGTGGTTTATTAAATTTGCAGCGTGAAAAGAGCACATTTCTCATGTTAAGTGATATTATGGGGTCTGATTTCCTTTGTGACAAATAAAACATCATGCTCCTAAAAATCTGAAAAAAATATATCCAACAGATAAGACTCCATTCTTTCTGATAAAAAATTCCTGAATCCGTCGCTATAGCGGTATTGATAAAAATGATTGTCAAAGTTGTGCTAATTTCATAAGTTATTTGTGAATCCCCCTTTCTAAATATAGAAATTTCATTCATAAAATAAATATACATTGAGAGTATCTCATACCCAGCTAAAATAGCAATGATCTACTCGACTTCCTAAAATATTTTTTCTTTAATTCTGCAATATATAAGGCCTTAACTGGTGAAACTGTTTAAATTTTACTTTTTATCATTATAATGCATGTCTTTATAATAAAATGATAATAAGCAAATGTAAAATGACGTTTTAGAAGGGGGAGGTCTATTAAGTGAGGTTTGTTCGATTTGTAAAACTGTAATCGTCTCCCTTCATTTGCCTAGCAACGTTTTAGACTTGCTTGTGACAAAAAAAAACATTTTTCTCCGATTTCCTTAAAATTTTGTCAACAAAAAAAGCATAAGATTGGCCGTCATCTGTCAAAGTATGTAACCCGTCGCACTTACCATTATTTTTTTAAATTCAATATGTTTATCACCTTTATAGAGTTCCGGCTATTCCTTAGAGATAATAAATTCCTTTTTTGTCACAAATTATTATTCTATGCGTAAAACATCCTAACTAAGAAAAAAGATCAATATTTTGTCCACTCACTTGTACCCGAACTTGAAAATAACCATGACCTACTTTTTATTAATCAAAAGATTAAGTTGGTGATTTCATCTCACCGCGTCATTCAAAATGATGTGTTTTTCGGATCAGTTAGACATACAAATTATTTACAAGGGAGATAATATTTTGTCACCACCTGTCTGACTGTTAAGTAATCATGTTACCGCTTTCTATGCATAATATGATATATTTTATGATACAAAGAGGTCAAGAAACTCGTAATAACTATTGTGAAAACCTTAATAAATGCTATTACATGAAATACGTTTGATGATACGAAAGATGCAATTTCCAGATAATTGATGCATCTAAGACGATGCAATTAACAGACATTCTATGGCGTAATACGAACACGTTTAGAATCATGAGACTTATTTTTTAAAACTAGATACTTGAGCAAATATTTTGAAAAAAATGTCAACAATTTTTATCCAGTTATTATGTAACAATGAATACTAATTGGTGACTGGATATTGTCACGAGGTACCAATGCACTAATTATGTATGTCAGTAGGACTTCCCTTTCAAAAAAATGTCATTATAAAGTATTTGCTTTTGTGTTTATTTGGATCTTTAAGTTTAATAAGTTGACTAAAAGTTTATAGAGTTATCGGGGCAGTAAATTTCAAAGAGGCATGCAGGCAAGCGCTTAATATTGCAATCTGGGAACAATTTTTTTCGATCAGTAATAGAATAAAAGAAAACTGGAGAGAACAGAAAGAGAAAGCAAAAATAAAATGAAAACAAATAACAATACAAATGTCAACGTATTTACTAGTCTATTCTAATATGAGATAGGCATGCATTGCCTAAATGCGAACACAGCAAAAATATATTAAGATGTCAATTAACATTTACATACTTTTTGAGTTGAAGAAAGCTCCCCTATACCATGAAACATCAAAGATGGATCCTCTTTTTGGCCCCCATATGACGGAGTTCTTTATGTTTGCGTCTGTTTTTCAAAGATATTATTGTAAATGAAAGAACGCTTTTGAACCAAAATAATCAAGGTCCAAATTTATAGCCGCAACAAATATTTGGCATTATGTGGGTGTTTTTTGGTAAGAATGTTCGTTTAAGCTTTAGGAAAGTTTTTACGATGTATTTTTTATGTGTTTACATTTTAGGCTTTGTTTCTTAGTTAAGAATTCATCATAGTGATGAAATTGATAACGCTTGAGCGAGCAGAAGAAGCCGTGGTACAATGAGCGGACATAGAAAAAAAGGTTGACATTAATTTTTATTATAGTGAACCCTTGTGCCTTTGTCCCCGATCGAGCTAACAGTGTGATAATTTGGATTTTGAACTTATTTTTGATCGCTTATTTGCAAATAGCTTTATGCTCATACATTTACTTTCCAGTTGGAGAAATCATTATATGCCATGATGGGCTTTGATGAATTTTTGCGATGTTGTAATCGGTTTTATTTAAGATGATACATTTTAAAGTATAGTGTCGACGGATTCATTCATGTCAGCCAGTTTATACATTTCATGTTGAAATATACAATAAAAGAGATTATTCGTGTACATAAGTTTCTTTATGGTCCTTACTTATCTGACAAATAACTTTAAGACAACGTTATAACGTTACCGTTTTCGCTCCCTGAAAATTTTTCAAAGATTGTACGCTTACCTATAGCAATATAAGTGGCCTTAGTACCACATACACGACATATTGATGAGTCTTCTTTAAAACATCAAACATGCCATTAGGTTTTCCATTTGCTTTTAAATTTCTATCTGAGGAAATTTAAGCTCCAGCTGATCATAACAATAAAAAAAAACGTATATATATAATTCTTTTTTAGTCTTGCTTTAAAAACATCGAAATTGATACCTCGCCAATACTTACTATTACAACTATTGTCCAGTGTGGTTTTTCTAGATTGCCGTTTAATTGTGGGTTGTGCCGCGTAGTACTTATTCCACATCTATTATTTTATATTACTATTGCAACAAGTGCTATCAATTAGAAATAGAGACGACAAGGAAAATATGTTTAGCAACAAAAACCAAAAGTGGACCAAAGTTAATTGCAATCGAATGTCGTAAGTCGAAAAAAACAGACAAGACCAGTACACTTTAAATCATCACAATAACAAACCATTTTCATTTTTTCTGGACTCATTTTTTTTTTGTGGGTACATGTACCAATTTTCGTTGTTTGGTGTAATAGGGTTAGTTTGTGGATTTCTAAATTCATGGTTCTGAGGTCTGCAGCATACAGATCAATGTAAAATTTCCTTTTCGTGGGTATCCAATTTCGTGGGACAAGGCCAACCATGAAAACAACGAAAATTGATACCCCATGAATAAAAATGAAACCACAGTATTATAAAAAAAAATCTCATATTACCACCTAATCTCAATCAGCAATGTTGATTCGACCTAGAAGGGCTGTGAGATTAGCAATAAGGGGATGTCTGGCCCAAAAATGTTTCAAACCCATCATATTTAATATATACCTGTCTTAAGACAGAAATCTGTCTCAACATTTATGGTTAGCTTTGTCGATTTTATGTTAATTATTAAATGTCCAAAAGTAATGCCTTTCGCTTTAGGACTGGTTCTGAGTCTTATATATTTTCTCATCGAAACTGTTGGCAGACTTTCATTGTGAAATATTTTAATTACCGCTTGTTTATCTAGGTTGAGTTGCGTACACATATTCCACATCTCAACATCTTTTTTTTTAAATATCGTCTATTGTCAAACCAAAATCTGTGCTCATCTGAGTGTTTTCGTATTAATTTGTATACGAGCTCACGACAATTCAAATGTGGCCGGTGAAGTAACCCAACAATAATACCAGTATTTTTAATAGACGATCTTCCAAAAGTGCCATTCCGGAACGCTCCGGATGTTAGAATAGGGGTCACGAGAGGTTAATGGGGGTAAAATTGCGGCTTTTTATGAAGAGAGCAGAGGGACTGAATTATTCTATCAATCTATTGAATGTGTTTCTAATGGAAAACAATCAAACATTAAATTAATTAATTTGTTTCACTCGGAGGGTCCTTTCAAACCAATTCATTTACACTTAAATAATGAAATTAAAAAATTCCCTTTTACGTGCAGCTGACGTCGGTAACTAGTTATCCAGTAATTTGAGGTAAGATTTCGACAATTACCAAAAAACTCGAAATTGGAAGATCGTCAATGGTCTCATGATGTCATCTTAGTTTGGATTAAAATTTGAAATTGACGAAAACAAAAAGTCTGCTAAAAGTATATTTTTCGGTATCGTATTGATTTTGATTTAATAATCTTATCACATATTTTCCTCTTACATTATTCTAACCTTTAAAGATGATATATTACATCACTATCAAGTCGCTTGCAATCTTAGCCACTTCAGACTCTCTCATACCGGAAATGCATAACATTATTGTATAAATAAATCTATTCCGGAACGATAATTAATTGCGGATCTATAAGTGTTTGGGCTAGCTGTAATTAAATAGTTGATGCTTAAGGCCGGTTGATCAACAGCCTGGAGCAGTGTGTTGTGAGTCTTTAGACTATTGATAAAATAACGGCTAGTGTTTGGAGAATAATTGTGTTCATTTTAAGGTAGAGTTCTTAAATATGATATATACAATGATTTTGAATTTTTGAAGTTGATATTTGTAGTTATGAATATATCATGATAATTACCATTAAAATAGTAATTGTGATTAATTCAGAAGGCTTTTTTATAAAGCCTAGTAAGAAATTCCCTTTACAGAAATAATCATTAGTCACTTTTTAATAAATTCAGCACCACACTACGAATGATTTTTTTTTAATTCATTTAGATTTGTAAAACATTTGAGTTTTAAATAGAAATCCCGGTATTTTAACTTTTTATTTATATCATTTAATCTTTTCGTTATATTATTTGCTGAAATTCATTTGTCTGTAAAAAGATTATATAAAATGCTGTTTTCTAAATTGACATCTTTAGATATATAACAAATTACTTTTAATCCTCATAGTTCATTTCAAAAAATCTACTTCTATTTATCTTAAAGTTGCTTATAACGTGACTCAATTACAGAGCATGTACAATGTTCCACCAAAATGCAGGTAAATTCAAGATTTTTTTTCAGAAAGTCAGACAAACATAAATAGATTGTGGGCTCTAAACGCAATGCCAGAAAAATTGTTTAAAGGGTACCAAGCAATTTTGCGAAAATAGAAAATGGTGTCATTTAATTTTTCTGAATTTCTGCAAAAGCATGGACTTTATTTAGATAAATTAATTTCTAAATCTTAAGGAAATCGAATCATAAGTGTCTTGGAAAATTTTTTATTGAATAAAATGGAGATTCAATATTTCATGTTTTGATAATTTAGAAGCGTGTTTACACCGAAGAAATGTTCTAAACCGTTCATCTGATAATTAAGAGGTATCTCCCTTAGGTGTATGTGCCCCCTGAATAGAAAATAATGAGATGTGGAATAAGTGGACACAACACACCCCACAAGCAAGCGGCAAGAGGCAAAGAGGCATCAACGGGGCATTCGAGTGTCAAAAGTACGAAAGGCCAACGACGAAACCGGTAAACACGAAGAAACACAAAACACAAAATCAAATGAACGGAAACAAACAAATCCAGTATCTTAGATAGAACAGACGATTTAAAAGATCGAAAGACAAAAAAACTAGAAATCTCTCAAAGGTTTTACAACTTATCACTTCGATATACATGATTGATACTAAGCATGTACTGTATGTTTGCAGTTAAACAGTTTTCTTTTATTTATTCTTATTCTGATGCTTTGGGAGATTTAAATTCATTGACGGTTTATTTTTCTCAGGTACATCTTGTCGATTCTTAGTATAGTGGGAAATTTTTGCAAGGTCCTAATTATCGCTTGTTTGCGAGGTCCGAGGAATCGCTATAATTTAGGACCGCTATAATATAGTCCACACATTTTACAGATATTCGAATCGAAGTTTGAAGTATTCTTAAAGCGCGAATAATTAAGACTGCTAGAATCAAACATCCCCCATTTAAATGCAAAAAGTGAAATTTGCAATTCGCTTAAGTTACCTACTATAATATATAATGCTGTTTCCTAATATTTATGTGAACCTCTCGCAAAAAGGCAATGATGGGGAAACATATTTTCTTTCTTCTTTTTACAAGATCTTATATGTGCATTATATATCAAAGATATATTTATCTTTCATAGATTAAGGACAATAAAATATGACCAAAACCTGTTTTTTATTCATCATCTAGTGTTGAGAGTAAACGTATATTTTGCAAGGCATTTTTTCCACAATTATTCATTTGGGAGGACCACAGAAGAATTAATTCGGTTTACAAAGACAAAGCTCTTTACATTTTGTTACTTCCTGTTATAGGTCTTAACAATTACATACCTACCATCTGTGTTAAACAGAAAATATAAAGATGAAAGGAATACAAGTTAAAAGATGGTATAATATAGAACGAACATTTCTTTTTATTTATACACTTTCTTGATCTTTTGTAATTATTATAAAAGAACGGTTAATATTAAGAGTGTGATTTTTTTTAATCGGCAAACGAAATGAGTTCCGTTTTATCTTATGAATTTTATCCAAAGAAATAGTTTTCTTACTTTGGCATTTTGTAGAACAACACGACAGCTGTTTATAAAATTATTTTGTTTTCACTATATATACTACAATATGGTATACAATTCCATTTGCATCCGCGAAATTAAGATTATAACTGGAAAACTTAAGCTTTCTATTACTTCCTTCCTATTTTCAGGAGTTGACAAAAATGCAATTCTCGACTGGTAAAATTATATTTAGACGACATTTGCATATTGAGAGTAATGCGATTCTTAGGTCAACAAAAGATGATCCGAGGATTTTCCCAATATCCAAATATTAAGACGCCAACCTTTCTTCATCTACATATTCAGGCTAATGCATTCAATGGTCAATCATCGGTGAACCAAATACCTTATAATTTAGAATATAAAGCAGTTGATGGAAAGCTTTCAATGTCTTCGTTCAAGATGAAAACAAAAATAGCAAAAAGAAATTCAAGAACGTTTTTATGCATGCCATTGAAGCATAGAAGGCTTAAAACATGTATTACTAATGTAGTTATTCTGAAAACTGGGTCATAATATTTGTTTTGACTTTTTTAATAAGTTTTCTTCAGCAATGGCTTAAATGTCACTATGAAAGGTTTTATACATGTATGGCAAATGTACTTATTCTAAGAACTCGGTCATAATAATTTGGTGACTTTTTTATCAATGAGCCTTCTTAAGCAAATGCTAATAAGATAGTTTGAATGCCACTACGTATTTAACATTATTGATATAACCTGGATGCTCTTGACCTATGCTTATGGATCATCTTTACACTTTTGGAGAACAAATGACGTCTTTTTCAGTCTATGTGAAGACTAAACTACTCATTCAATTGCTTAAAGGCATAGAAGCGTTTAAATAAAAAAAAATTGCATACAATTTTAGCATTTGTTACGTGAACACTTGATCCGTCCTGCCGGGCTATTTATTTACGTTTTTAAGTTCACCCAAGTATAGCAAAATGTCAACTATGCCCGTCATTTGGCCTCTACGTGTATGGTAGTTTCATTATTTGGTGTTATTGAATCTCGTCATATTCAGTTTTATGGAAGTTAATTTAGGGGAACATGTAACTCCTGCTTTATTTCAAGTACAACATGAACGGAAAGAAAATGAATAGAAAAAAAAACACAAGAAATCTTGTAAAATGAAAAGGAAAATGTTCGGCGAATTTTATATCTAGACGCTGACAAAGTTTAGTTTTGAATTTCTATGTGTAGTTTTAGTCGTACATAGAATCAATAGGTCAATTATCTACCGTTCTATTCGAAGTGTAACCATGAACCTTAATACAAAATGTAATTGTACAAAGAAGTAAATGATGAGGGGGGAAAAGATTATTACTGTAATATAAGTTATAAGATTAAATATGTCTGTAATACCCATCCAATGTTCATTTTACATCATGGATATAAAGATAGAGAAAAGTCTCCATAAAATATCATCAAAACATCTAGTTCATTCATAATATAGTATATTAAACAAAAAGTCATAGTTTGTCAAATATTCTTGTTCTTAATTATTCATACAAACACATGCAATTAATTAAATACACCAATTAAACTCTATGAAAACTCATCATATTATATATGCTTCCTGCTATAATTCTTATACATAAGCTTGCTTTGTGATAAAATAAAATTAAGAGAAAAGAGAGATGCATGTAGATAATATGGTAAATTGTAAAATGAGGGAATGGTGGCAGCTTTTATTATACAAAATATTGTATATAATACACAAGAAAATACTTATAGGATAATTAATTTGGTCGAGTGAATTACCAAAATATGATCACGAGTCGGTGAACGCATCTGATTTAATGAGTGCGCGGAACTTGCACAAGTTAAATCTTAGTTTCTTTTTACTCCTAATTCCGTTATAAAAATATCATATCGTACCTTTTGTCCTGTTTTTTTTTTCGTTCAAACATTAACAATACACACATAAATGGTCTTCATACATTAACATATCGTATAAGTTGTTTTTTTTCGCGGGTATCTAATTTTCGCTTTATTCGCGGTAGTTGGCTAACCGCGAAAATAAAATCCCGCGAAAATAAATTCTCGTTTATTTTATTTATATATTATATGTACATTTAATACTCTTCGTAGACAACGTGAATATTGAATAGAGCGAAAAAAAGATCTCTTATTTCTATAGAAATCCGCAAAATTTAGCTAACGCGAAAAAAACAACTCATACGGTATTCGGAGTCATGCAATCGAATTTGACGTTTTCCCAATATCCAAATATTACGACGCTTGGCTTTTTAATCTGCATATTCGGTCAATGTATTTTATGAATTAGCCTAGATGGTCAAAACATCTTATAATTTTCAATTTATAGCAGTTTGATGAGAAGCTTTCAATATTTTCCATCAATATGGAAATAGACACCAAAACTAGGTTCTTGGAAAGATTTACATAACCTATATATTCATTCTTTAAAACTCTCTTTAAAAAATAAATTACTGTTTTTGATAATGAAATTGCTTTTTTGCAAATGGTTGGGAAAAAAATTTGAATGCCACTACGTGTTTATAATCACTGATTTTGCCTAGAGGATCTTGACTTATAATTTTTGGAAAAAAATGTAATTAAACTAGCTATTAGACTAATGGTTTAATTGAGATTTCACATTTGAAACAAGAAAATTAATTGAATAAGACGGAACCCTTTGATATGAAAAAAGCAGAAAGATACTAATAGGGCATCTCAGAGTCACAGTTTCGAATGGGCAAAGATAAAACAGTAAATACGAACGAATACAGCTTCAAGAAACAGTCAACATAAAACATCAAAAAAACAAATGAATGGCAATCAAATGTTGTTTTGTGAAAAAGTTTTTTTCTTGAAAACTTCATAAAACCAAATATAAGTCGTAATATTCTGTGACAATTAAGAATTTTCAGTTGTCCTTCCAGTTGATTGGTGGTCTTTACATGTTTAAAGAAATTTATAGTGGATCGTGTTGAATTTAAATCAAATGCATAAATTTGTACCAATTCACGAGAGCTCGTCAAACAAACAACCTATCTTAAACAAAGATGAAAATAGTCCATAAAGCAAAACAATATTTTCACTGAAGTCGAATCCCGACAGGGGTAAAAAATTATTTGACCATTCTTCTTGATACATTTTCCTTTCGCAAGTGGTCTCAAAAAGTATTCTTGATCATCGGAAGGGACGATCAACCGTCGTCCTTTGTGTTGAAAGGGCACTTCCTCATGAACAAAAAAAGAAGAAAAAGCACGTATCAATGGGGCAATGGAATGTCGTAACTCCAAAAAGGAAATACCAAATCGGAAGACATAAAATCATTATAATTGTAAACTAATTTTTGCGATGTTGTTATTTTCGCGTATATCACGATGAACAAAAAAATAGCTAATAAAATAAGCCACGCAAATATAGTCAGTAATATATTTGTTGAAATGAATAATTGCCAATATAAATAGCTACGTATAAAAACGTAAAATAAAGTACATGTACTCGCGAAAATAAGATGAGTTACATAAGAATAAAGCATGCAGTTAGTAGTGTGGTATTAAAAGCTGTACCTTAAACCACAAGTCTATCATCTGCCCAATTTAATATTTTATCGTTTGATATATACGGTGTAGTGCCTTTTGAATATAAAAATAGTGCAATTTGAATATTGAAAGTGATAGATCTCGAGAATCTAAATATTCAAAATATAAAGCATTTGATGAAAAACATGCAGTGTAAAGAAAAAAAATAGCAGGCAATACAAATGGACACTCACACTTTTGGTAGCAGAGGTTGTTTTCAAATCTCTTGGTCGTTTTAGCTTACATGGACGAATTTATGAAAATTTAACGTGAAATAAAATTCACATAAAACTCACGTGAGTAAAAATTGCCTGTGTACTTTTGATTATTGGTCTTTTCTAATCCACCTGCTGTAATGAAAGATTTATTTGTAATGTCTACATTCGTGAAATGCAATATAATAAATAATCCCCAAAATTGAGCTTTAAACAACTGTACGCAAATCTTTTAAAAAATATGAAAATTAAAGCCATGTAGAAAAGAAAGATATATTGCAAGGAATTTTAAATAATGCATAGTTTTGGAATTTTATACTGTTAAAGAGTGGGATTTTATAATAAGTCGTTCATGTGCTTATTTTTCAGATATTTAAAAAAAAGATTTTTTCAATAATTTTTTACAATTGCGTTCCATTTTTATGACGTCTGTAACTCTATCGAATGCCCTTAGGCCAAATCCTGGAACGAGGATTTCAAGCTACATCTTGAATCCCTTTCATATGTATTTGAGAATTCATATTTGTATAATCTAGGACAATGCAATTATGATGTCAACTGATCATGAACCGGAGGTTTTATTATTTAGAATATAAAGCAGTTGATAAAGGACATGAGGTATTAAAGATCATAGAAGAAGACAACAACATAATTAGTGTTTCTTCATTGTAAAGATCTTATAAACTTATTGTCAAACTATGCATCAACGAAGCCAAAAGCAATTAGTTTTCTTTACAACTTATTTTAAAAAGAATAGGATTGTCGTCTCAAAAGATAAGGAAATAATCTAAATATGGCTACAAGATTGTCTTCTGAAAATAAAAACAACCTCGTTTATACTTTAGGACGTTGATGACAAGATCATTTAATAAATTCATGGATTGAAGGCATATATTATCTGAATATTGAAGAAGTGGTCTTAAGGCTCAAATGCTTTTGATAAACAAAGTCTACAATCTAGTCAATAGGTCTTAAATAAATGCATAGCTTAGATTATGTTTAATATGTTAACGGAATTTGTCAAACTCAAATATTTGAATTCTCGCTCCACTGCCGTAGAATTTAGTTTTCTATGATGAAAAGATTTTTTATACTGTAACTAAAACAAATAAAAAAAAATCAGTTTATATGAAATTTTTCAGAATATAATTGGACTAACGAAATATGTTCAATGTTAGTTGCGCCTAGCTCAAAGCGTATAAAGAATAGCAATCTATGTGTTTTTATTGTATGTTTTGATATGGCATTTGTTAACTAGAGCTTATTGTGTTGTCTTCAGTCATTAAATGTTATTAACTGATGCAGGATCCTTATTGCATTTTTTTTTAAATTCAGATGGTTTATGAAATTATTACAACAGGTTATAGTTTCCATGGGAATATATTTGCATTGTATATCTTTCTGTTTTTGAAATAAGAGTTTTGCCTCCACATTTTCTTACAACTATTAACATTACTTGGCTAATAATAGAAAATGGTAAAAGATTGAACGATAACGTTATAATAGGAAGTCTAAACAAATAACATTGTGAATGAAAAAAATGTATAACTGATACAAATTGTCGTTTGAAGAAAATATAAATGTCTATAGAATCATGAACATACATGTTTAATATACAGAAACTGTCTTAAACGAAGAACATTTCTATCATGCGAAAAGTAAACGTTGCAACGATTATATTTGTTAACTCGGTTTATCATTTCTTTGTTAATCTAACCTGTACATTATGTAATTCCGATTTCCAAAAACAGTTCAGTTATGACAACTTATGTCATGTTGTCCTTTGATAATATCGAATATATCGCATAACTTCAATGAACTCTTGAATAACACATTACAACAATGATTTTTATGTGTTAATGCATTTCCGTTTATTGTATTTTTGATTGTTTAGACAGATAATTGTTTGTAATTATATAAGATACAGCTGCAATTTCCTTTTCCATTTCCTAAAGCAATGAAACAAATATAAATGGTTTTAAATAGAGAAACCATTATTATCATATTGAAATAACAATTCTCTTAACCATTTGTTAAAATCACTAAATGAAGGAAATGCGTTGAAATGAAATAGAAAGTCTATTTACATCTCGGCTTCACTTCTTACAAGAAGTTTAGGTCTAATCTTCCACTTTTACATGTACAATCAAGGTAACAGTCTCGAATTGTATAACTGATTAAATTCCCTAATGTTTAATATACTAATACACTTAACACCATTCAATTTGGATGTTTATGTTGGCATGATGAGTTTTTCTTGGGTAATTAAAATGGTAACAATCTCATTGCATGTTTACTTTCAAGGGTTGTGATGTTAGTAACTTAATCGTCGTTGATTTATCTCAAAACTTTATTTAAAATTCCTTTGTTACTGCCAGAGATGCACAAGATAATAACAAAATTAATCTCAATGTCATGTCCAAGGGAAACCAAAAACATGGAAGACAAACCGGAACAGTCATAGATTGCAATGGTTCTATATGACTTGGTACAGGCATTTCAAATGAAATGGTTCGAACATTACCCAACCATTCCTATAAAAGTGCACGCAAAACAATTGTTGTTTCGTAAAAGTTATTATGATTGCATTACCTAAGAAAATGAAAAAAAAAGATGTCAAATTCAAATGACAACAAAGTTCCAGAATATGCAATTAATACTCCTGACGCGCGTTTCGTCTATTCAAGACCCATCATAGGCGCTCTACCAATAATATTGAAAAAGCCAAAAACATATGATTATGAAGAGCATAGAACAATGATGGTCCTATTATTTAGAATATAAATTGATCAAAGACTCGGGCTATTAACTCTCATATCAGAAGATAACAATATAATTTGTTTTCCTTCACTGTGTAGGTCTTTGCATTTTATTGTCATATTTACGATCCACGAACCTAGCCAAAGGTAATTAAAGTTCTATATACCTTATTTGAAATGTCTGCTGAATAGATGAAAAACTATTTAAATTATAACAAGAATTTGACGACAAGATCTTTCATAAAACAACTGTTTGAAGCTAAACATGAATATTAACTAAAAAGTACCTTGAAGCACAAAACGATTTCTTAAAAACGTTTGTTATTAGCTTCACGATCTATTCCATAGGTCTGTTATTAATGCAGAACTTATAAGTGATGAATGATATGTTCATGGACATTTTTAAATTAATAACAAACAATATTAAAACAGTTCACTTGACAGATTCAGAACAAAATTAGACTTTAGATATATGTTTAGGTTTTGTGGCACCTTGGTCCTGTTGGATCTTGCTTATGACATAATTTGCTTCTTCCTTACTTATTTACTTTACCTATCCTCTTCGTCCCCTATGGGACATAAAGCTTCAACAAGTTGCCGCCACCTATTTCTTTCTTTCGTAATATACTCTCCCTGTCCCAAGGAATAACCAATGTCTTGCAGCTCTAATATGTTAACGTTCTCCCCCAAGTCGTTCGTGGTCTTCCTCTCGTCCTTTTTCGAAGTGGTGTCCAGTGTAAAGCAGTCTTAGGGATTCTTTCAGATCACATGCTTATGACATTTCTTAGCCAATGTCATTCTTCTCTGCCTAATCTCACATGATTTTTTTTATTTTACTTTTTCGGTGTTGTTCCTTGCTTGTGATTTTATTTGTCAAGAAAATAAGGTTTATTTTTCTGAGACAATTGCTATGGAATGCCTTAACTTTCCTCAAATCACTTTCAATGACACGCCTGCATTCAGACCAATGCAGGAGGACATATTACAATACAGACGGATTTTGGTCATCAGACCTAACTGTTGAACTTCCAGATGGGCTGACATTGGGCAAATACGACACGTGCTTTATTTGGTCCAGCCTTTACATCTTTCACTTACTTCGGCACCATAGTCAATTCCTACGCCGAAGGGACTTTGAGCAAACAGCAATCAATCAATCAGTTCTTACTTCATACTGTGCCTAATTTCTTGCTGTTTTTTTTTTTCTTTTTTCCTGCATATTTTAACATTTTGCCACTATTTTTTTCTTTACTTTTAAAAAGCTTCTAGAATTTTAACTTTAAGTTCTTTTGAAAATTATTGGTATTTTCTTACGTAACCTGATCTCAATGAATTCTTATTTTTTTAATTTATGCTACAATTTAATAATTATAACAAGTGATGTAAAGAGTTTAATTTTTGTTCTAAATTATTACAAATACTCAAACACAATTTATAATAGCCTGTCAATTCAGATATTAATCAAACTCGATAATTATTCTTCAATTACATTCTATCAAAAATATTTGACAAACGTTTTTCATAAATGTTCAAATAACAAAATATGATTTCAAATCTTCAATAAAATTATCATATTTCTTTAAACATTATTGCCTAAAAAAGTAAAACAATCATAACTTTTAATAATGGAGGAACTTACATTTTATTTAAAGAAAACAGAACTTCGAACGCTTTTGATACTTTAGTCATCCTTAGTAACCCAAGTCTCATCTAACTCTCATTTGTATATTGAAGATACAATGAAGAAAAAAACAAATAATTTGACATCTGATTGTCCGAGGCACGAAAGGAAAAGACAATATCAATTGACTAGAACTAACTACACCTGTAAACAAACAACATAACAAAAACCCTTATATAAATAATTGCACCAAGCATAAGTAACTTTTTTCTTTGTTTGTTTTTTATTTCCCTTTCTGTCAATTCTATGTAAGGCCATTTTCTTTCATATTCTTATTCGTGGCTTAAAATTTTATTTTCTATATCTAACGATAATTGTCAAAAGTCTAGCAGTTCATAACCATTGCAAACTTCGATTGTTCTTGTATTATATACAGCATAACCAAATATACCCTTTTTATACCCGTTTTGGTATAGTATATGTATTTATCCGACTTCGTCTACGAATTCTTACTGTCTAAGGAGGAAATCATTGACAATCACAAATCTGTCATTTCCTCCTTCGGCCTTTCTGTTGGTAGCAGTAATGATGACATTCCATCCCTGTATTGGATTCCCAAATTACATGAAAATCCATACAAACAGCGCTTCATTGCAGGGTCATCCAAATGTACAACTAAACCTCTTTCAGTTTTGTTGACTTCAATACTTACGGCAGTAAAATCCGGCCTCCAGAAATATTATGATTGTTGTTATTCTAGAAATGGTGTCAATCAAATGTGGATCCTGAAGAATTCGAAAGAACTGATGGAGATTCTTAACTCTAAATCAGTTTCATCTTGTAACAGCATCAAAACATTCGATTTCTCCACACTTTACACTTCTATTCCACATGAACAACTGAAATCGCGATTGGCACAGCTGATTAAACGCAGCTTTTTCAAAAAGAATGGAAAACGCAGGTACAAATTTCTTGTAGTCGATTATACCAAGACTTACTTTGTCGTCAATGAGTCCAAGAAAAAGAACAAATTTATAGAAGACCAAATAATCGACATGCTCAACTTTCTTATTGACAACATATTTGTTCAGTTTGGTGAACGTGTTTTTCAGCAAACAATAGGGATTCCAATGGGCACTAATTGTGCACCTTTGCTTGCTGATTTGTTTCTTCATTCATATGAAGCAGACTTCTTGCAATCTCTTCTAGACAAAAAAGACCGTAGACTAGCTCTCTCTTTCAACCTCACGTTCCGTTATATTGATGATGTCCTTTCACTAAACAATTCTCGATTTGGTGACTTTCTCCATCTCATATATCCACAGGAGCTTGAGATAAAGGACACAACGGATTCTAGGAAGTCTGCTTCATATTTAGATCTACATCTCGAAATTGACTCTCAAGGAAGACTTTCAACAAGGCTCTATGACAAACGTGATGACTTCAACTTTCCAATCGTCAACTTCCCCTTCTTGTGTAGCAATATTCCGTCAGCTCCAGCTTATGGAGTTTACGTATCTCAATTGATTCGTTACTCCAGAGCGTGCGGGACTTACATCGATTTCCTTAGCAGAGCGACACGTCTGACGCAAAAATTGCTCACACAGGGTTATGTTGCTCCTCGGTTGCTGTCTTCACTCAAGAAATTTTACGGAAGACATCATGCACTTATAGACAAATATGGGATTTCGATCTCTCAGATGAGTGCAGATGTTGGTTTGTCATAGGGTGTTGTTTTGTCTTCCTTTACTGGATTTGACACGCTGAATGGACTATTGGCAACGCGACGGGTGTGCTATAGCAAGCAGGAACTGCTTACTCTTCCGGAGCACCTGAGTTCACTCTCGTTTCGACTGGAGTTCGCGTTGTTGATTGATATTCAGTTGTTTTGTGTTTCCATGTTTTACGTGTTGTCTGTTTTTGTCCCGTTCTTGTTTGTGTTTACTGGTTTAGTCTCTGCCCTTTCGGACATTTGACATTCGGATACCCCATTGGTACCTCTGCTTCTTTCTTAGAATAAGCCGCTTACTTTCCTGATCGACTTGAGTGAACGGCGCTGATTGCTGAAAGTTATTCGTTTTTTTGTATGATGCGTGGTTTGTTTTATGAAGATTTTATGTCTTTCAATTTTGTCTGCCTTTTCTGCATTTTACATGCTGAATTGACCATTGTGTGATCGGTGTAGTATGGCAAGCGGGAACTGCTTACTTCATTGGAACACTAGAGCTCATTCTCTTTTTTTTTTTTTTTTTTTTTTTTAGAGCTCATTCTCATTACGACTTGAAATCGCTTTGTTGATTGCTTTTTATCTATTTTGTTTGTTTGTGTTTTGTGCTATCTGTTTATTGCTGTTCTCAGTCGTGTTACATGTAACTGGTCTTATCTCTGCCGTTTCTGACCTTTTCCATCTGGATGCCCCGTTGGTACTCCCTTGCACCTTTGTCCTCGTTAGGGGTCTTAATTCTCTAGTAGTGAAGGTCAGATAAAGAAATTAAAAAGATCCAGGATGTTTTGGGGTTTTTTTTGCATAACCAAGCAAACAGAGATCGCTGCCAGGGATAGCTGCAAGCCCCAGAGAAACATACGTTAGTACAGCTACATAAAAAATACTAAAAGCGTCTGTTACCAAGAAAACAAACGTCTTATATGTGAGACGTTACAACGTCTACACGCTAGATTTAACGTTTTTATGTAAGATAAACAATTATCATGCATCATGATAGGATTTTTGGTAATAATTTTTGTTATTTCAAAATAGAAAATAGTAATAATAACTTATACTATGTATATCCTGTTACAAGAAGAATAAATCATTAAAATACAATAAGCACTCAAATAATACATTGCATAATATCACTTCCTTAGTTTCTAATGTGATTCCGTTATTTATTTCTTTAATTGTTTGGCAAGATAATTGTTTGTAATTACAAGATGCAGCTGCAATTTTTAAATTACGTTACATCTAGGTTGCATTTGTTCAAAGACTTGCTCGTCAATGAATTTTACGGACAGCCCTCGTATAAGTATAACCAAACAATCACAGTCACATTCCGGCGAAACATACGTTAGTATAGCTACATATAAATATATCGGAAAAGTTGGTTTCGAAGACAATTTCGTAAAATGTAAAACGTAAAAAGTTACTACACAAGATTGAATTTTTTTTGTAAGAAGCAAAGAGGCACAAATGGGACTTTCGAGTGTCAAAAAAGAGTAAACATTAATGAGAACATCCTAAAATAACACAAAACATTTTTTTTTAAAAATCAATTAACTAAATATCTAGCATTGGAACTCATGTCAAAAAGAAAGTGAACTCTGGCGCTCCAGAAGTGTAAGTATTTCTTGTTTTCCATAGCACACCCGTCATGCTGTCAACAAACCAACATCTGAACTCATCTGAGAGATAAAAATCAAATATTTTTATCTAACCTTAATCCCATTTAAAACTAACTTAAGCAATAATTGTGTTACACAATGGGAAAACGCCTTAATTTAATGTCTGAAAACAAAGATATTAATAACAACTTATACCACTATATCTTTTCAAAATATAGAATTAATCCTAAAATACAATAACCACTCAAATAATACATTAAATTATATCACTTCCTTAATTTCTAATGTAATAAAATTGATAATTTTTTCGATTGTTTGGCAAGATGATTGTTTGTAATTATAAGATGCAGCTGCAATTTCTAAATTCAGTACAGAAACGGAGGAAAAATAAATCAGAGATGGTTTCGAATAGGGAAACCATTAATCGTATTTGAATAACTATTATTTCATGCCTATTCTCTTAATAATTATTAAATTAAATTAAATTCCTAATGGTTATAACCATTTGTTATATTTCCGATTGTTAAATAAAACACCAGGTTTCTTTCCTTGTAATGCAAATGGTGATATCCTCGGTGCTGGATTTGGCTTCCTTGTTCGAACGTTTTGGTTTTAAGTACTTTTCGTTTTCAATAGTTTTGGAAATTGTTTCAATGTTTTGATTTAAATGCTACTGGTGAGAGGTTACTCCTTGAAATATCGATATATAGCATATCCAAATTAACCGTTTATACCCGCATTTTGGTTTTGTAATTTTGAAACCACTTGGCGATAACCGCTGCTGGTGGACCAGAGGTCCACGAGGGTAATCACACGCCTGGTCATCAGACTTGTCTGACACGATTTACCATAAAATTTCTCATATTTTGTCGCTGAAATTTCCGATTGTTAAATTCAAAATTGATTAAAACACCAGGTTTCTTTCCTTGTAATGCACATTTGTTTCCTTCTTTTTGAATTCTATAGCTGTAATAGTTCATTTGATTCTCTATTCTAGGAACAAAAAGTAGTGTGTCCCATTACTTTTGCATTTAAGCAAATCAAACAATATATAATATGCCAATACACACTAAGTATATGCAATAGCCTCTCATGATCACCTACACCCATACAGGTTTGAGTAATTCTACGGTAACCAGACACAAAGGCCATTTTAAATGACTAAAATTGATAGTAAAGGGTAAAAAAATGATTTCACAGAATTTCGAATATTGTCAAAAGAAGAGGGCGGGGAGCGATCACTGGTCTTATTCAAGACAACTTGGTGATTTCAATTTTGAATTTGCAAATGATATCTTTTACTTAAATCAAATTATCATTATCTTAATTGTCTATTGATGCTACTACCTTAATAAAACATATCGCAGTCAGGTGCGTAACCTTGCATTTTTATCCTCTTCGATAATGTAAAATGATCTAAATGGGATAAAACGTAACAAATATTCATTATATGATTGCATAATCAAAAGTATCTTCTTTTAGGAAAAAGGATAATTATTATTGAAAAAAAATATCTTTTTAATTTTCCCTGTCATTTAAGATATGAATAAAAAACAAAATAAGTATTAATTTGCTTGAAATTCTTGGAGAATATTTGACAATTGTTGTTGATTAACAATATGAAATAAATTGCTAGAGCATTTAATGTCAGGTCATTATAAACGAACAGGATAGCATGATTAAATTATTTCAATAGGTTTTTTTTTTTTAAGAAAAAAAAATCCTTTCCAAACAGTGTACTAGAATTTTGCTTTTAGATTAAATTCTATTTTGGTAAACTTGAAGATGTTTGCCATCAAACATTTTTTAGAAGGTATGAACAAAACCATGAAAACTGTCGAAACATGTAGTAAAGACAAAACACGACAAAGAGAAATCGGGAAAAAATATAATTTATATTAATTTATTAAATCGCAATGGCCCTGCTATGGTACAAGAAAAAAGTTGAAATTCATAACCCTAAACCTCAGTGAAACATTATTATTTATATATCCATGCCATTTACAAACTATTTACCGTTTTTGAATTACATTATTCTTTCATTTCTTTTGGATTGCCTATCAATTTACTCAGTATATCTGCCTTGTTTTGTCTTTTTTTCTTTGAAATTTATAATTGATTCTTCTAATTCTGTTGTATTGTCATTACCTAAATTTCCTGCTGTTCTTTGACATATTAAAGCAGATAAAATCTGTTTGGAATTTTGTCTACTAGACGAAAATATCAACCAAAACAGATTTGAATCTGTTGGTTAAATGCTGTAGCATATTTAGTTATGTATTAATGATAGGTCTTCTTTTGAATATTTAGTTTAACATGTTTAAAGCAGTCAAGGGTCATATGTTGGTGATTCTGTGATCTTGAAAGAGGTCTAATTGAAAGAATATATTCGATCTTAGAGAATGACAACTTTGTTATTACATGTAAGTCTTGTGGATATATTGGATAAACTCATTATTATATATGCATTCGTCGATATTAGGCAAAAGCAATTAGATTACTCCTTGGCTGCGTTTTTAAACGAAGTAGCTTGTTTATCAGAAATCAAATTAGCAATCACCTAGTGTGAGATAAGTTTATTTGTGTGTGTGTTTGAAAAGTACATTGTGAATATTTTTTATTTAAATATGTGTTTTCATTTGTTGTCATCTTCATATGAAAAGTACACTGCAAATAAAAACAACATTGAAGTTAGATCTTATAATTAAACTTATTTTACTTTCTGAATTAAATATATTTGAATAGCCAATAAGGTTCTTGAGAAACTTGGATATGATAAGAATCCGAATAATATGGAGTGGTGCCAAGTTATAGCGTCCTTGATAGGTATTTCTATTATTAAAATATTCATCAACGTATTTTATTTAAATTCACAATTAAAAAAAATTGAAATTTGCTCCACAAATTTCGCTTTTTTACCTGTTTCAAGAATTTGAGGGCGAATTTTAAATGTACAAGAGGAAAGACGACCTAATCTTGTTTGGACTATTCATGTTCAGTAACTTCTCTTTAATACCTGTCTTAAAAGATAAAATAACATCAAATGTGAACTTGATACTCTCATACGATTCCTAAAAAAGTTCTTTCTTCTTTATCAGCCACTAGTAGAAAAGTTGAAAACTGAGTTAAAAGATATGGTGGTTAATTGTTTTAATTAGTGTTTGACTGGTCAGCTGTACTGGAATGATCACCTCGATATCCCTGGTGTGTCTCACAACTATGTTGCGTTCTATGGTCATTACCGGATCTTAAGATCACAATGGAAGAGGAAAGTTTGGCGGTATAAAACCTGGTTTAACCCACCATTTCGTTTGAAATGCCTGTACCAATTCAGGACCATTGCGATCCACCAATTCTTCGGAATGACTGATTCGTTTTTGTCATTTTCTCTGGACTATGAGATTGATCATTCAAGTTCGGTAGTTTTGTTATTGCTTACAGACACGATGGAACATATTCTTACCAAGAACGTAATGAATGGAAAAACAAAATTGAAATTATGAAACTCCTCTTTTATTGCCCCCTGAAGAAGGACGTGAGGTGATTTATTATTTAGATTCTATCTTTTCAAATGTGGTTTTACCTTCTTAATAATGCTTTTATTTGAAGATACTTATCCGTAGACTTCATGTAGGTGACATAAGCTTCGAAAATAGACGATCAAGCTAGAATAATGAACGAAATAAATATGCTCTTTAGCAAATTATATTACAAATAAAAACTCTAATGAATGTATTATTCACAAATCTCATGATATTTTGTGCTTTACATATCAGGTCCTTATGGAATAAACCGTCTCGTCAAATGATCATTATGATAAAAGTATAACATTTAGAAATATGTGTTGATATCTTCATTTGCAAGTTTTGAAGTCGTCTCTGTTGGCTAATTATCTCTGAATCATTATCCTTTGGATAAGTAGAGATGTTACTTCTAAGGGTTTTGTCCTCCTTTACTATATTTGACATACTATATTGACTGACAGTAACGGAGAGGGTCTGATACAACAAAAAAGGGTAATACAAAATACAAAGCTTGGAGGATCAATCTCAATGTCCAAAATAAAAGATATAACATAGAAAACATACAACAAACAGGAGCTGCTCATCCTTCCAGAACACCCGAGTTGATTCTCATTAATTTTCGTTTTTTGTTGCCTCTCAGCTACTTTGTTTTTTAAAATGGTTGCCTTTTTGGCTGTTCTTGTTAGGGACCAACCATTTAATTTGAAGGGGGGCTTTTTTCCTAAAAAAAATATTCTGAAAATTATTTCTGATGAAAAAAATATTTTGGAAGCTGAGGGTAAGAAAAAAAAATTCTGAAGAATGATTACTGTTATAAAAATTTATGCTGATAATGAAAAAAATATTCTGTCACGACGCCTTCGAAAAATAAATATTTTGCGCGGAAAAAAAAATTTCTGATCAAAACAAAAAACCAAGGCCCCCCCTTCAAGTTAAATGGTCCGTCCCTTAGTAATAACTTATCATTAATCATCGGACTTTTGATATAAATGGTCCTTATCTAATATTAGAACTGTAAAGCAAAATTGGAAATAAAATCGTTTTTAATTTGCGACTATTTCCATCTCATATGTATATATTGTCAACAGTTGTTTTTGTGTTTCCGTTTATATGTTGTCTGTTTTTGTCCCGTTCTCGTTTTTCCACCAAACTTTTGATATTTGGAAGCTTTATTGGTACCTCTGCTTTTTTCTTATGGGCCCGGGTCTTGATGTTGATATTTACGTCCATAGTCAAAATATGACATGGACACTACTGGTTGTTTCATATGGGAAAAACACGCATATAAACAATAAATGTATAATATGTTAAAAATGACTTCTGAAGCTACAATAACCACTGAAGTAACACATTTAAAAAATAACTTTTTTTATTCTAAATTGTATCTGTTCTTTAAATAGTTGATTGTTTAGCAGGAAAATGTTATTGCTATTATAGGATGCAGCTGCACATTCTATATAGAAACCATTACAGAAATGGAAGAAGAAAAGATAACAAATACAATAACAACTAAATCATCTGTTTATTTTTGCTACTGTTCAAAGTTGCACTTCACGCGAAGACTGTACAAAAAATATTTTACCAGTCTTTTGTCTGTTTTGAGTGAGAACCTCTACGTCGTTCTCTGTTTGTAGCAGATAATAAACATGCTTCAGTTTTTTTCTTTGTTACTAATTTGAGCAGTATACTTAACACATAGCTGCATTGACTCTAAACTATAAAGTAATAACAAAGTTAAATGTTCTACATTTTATGATTAAATAGTCATGCGACATATCTTCTTACCTGCTTTAGTATTTGTATTCGGAAGTGAATGTCTTTTCAAGATAGTTTTCTGGTTTTTTTTTAAGTCAGGTGAAATTTGTCTTTCCTCAGAACCTGATTGGATTATAGCAAAATTACAAGATAATTATCAAATCTTATTTTTTCTGTTTTCGTTGAAGTCAGATGACAAATAATTTCCTCTGAAACTTCATTTGTTTTTAGCTCACCTGACCCGAAGGGTCATGTGAGCTATTGTCATCACTTGGCGTCCGTCGTCCGTCCGTCGTCCGTCCGTCGTCCGTCGTCCGTCGTCTGTCGTCCGTCGTCCGTCGTCCGTAAACTTTTTAAAACGTTAACTCCTCTGACACCATAAGTCCAATTGAAACCAAACTTGGTATAGTTGTTCATTAGCATTTGGTGCTTAGAACTGATGTGGGGATTTTTGATTCGTCGTAAAACATGGCCGCCGTGGCTAAAAATAGAACATAGGGGTAAAATGCAGTTTTTTTGCAAATAACTCAAAAACGGCTACAGATATCAAAATTCTGGCTTTGGATATAAGTGATCAACACCTCAAGATCTACCTACCCTGAAATTTTGAAGAAAATCCAACAACCCATGTAGGAGTAATTGCCCTTTTTGTGGATTTTTTGCAAATTTTGCACCTGTTTAGAAAATTAAATTGCATATTGTTGAGCACATCAAGATCTACAAAATATGTAATAGGGTCAACGTTGTAGAACCTTTCCTTTTAGGAGTTATTGCCCTTAGGAAGTCAAAATTGAGCATTTTAACAGCATTTCCTCATTACATTGAAAACGTTAACTCCTCTGACACTTGAAGTCCAATTTGAACCAAACTTGGTATAGTTGTTTATTGGCATTAGGTGTATAGAACTGATGTGGGGATTTTTGATTGGTCATAAAACATGGCCGCTGTGGCTAAAAATAGAACATAGGGGTAAATGGCAGTTTTTTGCAAATAACTCAAAAACGGTGACAGATTTTAAAATTTTGATTGACAACAAAAGTGATCAGCACCTCAAGATCTACCTACCCTGAAATTTTGAAGAAAATCCAACAACCCATGTTGGAGTTATTGCCCTTTTTGTGGATTTTTTGCAAAAATCATATGTATAGGGTCAACGTTGTAAAACCTTTCCTTTTAGGAGTTATTGCCCTTAGAACGTCAAAATTGAGCATTTTAACAGCATTTCCTCATTACATTGAAAAGGTTAACTCCTCTGACACTTTAAGTCCAATTGGAACCAAACTTGGTATAGTTGTTTATTAGCATTAGGTGTATACAACTGATGTGGGGATTTTTGATTTGTCGTAAAACATGGCCGCTGTGGCTAAAAATAGAACATAGGGGTAAATGGCAGTTTTTTGCAAATAACTCAAAAACAGTGACAGATTTTAAAATTTTGATTGCGAACAAAAGTAATCAGCACCTGAAGATCTACCAGGTCTGAAATTTTGAAGAAAATCCAATGACCCATGTAGGAGTTCTTGCCCTTTTTGGGGATTTTTGGCAAATTTTGCACCTGTTAAGCTTAATATCTTGAAAACTATACAAGATATTTGAAAAATTTAAATTGCATATTGTTAAACACATCAAGATCTACTAAATATGTATAACGTTGACCTTTCCTTTGAGGAGTTATTGCCCTTAGAACATCAAAATTGAGCTTTTAAAAAGTGTTTCCTCATTACATTGAAAATGTTAACTCCTCTGACACTTAAAGTCAAATTGGAACCAAACTTGGTATTGTTGTTTATTAGCATTAGGTGTATAGAACTGATGTGGGGATTTTTGATTGGTTATAAAACATGGCCGCTGTGGCTAAAAATAGAACATTGGGTTAAACTGCATTTTTTTTGCTAATAACTCAAAAAGGGTGACAGATTTTTGAATTTTAATTGAGATCAAAGTGATCAGCACCTGAAGATCCACCATATTGTCAGATGGTCCCCTTATTAAACTTATAACCCCCTCAATGTCAAATAGATTTTCCCTGATAGCCTTTACTTCAGGCACATATGTCAGGTGAGCGATTCAGGCTCCTGGGAGCCTCTTGTTAATGATGTAAATTGATCTTAGTATTGTTAAAATTTTCAAATACAAATGTTTTGATAATATGGAATTGCTATCAGGGTATTCATCTTCTTTAACCACAAAATTGACATTAAAACTAATGACTTTAAGTATTTTGTTCATAATCATAAAAGCATAAAATATTATTTTAATTTTGCTTGTCATTTAAGATATAAATCAAAAAGGTGAAGATGATTAATTTGATGGAAACAATTGGAAAATATTTGACAATTGTATTTGATTAATGATGAATTGACTTGGTATTGTGATAAATATCTTGTCTTTACCAAAAGAACAAAATTAATCAAATGTTCTAAATAAAACTATTCAACAAAAACATTTAACAAAAAAAACTTTTTATTCAATTTATGGATTTCTAAACACGAAAATTTTAAAATCGCCCAAATATACCTAATAGATCTAAAAACCTGATGTGTTTTATGTTACTACCGAAGTCTAAATTAATTATAAGAAAGGTTTGACGCAGCTATATCTGGTCTATCCCATCATTTCTTTCTTGCCTATACCAAGTCAAAAACATTGCGATCTTCAACATCTTTAATATAAGAACTCGCAGTAGTCTAAACTATGCAAGTTCATTCCATAAAACTGAACGTTTAAAGTACAGTCCTCATTTTATCTAAAAGCTACGAAAGAAGCAGTATCAAGTGTTGGTCTGTTCATCTGTTCGTGCATGCGTCTGTCTGTTTCAATTATTGCCAGATAGGGCATGTCTATTCAACATATTTTTGTTACTAAAGTTTATTTTGGCACATCTGAACTTACTAGCACAAATGATGGAAAATATCCTCTTTTTTTCAACTACAACAACCAATGCATTCTCAATCACAATTTATCATTGTTGGGAGAAGGCATTAAAATTCCTTTTCAACGAATGCTATTATACTGACTACCTTTGAGATTTAAACTGCAATTGAGTAATATATCTTAAGTACCATTGTATTGGAATGATACTTCCTTGTAAAATGAAAAATGAAGTGCTTTATATTCCACAA
The DNA here is from genome assembly GCA_963971305.1 of Arcuatula senhousia. Taxonomy (NCBI): domain Eukaryota; kingdom Metazoa; phylum Mollusca; class Bivalvia; order Mytilida; family Mytilidae; genus Arcuatula; species Arcuatula senhousia. The sequence continues at coordinate 2,126,052 of OZ020317.1, read as the reverse complement.
TCTCGTACTAAATAGATTCTATTTTTAAAGCAACTTCTTTTGCTATAAATCATTTGTTGATGGATGTAAGCATTTTTTGTTTCTAAATCCACATAGTATTGTGATTTTTTTATTTACGTGGGTTCCGAATTTCGTGGTTTGATATAAAAGGACTAGTTCTAGGATTCTTAAATTCGTGGTTCCAAAGTGTGCAGTGTACAGATCAATGTTAAATTTCCTTTTTGTTGGGTGTCAAATTTTATTGGTCAATACCATTTAAGAAAACCACGTAAAGTTATTTCTGATTTTTACTGATCCATATGTAAGAATACTTCAGAAGAGAGCTGATGAAAGAAAATAACTAAAATAAATATAAGTGCCCTTTTATTGATTTTTCAACAAAATGAATTAAAGATGAAAACTTTTAGATTTTATGACTAAAAAGTTTCATGATAGTTTGTATTTTATATATCAGGTCTTTATGGAGTATATTGTCTTGTCTAGTAGATGATTATTACCATAATGATAAAGTATATCCCTTAGAAAAAGGCGTTGTTATTCTCTGCTGCAAGTATCAAAGTCCTTCAGGCAGACTGCATTTCACTGAATCAACCTTCTCTCTTTTTACAATGGGAAAATATTTTATCTCTAGGACAGTGTATGACTGCACTACTAAAGGAAAATCTATTTATGGGACATAACTTACTTGTCTCTTTTATCTATGTTTTATGTTGTATGGTTTTATTCGTCTTATTTTCTCTGTCCTTTTTGACTTTTGACGATATAATGCCCTTATTGGTACCTCTTCTTCTTTCACTTTGCATGTAATTGTTACGTGATGTTTCGAGTTCAAGTTCAGCTACAGGAGACTATTCTAAAATCAAATCCAAAAGCGTCAAGTGCATTGTCTCCTAATTAATTTTACTGGGTAATATCTTTATTTGGTTATTGACTGCAAGGACAATAAACTGTATTTCTTAAAATAGTTGAAACTTTTAATGTTCAGTAAGCTCAACAATTGATAACTTTAGACAATTTTGTCCGTTCAAGTAGAGAAATATTTCATAGTGCATCTGCGCACCCGATTTTAGCGTTTTTATTATTTCCTTTATAGTTCATTTCTAAATCATGTTTTTAAGTTCATATCCCTATTATAGCAGAATTCATGCTGCTTGGTGGTAATCAATAACTGACCAACAAATTAACCAAATGTATATCACCTATATATAAGAGCGAATGCCCTTTTAAAAATTCATATATCATTCAGGTTAAATACCAACTATTATAACTCACTAAAATTCAAAGTTACGACGTTGTTAGATTGTATTTTACATATCAGGTCCTTGTGGAGTATATCGTCTCGACTAATGGATGGATATTATCATATTTGTAATCTTATAACGCTTAGTATTATGTGCTGATGTCCTCATTTGCAAGTACTATCGAACTTCCCCAGGCATTGTTTTGTTCTCCAACCGTTGGAAATTACCCTTATGTGAAGATATTCATTTTAGCAAACTTAACGGTTTTTGGTTCAATTTACCAAAAAGATAATATTTGGTATGGCTATTTTTTAACACATCGGCGCAGACTTTGGAATCTTAAAATGAAACATTAAACACTTAGATAGATTCGTCGGTAACGGTGTCATTCTTTCTCTATATAATTGCTTCAGAATCTGTGATCTCTGCTTTATCTTGTATGTCTTTGTATTTTAGGGGTTTGTTTTATTCTACTTTATACAACTTGAAAATATATATAAACACATATTACATTATCCATGTTATACCAGGAAATACATCATTATAATATATTTTCTTTTGTGATATTTTTTTTTCAGATTGCTTTAAAGAATATGTTAACCAATTGATAAGACTGGCATGGATTTCCTTAACACAACAAAATTTATAGGAAATACAACAGTTCACATTTCAACGAATGGCTCTTTGTATTCCGAGCGAAACGAGAACCTTGCTTTGATAGAAATAACTGTACAATGCATCATCTTTTGTCTAGCTGTAATCGGTAACTCGACAGTTCTTTTGACCCTGTGGACGCGCCGTAGAAAATTAACGCGTGTACATCTCTTAATGATCCATCTAAGTTCTGCTGATTTATTCGTGGCATTTTTCAACACACTGCCTCAGATATGTTGGGATTTAACCTACGTGTTTCTTGGTGGAGATTTCCTATGCCGTTTAGTCAAATATTTCCAAATTGTTGCAATGTATGCTTCATCCTACGTCCTCGTCATGACAGCTATAGATCGTTTTGTTGCAGTAATTCACCCTTTTACGGCGCACCGTTGGTCGTCACGGATTGTCCATTACATGGTCGCAATAGCATGGAGCTTGTCGTTACTTTTTAGTTTACCTCAAATCTGGATCTTTTCCTTGGATAGGCGAGGTGGCAGTGACGGAGAGTATGATTGTTGGGCTAAGTTTAGTCCGGAGTGGACGCTGCCCCTTTACGTCACGAGTTTTACCGTTTTGATATACATAATTCCAACACTAATTTTAATTTTCTGTTACGGATGCATATGTTACACTGTATGGAAACGAGGTCGCGTCGGTGAACCAGTCCCCATGTCTTCAGGTCGGTCATGGTCGGATGCACATCTTAATAAATGTGATCGAACGACGAGCAAGTGTAGCCTAGATAACCTCCACTTAAATCAGACTAATACTGGATCAAACAGGAATTCTTTGAATCATGGGATATCTCGTGCTAAAATAAGAACGGTTCAAATGACCTTGACGATCGTGTTATGTTACCTTGTTTGCTGGTCTCCATTCTTTATTGCACAGATGTGGTCTGCGTACGATGAAAATGCTCCTTTTTATGGTGAGTTTAAATTATGTTTAAACAAAGTACACAACAAAAAAGTCAAAACTATGTAATTTGGAAATGTTTACGACATTCTTAAATATGAAATATGAAATAAAAAACGGAACGTAAAAACATTCAATCATTGAGTTTGTTTAGTCGTGGGTATTGACTAAAAAGCCTCTGCAGCGACTTTAAAATGGACTCGCTGTGTGCCATTGGTCGTCAAGCCAATGACACATTACCGCTATGTTAAGCTGCTCAAATTACTAAAGATCTGCAGACAAGAACCATGTCCCATCATGGGGAGATCCTGTTCGAAATTCGAGGCACAACGTTAAAACGGAAGTATTAAACTTTCATACTGTGGTTACATGGAGTAAGATGTAAACAAAACTTAACATAGACAAACTTTCCTATTAATTTATGTATGATTACTGATTATTGAGTAAAAAGAATATCATAGCATCTTTCATAGCAATAAAAATGGACACCAATTCCATTCTTAAAGCTTAAGATACAATCATATCTTGCCTTTTTCATTTTTTCTCATTCAATGTTGTTGGGTTTTTTTCTAGAATTTATGTTCTAAAAAAATATGATACCAAGGCGGAAAAAAATGTTTATTTGGTTTTGCTGTTTATGCAGTAGTTTCTCAAAACATTGTAATGTCAAAAACAAAAAGTGTTTCTACTCAAAACGTTCTATCAGGGCTGTAAAATCTGAAACTAAAAGTATATTGGACCCCATAGCACTTTACTTGTAACGTGTAGGCCATACAGAGAAAAACAAACTATAAAACATGATTTTAAATAACAATGCAACGCTGGTGTATCAAACTGATCAAAATAAAGGCAACGATTGTTTCAATCTTAATCCAATCGCTATATAAAAGGACGAATCTGTCACGTTTGGTGCCATTTTATTTCCCATAATGCAGAGGTTTACCCATAAATCACCGTAATGTTTCTGTTTGCGTCGACTTCCGTCAAAGATCATCCTTATTTATATAGCGTAAGGCTGTTTTATTCCGTATCATTTGGAAATTTTTACGACATTATATTATGATTGGTTTTAGATTTGGCATTATTTACTTTTTCAAGAATATAGAAATTACATTAGAGTAACAGTTTTTTGTGACCGAGAAGAGCATATAAATAAAAACAGACACATTTTCAGCATTAATCATGTTAACTGTACGGGTTCATGTTAAAACGCTTAAATGAAATTAAAAGGTTTAATTTGCCTTAAACGTGCAGCAATGGATTTTTCAAAACTTTATACGACTTCTTTAGCTCAAATGGTCCTAATAAAAAAAAAGCAAATGTTTCATGTTTGGTTTTCTAAATTGTGCTATAATTGCCCTTTAGTTAGTTGATTAGCTTTGGTAAAGAGTATCTCTCATTATGAAGTTACGTGGTACGCATGTTTGACATACGTTGTTGTAAATTAAATGGATGGGACTGAAGTAGAACTTTAACATGTATAGAGAAATATGTGATAAGGAAAGTTGTATTTTCTTAAGTATTTTTATTTTACAAAAATATCAAATATGATTGGGTTTTTTCTATACTTGAGTTATTTCCGTACAATATTATCGAATCAAGATTTAATTTTCATAATTTTCATCCGGTCAAAAAAAAATGATATAATTACTTTGCAATTATTTTCGTGAATCGATGTTCCAAGTATTCTAAGAAAGACATCTTTCAAACATTTCCAATAATTCAGTATTCATGCCCTGTTACACCCTTTTATATACTTATTTACGGCCTATTCCATTGCGAGTTATTTGATTTTAAACGCATTTTACGACTAACGCCGTAAACCGTTAACTTTTTGCGACATTACATCAGGTTTGCAGTGAGGCGTGTGACAAAAACGTCATAAACTTCGCTAGATAAGGAAATTGCCTAATGAAAAGATTAGAAAATAAATATTTGTAGACGCTGTGAATTCGCTAGGGAGTATCTTGTGAAAATTTATAGTTCTTTGTGATAAAACTTCGACTTGTTTTCGTATTGTATGATTTTCTTTGAAGATTATAATGGAATTTGGCTGTACATGTTTTTGCTCCTAGTATAAATCATGTTGGCATATTTGTTAAAGATTAAATGAACAAGAAAAAGTCGTTATATGCAGTTTTGTCATTTTCTGTTTTGCTTTTGAAACATTAAATACTTCACATCGGGCATAAATAGTTTTTTTTTTTTTAAAATAGATTTAGACCGGATAATAGATGCATAGCATAAATTTCCATGGGGACTCGCGTAGAATGTATTTACATACCAGTTTTATCATAATATACCTATTAAAATAAATGCGATGAGGAAAATTTCATTGAGTACGAAAATTAAAGAACTTAAGTATTCCCTCAATTGATAAATTAAAATCTTAATTTATTGAAAACTAAGACACTTCCTCAAACATCCGTAAATAACAAATGTTATATAAATTAGATATCATATCTGATCCTTCATTAACAAGTGATATCTCCCTTATGTCTTCTTTATCATTCCTAATTAACAAGTGATATCTCCCTTGGGTCTTCTGTATCATCATTCATTAACAAGTGATATCTCCCTTTCGTCTTCTGTATCATCCTTCATTAACAAGTGCTATCTCATATGGGTCTTCTGCATCATCCTTCATTAACAAGTGTTATCTCCCTTGGTTCTTCTGCATCATCCTTCATTAAGAAGTGATATCTCCCTTTCGTCTTCTGTATCATCCTTCATTAACAAGTGCTATCTCACTTGGGTCTTCTGTATCATCCTTCATTAAAAAGTGTTATCTCCCTTGGGTCTTCTGCATCATCCTTCATTAAGAAGTGTTATCTCCCTCAGGTCTTCTGTATCATCCTTCATTTGCCAGTGATATCTCCCTTACTCATTCTGTATCATCCTTCATTTACCAGTAATATCTCCCATGATCATTCTGTATCATCCTTCATTTACAAGTGTTATCTCCTTTGGGTCTTCTGTATCACCCTTCATTAACAAGAGTTATCTTCCTTGCGTCTTCTGTTTAATCCTTCATTAACAAGTGTTATCTACGCTCGGTATTATATCTTACCCTTAATGGACAAGTGTTATCCCCCTTAGTTATTCTTTCTCACCCTCGAATGATAAGTGTTATTTACTTTAAGTTTTCCTTTTTACCCTTGATTAACAAGTGTTAGATCCCTGCTATATTCTATCTCACCTTTATTTAACAAGTGACATTTCATTTAGGTTTTCTATTTTACCCTTAATTAAAATGTGTTACCTCCATATGTATTCTCACTTATCCTTTTTAAGAGGAATTATATCCCTTATTTTTTCTATCTCACCCTTGATTATCAAGTGCTCTTATATCTCACACAAACTTTACAAGTGTTATCTTCCTGTATCACCCTTGATTTATAAACTCTATCCTCTCTGGGCTTTTGTACCGCCATGAATTAACGAGTTATCCCCATTTAACCTTTTGAACCAACAATAATAAACAAGTGTATCTTCCTTATGCCTTCTTGGTCACCTTTTAATCACCACCATAAGGCATGGACCATTTGATTTTCTGGGGGGGGGGCTGGGATTTTACCTTGAGCCGGGAAATTTTTTTCACCCGCTTCGCGGGCCAGATTTTTTTTTGCACACACATATTAAGCAAGGAAATTTTGTTGGCAAGATTATTTTTTTTTCAATTGGCAAGATTGAAGCCAGATTATTTTTTCCAACCTAGGTGCTGGCAAGATTATTTTTTTTTACAAAAATCAGGGCCGGAAAATTTTTTTCAAAAAAATCCCAGGCCCCCCCCCCAGAAAATCAAATGGTCCGTGCCTAAGGAGTAAGTGTTTGGGTGCTGGTTTAACTTTATTCACGTAAACCCATGATCGTTTGTTTCCTCTGGGTACTCAAGTGTCCTCCACTATTACAATTGACCAGCTTATATTGCACGGTTTGTCAAAAGGGGCGTTAAACCCTTACACACACATACACAGAAACACACACTCATATAAAGATGCATTTAGGTCTTTTTTTTTGTCTTTTTCAGGTTCTGTGTTTACCATTATACTTCTCCTGGGGAGTTTAAACAGTTGTACGAATCCGTGGATTTATCTCTTCTTCAGTGATGCAGCATTCGATAAATTGAAAAATTGTCTCAGGACTCGGAAACCAGCCTCGTTTGATCTTCCTGTTAGCATGGCGGGAACTTGGCGAAGCAATCGATCTCATCAGAATTACTCTTCTAAATTCCATAGTTCTACCAAACAGTAGGAAATCATATTTCTAATTCGGTCGATCACGTGGCTTACGAAGAGTACCGATGACAACCAAGAGAAATAAGTATTAAGTTCAGGAGCAATGTAATGTGGGAAACCAAATGGATTTTGCCATAAAAATGTGGATTTAAGTGCTATAGTGCTTTGTTGTAGTGCAAAATTGCATCGTTGGATCTAACGTTACATCGTTAGAAAAATCCGTCAAAATTGAAAAATCAAATGAAAGGGTCGTTTAAAAAAAAGTCTACGAAAGGGACAAAATATAAAAAAGTGGAAATGAATTATAGTACAAACTGTTGTGTATCAGTAGAATAAAATTGAAAAACCATAACAATTCACAAAATGTTTCAGTTTCTTTTTACATGCCTAAGCCCAGAAAGACTTTATACACTATAGAATATTTAAAATTCATTTGGCTTGTTATGTCATTTTAAAACAACTTTGTTTTGAAATACATCTTGCATTCTTAAGTAAAAAGACTACAAAATATATAGACTTTTGTTCAATGTAGATGACAGTTCGCAATAACAATAAAAGTTATGCACTTTTGGATAGGAACACAAAAACAACTTTTTAATGTAATTTTTTAATTGGCATCTTTGAACACGCCACTTTAAATCATTCATCAAGGTTCAGCTGCAGTAGTTTGATTGTAGGTGGACTTATTTTATCACTCTTCAACCAGACATGTCAAACCCCCGTCTTAAAGTTTCACTAATTTAGTTAACATTGGTTAAGGCGTCTTTGGCCATGGTGAATTGATGTTGGTATTATTTATCATATAAATGAAAAGAAAGGTCTGAAATGTCACCAGAAAATGTTAAAGGTCTTGAGTTTATGTATAGCCTTTATAACTTAATTTACGAAATAGAGTGGATAATATACCGGTCTTCCATCAAAGCATCCTTCTATAGCAAGACAATGATTAAATACCTTACGGCTTCTGTGAAAAAAAATACACGGATACATCAAAAACCTCTTAAGACAATTTTCTAGATTAAAAGAAGCTGTTTTTCTGCGTTACAAAATAACGTTAAAACACTTTAATTGTGGATGAAACTGTGCTTAAGATGTAACCCCACCTTGGATGGGAAAACAAATTAATACCAGCTTTAGATGATTTGACTTACTTCAAATTTTGATTCCGTGACTATTTAGGTCTTACAAAAGTAATAACGGTCAGACAACAACTCAGCAGCATTACACTTTGTCTGTAAATATTTTTTTTCAATTGCCGTTTTTTTGTGTTGGTTGTGACGCGTACACTTATTCAACATCTCTTTATTGTTTATTACATGTATAAGAAAGTTTCTGCCCAATATTGAAATTTTAAGGTTGCCCTTAATAAAGAAAATGACTTCTTAAACATTCCGTATGTTTAATTAATATTTTGACTGATTAATATTTCATTTTCTATCAAAGCATCAATATTTCAAGATGTTATAGGTTTCAGCGAAGGAAATATTAAAAATGCAATTAATTGAAGAATTTGAATTTCATACCATGGCTTTCATATTTAGCAGGATATTATTTGACCCCAAACAACTTCAGGGAAGAAAGCTTACAGGCACATCAAAAACCTTTTAAGACAATTTTCTTTATTAAAAGAAGCTATATGAAAAGCCCTTTTGTCTTCGTAAAATGAATGTTATAATATTATTTCAATAGACGTGAAAGTTGGCAATTTTCTCGCAATTTTCTCACATTTTGAATATAAGTTTGGTAATAGCTAAATAATACATAAAAAATGTATATCATATCGCTCAAATGAGCATGGTTCATTGTTATTGCGACCAAAAGACGAGAATAAAAAGACTGTGAATGAATGTGTGATTTTGAACAAAAGGTGTTGTTGTGTTTTCCGATGTGACAATAAACCACCAAACATATAACAATTGCCAAGGTGATACCCAACACTTTTGCTAAAATAAAATTGTGTCGTTTAAAATTCATAGAAATTTGCGGAAAATGAACTTTAGTCAAATGAATTTTAAAGTGCAAATTCTTAAGAATATCGAACCATATGTTTCTTGGGAAAATTTTCATTAAACAAAATGGAGTCTCAACATTTCATATTTTGATCACTGAGAAGCTTCATTTCTTTGAATAAATGAGCCTGATTACAACATTAAAGTTATATCTAAGAGTTATGTGCCTTAGGTGTTCTGTACCCCCTGAAATCAAACTTAACATATTTTCTATAATAAATATACCGATCTATTTTGTAGATTGCCTTTCTCTTTCAAATTCTATGTACTGTTTTAAGAAAACTATTCAAGGTATTAGCTCCTTATATTTTGAAGGTTTTGTCTGATTTTCTTTGATGTTTTTGATGGGTTTATCCATCTACTTTGCTTGATATCTTTCGCCAATTAACCCCATTTTTGATTTTCGAAAATGCTCGCTGAAAATGCAAATTTTATTTACTCTATAATACGTTTAAGGCTGTTTTTATATTTCAAACCGTAACAATGAAAAGGTAACGGAAACTCAAGGGAAAACCTATGCTGTTATAGCATAAAAACGAGCACGTGGAGTTTTTTTTTCTCTTGCTCAATTAGGTCACCTATTCTCTTAAATAAATGCAACACTATCCACTTTTATTTACTTTGAGAAAGCTAAGCAAACCAAACCACTTTAAAGACAAAATGAGCCTGATTACAACATTAAAGTTATATCTAAGAGTTATGTGCCTTAGGTGTTCTGTACCCCCTTAAGTCCAACTTAACATATTTTCTATAATAAATATACCGATCTATTTTGTAGATTGCCTTTCTCTTTCAAATTCTATGTACTGTTTTAAGAAAACTATTCAAGGTATTAGCTCCTTATATTTTGAAGGTTTTGTCTGATTTTCTTTGATATTTTTGATGGGTTTATCCATCTACTTTGATTGATATCTTTCGCCAATTAACCCCATTTTTGATTTTCGAAAATGCTCGCTGAAAATGCAAATTTTATTTACTCTATTATACGTTTAAGGCTGTTTTTATATTTCAAACCGTAACAATGAAAAGGTAACGGAAACTCAAGGGAAAACCTATGCTGTTATAGCATAAAAACGAGCACGTGGAGTTTTTTTTTTTTCTCTTGCTCAATTAGGTCACCTATTCTCTTAAATAAATGCAACACTATCCACTTTTATTTACTTTGAGAAAGCTAAGCAAACCAAACCACTTTAAAGACAAAATTGGCACGAGTGTTATTTCACCTATATCTAGTCAATTCCTTAGTTAACAAGTTGTGACAGATTGCCTTGGGATTTTAAAGTCATGACAACCTCAAAGGTCTGCAGCGATGTAACAATATTTGAAAATCGCTGCGATCTTTGCAGCAACCGTTTTAATGGGCGTCCTAAAGGTTATTAGTTTATCTAATCATTGAAAATCTCATTAGTATATTTATTTGGATGCAATTCAAAAAATGTTCTTTCTGTATCAGGTATTGGTGGCAAAATTTAAAATAATGTTGAACGAAATGTTTTTGGTTGTTTTATAGTGTTTGACTGTTTGTTGTACTGTGATGATCACCTCATTTTCCCTACAACATGACGTATATCTTCACAATCGAATTGTGTTTTGTATGACTTCCGGACCCTAAGATTGCAATGTCAGAGGAGGTTTGGCGCACCATACAACCTGGTTTACCCCAACGTTTCATTTGAAATGCCTGTACCAAGTCAGGATTATTGCGATACATATTTTGTCCGGTATTACTTCCATGTTTTGTCTTTTCTATTCGACAATCAGATTGATTTTCCAAGTTCAGTAATTTTGATATCACCAATATTGTTATCATGATAAGTATAATCCTTGTGAAATCAACTTAGCAGCATGATGATTTGTCAGTTCACGTATACCATATATGCTACTCTCAGGCAAGTGTGACGACCAGGCTTGTGATTTTTCCATGGGGACCTCTAGTCCACTACATAACTTTTCCTGCCGATTTTTATAGTGAAGCCATCTGATATTATTTCCTTAGAAAATTTGAGCAGCTAAATGCAGATTAAAATGGAATAGATTACTTAGATGTAAAAAAATTGCACCAGGTGTCCAAATAATTTGACATTTTGCAAATTCATTTTCCACTGGTTAATAAAACCGAAAATAGGACCTGGTATTGTACCTTTTAAAGTGGAGATTGGTATTAGCCACTTAATTAAATCTATTCGTCAAGGATACAGCTGAGGAAAAGAAATTTGATCGTCAGTGAAACAATTTTGTCATCCTTTAACCCGATCTGTCATTACCCTTATTGAAGTTGTCTTCTAAAATTAGAAGTACCGAAAGTGAAATAATCTATGGTCTAAGCGACAGTGTCCATGATGCAGCCGGAGTTAAACGTAAGTGCTAGTGTTGTTTACCATATAAATGAAAAGAAAAAAGTTTGAAATGTCATCGAAAATGTCCAACGTGTTGGAGCGTCTCTGAGTGTAACCTCTGTATTTATAATGTAAGGGTGTAGATAATATACAAATGGTTCGGCAAGGTAAAAAAAACATGCGAGGGGAGATTTCCAATCTTGATTTGGTTAAAATTACTTCATCGAAACTCATAAATACGCTCTTAAATCAAATTCTAAGTGTTGTTTAAAACCGACCTTGCAACCTCTGGTGATTACACTGCGGTAGCCCTAAAAGATTCAAATTCGAACTTTCAAACTTAGCAAGGCTTTGGTTAAAAACCAGTTTCAGTAAACAAAAATTGCTTACATCAAACCCTTTAAGACCATTTTCTTAATTAAAATAAGCTGTGTTTGCAATCGAAATATAATTGATTTTAAACATTAAAGTTAAAGTTGAAAACGTTCTAGAAATGTAACAAATAACTTTCTTGAATGTTCAAAAGAACTACATTTTTAGATGCTTTCGTTTAGTCTTTGAGTTTTTTTTTCTTATTGGCAGTATTTTTCTAATAAAATGTTAAAGCGTCTAGAGCAATTGAGTGGTATAATTATAGGGTTTAGTAGATTATATATTTTTTTTATTTCCTTAATATTCTGTGTGTTTTGCTCAATATGAAATATTCAACAACTTTTTTGTAATCTACATGTGCTTCTCTTTGCTCTTTGAGGACATTGGTAACATATTGGTCCTTTAACCAGACCTCTCATTTCCTGTTTATTGAAATCGAAAGTTGAACCAATTTATTTTTTTAAATTATCCGTATACATTTCAAAATTGTCTTACCCTAAGGTTCTTCCTACCCCAGACATAGGTTGATCATCTTAGCAATAATTTGGTTCCCCATTTTGGTAATTTTGGTTTTATTGTTCTATGCTCTTCATATTCATATAGTGTTTGGCATTTTCAATATTTTTGGTAGAGCGCATCTGATGAGTCTTGAATAGACGAAACGCGCGTCAGGCGTAGCAAAAATTCTTGTCCGGAACTTTGTTGTCATTTTTATTTCGAACACACGTGAAGGTTAGCACTGCTGGTGTAGTTTTAATTCCCCGAGGTTAGCCCGCTCCGGCACCAACACTTGTGTGTTGGAGAACACATCAAAGCTTTAAATTATTCGTTTAAATTTCAAAATTGTCTAAACCCTAAGGTTCTTCCTACCCTAGCCATAGGTCGATCATCTTAGTAATAATTTGGTTCCCCATTTGTGTAATTTTTGGTTTTATTGTTCTATGCTCTTCATTATCATAAAGTGTTTGGCATTTTCAATATTTTTGGTAGAGCACCTCTGATGAGTCTTGAATAGACGAAACGCGCGTCAGGCGTAGCAAAATTTCTTGTCTGGAACTTTGTTGTCATTTTTAGTTTAATTCAAAAATGTTGTTCAAAGAAAGGTACATATACCAGGCCTTTATTAGAATTGGCAAAGACTGTCTTTAAGTATATAAGCACAAAATTTGAATGTATTGGATGTCTACCGTGAAATAGTCCTTACATTAAGACGAAATTTTCATTAAAAATGGGTCAATTTTGAACACGATTTTCAAACTTGTGTGTATGCAAAAGTATTAAAGAGTATTCTTTCAGCACAACCATTTGGCTACCAAATAAGGTATAAAGTAACAGGTTTGGTAATACTTTTTTATTTTTCGCCTCTAGATGGGCCAAAATAGCGTCTTATCGCAACCCATCCTTTCCTGTTTTGTCATGCAGTATTTCGTATCAGGAAAACGACTTCAATCTAAACATATTTTTAAAAAAGTGAAGCGATCTTATAATATCATTTTCTGAGAAAATTAAAGCTGCTAAATGTAGCTTAAAATGGAAAAGATTATTTAGATGTACAAAAAGTGCACCAGGTGTCAAAATTATATGACAATGTGCAAATACATGTACATTGTGCACTTTTTAATTGCACCGAAAAAAGGACCTGGTATTGTACCTTTTAAAGTGAAGATTGGTATTAGCCACTTAATCAAATCTATTCGTCAAGGGTACAGCTGAGGAAAAGTAATTTGATCGTCAGTGAAACAATTTTATCACCTTTTAACCAGATCTGTCATTACCCTTATTGAAGTTATCATCTAAGATTAGAAGTACCGAAAGTGAAATAATCTATGGTCTAAGCGACAGTGTCCATGATGCAACCGGAGTTAGATGTAAGTACAATATAAATGAAAAGATAAAAAGTTTGAAATGTCATCGAAAATGTCCAACGTCTTGGAGCTTTTCTGAATGTAACTTCTATATCTATATGTAGAAATTGAGTAGATAATTTACAAGTGGGTCTGAAAGGTATTAAATTTTGCGACCTAGGGGCGATTTCCAATCTTGATGTGGTTAAAATGACATCTTTCTAATTCATAAATACGCTTTTAAATCGACTTTTAAGTGTTGTTTACAACCGACCTTGCCACCTCTGAGGGTTACACTTTGGTAGCCCTGAAAAATCAAATCCGAGCTTTTATGTTGTTATGTGGTTTGTTTTGTTGTGATGATTTTTTGTCTACCGGTTTTGTCTTAGTCTTTACAGTTTTATGATACTGATTACCCCTTTGGTACACCTTTGCTTTTTTTTTAAATTTAGCAAAGAAATTGTTAAATACCAGTTTCAGCAAACAAAAATCGCTTAAATCCAAACCTTTTAAGACAATTTTCTTAATTAAAAGAAGCTGTGTCTGCCACCGTACCTTCATTACTTTAAAACATTAAGGTTCAAAACGTTCTAGAAATGTAACAAATCACTTTCTTGAATGTGCAAAATAACGACATTTTTTAGATGCTTTCATTTAGTTTTTTAGTTACTTTTTATTATATAAACAGTACACTAAGTATTTCTAACAAAATATAAAGTGTTTATAGCAATAAAGTGGTATGATTATAGGGTTTGGCAGTCAAAAGATCGAATGCATGTAATTTCCTCTTTTAAGAAACATATAAATGAAAAGAAACGTTTTTATCGTCATCCAAAGTATCAAAATTTAGTTTTCGAATGTCTATTTTTTAGTCCTTATCACTAGTAGTCGAAATAAACAGGATTCTTTCAAGGTTGGTAATTGATTAGAATTACATTATTGGATTGGAAAGCACTATGTAAAGTTCTGAATCGCAGTAGGAGCAGGAAGATAATAAATTATGAAAATTCATTTATATTTTCGTACTTTGCTCCATATGAAATATTCAACGACTTTTTGTCGATCTACATGTGCTCTTCTTTGCTCTTTGGGGACTTGTGTGACCTATTTGTCTACGGCACTGATTTAATACCACACTATTGATCACTAGCCGATAACCTCTCAGGTGGTGTTTTATGCCCATTTGTGATTTTAAAAATGGGACGTCCCAACCAGTATGTGACAAGGTCTGCCAGCTACCTGTCCAAGATCGGTGGTTTCTTCCGGGTACATCGGTTTCATTCACCAATAGAAAGTACCGCTTTATAATATAATATGACACAGGTGCGTCGAAAAAGATGTTAAACCTTAACATACATACATACACTCTGTCTTTGCTAAGTAAATAGAGAAATAAAAAATTAACGTTGGTCAAAATATAATATTTTTGAAATAACATTATGCACACAAAAACATCTGACTCTTATTTGAATATGCATATTTGAAAAGGCCACTTTAATAAATTAATTTGTCTTGAATATAGAATTGGTTGATTATGTCTTTATGACACAAGCGTTTCGCCAAACCTCAAACCAGACCTCTCATTTCCTGTCTATTGAAATCGAAAGTTGAACCAATTTACTTTGGTAGAAACAGCAGTGTCTGTGATTAAAGTGAAGATTCGTATGCTGGTATTGTTAATAAAATATCACAAAAAGAAACCCATCTAAACTTTTGGTACTTGTGCGTGTTTTGTCTTTATATCTGAATTATAGACATTTAGTATTGAATACAGTTTCAGTCTTCTTTAAAGACTGCCATTTTTAGACAAGAAACAGTTAAATATCCAACGACTTTAGCGAAGAAATACGGATACATCAAAAACGTCTCAAGACAATTATCTTAATGAAAAGAAGCTGTTTTGCTATCATAAAATCTTATTTCTATAGCATTCTAATTAAAGGTTAAAACCTTTATGAAAGATATAAAAAGATCATCTAGTTAATTATCCAGACTTCCTGATGCTGAACCATTATTCCACTTAGTTTTCAAATATTTTCTTCCAGTGCCCATCGAGAAGAAACATTCAGCAGCGGATATAGAAAAATATAAACACCGAAAATGATATTGCAGTATATTCAAAGGATGGGTAGCGATAAGGCCTTTTTTCAGCCCACCGCGAAAGTCAAAAATAAAATTTTAAAATGCCTATGGTAAAGGGGCGCTAATGAGACATATGTATCCTTCCAGGAAGTATAGTCTTGCACGCAGAACTAGCTCCATATTTTATTCAAAAACTTGTATTACTAAAACACATCTTTCTTTTGTGAAAGTTTCAAGCTGGTTTCGCGTGCAAGGCATACTTAAGATCTAAAAAAACTATATTTTTTGTAATCAGTAGTTAAAAAATGTGCGAAATCTCTCCGTTTTCTTCGTTTTTTCTTGAGATTAGCGGTCATTTCGATTTCAAAATTGTTGTTTAAAGTGATATATATACATGGTCAATCTTTTATAGAATTGTTAACACTGGCTTGAAGTATATTAGCACACAATTTGAATTTATCGAAGCCCTACCTTGAAATTTTCTTTAAATCAAGACGAAATTTTCATTCAAAATGGGGCAGTTTTGAACCCGATTTTCGAAGCTGTGTTCGTGCAAAAGTATTTAAAAGTAGTCTTTCACAACAGTACAATCATTTTGCTACAAAATAAGATATAAAGGAATAGGCTTTGGAATACTTTTTATTTTTGGTCTATAGACGGGCCAAAATAAGGCCTTATCGCAACCCATCCGTTCAAGGAATTATATCTTAGCACCAACATTTGAAACAAAACATGAAAAGAACGTGTGCAGATGTTGATTTGGCAATGGGTCTTATTCTGTCTTCCTTTACCAGATTTAAAACTACGAATTAACAATGGCAAAAGAACGGGTATGCTATGGAAAGCACGCTGCTTACTCTTCACTATCGTTACGACTTGATTTCGAGTTATTGAATTATGTTCAATCAATTGTTTTTGCGTTTTTAGTTCATGTATATGTGTTGGGTTTTTTTCATGATGTTCTCATTCGTGTTTACTTGTTTTGTCGTTGCGCTTCCCAACTTTTGACATTCGAATGCCCCATTGGTGCCCATGTGCTTCTTTTCCACAAAAACAAAAGGTCATGAGGAAAAGTACTAAAAACCAAAACGATTGAACTGGGAAGCCAAATTTGGCACCGTCTTTGCTTGTGATTACCTTCAGAGACCATCTCGTGAGTACATTAACCAGATCTTACATTAGATTAAATTTAGTTAAAACAGTTCAATCACAGGTCCTAAATTTACAATTATTTTTGTAATCATTTCATACGATTGAACTTGTTACAGATATATATTTACAAATTTAGGTCTCATTTAAAAAGCAAGAAATAGTGGTTTTCTTGAATGTTAAGAAGTACAATTTCTTGTTTTAATGATTCGTTAAGTTTTGAATTATTTATTTCACACGAAATGGATAATCATTAAGAAATCAACAAAACAGCATTATTTTACAGACGATTTTGTTGTCTGATATTCAGGATGACCTGATATTGCTATTTGATTTTCTTAGTTTTAGAAGATAGATAAAGGAACAACAAATGCAGAACTTATTTTTATTATTTTCTGTTCATTAATACATTTCTTTCTTCTTTCTTTGATTCTTCAGCAATTTGTAAAGCTAGAGAAACCAGAAAAATGTAGATTGTCAAAATTTATTAATCTATTTTCTTTCTGTCTAATGATTTCACTGGTATAAACCCGATGACCGTAACTGCAGTTACGGTCATCGGGTTTATACCAGTGATGATTTGTTCTCTCAATTTATTTAACTGTTCCACTACATTTTTCTTTTTTAAATGAAGAAAAAAAAATATCTTAACTTTAATGTGGATAACATTCTTCCAACTGAATTCTGCAATTTGGAATATGAGCACCAATGAAGATTTGACAATTTATTGTATATCTTTAAAGGGCATTTTTGAATGGATCACTTAATCAAATTAATTTTGTCTAGAATACAGCCAAGGAGACTAAGTTTATTGTGGTGAAAGCAATTGTATTTCTTTGTAGCCAGATCTGTCATTCATCGTCTTGAAATTATTTTCTAAAATTAGAACTTGCACAAATGACGTTATCTTTGGTCAAAGCGACAGTGTCCGTGCTGTAACCGACGTCCATATTAATATTGGTATTTTAGTCATTTTGATGAAAAGGAAAGTGTCAACATGCGAACAGAAATGTCAAAAATCTTGGTTTTTTTTTATTTAGTCTGTCATAAAAGATAATACTTGAATAAAATACACGTCTGCTTTTATGTTTTCATATCTAGCCATGAATATGGTTAAATACCAATAACTTCGGGGAAGAAAAAAAGGCACACATCAAAAACCTCTCTAGTCAATTTACTTAATTAAAAGAAGTTGTTTAGCCATCAAAACATGTATTTATGAAACTTCATAATTAAGGGAATGTAAAAAGATCTAAAAGTTAATTATACTGATCAAGGTTTTCCGTTGTAAGATTATTCATTAAAGTTTTCAACTTGTTTGCTTCCGGTGACCAGCGAGCTTAAAACATTCGGGAACTATAAAAACATGTTAATAAAGGTAATAACAAAACTACTTGAAGGATCAATCTAAATGTCCAAGAGAAAAGACAAAACACGGAAGATACTAGTACACCGGAATATTAATAGATCGCAATAGTTCTGACTTGGTACATGCATTTCAAAAGATATGGTGGGTTAAATTCTATTTAGTATATTTAGCAATCCATAGAAAACGAAGATTTTTATAAATCAAAAGAAAATCTATGGAGTAGAACTTTTGAGGTAAACGAAATTTGAGTTTTCCCTATTGATCCTATATAAAAAGTACTAAAATCATGCATTTTGCAAAGTCGTTCCTACAAAAATTCTCGTGGTGAACTTTTAATTTTATTATCGAGATTTATAGTACCAGTCTTGGGCTAACTGTGGTCAAAATTTAAATAATTCTATGGATAACTTTCTAGACACCCCATCTACCTTAAAAAAGAATCCCCATTTGAGTAAATTGATTTCCTATGTGTGCTCACTTGTTTTTCCAGCGTGTAAATTTTCTGCCTTAAAATTATATTAATGATTTAATGATTTAAGCAATACACAATAGATTGATTAACCCTGTTGTCAATTTCTAATGAATAGGAATATTTTAAACAGATAACAGCATTGGGCTTAACAAGGTTTAATAAATTTTGAAATATTTAAATATCAAAATTACCGAACTTAGAGGATCAATCTCAAATGTCAATGAGAAAAGACCAAAAAAAAACATACCGGAAAAATTAAAGATCGCAATGATCCTGGTACAGGCATTTCAAAAGAAATGGTGGGTTAAACCAGGTTTAAAGGCATTCTAAATAAAATTGTGGGTTAAACCGGGCGATGGATGTGCCTTAAAACTGTTCTATTTTTCCGGCAGTATTACGTAATATGAAAGAAAAAGGAGATTTCAAAATATTTCAAAGATAGGTATTATCCAAGTCATTTTACCAATTGGACCAACAAAGTTAGCAATTAAATTATCCATTTACAAATACGCCTTTTTGCTTACATTCTAAGTAAAATGAAAACAGCTACATGCAGCATCCAACGGAAAAGATGAAGAATTTGTTAAAAAATTGCTCCAACTGTCAAAACTATATGATATTTTGCAAATACATTGTGTTGTGTACTTTTGGGAAGCTGACACAAGAGACATCGTAGCCTGTTATTGTACATCTGGAATAGTCATATTTGAACTAATTTTAAAATTGTCTAGAATACAGCTGAAGAAAAGACATCGTGGGTATAGCAATTGTATCACCATTTATTCGAACTGTCGTTTACCCTTAAGTGTTGCTTTAAAACCAACCTTGTCACCTCTGAGGGTAACACCCCGATAGCTGTAAAATTTTCAACCAGAGCTTTCAAAGTTAGCAAGGAAATGGTTAAATTCGAGTTTCAGCAAACAAGATTCGCTTACATCTAAACCCTTTAAAGATAATTTTCTTAATTAAAAGAAATTATTTTTGCCATTGTAACATTATTTCTTTTGAATAATTTCAATTAAGGTTAATCCAACAAATCATTTCTCAAATGTGCAGAAGTACTATTACATTTTTCGATGTTTTATTTAAGTTTTTTTTAAGTTTTATTTTCTCGAATAAATATTTCTCATAAACATAAAAGTGCTTAAAGTAACTTGGAGGTATAATATGGAGTTAACAGTGAGATATAAAGCATGTAATTGCATTTTAACGTAATAGTAACAATAAGCGAAGACAGAATATATACATGTATTACATGTATTATAAAACTTCATTAACATTTTTTGTTCAAAGCTCAAAATGCAATATTTAACAACTTATTCTCGATCTTACATGTTTTCTGCTGTGCTATTTGGAGTGAATAGGGAAGATTAGTTTTAGTCCACACATGATGATCTTTTTGCTATAAGATAATGCACACAAAACCATCGAAGTTCTTGTTGTATTTTTTTTTAAAAGAGGCTAATTTGAATAGACCATGAAAACAAATCAATTCGTGATTATTACGTTAAATTACGTTACATTTAGAATACAGCAAAAGACAAATAATTGAATCGTTGGTGGAGCAACTTCATTCTCCTTTCACTAGATCTTTCATTTTCTCTTCTGAAGGACTCTTTTAAAAAAACGGAAGTTGCACCAATTAGATTATATTTGGTATAATCTGCAGTGTCCGTGATGTAAGCGAACTTTGATATATTAATATTGTTAATATAATATTATTAAAAGAAAAGCGTTGGAATATTATCAGATATATCAAAGGCTTGGTCGTAATTGTGGACATTGGGTGATTAATATATCATTTTTCAATCAAGTCTTCCAAATTCAGATAGGAAATAGTTAAATATCAAACAGCTACAGCGAAGAAAACGGATAAATCAAAACCATCTTAAGACAATTTACAATGTTCTTAATGACAAGAAGATGTTTTGTCATCATAAGGTCTACTTTCGATAACATTATAATTAAAGGCACAAACTTTTATAAAAGATTATCTAGTTAATTATACTGATCGAGACTTCCTGTTGCTAGATCATTTTTTCACTTTTCAACTATTTCCATCCGGTCTCCATCGAGAGGAAACAATCAGTAGCAGGATATAGAAAAAAAATAATACATAACGGGTATAACAGTAAATTTTGTTAAGCCGTATAAGCATATGTCAAGGAGGTACCTCTCATGAACAGCAGTTGAATCAATGAATGGAAAAGAAAAAGAAATTGAAGTATTAAAGGTAATATGCTAAAACAAAAACGTGTCAAACCGGACAGACAAATCCAGCATCTACAATATTGGCCATGTGCAGCACAAGGAAAGGAACCGGTGTTTTAAACAATCGGAAATTTAGATAATAAAAAAAATAAAGGTCTTAATGAATTCGTTTCAGACTAGTGTGACGATTAGACTTGTGATTACTCTTGGTGACCTTGCTCCACCAGCAGCGGTTATCGAGCCAAATGTTTTGAAAATAAAAATACCAAAATGGATATCAACAGTTAATTTGGCTATGATGTATATGCATATTTTGAGGAGTAACCCTTCATCTGCAACATTTGAATCTAAACATCGGAGTCAAACAAAAACAAAAAGTGATGAAAGGAAATTACTCAAAACTAATTGTTACAATAAGGATTTCAAATCTAGCACTGAGGATATTGACCATGCTCGAAGTTACTCCCAGGAACCTTCTCATATAGAAATTAAAAAGAGCATTCATTAAATAAAATTTGGTTAGAGCAGACCAATCATAAGCCTTACTTTACTGAGCAGTTTTCAATAATTTTAGCAAAGATAAGTAAGCTATATTGAAAATGTAACAGTAAAGAGGCACCAATGGGGCATTTGAGTGTCAAAAGTCCGAGAGGGAAACGACGAAACCGGTAAACACGAACAAGAATAGCACGAAGAAACACAAAACTATGGCACGCGACAGTCACAAAAACCCCATAAACTGAGTTTATCGACCGTAAACTATAGTTAGCGGTCGATAAACTGGGTTTATCACTCGCTAACTATAGTTTGCTTATGTTAATGATAATTTCAGTTGTTTGAAATTTATCATTAGCGGTCGATAATGGGGGTTTCAAATGCTTATTATGGTTTCTCGGTGATAAACCGAATTTATCGGTGATAAACTGAGTTAATCGGCGATAAACTGAGTTAATCGATGATAAACTGAGTTTATCGGCGATAAACTCAGTTTATCAACCGAAAACTGTAGTTTACGGTCGATAAATGCTGTTTTGCGTTGATAAAGTAGCATTTGCGCCGCGCAAACTAAAGTAACCGAGTTAACTATGGTTTACTTTGAAATTCTATAAAATAGTTTATTATGCGGTTGCTATTGCATGTTATGAATATGAAGTATCAATAACAGAAACTAAGTAAGCGTGCTTTCATACCCTACGAGTTCAATTAATATTATTCCTGAGGAATACCTATTGAGGTACAACAAGATTTGTAAAGATAATTTGCATGTATATGAATGCCGTAACAAGATTCCGTTAAACTTAGAAATATGAAATGCAGAATTCAAGAAGATTTTCTTAGTCAAAAGGGTCGCACCTTTTATAAAAAAAATACAGAAAAAAAATTCCTAATTATATGCACAACTTTACGAAGTGTACTTCTTGCATACCAAGTTTCATTTATTTCTGCTAAGTAGTTTCAGAGGATTTGCGTCCATAAAATATGATTACAGACGGGTGGGATGGGCTGACGCTCGAGTCAGTCAAAAACAACTTTGCATTGTAGGTTATTAAACCCTGATAAACCAAGTTTGTTTAATTAACATTAGCTGTCGACTATGGAAATTTTCAATGCTAATTATGGTTCCTGGGTGCTGAACTGCATGGCATGCGACAGTCACAAAACCCCATAAACTGAGTTTATCGACCGTAAACTGTAGTTAGCGGTCGATAAACTGGGTTTATCACTCGCTAACTATAGTTTGCTGATGCTAATGATAATTTCAGTTGTTTGAAATTTATCATTAGCGGTCGATAATGGGGTTTTCAAATGCTAATTAGGGTTTCTCGGTGATAAACCGAATTTATCGGTGATAAACTGAGTTTATCGGCGATAAACTGAGTTTATCATCCGCAAACTATAGTTTACGGTCGATAAATGCTGTTTTGCGTTGATAAAATAGCATTTGCACCGCGCAAACTAACGTTATCGCTGATAAACTTGGTTTCACGAACGTAAACTATAGTTAGCGTGCGATAAACCCGGTTTATCAACAGCAAACTATAGTTTACGGTCGATACATGTGGTTTATCAGGTTTTTGTTATTATTGCGTGCCATACAAAACACAAAATCAACCGAACGGAAATTCACAACGCGAACTCAAGTCGTACCATGAGTGAACTCAGGTGCTCCGGGAGAGTAAGCGGTTCCTGTCTGCTGTAGCACATCTGTCGTGTAAGTTTTATTGAAAATGTAACAGTGCTTTCTTGAAAGTTGAAAAAAATCAATTCCTGTGTTAAATGTTTTGCCTCGTTTTTGATTATCTTTCTTCGTGTGATTATTTCTGAAATATCTTTTTTGTTTTCTCACAACTGTAATCAGCCTAGCAGCATTATAATTTGTCAGCTAACAGATATATGCTGTATATCTTATATTCGAGAGGATCTGAAATTGGTGTTCGATAATCAACCGAAAAAGTTTTGTATCTGGACATGATGCAATCTTCTTTATTTGATTCTTACGCAATTTGAGAATATTAAAGTTAGACTAATACATTATGTCAATCTCCTTTTGTCTGCTAGAAAAATATAATATTCAATCAATTTCATCACCTGATCTACAATATTTAATTCTTTTAAGTAAACAAAGAATTATAGGTCCTTAATTTAGATTTTGATTAAGACGAGCTGATCTTTCGCAAGTAATAGAATATTTCAGTCCTTTTACGGGAACGAGCCAAATGACCCCAAATGTTACGAGTGGAAGATCATGGGCGGATTTCCTAGAACGCGTGTTAGTACCCATTTCTTCCGCAATAAAATAAATTTTAATCCACTGAAATCCTAGACAGCTTCATTCCAAAATCCCGAAAATTTAAAATAACATTGCATTGGTCATTTCAGGATTTTGAAATGAAGCTACCTAGGATTTCAGTGGATTAAAATTATTTTTTGTGGAAGAAATGGGTTCTTACAGGCGTCATTTTATTAATACGTCATTAATTAATATCAGTACCGATGGTTTTATTGACTAGTTGAACATTGTGAGATCGCTGCACGTGCACTCATCCCAATCTCACACTGAAAAAAAAGTCATTTATGGAAGAAAAGTGAGATGATGACTTAGGATCAGTGTCCATGATGTAAGTGACGTTTCATAATAACGATGGTTTCGTTTACCAAATAATTAGAAGGAAAAGTGTTGAAATGTCATCAGCAATGCCAGAAGATTTTTGCTTCTGTGGGTTTTATTGATTGATAATATAGTCTTGAAATTATCATTCCATAGTTTAAGATGACATGGTTAAAAACCTAATGTTTTCAGCGAAAAAAATACAGATACATAAAAACACTTTTCTTATTAAGAAGAAGATGAGAAGCTGTTTTTCCATCGAACAATAAAACAATTCAATTAAAGCAAAAACATCTGTTGTACTTTCATAAGGTTAAACAAGTTAAATAATCTTTATGGAAGATGAAAAACAATCTATATTGATCAATACTTCCTAGTTTGTATACTTTGTCCTACTATCTCAGTTTTTGGGAAGAGCCCTATATAGTCATATAGCTATCAGATTTTCGGGGGGGGGGGGTTATCGTCTAGACAATATAATAGAATCGGTCAGTCAATATTCTTACTAGAGGATCTATTATAGAATATTCATCGTGTATGATTATTGTTTCAATGTATTAAATGCTTTACAGGTTGTCTAAACCATGAGGTACATCTTTATACCCCTATAATAAACACGATATAAATGTGGCTTACATTTCATATATCGATACACCATGGCCAGTTGATGTACACTTAAGCATTATTGACCTTTTACCTTTAATTTAATCAATGCGTCATATATATTCAAGTGGGTGGAGCCAAATTACGGATTTCTTAACAAATGGTTAAGTGGACGGACCAACCGAACAAAATTGATATGTTTCAAGTTGGTAAATAAAGGTAATTACAAAACTACCGAACTTGAATGATCAATCTCATAGTCCAGAGAAAATGACAAAAACGAATCAGTCACACCGGAGAATGTGTGGATCGCAATGGTCCTGACTTGGTACAGGCATTTCAAACGAAATGGTGGGTTAAACCAGGTTTTATGGCGCCAAACCTCCCTCTTCCATTGCGATCTTCAAGTCCATAATATATATAGTATATTGAATAGTGTGACACTGTAAAATTTTCTTGGAATTAGATTTTATAAGTCGGACATGTAGGATATGAAAATTATCATGAACAAAATACAGAAGCTTTTGCATGAAACTTTGTTGTAATTTTTATTTGAGAGAAACACAAACCAGAAAAATTCACGATCGCAATGGTCCTGACTTGGTACAGGTTTTATGGCGCCATACCTTCCTCTTCCATTGCGATCTTAGGATCCGGTAATGACCATAGAACACAACATAGCTGTGAGACACAATAGGGATATTGAAGTGATCATCTCAGTACAGCAGACCAGTCAAACACTAATTAAAACAATTAACTACCATATCTTTTAACTCCATTTTGAACTTTTCTACTAGTGGCTGATAACGAAGAAAGATTTTTTTTAGGGATCGTATGAGACGTATTTTCTTAAGCCCCAGTCACACTGTCACGTATTGACTTCCCCGTTTTACTACGTTTTAAAACGTCACGTTTTGATGTAATTTATTGTCAAAGTTTTTGGTCTCCACGTTTAACTAGGTATATGCTACGTTTTACAAGGTTTCCTCACGTTTTCCTACGTTTTACTAGGTATGGCCAGGTTTATCACCAGCCGTTTCGTTGGGTTTTACTACGTTGTGCTACGTATGTGGTACGTTTCGTCAGGTATTTTTAGGGTTGGGTACGTTTTACAAGGTATACGGTACGTTGTAGTACGTATTGATACGGTTTTACTAGCTAGGTATGTACTACGTTTTACGACGTATTACCACGTGCCACTACGCTGTGATGAATTATCTGCGAAACCGGGTACGTTTTTCAAAATAAAAAAATATATACATGTATTACCATTGTCCGTCCGTTCGTCTGTCTGTGAAATAAAATTTCGTCACAGTTTTCCAACGGCTTTTAAAATATATTAGATATGATATCAGTATTTTGCATTTACTGTATACTGTGGTACCAAATAATGCATAATAGCTATACTGGTTTTTACACATGTTGAACATGGATGCAAAGTGCCTATCACAGTTGTCTAACTATAATTATGTCGTAGAGGTTTGATATTTCGCCTTCATTATCAATCTTATCATGTGGTATAATAGGGTGTATAGCAATTTTATAGCATACTAGGTCATCTCCATAACCGAATACTAAAGTTTTGAAGCGGGATATCACCAGTTAGCATTAGCTCACAAAATCCTTGTTACAAACTGTTTATATCTAACATCTTTAAGACTTTTACGCAAAGTACTATTTCAGTCATTTCCTCATTCCCTTTTACTTAGAAAAAAGAATCACCTTATATCCCAGTCAACTAATTCAAAAAATAATTGGTTACAGAAAAACTGACAAACCGCTGCAATGAGGACAAGTGCAAGAGATAGGCCAACCATGTGTCTTTCTTCTTAAGCCCTGGTGTCATTTTAACTACAGTCTCCTGAAACATAGCTGGGTCAACTCGCGAAATGTTTCTAAAGGAAACAATATATCCTTCTTAAATTGTTCGTACATACCGAACTGGGATCTCCTTCTTTTCCAATGTCTCACCCAAATTAAACGCGTTTTTATAATCCTCTGGTTCCGGTTCTGGTTGTACTGAAACAACAATATTAGAATGAAGAATACATGTACGCTCCTTCAGCACTTTCCCGTAATTTACCAATTTCATAGTACTTTTTTTCTTTTAAATTAATGTGATCTAAGTGATTTTGTACAAAACAAGGGTGCAAACATAGGCAAAATGAAAGAGTAAGCGTAGTAAAACGTGATGATACCTACTAAAACGTGATAAAACCTAGCGAAACGTAACATTATACGTAATAAAACGTACAAAAACCTCATAAAACCTCGCGAAACGTAGTAAATACCTAGGAAAACGTAGTGAAACCTGACAGTTGGCTTTGCGTTACGTTTTACCAGGTTTTCGTTACGCTTTCACTATGTTTTAATACGTTTTACCGACGTTTTACCACGTTCTACTACGTATCTGCTACGTTTAGTTTTTTAGCCAAGTTTCGTCACGTTTGTGTTGTGCAAACGATACAAACGGGAAACCCCACGTTTGCGTCTAGGTATCTCTACGTATGTACCCGGTTTCAACTACGTGTCGGTACGTTTCGTTAGGTTTATAGCCGTTTCACTACGTTTTAGAAACGTAGTAAAACGGGGTCCCGAAACGTGACAGTGTGACTGGGGCTAATAGCCCTGCTCCAAAAGTCGGTCACGAAGAAATCGGTGTCTGATAAAAAAATCTGTGAAATGTGTGCAAGCTCTGGCATATCGAATAAGTTGTGAAATATAAACACCGTATGCAGGGGAAGTAGGTATATTGCTCTGTAGATTAGGAAAATTAATAATTTGAAAATTAAAATCGTCTCGTTTATCGTAAATTTTTGTACTGAGATGACCACCTGGGTCAAATTCGAGGTGCAAATCCAAGAAAGACGTGAAGCAATTTGATTCGATGGTATCTTTAATCTCCAATTCTGGAGGATATATTGAAGGAATCCATCTACCAAATAAAGTGTTATTGACAGAAAGGACATCATCAATATATCTGAATGTAAGATTAAATGGCCTTGCCTCTTTCATCTTCTTGTTCTTTACGAGTCCCTGAAGAAATTCAGTCTCGTAAGAGTATAAAAACAAATCGGCGAGGAGAGGAGCACCGTTTGTGCCCATTGGAATGCCGATTTGTTGTTGAAAAATCTGGGTGACAAATATGTTGTCAATGAGGAAATCACGCATACTGCAAACCTGTTCCAGCGTGTAACAAGTAATAATATTTCAATGATATGCATTACATATCCAAGCGTTTTTTTTCTCATTTGACCAGTAAAATAAGCAGTTAAATTATCAATTTTTCAAATATTCAAATACTCCTTTTTGCTAATATTCTTAGTTATATCAAAACACCTACATGCAGTTTTCAAAGCAATAGATGATGGATTTTGATGTTCCAAAATTGCATCAAAGTCAAAATTATATGACAATTTGCAAATGCATTGTGAACTTTTGCAATACTAATACAAAAGACAATATTGCTTGTTTTAGAACCTCTTGAATAGACATGCTATAATATGACACTTAAACAAATCAATTCGTCTAGAAAGCTTAAGAAATGTCATCGTGGGTGATGCAATTTCATCACTTTTAAGCAGATCTGTCGTTGAAGTTGTTTTAAAAAATTGAAGAATGCTATAATAGAAAGATTATTTTGATCGTAAGTTGACCTTTTACCTATAATTCTTACTATATGTATCATATAAATGAAAATAAAACCATGTTGATATGTTTTTTGAAAATGTTAAATGTCTTGGTGCACAGCCATCCATAAGTGATATTTGGTATTTTTCGGCAAAGTGTCAAAAGAAGCTCCTGGGTCATATGTTCATCATTTTATTAGAAAAGTTGTTTAATTCAGTAACAATCTTTTTTCTTCAAAACTATGAAAAGGTTTGCATTGTGAACAAATAGTATAAAAAGAATCTGTCTGTGGAGTTACATATGTACCTTAAACATAAGGTAATAATTGAGAACAAGCATCATATGACAAGAAAAGGTCTCAACCCCCTGAACAGAATATATTTTACTGGAGGGTATCTGAGACAATATTTTAAAGTAATAAACAAGTGAAAGTGAATGCTATCCCTGGTACACAAGTTCTAAAAAAAAGTTCGACATTTTTTTATGAGGAAAGCAAAATTTCGCTCTATGAGGTTTGTGGCATTTATGACTATTGTTTTAATTTTTTTGTCTAGTTGAATACTCGTACATACATTAGAAATAGTAAAAATGATCATGGTTTATTAAGCAACATTTTATAAAGATGATAAATGTAGTCCAGGAGCTCATTTTAGCACTTACAGAAAGAAGCAGAGGTACCTATGGTCCATCCGAATGTCGAAAGTCCGAAAGGGCACATTCAATACCAGTAAACACCAAGGAAAACTAGACGAAAAGGCAGACAATATAAAACACAGAAGGACTAAAACAACTAAATAGCATCCAACCGCACAAACTCATGTCGTTACGAGAGTAAATTTAGGTGCTCCAGAAGAGTAAGCAGTTCTTGCTTGCTTAAGCACACCCTTTTCCCTGGCGACTATTAACCTAGTGTGCTGTCTAATCCAGTAGAGATAGGCAAAACAAACCCATTTGACAGACCAACATCTGCACTCAACTGAGAGATTGAAATACCATATATGCCTATACGCGTGCGTGATGTGAAATGTCAAAAGATCACTTTTTAATGCCTCTGCACTGAGAAAACCAACAATATGCCACTTTGAAATAATCAATTCCAAAGGACCAGAAATGATTCTTTGGGTACATATTATATCAATTTGAATCGAGTTTTAGTTCATCGGAACTGATCACCTGAAATTGTTTTTTTTTCTAAATTCTTTAGAAAATCAAATTTGGGCATCTTAGTCTGTACATTTTCTGTACTATCGTGTTTTTTCAAGCATACCTTTTATGCCTTGTATCGAAATTTTAATTAAAAAAAGTTGTTTCAAAAATGTTCAAAAATGGAGCATTGATATCGTCATACGGGTGCTGGGAATGGAAAATATGATTTTCGTAGAATTTAAAAACCGAAAATAGGACCCTTTTAAAATTCCCCTTTCAAATATGG
Organism: Arcuatula senhousia; assembly: GCA_963971305.1. Classification (NCBI taxonomy): domain Eukaryota; kingdom Metazoa; phylum Mollusca; class Bivalvia; order Mytilida; family Mytilidae; genus Arcuatula; species Arcuatula senhousia. Next base: position 2,096,386 of record OZ020317.1, on the reverse strand, counting down.
ATTTTTGAGAAAATAGATAAATCATAAACGGTTAAAAAGTTGAATTTTTGTATTCAGCACTGTTCAATATGACTAATTTTACCAAAAAATCAATTATACTGAGAAGGCCATCTTGAACTTCTCGAAAAAAAACATTTGCGGAAAAGAACCCTCTAGAAAGAAGCAGAGGTACCAATGGGGTATCCGAATGTCAAAAGTTCGAAAGGGCAAAGACAAAACCAGTAAACACCAACAAGAATGAGATAAAAACAGACAACATTTAAAACATGGAAACATAAAACAACCGAATATCATTTAGAAATTAGAAATTAGAAATCCTTGCACCTGCCAATTTTTTGGCGTTGCATGGTTTCTCAAAGACACGCCTTTTAAATGTTGTTCTTTACCTTGCCACCTCTGGGGGTTATACTGCGGTAGTCCTAGATGACTCTGATCAGAGTTTTCATATTAAGCAAGGTAATTGTTAGCGACCAGTTTTGGCAAACAAAAAATAACTTACATAAAAACACTCTCAAGAACAGCACGTAGAAACACAAAACACCAAATCAACCGAACGGAAACCAACAACGCGAACTCTTTGTCTTTCAATAGATAATGCATGTTGATACAATTTTTTGGGAGAGAAACGAAAACTTTTTATATTTTCTACTGTTTGCTTTTTTGAGGTTGTAATATTCGAAATTCTTGGGGTTTTTAAACGTCGTTAAATGGTATAATTTGCAATATTTAAATACCAGTTTGAGAAGATAGATAATAAATAATTGTTAAATTTCATAGGCAATTTTGTGTGCTTCGTTTTATTCAACCTTTTTTTAGTCCCTAAAATCGCAATGGAAGAAGTAGGTTGGCGCGCCATAAAACTTGGTTTAACCCAAAATTTCATTTGAAATGCCTGTACCAAGTCAGGACCATTGCGATCTATAACCATTCCGGTGTGTATTCCATGTTTTGTCTTTTCTTTTGGACATCGAGATTGATCTTCCAAGTTCGGAAATTTTGCTAAAATCTTTGTTTACTCTGATTTATCCTTAACTTAATAGACAATGAAAGATAACATATGGTCCAATTTAAAAAATGACATTACTGCAATAACGCACTGCACTTTTGGAATAAGAATACAAAAAGAAAATCAAATTTTTTAACTTCAACTCGTGATTAGGCATATTTGAATAGGCCACAAAAACAAATTAATGGAGCAGGAATACAACTGAAGAAAGTAATTTGATCGTGGGTGAAGCAATCTTATCACCCTTTATCCAGATCTGTCATTGTTTGTCTTAAGGTTTTCTCAAATTAGACGGTGCACAAATGAAATTTACTTTGGTATATGTGACAGTGACCGTGGTGTAGGCGAAGTTTTATATCAATATTGTGTATTGTCTATCATCTAAATGAAAAGAAACGTCAAAAATATGCTAAATTATCTTGAAGCCTCTGTGTATTTGGTCTTCATGTTGAACATGCTGAAATGCCAAATCTCTTGGAGTTTCTATTTCTATGGCCTTTGATTGAAGATATTGAGTTTTTGATATATACCAGTATATTCAAGCATTCTATATGTTTAGCAAGGAAGCGAAAATTTACCAATGGGGCATCCAAATGTGAAAAACCTGAAAGGGTAGAGACAAAACCAATAAAAACCAACGAGAACAGGATGAACAATCAGACAACATAAAACCAAAAAACAAGCCCAACTGAATAGCAATCAACAACGCCTACTCAAGTCGTAACTTTTAAAAGAAACGATCTACATGAAAATATTATTTATACATTTGAATACAACAATAAAGATTTTAGAAATTTTGGGGTTTTGGGTGCAGGGCACACACATCCCTCTATAGAGCCAAAACGAACTCGGTGACCCCCTTTGTTCTTTCTCTTAAAATGAACCTTATATCGATGACTTAAAAATATTAGTTTTTGGAAACATTCTATGAAATAGATTTTTTATTATTAATCGAAATTCGTTTGTTTTTGCTCAAAACTAGAGGGAAAAAATCGTCAAATTTATGACCAATCTGTAAATAGAAAACTAACGACCTACCTTTCAAATCTGTTGACTGCTAAAACTTGTTCACTAGTATGTCTTGATTGAATATAACCCAAATTTACTGTTAGAGAACCAAAGTCTTTTTATCTGTAATTATCTTTTGAAGGATCTATGAATGGCCAAGAAAGTGCCAATTTTACGAACTTTGATAGCTTCTACAGAAAAAACGAGCACGGTGACCCCCCTTTTTTATTCCATTTTCCGATGCAGCTTATCAAACTACATAACATATATCAAAATAAAAAAATTGGATGAAAACTTATAAAAGGGATGAGCCACCTTAAACACCAACACACACACGCACCTTTTTTCGCTCAGTATTGTTTAACACGAAAGAAGTACTCAATTAAAGGAATGACTGTCATATTTTTTTTTTCATTGGGGTATTAAAAAAATGTGCACATTGTATAATCCGCGAAAAAATTATCAGTCATTTCTTATGAAAAAAATTTCAAAATGATCAAAAACACATAAAATTGTGGCACTTCCTGAAAAAAGTGGGCGCTTCCCCATGATTTTTTCATTGAGATATGAAAAAATCGTCCAATCAAATTGCAGTATTCTAATCAAATTTATTTCTTGAGACATAAGAATTTATCTCAGAAAAGGCAAAGACAAAATGGGATCACAGGGGCTTGGTACAATTTTTTTATATATTTACTTCTATAACCCTTCACAAGGGAGGACATAGGAAAAAATAATTATGGGTCAACATTTTTGAATGTATGATTTTTGCATTAAACCATATTTATGTCGTATTCTCGCCTATATATATCGATTGTCTGATGGTTTAGCTACAAAATGGTGTATAAATTGTTCCCATTTGTCGTTTCCTTACCATAGAGAGCCCAGATTGTTTCCAGCTCACCTGGCAAATTTACAAAATGGTAGTCCAAAAGTGAAAGTGATTGGTGACGCCACCTAGCAAAAGTTTGAAAAAAATAAATGTAAAAATGAAAACTGAAAAGAAAAAAATCTTATTTTAATCAAATGACAATGTAACAATTAAATGTTCATTCCTGCTTCATTTTTTGCTATTCAGTTTTCATTTTTACATTCAAACTTTTAAACTTTTGCTAGGTGGCGCCACCAATCACTTTCACTTTTGGACTACCATTTTGTAAATTTGCCAGGTGAGCTGGAAACAATCTGGGCTCTCTATGGTAATGAAACGACAAATGGGAACAATTTATACACCATTTTGTAGCTAAACCATCAGACAATCGATATATATAGGCGAGAATACGACATAAATATGGTTTAATGCAAAAATCATACATTCAAAAATGTTGACCCATAATTATTTTTTCCTATGTCCTCCCTTGTGAAGGGTTATAGAAGTAAATATATAAAAAAAATTGTACCAAGCCCCTGTGATGGGATGAACGAAAATAGTCTTCCGTGAAAAAAAATAATAAACGGGTACGTCCAAAACCTCTCAAAACAATTTGAATAATTAAAAGAAGCTGTTTCCCATCGTAATGTGATTACTTAAAAGCACTTAAACTTAGGTTAAGGCGTAATTGAAAATGTAGCAGGTTGTGTTTGTTTTAGAATAAAAAATTAATTGATTGTTTGTGATGTTTGATTTTCAATCAACTGTCTGCAGGTGATTATTTCATAGATTCTTAAAAATCAAAAATACAACAAAGATCCAGACAACAAATTGTGCTACGCCTGACGCGCGTTTCGTTTATTCAAGACTCATCAGACGCGCTCTATTGATTGAAAATGCCAAACACAATATGAATATGAAGAGCATTGAACAATATAACCAAATAATGTCGATTTGGGAACCAAATTATGACTAAGATCAACCTATGTCTGGGGTAGGAAGAACATCAGGGTTTTAACAATATTTTAATTTAAACGGATAATTTGAAAGCTTTGGTATGTTGCAGTAATGTCACTACCCAATCAAATATCACAATGGAAGAGGCAGTTAAGGCACCATAAAAACCTGGTTAAACCAACAACGCCTTTGAAATGTCTGAACAAGGTCAGGACCATTGCGATCTTTCATTGTTCCCCTGAATATCTTGTCCTGTTTTGTCTTCTTTAACATACGAGTTTGATTATCCCAGTTCTTGTTCTTAACTTTATTTACAGGTTTTTATAAAAAAAGATAATCTTTATAAATCTACTCTGCAATAGTATTGTCAGTAAAAATATATGACATATGTTACCGGCGATTTTGTTTTCTGCCGGAGCACTTGGGTTCACTCTTGTTATGCCTTGAGTACGCATTAGATTAACGTTGATATTGCTTTTATCAACCTTACCATTGTCTATACTCGTCTACATGTTTTCTTCTAAGAGTTAAAGCTCTATGAATGAAATTGTCTTTGGTCAGGCGACGGTGTGAAATGTCAACAGAAAAATCAAAAGTCTCAGAACTTCAATGAGATTAGTCTCTATCCCTTAAGTGAAGAAATTAAATAGAAAGCATACTAGTCTTCAATCAAGGAGTCCATATTCAGACAGGAAATAGTTAAATACTAAACCTCTACAGCGAGGACAAAATACATATACACCAATAATCTCTGAGGGTTTTCTTATATAAAAACCTATTTTTCTATCGTTATGGTTCAATAAATGTTTTAAACATATCAATAAAGATTTGTGATTTTTTAATCTAATTTCTAAAAAAAAAATTTCAAAGGTTAAAACATTTATGGAAGATTAAAAAGACTACATAGGTAATTATTCTGATCAAGACTTCTTTTTTTACTAGAATTATCCACTAAGTTTTTCAAATAATTTCCTTTCGACCACAGAGCTGGAACAAATCAGCAGACGACTACTTACACATGAACATAACGTGACTGAAGAACTTTACTTTTTTTCCCTTTCTCTTTCACGCAGTTCTTTTTTATCTTGAAAGAAACAAAGACATATTAACGAATTATGTCGTACGATTGTCCGAAAAAGTCAAGGCAAAACGAGAGATATAAACAACCCACAAAATATCAAAGCGGTCTAAAAAAATATTAATTTGGTTATCCGGTATATGCATTTTTCAAGGAGTAAATCTCTCATCAGCAGCAATATGATTTAAGTCGTTAGAACTTAAATCAAGTTATCGTATATGGCTGTATCATTTATTTATTATTACTTATTTCTACGTGACAAAAGTCCTTTACTTATTTAATTGCACAAGGGAGATAAGTACCTCCTTCTTTCCGCTAATTTCAACGGCAAGGTATGACAATTATTTTGCACCAAAAAAAGAATTTGCATCCTTTAACATCTGACCTTAAATCGGTCAGGAAATGCATTAGTTTAGTGCATATGCATTTGTTTGGTATGATTTTTGATGAGATGCCATTTAAATCGTTCATATTTTATGTTGAGCCATCGGCATTCACGGCATTGTAAAAGCATATGGTAAAAGCAATGCATATGCCCACATGTCATGCATGTACAGCATTGTAAAGTTGTTTGAAATATTAAGATGTTCGAACGTATTTCCGAAATGATTATTGCTGCATTTTATCAATTTTGTACATAAAGCCTGAATTTTTATTCAGATAGATTTACGGATTGTCTTTGTTTCCCCCTTTTTTCCATGCTGTCAGTTCATACTTGGTCGATGAGGATCCTATGTTTTTTTTTTTTTTTTTTTTTTTTTTTTTACTTTTATTTTTTTACTCTATGGACTGATGATTTTTATTTACATTGGTTTTTAGGAAGACGTTTTTGAACAATTGGTTTCTTCACATCTGCAGCATTTTTACTTCCGGGATTTTGAGTTTCTATTTTTGTAGTTTTGTTTACATGCAAATTTAAATAGCGGTCATAGCCTATATTCATTTTCTTCTATGCATACAATTTTATTTGTCGAAGCTTTTCGGAATTTCCATTGCAACAATGCAACATTATTTTACTTATAACATTATTTTGTCACTCAAGATATTTTCATGTACTGTCGGACATGTACATGTATATATATCACATGTATATGCTATAACAAGATGCAAATACATTTGAACAACATATAGAAATTTAAATTTCTAGACAAGTCACATTAGTACATGGGTGTATTTACTTAGATCATCTCTAACATAAAAAACACAGTCTAATGGTGTGTTTGAGGAGTCAGTTATATATAATCCAAAATTGCATAATTATATGCCTGTCTATTGTATTAAAATGATACGCATCACATACAATTTGTACTTTCAAAATACAGTTTACATGTACATTTTGTAAATAATGTTTATCAAATTGTTTGAATGCCTATTAAAACAAATATTTATTTGCCTGAGTTTCAGTTAAAATGCTGTGCACATTGATCCAGTCGAAGGGCAAAAGTGGAATCGCCTGTATCAGCCTGTGAATGCTGAAAGTTGACGTCATGTGATTTTGGAGCATAAGCTACAGTTGCACATTGTTCAAACATCTAAAGGGCAGGAGAAATACATTGTATCTATGAAATTTAGCCCTTCTCTTATGTGTCTTTGTAAAGAACATGAAAGCAGTATTTTACGTTGACCAAAGTGTATGTTTGCCTATAAATACAAGTACAACATGAGTGATCATAAGTGCCAGCTTGATTCATTGGTATACAAGACATGCAGTATTATAATTTGTCAAAGGTAATATTTTGAATGCAATATCCTGCTCATCTTACAAAATAAAATAAATATTGATAATGTCTGTTAATAATTTTCCAAACATTGCTAATTTTTCATATTTATTACAGTATGTAATCAATTTTCACTTTAATAGTTGAAGGTGTTATTATATGGCAAACACCTATATATTTTGTACCTTACAGTTGGCACTTTCATAGTGTTGACATTAAAAGTTAAAAAAATACTCAACTGCAATAATGTAATATAAGAAAAGGTATATTTTGTAATTGCCAATGAAAATAGCATGTACATGTGCACCTAAAACAATTTTTTTAGAATGTAACAACCACTTTGTGAGTTGTCATAGGCAACAGAAACTTTAATTAGAATATTTTAGGTTTGATTATGTTAATTTGGTTTTACTTTCTGTGACATGGAAAAAAATTAGAAAATTCATGGTTTTCAAATGATTATAACCTTATAAAGGTATGTATGGCTAATCAATCATCTGTCCGTTAAAGGACGAGTTACACAATACTCGGTCAGTTAACCGATAGCCAGTGAAGTACTCAATACGCATAATTGTTAATTTGTTTTTAATCTGTCGTCATTGTAAACTCTTACGTTAATTTATCCTCTGCTTGTTAAAGACTCACGACTTAGTTACTGATAACTCAGCCTGTTACTTTGTTTAGGTAACCAGGTTTATATTGATTGCAAATAAATAAGTCAATTAAATAAAGGTCTGTAATTCACATAGCGACAGAGTTATTAAGCTTTTAAGATTCTTAAAACACATTTAAAAGTAGTTGAATGCTTATTTCTAGTTATAAATATTCGTGCATGTGCCATTATGATAAATTCAACATTTTATTACTTCATTTTCTGTTTATTCTGAGTTTCAGTGGCACTGTTTAGTTATGTGAAGGTGATCAAAACAGAAAGTAGTCTGCAACTACAGGAACCTAAATTTAAGGTGCAATGTTTAAAAGACAATAGGTAATGTAACTTAGAACAGGATGAATGAAATATACTAGGCTTATGCCTTATGAAATCAAATTTATCTAGCTAATGAGTATTATTCATAAAAGATTATCATTAAATAACAACTCAAATATGATCTAAGACATAGAATTTGTATTCTTTAAAAGGATCTAAAGACATTTCTAATAAAATTAAGACTATCCAAGGAATTGAATTACATTTTTAGTAAATAGCTTATTTGAGTTAAAGCGATTTATAACATGACTGCATTTGAGATATTTCACATCTGGTATAATTGAAGAGGGAACCTACTAACACTGATACTAACCACACACACGCATACATACACACATACAACCACGCACACACAAACAAAGCAAACAATTCAGTATATTGCTTTGACTGGTATTTGATAAAAGGATTATTAGTTTTTTATGGGCCTAAATTCTAATATATGTAACACAAACACACATGTCCACACACCGGCATCGTAGTTTAGACTATCCAGGCGAATCAATTTAAAAATTACATTATTAATAACTTATATGAGATGAAGCAGTTTATATCATATTCACATGGATTTATTTGAGAAATTTCAGATCTAGTTTAATTGAAAAGGCAACCTACACTGATTCGCATCACACACACATACACACACACACACACACACACACACACACACTTTTCATTACAGTGCTTTTACTGATATTGTTTAAAAGGTATATTGGTTATAAATCGACGCCCGATTTGCAAAATATTTTATAACAGGTTTGTACAACATACACACGCATACGCACACACACAAACAAGTGATCTATTTTACAAACTATCATATACTCCTTTTTGAATAGGTCTTGCTTTGTGCTGATACAAAACAAAAATTCATGCATATGTCCTTGGGAACTTATTTGTTACAGTTTTAATATTTTAGCCATAGTTTCTACATTATTATGTATGTATGCATTTTATTTGATCAGAGGATATAGGTTATATCTTGACAGAACATGGTGATATAAATACATAGTATATGTAGGGTAGCTGGTTTTTACAATGCAACTGGAATGTTTGTGGTGGGTCTCCTCTCAGTTCTAATGACCGTTTGGTGTCTTGATTTTCTCAGTTGTAGTTAGATGTAGATTTTTCTTATTTTTTCTGTTTTATTTAGTTTATTTGATTCGTAAATGTTGTCAGATTGTTGCAAAAGGACAATTCAAGTAAGAGGTGTGACTTATTGTCATTATTACATTTAGCACAAAGTGTTAAAATGTTTGATCGCTGGGAGGTTTTTCTATGTATGCCAAATTCTCAGTCATTAGTTCGAGATTATTTAGTCTAAATAAAGATAAAAGGATTCTTTACGGAATTTTTGTGATATGTGCAAATTCCCAATGGTATTCCATTTAATTTACATTATCAGGATTTGGTTTTGCTGATTTATAAATACATTCAATTTACTCTAATTATTTAATGCTGTTGTTTAATTCATTTCAGGGTTTGACACTTCTTTAAAATCTTATTCAGATTACAACTATACTGACATAAATGCATATGCATACTACATGTATGTTTGGCAATAGTGTTTACCAAGAATAAACCCCCTTTTGATTAGAGCTTTACTCAAATTGTATGCCTCCTAAGAGATGGTTTACATTCTTTGACATTGTGTGCCAAACAAATTATACAAGTCACCTTAACTGGTGCATTACCAAGATCTGCATTCTATGATTTGATTGAAACTATACTACATTTTTTATTTTGGCAGTCATGGTTACCATTTATTCATTTATTATTTTGCATTTAATTGGTAATCTTGAATATTTTATCCTAGCTGACGGAGCATTTGTTTTCAATTCTATTTGCGGTACTTGGTCCATATAAGATTCAGCTCATTCCCCCATTGTTATGGCGGTTGACTGTAAACTTATTTTGATTTGTTTACAGTCAATTTGGCAGTATTCGCTGCATCTTGTATACAGATTTATGCATATATAACTTTGAATAGGGAAACTTTCGGTGTTGTTGTCTGTGTATCCCACGGCAACTCTAAAAAATTCCATTAGAGCTGTGTATCCCACGCTCGTATACATTTGTTATTTCGGTTGCCATTATTTTGCGGTAACCGTCATTTTCTATCATTGTCATTTTACTCATTTATATCGTTGTCATTTATATCATTTATTGCATTGTAATATTTTATTTATAGTAAAGGCTATGGCCAAGTACCGCCATTTCAGTATTTTTATTACAAAAGCCATATGTCGGGATAATATGATTTAAGTCGTTAGAACTTAAATCAAGTTATCGTATATGGCTGTATCATTTATTTATTATTACTTATTTCTACGTGACAAAAGTCCTTTACTTATTTAATTGCACAAGGGAGATAAGTACCTCCTTCTTTCCGCTAATTTCAACGGCAAGGTATGACAATTATTTTGCACCAAAAAACCCTCCCACCATCCCATTTAAAACAATGATTAATTAATATGAATGTTTGATTTTATTATTTGAATTAATCAGGTTGATTGTTTGCTGCTTGCAAACCCAGTTGTCAAGTTTTCTTTTTAGCTTGGAATAAACAATGATTTATGAAGTTTTGTATTTTTATTTTATTCTATAGGTTAGTTGTTTAGGTTGCAAACCCAGTTGACAGGTGGTTTTTAGCTTGGTGTAAAGCAAAGGTTAATATGTATGTGGTCTGCTGCTTTTTTGATTTTATTTTACAGGTTGATTGTATGCAGCCCCAGTTGACAAGTGTTTTTAGCTTAAATGAATGAAGCAATGCCAATGCTTAATTGAATGTGCTCTGTTGGTTTTTTAATTCTATTTTTCAGGTTGGTTGTTTGCAGCCCCAGTTAACAAGTGTTTAGCTTGAAATGAATGAAGCATTATGATTAATGAATATTAATGGGCTTTGCTGGGTTTTTTGATTTATTTTCCAGGTTGGTTGTTTGCAGCTTGTAATCCCAGATAAAATTTGATATGAATGGGCTTGTCGAAACATATTGGAAGGATCAGGTTGAAAGGACATGGATGCGCATCTACCTTATCTACTGAACTGATCATGACATTAATTTGAAAATTTTATATATTTTCAATTAACCTCTGGAGATCTTAAACAAGCCATGGAAACTGATTGTTCTATTTATCGCTAACTTTGGTGTGAATCTACAAATTTAATGTCACAATGAAGTCATCTATATTAACTGTGTTAATGGAACATTCAAGTACTGTTTATGTTATTGGAATCTTCCTAAACTACATGTAGATCTACATGAAAAATCGTTTCAATGGAATTTTGTAACCGTATCACATGTAGATGATCTACAACTTTGGACCAATTATTTTCGTCTAGTAGCCTGTGATTTGCAGTATTCGCTGCATCTTGTATACAGATTTATGCATATATAACTTTGAATAGGGAAACTTTCGGTGTTGTTGTCTGTGTATCCCACGGCAACTCTAAAAAATTCCATTAGAGCTGTATATCCCACGCTCGTATACATTTGTTATTTCGGTTGCCATTATTTTGCGGTAACCGTCATTTTCTATCATTGTCATTTTACTCATTTATATCGTTGTCATTTATATCATTTATTGCATTGTAATATTTTATTTATAGTAAAGGCTATGGCCAAGTACCGCCATTTCAGTATTTTTATTACAAAAGCCATATGTCGGGATAACTACATATCAATTGAATAATTGAAACACCGTGCACTCGTAGACAAATATGGGATTTCTATCTCAAAAATGAATGCAGATGTTGGTTTTAAATAGAAATTCGCTTTGTCTTCCTCGTTGCCCATTCAGACTTTTGACATTCGAATACCCCATTGGTGCCTCTTTGCTTCTTGAAAGGCCGAAAACCGAAAAAATTAAACAATCAAAACAACCAATATTCAACGTCATGTCGAAGCAAGAGTGAATTCATGTGCTTCGACAGCACATGTTATAACACACACACCACTTTCCCAACGACTAATTCATTGAAGGTCAAATGTGGTAAAGGACGATAATACTATACATACCTCTTTGTCCTGCTTTGATCTACCATTTCTTTTGAAATACCGATATACCGAGTACCGAGTCAGGGCCAAAGCGGTCAAGATTGTATTTCTTAGGTATTTAGGTAGAGCGCCTCTGATGAGTCTTGAATAGACGAAACGCGCGTCAGGCGTAGCAAAATTTATTGTCTGGAACTTTGTTGTCATTTGTATTTCGGTGTGTTTTCGTCTTGTCTTGTCTAGTTTTTGCTTTGTTTTTGCTGTTTGTTTGTTTTTGGTTTTGTTTGGTTTTTTTTTGGGGGGGGGGGGGGTGGGGGTGGGGGGTGTTACGGAAGTATTGTTGGTACCATTTTAATTTACATAAAACAGATAATACTTCGAAATTTTGAAATAAGTCTTGCTTTTCATAGACGAGTTTTGTTATCGGGACAATTTAGTTTAAGCAAATTTATCAAGTGAAAATACGAGATAAACTTAAAATTTAAATGCGGCATGATTTTAGATATTTCTTCTTAGTCTTAATGACTTTATTTTGAGTCACGACATTTTTGTGTGTTACTTCTGACTCACTTAAGCGATCACAAAATGTTTTGACATCTTTTAATTGCATCCAAATGTTCAACACGAACCTATAAGACATAAGAACATATATCAAACTGGAAAATGTCAAACACAATCCACAATCGATATATAACCAGGGGTGGATCCAGGATTGACTTAGGGGGGGGGGGGGGGGGGCACAAGTGAAAATATTTTAAGGTATAAGCTTAAACATTGTTTTGTAAAAAGCAATTAAGGATTAACTGGGCATGTTGAATGTCCTTAAGGGATGACAAAAAAAGAAAGAATTATATCCAAAAGAAATGGCGGGATGTTTGTGTGTTATAAAACCCTTTTATATGTTATTTGTTTCTTTTCTTCTGTTTTTCTCTTTGATACTAACGTACAGCTGATTTGATCTTCTTGGTTTTGGTTTCAGGGAGCACCCGAGTTCACTCTGGTTTTGACCCGAGTTCACGTTGCTAAATGTGGTTTGGTTTTTAAGCGTGGTTTTGTTTAAATTGTGGTTTGTTTTGTTTTGTTTTGTTGCTCTTAGGTCTCATTAACTCCCTCCAGATCAATATGTCCCTCCCTGAAATAAAATGAAAAATGTAGTGCTATTGTTTCTAATTTTCAAAGTCTTATTTGATTACAAAGGCGGTTCTAGGACCGGCGTAACGCCCCACCCCCCCCCCCCACCCCACTCCCCCCCCCCGTTTGACAAAAAATTTGGTTAGGAACTGTATGGGACAACAGGTCTCAGAAGTTTTTTTTTTAATATCCAACCCCCCCCCCCCCCCGTTTGAAAATTTCTGGATCCGCCACAGGATTAATAATTGGAACATGTGTACAATCAAATGAAACCTAAAGATTCACTCATTTTTTAACAAGTGTATGAACTTTGTTTGCATTTAAGTGTGAAAAGGTTCCATGTGGAAGACCGGAAAGCATGGTAAAAAAAGTATTTTAAGCATTTTGTACACAATCCAACTTTGCAAAAAAAATTAATCCTTGATGGTGCATGTTTTATACCAGCATTAGACAGAAAACTTTATTAGCTTCGCAATGATATATATAATTTAAGCATGTGTACTATCCTATCCGTATTTGTTCAAGCAAAACTTTCAAAAATGCAGATTTTAAGCTGAAAATGAATGTGAACGTCAAAAGGGGCATTTGAGACCTTATATTTATATATATATATATATTTGCTTTTTCGGATAAACGATATTTGATTTTCCTTTGGTACAACTCTTTCTCTTATCTCCCGACAGCTTTTCAATACAACTCAGTGGGAAATTCGCGTTTTCGTTAGTAACGGAGCAAAAGACAAATAAATTGACATCAAACTGGAAAATAACACTTTCTTAGTCAGTAGCGTTTTGATTTCTTGACAACCTTGTTTTAACCATTTTACTAAAGGCTGGCATTTCTATCAGAAGATGATAAATATATACATTTTAACGACGGCATGCTGACAGACTCAATATTGTTTCACTTAGTCTTAAAACTTTCTAGTCACGATTTTTTTTTATCATAGCTTTTGACTTTTTATGTGATAATGAAATGATTTGGCATCGTTTAATTTCAGTCTGATGTTCAAATTGCACGAATCTGTAAGATTAAAAAAGAGAATCATTTTGAAAAATGTCAAACACCGTACATCGATGAAATAATGGGATCAAGAGAAATGTTCAAGAGAAAAAAAACGAAACAAGGAACACATATCGGAAAATTTGAAGACTGCAATAGTCATAACTTTGTAGAGGCCTTTCAAAAGAAATGTTAGGTTAAACCAGGTTATATGGTGCCAAACCGTCCTCTTCAATAGACCAATCGCGAGTTAATCCATTCCGGAACATTCCGGATATTAGAATGTCCAAATGTCAAGGGTCAACTGAGGTAAGATCTGACGTCAGAACATTGGGAGCAATGGAAGCAACATGTTTACCGATTTATTTTGGGAAAATTTGAAAGAAAATTGAATAAAAAATTTTGTTCATCAATTTGTAATGGTTACAGAAATATAAAAACAAACATTTCCAAGGGATTGGAGAGAAAGGACAAGGTTTCCCTGTTTGATTTATCACAGAGTAGGTACAAGTTTTCCAATAAAATCGAGGTAAAATGGCGGCTATTTTGGAACTCGCGATCCGGGTATTGCGATCTTAAGGTTCGGTAGTAACACCAAAAAAACACGGCCGTGAGACATATAAGGGATATTGAAGTGATCATCTCATTACACTTACTTAACCATTTGAAGGTGTCTATAACACAATTTTGAAATTTTCAACCAGTGGTCGATAAAGAAGAAATAACCTTTTAGGGACGCACAAAATAAGTTGACAACGAGACACATTATCCCAAATCTACTAAACTGCAACAGTCCGAAAACCGGTGGTATTTAAACAATAGAATGTGAGCTCTTCATCGGAAAAGATAGGAAAGTCAATTCGAATGTTTATCCTGGTTGTCAAGTGAATCAAAAGTTCTTTATAGTACAAATTTTCTTCCAATGTTAAGTTATGCTGATAAAATAAACTTTTTTGAATAAAAAAGAGTTTTTAAAAGTAACAGATTGCATTTTTATGCATGTTATTATGTGGATATTTATGAAATGCATACGGTGCAAACTGAAATGGATCGCACAACTTTAACGTTTATATAAAAAATTGAAAAAAATCACACTATTTGTTTAAATTTTTATCTTTCCATCTGCAAATTTTCAGACATGTACTGCAAGAGGTAAAGCCAAAATAAAATTAAGAAAAAGACCTATTTTTCTAGTCCGTCTTGACAACCTTCTGTTTAAAAGTACACGATTTACCTGTTGAATTCGATTATGTCATAGAACATGTTTACCTTTTTGACCGGTGTCCGTAAATTGGGATCAACAATATGTGAATTTGCATTGTATTGGAGTAAATGTCCAATTCAATATTCAGTCATCCGTTTGAAAAATAGGAATGCCTCCCATTTATCATGTTTATTATTTATTAGAGATATAACTTGGTTGTGTCCCTTGAAAGTTTTTCATAGTTACACATTGAATTCAAATGGATCGTTATATGATAACAGTAAAATATAATTTTCAAACTAATATCTGTCGTAAGAAAAGGCAATAACCTAACATTCCCATAAGTTTCGAAAATGTACTGCAGGTATTACGCCTTGTGTGATTTTTTAAAGGTTGAGTTGACATTTTAATTTTTTCCAACGGCCAATAAGTTTTACTCGATTTGTTAAAATATGCACTTTTGTTGACCTTATAAACAACTGTTTACGCAACAGAAAAGATTCGTTAATAACATAACATGTTCAACGTATATGATAGTAGTCAAATCCATGCGTAATAAATAAAAATTGAAGATTGTTTATATGCCGTCGCCATCGTTGTTGTCATCGTTAAAAATTTAAAAACACATTAGCTGTTTTCTGCAGGGGAGATAATTGAATACCACTAGATATTAGACTGGCAACCGTCAACGAAATCTAACATCGAAACGAGAGTTGACTTATGTGTTTCGGTAGGGTGAACAGTAATAACAGTGGACAAAGCAGTACTACATGCCACGGACTAATGTGTTTCGGTAGGGTAAGCAGTAATAACAGTGGACAAAGCAGTACTACATGCCACGGACTAATGTGTTTCGGTAGGGTAAGCAGTAATAACAGTGGTCAAAGCAGTACTACATGCCACGGACTAATGTGTTTCGGTAGGGTAAGCAGTAATAACAGTGGTCAAAGCAGTACTACATGCCACGGACTAATGTGTTTCGGTAGGGTAAGCAGTAATAACAGTGGTCAAAGCAGTACTACATGCCACGGACTAATGTGTTTCGGTAGGGTAAGCAGTAATAACAGTGGACAAAGCAGTACTACATGCCACGGACTAATGTGTTTTGGTAGGGTAAGCAGTAATAACAGTGGTCAAAGCAGTACTACATGCCACGGACTAATGTGTTTCGGTAGGGTAAGCAGTAATAACAGTGGACAAAGCAGTACTACATGCCACGGACTAATGTGTTTTGGTAGGGTAAGCAGTAATAACAGTGGACAAAGCAGTACTACATGCCACGGACTAATGTGTTTTGGTAGGGTAAGCAGTAATAACAGTGGTCTAAGCAGTACTTCATGCCACGGACTAATGTGTTTCGGTAGGGTAAGCAGTAATAACAGTGGACAAAGCAGTACTTCATGCCACGGACTAATGTGTTTTGGTAGGGTAAGCAGTAATAACAGTGGTCAAAGCAGTACTTCATGCCACGGACTAATGTGTTTCGGTAGGGTAAGCAGTAATAACAGTGGTCAAAGCAGTACTACATGCCACGGACTAATGTGTTTCGGTAGGGTAAGCAGTAATAACAGTGGTCAAAGCAGTACTTCATGCCACGGACTAATGTGTTTTGGTAGGGTAAGCAGTAATAACAGTGGACAAAGCAGTACTTCATGCCACGGACTAATGTGTTTCGGTAGGGTAAGCAGTAATAACAGTGGTCAAAGTAGTTCTACATGCCACGGACTAATTTGTTTCGGTAGGGTAAGCAGTAATAACAGTGGTCAAAGCAGTACTACATGCCACGGACTAATGTGTTTCGGTAGGGTAAGCAGTAATAACAGTGGTCAAAGTAGTTCTATATGCCACGGACTAATGTGTTTCGGTAGGGTAAGCAGTAATAACAGTGGTCAAAGCAGTACTACATGCCACGGACTAATGTGTTTCGGTAGGGTAAGCAGTAATAACAGTGGTCAAAGCAGTACTACATGCCACGGACTAATGTGTTTCGGTAGGGTAAGCAGTAATAACAGTGGACAAAGCAGTACTACATGCCACGGACTAATGTGTTTCGGTAGGGTAAGCAGTAATAACAGTGGACAAAGCAGTACTACATGCCACGGACTAATGTGTTTCGGTAGGGTGAGCAGTAATAACAGTGGACAAAGCAGTACTGCATGCCACGTACTAATGTGTTTCGGTAGGGTAAGCAGTAATAACAGTGGACAAATCAGTACTACATGCCACGTACTAATGTGTTTTGGTAGGGTGAGCAGTAATAACAGTGGACAAAGCAGTACTGCATGCCACGTACTAATGTGTTTCGGTAGGGTAAGCAGTAATAACAGTGAACAAAGCAGTACTACATGCCACGGACTAATGTGTTTTGGTAGGGTAAGCAGTAATAACAGTGGTCAAAGCAGTACTACATGCCACGGACTAATGTGTTTCGGTAGGGTAAGCAGTAATAACAGTGGACAAATCAGTACTACATGCCACGGACTAATGTGCTTCGGTAAGGTGAGCAGTAATAACAGTGGACAAAGCAGTACTATATGCCACATACTAATGTGTTTCGGTAGAGTAAGCAGTAATAACAGCGGTAAAATCAGTACTACATGCCACGTACTAATGTGTTTCGGTAAGGTGAGCAGTAATAACAGTGGACAAAGCAGTACTACATGCCACGGACTAATGTGTTTCGGTAGGGTAAGCAGTAATAACAGTGGACAAAGCAGTACTACATGCCACGGACTAATGTGTTTCGGTAGGGTAAGCAGTAATAACAGTGGTCAAAGCAGTACTTCATGCCACGGACTAATGTGTTTCGGTAGGGTAAGCAGTAATAACAGTGGTCAAAGCAGTACTTCATGCCACGGACTAATGTGTTTCGGTAGGGTAAGCAGTAATAACAGTGGACAAAGCAGTACTACATGCCACGGACTAATGTGTTTCGGTAGGGTAAGCAGTAATTACAGTGGTCAAAGCAGTACTTCATGCCACGGACTAATGTGTTTCGGTAGGGTAAGCAGTAATAACAGGGGTCAAAGCAGTACTACATGCCACGTACTAATGTGTTTCGGTAGGGTAAGCAGTAATAACAGTGGTCAAAGCAGTACTTCATGCCACGGACTAATGTGTTTCGGTAGGGTAAGCAGTAATAACAGTGGTCAAAGCAGTACTTCATGCCACGGACTAATGTGTTTCGGTAGGGTAAGCAGTAATAACAGTGGTCTAAGCAGTACTTCATGCCACGGACTAATGTGTTTTGGTAGGGTAAGCAGTAATAACAGTGGTCAAAGCAGTACTACATGCCACGGACTAATGTGTTTCGGTAGGGTAAGCAGTAATAACAGTGGACAAAGCAGTACTACATGCCACGGACTAATGTGTTTCGGTAGGGTAAGCAGTAATAACAGTGGTCAAAGCAGTACTACATGCCACGGACTAATGTGTTTCGGTAGGGTAAGCAGTAATAACAGTGGTCAAAGCAGTACTACATGCCACGGACTAATGTGTTTCGGTAGGGTAAGCAGTAATAACAGTGGACAAAGCAGTACTACATGCCATGGACTAATGTGTTTCGGTAGGGTAAGCAGTAATAACAGTGGTCAAAGCAGTACTATATGCCACGGACTAATGTGTTTCGGTAGGGTTAGCAGTAATAACAGTGGTCAAAGCAGTACTACATGCCACGGACTAATGTGTTTCGGTAGGGTAAGCAGTAATAACAGTGGACAAAGCAGTACTTCATGCCACGGACTAATGTGTTTCGGTAGGGTAAGCAGTAATAACAGTGGACAAAGCAGTACTACATGCCACGGACTAATGTGTTTCGGTAGGGTAAGCAGTAATAACAGTGGACAAAGCAGTACTACATGCCACGGACTAATGTGTTTCGGTAGGGTAAGCAGTAATAACAGTGGACAAAGTAGTATTACACGCCACGGACTAATGTGTTTCGGTAGGGTAAGCAGTAATAACAGTGGTCAAAGCAGTACTACATGCCACGGACTAATGTGTTTTGGTAGGGTAAGCAGTAATAACAGTGGTCAAAGCAGTACTACATGCCACGGACTAATGTGTTTCGGTAGGGTAAGCAGTAATAACAGTGGTCAAAGCAGTACTACATGCCACGGACTAATGTGTTTTGGTAGGGTAAGCAGTAATAACAGTGGACAAAGCAGTACTACATGCCACGGACTAATGTGTTTCGGTAGGGTAAGCAGTAATAACAGTGGTCAAAGCAGTACTACATGCCACGGACTAATGTGTTTCGGTAGGGTTAGCAGTAATAACAGTGGTCAAAGCAGTACTACACGCCACGGACTAATGTGTTTCGGTAGGGTAAGCAGTAATAACAGTGGACAAAGCAGTACTACATGCCACGGACTAATGTGTTTCGGTAGGGTAAGCAGTAATAACAGTGGACAAAGCAGTACTACATGCCACGGACTAATGTGTTTCGGTAGGGTTAGCAGTAATAACAGTGGTCAAAGCAGTACGACATGCCACGGACTAATGTGTTTCGGTAGGGTAAGCAGTAATAACAGTGGTCAAAGCAGTACTACATGCCACGGACTAATGTGTTTCGGTAGAGTAAGCAGTAATAACAGTGGACAAAGCAGTACTTCATGCCACGGACTAATTTGTTTCGGTAGGGTGAGCAGTAATAACAGTGGACAAAGCAGTACTACATGCCACGGACTAATTTGTTTCGGTAGGGTGAGCAGTAATAACAGTGGACAAAGCAGTACTACATGCCACGGACTAATTTGTTTCGGTAGGGTAAGCAGTAATAACAGTGGACAAAGTAGTACTACATGCCACGGACTAATTTGTTTCGGTAGGGTAAGCAGTAATAACAGTGGACAAAGCAGTACTACATGCCACGGACTAATTTGTTTCGGTAGGGTGAGCAGTAATAACAGTGGACAAAGCAGTACTACATGCCACGGACTAATGTGTTTCGGTAGGGTAAGCAGTAATAACAGTGGACAAAGCAGTACTACATGCCACGGACTAATGTGTTTTGGTAGGGTAAGCAGTAATAACAGTGGACAAAGTAGTTCTACATGCCACGGACTAATGTGTTTTGGTAGGGTAAGCAGTAATAACAGTGGTCAAAGCAGTACTACATGCCACGGACTAATGTGTTTCGGTAGGGTAAGCAGTAATAACAGTGGTCAAAGCAGTACTACATGCCACGGACTAATGTGTTTCGGTAGGGTAAGCAGTAATAACAGTGGACAAAGTAGTTCTACATGCCACGGACTAATGTGTTTTGGTAGGGTAAGCAGTAATAACAGTGGTCAAAGCAGTACTACATGCCACGGACTAATGTGTTTCGGTAGGGTAAGCAGTAATAACAGTGGTCAAAGCAGTTCTACATGCCACGGACTAATGTGTTTTGGTAGGGTAAGCAGTAATAACAGTGGACAAAGCAGTACTACATGCCACGGACTAATGTGTTTCGGTAGAGTAAGCAGTAATAACAGTGGTCAAAGCAGTACTACATGCCACGGACTAATGTGTTTCGGTAGAGTAAGCAGTAATAACAGTGGTCAAAGCAGTACTACATGCCACGGACTAATGTGTTTCGGTAGGGTAAGCAGTAATAACAGTGGACAAAGCAGTACTACATGCCACGGACTAATGTGTTTTGGTAGGGTAAGCAGTAATAACAGTGGACAAAGCAGTACTACATGCCACGGACTAATGTGTTTCGGTAGGGTAAGCAGTAATAACAGTGGTCAAAGCAGTACTACATGCCACGGACTAATGTGTTTTGGTAGGGTAAGCAGTAATAACAGTGGTCAAAGCAGTACTACATGCCACGAACTAATGTGTTTCGGTAGGGTAAGCAGTAATAACAGTGGACAAAGCAGTACTACATGCCACGGACTAATGTGTTTCGGTAGGGTAAGCAGTAATAACAGTGGACAAAGCAGTACTACATGCCACGGACTAATGTGTTTCGGTAGGGTAAGCAGTAATAACAGTGGTCAAAGCAGTACTACATGCCACGGACTAATGTGTTTCGGTAGGGTAAGCAGTAATAACAGTGGTCAAAGCAGTACTACATGCCACGGACTAATGTGTTTCGGTAGGGTAAGCAGTAATAACAGTGGACAAAGCAGTACTACATGCCATGGACTAATGTGTTTCGGTAGGGTAAGCAGTAATAACAGTGGTCAAAGCAGTACTATATGCCACGGACTAATGTGTTTCGGTAGGGTTAGCAGTAATAACAGTGGTCAAAGCAGTACTACATGCCACGGACTAATGTGTTTCGGTAGGGTAAGCAGTAATAACAGTGGACAAAGCAGTACTTCATGCCACGGACTAATGTGTTTCGGTAGGGTAAGCAGTAATAACAGTGGACAAAGCAGTACTACATGCCACGGACTAATGTGTTTCGGTAGGGTAAGCAGTAATAACAGTGGACAAAGCAGTACTACATGCCACGGACTAATGTGTTTCGGTAGGGTAAGCAGTAATAACAGTGGTCAAAGCAGTACTACATGCCACGGACTAATGTGTTTCGGTAGGGTTAGCAGTAATAACAGTGGTCAAAGCAGTACTACACGCCACGGACTAATGTGTTTCGGTAGGGTAAGCAGTAATAACAGTGGTCAAAGCAGTACTATATGCCACGGACTAATGTGTTTCGGTAGGGTTAGCAGTAATAACAGTGGTCAAAGCAGTACTACATGCCACGGACTAATGTGTTTCGGTAGGGTAAGCAGTAATAACAGTGGACAAAGCAGTACTTCATGCCACGGACTAATGTGTTTCGGTAGGGTAAGCAGTAATAACAGTGGACAAAGCAGTACTACATGCCACGGACTAATGTGTTTCGGTAGGGTAAGCAGTAATAACAGTGGACAAAGCAGTACTTCATGCCACGGACTAATTTGTTTCGGTAGGGTGAGCAGTAATAACAGTGGACAAAGCAGTACTACATGCCACGGACTAATTTGTTTCGGTAGGGTGAGCAGTAATAACAGTGGACAAAGCAGTACTACATGCCACGGACTAATTTGTTTCGGTAGGGTAAGCAGTAATAACAGTGGACAAAGTAGTACTACATGCCACGGACTAATTTGTTTCGGTAGGGTAAGCAGTAATAACAGTGGACAAAGCAGTACTACATGCCACGGACTAATTTGTTTCGGTAGGGTGAGCAGTAATAACAGTGGACAAAGCAGTACTACATGCCACGGACTAATGTGTTTCGGTAGGGTAAGCAGTAATAACAGTGGACAAAGCAGTACTACATGCCACGGACTAATGTGTTTTGGTAGGGTAAGCAGTAATAACAGTGGACAAAGTAGTTCTACATGCCACGGACTAATGTGTTTTGGTAGGGTAAGCAGTAATAACAGTGGTCAAAGCAGTACTACATGCCACGGACTAATGTGTTTCGGTAGGGTAAGCAGTAATAACAGTGGTCAAAGCAGTACTACATGCCACGGACTAATGTGTTTCGGTAGGGTAAGCAGTAATAACAGTGGACAAAGTAGTTCTACATGCCACGGACTAATGTGTTTTGGTAGGGTAAGCAGTAATAACAGTGGTCAAAGCAGTACTACATGCCACGGACTAATGTGTTTCGGTAGGGTAAGCAGTAATAACAGTGGTCAAAGCAGTTCTACATGCCACGGACTAATGTGTTTTGGTAGGGTAAGCAGTAATAACAGTGGTCAAAGCAGTACTACATGCCACGGACTAAGGTGTTTCGGTAGAGTAAGCAGTAATAACAGTGGTCAAAGCAGTACTACATGCCACGGACTAATGTGTTTCGGTAGAGTAAGCAGTAATAACAGTGGTCAAAGCAGTACTACATGCCACGGACTAATGTGTTTCGGTAGGGTAAGCAGTAATAACAGTGGACAAAGCAGTACTACATGCCACGGACTAATGTGTTTTGGTAGGGTAAGCAGTAATAACAGTGGACAAAGCAGTACTACATGCCACGGACTAATGTGTTTCGGTAGGGTAAGCAGTAATAACAGTGGTCAAAGCAGTACTACATGCCACGGACTAATGTGTTTTGGTAGGGTAAGCAGTAATAACAGTGGTCAAAGCAGTACTACATGCCACGAACTAATGTGTTTCGGTAGGGTAAGCAGTAATAACAGTGGACAAAGCAGTACTACATGCCACGGACTAATGTGTTTCGGTAGGGTGAGCAGTAATAACAGTGGTCTAAGCAGTACTACATGCCACGGACTAATGTGTTTTGGTAGGGTAAGCAGTAATAACAGTGGACAAAGCAGTACTACATGCCACGGACTAATGTGTTTCGGTAGGGTGAGCAGTAATAACAGTGGTCCAAGCAGTACTACATGCCACGGACTAATGTGTTTCGGTAGGGTAAGCAGTAATAACAGTGGTCAAAGCAGTACTACATGCCACGGACTAATGTGTTTCGGTAGGGTAAGCAGTAATAACAGTGGACAAATCAGTACTACATGCCACGGACTAATGTGCTTCGGTAAGGTGAGCAGTAATAACAGTGGACAAAGCAGTACTATATGCCACATACTAATGTGTTTCGGTAGAGTAAGCAGTAATAACAGCGGTAAAATCAGTACTACATGCCACGTACTAATGTGTTTCGGTAAGGTGAGCAGTAATAACAGTGGACAAAGCAGTACTACATGCCACGGACTAATGTGTTTCGGTAGGGTAAGCAGTAATAACAGTGGACAAAGCAGTACTACATGCCACGGACTAATGTGTTTCGGTAGGGTAAGCAGTAATAACAGTGGTCAAAGCAGTACTTCATGCCACGGACTAATGTGTTTCGGTAGGGTAAGCAGTAATAACAGTGGTCAAAGCAGTACTTCATGCCACGGACTAATGTGTTTCGGTAGGGTAAGCAGTAATAACAGTGGACAAAGCAGTACTACATGCCACGGACTAATGTGTTTCGGTAGGGTAAGCAGTAATAACAGTGGTCAAAGCAGTACTTCATGCCACGGACTAATGTGTTTCGGTAGGGTAAGCAGTAATAACAGGGGTCAAAGCAGTACTACATGCCACGTACTAATGTGTTTCGGTAGGGTAAGCAGTAATAACAGTGGTCAAAGCAGTACTTCATGCCACGGACTAATGTGTTTCGGTAGGGTAAGCAGTAATAACAGTGGTCAAAGCAGTACTTCATGCCACGGACTAATGTGTTTCGGTAGGGTAAGCAGTAATAACAGTGGTCTAAGCAGTACTTCATGCCACGGACTAATGTGTTTTGGTAGGGTAAGCAGTAATAACAGTGGTCAAAGCAGTACTACATGCCACGGACTAATGTGTTTCGGTAGGGTAAGCAGTAATAACAGTGGACAAAGCAGTACTACATGCCACGGACTAATGTGTTTCGGTAGGGTAAGCAGTAATAACAGTGGTCAAAGCAGTACTACATGCCACGGACTAATGTGTTTCGGTAGGGTAAGCAGTAATAACAGTGGTCAAAGCAGTACTACATGCCACGGACTAATGTGTTTCGGTAGGGTAAGCAGTAATAACAGTGGACAAAGCAGTACTACATGCCATGGACTAATGTGTTTCGGTAGGGTAAGCAGTAATAACAGTGGTCAAAGCAGTACTATATGCCACGGACTAATGTGTTTCGGTAGGGTTAGCAGTAATAACAGTGGTCAAAGCAGTACTACATGCCACGGACTAATGTGTTTCGGTAGGGTAAGCAGTAATAACAGTGGACAAAGCAGTACTTCATGCCACGGACTAATGTGTTTCGGTAGGGTAAGCAGTAATAACAGTGGACAAAGCAGTACTACATGCCACGGACTAATGTGTTTCGGTAGGGTAAGCAGTAATAACAGTGGACAAAGCAGTACTACATGCCACGGACTAATGTGTTTCGGTAGGGTAAGCAGTAATAACAGTGGACAAAGTAGTATTACACGCCACGGACTAATGTGTTTCGGTAGGGTAAGCAGTAATAACAGTGGTCAAAGCAGTACTACATGCCACGGACTAATGTGTTTTGGTAGGGTAAGCAGTAATAACAGTGGTCAAAGCAGTACTACATGCCACGGACTAATGTGTTTCGGTAGGGTAAGCAGTAATAACAGTGGTCAAAGCAGTACTACATGCCACGGACTAATGTGTTTTGGTAGGGTAAGCAGTAATAACAGTGGACAAAGCAGTACTACATGCCACGGACTAATGTGTTTCGGTAGGGTAAGCAGTAATAACAGTGGTCAAAGCAGTACTACATGCCACGGACTAATGTGTTTCGGTAGGGTTAGCAGTAATAACAGTGGTCAAAGCAGTACTACACGCCACGGACTAATGTGTTTCGGTAGGGTAAGCAGTAATAACAGTGGACAAAGCAGTACTACATGCCACGGACTAATGTGTTTCGGTAGGGTAAGCAGTAATAACAGTGGACAAAGCAGTACTACATGCCACGGACTAATGTGTTTCGGTAGGGTTAGCAGTAATAACAGTGGTCAAAGCAGTACGACATGCCACGGACTAATGTGTTTCGGTAGGGTAAGCAGTAATAACAGTGGTCAAAGCAGTACTACATGCCACGGACTAATGTGTTTCGGTAGAGTAAGCAGTAATAACAGTGGACAAAGCAGTACTTCATGCCACGGACTAATTTGTTTCGGTAGGGTGAGCAGTAATAACAGTGGACAAAGCAGTACTACATGCCACGGACTAATTTGTTTCGGTAGGGTGAGCAGTAATAACAGTGGACAAAGCAGTACTACATGCCACGGACTAATTTGTTTCGGTAGGGTAAGCAGTAATAACAGTGGACAAAGTAGTACTACATGCCACGGACTAATTTGTTTCGGTAGGGTAAGCAGTAATAACAGTGGACAAAGCAGTACTACATGCCACGGACTAATGTGTTTCGGTAGGGTAAGCAGTAATAACAGTGGACAAAGCAGTACTACATGCCACGGACTAATGTGTTTCGGTAGGGTAAGCAGTAATAACAGTGGACAAAGTAGTATTACACGCCACGGACTAATGTGTTTCGGTAGGGTAAGCAGTAATAACAGTGGTCAAAGCAGTACTACATGCCACGGACTAATGTGTTTTGGTAGGGTAAGCAGTAATAACAGTGGTCAAAGCAGTACTACATGCCACGGACTAATGTGTTTCGGTAGGGTAAGCAGTAATAACAGTGGTCAAAGCAGTACTACATGCCACGGACTAATGTGTTTTGGTAGGGTAAGCAGTAATAACAGTGGACAAAGCAGTACTACATGCCACGGACTAATGTGTTTCGGTAGGGTAAGCAGTAATAACAGTGGTCAAAGCAGTACTACATGCCACGGACTAATGTGTTTCGGTAGGGTTAGCAGTAATAACAGTGGTCAAAGCAGTACTACACGCCACGGACTAATGTGTTTCGGTAGGGTAAGCAGTAATAACAGTGGACAAAGCAGTACTACATGCCACGGACTAATGTGTTTCGGTAGGGTAAGCAGTAATAACAGTGGACAAAGCAGTACTACATGCCACGGACTAATGTGTTTCGGTAGGGTTAGCAGTAATAACAGTGGTCAAAGCAGTACGACATGCCACGGACTAATGTGTTTCGGTAGGGTAAGCAGTAATAACAGTGGTCAAAGCAGTACTACATGCCACGGACTAATGTGTTTCGGTAGAGTAAGCAGTAATAACAGTGGACAAAGCAGTACTTCATGCCACGGACTAATTTGTTTCGGTAGGGTGAGCAGTAATAACAGTGGACAAAGCAGTACTACATGCCACGGACTAATTTGTTTCGGTAGGGTGAGCAGTAATAACAGTGGACAAAGCAGTACTACATGCCACGGACTAATTTGTTTCGGTAGGGTAAGCAGTAATAACAGTGGACAAAGTAGTACTACATGCCACGGACTAATTTGTTTCGGTAGGGTAAGCAGTAATAACAGTGGACAAAGCAGTACTACATGCCACGGACTAATTTGTTTCGGTAGGGTGAGCAGTAATAACAGTGGACAAAGCAGTACTACATGCCACGGACTAATGTGTTTCGGTAGGGTAAGCAGTAATAACAGTGGACAAAGCAGTACTACATGCCACGGACTAATGTGTTTTGGTAGGGTAAGCAGTAATAACAGTGGACAAAGTAGTTCTACATGCCACGGACTAATGTGTTTTGGTAGGGTAAGCAGTAATAACAGTGGACAAAGCAGTACTACATGCCACGGACTAATGTGTTTCGGTAGGGTAAGCAGTAATAACAGTGGTCAAAGCAGTACTACATGCCACGGACTAATGTGTTTCGGTAGGGTAAGCAGTAATAACAGTGGACAAAGTAGTTCTACATGCCACGGACTAATGTGTTTTGGTAGGGTAAGCAGTAATAACAGTGGTCAAAGCAGTACTACATGCCACGGACTAATGTGTTTCGGTAGGGTAAGCAGTAATAACAGTGGTCAAAGCAGTTCTACATGCCACGGACTAATGTGTTTTGGTAGGGTAAGCAGTAATAACAGTGGACAAAGCAGTACTACATGCCACGGACTAATGTGTTTCGGTAGAGTAAGCAGTAATAACAGTGGTCAAAGCAGTACTACATGCCACGGACTAATGTGTTTCGGTAGAGTAAGCAGTAATAACAGTGGTCAAAGCAGTACTACATGCCACGGACTAATGTGTTTCGGTAGGGTAAGCAGTAATAACAGTGGACAAAGCAGTACTACATGCCACGGACTAATGTGTTTTGGTAGGGTAAGCAGTAATAACAGTGGACAAAGCAGTACTACATGCCACGGACTAATGTGTTTCGGTAGGGTAAGCAGTAATAACAGTGGTCAAAGCAGTACTACATGCCACGGACTAATGTGTTTTGGTAGGGTAAGCAGTAATAACAGTGGTCAAAGCAGTACTACATGCCACGAACTAATGTGTTTCGGTAGGGTAAGCAGTAATAACAGTGGACAAAGCAGTACTACATGCCACGGACTAATGTGTTTCGGTAGGGTAAGCAGTAATAACAGTGGACAAAGCAGTACTACATGCCACGGACTAATGTGTTTCGGTAGGGTAAGCAGTAATAACAGTGGTCAAAGCAGTACTACATGCCACGGACTAATGTGTTTCGGTAGGGTAAGCAGTAATAACAGTGGTCAAAGCAGTACTACATGCCACGGACTAATGTGTTTCGGTAGGGTAAGCAGTAATAACAGTGGACAAAGCAGTACTACATGCCATGGACTAATGTGTTTCGGTAGGGTAAGCAGTAATAACAGTGGTCAAAGCAGTACTATATGCCACGGACTAATGTGTTTCGGTAGGGTTAGCAGTAATAACAGTGGTCAAAGCAGTACTACATGCCACGGACTAATGTGTTTCGGTAGGGTAAGCAGTAATAACAGTGGACAAAGCAGTACTTCATGCCACGGACTAATGTGTTTCGGTAGGGTAAGCAGTAATAACAGTGGACAAAGCAGTACTACATGCCACGGACTAATGTGTTTCGGTAGGGTAAGCAGTAATAACAGTGGACAAAGCAGTACTACATGCCACGGACTAATGTGTTTCGGTAGGGTAAGCAGTAATAACAGTGGACAAAGTAGTATTACACGCCACGGACTAATGTGTTTCGGTAGGGTAAGCAGTAATAACAGTGGTCAAAGCAGTACTACATGCCACGGACTAATGTGTTTTGGTAGGGTAAGCAGTAATAACAGTGGTCAAAGCAGTACTACATGCCACGGACTAATGTGTTTCGGTAGGGTAAGCAGTAATAACAGTGGTCAAAGCAGTACTACATGCCACGGACTAATGTGTTTTGGTAGGGTAAGCAGTAATAACAGTGGACAAAGCAGTACTACATGCCACGGACTAATGTGTTTCGGTAGGGTAAGCAGTAATAACAGTGGTCAAAGCAGTACTACATGCCACGGACTAATGTGTTTCGGTAGGGTTAGCAGTAATAACAGTGGTCAAAGCAGTACTACACGCCACGGACTAATGTGTTTCGGTAGGGTAAGCAGTAATAACAGTGGTCAAAGCAGTACTATATGCCACGGACTAATGTGTTTCGGTAGGGTTAGCAGTAATAACAGTGGTCAAAGCAGTACTACATGCCACGGACTAATGTGTTTCGGTAGGGTAAGCAGTAATAACAGTGGACAAAGCAGTACTTCATGCCACGGACTAATGTGTTTCGGTAGGGTAAGCAGTAATAACAGTGGACAAAGCAGTACTACATGCCACGGACTAATGTGTTTCGGTAGGGTAAGAAGTAATAACAGTGGACAAAGCAGTACTTCATGCCACGGACTAATTTGTTTCGGTAGGGTGAGCAGTAATAACAGTGGACAAAGCAGTACTACATGCCACGGACTAATTTGTTTCGGTAGGGTGAGCAGTAATAACAGTGGACAAAGCAGTACTACATGCCACGGACTAATTTGTTTCGGTAGGGTAAGCAGTAATAACAGTGGACAAAGTAGTACTACATGCCACGGACTAATTTGTTTCGGTAGGGTAAGCAGTAATAACAGTGGACAAAGCAGTACTACATGCCACGGACTAATTTGTTTCGGTAGGGTGAGCAGTAATAACAGTGGACAAAGCAGTACTACATGCCACGGACTAATGTGTTTCGGTAGGGTAAGCAGTAATAACAGTGGACAAAGCAGTACTACATGCCACGGACTAATGTGTTTTGGTAGGGTAAGCAGTAATAACAGTGGACAAAGTAGTTCTACATGCCACGGACTAATGTGTTTTGGTAGGGTAAGCAGTAATAACAGTGGTCAAAGCAGTACTACATGCCACGGACTAATGTGTTTCGGTAGGGTAAGCAGTAATAACAGTGGTCAAAGCAGTACTACATGCCACGGACTAATGTGTTTCGGTAGGGTAAGCAGTAATAACAGTGGACAAAGTAGTTCTACATGCCACGGACTAATGTGTTTTGGTAGGGTAAGCAGTAATAACAGTGGTCAAAGCAGTACTACATGCCACGGACTAATGTGTTTCGGTAGGGTAAGCAGTAATAACAGTGGTCAAAGCAGTTCTACATGCCACGGACTAATGTGTTTTGGTAGGGTAAGCAGTAATAACAGTGGACAAAGCAGTACTACATGCCACGGACTAATGTGTTTCGGTAGAGTAAGCAGTAATAACAGTGGTCAAAGCAGTACTACATGCCACGGACTAATGTGTTTCGGTAGAGTAAGCAGTAATAACAGTGGTCAAAGCAGTACTACATGCCACGGACTAATGTGTTTCGGTAGGGTAAGCAGTAATAACAGTGGACAAAGCAGTACTACATGCCACGGACTAATGTGTTTTGGTAGGGTAAGCAGTAATAACAGTGGACAAAGCAGTACTACATGCCACGGACTAATGTGTTTCGGTAGGGTAAGCAGTAATAACAGTGGTCAAAGCAGTACTACATGCCACGGACTAATGTGTTTTGGTAGGGTAAGCAGTAATAACAGTGGTCAAAGCAGTACTACATGCCACAAACTAATGTGTTTCGGTAGGGTAAGCAGTAATAACAGTGGACAAAGCAGTACTACATGCCACGGACTAATGTGTTTCGGTAGGGTGAGCAGTAATAACAGTGGTCTAAGCAGTACTACATGCCACGGACTAATGTGTTTTGGTAGGGTAAGCAGTAATAACAGTGGTCAAAGCAGTACTACATGCCACGGACTAATGTGTTTCGGTAGGGTGAGCAGTAATAACAGTGGACAAAGCAGTACTACAGGCCACGGACTAATGTGTTTCGGTAGGGTAAGCAGTAATAACAGTGGTCAAAGCAGTACTACATGCCACGGACTAATGTGTTTCGGTAGGGTAAGCAGTAATAACAGTGGACAAAGTAGTACTACACGCCACGGACTAATGTGTTTCGGTAGGGTAAGCAGTAATAACAGTGGTCAAAGCATTACTACATGCCACGGACTAATGTGTTTCGGTAGGGTAAGCAGTAATAACAGTGGACAAAGCAGTACTACATGCCACGGACTAATGTGTTTCGGTAGGGTAAGCAGTAATAACAGTGGACTAAGCAGTACTACATGCCACGGAATAATGTGTTTTGGTAGGGTAAGCAGTAATAACAGTGGACAAAGCAGTACTACATGCCACGGACTAATGTGTTTTGGTAGGGTAAGCAGTAATAACAGTGGACAAAGCAGTACTACATGCCACGGACTAATGTGCTTCGGTAAGGTGAGCAGTAATAACAGTGGACAAAGCAGTACTATATGTCACATACTAATGTGTTTCGGTAGAGTAAGCAGTAATAACAGCGGTAAAATCAGTACTACATGCCACGTACTAATGTGTTTCGGTAAGGTGAGCAGTAATAACAGTGGACAAAGCAGTACTACATGCCACGGACTAATGTGTTTCGGTAGGGTAAGCAGTAATAACAGTGGACAAAGCAGTACTACATGCCACGGACTAATGTGTTTCGGTAGGGTAAGCAGTAATAACAGTGGTCAAAGCAGTACTTCATGCCACGGACTAATGTGTTTCGGTAGGGTAAGCAGTAATAACAGTGGTCAAAGCAGTACTTCATGCCACGGACTAATGTGTTTCGGTAGGGTAAGCAGTAATAACAGTGGACAAAGCAGTACTACATGCCACGGACTAATGTGTTTCGGTAGGGTAAGCAGTAATAACAGTGGTCAAAGCAGTACTTCATGCCACGGACTAATGTGTTTCGGTAGGGTAAGCAGTAATAACAGTGGTCAAAGCAGTACTTCATGCCACGGACTAATGTGTTTCGGTAGGGTAAGCAGTAATAACAGTGGACAAAGCAGTACTACATGCCACGGACTAATGTGTTTCGGTAGGGTAAGCAGTAATAACAGTGGTCAAAGCAGTACTTCATGCCACGGACTAATGTGTTTCGGTAGGGTAAGCAGTAATAACAGGGGTCAAAGCAGTACTACATGCCACGTACTAATGTGTTTCAGTAGGGTAAGCAGTAATAACAGTGGTCAAAGCAGTACTTCATGCCACGGACTAATGTGTTTCGGTAGGGTAAGCAGTAATAACAGTGGTCAAAGCAGTACTTCATGCCACGGACTAATGTGTTTCGGTAGGGTAAGCAGTAATAACAGTGGTCTAAGCAGTACTTCATGCCACGGACTAATGTGTTTTGGTAGGGTAAGCAGTAATAACAGTGGTCAAAACAGTACTACATGCCACGGACTAATGTGTTTTGGTAGGGTAAGCAGTAATAACAGTGGACAAAGCAGTACTACATGCCACGGACTAATGTGTTTCGGTAGGGTAAGCAGTAATAACAGTGGTCAAAGCAGTACTACATGCCACGGACTAATGTGTTTCGGTAGGGTAAGCAGTAATAACAGTGGTCAAAGCAGTACTACATGCCACGGACTAATGTGTTTCGGTAGGGTAAGCAGTAATAACAGTGGACAAAGCAGTACTACATGCCATGGACTAATGTGTTTCGGTAGGGTAAGCAGTAATAACAGTGGTCAAAGCAGTACTATATGCCACGGACTAATGTGTTTCGGTAGGGTTAGCAGTAATAACAGTGGTCAAAGCAGTACTACATGCCACGGACTAATGTGTTTCGGTAGGGTAAGCAGTAATAACAGTGGACAAAGCAGTACTTCATGCCACGGACTAATGTGTTTCGGTAGGGTAAGCAGTAATAACAGTGGACAAAGCAGTACTACATGCCACGGACTAATGTGTTTCGGTAGGGTAAGCAGTAATAACAGTGGACAAAGCAGTACTACATGCCACGGACTAATGTGTTTCGGTAGGGTAAGCAGTAATAACAGTGGACAAAGTAGTATTACACGCCACGGACTAATGTGTTTCGGTAGGGTAAGCAGTAATAACAGTGGTCAAAGCAGTACTACATGCCACGGACTAATGTGTTTTGGTAGGGTAAGCAGTAATAACAGTGGTCAAAGCAGTACTACATGCCACGGACTAATGTGTTTCGGTAGGGTAAGCAGTAATAACAGTGGTCAAAGCAGTACTACATGCCACGGACTAATGTGTTTTGGTAGGGTAAGCAGTAATAACAGTGGACAAAGCAGTACTACATGCCACGGACTAATGTGTTTCGGTAGGGTAAGCAGTAAAAACAGTGGTCAAAGCAGTACTACATGCCACGGACTAATGTGTTTCGGTAGGGTTAGCAGTAATAACAGTGGTCAAAGCAGTACTACACGCCACGGACTAATGTGTTTCGGTAGGGTAAGCAGTAATAACAGTGGACAAAGCAGTACTACATGCCACGGACTAATGTGTTTCGGTAGGGTAAGCAGTAATAACAGTGGACAAAGCAGTACTACATGCCACGGACTAATGTGTTTCGGTAGGGTTAGCAGTAATAACAGTGGTCAAAGCAGTACGACATGCCACGGACTAATGTGTTTCGGTAGGGTAAGCAGTAATAACAGTGGTCAAAGCAGTACTACATGCCACGGACTAATGTGTTTCGGTAGAGTAAGCAGTAATAACAGTGGACAAAGCAGTACTTCATGCCACGGACTAATTTGTTTCGGTAGGGTGAGCAGTAATAACAGTGGACAAAGCAGTACTACATGCCACGGACTAATTTGTTTCGGTAGGGTGAGCAGTAATAACAGTGGACAAAGCAGTACTACATGCCACGGACTAATTTGTTTCGGTAGGGTAAGCAGTAATAACAGTGGACAAAGTAGTACTACATGCCACGGACTAATTTGTTTCGGTAGGGTAAGCAGTAATAACAGTGGACAAAGCAGTACTACATGCCACGGACTAATTTGTTTCGGTAGGGTGAGCAGTAATAACAGTGGACAAAGCAGTACTACATGCCACGGACTAATGTGTTTCGGTAGGGTAAGCAGTAATAACAGTGGACAAAGCAGTACTACATGCCACGGACTAATGTGTTTCGGTAGGGTAAGCAGTAATAACAGTGGACAAAGTAGTTCTACATGCCACGGACTAATGTGTTTTGGTAGGGTAAGCAGTAATAACAGTGGTCAAAGCAGTACTACATGCCACGGACTAATGTGTTTCGGTAGGGTAAGCAGTAATAACAGTGGTCAAAGCAGTACTACATGCCACGGACTAATGTGTTTCGGTAGGGTAAGCAGTAATAACAGTGGACAAAGTAGTTCTACATGCCACGGACTAATGTGTTTTGGTAGGGTAAGCAGTAATAACAGTGGTCAAAGCAGTACTACATGCCACGGACTAATGTGTTTCGGTAGGGTAAGCAGTAATAACAGTGGTCAAAGCAGTTCTACATGCCACGGACTAATGTGTTTTGGTAGGGTAAGCAGTAATAACAGTGGACAAAGCAGTACTACATGCCACGGACTAATGTGTTTCGGTAGAGTAAGCAGTAATAACAGTGGTCAAAGCAGTACTACATGCCACGGACTAATGTGTTTCGGTAGAGTAAGCAGTAATAACAGTGGTCAAAGCAGTACTACATGCCACGGACTAATGTGTTTCGGTAGGGTAAGCAGTAATAACAGTGGACAAAGCAGTACTACATGCCACGGACTAATGTGTTTTGGTAGGGTAAGCAGTAATAACAGTGGACAAAGCAGTACTACATGCCACGGACTAATGTGTTTCGGTAGGGTAAGCAGTAATAACAGTGGTCAAAGCAGTACTACATGCCACGGACTAATGTGTTTTGGTAGGGTAAGCAGTAATAACAGTGGTCAAAGCAGTACTACATGCCACGAACTAATGTGTTTCGGTAGGGTAAGCAGTAATAACAGTGGACAAAGCAGTACTACATGCCACGGACTAATGTGTTTCGGTAGGGTGAGCAGTAATAACAGTGGTCTAAGCAGTACTACATGCCACGGACTAATGTGTTTTGGTAGGGTAAGCAGTAATAACAGTGGTCAAAGCAGTACTACATGCCACGGACTAATGTGTTTCGGTAGGGTGAGCAGTAATAACAGTGGACAAAGCAGTACTACAGGCCACGGACTAATGTGTTTCGGTAGGGTAAGCAGTAATAACAGTGGTCAAAGCAGTACTACATGCCACGGACTAATGTGTTTCGGTAGGGTAAGCAGTAATAACAGTGGACAAAGTAGTACTACACGCCACGGACTAATGTGTTTCGGTAGGGTAAGCAGTAATAACAGTGGTCAAAGCATTACTACATGCCACGGACTAATGTGTTTCGGTAGGGTAAGCAGTAATAACAGTGGACAAAGCAGTACTACATGCCACGGACTAATGTGTTTCGGTAGGGTAAGCAGTAATAACAGTGGACTAAGCAGTACTACATGCCACGGAATAATGTGTTTTGGTAGGGTAAGCAGTAATAACAGTGGACAAAGCAGTACTACATGCCACGGACTAATGTGTTTTGGTAGGGTAAGCAGTAATAACAGTGGACAAAGCAGTACTACATGCCACGGACTAATGTGCTTCGGTAAGGTGAGCAGTAATAACAGTGGACAAAGCAGTACTATATGTCACATACTAATGTGTTTCGGTAGAGTAAGCAGTAATAACAGCGGTAAAATCAGTACTACATGCCACGTACTAATGTGTTTCGGTAAGGTGAGCAGTAATAACAGTGGACAAAGCAGTACTACATGCCACGGACTAATGTGTTTCGGTAGGGTAAGCAGTAATAACAGTGGACAAAGCAGTACTACATGCCACGGACTAATGTGTTTCGGTAGGGTAAGCAGTAATAACAGTGGTCAAAGCAGTACTTCATGCCACGGACTAATGTGTTTCGGTAGGGTAAGCAGTAATAACAGTGGTCAAAGCAGTACTTCATGCCACGGACTAATGTGTTTCGGTAGGGTAAGCAGTAATAACAGTGGACAAAGCAGTACTACATGCCACGGACTAATGTGTTTCGGTAGGGTAAGCAGTAATAACAGTGGTCAAAGCAGTACTTCATGCCACGGACTAATGTGTTTCGGTAGGGTAAGCAGTAATAACAGTGGTCAAAG
This sequence comes from Arcuatula senhousia, assembly GCA_963971305.1. NCBI lineage: Eukaryota > Metazoa > Mollusca > Bivalvia > Mytilida > Mytilidae > Arcuatula > Arcuatula senhousia. Next base: position 2,060,510 of record OZ020317.1, on the reverse strand, counting down.
CAGTACTTCATGCCACGGACTAATGTGTTTCGGTAGGGTAAGCAGTAATAACAGTGGACAAAGCAGTACTACATGCCACGGACTAATGTGTTTCGGTAGGGTAAGCAGTAATAACAGTGGTCAAAGCAGTACTTCATGCCACGGACTAATGTGTTTCGGTAGGGTAAGCAGTAATAACAGGGGTCAAAGCAGTACTACATGCCACGTACTAATGTGTTTCAGTAGGGTAAGCAGTAATAACAGTGGTCAAAGCAGTACTTCATGCCACGGACTAATGTGTTTCGGTAGGGTAAGCAGTAATAACAGTGGTCAAAGCAGTACTTCATGCCACGGACTAATGTGTTTCGGTAGGGTAAGCAGTAATAACAGTGGTCTAAGCAGTACTTCATGCCACGGACTAATGTGTTTTGGTAGGGTAAGCAGTAATAACAGTGGTCAAAACAGTACTACATGCCACGGACTAATGTGTTTTGGTAGGGTAAGCAGTAATAACAGTGGACAAAGCAGTACTACATGCCACGGACTAATGTGTTTCGGTAGGGTAAGCAGTAATAACAGTGGTCAAAGCAGTACTACATGCCACGGACTAATGTGTTTCGGTAGGGTAAGCAGTAATAACAGTGGTCAAAGCAGTACTACATGCCACGGACTAATGTGTTTCGGTAGGGTAAGCAGTAATAACAGTGGACAAAGCAGTACTACATGCCATGGACTAATGTGTTTCGGTAGGGTAAGCAGTAATAACAGTGGTCAAAGCAGTACTATATGCCACGGACTAATGTGTTTCGGTAGGGTTAGCAGTAATAACAGTGGTCAAAGCAGTACTACATGCCACGGACTAATGTGTTTCGGTAGGGTAAGCAGTAATAACAGTGGACAAAGCAGTACTTCATGCCACGGACTAATGTGTTTCGGTAGGGTAAGCAGTAATAACAGTGGACAAAGCAGTACTACATGCCACGGACTAATGTGTTTCGGTAGGGTAAGCAGTAATAACAGTGGACAAAGCAGTACTACATGCCACGGACTAATGTGTTTCGGTAGGGTAAGCAGTAATAACAGTGGACAAAGTAGTATTACACGCCACGGACTAATGTGTTTCGGTAGGGTAAGCAGTAATAACAGTGGTCAAAGCAGTACTACATGCCACGGACTAATGTGTTTTGGTAGGGTAAGCAGTAATAACAGTGGTCAAAGCAGTACTACATGCCACGGACTAATGTGTTTCGGTAGGGTAAGCAGTAATAACAGTGGTCAAAGCAGTACTACATGCCACGGACTAATGTGTTTTGGTAGGGTAAGCAGTAATAACAGTGGACAAAGCAGTACTACATGCCACGGACTAATGTGTTTCGGTAGGGTAAGCAGTAAAAACAGTGGTCAAAGCAGTACTACATGCCACGGACTAATGTGTTTCGGTAGGGTTAGCAGTAATAACAGTGGTCAAAGCAGTACTACACGCCACGGACTAATGTGTTTCGGTAGGGTAAGCAGTAATAACAGTGGACAAAGCAGTACTACATGCCACGGACTAATGTGTTTCGGTAGGGTAAGCAGTAATAACAGTGGACAAAGCAGTACTACATGCCACGGACTAATGTGTTTCGGTAGGGTTAGCAGTAATAACAGTGGTCAAAGCAGTACGACATGCCACGGACTAATGTGTTTCGGTAGGGTAAGCAGTAATAACAGTGGTCAAAGCAGTACTACATGCCACGGACTAATGTGTTTCGGTAGAGTAAGCAGTAATAACAGTGGACAAAGCAGTACTTCATGCCACGGACTAATTTGTTTCGGTAGGGTGAGCAGTAATAACAGTGGACAAAGCAGTACTACATGCCACGGACTAATTTGTTTCGGTAGGGTGAGCAGTAATAACAGTGGACAAAGCAGTACTACATGCCACGGACTAATTTGTTTCGGTAGGGTAAGCAGTAATAACAGTGGACAAAGTAGTACTACATGCCACGGACTAATTTGTTTCGGTAGGGTAAGCAGTAATAACAGTGGACAAAGCAGTACTACATGCCACGGACTAATTTGTTTCGGTAGGGTGAGCAGTAATAACAGTGGACAAAGCAGTACTACATGCCACGGACTAATGTGTTTCGGTAGGGTAAGCAGTAATAACAGTGGACAAAGCAGTACTACATGCCACGGACTAATGTGTTTCGGTAGGGTAAGCAGTAATAACAGTGGACAAAGTAGTTCTACATGCCACGGACTAATGTGTTTTGGTAGGGTAAGCAGTAATAACAGTGGTCAAAGCAGTACTACATGCCACGGACTAATGTGTTTCGGTAGGGTAAGCAGTAATAACAGTGGTCAAAGCAGTACTACATGCCACGGACTAATGTGTTTCGGTAGGGTAAGCAGTAATAACAGTGGACAAAGTAGTTCTACATGCCACGGACTAATGTGTTTTGGTAGGGTAAGCAGTAATAACAGTGGTCAAAGCAGTACTACATGCCACGGACTAATGTGTTTCGGTAGGGTAAGCAGTAATAACAGTGGTCAAAGCAGTTCTACATGCCACGGACTAATGTGTTTTGGTAGGGTAAGCAGTAATAACAGTGGACAAAGCAGTACTACATGCCACGGACTAATGTGTTTCGGTAGAGTAAGCAGTAATAACAGTGGTCAAAGCAGTACTACATGCCACGGACTAATGTGTTTCGGTAGAGTAAGCAGTAATAACAGTGGTCAAAGCAGTACTACATGCCACGGACTAATGTGTTTCGGTAGGGTAAGCAGTAATAACAGTGGACAAAGCAGTACTACATGCCACGGACTAATGTGTTTTGGTAGGGTAAGCAGTAATAACAGTGGACAAAGCAGTACTACATGCCACGGACTAATGTGTTTCGGTAGGGTAAGCAGTAATAACAGTGGTCAAAGCAGTACTACATGCCACGGACTAATGTGTTTTGGTAGGGTAAGCAGTAATAACAGTGGTCAAAGCAGTACTACATGCCACGAACTAATGTGTTTCGGTAGGGTAAGCAGTAATAACAGTGGACAAAGCAGTACTACATGCCACGGACTAATGTGTTTCGGTAGGGTGAGCAGTAATAACAGTGGTCTAAGCAGTACTACATGCCACGGACTAATGTGTTTTGGTAGGGTAAGCAGTAATAACAGTGGTCAAAGCAGTACTACATGCCACGGACTAATGTGTTTCGGTAGGGTGAGCAGTAATAACAGTGGACAAAGCAGTACTACAGGCCACGGACTAATGTGTTTCGGTAGGGTAAGCAGTAATAACAGTGGTCAAAGCAGTACTACATGCCACGGACTAATGTGTTTCGGTAGGGTAAGCAGTAATAACAGTGGACAAAGTAGTACTACACGCCACGGACTAATGTGTTTCGGTAGGGTAAGCAGTAATAACAGTGGTCAAAGCATTACTACATGCCACGGACTAATGTGTTTCGGTAGGGTAAGCAGTAATAACAGTGGACAAAGCAGTACTACATGCCACGGACTAATGTGTTTCGGTAGGGTAAGCAGTAATAACAGTGGACTAAGCAGTACTACATGCCACGGACTAATGTGTTTTGGTAGGGTAAGCAGTAATAACAGTGGACAAAGCAGTACTACATGCCACGGACTAATGTGTTTTGGTAGGGTAAGCAGTAATAACAGTGGACAAAGCAGTACTACATGCCACGGACTAATGTGCTTCGGTAAGGTGAGCAGTAATAACAGTGGACAAAGCAGTACTATATGCCACATACTAATGTGTTTCGGTAGAGTAAGCAGTAATAACAGCGGTAAAATCAGTACTACATGCCACGTACTAATGTGTTTCGGTAAGGTGAGCAGTAATAACAGTGGACAAAGCAGTACTACATGCCACGGACTAATGTGTTTCGGTAGGGTAAGCAGTAATAACAGTGGACAAAGCAGTACTACATGCCACGGACTAATGTGTTTCGGTAGGGTAAGCAGTAATAACAGTGGTCAAAGCAGTACTTCATGCCACGGACTAATGTGTTTCGGTAGGGTAAGCAGTAATAACAGTGGTCAAAGCAGTACTTCATGCCACGGACTAATGTGTTTCGGTAGGGTAAGCAGTAATAACAGTGGACAAAGCAGTACTACATGCCACGGACTAATGTGTTTCGGTAGGGTAAGCAGTAATAACAGTGGTCAAAGCAGTACTTCATGCCACGGACTAATGTGTTTCGGTAGGGTAAGCAGTAATATCAGGGGTCAAAGCAGTACTACATGCCTCGTACTAATGTGTTTCGGTAGGGTAAGCAGTAATAACAGTGGTCAAAGCAGTACTTCATGCAACGGACTAATGTGTTTCGGTAAGGTAAGCAGTAATAACAGTGGTCAAAGCAGTACTTCATGCCACGGACTAATGTGTTTCGGTAGGGTAAGCAGTAATAACAGTGGTCTAAGCAGTACTTCATGCCACGGACTAATGTGTTGTGGTAGGGTAAGCAGTAATAACAGTGGTCAAAACAGTACTACATGCCACGGACTAATGTGTTTCGGTAGGGTAAGCAGTAATAACAGTGGACAAAGCAGTACTACATGCCACGGACTAATGTGTTTCGGTAGGGTAAGCAGTAATAACAGTGGTCAAAGCAGTACTACATGCCACGGACTAATGTGTTTCGGTAGGGTAAGCAGTAATAACAGTGGTCAAAGCAGTACTACATGCCACGGACTAATGTGTTTCGGTAGGGTAAGCAGTAATAACAGTGGACAAAGCAGTACTACATGCCATGGACTAATGTGTTTCGGTAGGGTAAGCAGTAATAACAGTGGTCAAAGCAGTACTATATGCCACGGACTAATGTGTTTCGGTAGGGTTAGCAGTAATAACAGTGGTCAAAGCAGTACTACATGCCACGGACTAATGTGTTTCGGTAGGGTAAGCAGTAATAACAGTGGACAAAGCAGTACTTCATGCCACGGACTAATGTGTTTCGGTAGGGTAAGCAGTAATAACAGTGGACAAAGCAGTACTACATGCCACGGACTAATGTGTTTCGGTAGGGTAAGCAGTAATAACAGTGGACAAAGCAGTACTACATGCCACGGACTAATGTGTTTCGGTAGGGTAAGCAGTAATAACAGTGGACAAAGTAGTACTACACGCCACGGACTAATGTGTTTCGGTAGGGTAAGCAGTAATAACAGTGGTCAAAGCAGTACTACATGCCACGGACTAATGTGTTTTGGTAGGGTAAGCAGTAATAACAGTGGTCAAAGCAGTACTACATGCCACGGACTAATGTGTTTCGGTAGGGTAAGCAGTAATAACAGTGGTCAAAGCAGTACTACATGCCACGGACTAATGTGTTTTGGTAGGGTAAGCAGTAATAACAGTGGACAAAGCAGTACTACATGCCACGGACTAATGTGTTTCGGTAGGGTAAGCAGTAATAACAGTGGTCAAAGCAGTACTACATGCCACGGACTAATGTGTTTCGGTAGGGTTAGCAGTAATAACAGTGGTCAAAGCAGTACTACACGCCACGGACTAATGTGTTTCGGTAGGGTAAGCAGTAATAACAGTGGACAAAGCAGTACTACATGCCACGGACTAATGTGTTTCGGTAGGGTAAGCAGTAATAACAGTGGACAAAGCAGTACTACATGCCACGGACTAATGTGTTTCGGTAGGGTTAGCAGTAATAACAGTGGTCAAAGCAGTACGACATGCCACGGACTAATGTGTTTCGGTAGGGTAAGCAGTAATAACAGTGGTCAAAGCAGTACTACATGCCACGGACTAATGTGTTTCGGTAGAGTAAGCAGTAATAACAGTGGACAAAGCAGTACTTCATGCCACGGACTAATTTGTTTCGGTAGGGTGAGCAGTAATAACAGTGGACAAAGCAGTACTACATGCCACGGACTAATTTGTTTCGGTAGGGTGAGCAGTAATAACAGTGGACAAAGCAGTACTACATGCCACGGACTAATTTGTTTCGGTAGGGTAAGCAGTAATAACAGTGGACAAAGTAGTACTACATGCCACGGACTAATTTGTTTCGGTAGGGTAAGCAGTAATAACAGTGGACAAAGCAGTACTACATGCCACGGACTAATTTGTTTCGGTAGGGTGAGCAGTAATAACAGTGGACAAAGCAGTACTACATGCCACGGACTAATGTGTTTCGGTAGGGTAAGCAGTAATAACAGTGGACAAAGCAGTACTACATGCCACGGACTAATGTGTTTCGGTAGGGTAAGCAGTAATAACAGTGGACAAAGTAGTTCTACATGCCACGGACTAATGTGTTTTGGTAGGGTAAGCAGTAATAACAGTGGTCAAAGCAGTACTACATGCCACGGACTAATGTGTTTCGGTAGGGTAAGCAGTAATAACAGTGGTCAAAGCAGTACTACATGCCACGGACTAATGTGTTTCGGTAGGGTAAGCAGTAATAACAGTGGACAAAGTAGTTCTACATGCCACGGACTAATGTGTTTTGGTAGGGTAAGCAGTAATAACAGTGGTCAAAGCAGTACTACATGCCACGGACTAATGTGTTTCGGTAGGGTAAGCAGTAATAACAGTGGTCAAAGCAGTTCTACATGCCACGGACTAATATGTTTTGGTAGGGTAAGCAGTAATAACAGTGGACAAAGCAGTACTACATGCCACGGACTAATGTGTTTCGGTAGAGTAAGCAGTAATAACAGTGGTCAAAGCAGTACTACATGCCACGGACTAATGTGTTTCGGTAGAGTAAGCAGTAATAACAGTGGTCAAAGCAGTACTACATGCCACGGACTAATGTGTTTCGGTAGGGTAAGCAGTAATAACAGTGGACAAAGCAGTACTACATGCCACGGACTAATGTGTTTTGGTAGGGTAAGCAGTAATAACAGTGGACAAAGCAGTACTACATGCCACGGACTAATGTGTTTCGGTAGGGTAAGCAGTAATAACAGTGGTCAAAGCAGTACTACATGCCACGGACTAATGTGTTTTGGTAGGGTAAGCAGTAATAACAGTGGTCAAAGCAGTACTACATGCCACGAACTAATGTGTTTCGGTAGGGTAAGCAGTAATAACAGTGGACAAAGCAGTACTACATGCCACGGACTAATGTGTTTCGGTAGGGTGAGCAGTAATAACAGTGGTCTAAGCAGTACTACATGCCACGGACTAATGTGTTTTGGTAGGGTAAGCAGTAATAACAGTGGTCAAAGCAGTACTACATGCCACGGACTAATGTGTTTCGGTAGGGTGAGCAGTAATAACAGTGGACAAAGCAGTACTACAGGCCACGGACTAATGTGTTTCGGTAGGGTAAGCAGTAATAACAGTGGTCAAAGCAGTACTACATGCCACGGACTAATGTGTTTCGGTAGGGTAAGCAGTAATAACAGTGGACAAAGTAGTACTACACGCCACGGACTAATGTGTTTCGGTAGGGTAAGCAGTAATAACAGTGGTCAAAGCATTACTACATGCCACGGACTAATGTGTTTCGGTAGGGTAAGCAGTAATAACAGTGGACAAAGCAGTACTACATGCCACGGACTAATGTGTTTCGGTAGGGTAAGCAGTAATAACAGTGGACTAAGCAGTACTACATGCCACGGACTAATGTGTTTTGGTAGGGTAAGCAGTAATAACAGTGGACAAAGCAGTACTACATGCCACGGACTAATGTGTTTTGGTAGGGTAAGCAGTAATAACAGTGGACAAAGCAGTACTACATGCCACGGACTAATGTGTTTCGGTAGGGTAAGCAGTAATAACAGTGGACAAAGCAGTACTACATGCCACGGACTAATGTGTTTCGGTAGGGTAAGCAGTAATAACAGTGGACAAAGCAGTACTATATGCCACGGACTAATGTGTTTCGGTAGGGTAAGCAGTAATAACAGTGGTCAAAGTAGTACTACATGCCACGGACTAATGTGTTTCGGTAGGGTAAGCAGTAATAACAGTGGTCTAAGCAGTACTACAGGCCAAGGACTAATGTGTTTCGGTAGGGTAAGCAGTAATAACAGTGGACAAAGCAGTACTACATGCCACGGACTAATGTGTTTCGGTAGGGTAAGCAGTAATAACAGTGGACAAAGCAGTACTACATGCCACGGACTAATGTGTTTCGGTAGGGTGAGCAGTAATAACAGTGGTCAAAGCAGTACTACATGCCACGGACTAATGTGTTTCGGTCGGGTAAGCAGTAATAACAGTGGTCAAAGCAGTACTACATGCCACGGACTAATGTGTTTCGGTAGGGTAAGCAGTAATAACAGTGGACAAAGCAGTACTACATGCCACGGACTAATGTGTTTCGGTAGGGTGAGCAGTAATAACAGTGGTCAAAGCAGTACTACATGCCACGGACTAATGTGTTTCGGTCGGGTAAGCAGTAATAACAGTGGACAAAGCAGTACTACATGCCACGGACTAATGTGTTTCGGTAGGGTGAGCAGTAATAACAGTGGTCAAAGCAGTACTACATGCCACGGACTAATGTGTTTCGGTAGGGTAAGCAGTAATAACAGTGGACAAAGCAGTACTACATGCCACGGACTAATGTGTTTCGGTAGGGTGAGCAGTAATAACAGTGGTCAAAGCAGTACTACATGCCACGAACTAATGTGTTTCGGTAGGGTGAGCAGTAATAATAGTGGACAAAGCAGTACTACACGCCACGGACTAATGTGTTTCGGTAGGGTAAGCAGTAATAACAGTGGTCAAAGCAGTACTACATGCCACGGACTAATGTGTTTCGGTAGGGTAAGCAGTAATAACAGTGGACAAAGCAGTACTACATGCCACGGACTAATGTGTTTCGGTAGGGTAAGCAGTAATAACAGTGGACAAAGCAGTACTATATGCCACGGACTAATGTGTTTCGGTAGGGTAAGCAGTAATAACAGTGGTCAAAGTAGTACTACATGCCACGGACTAATGTGTTTCGGTAGGGTAAGCAGTAATAACAGGGGTCAAAGCAGTACTACATGCCACGGACTAATGTGTTTCGGTAGGGTAAGCAGTAATAACAGTGGACAAAGCAGTACTACATGCCACGGACTAATGTGTTTCGGTAGGGTAAGCAGTAAAAACAGTGGACAAAGCAGTACTACATGCCACGGACTAATGTGTTTCGGTAGGGTGAGCAGTAATAACAGTGGTCAAAGCAGTACTACATGCCACGGACTAATGTGTTTCGGTCGGGTAAGCAGTAATAACAGTGGTCAAAGCAGTACTACATGCCACGGACTAATGTGTTTCGGTAGGGTAAGCAGTAATAACAGTGGACAAAGCAGTACTACATGCCACGGACTAATGTGTTTCGGTAGGGTGAGCAGTAATAACAGTGGTCAAAGCAGTACTACATGCCACGGACTAATGTGTTTCGGTCGGGTAAGCAGTAATAACAGTGGTCAAAGCAGTACTACATGCCACGGATTAATGTGTTTCGGTAGGGTGAGCAGTAATAACAGTGGTCAAAGCAGTACTACATGCCACGGACTAATGTGTTTCGGTCGGGTAAGCAGTAATAACAGGGGTCAAAGCAGTACTACATGCCACGGACTAATGTGTTTCGGTAGGGTAAGCAGTAATAACAGTGGTCAAAGCAGTACTACATGCCACGGACTAATGTGTTTCGGTAGGCTGAGCAGTAATAACAGTGGTCAAAGCAGTACTACATGCCACGGACTAATGTGTTTCGGTAGGGCAAGCAGTAATAACAGTGGACAAAGCAGTACTACATGCCACGGACTAATGTGTTTCGGTAGGGTAAGCAGTAATAACAGTGGACAAAGCAGTACTACATGCCATGGACTAATGTGTTTCGGTAGGGTAAGCAGTAATAACAGTGGTCAAAGCAGTACTACATGCCACGGACTAATGTGTTTTGGTAGGGTAAGCAGTAATAACAGTGGTCAAAGCAGTACTACATGCCACGGACTAATGTGTTTCGGTAGGGTAAGCAGTAATAACAGTGGACAAAGCAGTACTACATGCCACGGACTAATGTGTTTCGGTAGGGTAAGCAGTAATAACAGTGGACAAAGCAGTACTACATGCCACGGACTAATGTGTTTCGGTAGGGTAAGCAGTAATAACAGTGGTCAAAGTAGTTCTACATGCCACGGACTAATGTGTTTCGGTAGGGTAAGCAGTAATAACAGTGGTCAAAGCAGTACTACATGCCACGGACTAATGTGTTTCGGTAGGGTAAGCATTAATAACAGTGGACAAAGCAGTACTACATGCCACGGACTAATGTGTTTCGGTAGGGTAAGCAGTAATAACAGTGGACAAAGCAGTACTACATGCCACGGACTAATGTGTTTCGGTAGGGTAAGCAGTAATAACAGGAGTCAAAGCAGTACTACATGCCACGGACTAATGTGTTTTGGTAGGATAAGCAGTAATAACAGTGGTCAAAGCAGTACTACATGCCACGGACTAATGTGTTTCGGTAGGGTAAGCAGTAATAACAGTGGTCAAAGCAGTACTACATGCCACGGACTAATGTGTTTTGGTAGGGTAAGCAGTAATAACAGTGGACAAAGCAGTACTACATGCCACGGACTAATGTGTTTCGGTAGGGTAAGCAGTAATAACAGTGGTCAAAGCAGTACTACAGGCCACGGACTAATGTGTTTTGGTAGGGTAAGCCGTAATAACAGTGGACAAAGCAGTACTACATGCCACGGACTAATGTGTTTCGGTAGGGTAAGCAGTAATAACAGTGGTCAAAGCAGTACTACATGCCACGGACTAATGTGTTTCGGTAGTGTAAGCAGTAATAACAGTGGTCAAAGCAGTACTACATGCCACGGACTAATGTGTTTCGGTAGGGTAAGCAGTAATAACAGTGGACAAAGCAGCACTACATGCCACGGACTAATGTGTTTCGGTAGGGTAAGCAGTAATAACAGCGGTCAAAACAGTACTACATGCCACGGACTAATGTGTTTCGGTAGGGTAAGCAGTAATAACAGTGGTCAAAGCAGTACTACATGCCACGGACTAATGTGTTTCGGTAGGGTAAGCAGTAATAACAGTGGACAAAGCAGTACTACATGTCACGGACTAATGTGTTTCGGTAGGGTAAGCAGTAATAACAGTGGACAAAGCAGTACTACATGCCACGGACTAATGTGTTTTGGTAGGGTAAGCAGTAATAACAGTGGTCAAAGCAGTACTACATGCCACGGACTAATGTGTTTTGGTAGGGTAAGCCGTAATAACAGTGGACAAAGCAGTACTACATGCCACGGACTAATGTGTTTCGGTAGGGTAAGCAGTAATAACAGTGGTCAAAGCAGTACTACATGCCACGGACTAATGTGTTTCGGTAGTGTAAGCAGTAATAACAGTGGTCAAAGCAGTACTACATGCCACGGACTAATGTGTTTCGGTAGGGTAAGCAGTAATAACAGTGGACAAAGCAGCACTACATGCCACGGACTAATGTGTTTCGGTAGGGTAAGCAGTAATAACAGCGGTCAAAACAGTACTACATGCCACGGACTAATGTGTTTCGGTAGGGTAAGCAGTAATAACAGTGGTCAAAGCAGTACTACATGCAACGGACTACCGTGTTTCGGTAGGGTAAGCAGTAATAACAGCGGTCAAAACAGTACTACATGCCACGGACTAATGTGTTTCGGTAGGGTAAGCAGTAATAACAGCGGTCAAAACAGTACTACATGCCACGGACTAATGTGTTTTGGTAGGGTAAGCAGTAATAACAGTGGTCAAAGCAGTACTACATGCCACGGACTAATGTGTTTCGGTAGGGTAAGCAGTAATAACAGTGGACAAAGCAGTACTACATGCCACGGACTAATGTGTTTCGGTAAGGTGAGCAGTAATAACAGGGGTCAAAGCAGTACTACATGCCACGGACTAATGTGTTTCGGTAGGGTAAGCAGTAATAACAGTGGTCAAAGCAGTACTACATGCCACGGACTAATGTGTTTCGGTAGGGTAAGCAGTAATAACAGCGGTCAAAACAGTACTACATGCCACGGACTAATGTGTTTCGGTAGGGTCAGCAGTAATAACAGTGGTCAAAGCAGTACTACATGCCACGGACTAATGTGTTTCGGTAAGGTGAGCAGTAATAACAGTGGTCAAAGCAGTACTACATGCCACGGACTAGTGTGTTTTGGTAGGGTAAGCAGTAATAACAGTGGTCAAAGCAGTACTACATGCCACGGACTAATGTGTTTCGGTAAGGTGAGCAGTAATAACAGTGGTCAAAGCAGTACTACATGCCACGGACTAATGTGTTTCGGTAAGGTGAGCAGTAATAACAGTGGACAAAGCAGTACTACATGCCACGGACTAATGTGTTTCGGTAGGGTCAGCAGTAATAACAGTGGTCAAAGCAGTACTACATGCCACGGACTAATGTGTTTCGGTAGGGTGAGCAGTAATAACAGGGGTCAAAACAGTACTACATGCCACAGACTAATGTGTTTCGGTAGGGTCAGCAGTAATAACAGTGGTCAAAGCAGTACTACATGCCACGGACTAATGTGTTTCGGTAAGGTGAGCAGTAATAACAGTGGACAAAGCAGTACTACATGCCACGGACTAATGTGTTTCGGTAGGGTCAGCAGTAATAACAGTGGTCAAAGCAGTACTATATGCCACGGACTAATGTGTTTCGGTAGGGTAAGCAGTAATAACAGCGGTCAAAACAGTACTACATGCCACGGACTAATGTGTTTCGGTAGGGTAAGCAGTAATAACAGTGGTCAAAGCAGTACTACATGCCACGGACTAATGTGTTTCGGTAAGGTGAGCAGTAATAACAGGGGTCAAAACAGTACTACATGCCACGGACTAATGTGTTTCGGTAGGGTAAGCAGTAATAACAGTGGTCAAAGCAGTACTACATGCCACGGACTAATGTGTTTCGGTAGGGTAAGCAGTAATAACAGTGGTCAAAGCAGTACTACATGCCACGGACTAATGTGTTTCGGTAAGGTGAGCAGTAATAACAGGGGTCAAAACAGTACTACATGCCACGGACTAATGTGTTTCGGTAGGGTAAGCAGTAATAACAGTGGTCAAAGCAGTACTACATGCCACGGACTAATGTGTTTCGGTAGGGTAAGCAGTAATAACAGTGGACAAAGCGGTACTACATGCCACGGACTAATGTGTTTCGGTAGGGTAAGCAGTAATAACAGTGGACAAAGCAGCACTACATGCCACGTACTAATGTGTTTCGGTAGGGTAAGCAGTAATAACAGTGGACAAAGCAGTACTACATGCCACGGACTAATGTGTTTCGGTAGGGTAAGCAGTAATAACAGGAGTCAAAGCAGTACTACATGCCACGGACTAATGTGTTTTGGTAGGATAAGCAGTAATAACAGTGGTCAAAGCAGTACTACATGCCACGGACTAATGTGTTTCGGTAGGGTAAGCAGTAATAACAGTGGTCAAAGCAGTACTACATGCCACGGACTAATGTGTTTTGGTAGGGTAAGCAGTAATAACAGTGGACAAAGCAGTACTACATGCCACGGACTAATGTGTTTCGGTAGGGTAAGCAGTAATAACAGTGGTCAAAGCAGTACTACAGGCCACGGACTAATGTGTTTTGGTAGGGTAAGCCGTAATAACAGTGGACAAAGCAGTACTACATGCCACGGACTAATGTGTTTCGGTAGGGTAAGCAGTAATAACAGTGGTCAAAGCAGTACTACATGCCACGGACTAATGTGTTTCGGTAGTGTAAGCAGTAATAACAGTGGTCAAAGCAGTACTACATGCCACGGACTAATGTGTTTCGGTAGGGTAAGCAGTAATAACAGTGGACAAAGCAGCACTACATGCCACGGACTAATGTGTTTCGGTAGGGTAAGCAGTAATAACAGCGGTCAAAACAGTACTACATGCCACGGACTAATGTGTTTCGGTAGGGTAAGCAGTAATAACAGTGGTCAAAGCAGTACTACATGCCACGGACTAATGTGTTTCGGTAGGGTAAGCAGTAATAACAGTGGACAAAGCAGTACTACATGTCACGGACTAATGTGTTTCGGTAGGGTAAGCAGTAATAACAGTGGACAAAGCAGTACTACATGCCACGGACTAATGTGTTTTGGTAGGGTAAGCAGTAATAACAGTGGTCAAAGCAGTACTACATGCCACGGACTAATGTGTTTTGGTAGGGTAAGCCGTAATAACAGTGGACAAAGCAGTACTACATGCCACGGACTAATGTGTTTCGGTAGGGTAAGCAGTAATAACAGTGGTCAAAGCAGTACTACATGCCACGGACTAATGTGTTTCGGTAGTGTAAGCAGTAATAACAGTGGTCAAAGCAGTACTACATGCCACGGACTAATGTGTTTCGGTAGGGTAAGCAGTAATAACAGTGGACAAAGCAGCACTACATGCCACGGACTAATGTGTTTCGGTAGGGTAAGCAGTAATAACAGCGGTCAAAACAGTACTACATGCCACGGACTAATGTGTTTCGGTAGGGTAAGCAGTAATAACAGTGGTCAAAGCAGTACTACATGCAACGGACTACCGTGTTTCGGTAGGGTAAGCAGTAATAACAGCGGTCAAAACAGTACTACATGCCACGGACTAATGTGTTTCGGTAAGGTGAGCAGTAATAACAGTGGACAAAGCAGTACTACATGCCACGGACTAATGTGTTTTGGTAGGGTAAGCAGTAATAACAGTGGTCAAAGCAGTACTACATGCCACGGACTAATGTGTTTTGGTAGGGTAAGCCGTAATAACAGTGGACAAAGCAGTACTACATGCCACGGACTAATGTGTTTCGGTAGGGTAAGCAGTAATAACAGTGGTCATAGCAGTACTACATGCCACGGACTAATGTGTTTCGGTAGTGTAAGCAGTAATAACAGTGGTCAAAGCAGTACTACATGCCACGGACTAATGTGTTTCGGTAGGGTAAGCAGTAATAACAGTGGACAAAGCAGCACTACATGCCACGGACTAATGTGTTTCGGTAGGGTAAGCAGTAATAACAGCGGTCAAAACAGTACTACATGCCACGGACTAATGTGTTTCGGTAGGGTAAGCAGTAATAACAGTGGTCAAAGCAGTACTACATGCAACGGACTACCGTGTTTCGGTAGGGTAAGCAGTAATAACAGCGGTCAAAACAGTACTACATGCCACGGACTAATGTGTTTCGGTAGGGTAAGCAGTAATAACAGCGGTCAAAACAGTACTACATGCCACGGACTAATGTGTTTTGGTAGGGTAAGCAGTAATAACAGTGGTCAAAGCAGTACTACATGCCACGGACTAATGTGTTTCGGTAGGGTAAGCAGTAATAACAGTGGACAAAGCAGTACTACATGCCACGGACTAATGTGTTTCGGTAAGGTGAGCAGTAATAACAGGGGTCAAAGCAGTACTACATGCCACGGACTAATGTGTTTCGGTAGGGTAAGCAGTAATAACAGTGGTCAAAGCAGTACTACATGCCACGGACTAATGTGTTTCGGTAGGGTAAGCAGTAATAACAGCGGTCAAAACAGTACTACATGCCACGGACTAATGTGTTTCGGTAGGGTCAGCAGTAATAACAGTGGTCAAAGCAGTACTACATGCCACGGACTAATGTGTTTCGGTAAGGTGAGCAGTAATAACAGTGGTCAAAGCAGTACTACATGCCACGGACTAGTGTGTTTTGGTAGGGTAAGCAGTAATAACAGTGGTCAAAGCAGTACTACATGCCACGGACTAATGTGTTTCGGTAAGGTGAGCAGTAATAACAGTGGTCAAAGCAGTACTACATGCCACGGACTAATGTGTTTCGGTAAGGTGAGCAGTAATAACAGTGGACAAAGCAGTACTACATGCCACGGACTAATGTGTTTCGGTAGGGTCAGCAGTAATAACAGTGGTCAAAGCAGTACTACATGCCACGGACTAATGTGTTTCGGTAGGGTGAGCAGTAATAACAGGGGTCAAAACAGTACTACATGCCACAGACTAATGTGTTTCGGTAGGGTCAGCAGTAATAACAGTGGTCAAAGCAGTACTACATGCCACGGACTAATGTGTTTCGGTAAGGTGAGCAGTAATAACAGTGGACAAAGCAGTACTACATGCCACGGACTAATGTGTTTCGGTAGGGTCAGCAGTAATAACAGTGGTCAAAGCAGTACTATATGCCACGGACTAATGTGTTTCGGTAGGGTAAGCAGTAATAACAGCGGTCAAAACAGTACTACATGCCACGGACTAATGTGTTTCGGTAGGGTAAGCAGTAATAACAGTGGTCAAAGCAGTACTACATGCCACGGACTAATGTGTTTCGGTAAGGTGAGCAGTAATAACAAGGGTCAAAACAGTACTACATGCCACGGACTAATGTGTTTCGGTAGGGTAAGCAGTAATAACAGTGGTCAAAGCAGTACTACATGCCACGGACTAATGTGTTTCGGTAGGGTAAGCAGTAATAACAGTGGTCAAAGCAGTACTACATGCCACGGACTAATGTGTTTCGGTAAGGTGAGCAGTAATAACAGGGGTCAAAACAGTACTACATGCCACGGACTAATGTGTTTCGGTAGGGTAAGCAGTAATAACAGTGGTCAAAGCAGTACTACATGCCACGGACTAATGTGTTTCGGTAGGGTAAGCAGTAATAACAGTGGACAAAGCGGTACTACATGCCACGGACTAATGTGTTTCGGTAGGGTAAGCAGTAATAACAGTGGACAAAGCAGCACTACATGCCACGTACTAATGTGTTTCGGTAGGGTAAGCAGTAATAACAGTGGACAAAGCAGTACTACATGCCACGGACTAATGTGTTTCGGTAGGGTAAGCAGTAATAACAGGAGTCAAAGCAGTACTACATGCCACGGACTAATGTGTTTTGGTAGGATAAGCAGTAATAACAGTGGTCAAAGCAGTACTACATGCCACGGACTAATGTGTTTCGGTAGGGTAAGCAGTAATAACAGTGGTCAAAGCAGTACTACATGCCACGGACTAATGTGTTTTGGTAGGGTAAGCAGTAATAACAGTGGACAAAGCAGTACTACATGCCACGGACTAATGTGTTTCGGTAGGGTAAGCAGTAATAACAGTGGTCAAAGCAGTACTACAGGCCACGGACTAATGTGTTTTGGTAGGGTAAGCCGTAATAACAGTGGACAAAGCAGTACTACATGCCACGGACTAATGTGTTTCGGTAGGGTAAGCAGTAATAACAGTGGTCAAAGCAGTACTACATGCCACGGACTAATGTGTTTCGGTAGTGTAAGCAGTAATAACAGTGGTCAAAGCAGTACTACATGCCACGGACTAATGTGTTTCGGTAGGGTAAGCAGTAATAACAGTGGACAAAGCAGCACTACATGCCACGGACTAATGTGTTTCGGTAGGGTAAGCAGTAATAACAGCGGTCAAAACAGTACTACATGCCACGGACTAATGTGTTTCGGTAGGGTAAGCAGTAATAACAGTGGTCAAAGCAGTACTACATGCCACGGACTAATGTGTTTCGGTAGGGTAAGCAGTAATAACAGTGGACAAAGCAGTACTACATGTCACGGACTAATGTGTTTCGGTAGGGTAAGCAGTAATAACAGTGGACAAAGCAGTACTACATGCCACGGACTAATGTGTTTTGGTAGGGTAAGCAGTAATAACAGTGGTCAAAGCAGTACTACATGCCACGGACTAATGTGTTTTGGTAGGGTAAGCCGTAATAACAGTGGACAAAGCAGTACTACATGCCACGGACTAATGTGTTTCGGTAGGGTAAGCAGTAATAACAGTGGTCAAAGCAGTACTACATGCCACGGACTAATGTGTTTCGGTAGTGTAAGCAGTAATAACAGTGGTCAAAGCAGTACTACATGCCACGGACTAATGTGTTTCGGTAGGGTAAGCAGTAATAACAGTGGACAAAGCAGCACTACATGCCACGGACTAATGTGTTTCGGTAGGGTAAGCAGTAATAACAGCGGTCAAAACAGTACTACATGCCACGGACTAATGTGTTTCGGTAGGGTAAGCAGTAATAACAGTGGTCAAAGCAGTACTACATGCAACGGACTACCGTGTTTCGGTAGGGTAAGCAGTAATAACAGCGGTCAAAACAGTACTACATGCCACGGACTAATGTGTTTCGGTAAGGTGAGCAGTAATAACAGTGGACAAAGCAGTACTACATGCCACGGACTAATGTGTTTTGGTAGGGTAAGCAGTAATAACAGTGGTCAAAGCAGTACTACATGCCACGGACTAATGTGTTTCGGTAGGGTAAGCAGTAATAACAGTGGACAAAGCAGTACTTCATGCCACGGACTAATGTGTTTCGGTAAGGTGAGCAGTAATAACAGGGGTCAAAGCAGTACTACATGCCACGGACTAATGTGTTTCGGTAGGGTAAGCAGTAATAACAGTGGTCAAAGCAGTACTACATGCCACGGACTAATGTGTTTCGATAGGGTAAGCAGTAATAACAGCGGTCAAAACAGTACTACATGCCACGGACTAATGTGTTTCGGTAGGGTCAGCAGTAATAACAGTGGTCAAAGCAGTACTACATGCCACGGACTAATGTGTTTCGGTAAGGTGAGCAGTAATAACAGTGGTCAAAGCAGTACTACATGCCACGGACTAGTGTGTTTTGGTAGGGTAAGCAGTAATAACAGTGGTCAAAGCAGTACTACATGCCACGGACTAATGTGTTTCGGTAAGGTGAGCAGTAATAACAGTGGTCAAAGCAGTACTACATGCCACGGACTAATGTGTTTCGGTAAGGTGAGCAGTAATAACAGTGGACAAAGCAGTACTACATGCCACGGACTAATGTGTTTCGGTAGGGTCAGCAGTAATAACAGTGGTCAAAGCAGTACTACATGCCACGGACTAATGTGTTTCGGTAGGGTGAGCAGTAATAACAGGGGTCAAAACAGTACTACATGCCACAGACTAATGTGTTTCGGTAGGGTCAGCAGTAATAACAGTGGTCAAAGCAGTACTACATGCCACGGACTAATGTGTTTCGGTAAGGTGAGCAGTAATAACAGTGGACAAAGCAGTACTACATGCCACGGACTAATGTGTTTCGGTAGGGTCAGCAGTAATAACAGTGGTCAAAGCAGTACTATATGCCACGGACTAATGTGTTTCGGTAGGGTAAGCAGTAATAACAGCGGTCAAAACAGTACTACATGCCACGGACTAATGTGTTTCGGTAGGGTAAGCAGTAATAACAGTGGTCAAAGCAGTACTACATGCCACGGACTAATGTGTTTCGGTAAGGTGAGCAGTAATAACAGGGGTCAAAACAGTACTACATGCCACGGACTAATGTGTTTCGGTAGGGTAAGCAGTAATAACAGTGGTCAAAGCAGTACTACATGCCACGGACTAATGTGTTTCGGTAGGGTAAGCAGTAATAACAGTGGTCAAAGCAGTACTACATGCCACGGACTAATGTGTTTCGGTAAGGTGAGCAGTAATAACAGGGGTCAAAACAGTACTACATGCCACGGACTAATGTGTTTCGGTAGGGTAAGCAGTAATAACAGTGGTCAAAGCAGTACTACATGCCACGGACTAATGTGTTTCGGTAGGGTAAGCAGTAATAACAGTGGACAAAGCGGTACTACATGCCACGGACTAATGTGTTTCGGTAGGGTAAGCAGTAATAACAGTGGACAAAGCAGCACTACATGCCACGTACTAATGTGTTTCGGTAGGGTAAGCAGTAATAACAGTGGACAAAGCAGTACTACATGCCACGGACTAATGTGTTTCGGTAGGGTAAGCAGTAATAACAGTGGACAAAGCAGTACTACATGCCACGGACTAATGTGTTTCAGTAGGGTAAGCAGTAATAACAGTGGACAAAGCAGTACTACATGCCACGGACTAATGTGTTTCGGTAGGGTAAGCAGTAATAACAGTGGACAAAGCAGTACTACATGCCACGGACTAATGTGTTTCGGTAGAGTAAGCAGTAATAACAGTGGACAAAGCAGTACTACATGCCACGGACTAATGTGATTCGGTAGGGTAAGCAGTAATAACAGTGGACAAAGCAGTACTACATGCCACGGACTAATGTGTTTCGGTAGGGTAAGCAGTAATAACAGTGGTCAAAGCAGTACTACATGCCACGGACTAATGTGTTTCGGTAAGGTGAGCAGTAATAACAGGGGTCAAAGCAGTACTACATGCCACGGACTAATGTGTTTCGGTAGGGTAAGCAGTAATAACAGTGGTCTAAGCAGTACTACAGGCCACGGACTAATGTGTTTCGGTAGGGTAAGCAGTAATAACAGTGGACAAAGCAGTACTACATGCCACGGACTAATGTGTTTCGGTAGGGTAAGCAGTAATAACAGTGGACAAAGCAGTACTACATGCCACGGACTAATGTGTTTCGGTAGGGTGAGCAGTAATAACAGTGGTCAAAGCAGTACTACATGCCACGGACTAATGTGTTTCGGTCGGGTAAGCAGTAATAACAGTGGTCAAAGCAGTACTACATGCCACGGACTAATGTGTTTCGGTAGGGTAAGCAGTAATAACAGTGGACAAAGCAGTACTACATGCCACGGACTAATGTGTTTCGGTAGGGTGAGCAGTAATAACAGTGGTCAAAGCAGTACTACATGCCACGGACTAATGTGTTTCGGTCGGGTAAGCAGTAATAACAGTGGACAAAGCAGTACTACATGCCACGGACTAATGTGTTTCGGTAGGGTGAGCAGTAATAACAGTGGTCAAAGCAGTACTACATGCCACGGACTAATGTGTTTCGGTAGGGTAAGCAGTAATAACAGTGGACAAAGCAGTACTACATGCCACGGACTAATGTGTTTCGGTAGGGTGAGCAGTAATAACAGTGGTCAAAGCAGTACTACATGCCACGGACTAATGTGTTTCGGTAGGGTGAGCAGTAATAATAGTGGACAAAGCAGTACTACACGCCACAGACTAATGTGTTTCGGTAGGGTAAGCAGTAATAACAGTGGTCAAAGCAGTACTACATGCCACGGACTAATGTGTTTCGGTAGGGTAAGCAGTAATAACAGTGAACAAAGCAGTACTACATGCCACGGACTAATGTGTTTCGGTAGGGTAAGCAGTAATAACAGTGGACAAAGCAGTACTATATGCCACGGACTAATGTGTTTCGGTAGGGTAAGCAGTAATAACAGTGGTCAAAGTAGTACTACATGCCACGGACTAATGTGTTTCGGTAGGGTAAGCAGTAATAACAGTGGTCAAAGTAGTACTACATGCCACGGACTAATGTGTTTCGGTAGGGTAAGCAGTAATAACAGTGGACAAAGCAGTACTACATGCCACGGACTAATGTGTTTCGGTAGGGTAAGCAGTAAAAACAGTGGACAAAGCAGTACTACATGCCACGGACTAATGTGTTTCGGTAGGGTGAGCAGTAATAACAGTGGTCAAAGCAGTACTACATGCCACGGACTAATGTGTTTCGGTCGGGTAAGCAGTAATAACAGTGGTCAAAGCAGTACTACATGCCACGGACTAATGTGTTTCGGTAGGGTAAGCAGTAATAACAGTGGACAAAGCAGTACTACATGCCACGGACTAATGTGTTTCGGTAGGGTGAGCAGTAATAACAGTGGTCAAAGCAGTACTACATGCCACGGACTAATGTGTTTCGGTCGGGTAAGCAGTAATAACAGTGGTCAAAGCAGTACTACATGCCACGGACTAATGTGTTTCGGTAGGGTGAGCAGTAATAACAGTGGTCAAAGCAGTACTACATGCCACGGACTAATGTGTTTCGGTCGGGTAAGCAGTAATAACAGGGGTCAAAGCAGTACTACATGCCACGGACTAATGTGTTTCGGTAGGGTAAGCAGTAATAACAGTGGTCAAAGCAGTACTACATGCCACGGACTAATGTGTTTCGGTAGGCTGAGCAGTAATAACAGTGGTCAAAGCAGTACTACATGCCACGGACTAATGTGTTTCGGTAGGGTAAGCAGTAATAACAGTGGACAAAGCAGTACTACATGCCACGGACTAATGTGTTTCGGTAGGGTAAGCAGTAATAACAGTGGACAAAGCAGTACTACATGCCATGGACTAATGTGTTTCGGTAGGGTAAGCAGTAATAACAGTGGTCAAAGCAGTACTACATGCCACGGACTAATGTGTTTTGGTAGGGTAAGCAGTAATAACAGTGGTCAAAGCAGTACTACATGCCACGGACTAATGTGTTTCGGTAGGGTAAGCAGTAATAACAGTGGACAAAGCAGTACTACATGCCACGGACTAATGTGTTTCGGTAGGGTAAGCAGTAATAACAGTGGACAAAGCAGTACTACATGCCACGGACTAATGTGTTTCGGTAGGGTAAGCAGTAATAACAGTGGTCAAAGTAGTTCTACATGCCACGGACTAATGTGTTTCGGTAGGGTAAGCAGTAATAACAGTGGTCAAAGCAGTACTACATGCCACGGACTAATGTGTTTCGGTAGGGTAAGCAGTAATAACAGTGGACAAAGCAGTACTACATGCCACGGACTAATGTGTTTCGGTAGGGTAAGCAGTAATTACAGTGGACAAAGCAGTACTACATGCCACGGACTAATGTGTTTCGGTAGGGTAAGCAGTAATAACAGGAGTCAAAGCAGTACTACATGCCACGGACTAATGTGTTTTGGTAGGATAAGCAGTAATAACAGTGGTCAAAGCAGTACTACATGCCACGGACTAATGTGTTTCGGTAGGGTAAGCAGTAATAACAGTGGTCAAAGCAGTACTACATGCCACGGACTAATGTGTTTTGGTAGGGTAAGCAGTAATAACAGTGGACAAAGCAGTACTACATGCCACGGACTAATGTGTTTCGGTAGGGTAAGCAGTAATAACAGTGGTCAAAGCAGTACTACAGGCCACGGACTAATGTGTTTTGGTAGGGTAAGCCGTAATAACAGTGGACAAAGCAGTACTACATGCCACGGACTAATGTGTTTCGGTAGGGTAAGCAGTAATAACAGTGGTCAAAGCAGTACTACATGCCACGGACTAATGTGTTTCGGTAGTGTAAGCAGTAATAACAGTGGTCAAAGCAGTACTACATGCCACGGACTAATGTGTTTCGGTAGGGTAAGCAGTAATAACAGTGGACAAAGCAGCACTACATGCCACGGACTAATGTGTTTCGGTAGGGTAAGCAGTAATAACAGCGGTCAAAACAGTACTACATGCCACGGACTAATGTGTTTCGGTAGGGTAAGCAGTAATAACAGTGGTCAAAGCAGTACTACATGCCACGGACTAATGTGTTTCGGTAGGGTAAGCAGTAATAACAGTGGTCAAAGCAGTACTACATGCCACGGACTAATGTGTTTCGGTAAGGTGAGCAGTAATAACAGGGGTCAAAACAGTACTACATGCCACGGACTAATGTGTTTCGGTAGGGTAAGCAGTAATAACAGTGGTCAAAGCAGTACTACATGCCACGGACTAATGTGTTTCGGTAGGGTAAGCAGTAATAACAGTGGACAAAGCGGTACTACATGCCACGGACTAATGTGTTACGGTAGGGTAAGCAGTAATAACAGTGGACAAAGCAGCACTACATGCCACGTACTAATGTGTTTCGGTAGGGTAAGCAGTAATAACAGTGGACAAAGCAGTACTACATGCCACGGACTAATGTGTTTCGGTAGGGTAAGCAGTAATAACAGTGGACAAAGCAGTACTACATGCCACGGACTAATGTGTTTCAGTAGGGTAAGCAGTAATAACAGTGGACAAAGCAGTACTACATGCCACGGACTAATGTGTTTCGGTAGGGTAAGCAGTAATAACAGTGGACAAAGCAGTACTACATGCCACGGACTAATGTGTTTCGGTAGGGTAAGCAGTAATAACAGTGGACAAAGCAGTACTACATGCCACGGACTAAT
Source organism: Arcuatula senhousia (assembly GCA_963971305.1). Taxonomy (NCBI): domain Eukaryota; kingdom Metazoa; phylum Mollusca; class Bivalvia; order Mytilida; family Mytilidae; genus Arcuatula; species Arcuatula senhousia. The sequence goes on along the minus strand of OZ020317.1, from coordinate 2,036,609 downwards.
GTGATTCGGTAGGGTAAGCAGTAATAACAGTGGACAAAGCAGTACTACATGCCACGGACTAATGTGTTTCGGTAGGGTAAGCAGTAATAACAGTGGTCAAAGCAGTACTACATGCCACGGACTAATGTGTTTCGGTAAGGTGAGCAGTAATAACAGGGGTCAAAGCAGTACTACATGCCACGGACTAATGTGTTTCGGTAGGGTAAGCAGTAATAACAGTGGTCTAAGCAGTACTACAGGCCACGGACTAATGTGTTTCGGTAGGGTAAGCAGTAATAACAGTGGACAAAGCAGTACTACATGCCACGGACTAATGTGTTTCGGTAGGGTAAGCAGTAATAACAGTGGACAAAGCAGTACTACATGCCACGGACTAATGTGTTTCGGTAGGGTGAGCAGTAATAACAGTGGTCAAAGCAGTACTACATGCCACGGACTAATGTGTTTCGGTCGGGTAAGCAGTAATAACAGTGGTCAAAGCAGTACTACATGCCACGGACTAATGTGTTTCGGTAGGGTAAGCAGTAATAACAGTGGACAAAGCAGTACTACATGCCACGGACTAATGTGTTTCGGTAGGGTGAGCAGTAATAACAGTGGTCAAAGCAGTACTACATGCCACGGACTAATGTGTTTCGGTCGGGTAAGCAGTAATAACAGTGGACAAAGCAGTACTACATGCCACGGACTAATGTGTTTCGGTAGGGTGAGCAGTAATAACAGTGGTCAAAGCAGTACTACATGCCACGGACTAATGTGTTTCGGTAGGGTAAGCAGTAATAACAGTGGACAAAGCAGTACTACATGCCACGGACTAATGTGTTTCGGTAGGGTGAGCAGTAATAACAGTGGTCAAAGCAGTACTACATGCCACGGACTAATGTGTTTCGGTAGGGTGAGCAGTAATAATAGTGGACAAAGCATTCTACACGCCACGGACTAATGTGTTTCGGTAGGGTAAGCAGTAATAACAGTGGTCAAAGCAGTACTACATGCCACGGACTAATGTGTTTCGGTAGGGTAAGCAGTAATAACAGTGAACAAAGCAGTACTACATGCCACGGACTAATGTGTTTCGGTAGGGTAAGCAGTAATAACAGTGGACAAAGCAGTACTATATGCCACGGACTAATGTGTTTCGGTAGGGTAAGCAGTAATAACAGTGGTCAAAGTAGTACTACATGCCACGGACTAATGTGTTTCGGTAGGGTAAGCAGTAATAACAGGGGTCAAAGCAGTACTACATGCCACGGACTAATGTGTTTCGGTAGGGTAAGCAGTAATAACAGTGGACAAAGCAGTACTACATGCCACGGACTAATGTGTTTCGGTAGGGTAAGCAGTAAAAACAGTGGACAAAGCAGTACTACATGCCACGGACTAATGTGTTTCGGTAGGGTGAGCAGTAATAACAGTGGTCAAAGCAGTACTACATGCCACGGACTAATGTGTTTCGGTCGGGTAAGCAGTAATAACAGTGGTCAAAGCAGTACTACATGCCACGGACTAATGTGTTTCGGTAGGGTAAGCAGTAATAACAGTGGACAAAGCAGTACTACATGCCACGGACTAATGTGTTTCGGTAGGGTGAGCAGTAATAACAGTGGTCAAAGCAGTACTACATGCCACGGACTAATGTGTTTCGGTCGGGTAAGCAGTAATAACAGTGGTCAAAGCAGTACTACATGCCACGGACTAATGTGTTTCGGTAGGGTGAGCAGTGATAACAGTGGTCAAAGCAGTACTACATGCCACGGACTAATGTGTTTCGGTCGGGTAAGCAGTAATAACAGGGGTCAAAGCAGTACTACATGCCACGGACTAATGTGTTTTGGTAGGGTAAGCAGTAATAACAGTGGTCGAAGCAGTACTACATGCCACGGACTAATGTGTTTCGGTAGGCTGAGCAGTAATAACAGTGGTCAAAGCAGTACTACATGCCACGGACTAATGTGTTTCGGTAGGGTAAGCAGTAATAACAGTGGACAAAGCAGTACTACATGCCACGGACTAATGTGTTTCGGTAGGGTAAGCAGTAATAACAGTGGACAAAGCAGTACTACATGCCATGGACTAATGTGTTTCGGTAGGGTAAGCAGTAATAACAGTGGTCAAAGCAGTACTACATGCCACGGACTAATGTGTTTTGGTAGGGTAAGCAGTAATAACAGTGGTCAAAGCAGTACTACATGCCACGGACTAATGTGTTTCGGTAGGGTAAGCAGTAATAACAGTGGACAAAGCAGTACTACATGCCACGGACTAATGTGTTTCGGTAGGGTAAGCAGTAATAACAGTGGACAAAGCAGTACTACATGCCACGGACTAATGTGTTTCGGTAGGGTAAGCAGTAATAACAGTGGTCAAAGTAGTTCTACATGCCACGGACTAATGTGTTTCGGTAGGGTAAGCAGTAATAACAGTGGTCAAAGCAGTACTACATGCCACGGACTAATGTGTTTCGGTAGGGTAAGCAGTAATAACAGTGGACAAAGCAGTACTACATGCCACGGACTAATGTGTTTCGGTAGGGTAAGCAGTAATTACAGTGGACAAAGCAGTACTACATGCCACGGACTAATGTGTTTCGGTAGGGTAAGCAGTAATAACAGGAGTCAAAGCAGTACTACATGCCACGGACTAATGTGTTTTGGTAGGATAAGCAGTAATAACAGTGGTCAAAGCAGTACTACATGCCACGGACTAATGTGTTTCGGTAGGGTAAGCAGTAATAACAGTGGTCAAAGCAGTACTACATGCCACGGACTAATGTGTTTTGGTAGGGTAAGCAGTAATAACAGTGGACAAAGCAGTACTACATGCCACGGACTAATGTGTTTCGGTAGGGTAAGCAGTAATAACAGTGGTCAAAGCAGTACTACAGGCCACGGACTAATGTGTTTTGGTAGGGTAAGCCGTAATAACAGTGGACAAAGCAGTACTACATGCCACGGACTAATGTGTTTCGGTAGGGTAAGCAGTAATAACAGTGGTCAAAGCAGTACTACATGCCACGGACTAATGTGTTTCGGTAGTGTAAGCAGTAATAACAGTGGTCAAAGCAGTACTACATGCCACGGACTAATGTGTTTCGGTAGGGTAAGCAGTAATAACAGTGGACAAAGCAGCACTACATGCCACGGACTAATGTGTTTCGGTAGGGTAAGCAGTAATAACAGCGGTCAAAACAGTACTACATGCCACGGACTAATGTGTTTCGGTAGGGTAAGCAGTAATAACAGTGGTCAAAGCAGTACTACATGCCACAGACTAATGTGTTTCGGTAGGGTAAGCAGTAATAACAGTGGACAAAGCAGTACTACATGTCACGGACTAATGTGTTTCGGTAGGGTAAGCAGTAATAACAGTGGACAAAGCAGTACTACATGCCACGGACTAATGTGTTTTGGTAGGGTAAGCAGTAATAACAGTGGTCAAAGCAGTACTACATGCCACGGACTAATGTGTTTTGGTAGGGTAAGCCGTAATAACAGTGGACAAAGCAGTACTACATGCCACGGACTAATGTGTTTCGGTAGGGTAAGCAGTAATAACAGTGGTCAAAGCAGTACTACATGCCACGGACTAATGTGTTTCGGTAGTGTAAGCAGTAATAACAGTGGTCAAAGCAGTACTACATGCCACGGACTAATGTGTTTCGGTAGGGTAAGCAGTAATAACAGTGGACAAAGCAGCACTACATGCCACGGACTAATGTGTTTCGGTAGGGTAAGCAGTAATAACAGCGGTCAAAACAGTACTACATGCCACGGACTAATGTGTTTCGGTAGGGTAAGCAGTAATAACAGTGGTCAAAGCAGTACTACATGCAACGGACTACCGTGTTTCGGTAGGGTAAGCAGTAATAACAGCGGTCAAAACAGTACTACATGCCACGGACTAATGTGTTTCGGTAAGGTGAGCAGTAATAACAGTGGACAAAGCAGTACTACATGCCACGGACTAATGTGTTTCGGTAAGGTGAGCAGTAATAACAGGGGTCAAAGCAGTACTACATGCCACGGACTAATGTGTTTCGGTAGGGTAAGCAGTAATAACAGTGGTCAAAGCAGTACTACATGCCACGGACTAATGTGTTTCGGTAGGGTAAGCAGAAATAACAGCGGTCAAAACAGTACTACATGCCACGGACTAATGTGTTTCGGTAGGGTCAGCAGTAATAACAGTGGTCAAAGCAGTACTACATGCCACGGACTAATGTTTTTCGGTAGGGTAAGCAGTAATAACAGTGGTCAAAGCAGTACTACATGCCACGGACTAATGTGTTTCGGTAAGGTGAGCAGTAATAACAGTGGTCAAAGCAGTACTACATGCCACGGACTAGTGTGTTTTGGTAGGGTAAGCAGTAATAACAGTGGTCAAAGCAGTACTACATGCCACGGACTAATGTGTTTCGGTAAGGTGAGCAGTAATAACAGTGGTCAAAGCAGTACTACATGCCACGGACTAATGTGTTTCGGTAAGGTGAGCAGTAATAACAGTGGACAAAGCAGTACTACATGCCACGGACTAATGTGTTTCGGTAGGGTCAGCAGTAATAACAGTGGTCAAAGCAGTACTACATGCCACGGACTAATGTGTTTCGGTAGGGTGAGCAGTAATAACAGGGGTCAAAACAGTACTACATGCCACAGACTAATGTGTTTCGGTAGGGTCAGCAGTAATAACAGTGGTCAAAGCAGTACTACATGCCACGGACTAATGTGTTTCGGTAAGGTGAGCAGTAATAACAGTGGACAAAGCAGTACTACATGCCACGGACTAATGTGTTTCGGTAGGGTCAGCAGTAATAACAGTGGTCAAAGCAGTACTATATGCCACGGACTAATGTGTTTCGGTAGGGTGAGCAGTAATAACAGGGGTCAAAACAGTACTACATGCCACGGACTAATGTGTTTCGGTAGGGTAAGCAGTAATAACAGTGGTCAAAGCAGTACTACATGCCACGGACTAATGTGTTTCGGTAAGGTGAGCAGTAATAACAGGGGTCAAAACAGTACTACATGCCACGGACTAATGTGTTTCGGTAGGGTAAGCAGTAATAACAGTGGTCAAAGCAGTACTACATGCCACGGACTAATGTGTTTCGGTAGGGTAAGCAGTAATAACAGTGGTCAAAGCAGTACTACATGCCACGGACTAATGTGTTTCGGTAAGGTGAGCAGTAATAACAGGGGTCAAAACAGTACTACATGCCACGGACTAATGTGTTTCGGTAGGGTAAGCAGTAATAACAGTGGTCAAAGCAGTACTACATGCCACGGACTAATGTGTTTCGGTAGGGTAAGCAGTAATAACAGTGGACAAAGCGGTACTACATGCCACGGACTAATGTGTTTCGGTAGGGTAAGCAGTAATAACAGTGGACAAAGCAGCACTACATGCCACGTACTAATGTGTTTCGGTAGGGTAAGCAGTAATAACAGTGGACAAAGCAGTACTACATGCCACGGACTAATGTGTTTCGGTAGGGTAAGCAGTAATAACAGTGGACAAAGCAGTACTACATGCCACGGACTAATGTGTTTCAGTAGGGTAAGCAGTAATAACAGTGGACAAAGCAGTACTACATGCCACGGACTAATGTGTTTCGGTAGGGTAAGCAGTAATAACAGTGGACAAAGCAGTACTACATGCCACGGACTAATTTGTTTCGGTAGGGTAAGCAGTAATAACAGTGGACAAAGCAGTACTACATGCCACGGACTAATGTGATTCGGTAGGGTAAGCAGTAATAACAGTGGACAAAGCAGTACTACATGCCACGGACTAATGTGTTTCGGTAGGGTAAGCAGTAATAACAGTGGTCAAAGCAGTACTACATGCCACGGACTAATGTGTTTCGGTAAGGTGAGCAGTAATAACAGGGGTCAAAGCAGTACTACATGCCACGTACTAATGTGTTTCGGTAGGGTAAGCAGTAATAACAGTGGTCAAAGCAGTACTACATGCCACGGACTAATGTGTTTCGGTAAGGTGAGCAGTAATAACAGTGGTCAAAGCAGTACTACATGCCACGGACTAATGTGTTTCGGTAAGGTGAGCAGTAATAACAGTGGTCAAAGCAGTACTACATGCCACGGACTAATGTGTTTCGGTAAGGTGAGCAGTAATAACAGTGGTCAAAGCAGTACTACATGCCACGGACTAATGTGTTTCGGTAGGGTAAGCCGTAATAACAGTGGTCAAAGCAGTACTACATGCCACGGACTAATGTGTTTCGGTAAGGTGAGCAGTAATAACAGTGGTCAAAGCAGTACTACATGCCACGGACTAATGTGTTTCGGTAGGGTAAGCAGTAATAACAGTGGACAAAGCAGTACTACATGCCACGGACTAATGTGTTTCGGTAGGGTAAGCAGTAATAACAGTGGACAAAGCAGTACTACATGCCACGGACTAATGTGTTTCGGTAAGGTGAGCAGTAATAACAGTGGACAAAGCAGTACTACATGCCACGGACTAATGTGTTTTGGTAGGGTAAGCAGTAATAACAGGGGTCAAAGCAGTACTACATGCCACGGACTAATGTGTTTCGGTAGGGTAAGCAGTAATAACAGGGGTCAAAGCAGTACTACATGCCACGGACTAATGTGTTTCGGTAGGGTAAGCAGTAATAACAGTGGTCAAAGCAGTACTACATGCCACGGACTAATGTGCTTCGGTAGGGTAAGCAGTAATAACAGTGGTCAAAGCAGTACTACATGCCACGGACTAATGTGTTTCGGTAGGGTGAGCAGTAATAACAGTGGTCAAAGCAGTACTACATGCCACAGACTAATGTGTTTTGGTAGGGTAAGCAGTAATAACAGGGGTCAAAGCAGTACTACATGCCACGGACTAATGTGTTTCGGTAGGGTGAGCTGTAATAACAGTGGTCAAAGCAGTACTACATGCCACGGACTAATGTGTTTCGGTAGGGTAAGCAGTAATAACAGTGGTCAAAGCAGTACTACATGCCACGGACTAATGTGTTTCGGTAGGGTAAGCAGTAATAACAGTGGTCAAAGCAGTACTACATGCCACGGACTAATGTGTTTCGGTAGGGTAAGCAGTAATAACAGTGGACAAAGCAGTACTACATGCCACGGACTAATGTGTTTCGGTAGGGTGAGCAGTAATAACAGTGGTCAAAGCAGTACTACATGCCACGGACTAGTGTGTTTCGGTAGGGTAAGCAGTAATAACAGTGGTCAAAGCAGTACTACATGCCATGTGTTTCTCTGGTGGTTAGATTGGAATTTTATATTTTAAAATTTAAAATATCTAAATTTCTTTTATTTTCATTTTTCAAACAAAAGTACACCCCTAAATGTATTGTACAAGTCATGAAGAACTTCTTTTCCCCTTCCAAAATGTTGGATCCATACTTTGTCCCCCAACGCCATTTCTAACGTTATAACCTGCGTTCCCATGTTATAATCAGACGAATCACCGTAAGCAACTACGTATGTAAACGTCAAAGGGGTATTTGAGACCTTAAATATACCGAATTCGTGTTTACCTTTTTGGATAAACGATATTTAATTCCCTTTGGTACACCTTTGCTTCTTTCGTACTTCTTTCTCTTGTCTCCCGACAGCTTTTCAATACAACTCAATGGGAAATTCACATATTCGTTAAAAACCGAGCAAAAGGCATAAAAATTGACATCACCCTGGAAAATAACACTTTCTTAGACAGTAGCTTTTTGATTTCGTGACAACCTCGTTTTAACAATTTTTACTAAAGGCTAGCTGGCAAAAAGATGATAAATACATTACAACGACGGCATGCTGACAGACTCAAGATTTTTTTACTAAGTCTAAACAACTTCTAGTCACGATTTTTTTATCATAGTTTTTTACTTTTTTATGTGATAATGAAAATATTCGGCATCGTTTGATTTCTGTCTGATGTTCAATTGGCACGAATCTGTAAGATTAAAAAAGAGAATCATTTTGAAAAGTGTCAAACACCGTACATCAATGAAATAAACCTTTTACCTTGAACATTGTTTTTAACAGAATCAAAGTAGTACTTATGTTATGTCATTCGAATTGTGTAAGTCCGAGATGACAAAACAATCGCACTTAAACGATCAATCTTAAAGATAAATGTTCAAGAGGAAACAAAACAGAACAAGGAACATATATCGGAAAATTTGAAGACTGCAATAGTCTTAACTTTGTAGAGCCTTTCAAAAGAAATGGTAGGTTAAACCAGGTTTTATTGTGCCAAACCTCGCTCTTTAAGTACGATCTTAGGGTTCGGTAGTTATAAAAAAAACACGGCCATGAGACATATTAAGGAGCTCATTACACTCACTAAACCATTTGAAGGCGTCTGTTTTCAACCGGTGGTCGATAAAGAAGAACTTTTAGGGAGAAGCAGGCGTACCAATGGGGTATCCGAATGTCAAAAGTCCGAAAGGGCAGAGACAAAACCAGTAAACACCAACAAGAACGGGAAAAAACAGACAACATGTAAAACATGGAAACACCTGAATATCAATCAACAACGCAAACTCAACCAAAATGAGAGTGAATTCAGGTGCTCCAAAAGAGTAAGCATTTCCTACTTGCTATAGCACACCCGTCGCGTTGCCAACAGTCAAATGAGTGTGTCAAATCTAGTAAAGGAAGACAAAACAGAACCCTATGCACTTTAAATAAGTTGACAACGAGTCAAATTATCCTAAAACCGTCAACGAAATCTAACATCGAAACGAGAGTTGACTTATGTGTTTCGGTAGGGTAAGCAGTAATAACAGTGGTCTAAGCAGTACTTCATGCCACGGACTAATGTGTTTCGGTAGGGTAAGCAGTAATAACAGTGGTCAAAGCAGTACTACATGCCACGGACTAATGTGTTTCGGTAGGGTAAGCAGTAATAACAGTGGACAAAGTAGTACTACAGGCCACGGACTAATGTGTTTCGGTAGGGTAAGCAGTAATAACAGTGGACAAAGCAGTACTACATGCCACGGACTAATGTGTTTGGTAGGGTAAGCAGTAATAACAGTGGACAAAGCAGTACTACATGCCACGGACTAATTTGTTTTGGTAGGGTGAGCAGTTATAACAGTGGTCAAAGCAGTACTACATGCCACGGACTAATGTGTTTTGGTAGGGTAAGCAGTAATAACAGTGGACAAAGCAGTACTACATGCCACGGACTAATGTGTTTCGGTAGGGTAAGCAGTAATAACAGTGGACAAAGCAGTACTACATGCCACGGACTAATGTGTTTCGGTAGGGTAAGCAGTAATAACAGTGGTCTAAGCAGTACTACATGCCACGGACTAATGTGTTTTGGTAGGGTAAGCAGTAATAACAGTGGTCTAAGCAGTACTACATGCCACGGACTAATGTGTTTATGTAGGGTAAGCAGTAATAACAGTGGTCTAAGCAGTACTACAGGCCACGGACTAATGTGTTTCGGTAGGGTGAGCAGTAATAACAGGGGTCAAAGCAGTACTACATGCCACGGACTAATGTGTTTCGGTAGGGTAAGCAGTAATAACAGTGGACAAAGCAGTACTACATGCCACGGACTAATGTGTTTCGGTAGGGTAAGCAGTAATAACAGTGGTCTAAGCAGTACTACATGCCACGGACTAATGTGTTTTGGTAGGGTGAGCAGTAATAACAGTGGTCAAAGTAGTACTACAGGCCACGGACTAATGTGTTTCGGTAGGGTAAGCAGTAATAACAGTGGTCAAAGCAGTACTACATGCCACGGACTAATGTGTTTCGGTCGGGTAAGCAGTAATAACAGTGGTCAAAGCAGTACTACATGCCACGGACTAATGTGTTTCGGTAGGGTAAGCAGTAATAACAGTGGACAAAGCAGTACTACATGCCACGGACTAATGTGTTTCGGTAGGGTAAGCAGTAATAACAGTGGTCTAAGCAGTACTATATGCCACGGACTAATGTGTTTCGGTAGGGTAAGCAGTAATAACAGTGGTCAAAGCAGTACTACATGCCATGGACTAATGTGTTTCGGTAGGGTGAACAGTAATAACAGTGGTCAAAGCAGTACTACATGCCACGGACTAATGTGTTTCGGTAGGGTAAGCAGTAATAACAGTGGTCAAAACAGTACTACATGCCACGGACTAGTGTGTTTCGGTAGGGTAAGCAGTAATAACAGTGGTCAAAGCAGTACTACATGCCACGAGCTAATGTGTTTCGGTAGGGTAAGCAGTAATAACAGTGGACAAAGCAGTACTACATGCCACGGACTAATGTGTTTTGGTAGGGTAAGCAGTAATAACAGTGGTCTAAGCAGTACTACAGGCCACGGACTAATGTGTTTCGGTAGGGTGAGCAGTAATAACAGGGGTCAAAGCAGTACTACATGCCACGGACTAATGTGTTTCGGTAGGGTAAGCAGTAATAACAGTGGTCAAAGCAGTACTTCATGCCACGGACTAATGTGTTTTGGTAGGGTAAGCAGTAATAACAGTGGACAAAGCAGTACTACATGCCACGGACTAATGTGTTTTGGTAGGGTAAGCAGTAATAACAGTGGACAAAGCAGTACTACATGCCACGGACTAATGTGTTTCGGTAGGGTAAGCAGTAATAACAGTGGTCTAAGCAGTACTACATGCAATTATATTTCCTCTGGTTAGATTGGAATTTTATATTTAAAAACTTTAAATATCTAAATATCTTTTATTTTCATTTTGATTTTTTTTCAAACAGAAGAACACCCGTAAATGTATTGTACAAGTCATGAAGAACTTCATTTCCTCGTCCAAAATGTTGGATCCATACCTTGTCAGTTTTTATCAGTTCAAGTGTAATGACCTGCGTGCCCATGTTGTAATCGGACGAATCACCGTAAGCAACTACTACGCGGTTTCCGTTTTTCACCAGCTCCATGGCTGCAAATGTTCTTTCCATGTTCATGACCGTGAAGGAAAAAAGATAAACACCAGCAACCGGGGCCATGAAAATTCCGTCATGGGTTGTGTACCCTCCGCCTAATGATGTTATCATTTGATCAAAAATTATATGTTGTCTGTCGGTCATGCGCAGATTGGCAGACAGGTATGCGGTAAATGCAACAGGTCCATGTGATTGGACAGTCGTTTCTGGAAATAGAAATCTTTATACAAAGGCAATTTTGTAAAAGTAATTTAAAACTTTCGTAACGGTATCAATTAGAATCAATAAATATTAATTGTATAAATAAGTTAATGACAAACAAGTCCAGATTGCTAATCTATGTTTAAGATAAAAGTTTGATAGACCACTTACACGTCAGGTAACCGGGTCGGACAGAATATACCTTTCTACAATTGTTTGTCGGCATATATCTGAGATGGAATTGGTTATAAATTTCGATTTGTTTACAAAAAGGTCGGCGGGTACAAATCTAGAACACATTTTCATCCGGTTATTTCTTTTTGATTTCGTCAAAGCTTATTTATGTTATCAGTTTCCTTGAAAGTGGAATACATGTATAGGTGTTCAAAGAGGAACAATGTATCCCATTTGTTTGGGTTTTTTTTCCCTTTTCTACTTAATTTACATGTTTACAGATCTTACCATTTTTGCTTTGTCTCTTGCCTTTAACGTCATTATGAGAACCTGTGAATATTTAAAACATTTTTAACCAACCTATTGAAATAAAGTAATTAAGGAACCGACCATTTAACTTGAAACGGGGTCCTTGTTTTTTTTTATGTTTATTTATTTATTCTTTTTTCTTAGTCTTTATGGAAAATTATACTTCGCAGCAGAGGTTAAGAAAACAAGAGGCTCCCAGGAGCCTAAATCGCTCACCTGGTCTTGATGTCAACCCTATATTTTGTATAGCTAAATGAGCTGAACATTTAAGCAAGCAACAGTTTTTTCTGTATCTACTATAGTTTTCATTCTATAGACAAAAAACACGAAAAACCGTTATTTTAGGGGCCGTAACCCCTATAAGGGTCATCTGACAACTTCAACCCTATGGAGACTTTTGTAGAGCTTTATGCGCTGAACATTTAAGCAAGCAACAGCTTTTCTCTATCTGCTATAGTTTTCATTCTAAAGGCCAAAAACATGAAAAAACACTATTTTTCACCTTTAAGGGGCTGTATGTAACCCCTATAAGGGGTCATCTGACAACTTGGACCAAAGGGAGACATTTGTAGAGCTTTTAATGCTGAAGCAGTAGGGTGGCATCAGATTTCATCTATCTCTTATACTTTTTGATTTACAAGCCAAAAACAGTAGTCTGACCCCCCTGGTCTATTTTTAGCAACGGCGGCCATGTTTTTCGACGAATCAAAAATCCCCACATTAGTTCTGTGGGGGATACCCTAAGGTACCATCAGACCAAATTTGGTTTGAATCTGTTCAGCCGTTTCAGAGGAGAAGAAGTTTGAAGAAAAGTTAACGACGACGACGACGGACGCCAAGTGATGGCAATAGCTCACATGGCCTTTGGCCAGGTGAGCTAAAAATCAAGAGGATGAGTTCTGCCGTATGAAATAATGCTTATAATGGAAAAATATTCTGTCTTGGCGCCTTAAAATTGATATTTTTCCGAGCTTTGCTGACCAAAACAAAAGACCAAGGTTAAATGGTCGGTGCCTAAATATATAAATATAAAAAAGAACATTTTAAGATGGAAAAGAAAAAAAGATACTTCTTTTGCTGTGAAATACATGTATGTAACATTGGCAGACTTGAAATATGCTACATGTATAGGAGCGTGTACAGCTGAATATCATTTTATTTTTCTGTTCACGATGCTTTTATTCGTGCGCTTAAGAGGTGGGTATTCGCTTTATTCGGTTTTTTTTTTTTTAGTTGGTTGGGCCAATCCATCGGCCACAGTTTTTGGTATCTTCTACTCTTTGTAGATGGTTTAATGCTCAGTGTATGTGGTAGCGTTAGTGTCATCCCTATATAGGAGGAGAAAGTCAGACGCTATCAACAAGTGTTTTTTTCTTAATTATACATGCATGCATGATCCCCATCTGACGGATTTTTCAAATTTCTGCACTATATACTTTTGTTATGTTTACGATAATATAGACGATATTGAGATGTGGAATAAGTGTACGCGACACAACAAACATAAACAAACAGCAATTCAAAAAATCACAACGGAAAACAGCAAGCATTCTTCAACATGACATAGGTCACTGTTTACCGTCTTGCATTGGCCCAAGACTTATAATACAATACAAAAGTTTCAAAACCAATCCCTAAATCATCAACGAAAGACCCAATTCTTGTTATAAAACAGTTAACACAGAATAAGATAATATAAGCAGAAAACTTAAAGCATAATAAATGTCATATTCATTGTAAATATTTCCCATATTTGTACAAAACAATGTGAGTATACCCATTTTTGTTTTGAATATATTACCTGTCATTTGTGTTTCTTGAAAGAGATCTATCTGTTTTCGGAGAGCTACATTTTCTTTCTTTATATCACTCATTTCTGCTTCAATGCTATTGACTTTTTCTAAAACATATAACACGCTTGTAGACTAATTAAAAAATATCGTGATTCACTCATGTGTTCAAATAATTTTTAAAATGTGCCTCCATAGCTTAAAGTATTCTTTAAACATATTAGGTTAAAATTGTTGAAAAACTTTTAACATGTTTCGTTAAAATTCTTGAAAAAAAGTCTACAAACTTTTATCATGTTACGTAAAAATTCTCGACATAAGAATCTACAAACCTGACAATTCAAGCATTTGCTTTCTAAATAGCACCAACTCATCGCTTTCGGCTTTGACCCTGAAACAACACCAGCATAAAAACACAAGGACTTGTTGAACACGTCGTACATGCATATTAGATCAGGATATTAGACAAGGAAGTCGAGGAGAGATTAAAAGATATGACCGTCTCTTGACCCTTTCCTTATCTCATGGTTCAATCTCTTGTAGATAGCTTGACACAAAAGAACACAGGATATTGACGGCAATGGTTAACACTGACGGGCAGTCTAAAAGTTAACCTTTGCACGACTAAACAAAGGACATTAAGCGAAAAGGTGTAGACAGCAGGCTTATTCAAGTGTACTGTCTTCACTTTTTCCTGTTGTTTTGTCAAAAATCATACACCGTGGAATCTTTTGCCCTGACTTCAGTTTGCTAGTAGGGTATTGCATCGCAGTATCTTGGAGATTTGATTAATCCTCTTTCAGAGACTATTCATGAATATAATTTACGCCATGTGGTTTCTAAGAGGAATTTCCGTTTACCATTTTGAAATACCGTCTCGTATAGTAATAGCTGTATCTAAAGTACACCGTGATTTTATTTTGTCCTGACTTAAGATTTCCAGCGGTAAAAGATCACCGGTAATACTAATTCAGAGAATAAAAACAAAATCATCAGACGATCAATCTATCAATGTCCAATGAAAAAAGTTTCAAAGACAAACTTGTTATATCAAATACAAAAATAAATATTATATGCATTATATTTCTATTATTCTAATTTTATTCAATTATAATGAATAATACATGTATACATGTACTATGTTTTATTATTTTCATATTTGTTTTAATTATTGCTATAAAGGTGATCTTAGTAGATGTTAACATGTTTTAAAGACAGTAGGATCCAGAATCCCCCTGGCCTAAATATCTAGTGTGATTCTGGATCCCACTGAAAAATCAGGAGGATCCAGAATCGTCCTAGGGCAAATCTGGATATCTCAATTTCTCCTAGGACAAATTGGAATTCCGATATACACTGGATTAAATCCAGGGCAAATCAGAATTCCAATTTGTCCTAGGAGGATTCCGGATCGCCCTGGATTCCAATTTGCCCTGTAATATATCTTTTTGTCTAATAATATGTATAATTATCAAATTATTTTATTTTATTGTGTAACAATATTAAAACAATCAGTCAGGGGGATCCAGAATCATCCTAGGCCAAATCTGGATATCTCAATTTCTCCTAGGACAAATTAGAATTCCGATTTACACTGGATCAAATCCAGGGCAAATCAGAATTCCAATATGTCCTAGGAGATATTTGAATTCCAATTTGCCCTAGGAGGATTCCGGATCCCCCTGGATTCCAGTTTGCCCTGTAACATATACATAATGCTACTTTACAAATAATGTTTTGTATTTATTTTTTTATAAGTCTTGAGGTGTGGCTGTTGATCTACTCGAGTTAACTAGAATTGTCAACTGATCAAGAACATGTTACTCTAGTATCGGGTTTACTGGTGCACTTTTGCCAAAAGTGTTCTCTAGTATAGAGTTGACCATAACGATCATTGAGGTTAACCAATTACGAACTCTTTAGTCAGTCATTTGTAACTATCCGTATTTTAATCATTTTATCTGGCCTCATTTTGAAGTCTATCTTTAAACAAAACTAGATAGTCGCTCCATAAACAAGCAAAAAAACTGACATACATTTCAGCAGGCAAAATACAAAATACAAAAATTCTTCTGAATATTTGACTTGAAAACGGGACTGTTTTTTTTTTTTTTTTTTTGGTTAGAGTTTTTATCTGCGCATAGCACGAAAAAATATATTATTTTGGAAAATGCGTCTCGACATATTTATTGTCATCATAAGCAGAAGATATCTTTTTTCTAATAAAAAAAAATAGAAAAAAAGCAAGGAATCTGCAAGCCTCTGCTTGCTCATTATAACCCCGCTCGCAACCTAAATTGCCTAAAAAGTCTGTAAACAGGAAGTACATGAATTGTAGATATCTGACAGATGTAAACGATAGTGGACCTCATACTCAAGTCATATACCAAAAAGTAAGTCCATGCGATGAGCAGTTGCTGAGATAACTGTTACGAAAATTTTCAATAATGACTAGTAAAGTTGAAATTTGATTAACTTGTTAAACAGGAAGAAGATTTAGGACAGACTTTATTTCGGTACTCGCGATAAAGGACCTTATAATAATAAATTTCAAGTCAATGTGATTTGTAGTTTGCTGATAAAACTGTTAAAAAAATATTTGACCAATAATGTTGAAATTGTCAGTAAACAGGAAGTTGATATCCGACAGACTTTATTTCGGTTCAGTACCCACGATAAAGAGCCTCATACTGAAGTCATGTACCAAATTTCTAGTCACTGTGATTCGTTATTGCTGAGAACGTTGCTGAAAATTATGTTTCGGACGGACGGATGGACGAACGGAAGGGCGAACATAGGTAAACTAGGACACCCTTCTCTTCTTCGAAGCAAGGATTCAAAAATAGCTAAATATAACTTTTTTTATAATAAATTAAGTTTAAACAAATTACCAAATCTCCTATATAAAGTCCGATATTGTGGATGGAGAGAAATGATGAAGTTTAAAAAGAAAAGCATCGAATACTATAGAAGGGGCTCCCGCACGGTACCCCCCCCCCCCTCAGGTCGCAAGGTCGCTTTTAAAAGGGACCTGAGGTCGCAAGGTCGCTTTTAAAAGGCATACTTTGGTGGAGGTCGCAGGTCGTTTTTTGGCATAGGTCGATTTTATGAAATGTAGGTCGGAAGTCGTCCTTTAAAACCTTCAGGTTGCAGGTCGTTTTTAACCCTGCGGTGGCCACATAGAAGAGTGAATATCTGAGGATTGTTTTATTCAGAAATAAACAAATGCAAGTAGATTTTGGTGTCGCTCATTATGTTTACCCCGTATGACACTCTAATTGACTCTAACAAAATATCGATTGAGGGTAGCAAGTCTGTATCTCAAAAGACCAAATATTTTCCTTGCTTTCATCTTTATGAAAAACATTATTTATCTTAATAAGCAAATTTAGAAATACATTTAAGCTAACAATAAGTGAAAACCTGTTGCTCGTATAATGACTGTTTATCTTCAAACAACATATCAGCTGGTAAAAAAATCTTTTAGAAACATCTTGGACGTTGTGGGCCGCAGACGATATTCGCCGCCATATTTGTCTAAGCAGACGACAGCATTGATGATGAGAATCCGTCTGTTAATTTTGGGCCTACTTTTCGGTGTTTTGGGATATGCCTCAGCAGTGGAAGAAGAAGAAATTCCTGCGCTTGACGCCATCCCTGTTCCGCCGCCAGGTATTTAACAAAATTACGGTCTCGATTCATAATTTTTTTCGATGTTTTTTTTTTTTTTTTTTACATTTTTGCATGTTAATCTTATAGTTTTATGCGGGTCCCCTTTCTCTATATGAGCCTGTTTAAGGGGGTGGTATTAATATACCCTATCCCCGTATATCTTTCTTCAAATATCATATATCCGTGTTTTTCCAATAACCTTTTATCCCTGTAAATAACTAAAGGTGGATTAAATTGTCCCGAGGGTTTACTACCCGATATGGATTTACCTGTGTGCCGTTGGACGCAACCGACTCGGTGTACTTAGAATCTCTATAAAGACTTTTCAAATATCTTTGAAATTGATGTACGTCAGCTTAAACTGGTGATAAATAAATATAGCTCATGATGTGCACGTATTTTCTAATTCATCCACATTTTGATTTTTTTTATCTCAAACAAATATTAATACGCAATCAAAATACTACATATTCAGTACCCAAAGGTAACAATCTGGTTCTCTAAGGAGGGTATTGACACCCTTGTCTCGGTTACAAAAAGTAACAATCTGGTCCCCTTAGGCTAAGGAAGGGTCGTTAACCTTGCTTCGGTATCCAAGGGTAACAATCTGGTCCCCTTAGGAGGGCCTTGACTCCCTTGTCTCGGTATCCAAGGGTAACAATCTGGTGCGCTAAGGAAGGGAATGACACCCTTGACTGAGTAGCAAATGGTATTAATGTGGTCCCCTAAGAAGGGGGTTGTCACCTTTGCCTCGTTACCCAAGGGTAACAATCTTGTCCCCTAAGGAGGGAGTTGACACCCTTGTCTCGGAGACAAAGGGTAACAATCTTGTCCCATAAGGAGGAGGTTGACACCCTTGTTTCGGAGACAGAGGGTAACAATATGGTCCCCTAAGGAGGAGGTTGACACCCTCGCCAAACGAAGATATTTATTTATTCATTAATTTATTTATTTATTTATTTATTTATTTATTTATTTATTTATTTATTTATTTATTTATTTATTTATTTATTTATTTTATTTATTTATTTATTTCTCATAGGAAAGTTTTTAAAAATCGGCAGCATAGCGCACCGATCGTTTTAGCAACATGGGCAAATTATTCCTGATTATTATACCCAATCAATGATTTCTGGCTCCATATTATTGCTTGTTTTTCTTTTTTTCCCTTTATACATCCCTCTATTCAAACAACATAAAGTCAATGGTAGAATCTGAAAAAATCATTGTTTATGTCCTAAAACTTTTCAGATCAAATTTTTGAATTATAGAAAATAAAATGGCAATAGATTTAAAGGTACATTGTACCTGAAATGAAAGAAAATATATTCCAGATAATCTTTAACGTAAGAGCACAGTTTTCGATTTATTTATTTAAATTTCATTGAAATAATGAACAAACCATAAATCAAAATTGTTTATTTCTAAGACAACAAAAATTGATACTGTTTCGAAAACAAAATCAATTGATGCTTTGAAATGTTTTTGTTCAACGCCACCTTGTGGACTGGGGACATAAGAAATGTAGGGTGACCGTCTTTCCGTTTGTGTATGTGCGTCTTTCATAACACTTTTCGTAACCGGTTTCTCATGTGCTATATTTATCGTATGCTTTTGATTTTTAATATGCAGTGGGGTCTCATAAGGTGGGATGCATTTCCAGGTCTGTCGCTCGACTTCCTGTATAATAAACTGAATTCGATTTTTTTTTTGCTTTTGGCAGGGGGCACAAAAATTTGTTCGTTAGGTTTTGAAATAACCCTATTTAGAAAAGATTCTAAATTAAATTTATAAGGAAAGATGATACAAGTGTAGATAAATTACAAACGGAACTCTCATATGACACGTCTCTATCCCTCAGATGATTACAGATGTAGGTTTTTCTTTCATAGAACTTTTGTATTTTCGTCCTTTACCGGATGCAACTGGCATGGCTTATACCCTTATACCCTCCCTGAGCACCTTAGTTAAATCTCATTAACCAAAGATAACAGATTAGTTTGATTGTAGTCTTTTTTATGTTGTCTGTTTCTTTTTATATCAATTGATTTTTTTAGAATTGAGAAGCAGGTCCATGTCAGCTAGTCCTTAATTCTACATGATTTTTATTTCTTATTTGATGTTAATGTGTTATTGAAACTGTTTATTTGTTGTATGTTTGTTACTCTTTGTATTGCTTGACCCTTATGGGTGTAATTTTTCAATAAAGAATTTAAATTAGTCTATGCATTATAAGAATTCTGAAACTTGAATGTACAAATCGGTACCTCTGTGCTTTTCATTTGGGTTTGCACCACGGACCTTGCTGTTAGTAGCGCGAGCTACTATTAAGATTAAAATTTGCCGATTTGATAGATAATCCATTTGTTACATAATCTTTAAGGACCGACCATTAAACTAGAAGGGAAGGACTTGGCTTTTTTATATAGCCTGGATTTTTTTCGTGCAAAGCGTTTAAAAAAAATGACGATTACTATTTATTTCTCATTATTAACATTATTTTTCACGACAGAAATATATTTCTACAGAATTTTTTATCTTGAAAATCTGGTGCCAGACTTATTTTGTTATAAAAAATCAGATGCAGAATGACTTTGTAGGAAAAAACTAAGCCCCAACACTTTCAAGTTCAATAGTTGTTTTTCTTTTCCTCTTTTTTTCATTTTTTTCTCTTTTATTTTTTTTTTGCCTAGTTTATATATATTTAAATAAATCAAGCAAAAGTATTATCAATGTCACTTGTTTTTCTATTTCTAGACGATACCTGCCCAAAACTCAAGTGTAACCAAACAGAGATCATATGCATCTCTACCTGTGGGATGAAGGAAGACATAAAAGTCATGGTGGATGGCGAAGAAAAACTTTGTCGATGTTGGTACGTAGTCAGTGGCGTATCAGGAGGGGAGTGTTCTGTGGATATATAACGTACCCATTTCCCACCCCAACCTCGACCGGCTTTCCTTTTTTTTAAAAGGGGGGGCAGTATATAAATGCTTTTCAAAAATAACCAAAACATGCATTTGGCGAACCTTTAATTTTTTTTAAAATATTTTCGCGCTATGTGAAAAATGGCGCGGATTTTTTTTTTTTAACGGAGCCCCCTTTCAAAATGAAAGGTCAGTTCCAAAACATAGTGCATGCTGGAATCGTAAATTGAAAATGTTTTTTTTTCTAACATTTTGTCCAGATATTAATTTATTTCATTATGTTGTTATCAGTATGGGTTTTTTAAATGTGAAACTCAAAACGTGTTTTGATTTCACTGACATAGTACCCCATTTTTCATTTTGTATTTTCAGGATGGATTTTTTTTACAATACCTTAAAACGAATTTTTAGACATTTTTTTACTAGTATTTATTCACATTATTTTTTTAACCATGAACTTTTGTACATGTGATGCCAACTCATGTTTGTGACAAAGTTCATACTAGACGGTAATGAGGTGTGGAATTCCATATTTTTGTATATTGTGAGTTATCTCCCATTTGTAGAGTTATCTTCTCTTTCAAGAAGGTTTTTTTCTACCAGTTGCTGTGTGGAAAAATAAATTTTTCTGCATTTATTTTGTCAAAAAATGTCCCAATGTAAAATATGATTATTTTGAGAATGGTACATGTTTTCCTGATTTAATAGGGTCTGCTAACACAGCTCTCTGAATAATTTTTAAAATCAATAAAACCTTAGTTTCCCTATTCATTTGCAATATAACATACCTACCGTAATGGAGGACGACTCTTGTAGATGGGAAATACAGATTATAAGATAAGATAAGATAAGATATGTTTATTTGATAATTAAATCGCCCTTTCAGGCAGTACAATTAGTGTTAATTTCATACAATGATTATGGATGATTGTACAATGATTGAATAATATAAAAAAACATAAAAAAATAAAATAAAATAGAATAAACAGAATGAAGTAATGTATAATAGAGTGTTAATAATATGGTTCAACAAGCACAGTGACCACTTTATATCATATATTACAGTAACTGCAGCAAGAGACACGGCCCACAATGACAATATTAATCATATACAACAGGTTTGCTAGTTATTTACACTCAGTAAAGCCTCCTTTTTGTTTTTTTTTTTAATTTTTAATTAATTTATATGAGACCAAACCTAACCTGTTACTCACTATTTACGAAAATAATAGGGAATAAGTGTACGCAAAACAACCTATCTACAAACACAAACAATCTGCAATGGATGACGGCAAGCAATCTTTAACATTACCAACAGTCGCTGCTAGATTTCTCGCATTGACCCAAGAATACAATTAATAAGATTCAAGATACCAATCCTCAAATGTGACGGGATTAAACTAGTTTTTTGATGGGGCCATGTATCCTCTTCATTTATTAATTTATTTTTGGCATGGTCTTTCGAAAATCTGAATCCAAAACCTGTATTTTGGCTTTTGTGACATAATATCTTATAATTATATTTATCATATTTTATCTTTCAGCATGGACGTTTGTACATGCGATGCCAAGTACGTATTTGCTGATAATGAAGAGGAATTCTGTACAAAACCGGCCGAATAAAGTTCTTCTTAGGGAGTCATGGGAGTCTAATGGAAATAAATCGGCATAATATGTATTGTTTGCATGGTTTTTAAGGCGCCTTTGACCCAGTTGTCTCTCTTTGACCCAGTGGTCTCCCTTTGACCCTGTGGTCTCCATTTATGTACCTTCTAAGGTCTCAATGTTGCTTTTTATGGAAAGATTTTTTTATATATATTAATGAGGTCTACGATCGCCATGTGACCCGCGGGAGCCTCGTCAAATATTCACTATTTCAATCTTTTTCCAACTACCAAATTTCACCGCTTGTATTCAATTGTTGGTACTAGACCACAAATTAAGTACTGCTAACGTTTAACAAACTCAGTAATCCTGAAAAATGTGTCCAAGTCAAAAATGTCCGTATTTCGTTAAACAGGAAGTAGAGCGACAGACTAAAATCCCTAGGTAAGGTTCTCCATGCTGATGCTGCATCCCGGTGCTGCATACCAAATATGAAGAGGCTGTCATGAGTAGTTGATGAGAAAGCTTAAAAGAAAAATGTTTCCGCCCCCCCCGCAAACCGCCCGACATTCACCATTTTATAAGCCAGATTTTCACTACGTGAAATCCAGCCAAAAATGTGTACCAAAGGGGTAATCAAATATCATTAAAACAAAAAGACAAAGACAACATCGGTAGACAAAAAAACATCACAAACCACACAACAACAAAAAACACAAACATAACAACAAAATCGCATTCAGCTCAAATCAAGTCGAAACGAGAGTGACCTCAGGTGCTCCGGAAGAGTAAGCAGTTCCTGTTTGCTATACCACACCGTCACGTTGCCCAAGATCGATTCAGTGTTGGTCAAAACTGGAAAGGATGACATTACAAAACTATATGTCAAACCAGCATCTGTGTCCATTTGAGAGATAGAGGTCCTGTATTTGTATACAAGCACATGATGTCGTCCGTAAAATTTCTTGAGTGATGACAAGAACCTGGGAGCAACGTACCTCTGTGTCAACAATTTGCCTATCAGCTGTCTAGCATCTATCAAGGAAGTCGTTACACTCCCCACATGCTCTGGAATAACGAATCAATAGAAATCCAATATTAGTATATGGGTACGTGCTGTGTTCCATTAAACGATTCAATTAAAAAAGAAGGGCTACATAGAAAGATGGAAGACAGTGGAATATGGACATTACAGGATTTGAATAACTCTTTTTAGGCATTGAGATTAAGTAAGGACGCAATAAATTAAAGATATCCAGATAAAGCAAAGCAAAGGAACGGACAATTTGAAA
This sequence comes from Arcuatula senhousia, assembly GCA_963971305.1. Lineage (NCBI taxonomy): Eukaryota > Metazoa > Mollusca > Bivalvia > Mytilida > Mytilidae > Arcuatula > Arcuatula senhousia. The sequence goes on along the minus strand of OZ020317.1, from coordinate 2,013,738 downwards.
AATAGCAGAATAAGCCACGTTCATAACCCTCTCTTGTTGTCATCTTAGCATTTGGTTGTCGTGGTAGTCTTTCTCAGAATGTCAGTTCAAACAAATTAAAACCAAATGTGTTACCCATCAATAACAAAAACAATAGTCCTTACAAAAAATGTACATTTATGCGTTTTTAAAGGGAACTTTTTGCAATTTTGGTTTAATTATTGCGAATAGTTGTACATATATATTCTTGTAAATAAACTACGCAAACATTGAATTCCATGTGAATTCCATGGACTTAGAATTAATTGTGCGTGGGCTTAAAGGATTTATTACAAATTGACTCCAATTTTATATGCTTTTAACTGTCAACGGGCCGGGCCCTTTTTCTTTTCTTACTTGTTTGCAACAAGTAGGATTTCTCTACCCTCCGGAGCACCAGTGTCCACTTTCGTTTTATATTGTCAGCGCTGTTTTCTTTTCAGTTGTTCTTTGCCTTTCACTGAATACTGGTTTTGTTTTTTACACCCGGGTGGCAACGTTAAACTTTACAGTGATAATCGGTGCCAAAAATGTTTAATTCATATTTCAACTAAGTAGATATTTCTCCAGTGTTATGACAATAAGAAAGTTGAAGCTAAACAAACGTGGATCCATAAGAACTCGAAACAACTGATGATGATTCTAATTCTTAACCAGATTCAACTTATAGTATCAAAACAAATTCACAGAGGCAAGCTATTTTATATGCTCAATGTTCTTATTTACAACATATTTGTACATAATGGTGGACTTGTTTTTCATCATTCCAATGGGTGCTGAATGTGCTACTTTCCTTGTTCATTTGTTTCTTTATTTACATGAAGCAGACTTCTAACAATCCCCTTCAGCCATAGGCTAGCTCTCTCTTTAAGCCTTTAAGGTCACTTTTCGATATATTGATGATGTCCTTCCACTGAACAATCCCATGGTGACTATTCATCCCATATAGCCACAGGAACTCGATATAAAGGAGACAACGGATTCTGTAGTCTGATCAATATTTCATGTATTTAGATTTACATCTCAAAATAGACACTCTATGAAGATTATGAACAACAAAACTCTTTGACAATCGGGATGACTTAAACTTTCCAATCGTAAACTTTCACTTCTTGAATAGAAATGTTCAGTCCGCTCAAACTTACATGAGTTAACATTTCACAACTGATTTATTATTCTGGCGCTTGTGTGACTTTATAAAGCGTCTCGTTAAACACATTGCTTTTTTCCAGCTTTTCTCCTACGTTGAAATCTTTGCTCAAGAATTTTTATGGAAGACACAATGTGCTTATAGACAACTTAAAGATTTCATTCTGAAATTTTGTAGGCTGATAGAGCAAAAGGTACTCTATAATAATACGAAAAAAAATTTTGAAGCGATATTAATTTTACGGTTTTCGAGTTATTTACGAATTTGTGATTTTTCAGTCCGAAAAATGGGACTTTGTCAAACGTTTTTGTGGGTGCAACTCCTCGGACACTACTGAACCGATGTTGCTGCAACTTTACACACTGATAGGGTACAATTAGTAGATGATCATCCCATATTTGAAATTTTCAAAATGGCCGCCGTTTCCATGGAAACAGGGAAGAAAGGTCAAAATATAGGACATTCAATATCTCGGTTACCTAGGTGCACATGGTTCTGAAATTTTGTAGGCTGATAGAGCAAAAGGTACTCTATAATAATACGAAAAAAAATTTGAAGCGATATTTACGGTTTTCGAGTTATTTACAAATTTGTGATTTTTCAGTCTGAAAAATGGGACTTTGTCAAACGTTTTTGTGGGTGCAACTCCTTGGATACTACTGAATGGATGTTGCTGAAACTTTCAACACTGATAGGGTACTTTTAATAGGTGATCATCCCATATTTTGACAACCTATTTCTATCGTTTCTCAGAGAATATATTGCTTGAATTGACATACCACACAACTTTTACGCGGCGGCGGGGGACACATGGCTACGCGTAGCAATCTTGTTTATCTTATAATTAATTAATTTATTTATTTATCTTATAATTAATTTATTTATCTATTTATCTATTTATTTATTTATTTATTTATTTATTTATTTATTTATTTATTTATTTATTTATTTATTTATTTATTTATTTATTTTATTTTATTTATTTATTTATTTATTTATTTATTTATTTATTTATTTATTTATTTATTTATTTATTTATTTATTTATTTATTTATTTATTTATTATTTATTTATTTATTTATTTATTTATTTATTTATGTCATAGGGAAGTTTAGAAAAATCGGCAGCATAGCGCACCGATCATTTTAGCAACATGGGAAAATTATTCCTGACGTTACCCAATCAATGATTTCTGACTCCATATTATTGCTTTTTTTTTCATTTTTCCCTTTAATTATACTCATGGACAAAAGAAATGTTACACCTCGAAAATTAATGCTTATCAGAAACATTTAAAATTTGGGTCATTTACTTGTTTTAGTGTCATTAAACACATCCTTACCAAAGTTTATCATGGAAAATTTGTTGAAAATGGTGAAAAAAGATGCCGCCATTTTGATTTTCTTATTAAACCAATGAATTTGAAAATTTGTATCGAAGAAATTATCTTTTTGTCTGAAAGGTCAAATTTAATGCCCCCTTGTGTAATGAATTGCAAGAAAAACACAAAAATTTAAACATCCATTGTCTAAAACATTTTTACAGAAAGTTGATATAGTCAGCTGGGGAGTTTTCATTGGCAGAGATGATTTCGAACACAATTTTTTTATTCCGTTCTTTTTGTCTTTAGTATTGGGAAGATTCGTAACAAATATTTTATTCGGATACGAAAGTGCTTCCGGTTAGTGGGTATTTCAAGGTATCAAACAGCAACCGGAAGTGGTTATTCAATTCAACAAGAATTCATTAAAATCTCAATTTCTGTCACTTCTGCTCTCAGAAAAAATGCTTTAAAGGTACCCTGATGGTCTTCTCAGTCATTTCACATTTTTACAGGTTACGAGTTAATCAGAATTGTGGATTTTGCATCTTTGAATGTCCAATGCTTAAAATTAAGGTCAATTCAAGTTCATTTTCATGATTTTTCTTTGTCGGATACCATTAAGCCATTCCTTTAAATTTCTGTTAATAATTTTATATGTTTATATTATATTTCAAAAAAATCCTTAACTAATCAAATATGTAACGTTCCTTTTGTCCATGAGTATATATCTCTTTATTCAGTCGGTGGAATCTCAAAACTTCAATGTCTATGTTCCTAAAACTTTTCTATCCATTTTTTTAATTATAAAAAATAAAATGGCAATAAATTTAAAGTTACCTTAAATGAAAAAAAATATATTCCAGATATTCTTCAACGTAAGAACATTTAAAGATTAACCAAATTTGTCCAAGATACATATTCAATGATTTAAATTCTTACAACAAGCAGTACTAAAAAGGTAAAAACTCACGGAAATAACATGTTTAATGAGCCATCCATGCCAGTAGACAAGACAACATGAAATATCAATACAGAAAAAACGCGAAATATCATTTCTCTCGCGGACAGCGTTTACCTAGTGTGAACACAGTTTTCATTTTATTTATTCAATTTTTATTGAAATAATGAACAAAACATAAATCAAAATTGTTAATTTCTAAGACAACTGAAATGAATGGTGTTTTTTTTTTTAAACAAAAAAAAATTCAATTGATGCTTTGAAATGTGTTTATTCACTGCCAACTTGTGGAGTTGGGACATAGAATTGCAGGGCGACCGTCCGTCCGTGTGCTTCCTTTATAGCATTTTTCGTAACATATTTGTCATGTACTATATTTATCGTATGCTTTTGATTTTAATATGCAGCTTCAGGTAGGCGTCTTCATCAGGTGGAATGCATTTTCTGGTCTGTCGCTTATATACTTCCTGAATAACAACCCGACTAAGATTTTTTTGCGTTCAGCAGGGGGCACATGAATTTTGTTCGTTATATTTTCAAAAAACCTTATTTTATTAGAAGATTTTAAATTTAACTTATAAGGAAAGATGATACAACTTTAGATAAATTACTAACAGAACTCTCATGTGACACGTGTCTATCCCTCAGATGATTACAGATGAAGGTTTTTCATGGAACTTTTGTATTTTCGTCCTTTACCGGATTTGATGAGCACCCAATTAATCGCTTGCAAGACAAAGGTCGCGTTGCAAACGCATGGCTACCCTTCTGAGCACCTAAGTTAAATCTCTTTGACCAAAGATAACAGATTAATTTGATTTTGTTTTGTTTTTATGTTGTCTGTTTCTTTTTATATCAATTGATATTAAAAATTAGTCTATGCATTGTAAGACTTCTTGCCCAAGTTTCATAAAACATCTCAAATTTGAGATTTTCTCAAATCCTTCCTCAACTGATATTTCTTGGAATTTCATTGGTCAATATTTGAGTTGAGGACAGATTTGAGAAAATCTCAAATTTGAGATGTTTTATGAAACTAGGGCCTAGACTTAAATGTACAAATCGGTACCTTTGTGCTTTTCTCTCGGGTTTGCAGTGTGTGTGATGCTTCTCTTGTTTACTTTTACATTTAGGTGTTTACCAAACATAGGCGATTGCCCTCCGCTAACACGAGATAACAGTTTTTATACCCCGCCACACGAAGTGGCAAGGTATTGTGTTATACCCTTAGTTTCTTTCGGTGTCTGTCCATTCGTCCATCTGTCCGTCCTCCGAAAGTTTCCGACTAATAACTTGAAAACGCGTCAAGGGAATCCAATGACATTTTGCACAGCTGTTAAGTGCTATAGAATACAGGTCAAGTTCGACCCAATAAACCTTATTATGAAAAGAAAGTAGGGCGTTGCTGGGCAAAAAAAAAATATCCCTATTTTAATGGTAAAATCCAGAGGATTTCGAAAAATCCGATTCTGACTGAAATCTGAAAAATTGGCCAGCGATCATCCTTAAATGTTTCCGTTCTTTTTCTCTTTTTTTCCTTCATTTTTGTTCTTTTTTATGCCTAGTTTATATATATTTAAAGAAATCAAGCAAAAGTATTATTACTGGCACTTGTTTTCTATTTCCAGACGACACCTGTCCAAAACTCAAGTGTAAACAAACAGAGATCACATGCATCTCTACCTGTGGGATGAAGGAAGACATAAAAGTCATGGTGAATGGAGAAGAAAAACTTTGTCGGTGTTGGTACGTAGTCAGTGGCGTATTAGGAGGGGAGTGTTCTGTGGATATATAACATAACCATCCCCAACCTCGACCGGCTTTCCTTTTTTGAGGGGGTGGGGGAAGAATTGTGATAAAAATCGACGGAATATAATTTCTAAAGAGACTGGAATAAATGGTTTTCAAAACTAACCTAAACATGCATTTGGCGAACCTTTAATTGTATCATTAACAAGATTGGTCTTTCAAGCTTCCATTAGTATTATGGAACCTTCAGGTATTTTTAGGAACTAACTGTCGCCAAAATTATGATCTGGACAAAATGTTAGAAAAATAAACCTTTTCAATTTGCGATTTCAGTATGTACTATGTTTTGGAACTGACCTTTCATTTTGAAGAGCGGCTCCATTAAAAAAAAATCCGCGCCATTTTGTCGCACAGCGCGAAAATATTTTTTTTAATTTATATAAGGCGTCATGACAAAATAATTCATTTTTGTTTATTAAATTTTATTTTTTCGGAATGGATTTCTGAAAATGTCGAGCCAATTACGTTTATGTGTGTAAAATACATGTAGTACTACCTTTCAAACGTATTTTGCTTCACATTTTCAGAAATCCATTCCGAAAAGATTCAATACTGAAAGCCCTGTTTTTAGACATAGAACAATTAACACAAAACACTACAAGGACAAACGGAAGCTTAGACAATAATTTTTTGCTTAAGACATGTATATTTAAAATGTGATGGGGTTAAACTAGTTTGTTTGTTTTTTTGTTTTAGGTGGGCAAGTATCTTATTCATTTATTACATCATTTTTGTCTTTTTGGCATGGTCTTTCTAAAATCTGTAGCCAAAATGTGTATTTTGGCTTTTATGGCATAGTATTTTGTAATTATTTATTATATTTTGTCTTTTCAGCATGGACGTTTGTACATGTGATGCCAAGTACAGGATGAACTCAGGTGCTCCTGAAGAGTAAGCAGTTCCTGCTTGATATGGCACACCCGTCACGTTGCCCAAGATTGATTTAGTGTTGGTCAAAACTGGAAAGGATGACATTACAAAACTCTATGTCAAACCAGCATCTGTGCCCATTTGAGAGATAGAGGTCCTGTATTTGTCTACGAGCACATGTAAAATTCCGTAAAATTTCTTGAGTGATGACAACAACCTGGAAGCAACGTACCTCTGTGTCAACAATTTGCTTGTCAGCTGTCTAGCTCTATCAAGGAAGTCGTTATACTCCCCACATGCTCTGGAAAAACGAATCAATAGAAATCCAATATTAATATATGGGTACGTGCTGTGTTCCATTAAACGATTCAATTGAAAAAGAAGGGCTACATAGAAAGATGGAAGACAGTGGAATATGGACATTACAGGATTTGCACATGAATAACTCTTTTTAGGCATTGAGATTAAGTAAGGACGCAATAAATTAAAGATATCCAGATAAAGCAAAGCAAAGGAACGGACAATTTGAAAATAGCAGAATAAGCCACGTTCATAACCCTCTCTTGTTGTCATCTTAGCATTTGGTTGTCGTGGTAGTCTTTCTCAGAATGTCAGTTCAAACAAATTAAAACCGAATGTGTTACCCATCAATAACAAAAACAATAGTCCTTACAAAAAATGTACATCTATGCGTTTTTAAAGGGAACTTTTTGCAATTAGGGTTTATTTATGCGAAGTTCATAGTTACGCATATATTCTTGTAAATAAACCACGCAAAGGTTGAATTCAATGGACGAGGAATTAATTGTGCGTGGGTTTTTAAGGATTACAAATTGACTCCAATTTTATATGATTTTTACTGTCAACGGGCCGGGCCCTTTTTCTTACTTGTTTGCAACAAGCAGAATTTGTTTTCGCTCCGGAGCACAGGTGTTCACTTTCGTTTTATATTGTCAGTGCTTTTTTTTCTTTTAAGTTGTTTCTTTGACTTCTCTTTATGTTATAGACAGATGACAACGTTTAAACATTACAACGATGACAGGTGCCAAAAATGTTTAATTCATTCTACAACTACTAGTAAGTATTTAATTCCCCACTGTTATGACAAAGTGAAAGATGTAGCTAAACAAACGTGGATCCTTAAGAGTTCGAAAAAACTGTTGGTGATTCTTAATTCTAAACCAGATTCATCTTGTAACAGTATAAAAACGTTCGATTTTTCCACACTTTATACAAATGTACTTCTATTCTACATGCAAGACTCGCGATTAAAATTGGCTTTTTTCAAAACAAATACTGAGACTAGTTTGTCATCATTATGTCTAAGAAAAAGAACAAGTTCACAGAGGCCAGATAATTAACATATGCTTAATTTTCTTATTTTCAACATATTTGTTCATAATGGTGGACTTGTTTTTTCATCATTTAAATGGATGGTGATTGTGCTGACCTTTGCTTGTTGATTTATTTCTTGAATTACATGAAGCAGACTTCTTACAATCACTTTTAGTAAAAAAAAAAGACATATGCTATCTCTTTCTTTAAACTTTTAAGTTCGCTTTTCGATTTATTGTATTTTGGTGATATCCTGTCACTGAACAATCCACGTTATGGTTACTATTCATCTCATATAGACACAGGAACTTGATTTAAACGAGACAACGGATTCTTAAGTCTTTTAAACATATATTTAGATTTTAAAATAGAAACTGTAGGAAGATTTTGAACAACAAAACTCTATGATAATCGTGATGACTTAAACTTTCCAATCGTAAACTTTCTTTTTTTGAATAGAAATATTCAGTCCGCACCAACTTACATGAGTTAACATTTCACAACTGATTTATTATTCCGGCGCTTGTGTTACTTTATAAAACGTCACGTTTAAAACATAGCTTTTTTTCCAGCTTTTTCTTCCTACGTTGAAATCTTTGCTCAAGAAATTTTATGGAAGACACCATGCACTTATAGACACATATAGGATTTCAATCTCCAAGATGAATGCAGATGTTGTTTTGTCACCTGCTCCCCCCCTTACCGGATATGAACACTGAGCTGACTGTTAGCAACTTGATGAATGTGTTGAAACAAGCATGAACAATTACCCTTCCGGAGCAAATGAGTTCACTCTCGTAACGACTTGAGTTCGCTTTGTTGATTGCCATTCCGTAGTTTTTGTGTGCTTTTATGTTTTCTGTTTCTTCGCGTTGTTCTTGTTTGAGTTTGCCTTTTTCTTCCATCTTGACTCTCGACTGCCCCGTTTTTATTTATCTCTGCTTCTCTTTAAATAATTATTATTGAGTATTAACTTCGAAATATACATGAACATACAGTGCGACGTCAAAAGTATTTCACGCTTTACATTTTTCCTTTTATATTTCATATAAATCATAATTTTTTATAAAAATTATTACCAAGCCATTTCTCAACAGATTTTCATGAAATAAAAACCAACGTATGCATAATTATCTGAAGTTTGTTTGTTTATTTGCAAATCTGTTAAAACCTCTTGGTTCATTTTTATACTCTAATAAAACACATGATATTTTGGCTTTTTTTTATAATTTTTTAAGCTTAAAACGCCATCCTGCTTTTTTTATTTAATTTGAAGCGCTGCCCTGCCTTTTTATTTCTAAATTTATGGCATCCTGCCTTATTATTTCAAATATTACCATACCCCCTCCCCCACTTAAAAATCACATGGTCGCTCCCATAACAGTATATGAAACGATATGATGGATTGGCTTCTGAAGAAAACTAACGTCGATAAAAGCTCATTAAACAACGCCATAGGCAAAAACACCTGTTTGGTCCTTTTTAGATCTCAATCTGTTACATTTTAATCAAATAACCTTTTACTAACATTAAATAATGTACAAAATACTATTTTGTTTATTTCTCCAGAGTTTGTGTTTGGAAGGTATAGCGGATCCTGTGCCAACGACCAATAATCAAGCGCCATCTGCCGAGGAAGGAGACTCACATCCGGGTGGTTTGTCGTCAGCTGATTTACAACGCGTGCCAGTTGATGGTATGAATTAGTTTTATACTAATACTTTTGATTTGCTATGTGTTCTGTGTTTAAAACTTTTTTGTGACTTATGTAGAATAAGGGAACGACCATTTAACTTGAAGGGAAGAGCCTTGGTTTTTTCTATAATTATGGCCAGAAAGTTTGCGCAGAGTTTGGAAAAAAAATATTAATTTTAGTTAAAGGTAAAACAACATTGTTTTCAAAACCAGCATTATATATACAGATATATGACAGAAATCCTTCTGCAAAATATTTTTTTCTTAACCTTAGCTGACATTTTGTTTTTCATAAAAAATCAGATTCAGAATAACTTTATAGGAAGAAAAGCCCCCCTTTCAAATCTGATGGTCAGTCCCTTACCCTCTCTTAGTTAACAAGGTCGCTTTAAAGTGTCTATAGTTTCTTTTAATGCATTTTGCAATAAGAATTTCAAGATAAGTCGTTTAAAATCAATTGAAGGGAAGAAGTCGCCCCTCAAAAGCCTTAAATTGTGGGCCGTTTTATACTTTAAGGGAGTCTTAACTTTGTAACTGTAAATCAAGTCTGCATGCATGCACCCCCCCCTAATTTAACACTTTAAGAGAGGAATGGATACATACCATACAACATTCAGAGGCGGATCCAGAAATTCTGAAAAGAGGGGGTCCACTGACTGTTCTAAGAGGGGGGCCGCTTTGGTCAAACTTCGATGATTTCCTGTGTATTCAACCAAATTTTTCCCCAAAAAGGGAGCCCCCCCCTGGATCCGCCTATGATGTTATTTGTATTTGAAGATTTGAACAAGTTGGTTCTATGATTTTGTACTTTTGCATGTACGTGTATTTATCGTTATATTTCATATTTCAGGTTGCCCACGGTGGGACCGTGACTTTCGTTAAGTGTATATATCGTTATATTTCATATTTCCGGATGCCAACGGTGGGACTGCCACGGTCATTACGTGTGTGTATTGTTATATTTCATATTACATGATGCCCATGGCAGGATTATCACGGTCATTACGTGTACGTAGTGTTAAATTTCATATTTTAGGGTGCCCAGGGTGGAACCGCCACAGTCGTTACCTACATGTATCGTTATATTTCATATTTCAGGTTGCCCACGGTGGGATTGCCACAGTCGTTTCGAGTGCCGCTTGCATCCATGCTGGTTTAACAACATTCAGTTTGTTGAGATCAAAGTATTCGGTGAATGGTATCCCTGTACATGTTGGTAAGTTGTTGAGTGTTGGTTATGACTTAATCAGTACAAATCAATGTGAGCTTTTGGAGAATGCCGGTAAATTAAATGCAGTGTTACGTTACTTCCAAAGTCTTTTCACTCATGGAAGATATGTGTTTGTTGACAAATACGAGATTTCTATCTTTCAGATATACCTTTACCAGATTTGACCAACACTATTTAATCGATTGTTGGTTACGTGACGACTTCCTATAACAATCAGAAATTACATACAAAGGCTCAAAATACTCTTTTCAGCATGCTTTCCAGTCTTCCACCTTTTTACATAGTTAAGTAATCAAAATTCATACATTTGTCAAAAATGAATTTGGGATATTAAAAGTGAGTAAATCTTTGGGCTTCATCTGCTTGTACAACTGTTTTCATTAAATGATCAACTAAAACTTTGACAATTACAAACAATAACAGTCCAGTTTCCATTTTAATATGTTCTATATGAGGGAGCGACCAATTGACCCGGAAACAGTTGATAAGGTTTAAGTACATGAGTATGAAGAGTTGTTGTTCTTATATTTTAGTTTGAATACCTGTGATTCGGAATGCAGAGCCTCATACTGGTTTAAAAACGACGACAAGAATTTGGTCTTATGCGAACAAGATGACGAGAATGTCAGGGTCACATGGAATACAGAAGAAGACTGGCACATAGGAAACTTAACGGAGACTTTGGCGGATATGTTTAACTGGAAATAAACTAGCTTTAATTTATTTGTGTTCCTTGTTGAAGAAGAGGGTCTATCTTTGACTATTTCAGGATTGGATTTAAACATTTGCATTTCCAGTCCGAAAACCGGTGGTATTTAAACAATAGAATGTGAGCTCTTCATCGGAAAAGATAGGAAAGTCAATTCGAATGTTTATCCTGGTTGTCAAGTGAATCAAAAGCTCTTTTTAGTACAAAATTTCATCCAATTTTAAGTTATGCTGATAAAATAAACTTTTTTGAATTAAAAAGAGTTTTTAAAAGTAACAGATTGCATTTTAATGTATGTTATTATGTGGATATGTATGAAATGCATACGGTGCAAACTGAAATGGATCGCACAACTTTAACTTTTATATAAAAAATTGAAAAAAATCACGCTATTTGTTTAAATGTATATCTTCCCATCTGCAAATTTTCAGACATGTACTGCAAGAGGTAAAGCCAAAATAAAATTAAGAAAAAGACCTATTTTTCTAGTCCGTCTTGACAACCTTCTTTTTAAAAGTACACGATTTACCTGTTGAATTCGATTATGTCATAGAACATGTTTACCTTTTTGACCGGTATCCGTAAATTGGGATCAACAGTATGTGAATTTGCATTGTATTGGAGTAAATGTCCAATTCAATATTCAGTCATCCGTTTTAAAAATAGGAATGCCTCCCATTTATCATGTTTATAATTTATTAAAGATAGAACTTGGTTGTGTCCCTTGAAAGTTTTTCATAGTTACACATTGAATTCAAATGGATCGTTATATGATAACAGTAAAATATAATTTTCAAACTAATATCTGTCGAAAGAAAAGGTAATAACCTAACTTTCCCACAAGTTTCGAAAATGTACTGCAGGTATTACGCCTTGTGTGATTTTTTAAAGGTTGAGTTGACATTTTAATTTTTTCCAACGGCCAATAAGTTTCACTCGATTTGTTAAAATATGCACTTTTGTTGACCTTATAAACAACTGTTTACGCAACAGAAAAGATTCGTTAATAACATAACATGTCCAACGTATATGATAGTAGTCAAATCCATGCGTAATAAATGAAAATTGAAGATTGTTTATATGCCGTCGCCATCGTTGTTGTCATCGTTAAAAATTTAAAAACACATTAGCTGTTTTCTGCAGGGGAGATAATTGAATACCACTAGATATTAGACTGTTTCATTGAGAGAAGAAGAGGTATCAATGGGGTATCCGAATATCAAAAGTCCGAAAGGGAAGAGACATTACCAGTAGACACCAACAGGAACGGGACAAAAACAGACAACATGTAAAACATGGAAACACAAAATAACTGGATATCAATCAACAACGCGAACTCCAGTCGAAACAAGAGTGAACTTAGGTGCTCCGGAAGAGTAAGCAGTTCCTGCTTGCTTTAGCACACCCGTCGCGTTGCCAATAGTCCATTCAGCGTGTCAAATCCGGTAAAGGAAGACAAAACAACACCCTATGACAAACCAACATCTGCACTCATCTGAGAGATCGAAATCCCATATTTGTCTACAAGTGCATGATGTCTTCCGCAAAATTTCTTGAGTGAAGACAGCAACCGAGGAGCTACATAACCCTGTGTGAGCAATTTTTGCGTCAGACGTGTCGCTCTGCTAAGGAAATCGACCTTTGGTCGATTGCAAAACGGGGAGCAGTGCCTGCATGCTTGCCTCGTTGAAGGCTGCTGACGTTTTTCATTGTGGGTTTTCTAAATAATCGCTTGTTTAATATGTGAGCTGTGTCGCGTACACTTATTTCACATTTCATTATTTTTTATTATTTTGTGTTTTAATTCTCCTCGAACACTATAGTTAAATCTCACTTACATCCCTACTCCCCTTTTTGTTGCATTTGCATACAGAGAAGGGGTGTTCCGGGGGTTTCGCATCACCATTTCCTCTACAAACTTTGCTATTTTCGTGTAGATTTTGGGCAAAACTGGTTTGGAACCCCTCTTTCTCCTCGTCCAAAGTCCACTGTATGTAGGACTCCCCCTTTCGAGGGCTCCCCCTTTCGAAAATTCTCTTTCCGCCCCTGATTTTGTCCTGTATGCCTATTGCAAAAGTTTTCCGCTTAACTCCTCTGAACCTTCCTTTCCAAATTGACGAAACTTGGTTAAGTACTACACAAGTACACCATATGTAGTTGTGCATATTATCAGATTTTGATCCTTATTAGGAAGTTTATCTGAGTTATTTTTAAGAAAACGGGGATACAATTGAGACAAAAGTGACAAACAAATATATCAAAAATTCTTACAGAATTATGACTTTGTAATATATGCAACAATGAGGACTAGTCTCATTTTATACGTGAATGCAAACAAAACTAATCTGGTCGAGCAAAATAATTTAAGGATTTTTTTCTTTTGATTAAATGTTGTTATTATTTTAGACAATATGAGGATTACTGAACCAGAATCGATGCAAGATTACTGGGCTACTATTTCAAAGTCCTTTTCACTTAAGACAGGGGAGGGGCAAATGTTTCTTAAAAAGTTTCATTAATTCAATTCTACATTTATGTCATGCATGTATGTTTTGATTTTTTTTCGGAGCTATTGGACCTTCGGGTTGTACATATAATATATTATATAGATGTAGTAAAATTTGTTCCTGAATGACTCATGTTATAGATAAATGCAATGTTATATGATAATTTTGATTCCAACTTGACAGACTTGATAAGCGAAGGTTAAATTCCAGGCCTTTTCTAAACACCATGCCGTTCACTACACTTTTAGGTAAGACAAAAATTCTTCCTTTAACACACTAAATTGGAAATTAGCAGCACGACGGGTGTGCTATAGCAGGCAGGAACCGCTTACTCTTCCAGAGCTTGTTACGACTTGAGTTCGAGTTGTTGATATCCGTTCGGTTGAATTATGTTTCGTGTATTTTCGTACTGTTCTTGTTCGTGTTTAACGGTTTTGTCGTTGCCCTTTCGGACTTTTGACACTTGAATGCCCCACTGAAGCCTCTTTGCTTCTTTTGAAATTCTTATATATAAAAGCAATAAGAAGTTTAATTGAGAACTTTTATTCGCATTTGTACTAGAGTGGCCATTTTAAGGTAAAGAAACTGGAAAGTACTAGCTAGGTTTCGGGGGGGGGGGTGGTGATTACGAGACGAACCTCTAACTCTCACCCCTACAGGTAATTGATAAGTGATCGATAGTGCTACTATGTAACTGGCGAATTTTACCGTTTGGCCTTCCTTGATCACACCCCTTGTCAGGCCCTAGAGACTGGTGAACGGCATGCTAAGTCCCTACAGAACAGTCTTAGCTCACACGCCCTCTTAGGCTCTACTAAGTGGTCTTATAACGATTGCAAGGATGCATATGGAATGGTCTACAGCTAATGACAATTTCGTGATTGGCAACCTCTAGACCGCTCTAAACAATTTAATTTAGCCTTGTTACATCGTTTCGTAGGTCAAAATTAACAAATGATCAGAATATTACTAGTTTTTCTACTAGTCCATAATAATATTGCTTTTTTATGTATAATTTTCTAGTTTTAAATGTACAAGGCATTATTTAGAAACACTGATATTTTTACACCCCTACTAGTAAAAAAAGGGGGTTACATTGCAATCAACTTGTCCGTCCGTCGGTCTGTCTGTCTGGTACAATTTCTCGACTGCAACTGTATGAATTGATTTCAAATTTATTTTATAAGATAGCTTAATAGTATGACGATATGTTCTGTGCCTCCCCCTCTATACCAAGTTAGTCGGTGATCTACTTCCTGTTTTCCGATCCGATTTAGATTTATTGAAGGGTAAAAAATGGAATTTTTTTCGCAACAGATGTCCCTGCTTATACAAAAGGCATTGAATCAAAATTTGGTACACAGAATCAGTATGATTAGTTGTACCGTTCCTCTTCTTTCCAGGTCAGTCGGCCATTTACTTCCTATTTTCCTAGCTCACTTAGACTCAGACTAAGACATGTTTAAGGTTAAAAAAAAATGGAAAATGTTTCGTAAAAGATTTCTATCCTTCTACGTACAACAGGGATTTATTTCTAATTTGGTACACAGCTATAGCATGGTGAGATTCGGTCATTTAATTACTTCCTGTTTTCTGAATTTTCGAATAGGGGTATGCTTAGCACGACATATTGCAACCCCTTATTGCCTTTTAAGTGGCCAAAACTGCCCTGATAGGGCCAAAATTGGTATAACATTAAAAACGAAAGAATAAGTAGTCATTTGGCAATTTGATCAAATGTATACTTTCGTAGACACAATTTAAAGCTCAGCACTAATGAAAATTCGAAAAATATCAGCGGCCATTTGAATCTCAAAGTTCATAAAAACTAGGTCAAAGCCACATAGTTAAAGCAACGACACACAAAACACTACTAAATCTACAATCATGATGAAGGCACAACCCAGTGAACTCTATTTATTTGTGTTTATTTATCAAGGTAACAAGAATGACTGTCCGTCTGTCAGTGTACCTATTTCATCTATAAGAAAACAAGCCACCCATCCCCATAAAACTATGAAACTTTCACATTTGACAAAATCTTTTTGGTTATATGTAAATATAGAAATGTGTCTTTTTTTAAATTCGTATTTGTGTTTTAGTTCTCAAGTTATTAATCATCATCAATTCGAGTGATGGATTTCTTCTCGATTCTGTATCCCCATCAAAAGTTCAAGTCCTTCTGACAACTGGAGACCAGCACAATCTGTTGTCAAGGCAACCAGACCTGTACCCGACAGGTGGCAGCAGCGGTACCAATATTTACATAGACAAGACAAAAAGATTTCAACGAATGGAGGGATTTGGAGCAGCATTTTCAAATTCGGCCGCTTACGTCATCTACAATAGCCCAAGGCGTCACTCAATAATGCAGGACCTTTTCAGTAAAACTAACGGGATTGGTATGTTTTATTTATTTTCCGAATTTCAGGGAGTTTGGCGAATGTATGGCACAAGTGTTCCGCTTCTCATTAGTTTACACAACAACTACCATTCCCACACTCATAATTTTAGCATTCAGCATCAACTTTTAAATTAAGTTCATATGAGTTTTATGGCTCATGTACTTTCTGTTTAGACTCTGGTAACACATTGCCTTTAATTGTCAACAATTTACAAAATATGCACAATAATTTAGCTCATTTTTATACATATTCATAATACTTAAAGCATTTCGAACGTATTTCAACTAAAACCAGAAAAAAAGAATGACAGAAGGAAGATATTAAAACAAATATCACTGTTAAAAGTGTCTGAACCAAGTAAGGACCATTGCGATATCCATTTTCTCTTGTATACCGTTATTTGTCTTAGGTTTGCGTTGGTTTTTTGTTTTTGTTTTTTTTTTGTCATTTAAGATTGATCTTTCCAGTTCGATAAATGTGTTACAACTTTAATAATTGTCCAAATATCCTCTTTCTTCATTATAAGCATGTGAAAATTATGTTACAACTTTTTTTTTAAAAGGAGTTTCCTGTATACGCATTACAATGGGAGGGTCCGATCTTCAAGCCGTGCCTCCATACTCTTACGATGATATGCCACACGGACAGACAGACTTTAACATGGACCACTTTAGCATCGATAAAGACAAGGCATTCTTTATCCCAATCATCAAAGAAGCTCTAAGCCTAAACCCAGACTTGAAAATTATAGCTTCCCCGTGGAGTGCCCCTGCATGGATGAAATCGAACGACAATTTATATGGCGGGAGTTTCCACCAGGATCCGGATGGGCGGTACCAACGAGCATTGGCCCTGTATTTCGTAAAATTCATCCAGGCGTATGCAGCTGAAGGGATCCCAATCACGTCCATCACTATACAAAATGAACCAGAATTTCAGACCTCAGGTTACCCTTCGATGAAACTTCCTTGGAATATTGAACGCGATCTAATAAAATGGCACTTGGGGCCTCTTTTTCTACAGAATAAAATTTACACACGGATTTTAATTTACGACCACAACTGGGACGGATTGTATTATCCGGAAAACATCGTCCAGGACCATGACGCTGCTCAATATATCTCTGGAGTTGCCTGGCATTGTTACAATGGTGACAAATCGGCAGCTACCGCTTTTCACGCAAAGTACCCGGATTTTGATCATTATTTCACTGAGTGTACGGGAACCAACGCATATACAAATTTCGAATCGAACATGATGTGGAATTTCGACAATTTATTCATTCACCAGCCCCGAAATTGGGCCAAGGCCGTACTGTATTGGAACATTGCCCTTGATGACCATTGGGGACCACAAGTACAGGTAAGCGGATGCAAAGACTGTCGAGGTGTCATCACTGTACCCCAAGGTAGCAATCATTACACGAAGGAAGTGGAATACTACGTCATCGGTCACATGACAAAGGTGGTTCAGACTCAAGCTGTCCGGATCGAGTCTACGGATAACGTGAATGGGATGCGTACGGTAGCGTTTGAAAATCCAGACGGATCTACGGCATTGGTTGTGTCAAATCCGCAATCTCACAGTCAGACGTTCATGGTACATATCGGAAGCAGTCAGTACCAGTATACCATCCCAGCAAAGTCTGTTGTCTCAATGTTACATTCAGAATAAAAGAATTTAGACACAGTAAATGATAATCTGTTATTTATTTATTTTTCGCGTGTCATGCATTCAGCATCTAATACACTGAAACAAATCGCCACGATCCCATTTCCTTCAAATTGATGACGTTGGCCACTACATGTAGGTAGGAAGATAAGGGATCTTGGTTAATTGGTACCGTTTTGTTTGTTTGTTTGTTGTTTTTAGAACAACACACTGGCGCCAGTTTCAACCTGTTAATGATGGACTCTCGTGGCAACATTCCGTCGGCTAAGTCTTATGAAATTGATACGTTTCATAATGCTATCGTTATTCCCAAAAGTTTGCATGCTCTTTATTTCATTTTCAAAAAGTTTCACCTCTGACAACAAATTTTTTGCAGGATTTTTTTCTTCATTGGTTGCTGTCTTCACTTCATATTATGCAGATAGCAAAGTAGAATATATGAGGCATTTGAATGTAATATAATAACTTACGTTCGAAAAAGCCAAGAGAATAGACAAAAGAAAACAATGAAGGAAACATCATGTGCTTGTAGCGAACTACGAGTTTTCTACCTCTTAGATCTCGTCTTTTACCCGATTTGACTTAGAACACTACATTGATCGTTAACAACCGGAGTAGAGTTTTAAAAGTAGGAACTGCTCACCTTTCCGGGGCACCTAGGGTTGCTTTCGTTTCGGCATAAATTTGCAGTTTGGTTGATGTGTTTGTATGTTTTTTAATGTTTTGGGATTTTTCGTGGTGTTTTCTGTTTCGACTGATTTTCTTTCCATTTGACCTAATGAAACACAACTAACTGCAATCATCAACGCAAAACTTTCAATAAAAGAAAACATGTGATGGACTTCTATACTATGTTTGTAGTGGTAAAACCAAATTTTCTATAAAAAGATAACTTATAAATAGCTTATAGGTGCGAATGCATTTATCATTTACAAACTGTTACACTGCATGTCAATTTATCCTCCTTTACAATGTTTAACCTCACAAAGTCTAACTTCAAAGTCTCCGTCACGACAATGATTTATATCATTACACTTCCGACGCCTCACTTCTTGTCCTCTTCCGCATCTGGCACTACATTTCGACCACGGTTCCCAATCGCTATAACCTAAAAAAAAACAGAACAAGCAATACATGTAATGTCTAAAACAATATTAACCATCATATAGTAAAAGCAATGGTTTTGACTCAAATAATATGAATTTAAATTGCGAAAATATAACTATGTCAACTCTATGGGATCAAGGTGCTGGTTTGGAACTTTTGATTATGCAAGGAAATTAGTTTGGAGACTTTCCTGTTTGGATGCTCCTCTTTGGAAGACAAAGAATGTTTTTATTTCTACAATCGCAGGTAATGGATTGTACTAGTAATTAGGGGATTGTCCTGTGTAACGGATTCGATCCTCATAAGTCAAGGTCACAAAAAAGACTTTTTTTAAGCTTTTAATCAAAACTGTCTGCTATATGCAAGACAATCATGCAAGGACACCACATTGGTCAAACGATCGGTTATCTCGCCATCGGGATCATAACGGAAACATGATTGAATTGAAGTTTCTGCGTGTTACAGCTGAAACATCCTTTTTGTTTGGTTTTATTGTTCAATGCTCTTCATATTCAAATAGTGTTTGGCATTTTAAAATTTTTGATAGAGCACCTCTGATGAGTCTTGAATAGACGAAACGCGCGTCAGGCGTAATAAAATTTATTGTCTGGAACTGACTTTGTTGTATTTTTTATTTCAAGAAATCTGCCTGACCGGATGTCCCCACAGGAAAATTCCAATTTTGGTCAGGCGGTTGTTTATAAATCATACATTTGTAGGTCCAAAGACAGAATTTTCGACAAAATCAAGAAAATAATATGTAGGTCCTGCATTTTCCTTTTTTGTTTTGTATCAGGCAAGACTTGCAATAATCTGACCTTGGACCAGGCAGGTAACATTAATGGGAAGGAAAGCTACGACTTGTGTCAGGCAACTGGTGGACATTTTTTTAACAAGTTACAAATCGAAACTATTACTCTCGGATGCATTTTTACTACTATGCGGGGATATTTATGCGTTCGTTTCTTCCTGAACAAGTACGTTTTTTTACCTGAATCAGGCTTAATAAATTCTTCCTCCTCTACAGTTTCATCGGAATCTGATTCCATACTTGCATCGGGATCGCGTTCAACAAATTCCTCCTCTCCTAGTGCACCGTAAGTCTCGCACTGTGCATATTTTAAAACGCAGATAAGCTGAAAAATATATGCGGTTAAAGTGAATGTTTGCCTGACAGGGGTTTGTCATATGACATTCTTGAATACATTTAAAAGTACTTTTCTCAGAATATGTGCAAATAACGTAACCTTATTTTTTTGCAGACATGTTATAAACTCTCGTTTTTCACCGGGAGACTTCCGGTTTCAATGCCCTATCTCCCGCCTCTTGATTTAGGGAGCAACCATTTGATTTTTATAGGGGTATGGATATTTTCTTCGTCTTCGGAAAAAATCGAGCCCGGATTTTTATTTTTAAAGCAACTATACATTTTTAGCCAAAAATACCATCCTGCCTTTTTTTTACTCAAAGCACTGTCCTGCCTTTTTATTTCTGGATTTTTGCCATCCTGCCTTTTTATTCAAAATTTCACCATAGCCCCCCATAAAAATCAAATGGTCGCTCCCTTATTCACACTCACCACATTCTTAGAAAATTATAAACTTTAGTTTAATAATCTCAGCCACATTATATTATATCAGGGTTCCCACTATTTTTTGGACACAAAATTCAAGGGTTTTTCAAGGACTTTTCAAGGGTATTGAGGTCATTTTCAAGGATTAAAATAGTCAGTGAAAATTTAAAAAATCCAATATTTATCGGCCTTTTTTTATCAACCAGTCAACAAATCTGCATATAACAAAATTCCATGGTTTTTCAAGGATATTTGATAAAATTCAAGGACTTTTCCAGGTTTTTGAACATTGAAATGAAATTCAAGGACTTTTCCAGGTTTTTGAACATTGAAATGAAATTCAAGGACTGTTCCAGGTTTCCTTGAATTCAAGGATGGAATAGGAACCCTGTATTATGTACTTGAACTTCTGTTTATTAGTGAAAACTTTTTCCGGATAAATCGCAAGGTATCAAGAGTCTAGCAAGAAAAACAAATTTACAGAAGATCAAATAATAGAAATGCTCAACTTTCTAATCGACAACATATTTGTACAGTTTGGTGGACATGTTTTTCAGCAAACAATAGGTATCCCAATGGGCACAAATTGTGCACCATTGCTTGCCGATTTGTTTCTTCATTCATATGAAGCGGACTTCTTACAATCACTTCTAGACAAAAAGGACCGCAAACTTGCTTTATCCTTCAATCTCACATTTCGTTATATTGATGATGTCCTTTCACTAAACAATCCTCGATTTGGTAACTATTTACATCTCATATATCCGAAGGAACTTGAGATAAAGGACACTACAGATTCTAGGAGGTCTGCTTCATATCTGGATCTATTTCTCGAAATTGACACACAAGGAAGGCTTTGTACAAAGCTCTATGACAAACGTGATGACTTCAACTTTCCAATAGTTAACTTTCCCTTTCTGTGTAGCAACATTCCGTCCGCTCCAGCATATGGAGTTTACGTATCACAATTGATTCGCTATTCCAGAGCATGTGGGCAGTATAACGACTTCCTTGATAGAGCCACACGGCTGACAAGCAAATTGTTAACACAGGGGTACGTTGCTCCCAGGTTGTTGTCATCACTCAAGAAATTTTACGGACGACATCATGTGCTTGTATACAAATACGGGATTTCTATCTCACAGATGAGCACAGATGTTGGTTTGACATAGAGTTTTGTAATGTCAACCTTACCGGATTTGACCGACACTTAATCGATCTTTGGCAACGTGACGGGTGTGCTATAGCAAGCAGGAACTGCTTACTCTTCCGCAGCACCTGAGTTCACTCTCGTTTCGACTTGAGTTCGCGTTGCTGAATGCGGTTTTGTTGTTGTGTGTATTTGTGTTTTATGTTGTTATGTGGTTTGTTTTGTTATGATGATTTTTGTCTGCCGGTTTTGTCTCTGTCTTTACGGTTTTATGATACTGATTACCCCTTTGGTACACCTTTGCTTCTATCGGATCTCTATAGAGTTGTACTATTGGATTGAAAATCCCAATACATTTTTTATTTTCAGAATATAGAAATACAAGGACAAAATAAGTCTTTTGGGGGAGGGCCATTTCGTCCGGTCGGCTTTTTGTACTGATTAAAACGGTCCAATCTTATTTCAGAAGTTGTAATGGGATAAAGATTAAGATCCCCTTTTATGAAAAAAGGTTTAAATTTGGATAAATATATAAATAATAATTTTTTGCGCTATGATTTTTTATTTTTAAATTACTAACCAAAATATACATTACCTGTATAATTACTAACATTACGATGAGCCGCATTGTATATTTGGTAGCTTCACCTAAAAGAAGAGTAGATATATGGATAAAAACAATCCTAACCCTACGCATTAAATTCCAAATGTCATGGCTGTTGGAGAATATCAATAGGTGGAAGATTTCGCCCCCCAAAAAACTAGTTTAACCTCGCCATATTAAATCAATATGGGACTATCTTTAGCCAACAATCGTTGTAAAAGCTTTTGTTTGTATTTGTTTCAAAATTGTCTAAACCCTAAGGTTCTTCCTACCCCATAGGTTGATCATCTTAGTAATAGATTTGGTTCCCAAGTTTGGTATTTTTGGTTTTACTTTTCTATGCTCTTCATAATCATAAAGTGTTTGGCATTTTCAATATTTTTGGTAGAGCGCCTCTGATGAGTCTTATAGGCTTATATAGACGAAACGCGCGTCAGGCGTAGCAAAATTTATTGTCTGGAACTTTGTTGTCATTTGTATTCAAAACATTGGTGTTTTTTCTTTGTTTGTTTGTTTGGTTCTTTTTTAAGGGGTCACTGGCTATTTCAGGAATGGATTCTATTGTATGCATCTGGGAGATCTTATTTTAACCTTTGGCGAGCAATGCTTATAGGCCAGGGTGAAGTCTGTTGGCTCCTTTTCATTGTGTTTTTTTTTCTCTCTTATTTATGTGGTCTGTGTTGCATACACATATTCCATATCCCAGTATTTTCTTTTTAAATCATGAGCAGTACATTGGCAAAATTATACTTTTTAATGGCAGGTACCACCTCAGGCGCAGATCCAATGAAATGCATACCAAACGTACATTCCCCTAAAGTAACAAAAATTATGTTCTTTGCTCAAAATTTACGTGAAAAAACAACAAAACTTTTTACGCACCCTCTCCGAAACTGGAATCCTGTATCTGCATGCCCCTGCGCAAAAAAAAATCTGAAACGCACACATTTTCGTCGAAAGTAGACTAGCAAAAGGCGTAGGAGCAGATACAGGATTCTAGGTTTGGGGAGGGGGACTGTACGCCTTTCCTGGGCAGTCCGCGCATGAGGTGGTACCTAATTTTGTCAATTGTTCTGCCCATGGTTTAAATAAACCTCACCCTGGCCTTATTGCCACCTATAGGCATTGCTCACCAAAGGTTAAAATAAGATGCATGCAATTCAAATCCATTCCTGAAATAGGCAGAGAAAGTCTTGTAAAACAAACAACCACAGGCGTTTGGGTCCAGGATTTTATTTTATTATAAATAACGTGTATATAAAAATTTTCATCTCGTCTATATACTATTATAGACGAGATGAAAATTTTTATATACACGTTATTTATAATAAAATAAAATCCTGGACCCAAACGCCTGTGCAAACAACTTGAAAAAAACCGACTGCAATCCTTGACAAAGATTGTTGGCTATATGGTGGTGATTCTACTTAGAGGAGAAACATACGTTATACAAAAAACATTTACCGTTCTCAAACATTCGAAATCAAATAATTTTTCAACAAACCTTTATAAAGTTTTCTCTTTTCTCTCCATTTAAAAACTCCCGCCAAAAATGTTCTAAAAGGTCGCGAGAATGCATGCGCAAGATTGACTTCCGGATGGATACGCCATAAACAAAAACAACAAAATGGTGAAAACTTGCTGTGTTTACAGATGTTCAAATCGTGCGACTGCGGAGGCCAGAGCGAAAAATATCAGTTTCTTCAGATTCCCCGCGAACAAGAGAAAGTTACAGGCCTGGATTAAGGCAGTAAATCGGAAGGATTGGCGGCCAAATCAGTACACTTGTATATGTTCTGACCATTTTGTCGAAGGCCGGTCAATGGCGATGACGAGTGGTCGTGTTTTGGACTCAGGAGAAAATCCATCTACATCTTTGGCAAACAGTGTCATCCATCTTCAGAAATTGTTTTATGTATTTGGATATGACCATCCTTTGTAGTAATGGACTAATTTTTCTCCTGGATTCATGTTTATGCCATTGACATGGAAGTTCGAGGTGCTATCAGAAAACGTCCCTTTCGGGAAGTTTTGCAGACCGCTCTTTAGATGTCTGTGGGTTCTGACTGTTCCCCTGATAGTCTGATGGTTTCTTTCCGAGATCTTTTCATAGGATTTTCGGCTTTCCTCCATCTCAATACAGTTGGGTGTCTGGGTCTACTCGACTGGATAGCTAGTTGTCCATGTCGGTATTCCCCGTTACGGAGCCTTTTATGTTTGGCTTGCTTTTGGCGCTTGTGGTTGATTTATTCCCACTCCCTTTTCCCTTTTTGTACATATTTCCTGCACTTGTAAGTAGTTCCTGCATGTTTTTGCCATTATACATGTAAGTTGAGTCTCTCCTTCATGTTGGCTTTGTTGCCGCCCTTTTGTAGCTGTTAGACCAGACGCTAGGCCCAGGGGGGTCCGACTAATATGGACACCACAGCAATCCATGAAAGGAATGCCCAGATTCCCTCTTTACCTCATTCAATGAGGGTGCTCCTGATAGAGGAGGGAATTACTTGCATACATACATACAGTGAAGATCCGAGAGACATAAATTATGCTCCTACCTTGTTCATAAAGAAGAGTTCAGTCGCACAGAAGGGAATATCTGATCTATTAAAGGTAAAATGAAACGATAGTTGATACAGGGGGGTTATTTGTTTGTGTACAAGTCAAAATACAAAACGAATAAATAATTTGCCTCTAGGCAAACAGCCATTTTGATTTTACAAATATACATTTGTTGTACTGCTGAGCTTATTTTACACTTTTTCCCCAATGAATAACAAACAACAATGATAGAATTTCAGATATAAATTTAACCTTCTTAATCATACATGTAATATTCTTGATAAACAGGGAGTAGATGAGTTATGGGCATTTAGTCTCGCTACACTATATAGAACTATATTTGAGGAAGTTACATGCCAATCATACATGTCATAGTTGCCCGAAAAATTGTGATGATGCAGGACACTGTCAAACATGTCAAACGAAGGCTAGTGCCAGGGTGAGTGACCCCTATATGTTGCTTGGAACAAGGTTTGCCCTTGTCATTCTATGTTAACTGTTTTATGTCAAGAATTGAGTCTTTCGTTGATGATTTAGGGATTGGTTTTGATACTTTTGTATTGTATTATAAGTCTTGGGCCAATGCAAGACGGTAAGCAGTGACCTATGGTCATGTTGAAGACTGCTTGCTGTTTTCCGTTGTGATTTTTTGTATTGCTGTTTGTTTATGTTTGTTGTGTCGCGTACACTTATTCCACATCTCAATATCGTATATCTAATGAAAGTCGTAGTAAAATTTCACGTGCCCAGGTATTTAAAAGTTTTTCATAGGTTAAACCTTCAATCATTACATACATGTAAATAGAATATTGAAGGTAACATATGCATGTAGACAATAAAAACTACAGATACATATCACACAACTAACATTTTCCCAAAATCTTAAGGGACGGACCATTTAACTTGAAGGGGGGGCCTTGGTTTTTTGTTTGGATCAGAAATTTTTTTCAGCGCAGAGCGCGGACAAAATATTTATTTTTCGAAGGCGTTGCGACAGAATATTTTTTTTCATTATCAGCATTTTTTCTATAGCAGAAATCCTTCTTCAGAATATTTTTTTTCTTACCCTCAGCTGCCAAAATATTTTTTTCATCAAAAATAATTTTCAGAATATTTTTTTAGGAAAAAACCAAGGGCCCCCCCCCCCCCCTTCAAGTTAAATGGTCGGTCCCTAATTAAACCAAACTTTAATCTGCTAAATGAACTGTAGGACTGATGACTTTTGCTAAGTTTGTTTTATTGCCAATTTTCAATTGGATGTTAATCAATGCTGGCATAGAAAATCAATACCTAATGAATATTCTCTGGTCATTTTAGAGATATAAATTCCATATTGTTTGAATTTTCACTTTTGTTATAGATGTTTTGTACATTTTTACCTGCGTCGCTGAAAGCGAATTAAAGCAGGTAGAAGTCAGGTCATTCCGTCGGTCGCACTATGGGGTGACTGTCTTGTGTTATCTGAATCTTAAAAAACAAACGATTGATCTTTCTGAAATTTAACACAGTGATTACAGATATATTGCATGTATTGACAGTGTCTGAAATGGGATAGACCAATTTGCTGGCCCAAAATGCATTTTCTGTGAAGTTTCATTATATCTTCAACATATACTTTTTCTAAAATGACTCGCTCAATTCAATATTTACTCGCCATTGTCCAGTGGGCGAGTGGCTATTTCAGGCACTGATTAAAGATGTGCACCTCCCCTTTTGAGATCATTTTATAATTTCGTTTAGATATAATGGGCCAAAAAAGCGACTTTTATTATATGTTTCCACAATAACTTCTTTTGGTTGACCAAACGCTATGAAACTTTACAGTAATGCATAAGAGCAAGAGATGTGCTGATTTTTTCATACATGTACATGGGTGTATCTCAATACATTTATTATCTGTTACAGGAGGAAGAAGCAGAAACAGACCAAAGAGATGTTGGTTCAGGGTCGACGCCATCATCCAATGATGCCACAACGTCCACCGATTATTTTACCATGAGAGTGCCACCTTACACTGAGATCATTTACCCTGATCACCTTAAAGACCATCTCTACTGCAAGCCCCTCCCGTTGCCAGGGAAAAGAATTTTCAAATCATCACCAAAACCAAAACATCATTTTAATGGCCGTGTAAAACCGCCATCAAAGCGAAAACATAACTTGAACCATGATATTCATTTGATGCAATCTTCTAATTGGTCGATTCAAACTGATTTGGAAGAACAACTTAATCTAGAAAAACATTTTGAACTGTCGCTCTCTAAACACCAGTCGGATATTAACCGCCAGTTAGCAGCTGAGAGTTTGTTGTCGTTGCCTAATGAACAAGGAACTGACACCAGCTTTCAGCTACCTGACATAAGCCGACAACTTGCAGCAGAGAGTTTGTTATTATTGTGCCAATCAGAGCCTCAGAGTAGTCAAGCATCTGTGATACACGACGGGTCTGCGGTAAATACTCAGGGAACAACACCATCTAGTGACCAAACAGAAAATCTACATCAAGAATGTGATAGTTGTCTATGATAATTTAATATTTAATTAGATACAAATGTAAGTTATATTTTTTGTACATGTAAATGGCCATAATAATATAATTGCTAGATTATTTCCTGAAAATATGGGGTGGGTGGGCATATTTTTATTTTTTTTTTATCTATTTTTTTATCCATTTTGATAAAATGTTCTGCCATTTTAAAAGAAATTGGAAAATTACCAAAAATGAACACAATTTGCCCAAAAAATTTTAAATTTTTTTTTAAGGCAGCTGAAAATACATGTTCATGTTTCCCCTATTTTCGAATATGGTACAAAATCTCCCATTTGCAGAGTTGTCTTCTCTTACCAGAAGTTGTTTCTACTAGTTACTGTGTAGAAATATAAGATTTTTTGCATATATTTTTTATTTTGTGGAAAAATTTCTAAAAGTTGAATATAATTACTTTTAAAAAGATATTTAAAATGTTTTCATAAGCTGATAGGGTCCGCTAAGCCCTCTGAATAATTTAGAAAAGATAAAAACCTTATTTTTCCCATTCATTGCAATGTAATATACCTACCATAATGGAATACAACTCTTGTAAATTGGAGATAACTCACTATTTACGAAAATAGGGAATTGATGCTGGGGGATGAAAATCTAGGATATTTTTTATATTGGCCTAATTATTTTTTAATAGCATTGTTGTCTGTAATTTATATTTATAGCAGGTCTTTAAAATTTTATCAGTTACATGTATCTCCAATTTGCAATTTGTCCATATCTTTCATAACATCAGGTAAAATAAGATTACAGGGGGGATCCAGAAATTTTAAAAGGGGGGTCTGCCTTATTGTTCTAAGGATAAAAAGGGGGTCCCAAGCCAATTTTGCTGCAAATGTGAATGAAAATACAAAACCTCATGAGAGAAGGGGGCTCCAATAGAAAATACAGTTGTTGTTTTTTTTTTTTTTATTATTTGAAGGACATTAAACACCCATTTTGAGAAACATGTTTGATGACTTTTTGAAAATAATATTCTACATATTTTTGTACATAAACAATCTTATATCTTATATTAGAATTTTTAGACTACATGTAAATAACAACTAAATGCAGAATATTTTTTTTGTCCACTGCACATTAAAGATTTATAGTTTACTACTCTGCCAATGAAAGATAAATCTTGTTAACCATAGAAAAGGAATTAAACAAGAAAATTTAACTCCAAAGTGCAATAGATACATTGTGAAAAACATGAAAATACAAATAAATTTTTGAAAATTATTAGTTGCATTTGCATTGAAAAATAATTGGGTACATTTTCTTGTAAACTTTTAAAAAGTCAAAAGAATTTGATTGGGTGCATGATATTTTAAACTACACTTAATACCGTACAGAAAGTATTATCGAATGCAGTTTAAACCGGAATACAACCATGAAGTTAATAAACACTTGCAGTTGCACGGACGCCACATGCAATGTGATTGACTGTAGGTGTAAATATTAATACGCCGATTTAATTAACCGAATTTTTAATGTTTTACTAAATTGTTGCGCCAAATATATCAATAAATTTATTTGTAAGTATTAACTGTAATATTTTTTTGGTTTATAGAAACCATAAACTAAGTTTTTAATGGTGCACATTTTACATAATCCGCTTCTTGGATTATTCAATGTGCACCATGAAAAATTTAGTTTATGGTTCAATAAACCAAAAAAGTATTACAGTTAATTCTTAAAAAAACTATCTCAGGAATGTGTAATGTTGCCTAAAATATTAAATAAATTGTTGTGATTTTTAATGTACATGTACTGTACATGTCATGACTGTACAGCAGAATCTACAGAACAAGTGAATTTAACAAGTGATAGAGTTTTGTTAATGGTCTGATATTCAAATAAGTGACATCTGTCGAAACCAATAGTGTGATGTACAATGTAATTATGCATTTTAAATCTGTATAAACTGTGTAAACCAAACACCTGTCTATAACGAATGCATTTCTCAGTTAACAGATAAGGGTAAAACTATATGTTCAACATACATGGACTGGCCGTAAAAAATTAAAATAATAACCTTTCTATGCTTCTTTTATCATTCATGCAGATATTCCCAAGGACATCTGACTGAAGGACTAATCCGGTAAAAATTCAAACTGTTCAGAAAAAAATAGTATCCGCTGGAACAGAAATTCGATAAAAATTCCGCTTTCATATTACCATAACATTGAGAAAAACTGTTAGGTCTGGTAAAAGCAAAAGCTTTATGAGATGGGATATCTGGTAAAGCCATTTTCACCTTGGGAATCCCTGGGCATGAAGCAAATATTGTATTTTATTCTATTCGACATTCAGGGTTTGGATTAGAAAGGTTTCCATGATAATAGAATATTTTTTTGTGATGTACTTGTATTTAAAGCTGGCCTTGTTAAACCAAAAAAAAAAAAACTCAAGCAAGCGTTATGAAGAAGTTGTTGTATAATTATAATATATTAATTTTTTGTACCTATTTATTTTTGTTATTGTAGATTTATTTATTTTGGAAGGTATATGATTATTGTTATTTTCTTCCTACAAAATAACATGTCTTAAGATTTATAATATCATGGTCTGCACAAGTTTGGTACAGGTAGAATATAATATAAAAATAACATTTCATTTGATTTTGTTGCTGAATCTAGAGTGTACCTACAAAAATTTGTTTCAAGCCCAATCATAATGAAACAACAGTACTTATATCATTGTAATTTTTTTATTCATATCAGTTTCTTGAGTCTTGAGTTGACTGCATTCATCTTCTGTATAACTACATAATTTTTTGTGATAATTTAATTTTTGCAATATTGCATGGTTAACACTCAACCAAAAAACTTAAATTTGCATAAAAAAGTGTGTTGTATCAGTGTTCCAGCCAGGATTTAAAAAGGGCAGGGTGCCAAATTGAAAAAAGGGCACTTTATTGCGTACATCAGCTTTACAAAAGGGCACAGTCTTTTTAACAATTTTCTAATTATATTCTTATCTGTGCATAAAGATGTAAAACCTTAAATATTGAAATCAGCAAAAATAAAATTAGAAAATTTTCATTACAACATGTACAATCTGTAATAATTTTGGGCAAAAACTCAGATTTTATATTGAAAATCACAGATTTCAAAAATTGACATTTGCAAACACTGAAATTCAAACCAAAATTTAGTACATTATGTACCATTTGAGGAATGCACTTAATAACTTTATACATTTATTTTCATTAAAAGGGCTCTTCCTGATTTTGTCAACATTCTAAAGTTTTCTTTGACAGGGTTTGATATCCCACTTGAAAAGTAGGGGTAAATACCATGTGTTGATAGGGCAATTTGCTCACAAACATTTATTGACTGATGTAAAAGAATTTAAGGGAGTTGGGGGGTCTAAAATTTGACATAGGTTTTTTTTAAAACTTTCATAGAAAATAAACATTAGTGTGAGCATTGAAAATTTACCCCCCCAAAAAAATTATTTTTGTAATAATTGGGTTTTAATCTTTCAAAAAATTTGTACAGATTGTATAAGAAAAATCCTTGAAATGCATATAGCCAATTATCTCCTCTGAAATAAGATTTTTTCATTATAAGAATTCAATAAAGAATAAAATTTGACACCATTTATGCTATAATTAGTCTTCTAAACTGAAATATAGGCTAAAAAATGCAAGATGACAGAAAAAGATGATCTGCTTAGAAACCCCTATTGTCTAAAAATGTATTAGAAAATAATTGTAAACCACTCTAGAAATTTTGTGTTTATGTTTGGTTTCTTTAAAAAGGTCAATTATATATGATGATATTTATTAAGAAAATTCAACCAAGCTACCAAAGAAAATTGAAAACACTATTTTCATGTATGTCGTATTCCTTAAGGTGGAGGTCATATATTTTCTGGAAAACTTCATTCAATATTTTATTTTCAATGTCTATTTTTCTATTTATATTTATAAAATGTATAGAGTATAAAAAGTTATATATAGAAAGTTATAGATAAAAACAATGGAAATATTATTGTGTTTGTTATTAATAAATTATCAACATTTTTTCATGACTTTTTCTTATTATGTTTAAGATTTTGCTGCCTACAGTGCTAATCAGATGCTACTTTGGGCTATTATAGTAAATTATGTGGTTGAGGAATGGGCTGTCCTGTCCTTAATAATATTATTATGAACTGACAGATTAGTTACACCTGCACACATATTGTCTAGTTGCTCAAAATACCTACACACATATTGTCCAATTGATTAAAAGTACCTTCAGACATATTGTCTAGTTGCTCAAAAATACCTGCAGACATATTGTCTAGTTGCTCAAAAGAACCTGCACACATATTGTCTAGTTGCTAAAAATACCTGCACACATATTGTCTAGTTGCTCAAAATGCCTGTACACAATAATCATATTGTCTAGTTGCTCAAAAATACCTGCACACATATTGACCAGTTGCTCAAAAATACCTGCAGACATATTGTCTAGTTGCTCAAAATACCAGCAGACATATTGTCCAGTTGCTCAATAGTACCTGTATACATATTGTCTAGTTGCTCAAAAATACCTGCACACATATTGTCCAGTTGCTCAAAAATACCTGCACACATATTGTCCGGTTGCTCAAAAATACCTGCATGCATATTGTCTAGTTGCTAAAAAAATACCTGTATGCATGATGTCTTGTTGCTCAAAAATACCTGTATGCATGATGTCTTGTTGCTCAAAAATACCTGTATGCATAATGTCTAGTTGCTCAAAAATACCTGCACAAACATATTGTCTAGGTGCTCAAAAATACCTGTATACACATTGTGTAGTTGCTCAAAAACACCTGCACACATATAGTCTAGTTGCTCATAAATACCTGCACACGCATTGTGTAGATGCCCCAAAACACCTGCATACATATTGTCTAGATGCTCAAAATTACATACAGACATATTGTCTACTTGCTCAAAAGTACCTGCACACATATTGTCTAGTAGCTCAAAAATACCTGCACACATATTGTCTATGTGCTCAAAAATGACTGCACGCATATCGTCCAGTTGCTCAAAAACACCTGCATGCATATTGTCTAGTTACTCAAAAAATATCTGTATGCATGACGTGTAGTTGCTCAAAAATACCTGCACACATATAGTCTATTTGCTCAAAAATACCTGCACAACACATTGTGTAGATGCCCAAAAATACCTGCATACATATTGTCTAGATGCTCAAAAATACCTGCACACATATTGTCTAGTTGATCAAAAATACCTGCACATATATTGTCTAGGTGCTCAAAAATACCTGCACATATATTGTCTAGGTGCTCAAAAATTCCTGCATGCATTTTGTCTAGTTGATCAAAAATACCCGCACAAACTTATTGTCTAGGTGCTCAAAAATACCTGCATACACATTGTGTAGTTGATCAAAAACACCTGCACACATATAGTCTAGTTGCTCAAAAATACCTGAACACACATTGTGTAGATGCCCAAAAACACCTGAATACATATTGTCTAGATGCTCAAAAATACCTGCACACATATTGTCCAGTTGATCAAAAGTACCTGCAGACATATTGTCTAGTTGCTCAAAAGTACCTGCAGACATATTGTCTAGTTGATCAAAAGTACCTGCAGACATATTGTCCAGTTGATCAAAAGTAACTGCAGACATATTGTCCAGTTGCTCAAAAGTACCTGCACGCATATTGTCTAGTTGATCAAAAGTAAATCAGACATATTGTCCAGTTGCTCAAAAATACCTGCAAACATATTATCTAGTTGAATTGGGCTTGAATCATCTGTAGTTCATTTGCAACCCAGGACCACTTGGAAAACAGCGAGCAGCGACCACTGGTGAAACACCGCACAAAACTATACCACAACTCTGGCCGGGGCTACAGGGTTACGTAATTACTAATGTTCTGGTTATCACATGTCAAAAACTACACGATATAAAATAAATATTATATTCAAGAAAGTACAGTAGCGTTATACACTTGGCCGAAGCCTTTACGATAGAGATACTAAGAACGATTGCAAAGTTAGAAGACAGCGAGAGCAAGAAGCATAAGAAAAGAATAGACAAACTAAACTTAATGTCTCTTGTATATATAGCATATAATTAGAACGTAGAAAGAAAGAAAGAGAAGGTTCATTGTCATTGGTTTACATGCAAACACATCCCATCTAGAATGGCATCCCATCATGGTAGTAGAGCGGCGTATAAGAATTGTCATTTATAGTTGAGGAGGCGCGGGTACGAACGTTAAAGTCACATCCATGTGTCATAATAGTGCAAAACGGTAATTAGCGACAGTAAACAGACTAGCCTCACACGATGGTAAACGAGTCCAGATGTAGAGGTAGATCAACAAGTTAATTAGTTAATTATAAACAATTATAGATAATATCGCTTCGGATATACGAAGTGTTACATTCCTTATCACCACAAGAAAATATGTTACTTCCAAGTGACATATTTACGGTCACTCGAACGGTAATAAGCGATAAACGTGCAGGTACATATATAAAGTTCGAAATGTTCGAAAACAATCCTCTTTGTAGATTCAACGGAAACGACAAAGTTTATAAATACAGCAAATACGGTCTAGTACATCAACCGTTAATCAATTAAGCAAAGTTCATGATACGATCATGTCAGGTAATACAATGTTATATAAATAAATGAACACTTCTGGTATCTTAGCTCTCTGAACGTGTAGTTCTCTCTGTATAAATATGATTGTCAATGTACGACAGCAAATAATATAGATATATGAAAGACGGTAACAGTAAACAGCAAACGATGTAGATTATGCATGATTGTCTATTTTCTCTAACGTGCACGAAAAGTTCATCATTACTTGAAACCGAAAATCTGTAGCCCGAGATTGTTCATCTATGTTGGACGTATGCGGCCGATCGAAATTTTGCCTTGATTTTCGTCTTGTGCGGCTGCCCGTGATGTCGAGGTTGACGTGTCCTCTGTTGCGTTCGTTTCACTCCCCACTTTGTGGAACATCACTTCAGGAACTGTACCTTTGGCAACCAATCTATCAGTTCGAATTTTTGCTGACCACGTGCAACAATTTTTGAATTTTGAATAAAACTTGAAACATACAATAAAAATTGTAATTAACAAAATACTTGGCCAAATTCCTATCGTTGAAAGAAACCAATTGGGCAACTCAGGCGGACTATCTTCCCTAACTTGTTTTAATTCATCAATTAAATTTCCCATTGGAATTTCATCAATAGAAGGTAATTTATAAGACGTTAACTTTGTATAATTATCAATATTCTTATAAAAGGGTTCCCAAATTTTGAAATTTCCCACTTTTATTTGTCCTATAATGTTGTTGGAACCTTCTCTCTCTGGTTCATAATGAAGATGAGGATGATCTGAAAATGAAAAAAAAAATGATTTGGTGAGAAAAGTATTAGTTAGTTGGCAAACATTCTATGGTCAGATGCCCATGTCACCATGATTCAAATAAAATGGTTGTCACTACTAATTTGATAATGAGATATGAAAATTATGTGGAAGCTTATCAATCAAATCCTTTTACCTACGTCACTAAGTATGTTTAAAAACAGAGTCATATTTTGACTTTTATTCTTAGACCCTAAGCTGTTAGCTTTTTTAACAGAAGTTAAATCGATTGACATTTTATCATCTTCATCAATAAAATTATCATCCTGATTCATGTTATCATTTTGGTTCATGTTATCGTTTTGATCCATATCAATTTCTTCCTCAATTTCTTCCTCTGAACTTCTTAATTTTGATTGTTTATTTTGATGTTTTAAAATTTTTTGTTGTTTTAAACGCCTAGATAGTTCAGATAATGGAATATTTTCTTCTTCATCTGAACTATTCTCCCTTTCTCTTTTATATTTTTTCGCGATTTTAGCTAGAGGCACTTCGTCCTCAGAATCTGATGAGGATTCTGACGATGACGCGGGTGGAGGTTCAACGTAAGTAGCTTTTCGTAATGGTTTATCAGTTGTTTCAGGGATTTCCCATTCTAATTTGGCTAAACGAAGATGTTCAGCATGTGCTTTTAATGTAGTACCGTCTAATTGATTTCTGATAATAAAAGTGACAGGTGTAATTTGGTCAGTTATACGGTAATAAGGATTCCAATTGCTGTGTAATTTGGATGCCTTACGATGATTCTTATAATAGACGGGATCACCTATTTGTAAATGATCATCCTGACATTTAGCATTTGCATACTTAGCTTGTCGTCGTTTTTGTTTCAATTGTTGTTTATGGACAATTAAAAATGACTTGTGTTGTTGTTGAAGTGCTATCTTATGCATATCCTCTCCTGTATATTTACGTCGCGGTTTTAGAATATTATCAATTGGAAGAACAACATCTCTGGAATATAATAAGAAGAAAGGTGAGAACTTTGTACTTTCATTAACATTAAAACGAATGGCTGCTAGTGTCTGATTCAAATAAATATCCCAAGTTGTAGCATCATCTTTTATTTTCTTAGCAAGCACATCATGCATTGTTCGATGGAATCTTTCTACTTTTGCATTACTTTGAGGATGGTAAAAACTTGTTTTGATATGATGAATATTTAAAGCCTCTAAAGTTTCCTTGACCTTATAATTAACATTTTCAGTACCATTATCTGTTAATAATTCTAAAATTTGACCGTATCTAGGAAATATTTCTTCAATTAAAAGATGGCAAACATTATCTGCGGTTTTATCAGGAACCGGAAAACTTTCAACCCAGCCTGAGAAAAGGCAAATAAATGAAATGATATATTTATTTCCTGAAAGGGTTACTGGATATGGTCCAGAAAGATCCATACCAACTTTAGCAAAAGGATATGGGCCTACGTCTGTTATTAATTGTTCAGGTTTATGCTTTTTCATATTTCTTCTTTGACAAGTTATACAAGTTGATACATAACTATTTAATTCTTTGAACATTTTTGGCCAGTAATACTTTTGTCTAATGAGGTCATAAGTTTTATCTACACCCATGTGAAAATCATCATGATATTCTTTCACAACCGCTTCTTTCAAATGTTGCGGGATATACAATCTTAAGACTGCGTCACTATCAGGGTTAGATATATAATAAACAGTTTCATCAATAAGAATAAACCTATTTTGTATTTTCTTATTGTCCGTATTTTGATTTAACTGTTTTTTAATGCTAACAATTTCATCATCCTTTTCTTGTTCTTCACGCATATTAAAAGCCTTAAATTTTAAATCTGATGTTGATGGTACATCATCCTCATTAACTTCACAACTAGCATATTGTTTAGGATCAAATCTATTAGAATTAATTGTATTAATCTCAAATGTGTTATCACTTATATCAGGACCGATATCATTATCGTCATCTTTCGGCGGCTTGTCAGTTTCATTATCAAGTATTGGCCTTGACATAAGATCTGCACAGTTTTTATCACCGCTAATATACTCAATAGTACATTGATATCCTCCTATTGCCAAAGACCATAATTGAATTTGTCTGTTTTGCATTGGTGATTCTAACAGATATTTGAGAGGTTTATGATCAGTTCTTATCGTAAATTGTGCACCATGCAACAAGTGATGTAGCTTTTGTAACGAATAGTAAATTGCATACGCTTCTTTCATTATAGTAGACCACCGTGTTTGTGTGTCACTTAACCTATGTGATAGAAAATAGATTGGTTTCTCAGCTTCAACATCATCACAATATTGAGTTAAACATGCACCTATCGCAAGATCTGAAGCATCAGTGTATAAATAGAAATGCTTGTCTAATTGAGGGTACACTAATAATGGCAGTGTCGATAACGTTTCTTTTATCATAGCAAAGGCTTTATCACATTCTTCCGACCAATGGAATTTAGCATATTTTCTAGTCAATTTAATGATTGGTTCTGCTATTTCAGAGAATTTATTGATGAAGCGTCTATAAAAACTTGTCATTCCAATTAAAGATCGAACTTCTTTAACAGTTGTTGGAGGTTTTAGATTTTTTATTGCTTCAACTTTTTGAGGGTCTGGTTGAACACCCTTATCATTAATGACAAATCCTAAATAGGTTGTTTCTTTTTGGAGAAAAGTACACTTTTTTAACTTTAATTTTAAATGATGTTGCCTTAATCTATCAAAAACTGTTTGGATATGTTTTAGATGTTCTTCTTTTGTTTTTGAGTATATTAATATATCATCCAAATAAGCTATTGCATAGTCGTTTAAGCCTTCCAAAACTACACCCATCATTTCAGTGAAAATGCCAGGAGCATTACAAACCCCAAAAGGTAAAACATTAAATTCGAATAACCCTTTGTGACAGACGAATGCTGTCTTTTCTTTGTCTGATTCTTCCATTGCGATTTGCCAATACCCACTTTTTAAGTCCAAACTTGTAAAATATTGAGAATTTCCTAATAAGGCCAAAATATCATCAATATGGGCAAGAGGAAAGCTATTCTTTTTGGTAATCTTGTTCAATTGACGGAAATCAATACAAAATCGCTGCGTAAGGTCTTTCTTCGTCGTTAAGACTACCGGAAAGGCGTATGGGGACCTTGATTTTCGAATAATGCCCGAATTAAGCATATCATCAACTGCGTCATCAATTATTTTTCTTTTATGAAGAGGTACCCGATATGGTTTCAATTTTACCGGTGGATGATCGCCTGTATCTATTTTCATTTTTAAAATATCAGTTTTACCAAGTTCAGTATCTTTCAAAGCAAACAAATCTAAATTCTCTTTGATTAATTTACTAATTATCTCCCTATGTTCTTCTGACACGTGCAGATCTTTAAGTACATCTTGTGCACGTTTACTATCACCTTCATGTCGTAAATCTTTAAGGTCAACAACATCTACTTCATTAATTGGATCTAATTTTCCTACCGCTGAACCTTTGTGTAACGCAATTGTTTTTGACGTATTATTAACAATCATAACAGGGTAGTTATTTTTAGAATTCTTATTGACAATTGCATTGCTAATTAGCAATCCTGGCTGTGTGCTAATGAAACCTTTGTCTATTGCAGAAACTTGATACAATTTTGACTCAGCGTAATCTCTATGAAAATTTCTAGCTTTAGCGTTGCAAGTGGTTACAGTCTGAGGCTTTAATACTATTTTCTTTGGAAGCCTTAATATTGAAGCTATGTGTAAATCACTTTGTAATGGTACATATTGTTTTTGGATTCTTATACATTTCAAATCAAAATAAACCCTAACACCATTTTTAGAAAGAAAATCATTTCCAAGTATTACATTCCTACTCGCATTTGAAACTACATAAAACAAATGTTTTAATTTTAACCCATTCATTTGAAATGGAAGTTCAACACATCCCAGAATTTTAAGTACAGACCCATTAACTGATTGTAAACTTAAAACTGCTTTTGATAATTTTGGTTTATTTTTTATAGCCCGAAATGTTTTTTCATTAATTAACGAAACTTCTGCACCGGAATCAATTAAAGCTCTATATTTTAATTTTTCAATTTTAATTAAACAAGAATTTGGATTTCCAGCAATATTAATTTTTTTAATAGGTAATTGATTTTTCTGGCTCTTTTTACCAGCTTCCTTGTAAAAAGAGCGTTTTAGTTTCCCGAATTATCTTTGTTCAAATTAACCCTACAATATCGTCTAATGTGCCCCTTCTTGTTGCATCGCCAACAGACAACTTCTGACAATGGCGTTCTTGCAACATTAGAAAAAGCATTGACTCGCGTTGTGTTTGAGCGACAGTTTTTAGCAACGTGACCGAATTTATTACAATTGAAACAACGTTTACGTGATTTATATCGATCAACCTCCATAGGTTCGTGATGCGCAGGGGTAGAATTTTCTTGTTTTGTTCTTAAACTAAACCGCTTTCGCAAATTTTGTTCATTCATTGCGACAGTTACTGCAGCTTGTAAAGTCGCAGGGTTATCTCGCATGACCTTCATCTTTAAATAATCGTGCGCTAAACCGTCAGTGAAGAAGCCAATAAGTTGACGTTCAATCGCAGCGCCGTCACCTTCTTGCACACCTTCATATGCTTCTTCAGCTAATGAAACAAGTCTTTCTACAAAAACTTGTACAGTTTCATCCGCTTTTTGCTTTACAGATTTTAATAACATTAATGCATGTGCAGAATCTGTTATCTCGGAGAACCTAAGTGTAAGTTCATTTTTCATCGCAGGCCATGTTGCGTCTGGATGATCGCGCATATATCTCTGAATAAAATCGCTTACGCTACCCTTACTAGCTTGAAATGCGATTGCTTTTATTCTTGCCCCCTGAACATTTGTTAAAGTTGCATACTTCTCAACTGATTTCATCCATGTTTTAAACTGCTTAGAATTCCCTTCAAATGGTTGGATGGTATTTGCAACCTCCTGAGCCCCAATTACATTAGAAAGTCCTGCCATTTGAGTTGCCAGATTATCTAAAACGTTTTGTGCTATTCCTTCTGCCATTTTAACTTTAAAAGAAATGAACTGATAAAAAGGTTAATAAAGGTACTTACAATTTATAGACAGTTCCACAGTCCTTGCAGAATGGAATTCTTCGTTCGCGAATTGAAGTCGCGATCCTGGTCACGGCACCAGGAAAACCAGGTGAAACACCGCACAAAACTATACCACAACTCTGGCCGGGGCTACAGGGTTACGTAATTACTAATGTTCTGGTTATCACATGTCAAAAACTACACGATATAAAATAAATATTATATTCAAGAAAGTACAGTAGCGTTATACACTTGGCCGAAGCCTTTACGATAGAGATACTAAGAACGATTGCAAAGTTAGAAGACAGCGAGAGCAAGAAGCATAAGAAAAGAATAGACAAACTAAACTTAATGTCTCTTGTATATATAGCATATAATTAGAACGTAGAAAGAAAGAAAGAGAAGGTTCATTGTCATTGGTTTACATGCAAACACATCCCATCTAGAATGGCATCCCATCATGGTAGTAGAGCGGCGTATAAGAATTGTCATTTATAGTTGAGGAGGCGCGGGTACGAACGTTAAAGTCACATCCATGTGTCATAATAGTGCAAAACGGTAATTAGCGACAGTAAACAGACTAGCCTCACACGATGGTAAACGAGTCCAGATGTAGAGGTAGATCAACAAGTTAATTAGTTAATTATAAACAATTATAGATAATATCGCTTCGGATATACGAAGTGTTACATTGGTGACATTGAAAGTTGCTGGCAGTTTTCCATTGTGGTCTTTTTTAAAATTGTCGTTTATATTGTAGGTTGTGTCGCGTACACTTATTCCACATCTCACTATCTTCTATCATGGCGCCAAACCTCCCCTCTTCTATTGCGAACTTAGGTTCGGTAACACACAACACAACACGGTCGTGAGACACAAGAAGAGAGGTAACGAGGTGACAAGTTCAATACAACAACAGAACGAGGCAAAGGCATATATTTGTACAAGAGAAGAAGGAAATATCGAGGATAACTTCGTAGGAGTTCAAAAGTAAAAAAGCCTTTTAGCACCGGGGGGGGTGCTTCCAATATAAAGGTAGGTGCATATGTGCGGCCCAAAAGGGTCTACTTTTTTGGGTTCTCAACATGTGAAAAGGGTGGAAATTTTAGATGTCGCATATATGATAAGGTGTACTTTTCGCAAATGTTATATATCAATTGAACAAGCGTAGCCCAGCATCCACGTTTTGCCTCCTTGTAACTGTCTTTTTTAAGCAGGCGCATATATGAATGGGGTGGATATAAAATTTCTGGGCCGCACATCTGTACCCTAAAATACTTAGAGTACCCCCCCCCCCCGGGCCTTTTAACCATCTTGGTATTAAGAATGCAAACAAATAAACAAAATTATCACAAGGAAGTAAGGCACACAACAGCACTTATCATAGATTCATTTGCAATCTTAAGAATAGCTGATCTTGTAAGACTTAAACTCATCACCAGATTCACTGCACACATATAAAATCGAGTTTATCTTGTTGAAGCAGATGCTTTTAGGAGATGGAAAGTTTAAAAGAGTCTTGTACTGCTTTCCATCTTTAGATATTACCAATATGGAATTGTTTCTCACACATGCAACAAAAATGTTACCATGTACATCACAACATATGTTGCATGAGTTTGCTGTTTGTTCGTTTGTCAGTTCCCACAGGGTTTCTCCGTTTTCTTTGACACATTTAATCGTTCCAGTACCACAACTGGAAATAAAGTTAAGATCTTGAGACCGAAATATATAAATAGTGTCATAACTCAAGCCAGACAAAATGCGTTTTATAAATCTACCTGCTTGATCCCAAAGTTGTAATTCAAACGATCTCAAAGCTACTAAAAGTAGACCATTATCAAAAGCAATACCAAACGGTTCATTTTCAAATTGAATTGCACTTTCCTTTCTCAAATCGCTTGATCTTAGAAACTGGACAGATTTTAATTTTGGAAAAGCAACTGCTATGCGTTGGTCGTCAATCACGGCAAGCCCGAATGGACTTTTAGAAAACCATTGTGTAATGTTTTTCCCACTCTTGTGGCAGTGTCTTATCAAAGTGCGGTTGTCAAAATTAGCCACAAAGACAATGTCATTTGATAGAGAAATAACAGAAGTTATATTTCCAGCTTTGGACAACCCAAGGTTCATCGTGTTACAATCCTCTATTTTCATCTCACCAATAGATTTGTCTATAGATGAAACAGCTTGAGCAGTACCCGGTGACGGCTCATAATCTTTGGCAAGATAAACATTGCTTGGAGTCTTGGACACGCTAAGTTTAAAATCGTTTAAAAGTGTTTCCTTACATGATGTGGCGATAGAGACTTGTACTTCTACATCTTCAAAATCATCTCTTTTGACAACAGCTTGAAGCCATTTTCTTTCTTCGGCTATCTTTCTCTCCGTTTCTTTACTGCATTGGAATACTTGAAAGTCTGTCCCATCTACTAAGAGGGTTTCGAATTGTTTTTTCATGTCATTCAAACTTTGGGCTTTGGTCTTCAACGCTTGAACATTTCTGTCAATTTTCAAGCTGTGATCTTTCAAGATATTTTCAGCTTTGGCCAGAGTTTCTTTTTCAATCCTATCCAGCACTTCAATAATGTCTGCACGCTCTTTTGCGATGTCGGTTTTTATTGCTTCAATTTGATGATGAACTTTTTGTTTTGAGTCTTTCTGGTGCTGAATTATTCGGTCGCAGTTATCGGTACAAATATCAATATCGTGCCTGAACGAGTCAACCAATCTTGATTCTCGGAAGGATTTTAAAAATTCCGGAAGTGATGTCATGCCAATGCACCGATCATGCTCAAGAGATACACACGTGGAGCAGCAAGCGGTTTCGTGATTTGGACAATAGATGTCAAAGTTCCTTTCGTGTCTCTCACAAACGGAGCTATATGCAGAGAAGACATCTTTATCTTCGTTGTATTGCGATATCGGGATGGTCTTGTGGTTTCTCATAAGCTTCATTGCATTGTGGTGTTTCTGGCATTCGGCACAAAGTCCCTCTTGACAGGAGGTGCACCAATATTCAGGAGAGACCTCTTCTTCCCTTGTTTCACACGGACCACAAAACATCTATAGATAAAAGTGAAAATATATACATGTATATATTGTGTGAATACACAGGGAAGATGTTATGCTCTATATAGCTATTGTATAAACCAAAACCAACATACTTTCTATTAAATCGTATGTAAAAGATAAATCTCTAAATTACTATACAAATCTTAACTATGTAAAAATTTCAAATTTAAATAACCAAAATAAGATCTTTTTATACAAATCGCTGAAAAGAGATTTTGAAAAGGAATTTTACCTAACTTACTATAATTTTGATATTCGAAAACTGATATCAAAATTTCGTATGTCAGACCATTCTCTAGAAATAGAGACTGGTAGATATAAAAAGGTTCCCCGAGAGCAACGAATTTGTAAGTTTTGTAATAATAATAACTTAGACGACGAAGTTCATTTCTTTTTCACTTGTGAACTTAATAAACAATTAAGAACTAGTCTCTTTTCTGACTTCGATATCCCTCTAAACAATAATCACTCTAGTATTGACAAATGATCCAAATAAGTCACAATCATATTCTGAAACCCTTACAACAATTTTAAACCCTAGAAATTATCGACAAATTCAGAGTCTAGGTTCTTTCATTAAACAGTCATTAGAACTGAGGCCGACAGGGGGCTCATAGACCAATTTATGATTTTGTCGATGTTTTTTTTTTTTTTTTTTTATAACTTTATTTTCATTTTATATGTCAAAAATTCAATTTATATTGTATTGATTTACATGACAATCATGACAATAAAGTATTATTGTATAAAATTGCATTCTGAAAAAAAAATACGTCGGTTCTAGCTGCAGAGGCGGAACGAGGGAGGAATCGGAGGTTAGAACAACCCTCCACTTTTTCCTCAAAAATTGTTTAGCATCTTTAAAATCGGCCAGTCTGGAATCCCCCCGTTTCGTCATGTTCGTCCTAATAACACTATAACTATATGCAGAACGCCCTTTTGAAAATCCCTGGATCCGCTGATAAGCTGCAATGAGCCTCTTTTTATTTCTACTTTAATTGTACCAGGAAGTTTAAATTTATGTCAATAATCAATATCGATCAGAAAACTGCAATCCAAATTTATAAAAAGCTGTTGAATTTTAAATCATTGTACAACTTTTCGAAAACAACAAATGTTTTAAAACAGAATTCAATACTAGTTTTAAACACTATATTTTAAAGGTAACAAATTGTATACAACAATATCATGACAATATCTAAAATACCTTATTAAACTGGAGTCGAAGTCCTAAATAAAACGATCGGACATTAAAGTATGTTGATCGAAGCGACACCTATCGTCGGTTTGTCTTGTTGACATGCATATGACATTTATTCTGTATTGAGGGGTGAACAAGGGGGTATCGAATTTCCGGTTTCCTCCCCCTTGACTCAAGCTTCCCTCCCCCACTACTCCCGTTCCACTCTCCACTCCCATTGGAGGAAATTGGATTTCCTTTCAATAGATTATCATACCGTCGGAGAGTCCAAAGGTAGTTCGTGTTCGCCTTAATATATTACTTGTACAAGTTAATAAACTGATAGGAATCAACTAGAGATGCTTGAAATTGAATTTGAATTAAGAAACGGATTGTGGAGATTGAAATAATTAAGTATGTAGCAAAGCCTCTGGCAAATTGACGTTAGTTATACCCCCCTCGCTTTAAAAAGTGGGGGTATATAGTGGTAGGGGTGTCTGTCCGTTCGTCCGTGCTTCCGTCCATGCTTCCGCCCGTCCTTTGTACCCAACTCTTATCCTCAACTCCTCCTATTTTAGAATTGGTTCAAAATGATTTTTTGAGCTTTCCTTATCAAAACATGGTTTTAGGCTAGCCATTTGACATCATTTGAGCTGCTACTCACAAATATTCTAGTTTTAATTTGTTCTCTGTTAACCTATGCGACTTATTCATATTGTGTTAAAAAGGAATCAAAACATTTCTTTTATTATTTTTTCCGGGGGGGGGTGGTCGTGCGTGTGTGAAGCTTAAGCATTGGCCTTCATGTTTTTTGTGTTGTCTAAATGTTTCAGATAACTTTTGTAGTCGAAGAACGTATTAGTCCCATTTGAAAATTGTTTGCCTTTCTCTTTATTGGAATTCTGTTTTCCGCAGTCCTTCAAGTTT
Source organism: Arcuatula senhousia (assembly GCA_963971305.1). Classification (NCBI taxonomy): domain Eukaryota; kingdom Metazoa; phylum Mollusca; class Bivalvia; order Mytilida; family Mytilidae; genus Arcuatula; species Arcuatula senhousia. The sequence continues at coordinate 1,968,878 of OZ020317.1, read as the reverse complement.
CTAATGCAATCGAAAATTCAAAGAAAAATAAACAAATCAACATGCAGTTAGCGTACATATAAATCAGAGAAAAGAAGATTGTTATAATGCTACCATGCCCTGTAAAAAAAACCACTGGCAAAAATATAACCTATGTGGTACACTACTTGGAGTCCCATGGGGGATCCACAAAGGAATCTTTTTAGAGCATGCAGTGTGGCACTCTCCACACACTATGGTCAGTGAACATGCAGGCATTCCGTATTGTAGACCAGACAAACCCCACGGACGAGGGATACCCTATTTAGTCACCTAAGGCACACATCTTGGTCGCTATGTGGACTGACCACTAACCCAATGTCAGAATCACAAGACCCTTAACTTAGTCACCTCTTACTACATGCCAGGCTCTGCTGCGGGTCTTGTCGCCACCCGAGCCTCGCACAGAAATTGTTTAGATGCAAAAACCACACGGGTAAGCTCATCGTCGTAAATCACGGGTTTAGAGAAGCGATGTGATATCAGCCGTGGGTACCCGACGATGGGGTTAGCTCTAAGGGAGGAAATTTCGAGAGATGAACAAAGGACAAGGTACGGTAAGGACAATATTTGGCCCCCTCTTAGACTGAAAAATAGAAAACTGATCTAGAGAAAAGTCCTTTTGTTATTTATTAAGTCAAATGAATGAAGAAGATAAAACAACTAAATTTATAAGAATTTTTTATGTTATTTATTTGAAATTGCTTTTCAAAACATGGTGAATATGTATGATTTCTTTCAAATTCGCCGAAAATGGACAATATTTGGGTAATATTTTCAATTTTTAGATGCCAGTGACTACTTAGACCACAGTTATTGTTCATGAACTTTAATTTGCACTATAAAATGATTATAAATCAGTCAAGAAATCCATGGTCTACGTTGTCGCCGATCATTAAAAATAACAAAATAAGCATGAAAAATGACATTTTTCGACGATTTTGTTATTTTTGCACTACTTGAGGCCTCTATAAAATTAAAATTACAGTAGATGATGGAAAATGTAAACCTTTGTCAAAAAGGTTAATCATCTAACTTGAAACCTTTATGATATTTTAATCATTTACTTAGGATTTTTTTTCTTCAAATATGGGGGCCAAATATGGCCCTTACTGTAATAAGCAGAGGCACCAATTAAAGGGGCATTCGAGTGTCAAAAGTCCGAAATGCAACGACAGAACCGGTAAACATGAACAAGAACAGCACAAGGAAACACAAAACATAAAAACAACCGAACAGAAATCAACAACGCGAACTCAAGGCGTAACAAGAGTGAACTCGGGTGCTCCGGAAGAGTAAGCGGTTCCTGCCTGCTATAGCACACCCGCCGTGCTGCCAATTTCCAATTCAGTGTGTCAAATCCGGTAAAGGAAGACAAAACAAAACCCTATGACAAACCAACATCTGCACTCATCTGAGAGATAGAGATCCCATATTTATCTATGAGTACATGGTGTCTACCGTAAAATTTCTTGAGTGAAGACAGCAACCGAGGAGCAACATAACCCTGTGTTAGCAATTTCTGTGTCAAACGTGACGCTCTGCCAAGGAAATCGATGTAATTCCCACAAGCTCTGGAGTAACGAATCAATTGTGATACGTAAACTCCATAAGCTGGAGCGGACGGAATGTTGCTACACACGAAGGGAAAGTTGACGATTGGGAAGTTGAAGTCATCACGTTTGTCATAGAGCTTTGTTGATAGTTTTCCTTGAGAGTCTATTCCGAGATGTAGATCTAAATATGAAGCAGACTTCCTAGAATCCGTTGTGTCCTTTATCTCAAGTTCCGGGGGATATATGAGATGGAGAAAGTCACCAAATCGAGAATTGTTCAGTGAAAGGACATCATCAATATAACGGAACGTGAGGTTAAAAGAGAGAGCTAGTCTACGATCTTTTTTGTCTAGAAGAGATTGTAAGAAGTCTGCTTCATATGAATGAAGAAACAAATCAGCAAGCAAAGGTGCACAATTGGTGCCATTGGAATCCCTATCTTGTACCTTGTCCTTTGCCGAGAGTTCCTGTAAAATTGGTTTTGTAAGAGAGAAAACGTTAAATAAATTTATATAATGTATTCGGTTTTTAAACGACTAATACGTGAACTCTATATTCTTTCTAGGGATGAAAGTTTTTTTTTTATATACAGCGTGTTTTATTGATGATTACCTATCTCTTTGGCAATTAATATTGAAAGAACACGAAAACATGAAACCCCTGACCCCGTTTAAACTTTGCAATATGTTCTTTTTGACAATAAAAACAAAAACTAGTCGGATTACTGGTATATACCCGACTAACACGGTACGGACAATTTGAAAACGATCTGTTACATACATGTGTATGCATTTTAAAATGATGTAGGGCGGTCGTAAAAAAATTAATAAAACGATTTGCCGTTGATATTTGTTAGTTAGTACTGGTTTTATACTCCAATTAATGTATATCTCCAATTTCCGAAATTCTATATGTTCCCGCCCCTCTCAGTCCCGCTTCCAACCCCCACGACTCCCGGTTCCCACCTTCTCAACTTCCGGTTCCCGTTACCTACTCCAGGGCTCCCCCTTTGGTCCATCCCTCTGTATCGAATTATCTTTTCATTTTTTTTTTTCATCAAACTTGGGACTGGGGCGGATCCAGAAATTATTGAAAATGGGGGTTCACTCTTTGTGTACTGAGGACAAAAGGATGATTCTTAGACAATTGTGTCAAAAATCTGCATGAAAGTTACAAAATTTTAAATAGGCTAGAGACTTCTTTGTCAAATGACACTGAGGGCAATATAGAACGCCATCTTATATTGGATTTCTACAATATTAATAGCTGATGTAGAACAAATTATATACACTCGACCTATCAAGACTTTTATTCTGTATATCTCTTAGTTTTTTTTCATAAAGATGCCACTATAATAGCCCAGAAGCCCATTTTAGCCATGTGCTCAAATAGTCAAATCTCTGGTTTTGAAGCATTTTAACATGAAAGTAAAGACTCAAAGCAAAGTTGCATATTTGTTTTTGTAAAGACTATATAGCAATCTTTTGGAAACATGCTCCATGTAATAGTCCAATCTTTTATTAATGAAATATAATCTTCTAAATTTGACTATTTCTGAAAATTTCATTTAAATAAACAGATATCCCCACCTTTCACCCCTTATTCCCAAGTATAAATCATTCTTGACCATTTAAAAATACTTTTAAAAAAAAGGTTATAAAAGCGTTACCTTGGACAATATGTATTCTTAAAAATAGCAAATATAAGCATTTTTGAGCAGTTTGGAATATTGCCCAAGTCCTACATTTGGGTACCAAAGGTACAAAATTATTAATTACGAAAATTGCATTGTATTTGAATGACAAAATCATTATTTCAAAAAATATAGCTTCAAAAGTCATTCCATATACGTAACTTAAATAATCACAATGAAAGCGTCCAGTTTTTAAATAGAATTTGATTGAAATCACCGATAAATCAGGTCTGAGACAATAATTCGATATGGTACGAGACCACATTTAATTTTCCCTCTTTGTTCAATAAAAGAAAATTTCATTTTAAAAAAATTGCACCTGCTCAAACCAAATAATTTTAAACACACTTTCTCATTACCACAATTGAAAACAAATAATGCAACAAATTCTCCTTTTACAGATATCAAACTTTTTTGACAGTTGAAAATTCTGGGGTCCTAGAGGGGATAAAATCTGAGAGCTTCCGAAAAGCAAAACTCCCCCCTTTTTGTGCAATAAAGAGCTACCTTTCCCAATTGAATTTGGATTTTTAAGGATGTCATTAAATTTCTTCATTACTGTGACATCAATTTGAGACCAAAATCAACCTCTAAAAGTGAATAGAACACACACACACAATACTTGTTCATAGGTACTATTTTTAATAGAACTATATTCGTGGACAACGAAAATCCAAGGGCGATAATTGTGTACTCGTACCATATGCTTTTCTCAGATCAGGTGAAAGCTATATATAGCTTTTGAGGCCTGTACGGCGGCCATCTTGGATTTTTTGAAGCAATAAATTTGCCTGAATTAGTCGTCTTATAGGATAGTCTTTCAGTTGCACTATACCTTTTACATAATTGAAAACATTGCTACTGGACAAAATTTACAATTTTGCATGGTTTTCTCATGAACAGGCTCTTAAATGAAAAGATAATATGAAAAGGTAAATATTAAGGGGGGGGAGATAGGTGCGTGACCTCGTTTTCAAGATAATCGACGTTAAAGTTTTGGTGGGAAAAGGTTTTCTCTGACTTTTTCAGAGGTTTATTAGCATTAGCATTATTCAGCTGTTAAAACCCATGCCAGAATAAATTTGATTCGATAAAATGTTATTTATAACCTCTCAATGACATATTTAAGACATTCATTACAAGAAAATAGGGGTCTCGTGGGCAAAAAAATTAACCCTATTTTGATGTTAAAAACCAGAGAATTCCGAAACAAGAGGCTCCCAGGAGCCTGAATCGCTCACCTGGTCCTCATGTCAACCCTATGAAGACTTTTGTATATAGCTAAATGACCTGAATGTTTCAACTAGAAAAAGCTTTCTCTATCTGCAATATAGTTCCATTTTAAATAAGCAAAAAACACTATTATTCAACTTTTAAGGGGCTGTAACCCCTATAAGGGGTTATCAGACAAATTTGACCCTACGGAGACTTTTGTAAAGCTAAAAGAGATGAACATTTAAGCAAGCAACAGCTTTTCTCTATCTGCAATAGTTTTCATTCTATCGGCCAAAAGCACTATTTTTCGCCTTTAAGGGTCTGTAACCCCTATAAGGGGTCATCTGACAACTTTGACCTTATGGAGACTTTTGTAGAGCTAAATGAGCTGAACATTGAAGCAAGCAACAGCTTTTCCCTATCTGCAATAGTTTTTATCTTTATATATAGGCCAAAAACACTATTTTTTGCCTTTAAGGGGCTGTAACCCCTATAAGGGGTCATCTGACAACTTCGATCCTATGAAGACTTTTGTATCTAGCTAAAAGAGCTGAATATTTAAGCAAGCGACAGCTTTTCTCTATCTGCAATAGTTTTCACTCTATGGGCCAAAAACACCATTTTTTGCCTTTAAAGTGCTGTAACCCCTATAAGGGGTCATTTGACAACTTCGACCCTATAAAGACTTTTTTAGAGCACAATTAGCTGAACATTTAAGCAAGGAACAGCTTTTCTCTATGTGCAATAGTTTTCATTCTATAGGCCAAAAACACTATTTTTCGCCTTAAAGGGGCTGTAACCCCTACAAGGGGTCATCTGACAACTTTGACCTTGAGACTATAGAAGAGCTAAATGAGCTGAACATTTTAGCAAGCAACTGCTATTCTCTATCTGCAATCGTTTTCATTTTATAGGCCAAAAACACTATTTTTCGCCTTTAAGGGGCTGTAACTCCTATAAGGGGGACATCTGACAACTTCGACTCAGTGGAGTCTTTTGTAGAGCTTTTGATTCCGAAGAGCCTTAGATTCTTCGGATTTTTTTATCTGTTATGGTTGCTGAGTTATAAGCCATTTTAAGTGATTTTTTCCGATGTTCTATTTTTAGTAACATAGGCCATGTTTTTTATCGAATAATTCTAAAATGAGGATCGTTTGTTGCCAACATGTTATATATCATTCCTGCAAAGTTTCCATTAAATTGGTTCAGTGGTTTCAGAGAAGAAGATTTTTGAAATTGTTAACGGACGACGATGGACGACGACAGACGACGACGGACAACGACGGACGCATAGTGATGGAATAAGCTCACATAGCCTTTCGCCAGGTGAGCTCAAAAAGGACAGAAATCCCAGAGCATCCTTATTCTATACATTTATAACCGAAAATAAAATGGCACTGTTTTTTTTTAATGCACAGACCAAATATTAAAAAGTAAAACCAATGAAACTCGCTAATTTTGTTTTTATATTGGAGTTTAATACTATAGAGAGAATGAAAATCCTCTTTGCTGTCGAATGCCCCATTTGTACCTCTTTTCTGTCTTTGACAATCAATTATTGTCAGCCTGGCAGGTATGTGACGCAAAGGAACTGCTAATCCTTCCGGAGATATTATTGTTCTAGGGAGTTCTCATTGATAATTGCTCTTAAGTTGAATGTGTTTTGTGTGTGTTGTTTTTGATTGTTGTCTTTTTGTCTTTTGATTTCGTTTTTGTTTCATTGGTTTATGATCTCAATATTCGGATGCCCCTTTTCCCCTCTTTCTAAATTATAATAAAGAATATCTTACTCCATTCTATTAAGACTGGTAAAATAAAAAATTACAAAAGGCCGGAATAAAAACTTGATATGGTAGGATCTATATAAAAAGAAGCAACGAAAGGAATCCTTTAGTTATACAAAGTGTATATTGGAGGGTTTTGAACTCCAACTTTCTCCTGTGCCTCTCCTAAAAAAACAAAACAAACTCAGGTGCTCTGGAAGAGTAATCAGTTACTGCTATCTATAACACACCCGTCACATTGCCAGTGATCGATTTGATTTAGTGTTGGTCAAATTCGGAAAGGACGAAAATACTTAACTCTATGTCAATCAAACCAACATTCTGCGTTCATCTTTGAGGTAGAAATCACACATAGAAGAAAATGAGATGTGGAATAAGTGTACGCGACACAACCTACATTATAAACGTATATTTTAAATATCCACAATGGAAAACATCCAGCAGCCTTCAATGTGACCAGCGGTCGCTGCTCGCTGTTTTTCAATTGGCCCCTGGATTGAAAATAAAATACATATGATTCAAGCCCAATCCCAAAGTGCATTGAAAGACCCTCTTCTTGACAAAAAACAATTAACAAAAATTCGACTAAATACAAACATAAGCTTTGATAAAGATTCCTGGCTTAGGACAGGCACATTAAAATGTGGCGGGGTTAAACTAGTTTTTTGGCGCCAACCTTCCCCCTAATGATAATCAATAACAAAGCACAAACTAACACACAGTAAAAATCAAATCGATAGAAGTTCAATTCAACAAGAGAGTATCGAGACAAAAGGACAACAGGTAATTAACGGGACGTAAAGATACTCTCTTGAGAACACTCGAAGTTACTGACAGCTAGCTAAGAAGCATCCATCGACTGATGTAAAAAAAATCAAGTATGTCGATTTTAAATCCGACACAACACGTCAAACACTTGATTTGATGATGCATCATCACACAAAACCGACACACTTGACCGCTGTAATGCTCAAAAATGACATAAGTATAAAAAGGCAATTAACATTTTAAAGTAAGTATCAAATTATCAATATTTTTACCAAAGAAGACTAAATTCAAAGATTTTACTAAAATATCCATTTCATAACCTTTATTTAATAAAGTTTTAAGCCAATGTCTACAATCACGATCGATGTCACCCGTAAAAAATTTAGAGTGACGACATCAACCGGTATTTCCAATAATTTCTCAATTAATTGTCTACAAGACAATTTAGATGATTGAAGGTTTGAGTAACATATGCAAAAGTCTTTCAGTTACCGACATCATAAAAATAAGTTACTGACATCATCGTAACCAGTTACCGACAACGTCAAGCAAAAAAGGCTTGAATTTGCATAATGTTGGTATACGTCTGCAACAACAGTACACTTGGTATCTTAGGTGAACCAAATCACAAACTTCTTCAAAGAGACAATGTCCATCTGAACAACAATGGCTTAAAGATTTTTGTAGTGAATCTTAAAAAAACTATCAGAAAAGCATTACACATTGAAGCCCCAATTTACAATTCAGTCAGAATGGTAGGCAAAATGCATACATGTATGATATGGACAAAAAGCCATACAAGGGGCAAAACAAATCTCAAAGTAATTATAATGACTATAATAGAAATGAAGGTCAAGGTAGAAAACATTACAATCAGGGTGATTATAGGTCAAAAGGGCATAACACAGGTTATGGTTATAGTAGAGGTCAATATGGACATGTACAGGAAAGATATGAGTACAATCATGGTCAAGGGTATGGATATGATACAGGTCCAAGGTATGGAGGACCATATCCTACAAGATAGAAAATAATTATAAGTTTATGTGAATGTATACTTCTTGAATTTTATTATTAGATTAAAAATGAATCTTTTGAAATTTGTAAACAATTCAGTATACTATGTTAGTTGGAAGTACATGTATAGCTCTGTGATTTATACATTTTAGACTAAGGAAGGCTGCAGATATTAACAGCATAACTATTGAATTACCAAACACATATTCTATAATATTATATATATTCATAATTATTGATAAGAAATATTGACTATGAAAATAGAAAATTATATATAAGTCTTTAATATAAAACTAAGACGTTTAAATTCGAATCTAAGGCTGAAGTCACTAGAAAAGCAGAAAACAAAAAATAATAAATATATAAGACAGAAGTGTTTAGGCACGGTGCACCTTCCATAGTCCATTATTTCATCAATGATTATTACTATTAATACTGTATGAGTTAACACAGTGAATATTTAAAATATCATTACTATTGTATTGTGTAAATGTTATGCATATTATCTGTATACAATGTTCATGTAAAGAGTTATACAACTGTATTTTTATTTTTTCCATTATTACTTATTAATTACCTTACATTTTGTACATGTAATTGCAATCATTTTTGGGTTGTGGACGCGCATAGTATCATGTTGTTTTATGATAAATATATGCCAAAATTTACAAGTCATAACTGTTTGAGGATATCCAGCTGGAACATAAATGGTCACATGTGTAAAGGTTATAACAAATTTAATGATAAAGAATTTATATCATGTTTTTTAGATCAGGACATATTTTGCATACAAGAAACCCATTGTAGTATAGATGATAGTTTTCAGATCTCTGGATTTTCTAATCCAGTACATCTTATTAGACCTAAATATAGAAATAAGGGTAAAAAGTCTGGAGGATTAGCAGTTTATGTCAAAGATGAAATAAGATCTGGTGTCAAATTTTTAGATCACAGTACAAATGATTTTGTTTGGCTCAAATTAAGTAAGAATTTTTTCAATACAATAGAAGATATATTCATATGCTTTCTATATGATCCACCAGAAAGTTCAACATATACTAAAAGATTAGATTATAACATATTAGATTTAATAGAAAAAGATATAGTAAAATACTCAAAAGCTGGGAAAATTATTCTTGCTGGCGATATAAATGCAAGAGTAGCTGAAAATTTAGATTTTATCCCAAATGATTCAGATCATCATTTACCTTTATTTGATTCTTATAGATTTGACAATTCATTACTTAACAGAAAGAGTAAAGACAAATTTATGTGCACAAGGGGCAGACAACTTCTAACATTATGTATTTCTTCAGGTTTAAGAATTTTGAATGGTAGAACTTTTGGGGATATAAATGGGGATTTAACATGTCACCAGCCCCTTGGTAGTAGTGTTGTTGATTACATGCTAACATCTGAAGATCTATTAAAAGATATTACATACTTTAAAGTCCATGAAATTAAACCCCTCTTGTCTGATCTTTGTCAAATTTCTTGTATGATCCAATGTAAATTTAAAAGTATGGAAATTAAAACAGATGATGGTTTCTTAATGCCTGATAAATATGTATGGGACATTGAATCCCAAGAAAAATTTCAAACTGCTCTCAATACAGCAGAAATCAAAAGTTTAATAAAGAATCTAAGTGACTCAAAGTCGCATGATGTTGATAACTTGATTGAAGATTTCAATTCCATCATTTTGAAATCAGCTGATATGTCCTTAAAAGTCAAGAAAACCCCATCAAAAAATAAAATCAAAACAAAAAATATTAAAAATAAACCTTGGTTTAATGGGGACCTAAGAAAATTAAAATCAGAATTAGACTATAAGAGTGAAAAATTTAAGAAAAACAGTAATGACCCTTATATAAGAGGAAACTTCTTTAAATGCTTAAAACTATATCGTAAGACCAGAAAATCTGTTATGAAGACTTACAGAAAAGATCTGTTAACTAAGCTGGATAATTTGCAAAGTAACAACCCAAAAGAATACTGGGAATTAGTTGAAAAATTGAAAAGTGATGGCAATAGTTTCAAAAAGGAGTCCAGTATTGATATGGAACAATGGAGAGAACATTTTGAAAACTTAAATAAGGTACCAAATAATAAAGATAACTCTAATCTAACACTAAAATTAAGTGAAGCAGAAAAAGAAATTATATTCAATGAACTAGATTATAAGATCTCTACAAATGAAGTTTTAAAAGCTTTAAAAAAACTAAAAAATGGGAAGGCTTGTGGATTCAGTAATATACTCAATGAAATGCTAAAATATGGATCTCATATACTATGTCCACTTATTACAAAAATTTTTAATGAAATTTTTTCCCAAGGAAAATATCTGCAGTCATGGTCAAAAAGTTATATCACACCAATCCATAAAAAGGGGCCAACAGATGACCCATCTAACTACCGTGGTATCACTATTAGTGATAATGTCAGCAAATTGTTTAATAGGATTTTAGATACAAGACTAACAAAATATTTTGATGAACAAAAAACAATTTGCAATGAACAGATAGGTTTTTCCACTGGCAAACGAACTTCAGATCACATGTTTGTATTAAAAACATTGATAAATAAATATACTCGCAACAGTTCTAATGCCTTATATACCTGTTTTGTTGATTTTAAGAAGGCCTTCGATTCAGTGCCGCATACAGGCCTATTTTATAAACTTAAACAAGCTGGAGTTGGTACAAAATTTTATAACATTATAAAGTCCCTTTACAGTAATATAGAAATATGTGTCAAAATTGGAAATAGAAGAACAGATTTTTTTCAATCCTCCATAGGTGTAAGACAAGGTGACAATTTAAGTCCTAATTTGTTTAACTTGTATCTTAGTGATCTACCATCATATTTTGATTCATCTTGTGATCCTGTGGTATTAGATAATACAACTCTAAGTTGCTTATTATATGCAGATGATTTAGTTCTATTATCATCCAGTAAAACTGGTTTACAAAATGCTATTAATAAATTATCAGCATTTGCTAAAGAGTGGCATTTGGAAATTAATGCCTCTAAAACTAAAGTCTTGATATTTAATAAGGCTGGTAGATTAAAAAAAAAATATTTTAATTTCATACAATAATGTTGTAATTGAGCAAGTACAAAGATATACTTATTTAGGAATAACTTTTGCTGCCTCTGGCACATTTTCATATGCAAAATTAGACATTCATAATAAAGGTTTAAAAGCATTTTATAAACTGAAAAAGACATTTTCTTCAGGGAAACCAGGAATATCAACTTTAATCCATATTTTTAATCATACTGTAAAACCAGTATTGCTCTATGGTTCAGAAATATGGGGTGAGTTTTCAGTAAAATCTACCCAAAAAGATAACGAAAATTTCTTTGCAAAAAATATGGAAAAACTGAAACAGGAGAGTATTCATTTGAAATTTTGTCAATATGCTTTAGGAGTAAGCTCCAAAACTTCAAAAAATGGCTTGAGAGGAGAGCTTGGATGCCTACCACTAATTTTTGATGTATACATAAACATGGTTAAATATTGGTTAAGACTCCATGATATAAGTTATGGCAACACTAATAATAAAAAAAAGGAAAATTATATAATATTAAATGCCTTGGTTAAACTGTATTCAAACAATATTTAAATTACTAAACCTTGAACATTTATATTTGAATGTGACCAATTATAAACATACATATATTATTAATAAAATTAAAAATAGCTTAAAGATAAAGCTTATTGATATTTGGTTTGAAAATATAAATAATGACAATAAAAGAAAAGCCAAAATAGGAAATAAATTAAGAACATACAGAAAATTTAAATACATATATAAACTTGAACCATATCTAAATATAGGTTCTGAAAATCAAAGAAAATACTTAACAAAACTAAGACTCAGTGACCATGATTTAAACATAGAAAGAGGTAGATATACCAACTTAGAAATACACCAAAGAATATGTTGCATGTGTAAAGCTGAAGTGGAAGATGAGAAACATTTTTTATTAAATTGTCCAAACTTAGAAGAAATTAGAAAACCTTTTATTGAAGAAATGAATGATAGATTTTATAATTTTAAAAACCTTTGTATTAATAATAAGTTCTTGTGGTTAATGAGCAATGAAGACACATATGTTATAAAACTTTTATTGAAATTAGTTTCCGATTTGAGAGAAAAACGTCAAGCATTAATTAATTAAAATGGATTAAAAAATGATAGAGTTGTCTCCCCTTGCCTTGTCCTTACTGGATATCCTCATTACCTTATATATAGATATATTCATGTATATGTTCTTATAATTACTACAATTATCTTAAAATGAAACTTTTTTTTGTTTGTTTATTATGATTTATTTTTATGTTTCTTATGTATAATTGAATTGTAATTCATTCTGCCTGTAACGGGCACCTTTAATTGGTCAATAAAAATCTGTTCTGTTCTGTTCCGTCTGCATTTAACCTTTTACCGGCTAATTACATGTATTTCGTTGGTTTTCAAATATAATGCAGTAATTACCTGCTTACAATATACAATACAATACTACTGACAAGTTTTATGAAAATGTGTAGCACCTCGGATTTCAGGTCCATATTTCGGTTCTATGATTTGTAATATCTGAGCAAAATTCCGTGTTATATTACGATTTTGCTTTCTGTTCGATCGACAGGTGCAGATTGAAATGTCGGTTAAAAAATAAAAAGGGAGGGGGTGATCAAGCCGAATATGCTCTTTCTAAAGTTATTGTGAAGAGTTATGGCTTTATCTTTCATCGAAGAAGGCAAGCTACGTTGACTTTTCCAATCTTAAAAGCAAATAACGGCGGAAAGGAAAAAGTTTTGATTTTTTTTGTAAGTACTGACAGTCAATATGGTTTTGGCATGCAACCCCCGGTGACAGTCATTATTTGGATCGCTTTTGCTATCAACATTTGCTAGTTATTTAAAACATTAAAAACGGTTGATTCAACAAGACCTTGAGCTAGGGTGGGGGTCATTTTGAAACCTTAACGTAGAGTGTCGCTTCGAACAGCAGCTCCAGATATATGCTTGTTTTTTTAAATAAGTTGTTATTTACATATGACACACACCTCCTTACATTTTCATTTTTAAGCGGATTTAGGGGGTTTGTAATTGTAGTGTCCCTAAAAACACTCCCCCTTTTTTCAGTAAGATATTGACGATAGGTGTCGCTCTAAGAGCAACCTTTGTTCATTTGAATAGAATTAGTATATATAGGTTGCTTTATTTAAAAGTAAGTACCCGAATAATCCGTTAATTTATCAGCACTCAAAGTTCCTGCAAATACACAAAAATTATGCCAGGCAACATCTCACTCTCACTAGTGACTACCATGACGACCAGGGCCATGACATGAACCTGTGTTTGAGATGTGTGTGTTTTTTTAATAAGTACATAATAATGTCTTTTAAAAAAATAAGATCGTACTAGTATTTAACCATTTAATCATGCGTTGCAACTATGATGATACCCGGCTATAATGATATCGATTTTAAAAAATTAAAATAACTTCCTTGTTATAAACAAGAGGCGCCTTGACACACCGGACCTTTAATCGACAGTAGGAAACAGTATTAAATAATCTTTCCTAGTTCTTTTTGAAAGTACGTTTTCTTTGTTCTAATCTAAATGGAAATATAGTTACAACAAAGTTCCAGACAATAAATTGCTACGCCTGACGCACGTTTCTTTTTTTCCAAGACATCGGAAGCTCTCTATCTAAAATATTGAAAAAGCCAAACGCCATATATGAATATGACATCTATTAAGAACATAGAACTATAAAACCAAAAATGGCGAACTGAAAAACATAATTATGACTAAGATCAGCCTATGTCTTAGGTTGCAAAACCTTAGGGCTGTTGACAAATTTAAGAATTTAAACTGATAATTTCATAGCTTTGATGTTTTCGTCAGCATAAAATGTTGATGCCGGAGCAGGCTAACCTCAGGGAATAAACTAACCATCACGGATGTTAGGCAAAGGTTACAACAAAATTTTGGATATCCAAAGAGAAAAGAGAAATCGGGTTGACCTATAGGACCATGTCTTTAGGGCATATTCTTGGTTTTTTTTCTGTTATATTGGATTAGATTGTATGAACTTGCATTAAGATTTTTTTTAATTAGGTATCAAATCAGAGTGTGTTCTTATTTCGATAACACTTTTTATCGCTTGCAGATGTACTGTGGTCCGTGTGAAATCCTTCATGAAGAAAGAAGCCCAAAACATTCGGAGTATTGGTGCACCTGTTGCGAAGAAGGACTCTGCAGAGAATGTCAGCAACACCACAAGGCAATTAAGAGTATCAGAAATCACAAAATCATCCCGATAGCAAAATACAGGGAGCACAAAGATACTCTTTCCGCATACAGCCCCATCTGTGAAAAGCATGAGTCGACCTTAGATCTATATTGTCCGAATCACGAAGCCGCGTGTTGCTTTAAATGTGTTTCACGAGAGCATGATCAGTGCGTTGGACTGACGTCACTTTCGCAATTTTTGAAATCGTTTCGTGAATTGCTGTCGCAAACGAGGCTGGAGAGTGAGATTGATACATTTTCAGAAAACTGTGACCGGGTCGTTCAAAATCGCAAGGATGCTAAACAAAATGTGCCAAATCAGATAGAAAAAATAAAGGCAGATATTTCAAAAGTTCGCTCAGAAATAAATGGTTTGTTGGATAAAATTGAGAATGATACGGTTGCAAAAGCAAACGGTGTATTGGAAGAACACTGTACAGAAATTGACAAAGCTATACGAAATTTAGAAGAGAAAAAGAAATTGGTAAACGATATGAAAATAAAATATGAAACCCTGCTGGAAAATGGAAATGATTTCCAAATCTTTCAATGCAGTAAAGAAATGGAACAATTGGTTTGTGAAGAAAAAATGCACTCAAAGCAATGGTGAAAGGCGTTGATTTTGAAGATACCGAAGTTAGTATTTTGACCGATGCATCATACAAAGACAGTCTACTTAAACTTTTTGAAGTCAACGTATCAAAAACTACATGCAGTATTTGTCTTGAAGAGTGTGACCAGTCGGTTGGCATTGCTCAGATTGTTTCAAATGAGAATACTATTGAACAAATAAAAGTAACACCTTATAAGAAGATGAACCTATCTTTAGAGGAAGAAGGTAACATTTCTTCAATGGTTTTGATTGGGAATGGTGAACACGGTGACGTTATTCTTACAAATAACATAGGAAAGTCTTTGATTATACACAACATCAGAAATGGAGAAAACAGGACAACTTCTTTCTCTGAAAAACCATTTGGAGTTACCGTCATAGATGCTGAGCAAATAGCAGTATCTGTTCCATCCAAAATGTATGTTAAATTTTTGAAATTTGATACAAATATGAGTATTCAAAAAGCGATATTTTTCAAAAATCAACCATGGGGAATTTCATTCGAAACAGACATGTTTTTGGTAGCTTTGCGTAATGAAGACGCTGAACTACAGATGCGAGATTTGTCAGATAGACCCGTCAAACACATAGGTCTGTCGACTTTTAGTCAAATATACGTTTGTCGGGCTCATGGTCTGAATTTTGTTTCTAATTTTGAAACGGGGGCGATTGAATGTTTTAATGATTTAGGAAACAAGGTTTGGGACTTAAAAAACGAACAATTAGCAGGAGCACGGAACATGTGTGCAGATCACCATGGCAACATTTTTGTTGCCTGCATGGATATAAATTCAGTATTAGTAGTATCAATGGATGGAAAGCACCTAAAAACTTTACTTAACTTTCCAGAGCCTAAAAGCATCTGCTTAGACAATACGAACTCGATCTTGTATGTATGCAGCTTCAAAGGTGATCGGTTTGAATCGTACCAGATAAGCTATGCATAAAATGTCAAACAGACACCAGGGATGTCCAAAACAAGTTTTATTTAATCCCTGCAGACACGAATAGGTAGTCTTGAGCGTTCTGGCTTAGTTGTCTTTCCATTACAAATGCATATGAAACATATATAGAAACTTCGCTGTTACATTTCATTAAATACTGAATTAGGCACATTAAACATGAATACTAGTAGTTAATTCGCAAATTAATTATTTGTATTGTTTTGAACCATTCCTTAACCTGATTTGGCTTATCTAAAGAAGCAAAGAGGCACCCATGTCATGAATGTGTCAAAAGTCCGAAAGGTCAACGACAAAACTGGTAAACAAGAACAGGAACAAGACGAAAATACACCACACACACACACACACAAAACAACACATAATCAACCGAACAAAATTCAACAACGCGAACTCAAGTCGTAACGAGTGAACCCAGATGATCCGGAGGGGTAAGCGGTTCCTTCCTGCTATAGCACACCCGTCGCGCTGCCAATGTCCAATTTCTAAAACAAGAGGCTCCTAGAAGCCTGAATCGTTCACCTGACCACAATGACTGATCGACTGAAAATATGTGTGGGCATCTGAAAAAAAACAGTAAAGAATCATCATACAATTCCACTTTGACAGTAAGAGGCAGAAGTTTTATAAGGTCATCTGAAGCTCTTGTAAATTCATGGAACTGGAGGTTTAAGCAAGCAACAGTCTTCATTCCATTAACACTATTTTCCCCTTTGAAGAGCCATAATCCCCGTAATGAGTCATCTGACAACTTTGAAGAGCTCAATGAGCTGAAGGTTTAAGCAAGCAACAGTGTTTCTCTAACTATTAGTTTTCATTCTATAGGCAAAAATACGACAGATCGCTATTGTTTCACAGGGCCATAACCCCTATAAAGGTTCATCTGACAACTTCAAACAAAGGGAGAATTTCGTAGAGCTCAATGAGCTGAAGGTTTAAAGCAACAGCTTTTCTCTAAGTGTAAAACATTTCATTAAGCTGTGCTTAAGCTACCAATGGGGTATATGCATACAAAGTAAATATCCAAGGACTTATAGTTCCTGATGAAACACAAGGACTTGCTCCCCTCTATCAATAATTTGTTACAGTCAATGTGTGGTACGGAAAAAAAACACAGGAGTACTGCTTTTTAATGTATTAAAAATTGATAATTTCCCAAGTCACTCAATCGGAAAATCAAAGTCCAGGTCCTTCTCATGATGGATGTCCTAGGGGCTGGATTTAGCTTATTTTTTAACCAATACTTTTGGTTTACGATATTTCTATATCGTTTTGATTTAAATTCTGCTGACAATAGGTTACTCCTTAAAATATGCTTTATATAGATAAATACAGCAGAACCAAATTAGCCGTTTTTATACCATCTTTTGTTTGTTTGTTTTTTTTAAGAAGATGATGCAACAGTGCTTAGATACTACTGTAACATACATCCTAGGACTTTAGTTCTTTAGGTATCATGGAAGTATTATGATAGAGGAGCCAATAAAACTATGATACTTAACACTCATGCTAACTTTAAGTGTTAATGTTAATTGCTTTGTGTTTTTCATGTCTGTTTCTTGTGATATTGTTGTTGTTTGAGTGATATTATTGTTGTTTATGTGATGTTGTTGTTTGTGTGATATTGTTGTTGTTTGTGTGAAATTGTTGCTGTTTGTGTGATATTGTTGTTGTTAGTGTGAAATTGTTGCTGTTTGTGTGATATTGTTGTTTGTGTGAAATTGTTGTTGTTTGTGTGATATTGTTGTTAGTGTGAAATTGTTGTTGTTTTTGTGATATTGTTTGTGTGAAATTGTTGTTGTTTTTGTGATATTGTTTGTGTGAAATTGTTGTTGTTTGAGTGATATTGTTGTTTGTGTGATATTGTTGTTGTTTGTGTGAAATTGTTTGTGTGAAATTGTTGTTGCTTATGTGATATTGTTGTTGTTAGTGTGATTTTGTTGTTTGTGTGATATTGTTGTTGTTTGTGTGAAATTGTTGTTTGTGTGATATTGTTGTTGTTTTTGTGATATTGTTGTTGTTTGTGTGATATTGTTGTTGTTAGTGTGATTTTGTTGTTTGTGTAATATTGTTGTTGTTTGTGTGAAATTGTTGTTGTTTGTGTGATATTGTTGTTGCTTATGTGATATTGTTGTTGTTAGTGTGATTTTGTTGTTTGTGTGATATTGTTGTTGTTTGTGTGAAATTGTTGTTGTTTGTGTGAAATTGTTGTTGTTTGTGTGATATTGTTGTTGTTTTTGTGATATTGTTGTTGTTTGTGTGATATTGTTTTGTATCTTTATTCAACTGATTTTGTCTTTGTCTGTTTGGCTAATTTGGTTCTGTTGTATTTATCTATATAAAGTATATTTCAAGGAGGAAGCTATTGTAAGGCTTTACGCCTCTTTTGATCAGAAACAATATCCAAAAGTTTCATTAAAATCAGAAATCAACTTTTGGAGTTATGGTCTGGAAACAACTAATTCAAGAAATTTTCTAATGTTTTTTTTCTGGCACTGTGACCTTGACTGTGAAAGAATTCACCCTAAAACCAAAATGGTTCCTGCTCTTATAGTATGTAACAATATGTCAAAGTTTCATTAAAATTGGTTGAGAATTTTTTGAGTTATGGTCTGGAAACAACTCGTTCAAGAAATCTAACGTTTTTCTGTCCATGGGACTTTGACCTTGAACTGATTTACTACAAACTCCTTTTATGGTATGTAATAATATCTAAAAGTTTCATATATGTGATTTTCCTGCCAGGAGACAAAATCTCCCAACTTTTTGACCCATCTCCTGTTCTCCTGACTTTTTGTTGAATCTCCCCCTTTTTCAAGACTTGACAAAATTTACATTTTATTGAAATTTTAATTGTTCAGTCATAAAAAATTCCCTGAATTTAGGGATTTGGCAATTAGTAAGTTGTTAATTTCACAGGTAAAGTTGTTAATTGAAGGTTTATTGTCATTGACCTAATTAACGTATAAACAGTTGGAGATTCGTCAGTGAAGCCAGGTGCAGTTCACACACACTAGTGCCCCCAATTAACAAATTGTAATGCAATTTAAGAGCCTTGAAAGTCTCCCGCTTTTTTGTTCAATCCACTGCTAAAAAATCAAAATCTCAAACTTTATCAGATCTGTCACATGTATGAAGTTTCATTAAAATTGTTGACAAATTTTTGAGTTATGGTCCGGAACTCAATTATCGACGCCTGCCCTCGCCATCATCATAACACCCTCATCATCATAACTTTGTTGCGACTCTGCTAAAAATGAAAGAAACAAACATGAAAGGTTTTGACCAATTTATTTCAATAATTTGTGATTGTTGGCAATATTTATGCATGATTGAATCAGACTGAGTGTAGATATACAAAACAATAGAAAAAAAGAGAGAAATATACTAAAACTAATACAACAGGAATGAAACAAGATTTTAAGTGTTTTTTTGTTGTTGTTGAAGACCTTTAAGTTAAAAACTATTCGCCTGCAGTTAAACAAAACAAAAAAGTAACAACAATGTTATTATTTCAATGTATCACATGTCGTTTTCTTTATATTTGATAAAGCCTTATGAATAAAGTAAACATTATCATATATCAGCCTTTGCTTTTATTCCATGTGACATTTTGTTATTTTCAATATAAAAAATTCTAAATAAATTTATAAAACAAATGTGAATCGAGTAGAAAAACTATAATGTAGTACATTGTATCAAAATCAACAATAGAAAGAAACAAGGTATAATTGAAACTGGATGCAGTTTCGAATGTCTCCCAAACGAAGTCCCTTTCATCTCATGTGAAAAATTTGGGCAGGGTGTTCCCTAAAATACAAGTTTTACAGAAATCCCAGGGGTAAGCAAAATCCTGGAAATGCCTTTAAATGCATTTTTAGAACCTCATGCAAAAATTTTTGGCAGGGGTTCCCCTAAAAGACAAGTTTTACAAAAGTACCACTGGTAAGCAAAATCCTGGAAATGCCTTTAAATTCATGTTTAGAACCTCATGGAAAAAAATTGGGCAGGGGTTTCCCTATTTTCACAAGGTATTTAACTCTCTCATATAAAATGATTTGTCTTATTATAAGAAGTTATAATATATAGTTTAAGGTGGGGATTTCAATGGTTTTCAGAAAAATTAGTATTTTATCATTTGAGGGGGTGGGGCATGACCCCCTCAGAGCCCCCTATTGTACCAAATGATTTGCCTTATCATAAGGAATAATAATATATATGGTTATAGGGTGGGGATCTCAATGGTTTTCAGAATATTTAGTATTTTATCATGTGAGGGGGTGGGGCATGACCCCCCCCTCAAACCCGCCTTTGGTACCAAATGGTTTGTCTTATCATGAGGAGCAATTATATATGTGGTTAAAGGGTGGGGATCTCAATGGTTTTCAGAATATTTAGTAATTTATCATTTGAGGGGGTGGGGCATGACCCCCCTCAGACCCCCCTATGATACCATATGATTGGTCTTATCATAAGGAGTAATAATATATATAGTTATAGGGTGGGGATCTCAATGGTTTTCAGAATATTTAGTATTTTATCATTTGAGGGGGTGGGGCATGACCCCCCTCAGACCCCCCTATGATACCATATGATTGGTTTTATCATAAGGAGTAATAATATATATAGTAATAGGGTGGGGATCTCAATGGTTTTCAGAATATTTAGTATTTTATCATTTGAGGGGGTGGGGCATGACCCCCCTCAGACTACCCCCCCCCTTGTGAACCCAAATGGTTTGTTTTATCATAAGGAGTAATAATATTTATGGTTATAGGGTGGGGCTCTCAATGGTTTTCAAAATATTAAGTGTTTTGTTATTTGAAGGGGTGGGGCATTACCCCCACCCCCCCCCCCCACTTAAGACAATGATAGACGGGTTTACCATAATACCTTGCCACTACGTTTACTTAGATATCCAAGTTAAGAGAGTATTTCAAAGTTAAGATCACATATTATAAAGTTATATCACTTTTCCCATAGACTTCTATAGTAAAATGTTGCAAAACCCCACCCCCTTTTGAGACCCCCAAAATCCATGTTCCCTCCAACATATTGAAATTTTTTTTTCGGGAGGCACATCTAGGAATATGGGCCTGTCAAGTCATATGATATCAAACAATTCCGTCTAACGGTTTCTGAGAAACGGTGCACACAAGTGTTCGAAAAATCGCGCCCGGAAAGAAGAAAAATAATAATAATAATAATAATAACAAGGTATAATTGAAACTGGATGCAGTTTCGAATGTCTCCCAAACGAAGTCCCTTTCATCTCATGTGAAAAATTTGGGCAGGGTGTTCCCTAAAATACAAGTTTTACAGAAATCCCAGGGGTAAGCAAAATCCTGGAAATGCCTTTAAATGCATTTTTAGAACCTCATGCAAAAATTTTTGGCAGGGGTTCCCCTAAAAGACAAGTTTTACAAAAGTACCACTGGTAAGCAAAATCCTGGAAATGCCTTTAAATTCATGTTTAGAACCTCATGGAAAAAAATTGGGCAGGGGTTTCCCTATTTTCACAAGTTATTTAACTCTCTCATATAAAATGATTTGTCTTATTATAAGAAGTTATAATATATAGTTTAAGGTGGGGATTTCAATGGTTTTCAGAAAAATTAGTATTTTATCATTTGAGGGGGTGGGGCATGACCCCCTCAGAGCCCCCTATTGTACCAAATGATTTGCCTTATCATAAGGAATAATAATATATATGGTTATAGGGTGGGGATCTCAATGGTTTTCAGAATATTTAGTATTTTATCATGTGAGGGGGTGGGGCATGACCCCCCCCCTCAAACCCGCCTTTGGTACCAAATGGTTTGTCTTATCATGAGGAGCAATTATATATGTGGTTAAAGGGTGGGGATCTCAATGGTTTTCAGAATATTTAGTAATTTATCATTTGAGGGGGTGGGGCATGACCCCCCTCAGACCCCCCTATGATACCATATGATTGGTCTTATCATAAGGAGTAATAATATATATAGTTATAGGGTGGGGATCTCAATGGTTTTCAGAATATTTAGTATTTTATCATTTGAGGGGGTGGGGCATGACCCCCCTCAGACCCCCCTATGATACCATATGATTGGTTTTATCATAAGGAGTAATAATATATATAGTAATAGGGTGGGGATCTCAATGGTTTTCAGAATATTTAGTATTTTATCATTTGAGGGGGTGGGGCATGACCCCCCTCAGACTACCCCCCCCCCCCTTGTGAACCCAAATGGTTTGTTTTATCATAAGGAGTAATAATATTTATGGTTATAGGGTGGGGCTCTCAATGGTTTTCAAAATATTAAGTGTTTTGTTATTTGAAGGGGTGGGGCATTACCCCCACCCCCCCCCCCACTTAAGACAATGATAGACGGGTTTACCATAATACCTTGCCACTACGTTTACTTAGATATCCAAGTTAAGAGAGTATTTCAAAGTTAAGATCACATATTATAAAGTTATATCACTTTTCCCATAGACTTCTATAGTAAAATGTTGCAAAACCCCACCCCCTTTTGAGACCCCCAAAATCCATGTTCCCTCCAACATATTGAAATTTTTTTTTCGGGAGGCACATCTAGGAATATGGGCCTGTCAAGTCATATGATATCAAACAATTCCGTCTAACGGTTTCTGAGAAACGGTGCACACAAGTGTTCGAAAAATCGCGCCCGGAAAGAAGAAAAATAATAATAATAATAATAATAATAATAAGAATAATAAGAACTGAGCAAAAACATAATGTCTCCAAACTTCGTTTGGGAGACATAAATATCAATAGCAGTATAAAAATAAATGCAATGATAACAAATATATAAAGAAAACAATATTGACACATTAAAAAATAAATAAATATTCATTAAATGAACTATCTTTAAAATGCATGGATGATTTTAAAATTTTAATATTTTATATACTAAAAAAAATTTTTTTTATAATTATTATAACAGTTTTTAAAGCATGTTTTACATGAGGACCAATCCATTGAATTACAAGTATAACATATCAACCTACCTTTTTTTCCCAAATTTTAATAAAATATGAATGAAATTCTAATAAACCCAATTTTAGAAAATTATATATTTCTACATAGTCAGCAAAAGCATGTAGGCATATCTAATGATGATCTAAATTGTAGAGGTTTTGAAAAATATAAGAAAATTTGACACTTTTTATATGCTTTTATATGTATTAAATTGGCACTTTCGTTATAGAAATTACAGATATGTAGCAATTAATGTAAAGGAAAACATAAGAGCCATGATATGCCACAGATCCTGTTTAAAACAAAAACAAGTCTAAAATTTTATAAATATCTATGTTTACCATTACTTTCAATTAAAGTTTGTTTTTGCCTATAAAACTATGTCTCCTCCCTTTCCCCAAAAATATCTAAGTTCAAAGGACCAGAACTCCCACCAAAATTTCCTGGTAACATGCATAACTTCATATGGTGTCCTTCCTATATACCAAGGTTCGTTGAATTCGGTTCAGTTATTTCAGAGGAGTTGCGCTGACAAGATGATGAATGAGGATTTTCAGCAATTTTCGAAGTTCAAAGGGCCCTAACTCCCACAAAAATTTGAGTATCAAAATTTTCTGGTAATATGCATTACTACATATGGTGTTCTTCCTACATAACAAGTTTTGTTGTATTTGCTTCTGTAGTTTCCGAGGAGTTGCACTGACAAACTTTGTGACAGACAGACGGACGGACACGACAAAAACAATTTGTCTCTTTTTGTGGGGGGAGACATAAATATAGAAAATTCTAAAATTAAACATAGGTCTTGCTTTCATTTTGATTTTGGGATGAAATTCTACCCTGTTAATTAATAATGCTCCATTTAAATCAAGCATTATGACATTTAAAGGTGTCTGAACATATTTCAATAAAAGTCTGACTACAAGCAGATAAACAATATAAAACAATAAATGCCAAACTTTTAATGCAGCATAAATAGCATTTGAGCACAAAGCATGATTTAAAAGGTGTAAAAAATGACCACCAAAAAATATGATTGTAAAATAGATTATAAGATTTATCTGTCAAGCTATTTAAACAAAACATTGTCATTATAAAATTTCTAATGTCATGCATACACCAATTCAAGATTTTCGCATTACTAGAAAATTTTTCTATGAGTGGAAGATGTCTTCAGAAATCTCAAAAAAGTTTAACTAATTTGGAATTGGTGAGTTTTTGAAAATCAAAGAGAAGGTTTATGTTTGTATGTGTGTGTTGATGTTTAACGCCCTTTATCGAGAAGGTTTAAAATGTACAGCTCTTATACAAAAAATATAATGCTTCATACAAAACAATTGTATTCCAAAATCATGACCTTCCCAATTTACAAACGTAACAAATGAAAATAAAAATCTCTAGCTCATAGATTGTATAAATAAATGCATCAATATTTATAATAAAAATAATTAAAGGACATAAAATTCTAATATCACAGTTAGGCTTGCACTGACCCTAATTGTCAACAATAAAAAAAGGACCATTTCAAAACATATCATAATTGTCATCATTACATAGGGACCATTCCAAAACATATCATAATTGTCATCATTACATAGGGACCATTCCAAAACATATCATAATTGTCACGATTACATAGGGGTCATTTCAAAATATGCATACATATAAAGGGACAGTTTCAAAACATATAGTTGTTAACAAAAATATAGGCCTTTGAATATATTTGTGAACAAAACATTTAAGATTGGGAACTGTTTCAACACATTAAATGATTAAAAACTAATAGAGATTCCATGATGTAGAATTTTCCAAAAAGGAAAACAGTTTTAAAACCAAGAAGAAAAGAAACTCTTCGCAAAACTTGATTTGAACAACCTCCTGATATGGTCCCTATTTTTTAACAAGATCAAAACTGTGACTGGTCCCTGAACAAAGTGACTTTTTTACTACAATTCACAGCTCTTAATGATATTAATACTGGTTCAATTTTAACATATCAAATTCAGGAATATCCAATCCAAACCAGTTTAACAACTCGTAATAGGAGAAGACGAATGCCTCTGTAATGTTATGTGAATGATCCAGTCCTCGGGCTTCCACTTGTAAGTCTTTGTTAAATTTAAGTCTGGCTTCCAACTCGGCCTGTTTCCTCGCCATTTCTTCAGCAAGTTTTCTGGCTTCTTCCATCGCTCTCTGTGCTTCTTCTTCCCTTCTTCGTCTGTAATAGAAATAACAAAGATTTTCCTAAATACAGACTTTAAAGAGATGTGTATGCAAAAATGTTCACGGAATCAAGCGTTACAAGACCATATCATACAAAACAACAACAAGAGAAAATTGGTAATAAAAGTTGCCAGAATGTTTAAAAGGTTGAGAGAAACAGACCTAAATTTAATAAAAAGCTTCGCCGAGCGCAGCATGATACAACCGCAACATGTTGAACCCTGTAAGTTTTAGGCCTAATATGGATAGTCTATTGTTCTGGACACATGCAGCCCATGGTGGACTGACAAAGGTTTTTGACACATGCTTCTCTGATTGACTTTCGACCCAGGGGGTAAAAATATAAATTTTCAATGTTGTATTCTACTCTTTAACAGAATAATGTGTGGGGAAAAAATTAAAAATCGAACCACAATTTTTTCAAAATTATTATTACAGCCCCAAAATTTTTATTCTTAAATTTAGAATCGCTACCTGACAAGAATAAATTTGCAAAAAAAAAATTCAAAATCGGACCACAAATAAAAAAGCCCCATTTGGCCCCTAATTATGTAATAGGGGGAAAAAGGGGGGGTCGCAAAAATTAATTTTTAATTTTGTATTCGCTATTTGACTAGAACAAACATGCAAAAAAAAATTATCAAAATCGGACAAGAATTAAAAAAGTTTCGATTTCGGCCCCTTTTGGCCCCTTATTACGTAACAGGTGAAAAAGGGGTGGGGGGAGCAAAAATAAATTCTCAAATTTGGATTCACTACTTGACAAAAATAAACTTGCAAAAAAATTTTAAAAATCGGACCACAAATAAAAAAGTTTCGATGTTGGCCCCATTTGGTCCCTAATTACGTAATAGGGGGAAAAAGGGGGGGGGTCGCAAAAATTAATTCTTAATTTTGTATCCGCTATTTGACAAGAACAAACATGCAAAAAAAATTTTCAAAATCGGACCACAAAAAAAAAAAATTTTGTTTGGCCCCTTTTGGCCCCTAATTACACAACGGAGAAAAAGGGGGCGCAAAAATTCATCAGGTTCATTCTTTTATTGTAAGAAACATTCTTGACAAAATTTCACAGCAATAGGCCAACTAGGACCAAAGTTATGGTGGAAACAAGTAAAATATTTGATTTTTTTGCCCCTTTTGGGCCCCTAATTTTGAAACAAAAAAAGGGGGGACCGCCAAAATCAATCCCATTCATCCTTGTATGGTAAGGAACATCACTGTCAAATTTCATAGCAATCGGATAACTGGAACTAAAGTTATTGTGGAAACACTAAAAAGTTAACAGACACCGACGACGACAACGACGACGACGACAGCATCATACCATAATACGTCCGCAAATTTTTTGCGGTCGTATAAAAATTATAAAATTCCATGATAAGGGACCCCATCTAAATATAGTCCCATGCTAATTCTAAATATCAAAAGGCTGTGATTAGTTGTTTATGAGAACTGTAAGGAATTTGTTTTCCTGTCGGCCACTGGAAAGTTTCAATGCTGTTGTTACCTGTCCCCCTTTTCTCCTTCTATGTACCTATATTTAGTGTAAACAGTATTTTATTAGCAAAATAGATGACATTATTACAAACAGATGATAAGGTTAGGATTGGAAATCAAGTGACTTTTACAGTTCCTCTCCTATATTTGCAGCAGAAGGGCTATAAATCTACTAGAATGGCAGTCTTCCATGGAAGACCTATGTGGCCTGCATCTGAAAATATTTGGTAAACAGAAAGAAGATAAGTTATGGCTATAAGATCACTTTACACCTTATAGAAATATAGATAGAAGCTATATGTCAAATAACAAGAGGTTGTGTCATGTGACGGAAATTTTTGTGACACCGCAGGACAAAGACGAAAGACGACTGATAGTGTCAAAGTGACTCCTATATGTTGCTTTGGAACACGTTGCAGGCAACATAAAAACCTTTTTATAGAGGGGACGGTTATCAGCTCTAGGTCCTTACCTGTCTTCCTCTTCTTTTAGTCGCCTAGCCTCTTCCTCTTCCTTCTTCTTCCTCTCGTACTCTCTCCTCTCCTCCTCAGCCATCAGCGCCATCTTTGCCTCCTCCTCTTTACGTCGTTCTTCCTCCTCTCTCTGTCTCTGTAACTGCTCCTCTGTAAAAGGTCATAGACATAATGTAAAAGGTCCAAGGTCAAGGAAATAAAGTTAAAGGTCTGAGGTCAAGGAAAATGTTTAAGGTCAAAAGTGAAGGATATAAAATTTAATGTTATATACCAGAGTTACAGCCTATCAAAGGTTATGTTGATATAAAGGGCAAAGGTTTAAGACAAAGGTCAAGGGCATGTGTTAACATTGTTTATTATTTAAGTTACACTTTAACCCTGTTCAATGGCTTTGGTTTTCATCTAATGCTACTCATATAATAGTGTACTTTGGACTTTATGACCGGTCTTCCTTAGAGGTACATTGTCTAGCACATTATTGCAATATATTTTTTTTAGTACTACATTCTAGCATATTTTTGGGTCCATTCATCTGTCTGTCCCAAATGTTGGAAGATGTTGAACATATTCTTTAGGATTTTTTTTTTTATTTTTTTTTAGGGGGGGTGTTAAAAATACACTGTGGTGTCAAAAATATATGGCTTTAAAAACTATCACTTAGACCATAATAAAACAATTCCTAAATTCTCATCCAAATCTTGGGTTCTGATAAAATTGGAGTGGAAGGGGATAAGAATCTAAGATATTTTTCATATTAGTCTTATTCCTACCAAATCTTCTCTGTTCTTCCTCTGCTTGTTTCTTCCTCATCTCGTCTAGTTTACGTTGGTATTCCTCCTTCCTTCTTCTCTCTCTCTCAGCCTCCACCTTCTGTCGTGCTGCCTTCTCCTCAAGAAGTTTTTCTTCTCGTTCTCTCTCTAGTTCTTCCTCAAGTTTTCTTTGTCTAAAACAGAAGAAAATTCATTTAAGTGATTTAACAAAATATAATCTATCTATTCCATGAAGCTTGTTTGAGTTCAAAGCTATCTCAAATATTATGCACTTCATATACAAGGAAATTGACAATTTTTGTCCTTATTCTTTGGAATTTTTTTCTATTTAAGAAATTTAACAAAAAATAATCTCTATTCCATGAAGCTTGTGTTCACGGCTATTTTTATCAAAACTAACATTCTGTATTTTTTTGCTATCTTTAACTATATTTTAGGACTGGGTTTGAATTATATGCATTTTATTTAGACCATGGGCAAATTGCAGAACAGTGAGCAGCACCCTATACTAGCCTCTTAGAAGACCGCTGGGGTTTTCATTAAGTACCACATGTCAACTTTTTGTGTACACTAATTTCACATCTCATATCAATCAACAGCATATTTACATATTTCAATCTCCATTCTTTTTTACTAAGCTTACTTTTTAGCCTCTACAGCCTTCATCCTCTCAGCCTCCATTTCCCTCTTCAGCTGCTCAGCTCGTTCTGACTCCTCTCGCTCTCTACGAGCCTGCTCCTCCTTTTCACGTCTCTTTCTCTCGACTTCCTCTTTACGCTTGGCTGCCTGGGCTGCACGCTTGGCTGCTCTCGCTTCACGGTTGGATATCATCCTCAGCCTGGCGGCCTCGTCCTACAATCAGCATTGAAATTAAGTTGTTATAGTTTTTTTTATACATTACAAGTCAAGTTGTTCACTGTGACAAATTATGAGACATAAACATTTTGTTCAAAACTACATAAGAATTAAGAAATTTCGTTTGACAAGCTTAATACAAAACTATTGTGTCAAATAAATCTTATTCTAATAATTTATTAAACTAGATTAGGTAAACTGAGTTTAATAAACGATAATGTTGATATTGAAATGCTGAAATTATACCAAAGAATACATAGGATATTGATGAAGCTTCATGGCAAATAATGGGTGTGGCATGAAGCTTCCAATTAAACAGAACTTTAAGGATCAGGGTTCCCACTATTTTCATGACTAAAATTTCAAGGGTTTTTCCAGGACTTTTCAAGGCTATTTTAGTCATTTTCAAGGATGAAAATAGTCGTCAAAATGATAGATCCTGATGTTTTTTTATACCATTTTTCCCAAAACAGCTGACAGTGTCATGATATAAAATTCAAAGGCTTTTCAAGGGATATGTTTTGAATTTTTAAAATTCAAGGACTTTTCCAGGTCCTTGAACTTTAAAACAGAAATTCAAGGGTTTGTCCAGTTTTCAAAGATGTATGGGAACCCTGTAGGATGCTGCATTGCAAGACGTCAGGTAAAAAATTGTTTTTGTGTTAAAATATCACACAAAATGTTCAGTTGAATTTAAGCTATAATTTATATAATGTTACCTTCTGATAAACAGACACATCCATTCTATCTTAAAATATTGAATTCAAAACAGCAATCATTTTACCAAATATTTCACATCTTTCGAAAGCAAATCTTATTTTTTGACTAATACTATATATTACTTGAAACACATGCAAATTACGGATAAAAAAACAATCAATTAAAGGTTTATGAATGATATTATACATGTATTTCCAATTTGGCTGTAAAGTCATGTTCAAATTTTATGCTTGATTAGGTGATATTATTTCAAATTTTAATTTAAGTTAAAATATTCATTTTGAAACCTTATAGTAACTAAAATTTAAAACCATCAATGTTTTAATATGTAGTGGTTATGATAGTTCTATGGGAAAAGTTATTAAATGAAATGAGAAATGAGACAGAATTTGAACTGATTTTTTTTAATTAGAGTAGACGGAATGTAAAAAGACGCTTTATTTAAAAGTTTAATGTCCCGAAAGAACATACTGCTGATTTTGGGCTTAAACAAAAGGTACACGCTTCTAGTTTGATATTTTACTTGTCGTAAGAAGTTTGTATGGTCGAGTTTTTCTAAATATTAAGTTAAATAGGGGTACCCTCGATCAACTGTCTCATAGTATGACAATATACCATCATATTCAAAGCAGATAAGAAGATTTTCACGTTGATTTTGCATTTATTACCTACAAAATAGACATATCTTGACTACCAATGCAGTAGGTTTACTTAGAGGGTGCATCTTTGTATTCAAATTACGATTTGAAAAGCGTCTAAAATATTAGCAAAATCAAGGCGATTTTAACTTACCATTTTAAAACTCTTTAAGCATCATTATTGAAATTAATATGTCGTATTGACACATCTACAAACTAATTGTTCATCAATTTTTATAGTGATAGGACGAATAGTTTTTATTTTAACGAGGAAAAACTATTATTTTAAATTTGTCAATTGTGGTCCGGAAACCTTAATTCCGTACTTGTTACGTCTTTTACACTCTAGTTTAAATGCAAATCTGCTAGTTTTGTTTCAAATTACGATATTTTTCGTGTTTTTGTGTGGTTTTGATTTGTTAATTTGTTATTGTGTTGATTTTCGTTTTCTTGTGTCTTCATATTTCAAAGGTCAAAAGCACCGTAATCAATGGATTCAGTTAGTAGTCCTGTTAATATTGGGCAATCAAGCCCAAAAAGGGGGTGTTATTCACACGATTGGGACAAATGCATTATTTGTCAAGTTGTATCAGAAGAGCCGACAATCATTATGCGCACTGTTGGTAAAAATACCCTTCTTAATGCTATTTTTAATTGGTTTTGAAGTGTACATTTCGTTTTTGGTATTGTGAATAACAGACTAGTACTTCTAGTTAAAAAAATGGCTATTCCATGTTTTACTGAACATCGACCACAAAGGGAATTATGACACTATATAAAATAAAAGATTTATTAGACATTTCATTAATTTTCAAGCATAAGTTAACGTTTATCAGGACATATACTATTATAGACAATTAGTGCCCTTGTGTCCAAAAGCCATTCTTGAAAGATTTGTTGAAGGAATCACTGAATTCGAGATTGAACAAAAAAATAATCATAATCTGTGAATCAAAATAATGTTACCAAGATTTTGTCAAAAAATTATCAAATTTGTAATTGTCGTTAATGAGATATAGCGAAAATTTTCTGTGTTTTTTTCATGGCCAGAAATCAAAAATATGATATATTACCATACTACAAACATTTTTTAGCAGGTTTTATACAAAATAAACTTTTAAAATCAAAGTATCATTATGTGAGAAAGATTCTGTAAAGTTTTGTGAAATTTGAAGCAGTTATAAAGGAGTTGTTGAGGCTAAGAGTGGGGTACCCCCTCACCTTAGCCTAAAAATTTCCTTACTTTACTACGGCCAAAACTTATTTTTCATTCAATAAATAAGGTAAATAGATATGTTGAACACCAATATGTAACAATACTTTTGACTAAGTTTTATGAAATTTTTAGCACAGATGGCGAATCTGTGGTGGATTAGAACTGTACGGTCCTTGGGTGGCTTTGTTAAGTTTTAGTCAGTATAAAACCACAAAGATTTTCTAGATACAATCTAAAACAAAAATATTACAATTACACATTAAGGAAAAGAAAATACCTGAATTTCGAAAAAATCAAAGATGGTTCAAAGGAAAAAATTGGCGATAAGAGTAAAATAACACATTTTGTGTACGGAAGACAAAACACTTGTTTCACTTATCAACGTCCCCTTTTATAATTCTTATAAAGATCTTATAGGTAAAAACAAAAATAACAACATGCGACCACATTTGTGTGAAATTTTCAAAGAGATTCGTGCAATAATGTAGAAGCAATAGTGCTAACTAGAAAGGTACAACTTCGTCAAAATATGCAAAGTCCCTGTTTTCACACGAGTAAACCCCTATTTAGACTTGAATTAAAATTTTTCGTATTCAACAATCAATGGTGTAATATTCAAAATATTATGTGTAACTTTAATCAAATTCTATAAAGTTCTGTAGGTATTATCAGTCATTCTATATTGGCACCCCTGGTATTTTGGGCAGGAGTGTGGACGATTACAATATAAGGCTTGAAGTCCTAAAAAACCAATAAAGTAGGCCTATAAACCTTACTTGCCCTAAATGTATTGAGATAAATGGTAAAAAGCATTAGAACCTTTAACAATGTGTCAACTTAGTTTAGAAGGTTTGTTTTACTCTATTGTTCTTAATATCCCCCCTTTTTAAGGATCTCTTAAACACAGTTTTTAATGATTATATGGCCAAATAACATTTTAGAAAACATATTTGGTATGTTTACTGTAAGACAAACTTGAAACAATAGCAGAAAATTATATTTAAATTAAAAAATAATAGCGCAGAAAATTCCTCCAGAAAAAGGGGGGAAATTCGACCTTCATGTTAATTTATTGAATTTTTAATGATAAACGGTAGTACTATCGAAACTTTTTTCAATTAAAATATTTGTTTAGACATTATTTCATATATTTCCGATCATTTGTTTCAATTTTGACCACAAATAAATACGGAAATGAAAAACACTTTTACGGTTGTTTTTTTAGTTTTTTTCGTCCATTGACCTTTGACCTTGAATTTCTGAAAACTCGACCAACTCTGATTCTTACGACAAGCATATTTGGATTGCTTAGGTCCTGCCCTTTCCAACGATATATAATATGTGAGTATGTTCGGTGGGGACATTAAATTTTTCAAATCAAGGTGCCGTCTACTCTACTATTTAGTTTTTCCCTTTGGAAACAAATTGGAAGAAACCATGATATGATAACAAAACAACGAAGTCTGTCTTAGTCAAAAATAGCCGGATTTCATTAAACAGGAAGTAGGTGAGTGACAGACCTTTGATTACTTTAAATGATAATACTAATATGAACAGTTAAATTTATGTTCAAGACTCACTCAAACCATGCTTTTACCTTTCTTGGCTTGGAAAAAAATAAAAGCAAAAATTTACCTTCATGTTAAAAAAATGTCCACTACTTTAAAATACTTTAACTATATATATATCAATCATTTATAAAATATTAAACATACATAATCTGAAATTTTATAACAGTTAATCTACATAAATTGCTGCAATGCACAATAAAACTTGCATTGTTTTCTTTAAAATGATACTTGTATAAAATTCTTATCATGATTTAACTTATTTTACGGCCACTTAAATACATTGCTGTACAAATTTATCATTTTGAGAAATCTTAATAATATATTGTAGTTTTTTTTATAAGGTAGAGGTATATCCATGCAAATCTCATTTTAACAAGTAAAACCGTGATTGATGTCACATAAGGATACCCCCACCCCATTACCCCCTCCCGCCCGCTTCAAACTGGGATCTGTACTCCCTGAATGATATTGACCATGCAATGCAAATTCTTGATGCACATATACTATGATGTACTACCTTCATGTAAAGTTTCATCAAAATCTGTTAAGCAGTTTAAGAGAAGAAGCCCTTATGAGGCATGTGGACAGATGGACGGACAGACAGACATACAGGGTGATTCCTATATATCTCCCCAAACTTTGATTGTGGGGGTATAATGAACATTAAATACTTAGCTAAATGTATAACAGGAATGAAAACTGCTACTAATTGCAAAATGATTTCACATACTTATTTATACAGTATTTTTATATGAATAGTAAATGTAAGTTAAATGTATACATGTATACTGGTAAGATTAATTGATTAGTTTTAATCAATAACATCCAAAGGTACCATGATATATATTTTTCTTCTTTGTGTAAAAACTGTGGCTTCATGTTTTCAGTTTTCACGGTTTTTTCAAAGCACATATGACTCTCTTTAATAATTTGCTATCCCTTTTTTTCATTTCCACAAAGGAGGAAATAAAAGTTACAACAAAGTTCCATAAAAAAGTGAAATGAAGCCACAGTTAAGCATTGTTAGTTCCCTTTGATAATACATTTTGATGTACCTCCTGAACTAGTGTTTGAATTCCAACCTGTAAATATTTAATTTTTTTTGTAAGAGTTATTTTTCTTCATGCTGAGAGTTATCTAACTTTGAAAATAAGAGATGTATTTCTTTGAATGTGAGTTGCCTCTCTTTAGTTAGTGAGGGTTGTCTTTCTTTTATTAGTTAGTATTGTGAATAACAACACAAATGGAGATCATAAATCAAAGTGATCCGTGGTTTTGTCTCAATGCGTAATTTGATTAACACAGCAAATGGTTTTAATGTTTGCTTAATATTTAACTTAAAAATGAAAAATAAAAATTGAAAGGTTCTTGTCATTGGAATTTTTTTGGGTAAAGTTGTAACATGTTATTTGATTTGATAAGACCAGACTGTTAATTGATTGGTTGGGAGGATTACCTTGACATTGCCCTAAAATAAATATTCAACAATTGGCTAAATAACAATAAACAATATGTGATGATCATAAGGATCCTAAAATATCAAAATGTCAACAACAAAATATTAAAAGTGAACAATGCTATTGTATAGTGGGACCTAAAAATAAATCATGTATTTAAATCAAAATATAGTGCATATGTTCCTACAAATATCAAAAATAAAGACAAAAATATAAATACATAAAGATCTATGTATATATATTTGACAAACATTCTAATTCATCTTTTTACCCTCTGTTTCCTTTTAGCCTGGAATTTAATCTAACTATTGTAAATAAACCAAAAGATTTTTTCACTCATACTTATTCATAACCTGTTACAAATTGGTCTAAAACCTAACTTCAATGAATTTCTAACTGACTGACTAGTTTCGATGCCTATGACATGAATTTCTAAAATGTTTTACAATGCTTAACTAGCTAGAATATTTAGCTCTTATTTGTATGATAGGAAATTATTTTTCAAATATAACTAAATAATTATTAACCTTATGAGATATTTCAAATTTTAAGCATAACAAGAAAGAAATGAATAAAAAATACTCCATAAGTTTTAGTTGAAAAATATCGACACAAAACCAAACAATCCAATTATTCAAACTTTAAAACAACTTCAGGAGCATTATATTAAAGCACAATGGCAACATTAAAACATGAACACTATAAAAAAATAGCCAATAAAAACACTTGACATATATCAACATAGCAACAATAAAAAGAGCCAATCAAAACACTTGATAAACATCACCAATGACAACAATAAAAAGAGCCAATCAAAACACTTGATAAACATCACCATAACAACAATCAAAAGAGCCAATGAAAACATTGGACACATATAAACAAACAACTTACATCCTCTCCTTCTTGTTTCTCCTCGTCATCTGTTGGTTCGTCATCCACTGACGGAATTGTTGACGGAGGTTTTGGTGGCGGCGGTGGAGATGGTGATGGTGTTTCTCGGATAAACTCAAAATCACTGGATTCAGCTGTCTCCGCAACAGACTCCTGTAAAATTAAATGTGAAGGTAAGGTTTGGTTAATTATTTAAAGGCCATAATAAAATAATTCCTAGATTCTCATCCCGTCCCGCCCGGATGAGAATCGGGATGAGAATCTAGGATATTTATTATATTGGCCAATTTTACAGGTAAGGAGCTTAAGATATGATAATATAAGCCATCCATGAAAACCAGGGGTTCTTGTTTCGCTTATTCATCTGGATCAGTTTGTATGATTTTGTTCATTTGCACGTTCTTTGATCTGATCTTGAACTTTATAAAATCTAAAGATAGAAAAAATGTTAAATCATTGTGTCATTTTATGTCTTATTGTTATCAAATATATTATGAAAAAAAATAAATAAAACACAAAAAGATCAAATAGAGTGACATAACTGTAATCTGAAATAACGATTAAAGAATTGGATCTACACATACAATTAACACTGAAAAAAAACAACATTAAAATCAAGATTAAAATTAAAGTGAAATCCATCAGAGAGTGACTTTAATTCGATCATGTGTTAAATCAACCTTAACACAAAACATCAAATTCTGAAATGTGTGTCAGTTAAGTCCCTTTGTAAGATCAGAGTTGTGGTGCATAGTTTAAGACATTCAAATGAGAATTTTACTTTTCTAACTGTGGG
Source organism: Arcuatula senhousia (assembly GCA_963971305.1). Taxonomy (NCBI): domain Eukaryota; kingdom Metazoa; phylum Mollusca; class Bivalvia; order Mytilida; family Mytilidae; genus Arcuatula; species Arcuatula senhousia. The sequence continues at coordinate 1,932,844 of OZ020317.1, read as the reverse complement.
TTAAAGCCCTTGAAAGCACTCACTTGTGAGTTGTGAGTCCAGGCCCAGGCGCAACAAAAAAAAATCTTAAGCCGAGAATACTCTCAACTCTCATAGTAAATACATTGAATTGAGAATATTCTCAGACTTCAGTATATTTTAAAGTTTTGTGGCGCCTGGCCCAGATTTTGTATCAAATCTTATCTTTCACTTGTGGGAGTTAAGCCCCTTGTGATTTGTGGAGTTAAGCCCCTTGGAAGCACTCTCTTGTGATATGTGGAGTTATGCCCCTTAAGGGCACTCTTTTGTGGCTACCTTTGACTGATATTTCTTAAGATTTGTACTAGTAGCATAAGACTTAGAGGAAGACTTGGTGCTGACTTTAGATCTCTGAAATAAATTTGTCACAACTTCATAAAATATTTTTGTGAAATCAGACCCCAATAAAACTGTGACAAGGAAGAAATAGATAGCTTTCTAACAACCTATGTAGATTTAGACACATTGACTGCAATATTATAACATTGTAACAAACAGTGAGACTAACCTTCCACATCGCATTGCTTTTGAACAAGTATTTATGCACCCATCTAGCACAAAAAATTACAACTGGCATGGACGTTTAATATTTGGCACATGATCACACTTTTAAAATCTTAGCACAACATAAATATCAACAATATTGCTAAATTGCTACATTACAAAGACTTCACATTCTAATCAAAAATCTTACCCAACCTCAAACTCAATTGTAAAGCAACATATAGTGAAGAGTACAACAAACCCAGTCAAAGAAATTAGGGTATAAGTTTTACAGGTCCAAATCCATCACTGTTTGCACTTTCAAATAGTTTGAATAGATTATGTCAAAAAATATGCAAAACTTCACAGGACTGAAAAGAGTTTTACAGGCCATGACCAGCATAATTTCGAAAACTGCAAACTACAGACCAACACCCAAACTTCAAATATCGCAAGTGACAAATTTAACAGAGAATCAAAGTTAATGATGTTTGATTTTCTGTTATTTGCAATGTTGTTCAAGGTCATTGGAAGGGGTGAAGTGCATTAAGTGCAATCACACCCCCTTTTGTAAAATATATGGAAAAACATTCTAGAAATGCACAAAAACCCACCAAATGTTACCAAAGTTAAAAAAAATGTTGACATGTTCCCTTCCAAACAACCCTTAGCCAGAAACCTGGCAACTGCCCTGCTTTCTGGCAAAACCATCAGATTCTAGCTTATTATACAACAATATACATCAACTAAAACATTTCATTCACACATATTACTATGTCCAATGTACCTTTAACAATACTTTCTGAAATAACAATAGCAAATTTTCTGAAAATGTTCTACACACAACCCCTCCCCTTTCAATTTTTTTTTTTTTTTAAAGAAGTTTATCATACTTTAACAGTTTAAATAAAACATACAAAACCTTATTTATAGGAAAATGCTATTCTATGCTAAATTTTACCTAAAAGAATATTTTGTATGTTTTTTAGCAATATTGAATTTGTTTGCTTGAGTAAGTAATTATCTGGGTTAAGTCAAAATGTACATTTATAACATTTATTATCCGTACTACATGTAGCTCACTGGTTTTAACCACAGTTTTACCTTTTCGGATTCGTTATCAGATGCCCCCTTATCATCCACAGGGGGTAGTGATGGGGGTGGGGTTGGTTCCTTTGGTGGCTCTGGGGGAGTTGGTTCTTCGGTGGCAGGTTTCGGCTCCTCCTCCTTAACCTTGCCTTTGCCCTTGGCAGGTTTGGCAGGCTTTTTACCTGTGGGTTTCTTGCCTTTGGCTTTACCTATAAAATCGTAGCCCATACAAAATTATTATAAGATTTGTTGTGATGTTGAATTGGTAAATGACATTTATTTTCAATTATAATATAATTTTTTTTTTATTTAAAGTAAAGGATTCTTTTAAGAAATAAACAATGAGTGAATATCCATACATGTGTAATTCTTTCACTTCAATAAATTAACAAAAAGTCTTAAGTCAATAATCATGAAATAGAAATTAAACTTATGTTCTTGTATTATATTTAAAATCTTGAACAAATGCATATTTAAACATTATTAAAAGAAAATGTGACTTTAAAACACTTAAGGAATAAATTTTTCACATTATAAAATTGCTGCAAAATAAAGAAATTAAGCTATAGTTATTAACCCAAACTATGAAATACATCATATTCTGTGAAGAGTTTTCCCATGCACCCAAAGGGAAATATATAAGGGAAAAGTTCCTCTACCATAGAAAGTATCTACATTATATGTTATATAGAGTTTAAAATAAAATACATAAAATGGCAGAGTACAGAATTAAAGTTTACCCTCAGGTTTGATACAAGTAAAAAATGTACATGCAGATAAATCATGCAAATAAAATATACAGATTTAAATGTTTCAATTTTCATGCATGCACTTTACCTCAAGTGTCTGTTTACCACTTATAAATAGGGTTTCATGCTTGACACAAGATATTCCTATGAAAGATTACTACAAAAGGAAAGTATGAAAAAGGTTCATGCAAAGCCAATTATATAAAGATTCCACTGGTATTCAGGCTGCAGTCATCTCAAATTTTAGTGAAGATGCATTTTTTTTCAAGTTATTTACGTTTTAATTACATTCATGAATGGAAATGAAAGATGACTTCAGCGATACTTTTAAGTCTCTTTGATATGCAGAGATTTGGAATAATGGAAAACTGGTTTGGTTTATATGCTGAATTTGTTTGTCAAGCAGAATTTCTGGAATAAAGAAAAGGGGGAGATAATCATATATTTATGGAAGCCCCGATAGCCACCAACAAAAATATATTTTACTCGTGTGCACGAGTTTCAAATTTGAGTTAGTAACTTGTTAGTAGTTAGTGCACACAAGTAAGATATTTTTTTTGCTCGTGGCACATCGAGGCTTCCATATAAATTGTATGTTTCCTTGTTAGAAAAAATTCAACAAAAATCAACATTACATTACATTGCTTTAAATTTTGTTATTATTTCAATGAGTTTAAAAAATTGAATGCAGAAATTAAGTTATACATGAATGAAGACACCAGTTTTCCATGAGAATAAGGGATAGAAGGAAAAGGATACTTTATAGGGTTAGGTATAGAGAGACTACAACTATTTCTGAGATTCCTCGTCTTTTTCTCACCCTTTTTAGGTTTTGTCGGGGCTGTTTGTTTAGGGGGAGGCAACCCATACTCCCCGAATAATTTCTCGAGTTCACCTTTCGTGCTCACTTTTCCTAAAGAATTAAAAAATAAAGTGATATTTGTAAGAAATATTGTGCAATTATTGCCAAGCTTTACCTTCAATGACTAATTTTGGGTAGCTGAAAATAAATTATTATTAGTATCCATTATAAGTTTAGTATTAATTATAAGAATAACTTTTTCCAAACCCAAAATGTGTCCTGAAAAAAAATCCCAATATAAAAGTGCTTCCTGCAACACTGCAAAATCCCTTAAAATTAATGACATGTGATACATTGAAACTCTGCTTTTGTGAAATTTTCATCAGTTCCAATTCCCGATTTTTGTATATTGTGAGTAATCTCCCATTTGCAGAGTTATCTTCTCTTTCCAGAAGGTAACTGTGTGGAAAAATAATTTTTCTGCATTTATTTTTCAAATTTGTCAAAAGATGTCTAAATGTAAAATATAGTTATTTTAAAAAATGGTATAAAACATGTTTTCATGATTTGATAGGGTCTGCTAAGCCCTCTGATAATTTGAAAAAAAAAAAAAAAAAACCTTATTTTTCCCATTCAATGCAAAGAAATATACCTACCATAATGGAGGACAACTCTTGATAATGGGAGATAACTCACTATTTACGAAAATAGGGAATATATAAAGTGCCTTGAAACCATTTACAGGTGGTTGTTAATGTCATCTATTGCAGATCACATGACCACTTGCCTTCTGATGCAAAGATCATGTGACATAAATATTTTCTGCAAAATTAGTCTCCAATTTTTGTCACATTTCCATAAGTCATGTGACATTATAGTATTCTACTGCTATTAGTCATGTGACATGAGAAACTTCTGCTAAATTAGTCATGTGACAATTGTGTCAACTGTTGCATTAGTCATTTGACACATCATGTGACATTATGGCTTTCTGCTGCTATTAGTCATGTGACATAAGAAACTTCTGCTAAATTAGTCATGTGACAATTGTGTCATCTGTTGCATTAGTCATTTGACACATCATGTGACATTATGGCTTTCTGCTGCTATTAGTCATGTGACATACAAATCTTCTGCTGCATTAGTCAGGTGACACACCATGTGATTTAAGTGTCGTCTGCTGTGACCTCACCCTTATCTTCAATGACTGGAGGCTTGTTGTTTAGGAGTGGTTTCTTTTCATCAAATTTCTTGGATTTTTGCCCGTGGTCCAGAAGTTTGGCAATGTCATCAGGTAGGGGAGGTAATTTGGAGTTGTCTATCGGAGGTTGGATCCCGATCTTCTTAGCAGACGGAGGTTTGGTCTCTTCCTTTGGACTCTCTGTTCAAGGATTCACAAAATGAGGGTGTGAATGAGGCAGGTGTCCTCAATTATTTATTTTTTTTGCATTTTAATTATTCCCTATGTTTTGGCCATTTCTCTCATTATCATTTCTTACTATAAGGGTCATCATTCTCTTTTTCTTTGTTTTTTTTTGGCAAATTCTTTATCTGTTTTTTGGGCCATTACTCTCTAATCCACACCCTCATTTAGTGACAAAGCAAACCAATTGTAACAACACAATTTTAGACATAGAAAATTGGAAAGAATGGCCAGATTTTAAAATGTGCTTAAACACAATAGAAACATGGAACTTTTCTGTGGCACTTAAAAAGCATTGAACCAATAATTTAGCTAATAAATAACTAAAATCCTTTATCTTATTTTTGCAAATAGAATCATTTATTATGTACCCTTTTCACAACTATCAACTGACTAATGCACAACTAACTCTTCAATATTTTTTTTTCTCATATCAACCAAAGCCTTCAACTATCCTTTAATATATTAAAAAGAATTTACCCAACTATCTAATGTTACCAACATCTAAGCAGAATCAAAATTAAAACTTTATAATTATATATGTGACCCTCTACATTTTACACTTAATTATTTTACCTTTTTCGAGATCTTTCAGATACAATTCAAATGAATCTATTACAAACAATGTAAATAATTATGAAATTTATTTCAAACTTAAAAGGAATTAAATTAGTAACAAACAATATCATCTCACATATTTAACAAGTATCTGTTACAAAATCTTTCAAACAAAACTAAAAATGAAATACAATAATATACCTAAGTGAGGCAAACAAGGTTTTTTATCCCAATTCTTATTACAAAACAGCGAGCAACGTCCACTGGTCACATTGAAGGCTGCTGGCTGTTTTCCATTGTGGATTTTTAAATTGTCCCTTATTTTGTAGATTATGTCGCATAAACTTATTCCACATCTCATAATATTCTATTTTAAGCTATGTCTGAAATGTACATTTAGTTTTTATAAACTCACCAGGGATGTTGATGTCAAAAGTTATAGGAAAACTAATAAAAATTGTCAGAAGTTTATTCTAAAATTTAGGTACATAAATGTTTAAGACATTGCTCATCTGGAAAAAAAATGCAATGTCTAAACACTTACAACAAAGATAACAAGATAATAAAGAAGCAAAAAAACCCCAAGAATTTGTCGAAAAAGACTTAATGCCCCTTTTTCGCAACATTTTGAACTGACGGACAAATGGACCCTAACACTATATGCCCCTTATTTTGGTAGATTAAACTATTAAACTTTTTTTTTCTTTGAGAGACTTTGTAACATTATCAAAACACAACTTTACAACATAAATATTATGTGGTCAACAATACACCACAAAACATGAAAAGTTATTTAACAGAATAAAATGATGTTAAGGCCATGATAAAATAATTCCTAGATTCTCATCTATTTCTTGAAAATATGGGGCGGGAGGGCAAATTTTTTTTTTTTTTTTTATCCATTTCAATAAATTGTTCTGCAATTTTAATGTAAATTGCCAAAAAAATGCAAATTGTGTCAAATATTCAAAATATTTTTTTTTTTCAGTGGGCTGAAAAAAATGGAGCGGGAGGGAATGAGAATCTAGGATATTTTTTTATATTGGCCTTATTTAAATGAAAGACAGAAGGAACAACAAAATAGAAAAGGTAATTATCTTAAGACTGTTATAAGTAGAGGGTATGAGGCCTGCCAATCTTCTTTTTGAATCTATGAATGTTAGGGAAAGTAAGATCTACCAATTCTACACAGAATTTTGAACACACAAATTGTGGAATTATTGTTCCGGAAAAAGCCAGTAATATTTTTTGTCAATTTGATAAGTTCTCGTTTATAATGTTTTTCTTTCTTTTTTTATTTGGTCAATTATGGATTTCATAACAACAAGCTAAAAGTCTTGTGGCTTTCTTAAAAAATTGGCAGACCAAAAAGGCCAATCAGACGGGTAACAGTTAAATGGTAATATTTTTTCAAAATGTAATTTACTCAGTAAACATCACATAAAGTTTAATATAGTGACTTTTGTCCATGCACATGATTTCAAAGTTGGTAAGAAGGAAAACATATCATCAGTGTTAGTTCAACATTTGAGTGACAAGGATGACAATTCTGATGACATTTTTCGGGAAAGGGTAGACAACTCTCGTGACATTTTCCGTGATAAGGGATATAACTCTGGTGAAATCTGACTCCAAACAATAGCCATATAATTTGAGAGCTCACCGCTTGATTTGCCGCTTGACGATTTTTTGTCATCTGTAAACAATATTAGTAAACTTTTTATGTAAAACAATTACATGAAATGAGAAGCCAAATAGCAAAAAAATTCAAAGGAGACAGGAGTTTAATTATATTTAAATTGAAAAACTTGTGCTAAAATTTACAATAATGTTTAAAAATTAACAAACAGGAAATAAAAAGCTGTATTAAGAAAGACATTTTTTTAACTTATTTGCAATGTCACACAGATGACACTTTAATTTAAATAAAAAAACTAGTCATCTCTTTTTAAGTTGTATTTCGTACTTAGAAATTAAATGTTGTCTTTAAAAAATACAATAAACAATTGAATTAATTTATATAAATGTGCAGGTGAAAAACCTCAAAATTTATAAAGTGAAAACAAATCCAGGGATGTGAAATTTTGCATAAATATAAAGGAGTTTGTTAACCTGTAGGCTAAAAATCTCAAGGAATTGTGTTTGCCAAAAAACATGAAGTGTAATAAAAAATAGACAAAATATCTGACTTGCAAAAATGCAACCAACAACCATATAAAAAGTGATGTGCACAGGGAATTCTTTACAACAAAAAATTGAAAGTTCTACATCAAAATTTTTATGATCATAATTTAAAAGGTTTAAAAGCCTAATAGCAGACAAAAGTGTTAATGCCACAAAATGTTTTATAGGTATTTTTCTTGCTTCTGTCTTTTAACTGTATAATAATTTACATAATATTTGCATAAATTATTCAAAAAGACACTCTCAGCTTATAAAGTACAATTTTTAAGAAAAACATTCCTTACTAAGTGAAATATTGCAAAGAAATCAAACTGTATAAATAGTTTCCATGGTAACAAGGCTGGGCTGCAGTGAAAAATAAGGGAGATAAATCATGTTAGTAGTGACTTTCCACAACAACCTCAACATGTTAATCAATGGCAATAAAAAAAACTTCACACCATATAAAAAGTGTTTCCCATGACAACCATGCAAACATATAATAAAAGGGAGGCAACTGGTGTTAGAACATTCCCATGGCAACAAGTGATAAAGGGAGAAAACTCTTATCTCACCTTCACCTGGTGGGGTTGAGCCCTTGCCTGGTTGTGGGCTGACTTCCCCGTATAAAGCCTCCATCTCATTTTTCTGTTTTACTTTGCCTAAACATTTTTATATTATTTGTACAAGTAATAAAGCATAATATGGCATACTGTTGTAACATTCCTTTTATTTTTACACAAGTAATACACATAAGGCTATGATAAAATAATTACTAGATTCTCATCCAAATTTCTTTAAAATATGGGGCAGGAAGACAAATTTTTTCTTATAATTTTTTATCCATTTTTATAAGATATGCTTAAGGGAAAAAGTCCAAAAATGGACATAATTTGAAAAAAAATCAAAATAAAATTTTTTGAGGCTGCTGAGAAAATCAGAGCAGGAGGGGATGAGAATCTAGGATATTTTTTATACTGGCCTTAATACATGCAAACAAGTACTTGACTTAACTTAATGGTTTTAATCGGATGTTTTTTTTTCATTTTCATATTTCATCCCTGTTTGAAACTAAATGTTCCAATGCAAATCACCTCAGATGTTATGATCATTCAAAGAGGAATAACTCTAGCTACATTGTAACAATCACTATGATAATTTTTCAAACATCAAAATACAAACAAGAGTTAACACTAAAGTATGTCTCGCCTACCGGCACCATCAGAGACAATTATTCTCTCTTACTTCCACTATATTTTGAATTAACATGGATTTTCAGTTTCTGAAATCAAAAGATGTTTATAGAACTTAAACATTGCAAATATATGCAATAAAAATATTCAAAGTCAATCAACCGGAAAATCAAGGTCAAGGTCAAAAGATGGGGAAGCAACTGTGCTAAGCTACTACTGGGGCATATGCATACCAAGTTCCATCAACCTAGGACCTATAGTTCTTGAGATATGGATGTGCTCGCAAAACTTTTCCATTGCTATTATATGTATTGAAAGTTGTCAAAGTCACTCAACCGGAAAATAAAGGTCAAGGTCAAAAGATGGGGATGCAACTGTGCTAAGCTACTACTGGGGCATATACATACCAAGTTTCATCAACCTAGGACCTATAGTTCTTGAGATATGGAGGTGCTCGCAAAATTTTTCCATTGCTATTATATGTATTGAAAATTGTCAGTCACTCAACCGGAAAATCAAGGTCAAGGTCAAAAGATGGGGATGCAACTGTGCTAGGCTACTACTGGGGCATATGCATACCAAGTTTCATCAACCTAGGACTTATAGTTCTTGAGATATGGAGGTGCACATAAAACTTTTCCAAAAAGTTAACGCCGCCGTTGCCGCCAGTAAAGTAACACCAATGTCCCGCTCTGCTTTGCAGGCAAGACAAAAAAAACCCCACTTTTTTTCATATTTTGAATTCAAATACATCTCATCTTAACTTGTATTTTAAATTTGGTAAAATAATAACATACTTTATCACAAATGAATCACAAAATATTCTTCATGGATATTTTCAGAGCAAACTATTTTTCACCAAAAAATCTAAACAACTCTAGCAAAGGGGTTCAAATAGTGGTTTTTGTGTAATCAGGTGGACGACTTTTACACATTACTAAAAAAAAGTACAGAACTTTGCTATAAAATGTTAATTTGAACCGCTGCTAGCTTTTTACATTTTAACATACAAGTTCTACCTACCGACAACAAACTCTTCTTTCTTTGGTGGTGGTTTCTTAACGTCAGATTTCTCCGTCTTGTCCGAGACCTTACTCTTCTTGTCGTCTGACGCGGCACTCTTCTTACTGACGGCACTCTTTCTGCCTTCTTCCTCCTGCTCTTCATTGGCCTGTATAGAAAATAATGAGACGTGGAATAAGAGTACATGACACAGCTCAAATAACAAATGATAATTTAGAAGAACCCCAATAGAAACGAGCCAGCAGCCATTAACAAGGCCAAAAGGTGTTACTTGTCGCTCTGCAGGTTTTTTCCTTGTAATGCATATGGTGGATATCCTCGTTGCTGGATTTGGCTTCCTTGTTTGAACGTTTTGGTTCTGAGTACTTTTCGTTTTCAACAGTTTGGGAATTTGACCTTCCAATGTTTTGATTTAAATGCTACTGATGAGAGGTTACTCCTTGAAATATTGATATATATAGCATATCCAAATTAACCGTTTATACCTGCGTTTTGGTATTTGTAATTCTGCAATCGGCCCAAGGTCTAAATAAAATGAAATTTTTGTGAATTGTGAATAATTTTTCCAATGTTAACTGCACTCTCCTTGCCTCCTTGCCTTTCATTGGTCAAAGATATGATAAGGGGAAGGGGCTCTAAGACCCTAATATGTCCCCAAAATGTCAATGTCTTTTATCTTGATGAAATATGTTTTATTTGCATTATAGAAATACTGAATTTTTATCAGATTTTTTTTTCATATTTCATGCCTGGTTGAAACTAAACATTCCAATGCAATTTTTTTTTTCACTTGAGAGATATTATCATCATTCAAAGAGGAATAACTCTAGCAACATTGTAAAATCAAATATTTACTAAATTGAATATCAAATCATTATCCATTTTATTTTCTTGTTGTGACAGAAATTTTGTGTTTGTTAAATGTTTCATTTCATAAAGATGCCTTAAGGAAAAGATTTTTTATTGTGAATTAAGTTTGTTGTTTGCTGGATACAAGTTTTGGTGGTTTTCAAGTTGGAAGATGCACAAATTTTATAAGAACCAAACAATAGGCCATAAAAAAGCTATTCCTAGTTTCTCATCCATATTTCTTGAAAATATGGGGCGGGTGGGCCAATTTTATTTTTTATTTTTTATCCATTTTGCCAAAAAATCAAAATAAAATTTTTTGAGGTGGCTGAAAAAATTGGGGTGGGAGGGGAACAGAATCTGGACAAAATCAGGATATTTTTCATTTTGGCCATAAGTGAACCATGTGAACATGAATAAAAAAAAGAAATTTCAAGTATTTTTGTAATCCATGAATATATTGGTAGAAATGAAAATATTATAGTTCTTTCAAAGAAATTTAATAACTTGAAATTTATATAAGTGGATTTAGAGAGGTAATTATGCAAGTGGCTTCAATCATAACCCCCCCAATCATCTAACATTAAATTTCTAAATATGAATACAAGTATTTTTTTAAATCAATGAAAAATAAAAGGTGAATCATTATTTATATATCTTTATCAATTTGAAAAAAATAAATGAATCTTATAAATTGCATTCAATGAATCCAGGAAGCATTTAATTCTCAGTAAAACCTACATACACTTTAAACTTTTATCTATATAATCAGTTAAGCATAAGAGACACTTTAAACAAGGAAATTATACATCTCAAGGTCGATATATAGGACAAAAGTTTTCCTGTTGGATCGTATCCAATAATACAAAGGTAAAGTCGGCCTAACGGTTTGTTGCTAACGTACACACAATAGATAAACAATTTACCTGGGACACCTGAACAGGTTAACTATATTGATTAGGAATACACATATACTCATGCTGCCCCTTGTTGGGCCCTTGATTGGAAAATAAAATATGTTCTATGTTCTATGTTCATAATTCAAGCATAGACAAAAATAATGGCCGGTAAGAAATTTATTTTATTCTTATGACCCATTTTTACTGTCACATAATAGCATATGCTTAAAATGAAATGATCACTCATTCTATTAATTGTCACTTTATATCAAACACTTAAAATATTTATATGATCAAGTTTTTATGATTACATATTACAAGTACATGTATGTATCAGTTTAAATATGTACGTATTAAAATCATATGACCATGAGTATAATAGAATGATTTAAACAATCTATACATCAGATGTAAACTTGTATAATATACATGTAGGGGTTAAAATCTTTAAATCAACCTTTATTTAGGGTAGTTAGTCACAACTGTGTTAGGTTAAGGGTTTAAAATGTCACAACAACCTTTAAGCTTGAATTGTGATCTTTTCTCCCCATACTTTTAGTACAATTAAGCTCTGGATTTGTAGCCAACTTGGTCATTTTACTTTTCATTTGATTTGTCAGACCAAAAACAAAATATTATAAACAAGAATAAAGAGCTACAAAATCCCTTACTTAATATATAATTCTAAAATATGCTTTTTTCAAAATTTTTAGCTGTTTTTTAACAAGGTATATCAAAATTACATTTCGTGGATGTGTAATGTTTTCTTTTCTTTTCCTTTTTTATATTTTTAGAATCTTAAGTGGTTCCTTCTTTAGTCATATATGTGTTTAACTAATAAAAACCCATGATATAATTCAAAAATGTGTTTATTTTTATTTTCTGTTTACTTCATAATCTGAATTAGTATATAAACTAAGACACTAAGCATATATTTTTCTACTTCCAGACTCAGAAACAGAGGAGGAACTTCCATCCAAGTGTTACATATGCATCAAGCTTGGTGATCCAAATGCCGCTGCCGAAGTTTTTTGCCCAGAATGTAATGAACTTTTATGTTCTGAATGCAAGAATTATCATAAATACTGCAAAGGTTCGAAAGACCATGAAACCTTGACGTATGAAGATTACAAGAGGTTACCTCCTTTTATCATGGGACTAAAACTATTCTGTGATGATCACGATCGACCTTTCACACACTTTTGTCGCGTTCATGATAAAGCAGTTTGCGTCAAATGTCATGAAGTGGGACATCAGGATTGTAAGCCTGTTCCCAAGATACATGATATCGTCAAAAATGTCAAAGATTCTGTGGGTTTCACTGATGTCGTAGCAGGGTTAGAAACTCTTTGTGGAAATTTTAAAGAAATTTCAGACGATCGCATTAAAAACGTTGAAGAACTGAAAACCATGTGTGAGGGCATTAAAACGAGTATTGAAGGGAAAATTGATGGTGCTATCACCCATCTGCAGAAATTGAAAGAAAAAACAATTTCAGATTTGAATACACTGTGCGAAGAAGTCTCGACCAATGTTATGAAATTGTCAAAGATCTGCCTATCACGGAGAGAGATATATCAGGGAATCCTTGACCTTCAAGAAGATTTCAAAACCTACACAACAAACGTACAGACATTCATTGGCATCAAAGAGCTGGAGCGGCTAACGCAAGTGGCTAATAAGAATATGAACGAACTTTACAACGATGATAAACTCCGAAGGTATGAAATCAAATTCAAATTTGATGAAACCGTTGACAGTGTGATTAGTTTGAACAGAGGTATCATGTCCCTTGGGGGTTTCGAGGTGACTGCGAGTCCGTCGGAATTAGCTACCCGTAAGGGTAAACCTACAGAGGCTCAGAAGGATATTCAGACACAGCGCCCCCTACATCTACAACTTCAACAAAAGATCGAGCTGGTGAAGGGGGGACGATTCTTTAACTGTTGTACCCTCCCCAGTGGACTCATGGCCCTTACTGAACTGAATGACCTCAAACTATGCCTGTATCAGCCCGATGGTGTGCTCCGGAGAACCATCGGGTTTTCAAAGAGTCAGGGAATATGTGACGTAACAGCGATAGATGAAAACCATGTTGCAGTTTCCCACCCCAAGTCAAAGTCCATATCAATCGTAAACGTCATGGAAGATAAAGTTACGAAAACTTTCAAAACTGGGGATATGAAGGTACGAGGATTTTGTTGTAGAGGGAGAGATTTGATTTGCTGTGTACTTGGGAAAGGTCTCGCAACATTTAACATGGACACAGAGAAAACAGAAATGGTAGTGCAGGATACGAATGTTTTATTCTTCACGCACGTCACGGCAAATAGTAAATACGTATGCTACACGTGTTCCAATGTTAAGTATGTCAAGCTGCTGGACGAAAAGTTTGATCCGATTTTCTTGTACAAGGACGAGGAGCTACTACGAGACCCTATGGGCGTGGCCCTTGATGATAAGGGAAATATCTATGTTACGGGACAGTTGTCACAAAATTTGTTGGTTGTCTCCCCTGAATTTAAGACGTGCCAGCAGCTACTGTGTGAGACTTTTGGGCTTGAAAAACCAACGGCTGTTGCTTACAACAGAAAGACAGACACACTAACTGTGGTTAATTATGAAAATGGACCAGCATTTAGATATTCAATTCTTAGATAGGAAGACTCATACAAGCAGCAAGCAAAGAGTGTGGTTGGACAGAACTTTGGCTTATTTCCAAGACAGACAGAGAAATTAACAGTTCCTAATTATATAAATGGTCCTGCTTTGAAATATTCTTATACATGTATCTAAGATTGGATTCAACATGACTGTATAAAAGCATTCCAATGTGATCTGTGTACATGAATGATTTATGTAAATATCGAAGAAATTAAACATTTATTAACTTTATTTTGATTTTTACCGGGTATATATAATTGCCAGTCTTTGTTCTAAATCATTATCATGAATCAATTGACTGGTCTGAAAGGGGTTGAAAATTTCTTTAGTCTGATGCCGGGGGCTTAAAAAATTGAAACTTTGGGCTTGCCAGTTTCCAATGAAAACAAGAGTTGACACTAAAGTATGTCTCGCCTGTCGGCACAATCACAAAACTCATTGAAAATCTAGCTGGGTCTTCAGAAAATTTTAAGTCAAGGTCATGTGACAGATAACAGAATTCCATTTAACCATCACAAAAATGTCTGAAGTGTGTTCTAGATACCATAGTTATTGAGAAACAATGAACATAGACCAACATTCACTATGTCATTCAACCATGAAAATGGGGTCAAGGTCACATTGCACGGTGACCTCAGCTGTGTATACCATAATTCCCAAATATCAGATGCCTAGCTATAATATTGTACTTTTCACTTAACTCTTTTTCCACCCAAAAATCATCTAAGTTCACAAAGTCACTGAACCGTGAAAATGGGGTCAGGGTCACACAACGTGGTGTCAGTTGCGTACACCAAAACCCCAAATGTCTGTATACCAAATATCAGATGCCTAGCTATTATACTTTTAGCTTAATTTATTTTCCACAAAAGTTTTAATTCTCTCAAAAATCACACAGAGTCACTGAACCATGAAAACAGGGACAGGGTCAAATGGCATGGGGCCAGTTGCATGGACCATAACCCAAAGTGTCTGTATACCAGATGTAATATGCCTAGCTACTATACTTTTCACTTAATTCATTTTCCACAAAAGTCTTACAAAGGGGTTTGTTGGCCCGAAAAAAAACCATCCGCTGAACCATGAAATTGGGGTCAGGGTCAAATGGCATGGTGCCAGTTGCGTAGACCATAACCCCAACTGTCTTTATACCAATTATCAGATGCCTAGCTATTATACTTTTCTTGTAATTCATTTTCCACAAAAGTCTTACAAAGGGGTCTTTTGGCCCGAAAAAACATCTAAGTTCACAGAGTCACTGAACCATGAAATTGGGGTCAGGGTCAAATGGCATGGTGCCAGTTGCGTAGACCATAACCCCAACTGTCTGTATACCATTTATCAGATGCCTAGCTATTATACTTTTCTTGTAATTCATTTTCCACAAAAGTCTTACAAAGGGGTCTTTTGGCCCGAAAAAACATCTAAGTTCACAGAGTCACTGAACCATGAAATTGGGGTCAGGGTCTAACAGCATGGTGCCAGTTGCGTAGACCATAACCCCAACTGTCTGTATACCAAATATCAGATGCCTAACTATTATACTTTTCTTGTAATTCATTTTCCACAAAAGTCTTACAAAGGGGTCTTTTGGCCCGAAAAAACATCTAAGTTCACAGAGTCACTGAACCATGAAATTGGGGTCAGGGTCAAATGGCATGGTGCCAGTTGCGTAGACCATAACCCCAACTGTCTGTATACCAAATATCAGATGCCTAGCTATTATACTCTTCTTGTAAATCATTTTCCACAAAAGTCTTACAAAAAAGTTTACGCCGTCGCCGCCGCCGGAAAGTAATACCTATGTCTCGCCTTCAGCGACTAAAGTCGCAGGCGAGACAAAAAAACTATGGGCTTAGCCTGTCTGGAAAAAAAAATTAATGCATTTTAAAATTTTTCTTGAACTGCATGCATTCTATTAAATTTCCCATTAAAGAATTAAATACAATTATTATTCTATGTTAAGTTTATATGTATTCATTTTGTTCACTGTACAAAAATACCCATTTGTTGGAATATTTTGTAAAATCTTTTCCTTAGAATAATTTCAGAGTGTCATTTTCCAATGTGCTTAAGGCCTATGACCCCTCAAAAATGATTCTAAGTTGCATTTTAAAACTTAATAATACAACACTTTAACCTACCTTTTCAACTTCCTCCACTGCTTTCTTGAATTCGTCCACAGGTTCCTCGACGTCCTCCACTGACCTTGGCCCTGACCTCTGTGACCTTTGCTCCTCCTGTTCGTCCTCCTCTGCAATAGATTCTCCCAAAATTGATGGAGGTTGAGATTTACCTCCCGTTTCAGATGATTTCTCAGATGGCGCTTTGTCAGACATTTTTTCTGACTTATCTTTACTTGAACGTGACTTTGCTGAACCGACCTTTGACCCTGTTTCTGATGTTTTGCCATAATTAATCACTTCAAGCTCGCCAATGTCAGCGTTTGACTGTCTGTCTGTTGGTATGGAGCCTGGCTGTTTCTGGCCGTCTAGAAAGCATTAGTGTATAAATAGCAGCATGGGGTTAAACAACCACAAACACACATAGCTTATCGCATAACAATAACATAGACACATAAAACAGCCTACACAATTAATATGCAAGAGCAGATGATCAGTTGGAACAAGGAATTTTATAGAAGGAATTGAATCTCGTGAAATCTCACCTTTTCTCGCAAGGTGAGACTTGGGACAAATTGAAGAGGAACACATCAATATATGGCATTTATTTTCATAAAAGTAAACAAATGGTTATAAATAATTCAAAAATTAACTTTAAAATTAATTCTTATGTTAAATTCTACATTTAGTGTTAAACAAAAATTAAATTAAAATGTTACAGTATTTTTATCAAAAATAACACCAATATGTGTTGCATTATGGGTAATCCCATCAAAATTTTGCCTTGCAACATGTTTGTTTAGCATGTGTAAACTGTCATGAGATTCTTTTCCTTCTATGCAGTTCCTTGGTTGGAATTTACCTTTTTTCATGGTCAAAGGGACATAACTCTTTAAAAACTATTGACTTTTTCTCAAATTTTATCTTGTCTGATAATAAATTCCATGAAAATCTTAAGAATTAAGATATGTAAGAACAATGAATTTTTCCTCCATACGATGAACTTCCTCCAAATTTTATCAAAATCCATACAATGTTTAAGGAGAAGACGTACAACCATGCGGATGGTAAACATGGTGGTTCCTGCATATACCTCCAAAACTTTGCAGAAGTTTCAAAATTATAGAGAAAAGAAAACCTTCCAACTGACCTAATAAGGTTTTACTTGCAGCTTAGCCTTAGTCACACTATTAATTTAACACATAAAGTTTCTTTCTCATTTTAAAATTAGTGCAGCTTAAATCATACATTCTAAATCAAAATCAAAAAAATTAAGAAATAATATGTTATGCATTTAAAATAAACATTAAATTAAAAGCAATAACAAGAGGCTCCCAGGAGCCTGAATTGCTCACCTGGTCTTGATGTTGACCCTATACTTTTGTAGAGCTAAATGAGCTGAACATTTAAGCAAGCAACAGCTTTTCTCTACCTGCAATAGTTTTCATTCTATAGGCCAAAAACACCATTTTTCACCTATAAGGGGCCATAACCCCTATAAGGAGTCATCTGACAACTTCGACCCTATGGAGACTTTTGTAGAGCTAAATGAGCTGAACATTTAAGCAAGCAACAGCTAATCTCTATCCGCAATAGTTTTCATTCTGTAGGCCAAAAACATGAAAAATCGTTTTTTTTCAGGGGCCGTAACCCCTATAAGGGGTCATCTGACAACTTTGACCCTATGGAGAATTTTGTAGAGCTAAATGAGCTGAACATTTAAGCAAGCAACAGCTAATCTCTATCTGCAATAGTTTTCATTCTGTAGGCCAAAAACATGATAAAAAGCTACGCCGAGCGCAGCATGATACGACCGCAACAAGTTGAACCATGAACGTTGGAGGCCCAGTATGGATAGTCCATTGCTTTGTTCACATGAAGCCCATGGTGGACTTACAAAGCTTTTTGACACATGCATCCTGTGGTGGACTTAAAAATTCATTTTTGACACATTTATATTTACATCAACATCTAATACAAAAAAAAAAAAAAATGTATTAATTTACAATTTTGGCCCTTTGACCCCTAATTTCTCAAAAACATTAAAAATATTGCAAATCTGATTTAAAAATAAGGCACAAAAATTCACAAGGAATCCAATGAAAAAAAGATTTTGAAAATCGGACCACAAATAAAAAAGTTGATTTTATGGGCGTGGCCTGTCTTTAGCCCCCCCCCCCCTGTAGCAATGTAATGGTGAAATACATATCAAAATCATTGACACATTTAGTAGATAGGATTGAATGATGAATTCAATAAAAAAAGAATTTTCAAAATCAAATGAATGATAAACATTCTACAACAGGTTTGTCAATACACCCGTTTTAGCCCTTTTTTTCTAAAACAAAAGGGGCCACAAACCCCAAATACAAAACCAACATTCCTTTAGTGGATTTAACCATCATATTAAAACTTCATAACAATTGGCAGGCCCACTACAATGTAATTTTTGGTTTAAAACTATTTGCCTTGACAAACTTTTAAAAAACAGCGTTTTTGGCCCCTTTGACCCCTAATTTCTCAAAAACGGTAAGAGATATTGCAAATCTGATTGAAAAACGCAGGCAGGGATTTCCACAAGGATTCCAATGAAAAAAAGATTTTGAAAATCGGACCACAAATAAAAAAGTCGATTTTTTGGGTGTGGCCCTTTTTTGACCCCCAGTGGCAATTTCACAGTACAAGATACATCAAAGCCGTTGATACATTTTGTTAACAGAATTTAAAGAGGAATACAATAAAAAAAGAATTATCAAAATCGGATAAAAGTTAAACATTCTACAGAGGTTTTGTCAATATACCCATTTTTGCCCCTTTTGGCCCTTTTTTCTTAAACGGTAGGGGCCAGAAACCCCAAATGCAATACCAACCTGCCTTTAGTGGTTATAAACATCATATCAAAATTTTATAACAATTGGTTAACTACAACTAAAGTTATCGCACGGAAACCAAAGTGTCTACAGACGACGACAACGACGACGACGACGACGACGACGACGACATCGCCATAACATAATACGATCGCAAAAATTTTGCGGTCGTATAAAAAATCGCTATTTTTCAGGGGCCGTAACCCCTATAAGGGGTCATCTGACAACTTCGACCCTATGGACAATTTTGTAGAGCTAAATGAGCTGAACATTTAAGCACGCAGCAGCTAATCTCTATCTGCAATATTTTTCATTCTGTAGGACAAAAACATGAAAAATCGCTATTTTTCAGGGGCCGTAACCCCTATAAGGGGTCATCTGACAACTTGGACCCTAGGAGAATTTTGTAGAGCTAAATGAGCTGAACATTTAAGCAAGCAACAGCTAATCTCTATGTGCAATAGTTTCCATTCTGTAGGACAAAAACATGAAAAATGGTTATTTTTCAAGGGCCGTAACCCCTATAAGGGGTCATCTGACAACTTCGACCCTATGGAGACTTTTGTAGAGCTAAATGAGCTAAACATTTAAGCAAGGAACAGCTAATCTCTATCTGCAATAGTTTTCATTCTGTAGGCCAAAAACATGAAAAATGGCCATTTTTCACCTTTAAGGGGCCGTAACCCCTATAAGGGGTCATCTGACAACTTCCACCCTATGGAGACTTTCGTAGAGCTAAATGAGCTTAACATTTAAGCAAGCAACAGCTAATCTCTACCTGCAATAGTTTTCATTCTGTAGGCCAAAAACATGAAAAAATGCTATTTTTCACCTTTAAGGGGCCGTAACCCCTATAAGGGGTCATCTGACAACTTTGACCAAATGGAGACTTTTGTAGAGCTTTTGATGCTGAATCAGTAGCGTGGCCTCAGATTTCCTCTATCTCTTATACTTTTTGATTTACAAGCCAAAAACAGTAGTCTGACCCCCCTGGTCTATTTTTAGTAACGGTGGCCATGTTTTTTGACGGATCAAAAATCGAAACACAAGTTTGGTGCAGGACACCCTAAGGATCCTTCATACCAAGTTTCATTAAATTCTGTTCAGTAGTTTCAGAGGAGAAGATTTTTGAAAAATTGTTAACAGACGACGACGACAGACGACGACGACAGACGACGACGACGGACGCCAAGTGATGGTAATAGCTCACATGGACCTTCGGTCCAGGTGAGCTAATAATAAATTTCACACTTTTGATAATAATCATGATATTGCAACACACAACACAAAAGTCACTATACATATAAAATCTTTACATTCTAGCAATAGAAGAACACACTAGGAAAATTTCTTTTCATTGAACATATTTTTAGCTTCAAATGGGGCTGATGAAAAATCTAAATGAGCCCAAAATAATTATCAAAGCATACACTTTTTGCAAAACTAGATAAAAAATTTCCCAGTTTTTATTCAAGTTAGATGAGCACAAAACTAGCTTTTAAGGATTATTAGCCTAGCTTCAGGAAAATTAGCCTAGCTTCAGGATTATTAGCCTAGCTTCAAGATTATTAGCATAGCTTCAGGATTATAAGCCTAGCTTCAGGATTATAAGCCTAGCCTAGCTTCAGGATTATTAGCCTAGCTTCAAGATTATTAGCCTAGCTTCAAGATTATTAGCCTAGCTTCAGGATTATAAGCCTAGCTTCATGATTATAAGCCTAGCTTCAGGATTATTAGCCTAGCTTCAGGATTATTAGCCTAGCTTCAAGATTATTAGCCTAGCTTCAGGATTATAAGCCTAGCTTCAGGATTATAAGCCTAGCCTAGCTTCAAGATTATTAGCCTAGCTTCAAGATTATTAGCCTAGCTTCAGGATTATAAGCCTAGCTTCATGATTATAAGCCTAGCTTCAGGATTATTAGCCTAGCTTCAGGATTATTAGCCTAGCTTCTGGTTGGTCATCAGAAACAAGTAGGATCAAAAGGAGGGAAAAACTGTCAATTAGAACTAACCTTGGCTAATTAATCTATAACTTTTTTCACTTTTTGTGTCAAAGCAAATCTTCACATATGAAGTCATAAAAAATCTGTCAAAGTCAAAAATGGCCGGATTCTGTTAAACAGGAAGTAGGTGAGTTGCATACCTGAAATTCTATCCCACGTTATGGGACCCCACTCTGATGCTGTATGCCAAATATCAAGTGGCTCAGTGATTAGTAGTTGCTGAGAAAACTGTAACGAAAATTTCTTCCCCGCCCACATGCTGCCCGCCCACCAGACATAATCTTGATCTTGAAATTTGGCCAAAAAACCATGGTGCCCTTTCATAAAGCCATCTTTAGCCTTAAGTTCATCCAAGCCCATTCAATTTGCATGAGATAATAAGCACGTTAATTAGCAATCGCTTTATGAAAGACAACCTTGTTTGTTCAGATTTGTTTATTGTCAAAAACCCATGATTGGCTGTGATTTTCCTTACTACATGTGAGTTGCTGACAATAAGATTTGCTTAGTTCTAAGGGAAATGTTATAAGGAGAATAGTTAGATATTTTCTGTGAGGAAACAAAATAAAGACAAGGGGAATGTAAATAGAAGAAAGAAATCCATATTGTTTGTCTATAAATATACATGTATATTGTCTCTAGAAAACATGCAATCTGATTAAAATGAGATCTATCAATTGTTCCCTACTGTCTCTGCATGGTAGATATGAAGACATCCCATTCTACTTTCTGTTTTATGATCTTTTCTGAATCCTCTGGATTTATCATAAGAAGTTTTGCTCCAAAAATTTTGGAAGCTGCAATCTGATTCAAAAGGTTGATAAAAACAGCAAGTAGAATATGATGTCTTCAGATCTACCATGCAGTGACAGCAGGGAATAATTGATAGATCTGATTTTAATCAGATTGGAAAATCATGCAAAATAAATGAAATTGGAATAAGGGAAAGAAAATTGTATTTATAGTTCATTCACTACATACATATATTGTCTGTTAAATACTGTGGATTCATTTATTTTAGTGGGTACCAATTATCATGGTTTGATTAATAAAAAGCTACGCCGAGCGCAGCATGATACGACCGCAACAAGTTGAACCCTGTACGTTGGAGGCCCAATATGGATAGTCCATTGCTTTGGTCACATGAAGCCCATGGTCGACTTAATTACAAAGCTTTTTGACACATGCATCCTGTGGTGGACTTATAGAAATGCATTTTTGACAAATATATTTACATCAACATCTTATACAAAAAGCCTTATTTCTATACATGTATTAATTTACAATTTTGGCCCTTTAACCCCTAATTCCTCAAAAATGTTAAAAGATATTGCTAATCTGATAAAAAATAATAGGAAATTGTGTACATGGAATCCGATGAAAAAATTTTTTTGAAAATCGGACCACAAATAAAAAAGTTGATTTTATGGGCGTGGCCTGTCTTTAGCCCCTTGTAACAATGTAATGGTGAAAAACATATCAAAATCATTGACACATTTTGTTGACAGAATTTAATGATGAATTCAACAAAGAAAGAATTTTCAAAATCTAATGAATAATAAACATTCTAAAACAGTTTTGTCAATACACCCGTTTTAGCCCTTTTTGGCCCTTTTTTCTAAAACAGTAGGGGCCACAAACCCCAAATACAAAACCGAGATTCTTTTAGTGGATATAATCATCATATATAAACTTCATAACCATTGGCAGGCCCACTACAACTTGATTTTTGGTATAAAACTATTTGCATTGACAAACTTTTTAAAATGGCGTTTTTGGCCCCTTTGACCCCTAATTTCTCAAAAACGGTAAGAGATATTGCAAATCTGATTGAAAAGTACGGGCAGGGATTTTCACAAGGATTCCAATGTAAAAAAGATTTTGAAAATCGGACCACAAATAAAGTAGAGGCTCCCAGGAGCCTGAATCGCTCACCTGATTTCTTATGCCGAAGTTTGAATAAATTTCACAAACTTTCAAGTATACAAAGTTGCAAAATAATCCTTTCAGTGGTTTCAGAGAAGATTTATGGAAATCAGTTTAAATAAATAGAAAAATACAGTTAAAAGGCAATAACTCCTATTTATAAGGACCTTTTGATGCTGAATATGAAAAGTTGCTTTGGATTTTCTCTATCTCTTATACTTTCGAGTTATAAGCCAAAAACAATGGTCTGACCCCCCTGTTCTATTTTTAGCAATGGCGGCCATGTTGGTTGGTCGACATGTATATTATTCACAAACTTGGTAATGGACATCCTAAAGATCAAGTGTACTTAGTTTCAAGGCAATCCCTTCAGTGGTTTCAGAGAGGAAGATTTTTGAAAATCAGTTAAAATCAATGGAAAAAACAGTTAAAGGGGAATAACTCTTAAACGGCTGATCTGACAATTTTGACCCTGAAGTCATTTTTGTAGATCTCAATGAGCTTAACAATTCTGCAATGCTAACTTTTCCTCTAGCTATAACTGTTTTCAAGATATAGTCCAAAAATAGGGCATGTAATGGGACATTAAATGATACCCCGCCACGTTATAATATCAAAAGTTCATAAAATTTGATTTCAAAGTGGCCTTTCTCAAAAACTATTTTTCATATCAAGCTGGAAATTGAACTTGACCTGTATTTTATTGTACTCAATAGCTGTACAAAATATCATTTGAATCCCATGAAGCGTTTTCAAGTTATTGGTCGGAAACTCAAAATTTCATGAAATTTGATTTTTCAAAGTGGCCTATCTCAAAAATTATTTATTGGATCATGCTGGAAATCGAACTTGACCTGTATTTTATTGTACTTAACAGCTGTGCAAAATATCATTCAAATCCTTTGACGCGTTTTCAAGTTATTGGTCGGAAACTCAAAATTTCATGAAATTTGATTTTTCAAAGTGGCCTATCTCGAAAACTATTTTTTGGATCATGCTGGAAATCGAACTTGACCTGTATTTTATTGTACTAAACAGCTGTGCAAAATATCATTTAAATCCTTTGACGCGTTTTCAAGTTATTGGTCGGAAACCTTCGGGGGACGGACAGACAGACGGACAGACAGACGGACGTACGGACAGACACCGAAAAAAACTGAGGGTATAACATAATACCCTGCCACTTCGTGTGGCGGGGTATAAAAACTGCAAAAATGGTCAATTTTGATGATTAAAGGGCAATAACTCCTATAAGGAGTGGTTTCACAACTTCGACTCAATGATAAGATTTGTAGAGCTTTTGATGCTGAACAAGGAAGGTTGCTTCAGATTTTCTCTATCTCTTATACTTTTCGAGTTATAAGCCAAAAACAATGGTCTGACCCCCCTGTTCTATTTTTAGCAATGGCAGCCATGTTGGTTGGTCGACGTGTATATAATTCACAAACTTGGTAGAGGACATCCTAAAGATCAAGTATACCAAGTATCAATGCAATCCCTTCAGTGGTTTCAGAGAAGAAGATTTTTGAAAATCAGTGTAAATTAATAATTAATGGAAAAAACAGTTAAAGGGGAAGAACTCTTAAACAGCTGATCTGACAATTTTGACCCTGAAGTCATTTTTGTAGATCTCAATGAGCTTAACAATTCTGCAATGCTAACTTTTCCTCTAGCTATAACGGTTTTCAAGATATAGTCCAAAAACTGCAAAAATGGTCAATTTTGATGATTAAAGGGCAATAACTCCTATAAGGAGTGGTTTCACAACTTCGACTCAATGATCAGATTTGTAGAGCTTTTGATGCTGAACAAGGAAGGTTGCTTCAGATTTTCTCTATCTCTTATACTTTTCGAGTTATAAGCCAAAAACAATGGTCTGACCCCCCTATTCTATTTTTAGCAATGGTGGCCATGTTGGTTGGTCAACGTGTATAAAATTCACAAACTTGGTAGAGGACATCCTAAAGATCAAGTATACCAAGTATCAATGCAATCCCTTCAGTGGTTTCAGAGAAGAAGATTTTTGAAGAAAAGTTAACGGACGGACGGACGACGGACGACGGACGCTTAACGATGACAATAGCTCACATGACCCTTCGGGTCAGGTGAGCTAAAAAGTTGATTTTTGGGGTGTGGCCCCTTTTTGACCCCCTGTAGCAATGTAATGGTGCAATAAATATCAAAATCATTGACACATTTAGTTGACAGAATTTAATGAGGAATTCATTAAAAAAAGAATTTTCAAAATCGAATGAATAACAAACATTTTACAACAGTTTTGTCAATACACCCGTTTTAGCCCCTTTTGGCCCTTTTTTCTAAAACGGTAGGGGCTACAAACCCCAAATACTATACCAACCTTGCTTTAGTGGTTACAAACATCATATCAAAATTTTAAAACAATTGGTCAACATTTACTCAAGTTATCGCACGGAAACCAAATGTTCCCAGACGACAACGACGACGACGACATCGTCATAACATTATACGATCGCAAAATTTTGCGGTCGTATAAAAAGGATCAGTTCTTGGATTTGTAAATTCATGGTTTTAAAGACTGCAGCATATAGAACAATGTTAAACTGCTTTTTGTTGGGTATCAAATTTCGTGGGACAAGGCCAGTCACGAAAACAATGAATATTGGTACCCCACGAATAATCATGAAACCACAGTAATGGAGATAAAAGGAAGTTGACAGGAGGAGAATATTTTCTGTGAGGCATACATACTCTTTCCTACAGGCACGTAGATATGACCTTCCTTGACCCCTCCGAGGGCCGCTGACATCTGACTTCTTGACCTGACGACATTTTTGCCCGTCTCTTCGTCCCTTACGACCTCCAGATCCTCTGGGGTGACAGAATTGTTCTTCAGGGCTTCCAGGAGTTCCTGGCTGAGCTCAGCATCGTCTGGAATGTTGGGTATAGAATCACCATCTGTGTTGGACACTGGAATTATAGAAACACAACGGGGTACTTAATTGAGAAAAATCTGTCAGAGACAAAAATGGCCAGATTCTGTTGAACAGGAAGTAGGTTAGAAACAAATCTGAAATCAAGTCCCACGTTATCCTGTATACCTAATATCAAGTGGCAGTGATTATTAGTTGATGCGAAAACTGTTATGAATTCTTCCCAGCCTGCTTCCAATGCCAACCATTTTAAAACCAGGATTTTTCACTCCATGAAATCAAATTTGAAGTGCTGCACCATGGGAAAATATAGTGAATCACAAGGAGAATTCATAATGGTTTTTTTAACTTGGGTCCTAAGTTTATCTGAAGTTCTCGTGGCGGATCCAGAGGGGGGGTCCAGGGGGTCTGGAACCCCCCTTTCGTCGGAAAATTCTGTGATTTTCATGCAAAATTTGGGCAAAATCAAATTATAGTTTTGGACCCCCCCTTTTCTACCGAGGACCCCCCCTTTTCAAAAATCCTGGAACCGCCACAATTCAAACTCTAAAGATGTATTAATAATGTTGTACAATTACATAGAGGGTTAGTCCTGGGATATACCTCTTTGTGGTGTGGAAAAAGAACCACTTTACTCCTCCCCAAACTACTCCCTTTTTATTCTTTTTTATTCTTTTCCACCTATTCTCCCGTATGACTGATTCGTTTTTGTCATTTTCGCTGGACTATGAGATTGATCATTCAAGTTCAGAGTTTTGTTATTACCTTTATTTGACAAATTAACATTACTAAGTCTTACAGGGTGTTTGAATTTTTTCTTTGATAAGGTCTTTGTACTCTCCTGCCATCGGCCCTGCACTATTTTGTCCTTTAATTTGTTTCTTCCCCAAAACGACTCCCTTTCTGAGTCCCTTTCTGATAGGAAATTAACAATACTTACAGGCAATTTGTAACTTTTCTTTGATCAGATCTTTATATTCCCCTGCTATTGGCCCTGCTTCGCCCTTTCATCTGTTTTTGGACCCTTCTCCCCCCCTGATAACTCCCTTCCAAGCCCCTTTCTGATGGATAATCATTACTTACAGGCAGTTTGTAACTTT
Organism: Arcuatula senhousia; assembly: GCA_963971305.1. NCBI lineage: Eukaryota > Metazoa > Mollusca > Bivalvia > Mytilida > Mytilidae > Arcuatula > Arcuatula senhousia. Next base: position 1,905,997 of record OZ020317.1, on the reverse strand, counting down.
TCTTTGATCAGATCTTTATATTCCCCTGCTGTCGGCCCTGCGCTCTTCCTTCCATTCTCTTCTGCTGCCTTTCGTAGCGCCACCTAGCAAAACATTTATTTATAATATTTAAACAATGAACTGAACACATTTGAAAAACAGTATTTAACCAGCAAGGCTTTGATCAAACTGTAAATTTGTGACCACAAACAAATGTCTTTTATTGGCATGATGAGCATATTGGAGTACAAAGATGTATTATAATGTTACTTGTAAGTTCAATGAAACATTGAAACATGTTTTAAAATCGTTATAAATACCTTGACTATAAAATTTACATTAAAAACAAAAGAATATGGAATATGTGCCAGAAAGACACGATCCACATATTGAAATGGTTTTGATAAATGTACAACAGCAAAATTTCACTGCGTGTGAAGCGCTTTTCTGGATTAACCTTCATCAGAAACGCTAGGAGTAGAAAACTTGGAAAACCGGTAGAATATTACATTTGATTAAACAAAAACAGAAGCCAAAAGTATTACTACAGCGACCAAACAGATAAATTTATCAAATTTCAAAGAAATAGCCAAACGTTGTCAAATTTTGGAAATATGTAAACTGTGTCTTTCCAACACATATTCCAGTACTCGAAAATAATTATTATTAAGAGCATACAACTGAAGCACGGGGAAGCTGTCTACGACATGTAAGTTACAATTTTTATGACTAATATCTTACATGTAAAGTTATCTTATACTTTTCTAACAAGAACAAAAGCATGCTCTCCTGTTCGATAGAAAAATTTGGTTAGGAATGGTATGAAACAAAAGATCGAGAAGATTTTTTCAAATTGCAGGTCCTCCCGTTAGAAAATTCTTGATCCGCTACATTACAATACATTCTTACATGATCATTTTGTACATCTTGCACCAATAAGCTTATTGAAATGATTTGAAAGGCATTCTTCACAACTTACGTGAAATTTTTTTACATCTTGTACCAACTGGCTTCTAGAAATGATCCGAGGGGCATTCTTCACAACTTCGTGATTGTTTTGTACATCTTGTACCGACTGGCTTCTATAAATAATGCGAGGGGCATTCTTAACAACTTGCATTAACATTTTGTACGACTTGTTAGGATAAACTTTGTAAAATGATGCAAGGGGCATTCTTCACAACTTACATAATCATTTTGTACGTCTTGTACCCTCGGACTTCTAGTAATAATATAAGGGTATTCTTCACAACTTACGTGATCATTTTGTACATCTTGTACCGACGACCGACTTCTACAAATGATACGAGGGGCATTCTTCACAACTTACGTGATCATTTTGTACATCTTGTACCGACTGACTTCTTGAAATGATACGAGGGGCATTCTTCTCCAACCAGAGTTCAGCAGCTTGCTGTAGTAATGTTAAAATGTTACAAGCTTATGATTAGTTCAATAAAATTCTTAAAACTGTTCAAGTCAAAGATACAATGTAAGTCACGTTACAAGAGAGATTAATATATGAATTCATGAAATAATGGCATAGACAACATATGTTTACACTGTGAAAGTATTGAAATAAGATATAATTTGAATCTGGAACTAATTGGAAAATTCAATTAAAAATTCAAGAATTACTGGGGTTGACTAACCCATACTTAATGATTAGTCATGCTGGCATGGCAAATGGTTTGGATTAGTTTTGTAGCAATTAACATTGTAGTTTACTAACCCCCTTTGCCATGCCTGCATGACTAACCCCCCCCCCCCCCCCCAATTCGTATAAAGTCTTGAAAATAATTTCAGATTCTATGTTGATATTGTTGGCTTTGGTACAAGTAAATGTGGGTTGTTCAATATATTTCAGATCCAACAAAACTTTCACAGTACAAGATCATTTTGTTATTAAAAGCATTAAAAATTCACACTTTTTACAGCATTTGTTACGACTGCATAAAATAACATTGTTCAATTAAAGCATTCTGTTAAAAATTCTGCAATTATCTTTAAAATAGAACCAGCATAAAATCTTTGTTAAAAGCTATAACAGTATTACAATGCAAATGATTTGCCAAATCAAAATAAATCGAATTAAATATATGATAATGATAATATAAATCAAATTAAAACCAATAATCTCCTACAAAAATCACACACAAGAAATGATAATGAATAAGAGGCAGATAACTCACTCTAGCATCACGCTCAAGATCTTGTCCACTGTCGCTACGACTAAGTGTTGAGGCTGCCACCTGGCGAGCAGTGCTCTCGAGAACATCAATAATGTCCTTCTCAGATATCTGACCAGATTGTAAGGACTGTCCAGAACCTACGAAAAATTAACCGAAAAAAATTAACAAGCGAAAAAATATTTTCAAATATATCTAGAGAACATGCTATTAGGCAGGATTTTTAAAAAATGAATTTAAGAAAACTACATTAAATTAGGACAGAAAATGAGTATAGGCATTAAAATTGCAACTAATTAAGAAGCAAAACTGGAATGCTAAAGAACAAAATTTTAGAAACATCTATTTTTTTTAAGATGGAATCATGCAATTAACTATAACTTTGACAATATATACACACAGTTAAAATATAGTTAAGGGGAGAAACAAACAAAAATAGCTGTCTATTTAATATAAACATCTGAAACTCAAGGCTGAAATTTAACAACTTTTATGGTTAATGATACAATATAAAACATTTTTCTAGTGAAGCAAATTCTAAATTCTAGCATTTCATTTATGATATGATGATATTGAGCTAGCTACAAATCAAAACTCATAAATATCAATAATATTTTATTGAATATCATAAACACAATGTATATAGCTAACTAGTAAAACAACAATGAAATGCTAATATTAATTTTCATCTACATGTACATGTACTTTTAATCTATTTATAACAAAAGTGAAACTACATGTATCAAGATATTAAAAACTTCCTTCCTATAAACATGAGATATGATTGAATTTTATGTATCTGTATATGAAAATACAGATTAAAACAAAAAAGATTTAAGTGATTTTACAGGATAAATTAGCATTTCATTGTATCAAATCAATAACCAACACAAAACGTAATATCCGAAATTAAAAAACAAAACAAATCCAGAGTTAAATAGTATATTTGACCCATTTGAGTCAATCCTATAGATTAATTAAACCAAAAGAATTTGTCAAAAATACAAGTTCAACTTCCATTTTAGAAAGGCCATTCTTCATGTGTCCAGGTTTAAGTCCTCTAATTATTGTCTAGATGAGTACGCTTCCCAGCTAACTGATATTGCTAGCTGTCTTTATGAAATGACCGAAACACCCCCTTAATTCGAGCCCCCATCCCATAAACTGTCGTTTAAATCTGGATTTGTTTTTGTTTTTTGTTTTTCATAACAAGTGAAAACTATTATTTTCCTTCTTACAGTGAAAAACTCTGAAGATTCATGACAAAAACAAACAGTGAAATTAATGTTATGAAACCAAGTCCAAACAATGTTATGTGAGGGTGAAATTAAACAAGGTCAAACTGATATGGTCATGATGAATTAAAATCTTAATGTAACAAACAGTGGTGATCCATAAATTTCGAAAAGGGGAGCCGGTTGATAGATATGAGGCTTCCTTGACTAATTTCAACAAATTCTAGAATCCCTGAACATCTGTTATATAAACGATAAAATTAACATGAAAATTCTAGCAAACCACACACAAAATCCTTATTTGAAGCTATTTAAAGCTAGCTTCAATTCTGGGATCATGGTAAAAAGGTCATAAAATCTTATAATAAGATTTTCATTTAAATGGTATCTTGTGTTTTCAAAATCAAATGTATCATTTTCAAATAGATATTTTGTACAAGTCTAAGTGATTTAACTAGTCTTGAAGTCAAATGTATGGATGAATGATAAACTATTATATTGTTCTAAATATATAATAGTATGAACTTTCTACTACATTTACAAAAATATAAGAAACTCTGTAACTATATGTACAATTTATACAGATACAAAATCTCTCTAAGATAAAACATCGTGAATATTTATGTGAAAAATATGAAACTCTCTAATTATGTTCAAAAATTTATTATATCAAATCGTGATTATCATTGTGTAAATGATTACGTGTATATACACAAGTGTCGTGCCTTTTCATGTGCACATGTATATACCTTCACGAACAGAGTCTTTTTCATCAGTATGACCTTTTGACCTTTCGGAGTCACGGGTAGGAGGAGGGGTTTTGGCGAGGGTTGGGGAGGAAGTCAAATCCATGCCTTCTGGGTCAGACCCAGTTTTACGACTACCTGGCCTCGAGGGAGCCACTGTTCCTAAAGGAGACTCTGACTTTTTAGAACTCTCTTCAACAGATGTCTTGTTCATATCCTCGTTTGATTTTTCAGTAACAGCTGGAGTTGTCTCTCTTGCTTCTGATGTCTCTTCAGGAATTTCGTCATGATATTGGGATTCTTCTGTCTCAACTTCAGTTATTTGGTCATTAATTGGGTCAACAAGAGGGGTTGCTGCCTCATTGTGACTGGATGCTCTAGATAAACTTTTCACCGACACCTTGTTGGAAATTCTGCTTTCTCTCCTTGACAAGGTCATAGGTCGTTTGTCAAGGTCAGACATACTTGACCTTCGACCTTTTTCACTTTCATGGCTCATCCTACTCCCAGATGCCATATCTAAAACAGATGTACTACGTCTCTTATTGAAACCAACTCTACTTCCTGTTCTGCTTTTAGCCAAAGCACTTCCTGTTTCTTCTACTATTTCTTCCTCCTTCAGTGGAGAGTCTGGTTTATCAGTTTGAGTTTTCTCCCTTTGTAATTCTTCATGAAATGTCATTGGGGTCTCCATTAGATCGACGGGTACAGAAACGTGGGTTTTCTGAGGGCTTATATTTCCTTCATACAGCCCTTCCTCAGTTTTTTCTGTTGCTCTACTCAATGTAAAGTCTTTCAAAATATCTAAAAGGAATTCAAGATATATACAATCTAAATACATGTATACTGTACTTAATGAAGAAATTGATTTTATCCTTGCTCTAAAGTTCCATGAAAAGAACTTTTAACTGTAGACTGAGAAAATCTTTCAAACAGCCATACAAATGTATATGATGGAAAAAAAATGTCCAAGTCAAAAATGGCCTTATTTCATTAAAGAGACAGACTTGAGCTAAAATCCAAATTATGGGCTCCCACGCTAATGCTGTGTAACACAAATATCAAATGGCTAAGATTAGATGTTGCTGAGAAAACAAAAATTTCTTACCTATCCACCTGCTGCCATAAAATTCACAATTTTATGACTCGAATATTTTACTCTGTGAATTAAATTCGGCATAAAATTAACCCAAAAAATAATTTGAACGGCAAACAAATAAATAATTATGTACTTAATTTGAAGAAAAGCAAAACAATTTTTACACACAGGTGGGGAAGTACACTTCAAACCTTGTGAATCTGTAAACCAAAGAAATGTTTAATCACACAAACATTGCCAAGTGATGAGAAGGAAATTTCACACTAAGAGCCACACAAGTGAATGGATACTTAAGTATCTAATGGAAGAAAACCACCAGTGAGCAAACAAGTTATCAGAGGTAAAAGAGAACAAGAGGCTCCCAGGAGCCTGAATCGCTCACCTGGTCTTGATGTTGACCCTATACTTTTGTAGAGCTAAATGAGCTTAACATTTAAGCAAGCAACAGCTTTTCTCTACCTGCAATAGTTTTCATTCTATCGGCCAAAAACACCATTTTTCACCTATAAGGGGCCATAACCCCTATAAGGAGTCATCTGACCCTATGGAGACTTTTGTAGAGCTAAATGAGCTGAACATTTAAGCAAGCAACAGCTAATCTCTATCTGCAATAGTTTTCATTTTGTAGGCCAAAAACATGAAAAATCGATTTTTTCAGGGGCCATAACCCCTATAAGAGGTCATCTGACAACTTCGACCCTATGGAGAATTTTGTAGAGCTAAATGAGCTGAACATTTAAGCCAACAACAGCTAATCTCTATCTGCAATAGTTTTCATTCTGTGGGCCAAAAACATGAAAAATCGCTTTTTTCAGGGGCCGTAACCCCTATAAGGGGTCATCTGACAACTTCAACCCTATGGAGACTTTTGTAGAGCTAAATGTGCTGAACATTTAAGCAAGCAATAGCTTATCTCTATCTGCAATAGTTTTCATTCTGTAGGCCAAAAACATGAAAAATCGCTATTTTTCAGGGGCCGTAACCCCTGTAAGGGGTCATCTGACAACTTCGACCCTATGGAGAATTTTGTAGAGCTAAATGAGCTGAACATTTAAGCAAGCAACAGCTAATCTCTATCTGCAATAGTTTGCATTCTGTAGGACAAAAACATGAAAAATCGCTATTTTTCAGGGGCTGTAACCCCTATAAGGGGACATCTGACAACTTCGACCCTATGGAGAATTTTGTAAAGCTAAATGAGCTGAACATTTAAGCAAGCAACAGCTAATCTCTATCTGCAATAGTTTTCATTCTGTAGGCCAAAAACATGAAAAATCGCTATTTTTCAGGGGCCATTACCCCTATAAGGGGTCATCTGACAACTTCGACCCTATGGAGAATTTTGTGGAGCTAAATGAGCTGAACATTTAAGCAAGCAACAGCTAATCTCTATGTGCAATAGTTTTCATTCTGTAGGCCAAAAACATGAAAAATGGCAATTTTTCACCTTTAAGGGTCCGTAACCCCTATAAGGGGTCATCTGACAACTTCGACCCTATAGAGACTTTTATAGAGTTAAATGAGCTGAACATTTAAGCAAGCAACAGCTAATCTCTATCTGCAATAGTTTGCATTCTGTAGGCCAAAAACATGAAAAAATGCTATTTTTCACCTTTCAGGGGCCATAACCCCTATAAGGGGTCATCTGACAACTTTGACCAAATGGAGACTTTGGTAGAGCTTTTGATGCTGAATCAGTAGCGTGGCCTCAGATTTCCTCTATCTCTTATAATTTTTTATTTATAAGCCAAAAACAGTAGTCTGACCCCCCTGGTCTATTTTTAGTAACAGCGGCCATGTTTTTTAACGGATCAAAAATCAAAACACAAGTTTGGTGCAGGACACCCTAAGGATCATTCATACTAAGTTTTATTAAATTCTGTTCAGTAGTTTCAGAGGAGAAGATTTTTGAAAAATTGTTAACGGACGACAGACGACGACGACAGACGACGACGACAGACGACGACGACGGACGCCAAGTGATGGCAATAGCTCACATGGACCTTTGGTCCAGGTGAGCTAAAAAAAGGCAGATGAAGTAAATTAAGGACTGAATCTTTTAGTTATAGCCTTAAGCCAAATGAATCAAGGGGAAATAACTCTTGTAATCACACATGTGAAAGGGAGACAACCCAGTGATTCAAAGGGAACAAACTCTTGTGATTAACCAAGAAAGAAAACTTGCAATCACACATGTAAATGGGGAGATAACCCAGTGATTTTAAGGGAACAAACTCTTGCAGTCACACATGACTACCTGATCTCATGAAAGTCCCTGGTAAACTACTAGCCCTTTTCATTTGAGAGACTATTCCAGAAAATTCTGGATCATTGTCTCTGGGGAGATAACTCCATGAGTTCATGGACAAAGTGGCATCAATATCTCCAGCTGTCAGGTCAACCTCTAAAGAAAGGGAGGTAAATCAATGATATTATGTTATTCTGATTTTAAAACACAATATATGATGAATGTAAAATGATGTTCAGCTTGAATAGATAAAACATTATCCTGTAAATCATAAAAATGTCATCATGTTATCCATTCTTATCAATTGTAAACTGCATTAGTGAATGAATAATGTTAAATTTTAATTAACAACAAAAGTCAACCTTCTATAAGGTCTAAGTTTTTAAAATATGATAAAAAAAGTTCTATATAGGACTAGGGAAAAACAGTACAGGTCCAATTGTTTCGTTCAGTTCTAAAAAATGAGGTATATTAAGACTGGAATACATATGGGGCCTCATCCAATGGTTCTATGCAACTCATAAATACAAAGATGTATATAGGATAAGAATGAATGGGCATTTGGTCCTTATTCAAATATTTCACTAGGTATAAAAAGGTTTTCTATAATATAGACTGAGAAAAACATGCAGGGAGCAAGGGGAAACAACCCTGTGTTACCTGATCTTGATATATAATAATCTGAAAACAAAGGCCACTTTTGTCAATATCTATCTTATTTTACTCAAATGATAGTACTAAGTCTCAATACTTCAATTTGTAAGCTTTAAATTGAAGACAAGACCTTAATAAAATGCAAAATTCAATATTAAAGCTCATCTTAAAAATTTTAAGTCAAACAAATATAAGTTCAATGAGTTTAATGATATATGCTTAAAAAGCATCATTCCTAAACATGTTTTAAATATCCCCAGGCCAGGAAAATTGAAGAATATTATACTACAGTATTTTGTGATTTATTTTCACTTAACAATTTAGCTTAGCTTGAACATATAATAACTAGCAAAACATACAAAATGCATAACACCCTTTAGCATTAGCTTCCCTCTACAAACACCGCTGAACACAACAACTGACATATCCAACAAACTTTCCAAATCAACTTGAAAGAATGTAAGCATACAACCACACTTTAGTTATTATATTTGTTTTCTTTTAAATTGAAGCATTTAATCCTCCACCTACATGACCTATACAATAGAATACAGAGCATAAATTCTTGCTAATAATGTACACAAACAAATACACATATAAAACCACATATAATAGTGATCCCTCTACCAACACTGCGCTGAACACAAGAGCTGACAAACACGACAAACCTTCGAATCCCTCATCCAGCTCTTTTGACGAGGGTGAGAATCGTACTGTTTTATTGGCCGAGGACTCAGCCGAGGATTTAGATTTGAGGCTCGGCTGACGGTGAGGTAATACAATTTTCCTCTGAGGAGGTTTCAGCCGGTCTTTGTAGAAAAATAATTACATGACTGTATTAAAACTTAATCTTTCCAAATTCCTATCAATATGTCCTGAGTACTTATCTTTCTCACAGTTTTAAACTAACAGTGTTCTAATCATAAAAGTTTTTATACATCCTGGTATTTTCAATTTTTCACAATAGCAGGTTCTGGTTTGAAATCAAACCATCACACTCCATATGGAACAAATTAGAATTTTTTTAATTTTTTTTTCAGATAGCATCATATTAGTTGTTTAAATTTAAAATACTTGAAAAATTTAGTTATATCTTATTGTAATAATAGAATTCTTGAGAATAGATGAGAGAAAAGAGAAAGCAAAGGATTTAACACTAAAAGGATAAATCAAATCTACATTGTATTAAACTAAGTCATTGCATGCAGATGAGTAGAAATAAGAAAACAGCATTTATTAAGAGTGAAATACACCCAATTTTTATAAGTATAGCTCAAAATTCAAATTTACAGGCAAAAATTTACAATATGAAAATTGTATCAATATTTAACATGCTTAAGATGTTTGAAGCTTTTTGCAAACATGCAACTAGAAATAATTTTATAATTTGAACAAGAATATAAATATTGACTTAATTCACAATGTGATTTCATTTAATCAATATCAATCATTTTTTTACAGATATTTTAACAAATTTGTCTTATTTGTCAATAAACATCTTTCAGTTTTGAAATTCAGCCATTGAACTATATCCAATATCCTGACCCTAGTGGGGAAATCCCCCAATGACCAATGACCTATATTCTGACCCTTAGGTAATCCCCTAGAATGACCTATATCCTGACCCTACCTCGTTTGTTGGCGTATTGTCTCATGTCTTCTCTCTGTACTCCCCTTCGTCTCTTCCACGCGTCAGGTTCATCATCAGATTCTACGTCGCTGATCAAATCTACGTCACAAAAGAGAGATAATGAATGGTTTCATTTCAAATACTAAGTACTTATGTATAAAGTCAAGAAAAGCACATTTCTAATGCATCTTCAAAATTTTTTATAATCTAATTTAAAATCCTATATTTAGTCGAATACTTTTTCTTTAATGCGAAATTTTGCACAAATTTGCATAACTGAACCACAGCTCAAGATTTTTATTTTTGAAACATATTTTTTCTTCTTTTTTTTAAAACTTCTTACTAAATTAAATAACCTTATAATGCAAAATGCAATACAAGTATTTAAACATTCTTGTTTTGACTTTTTGTTTTGAGATTCAATTGTAAAGTGTAAAGTTTTAGCATTATTTTTAAGTGTTACCCCTACCCTGACAACTAAAATAAGTGCATGATCAAATAAATGGGGGAAAACTAAATAAAATACAACCATTACCGAAAATAAAACATCTACTAAACAAAATAAAGCCAATATAAAAACACCTGATGTTGAAGGGCAAAAATGGGAGGATGGGGTATTTGAAGACTTTTAGTTAGTCTTCTACAAATTAAAGAATTCATTCGATCTCCATTCATGTTCCTTTTGGTGTATACATTCTAAAGATATCATTTTTTCTGTATTCCTATAAAATGAATCAAAGGGCAGATCCAGTACTTTTACAAAAAGGGGGGAGGGAGGAGGCAGGCTAGCACCATCATGGATAACTGATTTTCTATAAATTCAAACAAACAATTCAGTTCACAAGGAAGGTTTGCTAAAATTTGCCACTGGCCCACTGCAATCAACATTTTTTTTAAACAAGTTTACATCAACTCTCTGATTTACAAGCTTGTGCATTTTACAGCATTCAGCAAAGGAGCAATGATCTAGTGCTAAAAATGTCTTGCAAAATTCCCTGGAATAAGCCTTAGTGCCTAACATTTCAAACATACATGTACATGTACCTCAACGCAACATCAATTATCATACATGTACCTGACTTATACTTTTTAATCAGGATATCTGACAGAGGTCTTCCTAAAATTGTTATGAAATATTTCAAGCCAATATTCTGTTTCTTTTTTCATTGATTAAAACTTTATATCAGAAAATATTTTCAAAAATAATTCAACGATTTGAATTTTCAAAAGACATTTATCAATTTACATTTTCAAAGAAAATTCAACAGGTAAATAGATATAAGCTTTTTTTAGGTTATTACACTTAATTTTCTACAGGCAACATTGATTCATCAATTCTCTAAGCCCAATTTTTGTATGAAGATGAAATCATTACTTTTAACAATGCTGTAAATATGATCACTTTACATGTATCATTATAGCAAAATCAACATTGCAGAAGAAAATCATTTCTTTTCACTATACAGTAAACAGGTTAACCACATTCCATATATCATCACTGCAAACCACTTAATATATCATCATAGCAAAATCGACATTGAGGATGAAAATTCCTAAAATTATACGAAACTTACCTTGGTTAAGTTGAAGTGTAATTGGGATTCTATGTAGTCATAGAATCACTGGAGGGCTAAAATGAGATAGTGCTACGCATGTACAACCTTCAGCTTTCAAAACTAAATTTTCCATTGTGGAAAATAAACAACGTAATAGCTACATGTATAAATAAATACCATTTATTGCAGATGGGTGGGAGGGAGGCATTTTAGCCCTCCAGTGATTCTATGACTACATAGAATCCCAATTACACTTCAACTTAACCAAGGTAAGTTTCGTATAATTTTAGGAATTCTATTACGTCATTATCACTTCTGTTCTAAAATGAGACTTCAAAGCCTCACACAATGGAAAATTTTTCTAATTAAGAGAACAGTAAAACTTACCAAGATTACTTTTTCTTGAAAATACCATGGACAAACATGTCTTCTGTCACTATTTCTTTCTTATAGAATTTAGCAAATGTTTTACTGTTGCTCCATCCTGCCTTGTCTAAAATCTTTTCCAAAGGAACAGAATTGGCTTTTGCTTTAGAAGTAACTGCGGCTCTTACACTGTGAGCTCCAAACTTAGAAATATCAATTCCTGATCTTAGTAAGACTACTTTAATCCACCTAGCAATTGTGTCTTTGGTAACTTCTTTATACGGCTTAACATAACTTAGTAACAGTTTCGATTTTGTGCCTCTGAATAAATGTGAACGTTTTAAATACTCTTTAAGAACAGTATAAATACATAACCGTCTATCTGGCGGATATGCCCTCATATGTACAAATGCGCCTCTAAACCCTGGACGACTTTGTTTAATCAATCCCGCATATTGAAAAATAAACTCTGAACTGTTTTTATGTACACTATTTACATCTAGTAAATGAATCGATTGAGTTCTGGCAGCTCCAGTAAGCGCTATTAACATAGTTAATTTTAGTGTCAAGTCTTTTAAACTTAAACTACGAACTGGAGACATAACTCTTAATGTCTTCAAGACCTTCTCTACATCCCAAACTTCTGTGTAACGAGGCATTGAAGGTCTTAGATTAAAAACACCACGCATAAATCTAATAACTAAAGGATTTCTCCCAATCAAAGTTCCATCTACTTTAATATTCAATGCTGACAAAGCTCCTCTTGCTGTATTCAGCGAACTATAGCCTAAACCTTCTTTATAAAGAAATGTTAAATAATCTAAAATTTGTTTTAAAGATGGTTGAACCGGATCAATCTCTCTTTGGTCACAATACTGTAGCCATCTCTTAATGCTCGAGCTGTATTGCTTTTTAGTTCCGTATTTCCATGATGACATGAGTATATCGGTTGTTGATTTTGAAAAGCCTTGATCTCTGAAATGTCTCCGGACACTCGACATGCCACAAGGATCAGATTGTCTTTCAACGGATGAAGAGTTTCTTTTCCTGGCAAGTACAGGAGTTGATCTACTCTCGGTAACAGCAACGGAATGTCTACTAACATCTGCATTAAAGGAGTAAACCACGGTTGAGTTGGCCAAAGAGGGATTATTACGATTCCTTTCGCTCTGTCCATTTGCAACTTCTGAACGCAAGAACTCAACAGACTGAAAGGAGGAAATAAATAATTTAAAGTGAATTTCCCCCAATTCAACAATAAAGCATTTATGTGCGAAGCAAATGGATCTGGTTTCCATGAACAATAACATTTTATCTGGTTATTTAACCTTGATGCAAATAAATCAATACTTGGCTTACCAAATTTATCGATTATTAATCTAAAAATTTTTTCATTTAATTTCCATTCTAACTTTTCATCAAAATTTCTAGATTGATAATCAGCTTCATTTATCTTGCCTGGAATATGAGAACAAGAGATCCAAATTCCATTTTTAATGCACCATTTCCAAATTCTTTTGGCTAAAACATTGCAGTTTTCTGATTTACAACCACCCATATTATTTAGATATGCTACGGCTGTTGTGTTATCTGTTAATATCTTAACATGTTTGTTTTGAACCTCAGTGCAAAATGATCTCAATGAATACAAAATAGCCAGCATTTCTAGATAATTAATATGATTTTTTCTCTCATCTTTGGACCATTGTCCACCTGTACTCTGGTCATCAAATTTACAACCCCATCCTTTAGTAGAAGCATCTGTTTGTAAAGTTATTTCTGGATTTCCCCTAGAAATAACTCTTTTTGCAGTTGATATATTATCAATCCACCAAAGTAAATCTTGTTTCATTTCATCTGAAACAATCATCAATGCATCAAAATTTCCTCTAGAAACTTTCAATGCCTCAATTTTTTCTTTTTCTAAATTCCGATAGAACAGTCTACCATAATCAACTGCAGAAAAACTTGAAACGATAAGCCCAATTACTCTAGATACTTCTCTTATTGTTGCTCTTTGGACATACCAAAGATTTTTACATTCAGTTAACAAAGTTTGTTGTTTATCTTTTGGAAGTGTCACAATCATTTTCTCAGAATCTATAAAATTACCTAGAAATGCTAACTGTTTTGTTGGCTGAAATACAGATTTATCTTCATGAATAATAAAACCTAGATTTTCTATCAAACCAACTGTATCTTGTAAATTTGTTTTACATTCTTCAAATGAGTCACCACAAAGCAAACTGTCATCAATATAACCAATATTAACATGGCCCATGGTTCTTAATTTTGCATAAACAGGTTTCATTAATTTTGTGAATAATCTAGGTGCAGAAGCTAAACCATTAGGTAAACAGGTATATTGGAAAATTTTATCTCCCCATCTAAAACATAAATATTTTTGATGGTCTTCTGAAATTGAAACACTATAATATGCATGACGTAAATCAACAGATGCCATAAAGCAGTTTTCTTTAATTAATAAAACAGCTTTTTCAAATGAATCCATTTTAAAATGATGGTAAACAATACTCTCATTTAATTGTTTTAAGTTTAATATCATTCGATATTCACCATTTTTCTTTGGCCTGACAAAAATAGGTGAAATAAACATATCGTTTTGAAAAGAAACTTCCTTTATGACACCTTTTTGTAACAAGTTTTGAACTTCATTATCAATTATATGTGTTTCAACTTCATTAAACTGAATCCTGCCAGAAAATTTTTCTTGAACTGGCGGTAAACAATCAACAAATTCAAGATGACAGTGCTCCACAATATCCAAAATTTGTGGATCATTAGTCAACAATTTCCACTGAGAGATAAAATTTTTCAATCTACCTGCTTGAAAACTACAACCAACCTCATTTCTTTTTTCCTTTTCTAATTGTTCCTGGCACCGCCCCTCCTTGGGAGGTTTTTTGGCCCATTCTTGTCATCTCTATCAGAACGTGAAACCATTGACGTGTTGTAGTGGCTGTAGCCTCCTCTACCACGAGGTCTACCTCTTCCACCTCTGCTATATCGACCTCTATAAGTACCTCTATAAGTACGGCCTCTACCACTTCTAATGCGGCCCCCTAATTTATTACATGTTTCAATCTCTTTTGCCTCTTTGGAAACGTCGTCACCAAATAAAAAGTTAGTAAATGGCAGAGCATGGGCACACAGGTGAACATAATCTAAACTTAGATCAGGTTTAATCAAGTCTCTACGTACCATATTTATCTGACGATTCCCATGCCCCAAAAGAGCCAAAACATCATTACAAGAATCAATAAATTCACCTACATCTTTATCTTTACTTTGTGACTCTTTCTTAGCCATACTATCTACTACTTTAGCCAAAACAATTGCTGCTTTAATTAATGATTTCTCACAATTTTGCAATTTCTTATCATTAATCTGTGTGGATGGTGACATAAGGTTCCATACAAGGTGGTTTGTCTTAACCAAAGACAGACCTTCACAGTTTTCAGGTCTAGCAGTAGATTCATGTTTTACAAGGTCTAAATATTGTTCATCATCCATGCCATTACGGAATAAATCAGTAATGTTCTCAGCCAAAGTTTCATCTATTTTCTTTGAACAAACCTCTTTTATCTTAAATCTCTTTGACATGGAGGAAAACCTACTCTGACCATTGGCACTACCTTCATCAACATCATCTGCCTTTCTCTTGTTAGACTCATTACCATGAGATGATTCAACATCATCCTCATCATATTCTTGTTCATCATACTCCTCTCCTTCATTGTAAAACTCATTTTCAATGTCATTTATTTTGTTAGTTAAAGTGTCAATTCTATTATTTTGTTCCACCTGAGTATTTTTTATCTGAGTCAACATATTCATAATTTGGTCATTCTGACTGCTATCTCTACTAGTGGAAGGTTTATCTTTGTTAAGAGGGGAGTTTGAACCCTGTGAAGATTTTATCCTAGATGTACGAGTCTTAACAGACGACTTCGTACTTTGTAATTTTGACAGACTCTCGTCTTTGTCTGTTTTACCAACAACCTCGTTGTCTTCTAGCAAATAGTCTAACGACTCATCATCTTTTTGCTTATCATTTGGTCTGCTTTTAACAGATACCATCTTCTCTGCCATGATTTCTCGTGCAAAATAACGATTTACGGCAGTAATATCAAATTTACGACAGATGTAGTAAAATTGTCGTAAAATGTAAACAAAATTGTTACAACGTAACTTTATTTTTTAATTATATCAATATTAAAGCCAACCTCGTTGACTATTAAATAAATTTTGTCAAATAAATTGACAAAGTGGCTGCTAATGGTTGTAAAATACAACAAGTTCGAACCACGTCCGAACAGTTTGAAAGATGCAAGCACACTGAAGGTTGTACATGCGTAGCACTATCTCATTTTAGAACGGAAGTGATAATGACGTAATAGAATCATCACTTTTTCCAATGAGGTAACACAAAGTATTGAGGATGAACACCATTTTTTTTTTCAATGCACAGATCACTGAATTATCTTACCTCTACCAAAGTAGCGATTTGCATCGCCAACATTTTCAATATGTTGATGCTCTGGTCGTATGTGGGCGTCGATATGCCCGCCCACGTTTATCGGCTCCCCATCAGGACCAATGACTATGCTACCCTTAACAGAACTATCTTCTGGTAAACTACCCGCTACAAACAAAATAAAAAGGAAAAACTAAAAATAAACTACTGGCTATAATCAAAATGAAAGGAAAATCTAAAAATAAACCTTTACGAAAATGAAAGGAGAAACTAAAAATTAAATTTCCGATATAATTAAAACGAAGGATAAATTTAAAATATAAACCAAGTAAAAGGAGAAAATAAAATGTAACTATCCTATGTTATCAAAATAAAAGGAGAAACTAAAAATTAAACTACATGTATACCATGTAATTAAGATGAACCACCCCACATAAAAATACCCTATATGTGATAATAAAGTAAAGGATCAACTACAAATTTTTACAAGCTATCACATAGTAAAAAGTATAAAGTACATCGTATGGGAGACTAAAAGGATAAAATACTGTATGACAATTAAATAAAATCTAAAAAGATATTACCACTTATTTTATGGAGATATCCATCATCTTTTTTTAATGTATTTCAAACATACATAAACTTGAAATTAAGGAAAAACAAAATTATGACTACCACTTAGATTCTTGCATAGTAATTTAGCATACTTTAACACATTATATAATTAAACAATATTGTGACAAAAATGGATACAATATATAATTTTTAAATAAGACAGGCGCTATTTTATAAAGTGAACATTCAAAGTACAACAAAAAATATACAGTAAATGTTGATATTTTCGTAGGGTGTTATTTTCATGTTTTTGTAAAGTGAACCTTTTACTTGGGGTATAAATTTGCATTTCATTTTGATTATTTTAATACTCTTTACTTAAAAAATAATCTATTCGCATGGTTGATATTTTCGTGGATATTTTGTAATCGCAAATTAAGCGAAAATTACCCCCAGATGAAAATTTTACACGTGAAATGTTAACATTTACAGTATTCAATTCCCTTCAAAACATGTAAATAAGTATATGTACATCTATAACTAAAATTCTAAAGTACATCTTACAATAAAAATACTCCCCAAAATTCTTACACCATTCTACAAAACTAACAATTTCAAAGTGAGAAAACAAGAGCAATGAAAATTTTGTTACAGATCAAAAAATAAATCCACTTTGATAAAAACACATTTTCTAGACAGGGTTCCTCATGTTTTCACCCCCCCCCCCATTTAAATAATTGAAAAATGTTTTTGAAACTTTGTTAGAATCATGATAAATATTCACCAAAAGATAGTCAAGAAACCTCTTCCCTTTTTCTTTTGTTACATTTTCCCACAATGCAATAGTTTAGAATCAAGATAAATATTCAACAAAAGATGAACCCCCTTCCCTTCTTCTTTTCTTTCTTTGCAACATTTTCTCACAATGCATATTTTATATACCAGGAAGTAAAATAAATAATCCATCACCAGGTTGCTATGGTTATTACTTGGCCTTGAACTTGTTGAACTTTTCTGACCACTTTCATATTTCCCCTCTACTATGCCACTGTTTTCTGTCGTTGAAGTTTCTCCAAGCCTTTTAGAATCTGACTGAGATTTGGATTTGGTCTCATCAATTTTGAAAGCCACTCTTTTCTTCTTTTGAACTGGTCCCTCCATTATCTGGTTTGAATTCTGGGAAGCTGCTACTTTATCAATTGCATAGTTGTCATTTTCAACCTTGACCTTGGATATTAATATTGGTTTCTGTTTCCTAGCAACTGTCCTTTCAAGGTCATTATCATCTTTAACTGCCATCTCTTCTGGTTGTTTACTTTTGAAATAAGCATCACTATCAATTATTGGGCGAGAAAAAGATTCGAGCTTTTGATCCCTGGAAGGAGGAGATACAGAATCTGATTTCGGTTCTCTTGTATCACGTAAAAACTCAAACAACACTGCATCCTCATCAAAAGAACCATCTACGGGGAAAAGATCAAAATCATGGTGAATCTCTGTTTTGTCAGATTGGGAAAAGTCTTCCAAATTTGAGGCACTAGTTTCTCTTGTACTGGTCCCAAGACTTGGTACAAAACTATCATGTGACCCTGACCTTCTCAATGGTTCAATGACTTCTCGACCTTTAGATACATTATAAATCTCATATATCCCATCGGTATATGATCTCCTGAAAGATTTCATTAACATATCTGCATTTTCAATGATCACAGAGTAATTGCCCTTGGAAAGTGTTTCAGAGGTCGAGCACTTTGTTTCACCTTCAGTCAGTGAGGTAAAGGTCAAGTTGAAAAACCTGCCCTTTGACCCCCAATCTGTACTGGTAGCCTGGTCTCTCTTGTTTGACCCTTGTATTATATCTGACCTTTTCTTTGGTAATGATATCTGTTCTTGGTTTAGGGAGGATTCCTCTTTGTTTGACTGATTCAAATGGCCTCCACGTTGAACCATTGTTCTATTTTGTAAAGATGGTTTCTTCAGAATTGAGGGTAAACTTTTTGTTTTCCTTTCAAAATCTGTGTAAGGATCTTTCCCGAACAGATCTTTTTCCAATGTCTGAAAAGGCTTCTTTTTCTTATCTTCCACAAACCCCTCACTTTTGGAACGCTCCACTTTATCAATGGAATCTTCAACAAGGGATGGTAACCTCTTCTTTTTCTCTCTAGAGTCCAATTTAAAACTGAGAGCTCGGCTCTTTCTATCCAATAAATAGTTTGGAACTGGAGGTAAAAGAGACAATACCTCTTTTTTCTCAGCCGACATTTCAACGAAACTTCTTGATCTCTCTAAAGTTTCGGCTGCCTTTTCATCTAATTGATCAGATTCATCTAGACTTTCTAAAGATTTTTCTGCTAATAGTTTAAAATTGGTTGTTCTTTCATTTTTGGACATCGAATCATCTTTTGACAATTTAATCTCTTCTAGTGACCTTTCAACTTCAATCCTTGGCCTTTTCAGACTGACCCCAGATATTCTTATATTTAACCTTGACCTTTTAGTCTGAACTGCCTTATCAGCAAATGTTTTATAAAGGTTTTCATCAATTTTACTGGACTGAACAAATTCCTTGAAAGGCCAATCATCATTTGATTTAATTACATCGTTTACTTTAGCAAGTTGAACTTCCTCAACCTTGACCTTTGAACCTATCCCTGACATTTCATCCTTTTTAATTTCTTTCTCATTCTTTTCCTTCACTTCACTGACCTTGACACTTAAGCTTGACCTTGAACTATCCACACCATCATTTGTACCTTCATGCTGGAGAGCTGATAAGTTAATCTCTATCTTAAATTGCTTCTTTCTCTTGTCCTTCTTGTCCATTATAGGAAAAGTATTTATACATTCCACCAAATCGTCCCTAACTTTTGGTTTATCTATCTTTTTAGCAATTGGAAATAAATATCTATTTTTATCTTCTAGTTTTCTAACTTCATCCCTTAAGAAATTTCTTACCACTTTCTTATAAGAAGCAGATGTTTCATCTGTAAGTATTACATAAATATAATCGCGGCTATTAAATTTGATATTTCATTTTCATATGAAAATCTCCATTGTCTTACTACCATTTAAAGATGCTTTCATTATAATATTAAATAGGCTTTTAATTTGATGCTTAAATGAAGTTATTGAGTAAAGATGTAAAAACTTTTAACAGGTTGCTTAAACTTATTTAGAGAAAATTGTGTACTAGTATTTAGGAAGTTTTCAAAACTTACAAGCATTCTGAATGGGAGTAACATAATTTGTACATGATCAATATATAAATTAATACAAGTTATTTGCCAAAATATACAGAATAGCAAGTATACAATAAACAAACAAACAATACATAAAAAAACTGTAAATTCTAAAGACAAACAGGTGAGTTGTCATCAACAATTTTTTCCTATATCCCAATTTGAATTTGATTATATTAAGAAAATGTAAGATGAATATTTTCAATTTATTATGTAGGAATTAAGGATAGGTGACTATAATATATTGGTTGGCCAAAAATGAACTAAAATGGAAAAGATAAAAAAAAAAAAAAAATCTTTGAAAAAGATTATAAAATACAACATTGACTAATGGGGAGTATATACTTCTTAAAATCATATAATATAAATCAAAACACTCTTTGAGACCTCCCCTGTTGAATACATTACATACATCCTTTTTTTGATCTGTCACTTTTCAAGCTTTGAGTGCTCCCCTTCCAATGTGTCCTAAGTGGCTTAGCTGTCGGAAGACTCTGAACACTGGCAGGACCTCCTAAGCTCTCAGAGCTACTGTGAAGATGGTAGCCTCCAGATAGAGCTGGACCTATAAATAGAAGACAGAAAAATTAGCTATGAGGAGCCAGGACTATTATCTGGTCAGATTTTGTTAAACAGGAAGTAGGTGAGCAACATACTTAAAATCAAATTCCATGATATGGGACCTTAACCTAAAGTTGTCTACTAAATTTCAAGGCTGTTATATGTAGTTGCTGGGAAAACTTTTCCCTAAAAGTTAAATTGGTAAAAGTAAATCAATAACGATTTCCGTGGTCAACAGGTGCTGCATAGGTATGGGTTAGAATCCAGATCACACCCTGTTGGATATTCTAATATTATTTGCAGTACAAAAAGGTGATGTCATACTGTAAAACATAACATGTTCCAGTTAGCAGCTTTACCCACCATATCCATTAACTATTTCATTAATTAATAAAGCACTATTTATTACAAATGTTTAATCTATATATTTTAAAAGTTTGTATCCTTAAACAAACATAAAGTCTTCTTTGACATTTTTAGCTTAGCCTGATTCTTTATCTTTTACCTCTTTCTTCTATCTGGTGTTTCCTCTTCTTCTTCCTCCTTTCATACTCCTCTATTCGTCTGTCTGTCTGTTCAGTTCTCTCTGTTCTCAATCCTACCCCGCTCTCGTCAGAAAATTCTAAAAATAGATTAATAGTTGAAATAAGCCCTATTTGACACTATGTTCTATTAGCTTATTGCTGCAACCTACTGCTTCTGAATGTCAAATCTGATTTAAAGAATTGATTAATTGATTGATTGTTGTTTGATTGATTGATTGATTGATTGATTGATTGTTGTTTGCTAAATATCCCGTTGGCAATTTTTCGGCCGTAATCTGGACCAAGGAGCAAAGCTGATAGAAGTGGTGGTAGAAAGCTTTAAAGCAATTTACAACCTGCTATTTCAGAATTTCGCCAGATAAAATTTGATATCATGGTCACAAATATTTTTAAAAGGTTTTAAAATAACAAATCAAATATTCTTAAAAGATTGAATATTGTACATTCTGTCCTAACGACACTGGTGTTTTGACATTTTAAAACATTTCTATCAAGAATTACTGCTTTTTTTTTGCTTTATTTTTATCAAAGAAGAGTGACTTTATATTAATTTTCTGTTACTTTTCAATATCTCCATTACGTTAATATTAATACATGTATGTATTCATAAAAGGGTCATAAATAAATTACTGACATTATCACATTAAAATCATGATAAATGTTACTAAAATGCATTAAATTTAAAGGGCTTTACTCTAAAAGTGTGTACAGCTATATTTTAAACAGCTAACATGTGAAAACAATAAATATATATTGAACATGAAATAAAATGTCTAAATCATTTTCTAGCCTAAACATTCAAAAACTTCTAAGAAGATCAAAACAACAGACAAATACAATGTTCATGCAAATTATAATTTACAACAAACAAGAAGACAACACAGCACAAACAAACAGATACACAAACACATTACATTATACACAGAGGATAAAGAAGAAAATATAGAATTATAGCACACGACTAAAGATAGAAAAAGAATGTAAAAAGTTTTGGTTTCCATCTCTTATAGAAATAATTTCATGTTTAATCATAATTTCTGAGAAATTTAGTTTAACTCGAAGAAAACCAAAACATGCAAAAATCATATATTAAACAAACGTTAAAATCTGTCAATCAATATTTTCATAGCCCCACCCCTTTTCGCCCCTCTAAAAATCACATGGTTTCTCCCTGCAATGATATTTGACAGATTTTATTGGCTACCAAAGTCATGTGATCTAGCCTAGGATGTCAGGTGACCAAGTCATGTGACAAACCTTCAGTACTGGTGTACTCCTGAGGTGGTAAAAATTTGACCTCTCTCATGGAAACAGGAAGAGGAGAAGCAGAGAGGTTGGAATGTTGAGGAGTGGGAGGTAAAATAGACAGGGAGGGTAAACCTAGAACAAAGGTCACATTAGGTCATTGGAATAAATTTGCATAAATCAATTTATGTTAGCATATATGTAAATTACGAGGAAATGTGAAGACAAAAAATACATCAAGTGTTTATATATAAGGTGGAAAGATTCTAATAATTTTAAACATGCATAGAACATGTAGGACAAATATTGAAATTAATCTATTATTTCTTAATTAAATCAGACAAAACAAATGGTACAACATTAAACATATATTTTGCAAAACAATCAGCAGGTAAATTGGAAAAGTAAAGTTACAGTCAGAGAAAAATCTCTGACTCCCAATAAAATTTGGTACTAGTACCGTATAGCGGGTTATTTTAGCGGGGTGCAAATTTTGGCGTATTTTAACGGTCGGACTGAAATCACCAAAATAAAAACCGCTAAAATTTCATAAATTTAGGTGCTCCGGGAAAATGTTATGCAACTTAATCGGTATTTGCAATTTAAGCAATAACATGGTCATTTGTCAAATATTTGCCATAACGTTGTGTCAATTATCAAAAGTTATAGTAAATAAAAACATGAATGTCCTACAGCGAATCTGTACTTTGTGCAAAATGTTTTGTTGTGAAAATTTAACTCATAGATAAATCAATATTAAGTTACATTGTATTTAATTAAAATTTCAAATTATCCTAAATTGTTTTGACAAATCAATGCATCTGTTATATCCATGCTTATTAAAGATCAAAGACCTGATTGTGATCTAATTGTCAAATGACACCTCGTTCAGTTGTCATATAAATCGTTAAATAAGCATGCGGAGTAGTACAATAAACAAACCAAAAAATAAACCAATCTGTCCTAATTATGAAATTGGTATGCAATGTGATTAAGGATGTTCGAGGGTGACTTTGAAAGTGATGAGGTTTTGAAATTGATGCCTTAAATCATAAGGGTATAATTTAGAATACAAATTAAGCTAAAAGTTTTGATAGGTTACCGTACTCGTTTTAAAGATAATAAGAATTCAAAATTTGGCGGGAAAAGGTTTTCTCTGGTTTTATCATAGCTTTAACATTAGCATTATTTAGCTGTTTAAATCTGTGAAACAGTGATTAGAATTGAAAATAAATTTGTAAAACAGATATTTATGGTGTAATGAAGACATTACACAAAAGAAAAGTAGGGGTTACCATGCAAAAATGTTTGCCTTATTTTGATGGAAAACACCCGAAGATTTCGAAAAAATGTCAAAAATCTCAAAATCTGACCCTTCAACATCCTTAAACATGCACATTCAAAATTGGAAGTATCAATTATAACTAAATAACTGAAAATAATACTAAATGTTACTAAAATAATTCACAAACAAAGGTTATTCGGGATTGCAAGAGTGTCAAAATTAATTTTCTATGGTTTTGCCCATCCGCCAAAATAAAAACCACCAAAATTTTTGACATACATTTTGCACTACAAACCGCCAAATTTTACACCCGCTAAAATAACCCGCTATACGGTATATCATAAAATGAATATCAGATCCAAAAAATAGTGGAACAAAAAAGTTTTTAAGAGTACATGTATTTTCTAAGATAGTACCCTTATTGAGATCTAAAATATGTTACACCTATCCATTCTAAATATACATATATCTTACCATCAATGCCATGTTCCTTGGTTATGGGAGGCAGGGAGACAGGAATTGTCATCCTTGTGCCCTCCCGGCTCGCTTCACCGATGGGCGTGAGTGGTATTGCCCCCTGGATGTGTGGCAGCTGTGGCACAGATGAACCTGAGTCTCCACGGACACTTGCCACTGGGACGTTTCCAACATATTCTTTGTCAGACTCTGTGTTGTAGTCGGCTGGCAAGGGGGATGTGGCTGTGGAAATTTTAGATAGATATGAATTATTTTAAGTGTCTTTGAAGTTAAAATTACAAATGCCCTCACACTTGAAGGTTTACGTTAGAGACTCACAAAAACAAAGAATAAAAAATCAAGCTAAGCAACTGTACAGAAACGTAACATTATAGTTTAAAACAATGCTCAAAAACATAATTATGAAGGTAAATGTTCAATTATTTAACAGATATTAAAAACAAATAGGACAATAAATAACCAACATAATAACTGTGTTAATTTAGAGGGAGGCATGCTAGCTTCAAGTTATCTATTTAGTTTTGAAAATAAATAATAACTCAGTAATAACATTCAGTTATCCTATGGTATAACAGCTAAAATAATTATGTCTCCTTCTAATCTGTTAGGTGTATCAGTTTTATCTTGTACCTTGAAGCTTAATTTCATACATTAAACATAAGAAAAGCAGAAAAAGCTTAGACTGAGTGCCTATCCTAAAGAATGCATTTGATACCATAGTATAAATGCAAAAGACACAGCTGAAATCAGAATAGTATTTTATATATAGAATTAGAAGTATATTTACGAAAACCATCCATGCAAAGCTTCATTAGCTTGAGAGAAGATAATACAGATTTTTTATGCATGATTGTTGAAAGTTTTGAGAAATGTGTTTGTAATAGAAGAGTATATCAGAGTAATATAAGGTATTGAGAAAAATGTCATGCAAGTGTACTTCTTGAACAAAGTACATGAACTGCATGTGTTAGGAAAGCAGTAAAAAAAATTCAGAGTGTTGAAGCAAAGACTTTTTTACAAGAATCATGGATCATTTATTTACTTTTTTTATGCAATAGTGTCGGTCACAAAGAGAACATTGGTTCACTTTGTGTTGGGTTTTTATGCCATAACTAAAATGCTCAGGAAAGCTCATTACACGTTGGTATATTCAGTATTTTCAGTTCAAGATTTTATGAATAAATGTACAAAGTTTCAAGAAGATACCAGAAAATATCTTTTATTGTTTTCATGTTTCTAAATGGATTCCATGATTCTTATATAATAAAAATTGTATGCATTGTATATCAAGTGCTGTATCGCTATTCTATAAAGAGAATATATTGTGTCTATGTGTTGTCATGGTTACCTGCTGAGGAATCTGAATCTATTCAATAAAATGTAGCAATACATTTATTTATCTTTCTATAAGTAGGGAAAGTCAAGAAGACATAAACAACTAGCATTCAATGCATTTTTTTTTCCTAAGATAGCAAAATTTCTAATTAAATAAAAATTTTATTGCCTTTCAAAAAATTTATTTGATTCTCCTAAAATCCTGAGATAGTGAGAGAGACATCAGAAATTTTCCAGGAAAGCGATTCTCAAATATTTAGGGTCATTGCAATAATACCTTCTCTATATATATTCTATTTTGTAACAATCAAAAGTTTAACCAATGACAAACTTTTAAATTCCTGGGCACATGAGAAATTTTACTACAACATTTATTTAATGTCATGTCACATGTACAACTCTCTTTGCTCCCAGTGGGCTCCTGATTGGAAATAAAAGATATGTTATGTTATGTTATGTTATGTCATAACACTCCTGTTGCTAGTTACGAAATAAAATTGTCCAATTACAAACCTTATTTAATCAGAAATTAAGTCACTTCTATTGGTTGATAATAGGCTCATTAAAAGGTAGATTTATTTTAAATATGATTGGTTTGTAGTGAGCGACCTGGTTTATGTGTGGAAGGAATTTTTAAAACAGCTCAAAAAGTTTGTTAAAAATGTATATTTGAACAAGTGCAAATATTCTTCAGTGAACAAGTTTTTAGTTGAAATAATTTTAATCATTTGCAGGTCAAAAATTTAACCATATACAAAAATATGTAAAGATCAAAAGTACAAAAGTTCTACAGCTCCAATTTCAAAATCATGGGCTATAAAAGCATCCTTAACTCAAAAATGATTATATCTGTCATAATCTAGCCTAAAAATACTTTTAAAAAACATGGAATTAACAAATCCTAAATAGAAGTACTATATAAGGAATGGGAAAAAACCACAAGTGGTTTTGTAAAAAGAATTACAAGTTTCATCATGACTTTTAAGTTAAAAATAATTTAAAAGGATGAATAAACTTTCACAAACAATTTCTGTATACACAAATCTTTCCTTAAACATGGCAATAGCAAATGCTAAATAGAAAGAAATATATAAAAAAAAAATACGAAAAACACAACATATGGATTTCTAAAATGTAAAAGCATTGACCCCCCCTCCTAATTTAAAAAAAATCTATTTCAAAATTCTAACAAACATCCTATAAAAGCACTTTCAAAAGAATGAAACATACAACAAGTGGTTTATCACATTGTAAAAAGAATGACAAGTTTCATCATGAATTTAGGTTTAAGATGTGTAATCTTCATTTCTGTCTACACATATCTATCCTAAAACATGGAAATAGCAAATTCTAAATAGAAAGCACTATCAAAAGGATAAAAAACACAACAAGTGGTTTACCAAATTGTAAGAACATTGACACCCCCCTACCCCCTCACTTTTCAACACAATATCGGTCTAAAGGGATCTATCTTAAAATTCTAACATACATGGAAATATCAGATCCTAAAAAGAAAGCACTTTAAGAACAAGTGGTTTACCAAATTGTTTTAAGAGCATTGACAAGAGCACTGACAACCCACCCCCCTTCCCCCTCACTTCTGTCTAAACAAATCTATCTTAAATTCTAACAAACATGGAAATAGCAAATCCTAAATAGAAAGCACTATCAAATAGAATGAAAAACACAACAAGTGGATTACCAAATTGTAATAAGAATTACAAGTTTTTTCATGATTTTAATTTAAAAGGATGCCTAAACTTTCAAAAACATTTCTGTCTTCACAAATCTATTCTAAAAACATGGAAATAGCAAATTCTAAATAGAAAGAATTATCGAAAGGATAAAAAACACAACATGGTTTTTACAAAATTGTAAGAGCATTGATAACCCCCTCTTTCACGTTTCAATACCCCAATATCTGTCTAAACAAACTATCTTTAAATTCTAACAAACATGGAAATAGCAAGTCCTAAGTAGAAAGCACTATCAATAGAATTAAAACACAACAAGTGGTTTACCAAATTGTAAGAGCATTGACACCCCCACCCTCTTTCACATTTCAACACAATATTGGTCCAAAGGTATCTAATATTCTAACAAACATGGAGTAGCAAGTCCTATAAAGCACTATTTAATAGAATGAAAACACAACAAGTGGTTTACCAAATTGTAAAATGGACACTACTGCACTGAATGAAACATCTAAAACAAAAGTTCAGAGATCAATGTGTATTGAAAATTGTATTCTAATTTGCTTTACCCTACCTAGTTTAGTTTAAACATATTTATTTATCCTGGATTGGGAAACAAGCTTAATGCTTATGTAAATCCCTCTCCAGCTAGCAGTTTGCGAGTGTGGCCTTTGCAGCGGCCCCCACTGAGCCTACTCTTATCCAACTCTACAAAGGGGTCTTTCATGTGCATGGGGTATTGCTCTCCACATACACGGGACAACCTTTTTCCGTCCCTTCCGAAGGACTAGCATCGTTCCTTGAGACC
This sequence comes from Arcuatula senhousia, assembly GCA_963971305.1. Taxonomy (NCBI): domain Eukaryota; kingdom Metazoa; phylum Mollusca; class Bivalvia; order Mytilida; family Mytilidae; genus Arcuatula; species Arcuatula senhousia. Next base: position 1,878,053 of record OZ020317.1, on the reverse strand, counting down.
ATCCTCGCAAATGGTGTCGAGAGAGTCGGAAAATTGGTTTACCCTACCTGAGCACCCGATCTCACTTTCGTTTGGACTTGAGTTCATGTTGCAGATTGTGGGTTGGTTGTACAATAATGTGGTTTTTGTATGCTGTCGTGTGTTTGTTTTTGTAATGATAAATACCTACTGAGGCCAAAATGAAATTTAAGTTTGATATTGCCTAAACCCTACCTACCCAAATAAATCCTGCCTACTCAAATTCTTTTTTGATAGTTTTTTTTTAGCTTTTTGCTAGTTTATTTATGCATAATGTTTAAAAAGAATTTTTTGTTAAAAAAACAAAAGACTTTTCCTACCTACCTACCCATATCTTAGAGGAATTAGTAGGGAATTGGCAAACAAAAATACTTTTAATGGTGGCCTTATTTTTTTAAAACATTCAATTGCCCCAATGATACATCTTTACCTCTAAAGCTGTTCATGTAGTCTCAAAAAGAATAAATAAATCAGTAAATACAACAGAAAATTGAAAGAAACAAAAAAACAAATAAATTTTAACGAAAATTTTATATAATTGTTGATCTTGGTAACTTTTATATATATTAAAAGGGGAGATAAATCAGGTTTCATTTAATATACAAACAACTAATTAACACAAAAAAAACTTTTTAAAACTGGAAGTGCTACACCAGTGTTTTTAGCTCACCAGCCCGAAGGGTCATGTGAGCTATTGTCATCACTTGGCGTCCGTCGTCCGTCGTCCGTCCGTCGTCCGTCGTCCGTAAACTTTTTAAAACGTTAACTCCTCTGACACCATAAGTCCAATTGCAACCAAACTTGGTATGGTTGTTCAATAGCATTCGGTGCTAAGAACTGATGTGGGGATTTTTGATTCGTCGTAAAACATGGCCGCCATGGCTAAAAATAGAACATAGGGGTAAAATGCAGTTTTTTGCAAATAACTCAAAAACGGCTACAGATATCAAAATTCTGGCATAGGGTAAAAGTGATCAGCACCTCAAGATCTACCTACCCTGAAATTTTGAAGAAAATCCAACGACCCATGTAGGAGTTATTGCCCTTTTTGTGGATTTTTTGCAAATTTTGCACCTGTTTAGCTCAATATCTTGAAAACTATACTAGATATTTGGGAATTTTAAATTGCATATTGTTAAGCACATCAAGATCTACAAAATATGTAACAGGGTCAACGTTGTAGGACCTTTCCTTTTAGGAGTTATTGCCCTTAGAACGTCAAAATTTAGCATTTTAACAGCATTTCCTCATTACATTGAAAACGTTAACTCCTCTGACACTTTAAGTCCAAATGGAACCAAATTTAGTATAGTTGTTTATTAGCATTAGGTGTATAGAACTGATGTGGGGATTTTGGATTGGTTGTAAAACATGGCCGCTGTGGCTAAAAATAGAACATAGGGGTAAATGGCAGTTTTTTGCAAATAACTCTAAAACGGTGACAGATTTCAAAATTTTGATTGGGAACAAAAGTGATCAGCACCTCAAGATCTACCAGCTCTGAAATTTTGAAGAAAATCCAGCAACCCATGTAGGAGTTATTGCCCTTTTGTGGATTTTTTGCAAATTTTGCACCTGTTTAGCTCAATATCTTGAAAACTATACTAGATATTTGAGAAATTTAAATTGCATGTTGTTAAGCACATCAAGATCTACAAAATATGTAATAGGGTCAACGTTGTAGGACCTTTCCTTTTAGGAGTTATTGCCCTTAGAACGTCAAAATTTAGCATTTTAACAGCTTTTCCTCATTACATTGAAAACGTTAACTCCTCTGACACGTTAAGTCCAAATGGAACCAAACTTGGTATAGTTGTTTATTAGCATTAGGTGTATAGAACTGATGTGGGGATTTTTGATTTGTCGCAAAACATGGCCGCTGTGGCTAAAAATAGAACATAGGGGTAAATAGCAGTTTTTTGCAAATAACTCTAAAATGGTGACAGATTTCAAAATTTTGATTGGGAACAAAAGTGATCAGCACCTCAAGATCTACCAGCTCTGAAATTTTGAAGAAAATCCAACAACCCATGTAGGAGTTATTGCCCTTTTTGTGGATTTTTTGCAAATTTTGCACCTGTTTAGCTCAATATCTTGAAAACTATACAAGATATTTGAGAAATTTAAATTGCATATTGTTAAGCGCATATAGATGTACAAAATATGTAACAGGGTCAACGTTGTAGGACCTTTCCTTTGAGGAGTTATTGCCCTTGGAACGTCAAAATTGAGCATTTTAACTGCATTTCCTTATATTGAAAATGTTAACTCCTCTGACACTTTAAGTCCAAATGGAACCAAACTTGGTATTATTGTTTATTATTATTAGGTGTATAGAACTGTTGTTGGGATTTTTGATTGGTTGTAAAACATGGCCGCTGTGGCTAAAAATAGAACATTAGGTTAAACTGCATTTTTTTGCAAATAACTCAAAAAGGGTGACAGATTTTTAGATTTTGATTGAGAACAAAACTGATCAGCACCTTTAGATCCACCATATTGTCAGATGACCCCCTTATTAATCTTATGACCCTTTCAACGTTAATAGATTTTGCCTTATAACCTTTACTTCAGGCACATATGTCAGGTGAGCGATTCAGGCTCCTGGGAGCCTCTTGTTTTAAATTAAAATATCAACACAAATCTTCACATTAAAACTGAAATCAAATGAAGTGAAAGAAAAAAATGGAAATTAGATATTCATTGAATTTGTTGAAAAGTTTTATTCCAAAAAAGTGCTACATGTAAAATGTATTTTCACCCAAATTCAAGGTGCTTTAAAAAAAAGTCACTTACTTTTGCGATAATCTGATATTGTATTGTTTATGAAATAATAAGAAAAGGCAACTTTTTTATAATACTGTGGTTTCATTATTTTTCGTGGGGTATCAATTTTCGTGGTTTTCGTGGGTGGCCTTTATCCCAAAATTTGATACCAAACAAAAAGGGAATGTAACATTAATTTGTATGGTAAGGACTTCAGAACAACGAATTCAAGAATCCACAAACTTATCCTTTTTCATCAACCCACGAAAATTGGTACCCAGGAAAATTAATGAATCCACAGTACTCATTTGTGTGTTATAAAAATCAAATATATTTACCAAAATATTTATATATCCAAAAAAAATATGAATCAAAATAAAGTACATTTTTAAAACAACACCAAATATCTGCATCCCATTATCATTATTACAGAAATTGTTAAAACCAACATTTTCAATTATTCACAAAGGGAAATAACTCCAACAGATACAAAGGGACATAACTTCCTACCTTTATCTTTTCTTTTCTTGAGACTTCTGCCCTTGATTGATCCTGAACGACTAGAAGCTTCTGATTTGTCTTCTGCAAAATCTGTAGCAATGACTGCCTTCCCTTTCTGGGAGTCCAATAATGACTACAAATAGAAATGGAAGACATATAATTTATTTGATGCTTAAACCAAAATTGTTTTGTTAATGTGCTGCTGTGAAATACAAATGACAACAAAGTTCCAGACAATAAATTTTGCTACGCCTGACGCGCGTTTCGTCTATTCAAGACTCATCAGAGGCGCGCGCTCTAACAAAAATGTTGAAAATGCCAAACACTATATCAATATGAAGAACATAGAATGATAAAACCCAAAATACCAAACTGGGGTACCAAATTATTACTAAGATAATCAACCTATGTCTGGGGTAGGAAGAAGCTTAGGGTTCAGACAATTTTGAAATTTAGACGGATAATTTAAAGCTTTGATGTTTTCTCCAACTCAAAAGTTAACTTTTGTAGTGCACTAAGTTTGGCTATATTTGTTTTCCATGAAGAAGAGAAATGGAATTCAAGAATGATGTTTGAGAAATTATATTGTGTCTCCTTCTTTCATTATTTTTAACTCGGCATGCACAAATATTACTAAAATAACATCGTATGCATATATTGACATCAACAAGGCTAATATTGTTATCATGAAAATTTCTTATATATAAATTTGTTATATTTTTGTGAGAGTTTAACTTATGTGGAATGGTATAGCATTGTTGTACAATAAAAAAGTTCAATTATAAACATAAGAACTTTCCATTAGTTATACAATATCTTGGCATCTAAAGAAATTCCCAAAATTTTCAGAAGCACGAAATTGAAATTGATATTGAATCATCCTTTACCTACCTCAAGCTCTATCTACATAATTCTAAAATGTTACAGAGTGGTGAATAGACAATACTTTTATTTGGATAACTTACTTTTAGAGCAGACTTTCGTCTTCTTGCTGGATGGTACCTTGTTTGGCAATGAAGCCCAGAATGCTTATGTGGAATTCTATTATCTCCAAATGTAAATTCCCAAGTTTTTAAGAACATTGTTATCAACACTTTTTTGGAATTGATCATAAAGTACAGAATTTCAGAAATGTTAGCAGCATCCAACATTGGCAACAATGAAATGTTGATTTATTTTGATTTACAAATTTTAAAAAAATGATAACATCGATGGTGTACTTATACATTTTTTTTCTTACGAGAATTTTTTTTCCATAAATGATAATTTTACAGTCATTTAACTAAATACTCATTATGAATTCTCAAGCTGATTTGATCAATCAACATTTACACTTAACTTTACTTTCATGTGAAAAGATCAGTTTATTAAAATTAATTTCATAATAATGATCTCGAAAATTAAAACAGAATCACTACTTCTTTCTATCCAAAGTACACATCTTATCATTTCCCTTGAAACACACATTTTTTAAGAATATTAACTTCCTTCTTTCAGAAGTTTTTAAAATACAATCTCATAATTCTGCTCATGATGCCAGAAAATAATATATTCCTTTTTCATATGATACACAATGCACCTTTTCAAAATTAACAATAAATCGCAATAATTACAACAAACAAAGATATTCATGTACCTATAATTTTGATTTCGAACCAAAAATATGGTTTTTTTTAACTAATGAAACTCAAAATTCAATTACATGTAAATATAACCAAATCGATTTTAAATACCTCCAAATTGTTGTTAAATGACCATTTTTAAGGTGACCACATTTTATAGAAACAATTAATGTAAAGATCAAATGTGATAGAGAGTTAAATCAAAATCTTAAGGCCAAACAAAAAATCTAACCTTATTAATTCTAACCTTTTAACATATTAAAATAGCTGGTCAATAAAAATGGCACTAAGCAAATGAAACAGGAAGTATATGACCAAAAGGTATAAAATCCCTTTACAACCTATTGTCATGTGATTGTACTATGGTCAAAATAATACTGTGGATTCATTTATTTTGGTGGCTACAAATTTTAGTGTTTTTTTATAAAAAAAGGATCAGTTCGTGGATTCGTTATTTCCTGGTTTGGAAATCAGCAGCATACAGAACAATCTTATATTTCCTTATCTTTGAATAACAAATTTCCTGGGTCAAGTCTACCCACGAAAACCACAAAAATTGATATCCAACAAATAATAATGAAACCACAATATGTGCTAAATATCTAGAGGCTATGGCATGTAGTTTGCCAGAAAAATGTCACTATATGTGTCTGAATGTTTGAGAAAATGTCCCCTATAGTGTTGATTTTAAGCATGATGCAGGGGACACCAGAGAGTTATAAATGTTACTAGGGGGTCCTGATGGCGGTTCCTAATCACGAATCACAAAGAATAAAAAATGCAAATAACGAAACACAGAAATACAGCTAAATTTTAGTTCACGGATCAAAGTTTGACTGTTTATTACTGTAAAACATGCTGAAAACGAATCATGGACAAAATATTTTGCTGAGAAAGGTTAACGTGCGATGTCCAATCACAATTCACGGAAAATTATTTCAACAAATTACAATTCACGGGAAATAAAAATTGCCAATAACGGAGAATGAAATAAACCCATCGACCCTCGAGCTCTCTTACTAGGTCTACATTTTAAAGTATTTGTTAAGTGGGAATTACACAAATCATGGTCACAGTACTATTTAATAAAGCTTTATCACATTGTGCTAAATATCAAGGTGCTGTGGAATGTAGTTGCCTTAAAGCCTGTGACATAAATTTGGGTGCATCATAGGATATATAGCAATGTGCAATATTACCGGTATATACTCATATAAAAATCTTTATTGTGATTCGCTAAGACGCGGTCATGTGACATGTGATATTTCGCTGGGTCAACCGGTAATCGTTGGGTCGCATGGTAAGGTCACCCTCTCGTGAGATTTTTGCACGTGAGCCCCATGTATTTTCTTTAACATTGAATGGGCTGAATGGAAAAAGGTTAAAATATCCGAAATATGTTTCAAAATTTAATATTCAATTGTTTCATTTAAATATTCGATATAATATAACAGTTATCACCCTAGATGATATGTGACCCGACATTTCATTCCCCTCGAAAAGTAAGGTCACTCTCGGGGCAAACCCTCGGGTGACCTTACTTTCTCGGGGAAAGAAACTACCGGGTCACACACCAACTAGGGTGATAATTGTATAATAATGTCAAAGAGTAGCTTTGCCATACGTTTGCAAAATATTGCATGAATGACAAAAGGCGCATACATTACTCAGAATTTATAAGTGAGTGTGTGTGCCCTTTTCAACGCACCTGGGTCATATAAGGCGGTCAATTTAATGGTGGAGGAAACCAGAGTACCAACTGTGGGAAAGTAGCTGACAAATTTAAACCTAATCACATCAGGTGGGAAAGTCCCTTTTTTTTTGTTAATTACAAAGGGACTCAAACACATGCTTAGAGGTAATTGGCTTGTGATCAATAGTGTGGTATATAAACCAGCGCTTTAGACAACTTCGCCACCGTGACCCAGGCCCCCCTCGAGTATGTGAACCTGAGCGACAGTTTTACTTATTTCTCTGGCCTTAATGTCACACCCGTTGCTTAAAAGATGATGGACTTTCACTCTACCTGTTTACACCTGGTAAAATCCAATTAACCTGTCTTTGATTGCCTCACCTGGAGACCTTTTAATGGGTAAATGGGCAATTAAGGTCCCATTGATACAATCAAAATAATGATTTAAACCTTTATAGATTCAAAATAAAATTTCCATTAAATCATAAACTTATATTGGCAGAAATGTGATGCAAGACATCAAGATTTATAAAATATCCGTTTTATCTTACTTATATTGGCCTCGAAAGATGTAAAATTAGCACTACATCTTTCTTTTGTTACAAGGATACTTTCTTCCTTGGTTTTACATTTGATTGATTGATATGTGATCTTAAAAGTTTTATGATTCCATTTAGTAACCATTAAATTTTCTATTGAATTCTTTTGAAAATGCATCTTCAAATTAATGTCAAAATGCATTTCAAACACATTTGACAACACTATTAAATGCATATAAAATATTATACTGAGACAATAAATGTTTATTCTATTGATGTAAAAGAATCATAATGCTTTTGATTGTACTGTTGAAAAGAGATTTTTCAGCATATAATGTATTGTACAAAACAAATAAATTCACAGTTCAAAGTCTTATATTTTATAGTCAATGGGAGATAACTCTCACCAAAATTGTCCATTGTCAAATTCTGAGTAATCCAATAAGATCAACTTTTGTAGATCAACTTGTGAAGATGTGCATATCTATAACCAGAAATTATGGCATATATATCAAATTTATCAACCCTCCCAACATAATTTCATTACCAATTTACTGAATATGAAAGTACATTCACGTTTATATAAATCTTTTAATCTGAAATATCCATCTTAAAGAGTTTTTTTTTCAAGTCATGCCTTTCTGTCCAGGATATCGCGATTTTTAATATGACAGTTTAACTTATATGGACATAACATTCATTGTCAACCTCTATGCATAATTGTTCAAAGCCCTGCATACATATTAAGTACTACTTTTTCTAAGAATCAGGCAGATACCATTAATAGGGTGGCACATCGATAATAAATACACAAAAAAAAATCAACAGAATTAGGTAAAGCAACCCCAGTAAACTTTGTTTTGACCACTATTTTTTTCAGTCAATCTTGGGTTAAGGGGATATTACCAGTCAAAATTTAGTTACATTGTATAGTGAAAAGTACGGGAAAATTTCCCGCCATATTTTTTTCCTATATAACCAGTCAAAAAATATCTAGGCACCAAATACATATTAAGATGAAAAAACTGCATTGGGTTTGTTTTTATGGTAAAATGAATGCATCTATACCCCAAAATCTGAAATTGGAAATTATCGATGTGCCACCCCCTGCCTGATCCTTATGTGGAATAGTACTTAAGTAAATAAATTCTAAAACACCTCCTTTTTAAATCCACCTGCCTAATATGAATCAAAGATTAGCTTATCAAGATTATTGAATATGACAATCAATTTATAAGTACATATCACACATCTAACATGAAATGTCACACATAAGGTATAAATCGGTAGATCAGAACAAATATAATATTGTTAAAGTGTTTGGACATGAATCAACTTTATATTGACTTAATAAACAGAACAAAGAATTTAATGAATTAAGTCAATAATTCTGATGGAGAGATGGTAAATTGTTCTGTGAATTATTTTAAACTGATAACGTTGAATTTGAAAGACAATTGTACAATTTAGGTGACCGATTCAGTTTTTGAAAAGAGGGGGGGGGTGTCCTCGTAAAGGCTTATGAGGATGGAAAAGGGGGTGTTCCTGAGGCCAATTTGCAAAAAATCAGCACAAGAATAACAAAATTTCCTCTAGTTAACATTAACTCTTAGCCTGAAGGAGAAAATGGGTTCTTAGCCCCTAATAACCCCAATCTTTAGATAGTTAGACTCATGCATCCATATTTGAATTCTTGAAATATCTGATGAAATTGCAACAAGTCCAAAGAATCCTAATATAGCCCTCTTTTTGCATTTTACTTTGTAAAGCTTTTGGTTTTGCAAAAAAAAAACACAACTAAATGCCTGAAAACTCACCAAATGTATCCGTGTATATGTCCTTTGGAATGCATGATGAAATTCTAACAATCGACTGTCAACAACGATGGGAGGAAGGAGTCCAGAGCCAAACTTCCGTTTTTTCTTCTTCTCAGCTTTTGGCTGTAGAAGGTTGACTGGTGCAGAATGGTAGAGACGTCCATGTTTTGGATGGTTGCGAGGTATAGCCACGACTTTGTGTGGCCTTGTCGGCAAAGGGGGCAAGAGGTAGGTGGCCACCATGGTTTTTTTTTAAGTTCAAACCTTTTTAATTAAAGCACTTCTTTGGTTGAATGTAGAACTTTACTTCAATAGATATGAAGCTTAGTTAACCCGTAAATGTTCAAACCTTTTTAACTAAGGCACTCAAAAACTATTCCTCATCTTTGGTTTACTGTAGAACTTGACTTCAATTGATATGAAGCTTTATTAGTGTTGAAAATATTTTCAACTTCTTATGATTTGAGCATCAAGGTCAGGATGTTTTCATTGTTTATCTGACTATTGAATTTATCATTCATTTTTCAAGCTCTGTCTGTCAATTCATGCCAGAATTATAAGCATGATTGAAACATGTCTTTTCTTCAAAATCCACAGAATAAAACAATAGTTTATCCATTGAAAACACAACACAGAACTTCCAATATTTCATGCATAAATCACAACTTGCTACATATATTCCAAAACTAAAATCTAGTCATAATCTTTTGTTCAAATTCCGAAGCTTCGTTACCAATCATTCATTTATCAATTTCCAGACAAAATTTACTCATATGCCACTGTTTTTCATAAATCAGTAGTTCGTTATAGGCCTTTCGTTGGAATTCTGAAGCGTTAAACAATCGTTTTCTATCGTGAGCCATTGAATTACAAGTATCCCACAGTCAGTTTCAATGTTAAACATTATAAAGAGTACTTGCTTATTAATAATTAATTACACTGCTTCAATTCAGTGCTAAAATTTCACTGGAAAAAATAAAATTCATTTGAAGCATTGAATAATCTTCTACGAATCTTTGAAACTTTGAATAAATTAATGCTACATATCTCTGTTCCATATATTATTCACGACACTTTTAATTGAAAGTTTTTCATCAGCAAGGTCTACATAGAAAATGTGGAAACTATGTCAAAAGCAGTAAAAATTTCTAAAACGTTCAAAAGATTTCATTCAATCTTAATCAACCAGAAGCTTGTTTGGAAAGCAACGAAAGAACCGATATATTTATTCCAGTTTCTCAGAAACTAATGTTTTTTACGAGGCGTTAAAATGAATGCCAATTTCCTGCTCGTTTTGATAATCCACATAATTTCAGTTAATTCTCTGAGGTCTTGTTACAAGGCTAACGATGCCGATCAATAACGAATCGTGTAATTTGCAAAATTACTCTTGTTGCGAGTTGGCTGCAATGACATAGAAAATTCTTTAGAATTTGAATCAGTTAAATGCTTTTTTATCTTTTACAAATGTATTAAAATCTTAAATCATTATTTGTTTATAAGTACCGGTATTCTATTCTCATGGTTTTATCTTAAGTTTTGCTTGCACATTTTTCACTTTTAAGCAAGCAAGACTGAGGGCCTAAATAAGCATATTTTTTATCCCCGACAAATCATATCTTTGAGAAATTAAAGCAAACTTGATTCAGTCAGTTAGAGCATTACTTAATCTTTGATTTTTTGTAAAACTTTTTATTTGAGCAGAAATGTTTTGAAAGTGTTTTGAAAATCTTGGCTTCTAACTGTTTTTACAATGTTTAAAGAACCTAAAAATGTCTCAGTAGAAATGTTTCGGACTTGGACTGTTAGCTCAATATTGTTAATCTTCAAGTTCATGAGTTAAAGACTTTTCTTAAAAGTGCTTTGCTCTTCAACATTTTATAAATTAATCTCAAGTCAACTGAAAGGTTTAAAGTAAATCAAGGTCTTCAGGTTAAAACTACTAGGCTCCTGAATGCTTTAATACTGTTAAATGTTCTTTTGTCACAAAAAATGTTTGGATTTGAAGAATTCCGCTTAAACTGAGATTTTGTTTTAATGTATTTTTAACCTAATATTGTTATTGTATTAAAATTCAATAGTTAAAGGTCTTGTTTAAAGTACTAGGCTCCTTAATGTTTTATCAATGTTTATTATTAAATCTTTAGTCAAACTGAAAGTTTGAAAACTAAAAGAACTTTGTTAAAATGTTAAAGTACCAAATATTATTATCAAAGTTCGATGCAAGCAAACACTTGAAAGACTTGGTCCATTTCAATTTAATTTACTACTGAACAAAAAAGTTCAAATATTTAATTGTATATTAGTTACTACTGGGATTTTTAACATGTAAATCATAATGAAAGAGTAAACATTTGAGGGTGGATCATATTTTTGGTTTCCCATTTTTCTCTCTTTAATCATGTTTATAAGATTTCTTTTTGTCCATATCTATTTGATTAATATGGGAACAAAGGCATATTTTAATTTCAAAGTACTTTAATTATTGTGTAGAAATTAAGATGTAAATTTTGAATCAAATGGGCTTTTTTTTGTTGATAGATAATATTGATGTAGTGACTGTTCAACCTCTAGGGCATGGTGCATGTGGTCTACCAAATTGTTGCAGTTAAATGAATTAAAATGAGAAATACCGAAGCATCAAAATAAATCATATATTTCTCTCTAACTTTGCATAGATAAGTTAAATATCTTAAATTTATAAATTTATCTCTGCACATGATTTCAGAATCATTTCCAGATTTATTTTCAAAGAAATCATTCATGTTTTACAGCTTAAATCAATTAATGAATCATTTTCAGCTAATTGGAGATTTTTTTAAATTTTTTCTTGTTTTTTCTCGAGTGAGAGAGAATTTTTAGGTTGGTATGTATTTTAGGTGGTAATTGAGCAATTAAAGCAAATCAGTTCTGCTTAATTTGCATAGCATAAAAGTTATAATGTTTATTTATGTTTTTACCTTTGTATATTGCATATATTAATGTAATAACTTATGTTTTAATCTCTGTACTATTTCATATGGTTTATTGAGAAATAAAGATATTAAAAATATTGACATGTATCGATATCACACTACAAAAAACTACATGTTATACTGTAGTGGATCCAGAAATTTTCAAACGAGGGGGCGCGCAGTTATAAAAAAAAACTTCTGGGACCTCTTTTTTCATACAGTTCTTACCAATTTTTTTTGTCAAAGGGGGGATGCGCGCCCAGTACGCCAGTCCTAGACCCCCCTTTGTTATAAAAGTGTTATTTCTGGTCTTATTTTCAGAAGTTATTTATATTCAATGCCAAGATATCAGTTTCAGTTATATACAGGAAATCTTTTTACAGAGGCGATTTGTCACAATTAGGGATTGAATTGTAGAAATTAGTTATTGATTGTTACAAAAATATGTCAGTAATTGTTTATTGATTGTAAAATTCTTCAGAAAAGTACAACCAAGTTTTAAGGTGAAGAAGTTTTGGATTTTATAGATACTAGCTTATACATTTTGAGGTTTTTTTTTCTATTACTGTTGATTCATTTATTTTCATGATGTTTGTACAAAAATTAGTTGTTATTTATTTAATGTTTGAAGATTTTTATGTAATAAATCTTTTGAAATACATTTTGATACAGTCTAACAATACTTTTCTAAAGTTAATAAAGAATATTTTAAATTGTGTGGTAATTTGTATTCAAACATGCTTGGTATCCATATTTACTCTTTTCAAGTTAAAGACAGAAAAATGCACCTTTATTTATCGTATAATCATTATAATTATAGGAATAAAAATAAATCAATTACATATTTCTATCTGTTGTAACAGTTTTGTCATGGCATTTATAAAGAAAAGTTGTTGATTATCAAGAAATAAACATGACAAATCTATGCAAACATTTTCTAAGTTTTAGTCCTATTCAAAATGCATAGAAATAGAAACTTTTATAATAACTTATAATAATGGTAATTTGTCTCGATCTATGACCCGTACCTGATTTAAAGAACAAATTAAGATTATCATCGCACTGCAAATTACACTAATTATAATCCAATTAGTAAATCAAGATCCTTAGGATATCAGATATCTATCTATTTAAAGTCCAAAATGCACTTTATAGGTATATTCTCCTTTTTCAAAGAAAACAATACTAAATTTTCCTGTATATCATTTAGTTTCAAATGGAATTTATATGGTCTTAAAACCCACTTGTTTGAATTTCTCCTTAAGAAACAGAATCCTAAAATTATTATTTCCAAAATGACATTAAATTTTTACAAATCCTTAATTATCATGCAAATTTACTCTCGTAAATATCACATCTAGTTGCAATAAAAATCCAAAATTGATTGAACTTCATACTTGTAAATTACATTATACATATATATCCATTAGACGAATATTTCGTCATATTGTTTGTAATTGACTAGCGTAGATTTTCTATTTACTTGACAAGAAAAGAAAAGCTAAAGTCCATAAGAAAATATTTAAAGAATACTTTGTCCCAACCTTGCTTTATACACAAATTATTATAATGGTATTAAATAGATACTTTTATTTCTTTGATTGTGTTGGTATTAAATCTCAAAGAGAAATTCTATAATTGATTTGAACTTATATATCTGATCAGGTGTCCAATAACTTTTTTTTTTCAATTCGAACGATTCTTTTTCTTTAATTTTAATACTTTTTTTTGAAAACATCTTTATAAGTATCTGATGCCCAAGTCTCATTATACATATCTGTAAAAAAAAAAAAAAAACTCACAAAATTTACATAATTGACTGATTCAAACTCCCCCACTCCAATCAATACATTTCTATTTATCTAAGATTATCGTCTATTCTTTTCTAAAATTCCTCCGATTCCTACAATTGCACATTTATCCAGAATTATAGCACTTTCCAAATTTGGTCCATCCGAAATTGAATCAAAATCATCATGCTTTTTAATTACACTATAAGAACTTCAAAACATGTTACAATTCCCATATCCGACCAATATAACTATATATGAAATAACTTATCCAAGAAAATCTCTCAATCGCACTAGAACTTCAAAACGTGTTACATTCCCCTAACAATCTGATCCCCCTGGTAGCCAGAACTTGGCACCATGCTGGTATTATTCCCAGGTGATATCCTGATACCTGCTTTATATTGTTATGACGAGGTCAGATCGTCCCTGAATGTAAAACAAGATAATGGTGTCAAACCCTTTATCAGATGTGTAATTCTTAAACAATTTAAATGGCGAGACTTTTTTCAAGTATTTATTGACTTAAACTGATATTTATGTAACAATTTGTCTTAAAAGGTGCTTTTTTCCTTTAAAATAAAGATAAAATAATCTGATGTCAAATTCTGTTTAAAGATTTGAGATGAAGCAAAAATTGAGTCTCAAAGAAGTAAATTGAAAAGTGTACCTTAGGGTCAATATCAAATACTGTTTAACCAAAAAGACAGAGGAAAAATTGGTGACATAATATATCATCACAATGAAAAAAAAAACACTAAGGGAACGGTCATTATTTATCAGCTGGGGGGGGCTGGAAAATTTTAGGGGGGGTCAAAAAAATTTGTATGTCTTGATTGGGGGGGGTCATTTTTTTCTCCAGTCTAATTTAGGGGGGGTCAAAATTACATGCTGCCAATTTTACTAATCAAAAATGTATTCTCAGTATTTCATGAAGAATTCCCAGATTTAACATGTGATCTTTGTTAAGAATAAATCACAGTGCCTAAATATATGATCAAATATAAACATCTGGACAGTGATAAGTAAATTAATTTATCCATTACCACATTATTAGTGTTATAATCTTCTGGTCTGTACTTATTATCTAATCTCATGTGGAGGGGTGTATTGTCCAAGGTTATGGGTCTTTGAGATAGCTAATGATGAAGTGGGTTTCATATAGCATTAGATAGATTCGGGTACGGATTAAAATCTACAAAATGCACACCCCTGTCATAAAATACCAGAGTTTCCCCCTCCCCCCCCCCCCCCCCCAGGCCAGAAACATTGAATCTGCGAGCTATATTTATAGAGTTTTGATGGGTTTGGATTTTTGGTTAGCGTTTTTGGCTCAGATGCATTCATTTTGATACAAAAACGTCATTCTAACTAGATTTTACATTTGAATAAGTGTTAACTTCCTTTTGGTGCAAAAATTTACCGATTATCCATAGGGAAAAATGGCAAGAATACATCCTTTCTGGAAAACAGGGGCTTGAAGTTTGGTCATTTATATAATCTTTTTAAAAAAAATGTCAAAGTAAAAAAAAATGTTAAACAGGAAGTAGGTGGGCGACAGACCTGCAATCGAATCTCGCATTTTAGGACCCATGCTGATACTGTATACCAAATATTAAGGGGTTATGATAAAGTAGTTGCCGAGAAAAATGTAATGAAAAATTTTTCACCGCCCGACATTTTATCACCCGAATTTTCACTCCGTGAAATGCGGCCAAATATCAACCCCCTACTCTCTAAAACCAACCTTTGATGTTGGTTTCATAGAGTAAGCGGTCGATATTTTTTAATAGTTGACATAATAGTTTATATAAAAGACGAAAATTCAAGCCCCTGTGACATATGAAAACTGTTATAAGAATTCAACTGAATTTCAAACAATTCAATATTTAAAAGGCAATAGTTCAGGGACTTTAATATACCAAAATGGTGTTACTCAGATAATTTAAATTATTAAACTTTCATGATCAATAGTCTGTGTTTTCCTTCGTGTGCCACCACATCTATGAATTTTGTCCAACTTCTTGCATAGACTGTTACTTATATTAATATACATAAGTACAATGTAGTCAATGGGGATAAACGTTCTATTACAGATCTTAAAATTTTGTTGTGGGGATTGGGGGGGTCAAAAAAAATTTTGAGCTGTCTTTGGGGGGGTCAAAAAATTTTTCGGATTTAAATGGGGGGGTCAATTTCTGGAAAGCTATATCTGGTCGAAAAATTTCCAGCCCCCCCAGCTAGTAAATAATGACCGTTCCCTAAGCAAACAAAGAACACAACAACCAAACCGCAATCAGCAATCCTGCAGAATCCAAGTAGAAACAAGCTAGGGTGAACTCAGGTGCTCCAAAAGAGTAAGCAGTTCCTGATTTATCCAGAAGAGGAGACTTTGATTGTCAATTTTCACCCTATAATAAAACCACTGTTTCTTCCAATTCCCTTATTACTCTAATATAAAAGCTAAACAAGTTTCAAAAGGCATGAAAGCGGCAAAAGTTACAGTCTAGACATCCCCCCTCCCCAAAGAATTCAAAATGTTATACTTAAGGATGATCGCTGGTCAATTTTTGAGATTTCTGTCAGATGTTCGGAATCCTCTGGATTCTACCATTAAAACAGGAATATTTTTTTTTTGCCCAGCAACCCCCTACTTTCTTTTCCTAATAAGGTTTATTGGGTCATTAAGAACTCATTTACAAAGCTTTTTATATTTCTAGTTATTTTTTTTTAGTTTTTAACACCAAAACAAGACTACTGCTAAACCTATGAAAAAGCCAGAGAAAGCTTTTTCCCGCCAAATTTTGAGCCCTTATTACACAAATGTATCTCGAAAACGAGTCCAGCAACCTATTAATTTTTCAAGCTTATTTTGTACCTTCAATCATGATATATTCATCGAATATAAAAAATTAGATACCTTGTTATTTGTAAACTGACCAGCCAACATCCTTAAATTTAAACCTGAAGAGAAAAAGAATGGAATGGATGGAACAAATGACAAAGAGCAGAAGCATTCAGCAGCAAGGCACAGACAGGATGGCGAAGAAAACTTGACAGCCTCACAAGTTCTTGAAGATCCAGAGAGGATATATATGCATGTATTCAACTTGCTCCTTGAGAAAAAACAGTTTACATTTAAAGAAGAACTTTTCTGATTGTACAAATCTTTAAAGTATACACACTTATTGACCATTTTAAATGACATGTTTTGACAAACTACATTACTATGATGATTCTTAAAATATATTAAGAACAAACAGTTTTTAAGTTAAAATAGTTTAAAATTATGTTTAATGATTCTATGACAAGCCTCTCTTGAACCAATGTTGAGACAATAAATATTTTCCCTTTAAAGTGCATGTCAAACTTTATGGGAAATTTTGGTTTTGGTGAGTTCTGTAAAATAATGTGAATCGTAAAGATCTGAAATAGTTTTGCTTCTTTTTGCATGTTTTAATCGTACAAATCGTTTAATTCTACAATGTTATATTTAGAATATCTACATTTGTAAATAAACATAGGTTTTAGTATATTGGATTATTTAATCAATCAATCGATCGCACAATCAATCGAACACTTCCACTGCGCCCTTGCCCTGCTCACCATTTGCTTTAGTGTCAAAACATTTGGTTATTTTTTGCCAAGTCTCATGTCATTGTCTTACCTAGGGAGTACATGTATGTATTGCAAATAAAGGTAACAAAATTACTTAACTCGGAGGATCAATTTCAATGTCCAAGAGAAAAGACAAAACATTGAATTAAGACACGCCAGAAAAATTTATGCTATATATTCAAAATTCACTTGATCTATGGATTGGTTATTGTTTAGTGTTAAATTTTACACTTACTCTCACTGGTGTCTTAGAAAACAATTAAAAACTCTTAACAGGCATGTATATATATATTTTTTTTTGGGGGGGGGAAAGGGCATGCACCCCCACTTAAACTGGCAAAATGATGTTTATTAAGCATAAAATCCAAGAAAAATTCCCCCCCCCTTCTCGTAATAAAATCCTGGATCTGCCCCTGCTTATTTATACATGTGACATTTTTTTTTTTAAACTTTTAATAGTTTGTCAATGTTTAATTAAAGTTATACCCAATTGTGCCATATCATCAAATACACTTAAATCTAAAGTGTCTCTTTATCATTAAATTTATGATTATAAATGTGTTTGGTAAAACGATAAAGAGCATTTGTTTAATACCATGAAATGAAAAATAATCACAGTCTAAACTGAGTGACAATTCAAGTATTTTAAAGACGTAACTTTTAAGCCGTAAAATCTCCAGATCATGACAAAATCTAAGTTCCTTTATCAAAGATTTGTAGAAGGTTGTACATTAAGTCAAATTACGATCTATAGGTTATTTAATGATGTCGTATTTATCAAATAATCAAACTTTAAAATAATCCCACTTTAAATTTGCAAACCCTAAAAATCAATTAGTAAGTGGTGGGAAAACTTGTAAAAAATATAATGGTAGATAGCTTCAATTACGTCAATAGTTCTCTGGTACATTATGTATTTTGGGTTGAAAAATGAAGATGTAATTTGTTGCTTTTTAAAGTTTGATTTAATATAAAAGTCAAAGAAATCACTTCCAATAAGGTCTATATATAAAATTATTTTAAAAGAATATCCCAAACAAAATGCCTTTCATCATGGAAAAGAAACTTCAACCTTCAGGTTAACCTGATCAGGATGGAAAAATTGATGAATGTACAGATTGCAGAACTCACAGACTAACAGAACACTCTTAAGCCCATCTACTGCTATAAGTTGAGCATTATAAAATGGTTTTGCCAGCCTGTCTACATAATTTTCAAACAATGTACATTGTAACTCAATACATTTATATATTTTTTTTTAACCAAAATGATCCAATACAATATATACCTTTACATTTTTAAATGCAAGGCATTTTAATCAAAACTTTGATAAAATATAAGATCCATATTAGTAGGGCTTTTCAGAAGATATTTAATATTAACTAGAGTTATTCCCCTTTGACCATTATTTTTACATTCAATTAAAACTTCTCTACTTTTATGTCTGATTAGGCACCAAATGAACCTGTGACAATCAATGGGATAAAATTTTCCAGCTTTCAATTAAGCATTAATTATTTATAAAGTCAATTATCACAGTCATTGATTTTGTTAAGCAGAAATGTTTGAATTGATGAAAAATTCATACATGATGGTAGTATTTTAAAACAGTCCCATGAGAAATGGGGTAAAAAAAGAACTGAAAACTGAAGGGATGTATAGTGTTTATGCATGACCAAAACAAAAAAAACATTATAAAACACTGAAGAAGAACAAAGCAAAGGAACAGCTCTTTAATTGCTGTTCTTCACTTTAAAGTCAGAGGAAGGTCTTCCCCTTGCATGTTTTTTTTTAAGCAGAATTTTTTGCTTAATGATGATAACAATACACTTTTGTTATTGAATTTCACAAGAATTTGAGAATCTAGGATATTTTTTATATTGGCCTTGGCTGGGTAAATGAGACCAAGCAGAGGTTGGATCTTTTGATAAAGTGACCAAGATGGATTTATTTTTTTTAAGTTGTACATTATAAGGATGCATGCCAGACCTGTTGACATATTTATAGCTTATATTATAAGATCGTAAGATCGTAAAATACAACTTATTATATTACTACTTTAATTGTCAACAAACTTATCCTATGAGAAAATCTCATGTTTATATTAATATTGTAATTATCAAATCTGATATGATATAAATTATTAATATTGACTTCCATCACAATATTAATTTATTACACTACATGTAATTAATTATAATTTCAAAACAAAGAGCAGCCCCATACTTCATTAATTAATTGATCTTAAATCTCAAAGATGTTCACTCATCTGTGACCAAAACAGCTTAAATGTGTTACTATAAAAATTCCATAAGTTAAAATATCGTAAATCAATCTATTTACGGCCATAGGATTAAATTAATTTATCTTTTTAAGCTGTTCAATGGAATTTAACATACATGTACTACATTGATTTATAATTGACATTATTTAATACAGATATATCTACATTATATTTTATTAAATCAAACAGCCAAAAATAATATATAATGTAAAGCCTTTTTCAAAAACTCATCAAGAATTCCGATTTAGCTTCTTTATTTTCATTAAGAGTAAGAGTTGTTTCCTTTTTTCAGTCAGCCACATTGTAAAAAGTCATATATTTCTATCCAAAAATGGAAGAATATGCCCATCATCCCTAACTCTGACAGTTCTGAAAAATGTTCATGACATATAACTTTTCATACTAAACTGCCCTTGCAAAATTTCAACTCATTCTCAAGTAGAGTTTTCTAAGAAAAGCTTGTAAGAAGATAAGTTATCTCAGGGGCATGAAACACATGTTTCCCCAGCTCATATACAAATTAAAAACAATAGATACATAATTTAAACCACAATATATTACTTCTTAGCATTCTAAACAAGCTTTGGAATTTTGTACATTATTCAGCAAACTAATGTCCTTACTGAAACTACAATTTCAATCTTCTCTTAATCCTGTATTATACTTGCCATAGTCAAATGTCAATTTGGTTTGTCAAGCCTACATATCATATTCATATATTTTGGCATAGAAATGGCACATTTATATTATGGAAGTCAAAGGAAAATCAAATCTAATGCCAGCTTTGGAATCTTCTTTACTCTACTCCTTTCTATTTTAAATTGATTGGTTACCTTACAAAACTTTCCTCCAAGTAAATGGACTTGAAACTTTCCATAGGGATGCTGTACTAACATCACATCTGTAACCTAATTCTACATCTCGCCTCTAATTCCAAATTCTGAACTCACCTCTATTGTCCAATAATTCTACATCCTGTGCTCACTCCTACTGCCTACTAGTTCTACATCCTGAACTCACCTCTACTGTTCACTAATTCTACATCCTGTGCTCACATCCCCTGATCACTTATTCTACATCCTATACTCACCTCTACAGCATCCCTCATATCGAACTGTTGAACTGATGACCTGCTCTCGTCTACTTCCTGTATTGTCGCTGCCCTCTGGTTTTCTTCTATATATTCCTAGAGGTGAAAAAAAACATTTATAAACATAAATACTCTGCTATACAGTCAAAATATCACAAGCTCTCATTTGGTCGAGACAGTGTAAGCTATAAAATTTTTGAAATAGACGATAAAGAGATGTGGAATAAGTGTACGCAACACAACCAACATTAAAGAAACAGCAATTTTAAAAATCACAATGGAAAACAGCCAGCAGTATTCAACATGAACAGAGGTCACTGTTCACTGTCTTGCATTGGCCCATGACAAAAATTACAATATATAAAATTAAAACAAATAAGGACCATTGCAATTTTCAATTTCTCAATTTACTTCCAGGAACCTATGTTTGTAGCATGATCAATCAAATAAGTATGATGACGACCTTACCAACACAATTTTAGAAAATCCATTCAGTGGTTTCAGAGGAATTTGTGACAACAAAAGTTAGACGGACAAACAGACAGTCAACAATACTTAATCTTTGATAAAATGATTATAGCTAAACTTAAAGAATTCATTAGTTCCAAAAGAAGATTAAACAAGGGGTTGCACTAAGTCGTGCTAAGCATACCCCCACTCGGCCATTCAGAAAACAGGAAGTAGATGACCGACTGACCTGGAAAGAATTCATTAGTTCCAAAAGAAGATTTCAAATATTACTTACTTGGTATAAATTGGGTTTTTTTTTTTAAATCCAGGAAAAAAGTACCGAACTTCAAAAAAGGCAAGAAAGACTTCAAATGTTTTGTTACTTCATTCAATGTTCAATTGTCATCAATAATTTATGCTAAGTTTGTTTTCAGGACACCCATGGTCACGTTTACAAAATTAAAGGAGTCTAGTTTTATTCAAGCGAATTCAGCTTATTTACGAATCCTGATAAAAATTCTCCTGGATTGATGTTTAAGAGTTAATTATATATAAGATGAGTCTTTTAAGATTGCATGAAAGTAACAGAAAAATAAATTGTACTTGGATGAGGACATGCAATCAGAAACAAGGTAAATAGCTAATTAAATGATTGATGTCAGAAAAAGTGTTGTTATCCTAACTAGCTAAAGGTCAGTGTCTTAAGAATTTGTTTTCTTGAATTAAATGCTGACAATGTATGAAGGAGGTTTTACATTACAACACTAGGTTTAAACCATCATTCTTTAGATATACCTGATTTTAATCATTACTGACTCTTATCAAATTTGTTGATTTTTCGTAGAGCATTATGTACAGAACTATTAACATCTCCTCTTATGCAGTTAAAACAATTACTACTACAAAAAAATAAGGAAGGAATGTGTCACCCCAAAATAGGGTCCCAAAATAGTTGGTATAGGTTCAACAAGTTTTTAACCGTCAAGAGGTATATTTAAGGGATTTTAACAAACCTCTTGTTTTTTCATGGCATAATGTACAGCACTCTCGACAAAGAGGTCTGTCAACACCTCTGTGTGAACAGTTGCAATTTACTTCTAGAAAAAAATGTTTTCTCCAGAAATTGTTAAGTAAAGGATTTTAACAAACCTGTTGTTTTTTCATGGCATAATGTACGGCACTCTTGACGAGTAGATCCGTCAGCACTTCCTCCTGTGCGTCTTTGTCCAAGGCCGAATATGCAACCTCTTTCTGAACTCCGTCTTTGGTACTGATTACCTTGATTGACCCTAGCTGTGAGGGTGTTCTGATTTTTTCTAGCTCTTCAGGAGTTTCTGTTAAAAAAAAGCCAGGAAACTTTGCCAAAGCCTTTGTTTGTCCTTGTCATTCTCTGTTAACTGTTTTATGTCAAGAATTGGGTCTTTCGTTGATGATTTAGGGATTGGTTTTGATACTTTTGTATGGTATTATAAATCTTGGGCCAATGCAAGACGGTAAGCAGTGACCTATGGTCATGTTGAAGACCGCTTGCTGTTTTCCGTTGTGATATTTTGAATTGCTGTTTGTTTATGTTTGTTGTGTCGCGTACACTTATTCCACATCTCAATATCTTCTATGTAAATCATTATTACCCTTATGACAAAGAAGCACTTGGATACATTTATATCTTGAAGCCCAAAATAGTTAAATAGACAATAAAGGCAATACAAAGATAATAAAAAACAATAAGAATATGTCCAAGATATATAATGCCAAATCTCACAACATTCAGGACAGACTGATGCACTGACCCAAAAGCTATATGCCCCATACTTTCATAGATGAGGCATAAAAACCATTGAGAAATCAAAAATAATGTCAAAATGAGATTGAACTTAGGTACAACTTAAGAGATAACAGTTCCTATTAAAAC
This sequence comes from Arcuatula senhousia, assembly GCA_963971305.1. Lineage (NCBI taxonomy): Eukaryota > Metazoa > Mollusca > Bivalvia > Mytilida > Mytilidae > Arcuatula > Arcuatula senhousia. The sequence continues at coordinate 1,854,999 of OZ020317.1, read as the reverse complement.
ACACTGCTGTTTCATTATTATTCGTGGGTTATCAATTTTCATGGTTTTCGTGATGACCATGACTTATGAAATTTAATACTCCACGAAAATAAATTTAACATTGATCTGTATGTTACATGTTACAGACATCAGAATCACAAATTCAAGGATCCATGAACTGATCTTTTTCATGAATTACACCGAAAAATGGTACCCAGTGGCCACGAAAAAAAAATGAATTCACAGTAGATAAGCTGAGAAAGGAGTGTTCACTGGCTTTTGTTAAAATACGAAAGGTTCTGTCAACAATACAAACTGAGAATCAAAACTTAACTGAAATTTTTGATAGGAGAAGTTTAATTGTCAATACATGTATTCATTGGAATTCTTTGTAATGTCATGAATGTCAATTGTCTATTGACCTGTCTCAATGACCGTACTGTAAGTCATGAAACTCTAAATAAAGATTGTGTCTTCAAAATGAAAGGAGTACATGAAATATGTTCTTGTATAAGATATCTTGGTGCTTTTTTAGATGAGTCACTTAATTTTCAGGAACATGTTAAACGAAAGTGTAAAACAGCCATGCTTTATTATCTAAAAATTAAAAGCATCAGAAAATATTTGTCAAAAGAGGCTACAGAGACACTGTTATTATCCTTAGTTATATCCCATTTAGATTATTGTAACATTATTTTATATGGTATTGCTCAAAATGAATTAATGGGACTTCAGCGTATTCAGAACATGTGTGCCAAGCTTGTGTTTAATCGTTCAAAGTATGACAGTTCAAAACAGGCATTATTTGATTTGCACTGGCTTCCTGTTAAAGCGAGAATAAACTTTAAAATACTTATTTATATGTACAACTGTTCGGTAGGAAACGCACCATCTTATTTAATCGATCTTTTAACTCATCAGGTGCCTAAACGGACATTAAGATCTTCAGAATCTGCTGAAGGATGTTATGTTGTTCCTTTTAATAATTAAGAGAAAATCTTTTTCTGATAGAAGTTTTTGTACCATTGGACCAAAACTCTGGAACGAGCTACCTGTTATTTTAAGAACTTCTAAATCTGTTGATGTTTTCAAAAGCAAGCTGAAGTCATTTTACTTTGAAAACTATTTTGCTTTATTTTGAATGTATGAAAACAGCAATTATTGTTCTATGATCAGTCTATTTGTGTGTTCATATATATATATATTTTTTTTTATAATTATTTGTATACTTTTTATAATTGAATTGTACAACGCCATTGAATACATTGTTGTAGAAACAGGCGTTTAAGCAAATAATAAAGTTTCAAGTTTCAAGTTCTTTACTAAAAGTTTATTTCAATATTTGAAATGTTATTTTGAGTCATGTTTATTTTCCCTTCTTTTACATAATTCAATTGGAGAACAATACATAAATATATATTTAGACCATAAATGTTTATACAAAATAATATATCTATATAATTTAAATGTATATTTATACCACAGAAATATAAATATAATAAAGGGTGACAAAAAGAGATTATTTATATTATTTAATATATTGAATAACACCGTGCTGAACACAGAGTCTAAATCAGGGGATCTAAATCAACGAGTTATATGTTAGTCAGACAAAAGCATTACTTAAATTGACATTGAAAGTTTTAATTTGGTTCAGGTGTACTTTTAATAAAATAGATAAAGGATTAACACATGATTTGTTTTGGGGGTTTTATTTGTGTAACACGTATGAAGTTTGACAAATCCTTTATAACAATTAAGGAAAGCAAAAAAATCTGTCAAAGTCAAAAATGGCCAGATTTCGTTAAACAGGAAGTAGGTGAGCAACAGACCTAAAATCGAATCCCACGTTATGGGACCCCACCCTGATGCTGTATACCAAATATCAAGTGGCTGTGATTAGTAGTTGCTGAGAAAACTGTTACGAAATTTTTTACCCAGCCCGTCGCCCGCCCGCCCGACATTCACCATTTTATAACCCAGATTTTTCAATCCGTGAAATCCGGCCAAAAATTAATTTCACTTAGAAATCATTAAACTCTTTCTACATGTTTTATGTCCATAGTTCATATGCATAATATTTGAAATAAGTGTTCCACTGACATTTTTTTCTAATTTCTAAATGGTTAATGCCCTAATACATAACATAACCAAACATACCAGCAGTATCTGCCGATTCTGGTCTGACTCTGTAAAATGTGTAGCCCGACAGACTGCCTGGTGACATCAGCATCGTTCTCATCAGTTTGTAGGGGGCGGGGAAATGTGACATGTCATCATTAAGTCGTCTCTGAAGGTTGGGGTTCAGTGGGTTGTAGTAAAAAAGGGATTTCTCCGTCAGATATCCTGAAGAATAAGAAAATAACATGAAAGGGATCCCGGATGATAAACTGAAAATGGGTGCTCAACATTTTTTATTCTATTGACTTGAATGGGCAAAGTTTGTTTTTTTTCAAACTACACAGATGATAATGAGATGTGGAATAAGTGTACATGCATGACAAAACCTACATTTTTTTTTAAATCAACTGCGAATTGCTTAGCGCAAGAAAGTTGTCAAAGTATCTGAATTTCAACAAGTTGGTCTTTTTAGTGGTCCTTTTGTAGGTATAAATGATGGATAAACTACAAAAAAAACCAAATAATGTTTTCAACATGTTTAAGATCACGTGTTAGGTGAATTCAAGGTGTCAAGGTGTGATTTTCAGATTCTAGTTGACTCGTGATCAGGTTATTAATAAAATTGCTATAAGTTTTGACTCATGCTTTTCTGGTGAGTGGTCGAGATGAAATATGCTTCAAAAGTACATGAAGTAGTTTAAAATTGTCCCTTACACACTTAAGTTTTGCTGTAAACTTGTTTGTTTAAGCATGTTTATAAATCAGAAATACAAACACAACCTTAAAATAAGAGTTCCTATTTAGATTTAAAGGTAATCATATAAGGCCATGAAAAAAAATGGTTGTTGGTTTTTCCCTAACGGGAATTTTTTATTAAAACCTTGTAGGCAGGAAAATAATTTTTGTTTTCATTCTTATTTTTAATGAAAAATTCTGTTAGCTTAATACCTAAGCATATAAGAATAAATTTTATAAGTTGTACTTTAGTTTCAATTTAAAAACAGAATAGGTCAGGACTGGGTTAGGGGAAATCAAAGTTCTATCTTAATGTTAGTCATGTAAGCAAATATTACAGAAACAAGGGGTTGCACTATGTCGTGCTACAAATATCCCCACTCAACCATTCAGAAAATAGGAATTAGATGTGTGACTAACCTGGAAAGGAGAGGGATATTACGACTCATCATACTAAAGCTGTGTAGCAAGCAGGAACTGCTTACTCTTCTAGAGCACCTGAGTTCACTCTTGTGTCGACTGGAGTTCGCCTTGTTGATTGATATTCAGTTATTTTGTGTTTCCATGTTTTACATGTTGTCTGATTTTGTCCCCTTCTTTTTCATGTTTACTGGTTTTGTCTCTGCCCTTTCGGACTTTTGACATTCGGATACCCCATTGGTACCTCTGCTTCTTTGAAATTAATTCTTACGCCAAGAAATCTATTACCAAAAATTATAACAGACAGACAAGGTGATCACGATATAGCCTCTCTCTAACGAGTGGAAAATATTTCATGTATGATAATGGACAATACCTTTACTGATGACTTTTCCTAGTGTGTTGTCATCCCAGCTCTTCGTCCACAATGAGAGGTACCTCTTCGCTGAGAATCCGGGACGTATCTGTCGTTCGAACAGATCTCTCTTCCGTCTGCCGTAAGTGTTGTGAACAAACCCAAGGTAGACATCTGTATCATCTGATGATTCCTGTAATGACAGAGAGATAAGTTTTGTATACATCTGTAACAAGGGACATTTTTTCCCAGTCTATGAAGTTGTTTTCCCCAAGGTTCAATATAAATGATATTTTTGTACAAGAGAACAATCTTTGAGATTCAAAATATAATTTATTATGTGTCCTAAGTTTACATGTATATACAAATTTATAACAATCCTAATGTGGGGCGTCCCTATGTACTGGTAAGTATATTGTAACAGTATTCCTTACCAATAGTGACATTATCTTTAATGGCATTATGTCCAGGCCTCCCTGTCCCGACATTGCATTATACATAAATTTAATACATGTATGTGCCTGCCCTAAGTCAGGAATCCTTGTCAAAGCTTTTGTCCTTGTCATCTATCCAGTTTTTGTTTTATGTCCAGAAACGGGTCTTTCATTGATAAATTAGGGATTGGTTTTGAATCTCATGTATTGCATAGGTTTGGGCCAATGCAAGCAGCAACCTCTGTTCATGTTGAAGACTACGGACTGTTTTCAATATTGATTTTCTAAACATGCTAAATGGCTGGTTTTTTATGTTCGTTGTGTCGCGTACACTTATTCCACATTTCTTAATAGTCTTTATCATCTATCTATACATACCCTGCCTCCAAAAGAGAGAATAGATTTAGCTAAATCATCAACAGTCTTTAGTTCTAAGTTATCTGCACTCTTTGAAACTTCAAGCGACAATTCTGTTGGATGGGGTTTTCGGTGCTTGTGTCGTTTGATATCTGAGACATCCGTTTTGTGGGCCAAATCTTCAGAAAAGAGTAACAGCGCTCCTTTTCTAGTTGTAAATGTCTTTGGTATCTCTTGGGTGATTTTAAATTTTGTCGACCGTGAACTGGTTTCGTAATCATATTGTGGAATGGGTGGCAAGTACAGTCTGCTAGAGTTTCCAACAAAATTGAAATAGTCCTGAAAAGAACACAAAAATTATTTGAAATACATAAACAAGGAAAATGTGACATTCGTAGATAGGAATCTATATCAATGCATGCTTTAAATTGACAGAGTAGGGTAATGATTTATTTACAATTTACATCAGTTTTGACATGTTTGAGGAGAAACTACATGTTGAAATGGCAATCAAAAACAATTTGCCAAATTCATCTGTAGTTAAATTACATGGCTTACATATCCAGCCCTCAAAGTGAATCTTGATATTTGGTAGACATTTTGACCAAACATTTGTATGAAAGAATGATTTTGTTAAACTGGCCACTAAGTCTAACATTTTGGTAGCCATTTGGAAAATTTAGTAGCCTGTGGCCACCATTTTTACTGGGCAAAATTGAGGGCTGGTACTTAACTTACTGTTATGTGACAATGACAACAGGCAAGTATTATTGCTAAAATATATAGTATATCCTGTGCATTTAAAGTTTGACTTAACCATTTTTCTATAACAATACAAATAAAATAAACAAAAGATGTTTTTTCCCTATGTAACTCTTTAATCAGCTTTTAATCAACATGTAAATTGACATCTTAATATAGTCACTTTGACTTCTTTTAAACCCCAGTGCTACATTTGTATGTAGGCATATTTTTCTATATAAAAGCTGTCGTCACGACATAAATATTTGGACAAGTCTAATTAATCAACAGTAAAGTACACGATTTATTCAACTTCTAATTAACCTACCTGCGGTTCGAACACAACATCTATTTTCTCATGACCATTTTTACTAATTTCTCCAACACCGCGACTCAATAGCGATAAATTCAATGCACCAGAGCTCGCCATGGCTTGTTTACTTTGGAATATTAACCATCAGTCATCTGTGTGCAATGGAAGCTAATTTTCTCCTCGATTGACTGATTGAATTTAAATCCTTTGGGAAATTTACATTTTGAATGTCGATTGTCAGCCTTTTTAAACTGTTCTCGGGATAATGAATAAAATTTACAGTTCGTGTAGGCCTATTGTGATAATTTTGTTTGCTTATGTAATGTAAATAAGGTCACACTTTTACTATTCATTGAAAAACTTTCATCTTTTTTCAGCCATATTGTTTGCCGTGTTGCTAGTGCGCGTTTCGTCACTTCCGATCAATGTTTAATTGACCGTGAAATTTTCCCGCCGTTTTTTTTCCGTCGCAAAAGTTATTTTTGCATTAATACATGAAATTAATGTTTTGTTATTAAATAGTTTTATTTTGTTGGAAAAGGTTCCTGACATTTTTCAAAAGGATTTGACGCTATCAGTAAATTAAAAGCAACGTTGTGTAACGGTTTAGATATACATATGTATATTTGAGTACCATTATTGTAATTATTTTTTTAACTTTATGGTAAAAGGTCGACCATTTAGGCCTAGGGTTAGAATAGGGTTGTTTCTTTCCTAAAAAGATTCTGAAGAAAATATTCTGGCATCTGAGGTAAATAAAAAAAAAATTCTGAAGAAGCATTTCTGCCATATACAGTAATGCTAATAATGAAAATGTATTTGATCTATTGATTGTACCAACAGTTACAAATATCTGGGTATAACATTTACACCAAGTGGTAAATTTTCTCAGTGTAAAGAAGAATTATACAAAAAATCTATCAAAGCTTCTTTTAAATTGCAACAGTGCATGTCATCTTCTAATCCCAGTGTACAAACACTACTTCACTTATATGACCATACTATTAAACCCATCTTAACATACTTCTAAGCAATGAAGACCCTCAAATACTGTCAGCCACTGCCAAATTCATCATAGATTGTTCTAACTAAGAAGTTATGAGTTGTATTTTGCTGTACCCAGTCAATTTCTTTTTATTTACATTGTCATGTTATAATCTATAATTGTTGATTGTTAATGTAACTGTGTTGTATCTTCAAATCATGCTCTTTCATCTCATAAATGTGAAATTCCACTTGCTCCATGTGGGCTCCTGATTTGGAAAATAAAAATATGTTATGTTATGTTATGTTATGGTTGTGAAATATGGGGTATGTTTTCAACAACCTCTTCAGCTAGTAAAAATGATGGACAATATTTATTTGAGAAAATATTTGAAAAAGATGTATCTGAAAAATCACATTTAAAATTTATGAAATATATATTAGGTGTTAATAAACGCTCTACCAATTTTGCAGTTATGTCTGAACTTGGAAGATATCCTATGTATTTTTCCATTATATTGTCAATGTTAAAGTATTGTCATAGATTAGAGCATATGGAAGATGGGCTACTATTTAATGCATTTGTTTGTAGTAAAAATCTCTGTCAAAATAACACAGCCACATGGTATTCTAGTATAGATTATATTATGAAAAAACTTAATATATGTTATAACCAAATGAAAAAACTAAGCGTTAATCAATTTATTAAACAAGTGAAAGATAAGCTACTGAATAGTTTTCAAAAATTTTGGAAAGATTATAGAAATACGATTGCAAACTCTGAGCAAGGGAAACTTTATACATATTTTTCGTTTAAAACTACATTTGGATTTGAAAAATACTTAAATTTAAAAGATTTTAGATTTCGACAAGCTTTATGCAAGATCAGAATAAGTGCACATCCCTTAAGGATAGAGACAGATAGATATTCAAAAAATTATATTGAAAGATCATTAAGAAAATGTCAATATTGTACTATGAATAAAACAGAGGACGAATTACATTTTATTATTGAATGTCCATTATATGCTGAATTTAGAGATATTTTTTCAAATAAGATTTTACATTATTGCAAAAACTATAATAATTTACAAAACAGTTTAAAATTTAATCGGATTTTTATACAAGAAGATTTAGATTTGCTCAGAGAGTTTGGAAATTATGTATATCAAAGTCTTCAATTAAGAAGAACATCAAATGTTGTAGCATAACTTTAGATTTATTTGTTCAATAATATTCTCATAATAAATACATGCATATTTCATACATGTAACTGTATCATATTATGTACTACTTGGCTCTGCCCCTGTAAAATCATTAAGTTGTTGTTATTAATAAATCTGTTATAATTTTATTTACTGTCACAAATTGTCATAATCACTCATATGTAATTGTATGCTCTATTATAGGGCCCTTAATTGGAATAAAGCTATTTCTATTTCTATTTCTATTTCTATTTCTATTTGTCTCGATGCGTTAAAAGAATTAACCCGGTGCGGAAAAAACCTTTTCTGGCCATGCAACTAAGAAAAATCCCCCCTTTCAAGCTATAGATCATCGGATCGGTTCCTAAAAAGAACTTGTATCCATTCTGAAAAAAAATCTAGAATCATCTCGAGTGCTCGTTTGGCAAGTTACATAATTGTCCTGCACATACATGACGTAAGAATTCGTTAAGTGCTGAATCAAGAAGAAGAAACCCAAAGACTTTTATAATGAAACTGAATCAAATTCGTTCTGGTCCAAAATTTTAGAAGACACCCGTGAGAACCCTTAGTTTGGCCATCTCACCAACGAAAACTGGAAACGGTCATCCCATGTAAAAAAAAAAGATTCGAAAATGGGACAAAATAAGCTCTTGGCTTAATTGACTTGACCAAATCTCAAACACTTTCTAAAAACTCTCAGAGTGAACCCAAACAACTCATTGTAATGAACGTTATATCACATCCGACATTTACATTGTACACCTCGACAATGCTTATTTTATGGAAGACAATTCAAGACATCACACAATCACATTTCTATCTCTCAGACGAATACAGATGTTTTGTTCTCCTTTACTAGATTTGACACGATTAACTGAAGATTGAATTGATTGACTATTATCAATGCGACAGGCGTGGTATAGCAAGCAGGGATTGCTAACTCTTCCGAAGTACCTGAGTTCACTCTCGCTACGACTTGATTTCGCTTTGTTGATTGTTGCTCAGCTGTTTTTGTGTTATCTGTTTCTTCGTGCTGTTTGTTTTTCTTGCTTACTGGTTTTCTTTTTGCCTTTTTGGACTTTTGACATTAGATTGCCCCATTGGTACCTCTTTGATTTGCTGATCAATACCTTTGTGATTGAGATATATTCAGTTTATAAATTTTCAACTGTAAAAATTTTATGACAATTCTACTTCCAGATATAGGTTCTGTAATGTCTGTCTAGCTTAGTTTTTGCTTACTAGTATTATATTCTAGTTTATTTTGGTCTTGCAACTTTTGGCTTGTGTGTCCATGATGACGGTGCCTTTTCGTATAAAGTAACGTATATACATGTAGTAATGCTATAGGGTCGTTCCGATGGAGCGATTTTCACATCTTTTTCAACTAGCGGGCGCCTGACAATATATAGTTTTTTTTTCTGTAAATTGGAGTCTCTAGGACTCCGAACGACAACCCGCCTCTACGTCGCTTATAGCGTGACGGTACGGTGACTCATTAGAGAATAATATTCGCCTGGAATTTGTTGTAATTTTGTTTTGAGATGTCACTTGAATAGTTGCAATTGATAATGGGGCGTTTTCCGAGGTTCAAGGGAACCTGCTGCAAGCAACACCTCTGCAAATTTCATGTTCTGATTCGAAACAGCTTGTATTTCAATCATCACTTTTCATTTTGTCAATCAATCGATCAATCACTTTTCAATGCTGTTTGTTGTTGAATTAGCACGCGACGGGTGTGCGTTAGTGGGCAGGAACCGTTTACTCTTCCGGAGCACCCGACTTCACTTTTGTTACGACTTAAGTACTGTCTCGTTTTTGATTTTTGTTCGGTCGATTTCGTGTTTATTTGTGTTCTGTGTTTCTTCGTGCTGTTACTGTTCTCGTTTACCGGTTTTGGCGTTGCCCTTTCGAACTTTGACACTAGAATGCTTCATTAATGCATCTTTGCTTATAAATAGTATAATATTAGATTTAAAGATAAGGAGGTGTTATAAAATCTTATGTAGTCTATCGACAATTTCTTTCGAAATGCCTTTACCAAGTCAGAACCATTGCGATTTTTTTTTCATATCCCAGGTATATAGCCAATTTATGTACATGTCTTTCAAACTCCATTTATGCCTGGTTGTCACTTTTTCTCTGTTTGTTTATCATGCTTTTGTTTCATTAGATTTGTAAGATTTATAATAAAACACAAAACTTTTGTACAAACAACTTTATATTCAATTTGAACATAATACAATATATAAAAATTCAATAAAAATAAATAAAAATCAATAAACAGTCTATTTTACAATTAACATTAAAGTTCGTCGTGTTTCGGCCCAGAGAATTCTTCGTGTGATATTTTGCCATCCTTATCCTTATCTTCTGTGGCGAATAAGTCGTGGAGAACCTTCTGTTGTTGCTGGGACGCTAAATCTACTGGGATACCTTGTTGTGCTGCCTGATGCGATAGATACATGATCAACTGAAAAATAAGGGAACCAGGTTAAATCAAAATTCATATTCCAATTTAAGATTCTGAAAAGAGGGGACCCACTGACTGGCTTCAGAGGGGGCCCGGATTGGTCACCCTTCAATGATTTCCTATATATTCAACAAAATCACAATGGAAAACAACCAGCAGTCTTCAACATGAGGTCTCTGTTCGTCGTTTTGCATTGATCCAAGACTAATGATACAACACCCATTTCTGAAATAGAACCAACAGATTTGTCGATTCCTGGCTTAGGACAGGTGCATATATAAAATGTGGAAGACTCTTTTACGAGGATACCGGGTGTTTTGGGGTTATTAGAAATTAGCATTTGAGAATTATGCTCACCTCATCTCTAGTAAGGAAGTTATCATTATCAATATCGATCATCTTGAATACATTTGGTGGTTTGGGTCCGTCATGGATTTGTACAAGTTCTACATTGAATACTAGATTGGCGTTTGGTGGAATGACTTCACCTGCAGAAAAAAAATACGTAGAGAGCATTAAAAATTAATATATAAAATAAAATGTTGACTAATCGTATACGAAAAACGGCACAAAAAACTGACGAAAATTAAATTTGTTTTCCAATTTTGTAAGTCATTTACATTCTAGTCAAACTTGCGGTTGCCGCTCGCTATTCAAACATTCATTACATAAATCTAGATCTCATTTTTACACTAAACTTAGTGCGAGTATCATCAAAGAGTCACTTCATTACTGTGTCGTTGTATTTTTTACAAGTATAATTAAGTTAAATATGAATGTTTCAGAATTGCATGCAATATGAAAGGTATATTCTACTTATGTATGTAAAAGACAGGTTCTTTAGCATATTGTTGAACTTTAAGAGAGTTCTATTCCAATTTGATCTCCGATCGAGAGAAGCTTAATTCTACTCTATGGGGAAGATTGACTAAAGCGTTCTACTGATTTCTTAGAGTTAGTTCCCATAGATTTTATGTACAAATGTATCCCTTAATTATTTATAACTTGATAACATATTTGTTTTTACCTGATCCCTTTTCTCCGTAAGCTAGATGAGATGGAACTGTCAGCTTTCTTTTTTCTTTGACACACATGTCTAGAAGTCCCATTTCCCAACCTTTGATTACCGCCCCTATCCCAGACTGGAACTGGAACGGAACAGCTCCAACACGCTCGTAACTGGAAAAGAAAGATAACTCGTACAATGACACTGGAGATGAATTCGTACTAAATTCGTAAAAGGTAACACGTTCAATAGATATATTTTTTTCAGTAATGCATGTTTAGTGAAATCCCTAAGTTTAACAGTAAGACAACAGCGCTAAACAATTAATTTAAAACTTGTTTTCTAGACTAAAATATCAATAAATGGGAATCAGTTGTACTAGTTAACTTAACGAAGTCATTCTTATGTGCTTTTTCCCTAAAAGTAGCTATCTAAGCCTGATTCAAGTCTCAAAATTCAATTATTTCACATAACTGAGATGGTCCCATTCCCGAGACGCTAAAATGGATGCATTCGGCCAGAAACGGTTAATGCAACTTAACGAAAAACTTGTAACCATGCAATTAAACAACAACAGCAACTAATTGGAACGACAGTGAATTCATGTGTTCTGTAAGGGTAAAAAGTTTCTGCATGTGACAGTACTCCCGGGCAGTGCCCATGTTATTTTATGTAAATAAAATTTGTTGTTATTTTTTAATACCGGACCCAAGAGGGAGGTTTGGCGCGACTTAAATCTGGTTTAGCCCACTATTTCAATCGAAATGCCTGTACCAAGTCAGGACCATTGCGATCTCTATTTTTTTTTCGGTTTGTGTTTTTTTCTCTGGGACATTGAGATTGATCCTCCAAGTTCGGTAATTTTGTTATCAATCTTTTTAATCGGTTGCGATTAGTACAAAATTACTATCTAATAGTTTAAGATGCATATTTTTCTCATTTATCCTTTTAATCTTTCATAATTCCAAGATTTTAAGTGAAAGGACATTAAGGTTATAAGAAAACAAATTAACACATTTTGCCTTATTTTATTGTCAGTTTATAGTATAAGATGTAGCCGGGGGAAAAAGTAATACGTCACACACCGAAAATGTTGTAAAATGTCAAAAATTTGGAACATCAGAGAAAATATCGTCATGTCATTCGTGTATTGAATTCAAATTATCAGTTTTTATGTTGTTTTTCGGTGCAAGACATGAAAAAAACTAATACATGAATCAGGACTATAAACGTTACAGACAATTAACGAAATAATTACATGTAAAATGTGAGGTTCGATGGTTTTATGAAGAGGAAAGCATATTAGTCATAATTGTATGTACTTGTACAGATCTCGAGCTACAGTTGTTTTTGTACATGTTAACGATTAAACAAATTACATTGCCCTTTTCTTTTAGCTGCAACTAATATTGAGCAACTGAAAAGTTTTTGAAAATTTGGCTCTTAATACCGAATTCTCTTCTTTTTTGTCAGTATCTTATTTCTGCATTAAAACTATTAAAAAGATGTACAACACAGCTTATTAGATACAGAGCGAAGTCCTACGAAACATTAATAATCGACCTGTTTAACCAGGCGCGGATGCAAGAATTTCGATTAGAGGGGGCGGGGGTATTAAATATTCGCCGAGCGGAGCATGGCGGGAACATTTTTGGCCATAATTTTCTTGATTGATTTCATGGTTAAAAAAAAATCAAATTTTCCACATTTTAAGGGGGCACTCCAGGTGCGCTCCCACCTTAATCCGCACCTGGTTTGACTATACGTCGAGAACTTTGTTGAAATTAGTTTCCGTAGTCTCTTTTAAATAAGCTGATGATATTCGTCCTTTTTTGGTACTTCTTGTTTATTTACATAAGGAAGAGCTTCCGAAAATGTTTTAAGAAACAATGGTTCCAAAAGCGTTTAAGTAATTGCATGCTTCATGCATAATTATACTCATACATACCTTGAATCAAATTTTGTACCATTTTCGAAAAATCCTTCATAATGCAAAACTAAAAGGTCGTGCTTCTTTACTTTTCTGGCGCAATCCGCAGGAGGCTGTTCGATTATTTCTATTTTAAAACCGGTCGTATCAACCTCAGAGTCCAATTGTGCGGACACCGCACAAAATACAGCCAAACATAAAATTAAAACGGATTTCATTGTTTCAGTGTTGTTCGTGTTGGCAGATTTTTAACAATTGACAAATTTAAGACAAAACATCCAAAATTTAAGGATCGAAAATTCAAAAATTTAGCCGTGGGCCGTTCCTTATCTCTGGACCACGTGTCATTAGCAGAAGACACCACGTTTATCTGGGTTAACCGGAAGTACAAGTTCTCTGATTGACAAATATACCTTGTAAAGATATCTAGAGAAGATAAGACAAATTTTACAGATATGCTCTGATGATGACCTTAAGGGCTTACCGTAGATAATAAATCATTATCATGTTTGATATGAATATGATTGCCATAATTTTATTGTGTATATGTGTTTGATATAGACATATAGGGCTTTAAGAAAACCGGAATGTTCTATATATTAGAACCAAACTGGCCTATGCTGTCGCTTAATGGACCGTAATTGTTATTTCTTGACAAGATAAAGTTTACATAAATCTTGAACTTTTTCCGTACTGTTCGTATATACGGCTATTTTAAACCCCAATCAAAGAACTAGAAATGCCCATCAACAATTTTGGTATATAAACACGAAGAAAAGACCGGGACGTAGATTTCTTCATTGATTCTTTCCTTTTCATAAAACGCTATTTAAGATGCATAGGTTAAGAGGCTGTTGGCGGTTACCCATTGTGGTTTTTCTTGTGGGATGTGTCGTGTACACTTATTCCACATCTCATTATTTAATATTATAGGTTGATGTACATGTATATCTTTATTGCAAAATCAAGCAATACAGTCATGACAGCAGCTAAACAAACATACAAAGCAATCTCAATAACACAATTTCATAACATAAAATAAATCAAGTGAAATTAAGCATTAGCTGACATGGACCTGTTTCTCAATTCTAATGACCGCTGAATAAAGTCCTACAGTTCAGCTAATAACTCATTTTTCAGAACTTATAAAATTCAAGGAATTAGTCTATCTAAGGAATCTAATCTTTAGCAAAGTATAAAAGACTTTTTTTTAAATAAAACTACTAATGGATAGACGTCCCAACTTTGTTCCTGTAGAAATAATGCATGCTGTTTTTTTAATTTCAAGAACTGTTTTGCAGAATCACGTAAAACTACTGCGACGCCAGAGTCAGTTAAATTAAGTTTCGAAATATAAGATGCACAATATGACGACTTGATCTGAGGTGTTTCGTTTTTGCCGATTTCCTTTGTGTGCAGATGTTGGTTTGTCATAGGGTTTTGTTTTGTCGTCCTTTACCGGATTTGACACGCTGAATGGACTATTGGCAACACGACGGGTGTGCTACAGCAAGCAGGAACTGCTTACTCTTCCGGAGCACCTGAGTTCACTCTTGTTTTGACTGGAGTTCGCGTTGTTGATTGATATTCAGTTATTTTGTGTTTCCATGTTTTACATGTTGTCTGTTTTTGTCCCGTTCTTGTTGGCGTTTACTGGTTTTGTCTCTGCCTTTTCGGACTTTTGACATTCGGATACCCCATTGGTACCTCTGCTTCTTTCAATCACTTCAATTTCAAAACAGGAAGCGCCAACTTAAAGATACAATTGTGCGGACACCGCGCTAAATACAGCCAAACATTAAACACACTCTTCCGGAGCCCCGGAGCCCATGACGACTAGAGTTCGCGTTGTTGATTTCTGTTCAGTTGTTTTGTGCTTTTATATTTTGCATTTCTTCATGCTGTTCTTGTTCATGTTAACTGTCTTCGTTTATCGTTGCCTTTTCGGACTTTTGACACTCGAATGCCCCGTTGGGCCTCTTTGCTTCTTTTTTTCCTCTGTCCTTGGCATGTCTTTGACCCAAAATGCAGTAAAACAAAATTGATGTTAAAATCTGATGACTTCAGCTTATTATTTCGTTTAAATGGGTCTAGTTCTATTTTTTTCCTGTATTTTGTTTCTTGATTAAAGAGAACTGGTTGTGTTTCATACTTTTAAATTCGTCTAAAACTCGAATCTGTTTTGAAAATTCGTTGATCGGAATAGTAAAAAAAAATTAAACAGAAACTATAATGGAATTTGGAATAGTTTTAAGCGACACAACACACACAAACGAGCGACACAACCCGCACAAACGAGCGACACAATCCTCACAAACGAGCGACACAACCAGCACAAACGAGCGACACAACGCGCACAACCGAGCGACACAACCCGCACAAACGAGCGACACAACGCGCACAACCGAGCGACACAACCCGCACAGACGAGCGACATAACCCGCACAAACGAGCGACACAACCCGCACAAACGAGCGACAACTTTTAAAAAGTTTGACAAGAGGTTTCCAAACCTGGTTTGAAGGATGTCGACTCAGTGTCATATGTAAAGAAAAACACTGTGCTTTTCACCAAAAGATGTTGAAGTATTCGTATTTATCATGCATGATCAGTTGACCCCAAATAAATATTGAATGTGCGAATATTTTGTAGTAGTGCCAAGACAAACAAATTGAAAATTAAGGTAAAGACAAAACTATATCCAAAAAATCAAACAAACAACAAAACACACACACAAAAAATTCTTAACAATTTTCACGTGAATTAATTTCTATTGTCATGCCAAAATCTGATCATAAAAAAATTATCACAGAGACTAAATTTTGGCGACCTTCACAAAAATGGTACCTTACAGACTGCTTAAACAGTGGCGGATCCAGGGGGGGTTCCAGGGGTCGGACCCCCCCCTTTCCTCCGAAATTTTAAAATTTTTGTGTAGATTTTCAACAAATTGGTCTGGAACCCTCCCCTTTTGGCCCACAGAACCCAGTATGTGGAACCCCCCCCCCTTTCGAAAATTTCTGGATTCGCCCCTGTTAAACGCCTTTTTGACCTGTCAACATCGAATGATATTCAATCCTTGCATAGTAAGTGCAATGATTAAAATTATATCTTATACCATGAAGTATTGTATACCAGGAAAAAGGCACTTAACATTTTTTTTTCGTATTTGGTGCTCATTTTGATAATCAATTAACAAGATACTAGTAATTATGAAGGAAGCACATAAAGCTACAGCAGATTTAAGGCCAGGCCCTCATCAAATCATCGTCCTTCTCCTGACGCCATCCGTATAGGAAGATGAAGCTGGTGTTAACAGTGCTCATATTTGGCATCGCTGCCCTCGTAAGAGTTAGAGGTAAGCTGCTTTCAATATAGCTTATGAGTATAAGTTGGTTTTTTTTTTCGCGGGAGCTAAATTTCGCGGATTTCTAAAAAAGTGGAGGATCTTTTTTTCGCAAAATTCAATTTTAGCGATTTTCAATATAAGAGTATATAATGTACATATACTATATTCGACTTCTATTTTCGCGATAATATATTTTCGCAAGTTGCAAAATATCGCGAAAAAAGCGAACATTAGATACCCGCGAAAAAAATCCAACTTATATGGTATACCGTCTTATAGTTTTAAGATATTATTTAATTATTTCAGTTTCTAGCAATAAACCACTGCTATTTAAAAATGTTTGAACGACCTACCTGCTTCAACATTTGAAATGATGATGAGCTGAGGAAAAATAGTTCGCAACACAGTCTTCATAAAGAAGCGGCAATTTAAAAAGACCAAAATGAAAAATAGCCAGCAGCCTTCAACGAGGAAAGTAGGGGCTGCTCGCTGTTTTGCGATTTGCCCAATGTCAAATGGGTTAAATTCACATGCCATAATTAGTTTGGTTTCACAAACGTAGAATCCCCCCTTATATTAAAAACGAAAGAATGTCAATATTTTGGTAAGTGTCAATGTGACATAGGAAAAATCACATTTTTTTTCATAGTCCACCACCGCAACGCGGAGCGGGTACATAGAAATGCCGGTGTTCGTCCGGCTCTCCATCATTTTTTTCCCGTAACAGCACCTATTTATACATTCTCTTGAAATTTGGTATGCCATCTCTCCATGTGGATTCATATGATGGGGTTTGATTTCAGGTCTGTCACTCATACTCTGTCTATTAGCTCCCCTTTTCTCTGAAACAATAGGGCCTTAATGCATTGGGAAACTTTCTCTAGAGGATAAAAACAACGTAACAATTATTGGTTAGCCTACTAATTTATTTAATAAAACCATTTGCTCTTATAATTGGCGTTTTTGGCCCCTTTGACCCTTAAATTTTCAAAAAACGATAGGAAATATTGCAAATCTAATTGAAAAATGCAGGCAGAGATTTTTACAAGGATTCCAATGAAAAAAAGATTTTGAAAATCGGACCACAAATCAAAATTTCGATTTTTTATGGTGTGGCCCTCTTTTTGACTCCTCATAGCAGTCACGGTGCAAAATGTTACATTTTGTTGACAAAAGTTATTAAGAAATGCAATTTAAAAAAATGATCAAATTCGGAATTTTTTACATTCTACAGACGTTTTGTCAATACACATATTTAAGCCCCTTTTGGTCTTTTTTTGTGAAATGGCAGGGACCAGAAACTCCAATAGCAATACCAACCTTTCTTTAGTGGTTACAAACATCATATCAAAATTTCATAACAATTGGTTTATTACAACTAAAGCAATCCCATGGAAACCAAAGTGTCTATAGACGACGAAAACGACGACACCAATGACAACGACATCACCGTAACATAATACGATCACAAAACAAGAGGCTCTCAGGAGCCTGAATCGCTCACCTTGTCTTAATGTCAACCCTTTGAAGACTTTTGTATAGCTAAATGAGCTGAATGTTTAAGCAATAAAAAGCTTTTCTCTATCTAAAATAGTTTTCATTCCAAAGCAAAAAACACTATTTTTCACCTTTAAAGGGCCATAACCCCTTAAAGGGGTCATCTGACAACTTCGACCCTAAAAAGACTTTTGTAGAGCTAATTAAGCTGAACATTTAAGCAAGCTACATCTTTTCTCTATCTGCAAAAGTTTTCTTTCTTTAGGCCAAAAACACTATTTTTTGCCTTTAAGGGGCTGTAACCACTATAAGGGGTCATCTGGCAACTTTGACCCTATGGAAACTTTTGTAGAGCTAAATGAGCTGAACATTTAAGCATGCAACAGCTTTTCTCTATCTGCAATAGTTTTCATTCCATAGGCCAAAAACACTATTTTTTGCCTTTAAGGGGCTGTAACCCCTATAGGGGGTCATCTGACAACTTCGACCATAGGAGACTTTTGTAGAGCTAAATGAGCTGAACATTTAAGCAAGCAACAGCTTTTCTCTATCTGCAATAGTTTTCATTCTATAGGCCAAAAACTCTATTTTTTGCCTTTAAGGGGTCATAACCCCTATAAGGGGTCATCTGACAACTTTGACCCTATGAACACTTTTGTAGAGCTAAATGAGCTGAACATTTAAGCAAGCAACAGCTTTTCTCTATCTGCAATAGTTTTCATTCTATAGGCCTAAAACTCTATTTTTTGCCTTTAAGGGGCCGTAACCCCTATAAGGGGTCATCTGACAACTTTGACCTTATGGAGACTTTTGTAGAGCTAAATGAGCTGAACATTTAAGCAAGCAACAGCTTCTCTCTATCTGCAATAGTTTTCATTCCATAGGCCAAAAACATGAAAAAATGCTATTTTTCACCTTTAAGGGGCCCTAACTCCCATAAGGGGTCATCTGACAACTTCGATTCAATGAAGACTTTTGAAGAGCTTTTGATGCTGAAGCAGTAACGTGGCATCAGATTTCATCTATCTCTTATACTTTTTGATTTACAAGCCAAAAACAGTAGTCTGACCCCCTGGTCTATTTTTAGCAACGGCGGCCATGTTTTTCGACGAATCAAAAATCCCCACATCAGTTCTGTGGGGGATACCCTAAAGTACCACCAGACCAAATTTGGTTTGAATCTGTGCAGCCGTTTCAGAGGAGAAGAAGTTTGAAGAAAAGTTAACGACGACGACGACGACGGACGCCAAGTGATGGCAATAGCTCACATGGCCTTTGGCCAGGTGAGCTAAAAAAAACGGGACTTCCCAACCTGTAAGTGATTAGGTTTGTCAGTTACTTGGCCAAGGTCGGTGGTTTTCTTCGAGTACACCGATTTCTTCCTGCAATTTATAGTGACCGCCCTATTTATGGCCCAGGTGCGCCGAAAAAGGCGTTAAACCCAACCAGCCAACCACCTACACACACATACACACAAATTGAAATTTTCTGTCTTTGACAACCCATATTTTTTCGGGGGGGGGGGCTACTGCCTATGATTTAAGGTATACCTGTGCCGTTGGCTTGTTCTGAACCAGACCCTGTTGGCATCAAGAAATTTGCGAAAATCATACCCTGTTATACCAGCGGAAATTTTATATCATACCCTGTTATGACCACGTCAAAATGCTTTGGTATATATATATTTTTATTATTTTACTGTATATATAGTGTTTCATAGGAAGTTCATAATGGGAAGAACTTTTTGAGCTGAAATAGATCAGGAACTTTCATTTTAGAAGCATTCTAAAAAACTTTCATGTTGATGAAACTTATTGACTTATATATACTCTCTCAAAAAAGAAACGCAACATGCAAAATTTTGAAATTACATCGCATACAAAACTTCAAAAGTCGAGTTTTATATCATCAGTTGTTGCAATATCATTATGAAATTTTACTTGGCAATTGTGGAGGGACCATTTTTTCTTTAATCGCTATTTTCTTTTATAAAATGAGTGCGCATGCCAATCAGAATTATGTCACGCACCTTGTTTGCAGGACAGTACTCAAACTGCCATCCCATATTCAAAAAGAACGATCTGCACAAGATTTCAATATCAGATTCTTATAACCCACAAGTTTGTGCTTTCTTTCCTTGGTTTTTGATTGCGCAATTACGCGTTGGCGCATGCGCAGATCCAATTTAATCAGTAGATGCACGATTTTACATAATCAAAATTTTCAGAAGGTCTTTAAAAAGCAAAAATGTCTTGTGTTTTACGTTTGTTATGTTATTGGTAAGGGCACACTCCTACCCATATGACTCTTGATGCGCTGCGCTCCGCCCGATTTTTCAAAATCTCTGAACCGTAATTCTCATACTGTTTGCCATTTGTTAGAATGTTTTGCAGAAGCTTTCTTTGTAAAAGTTGGTATTTTAGTTCACGACAATGTTTTGGTGCTGATATCACTCTGGATGAATAATCAAAGGAGAATTCCCTTGTTCAAAACTCCTTCAACCGATATGTCGTGTGCGGGGGAAATTCACGCCTCATGTTGGGCCTGATGTTAACCACTTTAGACGGGATTATCGTTATGATAATGATGGTATCAAAGAAGGGAAGATTTTTGCATGGTTATGGAACCAAAAAAGTAACAGTCTCAAATATTGGTTACCAGAATAACTGGATGTTAGCTAAGACTACCAATTTCTATGATTTTTCAAAGTTGGATAAGCGCAAGCGATAGCGCCATCCGATGTTTTTAAAAACGTGGGCCATGGGAGCAAAGGCTTCAACATGTGTGAAAATGGGAGCCAGAAGATCATATGCAGCGTTTTTATAGAAACCGAGAGAACACAAGTGAAGTCGTATTTTTATCATTTAGTCGGTATTACTACAGTTGGCGCTGCGACTTTGTTGGTTGGTAAATTTGACTTTTGTTTATATCACACGTAAGATTATTCATTTCTAAATGATTCTGCAAAATTTCACATTAATTCGTACGACAATTTTTAGTTGAAATTCAATAGTTTTTATTTCAATGGTATTTTAAATATCTTTATATGTTGCGTTACTTTTTTGAGAGAGTATATATTTGTAACCCTGTTGGTAAAAGCAGGGCTGAATTTTCAACCCTGTTCTACACCTTTGCTGCCTGAAAAAATAGACCCTCATATATTGCGGCACACTCCTGCCATTGATTATATAGGCAGTAGCCCCCCCCCCCACCCCGGGATATTTTTATTGATCCTAGATTTGTTATTGTTTAGGTTCTGGCGATTATGGTTTATCTGGCAGTTTTGGCGACAAGGGACAGAAGGGGGAGCCAGGATCAAATGGTGAACCTGGTAGAAAGGGAGAACCTGGTCTAGTTGGGCTGGAAGGTTTACCTGGCGAAAGAGGTATGATTTTATTACACTGTAAGGGTCTGACAAACCTTCAGACTATAAAATAAAAGACATTTTACAGGTGTGAAAATGGAGTCTCAGGTTTAATTATTATATCTTGATGTAACATTTGTTATTGTAGCCTATCAGATTTAGATGGTTGTTAATGTAAACTTTTTTATTCTCTTTACATTTCAAGTCGCCAAAAATGAAGTTTGGGAGACTAATTGTTTTTACCTTCTATTCTTTTATTCTTAAATATTGTTCGGTAATTTTGTTAACACCTTTATTGACCATGAACGAGTCATGAAGTTTTCACAAACAAAGGTTCTTATTGGCATAGTGTATATTTGAGTTTCAAAGTTTTGCATATTGTATTCAGATTTTTCAAAATGGCTGCCATTTCAAAATGCCACCTTCCAAAAAGACGACCAAAAACCCCCAAAATTAAATTTTAAGGTCATCTGCTTTGCAATTCAGATAGAATAGGGTTCCTTGAGTGTGCTGCTACTTTAGGTATTGTTCTCCAACTTTTTGTTTCATAATGATGACCAATGATGGCCGTTAGTAAAAAAAAAACAAAAAATAAAGTTTGTCTAGTTCAGGTGTTTTGATCCGACTTCCGGTTTCAAAATAGCTGCCATGTTTTATCGATTATACAATTCTGTGCAGTTAAAAAAGGTGACTTTGTCCGGTTTCAATAATTAGATTTCTAGTCATATTTTGATTTTCTGAATTGAAGGAAATACTACCTAAGACGATTTTGGGAGACGTGTTAGCATCCCATCACAAATTATACCATTTTAAATTGTAAGACAGGTTATGACTTTTATCATTGACAGGATTGGACGGTCTACCCGGACCTAAGGGAGAAGCTGGTATGTCTGCTTGCGTTATCAATCTTGAAAATTTGCCCCAAGGACCTAAGGGTGAGCCTGGTATAAAAGGAGAGAGAGGACTCTCTGGTTTGGAAGGACCCCAAGGACAACAAGGAGCACAAGGTAAACAATATCAGCCCATAATATATATTTAATTCCTATTTAAAGACCATGTACAGGCGCCGATCTAAGAAAAGCGTACCGGGCGTACACTCTCCTTGTAAAACTGACAAGACTTCAGGGTTTTTTGCACAGAATCCATGTCAAACCCCGTAAAAAACACTAAAAAATTTCGCTCAGCGAAAAACAATTTTACACCCACCCCTAAACTAAATCCTGAATCCGCCCCTGATATACCAATCCCAAAATGATTTGATATGTACTTTTAGCCCAGTCTTTTTTTTTGGAAAATTAAAATTTTAAGTCGTTATCACAAATTTAAAGTGTGTATTCAAATAACCTAATAAAGCCTCAATAGAATACAAATGCTCAATATTAAAATTGCACCTGAGAAGGCGTTTTCTATGCAAAAAATAGATTGGTATATTTTTGGGGGGTTAAAGTAACAGTACCATTATTTATTTTTAGTCGGGATAGTCGCTATAGCGATAAGGCATGGCTCGATACCCATTCAGTAGCCAACCAATCAAAATTAAGCTAGGTGATGGTCAGGTTGCCTCATCACATATCAATTCACACAATCATTAAAACACTCTCACAATATAGTTTTACTGTCTTATATCCAATTACCATAAACAATCTTTAAAATATAGATTATCGCGGCTTCCAGTACATGCGTACAATAATGTACTTAGACTTTATCTTATCTCTTCCTAGGGCCAACCGGTCTCCCTGGCTTGAGAGGAGAACCAGGCATGAAGGGATCCCAGGGATTGATGGGTTTTCCTGGAAATGATGGTTTTCCTGGTAAGTATTTATAGTCTTGCGTATGGAACCAACCATTTGCCGTGTGGGGGGTAGGGGGTGTGGGTGTGTTGGTGTTAAACGCCCTTTTCGATGCACATGGCCCACACAAGGTGGTCCATTTAAATGGTGAAGGAAATTGGAGTACCCGGAGGACATATAAGTCAGATTGCTTGGTGAATATAAACGTATTCAGATGTAGTCTCGAACCCAAACTCATACTACCAAGGAGTGAGTCTGGGAAAACACCTATTGATTTCTCGTAACCACTAGGTGGCGATCGTTATACCTTTTAAACTTTACCACGTGTGTATATGACGTGTTTAGCATACAAAATTCATTTCAATCTAAAATTAACCAACTTTAGAAACTCAACGTTTCATTGGCCATCCTTGGTTTTTGAAAACTGGTTCTGTAAAATCAAGAATCGGATTGGCCGAACATGCATGGTTTTGTAATCAAGAATGTCCCCATTTTTGACTCCAATAAACATAAACAATTTCCAAAACCAAGTAGACGCCCGTGAGTACAATTTAACCATAAAGCGATTTTTTTTATAGTTTGCAAAACCATCATGTGTTCAAAAATGTAAAATAGGATGTCTTATTATAAAATAAGAAATATTATATTATTTGAAAACAGCTCACATCAATTCGAGAAGTTATCTCGCTGTTGCATTTGCATAAATTCACTGGACCATAGGCACGGAATTCTTTACATACGGTTGAATGATTTTCGTCGAACACTATGATAAAGCCTGAAAGTACTCCGAATGCACACATAACAAAATAGGTAATGGGACTGTCCCAGACTCTTATCATCTATTGATAAGCGTCTGGGTGACCGAGACTAATTCAGATGTAACTGCCGACATTGGGCAGGTAACTGATAAACCTTATCACATACAGGTAGGGAACCCGTTTTCGTAAATTACAAGAGGGACTCGAACATCACCTGAGTTTGATTTGATTGATTGATTGTTGGTTGCTTTATGTCCCGTCGGCGATATTGCAGCCATCATCGGGACATAAACAAGTTGATATAATTATGTTAATAACATGTTAATGTAAAACAAAGTCAAAAGACCGTAGATAAAACAAAAAGTCACCTGAGAGGTGATCGGCTAGTAATCAATAGTGTTTTTAAACCGGCGACTTAGACCACTCGACCACCCAGGTCCTACCATTTACCCTGATATGGGGGATGGTTGACTTTGGTTTTTTGTTTTGGTCAGATTTTTTTCATCATTACCATTAATTCGTAGCAAAACCCATTCTTCAGATTTTTTATTAACCTCTGCTGCCAAAGTACTTTTAATCGAAATTCAGATTCAATTTTTTATTCGGGGGAAAAACCCTTTAAGGTATTCAAACTATTTTGGGTCTAAGTATTTTTCCAAGAGAAGCAATTTAATTAAATGTAATGAAGTTATTTTTTTAATCTTTTGATAAACGGGTCAGTTAGTAGTTAGATAGTTAGTTAATTTATGAAAGTGGTGATACGATGAACGTGAAATAAAGATAAAGTGGAGGAAAGGAGACCCAAGGCCAATTGGGGAGGAGAGTTTTGACTGCCACTGAAACTAGAGGCTACCGGGAGCCTGAATCGCTCACCTGATCTCTTATGCCAAAGTTTGAATAAATTTCACAAACTTTCAAGTATACAAAGTTGCAAAACAATCCTTTCAGTGGTTTCAGAGAAGATTTTTGGAAATCAGTTTTAATGATTAGAAAAAAAAACAGTTAAAGGGCAATAACTCCTGTAAGGACCTTTTGATGCTGAACATGAAAAGTTGCTTCGGATTTTCTCTATCTCTTATACTTTTCGAGTTATAAGCCAAAAACAATGGTCTGACCCACCCTGTTCTATTTTAAGCAACGGCGGCTATGTTGGTTGGTCGACGTGTATATAATTCACAAACTTGGTAGAGGACATCCTAAAGATCATGTATACCAAGTATCAATGCAATCCCTTCAGGGGTTTCAGAGAAAAAGATTTTTGAAAATCAGTGTAAATTAATGGAAAAAACAGTTAAAGGGGAATAACTCTTAAATGGCTGATCTGACAAAATTGACCCTGAATCATTTTGGTAGATCTGAATGAGCTTTACAATTCTGCAATGCAAACTTTTCCTCTAGCTCTAACAGTTTTCAAGATATTTTCCAACAACTGCAAAAATGGTCAATTTTGACAATTAAAGGGCAATAACTCCTATAAGGAGTCGTTTCACAATTTTGACTCAATGGAGAGATTTGTAGAGCTTTTGATGCTGAACATGAAAGGTTGCTTCGAATTTTCTCTATCTCTTTTACTTTTCGAGTTATAAGCCAAAAACAATGGTCTGACCCCCCTGTTCTATTTTTAGCAACGGCGGCCATGTTGGTTGGTCAACGTGTATATAATTCACAAGCTTGGTAGAGGACATCCTAAAGATCATGTATACCAAGTATCAATGCAATCCCTTCAGGGTTTTCAGAGAAGAAGATCTTTGAAGAAAAGTTAACGGACGGACGGACGACGGACGGACGGACGGACGACGGACGCTTAACGATGACAATAGCTCACATGACCCTTCGGGTCAGGTGAGCTAAAAAGGAGTGATGGGTAGGGAATGACAATTTATTCTCCTGCAAGGGGATCCAACGGGTCCTACCGAGACCTGCAGCAGAGTTCTTAAACGTGCAAAGAACGTGATATTTTCTCACTCTGCACCTCTTTGGTTTGCAGTCAGGTTTTCCGCAAAATTATAGCATGACGACCCCGGTATTCATCGTGACATGGCTGTCCTTTTTAACCACCTGTGGCACGCATCCCAGTGGCTTTGTGAGCAAAGCGGCCAGACCCGATGTCTGGTTTCTTTGTGTTCTTTAGTGGACTTTTACCGACAAGCTTACATTGTAGATTATTTTATAATAAAAATTTTAGGTCAAAGAGGATTTCGTGGTGTGCCTGGTTTGCCTGGTACCCCAGGAAGAACTCCTCCTACTGGTTTCCTGCTCGCCAGGCATAGTCAAACTCAGGAAGTTCCTACCTGTCCGGATCGTTTGGTCAAGGTCTGGGATGGATACAGTTTATTGTACATTGAAGGAAATGGAATATCTCATCACCAAGATTTAGGTTAGCTATAGAGGTTATTACAAAATTACCGACCTTAGAAGATCAATCTCAAATGTCCAAGACAAAAAAAGTATAACGGAAAATTAAAGATCCCAATGGTCCAGATAGTTGGTACAGGCATTTTAAAAGAAATGGTGGGTTAAATCAGGTTTTATGGCGCGCCAAATTTCCCATTTCCTTTGCCATCAACTATCTATACCAATTTTTTAGTTATTTTTTAAGATTATTAAAATGTGTGATTAACATTGTGAAATAAATAAAATATGCATGAACATGTTCATCTTGCTATTACGCTCCCGAAGGGAGCGATAATGGTAGAAATGTCAATATTCTAGTTGTACTATGGGCTCAATTTTCCTTCAACGTCCGGTAAACCACGCGCTGTTTCCCGGACTTTCTGCCTCTTTTTAACGCTTTTTTCTTTGAAAATACCTGACGTCATTAAGCGCACACAGGACCCACACGAAAAGCTACTTTGTTTTATTTTCGAATAAGAATTTGTTTCAATTAATTGCCCAATAAACATTTGAAGACTTATTTTAGCTTGTAACATATTTAAGGATACGTTCAAACTTCGGGAGCGTCACAGGTTAAACCTGCATCATATCATAAGATGTTTAATAATTCGATTTTCTCTTAAATATACTATTTGTAGTTTGGCCATCAGTTTTTTTAGCTCACCTGACCCGAAGGGTCATGTGAGCTATTGTCATCGTTAAGCGTCCGTCGTCCGTCCGTCGTCCGTCGTCCGTCGTCTGTCGTCCGTCGTCCGTCCGTCCGTTAACTTTTCTTCAAAGATCTTCTTCTCTGAAACCACTGAAGGGATTGCATTGATACTTGGTATACATGATCTTTAGGATGTCCTCTACCAAGTTTGTGAATTATATACATGTCGACCAACCAACATGGCCGCCGTTGCTAAAAATAGAATAGGGGGGTCAGACCATTGTTTTTGGCTTATAACTCAAAAAGTATGAAAGATAGAGAAAATCCGAAGCAACCTTCCTTGTTCAGCATCAAAAGCTCTACGAATCTCTCTATTGAGTCGAAGTTGTGAAACGACTCCCTATAGGAGTTATTGCCCTTTAATCATCAAATTTGACCATTTTTGCAGTTTTTGGACAATATCTTGAAAACCGTAAGAGCTAGAGGAAAAGTTAGCATTGCAGAATTGTTTAGCTCATTGAGATCTACAAAAATGATTTCAGGGTCTAAATTGTCAGATCAGCCGTTTAAGAGTTATTCTCCTTTAACTGTTTTTTTCCATTAATTTACACTGATTTTCAAAAATCTTCTTCTCTAAAACTGCTGAAGGGATTGCATTGATACTTGGTATACATGATTTTTAGGATGTCCTCTACCAAGTTTGTGAATTATATACATGTCGACCAACCAACATGGCGGCTGTTGCTAAAAATAGAACAGGGGGGTCAGACCATGTTTTTGGCTTATAACTCAAAAAGTAAAAGAGATAAAGAAAATCGGAAGCAACCTCTAATGTTCAGCATCAAAAGGTCCTTACAGTAGTTATTGCCCTTTAACTGTTTTTTTCTATTGATTTAAACTGATTTCCAAAAATCTTCTCTGAAACCACTGAAAGGATTGTTTTGCAACTTTGTATACTTGTAAGTTTGTGAAATTTATTCAAACTTTGGCATAAGAGATCAGGTGAGCGATTCAGGCTCCTGGGAGCCTCTAGTTAATTTTTTTTGTCTTATGAACCATGCACCTCATATGTTAACCTGTAAATAGGGTGATCATGTAACTGTAACAACGAATTCCACGTATTTTGATTTGCAAACATAATTTTCCTCGCCATACGGCTCGTGGTGTTTCTAAATAAGTATTTTGAACTATTATGCGAGCGAAGCGATCTCTTTAATGTTGAAAGTATGCCAAATTGCACGAGACTCAAAATACTATGGAAGAAAAATCGTTGTCACCGGAAACATTCGATTTTCGGAAGTTTTCGAAAATGTCTGCGCGTGCTGAAAAATTGCGGGAAATAGTAATACATCGTCCCAAATTATCTCGTCCCAGGCATTTTTCGAAATTATCAATGAAATAGATTATATTTTTGTATCTACGCGAGCTAGCGCTTTTAAGGCAATGTCTTTCCCATATTATAACTAGTTCTTCATGCAGGAACGGCTGGCTCCTGTCTCCAAAGATTTAGCACTATACCATTCATCTTCTGCAACACAAACAATGTCTGTAGCTATGACAACAGAAACGACAAATCCTTTTGGTTGGCAACTAACGCCCCAATTGGTATGATGCCTGTGACCGGAAGTGACATCGCTCGTTACATCAGTAGATGCGTTGTTTGTGATGCTCCAGCAAACGTCATTGCTGTACACAGCCAGACATTTCAGATCCCAGAATGCCCAAAAGGATGGTCTGGTATGTGGATCGGCTACAGTTTTGCCATGGTATGTACTGAAAATATTTGTTATACATATACTACATTAAAGATAAAGAAGAGTCTGAATGGCTCACTGATGGAATGAATATACATGTAATTTATCTATATACAATACTGTACTTGTTGATTTATAAGCCAGAAATTTTGGTTTGAGTCCCTGTTCTATTTTTAGCAATAGCAGTCATGTTTTTAGGTCGACAGTCATATTTTTGCAATCCTATACATATGATGTGTGCAAAGTTTCATAGCAATCCCTTCAATAGTCCGGGTCAGCAGTTTAGAGAAATAGGTTTTTAAGAAAAGTTATCGACGACGACAGATGGTGAAGTGATGGCAATAGCTCACCTTACCCGAGCAAAAAAAATGTTGCATAAACAAAACATACTTCAAATTTGATTACTTTTTTCTTTAATGAGCAAAGCAAACTCTATTTAAAATAAATGCCTTACCAAAACCGATTTAGCGTGAATTTTGATAAGTTTAATCATCTCTCTTGAACTCTTGAAATTAAGCTGAGGCTAATCAGAGGAGTGCATACTAATTTCTTTTTAATCAGCACACTGGAGCAGGACATAACGTTGGTGGTCAGTCGTTATCCAGCCCTGGAAGTTGTCTAGAAGATTTCAAAGCTACGCCATTTATAGAATGCAGTGGTGCCGGAGGAAATTGTCACTTTTACTCAAACAAATACAGTTTCTGGTTATCAACAGTAGATCAACAGCTTCAATTCTCTAGACCAATACCACAAACTTTTAAAGCCGGTAAAGTGCGTACCCACGTCAGCAGATGTCAAGTCTGTATCAAGAACGGTTAAACTCGTCTCTCTTTTGTAAGCTACATATGTGAGAGACTGAAAATGCACATGTGTGAATTGCTTTTTCCATATGTGCTATTAAATGTAAGGAATATACTATGCAATGCTTTATGTATAAATAGATTTTTTTCGTATTTTGTAATAATCAATGCATTTTTTTTCATGTTTCACGTTCTCTCGTTCAATTCCAGTATAGAAAATGCATGTCATCTGCAGAACAAAGCGTTGATCTTAATGAAAGGATACTAACAATAAAATAAACGACAACTCTATAATTTTCGTAAATTATTGATAATCTACCGGTAAGGTACGTTGTTCTAAAAAATCTGTTAAAGTAAAAAATGGCCGGATTTTGTTAAACAGGCAGTAGGTGAGTGACAGACCTGAAATCGAACCCCATAATATGGGAACTCACCCTGAATCTGTGTACAAAATATAAAGTGGATGTGATTATTAGTTGCTGAGAAAACTGTTACGATAATTTCCCCCCCCCCTCGCCACCTGACATTCACCATTTTATAACCCGAATTTTCCAGTCCGTGAAATCCGGTCCAAAATGTACCAAAAAAGTTAAAATTTCATTGTCCGTGATGAATGACTTCAATGTTAGCCAGAACCATTTAATATTACTAGTAGATGAAGCGAAAAAAAAATCAAAAACCTCAAAAGCTTTTTACAGCTGTATAAAGATTTTGTAGGTATGTAGAACAAATGAAAAAATTTAAAAGAAACACGAAATAGTATAGATGTGTTTATAATTCATGATTCTGCTGGAGAAGTAAATCAACCCAGATTATGCTTTTTTTAACTTTGCTATATGTTCAAATAAAAAATATGTACCTGTTATTTTTTAAGTTTTACTTGTTCCTGATAATAAAAGTATAAAGCTCACCTTGCATTGACCGAAGCTCAGGTGAACTTTTACACACAAAACTTGTTCAATCACTTGGCGTCCGTTGTCGTCTGTCGTCCGTTAACAATTTTAAAACATTACTCTGAAACTACTGAACAACATTTTATAAAACTTGGTACATGTATGATTTATTGTTTTTAGGCTTTTGAAACGTAACATAGATTAGTAGCAATACACAATTTATCGATCAACTATGCTGCGAGCATATATATTGATTATGTATATTGATATGTGATGAGGCAATAAAAACAATAAAGATAGAGTATCTTCAACAATGATTAAAACTTTGGCTTTTCTCAACATCTACATGTATGTCTGATGGTGATCTACATATGATTCTTTAGTGACTCTGCCCTGCCGATGCAGCTTGTCTGTCTGCAACGTCTATATTGGCGATGTTCTGACACGCTGCTAAAAACTGGAGAACACTGATTCCCGTCTTTAGAATTGATATTGGAGCAGACAAGTACAAGAGTACCAGGAAGACTTCTGTAATACATGAAAATACATAATCATTATACACTAGTCTAAGAGGCTGAGGTACCAAAGGGGCATCCGAATGTCAAAAGTCCGAAAGGACAGATTAAACCAGAAAACACAAAAGAGAAAGGGCAAAAAAAACCACAACCTGTAAAACACTGAAACACAAAAAGTACTGAATAGACTGAACCAGTCTTTCATGTTGTATTTTTTAAAAATGCAAAGAGGCACCAATGGGACATTCAAATGTCAAAAGTCCGAAAGGGCAACAATAAAGCCTGTTAATAGTAACAAGAACAGCATGAGGACACACACACACAAAAACAAAATCAACAACGCGACCTCTATTTGTAACGAGAGTGAACTCGGGTGTTCCGGAAATGTAAGCAGTTCTTGGTTGCTATAGCACATTAGTCGTGTTGCCAACAGTCAATCCAGTGTGTCAAATCCGGTAAAGGAAGACAAAACAAAACCCTATGACAAACCAACATCTGTACTCATTGGAGAAATCGAAATTCCACATTTATTTCCACATAAATGCATAATGTCTTCCCTAAAATCTGCGAACTTCAGCAAAATTAAAATGTATGTGTCTTCTCTGACATCAATTAAAAACTACTTTTTGAATAGAAAATAATGAGATGTGGAACAAGTGTACGCGACACGGCCCACAATCAAGCGGCAATTCAGAACAAGAGTTAACACTAAAGTATGTCTCGCCTGCCGGCACCATCAGAA
Source organism: Arcuatula senhousia (assembly GCA_963971305.1). NCBI lineage: Eukaryota > Metazoa > Mollusca > Bivalvia > Mytilida > Mytilidae > Arcuatula > Arcuatula senhousia. The sequence goes on along the minus strand of OZ020317.1, from coordinate 1,823,438 downwards.
ACAATTATTCTTTCTTACTTCAACTATATTTTGAATTTACATGGATTTTCAGTTTCTGAGATCAAAAGATGTTTATAGAACTTAAACTTTGCAAATATATGCAATAAAAATAATCAAAGTCACTCAACCGGAAAATCAAGGTCAAGGTCAAAAGATGGGGATGCAACTGTGCTTAGCTACTACTGGGGCATATGCATACCAAGTTTCATCAACCTAGGACCTATAGTTCTTGAGATATGGAGGTGCTCGCAAAACTTTTTCATTGCTATTATATGTATTGAAAATTGTCAAAGTCACTCAACCGAAAAATCAAGGTCAAGGTAAAAAAATGGGGATGCAAATGTGGTAAGCTACTACTGGGGCATATGCATACCAAGTTTCATCAACTTAGGACCTATAGTTCTTGAGATATGGAGGTGCTCGCAAAACTTTTCCATTGCTATTATATGTATTGCAAATTGTCTAAGTCACTCAACCGAAAAATCAAGGTCAAGGTCAAAAGATGGGGATGCAAATGTGGTAAGCTACTACTGGGGCATATGCATACCAAGTTTCATCAACCTAGGACCTATAGTTCTTGAGATATGGAGGTGCTCGCAAAACTTTTCCATAGCTATTATATGTATTGAAAATTGTCAAAGTCAATCAACCGGAAAATCAAGGTCAAGGTCAAAAGATGGGGATGCAACTGTGCTTAGCTACTACTGGGGCATATGCATACCAAGTTTCATCAACCTAGGACCTATAGTTCTTGAGATATGCAGGTGCTCGCAAAACTTTTTCATTGCTATTATATGTATTGAAAATTGTCAAAGTCACTCAACCGAAAAATCAAGGTCAAGGTCAAAAGATGGGGATGCAACTGTGCTAAGCTACTACTGGGGCATATGCATACCAAGTTTCATCAACCCAGGACCTATAGTTCTTGAGATATGGAGGTGCTCATAAAACTTTTCCAAAAAGTTAACGCCGCCGTCGCCGCCGCCGCCGCCGGTAAAGTAACACCTATGTCCCGCTCTGCTTCGCAGGCGAGACAAAAACTATTAGGGACGGGGCTGCTGGCTGCCCCTATTTGTGGACCATTGAAATGTTTGAGGACACACATGGACAACTGCCAGCACCCTTCAACGAGGCCAGTAGTCGCTGCTCGCGGTTCTGCAATTGGCCCATGGTCTAAATAAAATGCATATAATTCAAACCCAGCCCTGAAATAGTCACAGATAGACCCCTTCTTAAACAAGGTACAGACAACATCAGACAAGTACAAACAAAAGCTTTGACGAAGATTCCTAGCTTAGGACAAGCACATATAACTTGTGGTGGGGTTAAACTAGTTTTTTTGGGCCCAACCTCCCCCTATCAATATTCCTAGACAAATCACAAAAACTAAACACACAACAAAAATTAAATCGATGAAAGTTAAATTCCACTAGAGAAAACCTTAGACAAATGACAACAAGAACAAACGAAAGGACAGTAAAGAAACTCTCTATATAGATAACTCGCTGTTACTGACAGCTAGCTGAGAATCATCAATCGACTGATGTAAAAAATTCAAACGTATCGATTTTAAATCCGACACAACACTTCAAACAATAATGATTTTGTAGAGTGTCATCACACAAAAAACGACATGCTTGATCGCTATAATACTTAAAAATGACAATTATTAAAAAAATATTATGGAATTTTTTAAGTCATAAGTATCAAGTTATCAAAATTTCTGTCTAAAAAACACTAAACTCAAAGATTTAACAAAAAAATTCAAATCTTATCCTTTGCATTATAAATTAGAAGTTGTAAATTTTTTTTAAAGAATTTAATCAATACATTTTGATTAGAATATAGATGTTAATATATACATGTTTTATATTTGTTTTTTGTTTTTTGCATGCTGATTTTACTCATTTTTTATTCTGTTTTGGTCCTCAGAAATAATCTTTTTCCTCAATTTGGATAGATAAATACATGATGGGTGTCAAAAGTCCGAAAGGGCAGCGACAAAACCGGTAAATACGAACAAGAACATTACGAAGAAACACAAAATCAACCGAACGGAAATTAATAACACGGACTCAAGTCGTTACAAAAGTGAATTCGGATGGTCCGGAAGAGGAAGATGTCAGAATTATTTTTTTCTTTTAAAGCTAAAACAAGGTTTAAGGAAGAAACAAGCAGCTAGCTACATATGATTCATGAATCTTGTGTGCACAAAATTATTTATTTTTCCTGACCCTTTTCTGGTTAGATATTAAGGTTCATCTTTACACTTTCGAAAAAATGACTGATATTTCACGTCTTTTTTCAGTCTATGTGGAGCCTAAACAACACATTCAATCGCTTAATAAGGCGTAGCAGCGTCTAGATAAATATTTTTTGCATAAAGTTTTAGTATTTTGGAGGTGTAAAAATTATCCGTTTTGCCGGAGCATTTTCTTTGCGTTTTTCAGTTCACCCAAATATAGCCAAATATCAACCTTGCCCTGTCAAATGGCCTCCACGTGCAAGGTAGTCCTATTATTGATAATATTAAATCTACTCACAATCGGTTTTATGAAAGGTTATTAAGGGGTAATTCCAGCTTTATTAAAGGTAGAATTTGAACGGAAAGAAAATGAATAGAGAAAACTATAAGATTTATCTTGTAAAATAGAAAGGAAAATGATCAGCGATTTTTATAGCTAGACGCTGCTACACTTTATTTTATATTTCTATGTGTCATTTAAGTCGTACATAGACTAGAAAAATAGGTCAAATAACTACCATTTTTTTCAAAGTGTAACCATGAACCTTAAGCAAATCAAATTGTTTGTCAGAAACTAAAGAAAAAGGAACTCTTTCGTTGACAATCTAGGGATTTGTTTGAATCTTATTTATTGTATTTTTTGTCTTTGGCCAATGCAAGACAGCGAACAGTGACCTCTGGTCATGTTGAACACTTCTGGCTGTTTTCCGTTGTGATTTTTTTAAATTGCCGTTTCTTTAATGTTGGTTGTGTCACGTACACTTATTCCACATCTCTTTATCGTCTATCAATCTACCTCTAATACTTGGGCATGACTTACGGAATGGTCCAGTTGTAAAATAGGTCAAGTAAAGCATACAGTAAAATAAATGATTGGCTGAACACATTACAAACAAGATGTTCTGAAATATATAAAAATACCAAAAGAGAGTGGGTATAACTGTTATTTTTTTCAACATAATATTGTACACAATTAAATTATTACCCCCCTCTTACCAAGTAAGAGGCTCCCAGGAGGGATGGTTGCTCACTTGGTTCTAAGGCTTCAAGAGACTTTTTTATGATCCCTAATCGGGGCTGTCATCTCACAAATTAAAAATCGATGGAAACTTTTATGCAGCTCATATGGAGCTGAAGGTTTTAGCAAAAAACAGCTTTTATGTATCTGCAATAGTTTTCATTATATAGGTCGAAAACATTAAGAAACGCTATTTGACTTTATGAACTTTCAGGGCCATAACCTCTTTAAGGGGTCACCGACAACTTTGTCCATTGTAGACTTTTTTAGAGTTCAGTAAACAGAAGGTTTAAGCAAGCAACAGCTTTTCTCTATCTGAAACGGTTTTCATTCTATGGCCAAAAACATATAAAACGTCTTTTTTTGACCTTCAAAGAGCCATATCATCCCGATAAGGGGTCATCTGACATCTTCGACCCAATGAAGACTTTTGTAGAGCTCAATAAGCTAAAGGATAAGCAAGCAAAGGTTTTTCTCTTTTTGCAAAAGTCTTTATTTTAAAGGCATTTTTTTAAATGCTATTTTTACCTTTAAAGGGTCGTAACCCCTATCAGTGGTTATCTGATATCTTCGACCTAATGAAGACTTTCATAGAGCTTTTGATGCTCAAGAGGGAGGCTGCGTCAGATTTTTTCTATATCTTATACTTTTTGATTTATAAGCCAAAAACACTAGTCTTACCCCATGGCCATTTTAAACAACGGCGGCAATGGTTTTTGACGGATCAAAAATCGAATCACAATTTTTGCGCAAGACACCCAAAGAATCTGCAAAGTTTCATAAAATTCTGCTATGTAGTTTCATAGAAGAAGATTTTTTGAAAATTGTTAACAGATGACAGACGATTGACGACAACAACGGACGCCAATTGATGGCAAAAGCTCACAAACCCTTTTTTTTTATCAAAAGGCTCAAAACTCAAGGTATACAGAATCATCTTTGAATCACTATAAGTCTGTTTTGTTTATAAGATGCACTTATAGAAATATACATTATGATAGATGTACTACTAGTATTCACATGCATTTAAAAATAGAACAAAAGTTCTTCAATGCTTAAAAAGTATTTGATAAAAATGCACAGTCTAATCTTGTAGTTTGCATCCTGCGTATTATTTTCTTTTATTTTGTGCTTTTCACATTATAAGCTCACCTTAATTGCCAAAAGTAAGGTGAGCTTTTGCCATCACTTGTCGTCCGTCCATCGTCCGTCGTCCAACTATTCAAAAATCTTTTTCTCTAAAACCGCTTAACCAAATGTAATGAAACTTGAAAGGGTTGTTTTGTAGTATGTCCTCTACAAAACAATCGTTCGAAATTTTGATAAAAAACATGGTCGCCATGGCTAAAAATAGAACATAAAGGTAAATTGCAGTTTTTTTTCAAATTACTCAAAAAACCGTAACAGATATCAAAATTTTGGCGAGGTAAAAGTGATCACCACATCAAAATCTACCTGCCCTGAAATTTTGATGAAGATCCGACAATTGTTGTAGGAGGTATTGCGTTTTTTCTTGATTTTTTTTTCGAATTTTGCCCATTGTAAGACCAATATCTTGAAAACTATAAAAGATATTTGAAAAAAATAAATTGCATATAGTTGAGCACATAAAGATCTACAAAAGTTGTAACAGAGTCAAAGTTGTAGGACTGTTCCTGTAGGAGTTATAACCCTTAGATCGTAAATCGAAAAAAAATGGCCATTTTCACAGCTTTTTATTCAACTTTTCAAAAATTTTCTTCTCTGAAACCGCTTGGCACTTAAAAAGTTGTTCCGTAGTATGTTGTCTACAAACCAGTCGTTCGAAATTTTGATTAAAAAAAAACATGGCGCCATGGCTAAAAATAGAACATAAGGGTAAATTGCAGTTTTTTTTCAAATTGCTCGAAAATGGTAACAGACATTAAATTCTGTTTGGGTAATATTGATCAGCAAATCAAGATCTACCTGCCCTGAACTTTTGAAGAAGATCTGACAATGGTTGTAGGGGTTTTTGCCCTTTTTCTTGTTTTTTTCTTCCAATTTTGCTCATTGTATACCATTATCTTGAAAACTATACAAGATATTTGAAAATTTTAAATTGCCAATTGGTAAGCACATAAAGATCTAAAAATTATGTAATGAGGTCAAAATTGTAAGACCTTTCTTGATAGGAGTTGTATCCCTCAGAACATTTAAATTGATCATTTCACATAGTAGCAGTCTTTTGTTAAAAATATCCAGCTTACATGTATAAGTACTAGTATCATCGAATACAAGTAGCGATTCAGGCTCTTGGTAGCCTCTGGTTGTTTACTTAAGCATACACAACTTTTTGGTTAGAGCATCTCAGATGAGTCTTGTATAAGCTAAAATAGTCAAAGCAAAAGTCAAAACAAAATGTTTCACCTAGAATTTCGTTGTACTTGTAATTTTGTTTGTTAAGCAAAAAGAGTTAAAAGAAAAGTACAAACAATCAAATGTACTTAAAACTACACATTTAAGTGTATCATACAAGTATTCTAAAATTCATGTTAGTCGCAAGACTTTGAGCTTACCCAATTATGGTAGTAGTGCCTTAAAATAGGATTAGCACCAAGATCAATGGACTTGTGGCTGTCTGCACCTTTCATCATTGAGCTGGAAAGTGAACAAATTTTCAGCGACACATTTTTTTTAGATTTACAGTAATCCAAAATATTGAAAATTTATAATAATTAGTTTTATGTGTTTTTGGTATCATTGTTCTATATCAAAGCTTTGAAATTATCTGTTTAAATTTCAAAATTGTCAAAAAACCTTAAGTACCTTCCTACCCCATACAAAGGTTGATCTTAGTCTTAATTTGGTATTCTAGTTCGGAAGTTTTGGTTTCATTGTTCTATTCTATCCAAATTCATTAAAAGTTTGGATTTTTTAAAAGTTTTGGTAGAGCGCCTCCGATGCGTCTTAAATAGACGAAACGCGCGTCAGGCGTAGCAACATTTAATGTCTGGAACTTTGTTGTTTTTTGTTTTTTTTTATGATATCATAAAAAAGTCTTAACATATGCTGTTTTGCCATCTGGAGGCTCTTGGATTTGGATTAAGTAATTTCAAGCTGTTTCTTTGTCTGTTCGTAGACATTTTTATAGACACTTCATAGGTATTAAAAACTTTCTTCACAAGTTACACTTGCTTATTATATTGGAGAAACTTTCCTATCAAGTTCTAACCAGATTTCTATGGGCTAGCTGTTTTGATTAAAACCCGTATTGAAATGAATCAGTGGGGCCATACATCCAAAAGAAGAGCTAGCAGACAAATTAAACAAGATACATGTGTAAATACATGCATTCTTGAAACTTAAGCAAACACTACATGCACTAATCTACAATAAATCAAGGGTGACCACCTAATGTATGTCTCACCTATTTGCACAATCATACAGTGCATCAAAAGTTTACCACTAAAGGTTTTGAGATCAGAGGTTAATAAAAGTAAATGTCATGTGGCAGGTTAGTGAATGCCATTTAACACCCAAGACAAATCTGTGGACTAACTACAGTGACTCTAGATATATCATAGGTATTGAGAAACAGACTCAAAAGGGCACATAGACCATAACCACAACTGTCTGTATACCAAATATCTGTATTCATATGTCTATATCTTTTGTTTTAGCTATGTATGATGTTTTTAATTGTATTCATGTAGGTATGTATATATGCCCAGTGATGGGCCCATAATTGGTTTAATAAACTATTCTATTCTATGCCTAGCTAATATACAAAGCAAGACTTTCATTTTCCGCAAAAGTCTTACAAAAAGTTAACGGCATGAGAGTAGAACCAAGTTCACAGAGTAACTGGTACGTTAAAATGTCTTACAGCATGGTGACAGTTGCGTTAACATTGCAATAACCTCAACTACCTGTAAAACAAATATCAGATGCTTAGCTATAACACTTTTCAAAAACATCATTTCCACCAAAGTCTTGAACTTTACGGCCTGAAAAAAACCAAAGTTCACAGAATCACTGAAGCGTGAAACTAGTGCATGGTAACATTTTAAGAAATTGATTTTCCACAAAAGTCTTACAAAGAAGTTTACGCCTTTGCCGCCGAAAAGAAACACCTATATCTCGCCTCCCGAGACTATTCCTCGCAGGCGAGACAAAAATCACAATTGTCATGCATTTGTTTTTCTGGTTTACTAGATTACTAGTACTTGCCTTTGGACATGAAACCAATGGCTCATTATATCTATCCACATGGACAGCTGGAAAAATATCATATAATCTGGATAGAAGTGGCATAACGCCGCCAGAAAACACGTGGTGATACATCTGTCGATCACCATATCTAAAATTGCACCAAATTTACTGCCTGAAAAGAAGATGGATTGTATAAAGTTTACTGCCTGATAAAAACAACAAATCGAACATTGCATTCAGTTTACTGCCTGAACAAAAAAGATTAAGCATTGTATTAAGCTTAGTTTACGTTTACTGCCTGAAAAATAACATAGGGCACAGAATTATACTGCCTCAAAGGATAACAGATTAAGTTCTGGTATAAAGTTTAATGCCTGAAAATAATATTTTCATAAGTGCACATGAAAATAGAAATGTTCAAATAAGGTACTAGTATGTAAATAATGCTTAAATGTAGTTATAAATATGGAATATAGGACTTTTTTTATTTTGAGATCGATTTTATCACTTGTTTTGGTGAACCCGAAGGGTGAACCAAAAAACAATTAAGTGATAAAGTCGATCTCAAAATCAAAAAGTCATATATTCCGTTTATCGGTAATTAATTGTGACGTAACGTACTGACCCGATAATTTTGGTGATACACACCTGTTCGTGAGACAGACTTTATCAGCCAGTACACATCAAAGGAAAAATGTACTAATTAACGATAAAACAATTTTTTATTATTATACAGAATGCTATAAAGGAAAGAAAGCTATGAAAAAATCTGAAGATCAGATTGTCATACATATTGGTCAGCTGAATCATTATCACAAGGGTGGGAGAAGCAGACGCATTCGAGTGTCAAAAGTCTGAAAAGGCAACGACAAATCCGGTAAACATGTATAAGAACAGCACAAGGAAACACAAAAACACAAAAACACAAAATCAACCGAACAGAATTCAACAACGCTAACTTTTCCCTAGTAGTGGGAGTAATAGTAATTTATAGAATTATTCGTGACAAAGGAGTGTGCCCTAAGGCTACCTATGCAGCCAATCCCTCAGGGGCTTTATCAAAATTCCGAAACCTTGTGCAAAATCTACATCCATAGTGCAACTACTGAGTCAAGTTTCAGTTCCATATCCCAAATAACCTGGGAGGATTTGCGTGACGAAGGAATATTGTGCCCTTAGACTACCTGTACAGCCCGTCCCCTAGGGGCATTATCTAATATCTGAAAATTTTGGCAGAATCTACATCCATAGTGCAACTACTGAGCCAAGTTTCAGTTCCGTATTCCAAATAACCTGGGAGGAGTTGCGTGACGAAGGAATATTGTGCCCTTAGACTACCTATACAGCCCAGCCCCTTTCGCTAACGCGGGGGTAATAAAACTCAGGTGCTCCGGAAGAGCAAGCAGTTCCTGTCTGCTATAGCACATCGCTGGCGCTGCTAATTTCCAATTTAGTGTGTCAAATCAGGAAAAGAAAGATAAAACAAATTTCTACGACAAACCAACATTTGCACTCATCTGAGAAATTTTGGAAATTTGTTATACTGTAGCCGCTAATCATCGACTGTGAAATTCAATGATTTTACGGCTATCTTTTACGAAAATGTATTAAATGGTTGGATTTTGAAGGGCTTCACTGCTTATATCTTACATTGGTTTAACTTTCTTGCAAAATGGCCATCAAATTCATCAAGTAGAGCACTAAATAAATACCAGAATGCTGTAAATAGGTAGTTTGTTCTCATGTAGTAAAAGGCTATAAATGCAGTGATCAGTCTGAAGTAGTCTGGAATATAGATAAAAATATGCTTTATGTTAAAAATAAATTTCGTGTAATTGGCCTCATAATCATTTATAAATCTCTTTTTTCTAAATCTCTTCTTTTCTACTTTGAAATTAAAAATTCCCATTAGCTCAACCCACCATTTCGTTTGAAATGCCTGTACCAAGTCAGGACCATTGCGATCCATCAATTCTACGGTATGACTGATTCGGTTTTGTCATGTTCTCTGGACAATGAGATTGATCATTCAAGTTCGGTAGTTTTGTTATTACCTTTATTCCCAATACCTGATAAAAACTGAAAGTTAACATAATAAACTTTTATTTTATCAATCAATATTTGTATACATGTTGTGTATGGCATAGCAGTGAATGATCCATTAAAAAGTAATTTTTGTCCCTTCTTGTATGGAACGCCATAGCTGCCTTATGATGGGATTTTTCACTATGTGATGGTACTTTTTCAATATATGATGGTACTTTGTTACTATATGATGGTACTTTTTTACTATATGATGGCACTTTGTCACTATATGATGGTACTTTTTTACTATATGATGGTACTTTGTTACTATATGATGGTACTTTTTTACTATATGATGGTACTTTGTTACTATATGATGGTACTTTTTTACTATATGATGGTACTTTGTCACTATATGATGGTACTTTTTTACTATATGATGGTACTTTGTCACTATATGATGGTACTTATTTACTATATGATGGTCCTTTGTCACTATATGATGGTACTTTTTTACTATATGATGGTACTTTATCACTATATGGTACTTTGTCGTTATGTTGATACTTTGTCATTATATGATGATACTTTTCCCGCTAAATTAAACAAAACAAACAAAATGGCCACGACCAGTTCGAATATTTCTGAAGTGTTAGACAGAATAGGTTTGTCTCAACGAAAATGTTAACTTTGAAAGAGAGCAAATAACTCCAGATATTGTATGTCTTTTGTCTGCAGAAGAGATGAAAAAAATAGGCATTAGTCAGACGTCAGATATGATGAAGCTAAGAACTAAGTGTGTCAAATACGGCAGCTGTACAATGACAACAGATGACAGATTTGACATTCCGAAGGAAACTTTACAAAACTTTATTGAGAACGACTTCAAAATAGCTGATATCGCAAAAATACTAGTTGTATCGGAGCGGACAATATATCGTAGAATGGCTAAATACAACTTGAGTAAACATGATTTTTCCCTTATTAGTGATGATGAACTTGACAATGAACTGATCGAAATAGCCAGGAGATATCCCATGTGTGGAGAAACCATGTTGAAACAAATGTTGAACACACAAGGCATTTATATACAGAAATGGCGTCTTCGTGATTCCATCCACCGTATAGACTCTCACGGTGTAGGTGAAAGAAAGAAGGGCCGACTGCATCGGCGAGTTTACAACGTTATGGGCCCAAACCATCTTTGGCATGTGGATACCAATCACAAGCTTGTACGCTGGAGATTCATAATTATTGGAGGGGTAGAAGGCTTCAGTCGCCTGGTTACCTTTCTAAAATGTTGTGACAACAACACTTCAGCAACAGTTTTGGAGTGTTTTCTTTCAGGAGTAAGAAAGTATGGACTTCCTTTACGTGTCCGATCTGATAAAGGTTTAGAAAATGTGTCGATAGCCGACTTCATGCTGACTGAAAGAGGAAAAACTGGTATGATAACTGGAACTAGTACTCATAACCAGCGAATTGAGAGAATGTGGCGTGATGTTTATGAAGGTGTCTTAAGTTATTTCTATAACTTGTTCTACCACATGGAGGATGAGCGATTATTTGACCCATTAAATCCGATTCATTTAGCGGCACTTCATTACATGTACATGGATGAAATCAACAGAAGACTAGAGTTTTGGCAGACCGCTTGGTCGAGACATAGAATAAGAACCGTGAAATCACCACCAATTAATCTGTGGACATCTGGTCAAATGCAAAATTCCGTTGGTCTACTTACAGAAGCTCAATTACAGAACTATGGCATTGAGGGGTATGTGGATATCAACAACGCAGAGGAGGGGGGGTCGTCCTATTCTTGTAACCTGTAGTAATTTGATAAGTGAGGAATGCAGAAACATATTGCAAGAGGAAATCAGTCACTCTTTCGAAAATCATGGCATTGATGAATTCCAAAGATGTTTGAACATTATTGAAGATAATACTGTGTAACTGGTATAGTTTGAAGGCATTGGTATTAAAAAGCTCACTGTAACAAGTATTTTGCATTTTTTCAAAACAAATTGTAAACTAAAGTTTTTCAACAATCAATTTATTCATTCTTCCATAATTTGAATGATTGTGCTTATAGCTATTCAGTGATTTTTGTGTTTCTATGTTTTGCGTGTTGTCTGTTTTTGTCCCGTTCTTGTTGGTGTTTACTGGGTTTGTCTCTGCCCTTTCGGACTTTTGACATTCGGATACCTCATTGGTACCTCTGCTTCATGCAATCACTGTCTTTTAATATTTTTGAGTTTTATCAGATTTGCATACACTTTATCCATTAATAATCTATAACATTTTTATATAGATATAGATGAAATATCATGATTTCGGAGTTAAATATTTTTTAATATAATCAGTGAGTGAATTACAGGATTTATTTAACACGCCTGCAAATTTGTTTAATCCTCGTGAAGATTCCCCCTAAAATAGATACATAGATAAGTACGCCTTACACAATTCATTGATGTGGTATCAAAATAGATGTTGCTGTCATTTGTGGGCTTTTTTGGTGCTTTCTGGCATAATTCCGGTTTAGTCCCACCTGGATTTCAGGTTTTGAGTTTGTGCATGTTTCATGCTTAATTCGAGGAAGAAATATAGTATATCAACATAATTTACTCCACATTACAGTTAATATACAGTACATGTATATGCATGTTAGACAATGAGCTGAATAAAGTATATGTAAAACGCTCACCTGGTACCTGATGGCCAATGTGGAAAAAGTTCCTCACTCCTCAGATGAAAATTTTATCATTTTCTCTCAATCTGACATACCACATTTCCTCTCAAAACCCTTTTTATCAAATCTGAGCAAAAATATCGACGAAATTGCAGCTATTTTGACAATTGGCAAAACTTTACACTTTAAGGGCCATAACTCCTACACTAGTCAACAGATCTTCCTGAAAATTTGTACATGGGTAGATCCCACCATGCTGAACAAGTTTGACCTCTGCCAGAATTTTAATATCTGCCTTCGTTTTTGAGTTATTTAGCAAAAACTGTCTTTTGACCCCTATGTTCTATTTTTAGTAACGGCGGCCATGTTTTTTGGAGGATCAAAAATCCCCACTGTAATTTTGTTTAGGCAACCCTAAAAAGACAAACTTGGCAAATTTCATTGAATTCTGCCCAGTAGTTTCAGAGGAGTTGACGTTACAGACGACAAGTGATGGCAATAGCTCACGCTGGCCAATGGCCTGGTGAGCTAAAAATAGGTCAAAGACGAAAAAACCCGATTTTGATTAAACAGGAAGTAGTTGTCCAACAGGTCCGAATCTTTCTTACACAATATGGGACCACACCCTAATGATGCATACCGAAACCAAGAGGCTAAGATTAGTAGTTTCTGAGAAAAGCTTTATGAAAGTTTTTCCCTGCCTATCTTCCACTATACTATAACCCGACTTCGGGGGTACAAAGTAGCAATTGCTGTTGAAAGTCTGTGAGATCCAAGATATCAATAGGCAAATTCAATGTACATTATATCAATATGATTTAACATTTCATATTATGTTTTATGATGGAAAAACATGGGTATTGCAGATTTCTCCAAGCGTTCAAATTTATTTAGCTTATGGGATGATTAAGTCAACTATTGACGATAATGAAACAGCACATGGAATCTCAGATGAAAAAACAAAGATCTATGTATTTCACGAACAACATACGAGAAGGCAGGTTTAATATCACTCCTACAATAAAAGGCTATGTAAATGATACCACCAATGAATACGTAGGCAAAGAGATTGCAATAGCTCACACTAACTGAAAGGTCAAATGAGCTAATTAAAAAGGAATTTCCAAAATTGGCCATGAATTCACAAAGTTGTAATAGTTGCACCCGTTTGTTTTCCTCACCCCCTTGATATCTCATTATGAATGTTTTATCTGTTCATCTCAATTCTTTTAGCAGCCCAGAAAGTTATAGAGTACCCTTTTTCCCTATATACCAAATATCATTGATCTACCATTAGTGTTCTCTCAAAAATGACTTAACCAAAAAGTGTTACATTGCTATATATTGCATTGAATGAAGGTAAAATGTCAGCGTCGATATATATTGCATTGAATTAATGTAGAATGTCAGAGTCGATGGAGTGTGACTGAGGGGGAGGAAGCATAAAATCTCCTTGGAATTGTTCTTCACTAGTCCTGAACTAACTATGTACCAAATATCATTGACCTACCATTAGTGGTTCTCTCAAAAATGATTTAACCAAAAAGTGTTACAATTGTGGGTGCCACCGTCGACAGAAAAGCAACACCTATGTCTCGACAAAAAAAAAAATTTAAACAATGTACTAGGAAATGTGTCTTTCAGAAAAAAGGTTGTTATGTAATAAAGTGTTAGCGGTAGCAGTAAACCAACACTAACTTAGTTACTCCAGCGGAAAATGTAGGTCAAGGTAACTTAATTCATATCAAATTGTTTTGTCCTACCTTATACATTTATCTATCTATCCACCAAGTATGATTGATTTACCGGGAATAATTACTGAGAAATGGAATTAAAGGCAAAATTAAGATCGGGGCATACATACAGACTGGCGGACAATGATAAAGCTATATGCCTCGTCACTTCAGTGATCGGGACATAAAAATATTAACTAGAATGGCGGTCTTCCATGGAAGACATATGTCGCCTGCGTCTTTAAAAGAATCATTAAACAGGAAGTAGATTAATTACAGGCATTAAATCACTTTAAACCTTATAGTACTATAGGACAAAGCTACATACCAAATATCAAGAGGCTGAGGCATGTAGTTGCTGAGAAAACTGTGACGAAAATTTTCTAAAAGTCCAATATATACAAAAACTTTAAGTTCTCGGTAAACAGGAAGTAGAAGTTTTTTTCGGCATAAAATCGCTTTACACCTTATAGTACTATGGGACAAAGCTACACACCAAATTTCAAGAGGCTGAGGCATGTAGTTACTTAGAAAACTGTAACGAAAATTTTCTAAAAGTCCAATAAAAAACATCCGGATTATTGTGTGATTTTCGGCGGAAAAAGTATCATAACGACAAATTATCATATAGTAACAAAGTACCATCATATAGTAAATAAGTACCATCATATAGTAACAAAGTACCATCATATAGTGACAAAGTACCATAATATAGTAAAAAAGTACCATCATATATAGTGACAAAGTACCATCATATAGTAAATAAGTACCATCATATAGTGACAAAGTACCATCATATAGTAAAAAAGTACCATCATATAGTAACAAAGTACCATCATATAGTGAAAAAGTACCATCATATAGTGAAAAATCCCATCATAAGGCAGCTATGGCGTTCCATATTCTTGTATAGTTCACATTATTTAGACTTCTTAATGTTCATAATGTGTAGCATATATAATAATAATATATTTATTTGATTATAGTGTCTGTCACATATTGATGGACATAAAAACAATACCTTTCAATATTTCACATATTATAAAACAATCAATACCCTGCCAAACATTCTTAGCAAAAATGACTCACATGACACTTGAATATATCTATTTACAATATTTAAAGTAAATATAAAATTTACATATAATTTGGCATCCGTCTTCGTCGTCGTCGTCTGTCGTTAATTTTTTTTCAAAAATCTTCTTCTCTGTAACTACTGAACAGAATTTAATGAAACTTGGTTGATTGATCCTTTGGCTCTCCTGCACAAAAGTTGTGTTTTGATTTTTGATCCGTCAAAAAACATGGCAGCCGCTTAAAATAGAACAGGGGGATCTGACTACTGTTTTTGCAAGTAAATCAAAAAGTATGATAGATAGAGGAAAACCTTTCTTCTTCAGCATTAAAATACTGTCTCAGTTGGGTCGAAGTTGTCAGGTGACCTCCGGTATAGGTGTTGTGGCCCTTTGAAGGTCTTAAAATGACGGTTTTTTATGTTAATGCTCCATAGAATGAATACTGTTGCAGATATAAAAAAGCTGTTGCTTGCCTAAAGCTTCATCTCATTCAGCTCTACAAAAGTCTTCATTGGGTCGAAGATGTCAGATAATTCAAATAGGGGTTACGGTCCTTTATAGGTGGATAATATCGTTTTTGTCACGTTTTTACCCTATAGAATAAAGCTTTACAAAAGTCTCCATTGAGTCGAAGCTGTCAGATTATCTCTCATAGGGGTTATGACCCTTTAAAGGTAAAGGGTTATGGCCCTTTAAAAATATCTAATGCATTTTTTAAATTTGCATATTTTAATATTTCTAACTATATGAATGGGGATTGTTTTTGAAGTGCTGGCGGCATCCCTGTACCTGTTTGTAAATCTTGGGGCTTGTTTAGGGGGGGGGGGGGGTACCAATATCCCATATCCCAATAAATTTTTCATCAAATATCCTGTATCCGAAAAAATGTTTTTCCAGTATCCCATATCCCTGTAAATAAAATTGAAAAAAAAATATCCCATATCCCAATAAGTTTTGCCTCAAATATCCCGTATCCCACTAAAAAAATGTGTGGATATCCCATATCCCAATATACCCTAAACAAGCCTCAATCTTTTTAATTATCACAAGCAAGATTGCCTGGTTAATTCAGAGGTTGTATGGTCTCTGGGAAACGTGTCTGATGAATGTGTGGGTTATACAAAACTACAAAATCATCATGTCTGCTTTGCTTTGTTAACATTTATTATTAAATAATTAAAATGATTAAAACTCACCAATAATGTTGGGGACAAAGAGAAAAATATTGTCTGCCATTGTTCTTCTGTGTCTGAATTCAGATTAGATATGACCAGTTTACTGAATTATTAAATTTGTCATCTCCAATTTGGCAGTAAATTGGACCACATGTTGTCGTCCATCGCTTATCAGCGCTTCATATTTGAATATTCATTAATTTTAACACATTTACAATAATGATTAAAATTCAAATTTATAAGAAACGATAAGTTAGATAAACAAAACTGTTAACAATAACACACATAGTAAATTAAACCTTATTGTTTTATTTTTCTGGGGTGCAGGTGACATTTGAAATACTCGACATTTATTAATATACACAATTATAGATTTTAACAAAAAGCAGAGATTGACTATCAAAGGCAACTTTCTTTAAACCATCTGATTAAAATTTGCTTGCATTTGGATGAGTTGACACTTGACAGTCGTCCGTCACATTCAAGAAATTATGACATCAATTCCAATTACTTTTTACGTTTGAACTTTTTGACATGAGTGTAAAATGAAGCAGACTTTATTAACAATAATTTCAAGATTTGCTGATGAATCTTTATATACATTACATGAATAATGATATTTTTCCCTGATTAATCTAAATGTAAATAGATAACACTCACAATTGGCTTTTTCTGTCCCTTTGCATGACTCCTAATTTCTCAAAAACTGTAGAACATATTGCAAATCTGATATTGCAAGCTAGGATTTTCACAAGGATTCTTTTGAAAAAAAAAAAGATTTTGAAAATCGGACCACAAAAAAAACAAGAGGCTCTCAGGAGCCTGAATCGCTCACCTCGTCCTAAAGTTATAAGCCGGCCTCTTTTATGAACTGCCCCTATAAGTGGTCATCTGACAACATTGATTTGATGTAGGTCACAGCTAACATCCGAAGCATGCATTGTAGGTGCACCTACCATACCAACATAGTTGATATGTGCACACTACATTTAGGAGGAATTGACTTTAACCATTCTTCTGTAAGTGGTCATCCATGCGAAACATATAGGTCTAATCCAGCATCTGAAGAATGCATTGTGCTTAACATCACTAGTTGCACCTAACATACAAATATGTTTGGTGTGACACTTGTCAATAAGCAGGAATTTACCGTTAACCATTCTCCAGTAAGGGGTCATCCATTCGGAAAATATAGGTCAAATTCAGCATCCGAAGCATGCACTGTGCTTAGCATCAATATGTGCACTATCCATACCAATATAGTTGGTGTGGCACTTGTCAGTAAGCGAGAATGGACTTTAATCATTTTTCTGTAAGTGGTCATCCATGAGGGAAATAAAAGGTCGCATCTAGCATGTATTGTGCTTAGCATAAAGAGGTGCATCCACCATACTACATAGTAATATGGCTGGTGGCACTTGTCAGTAAGAAGGAATTGACATTTGATCATTTTTCTGTAATATGTTGTCATCCAATCAGAAAATATAGGTCACATCCAGCATCCGAAGCATGCATTGTGCTTAGCATCAATAGGTGCACCTACCATACCAATATGATTGATGTGGCACTTGTCAGTAAGTGGGAACTTTGAAAAATGAGGATTTAGAACAGACAGACGAACGAACGGACTCCAACACTATATGCCCCTCTACTTTCATCGAGGAAAAAAAACATTCTACACACATTTAGCCCCTTTTGGCCCTTCTTCTGTAACGGTAGGGGTCAGAGATCCCAAATGCAATACCGACCTTAAGTTACAAACGTCATATCAAAATTTCTATCACACAGAAACCAAAGTGTCCACAGAGAACAACAACGAAGATGACATTGCCATAACATTGTACGATTGCAAAAAAAATGCGGTCGTATAAGATTCCTGAAAAAAGATATCTGACAACTTTGTTTTGGAAAGCTCAATGAGCTGAAGATTAAAGCAAGCAATAGCAATGGCCATCCAAAGAACATTCTCATAAAGCATCAATTTTAGCAACCAAAAAAAATACAACATAAAACAAAGTTCAGATGGACAGACACAAGGAAAATTAATTTCTATCCCCAACCTTTTGTGAAAAACCATTTGCAGTTAGGGTTGAAATTAAGCACAAGCTAAGCAGCAAAATGTTCCTCAGTTTTCAAATTATGCTTTCAATAAATTTTAATACAAGCACTTTCAATGATATTGGTGCTTTAAGATTTATGTGACCTTATGTAATGTGGATTCATTTATTTTTTAGGGTATCAATTTTCGTGGTTTGATGTATATCAGTTCGTGGATTCTTAAATTTGTGGTTCTGAAGATTTATGTTACTGTGGATTCATTTATTTTTGTGGGTATCAATTTTCTCCAATTCGGTTTGTTGAAAACAGATCAGTTCGTGGTTCTGAAATCGGGATATCGAGGCCACCATGAAGAAGTAATAATAATGAAACCACAGTATAAGTAAAATTTAGCATTGCTTTGCCTTAACAAGAGGCTCCTATTGTACTGACTTTTGTAATTTAATTATTGATGTAATATAATTCTAATGAATTAATAAATGAATTCTTGATTTCAGGTCATTTTGTATATATATTATTACGTATTTGTTATTGTGGTTATTAAGTACATCTTAAAGTGTTTATCACCCTTATCAATTCCTTATTCTAAATTTATCTAATTCTCTGGACAATGGTCAGCTGGTCCTAAATTATCATGACCAGTAGCGCTTCAAGATCACGAATTCTAAAAATTATCTTATCTCACATTTTCGGCCTTAAACTATATAAACAGGATGAAATTAAGACCAAATCAGTTTTGGTCTACTTCTAATTCTAGGTTGGTAAACATTTTATTTGTATGACACTTGACCAGTTTATCAAAAACAAAATTATAAACAACTTTTGGCGACATTTTAAAAACGTTTTAAAGAGCCTCAAAGTCTTTTAGATTTAACCATTTTACAAACTTGTCAAGGAAGAGAAGAATCTGTTTTAGATTATATAACACGATTGTTAAAACTATCAACAACTAAGAATATTGTAATACTGTAATGAAGGATTTATTTGGAATAACTCATCAGCAGATAAGTTCAAGGATGCACTTGGTCACCCTCTCTGTAAAGAAAAAATTACCTCTTTTTTAAATCAAGACTTAGATTCAGAAAAAGCAGCCAATGATTTTACAGATATTATTAAAATAGCTGCGTCCAACGCATGTGTTAACACTAGAAAAAGAATTCAAAAGAAAAAACTTACAAAAAATAGAAATTTTTTTGATTCTGATTTGATTGGCAAGAGAAAAGTTCTGATTGATAAAGGAAAACTTCTCTCTAGATTTCCATTTGATCCTATTATAAGAGGGTCCTATTTCAAGTGCTATCGGGAATATAATAAAATGCGGAAATATAAAAAGAGACATTTTAAACAACAAATACTTGATCAATTAGATCAATTAAGGGATTCAGATCCCCAAAAATATTGGAAGCTTATCAATTCATTAAAAGAGTCAAACAGCAATGATTCTTTAGAGACAGTTGAGCCAGATATATGGCATGAATATTTTACAGATCTGAATAAAACTCCAGATGTCTACAAAGATAGACTACAAGAAATCTTATCTGATGTTAATAATCTTGAAAAAATTAAACAATTTTGTGAGTTAGATTTTAGAATAACTCCAAAAGAAATCTCAGAATGTATAAAAAAAATTAAAAATGGAAAAGCCTCAGGTATTGATGGTATACCTGCTGAAATGATAAAAGCAGGATCACCAATTTTAATTCCGTTAATACAAAAGTTATTTAATGTTGTATTTTCGACAGGATCTTACCCTATGCAGTGGTCGTCGGCATACATAACCCCTATTTTTAAATCTGGTGACCCTGATAAACCAGAGAATTATAGAGGAATTGCTATAAATTCCTGTATTGGAAAACTATTTAACAGTATATTAAATAATAGACTAGATAGTTTCTTGGTTAAGAACAATATCATAAGTAAATATCAAATTGGTTTTACAAAGAAGGCTAGAACAGCAGATCATATTTTTGTTCTGAAAACATTAATAGATAAATATATAAATAAAAAAAATGGAAAACTTTTTGCCTGTTTTGTAGATTTAAAAAAGGCATTTGATACAGTTGTTCATGCTGGAATTAGATATAAACTTTTACAAAATAATATAGCAGGGCAATTTTATGCCATTATAAAAGATATGTAC
This sequence comes from Arcuatula senhousia, assembly GCA_963971305.1. NCBI lineage: Eukaryota > Metazoa > Mollusca > Bivalvia > Mytilida > Mytilidae > Arcuatula > Arcuatula senhousia. The sequence continues at coordinate 1,803,103 of OZ020317.1, read as the reverse complement.
AGTAAGAGTAAGTTATGTGTCAAATTAAACCACCAGCTAACTCCTTTATTTAATTCCTCAATTGGTGTAAGACAAGGAGATGTTCTTAGTCCTAATATCTTTAATCTTTTTATAAATGATCTCCCTGATAATCTTTCCTGTTGCATTGACCAGGTTGATGTAAATGGTCAACGCATAGACTGTCTAATGTATGCTGACGACATTGTATTAGTTTCACAAACCCAAGAGGGATTGCAACAAAGGTTAAACATGCTTAACTCATTTTGTAGCAAATGGTGTTTGAATGTGAATCTCAAGAAAACTCAGGTTATGGTTTTTAATAAAACTGGAAAACATTTAAATTTTCATTTTCAATTGAATGGACAATCTATCGATTGTACCAACAGTTACAAATATCTGGGTATAACATTTACACCAAGTGGTAAATTTTCTCAGTGTAAAGAAGAATTATACAAAAAATCTATCAAAGCTTCTTTTAAATTGCAACAGTGCATGTCATCTTCTAATCCCAGTGTACAAACACTACTTCACTTATATGACCATACTATTAAACCCATCTTAACATATGGTTGTGAAATATGGGGTATGTTTTCAACAACCTCTTCAGCTAGTAAAAATGATGGACAATATTTATTTGAGAAAATATTTGAAAAAGATGTATCTGAAAAATCACATTTAAAATTTATGAAATATATATTAGGTGTTAATAAACGCTCTACCAATTTTGCAGTTATGTCTGAACTTGGAAGATATCCTATGTATTTTTCCATTATATTGTCAATGTTAAAGTATTGTCATAGATTAGAGCATATGGAAGATGGGCTACTATTTAATGCATTTGTTTGTAGTAAAAATCTCTGTCAAAATAACACAGCCACATGGTATTCTAGTATAGATTATATTATGAAAAAACTTAATATATGTTATAACCAAATGAAAAAACTAAGCGTTAATCAATTTATTAAACAAGTGAAAGATAAGCTACTGAATAGTTTTCAAAAATTTTGGAAAGATTATAGAAATACGATTGCAAACTCTGAGCAAGGGAAACTTTATACATATTTTTCGTTTAAAACTACATTTGGATTTGAAAAATACTTAAATTTAAAAGATTTTAGATTTCGACAAGCTTTATGCAAAATCAGAATAAGTGCACATCCCTTAAGGATAGAGACAGATAGATATTCAAAAAATTATATTGAAAGATCATTAAGAAAATGTCAATATTGTACTATGAATAAAACAGAGGACGAATTACATTTTATTATTGAATGTCCATTATATGCTGAATTTAGAGATATTTTTTCAAATAAGATTTTACATTATTACAAAAACTATAATAATTTACAAAACAGTTTAAAATTTAATTGGATTTTTATACAAGAAGATTTAGATTTGCTCAGAGAGTTTGGAAATTATGTATATCAAAGTCTTCAATTAAGAAGAACATCAAATGTTGTAGCATAACTTTAGATTTATTTGTTCAATAATATTCTCATAATATATACATGCATATTTCATACATGTAACTGTATCATATTATGTACTACTTGGCTCTGCCCCTGTACAATCATTAAGTTGTTGTTATTAATCAATCTGTTATAATTTTATTTACTGTCACAAATTGTCATAATCACTCATATGTAATTGTATGCTCTATTATAGGGCCCTTAATTGGAATAAAGCTATTTCTATTTCTATTTCTATTCCAGATGATATTTTGTTAGCAGTAGGGTTAAATGGTTTAAAGGCAGTCAGACAGGTGGTGACAAAATATTATCTCCCTTGTAAATATTTTGTATGTCTAACTGATACGAAAAACACATCATTTTGAATGACGCGGTGAGCTGAAATCACCAACTTAATCTTTTGATTAATAAAATGTAGGTCATGGTTATTTTCAAGTTCGGGTACAAGTGAATGGACAAACTATTGTTCTTTTTTCTTAGTTAGGATGTTTTACGCATAGAATAATAATTTGTGACAAAAAAGGAATTTATTATCTCTAAGGAATAACCGGAACTCTATAAAGGTGATAAACATGTTGGATTTAAAAAATAATGGTAAGTGCGACGGGTTACATACTTTGACAGATGACGACCAATCTTATGCTTTTTTTGTTGACAAAATTTTAAGGAAATCGGAGAAAAATGTTTTTTTTGTCACAAGCAAGTCTAAAACGTTGCTAGGCAAATGAAGGGAGACGATTGCAGTTTTACAAATCGAACAAACCTCACTTAATAGACCTCCCCCTTCTAAAACGTCATTTTACATTTGCTTATTATCATTTTATTATAAAAACATGCATTATATTAATAAAAAGTAAAATTTAAACAGTTTCACCAGTTAAGGCCTTATATATTGCAGAATTAAAGAAAAAATATTTTAGGAAGTCGAGTAGACCATTGCTATTTTTAGCTGGGTATGAGATACCCTCAATGTTTATTTATTTTATGAATGAAATTTCTATATTTAGAAAGGGGAATTCACAAATTACGTATGAAATTAGCACAACTTTGACAATCATTTTTATCAATACCGCTATAGCGACGGGTTCAGGAATTTTTTATCAGAAAGAATAGAGTCTTATCTGTTGTATATATTTTTTCAGATTTTTAGGAGCATGATGTTTTATTTGTCACAAAGGAAATCAGACCCCATAATATCACTTAACATGAGAAATGTGCTCTTTTCACGCTGCAAATTTAATAAACCAGGGCAAATTCGGTGTTGTTTACTTTCATTTTACATATTTTATATCACAATTTATTTTAAAAGTTGCTCTAATAAACTTTTTAATGCCCATAGTTACTACGTAAACATGCCGAATCAAATTCTACCTTATTTACTGAAGAGCGCATATTCTTTTGTCTCGTTCTGACCACCTTTCTGACTGAAGGCAGATTTAAAAACTTTGTGTATTAGTAAAGAACCGAAAAATTTTGAGGAACTTCGTCATGTTGCATTATTGGCAGAAAAAGCAGTAAATTCAAATATTGGATCCATATCCTCTTTAAATCATGCTGTTTTAGAAGAAATTCATTCACTAAAAGAACAAGTACAATCGGTCAATTTAAAACTGTAGAGCATGGATCTGACAAAATTCCTCAAAATAATCAACAATTGTATCAACCAAATGTTCCATATCCTACTATTCCTAATTATTATCAACAACCATTTTTGTATCCTTCATATATGCACAATCAACATTTTCAACCATTTTCATATAGACCCAGACAATATAAAAATATTCAGTCAATACCTAGAGCACGGTCTCCATTTCCTAATAATAATCTTGCCATAAGAAATAGGTGCCGAGTTATTGTCCGATTCATTTCATACAGGAAAAGCTACTTGGTATATACAAACAAAAAAGCTCTTAAAGGTGATGAGCATGGAATATTCATTACTGAAAACCTGACTCAGTTCCGACATGGACTCATGACACGCTTATCAAAACTTAAGAAAGACAAACTTATTAGTGCCTACTGGACTTCAGATGGTCGCATATTTGTTAAGTGTACCGAGGAGGGTCGCACGACGATTATCAACACCCATGGTGACATTACAAACCTACAACAAGACGCAAGGGCACAGTTAGGGTACCCATCTTCACCCGAACGACCAGGTGATGAAAGTTCGTAAAAACAATGAATTTCTATTAAAGATATCTTGTGTACAAACTTATTATGATACCACATATATGAAGTCGTTCACATTTATTTATCTGCATACTTTGTTACCGTAATATTTTGTCCTTGTACTGTACAATTTTACTATTATGTTTACTTTAAAGAAGCAGAGGTACCAATAGGGGTATCCGAATGTCAAAAGTCCGAAAGGGCAGAGACAAAACCAGTAAACACCAACAAGAACAGGACAAAAACAGACAACATGCAAAACATGGAAACACAAATTAACTGAATATCAATCAACAACGCGAACTCCAGTCGAAACAAGAGTGAACTCAGGTCCTCCGGAAGAGTAAGCAGTTCCTGCCTGCTATAGCACACCCGTCGCTTTGTCAATAGTCCATTCAGCGTGTCAAATCCGGTAAAGGAAGACAAATCAACACCCTATGACAAACCAACATCTGCACTCATCTGAGAGATCGAAATCCCATATTTGTCTATAAGTGCATGATGTCTTCCGTAAACTTTCTTGAGTGAAGACAGCAATCGAGGAGCAACATAACCCTGTGTGAGCAATTTTTGTGTCAGACGTGTCGCTCTGCTAAGGAAATCGATGTAAGTCCCGCACGCTCTGGAGTAACGAATCAATTGAGATACGTAAACTCCATAAGCTGGAGCGGACGGAATGTTGCTACACAAGAAGGGGAAGTTGACGATTAACAGGTTAAACATGTTTTAGTACTATTACTACTATTTTCATTCATAACCTATCAACCAAAGTACACGCCTTTGAAGTTTTTGTCCAATCAGGAACCTGATCGATAATTAGAAAATTAAAATTTTTCCCAGGTAATTATTGGCCGTAACAGTATGATTCGCCAATGACTTGAATGATTTTTTTTCTTTTGTAGAAATTGTTTTAATGAAAAGTTTATAATTTATGAATTTGAATATGCATCAAGAAAAGTTTCAGAGACTAGAATTTAAAAAATGGTTGAATTCAATACTTTTTGTATATTTACCATGCCTTCTCTCCTTTCAGCTGGTTAGTTGGTGAAAACGGTTAAATATGTTTTGAGAATGATTCAATATGTATTCATATATTACATCTTATTATAATAAAGCGATCATTATTCATAAGCTAAATTAAATGGAAAATAATTTATTTAAATAACCAAAGTTTTAACCGATTTCATCAGGTTGGGAATAACCCCAATTGGGATAAGTGACCAGTTTTTCAAGCATTATTTTGAAATGGAATTTTGGTGCATAACAAATCATGAACAATTGAAAAGTTTATAATTTCAGGGATATGAAGATGTATTGCAATAGTGTGTGTGATGCTGCGTTTTTGCGACAATTCATTTTAGTAATTGCAGCATCATTCAGTTTATATTGCTACAATCATACAAAATCGAACAAGGTAATGACTCAATGATTGCATAACATGACAAAACTTGATACTAAAATATACGAAAGATTAAATCTTCAGCTCTAGTTGTTATATTTTCACAGAAATGTTCAGTGGTAAACATCAAATATTCAGTTGATTTTTCAATATTTTTTACCTTGGTTAAAGAAAGATAACTGCAACTTAAAATAATAATTTGACTGTCAGGATTTTTTTCTAAGATTTGAAAAAATAATTCAAATCTATGCAAGTTCCAAAAATATTTGAAATTGCACAACTACAGAGGGAACATACGTTATTGTAGAAAAATACATACAAAAGAACTTTTAACAATACTGAAATGTTGTTAATTCACATTAAAAACGACTAACTTTTTAGACGAAAATTATGATCTGTGCATAAAATGCAGCATCCCTTATGTAATCCATGTATATTGTAATGAAGCATTTACATCTGGGTATAATCTCTCACATGCATTTTTATGCACCATTCAGCCAGTAAATTTTTATATCTAAAAAACCTGTCTTTTATCCCAATTGGGATAAGTCCATTTATCCCAATTGGGATAATATATCCAATTGGGATATATTATCCCAATTGGGGTTATTCCCAACCTGTTCATGTGGATTTGAAATTGAAATCTTTTATTTAAATTGATAAAGCCGAAGTCTATCCAATAATTGACTTAAATCAGTTTTCAAGGAAACCCAAACCATCATTCAGCAATGATCGCTTTATCCTTGTCGACATGTACATATGTTTTGTTCATTTCTTTGTATACTTCTTTGTATACTTTGTTTACTATCTTACTTGGTGTCTATGTTCTGATGAGTGTATCGGTCATTTTTCCGTTATCAAGCGACTGGTCAGCCTGCTGTTGCTGGATTACTACTATCTACCCCAAGGGTGATGGATCAGTGATCTAGTAGCATACAGGATGGCCATTGGTTTATTTAACTGTCTCCGAAGAAAAGTCCGTGGTTTACCTAAACTATGCAGATATACTGAAATATTTCATGTAAACTTACTGTGTTCATTCCTGGTTCTCTCTCTCTCTTCATCTTGCAGTCAACTTTACCGAAAGTTGACATTGTTTTCCTGTTGTTTGTCATTCATTATATCCTTATTATCGGAAACATTGAACAAAATCCTGGACCCCATACCGATGAAGGTAGTCGAGAACATGATTTTATATCTATATGCACTATTAATATACGAAGTATAAGAAATAAACTCGATTTTCTCAATGATTTTGCCGACGAATTTGATATCTTAGCTGAAACCGAAACACACTTAGATCCCACAGTAAAAACTGAATCATTATTGCTGGACTGCTTTTCACATAATCCTATTAGACGTGATCGAAATAACTCCGGAGATGGAATAGCAATTTATGCGAAAGAACATGTCTATATAAAACAAATCACTGAACTTGAGAATCAAATAGATGAAACTATCTGGGTAGAAATTCGAACTAAAGGTCAAAGATTTCTCCTTTGTAACACCTATAGACCTGAGTGGACGGACGATAGATATTGGACACGATTAAATCATGCTTTGGGTATTGCCAATCTATTTTCAGACAACGTTGTTTTGACAGGCGATTTGAACTCCGACCTTTTTAAAGTAAACAACAATAAACTTATTGATACAATGAGCATATTTAATCTGAACAATGTTATTACTAAACCCACTCGTGTAACAGTAAACAGTCAAACCCTTTTAGATCCAATGCAATCATTATAAGTGATTCACTAAACTGCAAAGCCTCTGATGTTTTAACTGTTCCGAGATCGATAAGTGACCACGATGCATCTATTGCATTCCTTGATTGTCCCCTTAAAACACCCCCGTCCTTCCAAAGAGAAATTTGGCTATATAAAAACATTGATAAAGTTAAGTTCGGTCAAAAACTTGACGATGTAGATTGGGACACTATCCTTCCGAACGACAGTAGTGTTGGTGATATGTGCGATGCATTTACAGATACTTTTTTAAATATAGCTAAAGAATGTATTCCAACAAAGAATGTTACTGTTAGAACCAAAGACAAACCATGGTTCAACAACTAACTGCGTCGTGAAATTCAAATTCAAATTCAAATTCTTTATTCAGCCCAATTAGAGGGGCCCATTGAGGGCATATAAATCAATACATGTATACAAACAAGACATATTTTACAATGATTATGTTGATTGGACATAAAAACAAATAAATATTGAAGAACAATAATGTGAGTCAGTCAGGACAAAGAGGGATAACTCTACACGAATTATGATCTTTTATAATCTGGGATATCAGTAATAGGTATTTACTAAATTGTATATCTATATGGAAAGAGGGATAACTCTAATTGCCAAGAGTTGAAATGAGTTGAAATGAGAATAAGAGACAGATTAAGAAAAAAGGCTATAAAATCTAATTCAACAGCGAAATAAGGTCAATAATTTAAAAAAGATTGCAAGAGAGAAGTTTGAACAAAATTTAGATAATATAATATTGGAAAATGCTGGAAATTCTAAAACGTATTGGAAACTAATGAAAATGTTAATAAAATCAACCAAAGGCTCTAGCAGTATCCCACCTTTAAAAAATATTGCCAACAATCCCAACTATAGCGACTTCGTTTATGATGATCAAGACAAATGTAACATAATGAATCAATACTTTTCTTTAATTTCAAACGATCCCTCTCCCAAATTTTCTAAATAGATGTGATACTCAACTTAACGATATTGAAATTGAGGCAAATGAGATCGTTGACATAATACAGACTCTAAGCCCTAATAAAGCTTCTGGACCAGATGTTATAAGCCACAGAATGCTTAAACTATTTCCAGAAAAAAATAGCAATACCTTTAAAACTCATTTTTAATAAATCACTACGCCAAAGTAGTTTTCTTCCAAATGGAAAATTTAGCACATAACAACCATTTTTAAAAAAGGTGACCCATCTCTCCCCCCTAACTACAGACCTATATCTCTCATTAGCTGTGTCGGGAAGGTAATGGAGCGAATTATCTTCAAGCATGTGTACAATCATCTCCATGATAACCGACTTAAATACCAATATCAATCAGGCTTTCTTCCGAAATTCTCAACTGTACATCAGTTACTCGGAATGCACAACTGTATTGTTAATTCGTACGAAAAGAAAGAGATTAACTGTTTCGTGTTTTGCGATTTTGCTAAAGCTTTTGACAAAGTTTGGCACAATGGTCTACTCCACAAAATGAAAGCTTATGGTATAAGTGGTAGTTTACACAGCTGGTTTGCTAACTACCTTTTCGAGAGATCACAGAGAGTTATGATAAATCAATCTTCATCCTCTAGTTGCAGCGTTCAAGCTGGTGTTCCACTGGGTTCTGTACTTGGTCCCTTGTTGTTTGTTATTTATATTAATGATATAGCAGAGGAATTAACATCATTATGTAGATTATTCGCCGATGATACATCTTTTAACTATTCCGATAGTGATCAAAATCGGGTAAAATTAGCCATTGATCATGATCTTAAAGAGCTTGACGACTGGTCGAAGAAATGGCTTATGTCTTTCAACCCAGACAAAACCGAAATAATAGTATTTTCTAATTCTGCTATACCGAATCTAAGATTTGAGCTAAACGACAAAACTATTCCTATTCAAGACTCACATAAACACCTAGGTGTTACATTTAGCAATGATGCTAAATGGAATCTTCATATAGAAAACATTATAAATAGTGCTAAGCGACATCTAAACATCCTAAGGAAACTAAAATACCAATTATGTAGAAAAACCTTAGAAAATTCTTATCTTGTATTCATAAGACGCATTTTCGAATATGCGTCCGAGGTGTGGGACAATTGTGGAACTATTAATTCAAATAAACTTGAACAGCTGCAGCTTGAGGCTGCAAGATTGGTAACGGGTCTTCCCGTCTTCACTAAAAAGGAATTGATTTACAGTGAAGTTGGTTGGGAACCTCTAGCAGAGAGACGAAGAAAACGAAAACTTAATATGTTTTACAATATTTTTAACCATAATGCCCCGTCGTATCTTACAAATCTTATCCCGCCGCAAGTTCAAACTATTTCTACTTATCCCCTAAGATATGGTGAAGACATTATCCTTCCTTATTGCAGATTATCCTTAGCTAGAGATTCTTTTATCCCTGCTACCATTAGACTATGGAATGACTTAGATATAAACATTCGACACATGCAATCAGCTAAAAAATTCAAATACGAACTTAATAAAAACAGTAACTCTACTGTGAAAGTTCCTAAATACTTTTCCTATGGCCCACGACAACTCAACATGATATTGACCCAATTGAGATGTTCTGCTTCATTCCTAAATGGTGACCTATTCAAAGCCAATATTGTAACATACTCTTCTTGTCGATGTGGCTTTGCCATTGAAAACATAAACCATTACTTCTTTGAATGTCCCTTATATAACGAACATAGAGCTATACTTGTCAATGATCTCAGCTGGCTCCAAAATAACACCTGCATGAGTTTACTGATTGTTGGTTGCTATTCAGTTGTTTTTGTGTGTTTTATGTAAGGTCTCTTTCTTTGTGCTGTTCTTCAGTAATTCTATGAAAGTTGTGCATGGTAAACATATTCCATATTTCAATGTTTTCTAATACTGTGGTTTTATTTTTATTCATTGTGTATCAATTTTCGTGGTTTTCGTGGGTGGCCTTAATCCACAAAATTTTAAACCACACGAAAAAGTAATTTTTCATTGCTTAGTATGCAGTAGACTTTAGAACCACGAACTTAAGAATCCACAAACAGTTTCTTACCACGAAATTTGGTACCCACAAAAATATATGAATCCACAGTAATTGACTTTGTAGTGGGTCTGTTGTGACAAGCAGGAAGTGCTGCTTCCTCTTCCAAAGCACCATTACCTGTGTTAACTCTTGTTACGACTTGTTAATTGCTTACTCTACCTGTGTTAACTCTCGTTATGACTTGTTGATTGCTTAATCTTCCAAAGCACCGGTACCTGTGTTAACTCTCGTTGCTTACTCTTCTAAAGCGTCGGTAACTGTGTTATTGTGCATTAATCATGGGCGTGATCGTCCACCAATTCCAACTGTTCAACTTTTCAAAGTAACTGGCTTGGCAATTTCAAAAATTGCTTAGCCATTTGGTTGAACAGATGAAACCAATTGACAAGAAAAATAAGCAGTGCAGTGCAGAATTATAAAATATCTTACCAACTGATGTAATACTAATTTCAATGTGACTTGGTCATTTCAAAAACAAATAGCCAATAACAAAATGTAAAAGAATTCCAAAATGTGCAAATTTAATCTTTATAAAGTCTGAATACCTTTAGGCACATTGTTAATTTATAAAAATAAATATAAATCATAATAGGTGCATAAAAATTATGCAAGGTGTTTTATTTTTAAAGGATTATTTGTGTACTTGAATAAAATAAAGGGAAACAATTTTTGTCAACTCAATAAATGTGATAGTCAATATAAAACTCAAGATTATTGTCTCCCTTGAACATATTAAAGCATTAAAAATACCTTAAAAATAATAATGCCTTGAAAAATTTTCATGAACTTATCAGGATTAATATATATTTTGATTTAAATTAACAATGTGCCCTTTGGTACTCGACTTTCTAAAGATTAAATTTGCACATTTTGGAATTCTTTTATATTTTGTTATTGGCTATTTGTTTTTGAAATGACCAAGTCACATTGAAATTAGTATTACATAGTCTTCCAGAATTCCGACCAGTACCTCCTCGTGGTGGAAGACGGGCCCTGTCTCCAGGGCGTATGTACCTGGAACAGCTAACACTGGCGGTGGTGTGTCATGGGCTGGACGACCCATGGCACATAGCGAGTCAATACCTGTTTAGGTATTAAAGTCGACGCAGAGGGGCTTTCCCCTAGTCGCGACTATAAATACCCATCAGTCAGTAGTATTACATCTCTGAAACAGAACAGTTGGTAAGATATTTTAATATTTTGCACTGCACTGCTTATTTTTCTTGTCTATTGGTTTCATCTGTTCAACCAATTGGCTAAGCAATATTTAAAATTGCTAAGCCAGTTACTTTGAAAAGTTGAACAGTTGGAACTGGTGGACGATCACGCCCATGATTAATGCACAATAATTAACTCTCGTTACAACTTGTTGATTGCTTTCTCTTTCAAAAAAACGGTACCTGTGTTAACTCTTGTTACGACTTATTGATTGCTTACTCTACCTGTGTTAACTCGTTGTAAACCGGTACCTGTGTTAACTCTCGTAACAACATCTTGATTGCTTACTCTTCCAAAGCACCGGTAACTGTGTTAACTCTCGTTAAGCCTTATTGATTGCTTACTCTTCAAAAGCATCTGACACTGTGCTAACACTCGTTAATACTTAATGATTACTTAATCTTCCAAAGCATCCTTAAATGTGTTAACTCTCTATACAACTTAATGATTGCTTACTCTTCCAAAGCATCGGTAACTGTGTTAACTCTCGTTACGACTTAGTGATTGCTTACTCTTCCAAACATCGGTAACTGCGTTAACTCTCGTTATGACTTAGTGATTGCTTACTCTTCCAAAGAACCGGTACCTGTGTTAACTCTTGTTACGACTTAGTGATTGCTTACTCTTTCAAAGCACCCGTATCTGAATTACCAATCGGTACAGCTTGTTGATTGCTTACTCTTCCAAAGCGCTGGTTCCTGTGTTAACTTTTGTTACACTTGTTGATTGCTTACATTTCCAAAGCACCGGTACCTGTGTTAACTCTCGTTACTTCTTGTTGATTGCTTACTCTTCCAAAGCACCAGTAGCTGTGTTAACTCTCCTTACGACTTCTTGATTGCTTACCTTTCCAAAGCACTGGTACCTGTGTTAACTCTCGTTACAACTTGTTGATTGCTTACTCTTCCAAAGCACCGGTACCTGCATTAACTCTGGATACGACTTGTTGATTGCTTACTCTTCCAAGGCACTGTAACCTGCGTTATCTCTTGTTACAACTTATTGATTGCTTACTCTTCCGAAGCACCAGTACCTGCGTTAACTCTGGTTACTACTTGTTGATTGCTTACATTTCCAAAGCACCGGTACCTGTGTTAACTCTCGTTACTTCTTGTTGATTGCTTACTCTTCCAAAGCACCAGTAGCTGTGTTAACTCTCCTTACGACTTCTTGATTGCTTACCTTTCCAAAGCACTGGTACCTGTGTTAACTCTCGTTACAACTTGTTGATTGCTTACTCTTCCAAAGCACCGGTACCTGCGTTAACTCTGGATACGACTTGTTGATTGCTTACTCTTCCAAGGCACTGTAACCTGCGTTATCTCTTGTTACAACTTATTGATTGCTTACTCTTCCGAAGCACCAGTACCTGCGTTAACTCTGGTTACTACTTGTTGATTGCTTACATTTCAAAAGCACCAGTACCTGTGTTAACTCTGGTTATGACTTGTTGATTGCTTACTCTTCCAAAGCACCGGTACCTGCGTTAACTCTGGTTTAGACTTGTTGATTGCTTACTCTTCCGAAGCACTGGTACCTGCGTTAACTCTGGTTACGACTCTCTGCTTCTTTGACCTACAAATTCCCCATTGGTACCTTTTTGCTTCTTTGACAAACAAATTCTCCCATTGGTACCTCTTTGTTTCTTTCTCTCAGTAAAACAAAGTTTCAGGTTTGTTTAACAAAAATATTTTATTGCTATATTTCAACTGGTTATATATTATGTACATATGAATTGTTAATATATACAAAATGAACATAAGTCTTTACACCAATTGTAACAGAAAATCTCTATAAAATCTACATTTTGTAGTTTTGACTTTTAAACAGAATAACAAATTGGTTAAAATTTATAAACATTTATGATCCTTAATTAATCTCACACTTTTTCATTGACATATCTGATGCGGGGCCCTAAAAAACATGTTCTTCAATTTATCAATACCCATTCCATAGTCAGTAAGATTTAGATTGTTAAATCATTCTCCCTTTTTCACATAATTCCAGACTACAAGTAAGCCCTCCCCCCCCCCTTTTTTCAGAGACCTAATTTACAATGAACACATTAAAATTCGTCCTCCTCCACAAGACCAGTTTTATCTTTATCCGAATGCTCTACAGGTTTTAAAGATTTCTTCTTCATTCTAAATTTTCTCAGTTTTGGAGGTGTAGTTATTTCCCCTGGTTTTATCTCTGCAGGGGGTCTAATTGTTATCTCCCCTGATCTGTTCTCAGCAGGGGGTCTGACAGATGAACTTGGTGCACTCATACTCTCATCTGCTCTGAGGGAGGGAACTGGATTTTCCATGGTTTGGAATGAAGTGTCGATGTCTTCTGATTTGTAGAGAGGGTTGCAGAAATTGTTAGTATTGTCCATCTGCATATCACTTAAGGTCTAAAAATAGAACACAAAAAAAAGTTTATAAAAATTTGTCCAAGTCAAAAATGGCAGGATTTCGTTAAACAGAAAGTAGGTGAGCGACATACCTGAAATCATATCCCTCATATTGGGACCCGCCCTGATGCTGTATACCAAATATCAAGTTGCTGTGATTAGTAGTTGCTGAGAAAACTGTTACAAAAATTTCTTCCCTGCCCGCAAAACATTCACCATTTTATAACCTGGATTTTTCACTCTGTGTAATCCGGCCAAAAATTGAAAATATTCAATCTAAAAATAGTACAAACCAGGTATTTATAATGGTTCTAAAACTAACAAGGTGCATGTATCTCAAAGAATTATAGATTATGTTCCTCAGGCTCATATTTTGTTCCTGTCATTTATTGATACACAAATAATGAAATTGGTTTGTTTTACTAAATTATTTGTGCTTGCATAGCTGAAATGCTGTGTTAAAGGAGAAAAGATTTGTTTTTAATGTATCAGTCAATTTAGGGGTACCGTTGTGCTTCTTAAAGTGTTTAAATTAGTAATATGTCATTTTTCGACCAAATTAACCAGTTTTTCAGTCACACTTGTGTAAATTTCTAGGTAGCGCTACCCCATCCCCCATCGAAATTCTTGTTGAAACATGAAGAAAATAATGTATTTATCAAATTTAAGCACTTCATGTACCTATAGTATTAATTACTCCTTTGAGTATACAAGAGGATTTTACAATCAACATTTTAACTTTTAGCAATAGATTTAAGCATGTCCAACTACACAAAGTTCATACCAGTTCTGGTGATGTTGGTTCTGAAGATGAGAAGTTAGGACCAATATCTACATTTGACCCTTCTCTAAAGGTCACAACCCCTGACCCACCAGAGTATTCTCCCTTTGCTCCTTTCCTGAAACAAAACAAGAAAATTGTAAACAAGTAAATCTGTGAGCTTATGCTTATTATTGATACACACGCTCCCAAAATTGTGCCTTGCATAAAAACCTAAGTATTCATTTGATCTGGGAGTAAAATATGTCCATACTCTATATGGTACTTAAGAATAAAGCTATATGCAAAATATCAGACCTTTGCTTTATGTACTTGCTGAGAAAACTGTGACGGAAATTTTGTATGTGTGTAAAAACCTATTTAAAGTATTCAGTAAACAGGAAGTAGATGAACTAGAAGCATAAAACCGTATATACCATAGATGGTACTAAAGAATAAAGCTATATGCAAAATATCAGACCTCTGGGTCATGTATTTGCTGAATAAACTGTAACGGACAAGCAGACAAGGGTAAAACAGTATACTGCCCTCTTCTTCAAAGCGGGGCTATTTTTAATGACATTTAAAATTTGATGTAAGCCAATAAGTTATAGCTGATTCCATGGTAAAGTTTAGCCTTATTCTGAATTTGAAACCAAATGACTACTTTTATTGTGCTTTACATTCTATGTACATGTATTTATATTTTAAGGTTATGAAAAAATACGTCTCATACAATCTCTAAAAAAAATCTTTCTTTGTTATCAGCCACTGGTAGAAAAATTCAATATCATGTTAGACGAAATGGTTAGTTCTTGCTTTGATTAGTGTTTGGCTGGTTGATGTACTGAGATGATCACCATAGCATCTGTGATATGTCATCACAAACCTGTTGTGTTTTGTGTAACTACCGGACCCAAAGATCGCAATGGAAGAGGGAGGTTTGGCACACCTTAAAACCTGGTTTAATCCACCATTTCTTTTAAAATGCCTGTACCAAGTCAGAACCATTGTGATCTTCAATTTTTCCGGCATGTCTTCCATGTTTTGTCTTGTCTTATGGAAATTTGAGATTCAGCATGATTGTCCAAGTTCAGTAATTTTGTTATAACCTTTATTAAGCCATGTGATAAGTTTTTTTTTTCATGACATGCATCAGTCTTAGCTAAAAATGTTTGCCTGGCTTTAAGTTGCATAATTAAGTTTAAAAGCTAACATGTGAATGAATAAGTATACTCAAGTCTAAATATTTTCTTGTTTTGTATTTTTTTTCAAATATGTTTTTTTTTTAAACATTCAAATTATATAATTATGCTAAGATAAAAACTCACCGTCGTCTGTGAAAAATATAAATCAACAGCAGGGCTACGATTATTACAAGACACACCACAACGACTGGAACCATAATAGTAGCTAATCCTGAAATATTTAAATCCTTTCAATTTTATCACAATACATATAGTTCTAGGCCAGGGGTACAGGTTTTCGTCATGGTACCCAGCAACTAGCTCCCGCACTAGCTTAATTATTATTATTTTCCATGAAATACATGTAGCTGGTGTTTAAACTTAACAAAAATAATTTTAAAACTTTTTTTACAAAATATTGAAAGTAGTTCCTGGTCCAAAGCATAATCAAATGAATCATATCTTCTACAAAAATTGTGGACAAGTGCTGAATATTGAACTTAAGACATATGAACATAAGTATATTTTTTATACACATCAATTGAGATGTAGGCCTGAGAGAGCATATAGGAATAAAATACACAGACAAACAAAATCCATTGAGAATTGTAGGCCTGAGAGAGCATATAGGAATAAAATAGACAGACAATCAAAGTACATTGAGAATTGTAGGCCTGAGAGAGCATATAGGAATAAAATAGACAGACAATCAAAGTACATTGAGAATTGTAGGCCTGAGAGAGCATAAAGGAATAAAATAGACAGACAATCAAAGTACATTGAGAATTGTAGGCCTGAGAGAGCATATAGGAATAAAATAGACAGACAATCAAAGTACATTGAGAATTGTAGGCCTGAGAGAGCATATAGGAATAAAATAGACAGACAATCAAAGTACATTGAGAATTGTAGGCCTGAGAGAGCATATAGGAATAAAATAGACAGAAAATTAAAGTACATTGAGAATTGTAGGCCTGAGAGAGCATATAGGAATAAAATAGACAGACAAACAAAATCCATTGAGAATAGTAGGCCTCAGAGAGCATATAGGAATAAAATAGACAGACAAACAAAATCCATTGAATATTGTAGGCCTGAGAGAGCATATAGGAATAAAATAGACAAACAAAATCCATTGAGAATTGTAGGCCTGAGAGAGCATATAGGAATAAAATAGACAGACAATCAAAGTACGTTGAGAATCGTAGGCCTGAGAGAGCATATAGGAATAAAATAGACAGACAATCAAAGTACGTTGAGAATTGTAGGCCTGAGAGAGCATATAGGAATAAAATAGACAAACAATCAAAGTACATTGAGAATTGTAGGCCTGAGAGAGTATTTAGGAATAAAATAGACAGACAATCAAAGTACATTGAGAATTGTAGGCCCGAGAGAGCATATAGGAGTAAATTAGACAGACAAACAAAATACATTGAGATTTGAAGGTACAAACAAAATACATTGAGAATTGTAGGTCTGAGAGAGCATATAGGAACAAAATAGACAGACAAACAAAATCCATTGAGATTTGAAGGCCTGAGAGAGCATATACAGAAATAAAGTAGACAAAGAAATTTATTAAGAATTGTAGGTTTCAGAGAGCATATACTAGGAATAAAATAAACAAAGAAAATCCCTTAAGAAGTGTAGGCCTGAGAGAGCATATAGGAATAAAATAGACAGATAAACAAAATCCATTGAGAATTGTAGGTACAAACAAAATACATTGAGAATTGTAGGCCTGAGAGAGCCTATAGGAATAAAATAGACAGACAAACAAAATCCATTGAGAATTGTAGGTACAAACAAAATACATTGAGAATTGTAGGCCTGAGAGAGTCTATAGGAATAAAATAGACAAAGAAAATCCATTGAGAATTTAGGCCTGAGAGAGTCTATAGGAATAAAATTAACAGACAAAGAAAATCCATTGAGAATTTAGGCCTGAGAGAGTCTATAGGAATAAAATTAACAGACAAAGAAAATCCATTGAGAATTGTAGGCCGGAGAGAGTCTATAGGAATAAAATTAACAGACAAAGAAAATCCATTGAGAATTGTAGGCCGGAGAGAGCATATAGGAATAAAATAGACAGACAAACACACATTTACAAATGGTCATAATGTCTATGTCCCTGCTGTGTGTTGTGACAGATGACAACAAATAACTTACTATTAGATTCCAGCTGTGGAATTAGTCTCTGAGGTTCTGTCAACTCACAATATCTGCCTAGGTAGCCTAAAATAGAGAAACATCATTGACTAGGAATGCTCACAAAGGGATAGCCCCAGCTTCATACTAAATTCTTAATTAGGAAAAAAATTAAACCCAACTATTTCCCCTGAATGAAATTTCTTCAAGTGTATCCCCACTCACGTACAGAATCATCAAAATCCATCAAATGTATAAATTAAATTTGTACCCCTTATACTTTTAGAGTATAAGTGTTTACAAAATATTGTAATAATTTGTTCACCACTGTGCCAAGGAGAGAGATAGTTTAGACTCCACCCTTGCCTGACCCCCCCCCATCAACATTACCTTTAGGACATGTACATACATGTATATGATACAAAAATGATTAATAAACTAAGCTAACCATATTTCATTAATTGGATGCTGAGCCATGACAAGATAACATCTTATGAATTATAGTACATGTAAAGTGTCTGATGAACTCACATATTTTTGTTAATACTCTGGATATATGCTTCAACATTTCTGTACGGCTGATGGTTTAAAACCTCCTTTTTACATTCCTTCAATATCACACTGAGATAAATATTAACTTGGGATATATTTCCCCCATTATTGCAGTGGCAGACAGCTGACAGTTGATACCCCTAACTCTTACCAACAGGACAGTGACATATGACCCCTGGGTAGATACTCTGAATACATTCTCCCTAAATATAATCATGGTTACCCCCCCTAACTCTTACCAACAGGACAGTGACATATGACCCCTGGGTAGATACTCTGAATACATTCTCCCTAAATATAATCATGGTTACCCCCCCCTAACTCTTACCAACAGGACAGTGACATATGACCCCTGGGTAGATACTCTGGATACATTCTCCCCCAATATATTCATGGTTACCCCCCCTAACTCTTACCAATAGGACAGCGACATATGACCCCTGGGTAGATACTCTGAATACATTCTCCCTAAATATAATCATGGTTACCCCCCCCCCCTAACTCTTACCAATAGGACAGCGACATATGACCCCTGGGTAGATACTCTGAATACATTCTCCCTAAATATAATCATGGTTACCCCCCCACCCCTAACTCTTACCGACAGGACAGTGACATATGACCCCTGGGTAGATACTCTGAATGCATTCTCCCTAAATATAATCATGGTCACCCCCCTCTCAATCTTACCAACAGGACAGCGACATATGACCCCTGGGTAGATACTCTGGATACATTCTCCCCCATTATATTCATGGTTACCCCCCCCTTACTCTTACCAACAGGACAGCGACATATGACCCCTGGGTAGATACTCTGGATACATTTTCCCCCAATATATTCATGGTTACACCTCCTCAATCTTACCAACAGGACAGCGACATATGACCCCAGGGTAGAAACTCTGGATACATTCTCCCCCAATATATTCATGGTTACACCCCCTCAATCTTACCAACAGGACAGCAACATATGACCCCTGGGTAGATACTCTGGATACATTCTCCCCCAATATATTCATGGTTACACCTCCCTCAGTCTTACCAACAGGACAGCGACAAATGACCCCTGGGTAGATACTCTGGATACATTCTCCCCCAATATATTCATGGTTACCCCCTCAATCTTACCAACAGGACAGCGACATATGACCCCTGGGTAGATACTCTGGATACATTCTCCCCCATTATATTCATGGTCACACCCCCCTCAATCTTACCAATAGAACAGCGACATATGACCCCTGGGTAGATACTCTGGATACATTCTCCCCCATTATATTCATGGTTACACCCCCCTCAATCTTACCAACAGGACAGCGACATATGACCCCTGGGTAGATACTCTGGATACATTCTCCCCCAATATATTCATGGTTACACCCCCCTCAATCTTACCAATAGGACAGCGACATATGACCCCTGGGTAGATACTCTGGATACATTCTCCCCCATTATTACATGGTTACCCCCCCTCATTCTTACCGACAGGACAGCGACATATGACCCCTGGGTAGATACTCTGGATACATTCTCCCCCAATATATTCATGGTTACACCCCCCTCAATCTTACCAACAGGACAGCGACATATGACCCCTGGGTAGATACTCTGGATACATTCTCCCCCATTATATTCATGGTTACACCCCCCTGTATCTTACCAATAGGACAGCGACATATGACCCCTGGGTAGATACTCTGGATACATTCTCCCCCATTATATTCATGGTTACCCCCCCCCCCCCCCCCCCCCCTCAATCTTACCGACAGGACAGCGACATATCACACCAGGGTAGATACTCTGAATACATTCTCCCCCAATATATTCATGGTTACACCCCCTGAATCTTACCAACAGGACAGCGACATATGACCCCTGGGTAGATACTCTGAATACATTCTCCCCCAATATATTCATGGTTACACCCCCTGAATCTTACCAACAGGACAGCGACATATGACCCCTGCGTAGATACTCTGGATACATTCTCCCCCATTATATTCATGGTTATACCCCCCTCAATCTTACCGATAGGACAGCGACATATAACCCCTGGGTAGATACTCTGAATACATTCTCCCTAAATATAATCATGGTTACCCCCCCCCCCTAACTCTTACCAACAGGACAGCGACATATGACCCCTGGGTAGATACTCTGAATACATTCTCTCCCAAGGATTCATAGTTAACCCCCCTCAATATTATACCTATAGGACATCTGCATATCACACCAGGGTAGATACTCTGGATACATTCTCCTCCATTATATTCATGGTTATACCCCCCTCAATCTTACCGATAGGACAGCGACATATAACCCCTGGGTAGATACTCTGGATACATTCTCCCCCATTACATTCATGGTTATACCCCCCTCTATCTTACCGACAGGACAGCGACATATGACCCCTGGGTAGATACTCTGGATACATTCTCCCCCATTATTACATGGACAGGCTGATGGTAGTGGCTTTGACGCCTCCCATTCTGTAAAAGAGAAACATGATTGTAATGTGCAGGCACATGTTCTTCATATAGAACCTAAATGGGTTAATAAAACTTCAATGATGCAAATGATAGCATGAAAGTAGAGGCCTAGAGATCTTCCATTCTGTAAAAGAGAAACAAGGTTCCAACATGTAGTCATATGTGCTCATATTATAGGGACAACTTTATGACTATTTTTTTTTAAATAATTGTACCTGAAAAATATCTAAAAAATAGCTCAATAGGAAGGAGGGTTAGGTGTGGGAAAATTGTATATAAAGGCACTTCTTTTTACACTGATTGAAAACAAAACAGTCTTGTCCCTTCATAGCCTTCCATTAGTTATTTTCAGATTTGACTAAAAATTTTGTTTCAATAATTAAGACAAAACTCAACAAGGTAAACTCACATACCAAAAATCAGTTCATTATCTATAAGCGTTTAGAAAAAAAGTGCGGAAAACTGAAATTTTAGTGAATTTTCAAAGTTCAAAGGGCCATAACTCCAATAAAAATTTTTGGATCGGCACGAAACTCAAACTTTATCTGTAACTCATCAAGGTTAACTCACACACCAAAGATCAGTTCATTATCTATAAGCATTTAGAAAAAAAGTGCCGAAAACTGAAATTTTAGTGAATGTTCAAAGTTCAAAGGGCCATAACTCATATAAAAAATTGTGGACCGGCACGAAACTCAAACTTGATCTGTAACTCATCAAGGTTAACTGACATACCAAAAATCAGTTCATTATCTATAAGCGTTTAGAAAAAAAGTGCGGAAAACTGAGGCGTGACAGACAGACAGACGGACAGAGCGCAAACCTATAGTCCCCTTCGGCTTTCGCCGGT
This sequence comes from Arcuatula senhousia, assembly GCA_963971305.1. Lineage (NCBI taxonomy): Eukaryota > Metazoa > Mollusca > Bivalvia > Mytilida > Mytilidae > Arcuatula > Arcuatula senhousia. Next base: position 1,781,666 of record OZ020317.1, on the reverse strand, counting down.
AGGGGACTAATAAATCTTCAGTTGTCTCCCTTACCAGCATCACAGACAAATTTGTCCTGGTCTACAAACTGGGTCCCGTCAGGACAGGCACACTTGTATCCTCCTGGAACCAGTAGACAAAGATGGCTGCACTTGTCTGAACAGGGATTCTTTACTGAAACAGAGATAATAATGCAATAGTGGATTTAGAGGGACATAACCCTTTGAGGAATGATTACATTTTTCACAATTTTTTGTCATTTATTCCCTCTTCTAACATCAAACTACAGCTCCATCTTCCTCTGTGATGTGAGGTTTATTTTTTATAAACAAAATACTATATAAACAAGGTGTTGCACTTAGTCATGCTAAGGATACCCCCACTCGACCACTCAGAAAACAGGAAGTAGATGTGCGACTGACCTGGAAAGGGGATGCACGATACAACTCATCATGCTCAAGCTGTATACCAAATTTGAAATCAATCCCTTCTATAGAAACTGAGAAATCTGTTACAAAAAAATTGTCTATTTTTAACCTTAAAAAAGTCTAAGTTGGCTCAGATAACAGGAAGTGCATGCCTGACTGACCAGGAAAGGGTAGGCATGATACAATTCATCATGATAAAGCTGTATATCAAATTTGAAATCAATCCCTTAAGTAGAAGCTGAGAAATCTGTTACAAAAATTGTCAATTTTTTACCCTTAAAAAAGTCTAAGTCGGCTCAGAAAACAGGAAGTTGATGGGCAACTGACCTGGAAAGGGGAGGCACGTTACAACTCATCATGCTCAAGCTGTATACCAAATTTGAAATCAATCCCTTCTATAGAAACTGAGAAATCTGTTACAAAAAATTGTCTATTTTTAACCTTAAAAAGTCTAAGTTGGCTCTGATAACAGGAAGTGCATGCCTGACTGACCAGGAAAGGGTAGGCATGATACAATTCATCATGATAAAGCTGTATACCAAATTTGAAATCAATCCCTTCAGTAGAAGCTGAGAAATCTGTTACAAAAATTGTCAATTTTTTACCCTTAAAAAAGTCTAAGTCGGCTCAGAAAACAGGAAGTTGATGGGCAACTGACCTGGAAAGGGGAGGCATGATACAATTCATCATGCTCAAGCTGTATACCAAATTTGAAATCAATCCCTGCAGTAGAAGCTGAGAAATCTGTTACAAAAATTGTCAATTATTTACCCTTAAAAAAGTCTAAGTCGGCTCAGAAAACAGGAAGCTGATTGGCAACTGACCTGGAAAGGGGAGGCATGATACAATTCATCATGATAAAGCTGTATACCAAATTTGAAATCAATCCCTTCAGTAGAAGCTGAGAAATCTGTTATGAAAAATTGTCTATTTTTACCCTTAAAAAAGTCTAAGTCGGCTCAGAAAACAGGAAGTTGATGGGCAACTGACCTGGAAAGGGGAGGCATGATACAATTCATCATGATAAAGCTGTATACCAAATTTGAAATCAATCCCTTCAGAAGAAGCTGAGAAATCTGTTTCAAAAATTGTCAATTTTTTACCCTTAAAAAAGTCTAAGTCGGCTCAGAAAACAGGAAGTTGATGGGCAACTGACCTGGAAAGGGGAGGCATGATACAATTCATCATGCTCAAGCTGTATACCAAATTTGAAATCAATCCCTTCAGTAGAAGCTGAGAAATCTGTTCTGACAATTTTTTACCCTTAAAAAAGTCTAAGTCGGCTCAGAAAACAGAAAGTTGATGGGCAACTGACCTGGAAAGGGGAGGCATGATACAATTCATCATGATAAAGCTGTATACTAAATTTGAAATCAATCCCTGCAGTAGAAGCTGAGAAATCTGTTACAAAAATTGTCAATTATTTACCCTTAAAAAAGTCTAAGTCGGCTCAGAAAACAGGAAGTTGATGGGCAACTGACCTGGAAAGGGGAGGCATGATACAATTCATCATGATAAAGCTGTATACCAAATTTGAAATCAATCCCTTCAGAAGAAGCTGAGAAATCTGTTTCAAAAATTGTCAATTTTTTACCCTTAAAAAAGTCTAAGTCGGCTCAGAAAACAGGAAGTTGATGGGCAACTGACCTGGAAAGGGGAGGCATGATACAATTCATCATGATAAAGCTGAGAAATCTGTTACAAAAGTTTGTTACGGACGGACAGACGGACAAGGTGATTGCAATATAGCCCCCTCTCTTACGAGTGGGGGTATCATATATGAGAAATAGAAGGAATAACAAAATTATCAAACTTAAAGGATCAAATGTTCGAGAGAAAAGACAAAACAAAGAAGACATACCAGAGAAATTGAAGATCACAATGGTCCTGACTTGTCAATATCACAATATCAATTTGTGGATCATGTCTTTCTGACACATATTCCATATTCTTTCATTTTTAAAATTGTTACAGGCATTTCATGTACATTACACAATATTTCTAAAATCACCATTTTAGTGCAATCAAAACTTATCCTGGAAATGGAACACTTTAACTGATGTAGTTTACTATAATGTTATATTCCAAATCAAACTTATACTTCTGAGTGAATACTTACATGCAACATTTGACCAAGGTTGGCAACAGAAGGCCAGCCACATTGTGTTATTATCCCTCACCCAAACTTATCCATTTTGACGATGTTGCTATAGCTCTAGATTATACTTACATGTAACATTGTGACGCTGAGTATGAAACACTTTGACCGAGGTTGGCAGCAGAAGGCCAGATTGTAATGTTGTATTAATCCCTCGCCCAAACTTATCCATTTTGATGATGTTTCTATAGCTCTAGATTATACTTACATGTAACATTGTGACGCTGAGTATGAAACACTTTGACCGAGGTTGGCAGCAGAAGGCCAGATTGTAACGTTGTATTAATCCCTCGTCCAAACTTATCCATTTTGACGATGTTCCCAGCCTGCTGTGACACCCAGTATAAGTTACTCTCAAAGACATCTAAACCCATCGGGTTGGAGATCCCTAAAAAAGCAGAAAAAAAAGAGCTAAATAAAACAACTTTTAGAAAATTATAAGTATGCATACAATTTTTACTACACTCACTCATAAAATTAACCTCATTTTAACAAATAAAATGTTTGTGCCCCAATCTTTGAAAGTCAATCTGAATTGAGAGAAAGACAGACAGACTTTGTAACCAATTAAATTACTTCCTAGTACATGTATTTCAGATAACTTGAAGAAATACTTTGAAACGGCAGGCAAAATTTAAAAATTATTTTATACTTCCTGAGATGGGATTTTTTTTAATGACAGAAAAGAAATGATTTATCTTTCTTAGACAAGATAATTTCATCATTTTCAAATTTGGAAAATTTACGAAGTGGCAAATCTTCAATAATGTTTTTTTTTTTATCATCCAGAAAATTAAACTTGATCAATATTTCATTGTACACAACATCTGTGCAAAATATATTATTTTGCTAGCATGCTGCTTAGTGCTTTTTTAGTGCTGCTTTATTTTATAGCTCTGCTTTAGTGCATTTATTTTGCTCTTATTTATTTTACTTTCTTATACTGCTCTCATTTAATGTCAATTTTGTACTGCTGTATCCATATTATTACAGCTTTTGCATGCATGTTTGAATGTTGTATATTGTTTGTCTATGTGTTCTTAAAATTGTGATGTGTATATTTGTCGGTTCAAAGGCTCTTGTTATTTGTTATCTGTCTTGCCGACTTTAAATAAAAATTATCTTATCTTGTCTTATCATTCAAATCCTTTGACGTGTTTTTAAGTTATCATTCGGAAACCTTCATGGGATTGACAGACGGACGAACAGACACCAAAAGAAACTGAGGGTATAACATAATACCTCCCCACTTTGTGTGGTGGGGTTATAAAAAAGTTAGTGCAGTTTGACTCAAAATAGACAAAGCATCTTGTAGTTGAGGATTTTCCAAGATAACTAGATGACCTAGTCAAGAACAATAACTTTGAATATTAAAAAATGTCAGATTGCATGACAAAATACTATGGATCAATTATAATTATCAGATTAGCATGTTGCATGACCAGAAGTTTAATTAAATTCTATCTGTTAAGTAGTTTCAGAGGGGAAATTTTTGTTTAGGATATTTATTTCCAGGCATTTCAAATGAATTGGTGCGTTAAACCAGGTATTATGGCGTGCCAAACCATCCCTCTTCCATTGCAATCTTAAGGACTGGTAGTAACACACAATGCAACACTGTTGTGATGACATAATATAGCTAATAAGACGATCATCTAAGTACAACAATCAGCAAAACGCTAACTCTACTTTTTAAGCAGGGGTATCAAAATATTACCTTGTCCCACTACAATCACTCGATCACTTCCGTCTGGCCTCATTGACTCAATGATGTTTTCCTTCGAGTCGCACCAATACACACGGTCACCATTAAAATCATCGATGGTCAAGCTGGCTGGACTACTTATTCTGGTACTGACCAGGGTTTGCCTGTGATCTCCGTTCATCCATGACCGTTCTATTTTTGGATAACTTATACTGGTATCTGTCCAGAACATCATACTGAAATGAAAATGGAATCAGTCACACTTATCAGTTATGGTACGGATTGTCACTCTTCATGTTTCAGATTTTCAGTCTGATTTCACTAGACTATACCTTATAATACTAAAGATTTATTTGCACATTGACCTCTACTTTTCATGACATTTTCTTATTTGATATAAAGACCTTAAAAACCAACTGTATTAAATTTCTTGAAATTCGTGATACAATTTCATTCCTGACATGATTTCATAATTTTTAAGTCCAAAACATCACAATATTAAAGTTATGTTATGTAAAATCTAGAGCTGTCTGAATTCCTGTCAAATTGTTTTATGTCATATATCTTAGAAATGAGCATATGAACCTATAATTTTTTTGGTCAATTATCCAAATTGACAATGATCTAATCATTTCCATTAAAAATTATAATAAAGAAGGAATGTGTCCATGTGACATGGATGCCCCCATCATCCCCAAACAAGAAATAGAAGTCTGACAGGTCTGAAAATTGCTAACGAAGTACAGTTTGTCATACTGAATTATCCTACCCAGTTTCAACTCATTCTCATATATGGTTTCTGAGAAAAGGTTGAGGGACATTTTCTTAAGTCATGTTCACATATTTTCAAATCAGTATAAGTGCCAAACAGGAAGAAGATGTTGAACAGGTCTGAAAAATGCTAAGGACATACAGTTTGTCATACAGAACTAACTCCTAGTTTCAAGTCAGTACTGATTCTGAGAAAAGCTTGACAGAAATTTGTACAAACCAATCCAAAGGGAGGGGGGTAGATTTTCTGAGATCAGTCAAACTGTTTTTATTTTCATGCAGATTTTCAGTAAAATGGGCTGTGAATCACACTTACTTCACACTCTTTCACCCTAGATTCTGGTTGGACCAAACATATCTTAAAATTCCTGAACCTGTCCCTGGTGTTAGTGAGGTTGATTGCCTTCAAATATATATAAGGTTGAAGAAAAGTACAAACCCTAATTTAGGATTTACAACTATGGATTGTGGGTAGTCCAGTCCTGTAGAAATAAGGGTCCTCATGTATCTCCCATCGTCAAGGGCAACAGCTATTGTCCTTTTTCTAGAGTCAGTCCAATATATATTCCTGTAAAATATATCACATTTATGGCATTAAAAAAAATGTTAGAATTTTTAAAGCAAAAAAGGCATCAATAATACAAGATAATGAGATGTGGAATAATAAGTGTATGCGACACAACCTACAAAAAACAATGATGTTCCGATTAAAACACATATTTGCTGTAATATGTTATCATTGTCATATATATATAATAATAAGGATATAAGAATTTGTAAAAATCCAGCTGAGAGCATTCAGGGCAATTACAAAGAGATTTAGTTATTCCGTTATATCTCCTAACTTAGTTTTTTGTATAAAAGAATCTATTTAAACAATTTATTAAACAAAATCAAGCTCATAGCTCTAAAAATAAACAACAAGCCTTTAATTACATACTTTGTGACCCAGTCTATTGCCACATCTTCAGGCCGCAGTGCCACAACATTCAAGTCTTGTGGCCTTGTGGTCTCTGCCACCTTCTGGTCCACAGGGACTGCCGCCCTCTGGATTTTACGAAGAGATAAATCTGTCCAGTATATCAGCCGCCTCTCTGCGTCCACATCCAGACCCCCCATGTGGCGACCCCAGCTTATCATGCCGGAGTAGTCTTTCTTGGACGGGATGAGCTGACGGACTTCATGTCCACTGGTAAAGAACAACATCATCCAATCACCACCTTAAATAAAACATGTATAACATCATCCAATCACCACCTTAAATAAAACATGTATAACATCATCCAATCACCACCTTAAATAAAACATGTATAACATTAAAACTGCAAGCAAGGTCACTACAGATATTTCCTTTTACTCCATACTGTTAAAGGTGATTACACATTCCGAGTGGTTTCCTCCAACTCTATACTGTTAAAGACTAACCAGTTCTGAGTGGTAAAAAAGAAGCAAAGAGGCACCAATGGGGCATTCGAGTGTCAGAAGTACAAAAGGGCAATGACAAAATCCGTAAACATGAACAACAACAGCATGAGGACACACAAAACACACATCAACCAAAAAGAAATCAGCAACGCGAACTCAAGTTGTAACAAAAGTGAACACAGGTGTTCTGGAAGAGTAAGCTGCTCCTGCTATAGCACACCTGTCGTGATGCTGATTTCCAATTCAGTGGTTTAAAATTTAAATTTCTGAAATATGTTGACAAGGTTTGGTTTTCAATGAATATTATAAACTTAGAAATCTTTATTTTGACTCGCAGAGACGATGCCACATGACATGTGATATTTCGCTGGGACAACCCGTAAAAGTTGGGTAGCATGGTATAGTCACTCACTTAGAGATTTTCCATGTGACATGTTATTGCTATCTCTTATAATATTTGATATGATACAACAGTTATCAATTTTGTTGGTGTGACCTAGAGCTTCTTTCACTCAAAAAGTAAGGTAAAACTCATGACAAGCCCTCCAGAAAGAAGTATATTTCATCTTTTATTGATTTCATTACACTACAAAGACATAAAAATTAGGAAAACCAGTGAAAATTAGAGCCCTGTCAAAGGATAAATGAGCAAACAGACATTTTACTTTCATGGTTAACTTCTAGGTAAAACACACTTCCTGGATTTATTTCTTAAGAGACACTTACTTGTAGCTTTGCATTCCCCGCCATTTTTACTGTCTCCCTTATTATCGAGAAAGCCGGGGTGACATTCACACTTGTAGGACCCCTTCACGTTCCGACAGATCTGTGTACAGTTGTTTCCCCATACCTGGCATTCATCAACATCTAAAATACAAAAAAATATATGTAAGGCAATAAAACAAGAATTCCTAGATTCTCATTAAATTTCTTGAAAATATGGGGTGGGTTGGAAAATTCATTTTTTACTTTTTTGCATTTAAATAAAATGTTCTGTCTATTAAACTTTTTAAAGGAAACTTACTAGAAAGAAACATAAATTGCCCATCAGGAATGAACTCTTTGAATGTATTAAAAAAAAAAAAACATATTAAAGGTATTTGTTCCACGAAATGTGCGTGTCGGTGTGTGTTGGTGTTCAACGCCCTTTATCAATGCACCTAGGCCATGTATTACGGTCAGTTTTAATGGTGGAAGAAACAGGAGTACCCTGAAAAAAAACACCCACCTTAGGCATGCAGGTAACTGACAAACCAAATTACATTCAGGAAGAAAAGTTCCATGAATTAAAGTTTGTTTTTGCCTACAAAAACGATGTCTCCCCCGGTTTCCCCAAAAAGTTCTAAGTTCAAAGGACCATAACTCCCAAAAAAATTTGAAGATCAAAATTTCCTGGTAACATGCACAACTACATATGATGTTCTTCCTATATACCAGGTTTCGTTGAATTGGGTTCAGTTGTTTCAGAGAAGTTGCGCTGACAAGATGATAAATGAGGATTTTCAGCAATTTTCTAAGTTCAAAGGGCCATTGCTCCCACAAAAATTTGAGGATCAAAATTTCCTGGTAACATGCAGAACAACATATCATGTCCTTCCTATATACCAGGTTTTGTGGAATTCGGTTCAGTAGTTTCAGAGTAGTTGCGCTGACAAACTTTGTGACGGACAGACGGACGGATGGACGGACAGACAGATGGAGGGACACGACAAAAACAATATATCTCCCCACAAAAATTGGGGGAGACATAAATATATTAGGAACTTTAGGCAAGAGAGTGCCCAAGGAGTGTGACAGACAGTCAAATGGAAGCAAGAATGCCCAATATTTTCAAGTCCCTAGTTATGTGTTGCAGAAGAGTTAGGGGATCAAGATATGCTTGACTCCTAGACTCAACATTTTAATCTTAAAAATCTGTCAAAGTCAAAAATGACCAGATTTTGTTAGACAGGTGAGATGAGCAACAGACCTGAAATCAAATTCCACGCTACAGGACCTTATGCTGATGCTGTATACAAAACTTCAAGTGACTGTTAGTAGTAGTTGCTGAGATAGCTGTTACCATAATTTTTTCCCCCGTCTGCTGAACATTCACTGTTTTATAACTCAAATTTTCCACTCTGTGAAATCCAGCCTAAAACTAGGAAAAACTGTTTTAGCCCACTAAAACGGATGTCTCCCCTTCCTAAATTTGCCAGAATAAGTTCAACCTTGAGGTCAATAGGTGAAAGTCACAATGACATACATTGTACAACAAATTGTTTAATAATGATACATCTACATTCAAGCCAAATGTCAAAGGATAAAAAAGTTAAGGCCTGGAAGGTTTTGCATGTAAAATTAGCATTATTTGACCTTGAAATCACAGGTCAAGGTCAGTAAGGTTGTCATCACATTGTTCTCATGACGACACATCATCATGTCAAATATGAAAACCCTATGTCAAAGGGTAAAAAATATATATGGCCAAGACATGTTTAACATGTAAGTTAGCATTAATTTGATCTTGAGGTCAAAGGTCAAGGTTATATAAGTCATTCTGGTAGGCTACACGTCATCCCATGGTGATACATCTACATGTCAATTATTAAATTTCTATGTCAAAGAAGAAAGAATATATGGCCCTTACACACTTTGCATGTAAAATAAGCATTAATTTGACCTTGAGGACAAAGGTCAAAGTCATATGAAGGTCCTTCTGGTACGTGACACATCGTCTCATGGTCATACATCCACATGCCCAACATCAAAGCCCTATCTAAAAGGATAAAAAAGTTATGACCTGGACACACTTTCATGTAAAATTAGCATTAATTTGACCCTGAGGTCAAAGGTCAAGGAAATATGAAGGCCATTCTGGTAGGTGACCCATTGTCTCATAGTGATACATCTACATGTAAAATATTAAAGCCCTATATCTAAGAACAAAAAAGTTATCGCCCTGACACATTTGGCATGTAAAATTAGCATTAATTTGACCTTTAAGTCAAAGGTCAAGGTCATATGAAGGTCATTCTGGTATGTGACACATCATCTGATGGTGATACATCCACATGCCAAATATCAAAGCAATATATCAAAGTATTAAAAAGTTATGACCCGGACACACTTTGCATGTAAAATTAGTATTAATTTTACCTTGGGGTCAAAGGTCAAGGTCATATGAAGGTCATTCTGGTACGCGACACGTCGTCTCATTGTGATACATCCACATGCCAAATATCAAAGCACTATCTCAAAGGATAAAAAAGTTATGGCCCGGACACGCTTTGTATGAGAAGAAGAAGAAGAAGAACTGACACAAAAACAATATGTCTCCCCCTTCTGGGAAGGGGAGACATAATTAAATGCCTACTTAAGTGTCTCCATGAATCAACTTTTTTTTTCAAGTTTACACAGTACCTTCACATGACATTTTGTCCTCCACATTAAGAACAAATCCATGTCTACAGGAGCAATAGTATCCTCCTTCCTTAAGATCAGTACAAGTCTGGTGACAGCCTCCATTGTTCACAGAACAGTTCAGATGGCCGACGTTCTTATCTGAAAAACAAGAAAAAACTGTATAGTAACCACCTCACCTTACGCCATGTAGTACTATAGGAGAAAGCTTCATACCAAATATCAAGATATTGAGACACGTAATTGTACCGAAAACTGTGATGGAAATTTCTGCGATGCTGCAGGTCTCAGTACACTGGACACAGGAAGACCCAAGACGAGGGATAGTGTCAAAGTGACTCCTAATATTACTTTACAACACATTGCAGGCAACAAATAAAATGCATCTTTAAAACTGTCAAGCAAATTTGTTAAATTTAGATTTACATTAGAAACGAATGTTAAAAATTCTAATATTATACATGTTTATTGTTGAAAATAAATTTTGTGCATTCCTAGTGATTCTTGTTCCACATCCCTTGTTCCAGCAGCATTGTTTTATGACACCAAACCAAGATGTAGATGCAGACAATTTGCCAGGAGGGACTTGGATTCTCCTACAACACTTGTTATACTTACGACATCCTTTCTCGTCTGATGCATCACCGCAATCATCCACATTATTACATACACTTGAAGCACTGATACAGACAGAGTTAGCACACCTGTATTGTCCCAATACACACTGGTGTACAGCAGCACCTGTAAAATATAATGATGTTATAACACACACCTGTAACATATACACATACTTGTAGCACTGATACAGACATAGTTAGCACACCTGTATTGTCCCAATACACACTGGTGTACAGCAGCACCTGTAACATATAATGATGTTATAACACACACCTGTAACATACACACACACTTGTAGCACTGATACAGACAGAGTTAGCACACCTGTATTGTCCCAATACACACTGGTGTACAGCAGCACCTGTAACATATAATGATGTTATAACACACCTGTAACATACACACACACTTGTAGCACTGATACAGACAGAGTTAGCACACCTGTATTGTCCCAATACACACTGGTGTACAGCAGCACCTGTAAAATATAATGATGTTATAACACACACCTGTAACATATACACATACTTGTAGCACTGATACAGACAGAGTTAGCACACCTGTATTGTCCCAATACACACTGGTGTACAGCAGCACCTGTAACATATAATGATGTTATAACACACCTGTAACATATACACACATTTGTAGCACTAATACAGTGAGAGTTAGCAGTTAGCACACCTGTATTGTCCCAATACACACTGGTGTACGGCAACACCTGTAGAATGTAATCATGTTGATACACAAAGTTGTGGCATTTATACACGATTTACACACATGTATTGTTAACATAAACAAAAGGAGCTATTAGAAAAGTAACATAATAAGAATCAATGTCTTTAATCGTTGTTTTTACTTTGTAATATATTTTATCACACATTTGTGGAATGTTTACAATACTTACAGATATCATGATCGTTCTCATCTGATCCATCACCACAGTTATCCACCTTGTCACAGATGCGCCACCTAGGTATACACTTCCTGTTCTTACACCTGAACCTCGTCATTGGATGACATTCGATCTGATTACAGACGTCCATGGTCTCGTCAGACGAGTCACCACAATCATCTACGCCGTCACAACGCCAGAATTTCGGTAAACAGAGCTAAAATCAGAATGTAATAAAAACAATTGTCATTCTTAACCCTACTGCTAACCTACAAATCATTCCCATGTACTCTTTCTGAGATAAGCTTGAAGTTGATGGACATTTTTTTATTGGTCTAGTCTCAAACAGGAAAAGGGGGGTAGCATTTGGATATGAAAAGCCATCTGAACCTGCCAAATTAAAAAGAATGGTGGTCTTCCATGGAAAATGTATTTTGCCTGCATTCTAGTTTATACACATTTATTTATCCTGGATTGGGAAACAAGCTTAATGCTTCTATCAATCCCTCTCCAGTATGCAGTTTGTGAGTGTGGCCTTTGTAGCGGCCCCATTGAGTCTACTCTTATCTAACTCTACAAAGGACAGAGTATTGCTCTCCCCATACACGGGACAACATTTTTCGTCCCTTCAGATGGACTATAGCTAGCATCGTTTCTTGAGACCATTCTCGCAAATGGCTAGAGAGAGTCGGAAAATCAGTCCATGAAATTTTCACCCCTGACAGCCTGCCGTTTAAAATGGTTGTTCTTGAATGAATGTAGACGGAAAAATAGTCTGGGTATTTGGTATTTTTCCCATTGAACACAACAAAATTTTGTATTCCATAAATATATCTACTATACATACATTATTATTACACTGGAACTTATTAGCAGGGCAATATCTTCCCCCGGGGTAGCGAGGGGAACAGTTCTGTTCATCCGAGTTATCATGGCAATCACGCATCCCGTCACAAACGCTTTTGTTGTTGATACAATGTCCGCTGTGGCATTGAAATTGGTCCCCATGACAATGGTGATGCTCTGAAAATACAAAATGAAAACATCTAACAACTTAAGCCGTCATAAGCTCTTATAATTGTTACAATGTCCGCTGTGGCACTGAAATTAGTCTTTATGACAATGATGTTCTGAAAATACATAATGTAGGACAAAATGTTGTGTGTCATCTGAATTCAGGGAGTTTTCAATTCCTGCATTCCACCACTTTTGATTCCCACTTTCAGCACCTTGATATTATTTCACCCCCCCACCCTTTTCTGCTCTATTGGTTTCCTGCTGCCTGTACTCTCGACTCATGTTTCTAACACCTTTTGATTCAAGCTTACTCCCCCCCCCCATTTTTCTCATAATTATAATGATATATATAGAACAAGGATGCAAAAAAAATCAAAATACAGTGTGTTGCAACAAGCAGGAACTGCTAACCCTTCAGATCACCTGAGTTCACTGTCGTTACAATATGTTGCTGATAACAGTTTTGTGCCTTTTTTATGCTGTCTATTTCTTCCTTTTGTTTCTTTTGTGAAAACCAATTTCTCTGTCTTGGAACATCCAAATGTTTCATTTGTACCGCTTTGCATTTTTTAATGTGTGGTATGATTTTAATGAAATTCTACACTCAGCTGTCAACCTTAAATCTATTTTTAGATCTCACCTTTACAATAGTTAGAATCTTCATCACTAAGGTCACCACAGTCGTTGTCATGGTCACAGCGCCATTTGCCAGGAATACATTTGGCGTTCTTACATCGGAATTCTGATTCGGAACAGTTTCTGTACAATGATGCTACCAAAAAAAGACAAATGGTACAATTGAAGTTTCCTGACAGATAAAATTCTGATTTTCCAAGACTTTTTTTAAATTTCCAAGGACAAAATATGTAAAAAAAAAATTTATCTAGCATGGCCATATATCAATTTTGTAGATTCTCATCCCCGCCCACCCATTTTAACGAAATTATTTGCCCTCTTTTTAATTCTAAAAACAATTTCTGCTATATAAACTTACAACACATTGTTCTATCTTCATCACTGCCGTCATCACAGTCGTTATCAAAGTCACAGCGCCACCTCTTGGGAATACATTTCTTATCTTTACACTGAAAGTCCCCTGTGGGGTGACATGATGGACAATTCACTTTCTGTTCGTCAGAATTGTCACGACAATCATCACGGCCATTACAACGCTGCCAGTCTGGGATACAACGATAGTTTGATTCACACTTCCACCATCCCTCCGGGCATTCCCTGGCCTCTGTAAAAATAAAACAAGAAAACTGTGAGATAATTCATGGCAACTGTTACATTGCGCTATATCTATATTTCTTGTTTCTGAGGAATTTGTGAGCCACAACTCACTTAGTAGAGCCTCGCTACCCCAAACATTAACTATGTTGGTATGCAGGAAGTAGATATATGACAGACCTAATTTTCGATACTTGCCAAACTGAAGCCATACAACAAATTTCACTCTGTAGTTGCTTAGAAAAACTGCTACGAAAGTTATGTTGCGGACTGATGGACTGAACAAAGGTAAACCATTAAACCCCCTCCCCCTTCTTCAAAATGGGGGTATAAAAAATCTTAAAATAATATACCCTGGTATACCTTATTAAACTTGGTAAACTGGTTTCTGAGAAGATGAGCAGAAACAATGACAAAGTTTTGAGGGGAAAATAAATTCTGGTATATGCACAACTACATATATATTAACTACATACCAAGTCTCATTAAATTCTGTATTCCCGTAGCAGGAGATTCCGAGCCTACCTTGGAATTCCGAGCTATTTATTCGGAGTTCCGAGCTCAATCATTCGGAAAATGCTGATTGAGCTCGGAAGTAGCTCGGAAAATTGGACTTTGTTTTTTTCCAGCTCGGAAATAGCCCGGAAAGTTTGACTTAGAATTTTCTTAGCTCGGAAATAGCTCGGAAAATTTGATTTTGTTTTTTTCCCAGCTCGGAAAATTGGACTTAGTTTTTTTCCAGCTCGGAAATAGCCCGGAAAGTTGGACTTAGTATTTTCTTAGCTCGGAAAAGTCGACTTTGTATTTTTATTACCTCGGAAAATTGGACTTAGTTTTTTTTCAGCTCGGAAATAGCCCGGAAAGTTGGACTTAGTATTTTCTTAGCTCGGAAAAGTCGACTTTGTATTTTTATTACCTCGGAAAATTGGACTTAGTTTTTTTCCAGCTCGGAAATAGCCCGGAAAGTTGGACTTAGTGTTTTCTTAGCTCGGAAATGTCGACTTTGTATTTTTATAACCTTGGAAAATTGGACTTAGTGTTTTCTTAGCTCGGAAAAGTCGACTTTATCACTTTGGAAAATTTGACTTACATTTTCTTCATCTCCAAGTTCATGTTTTTCTCGTTATTTTTTGTCCAAATGTTCTTGTCTTGTTTCAGTTTTTGTGTTGTGTTCTTGTTTATCTGTATTTGTAAATTATTGGAATGCTGGATGCACTTCTGTTGTTTTTAGGTTAAACTAGAAAGTAGTTAGAATGGTTACCGAAAGAAAACCACTTTTAAAGTATACTGATTAGTAATGGTCACTGACAGATAACAACCCACATTTTGTAACAGATTGTGGATGTTTGACACATCCAAAAATGGACCCAAGCATAAAGGACCACCATTTAGGCTAAATACCAAATATCAAATGCTTATGATTGATACTTGCTGAGAAATCTGTTATGGAATGTATGGACAACTGGACCTCCAGCCAAGCATTCATCATACTGTTCATAACCTGTGTTCCATTTCATGAAATCCTGGTAAAAATCAACTTGAAACTCCATCATCAGATTCTGCATAAAAAAGCATGAGACAAATGAAATAACTTTGTATAGCCTAAATGTACAAAAATTGGCCAAATATAGAAAAAACATGAATTTTGTTAAACAGGAAGTATACGTCTGACAAACCCAATAGGAGATCCCACAATATGGGACGTCAACATTAGGATGCTTTACGAATATCAACATGATTCACCATACTATAACCCATTTTCACTATCATGAAATTCAGGTAAAAATAAATATTATATCAAAAGCCATATTTTGACCTTAAAGCCAAGTCTGTATAGATGCTCATTATCAAGTAATCACAGAATATTGTAAAGCTGTAGATAGACAAAAACAACCAGCAATCAATTAATAAATCATATTTTTGTAACAGGACTGAAAGTAATGTTATGGCATTCAACTGCATCTTTTTGTTTGAAGGGACAAGACTTGAAGTTGCTGGATGATGAAGTAAAATAAAAGTACTAAGACTGTCAGACTTTACTAATGGATAGTCAATTTTCAACATACAAATTAGCAAACATGTACAATTAATAAATAAAGTTCTTCTCCAATGTCTATGTGTCTTCTTGGTTAAATAGTTAAACATGAGTAAACATTGTCTATGTATTATCAGTGGTCACATCATCTCGGGCCTCCAGATCCACAGCAGCAACTTGTGTTTCTTCCTGTGTAGTAATTTTTTATCCCTGGTCTTTCTGTTTCTTAAAAGAAAAAATGTGTTCTTATTTACAACATTGAATAAACTTTAGTTCATTTATGCAACAAAGGAAAATATAGTATTCATTACATTACACCAAAATTACAATATATTTATTACCTTGGTGATAGAAGTTACAAAATATGCAATTGTCAAAAAATGACGGATTTTGTTTAACAGCAAGTAGTTGAGCAACCTTTAATTGAATCACACAGTATGGAACCTCATGCTGTTGTTTAACAGCAAGTAGGTGAGCAACCTTTAATTGAAACACACAGTATGGAACCCCATGCTGTTGTTTAACAGCAAGTAAGTGAGCAACCTTTAATTGAATCACACAGTATGGAACCTCATGCTGATGCATACCAAATTCCAAGAAGTTGTGATTGGTAGATGCCGAGAAAACTTATGAAATTATTTCGTATATGTCTAGTCTAGGTAAATACCTGTAATAGTAATATGTAGACTTTGGTAATGAAGCATTATCTTCTACTTCATAGAGGTTGTACTGCTTTGGGGATGTCCAGCTGCAAATTAATAAAATTAGGAAGTCATAAATGTTATCATGTAAATTGCATATCTATAGTTATAAAAAAAGCATATAATATGAGAACAAATGACATGTTCGTGTGTTGATTGAACAAACAATGACAAATAATGTTCATATCAGATTTTGTACAGGTGTTGGTTTGTCATTGGGGTTTGTTTTGTCATCCTTTACCAGATTTGATGTGCAGAATTGACTGTTAGCAATGGAACAGATGTGTTGAAACAAGCCTAACATGTAACCTTCCAGAGCACTTGAATTCAGTCTTGTTATGACTTGACTTGGTGTTGTTAATTGCTAGATTAATGCAAAGGTAAATCTGGGTGTGACAGACGAATAAATAGACTGAAAAACTGTATGTCCTGCCAACTTTCATTTTGTCATACAAGTAGTAATGTTAATCTGACTGCCCTTTGTCCTTTTTTGACATGTGTATAAATTATCTCTTAATACCTCGTATGTAAAGAAAAATCAAAAGATGACTCTGTAGGGTCTGTTTCCGTGATAGTTTAATGTTACAATTAGGTACAGGACATAACCAATCCTTATTTTTCTGTTGACAGACGACTTAAGCTCTTTGTTGTCCATCATAATGTAAATCTGAAATCATATAAAATATAAGTTCATACATGTACCTTGAGACATTTTAAAATCATGAATATAGATAAACAGGGTATTATAAATAGAAAAGAAACAGCCTGAATTGTTTTGAAAGAATGATATTAAAACATTATATATCCATTGCTACTGAAATAAAAGTGTTTACATTTGTAAATCCTGCAGTTTCAATTGATAAAAGTGAAAGTGAAAACTTGT
Source organism: Arcuatula senhousia (assembly GCA_963971305.1). NCBI lineage: Eukaryota > Metazoa > Mollusca > Bivalvia > Mytilida > Mytilidae > Arcuatula > Arcuatula senhousia. The sequence continues at coordinate 1,764,418 of OZ020317.1, read as the reverse complement.
CCATCTTTTAAATTATGTGTAAAAAGAAAACGTTATGGATTCAAATTATAGGTTATATTAGTGTCATAATTTTTACTTGAAGTGTAAATGTGTAATGTCAAAATGGGCTTCTGGTTTTTAGAAGACTTTGGCAAGGTACGTTTGTACAGTATAACAATGGTATTTAATGAGGTGTCATACTTTTATTCCTCTTGGCGTTAGGATGTTTGAAAACGTCTGATTGTTACATTTGTTAGAAAAACAAGAATCTGTCCGAAAGACATAATGCCTTAATTTACAATTTATGATAGAAAAATGGACAAACAGATGAACAGACAGACGAACAGACCCAAACACTATATGCCCTCTAATTTCATAGATTGGGCATAAAAAATACATTGAGCTGCTAATCCCCTAGACTACAGATTTTCTTGTAAAAAATGAGGTTTTATTTGCCTTAAATTAAACAATATTTCTTATGTTGTAGAAGACAACAGAACTTACAAATTACTGTAACTTTATATTTATGTACATGAAACAGATTTCATTTATAAACAACCAACGACTCTACATGTTGTTTGGCCATGAAAACTTATTATGTAGTTTTTGTTGTCATTTTTTAAAGCCAAAAAAACGCCAGAAAATGACCAAGATATATGTGGTCCAACCTCATCATGCACATGAAATTTGTTTTATTTGGTCTGATGTCAGTTTTCCGACGAATGTTTGGTTCTGTGATTGGCTATATGATCGATGTGAACATAGATAAACAATAGGAGTCTCCAATCATTACTTATTGTGATTTATTCGAACCTTTTTTGATTAACGGGAAAATATAATCTTTGATTGTTTTGAAATTCGAGGATTTTTTGTTCCGATGTCAACAACAAATATGGCGTCGTATGCGCGCGCAGTCTCTGAATTATAAAAATAAATCTACAGAACTTCATTGAAAGATAATATTCCCGTAATCTATTTTTTTTTTTCTTTTATTTAATGAAAAGATTTTAGGGATATAAAAATCTTTGTAAAATTTATTCTAAGTAGTCTTATCGTCTACGTTGCATGGCGTTTGTCGCCGAGTTTTGACGATTGAAATAAATTGACCAATCAGCGAACGCGTATAAGCGTGGGTAAATATTTTGAAATATTTGAACATGTGTGGTAAAAATTGTAAACAACACAAAGTTTTTTTTTCCAATAGTGAGCAATATGCCAAACCTTTATTATAACAACGCTGAGCCCTGTAAAAACTTTGCTGACAATGCAAAATTTTGCAAGTTTATCGAAAATGCAATGGCACATCCACCCTCACCCCAAAACCCCCGGGGCCGGGTTAAACCAAAATGTCCAGGTTTTGGTGTCCACGAGACAGTGATTCGACGTAAGTATGTTCTATTTATGTTTATTTTGTATGATTTCGTAAATCTGATGATACAAACCTTATTTTGACATGTGGAAATGGTAAAAATAGGGGGGGGGTACATTGTACCAAAACAAGTCAAATCTTACCAAATGGAATATAATTAAATGCAATTATATTTACAATGTATTATATGAATTTTCACCAAAGCTTAAGATAGATGTTCAGCATGTTCAGTTACTGAACAAATCACACTGACAAACAGGAAATTTTGAAAATTTATCTGTTTATATATATGAAACATTACAATTTTAGCACAGAGGCTCGGTGCGATTTTTTATTCATTCACTAATATAGCCCTTGACCTTGTGATTTTAGTTTGATGTCTGTGGCAATTAAATTTTTTAAAGCTTTGAACAATGCATACACATACAAACAGTGTGATGGAGAATATATTCCTTTGCTGATTAACGCAAGAAGAGAAGAGAAGAACATTATGGGTGTGACAGCAGTTTTTTATTGCAAATACGTATTAAACAATTATGTTTCATCTACAAGAAAAATTACATGCTTCTTTCTTTTTTTTTCAGAAGAGCCTTTCATACCTACATATGTATATAGCCATAGAACTTGAGCTGACAGAGCTTACACAGATTGAAGAAAAACAGTAGGTGAACAATTGTAGCAAAATAAATGTACAACGTTTGTCACAAAAAAGAAAAATTATTAAAACAAATCCTTAAAACTACCCAGAAGTTTCTATCTACATGTAATTGTTACAAAATAAATATAAAAATATCCAGAACAGAAAAGCATAAATTTTGCTTAAACATTGGGTCCTTGTCGCCAATGAAAGGTCAAAGCAAGAATGTACAGTTCAGATAGTTACATGTATTTATTAATGCTGAAACGTTACCTCAAGATAATATACGACAGCGTAACAATGAAAATACCTGACGGTTGTATACCACAACATAACTATGAAAGTACATGAAACTATTATTGATGCAATTAATCCATCAATTACCATGTAGGAAATAATGAACTGTGGAATAAATGTACGTGACAGAGCCAACATAAACAAGTGTTAATTTAAAAAGACCACAATGAAAAACAGCCAGAAACCTTCAACAAGGATCATGGCCAGTAGGCGCTGATGGCTGTTTTGCGATTGGCTCAAGGCTCTTCTTGCTAATTAATAACAGGAAAAAAGTTTTTATATATTTTTTTACACATTCGCTAACTCCTTTTGCTGAAGCCTAAATAGAAAAAAATGTATAACATGTATAAGTAACTTTATATTTACAGCTACTCACCTGTACCAGTCAGTCTGAATTTAAAATGAATTCTTGAACGTTGTGCTATCGAATGACTCGCCAACCACACAGATTGCCAAGCAGTCTATCCCAACAATCTGAGGACACATGCATCAACTGTATCATCCTCCGTGCATGGTTAATATTAACACCCACAGATTGCAGCATTTCAGAGTATTGTCAAGATGTTGCAAGCGGAACTCCAGAGCAGCAACAACTTCAACCAGTCGCTACAGGCTCAGATTAACAGTATGCAATATTACTTGCAGACACTTTTATCAGGTTTGAATATAAAAATAAATTAACATTTTATTATTCTTAAAAATGGGTATTGCAATACCAATTTGTGAAAAAAACAAGAATATGTCCGAAAGACATATAATGCCTCATCTCCCAATATTTGGGACAGACGAACGAACAGACCCAAACACTATATACCCCCTACTTTGTAACTCAATAAGCACACGCATGACTCACTGGAAAAGCTAATTTGTTTTTATTTTCGAATAAACAAGTGTGGCCAACATAAGTATGTTTCGCTTGCTAACACCATCACGGAAATCAACTACCTCAGCTTTCATTACTTGAAACACAAAAAGTTTTGTATACCCAATATCAGATGCCTAGCTATTTAGCTATTATACTTTTCAAGCAATTCATTGTCCACAGAGGTCTTACAAAAAAAGTTTTCAGTCTGAAAAAACACCTTTAGCATGATAAGTTAACAGTCAATAGTGCATGAAAATAGGTCAGGGTCAAAAGTCATGGTGACAGTTGCGTAGACCATAACATCAATTGTCTGTATACCAAATATCAGAAGCCTACCTATTATTCTTTTTTAGCAATTCATTGTACAGAAAAGTCTTACAAAAAAGTTTATGCCGCTACCGCCGGAAAACAATACCTACATGTATGTCTTGCCTTTTGCAATGAGACAAAAATGAATAAAATTGTTTAAATTTATTGTGTTTTAAACATTTTAAAATTTATTAAAGCTTGTAAAATATTCAAATTTACATTGTACCTTCAAGAGCGTCACAGGTTGAACCTGCCTCATACATTGTCATATTAGATTTATATTATTGTGCCAAAAAAAATTGTTAAGATCTTAGTGTTTTACTATCATGACTATGCAAGAAATTTTTTTCACATTAATATGAAAACTTTATAATGACAGTGTCAGCATAAAACAAGGTGTAAAAATATAAAGTATTTGTAATATAAGAACAGACTCGGGGTGCAATTTTAGCATTTACTCTTAAAAGTGGCTACTGTACCATTAGATTTAAGTTTTCATTTATAATTTGTAACAACAATTAAAACATGTATAAATATTTTCTTTCTGAAACTTTGTTATGAAGTATATGTGAGCTCTAATGCATTTTTTATAATTTATGGTTTTATTTTCAGAGGTCAGAATGAAAGACTTTCCATATGTTCTATGCATAGCAGCAAACAAACATGCAGCAACACCAGTACTAGACCATCAAGACAGCTTCATCTTCTCTATGGTAATAAAAAAACAGCAAACACTGAGCCCTGTTTTATACCCCCGCTCACAAGAGAGGGGGCTATATTGTAATCACCTTGTCCATTGGTCTGTTCATCACAAATTTTTGTAACAGATCTCTCTGCTTCTTCTGAAGGGATTACATTCAAATTTGGTCCAAAGCTTAATTATGATGAGCTGTAATCAAGCATTTCCTTTCCAGTTCAGTTGGGCATCTACTTCATGTTTTTGTCTTGCCTGCTATGGCTGAGGTATGGTGATTCTGGTGGGCCGCGTTCACAATTGTTAAAGTTTTTGCTTAAGTCTGTTTTTTGTGGACTACTTACATGACTTATGGAACACCATTAATATTTGGTATGCAGTTGCATTAGCATAAGTACAGATCAGTTTTAAAGCATTTTATCTGTATGCTCCTGCAGTCACGGTCTACTGACTTTGCGATTTTATAATGTTTTGGCCAATGTTGACCTTTTTGCTTAAGTCTGTTTAGCATGAAGCAGTTATGTTACATAATTGATATGCAGTTGCATTAGCATCAGTACTGATTCAAGGATGTTTTATCCGTATGCTCATGTAGTCATGGTCCACTGACTTCGAGATTTTATACTGATTTGGCTAAATGTTAATATTTTTCTTAGTCTGTTTTATGTGAACAAGTAATGATAGAGCAAAGATATTTGGTATACAGTTGCATTTGCATCAATACAGATAATTTTTATGAGTAATTGTCACTACTGTAGTCAATTAAAAGATTGCATTTTTCAACCTCATTTTAAACAGTGTCCATCTGTGACAGGCGAGACATATTTCGGTGTTAACAGTTTATCTGAATGTTCAATTGTTTTGAACGCTTTGTCTATTTTCTTCATGGTTGTACAAACAATTTAACATACATACTGATTACGCTTTATGCCATTAAAACTTATATTTCAGTGGATATTACATCTTCGCTAGCCAAGGGTTACGATCCGCTATCTCTCATCTTCACCCTTGGCAGATCTAGAAGGATTTTTGTGGTCATACATTCTCTCATCTGATTGGATGCAGTGAAAGTTGGCTGCATCCAATGAAATTGCTCCATTTCCATTTTTAAACAATTTGTTAACAAACATTTGGGTTTACAAAGGTAATAAATAAATATTATTTTTGCAAACAATATTAGCAGTTTTGATCAAATCTTACCAAAATTACCTTTATTTTATATTTAGATAAATGTTTGCCGTTAATAGAATGAAATATCTCCCATTTTTGCAACTATCTGGATGAAAATATTTGTTAAAACTTGGAATAGATATTGCTTCAAGGGAGATAATTAAAATGCTGAGATAACAAAAAACCTTCTAGATCTGCCAAGGGTGAAGATGAGAGATAGCGGATCGTAACCCTTGGCTAGCGAAGATGTGGATATTACAGAACTTCTTGTTTAACGAAATTTGTTCTCCAACAATCAAAGAAAGAGGTTCCAAAACAACAAAAACAACTGTTGTCACAATACAAGCTTTAACATGTTTAAAAAAAGTATTTTATTTCAATATTGACTTTTTATGAACCATCAAAGGAAAGAACTTCATCAAGAACAACAATTTTCTTCAGAGCCTGTAAATATGATCACAGAAATGAAGTGACAATTATATTTGTTGTCATCAGTTGTTACCTGTTTATACATGTACATGTTTTTATTTTGTAGAGATAATGTGTAAGCTGTGGTCAGAGGTTCCCAAGACACCTATTGATGGGAAGTTGGCAGAGGCACTTAAGCCTAGTGTGAATATGAGTTTTAACAAAAGACGAAGTAGACATTATAGCAATTAGAACATAGAAATTGTTTGCATCTGACATATCTGATTGTATACATGTTTGTATTTACATGTAGGTTTTAAAAAAATGAATTTTTTTGCATCTGATTGGTTATGTAATTGTATTTTTGACCTGCCAATGTTTTGATTCAAATGCTGATGATGAGCAGGTTACTCCTTGAAATATGTATATATATACAGCCAAACCAAATTTGCTGTTTTATACCTAATCTAGTATTTGTATTTAGAAAATCACAATTTTGGCCAGTTGGAATTCTTGCCACTAACTTACAATAAAAACTTTTTTTTTATTCTGATTTAACATAACAATATGTTAGAGCTTTTCAGGAAAAAATGTCCAAGGGGGTTGTAACTCTTTAATTTTTATTTTTTTGGTGGTGGGTTAAACATGTTTTTAAATGCTTTTAAAAAGAGTTCTTAAAAATTAATAAAATTCTGGCGGTGGTACCCTTAATTGTGAAAACATTTTTTTCATATTTATAAATATATGTATAATATATATTTTTTTAAATGAAGTATATTAATAGTAATTGAGAAAGTTAAATGATATTAATATCTGAAATTTATATTTTGTTTAAATAACGATAATGCTTTCATAAAAAGACATGTGTAAGTTTTTAGTGCATTTTTATATAAAAAAAAAATTCTTAGGCTATATATGTATATATTTATATAAAAGATGCTTATGTTTAAATAAATTGTTATTGTTTTCTAATGTTTATTTCATTAATCCTAAATGGTTGAAACATGCTATCTGCACCTTTCAATTTATTATTCCAGGAATATACTTTCCCAGCAAAATATTTGAGATCAGAAATTTATTTTTCCGATCTTAAATCATGGCTGAGCACATCACAATTATTTTCCAAGGTAAAATTCTGATCTCAATTCTCCAAGCAGCGTGGAAAAAATTTTCCGAGCTAAAATGTGAATTTCCGAGCCACTCGGAATTACGAGCTTAAATTTCCGAGTGGCTTGGAATTCCGAGCTCAATTTTCCGAGTGGCTCGGAATTCCAAGCTCAATTTTCCGAGTAGCTTGGAGTATTCGGACTTTTCCGAGCTAGATTTTCCGAGGGGCTCGGAGTATTCGGACTTTTCCGAGCTAGATTTTCCGAGTGGCTCGGAATTCCGAGCTTAATTTTCTGGATGGCTCGGAGTATTCGGACTTTTCCGAGCTCAAACACCCAAGTGGCTTGGAATTCCGAGCTAAATTCTCCGCATGATTCGGAAAATTGCTCGGAATTTTTCCAAAACCCCTCAAAACAGCCCGAAAATTTTTTTTTTGAGCTCGGAAAAGTCCGAATACTCCGAGGTCCAATTTCCGAGCTATTATTCGGAATCTCCTGCTACGGGTAGTAGCTTGAGCGGAGTTGATCAGAACAACTTTGTGACTTAAATTAAAACAGAACAAGAATGTGTCCCAAAACCTAATGTTCAATCTCACAACATTTAGGACAGACAGACAGACCCAAACACTATATGCCCCAACTTTCATAGATGGGGTTTAAAAACAATATGTCTCCTCACCAAAGCAGTCAAAGTGGGCAGAGAAAGACAACAAACGGACGTTAGGATTCGAACACTTTATGCCCCCTATATATGTAGATGGGGTGTAAAAACAATATGTTTCCTAAACAAAGCAGTCAAAGTGGGCAGAGAAAGACAACAAACGGACGTTAGGACCCAAACACTATATGCCCCCCTATGTAGATGGGGCATAAAAACAATATGTCTCCTCACCAAAGCAGTCAAAGTGGGCAAAGAAAGACAACAAACGGACGTTAGGACCCAAACACTATATGCCCCTTACATAGATGGGGCATAAAAACAATATGTCTCCTCACCAAAGCAGTCAAAGTGGGCAAAGAAAGACAACAAACGGACGTTAGGACCCGAACACTATATGCCCCCTATGTAGATCGGGCATAACACAATATGTCTCCCCCACCAAAGCAGTCAAAGCATACAAAGAAAGATATTACTCTATCAACACTCACCACAGTTCCATTCGGCTTTCTCGTCACTGTTGTCACCACAGTCATCGTCAAAATCACATTTCCACGACTCAGGAATACATTTACCGTTATCACATGTGAACTTTGAAGCATCACATGTCTTATTACCTGAAATCAGAAATCACAATTGATAAGAAGGAACCATGTTGTCAAATTTATTTATATTCGACTAATTAACCCACATTTACCCTTGTTGTATTTAAACTTGGCAGTGATTCCACATACAATCAGTTTGTATGATTAGCCGTTAGACTATTCGTACAAATTTGTTTTAACCAATCAAAATGCACAGTTTCTAATTTATTGTTTAGATCTAAGAAAGTTACGAGACCTTTGTGGAAGACTTTGAACATCCCCATCACAAACCCAGCCCTGCTGTATACATTTGTTATAGACCTGAGACAATTTGTTTAAAATCAGGTGGGGAGTGTAACTTAAGCATGAGTGTAAATCATCACAGTGGACATCAAATCATTCGCTTCCATCCCCGCAGTCATCATCCCCTTCACAAATCAAGCCCCAAGAAAACCTACTATTCCCTATACCTATATAGACCTGAAACCTTAGTATAGAATCAGGTGGGGAGTGTAATCTTAGTGGGTTAAGAGGTTTGGGGAGTGTAATCTTAGGGGGTTAAAGAGGTGTGGGGAGTGTAACTCACCACAGTGCATGTCTAATTCTTCGCTTCCATCTCCACAATCATCATCTCCATCACAAACCCAGCCCTGTGGGATACACTTGTTATTCCCACACTTGAACTGCCAGGCGTAACATGTCCTCTCGTCACAGTTCTCTTCGTCACTGCCGTCACCACAGTCGTCAATGAGGTCACAGATACGGAAGGAGTATGTACAGTTCTTGTTCTTACATTGGAACTGACCAGGTGAGCAGTGGTTCACAGCTGAAAATCAGAAAGATGTCATCTAGGTTTTACTGGATCTGACCAAGTGAGGAGAGGTAAACAGCTCAACATAGTAAAAATAATGTATAATGAAGTCATTTAAGTATATATTTTGACAGCAACTTCAAAATATTCACAACAGAGGGAATTAATCAGTTTGCAAAAATTAAGTTTTCCAAAAAATATTTGACAGATGTGCATGATATGTTATAAATTAAATCCTCCTGCAACTGGAACTAGATCAACTCTGTACAATATAACATCTGTAACTCTTAGAGTTTTAGATGTTACAAATTAACTCCTACCCCCCACCTTTCCAGAATTCAAAAAATTCTATTTTTCAATATTTCATGATATTTGAATTATCTTTCTTTGATCAGTAAAATTCAGTTAGAAATACACGAACTTAAAATATTTTGTCTTGATTTTGCAAAAAGTGTTAATGGATCATCATTTAATTAAGTGTTTAACAACTGTACCAAAAATAATTCAATTCAATAGAAGTGTTTTCAAGTTATCATTCAAAAACCAGTCATAAAGAATGTTGAAGGGACACTCATTGAAATGGAGGAAATGACATAATACCTTAGCCATGCATGGTGGGCAGGTAGGATATACAAACTTTTGACAGGTTGCCAGCCCTTCTAATTGGGTGATTACAAACTTGAAACAGGTTTCTGGTTCATCCTATTTATCTGTGCACTAAACCTCCCCATGTTTGGAACATGGGTGCTGGATGAATGGATGTAGTAAAAAACTTACGACAGGTTTCTGGTTCATCCGATTTGTCCTTACAATCCACCTCACCATCACACTTCCAAATATTAGGGATACACCGATCGTCGCTCGACCCACATCTGAACTGAGACGAGGAACAGTTAGCAATACACGTCTTATTGTCAGGTGCCATGATGAAGAAGTTAGGACACAGACAGGTAAACTTGCCACCAGGAGCTATGAGGCACAAGTGGCTACAGCCACCATTGTTCTCTCCACAAGGATTGGTCACTGGAAGAATAAAGAATATGAAGTCAGAACATGGATCAAACTGCATTACATTAATTTTTATCCCTGCTAACATTAATAAATACCCATCTCTCAACTATGCAAGAGGATGATTCACATGCATGTCCATCGGTCTGTGTGCAATTGGCTCCAATTTATTCTTTTTATCCCCACGCTAGTGAAAGTGCAGGGATAATGTTTTGCTTTTCGATGTACGTATGTTTGACGTACGTATGCGTTAATGTCTAGGACAATCTCTGTAACCACTGGGAGTAGAAAGATGAAAATTGGGTCATTGATTGCATTGTGGGTGGGAACTGTGCTGAAGGTTTTGGAAATTTGATATGGCCAATAGGGGCTGCTGGGCTGCTTAGGTAGCCTAAGGGCACAATATTCATTCGTCATGCAACTCCTCCAAGGTTATTTGGAATACAGAACTGAAACTTGGCTCAGTGGTTGCACTATGGATGTAAATTCTGCCAAAGGTTTTGGAATTTTGATGATGCCTTAGGGGCTGGGCTGCATAGGTAGTCTTTGTCGTGCATAATTCTTTACATTACTATCACTACCACTCCCTCTACCAGGGAAAAGTCTCATATTAATACATATACATTTGTTAGTCCTTGTAATGCTCATTATAGTCATAGTCATAGTTTATTTCTTTAAATTATTTGCCCTTATACTATCAAACACCAGAGAAGCACGGGGTATGCAGCATGCCTGCTCAACTAGTTTAAATCCTGTTTTTACTTATGTACCCATCCCTTGAATGCAATTCAATGGAATACATTTATATCCATTGGTCTGGTGGCATTGTCTGTTATAATGATGTATTAGCTCCTGTAATTTTTAAATGGCCTTCTCTAAACACTGCTAACATTTATCAATACCCACCTCTTGCCTGTCAAAGTAGAGGTTCGTATTTTGAAACTGGTACTGATGTTAGTGATACGGAAACCAGCATTATCAGTGATGGAAGCAGTTATCTTCCCATTGATGCAGAAACATCAACATCTGGTGTAAATATCAACGCTGCACCAGACTCAAGAGATGAAAATATATTTCAAGAACTATTCAATGTAAGGAAAAAACATCCAAATAAACTACTAAGTGCTTACATAAACATAAACAGTTTACGCTATAAATTTTGCTCCATCAAAGAGTTACTTACACACGGTATTGTAGACCTTCTAATAATTGCAGAAACAAAACTAGATGAATCCTTTCCAGATGCTCAGTTCAGACTAAACAACTTTCATCTTTGGAGAAAAGACCGTACAGCCTATGGCGGGGGACTTGCAATTTACTTAAGATCAGATCTGGCTTGCGACCGAAAGAAAAACTTTGAATTCGAAAAAATAGAATCAATTTGTATTGAAATTTTTGTTAACAATCAACGATGGCTTATTTCAGGTGTATGTAACAGACCACCCTCAGTCTCAGACAATGACTTTACTCAAGACTTTATTCAGAAATGTGATAAAATGACAGTCCATTATGACAATTTATTATTTTTAGGCGACCTAAATTATGATCTATTATCAGAAGGTAAAAAAGGTCCTTTATGTAATGTATGCGATATTCTTGGTATAGAAAATTTAGTTAAGGAATCAACATGTTACCAGAAGGGAGCTACTCCCTCATTTTTAGATGTAATTATAACAAATAAGAAAGGGTTTTTACAAAACATACAAAATTTTTGCACTGGGCTGAGTGACATTCACAATTTGATAGCAGTACAGTTTAAATCAGATGTGAAACCAATAAAAAACTAAAACCTTATCGTAGCTATAAAAATTTTAACCATGAAGAATTTTTATATGATTTAGAAAACATGAAACTTGTTGAAAAAATTGAGCATACAAATGATATCAATGAGAATTATGATATTTTTGAAAACACCATGCTAAATGTAGTGAACAAACATATTCCACTAAAACAGAGAAAAAATGTGCAAACACCAGCACCTTTTATGAACCAACAATTACGAAAGGCAATATACAAAAAAAGGAATGCTACATAATAAGTACAACAAATCAAAAACAACAAAGAACTGGGAAAAATACAGAATACAAAGAAACCATGTAAACAAGGTTAGACGAAGCTCAGTCCGAAACTATTTTATTGAAAGATGTGTTGGTGGCCATAAACAGAAAGAATTCTGGCCTACTATAAAGCCATTTATTACCAACAAGGGCAGTTATTTTGATTGTAATATTATACTTTGTAATAAATTGTAAATGATCAATCAGAAGTGGCTGAATCATTCAATGAATTTTTTGTTAATGTAGCAAAAGACATAGGTACAGACCAACAGATCAATGATGATCATCCAAGCATAAAGGCAATTTTTGAAAATTCAAAGTGTGAAGGTATGCTTAATTTTTCACCTGTTAATTGTGATTTTGTTGAGAAACAAATTAATAAAATAAATGTTAACAAGGCCACTGGAAAGGATGGAATCTCTCAGTTAAGATGTTAAAATTGGCCAAACCAGTAGTGTCAAAACCTATAACTATGTTAATCAATAAATCATTAAAACAAGCCTCATTTCCAAATAAGTTAAAAGAGGCACAAGTAGTCCCCCTCCACAAAAAGAACAGTCAATTGGAGGTGGGTAACTACAGACCAGTGAGTATCTTGCCGGTGGTTTCAAAATTCTTTGAGAGGGCCATCTATGAACAACTTTTAGATTTTTTCGAAAATATATTTCACCCGTACCTTTCGGCTTTTAGACCGGGTTTTGGATGTAATACGGCTCTTCTCAAAATCATAGAAGACTGGAAATCTGCAGTTGATAGCAATAAATATGTTGCTGCTGTTCTGATGGACCTTTCGAAGGCATTTGATTGCCTTCGGCACGACCTATTATTATTAAAACTAAAAGCATATTGGCTTTCAGAATCAGCATTAAATCTTTTGTGTAGTTATTTAACAAATAGAAGACAATGTGTAAAAGTGGGAGTTAATATCAGTACTTGGAAAGATCTGTACAAAGGTGTGCCGCAAGGTTCAATTTTAGGACCTGTGCTGTTTAATATATTTTTAAACGATATTTTTCATTTTATCAAAGATAGTGACCTGTATAACTATGCTGACGACAATACGCTGTCATACTCAGATACTGACTTAAACAAGGTTGTGGGAGTTTTGGAATCAGAAAGTATAAGTTTAATAAATTGGTTTTCCCATAACCACATGAAAGCAAACCCAGATAAATTTCAAGCTCTTGCTATTGGGTCTAAAACATCTAAACAAAACATTAGCTTTAATCTAAAAGGAAATGTTATAAAATGTGATAACGAAGTCAAACTTCTGGGGGTGACTATTGACAGTCAGCTAAAGTTTAACAACCATGTATCAAATATATGTAAAAAAGCATCTCGCCAACTTAATGTATTGAAACGTATTGGTAAACACCTGTCGAAACTTGGAAAGCTCACTATTTATTTTTCATTCATCATGTGCAATTTTAACTATTGTCCTAAAGTATGGCATTTTTGTGGAGAGAACAACACTAGAAAAATAGAAAAAATTCAGGAAAGAGCGCTCAGATTCGTTTATGACGACTATAACAGCTCATATGAACAACTACTATGTAAATCAGGTTTACCATCTTTAAAAATTAGAAGAATCAGAGCAATGGCAATAGAAGTTTTTAAAATTTTTAATAAACAAGGTCCACTGTTCTTACAAGATATGTTTGTTTTTAAAAATAGTAAATACTCTTTCAGAAAGGAAAATACAGTGGAAGTTCCTAGGGTAAGGACAACAAACCATGGTTTGCACTCCTTCAGATATGCAGGGGCCACACTATGGAATGAACTACCAAATGAATTTAGGACAGCTTCAAACCTCAACCAGTTCAAAAGCTTAATAAGCAACTGGAACGGTAGCTCATGCAGATGTGGATCCTGTAGGTCTGAGGGGGTGTAGCCTGGGATGTATTTTATGTATTTTCTAGTTAGTGCTATGTATGTGCTGTCATTTCTGCTTTAGTTTAGCCCATTAATTTATGCAATGCTTGTGTTTTTACTAATTCATGCTTTGCTTGTGCTTCTTAATAATTTTGCTATTTGTGCTTTTAGTTATAAATAACTCTAGCTTTATGTGTGCTTTACGTTTATAGTAATTGTTTATATGTGTGTTGATCATGTTTATTATTTATTTGTGTCAGTCGATAAAAAGCTCTACAGAGCTTATGTTATGTATTTTAATGCCATCGACTTTAAATAAAACTTTTATGCTTTATGCTAGGGTTCACATGTTAATCAAGCGGTCTGTGAGTCATTATCTGTAGCACCTTGCCATACATACATATATATAAATTGATAGGCCTTTTCTAAACATAATGAAGACCTACCTCTTAGCTGTGCAAGTGGGTCGTACACATGTATATCCATAGGTCTGTGTGCCATTGTTTGTAGAACCGTGTGGTTTGCCCCAGTAAATTCATTGACCTTTTCAAAACCCTGCTTTCTAAACCCTGCTAACACTAACTTGTACCCACCTCTTGGCTGTGCAAGTGGATGGTACATATGTATATCCATAGGTCTGTGTGCCATGGTTTGTAGCACAGTGTGGTTGGCCCAAGTAAATTTATTGACCTTTTCTAAACCCTGCTAACATTAACTAAATTTGTACCCACCTCTTGGCTGTGCCAGAGGATGGTACACATGTATATCCATATGTCTGTGTGCCATTGTTTGAAGTACAGTGTGGATGGCCCCAGTAAATTTATTGACCTTTTCTAAACCCTGCTAATATTAGCTTATACCTACCTCTAGGCTGTGCCAGTGGGTGGTACACATGTATATCCATAGGTCTATGTGCCATGGTTTGTAGAACTGTGTGATTTGCACCAGTAAATTTATTGGCCTTTTCCAAGGTCAGGTGATTCCAATCTGTCCAATAGATCCAGTCTTCGAAGATTGTCATGGCGAAGGGGTGTGGCACCTTCCCTTGTAGCACGATGTGTCTGTTCTTACCGTCCAGATCTGCAAATCTAAAAAAAAAAATTTCTAGAAAAATTCCCCTCTAGAACAATAACTATGTCAAATTCATGGCAAAACTTGTGACCTTTACCTATGGCCTAATGACCACAAAATCAATAGCTTCTACAAATTGCGATCCACCAATTCTCCCGTATGACTGATTCATTTTTGTAATTTTCTTAGGACTATTAGATTGATCATTCAAGTTCAGTAGTTTTGTTAAATTACCTTTATTCCTTACATGTGTGTAAGTGTCATGAATTCTATTAAAATTTGTGCAAAAGTTTTGCTTTCGAAATTTTTTTTCCAAGTTTTTCAAAATATATAACCTTGTTATGTTTTCCTTTGTTCATGTGTGGGGTCCATTTAGAACATGTTATATTAAACTTACTCTATGAAGTCCAGGTGAGCATCACCCCACCAAATTCTGTCTGTTTCATAATCGATGGCCAGAGCATTAGGCCATCCCAGCTTGTCTCTGATGAGGCGTGTAGCATTGGATCCGTCCATCCCGATACGTCCAATGTGTGGGGACAAATTCCAATCTGTCCAATAGAGGTACCTGAAAGGATAAAGAAAATGTGTGTCAGACATAGATATATCGATGTTACATTCAACCTACCCAATGTGGGAAAGGGGGGACAACTTTTGATCCCAGCCCACCTCATGTTTGGGGAGGGGGAGGTACATTTAAGTCAGTCCAATACAGATAACAAGAGGCTCCCAGGAGCCTGAATCGCTCACCTGGTCTTAATGTCAACCCTTTGAAGACTTTTGTATAGCTAAATGAGCTGAATGCTTAAGCAAGCAACATCTTTTCTCCATCTGCAAAAGTTTTCTTTCTTTAGGCCAAAAACACTATTTTTTGCCTTTAAGGGGCCGTAATCACTATAAGGGGTCATCTGGCAACTTTGACCCTATGGAGACTTTTGTAGAGCCAAATGAGCTGAACATTTAAGCAAGCAACAGCTTCTCTCTATCTGCAATAGTTTTCATTCCATAGGCCAAAAACATGAAAAAATGCTATTTTTCACCTTTAAGGGGCCGTAACTCCCATAAGGGGTCATCTGACAACTTTGACTCAATGGAGACTTTTGTAGAGCTTTTGATGCTGAAGCAGTAGCGTGGCATCAGATTTCATCTATCTCTTATACTTTTTGATTTACAAGCCAAAAACAGTAGTCTGACCCCCCCTGGTCTATTTTTAGCAACGGTGGCCATGTTTTTTGACGAATCAAAAATCCCCACATCAGTTCTGTGGGGGATACCCTAAAGTACCACCAGACCAAATTTGGTTTGAATCTGTGCAGCCGTTTCAGAGGAGAAGAAGTTTGAAGAAAAGTTAACGACGACGACGACGACGACGACAGACGACGACGACGGACGCCAAGTGATGGCAATAGCTCACATGGCCTTTGGCCAGGTGAGCTAAAAAGGACCAAGTTTACTGTAAACAAAATCTACACAGTATAGTATTCATTGTTCCATTTACTCTTGAGGATCATGTGACTTTGGATTAACTGCCATTATGTACCACATTTTATGTACTCCAGTAATAAAAATGATAACAAAGTTCCAGCAATAAATTTTGCTACGCCTGACGCGCGTTTCGTCTATATAAGACTCATCAGAGGCGCTCTACCAAAAATATTGAAAATGCTAAACACTATATGATAATGAAGAGCAAAGAACAATAAAACCAAAAATATCAAACTGGGGAACCAAATTATTACTAAGATGATCAACTTATGTCTGGGGTAGGAACAACCTTAGGGTTTAGACAATTTTGAAATTTAAACGAATAATTTGAAGCTTTGAGATATGGGTATAATGTCCTGATGACACCAGTCTTTGGATGAAACATGTGGAACTTTTAATATTGATATTAGGGTAAGTTGGTTAGTCTTTCCAGATTATTTCATGAGTCTTTTATTAGAGTCTTAGTTTTACACACTCACCCATTCCTTGGATCAGCTACTAAAGCTCTAGGACTTTTCATGAAGGAATCTTTCATTAGTGTGAGTTGGTTCGACATTACTTGTACATTATAATTAAGACTCACCCATTCCTTGGATCAGCTACTAAAGCTCTAGGACTTTTCATGAAGGAATCTTTCATTAGAGTGAGTTGGTTAGTCATTACTTGTACATTAAGACTCACCCATTCCTTGGATCAGCTACTAAAGCTCTAGGACTTTTCATGAAGGAGTCTTTCATTAGAGTGAGTTGGTTAGTCATTACTTGTACATTAAGACTCACCCATTCCTTGGATCAGCTACTAAAGCTCTAGGACTTTTCATGAAGGAATCTTTCATTAGAGTGAGTTGGTTTGTTCCGTTTAGTTCCACAACATACATGGATGACTTTCTGCTGTCTACCCAATAAATTTTCCTGTAAAATATGTTTAACTGTAAAAGTTTGACAGAGACCATAAAGTAGGTAATTTTGCCTGAAGTTCTACCGTATTCACAGAGCCCTAACACATGACAATAAGATCTAGACTTGCTTTAAAAAAATTGAATCAATAATACCTTCCCCAAAACAAAAATACATAAGCGTGAAAAAATGTCAATCTAAATTATAATATCCCACTTTTAATTCAAAATCATGAAAGGAGCAAAGTTTTACCAACAACAAAACCACAAATTGCACAAACTTATATCCAAATGCTATAAAATTTTTATCAAATGAAGAAGGAATGTGTCCATGTGACACCGATGTCTCTGCTAGGCCCAAAACAGGCAGTGGAAGACCCACAAGTTGAAAGTTCCTTAGGACATACAGTTTGTCATACTGAACCATCCTTTCAAGTTTCAAATCATTCCCATCTATGGTTTCTGATAAAAGCTTGACGAAAATTTTCAAGTCGATTTCATAGATTTGCATATCAACCCCATCCTAAACAGGAAGTAGAGGTATGACAGGTCTGAAAGTTGCTAAGGACATACAATTTGTCATACTGAACCATCCTTCCAAGTTTCAAATCATTCCCATGAATGGTTTCTGAGAAAAGCTTGACGAAAATTTTCAAGTCGATTTCATAGATTTGCATATCAACCCCATCCTAAACAGGAAGTAGAGGTACGACAGGTCTGAAAGTTGCTAAGGACATACAGTATGTCATACTGAACAATTCTACATAGTTTCAAATCACTCCAATGTACAGTTTTAGAGAAAGGCTTGAAATAAATTTGTACAGACATGTCGCTTGGGCATAAAAACGCTACAACTAAAGAGTATAACAGTAAGTTACATTCCAAGCTAGATGTGAAAGTCCCTGTTAGTCATATCCTGAAGTACAGCACAAAAATTCTTTCATCCTGTTTCATAGCATTTGGATATGTTTGGTGACTGTGAAAAGGGCATTCGAATGAAGTTGAGTTTCCATCCAATTTACATAAAATTATAACCTATACAGGCACAAAGAGATGTTCATTGCTTATATAAAGGCCTTGTTAAGCCACAACTAAAATATGGTAGCAGCAAGAAGCCGTTTCAATAGAAAATGTACATGCAACCTAGGGCAACAAAACTACATGTAGTAAAAGAAATTAACCACCTTAGCTATGCAAACAGATTACAATGTAAATAGTTTTAAAAGTGCACTTAAAAATATTGGAAAAAAAACTTTCTGAAATATTCAAACCAGATTTCTATGGGCTGAAAGCTGCATGGTGCAACTAACAACTCAGTTGAAATGAATCAGAAAGGCAAGCATGCTAAACTAAAGATTTCACAGACAAGGTAAACAATGTTAACCTCTATTTAACAAATATAAAGTTGAAAAAATTGGAAAGGATTTTAGTAATATTCAGGATCAAGATTAGACCAGCTTCACTCTAGTAATACAAACCTTCCAACCCAATCCAGGGCCATCCCCTCAGCTCCCATGAGCCCGTGTCTGACAATCACTTCCTCGCCTGTCCCGTTCAAGTATATTCGGAACATCCTTTTCTTTTTAATGTCAATGAAGTACAGCCTGTCTTCACTGATATCGTAGTCGAGGGCAACAATACTGTCGTAACCCTGTGTGAGCCGTCTATACTGGCTCCCGTCTGTCGACAGCTCCCGGATGTAATATTTGTTGGAAAAGATAAGCCAGGGAGTTATATCTGAAAGAGAAACACATTGGTGAGTTGGGATGTACTGGTTTCCGTCTGATGACAGCTCCCGGATGTAATATTTGTTGGAAAAGATAAGCCAGGGAGTTATATCTGAAAGAGAAACACAAAAACATAATATGGCTTTTCTAGAAGTAAATGTATTGGTGAGTGGGGGTGTACTTGCTCCCTTCTGTCATAGCCCTGTGTGAGCTGTCTGTACTTGCTCCCTTCTGTTGGCAGCTGGCAAATGTAATATTAGTCTGTGGGGTTATATCTGTTAAAACAAATGACAAAAATATTTACAGAACACAATTAATACATTTGGCAGGGTCAGATCCCAGATTTCAGATTAGGGGAGATGTAAAGATTGTTTTTCGTCAAGCGAAACCAGGCACGATTTTTTTAGCGTTTTTTTTACATTTATTCCATATCTCATTATTGTTTATGGATTTTGTGCAAAAACATTATTTTTGTCAGTTTTAGTCTGTAGTTTATCTTCAATTGAAAAAGGGACCAAAACTCATAAAAACAGGTGTAAAATAATATGATTTTATTTTTGGTCACTTGACTTCATTTAAAATTAAACTTTTATTTAGATATAACAATTTGTTGGTGTTCTGATGATGGCTGCAATATCACTAACAATCAATCAATCAATCAATCAATCAACTTACTGTCCACCTTTTTACAATGGTTGTGGTTCTCTGTCCTCTGGTAACCATGGTTACATTTACAGTTATAACTCCCCAGGGTATTGACACATTTCTGACTGCACGATCCTGCGATCTCCACGCATTCATTAACATCTGAAAATAGAACAGTTAACCAATGTATTAACACATTTCTGACTGCATGATCCTGCAATCTCCACACATTCATTAACATCTAAAAATATAAAATAACTTCACTTGTCAACATCAATATCTTTTCATTTTTCAGTTCTTTAAATACACTCCTTATTAACAATTTTTTAATAAAATTCTATAAATAAATCATTACATTCACAATTTAATTAGCAAGCACAGCTCGTAGCAGTTACAAAATTCCCATCAGAGCGCTACGGCAAGTTCCTGCGAAAAAATTGCCTAATGCTGAAATTGATTTTTTTTGTGTCCAGATATGCACCTCAAACTGAGTTATAGGTGCAGCGTGAATATTAATAATAATGCTTCTATATATTTTGTGTTTTAAAACATAGAAGAAGTTTTAAGATATACAGGGGCGTAGCTAGGCAGAAATGAAGTATACGCAAACCTACGGCGAGGGGTCTGGGGGCCGCTTAAGGCCCCCAGTGGGTCCAGGGCAAAGCCCTGGTAGGGGGTCCAAGGGGGCGAAGCCCCTAGGAAGCTCTTTGGATTTAGCAAAAACGAAGGCTAAAATCGTTGTTTTCCGTGATAAGGAACCGACCATTTAACTTGAAAGGTGGGCCTTGGTTATTCCTAAAAAATATTTTGAGTACAAAAAATATTCTGTCAGCTGAAGTTTTTAGGGAAAAAAACTTTGCAAAAGGTTTGCTGATATATAAAATAATGCTTATTATGAAAAACAAGAGTTAACACTAAAGTATGTCTCGCCTGCCGGCACCATCAGAAACAATTATTCTTTCTTACTTCCACTATATTTTGAATTTACATGGATTTTCAGTTTCTGAGATCAAAAGATGTTTATAGAACTTAAACATTGCAAATATATGCAATAAAAATAATCAAAGTCACTCAACCGGAAAATCAAGGTCAATGTCAAAAGATGGGGATGCAACTGTGCTAAGCTACTACTGGGGCATATGTATACCAAATTTCATCAACCTAGGACCTATAGTTCTTGAGATATGGAGGTGCTCGCAAAACTTTTCCATTGCTATTATATGTATTGAAAATTGTCAGTCACTCAACCGAAAAATCAAGGTCAAGGTCAAAAGATGGGGATGCAACTGTGGTAAGCTACTACTGGGGCATATGCATACCAAATTTCATCAACCTAGAACCTATAGTTCTTGAGATATGGAGGTGCTCGCAAAACTTTTCCATTGCTATTATATGTATTGAAAATTGTCAAAGTCACTCAACCGGAAAATCAAGGTCAAGGTAAAAAAATGGGGATGCAATTGAGCTAAGCTACTGCTGGGGCATATGCATACCAAGTTTCATCAACCTAAGACCTATAGTTCTTGAGATATGGAGGTGCTCGCAAAACTTTTTCATTGCTATTATATGTATTGAAAATTGTCAAAGTCACTCATACGGAAAATCAAGGTCAAGGTCAAAAGATGGGGATGCAACTGTGCTAAGCTACTACTGGGGCATATGCATACCAAGTTTCATCAACCCAGGACCTATAGTTCTTGAGATATGGAGGTGCTCATAAAACTTTTCCAAAAAGTTAACGCCGCCGTCGCCGCCGCCGCCGGTAAAGTAACACCTATGTCCCGCTCTGCTTCGCAGGCGAGACAAAAATTGTCATGTCAACATTGAAGGCGGTTGGTTGTTTTAAATTGCCGCTTACTAAATATGCAGGTTGTGTCGTATACACTTACTCAAAATCTCATCTTCTATTTGAAAATAAATAAATAGTTTTTCCTTTTGCGAGAATTGACGAAATCTGATTAGAAAAAAACAATGCCTCCTTCCTACAAGTTGCATGGTTGGTCCCTAAATACAGACTTAAATAAAATCGATAATTTTTGTATAGTTGTTTAATTTTATAAGAAATTAGAACTCTGTGTAGTCATGGTTTAAGTTTCCTATACTGTAGAGATTCTTGACCTATGAATGTTTGTATTCAAGACGGTATTTTTTTTTCTTTTTAATTAAAAATGCCAAACGTAAATGCAGCACAACGATTTTTTTATTATTAAACAAGTCAACAAATTTATTTTTGAATTTATTTTTTCAAGTTAAAGCAATGCATATATACAATTTTTATGTAGATCCAAAAAAAGATATGGAAAGGTAGAGAGTCACTTAAATCACAATGTCTATGTTACTCAATCTTACTCCTAACTGTAGCTGTGTTCTGTCCTTACGGAATTCTGTGATCTGTTACGGGCACTTTGATCATGGAATATTTATAGGAAGCATCATGTGATTCTATACAGAAAATACGGGATTTTGATCCCCTGGACATGACTTCGTCTTGGTGTTATGGATTTTGAAATTTTTATGCCCCTTTAATACTTAATAACAAGAGGCTCCCAGGAGCCTGAATCGCTCACCTGGTCTTGATGTCAACCCTATGAAGACTTTTGTATAGCTAAATGAGCTGAATGTTTAAGCATGAAAAAGCTTTTCTCTATCTGCAATAGCTTTCATTCTAAATAATCAAAAAACACTATTATTCAACTTTTAAGGGGCTGTAACCCCTATAAGGGGTCATCAGACAACTTCAACCATATGGAGACTTTTGTAGAGCTAAATGAGCTGAACATTTAAGCAAGCAACAGCTTTTCTCTATCAGCAGTAGTTTCATTCTATAGGCCAAAAACACCATTTTTCACCTATAAGGGGCCATAACCCCTATAAGGAGTCATCTGACAACTTTGACCCTATGGAGACTTTTGTAGAGCTAAATGAGCTGAACATTTAAGCAAGCAACAGCTAATCTCTATCTGCAATAGTTTTCATTCTGTAGGCCAAAAACATGAAAAATCGCTTTTTTCAGAGGCCATAACACCTATAAGGAGTCATCTGACAACTTTGACCCTATGGAGACTTTTATAGAGCTAAATGAGCTGAACATTTACGCAAGCAACAGCTATTCTCTATCTGCAATAGTTTTCATTCTGTAGGCCAAAAACATGAAAAATCGCTATTTTTCGAGGGCCGTAACCCCTATAAGGGGTCATCTGACAACTTCGACCCTATGGAGAATTTTGTAGAGCTAAATGAGCTGAACATTTAAGCAAGCAACAGCTAATCTCTATGTGCAATAGTTTTCATTCTGTAGGCCAAAAACATGAAAAAACGCTATTTTTCAGGGGCCGTAACCCCTATAAGGGGTTATCTGACAACTTCGACACTATGGAGACTTTCATAGAGCTAAATGAGCTGAACATTTAAGCAAGCAACAGCTAATCTTGTATCGGCAATAGTTTTCATTCTGTAGGCCAAAAACATGAAAAATCTTTATTTTTCAGGGGCCGTAACCCCTATAAGGGGTCATCTGACAACTTCGACCCTATGGAGAGTTTTGTAGAGCTAAATGAGCTGAACATTTAAGCAAGCAACAGCTAATCTCTATCTGCAATAGTTTTCATTTTGTAGGACAAAAACATGAAAAATCGCTATTTTTCAGGGGCTGTAATCCCTATAAGGGGTCATCTGACAACTTCGACCCTATGGAGAATTTTGTAAAGCTAAATGAGCTGAACATTTAAGCAAGCAACAGCTAATCTCTATCTGCAATAGTTTTCATTCTGTAGGCCAAAAACATGAAAAATCGCTATTTTTCAGGGGCCGTAACCCCTATAAGGGGTCATCTGACAACTTCGACCCTATGGAGAATTTTGTAGAGCTAAATGAGCTGAACATTTAAGCAAGCAACAGCTTATCTCTATGTGCAACAGTTTTCATTCTGTAGGCCAAAAACATGAAAAAACGCTATTTTTCAGGGGCCGTAACCCCTATAAGGGGTTATCTGACAACTTCAACCCTATGGAGACTTTCGTAGAGCTAAATGAGCTGAACATTTAAGTAAGCAACAGCTAATCTCTATCTGCAATAGTTTTCATTCTGTAGGCCAAAAACATGAAAAATCTTTATTTTTCAGGGGCCGTAACCCCTATAAGGGGTCATCTGACAACTTCGACCCTATGGAGAGTTTTGTAGAGCTAAATGAGCTGAACATTTAAGCAAGCAACAGCTAATCTCTATCTGCAATAGTTTTCATTTTGTAGGACAAAAACATGAAAAATCGATATTTTTCAGGGGCTGTAATCCCTATAAGGGGTCATCTGACAACTTCGACCCTATGGAGAATTTTGTAAAGCTAAATGAGCTGAACATTTAAGCAAGCAACAGCTAATCTCTATCTGCAATAGTTTTCATTCTGTAGGCCAAAAACATGAAAAATCGCTATTTTTCAGGGGCCGTAACCCCTATAAGGGGTCATCTGACAACTTCGACCCTATGGAGAATTTTGTAGAGCTAAATGAGCTGAACATTTAAGCAAGCAACAGCTTATCTCTATGTGCAACAGTTTTCATTCTGTAGGCCAAAAACATGAAAAAACGCTATTTTTCAGGGGCCGTAACCCCTATAAGGGGTTATCTGACAACTTCAACCCTATGGAGACTTTCGTAGAGCTAAATGAGCTGAACATTTAAGTAAGCAACAGCTAATCTCTATCTGCAATAGTTTTCATTCTGTAGGCCAAAAACATGAAAAATCTTTATTTTTCAGGGGCCGTAACCCCTATAAAGGGGTCATCTGACAACTTCGACCCTATGGAGAATTTTGTAAAGCTAAATGAGCTGAACATTTAAGCAAGCAACAGCTAATCTCTATCTGCAATAGTTTTCATTTTGTAGGACAAAAACATGAAAAATCGCTATTTTTCAGGGGCCGTAATCCCTATAAGGGGTCATCTGACAACTTCGACCCTATGAAGAATTTTGTAAAACTAAATGAGCTGAACATTTAAGCAAGCAACAGCTAATTTCTATCTGCAATAGTTTTCATTCTGTAGGCCAAAAACATGAAAAATCGCTATTTTTCAGGGGCCGTAACCCCTATAAGGGGTCATCTGACAACTTCGACCCTATGGAGAATTTTGTAGAGCTAAATGAGCTGAACATTTAAGTAAGCAACAGCTAATCTCTATCTGCAATAGTTTTCATTCTGTAGGCCAAAAACATGAAAAATAGCTATTTTTTACCTTTAAGGGGCCGTAACCCCTATAAGGGGTCATCTGACAACTTCGACCCTATGAAGAATTTTGTAAAACTAAATGAGCTGAACATTTAAGCAAGCAATTTACAGCTAATCTCTATCTGCAATAGTTTTCATTCTGTAGGCCAAAAACATGAAAAAATGCTATTTTTCACCTTCAAGGGGCCGTAACCCCTATAAGGGGTCATCTGACAACTTTGACCAAATGGAGACTTTTGTAGAGCTTTTGATGCTGAATCAGTAGCGTGGCCTCAGATTTCCTCTATCTCTTATACTTTTTGATTTATAAGCCAAAAACAGTAGTCTGACCCCCCTAGTCTATTTTTAGTAACGGCGGCCATGTTTTTTAACGGATCAAAAATCAAAACACAAGTTTGGTGCAGGACACCCTAAGGATCATTCATACCAAGTTTCATTAAATTCTGTTTGGTAGTTTCAGAGGAGAAGATTTTTGAAAAATTGTTAACAGACGACGACGACAGACGACGACGACGACGACGGACGCCAAGTGATGGTAATAGCTCACATGGACCTTCGGTCCAGGTGAGCTAAAAATGGAAAACTGCACACACAAAAACATGTAAGAACCACTTGCACCCCTAAGATAAAGTAGACAAACTTTCAACATGGGATGTGCACAGCTACATTAAGTTACAAAGATTGTGTAAACTGGGTTTCATGAAAATCCATGTGTATGAGTTGAGGATTAGGAAACGGTATACCCCGAGATATTGGGTGGAATGCTAACGGGCGTGCGTACAATGATTCACCCTATCAAAAGTAGTTACATATACACTTTCAAGCGGAGGTACATGTACATGTATAAAAAGATTGTAAATAGCAAATTTGAAAAGCCTCCTAACGACATATGGAGGGGTTAGCTCTAGTTTAAGTCTTTTTTATTTTGGAGACGAAAAGTGTGCCCTTTGACAGTTATTATTACTTACATGACATAGGTGGGTAAAAAAATGTAATATTTTTATCAACAATTCTGTAGGGGGGATAGTGGCCAGTGGAGAAAGGGTGAACAGCAACGATGTCTTGCTAAATTTGATTTAAAAACAGTATTTTTTATTTTTGCTGATTTGTCCATGTGTACGCAACTGCGTTTTTGCGTACGGGTTGCTACGCGCCTGATATAAGTATATATATATAGGGCAAGTACATTTATAAGCAACTTAATCTATTTGCGCTTTTCATTTATTTTTGTACATTGCACATCCATAAGTAAATATTTTCAAGGTCATCAATTATACATTGGAACAAACCAACACATGCTCATATGCGCCATTTTCATAATCAACCACTGAATTCACGGCATCATTTGCTAAAATTAAATTTGGAGCATTTGAAAGAATTTTTTTAGATTATCAAGTTAAAACATTTCCTCCTCTTTTTTCACTATCAAATGAGGCAAATTGAAGAAGTTTGCTGTGCTTGCAGCTAGGCAATGCCTAATTCATATTATATTCTATAAATAAATCATTACATTCACATTTTATTCATTCTATAAATAAAACAATTCTTCACATTTCATCTGTTCTAAAAATAAAACAATTTTTCACATTTTATCTTTTCTATAAATAAGTCAATACATGTACCTTCACAATTCTTCTTATCTTTCATTAACTTGAATCCAGGCTTGCATTGACATGTGAAGCCAGTAGGTAAGTCTTCACATAACTGTTGACAGCCATGGAAAGGACTTTCACATTCATTAATATCTATAAATAGAATTGGACAATTAAATTTCAAAAAAAAAATATATATATAAATATCAGGAAAGCATGTTTATGTGTTCACAGTACAGCAAAATTTTCCAAACTGAACCCCTTCACTGAGGACTGACAAATTTTCAAAGAACAGATACATGTTTTTGTTAACACACTGTCAGGCAATTTAGGTTTACATTTAGTTCACATGAAGCTGAGTCATTTTAAAAGAAATTATGGCACTCGCATCTTTTAAAATTGAAAATGGGCATTAAAAATGAAATTGAAAAAGTATCCCTTTTTTTCATTAAACCTATAATAATGTTCATAAATGTCACATGCATAGAAAGTGAAAATCTGCAGAAAAAAAAACTATTTAAAATACAAAGGTATACCGCTATGGAAAAATACTTCTAAACATTTGCACACTTGTAAACTTAAACAAGTGTGGCCACTAAAAGTATGTCTCGACTGCCGGCACCATCACTAAAATCAACAACCTAAAGCTTTCATTTCTTGATTTAAACACTTAAATATCTGTATACACAACATCAGATGCTATAATACTTTACCAGCAATTCATCGTCCACAAAAGTCTTACAAAAAAGTTTACAGTCTGAAAAAAAAACCAAAGTTCACAGAGTCACTGGAGCGTGAAAATGGGGTCAGGGTCAAATGGCATGGTGACAGTTGCATAGACCATGACCTCAACTGTCTGTATGCCCAATATCAGATGCCTAGCTATTATACTTTTCCAGAAATTCATCATCCACAAAAGTCATACAAAAAAGTTTACAGCCTGAAAAAAAACGAAGTTCACAGAGTCACTCGAGTGTTAAAATGGGGTTAGGGTCACACAACATGGTGCAAGTTGCTTAGAAAATAACCTGAACTGTCTGTATACCCAATATATGATGCCTTACTATTATACTTTTCTAGCAATTCATCGTCCACAAAAGTCTTACAAAAAAGTTTTCGGCCTGAAAAAAGTTCACAGAGTCACTGGAGCGTGAAAATGAGGTCAGTGTCACACAGCATGGTGACAGTTGCGTAGACTGTAACCTGAACTGTCTGTATACCAAATATCAGATGCCTAACTATTATAATTTTCCAGCACTTTATTGTCCACAAGTCTTACAAAAAAGTTTACGCTGCCGCCACCGTCGTCGCCGCCACCGGAAAGTAATACCTATGTCTCGCCTTCTGCTACTATTCGTCGCAGGCGAGACAAAAACTACAGTGTAAAGGGAGATAACTAACTACAAACTTACTACAGTGTCAAGGGAGATAACTTACTACAGTGTCAAGGGAGATAACTTACTACAGTATCAAGGGAGATAACTTACTACAGTGCTGTTCATCAGATTTATCAAGACAGTCTGGATCCCTGTCACAGACCAGTGACTGGTTTATACAGCCTCCATTTCCACAGAGAAACTCCCCTTCAGAACAGATTGGCTTAGGAGCAGCTGAATACAGAAAACAGAAAAACTTGTTCACTGTTTATTATAGTACTGTATGACTGGTTATTTTTGCTGGTATGCAACATGTTCATTGGTATTTAAACTTTTGATGAGTGGTCCTAATTATCTAATTACTAACATTTTTTTTTGCAAGTGGAAAATTTCACGTTTTCTCATCCAAATGGTTACTCCTAATAATATATAAACTTTAACTAATATTTCATGTGTTCTAATTTTTGCATCCTGATGTTTCTGGTGATTATAGAGAAAATTTAATCACCACAGAACAAGAAAATGTGTCAAACAGACAGGGTGCCCTGCCTTTATATTTAAGCTAGGTTTTCTTTAAATTACGAAGCGCACCTCGTTACGCATTATTGTCATTAAGTGGGCATTGACTTGAACTTTATAAATTTTATGTGCTCATTCGTGCAGAATGACTGTAAGAAGTCATTCATGCGGAAAATTAGTTCACAGCCAGCATCTGAAGCATGCATTGAGTTTAGCATCACTAACTGCACCTACTTTACCAATATAGTTGATGTGGCACATGTCAGTAAGCAGGAATGGTCTGAAAGAGGTCATCCATGTGGAAAATATAAGTCAAATCCAGAATCCAAAGCATGCATTGTGCTTAGCATCACTAGGTGCACCTACTATACCAATATGATTGATATGGCACTTGTCAGTAAGTGGGAATTTGGAATATGGGGATTTGGGACGGAGGACAACCGTACCCGATCACTATAGGTTATCTACTTTCGTAGGCGGGGCATTAAAACCACTTATGAGGTATATGATGCAGAAAAAGTAGTCTGTGTTTAAACTAGAATACTGACAAAGTCAGAAAGGGCCCCGCGGCAAAATATCTTAGTGTTTTCAAAATCATATGAACTTTAATTATAACCACTAAGGCATGTTCCATGGAATGCATATGAAACTTCAGAGCTGTATTGTTAATAGCCTTTGAATTTTATTGTTAAAAAATTCCTATTCTCAAAATCTGTGATTTTCAATAAAAAATGAAGTTTTTTCCAAAAACATTTAACAGATTTGCATGAAATTTTAATATGCAAATCAGGACATGCTACTTAGCAGCTGTACAAAGTTTCAGGACTGTTTTGTTAACAGTTTTTGAGTTTTAGTGTTCACAAAGTCCAATTCTCAAAATCTGTGATTTTTCGATAAAAAATGTAGTTTTTTCCAAAAATATTGATCAGATCTGCACGAAATTTTAATATGCACACCATGACATGCTACTTAGAAGCTGTGCAAAGTTTCAGAACTGTATTGTTAACACTTTTTGAGTTTTAGTGTTCACAAAGTCCTATTCTCAAAATCTGTGATTTTCGATAAAAAATGTAGTTTTTTCCAAAAAATTCATCAGATCTGCACGAAATTTTAATATGCACACCATGACATGCTACTAAGAAGCTGTGCAAAGTTTCAGAACTGTATTGTTAACAGTTTTTGAGTTTTAGTGTTCACAAAGTCCAATTCTCAAAATCTGTGATTTTCGATAAAAAATGAAGATTTTTTACAAAAATTTTAATCAGATTTGCACAAAATTTTAATATGCACATCATGACATGCTACTAAGCAGCTGTGCAAAGTTTCAGAACTTTGGTGTTAATAGTTTTTGAGTTTAAGTGTTCACAAGAATTGTTGACGGACGGACAGACGGATGGACGGACGGACAAAGTGAAAACTATAGGGCGTCCGCATCTTCCATGCGGGGCCCTAATAATAATCATTAATTTTTAGATTTGTGTGTGTTTGTTGTCTTTAGTTTAGACTGAATCAATTTTTGTGTTTTACACTTCTGACATAGAATATACAACTCATATCTTACAACATCTTTCAGGTCTCTCATCAGAAGAATCGGCACAATCAGGGAATCCGTCACATAAAGCATGGTTAAGGATACATTGTTTATTATCACAGGTGAACTTCCCTTTCCCACACTGAGGATATTCTGAAAAGGAAGCACAATAAATGTTAAAGGGAAAATTCACGAATTTTGACTTATGGTCTTAAATGATAGAATATGTCATCAAAAATATATATCCAATTTTTTTTCAAAAAATTCTTATTCATAACAGAGATATTTGGCATTTTCTGATTTCAAAAGTAACTCAGTGACGTCAGTGAGATGGTTTCGAATGCATTATGAGATATGACCGGATATCTGTGTATTACAGCTTTATCCGATTAACGCTATATAATCGATATCGATATTATATTTAATAAAACACAGTGGTGACGCGTGGTCTAATTGGTAAACAAAAGAAAATATTTAATGACGATAAACCGATACGCAATAACATAATTATTATGAAGATTTCTTTCAAATATAAAAGTATTTTTTATCATTTTTTGCTAACAAAATTTTTAATTAATGATTGTTTTAAACATCAATATTAAATAATTAAATCATGATAATAATTAAAATTCTGTTACATAATTCTAATCTTTTCCATAATTACTCTATTTTAATTAACATCTTTAAAATGATTTGATAATTTTCCCTTTCATATGATAATCACGCTTTTTAAAACAACAAGGTGTCACCTGGCCAGACATCCCAGGTGTTAATTGCAAATTGGTGATTACGTAATTTGCCCCAGGTAAGAATTTTGTATATTCGACGTGAACCTTTTCCCCGGCCTTTTAATCTCATTAGACAGCTATAAAACTGATTAACTGACCATTGAAAGGCTATCAGTTTTTAACGGATTAATTCAAATCAATTAAGCATGTATAATAGTCACCTCATAAAGATCAAAGAAGAGACGGTGATCTTCAGCTCTTTCGTCTCCTGATTGTTAAACGGGGTTTATAAGGTTTTTGGTTTTGTATAAGACTAATCGTAATTTCGAGAGAATGAAAAAATAATTGCTATATAATATACCTTCAGCACCAATGTCCCTTCAAAATATTTGTAATATTTGACGTGTCTGCTAGCAGTATTAGTTCTGCAGATTTGGTCGAATTGGGTCAGGAGGGGCATCAACTTGAACCAGAATATACGGAGGAAGAAATCCGGTAGATAGAAGAGTTGGAGATAAATCGCTAGACTGAATTTCAAAGCAACCCAATTTTACACTCAATGGTGCAAATGTTCCGATCGCTATGAGCCAATGCCCTTGCTCGCAGAATGCCTATGCTGCCACGAGTTTACATTATTCGCCGATATCTTCGACCCTGGTGCAACCACGACTTCAAGATGGTTTGTTTAAACCCGCGGTTGTGCTGAAAACTAGTTATATTAGTTTCTTGTGGTACAAACGCCAACGGGGGAGAGCACCAGACGTCCTATTAAATAGGTATATGAATAGACGTTTACTTTTTTTTCAGAGTGATAAGGTATTGCCGAAGATTTCACTGATTGAAAACATTGAGTTTTTCTTGACCCATCAAACAAAAGTTATATATATTCTTAGCCAACAAAAAGTTAACAGTACAAAACAAGGAAGTAATAATGTAAAGGCTACCACTTTTTAAATACATTATCATTCATTTATTTGATGTTACAATCTTAATTGCTTATGGCATACAGACAGTTTGTATGTTGGGTCAGAATATGTCTACCTTTAGGAAGAACACATCGTGTTTTGCTGCCAGCTTGTGTTGTGTCTGTCATCAGAAAAGAATGTCCTTCTGCAGATGGACAATACATACGAAGGATTTAGAGAGTGTATTAGTGACAGACTCTGAATAGATTTTCCTTCAATGACTTATACTTTTTTTATAGTGGTGACACTTAGTCTAAGCTTAGTTAAAATTTGTTTTCCATTCATAACTTATAAAATGTATTAGCATAACCTCATATAAACTCATTTCATCTTTTATTTGTGTGGTTTTTGTTGTTGTTGTTGCTGATTATAAGGGGGCGACCATTGGATTTTCATGGGAGGGCTATTGTGAAATAAAAAATAAAAAGACAGGATGTCAAAATTAAATAAAAAGGCATGGTAGGATGTTGTTTTTGGCTGAAAATTTTATAGTTAGAAAAATATCCAGGCTGCAGCGTTCTCGAAAATAAAAAGGCAGGACGAAGTGAAATATATATATCTAAAGCCCCCCTCCCAAAAAAAATCAAATATTCTAACTTTCATACGAAACGCAAGATCTTAATTATTAATTTTGTATTGGCACTTTTATTTTTGCTGTACACTTCGCATTCTCAGTTTACTTTGGAACCGATCTGACATTTTAAATATTAGAAACGGGCGTCAGACGAAGTTTAGAGTTTGACAGGTAGATTTTTTTTACATTGATTTCATTCTAAAGTTGTTGGTGTGGTTGTCTATCTTATGCCCCATCTACGAAAGAAGGAGTAGGGGGACATATAGTGTCTGGTTCTGTACTTCCGTCCGTACGTCCTAATGTTTGAAGATCGGGCATTATGTCTTTTGGATATATTATTGTTTGGACTTCTTATGCAGAGCAATACAAGTCATAAAATATTTATACGTTTTATAATCTTACGAACACAAGATTGTGGTATATACCATACGGCTGTCTACATGAAGGTAACATAAGCGTTTTCTGTATAGTGTGCTTTTTTGTTTTACTTTTTAAACAAAAAGTGCTTTTTTGTTTTACTTTTTAAACGAGAAATGTAAAAAAAAAACTTCAAAAATCACCTGAAGAAGAACAATTTCACTATTTTTACACAGATAAAGATGTCGAAAATCAAAGACACGAGTGATCAATTGTAGGTCTTCCGTTGTACTTTGTAATAAATAATTAACAGAAACAAATGATCTCTTTTTCTGTCATAAACCATTACACAACCACCTGTTAATTACCATCCCCGTGAAGTAAGTAATACCTGGGAGTGTCACAAGTTTAAATATGTTGCCCCCGACTGTGAATTACTATCTTCATATAGGTAAAAATAATATTATCTTCTATATAATGAACGCTTAAGAAATCCTTTAAAGATAATAAAAAAATAGATTTGCGCATTTTTAAGGAATGCATAGGGAATGGATAAAATAAAAAGCTACGCCGAGCGCAGCATGATACGACCGCAACAAGTTGAACCCTGTACATTGGAGGCCCAATATGGATAGTCTATTGATTTGGTCACATGCAGCCAATGGTGGACTTACAAAGCTTTTTTACACATGCAACCTATGGTGGACTTTAAAATGCATATTTGACACATATATATTAACAATAACATTTAATAGAAAAAAAAATTATTTCTACATTGACATTTTTGACACGATTAAGCCCCTTTTGGCCCTTTTTTGAAAAAGGTTAGGACCACAAAATTCAATAAAAAGCTTCCTTAAGTGTAAATAATCATCATATTTAAACTTCATAACAATTGGCTGGCCCACTACAGCTAAATTTCTTGTGTAAAACCATTTGCCTTGACCGACTTTTAAAAATGGCGTTTTTTGCCCCTTCGACCCCTTATATCTCAAAAACAGTAAGAGATACTTCAAATCTGATTGAAAAATGCAGGCAGGGATTTTCACAAGGATTCCAATGAAAAAAAGATTTTGAAAATCGGACCACAAATAAAAAAGTTGATTTTTTGGGTGTGGCCCATCTTTGGCCCCCTGTAGCAATGTAACGGTTCAATATACATCAAAACCATTGACACATTTTGTTGACAGAATTTAATAAGGAATTCAATAAAAAAAGAATTTTCAAAATCAAATGAATAATAAACATTCTACAACAGTTTTGTCAATACACCCGTTTTAGCCCCTTTTGGCCCTTTTTTCCAAAACGGTAAGGGCCACCAACCCCAAATACGATAGGAACCTTCCTCTAGTGGTTACAAACAACATATCAAAATTTCATAACAATTGGTCAATATTTACTCAAGTTATCGCACGGAAACCAAATGTCCCCAGACGACGACGCCAACAACGACAACGACAACGACAGCATCATACCATTATACGTCCGCAAATTTTTTGCGGTCGTATAAAAATGAAGAAAAAATTGTTGTCTGTTTTAAAATGTATATTTACTAGTTATTAAACAAATATTCTAAATAAATGCACAGTTTTTTGAAGTGTTAAAACGCTTATACAAAACAAAAAGATAAGTTTTATTCCGCTTTCGGTTATATTCTTAATTTTACGCACACCCGTTATAATTCTTTTTTTTTTAACAAAACTGATATTTTTGTCTTGTGGAT
Organism: Arcuatula senhousia; assembly: GCA_963971305.1. Lineage (NCBI taxonomy): Eukaryota > Metazoa > Mollusca > Bivalvia > Mytilida > Mytilidae > Arcuatula > Arcuatula senhousia. The sequence continues at coordinate 1,730,186 of OZ020317.1, read as the reverse complement.
TTGTGGATTTTTATAGCAAAGATTCCGACCGTTACATACTAGCCCGGCATTCTAGGTAATAATGTAACATGTAAGAAACATTTGACGATAAAAATAATGAAATTATTATTGACAAATATAGATAGATATAAACATTTTTCATGGACAAAAGAACACTGCTTACTTTTAAGTCACCCTCTAAAGATGTTGCTTCAAAATGGTCTTCACACACAAACTTGTATACTTGACATTCAGTTGCTGATAGTGGATGGCAAATCTAAAGACTGGACCCATTTAAGATACAAGTCTGTCTTTTTCTTTAGGTCAGGATAACGGAATAACACTTAAGTTACTACGCTGAGTAGAACAACCAAACTATCATCATGATTTTAAATGACGATAGAGTTGACCTTTGCGTGTCGTTATCGTTTTGGTACTTTGTGGTTATTGGATATTAGGTGATGGTCACGTGACTATAGGACCTACTAGCCGTACAAAATGGCCGCACCCATCGTTCTAATTTATCGATACAAAACGCTCTCATACTCGCTTATTAGTGAAGATTGAAGAGTTTTACATGTATATTTATGTTTAGTAAAATGTGATGAAAAACATATGTAAAAATTATTTTTTTGCGAATTTTCCCTTTAATACCCCCTTCACATAAATGAGATTTCCTTATAAGTTCTGAGGAGTTTACAACTCATATTCAATTGCAATGACTCGTAATTAACTCTCAGTTACTTGTAAAGAGGTCTTGACAACTTGTGTCAAATCGTTTGAACTTGTGTAAGTCTTCTGAGTTGAAAAATGACACGCATCACATATCACTCGTAAAAGAACTCGTGATGATAGTAAATGACTCACATTTACTCTTAACTAACTCAGAAAGACATCACAGAGGATTTCTTTTATGAGTATGTTATGATTTCCTTTTCTATATCGCATGTCACTCATAAAGACATTATTAATATTAAGACACTGTAACATGCTCATAAATGCTTCAAAAGTAAAGTATTTATTGTCCCCCACAGGGGTGCGAAAAATTTCCGCACATCTAAAGAAATCACGAAAGCTCGGGAATAGTTGGTAAAAAGTTGGAAGAAAATATCGTAAAAACTCGTAAAAGTATAAATTTGTTAAATAGTAACAACTCGTAAGAAAATATCGTATATGTGAAGTGATATAACTTATTACCATACTGTAAAAATATCTATTTATGTGGTTGCTCATTTTCACCCATTCAATCAAAATGTCTATTTTTAGCAGGTATTGATTTTCACAGATTTAAAATATCATACTTTGATTTACATATAATGATCAGAGGCACATCCAGAGATTCTGAAAAGAGGGGGCCCACTGACTGGCCGAAGAGGGGGCCCGTTTTGGTCACGCTTCATTGATTTCCTAAATATTCAACCAATTTTTTCTGCCAAAAGGGGGGGCTGGGCCCCTGCCCCCAGCCGCCCCCCTGGATCCTGCCTATGATGATTCCATAATCTAAGTACTATTTTTCCAATTTTTATTGACCGTGAATACCAGTATAACATAAATAAATACACCACAAAAATGATTACCTTTACAGTATTCCCTATTTTCGTAAATAGTGAGTTATCCCCCATTTACAAGAGTTGTCCTCCTTTATGGTAGGTATATTACATTGCAATGAATGGATAAAATAAGGTTTTCAGAGGGCTTAGCAAACCCTATTAAATCAGGAAAACATGTTACCTTTTTCAAAATAATCATATTTTACATTTGGACATCTTTTACAATTAAACAATAAATGCAGAAAAACTTATTTTTCCACACAGTAACTAGTGTAAATTACCTTGTTGAAAGAAAGATAACTCTGCAAATGGGAGATATCTAATAATATACGAAAATGGGGAATTTGAATCCCCCTTTGTTACATGTATACTCCCATAGTTACCTTCAACAATCTATCCCATGATGCTTTGGTTTGTTGGTAACCATAGTAACTTACCACAATTTTTATTCTCATCTGATCCATCACCACAATCATCGTCATGGTCACAAGCAAAGGATTGTGGGATACATATTCCATTATCACATCTGTACTGGTCTGGTCCACACGTACGTAGGGGGCAGTTCTGTAGCTCATCCTCACCATTTTCACAGTTCTTGACCCCATCGCAGACGAGACGTTTATCGATACAGGCATATTTCCCAGCATGCTTGTTTGACTGACAGGTGAATGTACTTTTAGGACATCTTCTCTTACCTGGATAAATAAAGAAGAGGCTCCCATTAAAATAATGTGTGTGTGTGTGTGTGTGTGTGTGTTTGGGTTTAACACCTTTCTCAATGCACCTATGCCATCTAAGGTGAAAGAAACCAGAGTACCAGGGTCGCCGAGTGGTCTAAGGCGCTGGTTTAAATCCCACACTATTGATCACTAGCCGATCACCTCTGAGCTGGTGTTTGAGTCCCGTTTGTATTTAACAAAAAAGGGACTTTCCCAACTGTATGTGATCAGGTTTGTAAGTTACCTGCCCAAGGTCGGTGGTTTCCTCCAGGTTCTCCGGCTTCCTCCACCAATCAACACTGACCGCCCTACATGGCCAAGGTGCCCTGATAAAGGGCGTTAAACACCAAAACACACACAAGAGTACCAAGAGGAAACCATTGACAAACCTAATTACACACAGATAAATAAACAAGGTATAAATAGAAATAATTGTCAGCCAAAATCTCATTTCAATTGGTTTTGCAGTAAATTTTGACAGGTAGGCCTAAGGGTATTCCAAGCCCTATAAAATGCTGAAGGAAACTTAAGTACCCAGAGGAAACCACTGACCTTGGGCAGGTAAGGGACAATCCTAATAAGAAACAGGTGGGAATTTTCCATTTGTGTGGCATAAACTATTTCACATCTCATTATCCTTTTTATGGCCCGACCACGTATGTGGATCGGACATATAGTTTTACCCTTGTCCGTCCGTCCGTCCGTCCGTCCGTAACACTTTGGTTAAGTTCTTGGTTAAGGTCCATTACTCGGATACTAGATGTTGGGGGTGAATGATATTTCACCACCAGATGGGTCTTGGGTAGGGCTACACCACCCACTAGAAATTAGGTCACTGTGACCTATATTTTATGCATGAACGACTTCGGTTAAGTTCTTGGTTAAGGTCCATAACTTGGATACTACATGTTGGGGGTCAATGATATTTCATTACTAGATGTGTCTTAGGTAAGGTGACACCACCCACTAGAAATAAGGTCACTGTGACCTATATTTTACGCATGAATGACTTTGGTTAAGTTCTTGGTTAAGGTCCATTACTTGGATACTAGATGTTGGGGGTCAATGATATTTCACTACTAGATGTGTCTTAGGTAAGGTGACACCACCCACTAGAAATTAGGTCACTGTGACCTAGATTTCACGCATGAATGACTTTGGTTAAGTTCTTGGTTAAGGTCCATATCTCAGATACTACATGTTGATGGTCAATGATATTTCACCACTAGATTTGTCTTGGGTAACATGACGCCACCCAATAAAAATTAGGTCACTGTGATCTATATTTTATGCATGAACGACTTTGGTTAAGTTCTTGGTTAAAGTCAATAACTTGAATACTAGATGTTGGGGGTCAATGATATTTTACCACTAGATGTGTCCAGGGATGTGTCTTGGGTAAGATGACACCATCCACTAGGAATGAGGTCACTGTGACATATATTTTACGCGTGAATGACTTTGGTTAAGGTCCATATCTTGAATACTACATGTTAGGGGTCAATAATATTTCACTACTCGATGAGTCTTGGTAACATGGCACCACCCACCAGAAATAAGGTCACAGCGACCTTTATTTTACACATGAACACATTTGATCAATTTCTTGGTAAAGGTCCATATCTAAGGTAATACACATTGAGGGTCAATGATATTTCAAGAACGGGAGGGCCATCCTGTGGCTCATAGACACATTTTCTAGTTTTCTTAGAGTTCACCAGATAATGTGGATTTATTAATTTTCATGGTTTGATGAAAATTGATAGGTTCCTGGATTCTTTCATTCATGATTCTGAAGTTTGCAGCAAACAATTTTGTGGGTCATCGCCACAGATTCTGAGTTACATTATAGACGACCTACTTGTACTTACCACAATTGAGTTCAGTCGCTTCATCACTGCCATCATCGCAGTCGTCATCGCCGTCACAGACGAAATCCTGACTTAAACATCGTCCGTTACGACATCTAAACTCTGTACATGTCTGATTGTGACTAGCATCTACAAATAACAATAAAATGATAAAACACATAAACAATTTTGCAATTGGGACATAAAAAGTAAAATAATCAATCCATGGGTTACAAATGCCCGAATATGGGTGCCCCTTTTTTTTCCATAAAAATCCCTAAACCTGCCAATTATTGTATAGACCATGATAAAATAATTCCTAGATTCTCATCAAAATTTCTTGAAAATATGGGGCAGGCTGGCGAATTTTACTTTTTATCTTTTATCCAATATGATAAAATAAGCTGCCATTTTAAAAGAAATTGACCAATAATTCACATATTTTGCCAAAAAATCAAAATAATTTTTTTTGAGGGGGCTGAAAAAATCGGGGCGGGAAGGGATGAGAATCTAGAATATTTTTTATATTGGCTTTATCTAAACCTTAAGAATACTTCATAAGACTTTACTACAGATATAAGCTGACCGTTCTTTTCAGTAGTCTTAAAATATTCCTTAAGCTACTTAGGAGGAGCTGTGTTTACGGACAGACAGACAGGGTGATTTCTTTGTACCCCAAAAAGGGGGTTTGCAGGGATATACATATATAGTTAAGGAACTTACTATCACATCCAACCAATTCATCTTCATGTTGGCCACAGTCATTCTCACCATCGCAAACCCAGTGAAGAGGTATACATTTATGTGTCTTGGAGCAGTGAAAATCATTTGAAATAAAAAACAAGAATATATAGGTCATAAACAAACTCAGTGCAGGGGTATACATTTCTGTGTCTTTGTGCAGTGAAAATCTTAATATAAACAAGTATAGGTCATAAACAAACTCAGTGCAGGGGTATTAATCTATTAAATCAGTTCACAAACAAATACAGTGCAGTGGTATAGTCCTATCTTTATTTTCGTGCCTTGAAAATGATTTTAATCCCATGAACTCAGATTTTAAATTGAGGTAAGTTTGTAGAAGTTGTGTCATGTACACTTATTCACTGTATCTCCTCCTTTTGGGGGGGGGGGGGGGAAACTGTCATGTTTATTAATCTGACAAGTAACACATTTTAACGTTACAAATCACTGTTTAAAACAAATAGGGGGATGGGGGGTAGTTAATTTTGTGTTCATGAACAATAATTAGATTTTAGTATGTGCCATTATTATAAATAATAAGATTTTGATTTTACACATGAGGAAATGTTACCGTATAGCGGGTAATTTTTGCGGCGTGCAAATTTCGCGATTTCATACCAAATGACCAAGTTGTTATATACGCGGACATTTATTTTCGCAATTTGATAATATTCCCAATACAAATTTATGTTGATTCTATTTCAGGCGGGTTCTAAATTTCGCGATAGAGTAATGGTTGCGAATATAGCGAAAACTACAACCTTGCGAAAATTTCCCGCTATACGGTATTTAGAATGTTATAATAGTATAGTAATTTTTCCCCATTTTTCATAATAACTAACTCTACATAAAACCACCTGTTAGGAAACAAAATCTTTTAAAGTCAAAATAGTTTAGATTTCATTAAACTGGAAGTAGGTTGGAACAGGCCTGAATTGGAATCAACAGTCTGCCAGAATTAGTTGCTAGGCAAACTGATATGAAATTTGTATTCAACACTTATCATTTAATAACATTTATAATTCCCTTTGACCATATTTTGGGCTCCTCTTGCATTAACTGGAAGTCAGATTGGTAATGAAGAGACTCATATTTGTAACTCACCAATGGAACATGTAATATTTGAACAGAACATCGGGTTTTCGTCACTCTGATCACCACAATCATCGTCACCATCACACAGGTATCGTCGAGACAGACATATCCCGCTGTTAGGGCATTTAATTTTACCTGGGGCACACTTCACTTCAGCTAAAACAAGAAAGAAACATGTCACACAGGTATCGTCGAGACAGACATATTCCACTGTTAGGGCACTTAATTTTACCGAGGGCACACTTCACTTCAGCTAAAACAAGAAAGAAACATGTCACACAGGTATAGTTGAAACAGACATATTCCACTGTAAGGGCACTTAATTTTACCTGGGGCACACTTCACTTCAGCTAAAACAAGAAAGAAACATGTCACACAGGTATCGTCGAGACAGACATATTCCACTGTTAGGGCACTAAATTTTACCTGGGGCACACTTCACTTCAGCTAAAAGAAAAAAAAATGTCACACAGGCATCATCAAAACACACACATTCGGCTATTATGGCACTTAATTTTACTGATGTCACTTCAGCTGAAGGGTACTACCATGACCAACAAAATGATACATACTCGGTCAGAAATCTGGTGCTGTTAAAGTGTTGGTTTGACATAGATTTTTGTAATGTCATCCCTTCCGGATTTGACCAACACTTAATCGATCTTTGGCAACATGACGGGTGTGCTATAGCAAGCAGGAACTGCTTACTCTTCCGGAGCACCTGAATTCACTCTCCTTTCGAGTTGAGTTCGCATTGCTGAATGCGGTTTTGTTGTTATGTGTGTGTGTGTTTTATGTTGTTATGTGGTTTGTTTTGTTGTGATGATTTTTTGTCTGCCGGTTTTGTCCTTGTCTTTACGGTTTTATGATACTGATTACCCCTTTGGTACACCTTTGCTTCTTCCACCTAAGGGTGTTATTAAAACACTTTTAGGTTTATTTGATTTCCACAGGGACCCTTTAAATCACTGCTTAAAAATAACCAGGTCAATCTTAAGGCATAAATCCAGGAGAAATCAAAAAGTTTAAACTAACATAATAGATATAGGTAGCCAGACAACTCGGCCCAAGGACAAATCGGCCCGGGACAACTTGGACCGGATTTTAAGACAACTCGGCACAGTTTAACCCTTTCCTACATGTAGACGCCTTTGGAAGCCCCTGTGTCATTTTGGTGACCCCCCCCTTTTTGTCCCCCTTTACCCTTCTAATCCCCCTGTAAAAGCATGGCTGGGGTTATTTTGGCAAATATAATTGTTGCCTAAAAAATGGTCACTTTTTTCGCGCGGTTAGGGACTAAAAAGATGTTCTAGGGGGGGTTTCCTAAAGGGGGGAAATCAGGGGGTCGAGGGGGCAGTAATGCCCCCGCGGCCAGGAAAATTTTTTAACCCTCAGGACTATGACAATTGCTCCCAAAATTACCTCAAATGCCACATTTTAAAAAAAATTCTAGGTCAGAGAACAATTGCCCATAATTTTTAAAATTTTTTTAAAGGTCAAAATTGGGTGGTAAAATGATGGAAAAGGACATCTTTTCGACATTTTTTGGCCAGCCTTGGTTACCATAGCAACCATGAAAATGGAGGTTGAGACCTGCATCAATAGACCCTGGCCCTGTGAACAGCTTGACTAAGTTTCAAGACCTTTGGATGAAAAATAAATTTTTTACAGCCTTTTCATTTTTTTGCCTTTTTTCATTGTGCATTTTTGCCATTTTTTCACTATTGCTCATGTAGGAAAGGGGTAAGGAGATATATGAGTCATATATTGATATTAAACGTATATATTTACGAAAAATACTTTATTAATGGTTTTTGGTAACTTTGTGTGCATTAAACACTAGTTTTGCCTATTTTTATTATAATACTTTTCACGAAATATCCTTGAACATTTCCAGTTTCTGATTTTGACTTCATAATAATAATTAAGGTAGTACAATAGTAAAAAATCGGTAGGATATATATTTTTTAAATTTTGTCATAAGAAGTATCTATGTGCATATGTTTGAAAAATAAAATAAAAAGAATAGGTCACCGTGCTTAATTTTTGTAGAAAATTGATCAAAAACAGTTTAAATTTGACTATTTTTATATAGATTAAATAGGGAAAAAATGTTTTAAATTATTTTTTTCAAATTTCACGGGATAGATTTTTGTTACATTTTGTCAAAACATAAATTTTTGGTAGTTCTTTGAAAATAAGGTATAAAATCATGGGGTCACCGTTAATTTTCTGAAAATAAATTGGAAAAACTGAATTTTTCCTACACATTTCATACAAATTATCTCCCTTGAAAAAAGTACGGGAAATGTTATTAAATGAATATAAGAGTTAGTTTTGATTCAAACTTATTTTTTCTCAAATAATTTATCATGCTAACAATCTTTATACAGTTAAATAGCAATGTTTTTGCATTTGCTTAAATTTGGTAACATGCTCAGAAAAGATGCTCAGTGTTATACCACTGTACTACCTTAAAATAGATCTTCAGCTTTATTTCTCGGATTAAATTTATAAATTAAGAAGCATGCCTGAACATGGAAACATATTTTTCATAAGAAAAGGGCTGTAGTTTTTTTTTAAACTTATAAGAATGATTGTAGATAAATTTCGTATTAAGTTTATTAGCTTTCCGTTCTTCACTTTTGAGATCAAAATCATGTTAATGGCAGACTCTTGGAAATGAAGAAAATTGAAATCTTCTCACTTTTCTGTTAAAACATGAACAGGTTAAAGTCAGGCCAACTTGTCTTATAGAGGGCCAATTTGTCCTACAGACCAGGCCGAGTTGTCCCGGGTCGACTTGTCTTCGGGCTGAGTTGTCTGGCATTCTATAAATTGGACAAAAAATAAAAGATAATTTTAAACAAATTACTTACGACATCCAATCTCGTCAGTTTTATTCCCATCTCGACAATTATCTATTCCATTACACAATGAAGCCTTGTCGATACATCGTTTATTCCTGCAGGTAAACTGGTCGAGGCCACACAGCTGGTGAGCTAAAAATAGATTGATGTTGTTTTGTTTACAAACATACATCTTCAAATGCTGGTTAGACTCTAAAATCACTTGTGGTTACAGTTGAAACAATAATGATTAGATTTTTAAGAGATATTTTGAAGCTGTCAAAAGAAGTTAGTTTAAACATATTTATTTATCCTGGATTGGGAAACAAGCTTAATGCTTATGTAAATCCCTCTCCAGCTAGCAGTTTGCGAGTGTGGCCTTTGCAGCGGCCCCATTGAGCCTACTCTTATCGAACTCTACAAAGGGGTCTTTAACGCGCATGGGGTATTGCTCTCCACATACACGGGACAACCTTTTTTTGTCCCTTCCGAAGGACTAGCATCATTCCTTGAGACCATCCTCGCAAATGGTGTCAAGAGAGAGTTGGAAAATTGGTTCATGAAATTTTCATCCCGGACGAGGATCGAACCAGGAACCTTGGTGTTAGTAGCCCAACGCGTTAACCACTACACCACAGGCTCTCAAAAGAAGTTGATGACAGGTTCCAAAATTAAACGGGGGAGAGGTGGAAGAAATTATTTTTATTATGGGGGGGGGGTCAGGTAATATTTTTGTAAAGAAGCAATAGAGAGAAATATCAAATTTAATTTATAGGTGATAAGGTATAGAAAATGTGCTGTCCAATTGCAACTTGCCAACATTTGATGATGAAACAGTCCTATCTTACATGTATTTCTAACTTGTTTGTATCCTAGAAATATTCTACTCTCTGGCCTTTGTATTGAGAGAGTATTCCTTGTCTAAGTTCAGTATTTTGGCCCTATTTGGATGTTTTTCTTACTGTTCTTCGTACATTCAAGCTCCTTTTGACATTATAACTTTATACTGGAGCACCTCTGATGACATCTTCGCTAGCCAAGGGTTACGATCCGCTATCTCTCATCTTCACCCTTGGCAGATTTAGAAGGATTTTTGTGGCCATACATTCTCTCGTCTGATTGGATGCAGTGAAAGTTGGCTGCATCCAATCAAATTGCTTCATTTGCATTTTTAAACAATCTGTTAAGAGTCTGTTCATGAGAAAACCATGCAAAAATGGAAATTTTGTCCAGTAGCAAGGTTTTTAATTATGTAAAAGGTATATTGCAACTGAAAGACCATCCTATAAGACTTATTCAGGCAAATTTATTTTTTCGAAAAATTCAAGATGGCCGCCCTACAGGCCTCAATAGATATATATAGTTTTCATCTGATTTATCGCTTATTTCAATCAAATTTTATTTGAAAATTTGACATTTTTATTGTGATTTTTTCAGTCTACGTAGAAGGAATTAAAATTGTATCAATGTTTTTTTGAAAAAGTGATGTTTGGTCTTTCAAATACAGTTCAATTTTCGTAATTCATGATTTTGGTTTCTCTGGTACCTTTAGGTAGGACTTGGGCAGTATTCCAGACTGTTCAAAAATGCTGAAATTTGTTACTTTTAAGGGCACTTATTGTCCAAGGTAACGCTTTTTTATCCTTATCTTTTAGAAATTCAAAAACCATAACATATCAAGACAAACTTATCAAAAAGCCAAGCTGGGATTTTACATTTTGACTTAGCCACAGCCCCGGAAAACAATGACATGTTTTGATAATTCTTCATAAAATCTACTTTTTTGGAGGATTCAGTTTCAAACTCTGAATGTGTTTGCTATGAAACAAAATACATTAAGAACATTTGTTACAACAGATGATCACAATACAAATACCATTTAAGGGTCGAGAAAGACATATACTTGGGGATTAGGGGTGAAAGATGGGAATATCTTGTGTATTTTGATGAAATGTACAGAAATGGCCAACTTTAGGGGACTATTTTTCATGAATGAAGGGTTGGACTATTAATATGGAATATCTTTCCATAAGACTGTTATATGGTCTGTACAAAAACATATTCTTAACTTTGCTTTTGGTCATCCCTTACATGTTACAACATTACAAAAATCTGTCAAAGTCAAAAATGGCCGGATTTCGTTAAACAGGAAGTAGGTGAGCGACAGACCTAAAATCGCATCCCACATTATGGGACCCCACCCTGATGCTGTATACCAAATATCAAGTGGCTGTGATAAGTAGTTGCTGAGAAAACTGTTACGAAAAATTTTTCCCCGCCCGCACGCCGCCCGCCCGCCCGCCCGCCCGCCGCCCGCCCAACATTCACCATTTTATAACCCGGATTTTTCACTCCGTGAAATCCGGCCAAAAATGGAGATTTGGCCATTTTACCACATGGCTAAAATGGGCTTCCGGGGGCCTAATAGTGGCATCTTTTCGAAATAATTAAAAGATGTACAGAACAGCAGACTTTATAGGCCAAATGAATATAACTTGTTCTATATGAACAAATAATATTGTAGAAATCAAACAAAAGAGCACTTTTTACTTGGTGGTCTAATATAGCCCCCAGAGCCTTTTTTTACAAAAAAGTCTCTAGTCACCTTAAAATGACAAAGTCAGACCTAAATGTGAAAAAAATATGAACCAGGAAAATTGATTTATTTGTAAAATTCGACCATTTTCTGCACAATAAAACATTTTGTATGGTGGATCCCGACCAAAGAAAATGTTAGTTTTTCTTGAGGACAAGGGACTATTTCGCCAAATGGCCCTGGGAGCCATATTGGACCACCAAGTTGAAAGTGCTCTTTTGTTTGATTTCTACAATATTATTTGTTCATACAGAACAAGTTATATACATTTGGCCTATAAGGTCTGCTGTTCTGTACATCTTTGAATTATTTCAAAAAGATGCCACTATTAGGCCCCCGAAGCCCATTTTAGCCATGTGGTAAAATGGCCAAATCTCCATTTTTGTAATGCTGTAACATGTAAGGGATGACCGAAAGCAAAGTTACAAAAATGTTTTTGTATAGACCATATAACAGTCTTTTGGAAAGATATTCCATATTAATAGTCCAACCCTTCATTCATGAAAAATAGTCCCCTAAAGTTGGCCATTTCTGTACATTTCATCAAAATACACAAGATATTCCCATCTTTCACCCTTAATCCCCAAGTATATGTTTTTCTCGACCCTTAAATGGTATTTGTATTGTGATCATCTGTTGTAACAAATGTTCTAAATGTATTTTGTTTCATAGCAAACACATTCAGAGTTTGAAACTGAATCCTCCAAAAAGTATATTTTATGGAGAATTATCAAAACATGTCATTGTTTTCCGGGGCTGTGGCTAAGTCAAAATGTAAAATCCCAGCTTGGCTTTTTGATAAGTTTGTCTTGATATGTTATTGTTTTTGAATTTCTAAAAGATAAGGATAAAAAAGCGTTACCTTGGACAATAAGTGCCCTTAAAAATAAGAAATTTTAGCATTTTTGAACAGTCTGGAATACTGCCCAAGTCCTACCTAAAGGTACCAGAGGAACCAAAATTATGAATTACGAAAATTGCACTGTATTTTAAAGACAAAACATCACTATTTCAAAAAATATTGTTACAATTGTCATTCAATATACGTAAACTAAAAAAATCACAATGAAAATATCTTATTTTCATAAAAAAAAAAAAATAATAAAAATTGAAATCACTGAAAAATCAGATGAAAGCTATATAATTAGCTATTAAGGCCTGTAGGGCAGCCATCTTTGATTTTTCGAAGGAAAAAATTTGCCTGAATAAGTCTTATAGGATGGTCTTTCAATTGTTCTATACCTTTTACATAAATGAAAACATTGCTATTGGACGATTTTGCATGGTTTTCTCATGAACAGGCTCTTAACAAATAAGTGGGTTTACAAAGGTGATAAATAATTATTATTTTTGCAAAAAATATTAGCAGTTTTGATCAAATCTTACCAAAATTTCCTTTATTTTATCTTTAGATAAATGTTTGTCGTTAATGAAATGAAATATCTCCTATTTTTGCAACTATCTGGATGAAAATAATTTTTTAACTTGGTATAGATATTGCTTCAAGGGAGGTAATTAAAATGTTGAGATTACAAAAACCTTCTAGATCTGCCAAGGGTGAAGATGAGAGATAGCTGATCGTAACCCTTGGCTAGCGAAGATGCTCTGATGAGTCTTGCACATCAGTAGATGAATCCAAGCTTAAAACAGTTTCATTTTTTGCCTAGAACTTTGTTGTCAATTACTAACTTTTGTGTAGGTCAGTTTGCCTGGAACTTTGTAATTTTGTCACACCTACAGTTTCCAACAATACAAGTAACATGGATGCATAACTAAACAAATTTCATTATAGGATGTATACACAAAGCCATTACTGTAAACAGGGAAATTTTCGTGCCGTCTTTTTTTTGTGGAATGACGACTAAATTGAGTTTGCACAGTTTTAAATTCGCACTGAAATGTTATTGCCCATAGAATACAATGGAAGAAAAATGTATATACGTCGTTTAATTTCGCACTAGCATTGTCACCATCAGTCAACATTTACTAGCCCCGTACGAAATATTTTACAGGATTCCTGCAGGACAGCTACAGGAAAGTTAACGTAATCTTACCGTACTTTATTTTTCCTGCAGTATTTTTAACGTACATGGAAAATTGATAATTTTACTGTAAGGAATCTAAATTCTTCTATAACAGTATTCCTGTTACAATACAGGAATATTTCTTTCTATAACCGTAATTTTTAGCTGATGCAGGAATCTGAAAATTTTATTACAGGAATACTGCTATGTTGGACTTAGAAATTTTATGATACAGGATTTTGGGGTGCTGGTAAAAGGAATATTGGACTTAGACATTTTTCTTAACAGGAATATTTAAATGTTGGACTTAGAAATTTTTCATTACAGGAATATAAATATACACACACAACTTTGTTGTATTTGTGATTGCTGGTATGATAAAACATACTAGATTTTAATATTTATGCTAATAAAAGTGGAAAACATTATAATTGATTTTTTTTCTCAGTTTTTATTTTACCCCCCCCCCCCCCCCCCCAAAAAAAGAAAACAAATTTGTTTTATTTTCATGAATGATGCCTTTTTATTAATGATGAAATAAATATTTTTAATTATGTATATTAAACAATATTGAGTAAGTATATGCATTTTTGTTAACTACTTATAAAAAAAAACAATATGAAACTAACTTTTGCATTCTTGAGAATCTAACATCATTGATGCAAATTATCATTTCCTGTTTATCCCATAGCAAGAGGGGAGAAATTGGGATATTTTTTATAAGACCAGAAATATACATTGTAATACTATATAGTTTTTGTTTTTATTTTAAAATCAAGTAATTATTTTCAAATAAAAAGTGAAAAATGATTAAAGTTGAGGTAAAAAGTGAAATAGAATATTATTGTAAATGTTTATTATGTGTTTTCCCTTTATGAACCTTACAGTATTTGAAAATCTTATCAGGCGCTATCATTGGCCCAATTCAAATCTGTTTATATCATGGCTGGCCTGACAAAGAGCTTTGCTGTGTAATTTTTGGAAGGATTGTGAGGAAGATATGACAAAATATGTGCATGTAGACATTGTGTAATCATATAGAAATTGTTGTAAATTCATTTTTACACATTTTACCTGAAAAAAGTACATGAAGTGGAATGAAATTGAAATAATAAACTGGGAAATAACTTCAAGACTCTGCTCAATTAAATGGTAAGTTTTTTTTTTAGTTTCAAATAACTTAATTATTAAATTGTATTGAATTACTTAAAAATTGTTTTTGAAAATTAATTATTTGAAAAATTTTGAAACCATGCATTTGAAACACAAAACCATGTTTTTTTTTTCATTGACTCGTCATTTTGGCAGACCTAGAGACCATAATCTATCCATTCACATGTTACAATCAGCTTATAAAAACTAAAACTGTGTACACATGTACAATTTAACACCAATATTTTTTATTGTTTCTGTGCCTAAAATCTTATACACAAAAAGTATGATGAGAAAAATTAAGCTGGACAAAATTGAAACCAGATGTTTATGACTCCCTTATGAACATGTAATGTGTAGAAAATTAATGAAACTTAACACTTACATGTAATCCATTCATTATAAGATAAACTTGACTAGTATACAATTGTTTACTGGTCATGAGGGAAACAGTACATTTGTTTCCACGAGGTACTTACTATTTCACGAGGCGCGTAGCGCCGAGGGAAATGGTAAGTACCGAGAGGAAACAAATGTACTGTTTTTCGAATGACCAGTAAACAATTGTTTTATTATACTGAATCGGTAAACAACTTAACTTAAGCCACGCCTACTGCTCACTCTTTACCTTGTTAACAGTATAATCTAGCCACGCCTACTGCCAATCATACAAAAACCCCGCGAAATTGTATTAAGTACTATTACCCTAGGGAAATAGTTTTTACTATATCCCTAGGGAAATAGTACTTTTACCAAATTCAAGATGTAATAGTTAAAATGTTTACCTGTATTTTACATAAAAAAAAATCTACTGAAGTATAATAAATTAGATTATATTCTGGCCAATAATTGCATGATTGATCATGTAAGTGCCCATTAGGTTACAGATATGTACACAGAATTTACTTATCATGCTTATAGATTAAAATTCTATTTTATTTTTCAGGTGTGTTACAGATAAATACTATAGAATGCAGCTGCAGAAATTATAACAATCCAGATGATACAGTACTTTGTCTTTGAAAAAAAATCAGGAATTAAAGGTAATTAAAACATTTTTTTCATATAACAGTAGGATTATTATCGTCGATGCAATGGTCAAGACATTGAATAAAATTATTAAGCTATCTAGACAAACAAGATTACTAAATCTGATTAAGAGAATTCAAAATCAATTTAAATATAAATTTTTGAATTCTGGTGTTGATAATTTAAAAAAAAAAACTCACAAAAAAACAAGAACATAATGTCCAAAAGACATTCGACATCGGGACAGAAGGACAAACAGACCCAAACACCATATGCGCCCTACTTTCATAGACATGATAGATGGGGCATAAAACTTTATTTAATACATCCTTTGACTAAGAAATGTTGACATCACATTATACATTATATGCATGCAATTTTGCTCCTCAAACAAATTTGTTAAATGTTGATATTCAAATTGCATGAATTAATTCAGACTACAATTCATGTTTATTAGAACATGATTGATGTTTGGGTTTATTTTTATTTTCCAGGATTAAATGCAGAAGGATCCCACTAGAATTAAGACTTAGCTGCAGAGTAATGCCGAAGCAAAATGAACACATGCCGTAGCAGAATCATAAAATAGAATGTCTCCTGAATTTAACAAACAATTCTTAGTGAATATGGCATTGACCTATAACATGTACATGTATATTACTTTAACATGTTTAGTAAATTAAGAGATAAATGACTTATGTTTTTCACTATGGCATTTTCCAGTTTTTATTAATCACAGAAAAAAAGAAATCCTGTAAGTAATTTATGATTTAGCAATGTAACAGGAATATTTACAGGATTGTAAGAAAAATCCTGTAATTTTTCCTGCTACTAAATTCCTGCTAATTTAAATATTTCGGCCTATTTTACTGTAGGAATCCTGCAACTTCCTGGCGTAATATGAGGCAGGAATTTTGATGCAGGAATCCTGTAACCTAATGTTGGCGGAATTTTGTTGCAGGAATAGTAGCAGGATTTTTTTTCCTGCAACAAAATCCTGTAATTTTTCCTGCTACAAATTCCTGCTAATTTAAATATTTCGGCCTATTTTACGGTAGGAATACTGTAACAATCCTGTAGGAATCCTACAATATTTTTTTTCCTCTTCATTATATAAAGTAATGAAAAATCCATACAGGAAAAAAATATAAAATACGGTAAAATTACGTTAATACGGCAGGAGAATTTCGTATGGGAGTCATTTTCAGCACAGAAACCCAAATGTCCCTAGATGACAACAACAACATCCCCATGACATTATAGGGGTGCCAAAATTTTCCTGTCATATCAAAATTTTAACTCACAGCACTCTAGTTCATCCGAGTTATCATCACAATCGTTGTCATGGTCACAGCGGTACTTCAGTGGAATACAATTGCCGTTGTTACATCGAAAAAATGTTGGATCACAAACGTGATTAGCTGTAAGTAAAAAATCTGTCAAAGTCAAAAATGGCCAGATTTCGTTAAACAGGAAGTAGGTGAGCGACATACCTGAAATCATATCACACGTTATGGGACCCCACCCTGATGCTGAATACCAAGTATCAAGTGGCTGTGATAAGTAGTTGCTGAGAAAACTGTTATGAAAATTTCTTCAACGCCCACCGCCCACCTGCCCGCCCGACATTCATCATTTTATAACCAGAATTTTTCACTCCGTGAAATCCAGCCAAAAATACAAGTTTTGGTTGAATATGTAGAAATCATAGAGGCCTTAGCTTAACGAGGTATTGGTCACTCCTGGGTCATGGCCCCCTTGTCTTGATCTAAGCTGCTTCCAGCAAAACATGCTGAACATTTATGGAGGTTGTGTCATATGCCTCTATTTCTTATTTCATCATTATCTTTTCATGAATAACCTGTCGTAAAGATTTGACCTTTGACCTTTAACAGTGCTATCATCTAATCATAATAAGTGTAAACATTAAAATATCCAAAGTTTTGAGTGTGTGTGTGTGTGTTGGTGTTCAACGCCCTTTATCAACACACCTGGGCCATGTAGGCGGTCACTTTTTAATGGTGGAGGAAACAAGAGTACCCGGAGAAAACCATGGACCTTGGACAGGTAACTGACAAACCTAATCACATACAGTTGAGGAAGGTCCCTTTTTTGTTAAATACAAACGGGACTCAAACACCAGCTAAAAGATTTCAACTTTAATCTTTAAACTTACCACAAAAGTGGGTGTTTTCATCTGAACCATCACGACAGTCATCAGTGGCATCACAAACCCATCTCTGACTAAGACATCGTCCGTTCATACACACAAACTTGTCTGGCGTACACGAATGGTTAGACGGGATACACATCTTTCCCCCGTTCCCCAGCACCAGGCCTGTGTTATCATCACACGAGCATTCAGCCTTCCCATCAGCCCCTGGGTGACAACCATGACTACATCCTCCATTATGGTCTTGACAAGGGTTGGCCGTACCTGAAACAAATACACAAGAGGAGAATATGAGGTCATACGATGAAATCAGCAAACATAGCTTATCAGTCAGTAAACTGCACCTAGAGCGTAATAATTATAACAAGGAATCTACGAGCTACTGCTCACTCAGTATAGTGGCTCCCGCAGGGTTAAAAACGACCTGCAACCTGAGGGCTTTTTAAGGGGGACTTCCGACCTACACTTCATAAAATTGACCTATGCCAAAAAACGACTTGTGACCGCCGCCAGAATATGCCTTTTAAAAGCAACCTTGCGACCTCATGCCCCTTTTAAAAGCAACCTTGCGACCTGAGGGGGGTACCCTGTGGGAACCCCAGTATACCTCGCTACCCCTAAAATGAACCATGTTGGTAAACAGGAAGTAGCTATTATACATATGGGCCTTATTTCGGTACTCACAATAAAGGACCTCATACTGAACTCATATACCAAATTTCAAGTCACTGTGATATGTAGTTGCTGTCAGAGAAAAATGTTACAAAAATTTTCAACAATTGACAAGTAATGTTGAAAATTGACTAAGTCAGTTAACAGGAAGTAGATATCCGACGGACCTTATTTTAATACTCCCAATAAAGGACCTCATACTGAACTTATATACCAAATTTCAAGTCACTGTGATATGTAGTTGATGAGAAAACTGTTACAAAAGTTATTTTGCAGACGGGCAGATGGAAGGACGGACAGAAACAAACCAGTATACCCCCCTCTTCTTCGAAGTGGGGTTATAATAATTTGATATTCTTAAATACCGTTTTCCACACTTAAATTGCCTCAAAAGCTGTTCTGTGGTTATAGGACCATGCGAACAATAGTCAGCCCCAAGCAGTGAAGTATACTACAGCCAGAGCTGGCATTCAGGCAATTCATTCAATATTTCCATCACTACCCAACCACATACTCATTTACAGCTGTGTCAACATGAACAATTGAAGTAAATTATCTTGTTCAAGGATACAAAACAAAAGTGCCTCCCCACATCTCCACCCCTCATATCCTAACTTGAGTAGGCATGGGTCTGTTCATAATCCCCACTGACAATTAGCAGTTGTAGACCAACGTCCTCAGCCACTCCAAATTCTACCTCCCACATATACATTCATATCAGACGATTCCACATTTATACAGTTGATTGGGTTGAATCATAATCTCTTCTGACATACCAAATAATGATGAGACTGGTCATTCTACGTACCTCCCTCACACTGTCAAACATACAATTCTGCCCCTGTGAAGAGTCGACATTGATACCCATGGTTGGTTCATAGGTTTCTATGACATAACGACCATGGTGCCTTTCCTTTTCTCTCTCCCCTCAAACCCAAAGCTAATACATACACTAACCCCTCCCCCAATTATACATACATTTCTGTCTCTGTGACGAGTACACGTTGATACCCATGGGTCGGTTCATTATTCCCTCTGACATGACAACCATGTTGGCTCCTGTATGTTTTTCTGCTCGGTAAACACCATCTGTAATTATAAATCATTTTTAACATCCTCAGTTGGTTTATATGGATAGAGGAAAGAGAAACTGACTTTTATATGCCCCCCTATCTACAACATTTGATACTGAACCATCCTACCAAATTTTAAATCATTCTCATATTCAATTTTCTGAGAATAGTTTGATGAAAATTTTCATAATCGTTTTTTATATTGGCCCTGTCCCACACAGAAAGTTATGGTCAACAAGGGTCTTTAAATTATTCAAGAGGTACAATTTGTGATATGTGCTACATGTACTACTGAGGATTCATTTATTTTCAAGGGTACCAAATTTTGCGATTGATGAAAAAGGATCAGTTTGTGGGTGCTTAAATTCGTGTTTCTGAAGTCTGCAGCGAACAGATCAATGTTAAAGTCTTTTTGTGGGGTATCTTATTTCGTGGGTTTACACCATCAATGAAAACCACGAAAATTGATACCCCTCAAATACAAATAAAATCACAGTAACCACCCTTAAAAACTTACGTAACGTCCAATCAGTCCAGTACACATGATGACCAAACACCGTCATGGAGAAGGGATGGACTGTGGACTGTACGATCACTTCTCGGTAATAGGAGGACATATTCTATAAATAAACTTACGTAACGTCCAATCTGTCCAGTACACGTGGTGACCAAACACCGTCATGGAGAAGGGGTGGACTGTGGACTGTATGATCACCTCTCTATACTTACGTAACGTCCAATCTGTCCAGTACACATGATGACCAAACACCGTCATGGAGAAGGGGTGAACTGTGGACTGTATGATCACTTCTAAGTAATAGGAGGACATATTCTATAAATAAACTTACGTAACGTCCAATCAGTCCAGTACACGTGATGACCAAACACCGTCATGGAGAAGGGGTGGACTGTGGACTGTACGATCACTTCTTAGTAATAGGAGGACATATTCTATAAATAAACTTACGTAAGGTCCAATCAGTCCAGTACATGTGATGACCGAACACCGTCATGGAGAAGGGGTGGACTGTGGACTGTACGATCAACTCTAAGTAATAGGAGGACATATTCTATAAATAAACTTACGTAACGTCCAATCTGTCCAGTACACATGATGACCAAACACTGTCATGGAGAACGGATGGACTGTGGACTGTACGATCACTTCTCGGTACTGGCCATCTAGTGTTGATCTTTCTATCTTGTCTCTGAAATACAGAGCAAACAGATTTGGAACATAAACAACTAGCTACGTGTATATAGAACAATGACAAAGTCATTAAACAACTAGCTACATGTATATAGTTTAACAATGACAAAGTCGTGAGGGGTTCAACCACAAAATATCAAAGTTTTCCCCAAAAAAAACATGATATGCCACTCTTAAAATAGTACTAAATCACTATACACAATTTTATATTTGTTCCTCTATAGGCCTGAAGGTCATACATCATTATATCAAGGTCATTACCTCAGAGCATCAGCCCAGTAAATCATATCTTGGTCATAATCAATGCTGAGTCCATTTGGCCACCCAAGGTCAGAGTTCACGATAGATTTCCTCTTGTTCCCTGCCATGGTTGACCTTTCTATTTTTGGTATCCTCCCCCAATCTGTCCAAAACAATAACCTGTAAATTATAGAATGGGTTCGAGTCAAAATTTGCCACATCTCATGTAGATGACCAACATTAAGGAAAAATTAAACCATCGCAAAAATAACCCACTCAAAAATAAGGAAACAACAGACTCCAATTTGAACCAGTGGTTGCTGCTTAAAAATAACCAGTATAACTTCATTTTACACAAGGGAAGAAACAATTAACCTTTACAGGGATAAACTAAAAAAGCCTGTTAAATTTGTGGGACATAATTCATTTAAAACTTACCCTTTACATGGGTGAACGGCTACAGCCTGATGGACTTGAGGGAAGACAAACTTACCCTTTACATGGGTGAACGGCTACAGCTCGAGGACTTGGTACAATGGCAAGCGTCACTTTATTTAATGAGTTGAGTTTCATGCTGTATATTCTACTCATGTATGTGTCTGCCCAGTAAAGTCTCCACCCTACCCAATCAAAAGCAAGACCTTCGGCTGTGACGGTGTCATGTATCCAGGCTAAAAATAGACAAACAAATTATCTTAAAATAGTGAAGTAATAAAAAGCTTCGCCGAGCGCAGCATGATACGACCGCAACATGTTGAACCCTGTACGTTTTAGGCCTAATATGGATAGTCTATTGTTCTGGACACATGCAGCCCATGGTGGACTGACAAAGGTTTTTGACACATGCTTCTCTGATGGACTTTCAACCCAGGGGCTAAAAATATAAATTTTGAATGTTGTATTCTACTCTTTAAAAGAATAATGTTTGGGGAAAAAATTAAAAATCAAACCAGAATTTTGTTTAAATTATGATTACAGCCCAAAAAATTTATTCTTAAATTTAGATTCGCTACCTGACAAGAATAAATTTGCACAAAAAAAATTCAAAATCGGACCACAAATAAAAAAGCCCCATTTGGCCCCTAATTACGTAATAGGGGGAAAAAGGGGGGGTCGCAAAAATTAATTCCTAATTTTGTATTCGCTATTTGACAAGAACAAACATGCAAAAAAAAATTTCAAAATCGGACCATTAAAAAGTTTCAATTTCGGCCCCTTTTGGCCCCTAATTACGTAATAAGGGGAAAAAGGGGGGTCGCAAAATTTAATTCTTAATTTTGTATCCGCTATTTGACAAGAACAAACATGCAAAAAAATTTTTCAAAATCGGACCAGAAATAAAAAAGTTTCAATTTCGGCCCCTTTTGGCCCCTTATTACGTAACAGGTGAAAAAGGGGTGGGGGTCGCAAAAATAAATTCTCAAATTTGGATTCGCTACTTGACAAAAATAAACTTGCAAAAAAAAATTTCAAAATCGGACCACAAATAAAAAAGTTTCGATTTTGGCCCCGTTTGGCCCCTAATTACGTAATAGGGGGAAAAAGGGGGGGTCGCAAAAATTAATTCTTAATTTTGTATCAGCTATTTGACAAGAACAAACATGTAAAAAAAAATTTCAAAATCGGACTACAAATAAAAAAGTTTTTATTTTGGCCCCTTTTGGCCCCTAATTACACAACGGAGAAAAAGGGGGGCGCAAAAATTCATCAGGTTCATTCTTTTATTGTAAGAAACATTTTTGACAAATTTCACAGCAATAGGCCAACTAGGACCAAAGTTATGGTGGAAACAAGTAAAATATTTGAATTTTTTTCCCCTTTTGGGCCCCTAATTTCGAAACAAAAAAAGGGGGGACCCCCAAAATCAATCCCATTCATCCTTGTATGGTCAGGAACATCACTGTCAAATTTCATAGCAATTGGATAACTAGAACTAAAGTTATTGTGGAAACAAACAAAAAAGTAGTATTTTTGGCCCTTTTTTGGCCCCTAATTTCTAAACGAAAAATGGGGGGACCCCCAAAATCAATCTCATGCATCCTTTTATGGTAAGGAACATCATTGTAAAGTTTCATAGCAATCGGATAACTGGAACTAAAGTTATTGTGGAAACACTAAAAAGTTAACAGACAACGACGACGACGACAGCATCATACCATAATACGTCCGCAAATTTTTTGCGGTCGTATAAAAAGCCAGGTTTGAGCTTGGTGCACACACAAGTGGCCCAAAAGTAGATGACCATGATGTTTCAAGGCTGAAAATAGAAAAACAAAATATCTTAAAACAGTGACGTAAAAATGCCTGGTCAAGTTTCATGCACACAGAAGTCACCAAATTTATTACTATTCATTGGTGATTAATTCAGTACTTACAGTTGTTCATATTAAACGTAACAATGTTCTCAATCTTAGTCCCGTTCTGTCGTACACGGCTAATGGCCTTTCCAATGATCTGAGAGAAATAGATGTAACTTCCTTCATAGTCAAAGTCAACTGCCACGGCTCCGTGAAGACCCTTGACAGGCAGGATAGGTGCTGATTTGATCGTTGGATCTAAGGATATACTCAAAACCTCTGTCTCAGCAGCAACTATCAAAAATTCTTTTGGTGCTGAAATATAAAGTTAGACAAATACTGGGTAGGTTATTGCTCTACTCCTAAGCAGCATGAATCCTTTATATCAGGAAAATGAACATAAATGGGGGGATAAAATGAACATGAATGCGAACATGAATGGGTGATGAAATGAATATGAATGGGGTGATAAAATGAACACAAATGGGGGTGGTAAAATGAACAGGAATCAATGGGGTGATAAAATGAACATGAATTGGGTGATAAAATGAACATCAATGGAGTAATAAAATGAACATGATTGGGTGATAAAATGAACATGAATGAGGTGATTAAATGAACATGATTGGGGTGATAATTGGGTGATAAAATTAACATGAATGGGGTGATAAAATGAACATGAATATGAATGGGGCGATCAAATGAACATGAATGGATAAAATGAACATGAATGGGGTGATAAAATGAACATGAATGGGGTGATAAAATGAACATGAATGGGGTGATAAAATGAACATGAATGGGGTGATAAAATGAACATGAATGGGGTGATAAAATGAACATGAATGGGGTGATAAAATGAACATGAATGGGGTGATAAAATGAACATGAAATGATGATGAAGTGGATATCTAATTAAGTTCCAAGTTTAAAGATACTCTAAAGCTGGAACTTTTCATCTGGATTCAAATTGGTGTACTGTAAAGGGAAATATTTACATGGGGTTTATATGTATTGGTACAATTTTCATAAGATCCAGTGTATGTTTTATAAGTCTCAGTGCATGTCATGAAAAATTTCAACTTAGTAAATTTCATTGTTTTTAAATTTCAAGACTTTTCTGTGTTGAGATGGTCATTATTTTGAGGATATACTCACTTTAAGATGTTTCATGAAACCCAGATTACACAAAGCAAGAACCCATAAGGTGCAACAAACCAGAGGGGTTCAAATAACATTTGGGCAAGGTTCAGGACCTTTATTTTTTTTAATATTTTTATCTTAAAAGGTGCTGGACCTGCATGCATTTACAGTAGCTCATATTGAGGACTTTTTTTATAACATCTGGTAGACTTTTCACCTACAACTTCACTCCTCACGATCTGAACCCTTGAAACCAATTAACCCAATTCCTTAAACTACTTTTACCTTCAAAGAGGCAGGTAAACACTCACCTTCACAAGTTTTATTATCTTCTGCCAGGTTACCTGTGGCACATGCACACACCGGGTCTGTTTGATTAGGATATGCAAAACATAATTGTTCACATCCACCATTATCTGGAACACATGGACTGGTGGCTAAAAATAGAATACATGTAGTAGGCTATATTTAGTAAAGATCTATTCATTTAGAAATACTTATATAAAACTGTTTATCACCTGACATTGACTCAAACTCTAGCTTTTCACATCAAATAACTGGAACAAATGAACTGAAGACTAAATAAAGATTGACATGCTATATCTAGTCAAAGTAGTAATGATATGCGTGGATGGATGTGGGGGTAAAACAAGAGGCTCCAAGGAGCCTGAATCGCTCACCTGGTCTTGATGTCAAATCTATGGAGTCTTTTGTATAGCTTAATGAGCTGAATGTTTAAGCATTCTACAAGAAAAAGCTTTTTTCTATCTTCAATAGTTTTATTTCTATAGGCCAAAAACACTATTTTTCACCTTTGATTGTAACCCCTATAAGGGGTCATCTGTCAACTTCCACCCTATGGAAACTTTTGTCTGAGCTGAACATTTAAGCAAGCAACAGTTTTTTTTCTATCTGCAATAGTTTTCATTCTATAGGCCAAAAACACTATTTTTCGCCTTTAAGGGGCTGTAACCCCTATAAGGGGTCATCTGACATCTTTGACCCTATGGATGCTTTTGTAGAACTAAATGAGCTGAACATTTAAGCAAGCAACAGCTTTTCTCTACCTGCAATAGTTTTCCTTCTATAGGCCAAAAACACTATTTTTCGCCTGTAAAGGGCTGTAACCCCTATAAGGGGTCATCTGACAACTTCCACCCTATGGAGACTTTTGTAGAGCTAAATGAGCTGAACATTAAGGCAAGCAACAGCTTTTCTTTATTTGCAATAGTTTTCATTTTATAGGCCAAAAACACAATTTTTTGCCTTTAAGGGGCTGTAACCCTTATAAGGGGTCATCTGACAACTTCCACCCTATGGCAATTTTGTAGAGCTAAATGAGCTGAACATTCAAGCAAGCAACAGTTTTTTCTATCTGCAATAGTTTTTATTCTATAGGCCAAAAACACTATTTTTCGCCTTAAAGGGGCTGTAACCCCTATAAGGGGTCATCTGACATCTTTGACCCTATGGATGCTTTTGTAGAACTAAATGAGCTGAACATTTAAGCAAGCAACAGCTTTTCTCTATCTGCATTAGTTTTCATTCCATAGGCCAAAAACACTATTTTTAGCCTTTAAAGGGCTGTATCCCCTGTAAGGGGTCATCTGACAACTTCGACCCTATGGAGACTTTTGTAGAGCTAAATGAGCTGAACATTAAAGCAAGGAACAGCTTTTCTCTATCTGCAATAGTTTTCATTCTATAAGCCAAAAACATGAAACAAGAGGCTCCCAGGAGCCTAAATCGCTCACCTGGTCTTGATGTCAACCCTATGAAAAACTTTGTAGAGCTAATTAAGCTGAACATTTAAGCAAGCAAAAGCTTTTCTCTATCTGCAATAGTTTTCATTCTATACACCAAAAACACTATTTTTCATCTTTAAGGGGCTGTAACCCCTATAAGGGGTCATCTGACATCTTTGACCCTATTGAGATTTTTGTAGAGCTAGATGAGCTGAACAATTTAGCAAGCAACAACTTTTCTCTATCTGCTATAGTTTTCATTCTATAGGCTAAAAACACCTTTTTTGGCCTTTAAGGGTCTGTAACCCCTGTAAGGGGTCATCTGACAACTTCGACCCTATGAAGACTTTTGTAGAGCTGAATGAGCTAAACATTTAAGCAATTAACAGTTTTTCCCTATCTGCAATAGTTTTCATTCTGTAAGCAAAAAACACCATTTTTCCCCTTTTAAGGGCTGTGACCCCTATAAGGGGTCATCTGACAACTTTGACCCTATGGAGACTTTTGTAGAGATAAATGAGCTGAACATTTAAGCAAGCAACAGCTTTTCTCTATCTGCAATAGTTTTTTTCATTCTATAGGCCAAAAACACTATTTTTTGCCTTTAAGGGGCTATAACCCCTATAAGGGGTAATCTGAGAACTTCAACCCTATGGAGACTTTTGTAGAGCTAAATGAGCTGAACATTTAAGCAAGCAACAGCTTTTCTCTATCTGCAATAGTTTTCATTCTATAGGCCAAAACACTATTTTTTACCTTTAAGGGGCCGTAACCCCTATAAGGGGTCATCTGACAACTTTGACCCTATGGAGACTTTGGTAGAGCTAAATGAGCTGAACATTTAAGCAACCAACAGCTTTTCTCTACCTGCAATAGTTTTCATTCTGTAAGCCAAAAACATGAAAAAATGCTATTTTTCACCTTTAAGGGGCTGTAACCCCTATAAGGGATCATCTGACAACTTTGACCAAATGGAGACTTTTGTAGAACTTCATTAAGTTCTGTTCAGTAGTTTCAGAGGAGAAGATTTTTGAAAAATTGTTAACGGACGACAGACAACAGACGACAGACGACGAAGGACGCCAAGTGATGGCAATAGCTCACATGGACCTTTGGTCCAGGTGAGCTTACAAGGGGGCTGGAGCTACAGAACAGAAAGAAAATCATTGGTTTATCTTTTTAAGTGGAACAGCTTAAGAAACATGGGGGGGAATCATTGATCAATTTATCACAGGACACAAACTGAAGGAGCTATCCAAGCGCAAAACTATAAAATATGTATATGAGTCACAGATGGCCATCCAATTCTAGAAATATCATTGATTCCCAACATGCATGACATGGATAATCTGGAATATGAACCTAAACAAATAAATGAATCAAAGTTGTTCATGAGTAAAGTAGTAGCAGTGACCTAATTTCAAGTGGGTGGTGTGGTGCTACCCAAGACCTAATAGCGGTGGAATATCATTGAGCCTCGACATGTAGTATCTGAGATATGGACCTTAACCAAAGTTGTTCATGCATAAATATAAGTCACATTGACCTAATTTCTAGTGGATGGTGTCACCTTACCCAAGACGCCTCTATTGGTGAAATATAATTTACCCGGAACATCTAGCATCTGAGTTATGGATCTTAACCAAGAACTTAACCAAAGTGTTTTGGACAGACAGACAAGGATAAAACTATCTTATATTTTCAGGAATATCCCATAGAACCATTGAACTAATAATTTTTTACTTGTTTTACTTATCTTTTATTGGAACTGGAGTTCGCGTTGTTGATTGATATTCAGTTATTTTGTGTTACCGTGTTTTACATGTTGTCTGTTTTTGTCCTGTTCTTGTTGGTGTTTACTGGTTTTGTCTCTGCCCTTTCGGACTTTTGACATTCCGATACCCCATTGGTACCTCTGCTTCTTTCTACTTACGGCACGACAGATTTTTGTCTTCATCACTTCCATCTCCACAATCATCGTCACCATCACAGACCCACACTTTAGATACACAGCGGCCATTATTACATCGGAAACGGTCGAACGAGCAGGTTGGGTTAGCTGAAAAAGAACATAACATGTTAGACAGTACCCATCACAGACTCAGACTTTAGATACACAGCGGCCATTATTACATCGGAAACGGTCGAACGAGCAGGTTGGGTTAGCTGAAAAAGAACATAACATGTTAGAGACAGTAACCACCATCACACAACGGAACTTTAGATACATCAGAAATGGCCAAACAATCAGGTTGGGTTAGCTTAAATATAACATTACATACAGTGACCATGCTGAGAAAACTGTGACGAAATTTTTTGTTACGGAAAAACGAAGGACCAGACAGACAAGGGTCAAACAATATACCTCCCTCTTCTCCGAAGCGGGGGTATAAATATATCCACCCAGTTTACATCAAAACTGACAGTATTTATGACAAGACTTGGGCTCACCTAGGCTATCTTCAGTCTGCGCACTTCTAAATTGAGCCTTTTTAAAACATTAAAATCCTAAACTATAAAAGTTGTTTAATATCAACTTACGACAAGATTTTGGCTCATCTGAGCCATCTTCACAGTCTTCCTGTCCGTCACACTTCCAGTTTTTAGGTATACATCCACCCTGTTTACATCTGAACTCATTCTCAAGGCATTCTTCTTCTGTTCTGAAAGCTATACAATATTTCATATATTGAGTAAAGCATAAAAAAATCTGTCAAAGTCAAAAATGGCCAGATTTCGTTAAACAAGAGGTTGATGTAGGTGAGCAACAGACCTGAAATTGAATCCCACTTAATGGGACCCCAACCTGATGCTGTATACCAAATATCAAGTGGCTGTGAATAGTAGTTGCTGAGAAAACTGTTGCGAAAATTTCTTCCCCTCCAGCCCACCTGCAGCCAGACATTCACCATTTTATAACTCAGATTTTTCACTCCATGTCATCTCATTTCTTGTTTTGTCTAACCTATGAAAACCATGAAAATTGGAACCCTACAAAAATTAAAACTGTCACAATAGCTGATTTGATGTTTATAGTTAAATAAATGAACTAATCATGTAATGATTATATTTTCGGAAATTTCTGATTGTTTCCATTCAAAATCGTTAAAAACTTACGACAATCCAGTTCATCACTGCCATCTTTACAATCAGTCGCCCCGTCACATCGGTATCGCTTTGGAATACACTGTCTGGTTTCCCTGCAAGTCCAGCTACTACTGGAACAGTTCAGAGGAGGACAGTTCAGTTCGTCAGCTTTGTCGAAACAATCGTTTGTCCCATCACAAAGTTTCCGCTCTGGTATACATCGCTTATCTGGACACTGGTAATAGCCCATGTCACATTTGTGTTCACCTGGGAAGTAAAAAGTACATACATGTATATCAGCTATTGTAATATATAAAAGATGATGTCTAATTTGAAAAGATGATGTCAAATTTGATGAAAATAGCTCAAATGACATTGCTTGATAGGACACTATTAATAGCTGATATCACACTCATGTTCACCTTGAAACAATTTTAAATCTTTTTTTTTCTGAAATGTTTTAATGTTGCTCAAATTATTAACAGTAAAAGTCTAAGCAGAATTTACCATGAGACACACTTAACATTGAAGAATCTTTTTTTTAAATTGGTGGTATTCTTATCCATTTGTTGTAGTATTTAACAATGTACAACATAACAATTTTTTGTCTACAAACTTCATGTCATTTGTAAAATGTATAACTTTACCACATTTCTCTCCTTGAAGGTCCAATAAAATCCCACAGTAATAATCCAAGTCACAGACAAACTGATCATTAGGGACACACACTGAACAAACAGACGCATAAAAATAAAGACTCTGTCACTTTAATGGAAGAGATTTAGCTGATGTTGATAATTAAAATCTACCACATTTCTCTCCCTCATCGCCATAAAACTAAAAAATACTTAAGACTGAGAATATTCTTATTTTCCATGGCGACTCCAATCAAAACTTTCTAATTTGTTGACGTCGTAATGAGTTGAGAATATTCTCAGACTTAAGTAATTGTCCATGCTTTGTGGCGTCCAGGCCTGGTCATTATCTGAGTAACAGACAAACTTAGGGATGGACAACAACAAAAACAAGCTATCACATTATGACAGTAAGTGCACCTTTAATTGAAGGGATTTATTTTTGGTGGGTAGTTAAAACCTACCACATTTCTCTCCCTCGTCAGAAGGATGCTGGCAGTCATTATCTTAATCGCAGACAAACTGAGGGACAGAGAAGTAACAAAATAGAGTTGTCACATTAAAACAGTGCCACTATTATGAAAGGAATTTAGCTTACCACATTTATCTCCCTCGTCCGAGGAATCCCCACAGTCATTATCCGAATCACAGACAAACTTTTGATGGATACACAATGTATTATTACATCTGAATTGGTGAGCTCCACAAGTCTTCTCAACTGAAAACGAAAAAAAATATTTATAGATTAATTCCTCTCATTATTTCTGATGAATACACACATAAAATGTTGTTACATCTGAACTGATGAGCACAACACATCTTCTGAAAAGTCTAAATATTTACAATAGTTGAGCAGTTGCTTCTCTTTTAAGAGGTGGGAGAGGGTGCTCTGTCAATACAAACATTTGTGTCTTTTCTAGAAGGTTGGGTGGGGTCGGAGGGCAGTTAGGCAATTAAAGGGATGGAGGGGGCATTTAAACCTACCAAAATGTTCTTCAACAGTTATCCTCTATATTACATGTCCAAGCCCCCTCTTTATATTTGTGCCATTTCTGGTGGATTGGAGTGGGTGGGAGGTAAGGACAGATAGGCAGTTTTGAGGGATGTAGGGGTATTTAACGTACCATTATGTTCCAAAATGTTCTTGGTCACTGTTGTCTCCACAGTCATTTTTCGTATCACATTTCAAAGCTCTGTCTATCTATTTGTGCCTTTTCTGGGGGATGGTGGACAGGTTGGGGTGAGAAAAGTAGGGAAAGGGGATATAAAACCTACCACAATGATCTTCATTACTATTATTTCTGTATCACATTTTAATGCTCTGTCTATTCATTTGTGCCTTTTCTGGGGAATGGTTGACGGGTCGGGGTGAGAAACGTAGGGATATAAAACCTACTATAATGCTCTTCAACACTATTATCAACACATTCATTCTCTGTATCACATTTCCACATCATGGTAAATACATTTGCCTCTTATTTGATGGGTGGGTTGAAGTGGGGTAAGGAAAGGTGGGGGAGGGGGGTTAGGACTTTTTTTTAGGGGGCAGGGGGGGGGTTAAGATCACCCCATTCATTCTCTGTATCACATTTCCACATCCTGGTAAATACATTTTTGCCTGTTATTTGATGGGTGGGTTGGGATGGGGTAAGGAAGGGTGGGGGGGGGGGGGGGAAAGGTAGGGACTTTTTGGGGGGCAGAGGGGGGTTAAGACATACCACAATGTTCCTCATCACTATTGTCTCCACAGTCATCTTCTGTGTCACATTTCCATCCTCTGTCTATACACTTGTTGTTCTTACACTGGAATTCTTTAGAGGTGCATTTCTTCTCTAAAATAAAACACTGATACTGTAACATAAAATAGAGTCCGCTGTGAAATATTGTCTTGAGTGGTATACACTCCTATGATGAAGTCCAAGGACAGAATAAAACGCTTAAGAGATATGAAATTTTGTCCTCTAGATTTTTCAGAGTTAAGTATGGCAGGGTGGACAAAATTTCAAAGGACACTATTTAGCTTTACAATACTACTAACTTAGCAAGATTACAGATTAATAAATTTGTTCAAAACTATCTTAAGTGCTTGTAATTTCATAAATTTACATAAAACATTGAACATGCATAATTTATATTGTAAAAACTTTTTAATGCCTCATACCAGGTGTTAAAATTAGCACTGGTCATACATGTGATTCTCCCGCCGGTAGACAAAATCTCCTGACTTTTTTATCCATCTCCGGTTCTCCCGACTTTTTGTGTAATCTCCCGCTTTTTCAAGACATGACAAAATTTTATTTTTATAGACCTTTTAATTGTTCAGTCATAAAACATTTACGTTGATTTAGGGGGTTGTCAATTAAATAGACACTAATTTAACAGGTAAAGGTGTTAATTAAAGGTTTATTGCCATAATTGACCTGATGATTGTTTAAACAGCTAGTGCCCCCAATTGACATCGAAATGAAATTTTAATGAGCTTCGAAAATCTCTCGCTTTTTGGTCCAATCTCCAGCCAAAAAAATCAAAATCTCCAGCTTTATCATTACAGATCCGTCACATGTATGACTGGTCCAACGTTCAGAACCTTCAACTTGTAAGTAAGTAAGTAAGTAAGTAAATTCTTTATTTCAAGAGGGTTACACAGTTAGTTTTACAACCAATCTTCCCTGAGGCCCTCAATACAAATTGCAAAAGTACATTTATAATATAAAAGTGAACATTAAAATATTCATTATGATAAGAACAATACAATCAATCAGCTTTATCATTCAATGCAATACAAAAGTTAATTGTTTTCCCTAAACATCTAAATATGTGATTGTAAAAATTTCCTTATTTTTGTTTTGAACAGATTTTTGTTTGGTACATTATGAAAGGTTGTGGGTAAATCATTCCATAAAATTGAACCAGAATATAAGAATGATTGCTTGTACATCTCAATTTTTGGTCTTGGAACAATCAATTTTTTCATTGAGTCATTATTTCTTAAAAGGTATGGGTTATCAGAAAAATTAAACATGCTTGTAAGATAAACTGGAGCATCATCATTTATAATTTTATGCATAAGCAAGTATTTATGATACTTGATTCGCTTGTCGGCAGTCATCCAGCCTAGTTTTTTAAATAAAGGTTCTGATGGTGCAAAGGGATCAGCATCTAGAATTACTC
Organism: Arcuatula senhousia; assembly: GCA_963971305.1. NCBI lineage: Eukaryota > Metazoa > Mollusca > Bivalvia > Mytilida > Mytilidae > Arcuatula > Arcuatula senhousia. Next base: position 1,697,153 of record OZ020317.1, on the reverse strand, counting down.
TAGCAGCTCTTTTTTGAAGTTTAACTATTCTTGACAGTAAATCAATTCCACACCCACCCCACACAACACAGCAATAGTCAATTAAAGGGAGGATATACCCATTATAGAAAGTATTTCTAGCAGCATGGTTTAAAAATTTCTTTATTTTTATTAATAGGTAAATTCTTGAAGAAATGTTTTTACAAATATTGTCAATTTGGCCCTTCCAACTAAGATTTTTATCAATTTTCACACCTAACAGTTTTTCACATTCTGAAAATTTTAAAATTTCAGAATTAATTAAAAGCGCCAATGGCTGGTTGTTTAAAGAGATCTGTCTTTGTTTAGTGCCAATAAGCATACATTTGGTTTTTTCAGTATTAATAAACATGTTGTTTTTTTCACACCATTGTTCAACATTTATCAAGTCTTGCTGGACTTTGGCTTGAAGATCTTCCAGATCTTTACCAGACTTATGTAAGGTGGTGTCATCAGCATATAAATCTGTTATACAATTTTTAATTGATAATGGGAGGTCATTTATGTAAATAACAAATAAAAGGGGCCCAATAATAGAGCCTTGAGGAACACCATATTTAATAAGGTTCTGTTCAGAATAAGAACTTCCAATCTTTACTTGCTGGGTTCTATTGGTTAAATATGATTTAAAAAACATGAGAGCATTTTGAGAAAACCCATATAACTTAAGTTTCTGACATAATAATGTATGATCAACAACATCAAATGCTTTTCTAAAATCCAGAAATACGGCCAAATTGATGTTTCCATTGTTCATTTCATGTAACCATTTATCAACAATATTGATAAGAGCTGTTTGACAAGAGTGGTTTGGGCGGAAACCTGACTGAGCAGGGTGTAATAATTTGTATTTTGTCAAATATTTATACATATGATTTGACACATGTTTCTCTAGAAGTTTTGAGATTGTTGGTAAAACAGAAATTGGTCGGTAATTTGTTGGAAGTTTTTTGTCACCATTTTTATAAATTGGAGTCACCTTAGCATTTTTTAACACAGATGGGAAAATACCTGTATCAATTATTCTATTAAAAATATATGTTAACGGAGAGGCAATATGCGCAGCACATAACTTCAATATTTTGGGACCAATATTATCTGTTCCTGAAGACTTATTAACATTTAGTTTCGTAAGCTCATTGAAAACCTCAGTTGTATGAACAGGAGGGATTACAAATTTATCATGATTAGATTGATTTAGCCTTCTTTTAATAAACATATCAAGACTTTCATTTGTGAATGAGATATTTTGGTTGCCTTTACTATTTCTTAAATTTTCAATGCTCGATGAAAAGAAATTATTAAATGTATTTGCTAAATCAATATCTTTTCTTATAATTTCATGTGCATCTGTTTTTAGTTCAGAAACTGTTTCTCTATTTCCAGGATTCAAACTATTTATACAGTTCCAAAGTTTCTTTGAATCCTTTGAGTCCTTTACCATTTCATTATAGTACTTTCTTTTTGACTGTTCAATAAGCAATTTAGTTTTATTTCTCCAAAATTTGTGGTTATCCCATTGGCCAAGGGCTTTAAATTTATCTCTTTTTTTTCTTGCAGATGTAATGTCATTATTGTACCACTCTGGTTGTCTATCTTGTTTAACTCTTTTAGTAACAATTGGTGCATGCTTATCTATTAATTCATTAAACATATTATAGAAAATCTCAAGACAATTTGCAATGTGATTCAGGACTTTTGAAATTCTATTTACAAAAGTTCTGGACCTGCATGTAGCTCCTATTTAGGACTTTTTCGAAAACATCTGGCATGTCTAGTGGACTTTTCATCAAGATCTTCAAAAAGTCCTAAACCTTATACTCTCAAATGTTATTTAGGTCAACTGCATAGATTTAAGATGTATGCTTTTAAAAAACTGTAAACCAATAAAAATTTTACCTTAGATATAACAATGGAATTATGAGCTGTAAAATTCAAGGTTCTTAAACATAATAACAAACTGAATTTTAATTGGTTGTTTTGTTAATTAATAACAAATTGATTGAGTTAGAGTTACTTCCCTTAGTCCAATAAGACAGTTATATTCTACATGTGGAATAAGGGTATGTTCCACAACCCAAATATATAAACGGTAATTTTAAAACTTTTCCTCATAATATAAATTAAATATGACTACAAGATTATGATAACACTAATAACAAGTCTACTTCCATCAATTACCATGCTTACTGTGACAGAAAGCCAAAATTCCAGGCTTATAAAAATTCACCGTTCAGGATTGTTCACCATTGAAATTTAGAAAGGAAGGGGCTTATTTATATTACCTTTATCACAATTCTGTTCATCCGACATGTCCAAACAATCATTATCCCCGTCACACCTGAATGATTTTGGAATACACTTGTTATTTTTACACGTGAAGAAATCTTTCCGACAGCCATCTTTAACAACCTCGTCCGCGTTGTTGATACATGTCCTCTGGTTTTCAGACATCTTCATGCCATACGGACACCCACAGACACGTCCCAGTTTCAAGATCCCAGTAGAGTAAGGCACGGAGAAACAGAAATGTGAACAGTCACCGTTCCTCTGTAAACATGGATGGTCATCTATAAAATCCAATCATAAACAAAATAAAATAATTAAATAAAAATATCATTTTCACCTTTTTTTAATTTTTACATAATAATGTCACAGTTAGCAGGTTAGTATGTTGTTTAACTTACTGAGGTTTCATTATTATTCGTGGGGTATCAATTTTCGTGGTTTTCATGGGGTGGCCTTGACCTACCAATTTGATACCCAACAGAAAGAAAAATTAACTTTGGTCTGTATGCTGTAGACTTTAACTTAAGAACCACCAATTGAAGAATCCATGAACTGATCCTTTTTCATCAACCCAAGAAAATTGGTACCCACAAAAATAAATGAATCCACAGTATTCTTTTTTTCCACCTACTCCTTCTTCAGCTTTGCATTGAGATTTTTTTGATATTTTGTAGCTATATATATAGTTTCATCAGTTTATTTAAATTACAATAATTTTTTTGTTTTACCAGGTTTTTTCTGTAGTTCAGCATCAAAGACCTTGACATCCCGCAGATATGACACGCCCTGTCTCAAGGTCATGTCTGCTCCACCATTCTTATTGATACGGATCAGTGATTCCAACTTCCAGTCGGAGAAAAATAAGAAATCTGAAGAAAAAAAAATACTATTTGTTTTTATTCATTTCAATATTTCTATTCTTTCTTGGGGAAATAAGACTGCATCTAATTAGACATCTGATAGCTATAGTCTGCAAGATTTAAAAAAAAAAAGACCTTATCTTAGATCTTTGTGAAAATCACCCTTGATTTTCTTTGTATTGTACATTATGAGTTGGGATGTCCTCAGATTATTCTTGCTATTTTGCATTGCTTATTTTTGTTAGTTTTTTTTAATCTTATAAAAGATGCAACTGGCCTATTGGTTTTTTATATAATTGCTTCCTAAAAGTTTGACAGATGACTTTTCCATAGTGTCTACATACTGTTGTAGGCAGCGATACCAAAAGGAGGGGGGGCGCTATATAACTTACTGTTGTAGGCAGCAATACCAAAAGGATGAGCTACAGATATGCCAGGTACGGTCTGTAGGTCTGTACCATCTAAATCACAGTGTTGTATCCTACATGTACATGGTATAAGAAATGAGGGGGGGGGCTATATTACTTACTGTTGTAGGCAGCGATACCAAAAGGATGAGCTACAGATATGCCCAGTACTGTCTGTATGTCTGTCCCATCTAAATCACGGTGTTGTATCCTACATGTACATGGTAAGAAATGAGGGGGGCTATATAACTTACTGTTGTAGGCAGCAATACCAAAAGGATGAGCTACAGATATGCCAGGTACGGTCTGTATGTCTGTCCCATCTAAATCACAGTGTTGTATCCTACATGTACATGGTATAAGAAATGAGGGGGGGGGCTATATTACTTACTGTTGTAGGCAGCGATACCAAAAGGATGAGCTACAGATATGCCCAGTACTGTCTGTATGTCTGTCCCATCTAAATCACGGTGTTGTATCCTACATGTACATGGTAAGAAATGAGGGGGGCTATATAACTTACTGTTGTAGGCAGCAATACCAAAAGGATGAGCTACAGATATGCCAGGTACTGTCTGTATGTCTGTACCATCTAAATCACAGTGTTGTATCCTACATGTACATGGTATAAGAAATGAGGGGGGGCTATATTACTTACTGTTGTAGGCAGTGATACCAAAAGGATGAGCTACAGATATGCCCAGTACTGTCTGTATGTCTGTCCCATCTAAATCATGGTGTTGTATCCTACATGTACATGGTATAAGACATGAAGGGGGGGTGGGCTATATTACCTACTGTTGCAGTGGCGGTTCCAGGATTTTTGAAAAGGGGGGGTCCTTGCTAGAAAAAAAGGGGGGGGGTCCAAAACAATAATTTGATATTTTTTCCCAAATTTTGCATGAAAATCACAAAATTTTCCAACAAAAGGGGGGGCCCAGACCCCCTAGACCCCCCCCTCTGGATCCGCCACTGTGTTGTAGGCAGTGATACCAAAAGGATGAGCTACAGATATGCCCGGTACTGTCTGTATGTCTGTCCCATCTAAATGACAGTGTTGTATCCTACATGTACATGGTATAAGAGATGAGGGGGCGCTATATTACTTACTGGTGTAGGCAGCGATACCAAAAGGATGAGCTACAGATATGCCAGGTACTGTCTGTATGTCTGTCCCATCTAAATGACAGTGTTGTATCCTACATGTACATGGTATAGGAAATGAGGGGGGGGGCTATATTACTGTTGTAGGCAGCGATACCAAAAGGATGAGCTACAGATATGCCAGGTACTGTCTGTATGTCTGTCCCATCTAAATGACAGTGTTGTATCCTACATGTACATGGTATAGGAAATGAGGGGGGGGGCTATATTACTTACTGTTGTAGGCAGCGATACCAAAAGGATGAGCTACAGATATGCCAGGTACTGTCTGTATGTCTGTCCCATCTAAATGACAGTGTTGTATCCTACATGTACATGGTATAGGAAATGAGGGGGGGGGGCTATATTACTTACTGTTGTAGGCAGCGATACCAAAAGGATGAGCTACAGATATGCCAGGTACTGTCTGTATGTCTGTCCCATCTAAATGACAGTGTTGTATCCTACATGTACATGGTATAAGAAATGGGGGGGGGGCTATATTACTTACTGTTGTAGGCAGCAATACCAAAAGGATGAGCTACAGATATGCCAGGTACTGTCTGTAGGTCTGTCCTATCTAAATCACAGTGTTGTATCCTACATGTACATGGTATAAGACATGAGGGAGGGGCTATATTACTTACTGTTGTAGGCAGCAATACCAAAAGGATGAGCTACAGATATGCCAGGTACTGTCTGTATGTCTGTCCCATCTAAATCACAATGCTGTATCCTATTAATAAGAAATGAAATCAAGTTTAAGAACAACCCAGCAAATCTATTTTGCATCTTTTGAAATAAAAATCATCAGCATGAATTTCAACCAAATATCTAAGCCTCAATTTCTTTTATTGCACGCTTCTAGCTTTTTGATATTCAAAATTTAAGTATTTTTTTAGGAAAAAGGTGGGGGTATGCAATTAAACATTTTGCTATATGCATCAAACCAGCATATTTTCCTGTCAAAAATATCACTCTGAACCTAATGTTCATCTCCTCAATAAATGCTCAAGCTATTTCAAGACAACTTACCTATCAAAATAAGCATCTACCCAGTAAAGTCTGTCCGACTTTATATCTAGACTTAGTCCATTGGGCCAACCCAGTTGGTATTGGCGAATTTTCGTAATGTTCGTTCCGTCACCAAATGCTCGAGCTATGTAAGGGCTCTGCATGGAATTTTTCATCCAATCAGAATAGAATAGCCATCTAAAGGAAATAGAAAAAGGAATATTATAGAAGCAAAACTGACAAAGCATATTGTACAAGTGCTTTTTTCATATGTATGTATTCAAAAATATTTGCAACTGTCAAGGTATGATAAGGCCCATATTTGGCTGAAAAATAGAACATCAGGTATAGAGAAAACCCCTACTATTATTTAGTGAGTTAATGAAAGCAGAAGCATGTTAAAGTAAAGTTTTAAGATTACAATATTATATTGATTGAAAATATTTTGGATAATATTTTCAATTTTTAAAAGTCCGCACCTGTTTGTTCATTAAATCTTGATTTTACTATCAATTAATCAGTTAGTTGAAAAATACATGGTTTTCATTGGAGCAGGCCTTGGAAAATAACAAAATAATATGAAAAATGACATTTTTATGTCAGAACTAATTTTTGAATAAATTTGATAAAATATTATACTAACCCTTTAAGTGGATGAACAACAATTGATCTTGGCTTCCCGATTCCCGATACGAGGACTCGCCTATTGTCTGGTTTGTCTATGCTTAGAACGGAAACCAGTCCAAGGAAAAAATCGGTGTAGTAAAGATTCCTCGAGACCCAGTCAACACACAGACCCTCAACGGAGCGGACATTCTTTACTGTCAGTGGAGTGGGATCTGAAAAGAAAACAAGAGGCTCCCAGGAGCCTGAATCGCTCACCTGGTCTTGATGTCAACCCTTCTAAGACTTTTGTATAGCTAAATGAGCTGAATGTTTAAGCAATAGAAAGCTTTTCTCTATCTACAATAGTTTTCATTCCAAAGCAAAAAACACAATTTTTCACCTTTAAAGGGCCATAACCCCTTAAAAGGGTCATCTGACAACCTCGACCCTAAGAAGACTTGTGTAGAGTTAATTAAGCTGAACATTTAAGCAAGCAACAACTTTTCTCTATCTGCAATAGTTTTCATTCTATAGGCAAAAAACACTATTTTTTGCCTTAAAGGGGCCGTAACCCCTATAAGGGGTCATCTGACAACTTCAACCCTATGAAGACTTTTGTAGAGCTAAACGAGCTGAACATTTAAGCAAGCAACAGCTTTTCTCTATCTGCAATAGTTTTCATTCTATAGGCCAAAAACTCTATTTTTTGCCTTTAAGGGGCCATAACCCCTATAAGGGGTCATCTGACAACTTTGACCCTATGGAGACTTTTGTAGAGCTAAATGAGCTGAACATTTAAGCAAGCAATAGCTTTTCTTTATCTGCAATAGTTTTCATTCTATAGGCCAAAAACATGAAAAAATGCTATTTTCACCTTTAAGGGGCTGTAACCCCTATAAGGGATCATTTGACAACTTTGACCAAATAGAGACTATTGTAGAACTTTTGATACTGAAGCAGTAAGGTGGCATCAGATTTCATCTATCTCTTATACTTTTTGATTTACAAGCCAAAAACAGTAGTCTGACCCCCCCTGGTCTATTTTTAGCAATGGCGGCCATGTTTTTCGACGAATCAAAAATCCCCACATCAGTTCTGTGGGGAAAACTTTAAGTACCACCAGACCAAATTTGGTTTGAATCTGTGCAGCCATTTCAGAGGAGAAGAAGTTTGAAGAAAAGTTAACGACGACGACGACGACGACGGACAACGACAACGACGGACGCTAAGTATTGGCAATAGCTCACATGGCCTTTGGCCAGGTGAGCTAAAAAGAGAAATCAATGATGATTGAAAAATTCCCTCTTTTTAATTTTAAATTATCACATAGATAAATGACTTAATTGTCGTTAAAAAATAAGAATACGTCCAAAAGACATAATGTCCTGTTTTGAACCATTTGGGGCTTAAATTTCGTAAATGAGGCATAAAAATAGTATTTTCTTCTGCAGTATTCCATTAAATATGCTATAATATGTAAATATCTGCATGGTGTACAATATTATATTAATTTTCAGTTTACTATCTTATTGTGAGATTGCTGTTATCAATACTAAGGCCATTATAAAATTATTCTTAGATTATCATCCACATTTCTTGAAAATATGGGGCGGGCAGTCAAATTATATTTTAAATCTTTGTCCATTTTGATAATTTAAAAATATTCTGTCAATTTAAAGAAAATTTTGACCACAAATGAACATAATTTGCCCATAAAATCACATTTTTTTTTTTCAGGCATTTGAAAAATCAGAGAGGAAAAGATGGTAATCTAGGATTTTTTTAAATTGGCCGAAGCTACTTACTTTCAGATCCATCTACTTTTGCCTTCATAATGACAAAGTTCCTGATATCAGAGAAGAACACTGTCTGGTCGTCTGCTAAATAATCTAAGGCTACATAGTTAACTCCCCTTCTCCCGCTATTTTTAGCTACTTACTTTCAGATCCATCCACTTTAGCCTTCATAATGACAAAGTTCCTGATATCAGAGAAGAACACTGTCTGGTCGTCTGCTAAATAATCTAAGGCTACATAGTTAACTACCCTTCTCCCGCTATTTTTAGCTTCTTACTTTCAGATCCATCCACTTTAGCCTTCATGATGACAAAGTTCCTGATATCAGAGAAGAACACTGTCTGGTCGTCTGCTAAATAATCTAAGGCTACATAGTTAACTCCCCTTCTCCCGCTATTTTTAGCTACTTACTTTCAGATCCATCCACTTTAGCCTTCATAATGACAAAGTTCCTGATATCAGAGAAGAACACTGTCTGGTCGTCTGCTAAATAATCTAAGGCTACATAGTTAACTCCCCTTCTCCCGCTATTTTTAGCTACTTACTTTCAGATCCATCCACTTTAGCCTTCATGATGACAAAGTTCCTGATATCAGAGAAGAACACTGTCTGGTCGTCTGCTAAATAATCTAAGGCTACATAGTTAACTCCCCTTCTCCCGCTATTTTTAGCTACTTACTTTCAGATCCATCCACTTTAGCCTTCATAATGACAAAGTTCCTGATATCAGAGAAGAACACTGTCTGGTCGTCTGCTAAATAATCTAAGGCTACATAGTTAACTCCCCTTCTCCCGCTATTTTTAGCTACTTACTTTCAGATCCATCCACTTTAGCCTTCATAATGACAAAGTTCCTGATATCAGAGAAGAACACTGTCTGGTCGTCTGCTAAATAATCTAAAGCTACATAGTTAACTCCCCTTCTCCCGCCATTTTTAGCTACTTACTTTCAGATCCATCCACTTTAGCCTTCATGATGACAAAGTTCCGGATATCAGAGAAGAACACTGTCTGGTCGTCTGCTAAATAATCTAAGGCTACATAGTTAACTCCCCTTCTCCCGCTATTTTTAGCTACTTACTTTCAGATCCATCCACTTTAGCCTTCATGATGACAAAGTTCCTGATATCAGAGAAGAACACTGTCTGGTCGTCTGCTAAATAATCTAAGGCTACATAGTTAACTACCCTTCTCCCGCTATTTTTAGCTACTTACTTTCAGATCCATCCACTTTAGCCTTCATGATGACAAAGTTCCTGATATCAGAGAAGAACACTGTCTGGTTGTCTGCTAAATAATCTAAGGCTACATAGTTAACTCCCCTTCTCCCGCTATTTTTAGCTACTTACTTTCAGATCCATCCACTTTAGCCTTCATGATGACAAAGTTCCTGATATCAGAGAAGAACACTGTCTGGTCGTCTGCTAAATAATCTAAGGCTCCATAGTTAACTCCCCTTCTCCCGCTATTTTTAGCTACTTACTTTCAGATCCATCCACTTTAGCCTTCATGATGACAAAGTTCCTGATATCAGAGAAGAACACTGTCTGGTCGTCTGCTAAATAATCTAAAGCTACATAGTTAACTCCCCTTCTCCCGCTATTTTTAGCAAACATCTGATAGACGGCATCACCCTGAGTCTCTTTATCAATGGGAACACCACGGACGGAATATTTGGCAGCAAATAACAGAAACTTGTCAATTCCTGTTAAAATAGAAAAAAATTCATGAAATTAGAGGTTTTTACAGTTTTTTAAGTCTTAATCTTAAATATTTTGTTTATGTAAATATTAAACTCTTTAGGTTCCATTGCATGTAATAATGTCTTATTGTGAATTGAAAAGTACCATATACACGTTGTACAACTTTTGTATTTTCAGGGTTCCCACTTTTTTCAAGGACTTTTCAAGGGTATTTTAGTCATTTTTCAGGATGAAATTAGTCGTCAAAATGATAGATCCTGATATCTTTATACCATTTTTCCCAAAACAGCCGACAAATTGTAATAATATAAAATTCAAGGGTTTTTCAAGGATATGTTTTGATTTTTTAAAATTCAAGGACTTTTCCAGGTCCTTGAACTTAAAAATGAAATTCAAGGGTTTTTCCAGTTTTTGAAGGATGCTTGGGAACCCTGTACCCTGTACTTATTACTATGGTAAACTACTATGGTTTACTGAGCCTTAAAAAAGTTCCACCCAACCATATTATTTATTATATAGTACTAGTACTTCCATGAATGTAATCTCAGAAAACTATTTAGAAACAAAATAATTTATATACATGTACTATGAAAGCAATGAACACTCATGTTAAATTGACTACACACCATAGTCAATCATACATCATGTATTGAGTTCACACTGCTGATTGCTGTTCAGATGTTTTTGTGTTTTATATGTTACGTTTCTTCACGCTACTCTGGTTTGTGTTAACTGGTTTTGTCTTTGCCCTTTAAGATTATTGACATTTGAATTCCCATTGGTACCTCTATGTTTCATACTTTGATTTTAATTTGCCAGTTTGTGTATTTGGCCCACAGTGCAAGACAAATTCGCTGCCATTTTGATCTTTTTTGTTCACAAATCAAATATATGTCATTGTTTTTTTATGCCCGATCTATACAAAAGTAGGGGGAGTATATAGTGTTTGGGTCTGTTCGTCTATCTGCCTAAAATGTTGAGAGATGGGGCATTATTCTTTGAACATATTCTTGTGGGGCATTATTCTTTGGACATATTTTTGTGGGACATTATTCATTTGACATATTCTTGTTTATGTAGTGTTAAGTAAAGTAAATGTTTTAACACTGCTTATGGTCATGGTTTCCAAGGGGTCGGATACACATAAGAATTGAACCTCTAGTCAATACAATTAACATTACATACTTGTACAATTGATCTTATTTTCTTGTAGCTTATATCCTGTCTTGCAGGCACAGGAAAAACCACCGTGAGTTATTACACATATGTGTTCACATGAAGACTTGTCACATGGATTGTCTCCTGAAAAGTAAAATAACAAAGAAATAATCAGTCTTAAACATCATTGGTAGTTATTCCCTATTTTCTTAATTAGTGGGTTATCTCCCATTTGCAAGAGGTATCGTCCATTACATTAGGTATATTACATTGCAATGGATGGGAAAAGTTAGGTTTTTTTTATAAATTATTTGATGGACTGATTGGACCTAGTTAGGTTAGGAAAACATGTTAAATACATTTTTGAAAATAACTATAATTAACTTTTAGAATTTGTTTTACCAACTAAAAAACAAATGCAGATATTCTTAAATTTTTCCACAGTAACTACCGGGTAGTATAAAATACCTACTGAAAAGAAAAGATAAATCTGCAAATGGGAGATATCTCACTATATACGAAAAGAGGGAATAGCACACCAGGTCACAGCTCCACTTTTCCAGTATATACTTGACATATTATATTTATCAGATTTAATTTTTTGAGTTGCCAACTGCTGTGAAAAAAGCAAAAACATTTGCTCTGTAAATCAAATTTTAAATCACAAGGGAGTTAACTCTATAAAGTCAGAAACCTATATGAGTTGGGGGTTTTTTCGTGGGAGCTAAATTTTGTGGATTTCTAAAAGAAAAGAAGATTTTTTTTTTCGCAGAATTTTCCTTCAGTAAATTAAAATAACAACACAAGCTTTTCCTTTCACAAGCCTCCCTTCAACACACATCAAACAAGACAGGCTGTGGAGATGATTGCCAAACCAAAACGACATTGACATTCTTAAGTAAAGTCTTAATATTTTCCTTCAACGTTTCAATTTTTAACAAATGGCAAACTTAAATGTATGACAAGCCCCTACATCATTGGCCTGGGACTTCTTCTCCTTAAGAATAGTAGCCATGTCCCACCTGCCAACTCCATCCCCTCCTAATAATGACCTATCTAACCCATCAGAAAATTACCTTGAGGTTGTACTGAGGGATGGTAAGCCACAACAGCATTGGCCTGTGATTTCTTCTCCTTGAGTATGGTTGCCACATTGCCTTTCCCTAGTTTGTCAATCCGTGCCACGCCTATCAGGGTCCTGTCTGCCCAGTAGATCTTATCATCCAGGAGGGTCAATCCAACTGGGGCGGGGATCTTAGTCGCAGAAATTATAGTGTACCTGTAATATATAGATATTAAGATTTGTCTATTCTAGTCACCACTTAATTTGTCCTTTTTACCCAGTAGCAGGCATTCAAGTTCTACAAATTCTAGCTCATCTGTGAAAACAAGAAATCTGCTCACTCAGTATACCCTGCTACCCCAAAAATTGACTATGATGGTAAAAAGGAAGTAGATATCTGACAGACCTAGTAATTGCAATAAAGGACAAAGCCATATATCAAACTTCAATCATGCTGAGAAAACTGTTATGAAAGTTATGTTGCAGACAGACAGACCCAGGTAAACCAGTAACTGCCCTCTTTTTCAAAGCAGGGGTATAATAATAAACACAAGGTGTTTGTAATTCAGACAACAGATATTACAATAAATACATGTTGGATGCAGAAAATAAGTAAGTTTAGGCATGCCATCAAGATTTCATGTTTCAACTTAATCATAGATGGCACATCGTAAGGGGGAGCTCAAATTTTAACAATGAAATATTGTTCATGTTATATTTGCTAAATTGTTCTCTATATCTTATAAAAGGATTTTTTATGGTTGACAGATTTAAACACAGTTTAAAATTTCTATAATATATTTTACATACACCATGTATAATTATTATGTATACTGGTCACAGAGTAGATCTCGCCAGCAAGTAATTCTCGCCACCTGATTTTCAAAAGTTTATTGTGAATTATATGGACAGTAAGATAGGAAGTGAAACCTGATCCAAAAAGAGGACAAAAAGGCCTTTAAAATGGGCTATAACATGGCCATTTTAGCGGAAATATAGCAAAATAATCGACAACATGGCGAGAACTGCTTTTGAGAAAAAAGTGGCGAGATCTACTCTGTGACCAGTACTGTACTGGTATCTTGTAATATCGTGGAACATAGAGCTCTACGTAAAAACAGTGATGACTATGTCATGAATAGTTGAATATTAGGTTGAAATGAACGTAAATACCACGATAAAATGGAAGCCATGATATAATGAGAATGAAGAATATTTTATATTATCATACAATGACAACAAAACAACTGTTCAGGCTTAAGTTAATATTGAATCATTTTAATAGAGTGCATTAAATAGAACATTGCAATCATTTTAAATATATATCTAATATAATGAATTGTAACATGTGTAATGGACCATAGATTTAGAATACAGTTTAAATTTCAAATATATATATTCAAAAAAATTAATAAGGTGTAATAAAATACGACAACAAAAACACTGTTCTTTGTCAAAGTTAAGATTTAATCATTCTAATTGAGTGCATTCATTGAAACGTCCAGATCTTTTTTAAACATTTGATTAAATATGTTATCAATAGAGGACAAGGTCATGTAAGAAGAGAACTTCCTTATCGACTTGTTGTCAATACACAAAATGTAAACATTACAGAAAATAAAATTAAAACAAAGTTCCGTATGAATTATTCTTAGGACTGAACTCGATAGAATAATTGAATAAGAAACAGAATATAATTGTTCATATTAGGACACTTTTATACCAGAAAATTAACATCAAACAATATAAGGTAATTAAGTTATTCCTTTTTTTTTCAATTTTAGAAATGTTTCTTTCATTTTCCTTAAATGATTATGTTGAGATAATATTTTTAAACAAGAGGCTCCCAGGAGCCTGAATAACTCACCTGACTTAAATGCCATTGAAAGGGTCATAAAGTTAACAATAGAATTTTGAAATTTTAAGGGGAATAACTCCTCATTTTTCCTAGGATGATCCCCATTCACCTTATTTTTACTGTTATATACCAGTACAAAGACAAACAAGTAAATCTGTGAGCTTATGCTCACTAGTGATATCCCTGCTCCTAAAATTATGCATTTGCATATAACTTTAAACATTTGGTTATCAGGAAGTAGATGATCCAGGAGTCTGAAATCGTATACTGTAAACGTACTTATTTTCACGGTCAAACATTTTACGCAAAATGAAATAAATTGTATGAAATGAATGGAATAATGAGCAGAATTCGTGAAATTTAGTACCCGTGAACTTGGTTGATTGATTGTTGATTGTTGGTTGCTTAGTGTCCCGACGACGATATTTCAGCCATAATCGGGACATCAACATGTTATAATAATTAAATCAAAATTGGAAATAAAACAGAGTCAAAAGACCGTAGATAAAACAAAGGTATGAAAAGATTAATTGATAAAAAGCAAACATTAAAAATGAACAAACTAAAATATAAAACTAATCATAAGGAAAAAATAACAAAAATCAACGAAAAAGCAATGCAAATAATACAATAAAACAGTAATTGTACAATAACTATATCTTAGAAAAACAGATCTAAATTTTTGAAAACAATCCAATTTCCTTTAAAAATGATAAAATGACATCGTTTTGGGTGCCGCTGAACAAATCGTGCATTGTGGCACAATTGAAATACTTCATACGTGCTGGAGCAACATCAACACAGTTGAGAAGAACATGCTTCAAAGAATACCTCAAGTCACAGGGAATGCACATCGGGGCCTCCTTCTCGTCATCAGGTGGCCATGAGTTACTCTAGAGTGTCCTATACAACATCTAGTGATGACCACCTGGTCTCGACGGCATCGAAATGAAACATGACTCTCCCCGAGCTGTGGTTTTATCTCATGAAGTTTGTTGTGCTCAGCAGCAGCCCAAACCATAAAGTCTAAACATATATTCGGATTGTATTTCTACAATCCGAATAAGGAATAAAACGGTTGGACACAGGTTTACGAAGGGCTTCCTTCACAACCCTGTTCACAACTGAATTCCCATGAATACCAGTATGACTGGGTACCCATAGGAAAATCAATTCTACGCCACCTCTAATCAATTGATGAACCATGTATACAATTTTAGAAATTAATGGGTTTTTCAATTTACAATTCTCAATTGCCAGAAGACAAGAGAGAGAATCGGAACAGATAAAGAATTGAGAGTGCTCAGAAGCATCAATTTACTTGAGGGCTAAAATGATGGCTCTTGCTTCAGCTGTAAAAATGGACGGGAGGCGTTGTGTTGACGTGCTCAAACTTTTGTGAAATCATAAAATCATGAAAATATTTGAAGTAAGTTTACAGTGACTTCAAATTTTATTTTATTTATTTCTAGCAGATTTTGAACAAAAACGGGTCAAAATTGGTCTGTCCCTTTCTTTCTCAACTTTTGGTGGAAAGGGGGGTATTGTTAGATCAGATTATTTAAGAAAATGTTTATTTTTCAGATCCTAGTCATGGCCTCTACATGTAGTGTATGTCCAAAAGGAAAGAAAACATCAGCACCATCGACCTGGTGTCAGGATTGTAATGACCTATTATGTCAACCCTGTACTGAACATCATAAACGCCAGAAAGACACAAGAAATCACAGAACCATTCCATATGAAGATTACCAAAAGTTACCACCGTTTATTTTGAACATAAAGCCATACTGCAAAGAACACAACGAGAAATTCGTAGAGTATTGCAGGGGCCACGATGCGCCGATATGCATTAAATGCAGAAAAAAGCATCACCAGAAATGTAAAGACATCCCAAAAATAATGGATATCATTCAGAAGGTTAAAGATTCGGTGCTATTTGAGGATACCATGTTAGAGATGGAAACCAAATGTGGAACTTTGAAACAAATTGCTGATGATAGAAACAAAAATCTTGAACAGTTAAACATTACGAGCAAGGAAATGAAAGCAGATTTTGAGGGAAAAATTGACAATTTGATAAAACACTTAACATACTTGAAAGACAAGACACTTTCTGAAATGGATGCTGTGTATAATAAAGTGGCCAATGACATATCTGACACAGTTAAAACAGTTCAATCTAAGGAAAAAGAACTTCATACCATAATGGTCCAAAAGGATGACATCCTGAAGTACGCATCCAATTACCAGACACTGATAGGAATCAAAGAAATAGAGACCATTGTTAATGAAGTGGGTATTTATATGAATGAACTCTCAAATGATGAAAAACTTCTGGAGTATGACTTGAAATTCCAAGCCAATGAGACCATTGAGGATATTATTCATGGTATCCACTCCCTGGGAGACATCAAAGTCACCAAGAGTCCTTCAGAAGTACCTATACATAACACTGGAGCAAGATATCTAGAGGCTGTGAAAGAGGTTCAGAAACCTGTACAACTCCAGCTACAACATACCATTGATCTGGAGAGGGATCATCGCTACGATGGCTGCTGTACCTTACCAAGTGGACTGGTGGTGATAACTGAGTCTCGTGACTATAAGGTATTAATACATAATTCTAATGGATCCTTAAGATCCACTATTAAGTTTGATAGGAGGGAGGAAGTATGGGATGTGACAGCAGTAGATGATCATCATTTTGCTGTGTCACATCCTCAGTCTGGTACTATCTCCATTATAGATGTAGATAGTGACCAGGTGGTGAAAAAGTTAAAGGTTGGAGGGGATGTGTATGGGTTGTGTTGTAGAGGTAGAGATCTAGTGTGTTGTGTGACAGGTAAAGGTCTAGTGAGAGTGAACATTGACAGTGGGAAGAAGGAGATGGTGGTGAAGGATAAGAGTGTTTTCCATAGCTCACAT
Organism: Arcuatula senhousia; assembly: GCA_963971305.1. Classification (NCBI taxonomy): domain Eukaryota; kingdom Metazoa; phylum Mollusca; class Bivalvia; order Mytilida; family Mytilidae; genus Arcuatula; species Arcuatula senhousia. The sequence goes on along the minus strand of OZ020317.1, from coordinate 1,680,310 downwards.
GTAGAGGTAAGTAGCAGCCTTATTTGTTATACATGTCATCATACAAACACAGTTACTGTACTGGATACTCAGTACAATGTTAACTTTATATACAAAGATGTGAAAGTACTTTGGAGTCCCTTTGGTGTGGCAACAGATGACCACAGTAACATCTATGTCACAGGGTACTATTCTAACAATCTAGTAATGATCTCTAGTGATGGTAAGTCATGTCATCAGTTACTAGGTAAGGATGATGGACTGGTTATACCTACTGCTGTACATTATGACAGTAGTACAAAGAAACTGGTGGTGGTTAATTGCGGAGGACCTACTTTTATTTACTCTGTAGGGTAAGTAAATCTTATCAACAGTGAGAAGACGTGGGAGTTTGGAAGGGGGGTACAGATAATAGTGAGACATCTTACGAACTGTAGATTGGTGATATACAAGGAGTTGTTTTATTGGTAATGTGTGCTGTGGAATGTTTAATAACATGTGAATGATTCTGATATGTATGTGCGAGTTTGGTTTGGAGAAAGAATTTAATCAATAGTTGGTATCTAGTTTGTGTTGAGGATGGAGTTGTTTTATATTAGCGCTGAATGATTCTGATATGTATGTGCGAGTATGATTTAAAGGATGAATTGAATCAATAGATAGTGACTTGTTTGTGCTGAGGATGGAGTTGTTTTATTAGCGCTGAATGATTCTGATATGTGTGTGCAAGTGTGGTTTAGAGAAAGAATTGAATCAATAGTTAGTAACTTGTTTGTGTTGAGGATGGAGTTGTTTTATTAGCGCTGAATAATTCTGATAAAAAAGTATGAATGTGGTTGGGTTGAATCGATAGTATTAATTGATAGTTTCTAATATAAAAATTAAAAATGTGAAAAAAGCTTTTGCTAAAAAAGAAATCTTTGACATGTTTGAGGTTTTATCTATGTTTTGTTTTATTACTTTTTGTAATTTTGAATGTTCAAACTTAATTATTTTAATGCTTGTTTTTGTGTGTTTCCATTATTTTTTAAATGTAAATATCTGATCATGTTTTATATCTTTTTATCAAATTTATTGGTTTATAAAACTTAATCATTGTAATGCTTGCTTTTTGTGTTTCCTTTTAACTTTTTAATATGTTTATCCTATCATGTTTTATGACTTTTGATCAAATTTTTTGGGGTTTACAAAACTTTATCATTGTAATGCTTGTTTTTGTGTGTTTCCATAATTTTTTTTATATGTATATCTCATCATGTTTTTTTTACTTTAAATCAAATATTATTTTTGTCCATAAAATATATTTTCTAGTATATTAAATGTATTTCAAATAATTTAAGAGTTGTAGTTGATATTAGATCCTTCCTAAGGACTCAAGGTTCCTGAAACTTGAGAGGTTTTCATATACAGTATACCTACTTAAATGTCAAGAAAGATAATTACAAAACTACCGAACAAGGGAAATCAATCCCAAATTTTTAAGCAAAGCATGCATCATACCAGAGAAATTGGAAAGCACAATGGTCCTGACCTCAGATAAAATGGTTGGTTTTAAACTGGTTTATGGCACGTGACCTTTCTCTTCCATAAAAACATCTTCAAACAAATCACACCAGGTAAAAAATGATTGCAAAAGTGATTTAAACAAAAGGCTCTTTAAGGGGTCATCTGACAACTGGAAACTTTTGTAGAGCTTTTGATGCTGAAGAAGGATGGTTGCGTCAGGTTTTCTCTATCTTTTATACTTTATGATTAACATTCCAATTACAGTAGTCTGACCGCCCAGGTGTATTTTTAGCAATGGTTGCCATGTTTTTTATGGATCTAAAATTGAAACACAACACTTATGTAGTGCATCTGTAGGATCAATTATACCAAGTTTCACTAAATTCTGTACTGTAGTTTCAGAAGAAAATTATTTTGTTAACAGACAACAAACAACAACCATGGACAGCAGACACCAAGTGATGACAATAGCTAACAAGAGGCTTCAAGGAGCCTGAATTGCTCACCTGGTCCTTAAGGCTATAAAGGTCTCTATAAACTGTTACCCCAATAAGTGGTCATCCCAATGGAGACTTTAGTAGGGCTCAATCAGCTGAAGGCTTAAGCAAGCAACAACTTTTCGCTTTTTGTAATATTTTTGATTCTATTGGACAAAAACATGATAAAACGCTATTTTTTTACCTTATAGGGCCAAGACCCTTATAAAAGGTCATCTGACAACATTGTCCCAATGGAGACTTTAGTAAAGCTCAATCAGCTAAAGGCTTAAGCAAGCAATAGCTTTTCTCTTTCTGCAATAGTTTTGATTCTAGGGCAAAAACATGATAAAACACTATTTTTTTTTACTTTTAAAGGACCAAGACCCTTATAAAAGGTCATCTGACATCTTAGACCTAAGGGAAACTTTTGAAGAGCTCAATCAGCTGAAAGTTTAAGCAAACAACAGCTTTTCTCTATCTGCAATTGTTTTCATTCTGTCAAATCTGTAGGCCAAAAACATGAAAAACACGTAATACTGTGAGCGAGCTCACAAAAGGATACCCCCCGCTTCATATTGGACTCAAATCTCAAGTCCAATTATCTCCCCTGAATGGTGTCAGAGTGCAATGAAAATTCTTCATGCACATCTACATATGATGTACTTCCTTCATGTAAAGTTTCATCAAAATCCATCAAGCGGTTTAGGAGGAGTTGCGCTTACGGGGTCTTCCTTTGAATAATGTATTTAAAAAGTCTAAGTCCAATTATCTCCCATGAATGATGTCAGAGTGCAATGAAAATTCTTCATGCACATCTACATATGATGTACTTCCTCCATTTTAAGTTTCAGCAAAATCCTTCATGTGGTTTAGGAGGAGAAGCGCTTACAAGTTATGTGGACAGACGGACGGACAGACAGACGGACAGACAGACAGACAGACAGGGTGTTTCCTATATACCCCCCAAACTTTGTTTGCGGGGGGTATAAAAATCTATTTTTACCGTCAAAGGACCATTACCCCTATAAGGAGTCATGTGATAACTTCGACCCAATGGAGACTTTTGTAGAGCTTGGATACTGAAGTAGGAAGGTTGCATCAGATTTTCTTTATTCTTACACGTTTGATTTACAAACCAAAACGATAGTTTGACCCCCTCCCCCCAAAGTCTATTTTTAGCAACTGCAGCCATGCTTTTTGACAGATCAAAAATCAAAACACAACTTTGGGTCAGCACAACCTAAGGATCAATCATACCAAGTTTCATTGAATTCTCTCAATTCAGAGGAGAAGGTTTTTGAAAAATTATTAACAGAGGACGATGGACAACAATAGACGCCAAAGGATTGCAATAGCCCAAATGTAGGCTTTTGTAGAGCTTTTTATGCTGAGACAGGAATGTTGCATCATATTTTCTTTGTCTCTTATACTTTTTGATTTACAAGCCAAAACAGTAGTTAGACCCCCCCTAGTCAATTTTTAGCAACTGCGGCCATGCTTTTTGACAGATAAAAAATCAAAACACAACTTTTGTGCAGGACACTATAAGCATCAATCATACCAAGTTTCATTGAATTCTATTCAGTTGTTTCAGAGGAAATAATTTTTGAAAAATTGTTAACATATGACAACAAAAAACAACAGACGCGAAGTGATGACAATAGCTTTCAAGAGGCTCCAAGCTATAAAGAAGTTAACATGACAGGTTTTTTACTTCTTTTCACATTCTCACAGCTGTGTCATGTTTGCTCAGAATATCTCGTGATATACAGAAGAGGGCTAAAATATTGGTAAATGTTTGTATTTTTGTAACCTGAATTTTCAAGTATTCTAGAAATGTATTGTGTCAATGTTTTAAATACCCAGTCGACAGAAAACAGTAAAGCCAGGACAATAGAAACACAGTGCCTGAAATAGACACTCGCCCAGTGGCCAGTGGATTTTGAATTGGGTGAGTGATACTATTGAAAAAATTATATTAAACATATAAGGAAACTTAGCATATTATCCCATTTCAGGCACTGAACCACAGGAAAGGTAAAATCATGTCTACCTTAATTTTCCATCGTAGTCAACACAGCCTATGTGATCTAATCTGTATTCTGTCCAGTAAAGCCTCTTAGTCGTTACGTCAACAGCCAAACCAGAGGGCGCCACCAGGTTATTGATAGGTAGTCTGTACCTATGGCTACCATTCATAAAAGCTCGCTCAATTCTAGCTTCATATCGTGGCTCATTTCCGTAGTCAGAGAAAAACATGTATCTACAATAGAGGAAAAGGATGATTAAACTAGAATGGCGGTCTTCCATGGAAGACATATGTAGCCTGCGTCTTAGAAAATTTTCAGTAAACAGGAAGTAGATGAGTTACAGGCATAAAATGGCTTTACACCATATAGTACCATAGGAGGAAGCCACATACCAAACACAAGAGGTTGTGACTTGTACATGTTGTAGTTTCCCGGAAACTGTGATGGAAAATTTTGTGACGCCACAGGACAACGCAAGACAACAGATGGTGCCAAAGTAACCCCTATATGTCGCTTCTGCAACACGTTACAGGCGACATAATAAAATGAAAAACTGTCAAAGTAAACAAGAGTTAACACTAAAGTATGTCTCGCCTGCCTGCAGGATCAGAAACAATAATTCTTTCCACTATATTTGCATTTATAAGGATTTTCAGTCCTCAGATCAAAAGGTGTTTATAAAACTTTAACATTGATTCTAATTGTTTTGCTAGAAAAAAAAATGACCAAGTCGACATGTAAGCCTCTGAAAAAAAAACCAAATTATATATGCAATTAAAATAATCAAAATCACTCAATCAGAAATTCAAGGTCAAGGTCAATGGGGATGCAACTGTGCTATGCAACTACTGGGGCTTATACATGTACATACCAAGTTTCATCAACCTAAGTTTTATAGTTCTTGATATATGGAGGTACTTGCAAAACCTTACCCTTGCTATTATATGTATTGAAAATTGTCAGTTACTCAACCAGAAAATCAAGGTCAAGGTGGAAAGATGGGGATGCAACTGTTGTCAAAGTCACTCAACCGAATAATCACTGTCAAGGTGGAAAGATAGAAGTGCAACTGTGCTAGGCTACTACTTGAGCATATTCATACTGAGTTTCATCAACATAGGACCTATAGTTCTTGAGATATGGAGGTGTTTATAAAACCTTACCCAAATTTAATGCTGCCACCACATATTGTAAAGTAACAGTTATCCAGAAATGGGTCTTTCGTTGATAATCTAGGGATTTGTTTAAATCTTATGTATTGTATTTTTAGTCTTGGGCCAATGCCAGACAGTGAGCAGTGACCTCTGGTCATGCTAAAGACTGCTGGCTGTTTTCCATGTTAGTTGTGTCGCGTACACTTATTCCACATCTCTTTATGGTCTACCTATGTCCTGCTCTGCTTCGTGAACAGACCTGAAATCAAACCCACATTATTTACTTCATTCTGAAATACATACCAAATATCAAGAGGCTGTGATGGCAGTCTGCACCGTTAGTCACTATTCAGATGCCCCAGACTAGTAAAAATTTGTTTGGACTAGTAAAAAAAAGATTTTACATAGACATTTAAGGAAAAACCTTTAAAACTTGTTGTCGGACTAGTTGTTGAAAAAGTTTTTGGTGCAGACTGTGATGGGTAGTTACTGAGAAAACTGTAATGAAAAATTTCAACATCCGCCACCTGACATTTACCAATTAATAACCCACAATTTCAATTTCATGAAATCTGTCTAGAAAATTTAACAGCAGCAAAATTGCAGGTAACTAACAGGTCTTAAAACATTCAGGTTTTCAGTGGCTCTTTTATACTACTGTAGCTTATTGACTTGTGATTGATAGCATCCTACTAAGTCCAGCCCTTTAGACTCCCAACCCACAGAGGACCTATCTCAAGATTGAAGTCATGGTATTTTTTTGTCTATCAAAACTTTTTAAGACATACCCTACTAAAGGATCCACGGCCAGCCCTCTAGGGATCTGTAGATTCTCACTCACGATGTCCATCTGTTTATCAGCAGGTATTGAGTACAAACCAATGATCTTAGCTCTCTCGTCTACGTAATACAGATTCTGTCCAATCCAATCGTAGGCGAATGACGTGGGACGGTACAAACTTTTGATGGGAAGAACACTTTTGTTGTCCATAGTTCTAAGGTTAGCAGAATAGATCTGAAAAATAAATCATAAGCTTACAATTTTGTCAGACCCATAGTAAGTGAATGATATGGGACGGTACAAACTTTTGATGGGAAGAACACTTTTGTTGTCCATAGTTCTAAGGTTAGCAGAATAGATCTGAAAAATAAAACATAAGCTTGCAATTTTGTCAGACCCATAGTAAGCGAATGATATGGGACGGTACAAACTTTTGATGGGATGAACACTTTTGTTGTCCGTAGTTCTAAGGTTAGCAGAATAGATCTGAAAAATAAAACATCAGCTTGCAATTTTGTCAGACCCATAGTAAGTGAATGATATGGGACGGTACAAACTTTTGTTGGGAAGAACACTTTTGTTGTCCATAGTTCTAAGGATAGCAGAATATATCTGAAAAATAAAACATCAGCTTGCAATTTTGTCAGACCCATAGTAAGCGAATGATATGGGACGGTACAAACTTTTGATGGGAAGAACACTTTTGTTGTCCATAGTTCTAAGGTTAGCAGAATAGATCTGAAAAATAAAACATCAGCTTGCAATTTTGTCAGACCCATCGTAAGTGAATGATACGGGACGGTACCAACTTTTGATAGGAAGAATACTTTTGTTGTCCATAGTTCTAAGGTTAGCAGAATAGATCTGAAAAATAAAACATCAGCTTGCAATTTTGTCAGACCCATCGTAAGTGAATGATACGGGACGGTACCAACTTTTGATAGGAAGAATACTTTTGTTGTCCATAGTTCTAAGGTTAGCAGAATAGATCTGAAAAATAAAACATAAGCTTGCAATTTTGTCCAACCTATTGTAAGCTAATGATGCAGGACGGTACAACTTTTTGATTGGAAAAAAAACTTTTGTCGTCAATAGATCTCATGTTTGTAGAATAGATCTGAAAATCAAATGAACAGAATATGCTTTAAGACTTTGATTACCATAATACATCAGTGTCTGCACAATCTTAACAAAAGACTAAGTCCAAATTGAGTACCATAAACATTTATTCCTGTTATCCCATATAAGTTTCTGTGAATGTTTTTGAGACTTGTATAAAATTTTGACTTTAAGACTAAAGAACACATTAGGGTTCAGAGTTGTTATAAAATTGCTTACCCCAAAATGCATTGTGAGCTTATATACACAGGTTTAGCATTATCAAAATTTAGTAGAGACCATCTGAGCTGGGAACATTAGCTCCATGTTGATGACATTCCATTGACTTAGAGTTGAAAAAAAAAAACAGCAATAAAACTAGAAAATGTGCCTATGAGCTACAAAATGGCCCTTCCATTCTTGAAATATCATTGACCCCAATGTGTATAACCTGGGTTAAGGACCTTAACCAAGAACTTAACCAAAATCATTCATGTGTAAAATATAGGTCATAGTGATCTAATTTATAGTGGGTTGTGTCACTTTACCTAAGACACATCTAATGGTTAAATATCATTTACCCAAAACATCTAGTATCCAGGTTATGGATCTTAACCAAGAACTTGACCAAAGTTGTTAATGCATAAAATATAGGTCACAGTAACCTAGTTTCTAGTGGGTGATGTAGCCCTACCCAAGACCCATCTATTGGTGAAATATCATTGACCCCCAACGACTAGGATCTGAGTAATGGACCTTAACCAAGAACTTAATCAAAGTGTTACAGACGTAGGGACGTAGCACAAGGGTAAAACAATATGGCCGATCCATAAATAGGGCATCTAATGGGACATTAAATAATACACCGCTACAATATTCATCAATAGTTAAAAATATATTGGTAAACTATATTGTTTATACTATACATCTATATAGACAGAAAAAATGAGTTATCTTTCTTAGACCAGAAAATTTCATCATTTTCAAATTTGGAAAAGTGGCAAATCTTCAATAATATTTTTTGGATCATCCTGAAAATTAAAGTTGACCTGTATAATATTGTACTCAACAGCTGTGCAAAATATCATTCAAATTGTGGAAACCTTCAGGGACAAAAGGATGGACAGACACCGCAAGAAACTGAGGGTATAACATAATACCTCACAACTTCATGTGGCGGGGTATAAAAACACATTTCCTTTTCTGATTCGTTTAAACATATTTGTTTATCCTGGATTGAGAAAGAAGCTGGATGCTTAGGTGAATCCCTCTCTTCTGTTTCATTTCAATATTGTGTGATGTTGCGTCATACATGCATGTTCTCAATTTCTCTTCTTTTTTACATCATTACTTTCAAACCTGGCCAGTAAAACATTCATTTTTACCTTTTGATCATTAGCGCCAATCCAGAACATAAGATTTCTTTGGATATCAAAGTCAAGGTCATCTGCTTCTGTTTCCATGACAACTTCCACATCATTTCCTGAAGGGTCCATTTTGATAACACGGTTACCAATGGCAACAAACAGCTTTCTTGGAGAACCTAGAAATATTATCATTTTATCAAATACAATTACAGTTCCTTCTTAGCTTTAGTCATATTCTAGCCTGCAAATTAACATTGGAGAGCAAAAGGTCCAGGGCTTTTTGTGAGTTTTTGGTAGAAAATCCACCAGGTTACATCAAAAAGTCCTCTGACATATACTTGCAGGTCCAGCCAGTACTAATTTGACCCAATCAATTGTTTATGCTCTTGTTTGCCTCTTTCAAAAAGTCTTGCTAAAAAGTCTTTCTAATGGGCCTTGTCAATGAGCTTGCGATATTAATTGACAAGGACTTGGTGCCATAAAACCTATTATTTCTATTTATGGCACTAAGTAGAAATGCATTAATTGTCTAATAATATTGCAATTCCTGTACTATTTTGGTTTTCATTTCTTAAGAATATACAGTATTTTGCCGTGTATAGTGCACATGTATGTATAATACGCACTATACACGGCAAAATATGGTAACTTCTTGTTTTATTTTTTTATACTCAAGTTCAGAATAGTGGTACCTTTATAAATTGAATTTAAACAAGTAATACTGTGGGCAAGCTCACAAAAGGATACCCCCCGCTTCATATTGGACTCTGTACTGTAAAAGAAAAATCTCAAGTCCAGTTATCTCCCCTCGATGATAACCGAAAACAAAACAAAGTCCTCATGCACATGTACAGATGATGTACTATCTTCATGTAAAGTTTCAACAAAATCCATCCAACATTTTAAGAGGAGTTGCGCTTAAGTCCAATTATCTCCCCTGAATGATATCCAAGAGCAATGAAAATTCTTCAAGCACATCTACATATGATGTACTTCCTTTAGGTAAAGTTTCATCAAAATCCTTCAAGCGGTTTAGGAGGAGAAGCGCCTTACGAGTTATGTGGACAGACCGACAGACAGACAGACAGACAGACGGACAGAGTTTCCTATAGCCCCCAAAACTTTGTTTGCAGGGGGTATAATGACACCAACAGGTTTGACAATTAGGTGTCTTAAGAGAAGAAAGAGGTTTAAAATTAGGTCAGTGAAGTTGGTCAGCCATGAAACACCTGTTGAAGTATTACTCATAAAAAGAATATCAATTCAGGTAGAAATTTAAATGGATCAAACTGACCATTTGATCAGTAATTATTGGACAGGTGAGATCCATTTAAATTTCTACCTGAATTGATATGCTACATGATTAAGACACCTAATTGGCAAACCTGTTGGTGTCATTTAAATTCAATTGAAAAAGGTACCACTATTCTGAATTTGAGTATAATTGATGTTCCATGTGTGATAACTTTGTCATTACCTTTTTTAATTGAAAGTTAATGTTTCAGTTTATCGGTAATTAGTACATTTTTTCTTTGATGTGTACTGCTGATAAAGTCTGTCTCACGAACAGGTGTGTATCACCGAAATTATCGGGTCTGTACGCTACGTCACAATTAATTACCAATAAAGAGAATATATGACTTTTTGATTTTGAGATCGACTTTATCACTTGTTTTTTGGTTCACCCTTCAGGTTCACCAAAACAAGTGATAAAATCGATCTCAAAATAAAAAAAAGGCCTATATTCTATATTTATCTCATTCTGCTTTTAGTCTTTTATAAATAAATTCAACACCATTGAAACAAGCAAGAGAAGGGAAGACTACAATGACCTCCTTCCATGGAGCATTATTTCACCTGCATCTTAAAATATTTGGCCAACAGGAAGTAGATGAATTACAACCATAAAATAGCTGTAAACCATATAGAACTATAAGGCCAATAAAATAAATTGTGTGTTTGTTAAGAAGTCAGGTAGGGTAGGTTGTGTTATAATTTATTTATTTTTTACATTTCAGACTTTTACAGTCCTTGTTGCAAAATACCCAAAAAAAAAACTTGTTAGGAATAAAATTTTTAGGTAGGGTCAGGTTACCCTAAACATACAACTTTTTTTTGCTTAAGTACGTGGTAGAAGAAAAAGGCTGTGTAATGCTTTATGCAGTTGCCCCAAAAATCTGCAATAAAAATTTTTGTGGTCACCCCCAGGATAACAGAAAACGCAACAAGACAAAATGGATAGGGAATATATGTTACTTTGGAATGTGTTGCAGACCACATATTCAAAGAGTAATTATTTAATGTCTTTTGAATTTTTAACCATAAGTATTTTGTTTGGAATTTGTTTATATCTTCATTCAGACATCATCAACATAAACATCAAAAATAATTTTCTTTTTTTAACTCACCATCAATAGCTCTACAATGTATCCCATCATGCAGTTGGTATCCATGGCGACAGGAACAAGCATATCCTCCAATGGTGTTCTTACAAATGTGGTCACAATGTCTGTTTACTGAGCATTCATCATAATCTGTGATAATAAATTTTAGTCCATATGTTTGCCCCATCTATGAAAGTAGGGGGCATATAGTGTTAGGGCCTGTTCATCCGTTCCTTTGTCAGAAATGTCCAAAATTGTGCCTATTGGACATGGTCTTGTTTCTATATATTTTTTTTAACATATATATATAAACTGTCTATAAATGAAAGTGTGATGGAAGATTTATTTTTGTTTCGTTGCAATATCAACCATGATGTCATATACATGTATATTCTTTAAACCTGAGAATGGTATACATGTAATGAGAAAAGATAAACCTGTGAAAAACAGTTTTTGAAGTGAACATCCTTTCTTGTGTAAAAGTATTATATTTTTAATCTTGGACCAATGCAAGACCATGGTCACATAAAAGGCTGCTGGTCTTCTTCCATTGTAGATATTTAAATCGTTGTTTATGTAGGTTGTGTCATGTACACTTATTCCACATCTCATGATCATCTTTCTTTTCTTTAAAGTTTGTATTACAGTTTGCAATTAATTTGTGTGGTTTTTTTTATTGATGCAGTTCTCCATGTTTCCCCGTGTTTGCCTTTAAGATTCAAATGTCTCTAGTACCTACCAACACAAGTGTTTTTTGCTGAACTAGCCAGTCTGTAACCATGGTTACATAAACATTTGCCTCCCCAAGGGGTGGGGAAACACCCCTGATCACATTTGTATGTAGAGCAGTACTGTATACCTGAAAATGTAAACACAATCATCATGATTTAACACAATTTTGAATCATGCATGTGAAAGTTGTTAAAATTAAAATGGCGGTCTCCTGCCTGCCTCCTTATGAAAATATTCCATGAACAACAAGTAGATGCATGAGTAATGGCCATAAAATCGCTTTACACCATACAGTGCTATAGGTATTTCCACTGAAAACTATGACTGAATTTTTTGTGAGCAGCAGTCACCATTGCAGGACCCAGAACAAAGCAATATGACAGATAACTATAGGTTGCTTTGCAACACATTACTGTGAGGCAGCATAAAAATAAATTTGGCCTACTTTCTTTTTTGGGCTGTGTCGCGTACACTTATTCCACATCTTATTATTTTCTATTGTGTTAATTTTTAAAGTTTTCAAAATATTTTTTGGTGTCTTTAAATCTTATTATTAGTCAGACATGTAATAAGAACTCGGCCTTAGGTTATATCTACTTACTACAGGAACTCCCTTCATCATCTCCAAATTTACAGTCAGGTTTTCCGTTACATACATCTTTAGCTGGAATACACTCTCCTGTTTTAGGACAGGCCCATTCATCAGGCTCACATATGTAATTATCTACAAAATATAACCAACAAGACTTTTAGTACAATTTCTGGAGAAACTTAGGAGGTGGAGCATTTTTACTAATCATTCGTCTGCAAGTCCATCACCCATAAAAGTCTGTCTGCCCCCCCCCCCCCCCCTTTACTTGCTTTCTGGAAAAATCTGAACAAAATTAATTTTAATCCTGCCACATTGGTTTGTACTTTCTATTATTGTTTGAAAATTAACTTTAAATCATTTGGTTAATTTTCTTTCTAATGTTTATCCATGATGTGCTCCAGATTGAAATTGCTACTGGTCCTTAACTAAGTTTCTACTGCTAATTGCAGTTTAAGTGTATTGTTTGTATTATTTGTTAAGAAGTTATTTCTTCTCTTTTTTTTCTTGTCTTGTGTTTTATGTCTACTGATTTTGTTAGCCTTTTTGGACTAATGATTTGAATGTCGCATTTGTATGCCTTTTCCACTGCTTGTTAAAATGTTATCACTGGTTTATAGAGGTATCACATTCTTATTTCACCAGATCTGGCATTCAGAGTTAAAACTCAGGGAAGTTAAGGTACCAAAGAAGCTCTTACTTGGGCAGAACTAGAATGTCCCAGGTAATGTAATAAGTGACCTACTAGGTTGTTCCAAATGTCTTTTTATTTGAACAGAAGACCCAATACTAAACAGAGGTTACCCATGTTCTTCTGAAATCGCGATTGGCACAGCTGATTAAACGCAGCTTTTTCAAAAAGAATGGAAAACGCAGGTACAAATTTCTTGTAGTCGATTATACCAAGACTTACTTTGTCATCAATGAGTCCAAGAAAAAGAACAAATTTACAGAAGACCAAATAATCGACATGCTCAACTTTCTTATTGACAACATATTTGTTCAGTTTGGTGGACGTGTTTTTCAGCAAACAATAGGGATTCCAATGGGCACTAATTGTGCACCATTGCTTGCTGATTTGTTTCTTCATTCATATGAAGCAGACTTCTTGCAATCTCTTCTAGACAAAAAAGACCGTAGACTAGCTCTCTCTTTCAACCTCACGTTCCGTTATATTGATGATGTCCTTTCACTAAACAATTCTCGATTTGGTGACTTTCTCCATCTCATATATCCACAGGAGCTTGAGATAAAGGACACAACGGATTCTAGGAAGTCTGCTTCATATTTAGATCTACATCTCGAAATTGACTCTCAAGGAAGACTTTCAACAAGGCTCTATGACAAACGTGATGACTTCAACTTTCCAATCGTCAACTTCCCCTTCTTGTGTAGCAATATTCCGTCAGCTCCAGCTTATGGAGTTTACGTATCTCAATTGATTCGTTACTCCAGAGCGTGCGGGACTTACATCGATTTCCTTAGCAGAGCGACACGTCTGACGCAAAAATTGCTCACACAGGGTTATGTTGCTCCTCGGTTGCTGTCTTCACTCAAGAAATTTTACGGAAGACATCATGCACTTATAGACAAATATGGGATTTCGATCTCTCAGATGAGTGCAGATGTTGGTTTGTCATAGTGTGTTGTTTTGTCTTCCTTTACTGGATTTGACACGCTGAATGGACTATTGGCAACGCGACGGGTGTGCTATAGCAAGCAGGAACTGCTTACTCTTCCGGAGCACCTGAGTTCACTCTTGTTTCGACTGGAGTTCGCGTTGTTGATTGATATTCAGTTGTTTTGTGTTTCCATGTTTTACGTGTTGTCTGTTTTTGTCCCGTTCTTGTTTGTGTTTACTGGTTTAGTCTCTGCCCTTTCGGACTTTTGACATTCGGATACCCCATTGGTACCTCTGCTTCCTTCATTCTAGAACCCACGAAAAATAATCTACCGAGTGTGAATTATATATAAGAGAGAATTCTGAATGTCCCTTATCTAATATCAAGTCATACCACATCCAAATTCATCCGATTCGTCTTGACAGTCTTTATTTCCATCGCAGGCATACGTCTGATCTATGCACTGCTGGTTCTTACATGTGAACTGGTTTCCTGCACACGCTGGATAAGCTACAAGTAGAAATACATGTATAAAACCATAGATCTGTATTAATATACAGATCTATGATAAAACATTAGAGCTCTTTATTCCAATTGCAGGTGTACCTCTGGGATCATCAAAACAGGGAGAACTAGAGAGCTTTAGAGAGATGTACAGAGGAGTAGATAAAAAACGTTTTTTTCACTTAAAATTAAAGGTTTAATGTGTAAACATGTCTTTTCATTCATTTTAACAGCAAAGAAACATTTTATTTGAGTTTTTATTGTCGATTTTTTAAAATATCTTGACGGAGTATCGATGGTCTGTAATGGCGCAGGACACCAAGACACGAACACTAAAAATAAATCTTCATGAACACGTTTATTAATAGTTTTTTTTTTATAATATGTGATATAATGATAAAATGAGATACAGGAAGGGGAGAATAAATTAAGGTACATGTAACATAAAGAAGGGTGTGGGTGTGTGTGTAGTGTGTCTGTCTGTCTGTATGTAGACTGTGAAAGTGATTATACTATGAGAAACCTTTTTGTCTTCCTTATAAAAGAAAAGACATGGGGTAACACGTTTTCATATTGTTCAGTTGTAAGGGTATTAGATTTACCAAGAAGAAGATCGAGATCAAGACTTCCGTACTGTAGAACCCAATTTAGATCGAGAAAGAATTTTTGTCTGGCTGTGTGATAAGTTGGACATTCTAGGAAATAATGGTAAACCGTCTCAAAGTTTGCACCACAGTTACAGTTAGGTCATTGTAAAATATTTACTTTAAATAAGTCATTATTCAAGAAAGAGGATGAGCATCTAAGTTGAGTTAATGTTATATTCAGATTTCCCATAGTTCAGATGCATATTCGAATATTGACCCCCAATATTGGTCGAATATAAACTATAAAAAGCGTTTCAAGATTTTTGTGTGTTTCACTTAAAGAAATAGTCTGGACATTTAATTCGAACCTCGTATCTTGTATTGGGATATTAGAAAACATCATTATTTCAGTAAATTTCTTTTTGTTCGAGTGAATTTAGAATAGAGTTATACATTTCAATGAGTTGATGAACAGTAGATCTACCGGGGAGAAATCCGGATTGAAAGTTATAGAGTAGTTTGTTGCTATGAAGATGATTGTAGACAATATAATCAAATCATCATTGATTGCGACATTAAAAAGATTGCCGATAGTCATAAGTTGTGTGGTAATTATTGGTTGTTAATAATTAAAGGTACCCTCATAATCATTTCAATTTAGATAATTTGATATATAATTATTTGAATAAAGTTCAACAATTAAAATTTTTATAAAAGGCAGAAAAGTATGTATTTTAATCAAAATAGTTTACTCATTGATAACTTCAACACCACAATGTCAGCAATGTCTCTATTATTGGCTATAGTTTTGTCAGGCGCATCGCAGACAATGAACTTCTTGATTTCAAACATGAAGACTTACATGTTGTTGGGTTAGGCGGGGCCACCGTAAAGACTTTAGCCGAAAGTTATGAATTGATTCAATCGATGCTTTACCGACCAAAAAGAATATTTATACAGATAGGCGGCAATGATATAAAAAAAGACACAACATCAGACCAGATTTTCAAAGACATTACAGAATTTGTCGATCATCTCAAAGAATGCGGAGTTACGCAGATAATCGTCAGCAGCTTGTTCCCAAGATTTCAACCAAGAGGGATGACTTACCACCAATACGAGTCACAAAGAAAAGAGATCAACCTCAAGCTTAGTGAGAAATATGCAAAATCAACGGGGATCACGTTTTGGAAACTGCGTGGACTAGTTAACCCACCAAGAAGTGCATTTACAGATGGAGTTCATTTAACTAAGAAATTTGAGCATATATACACAAGACAGATTAAGTTGGCACTATTTTGTAACACTTTTAAATAATTTGACGTTATTATTGAAAATTGTCATTGTTTCGTTTATATATTTAAAAAAATGTTTTATTTTCATGTTTTAATGCATAAGTAAAAATAAATGTGCAATTTTATATATATCATGAGTTAATTATCGTTCAACTAGGAAAACCGTAATTCTAATATGGGTCCCCGGAAAGAACAATAGAAACCATGGCGACAAGCCATGTTTAAATTCCAATAAAACACAGGTCGACGTCACAGTTCATTTTGCGACGTCATTATATGATTTTACGCTGAAATTGCCGACGTCATAAAGGATCATTTGCACATAAACGTAGCAAGAAACAACAAAATGGCTTCTGTAGCATTGTACACTATAGGTCTTTGAAAACACAAAATTGTCATATTAGAATAGAAATAATTCATGTCCGGCCGTGGTTTATTTTCGATTTAACCATGGGTGCCCATTATTTTCGTGTATTTAACCCCTCGCTCCGCTGCGCTACGCTCTGGGTAAAATATCCACGAAAATAATGGGCACCCATGGTTAAATCTCCAATAAACCACGGGCGGCCATGAATTATTTCTTAATTCATACGTATCCGACCCTGCACTTACCTGTATTTTTAAGTCGACAGTCGCCATTCGTTAATGCTAATTCAGATACTTTGAAGGGAGGTACGTTAGGAACCTCTCTAACTAGGAAAGTAAAACGCAAACAGGATCGGAATACGGAGTGTTGACCATGTGGAGGTAATGGCGGGATGAACGACAAAGAATATATTAAATTCCATAGTTATGAGGTTAACCAGTTGACAATTTTGTTGAGAAATAGAATCAGATAAGTATCAAAGTAAGTATTAATGGTAATGGTCATATTGTACACAAGTCACAAGAAATATCTTCTCTACGTCAACGTGACCGAGCGGGGGTGGACAAAACATTTTCCAGGGGCGTATACAGAATTTGTCGAAAGACGGGGGGGTTCCACATACTGTGAACTGTGACCAAAAGGGGGAGGGGGTTCCAGACAAATTTTGCTGAAATTCTACACGCAAATTTAAAAATATTGAGGAAATGGGGGTTCCGGGGGTCGGACCCCCCTATGGATCCGCAATTGTTTTCAAAAGCCAAAAGGTGGTTATGTGGATCAATGGGGGTTGGGGGTTAAAGGGTTACAAACTTATTTTAGGAATCCTAATTTTGCTGAAAATCTGTATAAAAGTTTTTAATAAAATTCGGAGGAAAAGGGGTTGACCCTCCCTCCTTTGGCTTTGTATCTGCCAATGTCGTGTACCCATGAACATAATTGATAAATCTAGCCAGTGGTGTAGTGGATAATGAGTTGTGCTACTAACTACGAGGTTCTTGGTATGATCCTCGTCTGCGGTGAGAATTTCATGGACTGATTTTCAGACTATCCCTTGGCCTTGACATCATTTGGGAGAATGGACTCGCGGAACGAAATTAGGGTTGATCTGTACATGTGTTTAGGGACAGCAATACCCTGTGCACGTTAAAGTCACATTTGTTGAGGTCGGTAAGAGTAGACTCAATGGGGGCCACAACAAAGAGCACACTAGCAAACTGCATTAAACAGGCATGTTAAGCTACATTATGTATAATGTTCCCAATCCAGGTTCAATAAATATGTTTAAACTAAAAATCTACTGTATCATAGTACTCTCCTGAAATGAACAGATTCAGAAATTTAACTTCCATCCTAATATTAAAACAGCACTGTGATGTTGCAGTGTCCTTGTAGAATCAGTCTTGACCTATCGGTGAAGTTGTGGACAATTTACAGCTGTTTTGAATGACCATATCTTGACCTATCTGTGAAGTTGTGGACAATTTACAGCTGTTTTGAATGACCATGTACCTATTGGATTAGCTAATTCAATAGGTACAAATGTAACTTTGCCAGTAAAGTAGGTGAAGCATGAATCAGACAGAATATGTATTGGATCATTATACCTGTCATAGTTTTATACATGTAATGGACCATATTGAGATGAGGAATAAGTGTCTACGCAACAACAAAAAACATAAACAGGAATTTCAAAAAAAAGGAACAGTCAGCAGTCTTCAACATGACCAATGAAAAATGGGGAGCAGTGTGTTTTTCATTGACCCAAGACTTAGATATTCATGTAACACAAAAGATTATACATGTATACAATGTACATAAGTTACTTTTAACTAAGTGAAGCTGTCAATATTAATTTCTACCAAAATATACCAAATCATGAAATGTAAATTAAAATTTTATTTAAACATTGAATTCGTATTCATTTTAGCTCACCTGGACCAACTTGTTTTTATAAAAAAAATATATTTCATCATAATCTACATGTACATGTATCTTTTTTTCAGGCAGACTGTGGATGATGTACAGATGTATTCATGTAAAGATGTTTTACAAATGTAGACGGTTCAGTAACTGAAGGAAATAGATGTCAAATACTGCTTGAATAATACAGAAGAAAAAAAATGTTTTAAAATATCATAAACCTTTACCCTTTCATGAGTTTTGCAATGAATGATTGCAGGATTTTTTTTTTTCAAAATGCAAATCATTTTATGTTCATATTATAATATTACCATGTTCATGATCTTCAAAAGATATTATTTTGAATTTTGAAATTGTGTTATATCTTGTCAACCTGTAATATCAAAAAGTTTTGTCAGACTTTGTGTATACTGTTGTTGAAAGTTGCAAGTACATTTTTGAAATAATAGTTCATGTGATCTTGTATTTTAATTAGCTTATAAAATCATAAACAGAAGCACATAATTTTTAGTAAAGTGCTTTTATTATACCCCCTGCAAACAATGTTTGGGGGTATATAGGAATCACTCTGTCTGTCTGTCTATCCACATACCTCGTAAGCACAACTCCTCCTAAACCCCTTGATGGATTTTGATGAAACTTTACACAAAGCATGTCCACCATATGGAGATGTGCATGAAGAATTTTGGTTGCTATTGGATATCATTCAAGGGAAATAATTGGACTTAGACTTTTTAAAACATGTTGTTCAATGTGAGACCTCGTAAGCACAACCCCTCCTAAACTGCTTGATGGATTTTGATGACCCTTTACATGAAGGATGTACATTGTATGGAGATGTGAATGAGGAATTTCTGTTGCTGTCGGATTTCATTCAAGTGAGATAATTGGACTTAGACTTTTTTTAAAGCAGGGTTATCCAGTATTTCTTGTTAATACTTTGAGTAATTATACCTCCACTCCTAAGAGAGGAGGCTAGTACATTTTGTATATTGCAATCACCTTGTCCATCTGATACAATTTCTCAGCTTCTACTGAAGGGATTGATTTCAAATTTGGTACACAGCTTCAGCATGATGAGTCTTACCATGCCTGCTCTTTCCAGGTCAGTCTGCGGACTACTTCCTGTTTTCCGAGCCGACTTAGACTTTTTCAAGGGTCAACAATGGGAAGTTTTTTTCATAACCATGATAACAGATTTCTCAGCTTCTGCCAAAGGGATTGATTTCAAATTTCAAATTTAAACATCTTTAGTATGATGAATTGTACCGTGTCTTCCCCTTTCCAGCTCAGTCAGCAGGCTACTTCCTGTTTTGTTTTTGCTATTCCATGCATGTCTATTCAATAGAAAAGTAATGAGTTGTGGAATAAGTGTACACGACACAACCCTCTTAATAAGCGGAAATTTAGAAAGCAAACCACAATGAAGTCATGTATACATAATAGATGTATGTGATTTGTTGTTCCGTCCTGTTATTAAAAAAACTGTTTGTGGCAGTTGTGGACCTGTGAACTTTTCAAGGATATGCATACTTGGAAACAAGTTCTAGTGAAAGTTTATTCTTTTTTTAAGACCACAATGAAAAAAGTAGCCTTCAACAAGGCTAGTAGACACTTCACTGTTTTGTGAATGGCACAAAGTCAAAATAAAATTCAGAAGATAAAAATCCAGTTCTTAATAGAAAATAATGGGATGTGGAATCAGTGTACGCGAACACAAACAAATAGCATAATAATGAAGAATATAAACAAAGGCATTTTGTTTTACAAACTAAATCATTTCACTTTTAATAGGAATGATTGAGAATACATAGAACATAGAACATATTTTATTTTCATATCAAGGGGGCAACATGAGTATACATAAAACATTTAAAGAGAAATTTAAAAATACATGTATACAAGTTTTCATGAAGATTCAAATATATGTACATGTGTGTTGATTAATTGTCAGGTTTTTATCTCCTTAGTTTATTGGTTTTTGTGTTGCTCGCAAAACATTGGTGTTACTTTGCCATTTTAGGTTGCAGTGATTGATTATTTTTGATAGCAATAGAAAATAATGAGATGCGACACAACCCACATAATCAGAGGAAATTTAGAAACCACAATGAAAAACAGCAAAAAAGTTAATAAGGTTTAATACAATGTTCTAGGTTGATAAAACTTGGTATGCATAAAGAATAACAATAATTTTATTAACCAGTGACTGGGCCCATTTCTGGGCAAATGTTACACTGATTTAACAATAAATATACAACATGAACAAAGACATTATGATAATGGTGTTCTTTAATTTGCTTTCACAGAATCATAATATTCCCCAGTAGTATCTTGGCATAGTTTGTCTTCTGGTTAGGTATGAATGTATCCATACTGTAAGAATATATTAGTTATTATTTAATCACACCCTACATCCAAATCATCATTTTGGTGAAGTACTGACACTATGAAATGTCAGAGCACTTAACAAGTTGAAAAATAACTAAATAAGCTTTATTTTTGGATAATCATGTTGTATATTGATTTATAAAATATTTTCTATTTATTTAAATTGTTAAGATTCTCACCCACCCAAATTTTTTCAGCCCCCTCTTATTTGATTTTTTGGACAAATAGTTAAAATTTGGTAAATTTCTTTTAAAATTTGCAGTATATTTGATCAAATAAAATTTTCTTGCCCGCTCATCTATCCAAGAAATTTTTATTAGACTAAGATTTATATTGTTATGGCCTTTGGCATTTTCATGTCTGAATTTCGTTTGAAAATAAATATGTAATGTCATTTTAAAATATTAAATATTAAATATTTAAAAATCAACCTGTGTTCACACACTACTAGTATCTTTTTTTCTATGAGCTCACTTCATTGAGTCATAATGTTCATTTCATCAAAATGGTTAGTCGAATGTATGGTGTGCTTAATGTCAAATAGTGTTTAGAATAAAAAGTGATGAAGAAAAGTTGCTGCTTGCTTGCTTAAACCTTCAGCTCATTAAACTCTACAAAAGTCTCCACTGAAATGATAAAATGTTGGATGACCATTATTGTTTGTAGATCTTAGCAGTAAAATCTTGTGTCCCTTGAAATAGAAAATAATAGGATGTGGAAAAATGTACGGACACAACCCACATAATCAGCGGAAATTTAGAAACCACAAGTCAAGGAAAAACAGCCAGCTGCCTTCAACAAAGCCTACATGCAGGCCCAAGGTTACAAAAAGATACATACAATTTACCTACAGTCCTGAAATTTTCAGAGAAAGACCCCTTCCTTAAATAAAGAACAACATAGACAAACAAAATATCTTGTCAGATAAGATAGGCACAAATGAATGTCGTAGGGTAACTACATGTTGTTTTCTGGGCACAACCTTCCCCCTGTTGATAAATTCCAACAATGTACAAAATAATGCAAATCAAATCGAAGTAAAATTCATCAAGAATGGACCTGAGACAAAGACAACAAAAAAGAGGAACACTCTCAGTTACTGACAACTAAAGCTAAGAAGCAACTATCAATTGGTGTAAAAAACAAGCAGATATTAGATTTTGAAGCCAATTTAATTCCAAGGTATATTTTTTTTTTATTTGTGTGATTTATAGACCAACATTGCCATAAAATTCAGGATGGGATATTCCTTTTACTTTCAGAAATTGACATGTTCAAATTTCTAAACAAGGTACCGATACATGTGGAAAATTTTACTTGTGGTATTGGTAGCATTGTTTTATACTCGGTGTAATGAAAATGTTTTAATAAAATCAGAAACACTACTGCAGATCCAGACATACAGAGGGGGGGGCTTCCGGGGTCGGGCATATTATACACTGTCTTTTGCGACCAAATCCCTAGAAGATATGGTTTGTAACAGAGCCGTATAGGGCAGATAATACACTCTTTTTTGCCAGATCCCTTGAAGGACGGTTTGTAACAGGGCCGTGTAGGGCATATTATACGCTGTTTTTATGAACGGATCCATTGAAGATATGTTTGTAATAGAGCCGTATAGGGCTTATATACGCTGTGCTATATGTCCAGACACCTTGAAGGTAGGTTTCTTATAGAGCCGCATAGGGCGTGTACGCTGTGCTATGTGACCAGATCCCTTGACGATAGGTTTGTAACAAAGCCGTATAGGGCTTATACGCTGTGCTATGTGACCAGACCCCATGAAGGTAGTTTTGTAACACAGCCATATAAAAACAACACAATTTCTCAGTTTCGTAATGTGTTTTTATGCTTAGAACCCGAATATAAAGAGTAGGAAAATGCTGCACCTTGTGATTTTCATGAAATTTGTCAATATTCACCCTTGACATCAGTCCTGTAGTTTCGATTGTAGTGGTAGAAGATATGCTGGCTACAACACAGTTTCTTTTCGTGTTTTCATTCTATAGAACCCGAATATAACTGGAACTGGGGTTTATAGGAAAAAAAATGCTATCTTATGTGATTTTAATAAATACAATTTCTCGAATTTCACCGCGCCGTCATTCACGTAGCTTCTATTGTAGCTGTAGAAGATATGCTGGCTTCAATAAAATGTTTGTTTCTTTTTGTGTTTTCAAGCTAGAACCGTTCGGAGATTATAGGGTAGGAAAATGATATCTCTTGTGATTTTAATGGAATTTCTCGATTTTCACCCCCGTTATTCATGTAGTTTCTATTGTAACGGTAGAAGATATGCTTGCTATAACACAACATTGGTTTCTGTTAGTGTTTTTATGCTAGAGCTGGAGTTTATAATGCTGTCTGTTGTGGTTTTAATGAAATTTCTCGAAGATATGCTGGCTTCAACATAATGTTTGTTTCTTTTTGTGTTTTCAAGCTAGAATGGTGATATAGGGTAGGAAAACGATATCTCAAGATTTTGATTTTGAATTTCTCGATTTTCACCCCCATCATACATGTAGCTTATATTATAGCGGTAGAAGAGATATGCTTGCTTCAACTCAACATTTGTTTCTTTTTGTGTTTTCATGCTAGAACTGGCGTTGATAGGGTAGGAAAATGCTATCTCTTGTGATTTTCATTCGATGTTCCGAATTTCACCCCCTTCGTCCATGTAGTTTCTATTATAGCGGTAGAAGATATGCTTGCTTCAATACAACATTAATTTCTTTTTGTATTTTCATGCTAGAACTGGAGTTTATATGGTAGGAAAATGCTTTCTCTTATGATTTTCATTCGATGTTCCGAATTTCACCCTCTTCATCCATGTAGTTTCTATTGTAGCGATAGAAGATATATGCTTGCTTCAATGCATTTGTTGCTGAGAAAACTGTCAAACAATGTGAAAAAACTTTACTTCTTGTTAAATTTTAGGCTTGAAATTGCTTTAATACCTTACAGTACAGTAGGACAAAGTTTCTTGCCATATATCAAGAGCCTGTTGTATGTAGTAATAAATAAAATTTACAACAAAGTTCCAGACAATAAATTTTGCTACGCCTGACATGTGTTTCGACTATTGAAGACTCATCAGAGGCGCTCTACCAAAATATTGAAATAGCCAAACATTATATCCAAATCATGAAGAGCTTTGAGCAATAAACCAAAAGAATATTGAAATGGGACACCAAATATGACAAAGATCAACCTATGTCTGGGGTAGGTAGGAAAGAAACTTAAGGTTTTAGATGGATTTGAAATTTAAACGGATAGTTTATAGCTTTGGTCATGTTGGTGTATTCGTCAACACAAAAGTTGATGCCAGAGCCGATTAACCTAGGGGAATTCAAAACTCCACCAGCAGAGCTAACCATCACGGATGTTAGAAATAACAATTACAACAAAGTTACAGACAATAAATTTTGCTTTGCCTACCCGAGAAAAACAGACAAAATTTTTTGTGACACCAAGGACACAGGACAACAAAGACAATGGATAGTGCCTAAGTGACTCCAAGATGTCACTTTGCAACATGTTGCAGGATGACATAATGAAACTTAATACCAGTTTAAACATGTTAAAGAAGCTCTAAGGTCGAACATTTACTATTTCAAAATCAATATTTTTCACTTTGTAAAATCCGTCTAACAAAATGCAATATCTATATACAGGTACATATATGCTACCACAAATAATCAAGTACAAAACACCTTATATAGGTAATATAACAACACCTACCAGTGTTCCATTTTAAAATGAGTTTGTCCTCCTTTTTGACAATGCATTTGTTTTATTGTTTTGTTTTTTTTTTTTTAAAAAAAACACTTATTGGTATGATTTTAGAAATTATAATTTATCACGAGTGGTTTTACACAATATTTCTTATATAATGTGAATTTTGTACTTTTTCAAATTGTCAAAATGAAAGGACTAAGGTTCTATGTATTTAATATAAATCATGTAAATTGAATAGCTGCATTACTATCATTAGGACTGTATGAGTGGTCATGCCTATAACGTGTGGAGATACTCATATGAGATGGTCAGAAATATGTAGACCATGTATATTACTTCAACTTAATTTATGTAATTTTATGAAAAACAAAAATAAATATTAAAGGCACCTAGATCATCTGTAGTTGAAAATCCTTTATTCCTCTTGTAAATTGTGAATGAAGATATTGTTTCAACCTCAAATTCATGAATTTTCTCTTCTACATCCTTGAGACTTTGAACTACTGTATATGATGGCATCTTTCTTCTAATATCTGTAACAATGTGGGATAAAATAATGTTTAGGTGTTGTTTATACAAATGTTGACAGTTGACACATAAGGCACGGACCATTTGATTTTCTGGGGGGGGCCTGGGATTTTTAAAAAAAAAATTTCCCGGCCCTGATTTTTGTAAAAAAAAATAATCTGGCCAGCACCTAGGTTGAAAAAAATAATCTGGTTTCAATCTTGCCAATTCAAAAAAAAATAATCTTGCCAACAAAATTTCCTTGCTTAGTATGTGTGTGAAAAAAATAATCTGGCCCGCAAAGCGGGCGAAAAAAATTTCCCGGCTCAAGGTAAAATCCCAGGCCCCCCCCCAGAAAATCAAATGGTCCGTGCCTAAGTATATTAAATTGAACCTTAATAATAAAGTTCAGAATATATTTTAAAACAATAATTCTATTAACCAAATTAATAGTTTCAAGTTTCAATTGTTTTTTTTTTTTTCATGAAACCATTGTTTGTTATTTAATGATTCCAATGATTCAGAAGGTATTGTTCTCCTTTACCGGACATGTCCAGTAGTCATGTACAGTAGTCTAGTACAGATATTAACATTTCTAATATTCTATATAATTTTTTTAAATGAAAGGGGGCCATTTAATTTTTAATACGCCAATGGTCCATTGCCCCCTGCCTTCCCAATCAGCTTTTTTAAATGCCACTATAGTGACAAAAAATTTTTCTATTATGTAAACTTATTACTAATTGTGTCCATCCAGCTGGTCAAGTCTCACACGATTTGCGTGACCCTCACACATTTTGGGACAAATTGACAACATTTTTCTTTGATCTTTTGTTTGCCGCCTTTACATTTGCATTTTTTACCAAATTTCTCGCATAAAACTTTAAAGCAGTCATGGATATTAGCACAGGACCGACAGCCCGAGGCCTGTAAAAACTCATTCGGTCTGGTGTTTTTGTGCCTTTCACAGGTCCGAATGTCTGATAGAAATTAGCAGTATTTAAACAATAAATTGTGTTATTGGACCTCTTTATTTTCTTTTGGTCCTGTGAATCTTGACCAAGGATAGGACCGAATGTCCCACCCTAAATAATCCTAATTTCCTTGACTGTTAAAGCCCCCAAAATCGGTTTAATATATTTTGGGATCTTGTATTTGGAGACTTAGAAAAAAATATATATCTGAATACCTGAAAACAAGATCCCTAAACGGCAAAAGAGATTTATACCCAGAGTCCAGAGGCAGAGCGTCCTTCATTTATCGTTTGTGGGCCGTTCAGGAACGGGACAAATATCAAAGATATCTATATTGCGATATACCATGTAACATTATAATTCTTACCACACTGTAGTGTACAAGTCAAAACTGGACGTGGAGTAAAGAAGTAAAGAAGTAAAAATTGCAAAAATAACACGTGTTACTAAAATCAGGGGTAAAAATTGTAGGGGACAGAAACGTATCTTAACAGGCGAAGAAATCCGAGGCCTTCCGATTACCTCCTTTTGAGAGATCTGAACTAGACTCGACTGTCGCCATTTTGATTACGATATTACGAGAAAAAAAAACAATTGCAAATAAAGTTTGAATTGGCCAAAAAACACACAAACAAAGATTCTTGTATGTACATTTACCTTCATAATAACAAAATAGTGTAATTTATTCCAAATTTAATACTTTGGAAAGAGTCTTTGATGTCATTTATCATACGCTGGTTTACTCCTCTCTGCCGACATCATAGTTATCTTCGATTCCTACCATATAGAACCATTTAAAACCAACCCAAGTGCTTTCAAATTACTCAAAATACCTTAGAAACAAACAATAGCCAGATAACAACATTTATTTCACACAATAAATCATTTTTTTTATTAATTCTCTGTCCTCCTCTGTCCTGCTCTCTACTCCTCTGTATATTAACCTACCGGTACCTCTGATTCATACACTGCTGGTTCTTACATGTGAACTGATTCCCTGCTCATGCTGGATAAGATACAAGTAGAAAAATAAACATTAGTCTTTATTCATAATATATACTCATATAAAAATCTTTATTGTGCTTCGCTTCGACGTTGTCACGTGATATTTCGCTGGGTCAACCAGTAATCGTAAGGTCACCCTCTCGTGAAAATTTGCACGTGACCCCATGGTTTTTCTTCAACATTGTATGGCTGTATTTTTTTCCATGAAAAATATGTATAAAATTAAATATTAAATTGGTTCAATTAATATTCGATATAATATAACAGTTATCATCCTAGATGATATGTGACCCGGCATTTCTTTCCCCTCGAAAAGTAACGTCACCCTCGGGTGACCTTACTTTCTCGGGGAAAGAAACCATGGGTCACACACCAACTAGGGTGATAATTGTGGGTGTAGGTAATCGTCGAGTTCGAGTTCGAGTTCGAGTCAGAGGTAAAGTTCGAGTTAGAGTTCGAGTTACAATTCGAGTTCGAGTTAGAGTTCGAGTTAAAGTTGGAGTTATTTTTCGAGTTCGAGTTAAATTTTGAGCTAACTCGAACATGTCGAAACAGTAATTTTCATAGACATAGTCGAGTTACGACTCGAGTTCGAGTTAGAGTTCGAGTTAGAGTTCGAGTTACAAATCGAGTTACAGTTCTAGTTACAAATTATTTATTGTTCTATGTCCAGAATTTGGTCTTTCGTTCATCATTATACCCCCTCTTGAAAAAATTGGGCGTATATAGTGATAGAGGTGTCTGTCCATCGTCCCGTCCGTCCGTCCGTCCGTCCGTCCGTCCGTCCTGCCTTCCTTACACTTTAGGGTACCCATCTCTTATCACAACTCCTCCTAAACTCCTTGATGAATTTTCATGAAACTTTCACACGATCTGTGTGACAAAATGTAGATATGCCACAGGCACTTGTTTCTATCAATAATGGGGGGTCGAGTATGTATAAAATACATATTTTATACATACTCGACCCCCCCCCCATTATTGATAGAAACAAGTGCCTGTGAGATATGCACCTCTTTTAAAATTTGATCAAACTGATTTTGGGGAAGCGAAACATGGAATTCGCTATTCAACTATCCGCAACTTCTCCCAAACCCATCAATGGATGTCAGTGAAACTTTCACACCATCTTCGTGAAATAGTGTAGATTTGCACTCTAGTTTAAAATTTGATCTGTTTTTAGGAAAGAGGTAGCGGGGTATTTACTAGTAAGCCACGACTAACAGTTTTTCTAGTTTGTTTAGGGATTGGTTTTAAATCTTATGCATTGCATTTTTTATTTCCAACTTTTTCCAAGCCAGAATATTTATTAACAAAAACAGCCCCCTCAAAATCAAATGGTCGTCCCCTTAGTCTTGTCCTAAAAACCAAACTGACGACTTTGATAAAAATTAATACTTTTTTTTCTTTTTTCTGTAAACGCGGCCTTTTTTGCAACAAAATAAACCAAGGTATTTCAAAGTACATTGCCTCGTCCTTGGGAGAATTAACATATTTTCTTTTCTACAACCACAGCACAACATAATAGATGTCTGAATTATTATTTTTTCTCGTGGAAAGTGTTGTAGTTTGCTAAAAATAGGTTTTCTTTAGGTCGGAACTCCAACTCGAACCCGATTTGCAACTCGAACTCTAACTCGAACTCGAACTTTAACTCGAGTCGTAACTCGACTATGTCTATGAAAATTACTGTTTCGAGTTAGCTAAAAATTTAACTCGAACTCGAAAAATAACTCGAACTTTAACTCGAACTCTAACTCGAACTCGAATTGTTACTCGAACTCTAACTCGAACTTTAACTCTGATTCGAACTCGAACTCGAACTCGATGATTACCTACACCCGATAATTGTATACTGTCACATGCATACATATTATCTATACACTGCATTGTTTTGACATGTTATTTTTTTTGCTTTTTTTGTTTTTTGGGGTGTTTTTTTTTTAAAGGGGGGGGGGAGTGTTTGGCAATGAGGTTGTGTTCAGTGTCTCCAGGTTGATTTCATAACATTTGAGTATTGGTGTTTGATCTGCTTCTTTCTAGACTGTACATGTATATATGCCTGACCTAGGCCAGAGCCCAGGAATCTTTGTCAAAGTTTATGTTTGTACCTATGGTCTTTATGTTAGGTGTTATTTGTCCAGAAAAAAAAGGTCTTTTGTTGTTTATTTCAGTGCTTTAGGACTGGATCAGATGAATTTTACTTTTGATATAGGGTCAATGCAGGAAGACAACTAATTACATTTAAGGCTGCTGGTTGTTTTCCACAAACATTCAAATTAGCAATTAATGGTCTGAGGTCATGGACCTTCATTTTCTTTAAATCAGGATTTTTGAAATCTTATTTACAAATGTCCAAAACCTGCGTCAAGAACTTAAAAAAGTCTTCTGACTTTTCTTCTCCGGTATTGATTTGAACGCCTGTTCCATAGTGGTTTTTTTTTTAAAGTTGCTACTGATTTATGAAGATCATGTCAAATACACTAATTCGGACTAATTCCATGCACATCTCATCATCTTCTACCTGCGCTTACACCTGGAAGTGTGTACCTATGGCTACCATTCATAAAAGCTTGCTCAATTCTATGGCACGCCATATCTATATTTATTCCTCTTTAAAGATATCTCATAAAATTTATAAGATATCTCGTATACTTTATAAGATATCTTATTAAATATATAAGATATCTCATATAAATGGTAGTTTATAAGATATCTTATAAAACATATGAGATATCTTATAAAACATATAAGATATCTTATAAAACAAATAAGATATCTCATAAAGTTTATAAGATATCTTATAAAGATTATAAGATATCTCATAAAATAATTTATAAGATATCTTATAAAACTTATAAAATATCTTATAAAACTAATAAGATAAAGTTTATAAGATATCTTAAAAAGTTTATTAGATATCTTATATATTTTATGAGATATCTTATTAGTTATTTTTTATAAGATATCTCATAAAGTTTATAAGATATCTTATAAAGATTATAAGATATCTCATATAAAATAATTTATAAGATATCTTATAAAACTTATAAGATATCTTATAAAACTAATAAGATAAAGTTTATAAGATATCTCATAAAGTTTATTAGATATCTTATATATTTTATGAGATATCTTATAAGTTATTTTTTATAAGATATCTCATAAAGTTTACGAGATATCTTATAAACTTTATAAGATATCTTATAACTTTTATCAGATATCTTATAAATTATTTTATATAAGATATCTCATAATCTTTATAAGATATCTAATAAACTTTATGAGATATCTTATATGTTTTATAAGATATCTTATATGTTTTATGAGATATCTTATATGTTTAATAAGATATCTTATATGTTTTATAAGATATCTCATATGTTTTATAAGATATCTTATAAACTCCCATTTATATGAGATATCTTATATATTTAATAAGATATCTTATAAAGTATATGAGATATCTTATAAACTTTATAAGATATCTTATATTTTTATAAGGCCTCTTTAAAGATATCTCATAAAATTTATATGATATCTCATATACTTTATAAGATATCTCATAAAGTTTATAAGATATCTGATAAACTTTATAAGATATCTTATAAACTTTATAAGATATCTTATAAAAAATAATTTATAAGATATCTCATATACTTTATAAGATATCTCATAAAGTTTATAAGATATCTGATAAACTTTATAAGATATCTTATAAACTTTATAAGATATCTTATAAAAAATAATTTATAAGATATCTCATATACTTTATAAGATATCCTATAAACATTATGAGATATCTTATAAACTTTATCAGATATCTTATAAACATTGTGTTTAGTAGATTTCTCATTTTCTTTTAAAGATATCTTATATAGTAAATAAGATATCTTATAAAATTTATAAGATATCTCATAAAGTTTATAAGATATCTTATAAAGTATATGAGATATCTTATAAATTATTTTTTATAAGATATCTCATAAAGTTTATAAGATATCTTATAAACTTTATGAGATATCTTATAAACTTTATGAGATATCTTATAAAGTTTATGAGATATCTATAAAGAGGAATAAATGTAAAAACGGCTTGCCATACAATTCTGGCTTCGTATCTAGGTTCATTTGCGTATTCAGAGAAAAACATGAATCTGCAATGGAGTAGAAGATTGATTAAATAATCAATACATGTATAAAAATTGTCCAAGATTTGGTTTTTATGGCAAACTCTTATATAGACCATGCCCATGAACAAAGGAAACCATTTGGCAAGCCGTGTGTAAATTTCCAATATACACCGGTTCAACATCTCAGTTACTTTAACGTTAAAACCAGTGACATTATAATATAATTATATTGCGCACACAAACATCAAAATGGCAGTCATTTTGTCCTGAACTTTAGGTCTACCGAAAACACAAAAAGTGGCATGTTTAAAGAGTAGAAATATTCCATGGCCTCCTGTGGTTTAGTGTCAATTTTAACATGGGTATCCATTGTTTTTGTTTATTTAACCTATCGCTCTGCTGCTCGTCACTCGGGGCAAAATGTTAACAAAAACAATGGCAACCCATGTTAAAATCTCCAATAAACCACTGGCGGCAATGGATTATTTCTTAAACAATATACCTCCCTAACAAAAAAATAATGCCCTGTCTTGCAACATGGTCTTTAGCACAATCAGTGAACCATGAAGTTGATGTCAAGAGTAATTTTATGGTTATTTTTGTATGCTCATGCAATCACTGAACCATGAATCTAATGCCAAGAGTAATTTAATGGTGATTTATGTATGCTCATGTCTTTATATATAAATATGTATGTGTATAAAGTTTCATGACGACAGATCATACTTCCTTCATGGGGGTGGGTAGGAGAGAAAAAAACAAATAAATCCTGAGTTTTATGGGTTACATCCATTCATGGGGGTAGGTAGGAGCGATAAACATAGCAAGAGTTAACACTAAAGCATGTCTCGCCTGCTGGCACCATCTGAATACTTAGTTATTTAACTATTCATTCATAAATTCTTGACATTTTCCTGTTGACCAACTAAAATGATTCTAGATATCATAGTCATTGAGAAACATAAAAGACTGAACACAAAACAAGAGTTAACACTAAAGCATGTCTCGCCTGCCGGCACCATTGGAAACAATAATTCTTTTTTACTTCCACAATATTTTAAATTGACATGGATTTTCAGTTTCTGAGATCAAAAGATGTTCATAGAACTTCAACATTGCTAATATATGCAATCGAAATAATCAAAGTCACTCAACCGGAAAGTCAAGGTCAAGGTCAAAAGATTGGGATGATACTGTGCTAAGCTACTACTGGGGCATATGCATACCAAGTTTCACCAACCCAGGACCTATAGTTCTTGAGATATGGAGGTGTTCATAGAACTTTTCCAAAAAGTTAACACCTTTGTCCCGCTCTGCTTCGCAGGTGAGACAAAAACAACACCAACAGTCATTTAGTGTAAAAATGAAGTCAAGGTCAAATGACATTGTGACAGACTCAAAAACCTAATTTAATTCATCAATATCCTAAATATCATATGTCTAGTTATCATACTTTAAAAAAAAATCTTTTTCTACAAATTAAAGTCTTACAAAAGAGTTTACAGCTCGAAAAGACAAAAGTTTACGTAGTAACTGAAGCGTAAAAATGGAGTCAAGGTCCCACACTATGACGACAGTTGTCTGGACCATAACCTGAACTGTCTGTATACCAAATATCAGATGCCTAGCTATTATACTTTTCATGAATTCATTTTTTTCAAAAGTTTTTGACCTGAAAAAAGACCGAAGTTCACAGTGTCAAAAAAGCCTGAAAATGGGTCAAGGTCATATGGTATGGTTACAGTTGAGTAGACCATAACCTTAAGTGTATGTATACTAAATATCTCTGCCCTTTTGGACTTTTGCCATTCGGATGCCCCATTGGTACCTCTGCTTCTTTCTAGATTCCCTCAGACATGAACAACATAGTGTGACCCTCCCTTACCCCTCCCCAGGCTTCCCTCCTTATATTCTAACCTCTGACATGGCAATCAGGTTGTTGATCCTCGCCCTTAGCCTGGTCACTCCACCTCAAACTCACTCCCTGACTTATACATACATATCTGCTTCTTTGAAGAGTCAACATTTATACCCTTTGGCCTGTTCATAGTACCTTGAGACATTCTGACTATGATGAGACCCTCAATCCATCCCCCACCCCCCTAAACATACATATCTTTCTCTGAGAAGAGTCAACATGGATACACCTTGGCCTGTTCATAATACCTTGAGACATTCTGACTATGATGAGACCCTCAATCCATCCCCCACCCTCTCCCATATACATACATTTCTGCCTCTGATAAGAATAGACCTTGAAATCCATGGATCAGTTCATATAACATGATGACCATGATGCCACCACCTTCTCCCTCCCTCATCATACCCTAATACACATACTAATCCCACCCCCCCAAAAAAAATATACATACATTTCTGTCTCTGTGACGAGTACACATTGATACCCATTGGTCGATTCATAATTCCCTCAGACAATAGCCACCATGGTGCGACCCCTTCTCTCTCCCCTCAAATCCTAAGCTAATACATACACTAACCCCTTCCCGGATCAACAATACATACATTTCTGCCTCTGTGACGAGTACACATTGATACCCATGGGTCGGTTCATTATCCCCTCTGACATTACAACCATGTTGGCTCCTGTATGTTTTTCCGCTCTGTAAATATCATCTAAAAAAATCATTTTATTATATTTTTTATAATTATAACCACAACTTGAATACAGCAAGGAAAGATATTATCACAAAAATTTTAAGTGTTACGTAAAAAAATATGGTAAACCAATTTTTTACCTGGCGATTTACTTTGCAAGATACCTAGTTTCGCAAAAGAAAATCTTCATGAATTAATATATTTTCAGAGTAAAAATAAGCAGTGTACTAAGCAAAGATTCATCGATAGAAATAGCGGCAAATTGGCACAATGACTTATAAATATGAAAATAAATAGATTTACAATATTTGATTGAAATTCTCAATCAACATAACCACTGTGTATAACTTTTAATTTGTACCTCTTAACATACTGTGGTTTCATTTATATTTCATTGAGTATCAATTTTTATGGATAGCCCTGCCCCACAAAATTTGATACGACAAGAAATGAAATTAAACATTGATCTGTATGCTGCAAACTTCAAAACCATGAATTTAAGAATCTACAAACTTTTATCAAGCCACGAAAATTGGTACCCAATGAATATTAATAAATACCTTCCCTTTTCATACAAATTATAAGTTCAAAGGGTCATAAATCCCCCATCCCCATCCCACTGATAAACTTTTTTGGGGGTTGTATAAGAAATTATTAAAGCATTACAAATCAAGTCCCATCTATGGTCAATCATGGGGTCACAACTTAGTCAAATGTCTGGATTTGCCACTGAATAACTAACTGTTTAATGACACATTATATATATCTTGGTAAGATATTGTGTGCTGTGGGTAACATGTGATTTCCACCTTAAGTGCCAAAATGTGAAAATCCTTCGTGACCAACATATGTTAATAATGTGCCAATCAATCCAATAAACATGATGATCGAACGCCATCATGGAGAAGGGAGGGACCATCAACTATATATGCAATTACCTCTCTGTACTAAAATTCCAAATTTTTCTATGTATAAACTTACGTAACGTCCAATCAGTCCAGTACACGTGATGACCAAACACCGTAATGGAGAAGGGATGGACTGTGGATTGCACGATCACTTCTCGGTAATAAGTAATAAATGGACATGCTCTATAGATATAAACTTACGTAACGTCCAATCTGTCCAGTACACGTGATGACCAAACACCGTCATGGAGAAGGGGTGGACTGTGGACTGTACGATCACTTCTCGGTACTGGCCATCTAGTGTTGACCCTTCTATCTTGTCTCTGAAACACAATTATAATGTGGATTTTATTTTTCTAAATACCAATTTTCATGATTTGATGAACAAGATGCTCCTTGAGGAGCCTAAATCGCTCACCTGGTCCTTAAGCCATAAGGGTCTTCTATAAGGGGTCAAAATCAACCCAATGAAGACTTTTGTAGAGCTTAATGTGCTGATGGTTTAAGCAACAACAGTTTTTTCCGTCTGTTTACCGCTCCTTTTTGCTCCGTTTATTCAGTTTAGCGATATATTTAAATTTTCTAGTTGATGGAAGGATGCTGGATGCCCAGTGATGGCAATGAATGTTACTCCAAAACAATACAAAAAAATACAAGAGAATTGTGTGTGTGGGGGCGTTTTTGTTTAACGCCCTGTATCGACGCAAATGGGCCACGTAGGGTGGTCAGTTTTTATGGTAGAGGAAACCAGAGTACCTGGAGGAAAGCACCAACCTTGGGCAGGTAACTTCAAACACAAGCTGAGAGGGCATTGGTTTGTGATCATTAGTGTGGTATTTTTTAACCAACACTTTAGACCACTCGGCCACAAAGGCCCCAGAAAATTTTGACAATTAAGCATTTTATATTTTCTCATTAGTTTATTTTTCCTTTAATGATTGAGTCCAATATTAAGAAGCAGATAGCTGTGTACAAATAATTTATAAAATAAAGATAAATCACAGACACCCTATAAAGATATCTCTATAACCTTAATCTAGAATCTGACAAGTTATTCATGTACCAATAACTTTATCTTTACATGTACCAGTAGGTTTATATACATGTATACTGGCCCAAAAAAAGAAACGATTCCAAAATAAAAATGTAATCTTTTCAAAACAATAGATAATTGTCGCACAATATTTTGCACATATCGAGGGAATAACATGACTGCAGATAAAATGATGAATACAAATCAGGACTAATGGTATAGGGCGCTTGCGAATTTAGGTCTGTAGAAAATGAAAGTTGAAAATTTGGTAAAAATCGCAAACACATTGGTTTTGAAGGTTCAATAGGGAGCTTAAACTGATTGTCAGAGGGTTTAAACGAAAACGTTTTGCTGCAAAGACCTAGAAGATTACAACACAAGAGAAAAAAATCAAAAAAGTCATTTAACAAACCAGTAGTAACCGAAATTTCCTACTCTTCTGTTTATTGCACTTTTGGGGCAAAATTAAGGTTTTTTGCACGTTATTTTAAATTTTTGAAAATTTAACGTTACAAAATTTAATGGAAATGTTTTTAATGATTTTGGTTTAATCAACCCAGCTTTTGATGATTTAAACTTTCAAACCAAAATCGGTAAAAAATTGCATTTTTGCAGTACAAATTTAAAATGTTTTTAAGGCATTTGGAAAAATTATTCTCTTTCACCTTTCGTTATCCATCATTTCAAGAATAACTTTATGCCAAAATGTCTACCATTTTCCCATTAAGGTAGATGGGGTGTCTAAAAATTTATCCATAGAATTTTCTTAAATTTTGACCACAATTAGTCCTAGACTGGTATTTTAAATCTCGATAATAAAATTAAAACTTCACCACGAGAATTTTTGTAAAAACGACTTTGAAAAATGGATGATTTCAGTACTTTTTATATAGGATCAATAGGGAAATTTCAAATTTCTTTTTCCTAAAAAAATCCACTCCATAGATTTTTCTTAAAATTTGGGAAAATCTTTGTTTTCAACATATTTTTGAATATAGTAAATAAAAAATAAAGTTCACCATGAAAATTTTTGAAAAAAATGAAATATGTGTTTTTTTCCTATTATTTCTTTACAAATTATCTCCCCTTAAATAGTACGGGAAAATATTGAAACTCGCAAAGAAGGAGTATTTAACCCTAATTTTTGTTGTAATTACAAATTTTGATGTTTACCTAGCCCAATAGAAATCAATTAGAATAACAAGTATTATTAATTCTAAAGTTATGATAGATGTGCAAAAAAGATGCTCAGTGATAGACACCCCATCTACCTTAATTCTATGGTGATTGTCATTTTTTCCACAAAAAAAAATACAAAATTTTAAAGACGTCTTATGACGTCATACTCGATTATTTTCCAAAACTTTTTTCATCCAAAGCATTGTTAAAATAATGTTTATGCATGTATATTTTGTACATAATATTTCCCTTTCGGATATGAACTAAATTTTTAAAAGTAACTGGGTATCGTTTCTTTTTGGGGCTAGTATATAAGTAAAATATATCAGCTGATACTAGATTATAACTGTTTGCTTTGATTGTCAATTTGTAATTGACAAACCTTATGACAATTAATCAATTTTAATTTTCTTATTAGTTATTTTTTTTTAACGTTTTTCAGTCCAATATTAAGAAGCAGATAGCCGTGTACAAATACAGTTTATAAAATAAAGATAAATCATAGATACCCTATAAATATACCTTTATAACCTTGATCTAGAATCTGACCAGTGATACATGTACCAGTAAGTGTATATATAAGTACCAGTAGGTTTATCTTTACATGTACCAGTAAGTTTATATACAAGTACAATGTATCAGCTGATATTAGATTATAACTGTTTGCTTTGATTGACAATTTGTACTGAGATGGTCATATCATTTACTGATAATGTTTATCATTAGATATGAGGTTGATTTTATGGAACCTTATTTTACCATAATTCATTCAATTTTAAGATATACAGTGGATTCCACTTAATCGACTAACTCTTATTAGAATAATCGTCTTTATTGAATATGGTTTAAAACACCAAACCCTTTCCTATACTTTTAATGTTAGATTAAGACTTTTTGCTTTAATTGTCAATTTGTACTGAGATGGTCATATTATTGATAGTGTTTATCACAAGGTATGAGGTTGATTAAACAGAACCTTACTTGTATTATATTTTGTTTAATTTTAAGATATAAATTGTACAAGTCAATCGTATCTTCAGTTTCTGATGCTAAGCCCTAAGATCATAAATCAGCATAATTCAATTGTTTGTAACTAAATTGCTTTGATTGTGGAAATGAAGCTAATGTTTTAATTTAAAAAAATCAAATAGTAAGATTAATTATCCTTTAAAATAAAGTACAATAATAATTACAATCAAAGCAGTACCAATGGGGCATTCAAAGGGAAAGTTGACGATTGGAAAGTTAAAATGTTTGTCATAGAGCTTTGTTGAAAGTCTTCATTGAGAGTCTTAGGAAGCTGGGGCCGTGTCAACGAAGCTATCTTAGGATTGAGACATGTCTTTGGACCGTCTTTAGATATGGATTAGTCTTAGGACGGGTCAACGAAAGGGTCCTAATTTGAGATGCGTCCTAAAATGTGACCAAAATTTGAGATAACAATTGAGTTGACTTAAGACCATCCTAATTAGTTAGGACTATCCTAGCGTATTGAAATTAGGAAATAAACAATAATTATTGCTCTTGTAGATACTTATCTTAGATGACGAGCGAATTACATCAGACGGAATAAAGTATTGAGAGATACAGTTTATTTCTTAGACTGTTATAGCTACAAACGTCATAAAAGTGGTCCATTTTTGTGAAAATCTTGAATGTACGGATGTTTGGTGGTTTATTTTGGCACAAGTTGTTATTCCATACTTTCCCATGCTTTCTATTTTGCACTATGTGTGGCGTGGCCAGAAAGCCTCGAAAAGAAAACAACATTCTACTTTTAACTTCTGATAGAAGCAAAAAACCCCTGTGTCTGAAAAAGTTGGTTACTACAATTTCTGATCATTGTTTAAATAAAAAAGTACACCAAAGTTTCAGGCAACATATTTTATAACACCGGACTCGCGTTTAGTCTATACAAAACTTATTAGAGGCGCTCTAGTTTTGAGTACTTTTCTTTCACTAATTTTCTTCTTTCTTCCTTCCAATGTTTTGATTCAAATACATTCTGCTTCTTTCTAAGCAATATAGTTTACGAAGATAAATTATGACCAATAATAAACCACTCTATTCCCGATGTGGGAAGAAGTTCAGAGTTTTGGTATTTTTAAAAATGTTTTGACAAAGTTGCTGCCGAATTTTAAATCAAATTTTATACTACCTTCAATCTAAAAACGCGTGTGCTCTTTTTTTTAAAGCAATCGAGTTTCCCGATGAGATTTCGTTCATTTTCAATCAAATACCGATTTTTTTTTTTATCATACTATATGCAATTTGTATAAACCTTAATATTGAAGTTTGTAAAGTTGTTTATGTTATTTACATTTCATTTATTAAAACCAAACAAAAAACAAAACAAAAAATAAATAAAAAAGAAATTAAGATTTAATGAATTGTTCACATATTGTTTTATAAATGTAGACATTTATCATGCATTTTGATATGCTATGAAATTGTTAATGAAAGTTATTTAAATTTGAATTGCATATCAGTTATTTTAAGACGGTCCTTAGACCATTATATGTAGGAATGTCCTAAGACAGCTTCGATGTACATCCTACCCAATATCTTTAGATGGTTCTAAGACCATCCTAAAGTAACTCCTAAACGATGTCATAGGATATGTGTTAGGATACTTTCATTGACACGGGCCCAGACCTCCTAGAATATGTTGTGTCCTTTAGCTCAAGTTCCTAAGGATACTGTAGAAGCAGAAATATTCGTGGGGAATTAATTTTCGTTTATTTTGTGGGTAAGAAAAATCCACGAAATTAAACCCCCATGAAATCAAAATATTTAGTTGAATAGTGTTTATCAAAAAAAAATTGTCCCCACTAATTTAGTTATGTGCTCTAAACCACGAAATTTTATCCCCACGACAATATATGATTATACACTATATGAGATGGAGAAAAATAGTCCAGTGAAAGGACATCATCAATATAACAAAACGTGAGGTCAAAAGAGAGAGCTTGTTTACAATCAGGCAATATTAAAGTTCAGCTTCACTATCTCATCCTTGTGACTATTTATGACATTATCTAAACCAAAGTTCATATTATCTAATTGTAAATAAAAATTGTCTATAAAATTAGAACAATCTCATTATAATAATTCATTATCTTGAATTTTCCAACACAATTAAAGGTAAGTTGAGAATGTTTTTAATTCCATTGAAACTACACAGTTATTTGACTTTACTTGGTATACTGTTAAGGTAAAAAATTTCTCAGGGTGATATTTTTGTATTTTTGCTCACGTTACCATTTGCATGGGGGATAATTTTGCGTTTCTACTGAATATTTATATTATTGGCTTGAAGAATAAGCAGTTTCTGTGCAGATATTTCCGTGGATATTTTGAGATTGCAAATTAAGCAAAATAATCCCAGGCTAAAAATTCAACGTTAACAATAGTAAGCAGTGTTTAGATTTTTTGTCGTTAATGTGTTCAGGATTCGTCAGTTCCTTAAGGATGATAACTGAATGACCCTCAAGCTTTACCGATTCTATCACACAAGATTATTTGATTACATGAGCTATTTGCTTCATTAGGTACATTTAAAATGTTTTCTTTTCTATAAGATTTAAAGACTGTATGTCGCCTTTAGATACACTAAAAAATTGCAATAGAACCATTTTCAGTAACAGCTTTAGATAAACTTAAGCATAACCAATAAAAGCGAGTATGTTGACATTATGAGCCCTGAAGAAATGCATATGCCACGGTCTCTAAAGATTTCTTCAGGTTACTATGAACGTCTCAACCATTAGAACTGACTGCCATATATGGTCAAATTGAATTTGTCTTTCAGAATTGCAATGGCCTCCACATCATGTAGTATATGTATCAAACAGAAGAAGACAACAGACCCTACTGTGTATTGCCCTCAGTGTAGTAAGCTGATGTGTCAATCCTGCAGTGAAAGCCATGACCAAGCCGAGGAAACCAGAAAACATGAAGTCATGTCATACCAAGACTATCAGAAGTTACCACCCTTTATACTAAAAACCAGCATGAATTGTTCCCAGCACCAATACAGGTATGAGGAATTCTGCAGAATGCACGATGAACTGGCTTGTAAAGAATGCAAGAAAAGATTTCATAAAAGATGTGAGGATGTCTTAAAAATAGACGATATTGTCTACAATGTCAAAGATTCTGTGCTATTTACCGATACTTTCTCTGAAATTGAAGACCTGTGTAGAACTTTGAAAGAAGTTTCTGAAGACCGTCAACAAAATATAAAACAGTTAAAAAGTTGTCAAAAGAAGATAGAAAAGACCATCAAAAACAAATTTGACAATATTATTGAACACTTGATGAAGTTGAAGGATAGAACAATTTCTGAGTTAAATTCTGTGTATACTGAACTGACTAATGACTTGTCGAATACATCAGAAATAATTCATACAAAAGAAGAGAAGCTTAATAAAATCCTTGACCAGAAAGACAGCATCACTAAGCATGCTACCAACTACCAAACCTTTGTAGCACTCAAAGAAATGGAGAAGATGGTACAAGAAACCAACACAAAGCTAAACGAACTTTCGGACAATGACAAACTTAAGCAATTTAAGATGAAAATTGAAATGAACAAAACCATTGAAGATATAGGTATCCAGTCCGTAGGAGATATCAGGGTAATCAAAAGTTCATCAACAGCTGAAATCCATCCTACCAGACCAAAAGATTTAGAAGCCCAGAAAGAAGTACCGATACCAGCACCAGTAAAACTACACTTTGAACAAAACATTCAACTGGGATATGGTGACTACCATGGCTGCTGTACTCTACCAAGTGGACTTGTGGTGTTTACTAATGACGATAGGGGTAAAGTAGTGATAAACAAGTCTGATGGATCACTCGAATCCACCATTAAGTTTGATAAGAATGAGGGAGTGTGGGATGTGACACCAGTAGATGACCATCAAATTGCTGTGTCACATCCTTGGTCTGGCACTATCTCCATTATAGATGTAAAGAAAGGTTTTATTAATAAAGGTAAGGTAGTCAGAACCTTGAACATTGAAGAGAAGTATGTTACAGGGTTGTGTTCTAGTGGTAGAGATATAGTGTGTTGTGTTGTACATAAAGGTCTAGTGAAAGTAAACATTGACAGTTGTAAGGTAGAGACAGTGGTGAAGGATTGGGATGTTAATGATGACTCACATGTAGAGGTAAGTAACAGTCTCATATGTTATACATGTCATCTTAAACACACAGTAACTGTACTGGATACTCAGTACAATGTTATCTTTAGATACAAAGATGAGGCAGTACTTTGGAGGCCCATGGGTGTGGCAATAGATGACCATAGGAACATCTATGTCACAGGGTGCTGGTCTAACAATCTAGTGGTCCTCTCTCCTGATGGCAAGTCATGTCATCAGTTACTAGGTAAGGATCATGGATTGGCTCGTCCTACTGATATACACTAT
Source organism: Arcuatula senhousia (assembly GCA_963971305.1). Classification (NCBI taxonomy): domain Eukaryota; kingdom Metazoa; phylum Mollusca; class Bivalvia; order Mytilida; family Mytilidae; genus Arcuatula; species Arcuatula senhousia. Next base: position 1,637,995 of record OZ020317.1, on the reverse strand, counting down.
GACAGTAGTACAAAGAAACTGGTGGTGGTTAATAAGTATGGAGGACCTGCTTTTCTATACTCTGTAGGGTAAGTAAATCATATCAACAATGAGGAGATGTGGGAGTGTTGGAAGGGAGGGTACAGATAATAGTGAGACTGTAGATTGTTGATATACAAGGAGTTTTTGTTGCTTCTGGGTGCTGTGGAATGATTCTGATATGTATGTGTGAGTGTGGTTTAAAGAAAGAATTGAATCAATTGTTAGTCACTTGTTTGTGTTGAGGATGGAGTTGTTTTATTAGCTCTGAATGATTCTGATATAAAAGTATGTATGTGCTTGGGTTGACTCAATAGTATTCATTGATAGTTTCTAAAAATCAAAAATGTGAGAAAAGCTTTTATATTGCTAAAAAAAGTTAAGGGGTTTTATCTTAATTTTATTTTCATCTTTGTAGCACTTGTGTATTTTATTTTATTGCTCTTTTTAATTTGGAATGTATAACTTAAGCATTGTAATTATTATTTCTGTGTTTCCGTTATCTCTTTTAAATATGTATAACTCATCATGTGTTATGACTTTTGATCAAATATAATTATGGTTTATAAAACGTAATCATTGTAATACTTGTTTTGAGTGTTTCCATCATTTTTAAAAAAATGTTAATATCTGATCATGTCTTTTGATCAAATATAATTTTGGTTTATAAAACTCAATCATTCTAATGGTTGTTTTGTGTATTTCTTTTAACTTTGTAATATTTTTATCCTATCATGTTTATTACGTTTTATCAAATATAATTTTGGTTTATAAATATATTTTCTAGTATCAAAATGTATTTAATTAATTCGAGAGTTATAGTAGATATTCGATCCTTCGTATGGACACTTTAAGGTTCCTAAAACGTAAAAGGTTTTCTTATAAAGATTTTTTAGAATACCCACTAAAATGTGTTTCCTTTTAACCTTTTTAAATGTATATTATCTCATCATTTTTTACTTTTTATCAAATGTTTTTTTGGTTTATAAAATATATTTTTAGTACTAAAATGTATTTCAAATAATTCTAGAGTTATAGTTGATTATAGATCCTGCCTATTGACACTTTAAGGTTCCTGAATCTTAAAGAGATATTCATATAAAGATTTTTATATAAAACATGCATCAAACTCTTTGATATGTTTATCATGTTTATTACTTTTCATCTGAGAAAATTAAAACCAAGTTAGTTTAATTATCTCAGTTTTCATCAAATATTATTTTGGTTTAATATAAAATATATTTTCTAGTATTACATGTATTTCAAATAATCCGAGAGTTATAGTTGATATTAGATACTTCCTATGGACTCTTTAAGGTTCCATAAACTTAAGAGGCTTTCATATAAAGTAAACCTACTAAAATGTTGAGAGAGATAATAACAAAACTTCAGAACAAGGGAAATTATTCCCAATTTTTTAAGTAAAGCATTCATCATACCAGAGAAATGGGAAAGCACAATGGTCCTGACCTAAGAAGAAATGTTAGGGTTGAAACTGTTTTATGACACCAAATCTTTCTCTTCTCTTTATAATTGTAAAATGTTGGAGGAGCAGGAAACTTAAACAGCAATTTTAATAAATAGTGAATTAGTAGGCGTCCTTGGCGAACACAAATGTACTATTTATGATTGTTAAATTTTGGAGGAACCGGAAACTCAAGCAGCAATTTTAATAAATAATGAATTGATAGGCGTTCTAGGCGAATACCAATTTTAATACTATTTACAATATATTGCTTTGAAGTGTAAACATGATTAACGCATTGAGATAATGAGACGTTGAATAAGTGTAGGAGACACAACCAACTTTACTGTATATTAAGCTATTAGGAAACAATCCCTGATTGAATACAATTCTATAACACGGTCAAAGGTTCTTTTTTAATGCATTTTGAAGGCAGATCGTTTATAACCAAATTGAGGCCGTAAATCAAAGTCTTCGTGTCGCAGGTCAGTTTTGAACCTACAGGAGCCTCATCTCTCTGCAGTCTTTCAATGAATGGTGTTTTAAAATTTATTCAGTAATTCTATGACAGTTGTTTACTGCAAACTTATTCCTTATTTAATTGTTTTCTCATTATAGGCTTCGCAATGGGTGTGTTGCAACAGGCAGGAACTGCTAACCCTTCCAAAGCATCTGTGTTTACTTTCGTTCCAACTTGTTGATTTCTCTAAGTAAGGATGCAACAGGCAGGAACTGTTTACCCTTCCAAAGCCCATTTGTTCACTCATGTTAAAACTTGAGTCGGATTGTTGATTGCTTTTATCAGTTGTTTTTGTGTGTTTTTATCAGTCCAGGCACTTACTATTTAATGTAATATTACAAAGTAAAGTAATATTACAGTAGACAATAATTTAACTATATTACACGATTTTGTAAAATAAGGCAATAATTGGGTAGTTTCCCTTTGTCCAGACGATTTTTCTTTTGTAAATAAACTAAAGGGACATAACCTCATATATTTTCATGAAAAATGAGAAAACAAATAAAAACAGATTATCTTTCTTTACTACAAAAATCGCGTAATCGTACTAGTATATTTAAGAAGGCCGGGAAAAGTTTTCATTTGAGTGTTTTATATGTTTTAAATGCAGATTTTATAATATACCATGTATGCTATAAGTACTAAAGTATGGCCTTGCAACTTCGTCCATGGGGGCAAACTGAATTTAGTTATATTTTCATGCTCAAAATATCAAATTTAATGCACAAAACATCAAATAAAAGGCAGATGCTTTGTTAACCTTTAAAAATATTTTTTTGTTTATCTTTAATTGTCCTTAATATGTATCTTAATTACAATTTGAAAGCATTTAGATGAAAATAAACATCTTAAGCAACTTTTGGTTTCATAAGGAAGCTTAAGCCTTTTGTCAATTTAATAAACAAGAGCACTGAAAAGGGCACTATCTCTGTTTTAGCATTTATTTTTTAACACACTTTCAAAGTGTCCAGCCGATCTTTTTCCGGAAGGGCGGGGATAGGGGGGATAGCTTCTAAAAACATCTCTTACTTGTCAAGTATTCAAGATAACAAACATTATTCATATAGAATTTTCTTAGTTCTAATAATGAATTGAAGGATGAGTACAGAGAACTTACGGGAATGTAAACTTTTTTTTTCAAATGCACGATGTCAGATGTACGACCGACCTTTCTTAATCTTTCCTGCAAGGACCAGAAATAAACACATTTGGAAAGAAAAGTTACATTGAAATTGTTTAAATCCACCAAATGCAATCATCGAATAGACGTACCCCTGTCAACATTGTATGAATTGGGGGATAATAAGGTAATGAGCGAAAAAAAGGTGGGGGTCGCAAAAATTTATTTTTAAATTTAGAATCGCTACTTGGCAAGGATGAACTTGTAAAAAAAAATTTAATCGGACTAGAAATAAAAAAAGTTACGATTATTGCCCCCTTTGGTCCCTAATAACATAATAGTTAAAAAAAAAAGGGACACAAAAATATATCTGCTACTTGACAAGAATAAACTTGCAAAAACAATTGTCAAAATCGAACAAGAATTAAAAAAGTTTCGATTTCGGTCTCTTTTGACCCCTTATTACGTAACAGGTGAAAAAGGGGGTGGGGTCGCAAAAATAAATTCTCAAATTTGGATTCGCTACTTGACAAAAATAAACTTGCAAAAAAAAAATTCAAAAACAAACCAGAAATAAAAAGTTTTGAAAACAGCCCCATTTGGCCCCTAATTAAAAAACACGTGAAAAAAGGGATGGTCGCAAAGATTAATTCTCAAATTTGGATTCGCTACCTGACAAGAATAAACTTGCAAAAAAAAATCAAAATCGGACCACAAATAAAAAAGTTTCGATTTTGGCCCCATATGGCCCCTTATTACGTAATAGGGGGAAAGGGGGGGTCGCAAAAATTAATTCTTAATTTTGTATCCGCTATTTGACAAGAACAAAAATGCAAAAAAAAAAAATTCAAAATCGGACCACAAATAAAAGTTTTTGTTTTGGTAATATATTTGGCCCTTTTTGCCCCTAATTTCTAAACGAAAAATGGTGGGACCCCCAAATCAATCCCATTCATCCTTTTATGGTAAGGAACGTCATTATTAAGTTTCATAGCAATCGGATAACTGGAACTAAAGTTATTGTGGAAACACCCAAAAGTTAACAGACACCTACGACGCCGACGACGACAACGACGACGACAACGACGACAGCATCATACCATAATACGTCCGCAAATTTTTTGCGGTCGTATAAAAAAACTATTACTGTTCATAAAGTCACAGAGTCCAACGCACCTCACTGAACGTTAAGGACGACCATAGCATCGTAGGCCCTATTTCATACGAAAAATTATTTCACTCGATGATTTGAGCACAAGTAAAAATTATTGCAATCGATACGCGTGTTGAATTTGTCAGAGATGTTTGTCAAGTATTTTTTCAGCTGTTTATAAGGCACGGACCATTTGATTTTCGGGGGGGGGGCTTGGATTTTTTTGAAAAAAATTTCCCGGCCCTGATTTTTGTAAAAAAAATAATCTGGCAAGCACCTAGGTTGAAAAAAAAAATAATCTGGTTTCAATCTTGCCACTTGAAAAAAAAATCTTGCCAAAAAATTTCCTTGCTTAATATGTGTGTGAAAAAAATAATCTGGCCCGCAAAGCGGGCGAAAAAAAATTTCCCGGCTCAAGGTAAAATCCCAGCCCCCCCCCCCCAGAAAATCAAATGGTCCGTGCCTAAGATACTCTAGCCACAGTCATATCCGTGGTCCACGTGTGTTGTTTGTGGTCATTCAACCTAAAGAATTTTTAAAATCAAGATCAATCGGTTTACCAGATACATTTTTCTCAAAAGCAGACATGAACAGAGTGACCTTTCCTATTTACTGTCTGATAATTAGTGCACATGTTATAATAATCATAATTATGTCTAAAAGAAATGCTAAAAATATATGTTTCGCACTAACCGTGTGACTAGGTGATAAGTGATCAGCTATTAGATTTTTATAGAGGAAGGGCTATTGAATCTTTTTCAATATGTCTTTTTATTTTTTGACAAGGCATTTTCATAAGTTTATTTTATTATAGTCTGTGTAACCAAAAACGCCATCCTGAAGAAAGCTTTATATTGATCTATAAAATAAATAAATGCTCTTAAAAAATACATAACTAAAACAAAAACAACAAAAAATCAAAGCACCCCTCTTATCGTAAAGAAAAGTTGCATGCCACACTTTTCATCGTTTGTGGTACATTTTAAATGCAAGAGCATAAAGTACTAACACTTTGTCACGATCGCAAATAATATTGATTTACAGTATCAAAACTAATTCAGTCTTATTATATTGCTGACATTATCGTATATATTTTTTTGAAATACCATATTTTACAGTATATCATAAGTATATGCGTGCATGGGGTCAACAACCGATTGACTATTTGTTAGGTTGCAGGTTGCAGGTTGCGGGTTGCAGGTTGCAGGTTGCAGGTTACTAGCATACCAATTTGTAGCTGTGTAACTTTGTTGTTACATTTTTAAGAATTACAGTACTACCTTGGTGATCACCTGGAGCAATTCAATACTTGTTTATCGGAAACCTTGGCCTAAAATCTGCAACAACTCAATGCATGTACACAAAATTAAGTTTTTCATTGCCGTGTGTGTGTGTGTGTTTTATTTTGTTTATACTTGCGGACATACTACTTGTTATGTTTTTCAATCAGGTATATATTCGTCTGTGTAAATGATTTCACGTTGTTGCTCTGAGAATCTAAAAAGGTTATCAATGAAAGCACAAGTTTGAACGCCTTTTTGTCCATATGATGCAATTAATTAGTAGATGACTTTAATTTTCTGGTTCTGTTTGTAAACCAGGTGTCCTAGACCCAGCTGAACAAAATATTAACAGTAATAAGAATTACTAGAAAAGGTTTTAACAAAATAACCAAATTGAGATTATCAATCTGAAATGTCCAAGAAGAAAAGAATAAAAGAGGTAGACACAACAGAGTAATTCAACATTAAATGCATACCCATAGCCAGGGGAGGGGGATTCCAGAGGGGGGATTCGAGAGCTTGTCCCCCCAATTTGACAAAAAAATTGAAAAATATTGGTAAAACAAAATGAAGTTTGGTTAAGCACTATTAAAATAAGGATTATTTTGAAATTCGAACCTTAGATGGACCCCCCCCCCCATCCTCTGGGTACGGGTATGCAATGGTCCTGAGTTTGTTGAGGCATTTTTAATGAAATGGCTGGTTAAACCATGTTTAAGGCACAGAACCACCCTCTTCTATTGCAATTTTATAGTCCCGTAGAAACACAAAACACAACGTGAGACATAAAAGAGATAGTCAGGCGTTCTGCTCACTATGAGCTGATTATTAACCTAATTTAACTTATAGGAATTAATAGCGTAAAGTATTCAACTAAAATTTTTGCAAGTAGTCATGGTAACAAAATTCCTAATGTCTGTAGGTCGTTAAGATATGGACAGTACAATGAAAAGGGACCATAAATACATTTAAAATTGGATTATCTATGATTATTAAGGGATCAACCATTTGATTTTTATGGGGGGGATAGGGGGCTATGGATATGTTCTTCGTCCGCACTTTTTATTTTCGGAAAAAGTCGAGCCTGAATATTTTTTGCGCGCTTGCATTTTTTTTTTTATTTTAAAGGCAACCATAAACATCTTAGCCAAAAATACCATACTGCCTTTTGTTATACTCAGAGCACTGTCCTGCATCTTTATTTCTGGATTTTTGCCATCCTGCCTTTTTATTTCAAATTTCACCACAGCCCCCCCCCCCCCCATTAAAATCAAATGGTCGCTCCCTAAATAGCATCATATTTCTATACGTGCTAACACATAACAACACACAATTTTGCTTTATTTTTTTAATATGTTGTGAAGGCACACATGAACATGAAAAAGTAAAAAATAATCAATATATGACAAAACAAATACCATTGAGGTCACTAAATTTTGAAATGAATCCTTAAATAGGATGATAAACAACTGCATGTCTATCTGTAATGCAATAAAGAAAATATTTTCCCTGCACTGCATAATGACAAAAATTTGGACTTCCTAGATTCTCATACCCGTTGCCAAGGTTTGGGGGTTCAAGGGGTTAATAATACCTCTTGGAGGAGAGGGAAAAAAATTGAAAAATATAGGTAAAAACAAACTGAATTTGGTTAAGCCCTAAAACAAGAAATATTTCGAAAATCGAACCTGCGATTGAGCCACCCTTCCCCTAAAAAATACTTGCTACAGGTATGATTCTTACTCATTTTATCACATACATATATACATTTACATGTATTTACATTATTTGACAAATTTAATTTTAAAATGCAGACCAATGAAGGACTCAAATTTGAACTTTTAAAACATTTTAAGATAACCGATAAAGAGATGTGGAATAAGTGTACGTGACACAACCAACATCAAAGAAACGGCAATTCAAAATCACAATGGAAAAAAAGCCAGCAGTCTTCATCAATAGATGACAGGGACAAACAAAAATATAGTAATTCAGTAAGGGAAAAAATTTACTCATCTATATCTTAATGTTTTATATTTGCCCATTAAAGTAACATAAAAGATCTTACGAACATTTGTATTTGTCTAAGTTCTCAACATAGCTTATATGGCTAACCCAGGGTCGCATTATACATATGAATAAGTGAACAAAATTAACAAAGGTTACTTCTAGTTTCCGATAAATAGGATGAAATGCAAAGTCAGTCAAAGTATTTGATAAACGAATGCACAATTACAAAAAAATTGAAACTAACTAATACTATATATATTAATCAGAAACATGTAAATTTAAAATACACAACTCTGTTGATATCACTGAAAAAAAAACATAAATAATTAATTTTTTTTGCACAGATTGTTGACCTGCAACCTGCAACCTGTGACCTGCGACCTGCAACCTGCAAAATAGCTATTCCCGAGCATTTTTTGTCTTTGAAAACATGCTTAACGCGCTATCTTGGCTATTTTCTGGCTATTTCAAGTGCGAACATTTTTGAACACGTAGTATCACAGAAGTACACTGTTTTCGATCTTTAAAGAATTTTCTTATTCAGCGCTATGAAAAAGTTAACAAGATTACGAAATATTATTTGATACATGTATATTGCCTCAGTCAAAAACAATATAGACAATGATTCTTGTTGAAAGGGGAATATTTTCTAAAATTTTTATTTAAATTAATGAAATAAGGTAACGTTGTCCTTTATGAAATATCAATAGAAAAATCTTAATTTTTGCCAATTTTACAGAAAAACAAGAATTGGTTAGAAAATATCATTCATTCTCTGTCTATCATATTTGAACTATCCGGGTTTCGGGCAGGGATATGCTTGCCGGTAAAAGTCCACTATAAAGAGCGGCCAGAAAACTGATATCGAGTAAGGCCGATTACAAACAAAACGACTACTGATTGAATGCCGGGGTTATCAAACAAAATTATAATCGTACATGTACATCGGTCCGAAGTGGGAATACATTCACACGTTTCTCGCAAATGAAAGAAGAGGCTCGGGCAGACCTTGGTAAAATTGACCCTTAGGATCACCATGCAAGCGGCATTATTTATAAATCCTGCCCTTCTTATTTTCCAACGGCAGCGAAAAACCTCCCCAAAAGTCCGTGCGTCCCTATATCCTCCACTTCGTCATCATTTCACACTTCATGTTGACTTTATAGCCCTTTTTATGTTCATCTCCCTGATTTACATGTACATGTAGCCGAATATGTTCTGCTAACTTGAGATTAAAAGACTACCTAGTAAGTAATGTTTGTACATATACTCTCTCAAAAAAGTTATGCAACAGTGAAAATTTTCACTATATGTTTTAAGTAAACCTACCATATTATAAATTGATATTGCCAAGCCGTTTTTCAATCATTTTTTATCAAATAAAATTCAAGAAAAAGACAAAGAAGTGAAGTTTATTTTTTATGATTTGGGCAAAATCCTAGCTGTTACGGTTTTTGATAGAACGCGAGTAGAACATAACCAATGTTTTTCCACGGAAAATGTTGGTTGATTTAAACGGGTTGTTGACGCATAAAATAAACAGTTGATTTCTACTTTTGATGTCTTAAAAACCGATGAAGTGTCGATTTTTTCTAAAATCGTAAAAATAAATTACAATCATTTCTCGTTCTCTTGGTTTTTATTTCATTAAAATCGGTTAAGAAATGGCTTTGCATTACAAAAATAAAATAAGGTAGGTTCATTTAAAATATATAGGGAAATTTTGTATTGTTGCGTAACTTTTTTGAGTGAGTATATTAAAGTCTTCTAAGATAAAATGGCATTTAATACTCGGTCTGGTATGGTATAAAAATGTAACGGCCTCGAGAGGGTTTCAGTTATCAAAATATTAGGACCGCTTCAGTGCTGAGTTTTTATGACATATCGCTTTGTACACCTTTGTACACATAGTGACTGTAAAATGCACCCGAGGGATTAAATGGAGAAATCCTGTAAACAAGCATCCCGGGTTCGTCAGGCAACCATATGATAGGTGCACTTTTATGGATAAAAGGTCATGTTCATCGCATGTAAAATGTTTCGATAAAATATGTAGCTTTTGCTTCTCTACAGTTGGCTAATTGTCCAACCTAAACCGGTTAAAAGTGGCAATCAAAAATGGATGGTTTCTATGGCCTTATGTGTCAATATACCATTGCTTATATATTCATCATTTCATGGTCATTGTAAAAGAACACACACACACATACACCACCAACACCCCCCCCCCCCAAAAAAACGAAAAAAAAAAACATCAGGATTTTCCATTTGTATATACATGTATGTAACTAGGTCCGTCAGATACCTGTCCGGATGTTAACTAATGGTGTCCTTTGGTAACTCCGGTACCCATTAAGCTGCACTATTAAGCTGACTATCCTGTTTGACAAACGAGCGTCAAAAAGTCTTTACACCCTTACATGCACATGAATGAATCATCCCTTATATGGTAAACTACCGAATATTGCTGCTTGTGATTAAAGTAAAACTAACTAAATATTTCTAAAAACAAGTTTAAAACATACTGTTAAAATGGTTTAAATGACAAAATGATTAAATTGTTGTTTAAGATGATTTTTTCCGTGCTGGGCCCGGATGCTTGGCGAATAACCCAACAGCAGAGCCTAACTTGTCGTAAAAGTCGAATACGGGTCTTAATTGGGCTTCTGACATAGTGTTAGTGCTCAGTCCACAGAACGGCAAAGTGTGACCTAAGTGGCTGAATGAGGCGGCACTCGTTTGCAGGTCTATATTACGGAAATCCTGACCACTGACCATAGTGGGCCAACGTATGTGAAGAGTGCCACGCTTTACATGTATGCGCGTAAAAGATCCCTTTGTGGAACGCCTAGGATTAAAATAATAAATGCCCAGACAAGTATACAATATTCAGATAAGTACATGTAGCTAAATGTTGTTAGTGTGTGTAAGATAAAGATGATGCCCCGCGATGTTTGAAAATCTGGCTAAAGTGTCCAGAAAACTTGTATTTTCTTTTAATGTTCAAAGTCCAAGAGCCATAACTTCGATTAAAATCAATGATGGGGCCTATGACTTATCACGATAAACTTCCATTCCAAAATACCAATTCAATATGTTCAAGCATATGGAAAAACGTCCGAAAACAGGTTTTTTATGATTGTTTTTAATGTAAGTCTAAGGGCTATAATTTCGGCCAAGGGTTAAACAATACACTCCAACTTATAGTTTGAAATATTTTGAAATAATTAGTATTTTGAAATTAAGCCCACAATTAAAGAAACCCCTTGTAAATCAAAAGTGTCGTTACATTTGTCTAGTAGAATTTATTTAGGAACACAATGAAAAAAATAATCATCAAAATCCAATGTAAAATAAACATTAATTCTACATAACGTTCATATAGCCTTCAAAAAATTTTGCATTTTTTCAAAAAAAAAAAAAAAACGCTAACCCAAAATGCGAGACATAGCTTTTTTAGTAAAAAGTAACATCATATTAAAACTTTATTAAAGTTGGTTGGCCCACTACAAGTAAAGTTTACATTGGTATTTTTGAGCATTTTAGCCGCCGCTGTATTGTAACGGTGTAAGATACATCAAAGAAGCAAAGAGGCAAACATGGGACATTTGAGTGTCAAAACGACAAAGCTTGTAAACACGAACAAGAACAACAGGGTATCCACATTCAACCACTTGTGCCACATATCAAAGTCGCTTTCTGGGCAATGCAGACTGACCAATGTCAGGTTTCTAACCGCTTAAATGGACTTTAGCGCTTCTGTGTCGAATCGTCACCCGGAACCTGTGCGACACCAAAAATTAAAGGAAGTTTGCTAGTGCGGATGTTGGGTTGCCATAAAGTTTTTGAATTGTCTCCCTATACTATTAAAGTACATAAATTTGTGTCGGTGTGTTGCATACTTTTCCTTTCTCACGTGAGCATGCATTATTATACCCTCTCTTTAAAGAAGACCTAGAGGGTGTATACTGTTTTACCCTTGTCCGTTCGTTCATCCGTCTATTCGATCGTTTGTTCGTCCGTACGTCTGTACCATACACATGTAATTTCTGTCACAGTTTTCTATTTATATACGCAATTACATAACCCAGAGGTCCAATATTTTACATATAACTTTATTCTATAGTACTGAATGTTGTATACAGATTTAATGCTCCTAGGTAATCTATTTCCTGTTTATTGAAGACTATGGCATTTATACATAGTGTAGATGAATGCAAATTTCCCGTCACCGTTTCCTTAGCAACTACATGACATAGAGGTCTGGTATTTTGAATAAAGCTTTAAAGGGTAAGTTCATGATTTTTGACATATGGTCTTAAATTGTTCAGAACAATGTTTTATAACAGTGTGCAAATTTTTTCCTTCATATCTTAACTTATAACAAAGATATTGAAGTTTATTTATTTGAAATAGTCCCCTACTCCACATTAGGGGACTACTTCAGTTAATCAGAATTTCTACTGAGTAGCAAAAAATCATATTAGTTCAAACGTTTAAGTGATCATGTGGTACGTCCAATAACCAACAAAATAATTAAAATAATCAAAAGTCAACAAGATCATTTAATATTTTCAAATTAGATCTATACAAAATCTTTTTAAAAACGTTTTATTAATCTATTATCTTTTACTTTTAAATTGAACTTTATTATAAATTAATTAAAATTAAAATACTATAATTCAAAAAAATATTATTTTTATTTACTATTAAGAAAGAAGTTGTGTATTTAAATGTAAGCCATCATATTTCATTGAAAATAATTATGATATAATTATGTAAATAACAGGTCATCCTTTTTCTAAAACCCCCACTGGGTTTGCTTAAAGTTTTAATTAATGTGAATTGTTAATTGTCATTGTCTCTCAGCAGGTACCTGTGTAATGGTTAGGTAAACATAAATGTAATTAGTCACAGCTGACTTGGGGTGAAATAATTATCAATACCTACAGGTGTCAAAACCTAATACACAAACATTCAGAAACAAAGTTTTATGTACTAGATCATTTTATTTTCATTCTAGCATTTAAAACAATAATGTGATTTATATGCAAGATTATCACAACACAACATGACTTAGATAATTAAAAATGACTTATTTAAATTGATTTTTATACCAAAAAATCATTATTACTAATTAAAGAATAACTCAATTTTGTTAATTTTAATAAGGATTTTCTATCATTTATTTAAAATGCCATAACATAGATGCATATAAAAAAAATTATATATTGGCAATTCAATAATTATATAGGTAAATGGTGGGTCACTGTCAAAAGGAGACTTTGTGGTATTCAGATGTTTTATGTAATTTAAAATGACAGAAACCAAAAGATAAAAAATAAAATTCCATTTTTGTCAGCTTATTAAATTGAATTTAAAAGTTTAAATGATATAGCATAATTAGATAATGCATTAGGTCTCATGTGACAAATTTTCATTTTTTTGTGAACTTTCCCTTTAAGCTTTGTCCTATAGTACCATATAGTTTATACCTATTTTATGCTCCTAGGTCATCTACTTCTTGTTAACCGAATACTTAGGATTTTACACATAGTGTACATACATTTAACATTTCCGTCACAGTGTCCTAAGCAAATACATGACTCGGGGATCTGAAATTGTACATGTAGGCAAGCTTTTTCCTATTGAAGATTTCTAGATCATCTTCTCTCTGATTACGGACTTCTTAGGTTTTTATTCATGGTATGTCTATAGGAGTGGGGTTATCACTAGTGAGCATAAGCTCACAGATTGACTTGTTTTACATATAAAGTCATATATAGTGTGTCGACTAGATATTTTATTAAAATAGCATAAAAATTGTCATGAACACTAGTTTTTGTACTAAGATGTTCACCCCTGTATCCCAATGTGTTGTGTTTTATGTTACCGGAATGGAAAAGAGGGTTTGTCGGCATAAAACCTAGTTCATTCCACCATTTCTTTAGAAATGCCTGTACCAAGTCAGGACTATTGCGATCTTCAATTTCTCTGGTATGTCTTTGCCTTGTTTGCCTTTTCTTCTTAGATGTATGAGTGAGATTGATCATCCCTGTTCGGTAATTTTGTTCTTACTCCTTTTATTATCATGAAATAATATTTAGACTTTCAATAAGCATTACATAAGCTGACGCATTTAAATATGCTTTCGATGCTTCCGATTTCTTTCCCGGCACCTAGGAGGCGAATAGTCCCTCAGCAGAGCTTAGCTTGTCGTAAGAGGCGACTAAGGGTCTTGGGATTTTGAAATCGGGTCAGTGCTCAGTCCACAGAGCGACCCAGATGTGTACCCTGTGTGGCAGAATAGGGTTGCCCTCGTCCGCGGGGGTTGTCAGGTCTATAATACGGAAACCCTGACCTCTGACCAAAATGGGTCAATGTGTATGGAGAGTGCCACGCTTCATGCACGTAAAAAAATCCTTTTGTTGACTGCATAGTAGTGCATCACATAGGGTTAGTTTTCTGTTCCTACCCAACTCTCCCCTTTTTCCTGTGGTTCTTAAAATTTGTTATTAACTTTAAGTGCATATATTTCATGTAAAGCAATTTTGGATGTTTTCATTCATTTTTCTAAAAAATGACGTCAGCATGTAACAGTTTACTGTTTAATTCCTGGAACGAACTGTTCCATGCACGTGAATGATGCGCAGTACAGAGCGACGTCAAAAGTATTTCACGCTTTTTAAAAATTAATATTTTTCTATATATTTCATATAAATAAATATTATACAAATCATTCCCATGCCATTTTTCAACAGATTTTGATGCATTATTTATTTATCTGTAGTTTGTTTATTTGAAAATTCGAAAGAGAAGCTCCTTTAGTACATCACACAGAAAAATTAACAAATCATATGAAATATTAGGGGATAAAGCGCAATTTTTTTTTTACATCATACTGTTAACTAACCCTAAACGAGCACAAAGTCTCTCTATGCATTCTATAAGTTAATAAAACAGTTATTTAATGCCTGTTCATGGAGCAGTCAAACTATTTTGCCCTCGGTGCCTCAGGCAACAGCTCCTTAATCATCTCCAGCACCTCGGGATAATAGTTTTGACTGCTCCATGACCAGGCATTAAATAACTGTATACTGTTGCCTTTGTGTAGCACCCCACCCCATATTCCATATCAATATCATTTCATGTTATTTTATCTTCCTTTCATGTTCATCGCCTTCAAATAACCTATAAAGTGTTGCGAGAGTGTAAAACACTAACTCACTCACCCACTCGATGTCTATCCTTATTCTGTATAAAAATCAACAACCAAGCACTTTGATCATAGGGACCGACCATTTAACTAGTGACGGTAGAATTATATTTTCATTTTTAGCATTATTTTGTTCATTATTATCATTATTTTATATGGCAGACATACTACTTCCTATCCTCTGCTGCCAAAATATTTTTAGGAAAAAAGCCAAGGCCGTCTTTTTAAGCACTAGTTAAATGGCTTGATGAGCTGAACATTTAAGCAAGCAACAGCTTTTCTTTATCTGCAATAGTTTTCATTTCTATAGGACAAAAACATGAAAAAACGTTATTTTTTTACCTTAAAGGGCCATAGCCTCTATTAGGGGTCATCTGATAACTTCGACCCATTGGAGACTTTTGTAGAGCTTTTGATTCTGAAGAAGGATCGTTTCTTCAGATTTTCTCCATCTGTTATACTTTTTGATTTATAGGCCAAAAACTATAGTCTGACCTCCCTGTTCTATTTTTAGCAACAACAGCCACGTTTTTTGGTCGGCAGTCATCATTTGTGCAATCGTTGTAGAGAACACCCCATAGATGAAGTGTGCAAAGTTTCAAAGCAATCCATTCAGTAGTTTCAGAGGAGAAGATTTTCAAAGAAGAGTTAACGACGACGGGCGACGACGACGGACGCAAAATGATGGCAATAACTCACCTGACCCTTCGGATCAGGTGAGCTAAAAATCAAGCCCCCCCTTTTCAAGTAAAATGGTCCGGCCTTTAAAACATTTTCATCAAATGTCCAAAGCATAATGATTTCATTTTACTGAAATAAAGTTACATGTTAATTGGATTTTATTGTCATGACGAACTTAAAACTCAATACGACAAAATTGTTTTCTTCCTTTGTACAAAATAGCGGGAAAAGCTGAAAAACTTTCAGGGCAGATTCATTTACATGTGTTTGTGGAGAAACCTTGAACTAGATGAATGTTGATTAGGTTGACTATAGTCATAAATTTATCATGAGGAGTTCCTTGACCCTGAAAAAAAAACAATTCCAAGGTTTCTGCTTCACAAGAAGATACTATTTTACGTGATTATAAAGATGAAATATGTGGTTTATTTTACAGATGTTTTTTGTTCTGAATGACGTTTCAAACAAACATGCTTTGTTTTACTTGTTCTTTCGTCCAAGTTGAAACAGAAATTGAAAAAAAAAAACGAATAAAATAGATTATTTTGTGTATCAGTATAGATAAACATATGTAATCAATTATTTGAAACGGAATGTGCTCGATTAACAAATATACTGAAACAGAATCACTACAGCCAATCTGTCTTGAAAGAACCGATTTTTATAATTAATATTTGTCTTTAAGTACACTTATGCAAACAATTTGTTTTAGTTTGCTTGCTAATGCGCGCATTTTGTTTAAATTACTATAATTCCTTTTAATTCAGTCAAAATGCACTATTCAGCCTGATATCTGGAATCCTGCTTTTTTTATGCCCGTCGACATGTCGTCAGGGTCATTAAGCTTTACTCATGTCCATCCGTCCGTACGAATTTCCGTCAAACTTCGTACGGAAACCGTATAAATGAGAATGATTTAAAACTTTGTAGGATTGCGCAGTATGACAAACTGTACGTCGTAAGCGACTTTCCGATCATTTGGATTTTTACTTCCTGTCTGGGAGTGGGTCGAGATGAAAATTTACGTGAAAATGTCCTTCAAGCTTTTGCCAAAACACTACATTAGAATGATTTGAAACGTGGTAGGGTGGTTCAATATGACAACTCTAGGTCCTTTACGACTTTTTCACCTGTCAGACTTCAACATCTTGTTTGGGGTACGGACAAACCGACATAAATGTATGTACGAATTTTCTTCA
This sequence comes from Arcuatula senhousia, assembly GCA_963971305.1. NCBI lineage: Eukaryota > Metazoa > Mollusca > Bivalvia > Mytilida > Mytilidae > Arcuatula > Arcuatula senhousia. The sequence continues at coordinate 1,621,330 of OZ020317.1, read as the reverse complement.
AGCTTTTATCAGAAACCGTAAACAAGAATGATTTGAATCCTTGTATGATGTTCAGTATGACAAACTGTACGTCCTTAGCGACTTTCAAACCTATAAGACTTCTTCCTGTTTGGGGTACGGACGAACAGACATATGTTTGTTATGTTTGTACGAATTTCGGTCAAGCCTTTCTCAGAAACCGTAGATGAAAACGACTTGATACTTGGTAGGATGGTTCAGTGTGACACACTGTACGTCCAAAGCGACTTTCGGAATTGTCGGACTTTTACTTGAACTTCCTGTGTGGTGCCAGCGGGGGCATCCGTGTCCCATGAACACATTCCTTACATCGGGTCAGGTCGCTTTGCCCACAAAGCGGCTTGGATATGTGCCCTATGTGGTTTAATGGGAAGCCCTGTCAAAGTGGAAAGTCGTCAGGTTATAATGCGGAGAACCAGATCGCAAGCCATCGTGGTGCGCCGTCTTTGGAAAATGTTACATCCCTCACAATAGTGATCAAATTAGAAGCGGTATCATTTCAATTATAGGAGACGATTTCGGTTTAAATTAATGTTTTTCTGTACAATTGAATCAAATTGTATGAAAATGTAACAAATGATCGCAGCCGATTGAAATGTTTCAAATGTAAACCAGATAGATCGAACGATATAGAAAAGCTAGTTTTAATGTCTGTTAACGCAGTATTTTGGTCAAGATAAAATGACAGGGAATGCAAATGCTGCAAGGGATGCAGATGTTGTTTAACATGTGAGTTTTGTTCGTTTTATGCCCAGTCGACAGCATTTCAGTCATAATAAGGAAAAGACAACAACAAATTGAATTGTGTAGACCCACCCAAGACACAGAACGCATAAAATGTATATCTCCCAAATCGGACCAATGTACGACCACTAACAAGAGAGAAAATGAACAAACTCACAAAACAGGCCAATGTACCGTAAATGAACCATAAACCAATGTACTCGGAAAGTGACGAAACCCTCGGCCAAAACTTCATACATTCTGGAATCCTTACCTATGGTGATTGACAATGAAAAACCCTTACATAAGAGTATAAACACTTACTTTAGTGGGATATAACCAACCCATCCGTGCGGGTTCCGGGTGGCGAATAGGCCAGCAGCAGCGCTACGCTTGTCGGTAAAAGACCACTAAAGAGCGCCCAGAAACCTTACATCAGGTCAGGCCGCTTTGCCCTTAAAGCGACTGGGATGTGTGCCCTAGGTGGTGGAATGGGGCAGCCCTGGCCTGTCATAATGAATGCTGGGGTCGTCAGCCTATAATGTGGAAAACCTGACCGCGAACCATTGTGGTGCACCGTGTTGGGAAAATGTCACGTTCCTCGCACGTTAAAGAACCCTGCTGCAGGTCTCGGTAAGAGTAGGACCCGTAGGATCCCTATGCAGGAGGTTAGATTTCCCGTCCCTACCCATCATTCCTTTTTCCAGTGGCAGTCAAAACTCGGGCCTTGTGTCCCAATTTCCTCCACTTTATCATCATTTCATGTTCATTGTATCACCATTTTCATTGTCATCGCCCGGATATAGCCAAAATTGTGCTGCTTGAGAGTAAAGAAATAACTAACTAACTAACTAAGAGTAGGACCCGTAGGATTCCCATGCAGAAGGCTAATATAAATTTCCCGTCCCTGCATGTACCCATCACTTCTTTTTCAAGTGGCAGTCAAAACTCTCCTACCTAATTGGCCTGTGTCCCCATTAGCAATAACTAACTAACTAACTAACTATAACCAACCCTTATCCAGTTTTACATAAACGACACTTTCCCGTCTTAAATACAATGCTGGTTGAGCATACACAGACTGGAAGTTTAAAAATGGGGTTGGTTGGGAAACAAAGTAACTACAAATTTTTAAGACTACGGAATACAAATTACAACATAGTTCCAGACAATAAATTTTGCTACGCCTGACGCGCGTTTCGTCTATTTAAGACTCATCAGAGGCGCTCTACCAAAAATATTGAAAATGCCAAACACTATATGAATATGAACAGCATAGAACAGTAAAACCAAAAATACCAAACTGGGGGACCAAATTATTACTAAGATAATCAACCTATGTCTGGGGTAGAAAGAACCTTAGGGTTTAGACAATTTTGAAATTTAGACAGATAATTTAAAGCTTTGATGTTTTCTCCAACTCAAAAGTGTTGATGCCGGAGCGGGCTAACCTCGGGGAATTAAAACTCCACCAGCAGTGCTTACCTTCACGTGTGTTCGAAATACAAATTACAACAAAGTTCCAGACAATACATTTTGCTACGCCTGACGCGCGTTTCGCCTATTTAAGACTCATCAGAGACGCTCTACGAAAAATATTGAAAATGCCAAACACCATATGAATATGAAGAGCATAGAACTGTAAAACCAAAAATACCAAACTGGGGGACCAAATTATTACTAAGTTTATCAACCTATGTCTGGGGTAGGAAGAACCTTAGGGTTCCTCGCACGTTAAAGAACGGGGAGGGGTGAGTAGGGGCGGACAATTAAGCCCATGTGGTGCTCTAATTCGCGATCCACAAAGGGATCACTTACGTGCATGAAGCGTGGCACTCTCCATACACGTTCGTTCACTATGGTTTGCTGTCAGGTTTTCCGCATTATAACCAAACGACCACAAGGGAAGGAGGGTGGTTATTTACTAGGGATGAAAACAAAATGAAAAAAGGAGAGGTGCCAATGTGCAAAGACAAATTCAATTAATATCATGAAACAGCAAATTACATAAAAGCACAAAAAAAACAACTCTACAATCGTGGTTTGATGAAAAAGGATTAATTCGTAGATTCTTAAATTCGTGGTTTTGAAAACTGTCCACAGCATACAGATCAATGTTAACTTTCTTTTCGTAGGGCATATATTCTCGTGGGTAAAGCCCACTAATGAAAACCACGAAAAATGATACCCCCACGAATAATAATGAAACCACAGTATGGTAAAGAAGGATCGGAAAATAAAAGAAGATAAAAAAAGAAACGTCTGGTCTTGTACTGATTACTGTCTTGTATTGGTAACTTGAGTATTTGTAAATACTATATAATGTCTTTGTATGTAGAGTCACATGTTCATTGTTTTTTGTATGTTTTTACATGTATATTTGTATTTGCTTAACGTACCTTTTTGGGGTTTTATTATGCAATAAAGTAAAATCCCATATTTTTCTACGAGCGCACGGTGTAGCTTTTATCAGAGTACTTAATTTTGCCAAATGGGAATCGGGTTTCTTACAACCATATTGTCAGCCAGCATCAAAGGGCTTTTAGTTTATAATGTAAGAAAGACGAGAAAAAAGTTGCCCTAGTAGGTTACTATTATTCTATTACATTTTGGAATTTCCTTTTTAAATAAATGGTATGGCATTTATGAACGTCTCACTTCTAAAAGACAAAGGAAAAGGTTTCCTATTTTGCATAAAGACATGCAATTGCAAAGACAAATATAAGAGCTTTGGAAAGGAGTAACCTTTGGGTTTAAGTGATGATAGTCTCTGATGCGTTAGAGGTTTAAAGGTTCTAGTAGAAACCCCCTTACCAGATCATATAATTTGTAAGAATTTTGAGAGATAAGCCGATGCAACATGTGAACAACTAATGTGTCAATGGCTTACGTCTGTAAGTGGCTTTAAGAAATCCCCATAGACACAAAAAATCAAATAGTATGCGCAAATCTATGTTGTATAAGAAAGGTTCTAAAAAATATGAAGACTATTCATCAAGCGTTTGGAAGGAGTAGTATTCAAAACGTTTGACGGACGGAATAATCAGGAAGTACGGACGGCAAAAAGGAGGGAAGCACGGACAGACGGGCGGACAAAAAAGGACGGGAGAAAGGACAGATGTACTGTACGGACAGAACAAACCATAGCACACGTCAATGGTTATAAAATTGAAAAGAAAATAATCATTTGGTCTGACAAGCCTGACATCGACAGTATGATATTGAAAATGCCTTTTTAAAATTTTTTATTCATCCGCATAAAACTAATTCGTGTACATGTAAAGAAGTTGCAACAAGCAGGAATTGCTTACCCTCCCGGGGCACTCATAACGCGTTGTTGGTTGCTATTTAGTACGTATTGTGTGTGTTTTATACCTCGCCACACGAAGAGGCGAGGTATTATGTTATAATCTCCGTTTCGTTTGGTTTCTGTCTGTCGAAAAGATGAACAAAACATACCATGATTCACATTACATTCGTTTTTAGAAGGCATTTACAAAGATAATGCTTTGTCCGGGAAACAAGTGAATATTCGGTTTTATTAGTTTGTAGCTTAAATAATCGTATCGAACACAAAAATAGTTATTTTAGTAAAGAGTACAAAAAGTATGAGGGAATTAAGGGGGAAAGGCAAGAAGCACGGACAAACGGACGGACGGAACAAACCATATACCTCGGGTATTAAAATGAAAAGAAAACGATAATTTGACCTGGTCGACCTAACGGTCTGACGATTTAACCAGTAGGGAGAGGCCTTGCTTTTTCTTTCTAAAAATGTTCTTGATCTGATTTTTTATGAAAAAATATTTTGGCAGCAATGAAGAAACAGATATTCTGTAGAAGGATTTCTGTCATATAAATAATTGGAGAAATAATATCTTGTCGCGAAACCTTTGAAAAAAATCAAATTCTGAACAAAAATTATTAATTGTAACGCCACTATAGGTTCATGTTGCACGTAATGGAAGTGACAAAATGCAGCTTTTCTCTTTCTTTTTTTTTTATTTCGGCATGGTTTTGTAAATAATTTATAATTTGTTACCGTTAACGTGAAATTGTATTATTAAGCAACATAGAACACTGTTTTATAAGTCAATCTTTGCACACCGTTTTTGAGTATTTTTCTTACGTGCATGTCTCAGAGAAATTCATGCAGTTTTGTCCAGATCCAATACTGCAATTGTTGCAAATCAACAAAACGCTTGTTTTTAACTTTAAATTTTGTCCAAGGCAGGGCTCTTCTCTAATATTAAAAACTTTAATGCTTTTACCTGCAACTCTATGGATCATGTATTCTAACTTCGATACAACATGTACAAGCCTGTGAAATGAGTTGGTTTTGATTTTTGTAGAAAAACGGCAATTTTTTACAACTTTTGTAAGCACTCTAAAGTGTTTAATTTTAACAGTGAGTGAGTGAGTGGGTTGATGTTTCAATGCTATATAAGTTATTTAAAGACGATGAACATGAAAATGGATGATAAAATAAACATGAGATGATGGGAATGAGGTGGGAAACAAAGAACAGTAAATTTGGAAGAACTACAGGAAAAGGGGAGAGATGGGTAGGGACGAAAAATTTAACCTAGGTGGTGCACTGCTTGGTGGTCCACAAAGGGATCTTTAAAGTGCAAGAAGCGTGGCATTCTCCACACACGTTGGCCCACTATGGTCGACGGTCAGGGTTTCCGTATTTTTGACCTGACAACCCCTGCAGACGAGAGCCACCCTATTCATCCACCTATAGGGTACACACTTGGTCGCTCTGTGGGCTGAGCACTGACCCGGCTTCAGAATACCAAGACCCTTAGTCACCTTTTACGACAATCTAGGCTCTGCTGTGGGCCTATTCGCCTCCCAGGCCCATCACGGGACTTTATTTCAAACAAATAGCATGTTTAACTAGTGACATTAAAGTTTGTTTGAATAAGAATTGCTGTACATGTCTTGAATACGCACAAAATGTTCAAATTGGACGACTGTTAATAATAGATGCAGTTTACTTATCATTTTTTTAATACTATGTTCTGGTTGTATAAAGAAGACAAAGCAGGAGCCTCACGATTATCATCAGATTTTCAATGCCCCAGTCACACATTCACTGATCAACACCACGGTTCCGCCACGGTCGAGGCCGAAAAATCCATTTTCCGTAGCCATAGTACGAGTTAGTACGGATCGATGCACAACGGAATATCTAGAATAACGGTAAATTTGGCGCCTTAATTAGGTCGGATTAGTACGGAACTGTACAGTTCAACACGGTTATTGGACGGTTGGACACGAAATAGTATGTTTTAGATCGACTGTGCTATGGTCGGTTTTCTACGATGTAAATAAGGATCAGAACGGAAAAGAACGGTCTTAATCGGAATAATGCGACACTCATCGGGGCTTTACGGCCGTTCACGATGATCATCGAAACACTAGATCAAGTAAAATTGGTTCAAATTTCGTTTACAAAAAAAAATATATTAGACCAGGGATGTCCAAAACAAGGGATGAGCAACTTCCAATACAAACTAACAAAAAGTCAATATTTTTCTATGCCTTCCCATCTTTCTTCTTTATTTACACAAATTTTAAAATTTGAAGTTACTCAATATTTATATCATTGGAAAGAGAAATTATTCAGGAATTATCATATATAAAATATTTGGCAATCACATTGAAAATATTCAAATTATATTGAATACTGTAAAGATGGTCCAAATTTCTTAAGTAAAATTTTCAATAAATGTGCTAAATTGAGAAGGAAAAAAATCAATAATTGCACATTTTTATCAGTAAGTGCCTGAGGGGAATTAGGTGAAATTGACAAATTTCTACCTGTTAATTGACAGGCTTAATGGTATATTACAGTCATAAAACTTATATCACATGAAAGCCCTTTCTTTGGTCTGTTTATTGAATATAAATTTGTTTAGATTCACAATAAAATTGTTTATTAATAAAGCCCTTGAAATAGCAAGAAATTCAAACTTTGATGTTTTTTTTAAGTTTTATTGAAGATAGGTAATTTTTATTCTTTGATATCTTTGGCATTTCTAAATATAGAAATACAGAGTTTTTAATTAGCATTTGAGAAAATAATTGTCTTTCAGAGGATATAATTTCCATTTTGATACACCTATTATTTTCAGAACCAACCCTGGAGAAATTTAACCCTTATGAACCTTCTGAAAATGACATTGAATTTGAATACACCTAAAATTAAACATGAAAATTTTCTTTTTTTTGAAATTTGTTTCCCTTCACATGGCAAAATAGCTATTTTCCATTTTCCCCTCTTTTATTTGATATAAATTTCATAAAAATCTGTTCAGTAGTTTTAATGCATACCCTGGAGAAAGTTGACCTATTTTCAACAGAAAACATGCAAAAATATGACAAAATCTCAGGTAAACAGAGGAGGCATAGAACATCAGTGATTATATACAGATACATATCCCATCAGTTTTATTTAATCCCTGATTAGACCCAACAAAATTTAAAGTATCATCGCTATTACCCCATAATAGTCAACTAGCTTTAGTGCCTTGTAAAAATAAATGGGATTTTTATTTCCTAACCAGAGCTCCCATAAATATGTGAAAATTATCATTAAGATGTTTAATGTATGCGCTTTATCATTGTTGTGCACATCATTTGAATTAAATATTTTAAATGTTCTTTAATATTAGTTATTCAATTCGTTCAACTTTCCGCAACTACGCGTAGTTTGTCGCTCTAAAAGCGCTTGCTTTTGATTTTAAAAATAATTCTTATGTAATAAATCATTGCTAAGGCATTTTTGTGCAAATTCCTGTCCATCTATCACGTGTCTGTAAGTATTGGATATTGAGAGAGTGTATCCGTACCCGTAACCAAAATTTTTCAGGGCGGGGTCAATCGAGGGTTCGTTTTGCAAAATAGTCCTTACTTGAATAGTGCTTAACCAAATTTTAGAATGTTTTTTCCTAGATTTTCAATTTTTTTCTCCAAAAGGGGCGGGGTGGGGGGTTGGGTCCGAACCTCTCGAATCCCCCCCGGGGGGAGGGGGTAGACGGGTATGGTATCATTTAATCATTTATGAAGTTACATTTAAACACAGGATCAGCTGCTTCTGGCGTTTAGAGTTGAGAGTCAGTGTGTAACCACTCTTTTACCCAATTCCAACTGGATCGGCTTTTCGTAAAAAAGAGTACCAGTTGTGACCATGTATATTTAAAAGATATTAGAATTCTCAAACAGCTTACGTATATAAATCCTTAATACAGAGTCTCAAATAAACTTGAAAAATTTCAATGAACAATAGCTGTCTAGATCTGAAGTTCAGAACAAAAAAAAGCAAAGTAAAGTAAAACTGACTTAACGTTTAACAGCACGGATGAGGAACGAAATGATACAGAGCCGGATCGTTTCCATAGCTTATCCGGCTTTAAATCCCTGAATCGGAGTGACTGGGGCATAATGGAAAATTTCTTAGATGAAATAAATTTGTTTACTACATGCAACAAAAATAATATGACATAAGCATCAAATATATGAAATAGCCGGTTGATAAATGTGTAGTTAACCTCAATATATTATCGCAATTATTAAAATTATCTTCACAACAAAAGTATATTACCATCTGGTACAATACTTTATATCACTGAAGTTTGTAACTGTAGCAGCGTGAGAATAATTGTCAGACAGATAGAAAAACACAGACTGGACGAGATGCAAATGATATATTCTTATCAACAGATTTTTTTACAAAATATGCAAATCAGCGATTTCAGTTATCTCTGGAACGTAATAAAAACGACCACTGTGATAATCGCGGATTTGAAAGTTCAGCGGAATGCTAGTTATTGCGCGATTCTTTCTACATTAAAGTGTAAGTTCGCGATTTTTTCAAAATTTGTACATTGAAAGACTATCATGTAAAAATAACTTTGGTGAAATTCCTAGCGCTCAAATATGCATAGTTAGGATAAAATTGGCTTTTGAAAGTCAAAAAATTCGATCCATGGAGGGTCACGTGATTTGTACTAGATGGCGCTGCTCAAAGTCAATACACAGAGTGAATGTTGCATCCTATACCCATGTGGTATTTACCGATGTGTACCACAACGGACAATTTGGAATAATTAAAATTAAGTCGGGAATGATAAAATAAAAGTCAGTCTAATGATTGATAGTGAAACGTTTTAAAATGGTACCAATTGTAAAGTTCAGAATTAATTCGTATAAAAATATAGAATTAAAAAAAAATTGATACGCCGTACAGCCATTTTCGGAAAATATATTTCAATTTTCAGTATGTAGAATTGCCCTATACTATTTCTTTAATACATCCTTTTTAAAATTCATGGTTCCCAGACACCCTACTGGGATTTCCTTGCATGATTCGTTTGAAGTGATATTTTGATAATTAGTCCTTCCGTGCAAACCATTGCACCACAGGGGCTTACTTATCGTTTTCTGTGTATAAGACTTTATTCCCTTCTACAAACCACTGGCACAACAGGGGTTCACCTGCCGTTTTCTGTGTATGTTTAGTACCCCCGTGCAAACTATCGGCACCACAGGGGTTTAATATTGTTTCCTGTGTATTAGAAGTTGACATTTACCTGGTTGAATGGGTTCTAGAACACCTTCTTTTAACGAAAATCAACCCCTTTGGTCCGCCAGAGTCTATTGAACATTGAAGTGCGAAAATGTTAATAAAATACCCTTTCTAATCAAAAACATATAAAAACAATAAACTGTAGCTGAGAAAATCATATCGAATTAATTATTGTCTCAGACTGTAGGAATCTTTTTTTTGTCAAGTTGCAAATAATTATTTAGTTAATTGTTTTTCCAACACTTCAAAAACGGAAAAAAGTGGGAACTAAAACTCTTTAGACACATTTTTAATTTGGGTACTAGTATTACACAAACCATGCACAAACACGATGTAGCATCACGCTTTGGCTGATTGATAATTGCAAGAGAAAGGTAGTCAATGAAGTGAACAGGTGATATTGACACCTGCTGATTAATTATACCGTATACTAATTAAGAAATTATTAAAAGATGTGCCGGTCGAAATTCTTAAAATCGAGCTGTGGTGGGTGTGTCTAAAGCTGATTGAGTGCTGCAAGGAAATCTTTGATTGGAGGAGCACCTTAATTGATCTATGATATCTGTCAATTATACCTGTAATTAACCAACGGGGCGTGGCAGATCGTCCAAAAGGTTAATGATTTTAATTGACACCTGTGTATTCATCAAGAACTGAATTTATTGTGTTAAATATTTGAAAAAGGATTGAAAACTAGGGCTACTGTGTCAATAAATGTTTCAGAATATTTACTATTAGGAATTATATTTAATTATTTTAAAACAATTTAAAGGGAAAATTCGCAAAAAAATAATTTTTACATATGTTTTTCATCACATTTTACTAAACATAAATATACATGTAAAACTCTTCAATCTTCACTAATAAGCGAGTATGAGAGCGTTTTGTATCGATAAATTAGAACGATGGGTGCGGCCATTTTGTACGGCTAGTAGCGCCTATTGTCACGTGACCATCACCTAATATCCAATAACCACAAAGTACCAAAACGATAACGACACGCAATGGTCAATTCTATCGTCATTTAAAAATGTCTTGCATGATCATGATAATAGTTTGGTTGTTCTACTCAGCGTAGTAACGGTTAAGTGTTATTCCGTTTTCCTGACCTAAAGAAAAGAACAGACTTGCATCTTAAATGGGCCCAGTCTTTAGATTTGCCATCCACTATCAGCAGACCATTTTGAAGCAACATCTTTAGAGGGTGACTTAATAGTAAGCAGTGTTCTTTTGTCCATGAAAAATGTTTATATCTATCTATATTTGTCAATAATAATTTCATTATTTTTATAGTCAAACGTTTCTTACATGTTACATTATTACCTAGAATGCCCGGGCTAGTATGAAACGGTCGGAATCTTTGCTATAAAAATCCACAAGACAAAAATATCAGTTTTGTTTAAAAAAAAAAGAATTATAACGGGTGTGCGTAAAATTAAGAATATAACCGAAAGCGGAATAAAACTGATCTATTTGTTTTTAACACTTCAGTTATAACTGTGCATTTATTCAGAATATTAGTAAATATACATTTTAAAACAGACAACAATTTTTTCTTCATTTTTTTATCCATTCCCTATGCATTCCTTAAAAATGCGCAAATTATCATTATGTATTTTTTATTATCTTTAAAAGATTTCTTAAGCGTTCATTATATAGAAGATAATATTATTTTTACCTATATGAAGATAGTAATTCACAGTCGGGGGCAACGTATTTAAACTTGTGACACTCCCAGGTATTACTTACTTCACGGGGATGGTAATTAACAGGTGGTTGTGTAATGGTTTATGACAGAAAAAGAGATCATTTGTTTCTGTTAATTATTTATTACAAAGTACAACGGAAGACCTACAATTTATCACTCGTGTCTTTGATTTTTCGACATCTTTATCTGTGTAAAAATAGTGAAATTGTTCTTCTTCAGGTGATTTTTGAATATTTTTTTTTCATTTCTCTTTTAAAAAGTAAAACAAAAAAGCACACTATACAGAAAACGCTTCGTGTTACCTTCATGTAGACAGTCGTATGAGTATATACCACAATCTTGTGTTCGTAAGATTATTAAACGTATAAATATTTTATCACTTGTATTTCTCTGCATAAGAAGCCCAAACAATAATATATCCAAAAGACATAATGCCTGATCTTCAAACATTAGGACGTACGGACGGACGTACAGAACCAGACACTATATGTCCTCCTACTCCTTCTTTCGTAGATGGGGCATAAGATAGACAACCACACCAACAACTTTAGAATGAAATCAATGTAAAAAAAATCTACATGTCAAACTCTAAACTTTGTCTGACGCCCGTTTCTTATATTTAAAATGTCAGATCGGTTCCAAAGTAAACTGAGAGTGCGAAGTGTACAGTAAAAATAAAAGTGCCAATACTAAATTAATAATTTAGATCTTGCGTTTCGTATGAAAGTTAGAATATTTGATTTTATTTGGGAGGGGGGGCTTTAGATATATATATTTCACTTCGTCCTGCCTTTTTATTTTCGAGAACACTGGAGCCTGGATATTTTTCTAACTATAAAATTTCAGCCAAAAACAACATCCTACCATGCCTTTTTATTTAATTTTGACATCCTGCCTTTTTATTTTTTATTTCACAATAGCCCTCCCATGAAAATCCAATGGTCGCCCCCTTATAATCAGCAACAACAACAACAAAAACCACACAAATAAAAGATGAAATGAGTTTATATGAGGTTATGCTAATACATTTTATAAGTTATTATGGAAAACAAATTTTAACTAAGCTTAGTGTCGACACTATAAAAAAGTATAAGTCATTGAAGGAAAATCTATTCAGAGTCTGTGTCACTAATACATTCTCTAAATCCTTCGTACGTATTGTCCATCTGCAGAAGGACATTCTTTTCTGGTGACAGACACAACACAAGCTGGCAACAAAACACGATGTTTTCTTCCTAAAGGTAGACATATTCTGACTCAACATACAAACTGTCTGTATGCCATAAGTCTGCTCTGGCTGCAATTAAGAATGTAAAATCAACTAAATGAATGATAATGTATTTAAAAAGTGGTATCTAAAGTTACCTTGTCTTTACGTTTTGTACTTTTAACTTTTTGTTGGCTAAGAATATATATAACTTTTGTTTGATGGGTCAAGAAAAACTCAATGTTTTCAATCAGTGAAATCTTCGGCAATACCTTATCACTCTGAAAAAAAAGTAAACGTCTATTCAAATACCTATTTAAAAGGATGTCTGGTGCTCTCCCCCGGTGGCGTTTGTACCACAAGAAACTAATATAACTAGTTTTCAGCACAACCGCGGGTTTAAACAAACTATCTTGAAGTCATGGTTGCACCAGGGTCGAAGATATCGGTGAATAATGTAAACTCGTGGCAGCATAGGCAATCTGCGAGCAAGGGCATTGGCTCATAGCGATCGGAACATTTGCACCATTGAGTGTAAAATTGGGTTGCTTTGAAATTCAGTCTAGCGATTTATCTCCAACTCTTCTATCTACCGGATTTCTTCCTCCGTATATTCTGGTTCAAGTTGATGCCCCTCCTGACCCAATTTGACCAAATCTGCAGAACTAAAGCTGCTGGCAGACACGTCACTCACGTAATCAGACATTACAAATATTTAGAAGGGACAATTATATAGCAATTATTTTTCTCATTCTCTCGAAATTACGATTAATCTTTTACAAAACCAAAAACCTTATTAAACCCAGTTTAACAATCGGGAGTAAACTATTATCTTGCTAAACGCGGGATTAAAAAAATTATTAATGCCAAATTATTCATATTTCAAATCATTATTATGATCGACAACATCGGTCTTATGTTACAAATATCGTTAATTGGTTCATGTATTTATCATTGGAGATGTGACGTCACATCTCCAATTGAGCTATCCCATAATTCATCATTGTTCATAACATGGACGCGCCCATATGGTCTTGTGTATTGGAATAAAATTACGAATATCTTTCTTAATATATCGTTTTCAATGCCCAAACCCGGCATGATGCCTACTCTCATTATAATAAATGAAATAAACTAATAACTCAAAAATCACGAACTTACACTTTAAAGTTGATTCGAATTCAGAAGGGGGTCTTGGTCTATCTTTTATATTGATAATTAAATATATATATTGATGATTAAATAAGGTTATTCTTCTCTATTTGTAATTAAGGGCTTTGTGTTGTTCAAACAGATATGAGTGTTTTATTTTTTAGAATACACATGCAAAGTCATTTAAAAAGCCCTCATAAATGTATAAATAGCAAATGACGAATGCGACGTCGTTTTTAGGCAAGGATTTTCTGGGGAAGGCCTGGGATTTTTTTGAAAAAAATTTCCTGGCCCGGATTTTCACTGAAAAAAAAAATTGCCCGGACCTGGGCTGAAAAAAATAATCTGACCTTGATTTTGGCCTATCTGAAATAAATAAATATTTCCAAAAAAAATTCTTGCTCAGCATGTATGTGAAAAAAATAATCCGACCCGCGAAATTTCCGGCTCGAGGAAAAATCCCAGCCTCCCCCCAGAAAATCAAATGGTCCGCGCCTTATACGAATATATTTAAAAAGGATTACAGAAATGCAAAAATGGGGTGTGTGACAAGATGCAGATGACATAATTAAAAACATAAGATTAGATCTGTCACAAATATATACAGATAAGGGCTTCAATGCGACAATTATTAGAAAACGGGTGCAGTGAAAGCCCATTTTCATTTAATCGAGAAAAAAAACACAAGAAAACAAGTATGTTTTTATGTATACATGTTATATTCATCAATGTTGATTTTCTTTTAGTTAACAAACTAATTACAAATCCATTGTCTATTGCAAATTGCCAATAAATGAAGTTAAATAATTGCCATGTGGAAAATTAGGGCGATTTATATTATACCGGCACTTGGACCTTTTTAAGTGCATATCTCCTGACATGTATAAGATCGATGGGGTCTACAGAAAATGTATTTCATAATAATATGAATAGAAACATTGGCGTTTAAGCGGACAGACAGACGAACACAGTGAAAACAATTGGGCTTCCGCGTCCTTAATGCAGGGTTCTTATTAACTTAGTGGAATATTTTTGAATCCAAAATGGCACACTTATTGCCGATCGCAACCTGCTGATGTTTTTGATGCGTGAAAAATGAATACAGCCAAAACTATTCATAAGTTTGATTTATAGTTATTGTTTTAGACTTTCTCTTTAAACATATTATTTTTAATTATTTCTCATTTAAAGATAATTGTCTTAGCAGGTACAAATTTACTGATTGCTGCAGGAGTTAGAATGTGTTTCAGTCAGGTTAATTAAGAGAATAAATAATACAGAGGGACTTGTAACTTATAGTTAGTAACAAAGAAATTAAAGATTACATGTAATAAATTAATTTTCTTATTTTTATGACTCTCAATTTTCGTTGATCTCTTTCTTGTTTTGCATTTTTCTCGTAAATGTGCGGCAAATTATAATAGTAGTAAAAGTAGAATTTTGGCTAAATCATGTAAATGTTATATAGTAGCATATTATGTCTATAGTTAGTAGTTTTATGTTCCATCGTGTTTTATCAATATAATCACAACATAAGTAATCTTCCCGTTTTCTTTGTGCAGTATACATATGGTATAGAAGCCACAAATTTGGTGGCATTGAATTGAAAATATATTCGGCTCGCAATCAGCCAGAAACGGTTAACAAAACATTCTACGCTTAAAAACTTTGATTATTTTATTACATTTATATCATCCAATATACCAATAAATTTTAATACTTTTTTTGTCGTTGAAATGTCCGATTATAAAATTCAGAATTTTTTTAAATACTGTGTTTCTTTCCTTGTACATTGTACTGCACATGGTCGGTATCATCGATGCTGGATTTGGCTTTTCTGTTCAATCATTTTGGGGTTTGTGTACTTTTTGTTTTAATTTGACCTTTCAATATTTTGATTCAAATGCTGCTGATGAGAGGTTATTCCTTGAAATATGTATCTACAGCCTTACCAAAATACCCGATCTATACCGAATTATGTAACAATACATATAATTAACATCATCCTTTTTCATGTACTGATGTTTTTCTGCAATTTATCTGTATCATAAAATAACCACATGTATTCAAAAATTTATTGTTTTATTATTTAGTTATTGAGTGACATGGTTGACTTTTGAAGTCAAGCATGATAAATAGATGATGTACAACTTTTTTTAAATGTGGGTACGTATGATTAAAGCCATTTCCCATGTACCTTATGCATGTAATGATCGCGTGTATACCGTCATTGATACTATTTTAAAAACAGTAATATAATTAATAAAAGTAGTTAATTTCTATGCAGAAAATGTTTTCATTTTTTAAACTGTTTCTGTGCAGAGAAAATTATATTGATAAAAAAATCGAATCATTCAACGTATAACATAGGGGAGATAACCGATATTTATCATTCAAGACAACAATGTTTGTCTCCCCTTAATGGACACACCACTTCATGTTAAAATAATTTTCATGAAAACGCAGTAGCGTAGCTTGGGTTTAATATCTACCGAGGCAGGGGTCCAGGGGGCTGCCGTTGAAGCCACCTGGTGGGGGGTCTGGGGGGCGAAGCCCCCCTGCCGGGAAAAAATATGTGATTTTACGTGTGAAACCAACAGATTTTATGATGTCAATAAGTCATTTTCATAAGAGACTGACAAAAAGCTTATATTTGAATCAGAATATCTCCCTCTTTATCTATTAATTTAACTGATTTTTGCTGAAGTGTAAAATTTAGGTATGAATGTGGCATACCTTGACTTAAAATCATATATAACTTTCGTTAATCGATGAACAGTATTTTTATAAACATGAAAGTTATCCGACACAGGGCCAAAACAAGCTAGTTTAAATTTCATTCGTATGTGTCTGTCCTTAGCAATCTTTGTCACAAAAGGTTATGTTTGTCTTTGATCATCTTTAGTGTAATAGTTTTGCTCTGTCCAGAAAGGAGGTATTTCGTATTTTGGATCTGGGACAACTGATTGTAAAAGGCCAAGCAGGGTTCACTAATCACATTAAAGGCGGCTGGCAGTCGATTTGCGCAAAAAACGAATCTAACTGCGCCACAATCAAATTGCGCCAGTACTCTAATTGCGCCACTTCCTTTGGACTACTCTAGGTAGAAACTGCGCCAATGAAAATATTGCTAACAACCGGAAAGCACAGGTAAGAAGACAAAGAAAAAAAATGACTTCCCTCCTGCTTTTTTCCGGGCTTGGGACCGGCAGCATACAATTGATGGAGTCCCAGCCCAAACAGACGGTGGATACATTGAATTGTAATCAATGTAATAAGACAGCAAACTTTTCAACTCTAGCGTCGGAAGGCATGTCGGGCATTAAATCTTCAGCAAAGCAGTCGAAATTTTCCTTTGGCGCAAGAAAAGCCAACCCAAAAAAATACTGCAGCTACTTGCTGATGTCACTGCCTTTTTTGTTGTATTCTTTAGAAAGTCCACTGCTTTGAATATTTCTTCACCAGAATTGACCGAGATGAAGCCTACAAGCTTTGATAATAACTCCAGGAAACATGTCCCTCACAGTGATATGCATATGATCCTCAAAATCTAAATGAATAACGCTAATATTTAGAGTTAAACTTAATCTCTCACAACTTTCTATTATCATTGAATATTTTTTCTTCAGTAAAGGTTAATTGCTTAAGGGTCATTTTGCAGATAAAAATACAAATATGCATACAGGTAAGGGTGGCGCTATTAGATTCTGTTTACTGGCGCAAGTGCTAAAGATAGCTCGGTTTCAGGTTCTGACATGAAGTATTTCTTTCCCGGATTTCTTTCGTCACTGGACTTTAAGATGTTATGTGTAGATATTAGAATTGATATTAGTACTAACAACAGGAATTAGTCGCTATGTCAAAACACTGAGCTTAGCAATACAACTGTCAAAAATACCTGCACAAGCTCTGTGTGGACTCTTCAACTTGCGTTGTTCTTATGGCTAGCCTGCCTCGAAATACGCTAAAGGCTTTCCAGGTTCTTTGATTCTTTATTTTAATTTAAACAAAGCTGTGCGGGATGCGGGCTTTCACTATATACATGCATCCGAGTTCTCTACATGCCGGTTTTCTATAGAGATTGCGAAAGCTACGGAACGCAATTCATACATTTGTACCTAAAAATATGTTGAGCAAAGACTAGTGGAATTAATAACAAACTTGACTCCAACTGTCACTGTTTAATTTTAAACCAACAACCAAGGAACATTCTGAGTAACGTTCTTTTATTTAATTTTAAGAGTGAACCTTTTCCCCCATGTTTTTATTTTTTTACTTGTCATTTTTTCTACCGAGGCAAGTGCCTCGGTTGCCTCAGTGCAAGCTACGCTACTGAAACGTGGTGATATGTACAATATTATGTTATACTTTTTTAGAAAGATAAAAGATTAATAGTTCGTCGAAGCTTAGCCCGAAGGGCCACAAAAGATTTAAAAAGAAATAGTTTGAGGTTAAAGGTGGAAATTGTGATATTTCACCATGTATTCGAAAATTTTTGTGTGTTCCTTTAAAATGAAAATTTTCTCTTGCTGGTAGTATTGTTAAACACACTTAAGTCTTTAAAAAAATCTTAAAACATTCATTTAAAAAGAGGTCGAAGATTGTTTTTAGCAAAGATTTCCTTATATTATTGTATACTGTAATTTACCAACGCTATATTACAAAACACAATAATATAAAAAATTACAAAATATTGTAATTTAAGCCTTATATTATTCCCTGCAATAATATTATCATTTGTTGTAATATTACGTGCCGTAGTAATATTACAACAAATAGTAAGTGCCTGGACTGTTTATTGCTGTTGTTTTCCGCGCGCTAGCGAACGCGCGGGGATAATGTTTTGCTGTTCGATGTACGTATGTACGTACGTCCGTACGTATGGCGTTAATGTCCAGGATAATCTCTGTAACCACTGGGAAAAGAAAGATGAAATTTTGGTCATTGATTGGATTGTTGGTTGGGACTTTGCCGAAGGTTTCGGATTTTTTATATGGCCCCTTGGGGCTGGGCTGCATAGGTAGCCTAAGGGCACATTATTCCTTCGTCACACAACTCCTCCCAGGTTATTTGGAATACCGAAATGAAACTTGGCTCAGTATTTGCAATATGGATGTAGATTATGCCGAAGGTTTCGGAATTTTGATATGGCCCCTAGGGGCTGGGCTGCATAGGTAGCTGAAGGGCACATTATTCCTTCGTCACGCAACTCCTCCCAGGTTATTTGGAATACCGAAATAAAAATGACAACAAAGTTCCAGACAATAAATTTTGCTACGCCTGACGCGCGTTTCGTCTATTCAAGACTCACCAGAGGCGCTCTACCAAAATATTGAAAATGCCAAACACTATATGATTATGAAGAGCATAGAAAAATAAAACCAAAATTACCAAAATGGGGAACCAAATTATTACTAAGATGATCAACCTATGTCTGGGGTAGGAAGAACCTTAGGGTTAGACAATATTGAAATTTATACGGATAATTTAAAGCTTTGATGTGTTCTCCAACACAAAAGTGTTGGTGCTGGAGCGGGCTAACCTCGGGGAATTAAAACTCCACCAGCAGTGCTAACCTTCACGTGTGTTCGAAATAAAAATGACAACAAAGTTCCAGACAATAAATTTTGCTACGCCTGACGCGCGTTTCGTCTATTCAAGACTCATCAGAGGCGCTCTACCAAAATATTGAAAATGCCAAACACTATATGATTATGAAGAGCATAGAAAAATAAAACCAAAATTACCAAAATGGGGAACCAAATTATTACTAAGATGATCAACCTATGTCTGGGGTAGGAAGAACCTTAGGGTTAGACAATTTTGAAATTTATACGGATAATTTAAAGCTTTGATGTGTTCTTCAACACAAAAGAACTGAAACTTGGCTCAATAGTTGCACTATGGCCCCTAGGGGCTGGGCTGCATAGGTAGCCGAAGGGCACATTAATTCTTTGCCACGCAACTCCTCCCAAGTTACTTGGGATACCGAACTGAAACTTGGCTCAGTAGTTTTACTTTGGATGTAGATTCTGCCGAAGGTTTCAGAATTTTGATATGGCCCCTAGGGGCTGGGCTGCATAGGTAGCCTAAGGGCACATTAATTCTTCGTCACGCAACTCCTCCTAGGTTATTTGGAATACCGAACTGAAACTTGGCTCAATAGTTGCACTATGGATGTAGATTCTGACGAAGGTTTCAGAATTTTGATTTATGGCCCCTAGGGGCTGGGCTGCATAGGTAGCCGAAGGGCACATTAATTCTTTGCCACGCAACTCCTCCCAAGTTACTTGTGATACCGAACTGAAACTAGGCTCAGTAGTTGTACTTTGGATGTAGATTCTGCCGAAGGTTTCAGAATTTTGGTATGGCCCCTAGGGGCTGGGCTGCATAGGTAGCCTAAGGGCACATTAATTCTTCGTCACGCAACTCCTCCTAGGTTATTTGGAATACCGAACTGAAACTTGGTTCAGAAGTTGCACTATGGATGTAGATTCTGTCGAAGGTTTCAGAATTTTGATATGACCCCGAGGGACTGGGCTGCATAGGTAGCCTTAGGGCACATTAATTCTTTGTCACGCAACTCCTCCCAGGTTATTTGGGATACCGAACTGAAACTTGGCTCAGTAGTTGTACTTTGGATGTAGATTCTGCCGAAGGTTTTGGAACTATAGGCTGGGCTGCATAGGTAGCCTAGAGCACATTATTCCTTCGTCAAGCAACTTCTCCTAGGTAATTTCGAATATGGAACTAATACTTGGCTCAGTAGGTAATGTTGTCTATGGATGTAGTTTCTGCTGAAGGTTTCAGAATTTTGATAATGCCCCTAGGGCCTGGGCTGCATAGGTAGCCTATGGGCACATTATTCCTTCATCACGCAACTCCTCCTTCGTTATTTGGAATATGGAATAAAGGTAATAACAAAACTACCGAACTTGAATGATCAATCTCATAGTCCAGAGAAAATGACAAAAACGAATCAGTCATACCGGAGAATTGGTAGATCGCAATGGTCCTGACTTGGTACAGGGATTTCAAACGAAATGGTGGGTTCAACCAGGTTTTATGGCGCCAAACCTCCCTCTTCCATTGCGATCTTCAAGTCCATAATATATATAGTTACATAGAATGGTATGACATTGTAAAATTTGCTTAACCCATAATATATAGTTACGTAAAATAGTATGACAATGTAAAATTTTCTTGGAATAAGGTTTTATAAGTCGAAAATAATAGGACATGTAGGATATTAAATTATCATGAACAAAATACAGAAGCTTTTGTCTGGAACTTTGTTGTAATTTTTATTTGAGAAAAACACAAAACCAGAAGAATTAAAGATCGCAATGGTCCTGACTTGGTACAGGCACTTCCAAAAGAAGTGGTGGGTTAAACCAGGTTTTATGGCGCCAAACCTCCCTCTTCCATTGCGATCTTAGGATCCGGTAATGACCATAGAACACAACATAGTTGTGAGACACAATAGGGATATTGAGGTGATCATCTCAGTACAAAAGACCAGTCAAACACTAATTAAAACAATTAACTACCATATCTTTTAACTCAACTTTGAACTTTTCTACTAGAAACTCAGCTCAAAGCTCAGTAGTTGCACTATGGATGTAGATTCTACCAAAGGTTTCATATTTTGATAATGCCCTAAGGGGCTGGGCTGCATAGATAGCCTAAGGGCACATTCCTTCGTCGTGCAAAATTCTTTACATTACTATCACTCCCACTACCAGGGAGAAGTATCATATTAATACATATACATTTGATAGTATTAGTAATGCTCATTATAGTTTATTTCTTTCAATTATTTGCCTTTATACTATCAAACACCAGAGTAGCGCGGGGATATGAAGCGTGGCTGCTTCGACTAGTTTTTGTTTGCTTTGACTGATTTTCTTTTTGCCCTTTCAGACAAATTCCCCATTGGTATCTCTTTGCTTCTTTGACATACAAATTCCCATTGGTACCTCTTTGCTTCTTTGACATACAAATTCCCCATTGGTACCTCTTTGCTTCTTTGACATACAAATTCCCCATTGGTACCTCTTTGCTTCTTTGACATACAAATTCCCCATTGGTACCTCTTTGCTTCTTTGACATACAAATTCCCCATTGGTATCTCTTTGCTTCTTTGACATACAAATTTCCCATTGGTATCTCTTTGCTTCTTTGCAATACAAATTCCCCATTGGTACCTCTTTGCTTCTTTGACATACAAATTCCCCATTGGTACCTCTTTGCTTCTTTGACATTCAAATCCCCAATTGATACCTCTTTGCTTCTTTGACATACAAATTCTACATTGCTACCTCATACATATTTCCAATTGGTATCTCTTGCTTCTTTGACATACGAATTCCCCATTGGTATCTCATTGCTTCTTTGACATACAAATTCCCCATTGATATCTCTTTGCTTCTTTGACATACAAATTCCCCATTGGTACCTCTTTGCTTCTTTGACATACAAATTCCCCATTGGTACCTCTTTGCTTCTTTGACATACAAATTCCCCAATGGTACCTCTTTGCTTCTTTGACATACAAATTCTCCATTAGTACTTCTTTGCTTCTTTGACATACAAATTCCCCATTGGTACCTCTGCTTCTTTGACATACAAATTCCCCATTGATACCTCTTTGCTTCTTTGACATACAAATTCCCCATTGGTATCTCTTTGCTTTTGACATACAAATTCCCCATTGGTATCTCTTTGCTTCTTTGACATACAAATTCCCCATTGGTACCTCTTTGCTTCTTTGACATACAAATTCTACATTGTTACCTCATACATATTTCCAATTGGTATCTCTTTGCTTATTTGACATACAAATTCCCAAATGGTACCTCTTTGCTTTTTTGACATACAAATTCCTTATTGGTACCTCTTTGCTTCTTTGACATACAAATTCCTTATTGGTACCTCTTTGCTTCTTTGACATACAAATTCCCCATTGGTACCTCTTTGCTTTTTTGACATACAAATTCCCAAATGGTACCTATTTGCTTCTTTGACATACAAATTCCCCAATGGTACCTCTTTGCTTCTTTGACATACAAATTCCTTATTGGTACCTCTTTGCTTCTTTGACATACAAATTCCCCGTGGGTACCTCTCTGCTTCTTTGACATACAAATTCCCCATTGACACCTCTTTGACATACAATTTCCCCATTGGAACTTCTTTACTTCTTCGACATACAAATTCCCCATTGATATCTCTTTGCTTCTTTGACATACCAATTCCCCATTGGTAACTCTCTGCATCTTTGACATACAAATTCCCCATTGGCACCTCTTTGCTTCTTTGACACAAAAAATTCCCCATTGGTATCTTTTTGCTTCTTTGACATACAAATTCCCCATTGATACCTCTTTGCTTCTTTGACATACAAATTGCCCATTGGTATCACTTTGCTTCTTTGACATACAAATTCCCCATTGGCACCTCTTTGCTTCTTTGACACAAAAAATTCCCCATTGGTATCTTTTTGCTTCTTTGACATACACATTCCCCATGGGTACCTCTCTGCTTCTTTGACATACAAATTCCCCATGGGTACCTCTTTGCTCCTTTGACATACAAATTCCCCATTGGTACCTCTTTGCTTCTTTGACATGCAAATTCCCCATTTGTACCTCTTTGCTTCTTTGACATGCAAATTCCCCATTATGACCTCTTTGCTTCTTTGACATACAAATTCCCCATTGGTATCTTTTTGCTTCTTTGACATTCAAATTCCCCATTGGTTCATCTTTGCTTCTTTGACATACATATTCCCCATTGGTACCTCATTGCTTCTCTTACATACGAACTCCCCATAGGTACCTCTTTGCTTCTTTGACATACAAATTCCCCATCTGTACCTCTTTGCTTCTTTGACATACAAATTCCCACAATTGGTACTTCTTTGTTTCTTTCTCTCACAAAAAACAAAATTTCAAGAGTTTGTTTAACAAAAATATTTTATTGCTATATTTTATCTGGTTACATATTATGTACATGAATTGATAATATATACAAAATGAACATAGAATATGTCTTTACACAAATTGTAACAGAAAATCTCTACAAATCTACATTTTGTAGTTATTGACTTTTTAAGAGAATAAATTTGGTTTAAATTGATAAATATTTATGATCCTTAATTAATCTAGTCATACACTGCTTTCATTGACGTATCTGACCTGACATCCGTATTTATGTTTTTTATTATGCATTGTATATTATTAAAAAAAGTAAAGAAGGAATGTGTTCATGGGATATGGAATTCCCCCTAGGTCCCTAACAAGAAGTACAATGCTAACAGGTCTGAAAGTTCCTAAGGACATGCAGTTTGACATACTGAACCATCCTACTAACTTTCAAATTTTTCTCATGTATGATTCCTTACAGCTATATCATCCCATTTTCAAACAACATAAAGTAGAAGTCCCATATGTCTGAAAGTCGCTTAAGACATGCAGTTTGGATACTAAACCATCATGACAAATTTCAATTGTTCTCATGTACTATTTCTGAGTAATGCTTGACAGCATTTCCTACGGCGGGACAGACACAAGTAAAACTTAATGCTCACTGACATGTCGTTGCTGGGGCATAAACAATCAATAATTAAGATATGACTAAAAATATGACAAGATTAATTTTTACAACTAAAAATTAAAAACATATGTTCTTCAAAATATCAATACTCATGTCATAGTCAGTAAGATTTAGATTTTTAAATCATTCTCCTTTTTTCACATAATTCCAGACTACGAGTAAGCCCTCCCCCCTTTTTTTCAGAGACCTAATTTACAATGAACACATTAAAATTCGTCCTCCTCCACAAGACCAGTTTTATCCTTATCTGAATGCTCTACAGGTTTTAAAGATTTCTTCTTCATTCTAAATTTTTTCAGTTTTGGAGGTGTAGTTATTTCCCCTGGTTTTATCTCTGCAGGGGGTCTAATTGTTATATCCCCTGATCTATTCTCAGCAGGGGGTCTGACAGATGAACTTGGTGCACTAATACTCTCATCTGCTCTGAGGGAGGGAACTGGATTTTCCATGGTTTGGAATGAAGTGTCGATGTCTTCTGATTTGTAGAGAGGGTTGCAGAAATTGTTGGTATTGTCCATCTGCATATCACTCAAGGTCTAAAAATAGAATACAAAAAAAAAACTTAAGTGTATAAAAATAGAAAATATTCAATCTAAAAATAGTACAAACCAGGTATTTATAATGGTTCTAAAACTAACAAGTTAAGGTACATGTGTCTCAAGAATTAGAGATTATCTTCTTCTGCCTCATGTTTTGTTCCTGTCATTAATTGCATTTGCTGTCTGGGTCAAGTCTTAAGAACCCTGAACAGGTATAAACAAATGTATATAGTATAAGATTAAGTTAAGATTTTTTTTCGTTTTGTTCATATTCATTATTATTTTGTTCTTCCAAAGGACTAGAGCCACAAACCCTCATATTTGTTAATACACAAATATTGAAATTGGTTTGTTTTACTAAATTATTTGTGCATCATCTGGCGGCATAGGTAAATTGCTGTGTTAAATGAGAAAAGGTTTGTTTTTAATGTATCAGTAAATCTAAGAGTACCAGGGTGCTTCTAAAAGAGTTCAAATTAGTAATTTTCATTTTTCGACCAAAAAACCAAGTTTTTCAGTCACACTTGTGTAATTTTCTATGTGGCGCTACCCCTCGCCCATCTAAATTCTTGTTGAAACATGAAGAAAATAATGTATTTATCAAATTTAAGCACTTCATGTACCTATAGTATTAATTACTCCTTTGAGTATACAAGAGGATTTTACAATCAACATTTGAACTTTTAGCAATAGATTTAAGCATGTCCAACTACACAAAGTTCATACCAGTTCTGGTGATGTTGGTTCTGAAGATGAGAAGTTAGGACCAATATCTACATTTGACCCTTCTCTAAAGGTCACGACCCCTGACCCTCCAGAGTAATCTCCCTTTGCTCCTTTCCTGTAACAAATGTAAGCATTGATATAAAATAAAAGATCTTTTAAATAACGACGTTAAAAAAATCTGATGCAAGCCATTAAATTATTCCTAGGTATAATTTAGCCTAATTTTGAATTTGAAACCAAGCGTTTGTTACTTTTAATTCTATGATTGTGCTTTACAATCTACATACTCTAACTTTAGTTTCGAACCCTTGTGATAAGTTTTTTAAAGATGACACATGCATCAGTCCTAGCTAAAAATGTTTGTCTGGTTTTTAGTTGCATAATTAAGTTTCATAAGTTACATGTAAATAAATGAATTAGTATACTCAAATCTAAATGTTTTCATTATTTTGATTTTTTTTTTCAAATATGTTTTTGAAACATTCAAATTATATCATTATGCTAAGATAAAAACTTACCGTCTTCTATGAAAAATATAAATCAACAGCAGGGCTACGATTATTACAAGACACACCACAACAACTGGAACCATAATGGTAGCTAATCCTGAAATTAGTGAGATAAATATTTAAATCCTTTCAATTTTATCACAATACATAAAGCTGTGACGGAAATAATGTTACGACGACCAAAGGTAAAACAGTATACCCCCTTCTTCGAAGCGTGGATATAAATATTTAAATCCTTTCAATTTTATCACAATACATATAGTTCCAGGCCAGGGGTACAAGTTATTAATCAGCAACTAACTTCCTTAATATCGTTTTCAATTGAAATACATGTAGCTGGTGTTTAAACATAACAAAAATAATTTTAAAACTTTTTTTTACAAAACATTGAAAGTATAGTTCATGGTCCCAAGCATAATTAAATGAACGATATCTTCTACAAAAATTGTGGACAAGTGCTGAAGATTGAACTTAAGACATGTGAACATAAGCACAATTTTTTAAACACATCCATTGAGAATTGTAATAGAAATAAAAAAGACAAACAAACACACACATACAAATGTTCACAATTTCTACGTCCCTGTTGTGATAGATGACAACAAATAACTTACTATTGGATTCAAGCTGTGGAATTAGTCTCTGAGGTTCTGTTAACTCACAATATCTGCCTAGGTAGCCTAAAATAGAGAAACATCATTGACTAGGAATATCCCAAAGCTTCATACTGAATTCTATATTAGGAAAAAAATTAAACCCAATCATTTCCCATGAATGATATCCACAAGCAATGAAATTTCTTCATGTATATCCCCACTCATGAACATCTTCATCAAAATCCATCAAATGTATCAATAAAATTTGTACCCCTTATACTTTTAGAGTACAAGTGTTCATAAAATATTTTAATACTTTTTCACCACTGTTGCAAGGCAAGACAGATAGTTTAGACTCCGCCCTTGCCTGACCCTCCCAACTCAACATTACCTTAAGGACATAGACTCCGCCCTTGCCTGACCCCCCCCACTCAACATTACCTTAAGGACAAGATAAATATTAACTTGGGATATATTTCCCCCATTATTGCAGTGGCAGACAGCTGACAGTTTAACCCCCCCCCCCTTTTTACACTCCCCAATCATACCAATAGGACAGCGACATATGATTCCTGGGTAGATACTCCGAATACATTCTCCCTAAATATAATCATGGTTACCCCCCACTCCTCATTCTTACCGACAGGACAGGGACATATGACCCCTGGGTAGATACTCTGGATACATTCTCCCCCATTATATTCATTGTTACCCTCCTTACTCTTACCAACAGGACAGCGACATATGATTCCTGGGTAGATACTCTGAATACATTCTCCCCCATTATATTCATGGTTATACCCCCCCTCAATCTTACCAACAGGACAGCGACATATGACCCCTGGGTAGATACTCTGAATACATTCTCCCCCATTATATTCATGGTTATACCCCCCTTAATCTTACCAACAGGACAGCTACATATGATTCCTGGGTAGATACTCTGGATACATTCTCCCCCATTATATTCATTGTTACCCTCCTTACTCTTACCAACAGGACAGCGACATATGATTCCTGGGTAGATACTCTGGATACATTCTCCCCCATTATATTCATGGTTACACCCCCCTTACTCTTACCAACAGGACAGCGACATATGACCCCTGGGTAGATACTCTGGATACATTCTCCCCCATTATATTCATTGTTACCCCCCTTAATCTTACCAACAGGACAGCGACATATGACCCCTGGGTAGATACTCTGGATACATTCTCCCCCATTATATTCATGGTTACCCCCCCTCTCAATCTTACCAATAGGACAGCGACATATAACCCCTGGGTAGATACTCTGGATACATTCTCCCCCATTATATTAATGGTTACCCCCCACCCCTCATTGTTACCCACAAGACAGCGACATATGACCCCTGGGTAGATACTCTGGATACATTCTCCCCCAATATATTCATGGTTACCCCCCCTCTCAATCTTACCAATAGGACAGCGACATATAACCCCTGGGTAGATACTCTGGATACATTCTCCCCCAATATATTCATGGTTACCCCCCCCTCACTCTTACCAATAGGACAGCGCTCAACATATAACCCCTGGGTAGCTATAGATACTCTGAATACATTCTCCCCCAATATATTCATGGTTACCCCCCCTCACTCTTACCAATAGGACAGCGACATATGACCCCTGGGTAGATACTCTGGATACATTCTCCCCCAATATATTCATGGTTACCCCCACCCCTCATTGTTACCGACAGGACAGTGACATATGACCCCTGGATAGATACTCTGGATACATTCTCCCCCATTATATTAATGGTTACCCCCCACCCCTCATTGTTACCCACAAGACAGCGACATATGACCCCTGGGTAGATACTCTGGATACATTCTCCCCCAATATATTCATGGTTACCCCCCCCCTCACTCTTACCAATAGGACAGCGCTCAACATATAACCCCTGGGTAGATACTCTGAATACATTCTCCCCCAATATATTCATGGTTACCCCCCCTCACTCTTACCAATAGGACAGCGACATATGACCCCTGGGTAGATACTCTGGATACATTCTCCCCCAATATATTCATGGTTACCCCCCCTCACTCTTACCAATAGGACAGCGACATATGACCCCTGGGTAGATACTCTGGATACATTCTCCCCCATTATAATCATGGTTACCCCCCTCAATCTTACCAACAGGACAGCGACATATGATTCCTGGGTAGATACTCTGAATACATTCTCCCCCATTATATTCATGGTTACCCCCCCCCCCCCCCCCCTTACTCTTACCAACAGGACAGCGACATATGATTCCTGGGTAGATACTCTGGATACATTCTCCCCAATTATATTCATGGTTACACCCCCCTTACTCTTACCAACAGGACAGCGACATATGATTCCTGGGTAGATACTCTGGATACATTCTCCCCCATTATATTCATTGTTATACCCCCCTCAATCTTACCGATAGGACAGCGACATATAACCCCTGGGTAGATACTCTGGATACATTCTCCCCCATTATATTCATTGTTATACCCCCCTTAATCTTACCAACAGGACAGCGACATATGACCCCTGGGTAGATACTCTGGATACATTCTCCTCCATTATATTCATTGTTATACCCCCCTTACTCTTACCAATAGGACAGCGACATATGACCCCTGGGTAGATACTCTGGATACATTCTCCCCCATTATATTCATGGTTATACCCCCCTTAATCTTACCGATAGGACAGCGACATATGACCCCTGGGTAGATACTCTGGATACATTCTCCCCCATTATATTCATGGTTATACCCCCCTTAATCTTACCGATAGGACAGCGACATATGACCCCTGGGTAGATACTCTGGATACATTCTCCCCCATTATATTCATGGTTATACCCCCCTCAATCTTACCAACAGGACAGCGACATATGATTCCTGGGTAGATACTCTGGATACATTCTCCCCCATTATATTCATGGTTATACCCCCCTCAATCTTACCGATAGGACAGCGACATATGATTCCTGGGTAGATACTCTGGATACATTCTCCCCCATTATATTCATGGTTATACCCCCCTTACTCTTACCAACAGGACAGCGACATATGACCCCTGGGTAGATACTCTGGATACATTCTCCCCCATTATATTCATTGTTATACCCCCCTTAATCTTACCAACAGGACAGCAACATATGATTCCTGGGTAGATACTCTGAATACATTCTCCCCCATTATATTCATTGTTATACCCCCCTCAATCTTACCGATAGGACAGCGACATATAACCCCTGGGTAGATACTCTGGATACATTCTCCCCCATTATATTCATTGTTATACCCCCCTTACTCTTACCAACAGGACAGCGACATATGACCCCTGGGTAGATACTCTGGATACATTCTCCTCCATTATAGTCATTGTTATACCCCCCTTAATCTTACCGATAGGACAGCGACATATGATTCCTGGGTAGATACTCTGGATACATTCTCCCCCATTATATTCATGGTTACACCCCCCTTAATCTTACCAACAGGACAGCGACATATGATTCCTGGGTAGATACTCTGGATACATTCTCCCCCATTATATTCATGGTTACACCCCCCTTACTCTTACCAACAGGACAGCGACATATGACCCCTGGGTAGATACTCTGGATACATTCTCCTCCATTATATTCATTGTTATACCCCCCTTAATCTTACCAACAGGACAGCGAAATATGATTCCTGGGTAGATACTCTGGATACATTCTCCCCCATTATATTCATTGTTATACCCCCCTTAATCTTACCGATAGGACAGCGACATATGATTCCTGGGTAGATACTCTGGATACATTCTCCCCCATTATATTCATTGTTACCCCCCCTCATTCTTACCAACAGGACAGCGACATATGATTCCTGGGTAGATACTCTGGATACATTCTCCTCCATTATATTCATTGTTATACCCCCCTTAATCTTACCAACAGGACAGCGACATATGATTCCTGGGTAGATACTCTGGATACATTCTCCCCCATTATATTCATGGTTATACCCCCCTTAATCTTACCGATAGGACAGCGACATATGATTCCTGGGTAGATACTCTGGATACATTCTCCCCCATTATATTCATGGTTACACCCCCCTTACTCTTACCAACAGGACAGCGACATATGACCCCTGGGTAGATACTCTGGATACATTCTCCTCCATTATATTCATTGTTATACCCCCCTTACTCTTACCAACAGGACAGCGACATATGACCCCTGGGTAGATACTCTGGATACATTCTCCTCCATTATATTCATTGTTATACCCCCCTTAATCTTACCAACAGGACAGCGACATATGATTCCTGGGTAGATACTCTGAATACATTCTCCCCCATTATATTCATGGTTATACCCCCCTTAATCTTACCAACAGGACAGCGACATATGATTCCTGGGTAGATACTCTGAATACATTCTCCCCCATTATATTCATGGTTACACCCCTCAATCTTACCAACAGGACAGCGACATATGATTCCTGGGTAGATACTCTGGATACATTCTCCCCCATTATATTCATTGTTATACCCCCCTTAATCTTACCAACAGGACAGCTACATATGATTCCTGGGTAGATACTCTGGATACATTCTCCCCCATTATATTCATGGTTACCCCCCTTACTCTTACCGATAGGACAGCGACATATGACCCCTGGGTAGATACTCTGGATACATTCTCCCTAAATATAATCATGGTTACCCCCCACTCCTCAATCTTACCAACAGGACAGGGACATATGACCCCTGGGTAGATACTCTGGATACATTATCCCCCAATATATTCATGGTTACCCCCCCTCAGTCTTACCAACAGGACAGCGACATATGACCCCTGGGTAGATACTCTGGATACATTCTCCCCCATTATATTCATGGTTACACCCCCCTCACTCTTACCAACAGGACAGCGACATATGACCCCTGGGTAGATACTCTGGATACATTCTCCCCCATTATATTCATGGTTACACCCCCCTCACTCTTACCAACAGGACAGCGACATATGACCCCTGGGTAGATACTCTGGATACATTCTCCCCCATTATTACATGGACAGGCTGATGGTAGTGGCTTTGACGCCTCCCATTCTGTAAAAAAGAAACAAGGTTCCACTAGTAAGCCATAAATAGTCTGAAGTGGCCAAACAAGATACTTTTTAACTGAACAAATCTTTTCCGATTCTCGTTCAGATAATTTAAGATATTCAGTTTATATTCAGATCAATCATCATTACAGTCGGTTCAGATCCGTTCAGACAAATTCAGTTTGTTCAGACTATCATACGTTAATTAGTGTTAAGATCTGTCAAGACTACTTCAGTAATTATCGGATCGATAACATTTAATTGAATTTAGATTCGTTTGGACCGTGTTAAGATGTGTTAAGATAATAAGAGTTACATCCCTTTGTACTATCAATTCAAGCCATATCCGTATTTGCATACTTCTGTATAACAAGTAGCGACTACAGGGAGGGAAATAAAACGACTGAATTATTCAGGTTAGGTCTACAGATTTCAGGCATTTATATTGATAAGATTCTTCGATTACTTTCATTTAAAATTTGGTCTTTACTTGTTACTTTAGTGGGTGGAGCCGTGCGTGATGTCAGCTTAAATTTAATTTAATGAAATCCTCGCGATCTTACGCGAGTTAAATTATATTTATATTTTTAATTGCGAATGTTAATTATAATTATATAAAATGCATGCATGCGTCTTTGAACAACTAGAACGTAAATGATTCCAATCATTAGTAATTTAAATCATATTGCTTGATTTTTGAACTCGGTTCTTGTGGTTAATATGTGGATCGTGTCTTTCTAGCACATATTCCATATTCTTTTGTATTTAATCTTGTTTCGTGTCAATGCATGTGCGCTCATGAAATCGTTTGACTTAAAACAAAGTTGTAGAACGTCAACTTTATGTTTTATTTTATTTCGTGACCTTCTTCTGTTAAAGACCGGCTTGTATTTTAATATAAATGCTATAGATGTTGTTTCTATACCATAACTACACTAAGTCTTTATCTTCTGTGAATATACAAACAGGAGTATCCAACATAAACGCGACAGGCAGTGGTGGTCGTGTGTTACTCTATAATTACCGGTACAATAATTAACTAACTGTAAACAGTTAAACCAAAGAACATGTTGGGATGCAAGAATATTAAAAAATGATGATTTTAAATCTTTTATATACAGTTCAATATCAAATATAAATTGTTGTGGGTAAAACAGTTGCGGGACAGTCACTGATTCGGACCCGGCACCTTTAAAGAAGCAAAGGTGTACCAAAGGGGTAATCAGTATCATAAAACCGTGAAGACAAAGACAAAACCGGCAGACAAAAAATCATCACAACAAAACAAACCACATAACAACATAAAACACACACACATAACAACAAAACCGCATTCAGCAACGCGAACTCAAGTCGAAACGAGAGTGAACTCAGGTGCTCCGGAAGAGTAAGCAGTTCCTGCTTGCTATAGCACACCCGTCGCGTTGCCAAAGATCGATTAAGTGTTGGTCAAATCCGGAAACCTAAGTTTCGTCTATAAAATGTTTACCACAGAAAAGCGACAGAGTACACAACTACCGCAGCTAACTGCAGCATGCTATATTACAACTCCTAAAATATGAGGACGTTAATAGTAAGACAGATACACATCCGAACATTTAGACTCGGCATATGAATTAAATGGATTATTGCACAATATATCCACGGCTGCACTGCATTCAAGATAAATGTTTTGATTAAATGCGACGGAAGATCCCAGAACCCCCTCCCTTTTTCCCCCCAAACAATTTGTAATTCTTATGCCGATTTTTTTTCAAAACTGGCCTGGAAACCCCCGCCCTTTATGTTGACCCGTCCCATCTACTATTTAAAGTCAAAATGTGATAATAAATGATTTATTAGTATTCATTTTATATATCAACATAAAAAGATAACCCCTATTCGTTCCTGTTCTACAAATTGAAGGAAACGCATAAGACATTTTTTGGCGGTTCCACTACCTGCAACCCCTTTTTAGGATCCGCCACAGCAGGTTTAACCAGTTGAATTAAATTGATAGCCTCGAAATAAAATATTTTTAATAAAACGCTTCACGTGTACGTTGTAATCAATTTATTGAGTAATAGCAGGCTTGTCATCCAAGGAGAATATTATCGGCTATATATAATCTACCGCTGCCAAACTGAAGACAGTCAAAAAAAATAACGGTGTACGATTTTGAAAAGGAGACCAATATGAGAAAAACGTAGACAACAGACTAGGTTTAGACTGATGCTTACCATTTCTACCTTTTGTCCTATATTCTATTGTGAATAGTCACGCAAGGGTATTTTTTTTAACTGTCTTCAGTTTGCAAGTGTTAACGATAGCCTGTAACAGCCTGTGACCAAGGTTTAAATGGAAGCTACTTATGGTAGTTTTAAAATCTTGGTTGGAGACATACAGCTAGTTATAGATGTTGGCAGAGTATGTGTATCCGGCCGCTGGTCACAGATATATTATTATCCAATTGTTTAGACAGATGATAAACGTCACAGATCCGTGCGGGACCCGGAAGGCGAATAGGCCCACAGCAGCGCTAAACTTGTAGGTAACAGTCAACTTAAAAAGGCTCTGAAACCTGACATCGGGTCAGGCCGCTTAGCGCATATAGCGACTGGGGTGTGCGCCCCAGTTGGTTGAATGGGGCAGCCCTGTCATAATGAATACCGGGGTCGTCAGGCCATAATGTGGAAAACCTGAACGCAAACCATAGAGGGCCAATGTGAGGAGAGAGCCACGCTTCATGCTCCACATAGGCTTAATTTTTTGCCCCTACCAACCTCTCATAGGCCGGTTTTGCAGGACATACATGGGTCTGTGATTTGGGTGCTGTGTCCTGAATGGGTCTACACAATTCATAAAACAAGCAACAAACAAACAAATGAACGCCAAATGTCAAAGAAGCATCCCCTCAAAAAATGTGAAAACATTTAATAATAATAATAATAATAATAATTTGAGGTTCTTATATACCGTTTTTCACAACTGTTTAGTCGTCTCAAAGCGATTCACATATTAACTTATTTTCCGTGGTTTTTGGGCCGTACGAACTATAATCATTTTAACCTCCTAGTGGAGTATATGCAGTCAAATCAAATTTATTCAATATACTAGTATATGAAGTTTATGGCTGAGCCTATACTGAACCCCCTTCCATTAATTAATACATGTATTAATAAATTACAACTATGCTGCTTTTACATTCCTTATATTTTCTTTTTAATTACATGCACATTTTTATGTTGTGTCTTCCTTGTTTGGTCTTTTCTCTCAGTCATATGAAATGATCCTCCAATGATTCTTTATCCAATACTTACGCTAAATTTTACATTAATGGGAGTGAGTGGGTTGATCCATAGATAAAACATACACTAGAAAGCACCCGCGAATTCGCGGGCAAAGTTGCCTGAACATTTCCATCGATATAGACCTGGGAAATCAAAGTCTATAACTGAAAAACCTGAATGCTGACAATAATGGGCTTACATAAATACAGACGCACATAAATTAAATATTTTTCTTTTGGTTGGTCACCAAGTAGTGTTTCCGTCCATTTCCATATTTCAAGTGGTCTTCAACATTCATTGTACCTTTGTTTACCACAACACCTCCTGATATATTTCTCATCAATTTATGTTCTTACATTATCTCCTTATTGTCTATCGACCATATATAACCCATATTGTGTCCTTAATGTCTATTGCCCATATTGTGCAACTAACTGACGCACTCAAACATCATAATGTACTCACTGATTGCTCATTTATCCGGCCCGTTCCCGTACTTTTTTTTTATTTTGCCTATCAAAAATGAAAGGATGATAAATTCATGTCTATTTTCGTGCAACGTTTTCGACGGTCTATTTTTGGATGCTTTCGTGATTCAGTGTGATTTCTCACGTTTTCGTTTTAGTTTTGTCTGTATTTTTGCCCCGTGTTTCGAGTGTCCCCTTTGCCACTATCATTAAACATATAAAAAGAGGAGGAGGTAAACACCAACTCAGTCACTCAATAAAACATTATTAAACCACTGTTTTGCTCATTTACCCGTACTGGTACTGTTTTTTATTTTCATTTTGCCTAACATAAAAATGAACCATAAAAAGTGAATCATTTCAATTCAAGTCATGTTCATTTTATCATCTCCTAAATGTTCATCGATCCTATGTGGCTACGTGTAGCATTCTTGTATTTAGAGCCTGTATCTTTACCAAAGTTTTTAGTGTAGTTTTAAGTGTCAGTTGCAGTCTACAAATTAGCACCAGTCCGACAGGTTTTGGCCTGTTAAAATCATTTCGGTCCTGTGAATTTTCGCAAATTTTGTAACATAACCTATATAAAATATTTGAAAATAATGGATTCGGACCTGTAATTTTTAAATTCCCAAAACTGCAGTTGGACATTTTGCAAACTTCTTTTCATTTTTTTATTTTTACGTTTACTGCTTTATTTTTTTTATCTATCTACCCAAAGGGTGCTTAAAATATATACTATGTAACACATACCATATACCTGTATCGAAGTTGATCAGTTCATGTTACTTTTAGTGATCATCAGATAAGGACGGTTTTAAAAATATTGGGATAGAATTCGGACCTGAATACGCTATTTCTTGGACTGCAGCTAAAAACATTTTGCTAACTCCTTTTCATTTTTATTGTTTCGCATCATGTTACGTTTCTTGTTTTATTATCTTTATCTATTCTATCTACCTGAAGGTTGCTTAAATATTGGGGATAGAAACGAAAGTATTGTTAATTTGTAATTTTAAATCAAACTCGGCAATATTCCGTAATTTTTTTTACGTTTAGGCTCCCCCCCCCCATTCCCCCATAGCATCACAGAAAAATGAAATATTATAGGGATATAGTACACTGTTTTTTGTTTAAGTTTATAACAAAAACTTATCATGTAGTAGATTGTGAAAGGAATAAAATCCGAACATAGTAAAAAGTCTATTAATATAGATAATATAGATAGCTAAAGGTCGAAGTTTGCGCCACGCCGCGTACCCCACAGTTTCCTTTGATATATCAAACGCGCGGCACTGCGTTGCGATGTCTTTTATGCAGATGATATTCGCCGACAAACTAATGAAAATCGAGGGTACATGATAATTAATCTTAGATTATCGATGACTGACCTTATCAGTGGTGTAATAATTAAGTAATTACCTGTAACCTCTTGATGATAAGGTATACGGATGCAAGTAACCAAACACAGCATGAGAAGACCTATTTGCTCAAGTTTATTTGATAAAAATCGGTGGAGGAAAACTGACACAATTATATCAATACGCCATAAGAAAATATAATTTGCTGGGAAAGAAACCTGGATAAATGTATTACCTTTTTTTCTGTAATTTTAAATGAGACCAAGTTGACTTATTAGAAGTAACATATGGCAATCTAGTGACACCAGTCATATAAGAGTGGAAGCGCGTCGAATCTTCAAATATTCATTTATATGTTACCCTTTTTATCGAGAGAATATAAAAACTATCACAAACTGCAATTATTACTATCAATATGACATGTATGGTTTTGTATCTTCATAAATGAAATCTAAAACTTATACAGTGAGCCTTTCTTTCTTTTATGTATACATGTACACGGGACAATTCATTTATAAAAGAACATTTCATTTTATAAATATACTTTATTAAATGAAGCGATCGTGTAGAACGCAATGAATTCCTTACTCCAAAAGGCAAATATTTATTATGTCCGACGTAATAATTTTTTACTTTGCAACTGTTGTTTTCTTATTAAGATTGTAGAGAAAACCTCACAAGCTTTAATTAGTGTGGAATTGATTTTACGGACTGTCATCAGATTTCCAGTGTTAGCTGTAGCCGGTTATTCTCCGCTATACCCTCATATACAGGTC
The DNA here is from genome assembly GCA_963971305.1 of Arcuatula senhousia. Lineage (NCBI taxonomy): Eukaryota > Metazoa > Mollusca > Bivalvia > Mytilida > Mytilidae > Arcuatula > Arcuatula senhousia. Next base: position 1,583,948 of record OZ020317.1, on the reverse strand, counting down.
TATGTTTAAGTGTTAGTCATTTTTACATGAGCTTGGTTGTTGGGTTAAAGTCGCAGAGATTTCGTCTTTGAAATGATATTTATATTTTTTGCAATTTTCAAATCCTAAACAATATATTCTTTACAGGTATGCGGAAAAAAGACTATGTATTTTTACTGCTGTATTTTTAGCATGGGGTTTGGGATTTTTAGCACTTAGCGAAAAAATAACATAAAGCAGAGAAACACATACATTTCAACATGCAGACAACATAATCTACACGGCAGCTTCTTATATTTACTGACAGATAGGTGAGCAACTGTCATTGTGGACTTCTTTTCTTACTTTCGGATGCGAATTCGTGCAGAATTGGAAAATGTTTAGAAAAAAAAACTTTGCATTATTTTGAAAAAAAAAACTTGGGAGGAAAAAACCCTAAGTATTCTCTTTGGATAAATTCCTGCTGTAAAATGTATTGCAACTAATTTTTCTTTTTTATATATCATTGAAAATTCTTTTATTTTCCAAATATTTTCTACGTTATCCGAAAATTAACGCCATGTAGAACGCCCGAATATCAAGTGGGTGATAAAAAGTCGGCGAATATCATCTGTCTCAGATGTGTGTCCGGAGCTTTATCTATGTATATTATATCTATGGTTGATCGAACTGCTTTATGTTTTATTGTTGTTTTTTGTTGGGGGTAGGGTAAGATTAAAGATGGCTTATCATAAAAATGTATATTGATATTTTGAAAGCTGCACCTTTTTTTTTTTTTTTATCATAGACGAAAAACCTGGTAATTAGAAGTATAATAATTGCGTCACAAAAGCTCCGAATTTAAAGTTTTGATAGTATTTTTCAAATAGTCTCAGCCGGGCCACATAGGCTGGAAACCCGCTGCTATCTGAAGATAAAGGCCGATATAGACTGGTTCCCTGTTGATATACAGTAGGAAGTCGGTTGTCAAATTATAAATTTTTACATGTATTGATTTATTGAAAATTTTTATCAGGAAATTAATTCGCATCCTTGAAAGGTTTGTGAACTGGACAGCGAATAGCGGAGAATTATCGGCATTGGACGAGTTAAAGCCTTACTCCGCCGAAGTCCTATACAAAGATGAAAAGGGCTTGAGTTAGACAATTTCGGCTATAATTGTTTGATGTTTTACGCCCGATCAAAACAAGACATACACTCAGAACAAACAAACAAACCATATCACATAAAAAATTAAGGTTAAAGAAAAGATAAGATAGTTCACTAGAACAGAAATAATGTTATCTATGTAGTACAGAGTATACACATACATGTAAATTAGCGGTCCGGGATTCGGATAGAAAGTCACAGGAAAAAAGGTCACAGTTTTGATAGGACGATAAAAATGTCACATGAAAAAAAGACACAAGAAAAAAGTCACAGGAATTAAAGTCACAATCCCATATTGAACTAAGTGTTGGTATTTTGTGCTCATACTGCAATTCTTTTTGATTTTTGTTATTTCATTTTTTTTTAAACTAGCAATCTTGGGGGAAAGTTTAAGATATGAATAAATACTCTTTTGATCTAGCTAGACTTGATGACAATAATGAAAAATATTATTTACTTACAAATGACTTATTTTTGTAAATATGATTAAATAAATTTTACACAGTGAATTTCCACATCTCTTTATTTTCTATTATATGCTTTACACATCTCAGATTTTTTTCCCTTTTTCCACCACGAGCTTTCAATTAACTTAATTTCATTAGGAAAAGGAAGCATGGCCGTCATAGGATGTAAATAATTTGAGGCAAGAGTGAAGCGCTGAATGCAGCGATTTTTTTTTTATGCAAAGCAACAATTGAGGGTTGATAGCCGCTTAAGGCCTCTTGAAAATCTGGATAAAATGGTGCAAAATCCTGGTTTCTAGTAGGGATTTTCAGCCAGTATTCACGAGTCTATTGAATTGATTACTTTTCCGTCAAGAAAATTGATTTATTGGGATACGACCTGGGTGGCGAATAGGCCCGCAGCAGAGCCTAGCTTAACGTAAGAGTCGACTAAGGGTCTTGGGATTCTGACGTCGGGTCAGTGCTCAGCCCACAGAGCGACAAAGTGTGTACCCTAGGTGGCGGAATAGGGTGGCCCTCGTCCGCAGGGGTTGTCAGGTCTATAATACGGAAACCCTGACCGCTGAGCATAGTGGGCCAACGTGTGTGGAGAGTGCCACGCTTCATGCACGCAAAAGACCCCTTTGTGAACCGCCAAGTAGTGCACCACATAGGCTAAATATTCCGCCCCTACCCACCTCTCCCCTTTTTCTGTGGTTCTTCAAAATTTGCCGTTCCTTAGTTTCCCACCCCACCCCCATATTTCATTTATCATCATCATTTCATGTTCATTTTATCACATTTTTCATGTTCACCTATATAGTGTTGCACGGGCGTAAAACACCAACTCACTCACTCACTCATAGGATACATGAAGTAATACCCGTTGGGGGTAAATTAGAGTTAGGTTTGACTTGTGTCGATTTAAAAAGTGAAATCAAGGGTATTTCGCAGCAAGAATAATCTGCTTTACCTTAAATAAACAACACCGAGGTTACTCTTGAATTGGCAGTATCTAGTTTGTGGTGTTAGATTCGATAGCTAGGTGGTGCCATTGTATAACAAACATAGCTAGAGAGGAGACAAATTTTGGGCTAATTATGTTTCATTGTTCAGCAATGTTCAGTATACGTCAAATGGATTAATTATTTGCGACTTGCATACGAGACCTCCCGATAATGAAAACGTGATCTTGATTGAAGATATAGGACCATATTTTTTCATTTTCCGTCTGTACGACCAAGTCGTAACAACGTAACAAAACACAGAGTTGTCCAGTCTTCTCAGCAGCAACATGATGCTTTATCCAGGTTGCAAAGCATTTTTTTCTACCGTTAGGATTTTAAACAAAATTGACAAACATACAAGATTACTGGTGCACTTTATTTTTATTATTTTCATAAATACAAAATAAACCATATTTGGTATCGTATATTATAGGACTTGTACACGAAATTGAGACTGGCACATGTGTACGGATTGTATTTGAAATGTATCAATCTACAAATAAATACACTTTCTTAAATACATATAGAAAAGATGCATGATCTAATTTCATGAATTAAGTTTATTTTAATTCATAATTAATTTGGTTAAATTAAATTCTATCGTCGTATTTTGTTTTTGTTCTTTAATTTTCAGTTGTAAACGCTATATATTTTATGCATACGGACAAATACTTCAAATCAGTTGACACTCTCGTATTTAAACAGAAAAGAATGTTCATGCACATGTCAGTTGGCCCAAGGAGCAGCCGGTACATCAAAAACCAAAACATTTTTTTTGTATTTTTGAATATCTTTTAATTTATCTTATTCAACATCAAGTTTGTATGTCCCACATTGCTTTAAGATAAATAACTTAAACAAAAACAAAAATGAGAAAATATATTCCCATTTTCGTGTTTTTACTGCACCTTGTCATTCTTTGGTGCACCAGGCGCTCTGGAGTTCTGACAAAAACTTATTAACTGTAACCATAAACAAAAATTGTCTTTTTATATTTACCCACTAGAGTTTTATTTTAAACTTGGCTTAAAATTACTAATGATTGTTTTTGTTACTCCTTTCTTCGTTTTTACATAATTTTAATGAAACAGAGACCAAGTATTTATTTATTTATTTATTTTTTTTATTTATTATTATTTATTTCCTTAATGTATGTACATGTATCAATATTCATATATGTTCGTTAATCCAATTTGTTTATGTTTATATAATTTCAATCTATTTATATTTCCTGTTTTCCAAAAAATTCAGAACCTGTAATTATGAAAATTTTACATATATTTTCTGCTTGTCTTTTTTAAGTCTATTAACTAAGGGAAACAATCCCTGTTAAAAACACTTACTATTTTTGACTTCAATTATTGACATTTTACCTAGACTTAACGAACTTGACAACATCTGAACACATCTTAACAGTTAAATCTACTAATCATCTTAACATGTCCAACATGATCTTAACGCATCTGAACAACCCGCGACAGGGTACAATCTTAAATTCCTTAATCGATCTTAACGAGTCTGAAACGTCGTTGAAAGGAGAAAATCTAATTATTCTACTGAAAGTCTTGATAAGTCTGAATAGATTTCTGTTCAGTATTTTTCAACAAAAATAGGTCTTAAATGGCCGATTTAGATGATTTTTTGGTTACTAGTGTTCCAACATGTAGTCATATGTGCTCATATATACAGGGAAAATTCTATGATTATTTTAAAAATAAGGGTAGCTGAAAAATATCTAAAAAATAGCTCAAATAGGAAGGGGTGGGGTAGGAATGGGAAAATTGTATATAAAGCCACTTCTTTTTACACTGATTGAAAACAAACAGAGTCTTGTCCCTTCATATTGCCTTTCATTAGTTTTTTGCAGACTTGACTAAAAATTTTGTTTCAGTTAGGACAAATAGAGAGTGCCAGTGGAGTAGTAGTTAACACATCTGGTTTTTAACACCAAGGTTTGTGGTTCAATCCTTGTCAGGGGTGAAAATTTCATGGACCAATTTCGACTCTCTCTGGACACCAATTGTGAGGATGGTCTAAAGAAACGATGCTATGTAGTCCTTTTGAAAGGATGAAAAAAAAGGTTGTCCTGTGCGTGGGGAGAGCAATACCCTGTGCACATGAAAGGCCCCTTTATAGAGTTCTGTAAGAGTGAGCTCAATGTGAGCCCCTACAAAGGCTACACTCGCATATTGCAAACTGGAGAGGGATTTTTAGAAGCTTTAAGCTTGTTTTCCAATCCAGGATTAAAAGTTTAAAATAAATAAATCTTGAATTATCTCCCTTACCAGCATCACAGATGAATTTGTCCTGGTCTACAAACCGGGTCCCGTCAGGACAGGCACACTTGTATCCTCCTGGAACCAGTAGACAAAGATGGCTGCACTTGTCTGAACAGGGATTCTTTACTGAAACAGAGATAAAAATGCAATCGTGGATTTAGAGGGACATAACCCTTTGAGGAATGATTACATTTTTAACAAATTATTGTCATTTGGTCCCTCTTCTAACTAAAACTAAAGCTCAATCTTCCTCTGTGATGTGAGGTTTATTTTTTATAAACAAAATACTATATTAACAATGGGTTGCACTTAGTCATGCTAAGGATACCTCCACTCGACCACTCAGAAAACAGGAAGTAGATGTGCGACTGACCTGGAAAGGGGAGGCACGATACAACTCATTATGCTTAAGCTCACAGTATACCAAATTTGAAATCAATCCCTTCGATAGAAACCGAGAAATCTGTTACAAACAATTGTCTATTTTTGACCCTTAAAAAAGTCTAAGTCAGTTAAGAAAACAGGAAGTAGATGCTCGACTGACCTGGAAAGGAGAGGCAAGATACAACTCATCATGATGAAGCTGTATACCAAATTTGAAATCAATCCTTTCAGTAGAAGCTGAGAAATCTGTTACCAAAAATTGTCAATTTTTTACCCTTTTAAAGTATAAGTTGGCTCAGAAAACAGGAAGTTGATGCGGGACTGACCTGAAAAGGTGAGGCACGTTACAGCTCATCATGCTCAAGCTGTATACCAAATTTGAAATCAATCCCTTCAGTAGAAGCTGAGAAATCTGTTACAAAAGTTTGTTACGGACGGACAGACAGACAAGGTGATTGCAATATAGCCTTGTCTCTTACGAGTGGGGGTATCATATATGATTTGTGCAAATAGAAGGAATAACAAAATTATCAAACTTAAAGGATCAAATATTCGAGAGAAAAGACAAAACAAAGAAGACATACCAGAGAAATTGAAGATCACAATGGTCCTGACTTGTGAATATCACAATATCAATATGTGGATCAAGTCTTTCTGACACATATTCCATATTCTTTCATTTTTTAATATTGTTACAGGCATTTCATTTACATAACACAACATTTCTAAAATCACCATTTTTGTGCAATCTGCTGTACGTGGAAACAGAACACTTGAACCGATGTAGGTTACTATAATGTTATATTCTGAATCAAACTTATACTTCTGAGTGTATATTTACATGCAACATTTTGACTGAGGTCGGCAACAGAAGCCCAGCCACATTGTAATAATCCCTCACCCTTTGACGATGTTGCTATAGCTCTAAATTATACTTACATGTAACATTATGACGCTGAGTATGAAACACTTTGACCGAGGTCGGCAACAGAAGGCCAGATTGTAACGTTGTATTTATCCCTCGCCCAAACTTATTAATTTTGATGATGCTGCTTTAGCTCTAGATTATACTTACATGTAACATTGTGACGCTGAGTATGAAACACTTTGACCGAGGTCGGAAGCAGAAGGCCAGATTGTAACGTTGTATTTATCCCTCTCCCAAACTTATCCATTTTGACGATGTTCCCAGCCTGCTGTGAGACCCAGAATAAGTTACTCTCAAAGACATCTAAACCCATCGGGTTGGAGATCCCTATAAAAGCAGAAAAAAAGAGCTAAATAAAACAACTTTTAGAAAATAGTATGCATACAATTTTTACTACACTCACTCATAAAATTTACCTCATTTTAAGTACCAATGTTTCTTAAAATCATGCAGAGGCTGATTCATGGTAAAAAATAACACAGTGTTTGAACATGGTTTCTAATACAGAATGGTCACCTATTAACAAAAACAACAGCCATTTGTTTCTATGATGTTGGTCATGAGAGATAAAATTTACCTCAATTGCATTATAAATACTGTAAACAAGGGAGATAACTCTTTTCTAGCTATGCATTTCATTACAATTCAAAACACTAATTTCTCCAATGACCAAGATCTTTGTGGAAAACAGACTTGATTTTCAACGATAACACTATATCTTGATTCAGAAAATGTAAAGAAACCCATGTGTTATTTTTTACCATAACTCACCATTATCATATACCCTGCGTGATTCTTAGAAAGACAGATACTTTACCAATAAAATGTTTTTGCCCCATCTTTGAAAGTCAATCTGAATTGAAACAGACAGACAGACATCCTAACCAAATTACTTTCTAGTATTTCAGACAACTTAAAGAAATATTTTGAAGCGTCAGGCAAATTTTAAAAAAATTATTACATACTTCCTGAGACAGGATTTTTTTTAAGCGAACAGTTTGGGTCCCGGCCAGCCTATTTATCAAATTTTGTAAAAATAAAACAAGAGGCTCCCAGGAGCCTGAATCGCTCACCTGGTCTTGATGTTGACCCTATACTTTTGTAGAGCTAAATGAGCTGAACATTTAAGCAAGCAACATCTAATCTCTATCTGCAATAGTTTTCATTCTGTAGACCAAAAACATGAAAAATCACTTTTTTCAGGGGCCGTAACCCCTATAAGGGGTCATCTGACAACTTCGACCCTGTGAAGAATTTTGTAGAGCTAAATGAGCTGAACATTTAAGCAAGCAACAGCTAATCTCTATCTGCAATAGTTTTCATTCTGTAGGCCAAAAACATGAACAAGTGTGGCCACTAAAAGTATGTCTCGCCTGCCGGCACCATCGCTAAAATCAACTACCTAAGCTTTCATTTCTTGATATAAACACAAAAAGTGTCAGTATACCTAATAACAGATGCCTAGTTATTATACTATTCAAGCAATCCATTGTCCACACAAGTATTACAAAAAGTTTTCTGTCTGAAAAAAAAACCTAATTTCACAGAGTCACTGGAGCATAAAAATGGGGTCATGGTCACATGGCATGGTGACAGTTGCGTTGTCCATAACCGCAACTGTCTGTTTACCCAATATCAGATGCCTAGCTATTATAACTTTCCAGCAATTCATCTTCCATAAAAGTCTTACAAAAAAGTTTTTCGGCCTGAAAAAGACCTAAGTTCACAGAGTCACTGGAGCGTGAAAATGGGGTCAGGGTCACACGGCATGGGGACAGTTGCATGGACCATAACCTAAACTGTCTGTATACTAAATATCAGATGCCTAGCTAATATACTTTTCAAGCAATTCATCGTCCACAAAAGTCTTACAAAAAAGTTTACGGCCTGAAAAAAGACCTAAGTTCACAGAGTCACTGGAGCGTGAAAATGGGGTCAGGGTCAAACGGCATGGTGACAGTTGCGTAGACCATAACCTGAACTGTCTGTATACCAAATATCAGATGCCTAGCTATTATACTTTTCAAGCAATTCATCTTCCACAAAAGTCTTACAAAAAAGTTTACGGCCTGAAAAAAGACCTAAGTTCACAGAGTCACTGGAGCGTGAAAATGGGGTCAGGGTCAAACAGCATGGTGACAGTTGCGTAGACCATAACCTGAACTGTCTGTATACCAAATATCAGATGCCTAGCTATTATACTTTTCAAGCAATTCATCGTCCACAAAAGTCTTACAAAAAAGTTTACGGCCTGAAAAAAGACCTAAGTTCACAGAGTCACTGGAGCGTGAAAATGGGGTCAGGGTCAAACGGCATGGTGACAGTTGCGTAGACCATAACCTGAACTGTCTGTATACCAAATATCAGATGCCTAGCTATTATACTTTTCAAGCAATTCATTGTCCACAAAAGTCTTACAAAAAAGTTTACGCCGCCGCCGTCGCCGTCGCCGGAAAGTAATACCTATGTCTCGCCTTCCGCGACTATTCGTCGCAGGCGAGACAAAAATGGCTATTTTTCAGGGGCCCTAACCCCTATAAGGGGTCATCTGACAACTTCGACCCTATGAAGAATTTTGTAGAGCTAAATGGGCTGAACATTTAAGCAAGCAACAGCTAATCTCTATCTGCAATAGTTTTCATTCTGTAGGCCAAAAACATGAAAAATCACTTTTTTCAGGGGCCGTAACCCCTATAAGGGGTCATCTGACAACTTCGACCCTGTGGAGAATTTTGTAGAGCTAAATGAGCTGAACATTTAAGCAAGCAACAGCTAATCTCTATCTGCAATAGTTTTCATTCTGTAGGCCAAAAACATGAAAAATGGCTATTTTTCAGGGGCCGTAACCCCTATAAGGGGTCATCTGACAACTTCGACCCTATGAAGAATTTTGTAGAGCTAAATGGGCTGAACATTTAAGCAAGCAACAGCTAATCTCTATCTGCAATAGTTTTCATTCTGTAGGACAAAAACATGAAAAATCGCTATTTTTCAGGGGCCGTAACCCCTATAAGGGGTCATCTGACAACTTCGACCCTATGGAGAATTTTGTAGAGCTAAATGAGCTGAACATTTAAGCAAGCAACAACTTATCTCTATCTGCAATAGTTTTCATTCTGTAGGCCAAAAACATGAAAAATCGCTATTTTTCAGGGGTCGTAACCCCTATAAGGAGTCATCTGACAACTTCGACCCTATGGAGAATTTCGTAGAGCTAAATGAGCTGAACATTTAAGCAAGCAACAGCTAATATCTATCTGCAATAGTTTTCATTCTGTAGGCCAAAAACATGAAAAATGGCTATTTTTCACCTTTAAGGGGCCGTAACCCCTATAAGGGGTCATCTGACAACTTCGACCCTATGGAGACTTTTGTAGAGTTAAATGAGCTGAACATTTAAGCAAGCAACAGCTAATCTCTATCTGCAATAGTTTTCATTCTGTAGGCCAAAAACATGAAAAAATGCTATTTTTCACCTTTAAGGGGCCGTAACCCCTATAAGGGGTCATCTGACAACTTTGACCAAATGGAGACTTTTGTAGAGCTTTTGATGCTGAATCAGTAGCGGGGCCTCAGATTTCCTCTATCTCTTATACTTTTTGATTTATAAGCCAAAAACAGTAGTCTGACCCCCCTAGTCTATTTTTAGTAACGGCGGCCATGTTTTTTAACAGATCAAAAATCAAAACACAAGTTTGGTGCAGGACACCCTAAGGATCATTCATACCAAGTTTCGTAAAATTCTGTTCAGTAGTTTCAGAGGAGAAGATTTTTGAAAATTGTTAACAGACGACGACAGACGACAGACGACAGACGACGACAGACGACGACGGACGCCAAGTGATGGCAATAGCTCACATGGACCTTTGGTCCAGGTGAGCTAAAAAACATTATTTTAGGGGCCGTAACCCCTATAAGGGGTCATCTGACAACTTTGACCCTATGAAGACTTATGTATAGCCAAATGAACTAAACATTTAAGCAAGCAAAAACATGAAAAAATGTTATTTTTGGGGCTGTAACCCCTATAAGGATTCATCTGACAACCTCGACCCTATGGAGACTTTTGTAGAGCTAAATGAGCTGAACATTTAATCAAGCAACAACTTTTCTCTATCTGTAATAGTTTTCATTCTCTAGGCCAAAAACATGAAAAAATGCTATTTTTCACCTTTAAGGGGCCGTAACTCCTATAAGGGGTCATCTGACAATTTCTTCTCAAAGAAGACTTTTGTAGAGCTTTTGCTGCTGAAGCAGCATCGTGACATCAGATTTCATCTATCTCTTATACTTTTGGATTTACAAGCCAAAAACAGTAGTCTGACCCCCCTAGTCTATTTTTAGTAGCGGCGGCCATGTTGTTTGGACGGGGGTCACCATTTGTGCAATCTTGGTAGAGGACATCCCATAGATAAAGTGTGCAAAGTTTCAAAGCAATCCCTTCAGTCCTTTCGGAGGAGAAGATTTTCAAAAAAAAGTTAACGACCACGACGGACGCCAAGTGATGGCAATAGCTCACCTGGACCTTCGGTCCAGTTGAGCTAAAAATGAGTTAGTGCATTTTGACTCAAAATAGACAAAGCATCTTGTAGTTGAGGGTTTCCCGAGATTACTAGATGACCTACAGTCAAGAACAAACACTTTGAATATTAAAAAAAAGCTTCGCCGAGCGCAGCATGATACGACCGCAACATGTTGAACCCTGTACGTTTTAGGCCTAATATGGATAGTCTAATGCTCTGGTCACATGCAGCCCATGGTGGATTGACAAAGGTTTTTGTCATATGCTTCTCTGATGGACTTTCAACCCAGGGGGTAAAAATATAAATTTTGAATGTATGTATTCTACTCTTTAAAAGAATAATGTTTGGGGAAAAAATTAAAAATCAAACCAGAATTTTTTTTAAATTATGATTACAGCCCCCAAAATTTTATTCTTAAATTTAGAATTGCTATCTGTCAAGAATAAATTTGCAAATTTTTTTTTTTTGAAATCTGACCACAAATCAGAAAAGTTTCAATTTTGGCCCCATTTGGCCCCTAATTACTTAATAGGGGGAAAAAGGGGGGTCACAAAAATTAATTCTTAATTTTGTATCCGCTATTTGACAAGAACAAACATGCAAAAAAAATTTTCAAAATCGGACCAGAAATAAAAAAGTTACAATTTTGGCCCCTTTTGGTCCCTAATAAGGTAACAGTAAAAAACACAAAAATATATCTGCTACTTGACAAGAATAAACTTGCAAAAAAAATTGTCAAAATCAGACAAGAATTAAAAAAGTTTCGATTTGGCCCCTTTTGGCCCCTTATTACATAAAAGGTGAAAAACGGGTGGGGGTCACCAAAATAAATTCTCAAATTTGGATTCGCTACTTGACAAAAATAAACTTGCAAAATAAATGTTCAAAAACAAACCAGAAATAAGAAAGTTTTGATTACGGCCCCTTTTGGCCCCTTATTACAAAACAAGTGAAAAAAGGGATGGTCGCAAAAATTATTTCTCAAATTGGGATTCGCTACCTGACAAGAATAAACTTGCAAAAAAAAATTTCAAAATCGGACCACAAATAAAAAAGTTTTGATTTTGGCCCCATTTGGCCCCTTATTACGTAATAGGGGGAAAAAGGGGGGGTCACAAAAATTAATTCTTAATTTTGTATCCGCTATTTGACAAGAACAAACATGCAAAAAAAAAATTTCAAAATCGGACCACAAATAAAAAAGTTTTTATTTTGGCCCCTTTTGGCCCCTAATTACACAGAAAAAAAGGGGGCGAAAAAATTCAGGTTCATTCTTTTATTGTAAGAAACATTCTTGACAAATTTCACATCAATAGGCCAACTAGGACCAAAGTTATGGTGGAAACAAGTAAAATATTTGAATTTTTTGCCCCTTTTTGGCCCCTTAAATTTCGAAACAAAAAAGGAGGGGAACCCAAAAATCAATCCCATTCATCCTTGTATGGTAAAGAACATCACTGTCAAATTTCATAGCAATCGGATAACTAGAACTAAAGTTATTGTGGAAACAAACAAAAAAGCAGTATTTTTGGCCCTTTTTTGACCCCTAATTTCTAAACGAAAAATGGGGGGACCCCCAAAATCAATCCCATTCATCCTTTTATGGTAAGGAACATCATTGTCAAGTTTCATAGCAATTGGATAACTGGAACTAAAGTTATTGTGGAAACACTAAAAAGTTAACAGACACCGACGACGACGACAAGGACGATGACGACGACAACGACAGCATCATACCATAATACGTCCGCAAATTTTTTGCGGTCGTATAAAAAATGTCAGATTGCATGAGAAAACACTATGGATCAATTATTCCAAGTTTCATTAAATTCAATCTGTTCAGTAGTCTCAGAGGATTTTTGTAAAATTGTTAACAGAGGATAGACGGCTAATATTACTACCAAGTGATTAATTTCTTCTAAATATGTACAAATAAAATGTAAATTTTAGGATATTTCCAAGAGAGCAATAATAGTAATTTCTTTTAATCTTGCCCAAAATAGACACAGCAAATCTGACAAACTATGAATAACTTTTGTGTGGCCTTAACACAATATGCCTAACTCTACTTTTTTAAGCAGGGGTATCAAATAAAGGTAATAACAAAATAACCAAACTTGGAGGATCAATCTCAATGTCCAAGAGAAAAGACAAAACATGGAAGACACACAGGAATAGTTGTAGATCGCAATAGTCCTGAATTGGTACGGGCATTTCAAATGAAAGGGTGGGATAAACCAGGTTTAATGGAGCGCCAAACCTCACTCTTCCATCGCAATCTTATGGACAGGTAGTAACACAAAACGCAACACTGTTGTGAAGACTTAATATAGATAATAAGTTGATCATCTCAGTACAACAATCAGCAAAACTCTACTTTCCAAGCCAGGGGTATCAAAATGCTACCTTGTCCGACTACAATCACTCTATCACTACCATCTGGCCTCATTGACTCAATGATGTTTTCCTTCGAGTCGCACCAGTACACACGGTCACCATTAAAATCATCGATGGTCAAGCTGGCAGGACTACTTATTCTGGTGCTGACGAGGGTTTGTCGGTGATCTCCGTTCATCCATGACCGTTCTATTTTTGGAAAACTTATACTGGTATCCGTCCAGAACATCATACTGAAATGAAAATGGAATCAGTTATGGTACTGATTGTCACTCTTCATGTTTAAGATTTTCAGTCTGATTTAGAACTTCTCTAGACTACACCTTTTAATACTAAAGATATTTTTTGCACATTGACCTTTACTTTTTATGACATTTTCTTATTTAATATTAAAACCTTATATACCAACTGTATTAAATTTCTTGAAATTCTTGATACAATTTCATTCCTGATATGATTTCATAATTTTTAAGTCCAAAACATCACAATGTTAAAGTTATGTAAAATCTAGAGGTGTCTGAATTACTGTCAAATTGTTTTATGTCATTTATCTTGGAAATGAGCATATGGACTTATAATTTTTTCTTGGTCATTTATCCAAATTGACAATGATCTAATCATTTCCATCACAAAATTATAATCAATCTATTACGACCCATCTCGACTCTAAAATACTTTAGAGTGAGGCATATTAGTTTTGTTGAAACGTTTTGTTTCATTAGCCTTTCCCTCGTGGTGAGAAAAATGTTTCACATGTCACAGATTTCCTGTCTGAGACTCTGATTTATATCTCTCTACAGGAACTTTGGATTTCCCCACATACAGGGTGGTATTGTTATAGAATAGTTACAAAATTAATTTTGTACTCTTTGATCTAGGCATAGATAATTATGCAATTTTTAATTGTTTCACTATGGAGTGTTTCAGTGTCAATAACACTTTGTTCATATGCTTTAACATGTATAAAGATATACAGTTATGTATACAGTATTGATTGCATTATTATATATGCAAATTTTGATGATTCTCAAATTAATTTTGTATTCTTTGATCTAGGCATAGATAATTATTCAATTTTGAATTGTTTCACTATGGAAAGTTTCAGTGTCAATAACACTTTTTTCTATGCTTTAACATGTATAAAGATATATAGTTACTATATAGTATTGATTGCATTGTTATGTATGCAAACTTTGATGATTTTTTTCAATTTATAAGAGAATAGTTTATCATTGATTGATATAAAAGAACATATAGTTTTGTTCTTATATGCTATATGCTTTAGCATGATAGTGATGATAGCTTTTTAGTAAGCTAGATATGCATTAGTTTTAATGTGTACAGTACGCGCATATCCTGATCAGAGACACGTATGTACCATTACATAAACGAGGATCGCAAACCACTTGATGTGATTTCGATGCACGGATGAGGTTATACAGCGAAAAATTCGCTTGTATCAAATTGTATAAAAATAACCATAGAATCCACCCATTTATGGAATGGAAACCATGTCTCTGACCCGACATTGCGTACTGTACATTTTAATGCAATGTTTCGTCCATTTTTAAGGCAAGGACTCATCAGGGATCGCCTGGTTCAGGACTGTTTGTTGTCCATTTGATATTCTTGATAATTGTTTTTAATCAATCGTGTTTTAAACACCCAATTGTTTGTGTTTATTTGTCTTTCAACATCAACAAATCATGTTGTGTTTTTGTATTTCTAAAATTGCTTGTTCTGCAAATCAAATATTATGATAGTAAATCTTTAATTGACTTTTGTATATAAGTCACAAATTCTAATCTTTTCTATAAAAGATATTGATATATTGCACCTATGTATTAAGTTCTATCATAGGATTTTATAAGCAGATGTTTGCTATGCTCGAGTCTTGATAAGACTGAGGAGCGACAGGCTAATTAAATTTCATGCCGTGGGAGTGAATTCGGTCACGTGCTTCAATTGACATGATATGATTGATAATTTTTCGTAGATCATTAGAAGTTTAGATATTTGACCTTATCAAGGTCAGCTCTGTTGTATATGTTTATATATCTAATTGATCTGATGGTTAATTAAGTACTGTTTATTTGTACATAGTTATTTATTGATTATTACCATTTCGCCAATTGTATTGGATTTTTTAAAAGCTACTGATGGATATTCAGTAAATACTTTTGAGGTCTCTGGATTTCGTTTGATTATATACCAGAATTTCCTCAGTATGTTTTGTAGTCTTTCCCCTTTCGGGTGATAAGTTGTTACAAAGATAGTTTTGTTTAATTGATGTTTGTTTTTTATCCGTTTGAGTAATCTGGCTTGTCTATCCTCAAAGGAGATTGTATTTAATATTTTCCACACTTTGTCTTTCTGGTAGCCTCTTTTGACCAGTTGTTGGACAAAGAAGTTCAAACGTGTTTTAAATTCTAGTGAATCGCTTGTATTGCGTAATATTCTAACTGCTTCGCCTTTTAGAAAGGCGTTGAAGCATTTGTTAGGATGATTTGAATTTCTATGTAGATATTGAAACTTTTCCGTTTTCTTGGAAAAACATTTGATGTCTAGTATTGATGAACTTTGGAATCTTTTTCCTTTATATATCTCTGTATCTAGAAAAGATGTTGAATATTCTTCGATTTCGAAGGTGAACTTTAATAGTTCATGGCAGTTGTTTGCCTGTTGAAATAAAATATTTATTTCTTCTTTGGTTCCATTGAAGATAATGAAGCCATCGTCCCTCATTCTTTTATGAAATATGATTTTATCCCTGTTCGGGAAAGATTGTAATATGGTTTCAATGTGATCAAAAATTGCAATGTCACATATTTCAGGAGAGGATACTTGACCCATTGATACTCCTGTAGTTTGACGAAAATAGTTTCCATTGAATGAAAATTCATTTTTCTTTATGATAATATCTAGAAGTCTGATAAGACTTTCTGTATTTGGCCTTTTAATTTGATATTCAAGATCTTCATTGTTTTCTAAGGCTTTTCTAACAGAATCTATGATTTCTGAGAATTTTAAGTTTGTATATAATGATGTTATATCATATGTTACAAGTAGGTGATCACCATCTAGTTTGGTAGATTCAATGTTTCGTATGAAATCACCTGTGTCTGACAGGTAGGTAGCTTGGAGTTTTACGATAGGTAAAAGGAAATAGTCTAGGAAACGACCAACTTTTTCTAGCGGTCCTCCACATTGGGATATAATAGGTCTTCCTGGAACTATAACCTTAGATTTTTGTTGAGTATTGCTCATATACTCGTCCAGCACATTCTTGTCCAGTTTGTGGACTTTTGGTAAGAAGTATGCAAATGGAGTTTTAACTTCTTCCTCGTTAGTGAGGAATTTAAAACTAGTCTCATCTAGTTCGTTGTTTTCTTTGAGTTCAAATATGATTCGTTTTATTGTATCTGTTGTTGATTTGATATTGATATCATCAATTTCTTCATAGTGTATACCGTCTCTTAATTGAAAATATCCTTCTTCTAGATAATCACTTCTGTTTTGTATAACAGTTACATTGGTTTTATCAGCTTTGTGAATGCATATAGATTTATCAGATCGTAATTTTTGTACGCATTGTTTTTCACTTTTTGATAAATTGTGATAGTTATTGGTTGGTTTATAATCAGATAATTCCATTTTAGTATGGAATAAGTATTGTTCGATTGGATTATCACCAATAACTGGAATCTGGTAATTTGATTTTAGTTTAAATGGATGCACACTCAGCTGATGCGTTTGCTCCACTTGGAAATTATATTTTAGTCGCATGTTCCTTTCAAATGTTTTGAAATCATGTATTATTTTCTGTGCCTTTATGCTTTTTGTGGGCACGAATTTTAAACCTTTAGATAGTAAGGTTATTTCATCATTTGATAATAATCTATTTGATAGGTTCAAAACGTATTGTTTTGCCTCTTCTATCCTGTTGATAGATTTAAACATGGATAGGCTTTCTTTTAGTTTGATATGTTTAAGCTTTTTATTAGCTTTCTTGATTTTGTTTTTGAATCGTCTATTACGACCCATCTCGACTCTAAAATACTTTAGAGTGAGGCATATTAGTTTTGTTGAAACGTTTTGTTTCATTAGCCTTTCCCTCGTGGTGAGAAAAATGTTTCACATGTCACAGATTTCCTGTCTGAGACTCTGATTTATATCTCTCTACAGGAACTTTGGATTTCCCCACATACAGGGTGGTATTGTTATAGAATAGTTACAAAATTAATTTTGTACTCTTTGATCTAGGCATAGATAATTATGCAATTTTTAATTGTTTCACTATGGAGTGTTTCAGTGTCAATAACACTTTGTTCATATGCTTTAACATGTATAAAGATATACAGTTATGTATACAGTATTGATTGCATTATTATATATGCAAATTTTGATGATTCTCAAATTAATTTTGTATTCTTCTTGTATAAAAATAACCATAGAATCCACCCATTTATGGAATGGAAACCATGTCTCTGACCCGACATTGCGTACTGTACATTTGAATGCAATGTTTCGTCCATTTTTAAGGCAAGGACTCATCAGGGATCGCCTGGTTCAGGACTGTTTGTTGTCCATTTGATATTCTTGATAATTGTTTTTAATCAATCGTGTTTTAAACACCCAATTGTTTGTGTTTATTTGTCTTTCAACATCAACAAATCATGTTGTGTTTTTGTATTTCTAAAATTGCTTGTTCTGCAATTCAAATATTATGATAGTAAATCTTTAATTGACTTTTGTATCTAAGTCACAAATTCTAATCTTTTCTATAAAAGATATTGATATATTGCACCTATGTATTAAGTTCTATCATAGGATTTTATAAGCAGATGTTTGCTATGCTCGAGTCTTGATAAGACTGAGGAGCGACAGGCTAATTAAATTTCATGCCGTGGGAGTGAATTCGGTCACGTGCTTCAATTGACATGATATGATTGATAATTTTTCGTAGATCATTAGAAGTTTAGATATTTGACCTTATCAAGGTCAGCTCTGTTGTATATGTTTATATATCTAATCGATCTGATGGTAAATTAAGTACTGTTTATTTGTACATAGTTATTTATTGATTATTACCATTTCGCCAATTGTATTGGATTTTTTAAAAGCTACTGATGGATATTCAGTAAATACTTTTGAGGTCTCTGGATTTCGTTTGATTATATACCAGAATTTCCTTAGTATGTTTTGTAGTCTTTCCCCTTTCGGGTGATAAGTTGTTACAAAGATAGTTTTGTTAAATTGATGTTTGTTTTTTATCCGTTTGCGTAATCTGGCTTGTCTATCCTCAAAGGAGATTTTATTTAATATTTTCCACACTTTGTCTTTCTGGTAGCCTCTTTTGACCAGTTGTTGTATAAAAATAACCATAGAATCCACCCATTTATGGAATGGAAACCATGTCTCTGACCCGACATTGCGTACTGTACATTTGAATGCAATGTTTCGTTCATTTTTAAGGCAAGGACTCATCAGGGATCGCCTGGTTCAGGACTGTTTGTTGTCCATTTGATATTCTTGATAATTGTTTTTAATCAATCGTGTTTTAAACACCCAATTGTTTGTGTTTATTTGTCTTTCAACATCAACAAATCATGTTGTGTTTTTGTATTTCTAAAATTGCTTGTTCTGCAATTCAAATATTATGATAGTAAATCTTTAATTGACTTTTGTATCTAAGTCACAAATTCTAATCTTTTTCTATAAAAGATATTGATATATTGCTATGCTCGAGTCTTGATAAGACTCGAGCATAGCAAACATCTGCTTATAAAATCCTATGATAGAACTTAATACATAGGTGCAATATATCAATATCTTTTATAGAAAAAGATTAGAATTTGTGACTTAGATACAAAAGTCAATTAAAGATTTACTATCATAATATTTGAATTGCAGAACAAGCAATTTTAGAAATACAAAAACACAACATGATTTGTTGATGTTGAAAGACAAATAAACACAAACAATTGGGTGTTTAAAACACGATTGATTAAAAACAATTATCAAGAATATCAAATGGACAACAAACAGTCCTGAACCAGGCGATCCCTGATGAGTCCTTGCCTTAAAAATGAACGAAACATTGCATTCAAATGTACAGTACGCAATGTCGGGTCAGAGACATGGTTTCCATTCCATAAATGGGTGGATTCTATGGTTATTTTTATACAATTTTCTTGGTCATTTATCCAAATTGACAATGATCTAATCATTTCCATCACAAAATTATAACTTCTTATAAAGAAGGAAAGTGTCCATAGGACATGGATGCCCCGTCATCCACAAACAGAGAGTAGAAGTCTGACAGGTCTGAAAATCACTTAGAACATATAGTTTGTCGTACTGAATTATCCTACCCAGTTTCAACTCATTCTCATATATGGTTTCTAAGAAAATCTTGAGTGACATTTTCTTAAGTCATGTTCACATATTTTCAAATCCGTTTAAGTCCCAAACAGGAAGAAGATGTTGAACAGGCCTGCAAAACACTTAGGATGTAAAGTTTGTCGTACAGAACTAATTCCTAGTTTCAAATCAGTACTGAGAAAAGCTTGACAGAAATGTGTACAAACCACTCCAAAGGGAAGGGGATAGGGTTTCCTAGATCATTTAAATTGTTTCCATTTTCATGCAGATTTTCAGTAAAATGGTCTGTGAATCATACTTACTTCACACTCTTTCACCCTAGATTCTGATTGGACCAAACATATCTTAAATTTCTGAACCTGCCCCTGGTGTTAGTGTGGTTCAGATTGCCTTCAAATATATATAAGGTTGAAGAAAAGTACATACCCTAATTTAGGATTAACAACTATGGATTGTGGGTAGTCCAGTCCAGTAGAAATTAGGGTCCTCATGTATCTCCCATCGTCAAGGGCAACAGCTATAGTCCTTTTTCTAGAGTCAGTCCAATATATATTCCTGTAAAATATCATTTAATGGTTGCATAAAAAAACATGTTTAAAAGTTTTAAAGTAAAAAAAGCATTATTAAACAATGATGTTCCCATTAAAACACATATTTGCTGTTAATATGTAATCACTGTCATATATGTAATAAATAAGGATACAAGAAATCGTAAAAATCCAGCTGAGAGCATTAAGGGCAATTGCAAAGAGAGTTTTTACTTTTTTATCTCCTAACTATAAGTCTTTTGTATAAAAGAATCTATTTAAACAAAAAGAGATCAAGTTATAATCTCTAGAAATAAACATATAATTTATAAACGTAATTACATACTTTGTGACCCAGTCTACTGCCACATCTTCAGGCCGCAGTGCCACAACATTCAAGTCTTGTGGCCGTGTTGTCTCTGCCACCTTCTGGTCCACAGGGACTGCCGCCCTCTGGATTTTACGAAGAGATAAATCGGTCCAGTATATCAGCCGCCTCTCTGCGTCCACGTCTAGACCCCCCATGTGGCGACCCCAGCTTATCATGCCAGAGTAGTCTTTCTTGGACGGGATGAGTTGACGGACTTCGTGTCCGCTGGTAAAGAACAGCATCATCCAATCACCACCTTAAATAAAACATGCATAAAATTAAAAGTGCAAGTAAGGTCACTACAGATATTTCCTCTTACTCCATACTGTTAAAGGCCATTACACGTTGAGTGCTTTCCTCTTACTCCATACTGTTAAAGGTGATTACACGTTCTGAGTGGTTTAAAGTTTAAAGGAGTAGAGCCACGAAGGCCCCAAATCAGCCCAAAAAATCAACTTTGATATACTTGCTAGTAAATGCTGCTTTGATGTTCATTAGACTTCATATTTGATATATTGCAATATCTTTTGGTTCAATTGTTTATTAACAAGGAGGGCAGAGAGCTAAAACTCCGTCAATTTTGTACAAAATCTCGTTTTTCGACATTTTCCCTTGAAATTCATGTATAAATCGGTGAAAACGAAAAGGGCCACACTTGTCGACCAAAATTAGTTTATGATAGAAATGTGTAATATTATGTAATAAATTGAATATAAAAAAATTAAGATGGTCGACAAATGTGGCCAATATTAATTTTGACAAAAAGCGACAAGAAAACAGTGAAAATGGGTGCAAAATTTTACAATTTATGGCATGTTTGAAATGCCAAAGCTATACTTGTGATGTAAACATTTTGTTAAATCTTACAGATATGATAAGTTCAATAATGCCTTAACTCATTTTGGTACAATTTACAAAGAGTTGAAGTAGTTTGAAAATTAGTAAAAATACCAGGCCAATTTGAGGGCTTTGTGGCTTTACTCCTTTCTGAAATATGTTGACAAGGTTAGGTTTTCAATGAATATTATAAACTCAGAAATCTTTATTTTGATTCGCAAAGATGATGTCACATGACATGTGATATTTCGCTGGGTCAGCCTGTAACAATTGGGTAGCATGGTATGGTCACTCACTTGCGAGATTTTCCATTTGACATGTTATTGCTATCTCTTTTAATATTCCATATGATACAACAGTTATCAACTTAGTTGGTGTGACCTAGAGCTTCTTTCACTCAAAAAGTAAAGTAAAACTCATGATATGCCCTCCAGAAAAAAGCATATTTCATCTTATATTCATTTTAATACAAAGACCTGAAAATTGGGAAAACCAGCAAAAATTGGAAAGGTTTGCAGCCCTTTCAGAAGATAAATGGCAGACAGACATTTTACTTCCATGTTTTATTTCTAGGTACATGTATATCACTTACTTGTAGCTTTGCATTCCCCGCCATTTTTACTGTCCCCCTTATTATCCAGAAAGCCGGGGTGACATTCACATTTGTACGACCCCTTCACATTCCTACAGATCTGTGTACAGTTGTTTCCCCAAAGCTGACATTCATCAACATCTACAAAATAAAGAATACTGTGGATTCATTTATTTTAGTGGGTTCCAATTTTTGTGGTTTGATGAAAATTAATAAGTTCCTGCATTCTTAAATTCATGGTTCTGACGTATGCAAGATACAAACCAATGAAAAATTTCCTTTGCGTGGAGTATCAAACTTCATGGATCAAGGCCAGGCACAAAAACTAATTCCCCATGAATAATAATGAAACCACATTATGTCATGCTGTACTACTGTCATTTATTTATTCTTGTGAATACCATTTCCAAGGTTTGCTAAAAAATGATCAGTTCGTGTATGTGGGTTGGTGTTTTACAACTATATTGACACATTTAAGAGCGGTCAGCTTAAATGGTGGAAAACCAGCGACCTTGGGCAGGTCATTGACAAACCTTTTTACATTTAGACGGGAAAGTTCTACAGTGGAATATTCTGAACTCTAGGCAATTGAATGTTACAGTAAGACAGTCATATTGGAGCATGGATGCCCAATATTATTAAGTCCTTGTTCTGTGTTGCTGAAGATTGATTGATTATTGTTTGCTTACAGTCCCATCAGTAATATTCCAGCCATAATTGGGACATTAACAAGTTGTGATACATGTTGCAGATGACACAAAAAGAAAGATTCATGACATGAAGATATGCTTGACTTCGAGACTCAACATATAACGTCCAATCTCACAACCCTGGTGGGAAGACCAATGGACCTGAACACTATATGCCCCCCTCCCACTCTTGTACATGCAGCATAAAAATTAAAAGCCTTCTTAAGTGTCTCCATGAAACAACTTTTTTACAGTACAAACCTTCACATGACATTTTGTCTTCCACATTAAGAACAAATCCATGTCTACATGAACAATATTGTGTTTGTACCAACCTTCACATGACATTTTGTCTTCCACATTAAGAACAAATCCATGTCTACATGAACAATAGTAACCTCCTTCCTTCAAATCAGTACAAGTTTGGTGACAGCCTCCATTGTTCACAGAACAGTTCACATTGCCAACATTCTTATCTGAAAAATAAAAAAAGTTAAATATAATAACCACCATCTTAAAGATCAGTACAAATTTGGTGACAGCCTCATTGTTCACAGAACAGTTCACAGTGCCAATGTTCTTATCTGAAAAAATTAAACAATGTCACAATGTCGCTTTTTAAATGCACTAAGGATAATTTTGAGGCATATCTTTATGGAGTTAGTTGCCATGTCAACTGATATTTCAAGGTAGCTTGATTTTAACCAAACAGAGGAAAGAATTAGCCCCTTCAGGTTCCATGCCAATTTAGAGCCTGCTGGAGCACTAATTTCTTAAAGGGGGCCCTTTGAATTACGACTTTATCCTCCTAACCCTGCCCCTATTTTGCCTAAAGGGGTCCCTATGAATAAGACTTTATCTTCCTTACCCTGCCCCTATTTTGCCTGAAGGGGGCCCTATGACAACAACTTTAATCTCCTAACCCTGCCCCTATTTTGCCTGAAGGGGGCTCTATGACTACAACTTTATCCTCCTAATCCTGCCCCTATTTTGCCTTAAGGGGGCCCTATGACTACAAATTTATCCTCCTAACCCTGCCCCTTTTTTGCCTGAAGTGGGCCCAGTGACTACGACTTTATCCTCCTAACCCTGCCCCTTTTTTGCCTAAAGGGGGACCCTACAACTTTATCCTCCTAAACCTGCCTCTTTTTAGCCTGAAGGGGGCCATATGACTACGACTTTATCCTCCTAATTAACCCTGCCCCTATTTTGCCTGAAGGGGGCCATATGACAACAACTTTATCCTCCTAAACCTGCCTCTTTTTAGCCTGAAGGGAGCCATATGACTACAACTTTATCCTCCTAAACCTGCCTCTTTTTAGCCTTAAGGGGGCCCAATGACTAGGACTTTATCCTCCTAACCCTGCCCCTATTTTGCCTGAAGGGGGCCATATGACAACAACTTTATCCTCCTAAACCTGCCTCTTTTTAGCCTGAAGGGAGCCATATGACTACGACTTTATCCTCCTAATTAACCCTGCCCATATTTTGCCTGAAGGGGGCCCAATGACTAGGACTTTATTCTCCTTACCCTGCTGCTATTTTGACAAGTGGGTCCCCGTGACTATGACTTCAATCCTCCTACAAGACCAGTAATACTTACGACATCCTTTCTCATCCGATGCGTCACCACAATCATCCACATTATTACACACACTGGCAGCACTGATACAGACAGAGTTAGCACACCTGTATTGTCCTAATACACACTGGTGTACAGCAGCACCTGTAAAATATTATGATGTTATAACACACACCTGGAAATTTTAATGATGTTATAACACACACCTGTAACATATACACACACTGGTAGCACTGATACAGACAGAGTTAGCACACCTGTATTGTCCCAATACACACTGGTGTACAGCAGCACCTGTAAAAAATAATAATGTAATAACACACACCTGTAACATATACACACACTTGTAGTAGCACTGATACAGTTAGCACACCTGTATTGTCCTAATATACACTGGTGTATGGCATCACCTCTAGAATATAACAAGTATAAGCTTTCCAAAAAGCTTGCTCGGGCCCGGCATTTATTTTTTTACAGATGATTTTACTATTAACGAAAACACATTTAAGTCCCAATTAAAATAATCCGCAACAACCAGAAGACTTGAATATCTTAATCAAAAGTCTATGAGCCGTTTTTGTAAGAGGAAGAGGTAAAATGGGGCATTCGAATGTTATAATTCCTTAAAGGCAAAGTCAAAACCAATGACCGGACTGGACAGGATAAAACACAAAAAAATACAAAAATCAGAATGGCAATCATAAACGCAATGTCAAGTCGTGACGAGAGTGAACTCTTGTGCTCCGGGAGATCAAGCAGTTTCTGTTTGCGCACAAGCGCCACACTGTCAATTGTCAATTCAATGTGTCAACTGTGGTTATTATAAACACGAACAAGAAAAGCACGAGGAAACTCAAAATCAACTAAACAGAAACCAACAACGCGAACTCAAGTCGTAACAAGAAAGAACTCTGGTGCTCTGGAGAAGTAAACAGTTCCTGCCTCCTATAGCACGCACGTCGCGCTACCGATTTCCGACTCAGTGTGTCAAATCCGGTAAAGGAAGACAAAACAAAATTCTATGACAAAGCAACCTCTGAGATAGAAATCCCCATACTTATTAATTAACGACTGTATAGTGTCTACCATAAAATTTCTTGAGTGAAGACAGCAACCTAGGTGCAACATAACCCTCTAGAGTAATAAATCAATTGTGATATGAAAACTCCATAAGCTGGAGCAGATGAAATGTTGTCATAGAGCTTTTTTGACAGTTTCAATTTCGAGATGTATATCTAGCTTGTTGAAATTACATCGATTTCCTTCGTAGAGCGTCACGTTGGACACAGAAATTGCTAATACGGAAATATGAAGCAGACTTCCTAGAATCCTTTGTATCTTTAAATCTTCCTAAGGACATAACAGAGTGAAAATGTCATCAAAATCAGTGAAAGAACTTTATTAATATGGTTAAGATTTTATTAAACTACACAGAAGTGCTCCGAAGAAATTAACATACTCATAAGATTTAATTTTTTTTTAAACATTTTTTTTTCAAATTTAATTGAAAATAACTGAAACGTACACTACAATTCTATACTCTGTAACCCTCTTCACTTTTACTTAAACAACATAAGTGGTAAAAAAGAGAATGGAGAAAACAATAGAATCCGCACAAATTGCTAGATGCATTGACTAGTTGTATAAAAAACGTAGTCATATATTTTTTGTTTACTTCCAATTTTAAGATATTAAACTAAACTTATTTCATAACAATGGGCTCACCAAGTTCACTGCATGGTCACATTCGAACCCGTTAAATATATCGTCTGTAAAAGTTAGTTGGTAACCATGACAAAACACATATTCTATTTTTAGTTGAGTGGAGCACACTTATCAAAATTTATTGATCGAATTATGCCCAATAATGGACTGAACCAGTTAAATAAAGCTACAGAGGATAAGTGTATATTGATTAAATGCTTGTTGTGTAATGGATCCCTATGATTAGGAAATAAAATATCTTTATCTTTATCTTTATATCTGAGCTTTATATTAACTTGAAAATGTTTTGCGTTGATAAATTAATCAACTAATAAAATGTAGATCTAAGTCGACTAATGTGTTTGTGTATTGTACATAAGTTCATAAAGAATGAATCCAAACACGGAAATCAACCTTTGTTATTAATTTGGTAATTAAGACCCACACTTAATAGTCGTAAAATTTGAAGACGAATACGGGTCCAAACGAAATCATACTAGGAAGATTCCAATAATCGGAATCATTCGGCCATTTCCGCTGCCCGGAAGCGTCTTCAATTCTGACGCATTGATCATTTAAATGTTTTGAAATGGACAGAATCCAATGACTGAATTTACAAGCGTTGTTTGTACAGAGATCTTCATGCAATTGCTATGAACCTAGAAGACGCTCGGGCCCTTGAGCCCGAGCAATGATGTTATAACACACACCTGTAACATATACACACACTTGTAGAAACACTGATACAGTTAGCACACCTGTATTGTCCTAATATACACTGGTGTATGGCATCACCTCTAGAATATAATGATGTTAATACACAAAGTTGTGGCATTTATACACGATTTACACACATGTATCGTTATCATTAACAAATGGAGCTATAAGGAAAAGTAACATAATAAAAATCAATTTCTTTAATCCTTGTTATTACTTTGTATTGTATTTTATCACTCGTTTGTGGAATGTTTTTTCAACACTTACAGATATCATGATCGTTCTCATCTGATCCATCCCCGCAGTTATCCACCTTGTCACAGATGCGCCACCTAGGTATACACTTCCTGTTCTTACACCTGAACCTCGTCATTGGATGACATTCGATCTGATTACAGACGTCCATGGTCTCGTCAGACGAGTCACCACAATCATCTACACCATCACAACGCCAGAATTTTGGTAAACAGAGCTAAAAGCAGAATGTAATAAAGACAATTGTCATTCTTAACCCTACTGCTAACCTGCAAATCATTCCCATGTACTGTTTCTGACAAAAGCTTAAAGTTGATGGACATTTTTTTATTGGTCTAGTCTCAGACAGGAAAAGGGGGGTAACATTTGGATATGAAAAGCCATCTGAACCTGCCAAATTAAATAGAATGGTGGTCTTCCATGAAAAATGTATTTGCCTGCATTCTAGTTTAAACACATTTATTTATCCTGGATTGGGAAACTAGTTTAATGCTTCTATCAATCCCTCTCCAGTATGCAGTTTGCGAGTGTGACCTTTGTAGTGGCCCCCATTGAGGCTTCTCTTATCGAACTCTACAAAGGAGTCTTTACTGTGCACAGAGTATTCCTCTCCCCATACACAGGACAACGTCCCTTCAGAAGGACTATATCTCCCAATACAGGGGACAACATTTTTCGTCCCTTCAGAAGGACTATAGCTAGCATCGCTTCTTGAAACCATTCTTGCAAATGGTGAGAGAGAGACGGAAAATCAGTCCATGAAATTTTCACCCCTGACAGCCTGCAATTTAAAATGGTTGCTCTTGGATGCATGTAGACAGAAAAATAGTCTGGGTATTTTTTCTCATTGAACACCACAAAATTTTGTATTCCATAGATATATTTACTATACATACATTATTATTACACTGGAACTTGTTAGCAGGGCAATATCTTCCTCCAGGGTAGCGAGGAGAACAGTTCTGTTCATCCGAGTTATCGTGGCAATCACGCATTCCGTCACAAACGCTCTTATTATTGATACAATGTCCACTGTGGCACTGAAACTGGTCCCCATGACAATGATGATGCTCTGAAAAAACAAAATGAAAACATCTAAAGAACTTTAGCCGTCATAAGCTCTTATAATTGTTACAATGTCTGCTGTGGCACTGAAATTGGTCTTTATGACAATGATGTTCTGAAAATACATAATGTAGGACAAAATTGTGTGTGTCATCCGAATTCAGGGAGTTTTAAATTCCTGCATTCCACCCCTTTTGACACCCACTCCCAGCCCCTTGGTATTATTTCAACCCCCCTTTTTTCTGTTCTATTGGTTTCCTGCTGCCTGTACTCTCGACTCTAACCCATTTGATTCAAGCTCCCCCCCCCCATTTTTCTCATACAATAATGTATAATGATAGATAAATTAGAACAAGGATGTACCGCTTTGCTTTTTTCAATGTGTGGTATGATTTTAATGAAATTCTGCACACAGCTGTCAACCTTAAATCTATTTTAAGATTTCACCTTTACAATAGCTAGAATCTTCATCACTAAGGTCACCACAGTCGTTGTCATGGTCACAGCGCCATTTGCCAGGAATACATTTGGCGTTCTTGCATCGGAATTCTGATTCAGAACAGTTTCTGTACAATGATGCTAACAAAAAAAACCCAAATGGTACAATTGAAGTTTCCTGACAGATAAAATTCTGATTTTCAAAGGAACAAACAAGTAACAAACATTTTTCTCTAGCATGGCCATATATCATTTTAATTTGTTGATTCTTTTCCCCACCCATTTTAACAGAATTATCTGCCCCTTTTTTTCAATTCTAAAAAAAAATTCTGCTAAATAAACTTACAACACATTGTTCTATCTTCATCACTGCCGTCATCACAGTCATTATCAAAGTCACAGCGCCATCTCTTGGGAATACATTTCTTATCTTTACACTGAAAGTCCCCAGTGGGGTGACACGATGGACAATTCACTTCCTGTTCGTCAGAATTGTCTCGACAATCATCCCGGCCATTACATCGCTGCCAATCAGGGATACAGCGATAGTTTGATTCACACTTCCACCATCCCTCCGGGCATTCCCTGGCCTCTGTAAAAATAATCCAAACAAGAAATCTGTGAGATAATTCATGGCATCTGTTACATTGCGCTATATTAACATTTTTTGTTTCTGGGGAATTTGTGATCCACAACTCAGTATACCCCTTACTACCCCAAAAACTAACTATGTTGGTACGCAGGAAGTATATCTGACAGACCTAAATTCCGATTCTTGCAATACTGATGCAATATAATAAATTCACTTTGTATAGTTGCTTAGAAAACTGCTACGAAAGTTATGTTGGGGACAGATGGACTGAACAAAGGTAAACCATTAAACCCCCTCTCCTCTTCTTCAAAGCAGGGATACAAAAGACCTAAAAATAATATACCCATTGCAGGCATACCTAATCAAATTTGATAGAATAGTTTCTGAGAAGTTGAGCAGACACAATGACAAAGTTTTGAGGGGAAAAAAATTCTGGTATATGCACAACTACATATATATTAACTACATACCAAGTTTCATTAAATTCTGTATAGTAGCTTGAGTGGAGTTGATCAGAAATTATACAGAACAAGTTCACGTGTCCACAAACCTAATGCCCTATCTCACAACATTTAGGACGGACAGACAGAGCCAAACACTATATGCACCAACTTTCATAGATGGGGTGTAAAAACAATATGTCTCTTCACTAAAGCAGTCAAAGCGGGCAAAGAAAGAAAACGAAGGGATGTTAGGGGACCCAAACACTATATGCCCCCTACGTAAATGGGGCATAAAAACATATGTCTCCTCACCAAAGCAGTCAAAGAAAGATATAATTCTATCAACACTCACCACAGTTCCATTCAGCTTTCTCGTCACTGTTGTCACCACAGTCATCGTCAAAATCACATTTCCACGACTCTGGAATACATTTACCATTATCACATGTGAACTTTGAGGCATCACATGTCTTATTACCTGAAATCAGAAATCACAATTGATAAGAAGGAACCATGTTGTCAAATTTATTGAAATTCGACTGATTAACCCACATTTACCCATGTTGTATTTAAACTTGGCAATGGTTCCTCATGCAATCAGTGTGTACGATTAGCCGTTAGACTATTCATACAAACTTTTTTTTACCAATCAAAATGCACAGTTTCTATCTAAGAAAGTTACGAGACCTTTGTGGAAGACTTTAAACATCATCCCCATCACAAACCCAGCCCTGCTGTATACACTTGTTATAGACAGGAGACAATTTGTTTAAAATCAGGTGGGGAGTGTAACTTAAGCATGAGTGTAAATCATCACTGTGGACATCAAATCATTCGCTTCCATCCCCACAGTCATCATCCCCTTCACAAACCGAGCCCCAAGAAAACCTACTATTCCCTCTTCCTTAATAGACCTGAAACCTTAGTATAGAATCAGGTGGGGAGTGTAATCTTTGGGGGTTAAAGAGGTTTGGGGAGTGTAACTCACCACAGTGCATGTCAAGTTCTTCGCTTCCATCTCCACAATCATCATCTCCATCACAAACCCAGCCCTGAGGTATACACTTGTTATTCCCACACTTGAACTGCCAGGCGTAACATGTCCTCTCGTCACAGTTCTCTTCGTCACTGCCATCGCCGCAGTCGTCAATGAGGTCACAGATACGGAAGGAGTATGTACAATTCTTGTTCTTACATTGGAACTGACCTGGTGAGCAGTGGTTCACAGCTAAAAATAAAATTGTCACAAATAAAGAGTAACAAGAAATCTGTGAGCCAATGCTCTCTAGTGATACCCCCGCTTTCACAACTATGCAATGTGTTAAATATAAAGTTTACAGCAGACAGGAAGTAAATGTTTGATGGACTCAGTATTGTACCAAATGCTTCATCTGATGATAAGGAGAAATACCATATATGATTTAAGAGTGGTGATCTCAATAGTTTTCAAGATATTAAGTATTTCGTCATTTGAGGGGGGGGGTGGGGCATGACCCCCTCAGACCCTCTATGGTACCAAATGATCTGTCTTACCATAAGGACTAAGAATATATATGGTTATAGGGTGGGGATCTTAATGGTTTTCAAGATATTCAGTATTTGGGAGATGTATTTAAACTTACGACATGTTTCTGGTTCGTCCGATTTGTCCTTACAATCGACCTCCCCATCACACTTCCAGATATTAGGGATACACCGATCGTCGCTCGACCCACATCTGAACTGAGACGAGGAACAGTTAGCAATACACGTCTTATTGTCAGGTGCCATGATGAAGAAGTTCGGACATAGACAGGTAAACTTGCCACCAGGAGCTATGAGGCACAAGTGGCTACAGCCACCATTGTTCTCTCCACAAGGATTGGTCACTGGAAGAATAAAGAATATGAAGTCAGAACATGGATCAAGCTGCATTACATTATTATTTATCCCTGCTAACATTAATAAAGACCCATCTCTAGACTATGCAAGAGGATGATTCACATGTATGTCCATCGGTCTGTGTGCCATGGTGCGATTGGCTCCCATTTATTCTTTTTTTAATCCTGTTTTTATCTATGTACTCATTCCTTGACTGCAATTTGATGGAATACATTTATATCCATTGGTCTGCATGGCATTGTCTGTAATAATGATGTACATGTACTAGCTCCTGTTATTTTATTGACCTTTTCTAAACACCGTTAACATAAATGAATACCGACCTCTTGTCTGTCCAAGAAGAAGGTTCACATGTTAATTCAGCAGTCTGTGAGTCATTATCTGTAGCAGCTTGCCATACATACCAATTTATAAATTATATAAATTGATAGGCCTTTTCTCAACATAATGAAGACCCACCTTTTGGCTGCGCCAGTGGGTGGTATACATGTATATCCATAGGTCTGTGTGCCATTGTTTGTAGCACCGTGTGGTTTGCCCCAGTAAATTTATTGGCCTTTTCCAAAGTCAGGTGATTCCAATCCGTCCAATAGATCCAGTCTTCGAAGATCGTCATGGCGAAGGGGTGTGGCACCTTCCCTTGTAGCACGATGTGTCTGTTCTTACCATCCAGATCTGCAAATCTAAAAAAAAAAAAAAAATCCCCTCTAGAACAATTACTATAATTCATGGCAAAAGATTCCCACTGGCACAACTTGTGACCTTGACCTATGACCTAATGACCACAAAAATCAATAGCTTCTACAAATTCCTTACATGTGTGTAAATGTCATGAAATTCTATTAAAATTTGTGCAAAAGTTTTGCTTCGAAAAAAAATTTCACTAAAAAAGTTTTTCAAAATATATAACCTAGTTATGTTTTCCATTGTTCATGTGTGGGGTCCATTTTAGAACATGTTATATTAAACTTACTCTATAAAGTCCAGGTGAGCATCACCCCACCAAATTCTGTCTGTTTCATAATCTATGGCCAAAGCATTAGGCCATCCAAGCTTGTCTCTGATGAGTCGTGTAGCATTAGATCCGTCCATCCCGATACGTCCAATGTGTGGGGATAAATTCCAATCTGTCCAATAGAGATACCTGAAAGGATAAAGAAAATTTGTGTCAGACATGGATATGTAACATTCAATCTAAGGTACCCGATGTGGGAAAAGGGGGACAACTTTTGATCCCAGCCCACCTCAGGTTTTGGGGGAAGGTACATTTAAGTCAGTCCAATAGAGATAAAAGAGACCAAGTTTAATGTAAACAAAATCAATACTGTATAGTATTCATTGTTCCTTTTACTCATGAGGATCATGTGACTTAATTTTAATTAACAGCCAATAAACCACATTTTATGTACTTCAGTTAAAGAAATTAAAAATTGTTTTTGCCTACAAAAATGATGTCTCCCCCCGTTTCCCCCCAAAAGTTCTAAGGGCTATTCCAGAATTAATTGTATGGGGGGGGGGGGGGGGTTGGAAGGCACTATAATTAAGATTGTATGGGTGGTGGTATTTTTAGATATTTTTCAAATGAAACATAAAGGGAATAAAAATCAAAATTTTATGCATGGTGGGTATAAAAAAAGTGCCTTCCAACCCCCTCCCCCTACATTTATTTCTGGAATAGCCCTAAGTTCTAAGTTCAAAAGACTCCTACAAAAATTTGAGGATCAAAATTTCCTGATAATATGCACAACTACTTATGGTGTCCTTCCTTTATACCAAGTTTCATTGAGTAGTTTCAGAGGAGTTGATATGACAAACATTGTGACGGACATACGGACAGGACAAAAACAATATGTCTCCCCAAAAAAGTGGGAGGAAACATAAATATTGTATATACTCTGTCCTGGCATCCCTGATGAAGACAGTCTTTGGGCAAGACATGTGGATAATATCATAGTTCTATCATAAACTCAACTTCTGGTACATAATAAATGAGTCTTTTATTCAGGTTCTACCAACACACCCATTTCTAGGTTCTACTACTAACACTCTAGGACATTTAATGACCTTTTTTCACAACAGTGATTTCATTAACCTTTCAAAGTTTTTTCATAAACTCAACTATTTCATTTCCCTCATTTAAATTTTGCAATAAATTAAGAGTTTAAGCTTTACACACTCACCCATTTCTCGGATCAGCTACTAAAGCTCTAGGACTTTTCATGAAGGAATCTTTCATCAGAGTGAGTTGATTTGTCCCGTTAAGTTCCACAACATACATGGACGACTTTCTGCTGTCCACCCAATAAATTTTTCTGCAAAAAAATTGTCGAAGTCAAAAAAGGCTGACTTTTGTTAAACAGGAAGTAGCTAAATGAGCGACAGACCTGAAATTGAATCCTACAGTATAGGACCCCATGCTGATGCTGCATACCAATTAAACATCAAGAGGCTGTAACTAGGTGTTGCTGAAAAAAACTGTTACAACAATTATTTAAGCTGTGAAATCCAGTCAAAAATGCTAAACTGTAAAATTCCGGTAGATACCATTTAGCGGGTAACCTTCCTGGTGTATTAATTTTCACTGTATTTGCAAAGCCAAGAAGCATGACAATAAGACTTGCTAAACTAGGATTAATCATGTGTTTATGAGCCACAGATGGCCATCTTGTTCTTAAAATATCATTGAACACAACATGTATTACCTGGGATATGGACCCAAACCAAGAAATAAATTAATGTTAAGTTTTTCATGCGTAAAATATAGGTCATAGTGACTTACTTTCCAGAGGGTGATAAAGCCCTACACTAGACACATATAGTGATGAAATATATTTGATCCTAAACAAGTTATGGACCTTAACCAACAACTTACTGTAAACCAATTAACTTTTGCGTGCAATAAACGTTCGTGGGATTCGCGAGCACTTTACATCCGCGAAAGTTTGTAGTCACGAATAAGTCACTGAGAAGCTGTATTCATTAAACGAATCTCGAAAACAGGGAATGTTTGTCTTCGTGAAAACGTCCAATGTAATGAAACCTTGAAAGTTTGTTGGTTTACAGTAACCAAAGTCGTTCATGCATAAAATGTAGGTCACAGTAACCTACTTTCTACTGGACATTGTAGCACTAGCTAAGGCACATCTAGTGGTGAAATGTCATTGACCCCCAACATCTAGCATCAGAGTTATTGACCTAAACCAAGAACTCAACCCAAAGTCATTTATGCGTAAAATAAAGGTCACAGTGACTTACTTTTTAGTGGGTGATGTAGCACTACCAAAGACACATCTAGTGGTTAAATATCATTGACCCCCAACATTTAGCATCAGAGTTATTGACCTTAACCAAGAACTCAACCAAAGTCATTGATTCGTCAAATATATGTCACAGTGACTTTCTTTTTAGTGGGTGATGTAGCGCTACCCAAGACACATCTAGTGATGAAATATCATTGACCCCCAACATCTGGCATCCAAGTTGTGGACCTTAACCAAGAACTTAACCAAAGTGTTACAGACGTACAGATGGACAGACAAGGGTAAAACTATATGTCCAATCAACAAACTTGGTCAGACCAGAACAGATTTTTGTTTATTAAAGGTCAAGGTTAGACTTGTTTCACTCTAGTAATACCAACCTTCCAACCCAATCCAGGGCCATCCCCTCAGCTCCCATGAGCCCGTGTCTGACAATCACTTCCTCGCCTGTTCCGTTCAAGTATATTCGGAACATCCTTTTCTTTTTTATGTCAATGAAGTACAGCCTGTCTTCGCTGATGTCGTAGTCGAGAGCAACAATACTGTCGTAGCCCTGTGTGAGCCGTCTGTACTGGCTCCCGTCTGTTGACAGCTCCCGGATGTAATATTTATTGGAGAAGATCAGCCAGGGAGTTATATCTGAAAGAGAAACACAAAAACATAATATGGCTATTCTAGAAGTAAATGTATTGGTGGGTGGGGGTGTACTTGCTCCCTTCTGTCATAGCCCTGTGTGAGCTGTCTGTACTTGCTCCCTTCTGTTGACAGCTGGCAAATATAATATTAGTCTGCGGGGTTATATCTGTTAAAACAAATGACAAAAATATTTATGGGCAGAACACAATCAATACATTTGGCAGAGGCAGATCCAAGATTTCAGATTAGGGGAGATGTAAAGATTGTTTTTCATCAAGCTAAACCAGGCGCGATTTTTTTAGTGTTTTTACATTTATTCCATATCTCATTATTGTCTATGGATTTTGTGCAAAAACATTTTTTTTCAGTTTTAGGGGGCCTTATGCCCACTGTGACTTTCCTTGGATCCGTGCCACTTAGGCATATACTGTCAAAGAGAAAATTTTAGTGATGGATTCATTTTTTTTTTCATTTGGACAATTTTTTTG
Source organism: Arcuatula senhousia (assembly GCA_963971305.1). NCBI lineage: Eukaryota > Metazoa > Mollusca > Bivalvia > Mytilida > Mytilidae > Arcuatula > Arcuatula senhousia. Next base: position 1,548,396 of record OZ020317.1, on the reverse strand, counting down.
CAATTGTCAGTAGTTTATCTTCAATTGAAAAGGTACCAAAACTCATAAAAACAGGTGTAAGTATAAAATGATTTTATTTTTGGTCACTTGACTTCATTTTAAATTAAACATTTATTTAGAGATAACAATTTGTTAGTGTTCTGATGATGGCTGCAATATCACCAACAATCAATCAATCAACTTACTGTCCACCTTTTTACAATGGTTTTGATTCTCTGTTCTCTGGTAACCATGGTTACATTTACAGTTATAACTCCCCAAGGTATTAACACATTTCTGACTGCAAGATCCTGCGATCTCCACACACTCATTAACATCTAAAAATAGAAGAATTAGCCAAAGTATTAACACTTTTCTGACTGCATGATCCCGCAATCTCCACGCATTCATTAACATCTAAAAATAGAATAATTAGCCAAAGAATTAACACATTTCTGACTGCATGATCCTGCAATCTCCACACACTCATTAACATCTAAAAATATAAAATGACTTCACTTGTCAACATCAATATCTTCATTTTTCAGTTTTATAAATACACCCCTTATTAACAATTTTTTAATAGAATTCTATAAATAAATCATTACATTCACGATTTATAGAAAGCACAGCTCGTAGCAGGCATAAAGTGCCCATGAGAGCAGAGAGCTCTATGGCAAGTTCCCGCAAAAAAATTGCCTAATTCTGATATTGATTTTTTTTGTCCAGATATGCATCTCAAACTGAGTTACAGAAACAGTGTGAATATTAATAATAATGCTTCTTTAAAACATAGAAGAAGTTTTAAGATATTAGTAGGGCAAGTATACTTATAAGCAACTTAATCTATTTGCGCTTTTCATTTATTTTTGTACATTGCACAACAATAAATATTTTCAATGTCATCAATTATACATTGGAACAAACAGTCACACACTCATAGGCGCCATTTTCATAATCAACCACTGAATTCACGGCATTGTTTGCTAAAATTAAAATTTGGAGTATTTGAAAGAAGTTTTTAAGATTATCAAGTTAAAACATTTTCTCCTCTTTTTTCACTTTCAAATGAGGCAAATTGAATAAGTTTGCTGTGCTCGCAGCTAGGCAATGCCTAATTCATATTATATTCTATAAATAAATCATTACATTCACATTTTATCTGTTCTATATAAATAGATTATTACCTTCACATTTTATTCATTCTATAAATAAATCAATTCTTCACATTTCATCTGTTCTATAAATTAAAACAATTTTTCACATTTTATCTGTTCTATAAATAAATCATTACATACCTTCACAATTCTTCTTATCTTTCATCAACTTAAATCCAGGCTTGCATTGACATGTGAAGCCAGTCGGTAAATCTTCACATAACTGTTGACAGCCATGGAAAGGACTTTCACATTCATTTATATCTAAAAATAGAATTGGACAATTAAATTTAAAAATATATATATATATATATCAGGAAAGCATGTCCCCTGTGTTCACAGTACAATGTACAGCAAAATTTTCCAAACTGAACCGCTTCACTGAGGACTGACAAATTTTTAAAGAACAGATACATGTTTTTGTAAACACACTGTCAGGCAATTTAGGCTTCACATTTAGTTCACATGAAGCTCATTTTAAAAGAAATTATGGCACTCACATCCTTGAAAATTTGGGCATTAAAAATGAAATTGAAAAAGTATCCCTTCTTTTCATTAAACCTATAATAACGTTCATAAATGTCACATGCATAGAAAGTGAAAATATGCACAAAAAAACTATCTAAAATACAAAGGTACCCCTATGGAGAATTACTTCTAAACATTTGCACACTTGTAAACTTAAAAACTACAGTGTAAAGGGAGATAACTTACTACAGTATCAAGGGAAATAACTTACTACAGTGTTGTTCATCAGATTTATCAAGACAGTCTGGGTCCCTGTCACAGACCAGTGACTGGTTTATACAGCCTCCATTTCCACAGAGAAACTCCCCTTCAGAACAGATTGGCTTAGGAGCAGCTGAATACAGAAAACAGAAAAACTTGTTCACTGTATATCATAGTTCTGTATGACTGGTTATTTTTGCTGGTATGCAACATGTACACTGGTATTTAAACTTTTGATGAGTGGTCCTAATTATCTAATTATTGACGTTTTTTTTTGCAAGTGGAAAATTTCACGTTTTTCTCATAATTTTATATCCAAATTGTTACTCCTAATAATATACAAACTTTAACTAATATTTCATGTGTTCTAATTTTTGCATCCTGATGTTTCTGGTAATTATAGAGAAAATTAAATCACCACAGAACAAGGAAATGTGTCAAACAGACAGGGTGCCCTGCCTTTATATTTAAGCTAGGTTTTCTTTAAATGACGAAGCGCACCTCGTTACGCATTATTGTCATTAAGTGGCATTGACTTGAACTTTATAAATTTTATGTGCTCATTCATGCAGAATGACTGTAAGAAGTCATTCATGCAGAAAATTAGGTCACAGCCAGCATCTGAAGCATGCATTGTGCTAAGCATCACTAAATGCACCTACTTTACCAATTTAGTTGATGTGGCACATGTCAGTAAGCAGGAATGGTCTGAAAGAGGTCATCCATGTAGAAAATATAAGTCAAAATCCAGAATCCAAAGCATGCATTGTGCTTAGCATCACTAGGTGCACCTACCATACCAATATGATTGATATGGCACATGTAAGTGGGAATTTGGAATATGGGGATTTGGGACAGAGGACAACCGTACCTGATCACTATAGGTTATCTACTTTCGTAGGCGGGGCATTAGAACCACTTATGAGGTATATGATGCAGAAAAAGTAGTCTGTGTTTAAATAAACATTAATTTTTAGATTTGTTTGTGTTTGTTGTCTTTAGTTTAGACTGAATCAATTTATGCATTCTACAATTCTGACATGAATATATAACTCATAACTTACAACATCTTTCAGGTCTCTCGTCAGAAGAATCGGCACAATCAGGGAATCCGTCACATAAAGCATGGTTCAGGATACATTGTTTATTATCACAGGTGAACTTCCCTTTCCCACACTGAGGATATTCTGAAAAGAAAGCACAATAAAAGTTAATACCCCCTTCACATAAATGAGATTTCCTTATAAGTTCTTTGGAGTTTACAACTCATATTCAATTGCAATGACTCATAATTAACTCTCAGTTACTTGTAAAGAGGTCTTGACAACTTGTGCCAAATCGTTTGAACTCGTGTAAGTCTAATGAGTTGAAAAATGACTCATAAACGCGTAACATATCACTCGTAAAAGAACTCGTGATGACAGTAAATGACTCACATTTTCTCTTAACTAACTCTGAAAGACATCACGAAGGATTTCTTTTATGAGTGTGTTACAATTTCCTTTTCTATATCGCATGTCACTCATAAAGACATTATTAAGACACCGTAACGTGCCCATAAATGCTTCAACAGTAAAGTTTTTATTGTCGATCACAGGGGTGCGCAAAATTTCCGCACATCTGAAGAAATCACGAAAGCTCGGGAATAGTTGGTAAACAAGAGGCTCCCAGGAGCCTGAATCGCTCACCTGGTATTGATGTTGACCCTATACTTTTGTAGAGCTAAATGAGCTGAACATTTAAGCAAGCAACAGCTTTTCTCTACCTGCAATAGTTTTCATTCTATAGGCCAAAAACACCATTTTCCACCTATAAGGGCCATAACCCCTATAAGGAGTCATCTGACAACTTTGACCCTATGGAGACTTTTGTAGAGCTAAATGAGCTGAACATTTAAGCAAGCAACAGCTAATCTCTATCTGCAATAGTTTTCATTCTGTAGGCCAAAAACATGAAAAATCGCTTTTTTCAGGGGCCGTAACTCCTGTAAGGGTCATCTGACAACTTCGACCCTACGGAGACTTTTGTAGAGCTAAATGAGCTGAACATTTAAGCAAGCAACAGCTAATCTCTATCTGCAATAGTTTTCATTCTGTAGGACAAAAACATGAAAAATCGCTATTTTTCAGGGGCCGTAACCCCTATAAGGGATCATCTGACAACTTCGACCATATGGAGAATTTTGTAGAGCTAAATGAGCTGAACATTTAAGCAAGCAACAGCTAATCTCTATGTGCAATAGTTTTCATTCTGTAGGCCAAAAACATGAAAAATGGCTATTTTTCACCTTTAAGGGGCCGTAACCCCTATAAGGGGTCATCTGACAACTTCGACCCTATAGAGACTTTTGTAGAGTTAAATGAGCTGAACATTTAAGCAAGCAACAGCTAATCTCTATCTGCAATAGTTTTCATTCTGTAGGCCAAAAACATGAAAAAATGCTATTTTTCACCTTTAAGGGGCTGTAACCCCTATAAGGGGTCATCTGACAACTTTGACCAAATGGAGACTTTTGTAGAGCTTTTGATGCTGAATCAGTAGCATGGCCTCAGATTTCCTTTATCTCTTATACTTTTTGATTTATAAGCCAAAAACAGTAGTCTGACCCCCCTAGTCTATTTTTAGTAACGGCGGCCATGTTTTTTAACGGATCAAAAATCAAAACACAAGTTTGGTGCAGGACACCCTAAGGATCATTCATACCAAGTTTCATTAAATTCTGTTTGGTAGTTTCAGAGGAGAAGATTTTTGAAAAATTGTTAACAGACGACGACGACAGACGACGACAGACGACGACGACGACGACGACGACGGACGCCAAGTGATGGTAATAGCTCACATGGACCTTTGGTCCAGGTGAGCTAAAAAATGGAAGAAAATATCGTAAAAACTCTTAAAACTATAAATTTTTTAAATGGTAACAACTCGTAAGAGAATATCGTATATGTGAAGGGATATAACTTATTACCATACTGTAAACATATCTAAATGTGGTTGCTCATTTTCACCCATTCAATCAAAATGTCAATTTTTAACAGGTATTGATTTTCACGGATTTAAAATATCATACTTTGATTGACATATAATGATCAGAGGCGGATCCAGAGATTCTGAAAAGAGGGGGCCCACTGACTGGCCGAAAAGGGGGCCCGTTTTGGTCACGCTTCATTGATTTCCTATATATTCAACCAAATTTTTCTGCCAAAAGGGGAGGGGGGGTTGGCCCCGGCCCCCCTGGATCTGCCTATGATGATTCCATAATCTAAATACTATTTTTTCCAATTTTTTATTGGCCGTGAATACCAGTATATCAAAAATAAGTACACCACAAAGATGATTACCTTTACAGTATTCCCTATTTTCGTAAATAGTGAGTTATCTCCCATTTACAAGAGTTGTCCTCCATTATGGTAGGTATATAGCATTGCATAGTCTCGAACCCAAACTCATACTACCAAGGTAGTGAGTCTGGGAAAACACCTATTGATTACTCGTTACCACTAGGTGGTGATTGTTATACCTTTTAACCCTTACCACGTGTGTGTATATGACGTGTTTAACATACAAGATTCATTTCAATCTGAAATGAACCAACTTTAAAAACTCAACGTTTCATTGGTCTTCCTTGGTTTTTGACAACTGGTTCTGCAAAATCGAGAATCGGATTGATCAAACGTGTATGGTTCTGTAATCAGAAATGTCCCAATTTTTAACTCCAATAAACATAAACAATTTCCAAAACCAGGTAGACGCCCGTGAGTACAATTTAACGATAAAAAAATGTAAAATATGATGTCTTTTTGTAAAATAAGAAATATTATGTTATTAGAGAACAACTCACATCAATTGGAGAAGTTATCTTGCTATTGTATTTGCATGAAATCACTGAACCATATGTACAGAATTCTGAACATACGTTTGAGTGATTATCGTCGAACATTATGATAAAGCCTGAAAGTACTCCGAACGTACACATAACAAAATAGGTAATGGGACTGTTCCAGACTCTTATCATCTATTGATAAGTGTCTGGGTGATCGAGACTAAACATTGCAATGAATGGATAAAATAAGGTTTTATTTTTTTATTTTTCAGATGGACTAGGCAAACCCTATTAAATAAGGAAAACATGTTATATACCTTTTTTTTTTAAATAATCAGATTTAACATTTGGACATCTTTTACAATTAAAAAATAAATGCAGAAAAACTTATTTTTCCACACTGTAACTAGTGTAAAATACCTTCTGGAAAGAGAAGATAACTCTGCAAATAGGAGATAAATAACAATATATGGAAATGGGGAATTTGAACCCCCCACCCTTTGTTACATATACATGTATACTCCCATAGTTACCTTCAACAATCTATCCCATGATGGTTTGGTTTGTTTGTAACCATAGTAACTTACCACAATTCTTATTCTCATCTGATCCATCACCACAATCATCGTCATGGTCACAAGCAAAGGATTGTGGGATACATATTCCGTTATCACATCTGTACTGGTCTGGTCCACACGTACGTAGGGGGCAGTTTTGTAGCTCGTCCTCACCATTTTCACAGTTCTTGACCCCATCGCAGACAAGACGTTTATCGATACAGGCATATTTCCCAGCATGCTTGTTTGATTGACAGGTGAATGTACTTTTAGGACATCGTCTTTTACCTGGATTTAATAAACAAGAGGCTCCCATTAAAATAATAAATGTGTGTGTGTGTTTGGGTTTAACACCCTTTTCAAGGCACCTAGGCCATGCAGGGTGTTTATTCTCAAAGGTGGAAGAAATCAGAGTACAGAGAAGAAACCATCCACTTGGGCATGTAACTGACAAACCTTATTACACACAGATAAATAAACAAGAGGCTCCAAGGAATAAATAAAAAGAATTGTCAGACAAAATCTCATTTAAATTGTTTGCTTCAAATTTTTGTGAGCAAGCTTAAGGGTCTCCCAAGGCCAACTGAATGCTGGAGGAAAAGGAAATCACTGACCTTGGGCAGGTAACTGACAATCCTAAGTTCTTTTATGTAAATTACAAAGCGGACTAGATCAATAGTACTATAGAATGATATACAAAGCAACACCTATTCAAAGACAACAGGGAAATTTATTTCAGCTTCTCTGCTATTTGCTAACATACCCTCCAATAAAAATCTGCCAAAATATTTGCTTTACTGAGTCATTGTTAAAACAATAATACTTCTAAAATATGTTAATACTTCATTTATCAAATATCTTCATAAAAGATGTACGGAACTATTATCAGAATTGAAAGTGTCACTGTTAAAATTGACACTGATTGATGAAGATACTGTGGCATAAACTTATTCCACATCTCATCATTATCATCTTTTTTTCTTAGAATTAACCATCAATTCCGAATTACATTATCCATGACCTATTTGTACTTACCACAATTGAGTTCAGTCGCTTCATCACTACCGTCATCGCAGTCGTCATCGCCGTCACAAACAAAATCCTGACTTAAACATCGTCCGTTACGGCATCTAAACTCCATACAAGTCTGATTGTGACTAGCATCTACAAAATAGTAAAACAAATAAATGATTTTGTAATTAGGACATAAAAAGGTAGAATAATGGGTCCATCAGTTACAAATGCCCTGATATGGGTGCCCCTTTTTTCAATAAAAATCACTAAACCTGCCTATTATTGTATAGACCATGATAAAATAATTCCGAGATTCTCATCCATATTTCTTGAAATTATGGGGCAGGCTGGCGAATTTTATTTTTTATTTATTATCCAATATGATAAAATAAGCTGCCATTTTAAAAGAAATTGACCAATAATTAACATACATTGTAATTTGCCATAAAATCAAAATAAATTTTTTTGAGACGGCTGAAAAAATCACGGCTGGAGTGGATGAGAATCTAGAATACTTTTTATATTGGCCTTATCTAAACCTTAAGAATAGTTCATAAGACTTTACTACAGATATAAGCTGTCTCATTACATATGTTTTCAGTATTCTTTAAATATCCATCAATTGGAAGCTGTTAAGGAAGTATGTGAACAGACAGACAGACAGACATACAGACATACAGACAGGGTGATTCCTATATAGCCCCCAAAAATGTGTTTGCAGGGGTATAAATATGTAATTAAGGAACCTACTATCACATCCAACCAATTCATCTTCATGTTGACCACAGTCATTCTCCCCATCGCAAACCCAGTGCAGGGGTATACATTTATGTGTCTTGGAGCAGTGAAAATCATCTAAATATATAAACATAAACAAAGGTAACAAATAAACCTAGTGTAGGGGTATCTATCTATTAGTTCAGTTCACAAACAAATACAGCGCAGCACTGGTATACATTTCATTATTTTCGTGCTTTGAAAATGATTTTAATCCCATGATTTCCGTGAACTCAGATTTTAAATTGAGGTAAGTTTGTAGAAGTTGTGTCATGTACACTTATTCACTGTATCTCATCATTTTTTTTTAAAACTGTCATGTTTATTAATCTGACAAGTAACACATTTTAACTAGAGTAATCTCCCATTGACCAGTGTGTAGAAATGTACAAATCACTATTTAAAACAAATAGGGGGATGGGGGGTAGTTAATTTTGTGGTCATGAACAATAATTAGATTTTAGTATGTGCCATTATAAATAATAAGATTTGGATCTTACACTTTAGAATGTTATAATAGTATAGCAATTTTTCCCCAAACTTAATAATGTTAAACCACTTGTATGTCGTGTACTTTTTGTAAATACTTGGTAAATGTTAATTTTAAAAAACAAACTCTACATAAAACCACCTTTTAGGAAAAAATCTTTTAAAGTCAAAATAAGTCAGATTTCATTAATCTGGAAGTAGGTTGGAAACAGACCTAAATTCAAATCAGCAGTCTGCCAGAATTAGCTGCTAAGCAAACTGGTATGAAATTTGTATTTAACACTTATCATTTTATAACGTTTATTTTTCCCTCTGACCATATTTTGGGCTCCTCTTGCAATACCTTGAAGTCAGATTGGTAATGAAGAGACTCATATTTGTAACTCACCAATGGAACACGTAATATTTGAACAGAACATCCGGTTTTCGTCACTCTGATCACCACAATCATCGTCACCATCACACAGGTATCGTCGAGACAGACATATTCCACTGTTAGGGCACTTAATTTTACCTGGGGCACACTTCACTTCAGCTAAAACAAGAAAGAAACATGTCACACAGGTATCGTCGAAACAGACATATTCCACTGTTAGGGCACTTAATTTTACCTGGGGCACACTTCACTTCAACTAAAACAAGAAAAAAAACATGTCACACAGGTATCGTTGAAACAGACATATTCCACTGTTAGGGCACTAAATTTTACCTGGGGCACACTTCACTTAAGCTAAAACAAGAAAAAAAACATGTCACACAGGTATCGTTGAAACAGACATATTCCACTGTTAGGGCACTAAATTTTACCTATGGCACACTTCACTTCAGCTAAAACAACAAAAAAAAGTCACACAGGTGTCATCAAAAGACAAAACAGACATATTCTGCTGTTATGGCACTTAATTCCACAGCGGGCACATATCACTTCAGCTGAAAGGCTATTGAAGGGTTCTACTTATGATGTTGGACAAAAAATAAAAGAATATTTAAAACAAATTGTAACTTACGACATCCGATCTCGTCAGTTTTATTCCCATCTCGACAATTATCAATTCCATTACAAACTGAAGCCTTGTCAATACATCGTTTATTCCTGCAGGTAAACTGGTTGGGGCCGCATGGCTTGTGAGCTAAAAATAGATTGTTGTTGTTTTGTTTACAAACATACATCTTCAAATGTTGGTTAGACTCTAAAACCACTTGTGTTTACAGTTAAAAAAAAAGAAAAGAAATTTTAAGAGATATTTTGAAGCTGTCAAAAGAAGTTGATGGCAGGTTCCAAAATTAAACAGGGGGGTCAGGTAATATTTTTGTAAAGAAGCAATAGAGAGAAATATCAAATTTAATTTATGGGTGATAAGGTATAGAAAATGTCCTGTCCAATTGCAACTTGCCAACATTTGATGATGAAACAGTCCTATCTTACATGTATTTCTAACTTGTTTGTATCCTAGGAATATTCTACTCTCTGGCCTGTGTATTGAGAGAGTATTTCTTGTCTAAGTTCAGTATTTTGGCCCTATTTGGATGTTTTTCTGTAATACTGTTCTTCTTACATTCAAGCTCCTTTTGACATTATAACTTTATACTGGAGCACCTCTGATGAGTCTTGCACATCAGTAAATGAATCCAAGCCAAAAACAGTTTCATTTTTTGCCTAGAACTTTGTTGTAAATTACTAACTTTTGTGTAGGTCAGTTCGCCTGGAACTTTGTAATTTTGTCACACCTATTTTGTTTCCAACAGTAACATGGATGCAAAACTAAACAAATTTCATTATAGGATGTATACACAAAGTCATTACTGTAAACCGGGAAATTTTTGTGCCGTCCTCTTTTTTGTTGAATGACCACTGAATTTGAGTTTGCGCAGTTTTAAATTCGCGCTGAAATGTTATTGTCCATAGACTACAATGGAAGAAAAGTGTATTCACACCGTTTAATTTCGCACTAGCATTGTACATTTACTCCATTTTCAGTACAGAAACCCAAATGTCCCTAGATGACAACAACATCCCCATGACATTATAGGGGTGCCAAAATTTTCCTGTCATTTCAAAACTTTAACTCACAGCACTCTAGTTCATCTGAGTTATCATCACAATCGTTGTCATGGTCACAGCGGTACTTCAGTGGAATACAATTGCCGTTGTTACATCGGAAAAATGTTGGATCACAAACGTGATTAGCTGTAAGTAAAGAAAACACAAGTTTTGGTTAAATATGTAGAAATCATAGAGGCCTTAGCTTAATGAGGTATTGGTCACTCCTTGGTCATGGTCAGTCAATGGCCCCCTTGTCTTGATCTACAACATGCTGATAAATAATGAAGGTTGTCACATGCCTCTATTTCTTATTTCATCATTATCTTTTCATGAATAACCTGACGGTGTAGTAAAGACTTGACCTTTAACAGTGCTATCATCTGATCATAACAAGTGTGAACATTAAAATATCCAAAATTTTGAGTGTGTGTGTGTTGGTGTTCAACGCCCTTTATCAACGCACCTTGGCCATGAAGGGGGTCACTTTTTAATGGTGGAGGAAACAAGAGTACCGGGAGAAAACCATGATCCACCTTGGTGGCTCCCGCAGGGTTAAAAACAACCTGCGAACTGAGGGCTTTTTAAGGGCGACTTCCGACTTACACTTCATAAAATCCACCTATGCCAAAAAGCAACCTGCGACCTCCGCCAAAATATGCCTTTTAAAAGCGACCTTGTGACCTCATGCCCCTTTTAAAAGCGACCTTGCGACCTGAGGGGGGTACCCTGCGGGAGCCCCACCTTGGACAGGTAACTGACAAACCTTATTCACATACAGTTTAGGGAAGTCCCTTTTTTGTTAAATACAAATGGGACTCAAACACCAGCTAAAAGATTTCAACTTTAATCTTTAATCTTACCACAAAAGTTGGCGTTTTCATCCGAACCGTCATGGCAGTCATCAGTGGCATCACAAACCCATCTCTGACTAAGACATCGTCCATTCATACACACAAACTTGTCTGGCGTACACGAATGGTTAGACGGGATACACATCTTTCCCCCGTTCCCCAGCACCAGGCCTGTGTTGTCGTCGCATGAGCATTCAGCCTTCCCATCAGCCCCTGGGTGACATCCATGACTACATCCTCCATTGTGGTCTTGACAGGGGTTGGCGGTACCTGAAACAAATACACGAGAGAATATGATGTCATGCGATGAGATCAGCAAACAAAGCTTACCAGTCAGTAAACTGCACCTACAACTTAATAATTATAACAAGGAATCTATGAGCTACTGCTCACTCAGTATACCCCCGCTACCCCCAAAATGAACCATGTTGGTAAACAGGAAGTACAGTAGACTCCACGAAATCGGATGTCGGCTACTTGGATATATCGGCAAATGGGATAGAATTTCAAAACACCAAACCATTTCCTATTCTTTCTATATATTTTTGATCGGGAAATAGGATATCGGAACATTGGATATATCGGCAAATAGGATAGAATATTCCTCCAAAATGTTGCCATTTTGTATAAAAATCGGATATTTTTTGTATTTCAGAAGATGGTGATGACCGGAAGTTTGACATGTATAAGTTTTCACCAACATTTGCATTCAACTCTCTGTTTATGATGTATATTGTATTTACTAATAAAGATGTTTTTATTCAAATACTTGTTTTTATTTAACATGTTTAAGCAATAAAAGATCTATCTTCTGTGTGTTTATTTTCTTGCACACCTGTCATGATCATCGTACATGCCGGAAGTCAAAATATAAATGTTTTGAAACCTTTCAAGTTGTTATTTCTGAAATCCTATGTTGGCACAGCTAATAAAATATATTTCAAAATGATATGGTGTTGGTACAAAAGAAATTTATTAGTGGTGAAGTCTGTGTATATTTAGTGTGTGGGTAACACGTAGGTCATTGAAATTACTTATTACGTCATGACTGTAAACAAATCATGTGAGTTGTGTAATGCTAACATTTCAACTGACTTCCTTTATTGAAGGTTTTCAATTTTGAAACAATAGATCTATATTCCTCCACTATGATGCCAATCTTGAAAAGGATGTCTCAATAAATTTGAAATAAAATCCAAGACGATGTGTGGACAACCACATGGTTAATCAACATTTTGTAAATCTCTAGTCACCATTTTGAATATTCATGAGCTGCTATAATCTCATATTTGATTGACAAATGTAGACAAATTTTGACATCTTTATGAAAATGTGGTCCTGAAATGCATTATTTTACGATTAAGATTTAGTTTGAATGAATACCATCTTTTTAAATCTCGTACATTGACAGAGAAAAAATGTTGATTCTTGTTAGAGATTAATAAATTTTCTACAATGTAAACAACAAAGATGGACGACCTCAGTAAAACACATGTTATGGAGGGAATATAAGTACACAAATTGATGAAAATTCTTTATTAATTAATAAAATAACAATAGTTCTTCACTAAATCCTTTATTCTTGCATGATACAACAAATATATAATATGATGGCATCCTCAACATGGAACACTTGGACAAGGCTTGGAGTTACGTCACCAAAACTGATATTCGATCTCTTGAAATGGCAAATCGGATATTTTTTCCTGACAAATTCGATATCCGATTTGGCGGAGTCTACTGTAGCTATTATACATATGGACCTTATTTCGGTACTCACAATAAAGGACCTCACTAACCCCTCCCCCAATCAATTATACATACATTTCTGCCTCTGTGACGAGTACACATTGATACCCATGGGTCGGTTCATTATCCCCTCAGACATGACAACCATGTTGGCTCCTGTATGTTTTTCTGCTCGGTAAACACCATCTGAAATTATAAATCATTTTTAACATCCTCAGTTGGTTTATATGGATAGAGGAAGGAGAAACTGACTTTAACACTATATGCTCCTCTATCTACAACATTTGATACTGAACCATCCTACCAAATTTTAAATCATTCTCATAAACAATTTTCTGAGAAGTTTGATGAAAATTTTCATAATCGTTTTTTATATCGGCCCTGTCCCATACAAAAAGTAATGATCAAAAGGGTCTTTAAATCATTCAAGAGGTACAATTTGTGATATGTACTACATGTACTACGTATACTGAGGATTCATTTATTATCAAGGATACCAATTTTTGTGATTGATGAAAAAGGATCAGTTTATGGGTTTTTAAATTCAAGTTTCTGAAGTCTGCAGCAAACAGATCAATGTTAAATTTCTTTTGTGGGGTATCTTATTTCGTGGGTTAACACCATCAATGAAAAACACGAAAAATGATACCCCTCAAATTAACAAGAATGCCGGTCTTCCATGGAAGACCTATCGTCTGCGTGTTAAAATCAGGGTTGCCACTATTTTGTTGCTGCAAAATTCAAGGGTTTTTCTAGGACTTTTCAAGAGTATTTAAGTCATTTTCAAGGAAGAAAATAGTCAACAAAATTTCAGTCCCCGGATGAAATTTTATGTGAAACAGTTCAATCATGAACCTTTTATTGTGGAACTATCAAATTCCAGGGTTTTTCAAGGATATTTTCATTTTTTTAAAAATTCAAGGTCTTTTCCAGGTCCTTGATTTGACAAATGAAATTCAAGGTTTTTTCCAGGTTTCAAGGATGTGTGGCAACCCTGTAAAATATTCTGTAAACAGGAAGTAGACGAGATACCAGCATAAAATCGCTTTACACCATATAGTACCATTTGAGGAAGCCACATACCAAATATCAAGAGGTTGTGACTTTAAGATTCTCGGAAAACTGTGACAGAAATTTTTGTGAAGCGGCAGGACACAGGACAAGGCAAGAAGATGGATGGTGCCAAAGTAGCCCCTATATGTCTGTCGCTTCTGCAACACGTTGCAGGCGACATAGAAATAAAATCACAGTAACCATCCTTCCAAAGGACAAGATATGATAAGGGCCCAATTTTGCCCCCAATTTTGAAATTATGAAAATGAGCTAAAAGTATGTGATATATACTTTAAATTAGTTCAACTTTACTATATCAGCATTATTTTGTTTAAAGTGATCCATTATGGTGTTGAAATAATTACCCAAAGTGGCTTAAAAATCATGATTTGGTGTAAAACTGTAAAAAACCTGCAATTTTGAAGTGGTTTTCAGCAGATTTAACTATGAGCCACACAGAGTACCACTACAATAATTTATGTAGATAATCATTTTTAATATAGAAACAGACCACAAAAATATCTTTGTGGTACTCCGTGTGGCTCATAGTAAAATTAGCCAAAAACTATTCAAAATTTGCATGATTTTTACTCTTTTTCACAAAAAGGCCATTTTCACATAATTTGATGACGTCACTGTGACATAATAAACAAGATTCAGTTAAAATTAATGTTATTTTACTATACCTTGTTCATCTAAGAACTGAACTAGAATGATGTAACTTCAGTTCAATTATTTAAAAAAAAAAGGTAAATTAAGGGGCAAAATTTAGCACTTATCATATCTTGTCCTTTCAAATCATCCTTTGTAGGGCTTTGTGGAAAAGCTTGATGATAATTCATACGACATTTGTAAATCCTAATGTGCCCTGAAATGCTGTAATGGGGTAAAATGAAAATAAGATAAGAATGAAAATCAAAAGATAAAAACTTACGTAACGTCCAATCTGTCCAGTACACGTGATGGCCGAACACAGTCATGGAGAAGGGGTGGACTGTGGATTGTACGATTAACTCTAAGTAATAGGAGGACATATTCTATAAATAAACTTACGTAATGTCCAATCTGTCCAGTACACGTGATGACCGAACACCGTCATGGAGAAGGGATGAACTGTGGACTGTACGATCACTTCTCGGTACTGGCCATCTAGTGTTGATCTTTCTATCTTGTCTCTGAAAAACAAAGCAAACAGATTTGGAATATAAACAACTAGCTACATGTATATAGAACAATGACAAAGTCGTGAAGGGTGCAATCACAAAAAATCAAAGTTTTCCCAAAAATAAACATGATATGCTACTCTTAAAAAATAGGGCATGTAATGGGACATTGAATGATACCCTGCCACATGGCCTATCTCAAAAACTGTTTTTCGGATCATGCTGGAAATTGAACTTGACGTGTATTTTATGGTACTCAATAGCTGTACTAAATATCATTTGAATCCCATGATGCGTTTTCAAGTTATTGGTCGGAAACTCAAAATTTCATGAAATTTGATTTTTCAAAGTGGTCTATCTCGAAAACTATTTTTTGGATCATGTTGGAAATCGAACTTGACCTGTATTTTATTGTACTTAACAGCTGTACAAAATATCATTCAAATCCTTTGACGCCTTTTCAAGTTATTGGTCGGAAACCTTCCGGGGACGGACCGACGGACAGACAGACACCGAAAAAAACTGAGGGTATAACATAATACCACTTCGTGTGGCGGGGTATAAAAAGTACTAAATCACTGTACACAATTTTATATTTGTTCCTCTATAGGCCTGAAGGTCATACATCATTATATCAAGGTCATTACCTCAAAGCATCAGCCCAGTAAATCATATCTTGGTCATAATCAATGCTGAGTCCATTTGGCCACCCAAGGTCAGAGTTCACGATAGATTTCCTCTGGTTCCCTGCCATGGTTGACCTTTCTATTTTTGGTATCCTCCCCCAATCTGTCCAAAACAGTAACCTGAAAATTATAAAATCTGTCAAAGTCAAAAATGGCCGGATTTCGTTAAACAGGAAGTAGGTGAGCAACAGACCTAAAATAGTAACCCACGTTATGGGCCCCCACCCTAATGCTGTATACCAAATATCAAGTGGCTGTGATAAGTAGTTGCTGAGAAAACTGTTACGAAAAATGTTTCCCCGCCCACCCGCCCGACATTCACCATTTTATAACCCGGATTTTTTACTCCCTGAAATCCGGCCAAAAATGGGTCCGAGTCAAAATTTGCCAGATCTCATGTAGATGACCAACATTAAAAAATTAAACCATGGCAAAAATAACCCACTCAAAAATAAGGAAACAACAGACTCCAATTTGAACCAGTGGTTGCTGCTTAAAAATAACCAGTATAACTTCATTTTACACAAGGGAAGAAACAATTAACCTTTACAGGAATAAACTAAAACAGCCTGTTAAATTTGTATGATCACTAGTGGATATAATTCATTTAAAACTTACCCTTTACATGGGTGAACGGCTACAGCTCGAGGACTTGGTACAATGGCAAGCGTCACTTTATTTAATGAGTTGAGTTTCATGCTGTATATTCTACTCATGTAGGTGTCTGCCCAGTAAAGTCTCCACCCTACCCAATCAAAAGCAAGACCTTCGGCTGTGACGGTGTCATGTATCCAGGCTAAAAATAGACAAACAAATTATCTTAAAATAGTGAAGTAATAAAAAGCTTCGCCGAGCGCAGCCTGATACGACCGCAACATGTTGAACCCTGTACATTTTAGGCCCAATATGGATAGTCTATTGCTCTGGACACATGCAGCCCATGGTGGACTAACAAAGGTTTTTGACACATGCTGCTCTGGTGGACTTTCGACCCAGGGGGTAAAAATATAAATTTTCAATTTTGTATTCTACTCTTGCAAAAAAATTGTCAAAATCGGACAAGAATTAAAAAAAAATCAATTTCGGCCCCTTTTGGCCCCTTATTATGTTACAGGTGAAAAAGGGGTGGGGTTGCAAAAATAATTTCTCAAATTTGGATTCACTACTTGACAAAAATAAACTTGCAAAAAAAAAATTTCAAAAACAAACCAGAAATAAAAAAGTTTTGATTACGGCCCCTTTTGGCCCCTAATTACAAAACAAGTGAAAAAGGGGATGGTCACAAAAACTTATTCTCAAATTTGGATTCACAACCTGACAAGAATAAACTTGCAAAAAAAATTTTTAAAATCGGACCACAAATAAAAAAGTTTTGATTTTGGCCCCATTTGGCCCCTAATTACGTAATACGGGAAAAAGGGGGGGGGTCGCAAAAATTAATTCTTAATTATGTAAATGAGCTGAACATTTAAGCAAGCAACAGCTTCTCTCTACCTGCTATAGTTTTCATTTCATAGGCCAAAAACATGAAAAAACATTATTTAGGGGCTGTAGCCCCTATAAGGGGTCATCTGACAACTTTGACCGTATGGAGTTTTTTGTAGAGCTAAATGAGCTGAACAATTAAGCAAGCAACAGCTTTTTGCTATCTGCAATAATTTTCATACTATAGGGCAAAAACATGAAAAAATGCTATTTTTCACCTTTAAGGGGCCGTAACCCCTATAAGGGGTCTTCTGACAACTTCGACCAAATGGAGAAATTAGTAGAACTTTTGATCCTGAAGCAGTAAGGTGGCATCAGATTTCATCTATCCCTTATAATTTTTGAATTACAAGCCAAAAACAGTAGTCTGACCCCCTGGTCTATTTTTAGCCACGGCGGCCATGTTTTTTGACGAATCAGAAATTGTAACATTACTATAGTGCAGGACACCCTAATGATAAATCATACCAAGTTTCATTGAATTCTGTTCAGTAGTTTCATAGGAGAAGATTTTGAAAAAGTTATTGTAAGAACAAACAAAAAAGTTACAATTTTGGCCCCTTTTGGCCCTTAATTTCAAAACGAAACAAGTAAATCTGTGAGCTAATGCTCACTAGTGATACCCCCGCTCCCCAAACTAAGCCATGCATACAAGCTTGAATACTCTGCAGACAGGAAGTAGTTGACCTAGGAACATAAAATCACTATACACCATATGGAACTATAGGATAAAGCTATATACAAAATATCAGACCTCTATCTCATGTAGTTGCTTGGGAAACTGTGACGGAAATTTTGCATTTATGTCCATTATGTGTAAAAACCTAAGTATTCGGTAAACAGGAAGTAGTCTACCTTCAACCATAAAATCGGTATACACCATATGGTCCTATATGACAAAGCTGTATACAAAATATCAGACCTCTATCTCATGTAGTTGCTTGGGAAAATGTGACTGAAATTTTGCATTTATGTCCATTATGTGTAAAACCTAAGTATTCGGTAAACAGGAAGTAGATTACCTAGGAGCATAAAATCGGTATACACCATATGGTACTATAGGATAAAGCTATATACAAAATATCAGACCTCTATCTCATGTAGTTGCTTGGGAAAATGTGACGGAAATTTTGCATTTATGTCCATTATGTGTAAAAACCTAAGTATTTGGTAAACAGGAAGTAAACTACCTAGGAGCATAAAATCGGTATACACCATATGGTTCTATAGGATAAAGCTATATACAAAATATCAAAACTCTATCTCATGTAGTTGCTTAGAAAACTGCGACGGAAGTTTTGTTACGGACGGACGAACGGACGGACGGACGAACGGACAAGGGAAAAACAGTATACCCCCCTCTTCTTCGAAGCGGGGGTATAAAAAGGGGGGACTCCCAAAATCAATCCCATCCATCCTTTAATGGTAAGAAATATCATTGTCAAATTTAATTGCATTTGGATAACTAGAACTAAAGTTATCGTGTATACACTAAAGTTAATACCTTACCACGCGGATACGCCTTTTACGCTTTTACCGTTCCCCCGCATATACGCCTTTTACGCCTTTACCATTTCCCCGCAGATACGCTTTTCTACGCTTTGCATACTTATTTATTATAAACATCAAATTACACTCAATTTTGTATTCAAATGCAATCGGCAAGTTGGCGGAATATAAATCAATAAATTAGTGTACTCTTACATTTGTTTAGGGGCGGTGTCACACACTTAATTCATGAATAATCATTAGATTTTCACATGTCATCATCAGACGACAACAAACATGGCGGCACTCGAAAGCCGAAATGTTTGGGATGTTTGGAATACTATTTTTCCTGATGAAGTACATGAAATTTTTCAACACGAGGATGCAGAGAGTGACCGGGAAAGTGACATCGATGTTCCGGTCGTTAGTGACGAAGAAGAAGAAAATAATGATGAAGAAAACATCGGTGATGACGAAGACATGAATGAGGTTCATTGGAGTGAGACTGGTGACGACGTTCCAGTTCGTCAATTTACCGCTGAAACAGGTCCACAGATTGAGTTAGGCGAGAATGTGTCAGAGAAAGAGTGTTTTCATACCTTTTTCACAGAGGAAAGTGTACACAGAATGGTTGAGGAAACCAACAATTACGCTCGTCGCCATGCAGACCCCAACTGGACAGAAACAGATTTTAATGAAATGTCTGCATATTTAGGTATGTGGTAATGCAATGTATATATTTGGACATATTTATTTTATAATAACATACAATGTGGTTATTTAAAATTAGATAATATTATGCACTCTTAGGAGTTTGATTTGGCATATTTGTTGTGTAATTTTGAATTTAGTTTACATGTGTACTCTCATGCATAATTTGTATCTCTGTACAAATAAATTTTAAAAAGAATATTACTCTTACATGTGTAGCTTGCAAACACATACTCTACTCATGCATGTATTGATATACACACAAGATAATGTTCCTGAATACTCCCTTTTTTAACTGCATAATTATTTATTTTATTAATTATTTTTAGGCATTCTTATTCTGATGGGAATTGTCCAAGTACCAGATTATAAATTTCTATGGTCTACCAATAAATACTTAGCCAACGGTGGTGTAAAAGAGGTGATGACTGTAAAGAGGTACGAGAAGCTTACTCAGTATCTTCATATCTGTGGCCATGAACCTGATCCACAGAATAATCCTGACAAGCTTTGGAGAGTTAGGCCAGTGATGGATTCAGTCCTTGAAAGGTGTAAAAATGCTAATGCTCCAAGAAAAAACCAAAGCATAGATGAGGCCATGATTCCATACAAAGGACGGTTTGCAGCGAAGCAATATGTACCATCAAAGCCAGTGAAATGGGGAATCAAGGTGTGGATGAGATGTGACACTACTTCAGGTATTGACTGATGTACATTGTTATTTTTTTATTTTCAAAATGTATAAATTACAGCTTAACTTTCACCTTGTTTTATCACTAGGTATCATTGTATTATTGTACATGTACTGTATAAATTTGTACTAAATCATGCATAATATATAAACACTAAAGCGTTATCTTATTTGCTATGAATTTCAATTCAAATCAAATATTTTTAAAAGAAAAATTCTCTGAAACATGTACACATAATTCATGTCTGAAAAAAAAACACCTGTGTTAATGCAAATTTACCTACATTGCATGGTTTTGAACCTACTACATGTATGTATGCTTTTATTTAATTATCTTAGTTATTGTCTAGTAAGCCTTAAGTTTGAAACTTTAATTACATATTCATAATTCATAATTATTTCCTTTTAAAGGATACTGCCATGAATTTGATGTTTACCTTGGAAAGGGCTCCAACAACACAAATGGTAAAGGGCTTTCTTATAATGTTATAACTAAGCTTACAGAGGAGTTGAGAGGGAAATTCCATCACGTCTATTATGACAGTTTTTTCACATCTGTACCTCTGGCACTGGATCTTCTACAGAATGGTGTTTACTCATGTGGTACCATAAGACAAAACCGTAAACAGTTCCCTGAAGATCTTAAAGCAAAGAACTTACCTGTGCGTCTAGAGCAGGGCCAGTATGTTGCAAAACAGTCTGGAAATTTGGTTGCAGTTGTTTGGATGGACAACAGACATGTGACAGTGCTGTCTACAAATGAGTCTATAGACCAGGTATTTTAGCATTTTTTTTATAAATAAAAACCTTTCTGATTGTACATCTAACTGTTTCAGTTAAGACGTCTTAATTTTTGGAACTCTTAAGTCTTATTAAAAGCTCAATAAGAAATATGCACATACAAATTTTAAGTTATCTTTTTTCAAATAAATGAATTTGAAATTTTCATGTTAATATAGGTAAAAAAAAATGTGAGATTATGAGAAGCGATACAATTATTTTATCCTTCAGTTCACAATTAAACTTGCAATAAAGCCAGTATTTCAATAAATAAAAATCTACTATGCTACACCCTGTTATATCGATTATTTCCTGCTAATATTTTTAAATATGAAAAATAAGATCTTTATTCATTTTAGTGTGACATGACAGAGAGACGCCAAAAGGATGGAACAAACCGCAGAATAACAAGACCCAGAATTGTAACAAACTATCAGCAAAATTTCCGTGGTGTGGATATTAGTGACCAGCTTAGATCAAAATATCCAGTGGGCAGAAGCTCAAAGAAGTGGTGGAAATTTCTTTTGAATTTCATGATCAATTTGTGTATTATTAATGGGTTTACTTTCCATTGCCACTTTAATCAAAGTGAGAGAAGCAAGAAGCGCTTCACGCAGTTAGATTTCAGAATTAATCTCGTCGCCCAGCTCATCAATGGATTTACATATCAACGAACAAGGATACCTACTCTTAATGTCTTTCCTATGCAAAATGGAAATCCTAATATTCATAAATATGTTAGACTAAATAGAAAGAAGTCCACATGCAAATACTGTACTAAGCATGGAGAGAGAAAAAGGAAAGAGACAGTGTTTGGGTGTAAAAAATGTGATAAACACCTTTGTAGCATGGAATGCCACCGTAGGTTTCATGCTGTTGTGGGCATTACTGTTCTAGAGGAATAAATTATTTTGTGAAGAGCCAAATTTTCTTGTTTTTAACCTTAATTAAACATATTGTTTGAATAATACAAATATATGGAAACTTGGGTGTAGTCAACAAAAGAAAAGGTAAAATGATTTGTCAGATTATAATACACAACCCTATTAGTCTACTCTAAATACTTGGTATACACACAATACATGAAGCAAATGTGTCAGCATGATCTAGATTTCAATTTAAAAAAAGATAATGACTGTTTTCATGGACATCTTTCCACGTTTCATTGCTGTTTTCTGTGCGATAACTTTTAAAGTATGATATTTCAACAGTTTATTACATGTTCTTGAGATTTAACTTTTTTTTTTTGGACTGGGATCAGACTCGTCTTTCATTGCTTTAGTGTTTTCCTGGTAAGTTTGAATTATCCCCCTTTGACCTTGTTTATCGTAACAACGTCGCCATTTTGATGTCACTTGTATTTTGTGCAGACACTTGGCTTCATAAATTCATAAATTATATACATTTTTTACAATAAATATCAAAGTCGATATTTATTTATTGGGTTTTGTATCGAATGAGTAATATTCTGATGCTCGGTAACCAATCTGTTTGCATAGAAACACATTTACATGACATCGTCCGTAAGCTGACGGTAAAAATACTAGAAAAGACCGAGGATATTTCAATCTTTATTTACATAATTTCAACAAAAATGAATAATTCTTACAAATATATTATTGACATGTGTTGTTTCAAGAAGAACAAGCTTGAGTTATCAACTGATGTAACGTAAGACGCCGGCAATTAAAATAACATAGTTCAATGTTGACTTCTGGCTAACAGGTGCCCGACGTCAATCATCAATTAAATACTCCGCGGAAATACGACGTCAACGTGAATATATCGTGAGGAGAACGTGAAAAACAAACAAAAAATTGAAAGGGGGAAAGTGTTAACAGACGACGACGACGACAACAACAACGACAACATCATACCATTATACGTCCGCAAATTTTTTGCGGTCGTATAAAAAGCAATGTTTGAGCTTGGTGCACACACAAGTGACCCAAAAGTAGATGACCATGATCTGTTTCAAGGCTGAAAATAGAAAAACAAAATATCTAAAAACAGTGACGTAAAAAAGCCTGGTCAAGTTTCATGCACACAGAAGTCACCAAATTTATTACTATTCATTGGTGATTAATTCAGTACTTACAGTTGTTCATATTAAACGTAACAATGTTCTCAATCTTAGTCCCGTTCTGTCGTACACGGCTAATGGCCTTTCCAATGATCTGAGAGAAATAGATGTAACTTCCTTCATAGTCAAAGTCCACTGCCACGGCTCCGTGAAGACCCTTAACAGGCAGGATGGGTGCTGATTTGACCATTGGATCTAAGGATATACTCAAAACCTCTGTCTCAGCTGCTACTATCAAAAATTCTTTTGGTGCTGGAAAGTAAAGTTACAAAATTACCAGGAAGGTTATTGCTCTACTCCTAAGCAGCATGAATTGTACATATCAGGAAAATGAACATAAATGGGGGGATAAAATGAACATGAATGGGGGTGATAAAATGAACATGAATGGGGTGATGAAATGAACATGAATGGGGGTGATAAAATGAACATGAATTGGGTGATACAATGAACATGATGAACATCAATGGGGTGATAAAATAAACATGAATGGGGTAATAACATGAGCATGAATGGGGGTGATAGGTGATAAAATGAACATGAATGGGGTGATACAAGGAACATGATGAACATCAATGGGGTGATAAAATAAACATGAATAGGGTAATAACATGAGAATGAATGGGGTGATACAAGGAACATGATGAACATCAATGGGGTGATAAAATAAACATGAATGGGGTAATAACATGGGCATAAATGGGGGTGATAAGTGATAAAATGAACATGAATGGGGTGATACAATGAACATGATGAACATCAATGGATGATAAAATAAACATGAATAGGGTAATAACATGAGAATGAATGGGGTGATACAAGGAACATGATGAACATCAATGGGGTGATAAAATAAACATGAATGGGGTAATAACATGAGCATGAATGGGGTGATGAAATGAACATGAATGGGGATGATAAAATGAACACGAATCAATAGGGTGATAAAATGAACATGAATAGGGTGGTTAAATGAACATGAATTGGGTGATAAAATGAAGATCAATGGGGTAATAAAATGAACATGATTGGGGTGATAAAATGAACACGAATGGGGTGATTAAATGAACATGATTGGGGTGATAATGGGGTGATAAAATGAACATGAATAGGGTGATAAAATATACATGAATGGGGTGATAAAATGAACATGAATGGGGTGATAAAATGAACATAAATGGGGTGATAAAATATACATGAATGGGGTGATAAAATGAACATGAATGGGGTGATAAAATGAACATAAATGGGGTGATAAAATGAACATGAATATGAATGGGGTGATCAAATGAACATGAATGGATAAAATGAACATGAATGGATAAAATGAACATGAATGGGGTGATAAAATGAACATTAATGGGGTCATAAAATGAACATGAAATGATGATGAAGTGGATATCTAATTAAGTTCCAAATTTAAAGATACTCTAAAGCTGGCACTTTTCATCTGGATTCAAACTGGTGTACTGTAAAGGGAAATACTTACATGGGGTTTAAATGTATTGGTACAATTTTCATAAGATCCAGTGTATGGTTTCTAAGTCTCAGTGCATGTCATGAATAAAAAGCTTCGCCGAGCGCAGCATGATACGACCGCAACATGTTGAACCCTGTACGTTTTAGGCCTAATATGGATAGTCTATTGTTCTGGACACATGCAGCCCATGGTGGACTGACAAAGGTTTTTGACACATGCTTCTCTGATGGACTTTCAACCCAGGGGCTAAAAATATAAATTTTGAATGTTGTATTCTACTCTTTAAAAGAATAATGTTTGGGGAAGAAATTAAAAATCGAACCAGAATTTTTTTTAAATTATGATTACAGCCCAAACAATTTATTCTTAAATTTGGAATCGCTACCTGACAAGAATAAATTTGCAAAAAAAAATTTCAAAATCGGACCACAAATAAAAAAGCCCCATTTGGCCCCTAATTACGTAATAGGGGGAAAAAGGGGGGGTTGCAAAAATTAATTCCTAATTTTGTATTCGCTATTTGACAAGAACAAACATGCAAAATTTTTTTTCAAAATCGGACCAGAAATAAAAAAGTTTCAATTTCGGCCCCATTTGGCCCCTAATTACGTAATAAGGGGAAAAAGGAGGGGGGGTCGCAAAAATTAATTCTTAATTTTGTATCCGCTATTTGACAAGAACAAACATGCAAAAAAAAATTTCAAAATTGGACCAGAAATAAAAAAGTTTCAATTTCGGCCCCTTTTTACGTAACAGGTGAAAAAGGGGTGGGGGTCGCAAAAATAAATTCTCAAATTTGGATTCGCTACTTGACAAAAATAAACTTGCAAAAAAAAAATTTCAAAATCGGACCACAAATAAAAAAGTTTCGATTTTGGCCCCGTTTGGCCCCTAATTACATAATAGGGGGAAAAAGGGGGGGGGGGTCGCAAAAATCAATTCTTAATTTTGTATCCGCTATTTGACAATTTGACAAGAACAAACATGTAAAAAAAAATTTCAAAATTGGACCACAAATAAAAGTTTTTATTTTGGCCCCTCTTGGCCCCTAATTACACAACGGAGAAAAAGGGGGGGGGGGGCGCAAAAATTCATCAGGTTCATTCTTTTATTGTAAGAAACATTCTTGACAAATTTTACAGCAATAGGCCAACTAGGACCAAAGTTATGGTGGAAACAAGTAAAATATTTGAATTTTTTTCCCCTTTTGGGCCCCTAATTTCGAAACAAAAAAAGGGGGGACCCCAAAATCAATCCCATTCATCCTTGTATGGTAAGGAACATCACTGTCAAATTTCATAGCAATTGGATAACTAGAACTAAAGTTATTGTGGAAACAAACAAAACAGTAGTATTTTTGGCCCTTTTTTGGCCCCTAATTTCTAAACGAACTAGATAATGTGTCTATGAGCCACAGGATGGCCCTCCTGTTCTCGAAATATCATTGACCCTCAATGTATTACCTGGGATATGGACCTTTACCAAGAAATTGATCAAAAGTGTTCATGTGTAAAATATAGGTCGCTGTGACCTGGTGGTTGGTGCCATGTTACCAAGACTCATCGAGTAGTGAAATATTATTGACCCCTAACATGTAGTATTCAAGATATGGACCTTAACCAAGAACTTTACCAAAGTCATTCATGCGTAAAATATACCTCACAGTGACCTCATTTCTAGTGGATGGTTTCACCTTACCCAAGACACATCTAGTGGTGAAATATCATTGACCATCAACATGTAGTATCTGAGATATGGACCTTAACCAAGAACTTAACCAAAGTCATTCATGCATAAAATATAGGTCACAGTGACCTAATTTCTAGTGGGTGGTGTCACCTTACCTAAGACACATCTAGTAGTGAAATATCATTGACCCCCAACATCTAGTATTTAAGTTATGGACCTTAACCAAGAACTTAACCGAAGTCGTTCATGCATAAAATATAGGTCACAGTGACCTAATTTTTAGTGGGTGGTGTAGCCCTACCCAAGACCTATCTACTGGTGAAATATCATTGACCCCCAACATCTAGTATCCGAGTAATGGACCTTAACCAAGAACTTAACCAAAGTCATTCATGCATAAAATATAGGTCACAGTGACCTAATTTCTAGTGGGTGGTGCCACCTTACCTAAGACACATCTAGTAATGAAATATCATTGACCCCCAACATCTAGTATCCAAGTTATGGACCTTAACCAAGAACTTAACCGAAGTCGTTCATGCATAAAATATAGGTCACAGTGACCTAATTTCTAGTGGGTGGTGTAGCCCTACCCAAGACCCATCTGGTGGTGAAATATCATTGACCCCCAACATCTAGTATCCGAGTAATGGACCTTAACCAAGAACTTAACCAAAGTGTTACGGACGGACGGACGGACAAGGGTAAAACTATATGTCCGATCCACATACGTGGTCGGGCCATAAAAATGGGGGGACCCCCAAAATCAATCCCATGCATCCTTTTATGGTAAGGAACATCATTGTAAAGTTTCATAGCAATCGGATAACTGGAACTTAAGTTATTGTGGAAACACTAAAAGTTAACAGACAACGACGACGACGACAGCATCATACCATAATACGTCCGCAAATTTTTTGCGGTCGTATAAAAATTTCAACTTAGTGGAATTCATTGTTTTTAAATTTCAAGACTTTTCTGTGTTGAGATGGTCATTATTTTGAGGATATACTCATTTTAAGATGTTTCATGAAACCCAGATTACACAAAGCAAGAACCCATAAGGTGCAACAAACCAGAGGGGTTCAAATAACATTTTGGCAAGGTTCAGGACTATTATTTTATTTTTTTTTTTATTTTAAAAGGTCCTGTACATGCATGCATTCACAGTAGCTCATATTGAGGACTTTTTTTTATAACAGCTGGTAGACTTTTCACCTAGAACTTCACTCCTCACGATCTGAACCCTTGAAACCAATTAACCCAATTCCTTAAACTACTTTTACCTTCAAAGAGGCAGGTAAACACTAACCTTCACAAGTTTTATTATCTTCTGCAAGGTTACCTGTGGCACATGCACACACAGGGTCTGTTTGATTAGGATATGCAAAACATAATTGTTCACATCCACCATTATCTGGAACACATGGACTGGTGGCTAAAAATAGAATAGTAGACGATATTGAGATGTGGAATAAGTGTACGCGACACAACAAACATAAACAAACAGCAATTCAAAAAATCACAACGGAAAACAGCAGTAGGCTATATTTAGTATAGGTCTGTTTGATTGGGAGATTCTACATCATGACTAACAGGTAAACATTGGCCAATTAGTATAAAATCGCAAAGTCAGTAGACCATGACTGCAAGAGCATACAGATAAAATGCTTTTAAAACTGATTTGTACTGATGTTAGTGCAACTGCATATCAAACATCAATGGTGTATCACAACTGCTTTATGTTAAACAGACGTAAGAAAAAATGTTGATGAGGAGTTGAGATGCAAGTTATGTTGAAAGACCAACTTATCTATCCTCCAAGGGGCAGGGTGGAGGATAGAAAGATAATTTCACTGACCATTCGGTTGCCTGTTCTTATCAAATATAACAATATCCATCATGTTCTCCATATTACTCTTGATAAAGATGGTTGAGGAGGCTGGAATTGGGAAGGGGAGGGGTAAATAGAATGTTTTCACTAACCATTCGGTTGTCTGTTTTTATCAAATATAACAATATCTCTCAAATTCTCCATATTACTTTTGATAATGATGGTCTTGCTGGAGTCTTCAGATTTAGGAGCTTTAAAGACCTGCAATTAGAAAATGTAGAAAGAGGTCAATGGTGGTCTTGCTGAGGTCGTCAGATTTAGGGGCTTTAAAGACCTGCAATTAGAAAATGTAAGAAAGAGGTCAATGATGGTCTTGCTGAGGTCATCAGATTTAGGGGCTCTAAAAAACAATGAAAAGAAAAAAAGATATTATTATACCTCAGTAATGTTTTTCTTTAATAAAATGAATATACAATAGTTTCACTATTTATTCCTTTGCTAGCTTTGAACTAATGACCGGTCAATATTTTACGAACTATTGCCCTCGCCAAAACTATTTGCCCTCTGACGTCATTAAGCCCTGCCTTAAGCCAATCATTTTCATTTTTTTAATTTTGATTGATATATTTTACTCATGTTAGGTCACACTACAGATAGTTAATTGCGCTAGTTTCACATGGAAAACTTATAAGTACTTTTCATGCAACTTTTCAGTACGCTTGAAGTTGATTGAATATTTTTATTATTACATATACATTTTTAAATAGATAAAATTCTAAAGGTTTTTTCTGTCGTTTCTTTCTGTATAGTAAAACACTAACTGACTAGGTACTCAGGAAATAGATGGATTATTTTCCCTCAGAGACAACTATCACCTTCAGCTACGCCTCAGGCAAAAGTTGCACCTTGGGGAAAATAATCTACCTATTTCCCTTTTACCCAGTCAATAAGGGCTGTTCAATTTAAATTTACATTGGACAGGGGGATGCATTTTTTTATTTCTCTGTTGGTGGGGGGTTAAAATGCATTTTTGGTGGATGTGATAAGATTTTTTTTTATATTGGTGGGGGGGGGTCTTGAACAAAGTGCGTCCCTCCTCCCCACACCAATTTAAATGGAACAGCCCTAAGTATAAAATATATCATAATAGATAACTGTAAGAGTTATCTATTGCACTTCTTACACAGGAAAATTGTCTTCATATTTAATTAATGTTAAGTTCAATAAACACTAATTCAATGTTAACAAGATTGCTACGCGTAGCCATGTGTCCCCCGCCGCCGCATAAAAGTTGTGTGGTATGTCAATAAGCAACATCCGTTCAGTAGTATCCGAGGAGTTGCATTCACAAAAATGTTTGACAAAGTCCCATTTTAGGGACCATGCAGAAAATTACAAATTTGTAAATAAGTCAAAAACTATAAACATGGCTTCAAATTTTTTTCTTACTATTATAAAGTACCTTTTGCTCTATCTGCCTACAAAATTTCAAAACCCTGTGCAGCTAGGTAACCGAGATATTGAATGTCCTATATTTTGACCTTTCTTCCCTGTTTCCATGGAAACGGCGACCATTTTGAAAATTTCAAATATGGGATGATCATCTACTAACAGTTACCTATAAGTGTGTAAAGTTTCAGCAACATCGGTTCAATAGTGTCTGAGGAGTTGCACCCACAAAAACGTTTGACAAAGTCCCATTTTTCGGACTGAAAAATCACAAATTCGTAAATAACTCGAAAACCGTAAATATCGCTTCAAAATTTTTTTTCGTATTATTATAGAGTACCCTTTGCTCTATCAGCCTACAAAATTTCCGAACCCTGTGCACCTAGGTAACCGAGATATTGAATGTCCTATATTTTGACCTTTCTTCCCTGTTTCCATGGAAACGGCGGCCATTTTGAAAATTTCAAATATGGGATGATCATCTACTAATTGTACCCTATCAGTGTGTAAAGTTTCAGCAACATCGGTTCAGTAGTGTCCGAGGAGTTGCACCCACAAAAAACGTGACGGACGGACAGACGGACAGAAAGACGGACGGACGGAGACCATTACTAAGTCCCTCCGAGGCGTTGCGGCGGGGGACAAATTAAACATCAATTCAATAATAAATGAATGTAACAATATATTAGTGTTTTAGACTTGCCTGTTTCAGATTCCTATCCACCCAATATACAAAACCTTTCAATATAGATATACCATATGGTGATGGGAGGTTAGTACGGATGTACTGTCTGTTACCTCCACTGAATGAGACTTTCTAAAAATAGAAACAGAAAAACCCAAAGATATAAATATAGATATACCATTTGGGGAGGGAAAGATTGGTTCTGTATATACTGGAATACTGTCAAAATTTCATAAAATAACATGCAGCCTCAAATATAACTTACTCGTGATATCTGTAAAACTTTGTCTCTACCCCATATACATGTAATTTTTGGAAATAAAGTGCTCCAAAACAGTGATTAAAAATTAAAACTGTAGCCTTTTGAATTCTTCAGGGGCAATAATTATTATACAAACCTGAATAGCATCGACAACAGAATCCACCCAATACACATCATGTGTATCAATATCAACAGTTATCCCTCTTGGAAAGCTGACACCTATCTTAACGATAGTTTTACGTTCTGTACCGTCCAGCAGTGACCGTTCTATTTTTGGATATTGACCACTGTCCACCCAATAAAGATATCTGTAAAATATAAAATAATCTATTTTCATGTTTGGCTCTGTTAGTGAAATTTTTTTTCACAATTTCAAAGCAGCCCTTTTTCACACACAAGTTTTGTTTCCAATCAAAAAGCCTGATAATCAAATTTTAAATCTCTCATATTGCCAGGCATTGGTTGGTCTGAAGTTTTGTATCTTGTAAATACTTATGGATTTTGTAATACTGTATGACCTTCAAACTATTACTTAGTTTTCATTTGACTTTTTGACTTATAGGGTAAGGGTTGGGCACAAAAAACTAGTCTAACCCCCCCCCACATTTTATATGTGTCTGACCTAGGCCAGGTACCTTTAATAAAGCTTTTGTTTGTACTTGTCTTTATGATGTTCTCTGTTCCTTGATTTAGAAGGGGGTCTATCTGTGACTATTTCGATCAGGACTGGATTTGAATTATATGCATTTTATTTAGACCATGGGCCAATTGCAGAACCGTGAGCAGTGCCAACTGGTGTGGTTGAAGACTGCTTGCTGTTGTCCATTGTGGTTTTTCTAAATTGCCATTTGTTATGTTGGCTGTGTGGCGTACACTTATTCCACATTGCATTATTTCTAATAAAATGAAAGAACCTTAGTGAGCACGCTCACATACCCAACGCGTGCCGCTAATGGACTATCAATGTTATCCTTGAGGAATTAGTATCAAGCTACAGGGATCAATAATATTGAATGATTGTAAAAGTGTGTGTGCAAGTATTAGAATATCATAAAAAAGTTATATCCAATTTCTTAGTCCAAAGGGCCATAACTCCCACAAAAATTTGGGGATAAAAAATTCCTTGTAAAATGCACAACTACATATGGTGTACTTCTTGCATACTAAGTTTCATTAAATTCTGTTCATTGGTTTAAGAGGAGTTGCGTTCACAAACTGTAATCATGATTTTCTGCAAATTTCTAAGTCCAAAGGGCCATAACTCCTACAAAAATTTGCGAATCAAAAATTCCTGGTAACATGCACAACTACATATGGTGTTCTTCTTGCATACCTAGTTTCGTTAAATTCTGTTCAGTAGTTATAGAGGAGTTGCGAGTACAAACAGTAATCATGATTTTCTGCAAATTTCTAAGTCCAAAGGGACATAACTCCCACAAAAATTTGTGAATAAAAAATTCCCGGTAAAATGCACAACTACATATGGTGTTCTTCTTGCATACCAAGTTTTGTTAAATTCTGTTCAGTAGTTTAAGAGGAGTTGCGATTACAAACTGTAATCATGATTTTCTGCAAATTTGTAAGTCCAAAGGGCCATAACTCCCACAAAATTTGCGAATCAAAAATTCCCAGTAATATGCACAACTATATATGGTGTTCTTCTTGCATACCAAGTTTCATCAAATTCTGTTCAATAGTTTAAGAGGAGTTGCGATTACAAACTGTTATCATGATTTTCTGCAAATTTCCAAGTCCAAAGGGCCATAACTCCCACAAAAAATTGCCAATCAAAAATTCCTGGTTATATGCACAACAACATATGGTGTTCTTCTTGCATACCAAGTTTCATTAAATTCTGTTCAGTAGTTTAAGAGGAGTTGCGATTACAAACTTTGATCACAGACGGACGGACAGACCAGTCAAAAACATTATACCCTTCGCAACTTTGTTGCGTGGGGTATAATAAGCTACCTATACATTAGGCAACCAATTCTACAATCCAATTCTACAATCTGCATTTATATGTGTATTACTGTGATTTCATTATCGTTCATGGGGTATCAGCTTTCATGGTTATCGTGGGTGGCATTGACCCATCAAATTTGATATCCCACAAAATGGAAATTTTTAGCATTGATTTGTATGCTGCAGCCTTCATAACCACTAATTTAAGAATCCACGAACAGATAATTTTTCGTCAAACCAAGAAAATTGGTACCCACGAAATTAATTGAATCTATGGTACCTTTTAACTGGATTAATAGTTTTCGCCCTTAGGGATGCTTTTTTAGTACCTTTTAACAGATTAACAGTTATGCCATTGGCTATGCTATTTATAGGGATAAACAGTTATGGCCCTTGGGGACGCTCTTTATTACCTTTTAACAGGATTAACAGTTATGCCATTGGCGATACTATTTATAGGGATAAATAGTTATGGCCCTTGGGGACGCTCTTTATTACCTTTTAACAGGATTAACAGTTATGGCCCTTGGTGATGCTATTTTATCCTGGAGCAGCACTAATCTATGGCTACCATTCAGCTTTGATACCTCAATATATGTATCATAGTTTTTAGAAGTTGTAAAATACAAATTATCTGAAAATAGACAAAATACAGATTTAATTTTTAACTTTTGGTCAAAATAAAAGACACTTGTACTTTCAATACAGGCGCAAGGAAAAAATATTTAGTATAGAATCTAGGTTTTTTTTCGAGAATTTGAGACTAAAATGACAAAAAATTTATCTAGGATCTCATACTTAAGTCATTGCTGTGATAAAAAGTTGCTGCTGAAAAAAAACAACTACAACAAAATCATGTTGGGCACAGAAGGACAGACAGAGGTCAACCAGCAAACTCTCCACTCCATTTCTTAAAAGCGGTGGCATAAAAACTATGATTCGGACAAACCTGCGATCCAGTCAACAGCCAGTCCTCTGATTCCATCCGTAGGTTTGATCCCTATCCCAGCATCCACCACGACTTCATAGCCACTCCCATCCTGCTTTATCCGTCTTATACCATTAGAGTTACCTCCCTTCAATCCTGTGTTGTCATAGTCACACCAGTAAATATGGCCGCCAGCAACATGGACATCAACATGTAGAGCTACTCTGTCTAAATTTTTAAAGGAAAATAGTAATGTTAAAATCTGTAAAAGTCAAAATGGGTTAGGGTTAGAATTTCATAAACAGAAAGTAAGTGATGAATTATTAAATCAGATCTTGTTTTCTATAACATATTCAAGGCCTGTAAAATAGAAAACAGGTTTACTCAAACCTCAAAGTTTGTATAAACAAGTAATACTGTGAGCGAGCTCACAAAAGGATACCGCCGCTTCATATTGGACTCTGTACTGCCAAAAAAGTCTAAAGTCAAATTATCTCCCCTGAATGATATCTGAGAGCGATGAAAATTCTTCATGCACATCTACATATGATGTACTTCCTTACTGTAAAGTTTCCAAAAAATCCCTCAAGCGGCTTAGGAGGAGTTGCTCTTACAAGGTCTCCCATTGAATAATGTTTTTAAAAAGTCTAAGTCCAATTATCTCCCTGAATGATATCCGAGAGCTGTGAAAATTCTTCATGCACATTTACATATAATGAACTTTCTTCACTTTCAATTTCATCAAAATCCTTCAAAAGGTTTACAAGGAGCAGCGCTTACAAGTTATGTGGACAGACGGACGGACAGACCGACAGACAGACGGGAAGACAGACAGACAGACAGACAGACAGACAGACACAGACAGACAGACAGACAGACAGACAGACAGACTGACAGGGTGATTCCTATATACCCCCCAAACTTTGTTTGTGGGGGGTATAACAAGGAATCTGTGGCTTACTGCTCACTCAGTACACCCCCGCTACCCCCAAAATGAACTATTAAAACAGTAAGTAGATATTATACAGACATAATTTCAATACTTGCAATAAAGGACCTCATACTGAACTCATATACCAAATTTAAAGTCACAGTGATATGTAGTTGCTGAGAAAAATGTTACAAAAATTTTCAACAATGGACTAATAATGTTGATAATTGACTAAGTCAGTAAACAGGAAGAAGATATCCGATAAACCTTATTTCAGTACTCACGACCTCACACTGAACTCATATACCAAATTTATGTAGTTAATTAGAAACCAGTTACCAAAGTAATGTTACAACGGACAGAAGGACGGACAGACAGAGCCATACCCCCCTTTTCTTCCAAGCGGGGGTATAAATACATACCATGACCCCTTATAGGCACCATAGCATCTTCATGGTCTCTGGCATTGATGGCAATACCTCTTATAATGCTCAGCTGGGATACCACAGCAAAAGTAGATGTAGCTGAAATGGATGATAAGTTTTGTTTATTTACAGATAGAAAAATCTTTCAATTTAAAAAAATGACCGTATTTCATACAACAGGAAATAGGTGAGTCAAAGACCTGAAATGAAATCCCACGATAGGAAACCCTATGCTGATGCAGCATACCATATATCAAGCAGCTTTGATAAGTAAAAGCTGACAAACTTGTTATGAAATGAAAATATTTTCACCAAGCAATTTACTATACAAATCATACATGTGCTTCAGCTACTGTTTTATTTTTTTTCTCGAAAGCAATTGTGTTTTTAGCAGAATTGAGCTCTTGCATTCACGTATTGAATTTTCTCTCTAGTGCACATGTCAACAGCTTCAGTTAAATATATTTAACCCACCTGCACATGTGCATTAATCTGTCATATATTTGTTTTACAAGAACATGTTCCTTGTGTTGCTGTTCAAAGCTTTGGTACTCATCAGTACATGTGTTTAGGTTGCTTTTAAAATTCTACATGTAAGTGCTCACCAGCCAATTTAGCAGCCATTTATTTGATACACTAAAACATGTGAAATTATGTGAAAAAAGTTACACATACTTTTCTTTCCACATGTGAATACTCACCAGCACATGTGCCATTTGCCTTTGCTGTATAACCTGTGCCACAGTCACACTGGTGGACTCGCTCACTGACGGTAAAACATAGCTGTTCACAGCTATTGGTGGAACATGCGTTTATCTTATCTAAACATAGAAACATAAAGTTTAACAATCACAATTGTGGATTCTCTCACTGACAGTAAAACATAACTGTTCACAATTATTGGTGGAGCATGCATTTATCTTATCTGAAAATATAAAGTTAAACAATCACACTGATGGACTCGTTCTCTGACAGTAACATAGCTGTTCACAATTATTGGTCGAACATGCATTTTATCTTGTCTGAAAAAAAGAAAGTTTAACAATAACTCTGGTGGACTTGCTCACTGACAGTAAAACAAAACTGTTCACAATTATTGGTGGAGCATGCATTTATCTTGTCTGAAAAAAAGAAAGTTTAACAATAACTCTGGTGGCCTTGCTCACTGACAGTAACATAACTGTTCACAATTATTGGTCGAACATGCATTTTATCTTGTCTGAAAAAAAGAAAGTTCAACAAACACACTGGTGAGCTCACTCACTGACAGTAAAACATAACTGCTCTGACACAATTATTGGTCCAATATGCATTTATCTTATCTAAAAATAGAAACATAAAGTTTAACATTCTATCACCGACAGTAAAACATAACTGTTGAACATGCATTTATAGTGTCTGAAAATAGAACATTGGAAATCTCATAGTACAACATAAACTATAATGTTGAATAATTAGCATTTTTAAAACATTGAAAAATTCAAATACTTATTCAAAATTTTGTGACAGGTAAAAAATTGTTGATCTGTACTGTTTTTCAAATTTTTGGTAAGGGTTTGAATGAAATTTTACAAAACTTGTCAAAGCAAAAAATGACCAGATTTTAGTAACAAGAGGCTCCAAGGAGCCTGAATCGCTCGCCTGGTCTTGATGTCAACCCTACAAAAACTTTTCTAGAGCTTAATGAGCTGAACATTTAAGCAAGTAACAGCTTTTTTCTATCTACTATAGTTTCATTCTGTAGCCATAGGAACAAGTCATGAAAAAAAATGTTATTTTAGGGGCCGTTACTCCTATAAGGGGTCATCTGAAAATTTTGATCTTGTGGAAACTTTTGTACAGCTAAATGAACTGAACATTTAAGCAAGCAACAGCTTCTCTCTATCTGCTGTTGTTTTCATTTCATAGGCCAAAAACATGAAAGAACATTATTTTAGGAGCCAATACCCCTATAAGGGGTCATCTGACAACTTCGACCCTATGGATACTTTTGCAGAGCTCAAAAAGCTGAACATTTAAGCAAGCAACAGCTTCTCTCTATCTGCTATAGTTTTCATTCCATTAGGCCAAAAATATGAAAAAAACGTTATTGTAGGGGCTGTTACCCCTTTAAGGGGTCTTCTGACAACTTTGACCTTATAGACTTTTGTAAGGCTAAATGAGCTGAACATTTAAGCAGCAACAATTTTTATCTATCTGTCATAGTTTTCATTATATAAGCCAAAAACATGAAAAAAAGCTATTTTTCACCTTTAAGGGGCCCTAATGCCTATTAGAGGTCATCTGACAACTTCGACTCAATGGAGACTTTTGTAGAGCTTTTTTCATATATCTCTTATACTTTTTGATTCTTTTCCTTATATTTAGAAGTAGAAGGCTAAAATTGTGAAGTAAAAGGTTGATTTTAATAACATTTCTTTTATTTTTGGCAAAAGTAGCAGGTCACAGAGTTAAAGTAGAAGGCTATTTAGCCTTCTACCGCCTTCAAAGGAAACCACTGCTGACAAGCCAAAAACAGTGGTCTGACCCCCTGGTCTATTTTTAGTAACGGCAGCCATGTTGATTGGAGGGCAGTCACCATTTGTGCAATCTTGGTAGAGGACATCCCATAGATGAAGTATGCAAAGTTTCAAAGCAATCCCTTTAGTCCTTTCGGAGGAGAAGATTTTCAAAGAAAAGTTAACAACTACAACAGAGGACAACAACGACGGACACCAAGTGATGGCAATAGCTCACATGGACCTTCGTTCAGGTGAGCTTAAAAGGAATATATGTGTGAAGGACACAAGCAATGCACAGACAATTAGCATGTCTATAATGACTCCACTTGTCTTTGCATCAGGGAATGATTAATACAGAGCTCTAAAATACCTGACTCATGTCTGTTGTAATACAGCTGTAAACTGTTTAATCCAATAACATTAGCCTTCAGTGTCTTCTTATCAGCAGGATTTGACAGGGATACGGAGAATATACTCTCATAGTTTATATCAACGTAATACAATGTTCGCTTGTAGATCTCCAGACCTCTGGGGTTACTTAGACGATTAATAAAGACCCGCGGTCTCTTGGTACTGTAGGAATACTTCATGATCTGAAAAATAATGATATCAAAGTTTGTCTTCCCTGCAAAAACTATGTATCCCCCCATTTCCCCGAAAAAGTTCTAAATTCAAAGGGCCTTTACTCCACAAAAATTTGAGGATAAAAATTTCCTGGTAATATGCACAACTACATGTGAGAGGATATTTATAGGCCTTGGCCTGCTATCCAATTCTTTTCTTACTGAATAAAATATGTTTAAATCAACTATTATGTGATGTCCTACCTATATATCAAGTTTCATTGAATTCAGTCAGTCAGACAGGACAAAAACAATATGTCTTCCCACAAAAGTGGGGGGGGGGGAAAGACATAATGAAATTTACCAAGGAGTACAGTGAGTAAGCTTTCAAAAGGTTACCTCAAGCTTTATATTGAATGGTGTTGTGGACTTTGTTAGATTATCAGATGATTAATACACACTGAAAGTGTCTTAGTACTCCAGAAATGTTTCAAGCTGAATTCAAAGTTACATGAATTAATTAATATATACACTTGGCCATAAGTTAGGGACCACCACCTTTTTACATCAAGTACCATTTTAGATGTGTAATATTGGCAAAACTTTTAAGCATAGGTAGTAATTTCCAAGTAAAGTACTAATTTTAGAACATTTTGAAGACAAATTTACCACTGGATATTAAAAAAAATCATAATAGTGCCATTTGATTCCAGTTTGAAAAAATAGGGCATGTAATGGGACATTAAATGATACCCCGCCACGTTATAATATCAAAAGTTCATAAAATTTGATTTAAAAGTGGCCTTTCTCGAAAACTGTTTTTGGGATCAAGCTGGAAATTGAACTTGACCTGTATTTTTTTGTACTCAATAGCTGTACAAAATATCATTTGAATCCCATGAAGCGTTTTCAAGTTATTGGTCGGAAACTCAAAATTTCATGAAATTTGATTTTTCAAAGTGGCCTATCTCGAAAACTGTTTATTGGATCATGCTGGAATTCATACTTGACCTGTATTTTATTGTACTAAACAGCTGTGCAAAATATCATTCAAATCCTTTGACATGTTTTCAAGTTATTGGTCGGAAACTCAAAATTTCATGAAATTTGATTTTTCAAAGTGGCCTATCACGAAAACTATTTTTTGGATCATGCTGGAAATTAAACTTGACCTGTATTTTATTGTACTTAACAGCTGTGCAAAATATCATTCAAATCCTTTGACATGTTTTCAAGTTATTGGTCGGAAACCTTAGGGGGACGGACAGACGGACAGACGGACGGACGGACGGACAGACACCGAAAAAAAACTGAGGGTATAACATAATACCCTGCCACTTCGTGTGGCGGGGTATAAAAAGTGAACAAAACCCAAAAAATCTGACGCCAAAAAAGTTTGAGTTTAAAATCTCAACAATGCCTGGTGTAAAATGCTAGCATGTTGAAACCTTTTGGAAGATAAGAGGAAGGCATTTGTTGACATGAATTCGGCGCACCTTGTTAGAAATGAGCAAGACATTGGCACTTCCGGTTACTTTTTTAAAATTGCCTCCTAATAACATACACAATGATGAAGGTTGTTATTTAAGGCATTGGTGATGGTTTTTAATGAAAGCGTTACTTATCTCGCTTTTAAAACACCATGTTCCATGTTCGATTATATTCGTTAATTTGCACCCTGCATTTACTACCAATGGGCTGCCAGGATCACATTTTCTTGTTCTGGTTGGTCCCGTTCAGGTCATTATCAGTAAACCTCTCGACAAACCAAATGAAAAACCGTCATTTATGTGAACAATCATTATCCTGCATGACCATGAACGGTATTTAGGGACTTTGACATGATAAAAGCACAACAAATAGTGAAAAAAGCTTATTTCTAGAGATTTTACTAGGTAAAACTGTAACAACAGGAAACCATCCCAAAGAGGTTAATTACCAGAATGAGGCCAGAACATGGTGAATTTAGTACAAATATTCCATATTTTCACTAGTAAGTTTGTTTTAGGCGTTTTTGCTCTTTAGCACTTCCGGTCGCACATAAACGTTGAATGCGTTTCTTTATGGTCATATGCTTGCCATATAATTTTAAAATTGTGCTCCATAACTTTTAAACAGGCAAATACCTACAAATCATTCAAAAACCTTAAGGTAATGTTATACCAGTATGAAATGTGTTTCTTAAATGATAAAATCAGTCCACTGTATACATGGAGATGGAAAGTTTAAAAAGCGAACCAAACTTGGTTTTTTAAAGCATAGGGGTAGCATTTTTGCAACAGGTATTTCAATATCAGAACTTGCATAAATTTGAATATTTTAAGGGTAAAAGTATACATTAAATATTATTATCTAAGTACAACATCTTGCTTCATATAAAGTAATAATTTACACATTTCTTTAATCACTCAAACTTGTTGGTCCCTAACTTATGGCCAAGTATATATGTTTCATTCTTAAGCAATACTTTAAGATGTGAAAAATATGATGAAGACATGAAATGAACCAACTGTGTTTAAAAGAAGTAAGTAAGCAATTATTTTGGGAATAGGCTGTCACACAAACAATACTCACCCAGCCCTGTCACGAGTCATATTTATATAAATCTTAAAATTTTACTACTGTCCAAAGTCATAGCATCAGGTATCTCAGCTCATTCTTTTCACCCCCAACCCAAACACACACAACCCAGCCCTGTCCAAAATCACACCGTTTACTCCTGTCCACAGCTAATGCCTCTGGTATGTCAGTTCATTGCTCTACATCACCCCCCCCCCCAACACACACAACCCATAATTCTTACTCACCCAGCCCTGTCTAGAGTCAGACCAATATAAATCTTTATTGCTCCTGTCCATAGCTAATCCCTCTGGTATCTCAGTTCATTGCTCTACATCACCACCCCCCCCCCCCCCCCAACACACACAACCCATAATTCTTACTCACCCAGCCCTGTCCAGAGTCTGACCAATATAAATCTTTATTACTCCTGTCCATAGCTAATGCCTCTGGTATCTCAGTTCATTGCTCTACATCACCCCCTCCCCCAACACACACAAGCCGTAATTCTTACTCACCCAGCCCTGTCCAGAGTCTGACCAATATAAATCTTTATTACTCCTGTCCATTGCTAATGCCTCTGGAATCTCAGCTCGTCTCTTGTGAATTGTTCTCGGTGATGATCCATCCAGGTTAATCACAGCTATTTTAGGGTCTATAGCTCCCTTACTTCCCTGATCTGCCCAATATAGCTTCCTGGTAAACAAAAAAGAATAACTTATTATATTTCAGGGTCTTTTACTGTATAG
This sequence comes from Arcuatula senhousia, assembly GCA_963971305.1. NCBI lineage: Eukaryota > Metazoa > Mollusca > Bivalvia > Mytilida > Mytilidae > Arcuatula > Arcuatula senhousia. The sequence continues at coordinate 1,507,067 of OZ020317.1, read as the reverse complement.
CGGGTTATTTTTGCGGTGGTTTAATTTTTGCAAGTCGATAGAAACCACAAAAATATCCATCTTATACAAATAATATAAAAACACATTCACAAACCACAAAAATAAAACCTGCAAAAAAATTTCAGATACCTTATTACACAAAAACCGCAAAATAGCCAACTATACAGCATGTCTTAATGGAGATTGAAACATGGATATAAATATTGAGATGTGAAACAGTCTCCATAAATCCTAAGAGGACAAGATTATGCTCAGAAGACATAATGCCACATCCCACAACATTTTGAAAGACTGACCTACCATCCCAAACACTAAATGCACCCTTCTTTGGATCATAGATGGGGCATAACAACAGCAAGCTTGCCTTTTATTTGCTTTCCTTTACACATCAAAAGCATCAGAGCTCACTCTTTGCTATCCCTAACCCTTACAGAGCACCTGGGTTCATTCTCCTTTTTGACTTGATTTAGCATTGGTGATTGCAGTTAACTTTTTGGCAAGTTAATTGTTTTTTATCCTTATTCTCGTGTTGTATTGTGTGTGTGTTTGTGTTTTACGCCCTTTATCGAGGCACCTGGGCCATGTAGGGCGGTCAGTCTTAATGGTGGAGGAAACCGGAGTACCAAGAGGAAACCACCGACCTTGGGCAGGTAACTGACAAACCTAATCACATACAGTTGGGGAAGTCCCTTTTTTGTTAAATACAAACAGGACTCGAACACCAGCTGAGAGGCCATCGGCCAGTGATCAAGAGTGTGGTATTTAAACCAGGCCCCTCATATGTATTGAATGTCTACTGATTTGAGTTTACTCTTATCTGTCCTTTACCCTTTACAGAGCACCTGAGGGAGTTCACTCTCCTTTTGTCTTGATATAGCATAGCTGGTTACAATTTAGTTTTTCACACTGTTTGCTTTAACCCTTATTTCATGTAGTCTTGAAAGTGTACAGATTTTGTCTTAGCCTCAGTTGTTTGACTAACATTGACACTTATCTGCTATCTTTCACCTACCCATCTACCGGATCAATGACAATGGACACAGGCTTAGCACAATCTGTCATCCTCCCCCTATTGCTCATGAGTATCTTCCTGTAGTGTTTGTCAGTCTCTAGGCTTACTACTTCAATGGTACCAGCTTGTATATCGGACCAGTAGAGATTCCTCTGGATCCAGTCCAGACCTATGGCGTGTGGGGAACCAGAAAATACAGTGGGCAGGAAGTTAGACTGGTTTCCTTTGAAAACTGAGATGGCAACTATACTGGACTGTAAATGAATACACTTTAGCGGTTAGAATATTGGAATTAACAGTTTCATTCATTTCTAAAAACATGCACCAGACATTAATTTTGTCTAATACTGTTTATATAAAATTTTATTATAAAATAATCTGATTTAATGAAGGAAATGGGAGGAGCAAGACTCAGCTTCAAAAAAGGCATTAGCCTATACATTTTTCTTTTTTTTTTTCAAAAAATCCTCATAATGAACAGTAAACAATTGTGAACATTAGGGGAATATGGAAATTTCCATTCCAGGGTAACAGAGGTATAATGTATCCATTTTTAAAAACAAAACAGAATGTGGCTGATCTCTGATTTTAATGAATCAATAGTCAACTCAATTGAGAATGGTGTATGTTTAAAGCATTTATCCAACCTATGTTGCATATTACATTACCAGAGATGCTTATAGTTCTGCCCTGAACAGCTTTTAACAATAGGGACTGACTGACTGGGGAGTTTAACGTCATGACTATACCTAGATATAGGTCTGCAGCGACGTGATACAAAAGGGACAAGATTATTATTCAATATATATCATTAAAAGTACGGCTTTGCAGGACACGGAGAACACAACTCTGGTAGATTGAACAATGTTAAATAATCCATTTAAACAAAATTAAATTTTATTGAAACACTCACATTTCCAACTTTTCCATATTTCCCCAAAAAGTCTAATTATCTTCCTTGAATGATATCTGATAGCAATGAAATTCCTTCATGAACATCAATTTATGTTAAGTTTCATTAAGATCGGTTGATAGGATGAGTTAGCCTTAAAGATGTGGACAAACAGATACTCTCATTTCCCATGAAACCTCTGAACCATCCAAACTGAGAGATCAACAGATACTCTCTGAACAAGAGTTCAAGTCCAATATCTCCCCTGAATGATATCTGATAGCAATGATATTCTTTCATGAACATCAATTTATGTTAAGATTCATTAAAATCAGCTGATATTTGGGAGGAGTTGGCTTTATGAGGTCTACAAACAAACAGACGGACAGACTGATACTCACATTTCCCATTAGGTCTCTCTGAACCATCAGCAGGTTTCCCTCACGGCTGTCAAAGTCAAAATCGATGGCTCCCGTCTGACTCGTGATTGGCAGCAGAGAATTCTGGGAGTTTTCATCGAGTGGCATGCCCACAACACCAGGGTTAGATGTGTATATCAGGAATTCTTGCTGGCCTGAAAAAAAAAAAATATGTACGTTATATATAACAAGGAACAATATATGGAATAAGTGAAATGAAAAATATTAATATTAATTGTTTAAAATTAGAATTCAGACTCACTCTAACCTTCAACTCTTTCTTTCTTTAAAATTTTATGTTTTATATAGTTTTAAGACAAAGTGCAAGTGGCAAGAACTAACAACTTGTCATCTCCAAGTCTGATGACTGTTTTGAATTAATTATGGAGGTTGGGTCACACACACTCATTTCAGATCTATTCAACATAAACACTAAAAGATAAATCTATTCAACATCAACACTTAAAGATAAATCTATTCAACATTAACACTAAATGATAAATCTATTCAACATTAACACTAAAAGATAAATCTATTCAACATTAACACTACGAAGATAAATCTTTTCAACATTAACACTAAAAGATAAATCTATTCAACATTACCACTAAAAGATAAATCTATTTAACATTAACATTAAAAGATAAATCTATTTAACATTAACATTAAAAGATAAATCTATTCAACATGAACACTAAAAGATAAACCTATTTGACATTAACACTGATAGATATATGGAAATGAAAAAGAAATAGTAGCTGCTTCTAGATGTCATCAAAGTAATCACGGTGGTTTCAGTTTATTTGCGGGTATCAATTGTGGTTTTCATGGGTGCCCTTGACCCGAAATTTTATACCCCACCAAAAGGAAATTTAACAATTGATCTGTATACTGCAGAATTATGAACCATGGATTTACATGTAAGAATCCAAGAACTAAGAACTTTTAATCAAACCACAAAAATCTATACCCGTGAAAATAAATGAATCCTCAGTACTTTTAAAAGGATTAGAAACATTTAATCCTGACCTTTTTGGAATTCTAAATTCAAAAGAATATTCAGAAGTAATATGTTGGTTTTTTTTAAACAGTCCCTCACCTTTCTTGACACACTCATGCTTGTCTTTATTAAGAACCATTCCAGCAGGACAGGCACAAACATAATCCTTGGATGGAGAGAGTAGACAAAGATGGCTACAGGTAGCTTTCTCACAAGGGCTCTCCTCTGAAAACAGAAATATCAATAAAAACAGGGCATCTGAATGAACAATAACTATTAAAAACATATCAGTTTTCCTCCTGTAAACCTAAGCTTCCATTATTTTTACACATGTAGACCTAATATTCTCTTAGATTTACACAGCCATGTAAACGTAGCCGGTGATTTTATTTATTTTTGCTTTATCCATATATGATAGACTGTTACCTTGCGGTTGTCTGACTGGATGGAAAACAGCAAGACCTAATGGTCGGGATACAGATCTGACAGTTATCTCCCTTGATGAACAGTTGAACTTATTGCACTGAGAAACCTGACCTGCAACCCTGTCTGTCCAAAATACTGTGTCCTCAAATACCACCAGACCATGAGGGTGACGAAGGAACTACAACATAAACATAGGAAGTAAAAGTTAGATGTTAAAGAACTGCATATAAAATTTACAAGTTTAGTGGAAAAACTGCTAGTAACACTTCTTCTACGGGTTAAAGGTGGCTAAAGGCCACATCATTAGTGCCATGTTACATTTGAATAGTTGCAGTAAGCATACATGCATTACAAAAACATGGCTTAATGCTTTAGTGCTGAAATATCTTGTGAGATGTTCCTTTTTTTTAAATTTCTGTGCATTTGATTTTTTTTTGGTTTTGTTAAATAACATTTTTTTCTCTTGACTTGAATTCACCTTGGGAATCATTTCGTAAGTTTCTTTTACTTCATGCAAGTAACAATTTTATTATTTTTAACCCAGAAGCAACAAAGTTGAACTTGTTTACTTGTTAAGTTTTTGTGAAAGTGGTTATTTTTGGGGTGATTAAATTTTCGCTTTGTTTGCAGCAAACAAAAGGGTGCAAAAATTAGAACACGCAAAAATATTAGGTTATATATGAAGAGTAACATCTTACGTATGAAACCGCAAAAATTATATATTACATAAAAATAAAAGCACCTATTTTATAAAAAAAACATGATATTTTCAACTCCCAAACAACCCTTATACTGTGTTAGCACATTGGGAAATTGTAAATATATCCAATGAAAAGGCTATGCATTAAAGTTATGCATCCTGTATCTATTTTTATCAACTTACATGATCATTTGCAAAAACTTGTCTACGTCCCGATCCATCATAATTACAATATTCAATATAGTCTAGACGAGCATCTGCGAAGTACAACCTCTCCATCGGATAGTCGATGGATAGACCATTAGGCCAGTAAAGCTTCCCTGAGACAATGATCTGTCTGTCTGATCCGTCCATTCCCGCACGCTCGATCCGAGGGTTCTGTCCCCAGTCTGTCCAAAACAGGAAACGGGCTCTGAAAAAAGATGTCAAGTTAAATCAGTGATTTTTTTTAGGATTTTGGTTACTGTGGTTTCATTATTATTCGTGGGGTATGAATTTTCGTGATTTCTATAATAAATTTGTAAAATCATGAAGTCATAAATTCATGTATAAGCATTCAAGACGCTGCTGTTTTGGCCAGAATGACCATACCTATGTCTCGACAGGATGGACAAAATGAAAGAACCTTAGTGAGCACGCTCACATACCCCACACGTTCTGCTATTTGTCTATATAAATTAACCTGGAGCTCGTAAACTTTTTGCGAATTAAAAATATGTTATAACATACACAGTAGTAACATATGTTATGTTTCTTGCAAACTATGTTTTGTTAAATTCTTTTCAGTAGTTTCAGAGGAGTTGCAATCACAAACTGTAATAAAGATTTTCAGCTAATTTATAAGTCCCAAGGGTAACTCCCACAAAAATTTGTGGATAAAAAATTCCTGGTAATATGCACAACTTCATATGGTGTACTTCTTACATACAAATTTTCATTAAATTATGTCCAGTAGTTTTAAGAGGAGTTGCAATCAAAAACTAAAATCAGGATTTTCTGCAAATTTCTAAGTCCAAAAGGGGCATAACTCCCACAAAAATTTGCGGATCAAAAATTCCTGGTAATATGCACAACTACATATGGTGTCCTTCTTGCATACCAAGTTTCATAAAATTATGTCCAGTAGTTTAAGAGGAGTTGCGATTACAAACTGTTATCATGATTTAATGCAAATTTCTAAGTCCAAAAGGGCCATAACTCCCACAAAAATTTGCAGATAAAAAATTCCTGGTAAGGCCACGCCGAATTAATTACTTGTTCGTCGGACCGCCCGCATGTGAAATTGTTTCCTTAAGAAAAAAATATAAATTTCTTCCGCCTGCATTTACCGGAAACCCGCCCGCGTCCGGAGCCGGAAGTTGTGTTCAAATTTTTTTTTTATCTCCGCGTTTGAAAAATATTTGTCTGTTGCAAAAGTAAACAACCAAAAAATTGCCGATTTTCAACCATGTACTCTTATAAACTTGATTCTGTTTTGTCTAATCGCTTGTTAGTTAAGTTTAGTGCTCCAATATTGGAGATACATTCAGGATAAAAGACGTTAAACTTAAACGGTTGAAACTATGTTTCATTCCCCTCAAACAAAACACTCCGATGAAAACAATGAAATCTGTTGCCACCAAGTAAAAGTATTGTTACAAAATACGGCAATTGCATGTCAAATGGAAGACTCTTACGTTGATTTATTTAAATACATTCAAAGAATGCTATATACGATGTATAGTCGACCCCTTTTATTGATAGATTCAAGTTCCTGTGGTATTTTTCCTCGAATGATCTCAATTATACATGTAAAAACGACATGGTTCAAATTGAAAACATTAAGGATAATCCCTAATTTATGTGTAAGGACAATAATGGGATATTGATGACACCATCTATGAACATCCAATTCACCATTGACCAAGGATTATTTTGAAATATTTTTTTAATAAATATTTACAAATTGTTATTGTTGTTTTCTGTTTTTTTGTTAATAAAGATAGGAAGTTGTTTTTCTTTTTAATATTTTGTCTTAAAATTATGCCTTGCCAGCAAGATTTTGGGACATAGTCATACTTGTTTGGTGTAATTGACTTTCTCTTGGGCTGTTTGTGGCTATTGATAGAAAGCCAAGACAGCAACTCTTCAGAGAAAAAAAACCAAATTAAGACAACTATTTCCTGCTTAAATAATATATTAATCAATTGGAAAAGCCATAAACCACTGAGAACAAGCATTTGTTATACTTTAAATAGAAGTTTTTTTAATATTTCACTTATTTTCTTCAAAAATAAAAATAATCGCTCGCTCGCCTCACTTTTACATTAACAAGAGGCTCCCAGGAGCCTGAATCGCTCACCTGGTCTTGATGTCGACCCTATAAAAAACTTTTCTAGAGCTAAATGAGCTGATTGTGTAAGCAAGAAAATGCTTTTCTCTATCTGTAATAATTTTCATTTTAAAGGCTAAAAACATGAAAAAACGTTATTTTAAGGGTCGTAACCCCTATAAGGGGTAATCTGACAACTATCACTCTATGTAACTTTTGTAGAGCTAAATGAACTCAACATTTAAGCAAGCAACAGCTTTTCTCTATCTGCAATAGTTTTCATTCTATAGGCCAAAAACATGAAAAAACATCATTTTAGGGGCCAAAACCCCTATAAGGGGACATCTGACAACTTCGACCCTATGGAGAATTTTGTAGAACTAAATAAGCTGATCATTTAAGCAAGCAACAGCTTCTCTCTATCTGCTATAGTTTTCATTCCATAGGCCAAAAATATAAAAAAACGTTACTTTAGGGGCTGTAACCCCTTTAAGGGGTCATCTGACAACTTCGACCCTATGGAGACTTTTGTAGGGCTACATGAGCTGAACATTTAAGCAAGCAACAACTTTTCTCTATCTGTCATAGTTTTCATTTTATAAGCCAAAAACATGAAAAAATGCTATTTTTCACCTTTAAGGGGCCGTAACTCCTATAAGGGGTCATCTGACAACTTCAACTCAATGATGTCTTTTGTAGAGCTTTTGATGCTGAAGCAGTAGCGTGCCATCAGATTTCTTCTATCTCTTATACTTTTTGATTTTCAAGCCAAAAACAGTAGTCTGACCCCCCTGGTCTATTTTTAGTAACGGCGGCCATGTTGTTTAGAGGGCGGTCACCATTTGTGCAATCTTGGTAGAGGACATCCCATAGATGAAGTGTGCAAAGTTTCAAAGCAATCCCTTCAGTCGTTTCAGAGGAGAAGATTTTCAAAGAAAAGTTAACGACGACAGACGACGACGACGGACGACGACGGACGCCAAGTGATGGCAATAGCTCACATGGACCTTCGGTCCAGGTGAGCTAAAAACTAGAAAAAAAAACTTTTTAAAAATTTAAAAACAAGTCGCTCGCCTAAAAAAAAATCAGTCGCTCCTAAAAATCAGATTTTCAGAAAAAAAATTAATAAAAATAATTTCGCTCGCTCGCTCCTTTTTTTTAAAGTCAAAATCCAAAGAACAAGAAATTAATTCTGTGTGGCCTAATATGCACAACTACATATGGTTTCCTTCTTGCATACCAAGTTTCGTTAAATTCTGTTCAGTAGTTTAAGAGGAGTTGCGATTACAAACTGTAATCATGATTTAATGCAAATTTCTAAGTCCAAAAGGGCCATAACTCCCGCAAAAATTTGCGGATAAAAAATTCCTGGTAATTTGCACAACTACATATGGTGTCCTTCTTGCATACCAAGTTTCGTTAAATTCTGTTCAGTAGTTTAAGAGGAGTTGCGATTACAAACTTTGATCACAGACGGACGGACGGACGGAAAAGTCAAAAACATTATACCCTTCGCAACTTCTTTGCGTGGGGTATAATAAGTAAAGATGAAGTTGATTGTGGGGGGGGGGGGGGGGGGGGGGGGAGGGATAATATTATGATAATTTTTGTTTGTTAATACATGTACCCTGAAGTGTAAGTACATGTATATAAAGTTTCATGATAGCATTGTTAATTGATTTATAAAGTAACTTTATCATGAAGGTAAAAATGATTTGGGAACGAGAGACAAACAGACGGATGAACAGATCCTACACTATGTACCCCCCTACTTCTGAAGGTGGGGCTTAAAAACCCTGCCCATGCTATTCTTCTAACCTTTTTCTGGGATCCACGCCTATTCCACGGGGGTTGGTAATATTTTCGCTGAACAAGATCGTCTTATAACTCCCGTCAAGTTTTGCCACCTCGATGGTTTCCATTACATAGTCATTCCAATACAAGTTACCACCAATCCAGTCCACAGCTAGGTCTTCAACAACATTGATGCCAACTGGGAATACCTAAAGAAAAATATTAATAAGTTTCAAGTGTGACAAAGAAATGAGCCATATAATAAGTAATTGAAGTAATAAACTATAAACTAACTGTAAACCATGAAATTTTTGTAGCAGTTTTTTTTGTGATTTTCGTGTTGAAAAAGCTAAATAGTGCAACAATTAAATCAAATATCTGTCATCCATATCAGTCCGAGAGCAAGTGTGAATTTAAAACTGAACAAACTAGATTCAGTGGTCCTACCGCCAAAAAAGGGCGCAAATATTACCCTGAGTTTGCAGTATAAAAAATCAACTTCATGTGTGAAAGACTTGCCAAGAAAGATATGGACAAACAATAAATATAATTTCAAATTGGAGATAACAATCAAACAAACGGATTTACACATTATATGCCCCTATACTCTCATGGGTTGGGCAAAAAACAATTTGCCCCAAATAAATACTGGTAAGAGAAATAAACATAAGTTTGTAAAGACTACTTTGGATAAAATGATGCAGGCATTTCTAAAGGTTCAATAACTTCGCTGGCCTAATATTAAACTTTTTTCTTCTCTTAAAGACACCTAATTTGCAAACCTGTGGGCGTCATTTAATAAATTCAATTGAAAAATGTACCACTTTTCTGAAATCAAGTATAAATACCTCAGTCAGGTTTGTCCCATCGGTCTGTGCTCTATAAATCTTCTTCTGTGTGGAGTCAGAGAAATACACCATGTTCTCTGCGATGTGGACGTCCAGCCCCGTCATGGATCTGACCCCAGGGAGGGGAATTGACACGTAATGCTGCAGGGAGGGGTCACCTTTAACAAGCTCATTCTGGCTGGTCACAATTAGATAAGGTTTTGTTTCATCTGCAATGTATATTTGTTCAAAACTTACAAGAGTGAATGTTTTATGTCAATTTCTTTTTCCCCATAAGAAACTTTCAAATATGGTACAGAAGTTAAACAAAGAATTTGTATTTATATTTTTTCACTTTTATTTAGTAAATCTGTTTTTACATGTATGTAGTTTGGTTGTGCACCATCCATGCCCATACTCAGAAACCCAGGGGTTCTTCTCTCGCTTATTCATTCATCACCCCTGTGACATTACACATAAAATACCTCGTTTTAGATAGCTTTGTATTGAGCCTTCTGATTGGTCACATTTACATTTTTCCAATGCCATTTAAACAAGCTTCTATATGTAAATTTTATGAAGTTCAGGATCAGATCCTGAACGTTAAATGAACAAAATCATGGGTGATGAATGAGTAAGGGAGAGAAGAACCCCTATGTTTCCAAGATTGCTTTCATGCCATGCTTGGATTTTGTCTTTAAATGGTACTCTAAGCCATTTGTTTGCTTTTTTCCCTTTTTTCTTAATTAAGGTGAACCATCTTTATGTAAAACTCATTTAAATGCTTATTTTTGGGTGAAATCACCTGAGCATTATGTAAAGATACTTGTAACAAGAATGCAAGTATGTTCATAAGACATAATGTGCCAGTATGTTCATAAGACATGATGTGCCAGTATGTTCATCAGACATGATGTGCCACCTTGCCACATGAAAAGTACCACAATATCAACCTGAAGGTAAAACTGATTAGGGACTGACAGGCAGGGCCATAACGATGTTAATATCACTTACTTCTAAGGGCTAGACACTGCTTCTCTTTAACTATTTCATAACCTTCTTCACACAAACATTTATAAGATCCCTTGGTGTTTATACAAATCTGACTGCACTGACCAGGGGGGTCACACTCATTCATATCTAAAAAAAAAGAAAATGCTGAAGATTGATTGATTGATCAATTGATGAAGTTTTCTCCTTGTTCACAAAAAAACATTTATAACATCCTTTGGTTTTTACATATATCTGACTGCATTGTCCTTGGGGGTCATATTAATTCATATCTGCAAAAATTAAGATTTGAGTGAATAAATGCAAAAATAGATAGAACAGATATTCTTAAAGCTCACTTGGTGTGAATGGAACTGCATTTACATGTATATATTGAAAACATAACCCTTTAACTGCAAGCATTGGTCCAGAATATGAGTTTTTTTTTTAAAGTTTTTGTGTTTTTTTCTTATTATTTGGGGGTTAAAACTGATCTAATGAATCAATTTAAGGGTTTTTGTAGTATTTTTACAATCTTTTAGTGAATCCATGAAATTTAACACTTTTGCATGCAAATTATTTTTTATTACTTAAACATTAATTGATGACCTACCGATACATTCTTTAGTGCCATTCAGCTTCAGACCACGAGGACATATGCACTCAGCTCCTCGAGGGGTTTGTATACACTCATACTGACATCCTCCTAGATTGTCTGAACACTCATCATTATCTGAAGAAAATACATGAAAGATGTATGTCCATTTGTTTATTTCTATTATCATACCCTTAAATTGGTTTAATTTCAAGAGATAAACCTTCAAAATACACATTTCCAACATAACAAAGTTAATGATATATTAGCATCATATTAGGTTAAGATGATCCATGTATTTGCTTTTTAAAACCTCCTTTTTACTTACCAAATGTTTCTTTTTTCCAAGTCTGTTTTAGTGCTACAGGTAAATGTATATATGTCTAATGAATAAGGTCTATAATATATGTCAGTGATGAGTTATAAATGGAAAGTCTCTTGCATTTCAGCTTGTCCATCCCACCCTTAGTCTTGTTGATAACCAGGTAATTTCAAGTTTTCATTCTACTAACTGTAGAGTGGGCTCTCATCATTTTCTCCTTGACAGTCAGCTTATCCATCATACACCTGTGTTTTGTTGACAGACAGGAAGACTCCAAGTGATGGCATTAGCTTACAGAGAGCTAAATTGGATTAATTCATGTAATCAAGTTTTAGCTCCATTTTTACTTACTACAAAGAGGGCTTTCATCATTTCCTCCAGGACAGTCAGCTTGGCCATCACGCACCTGTGTCTTGTTGACAGACAGGAGGACTTCAAGTGATGGCATAAGCTCACTAAAAAGGGGCTTAACCAAGAAATCAAGTTTGAAGCTCCATTTTTACTTACTACAAAGAGGGCTTTCATCATTTCCTCCAGGACAGTCAGCTTGGCCATCACACACCTGTGTCTTGTTGACAGACAGGAGGACTTCAAGTGATGGCATAAGCTCACTAAAAAGGGGCTTAACCAAGAAATCAAGTTTGAAGCTCCATTTCTACTTACTACAAAGTGGACTTTCATCATTTCCTCCAGGACAGTCAGCTTGGCCATCACACACCTGGGTTTTGTTGATACACTGTCTGTAATCTCCTGGACATTCCCATTGTCCAACAGGGCAGTAAAAAGGGGGCGGAGCTAAAAAAAGAGAGAAATCGATTGGTCAGTAACCATTTGAACACTCTTGTTGATCAATCAAGGAGAATAAGGGGGCTGGAGCTAAGACAAAGGGAGAAAATTATTGGTCAATCATTATGAGGGAGGAGCTTAAGGAATGTAAGTAAAAATAATTGATTAACTGATCACACAACACAAACTGCAGAAGCTGAAGAGAAAATCAATATGTTTGTGTAGATAAAAAAATCTAATTTTTTTCAAGAATATTCCTAAGAACTATTGAACTTTTTATTTTTTTTCCTTTTAAACACTTTTACTTACGACAGGACAAATTTTTGTCTTCATCACTTCCATCTCCACAATCATCGTCTCCGTCACAGACCCACACTTTAGACACACAGCGGCCATTATTACATCGGAAACGGTCAAACGAGCAGGTAGGGTTAGCTGAAATAAAACATAACCTGTAAGACACAGTGGCCATTATAGACCTAGACTTTTGACACAAGCACCCATTAAAACATCAAAAACGGCCAAACAATCAGGTTGGATTAGCTGAAATATAACAATACAAACAGTGACCATGCTGAGAAAACTGTGACGAAAATTTTTGTTACGGACAAACAAATGAACAGACAGACAAGGGTAAAAAAGTATCCCCCCTCTTCTTTGAAGCAGGGGTATGAATATATCCAGCCTATTAACTTCTAAACTGACAGTATTAGAACTTATGACAAGACTTGGGATCACCTGGGCTATCTTCAGTCTGCCTGCAGCTAACATCTAAATTAAGCATTTTTAAAACATTCAAATCCTAAACTATAAAAGTTGTTTAATATCAACTTACGACAAGACTTTGGCTCATCAGAGCCATCTTCACAGTCTTCCTGTCCGTCACACTTCCAGTTTTTAGGTATACATCCACCCTGTTTACATCTGAACTCATTCTCAAGGCATTCTTCTTCTGTTCTGAAAGCTAAAACAAAATTTCATATATTGAGTAAAGCATAAAAAAATCTGTCAAAGTCAAAAATGGCCAGATTTCGTTAAACAAGAGGTTCATGTAGGTGAGCAACAGACCTGAAATTGAATCCCACTTAATGGGACCCCAACCTGATGCTGTATACCAAATATCAAGTGGCTGTAAATAGTAGTTGCTGAGATAACTGTTGCAAAAATTTCTTCCCCTCCAGCCCACCCGCAGCCAGACATTCACCATTTTATAACTCAATTTTTTCACTCCGTGTAATCTCAATTCTTGTTTTGCCTAACCTATGAAAACCATGAAAATTGGAACCCTACAAAAATAAATAATAGCTGAATTAAAGTTTATAGTTAAATAAAATTAAAGTTTATAGTTAAATAAATGAACTAATCATGTAATGATCATATTTTTCGGAAATTTCTGATTGTTTCCATTCAAATTGTTAAAAACTTACGACAATCCAGTTCATCGCTGCCATCTTTACAAAAGACAGTCTCTTCACATTGGAAACATGGACAGACAGGGTAATTCCTATATTAACCCCCTTACACTTAGTTTGTGGGGGAAACAGTTAATGACAAACTTACGACAATCCAGTTCATCACTGCCATCTTTACAATCAGCCGCCCCGTCACATCGGTATCGCTTCGGAATACACTGCCTGGTTACCCGACAAGTCCAGCTACTACTGGAACAGTTCAGAGGAGGACAATTCAGTTCGTCAGCTTTGTCGAAACAATCGTTAGTACCGTCACAAAGTTTCCGCTCTGGTATACATCGCTTATCTGGACACTGGTAATAGCCCATGTCACATTTGTGTTCACCTGGGAAGTAAAAAGTACATACATGTATATCAGCTATTGTAATATATAAAAGATGATGTCAAATTTGATGAAAATAGCTCACATGACATTGCTTGATAGGACACTAGTAATAGCCCATATCACACTTGTGTTCACCTTGAAACAATTTTCATTTACCGGATTTGACACACTGAATTCCAAAAATTAAACGAGACTTACCTTGGTTAAGTCGATGTTTGATTGGAGTTTTATGAGTCATAAGACTCATGAAGGTATAAAATGAGATTGTGCTGCGCATGTGCGACCATCAGATTTCATAGCAAGATTTTTAGTGAAATTGTTAAAATATATATACTACATAAACTCACAAGTGTGAAAAAGTATATATCCTAATTAAATAATATTATATATTATATAAAAGGTATAAAATGAAAAATAATTCTAAGTATTGAATGCAAAATACCCCCTCTTGGGTGGGTTGGAGGGCATTTTATACCTTCATGAGTCTTATGACTCATAAAACTCCAATCAAACATCGACTTAACCAAGGTAAGTCTCGTTTAATTTTTGGAATTTTATTTCGTCATACTCATTTCCGGTATAAAATGAGACTTCAAAGTCAATTGAACTAAAAATCAATTGAGTCTAAGAAGACAGCAAAAGTCTTAAATAATAATGAATAACAACTTACTTTTATTTCTGTCTTATAACAGCTTCTGCAAAGGTATCTTTCACAATTTCTTTATCATAATATCTAGCAAATGTCCTGGCATTCGACCATCCAGCTTTATTGAGAATCTCATTTAAAGGAACTGCATTAAGTTTGGCCTTTGAAACAGAAGCTGCTCGAACACTGTGTGACCCAAATATATCAGTGTTTATTCCTGAACGTGTCATGACGACCTTTATCCACCTGGAGATAGTATCCTTAGAAACTGGTTTATATGGTTTGACATAACTAATAAGTAACTTAGTGTCTTCTTGTGCACGCAAATGTTTAGTACGAAACAAATATTCTTTCAAAACTGTGTATATACAAAGTCTCCTATCTGGAGGATAACTCTTACAAGAAATAACTGGCTCCTTATAGCCTGGACGGCTTTGTTTTAGCAATCCATCCAATACAAAAACAAACTCTGATTTTGATTTATTTACACTATGTACAGACATTAAATGTAATGACTGAACTCTGGTTGCATTCGTCAAAGCAAGTAGCATAGTTAACTTCAAAGTTAGTTCTTTAAGACTAATGAATTTGACAGGAGATAATCTACATAAATAGTTCAAAACAATCTGTACATCCCATACACAACTGTACTTCGGTTTAATAGGGCGTAGATTGAAGACTCCTTTTAAATATCTAATTACCAAAGGATGTTGACCAACCAAACATGCGTCAAATTTAAGTCCTAATGCAGATAAAGCACTCCTTGCTGAATTAATACTACTGTATCCTAAACCATTTTCATAAAGACTAGTAAAAAATTCTATAACATTCTCTAAATTCGTTTGAAAGGGATCAGTCTTCCTTTGATTACAGTACATAAACCATTTGCTGATGTAGACGTTATACTGCTTTTTAGTTGATTTCTTCCATGATGACATGAGAATTTTTGTTGAGATTTTAGAAAGTCCTCGGGTTCTGAAGTTTTTCCTGATACTTGACATGCCATCAAAATTAATTTCTTTCCTAGAGGATGTCGAAAAGCTGTTTGTGGAAGAGTTAATAGATTGTTTCTTCTGTTTATAAAGATTGGCGGCTGTGTGAGAATTTCCATCAGCATGGGGAACCATATCTGGGTCGGCCAGTAGGGCGCAATAACAATCCCTTTTGCTCTGTCTGACTTGATCTTCCGAATGCAACGGTTCAGTAAGCTAAATGGAGGAAAAACATAAACAAAATTGAACAATGACCAATTAAGACTAAAAGCATTAACATAATTAGACAGAGGGTCAGGTTCCCATGAACAAAAACATTCTATCTGATAATTCAATCTTGAGGCAAAAAGATCTATGTCAGGCTTTTGCCACAAAGCACATAATTTATCAAAAACTTTTACATTCAATTTCCACTCCAACTGGTCATTGAATTTTCTAGACTTTGCATCTGCTACAACGTTTAATTTCCCTGGAATGTGGGAGCATGATAACCATATATTATTTTCCATGCAAAATAACCATATTTCTATACTCTTTTGGTTACATAAACAAGATCTCATTCCACCCATATTATTAATGTAACTGACAGCTGTTGTGTTATCGCAATAAACCTGGATATGTTTGCCTACTAATCTGCCTACCAAAGATTTAATTGCTAGGTGAATTGCCATGAGCTCTAAAACATTAATATGATTGTCTAGTTCTGTGTTAGACCATCTTCCACCTATACTAATGTTTTGAAATTCTGCTCCCCATCCCTGAAGAGAGGCATCTGTTTTTAGAGTTAACTCTGGTGTTTCATTTCTAATTACTCTAACTTGATCATGAATATTCAAATACCACCATCTTAATTCTTTTTTCATTATAGAAGATATGAACATTTCTGCGTCAAAATTCATCTGAGATTTTTTCAAAGCTATTATTTTTGCTTTCTCAATATTACGATAAAAGAGTTTTCCAAATTCTACTGCTGAAAAACTAGACACAATTAAGCCTAATACTTTAGCAACTTCTCTAATTTTTACAAATTTTTTATCCAAAAGTTTCTTGCATTCATTGGCAATGTTTTGTTTTTTATCTATTGGCAAAGTAACTGTCATTGTTTCAGAATTTATGATGTTTCCTAAAAAAGTTATACATTTGGTTGGGATTAAGACAGATTTGTCTTCATGTACCACAAAACATAATTTAGAAAATAAAGTATTGGTGGCTTTTATATTCTCTTCACATTCTATGGTTGTTTCTCCACTAAGCAAGCTATCATCAATGTAGCCAACATTTTTGTAACCTAATTGTCTTAAAGATGCATAAACTGGTTTTAAAAGTTTTGTAAATAACCTTGGGGCAAAAGCTATACCATTTGGAAGGCAGGTAAATTGATAAATTATTTCATTCCAGTAAAAACACAAAAAATTTTGATCCTCCTCAGCAATAGGTACACTATAATAAGCATGTCTTAGATCAATAGAACCAAAATAACAATCTTTTGAAACTAAAAATAAAGCGGACTCAAAAGAATCCATTTTAAAGTGTTTATATGGAATATGCTCATTTAAACCTTTAAGGTTTAAAATCATTCGAAATTCACCATTCTTTTTGGGTCTTAAAAAAATAGTTGAAAGAAATAAGTCATCATTATTTAAATTACAAATTTTAATTACACCCTGATTTAAAAGTTTTTTAATTTCATTGTCAACTATCAAATTTTCCTTTTCATTAAACAAATGTTGAAAAGGTACCCGTAATTGCTTCGGAGGTTTATTATCTATAAATTCAATGTGACAGTGTTTTACAATGTCTAAAATATGCGGATCCGAAGTTAATTTTTCCCATTCATGAGAATAATTTTTCAATCTACCTGCCTGAAATGTATCTTTGCAACTAACCTCATCTAGTTCTTGTCCTTGCTCTGAAACCCTCCCCTCTTCTGAGGGTTTTTTGGGGCTTCGTACGACATCTGGCTTGACACATAATGTCCTCTGCCACCTCTGTAACCTCTAGTACCTCTGTAACCTCTGGCTCTTCTACCTCTACCTCTGCCTCTATGGTAAGAACCGTATCAACTATTTGTAGCCCCATTACCATATTTACTACCAGCTTGTATCTTATAACTTATTTTACTACAATCTTCTATTTCTTTTGCCTTTTTAGATATGTCATCTCCAAACAAGAAATTAGTATATTCATTGTTCTGGGAGCAAAGATGTACATAGTCTCTTGACATTTCCGGTTTAATGAGGTCTCTTCTTGTCAAGTTTGTTTTTCTATTACAATGCCCAAGCAAGGCTAAAGCGTCATTTAGTTTCTCTATTTCTGGATTTTCTTCATCCAGTTCTGCTAAATTATTTACTGTTTGAGCAACAATTATGGAAGCCTTCACAATAGCTTTCTGTATGACTTGCATTTTTCTTTCTACGGTCTGAGTTTGAGGGGATAAAAAATCCCAAATCAAAGGGTTTGTTTTTACTGTCGATAGACCTACACAATTTTCTGGTCGGGGCGTTATATCATCTTTAACCATGTCTGTGAATTGTTCCTCATTCATACCATTCCTAAAAAGTTCATTAAGATTCTCAGCTAGTGTCTCATCAATCTTAGGACCTAACGACTCTCTTGTTTTAACTCTTTTAGTCATGGATGCAAATTTTTCTTCACCTTTGCGTTTCTGAGGACCAATTTCAACATTGCTCTCATCTTGGTTAATTGCTTCTTGATCATTTTCATCAAGGTTTTCATCATAATTTTCATCATATTCGTCATACACTGACCCATTCTCTAAATCAGAGACTCTTTGAGCTATTTTCTGAATTTCTAGGGTTTGACTCTTTTGGTTGCTTTGAATGTCTTTTAATACGCTCAAAATTTGACTATTTTCATTAGACATTGTTACGTTAGAATCATTTTCTATTGCATGAGACTGAGAGCCACGTGGACCGCCATTCGAATTTTTCGAAGTTGAAGCTACTGGCGAGTCAGGGATTTGCTTCGAAGTTCGTCTCGAAGCTAAAGCTTTACCCTTTTGTTTATCTGGCTTCTTATTTTTATCAGGAACAGACTTATCTGTGACAGCGTCACCTATATCTTTCCCCAAATGTTTAGGGTCTTCTCGTATCATCTGTTCCGCCATATTGAACATGAATGTAAATATGTCACAACTTTATTTTCTTATTTACATTTTTCTCTTACAACAAATTCAATATAAAGAATGTTTTTACAACGTAAAAACTATATTTATCAATATATTTTATCAAAACTTAGAGTAATATTTAATAAAGCCAGCAACGATGACTTTCGTATTTACTCTGTTTAAAAGTACAAATTACGATCGCTGCTTACTCATCGAGTAACGCAAGCACACTGATGGTCGCACATGCGCAGCACAATCTCATTTTATACCGGAAATGAGTATGACGAAATAAAATTAGAAATTAACAACACGACGGGAATGCTACATAGCAGGCAGGAAACACTTACTCTTCCAGAGCACCTGAGTTCACTCTTGTTACAACTTGAGTTTGCGTTAATGATTTCCATTAGGTTGATTTTGTTTTGTGTTTCTTCGAGCTGATCTTGTTTCTGTTAACCAGTTTTATCATTGCCCTTTCTGACTTTTGACACTCAAATGTCCCATTGGTGCCTCTTTGCTTCTTTAAATCTATTTTTTCCTGAAAAATTTCAGTTGCACCTTTAACATGAAAAATCTTTTTTCCCTGGTTTTAAACATGTTTTGTAGTTCTTTTACAATTATTGTGTAAGCTCTATCTAGTTTTTGGTAGACTTTTTAAAATGTATTTATAATCTAACAATTTTTTTTACAAACTTCATGTTATTTGTTCAATCTACAACTTTATCACAATTCGCTCCTTTGTCTGAAGATATTACCGCAGTCATTATCCGCGTGACAGACAAACTGACTAATGGACACAGAACAAAAGGAAAAACAGAGATATCTCATAGCACTTCAATACATTATAAGGCAGGATAAAAAAAAGTTTACCACATTTCTCCTTTGTCCAATGAATAACAGTCATTATCAGAATCACAGAAACAAACAAGACATGACGACTGTATCTTTGATGGAATGTGGATTTAGCTGATGTAGGCAATTAAAACCTTATTATTTTGTGCTTTGTTATTGATTATCAATAGGGGGAAGGTTGGCGCCAAAAAACTAGTTTAACTCCGCCACATTTTAATGTGCCTGTCCTAAGCCAGGAATCTTTATCAAAGCTTATGTTTGTATTTAGTTGAATTTATGTTCATTGTTTTTTGTCAAGAAGAGTGTCTTTCATTGCACTTTGGGATTGGGCTTGAATCATATGTATTTTATTTTCAATCCAGGGGCCAATTGAAAAACAGCTAGCAGCGACCGCTGGTCACATTGAAGGCTGCTGGGTGTTTTCCATTGTGGATATTTAAAATATATGTTTATAATGTTGGTTGTGTCGCGTACATTTATTCCACATCTCATTTTCTTCTATTCTTCTACTACATTTTCTCCTTCATCAAATGAATCACCACAGTCAATATCAGTCACAAATTGAGAGACAAACATGTACATTGAACAAAATAGAGCTATCAAATAAAGACTTTGCCACTTTAATGGAAGGAATTTAGCTTATGTGTGTAATTAATACCTACCACATTTTTCTCCCTCATTCGAGGAATCCCCGCAGTAATTATACAAGTCAAATACTAACTGATGGACAGACAACAAACAAAACCAAGCTATCACATTATGACAGTAAGTGCATCTTTAATGGAAGGAATTAAGCTAAAATGTGGATAATTAAAACCTACCACATTTCTCTCCCTCATCAGAGGAATCCCCACAGTCATTATCCGAATCACAGACAAACTTCTGATGAATACACAATGTATTATTACATCTGAATTGGTGAGCCCCGCATGTCTTCTCCGCTGAAAAAGTAAAAATATTTGTAGATTAATTCCTCTCAGTCATTATTTCTGATGAATACACACATAGAATGTTGTTACATCAGAACTGACAGGGGCGGATCCAGAAATTTTCAAAAGGGGGGGTTCCACATACTGGGTTCTGTAGGCCAAAGGTGAGGTTCCAGACCAATTTTGCTGAAAATCTACACAAAAATTTAAAAATTTCAGAGGAAAGGGGGGGAAGGGGGGGGGTTCCGACCCCCAAAACCCCCCCTCTGGATCCGCCACTGACTGATGAGCACAACACATCTTCTGAAAAGTCTAAATATTTACAAATATCTGATGAGCAGTTGCTTCTCTTTTAAAAGGTGGGAGAGGGTGCTCTGTCAATACATACATTTGTGTCTTTTCTAGAAGCTTGGGTGGAGTCAGAGGGCAGTTAGGCAATCAAAGGGGTGGAGGAGGCATTTAAACCTACCAAAATGTTCTTCACCAGTTATCCTCTATATTACATGTCCAAGCCCCCTCTTTATATTTGTGCCGTTTCTGGTGGATTGGAGTGGGTGGGAGGTATGGACAGTTAGGCAGTTTTTGGGGGGATGTGGGGGTATATAACATACCATTATGTTCCAAAATGTTCTTGGTAACTGTTGTCTCAACAGTCATTTTCTGTATCACATTTCAACGCTTTGTCTATACACTTGTGCCTTTTCTGGGGGATGGTTGACAGGTTGGGGTGAGAAAAGTATGGAAAAGGGATATAAAACCTACCACAATGCTCTTCATCACTATTATTACCACATTCATTCTCTGTATCACATTTCCACATCCTGGTAAATACATTTGCCTGTTATTTGATGGGTGGGATGGGTAAGGTTAAGGAAGAGTGGGGGAGAGGGGGTAAGGACTTTGGGGGGCAGGGGAGGTTAAGACATACCACAATGTTCCTCATCACTATTGTCCCCACAGTCATCTTCTGTGTCACATTTCCATCCTTTGTCTATACACTTGTATCTTATCTTAGGGAAAGGGGGGAGGAAAGGTGTTGGTGAGTTATAACCTACCACAATGTTCCTCATCACTATTGTCCCCACAGTCATCTTCTGTGTCACATTTCCATCCTTTGTCTATACACTTGTATCTTATCTTAGGGAAAGGGGGGAGGAAAGGTGTTGGTGAGTTATAACCTACCACAATGTTCCTCATCACTATTGTCTCCACAGTCATCTTCTGTGTCACATTTCCATCCTCTGTCTATACACTTGTGTCGGGGGAAGGGGGAGGGAGGGTGTTGGTGAGTTATAACCTACCACAATGTTCCTCATCACTATTGTCTCCACAGTCATCTTCTGTGTCACATTTCCATCCTCTGTCTATACACTTGTTGTTCTTACACTGGAACTCTTTGGAGGTGCATTTCTTCTCTAAAATAAAACACTGATATTAAAAACTTAGCATGTTTACAGATTAATAAATTTGATCAAAACTATCTTAAGTGCTTATAATTCCATTATTTTACATAAAACATTGAACATGCATAATTTATATTGTAAAAACTTTTTAATGCCTCATATTACTCTATTTTATTGACCGGGTTGGTCATGGGTCAATTATTTCGGACTTCTTCATTTAAATCCTACCTAAAAGAACGAGAAAATTAAGCCCCGCCCAACCTTGTGAATAAAATAGAGTAATACCAGGTGTTAAAATTAGCCCTGGTCCAAGGTTCAGAACCTTCAACTTGTAATTCAGGACCTTTGAAATTCTATTTACAAAAGTTCTGGACCTGCATGTAGCTCCTATTTAGGACTTTTTTGAAAACATCTGGCAGTCAGGGGCCTTCCTTAAATTAGTGATTTTTAAATCACTTGTTCAAGTAATATTTAGTTATTTTCCCTTAAAAGCTAGTTACCTCTCTTTCAAAATCACTGGCTCCAGTAGTACAAATGAATCACTTATAACAGTGATTTTATTGAAATGTTTTTCCTTTTTAAATGTTATGGAGAGAAGTCTGAGTCTTATTGCATAATCTAAGACATAACACATCACCATCTAGATAATGGAATGTCCAGTCATGGCAGGACATAATATTAATTTTTACCTTTAATAAATCACCCTTTAAAGTAATATTTTGTTAGGTAACCCCTGCTATCTTCAGGCATCAGGAACATGAAGACTTTGATCACAAACATGGGTAATTAATTACATAATCAGAAACCTAAGATATTGATGTAAATGGGAAAATTATTGCCACAGCTGGGAAAAATTCAGTACGTGAAGTAACAGGTTGTTACATTTGACCTTTCTTTTATCAGAAAATTAAATTAAATTACATATTTTGGGGAAATACTGATAACAGGTGGTAACAAAATCTACAATTTTGTTTTTTCAAGGAAGCTTAATGAATCTTTTTTCAATATAAAATAATTAATATAAATTTTCTTAAACTGTTCTTTTGTAAATTTGGATTTTTTGAAATATCTTTAGCATTTTGGAATGCTATTTGAATAAGTGATTTAAAAATCACTCATTTAAGTAATGCCATTCCATCAAGATCTTCAAAAAGTCCTAAACCTTATACTCTCAAATGTTATTTAGGGCAACTGCATAGTTTTAAGATGTATGCTTTTTAAATGCTGTAAACCAATAAAAATTTAACCTTAGATATAACAATGGAATTATGAGCTGTAAAATTTAAAGTTCTTATATCTTATTTTGTAAACATAATAACAAACTGAATTTTGGTTGTTTTGTTTTGTTAATTAACAGGTCGAGTCATCTAGATTTCATTTGATCTATCAATCAATCAAAATTTTATAAAATTAACCTTTCAAATTGGAGAAAATAGTAAAACTTTTTCGACGTTTTTATAGAAAAGTTCTTCACATAAACATATTTTCATTAACTTCCTCTCTCATATTTCGTCAATACCAAATAGTTTTGGTTTTAAACCTAGCTTTATTTGGCACTGATAAATTCTACTTATAAAGTTATGTTATGTTCTACATTTTGACATCTTTTTCATTCTGTGCATTGGTCAATGGACAATAACAAAGGTAAACACAACACTAATTTCTCCCTACTGGTCAATACATCTCGGGGAGAAACTTGTGTCCTTTATACCTTAACTTTTTATCGGATATTGATGCAAATAGACCAACTATTTTTTTTCACCGCTCATTTTTATCATTTGTTCAGCAATTCAGTCTTTGTTGAGTTATTTATTAAAAACCACGTGTTTGTGGTCGTACTTATTTATATACTCTCAAAAACCATTGGTCAAAAGTTTGATGTAAACAATATCCTTAAAAGGTAGATTCCTCGACCTGATTGATAACAAATTGATTGAGTTAGAGTTACTTCCCTTTGTCCATTAAGACAGTTATGTTCTACATGTGGAATAATGGTATGTTCCACAACCCAAACATATAAACGGTAATTTCAAAACTTTTCCTTATTATATAAATTAGATATGACTATAAGATTATGATAAAACTTCTTACAAGTCTACTTCCATCAATAACCATGCTTACTGTGACAGAAAGCCAAAATTCCAGGCTAATAAAAATTCTACGTTCAAGATTGTTCACCATTGAA
The DNA here is from genome assembly GCA_963971305.1 of Arcuatula senhousia. Classification (NCBI taxonomy): domain Eukaryota; kingdom Metazoa; phylum Mollusca; class Bivalvia; order Mytilida; family Mytilidae; genus Arcuatula; species Arcuatula senhousia. The sequence goes on along the minus strand of OZ020317.1, from coordinate 1,483,062 downwards.
ATTTAGAAAGGAAGGGGCTTAATTCAATTACCTTTATCACAATTCTGTTCATCCGACATGTCCAAACAATCGTTGTCCCCGTCACACCTGAACGACTTTGGAATACACTTGTTATTTTTACACGTGAAGAAATCTTTCCGACAGCCATCTTTAACAACCTCGTCCGGGTTGTTGATACAGGTCCTCTGGTTTTCGGACATTTTCATGCCATACGGACACCCACAGACACGCCCAAGTTTCAAGATCCCGGTAGAATAAGGCACGGAGAAACAGAAATGTGAACAGTCACCGTTCCTCTGTAAACATGGATGGTCATCTATAAAATCCAATCATAAACAAAATAAAATAATTCAATAAAATATCATTTTCAACTTTTATTAATTTTTACATAATAATGTCACAGTTAATATGTTGTTTAATTTACTGAGGTTTCATTATTATTCGTGGTTTTCATGGGTGGCCTTGACCTATGAAAATTAACATTGGTCTGTATGCTGCAGACTTAAGAACCACCAATTGAAGAATCCACGAACTGATCCTTTTTCATCGAAACAAGAAAATTGGTTCCCACGAAAATAAATGAAATACAAATGACAACAAAGTTCAAAACAATAAATTTTGCTACGCCTGACGCGCGTTTCGTCTATTCAAGACTCATCAGAGGCCCTCTACCAAAAATATTGAAAATGCCAAACACTATATGAATATGAAGAGCATAGATCAGTAAAACCAAAAATACCAAACTGGGGAACCAAATTATTACTAAGATAATCAACCTATGTCTGGGGTAGGAAGAACCTTAGGGTTTAGACGGATAATTTAAAGCTTTGATGTTTTCTCCTACTCAAAAGTGTTGGTGCCATAGGCTAACCTCAGGGAATTAAAACTCCACCAGCAGTGCTAACCTTCACGTGTGTTCAAAATTCAAATGACAACAAAGTTACAGACAATAAATTTTGCTACGCCCAACATGCGTTTCGTCTATTCAAGACCCATCAGAGGCGTTCTACCAAAAATATTGAAAATGCCAAAGACTATATGAATATGAAGAGCATAGATCAGTAAAACCAAAAATACCAAACTGGGGAACCAAATTATTACTAAGATAATCAACCTATGTCTGGGGTAGGAAGAACCTTAAGGTTTAGACAATTTTGAAATTTGGACGGATAATTCAAAGCTTTGATGTTTTCTCCAACTCACAGTATTCTTTTTTCCACCTACTCCTTCTTTAGCTTAACATTGAGACTTTTTGATATTTTGTAGCTAATGTCTATGGCTACTTAAGTAAAAGATAGGAGCTGTAAGATACAAATATTTACCAGGTTTTTTCTGTAGTTCAGCATCAAAGACCTTGACATCCCGTAGATATGACACACCCTGTCTCAAAGTCATGTCAGCTCCACCGTTCTTGTTGATACGGATGAGTGATTCCAACTTCCAGTCGGAGAAAAATAAGAAATCTAAAGAAAAAAAATAATAATTGTTATTATTCATTTCAATATTTCTATTCTTTCTTGGGGAATAAGACTGCATCTAATTAAACATTATCTAATAGCTATAGTAAAAAATACCTTATGTAAGATCTTTGTGAAAATCACCCTTAATTTTCTTTGTATTCTGCATTATGAGTTGTGATGTCTTCATATTCTTCTTGCTTTTTTGCATTGCTACTTTTTGTTAGTTTTTTTAACCTTATAAAAGATGAAAATGGCCTATTGGTTTTTCATATAATTGCTTCCTAAAAGTTTGACAGATGACTTTTCCATTGTGTCTACTTACTGTTGTAGGCAGCAATACCAAAAGGATGAGCTACAGATATGCCAGGTAATGTCTGTATGTCTGTCCCATCTAAATCACAGTGTTGTATCCTACATGTACACGGTATAAGAAATGAGGGGGGGGCTATATTACTTACTGTTGTAGGCAGCAATACCAAAAGGATGAGCTACAGATATGCCCGGTACTGTCTGTATGTCTGTCCCATCTAAATCACAGTGTTGTATCCTACATGTACATGGTATAAGAAATGAGGGGGGCTACATAACTTACTGTTGTAGGCAGCAATACCAAAAGGATGAGCTACAGATATGCCCGGTACTGTCTGTAGGTCTGTCCCATCTAAATCACAGTGCTGTATTCTACATGTACATGGTATAAGAAATGAGGGGGGCTACATAACTTACTGTTGTAGGCAGCAATACCAAAAGGATGAGCTACAGATATGCCAGGTACTGTCTGTATGTCTGTCCCATCTAAATCACAGTGTTGTATCCTACATGTACATGGTATAAGAGATGTTGGGGGGGGTTATATTACTTACTGTTGTAGGCAGCAATACCGAAAGGATGAGCTACAGATATGCCCCGTACTGTCTGTAAGTCTGTCCCATCTAAATCACAGTGTTGTATCCTACATGTACATAGTATTAGAAATGAGGGGAGGAGGGGGCTATATAACTTACTATTGTAGGCAGCAATACCAAAAGGATGAGCTACAGATATGCCTGGTACTGTCTGTATGTCTGTCCCATCTAAATCACAGTGTTGTATCCTATTAATAAGAAATGAAATCAAGTTTAAGACCAACCCAGCAAATCTATTTTGCATCTTTTAAAATATAATTCAGCATAAATTTCAACCAAATATCTAAGCCGTAATTTTTTTTATTGCAGGCTTCTAGCTTTTTAATATTCAAAATTTTAAGTATTTTTTTAAAGAAAAAGGTGGGGGTATGCAATTCAACATTTTGCTATATGCATCAAACCAGCATATTTTCCTGTCAAAAATATCACTCTGAACCTAATGTTCATCTCCTCAATAAATGCTCAAGCTATTTCAAGACAACTTACCTATCAAAATAAGCATCTACCCAGTAAAGTCTGTCCGACTTTATATCTAGACTTAGTCCATTGGGCCAACCCAGTTGGTATTGGCGAATCTTCGTAATGTTCGTCCCGTCTCCGAACGCTCGAGCTATGTAAGGGCTCTGCATGGAATTCTTCATCCAATCAGAATAGAATAGCCATCTAAATGGAATAAAAAGCTTCGCCAAGCGCAGCATGATACGACCGCAACATGTTGAACCCTGTACATTTTAGGCCTAATATGGATAGTCTATTGTTCTGGACACATGCAGCCCATGGTGGACTGACAAAGGTTTTTGACACATGCTTCTCTGATGGACTTTCAACCCAGGGGCTAAAAATATAAATTTTGAATGTTGTATTCTACTCTTTAAAAGAATAATGTTTGGGGAAAAAATTAAAAATCGAACCTGAATTTTTTTAAAACTATGATTACAGCCCAAAAAATTTATTCTTAAATTTAGAATCGCTACCTGACAAGAATAAATTTGCAAAAAAAATTTTCAAAATCGGACCACAAATAAAAAAGCCCCATTTGGCCCCTAATTACGTAATAGGGGGAAAAAGGGGGGGTCGCAAAAATTAATTCTTAATTTTGTATTCGCTATTTGACAAGAACAAACATGCAAAAAAAAATTTTAAAATCGGACCAGAAATAAAAAAGTTTCAATTTCGGCCCCATTTGGCCCCTAATTATGTAATAAGGGGAAAAAGGGGGGTCGCAAAAATTAATTCTTAATTTTGTATCCGCTATTTGACAAGAACAAACATGCAAAAAAAAATTTCAAAATTGGACCAGAAATAAAAAAGTTTCAATTTCGGCCCCTTTTGGCCCCTTATTACATAACAGGTGAAAAAGGGGTGGGGGTCGCAAAAATAAATTCTCAAATTTGGATTCGCTACTTGACAAAAATAAACTTGCAAAAAAAAATTTCAAAATCGGACCACAAATAAAAAAGTTTCGATTTTGGCCCCATTTGGCCCCTAATTACGTAATAGGGGGAAAAAGGGGGGGTCACAAAAATTAATTCTTAATTTTGTATCCGCTATTTGACAAGAACAAACATGTAAAAAAAAATTTCAAAATCAGACCACGAATAAAAAAGTTTTTATTTTGGCCCCTTTTGGCCCCTAATTACACAACGAAGAAAAAGGGGGGCGCAAAAATTCATCAGGTTCATTCTTTTATTGTAAGAAACATTCTTGACAAATTTCACAGCAATAGGCCAACTAGGACCAAAGTTATGGTGGAAACAAGTAAAATATTTGAATTTTTTTCCCCTTTTGGGCCCCTAATTTTGGAACAAAAAAAGGGGGGACCCCCAAAATCAATCCCATTCATCCTTGTATGGTAAGGAACATCACTGTCAAATTTCATAGCAATTGGATAACTAGAACTAAAGTTATTGTGGAAACAAACAAAAAAGTAGTATTTTTGGCCCTTTTTTGGCCCCTAATTTCTAAACAAAAAATGGGGGGACCCCCAAAATCAATCCCATGCATCCTTTTATGGTAAGGAACGTCATTGTAAAGTTTCATAGCAATCGGATAACTGGAACTAAAGTTATTGTGGAAACACTAAAAAGTTAACAGACACCGACGACGACAACGACAACGACGACAACGACGACGACGACAACGACGACAACAGCATCATACCATAATACGTCCGCAAATTTTTTGCGGTCGTATAAAAACAATGGATTTATATAATCTATGCAAAACCCACAGAATATTTTGTACAAATGCCAATTTTATATGCATCCATTCAAAAAATATGAGAAATGAAGATGTTCCTGTGATACATGTAACTGTCTTTTCTATAAAGTTTATTATTCATATTGTTTTTGGCATTTTCGTGTTTTTGGTTAGGGCACCCCTGATGAGTGATGGTGTAGCAAAATTAATAGCAACATTAATTAATCTTTGTTGTAATTTTTATTTCCAACATGTGATGATTAGCAATGCTGGTGGAGTTTTAATTCATAGAGTTTATCAAAACCTTTGTGTTGAAGAACATGTCAAAGCATATAAATTACAAATAAAGAAAGAATGTGTCCATGGGACACGGATGCCCCCGCTGGCCCCAAACAGGAAGTAGATGTCTGACAGGTCTCAAAATCGCTAAGGACATACAGTTTGTCATACTGATCCATCCTACCAAGTTTTAAAACATTCTGGTATACAGTTCCTGAGAAAAGCTTGACGAAAATTTTCGTAGTCATTTTCACATATCTTAACATTGGCCTAAGTCCCAAATAGGAAGTAGATGTCTGTCAGGTCTCAAAATTGCTTAGGACGTATAGTTTGTCATACTTAACCATCCTACCAAGTTTAAAATCATTCTCATATAAGGTTCCTGAGAAAAGCTTGACAGAAATTTTCATAGTCATGTTCACATATTTTAACATAAGCCTAAGTCCAAAACAGGAAGTAGATGTCCGACAGGTCTCAAAATCGCTTAGGACATATAGTTTGTCATACTGAACCATCCTACCAAGTTTTAAAACATTCTGGTATACAGTTCCTGAGAAAAGCTTGACGGAAATTTTCATAGTCATTTTCACATATTTTAACATTGGCCTAAGTCCCAAACAGGAAGTAGATGTCTGACAGGTCTCAAAATCACTAAGGACGTATAGTTTGTCATACTCAACAATCCTAACAAGTTTCAAATCATTCTCATGTACGGTTCCTGAGAAAAGCTTGACGGAAATTTTCATAGTCATGTTCACATATTTTAGCATTGGCCTAAGTCCAAAACAGGAAGTAGATGTCCGACAGGTCTCAAAATGGCTTAGGACATATAGTTTGTCATACTGAACCATCCTACCAAGTTTCAAATCATTCTCATGTATGGTTCCTGAGAAAAGCTTGACGAAAATTTTCATAGTCATGTTCACATATTTTAACATTGGCCTAAGTCCCAAACAGGAAGTAGATGTCTGACAGGTCTCAAAATTGCTTAGGACGTATAGTTTGTCATACTTGACCATCCTACCAAGTTTAAAATCATTCTCATATAAGGTTCCTGAGAAAAGCTTGACGGAAATTTTCATAGTCATGTTCACATATTTTAGCATTGGCCTAAGTCCAAAACAGGAAGTAGATGTCCGACAGGTCTCAAAATGGCTTAGGACATATAGTTTGTCATACTGAACCATCCTACCAAGTTTCAAATCATTCTCATGTATGGTTCCTGAGAAAAGCTTGACGAAAATTTTCATAGTCATGTTCACATATTTTAACATTGGCCTAAGTCCAAAACAGGAAGTAGATGTCTGACAGGTCTCAAAATCGCTTAGGACGTATAGTTTGTCATACTCAACCATCCTACCAAGTTTCAAATCATTCTCATATATGGTTACTGAGAAAAGCTTGACGAAAATTCGTACGGACGTACGGACGGACGTACGTACGGACGGACGGACATGAGTAAAACTTAATGCCCCCCGACATGTTGTCGCGGGGGCATAAAAATAAAGTATGTTGCACTGTGGCTTGTGTATAAATAAAATAGATAAATAAATGGATGGTGAAGCCACATATAAAAGGTAAAAACTAAATAAGAAATATAAAGAAATAAAACCTTTAAAACAAATAAAACAAGAATGTCCAAATTTTCGGACATAAATTCCTTCTTCAGGGGCTAAAAAGTAAAAAGATGTTCACACATCGACTGACGAAGACAGAAAGTCTTCTGTTTTCCATTTATTTATCTATTTCATATAAATTACAAGTTAACCACATTTGATTCATAAGTTTGATTATAATTCCTGTGTTTCCAATTTTATTCTGTGATGTATGTAAAAGCCTTTGCAAATACTAACCCTTTGGATGTACAACAACTAATCTTGGTTTTCCAATTCAAGAAATAAGAACTCGGAACTAGTTTTTGAATGAATTTGATATATTATCATACTAACCCTTTCAGTGGATGAACAACAATCGATCTCGGCTTCCCGATTCCTGATACAAGGACTCGCCTATTGTCTGGTTTGTCTATGCTTAGAACGGAAACCAGTCCGAGGAAAAAATCGGTGTAGTAAAGATTCCTCGAGACCCAGTCAACACACAGCCCCTCAACGGAGCGGACATTCTTTACTGTTAGTGGAGTGGGATCTGAAAAGAAAAAAAGAGAAATCAATGATGACTGAAAAATTCCCTCTTTTTAATTTAAAATTATCACATAGATAAATGACTTAATTGTCGTTAGAAAAATAAGAAAATGTCCAAACTCTTCATACATTTAAGGCAAACTTTCTTAGATGGGGCATAAAAATAATATCTCCTTCTGCAAGATTCCATTTAGTATGCTAAAATATGTCAATATCTGCAGGGTGTACAATATTATATCAATTTTCAATTTACTATCTTATTGTGAGATTGCTGTTATCAATACTAAGGCCATGATAAAATTATTCTTAGATTATCATCCACATTTCTTGAAAATATGGGGCGGGCAGTCAAATTATATTTTAAATTTTTGTCCATTTTGATAACTTAAAAATGTTCTGTCATTTTAAAGAAAATTTGACCACAAATGAACATAATTTGCCCATAAAATCACATAATTTTTTTTTTCACGCATTTGAAAAAATCAGAGAGAAGATGATGGTAATTTAGGATTTTTTTAAATTGGCCTTAGCTACTTACTTTCATCTGCTAAATAATCTAAAGCTACATAGTTAACTCCCCTTCTCCAGCTATTTTTAGCTACTTACTTTCAGATCCATCTACTTTAGCCTTCATAATGACAAAGTTCCTGATATCAGAAAAGAATACTGTCTGGTCAACTGCTAAATAATCTAAGGCTACATAGTTAACTCCCCTTCTCCCGCTATTTTTAGCTACTTACTTTCAGATCCATCTACTTTAGCCTTCATAATGACAAAGTTCCTGATATCAGAGAAGAACACTGTCTGGTCAACTGCTAAATAATCTAAGGCTACATAGTTAACTCCCCTTCTCCCGCTATTTTTAGCTACTTACTTTCAGATCCATCCACTTTAGCCTTCATGATGACAAAGTTCCTGATATCAGAGAAGAACACTGTCTGGTCGTCTGCTAAATAATCTAAGGCTACATAGTTAACTCCCCTTCTCCCGCTATTTTTAGCTACTTACTTTCAGATCCATCTACTTTTGCCTTCATAATGACAAAGTTCCTGATATCAGAGAAGAACACTGTCTGGTCGTCTGCTAAATAATCTAAAGCTACATAGTTAACTCCCCTTCTCCCGCTATTTTTAGCCACTTACTTTCAGATCCATCCACTTTAGCCTTCATGATGACAAAATTCCTGATATCAGAGAAGAACACTGTCTGGTCGTCTGCTAAATAATCTAAGGCTACATAGTTAACTCCCCTTCTCCCGCTATTTTTAGCTACTTACTTTCAGATCCATCTACTTTAGCCTTCATGATGACAAAGTTCCTGATATCAGAGAAGAACACTGTCTGGTCGTCTGCTAAATAATCTAAGGCTACATAGTTAACTCCCCTTCTCCCGCTATTTTTAGCTACTTACTTTCAGATCCATCTACTTTAGCCTTCATGATGACAAAGTTCCTGATATCAGAGAAGAACACTGTCTGGTCGTCTGCTAAATAATCTAAGGCTACATAGTTAACTCCCCTTCTCCCACTATTTTAAGCTACTTACTTTCAGATCCATCCACTTTTGCCTTCATGATGACAAAGTTCCTGATATCAGAGAAGAACACTGTCTGGTCGTCTGCTAAATAATCTAAGGCTACATAGTTAACTCCCCTTCTCCCGCTATTTTTAGCTACTTACATTCAGATCCATCCACTTTAGCCTTCATGATGACAAAGTTCCTGATATCAGAGAAGAACACTGTCTGGTCGTCTGCTAAATAATCAAAGGCTACATAGTTAACTCCCCTTCTCCCGCTATTTTTAGCTACTTACTTTCAGATCCATCCACTTTAGCCTTCATGATGACAAAGTTCCTGATATCAGAGAAGAACACTGTCTGGTCGTCTGCTAAATAATCTAAAGCTACATAGTTAACTCACCTTCTCCCGCTATTTTTAGCTACTTACTTTCAGATCCATCTACTTTAGCCTTCATAATGACAAAGTTCCTGATATCAGAGAAGAACACTGTCTGGTCGTCTGCTGAATAATCTAAGGCTACAAAGTTAACTCCCCTTCTCCCGCTATTTTTAGCCACTTACTTTCAGATCCATCTACTTTAGCCTTCATGATGACAAAGTTCCTGATATCAGAGAAGAACACTGTCTGGTCGTCTGCTAAATAATCTAAGGCTACATAGTTAACTCCCCTTCTCCCGCTATTTTTAGCTACTTACTTTCAGATCCATCCACTTTAGCCTTCATGATGACAAAGTTCCTGATATCAGAGAAGAACACTGTCTGGTCGTCTGCTAAATAATCTAAGGCTACATAGTTAACTCCCCTTCTCCCGCTATTTTTAGCAAACATTTGATAGACAGCATCACCCTGTGTCTCTTCATCAATGGGAACACCACGGACGGAATATTTGGCAGCGAATAACAGAAACTTGTCAATTCCTGTTAAAATGAACTAGAAAAACTGTGAGCCGCAGCTCACAAATAAATACCCCCCACCCCCCAAAATTCTCAGATAAAATTTTAAAATAGGAGATGCACATCTACATTATGTCACAGAGATTGTGTGTAAGTTTCATGAAAATCCATCAAGGGGTTTAGGAGGAGTTGCGGATAAGAGATGGGCACCCCCATGAAGTCGAATGGCTGAGTCCATGTATTGCTATGGGAAACCCCAAGAATCATTCTGATCAAATTTCAAAATAGTAGGTGCGCATCTACATTATGTCACAACAATTGTGTGTAAGTTTCATGAAAATCCATCAAGGGGTTTAGGAGGAGTTGCGGATAAGAGATGGGTACCCCCATGTAGCCGAATGGCTAAGTCCATGTTTTGCTATGGGAAACCCCAAAAATCATTCTGATCAAATTTTAAAATAGTAGGTGCACATCTACATTATGTCACAAAGATTGTGTGTAAGTTTCAAAAAAATCCACCAAGGGGTTTAGGAGGAGTTGCGGATAAGAGATGGGTACCCCCATGTAGCCGAATGGCTAAGTCCATGTTTTGCTATGGGAAACCCCAAAAATCATTCTGATCAAATTTTAAAATAGTAGGTGCACATCTACATTATGTCACAAAGATTGTGTGTAAGTTTCATGAAAATCCACCAAGGGGTTTAGGAGGAGTTGCGGATAAGAGATGGGTACCCCCATGTAGCCGAATGGCTAAGTCCATGTTTTGCTATGGGAAACCCCAAAAATCATTCTGATCAAATTTTAAAATAGTAGGTGCACATCTACATTATGTCACAAAGATTGTGTGTAAGTTTCAAAAAAATCCACCAAGGGGTTTAGGAGGAGTTGCGGATAAGAGATGGGTACCCCCATGTAGCCGAATGGCTAAGTCCATGTTTTGCTATGGGAAACCCCAAAAATCATTCTGATCAAATTTTAAAATAGTAGGTGCACATCTACATTATGTCACAAAGATTGTGTGTAAGTTTCAAAAAAATCCACCAAGGGGTTTAGGAGGAGTTGTGGATAAGAGATGGGTACCCCCATGTTAGCTACTTCAAGTAAAAAATAAAATCACAAATAATTCCATGTTATACATCTTTTTCCCAACAAGGTGACCTTCACCTAACTTTCTCACATGATCTTTACTTCTGCAATGCCATTGGCTGTTAAGAATAACCATTTCTATATTTAGATACTTTTGGCAACTCTTAAAAATGTGACTTTAATTTTTCTATCTAAGAGAGATAACTCTAGTCCATATGTTAAACTTACTAGTTAATTTGAAATTATAGTCTGTTTTGGAGTTAATGATTTTCAATGCTGAAAGAAAAATGAATAATATTAAAATGCTTGAATATTAGTACACAATATTCCTTTTAAAAGCTATTTTTAAGAATATAATTGACAGAAAGACATATATGCACTAGTTTTTATTAAAAGTAATAATTCTAGCTATATGTTATTAGGTTTTTATTTCTTTCATAACATATGAGTTCTCATCATTTAATTTATAATGCACAGCACATCACAATTAAAATAAATTTTAAAACGTCACTATTAATTCAATGCTGCCTATCACTCTTTGTGTGAATGTGAAATGTAGTAAAGAAGAAGCCAATGTATCAAGATAATTATATACGGGTATATACATGTTTTATCATATAATTTAACTGAGAATTCTGGTAATTGAAATAAGTGTGATTGATAAACAGACAGAGACTTTTGATTCCCTGCATTTCTATGACTCCCCTCTGCATTGAAAATACAACTTACATTTTTAGAGACCCATCTATCAAATCTTCATTAAATTCATCAACTGTTAAATCAAACTTTTGTGATTTTCTGTCCTCCTTTTCGTTCTTCTCCAAATTCCAGTATATAACCTATAATGAAAATAAAACATTTTAAAGTCTGACTTATTAGGTAAATGTACTTAATTACTAACTGAAACACATGTGAAAATACTAGGGTACATGTAAGAAAAAAACTAATAATAAATAAATAAATAAATTGGTAAAATAAATATTTTAGTACAAATAAAAATAGTTTAAAACATAAAAACATACAAAGACACACAAACACAAATAGTTAAAAATATTTATCAGCAAGTTACTAATTTTTCATAAGTATCATTTACTTTTGCAATAATACAATGTAATACACATGATACATGCAAAAGACCAATGTTACATATGTATTAAAAAAATAGGAAAAACAGAACAAAACTGGTACATGTATTTGTAACAAATATATGGTAAATGAAAACTCACTTTTTTAAACATGTTTTCATTTGGTTTGCTTTACTTTGGCAATGAATATAATGTGTTAAAAATTTGGTTCAAAATCAGTAAATGTTCAAGATTATTCTTGCCATATTTTGTTACATATTAGTAAGGATAGTTAAAAGGCATATTTGAACAAAGAGAGTGACAAACAGACAAAAATAGTGACAAATACAAACAGACAAAGACAGTGACACATACAAACAGATGTTACAAAGACAGTGACAAATATTACAAAGACAGAACTCACTGCAAATTAGGAAATATTTGGATGCCTTTTAAAATGTATAATCAAACATTGTCAAATTTTCAAAATTTACAGTAAGTAGAGCAGTCCATCATAACTTCAAATTGGTTTAAATCTTGATAGCAAGAAAAAAATATGGATTCATTTATTTTAATGGGTACCAATTTTCATGGTTTGATGAAAAACAATCAGTTAATTGATTTTTTAATTCTTGCTTATGAAGTCAGCATCTAATCAATCATTGTTGAAATTCAACCAAAAAAGTTGATACCTTATTATTATTAGTATTGTTATTATTAGCTGCTAATGAAGGCATTGGTTTCAAATTTGGTATACAGCTTTAGTTGTACTTGTGTCTCTCCTTTCTAAGTCAATCAATTATCTATCTGTTTTGAAGGTGACTTCCATTATTTTAAGTGGGGGTCTGGGTGGCGGAGTAGTCTAAGGCGCTGGTTTAAATACAATACTATTTATTAATAGCCATCCAACTCTCAGCTGGTGTTTGAGTCCCGTTTGTAATTTACAAAAAAGGGAACTTCCCCAACTATATGTGATTAGGTTTTGCCAGTTTAATACCTGGTTAGGTTGCTTGTATTCCAGTTTCCACCATCATTAAATCTGACTGCCTCAAATGGCCCAGGTGTGTCGATAAAGGGTGTTAAACACACACACACACACACACACACACACACACACTCTCATTTTTTAAGGTTGAAAATGTTCAAGTGTCATAACTAATTTTATTATGATTTGTCTCTAGGTCTGCTTTTGGAGAGATAAAGTAGGTTTAGTCCAGCACTACTAATGTGATGTGTAATAGTCGTGGCCTAAGTGCTCGGGTTATTAAACCATAATATCAGGTAAAAATGTTAGCTGTGATCTAAATATTTTTAGTTTGCTTTACATGCATACCATGGATTTTTTAGCAAAATGAAATATGTACCCTAAAAAGCTTTCTAGTTTTCAAGTACTGGACAACTTTTCCATGGTAAGTAGTGTTGATGTTGTCTTCCTCCCATGTATGGGTAATGTACTTCCCAACATAATAAGTGGGACTCTTATTTTTTAAACCGTTATCCAATACTTGGTTTTGACATACATGTTCATCTGCTTCATGATGTCCAATTTCTGGTGCTTTGTCCAGTTCAACTTCATTTTCAATAGCTACTTGCTTGTTTTGATCTTCCATTGAATCAGTAAGAGGTTTAGTGTCCAATTTCATTAGTCTACTTAGATTTTGTTTTAACCCATTAAGATCTAAGCTTAAGCGAAACATATTCTTGTCATTTACCGGTTGTTTAAGAATATTCTTTCTGAATGATATTTGGTTTTTTAGTGCCAAAAGTTGATCTTTTTTATACATTTTCTTACGTAAAAAGTTTTCCATTTCATCGTCGGTTTTCCAAAGTCCGCCCATGTTTTCGATTTCCAAATTTAATTTCGCATCTAAATCTTTAATTTTTTGTTCTTTGGCTTCCTTTTCTGCCCTTCTGTTTTTCAAAATCTGACTCCTTTCTTCAGATAATTCAAAAAAATCTCTAATATCTTTTTGTTTTAAAGTAATGCAGTTTTTTCTAGCTGATGTTAAAATTTTATATTTTTCCTCAGCTGGTTTTTCACTCAACCAGTTTAATGAGTTATTGTTTTTCAGCATAAGTTTAGTGCTTAAACTTGATACATTGATATTTGTTGATACTGTCATTTGGCGGTCAAGCTGCCCAAACATTCTTTCCATTGAAATGTTATTAGCAGTACATGATTGGGTTTCCTTAAGTTGTTCTTCTGAAAAATCGTGATAAAGTCCTTGTGGTAAAAATTCCGCAAAAAATTTCTTGCATTTTAACAGTATACCATTTGATATTGATTTAAGTAAAACTGTTACTATTTCATTACATTGATTCAAATCAAAAAGAGATTCATGAAATTCGGGTATGTTGATTTCATAGCCTGGAAACATTCTGTATTCAGGGGAGACCATTGTGGTTGGATCATCAGTTATTCTTGACAATTCAGTTACCATTGTATTGAAAATTGGTTTCATCTCCATGATCGGTTTTTCTTTAGATGACAATGTAAAATACGGCATGGTAATTTTGGTGTTTATCAAGCCAAGTGCTAAAATTCCTGCTGATATTGTTTCATTTGCCAAAAGTTGAAGGATGGACGATTTTAAAAAATTTGGTTGTGAGGAAGCTGAGCTGGTAGAAATAAAAGTTGTTATATGAGCTTTTAAAAAGTGGATGCCACAAGCATTATGGAAAAGTACATTAAAACGATTACCTTTCAAGTTTTTAATTGGTATATCCTTTATTCCTTGATCTTGAAGGTATTTTTTGAATAATACTGGTTCACCAACCTTTTCATTAAAAAGAAGTTTGGAAATGCATCTAATTACATTTTTCGTAAATGATTCTCCTTTGTTTTTAAAGAGGTTACTAAATTTGAGTTCTTGTTGATGTTCAACTTCTTTTAACGCCTTCTCTGCCTCGTCTGCAAATTGAATTAGCGGATGGACCGAGCATTGAAATTCATTTATGGCATTATTTGTATCAGAGGTTTTATTTGTTGTGATTAATTTATTTGCCTTTAGTTCAGTGGCACTCCTATCTGTCATACAGTTTTTAACTTTGTTTGCCAATTCATTTTTATCGTTAACCATATCTAGTGTTGCTTTTACGTAATTTTCTGCAGTTCCACTTGAAATCTCCTTCAATCCTAGTAAAATAGGATAAAGTATGAACATTTACCTGAACCAATAAAACAGGTAATTTAACGATTAGTAAGCTAACCTTGTTACACATTATTCAAATAAAAGGAAAAGATCATCAACCACGGACCAACGCTAGGGGTATCCAATAAGCCCCCCTCACTTTCACAAGTTGAGCTTAAAAGTATACTGACTGTACCAAACCAGGACAACTGGCATTGGAAGTTTAATTTTTTTGGATAATATTTTTTATTGAAATATGTATATCCATAAACATAATTAGATGTTTACCAATTGGCCAATTTGGGTATCTTATAATTAGAAATTTGTACAGGTCCCAGGTGCCTACTGTGAGGAACCCCTAGTAAGGAATCACCAAGGATAATTATACCCCCACTTGTAAGAGAGGGGGCTATATTGCACTCACCTTGTCCGTCCGTCTGTCCGTCCGTCCGTCTGTCCGTCCGGTTCAATTTCTCTGCTTCTACTGGGTGGATTGGTTTCAAATTTGGTACATAGCTTCAGCATGATTAGTTATACCGTGCCTCCCTTTTCTAGGTCAGTCCATCATCTACTTCATATTTTCCAAGCCGACTTAGACTTTATATGGGTCAAAAATAGACAATTTTTTGTAACAGATTTCTCAGCTACTACAGAAGGGATTGATTTCAAATTTGGTACAAATGTATCAAGCTTTAGCATGATGAGTTGTACCGTGCCTTCCCTTTCCAGGTCAGTTGGTCATCTACTTCCTGTTTTCTGAATGGTCGAGTGGGGGTATGCTTAGCACGACTTAGTGCAACCCCTTGTTTTTTTTACATTACCAGCCTTTCACCATGTTCACTGTCATGTGGGTGGTCTTCAAAATTTACTGTTCCTTTGTTTCACAGCAAACACCTACATTTCTCATGGATCATCATTTCATGATTTTTTTATAACCTATATACATGTTGTTTTGTTAAATATCTAAATTTTTAAGCCCCATCAAGTAAATAGATGGAATATAGTGTTTAAGTCAGTTCGTCAGTCCCTCTGTCCGTGCTTCAATCCTTCCCAAATGTTCCAAAATGGGGAACTATGTCTTTCAGTCTTCTAATAGGCATTAACTGCTATTATGACACTTTTAATTACATTTTTCTAAGCAACTGCTTATCGTATCCTATTGGTATTTGGTAGGCAGATTCAACATGGTGTTCTATTTCAGGTCATTTTTCAACTTTTTTTCTTCAAAGTTTTACACAAACAAACCATTGATTTCTTCTGATAATTAGTATTATTGAACTGCAGGTTAATTTCCTCTAAAGGTGGATCAGGGGTCCCAAGGTTTTAATTATCTCTTGTAATGTAATTTCTTTGCAGTGCTGTTCTTATAATCGTCTACTTTAATACTATTGTCTTTTGTCTTTTTAGCTTACGTTAAAGTTTGTTTATAAAAATGTAATTTTAGATGTTTCATGACTAAAAATTCAAAGTAATATAATTATTTGGCTAGATTGCTCTGAAAATTCTTTACAGATAATATGACAATATGTGTTATACATTGTAAGGCAGTAATAACTTTAAAAACAATACCATATAAGTGTTTTTGTGTGGGCATGACTAATTTTTCTTTTTGAATTTAAAAAGGGATTTTTAAGTTTTGCTTTAACATGTTTAAGTAATAAGCAGGGTTCCATGACTAATAATGTCAGAGTAATTATTTAGATGATTATCTAAGATAATCAGCCACCAAAAAACACTTATACAGTACTTTGAATTTCTATTTACCTAATGTAAGTCCTGTATGTTCTGAAGAAATTTTAGCCCCATAAAAGTGTCTACCGTTCTTGGTGGTTGCATCTTTAAGCAACGTCAAATTATTATTTTCTGATACAAACTCTTCCACATGCAAGTCACATACAAATTTAGCCTCATGTATGATATTATGAATTGATGATAGCGAGGGTAATTGATCAAAACTTTGGCCGGTAAAGATCTTTATGACGGAACTAATGACTGCAGTAATATTTTGAATTGGTACATTATGTGTTACACAGCTCATTACAGCTTCCCTGATTTCAAGATTATATGGCATTCCCTGACTATTTTCTCTGCATGGACTCAGTTTAAAAGATGTATTTGTCTTTGAATTTTCAATATCCTCACATTTTTCATGATATATATTTTGATAGTATTTTAATTCCTCTTTCACATTCTTTAATTCTTTCTTCTCCAAGGTCGATGTGAAATTGCACTGTGTTTCGTTGTCTTTACTAGGAAAATTTGTTGTCTGGATGTATACTGATTTACTGATTTTGTTAGACTTTTCTCTCAGAAATTTTATCTCTTGGTTTTTCTTAAATATTTGAGATTGTTTTCTTTTTATCTTCTTTTGGGCATTTCCCAACTCTATAGTTTTAATTGCGATCTTTTTCTTTAAATTAATAATTTGTTGCTGATCATATGTCTTCGTTACACCATTTTCCATTCTCCTTTTAGGTGGTGTAAATTTCTGCAATCCAAATAATATTGCATCTTGCTCTTTGTTTAGTCTTTTTAGATGGTCAATTCTGGATGAAATACTTTTAGCTTTTTTTTCTATGCTTGCTGGTATTATGTTGGATTTTTCCACATTTAATTTATTGCAAATCCAGGAATGCAGTAGTCGTCTGCTTCCTGCTCCTTTGTACAATTTTGCCTTAGATACTAACTCATAAACTTCAAAGTTTGTTATAGAATTTGAATGGAGGGAACGAGGGTTTGTGAAATCCATTTCCCCAAAACAAATTACCTCAAATTCACTGAGAATCAAAGTACATAAAACATGTTCAATTATTGAAAATAAATCATTATTTCATACTCACCTGATATTTAACATGTTCAGATTACAATTACACTTAAAATATTAATGTTTAAAAATGTGATCATGTTCATTAATGAAATATTATTCTCTATGAAAGAATAACATACAATTTATGCCCCTAGTAAAGGAAAACATCCCAAATTGTAATAAGAACATAGATCTAGAAAGGGGCACAACTGTTTATTATATTTTTTGGTTCATGTGACGTCACATTATGGATTAAGGTTAATTATCATCATATTGCATTGATCCTGAAAACAATTGGTTGTCTATACATTAGGAATATAAATTATGTCATCTTACCTCTAATAATTCTTTAAAAGCAACGTCAGAAATGGAAAATTTTCCTTGTAATTTTATGCTATAACTTGATCCTGAAAAATATTAACAATAAAATATATAAACATGTTAAAATTTAAAAACAAAAATGTAAGAATAAAATATGCATGTTAATTATACAAATAAAACATATAACAGGGAGTAGATGGGTTAGAGACATGCTAAGAGTACACCAGATAGTAATTGGACTCTGTACTGTAAAAAAATCTAAAGTCCAGTTATCTCCCCTAGATGATAACGGAGAGTAATACAAATTCTTCATGCACATCTACAGTTCATCAAAATCCATCAAGCAGTTTTGGAGTAGTTGCACTTTAATACGAGGTATCCAATTTAATAATGTATTTCATAAGTCTGAATCCAATTATCTCCCCTGATGGATGTCCGATTCCAAGAAAAATTCTTCAAGCACATATACATATGATGTTCTTCCTTCATGTAAATTTCTGCAAAATCATTCAATCGGTTTAGGAGGAGAAGTGCTTACGAGTTAAGTGGACAGAGGGACAGACGGACCGACGGCCCTAACTCCTGTAAAATTTGTGAACTGGCAGAAAACTGAAACTTGATCTGTAACTCATCATGGTAAACTCACATACCAAAAATCAGTTCATTATGTATAAGGGTTTAGAAAAAAGTGCTGAAACTGAGGTGTGACAGAGGGACAGACAGATGAACAGACAGACCGACGGACGGACAGGCAGAGCTAAAACCTAAAGTCCCCTTTGGCTTTCGCCAGTAGGGGAATAATTATATTAAATTTATGTGGAACTTATGTGGATCATTTATTAAATTACTGATTCAGAAAAGACTACTGTGCCGTGTGATACCACTTCTACTACTTCACTACCAAAATCACTTGTTTATAACTATATTATTCAATATTTCAGATAAGAATCGTCTGCTATTACGCAGCACTTTGCATTGCAAATTAGTCTGTATATCAATGCAACTTTGCAGTCATCAAAATGTAAAAATGGATAAGGTACCCAGGGATTACTTCTAGCCATGCAAATGATTCTGAAAATTCAACAACATATTTATGTCATGTATGGGAGCTTATAATTGCTCTATAAAAGGTATAACCACCTACTTCATTAAAACTATATATACATGTTTGTACTTGTAAAATTAAAGTTATTTGTTTTTTGTCTGGACACTTTAAGATTTTTTTTTAATCATACACGTATATAGTTTATTTTCAACCCACGCCCAATTGCTAAACGCCAAGTATTGACTCCGGCTCGCATTGAATGCTGCTGAATGTTTTGGCTGATTTTTTAAAGTGTTTTTTATATATGTATATTGCACTAATCAAACCCTGAGGCTAAGTTGTGCCAGCTACATTTAATATCCCACATCTTATTATGTTGTATGATTTTAAAACCGGAATTGAATTAAAATACTATCCCCTGAAAATGATATTACTTTTACAACAACTCAAACCTGTCAGCAATAAGCAGATTGACATGTGCAGTTTTATTAATTAAGTAATGATACATGTATTTTTTTGCTTTGATAATTTTTTCCTTGGCATGAAATTTGCTTTGAAAGTTTTTTAAACTAGCAATTTTAACCATGTATTAATTTATGACAAAAACAAACAAACATAAGCATTTACATTCTTGGTAGTTACCTGTATAGTGTTCAGCCAGAAATCCTACTCCTAAATTTGAGATGAGCAAAAAGCTGTAGCTTTATCTAAAAATGAATAAAAAATACAACATATGTATACTGCATCAAGCACATTGTCATTAATAGAAAATATATGGAAAAATGTGACAAGGATGCCCCTGCTGGCCCCAAAAAGTAAGTACTGTGGAAGTTTGACTAGTCTGAAAGGACTTAAGACGTACAGTTTGTCATACTGAACCATCCTACATATTGTCACAGGGGCATTAAAATGTGATTGAACACAAGAATACTGTTAATATACTACTGACCATAAATGAGCAACAGATATGAAGTTAAATCCAACAATATGATGTCACATTTTAATGCCTGTCCTTCATTGTCCTATATGCTGATACATTTTAGTTAAATAGTATGTACTTTTGTGCATTGTTTGAAGGTGAATCACAGGAATAATATGCAAAGTTCATGTAGTTTTTAATCATGCATCATATAATAAGGTTGTTTGCGTACATGTATCAATGAAAATACTTTTCAGAAAGGTTTTTGGAAAGAAGTTGGTAAGACAAATGTTGAAAAGTATAAATACACCAGTATTCCTAATTCTTACATTTAAAACTAGTACTAACTCTCAGCTTACCTCAAATAAGTTTTTAATTCCCAAACCGAGAAAAAAAAGTCTGTCTATTCTGTCAGGGTAAAGCTTGATCCTGAAAAAAAAATCACAAATTATTTGCACTACTTGTTGAATATTAGCAGTCAGGAAGGTTCCCATAGCAAACTTGGGCCAATTATGTACTTTACATGATTCCTAAAGTATAACTGCATCACAGGTTATAATTCCTCAAATGAATTATCTATACTTTTGAAGCGTTAAGCAATTCACACTAAATTTTAAAATTTAAAAAGTATAAACTTTTATGCAGACAAAACACTTGCCTTCTTCATGTCCTTGTAGAATTAAAATGTACATATAATTTAATAATCATATTAATGCATAATTAATGTAATTTGTTTGTGCATAAGATTAATCAATTATGGCCAATGTAGATATTTTAGTGAAGCATTTTTTTGTATAGCAAAAATATTTCTGTATTATATAAATTGCATTTATTTCTGTAAATTAATTATTAAGTACTATAGTGCTGCTTTCACTTGATTCATTTAATTTAGGAACTATATATTTGAGAAATTAAAATACATGTTTGTGTACATTGAAATCTGATGATTATTTACATAATTACCTTAAGCTCATACAGCCTGCAGTACAAACATTACATGCAATTAATGTATATACACATCTACATTGATCAGTAAATATCTGTTACAATGTCCAAGTTCATGAAGTTCCTAACTGTTGCACTGAAAGATACATGATTGACAAATAATAAACAAGTGTGAAAATTTAAAACAACACAAAAGAAAGTGATCTTTTAAAATGATTAAATGTAAACAAATCAATCATCTTAACAATCCAAATCAACTATAAGTCTTACATTGCACTAATCCAACCCTGAGGCTAAGATTATAGCCATTGTCATTGCTCAATTCAATAACAAATCAATGATTGTTTTATAATGGGAGAGTCAAGTAACAGATAAAGGGTTAATTAAAACTAAACATAATGAAAAACAAATGTCTACTAATATTTCATTAAATCAAAATTTAAGAATCAGACTTTAACAGGGGCATATAACTCTCTTGGCCTCTAAATTACCCAAAAAGACATAAATATTTATGACTTTACTATTTTGTAAATTTTACCATTTTTTTTAATACTAAATGTTTACAAATTTAGTTGTTTCTTTGATGCTTTAGTTCCATTAAGTTCCATCCAGTATAACATGTAAAATTTGCCAAACTTTTACCCTTAAAAATTTACCCCCGATTTACTTTTTTAACCATAAATTATAACATGCTGCAATAAATAATATTCATTCATATACACAAAAATCAACCCTTCATAGTACCTATTCAATATCTTTTATCGCTAATTTAAAGGTAATAGATGATGTATTTTTCGTTTCAAAAAGTTGTTACAAAATCCATGCTGTCAGCCATTACAAAAGTCAAAAAATGTATAGAGTTGTCTTCCCTTTTATGTAAAATCCGGACCGATGACGGATTCTTGAAGTATCTACCCATGTAGCCGAATTGCTAAGTCCATGTTTTGCTATGGGAAACCCCAAAAATCATTCTGATCAAATTTTAAAATAGTAGGTGCACATCTACATTATGTCACAAAGATTGTGTGTAAGTTTCATGAAAATCCACCAAGGGGTTTAGGAGGAGTTGCGGATAAGAGATGGGTACCCCCATGTAGCCGAATGGCTAAGTCCATGTTTTGCTATGGGAAACCCCAAAAATCATTCTGATCAAATTTTAAAATAGTAGGTGCACATCTACATTATGTAACAAAGATTGTGTGTAAGTTTCATGAAAATCCATCAAGGGGTTTAGGAGCAGTTGCGGATAAGAGATGGGTACCCTGAAGTGTAACGGAAGGACGGACGGAAGGACGGACGGAAGGACGGACGGACACCCCTATCACTATATACCCCCCACTTTCAAAAGTGGGGGGTATAAAAATAAATCATGAAATTAGAGGTTTTTACAGTTTTTTAAAGTCTTTATCTTAAATATTTAGTTTATGTAAATATTTGACACTTTAGGTTCCATTGCATGTAATAATGTCTTATTGTGAATTGAAAAGTACCATATACATGTTGTACAACTTTTGTACTTTCAGGGTTCCCACTTTTTTTCAAAGACTTTTCAAGGGTATTTTAGTCATTTTTAAGGATGAAATTAGTTGTCAAAATGATAGATCCTGATATTTTTATACCATTTTCCCAAACAGCCGACAAAGTGTTATAATATAAAATTCAAGGGTTTTCCAAGGATATGTTTTGATTTTTTAAAGTTTTTGAAGGATGCGCCTGAACCCTGTACTTATTGGTGAACTACTATGGTTTACTAAGCCTTAAAAAAAGTTCCACCCGACCATATTATTTATTATATAGTATTAGTACTTTCATGAATGCAATCTCAGAAAACTATTAAGAATGAAATAATTTATATACATGTACTATGAAAGCAATGAACACTCATATTCAAATTGACTACACACCATAGTCAATCATACATCATGTATTGAGTTCACACTGCTGATTGCTGTTCAGATGTTTTTGTGTTTTATATGTTACATTTCTTCATGCTATTCTGGTTTTGTCTTTGCACTTTAAGATTATTGACATTTGAATCCCCATTGGTACCTCTTTGCTTCTTTCTTGAATTTTAACATGCCAGTTTTGTGTTTTGGGCCCACAGTGCAAGACAAATTCATGAAATTGGCTGCCATTTTGATCTTTTTTGTTCACAAATTTATGTCATTGTTTTTTATGCCTGATCCAAAGTATGGGGAGCATATAGTGTTTGGGTCTGTTTGTCCATCTGCCTAAAATGTTGAGAAATGGGGCATTATTCTTTGGACATATTATTGTTTATGTAGTGTTAAATAACGTAAATGTGAAGACTACACAGAATTAATATGCATTGGATATTGTAACATTGCTTGTGGTCATGGTTTCCAAGGGGTCGGGTTCATATAAAAATTTAGATTCCAGTCAACACAATTAACATTACATACTTGTACAATTGATCTTATTTTCTTGTAGCTTATATCCTGTCTTGCAGGCGCAGGAAAAACCACCGTGACTTATTACACATATGTGTTCACAGCTTGACTTTTCACATGGATTGTCTCCTGAAAAAACAATAACAAAGAAATAATCAGTCTTAAACACCATTGCGAGTAATTCCCTATTTTCGTAATTAGTGGGTTATCTCCCATTTGCAAGAGGTATCGTCAATTACAGTAGGTATATTACATTGCAATGGATGGGACAAATTAGGTTTTTTTTTTTAAATCATTTGATGGACTGATTGGACCTACAGTTAGGTTAGGAAAACATGTTAAATACATTTTTGAAAATAACTATAATTAACTTTTAGAATTTGTTTTACCAATTAAAAAACAAATGCAGATAATCTTAAATTTTTCCACAGTAACTAGTATAAAATACCTTCTGAAAAGAGAAGATAAATCTGCAAATGGGAGATAACTCACTATATACGAAAAGAGGGAATACCACACCAGGTCACAGCTCAACTTTTCCAGTATATACTTGACATATTATATTAATCAAATTTAATTTTGTGAGCTGCCAACTGCTGTGAAAAAAGCAAAAACATTTGCTCTGTAAATCAAATTTTAAATCACAAGGGAGTTAACTCTATAAAGTCAGAAACCTTAATACTGTATGAGTTTTTTTCGTGGGAGCTAAATTTTATTTTGTGGATTTCTAAAAGAAAAGAAGATTTTTTTTCGCAGAATTTTCCTTCAGTAAAATGACAACACAAGATTTTCCTTTCACATGCCTCCCTTCAAAACACCCCAAAAAAAAGACAGGATAAGGAGATAATTACCACACCATAACGACATTGACATTCTTAAGTGAAATTCTAACATTTTCCTTCAACGTTTCAATTTTTAACAAACCGCAAACCAAAATGTATGACAAGCCACTACAGTATTGGCCTTGGACTTCTTCTCCTTAAGTATAGTAGCCATGTCCAACCTGCCAACTCCACCCCTCCTAAAAATGGCCTATCTAACCCATCAGAAAATTATACCTTGAGGTTGAACTGAGGGATGATAAGCCACGACAGCATTGGCCTGTGATTTCTTCTCCTTGAGTATGGTTGCCACATTGCCTTTCCCTAGTTTGTCAATACGTGCCACGCCTATCAGAGTCCTGTCTGCCCAGTAGATCTTATCATCCAGGAGGGTCAATCCAACTGGGGCGGGGATCTTAGTCCCAGAAATTATAGTGTACCTGTAATACGAAGATATTAAGATAAAACATAACAATTTGTCTATTCTAGTCATGACTTAATGTGTCCTTTTTACCTAGTAGAAGGTATTTTAGTTCTATTTATTCTTGCACATCTGTGAATTTATATAACAAAAAAACTGTGAGCCACCGCTCACTCAGTATACCCCCGATAACCCAAAAAATTGACTATGATGGTAAACAGGAAGTAGATATTTGACAGACCTAATTTTGGTACTTGCAATAACGGACCCCATGATGAAGCCATATACCAAACTTCAATTACTGTTATTATTATGTATTTGCTGAGAAAACTGTTATGAAAGTTCTGTTTCAGACAGACAGACCCAGGTAAACCAGTCACTAACCTCTTTTTCAAAGCAGGGGTATAAAAATAAACACAAGGTTTTTGTAATTCAGACAACAGATATTACTATAAATACATGTTGGATGCAGAAAACAAGTAAGTTTAGTGGGTGGTAAAGGGTTTTTTGGTGCATCGTGTTGAGCAATTTTTATTTCCCGTTCAGCCGTGCATGGAGTTTCATCGTGCATCGTGTTTCTCTATTTTATTTTTCGTTCATCGTGATTATCATATTTTTATTGGCCGTTCATCATGATTATCATTTTTATTGGTCGTTCATCCGTGCATGTACCCCCCTTTACCACCCCCAGTTTAGGCATGCCATCAAAATTTCATATTTAAACTTCATGTTATATTTGCTAAATTGTTCTCTACATCTTATAAAAGGATTCTTTTATGGTTGACAGATTTAAACACAGTTTAAAATTTCTATATATATCTAATTACATACACCATGTATAATTATTATGTATACTGGTCACAGAGTAGATCTCGCCAGCAAGTAATTCTCGCCACCCAATTTTCAAAAGCTTATTGTGAAGTTATATGCAGAGTAAGATCAGAAGTGAAACCTGATCCAAAAAGAGGACAAAAAGGCCTTTAAAATGAGCTATTCCATGGCCATTTTAGCGGAAAAAATAGCAAAATTATCGACAACATGGCGAGAACTGCTTTTGAGAAAAAAGTGGCGAGATCTACTCTGTGACCAGTACTGTACTGGTATCTTGTAATATCGTGGAACATAGAGCTCTACGTAGAAGCAGTGATGTCATGTATAGTTGAATATTAGGTTGAAATGAACGTAAATACCACGATAAAATGGAACCCATGATATAATGAGAATGAAGAATATAATATCATACAATGACAACAAAACAACTGTTCAGGCTTAAGTTAATATTGAATCATTTTAATAGAGTGCATTAAATAGAACATTGCAATCATTTTAAATATATATCTAATATAATGAATTGTAACATGTGTAATGGTCCATAGATTTAGAATACAGTTTAAATTTCAAATATATATATTCAAAAAAATTAATAAGGTGTAATAAAATACGACAACAAAAACACTGTTCTTTGTCAAAGTTAAGATTTAATCATTCTAATTGAGTGCATTCATTGAAACGTCCAGATCTTTTTAAACATTTGATTAAATATGTTATCAATAGAGGACAAGGTCATGTAAGAAGAGAACTTCCTTATCGACTTGTTGTCAATACACAAAATGTATACATTACCGAAAATAAAATTAAAACAAAGTTCCGTATGAATTATTCTTAGGACTGAACTCGATAGAATAATTGAATAAGAAACAGAATATAATTGTTCATAAGGACACTTTTATACCAGAAAATTAACATCAAACAATATAAGGTAATTAAGTTATTCTGTTTTTTTTTCAATTTTAGAAATATTTCTTTCATTTTCCTTAAATGATTATGTTGAGATAATATTTTTAAACAAGAGGCTCTCAGGAGCCTGAATAACTCACCTGACTTAAATGCCATTGAAAGGGTCATAAAGTTAACAATACAATTTTGAAATTTTAAGGGGAATAACTCCTCATTTTTCCTAGGATGATCCCCATTTAGCTTAATTTTACTGTTATATACCAGTACAAAGACAAACAAGTAAATCTGTGACATTATGCTCACTAGTGATACCCCCGCTCCTAAAATTATGCATTTGCATATAACTTTAAACATTTGGTTATCCGGAAGTAGATGATCCAGGAGTCTGAAATCGTATACTGTAAACGTACTTATTTTTGCGAGGTATTTATTTTCACGGTCAAACATTTTACGCGAAATGAAATAAATTGTATGAAATGAATAGAATAATGAGCAGAATTTGTGAAATTAAGTACCCGCAAACTTGGGTGAAATCATAAAATCATGAAAATAAGTATGCTTATACAGTAACTTCAAATTTTATTTTATTTTTTCTAGCAGATTGTGAACAAAAACGGGTCAAAATTGGTCTGTCCCTTTCTTTCTGAACTCTTGGTGGAAAGGGGGTTATTGTAAGATCAGATTATTTAAGAAAATGTTTATTTTTCAGATCCAAGCCATGGCCTCTACATGTAGTGTATGTTCAAAAGGAAAGAAAACATCCGCACCATTGACCTGGTGTCAGGATTGTAATAACCTATTATGTCAACCCTGTACTGAGCATCATAAACGCCAGAAAGACACAAGAAATCACAGCACCATTCCATATGAAGATTACCAAAAGTTACCACCGTTTATTTTGAGCATAAAGCCATACTGCAAAGAACATAATGAGAAATTCGAAGAGTATTGCAGGGGCCACGATACGCCGATATGCATTAAATGCAGAAAAAAGCATCACCAGAAATGTAAAGACATCCCAAAAATAATGGATATTGTTCAGAAGGTTAAAGATTCTGTGCTGTTTGAGGATACCATGTTAGAGATGAAAACCAAGTGTGGAACTTTGAAACAGATTGCTGATGATAGAAACAAAAATCTGAAACAGTTAAACATTGCAAGCAAGAAAATGAAAGCAGGTTTTGAGGAAAAAATTGACAATTTTATCAAACACTTAACATACTTGAAAGACAAGAAACTTTCTGAAATGGATGCTAAATATAATAAACTGGCCAATGACATATCTGACACAGTTAAAACAGTTCAATCTAAGGAAAAAGAACTTCATACCATACTGGACCAGAAGGATGACATCCTGAAATACGCATCCAACTACCAAACTCTGATAGGAATCAAAGAAATGGAGACCATTGTTAATGAAGTAGACACTTATATGAATGAACTCTCAAATGATGAAAAACTTATGGAGTATGACCTGAAATTCCAAGTCAATGAGACCATTGGGGATATTATTCATGGTATCCAGTCCCTGGGAGACATCCAAGTCACCAAGAGTCCTTCAGCAGTACCTATACATAACACGGGGGCAAGATATCTAGAGGCTGTTAAAGAGGTTCAGCCAAGAGGACCTGTACAACTCCAACTACTACATACCATTGATCTGGGGAGTGATCATTGGTACAAAGGCTGCTGTACATTACCTAATGGACTGGTGGTGATAGCTGCTACTGATGATTGTAAGGTAATAATACATAATTCTAATGGATCCCTAAGATCCACTATTAAGTTTGATAAGATTGAGGGAGTATGGGATGCGACACCAGTAGATGATCATCATGTTGCTGTGTCACATCCTTGGTCTGGTACTATCTCCATTATAGATGTAGAGAGTGACCAGGTGGTGAAAAAGTTAAAGGTTGGAGGGGAAGTGTATGGGTTGTGTTGTAGAGGTAGAGATATAGTGTGTTGTGTGAAAGGTAAAGGTCTTGTGAGGGTAAACGTTGATAGTGGGAAGAAGGAGATGGTGATGAAGGATGAGAGTGTTAGCTTTGACTCACATGTAGAGGTAAGTAGCAGTCTCATATGTTATACATGTCCCTATACAGACACAGTGACTGTACTGGATACTCAGTACAATGTTATCTTTACATACAAAGATGAAAAGGTACTTGGGAATCCCACGGGTGTGGTAACAGATGACCACCATAACATCTATGTCACAGGGTTCTGGTCTGACAATCTAGTAGTTCTCTCCCCTGATGGTAAGTCATGTCATCAGTTACTAGGTATGGATGATGGACTGGATGGTCCTACTGCTGTACACTATGACAGTAGTACAAAGAAACTGGTGGTGGTCAATGAGAGAGGACCTGCTTTTCTATACTCTGTAGGGTAAGTAAATCAAATTAAAAGTGACATAGTGTGGGGAGTTGGAAAAGGGGGGTACAGATAATAGTGAGACTGTAGTTTGGTTATATACAAGGAGTTGTTTTATTGCTTCTGGGTGATGTGGAATGTTAAATAACCTGTGAACGTTTCTGATATGTATGTGCAAGTGTGGTTTAGAGTAAGAATTGAATCAATAGTTAGTAACTTGTTTGTGTTGAGGATGCAGTTGTTTTATTAGCTCTGAATGATTCTGATATAAAAGTATGAATGTGGTTGGTTTGAATGAATAGTATTCACTGATAGTTTTTAAAAATTAAAAATATGAGAAAAGCTTTTGCTTTAAAAAAATTTCCTTAAGTTTAATTTTAGCTTCATTTCTGTAGCACTTGTGTATTTTATTTTATTACTTTTTTTTTTAATTTGGAATGTATAACTTAATCATTGTAATGATTATTTTTGTGTGTTTACATTATTTTTTTTTAATGTACATGTATATATATCTCATCATGTTTTATGACTTTTGATCCAGTATAATTTTGGTTTTCAAACTTAATCATTGTAATGCTTGTTTTGTGTATTTCCTTTTAACTTTTTAATAATGTTTATCCTATCATGTTTTATGACTTTTGATCAAATTTAATTGGGTTTATAAAACTTAATCAAAATGTAGTTCTTGTTTTTGTGTGTTTCCGTAATTTTTTAAAAATGTATATATCTCATCATGTTTTTTTTACTTTAAATCAAATATTATTTTTGTCCATAAAATATATTTTCTAGTATATTAAATGTATTTCAAATAATTTAAGAGTTGTAGTTGATATTAGATCCTTCCTAAGGACTCAAGGTTCCTGAAACTTGAGAGGTTTTCATATACAGTATACCTACTTAAATGTCAAGAAAGATAATTACAAAACTACTGAACAAGGGAAATCAATCCCAAATTTTTAAGTAAAGCATGTATCATACCAGAGAAATTGGAAAGCATAATGGTCCTGACCTCAGAAGAAATGGTTGGTTTGAAACTGGTTTAATGCACCTAACCTTTCTCCTCATAAGAAACACAAAACACAAATCACACCAGGTAAGAAATGCTTGCAAAGTGATCTGACACTTTAGACAATAGGGTTCCGTAGAAACACAAATATTGCCATTTGAGAAACGATTGGGTCAAGGTCAATGTTAAATGATGGAGATGAAGCCAACATACACTATTACTAAGAAATACAAAAATTTTGCGGTCGTATAAAAAATATACTGAGAACCAAAACTTGTTTTGCATGTAAAATTATCATTAATGTGACCTTGAGGTCAAAGGTCAAAAGAAGGTAATTCCGGTAGGTGACCCATTGTCTCATGGTGAGACATCAACATGTCAAATATCAAAGCCCTATGTCAAAGAACAAAAAAATATGGCCTGGACACACTTTGCATGTACAATTAGTATGTATTTGACCTTGAGGTCAAAAGTCAAGGTCATATAAAGAATATTCAGTTAAGCGACAATTCATCACATGGTGATACATCTACAAGTCAAAAACTAAAGCCCTATGTTAAGAATAAACAAGTTCTAGCCAGTACACAGTTTGCATGTTAAATTAGCAACAATTTGACCTTGAGGTCAAAGGTCAAATGAAAGTTATTTAGGGTCGCAACACATTGTCTTATGGTGATACATCTACATGTCAAATATCAAAGCCCTATGTCAAAGAACAAAAAAGTTATAGGCTGGACACACTTTGCATGTAAAATTAGCATTAATTTGACCTTTAGGTCAAAGGTCAAGGTTATATGAAGGTCATTCTGGTACGCAACACATCATCTCATGGTCATACATCCACATGCCAAATAGCAAAGCCTTATATCAAAGGATGAAATAAGAAAAGGTTATGACCCGTACACGCTTTGTATAAGAACAAGAGGCTCCCAGGAGCCTGAATCGCTCACCTGGTCTTGAGTCAACCCTATGCATGTAAAGACTTTTCTAGAGCTAAATGAGCTGAACATTTAAGCAAGTAACAGCTTTTCTCTATGTACTATAGTTTCATTCTGTAGCCATAGGCACAAATCATGAAAAAAACGTTATTTTAGAGGCCATCACCCCTATAAGGAGTTATCTGACACATTTGACCCTATGAAAACTTTTGTAGAGCTAAATGAACTGAACATTTAAGCAAGCAACATCTTTTCTCTATCTGCTATAGTTTTCATTCTATAGGCCAAAAACATGAAAAAGCGTTATTTTAGGGGCTGTTACCCCTATAAGGGTCATCTGACAACTTCAATCCTATGAAGACTTTTGAAGAGCAAAATGAACTGAACATTTAAGCAAGCAACAGCTTTTCTCTATCTGCAATAGTTTTCATTCTATAGGCCAAAAACATGAAAAAGCGTTATTTTAGGGGCCGTTACCCCTACAAGGGGTCCTCTGACAACTTCAATCCTATGGAAACTTTTGTAGAGCTTTATGAGCTGAACATTTAAGCAAGCAACAGCTTCTCTCTACCTGCTATAGTTTTCATTCACTAAGCCAAAAACATGAAAAAACATTATTTTAGGGCCGTAACCCCTATAGGGGGTAATCTGACAACTTTGACTCATGGAGACTTTTGTAGAGCTTAATGAGCTGATCATTTAAGCAAGCAACAGCTTCTCTCTTTCTGCTATAGTTTTCATTCCATAGGCCAAAAATATGTAAAAACGTTATTTTAAGGGCTATAACCCCTATAAAGAGTCATCTGACAACCCTATGGAGACTTTTGTAGAGCTAAATGAGCTGAACATTTAAGCAAGCAACAACTTTTCTCTCTCTGTAATAGTTTTCATTCTATAGTCCAAAAACATGAAAAATGCTATTTTTCACTTTAAAGGGGCCGTAACTCCTATAAGGGGTCATCTGACAACTTCAACCCAATGGAGACTTTTGTAGAGCTTTTGATGCTGAAGCAGTAACGTGGCATCAGATTTCATCTATCTCTTATACTTTTTGATTTACAAGCCAAAAACAGTAGTCTGACCCCACTGGTCTATTTTTAGTAATGGCGGCCATGTTGTTTGGACGGCGGTCACCATTTGTGCAATCTTGGTAGAGGACATCCCATAGATGAAGTGTGCAAAGTTTCAAAGCAATCCCTTCAGTCGTTTCGGAGGAGAAGATTTTCAAAGAAAAGTTAACGACGACGACGACGGACGACGATGGACGCCAAGTGATGGCAATAGCTCACCTGGACCTTTGGTCCAGGTGAGCTAAAAAAGAAGAAGAAGAACAACTGACACAAAAACAATATGTCTCTACTTTCTAGGAAGGGGATACATAATTACACATACGCCAAGTGATGGCAATAGCTTACAAGAGGCTCCAAGGAGCCTCAATCTTTCACCTGGTCCTAGAGCTATATAAGGGAATCTTGTATAAACTGTTACCGCTATAAGTGGTAATCCAACAACTTTGTGTCATTTGAGACTTTTGTAAAGCTTAATGAGCTGAAGGCTTAAGCAAGCAACAGCTTAATTTTCTCATCTGCAATAGTTTTTGTTCCATAGGGAAAAACATAAAAAATCTATATTTTTCCTTCAATACGCTATAACCCCTATAAAGAGTCATCTGAAATCTTTGACCCAACGCATACTTTTGAGCTCAATGAGCCGAAGGTTTAAGCAAGCAACAGCTTTTCTCTATCTGCAATCGTTTTCAATCTATAGGGAGACAAGTATGGCCACTTAAAGTATGTCTCGCCTGTCTTCACCACTGTGAAACTCATACAAAATATCAGATGCCTAAGTATAATACTCTTCAAGTAATTTATCTTTCACAAAAGTATATCAAAGAAGTTTACAACCCAGTTGACATTTGTTGCAGCGTGAAAGTGGGGTCAAGATCACATGACATGATACCAGGTGTGTAGATCACAACCCCAAGTGTCTGCAAATCAAATATAAGATGTCTAGGTATTACACTTTTCAAGTAATTACTTTTCCACAAAAGTCTTACAAAAAGTTAACAGCCTAAAAAAGAGCTAAGTTCATTGAGTCACTGGGGCGTGAAATCAGGTCAGGATCACACAGCATTGTAACAGTTGTATAGACAATAACCTCAACTGTCCGTATACCCAATATCAGAATCCTAGCCATTATACTTTTCAAGCAATTCATTGTCCACAAAAGTCTTCCAAAAAAGGTTTTGGCATGAAAAAAGACCTATGTTCACAGAGTCACATGAGCATGAAAATAGGGCCAGGGTCACATGGCATAGT
This sequence comes from Arcuatula senhousia, assembly GCA_963971305.1. Classification (NCBI taxonomy): domain Eukaryota; kingdom Metazoa; phylum Mollusca; class Bivalvia; order Mytilida; family Mytilidae; genus Arcuatula; species Arcuatula senhousia. The sequence goes on along the minus strand of OZ020317.1, from coordinate 1,450,321 downwards.
GACAGTTGTATTACACTTTTCAAGTTATTACTTTTTCAAAAAAAAGTCTAACAGTAATTTATATTTGCTGAAAGAAGCAAAGGTGTACCAAAGGGGTAATCAGTATCATAAAACCGTAAAGACAAGGACAAAACCGGTAGACAAAAAATCATCACAACAAAACAAACCACATAACAACATAAAACACACACACATAACAACAAAACCGCATTCAGCAACGCGAACTCAAGTCGAAACGAGAGTGAACTCAGGTGCTCCGGAAGAGTAAGCAGTTCCGTCACGTTGCCAAAGATCGATTAAGTGTTGGTCAAATCTGGAAAGGATGACATTACAAAACTCTATGTCAAACCAACATCTGTGCTCATCTGAGAGATAGAAATCCCGTATTTGTATACAAGCACATGATGTCATCCGTAAAATTTCTTGAATGATGACAACAACCTGGGAGCAACATACCCCTGTGTTAACAATTTGCTTGTCAGCCATGTAGCTCTATCAAGGAAGTCGTTGTACTCCCCACATGCTCTGGAATAACGAATCAATTGTGATACGTAAACTCCATATGCTGGAGCGGACGGAATGTTGCTACACAGAAAGGGAACTGTTATGAAAGTTATGTTGTGGAATGAAAGAGGACATATGGACAGAGGTACACCAGTATATCCCCCTTCTTCAAAGCATGGAGTATAATAATAATCACAATGTTTTTGTAATAACATATACATGTACTACTATAAATACATGTTGGATGAAACAAGTAAATCTGTGAGCTAATGCTCACTAGTGATACCCCTGCTCCCCGAACTAAGCCACGCATACAAGTTAAAATACTCGGTAAACAGGAAGTTGTTGACCTAGGAACATAAAATCGCGATACACTATATGGGACTATTAAATAAAGCTGTATACAAAATATCAGACCCCTATCTCATGTAGCTGCTTTGAAAACTGTGACGGATATTTTGCATTTATGTCCATTATGTGTAAAACATTAAGTACTCGGTAAACAGGAAGTAGACTACCTAGAAGCATAAAATTATTATACACCATATGGTACTATAGGATGAAGCTGTATACAACATATCAGACCTGTATCTCGTGTAGTTGCTTGGGAAACTGTGACGGAAATTTTGCATTTATGTCCATTGTGTGTAAAATCCTAAGTACTCGGTAAACAGGAAGTAGACTAGCTAGAAGCATAAAATCGGTATACACCATACAGTACTATAGGATAAAGCTGTATACAAAATATCAGACCTGTGTCTCATGTAGTTGCTTGGGAAACTGTGACGGAAATTTTGCATTTATGTCCATTATGTGTAAAAACCTAAGTATTCGGTAAACAGGAAGTAGATTACCTAAGAGCATAAATTCGGTATACAACATACGGTATTATAGGATAACGCTGTATACAAAATCTCAGAACTCTATCTCATGTAGTTGCTTAGAAAACTCAGCTACGGTGACGAAAGTTTTGTTACGGATGGATGAACGAACGAACGGACAGACGGACAAACGGACGGACAAGGGTAAAACAGTATACCCCCCTCTTCTTGGAAGCGGGAGTATAAAAAATAAGTAAGTTTAAGCATGCCATCAAAATTTCGTACATCTCCAGCATGTCTGAAAATACTGAGTGATTCTTTATCAAACTAAAGTTTGTGAGTTTAAGAATACATAAAACACTGTACTCCTATTGTACACTGGACAATGGAATGTACTGAGTAAACAGACTCATCTACTCTGTAATTAAATAACAAGAAGCTTACAGTAGCCTGAATTGCTCACCTGGTCCAGATGCCAGCAAACAGACCACAACAAAGACCAAGTGATGGCAAAACCTCACATGGACCTTGGTCATATTGAGCTAAAATGCTAATTTTTAGCTTTAAAGGGCCAAAACCTCTCCAAGAAGTCATTAAACATTTGGCACAACAGAGATTTTTGAAGATTTTTTTTATTCCCAAGAGCCTTAGATATTTCAGACTCATTCTAGACAAGAGGCTCCCAGGAGGTGCCTGAAGTAAAGGTTATTAGGCAAAATCTATTTGACATTGAAAGGGTCATAAGTTTAATAAGGGGGTCATCTGACAATATGGTGGATCTTAAGGTGCTGATCACTTTTGTTCTCAATCAAAATTCAAAAATCTTTTACCCTTTTTAGTAGCAAAAAAATGCAATTTAACCCAATGTTCTATTTTTAGCCACAGCGGCCATGTTTCACAATCAGTCATAAAACCCCATATCAGCTCTATACACCTTATGCTAATAAACAACAATACCAAGTTTGGTTCCAATTGGACTTAAAGTGTCAGAGGAGTTAAGGTTTTCATTGTAAAGAGGAAATGCTTTTTAACAGCTCAATTTTGACATTCTAAAGACAACAAGTAATACTGTGAGCGAGCTCACAAAAGGATACCCCCCGCTTCATATTGGACTCTGTATTGTAAAAAAAAATCTCAAGTCCAGTTATCTCCCCTCAATAATAACCAAGCGCAATACAAATTCTTCATGCACATCTACAGATGATGCACTTCTTTCATGTAAAGTTTCATCAAAATCCATCAAGTGGTTTAGGAGGAGTTGCGCTTAGGAGGTCTCCCATTGAATAATGTATTTAAAAAGTCTAAGTCCAGTTATATCCCCTGAATGATGTCTGATTGCAATGAAAATTCCTCATGCACATCTACATATGATGTACTTCTTTTATGTAAAGTTTCATCAAAATCCATCAAGCAGTTTAGGAGGAGTTGCGCTTACGAGGTCTCCCATTGAATAATGTATTATAATGTATTTAAAAAGTCTAAGTCCAATTATCTCCCCTGAATGATGTTTGATTGTGATGAAAATTCTTCATGCACATCTACATATGAAGTACTTCCTTCATGTAAAGTTTCATCAAAATCCTTCCAGCAGTTTAGGAGGAGTTGCGCTTACGAGGTCTCCCATTGAATAGTGTATTTTAAGAAGTCTAAGTCCAATTATCTCCCCTGAATGATGTCCAAGTGCGATGAAAATTCTTCATGCACATCTTCATATGATGTACTTCCTTTATCAAAAGTTTCAGGAAAATCCTCCCAGCGGTTTAGGAGAAGAAGCGCTTACGAGTTATGTGGACAGACGGACGGACAGACGGACAGACGGACAGACAAACAGGGTGTTTCCTATATCATGTATATACCCCCCCCAACTTTGTTTGCGGGGGGTATAATAACTCCTCAAAGGAAATGACCTACAACATTGACCCTCTTACATATTTTGTAGATCTTGTTGTGCTCAACTATAAGCAATTTAAATTTCTCAAATATCTTGTATAGTTTTCAAGATATTGAGCTAAACAGGTGCAAAATTTGCAAAAAATCCTCAAAAGAGAAAATAACTCCTACATGGTTTGTTGGATTTTCTTCAAATTTTCAGAGCTGGTAGATCTTAAGGTGCTGATCACTTTTGTTTTCAATCAAAATTTTAAGATTTGTCATTGTTTTTGAGTTCTTTGCAAAAAACTGCCATTTTCCCCTATGTTCTATTTTTAGCCACAGCGGCCATGTTTTAGGACCAATAAAAAATCCCCACAATGGTTTTATACATTTAATGCTAATAAACAACTATACCAAGTTTTGTTCCAATTGGACTTGAAGTTAACGTTTTCAATGTAATGAAGAAATGCTCTTAAAATGCTCAATTTTGACGTTCTAAGGGCAATAACTCCTCAAAGGAAAGGTCCTATAACGTTGACCCTATACATATTTTGAAGATGTTGATGTGATGAACAATATGTAATTTAAAGTTCTCAAATATCTTGTATAGTTTTCAAGATATTAAGCTAAACAGGTGCAAAATTTGCAAAAAATCCACAAAAAGGGCAATAACTCCTACATGGATTGTTGGATTTTCTTTAAAATTTCAGGGTATGTAGATCTTGAGGTGCTAATCACTTTTTCTCAGCCAGAATTTTCATTTCTGTAGCTGTTTTTGTGTTATTTGCAAAAACTGCATTTTCCCCCTATGTTTTATTTTTAGCCACGGCGGCCATGTTTTACGACCAATCAGAAATCCACACATTAGTTCTAAGCACCGAATGCTAATGAACAAGCAAATTGGGTCAGAGGAGTTAACGTTTTAAAAATTTTACGGACGACAGACGGACTACGGAAGCCAAGTGATGACAATAGCTCACATGACCATTCGGGTCAGGTGAGCTAAAAACAGTTCTACCTTTTCTTGTTTTCAAGTTATAAGGCTTAGAATGTGATTGTTCCATATGTTCTTTTTAGTTATAGTGGCCATGATTGTTGACAAATAAAATCAAAAAATATTTTTTGAAGATCATAACCTGATTAATACCTAGACGAAGATGAAGTTCAACAGACACTTTGTGATGATAATAGCTCACTTGACCCTTAGGTTCAGGTGAGCTAAAAATTCAACAAAGAAATATTGTATCATGTTATAGAGGCTAAATTGTTCTCTATCTAATAAAAAGATTTTTTATGGTACACAGAGTTTATTGATTGATTGATTGTTATTTGCTTAATGTCCTGTTGGTGATATTGTGGCCATCATCAGGCCACAAAAAAGCTGTTATATTCAATTTAAAAATTTATAAAAAAGACCGAGATTTAAACGTAAATAAATAAAATCAAATCGTTAAAGAATAAACTTGTCATAACGGTTAGATATTAGCAAATCAAATTTGACAGAATTAAAACACATTTTTAAATTTCTATAATAATTATAAAATTACATGCACCATGTATAATTATTAAAAATGTTAAACATGTATTATCACACAATGACAACAAAACAACTGGTCTAAAGTTATCACTGAATCATTTTTAATAGAGGCCGTTCAATAGAACATTGCAATCATTATATATATCTCTAATATAATAAATTGTAGCATGTGTAATGGTTCATAGATTTAGTATACAGTTTAAATCTCAAATATATATATTCAAAAAAATCATTAAGGTGTAATAAAATACAACAAAAAAATCACTGTTCTTTTTCAAAGTTAAGATTTATTCATTTTAATTCAGTGCATTCATTGAAAGATTGAGATCTTTTTAAATTTTAGATAAAATGTGTTATCAATAGAGGAGTAGGTCATGTAAGACGAGAACTTCCTTATCGACTCGTTGTCAATACACAAAATGTAAACATTACTGAAACAAAATGAAAACAAAGTTTCGTATGAACTATTATTAGGACTGTAATTGATAGAATTATTAAATAAGAAACAAAGTATAATTGTTCATAAGGACACTTTTATACCAGAAAACATCAAACAATATAAGGTAATTCAGTTATTTTTTTTTTATTTTAGAAATATTTCTTTCATTTTCTTTAAATGATTATGTTGAGATAACATTTTTCCTAGGATAATCCCCATTGAGCTTATTTGTACTGTTATATACCAGTACAAAGACAAACAAGTAAATATTTGCTCAATTAGTGATACCCCACTCCAAACAATTATGCATTTGCATAAAACTTAAAGTATTTGGTTATCAGTAAGTAGATGATCCAGGAGTTTGAAATCGTATACATGTACTGTAAACGTACTTATTTTTGCGAGGTATTTATTTTCACGGATTTCACGGTCAAGCATTTTGCACAATATAAAATACCAGCAAAATGAAATAAATTGTATGAAATGAATAGAATAATGAGCAGAATTTGAGAAATTTAGTATTTGCAAACTTGGGTGAAATCATAAAATCATGAAAATAAGTATCTGTACAGTAGCTTCAAATTTTATTTAATTTTTTCTAGCAGATTTTGAACAAAACAGGTCAAAATTGGTCTGTCCCTTTCTTTCTGAACTCTTGGTGGAAAGGGGGGGGGGTGGGTTATTGTTAGATCAGATTATTTAAGAAAATGTTTATTTTTCAGATCCTATCCATGGCCTCTACATGTAGTGTATGTCCAAAAGGAAATAAAACATCAGCACCATCGACCTGGTGTCAGGATTGTAATGACCTGCTCTGTCAACCCTGTACTGAACATCATAAACACCAGAAAGCTACAAGAAATCACAGCACCATTCCATACAAAGATTACCAAAAGTTACCACCGTTTATTTTGAACATAAAGCCATACTGCAAAAAACACAATGAGAAATTTGTAGAGTATTGCAGGGGCCACGATGCGCCAATATGCATTAAATGCAGAAAAAAGCATCACCAGAAATGTAAAGACATCCCAAAAATAATGGATATCGTACAAAAGGTTAAAGATTCCGTGCTATTTGAGGATACCATGTTAGAGATGGAAACCAAGTGTGGAACTTTGAAACAAATTGCTGATGATAGAAACAAAAATCTTGAACAGTTAAACATTGCGAGCAAGGAAATGAAAGCAGATTTTGAGGAAAAAATTGACAATTTGATAAAACACTTAACATACTTGAAAGACAAGAAACTTTCTGAAATGGATGATAAATATAATAAACTAGCCAATGACATATCTGATACAGTTAAAACAGTTCAATCTAAGGAAAAAGAACTTAATACCATACTGGCCCAAAAGGATGACATCCTGAAATATGCATCCAATTACCAGACGCTGATAGGAATCAAAGAAATGGAGACCATTGTTAATGAAGTGGACACTTATCTTAATGAACTCTCAAATGATGAAAAGCTTCTAAAGTTCCAAATCAATGAGTCAATTGAGGATATTATTGGTGGTATCCAGTCCCTAGGAGACATCCAAGTCACGAGGAGTCCTTCAGCAGTACCTATACATAACACTGGAGCAAGATATCTAGAGGCTGTTAAAGAGGTTCATACAAGAGGTCCTGTACAACTCCAACTACAACAGACCATTGATCTGGAGAGTGGTATCTACAGAGGCTGCTGTACCTTACCAAATGGACTGGTGGTGATAGCTGGTTCTGGTAATGATTGTAAGGTAATAACACATAATTCTAATGGATCCCTAAGATCCACTATTAAGTTTGATAAGAGTGAGGGAGTATGGGATGTGACAGCAGTAGATGATCATCATGTTGCTGTGTCACATCCTAACCCTGGCACTATCTCCATTATAGATGTAGACAAGGACCAGGTGGTGAAGAAGTTGAAGGTTGGAGGGAGAGTGTACGGGTTGTGTTGTAGAGATAGAAATATAGTATGCTGTGTGCAAGGTGAAGGTGTAGTCAGAGTGAACATTGACAGTGAGGAGGTTGAGATAGTGGTGACAGATGAGAGTGTTGGCTATAACTCACATGTAGAGGTAAGTAACAGTCTCATATGTTACACATGTCTTGGTACAAACACAGTAAATGTACTGGATACTCAGTACAATGTTAACTTTACATACAAAGATGAAAAGGTACTTTGGAAGCCCACGGTTGTGGTAACAGATGACCACAATAACATCTATGTCACAGGGTGCTGGTCTAACAATCTTGTAATGATCTCTAGTAATGGTAAGTCATGTCATCAGTTACTAGGTAAGGATGATGGACTGAATGGTCCTACTGCTGTACACTATGACAGTAGTACTAAGAAACTGGTGGTGGTTAATTATAGTGGACCTGCTTTTCTTTATTCTGTAGGGTAAGTGAATCAAATTAACAGTAAGGGAGTGTCGGGATGTTGGAAGGGGGGTTAAGACAATATTGAGACATCTTGCAAACTGTAGGTTGTGGTGATAGACATGTTTTATTGCTTCTGTGCGAAATGTTAAATAAGCTGTGAATGATTCTGATATGTATGTGCAAGTGTGGTTTAGAGTAAGAATTGAATCAATAGTTAGTAACTTGTTTGTGGTGAGGATGGAGTTGTTTTATTAGCTCTGAATGATTCTGATATAAAACTGTGAATGTGGTTGGGTTGAATCAATAGTATTCATTGACATTTTCTAAAAATTAATAATGTGAGAAAAGCTTTTGCCAAAAAAATTCTTTGAGGTTTTATCTATGTTTTGTTTTATTACTTTTTGTAATTTTGAATGTTCAAACTTAATTATTTTAATGCTTGTTTTTGTGTGTTTCCATTATTTTTTTTAAATGTAAATATCTGATCATGTTTTATATCTTTTGATCAAATTTATTGGTTTATAAAACTTGATAATTGAAGTGCTTGCTTTTGTGTGTTTCCTTTTGACTTTTTAATATGTTTATCCTATCATGTTTTATAACTTTTGATCAAATTTATTGGTTTCATTGTAATGCTTGTTTTTGTGTGTTTCCATTATTTTTTTAAATGTATATATCTCATCATGTTTTATGACTTTTGATCCAATATAATTTTGGTTTGTTAAACTTAATCATTGTTAGTTTTTGTGTGTTTCCATTATTTTTTTTAATGTATATATCTCATCATGTTTTTTACTTTAAATCAAATATTATTTTTGTCCATAAAATATATTTTCTAGTATTAAATGTATTTCAAATTGTTCGTTTAAGTTGATTTCAGATCCTTCCTTAGTTCCTATGGACATTTTAAGGTTCCTGAAACTCCTAATATGTCGAGAAAGATAATAACAAAACTACTGAACAAGATAAGCAATCCCAAACTTTTAAGTAAAGCATGCATCATACCAGAGAAATTGGAAATCACAATGGTTCTGACCTCAGAATAAATGGTTGGTTTGAAACTGGTTTAAGGCACCTAACATTATTCTTCCATAAAAAAAAGATCTTCATAAGAAACACAAATAAAGCCAAGTAAGAAATGATTGCAAAAATGATTTAAACAAAAGGCTCTTTAAGGGGTCATCTGACACCTGGACACTTTTGTAGAGCTTTTGATGCTGAAAAAGGATGGTTGCGTCAGATTTTCTCTATCTTTTATACTTTATGATTAACATTCCAATAACAGTAGTCTGACCGCCCAGGTGTATTTTTAGCAATGGCGGCCATGTTTTTTTAGGGATCTAAAATTTATGTAGTGCACTCGTAGGATCAATCATAACAAATTTCAGTAAAATTCTCATCTGTAGTTTCAGAGGAAATTATTTTTGATAATTGTTGACAGACAACAAACAGCAACCATGGACAGCAGACACCAAGTGATGGCAATAGCTAACAAGAAGCTCCAAGGAGCCTGAATTGCTCACCTGGTCTTAAAGCTATAAGAGTCTCTTCTATAAACTGTTACTCCTATAAGTGGTTATCCAACAACATTGTCCCAATGGAGACTTTAGTAGCTCAATCAGCTGAAGGCTTAAGCAAGCAACAGATTTTCTTTATCTGCAATAGTTTTAATTCTATAGGGCAAAAACATGATAAAACACTATTTTTTTTACCTTTATAGGGCCATAACCCTTATAAAACGTCATCTGAGATCTTGGACCCAATGGAGACTTTTGAAGTGCTAAATCGGCTGAAAGTTTAAGCAAACAACAGCTTTTCTCTATCTGCAATTGTTTTCATTCTGTAGGCCAAAAACATGAAAAAATGCTATTTTTTCCTTCAAAGGGCCATTTACCCCTATGAGGAGTCATCTGACTTCAACAGACTTTTGTAGAGCTTTGGATGCTGAGGCAGGAAGGTTGCATCAGATTTTCTTTATCTCTTATACTTTTGATTTACAAGCCAAAATCGGTAGTTAGACCCCCCCTAGTAAATTTTTAGCAACTGCGGCCATGCTTTTTGACAGATCAAAAATCAAAACACAGCTTTGTGCAGGACACTCTAAGCATCAATTATATCAAGTTTCATTGAATTCTGTTGAGTTGTTTCAGAGGAGACAATTTTTGAAAAATTGTTAACAGATGACAAGACTACAGAAGACAACAGACTCCAAGTGATGGCAATAGCTCACATGGACCTTGGGTTTAGGGAGCTAAAAGAAGTTAACATGACAGGTTTTTTACTTCTTTTCACATTCTCACAGCTGTGTCATGTTTGCTTAGAATATCCTGTGATAAAAAGGAAAATGCTAAAATATTGGTTAATGTTTGTATTTTTTTAACTTGATTTTCCAGTTTTTTAGTAATGTAGTGTGCCTATGTTTTAAATACCCAGTCGACAGAAAGCAGTAAACCCAGGACCATAGAAACACAGTGCCTGAAATAGGCACTCGTCCACTGGCCAATGGCCAGTAGATTTTGAATTGGGCGAGTGATACTTTTGAAAAAATTATATTGAACATATAAGGAAACTTTGCATAAAATATGGTTTGGGCCAGTAGATTGGTTTATTATCCCATTTCAGGCACTGAACCACAGGAAAGGTAAAATCTTAGTCTACCTGAATTTTCCATCGTAGTCAACACTGCCTATGTGATCTAATCTGTATTCCGTCCAGTAAAGCCTCTTAGTCGTAACGTCTACGGCCAAACCAGAGGGCGCCACCAGGTTATTGATAGGCAGTCTGTACCTATGGCTCCCATTCATAAAAGCTCGCTCAATTCTGGCTTCATATCGTGGCTCATTTCCATAGTCAGAGAAAAACATGTATCTACAATAGAGGAAAAGGATGATTAAACTTGAATAACGGTCTTCCATGGAAGACATATGTCGCCTGCGTCTTAAAATATTTGGTAAACAGGAAGTCGATGAGTTACGAGCATATAATAGCTTTACCCAATATAGTACCATAGGAGGAAGACACCTACCAAATATCAAGAGGTTGTGACTTGTAGTTTCCCCGAAAACTAAGACAGAAAATTTTGTGACGCCGCAGTACAATACTAGACAACAGATGGTGCCAAAGTAACCCCTATATGTCACTTCTGCAACACGTTGCAGGCGACATATCAAAATGGAAAACTGTCAAAGTTAACAAGAGTTAACACTAAAGTACGTCTCGCCATCAGAAACAATAATTTTTTCCACTATATTTGCAATTATAAGGATTTTCAGTTCCTCAGATCAAAAGGTGTTTATAGACCTTAAACATTGATAATATATGCAATAAAAATAATCAAAGTCACTCAACCAGAAAATCAAGGTCAAGGTCAATGGGGATGCAACTGTGCTATGCAACTACTGGGGCTTATACATACCAAGTTACATCAACCTAAAATTTATAGTTCTTGAGATATGGAGGTACTTGCAAAACCTTACCCTTGCTGTTATATGTATTGAAAATTGTCAAAGTCACTCAACCGGAAAATCAAGGTCAAGGTGGAAAGATGGGGATGCAACTGTGCTAGGCTACTACTTGAGCATATGCATACCAAGTTTCATCAACATAGGACCTATAGTTCTTGAGATATGGAGGCGTTTATAAAACCTTACCCCAAAATTTAATGCTGCCACCGCAGCCCGTAAAGTAACAGTAATCCAGAAATGGGTCTTCTGTTGATAATCTAGGGATTTGTTTAAATCTTATGTATTGTATTTTAGTCTTGGGCCAATGCAAGACAGTGAGCAGTGACCTCTGGTCATGATGAAGACTGCTGGCTGTTTTCCATTGTGATTTTTTAAATTGCCTTTTCTTTAATGTTGGTTGTGTTTCGTACACTTATTCCACATCTCTTTATCATCTACCTATGTCCTGCTCTGCTTTGCAGGCCAGACAAAAATTGAGAAAAGTCAGAAAGTAGGTGAGCAACAGACCTGAAATCAAACCCACTTCATTCTGAAATGCATTATGACCAAATATCAAGAGGCTGTGATGGGTAGTTACTGAGAAAACTGTAATGAAAAATTTCAACATCCGCCACCTGACATTTACCAATCAATAACCCACAATTTCAATTTCATGAAATCTGTCTAGAAAATTTAACAGCAACAAAATTGCAGGTAACTAACAGGCCTAAAAACATTCAGGTATTTAGTGGCTCTTTTATACTGCCGTAGCTTACCGTATTTTGCTGTGTATAGTGCGCAGTTTTTTACAATAATTTCCGGATTCTAACATAGGGGTACGCACAATACATCCCTATATGAGATTCTCATACATTTTCATGAACATCGGCAACGGCAAAAGATCGATGTTTGTCAGACTTTGGACACAAGATTCATCCATGATTGAACACAAGAATCATAACTCACATGATTTCTATTGAATCCTGTTCATTATAATTATCTCTAAATAAAATTTATCCTGCTTTTATCAAATAAAAACTTAATTCCAGTGTCTTCATGTGTTTGTTTATTAATTTTATTTTCATATCGTCCGCCATTTTGGATATGTTTAGTTTGGAATCCTATTAAAACCAGCCCTTTAGACTCCTAACCCACAGAGGACCTATCTCAAGATTGAAGTCATACATGTATATCCTAGACATGTAAATATCATGAAATTGTATTTTTTTTTTGTCTATCAAATCTTTTAAAGACATACCCTACTAAAGGATCCACGGCCAGCCCTCTAGGAATCTGTACATTCTCGCTCACGACATCCATTTGTTTATCAGCAGTTATCGAGTACAAACCAATAATCTTAGCTCTCTCGTCAACGTAATACAGATTCTGTCCAATCCAGTCGTAGGCAAAGGACGTCGGACGGTATAAACTTTTGATGGGAAGAACACTTTTGTTGTCCATAGTTCTAAGGTTAGCAGAATAGATCTGAAAAATAAAACATAAGCTTGCAATTTTGTCAGACCCATAGTAAGTGAATGATATGGGACGGTACAAACTTTTGATAGGAAGATCATTTTTGTCGTCAATAGATCTCATGTTTGTAGAATAGATCTGAAATACAAATGAACAGAATATGCTTTTAGACTTTTATTAGCAAAATACATAAGTATCTGCACAATCTTAATAACACCAGACTAGGTCAAAATTGAGTACCATAAACATTTATTCCTGTTATCCCATATAAGTTTCTGTGAATGTTTTTTTTTTTTTACTTGTATAAAATTTGGACTTCAAGACTATAGAACACATTAGGCGTCAGAGTTGATATAAAATTGCTCACCCCACAATTGTGAGCTTAAATACAAAGGTGAAGTATTATCAAAATTTAGCAGAGACTATCTGAACTGGGAGCATTTCCATTGACTTTGAGTTGAAAAACAACAATAAAACTAGAAAATGTGCCTATGAGCCACAAGATTGCCCTCCCATTCTTGAAATATCATGACCCCCAATGTGTATGACCTGGGCTATGGACCTTAACCAAGAACTTAACCAAAGTTGTTCATGCATAAAATATAGGTCACATTGACCTTATTTCTAGAGGCGTTGGTGTAGCCCTACCCAAGACCCATCAGGTGGTGAAATATCATTGACCCCCAACATCTAGTCTCTGAGTAATGGACCTTAACCAAGAATTTAACCAAAGTGTTACGGAGGTTAGGACGTATGGAAGAGGGTAAAACCATATGGCCAATCCATATACAGTCAAACCTGTGTTAACGGGCACCTCCGTATAAAGGGTGACTCCCTATAAAGGGCACTCTCAGGTCCTCTGGATGGTTTTTCCTTTATGAATGCCCTCTATATAAAGGGCACTGCATAATGCGGGCAGCTGGCACTATATTTTGGTACAAATCATGGTTTCAACTTGTCTATAATGGGCAGGGTAAAATCATTACAGGGGAATGAAACTGTTAATTTACACTGATTTAATCAATTTATCAATTTATCAATGTTCAAACCGTTTATTAATTAGAATAGTTCACCAGTCTTGTTGTTTATTTAATAAAATTATTTGTTTTGATAGTAAACGATTTTATGACACTTAAAATGTGTTAATTTACAGATTAGACATGCAACATGCAACATAATCATAATAAATTTTATTGAAATAATAAAATTTTATTTTACATTAGGTACAAAGAACATATATACAATGCATGCATATAAAATACATATACATTTACAATGTATCTGAACATGCTTATTATAAAATTTGCATGCAAAAACAACAAATTGTACTTTTTACTTTTTATTAGACAACCTTCATATAAAGGGCACCTGTCTATACAGGGCAGTAACCCTGCTCCCCCTCGGTTTGACTGTACTGTGGATCCATTTATTTTCAAGGTTAATCTGAAATCTCCACCATAATTTCCTTTTTGTGGGGTATCAAAATTCGTGGGTCAATGCCACCAACGAAAACTATGAAAATTGAAAATTGATACCCCATGAATAATAATGAAACCACAGTATGTGGTGGGGCCATAAATAGGGCATCTAACGGGACATTAAATAAAACCCCACCACGATATTCATCAATAGTTTAACATATTTGTATACTATACTGATGTTGTGTCATACATGCATGTTCTTAATTTCTCTTTCTTTCTTTTTTACATCATTACTGAGTAAAACATTCATTGTTACCTTTTGATCATTAGCGCCAATCCAGAACATAAGATTTCCTTGGATATCAAAGTCAAGGTCATCTGCTTCTGTTTCCATGACAACTTCCACATCATTTCCTGAAGGGTCCATTTTGATAACACGGTTACCAATGGCAACAAACAGCTTTCTTGGAGAACCTAGAAATATTATCATTCCATCAAATACAAGTACAGTTCCTTCTTAGCTTCAGTCATGTTCTAGCCTGCAGGGATTCAAAGGAGTAGAGCCACGAAGGCCAAAAAATGGCCCACAAATTCAACTTTTATATATCTGCTTCTAGTTGCTGCACTTATGTTAATTAGTCTATATATTTCATGAATTGCAATAATTTTTCCTTCAATTATTCATCAATAAGGAGAACAGTGAGGTAAAAAATGGACTATTTTGTGAAAAATTACAATTTTTGACAGTTTTCCTTGATTTTCATATATAAATCGATGAATATGAAATGGGCCACACCTGTCGACCAAAATTATTTTATGATAGAAATGTGTATTATGATATTATAAATTAATTATAAAAAAATTAGGATGGTCGAGGAATGTGGCCAATACTAATTTTGACAAAATGTGCATAGAAACAGGTGAAAATGTGTGAAAAATGAGGAATTTTCAAATTTTTGGCATGTTTAAAGCCTCAAGGCTAAACCTGTGGTGTAAATATTTTGCTAAGTCTTACAGATATGAAAAGTTTGTTCATACCTTAACATAATTTAGTTAAATTTATGACAAGTTATAGTAGTTGAAAAAATAGTGAAAATACCGGGCCGATTTAAGGCCTTCGTGGCTCTACTCCTTTCATTGGAGAGCAAAAGGTCCAGGGCTTTTTGTGAGTTTTTGGTAAAAATCCACCAGGTTACATGAAAAAGTCCTCTGACATATACTTGCAGGTCCAGCCAGTACTAATTCGAACCAATCATTTTTTTATGTACTTGTTTGCCGCTTTCAAAAAGTCTTGCTAAAGGGCCTCGTCCATGAGTTTGCGATATTAATTGACAAAGACTTGGTGCCATAAAAGCTGGTTCAACCTATTATTTCTATTTAAGGCACTAAGTCTGCATTAATTGTCTTTTAATATTAAAATTCCTGTACTATTATGGTTTTCATTTCTTAAGAATATACCGTACTTTGCCGTGTATAGTGCACATTTATGTATAAATACGGTAACTTCTTGTTTTGTTTTTTAGATTGATCATCCATGTGTGATAATCGAAAGTTAATGTTTTGTGATTATCAGTATCTAATTCTGTATTCAGTCTTTTATAAATAAATTCAACACCACTGAAACAAGCAAGAGAAGGAAAGACTAGAATGACCGTCTTCCATGGAGCCAATATATGTCGCCTGCATCTTAAAATATTCAGTAAAC
Organism: Arcuatula senhousia; assembly: GCA_963971305.1. Classification (NCBI taxonomy): domain Eukaryota; kingdom Metazoa; phylum Mollusca; class Bivalvia; order Mytilida; family Mytilidae; genus Arcuatula; species Arcuatula senhousia. The sequence goes on along the minus strand of OZ020317.1, from coordinate 1,434,733 downwards.
AGGAAGTAGATAAATTACAACCATAAAAAAGCTTTCAACCATATACTGTGGTTTCATTATTATTCGTGGGGTATCAATTTTCGTGGTTTTCGTGGGTAGGCTTGAACCACGAAATTTGATATCCCACGAAAAGGAAATTTAACGTTAGTGTGCATGCTGCAGGTTATAGAACCACGAATTTAAGAATCCACGAACTGATGCTTTGTCACCAAACCACGAAAGTTTGTACCCACGAAAATAAATGAATCAACAGTATAACTGTAAGGCCAAAAAAAAATAAATTGTGTGTTTGTTAAGAAGTCAGGTAGGGTAGGTAGTAAAATTGTGATATAATTTATTTATTTTTTTCGAGTAATGTAACATTTCAGACTTTAACAGTCCTTGTTGCAAAATAGTCCAAAAAAAAACTTTAGGGTAGGCATAAAATTTTAGGTAGGGTCAGGTTACCCTAAACAAACTTTTTTTTTGCCTAAGTGGTAGAAGAAAAGGCTGTGTAATGCAGTTGCCCAAAAATCTGCAACAGAATTTTTGTGGTGACCCAGAACGACACAGAACCCAACAAGACAAAATGGATAGTGCCAAAGTAACTCTTACATGTATGTTACTTTGGAATGTGCTGCAAACGACATAATATTCAAAGAGTAATTATTTAATGTCTTTAGAATTTTCAACCATGAGTACTTTGTTTGGATTTTGTTTATATCTTCATTCAGACATCATCAACATAAACATCAAAAATATTTTTCTTTCTTTAACTCACCATCAATAGCTCTACAATGTATCCCATCATGCAGTTGGTATCCATGGTTACAAGAACAAGCATATCCTCCGATGGTGTTCTTACAAATGTGGTCACAATGTCTGTTTACTGAACATTCATTATAATCTGTAATGATAAATTCTAGTCAATTTTTTTGCCCCATCTATGAAAGTAGGGGGCATATAGTGTTGGGCCTGTTCGTCTGTTCCTTTGTCAGAAATGTCCGAAGATGGGACATTGTGCCTTTTGGATATAGTCTTGTTTCTATATAATTTTTTAACATATATATAAACTGTCTATAAATGAAAGTGTGATGGAAGATTTATTTTTGTTTCGTTGCAATATCAACCATGATGTCATATACATGTATATTCTTTTAACCTGAGAATGGTATACATGTAATGAGAAAAGATAAACCTGTAAAAAACAGTTTTTGAAGTGAACATCCTTTCTCATGTTACATGTATAATATTTTTAATCTTGGACCAATGCAAGAAGCAAAGGTGTACCAAAGGGGTAATCAGTATCATAAAACCGTAAAGACAAAGACAAAACCGGCAGACAAAAATCATCACAACAAAACAAACCACATAACAACATGAAACACAAACACACATAACAACAAAACCGCATTCAGCAACGCGAACTCAAGTCGAAACGAGAGTGAACTCAGGTGCTCCGGAAGAGTAAGCAGTTCCTGCTTGCTATAGCACACCCGTCACGTGAGACGGTGAGCAGTTAAGGCTGCTAGTTGTCTTCCATTGTGGATTTTTTATATTGCCTTTTGTTTATGTAGGTTGTGTTACGTTCACTTATTCCACATCTCATGATGGTCTCTCTTTTCTTCAAAATTGCATTGCTTGCAGTGTTTGCCTCCTCTTATTGCCTTTAAGATTCAAATGTCTCTTGTACCTACCAACACATGTGTTGTTTGTTGAACTAGCCAGTCTGTAACCATGGTTACATAAACATTTTCCTCCCCAAGGGGTTGGGAAACACCCCTGATCACATTGGTATGTAGAGCAGTACTGTATACCTGAAAGTATAAACACAATCATGAATCATGCATGTGAAAGTTGTTAAAATTAAAATGGCGGTCTCCTGCCTGCCTCCTAAAATATTCCATGAACAACAAGTAGATGAGTAATGGCCATAAAATCGCTTTACACCATACAGTGCTAGAGGTATTTTCACTGAAAACTATGACAAAGTTTTTTGTGAGCAGCAGACCATTGCAGGACCCAGAACAAAGCAATATGACAGATACATTGTTGTAACTATAGGTTGCTTTGCAGCACATTACAGGCAGCATAAAAATAAATTTGGCCTACTTTTTTTTGTGGGCTGTGTCGCATACACTTATTCCACATCTTATTATTTTCTTTTGTGTTAATTTTTAAAGTTTCAAAATATTTTTTGGTGTCTTTAAATCTTATTATTTGTCAGACATGTCAGGAGAGAGTAATAAGAACTCAGCCCTAGGTTATATCTACTTACTACATGAGCTCCCTTCATCGTCTCCAAATTTACAGTCAGGCTCTCCATTACATACATCCTTAGCAGGGATACATTCCCCTGTTTTAGGACACGCCCATTCGTCAGGCTCACATATGTAATTATCTACAAAATATAACCAACAAGACTTTTAGTACAATTTCTGGAGAAACTTAGGAGGGGGTGATGACTATTTCGGGCATTTTTACTGATTATTCGTCTACAAGTCCATCACCCATTAAAGTCTGTCTGCCCCCCCCCCCTTTACTTGCTTTCTGAAATTATATGAACAAAATTAATTTTAATCCTGCCACATTGGTTTGAACTTTCTATATATATTGTTCGAAAATTAACTTTAAATCATTTGGTTTTTTTTCTAATTTATGTTAATCCTTGTGCTCCATGTTGAAATTGCTACTGGTCCTTAACTAAGTTTCTACTTCTAATTGCAGTTTAAATGTTTTGTATTTATAATTTGTTAAGAAGTAATTTCTTTTCCTTTTTTCTTGTCTTGTGTTTTATGTCTACTGATTTTGTAAGCCTTTTTGGACTAATGATTTGAATGGCACATTGGTACGCCTTTCCCACTACTGGTTAAAAAGTTATTATAGGTTTATAGAGGTATCACTGGTTTATAGAGGTATCACATTCTTATTTCAACATCTCATTAAAGCTGGATTTCAGAATTAAAACTCAGGGAAGCTGAGATACCAAAGAAGCTCTTACTTGGGCAGAACTAGAATGTCCCAGGTAGTGTAATATGTGACCTATGTTGCTCCAAATGTAGTTTTACAGTGTCTGAAATGGCCGGTCGCCCGGTCGCCAAAAGCGACCAGAACCTTGGAAGGGCGATTAAAAATTTTAAAATGTGTGAAGTTACAGGCCCAAATAAAAATGTCTGGGCGATTAATCGTTTCTGGGCGATCGATTTCTATGAAGCCGAAAAAAATCTTCTATCGTATTTTATTTGACCGGAAAGGTAGATAACTGTAAAACTGACGTGTCATTTCGACCCATACCACTCGACCCGTAAAAGTAAGAGATAACGCATTGATCACCACTCCCGGTTTGGGCCGAGTTGTAACAGTTTCGCGTATTTTCCCTTTTCTAAAAATAGCTTCTTTACTGTAAATAGACGCGTAGTAATTTCTATGGTAATGAGTGACGCGGACACAAAATAAATCTGACTTTGGGTAAAAATGTTTAGTAACCAAACAATTTAAATTGATTTTTGGTCATTTTAATTTACTTTAAGCTGTAGAATGTCGTTAATTAATTTGGTCAAGTATATATACTATAAATCATACAACAGAGGGTAACTTCAGATCAGCGTTGATCAAATATTATATAAACATGCCGGCAAATGCAAGTTTTCCGAAATTTGGCTTGAAAAGACACAATATCAACCGTGGCTAAAGCTGAGTGGTGTTTCCGCAAATAAAGCTCGATGTTCAGTGTGTAAAAAGGAATGGGAGAGTCGGTCCTTCAAAGCCACATGAAAGGAGATTAAATACAGCTATTTTTAGAAATGTTTTCGCATTGTACTTTGAAAAAACAAATCATTTTTCAAAATTTAATAAAATAAACCTTTTAATAAACTAAATTATTGCTCTTTTACAATACATAAAATACATAGTTCATAATCATAAGTAAACTTGAGGATTTTAGTTGTCTATTTCACTTGATTTCTGGTCCTTGAAAACTATTCAACAATTAACTGGCCCTTAAAAAGTCCTTAATTTGCGGCCAAAAAAATGTGATTGTATGACAATATGGCAAGATAACAATTACAATACCAAACCCCACCCTTGTCTCAACTCTAATAAAGCAGAATTAAGAGCATTAACCTCTGCTGTATGCAATAAAGATAACATATTCTTTCGTTTTTAATTTGAGTTAGTCTTTCAAGAAACCTCACATAACTTGCCAGTGTGTGTGTGTGTAACTGAATACCAGGCCCAGCCCCTTTTTGGTTTCTCATTACTCCTGAAACTTTCTTTAATCTTAGTCATTTATTTTTCATTGCCATGCATGATTTATCAACACAACTGCTGCAGGGACCGTTGACGATTTTGAGACTATTGTGGATACCACCTCGTCTCGGGAGTCCCTTAATCACATCATTATTGGTGGATGTGATGCTGACTCAGACTACTCTGATGATTAAGGAGGGATTAATCAAGGAATAATTTTAAATAAATATAAACCCTCTTGATGTCGTTTTTACCAATCCAAGATTCCCAATGACTTACCTGCTTTGCTTTATTCCAGAAAGCAATGTACCCTGGGCAAAGAACACTTAAAATTCTGTTCATATGTGTATTGGTCAATGGTGGTAAAACTAAATTTTATGTAGATGGCTCTGCTCAGGGGACATATTTTTGGAATAGACCTTGATTTTTTTCTGTTATTTTCACCATTTTGATCCGTACAAAATTTTGACCTTTTTTGGGCCAGTACCATGTAATTTGGGCCACTGGCCTAGAATTTCTACTGGCGGCGGCCCAAAAAAAACTTTTCGGGCCAGCCCCTCATTTCAGACACTGGTTTTATTTGCACAGTAGACCCATACTAAACAGAGGTTACCACTGTTCTTCATCATTTTTGAACCCTGGAAAAATATTCTACCGAGTGTGACCTATATAGGAGGGAATTCTGAATGCCTGTTATCTAATCTAAAGTCATACCACATCCAAATTCATCTGATTCATCCTGACAGTCTTTATTTCCATCGCAGGCGTACGCCTGATCTATGCACTGCTGGTTCTTACATGTGAACTGATTCCCTGCACAGGCTGGATAAGCTACAAGTAGAAATATAAAACATTAGAGCTCTTTATTCCCATCACAGACGTATGTCTGATTCATACACTGCTGGTTCTGGCATGTGAACTGATTCCCTGCTCATGCTGGATAAGATACAAGTAGAAAAATAAACATTAGTCTTTATTCCTGTCACATGCATACATATTATCTATACATTGCATTGTTTAGACATGTTGTTTTTTTTGCTCTTTTTTTTTTTTGGGGGGGGGGGGGGTTCGGTAATGAGGTTGTGTTCACTGTCTCAAGGTTGATTTCATAAGATTTGAGTATTGGCGTTTGATCTGCTTCTCTCTAGACTATATATATGCCTGACCTAGGCCAGAGCCCAGGAATCTTTGTCAAAGCTTATGTTTGTACCTATGGTCTTTATGTTAGGTGTCATTTGTCCAGAAAAAGGTCTTTTGTTGTTTATTTCACATTGTTTTAGAACTGGATCAGATGAATTTTACTCTTTAGTGAAGGGGCAATGCAGGAGACGAGCATAAACAACTAGTTACATTTAAGGCTGCTGGTTGTTTTCCACAAACATTCAAATTAGAAATGGTCTGAGATCATGGACCTTCAATTTTTTTAAATCAGGACTTTTCAAAACTTATGTACAAAAGTCCAAAACCTGCGTCTAGAACTTAAAAAAGTCTTGGACTTTTTCTTTTCAGATGTTAATTTAAATGCCTGTTCCATTGTGGTTTTTAAAGTTGCTACTTATTTATGAAGATTATGACAAATACACTAATTCCACATCTCATCAACTTCTACCTGTACTTAATGCACTTCAACAACTGATTACAGTAAATCATACATAAACTTAACATCATTAGCATGTGACCATCAATTCTCATCTGAAGACAAGGTCAAGGTCTCTCATTTGCATAAAACCAATTAAATATTCATGACTGCACTGAAGCAAAAAGAGATGACACTATACAAGTCTTCAATGAGACATTTATTGTTGTTTGTTTATTAAACAGCTTCTAAAATAAGGTTTCACAAAGATTTGCTTTTTGTACTAATTCTGTGAGCGGTATTAATCATATATTTATTCAGAAGTTCAAAAATTCTCATTTGTCTAATTAGATATAGTTCCAGCACAGGGACTTGCTCCCCTCTATCAATATTTTGTTAGAGTCAATGTGCAGTAGGTTTTTTTTCTACCGCACATTGACTCTAACAAAATATTGATAGAGGGGAGCAAGTCCCTATAGTTCCAGGACCCTATTTATAGTACTGCCATAGGAATACTGAAAATAAACTTTTGTAATACATTTGGAGAGGACAGAAAACCATTTTCTTGACAAAAATCATTTCTAATTCTATAAATTCTAAACAATTTGTCTCTAACTTTCTTAAACTGAACAAATAAGTTTATCCTTGAGCAGATATCGAATTTTGAAATGGCTGAGCTAACCATTAATTCAATTTTAAAATTCTGTGACCTCTTTTTTTATACTGTACTTTTTTATATTCTTCTGTCAAATGTGATGAAGCTAATATTAGTTTTTTTTCACAGACATTTCAATATTATAATAGTCACACATCGATGACCTTGACTTGTGACCCTTAGCCTATGACATTTACTTCCTACAATTACTGAATACATAGGACTTTTCGCTAGTCATATCCATGAGTCTTTACCTATGACCTCTGTACTCCACTTAATAAAAGTCACATATCCATGACCCTGATTTACCGATTTTATCTCCACAGTCATTTTTATTATCACAGTTCACACATCCCTGACCCTTACCTTATGACCTTTTACCTCTGACCTTTACTTACTACAATTACTGAATTCGTCAGAATTATCTCCACAGTCATTTTTATGGTCACACATCCTTGACCCTTACCTCATGACCCTTTACCTCTGACCTTTACTTACTACAATTACTGAATTCGTCAGAATTATCTCCACAGTCATTTTTATGGTCACACATCCTTGACCCTTACCTCATGACCTTTTACCTCTGACCTTTACTTACTACAATTACTGAATTCGTCAGAATTATCTCCACAGTCATTTTTATGGTCACACATCCTTGACCCTTACCTCATGACCTTTTACCTCTGACCTTTACTTACTACAATTACTGAATTCGTCAGAATTATCTCCACAGTCATTTTTATGGTCACACATCCTTGACCCTTACCTCATGACCTTTTACCTCTGACCTTTACTTACTACAATTACTGAATTCGTCAGAATTATCTCCACAGTCATTTTTATGGTCACACATCCAAGACTTTGCTATACATCGACAATTATTGCATTGGAATTGGTCATCTGTACATGGAATTTTACATCCTACAAAAACAAAATAAAATTAGTGTTTTGCCTCAAAAATGATGCCCCCCTTTATGCAAACATTTGGATAATAAGGAAATCATTGAAGCATGACCCCCCTTTTAGAAATTTCTGGATCCATCACTACAGTATTCAAAGTTGGAAATTATAGCCTGGCCACGGGCAACATTTTGGCAGGGCTGACTAAAATTCATGAAGATTTGACTGGCTTTATTGTAATACGCGAGTATATACTGAGAGTACTGGTAGGAGACCACTGACCTTGGGCATGTTACTGGCAAACCTATGCACATACACTTGGGGAATTCCCTTTTTTGTAAATTGTAAACAGGAATCAAACACCACCTGTGAGGTGATCAATCCGCTTTTGACCAATATCATAGTGTGTCCCCCGTATCTAAACCAGTGCCTTAGATCACTTGGCCACTCAGGCCCCAACAGGATTGCTAATAAGTCCTACATTTGTATAACATAAGACTTGGATTCGAGGAGAACATATAAATGAGGGGGCCAATGGGTTAATTTCGTGATGTGTGATCGTCTATTTGAATTTTCTGTGAACTGTGATTCAAGCAAAAAATTGTTCATGAACTGTGATGAAGGCATTGTCTGTAAACCGTTGTTGGCTAAGATAATTTTCCGTGATCTGTGATTGATGCCTCCACAGATCTCCACAATGGCTATATTGCCTGTAAATTGTGATTCTGGGAATTTTCTCAAATATTTGCTAATTTCCTGTGAACTGTGAAATCCAAATTTTAACTTCCATGAACTGTGACCAGGACCCCCAATCAGGGCCCCCTATAAATATCCAAATGAAAACATCGTGCCCCAAACCCAAACGAAGCCTGCCTTATGCTGAGAAAATCATATTGAAGAGAATCGAATCATCCTATAGAATTGAATCATCATTCCTATTAAACATATGAAATGGATAAAAATAATAACAGTGTCGTTCTTGTGAAGATCAAGGATCTGTGTGATGGGAAACCGTTGCAGATTAACGAAAGAAGAAGAAAGATCCTCTCAATTAAACTTTGGTGTTTCTGTAAAGCAAAATAATGTCCTTTGAAATTGTGTCCACCCTGCTATGCTTAACACTGAAAAATCCAGATGACAAAATTTCATATTTCTTAAGCGTTTTATTCCGTCCTTGGACTTTATCATAGGAATGAATACCCGGAATGAATACCACTCTGGACAATATTTCATAGTGGACACTATTTTATGTTACATTTCTACAGTATATTCAAATATAAAAGTATCTTTGGATAGCCGAATTTCTCATACATTGTTTGATATTATTTTCAAAGCGTTTTATTTATTATTTTGTTTGAAGGATGGTGAAACTGAAAAATAACAAATCAAACACCACGCGAACAATCTGAACTGTTGTCCTTAGCTAAAAGTTCAGTAAGCTCTACAAGAAATCGCGAAATAATGAAACCCTCATCTTGGATGCTGTTAAACTGGACCACCTGTTGTTGATCGCTTTATCAGCGCTACTTTACGATACCAGACAGCAGACGATCACTTATGATGCTGTGTCAAAATTTCCCGCCAAATTCGCCAAATTTGTTTAAGAATAAAATACAATTACGGAAAAATTCCGAAGACCAATCATTTTCAGCAATCTAAAATAAACATTCATCCCGGACTTTTTATAGTATTTCCTCCGAAATTTTTAAATTTTTGTGTAGATTTTCAGCAAAATTGGTCTGGAACCCCCCCCCCTTTGGCCCACAGAACCCAGTATGTGGAACCACCCTTCGAAAATTTCTGGATCCGCCCCTGACAATTAATCTTCAAGTGCTGTGCAGTATCTACAAAAGTTGCTAAAATGGCATTGGCCGAGCATGCTTAAGTTATATAAACGTATGAACGTTTTTTGAGTACCTGTATACTTTTTTTACAAAAAAAATTGCCAAAATTTGCCTCACTTGCCTCAATGGTGGCTACGATCATGTACAGTGGCTTAATATAAAACGTATCCGTATAACTTTAATTATTTAATGTTCAAAACCGGCAAAGGTTATAAGCATTCTTAGGTTGCCCACCCTAAAATGGTAATTTTTGTTGAATGCGTATTCCTTTGGTAAGGTCGGTACACAACGAAATGAATGGTTGGAGTTTATGTTTAAAAAATTGTATTTAATAGTTATTGTTTTAATCCCAAGCAGGTATGATAAGACGAACATGAAATATGATGCAGTAAAAGTATGATGCCGGGAAGCAGTAAAGTAAGGAACATTTTTATTTATTTATTTTTATTTTTTTTTTTTGGGGGGGGGGGTGAAATTGAAATAGAAGCAATTGCTTCCACTGCTTACATTGTGTTACGCCACTGGAACCATTACCCCTTCAAGCTGAGAAAATAATTATCTCAGCTTCAAGGCGTCGTCTGACAGTTTTGAACGAGTTGGCTTTCTTGATAAATAAAGGCAGGGGTTAATTAAAACTATCTTATTTCCAGATAAAGGCGATAACAAAACTATTGAACTTAGCTCTGGGACTAAGCGATGATCTGACATAACGTCATTAAGCCGTAGCTTTTCTATATCGCCATTACTGTGATCGCCAATAATTCACATTCTTCATAATGGACGGCCTTTTGAGAACCCATCACACATGCATTTAAATTGACAGATGATTCCGAAAAATGTCAGTTTAATTATATTCTGACGAATTAATAAACTTTAACCACCGGTGCTTGTTTTTTGTTTTTTTTTCTATTTCACTTGTGTTTTATGGTTTTATGTATAGGATGTAACATGCCCCCCCCCCCCCACTGTTAGGGTGCTGCCCTTGGCCCTGTATGGGCCCTGAGCGGCCCAGGCCCTTCAAAAGTTATACTGCTATATTTTGTAGTTCCCCCTCCCCAAATTTTAAACCTGGCTATAAGGCCCTGTTTAACATATAGTATCCCTTCATTGTCTCCCAAATTTTAAACCTGCCTAAGGCCCTTTGTAACATTATCCCTTCATTGTGTAGTTTTCTAAATTAAGAAAATATCGTTTAAAACTTTAGTTGAAATCATGTGCGAAAAAAGAATTTCTTAATACATGTACATCACAGATCAATCACTTTTTAATAAGTGACTTGACACATTACAAAGTTTAAAGAGAAGAGGAACAGTAATAAATAGCGTTAATTGAAAAGGCCACATAAATTATATATAAATTCTGAAAAATCAAGTTGTAAACATTGACAGACAGCAAATAACATTTATATCATTGTCGAAGACACCGTTCGTCGGTAGTATATTGTCCTATAGTAATGTGTGAAATGTTATAGCATAGCTCATATGTTTATAAATACTAGTAGAAGATACAATATGAACGACAATATATAAAAAAAAACGCAATGGAAAACAGCAAGCAGCCTTAAAAGTGACCATGCAGTGGTCGCTGCTCGACTTGGCAATTGCCCTTAGATTGAAATAAAGTGTGTATGATTCAAAACTGTGTAGTTATCCCATATAAATTTTCCATCATGAAACTTGAGCTTATATAGAAGTGTAAAAGTAATAGAAGTTTATCTGCAACGATAGCTTTGAAAAATATATTTATTTGATCTGACTTAAACTTCAAATTGACATGCAAAGTTTTGTTTAATGATTCGTGAGTGTTTCAATTAGTTTGTTGCAGTTTGTTGTATTTAGATGATTACCTCGTTATCCCTTTTAGTATGTCTCACAACCGTGGTCCCTTTTTCTTGTGTGTGTGTGTTTGCGTACGCTTAGATCGCAATGGAAGAGGGAAGTTTGTCACCATAAAACCTGATTTACACCACAATTCCTTTTAAAATGATTGTACTATAGTCAGGATTATTGCGATCTTCAATTTCTCTTGTGTGTCTTTTCTTTAATTTGTCTTTTCTTCTTGGATATATGAGATTGGTCATCCCAGTTTTGTTGTTATTTTTATTTGCAAGAATATTATTTTCATTTACCTATTATGAAAGTCTATAATGCCAAGAATTACTGTAGTAATTGATATTACAAGTATAAATCAACAATTAGTAGAAAATAGAAAATAATGAGATGTGGAATAAGTGTACGCGACACAACCCACAATTAAACGGCAATTTAGAAAAACCACAACAAGATCTGAAAATTATTTTTGTTTCAATCTATATATTTGTTTCCCAGATATTAATCTCAAACTTATCAAGGTGAATGACAGGGTTGTCCTATACAACGTCTACTGTAATCTTTAAAATTCTACATGCATAAGCGGTAGTTTCATTTCGGTTAACCAATAAAACTTACTTATTTTTCTTTAACGGAAGAGGTGATGTAATACCCTTTTTAATCTTCACATCAAGATGAATTAACAAACAAAAATGAAAAAATTAACCATGCAATAAATACAAATATATTCTATTGCATTAATATAGTTACTACTAATATAGTTACTACTAATACTAAACAGGTGCTTCATAATGAAATTGTTTCGACTATGATCTGATATTCGCCGGGCATATTTTGCAAAAAAAACTGATTTCATAATCTAAATTTTATTCTTATCAAAAATATCATTAGTTTATGTTGTTTTGTTTTTTTAGCGTTACTCAATAGAATTGATGCTGAAATGCCAAGCATGTCGTAAGGTTAATAATCGGCACGACAGTTGTGACCTTACATAAACCCCAGAGGCTGGTGACACCTGAATTTATTGTTAACATCATAATAATGGTTATGACCTGATATTATTCACGACTTACAAGATGAGGTTGTTAAAATTGTTTCAACTTATATATTAAAATTGCAAAAACAAAAGTTATTTTGTTTGATATTATGTTGACTGTCGTTTAATTTCTTTCCGGGATAATTCAGAATGTCATATTTTAAGTTTGAATTTATTCGAACAGTAAAATTAAATACTAGTACTTCATTCTTAAACGTTCGGCCGGTCAAGCGATATATAAGCAAAGAGATATTTAAATAAATTTAAGTACAGTCATTCTCCGTGGAGACCATACTGATTATATATTGTAAGATATATCTTATAGATTGAAACAGAGTGGATGAACCGTTCAGAACTTATGTGGTTGACCCCTATTACTTTCTTTTTGTATGAAAATAATTGTATGAAAGTATTATTTCATGTAGATTTTAGCTGATAATTGACCCAGAACCCCCCCCTTTTCAGTATAGGACACTTATTCCATATCTTAACATTAACTATATAAGAGAATGTAGTTTCTTATGCAGCGGACTGTTTTAAAGTGCCTCTTCTAAGCCAGGAATCTTTATCAAAGCTTATGTTTGTATTTAGCCAAATTTATGTTAAATGATTTTTTTTTGTCAAGAAGATGGTATTTCATTGCACTTTAGGATTGGGTTTGAATCATATGTAGTTTATTTTCAATCCAGAGCCAAATTAAAAACAACGAGCAGCGACCGCTGGTCACATTGAAGGCTGCTGGCTGTTTTCCATTGTGGATGTTTTAAATTTACGTTTATATTGTAGGTTGTGTCGCGTACACTTATTCCTCATCTCATTTTCTTATATGTAAAACGTTCTACGACCTATCCTTTACACGTGTCCATGTCAATGTTATCTACTTCAAATGTGACAGCTTACAACTTTACAATGAATAAAATATGGAAGAAGGAAACGTAAATTCTAATAAATAGTGAATGAATAGGCGTCCTTGACGAACTACCAATGTACGATTAAATTTTAAAATGTTGGAGGAGGAAACTCAAACGCTAATTTTAATAAATAAGGAATTAATGGGCGTCCTTGTCGAACACCAATGTACGCTTTAATTGTTAAATGTTAGCGGAGCCGGAAACTTGCAATTGTAATAAAAAGTTAATTAATAAGCGTCCTTGGCGAATACCAATGGTAAATACAATTTACAATATATTGCTTTGAAGTGTAAACATGATTTACGTAAGAATAAGTGGAGGAGACCGTACCAACTTTAGTTTATATTAGCTATGAGGAAACAATCCGTGAAATACAATTCTATAAGTAAAACGGAAAAATTCAGTTAATAGAAGAAACAGAAAGTTTGGGTCAATTGGTTTTAACCAGGTTTTATGAAGAATAATACTTTTTACGAGCGATGTTAAAATCAAGCCGTCTTCTCTATAGCTATAGTTACTCTCTTCTCCCACAAACGATTTCTGTGAACCACAGGTATACATCTATGGGGTGTACCATGTGCCTGGTCGTGGTAATGGTAACATCAAAATGATAAATGATATCCATTCCACATTAAGATGAACACGTGCAAAATATATTAGACCTGCACAGTTTTGAACGCTTTACTTGTAAAACATAAAGGCATGCAAGAGTTAAAAAAAATGCTAAACTGCTCGAAAAACAAAAATCATGAATTTGCAGTCTGAAATTGATGAAAGGGATGGAACTCATATAAACCTTTCCAATTGAACAATTAGTGCAGGGATTTTGTATTGGACATCCCTGATTAGTGTAAACATATTTAATTATGATGGGTTTGGAAACAAGCTTAATGCTTTATGCGAATGTTGCCTTTGGCTTTGTAGTGGCCTTTGAACCTACTCTTGTCGAACTCAACACAAGGGTCTATAACGTACACGTGGCACTGCTCTCCACATACACTTGGGTCAATCTTTTTTTCGTTCCAAAGGACTAGTATCGTTCTTTGAGACCATCCTCTCAAATGAACAATTAGAATTGATATAATAATAATAATTAGATATATGATGTGGAATAAGTATCTGTAAATCGATGTCAATCTTAAAACCAGTGCAAAACAATCTAATCAAAACTAGATTTTAAATTTTTGTCCACTACTCTAATCTAGTTTGATTAGATTGGGTGCAAAAAGGGGCTTTGTAAACGAGAAATTCTGCTGACGTGAAAGATAACCCATCGTCATCGGTCATGTCGGTGGTGATATTTGCCGAAGGCTGTAACCGGCGTGGGAGGCATATACTTGGACAGAAAAGCTAAAATTGACGATGATTGAGTTTGGGGCTTAAGTAGAACAATAAACTACTTCGACCCAGAGGCCAAGTAGAAAACAAATACATTTCATTGATACTAGTTACCTTGAGCTGGGATTTTTTTTTCACCTGCTTAACGGGCCCATCCCCCAGAAAATCAAATGGTCCGTACGTAGCAAAGCATGCCTTTGTATACGTGAAATATCCTTACATTTGTGTATTTTTAAATTTTGGTGCATGTTAATGTAGCCATTATAATATTCCTTTTCCACAAAAGATTTGTTACAGATAATGTAATCGTCTTTTTCTATTTTTTATTTTCAGTGTCTTTTAACCATGAAAACATTACATAGCGATAGGTGTGTAAGGCATAACCCAAGGTGTCGGTATATCAGATTAGTAGCGATCACACTTTCGACTAAGGCACACAGTAGGCACAGACCATTTGATTTTCGGGGGGGGGCTGGGTTGGTTTTTTTTTAAACTCCCGGCCATGATATTTGTAACAAAACTAATCTAACCAGCACCTTAAAAAAAATAACCTGGCTTCAATCTTGCCAACAAAATTTTCTTGTCAATGATGTGTGTGAAAAAAAAAAATCTGGCCCGCGAATCGTGCGAAAATTTCCCGGCTCAAGGTAAAATCCCAGGCCACACCAGAAAATCAAATGGTGGGATCGCGGTCAAGTGTTTAAGGCTTTTTTATTTGTTAGGGCTGTACTCTTAGGCAGCGCGATTTTGGCTATTTCCGAGAGGTGAACATGGCATGGATGATACAATGAACATGAAATGATGATGAAGTGGATGAAATAGGGACACAAGGCCAATCAGGGTTGGGAGTTTTGACTGTTACAGGAAAAGAGGATTGATGTCGTGCAATTTAGCCTCCTGCAAAAATCCTACGGGTCCTACTCTTATCAGGATTCTTTAACGTGCGAGGGACGTGGCATTTTCCCCAACACGGTGCACCACTATGGTTTGCGGTCAGGTTTTCTGTATTATAGCATGACGACCCCACATCTCTCGAAGTTTAAGGCGGTGGACTCTTAAGTTTAAATCACAGGTTGATACCTGTGGGTTCGAGCCTCGCATAAGTACGAGTAAGTAAGAAAGTAAATTTTATTTTAAGTCGGCACATATATACAATACAAAGACAAACATGAGCTGCATAGCTCTTAACCGACTAGGTAATAAATAACAAAGATCACAGACACATACATCACAAACAAATATGACATACAAGACTAGTATTAAATTACACAGGCATGCAATCACAAATCAACAAGAGCAAAGCAGTTTAAAAGCAGTACGCAAGACAAGGTTTCCAGACACGTACCGTTGCTCGTTGGTTTCATAGATTTTCTACATTAAATAGTTGGACTTTCCTCCCACGCAAGCCTGACGACCATGCAAGGGCTGTACATGTATATATTCGCTAAAATTTTTATATAAATCTTTTCTTCCAGAAAGTTATATATTTTCAATAATCGCAGGAGAGATTTCATGCATTGGTTTAAGTTAACCATTCCACTTTTTATTTCTTTAGACAGTACAAAATAGAAAGAAGTCGACAAATGTCGTTTAACAGGAAGTTGATGCTCAAGTTGATGCTGCGTACCAACTATTACATGTATATCAAAAGGGTTTGATAAGTACCGGTAAAATAAAAATCAAGAAAACTGTTACAAAAATTTCATGAATGTTTCAATAAAAAAAGGGAAAAAAATTCTATAAAAAACAGGCAGTAGAGGACCTCTCACAGTGCAGCCCCTCAGATCGTAAGTCGCTCTTAAAACTTTGTTGAGATTGATCTTTACATAATATCGTAGGTCGATTTTCAATAAACGTTCAAGGAAGGTTGTTTTTAACTTAAGGCAGATTTTGGATATCCCTGCTTAAGGTAGGTGGCCATGGTAAGTCAACACTAAATACCCTCCAGATCGCAGGTCCGTATACGTATTGGGTCCCAGTAGATGAGCAAAGCACCTTGCGATGGAATTTCATGTTGATGCTACATACAAAAGTCTGTGATCATAAGGTGTCATAAGCAGTTGAGAAAATTGTAACAAAATATTTTCCCTGTCTGACCGCTTGCCGCGCGCGTAGATTTTCACCTTTCAAACTAAAATCACCAAAAAATAAATCAATCGAGAGTAAACAACAAAGAAGAACTAAATAAAGCTTTCAATTTCATGTTTTAGCGATTGACAAAGCCGATTCCAAAAGAAAGACAAAACCGATTCCTCGAGATGTATTTCCTCTGACAAAGCCGGACTCCTTCGGCAAGAATGGGTCACAAAGAAAGTTGAATAATCTTTTAGTTCGAGTAAAATAAAGAATAAATTATAACTGACCTTGTATGTAAGTTATTTCTAAACAATGTCTCATTCAAAATATGTCAAATTTTGTTACCCGAGTTTTTGTGAATATTTGTCAGCAGCTGGTCAAAAACGTACGATTTTGCCATTGGTTCAGTTGATAATCGGCAAGTGAGAAGATAAAACATAACAAACATGGCCAGAATTTATACTATAGATACCTCGGAATATGTCTAAAAAAGATTTTTGCATCTTGATAATATGTAAATAGGAAAAAAATCAACATTTTTATATCGTGTCCACTTGTTGACAGAATACCGGAAGTTGACAAAACATTAGGTACCGGATCTCTTCGACGACAGTGTAGTTTTCTGGTGTCCAACCTTCAAAAGTAGATCGAGGCGGGCGTTTAGTTTTCGGCCGGTCGTTCATTTATCCGACCGTCACAAATCAGGTTTTACCCTCAGTACTGTGAGGTGGGGTATCGTGTCTTTTGGAAATACAATACCAAAAACGGGTATAAAACGGTAAATTTGGTTATGCTCATCAGCAGCATTTGAATCAAAACATTGGAAGATTAAAAATCCAAAATATTGAATGAAAAGTTCTCAAAACCAATCTATTCTTGTTCAATTTTAATGTTGTACATGTTCCTATATACCTCCGCCTAACATCAAAGTTATTATTTATGACTTTATTTCACAAAAAACCAATTGTCCCTATATTGTAGTGTCATCTTCATGTTCTCGTATTAACCACGGAGATTTGTAACCACACATACATTTCATGTAATTTTTTTTTATGGAAAAAAAAACACCTTGACAAAGCACATTGTTGAATGCCTTTGATACGGCGTGTTTTGGTTTTTTATGCATGGCCCGGCCACGTATGTGAATCGGCAATATAGTTTTTCCTGGTCTGTCCGTCCGTCCGTCCGTACGTACGTACGTACGTCCATAATACTTTGGTTAAGGTTCATTACTCGGATGATAGATGTTGGGGGTCAATGCTATTTAACCATCTGATGCATGGGTCTTGGGTAGGGCTACACCAAAGCCACTGGAAATTAGGTCACTGTGACCTATAGTTTATGCATGAATGACTTCGGTTAAGTACTTTGTGAAGGTCTATAACTTGGATACTAGATGTTTGGGTCACCACTAGATATGTCTTGGGAAGGGTGACACCATCTGCTTGAAATTAGGTCACTGTGACCTATACATTATACAGTATTTTTTGTTAAGTTCTTGGTTAAGGTCCATATCTCGGATACTATATGACCAGGGTCAATGATATTTCACCACTCGATGTGTCATGGGTAACATGACACCACCCAAAAGAAATTGGGTTACTTTGACCTATATTTTAAGCATGGATGACTTTTGTTAAGTTCTTGGTTAAGGTCCGTATCTCGGATACTACATGACCAGTGTCAATGATATTTCACCACTATAATAGATGTGACTTGGGTAACATGACACCAACCAATAGAACTTGGGTCAATGTGACCTATATTTTAAGCATGAATTGCTTTGGTTAAGTTCTTGGTTAAGGCCTTAATAATCATGATTGCTATATGGTGTATGTCCACAGTGGGATAAAATTGGACAAATAAAGAATTGAACTGAATTTAATTATATAACCCTATACTCTATGCTATTGTGTGTCAACTCCTTGGAGGAAATTCATAATCAAACATCAGATTTATATAAGGCCATGGATGATTATTCAACACCTATAAGCCTGTTTCTTTTGACCCCCCAACACTCAATTTCCACTCCCTCGCCTCATTGGTTTCATTGCATGAAAGTCGCTTTGACTTTTTTTAACCTTACCCCTTTCCATGTCATTTTTGTTTTATGCCAAATGATTAAATTTAATTATGCTGGTACCCCGCTGTTATCTGCATGTATGGAACAGGTTGCCACCTTGGGTGTGTTTTCCGACCACCAGAATGTTATAGTATGTTTTTGTTTGCTTTGTTATGGGATCCGGACCGGTCAAAAGTTATCGAGGCATGAAACCGGAGCAGATGGAATTCTGACATGAAAAAATGGTCCCATCGTTAATTGTATATAGTTAAAAGTTTTGGTCCCATGCATTTCCATAAAGAAAAAAGTACACGTCCCATGAAAATTGAATATATGACCAAACGTATATATACTACAATGTATATGTAAGTTATTGTATTATATTCCTTTTGGACGTTAAAAAAGTACTTGTCCCACTATCATTTGCTCCGGTTCCATGTTTTCATTAATTTTGACCAGTTCCTAAGGATTATTAGACATTGGAAGGTTAGGCCCAGAAAACTAGATTAATCCCGCCACATGTTAAATGTGCCGGTCCTAATCAAGCAGGAATCTTTGGCAAAGCTTTTATTTGTTACTGTACTTGTTAGACCATGGGCCAATTGCAGAACCGCGAGCAGTGCCAAATGGCCTCGTTGAAGGCTGCTGGCGGTTGTCCATTGTGGTTTTTCTAAATTGCCGTTTAAATGTGGGCTGTGTCGCGTACACTTATTCCACATCTCATTATTTTCTATTGATGTTTTCTTTCAGGACTGGGTTTGAATTATATGCATTTTATTTGAACTTGGCCAATCGCATTGCAGAGAGCAGCGCCTACTTGACTCGTTGAAGGCTGCTGTCTGTTTTTTCATTGATGTCTTTTTTTTTTTGCTTCTTAGCTTATGTGAGATGTGTCGCATGCACTTGTTCCACATCTCATTATTTTCTATTATCTATGTCAACTAAAATTTTCTTTCACTTGGGTCTGATCAATCATATTGTAAGTGCTTGTGTTTTATGCATACTTTGAAGACAAAAAAAAACTGAAGAATTTTAAGTTTGACCCATAATATTGAATAAACATGGGTGTTTTGCTTCAGTTCATGCATGTTTAAACACCATAGAGTATGTACGTGAAATTTGGGCCAACATATCTTGTATTTACATAGATGTGAGACATATTAAATATACATTGTAAGTATTTGCATTTTATATATTTGAGCACGGGACTTTCATAACCGATTTTTTTTCTAGAAACAAGTGCCTGTGTATTTTATGCTGGTTTTAGAGTGATAGTGCAGTTATTGAAACACACCCCTTTTTATATCACGTCCCAACCCCCTACCTTCAAAATTTTACTAAACATTAAGCACAACCCAAGATTTAGATATGCAGTTCAGATCTTCAGGTTTTTTTTTGTATTTTTTGTATATTTAGCATGGGGCATACCCGTAGCCAGGGGGGGGGGGGGGGTCGAGGGGTTCCCCCCATGGACGAATTTTTTTTTAAAAATATAGGTAAAAACAAGCTGAAATTTGGTTAAGCACTATTAAAAAGAGGAATATTTTGAAAATCGAACCCTAAATCGACCCCCCCCTCCTCTACAAAAATTCTGGCTACGGGTATGTGGGGAGTATTATTTGATTACATCTTAAACTTACCGGCATGGCTTTCTTCGTGATCCCCATTAACGTACATTATGTAGACACATAACGCATAACATTTCCATAAAATCATTGTCTTATAGTACAAATCAAAAATTTGCACTAAAGCCTAAAATCCGGATCCACGCGAACTTTCACTGATAAATTTCCATCTTCTCGTACGAATACACAACTTTTAATGTATAAGGAATTGTTCTTTTTTAATTAACAACAAAATTCTTTACACCTGAGTTATATAAACTAATTATTTTTGTTTTATGTACCAAACTATGTAAAAGCTCATTAATTTGACATCAAAAATATTAACTATTGTGACAACTTCACATAACTGTAAAAATCCAAATTAGAAATTAGTTCCCAAATTCCATGACCTTCACTAATCCAAATGACCAAAAAAGGGATAAAAGTCCGAAAACTATCCAAGAACAAAAATATATATGTTTTTTTTTTCAACTTTCTGCTACTGACGTTATATAAACATTTTATGTAAAGTTAATACAGTATGAAAAAGGTAAAAATGACTGTCTATAAAATTGTCATTCTGTTGTTTGATGGGCAGAATTTGTCATGTCTTAAGATGATGTTAGAATTCTTTTGCGATAGTTTTGTGACAAGGATGACAACAGGTGGACGTGTTAAAAACATGGTCTGGAGAGATGGAGTGGAAATCACGAATATGGCGTAAACCCGACCGTAACCAATACTTCGTCGAATATTTTGCTGTTTTAGTTGTGAATTTAAGAATTCAGATGATGTTAGAATACGACAGATCATGAAATATGTTCTAAGTGGAAAGATGGGAAAAATTCATATTTAGAGAACCTTGATGACCACAACAAATATTTCGTGAATTATTTGGGTTTTTTTCCCCTGCGGAGATATACGGTTTCGGATGTTATTTTTGACGATATCTTTGCAAAAGGGTTGATAATGTAACGACAGATGGTAAAATAATATTACCATGGTCTTTCGGCAACTTGGGTCGAAAAAGGCATGTTGTGAAAACCTGGCCAACACAAATGTTTCCTTAATTTTTTTGCTGTTTCGCACAGCTGTGATTTAAGAATTCAGCTGATGTTAAAAACTTTCTGCGATAGCTTTGTAACGGGGGTGGCAACAAGTGATTATATGCTCAATATTGAGCGCAGTGAATTTACCAATGAAATAAAATAAAATATTATCTAAAATATCTTGTACAATATTATCTTGGCAGGTGGAGTTGAAACTTATCATTACAACAACGGAGTTCAGTTTCGTCCTTAAAGTCTTGCCAATTCCATTATTTCATTGCTTTGCGACAGTGATACAAAAATGTACCAACTAGTGTGTTCATATAACGATTAATAGTAAACCAGAGTCAATGCTGGGCGTAGTGCCAATTGTTCTTAAGATGACACATTTTCAGCATATATAGGTACTAGTATTTGGGGATAACTTACTACAAACATGTACTTATTTAGTTTTGCAAGAAAAAAAGATAATGAGATGTGCTGGTATGTGAACAAACCAGCGACAAAATCCCTAGTTTGATTCGGTTCAGAAAGGTGCATGACACTTTTCTTGTGGAGCAGCGATTTTACCAATACTTCTCAAAAAAACAACCCATTCCCGAATTTCATCAATGGTTTAATTATAAAGTCTAAATCGCAGTCCAAATGGCCAGTCCATGTTTTACAAGTTGTCCCAGAGAACACAAGAAGACAGTATCAGTTGTATGTCAGTTTCATAATGTATTATTAAGATGTCAGGTTTATGAACATTTAAGGGAGTGCTGCTGTAAATATAGAAGGTTGAAAATACAAATCTTAGGGTCAAAGTTATAAAAAGTATAAAAACACAAGGATTTACTAGACAATAATAAACAGAACCGTGTTGTCAAGGACTTTTTGAATTTGTTTATACTCATGAAAAAAAGAAAGGAGCTGTGCACACATTTGAAAATGCATTCACAAGAAAGGAATATCAATTAATAGAAAATAATGAGATGTGGAACGCTCTACAGCTCACATAACAAGCGGAAATTTAGAAAAAAAACACAATGGAAACTGCCTGCAAGCATCAACGATAGAAGAAAATGAGATGTGGAATAAGTGTACGCGACACAACCTACATTATAAACGTATATTTTAAATATCCACAATGGAAAACAGCCAGCAGCCTTCAATGTGACCAGCGGTCGCTGCTCGCTGTTTTTCAATTGGCCCCTGGATTGAAAATAAAATACATATGATTCAAGCCCAATCCCAAAGTGCATTGAAAGACCCTCTTCTTGACAAAAAACAATTAACAAAAATTCGACTAAATACAAACATAAGCTTCGATAAAGATTCCTGGCTTAGGACAGGCACATTAAAATGTGGCGGGGTTAAACTAGTTTTTTGGCGCCAACCTTCCCCCTAATGATAATCAATAACAAAGCACAAACTAACACACAGTAAAAATCAAATCGATAGAAGTTCAATTCAACAAGAGAGTATCTGAGACAAAAGGACAACAGGTAATTAACGGGACGTAAGGATACTCTCTTGAGAACACTCGAAGTTACTGACAGCTAGCTAAGAAGCATCCATCGACTGATGTAAAAAAATCAAGTATGTCGATATAAGCACTGCTCGCCGTTCTGCAATTGGCTCATGGTCTAAATAAAATGCATATACGTGTAATTCAAATCCAATCAAGAAAACATGCATGACATAAAATTATGCATTATAAACATTGTAACCTAAAAACAAAGGAACAGCCGAATTCTTCATCCTTAAGTCACAACCGTTACGGGCCTGTTTAACATGTAGCAAAGCTTAGACGAATCTCACTACCAGTACAGTCGATAACACCGGCTTCAATGATTTTTTTTTTGCAACATGTTGGTAACGCTTGTACACTTGTGTTATTAAAGTTGACAAAATGGTATATCTAACAAATAACATACTGTATAATCTAACAAATACACTATCAAAATATTAGTTGCCCGTGAAACACTAGACTGACATTCTTCATACTTTCTCAAAAAAAGGTGTTCAATGACTGAAATCTTATCTTCAGAACGTGAGACATGCAAAAGTTTAAATCTGATTTTGAGCTCGTCGCATTTGACGTGGATTTACTGATCATCATACAATCAAAACACAAAGACATTGGCTTGGGTGATCGAAAGTGGGGGTCCGGGGCTGGACCACCATTTGGATCTTCTTTCCTGGGCTCAAAAACTTTTGTAATTTCAATGAATACAAAAATAAACTACACATGATATTTGAAGATCAGCAACATTGGTGTGTTCCCCTCCCATCTTTCGTCCGCAGTTGAATGTATGTGGACCCCCTCTTTTGAAAATGTCTGGACTCCGCTCCTGACTTATATCAATATAATCAGGGATGTCCTGATATAATATCTCCCATTTTCCCAAATAATAAAAAAGATTCTGAAAGAATCATTTATCATATGCCGAGAATATCATTCATCATATGAGCCCGTTAATTTTTAAGATTGTAACATAAGATTGAGTGACGGGCTCAATTTATTGCTGAATTAAATAAATCGTTGAAGCCGGTATGACAAAACTGGTTTCAAGGATCAAACCAGAATAGAATTGTCTGAAACGATACTGGAACACCAGGGTGTTCGCCAAGGAGGAGTCTGGTCCCCCACTGCCTATAAGGTCTTTGTAAACATGCTACTGGAACAGTTTGAAGCTAATGGTCTGGGTGCTCATCTTGGATCAGTCTACTGTGGAATACCTACTGTCGCAGATGATGTTACCTTGGTCTCATTCAATGTACTGGAGATGCAAACTATGCTGGACGTCCTAGCTGACTATGCTAACAAACACAGATATGTAATCAGCAGTCAAAAGTCATGCATCCTACAATATGGCCACAAGGCTAATCAACACTCCTGGTCACTTAATGGTGAAGAAGTGCAAACCACGACAAGTGCTAAGCACCTGGGCATTGAACATGATAACACCTCTAAATATGGAGTTCAGGAACTTGTTCCAAACAGAATTCAGACGGCTAGGAAAACTGTCTATGCTTTAATGGGTGCAGGATTGCATGGGCTGAATGGTGTCAACCCAAAAACCTCCATCCATATAGTGAGAATATATGTTGTTCCAAGACTTCTGTATGGCCTCGATGCGGTGCGTCTGACAAAGACTGATGTGACCAAGCTAACACAGTACTTCACAAAACTGCTTCGACAACTTCAACATCTTCCAGAAAGAACAGCAACCTGTGCAATATATACTCTCATTGGACAATTACCGATAGAAGCCGACTTACACACCCGTATTCTCACCCTTTTTGGCAATATCATAAGGAATGAAGGCTCAGTTGAACATGACATTGCAATCCGTCAACTTGCAGTCAAAGCTAAATCATCGAATAGCTGGTTCACCATGGTAACAGAACTCTGTGAGATGTATGATCTTCCGTCCCCTCATGATCTGATCAATGTACCACCAGATAAGCTAAAATGGAAGGCAATAGTCAAGAATGCAATCTCTCACTTTTGGACCATTAAACTGAAGGAAGACGTAACAAAAAAATCAACCCTAAAATTTCTGTCTGCTGAAAATTTCACACCAGGTGTACCTCACAATGTTTGGAACAGTTGTAATACAGACTCTTATACTACAACGACTGCTTCAGTCAAAGCTAAAATTCTTTGTGGCACCTACCTTCTTCAGTCTACCCGTGCGAAATTTGACAGATCTGGTAAAACAAGCCCACTATGTAAATTGTGCCTTAATGAGCAGGAAGATGTTGAACACTTTATCTTACAATGTGATCCTCTCAGAGAAGACAGAGAATACTTTATATGCAAAATCAGAGACATTCTGTATAACACTCTAGAAAATGAAATAGCAGAAGAACTCCTCAACACCAAAAATCTGCTTCAACTTATTATTGACTGTTCAAAATTCAGTTTTCTGGATGAGCATCTCAAAATGGACATAGAATGTGTAAGTCGAGGAATGTGCTATAGACTGCATCAGAAGAGAGCCAGTCTCCTGACCATAAACAATTGATCATATGAACATTAGTTTAGTGGCGAAGTTGTCATTTTGTGGCATAAAGTGTCAGGGAGTCATGTACATAGCCCCTATATGTTAATACTCTTGTCGTTTTTGAGTCTTCCCCATATGATGTTGAGGTGGGATTGTACAGACGTATACTAGCATTTATTCTACACCGTGTGGTGGTGCGCCTGGCATAGGCGGAATCTACAGATCAACAAGTAAACAACAAGTAAGAATCTTTATTTAGTCTAAAATCCAAATCCAGGATTGTTGCCCAATCAATTTCATTTTATACTCACACAAAGATACATATTGAAGGGGAAAATGTCTACTAATGGGTGACATTTTGTCTATAATAATTGGGGGCGTCACAGCCCTTTTGGTACGCGGTATTCCGTATTTTTTAAAGGGTATTCGGTGCGCCAAGGTGTGGTACGCGGTATGCGATATTCCGAATTTTTAGGCTTTTGGTACGCATACGCAGGAACATTAAATAAGTTTTAAAATGTTCCTGGCATACGCCGTGACTGATCTTTGTCCATCTTTAGAGTATTCGGTATTCCAGTCTGTTTAACGGTATTCTGTCCTTTTTCAAACGGTATTCGGTATTCCGGGGGCCGGGGCTGTGACATCTCCATAATTTATTGTCGTCAACTTAGTGGACTATTTTAATAGACCCCCCCCCCAAGGAATTATCTATATAATTCAGGCTTGCCCCCCCCCCCCAATGAAACTATTTTTTAAAACAAAATAATGCAATGCATACAACAAATATGTAAACAAATAAAAGGGGTACTATATCAGTGTTCGATAAAAATTATTGCCTACATTCTACTACTTTCCGAAATTGAAACTGAGGACCACTGAGTTGGAGGGGGTGGCGAACACGTGCACGAAGTTTTTGAATTTCGCGCACTTCATGCGTAGTAATATCAACCGAGAGGGAAAAATATTTTAATTTAAAATTAAAATATGACATTCAAATAATTGAATAGTTTTTCTTAAATTCATAAATTAATCATTTAATCTTAATTTTTTCACAACTCATACACAATTTTCAAATTTCAAGGACTATATCGCCATTGACCGGATGCAACGATAGACGCTTTATTTTGTGTGATAAGGCTTGGCACATATTTTGAAGTGTCGAAGTGTAAAACTATGAAATCGTAGGTTTTAGAGTTAGTTAATTTGATAAAAAGATCAAAATAAAGACACACTTTACTTAAACGTTTGTCACTGGATGCGTATGTTTGTAAACGATGACTTTGCATCACAAAAACAACACCAATCTGCAGGTCTAAGCATGACTCATGAAAATGAAAGTTTTTCTAAATTTTCTGGCTAGCTATGTCAATGTGGTCAATTGAAACATTTCTAATATGAGTAATGCGAAACCTGTTTGAGGGACGAAGCCTGAACTGTATGATTTGCCATAACGTCATGTAGCACTTGAAATCATTAATGCTGCGGTCCTACTAATAAACATCTGGTTGCGTACGGGAAGGTAAAATGCATCCGGCAGTACATAAAATGCGTCCGGAGGAAAAAATAAGGTGTCCGGAGGAAAATATAAGGTGTCTGGAAGTATGTAAAACACATTCAGCTGAAAACACGAGCGCATAAAAGCATGCATATTTCACAGAACAAGTTATTCCCAAGAACTTTCTGAACAACACATGAACAACAAATATACCTTGGTTTAATGAAACTTGGTATGCTTAGTTGGACAACAACAAAACTGGGTATGCATATTTCACATAACAAGTTATGGGGCACTTTTCTATCCCAAGAACTTTCTGAACAGCAAAACTTGGTATACAGATATATCATATGATCAACACCACTGAAGCAGGTTTCATACATGTATCTAGCATTGGAAACAGAACTGAGGACGAGGGGTCTAACAACAAAGGAAGATTTTTGGAATCAGATGAACTGATCCATAGATTATTAAAAATAGGACAACAATGTGCTGCCTAATATCCCAAGAGGAGTAAAAGAAAACAAGTTGTACGTTGTAGACAATAGTGCCAATATCAAACGTGAGCAGGAGGGCAAGCGCCGAGTTTTTGTTGATGACTGTGGGGTCTGGACCACCAATTCGGTGAAAACTCACTTTTATGTTCTGACTAACAATCAGTTGAAGTACATGTACGTAGAAAAGGTCCAAGACAAGTATTTTGCATGTGTCAAAAATCAACGCGTGTTAGGCCAAACAAAAAAGTATGTGTGTTTACTGTCACATGGTGAAAAAAATTAGGGTCGGTAGGTAGGAAATTATTTTTTTTTTAATTATTTTTTTTTACCTTGAGTCTATGGGGGCAGCTTTGTGACTTTAACAGTGCTTAATGGAAAATGCTCAAAAAAACATTAGGGTAGGGGGTTAAAAATTAGGTAGGGTCGGGTGACAGTAAACTCACCTACTTTTTTTTTTGGCCTTACTTGATCCACAACCAGAGCAAGTAGATGTGGTTACTTTGAGGCTAGCGTACACCAAGTTAAACGTTGCTCATCATATCAACGCAGATACTCATGGATTGTGTATGCCAAAGCAACGTCAATTGCTTATGTAGAATACATAGGTAATTTCCCCCACACTCCAAGTCTTCATGGAAACAACAAGAGTGGCCACTGAGAATATGTCCGAACTAATTAACTAAACTGGTTTTTTTTTAGAACCAAAAAGATATGTTAGCTGACGTTTTTTCCTGCCGGACGCTTTTTATGGTCTGCCGGACGCATTTTATGTACTGCCGGACGCATTTTACCTTCCAGGATGCAGCCGGACGCTTATTAGTAGGACCCTTAATGCTGTGATCTACTGTTACCTCCATGTATTCAATTATCTACCTGCTCATCCGTGGCGACGTGTGGTCACACAGGATAACATACCTGTTGAAATATTGATCAATACTGGCGATGTGTATTCAATTTACGGTCAAAATGATAAAACATATTATTTAGGCGCCAGAAAAATCGCCAGCAGCTGTTCTTTGTCGCCAGCAAGAAAAAAAAATGCAATTTGCGACATTGGCAAAGCCACATAAAAGTCTGACCCTCCAACATGGTTAACAAGATCATCATATAAGTTTGAAAAAAGTTGGGAAATGAATGTCATGTCACATGTGCTAAATCATGTTAATTAAATTAAAAAGAATATTTTTATTTAAAATGATAACCATCTTAATAAATGAATGTATAAAGTATATGTATATATTCAACACTCTTGATACATTCATATATTGTAGACAACAACAGTGAGGAAAGCTACCATTGATTATAATGAACAGAAAGAAGGATGTACCGGCTGGTAACACAAAGAAGGTAATACATATGTACTTATGTGCGTATATATCTTTTATTTCCAATCAGGAATGTTAATTGTACAAGTAGTACTAGTACAGTATAGAAAGAGACATACCAATCACTGACATAGTGGTTACCACTCTGAGAGTGCTAACTGAATTACTTTTTTTCTGTTTAAGATATTTTCATAATTGTTTCAGCATTCATAGTCGTGGGACTTCAATCTAAATAACAAAAAGAAATGTTAACTTGCATTTCAAAGCATACAAAATATTCAGTTTATACAACCACTATGTTGGTGATAAGTCATGGTACATAGTATGTCTCTTTCTGTATTGTATATGTAGTAAAATGTAGTAGCTACAATAAGTAAAAGATTCTAAATACATGTATAAGGACATAACATTTAAAAGATTCAACTTTGGATTCTTGATGATTTTATCTATTAATCTACACGATCTATCGGCTCTGGGTTTTAAGTTTACATTTTGCAATTGAAACTCTTATGAATAAGATTCTGTTAACAGTTCTTTGTGATAATTGCAACAACTTTGGTTAGATTAGAATTTTTAAACTCTGTCGATAATTGATATTCAAGATAATGAGATGTCAGTCTATAAATTGGGTTGCATGTGACAAATATGCTTTGTCAGTCCACCATAAGATGCAAGTGTCAAAAACTATTCAATGTCCAAATTGGGCCTACAACATACAGGGTTCAATTTTTTGCTGTGTGACTCAGGACCAGACATTGATTGGTCTTGTTAAAATTTGTACATGTACATAATTGGCAATTATTGCTATTCAAGAGAATGAGATGTTGAATACTGTAGATTCATTATTATTCATTGGGTATCAATTTTTGTGGTATTCGTGTGTGGCCTTGACCCACGAAATTTGATTCCCCACAAATAGGAAATAATACAAAAAGTCATTGATGTCTATGCTGCAGACTGTAAAACCAAGAAAATTGGTACCCACAAAAATAAATGAATCCACAGTATGTGAAGTGAACCTTACACATCCTTCATAAATCAACAACAATTTAAAAAATCCAAGATGGAAAACAGCGTAGTTTTCGATGTGGCAAATGGATCTGTCAACTAAGAAAATTGGTTCCTCCATAGACCTGTATATAAATAGATTTACAAATTGGTGAAATCTCACAATATCTCATGCAAAGAAACGAGATTTCGTACAAAATAAACAATTTGAAATGTTCAACTTTATACTCTTATATCTCAAAAACCATTAAAGATTTTTACATTATTCTTTTTTACAGCCATTCTTGAATATTTTGAGATTTTACATGGGTTAAAATAACTTTTATAACCTTAAGCACTTTAGAGAAGTATCAAAAGAGCCAATACTACCCGAGTTTTTATGAAAATACAATATTTTACAAAATGTTTGTAAAGTTTCGACTTTAAATTGTCACAAAAAGTTTATTCCTCAACCAAATTAAATGAAATTTTCACACAGATGTTCCTTAATCTTTTCACTGTTTAATGCAATTTATTCTGGTTGATTCCATAGAAAGGCATAAAAGTAGTTAAAAAAATAAACAAACTCTCATTTATAAATCAGTGATATTTTCACACATATACTGGACAATTAACAAGTTGCAAATCTATTTAATATACAGGTCTATGGTTCCTCTTATGCAGATTTAATTGTTGTATTATTATCAGTAACATTGTTTATTGTATAGCAATATATTTTGCCCATAGATAGCAATGGGATGTCAGAATGCAATATATTTTTGTATTTCACTAGTTCAAATATGACTTCAAAATTTTGAAAGGTAAAACCCACTTTTAAGCAATATGTTGATGTCTGCTATAGTCAGCTATACAATAAAAGGGTTTATTTCATGTATATTGTGGAATATTCTTAAACTTGTGCAATATTAAAATCTACTCATGGCAATATTCAACAATATTTATGCACATGGTGCAATACCCCTACAATATTTTTCTATATTTAAATACTGTATAACAAATTGTATGTTTTTATGTTTGTAGACAAATCCTACAAAACAGAAGACAGTTGCTGTAAAATCAAGAATAAAAGGTGCTCCACCCAAAAGGTCAGAAATTAGAAGAAAGTAATGAATTAAAACTGTTACATTGTGTGAAATTCATTGTACCCAATTTTCACATAGACTGTGCACGTATTTGTTACTGTGGTTTCATTATTCTTTGTGGGGTATCTATTTTTGTGGTTTTCATTGATGGCCTTGATCCACGAAATTTGATACCCCACGAAAAGGAAATTTAACATTACTATATATGTCTTTAGAGCCACAAATTTAAGAATCCACGCACTGGCACTTTTTCATCAAACTAAGAAAATTGGTACCCACGAAAATAAATAATTCCACAGTATAGAAAAATAAAGCCTTTGGGCAGCCTAGGCTACAACATCTAAATAATTTATTTTCAACAGACAAACTTTGAAAACAGAACTTAAACTTCATGGAACATACAAGAAGCAAAATCAAAAGTATGTTTTATATATTTTGTTCTTTTGTACAGTTTTGTACAATATTCTTCATGTTTTTGGTTCTATTTTTAAAATATATATGCATTTGTGTGTTTTTTCCAATATATATATACTCTCGTATATACTTTTTTCAAAATTGAAACCTTATGATTTAAAAATGAGCATGGTGACCTAACCTTTTGTTTGCATTGTTTAATTTTAATGTAAACATCAATGCCAATTTACTATGAAAGCTTGGATAGCAACTTCAATAAACACCAGGTGCTCCACTGTACTGAGTAACAATTTTCAAAACTGGTTTACCAAAAAAATTTTGTACCTGCTCCTTCCGGTAACAGCATAAAATTTTAGTAAACATTACCCAGCACAGTGGTGCACCTAGTATTTGTTAAAGTAGCTAGCTTGGAACAAAAACAACCAAAGAGGTACCAATGGGACATCCAAATCCAAGACCTGTAAACACAGATGAAAACAGCACACATACATGTATTTAGATTTGGTGTAAATTTGTTGAATATTTTTATAAAAGTTTAGGTTACTTTCAGACTGTCATGACTGTATCAGCATTTTAGTTTTAAGCAAAATCTTAGTCTAATAAATATGTAGTCTGTTTAGACCAGTTGAAATGTAATTCTTTTTGTTGCAGACCAAAATCTTCAGTGAAGGACAAGCCAAAAGGTAAACCTGCCCCCATCATTGATCCAGGCTATTCTCTGTACTCTGGGGCCTCAGACCATTCCACCGTTAGTACCGATGTCGATACTTGTACTGAAGTTCTGGCTAGGCTGAAAGAAAGAAGAAAAGGTATGATTTTATCTTTTATATACATTGTACATGTACTTGGGGGTAGGGTGGAGCATCTGCTGTCAGTACAGATGTTGACGCATGTACTGAAGTTCTGGCCAGGCTGAAAGACAGAAGAAAAGGTATGATTTTATCTTCTATAGGTGGGGATGGGTGTAGGGTAGGGTCTCAGGCACTCTCAGACCATTCTCAGGGGCCTCAGATCTAGACCATTCTACAGTTAGTACAGATGTTGATGCATGTACTGAAGTTCTGGCCAGGCTGAAAGAAAGAAGAAAAGGTTTTATTTATATATATGGTCTTAAATATTGTCGACTTTGACCTCACATACCTCCAATTTGAGGCCTTGGCACGACTGAAAGGTAAACTATAATAGAAGGTCCTGTTGTGGAATCTGAGCTCTCTATACTCTGGGGCCTTAGTACAGCCCCGTTAGAACAGATGTTGATACATATTACATATACTAAAGTTCTGGTAACACTGAATATGCTGAAAGAAAGAGGAAAATGTAACTTAAACTAAGTAGTTTTCAATTCTGAAAGACACTCGTGCATGTACTGAAGTCTTTGTGTGATTGAAACAGAGATTTAAATGTCTATACTCTGGGCCCTGGAACATCTTAGGTAAGTACTGATGTTGATACTTTTACTGCAGTCCTCACATGATTAAAGGTTAGTTTAAACATATTTATTTACCCTGGATTGGGAAACAAGCTTAATGCTTATATTAATCCCTCTCCAGCTAGCAGATTGCGAGTGTGGCCTTTGTAGCGGCCCCCATTGAGCCTACTCTTATCGAACTCTACAAAGGGGTTTTTAACGTGCATGGGGTATTGCTCTCCCATACACGGGACAACCTTTTTTCGTCCCTTCCGAAGGACTAGCATCGGTTCTTGAGACCATCCTCGCAAATGGTGTCAAGAGAGAGTCGGAAAATAGGTTCATGAAATTTTCACCCCTGACGAGGATCGAACCACAAACCACTGTGTTAGTAGCCCAACGCGTTAACCACTACACCACTGGCTCCCTGATTAAAGGTTAAAAAGAGGTATGAACTTTTTTTTGTATCTGGGAATTGAGGAATAATTTTGGGGGCTATTCCTGTAGTCCAACATAAAACTTTAGGCAGATAGGGGCAATTGCACATAAAAAGAAGTTAAAATGTCTTCCAAATTTTCAGCACAATTTTTCCTAGGTGATAATACTTGCCTGCTGTAGTGTTAACAGTCAGGGGGGCCTGGGTGGCTTAGTGGTCTAAGGCGCTGGTTTAAATACCACACTATTGATCACTAGCCAATAACCTCTCAGCTGGTGTTTGAGTCCCGTTTGTATTTAACAAAAAAGGGACTTCCCCAACTGTATGTGATTAGGTTTGTCAGCTACCTGCCCTAGGTCGGTGATTTCCTCCGGGTACTCTGGTTTCCTCCACCATTAAAACTGACCGCCCTGCATGGCCCAGCCCAGGTGAATCGAAAAAGGGTGTTAAACACACACACACACACGCCTTAACAAAAAAGTGTGTAAATTCATTTATTTGACTCTACAAGAAAAATTATTATCTATCTTTAACAGTTTATCCAAATAAAAAAAAATGAGAAGTATAAAAAGAACTTGTAAAATGAATATGTTTTAGTGGCAGGAACCCATTTACAAAGATGTATTGATGGCTTGGCCTCGTCGGATGATAGTCGACAAACTGAATCATCGAGACGGTCACAAAAGTTGACAATAGTTCTTCCCTCGGCCTATACACAGACTCCTGGTTTGTGTGATTTGTAAATTATGTGTGTGGCTATTTTAAGACTGTGGGTCTGTTTGACTTTTGCTTTGGTGCATGATGCACCTGACTTGAGATGATTGATTGCTACATATAGAATTTGAATTTTGGATGATTTAGCTTTTGCTTTGGTGTTTTATAAGGAAGATCGTCCACTGGAATGTCACTTGATTCACTGTGTATTGGCTGCACCTTTGGTTTGAAACATTGCATGATTTTTGACTGAATTTACATGTAGATTAGCTTGTTAGTCGTATTTTACAAAGTTGAAATCCAGGTTATAAAATTGGGAATGATGAGCTACAGGCATGACAGGTGTGCAGGTTAAAAAAAATTATTGTAGCACAGCCTCTTCTCAATGTTCAAGGCCCCTTGATATTTGGTGAATGATGAGTTGCAGGTGTGCAGGTAAAAAAATATTTTTAACACTGAAGCCTCATGCAATATTCACACTCCCTTGATATTTGGTATGCAGCATTAGCAAAGGATCTTTCTTATGTATCATGAGATTCTATTTCAGGTCTGTCGCTCACCTACTTCCTGTGATATGAAATTGAGATAGTTTTGATTTTTTTAAAATAACACTTCTGTTTGATGAAGTATTTATCTTTCAATTAAATTTTTCAATTTTGCAGTTGCTTGTCAAGAGCTGGATTTTCTCTGCTCAGCCATTGGTAAAGAAATAGAGTGTCAAAACTGTATTTAATAATCATTTTTCTCCTTGTGTATGCAACAAAAACCTTATTTTATTATCAATGTACTTAAACAGTCTTAGAAATTAGGATTTGAGATTCACTTGCCTGAACTCTTGATTTTTAGTTTTTTCTTTAGCTAACCAATATAAATTTCCTACAAATTTCACTTGCCCGAACAGCTTTTTACTGGCCAGGGGCCATCGGGCCAGTGCTAATTTCCATGACTGGTACTACTGAACTTGTGTAAAAAAAGATGTAGATTGAATTAACTTTAATTTCTTCACACTTTTAAGGATTTTCTATTGTCATTTATATACATGTAAATATCTGTGACTGAACCCACATAACACCTTTCACAAAATGTAGTCTGTATGCATGCACAGAGCCTTGTGTGTTTTCATTCGCTATATTATTAACATGTTTAATGTTATTTTCAAATAATTATTTGTCATATTTGTAAACCATTTCACTACAAGAAAATTGACTGTATTTAAAAAAAATGAAACCATGCAGAGCATTAACCATTTTATAAATAGAACGCATCAAAAGGTTATACAGTCAAAGAAATTAGGAAGTGGAGTCTGGTGGACTGATTGCCTATTTTATCAAATTTGCTTTTTTTTTCTATATGTTTGATATAAATTAATGCAAAATTTAACTGGAGCAAACCAATTTTAACTGGATTACCAGTAGGTCCGGCCTAGTTATACATGTACATGAGCATTTTCTTTAAAGTTCTGATTCTCTTTAAACAGAGCTACATGTATTCAGTGATATGAATTAAGTGTACACTATTTTCATAATCCAGCGGAAATTTTAAATTCACAATGGTATGGGAAACAGTAAAATAATTAAAATTTATATGTAACAGTTCCATGAATATATCCTTTAGACTATAGTACCAATACTATGTGTAATAACTTGTTAATTAACAAATTCTTTCTAATAACTAGTTCCTCAATTCTCTTTTTCAGAATCTATGCAGTCTGAAACAAATGCACCATTTAACCTTCGCTTGACCTCTTCCACACCTGACCCTGAGAAGGCCTTGAACTCTGGAAGTCAAGGTCATGTTTATCAGACTGTCCCAGAAAGAGATCATTCAGGGCCCATAATCAAAGAGACTTCACAGAACAAGGCATATCTAGAAGCTATAGCAAAACAATTTCAAAATAGAAATTTTCCAGTCAACACCCATAGTACTGCAGTACCTTTTAACCATTATAAAGATCCTGTCAGTAGCCATGGCAACCCAATGCCATCAAATCAGGATGTCATCAATACATCAAGTTCAGGATTTGTTCCCATGGCAATGACATATACAGATGCTGACATTCAAACTTGGGCTAAACGTGACAGTGATATTCAGACTTACCAAGCTTATATTCCCAGAGAATCCACAGGCTTTGCTGTACAGACCACAAATGCCAACAATGACTCTAAAAACCAGTCATCAGGAAGCTCTGGAGCTAAGGAGGTATCACACTTGATTTCTAAACAAGGAATTCAAAGTGTAAACTCAAGTGGGACAGACTATGTAGTGTTACCATGGCCACAAGGAAACAATAATGTTTTACAACCTGGCACCCCTGTCTATCAACTTCAGAATGGACTGTTCCAAATAAGACCCAGTAATACTCAGAATTTGAATGTTGTGACTGAGAAAAAGACGGCAGACACAGACAGACGGACACCTAGTCCAAATCCACCAGATTTAGGAGGCAGTTATATAGGAGGGGATACTTTTCAAATTCCTGAGAAAGATAAAGGTCCATCTGTCCCTCAAGGAGGGGCTTCAGGACTCCCATTTAGTCTGCCACCTGGGGGTATCAGGATACCTCCCACAGGTGTGGCCTCTCATGAAATTCTATCATCCATTTCTGGGACAAATTCACCACATCAGACAATAACTCCTTTAAGCCAGAGAACAGCATCTACTATTACACCTCGGACTGAGTCTTCAGCTAATATGGAAAAAGTTCAGACTTCAAAAACAACAGAAAGTAGTGAACTAAGTGAAAATGGTGCAGTAGTAAGTTCTAGGTCACAAGATCAGGGACCGTCTCAGAATGTATTAGGTAATAAACCAGCTGAAACAGAATGTGTTCAAAGTAAAACAAGCATAAGTGGGTCACAAAATGAAAGTAAAACAGTATCTACAAACATTTCATTACATGGAGGTCAAGGCCAGTTGTTCATGTTACAGGCACCCAACAATACTGCTGGCAGTCATTCTTCATCTTTTCAGCTGATTCCTGTTTCATTTCTACCTGGCACTAACTTAAACACTTCAGGGATCATGACATCAAATCAGCAATCCATGACAAGTAGTCAAGGAAATAAACTGCCAAGTGAAAAAGAGGCTGAGCATCAGAAAGAGGCTGTCTCAGGGGAGATTACTCCTACTATACCCAATCCATGGAGTAAGGTTAAGATGGATGCTGGATTGAAGAAATTGAGATATTTATTGAAAGAGCTGAAG
This sequence comes from Arcuatula senhousia, assembly GCA_963971305.1. NCBI lineage: Eukaryota > Metazoa > Mollusca > Bivalvia > Mytilida > Mytilidae > Arcuatula > Arcuatula senhousia. The sequence continues at coordinate 1,398,048 of OZ020317.1, read as the reverse complement.
GAATGCGGAAAAATCAGCAGTAAGATAATTATCACCAGACTTATTGTAGTGTACATGTACTTGTACATTGTACTTTAAATGCTTTAGTCTCTCATGAAGAATAACATTTTTTTCACGAAACAAATATTTTACTTTTTAGATACATATGAAACTGGCTTTCATGGTCTTAAGAGTGAAAAGAACTATATACATGTATATAAAAAGAAAGGTCGGAAGTATGTAAAAAATCCGCGAAAAAATATTCCTCATGTAAATAGATTATTCTTTAATAATAGAGTATAAATAATCAAATGAATCATGTATCGGAAAGGTTCACTTTCCAGTTCACAGTATTCAGATTATTGATTTTTTATTGTTAAATATTTGTCTTGATAGAAGAAGATATTGAGGTTTCAAGGCTGGTTAAAGATGTTAAGAAAACATAAGTATGATATTTATTTTTAATCTTTATTGTAGAAGACGTTGAAGTGTCGAGACTAGCTAAAGATGTAGAGAAAACTGTAGAATCGATCCCTACGTTGAGTAGTACATTTAATCTGATGGCTGAGATAGACTTATGTCTACAGCCTCTCAGAAACGAGAATTGTCAACTAAGGAGGTAAGCGATAATGAGATGTCGAATAAGTGTACGCCACACAGCCGACATAAACAAACAGCAATTTATAAGAAATCCACAACGGAAGGCAGCCAGCAGTCTCTGCTGTGACCATGGGTCGCTGCTTGCCATCTTGCATTGGCACGAAACTAAAAATACAATGCACAAGATTCTATACCAATTCACAGATTATTACCGAAAGACCTATTTCTAGACATAGAACAATTAACACAAAACGCAAAGGGACAAACAGAAGCTTTGACAAGGATTCCTTGCATATTGGGCAGGCACATATAAAATGTGCCGGGGTTAAATTAATTTTTTTGGGGCCCAACCTTCCCTCTATTTATAATCCCAAACAAAGCACAAATAACTCACAGTAAAAATCAAATCGATAAAAGTTCAATTAAAAAAAATAACCGTTTATGCTCCTGCAGTCAGTGATTTTATGCTGATTTTGCTAAATGTTAACGTTATTTCAACAACTTGAGTTTCAATATCAACAGAAGTATCCCGATAAATAATAATTTCAAAATGATAAGATCATTATTTTTTTCCAGGAAAATAAGACTTGTAAATCAACAAATCAAAGAAAGAGAATCTGTTAAAGAGAAGGAAGCTCTCAATTTTGATGGTAAAAGGGCATATGTTAATAAACATGATTTCTGAAATTCAAAAATTATCACACACACATAGAAAAAAATAGTTTTCTACAACCCCTTATGTTGATTCCCCATATCATTATAACAATTGTTGAATTTTAACCATGTTGGCAAAGCCAGCCCTTTATCCCTATATACCATCTGTTTGTTGCTTAGTAGTGGTACCAATATTGTGTAACTCTAGAACCTTACACTGGATCCTTCTAATATATTTGTCCCCGCCACAATGCAGTGGGGGGACATAGAAATGCCAGGCGTCCATTTATCTGTCATACTTCTGTAAGCGCTCTCCAGGGATTGGGAAGGAATTTTAGCAAAGGGCCATTTACCACTTTTTTCATGGAAATTAAAAATTTCAAAGGGCCATTTCTTTATATTCTATATATTTTTTTTTAGATGAAAAGGGGCCATTTGCATTTTTGATGTGCCAATGGCCAATGGCATCCTGCCTTCCAAATCCCTGGCTCACACACCTACAATTCTCAGCTGATGTTTGAGAAATTTATGCATAATCTTTATATCACCAATATGTAAACCAAGTTCAAATTTGGATACCATGTGAATATTTTTGTGGCAGTTGTGTCCTTTTAGCAAGCAGACTTAGAATTTTTGGTGCTTGGTAGGGATCCTGGAATCCTGTTCTTGTAAACATTTATTAATATGAGGTAGGCATTGCCTAAATGCGAGCACAGCAAAAATATAAGATGTCAATGAACAGCTATTATTGTATTTTTACATACCTTTTTAGTTGAAGAAGGCTCCCCCTATACCATGAAACATCACAGATGGATCCTCTTTTAAGCCCTTATATGACGGAGTTCCACGCCTCAATTAAGGAATAAAATCGTTTAGAATTCAGAATATAAGATCTAGAGGACCACATTCCCGAAAAGACGTAGACACTTTTGATGCAACTGTTAACTGTTTTGATTGTAGTTATTTTTATTAATCAGTTCATTTTCTAGAACGTTCAGTTTGTGATGAAGTACTTGGGGCGAATGAGCGTAAAAAAAGAAAATGTAAAAAAATGAATAAAATATGTTTACTTCAAAAATGAAGTACTTCATCGTCATCAGAATATTTTTCTGCTTGTTCTATATTTACATAGAAAATTTTTGGAAGGCGAGTAGCAAAATTGGTAATTATTTTCAAGTTCACATCGAACCTGTATATAAATTGTGCACGTGAAATTGTGAGAAGCATTTACGGACCAAAAAAAATCAAATATCAGCATTAGGCAAATTTTTCGTGGGAATAAGCTGTAGAGCTCTCCGCTCTCGTGGGCACATACGAGCTGTGCTCGCTATTACATATACATACACAAGGATGATGCACACCTTTCCTTTTCAAGTTTTATTTGTAATACAAAAATGAACATTTTTTTAACATGATAAACAGGCATATTTGGAAATATACCCAGGTTCAAACATGGTTCTTCTTCTTCTTATTTGCCTTCCATTATACCCACACATACAGTACACATATTTTTTTTCCTTTCAGTTGTACATTTACAAGCCAGTAACACAGCTCTACAAAAACAAGTTAAAGAGGAGAAAGAAACTAAAGTCAAACTAGCTCAAGAGCTGGAGGACTTAAAACAGAGATAAAATGACAGTTTTTGTCTCCTTTCAGTTGTCCATTTACAAGCCAGCAATACAGCTCTACAAAAACAAGTTAAAGAGGAGAAAGAGACTAAAGTCAAACTAGCATTAGAACTGAAAGATCTCCACTCACAGATCCAGAGGATGAAGATTGAGAGAAATAAGCTGCTAGCTGCACTTAGTGAAAAGGTGGTTTTTATGTCGCCTTCAACAGGTTGCAGAAGCAACATATAGGGGTTACTTTAGCACCATTTGTTGTCTTGTGTCCTCGTTAGTCATTGTCCTGTGGCCTCACAAAAAATTTCGTCACAGTTTTCCGGGCAACTACATGTCACAACCTCTTGAAATTTGGTATGATACAATATGGTGTAAATCGATTTTATGCCCATTTCTCATTTACTTCCTTGGCTTTTTACTGAATATTATAAGACACATGTGACATACGTCTTCCATGGAAGACCGCCATTCTAGTTTCATTTGAAATATTTTTTGTTGTACATGAGAAATCTTTGTGAGAAAGTTGAAATGGGAATATTAGACTACAGTGTCAAATAGTTTAAAAATGTGTTTAAGGATGGTCACAGTTCATATTTCTGGATTTCAGTCAGAATTCGGAACTCCTCTAGATTTTACCTTTGAATACTGAAGAAATTTTTTGCACACTGACCTTTACTTTTTATAACATTTTCTGATTGTATAAACCTTAAGATCCAACTTTATAAAATGTCTTAAAATTCTTGATACAGCTTCATAGTTTATAAGGTCAAAAACATCTCAAGGTAAAAGTAATGTAAAATCTAGAGGAGTCTAATTTCCCGCCAAATTTTTGACGTCATATATCTTGGAAACAAGTACACGGACCTATGGTTTTCTTTTTGTCATTTGATAAAGTGGACAAGTATTTATCAATTACACTACAAAGTATAAAAAGTTTGACATAAGAAATTTGAGGAGTGACCATCCTTAATGCAAACTTTGTCTTTAAAAATATAACAGACATTATCATGATTATGGACAAAAAGCTTAAAGGAAATTTGAATATGAAGAATAAAAGGTAAAAAAACAAAAGTATAGAATAGAAAAATAATGCTAATTTTTATGACTTTAAAATATGCCTAGAAATAAAAAATCTGATGTTAAAGCTCCTTTTAAAATTTAACAGAAAATTGTCATAGACTAAAATAAATGTACTATATTTTGTAGAAAGAAAGATAACTCATTGGTATTGGAAATGTTGAAATGAACACAACTTTCTTACCTCTTTGTAAACACTAATTACTAAAAAAAAGAAGAAGAAAATAATACAATAAATAAGATTATTGTATGACTGTAAATAACTTAAATTTTCATTGGTTGAAAGGGTACTTTTCAGATTGTTGCAAAATATGATGATCACCTCGCGCAAGGTGATCATTACTTGTGTAAGCTTCAACCTGTGCCTAAATTTAGTATTGGGGAAAATCCGTACTTATATTTGTGACGTCATAAATGAAGTTAACAATAATACTGTGTAAATGTCCAGTACCAAAGCCAGTTTTTAATAACTGTTTGAATATTACTTTAAATTTTAATTTTGAATGAAAAGAAAAAAACCAAAAACAAGTTTTGTTAAATTTTATATTGTTAACTTTCTTAGTTGGTATTACAATAATTTTGAAAGAGAATGTTGTTGTATACATCTGTCATATAATAAAACATTTGATAACTTTAGAGATGGCCTTGGTAATCTCAGAAGTTAGTACCACACTCAAAGAATATACATTTTACAATTTATATTTCAATTTACCAGGAGACAGATGAACTAAAGATTAAGCAGGAATGTTTATCAGATACACAGAAATTCAGGCACGAAATAGAACAACTCCAGAGACAGACAGAGGGGATACAGCTAAAACATGAGGCCCTGGAAAAGGAGAATCATATTCTACGGATAACCCTGCAACAGAGGGATTCAGAGATTAATAAAATGCAGGATGTTGTCAGGTAAGATTTCCCTTTATGGTACCCCCTTTATATGAATAAAACATGAGGCCCTGGAAAAGGAGAATCATATTCTTCAGATAACCTTGCAACACAGAGATGCAGAAATTAATAAAATCGACAGATGCTGTCAGGTAAAATTTTCCTTCATGGTACCCCCTTTAATATAAATAAAACATGAAGCCCTAGAACAGGAGAATCATATTCTACAAATCACCTTGCAACAGAGGGATGCAGAGATAAATAAAATGCAAGATGTTGTCAGGTAAGATTTCCCTTTATGGTACCTCTTAAATATGATTAAAACATGAGGCCCTGGAGCAGGAAAATCATATTCTACAGATAATCCTTCAACAGAGAGATGCAAGGGTAGCTGCAACCATTTATTTTTGCCCCTTCTGGTCTTATAACATCTCAAGCATTTTACAATTTACAGTGAAACCTGTCCAAACCGAACAGCAATGGGACTCAGGATTTGTTCTGTTTTAAAAGGTGTTTGCAGGGGTTGGGAAGGTAGGGGGCCATGGGCCATATGCCCCTTGACGATGAAAATGTCCCCTTCCAAATTTAAAATTTTATATAGATTGTTAAAGAATGGCCCCTTCAAATTTTGAATTTTAATGAAAAAAGTGGTAAATGGCCCTTTGTAAAAAATGCTTCTCAATCCCGTGTGTTTGGTTTTCTAAGGGTTCAATCACAATTGGAAATGGACAATAGATAAATGAAAATTATAACGAAAAGAAAAGGATATCAAGTAGACATATTCTGGAATTCAGTGAAGCATTAAAGTTTTCTCAAACTAAGACCAAAGTGTTAAGAATACAGAAAAAGAATTGTACAAACAAAATCAATGATCTTTGATTATTTGTTATATTTTTTGGGTAGGGGGTTACTTACAATTGTTAAACAAAATGAAAGTATTGTCTAATTAATTAAATTATTAAGCTAAGCTTTGTTCACAATCAAACCATTTGAAAATTTAAAGATTGGTGAATCTCATTGTTATAAAAAACATTCATATAACTGCTATTTTAAAAATAACAATATCTTACTGTAACAGCTTGGGTCATTACAGTTAAGTTATATGAAAACAACATATATTGTCAATAACAGAATATCAAAGCCATACAGCACTGACATGTTTTTAAATATGTTTGTACAAAATATTAATCCTTGATTAGGTCTAATGAGTTCAGTAAAGACAACATGTTTATTTAAACAAAGGGAACAAAAAATGGTTCGGTATTCGGTATGGACAGTATTTGGTAAATTATTATATATCTTATTAAAAATTCTGAGGGACTTAGGAATTTGTTTGGTTTGATGTGAAATTCGGTTTTGTTAGGGTTTGATTTGATCAGTTTTCACTGTATATGAATATGTCAGAAAGACTAATACTGTATATATTTATATTTTATAAAGGTTAGCACTGCTGGTGGAGTTTTAATTCCCTGAGGTTAGCCTGCTCCGGCACCAACACTTTTGTGTTGGAGAACACATCAAAGCCTTAAATTATCCGTTTAAATTTCAAAATTGTCTAAATCCTAAGGTTCTTCCTACCCTAGACATAGGTTGATCATCTTAGTAATAATTTGGTTCCCCAGTTTGGTATTTTTGGTTTTACTGCTCTCTTCATAATCATAAAGTGTTTGGCATTTTCAATATTTTTGGTAGAGCGCCTCTGATGAGTCTTGAATAGACGAAATGCTCGTCAGACTAACAAAATTTATTGTCTGGAACTTTGTTGTCAATTTTATTTCTATTTCAGTGAAGTGAAAGAATGTGTAGCCTCACTAATCCAGGAACTAGAGGAGACCAGGACGGGGGATAAAAGTTTCGTTTCCAACAACAGCTTCAGTCTCCAGAAACTTATGAGAGTACTAGGAGAAGATAGTATAGCTAGGTATATAAAAAAGAAGGAACTATATCTTGAACAGACCTAAAAGTCTCTTAAGTTAACACACAACAACCAGAAAAATATACAAATCACAAGTTTACTACTATTGGCAATGAAAATTCTATAAAAAATAAGACTTAGGGCTATTCCAGAAATAAATGTATGGGGGGGGGGGGGGTCGGAAGGCACTTTTTTTTGTATACCCACCATGCATAAAATTTTAATTTTTCCCCCTTTATGTTGCATTTGAGAAATCTATAAAAATACCACCACTCATACAATTTTGATTCTGGAATAGCCTCAGGTGATTCAGGCCCCTGTTTCATACAACATCTCAAAAATTGAGTATTTACTTGAATCCCTCCTTAACTCTAATTTCAAATTTTATGATTGGTCAGATTTTGAGTTGAGGATGGATTTTGTGGAATTACTCAATTTGAGATTTGTGTTTCCTTGTTTTACATGTCTGTTTTTGTCCCGTTCTTGTTGGTGTTTACTGGTTTTGTCTCTGCCCTTTCGGACTTTTGACATACAGATACCCCATTGATACCTCTGCTTCTTTGAGATATTTTATGAAACTGGGGACCAGGTGAGTAGGCAGTTCCTGTTGCATCAGGTGAAACACAACTAAGGAATTGTCTATGGTTTGTTCAATATATAATATATGTTTTTACTCTGATGATAATAAGGGCTGTTCCAGAAAATACTATTTCCCCTCCCAGGACGGCATTTTTTTTTACCCCCACCACCGATAGAAATGCCTTCCTCATGGGGGGGGGGGGCAGCATAGTATTTTCTGGAACAGCCCTAAGTGATTGGGACATAAACTACAAAATTCCTCGACAAAAAAGCAGCTTATGTTACCACACCAAAAGCCCCCAGATAACCAATCTAAGCTTTATTGGGAAGAGACCCCCTACTAGACATAGAACAACTAAGATAATGACAAGTACAAATATTAGTTTTGATAATTAAAAAAATATTTATCAACATCATTTCAATATGTGGATCATGTATTTACCCTGTCTCTCACTTTTACTATAATTAATGAATTCTTTTTCAGTTTCTCACAAAGTAAACAAAAAGAGAAGAGACCTCAAACATCACAAGCACAACCACCAACACCTAGACTGACAAAACATGCTTTAGCCACCCATAACAAAATACAGACAGGTGGCCGTAGTCATGGATATCAGGAGGGGAGTGTACAGAAAGATCTTCAGGAACTCAAGGCCAGTAACTCTGACACTGAAGTGGAACTCAATGTTGACAATTACAGCCATAGAAGAAGGAAATCTCCTGTTGGGAGGAGGGGGCAGAGTTTGTCACCTCCAAGCAAAAGAGCCCCACTAAGGGAGAAAACTTTGTTTAACACACAAACTGTGTCTTCCAAACAAAAAATTGTGACACCACCTAGAAGAACTAAAGTCTCTGGATATAAGTCTATTTTAAATAGGTCTTTGTCTCCTTCAAATGAGAGAGTCCCCAAAGTTGCATTTGACTTTAGTAAAACAAAATTTAGAAATGACAGTGATGAAAGATATTGTGATCAAGAACATTATTCAAACATTCAGCAGAGCTGCAATCAGTCGGAAGCTTCTCGTTATAGTGTTACAGACTATTTTCAAAAATACCCGTTGAACAAAACGAATGTTGTAGATACTGATCGACAAAGGCATCACTCGAGATCATACAGTCAACCAAACTTCCAAAGACACGATACAAATTATACTCATCTAAAATCACAAAACTTTCTATCGCCAGAAACAAATGGAAATTTTAAGCATCCGAGAGACACAAAAGTGACATCGCCACAAGATCACTTGTACCAGGGGACTTGTCTGGACAATTCTCTTAGTGCTATTAATGATGATAATTTTTCAAGCGTGTCTGGACAGTCGGTATCCACGGCAACCACAGTAAACGATACTTCATTTCGTCGAGGGATAGCAGCATTAGATGCTAATATTCTCAAACTTCAACTTGCCTTACAAAAGACTAAGAGTATGTTGTCATGATAAAATATTTGTGTTCAGTTAAAGGGCCACTTGTAATTCAGAAATTCATACATTTGGGGATCTTGAATTTAAGGTTTATCATGTGCAAATATCTGATTTTGTAAAATTAAGTAGATCTTTGTTAAGGATGATCACTGGTCAATTTTTGAGATTTTCGCCAGATTTTCCAAATCTCTGGATTTTACCATTAAAATATTTTCTTTTTATAATAGGTTTTATTTGGTCATTGAGAGCTAATTTTAACAAAGTTTTATAAATTTCTTGTTATTTTTTTCATAGGTTTTTACACAAAAACAAGTCTAATGCTAAACCTTTGAAAAATCAGAGAAAGCCTTTTCCTGCCAAACTTTGAACGCTTATAATTTTGAAATCGAGTTTTACAACCTATGAGCATGATGAATTTATTAAAGCTTATTTTGTAACTTTACTTATAGACTATTCATCATATATCAATATAGATTAACTTGTTATTTTCAAACTGACCAGCAAACATCCTTAAGGTATGTGAAATACAAGTCATATCTGATTTTGTGAATTTAGTAGAAGTTTTGACATATGATAATGGAAGTTATATATTAATATGTTGATTATGAAAATATATATATTATGATATTTAGATAATTATTTATTATTATAGGGGATAATTTCGCCTGGTTTAAATTTTGCTTTTTAAGTACCAAAATGCATCCGCAAGGTTTAAGTTTCACGCTTTATTTAATCATGGAATATTGGGTCCTTCTAAATGTAATTTACTCTAGGGGATATTTTCACGAATTTGTTATGATCGCAACTTAGCGAAAATAAACCCCTCGCGAAAATTTCCCCTTTTACAGTATAATCTATGAATTATTAAATTAAAAAGTCAGATGACAGACTAGGATTTTAGAACTGTCACACATTCTTGCCTTGTGGAAATAGTAATATATTAATTGTCAGAAATTATAAATATACTCACAAAAAAATAAAAAATAAGATCCTACACCAAAAGCCAGTAAGTCAGATATGACAAAACTATATTCTGTGGTTTCACTATTATTCTTGGGGTACCAATTTTAGTGGTTTTCGTGCATAACAATCAACCACGAAAAGAAGAATTCAACGAAGTATTATTTTTAAAATTGACTCCTGTTAGCATGATGAACAAACCACGAAATTAAAAATTCGACGAAATGTCTTTTTTGAGTAAACCACGAAAAATGATATCCATGAAATAAATGAATCCACAGTATTCAATATGGTCGTTTAGAAAAGTAATATATACTTCAAAAGACATTTGAGTCTCAGAGCACTGATGTTAGGCCATGCAAAATTAATTTTTAACTTCTCATCATGCCGTTTTTGGCCAGATTTCATGGAGTGAAAAATCCGGGTTATAAAATGGTGAATGTCGTGTGGCTGGCAGTGAAGAAATTCTCGTAACAGTTATCTCAGCAACTAATTGTACTTATCACAGCCATTTGATATTTGGTATACAGCTTCAGGGTGGGGTCCCATAACGTGGGATTTGATTTCAGGCCTGTCGCTCGTCTACTCCCTGTTTAACAAAATCCGGCCATTTCTGTCTTTCACCAATTTTTTTCTAAAAACAGATGAGGGAGGGAGGCTTCTTCTTTATTTTTGTATTGGCCCAAAAGGAAGATTAGGGAATTTTTTACATTGTAAACACTATCCTTAAGTTTGAAATTCTGTGTTAATAGAAGAAATTGAGATGTGAAGTAAATGCACCTGATCATGACACAACCTACAATATAAACATAAATTTAAAAAATCCACAATCGAAAACAGCCAGCAGCCTTCATTCAATGTAACCAGTAGTGGCTGCTCGCTGTTTTTCAATTGGCTCTGGATTGAAAATAAACTATATACGATTCAAGCCCCATCCTAACAGTACCTTACAGACATAGGTTGGACTTAGGCAGAATTTGGTTTCTAGTTCTGCATTTTTGGTATAATTGTTATATGCTCTTCATATTCATAAATTGTTTGGCATTTCAAGGTGTGGTAGACCTCTGATGAGTCTTGAATAGATGAAACACACGTCAGGCATAGTACAATTTAGTGTCTGGAACTTTGTTGAAATTTATATTTGAAAGGGGTACAGAGCATATAGGTAAGGGAGCTTATTCTTGAATATCAGTTGAAGGATTAAGTAAGGCACAGTTGATCAATGAAATCAAGCTTCTTTTTGATCAAAATAGATTATGTTCAATGAAAAACCTTTGGTTCAAATATTTAGATTTGCAACTTACTTATATTTATCCCCTTAAAAATTCACCATACACATCCAAGCAAAAAAAGTTCTACATTTTTAGCTCAATATCTTGAAAACTTTACAAGAGATTTGAAAAAAAAATTGCATACACATCTACAAAATTTATAACATCTAGAGTCTTTGAACTAAAAATTGACCATTTTCACAGCTTGATTTCGTCTACCTTTTAAGCTCACCTGAACCTAAGGGACATGTGAACTACTGCCATCACTTGGCGTCCGTCGTCGGACTCACCGTTAACTTTGCCAAAAGTTGACTCCTCTTACACCATATTTCCAATTGCATTCAAATTTGGTATGATTGTTCATTGGCATTATGTGCTTAGAACTGATGTGGGGATTTTTATTCATCATAAAACATGGCCATGGCTAGAAATAGAACATAGGGGTAACTTGCAGTTCTTTGCAAATAACACAAAAACAGTTAAAGATAGCAAAATTCTGGCTAGATAAAAGTAATTTATCACCTCAAGATCTATCTACCCTGAAATGTTGTGACCCAACAACCCATGTAGGAGTTATTTTCCTTTTTCTTGAATTTTTATTAATGAATTTTGCACTTATTAAGTTTAATATCTTAAAAACTATAAAAAAATATTTGCATATTGTTCAGCACATCAAGATCTACAAAATGTTTACGCCTCTGACATCTTAAGTCCAATTGCAACCAAATTTGGAATAATTATTTATTAGAATTAGGTGTATAGAACCGATTTGGGAATTATTGATTCGTTGTTTAACATGGCCACCATGTATAAAAATAAAACTCATGGGTAAATTGCAGTTTTTTTGCAAATAACTCAAAAACTGTCACTGATATCTAAATTCTGAATTAAGGTGAAAGTATTCTGCCCCCTAATATCTACCTGACCTGATTTTTAAAAGAAAATCCAACCACACATGTAGGAGTTATTGCCCTTTTTGGCGATATTTTACACATGTACTGTTGAAGCTGAATATCTTGGAATTATAAAAGATATTTGAGAAATGTAAATTACATACTGTTCAGCACATCAAGATCTACTAATGATGCAACAGGGTCAAAGTTGTAGGACTGTTCCTTTTAGGAGTTATTCCCCTTAAAACATCAAAAACTGACCATTTTACATGCAGCCTTTCCTCATTATATCCCCGCTGGAAAAGTGGGAAATATATAGTGATAGGGGTGTCCGTCCTTCCTGTACACCTCGGGGAACCCATCTCATATCTAACTCTTCCTAAACCCCTTATTGGATTTAAATTAAATTTTCACACAATCTATGTGACATAATGTAGATGTGCATCTCCTATTTTTAAAAATTTGATGGAATGATTTTTGGGATTTTCATAGCAAAACATGGACTTAGCTGTTTGTCTCTAAGGGGTAACCATCTCTTATTCACGACTCCTCCTAAACCCCTGGATGAATTTTCATGAAATTTTCACATAATCTTTGTGACAAATAAATATTACTGTTTGACACATTTTCTTGTTTGTAAATATCTCAAAAAACGGTGACAGATATTGAATTCTTGCATACGATAAAAGTGATCAGCATGTCAAGATTCTACCCTTTAATTCCAACAAACCATGTAGGAGTTATGACCCCTTTTCTTATTTTTTTTCTGTGTTTTGCACTTGTTTGGTCAAAAGAACTACCGAGTATATAAGAAATTGAAGTTATTTCAATTGCATATTGTTCAGCTAAGTAAGCTCAACAAAATTTTCCATTAGGTCGAAATTGTCAGATGACCCCTTGTAGGAGTTATAGACCCTTAAATGCCCCCAAAAGTGGTTTTGCCTTACTAAGAGATTGTGAACGATAGTAGACAGAGAAAATGTCTTGCTTGCTTAAAAATGTTTAGCTAATTAAGCTCTACAAAATTGTCTTGTCAGATGACCCCTTACAGGGTTTATGGCCCGGTAAACGTACAAAATTGTCCATAGATTGAAACTGTCAGATGACCCCCTTATATGGGTACTGGCCACTTAAACCCCCAAAATAGAGGTTATTACGTGAAAGATTGTGTACCACAGAAGATTAACTGATTAAGTGTTTATCTGTAAACATAGTTTTGGGGCTTGTTAGAAGGGGTACCAATATTCCATAATAAACCCCTTCCCCCAAATGTTTCCAATTCCGAATAAAGTGTTCTCCAATATCCCATATCCCTGAATATGATAAGGATTGAAAATCCCATATCATGTTTATGTAAATACCCCCATGTACCCTAAACAAGCCTTAATTTAGGGGGGTGTAACTGAGTGAGCAGAAGCTGTTTCCATATTTTCTTCGTGCTATACATGTATATTCAATTCCACAGGTGATATAATGAATTCTAATTTCAAATTTAATATGACACTAACATACTTCTTTTCTGCTTTCTCAAATTCTGCATGTGTAAAAATGTATGAAAAGAATAGTCATTACATTTTAAAACCGATGTTAAGTTCTAAAAGGCAACAAGATTCGGATTTAAGTAATTTTCTTTTTATATCTTTGATATTGAGAAGTAGGAGTTTATAGGAGTTTTTTTCCTTCAGTGAAGGAGTTTTTTTTCCTTCAAGGAAAAAAATTCCCTACCAAACACAATTTAATTGGTTCATTGAAGGTATTAATATGACTGATCACAGAGATCACCTTCTATTGTTGCAGATTTCAATAGAGGGATTAAGCTTGAGTTTACCCGAGTTCCTCCAGGTGTATCAATATAGACAGGGGGATTTAAGTCCTTTCTCGGCTATAAATAGTTTGTAGTACTTTGTCTCTGCATCTGGTATAATTTGAAATTAACTATCAAAAATCAGTGTTATTTACTCCATAGAAGTTTGCATACAGTCTGTGTTACTGAACTTTTGCTATTGTTTGTCAAGATCGCAAAAGGTTTCACACATGGAGGATGATTCTTTCGGTCAATTTTTACAATAACCCCCCCCCCGAAATGAGTAGTAATTCTAAGAAGCAGAGGTACCAATGGGGTATCCGAATGTCAAAGTCCGAAAGGGCAGAGACAAAACCAGTTAACACTAACAAGAAAGGACGGCACAAAACAGACAACATGTAAAACATGGAAACACAAAATGACTGAATATCAATCAACAACGCAAACTCTTGTCGAAACTCAGGTGCTCCGGAAGAGTTAGCTGTTCATGCTTGCTATAACACACCTGTCGCGTTGCTAACAGTCAATTCAGTGTGTAAAATCCGGTAAAGGAAGACAAAACAAAGATTAACATCTAAATCTAGTGATCCTGATCTCTGCATTGGTAATGACCAAAACCTATCTGTTTAATATGCTGAACTATGGATGGACTCAGTCAGCTTTAATAAGTCTTTGTTGGATATTTTGTTTGGCAAAGGTATACTGCAAATTTGTATGAGAAAGCTTAAGTGAAAACTAGACAACAATCTCATGTCTTCTTTCCATACAATAATATTGCCGTTGTACAAAACATTTTTTTAGACACTCATCAGACATTCTACACAAATGTTATAAAATTACAACAAAGTTGTTTTGACCTGGGGTCATCTTCCTGTAGACTCATCAGAGATGCTCTACCAAAAAATGACAACAAAGTTCTAAGCAAATATTGGAACTGTTTTTGACCTAGTTTCATCTACCTGTATACAAAATTCATCTGAAGTATTCCAGTATAAAGTTATAATGCCAAAAGGAGCCAGATAGAGGTAATAACAAAATTACCGAACTTAGAGAATCAATCTCAAATGTCCATAAGACGAGACGAAACAAGGAAGACATATCGGAAAAATTAAAGATCGCAATGGTCCCGACGTGCACAGGCAAAATTTAGACATACGTCTGACGTACGTTAATAAAAACATGTGTCTGACATAGTGCACAAACGTGCGTTAAACATATGTTTCTAACCGCTATAGGGTAAACGTGCGTCAAATTATTGTAAAAACATATGTCAGACGTACGTTTTTTAAACGTGCGTTAAACGTATGTTTACCATACGTCAGACATATAGTTTCCTAAAATGTATGAAGTTAGTAAGTTATTTATTTAGTGTGTTTTATTATGAAATAAAAATATTGCCAAGATAAATTTTTAACGTGCGTCAGACGTACGCGGTTAGAAACGCCAATTTAATATGCGTCAGATGACATGCGTTTAACGTACGCCAGACGCACGTTAAACGCAGTCAACATTTTGCCTGTGTGGTACAGGCATTTCAAAAGAAATGGTGAGTTAAACCAGGTTTTAAGGCGCTCCAAACCTCCCTCTTCCATTTCGGTCTTTAGGTCCGGTAGTTACACAAAACACAACAGGTTTGTGATGACATATCAGGGATGCTAAGGTGACCATCTCAGTACATCAACCAGCCAAACACTAATCAAAGCAAGAACTTACCATGTTGTCTAACATGATATTGAATTTTCTACCAGTGGCTGATAACGAATAAAGAATTTTTTAGAGATCGTTTGACGTATTTTCTAATAACCTTGGTCTAATAGTCGGTTACGGGGAAAGCAGTGTAGGATAAAAAAATCTGAAAAATGTGTACAAGCCCTGGCATATCGAATCAGTTGCAAAATATATACATCGTATGCAGGCGAAGTTGGTATGTTACTTTACAGGTTAGGAATAATTTTAAAATTAAAATCGTCTCTTTTATTGTAAATTTTTGTACTCAGATAACCACCCTGGTCAAGTTCGAGATAAATATGTTTAAACTAAGAAAAATATAGAAGCATTAAGCTTGTTTCCCAATCCAGTATAAATAAGTATGTTTAAACTAAGAAAAATATCCAAATAAGGACAATACTTAACTCAGACAGGCCTAGGAATACTCTCTGTGGAATACAATTTTGAATGGGCATAGCTCATAAGAATTAATTGCAGTTGGAATTTACATATGTGTCCTTTCATAAGATATATCTAAATACAAATGCCAAAGAGTAGAATATCCCTAAGATACAAACAAGCTAGAAAAACATGTAAGCCAGAACCTGCTCTAACGGGGTTGCTCCTATTCGTACATTAATTAGTAGGTTTAATAGCCAGCATTTACTGTTGAGCTAGGGAAGTACTTCTTTACCTCAGTGGTAGATCGTCTGACTACGAACCTTTAGGTTCCGGGTTCGAGTCCCGGTCAGGACATGTCGATTTTGTGAAGTAAGGCCGCGTTCACACTGAGCAAAAATCATAGTAGTGTAAATGTCGTCCGCGCTAACATTAAACAATAATGCGTTCACACTCTAAAAGTTCGATATTTACATGTAGTTTAAATGGTGTGTTCACAACATGCATTAGGTACTTAATGTAGGCCTTGTGTGAGTTAGATGTTAAAGGAATTTCGCACATTTCTTTTGAATAAACGGCATGCATATGCATTCATTTCTTTCGAAAGTCTATTTTGAGTACAAAATATCGTATATTCCAACATTTTCTCTGGAGAGTGAAAACAATAGGTGTACAAGTATTTTGTACGTGTATATAATTATGCATACGTACGGCAAAGCGGGACAAGATTTGGTAGGATTCCAAGATTTCATGAAAGATGTTGACAATTCGGATCTATTTTTTGTGGGATCAGGAAGATGAATGAAAGGATGATAAAATGAACATGATGTGATGATTAAGTCATAATTCCATTAAGGGATTAGAATTTTGACTGTGACAGGAAAAAGCAGGGATGGGTAGTCTCCTGCATTGGGATCCCTCGGGTCCTCTCTCTTATCGAGACCTGCAGTAGGGTTCTATAAAGTGTTAAGAACGTGACTTTTTTTCCGACATCGGACCACTATGGTTTGCGGTCAAGGTTTTGCATTATACATTTGTAGCCTGACGACCCGGCTTTCATTGACATGGTTGCACCATTCAACCACCTGAGGCACATATCGCAATGTCAGGTTGCTGATTGCTCTTTAGTTGATTTTTACCGACAAGCTTAGACCTCCTGAGGGCCAATTCGCCACCCGGGACCCGCAAAGTGATGTATACATGTATATGCAATATCTTTTATAGTAATATCCTTTAAAAGATACTACTAACGGACGCACGTTGACGAAAAATTAAAAGGTCAAAAGAAAAAAAGAAAAGATCAAAGAAATTTGCAGTCAAATTGCCGACTAGATGCGCGAGTCTCACCAAGTTGCGCAACACTCGACAGGTCTGAGAGTCTCGACGGACTAAAGCGCTGGAAAGATTTGTGCACCTTCAATACTATCGAAAACATAAAAGACAGTTAATCAAAATCCATACTTATCTGATTTTTTAACGCCTATTCGCCAAATCAACAATGTTGACTATTGAGGAGGGGGGAGTGTGACGGGGTTGCTCCCCTTCTTACATTAATTAGTAGGTTTAATAGCCAGCATCTACTGCATGTTGAGCTACACAGGCAAAATGTGGACTGCGTTTAACGTGCGTCTGGCGTACGTTAAACGCATGTCATCTGACGCATATTAAATTGGCGTTTCTAACCGCGTACGTTTGACGCACGTTAAAAGTTATTTAGGCAATATTTTTAATACATAATAAAACACACTAAATGAATAACTCACTAATTTAATGCATTTTAGGAAACTATACGTCTGACGTATACGGACGTTTAAAAAACATACGTCTGGACAGTTATTTGACGTATGTTTACCATACGGCGGTAAGAAACATATGTTTAACGTACGTTTATACACTACGTCAGACGCACGTTTTTACAATCGTACGTCAGACATATGTCTAAATTTTGCCTGTGTATGGAATTTCTATTTTAGCTCAGTGGTAGAGCGACTGACTTCGAACCTAGAGGTCCCGGGTGCGAGTCACAGTCAGGACATATCGATTTTGTGAACTAATTCATGCTCTCCGGTTAAATTTCAAAGGATTTTTCATTAATCAATTTTCTAAGGGGTTTCACTAATAGTATGAAGGAGCAATCCAATGTCATGATTCTAATGTTGGGGCATATGAATGTTGTCAATCGGAAAAAATGAAGATCAAAACAGTTGACAAAGAGAAAAAAACTGAAAAAAATCAAAAACAAAGAAGCAACCAAACTACAGTCAGCCTTAAAAGTAATTCGGTTAGGGTCCTTTTCCTACTTGATTTCACGAAGAAAAAAATCTGGTTTATAAATTGGTGAAAGTCGGACGGCAGGCGTAACAATTTTCTCAGCAACTACTTATCACAGCCACTTGATATTTTGCCCAGTATGCAGAATAAAGTAGGGGTCTCATTAGATGGGATTTAATTTAGATCTGTCGCTCACCTTCTTCCTGTTCAAAGCAATTTGGCCATTTTTGACTTTAACAGTTCTTTTATCAAAGAATATAATGATGTGTGGAATAAGTGTAGGTGACAAAGCTCTCATGCCAGCAGCCTTCAACGAGGCCTATAGACATTGTGCGCCGTTCTGCAATCGACATCAAGGTCTAAATAAAATGCATATAATTCAAATCCAGTCCTGAAATAGTCACAGATAAACCCCTATCTTAAACAAGAAACAGAAAACATCAAAAAGACAACTACAAACAAAAACTTTGTCAAAGGTTCCTGGCTTAGGAAAGGCATATATAAAATTTGACTTGATTCAACTAATTTTTTTGGCCCAACAGTATGCTACTAAGTTTCTTGATTTGATGATTTGATGATTTCACCAAACTTTACAGGCACTTAATTTCGTGTTTTCCGTTCAATATTTCATTCGTTTCAAAAATGTTTATTTCCTTTCTTTACCAATATCCCTAAAATCTTCGAAAATAAATTGAAATAAATGAAAACAAATAGTTTACATTAATAGCAGGGGCAAACATTTCCAAAAGAAGATGGGTACCACCCAGAATACAGGAATAAATACAATACCAAAAACGGGTATGACAGGGTTAATTTTGTTATGCTGTATATCGATATTGCAAGGAGTAAACTCTCATCAGCAGCATTTGAATCCAAACATTGCAAGATCAAAAACCAAAAATATTGTATGAAAAGATCTCAAAACCAAAAAGTTCGAACAGGAAAGCCAAATCCAGCATCGAGAATATATCGACCATGTGCATTACAAGAAAAGAAACCTGGTGCTTTAAACAATTTTGAATTTAACAAACGGAAATTTCAATGACAAAAATATTAGAAATTTATTGGTAACATTTAATTCAACAATTTACAAAAATCAGCATTTAGATAACAACATTCTCCAAAAATTCAAACACCGATGAGCAATGATTCCTATTCAGTGTTCAACGTAAGACTGACTTTATCCCCTCTTGTTATTTGGGGCAGTATATGTAGACAGATAGCTACAATAGACAGATAGTTACAATAATGTAGCTCCTTTGATATCTTTGATTAGGCGGACCTACACTGCAGTCCTTTTATTCCTAATAGGGCAAATCAAAATTCTTTATCTTACTCGCAAAAAGCTTCAACGCTGAACACACACAAAATAACAGGCTTAAAGTTCTATGAAAATTTTAATTTAAAACCAAAACGAAATATTTATTTGTAAAATAAAAATTAAATTTTAAATATTCTGATCCGGAACTTTATCATAAAGTTCAAGATCAAAAATGGATGTTTTCATGAAAATCTTGAATGTGCAAACTGTCCAAAATTTTCAACTGAATTTGTCACTGTTATAACATTAGCAACAATTTCGCACAAAATACAACTTCTAATGAATAAAATTACGCCCAGCTTGATTTCCTTTCGCCATTGCTCCATTATGAGTAATGGGACCACATTGTAGCTTCGCTCAACCAAGGATGATGTCAAAGGAGCTACATTTTTTAGCTAGAGAGGGAGTAGGAGACTGAATTGTTTTTTAATATTCTCAGAATGCTTGTGTCTCATTTCATTAGTGAGTGAATTGTTTTGTTGTTATATAACAGTGGCAGGACACGAGGTTATCTTTATCAGATGTTTACATTAAGTGGGTCCATTGTCATGTTTATTATTCCTTTCATTTGTCATTAAGTGGGTGTATTGTTATATGATCAGACAATGGAAGGTGCTCTAGATCAAGTCCACTTTCAGTTTAATTTCTCATTTCGTTTGTCATTAAGTGCCTTCATTGTTTCATGGTCGAACAATGAGAAGTGCGCTTTATTGTTTTCTAGACCAAGGAAATAAAATAAATCTTAGTTTGATATATTAGATATGGGGGTGATGACTAATGTGATGAGTATTTTTGTTTTACTCATGTGTGTCAGTCTTTATGTCCATACAAATTTCCGTCCAGATTTTCTCAGAACCCGTACATGATAATGATTTGAAACTTAGAAGGATGGTTCAGTATGACAAACTGTACATCCTAATTTAAGCGACTTTTAGACCTGTCGAACTTCTGTTTCCTGTTTGGGACTGGACCGATATGAAAATGTTCATGAAAATTTTCGTCAGGTTTTCTCAGAAACCATACATGGTAATGATTTGAAACATGGTAGAAAGATTTAGTAGGACAAACTGTACGTCCTAAGCGACTTTCAGCTCTGTCGGACTTCTACTTCCTGTTTGGGGTACGGACGGACAGACATATGTTTGTATGTCCATACAAATTTCTGCCAAGCTGTCGGACTTTTATTTCCTGTTTAGGACTGGGTCGAGATGAACACGTGAAAATTATCATCAAGCTTGTCTCACAAACACTTGGGGGTCTTGTTTACGCAACTAGTACCCTGCCATTTGAACCTGACTCCACTTTCATACTTCAATAACTTTGTGAACTTAGGTCTTTTTGGGTGTCAAAAACTTCTTTGTAAGACTTTGTGGAAAATAAATAACTGGGAAATATTATAATAAGGCACCTGATATTAGGTATACAGACACTTGGGGTTGTCGTCTATGCAACTGTTATCGTGCCTTGTGACATTGACCCCATTTTCAAGCTTCAAGAACACTGAACTAAGGTCTTGAAACTTCCTTGTAAGACTTTGGTGGAAAATGGATTGCTTGAAAAGTATAATTACATCTGACATTTGGTATACAGACACTTGGGGTTGTGGTCTGCACAACTGGAATCATGCCATGTGACCCTGACCCTACTTTAATTTATGTTGCTTATTGGGGTGTATGTATTGTAATGATATGTTCTCCCCCTTTTTATTATCTACGGTTGTGTTATAACAAGAAGAAACTGCTTGCCCTTTCAGAGTACCAGAGTTTCTCACAAGAGTTCATGTTGCTGATTGTGATTTAGATTTTTCGCATGTATATGTTTTGTAATAATGTGTCCCACCTTTTATTGGTTCGTGGCTTTTATGTCTTATTAGAGTTCATGTGGCTGATTGTGATTTAGATTGTTGTGGGTGTATATGTATTGTAATGTTGTGCGCCCCCTTTTTTAAACTGCTTGCCCTTTCAGAGTACCCGATGTTCTCATTAGAGTTCATGTGGCTGATTGTGATTTAGATTTTTCGCATGTATATGTTTTGTAATAATGTGTCCCACCTTTTATTGGTTCGTGGCTTTTATGTCTTACTATAGTTCATGTTGCTGGTTGTGATTTAGATTTTTGTGGGTGTATATGTATTGTAATGTTCTGCTCCCCCTTTTTGTTTAATCTACTGAAGAAACTGCCCTTTCAAAGTACCCGAGTTTCTCACTAGAGTTCATGTCGCTGATTGTGATTTAGATTTTTGTGGGTGTATATATATTGTAATGCTGTGCTCCCCCCTTTTTTTTATCTACGGTTGTGTTATAACAAGAAGAAACTGCCCTTTCAGAGTACCCAAGTTTCTCACTAAAGTTCATGTCGCTGATTGTGAGTTAGTTTTTTTTTATGTATATGTATTGTAATGCTGTGTTCCCCCTTTTTATTGGGCCAAGACTTTTATGTGTACTGATTTTGTCTTGACCTGTTTTGGAATTCCGATATTTATATGCCCCATTGATACTCATTTGCTTCTTTGATATCACGTGTAAAATAACAACACATTTTATTTTGAAAAGCAATTTTATTTGTTAAGTCAGAATTTGACACAAGACTTTATTCATCTTAAGCTTAATGTAATGTAACAAAAGGGAGGGGGAGTTAAAAACTTTTCATCAATCAAAAAGGGAAGTTTGCACTTTTTACTATCCAAATCTAAACATGATTAGATGTTACAACAAAGAAAGGGTGGTCCAATCTTTTCATCAACCATCTTTTAGCATGATTTGATGTTATACAAAAAGGGGTTTAAAACGTTTCATCAACCATCTTTTAAAATGAGTTGATGTTACAAAAAGGGGGGGTTTCACTTCTTACTATCAAAATTTAAACATGATTTGATGTTACAAAAAAGGGGGTTAAAACTTTTCATCGACCATCTTTTAACATGATTTGATGTTATACAAAAATGGGGGGGGGGGAGGTTAAAACTTTTCATCAACCATTTTTTAACATGATTTGATGTT
This sequence comes from Arcuatula senhousia, assembly GCA_963971305.1. Classification (NCBI taxonomy): domain Eukaryota; kingdom Metazoa; phylum Mollusca; class Bivalvia; order Mytilida; family Mytilidae; genus Arcuatula; species Arcuatula senhousia. The sequence goes on along the minus strand of OZ020317.1, from coordinate 1,375,685 downwards.
ACAAAAAGGGGGTTGCACTTTTCACTAAATAACCATTGTTTCAGAATGATGTACATGATTCAAACACAAGTATTGGAAAACTTTCATATTACCATTTTAAAGTGAAATGGTGCAAAATTGCTGCTATATCATTAAAGCATCCATAAGCATGCAAGAGTTATTTACAATACATTAGAAAATATTAGAATATAGGTAGATGAGGAGTCTAAAAAAATATCCATAGATTTTTTTTGGCCACAGTTAGTCCTTGAATGGTACTATAAATCTGCATATTAAAATTAAAAGTTACCCATTATAGTTTTAAAAAATGCATGATTTTAGTACTTTAAATATAGGATCCATCGGGAAAATTCAAATTTTCTTTCTCCAAGAAAATCTACTCAATATATTTTTCTTAAAATATGTGAAAATCTTTGTTTTTAGCATTATATACATAATTCAAAAACTTTTATATTTTCTTTTTATTGTGAAATGGTGAATTTAATCCAAATTTATGTTGTAATTATCATTCTCCTTAGTAACCTAGTCCATTAAAAATCAATTAGAATATCAAGCAGGAAAAATTTAAAGTTATGATAGATGTGCAAAAAAGATGCTTAGTGATAGACACTCCATCTACCTTAAGAGCTATTCTAGGTAAATATATACATTGTTGACAAATATACAAATATAAAAATGTCATGCTTAGGCCAATATATAAAATCTCCTTGATTATCATCCCCCTTCCTGTTCTTTTTTTCTCTTCTACCTCAGTGTTCTCCTTTTTTCAAAAAGGTAAGGTGGGTGTTTTGAGAAACCCATTTCCAACCGGGTTTTATTATTATTGCAGACCCTTACCAACCGGGTTTTATTTAATCACAAGATATACAAAATGTGCCTTTTAGAGTTTTATCAGAAAATGGTTAGGTAAAGCAATGCAAACATGAAACTGCTCAAGAAAATTGGAATAAAAGGGCATTTTATATTGAAATCAAAATGATTAAGGTAGTTTAAGAAAACAAATCCCAATGCCCTCTTCATATTTTTTATAGATTTTCTTGTCATCCCATTGTGCTTAATGTGGTGCTTCTAAGTAGGAGGAATTTTACCAGGAACAATAGCAGTTATCTAGCGTTGTTTGCAAACTCAATTTCCTGTTCAAGTCAGCTGAGGGTTAATTATTTCATTTATAAATGTTTGTGTTGATTTTGATTCTTTATTTGTTATGAGGTAAATGTAATTTTCTTTATTTAGAATGTCTGTGAAAATGATAAATCTACCTTTAGTTCGAACACCTGGTGTTTGTCTTGTTTTTGTTTTGATATTTTATGATTGGCCATGTTGGCCATCCAATAGAAATAGTTCTTATTTCAGTGTCCACATCACCTGTAAATTACCTAATTAGTTCAGATATCGATGTCTCCTAATTAACTGACAAATGAGTTTTTTTTTAGGTGGGCTTGGAGCTAGACGTATAAATGTGTCAATCACTCAATGGCTTCATTAAATTAATAACAATAGACTTAGAAAACACGATGTTTCTAGAAAATTACCGACCACCTTACCCAAAGGAAAGGTGGTCGGCTCTGAAAAAAAGGTGGTCGGTAAACCCGGCTTAAATGGCGAAAGGAGAACACTGTACCTCAAAAATTTATATTACATTTTTTGGCAAATTTTGTTCCTTTTTGTCAATTTCCATGGTTTTGATTATGTAGGCCAGGGTTATTTTTGCTGTATTTACAACAGTTTTACAAAAAGTACCCACATTAACAGTATATTTAAGTATAAAGTTTCAAAATGGTGAAAAAAAGGAGGAAATAACTATAATACAAAATACAAAAACATAGCCCTGCACATGCAGTAGTTGTCATGTACATGTAGACGAACTAACACATTATTTACAAATATGAACACATACATGTAGATTTAATGTGAAAATCTCATTTTTTGATCAATTATTGATTGTTTTGTTCGTGAATAAGGCCAAACAAAAGTATGTGTGTTTCTAGTTTTGTTTCTATAAAAGGGTTAGGCTTAGGTATTAAAGCATTGATTCTTTCACAATTTTTTTACCCCCACTCCGTCCGGTACAACATCTCGGCTTCTACTGAAGGGATTGATTTCAAATTTGGTAGACAGCTTGAGCATGATGAGATGTACATTTCCTATACTTTCTAGGTCAGTCGGTCATGTACTTCCTGTTTTCCGAGCCGACTTAGACTTTTTTAAGGGTCTAAAATGGAAAAATGTTCGTAACAGATTTCTTGGCTTCTACTAAAACGATAGATTTCAAATTTGGTATACAGTTTTAGCATGATGAGTTGTATCGTGCCTCTTTTTTCCAGGTCAGTCATGTATCTACTTCCTTTTTTGTTTTCGAATGGTCGAGTGGGTGTATCCTTAGCACGACCAAGTGCAACTCCTTGTTTCACATTGACTTAAGGGGAAAATTTTAGTATTTTAAAAGTATGATTTAGTCAATATGGTACTAAAACGTTTCATTCTCTATTTTAGTGATCGGGTTAAGTTGGTCGAGGGCCAATCATTTCGGACATCTCCATTTAAATCCTAAATAAAAGACTGAGAAAATAAAGCTCCTAAACCCGGTAAATGAAATACAATAATAGGATTGGCATAACGTGACTAATGTAGATAATGAACCAGAAACACATATAATCTTTCATTTGGCCTTAGTGTGAATATATGAATATTTTCCAAAGGCGTTTCATATGCATCTATTGTAACATGTAAAAATCACAATCTAAGCAAAAATGAAAAAAAAAATACAGGATTCACAAAACAAATCTATGACCGTTAACTGTACATAAAAACATCTTACCCCGTCCTATTGTGACCATTCAAATGGTTTCTGTTTAATCTTTCTATTTCATTCAATACACTGCCTGAAGTGTCAAATAAAATTTTGAAGCAAAACGGCTCAACAAGTGCAACTTTTACAGATATCATTTTTTTACACAAAAACTATTTTACATATTCATATAAGTCTCACACTTATAAAACTTTGATTACACTATTGGCTAAGTACTACATGTACTATAAAAGTTAATCAGATAGATTATAAATATTTTTTTTCACACAAAAAATTATCTTCTCTCTCATACTCAAGCTTTATTCACACAAAAATTTATCTTCTCTCTCATACTCAAGCTTTATTCACACAAAAATTTATCTTCTCTCTCATACTCAAGCTTTATTCACACACAAATTTATCTTCTCTCTCATACTCAAGCTTTATTCACACACAAATTTATCTTCTCTCTCATACTCAAGCTTTATTCACACAAAAATTTATCTTCTCTCTCATACTCAAGCTTTATTCACACACAAATTTATCTTCTCTCTCATACTCAAGCTTTATTCACACACAAATTTATCTTCTCTCTCATACTCAAGCTTTATTCACACAAAAATTTATCTTCTCTCTCATACTCAAGCTTTATTCACACAAAAATTTATCTTCTCTCTCATACTCAAGCTTTATTCACACACAAATTTATCTTCTCTCTCATACTCAAGCTTTATTCACACACACATTTATCTTCTCTCTCATACTCAAGCTTTATTCAAACTATTGGCTAAAGTGTTAGTTAATTCTTCTGTTTATAATGACAGCTCAAACACAAAATCTTTTTAATACAAAATTAAAATTCATATACACTCTTGTACACTTTCAATACTTTTAAAACTGTATTTACACTAAAGGCTAACGTTTGGGTTCTTTTATGTACATGTAGAATAAAAAAAAACGGAACCCAAAATCTTTTGCACCCAAACATTTATCTTCCCTCTCTTGTTTTTCACTTTAGAGTTGAAAGGCTTAATTCAGTACAAATGTTAAAGTTCTTTTACTTAGCAAAACAGCTCAATCAAATATCGTTTTCAAACAAAAAATAATCTATATATATATATACTCTTGCACACACTCAAGCTTTATTCAAACTGTAAGTGTAATCTCTTTGATTTTTAATTAGAAATAAAAACTGCTCAAACCAAAATATTTTTCCTACCAAAAATAATCTCTCTCATATATACATCTCATACTTAACTTTTATTTGCGCTAAAATAACTAAAGTGTAAGTTCTTTTATTTAGAAAAACAGCTCAACTTTGCCACACAGAATCAAATCTGAATTAATCTCTACTCTGATATAGATCATACACTCACCCTGTAGAGGGTTCATGGTCAAATGGTCTGAGGCACTCCTATTGATTACTTACCAATTATCTCTTTGGTGTTCAATGTACACAGGCAAAATGTCGACTGCGTTTAACATGCGTCTGGCGTACGTTAAACGCATGTCATCTGACGCATATTAAATTGGCGTTTCTAACCGCGTACGTCTGACGCACGTTTAAAATTTATCTTGGCAATATTTTTATTTCATAATAAAACACACCAAATAGATAACTTACTAACTTCATACATTATAGGAAACTATATGTCTGACGTATGGTAAACGTACGTTTACCGCACGTTTAAAAAAGGTACGTCTGACATATGTTTTACAATAATTTGACGGTTAGAAACGTATGTTTAACGTACATTTATGTACTACGTCAGACGTACGTTTTTAATAACGTACGTCAGACGTATGTCTAAATTTTGCCTGTGTAAGTCATGGTTGAATTTACAATGTGTAACAGTTTTCTCAGCAACTGCTTATCTAAGTCTTTTGATATTTGGTATTCAGTGTTAGCATGCAGTTTAATATTGTAGGATTAGATTTCAGGGCTGTCGCTCACCTACTTCCTGTTAAACGAAATCCTCTGGTGATAACATAAAGATAAAGACGGAGGAGCAATGCAAGGTCTTAAGAAGGGATGAACAATGGGCTTCCCATGTTTTGGGAGATTATTTTGTATGTTTCTTGAACTAATGTCTAAGTGTACATCTTTAGGCATGGTAGATGCGCAACTTAATTCATGGTTGTCTTATGTTAAGCCCCACCTTTGAAAATAACCTTAATGTCTGTCTGTCTGTGACATTCCATACCAAATATTATTTTCCTATACATTCACATTATTTATCTCAGTCTGGTATTTACAAAAAAGAGACTCCCCACCTGTTTGTAGTTTGGTTTGTTAGTTATACCTGCTACTGCTCAAGGTCAGTGTTTTTTTACCAGGTACTCCATTTTCCACCACCATTAAAACTGGCCACACCCTTATATTGGCTGATGTACATTGAAAAGGGTGTTAAACACATCCACCCATTCACACATACCCACCCCCACACACCCCCTCAACACACATTACTAGTATAATCACACATACTCAATAGAGTATATGTAAATAGAATTATCATATGGAGTTAGTACCATAAGTTTCTTTGAACTACTGTCAAAGTGTACATCAGCAGGAGGCATACATACGGACAATAATTCATGATGTGTCTTTCCATCGGGAGAGAACAGTACTATACAGTGACTCCATTGACATGTGACATAGATGTAACCAAGGTCATCTATTGCCACCCTCTTTGGGCGTATGTCTACTTTGTTTGTAAAGATAACCTTGTACTGAGTATCCAGTATAGTTACTGTTCCTGTACCTGGACATGTGTAAAATATGAGGCTGTTACTTACCCCTACATGTGAGCGATCACTAACACTCTCATCCTTTACCACCATCTTTACCTTACCACTGTCAATATTCACTCTGATTAGACCTTTACCTGACACACAACACACTAGATCTCTACCCATACAACACAGCCCACACACTTTCTCTCCGATTTGCAAGGTTTTTACAATCTTAGTTTTCTTTTTAATGATACTTTTATTTATTGCAATGATCGAGATGTGATTGTCATGATCTGACACAGCCAAATGATGATCATCTACTAGCGTTAAAAGATAAAGTTCCCAAGGCATACTGATTCTGTACTTGAGTGTTTCGTCTAACTTGTAAATAAGGAGTTCTTTACCATAAGTTAATACCATAAGTCCATTAGGTAAGGTGCAAAAGGTGTGAATTAAATCTACATCAAGACGCCACTGGGTTAGCGCCCACAGATAAACTTCATGTTCAAGGTGTAGTTTTACAGGAGCCGGTATCTGAGGAAAATAATAAAGATATATTTATTTAGTACATTATTATATAATTATGTAATATACATGTGAAAAGGTTTTCTCAGTAATTGCCTGACTGTTTTGCTATTTTCAGACTTTGTCATATGATTTTTTGTCCCCCGCCGCAACGCGTCGGAGCGTCGGAGGGACTTATTAATGGTCTCCGTCCGTCCGTCCTTCACGTTTTTTGTGGGTGCAACTCCTTGGACACGAATTTGTGATTTTCCAGTCCAAAAAATGTGACTTTGTCATGTGAAACATTTTTGTGGGTGCAATTCCTCGGATACTACTGAACTGATGCTGAAACTTTACACACTGATAGGGTACTCCAACTATTCCTTCATAAATAAATTTTTTAAATAAAACAAGGGAGATAATCCACTTGAAAAATGACCAAATAATTACAAAGATTTGTGTAGTAGAGAGAAAAGTAAGCTGGTGACCCCTAGTTTTTATTGTTTTATTTCAAAATATATTGTATTTCATTGATTTTTATCAAATGAAAATAAAATTTAAATTCGTGGATATTTTCTGCGACAAGAATTTATGCTAATTATTTGGCCTTTCCTATATAATCTATAGTAATTTGGGACAACTTTGAGCCTAAATATTGGAAAAACAAGCCTGGAAAGGAGGTCCAATATTTTTACACAACGATGCCAGACACAGTTTCGTAGGAAAGACTAGTGGTGGTACCCCAATATATTGACCAATGAGTGAAGGGGATCCTGTCTATTTTTGTACCGGAAGTTAAAATGACCATGAAAAAATCATATCAGGTCTGCTTTTGTAAAATTAAATATTTTTTGGATAATATTTGTACAAAGGGGGATAACTATAAAACCCTCCATTTTTTGAATATGACAAATCGCCACTTTTTATGTAAACAGAGATATTTCTAAAAAAAAGCAGGTAAACGTACCCCAATATTTTCACAGTTTACAAAAGGACACATGGCCTTTCAGATATTTCTGGTTCAGGTATTTTCATTATTGTAGAAGTTACTGAAATCAAGTCTAGAAAATGTGATGACCCCCCCCCCCTTAATTTTTCACTAAAACACCCCCTTTTAGGTCTGTTTTTGGCACTTTTATTGGACTATACTGACTTTTATTGATTCATAGAATAGAGACCATCAATAAGAGTGCAGATTTATCTTTTTATTGATATATAAATGTCCATAGTGCAAGTGATAGCCAGATTTTATTCAGAGCATGGAAATGACATTGCTTTGGTCTAATGACGTCACTTTGAATTACTATTTCCTGCACCCCAAGATAAAGTATCACCTTATACTAATATATCAAAAAATTGGACATTTTAAATTCAGAATTATTTTTGGGGTCAGGTGTCCTCACTAACCTTAAAATGGTAGGATGGTTAAGTATGATGAAGGGACTTTCAGACCTGTCAGATTTCTACTTCCTATTTGGGACTGGGTCGATATGAAAATTTCCCTCAAGCTTTTTTCAGATACCGTACATGAGAATGATTTAATATGGTAGGGTGGTCCAGAATGAAAAATTGTTCATCCTGAACGACTTTCAGACCTCTCAGACTTCTACTTCCTTTTTGGGACTGGGTCGATATGAAAATTTCCCTCAAGCTTTTCTCAGATACCGTACATGAGAATGATTTAATATGGTAGGGTGGTCCAGAATGAAAAATTGTTCATCCTGAACGACTTTCAGACCTGTCAGACTTCTACTTCTTGCTTTGGGCCCTATCCCATGGACACATCCCTACTTTATTTTAGCTGTGATTCACAGTTTGACTTAAGAGCTTGTAAAAATAAATGTTTATGTACCTTTTCTTTAACTTGAACCTTCTTCTGGGCTTCTTGGGGTCTGCTGGTACAAATGGAGACTGCTGGCGGACTTTTTATCACTCTGAAATCTCCCAGAGACTGGATACTATGAAGAATATCTTCTACGGCCTTGTTTGTATCAAATTTAATCTGGTTCTTATCTAGTTTGTGGTTCTGTGATAGTTGGTTTATGTTAATGTTCTCTTCGTGTATCATAGTTTCCAGTTTCTTTATGCCCATGAAAGTTTGCAGATCGGAGGCATATCCACGAGGTCGAGAATGCCTTGGAATTTTGCATCTTGGAATTGAACTGTTTGTGACGTGTTCGAAATGTCAGCCAATAGCTCATTGCATGATGAATCTATTTCAGAAAGACCTTCTTTCTTAAGTTGATTCAAGTGATTTATAATCTTGTCAAATTTCTCCTCGAAGCTTGCTTTTATTTCTTGTTGCATCGTATTTAATTGTTGAAGATTATCATTGCGATCTCTGGCAATTTCTTTCAGATTTTTACACAGGGTTTCTAAATCTGTTATGGTATTCTCGAACGCCACTGATTCTTTGACGTTGTGAATGACGTCATCTAACATTGGTACGTCTTCACATTTTTTATGGAACTCCTTACGGCATTTTACGCAGATTGGTATATCGTGTTTGCAACAAAACTCTGAGAACTTATATCCATGGTCGGAGCAGTAGAGCTCGGTATCAATAATAATCGGCGGTAACTTCTGGTAATCCTGGAAGGGAATCACCTGATGGTCCTTTGTACCTGTTGAAAGTAATCAAAGTACTGTTATTACTGAATACTTGAAAGTTATTTTTAGGCTGACAATTTTTGACCGGATTCGCGGAGTGAAAAATCCGGGTAACAAAATGTTGAATTTCGGGCGGCGGGTGGGTGGGTGTTGAAGAAATTTCTAACAGTTTTCTCAGAAACCAATTATCAAAGCAATTTGATATTTGGTATATAGCATCAGGGTGGGTTTCCTTTATGTGGGATTCAAATTCAGGTGTGTCGCTCATTTACTTCCTTTCTAACGAAATCCGGACATTTTTTTATTTTGACAGATTTTCAAATTTAAAGGTAAGGCGTTACACTGTAAGTAGTTATGCTAAAAGAAAGAAAATATAGCATTAAGGTGATTTCTGGTACTAAAACAATATTTTATTGGTTATACTGGTGTTTCATTACTATACGCGGGGTATATCAATTTTCATGGTTTTCGTGGCTTTCCTCAACCAACGAAATTTAATACCCCACAAAAAGAAAATCTAACGTTGATCTGTCTGTAAGCCTTCAGAATCACGAATTTCAGAATCCATGAACTGGTACTTTTTCATTAAACCAATAAATTGATACCCACAAAAATAAGTGAATTAGAAATAGATTTTTTAAGTTTTAATGAAATGTTAATAAGAAATGAATTCCATCTTCTATACCTTTTGAAAGTTTGTGATGCTCTTGACAGGGAGTACATAGGAGTTCTGCACAATCTGGACACCATATTTCTGGGACTGAAGACTTCTGACGTTGTTGACATATACTACATAGGGAGACCTTTGCTGGTACTTCTAAATGAAAAAAAAATCAAAGTACTGGTAGTACTGAGTACCATGTATATCTCATGACAGTTCTTGAAGATTTTTATCATACACTTGATAACAAGAGGCTCCCAGGAGCCTGAATCGCTCACCTGACATATGTGCCTGAAGTAAAGGTTATTAGGCAAAATCTATTTGACGTTGAAAGGGTCATAAGATTAATAAGGGGGTCATCTGACAATATGGTGGATCTTAAGGTGCTGATCACTTTTGTTCTCAATCAAAATCTAAAAATCTGTCACCCTTTTTGAGTTATTTGCAAAAAATGCAGTTTAACATAATGTTCTATTTTTTAGCCACAGCGGCCATGTTTTACAACCAATCAAATATCCCCACATTAGTTCTATACACCTATTGCTAATAAACAACTATACCAAGTTTGGTTCCATTTGGACTAAAAGTGTCAAAGGAGTTAACGTTTTCAATGTAATGAGGAAATGCTGTTAAAATGCTCATTTTTGACGTTCTAAGGGCAATAACTCCTGTAAGGAATGGTCCTACAACGTTGACCCTATTACATGATTCGTGGATCTTGATTTGCTCAACAATATCCAATTTAAATTTCTTAAATATCTAGTATAGTTTTCAAGATATTGAGCTAAAAAGGTGCAAATTTTGCAAAAAAATCCACAAAAAGGGCAATAACTCCTACATGGGTTGTTGGATTTTCTTCAAAATTTCAGGGTAGGTAGATCTTGAGGTGCTGATTACTTTTACTTTGCCAGAATTTTGATATCTGTAGCTATTTTTGAGTTATTTGCAAAAAACTGCATTTTACCCCTATGTTCTATTTTTAGCCATGGCGGCCATGTTTTACGTTAAATCAAAAATCTCTACATCAGTTCTAAGCACCGAATGCTAATGACCAACCATACCAAGTTTGGTTGCAATTGGACTTATGGTGTCAGAGGAGTTAACGTTTTAAAAAGTTTACGGACGACGGACGCCAAGTGATGACAATAGCTCACATGACCCATCGGGTCAGGTGAGCTAATAAGGCCATGATTAAAATTTTTTGAGCTGGACAATTTTTACGGAATAATTACCAGTAAGTCATTATCAGTTCTGAGAAGAAATAAATAGCTGTAAAAGTAGCTGCGCTAAGATGAAAAAAAACAAACAGTGGGTTTATTATGTTGCATATTAATGCTGTATTTTGGGTCATTTCTTCTGAAAGATTCTTTGAGACTTACCATTCTATAAGCAAAAATTAGAATTTTTCAAGCAGGTAGGGTTATTGTGTTTAAAGAAAAATCAAGTACTATTTGTACTGATTACTAAAAAGTTACTTTGGAACTAGAAAATCCTTAGAGAAAAAAACAAACATTGGTTTTCTTATGTTAATGGTCTATGCTAGATGGGGTTCTACAGCAGTTGGATGCATCTTGTGTTTGGGTAGGTTCGTCCGAAATGTGTTCGAGATGGGGCATTTTGTCTTTTGGACATATCCTTGTTAAAAAGAAGAATCAAAGTACTGTTTGCTGATTTCCATGACACTAAATTCATAAAGTAATAATGGAATTCTCTTTAGTTGTTGGAAGTTACAAAAAATAAAAAAGACCCATAACTCGTTATTAAGGGGGAAATCGGCAACTAAGGGGAGATAACTCTTGATTATCAGTTACATGTTTTAGTCAAGGAATTATGTCTCCTCTCACTTTGGTGGGGAGACTTATTGATATTGTCCTGTCCGACCGTTCGTCACAAAGTTTGTAAGCACAACTGCTCTGAAACTACCGAACCGATTTCAACAAAACTTGTTATAAAGGAAGGGCACCATATGTAGTTGTAGTTACCAGGAAATTTTGATCCTCAAATTTTTGTGGCAGTTAATGACCCTTTGAACTTAGAAATCTGCTGCAAATCATAATTTATCATCTTGTCACTGAAACCACTCAACTGAATTCAACGAAACTTAGTATGTATGTACGTAGTTGTGCATATGACCAAGAAATTTTGATCCTCAAATTATGTTCCCCCACTATGGTTGAGAGAAATATTGTTTCTGTCCTGTCCTCCCGTCCGTTTGTCCGTCACAAAGATTGTCAGCGCCACTCCTCTAAAACTACTCAACCCCTTTCAATAAGATTTGGTATGTAGGAAGGACACCATATGTAGTTAAGCATATTTCCAGGAAATTTTGACCCTATAACTTTTGTGGGAGTTATAGCCCTTTAAACTTAAAGTTTGCTGATATTTTTCTCTTGTCACATTGTCAGCACAACTCATCTGAAACTACTGTACAGAATACAGCGAAACTTGGTACAGTATGTTGGAAAGACACCAAATGCATTGGTGCATATAACCAGGAAATTTTTATACTCAATTTTTTGTGAAAGTTAGGGCCCTTTGTAGTTATAATTTTGCTGAAAATCCTCTCTTATCACCCTGTCAGGGCAAATCATCTGAAACAACTGAAAAGCATCCCTTGAAACTTGGTATGTAGGAAGAACACCATATGTTGTACAGCATATTACAAGGAAATTTTGATCCTCAAATTTGTGTGGGCTTTTTGGACTTTTGATCTTAGAAAATTAGGGGTAAACGGGGGAGACATCGTTTTTGCAGGCAAAAACAAACTGATTTTTACTGTGTTTTACCTGCATCACCAGTAGCTGAAGGTGTGGAAGTTTTCTCAACTGTCTTATCATCATCACTGGAAGGTTTTTTAACTATCTTTTTATCATCACTGGAAGTTTTATCAACTGTCTTAATATCTCTGGTTGATGAAGATGTGGGAGGTTTCTCAATTGTCTTATCATTTTTTTCAACTCTGTTTTCATCATCACTGTTTGAAGAAGGTATTGGTGGTTTTCCAATTGTCTTTCTATATGGACTGGGAGGTGGTTTTTCAACTCTCTTTTCATCATCCGTGGTTGAAGAAGGTATGGGAGGTTTCACACCTGTCTTTTTTTCCTCCATCATATAAAGAGGTGGGCTATGTCTTATCTGTAATTTTTACATAAAAAGTGAATAATTAGGCCAAATTAAAAAAAAATGATTAGCTTCTGAAGCACCTGCTTGGTTTGGTTCAACAGTTAAACATTTTCCGAATTAAGAGGGAAAAAGTTGATTGAGTTATGGTTCAGGCACTACGTATCTATAAATTTTGTAAATTCTGTAGAGAAGAAACACCATATATCTGTCCAAGTTTCATAAAAAATCATGTTAAGGGGGTCCAAATGTCATAACAAGAGAGTCCAAATACAACAAGGGGGTCCAAACATTATAGACATGAAATTCAAATTTAAAAAGAAGTTCATACATTAGAGTCCATGAATCATAAAAATATAACGATAGAGGGCTAAAAAAATCATGACAAGGGGGTCCAAATACAACAAGGTGGTCCAAACATCATAGGTAAAAATTCAAACTTTAAAAGAAATCCATACAACTCTAAAACAGTCCAAGTATCATAATAAGATCATTATAAGGAAGTCCAAAAATCATTACAAGGGAGTCCAAATATCATAACAAGGGTGTCGAAATATCATAACAAGGGAGTCTAAATATCATAACAAGGTGGTCCATATATTATAACAAGGGGGCCCAAATGTCATAACAAGGGGGTCCAAATATCATAACAAGGGGTCCAAATATCATAACAAGGGGGTCCAAATATCATAACAAGGGGGCCCAAATATCATAACAAGGAGGTCTAAATATCATAACAAGGGGGTCCAAATATCATAACAAGGGGGCCCAAATATCATAACAAGGGGGTCCAAATATCATAACAAGGGGGCCCAAATATCATTACAAGGGGATCCAAATATCTTAACAAGGGGATCCAAATATCATAACAAGGGGGTCCGATAATCATAACAAGGGGGTCCAAATATCATCACAAAGGGGTCCAAATATCATCACAAAGGGGTCCAAATATCATAACAAGGGGGCCCAAATATCATAACAAGGGGGTCCAAATATCATAACAAGGGGGTCCAAATATCATACCAAGTGAGTCCAAATATCATAACAAGGGGGTCCAAATATCTTAACAAGGGGATTAAAATATCATAACAAGGGGGTCCGATAATCATAACAAGGGGGTCCAAATATCATCACAAAGGGGTCCAAATATCATAACAAGGTGGTCCAAATATCCTAACAAGGTGGTCCAAATATCAAAACAAATGAGTCCAAATATCATAATAAAGGGGTCCAAATATCATAACAAGGTGGTCCAAATTTCATAACAAGGGAGTCCAAATATCATAACAAGGGAGTCTAAATATCATAACAAAGGGGTCCAAATATCAAAACAAGGGGGTCCAAATATGATAACAAGAAGGTCCAAATATCAATACAAAGGGGTCCTAATATCATCACAAAGGTGTCCAAATATTCAAATTCAAATTCAAATTCAAATTCTTTATTCAGCCCAATTAGAGGGGCCCATTGAGGGCATATAAATCAATACATGTATACAAACAAGACACATTTTACAATGATTATGTTGATTGGACATAAAAACAAATAAATATTGAAGAACAATAATGTGAGTCAGTCAGGAACAAGGGGGTCCAAATATCATAGCAAGTGAGTCCAAATATCATAACAAGGGGGTCCAAATATCAAAACAAGTGCGTCTGAATATCTTAACAAGGGGGTCCAAATGTCATAACAAGTGGGTTCAAATATCATAACAAAGGTGTTTCAAATATCATAACAAGGGGGTCCAATAATCATAACAAAGGAAGTCGAATGTCACAATAAGGGGGTCCAAATATCATAACAAAGGGGTCATAATATTATAATAAGGGGGTCTAAATATCATAACAATGGGTTCCAAATTTCATAGCAAGGGGGTACAATGTCATAACAAGGGAGTCTAAATATCAGAAGAAGGGGGTCCAAATATCATTACAAAGGGGTCATAAGATTAGAATAAAAGGGTCCAAATATCATAACAAGGGTGTCAACATTTCATAGCAAGGGGGTAAAGTTTATAACATTTTATTGAGATTATAGTAATAATTAATATTTTCATGAAATTTCCCTAAATACATTGTATATGAAATAAATCCCTCATAAAATTTCACCATTTAGACCATATCAAACTAATGTGTAGATTTTCATCCCCAACCACTCAAACTTTATAAATGGAAATTTTAATTCTTTTACGATTTTTTACAAATTTTATGGAATTTCATAAAGATAGAATATGAAAGATAAAAGTCTCCCACTGACCCATAGGTGATAAGAATTTATTAAGGATGCTCGCTGGTCTAGCTTTGGTATTTCTGTCATTTTTTTCTGAATCCTCTGGGTTTTACCGTCAAAATAGGGTTAATGTTTTTGCCTACGAACCCTCTTTTTTCCTTTTGATCAATGTCCTAGATATGTTATTAAAAAAGTGATGACCAAATTTTTATCAAATGCTAATAATTCTGTCATGGGTTTTAACAGATAAAAAGTGATAAGGCTGAACATACGAAAAAGTCAAAGAAATTTAACCTTTATCCCACCAAAATTTTAACGTCAAATATCCTGAAAACGTTAATGTTTTTTTCTTATTTTATACCTTAACTTAGGTTCTTATTATTTTAGAAATCAAATTTAAAACCTATTTTTTTTCAAGTAAATCAGCAACCATCCTTGAATAACATGAGATGGTTTTACAGTAGATGTGATATATTTACCTTAGAAGTTAAACCATAAAACCCTCTAGTGTCTGGTTGTGTTTCCCTCAATAAAAACAGAAATTAATCAATCAATTCTTCCGTCTCATCTTGATGTGTATTCCCCTCTGTTTGGTTTCAACAGTGTTAAGTGTTTCCTTTTATATGGTTTGCACAGGAAGTTTATTATAATTTTCATAGTTCATGCACTTTGATAAATATTAAAGGAGTGTGGTTTACACAAAAATTATTTCCGATTAAAAAAAAAAACAACTCAAAAATTTTTTTTAAACCAAACTTGAGTGTATTGTATATCATGTGAATACATATCATGCAATCATATAAAATAATAAACATCTTTATTAGCATAATTACGTCCACAAGGACCAAAGCAACATACAAATAATCCAAAATGCACAAGCTGAAATAAAAGTCACATGTATAGATCAATTTGAATAAAAACAAATGATCCATATAAGCATGTATGTACGAGAATAAAAAATATACAAATTAGGAACCTGTCCGACCAGGGTATGAAGCCCTCAGTTCTAAAGACTGTTTAATAAAGACTCCAGTGTGACAAACAAGCTCTGTAAAGGGGCACAATATTTTCATTAATTTAGTTTGAATGTCCAGTCCTTCGAAAGAGGTTATGTATTACATAATACTAAGTATTTTAATTCATTCAAAAAATCCTTTCGTAAAGAGGCATTTATTTCACAATCAAAAAAGAAATGTTCCCTTGGAATTCTTGTGTAGCGACCAGCTTCAATGCCAAGAGAATGGTCACTTAATCTAAATTTGGTTATTAACTGTCTATAATTACAATTTCTAAGTTCAAGATACTTTTCTAAATTACAGTCTTTTTTAATTTTTCCACACCAAAGCAGTTTTGAAGATGTATCAAATTTGAAAATGGTTTCCAATGTTAATTGTTCATTTGGCGCCATAAAACCTGGTTTAACCCACCATTTCATTTGAAATGCCTGTACCAAGTCAGGACCATTGCGATCCACCTATTCTCCGGTATGACCGATTCGTTTTTGTCATTTTCTCTGGACTATGAGATTGATCATTCAAGTTCGGTAGTTTTGTTATTACCTTTATTTGAACTTTTCTTTAGTTAAGTTAAATTGGTCAGCATTTATATCCAAATATTTTAAAATAGTATCTGCAAATGTATACCATGAATAAACTCCCTTACTATGTAACGATTTATTAACTGTAAATGATTCATAGACAAAAGGATTTTAATCTGTAGTAGTACAAAAAAGTTTGATTTTTTATAAATGAATCTAAAGTAAACCTACCAAGCTCTGATCTTGCACCCATATTTGAAGCCGTCCTTTTTAGCCCTAATACTGTCTTATAGAATATTGTGTGAACTTATTAATGCATTTTCTGTGTTAATTTTGTTATTACATGTATGGTCTTCTTTATAATTGTGAGTACTTCTATGTGTATCTGTTCATGTAATGTATTATTATATGTTTTGCCTTTTATATACTTATATATCTCTACATACTGGTCAATGGGAGATAACTCCAATTGAACATACAGCTTCAGTTGGGGTTAACATATATGTTATTGTCTCATGTTCATTTTCTCCATACCCTTTTATAAAATATACATTGAAGATTAGGATAAACAAAGCTTGTTTTTGGGGTCGATACATGTAGGTCATGGTAACAAGATTTGAATTAATTTTTTGTTTTCAGGTGCATAACTTTGAATGTCTCCATTAAACTTTCATGAAAATGAAACCTAGTTCGTAAATTAAGGTAATTACTTAACCACCGAACTTGGAGGATCAATCTTATCAAATAACAAAACACTGCAATGGTCCTGACTTGTACAGTGTATTTCAGAAGAAGAAGTACGTCAAATAACTTTTTTTTTCAAAATAAAGAGCAATGTGTGTCAGACTGTCAGACTGTTGTATGAGTACAAGATATTGGTTCTCCATTGGGTCAAAGTTATGAGATGACCCCTTATGTGGGTAATAGCTCATAGAAGAGACTCTTATAGATTAAAGACCAGGTGAGCAATCCAGGGGGGGGCATCCAGGCTCCTTGTGTTATATTAGCCAACTATTTATAAACAGTCCCTACTATAGAAAGGTTACTTTTATCAGCGGATCAATCTTGAAGGTTCGAAGAACCCCCATTCCCTAATTCTTGTTTGAGTTTGTTACACCATGTTTTAACTTTATATAAATCTACCCCTTAGGCAACCCAATACATAGTCCCTACGTAACGGTTACTTTTATCTGTATCTTATTGATGGCCCCTAAGGTAAATCATAGCGTTTTCCCTATAGAATGAAAACTTTTGAAGATAGGGGAAAGCTGTTGATAGCTTTATTTTTCAGATCATTTAGCTTTACAAAAGTTTCCATTGAGACAATGTTGTCAAATCACCACTTATAGGCTAGGGGTAACAGTCTATAGAAGAGACCCTTATACAATATTGTAGCTTTAGGACCAGGTGAGCGGTAAAGGCTCCTGGGAGCCTCTTGTAAGACAAATTTATCCCTATTTATACCAGTCAATACACATATACTACATTACGGTTATTTCTATCTCCATTGTTCAAATGTTACCCCCCCCCCCCCCCCCTTTTCATTTTTAGTTTGTCGCACATCTACCCCTATTTATACCAGTCAATACACATATACTACATGACGGTTATGTCTATATCATTGTACAAATATTAACCCCCCTTTTCATTTTGGGTTTGTCGCTAACCCCTTTTCATTTTTGGTTTGTCGCTCATCTACCCCTATTTATACCATTCAATACACACATACAACATGACGGTTAGTTCTATCCTATTGTACAAATATAACCCCCCTTTTAATGTTTTGTTTGTCGCGCATCTACCCCTATTTATACCAGTCAATACACACAAACTACGTGACGGTCATCTACCCCTATTTATACCAGTCAATACACACATACTACCTCAATGTACAAATATTACCCCCCCCCCCCTTTTCATTTTTAGTTTGTCCCACAACTACCCCTATTTATACCAACCAATACACACATACTACGTGACGATTACTTCTATCTCATTGTACAAATATTACCCCCCCCCCTTTTTAGTTTGTCAGTCATCTACCCCTATTTATACCAGGAAATAGACACAAACAACATGACGGTTATTTCTATCTCATTTTACAAATGTAAACCCCTCTTTTCATTTTTAGTTTGTCGCTCATTTACCCTTATTTATACCAGTCAATACACACATACTACGTGACGGTTGCTTCTATCTCATTGTACAAATATTACCCCCTCCCCAACTTTTTCATTTTTAGTTTGTTGCAGAACTACCCCTATTTATACCACTTCTATGTTATTGAATAAAGATACTAAAACCCCTCTTATTATCTTAGTTTGTTGCACTTTTTTTTAGATAAATCTACCCCTATTTTACCAGCCAATTGACACAGTCCCTAACTAACGGTTACTTCTATCCCATTGTATAAATATTACCCTCCTTTTTTCAGTCTGTTGCACTATTTTTTCGATAAATCTATCCCTATTGATAACAGCCAATTGACACAGTCCCTGACTTACGGTTACGTCTATCCGATTGTATTAGTATTACCCCCCTTTTTTCAGTTTGCTGTACTATTTTTCGATAAATCTATCCCTATTGATACCAGCCAATTGACACAGTCCCTGACTTACGGTTACTTCTATCCCATTGTATTAGTATAACCCCCTTTTTTTTCATTTTGTTGCACTATTTTTTAGAAAATTCAACCTATTTTTACCATCCAATACCCACTAACTACGTAACGATAAATGTTATCTCATTGTACAAATATTGTCTTCCTGATTACTTTCATTATCATACCAAATAACTTTTCTACACCTGAAAGGTAGGTTTTACATTTACATCTAGACGTCACATGAGGACACAATTGTTATAACCCCAACCGTATATTTCATTCACCTTGTTTGTCCATTCGTCCGTCGGTCTGTTTCTCAGGTTTACATTTCTATCTAGTTGTAGACGTCACATGAGGACACATTTTTTTTACCCCCAATCGTATATTTTATTCACCTTGTTTGTCCATTCGTCCGTCGGTCTGTTTCTCAGGTTTACATTTCTATCTAGTTGTAGACGTCACATGAGGACACATTTTTTTTACCCCCAATCGTATATTTTATTCACCTTGTTTGTCCATTCGTCCGTCGGTCTGTATCTCAGGTTTTCCTTTCTGCAT
This sequence comes from Arcuatula senhousia, assembly GCA_963971305.1. NCBI lineage: Eukaryota > Metazoa > Mollusca > Bivalvia > Mytilida > Mytilidae > Arcuatula > Arcuatula senhousia. The sequence continues at coordinate 1,356,340 of OZ020317.1, read as the reverse complement.
GGTAGGAGACGTCACATGAGGACACATTTTTTTTACCCTCAATGGTATATTTCATTCCCCTTGTTTCTCCGTTCGTCCGTTGGTCTGTTTCTCAGGTTTTCCTTTCTGCATGGTAGGAGACGTCACATGAGGACACATTTTTTTTTACCCCCACTCGTATATTTCATTCACCTTGTTTGTCCATTCGTCCGTCGGTCTGTATCTCAAGTATTACATTTCTATCTAGTTGTAGATGTCACATGAGGACACATTTGTTTTTACCCCCCATCGTATATTTCATTCACGTTGTTTGTCCATTCGTCCGTCGGTCTGTTTCTCAGGTTTTACATTTCTGTCTAGAAGTAGACGTCACACGAGGACACATTTTTTTTACCACTAATCGTATATTTTTCATTAACCTTGTTTGTCCATCCGTCCGTCGGTCGGTCTGTCTATCTCTCTGTCCGTCTGTTCGTCAGGTACAAACTTTCGTACTTATTTTTCAGGCCTCTACTGAAGGGATTGGTTTCTAATTGGTACACAGGTTGAACAGAAATTCCTCTTTCCATTTAGTGTTTCATCTACTTCCTGTTTTTCCAGCCAACTCGAATTATATGAAGGGACAAAAATACAAGAAACATCTTAACATATTATTTCGCTTCTACAGGAGGGATTGGTTTCAAATTTGGTACACAGCTTGAGCATGATGAGTTGTACCCCCCTTTCCAGATCAGTCGGTCATACACTTCTTTCCCTTTGCCAAAGATAGGCCCTGTATGTTTCCTGGTACATGAATATGTGATTGTCGGGCAACGTCGGATATTATTTGATAGATTTTTTTGTCAGTTTTGTGTGTTAGAAACAAAGAGGCACCGATGGGTCAACATTCGAGTGTCAAAAGTCCGTAATGGTAACGACAAAACCAGTGAACATTATAACCGAGAACAGCATGAAGAAACACAAAACATTTAAACACAATATTAACGAAACAAAAATCAAAGACGCGAACTCAAATCGTAATGAGAGTAGACTCAGGTGCTCTGTTAATGTAAGCAGTTCCTGTTTGCAAAAGCACTTCCATCACACTGAAGACAAAACTAATCCCAATGACTAACCAACACCTTCACTCATCCGAGAGAAGAAAATCCCATATTTGTCTATGACCACATGATGTCTTAGGCAATGTTGTCTCCCTAACCCTTCTGTAACTTGTTGATTACCCCACACTTTTGAACCTCAATTCACAGGTTAAGCGATATCGACATTTAGCAAAGAATTTCACTGAACCGGTGCTATGGGTTGTCCTAAACTTGCAGGAGCGAGGTGTAAGTGTAACACACTATCTTTAGGATAGAGATCAGCAGAAAAAGCGCTGTTTCACTCAAATATCTTTAATGTTATCTTGTGCAAAGTATATGTATGCCAGTAAATGCCTCATCTGTCAGGAGCACCCTCATTGAATGAGTTAAAGATTAGATCTGGGCATTCTTTCCATGGATTGCTGTTGCGCCCATGTTGGTCGAACCCCATGGGCTAAAGCGATTGGTCTAACAGCTACAAAAAGTGCATCTTAAACCAACATAAAGGAGAGACTCAACATAAAAGTATAACACGGTTGTTGAATCTAAACATTACCCATTTAATTATGATCGTTTTTTGGTTTGCAGTCATGAATGTTCCTTTGATTTTTTATATGCCTCACCTACAAAAGTAGGCCATATAGTTATAGGGTCCGTTCGTCCGTCCGTCTGTCCGTCAAATCAGATTCACCTTAAGGTTAAAGTTCATTTTTCATATTGCAACCTGGAGCGCCATGTCTTTTGTTCATGTTTTTGTTTTTTTTTTATTTTTATTTTATAGAATTTACTGATAGTAGAATTACTGACAGATGATTCGTCTTTTTGTCCTGCTCAGCTGTCTTTACAGCTTACAGCTGTGTGGAGCCGACACGGGCGTAACATGTAAGAATTTAACATGTTACCTCTTCTAATAGTGTATGAGTTTTTAACTTCCCACCATTCATTTTCAAACCAGCGACAAAACAAGAATTAAAAAAGCGACTATTTGTTTTTTTTCAAAACAGAAACATTTATGTAACTAAGGTATAAAAAAGTGAAAAATCAATCTGTGAGCCACTGCATACACAGTTTACCCCGATACCCCCAAATTGACAGTAAACAGGAAATTGATATTCGGCAGACCTTATTCCGGGATTCCCGATAAAGGACCTGAAGTCAAAGACCAAATTTCAAATCAGTGATAAGTAGTTGCTGAGAAAACTGTTACAAAAATTTTCAACAGTTGACCAGTAATGTTGAAAACTAATTAAGTCGGTAACAGGAAGTAGACATTCGACCTATATTCGATACCCGCAATAAGAAACCTCATACTGAAGATTAATATCAATTTTCAAGACACTGTGATTAGTTATTGCTAAGAAAATGTGGCGAAAGTTATGATACGGACGGACGGACGGACGGACGGACGGACGGACAGAGGTAAACCAGTATACCCCTTCTTCTTCGAAGCGGGGGTATAATTAAAATAGATTAAAAGGAATTAATGTTCAAGAGACATAAAAATTAACATTAACTAGACAGACCAATAGAAAATGACTAAGTATGCGCAAAACTGACCTGACTTACGTAAAACCTTACAAGTTTGCATCATATATACTAGTAAAGAAGCTTTCCTTGACGAAAATACTATATTAACGGGCGAATATATTAACAATAAACTATAAGTTACAGTACCATACGCTGCAAAACTATATTATGCCCGAAAATTTACGACAAAATAATCAACCGGCCTGTTTTTGGACACCCTGTTACATAAAATGCAAATCGAATTGGATTGTGGAATTATCGATTATCAAACCCCCCCCCCCAAAAAAAAAAAAAAAACCAACAAAAAAAAAAAACAAACAAAAAAACAAAACTAGAGGCTCCCAGGAGCCTGAATCGCTCACCTGATCTCTTATGCCAAAGTTTGAATAAATTTCACAAACTTTCAGGTATACAAAGTTGCAAAACAATCCCTTCAGTGGTTTCAGAGAAGATTTATTTAAATCAGTTTAATAGAAAAAAACAGTTCAAGGGCAATAACTCCTATAAGGACCTTTTGATGCTGAATAAGAAAAGTTGCTTCGGATTTTCTCTATCTCTTATACTTTTCGAGTTATAAGCCAAAAACAATGGTCTGACCCCACTGTTCTAGCAATGGCGGCCATGTTGGTTGGTCGACATGTATATAATTCACAAACTTGGTAGAGGACATCCTAAAGATCAAGTATCAATACAATCCCTTCAGTGGTTTCAGAGAAGAAGATTTTTGAAAATGAGTTAGTATTAATGAAAAACAGTTAAAGGGGAAAAACTCTTAAACGCCTGAATTGACAATTTTGACCCTGAAATATTTTTGTAGATCTCAATGAGCTTAACAATTCTGCAATGCTAACTTTTCCTCTAGCTCTAACAGTTTTCAAGATATAGTCCAAAAACTGCTAAAATGGTCAATTTTGATGATTAAAGGGCAATAACTCCTTTAAGGAGTCGTTTCACAACTTCGACTCAATGGAGAGATTTGTAGAGCTTTTGATGCTGAACATGATTGGTTGATTCGGATTTTCTCTATCTCTTATACTTTTCGAGTTATAAGCCAAAAACAATGGTCTGACCCCCCTGTTCTATTTTTAGCAACGGCGGCCAGGTTGGTTAGTCGACGTGTATATAATTCACAAACTTGGTAGAGGACATCCTAAAGATCAAGTATACCAAGTATCAATGCAATCCCTTCAGTGGTGTCAGAGAAGAAGATTTTTGAAAATCAGTTAAAATTAATGGAAAAAAAACAGTTAAAGGGGAATAACTCTTAAACGGCTGATCTGACAATTTTGACCCTGAAATCATTTTTGTAGATTTCAATGAGCCTAACAATTTCTCAATACTAACTTTTCCTCTAGCTCTAACGGTTTTCAAGATATAGTCCAAAAACTGCTAAAATGGTCAATTTTGATGATTAAAGGGCAATAACTCCTATAAGGAGTCGTTTTACAACTTCGACTCAATAGAGAGATTTGTAGAGCTTTTGATGCTGAACATGGAAAGTTGCTTCGGATTTTTTCTATCTCTTATACTTTTCAAGTTATAAGCCAAAAACAATGGTCAGACCCCATGTTCTATTTTTAGCAACGGCGGCCATGTTGGTTGGTCGACTTGTATATAATTCACAAACTTGGTAGAGGACATCCTAAAGATCAAGTGTACAAAGTTTCAAAGCAATCCCATCAGTGGTTTCAGAGAAGAAGATCTTTGAAGAAAAGTTAACGACGGACGACGGACGACGGACGCCTAACGAAAACAATAGCTCACCTGACCCTTCGGGTCAGGTGAGCTAAAAAACCAAAACAATACCAAAAAACATGGTAAAACAATATTAACAATTGACACTTTATTTTAACTATTGCAGGACTGTGATAAATACATGCATAAATCAATCAAACCAGAATTGTTGAATAACAAAAGTTATAACCTTTATGTCGGGTGATGCCTGTCTGACTCAAACCGGAAACAGTACTTTTTTGTTGCCTGCAACGTGTTTCGAAGCGACATTTAGGAGAGGGTGGTAAAGAAGGACCCCAACACGGAAAATGAAAACGTCGAAAACGTTGCACGAAATAATCCTTTACCATCCCCATAGGAGTCACCTTGGCATTATCTGTTGTCATGCGGCGTCCTTCGTCCGTATCTTGCGTCGTCCTGCGGCATAAAAAAAATCCGTCGCAGTTTTCTTTGCATCTTCAGGTCACAGCCTCTTGATATTTTTCCTCTAATAGTTCCATACAGTGAATAGCGATTTAATGCCCGTTACTCGCTTTACTTTCTGTTTACCGAATGTAAGAAGATGCAGGCGACATGCATCATCCATGGAAGACTGTCACTCTAGTTTAAATGTGCACTGAAATGAAATTGACTAAGGCACCGACCATTTAACTTGAAAAGGGGGGGGGGGGCTTGGTTTTTTCTTAAAAAAAATATTCTGAAAATTATTTTGATGAAAAAAACACTTTGGCAGCTGAGGGTAAAAAAATAAAATAATCTGAAGAAGGATTTCTGCTATAAAAAATAATACTGATAATAAAAAAAAAATATTTTGACGCGACGCCTTCGAAAAATAAATATTTTTTCTTATCAAAACAAAAAACCAAGGCCGCCCCCTTTCAAGTTAAATGGTCCGTCCCTAAGCACTTCCGGTGATAGTTTGTACAGAAAACATAGAGAAGGAAAATTCCTATCAAACAAACAAGTAATGCAATTGTTGTCATATGGGCGCGTGGTTGAATATCAACATGAGCACCTGTTTTGTAAAAACATATTGTAAATTATTGATTTTTTTATCGTTTTTAGTGATATGGGCTTCACTCAAATATTGGCTAAAGCTGCCTTGCCCTTATTATAGAGAAAATTATACTGTTTCAGATACCTTTCCTTCCGATGCATGCCAACACGAGCAGTTGTCACTTCCGTTAAAAGATGGCGCCAAAATATATGTCAGCTTTGATGGCGACTTTGGAGAACCCGGATGTAGGAGAATGTCCTTTGACATCCCACAGAGTATCTTCTGGTATTATAAAGTGTGCTCCAAACTTTTGTACTATGAGAGCCCACTATGTGAAAGCAGCTTGACTTATCAGCCATATTATTCAAGAAACTATTGGTACAACAGCGACACCAGAGCGGTATGTATGTTTTGTTTAAACAAACAGAGACACAAGTCGAATCTCAGAGTCCATAATGTCAATTACTAAACAACCGATTTAGTAAAAATGAAAGTGATCGTGTGTGTGTGTGCCGTTTAAAAGAGTGTTAATGAATTTTTTAAATATGTAACCATGAAAATTAAATGTTTATTTTTTTTTTTAAATATGCGAGATTTTCATTTTAGACGCCTGAACTCTGGGAGGTCTTTTTCGTGCAGAGGGTAATGTTTTTTGAATTCAGGAACAACCATTCGGTTCCTTTCCTTTTTGGAAGACATGGATGACTTTTATCATTTCTTTACACCAACCTCGAAAATGGTTTCAAAACGCTAGAAAGTCGGCAATTTATCGTGTAAAAGGTTGTCTTCCAAACCACCTAAAGCCCACAATGACCCTCATTTGGCAGTGATATTCATTTCAAAGAGGCAAGGTCATTTAATCTTACATTCAGATATATTGATGATGTCCTTTCTGTCAATAACACTTCATTTGGTAGTTGGATTCCTTCAATATATCCTCCGGAATTGGAGATTAAAGAGACCACCGAATCTAATTGCTTCACGTCTTTCTTGGATTTGCACATCGAATTTGACCAAGGTGGTCATCTCAGTACAAAAATCTACGATAAACGAGACGATTTTAATTTTCAAATTATTAATTTTCCTAATCTACATAGCAATATACCTACTTCTCCTGCATACGGTGTTTATATTTCACAACTTATTCGATATGCCAGAGCTTGCACACATTTCACAGATTTTTTGATCAGACACCGACTCTTCGTGACCGACTTTTGGAGCAGGGCTATAAGAAAATACGTCTCATACGATCACTAAAAAAATTCTTTCTTCGTTATCAGCCACTAGTAGAAAAGTTTAAAATTGAGTTAATAGATATGATAGTTGGTTGTTTTAATTAGTGTTTGACTGGTCTGCTGTACTGAGATGATCACCTCAATATCCCTATTATGTCTCACAACTATGTTGTGTTCTATCCTTAGATCGCAATGGAAGAGGGAGGTTTGGCGCCATAAAACCTGGTTTAACCCACCATTTCGTTTGAAATGCCTGTACCAAGTCAGGACCATTGCGATCCACCAATTCTCCGGTATGACTGATTCGTTTTTGTCATTTTCTCTGGACTATGAGATTGATCATTCAAGTTCGGTAGTTTTGTTATTACCTTTATTAAAGTGAACAAACAAATTTTATAACGCAATCTTCCCTGTTCTACTGCGATAGTATAGTCCGATAGTAACAAACACACAAGACATAACTTGATACTGAGTTGATAAACTCGAGATCAGGTCACCAAAATGGACCGAAATATGATATGAATTTATTTTTAGATGACAGGAAACGGGTGTCCCGCATCTAATGGTTACTACTACCAAGATCAGGAAGCTATACACTGTAACCATGACATCACGAGCTTCGATCTTCAAGTGAAGAAAAACTACAAGAAGAACGACGATAATAATGGCTATAATAATTGGAGGCAGGACGATAAAATCAGACTTCGTGAAATAAACGAAATCCCGAACCACGTTAATGATACATTCATGCTTGAAATCACGTCAACTCTTGAGTACCGCGGTAAGTTTCCAAACTCAGCAAAATGATAGGATTCCATCTCATGAAATGATAATAGGCAAACAAAATAGTAGGATTGTGACCTCGTTATTAAGATACTAGACGTTTACATTTAGGTTGGACAAAAAGTTTTCTCTGACTTTTTCATAGTTTCAGCATGACAGAATAAATTGGATTTGATAAAATTTTGATAATCACTTCTGTCATGTCTGTATAATGTATTACATTGATATATCAAAAGAAAATATAACACTATTTTGATGGTAAAACCCCGAGGTTTCCGAAAAAAAGAAATGACAGAAATTTTAAAATTTGTAAACTGGTGGCTGACAGTTTTTTTTCTTCAGCCAGGTCTTCAAAAGATTATATATGCATATTTATAGAGCGTTTTAAGTGTGGGCATATTATTGTTCTGTTTAAATCTTTTTCTTCTCGTTTTATAGCTGACGTCATCGGTGGACTTTCTGGTGGGCTGGTTGGCTTCGTTATACTGGTCGCCATCATATTCCGGATTTGCATTTGTATGCGCAGGCGTAAACAACTTACTGGACGCTACTTCAATATCCCTAAAGGAAAATTTGGTAATTTTTCCTCTTGTGCAAGCACATCTTTTAGATTACAAATGAATAGTAGGATAAAGTGGAGGGGTGTCCGGAGAAAATACAATGTATATTGCACAGAATATGAGTTTGTTGTATTTGTTTTCTACCAAATGACTATGTTTTAAGTAGATATTTATGTTACATTTTTTGAATTATATATTTAATAATATTCTACGTTACAGATGGGATGAAGGATTACTTTACCTTGTCAGAAGGGTTCTCCACAGAATGTTCAGCAGCTGGTATACTCCTCTGTTCTTGTGTGCTGTGCAGACGTCACGACAGACAGAAAACTCAACCAGAGAAAGGTTTGTATGTGACGTCACGACAGACAAAAAACTCAATCTGATCAAGGTATGTATATGATGTCACGACAGACAGAAAACCCAATTTGGTCAAGGAATGTTTGTGACGTCAAGAATATAAGAATCTAACACCGGTGTTAGGGCAAGATAAGGAAATATCCGACACCCCGAGGGTAAGATTTCAAGTCTGCAACGAGGCTCTGCCGAGTTGCAGATGTAAAGAAATCTTACCCAAGGGTGTCGGAGATTTCCTTATCTTGCCCTAATCATCGGTGTTTGATTATTTTTCTCACTAAACCCGTAAATTGTACAACGTGGATTTGTTTACAAAACCGTAGCATGACGTAAACAATAGAGTAACGTCCCTTGGAAACTGCACGAGGCTATCTCACATGGGGTGGTGTGAGACAGAAAAATCTCACACCGCTAAAAATAGGAACTGTCCTGTCCAAAAAGTGAGAAATAGAAAACTCAATCTGATAAAGGTTTGTGTGTGACGTCACGACAGACAGAAAACTCTATCTGATTAAGGTACGTATGTGACGTCACGACAAACAGAAAACTCAATCTTTTCAAGGTATGTATGTGACGTCACGACAGACAGAAAACACAATCTGCTCAAGATTTGTATGTGACGTCACGACAGACAGAAAATAAAGGTTTGGATGTGACGTCGAGACAGACAGAAGACTCATTCTGATCAAAGTATGTATGTGACGTCACGACAGACAGAAAATTCATTCTGATAAAGGAATGCATGTGACGTCACGACAGAGAGAAAACTCAACCAGAGAAATGTGTGTATGTGACGTCACTACTTACAGAAATCTCATTCTTCTAAAACTATTGTACGTACATACTGGAACTACCTTAATAAGACATAATTTTGTTTAGTTTTATCATGTTTATCAAGTTTTATACTTGAATATTTGAAAAATAATGTTTATATAAATCAACACCAGTTAAGAAAAGAAACAGACGAAAACAACCAAATAAGACCATTAAATCAATTTGACTCCTTTTAAGTTAGTGAACAAATGTGAACAAGACTTTAACCTTTTACAGGTAAATTTTGCCCAAAGCAATAGTACTTTTAGCCTTAGTTGGCAATGTTTTTCGGTCACCCCACTACACATTCACGCTAAAGCTAACTTACTAGCAATGTTACCTATTGACTAAGCTTAGCCAGAGGCTACATGGTCAATTGAAAGGGCTGTAAAGTATAATGAAGTACAGTGCCTTTTCTGCAACCCTTATTGAAAAGAGGGTGTCACAGTCCTTTTGGTACGCGGTATTCCGTGGTTTTAAAGGGTATTCGGTACGCCAAGGTGTGGTATGCGGTACGCGATGTTCCGAATTTTTAGGCTTTTGATACGCGTACGCCGTGATCTTTAGAGTATTCGGTATTCCAATCTTTTAACGGCATTCTGTCCTTTTTCAAAACGGTATTCGGTATTCTTGGAGTGGGGGCTGTGACACCCCCTGAAAAAGCTAAGATTAATCTTACTCAAATTATTTTTCAAATCAAAATCAAATATTCAGGATATTTGTGTGATCATAAGGTTTATAAAAAAAGTCGTTAATACTCTTATGTAGACCAGTTCATCTCACTCTTGTTTTGGAAAACCTATCTTTATTCAAATTGTGACTAATGTAACATTTTCTTTTGTTTCAGGGGAGATAACTGAGTGTTGTGTGGTTGAGCCTCAAACCAAGTGGCCTACTGTGGACAGTCTGAATAAAACAGACATGAAACCGCTTGTTACTGAAAAATGATGCGTTTTCTTAAGACTTTTTTCAGGGAACAGTTTGATACATTCTTAATCTTTTATAATGCAACAAACTCAGATTTCTCTGATGTCAAATCATGTTTCTTTTACAATAAAGCTTTGTTATCGAAAACGTATTAGAAAATGAACTCCCCCCCGGAAACACGTGGCGAATCGACAGTACTTTGTTACCTCCTAAAGCGAAGAAAAGAAAAAATATATTTGTACCAAGTCCAAGCTGTAATGAAAATCAGTCAACAACGTATAGGTGTTTTAAATTGGAAGTCAGTTATTGCTGATCTTTGATACCGGTATATTTGGAAAATAATACTCTCCGGAACCAAAAGGGGGGGGGGTAACTTTTATTAGACAATTAAATATATAAAAAATGGCACATCTCCACACAAAAGATTACCAAGTTGCTCTCCATCCCGGCTCCGGATTCGGCTTTTTATTTTGATAAATTGGGAATTCGAGTGGCAGTGGTATACATGTATATATAACTCGGGGTGGGGGTATGGGTGGTGGGCACCTTTTTCCGTTATGGATAGGGGGGTGCCGATGAGGTTTCGAAGCCCCACCCTTTTCATTGTATTTGAAAATAAAATAAGTTATAATATATTGTTACTGCAAAAACGCCTTTATCCCATAACTGGACATGAAAATGGATAACATTAAATTCTAAGATGTTTTGTCATTTAACATACACTTTTACACATATATCAATACATCTGTAGGAAGGAAAACTTTTGGGGACAGAAAAATTAGTATCTGTAGCAGATCACGTTTGTTGATGTTATATGTACTTGTCTACATATTTATTCAAAGCCATGAACATTATCATTTTTTAACGATCTGAGCATGTTATATACAAAAATTTACGGTTTTGATCACAGGGGCCAGATCCTGGCCTTTTGATTTGAAAGTCAAAGAGCCATCAGCTAGAAAGATTGGGGCTGCTCCCGGCCTTTTGGGCTGAGAGTCAAAGAGCCATCAGCTAGAAAGATTGGGGCTGCTCCCAGCCTTTTGGGCTGAGAGTCAAAGAGCCATCAGCTAGAAAGATTGGGGCTGCTCCCGGCCTTTTGGGCTGAGAGTCAAAGAGCCATCAGCTAGAAAGATTGGAGCTGCTCCCGACCTTTTAGGCTGAGAGTCATAGAGCCATCAGCTAGAAAGATTGTTATTTACTACTAGGTGATGTGATGATCAGTATCACAGTGAGTCACAGTGAACTGTGTGTGTGTGTTTTGTTGGTGTTTAATGCCCTTTCTTGACCCACCTGGGCCAAACACAGTGAACTGTAAAATGGTCGAAATTTAAAGAATTTGTATTTTGGGATTGAAATTGTGACCAGTAGATCCACCGCTTAGAATGAAAAATGTCGAAATTGTCATGGTTTGAAAATTTAATGTTACTTGGTAAACTATATTTTTAAGTAAAACATGGAATTTCAAGTTCAACTGCGAGGTCAGACAGGTGAAAGAAAATATCACGCACCTTCTGACATGCCGTATATATATCTTAAGATTTTCGTTGTCAACACTGTTATTTTGGAAAAAAAATCATAAAAAGTTGTTTCCTACATGTATACTGCTTCCTTGTGTTTAACAACAATATATTATGGGACAAGTTGGTCACATTATAATGATTTCACACCCTGAACTTTAAGAGAAATCTATAACCATAAGATAATATAATTTTATTAAACTAATCACAGTGTCCAAGATTTGAGCAGAATAATCAAACAGTTATAACACAAAACATATATGATTTGATTGATTGGAGTACAATGTACATATAAAAAATCATACAATATACCTAATAACATCAACAAATAGTTCACTAATTATTAAACAAGACAACCACATGAAAGTGGTCGAAATTGGAAGACGGTCGAAATTGCATGGTCGCCTCAGTCGGGATTGTCATGTAAGTAGCAAGTAAATATTATTGACCTTATCATATATTTTATATTGTTTTCCTAACCTTGTCACATATTTTCAACTAAAAAAATGTTACCTATTCCAGCGGCACGTCCTAGTACCTTCTATGTAGGAAGTGCCCCACCACACACCCCCACCCGAGATATAAACAACAAAAAGGATTTACCAGCGGAAAAGTGTTTAGGTGCCTGTGCTGGTAGAATAATTGGTTTCAAATTTATCATAAAAACGGGATGCTAAATATCTTTTGACAGCTATAGAAGTTGTAATTTTTATATTTCATTTGCAATCAATTGACTGAAATGCATTTTATCATCATCAATTAATATACAGTTTACCATCTCTTTCATTTAAACAAAACAATTCCTTAGTCCTAGACTTCTCTTAATTACAACTTGGGACTTCTACATTCCATTCATTGACATTTCTTTAGTTAAAATTTAACGTCACTATTTTCCCGCCAATTTCAGATCTTGGTGTGAATCTATAATTAGATGACGAAATACCGAATTCTATTTTTATTTTGTGACTTATGATAACATGATTGTAAATAAAGCAAATTAAAGACACTTCTAGAGATTTCAACGACATTTCTTTGGGGATGTTATAAAAATACGTTAATTGAAATCAAATTATTGAATTATCTGACGTTAACTGGAAAAACAATTGAGGTTCGACCGTTTAAGTCTACGGCCTTTATAAATACACATCGCCACTTGACGCAAGGTAAGGTATTTCTTTTTTAGAATTCGATTAATTTTTAATATTACAAAGTGAATTATTTATATTAATGCCTTTAATATTTCATATTGTTGTTCTTTTTTCTTTCTTTTTGTGATGAATGATGCAACCCATCAATATTGATGTATTGCACAATTTTAGCCATGGATAGGATTCCCCTTTTCTAAAAATAGTAACATCCATTAACATCACATGGGATTGAAAATTTCTTGTTTTACCATGCGACGTAGGAATAACGTATACTTTGTTACATTTCAGATCAAAATGGAGACACAGAAACATCTTAGATGGATTATATTACTTTTGTGTGTATTAGACGTTTATTATTGTACGGCAAATGTTATTGGGAGAAAGGAACAAAGTGGCCACGACAATGATCGCTTTGAAAAGCACGGAAACATATGGAAAGCTCCCACAAAAAGCTTTGTCTGGAAACTTCCGAACGATCTAGATTATGAAAAGCTGTTTGGACTGCATAAAAAGAATGTTGGTGATAACCCCTTGACGCGGGAACCAGCAACGCCAACACCACGGACAGTACGCAGAACGCGAACAAGTCAAGCAACTGAAAAATCGACTCAAAAGCATCGTCATAGACATCATGGACACAAACATGTTCCTGGGAATAAATTTAAATTGCCGCCGGCAAAAGGGAATGCGTGGATGACACCAGACTCTGTAACGCCGGGCAATGCCTTCAGGCTACCGCCAAATGTAAGTGACATTGCAACAAAAACTCCTACAACTTCCGCGCCTTTCGTTTCGTCGCCATCTCTGCCCGATGCAAAGAAAACGAACAAAAGTAAAAATGAATGGGTGTTACCGCCAAATGTTGGTGTTAGAAAAACTTCCGGTTCTTCAGCTGAGGTAAAGAAGGGTTCGTTTATGTTACCGACCAGTGTTAAAAGCCCAGAGACTACGGTTAAGATGGAATTGGAAACAGGAAATCATGGTGGAATGTCAAATACTAAACCTCGAACAGTTTTCGGTGATGACAAAGACTTTGCGAGTATTATACAACCGGATGTGAGAACCGTGTTGGTGTTGTTGTTTTCTAGCTGGTTCATGGCTTATATTCCGGATAAATGACGGTACGGGAACTTTGGGACTTTTTTATTTTAAAGTGCAATACAGACAATTAACCAAATGTTGTCAAAAAATGGAAAATTAGAAGAATCTAGGGCTAGACCGCCGAGAATGAGCCAAAACTTGATTTGTTCGTTGACACGACTCAAGAGAAGAAAAGCTAGCATCCGCAATGAAGAAGAAGAAATGCTAATTGCCAGCAGCCCTTTGTGGTTGATCCAGAAATTTCAAACAGGAGCTAGAGCGAGCAATTAAAAATATCTTCTCAGACCTCTTACTTCATAGAGTTTCAATACAAAATTTCCTGTCAAACGGGAGGGCACGCGCCCGGCACGCAGGTTCTAAATCCGCCTTTGGGCCGTTAGGACTTAAACTAATCTTTTTGGTTTAAAAAAGCCCACGAAGGAAGAATGAGACATTTAATACTGAGAGTCATGAGAGATTTTTAGTGGCGTTGACTTGATCATCGAGTGACGAAGATTTTAGTGAATTTTTAGTCATGAAATACATTTATGTGCAATATGATTGTTTTAAACTGGTAGTACTATAACGAATGTCTTTTATTTTATTGCACGTATACATGTGTACTAATTAAAGTTTTAAAACATAGTATGTAAATGTACACTGTTCAAGTATCGTTATATATGACAATAATGTTCATGTAGTGTAATATTTGACTTATGTTTGCCTGTGTGAAAGGATGTCTGGATGCGTACATGTGTTACATGTAAAAGCAAGTGTGAAAAAAGAAATTTTGATATTTTGGAAATTGATTTCGACAGTTAAATGATTATTTATTGATATATAATTTATTTTTTCAGACTGTGATTCCTAATTGTGATATTTAAGTTATTGAAAACAATTGTAACATAAAGATTATTAATTTTTTTTATTATGTGTTTTGAATGTATTAATTTTTAAATTGATAAAAAATATTTGAAAAAATCATGACTCATTTTACCAATCCCTTTTTTAGATGTAATTTAGCCATTTATACTATTTTTCCTTTATTAATTGATTGATTGTAACTTTGTTTATGTTCATACCCCACAATCTTAGCAAGAAACGAGATTGAATCAAGATAGAAGGGAAGGGGATAGAAGAGCAGTAAAAGTTAAGACTACATCTTGAAAAACAGTCAGCAGTCTTCAATATGAAAATGTGATCGAGTTTTTTACCCCCCCCCATAATTCCGTGGTTATCTTATATATCTATATACAGGTGTTCACTACCATAGAGCAAAGTTGTGAGGAAGTTTTACCTGGTTTTATTGCACCAAATCCCTTTCGTCTATTGCATCTAAAGTATTGTGTTAAGAAGCAACGGTGTACCAATGGGACGTAAATCCGAAAAGGCCAAGACACAAGCATTTGACACACATGAAAAAATAATATGTCTTGTTACCCATCTCACAAGTCGCACACAGTGTATTTTTTAGATTTTAAAGTACATTTACAATTTGAATTCGTGTAGACGAATGTGCTCCTTAAAAGGAGGGAATTCCTTATAAAAACAGAACACGAAAAACACGCAACATAAAACATAAACACAAACAACCAAACTGCAATGAAGCCGTAAATGCAAACTTAGGTAGAAATAAAAATGACAACAAAGTTCCAGTACGCCTGACGCGCGTTTCGTCTATTCAAGATTCATCAGAGGCGCTCTACCAAATATATTGAAAATGCCAAACACTGTATGAATATGAAGAGCATAGAGCAGTAAAACCAAAAATACCAAATTGGGGAACCAAATTATTACTAAGATGATCAGCCTATGTCCGGGGTAGGAAAAACCTTAGAGTTTAGACAATTTTGAAATTTAAACAGATAAATAAATAAATAATAAATAAATTTTACTACGCCTGACGCGCGTTTCGTCTATTCAAGACTCATCAGAGGCGCTCTACCAAAAATAACGACTGTGAAATGTAAGCAATATGAAAATGTAAACAGTTGCTAGAAATTCAAGACACAATGTTTTTATAGAGTAAATATCAAACCAGGTTTTAACTTGAGAACCTCGATCTGTTTCCATTAACACAAGTGTAATGGTCATATCGTTACCAGGGGGTTCGAGGACTTCGTGTGACCCCCCCTCTCTGAAGAAGAAAAAAATATATAGACCGCTATAAATCCACTGAAAATTGAACAAGCTCTATGTCGGAAAAATTTAAACCCACCTTCGAACTTCTATACTTAAAACTGAACGACATATAAACACAAACAGTCATTTGGATATTTGTATTTCATTTATATATACAATATATTAAAAGATTTGAACAGATGGTATTAAAACAGATATGGTCTTCAATTATGTGTTATAGCATTAATGCCTCTAAAAAACGACGATTTACATGTATACAACAAAACTACAAAAAAAAACTCTGAAAATATTTTAATCTACCTGTAGGTTGGATTTAGAAAATCCTACAGCAATATATGGTTAAGAAAAAAAATAGCTACTAGTATTAACTTGCTTAAATTTTGCTTGAAACTATTTCTACATATAAATATTATGCACTTTGATATTTGTGAATGCTGATAATTTTGTGAAAATTTATTTCCACAAGAAAAAGCATGATTTCATTATTTTCTGCACTGATTATTATTAAATTACTGTTGTCATAGCCAGAATTATTTTAAGGGGGTACCATAAATAGTGTTCTAAGGACGAAAAAGGGGGACCAGTCTGATTTTGCCAAAAAATCTGCACGAAAATTACAAAATATTCTCGATGAAAAGCCCCATCCCCCTAACATTTGATTCGCCACTTGCCTGCGTTTAAAAGTATTTTGTAAACAAAAGTAAATGGGTTAGAGGCTCTTTACTTAAATGGCATTAAGTTCTATAAGATAAAGCAATATGTATGCCTAGTCGAAAATGGCATATAGTTACCAGGACAAGCATGGCGGTACGAGGTAGGCCGACAGATAATGCTAAAGTAACCCCTATGTGGCATGCAGCACGGTGCATATAAGAAAGACACATATATACTACACAATGTTATAGAATCACATTCCATGTTTCCTGTCGTCCTGTGTTGATTCCTCGTAAGACGGTGGCTCAGGGTATGCAGGGGGTGGTGGGAAGTTATCCGCCATTGGTGGGGCGGAAGCTGCGGTGGATTGTGGGAAGGTTGAATAATCGGACGGATTTTGTAAAACATTGTAAGAACTTGTCGATTTTCTCCGTCGTATGCAAGCAAAATATATTATTGCACTGAAAGACAGTCCTATGCCTAGAGGCATGATGAAAAATAGTGCTACGAACACGCCATCCCTTCGTATGCATGTCGTTGTCACGTCGACGTTTTGAATGTTAATATCCGGTACTGTAATTACAACGGTTTCGCTTGAATCAGATCCGTCATATTCGACTACACATGTTTTAGAGTTTATGCATTTGTGTATAGCCCCGGAAAGATCGTAAGTCGTTCGCTGTAGAGTGATCGTGGCCGTTATAGACTGTTGGAAGCTACTCTGACGGTTAGCGAACACGACAAAATATTCGTCACTCCCGTAGATGCTATGGGTAAATGTGGAATTTCGCCTTCCTATGCTTCGATGATCTTCAAAACAACAAAAGTTATCATCTTCCCATTTTCGCAAATCATGCCAACCTTTTACGAAATAATAGTCCATGTTTTTGTAACGATCGGATGAACTTCCGGTTACTGTGATCTTTGAACCTTCCAAGAGATAGAATCCCCAATACTCATACGTCTGAGAGGCAAGTGACGCAAATTTGTCGTATTTCTGTGTTGTGTAGTTTCCGTATTTTATTATTGGTTTATCCGGAAGAACGTAAAGCGATATTGGATAGTCTGAACTCTTGACCTCTACTCCGGAGCAGAAACGAGGCGATAATCCCGTGTTTAACCAGATGACGTCACCCGATGACGTCTCGTGTTTGTGTGTACCATACGTTCCGAGTCCTACAGACAATCCAACAATTAGTGATAGGACGATTACAAGAAACCATAGGTATTTCAAACGCTGTTTGGGTTTTAGGGAAACACAAGTCAATGCTCGACAACACACCTTGCAACAGGAACAGTCACAATCTTCCGAATGTCTGCTTGTACCACCTGACCAACCACGTGATCGGCCACGTGATCCCACAAAGTAAGTATTTGAGACGTATGTGGTTCCTCCACTGAATCCCCCTCCTCCGCTGAACCCTCCTCCTCCTCCCGAACAATGACCGCCTCCATGTACCATATTGTAGCAAGTTTATATTTTCTGAAAGAAAAAAACCAAACTTATCAATACTGAAATTATCACAATGCTTTTGAAGTAGAAAAACAAAACATTTCACAATCGCTATTTCTGCAAAATATGTTCAATACGACATTTATGCTCGCGCAACGATTTTTAGCCGGGGTAATCGCTAGCGATTAGCCACGGCTTTAGCTACGATAGCCTTTCGGTAAGCTAGCAGATGGTTTTTCCGGCGGTTCACCAAAAAGCTATTTATAGAAATATCAATACCAGATCTGTGTTCGTCGCTTAACTCGCAATTATGTTATAAAATTTATTTCTTTAGTTTTCAAATTTTGTACAAGTATGTAAGACGCCTATCTGATGCAACAGCATTAAATCATTCTTAAAGAATTCAAAATGCGGATTGATATTTTGTTTAGGAGTGTTCGCTGATCTCATTAGTGAAGTCATATTCACTAATTTGCATCTCATTAATTAACTGGATGGCAATAAACAGAATAAACAAACATCGATGGACAGGATACCCAAAGTTCAAATCCTCATAACTTTTTAAATGGTTCTGTAAACGGCTCTTTGATAAAGAATTTATTCATATTTACCATATAAGGCTTAAAAATATTTTTTCTGTAAAATTGTTTCTAGACCAAGTAATTTTTTCATTGAAATTTTTTAATCAACCAAATTTTCGATCTTTAGAACCATTGAATATATTTATTTTCAAAATGCTCTACAAAAACAATCTTTTTCTGAAAACTGTAGAACCAAAAGCATTTTTACAAAAAAAAATGTAAGTGTGACTTGACGTCTCTGGTACTGTTTAACAGATTTCAATGAAATTTTGGATTGTTTGTTATATTGAATTGATAAATCTACAGGAGTTACAGGACAGATTTTGCTTAAGTTGTATTCATCTCAGATGTATGTATAATAATACTTAATTATTTTGAGTTTCGAGTTGAACAAAGTTTACATGAATAATGAGATAATTGTCAAAGAAAGTTTTTAACTTTTGTAATGTGGAGGAGGGGAGCATTGGCAACCTGTAGCAATCTTGTTAATTTGTATGGTTTTTCTATATAGAATGAGAGAAATCTTATGCTTTTATAATTGTTCAGCTTTATACATCAACAAAAGTTTACAATTCAACATAATTTTCACAACCTCTTCTCATAGGTTATTCCTCGTCAAGTTAATTAAAAGAAGGGTGTTTGGTTAGCCTACAGAATTAAATGTTGCTTGTTCATCTGAAAAAAAGTTGTAATAAACTATACAGAGGAAGTTGTCCGTTGGCCTGAAAAATATAGTAAGCTGTAGCAAATATGCTGTACAGAACTTATCAATTCAGTTGAACCAATGAGTCAACACAAAAAAGTAATAGAAACACGCGTGTTTTTTTATTTGGCCTAATGGGATAATAACATTGCAACAGGGGGTCAAAAGGGGACTTTCACCTTAAATCGACTTTTTTATTTGAGTTCCGATTTGCAAACTCTTTTTTTTTCTTCATTGGAAACCTTGTGAAAATTTCCTGCTACCTTTTAAAATCAGATTTGCAATATTTTTAACGTTTTTTTTTTTTAGAAATTAAGGATTGAAGGGGCAAAAACGCCATGCTTTAGAGTTTGTTGAGGCAAATAGATTAAGTTGTAGTGGGCCAGCCAATTGTTATGAAGCTTTAATATGGTGATTATATCCACCGTGTTGTATTTAGGGTTTGTGGCCAAAAGGGGCTAAAATAGGTGTAATGACAAAACAGGTGTCAAATTTTTATTATTCATTCAATTTACATAATTCTTTTTTATTTAATGCCTCATTATATTCTGTCAATTTAAAATGTCAATGGTTTTCATATATATTGCACCGTTACATTGCTACAGGTGACCAAAGACAGGCCAAGCCCATAAAATCATTTTTTTTTATTTTGGTTTGATTTTAAACATCGGAATCCTCAGTTGTGAAAATCCCTTTTACACAAAAAATGCTTCAGTTATTTTCATTTTTTGCAACACATACACAATTTAAAATATGTAGATTACCCCGGCTACCAGTACGTTCAGTACTTTGATTTTTTTTGGAGGGGGACATTAATTTTCCGTTCGTTCGTAGGTTTGTTTGTACGAATTTCTGTCATAGAGCTTTTCTCATAAACTACACATGAGAATGACTTGAAATTTGGCAGAGAGGATCAGTATGACAAACAGTGTGTCCTCGGTGTTTGTCATACATGTCGGACTTCGAATTCATATTTGGAACTGGGTTGAATTGAAATATCCGTCCAAACATTTACTCTAAGAGACCGTAAATGAAATTAATTGAGTTGGTATGCTGGTTCAGTGTGACGAACTACGTCCCAAGCAACTTAGAGGACTGGAGGACTTTCACTTCTAGTTGGGGCCCTACGTGAGGGCATTTGTGTCCCCTCGACACATTCCTTCTTTATTTTTATATAAAAATGAATGACCATGGTGTCGCTCTTTAACTTTTATTTTTATCTTGTTTTCCATGTCTCCAAAGCCATATTTTATTTCTGTCACATACATGACATACAATTTGCAGCGTTATACAAACCATACTTATTTTTCACCTAAAGACTAATCTTTATCTGAAATTTGACAAAATTTATGATATCAAAGTTTCTATATAACTATGATAAATATTGTAACATAGAAAATATTTTGTACCGTTTATTAAGTACAAAATGATAACTAAAATTGCTTTAAAATTTTCCCTTCAGGTTGATTTTTCATTTAACAAAAATTTCCCAAAACTGTACATGAGGGATCGCGAGCAGGTTCCCATTTATGAAACTTTATTAGTGTTCAAAAAATTATGCA
Source organism: Arcuatula senhousia (assembly GCA_963971305.1). Classification (NCBI taxonomy): domain Eukaryota; kingdom Metazoa; phylum Mollusca; class Bivalvia; order Mytilida; family Mytilidae; genus Arcuatula; species Arcuatula senhousia. Next base: position 1,335,509 of record OZ020317.1, on the reverse strand, counting down.
TCCAAATTATTTACGTACAATGACGTAAAAATGTACATCATTCTTTGTATCATGTTTACATCTTTTTAACATTTACTTTAGTTGATGAAAAGTTTAAAAGTTCAAAAGCACAAAATATGTAAATGATGGTCACTATAGATATTAGGCATATTAGTTTGTCATGCATGTTGTCTTATTTATAACCATAGAATTAATCATTGAAGAAATATGTCTTCTATAATATGCATGCGTGCACAATGAAATTGAACTTTGTTATGCATAATGATTCAAAAAACAAAATTTTAATAATCGATCTTTAAACCTTTGATTCATAACGGAGAATTCCGATTCTAGCTACATTGTATAGAATGCACTATATGTCAAATATCTTAAGCACGGCGAATGTTTTAGTTCACACGAAAGACAAGACACAAACTAAAGTCCAATAAGCAAACATTACAAAAACAGAGTTTCTGAGTCCCCCGGCCAATCGTAAGAAATTCGAAGTCGGCTCGCTAAACAGGAAGTAGATAAGCAACAGGAAGTAGATAAGCAACAGGAAGTAGATAAGCAACAGGAAGTAGATAAGCAACAGGAAGTAGATAAGCGACAGGAAGTAGATAAGCGACAGATATGGAAACGCATCCCACCATCTTAGATGCATACCGAATTTCGAAAGCCTACGACAAGAATAGTAGTTTAGAAATCTGTAAGGAGTTTTTATCCCTTTTTTGACCCTCAAACAATTCTAAGTCGACTCGTATAAAACAGGAAGTAGGTATGTGATAGAGCTGAAAACGCCGGCACCAAACCATATGAGACCCCTTCCTGAAATCTTTATATCAAATTTCAAAAGCCTAGGATTAATAGTAGCTGACAAGTCTGTAACAAAAAAAGTGTGACGGACAGACGCACGCACGCACACAGGGACGAACGGACGCCCGGCATTTCTATGTCCCCGCTGTGCGTTGCGGCGTGCGACGAAAAAAACTCAAACTATTCAACGTTAACTCAAGTCGAAACTACATATGTGCTCCCGAAATCACTCACTGGTGAATCACTTTAGATATTTCAACAAGATCGATTCCCTAGCAATGAACAAAGCCCGTTTGTTTTTTTGTTTTTGTTTTGTTATAAAAATCCAATATTTTAGTTTCAACAAAAATTTCACTGGTCTCCAAAACAAATAAAACTGTATTCACTTACTATAAGGTATTTAAAATAATGTTACAAAAGACTCAGTCCACTTTTAAAAATAGTCATTAACTAATTAACATCTAGATAGAAATGTTATACTTGCTCCCATCTATATATTTTATATGGCTTCATTACCCATTACAAAAAAATGTATATATTGTCACAATCATACCTTAAATTTGTATACTTTATTATTTTTTTGTTGTTGTTGCTTTACTGTTATTTATAATTAATCATTGTAATGATCCTGCCCCTTGAGGGACCTTAATTGGTAATAAAATATGTCTTATGTCTTATGTCTTATACTCACATTTTTTCTAAATCTTTACAAGTCTTCGATCATGTGTACCTTTAAAAACAAAATATACATTCGTTGTGTATTGAACATTATTTATCGTCTTAAATTTGTGTAGTTTATAATCTATGATCACATGAGTATTAACCTTTATGTTGGAAGAACCTGTCCAAAAATAGAAAATAAATATCACGTGTTAAAATCTACTAGCTACACGTAATTCTAAATAATAATATTTACATTAATGATTATGAAATGTAACTTGTTTATTTGGTAATATTTTTAAAAATTTACATGTAATTGGGAGAAAAAGAGGGGGGGGTCCTCTTTAAGCTTCTTGATAAAAATGTGATACTGTGGAATGAGCATCTTGCAGAATAGTGCATGTTCACTTTGATTAATTTAGGTACTTAGTCATATTTTACCGGATTTTACTGTTAATTACCGTCGGTAACCAGCCACCGGACAAGGAATAGAACATCGCTTGCCCTCAATGCAATTCCGATCTTTTGAATACACTAATCAAAGCATATTTGAATAATTTTGATATCGTAGTATGAAATGATGTGGTATATATTATTAGGATATAGTGTCAAAAACATTTAAATCTCTGTAAGTTTTTTTTTCACGTGAGTAATTATCCAAGACGTACACGATAAAATCCGAGGCTTGTCCTACTTCTTTCCATTTGGAAACCAACGGGATTTTCATAATCAAACAAACAAACAAACAAATAATTTTATTGCTAATCACAGCGCCCAAAAAGAGCAGAATAATCACAGAAAATTACAATATACAGTACATTATGCTTGATTATAATAATAATTTTATTGTCATATAAACATACAAAAAACAGTTTGTGACAGAACATATACATATCATATTTAAATGTAAACATGAAGATAATATTATTTTAGACAAATAAACATATAGTAAGTTATGAGACCTCTGCCCTCAGTTCTAATGACTGTTTAAAATAGAAGCCAAACATTCTTATATGATTATGATTTGTTGGGTTAAGCAAATAGACCATTTTATTTTCATCTGACATATTAATAAAATTTGAATCATCTGTTCTTATTGAATTAAAAAGGTTTCTATAATGATTGGTTGAATATATTAACCCGAACCCCCCCCTTTAAAAGACTAAGCCAACAGAGGCACAAAAGTCAATTCAGTAAGTAAGTAAATGGGGCAAGACTCGCTAGGTAATGTGAATTATTACTATTATTATATTATTATTATAATATATATATATATTTTAATATAAGCCAATTTGAGATGTAATTAATTATATACTATATTCATATTACTTGGATAATACATATGTAACTATATTTAAGACATGCCAGTTTCCAGAATATTTTGTCTGGCAGTGAATAAATTTCTTATAAGGTTAGTAGTATAGATGCACCGATCAAGTCCCATTTCTCAGGACGAGCAAGGACGAGCAGCCCTCTGTGACGTCATATCCACTTCCGGTCCGCCATTTTGCTTCCGGTTCCGCCATTTTGCTTCCGGTCCGCCATCTTGCTTCCGGTCCGCCATTTTGCTTCCGGTTCCACCATTTTGCTTCCGGTCGGCCATCTTGCTTCCGGTGACACAACATCCGGTAATTAAGGGGAGGTAATTCCGCAAAGTCACCGAACGGTAAAAGGCTTGTAACTTAGTTATTCCTTGACCGATTCCTTTCGGGTTTGTTGCATTGACTTTAGTAAGACAATGTCTCTTTGATGATTGTCTTTGTGGTCTTCAGTGGTCATTAGAGGCTTGACCAGTAGGTGACCATTTTCTATTTCTTATCAAAGGTGGGGTTGTAGTATATCATTGGAAAGGTCGCAAGGTGTGGTTGCCATTTTTGAGTTGTTTGAGTAGGTAGTGGTCAGTGGTCAGTCAGGGCTTGACCATTAGGTGATCCCTTTTTCTTCTTGTTGTATACAAAGCGTGTAATATGTCATTGTAAAGCTTGTGAGGTCTAGTTTTATATTCTTTCTTTTGTGTCAATCTAAGGGAAGTAACTCTTGGTTTCTACTGTGTTTTTAGTCTTGTATTTGATACCGTTTCGTAAGGAATTTGCCGGGCTTTGTGGGGATAGGCTTTAAGTACTGGTTTGATTCTTTTTATAAGGCGTTAGGGATAACAAATCGATTTTAAGTTTCGATACTTTATTTTGAACACAGTAATAGGTTTCAGTCTTCATCCTCGTCTTCTTCACTCTCCTCGTCAGGCCTGAACTGTTTTATTTTCTCATCCAGCAAGTACTTTCTCTTCTCAGTAGCGTATTTCCAAGACTCTTCATACTCATAATCTTCATCGTCTCTCAGTCGTTTTGCCGTTTGTTTGATCTTCTTGTGGAGTGGATCTCGTGCCATTTCCATTTGCCACATAATGTTATTGACGTAGCGATTTTTTAAAGCTTCTCTATAGAGCGGGAGCAAATCCAAGTCAGCCTTTGATATTGCCTCTTTTTCGTGGTGACCTTTTTCCGTGTATTCATCCACTTTCTTTTTGTGTTCGTCTTTGTAGCTGATCATCACTTGTCCAATAAAGTCACCCCACGGATCAAACTGTTCTCCGGGGTAAGTTTCTTCGTCTTCAGACAAGTCGTCACTCTTTTCTGATTCCGTATCCTCCTCTTCCTCTTCCTCAGTTTCCCATTCCGGGTCCTCCTTCAACCATTCCGGTTCCTCCATTTTTCTTTGATGCTTCTGTTCTTTGTGTCTCTGTAGATTGAACAACTTTTGACTTGTGTATCCGCATACGTCGCAATGGTACATCTTTCCTTCTCGGCGTCCGGTTTCTATCTGATGATTTTTGTTCCGTCTTAGTAAATTTATCTATCACTTCTGAAAAGTGTACCATGTTGCTAACAGAGCGCTTATTACACGGACGGATTAGATCGGGTCTTGTTAAATTGTCTTTTTTTCTATTCCATGCATGGACAAAGAATGCATTCCTCAATGCTGCTAAGCTCTCTCTACTGTATCCAAGCCTCCATGTTTTGAATCTACGCCATTTTTTAAATATTCGCTGGCAGTCTATGCATGGCACATTTTGTTCCCAATTGTTAAATTCGGTTTTCGGCTTCCCCACCTTACATTTACGACAAACACGTTCCCCATTCTCACTTTCAATGTTCTTTTCTATGAGTTTTGGAAGATAATCCATTACATTTACGTGCGTCTTGTTCGAATACATTCGAGCAACTGACAACAATGTTAATTTATTTTGCCTTTTCAAAATTGTATCGTCCAATCATCTCTCAGCATTTTATCACGTGACTAACTCTTTGCTCTTCTTGCTCTTTTGATTGCTCATTTTGCTCTTTTGCAGCTCATCTTGCTCTTTTTCTTGCCCATCTCGCTCTTTTGCAGCTCATCTTGCTCTTTACCTTGTTCATCTTGCTCTTTTGCAGCTCATTTTGCTCATTTACCTTGCTCATCTTGCTCTTTTGCAGCTCATTTTGCTCATTTACCTTGCTCATCTTGCTCTTTTGCTGCTTTTCTTACTAATTTGATCATCCAGCAGCAGCAGCAGCAGCAGCCGTTTAAGACCTTCTCCCCCCCTTTTGTCACTTACGCAGCAGCAGCAGCAGCAGCCATTTTACCCTCTTCCCCCCTTTCACTTACGCAGCAGCAGCAGCCGTTTAAGACCTTCTCCGCCCCTTTTTTTACTTACGCAGCAGCAGCAGCAGCAGCAGCAGCCGTTTTACCCTCCTCTCCCCTTTCACTTATGCAGCACCAACCGATTCCTTACCTTCTTCCCCTTTTCTTCTAGTAGTGTTTTTCCTTTCCTGTGTTAACTTGTACAACTTTTGTGAAGCAGGGAATCCAGACCAATTTATACTTTAAATTTTCCATAGGACCTGTGTTAAATCTGTTGGCGACTCGTGTCACCCCCAGATCTCAGCAATGTCGTGTGTAATCATGCGGAACTAACTATTCCATTGAGATTATTTTGTACTTGATAACCCAATATCTTGTAACCAGTTCAAACCGGTTTCTTTTCGTTCCGAAACTACCCCTTTGCATTTCTATTTTTAACCCTAACCCTAACCCTACCCCTAGCTATTCTAGTTTGTAATTCTAACCCTAACCCTAAACCCTAACTCTATCCCTACCCCTAGCTATTCTAGTTTGTAATGCTAACCTTAAACCTAACCCTTACCATAATCTCTAACCTTAACCTTTTCTCTTTTCAGTTCTATTTTTAGCCCTTACCCCAATTCTAACTCTAACTCTCTTTGATAGTGTTGTCATTTTATTTCTAACACTAACCCTAATTCTTTCTTCTCTAACCCTAACTCTCTTTTCTCTAATCGTATCCCTAAGCTCTCTTCACTAACCCTAACCCTTTCTCTTTCCATTTCTATTTTTAACCTTTATCCTAATTCTAAGTCTCTTTGTCTTTGTTGTCATTGTATTTTTAACCCTAACCCTAACTCTCTCTTCTCTAACCCTAATCCTTTCTCTTCTATTTTTAGCCCTTATCCCCATTCTAACTCTAACTCTATTTGCCTTTGTTGTCATTGATTTTCTAACTCCAACCCTTATTGTCTTTTCTCTAACCCTAACTCTCTCTTCTTTAACCCTTTCTCTTTCTATTTCTTAACCATTTACTCTAACCCTAACCTAAATTCTCCTCTGTTGTGTATAGTATTTCTATTCATGTTCGTATCCTAACCCTAACTCTTCTGCTATGAAGCCTTAACCCTAACTCTTGATCTCTTTGCACGTAGTGCTCCTTTTGTTGTTGTTCTGCTTTCCTTGTTCATGAGCGGTTTGTAGTATCACGTTTGCGCCGATTTCTGATTCTTTGTGAAGTTAAAAAAAAAAAAAAAACAATGCAAACATAATGCATTTACAAAACAACAACAAAAGGAGCACTACGTGCAAAGAGATCAAGAGTTAGGGTTAAGGCTTCATAGCAGAAGAGTTAGGGTTAGGATACGAACATGAATAGAAATACTATACACAACAGAGGAGAATTTAGGTTAGGGTTAGAGTAAATGGTTAAGAAATAGAAAGAGAAAGGGTTAAAGAAGAGAGAGTTAGGGTTAGAGAAAAGACAATAAGGGTTGGAGTTAGAAAATCAATGACAACAAAGGCAAATAGAGTTAGAGTTAGAATGGGGATAAGGGCTAAAAATAGAAGAGAAAGGATTAGGGTTAGAGAAGAGAGAGTTAGGGTTAGGGTTAAAAATACAATGACAACAAAGACAAAGAGACTTAGAATTAGGATAAAGGTTAAAAATAGAAATGGAAAGAGAAAGGGTTAGGGTTAGTGAAGAGAGCTTAGGGATACGATTAGAGAAAAGAGAGTTAGGGTTAGAGAAGAAAGAATTAGGGTTAGTGTTAGAAATAAAATGACAACACTATCAAAGAGAGTTAGAGTTAGAATTGGGGTAAGGGCTAAAAATAGAACTGAAAAGAGAAAAGGTTAAGGTTAGAGATTATGGTAAGGGTTAGGTTTAAGGTTAGCATTACAAACTAGAATAGCTAGGGGTAGGGATAGAGTTAGGGTTTAGGGTTAGGGTTAGAATTACAAACTAGAATAGCTAGGGGTAGGGTTAGGGTTAGGGTTAAAAATAGAAATGCAAAGGGGTAGTTTCGGAACGAAAAGAAACCGGTTTGAACTGGTTACAAGATATTGGGTTATCAAGTACAAAATAATCTCAATGGAATAGTTAGTTCCGCATGATTACACACGACATTGCTGAGATCTGGGGGTGACACGAGTCGCCAACAGATTTAACACAGGTCCTATGGAAAATTTAAAGTATAAATTGGTCTGGATTCCCTGCTTCACAAAAGTTGTACAAGTTAACACAGGAAAGGAAAAACACTACTAGAAGAAAAGGGGAAGAAGGTAAGGAATCGGTTGGTGCTGCATAAGTGAAAGGGGAGAGGAGGGTAAAACGGCTGCTGCTGCTGCTGCTGCTGCTGCGTAAGTAAAAAAAGGGGCGGAGAAGGTCTTAAACGGCTGCTGCTGCTGCGTAAGTGAAAGGGGGGAAGAGGGTAAAATGGCTGCTGCTGCTGCTGCTGCGTAAGTGACAAAAGGGGGGGGGGGAGAAGGTCTTAAACGGCTGCTGCTGCTGCTGCTGCTGGATGATCAAATTAGTAAGAAAAGCAGCAAAAGAGCAAGATGAGCAAGGTAAATGAGCAAAATGAGCTGCAAAAGAGCAAGATGAGCAAGGTAAATGAGCAAAATGAGCTGCAAAAGAGCAATATGAGCAAGGTAAAGAGCAAGATGAGCTGCAAAAGAGCGAGATGGGCAAGAAAAAGAGCAAGATGAGCTGCAAAAGAGCAAAATGAGCAATCAAAAGAGCAAGAAGAGCAAAGAGTTAGTCACGTGATAAAATGCTGAGAGATGATTGGACGATACAATTTTGAAAAGGCAAAATAAATTAACATTGTTGTCAGTTGCTCGAATGTATTCGAACAAGACGCACGTAAATGTAATGGATTATCTTCCAAAACTCATAGAAAAGAACATTGAAAGTGAGAATGGGGAACGTGTTTGTCGTAAATGTAAGGTGGGGAAGCCGAAAACCGAATTTAACAATTGGGAACAAAATGTGCCATGCATAGACTGCCAGCGAATATTTAAAAAATGGCGTAGATTCAAAACATGGAGGCTTGGATACAGTAGAGAGAGCTTAGCAGCATTGAGGAATGCATTCTTTGTCCATGCATGGAATAGAAAGAAAGACAATTTAACAAGACCCGATCTAATCCGTCCGTGTAATAAGCGCTCTGTTAGCAACATGGTACACTTTTCAGAAGTGATAGATAAATTTACTAAGACGGAACAAAAATCATCAGATAGAAACCGGACGCCGAGAAGGAAAGATGTACCATTGCGACGTATGCGGATACACAAGTCAAAAGTTGTTCAATCTACAGAGACACAAAGAACAGAAGCATCAAAGAAAAATGGAGGAACCGGAATGGTTGAAGGAGGACCCGGAATGGGAAACTGAGGAAGAGGAAGAGGAGGATACGGAATCAGAAAAGAGTGACGACTTGTCTGAAGACGAAGAAACTTACCCCGGAGAACAGTTTGATCCGTGGGGTGACTTTATTGGACAAGTGATGATCAGCTACAAAGACGAACACAAAAAGAAAGTGGATGAATACACGGAAAAAGGTCACCACGAAAAAGAGGCAATATCAAAGGCTGACTTGGATTTGCTCCCGCTCTATAGAGAAGCTTTAAAAAATCGCTACGTCAATAACATTATGTGGCAAATGGAAATGGCACGAGATCCACTCCACAAGAAGATCAAACAAACGGCAAAACGACTGAGAGACGATGAAGATTATGAGTATGAAGAGTCTTGGAAATACGCTACTGAGAAGAGAAAGTACTTGCTGGATGAGAAAATAAAACAGTTCAGGCCTGACGAGGAGAGTGAAGAAGACGAGGATGAAGACTGAAACCTATTACTGTGTTCAAAATAAAGTATCGAAACTTAAAATCGATTTGTTATCCCTAACGCCTTATAAAAAGAATCAAACCAGTACTTAAAGCCTATCCCCACAAAGCCCGGCAAATTCCTTACAAAACGGTATCAAATACAAGACTAAAAACACAGTAGAAACCAAGAGTTACTTCCCTTAGATTGACACAAAAGAAAGAATATAAAACTAGACCTCACAAGCTTTACAATGACATATTACACGCTTTGTATACAACAAGAAGAAAAAGGGATCACCTAATGGTCAAGCCCTGACTGACCACTGACCACTACCTACTCAAACAACTCAAAAATGGCAACCACACCTTGCGACCTTTCCAATGATATACTACAACCCCACCTTTGATAAGAAATAGAAAATGGTCACCTACTGGTCAAGCTTCTAATGACCACTGAAGACCACAAAGACAATCATCAAAGAGACATTGTCTTACTAAAGTCAATGCAACAAACCCGAAAGGAATCGGTCAAGGAATAACTAAGTTACAAGCCTTTTACCGTTCGGTGACTTTGCGGAATTACCTCCCCTTAATTACCGGATGTTGTGTCACCGGAAGCAAGATGGCCGACCGGAAGCAAAATGGTGGAACCGGAAGCAAAATGGCGGACCGGAAGCAAGATGGCGGACCGGAAGCAAAATGGCGGAACCGGAAGCAAAATGGCGGACCGGAAGTGGATATGACGTCACAGAGGGCTGCTCGTCCTTGCTCGTCCTGAGAAATGGGACTTGATCGGTGCATCTATACTACTAAGGTTTGCTAAAATTTTTAGTATTTCTGGATTTTCATTTGAAAGAAGCCAGATAAATTTTCCTTCTGGTTTACAATTAAGTAAATTGGGATAGCATTTTGTTATGTCCTTAAGGACTGCATCACGGATAAAATTTAATTTTGAACAGTTAGACATAATGGTATTGTAAAAGATAAAATTAAATCGATCAAGGAATAAAAATCCTCCGATCATGCCGATATTAATTGGCAAATGGTCTATTCCGACCATACCTCCAGGCAGGGGAGTTATCTTGGTCATAATTAGGATTTTCGATTTAAATTCAGTACCCATCTAATTTTCATGACCTACAGTTATATCAAATCGACAATTTTCATATTTAATTCTGTAAACATTATATACGAAAAATGATGGGATAGGGAATATGCAAATGTAATGCCATAATTAGTCCCCTAACGGCGAAAGTCGAAGGTAACTACAGGTGTTTGCTCTGTCCGTCTGACAGTCTGTACCGTCTGTCTGTCAAGCCTCAGATTCCGAACCTAGCTTTTTTTTTCTGAACGATGTGAGTCTACAGTAATGAGCTTCGTGCCGATTTGCAAATTTTTACGGGAGCTATGGTCCTTTGAACTTTGACGATTCACCGGCTGAAATTTCAGCTTTCCGCATTTTTTTCTTAACGCTTATAAATGTACATGTAGATAATTAACTGATTTTTGGTAGATAAATTACAGATAAAGTTTAAGTTTCGTGCCGGTCCGCATTTTTTTACGTGAGTAATGGCCGCTGAACTTTGAAAAATCACTGAAATTTCAGATTTCCACACTTTTTCTGAAAGCTTATAGATATTGAACTGATTTTTTGGTATGTTAATCTACCATAATTAGTTACAGATAAAGTTTATGTTTCATGTTGATATGCAAATTTTTGCGCGAGTTATGGACCTCTGAACCTTGAAAATTCATGAAATCTTATTTTCAGCACTTTTAGATTATCGCTCTTAAAGGTTTAGTTTTACCAATGACTGAAATATGAGGGCGGTAGGGGGACTATGTATTGTTTTCAAAATTCTCAGAATGCTTGTTATCAAAATAATATAAAGCTCATAGGGCATATCTTTATCATAATTGACAAAACACGACCCATATTTATATGAAACCAGATATTTTTCAATGAAAATTAAATAAAGGATAAAAGTAATTAGCACCTCAAGACTTACCTGCCCTGAAACTACCTATGCAGGGGTTATTTTCCGTTTACCCGACTCCCAAAATTTTGCACTATTTGAGCTAAATAATAAGCTCTTAAAAACAAATAAAGATATTGAAGAAAGTTAAGTTGGAAATTGTCCAGCTCTTCAAGATCTACAAAGTCTGTTACGGGTTAAAGTTGAAGAACCGATTCTTTCAGGAAATATTTCCCATAAAACGTCAAAAGATTGACAATTTTTTTTGGGTCTGTGTTCTTTGCACATATGTATCTTTAAAAGCGTTAACCAGCTATGACAACATTAGTTTAACTGCAATAAAACTTGGTTTTAGTTGTTCATTAGTACGTGTGGTAAAAACTACCGTTATAGTTGTTGAAAAAAAATGGCTACTGTTTCTAAAAATAATACATAGGATAAATTGTTATTTGACATTGAAAAAATGGGAACGGATATCAAAATTTTGATATTGGCTTAAGTGCACTTCAAGATCAGCCTGTCCTTAAATTTTAAGAAGATCTAACCATTCATGTAGGAATTATTGCCATTTTTCTTGATCTATTTCTGCATTTTACACTTATTAAGCTCTTACCTTGAAAAAGTTAGAAGACGTTTTAGAAATTTAATATGCATATTGTTAAGCACAGAAAGATTTACAGGGCCAAAGTTGTAGGACAATTTTTTAAGGAGGTATTCCCATTGTCCTTGTCCATTTTACAGCCTTTCCCCAAAGCATTGCAAACTGTTAAAGCTTAAGAAGAAAAAAATCACAATATTGCTTAGTTAAGCCCAACAAAAAACTAAGTAAGATAGAAGTATTAGGTTTATTTGTTTGTCAGATGACCCCTTATTTAACATATGGCCCTTTAACTGTCAAAAGTTTGTTTCAACCTTAAAGCCTTATATTCAGACATTTGAGACAGGTGAGTGATTCAGGCTCCTGGCAGCCTCTAGTTTATAATAGACTCGGAAATCCTCAGGGAAATCTGCACATTCCACACAGTGCCCGTTTCCGTTCCGTCCACTGGTGCAAGACAGAAAGTAGTTGTGGTTGGAGCCGATCACTGCACGAAGATTTGGGAGCCTGTTGTTTAAGATGTTGAGACGAATATTTCAATTCTTTGCACGTTTCAATTGGTTTAATTAAGAGTGATATCCCAGCTCTCATGGCATCCTCTGAGCTGTTTTGTCTTTCATTTTCGAACTTGTTTCTACTGCAAAGTCGCTTACGATACTTTCGTTGTCTATTCCCCATAAGGATTAACACCAGCTATTTTTGATACGCGAAATCTGCTGACAGTCCAAATGATTAAACTCTGCCTGGTTTCTAACAATGAGGAGAAATGGTCTTTCTGATAATTGAATTGTTCCCTATTGTCAATGCACGGTAGATCTGTTGACATCCCATTCTACTTTTTTTCTGATGACTTTGTTTCGGAATCCTCTCAGGGATTTTTCATAAGAAGTCATACTACCAAAAACATCTGAACTGATTGCCAGTTTTAGGGTTGAATTGGATGTCTTCAGATCTACCATGCAGAGATGTGATGCTCAATTTTGACGTTCTAAGGGCAATAACTCCTCAAAGGAAAGGTCCTACAACATTGACCTTTAACATATTTTGTAGATCTTGATGTGCTTAACAATATGCAATTTAAATTTCTCAAATATCTTGTATAGTTTTCAAGATATTGAGCTAAACAGGTGCAAAATTTGCAAAAAATCCACAAAAAGGGCAATAACTCCTACAAGGGTTGATGGATTTTCTTCAAAATTTCAGAGCTGTTAGATCTTGAGATGCTGATCACTTTTGTTTCAATCAAAATTTTAAAATCTGTCACCTTTTTGAGTATTTTTTGCAAAAAACTGCCATTTACCCCTATGTTCTATTTTTAGCTACAGCGGCCATGTTTTACGACCAATCAAAAATCCCCAGATTTATTATTTACTCCTAATGATAATAAACAACCATACCAAGTTTGGTTCCAATTGGACTTAAAGTGTCAGAGGAGTTAACGTTTTCAATATAATGAGGAAGTGCTGTTAAAATGCTCAATTTTGACGTTCTAGATAAGGGCAATAACTCCTAAAAGGAAAGGTCGAACAACGTTGACCCTTAACATATTTTGTAAATCCTGATGTGCTTAACAATATGCAATTTAAATTTCTCAAATATCTTGAATGTATAGTTTTCAAGAAATTGAGCTAAACAGGTGCAAAATTTGTAAACAATCCACAAAAAGGGCAATAACTCCTACATTGGTTGTTGGATCTTCTTGAAAATTTCAGAGCAGGTACATCTTGAGGTGCTAAACACTTTAAATTAGCCAGAATTTTTATTTCTGTTACCGTTTTCGAGTTATTTGCAAATAGAGAAAGAATGTGTCCATGGGACACGGATGCCGCCGCTGGCCCCAAACAGGAAGTTGATTTCTGACAGGTCTGAAAATCACTTAGAACATACAGTTTGTCATAATGATCCATCCTACCAAGTTTCAAAACATTCTGATAGACAGTTCCTGAGAAAAGCTTGGCGAATATTTTCATATCATGTTCATATATTTTCACATCGGTCTAAGTTCCAAACAGGAAGTAGATATCCGACAGGTCTGAAAATAGCTTAGGATATACAGTTTGTCATAGTGATTCATCCTACCAAGTTTCATATTATTCTGGCATACAGTTCCTGAGAAAAGCTTGACAGAAATTTTCATATCACATACTTTAAAATTTGCCTAAGTCCTAAACAGGAAGTAGATGTCCGACAGGTCTCAACCTATAATTTGTCATACTCAACAATCCTACCTAGTTTCGAATCATTCTCATGTATGGTACCTGAGAAAAGCTTGACGGAAATTTTCAGTCATGTTCACAAATTTTAACATTGGCCTAAGTCCCAAACAGGAAGTAGATGTTAGACAGGTCTCAAAATCGCTAAGGACATGTATTTAGTCATATCCAACAATCCTACTAAGTTTCAAATCATTCTCATGTACGGTTTCTTAGAAAAGCTTGACGGAAATTTTCATAGACATGTTCACATTTTTTAAAATTGGCCTAAGTCCCAAACAGGAAGTAGATGTCCGACATATCTCAAAATTGCTTAGGACATTTAGTTTGTCATACTCAACCATCCTACCAAGTTTCAAATCATTTTCATGTACAGTTCCTGAGAAAAGCTTGACGGAAATTTTCATAGTCATGTTCACATATTTTAAAATTGGCCTATGTCCCAAACAGGAAGTAGATGTCTGACAGGTCTCCAAATCGCTTAGGACATATAGTTTGTCATACTCAACCATCCTACTAAGTTTCAAATCTTTTTCATGTATGGTTCTTGAGAAAAGCTTAAAGGAAATGCGTACAGACGTACGTACGGACAGACGGACATGAGTAAAACTTAATGCCCCCCGACATGTCGTCGCGGGGGCATTACCCCTATGCTCTATTTTTAGCCATGGCGGCCATGTTTTTCGACGAATCAAAAATCCCCACGCTAGATTTATACTACCTATGCTAATAAACAACTGTGCCAAATTTAAAAACCATTGGACTTTTGGTGTTAGAGGAGTCAACTTTTGAAAAATTAACGATGGACGACGACGGACGCCAAGTGATGGCAATTGCTCTCATGCACCGTCGGTCCAGGTGAGCTTAAAAGAGCTTAGCAACACTGAGGAATGAATTCTTTGTCCATGTATGGGATAGAAGAGGGAAAAGAAATTCAATAAGACCTGATTCAATCCGTGATGGTAACGAGGGTTCTGTTAGCATCATGGTAAACTTTTCAGAAGTGATAGATAAATTCACAAGGATGGTAAAAAATCATCAGATAGAGGACAGACGTCGATACGGAATGATGTATCAATGCGACAAATGCGGAAACACAAGCCAAACGTTCAATCTACAGAGACACAAAGAACTGAAGCATCAAACATAAATGGAGGAACCGGAATGGTTAAAGGAGGATGCTGAATGGCTTATCAATGAGAAATAAGATACGGAATCAGAAAAGGAACACTACTTTCATATTTATTTAAATTCTCAAAGTCACTCAACTAGAAATTCAAGGCCAAGGTCAAAAGATGGGGATGAAACTGTGCTTAGCTACCACTGGGGTGTCATCAACCTACATCTAGGACATATATTACTTGATATATGGAGGTGTTTGCAAAAATTTAACATTGTATTATAATGTATGTATTGAAAATTGTCAAAGACACTCAATTGGCAAATTAAGGTCAAGGTCAAAAGCTGGGGATGTAACTGTGCTAAGCTTCTACCGGGACATATACATACCAAGTGTCATCAGCAAAAGACTTATAGTTCTTGAGATATGGAGGTACTCATAAAACCTTAACACTACAATTATTTGTATTGAAAATTGTAAAACTCACACAACAGGAAATTCAAGGTCAAGGTAAAAAAATGGGGATTCAGCTGTGCTCACTACTACTGGGGCATATGCATACCAAGTTTCTTCAACCTAGGACCTATGAGATATGAATATGAAGGTGCTCATTAAACCTTAATGTAGAAATTAACGCCGCCGGCGGTAAAGTAACACCAATGTCCCGCTTTGCTTCCCAGTCGTAACAAAAACAAGTCGGCAAGGAGAGAAGCACAGCCTGTTCCCATTAAAATGACAATTTGTTGTTGAAAAATCTCTCCTTCAATGGTGACAAATATGTTTTAAATAAGGAAATTAATCAAGCATATTGTAAGAAGCAAAGGTGTACCAAAGGGGTAATCAGTATCATAAAACCGTAAAGACAAAGACAAAACCGGCAGACAAAAATCATCACAACAAAACAAACCACATAACAACATAAAACACAAACACACATAACAACAAAACCGCATTCAGCAACGCGAACTCAAGTCGAAACGAGAGTGAACTCAGGTGCTCCGGAAGAGTAAGCAGTTCCTGCTTGCTATAGCATACCCGTCACGTTGTCAAAGATCGATTAAGTGTTGGTCAAATCCGGTAAGGATGACATTACAAAACTCTATGTCAAACCAACATCTGTGCTCATCTGAGAGATAGAAATCCCGTATTTGTATACAAGCACATGATGTCGTCCGTAAAATTTCTTGAGTGATGACAACAACCTGGGAGCAACGTACCCCTGTGTTAACAATTTGCTTGTCAGCCGTGTGGCTCTATCAAGGAAGTCGTTGTACTCCCCACATGCTCTGGAATAGCGAATCAATTGTGATACGTACACTCCATATGCTGGAGCGGACGGAATGTTGCTACACAGAAAGGGAAAGTTAACTATTGGAAAGCTGAAGTCATCACGTTTGTCATAGAGCTTTGTACAAAGCCTTCCTTGTGTGTCAATTTCGAGAAATAGATCCAGATATGAAGCGGACCTCCTAGAATCTGTAGTGTCCTTTATCTCAAGTTCCTTCGGATATATGAGATGTAAATAGTCACCAAATCGAGGATTGTTTAGTGAAAAGACATCATCAATATAACGAAATGTGAGATTGAGGGACAAAGCAAGTTTGCGGTCCTTTTTGTCTAGAAATGATTGTAAGAAGTCCGCTTCATATGAATGAAGAAACAAATCGGCAAGCAATGGTGCACAATTTGTGCCCATTGGGATACCTATTGTTTGCTGAAAAACACGTCCACCAAACTGTACAAATATGTTGTCGATTAGAAAGTTGAGCATTTCTATTATTTGATCTTCTGTAAATTTGTTTTTCTTGCTAGACTCTTGGATGACAAAGTAAGTCTTTTTATAACCGACTACCAAATACTTGTACCTGTGTTTTCCGTTCTTTTTGATAAAGCTACGTTTAATCAGCTGTGCCAAACGAGATTTTAGTTGTGAATTTGGAATTGAAGTATATAATGTAGAGAAATCAAACGTTTTAATGCTATTACATGATGAAAATGACTTAGAATGGAGATTTTCCATCAGTTCTTTAGAATTTTTGAGAATCCACATTTGATTTACGCCATTTCTAGAGTAACAACAATCGAAATACTTTCGAATGCTTGATTTTATTGCCGTCAATATTGATGTTGACAAAACTGAAAGAGGCTTAGTTGTACATTTGGATGCAATAAATCGTTGCTTGTGTGGAGTTTTATGTAACTTTGGAATCCAATACAAGGATGGAACGTCATCGTTCTTTTTGTCAACAGAAATGCCAAAGGAAGAAATGACAGAATTATGATTGTTGATTATTTCCTCCTTTGACAGTGTTGTTGCTGTATATGTGGTGCTTTTGCTAGTACAACCAACCCCTAATTCAGCTGTTAAACAATCAATATAGTGTCTTTTGCATACGAAAATGATCTTGTTAGGCGCTTTATCAGCAGGTACGACAACATATTTGTCATGTAAGGTGGACAATGTAAACTATGTCCAATGTGTATCAAGTCTTATCTTTATAAGATGTTAAAAAGATCATGAAGAATTTTCACATAAAACTACAATCTCCCATAATGAAAAATGAAACTCATTTAAGGATGATTGCTGGTCAGCATTTGAGATTTCTCTCAGATTTTCGGAATCCTCTGTTAAAATGGGGATATTTTTTTTTGCCCACTAACACACTATTTTCTTTTTAATTATTATTAATAAGAGCATAAAGGGCTAACTAACAAAGTTTTATAAATTTCTTGTTATTTTTTCATAGGTTTTTACACTTAAACACCTAATAAAAGTCAGAAAAATCTTTTTCCCGCCAAATTTTGAACGCTTAAGTACCATTCTCTGTAAGAATCAGACAATGGGTAAATCATGATTAAAAAACACACACGAGTTTGATTTCAAAATGCTGTTCAAGATGCTTAAAATGTAACAAAAAATGCATTGGCACTTTTTTAAAAGTCAGTGAGAAGCAGAGGTACCAATGGGGTATCCGAATGTCAAAAGTCTGAAAGGACAGAGACAAAAACAGTACACAACAACAAGAACGGTACAAAAACAGACAACCTGTAAAACATGGAAACACAAAATAACGGAATATTAATCAACAACGCGAACTCCAGTCGAAACAAGAGTGAACCCAGGTGCTCCGGAAGAGTAAGAAGTTCCTGTTTGCTATAGCACACCCGTCGCGTTGCCAAGAGTTCATTCAGCGTGTCAAATCCGGTAAAGGAAGACAAAACAACACCCTATGACAGACTAACATCTGCACTCATCTGAGAGATCGAAATCCCATATTTGTCTATAAGTGCATGATGTCTTCCGTAAAATTTCTTGAGTGAAGACAGTAACCGAGGAGCAACATAACCCTGTGTGAGCAATTTTTGCGTCAGACGTGTCGCTCTGCTAAGGAAATCGATGTAAGTCCCACACGCTCTGGAGTAACGAATCAATTGAGATACGTAAACTCCATAAGCTGGAGCGGACGGAATGTTGCTATACAAGAAGGGGAAGTTGACGAATGGAAAGTTGAAGTCATCGCGTTTGTTAGAGCCTTGTTGAAAGCCTTCTTTAAGAGTCAATTTCGAGATGTAGATCTGAATATGAAGCAGACTTCCTAGAATGTCCTAGAATCCGTTGTGTCCTTTATCTCAAGCTCCTGGCGATAAATGAGATGGAAAAAGTCACCAAATCGATTTGAGATATATTTTGGTTGAATGCAAATAAAATTTGAATCTAAGGGAGATAACTCTGTCAAGTCACACTAAATTCCTATCATTTTAATAGAAATTTTTCTCCATCCTCTGACACTCGAGACAACAACCAATGTCTGTTTCTTCATTATTTTGAATGACAATTTATTGTCAAAACCGTGTGTTTTTAAAATCATGATTCAAAATTTTCAAATTTTGCCTGAATCTTACAGAGAACTTCACTAAATATATCAAAAACGAGTTTGGTGATCTATTAAGTTTTTTAAAGCTGATTTTGTACCTTTACCTATGGACTATTAATTAAATATATCAATTTAGAGACCTTGTTATTTTTAAACGGACCAGCGATCATCCTTAAGAGTCATTCTCTATTAAAATCCAAGAAATTGGACATAGCAAGACTAGTATAAGATTTTGATGAGCTTTATTTAAACAAACTAATAAAATAGTTACCTTCAGTTCATTTTTATTGCCTACCGTTGACAAAGTAACCACGGCAGTATTTTTCACACTGTAAAATACCTTTAATTAAATATATGTAGGCTATAAAAGGAAGCTTTTTGTTGATACAAAAATTAAAACCTTTGAAATAGAAATTGTTGTGCATAAGGTACCAAATTAAAAGCAAAGTCCTGATCTTAACATATTCATAACATTGTACATAATAAAGCTGACTATTTTTTTAGAATCGTATTTTTGTCTTACATTGTAAAGACTGAAAGCTCTAAAAACCTGTAGATTGATTTAATGCTTTCATAATCAAGTTTTTAAAGTACAAAAAAGCCTTTTGGATTTTCAAAATGTTGAAGGACTATTGCTTACATTTTAAGTTAAAACAAAATATGATTATTTTATCGTTGTTTTTTTCTGTTATTTTACCGAAAAAGTACACTTATGTAGTGATTTCAATGAAGTAATGCACATTGAAAAAATCATTCAATGATTCATCTCAGAAAATCATATTTTTGAAAACAAATAAATAAAATTCAAGGATGGTCACTCTTCATGTTTCAGAATTTTATTTGAATTTGGAACTCCTCTGGACTATACCTTTAAATACTGAAGGAATTTTTTTGCACACTGGCCCCTACTTTTTATTTCATTTTCTAATTATATAGGCCTTAAAAACCAACTGTATAAAATTTGTTTGAATTCTTGATATAATATCATCTGTTTTAGGGCCAAAAACGTCAAAATGTTAAGGTTAAGTTAAATGTAGAAGAGTCTGATTTCCCGCCTAAATTTCAACGTCATATGTCTCGGAAATTTGCACACGGACCTTAAAATCATTTTTGTCATTTTATTAAGTGGACAATTATCCATCATTTCCATCACAAATCATAAAATCTTTGATATAAAAAATTGCAGAAGTGACAACCTTAAATGTCATGAATGTTGAAAATATAAACAATAAAAGAAAACATTTTGTAGTCCCTTTAACAACATTGGTAATTTTTCTGCAACAGCTGATGGAATTCATTGAATTTGGGATGCTCCTGTCCTTATTATTCGTTTTTCAAACGTTTTGTACCCTCTTGCAAGATCATGTGCTGTACAATCTATGTCGATGTTGGATTTTTTTTCTTTGTTTAACGATCTTCACTTCTGATACTGTACATGTGATCAAGGCATTTTCTGTCATTTTGGGTTTCACCTAAAATATAAGATTTATAATATATATCATAAAAAAAGACCATCAAAATAATGTTTATCATTTATAAAAAAAACAATAGAAAGATTTTGTTATCGACCAAGCGTTGCAACAAAAACAAATATTTTAAGGACATTTAGATATTTGGATATGACCGCTTTACTTGATTAAGGAATTAATAGTGAGGTAGAAATCGAAATAATTAAGGAGAATCTCACGTTATGATAAAACAGCACATATATATTGATTTTGAAACCTAGTTGTTTTAACAGTTATACATTTTGTCAGAAAATTTTAATGGCGGTTTATAGGTAGAAGGAATTTTAGACAAGTCTGACAAACGAACTTATTTCAATATTTTATAAAAGTATAAGAAGTAAATGGACACGAGACTATAACACGTGATAAAACTCTGAATGAAATTAATTTAAGCTATATGGTCATTTCGGAATTTTATCCCTCATCAGCAGCACTAGAACCAAAATAAAGGAAATCCACAATTAAAAAAAGTGTTGATCCCTACCCATAACCCTAATAGATCTACATAAAAACCGGATCGATGTTACTTACTCATCTTCACTAGCGCTATAGCTATAGCTAACATTGGAATAAGGATAATATAAGTGACTAATATTAGTATGCCGACTCTGCGAATAATCTAAAAGACAAACAATAATGGAGATAAGTATAGAATATGTATCTACTCATGATAATGTAATGGCATTTGCTGTTAATGACATTTTAAAATTTCTACTACGAGAATTATAAATAGTGTCGCAGCTTGCCTGATGACCTTCTGTGATAGTAGACAATATCTTTGTGACTTGAATAAAGTAAATGACAACATTACCGAACTTACAGTTATGTTATAGCTATGTTCCTTTCTTTGAATCGGTTTTTGTGTAGCATAGGTGTCCAATAGAAATATGGTAACTTTTCATGTTATTTCTTCAAGATCAAATGAACAATTAAAGATGACATGAAGGATTTATGGTTAGCAATTATATCATTTTTGTCAGATGAAGTCAGAGGTATTAAAGCATTAGC
The DNA here is from genome assembly GCA_963971305.1 of Arcuatula senhousia. NCBI lineage: Eukaryota > Metazoa > Mollusca > Bivalvia > Mytilida > Mytilidae > Arcuatula > Arcuatula senhousia. Next base: position 1,314,322 of record OZ020317.1, on the reverse strand, counting down.
GGAGCCATTTTCATCAATGGTTATTTTTGTAATCAAACACATGTATTAAAGTGTACTTAACATATATGTCGTTAAAAGCTTTGTCTGCACGTGGGACATTTGTCATGTAAGAATAGCAACAACCAAGAGCCCCACGACCTCTAAATATTATTGAATTCAGCCAAGGGTTGAAATCAATTCTGCTCAAAAGAAGAGTTTTTACCCAGTCATAAACGATTATAGAAATCTATTAAAAAGTAGAAAATACTCCTACACCGTCGTGTTCGAATACATGATCACATATTTTTAAGTTTTGTGACAGACAGTGAAAACAGAATGGTACGTGATGATAACCCAAAGGTGCTGTAGACTCGAATAGTGGTAAGTCGTTCAATGTGTATGAGCATTGACGGACCGTAGCAAATTTAGCACGCTGATTTTCCGTTATATAGTTTTCATGAATATCATGTGTTCATTGCATTAACATACCTTTTTCATATTTGCATTGTTCATATCACTAAGAGCTGTAACAATATCTTCAATTTGTTGGTTCTGCGAATTCAATGATTTTATTCTTTTATCTATATCCCACTGATAGCAACAACCAATAGTTCCAGCTAAGTTTAGGGCAGCGTCTTCAAGTTGTCCCTTCATTTCCTGATAAATACTTTGATCAAGTCTTTCTCCTTCTCCCAAATGGCTTAACTTGTTTCTAAGGTTTTTAATACTTTCTATCCATGCAGGATTACCAGGAAGACAAACATTGTTAAATATTTTTATCAATTTATGGATAAGAGTGATATCCAAGTCCATTATTTTATTTGAAGCATCATGTTCATACTGACAGAGACAGAATTGTTTGATGCTATTTCCTTTCTTCTTTTCGTGATCATGATTGATCTCTTTAGAATTGAGGTATAATAATTTAAATTGATTGTCCTCTAAACGCGGATTCGTTGAACCTGTTGGTTGTGTGAATGGTTCTGAATCACTACATTCACAGCAAGGAAAAAAGGGTTGGAAACGGTGAAACAGTTTATGTTTATGCTTCTGGAGAAAATCACATAAATCCAAAGATGTGTTACATGCTGGCAATACTTTTAATTCAAAATATGAATATACAACATGCATAACAATATCTTTGTACAATGTCTCTAATCTGTCTTTGTAAGTTTGCGGAGGCAGATTCATTTTGTTTTATTATGATCAACTCGTTTCTGGATTCGAAGATCTTTGCTCTTTGTTGATTTATGAAGTTGATATTATCTACATCCCAAATCATTTATAATCTAAAAGAGTTTTATATAAAATACAAATGACAACAAAGTTCCAGTATAAGTTATAGTAAAAATACTTGAAACTCGTCACTTTTGATATTAGAGTAATCTGTTTGCTGTTTATGGTTAAATCACTCACGTTCAGTAACAAAAATATCTATAACATTGGTGTGAGAAACAATTGGTAATAAAAATCACCAAAATATCAAGGAAATTAATTTTTCTACGTCTGACATGCGTTTCCTCTGGGACTCACCAGAATCTCTCTACCCAACTACAGCTTAAATACCAACCATTTTTGTCCCAGTCTCGTTGGTGTTTACATGTTTCGTCTCTGTCCTTTTTGATTTTTGACACTCGGATAGCCCATCGGTACATCTTCTTCTATCATAGGAGCATGAAGTGCAGAGAAAAATAAATAAAAAATGCCTATTCTGACTTCAAACTGCGGCAAAGATTAAATTTCTGTACTGAGGTGACCAAGATATTTTAAAATAATTTATAACAATATAAATGTGATTCGTCACTTTTATAATTTTTGGTGGCCTCTTACCGTATTTATGGAAAAAAATATTAAAAAAAAACATTTTAATTGTTTGGTTATTGTGGATCCATGTACATGTAGTTTACAACCTATTTAGTCACGCAAGAATGGCCTTGTAAAAATCTGTGTTAAACTTTCGATACCATAATTTGAATAACAAAATTCGGAAAACAAATCAAAAACATTACTAGTATTCAAAATTGTCTATTAATTGACCAATTAAACATTTAGCTTACCAAAACCAACTTCATCTCCAATGAATTTCTCCCGTTGAGTTTACCAGTTGTTATTACCTTAGACAGCAGATAAACGTTTTGGTTAGGTTTGTACAATCTAGAACATTCAACTCTTAATCTATGGTTATCATCCATAAATAATTGTGACAGGGCAAATTGCCATTAAAAGTCTATTTTTAGAAATCCAGGACTTGCTTAATAAAAAGTGTATATATTTTATATGTTCTGCATTTTAGAATTTATTGTGTAGTATTATTTTGTATGTTTGTATTTTAATATGATGTGAATTGAGATTAGACATTGAATTTTATTATTAGATAAAAGGGGTTTTAAAGAGATATTTTTCAAAGTAACACTTGTGGGATTATCTTAATGGAAGTTAACAAAGAGCCGAAAACAAGAGAGAAATATTTAGTCAATTTCATTACGTAATCACTAGCCAAGATCCCTCTGTAAGTTCTGTAATCTTAATCTGTACAAATTGAGTAGAAAATATGAAGCGTGAAAACATAAATTAAGTGACATTTTGAGTGAAATTCTGTCAATCAAGTTTTAATTGACCAATTGCAAAGCTTACATGTAGTAAATAGGACTTCAACAAATAGACGGAAAAAGCGTTGCTGGTCACTTGCATTGTTGACCAGTCAACAATAATTTTTACTTTTATCTGTTCAATTGTTGTTTTCATTACAGGTTAGTGATTACATTTAGAAGATATTAAGAACTGTCCTTAACGGGATCGGTTGAGAAAACGGTACTTCGGTTGAGTACGGGTAAAATGGTGGACAGAAATCCTAAGCAAAGGTACGAGAGCCGGTGGTGTAGTGGTTAACGCGTCGGACTGCTAACACCGAGGTTCGTGGTTCGATCCTCGTCAGGGGTGAAAATTTCATGAACCGATTTTCCGACTCTCTCTTGCAATTGACACCATTTGAGAGGATGGTCTCAAGAAACGATGCTAGTCCTTCGGAAGGGACGATAAAAGGTTGTACCGTGTATGGGGAGAGCAATACCCTGTGCACGTTAAAGACCCCTTTGTAGAGTTCGATAAGAGTGGGCTCAATGGGGGCCGTCTACAAAGGCCACACTCGCAAACTGCTAGCTGGAGAGGGATTTATAGGAGCATTAAGCTTGTTTCCCAATCCAGGATAAATAAATATGTTTAAACTAAACTAAATTTAAATTTAAACTAAGCAAAGGTAAGCACCCTATTTCTGCTGTTTACACATGTGTCAGTGGAATAAAATGGTAGTGAAATGTGTTTTTTTGTGTAAATAATATTTTCTAGCCCATTTAAAGCATGCATTTTATTGGAATAAGAGCTATTTAATAATAGGTGAAATGTAAACAAACTTCGGTGAAGACAGTGTCGAGTCCACCTGTACTGGTATTGATTAACCTAAAAATAGTTTACGGTAATAAAGAATTAAAATGACTTTACGATGAAGAACAGTATTGAAACAATAAAAAGTTGCTATATTAACATAATATCTTCATTTTACAAAGAAGTAAAGTTATTGAAAATAAAAAAAAATCTCAAAACAATATGGTTCATCTGTACCTTTCTTTAAAACATGTCTATTTTCAGTATATGCACAGCCAAAACTGCACATAAAATTAAAATATAAAGTGTAGCTGGACCTAGATATTAAAAATTCTTACCTTTTCTTTATGAATTCTTCCCGAAAAAATCCTTTTTTTTAGAGATCTCTTTTTTCTCCGCTTTTAAAAACACCCGATTCAAGGCTAATACCACTTTCACCCTTTCTTGTGGCCTCAAATTTCATGCAACTTTCAATAAGGGTTTTAACTAAAAGTGTTCACCTCGTTTCGTGTAAGAGGCACAATAGGGTTAGTTTGTCCCTTTTCAATTTAAAATCTAAACAGGAAAAAAGAGATCTTTATTTTTAAGGAACTTAAAATGAAAAATTGATAGAAATTGAATCAGAAATTACCATATCTAGGTCCAGCTATGCTTTATTTTATTATTTTATTTGTAGTTTTTGTTCTGCATATTCTGAAAAATAGGTAGAAAATTTCGCTATTTTTAACGAAAGGTCCAGATGAACCTTAAACAGTAGAACATTGTATATATGTAACTGGCTATGTGTTTTAATAGATAAACGTTAGTTGAACATATAAAATAAAACGCCATGATTCTAATTGATTTTCGTTTCAATCTCTCAGCTTTAACGCCGATGCATTCTTTTGATCTTAACCGTTTACTTTTTGTAAGCTCAGCCGTATACCGATATAGATAATATATATATAAGTACAGGTGAACGTGATCGATCTCAACCGCATTTGTTTACAAATTTGCCTACCTAAATACTTAATTGTAGGCCAATTAGATCAAAGTCAGTGGGTTGAAAAGTGTACTGGAGAAAAATATGCAAACATTTATGCATTACAATGTAAAAAGTAAGCAAAAACAACGTAAGTAAAGAAACTTACCTTCGCTTCGAATTTCGTCCTCCATCTTGGTAATACTTAATCATAGTTTAAAAATTTCTCAACCGATCCCGTTAAGGACAGTGTTAAGGTCAAAGTTTGAAATATGAGTCATTAAGTTTTGCAATTCAATAATTTAGTAATGTTGTTTGTTTGTAACTAATTTGAAATGTTTTAAGGTTCCAAATTAAAATGTATTGATATCTTGTTTATTATGAATATTAAGGCATAGGTAGCATATTTTAGTGTACAACATATTTTTGCATTTATGAAGACTCTTTATGTGTAAATAGTTTTGACTTTAATTTTGTTCTGCATATTTAATTGTTTAAATGATTAAATTGTTTTATGTGTCAAATATTCACATTTAGAACAGTTCGTGATAGAACACCTTATTGCTGGTTTGTCAATTGATCATAAGCTTAAGTTTTTAATTATCTACCTTTACGTACCATATGGCGTTGGTTTGTTTTTGTTTCAAAAATGTCACTTTTTTTACTAATTGTATGATGTTTAGAGGTAAATAGAAGTTTTAAATGAATGAATTATTGTTTATTTTTATGAATGTTAATTATTGACAGGATCAATTAAGATTATTGTGTGCATGAACATCTTGTCGAAAAAGGGGGGTTCTACTATTGAAATTATTAACATTCATGCTGAATATTTAGGAGATGAACTTGCAAGTGTAATGTTCTAGTTTTCTTTTGAATTTCCAAAAGTTAAAGGCTGTTGTGTGATAAAGTCTTTGATTAAAGTAAATGTAAATTTATAAAAGTGAAAGTGAGCTAAGTTCCCATATTTTTCTTAACTGTAAACACTCTGGGGTTTTTGATAATTTAGCACTTTTTATATTAAGTTGAATATAATAAAATTTATGTTTTAAGTCTTGTAATATTATGTAACAACCGATTGTTTATTGTATATAATGTTTCATATTGTTATATCACTTGCATTGGTGACCAGTCAACAATAAAGTTTACTTTTATTTGTTGTTTTCATTACAGTAAAGGCCCCAGGCCATAACATTGCCTTGCAAGTCACAAGACCCCGTTTACAGAATTGGTGGAGTCCCAAAATATCCCGCAAACTTCACACAATAGCCAGATGCTCAAAAGAATTTCACAGAAAACTGTTGTAGGGGCCACACCTTTAAACTTCCAAAAAGGACCACTCACTAGACAACAACAAAAGCAAATAGAGGAAAACCAGTTCGAAGCTGAAGTCAGTGTCCACTCATCGGAGCAAACCCAATCTGAAGGCCAAGAAGTAATCACAACTCAGTCAGAGCACCAATCTGAGAGATTGGCAGAAAGTAATCCTGAAGAAGAATTTGTCGAGGAGAACGAGCAGGAAAATACTTTACTAACTACGGACGAAGTAGAAGAGAGTCAGCAGGATACTGTAAAAACTCCGGACGAGGAAGAGGAAATTGAGCAGGAAGATACTCCAGAAACTATAGACGAAGTTGTGAGCGCGGATAATACAGTCCAAGCCATAGATCAAGTTGAGGAGGAATCACAACAGAAGTACAACCGGAGATAAGTACACATATAAAAATGTCTAATATTGGCAATCTGTCTAGTTTTAGTGATGAGACAGCATGTGTGCACAAGTCTGGTAATTTACCTTAGATCAACAGACAAAAGCAATCTGGAACAACTAAAATGCAGCCAGGAGAAACAACTCTGGATTACAAAACACCTGCTCAAAAGCTCGCAATGGGTTCAGATATGGCAGAAGGTACCATCATTAGGTTTACGATAAATGGAATGAACCAAAATATTAAACCATTAGTGAGCAACACAATCCACAAACTTTTGAAAATTTAAGAAATGCCATTCAAATTGCTAAAAATACACAGCAGTGTAACCAAGCAGCAGTGTTTCACATATATACAACAACAATCATGCAGTAACTCTTTATGTACTTGCATTAAAAAACAACAGCAAAGAAATTGTAAAGATAATTGCAATAGTTCATGTAATAGTAACAATATTGATATTGATCAACTTACAAAATCCATTGCAGACTCTGTCAGAGAATCCTTGCAGCAAGACATGGAAGTCATGGCATTAAATGTATCAAAAAGAGAAACACAGACAAGATTCACAGAACAGAATGTTCAAAGTGTGGGGGTAAATCATGTAGAGGCAGGTCACAATGTCCAGCTTACAATGCCAAATTTTACAAATGTGGGCGTATAGGCGGTTACAAAGAAATGTGCTGGAATCCCCCTCCTTCTCCCTATAGAAATCAAAGACAAGGTGGTCAACATCAAAACAGGGGACATTACCGTCGCTAGGGACACAGGCCTATCCAAAACGAGGATAGGCACCCAAAAGAAGTAGAATCAGACAGGGTGCCTTCCAAAGCTCAAAACACTTCAAAATGCAAGAAATCTCCTGAAATTATGCCAATTATCACTTTCCGTGGCAACACAATTCATTGTAATCTGAAAAACAGAACTGTAAATGCTTTAGTAGATACAGGAGCAACAATCAGTTGCATTTCAATGAGTCTTTTAAAAATTTTAGACATAAAACAAAATGAAATTTAAAAGTAGCATATTTCATCCCCATTCCCAATTTACCATTCAATGGACCAATCAAATTCGAGATACATTTACCATCCCCATTCCCCATTTATCATTCATATTTACTATCCCCATCCCCATACACGATACAATTCCCCATATACCATTCACCATCCCTATCCCCATCCCCATTCCCCATCCCCCATTTACTATAGATTGGGAAGCTTTTACTATACAGGGACTGTATCCAAAAGCAAAAACAAGTTTCATCAGCATGTTTATACAATATACATTGTTCATTCTTCTTGTTAAGTTCGATCAAAAACCATGGGCCAGTTACAGAGAAATTGTACTTAAAAGATTTATATAAAAATTATCTTCCTTGAAAGATATCACAGCGCAATTTTTAATGCTATACTTCTAAATCCAAAAGGTGCTTAAGAAGACATTGTGCTTAAAAGAGTAGTGCACATAGTCCGATAGACAGAATGGTTATTTTAAGATATTGAATGAAGTTTTTCTCAATTCTGTATTCTTTATGTTTTTTTTTATTTTTTTTCTCTATTCTATTAGTTTATAATATGTTAAGTTTTTTATTCTGTATATTTTTTTGATATTAAATAGGGTCATTATCCTCTATTCTTCATTTTTTTTTGCCACTCAATTTGGATTTTTATAGTCGTGACTAATACGGAATACTCCTCTGCATGCAGCGACCATATAAGACACGCTGTGTACCATGGGTCATCGAGCTTATGACACACCACCGCCAGTGTTAGCTGCTCGAGCGAACACAGTACGAAAACCATCGTTTTCGGTGGAACAGTGCCCGTCTTGCACCACGCAGAGGTACTGGTCGGAATTTGCAAGATTTTTTTTTTGGTCTTTAACTCTTTAGCTATATACTTTTTGAATATTATTCGCTCCTCTTTAAACCTGAAAATATAAAGGCGTATTTCTCAAATCTTCAAAACCACTAAACATGGCAACTGTGCTTTATAAAAAAAAGTGCACGAGTCGCATTCAAACACCAAAAAAAGAAATGTACACTTCAAAACCAATTAAAAATAGCATTAAGAAAGGTATTTTTACCAACAGTGCAGTGCGCATTATGATTGTCGGCTCTTCTGAAACAACTTGACAAATGATGCATTTGTCCCAATCGTGTGAATACCACCCACTTTTTGGGCTTGATGTGCCAATTTTAACAGGACTACTTACTGAATCCATTGATTACGGTGCTTTTGACCTTTGAAATATGAAGACACAAGAAAACGAGTAAATTCGAATGGAAATCAACACAATAACAAATTAACAAATCAAAACCACACAAAAACACAAAAAATATCGTAATTTGAATTCATAATACATGCACGATTTGCATTTAAAAAGACGTAACAAGTACGGAATTAAGGTTTCCGGACCACAATTAACAAATTTAAAATAATAGTTTTTCCTCGTTAAAATTAAAACTATTCGTTCTATCGCTATAAAAATTGGGGAACAATTAGTTTTGTAGATGTGTCAATACGATATATTAGTTTCAATAATGATGCTTAAAAAGTTTTAAAATGGTAAGTTAAAATCTCCTTGATTTTGCTAATATTTTAGACGTTTTTCAAATCGTAATTTTAATACAAAGATGCACCCTCTAAGTAAACCTCTTGCATTGATAGTCAAGATATGTCTATTTTGTGGGTAATAAATGCAAAATCAACGTGAAAATCTTTGTATTTGCTTTGAATATGATGTTATATTGTCATACTATGAGACAGTTGATCGAGGGTACCCCTATTTAACGTAATATTTAGAAAAAACTCGACCATACGAACTTCTTACGACAAAAACAAAATCAAACTAGAAGCGTGTACCTTTCGTTTAAGCCCAAAATCAGCTGTATGTTCTCTCGTGACATTAAACTTTTAAATAAAGCGTCTTTTTGCATTACGTCTACTCTACTATAGGAAACAATACCTCTGATCAATGTCAAATCCTTCAACTTGAAATGAATGAGAGAATCAAAAGTCCAAAAGGGCAAAGACAACAAAACACAAAAACACTTGACCAGAATCAGTTTTAGAGCAAATTGATAAAGAACGGAAAAAACTATTATTTTCATCCATTTGATAGATAGATAAGGACAAAAGATATCCAATTTAAAAAAAAAAAATAAAACCACACGTTCATTCTGAATCTTATTTATCAACGTACAAGTATTTAATAAAAAAGATAAATAAATGGATGGTGAAGCCACATTTAAAAGGTAAAAACTAAAAAAGAAATATCAATAAATAAAATCTTGAAAACATCTAAAACAAGAATGCCCAAATTTTCGGACATAACGTCCTTCTTCAGGGGCTAAAGAGTAAAAAGATGTTGACACATCGACTGACGAAGGCAGAAAGTATTTAGCTGTTTCCTCCACTGTTGAAAAGCATAACGTAAGAAACGTACTCTATTGGTGCTATTACTTGCATTTCGATTACCATGATCAAGCTAAAGTTGGTACAAATGTATGCTAACACAGGCAAGTTTGGCTCACATGAGATTCACGTGAATTGAGCTTCACGTGAAATTCATGTGAATCTCCCGTGAATTTCACATGAAAAGCAAGTGAGTTCCACATGAAGCTCGCTCACATGAAATTGATGTGAATTTTCACGAGAAAATTGATGTGAAGTATTTTCATGTGTGATTCACGTGAAATTCATGTGAAACTCGTGTGAAATTCATTTGGATTCACGTATAAGCTCGATTTGGGTGAATTTCATGTGATTTTTTTTCACATAAAACTCATGTGAGCCAAATTTGCCTGTGTATGAACGCATTGAGTGTTGATAAAACATGGTAAATTGCGTTTTAAATGACTTCCTGACACCATTTTAACGGTAGACCGTGTAATACATTATTGTGTATTTTAAAAGGCTTATTTATATACTTACAATGTATTATGACCAGTTTCAAAATACGATAAGTCATGGCGTTCTATCGAATAGTTATGTGCCATTTAAATGTGTACTTACTATCGTTTTATTTTTTCTACAATGACTAGAAATTACTCATCTGGATTTTTGGTTATTTTTATATGAGCGTCTTCAAATTATAATAAGTAAAACTGAGCCTCACAATATTCAGATATATATGTATAAGACATAGTTGCTTTTAAACCTACATATATTTATTAAATACATTTGACAGTTCATAAACAAAACCCCCTTTTCTTTATGTTATCAGCCAATCTAAAATCAATTAAGGTAATTCAGTCATAGAGTAACCCAGCTTTTATCTGCAACTCCTCTTAAATCCCTTTTTGGATTGTCAAGCTAGTTCTCCTTTCTGTCAATAACACTTCATTTGGTAGATGGATTCCTTCAATATATCATCCAGAACTAGAGATTAAATAGACCACCAAATCAAACTGCTTCACGTCTTTCTTGGATTTGCACCTCGAATTTGACCCAGGTGGTCATCTCAGTACAAAAATTTACGATTAAAGAGACAATTTTTATTTTCAAATTATTAATTTTCCTAATCTACAGAGCAATATACCTACTTCCCCTGCATACGGTGTTCATATTTCACAAGTTATTCGATATGCCAGAGCTTGCATACATTTCACAGATTTTTGGATCAGACACCGATTTCTTCCTGACCGACTTTTGGAGCAGGGCTATAGGAAAATACGTCTCATACGATCCCTAAAAAATTCTTCCTTATCAGCCACTAGTAAAAAAGTCCAAATTGAGTTAAAAGACATGGTGGTTAATTGTTTTTATTAGCGTTTAACTGGTCTGCTGTACTGAGATGATCGCCTCAATATCCCTATTGTGTCTCACAACTATGTTGTGTTCAATGGTCATTGCCGGATCCTGAGATCGCAATGGAAGAGGGAGGTTTGGCGTCGTAGAACCTGGTTTGACCCACCGTTTCGTTTGAAATGCCTGTGCCAAGTCAGGAACATTTCGATCCACCAGTTCTCCGGTGTGACTGATTCGTTTTGTCGTTTTATCTGGACAGTGAGATTGATCATTCAGGTGCGGTGGTTTTGTTATTGCCTTTATTTCGCACTCTTTGTGACATAATATCGATATGCATTTTCTAATTTGTTATCTATGATTTTAAAATTACCATAGCAAACTATGGACTCATCTTTACCACGATTATGTGAAGTCCATCCTCAATCCACAACTCTTCCTTTGCCTTTCAATGATTGTTTTTCCTGAAACTTTTACATTTATGATGAAATGCCAAGCGTCGTTGTTGCTCGTTATTACTTGGAAAAAATTTAACCTACAAGGACAAGAAACACGAGGAATGGTGCAAAAGTGACAGTGAATGTCATTATGCTACATTTTGAAGACAGACGTACAATCATATTTTAAGCTATGGTGTTTGTAATTAGAGTTCTACTCAATCAGTTATCTTTGAAAAAATCGACGTTTACATTATTTGTCAATAAAATATCTATATTTATCTACGATGTTTGTTAACGTTGTTGGAAAATTTAAAATTTCGATCATTTTGTCTCGCCTGCGAAGCAGAGCGGGACATAGGCGTTACTTTACCGGCGGCGGCGGCGGCGACGGCGGCGGCGTTAACTTTTTGAAAAAGTTTTATGAGCACCTCCATATCTCAAGTACTATAGGTCCTAGGTTGATGAAACTTGGTATGCATATGCCCCAGTAGTAGCTTAGCACAGTTGCATCCCCATCTTTTGACCTTGACCTTGATTTTCCGGTTGATTGACTTTGACAATTTTCAATACATATAATAGCAATGAAAAAGTTTTGCGAGCACCTCCATATCTCAAGAACTATAGGTCCTAGGTTGATGAAACTTGGTATGCATATGCCCCAGTAGTTTCTTAGCTCAGTTGCATTCCCATCTTTTGTCCTTGACCTTGATTTTCCGGTTGAGTGACTTTGACAATTTTCAATACATATAATAGCAAAGGAAAAGTTTTGCGAGCACCTCCATATCTAAAGAACTATAGGTCCTAGGTTGATGAAACTTGGTATGCATATGCCCCAGTAGTCGCTTACCACAGTTGCATCCCCATCTTTTGACCTTGATTTTCCGGTTGATTGACTTTGACAATTTTCAATACATATAATAGCAATGAAAAAGTTTTGCGAGCACCTCCATATCTCAAGAACTATAGGTCCTAGGTTGATGAAACTTGGTATGCATATGCCCCAGTAGTTTCTTAGCTCAGTTGCATTCCCATCTTTTGTCCTTGACCTTGATTTTCCGGTTGAGTGACTTTGACAATTTTCAATACATATAATAGCAAAGGAAAAGTTTTGCGAGCACCTCCATATCTAAAGAACTATAGGTCCTAGGTTGATGAAACTTGGTATGCATATGCCCCAGTAGTCGCTTACCACAGTTGCATCCCCATCTTTTGACCTTGACCTTGATTTTTTGGTTGAGTGACTTTGACAATTTTCAATACATATAATAGCAATGGAAAAGTTTTGTGAGCACCTCCATATCTCAAGAACTATAGGTCCTAGGTTGATGAAACTTGGTATACATATGCCCCAGTAGTAGCTTAGCACAGTTGCATCCCCATCTTTTGACCTTGACCTTGATTTTACGGTTGAGTGACTTTGATTATTTTTATTGCATATATTTGCAATGTTTAAGTTCTATAAACATCTTTTGATCTCAGAAACTGAAAATCCATGTAAATTCAAAATATAGTGCAAGTAAGAAAGAATAATTGATTCTGATGGTGCCGGCAGGCGAGACATACTTTAGTGTTAACTCTTGTTTTTACTTTATACACCACCTTACAACACGAGCAAATAAAATGTCGACTGAAAGAACTAATTAAAAGGGCATTTTCTAACTCTAGGAATTTTGTAAGTTTGGTTTATAATTCCACATAATCTAAAACATCTTATCAAGATAAGACATGTTATATCATGGAACAAGTTTGCAGAATGCTTGATTTCCTTATTGACAACATACATGTATTTGTCACATTTGGAGGAGAGATATTTCAACAACAAGTAGCATTCCGATGGGGACAAATTGTACCCCTGTTCTCTCCAACTTGTTTTTATACACTTACGATACTGATTTTCAGCAACCTTTAAGAAAAAAAAGAAGCTAGATCCTTTTATCTCACATTCACCAATTCTCCGGTATGACTGATTCGTTTTTGTTATCTTCTCTGGGCTATGATATTGATCATTCAAGTAGTTTTGTTATTACCTTTGTTCAGATATATTGATGATGTCTTCTCTGTCAACTAGATGGATTTCTTTATTTTATCCTCCGGGATTAGAGATTATAGAAACCACCGAATCTATTGTTTCACGTCTGTTTTTGGATTTGCATCTCAAATTAGACTCGGATGGTCATCTCAGTACAAAAATATACGACAAAAAGAGAGACGATTCTAATTTTCAAATAATTAATTTTATCAATCTGGAAAGTATCATACCCTCCTCACTAGCATATCGGGTGTTTATTTCCCAACTTATTCGATATGTTACGGCTTTTACTTATTTTTAAAATGTTTTGACCCGACACCGTTGTCTCCCGTGATCGTCTTTTGGACCAAGAAAAATCTAGCACCCGGTCTGTTAAAAAGTTTTTCTTTCAATATCAGCCACTGGTAGCAAAATTCAAAATTTTGTCAGATCGAATTATTCGTGATTGTTTCAATTAGTTTGTATAGTTTAGTTGTACTGAGATGATCACCTGTGTATGTCTAATCTGTCTGTGTAACTAGACCCTTAGATCGCATTGAAAGAGGGAGGTTTGGCGCTAACCATGTTTTGTCTTTTGTTCTTGGATATATAAGATTGAACATCCCAGTTGTGTAATTTTGTTGTTACTCGCGTTGTTGAGTGATATTCAGTTGTTTTGTGTTTCCATGTTTTACATGTTGTCTGTTTTTGTCCCGTTCTTGTTGGTGTTTACTGGTTTTGGTTCTGCCCTTTCGGACTTTTGGCATTCGGATACCCCATTGGTACCTCTGCTTCTTTCAATAATCTTGTCTAAGTATTACTCTGCAATAAAAGGGTCAATATCATTAAATTAAATAAACTTGGAGTTAATGGTGTTTTGCATTTCAGAAAAAGTCAAAGATTGAATATGAAACTTTGCATGTAAAATGTTCAAATCTATACATAGAATTGTGAATCTGTCGCGGTCAACAGGGTTTATTATAAAATATCACTTAAAATGTTAGAATTTCACCTGGATCATTTGAAACGGTAAGGTCGCTGGTAACAGCATATTAAAACGATATAAAAGAATTAAGTAAGGCGATTTACCTTATATATACTATAGAATTATGTAACTTTCATTTGATAGAAAAATAATTTAATAACCTAACGGCAGGTACATTGTATCCCACCTCCATGCTGTAATTTATACTTTAACGTGACTTTTATCGGCACCACAACTTCATATATTGTAATCCTGTTGGTTACTGGCTAAATTTATTACTAGGTTCTACACCTTTAAACTTGAAAAAGAACCCTCTCCTCCCTGGAAGTTTATCATGCATACATATATACGAATCGGAATCGTCCTATGACGATTAGGGACATTACACAATTATGTAAGTTAGTTATTGCCTCACGACAAAGCAGCGCAATTTCTGCTATATCCGGGAAATGAACATGAAAGGGGTGATGTATACAATTAACATGAAATGATGATGAAATTGAGAATATGGGGACAAAAGTCAATCGGGGTGGAGAGTTTTGACTGCCACTAAAGAAAGGCATGATATATGTAGGTAGAGACAGGCAATTTAGACTCCTGCATGGGGATCCTACGGGCCCTAGCTACTCTTAATTACTGAGACCTGCAGAAGGATTAAAGAACGTGACATTTTTCCCAACACGGTGCACCACTATGGTTTGCGGTCAGGATTTTCGCATAATAGCCTGACGACCCAGTTATTCATTATGATAGGGCTGCCATATTCAAACATCTGGCGCACACATCCCAGTTGCTTTGAGGGAAAAGCGGCCCGACCCGGTGTCAGGTTTCTTTGCGCTTTTTTATGGTTCTTTTACCGACAAGTTTAACGCTGCCGCGGGCCCATTCGCCAACTAAAACCCGCAAGGACAAGGGCCTGAAAAATGACAATATGGGATATCAGCCTGAATTCCAGGTTGGCATGTATTATCTATATATTGCATTAAATAATAAAATGTCCAAAGATCAGTGAAAGAAATCAATAGCTTAAATATAATTAAACCTTTCAAACAAACAGCTCTGCATTCACCATGAATATAAACGTCAAGTTTTAATGGTAAAAAAATAAAAGCACTATACTCTTTTCACTTTATAATTGTCTGTATTGTGTTAGTTTATTCATATTTATTAGTCCCCTACCGGCGAAAGCCGAAGGGGACTATAGGTTTGCGCTCTGTTCGTCTGTCCGTCTGTCTGTCACGCCTCAGTTTTCCACACTTTTTTTCTAAACGCTTATAGATAATGAACTGATTTTTGGTATGTGAGTTTACCTTGATGAGTTACAGATCAAGTTTGAGTTTCATGCCCGTCCACAATTTTTTATTGGAGTTATGGCCCTTTGAACTTTGAAAATTAACTAAAATTTCAGTTTTCCGCACTCTTTTTCTAAACGCTTATAGATAATGAACTGATTTTTGGTATGTGAGTTCACCTTGATGAGTTACAGATCAAGTTTGAGTTTCCTGCCGATTCACATTTTTCATGGGAGTTATGGCCCTTTGAACTTTGAAAATTCACTAAAATTTCAGTTTTCCGCACTTTTTTTCTAAATGCTCATAGATAATGAACTGATTTATGGTATGTGAGTTTACCTTGATGAGTTACAGATCAAGTTTGAGTTTCATGCCCGTCCACAATTTTTTATTGGAGTTGTGGCCCTTTGAACTTTGAAAATTCACTAAAATTTCAGTTTTCCGCACTTTTTTTTTAAACGCTTATATATAATGAACTGATTTTTGGTATGTGAGTTCACCTTGATGAGTTACAGATCAAGTGTAAGTTTACTGTCGATCCACAAATTTTTATGGGAGTTATGGCCCTTTGAACTTTGAAAATTCACTTAAATATCAGTTTTCCAAATGCTTATAGATAATGAACTGATTTTTTGTCAGTGAGTTTACCTTATTGAGTTACATATCAAGTTTGAGTTTTGTGCCGATCCACAAATTTTTATGGGAGTTATGACCTTACTGATCAAGCTTAGGTATTCATTTGGACAAATTGTTACCAGTGACTGAAATATGAGGCCGGTAGGGGACTAAGTACTGTTTTGCAATACTCTCAGAATGCTTGTTTACCCTGGATTGGGAAACAAGCTAAATGCTTCTATAAATCCCTCTCCAGCTAGCAGTTTGCGAGTGTGGCCTTTGTAAACGGCCCCTATTGAGCCTAATATTATCGAACTCTACAAAGGGGCCTTTAACGTACACAGGATATTGCTCTCCCTATATACGGGACAACCTTTTTTCGTCCCTCCTGAATTCTTGATACAATCCTCGAAAATTGTGTCAAGAGAGAATCCTAAAATCGGTTCATGAAATTTTCACTCCTGACGAATATCGAAACACGAATCAATTGTATTGTATTAATGTCATGTCAGTATATTTAATTTAAATTTTAAATAATAATTTGTAGAAATTTACCTTGAGGAAATATTGACTACAACCAATGAAAATCTAATGCATCTATTTTAAAGGTTTTGAATGTTCATTGCGATCTCTAATTTCTCAGGTATGTCTTCCTTGTTTTGTCTTTTCTCTCATAAATTTGAGATTGATTCTTCAAGTTCGGTAGTTTTGATATCCAATATCATACAGATATTTTTTTTAAGATGACCAAATAAGTCTTGATATTAGAGCTATATATCATTTTTGAAGAATTTGTATACGTGACCTCTAAAGAATATAATTGACCCCATATAATGTGGGTCGTATGAAAAGAAGAAGGGTTAACAATGCCAAAAGTCCGAAAGGGCAAATATAAAACCAGTAAACACCAATGCAACGATATTGGCACGAAGAAACGAACAACACAAAACACAAAAGTACAAAAACAAAAAACAAACCCTATATATAGCAATCAACAGTGCAAACTCAAGTTGTTACTCAAGAAAGTGAATTCGTGTGCCCCAGAAGTGAAGGCAGAATAATAAATTTATTAGCGAAAATAAAATTTATAATTCTTCGAAATAAGTAATTAGCTAACCCCAAACACTATATGAATATGAAGAGCATATATCAATTATCCTGAAAATGCAAAATCCTGACTGGTAAGAACAACCTATGCTTGAACTTGAAAGAGTCTATATCTTTAATTAGCATGGAGTTTTAAGCTTGGAAAATTACACACCCGGAAAATTAAAATAAGTTCCTATATGATGACTCCCGCTCATATATTGCATTTGTTTTGTTTAAAAGTAACACACATCATAGACGATAAAGAGATGTGGAATAAGTGTACGCGACAAAACTAACATCAAAGAAACGGCAATTTATAAAAAACCTCCCAAAACAGAAAATTGCGTTACTCTGCTACAGTGTATACACCCAGAAGTTCCTATAAGCATAGTTTCGTCAGTATACGGCGATGACATTTAAAAAATAGGTCATTTGGGGGTTGCGTTAACTCGACCAGTCTTGTTTTTGTGACTTTCTTGAATTCAAGTTGCCTCTGAACCTGTCTTAAATTTCACAGCAGATTCTAGGAAATCTGCCTTTTTCATGCATTTACATTAAATTGATACACGCTTTATGGCAAATGTGATGGCATTATTTTTTCAAGCCTCAACTTTCCTTAATTGTGACGAAACATCACACCCGCTCCGGCTAATGGATTATACGTTTGATATATTTTTATTTTATTCCAGAGATTTTGTGGAATATATCAGGAACTGCTTACTCTTCCGGATCACATGAGTTCACTCTTGTTTCGCCTGGAGTTCGCGTTGTTGATTGATATTCAGTTATTTTGTGTTTCCATGTTTTACATGTTGTCTGTTTTTGTCCCGTTCTTGTTGATGTTGACTGGTTTTGTCTCTGCCCTTTCGGACTTTTGACATTCGGATACCGCATTGGTACCTCTGCTTCTTTCATGCTTTCTTTGATAGAGCATTATGTCTGACAAGAAAACGAAAATCAAGGATAAGCTGTAGGATATATTTCGACATTGGAAACGTCATGTGGTCTTAAAATACTGCCCTGTAGATAACGAGAACAAATATTGGTTCCTGTTTGCTGAGTGCGACTTCGCACTACCAAATCGAACATTAAGTTTTTGTGCTTTGTTTAGGACTATTGAATAAGAAAGTTGGGCCCAAAAAGTAATTTAACCCCGCCACATACCGGTATTATATGTGCCGGTCCTTAGCCAGGGATATTTGACAAAGCTTTTGTTTGTACTTGTCTTTTTGATGTTTTCTATCTGTGGGTCTATCTGTGACTATTTCAGGGCTGGATTTTAATTATATGCATTACCCACCATTTCATTTGAAATGCCTGTACCAAGTCAGGACCATTGCGATCCAACAGTTCTCCGGTGAAACCGATTCGTTTTTGTCATTTTCTCTGGACTATGAGATTGATCATTCAAAATCGATAGTTTTGTTATTACCTTTATTAAAGTGAGCCTCTTACTACTGAGGATAGGAAATTTCTCCATATTCCATTTAAGAACAAAGGAATAGATGCTATAAATATTAGCAATATTTTAAATCGTAAGGAAGTTACATCTCAAATTCCTCAATATTTCAAAAATCAGTCAACACCAATTGTTTCCTACCGCTACACTAAAACCATAAGTAGTAAAATTTTCAACCACAAAAAGGCATTGCAGGACCTAAACATTGAAGAATATCTAAAGTCCCCTCTGACATGTGATTGCTATGCTTCTCCCTTTGTCTATGGTCCATCTGGTCATGTCATCACGGGTGATCTTAAGATAATTGAAAATGATTTATTACGTAATGTGGTTTCCCATGGACCTAAATTTAGGGAACCGCAACGTATAAATTGGAATCATAACTTTAAGATCATCATGGACGCTGTGGAGGACTATGCTAGAGCCTGGATAAAGAGGGAAAAGGACCAAGAACCAGAGCTTGAATCACTGTCGGACTGGGTAAGGACTATCCGATCTCTTGTACGAAGCCGAATAGACAAACTTCGCAAATGTGTGAACCCCCGGCCTTCTTCTGTATTTAGAGATCGTGAAGCTCTCAATTGTCTCTCTTCCTTACATGACAGGTATGTTGTCACGCCAGCAGACAAGGCTTCCAATAATATAGTTTTTGTATGTAAAGCACATTATTACAATTGTCTAATAAAAGAACTAGGCATTGATGGTAATACTTCCGCTAGTGCTACATACACACGGACTACATTTAACAAAGATGAAATCATAGCCAACCATAGCTCTTTTATGTCCTCTTTCAATATTCCAATGAAAGAGGAACATAAAGAGTTACCATATTTGTACTGGATACCTAAACTTCACAAAAATCCGTACAAAGAAAGGTATATAGCTGGATCTTCATCATGTTCAACTACAGAGCTGTCCGTTCATTTAACTAAAATCTTGTCTGCTGTCAAAGAAGGTCAACAAGCATACTGCGACACTATTTATAATCGTAGTGGAATTAACCATATGTGGATTTTGAAAAACTCAAAAGATTTGTTAGATCATTTTAAATCTAGATCATTTTCTGAGGTTCACTCTTTGAAAACGTTCGATTTTTCAACTTTATACACTACCTTGCCACACGAAAACTAAAATGTCGCCTGAAAAAACTTCTCGAAAAAGCCTTTTCAAACTCAAGGAATTTTGTTGTTTTGGGTTATAATTCTACATTCTTTTCCAAAACATCTTTCAAAGATAAAATTTGTTACACACTGGAACAAGTTTGCAGTATGCTTGATTTCCTCATTGACAACATATTTGTCACCTTCGGAGGAGAGATTTTTCAACAACAAATCGGCATTCCAATGGGCACAAACTGTGCTCCTCTCATCGCCGATTTGTTTTTATACTCTTACGAGACTGAATTTCTTCAGGGACTCGTAAAGAACAAGAAGATGAAAGAGGCAAGGTCATTTAATCTTACATTCAGATATATTGATGATGTCCTTTCTGTCAATAACACTTCATTTGGTAGTTGGATTCCTTCAATATATCCTCCGGAATTGGAGATTAAAGAGACCACCGAATCTAATTACTTCACATCTTTCTTGGATTTACACCTCGAATTTGACCCAGGTGGTCATCTCAGTACAAAAATTTACGATAAACGAGACGATTTTAATTTCCAAATTATTAATTTTCCTAATCTACAGAGCAATATACCTACTTCTCCTGCATACGGTGTTTATATTTCTCAACTTATTCGATATGCCAGGGCTTGCACACATTTCACAGATTTTTTGATCAGACACCGGTTTCTTCGTGACCGACTTTTGAAGCAGGGCTATAAGAAAATACGTCTCATACGATCCCTAAAAAAATTCTTTCTTCGTTATCAGCCACTAGTAGAAAAGTTCAAAATTGAGTTAAAAGATATGATAGTTAATTGTTTTAATTAGTGTTTGACTGGTCTGCTGTACTGAGATGATCACCTCAATATCCCTATTGTGTCTCACAACTATGTTGTGTTCTATAGTCATTACCGGATCCTAAGATCGCAATGGAAGAGGGAGGTTTGGCGCCATAAAACCTGGTTTAACCCACCATTTCGTTTGAAATGCCTGTACCAAGTCAGGACCATTGCGATCCACCAGTTCTCCGGTATGACTGATTCGTTTTTGTCATTTTCTCTGGACTATGACATTGACCATTCAAGTTCAGTAATTTTGTTATTACCTTTATTTATATAGACCATGGACCAATTGCAGAACCGCGATCAGCTACTGGCCTCGTTGAAGGTTGCCCATTGTGGTTTTTCTGAATTGCCGCTTGATTATGGGCTGTGTCGCGTACACTTATTCCACATCTCATTATTTTTTATTGAAAGAACAAAACAGTATTTATCAAGATATGAACAAACAAAACTCACAATTAAATTATACCCGTCTCATCAACTTCATTGAAATACAATTTACAACAGTAAAATAACAATGAAAATAAACAAAAATACAAAACATAATTTCAGTAATACATGCATGACATGTATGTTGAAAAAATAAGTGAAATTAAATTTTACTTTCAGATACTTCTACAAACTGGCATCTGAATTCAATTTCTTATGTCCATAATATTTTCCACTATCCGATGGTAAAAAAAATATCGAGTTTATTCACAAGAACAAATGTCTTAACTATACTAAAAGTTAAAGTAGGAACCAAAGCAATATAATAAAACCAAAATGGGTATAAGAACGGTTTATTTGGTTTTGATATATGTCATGTATGTGCATATTTCAAGAAATCACTTCTCATCAGCAGCATTTGCATCAAAACATTGGAAGGTCAAAAACCAAAAGTATTGAACGAAAAGTACACAAAACCAAAAATGTTCGAACAGGAAAGCCAAATCAAGCACCGAGGATATCGACCATGTGCAGTACAAATATGTCACCAACACGCAAAAAGTTGCTTGATTCTAAATATTTATTGGTTTACACCCTGCGTTTTTTATGATCCGGCTTTAGAATAAAAAACATCTTGATTGACAAAAAGTAAAATCAGCATTAAGCAAAGGTCCCTAGGATCGAATAAAATCACTCACCTGGTCCATTATAATCTAATATCAGACATTATATCTAAATATTAAAGCGGTCAGGACAGAAAAAATCTGCTTTAAGCATTACAAGCAACACAACTTCTTTTGAAATGCTCGAACCAAGTCAGGACCATTGCGATCTTCCATTTCTCTGGGATATCTTTGCATTGTTTTGTCTTTTCTTCTTGGATATATGAGATTAATATTCCCAGTTCGGTTATTATGTTGTTACCTTTTTATATTTTTAGCATCCTCCCCCCCAAAAAAAAATAAAATAACAACGACAACAAAAATGACTTTTCAATTTGCCATACCCCGAAAGCATTCAACTTTGGTTTAAAGAATCCTTTTAAATAAAGTTTTAAGCTAAACATCTCAGCAAGCAGCAGCTTTACTTTTTACAGCTTTCATTCCGTTAAATAAGGTAATTATAACAAAATTACCGAATTTGTAGCAATCAAATGTCCGAGAGAAAAGACAAAACATGGAAGACTGCCAAGACTTTAAAACCGAAAAAAAAGTGAAGAGGTCTTGACTTGGTGGAGTCAATATAAAAGAAATGGTAGGTTTTACTAGGTTTTATGGCGCGCCAGACCTTCCCCTTCAATTGCGATCTTAGGGTCCGGTTGTAACACAACAAAACAAACACGGTTGTGAAGATAAGGATATTGATGTGTCAGTACAACAACCATCCAAACACAGTTTTACTAGGTTTTATGGCGCGCCAGACCTTCCCCTTCAATTGCGATCTTAGGGTCCGGTAGTAACACAACAAAACAAACACGGTTGTGAAGATAGGGATATTAGTGTGTCAGTACAACAACCAGCCAAACACAAATCAAGACAATCGCTTACCATTTCGTCGAACATAATTTCAATGTGTTCCCACCATTGTCTGATAATTACAAAGGAAGAATTTTTTTAAGTGATGAGACATATTTTCTAATAACCCTGGTCGAATGGTCGATCACATAGACAGCGATGATAGATAAAAAAATCTGATGAATTTGTACAAATCCTGACATATCAAATAAGTTGCGAAATATAAACACCGTATGGAATGGAAGTAGGTACGTAACTTTCGAGGTTAGGAAAATCAATAATTTGAAAATTAAAGTCGTCTCTTTTATCATAAACTTTCGTACTGAGATAACAACCCTGGTCGAATTTGAGATGCAAATTAAAGAATGACGCGATGCAAGTAGATTCGATGGTTTCTTTAATCTCTAACTCTAGATGGTAAATTGAAGGAATCCTTCTAGAAAACGAAGCGTTGTTGACAGAAAGGACATCATCAGTATATCTGAAAAAGTGTGTAAGGACCTTGCCTCTTTCATCTTCTTGTTCTTTACGAGTTCCTGAAGAAATTCAGTCTCGTACGAGAAAATGTTGTTGAAAAATCTCTCCTCCAAATGTAACAGATGTGCTGTCAATAAGCAAACCCAAAAATAACAAATCTTATTTTAATAAGATGGTTTGGATAAAATTGTAGAATTGTAACAAAAGTCCTTGAAATCGAAAAAAGTCTTTTTAAGCATTTTTTTCAAGCAACACTTAACTTTTTCGTGTACGAAGTTGAAAAATCGAAAGTTTTCAAAGAAGGAACCTCAAAGAATGACCGGGATTTAAAAAAACCTAACAAATCTTGAACGTTCTTTAAAATCCACATATAATTGATGCCACTACGATTATAAATAATGCCAAAACATGCTTATTGTCGCTTTTGATAGCAAACAAGATTTTGATGAGTTGAACGAACATTTTTGTACTTGAACATGATAAAGATCCAGTTCTAAACCTTTCTTTGAACGGATTTTTAACAAGTTTAGGTATCAAGTACATACATGTTAACTCTACATGTTCCTTCTTCAATTGAATATTTATGTTTTGCCATGATCTCATCCTCATCAAATGAAGTCCGAGTGTACGTAGCGCTATCAAATGAATTATCGTCAATGTCTAATTCTTGACTCAGATATGTTTAATAATGTGCTTAATATGTAAAAACTAAATTTTATATTCAGAAAAGTTGTTCTTGTATTTAAAGTATTGCATCAATTAACACCTGAGTACTTGAATGTTTTTAAATTTGTCAATCAAATTAGTACAAGAACTACAAGACAGAGTGAAACAAACTTGCTATATGTACCAAGAGTGAGAACTGAATATTTTTAAAGATCTTTTGTTATATCTGGGAGTTTGCTTTGGAACAATATTCCACAATATTTAAGAAATTGTTCGACATAAGAAAATTTTAAAAAGGCATACCTAGAAAACTTTTTTATGAATGCTACATAAGATAATTGTATTTTATTACTCTGAAATATTGTATTTTCTATTCTATTATGTATTGTTTTAAATGTGTCTTATTCTTTATGTTGTAAATATGTACATAAACACAGGACCATATTGTAAACTAGTCCTCGGACTAAATATGCTATTCTGTTTAAATAAAGGAGATTATTATTATTATGTTGGAAGCCTTCTCTATGGTAAAGGGATTCCCATCTTTTATCCCAAACTCTTCTGACGACTTTAAAAGGATTTTTTCCTTAAATTACACAAAGTTTTTGTGACATGGCACGAGGTCGTTGCACGTAATTAAGATAGCAGGACAACATAAGACAACGAATAATGCCAAAGTGATCGTGCATGCCACTTCTTTGCAACACAATGCAGGCAAAATAAACATTCATTAAACTATGGTCTATGTAATTGGACTTCTACTAAATCTGTTACCTAAGAAAAATGTTCTTGAGTGATAAAACCGCATAAAGCCAAAAATAACACACGTAAAGATAAAATTGATAAAAGTTTAAGTCAACAAGAGGGAAAATTAAACGAAAAAATTCTTGAGAACACTCACTGTTACTGACAGCTATATTGTTGCTAAGATGCTGATGTAAATATTAAATCTATAGATTTAAAATTCGCCACAACATTTCGAACAGTATTTGATTTAGTGTTAACAAATCACAAAGTACTGACAGACTTGATCGCTTCAATGATCTAAACATTAAAAGCATAATCTATATCGAAAAACGTACCTCTGTTGCCGTCAACACAGTTTTTTGTAGGATAAATATAACTTCTAAGTTTAAAAAATGTAGGATTGTTGTTGTAATTATTTTTGTCTGCCGGTTTTGTCTTTGTCTTTACGGTTTTATGATACTGGTTACCCCTTTGGTACACCTTTGCTTCTGTCGTCTAAGTTTCCTTTAGTAGGTCTATTGGGAGTTTGGCTATAAATTGTGACTGTTTGGGCATTTTGTACTCAATCATAACAGGGATTCCAATTTACACTTGAAGGTGGTATAAATTCTTTACCATTTGTCATCAACAAAATGATCACAATAGACATATTAAAAGTCTTTAGTTAGGCAAATAACCTTCGCTCTTTTGCTGTAAATATAAATTGTATAACTCTTATTTGAAGGAAGAAAAAAAAACATCCGTATAAACTTATGGCAAGTATCTCACCTCCATGTCATATATAAGTTAAAAGTAATAGGTAACGCACTTTTTGAAGAATTTTCCTTTATAGTTTTTTTCAAAGTTACAGATTACCAAAATAAACCAATGGTTCACAATGCAAACCAGATCGTTTACTTCCTGTTAAGTTTCACCAGTGTTTAATGTTATGGTTGGTTTGTAAATAAAGATACATGTATTATAAGTAAAACAACATCTAAAAGGCAAAAATTAATAATAAATAGCAATAAAGGAGTTGCGATTACTAACCAATATCTGATGAAATTACAAAAATATGGTGGATTTTCAAGACTTAATGTATGCTGCGACATCTATTTAGAAAATTATACTCAATTCACGATTCACTTATAACATCTGATTACTTTGCTGAGACTTCTACGTAATTTATTTCATGTTGCTGCACAAAAACAGTCAAGGTCGCCGATATCCCACATTTGTAAGACGTTGTTATAACACCATTTGCACAATATTTTAATTTCTTTATTAGTTCAAATTGTCGACATCTCTATACCTGAATGCACAATATATCAATAAACATCTACTATCGTAATACTTTTCAACAGCCAACTAGGAAGTGACGTTTTGGCCGCGAATCTTCCTGGTTGATTCATTAACTCCATAGTTTTAGTTACTTAGAGGATAATAAACAAAAAAATCAGGTAAAGGACATTTAATTTAATGGGGAAATGGGAGAGGGATTGGCAAAGATTAAGAGGGATCAAGTTTGAAATAATAAACACGTTAGAAAATTTTAACACCTCTAGATGTTTGTTATTTTCGATGATTTAAAAAAGAAAATTCAATTTTTCATGATTTTTGTCAGTTTTTATTCATCAATGATCATCAATATATGCATTTGAAAGGTATCAGCGTTCAGTTAAAAGTACATTTTCGCCTTGAATCACAACGTAAATTATCATCAACGGTACTGTTTTGTTAACTGGTGTTTGCTGGTCAGTTAAGAAATAACAAGGTTTATAATTTTGATTATTATACCTTACTGTATTAGTAATTAATTTAATTGGATGAAATAAGGTCACGTGACGTGAAATAATCTGGGTAATTCGTACAAAGGTTGAATAACCTTTTCAAATACCCATGTCCATTGAATAACCCAATTATTCACCGGTGAATAGCCTTTTCAAATACCCATATCCATTGAATAACACTATTATTCACCGGTGAATAACCTTCTACCGTTTGTTTCGGTATAATAAAACAGTTACGGCCCTTGAAATCAGTGAATATCAAAATTGTCAACCTCGCTTGGGTTATTTCCCTCGGGCTAAAGCCCTCAGGGAAATAACCCCCCCTCTGGTTGACAATTTGAGATATTCACCTCTTCCAAGGGCCGTAATTGTATAATATTTGATGGAAAGACCATTGAAGGTACAAAATAAGCTTAAAAAATTCATGGGTTGCTGAACTCGTTTTCGAGAAAATGAGCGTTCAAAATTTTGCGGGAAAAGGCTTTCTCTGACTTTTTCATAAGTTAAGCATAAGACTTGTTTTAGTGTAAAAAACCTATGAAATAACAACAAGAAATTTATAAAACTTTGTTATATGAGCTCTTATTGACCCAATGAACCATTTTATGAAAAGAAATATGGGGGTTGCTGGGCAAAAAAAATATCCCTAATTTAATGGTTAAATCCAGAGGATTCCGAAAATCTGACAGAAATCTCAAAAATTGACCAGCAATCGTCCTTAACTGGTGTTTGCTTTGTCCTTTCGGACATTTGAGGGACTGCTTACTCCACGGAGCATCTGAGTTTGCTCTCAGTATGACTTAAGTTCGTGTTGTTTATTACTGTATGGTTGATTTACCTGTTGTTTTTTGTGTAACTACCGGACCCAAAGACCGCGGTTTGGTGCGCCTTAAAATCTGGTTTATCCCACCATTTTTTTGAAATGCCTGAACCAAGTCAGGACTATTTGGGTCTTCAATTTTACCGGTATGTTTCCCTGTTTTGTCTAGTCTTATGGATATTTGAGATTGATTCTCCAAGTTCGGTAATTTTGTTATTACCTTTATTTATTTGTTTGTTTTGTATATCTTTGTGTTGTCTTGTTCATGTTTACTGGTCTTGTCGTTCCCCTTTCTGACTTTTGACACTCAAATGTCCTGTAGGTACATCTTTGTTGTTTGACGTTCAAATGCCCTATTTGTACCTCTCTGCTTCGTACAATCAGTTCAGACTTTTTTCACGTTTATCATATTTTTGTTTAGTCCATTTGACAGTGGATGAACCATGGAAAACCATGGAAAACAATTATTCAAAATCAGATGTTCCATTTATACAGAAAACAATTTCACCAAACATAAGTTATTATGGATACATATCGTTCGAATTTCCCGCGTATCAAACTAAATACTAAAATAAATTTCCATTACCCTTTAATGGTAAAGAAATAAAGATAAAAACATGTTAAGATGGAGGAGTAAGAGCAATTAAAAGAAAATCCCTCTGCCCAAATATATATCTGCCGTTGATACTGCATTGACAGGTATTAAAAGAGATCTGTAAATGACTCTTTTCAGTGTGAGATGACCAGGTTGAGATGCGAGCACGTGCAGCGATCTCACACTGGTCAATTAACCAATAATAACCGCCGGTACTGATATTGATCGATGATGTCGACCAATGAAATGCAATGTTATTTAAAACTTTCGGTTTTTAGAATGAAGCCACCTAAGGTTTCAGAATATGAAAAATCTAATTCTTACGGAAGAAATAGGTACTTACACGCGTTCTTGGAAAACCGCTCCACTCGCAAAAAGACTGAAAAATTCTATCACTCGTGAAAGATCAGCCGGTCTTCTAAGAACTTATGTAAGAACCTATAAATCTATTCAAGAAGATTTAATTGAATCAAAAATTTAGACAATCCAATTGTATATAAAAAGAAGTGTTACCTATAAGGATTTTCAATCAACGGAGTAGATCGGTATAAATTTACTATAAGGGTATATGGAAAACCTTTTTTTATCATCAAGTAATTCGAGTTTGGAAATTTAGAAAAGATATGTATTTGTATTTGATTAGCTTCCATGTAGTTATTATTTTTTTGCATAAACGAATCTTGTGATTTTTAATGAATTATTTTCCCTTGGTAAACCACGGTCAAACGAACTATAACATTTTCCATTGATGATGCTTTAATCTTAATCTAAATCTAAAAATACCGACAGTGCATTACCTGAATGCACAATATATGTTATAAACATATGACTAAAACGGGTCAACAAGCAGCAAAATTATCACTATGTTTGATTATTTTAAGGTACTCTGTTTTTGCTTTAGTCTTTAAATACACGTCTATAGTTATGTATGAATATATATATATATAACCAATTTTATGTATTATTGTGAATTTGTTTCTTGTTTGATATGAATATCTAAGTGAGGTTTTAATAGAAAATAAAACAAATATTAAGTCAAGTACATGAAATTGTAGAGCATAAGCAAAAAATGTATGTTTGAATTGAAACAAGATTTGTACTTTATTGTTCATTATACGGAAATCTACATGCTAAAAGAAGAGGTACCAATATGTCATCCGAATGTCAAAGTCCGAAAAGGCATAGACAAAACCAGCAAACACAGACAAGGTTAGGACGATAAAACAGACAACCCAAACTGTAGTCGCCAGGTGCTCAGAGTATATAAACAGTTTCTTCCTGCTATAGCACATCCGTCGCGCTGCAAATTTCCAATTTAGTGTGTCAAATTCGGTAAAGGAAGACAAAACAAATCTTTGGGACAGACCTTTATTAAAGATTGTAACCCATATGCTATATAAATATTTGAATGTGTTCAGATTTCAAATTTAAGGTTTTCATTTCATTTAAAATCTAAAATAAAAATATTTGTACAAAGACTTTTTCCTCAAAATTTATTTTGACTTAAGCTTAGTATATATAGTCTTTAAAGCCGTGTGGCGTTGGTTGAACAATTCCCTGTTTTTTAGATATATGCCCTCTATGTCCTGATATGTTGTACTTGTACATGAGCTTACTTCTCATGTGTACACTGTGTTGATAACCATTTTCTTTATGTATGGAAATTCCAAAACCTAACGTTTAACTCCCTACATCGTAGTTTTTCCCTTAGCTATACTAATTTGGATTTCATTGGTGGATTTCGTATGTTAGGTTCTAGTGCTTCTAATGCGGAATAGTTTTTCGAATTGGCCATAGAGCTCATTGAAATAAATGCGGTTGGAGTAAACTTTTGTGTTATGGTCTCATGTTCATTTGCTCCATATCCTTCCATAAATTATCGGTACTACGTATACTAGTATGCATGCAAAAAGCAGAGGTACCAATTTGGCATAAAAAATTGATAGGACCATGTGTTCATTGCATACTTGTACGATTTGGTGGACGTATTTTTCCCAAAGGCAATTGGAAAATTAATGGGTACATGTACCTATAAAGCAACATTGCTCCACTATTATCTATTTCATTCATATGATGCGGTGTTTCCTTCTAGACAAAAAAAAACCGAAGATTTGCTTTATTCTTGAATCTCACATTTTGTCATATTGGTGACATTATAATATTTCATTTAACAATCTTCGATTTGGTGACTATTTACATCTCAAGAAATCGACACATAACGAAGGCTGTGTACAATGCTCTATGGCAAAGTGACGTCAACTCCAATCGTCAATTTTCCCTTTATACGTACCAACATTTCGTCCGCTCTAGTTATGGAGTTTATGTTTCACTAACGAATCCTTACTCCAGAGCTTGTGGTGAATATTTTGCTTTCCATGATAGGGCATCACGTCCGGTATGCAAATTGCTAACACAGGTGACGTTGCTTCCCGGTTGTTGTGGCAAGACAATTTACGGAAGACATTATGTTGTTCTGCCGTACAGTGCAGGTCTTAAATGAATAATGGATTATATGAATAATTGAAGCCATTTTTATAGTTATTTCTTTGAGTTTAAAATTACAGATTGAGTTGAAGAGATAATGTGTCTACTCCTTGTGGTTCTGCTCACCTGTCTTTTCAGCTTTTGTGCAGCCAAAAGTAGTGTTACATGTAAGTACTTCATTTTTTTCCCGCAAAAAAAGACCTGTATCTGAATGATCCGAGTGTAACGTGTAAGGATAAATGGAAGAATACTCGACTTGTTTTCTCTTTTTTCATGTACAAATATACGTTGATCTGTGGCAGAGATTAATCAATCGTTTTAAGTTTATAGTAATCTAAACGTCGTGGCTAGTAACTTACATAGACAATCAACTTGAAGCAATTGAGATTAAATTGGAGACAACTGTTGTACAAGTGTACGCTACGTGATCATAGTGATATGAAAATATGACCACAAAAATATCAACACTGAAAAAATGCACATAAACAACAAGCAGCTGACACCTGCCCTGTTCGTTTCAAATATATTAATGACAAACCGTAAAAGAAAGTGTTATATCATAAATCAAAGTAAATTTAGTTGGAAGTCTTTATAGAGATTTGATTAAAATTGAGATTCTCCTTAATCTTGTATAATTTTTATCCGGTTTTAAACCTCTTTTTATAATTACAGATACTTTTCCATTCGACAGTTGTCAAAATGATCAGTTTCAACTTCCGTCAAAGGATGGTGCCATACTTTACATCAACTTTAATGGCGAATTTGGAGAACCCGGATGTAGGACAATGTCATTTGACGTCCCGCAAAGTATTTTCTGGTATAATAAAGTTTGTTTAAAGCTTCTGTACTATAGCAGTCCAAAATGTGAGAGTAGTGTGTTATTTTTACCATCTTCTGACAAACAGTTTGACGACTACTGGTGGAGTTGGAATCAATATGATTATCAGAAAGCGGTAATTTAAGTTAAAATTATAGAAATACAGAAAATGCTTAATATCATATACATTTCTGAACTAAGATTTTACCGTACAAAATCTTTATGATTTTTTTCGCAACAAGTAACTGTATTAGATAAAATCTAAAAAAGTATAAAAAATATTATTGATTGCACACCTTTGAAAGAAGCAGAGGTACCAATGGGGTATCCGAATGTCAAAATTCCAAAGGGGAAGAGACTAAACCAGTAAACACAAACAAGAACGGGACAAAAAACTGACCACACGTAAAACATGGAAACACAAAACAACTGAATATCAATCAACAACGCGAACTCCAGTCGAAACAAGAGTGAACTCAGGTGCCCCGGAAGAGTAAGCAGTTTCTGCTTGCTATAGCACACCCGTCGCGTTGCCAAAAGTCCATTCAGTGCGTCAAATCCAGTAAAGGAAGACAAAACAACACCCTATGACAAACCAACATCTCCACTCATCTGAGAGATCGAAATCCCATATTTGTCTATAAGTGCATGATGTCTGCCGTAAAATTTCTTGAAAAATATAATTGATTGCACACCTTTGAGACCTATTCTACCACCATACAAAATGTCACGTCATAAGATCCAGATTTTGAGAACGGTTTGGCCATGTTCATGTCCGGGACAAAACATAAATAATAAAAGTTTACTGTGTTGGGGATGACGAACACAAAAATATCTTCCAAACGTACGCATATTTTCATTCTACCTAAATTTTGACATCATATCCTAGTATTTCACCATCATACAAACCTCTACCAAGTTTTGCTGAGATTAAAATAGTTTGGCAAAAGGTATGTGTTGTATCTGAACTATCAATTTTTTGTAACTAACTCAAAAACTGAAATATATGCTCAATTTGTTTTCAGGTTATTGAAGAGCTCCTTTTGCTTTATTGACCTACAAAATTTCAGAACCGTACGCACCTAGGTTACTGAGATAATTGCAAGGGTCTTTATTATGACTTTTTCCTGTTTGATGGAAACGGCAGCCATTTCTAAAATTCTTGTTTTTTTTTGCATACACACCTTTAAATGCCACTCTGCGACCATACAAAATTTCATTACGATCCATTGAATAGTATTTGATAAACCGTTTGGACAAGTTCATGACCGGAATTTTTTTTATCAAAACCTAGGGTAAAAACAATATATCTCCCAAACATTGTGTTTTGGAGATTAAATAAGCATTATAAGCAAGAACGCGTGTAATATGCCTTACATCTGCTGGCGATTACAAGAACAACTTTAATTCTATACCAGTGTAAACAGGAGTATTAAGAAAGACTTTTAATTTCTAAAAATGTTTTATTCTTCACTAAACATTAAACTTTATTTACCACAAGCTTACCTCAAAACTGACAATACTTTCTTATAAATATAGATGACGGGAATAGGATGTTCATCAGGAGGACATGAACGTCTAGACTACGGTACAACGTTCTGCTACCAATATTATACTACGTTTGATGTTCAACTGAGAAAAAATGGCAAGAAAAAAGAAGAAACGAATAGAAACCGGTACGACTGGGAAAGTGACAGAAAACAAGAAACTGCAACTCAAGCTCCTATTCCGAATCGTATCAATGATACTTTTAGTATACAGATTACATCAACATTAGAGTACAGAGGTAATTTTTCCAGAGATACCACACCTAAAAGAGGGTAAAAGTTGGTCTGGAGAGGGAAACATTAGCAATTATTTTTCTATAAATAACTTAACTTTAATTTACATGTTTTCATATAATCTTATAATTACCATAATATGCAACTAAAATTATTACTTTTCAGCTTTATAGAAATTAAATGTACATTTTAGCGACTCAAAATGAAGCTATGGTCATGTACATCTGCACTGGTTCAAGCAATGACATTAAGCATTTTCAAAGTACATGTATTACTCTATTTTATTGACCGGGCTGGTCACGGGTCAATTATTTCGGGATTCTACCTTTAAATCTTACCTAAAAGACAGAGAAATTTAAGCTCCGCCCAACCTTGTGAATAAAATAATGTAATATTTACGTAATGCTTTAAAAGTAGATTTTTGAAAAAAAAAGAAATGCAGTCAACTTGTGTGTATTTATGCTTGTCAGAAATTGTCGTTACTCCAAAATATCTATTTCATTTAATGATTGTCTGAAATATAATGGTATATCTTAATATTTAACATAGTTTCTAAAATTGAAGGTTTTAGAGCGTTAACAGTTTCTGTATCAAAGCTGTTTCCAATTGTTTTAAATTCAGAATTTTTAATGAAAGCTTATGTTATAAAATAATGTTAAAATTCATTTTTTTCTAATTAAAGCTTTTTGTTCTAAGTGAGGTAAGACATTTTTGATATAGAGTTTTGTAATGTCATCCTTTCCGGATTTGACCAACACTTAATCGATCTCTGGCAACGTGACGGGTGCGCTATAGCAAGCAGGAACTGCTTACTCTTCCGGAGCACCTGAGTTCACTCTCGTTTCGACTTGAGTTCGCGTCGCTGAATGCGGTTTTGTTGTTATGTGTGTGTGTGTGTATTTTATGTTGTTATGTGTTTTTTTTTGTTGTGATGATTTTTTAGTCTGCCGGCTTTGTCTTTGTCTTTACGGTTTTATGATATTGATTTCCCCTTTGGTACACCTTTGCTTCTTTCAGAACTTATTTATCAAATCATATAATGGTTAACATTTACTTTCTACTACTCCACTGGTAAACCTTTGGCTTTGGTGCGAACACTAATACAAGTAATAACTCAATGACATTCTTTTTATTTTGACCTTTATTCATAGCTGACGTCATCGGTGGATTCTCTGGCGGGTTGTTTGGCTTAATAATACTGGTTGTCATCTTCGCTCGGATTTGCATGTGTCTCCGCAGGCGTAAAAGACTCACCGGACGGTACTTTTCGAAATGCAAATGTGGTAAAAAATTACTTATAAACAATTGTGAATTCATTTATTTTCGTGGGTATCAATTTTCGTGGTTTACACCAAGAACATTTCTTTGATTTTTTATTTCTTAAAGAAACCTTAATTATAAAACTGACAGTTCTTTGGGTAAATATATTCGTGGTTGACTGCCACTTACGAAAACCATGAAAATTGGTACCCCACGAATAGTAATGAAACAAAATTTTGCTGTTGAAATTTAAAATAGTGTTTGAAATTGTAATCTTTCACATGTGCTATAGAATCTGCCTTTGATAATCTCATATATACTGAGTTACAATGAAAACGCAACACTAGTGTTTACATAAATATTTTTTTGTATGGAAACAACATATATCAAAAATATTTTGAAAATTTAAGTGTTGCGTTTTTAATGTCACTCAGTATATATAATCATATTTCTAGTTGTAATAGCATCATATAAGAAAGGCGATTAGGAGATGTGAAATAAGTTCTCAAAACAACCAACATAAAGAAACTGCAATTTAAAAATTACAATGGTAAACAGCAAGCAGTCTTCAACATGACTAAGGTCGCTGTTCGCCATCTTGCATTGGTCCAAAGATTCAAAATACTCCAAAAATTATCAACAAAAGGACCCACTTCTGGACATTCCACCTTCCCCGTTTGTAAAAAAAAACACAAGTAAACACACTCTAAAAATAAAATCGATGAAAGTTCAATTGACAGTGGGAGAATCTGAGACAAGCGCACTATACAAAAACTACGACACGTAAAGGAACTATATTGAAAAAAGTTGCAAGATCTTAATGAAACAGATTTTAGGATCGAGATGTCATGTTTTTGTTTCTTTTTATGCACAATAAATATGCAAAAAAAAAAAATGAAAAATGTTGGTTGATAGACGATAATTAAATGCAGCACAACTTACATATGATGGTGGTATTTTAAAACAAAATACAAACCACTTTTCCATGACGAAAATTTGGATAGAAAATTACGTTACGTTTTCAAAAAAATAAG
This sequence comes from Arcuatula senhousia, assembly GCA_963971305.1. Taxonomy (NCBI): domain Eukaryota; kingdom Metazoa; phylum Mollusca; class Bivalvia; order Mytilida; family Mytilidae; genus Arcuatula; species Arcuatula senhousia. The sequence continues at coordinate 1,279,312 of OZ020317.1, read as the reverse complement.
TATTTTGTTTTTTAAGTTGTCTCTACAAATTGGATTAAGAAGTACATAAATTTGTCAGAAGGGTGTTCTACAGAATGTTCAGCAGCAGGAATACTCCTCTGTTCCTGTGTGTTGTGCAGACCCCATGATAGACAGAAAACTCAATCTGATCAAGGTATGTATATGACGTCACGACAGAACGAAATTTCATTCTGATAAAGGTATGTATGTGACGTCATGATAGACAGAAAACTCAGTTTGATAAAGGTATGTATGTGACCTTACGACAGACAGAAAACTCAATCTGATCAAGGTATTAATATAAAGGTTACATTAATACTAAAATGGGACGACCAATCTCATATATAAAAAAAAAGATAAAAGAAAAAACAAGGCACATACATACAAAAGAAATTGAATATTGAAATGGTCCTGATTGAGTACATGCATTTTAAAAGAAATGGTAGGTTGAATCAGATTTAATTGTGCCAAACCTCCCTATTTAATTGCGATCTTATGCTACACAAGCTACAACGTGATTTTAAGACATAATAGGGATAAAGAGGTGATCATCTAATTTACAAACTGTCACAAACTAATTGAAACAATCACGAATCATTTCAATTTACTTTTTTGTTATTTAGCTACCAATGGCTAAAAAAATTTCAAATACCAAAACGCGGGTATAAACGGTCAATTTGGATATGCCATATATCGACACTTCAAGGAGTAACCTCTCCTCAGTAGCATTTAAACCAAAACATAGGAAGGTCAAAATCCAAAACAGTCGAAAACGAAAAGGACTCAAAACCAAAACGTTCGAACCCAAATCCAGCACCGAGGATATCGACCATGTGCATTACAAGGAAAGAAACCTGGTGTTTTCATCAATTTTGAATTTAACAATCTGAAATTCCAGCGACAATATATTAGAAATTTTATGGTAATTCGTGTCAGACAAGTCTGACTACCAGGCTTGTGATTACCCTCGGGACCTCTGGTCCACCAGCAGCGGTTATCGCCCAGTGGTTTCAAAATTACAAATACCAAAACGCGGGTATAAACGGTCAATTTGGATATCGAAATCAAATCGAAACAAAAACTTTTTTAGAGACCGTATGAGGCCTATCTTCTTAAAACCTTGGTCTAAAGCCGATCATGGAGACAATGGTGTCGTGAAAAAATCAGAAAACTCATTCAAAAGCCCTGTCATAGCGAATAAGTTGTGAAATATACACCCAATATGCTAGTAAGGAAGGATTGTTACTTCCAAGATTAGGAAAATTAATAATTAGAAAATTAAAATCGCGTCTTTTGACGTATATATAGTACTCTGACGTCAAGACAGACAGTAAACTTAACCTGATTAAATTTTGTTTGTGACATCATGCCAGACAGAAAACTCAACCTGATAACGGTATGTATGTGACGAAACGACAGACAGAAAATAAGAAAGTAAAAAAGGCTATTTGGTGACGTAACGTAACAAGAAAAAGGTTAGTGTACAACATGTAGATGTCGCAACTAATTGAAAGATTAATCATAAAAAAGAACAGCGCAGACATCAAGACAGAGAGAAATTTCAACAAGAACGAAAATCTTGAGTAACAGTGAACACAGGTTGTCGCAGAGAGTAACATTTTGCTTCAAAAAGAATATAATGAGATGCGGATTAAGTGTACGCGACATAGCCCACAATGAAGTGGCAATTCAGAAAATAAACACAATGGACAACCGCAAGCAGCCATCACAGAGGTCAGTAAGCGCTGCTCGCTGTTCTGCAATTTGCCCATGGTCTAAATAAAATGCATATAATTCAAATCCAGTCCTAAAATAGTTACAGATAGACATACTTCTTAAACAAGAGACAGAAAACACCAAAAAAGACAAGTACAAACAAAAGCTTTGTCAAAGATTCAAATAAATTTATTTAACAATTGCTAGGAATTATAGTCTATAAGTTTTCTTTCAGGGGAGATAACCGAATGCTCCAAAGTACCAGAGGTTGTGACCGAGAGCCCAAAAGTACCAGAAGATGCAGAGTCCCCCGGGGAAGACAAAGGGAAATGGCCATCCATAGATAGCCTAGATAAAACAGACGCGTCACCGCTGATTTAAAAAAAAGAAGTTCACCAATCATTATTCAACAGTTTGTACGACTTGACTCGGTACCGCCAATTTATTACTTGTATACGATGTATAATTGCTATATTGGACACTATTTCTTCTAACATTGCGCGTTTTTCTACCCATAGATTTTATTTTCATAAATGTATTTAAAGTAACTTTTTTTAACTTAGAGCATAACATCCATTTTATCTTCTGAAGTTATTCAATCATTTTATTATTTTGTTGCATTCATATTCATGTTTGTCTTATTCTAAATTTGTTGTTCTGCCTCTTAATAGTACTATAACTTGTATATTAACAAATTTGATTTTTTTTCAATAAAAAATTCTTTCAAAAACCAAACTTCATATCTGTTTAATAAGGGCAGTCAGCTGATTTACTTTATTGTAGTCATATTTGAAAAGCCTGAAAAAAGAAAATAAAACAACAGCAGCAAAAAAGTTGGAAGGTGAAAAGTGGATGGATGGAGGGATTTTGTTTCCTTCATCCATCAGGGTTGAATTCAGTAAATATGCATACGTCATTAAGATCTGCCCCTTTGTAGGAGAGCTTTCTGGTACGTAATTGACATCTTTGAGCTCCAGGATTGGTTGATAATTTTTCAAATAATTTTTAAAAAAATCTCTAGTATACAAACAAACTCCAAAACATAAAAAAGTTTCAATAAAAGTGCATTTTGATTTTTTGCCAGTAAATTTATTGAGGCATGGGTATTAAAGGAATTTACTGCGAAATTATAATGTTTACACAATGACATGTGAAAAGCCAAAATAAACCGCATAGGTATATGGTTTTATTAGTGCAAAAGAACCTACTGCATCTTATCTTCATCGAATGAAATATGAACGATTTGGCATTTTAAATATGAAATTTCCATGAATTTATTTCTAAAGTTGGTAATGCATTAAATCCAAAAGGGCTTTCAATACTGGATTCAACCAATGTATAAAATTATATAACCCGGAACAAAAACGGATAGTAAATTACGGAGAAAAAAATCGAAATTTTATTAATCTCGCTTTCATTAAACTGGTTTATCTTAAAAATAGATAAACCTCATTAATTAAAGACTCAATAATTTGGCGCAAAAATATTGACTCAAACATATTAAATGGCTAATTGCGGCCACAGCTAACTGAAAGAGAAGAATTGAAAAGATAGGGAAACAGAATGCCAATCACTATATATATACTCGTCATAAAAAGTTACGCATGGATAGAAAATTCCCCGTACGTTTATGCAAATCGAAACAATTTCAAAAAATTATTGCCGAGCTGTTCTGCAACCGATTTTCACGAAATAAAATCCAGTAAAACGAAAACGAAATAAAGATTGTTTGTTTAATTTTGAGTAAAATCGTATCTTCGCTGCTTTTTAAGATATTGCAAGTAGAATTCAAGTGTACATTTACGATTCAATTTCCCGTTTACATCAATGCAAAATGTTTCGTGAAAAACATTAGTCGTGTTCTACTCACAATCTCTTAAAAACCATTGAAGTTAGGATTTTTGTCAAAATTAATCAAACAATCTTTATTTTGTTTTGTTTCTACAAAAAAAGTGATTTCCCCAACTGTATGTGATTAGGTTTGTCAGTTACCTGCCCAAGGTCGGTGGTTTCCTCTGGGTACTCCGGTTTCCTCCAACCATTAAACACTGACCGCCCTACATGGACCAGGTGCGTCGATAAAGGGCGTTAAGCACCAACACACACACAAACACACTCGATACTTTTGGTTTATTGATAATTTTAATAGTCGTTTATATTGTAGGTTGTGTCGCGTACACTTATTCCACATCTCATTATCTTCTGTATTTTGGTGTTTTACAATGTACTATCCATTATTTTGATTCAAATGCTGCTGATGAGAGGTTACTCCTTGAAATATCGAAATATTCGATTTGTTAATCTTGCATAACCAAATCATCCGTTTGTATTGTATATTATATTCAAATGGACTATTGATTGCAATACTCCATTTATAATTTACTGCTTTTGTCAGATGATACATTTGTAATACAACTTGTTCACCGTATTTTTATCACCATAAGTTATAAAATACAATTTTTTTGTCTAAGTTATTAGACCAAAAAGTATTTGTTAAATTGTTATTTCAAAAATCCTTATCTGTCAAAAAAAAAAAAAATTGTTGGACCAAATACGCCTATCTATATTTGCATTCGATAAATATGTTAGGAGTGAGAATGTTAGGTTCATTAAAATTATTTGAATCACATATACTCAAGTCAACAACGTGACCAGTGTACCGTAGCAAGCAGGAACTGCTTACTCCTCCGGAGAACCTTACAATTAGTAAATCGTAAAAGATTAGTCTATAAATTAATGAATGCAATGTATTTGTAAAAAAATACTCTAAAGAATTTTCAATTATTTGTTTATATACAAAATTACAAATACCAAAACGCGTATATAAACGGTTAATTTGGTATGCTATATATCGATATTACAAGGAGGAACCTCTCATCAGTAGCATTTTAATCATTACATTGTAAGGTCATATTCCAAAACTGTTGAAAACGAAAAGTACTCAAAACCAAAACGTTCAAACAAGGAAGCCAAACCCAGCACCGAGGATATCGACCATGTGCATTACAAGGAAAAAAACCTGATGTTTTAAACAATTTGAATTTAAAAATCGGAAATTTCAGCGACAAAAATATCAAATTTGTTTAAGGTTAATCGTGTCAGACAAGTCTGACGACCAGGCTTTTGATTATCCTCGGGGACCTCTGGTCCACCAGTAGCCATCACCCAATGGTTTCAAAATTACAAATACCAAAACGCGGGTTTAAACAATTAATGTGGGTATGCTATATATCGATATTTCAAGGAGTAACCTCTCATCAGTAGCATTTAAATCAAAACATCGGATGGTCAAATTCAAAAACTGTTGAAAACGTAAAGTACTCAAAACCAAAATGTTCGAACATGGAAGCCAAATCCAGCACTGAGGATATCGGTCGATATCCTCAAGATGGTTTTTGACTATCCATAATATTATGATTCAAATGATGCTGATGAGAGGTTACTTTTTCAAATATCGATATATTTGATTTCGTCAATCTTCCAAATCAACCGTTTGTATACTATCTTTGTATTGTATTTTGTATTTTAACGGACTATTGATTGCAATGCCCCATTTATAATTTTCTGCTATTGTCAGATGATACATTTGTAATACAATTTGTTCACCGTATTTCAATCACCATAAATTATTTAATACAAGTTTTCGTTTAGTTATTGGACCAAAAGGCATTTGTTAAATTGTTATTTAAAAAATCCTTATCTGTCAAAACAATTGTTGGACCCAATACGCCTATCTATATTTGCGCTCGATACACATGTTCTTAGGATTGAGTATGTAAGGTGAAAGAAGCAAAGAGGCACCAATGGGGCATTCGAGTGTCAAAAGTCCGAAAGGTCAACGATGAACCCGGTCAACACGAACAAAAACAGCGCGAACAAAAACAAAATCAACGGATATTATCGACGCGAACTCAAGTTGTAACAAGAGTAACATACTCTTAGAATAATGTAAACCTAACAAACTCAAGTCAACAACGTGACCAGTGTGCCGTAGCAAGCAGGAACTGCTGACACCTCCGGAGCACCGTATTATCAGTAAATTGTAAATTTCTTTGTATTCATATGTATATTTATTTAAGCTAGGGTTCCTCGACAACTGTACAAAACAAAATATTTAATATTATGTTTTTCTGTATACCTGTGTACCTACATACAGATGGGTGCACACATAACCTGTACGTAAGTTAACTTGAGATGCAGATATCAAGTTAACTTCAAGTTCACTTGCAACTGGTCATGCGACTGCTTTGAGTAGACGCACGTCTGGTTCCAAGTTCACTTTAAAAGCAGTCATAATTCCACGTCTGCTTTTAAAAGCAGTCACATTATTATGACAGGTCTGGTCAAGTTAACTTCGTGAAATGTCTGCTCTAAAAACTAAATGTAAAAGGACAAATGTTATGTTCTTCATAACATTTTTATGTTAAAGACAGTTGTTTTCATATTAAATTAAACCTTTGCATTATTAAACATGTGTCTGGTAAGAGCAGACTTGTTGCAATGACTGGTCTGGTAAAAGCAGTCATGTCTTTGTGACTGGTTGTGACAAGTCGTAAAAAAGCTCAATTCCAATTCTGCTTTGACCAGTCATGAATTGAAGCTAGTTAACTTTAATGTCTGCTATAGCAAACATGAGCAGACATGGAAAGCCTTCACAAAGTTAACTTTATGTTAACTTCTGTACAGGTTATGTGTGCACCTGTCTGTAGGTTGTTTCAGAATAAATAATATATAAATGTAAAAGTTCAGTCTCTAAATTAATGAATGCAATGTTTTTCTTTAAAATACTCTAAAGAAAAAATTGTTCAAAGATTTGTTAATATACAAATTGATCTTAAACTTTCAGAATTTTCAATTTAGGAATGCAAGAAGTGCGTACAAATTAAAGGTAAAATTGCATATTTTTGAAAAGTCCTTTTATACTTTTAGATGCATATCAAAATTAGATATTGATTACAAATTTATGATGAATTAATAAACAATCTGGATTGATAAAGCCATTTAAAAATAATTAAAAATATTCGCGATACAATCTGTAAATGCAATAAGCACAAAGGAGCAAAATTAATTTTTAACATTATTACTTTGTATTTGTTCAAATCGAACATAGGCACAATAATTTGTATATACATATGATGTGGACTTGCTTTTTGTTTAGTGCGTGACAAAAAGTCTTCACATTTTACGCGGGAAACAATCCATATATTTGTAATTATTTAATGCCATACAACCTCTCCGGTACATACAACGCTCTATGTTTTGAAAGAAGCCGGGTATCTGAATGTCAGAAGTCTGAAAGGGCAGAAACAAAACGTGTAAACACCAACAAGAACGGGACAAAAACAGACAACATGTAAAACATGGAACCCAAAATACTGAATATCAATCAACAACGCGAACTCCAGTCGAAACAAGAGTGAAATCAGGTGCTCTGGAAGATTAAGCAGCTCCTTCTTGCTATAGCACACCCGTCGCGTTGCCAACAGTCAACCCCATGACAAATCAACATCTGCATTCATCTGAGAGATCGAAATCCCATATTTGTCTACAAGTGCATGATATAACTTTTGTCTTGTTTCCAGTAGTGAGTTGTCAATTCATGACTTTTTAAATTATTTTGTCAATAAAAATTGATTTGAAGAACCCTAAATCAAACAAATATACAAAGGATTAATACAGTTCAATATTGGAATGTTTTATGTATACCTTTGAAATACTTAAACTCCGTTATATCTAAAAATCAATTGTTTAAACTATACTTAATTCCTTTTGACATTGATGACATTTGATTATTCGGTGCCTTAATACGACAACTTTGGACTGATTTTGGTTACCGAACTGATGCAAAGTCTGGCTTATTCGTAGTTTGTTTACATTACTCAGGAACTACACCGCAAACTTCCAAAAAATACTACTTCTTATGTTGTAAAACTTTTTTTTTCATGTACATTTCGTGATCAAGGGTAGAAAGTTTTATTTAAACATCATATAAGTAAATATTTAATTGACATTCCTTTTGATATAAATTGGCTGGAAACAACTCGAAAATAAATGTTCACAAGTCAAAAAGTCTTTTAAAATTCATTTTAAATGACGTTGTTTGCTTTGCTATTGAATGGAACTTATTTTTTTACTTCTCAAAGTTTAATGAGTCTGTATTTAAACCTTTATTCGTTTGACTGCATCGCAATCTATGGATGGAAAAGTTTATCTTGTTCTTATTCCGTACTGCTGGAACTGTGTATTGTTAAGCAGAGATCCTTTTGATGCTTGTCTACTGGTGATTTTAATTTCATAGCATGGGATAAATAAAGCGGATTTGTTCTAATATATTTTGAACTATCAAACCTTTTTCTGACTCGACCTAAGGATACAGTATACTAATAACGTTTTGCCTGTGTGGCACCAAAGACCAACATCGCAATAAAAATTGAATAGATAATACATGGCTTAAATGGATTATTTGAAATTTTTCCCGGACACTAGAAATTAAGTAGAGATTTTTTAATGCTTTCCATGACCGAACCTTGGTGAATTTAAATTGGATCAAACAAACTAAGACGGCACGTGATGAATGCTCTAAGAGTGTTTCAGTAAGCATACACATGCATAAAACACCTTATCTTTAGGTGAAGTAGATTTATGCATGATTCATATATGAACTCGCAACGCTGAATTGAATAAAAGACTTAAGGTGAATTATTTGTTATATAATTTGCACTCTTCAAAGATAAATACATGGTGCATATTACTATTCTTAATCCGTAGAAACTTCTATAAAGGATTTAATAGTGACAGGCTTATTGGTCCGCGTTCAATGACGTCAAGGTAACGTGTAAACGTGTTTTGATGTTTTAAAAAAGTGCATGTGGTGGCAAAAACGTGTTTAACTTGTGATTTACGTCGCTGATTTTAATAGAAAAACTTCATATATAAAAGTTTTAATCCAATATGATAATTTTATACCTTATACATTAACTGGAAAAATAGTTTTGTAAGATATAACTGATATGAACTGCAGATTTTAAATTTTAGCTGTAAAGTTACCTGCGTTAGTGAATGTGTTTCGGCGATAAATATTGTTGGAACCTGCTGAGTAGGTTTTATTCTAGACTGTGCTTTATCTCAATACCGTGTGTTGAATAGACGTTTCAACTCTAAATTCTATCATTAAATTGTGGATTTTTACAACCAAGTGCTGGACGCCGGTAGTTTGGTAATATTGCAACAAGAAAACTCCCGCATACGTATATAATTTGTTCAGAATTGTTTTTTTCTATTTTAAACGTTGTTTGAGTTCTTATATTACTAAGTCCATCGTTGAATAAGAAGAAGCCAAGACATGATTCGGTTATTGTTTCAGATACCAGTTAATTATTTGTGAGATTTTGAACCATTTAGTCTGGAATAGAATAAATTCTTAATTCTAAAAGTCAATTTAAACAGTTTGTGTTACAGTTTGGTGAATAAATTTCATTTATTATTGAAGATATAGGACAATAAATGTTACTGGAGAGAAAACAAATAAAACATATGATTTCCAAACACCAAGAACCAATAGAGAAAACAATACAGCAATTCTGTAATTAAAAGTATTTGTTTTCTCCTTAAAATCGAATGGGGTAGGCGTTTTGATTAAATAAACTTAAAGTGTCTATCAATTGTGTAATGGAATTTTCGTTTAGAAAGCGCAAATGGGTGGAAACAAACTAATTCGTTCATAATTTAAAGCAAATACGTAAAAGACCTACTGTGGTTTTTTATACTATATCAGGAGTGCGACGAAAAAGCATTTAGAAAAGTTACAGAAAACAAAAGTGACTATTTCAAAAACTAAACGTAGTCATTACATTTGGATTATACAAGTAGTAAATAGCCATTTATTAAAATGGAAATGTCATGATACTGGACCAACGTCAGAGGTGTTCAATATATACCTTGAGTGATATAGAGCTTTAGAAACTCACAGACCTATTACCGCTACAAAGAAGGAAGACGAAAAATCAAATAGTTTTATCAAATACACTTGAATATGATTAGTTTTCTAGAAATTTGGAACTCGTAGACGGTGTAAGACATGGTGGACAAAAGGTCGAGTGGTGTTTGTACGTTTAAGGAACTTAAGTTGCCTCCCATTCCGACAGTGAAGCAATATTTGGCGGAACGAGACGCTAGGTTTGTATCTTTATCGTTCTTTTACTTATTGTTTTGTACACTTGATGGATTTCTTTTACTGGTAACATTGCGCAAGTGTTTCAAGACATTAGAAATTTTAGCTGTTAAGCAATCGTTTAGTTGGTGTTATGTTGACCCCGAAAGGTCCTTAGAACAAACAGACACGAAGACTGCTGGCTGTTTTCCATTAAGAATTATCAAATTAAATCAAATCAAAATAAAATACAAATCTAGCTTGTGTCGCGTACGCTTATCTTAAAATCTTTTATAATGTTCGTGGCTTATCTGTTTAAATGGTGGTTTATTCTAGGTTATTTGCTTGTTAAACAATGCTTTGATAATTTTCATAAAAGCCCGGTGTTGTAGATATTTTGTATAATTTTGCGGTATGTTTTCAATGTTACTATTTGAACCTCCTACATTTTGTTACTGAATTTCCTCAGCTTGAATTCTTTACCTCTATATATCTTACATTTTACACTCTTATCAGAAATTCCTACTGTTTATTATCAGTTATGTTATGATATGGTTTATCTGAACTGTTCATCTTTTTGTCACTTTAATTCTTTTATATCCCTTTAAAACAAATCAGGTAAAAGTTAGAACTAAAGTCTATATCTTCATTTAAGTTTATTTGACTACACTACGATTTCAAATCCAATTTAAGCGTTTTATTCATTTTGTCTAAATTTTGTAAATACAATCACAACCCATGTTTTGAAAACACCAAACGAAAGCCATTAAAAATCAAAATAAGTTTTGGGAAAATGTGTTTCATACACTGTTTAAACAATTCATCTGTCAGACGGAGAGACTGCTTAAAGCTGATTTGAATCCGCCTTTATTACTTAACTGAATCGTGTATGTCTTTCCTTTTTATATTTTTATGATACTTATTTCGACAGACAAGAGTAAGTGTGAAATAAGTGTTCACAACACAAGCGGCAATTTAAAAATTCTACAACAGAAAAAAGCCAGCAATCTCAAACGTAACCGTATTTTCGTTGTCTTGCTATGTCCCAAAAGTAAACTTATGATACAAAGGATTCAAAACCCATCCCGAAATATTTAGCGATAAAATATTGCATGATCAAAAGTACAAAAATACAGTATATGTTTTTTAACTAATAAAAAACATTTCTGTGTATTCGTTTGGGTTAATCTTTAAAGTCCCATGTCAAATATTTTCAGTACCGAATTCTTTATTAAATGTTTATGTAAAAGGGTTGAAATAGAAATTGTGTATTGTAAATGTCAATAAGAAACATTTTTTATTGAGCAAAAAAAAAAACACTTATATGTTTGAATAGGACAATAATTAGGTATTTGATGTTTGAGTCACACTGAAGTGTGAAAATGTAAAACATGATACGTAGCGAGCACAAGAGTTTTGACATGCATGTAATGCAGTTGTGGTATTATTACATTTAGATAATTACTAAGGTGTAAATAGTACAAGTTGTAGCATGGATATGTTTTTAACTTTACATCATTTTTTTTAACTTTGCTGACGCTTATCAGAAATGAATTCTTAACATCTATATTTCTCATATTGTTACACTTATCAGAGATTCCAACTTTTCATTATCAGCTATGTTGCTACATGTTTATGGTTTTCCTGAACTCTTTTCAAATGTATTTCCCTCTAAAACAAAAAGAAACAAAAGTCTTAAAGGCCTTATAAGTTGAAATTTACATTTGCGTTTATTTCCAACACTGCGATTTCAAATCAAATTTAAACGTTTTCATTTAAATCCAATCTTGATTTCGCAAGTAGCAAGAAGACACATGCTTCTTGAAAATTTTAAACAAAATGAGCTTAATGGTAAAATAATTTTCGTGCCCTCTTGTTTATACACTTTTTAACAAATCTTCTGTCAGACGGACGAGAGATTTGAGTTCATTTTTGTAGGTTGACTGTGTCATGTATGTCAGACCTTTTTGTATCTCTTAAAACTTAAAAAAAATGAATAACGAAAAGTACAAAAATACAGTATATGTTTTTATAACTAATAAAAAAAGATTTAGCGTTTTCTTTTGGGTAAAATCTTTAAAGACCTATGTCAAATATTTTCAGTTCTTATATTTATTCATAAGGATTTAAATAGACGCTGTGTATTGAACAAGTGAAAAATAAGCGTTTTGTGTATTGCCTTGTCAAAATTATATGTTTGTTCAGCAATAATTATTAGGTATTTGATGTTTGAGTCACACTGAAGTGTGAAAATGTTGACACTATCAGAAAGTACTCAGCAATTTATTTGGTCATCGGTTTGACTTAAAATGTAAAATTTCAAGGAGAAAAAAAACTAGAGTAAATCATAAAAGAAAGACTGAAAATTCGTCTTATACTCGAATTCTAGAATGTATTTTGAGGCAGTAATGAATGGTGCAAAAATAAAGGCAAATTTTGTAACAAATTAAAATATTGGATTTGAGTATTTTTCAATGGATCCGGAAAGATCTAAGCTTTTTAGAATTTGATTTAAAAAATATTTACTAGTATGATAAAACACCTTATTTCATTGAGGAACCTACTTGATTAAATTGTGTAATCCAATAAAAATCACTCTATGTTTATATTATGCAGTAATAGGTAATCGAAGCTTCCTTTATATGATTACTATCTTATGAATGAAAAATGAAAAATGGAAAATGACCATATTACTACAAAACAGTTTATCAGACGAAACTTCTTACTGTGGTTTCATTATTATTTGTGGGGTATCAATATTCGTGGTTTTCGTAAGTGGCCTTGATCAACAAAATTTGATACCCAACGAAAAGGAAATTTAACATTTATATGTATGCTGCTGACTACAGAACCACGAATTTAGGAATCCATGAAATGGTACTTTTATCAAACCACAAAAATTGGTATCCACGAAAATAAATAAATCCACAGTATAACATATACATAACGATTTACGGAAAAAGGTAACATAAGTTTGAGCAACGAATATACAAACATGAAGCATTTTGGAGCAGGGATAAAAATTCAAGTACAGAATTTTGATTGATATTGATTTTCAGTTATTTTTTGTTTCCATGTTTTACATGTTTGTTTTTGTCCCCTTCTTGTTGGTCTTTACTGGTTTTGTCTCTGCCCGTTCGGATTTTTTACATTCGGATACCCCATTGGTACCTCTGCTTCATTGGACAAATAATTTTCTGTGTGTGCATCTTGTTAAGGCAAAGTCTTGTAACTATTTTTGAATCGTCAAAGGTACAACCATGTAGAAGGAAACAATGCAGAAATCCGGTTCGATGTTTAATAAACTGGAAGATACTATTCAAGTTATCGGACGAGAGTCAGCAAATATTTATTTATAAAAACTTGTATCATTGAATAGTTTGTACACAAAATATGGTTTAAACAATTTTCATTAAATATTTTTTGTCACAAACTGTTAATTCACCAAGATTGAAGCTATTGTCTTCGGAACTTTTTCTGCTTTCACAATGACCTCCATGTGATACGACATTTTGCTTATTTACCAGGCAGTTGTTACTACGTAATTTTAGTTTCTGTGTGTTATTTTTATTTTCGAGGGTACCAATTTTTGCAAATATTGATGAAATGCCATTTCATGAGTTCTTATATTCGTGGTTTTGCTTTTTAGCTAGCTAGCTGTCAATAACTTCGAGTGTTCTCAAGAGATTATCTTTACGTCCCGTTAATTACTTGTTGTCCTTTTGTCTCAGATACTATCTTGTTGAAATGAACTTCTATCGATTTGATTTGTACTGTGTGTTAGTTTGTACTTTGTTATTGATTATCAACAGGGGAAGGTTAGCGACAAAAAACTAGTTTAACCCCGCTACATTTTTAATGTACCTGTCCTAAGCCAGGAATCTTTATCAAAGCTTATGTTTGTATTTAGTCGAATTTATGTTATTTTTTGTCAAGAAGAGGGTCTTTCATTGCACTTTAGGACTGAGTTTTAATCATATGTAGTTTATTTTCAATCCAGGGCCAATTGAAAAACAGCCAGCAGCGACTGCTGGTCACATTGAAGGCTGTTGGCTGTTTTCCATTGTGGATGTTTGAAATTTGCGTTTATATTGTAGGTTGTGTCGCGTACTTTTATTCCACATCTCATTTTGTTCTATTTGAAGTTTTCAGTAAACAAAGGAATATTTAATTGCTTTTTCATGGCGAACCAAATTTCGTGTATCAGCCACAACCGACGAAAACCACGAAAATTTATTCCCCAAGAAAAAAATGAAACCACAGTATTTTACTAAGCAAAGATAACAAAGGTAAATCAATTTCTGTAAACAAATGTTTAGTGAAATGAATTTGTGTTTTTTTAGCCTTTGTAAAATGACAAAATTTCATATCAAAATATAAGTTTCTATTGTTTTTAATTTGGAAAATAAATTGAGAAGGACCATAATATTTGTTTTCAAACATCAATTGAAACGTTTTATAAAGTCTAAGGTTTTGCATATGGATATTTTATATTTTTTGCTGACACAAACTTAGGCTTATACCAAAACTGCTGTACCCTTGGTCCCTCTTGTCAATCAGCAGCGGTTTTCAAGCCATGGGTTTCAAAATACAACATTCCAAAATGGTATTAACTTTCTATTATTTGTATATGCTGTATATGGAACCAAAAACATTCGAACATTGAAAAGTATAAATACTTTGTTTTCAGAAGCCTCTGTAGAAAGAAGCAGAGGTACCAATGGGGTATCCGAATGTCAAAAGTCCGAAAGGGCAGAGACAAAACCAGTAAACACCAACAAGAACGGGACAAAAACAGACAAAATGTTAAACATGGAAACATTTGTATGCATATTAAGGTTACCACAAAACTGAAATGTTAATGATATATCTAAACTTGTCCTTATTCTACTAATATAGGCACAAGAGGGTAAGGAGTGAATGGATCTAACTTTAATTTAATATGGGTACTTGTTTAAATAGTACATTGGTACTTTAACGGCTTAAAACAATCTGCACCTATTGCAATTCATTTCTATAGTAAGATAAATTATTTCTACCTGACTTATTTGGGCAGACACGTTGTCGGTTTATTGTTCTGTATTGTTACATAATCATGTGGATTTTCCATTACAATGTCTATAGACAAATCACTTGACGGAGTGACAACAAACCCCTCAAGTAAACTTAATTTAAATTGAAAATTCAAAGCTTTTTGTTTGACTAATAATTCATGATAAATGGTATAAATTTTATTATGAATTTACTTAACAATATTTTATAAACACTCGAAAAACAAATGGAATATTTACAATGTTTGCATGTAAGCTGTTGTTGGTGCAAACTAATATATTAAAATATATATTAATATGAAGTATAAGTACAATATAAGAAAAAAAAATGAATGAAAGCTTAAAGACAATTAAAAAAAAAGAAAAAAGAATTATATCGTTAATTTAAGTGAACTTTGTCTTAAACAAATTCACCTGAATTTCGCGTTAAACATTCATTTGAATTGTATACGTGAACAAATTATTCGCGTCTATCCAACACAATTATTAGAATTGCTATAATTATTGACACGCACTTTTGTATTTTGTATGTCGATTATATAACACCTTGAAAGTACTTTCTCTACATTCATGAAAGTGGTCTTGAAGTTAAACCGATTTCTTAACATGCTGTTTCAACTGTATCGAACCTATTTATAAGGGTAACTTTTATATAACTGTTGGAATGATTTATGTTATAATTAGACGCAAATAACTAGTAAGATTGATTGATATGTATATAAGTCGCTACGGAAGACTTTGTGGACAAGCAATAAAAACACAGCATATTGAAACATTTGAAGCTTTAAATGAAGTCTGGGAAAAGGGCTCGATTGCGTCAAGCCTGACATTTTCTACTAAGTATTACTGAATATATTGTTTTTTTTTAAATAGTAAAGTCTAAAATTTGTGATAAGACAAACAGATTGTGCGCTCAATAATACCAAGTACTTTGAAATAGAAATTCGTTATAATAGACGATAAAGAGATGTGGAATAAATGTACGCGACACAACTAACATAAAGAAACGGCAATTTAAAAAAATCACAATGGAAAGCAGCCATCAGTCTTCAACATGACCAGAGGTCACTGCTCGCTGTCTTGCATTGACCCGAGACTAAAAATACAATACATAAGATTCAAAGAAATACCTACATTATCAAAGAAAGACCCATTTCTGGACATAGAGCAAAATCATATAGTTGATAGGGACAAACAAAAGCTTTGACAATGATTCCTGGCTTAAGACACGCACATATAAAATGTGGCGGGGTAAAACTAGTTTTGTGGCTTCATTAATATTGACTTCATGGCGTGATATAAAACAAAACTGTAAAACACTTTCTCAATATATTGTTCATCATAATAAAGTGGAGGAGACGAAACTTTATTATGATGATGTTATAGATAATTATGATAATAATCCACAAAGAGTTGCGTCCGATTAAAGGATTTATGTAACACAAAAATGGTTCATAATTAATTTACACTTGTTGATAGCGTTCTCTCTGAGGTCTCTAGACTTGACGGTTTTAATTGTGCTTTTTGCCTCTGCTTGGTATATTACCATTAACGTGATCAAAAATACTATTCATACATATATATTCTTAAATTGTTTTAATTGTGCTTTTGTCTCTGCTTGGCATTTCACCATTTACGTGATCAATTTATTCATATGTTCTAAAATTGTGAATAACATGCTCTATGGATTCGATTGACCCTAACATTCATAAATGTATTTCATGTTTGATGCTTTCGAAATAAGGTTGCGTTAAAGACTAAAGAATACATGAACCATATTTGAAATTTACTCTTTGATCCGTAGGTCAATAGATTAATTCAAGTGTCTCATCGATTAAGGAAATATTGAGCATGTCTCTTATAAGGATTGCCATTCAGTCGGTAAAATTCTTCTACTTATGTTTTCACCTAAACATCATGTTAAACAATGAACGCCTTGACATAAGAATTGAAAAGAAGTTTTTAAGCTTGCCAAAAAACGTTCACATGATATTTTTGTTTTAAAGAATTAATATTATGTTGGCCTTCAATGTGCCAAAATGTTAAGATTTGTTTTGAGCAAACACAGTCTCTGGAAACAAAGAAAAGAAAGCATAAGTTACATAACCTACAAATGGAGTTCATCCAAAAGATTTAAAATCAAATCCTTGGATTTTCTTTCATTAAGAAAACCAATAGGCGAGGGAAATAAGCTTCAGAGATATGAAAGTCGAGTTAACTATTTTCATTGTTTAACAAAGTTCAATATTGAGCGAGTAATTTCTGTGCCGTCATGAAATTTACTTAAAATATATGTTTATATTACCCGAATATTCAAACAAACAAAAAACGCATGAACCCATAGAAGGGACGTTTTCTACTTTCTAAAACATCGGTTGCCCAAAGAGTTCAATAATCTTGAATTTAAAACGATGCATTATATAACCACAAAGCAATGATTGAATTTTAAAAAAAATAATACTCACACAGGATAAGTTTATTGCGTTTTTTTCTAAATAAGTTGTATTTATTTGAGACTGGAATATTATTGTAGATATTTGAATTATTGAATCAAAGTTTATTTCCATTACGACATGACCTCTTTTATAAATTTTTTATAAAAAGCGAGTTTTTGAAGCATTGAAAGAGTTTTTTAACTTAATGCAACTTGTACTATGATAATTTAGTTTAAGAAAGGACGAAATTAATTTAGACCAATATTCGTATTATTTATATTTATAAAATTAACAAACAAATGCATCCTCAAAGGAATTCGACCTTTTATTGAAATATATTGGAATTAAAGACAGAAATAAAATGCGGACTGAATATTGGGAGTTACACATATAATATTTTGTTGCATTTTCGTAATTTTCACTGATTCGTTGAATCAAAACGACTAAATAGAATTCTGATCAATTAAATTTGGAACTTAAAATATGACTTTTGAGAATGTATCATTATTCTGTTGGTGTAGAATATGGGGTACTGAGCTACATTTAAAACCTAATGTACTGGTACATTTTAAACCTGATCCAAATGGAAAGACTATATCGATGACAAATGAAAATACATTTTGACCTTCGATAACAAGACACATTTCAACATAGATTTAGAGATGTCTTACACTTCATGAAGTTGCGAAGACGTTAACCTGACCGAATATTACCTTCTGAAAAACTTTCCCGACGTAGACAGTACGCCCGGTCACATGTCAGAGAAAAGACGTGCATTTTGGGCCTTGACCATGTACACAGCTTTAGTGACTCCAAAGCAGAAGTGCTGAAGATTACTGTTCTTCTGTAAGAAATACTTTGAAATTGGACTTGGAGTTTATTGCATATTCGATGATTTATGAATTCCTGATTTAATTTTTTTCTGTTAAAAACAATTTGTTGTTCATGGGGAATCTAATTTCTAGTTATGGATGACCAAAGAAAACCACGGAAATTGGTACCCAAAGTATCATACGTTTACAGCAGTTAAAGACGTTCGGTTATCAACATGCCAAAGTTATTGTTGCACATGATCTTGTAGACTTGATGTTAGTTGTTCTAGTCTTTCCTCGAAATTCTAGGATTAGGTTAAAATGATATGCATATTTTTGATTAAGGGGACTAATAATATCCCACATTTTATAATTATTTTAGAACATTGATTACAAGATTTTTTTTTTTGGTTTGAGAATGTCTTTCAAAACAAAATATCTAATAGTTTGGCAATTGTGAAATGTTTGCTAATTTTCAAAAGGAAGATACTAAAAATAAAATGCATTTGCATGGTTTGGTAACGTTGTGAATAAATAAGTTATTTTGGTAATAGATACATGTATGTTTATTAAAAGAGCTATAAGCTTACATAATACTGAATCTGATACCATGTGTGAATCATTTCAATAAAAGTTTAAGAAGTTGACTTGTGCAAGACATAAGAGAACACTACGTGGAAAAATAAATTTCAAAAAAATGGGCAACCTAAAGTTTTCAGTTGTTTTATGGGAAAGCTAAATGTTTTATGGTATAAAAAAATACGATGCATAGACAATTTACCTCAAAATAATGTATTCGTTTCTACATTAGAGAAGTTCTCAATAACCTTATCCTTTCAAAATAATTTCAAAATTCGCCGAAATATTTCTATGTTTTGAATGTCCATGTGATTGCAGATATAATGAACAATCGCCTTTCATAAAAATATAAACTACAGTATAAATTTTGAAAACTTAACCATTCAAACGTAATATTAAAAAACGTGATATTTTATTCACTACGTTTTGAAAAACACTTCTCAATTTGAACTTAATTATTGTCTTTATTGTGTAAAATTATTATCAGGGTGTTAACTTTAGGGGTTTAAACCATAATTAGAAGAAATTAACAATTAACCTGGAAGAAATATTGACTCGCAACTAACAAAACTGAATTTAATCTTTCAAACCTTAAAGTCTCGAATGTTCCATAACGAACTAGAAAAGTAAAATTTGTGTTGAAAAGGACCGCGAAATAATTGAACAATATTTGTATGAAAATAAATTCATTCGTGAGATTTAAAGTCCCACTTTGTAATAAAAGTATAAAGATATCTCTCTATGTATAAATCATCGTTGACTTTTTTCAATAAGCGATTGAAACGATTTAAGGTAAATTTGTTTAAACTACAAAATGTATAGAAAAAAGGATGTAAATTTATAAAGATGATAGAAATGATCTGTTTATTTAATAACATATTTGAACATGGCACACATTATATTGTGCATTCTTAACAAAACAGTTCATCTTAGGGTTAGACTAAAATTCCAATTATATAAAGCTTGTCGAAAAATAGGAAGATAAACGTTAAGTAAAGGTTTATAAATATGAAAGTAATAAAGTGAAAGGGAATAGAAGTGAAAGGCAAAGTTTTGGACATTCCGCATCCAACGTTTGGTTTGGACCAGCACACCATTTAGTTGCTAAAAGAAAAAAATGATACTTTTAGAAAAAAAATGTATTTTGCTCTGATCCGTTGAAGAATTTGGACAAGGTATAGAGAAAGTTACAATGCAGAAGTCTTGTAGGATCTTCTACAAACGTGAGGAGACACTTCAAGTCATCGGACATGGGTCAGTTATTAAATTCATGGATTTGTTTTATATCGAAAAAATATATGTTTAATGCCAGTTATTTAAATTTACAAAACTCTGAGAACAAGTCAAAATTAATGTTTGATTTATTGAATTTATACTGTGTATTTATATTTCCCTTGAGATAATGATAACTACCCCACCGAGTACAGTTTTTGTATTCCCAGGTTTCAAATTTCTTACTTCGAACCTTTTTGTTTGATTTGCAATTGATAACTGATTTTGTAAATTTATTAAACAATATAAATTGACACTCAAATAACAAATTGAAATTGTTAATGTTTGTTTGGTAAACTTTTGTAAGTGCAAATACATAAAATAAATTATATACACTTTTGCATTAAGTATAAGTTAGGGGTATGCGTATCATTCATTTAGATTTTGTCACCAATGTTAACTAATGCACAGGCTTAAGATTGGAGAGCATAAGTTCAACCTCATAAAGTCATTAGGTGCGGTTTGGTTTTTCAAAAGCCCTTTACTTCATTGATTCTTTCTAATGTATAACGGTTATCTATTTGTTTTAAGATTCAAGTTTTGATTTTAAAATCGCTGTACATGACACGGTTGCTTAGAGTGTTTACAATAAAGGTAATAACAAAATTACCAAACTTAGAGAATCAAATGTCCATAAGACGAGATAAAACAAGGAATACATACCGACAAATTGAAGATCGCAATAGTCCTGACTTGGTACAGACATTTCAAAAGTAATGGTGGGTTAAACCAGGTTTTAAGGAGTGCCAAACATGTCAAATATAGTCAAATGGTGCTAATGACGACACAAAATGTTCTCTTTCAAAACTGGTATAATCATTGACACGCACTTAAGTACTTTTGTTCAATTATGTTTATGGTTTTTTTTAAATATCTTCAAATATTGCTCACACAGGGTTATGTTGCTTCTCGGTTGCTGTCTTCACTCAAGAAATTTTACGGAAGACATCATGCACTTATAGACAAATATGGGATTTCGATCTCTCAGATGAGTGCAGATGTTGGTTTGTCATAGGGTTTTGTTTTGTCTTCCTTTACCGGATTTGACTCGCTGAACAGACTATTAGCAATGTGACAAGTGTGCTATAGCAAGAAGGAACTGCTTACTCTTCCGGAGCACCTAAGTTCACTCTTGTTTCGACTGGAGTTCGCGTTGTTGATTGACATTCAGTTATTTTGTGTTTCCATGTTTTACATGTTGTCTGGTTTTGTCCCGTTCTTGTTGGTGTTTACTGGTTTTGTCTCCGCCCTTTCCGACTTTTGACATTCAGATACCCCATTGGTACCTCTGCTTCTTTCAAAGAGCAATACATCTGACACAACTATTAAATTTGGTCTAACCATTGACACGCATTTCGGTATTCAGCATTTGATTATAATATGTTCTTAAAATGTTCTGTACTCTATTTGTATTCATAATCCTGGTAAAAAGGTCTTAAAGAAGCAGAGGTACCAATGAGGTATCCGAATGTCAAAAGTCTGAAAGGGCAGAGACAAAACCATCAAGCACCAACAAGAACGGGGCAAAAACAGACACACGCAAAACATGGAAACACAAAATAACTGAATATCAATCTACAACGCGAACTACAGTCGAAACAAGAGTGAACTCGGGTGCTCCGAAAGAGTAAGCAGTTTTAAGTTTAAAACAAAATCCAAAACTAATTTTTTGAACGTTCTCTTGTATTTTTTTTACACAATTATTTACTTGCTTTTTTGTTCAATACGGTCATCAATAATTTCATTTATATCTACAGATGTTATAATATAGTGTTTAACCGAGTTTTTATCTATTAACATAGTTTATATTTATATATCATTAAAGTATTCATGACCACTTCCAATACTTTTTGTTTATTTAACAATTTGATAATATAATATCAAACATGTAAATAAAGCAAACAATGAATTCTAAATGCTTGAATACGCTTAATGGTCGATCTTAGAGTTTGCCATCAGATAAATAGATAGTAGGGCAGTACCAGGTGCATGTCAAATACCTTACATTTTATTTAAAGTAAAACTTTTGATTAAAAATATCAGGAAAAAATTACTTAGAGGCTGAAAAATCAAGAGTTGTTTATTACTGTGGATTCATTTATTTTCGTGGGTACCAATTTTCGTGGTTTGATGAAAAATTACTAGTTCTTTGATTCTTAAATTCTTGGTTTTGAAGACTGCAGAATGCAAATCAAGGTGAAATTTTCTTTTCGTTGGGCATCAATTTTCGTGGGTAAAGGCCACCAACGAAAACCACGAAAATTAATACCCCACAAATAATATGAAACCACAGTACTTCACATAAACAAATAAGTCTGAATTTATTATAAAGAGCTATGTGTTAAATGGATTCGTTGACTTTGATAGAGTTGTAAGAAGATAACTTGACTTTGTTTCTAAAATAGATTGTGCTTTTGTATAAAATGTGGCTGACAAAACGGACTTTGTATACAATGTACCAAGTACTAGGGATATAGAAATCATTATACCAACCTGCTTTGCAAAGGAATACATTTAAATTTCTAGAATTATAACAAACTGTTAGGCACGTAATAGTTGAAAAGTGAAGTATTGTTCTTTGTATTTCGAACACACGTGAAGGTTAGCACTGCTGGTGGAGTTTAAATTCCCCGAAGTTAGCCCGCTCCGGCACCAACACTTTTGAGTTGGAGAATACATCAAAGCTTTAAATTATCCGTCTAAAATTCAAAATTGTCTAAACCCTAAGGTTCTTCCTACCCCAGACAAAGGTTGAATATCTTAGTAATAATTTGGTTCCCCAGTTTGATATTTTTGCTTATTAAGGTCTTTCCCTTCCACAGAAGGAAAGACCTTACTGTATTTCTTATGATTATTATTATTTTTTTTTCCGCCAAAAAAAAAAGAAAGAAATACTTAACGTAACATTACGAAACTTAATACCATTAACCGACACTATGAGGGCATGACTTGAGTAACCCTGTGAAACCGATCTATTTTTAGTAACGGAGTTATCTGCCCGGAACCCAAAAACCTTGTTTGCAGATTAACTCAAAAACCGTAACCGTTATCAAAAATCTGAAGTGGGGAAAATGTTGCTAGACTCATGGTCATGTTTCGTCATGCAAAAAAAAAAAATTTCGATCAACTTCCTGGTTACGCGTTTTTGAGTCGAAACCTGTCGCGATGCATCAAATTTTTTTTCTTCAAAACGGTTAGTCCTAGAGACTTGGGACCTTCACCAATCATCCTAGGTGACCTATATTACATTTAAAAATGTCAAGGTCAAAGGTCAAATCTCAAGGTCAGAGGTCATGGCACACCTTGTTTGCAGTATAGCGACAAACTGTTTTCGAGTTATGGCCCTTAACGCGTTTCGGCTTATCTGTTTTTGGCTTATAACTTTTAAACCGTCAGAGATAATATAGTAAATATATGGGTTTTTTGTGACCGTCATTATATGTCCTTCAATTTAAGACCAAAGTGGAATGGTTACGGACGGCCATTTTCAAAATGGCTGACACCGTAAACAGTTTTTATGGAATAACACTTAAACCGTACAAAATTGAAGCGGACAATACATGAAAAAAATGTTCGCCATGTCGAAATCTACAAAAAGTGTTTCAGGTGCAAAACCGTAAAACTTGTCGTTTTTGAGTTACGGCCCTTGATTGGTATTTTGAAAATGGTTTTTTAATAATAACTTTTAAACGGTAACAAATGGTGAATGAAATGTAGGGTTCATTTGATAGAGAATTAAAAAACCTACAATTTGAGTCCAAACAGTGTATGATTCGGTTGACCGGTTTCAAAATGGAGGCCAAAACAAGTTTCGCGAAACACGTTTTTTGCCCATGACTTGAAAACCATAACAGATAGTATAGTAAACATGTATACTTAAATGAATCAGAATGCAAAGAGCTACAATTAGAGTCCAAGGTCAAAGGTCATGGGTCAAGGTCATTCCCTAGCAACAAGGTAACGTTTATGAAAAGTCCATATCAACCATATATATTCTTAACCAAGACTACTTTCTGAGTTTAGAGTTAAATTTTTTCAACCGGAAGTAACCCTTAGTCCTTAGCAACCGTCATAAAAGTCCTTAGCAACCATACCTTTTCTGACTTCAGGCTCACTGCTCTTTAGTCTGGAACATTTTTCGCTACTTATAATTTAAGACTATTGTCAAAAACAGACTCAAATAGCCTAATGGAACGTAACAGTTATCATAAAACTAACAAAAACATGGGAAAGACCTCACATTTGTTCTCTGAACAAATGACTTTTTAATATTTTTCTATGCTCTTCATATTCATACAGTGTTTGGCATTTTCAATATTTTTGGTAGAGCGCCTCTGATGAGTCTTGAATAGACGAAACGCGCGTCAGGCGTAGCAAAATTATTGTCGGGAACTTTGTTGTCATTTGCATTTCACAGAATAATGTAGCGGAGACCATACTAAGTAATTATATAATTATGGAGAATTGTGAAATTCCGTGACGGGTTGCGTTTGATTAAAATGCTTAGCAGTGTATTTATGAAGCAGAATAATTGTTAATAATTATTTTAGACTTGATAGTAACATTTAAAAGATTTATGGACAGGGAGTTAAGTGTATCATTGCGTGGATAAAACTGCCATTCATATTATTAAAAAAAAGTGTTAGTTGCTCTAGAACAAAGTGAATAATATGTTAATATATGGATTGACTTGAATCTAACATTTGTGTAGTTGTATTCCCTTAAGCTTGTAAAGTATAAATTGGTTTATAAAGAGGTTGACAGTTTTTCCATTCATTTTTCAATGTTTCTGTCATATTAAGATATCGGCATGAGATAAGGAGTAAAATCATTATATATATACCGTAGTGAAATATTCTTATGAAATTGATTGATATAAATTTTTCAAAAGAATTGCAATTGCAATTTGCAAGTGACATTCTTATATTCTGTTATATGAAGATCATTCTTTTGGGAAATAGGAACCAAAATAAGCTTTTAAGCTTTAAGACTTGGATTCAAAAGAAAAAGTACCGAAATGCTCTCCTGACTGAGCTGAATTATAATGTAGTTCATAGAATGAAAATAGTCAGAAGTACATAAGCATAATATTTGTTTTCAGAAAGTAAACATTGTGTTTCCCATCATTTTATTTGAAAGTGTCAAAATATTTAAATTTGTTGTTTGAGCAAACAAAGTCGGTGGTAATAAAGAAAAGAAAACACCAGTTATATAATCCATAACCTCTAGGGCTTATCCAAGAGATTTAAAATGAAAACTTAGTTGATTTTTCCATAGTAGAAAAAAGAGAGGCGGAAATCAGCTTCCGAGATATTAAAGTCGAGTTAACCATTTGTATTGTTCAATATCGACGGAAATTATATTTGTGACGTAATGCTAACGTGGTAATGATATTTGCATTATTCACATATAGACCGAAAACGACACTGTTCGAAAGAACATTTTAATTTAAACATCGGTTGAACAAACAGTTAATCATATGTCAAGTTTGACACGATGAATTTTATAAGCACAAAGAAATGATTAAGCCTATTCAGAAAGGATAATTTGTTAAGTTTTATTTCTTAATTTGAGAATATGTGCATTTAATAAAAAAAGTTCTCACATTCACATTTACAAAGGGACATAATCATGTTATTTTTTTTTGATAAAGATGCATTTCAATAAGTATTGTAAGGCGAATATAAAAGGTATTTATGATACACAAAAGCATTAATAATGTATTTGGTGAAATCTTCGTAACCTTTAAAGGAAACACTTATCATTATAATAATAGTGGAGTTAAGTTAAATAACTGAAATAGAATTAGTTTGTTATAAATACAAACATTAATGGGGGTTTGGGCAAGCCGTATGTAAAGGTTGAGTAAATTATATTTCAAAAATTGAACTTTATTCATTGGAGTACTCTGACTGGCAAATTATCGTAGAACAATTATTGCCAAATCGGGACACAAATTTAGAAGTATATACAATTTCATAAGATAACTGTAAAGAGATTATAAACAATCTTAGTCGGAAATTATTTTCATCAGAAACTTGCAAATATCGTCATTTTACTTGGATAAATATGATTGTTTCGAATGTTGAATAGTGTTTGGTAAACTTTCAACACGTTGCATGTTTACTGTTTGTATTATATCTGGTTGCTTTAAGTGTTTCAGTCCTTATAAAGTTAACACACTAAATCGATGGAGAATCAAAATACATCTTCACCACCGATTGTTATCTTAATTAATTAGCTAATCAACATGGATCTAGATATAATGCTGACTCCCCGAAGTTGTGACGATGTTAATTTGACCGGATATGATCTTCTGGATAAACTTTCCCGCCGGAGACAGTATGTCCGGTCACATGTGAAAGACAAGACGTTTGTTATGAGCCTTGATCCAGTACAGAGCTTTACTGATACAGAAGAGCTGAAAATATTCGGTCTTGGGTAAGGAGTAAAGTTTCAAGGGTAGCCAAAACCTATACTTGTTGTCTTGCAGTTTCTTGGTTTAAAACATGACTTTCTTTTATACATTTTTGTTGTTGCTTTTTGTTGGATGATCACACCCTGAATTTTATGGTAATGTTCTTTTAATAAAGCTCAAAAAAAAAAAACAATCCATGGGCAATGAAAAATGGTTCAAAATTTATTACGCAAAGGATATGAAATGAATATTTTGGTTAAATCTTTGAATTAAGTGTGTTTTGCAGAAATATTGGTAACTTGATACTTGCTTTAAAACTTACATAAATTAATTTTACTATTTATCTTTTTTAAGCATTACGACGGTCAAGCATGTCGGTTTTTTGTGATGACACTTCACCAAATCAGTATTGTTTGAAGTGTTGTATCGTATTTGAAATCGATATGTTTGAATTTTTTACATCAGTCGATTGATGATTCTCAATTAGATGTCAGTAACAGCGAATGTTCTACAGTGAGTTCCTTTACCGTCCTTTCGATTGTCTTGTTGTCTTTTGTCTAAGGTTCTCTCTAGTGGAATTGAACTTTGATCGATTTGATTTTTATTGTGTGGTAAGTTTTGTTCCACATCTCATTTTTTTCTATTTAAAAGTAGGCAATATATTTTTTAATATAGTTAAGCTTCAGAACAGCAAATTGCGATTATGGACACTTTGTTGTTTCTGTCTATTTTATAGTGTAAATACAGAACAAAGAATTTTTTTCGGATGCTTACTAAACATTTTTAGTAAGGCGAGTTCACGTAAAAATGGTTTTGGTAAATAATTGTGTTTCGGTGCGATATAATAAATCATAAAATTTTAAAACCAATACAAAACAGAAACCAGCCTTGTTTAGTTTGTCTTAACTGGACAAAATATTATTCATTTAAATGCCTTACAATAACCAATTTTACGTGAATCTTGGATAGTTTTGTTAACCTCTCGTGAACTTATCCAGATGAGTCTTACCAGATGTGCTTATAACGATTATCATATCATGAAATTAAAGGTTAAAATTATTGAACTGGGGGGATCAATCTTAATGTCCAAGAGAAAAGACAAAACATGGAAGGCACATCGGAATAGTCGTAAATCACAATGCTCCCGACTTGGTACAAGCATTTCAAATGAAACCAGGTTTTATGGCGCGCCAAACTTTCCTCTGCCGTTGCGATCTAATGGACCGGTAGTAGCACACAACGCAACACGGTTGAAAAGACATAATAGGGATAATAAGATTTGTTTAGATGTTAAATTGTTTTCTGCCAGGACTATTTGGTCAGTTTTGTTAATGATCTACTACTTGAAACTTTACGCAAAAATAATCATATAGGACTGTTAAAACTTTGTGACATTGTGTATATCTAGTATTTCAAACTTTCCATTCATTCTACTTTAATTTTAAATTGTCTTTATTGTGTTTAAGTCGTATCAGGGTTTTAACTTTGGGGGTTTAAACATAATTAGTAAAAATATTGAGTCACATAGTAATATCAACAAATCTAATTTTTCTTACTTTTATGTTTTGAATGTTTTAAAACAGACACTAGATATAAGCAGCATTTATTTGGAACAGGACTGTTAGTTTCTGCTAGTGGTTTAGACTTTTATTTTCGTAGTATATATACTAGTATCAAGAAATATATGTGTAAGGATTTGGAAGCTTGTGATAATGGTAGGTAAAAGTATGTTAAATATCAATGTAAAATTGTCAAATTTTTGCAAAGTATTATTACACCACGTCCGTAAAGCTTCGCAATTTCATAAATGTGACATTACTTCCCTTTACAATCGGAGCATTTTTTTTTGTAAAAAAAGGCAGCGTGAAAGGCCTTCGAAGTATGACCATCAATGACAAATGACAAAAGAAGTACATGTAAGGGGGAGATCTTTGTAGGTAACCGACCTAGATTTAATATAATTCGGTTCTTATGTTTGATACATCAACAGTAGATTAATAGCATTCTAAAAATGAATACATTTTACAATTTATCCTTCAAGTTTTATCCTTGGTGAATCAAAACTGATTACTAACATTGGTAAGTAGAAAAAATCATTCAACTACATGTAAATTCTTAATTTTAAAATGTACAAGTTTACAACATGAAGTAATAAACTACATATCAAGTATAGATATTGATTACAAATTATTCAATTAAAATTTGGTACCGACGATTGGTTTTTGATTGACATTTTAAAAGCATTTAAACATATGGGCGATAAAACCTATAACTTTTTACAAATAACAAAATTGATATTAGTTTATTTGTTGAAATGTCACATTGAAACGATATGTAAACAAATACTGATATCAAATGGGCAAATGCAATGTAAAAGGGGGCGTAGTAAAATTGAGTCTGTGCTACCTTTGTTTCATTGTTGAGCAAAACTTGTATTAAATTTATTTGTTGATATTTTCATTAAGGGAATACGAATCTGAGAAATTGAACATTTTCGGAAATCTCTGCCTTTATCCATTCATATGCATTAAACAATTTAAACATGTTTTCTTAAAATTTGTTCAGGATAAGTTAGAGAGTGTTCTTATAAACCACTTGTGAAAAGTTTAAACAATTCTAATTACTAGATCAATGTTAAAACCGAAAAGAAAGGTTTCAGTGCTTTTTCCATGAAAAGTCTAGAGCAGTTTTATTTCCCGTCATATTTTTAGGTGCTTATATCTTTTAAACTCCTACATGTCTTAAAAAAACTTTTCATAAAGTCTAGTTATTTTGAGTTATTCTCTGTAATCTTATTTTTTAAAGAACTTTTAATTACAAAAATTCTCAGGCTGGTACTCCCTTAATACAATAACATATAAACGTTTAAACTTCTTGACTCTCATTAGTTAATTTTGATATCAATAGAATGTCTAACCTTTTAGTTTACCATTACAGATAACAACCGAATGCTTTGCTCATACATGTATTAGATTTTTATTCAGTGTTTTCAACATTGAATCCGGGACATGATATATAAGCAATTTTTAATTATAAAATACGTGGAGAAAAGTATAAATGAAAAATCACGTGAAAAAAAAACTACTTTTATTAATTGATCTCAATATCAAGAATTCACAATTGGGTTTTATTAACATTTAGATGAATAGAAAGACCTTAAATATTATCATTGATTAAATGACATTTTCTAGGAAGTAAACAAAACCTACGTATGGTTTTTAAACAGAAGCAATGGTGAAAATAAACTGTAATTATTTTTTTATTATATATTCAAAAACGAAATAAGTGGGCGGTTAGCGCAATAAACTAAATGTTTCTATCAATAAAATTAAAGGCATATTGTCTACGGCAAACTCATTTTTTTTACCCCTCATTTTTTTGGTGTCAATTAGACCGGAATGCAATAAAATGAATATTGAAAAACAAATTTGCTACAAATTTTGCCTCAAAAGTAGTTTATTTTGATCAAAATAGCTCGACAATATTGATTGATATTTTATTTACCTGCACTACGTCACATTGACACAGATTTAGACTGAGTAGTTTTAACACGGACACTAATCGGAATCTCGAGTTTTGTCCCCGAATACATTGATATGTTGAAAAAATACCGATATTTTTCGTGCTTTACCTTTTAAATAACATTCAAAACTTAATACAGGCAATAATTGTCAGTTTTATTCATTAAGTAGCTCTAATATTCGGTTGCCGTTTAAATTTTCTTCCGAGCTAAAACTTCGAGAAACAGATAATGCACCACGTGAAAGAACTATTGAAGTTTTCAATCAAAGAAAGTATAGTGCGCATGCTTACAGCTCATCTACATCTCATGACTATGAATTTTTGTAAAGCTTTACAAATATCATTTATTTTTCAATTTTTGAAGTAATAAAGAACCCTAGTGGTATTTTGAAAGTTTGTATCTTTCTAAATAAACAAAACGAATAGTCTGACGACAATTTTTTGGTTTTACAAAAAAATATTTTTTCGTAGACAATATGCCTTTAAGTGGTTTTTTTTTTTAAAGTCATAGAACAAATATACCTACTTTGTCTATTTAGGCTGAATAATTGTTAGTTTGCGACCAACGTTGAAGTTATCGAATTAGTCGAATTAGGATTTCGGAGCAACAGTCAATAGATAGTGGACTGTTTTCCAATAAAAAAACCTAGTTTTATTTTGGAAATATAACGTTAGCAACAATTTAGATAGGCATTGGAAAAATCAACAACTTATGGAAGATTTTTTGCATTGAATCAAATTAACTTTAAAAATGATAATGGCAGTAGGTAAATTACTGTGTGTCATATATTCCTAGAAGATTCTTAAATTGTGTCATTTAGCTTATAAACCATGGTGGACAGGAAATTTAGTGGTTTTTGTACTTTTAAGGAGCTAAAATTGTCACCAATTCCTACAGTTAAACAATATCTAGCCGATCGAGTTGCCAGGTTTGTACCTTAATGATATTTGAAAATTGACATTATGTTATCAAAAGAACTGTTTTGCTGCAAATAGGAGTTAAATGGTACTTTTTCATAGAAACGTTTTTTCAATCATGTTGTTACACTGCACTTAATTTTTGTCTCTGTGTTATCTTATTAAGTCTTATTTGTATTGTTATCATATGATATGGCTATGTTTCGTCTTGTTACTTTGCTTTTCCTAACGCCAGTAGCGACGTTGAAAATGCCTTAAATAGTAATCTGCGTACTCTTGGATCAGTAATGTTTAAATAAGTTCCATTGTTGCAACTTTTAAAAAACGTTTTGTTAAAACGCTCGGTTTGTAACTGTCTACTTCAAATCTCATTTATTGTTCACAATTCGTTTTAGCCACCAGAATTCTCTCTTATCAGAGATTCCTGCTGTTTATCATCATTCATGTTTTGGTTTAATTTTCTCCGATGACCCTATAACAAATAGAAGTAAAAGTTCGAACTTAAGTCTATATATTCACCCACATTCATTTGGCATCAAAACGTTTTTAATCCAATGCTTTACCAGATTAAATAATGATGACAGGATATGACAGATTCTTTATGTCTTATTGATTCTAAAATATGTACGTGTTATTATTTTCAATTTAGTTCGATCCATCTTGTTTTACATGACATTTGCATGTGACATATCAAACGCCATGCATACAGTTTTAAACCATATTAATTAAAAATGATTATAAATTATTTAAATGCTATTGAGCCTCGGTTATGTTGAGACACACATTTCAACAGGACCCCAAATTAAAACATTTAATGTTAAGTTATTTCCCCAATCTAATTTTTAAAGGTTAAAACGAGTTACATGTAGTTTTGTTTTTTATTTGGTCTATATTCAAAAACTAAGTACTAAACAAAAACAGATTATATCAGTGTCTTCAGTCATATATTGTCTTTCGTTGCTAATTAGGTTAGTAAGTCAGGACCATTGTGATATATATTATACAATCAACAAATCGATCATCTGCCCGACAAATGTTTTTGAATGAAGGATGCAGAGGTACCAATGGAGTATCCGAATGTCAAAAGTCCGAAAGGGCAGAGACAAAACCAGTAAACACCTACCAGAACGGGACAAAACAGACAACATGTAAAACATGGAAACACAAACTACTGAATATCAATCAACAACGCGAACTAGAAGTACAAAAGTACAGTATAAAGTTTAACAAGTATTTCAAAGTTTAAGTATGTATCTATTGTCCCGATATTTAGGGTCAAAATCTTTAAAATCTTTTAACCCAATGTAAATATTTTCAGTACCTAATTCCTAATTCAAATATTAATACATTACGGTAAAAATAGAAGCCTTGTCTTGAATAAATCAACAAGAAACGTTTTGTGTATTACATTATCAACAAATATATGTTTGTTAAGGAATAATTATCAGGTATTTGATGTTATGTCACATTGAAGTGTGCAAATGTTAACTTCGATAGGAAAGTACTCGAAGAGTTATCAATGACCCCCGGCAATGACCGCAAATACCGGTATTTAATAATTGATATGATCACTGAAATCTACGAAAAATAAAGTTAACATGTATATAAAGGATAAGATTTTTTGGGGTTATTTTCATAATTCAGCTTGCAGCTTCAATATGCAAACATATGCTAACAAATGAATGTAAAAAAAAATATGCATAACCTTTGATTGAGGTGGAACTTATATGCCTAAAACATTTTTAATGCTCCAAAGTCTAACTGAGACAGTATTTAAAACACTACAGAATTACAAATACTAAAACGCGGATCTCAATGGTTAATTTTTATATGTTATATATATAGATATTTCAAGGAGTAACCTCTCATCAGTAGCATTTAAATCAAAACATTGGAAGGTCAAATTCCAAAAACTGTTGAAAATGAAAAGTACTGAAAACCAAAATGTTCGACCAGGCTTATGATTACCATCGGGGACCAGCAGCAACATGTATAAATACCAAAACGCGGGTATAAACGGTTAATTTGATTATGATACATATCGATATTTCAAGAAGTAACCTCTCATAATCAGCCAGACTTGTGATTACCGTCGGGGACCTCTGTTCCACCAGAAACGGTTATCGCCCAGCTTAGGACAGAAAAAATGTTATTGGAAATGCACAATGATAACAGTCCATAAGTTTCAAATTGAAATACTAGTAGGTAACCTATCTAGGTGAACCAAAAATCTAAGAAAACATGCCCAAAGAATATTTCTATGATATTAGCTAGATCAAAATAACAACAATGTCCCGGTCATATATTTTACTACGTCAGCTAGGCTTTCCGTCTCTTTCCGCTCAAGCTTATGGAGTTCACGTTTCACAATTTCACAATTTCACGAGCCTGCGGTAATTAAATCGATTTCCTCGACAGAGCGTCACTTTTGACACAAAAACTGTAGTTACAGGGGTACGTTGCTCCTCGGTTGCTGTCGTAACTCAAGAAATGTAACAGTAGATACCTGTATTCATAGACAAATATGGGATTTTCATCTCTAAGATGAGTGCAGATTTCCGTTTGTCATTGGGTTTTGTTTTGGTCGTCCTTTATCGTATTTGACAAATTGGGTTGAAGATTTGCAGCGCGGCGGTCGCTTGCTCTTTCGGAGCATATGAGTTCACTCTCGTTACGACTAGTGTCGCTTTGTTACTTGATATTCAGTAGTTTTTGTGTTTCAGTGTTTTACATATTGTCTGTTTTTTCGTCCTGTCCTTGTGTATGTTTACTGGTTTTGTCTCTGCCCTTTCGGACTTTGACATTCGGGTGTCCGGTTGGTACCTCTGCTTCTTTAAGACTCATGGAAGACGCTAAATCAAAACGATTGAAAATGTTTATCATAACATTGAACATAGAAAAAAAAACTAAATATATGTCAAACTAGACCCAAAATTATAACTGAGATCAACTTACGTCTTCTATAAGAAGAAACTTAGAGACGCGTGTGCTAAATGTATTTTCAAAACATGTGTAAAGTATGATAAGAAATCTTGTAACGTTTAATTTAACATTGTGTTCCTCCTTCAAAGAGTCATTTTACGAACATTTTCAATAGAAATAATCTTATCAAAGCTTATTTAGACTGATAACTATCATTTAGATAAATAATTGAGCCTTATTTGCAATAATAAATCCAGTCATTGGGGTTTTTAAGTCCCATTTTGTAATAAAAGTATAAAGATATCTCTTTATGTATAAATCATTGTTGACTTTTTTCAATAAGCGATTGCAACGATTAAATTTAAATCTTATGTTAACTACAAAATGTATAGAAAAACGATGTAAATTCATAAAATATGATTAAAATGATCTGCTTATTAAATAGCGTATTTCAAAATATGACACATATTTATTGCGTATGCTCAACAAACAATTCATCTTTGGGTTAAACAGAAAAGCAATTGCATAAAGTTCATAAAGAAAATATAGAGTCTCCGGTATTGATTTTAAATGCAGAATTTTGAAACTTGTATTCAACGATTGGTTTTGGCCTGTGAACCATTTAGTTACTGGAAGGAAAGTTAATACTAATAGTTGATTTTTTAAAGGCATGCATAAAATGCATATTAGAGACTGTCGTGGCAAAAATAAACAATGTATAGAAAGATACAGTGCAGAAGTCTTATAGGATGTCCTACAAACGTGAAGAGACACTTCAAACCCACGGTCAGGAGTTAGTTTTTTAAAATTCTATACGAATGATGTTTCTTTTTTAAAAGGATTATTTAAAATGCAAACAATAGGTTTTCATTACTTCATTATATTTATTAATGTGAGAGCTGCTTTGTTTTGTCTTCCTTTATTGGATTTAACACAATGAATTGGAAATGAGCAACACGATGTACTATAGCAGGAAGGAACCGCTTCCTTTTCCGGAGCATCTGAGTTCACTTTTGTTACAACTTGAGTTCGCGTTGTTGATTTCTGTTCGTTTGATTTTGTGGTTTGTGTTTCTTCGTGCTGTTCTTGTTCGTGTTTGCTGGTTTTGTCGTTGTCCTTTCAGACTTTTGACACTCGAATGCCCCATCGGTGTCTTTTTGATTCTTACAACAGGAGGGTATAATGTTTATAAAAATTCGAAGATATTCAAATTTAAATTTGTAAAACTACAACAATACAAGAATACAAGAATACAAGAATTCAAGTTTATTTGACCAATCATGGGCCCTCAGGGGGCAATAACAGTACAAATGTTTATTTCTGACAGAATATACATGGCAATACAAAATAATATATACAAAGCAATTGTCATAAATACAAGACAGAATCTTACATGATGTTTTTTTTTTTTCTGATATAGACAAATAATGAAGATTTTCATGTTTTTTCATGTCTGATGATATTTGGACACTATTTAATGTAATGTTTAATGACAAAAACGATACAAAGGACCATTGTTCTGTATCTATATGGGTTCGCCACAGATTCCATCAGAGCTACTGTGTGACGGATTTGGACAGCGCAAGATTTACTCCCTTTGGCTGATGAGGGTCGTTTTTCGTCGTTCAGTATTTTAGCACACACTATACCGTCTAAACTTCAAATAGTTATATGTAAAAGCGTTTGATGGCAATTATTTTTTCTTCTTTTTGGGGAATTCGTGTTTCTTTTCTTCCTCAAAATGATTATTTGTAATTTGAATCTCTATATATTAAGATGGTTTTCCAAGTTCTGTACTTAAAACAATTAGTGTAACTGGGTCCTTGAGGATTGTTAACAATATAGTTTAACTGCGATACGCAGCGAACGACACAAAGTTACTCGTCAAAAATATATAAAAGTATCTGATATTATAAAAATGCTTTAATAAATGACACGCATTTTAGTAATTAACATTCGATTATGTAATAATTTCAAATAGAAAAGTGCCTCTGTACTTTATCTTCATTCGTGATAAAGTATTTTGAACAAGATCCAAAAAAGGTTCGGTTAACATGATGATTTATATTTATTGAGACTATTATATAAATTTTATTTGTATTGAAATGAAACCAGTACGTGTCAATATAAAGCTGAAAATAGGAATGAATTCTCGGATAGCATATTTGAATATAGACACAAATACAATAATGTAGAAGTTTTGTCAACCGATGTTTGCCAAACATTTGAAAAACAGTAAAAGCACTGAAATTCGCAAACGATGGATTTAAGTTTGCTTTTTATAAAGCAAAATTTCGAAATTTGCTTTAAACTTTTGAAACTCTTTCGACCATCACAAGTTGTTGTCAATCAATGAAGATTTTATTCCAATCAAATCAACATGTTATAAGAAAGAGGTGGAAGATACCTTACATCAGATGTATATATCAGATTCATGAACAATGAAAACAAAATATAGCGTCTAGCTAACAAATCATAGTATAACATAATAAAAAATGAATTTTATATAAAATCAAAGTCATTTTCAAAGCGAAAAAACGTAGTGAAAATGTAATCTACAACGTAATGAACAAGTGCTTAAAAGCTATGACAATGTGATCTACAAAGTCATGAACAAATGGTTAAAAGTTATGACAATGTAATTTACAAAGTCATGAACAAGTGATTCATTGATTAAAAGCTTGAGAATGTGATCTACAAAGCCATGAACAATTGATAAGAAAATATGAAAATGGGGTCTACGAAGTCGTGCAAAAGTGATTAAAAGCTATGACAATGTTATCTACAAAGTCATGAACAAGTTTAAAAATTATGAAAAAGTGGATACAAAGTAAATGATATTGTCATCAATAGTAATGCAAAATGCGTTTAATAAGTGATTACAAATATGAAGAAAATTATAAAAGTTGAAAAACAATGTAATCGAAAAAATTGAAACATGGACCAATAAAATTTTATTTGTTCTTTTACAACTAATTATGAAAAAGTGGATACAAAGTAAATGATATTGTCATCAATAGTAATGCAAAATGCGTTTAATAAGTGATTACAAATATGAAGAAATTAAGTTGAAAAACAATTAAATCGAAATAATTGAAACATGGACCAATAAAATTTTATTTGTTCTTTTACAACTGCTACTTTCATCAATTCGTAACTGTATGCTTTACATTGTTAAACTTTTTATTTAACCAAAATTATATTGCTTTCACCTATTAAGAGTTTATAATTTATATAGTTATGACCACTTCTAACATTTTTGTTTGCTTAACAATTTATAACTATACATGAAAATAAGATAAACAATGGATTATAAATACTTAGATACACTTATTGATCGTTCATTATATTGTCCCATGAGATAAATGGATATCAGGACCATATGAAGTGTATGTCCAATATATTAACATTACTATAAAGTAAAAATTGGGAATAACTAATAGGAAAAAACAATTATCAATGGCATTACAGTTAAACAATATTTCTGAACAGGCTACAATGTAGCATTTTGAGGCTCAACTAAAGCGTTCCTTTTAGTGAATGTAGAAGTTTTTGTCTAAATAGTTTATATAAATTTGTTGCGGACTCAACAAACAGTACATCCAGTAATTGTGATGATAAAAAAAAACTCATTATATTGTACGCATAGTGTCGTGATATCAAACAAATCTGTTACGCACTAAAGTTGGATATAATAGAGCTGTGGAGACCAAACTCACCTAAGTAATTATATAATTAAACAGAATTATGAGATTCCGTGACGGGTTGCGATCGATTAAATGCTTAGTAGAGTATTTATTAAGCCACACAATTGTTAATAATTATTTCAGACATTATGGCAGAATTTCTAAGATTTATAGACATGCCATTAAATATATTTACTGGGTGGTTATAATTGATGTTTCACCATTTTGCTGATTAAAGAGACGTGTTAAAAAGAACAGAGCGAACAGGTTGTATAGTTTGGATGACCCTACCATTCATATAGTTGAATTTCATGTTATATGTTTTTGTGCAATGTAAATTAGTTTTGGAAGAGAAAAACGGTCTTTCCATTTTTAGATAATATACACAAAAAGGCAACGTAAAGAATCCAGCAATAAACATGACACATTTGGTGTACTCAGAGGTTTCGAGTAAATGGAATATCAGGACGGATGTGTTTGTCACAAGGACTGCAATTTTAAAGTAATTTTCTAGTATTGTTACTTGAAAATCAAGTTTAACAAACAATTGCTGACCTAAAGGTTTTAAAAGAAGCTCTTCATTTAAAAAAAAGGAATAATAATATGTGGTAGTCTAAATTTCGTCCTAACAGAGATGAGTTTGAAACATTCATAGAATAAGAAAGTCGGTTGAACTTTTACATAATATTTGTTCTAGAAAGTAAATATGTTTCTCGTAAATATATTTAGTACATGTAGTGTTTAAATCTTCAGATTTGTTGCTTGAGCAAACAAAGTTGGTGGCTACAGAGGAAAGGAAACACCAGTTACATAATCTACAACATTTGGAGTTTATTCATGAGATTTAAAATGAAATCTTAAGATTGACTTTCACATTTAAGAATAAAGGAAGAAGGAAGACAGCTTCCTAAACTTTGTAGTCGAGTTAACCATTTTTATTGTTCAAATGAGTTTATTCTTGAGAGAAATTCTATTGTGACGTAATAACATTAACATAGTTCGTCTATTGACAGAAAACAACACAATAAAAAGGAACTTTTTTATTTAAAAATCGGTAGTTTAAGCGGTCAATCAGATTTCGAGATTGAAACGATTTATTCCTTAACTACAAATAAATTGTTGAAGCCTATTCAGGATTTACAAAATAATTTGTTTTGTGCGTTGACATATTGAAGAAAGATGCGTTTAAATAAACTGTATGAACAGAAATGTTAAATTTTTCACATTTACAAAAGGGTATTAGTGAATTTATTATAATGAAAAAGATGTATTATAACGTGAAATAAGAAGGTATTTAGAATATATAAAAGCCATAATAGTGAATTGAATAAAGTCGTCATAAACTTTAAAGGAAATACTTATCAATATATATATCGTGGAGTTTAATGAATGAATTAAATAAGGCTGTTATAAATACAAACTTTCATGGAGGTTTGAGCAAGTAGTATTTATTTCAAAAAATGAACTTTATCCATTGAAGTAGTACGACATTATAGACGGGGAATTATTGTAGACTTTGGAATTATTTAATGATAATTCATTTTTATTATGATAAAGCATCTTTTATTAAATTTGAAGTAAAAGAAAGTTTTCGAAGCGGGGAAAGATTCAACAATCTAAGGCAATAGAAGTCATATAATTATCGCTTTCAAATATTCATAAAGTTCAGGCTAGCAAGTGCATCTTCAAATGAATTCTACTGGAATATCATATGACAGAAGTTAAACGCGGAATGAAGTACTGTGAGTTTGAGAAAGTTAATGAAATACAAGATATTCAGATATTTGTGGATTTTAATAAGTGTCTCATTCTTAATTGGTTCTGAATAGAAGAACTAGCATAAAGACTCAAAAATTTGCAAACGTGAAACTGAATACAGTTTTTTTTTTAGTAAATGCGTGTATTTTCCGTTTAAGTGAACAAGATGGATTAAACATTTTGGATTTTGCAAGTGAAAACAACTTCTTAACATATAAGACTTTTAGGAAGATTCTAAAAAATCTATGTTGGAAATTATTTGCAGGAAACGCTTGTGAATATCGTCATTTTACTTGGACAATATTAAATTTTCTTAATGTTGAATAGTGTTGACAGTGAAAACAACTTCATAACATATAAGACTTTTAAAGAAATTCTTTAAGCTGTTTAAGTCCTACTGCTAATACTGTGACAAATATAAATGCATCTTTCCTAAGAATTGTAATGTTAAAACATCTGTAAAAATGGATCTAGACTTTATGTGCACTCCCCGGAGCTGTGATGATGTTAATTTGACCGGATATGACCTTTTGGATAAACTTTCCCGCCGAAGGCAGTACGTCCGGTCACATGTCAAAGAAAAGACGTGTGTCATGGGCCTTGACCCTGTACAGAGCTTTTGCGACTCCGACACAGAAGCGTTGAAAATATCCGGTCTTGGGTAAGGACTGAACGTAAAAGGGCTATTCCTATGGCTGTGTGGTAAAAAAAGATATAAGTATTTCATTTGGCATTCTGTAAAAAATCATTTTGGTTTAATGTTCTTATTATTCTAGTGAAAACTTGCATTCGACATCGTGCGCCAGACTTTGTTATAATTTTGTGTGTAAGTCCTATGTTGACCTACACAAATTTGGTATTAGATCGAAAGGGTTTTCTGTAATTGATTTCTATATGAATAGGTGTTCAAAGTTTCGGACGGATATCCAATTTAGTCATAAATTCCCCGATTATATTTCTTTTTAACATAAGAAATTGTTATCTTTAAAATGCACAAAACAAATGGGCATAAACTTTATTCGAAATCTGTATTGAAAAATTTAGTTTTGTGTACAATGAAAACAATAAAGCTTTTAACATACCAAAATTTCTAAACTTACATTGAAAACTTAGATAAATGTTCTTTCATTCAACAACGTCTATATTGTAAAATCACTCTCTAATTCCATTTGTATTCGGATAAATATGAATTGAAGTACCTTGTTTTTCTCTCTTATCTGATTCGCTTAAAGTAACAATATGAAGATTTGAACAACATTTCTACAGTTTTTTTTTTCACTTGTTTTGATTTGTGGTTTGGGTTTTGAGTGTAAAGCTAAGTCATGGATGTTAATAAACATGGTAAACGTAAGAAAAGAAAGTTAGTAAGGTAAGAATTTTCTAACCCCACAAAAAATCTAGAGCAAATAAAGTTCAAATAAATGCAATACTGTTTTATGTATATAAACGTTTGGTATATCTATCTATTTAATTATTTTATTATATATTTGGCGTTTGATAATATTTGGTATGATGGGTTATTTTGTTAAAATCTGCAATGAACTCTTTGATGATTTATGCTTTGGTGGAAACAGAAAATATTTAAAACACTTTAAAAGCTTGTTATAGGCATGTGTGAAAGAAAATCAACTTTAAAAAAGTCAAAAAAGCAGAAACACAGAGTAAACAGTATGAAGTAAAGTTGAAAATGTTGGACCGTATTTCTTTCCTGAAAAGCAATTAAATGAAAGCCAGTTTAATAAACAATTTCCATGGATCTAGAAACTCAGATCGATTTTGGAGATACTTAGTATATTTGCCATTAATCATTTCTGAAGGGTACAAAATACCTCTATAAAATGTAATTGAAAACTCTGCATGCGACAATAATAACAATGCAGTAAGTCAATATAAGAGATTATCACATGCAATCAAAATGTACACGTTACCCGGAACCTAGGCATCAGATTCCGTGTAGGAAATTATAATTTTTGTTATGGAAAAAGACTTGTTTCATTCATATCATGCATGTAATCTTTATATCAAGACAAAGTGAACTAATGCTTACAATTAAAAAAAAAATCGGCTTATATTTGGAATGTACGTGTGCTAAAAAAGATATTAAATTTTGTTATAGAGTTACCTTGTAAATCAAACGAAAGTACAATGTTTTATTACCGATGAAAATATGTAACATATCATGATTTGATAAAACCAAAATAAATTTCTTAAGAAAAAGATTCGATGTCTTTTCTTAGTTATTTCCCTTTTAATGTTATTAACTCGCTTTTTAAGTGGTTAACAGATGAACTTAAAACCGTGTAAGGTTTTTAGCATGTAACATTAAAAAAATATATTTTATATGTTTAAACCTGTTTCAATCATTGGCGGTTCATGTTTGAAAGATAATAAAGACTTTATTTATTTTTCTTTAATCAATACAGAATCACAGTTTTATGTCTTTTTTTTCTAACAATTACTTTTGATAATGATCATTTCTTTTTGGATGTAATATAAATCGGTTTATTCAGTTACTGACAGTTGACGACTGTATATTAGTGTCTTTACATGTGATTGTGTGTTTTGATTGTCTTAACATTTTTTCGAGTTTGACCAGAAAATCAAACGCTTTTCTGGTCTCTTATTAGTGTAAATGAAAATATCGCTAAAATCACCAAACAATGTAAAAAAATGAACAATTAAGATATAGAGTAAATGAGATAAATCAATATACAATAAGTACAAAACTATAACAAAACAAATGAAAACGTTTGATTCACTCATGGTCGGTTATTACAAATGTAATAAAACTGGCAGATTGCGTAAAACAGAAAATGCAACGAGATTTATTAAAACAAAAACAATTGTGTCAGTTTTTTTTATTATACACATACATGTCAAAGCCTAATTACTATTTATAATGACGGGAAAACATGCATACTTTATATCGTACATGTATATACCATAACTTTTGATAATAGAACGGGAACAACCTGTATGGTTGACTAAATATTGGTATGATAATTATGATGTTTAGGTGAAAGCTACATTATAAAGTTTGAAAAAGGTTACCAAGGTTTATTGGACTGGTTCAATTATTCTGGACGTCAGTTTATGGTACCGGATTACTTTAGAAACATTAACTGTTTCATAAGGGTTTTCTCGGTTATAAAGAAGGCATATTCAGCTTCAATCTCCTTTTTTTTCTTGTCTTATACATGAACATGGGATGGGATTAAGGTAACGGCTTAATTTCACGTTGTTGATTGCATTTTAGCTGTTTTTATGTGTTTTTGTATTGTCTTTCTTTGTGCTGTTCTCGTTGGTGTTTACTGGTTTGTCATTGTTCGGACTTTTTACATTCGAATGCCTCTCATTAACTCATTAGTACGTCTTCTTTACTTGTATTGGTTATGTCCAGAAAACAGATTTGTTTTTTCGCTATTGTTTTAGTATGTTTTTATATAAATCATGGATCGTTTTCAAGATGAAGAACTGTGAAAAAGTTAAGACTATTTCCTTTTATTTTAATTTACAGCTTCAAAATACTTTTTGTGAACTTTTCTCATGTGCAACTTCTCATGATAGATCGTGTTTTATATATAAACTTAAAATGATCTACTTCATATGAACTTAAACCTAAAGACAAAATCATTGTTGTAACAAATTCATGCATATAACTAATTATAAAGAAATATTCAATTACAGAAAAAAATCTGAAAGTGGTTCAAAGGTCAAGTTACGAATCAAACCTTCGTTTATTATTTTTTGTAGTTATTTAAAGGGCGGACGAATTCGATAATGGTTTTGTGGTTCACGTAAACTACAAGTTAATCATTTCGCTTGTTACGGTTTCCTTTCCCTCTCATAGTTATAATTCTTTTGTAACAATTATCGAGATTCAATGTGTAAAGTTAAATTTGAAAATAAGATCTGACTTTGATAGTATACTTAAGAGATTTACATGATCCCTAAAAAAACTGCCAACAAAATGTGTTAAAATAAGCACAAAAAAGAGTAAGCCATATAACCATTAACAGCATCAATTTGATTTGGCTTCATATTAATTTGGTATTAAGTTTTAAATGCACGTTTAAGGCTCGTTTAA
Organism: Arcuatula senhousia; assembly: GCA_963971305.1. NCBI lineage: Eukaryota > Metazoa > Mollusca > Bivalvia > Mytilida > Mytilidae > Arcuatula > Arcuatula senhousia. Next base: position 1,235,987 of record OZ020317.1, on the reverse strand, counting down.
TCTGTCCTAATTGTTTTCACATTAATTGCTTCTAACCACTTTAAAATGATATTAGCAATCATCTGATTTTTTGTGATTGTAGTTTCATATATTAATTTACCTCCATTTTACATCTCACTCTAGCTATATCAGAAGCATTGACTAGTTTTGTCGTTAATGAACTGATAAATACATCTTAAACGTTTTTGGTTTATGATTGCCATTAAAAAAACATCTATTTATTTGATTGGTAATAAATATCACAATAATAAGAAAAGAAAGTTAAATTTATTTGGCCTTACGCATTTGACTTTTTAATTTCTACAAGTGTGTTAGAGCGATAAGGTCATGGCGACATGCGATAGGTTTTCATTTAATGAAAAACAAAAGACATTTGAAATGTGCTTTTGATGATATTTAAAACCATTATTGTAAATTGTTTGTTTATAGCTGTTTGTGGCATTTTAACTAGTCGTTGCATCGATATATTCAATTTCCACAGACAAATTTTCAATAATTGAATATAATTAAGCATTATTTATAGTGTTTGTGCAGAGTAACTGAGATATAATGATATTCGTTATACAGTGGGATAACTAGTTGTGTAATTGACTTTCAAAACGATTTTAAAACAAAATTCAATTTCCGTTTCTGTAGTGTTGAATGGAATCGCAAAGATATAAAACTGTACTTGCAAGCCGCATATGGACTGAAATTCAACCATCAGTTTCGTTTGTGTGTTTATCTCTTGAAAGAATTTATTTTTATTTTGGAAGTACTCTTTTGGTTTAAAATGCTTTGCGTGAAAAAAAGGTGTGCGTGATATAATCTTAAGTGGCTTTTTGATTTCAAGTAAGCTCTTTCAGAGTAAAACGACAACTATTATTGGACAAATTCAGAATTCTCTAGAGTAAAGTTGTAAACAGCACTTGTAACTGTTGAAGAATTGACAACTGTTAATGGAAATGGTATTATTTGAGTAAACATATGTATTATCGCAGGAAGGGACATATTGTTTTTGTCATGAAATCAGAATAAGCCTGCAGTTTTAATAGAACAATAGCGTGGGTTAATAACTTTATCAAGATAACATCACGAAAGGGATTAATATTTTTCTTAAGATAGAAAATTCTGCTGCACAATAGTTCCTGACTTTTTATGATAAGGATCGGCAAAGATAGCAAACTTTCAATTAGGAATTACACGTATTTCGTCTAGATTGATATCGGGAACACTTTATTTCGATCTCATCGACAGCAAGTGCAGTTAGAAATCTATAGTGTGGTTTATTAAAAGTCATAAATCTTTAATAGATCCGGAGTACCGAAATACTGAAACATCAAATGCTTTTTGATAAATTTAAATGCAGAAAAGGTCTACAAAATATTCAATATAAGGAGTGTGAAATTCGATTAGGTGATAAATGGATATACTGTCTGTAATATGAATAAATTTATTCATATTTAATGTTGCAAACTTGGAATTCAATAGAACATTTTATATTTAAACTAATTTTACTGCAATGCTTTAGATATCTGTTCTAAAAGGCTTAAGCGTCAATTTAATACATGCATCAACTGTACGTGTCTTAGGATATACTTTGGACTGTATAATTTCCGTAAAAATCATTAGAGCACTTCCGTGTAAAATGTTAAATGAATGATTTTTATTTAAAAAATTGACATTCACTAAAACCTGTCAATATAGAACAAATAGAGATGTTTGTGACGGTTATCTTTTAAATGGAGAGTAGTTAAGGAAATTTCAATGCAAATGAGATCAATCAATGATATTAACTACTCAAAAAAGTTAATTTAGTGAAACGAACTTATGGAGCGTAAAGTTAAATGTGCCCAAACAACAATTTCTGCAACGTTTGAACGATCTAAGTCAGTTAGCTTGTCTGATATAGGAAAAACTAAACGTTACAAACTCCCGAGGTAAGACAGATTTAAGTAAAAGGAATATAATTGTTTAAGAGTTAACAATATATAGGAAGCATAAATGTAAAATGTAAAAAGTACAGGGAATAGATTTAACATATAGTAAATAAATAATATCATAACACATGCTACTATTACTTTAAATACCAGTGTAGCTAGAAACAGTCAGATATCAAAAATGAAAAAGTTTAACCGACCTATTGCCCACAAACCAATTTTGTGACTTATAGTATAAGATTATTCAGTCAATGTACTTACAACAGCAAATGAAATTTCAATAACTATAAGAATGAACTTTGAGAAAATTGTGCGATTAAAGAAACCTCTAGAAACTTTGTAAAAGGCGTTCGTCTCTACGCGTACACATATACACTCTATAAATGGCGTTTAGATTCTAAACGTAATCCTAAACACATTCTTGAAGCCTTTTTTTAAACGCCAAAAAAATCTAAACATGTTTAAAACCTAAACGCGTTTAGATTTTAAACACAATCCTAAGCACTTTAAGGGCTAAACATGTAATGAAAGTGTTTACATTCTAAACAATATTTTACAGTGTACCTGAAATTCATTTTTCACCCTTAATTCTTAGAATATTACGATTTGCGATCGCTAAAGAATTTACATGGCTCGCAGCGAAAAAAGTAAGAACTGCTCACAAGAATCTAGAGTCAGCACTGAATACAAATCTGATTTATGAAGGTCATGATTTATTACAGTTGATCATGTCCTCGCTACACTAACTCTGACCCGTCACTGTCTGATGCTATAATAGTATTTTTGTTATAGCATTGTATAAGTGAGAATAGATCTATCAATCTGTCCGTCTAGATACAAACAGGTCTAATTTGCTATAATTATTGAAGCGTGCTTCTCTTCTCTTTCAGGCTTATGGAAAAGTCCAACCTTGAAACCAGAAGGCACCAGAAAATGTCTTGGTACGACGATCCAAAGTCAGCTTACAAACACAACGCCGAGTATATCAAAAGACTCTCAAGTCTCCGTGACAACCTGTTTGATCAGGAGCAGACAAATTTAGCTCATGCCTTAGAAAGGCTTCGGGCACGGCAGACAAAGGAAGCTCTTGCGGAAAGGCAAAAATTAAAACATGGATCGGACTTTTCAGACGGAAACGATAAAAGGTTTGTAACGACTTTAGAAAAGTTTCAACAGACACGGCCGAAAAGATTTCCGCCTGAGTTACGACCCTTGGAAGGTAAACAACTGATCGAGCCACAACGATCTCTTACGCCAGAAAAGACAGTTCATTCTGTTGTTCATCCGAGAACTGCCGATGATAGTGTGATTAAAAACAATTTACAACGGTTAGCGGTCCCTTTAGCTCCAACGAGCAGTATACCAAACATTGGTAGAAAATCGCAAAAATCCGTCAACCAATTAGTTCTCGAGTCGTCTTCACTCCAGAGGAAAAAGACATGTTTAAGTGCAGACAATACGGAACGAAATCCGTTTAAACACGTGCACAGGGGTGCTCAGACACGGAGACTTTTTAAGCCGCGATTGGACGATCTGTCTCTAGTCCCACAAGCAATAAAAGTGGAAAAACTCGGTGATCATGATAAACTAAATATGGATAAACTAAAGGAGTATTATTGTATTTATTATTTACCATCAAACACGCCGACAAATCCCGAGGAACTTATGTCAGAAGATGGGGATACAACCGGAAGTACTGCATCGGATCAGGAAAATTCTAAAAATAGCAATGAAATTGACGATGTTTTCGGAAACAAATATCCTAGTGAACATTATCGGTATAAGCCGGGTTATTTTGGTGCAAGTCAGAGAGTTCCCGAAAGAAAACCAATGATACATCCGGTAACGGGTAAGGCACTTGTGACAAATCACGAGGAAATCCGAATGCATCGTCTTAAAAAGTTACATTTAAGTGAAAGCATTAATCATGAGCAAACGGAACAGGAACAGAAAACTGAAATTAGAGACACGAACCACAACAACAATAATAACAATAAGAAACAAATTATCGTTGACATGCCCTCTATAGTATTCAATGCGCCGACGCCTGATGTAGGCGATCTAGATTTACGATCTGCGCTATTAGCCAAAGCGTATAAGCAAAATGAACTACGGCATAGAGAATTAAAAAATCTTATGGAGGACGTTAAAGAGTTAAACAAACGGACAGACGATCTATCTGACCAAATAACAAAGACACCTAGAGATCTGGATAATTAGTAGCGTTAATTAGCTTTAATTGGAACCAATGTCTGTGATATATTTATAAGTGTAGCTTGGGATTTATTCAAGCTTATAAAACATGGAAAAAAAATATTTGGTTTTAAAATCACTTTCAACCGTTTGCAGGAAAAACCAAATGAAATATAATTTCAAGTGAAAGCAAAAAGATGAGTTGTGGAATATTTTAATGTACATGATATGGCACAGCATAAAACATTGTAAAATACGTAAACCCATTGGCGACCTAAAAAACGTTTATTTGTATCAATTCTATTTTTGATGTCAACTATATTTTTGATCGAAAAAAAACAATAACTGTAGTTTTTGTTTAATTTTTAACGTAATTTTTAAAAGATTTTTGTATCAAACATCAATCATTTCTGCATCAGATACTGTAAGCAGTCTGTCCATTTTGCATTGGTTCACCGTTGCTGGTCTTAGTAAAAAATCGTGCTGCTAAGAGGTAACGTCTTTAAATGTGCATATACAGCATTTAGAAATCCTTTTCAGTTCATTTTTATAGTTAAATTGCAATTTCATTTACTATTGTAAGTACATTGAATGAATATTCAAATACTATAAGAAAAAACTAGAAAAACTGTGAGCCGCAGCTCACAAATGAATACCCCCCACCCCCAAACAAATTAATCAGATAAAATTTTAAAATAGGAGATGCACATCTACATTATGTCACAGAGATTGTTGTAAGTTTCATGAAAATCCATCAAGGGGTTTAGGAGGAGTTGGGGATAAGAGATGGGCACCCCCATGTAGTCGAATGGCTGAGTCCATGTATTGCTTTGGGAAACCCCAAGAATCATTCTGATAAAATTTTAGAATAGTAGGTGCACATCTACATTATGTCACAAAGATTGTGTGTAAGTTTCATGAAAATCCATCAAGGGGTTTAGGAGGAGTTGAGGATAAGAGATGGGTACCCCCATGTAGCCGAATGGCTAAGTCCATGTTTTGCTATGGGAAACCCCAAAAATCATTCTGATCAAATTTTAAAATAGAAGGTGCACATCTACATTATGTCACAAAGATTGTGTGTAAGTTTCATGAAAATCCATCAAGGGGTTTAGGAGGAGTTGCGGATAAGAGATGGGTACCCCCATGTAGCCGAATGGCTAAGTCCATGTTTTGCTATGGGAAACCCCAAAAATCATTCTGATCAAATTTTAAAATAGTAGGTGCATATCTACTTTATGTCACAAAGATTGTGTGTAAGTTTCATGAAAATCCATCAAGGGGTTTAGGAGGAGTTGAGGATAAGAGATGGGTACCCCCATGTAGCCGAATGGCTAAGTCCATGTTTTGCTATGGGAAACCCAAAAAATCATTCTGATCAAATTTTAAAATAGTAGGTGCACATCTACATTACGTCACAAAGATTGTGTGTAAGTTTCATGAAAATCCACCAAGGGGTTTAGGAGGAGTTGCGGATAAGAGATGGGTACCCCCATGTAGTCGAATGGCTAAGTCCATGTTTTGCTATGGGAAACCCCAAAAATCATTCTGATCAAATTTTAAAATAGTAGGTGCACATCTACATTATGTCACAAAGATTGTGAGTAAGTTTCATGAAAATCCACCAAGGGGTTTAGAAGGAGTTGTGGATAAGAGATGGGTACCCTGAAGTGTAACGGAAGGACGGACGGACGGAAGGACGGAAGGACGGACGGAAGGACGGACGGACACCCCTATCACTATATACCCCCCACTTTTGAAGTGGGGGGTATAAAAATGGTTTGTAGGCGATAGGTCTGTTAAACTTTTTCATGTTTAACGATTTTGTTTTGTCTTCTTGTACCGGATTTGACACACTGATTTGAAAATTGACAGCGCAATGGGTGTGCTTATAGCTTATAGCAAGCAGGAACCGCTTAATTTTCCGGAGCACCTGCTTTCACTCCCGTAAAGACTAAAGTTCGTTGATCTTTTGTGTTTCCGTGTTTTATATGATGTCTGTTTTTGTCCTGTCCTTGTTAGTGACTGGTTTTGTCTCTGCCCTTTCGGACTTTGACATTCGGATGCCCCGTTGGTACCTCTGCTTCTTTCATTCTGTAGGACAAAAACAAAAATACAAGAACGGAAGTCCCTGGTCCCCCCGCCTCAGAGCGACAAAAATTCTTAGTCTGCTCGCCTAGGATTAATAGAAGCTGAGATATGTGTTTGGAATTTTTTTTCCATTTTTGACCCTTAAAAAATTCTAAGTCATCTCATTAAACAAGAGGTTGGTAAGTGACAGACCTAGAAACGCCTCCAGCCGCACGAGACCCCTACCTGAAGCTGCATACATTTTTTGTACTAAATATCAAAAGCATAGGATTAATAGTAGCTGAAAATTTTGTTACCAAAAGTGTGTTACGGACGTGCGGACGGATTGACAGACGAACGACCGGCATTTCTGTCCCGCTCCGCGTAACAATGCGGTGGGGAGCAAAACCCCCGATTTTTACACCTTTAATCGGGTCATCTTACACCTTTGATCATGTGGAGCCTATTGAAGAGCTCAATGAACTGAAGGTTAATGAAAGCAACAGCTGATAAAACAAGATTTTTCTATCAGCTATAGTTTTTATTCTGTAGGACGAAGCATAAACATGCGCCATATTCCCGATTAAAGGGCCATGACCAAAAAAATGTCATCTAACAACTTTAACCCAATGAAGACTTTTGTAAAATTCAATAAATTCAAGTTTTAATCAAGCAACAGCATTTAATATCTATCTGCAACAGTTTTGATTCTAAAGGTAGATTTCACCTTCAAATGAGTCGTCTCCTATAAGTATTGAATCTATGAACTCCGAGTCTTTTAAGAGCTCAATAAACTGAATATTAAAGCAAACAGACAACAAATGTTCTCCATCTGCAATAGTTTTAATTCTAGTTTCCAAACGCTATTTTTCACCTTTAAAGGACCATACCCCTACAAGGGATAACTTTGAACCAACTGAAACATTTAATAGTTAAGGACAAGTGTGGCCACTAAAAGTGTGTCTCGCCTGCCAGCACCATCACTTAAATCAACTACCTAAGCTTTCATTTTTTGTTCGCCTGCGACAAAAAGTCGCGGAAGGCGAGACATAGGTATTACCTTCCGGCGGCGACGGCGGCGGCGTAAACTTTTTTAAAGAATTTTGTGGACAATGAATTGCTTAAAATGTATTATAAATAAGCATCTGATATTGAGTAAACAGAGTGTTGAGGTTATGCATGATCTACGCAACTGTCACCATGCCGTGTGACCCTGACCACAGTTTCACTCTTCAGCTACTCTGTGAACTTAGGTCTTTTTCAGGTGTAAAACTTCCGGAGCACCTGAGTTCACTCTCGTTTCGACTTGAGTTCGCGTTGCTGAATGCGGTTTTGTTGTTATGTGTGTGTGTTTTATGTTGTTATGTGGTTTGTTTTGTTGTGATGATTTTTTGTCTGCCGGTTTTGTCTTTGTCTTCACGGTTTTATGATTCTGATTACCCCTTTGGTACACCTTTGCTTCTCTCATAAACACAAACAGTGTCTGTATACACAATATCAGATGCCTACCTATACATTTCAAGCAATTCATTGTCCACAAAAGTATTACAAAAAGTTTTACACCTGAAAAAGACCTAATTTCACCGAGTAGCTGAAGAGTGAAACTGTGGTCAGGGTCACACGGCATGGTGACAGTTGCGTAGATCATGCATAACCTCAACACTCTGTTTACTCAATATCAGATGCTTATATATAATACATTTTAAGCAATTCATTGTCCACAAAATTCTTTAAAAAAGTTTGCGCCGCCGCCGTCGCCGCCGGAAGGTAATACCTATGTCTCGCCTTCCGCGACTTTTTGTCGCAGGCGAACAAAAACGACAGATTTTCTCCATCTTTCCGTGCTTTTTTGTCTGTTTTTTTCGTCCTGTTTTTGTTGGTGTTAACTGGTTATGTCTCTTTTGACATACGGATGCCCAATTGGTACATCTGTTTCTGCAGTTGTAGTCCGAACACATAAAAACGACGCTATTTTTTACTTTCACAGGATAAGGACACATGTAAGGCCGGGTCAATAATAGTCATCTTACAACTCAGAACTTTGAACCTTTTGAAAATCACCTTAAGCTAATGGTTAAAGTAAGCAACAGCTAATCAGCAGAACCTCTATTTTTTACCACCTTCCATAAACGACCACATGGAGGATTTTTTAAGGCACAGGATACGGTTACGGCAAATTTGGGCAAAACCGTAACAATAAGAAATTCTTATTGTTACGGCAAAGACGAAAATCGGGAACAGATGACGGAATGGAGTCCGATTCATTTACGACCGTAACAATAAGAGATTTCTTATTGTTACGGCACTTATTATTACGGCAAATAGATATAGGTCCATATAGTGACGATATGAAATAATGAGTTGCATTTTTTAAATTAATTTATGCAATCCAAGCGGGCAAAAAATTCTAAAAATCTAAATTTAACTCAAAGTTATTTTGATAACTTATTGCACATGCGACACAACCAATAAGTGGTTTTCGTGTTTTGTTTTAATTCTGCCCATTTCTGGTGAAACCATTTAAGGCATCCATCACAGACGATGGTAACGATTTATAAGTTGTACGTCTACTTCTTTCGTGAGTTTCAAAGATCGGTCTATGATTTTAATTTTACCCCAAAACAAAAATTTTGATCCGGTCCGTCCGTTGTTTACAATTTTAAAAGTGTAAGATCATTCTTTAATAAGAACATAGAAGTGTATACGATGTATACAGAAGAGATCGAGTTCTCTCTAGCCGGGGCACTCACTACGGCAAAATATTTTATTCAACAAAGAGAGGAGCCCGGAGATTGTTTTCCAATACCAACTACAGATGGGATGAATTTATTCTTTTATTGTTACTAAATGTCCCGTCATCCGTTCCCGATTTTCGTCTTTGCCGTAACAATAAGAATTTCTTATTGTTACGGTTTTGCCGTAATCGTATCCTGTGCCATTTTTTAAATCTTAATGGGCTGAAGTTTTCATTCTATTGTAAAAAAAAACATGAAAAATTAAAAGTTTGTTTTTGCCGGCAAATACGATGTCCCGCCCCCATTTCCCCGCTGAATTTCTAATTTCAAAAGGTTCATAAATCCCACCAAAATTTGAGGATCACAATTTCCTGATAATAAGCACTACTACACATGGTTCCCTTCCATTATACCAAGTAACGTTGAAATCAGTTCAACAGTTTCAATTGAGTTGCGCTTACAAGGTGATAATGATGACTTTAGCACATTTCTTATTTAAAGGGCCATAACTCCCACAAAAAATGAGAATCAAAATCACCTGGAAACATGCACAACTGCATACGGTCCCCTATAGCTACCTACATATCAAGTTTCGTTGTAATTAGTAAAGTAGTTTCAGAGGAGTTGCGCAGACAAGGTTATAAAAGAGAATTTTCAACAAATTTCAAGGTTCAAAGGGCCATAACTACCACAAAGTTGTAAGGATTAAATTTTCTGGTGACAAGCACAACAATAAATGGTCCCTTTTTTACATACCAAGTTTCGTTGTAATTGGTTTAGTAGTTTCAGAGGAGTTGCGCTGATAAGGTGAAAAGAGAGGATTTTCAGCAAACTTCTAGGTTCCAAGGGCCATTAAACTCCCACAAAGTTTTTAAGGATCAAACTTTCCTGGTAACAAGCACAACAACAAATGGTCCCCTTTCTACATACTAAGTTTTGTTGAAGTCAAAGGGCCATAACTCCCAAAAATTTGACAATCAAAATTTCCAGTAATATGCATAACTACATATGGTGTCCTTCCTATATACCAAGTTTTGTTGAATTTGGTTCAGTAGTTGCACTGACAAACTTTGTGAAGGACAGACGGACTGACAGGACAACTACAATGTATCTCTCTACTCTTGAGTTTGCGTTATTGATTTCTATTCGCAACTTCTCTCGAGGAAATAAATGCAATATTTTATGTCAGAAAATGGTGGAAGTTGTGTGTCAGAAAATGGTGTTGTGTTTAATGTTGGAAAGGGAAGTTTGGTGCTATGAAAACTGATTCAACCACAGTTTCCTTTGAAAAGCCTTTATCAAGTCAGGACCAATGTGAGCTTCCATTTCTCAAGCCTTGCCTTGTTCTAGTTTACTTTTAGGACATTTGACAACGATCGTCCAGTATACGTGCTTGCTTCCTAGCGATAAAATGTCCATGAAATAAAATGTTGATGATTGGAGAACTTTTTTTCATTGGAAGGGCATACACCAAACACATATTGATAAAAATTTTATTACAAAAACTATAAAAAATCACAATAAAATCATTAAATTAAACATTACAATTGGAAACAAATAAAAAAATCAAAGCACTAAAGTGTTTAAAGGCAAGCAAAATATATAAGAACTATAATAGATTTATTCTCTGTTAAAGTATATTGTTCAAAATCTTTGCGAAATATTAATTTTGATGAGAGAAGAAAGGATCGTCATACAGATGCCCTCAAATTTAAAGTTAATACACAAGACATGTGTATCGATTGAAACATCCCTTCGATTAAAATGCACTCGTCCCAATGGTGTGTATTGTATACTGAATTTATGAATGGAGAACATATATTCCTTGCATTAACCAATCAAATAACAGAAATATTTATACGAACAAATCAAGTAATAGATGAATACATAATGTATATTCTATCGCCTTTAACTAAATAGTTCCTCTATAAGATGCAACGGAATAAATAAAACTTGTGTCGGTCATATAAAATGCCAATAAAAATGGAGATGATTTATAGAAGTGTATATCATGTTAACAAATATTGAAAAGTAATATAGAATATAAAACATTTTATTCCAGACTGGATGCAGGAAGATCACTCCGTCTAGACTGAAAAAAAAAACGCGAAAATAATCACTACCCTATAGACTCCATAAGGCTTCGCTGGCGCTTGCCTAATAATGGAAAATAATGAAAAACATTATCAAACATATATAAACTAAAGTTACCCTTGCTAACAGAATATTCTAATGTGAAAGGAGAAATTTATATTTGGTATGTGAATTTTGTCTTATTGATATAGTCTTTTTAACAAAACCAAACGAACAATGAATTTTATGGGAAATGTCAATTAAAGAGCAGATACTTCCAAAGAAAGTAAAGTTAAATTATGCAAATGCATTCATTTCAAAATAACTAACATGAAATTTCAACACAAAAAAAATATCTGTTTTACAGTAATTCTTATTCAGATCTGACCTTTTTAAAAGATAGTTTGGTCAAGATAGTGAAATCCTTTACATAAAGATATTAAACAGACAATTTTCAAAGAAAACAACTTTAAATTGCAGTAAAATAATGAAAAGATTTGTAAAGCATTGACGCTAATGATCAATTAATGAAACATAAGCCATTGAAGATTGCGAATATTTTTGGGAGTCACAATTTTGACATAAGATTAATCTGCTTGGAATTAAGGGTGTAAGGATACCGCTTTCTAACCATCTGATACACATTACGATTCTTGACCTACAATCTGATCCATATCACGATACTGATCTCGGCTAATTTCAATTGACAAATGCCAAGTTGTAACAATTAAAAAGCAATTGTAAATATTCAGGATTATTATCAATTGAAAGTGGGAGGTTTGGTGTTCCTTAAATAAGTTCAACCCAACATTTCTTTTGAAATGCCTGTACCAAGTCAGGACCATTGCGATCTTCAATTTTTCCTTGTTTTGTATTGTCTTATGGACATTTGAGATTGATTCTCCAAGTTCAGTAATTTTGTGTTTACCTTTATGTAATGTTTCACTCAGTCCTTTTCATGAGTTAAAGGGTTTCAGTCACAAAATTTATGTTGTAATGACAAAAATGATAAACTTCAGGGGAATAGCACACTAAAATTCAGGATTGCATTGATATTATCCAGTTGATGATAATCCAATCCCAGTATTGTAGGACAAAATTTCGTGATACTGATTAATCGTGACACCCTTACTTGGAATAGGAAGGAACCTTATAGGGAAAGAGGAATAACCTCATACAATATTAAAACATTTATATTATGACAGATTGTGAGATATTTTAGACTAATGACAAAACAAGGCACAAGGCAAAAAAAAATGCACCACACTATAGCAAAATAATACTAGCACCAAACATATGAAGAATCTACATGTATATCAGATCCTATTTGTACATAAAAAAAAAATATAACTAGTTTCATCACAATTTAATTCATTAAACAAAATCATCCAATTACTTGTAAAAACACAACTTTTAGCACTAATACTAATTATTTCCCCTCATGATATAGGAAATTAAACTAGAAAAAAAGAATAGACTAATACATGTATTGGAATGTCAAATGATAATTATACATTTTAATTTATAATCTTTTTTAATTCAGAACAAAAAAACAATTACTTTTAAAGTACTTCAATTTTTGGGCATCATTTTTTATTCATTCTTGAATTTGTAGTTTAAACAAATTAGTATGAAGGAAATCAATACAAAGCTTCTTTAATAATTATTTGGAATCAAATGGTTTGCATGGCACACTAAAACCACGTAATTGGGAGCTTACAAATATTCAATTTCACAGAAACATTCAAGGTAAGTTCGAAGAGTATATTAAATTTAAAGAAAGTCAAAAAGTGTTTAAAAGTACATAGAATTTTTCACATGATCATTATTACAATAAATTACACATGAGTCTTGGCAAGAAGAGACTCTGCAATAAATAAATGCACCATCATATTTGTTACCAATGTCAGAGCTGCCAGCACCAAAATTGAAGCGTTTTCATATAATATTGTATTCTCCTCAAGGAATGTAGAATCTGATAAACCTAAAAAAGAGAAAATAAATTAGCAATTTTAATTTAACAAGATTGCTACGCGTAGCCATGTGTCCCCTGCCGCCGCATGAAAGTTGTGTGGTATGTAATTTTGAGCGATATAGTCTCTGAGAAATAATAGAAATTGGTTGATTGGGAGACGAAATCAATCAGTCAAAAAATTTGACAAAATCCATTTTTTGGACTTGAAAATCACAAATTCTTAAATAAGTCGAAAACTGTAAAAATTGCTTCAAAATTCTTTCCGTATTATTAAAGGGTACCTTTTGCTCTATCAGCCTACAAAATTTCAGAACCCTGTGCACCTAGGTAACCGAGATATTGAATGTCCTATATTTTGACCTTTTTCCATATAAAACAGCGGCCATTTTGAAAATTTCAAATATGGGATGATCACTTACTAATAGTACCCTATCAGTGTGTAAAGTTTCAGCAACATCTGTTCAGTAGTATCCGAGGAGTTGCACCCACAAAAACGTTTGACAAAGTCCCATTTTTCAGACTGAAAAATCCCAAATTTGTAAATAACTTGAAAGCCGTAAATATGGCTTCAAAATTTTGTTTCCGTATTATTATAGAGTACCTTTTGCTCTATCAGCCTACAAAATTTCAGAACCCTGTGCACCTAGGTAACTGAGATATTGAATGTCCTATATTTTGACCTTTCTTCCCCGTTTCCATGGAAAAGGTGGCCATTTTGAAAATTTCAAATATGGGATGATCACCTACTAATAGTACCCTATCAGTGTGTAAAGTTTCAGCAACATCGGTTCAGTAGTATCCGAGGAGTTGCACCCACAAAACGTGACGGAGACCATTACTAAGTCCCTCCGACGCGTTGCGGCGGGGGACAAAAAAAGGTTTGTATCTAACAAAATATTCTTTGGTTTTTATGAGTACAATTTAAAATCAATAAGCAACACGTTTAGGAATTCTAAAACTTAACTTTAAAAAAGAATAACATTTCTATATCTAAGCTTAATACACACATAGGTATTTTTTATTTGTAGTTGGTCTTGGCCTCCAGATATGATTTCTTTTCTTTTCCAAAGTAACTAAAATTGATGCTGATTCAATCATATGTATAATTTGTTCTTATTTGACTCCTATCGTATTTAGGTCATTGACCAAAGGCTATAGCTGTTTTTCAAATGATTATTTCTACAGTGTTTTATCATGTACATATTCTACATCATTAATTTACTGGAACTTTGATGAAATTTTGATTTTTAACATCAAAGCTATGAAATTATGCATGGATAAAATTTCAAAATTGTCATTCTCTGAGGATCTTCTTACCCTAGACATTATTTGATCTTTGTCATATTTTGGGTTCCAGTTCGATTTAATTTATTGTTTTTAATGTGTGGCATTTTCCAGCTTTTGGATAGAGCACTTCTGATGAGTCTTGAATAGACCAAACACGCATCAGGCATAGCAAAATATATTGTCTGACCTGTGTTTTTAATACAGAATAATGAATTGGGTTGAATGAATAACCAAAATATGATCAAGAGTCATGAACACATCAGATTTAATGAGTGAACTCAAGTTAAATCTGAGTGTGTTCACCACACGAGTGATGATATTTTTGTTATTCATGAGACCTAATTGATTATTGTATTTATTAGGGTTCTAGCATCAGACATTTTTTCTTGGGAGCTGAAGCACCATGCCCATCTCCGTTTGGTTACACTAGTGTTCGCATTTTATCTTATTGAGAAAATCGGTATTTCATATACAACATGTACATCTATGTAATAATTTGATTTTCATTACTATCAATCTATACTTACCACAACATTGACTCCTGTGTCGTATCTTTTGATGGATCAATCATGTGACCTTTTGATGGCCCGAGATCTACCGTGATGTTTGTATAAAGAGGCTCCTCATGTCTTCTGATGACAGTATAATTCATTGTCTTAGGGCTATTAAGACCATCGTTAGGCCAGCGCCCTCTCCAACCAAGGAAAGAACCATACCTGAAAGATAAAGGTTGTTAAAGATACTAAAAGTAATGCTATATCATATGTGAATCTATGAAACATGTCTTTTTACTGATGATGGCAAAGTTTGTTGCTGTTGTGTGGTTTGTTTCGTTGTAATGATTTTTTTTTGTCAACTGATTTTGTCTTTGTCATTTTGGTATAATGATGTTTGACTACCCCTTTAGTATACCTTTACTTCTTGCCCTTGGTCTAGACTATCATTAGGCCAACAACCTCTCAAACCAAGACACTTTTATTGATGTGTGTTAACATGTCAAATCACAAAAAAAGGGCATGTAATGGGACATTAAATGATACCCTGCCACGTTATAATATCAAAAGTTCATAAAATTTGATTGAAAAATCTCAAAAACTGTTGTTCAGATCATGCTGGAAATTAAACTTGACCTGTATTTTATTGTACTCATGACGCGTTTTCAAGTTATTGGTCAGAAACTCAAAATTTCAAAATTTCATGAAATTTGATTTTTGAAAGTGGCCTATCTCGAAAACTATTTTTTGGATCATGCTGGGAATCGAACTTGATCTGTATGTTATTGAACTTAAGAGCTGTGCAAAATATCATTCAAATCCTTTGACACGTTTTCAAGTTATTGGTCAGAAACTTTCGGGGGACGGACAGACAGACGGACGGACGGGCAGACACCGAAAAAAATTGAGGGTATAACATAATACCCTGCCAATTCGTGTGGTGGGGTACAAAAATGTAAATGTCAGACTTAAAGTTTGTAAATGTATCCAAGATCAAGTTGGGTTGCTTTTTATGTCGTCTGTTTCTTCATGTTAATTTCCTTTTTGCTAATTAATCTTGCCCTTTTTTTACTTTTGATATTTGAATTTGAAAACACAGCAGTTGTATCATAACAAGCAGGAACTGCTTAACTTTTCGGAGTACCTGTAATCACTTTCATTTAGATATGAGTTTTCGATGCAAGTTTGTTGTTTTCTTCAATTTTTTCTTCCTGTCAAACTGTTTTTGTTTTTGCCTTTTTAAATTTCAAAAGAAACTTTACTACTATTTGCTTCATTATTCATAAAAACTAATTGTTATTTTCTTTCTGTCTAAAGTAGTTGTTAAAGCATGTTTTTCAGCCAACTTATACATCTCAAATCAAATTGACGTGGAATGGAGAAAAACATGCTTTGGTGGACCCAGAAATTTTCAAACAGGATGCGCACATTAAAAAAATCTTCTTAGACTTCTTGTTTCATACAGATTTTAACAAAAATTTTCTGTCAAACAGGAGGGTGCTGGTCCAGCACACCGGGCCTAAACCTGCCTTTGACAACCCCAAACCCTTTTAAAGAAAACTTAGTCAAAGCAAAAGTTTTTTGCGAGTTTTTGGTCTATTGAAGACTCCTCAGAGATGCTTTGTCAAATCAGTACATTAAGCATTATACTACCCATGTTCTGATCTTGTTTCCTTTTTATGTCTGGCCATCTTAAATCTGCCAATATATTCTGGAGGTCTCGTTAATAACTTTCCCGATGCTTGGAGTCTGGAAAATAAATAGTACGTTTTTTTTTAGTACCAATAAGTTTCAAAACTTAAAGTATTTTTGAAATAATGAGATAGTAAATAAATGTACATGACCCAACATAGTTGTATGCAAAACAAGATAGCTATTCAAAAATCTGCTGAGGGACAAAGTATACCCAAATGACCAGTGACATTTGGTTGCCCAGTTTTATTTTAAATTTAAGACCAGAGAGCTCTACAGCAAGTTCCCGCAAAAAAATTTACCTAATGCTGATATTGATTTTTTTTATCCGGATATGCTTCTCACAATTTCACGTGCGCAATCTATACAGGTTTGAAGTGAATTAAAAATAATTACCAATTTTGCTACTCGCTTTCCAAAAATTTTCTATGTAAATATAGAACAAGGAGAAAAATATTCTGATGATGATGAGTTACTTCATTTTTTTAAAAGTAAAACAAATTTTATTATTTTCTTTACATTTTCTTTTTTTACGCTCATTCGGCCCAAATGCCTCATCCCAATCTGAACGTTCTAGAAAATGAACTGATTACAGTAAAAATAACAACAATCAAAACAGTTAATATTTGCATCAAATGTGTCCACGTCTTACTGGGAATGGGGTCCTATAGATCTTATATTCTGAATTCTAAACAATTTTATTCCTCAATTGAGGCGTGGAACTCCGTCATATGAGGGCCATCTTTGATGTTTCATGGTATAATGGGAGCCTTCTTCAACTCAAAAGGTATGTAAAAATACAATAAGCTGTTCATTGATATCTTATATTTTTGCTGTGCTCGCATTTAGGCAATATTAAAAACGAAAGAATATGGAATATGTGCCAAAAAGACACGATCCACATATTGAAATGATTTTAATAAATGTACAAAAGCAAAGTTTCACTGCGTGTGAAGCACTTTTCTGGATTAACCTTCATCAGACACGCTAGGAGTAGAAAACTTGGAAAACCGGTAGAATATTACATTTGATAACAAAAAATGCCAAAAAATATTACAACAATGACCAAACAGATAGATTTATCAATTTTTAAAGAAACAGCCAAATGTTGTCAAATTTTTGAAATATGTAAACTGTGTCTTTCCAACACATATTCCAGTAATCGAAAATATATAAGAGCATACAACTGAAGCACGGGGAAGCTTTCTACGACCTCCACACGGCACTAAAGCCAAACTCTGAAATAATATTAAAAACGAAAGAATATGGAATATGTGCCAAAAAGACACGATCCACATATTGAAATGATTTTAATAAATGTACAAAAGCAAAATTTCACTGCGTGTGAAGCGCTTTTCTGGATTAACCTTCATCAGACACGCTAGGAGTAGAAAACTTGGAAAACCGGTAGAATATTACATTTGATAACAAAAAATGCCAAAAAATATTACAACAATGACCAAACAGATAGATTTATCAATTTTTAAGAAAACAGCCAAACGTTGTCAAATTTTTGATGCCTACTTCATATTAATCATGTTAATCATGAATATTTGAATAAAAAAGTCTATTGGACTCAAGCTGTTAATACCGTATTTGCCGTGTATTATGCACATTTATGTACAATGCGCACCCCCTTTTCATCATGAAAATCTGGGGAAAAAACGAAGTTTTGTGTAAAATCGGCGATCTTTTTCTATGACAGAGAACCCTGAAAATTTGTCTCTTTTTTCAGGTAGAAAGACTACAGATAAAGATTTTTTAATGAAAATAAAATTGTTTTGTAATTATTTGTGAAAATAAAAATAAACTGAACTTATATTATTTGTGTATTTATTATGACAGCAAGATCGTAAATCCCGGTAATGGTCCCCCTTTTCACTTAACAAACAACAAGTGTTAACCCAAAAGCGAGTTTGACAAAATATCTATGTTTTGTGCATGAGGTCAAGCTAAAGTGTCAAAACAAATAATTACCAGTAAATCTAAATTATCTCCAGCTTGGGATGAGTATTTATTCACAAAACAATAAGAAAATGGTGATATCTTACTCAAGTTGCTCAAATAATTACATGAAAGAAAATACACAATCATGTAAACAAACCATTCTATTTTTAGAATTATTTTAATGAGGTAACTGAGGGGAATACACAATATTGATTCAGAAAGGAAACAAGTAAAGGGAGAACGAATAAATAAATTAGAATCATATTTTATTATTTTTATTTTGAATAAAGAAATTGGACAAAAGTATTTTTTTAAGAACACAAATATTTTTACCAACTTGTTTCAAAATAGTGCTCCGAAGTCAACAGAGGAATTTACCCACTACAACAACAACAACAATGGCGGTCGATATAAAAATGAAATTAATAAACAAACATGAAGACATTGGAATTAAGTTTTTATTCGATAAAAGCATGATAAAATTTATTTAGAGATACTAATAATGAACAGGATTCAATAGAAACCATGTGAGTTATGATTATTGTGTTCAATCATGGATGAATCTTGTGTCCAAAGTCTGACAAACATCGATCTTTTGCCGTTGCCCATGTTCATGAAAATGTATGAAAATCTCGTATCGGGATGTATTGTGCGCACCCCTATGTTAGAATCAGGAAAAAAATGTAAAAAACTGTGCAATATACACGGCAAAATACGGTAATATTTGCTTTTGTATCAGTCTTACAAATATTGACAAACAAGAATAACTGCTAATTTTTTTTTTCTAACTTTTTTTTTGACGCACATTTGACAAACACAAACATTGACATTGCTCCAATGTTTGTTAAAATTACAAACCTGGCAGAGAAGTCATCATCTTCATTACCCCAGCCCCAGTAAGAGTTGGCAAAGCCGTTGATTTTGATCAAGGTCTCTTAGTTACTACAAACCTAGCAGAGAAGTCGTCATCTTCATTA
This sequence comes from Arcuatula senhousia, assembly GCA_963971305.1. Taxonomy (NCBI): domain Eukaryota; kingdom Metazoa; phylum Mollusca; class Bivalvia; order Mytilida; family Mytilidae; genus Arcuatula; species Arcuatula senhousia. The sequence continues at coordinate 1,216,625 of OZ020317.1, read as the reverse complement.
CCCCAGCCCCAGTAAAAGTTGGCAAAGCCTTTAATTTTGATCAAAGTCTCTTACAATCTACAAACCTGGCAGAGAAATCATCATCTTCATTACCCCATCCCCAGTAGGAGTAGCTGAAGCCCTTCATTTTTAACAAGGTCTCTCAGTTACTACAAACCTAGCAGAAAAGTCATCGTCCTCATTGCCCCAGCCCCAGTAAGAGTTGGCAAAGCCGTTGATTTTAATCAAGTCTCTTACATACTACAAACCTAGCAGAAAAGTCATCATCTTCATTACCCCAGCCCCAGTAAGAGTTGGCAAAGCCATTGATTTTGACCAAGGTCTCTTACAAACTACAAACCTGGCTGAGAAATCGTCATCTTCATTACCCCAGCCCCAGTAAGAGTTGGCAAAGCCGTTGATTTTGACCAAGGTCTCTTACATACTACAAACCTAGCAGAAAAGTCATCGTCCTCATTGCCCCAGCCCCAGTAAGAGTTGGCAAGGCCGTTGATTTTGATCAAAGTCTCTTACAAACTACAAACCTGGCAGAAAAGTCATCATCTTCATTACCCCAGCCCCAGTAAGAGTTGGCAAAGCCGTTGATTTTGATCAACGTTTCTTACAATCTACAAACCTGGCAGAAAAGTCATCATCTTCATTGCCCCATCCCCAGTAAGAGTTGGCAAAGCCATTGATTTCGATCAACGTTTTGTAATATCTACAAACCTGGCAGAAAAGTCATCATCTTCATTACCCCAGCCCCAGTAAGAATTGGCAAAGCCGTTAATTTTGATTAGCGTTTGATTTTGATCAAGGTCTCTTAGTAAACTACAAACCTGGCAGAGAAGTCATCATCTTCATTACCCCAGCCCCAATAAGAGTTGGCAAAGCTGTTGATTTTAATCAAGTCTCTTAGTAAACTATAAACCTAGCAGAAAAGTCACCATCTTCATTACCCCAACCCCAGTAGGAATTGACAAAGCCGTTTATTTTGATCAAAGTCTTAATCAAGCTACATACCTGGCAGAGAAGTCATCATCTTCATTACCCCAACCCCAGTAGGAATTGACAAAGCCGTTTATTTTGATCAAAGTCTTAATCAAGCTACATACCTGGCAGAGAAGTCATCATCTTCGTTACCCCAGCCCCAAAAAGAGTTGGCAAAGCTGTTGATTTTGATAAAGGTCTCTTAGTTACTACAAACCTGGCACAAAAGTCGTCATCTTCATTTCCCCATACCCAATAGGAGTTGGCAAAGCCATTTATTTTGATCAAAGTCTCTTACAATCTACAAACCTAGCAGAAAAGTCACCATCGTCATTACCCCAGCCCCAGTAAGAGTCGGAAAAGCCATTGATTTTGATCAAAGTCTCTTAGTAACTACAAACCTAGCAGAGAAGTCGTCATCTTCATTACCCCATCCCCAGTAAGAGTTGGCAAAGCCGTTGATTTTGATCAGCGTTTCTTTGTTAACAGCTACTACACCACCAGCATAGTTATAATACATTACACTGAAACATAACAATGAAACAGCTACTACACCACCAGCATAGTTATAATACATTACACTGAAACATAACAATGAAACAGCTACTACACCACCAGCATAGTTATAATACATCACACTGAAACATAACAATGAAACAGCTACTACACCACCAGCATAGTTATAATACATAACACTGAAACATAACAATGAAACAGCTACTACACCACCAGCATAGTTATAATACATCACACTGAAACATAACAATGAAACAGCTACTACACCACCAGCATAGTTATAATACATCACACTGAAACATAACAATGAAACAGCTACTACACCACCAGCATAGTTATAATACATCACACTGAAACATAACAATGAAACAGCTACTACACCACCAGCATAGTTATAATACATAACACTGAAACATAACAATGAAACAGCTACTACACCACCAGCATAGTTATAATACATAACACTGAAACATAACAATGAAACAGCTACTACACCACCAGCATAGTTATAATACATCACACTGAAATGTAACAATGAAACAGCTACTACACCACCAGCATAGTTATAATACATAACACTGAAACATAACAATGAAACAGCTACTACACCACCAGCATAGTTATAATACATAACACTGAAACATAACAATGAAACAGCTACTACACCACCAGCATAGTTATAATACATAACACTGAAACATAACAATGAAACAGCTACTACACCACCAGCATAGTTATAATACATAACACTGAAACATAACAATGAAACAGCTACTACACCACCAGCATAGTTATAATACATCACACTGAAATGTAACAATGAAACAGCTACTACACCACCAGCATAGTTATAATACATCACACTGAAATGTAACAATGAAACAGCTACTACACCACCAGCATAGTTATAATACATCACACTGAAACATAACAATGAAACAGCTACTACACCACCAGCATAGTTATAATACATAACACTGAAACATAACAATGAAACAGCTACTACACCACCAGCATAGTTATAATACATCACACTGAAATGTAACAATGAAACAGCTACTACACCACCAGCATAGTTATAATACATAACACTGAAACATAACAATGAAACAGCTACTACACCACCAGCATAGTTATAATACATCACACTGAAATGTAACAATGAAACAGCTACTACACCACCAGCATAGTTATAATACATAACACTGAAACATAACAATGAAACAGCTACTACACCACCAGCATAGTTATAATACATCACACTGAAATGTAACAATGAAACAGCTACTACACCACCAGCATAGTTATAATACATAACACTGAAACATAACAATGAAACAGCTACTACACCACCAGCATAGTTATAATACATCACACTGAAATGTAACAATGAAACAGCTACTACACCACCAGCATAGTTATAATACATAACACTGAAACATAACAATGAAACAGCTACTACACCACCAGCATAGTTATAATACATCACACTGAAATGTAACAATGAAACAGCTACTACACCACCAGCATAGTTATAATACATAACACTGAAACATAACAATGAAACAGCTACTACACCACCAGCATAGTTATAATACATCACACTGAAATGTAACAATGAAACAGCTACTACACCACCAGCATAGTTATAATACATAACACTGAAACATAACAATGAAACAGCTACTACACCACCAGCATAGTTATAATACATCACACTGAAATGTAACAATGAAACAGCTACTACACCACCAGCATAGTTATAATACATCACACTGAAATGTAACAATGAAACAGCTACTACACCACCAGCATAGTTATAATACATAACACTGAAACATAACAATGAAACAGCTACTACACCACCAGCATAGTTATAATACATCACACTGAAATGTAACAATGAAACAGCTACTACACCACCAGCATAGTTATAATACATTACACTGAAACATAACAATGAAACAGCTACTACACCACCAGCATAGTTATAATACATCACACTGAAACATAACAATGAAACAGCTACTACACCACCAGCATAGTTATAATACATAACACTGAAACATAACAATGAAACAGCTACTACACCACCAGCATAGTTATAATACATCACACTGAAACATAACAATGAAACAGCTACTACACCACCAGCATAGTTATAATACATCACACTGAAACATAACAATGAAACAGCTACTACACCACCAGCATAGTTATAATACATAACACTGAAACATAACAATGAAACAGCTACTACACCACCAGCATAGTTATAATACATCACACTGAAACATAACAATGAAACAGCTACTACACCACCAGCATAGTTATAATACATAACACTGAAACATAACAATGAAACAGCTACTACACCACCAGCATAGTTATAATACATTACACTGAAATGTAACAATAAAATACATTATTTTATATGTAAAAACCTAGTGGTGAAGTTCCTTATTATTAAGCTACTACACCACCAGCATAGTTATAATACATTACACTGAAACATAACAATGAAACAAATTATTTCCATATATGTAAAAACATATTGGTGAAGTTCCTAATTTTTTAAGTAGTTACAACACCTTCAGTAATTTTACATGTGTATTTTTAAATAATATCATACTGAAAAAAAGAATTTAACAAGAAAAATGTCTGACAGACATAATGCCTTATCTTGCAATATTAGGGACAGACAAAAGTACATTCACCCATCACTTTATGCCCCCCTACTTTAGTAGATGGGGCATAAAAAACATACTGCAATCAGAATGAGAAAGATTTTTTCTTAATTACATGTACATCTTTGCTTGTTCTTTTGTCAGTGTAACTTGAATTGTCTCCCTTTTCTTTTATTAATAAGTTTTAAATATGTTATTTAGAACTTTATTTTATTTTCAATTGATGCTTCCCAAATAAATCCATTCATATTGTTCTTATAATTAAATGGCTCTCTTCTGGTTAAAGATGATGATAATTGTCGGATATGATTGTCACTCAGACATGTCAGACAGACAGAATGAAACCTATAGAGTTCCAACATCTTTTAAAACTTATTAATATCTCATTTCGTCAATAGTAGACGACAACTGTCTGACATGGTTGTCACACAGATATAAATCTATTTACAGACAGACAGACAGAGACAGAGACAGACAGACAATTCTTAAACTTACTGATATCTCATCTCATCAATAGCAGACGACAGTTGTCGGACATGGTTGTCACACAGGTATAAATTCTTGTCATTCTCTGGTAAGAGGTCAGCATCGTGAAAGACAAAACAGTCGAAATCTCCAAATTTCTGAGCCTCTGTGAAACCAACGTTCATCAACTTGCCTCTGTTGAATCTGTCCTTCCCTGACTGAAATGAACAGAATAATTAATAAACTAAATAAAGAAATTTTTAAAATTTTTTATTAAGTTTACAAATATAAACGATACTCAAGCTCGTTTGGTCTGAAATCTTTTGATGATGAATCTAAATCAAGTGGTCCCAGAGGGTAAGCAGTTCCTGCTTGTTGCAACATATGTACATCTGTCGCAGTGCCAATGACTTCTTCTATCTTATATGCTAGTTAGACATCATTCACCTATAGACAAATATGAATATCTATCTCTCAGATGAGTGCAGATGTTGGTTTGTAATAGGGCTTCGTTTTGTCTTCCTTTACCCGATTTGACACACTGAATTGGAAATTGTCAGCATGATGGGTGTGCTATAGCAGACAGGAACCGCTTACTCTTCCAGTGAGTTCACTCTCATATAAAAACTAATGCTTACATCGTTAATTGATATTCAGTAGTTTTTTGTGTTTCCGTGTTTTACATGTTGTCTGTTTCTTATTCCTGTCCTCATTTGTGTCAGCTGGTTTTGTTTCCTCACTTCGGACTTCATCCTTTGGATACCCCATTATTTCCTCTTTTTCTTTTCGTAATGAAGAAAAAATTTTGTTTGCTGTCTGATGAGCATTTAAATCTCTGTATGCTTATACTAGTTTTTTTTTAATAAACCTGTTCAATAACAAAGAATCTTTACTATTGTGCATAGGGTGTAGACAATTAGGATCTTAAGATGGTGAATTGAACTTTGGTGCTCTGGAAGAGGACCCCCCTCCCCTTTTCAAATTTTTTTTCATACTGCCTTAATGTAACAACAAATCTCACATGCTTTTCCAATGATTCAGCTAACTTTTATTACCTGTTCAATAACAAAGAATCTGTACTCTATCAGCTGTTTGTGTAGCATGGGGTGTAGACGGTTGAGAAGGATCTTCAGATGGTGAAGCCTGTCTCGGTATGGCACGATAATGGCCACTCTCTGGTACGATTTACAACCTGTAGGAGCATGGTGACCTCCCTTGGACACGAAGGGGTAACGACGGGCTAACTCATCCAGAGGGTGGGCATTAAATATATCTAGATCTACCACATCTGTAAAATGTTCAATAAAAATTTAAGTAAGGACATTAAAAATAAAGTTTCATTATGTAAAGTGAATATGAATGCCACTTTTTAACAAAACTTGTAATTTATTGAGTGTTTTTCAAGTTATGCATGTTAAGTAGGACCATACTAAAGTAAAACATGAGCATGTAACTTTACACATACATGTACTTCAAACATGTCAAATTTTTCATTTTTTTTTGTAAAGTAAATCTTACGTGTGAACATCAGCATAATGATATTCCTTTTTTTGTAGAAAAAGACAATGTTAATATGTAGGAATATACATGTATTTAAAGATGTTTTACAAATTAAGTAAAAATACTGCCCCTCAAAAATTTCTTTGTTAACAGTGATTCAAAACCAGACTTCTAAAGTCTGAGATGTTCCTCATATTGATAAGGTTAGTCAAACTTTTATAAATCATGTAAATAAATTTTAGAAAAAATATTATTTATGGATTTGTTTTAAAGAATATTGGCTTTTTTTTGTTGCACACTTTAAAAAAAAACAAAAGAATTTGATTTGATTTACGATCATTTTAAAATTGGCTAATATTATAAATGAACTATTATATTTGTATATTGTATTATCAAATCCATTTTAAACATCGCAAGGATTCCTCACATGCATTGTGATTGACAAGTTTTCAAACTTTCAATTTGTTCATGGCTTATTCAGTGTGCATTGTGTAAAATTCAGTTTATAGTTCAATAAACCAAAAAATTAATACAGTTTATTCTTAAGTATCTTCTGACTCCAGACAGGTAAATAACTAATGACACATCAGTGAATAGTTTATTACCTAACTCTTCCAGCTTGGGACTACACAACTCCAGAACTCTTGCAGACGGTAACTGTTTGAAGTCTATTAGGTACCTTTCCTTACATAATTAATTAGTTAAGTGAACATACCTAACTCTTCCAGCTTGGGACTACATAACTCCAGAACTCTTGCCGACGGTAACTGTTTGAAGTCTATCAGCGTCTCTGGATGGGTGAAGATACAATGATCTTTATAGTTTACAATGGAGAAGAACACTAAGGATATGTAAACTGTTGTTAGGGAGAAGACGAGGGATTTCTTCAGCGTGGAGATAAACATTATTCCTCTATCATTGTATGATTATCTGTTTACCTGAAACATAAAACAATACATACTGTAAACCTGGAAATTTTCATGCAGTCTTTCTTTCGCGGTTGTATGGAAAAATATCAGTTTGCGCAGTTTTAATTTTGCGTTGAAAAGTTATTGTCCATAGACTACAATGATAGACAAACATATTTGCGCTGTTTAATTTTCGCGCTAACAATGTCAGTGTCAGCGTGAAATTGCGAAAATAAAACTGCCACAAAAATTTCCGGGTTTACAGTACTGAATATTACATGTCCAAATCAGCACCATATGTGTAAAAACCTGAGCCAGTGAGCCTTCTTTTTCACCCTGAAGGCCATTGCAGATTTATACAGCATGTGGTATGTAAAAAGCTGAGCCAGTGAGCCTTCTTTATCACCCTGAAGGCCATTGCAGATTTATACAGCATGTGGTACGTAAAAAGCTGAGCCAGTGAGCCTTCTTTATCACCCTGAAGGCCATTGCAGATTTATACAGCATGTGGTACGTAAAAACCTGAGCCAGTGAGTCTTCTTTATCACCCTGAAAGCCATCGCAAATTTTTACAGCATGTGGTACATATTAAGCCATTTCATATTCAATACATGTACATTATATAATTCTTTAACAATGTAACATTTTGTAATTACCTTTGTGCTTTTTGTGATGGGGCTGCAATATAAGGTATGTGATATAGGTCATGCAATATAGAGAACTGTAAACCTGGAAATTTGCGCGCAATCTTTCTTTAGCGGTTGTACGGAAAAATACTAGTTTGCACAGTTTTAATTTCGTGTTGAAAAGTTATTGTCCATAGACTACAATGGAAGACAAACATATTCGCGCTGTTAAATTGTCGCGCTAACATTGTCAACGCGAAAATCCCGAAAATAAAACTGCCGCGAAAATTTCACGGTTTACAGTTTGTAATGTTGGAAATGTGTTTTGTCTTATAATACATATTAAAAAAAGAATGTATAATTACTTAAATATATGACATATGTAGATTGCATATATAGGTGTTTTGAGTGAGATCATCTGAATACAGGCTATTACCATGATTACAGGGTGAAACTCAATCATATATACATCAGTCAGAGATCCCACTTAAACATTTAGTAAACAGAATTTTACTTCTTAAAGTAATTACAAATTAACTTGTTGGAGTAAAAGATTTTCTTCTGAACAAAAATTTACCTATACTTGTAAACCTGAAATACTTATAGCCCATTTTACTTGTTACACATCATTTTTACAATCAAACAGACAATTTTCTTGAAATGTTTACATCATCTTCTCTATGATCCATCTAAAAATTACTGATGCACAGGGCTATCTTCATTGTGCACATGGTGCACAGGGCTTTTTGAAAATTGCCCCCTTTGGGACAAATACTTTTGCCTAATGGTGATATTTATTTTTTTTGGTCCGGATATGCTTTTCAAAGATAAAGGTCGGTCGTGAATATTAATAAAATCACATCTAAAATACTATATTCTGTGTTTTAAAACATGAGGAAGGTTTGAAATATTAGTCATGTTAGTTGTCAAATGTTTACTAGCAACGTTATCTTCATGTAATTGTGCAGTTTTTTAATAACAAGACAGTAAACATTGTCAACACAAGATATGTTAAAATAGATAGAAATGAACGTTACTGTAATAAATGTACTTCTGGTGAAATTGAAGATGAAATTCATTTTTTGATTAAATGTCATAAATATCTCCAGCAAAGATTTACCTTATTTGAATTTATTGGAAAAGAAGTTATTAACTTTACATATCTTAATGATGAACAAAAATTTAACTATTTACTTATTTCTGAAAATACTAAAATTCTTAATGCAGTTGGAAAATTTATTAATGACCATCTTTAACATGTTTACCATCGGTTAAATATAATATGTGAATATGTGCGCTACATTGTTCTGTTTTATATTCTGTAATGTCTGTAAGATATCTATATGTATTACATGTAACTCAATTTTTATCTTTTTTCTTATATCTGTTTATTTGTTGCTCATGCTGCCCTTAGGGGCCCTTGATTGGACAATAAAATATGTTATATGTTCTATGTTCATAATTCAAAATTTGGAGCGAAATGTCACACCCTCAAATGTGCCGCACCAAATTCATGGGCCATGTTGTCACAAGCTTCGAAATTCAGCAGCTAACAAATAAACTGCTACACAACGTTTGTCTCATCTCTTTGGTAAAGAGGCGTGGAACAACCCAAATGGATAAACTGTGAGGAGTTTGATGGCTTCGTTTAAAGTATTTGAAAGAAGATTTTATGATTATTAAGTTTAAACATTTCTTAATTCCTCTTTTTCCTTTCAACATGTTCAAATGAAGAAAAGTTAATAGTTATACTGTGCTGGCATATAGTCAATTCCTAAATCATACGCTCCTGAAGGGAGCGATAATGCTAGAAATGTCAATATTTTAGTTTTACTATGAGCTGAATTTTCCTTCAACTTATGGTTTTGCAAGCTTGTGTTCCCGAACTTTCAGCGTCTTTTTAACGATATGTTCTTTGAAAATTTTAGACCTCATTAAATGCACATGTAACCCACAAGAAAAGCTAGTTTGATTTTATATTGTACCAAACGAACAAAATGAATAAAATTAATTGTAACTTCAGGAGCGTCACAGGTTTAACTAATCTTGTTAGCTCTGGTGATAATTTTTTGAACATTGGGAGGCCAAATTATCGAAAAATTATCACCGGAGCTAACATCAGAACGAAATAAAGGTTTAACCAGCCTCATCAGGGGCTGCTCTGGCCTCAAAATTTTTGTCGCCAGAAAAATCACCAGATTTGAAATTAAGTCGCCAGTTTTTATAAAGTGTAGCCAGTACCGTTTTCATTGAGGGGTCATGCTTGTGTAATGTATGTTTAGATGTATATGTTAAAAATATTGTTTTCAGTCTTTTTTCAGGTGCATGTTGAAGGATGGTTCATTCTCATTGAAAGACTTTTTAGATAATAAATAATGAAGGTGGAGCCTTTCTTGTTTGATATCTTTTTGAAATAAAACATACCATGATTTATTTAATTATTTATCATATTTATTGCCATATACAAATTAAATAATAACAATACAAGAAACAACAATACACAAAAAAAAAAAAACAGCACCATATGAATGAATACTCAACCTAGAAAATAAAGATCACTGAAAGCATGAAAAAAAGTATTATTTAGGAAAGCAAAGATAAAATTTTGTAGAATCCATCACATTTTCATGACCAACAAAGATTGCAAAAGATCATTGTTTGACAGACTGTGGACACATTATTAAAAATTCATCAATCATGAGTCATGTGGTTTCTATTGAATTCTGTACATTATTAGAATGTTTTAATAAAACTTATCATGATTTTCTCAAATAAAAACTTCTTATTCCAGTATTGTTATGTGTTGGTTTATTTATTTCATTTAAAAAAAAAAAAAAAAAACAGCTGATGTGGTAATAGTTTGGTAAATATATTTCTGTTCCTAAAAACAACTTCTTTTCAGTTTCTTTTTTTTTATAAGAATAATAAAATTAGTTTTATTTTGATTTATTTATCTTCCCTTTCTTTGTTTGCTTTCTGAAATCATTATTGTGTATATCCCTCAGTAACCTCATTTAAATTGTTCTAAAAATAGAATGGTTTGTTTACATGTGTACTTTCTTTCTTGTGATTAATAAGGTACAGATTACTATTCTCTAAATGTTTTGTGAATAAAAACTCATTCCAAGCTGGAGATAATTTTGATTTACCGGCAATTATTTGTTTTGAAACCTTGGCTGACATGAGGCCATTGGTGCAATCAACACACGATACTTTGTCAAATTGGCTTGGACAATTAAAGTCATTCAGGCGTACATTAGAAATTTGTTCCTGATCACTGTTTTGACACCTTTATTGCATTATCAAAAGATGTGAGCCTAATTTCTAATTTATAGTCGTTAATCCTTTTCTCCAACCTGCTGTGATCTACCGTTTACCTATTCAATTATCTACCTGCTCATCCGTGGTGACGCTTGGTCACACACGATAACTTACCTGTTGAGATATTGATCAATACTGGTGATGTGTATTCAATTTCCGGTTGAAAATGTTAAAACTTACTTAGGCGCCAGAAAAATCGCCAGCAGCCGTTTTTTGTCGCCAGCAAGAAAAAAATATCGCTAGTTGCGAAATTGGCGAAGCTCAGCGCAATCCCTGCTCATACTCATATTATTGGTCAAACTTGGTGTTAAAAATATTTAACTGGACATTGTTATGCCTTGTTTAGCAATTTAATTGTGTAGTTTAGACTTAACATAGATTGAAAAAAGGCCTAAAAAGACAAAGTGCAATCATGAATCTTAAAACCAAGTTGTGGTGTCGAAAGGTGTTTTCGATAGCTAATTTTGAACGTGCACCTGCGGGTCACATGCAAGCATTTTTCCGGTACAATTCCAGAAGGTGAAAGTACAAACATACAAAATTTAGGTCAACCTGCCGACATCGTCTAAAAATGCTTTTAAAATTGTTTGTGATCTATTTCCTCTAAGCTGCCATATTTCCCGTCATTTTCATAAACCTGTTAACTAGCAAATTGGTTTATTGATATACAATTTTCCCTGCCCACTAATGACTAAACTGATTGGTGGTGTCTGCTTTATAAACAGGCATAAAGAGCAAAAATAGCTTCATTTTGACCTAATTAATAACATTGTCTACTACGTCATCAAAATTATTGAATTTACCTGACGTTTCATTGTTGTTATAAAATACAGCGACCTCGATAATATTTAGGCATGAATTGTAAATAAATACAGGCCTGTCAAGTTTTTATGAGCTGCTTGCGTGAGATTTGCTAAAAAATTGAAAGATCAAAGGAAAAAATTAAAAGATCAAAGAAATTTGCCGCCAAATTGCTGACTAGATGCGTGAGTCTCACGCGAGTTGCTTGCCACTTGACAGGTCTGTAAATAGTTAAAATTTTCGGAAATTTAAATTGATGCATCTAACATTAAGATGTAGGAAGATGCACTTGAAATAATTATTTTATTTCTATTAAATGTAACAACAACAAAATAACTGTACAATTATTATGTTATCGAAAAATACCAACCACACCTGCGATTACAATTTTTATGTGGCACGAATCAATATATACACATAAATAACGCATACTTAAAGGTACCAATCTTACGTCTGAACACCAAAAAGATTTGTCAAAATTATATTAGTTATCTCATCATCAGAAATGTAAAAAAAAAATGTTTTCTTTCGTTTTGTTTTAAGAGGAGAATAAACATCGGGGACCGAAGCAACGATGATAAATAAACAGGAATGTCTCGGCCCAAAATGGACATCGTCCCAAGGATACTTTCCCACCTGATTGACACCATCAAATTTAACCAAACTAGATTTATTCATTGTTGATTTAAACCAGCAAGGTGACAAAAGTGAGACAATTTATGAAACTTTCGTAACATTTTGATGTCTTAAAATCATTACGCGTAAAAACTACCTTTTGAAAATGTTGTAACAAAATTCTAGTAAAAGTTAAAGTTTAATTATCCAATGTGTAAATTTGTTCAGTCATTTCTTATCTTTGGCTATTTTTATCATTTCATTCTCGTTAATTACCTTTTCTATATAAAGTTCTTATGATTCATATTTTTGCCCGATTTCTATTTCTTTTATTGTAATTTGGTCATTTGGCAATATTTCAAGGACATTCAACCGGGCAGTACTAGTGCTACATGTATTTAAGAGAGAGAGCTGAGTCGCTGGGGGATATTCACTGGGGGGGTCGCTGGGTGAGAGCTTGGGTGAGTGTTGATCCTTTTGAACTTGTTGTGAATTTAATATATGATCTTTGTAAATACATTTTGAACTTTATTACATTGTCGACTTCGAGTTTCTGTTCACTGGTTTATTCCTGAAACACTGAGGATCTACAAGCTATCAATATTCTCGGCTGTGTTATATTCTGTTAAGGAGTCATCACTAAGCATATGTTGTCATAGTACAAATACCAGTTTACTGGAGTAGTACAAGGTCCTATGGAACAAACACAACAAACTCAAAGGTTACAAAGAAGCAAAGGTGTATCAAAGGGGTAATCAGTATCATAAAACCGTAAAGACAAAGACAAAACCGGCAGACAAAAACTCATCACAACAAAACAAACCACATAACAACATAAAACACACACACACATAACAACAAAACCGCATTCAGCAACGTGAACTCAAGTCGAAACGAGAGTGAACTCAGGTGCTCCGGAAGAGTAAGCAGTTCCTGCTTGCTATAGCACACCCGTCACGTAGCCAAAGATCGATTAAGTGTTGGTCAAATCCGGAAAGGATGACATTACAAAACTATGTCAAACCAACATCTGTGCTCATCTGAGAGATAGAAATCCCGTGTTTGTAAACAAGCACATGATGTCGTCCGTAAAATTTCTTGGGTGATGACAACAACCTGGGAGCAACGTACCCCTGTGTTAACAATTTGCTTGTCAGCCGTGTAGCTCTATCAAGGAAGTCGTTGTACTCCTCACATGCTTTGGAATAACGAATCAATTGTGATACGTAAACTCCATATGCTGGAGTGGACGGAATGTTGCTACACAGAAAGGGAAAGTTAACTATTGGAAAGTTGAAGTCATCACGTTTGTCATAAAGCCTTGTACAAAGCCTTCCTTGTGTGTCAATTTCGAGAAAAAGATCCAAATATGAAGCAGACCTTCTAGAATCTGTAGTGTCCTTTATCTCAAGTTCCTTCGGATATATTGGATGTAAATAGTCACCAAATCGAGGATTGTTTAGTGAAAGGACATCATCAATGCGTAAGCGGCCCCAAGATGGCGGCAGGCATAAAAATGAAGCACATGGACTTTCGACTATTTTTTATGTTTCTAACGGTTAACCTTAGCCTATTTAATATAGGAGTTAGGTTAACATCACACTTACCTGTTCGACTAGTGTTCCATAACGTCATCGGATCAAATGGACCTTTATCTAGCTCAAAATTGGTATGGAAATATCCAAACAACATGCCACATACAACAACGAAAAATACTTTTTCGATAGAAATTCCTTCAACTCTGAACATTTACCACACGTATCATGAATTGAACATTTTACGAACATTATTAATTGCCCAAAGCGGGGACATACATCCACAACCAGGCCCTGGGACAAACAAAACCACCAGAAAACCGAGATACCCATGTACAAAATGCAAGAAAGGGGTGATTGGTTCCAGCAAAGCCGTTACGTGCGATTCTTGTAACGAGTGCATGGACTCATGTGAAATGCACCCAAAGTATCACAGTTGATGAGTACAACAAATACATTGACGAAGATCTGTCATTTAATTTTACATGTGATCAATGTTTGACATGTAAATTGCCGTTCAACGAAAGTGAAGACATTGAATATGGTCAAACGATGGACCAACGTACAACACCAGGTAATTCAATGTTCAATGAAGTTGGACGTGAGGATGCCGACGATTCATTATATTGTAACTTTACATCAAAAGGCCTACACTTTTTACATATTAACTGTAGATCGTTACTACCGAAGATGTCAGAAATACGTATGATTGCGATTCGGTCAAAAGCCTCCGTTTTAGCCATCACAGAAACGTGGCTTGATGACAGTATTACAAACTCTGAAGTCGGGATCGATAACTACAGCATCATCCGCAAAGACCGTAACCGACAAGGTGGAGGGGTGTGCCTTTACATCAAAAGTGACATTGCTTTCTCTCCTCGTCCAGATCTTCAAAACAACAAGATTGAATCTGTATGGACCGACTTATTTCTTCCAAAGACAAAACCTATTCTGATTGGGAACATTTACAGACCACCGAAGCAAGCTGATTTTATGGACAACTTTGAGGAAACTCTGTCGAAGATTAATCCAGATTGTGAATCTTTTATTTTTGGAGATTTTAATATTTGTCTCATAAATAAATTGTCAATATTAGCAAAATCTTTTACCAAAATGTTATGTAGATATAGTATGAAACAAATTATAAATGAAGCTACAAGAATTACAAATAGAAGTAAAACACTTTTAGACCATATTATTGTGAGTAATGAAGAGAAAATAAGTCAGTTTGGTGTTTTATTGTCAGGTGTTAGTGACCATTGTATTACATATTGTACAAGAAAAGTTGTTAAAAGTAAAACTCATGTTGTAAACAAAATAAGAATAAGATCGACAAAACACTATGATAAAAATATTTTTATTGAAAAACTTTCAGGATTAAATTGGTCAGAATTGTACTTAAAAAGACAAGTCAATGCTGCATGGGCTGAGTTCAAACACAAATTTATCTCAATCTTAAATGAGGTTGCACCTTTTAAAGATATAAAAATAAAAGGGCGAACAGAGCCATGGATGACGTCCGAAATACTTCAACTTATCATACATGTCATAGAAAGGGACAATTTTTTTTCAAAATATAAGAAAAAAGGAAATCCTGTCGATTATAAAAACTACTGTATTATGAGAAACAAAGTTCAAAGAGAAATTAAAAAAGCTAAAGAAACTTTTTTTGAGAACAAAATTGAAGAAAATAAAAACAATCCTAAAACATTATGGCAACATATGAAAAATTTAGGATATAGTAACAAACCGAAAGAATCAAGTAAAATTGTTATTCAGGTGGATGGAGAAGTTTGTCATGATTCGAAAAAGGTAGTTGATTATTTCAATGATTTTTTTACAAGTGTAGCTGAGAAACTAGTAGCGAAATTACCTGAAGCAAGGAATATTTATCATTTTTCCTCAGAAATTTTTAGAAAGTTTTATAAATCAGTTTTTTCAAAAAATTTGAAGTTTGAACTAGCTCCAGTAAGCGAAGACTTCGTCTATAAACAGTTAGAAAATTTAAATGCTAGTAAAAGCACTGGTCTAGATGGTATTCCATCAAAATATCTAAAAGATGGAGCAAGTGTACTTACAAAACCTGTCACATATATTATAAATCTATCTATTGTAAGTGGTATCGTACCGGACGATATGAAAGAAGCAAGGGTTTGTCCAATTTTTAAAAAGAATAGTAGGTTAGAGGTCGGTAATTACAGACCGGTTAGTATCTTAGTTATAATCTCCAAAATTTTGGAAAGAGCAGTATATTGTCAATTAGAGTCATACTTAACTAAAAACAATCTATTATATGACTTGCAATCAGGGTTCAGAGGTAATTTTTCTACAGATACATGTTTAATTCATTTATTAGATCATGTAAGATCACAGACTGCAGTCGGACTGTACACTGGCATGATAATGCTTGACCTTCAAAAAGCATTTGATACAGTTGATCATTATATACTATGCAATAATATAATTTAAGCCTTATGATTAAATTAATTTATCAAAGTGATGGTGCATTATGGTTTCCTGTTGTCTTATGTTAAGAGTTTGGTAATAGGATGAATCCTCATTAGGCATTTTCAAGGGTTTTGATTGGCTCGCGCCAAATTGTTTAAATCAAGTCTTTCTTGACGAGAATCTGAATGGAACAGACGTAAAAACAATGAGAGGAATTGGTGGATGAAATAACATCAAATATCATTGTCAGGGAGTCAATTTTGAGTTAAAATCGCATACTTCAATCTACTTTACTCGAACAACAATTGAACGTTGTGAAATAATAACACATGAAAAAAGAAAAATCACCCTCGCGGGCATTAGTGGCACAATTTCGGTGCAAAATTTATATGGCATGCATTTTGTGTCCGGACACACGGACACAAAATTAATTTTTGATCGATTCTTTGTTTTGAACATATCGTATGACCGTGTAAGAAGGATATAATAATCATATTACAATTCAGATTATTTATTGGGCTGAATAGTTACAAAAGTTGATGAAAATAATCTAATATCAACAAAATATTGACTTCTCGCGATGCCCCATTTCACGCATGCGCAATGCATTGACGTGTGCCAATTGGCATGGTTAAAAAAATGATCATCAAATTAAAATCAAATAATGCTGGATTAGATAACATAATATGTAAAAAGCTGTAAATAATGCATGTTCACGGTGCGGAGATGCCGCTCTGTTAATACAATTTTACCGCTCGACAAACCGATATATATATCGACCATAAGAGCTGTACTGGAGATGCCCAAAGATTTTTTTAAATTAGACATCTATGACACCCTTTTACATCGTTTTAATTGCATTCCAATTTAATTTTAGGAAGAAATATGACTAGTAAGTGCGGGGAATCACTCGCTGGTGGGTAACTCGAATAATTCAGCGCCCTCTATCGGTCTTATCATCCTTACTATCGATATAGACTGGGTGGTAGGGAGGTTCCAACAAACAGGGTTTTTTTTCATATTTTTTGTCTAAGAAGTCTATGGGGGATGTAATTTTTGATTGTTTTTCATGGGGTCTGTAAAATTCAGTCGATGAAGGGAATATAATAAATAATGATAATCTTAAACATAGTGAGCCAGTTCCAATGGAAAAGATATTAATAATATCCGGAACATACTACATGCAGTCGACGGTATGCATGTCCATTTATACCTGATATGAAATTGACAGGCGGGGAATTTATACATACGTATGAAATAATATTAATCATTTGACCTCGAATTGCTTGGGAATTTGAAATGAATTTGAACAGCTGAAGGTTTTGGTTGTAACAGTAATAGCACAGTAATTGTACACTTTATGAAAAAAATCTTTTATAGAGTGTACAAATTGAGGCCGCACGGATTATTACTGGGCTTAGAGTGAACTCATCCAGGACTAAGTTATATGAAGAACTGGGTTGGGAACCACTCTATAAAAGACGTGAAAAACACAAACTTATATTATTATATAAAATTATACATGGTATTGCACCGCAGTATCTTGGAGAATTGATTTATCCTCTCTCAGAGACTATTCATGAATATAACTTAAGACATGTGGTTTCTGAGAATAATTTCCATCTACCATTTTGCAATACCGTCTCGTATAGTAATAGCTTTGTTCCAAGTACACTAAGACTCTGGAATAGTCTACCAGAATCCACTAAACTTAGTTCCTCCGTTGGAATATTCCGAAGGAGACTTGATACAAATCTTGACCCTCCTCCTGGCTATTTCAACGAGGGAAACAGAAGGGAAAATAATATATAATTCTCTGTCAAATACGTAATGATGCCAGCAATCTGAACAGTCACTCACGCCTGTCCGAACTGTGGACATGACATAGAAGATGCTGATCATTTCTTCTTGTATTGTCCTGATTACACAGTAATAAGACGATATTTGAGAGAAACTTTTGTTTCTTATGGAATTGACTTTAATATCAATAATATATTATTTGGTTAGTAGGACATGTTCCTATATTCAAAACATGGAACTTGTCCAAGCTGTCCAAAGCTTCATAAAAGAAAGTAAACGACTTGATTGAGTGTCGAAATCCGAAAACATTCAAGTGCAAAAAACTAAAACCAATATATACTAGTAATCATTTTAGCATTTATGCCTCTTTTTTGCCAATTGAGTGTATACATAAAAGAAAGTGCTTCAATTATTTGTTATCTAATCTGTATATATGTTTTGTTCGTTATTGATCCCAAATATGCATTGATGTGCTTGCTGTACCCATCTCAAGCAAGTCAAAGAATGTTATAATTATAATAATGATAATTGATAGCAGCATGTAGTGTTTACAGTTTGCTTCTTCTTTTTCTTGCTTTAAATTACTTGTACTATCATTTTGGAACTTGTATAGTCACTTCAACTATATATTTTAAATCTTTGACTTGCTCTAATATATATACTGATATATTTATAATTTGTATGACTATGTTGTGTTCATTTAATGTTACCACCTAAGGAGAGGAAATATATAGGCTTAGTCCTGCTTTCCAATCCTTTTCATGTTATTTTCATGAATAAAATATGTTCAAATCAAATCAACAGTAATAGCACCACATGCACAGCAACAATACTGTCCAAGGAGGAAATAATTGACAATCAAAAATCTGTCTCTGCTCTTCATCTTACTAGAAAAAAATATGCCAAGCAGAATTTATAATCTCATTAGCTCTATGTATGAAGACACAAAAAAGCAGGATAAAATTCCAGTCTGGTCTGAGCGAAGAATTTGTTTCTAAACGTGGTGTAAAACAGGGGGACGTACTTAGACCTATACTATTTAACATATATATCAATGGGCTTGTAAACAATCTGAAAAAGGCTAACACAGACCCAATTATTATTGGTGACACCGTCATAAACTCCCTGTTATTTGCTGACGACATTGTCCTTCTATCAAACTCCGAAAAAGGGTTACAAACATCCCTCAATGTGCTATATGATTTCTGTGAATCGTGGAAACTTGAAGTAAACACTAATAAGTCCAACGTCATGGTCTTCAATTCTAATGGAAAAACTCATAAAAATTTCTTCAAATACAATACTTAATACATTAATACAGTAAAGTCTTACTGCTACTTAGGTATGACCTTACAACATACAGGTAACCTGGACCTTTGCAGTTCCTTATTAGCGGAAAAGGCAAGAAAGGCGTTTTTTTAAAATTAAAAAGGCTATAAGTCTGAATTCATGCGAACTATTAGAAAAATTATTTGATACACTGGTTGTCCCTATTGCTCTATATGGCAGCGAAGTCTGGGGAATCGGAAAAGAACTTAAAAATTCTGACCCGTATGAACTCCTGCACATCAAATTTATAAAAGAAGCACTCGGGGTCCACTGTAAAGCATCCAATGCTGCTTGCTTATCAGAACTCAATAGATTGCCCCTATATACTAATATACAATTTCTAGCAATTAAATACTGGTTACACGTTATGGAATCTGAAAACTCCCTATGCCACAAAGTCTATATAGCCACTGAGACAAATAATTCCTGGATAAAGAATATGAAAACCCTGATTAACAAACTTGGATTTAACTATCTGAGTGAAAACCCCCTCGGAATTAAGCTACAATTAAACCAAATCAAAGAGAGAATTAACGATACAGCATTCCAAAAGCTAGAGGGTGAAATAATACAAAATTCAAAACTGAATTTCTTTTCTAAACTATATAAACCAAAATTCAGACCCCCCTATGTTGACCATTGTAAACTTAGAAAAGACAGATCTGTCCTGTGTAAAATACGAGTTAGCGCTCACTCACTATATGTAGAAAAAGGTCGATACCTAAATATACCATTGAAAGATAGGCTCTGTCTTTGTTGTAACAATAACGAAATTGAAGACGAATTACACTTCCTTTTAAAATGCCCAGCTTATGATCAAGCCAGAATTAATTTTATCCACAAAATAAACAATGGTTTTCTGAATCCAAAAATAAATAGGACTACTAATATATCGTGCCACACCATTTACTCAATATTTAATATAATGATTCCACCCTGATATTAAAATTACTAGCCAATTATATAAGTGAATGTCTTTTATTAAGAAGCTCTATCTTTTCATAATCAGAGATTGCCCATATTTTATTTGTTCTTTATTCCATTTTATTCTACAGTATTCAGTACTTTTTTCTCCCCATTAGTTAAACCATGGAAGTATTAAATTATTAAGTATTCAATTTAATACTTCCATGGTTAAACCCACTGTCACTCGCAACATATATCTAGTCAGAATTTGTCATTTATAATCTTCCTTTGTGTTTTGTTATTTGTGTTTAATTATATCTACATGTATTATGTTTGTTCCACTTTATGTCTGTTGCCATTACCATTTAATGTAAATGTGTTAGTGCTAATAAATAAATAAATAAATAAACTAATGAATTGTGACACGTACGTGTTTACAGTCCTTAATTCCCATTTTGTAAATAGATGAAGTTCAAGGAGTCGGGTCATTTCGTCCGTCCGTCCGTCGCGCTGTAGGGGTGCTGCCTTGTGTAATCTGAATCTGAAAATGGAATTGTTCATAACTTTGGTGTCCGTCGGTCCATCTGATTAGAAGCACTTGGACTACCCAAATGGTTTTAGAGGATTTAAATGTTTAAGTACTACTTTTATACTTGGGTTTTTACTTAGAATGAATGCAGATACTAAAACGATAACTTGGCAAATACACAATTTTTTTGTATAGAATTAGGTATACAGGCAAACCCAATAAACTTTGTTTTGGCTCAATAAATTTTTAGGTCAATCTTGGGCTTTTGAGATATTACCAGTCAAAATTTTGATACATTGTACAGTGCAAAGTATGGGAAAATATCCCACCATAATGTTTTTCCTATATAACCAGCTAAAATATATCTAGGCGCCAACTATATTTTAAAATGTAAAAACAGCAATGGGTTTATTTTTATGGTAAAATGAATGCATCTATACCCCAAAATCTAAAAGTGGAAATTATCAATGAGCCACTCCCTGCCTGAAGCTTATGAATAGTCCACGGACGGTCGACAGACGCCAAGTTATGGCAAATTAAATCATAAATAGGGCCCAAAGGCATGCAGTATCGAGGATTTGGAAAAAAAGCTAAAGTTTTCCTTTGTCGTCTGTCTGTCAAAACTGTTGCGACGTTGTAGAATACAGTTAATTCCGGATATTATAATCCCAAATACGATTAAAGGATGTAACTTTAAAATTATTTTTAAAAAATGCAATATTTTTCTTTATACATGTTTACATACACGCACGACAGAAATTAACATATACAGGTTTAAAATATAAATTAAATTTAATTAAAAAATTGACATAATTAATTAAGTTAGTTACATGTAGCATAGCTCTAGTTTCATAGGTTCGTATGGCAATTTCCATCGCAAAGATTTGGTCATTGAATCTGTGTATGATTATTACTTGGGTATGTATCAAGTTTTTCGGCTATGACTTAATTGCATAGATTCGGTTTCCAATTTAAATCCCCGTCACAAGATGCTAAAGCAACCCCCTCGGGTCCACAATGTACATGTAATACACTTCTCGGTGGCTGATTACGTAATCACATAAAAATCGTGAAATAGTCAAATTGCATCTAAAAAAGTGCGTTTTTAGCATTACCCTGAATATTCTAATAATTTCATGGATTTACCTATACATATAATTTTTATTTCTGCACATATTTCCATTGACCTGTAATGTATATTAGATAGAATGGCAACTTGTTTTAAATTCTTCAGTTTAAGTGTTTATGAGAAAAATGTCACAAAGTTTGGATTATTTTTCACACAGTGACACTACTTTTTGTCGTTCTTTGAAATTAATCAAAATAAACAACAAAGATTAAGGAGTTTCATTCAATTTGGTATAAAAAGACATAGGTCCCTGTCTTTTGATTTAACAGGTCTATGATAAAGATAATTTTTGTGAAAATTCATAACATCTACAATGATCAAGAATGGACGCAAAAAGATTCATGCAAAGATCTGTTGTGTTTTTAAAGATATTACTTTTCAAATGTTCATTGTATACGAAATTTTATTTATAAACTCGCCTGAAATATTGTGAAATTTTACCAATTTGCAAATCCATTCTAATATGACGGTCTAGAGGTCTAAGATATTTAAAATTTTCTGGAATCACGATTTTGTGGAATTCTCATGTATGATGAAGCATTTCTTTTATTTCATCTTTTTTACTGTCATTTTCCGTTATAAATCGTGTCATGAAAAATAATTATCTAAAAACTCTTTTGATCTTATAAACCAACCATTAATGAACAATAATAATTCCCATTTAAATAGATAAATTATCTAGGCTGGTACCCCGCTGTTATCTGAAGATATCTGAACAGTAGGGAGCCGGTTGCCAGCTTATAAATTATCGTAACGACAAAAATATAGGGTGGTGCCATATTTATTTATTTATTTTTTTGGCGTTTGTTATAAAGCTCGGAAGTATATTAAGCTAACATCTTCAATCATTCATTAAAAGTTAGAAAATGTGAAAAATAAATACAAGTTTTATTTAATTGTCTCAAGTACTGTCAAACTAATCCTGTATTCATTATTGTTTGTTTATTGTAGATGCTATTTGAATTTTCATTCATGACTTGACAGGGCTCAGCGGGATTGGCGGCATACATACTCAAGAATGGTGGACAACTTTAATTGATTCCAATTATATTGTCACCATAGGGGGGACACCATTCACCATCAACTGATTACAATAGAACGTAATGGAAAAATTTTGACAGTCCCTATACTTTCTTCAATTGACAAGTAACTAATCTCATAAAACCTTAGCCCTACGTCTGACTAAATACCTTAAACATTTATCTTTCGTGCAGTATATCGTATATTAGTTTAAAGTAAATACGTTTTCTGTCATTTTTTGGTTGAAAATTGGTGAAAAAATTACGTTATTTTCCAATAGAATTCTATATAAACTAGCCTAAACATGGTAAAACGGCTCTAGTTTAAAAAATCGCCGTCACTTTATTTATCAACGGAAATCTTAGCCCTACGTCCCTAAAAATGCTTCAAATGTTAAATTTTCTACAGGTATCAACAAAAATAGTTTAAACTTTATTTTTTTTCTGTCAAATTTAAGTTAAAATTTAGCCATTTTTGTTTTATACTTTCTCAGACTAGATCAGTTGATTATTTGCTAATTGGCGATAATAAAGAACAGCGAGGGGCATCATGTCTTTGTGAAAATGTTTAAACAAGGACAAGTGCTAATTATCAACATGTGTTCCTTTTTTATAGAATTGATATCTATAACACCAAAATTATTTATTTTCGAGTTTCAACTTTTAAAGGATTTAACTTTATAAAAAAAAAGTCTATTAAAGTGTCAAATATTATTTGCTATACATAATAAGTATATTATACGATAGTATAGTAGAATTTTATATCTTGTTAATCTATAATGTTTATGATTGTTCATTTTTTGGCTACGTTTTGAGCCCGGATTTTTTAATTTCGTTCAAAGATTATCTTGTCCTATTAATATTGTGCATAGATTTATTTAATTAATTTTATGTTTTTAGTGAATGAAAATATATCATTGCCTGATATTGATGCAATTTTCTTTTCTAGTTTTCTTAAAATGTCACTGGTATATATAACTCTCAAAGTATAAATGTATGAGAGTTCCATAAATACTTCTAAATGAAAAAAGGAACGACAATGCATGTAAGGTGTGACATTGTGCGGAGCATACCCTAATCCAGTCTTACCTTAACTAATAAAGAGCTCTGAGCAAATCAACGCTTAAAGTTTGTTTAAAATACATGTACATGTGTGATCAAGTGGGTGAGTGAGTGAGTTGTGTTTTAGGCCCTCGCAACACTTTATTGGTTATTTTAAGGCTATGAACATGAAAGATTGTTACAATGAACATGACATGATGATGATAATGATATGAAACATGGGGTGGGGTGGGAAACAAAGGAAACAGCAACTTTTGAAGAAAAAAAAACACAGGAAAAAGGGGAGAGGTGGGTAGAGGCAGAAAATTTAGCCTATTTGGTGGTACACAGAGTGATTTTTACGTGCATGATGCGTGGCACTCATCACACACGTTGGTCCACTTTGGTCACCGGTCAGGGTTTCCCTATTATAGGCCTCACAACCCCTGCGGACGAGGGCAACCCTATTCAGCCACCTAGAATACACACCTTGGTCGCGCTGTGGGCTGAACGCTGACCCGACGTCAGAATCCAAATACCCTTAAGTCTCCTCTTACGACAAACTAGGCACTGATGTGGGCCTATTCGCCACCCGGGTGCCACACGGGACTGATTAAGTGGGATTTTCTTGCGAAGCCTCGGACAAATAATATAATAAATAATGAAGTCACGTTTTGTTTTCACTTTTCAACAGAAAAAAAAGACGAATAAACTGCATGTACGCCAAACTATAAATTAACAGAAATATAGGATATCTTATAAGAACCACCAAAGACAAAGGACTCTAAGAAAAATAAAGCAAAAATTTCGTAATAGCTGTAAAATCTTTTTATTTTATTTATCTATATCTTAAAATAAGGATCGTGGCTACATTTGCAACTCCATTTTCTAAGGAATTAAAACTCATTAGACAAGGTTCATAATTTCCCCCTTACATCTTTTTTTTTCAAAACTTGTAACATTTGAAGTTCGTCTTCAGTAGAGATAAGGGTACCGTACGTTTTTGTTTCTTAAATTCTTAAGAATTAATCTTTAAAAATCGCCAAAATCTAAACATGTTGGTCTAGAGGCCCGTTTACACTGTACATCAAGTCATATATTTCAATAAGATATACAACACTTGCGTTTACACCGTACATTTGTATTTCATGAATTATACTACATAGTGGTGGTTTTAATAATTTTATTGTACCTTTGTGCTTAAGCTCTGACCTCAAATACTTTAATTTATAATTGGCTTATTCTCTATTTCATGTGTGAACGGACCTTTAGTTCCTTTTTGCATTGCCTGACGCAATTTAATAAAATATTAAAAATAAACCAATTCAAATAAATAAATAGAATAACGACACACACTTTTAAGTTAGTCCCGTTTAAACTGTCAAATAACAGTAATAAAAGCTGAATACCATAAAGTTTACCCGTGTATCATGTTTGTAGCAAGAAACATAAATAAATAAAAACAAAAACGCATATATGCCAAAATATTATTTAGCCATGTCAATGTTTGAAATTTGCTTAAAATACAAATAAGAAGAAACATTTATGTTTATCTTGAAATATCCCTATTAAAATATGCAAAAAAGTTGAAGTAAAAAAAAGTTATCCATTGTCCATGACATGAATGTTGATTCAAATGTTACTGAACTTGAAGTTACTGAAATATGCTTACACACAAATATTAATGGACAATTTACATATAATGATTGATCAAATTATTGATTATTGATTAAATTTGGTTTTATCTCAACTAAATAATAAGTATGTATGTGTGAAAAGGTCACCAACAGATAGGTTTCCAGCTATAGTCATGTTACATAACTCGTTATCACTGGTGACAAAATTTCAAATAGAGTTATCTACCCTGAATTTGTCCATGATTCTTGGACATGTAAAAAAAGATTAAGCTATATTTACAAAACTTTTGCAATATTTTCAATTAAATTTAACTAATTTTTATACGACCGCAAAAAATTTGCGGACGTATTATGGTATGATGCTGTCGTCGTCGTCGTTGTCGTCGTTGTCGTCGTTGTCTGTTAACTTTTTAGTGTTTCCACAATAACTTTAGTTCCAGTTATCCGATTGCTATGAAACTTTACAATGATGTTCCTTACCATAAAAGGATGCATGGGATTGATTTTGGGGGTCCCCCCATTTTTCGTTTAGAAATTAGGGGCCAAAAAAGGGCCAAAAATACTACTTTTTTGTTTGTTTCCACAATAACTTTAGTTCTAGTTATCCAATTGCTATGAAATTTGACAGTGATGTTCCTTACCATACAAGGATGAATGGGATTGATTTTGGGGGTCCCCCCTTTTTTTGTTTCGAAATTAGGGGCCCAAAAGGGGAAAAAAAATCAAATATTTTACTTGTTTCCACAATAACTTTGGTCCTAGTTGGCCTATTGCTGTGAAATTTGTCAAGAATGTTTCTTACAATAAAAGAATGAACCTGAGGAATTTTTGCGCCCCCCCCCTTTTTCTCCGTTGTGTAATTAGGGGCCAAAAGGGGCCAAAATAAAAACTTTTTTATTTGTGGTCCGATTTTGAAATTTTTTTTTACATGTTTGTTCTTGTCAAATAGCGGATACAAAATTAAGAATTAATTTTTGGGACCCCCTTTTTCCCCCTATTACGTAATTAGGGGCCAAATGGGGCCAAAATCGAAACTTTTTTATTTGTGGTCCGATTTTGAAATTTTTTTTTGCAAGTTTATTTTTGTCAAGTAGCGAATCCAAATTTTAGAATTTATTTTTGCGACCCCCACCCCTTTTTCACCTATTACGTAATAAGGGACCAAAAGGGGCCGAAATTGAAACTTTTTTATTTCTGGTCCGATTTTGAAATTTTTTTTTGCATGTTTGTTCTTGTAAAATAGCGGATACAAAATTAAGAATAAATTTTTGCGACCCCCCCTTTTTCCCCTTATTACGTAATTAGGGGCCAAATGGGGCCGAAATTGAAACTTTTTTATTTCTGGTCCGATTTTGAAAAATTTTTTTGCATGTTTGTTCTTGTCAAATAGCGAATACAAAATTAAGAATTAATTTTTGCGACCCCCCCTTTTTCCCCCTATTACGTAATTAGGGGCCAAATGGGGCTTTTTTATTTGTGGTCCGATTTTGAAAATTTTTTTTGCAAATTTATTCTTGTCAGGTAGCGATTCTAAATTTAAGATTAATTTTTTTTGGGCTGTAATCATAATTTTAAAAAAAATTCTGGTTCGATTTTTAATTTTTTCCCCAAACATTATTCTTTTAAAGAGTAGAATACAACATTCAAAATTTATATTTTTAGCCCCTGGGTTGAAAGTCCATCAGAGAAGCATGTGTCAAAAACCTTTGTCAGTCCACCATGGGCTGCATGTGTCCAGAACAATAGACTATCCATATTAGGCCTAAAACGTACAGGGTTCAACATGTTGCGGTCGTATCATGCTGCGCTCGGCGAAGCTTTTTATTATAATTTATAATGAGCTAGAACAAAAGCATCATGTCTTTAGCATTTTTAGTGCATATTTGTTTTTTTTTTGTTTTTTAGAATATCAAGGTGTCAAGACATCCCCATCCAATTCACCATGAATATAGAACTTATATTTATTACCTAGCAACACAGAGAATTCGATTTTACCATACTGGAAGATAATAAATCATTTATTGAACAAATTCATACAAGGTTCTGTGAATCAAAAAGACAGCGGCCTACAATATTTCTGAGTCTACCCATTAGTTTTTTTTATTAAAACACAAAGTCTTATATTTTGTTGGATGATGATTTCATACATACAGATAGATACTTCTAAAAAATCATTAAGACTGCGCTCGTTCGAAATATAAATTGTACGTTCGTCAAATTATTGAATTGTCAAAATCATGGATCTTAAACCTATTGACACCAATTGCAAATAAATTGTTAATGCGGAGATCCACTACGGCTTTCCATACGACATAAAACTAGGGTTATGAAAAATTCTTAACATGTTAAAAAATCTTTAGACTCTATTCGCCTATATGAAGTGTTAGTAAAAATTACCTGGCTCGATACGAGTGTTCCTTGTAATGATAACCTATTTCCTCTGAATAAAATGAAATTTCTAAAAATGAGTTAATGGCTGACTGTGTGACTAAATGCATGAAGTCATAAGAATTGAGAAACAGGTCAATGTCAACTAATGCTTAATTTCACTACTTTTTCCTACCAGCTATTAAATCATCTGTTTAAATTTCAAAATTGTCAAAAGCCCTTACCCTCTTAAGTCATAATTTGGATTCCCAGTTCAGCATGATTTGGTTTATTGTTCCATTCTCTTCATATATTCTACTCGGATGTAGGAAATAGATGGGTCAGACAGGCCACTGGCCCAGATGAAGACCTCGAGACCAGGTAAACCAGGTAAATATATTCTTAAAGTGACTGGCTTTTTGAAATATTTTGGGTAGAGCGCTTCTGGTGAGTTTAAAATAGACGAAACGCGTAAAATACGTAGCAAAACTATGTTGTAATATTAATTTTAATATAATGATGTGTAACTGTCATTATCAGATTCATAAATAAGTTCAACCTCAAAATTATAAAATGAAACTCTATAGTTTTGTCCGCTGTATCCCCTCAAATGAGTTGCTTCCGGAAAAAAATACGGGCTTGTGCATGTCCGCTGTGTCTCTTTGTAGCCGTAGATTTAAATGAAATAACGTTGTGTCCGCTGTGTTCCCTCAAATACTATACATGTTGAAGGTTGCTTCCAGAAAACTATCGGGCCTGTGTCCGCTGTGTCCCCTTGTAGCCGTAGGTGTATAATGAAATAACGTTGTGTCCGCTGTGTCCCCTGAAACGGGTCGCTTCCAGAAATTTTTTCGGGCTTGTGTCCGCTGTGTCCCCTTGTAGCCGTAGGTGTATAATGAAATAACGTTGTGTCCGCTGTGTCCCCTGAAACGGATCGCTTCCAGAAAATTTTTCGGGCTTGTGTCCGCTGTGTCCCCTTGTAGCCGTAGGTGTATAATGAAATAACGTTGTGTCCGCTGTGTCCCCTGAAACGGGTCGCTTCCAGAAAATTTTTCGGGCTTGTGTCCGCTGTGTCCCCTTGTAGCCGTAGATGTATAATGAAATAACGTTGTGTCCGCTGTGTCCCCTGAAATGGGTCGCTTCCAGAAATTTTTTCCGGGCTTGTGTCCGCTGTGTCCCCTTGTAGCCGTAGGTGTATAATGAAATAACGTTGTGTCCGCTGTGTCCCCTGAAACGGGTCGCTTCCAGAAAATTTTTCAGGCTTGTGTCCGCTGTGTCCCCTTGTAGCCGTAGATGTATAATGAAATAACGTTGTGTCCGCTGTGTCCCCTGAAATGGGTCGCTTCCAGAAATTTTTTCCGGGCTTGTGTCCGCTGTGTCCCCTTGTAGCCGTAGATGTATAATGAAATAACGTTGTGTCCTCTGTGTCCCCTGAAACGGGTCGCTTCCAGAAAATTTTTCTGGCTTGTGTCCGCTGTGTCCCCTTGTAGCCGTAGATGTATAATGAATTTACGTTGTGTCCGCTGTATCCCCTGAAACGGGTCGCTTCCAGAAAATTTTTCGGGCTTGTGTCCGCTGTGTCCCCTTGTAGCCGTAGATGTATAATGAATTAACGTTGTGTCCGCTGTGTCCCCTGAAACGGGTCGCTTCCAGAAAAATTTTCGGGCCTGTGTCCGCTGTGTCCCCTTGAAGCCGTAGATGTATAATGAATTAACGTTGTGTCCGCTGTGTCCCCTGAAATGGGTCGCTTCCAGAAAAAATTCCGGGCCTGTGTCCGCTGTGTCCCCTTGTAGCCGTAGATGTATAATGAAATAACGTTGTGTCCGCTGTGTCCCCTGAAACGGGTCGCTTCTAGAAAAATTTTCGGGCCTGTGTCCGCTGTGTCCCCTTGTAGCCGTAGATGTATAATGAATTAACGTTGTGTCCGCTGTGTCCCCTGAAACGGGTCGCTTCCAGAAAATTTTTCGGGCTTGTGTCCGCTGTGTCCCCTTGTAGCCGTAGATGTATAATGAATTAACGTTGTGTCCGCTGTGTCCCCTGAAACGGGTCGCTTCCAGAAAAATTTTCGGGCCTGTGTCCGCTGTGTCCCCTTGTAGCCGTAGATGTATAATGAATTAACGTTGTGTCCGCTGTGTCCCCTGAAATGGGTTGCTTCCAGAAAAAAATCCGGGCCTGTGTCCGCTGTGTCCCCTTGTAGCCGTAGATGTATAATGAAATAACGTTGTGTCCGCTGTGTCCCCTGAAACGGGTCGCTTCCAGAAAAATTTTCGGGCTTGTGTCCGCTGTGTCCCCTTGTAGCCGTAGATGTATAATCAATTAACGTTGTGTCCGCTGTGTCCCCTGAAACGGGTCGCTTCCAGAAAATTTTTCGGGCTTGTGTCCGCTGTGTCCCCTTGTAGCCGTAGATGTATAATGAAATAACGTTGTGTCCGTGGTGTCCCCTGAAACGAGTCAATCTAGAAAATTTTTCGGGCCTGTGTCCGCTGTGTCCCCTTGTAGCCGTAGATGTATAATGAATTAACGTTGTGTCCGCTGTGTCCCCTTAGAAGCCGTAGTTTATGAGGCAATGTGCCTTGTGGTTTACATGTATAGCGTTGTATCCGATATGTTTGATATTTCTAGTATCCATGTATCTATGTTTTGGTTATATTTGTGTCCGTGTGTCCGGGGACACAAAATGCATGCCATATAAATTTTGCACCGAAATTAGGACATATCTACTCGCGGGTTACAAGTACATGTATGACATCCACGTGTTTTAACACCGAGCCGTTTCATAAGCACTGCATAATTTACAACTTGATTGTTTTTGCTTATACACATTTAGTTATTAATGTACAAGTCCCCCCCTATTTTGTTACAACAAAAGTAAAACACTAACATGGCATTTCACCTGTCAGGGTGCAGTCAGCAGTGGCACATGCTAGCATTGAACGATAATCAGCAATTACATAAATTTACAGACAATTTTGTCTCGAAATCAAGCCTGATTTGATTTTATAGTTTATCATGCTATATTAGGTTAGACTAGTGTGGGAAATATTTGTCACAGCATACCAACAAAAATGGGGTCAATAAGTGGGATTGTTTGAGTTGTGTCTTTTTACACAAATGTATGTTTGATATGAATGCTTGTACACGGTTCATTTACATATATTTCGGCGATGAAATGCATTTATTACCAGGTGTAAAATGACAGGCACACATTTTTAAATTGTTTAAATTTAATCCAGATCTAATTATGAATAACTATTTCCACAAGGGCCTGTCAGTTAAGAAGGTTAGTAAGAAAGATGACAGATCCATTATATGGTCAAAACAGGTGGATGGAGCAGGATTGACAAATTTTCACATATCTGACCACTGCAAGTTTATCTCAACATTGCCAAATTCAGAGAATGCCTATGGATCTAGTTTTACATGTATCTCACTGAGAAGAGTACTCTGGCTTATACAAGTCCAACATCAGTGACAGTTTCCTTGTTAACCAGGGAACACAAAATAATGATTTCAGGTAATGTTTTGAATCAAATCCTGTTTATTTTATGTATAAAACATAACAAAATATATAACATTTTGACAAGGCAAATTTGATACATGTAAAAAGCATTTTACTCTAATGTATTTCAGTTAACACATGGCAATTTAAATATAGTAATACTAAATAGTATGCAGTTTAATAGACATTCAAAGGCACGAAAGATTAACTGGTATAATCACATTTTCTTTTAAGATGAAATGTCAAAATGCATAATTCACAAAGAAAAAAGCATGTAGGCAAAGAAATGGTCAACTTCATGTAGATAAACAATCTTTACAATCACTGAAAAGGTTGTTATCAAAGAAATCTAATGATAATTTTTACTTTGCAATGGTCATGTTGGGTCTATTAAATAACTCTTTGTGAAGGTATGTATGGATAATTAATCATTTGTCTGTTAAGAGAGTAGTTACTTAGTACGCTGTCTGTTAACCAATAGTTTTTGTTTATAGCATATTGAGGGTTCAGCTATCAAATATTCTGTTTATAAACATACCAAGATTTTCACAAGGGTTGTTTACAGATTTGCTTTGCAATCTGTGGTTTATGTGGAAAAAAAACCACCTTAATTATTATTCTATTAAATCAATAACAAAGTTAACCTACATGTAGAAATTAATTAACGTTTATTCATACAGCTTGCCACAATTCAATTTTTAAACATGCACAGTCAATATAGTTGGTTGAAGCCAAAACTTAGATTTAATTATTGAAAGAAAAAAAAAATTTAGTGAAATAAATAAGACTTTAACATCATTCATTTGTTTGATTCTGAGTTTCAGCCACACATCCAAAGCTGTAATTGAAAGACCTAACAGGAAGAAGTTGCACCAGTCAGTAATCCTAACTCATTGAGTAATATTAAAAAGGACAAAAGGTAATGTTATTGGTTTAAAAATGCCAGTTTCCTAGAAAATAAGACAACAAAACAAGCTTAAAGGTAGAAGTCTAAATGAAACTTCGATTTATCTTCAAATTTACTTAAAAATTATCATTTTCTAGGACACGGATTAGGAATTAATTATCTAGGACACAGATTAGGACATTTATATGAAAGAGGGGAAAAAAATTGGGGCTGTACACATGCTATTTTTAATTTGAGTAGCAAATGTTACATTATCAAAAACATATTTCAAGTTGAGTATATTTTGCACACACCGCATGCCGTCTATTTTTTAATTTTATTTTTTTAAATTGACAGCAGTCATCCTTGAACAATGGAATGATGGGTCACAGATACAATCACATCACATTTGCATATTGTAATGATACAACTGCTAGCTTTTATAGAAAGCAATAAGCCCATTATTATTTTTTTTATGTTTTGGGGCATTTTATCAGGAACATCTATACCATAGGAATACAAATACATGTATGAAGCATTACAAAAAATGAAATTAAACACGCACATTTATAAATATGCACATAAAATATTCTTGCATTGGCAGTGACCAAATTAGATATAGGACATATTTCTTGGTCATAAAGGCATTAGGCCAAATATCTGTACGCTTTAAACTTTTTTCACAGATGCAACATGCATACATACATAAAATGCACATTACTCATGTACAATTTCTTGGATATGCTTGATTGAAACTTGTTGCACTTGTCACTCAAGTAAGGATTATAATGAGACATTCACACACATACATGAAGTGTCTTGTACAATTACTTGCATATGTTCACATGAAATGAAACTTGTTACACTGGGCTCCCAAGTTATTGATTATAATAAAACACACACACAACTCGCACACATGCATGAATCATTCATGTACAATTTCTTGCATACTGTCACATGAAACTTAACTTTGCACGCTTGGCTCCCAAGTTATTGCTTATGATAACACACACACACACAATCCCCACACATGCATGAAGTATCCATGTACAAATTCTTGCATATGGTCACATGAAACTTGTTACACTGGGCTCTCGAGTAATGGATTATGATGAGACATACACACACACACACTTTCACACATGCATGAATTATTCATGTAATATTTCTTGAATATGCTGACATGAAACTTGTTACTTGTTACTTGCTTTCAAGTAATGGATTATGATGTGACATACACAAACAACTCACATATGCATGGATTATTCATGTACAATTTCTTGCATATGGTCGCATGAATTTACTTGTTACACTGTTACACTTGAGTTAGGAGTAATGGATTATGATGAGACATACACACAAATGCATGAATTATTCATGCCCAATTTCCTACATATGCTCACATGAAACTTGTTACACTCTAATTTGCTCTGAAGCATTGGTTCGATTAGACATTCACAGTTACACACACATTTTTGTACACATGCATAATGTTCTTTTACAATTTATTGCATACATATATGCTCACATGAAACTTGTCACATTGGGCACTCAAATAATGAATTATTATGAGACATACTCTGTTGTTACTATGTATCAAGCCCTTATTTTGTTTACCTATGGTTTTTGAATAAGTTATATATTGAACTCATAATTATGTATTACAACCAGTTTATTTCCTTATAATGGCTGGTTTATGATTGACAGGACATTTTACCCAAAAACAAACATACACAACTAGTTTATTTCCTTATAATGGCAGATATATCATTGACAAGATTTTTACCCAAAAACAAACACACACACACAAAATGCACGCATACAAGATATGTACATGAATTTCTTGCATATGCTCACAAGTGACCTTTTACATTGAGCATTCAAGGCATATATGGATTATAGGTACATGCATATGTATGATGATGACCAATACATGTACATGCATGAATACACAGTTAAACACATACACATTGCTCAGGTACAGTTTCTTTTTGTGCTCACATCTTGTCAGTTCACCTGACTACATGTATAACCTTCTCATTTGACATACCAACAGGAGTTGCAAGTTAGTTTTTGTTTAAGAATAAGAAAATGTCATTATCTTCTTTTAAAATTTTAAGGAACATAAACATTAAGATAGGGTTGTTGGAAAAATGACCCACATTTGAACATTTTAACCTCTGAAATAGTGGAAAACATTCAGAGGTGCAATTTGTGTAATAAAGATCATTATTTTACATGTTTATGTTGGAACTAGGTTTCAGTCATTAAAAAATTCCTGTTTTTTTATTTATTTATTTTTATTTTTTTTTTCTCACATTGATTGAATGACTTTCTTAATAAAAATTTTAAGTACATTTTGTACATATAATATCAGTGAAAATGTTGACAGCATAAAATACATGTACATACGTGATACATATCTACATGTTTCGATACAAGAGAAAATTTCATGTCATTAAACACTTACATTATAAATTGAAATGGCATTATAAGAATGCGACTACATGTATATCAAATGTATATGTAAAAATATATGTTATTGTATTCACTTTAACAAACACATTCAGGCAGGTGAACGCTTAAGTGATAACTTTAGCAAACATTGATGAGAATTAATTCTTGTCTGGTCACTAAAACATAACATAAGTACATGGACTTTGTCATCAAACATGCATGAGAAGTCACTTGAGAAAACCATATATATCACCTTATAATTCATGTCAATAAGTCATGTGTATGGTACTTAATCAGACACATTTAAACACGCATACTTAGCAACTTTAACATGTTCACGTATAAAACATATACACGTAAGCAGTGAATTTTCCATTAAAAATGTACATGAATGTCAAAGTGAGGAGTTATCATGTCACTTTAGTACACATATATGCATTTATATATAATGTTTAATTTTTCTCTAATTGAAATTCACCAGTAAATAATGCACATTTTTTTTAAATAGTTATTCAAGGTAAGTTCTTAGATTCAGACATGGAAATAAAAGATTGATTGTGTTGTGACTGGTATATCACTGGAACATTTTCATTTTTGTAAGATTTCACTAGATAGACATTTGATATAAATCACCCAAGATAATATTACATACTTTCAGTAAAGTCAGTGATACCTTTTTTTTACCATAAATATTGCAAATTGTTATTTACTGTTATATATTTTGGGTTTGGGTTTGGTCACAGTAATGCAGCGATCCCCCATTGTGATGGCGGTTGACAGGCAAAAATGTTGAACATTTTTGCCCGCCAATTTGGCAAAATCGCTGCATCTTTTTGTCAAGTTAAGGGTTTTGGTCCTTCATCACTTGTGTTCCCACAGTGGTGCTAAATTGATTGCATTTAAATTTTCCTACACTGTCCAGCTATGGATGCCATAATAGGCAATCTGCCGGCTCCATTCATCTAACTGCAATATACGGACAGTTCATCTAAAAACGCAATCTGCGTTCATTGTTTGTGAATCTATATATATATTTATTAATAATAAAATGCTGTGACCAATTATCGCCAAACCAATTAGTAGTTTGTTTTATTTGTGAATTATGAAGTTAACACAATAAATATTGCCCCCTTGCAATAGTCTAAAACTTGAAAATCATGAAACTTGTACATGTGCACCTATCATATCAATGATGACTAGTTTTTGGTCTACAAATGTGCATTTGTCACATTATTGAAAGAATACTGGTGGAATATAAATGTGCATTTGTCACATCAATGAAAATTTAAATGTGCATCTGTCACATCATTGAAAGAATACTTGCGGAATATTAATGTGCATCTGTCACATCAATGAAATATAAATGTGCATCTGTCACATCCTTGAAAGTAAATTGTTGTTCTGCAAATGTGCATCTGTTGTCTCTATGAAAGTACCTTTGGTTTTTAAATATGCATGTTGAACCTGATTGTTGTGACAAGTTGAAGGAAACATGTAGTTTCAGAAAATTAATCAAAGTGATGGCACATTTTATTGGTTGTATGTTAGCATAAGAATCTTGGATAATATAATTTAAGCCTTATGATTAAATTAATTTATCAAAGTGATGGTGCATTATGGTTTCCTGTTGTCTTATGTTAAGAGTTTGGTAATAGGATGAATCCTCATTAGGCATTTTCAAGGGTTTTGATTGGCTCGCGCCAAATTGTTTAAATCAAGTCTTTCTTGACGAGAATCTGAATGGAACAGACGTAAAAACCCACCCTTACCCTTCCCTAAATATTAACATGCAATAAATTTAAATGTGTCGTTGCTTCTTTGTTCCTTCATTCAGGTGCTGAAAAATATAAGGAAATGTTTTGAGCTTATATAATAGAAACAAGATACTGCTTGGGTTGTTGTTTGCTTTTCTTTTCAGGCGCAGTCCCATCAATTTGGAATTTACATCATGGTAGCTAAAGAGGGAAAGAAAAATATCGCCAGATGGAGTTTACTGACTAAATTGGGATTTATTAATTAACATTAATTATGGAATTGATGATCGAATTATTTAATTTGAATTTATGGTGGAATTATTGACTCTGTTTCGGCAAAATCGCTGCATCTTTTTGTCAAGTTAAGGGTTTTGGTCCTTCATCACTTGTGTTCCCACAGTGGTGCTAAATTGATTGCATTTAAATTTTCCTACACTGTCCAGCTATGGATGCCATAATAGGCAATCTGCCGGCTCCATTCATCTAACTGCAATATACGGACAGTTCATCTAAAAACGCAATCTGCGTTCATTGTTTGTGAATCTATATATATATTTATTAATAATAAAATGCTGTGACCAATTATCGCCAAACCAATTAGTAGTTTGTTTTATTTGTGAATTATGAAGTTAACACAATAAATATTGCCCCCTTGCAATAGTCTAAAACTTGAAAATCATGAAACTTGTACATGTGCACCTATCATATCAATGATGACTAGTTTTTGGTCTACAAATGTGCATTTGTCACATTATTGAAAGAATACTTGTGGAATATAAATGTGCATTTGTCACATCAATGAAAATTTAAATGTGCATCTGTCACATCATTGAAAGAATACTTGCGGAATATTAATGTGCATCTGTCACATCAATGAAATATAAATGTGCATCTGTCACATCCTTGAAAGTAAATTGTTGTTCTGCAAATGTGCATCTGTTGTCTCTATGAAAGTACCTTTGGTTTTTAAATATGCATGTTGAACCTGATTGTTGTGACAAGTTGAAGGAAACATGTAGTTTCAGAAAATTAATCAAAGTGATGGCACATTTTATTGGTTGTATGTTAGCATAAGAATCTTGGATAAACTTAAAGTTATGGGAGTTACATCTGTTAAGTGGTTTGAATCATATCTGACTGACAGGCAACAGCTTATTAGTGCTAATGGCACCCAGTCAAATTTCCGTAAAGTATCATGCGGTGTACCACAAGGTAGTATACTA
This sequence comes from Arcuatula senhousia, assembly GCA_963971305.1. NCBI lineage: Eukaryota > Metazoa > Mollusca > Bivalvia > Mytilida > Mytilidae > Arcuatula > Arcuatula senhousia. The sequence continues at coordinate 1,178,658 of OZ020317.1, read as the reverse complement.
GGTCCCCTTTTATTTTTATGCTACGTCAATGACATGTCTGCCAGTGTGAGGTCTGACTGCAAGCTGCTTCTCTATGCTGATGACAGTGCCATCTTATATTCGCATAAGGATCTAAATGTAATATCTCAAAAACTGGGAAGGGAACTTCAATCATGCAGTAATTGGTTGGTTGACAATAAACTTTCACTTCACTTAGGTAAAACTGAGTGTATTTTATTCGGTTCTAAACGTAAACTACGAAAGGTCAGGGAATTTTCAGTGACCTGTAATGAACATACCATAAAATCGCAAAAAAGTGTAAAATACTTGGGCATAAGTATTGACCAATTTCTCTCTGGTGATATCATTGTCAAAAACATAATACAAAAAGCCAATGCTAGATTGAAGTTTCTTTACAGGAATGCCAAAAGCTTATCTACAAATGCAAGAAAGTCACTTAGCATGGCACTTATACAATGTCATTTTGATTACGCATGTTCATCGTGGTATTGTGGTATTAATAAATCTTTACAAAAAGAGTTGCAAATAATGCAAAATAAGATCATAAGATTCATTTATGGTTTTGATAGTATGAAAAGGGTTGATTATCCTGTTTTCTCTTCAACAGGTTTTTTGAATGTAGAATCAAGAGTTCAACAAATGCGTCTAAATCACGCACATAAAATTTTTTATAACAAGTGCCCTAGATATATGAAGAGTAATTTTGTGAAACTCTCAGATACTCATAATTATAATACAAGGACAAGTGAGTGTAATTTTTATACACCACCTTTTATTATAAGGCCATTAAGGACTGGAATAGTGTTCCGTTAGAACTCAAGAGAATCAAAAATGCCAATAGTTTTAAATCAAGTATAAAAAAATTCCTTTTTGAAAAGATGAAGGAAAATTTTGAAAGTGAATTTATTTATTAATAATTATTGTAATTATTCATTTTACTTTTTTTATTAATTTCCATTTGCCTGCCTAAATCTTGCGTCGGCCAACTTGTTAGTTTTTGGTTTTTAGCCCTAATCAAGCAGGGTACATTAGAGGACCCCATTGGAAATAAGCTGTAAAGCTTTAATGGGCTTATCCCAGGTTCAGACATAACCTACTTTTTTACTTTTTTATGGCTACCAATTAAATTTTAACAATTTAGCCTAGATGCATTCATGGCAAGTTTTATTGCAACTACTATGTCATAAGAGTATGCTTCATATTGTATGACTGTATTTAATGTATTTAATGTATGTTTTGCATTGTTGTAAAAATGTGGATTTATGTATGAATCTGAATAAAACTATCTATCTATCTATCTATCAATATAACGAAATGTGAGATTGAAGGATAAAGCAAGTTTGCGGTCCTTTTAGTTTAGAAGTGATTGTAAGAAGTCTGCTTCATGTGAATGAAGAAACAAATCGGCAAGCAATGGTGCACAATTTGTGCCCATTGGGATACCTATTGTTTGCTGAAAAACACGTCCACCAAACTGTACAAATATGTTGTCAATTAGAAAGTTGAGCATTTCTATTATTTGAACTTCTGTAAATTTGTTTTTCTTGCTAGACTCTTGGATGACAAAGTAAGTCTTTTTATAACCGACTACCAAATACTTGTACTTGCGTTTTCCGTTCTTTTTGATAAAGCTACGTTAAATCAGCTGTGCCAAACGAGATTTTAATTGTGGATGTGGAAATGAAGTATATAATGTAGAGAAATCAAACGTTGTAATGCTATTACATGATGAAAATGACTTAGAATTGATATTTTCCATCAGTTCTTTAGAATTTTTGAGAATCCACATTTGATTGACGCCATTTCTAGAGTAGCAACAATCGAAATACTTTTGAAGGCTTGATTTTATTGTCGTCAATATTGATGTTAACAAAACTGAAAGAGGCTTAGTTGTACATTTGGATGACACAGCAATAAATCGTTGCTTGTATGGAGTTTTATGTAACTTTGGAATCCAATACAAGGATGGAACGCGGTGGCCGAGTGGTTAAGGCACTGGACTTTAAATCACAGGTCGACACCTCTGTGGGTTCGAGCCTCACACGTGTCAAGGTTTCCAGGCACATACCGTTGCTCGTGGGTTTCACCGATTTTCCAGCTGGAAATATCGGGCTTTCCTCCCACACAAGCCTGGCGACCATGCAATGGCCTCATATTAGCCAAACGGTCGTTAATATTGCCGTCGGTCAAAAGCTCTTCAGAGCTTATGTTAATTGTTTGACTTGTGTACACATCACATCACTGAAAGTATACTCACCGACGTTAAATAAATCTTACCTTTACCTTACCTTTACCTTTAACGTCATCGTTCTTTTTGTCAACAGAAATGCCAAAGGAAGAAATGACAGAATTATGATTGTTGATTATTTCCTCCTTTGACAGTGTTGTTGCTGTATATGTGGTGCTTTTGCTAGTACAACCAACCCCTAATTCAGCTGTTAAACAATCAATATAGTGTCTTTTGCATACGAAAATGATGTTGTTAGGCGCTTTATCAGCAGGTACGTCAACATATTTGTCATGTAAGGTGGACAATGTCTTCTTCGCAACATCAGGGTTGTTGAAAATAGATGTTGCCTTGGTGCTCATCGAGCCTTTCAAAGAGATAATCCTTTTGAAAACCAACGACCTCACAGACTTTACCCATTCAGAAAGAACGTCACTTTCTTTTTCATGTTCTTTTTTTTTGGCCCATTTTCTGGCATGGTCTTCAACTGAATCCATAATTGTTTTGAAATTATGGTTCCAGTTGATTGCTCTAGGCTCACGATATTTTGGTCCTTTGGCCAAAACATTGCGGAGTTGGTCATTTTCCACTATGTTGAGGTCCCCCTTAATGACGTGGCCAGATGGACTATATTTGAATGGGGATTTGTCACAAGAACAGTCTGGTGGTTTTGCTCTGAGATCGTTAATTTAGTAATCTCGCAAAACTTGTTTGTAGTTAAATACCTTAGGTGCAATGGTGGAAGTGTAGGAATAAGAAATGACGGGAACACTTTTGTCTTTGAAATAAGGAGGGATATGTTCTGTAACAGATTTATGATTTAAAATGTTTCCTAAATTTATGGCATCCAAACCTTTGTTTAAGAATGGAATAGAAATGAAAGAGCGATTGTCCTTGTTGTTTACAACATTGGTTTTCCTGGTGGTTTGCTGTATTCGGTCTTGGTAGCCTATTCTCCTTTTTCGCTACAATGTGATATTAAAGCATTATATGTAAAAATTACAGTTACAAATGTAACATATGTAAGATTGGTGTTAGACTGTTATTTAGCTTCCGCTATACATCAATTTGGATGCATATGATTTTTTAATGTATTCAAATAGAATATTAATAAGGTCGATTTGACTAAATAAAACTTTTTATTTTTTAGCATGTAAATCTTGATTTAATGAATTTGATAAGTCGTTATATATTATATACAAAATAGCAGAAACATGAGCTCTGTAGAGCTCTTTAAACGACTGGATATTTTAAAACAAATAACAGACATGCAACATACAAGACACATACACGAATAGCATGTAAAAACAGTTAAGTACCAGTCTTTCTAAAAATCATGCAGAGGGTGATTCATGGTAAAAAATAACACTTGGTTTTGAACATGGTTTCCAATACAGAATGGTCACCTATTAACAAAAACAACAGCCATTTGTTTCTATGATGTTGGTCATAAGAGATAAAATTTACCTTGATTGCATTAAAAATATTGTAAACAAGGGAGATAACTCTTTTCTTGCTATGCATTTCATTATAATTCAAAACACTGATTTCTCCAATGACCAAGACCTCTGTGGAAAACAGACTCGATTTTCAACAATAACACTATATCTTGAATCAGAAAATGTAAAGAAACCCATGTGTTATTTTTTACCATAAATCACCATTATCATAAACCCTGCATGATTCTTAGAAAGACAGATACTTAAATAAAGCCGAAATGTTTTACATCGCACACTATCAGTATGTGGTGGGATAGATATTCAATTATAAGAAAAGGTCCAAAAACAGTAAAATAGTGTGCAATATAAATAATAAGAATTAACCACCCCATCCCCTTGATCAGAAGATCTTTATATTGCCTGCAACGTGTTGCAAAGCGACATATATATAGGAGTCAATTTGAAACTATCCGTCGTCTTGCGTCGTCGTCCTGTGGCGTCACAAAGATTTCCGTCACAGTTTTCCGGGCAACTACATGACACAGCCTCTTGATAATTTGCTTGTAGCTTAACCTATAGTACTATAAATAACATAAATAGATAAATAAATAATCTTTATTTCCTAATCACACGGCATATGAAGGCATATCAATTACATAATATGATAATGGCTCTGCCCCAAAAGCTCGCGAAGATACAAAATCAATATAATAGGTGCAACCAAAATTAGGTTTAAAAACAATTGGATCTGGAAAAAGTGTCAAAATACCCTCGGCTGGATCAATAGCTAAGAGGGTCCACTTTTGGATAAAAATTTAATAATTTATTTGAAAAAAAATTATTATCTGTAAAAACGCTAAAATATGGTTTGCAGCCAGGACAACATCACCCATAACTTAATCGATCCTTCAGTCACATCATATCATTCGACAAGCAGACGACATCAAAATGTCACCGCTCTTCTGCCAGGATTTGTTATATTTTTTGTATACCCGTATCTATAATTGCCAAGTACTGTCTGCAAAAAATTGATTTAGAAACCTGGTGGAAAATGACGACGTATCCAAATGATCATTTAACTTTGTCAGTTTGAGGGACCACATAGGATAAGGATGGATTATGATTTTATTTTCAGATCATGTAGGACCAAATTATCATACATATGTAGAAAAACAGTTGCTGATCACTTTATTTTAATGAATCTGTGTTATGAAAAGTTCCGAAAATTGATTGACAGAACTCCCACCATTTTTCTGCGCATGACTATATATGCGCTATGGGTAATAGGTCACGAATTCTCGCGAGAGAAAGCCATATTTCTGTAAAAACAACACAACTAGTGTTCGTTCGTTAGATAGTTAGTATTTATTCAGAAAGTTATTGTCATTAACAACAAGAAACGGTTTTGTTTTGTTACCGTTTGTAAATAAATAAGCGAAAATAAAGAATCTCGCTAACGCGAGACCCGGTATTTTCGTAAATTCCCAATGCATTCCGAGTAACGAGACAGAATTTATTTTCAACCATCGTATTTTGAGTCTGGTGCAATTTGGCAGACTCTGTACAATAGTGAGCTTCGCTTCGCTCGCATATTACTATTACATATATGTTTTACTTCCTGTTTACCGAATATTTTAAGATGCAGGCGAAATACGTCTTCCATGGAAAACTGCTATTATAGTTTGTTTTAAAAAGTCGTCGAAATATATTTTTCTCCGCAGAAGCCCCAGGTGCCTGTCTTGTCGTCGAAGTAAGTTTTCTCCGCGGAAGCCTCCGTTGGGAGCTTAATCGTAAAAAGTTTTCTTCGCGGAATCTACATTATTTCGCTAAGATTGTGTTAAAGGCTTTATGAAAATCCCAGAAGTTGCGTCTAAGAGATGCATGGATACCCCTTTTCCTTCTATTCAAGCCCTTTATTTGCTATGGAAAACAAAAAAAAAAATCATCAGATTTTTTAAAAATTTTTGTTTAAAATGCACATCTACATAATTTCGCAAAAAAAAGTTAAAGTTTCATGAAAATTCAGTCAGAGGTTTAAGAAGTCGTGGTTTATTCGAAGTGATGGATACCCCCTTTTTAATTGTCTAATTGATGGCTGGGTCCAAGTTTTACTATCTTGAGATACTTGGAAAAAATGTTTAGATCAAATCTTTGAAAAAAATGCGAAACTGCATTTTGTTATAAAGATTGTGCAAAAGTTTAAAGAAAATCCAGTGAGAGATTTAGGAGGACTTTCAAACAGGGTTGGTCTTCCCGAGTTTCAACGGCTTGGACACACAGAAGAACAAATGTACGGACAAAAAACGGCTTGGACACACAGAAGAACGAATGTACGGACAAACAGACTAAAGTCCATATCACGTCAAACCCAACTTCTGTAGCGGGTTTAGGGGGCGTAAAATGAAATGTGTTAAATTAAACTCATTAATTTTTCATAAATCTATCAATAATTTGTAATTCTTTACGTCGCTTGCAACGTATTGCAAAGAGATATAGGGTTTACTTTGACACTATCCGTCGTCTACGTAATTTGCGTCGTCACTAAAATTGTCATTGCATTTTGCCGGACAACTACATATCACAGCCTCTTGATTGTGGTAGATTATCATGGCTTCTAATTTTGTTAACAAAAAAGTTAAAACTGGAATAACTATGCTGTGTCCAGTGCTCAAATTTTGTTAACAAAATTTGAAAAATATTAACTGCAAATTGACTCAGTAATGCGAGTCGAAAAAATAATGTGTTTTAGATATGCCAGGGCTTGTACGAGTTTTTTCTAATAATCTTTTTAGCTCACCTGACCCGAAGGATCATGTGAGCTATTGTCATCTTTACGCGTCCGTCTTCTGTCGTCCGTTAACTTTTCTTCAAAGATATTTTCTCTTAAACCACTAAATGGATTGTTTTCAAACTCTGTATTTTTTATCTTTAGGATGTCCTCTACCAATATCGTGAAATTTATGCACGCCCACCAACCAAGATGGGCGCCGTTGCTAAAATAGAACAGGGGGGTCAGACCATTTTTTTGGGGCTTACAGCTCACAAAGTATAAGAGAAAGAGACAATCTGAAGCAACGGTTCTGTTTCAGCATCAAAAGCACTACAAATCTCAATTGAGTCGAAGTTGTGGAACAACTCCTTATAGGAGTTATATCCCCTCAATCGTCAAAATTGACCATTTTTGTAATTTTTGGACTATATCTTGAAGACCATTAGTGCTAGAGGAAAAGTTAGCATTGAAAAGCTTTAAGCTCATTGAGATCTACGAAAATGACTTTCAGAGTCAAAATTGTCAGATCAACCGTTTAAGAGTTATTCCCCTTTAACTGTTTTTTTTCATCAAAGAAGCAGAGGTACCAATGGGGTATCCGAATGTCAAAAGTCCGAAAGGGCAGAGACAAAACCAGTAAACACCAACAAGAACGGGACAAAAACAGACATGTAAATCATGGAAACACAAAATAACTGAACATCAATCAACAACGCGAACTCCAGTCGAAACAAGAGTGAACTCAGGTGCTCCGGAAGAGTAAGCAGTTCCTGCTTGCTATAGCACACTCGTCGCGTTGCCAATAGTCCATTCAGCGTGTCAAATCTGGTAAAGGGAGACAAAACAACACCCTATGACAAACCAACATCTGCACTCATCTGAGAGATTTTGCTAATTAAAAAAAATTCCTCTTCTCTGAAACCACTAAAGGGATTGCTTTCAAACTTGGTACACTCGATCTTTAGGATGTCCTCTACCAAGTATGTGAAATTTATGTACACCGACCAACCAAGATGGCCGCCGTAGCTAAAAATAAAACCGGGGGTCCGACCATTGATTTTGGCTTATAGCTTACAAGGTATAAGAGATAGAGAAAATCTGAAGCATGCTACATGTACTGTTTCAGCATTAAAAGATCTACAAATCTCCATTGAGTCGAAATTGTGGAACAACTCCTTAATCGTCAAAATTGACCATTTTTGTAATTTTTGGACTATATTTTGAAAACCATTAGTGCTAGAGGAAAAGTAAGCATTGCAAAAGTGTTAAGCTCGTTGAGATATCTTCAAAAATGACTTCAAGGTCATTGCATTGCAAAATTGTTCAGCTAATTGCAATCTTTAAATTGGATTCAGGGTCAGATCAACCGTTTAAGAATTATCCCCTTTTTAACTTGTTTGGTTTTTCAAATGGAAAGCTTTGTAACTTTGTATTCTTGATCTAAAGGGTGTTATCGTAACTTGTTTCTTAAATGCTACTTACCAAGTACGTGTAAACCATGTTGCACACTAGGTAATTATAAAAGGCTTTAGCATAAGCATGATAAGAGATCATGTGAGCGATTCAGGCTCCTGGGAGCCTCTTGTTTTTCGATGCCGTTGTCTCGTTGCCGATGTCTCTGTAAGTGGCTTAGACATAGGTATTTCATACGGCCTCTAAATTTATCTTACGATATCAGTCACTGCTAGATAAATTCAAAACCAAGTACGTGTAAACCATGTTGCACACTAGGTAATTATAAGAGGGTTTAGCATAAGCATGATAAGAGATCATGTGAGCGATTCAGGCTCCTGGGAGCCTTTTGTTTTTCGATGCCGTTGTTTCGATGCCGTTGTCTCCGTAAGTGGCTTAGACATACGGCCTCTAAATTTATCTTACGATATCAGTCACTGGTAGATAAATTCAAAACCATGTAAGACGAAATGATTCCTGATTGTTTATTAGTGTTTGGCTGTTTGATGTACTGCTGTGATTTCCGTTTTATATGTTTCACATTCGTGTTTTGTCTTTTAAAGGGTTCTAAGGTCACGAAGGAACCATAAAGCCTGGGTTAATCAACCCTTTCTCAAATGTCTGTATCAGGCTAGGCCATGTCCTTATCTGCTTTTTTATTTTCTACGGTACGTCTAACTTATTTTGTTTTTTCTTCTCGCATGTGTCTCGGACTTTTGAGATTGATCCTAAAAGTTCAGTAGTTCTGGTATTATGTTTCTTTACTGACATTGATAAAAAATTCTTTACTGCATGTCATCTGAATGGTTGAATAGACTACTGAAGATTAAGTTTTCAGCTGTTCTAATATTTTATACATAAAAATGTGATTTATATGAACTGTAAAAAGAAAGAAATTTTACGTGTAACCGACCGGGAAGGATGATTTACATGTAGTATGTTACAAATTAATAATTGCTATTACACTTTGGATTTATCAAAACAAAGGCCAAAAGTTCGTTCCAGAATATGTCTAGGATTTAATCTTATCTGTCGATTATGGCACATGTATGGTAAGAACTGTGTTATTTTGTGAATAACACAACTAAAACATGTGTATGTTAAAGACAGGACAAATATGGCAACATAAAAAAACTGTGAAAATGCAAGACAAAGTGTCATACAATACAAAGTAACACAATGAAAACAAGGAATTGAAATATGTACATGGCTGCTTGTGAATATTAAATCAAACAATAGGAGCAAAACATATTTACAACTTGGTTCATGATATAAAACATGAAAAGGATATTACAACGGTGGCACAGTTTGTACAGGACAGCCTGGCTCCCGTACTGAATAGCTTGCATTCATCGTTATCATATTTAAACAGTATGTTTTGTTGACCTGGACAGTCTGCACTGTTTTTTAAAAGAAAAAGAATAAAATGCACCTTTGGAATTAAAACAGCTTGTAACAGAACAATAAACCTGTCTACAATGTTAGCTCGTTAGACGCACTCAACAACTCAAACAGTGATCTTCGATGTCTGGCTGACAAATTAAACATAACCTGAGATGATGGTGGATGTTTATAGTTGTGACTTTTAAGCTATAAAGCCTCTGCAGGACTAGTGAAAGACTCGCTGTGTGCCATGGATTGTCCATCCCATGACACACCACCACCAGAGTTATCTGCTCCAGGTACGTTCGCCTTAAAGACAGGGCCCATTTCCCTCCACTTGGAGCCTGTTCTGGTCGGGATTTCGGGAGACGAGAACCTGAGAGCAGAATTTCTCTCGCTAATATTGGACGGACGATTCCACCTTGTCACGTGACTAGGAGTGTGCAAATGACATCTTACCATTCTTAACGCAATAGAACAATAGAAAACACCCCTTATAAATGAACTGATCTACAAAATTACAAAAGATTACCTGACATTCCAAAACAAATCTATTTTTTGAACAAAGGGAGATAACTATTATTTCAATGAAAACCAAACCATCACAAAAGTGAACCTAAAACAATGGTAATTAGATATCTAATGTAGATCAAAGTACAATGATTGAAAACCGTGAAAATTTAAAAGCCTCGATATAAATATTTTTATTTAATGCGCAAAAAATATAGCAACCGCGAAAATTAACACGTTAACAGTAGATGCAGCTTTTACGCCATCCTCGGAAACCCAGGGTTTCTTCTCTCGCTTACTCATTCATCACCCCTGGGACATTTGGTATGAAATTCTTCGTTTTGAGTTCAGGATCTGATCTTGAACTTAATATCATTTGTATATATAATCATGTTTAAATCGCATTAGATAAATCTAAAGCGACCAATCAGAAAGCTCGATACAAAACTATCGACAACGAAGTATTTTGTGCGTTGTGTCCCAGGGGTGATGAATGAGTAAGCGAGAGAAGAAGCCCTGGGTTTCCGAGGATGCTTTTACGCCGCCCTGGTTTCTTTTTTAGAAATGAAGATTGAATGACAAAATTGTCTCTACAACAGAATAGACGATGAATATAAAAGCGACCTAAAATGAAACATATCAGATTTCACAGATAATATGAAGTCAGAGTTTTTTTTTATTCAAAAGATTAAGTAAAGTTGAAATACAAGTTTCAGTACAATTAAGAGCCTGAACCACTAGTATAGAATAAGACAGACATGAATATGAATATGACAATAGGATACATAATGATTGAAAAAAAAAACCAACCAGAAAACATAATGGATGTAATTTGCTCTAAGGCGGGAAATTTACATTTAATATAGTTTAATATAACATTTTTAACTTTCGGTAGAGCGCCTCTGATTAGTCTTAGACGAAACGCGCGTTAGACGTAGTAAAAATTAATGTCTACACCTTTGTTGTATTTTTAAATACATTTATACAAATAAAATCAGAGTATATATTAAAAAAAAAAACGAGATTTAAAAAGAAAAAGCGTCCAATATAAGAATTATATATGAATACAAGTTATAAATAGGCGGTGCCGACCTAAGTCGTACATTCAGTTATATAATGAGAGGTGTACATTATATCTTTTAAATCAGCGGCGACGCGTCTGATTTATCTAGACTATCTATAGACGGCCATTTCCCTTTGTATTCCCCTGGGGACTTAGCATCCTCTGAAACTTTTTGGTTTTTTGTCACCACATCTGGTACTTTGGAGCATTCGGTTATTTCCCCTGAAACGAGAATTGTAGATAAATATTAATGTTGATGTTACATTGTAAGTAATTCTTGTTATTCGTTTTACCTATAGTTTGATTCCAATGCTGCTGATCAGAGGCTATACTCCTTGAAATATGCTTTAAAGCATATCCAAATTATCATTTTTTACACTTTTTCTTGCTTTGTCTTTGCCTGTTGTGACGTCACCCATTAGTTTTTTTTTGGATTTATTTCTGTCTGTCGAAAAATCACATGCATTCCCTTATTAGATATAAGTTTTATATCTGTCATGACGTCACATACATATCCTTTCCTGGTTGTGTTTTATGTCTGTCATGACGTCACATACATACATTTTAATGGTTGAGTTTTATGTCTGTCATGACGTCACATACATACATTTTACTGGTTGAGTTTTATGTCTGTCATGACGTCACATACATACATTTTACTGGTTGAGTTTTACGTTCGCATGACGTCACATACATACATTTTACTGGTTGAGTTTTACGTTCGCATGACGTCACATACATACATTTTACTGGTTCAGTTTTATGTTTGCATGACGTCACATACATACATTTTACTGGCTGAGTTTTATGTTCGCATGACGTCACATACATACATTTTACTGGTTCAGTTTTATGTTTGCATGACGTCACATACATACATTTTACTGGTTGAGTTTTATGTTCGCATGACGTCACATACATACCTTTTTCTTTTTGATTTTTATGTCTGTCTTGACGTCTGCACAACACACAGGAACAGAGCAGTATTCCAGCTACTGAACATTCTGTGGAGAACCCTTCTGACAAAGTGACATAATTCTTTACCCCATCTATAAAATAGAGTAATGTTTTAAAGCAAACACTTATTTAAAAAAAAATATTACGTACATACCTTTTTAATTTGAATTTTTATAATCACGAAGTGGTTTGTTGATTTTTAAATTACCACTGACATATGTAGAATGTGTCGCATTCACGTATGGTAATTTTATGATCGTCTATCAACCAATTTTACACGAGTTGGTGGCTGAGTGGTTTAAGGCATTGGTTTTTATACCATAATATTGGAACTAGCCGATCACCTCTAAGGTGGTGTTCGAGTACCGCCTGTAACTGACAAAAACGGGTTTTTTCCACCTGTATGTTAGTAGGTTTGTCGTTGTGATAGTTTATATACTGAACAACATATACAGACATTAATAATCAAGAGTGTAGTTTTAAAAAGCCCAGTATTTTATTATATGAAGCTATTGCATCTAAAAGTACTACTTTATATAGGCAACTTGATAGAAGATGTAAAATTGCATATCTCTAGATTTAATCTAAATAGTAAATAATGTCATTTCATTATTTTCCGTGAGCAACCAGTTTTCATTGGTTTTTTGGTGGGCAATCAACTCCTATCTTAATAACCCAATACAGTGTCAGTTTTATAATCTATTTGTTTCTTTAAAATTAAAACTCCGACGAGATATCTATTTGGTGGAAACTACGACAGTTGAACACCACGATATTAAATAAATTTTACCACATTTGCATTTCGAGAAGTAACGTCCAGTGAACTGTTTCCGCCTGCGCAGACACCTACAAATCCGGGTTATAATGACAATCAGTACAATTAAGCCTATCAACCCGCCAGAGATTCCACCGATGACGTCGACTATAAATAAAGGTCAGAATATCAGAATGAGTTTATATATGTGTAAAATGTATATGTGTTTGGTAATTTGAATAATAATTAAGTAAAGAAGAAACCATGGTATACCAATATGGTAATATAAAATGTTACCCATCAAGATATTTGATCAGTAATTTTTGAACTTTGAATTTAAAATTAAGCTGATAAGAATTTGTTTAAATTAACAATATTTTAAACTCGACCCTTCATTGAAAATTCTGAATTCACTACAATTCAACCAAAGCATTGGCATAGATATTTTTTAACGCTATTAAACTAGCACTTCAGACACAAGCTTTGATAGGGATATATTGAATTTAATTGATTTTTAATCAGTCATAGAATAATGGAAAATTTTCTACTACAGATATAACGGCTATTGGTACCTAAGCACGATTACAGACAAGTTAACCGCGCTTCGTTATCTAAAATCCTCTATAAAATGCAAAAAATAACTATATTTATATAAAGAATAATCAAGAAAGCAGATTTAAAAGAAATCTGTCTTCAAAAATGAATGCAGTTTTTATCCTTGCAAAACGTCTAACCTAATTTGCAATAAAGAATAAAACATAGCTAAGGAAACACTTTCGTCTTTGATGAATGAAGTAAATTTGCTTCTCTTTGTACAATTTAAATGGGACCCAGTTTCGGATGAATAGTTAATTATTAATATTTCTATGCCTTATTGCAGAATTAAAGAATATTCTTCACACCACAGAAAAACTTGATTATGTTGTATATTCGTATTTCAAGAAGTGAGCTCTTATTCACAGCATTTGAACCAAAGCATTAGAAGGTCAAAAAACAAAAGTATTGAACATAAAGATCTCACACCAAAAGGTTCGAACAAGGAAGCCAAGTCCAGCACCGAGGATATCGACCATGCCCAGTACAAGAAACCCGGTGTTTATAACAATTTTGAATTTTACATTCTGAAATTTCAATAACAACAAAAAATATATCAAGAATTTATTTCTCATTTAGAATAAGGGTAATAACAAAACTACCGAACTTGAATTATCAATCTCCCGTTCTTGTTGGTGTTTACTGGTTTTGTTTCTGCCCTTTCGGACTTTTGACATTCGGATACCCCATTGGTACCTCTGCTTCTCTCAAAGTCCAGAGAAAATGACAAAAACTAATCAGTCATACCGGAGAATTGGTGGACCGCAATGGTCCTGACTTTGTACAATGAATATTCCTGATGGCCATACACATGATACAGCTCATTAAAATGAATTGCAGTTGGAGTTCACATGTGTGTTATGGTCTCATGTTTATTAACTCCATATCCTTTTATAAAATATTTGACAATTATAGAAATTTCCAATAGTAATGCATATGTCTTGAATTTCAGGAAATATTGAAAAGCTTTTTCAATATTTCTTTTCAATTTGTTCCATTTTCCAGACTACCCTTTTCCCTCTTTTGTTGTTTGGTCTATACTTACTTCTGTACTCCAATGTCGATGTTATCTGTAAACTAAAAGTATCATTGATGCGATTCGGAACTATGGAGGCCTGAGTTGTCGTCCTTAGATTAATGGTACTCCGCCAGTCGTAGCGGTATACTTTGGATTTTTCTTTTTTCTTGTCATTTTTTCTAAGTTGAACATCAAACATTGTATAATATTGGCTACAGAAGGTTAAACCGTCGTCTAGACGCTGATACCCTTCTAATGCACATGCCATTCCGGACATCTATATGAAAAATTATAGTCGTTTTTTGGTTAGCTTTTGGTACTAAAAGTTTAATGTCAATAAAGAATAAAACAATCTCATATTATGATCTCATTGTTATTCGTCGGGTATCAAGTTTCGTTTGTATTTAACAAAAAAGGGCATTTCCATTGTATGTGATTAGATTTGTCAGTTACCTGCCAAAGGTCGGGGTACTCCAGTTTCCTCCACAATTAAAACTGACCGCCCTAAGTGCGTTGATAAAGGGCGTTAAACACCAGCACAGATACACACATCAAGTTTCGTGCTTTTCGTTCGTGACTTTTATCAACGAAACTTGGTCTCCCACAAAATTGAAGTGAAACATTGATCTGTATACTGCTAACTTGAGAACCACGAATCTAAGAATCGACGAACTGATCTTTTTTCGTCAAACCATGAAAATTGGTACCAATGAAAAAGCCACAGTAATTCGGAAGTCTGTGCAAAAACTCTTGTTTGCAATGTCTCAAAAGTTGTCCTTTTTGTCCTCAAAAGTGAAGTTTAAAATGACAGATTCTGAAATAGTTTTTGAACTTGGGACTCTTTACAAGATGTCGTGCATCGACCACTAGTCACGTTGACATCGGGTGGCTGTTTTCCATAATTGATCTTAAATGTCCCACTCAGCAACGCCTGTATTGCATTTTTTTCCGTTAGCATGTACATTACTTCTAATGATTAATTCAATAAGCCAATTCAAAGACATCTAACAATAACTTTTCGGTTATAAGACATATTTTACGCTTTGTTTATAAT
This sequence comes from Arcuatula senhousia, assembly GCA_963971305.1. Classification (NCBI taxonomy): domain Eukaryota; kingdom Metazoa; phylum Mollusca; class Bivalvia; order Mytilida; family Mytilidae; genus Arcuatula; species Arcuatula senhousia. The sequence continues at coordinate 1,163,437 of OZ020317.1, read as the reverse complement.
GATCTATAATGTTTTGTTTCTTACTTTTGATAATTTTCTTATATTATGTATACAAAAATTACAATGATTTTGCACGATATTGTTTCTGTTTATAAATATATTACCATAAGTATTTTATGCGATTTTAATAGTTTAATTTAAATTTAAATTACCGCTTTCTGATAATCATTATCGTTCCAACTCCCCCAGTAATTCTCGAACTGTTTATTTGAAGATGGCAAAAAGAAAACACTACTCTCACATTTTAGACTGCTGTAGAACAGAAGCTTTAAGCACACTTTATTATACCAGAAGATACTCTGTGGGACGTCAAATGACATTGTCCTACATCCGGGTTCTCCAAAATCGCCATTAAAGTTAATATATAGTTTGGCGCCATCCTTTGACGGAAGTTTAAACTGATCATTTTGACAACTGTCGTGCGGAAAAGTGTCTGTGAAATATAAAGTTTAAAATCTAGATAAGAATTATCATTTTGGTAAAGACAGCTTTTTTCGGTATAGACAAATTTTAACTTTAATGAGTTCTATATCATTAGATTTCCAACAAAATTGCTTTAAATGATAAAATAACACTTTTTTATTTGATTCATATTTGTTATTCACCCCCCCCAAAAAAAACACCCTCAAATAACTCATATTAATGCATGTAATGAAAAGCATTCAGAGCATGTGTCAGCAACAACTGGTCAAAAGGAATGCTGCTGGCTGTTTTCCATTGTGGCAGTTCATGTGGCCAATCTATGATGTTGCATAGCATACACTTACCTAACAGGTGTCTACAATTTATTCTTAGTTCGTTTAAGTGTAAATACGATCAAAAGTAGCTATGTATACTAATCAAGCCTCGACGTTTATTACTCTAATTTTAAGTGACTTTCCCCATCGTATATATCCTCAGGAGCTTGAGATAAAGGACACAACAGATTCTAGGAAGTCTGCTTCATATTTAGATCTACATATTGAAATTGACTCTCGGCAAAACTTTCAAAAAAACTTCTATGACAAACGTGATGACTTCAACTTTCCAATTGTCAACTTTTCATTCTTGTGTAGCAACATTCCGTCCGCTCCAGCTCATGAAGTTTACGTATCTCAATTGATTGATTCGTTATTCCAGAGCGTGAGGGACTTACATCGATTTCCTTAGCGGAGCGTCACGTCTAATGCAAAAAATGCTCATACAGGGTTATGTTGCTCCTCGGTTGCTGTCTTTACTCACGAAATTTTACGGAATACATCAAGCACTTATAGACAATTATGGGATTTCGATCTCTCAGATGAGTGCAGATGTTGGTTTGTCATAGGGTTTTATTTTGTCTTCCTTTACCGGATTTGACACACTGATTTGACTGTTGGCATTGCGACGGGTGTACTTTTTTCAAGCAGGAACTGCTTACTCTTCCGGAGCACCTGTGTTCACTCTTGTTTTGACTTGAGTTTGCGTTGTTGATCGATATTCAGTTATTTTTGTGTTTCCATGTCTTACATGTTGTCTGTTTTTGTCCCGTTCTTGTTGGTGTTTACTGGTTTTGTCTCTGCATTTTCGGACTTTTGACATTCGGATACCCCATTGGTACCTCTACTACTTAAAACTATTTGGCTCAGATCATCGCAGTCGGAAAAAGCTGACCGTACTTCCACGTTCTGATAAAGGTCACTTTCGACGGGAAAACGAATTACAATAGTACTTACATGTTACACTACTTTCGACTCCAGAAAAGCAGAAAGGACAGGTTAGCAGAAAAACAAGCAGGAGAAGACGCATTATTGAATCTCTTTATCCAAACTTAATCTGTAATTTGAAAAAAAGGAAACACATATAAATCACATATTTAATCAACACTACAAATTTGCCCCTATTTATCATTTTAAACTACAGAACAAGATAATAATTTCCATAGAACTGTCTGAAGACAACAACTGGGAATCAACATAATCCTGTTTTAACAATTTGCCTGATACCCTATCAAGGAAAGTGCAATATTCACCAAAAACCCAAGCTTGAATCAGTTGTGATATGTAATATGAACGGAATATTGCTACACAAAGAGGGCAGTAAAGTTAATCACATGTCACAGAGTTTTCTACAAAGACTTCCTTGTCGGTCGAATTCTAGATATAAATCAAAATATGAAATAGACCTCCTTAAATCTGTTATGTTCTTAATCTTAAATTACTGAGGATACATGTAATTTATGATATGTAAATACATGTAATCACCAAAATCGAGGATTGTTTGACATCATTATGAAGAAATCGGAGATTGAAGAATAAAGCAAGTCCCTTATCCTATTCTATCTTGTTGTCGATAAGTGATTCTAAGAATTTTACTTAATATGAATAAAGAGACAAATCAGCAAATAATGATAAACAATTTGCTCATTTTTAAATTAATTGAGTTTCAATCGTTAAATATTTGTATAGATTATATGGCAAAAATCCACAAAATTTTCTAAGACATGGCTTTGTAAAGTTTAGTCTCCGATTTTCCACCAATTCGTCTCCTTGAAATGAGATTTCTTTTAACGGAAAAGTTTAATATCTTTCTAAGTGTTTACCTTGCTTTTTTCCTAATAAGATTAGATTAAGAAATAAATTTCTAACCATTTATGCAAGAAGAATTATTTATGAAAGGATATGGAGTAAATGAACATGAGACCACAACACATATGTTAACACCAACTGCAACTAATTTTTATAAGCTGTGTGGTCATTTCAGAAATAAATTCATCATCATCAGCACTAGAACCCAAAACAAAGGAAATCTACAATTCAAAAAAATGTTCAAAATGCATAAAACCAAATGGAATCAAAATATATATAGCCATGGACAAAACTACGATGGAAACAGTTAAACCATAAGTTTTAGAGTTTACATAAATCTAGAATTGTGGTTAAAACAAAGTGTACAATGTGCCCTTGTTTAGAAATAAAATTATCTTAGAATTTAAGAAAGTCTGTTAAATATTTTGCAAAAAATAGAAATAAACAAATTCAAGACATTTTAGCTTACAAATGGGTCGAGTGTTTTTATAAAACCAAACTTTTCCCTGTAATACTGGAATAAAAAAAAACACAAAAAAAAATTATCATTTTGTTATTGAATAGATGAAAAAGTTTGACTCATTTTACCGTTTTATTAGTTCTCTATATTTCCCCTGTAAATATAAAAGGTCCTTTACCTGATTTTGTACTTTCTTATCTTCCTAGCAACCAAAAATCAAGAGTGAATAAATAAACCAGGAAGATTTGCATCATTGACGTCACTCGACCTTTAGCTATTGAAAAGCAGACAAAGATTATATATGACCCTTTTATTGTTTTATTTGTTTTAAACATTTTATTGTGGTTTATTTATTCGTATTTTACCTTGTAAGTAGGTTTTATACAGTAATCATGTGACAAGCCAAAATTTAACTTCAAACTGTCGTAGAATTTTGTTTGAAATATTAAAAAAAAGGTTTAAACTAACAAAATTCGTTCTTTAATTTTGGTTTTGATTTAAAAGCAGAGGACAATACACAACAAAATTATCGAACAAAGAGGATCAATCTCAATGTCAAAGAGAAAAGACAAAAATGGTAGACAAACCGCAAACATTGAAGATTGCAATGGTACTGACTTGGTACAGGCATGGCTTATTGTTTTTGTTGATACAAAAGTAAAAGCCAAGAAAATTAATCCAAATCAAAAAAACTAAATACCTGCATTTTTGCAATGAGGAATAATTGTGCCAAAATATGTCATATATTGCATACTTTTCTCAATATTAGCAAATCGAACTCAGATCGACTTTAGTAAACATTGTTTATTGCTTTTCAGCTGTATTTGTGTTTTTTGTTTTGTGTTTCTTCTTGCTGTCCTCGTTCAGGATTACTGGTTTGTCGCTGCTGTTTCAAACGTTTGACATTCAAATGCAATTTTGATGCTTCTTAGTAAAGTATATGCTTAAGGAATTCAATAACAATCGAAAGAAATAAGTGTATACAGGCAGTCTTTCGAATACATTAAAATCCACATTTGATGAACAATGTTTCTAGAAATACAAATGACAACAAAGTTCTAGACAATAAATTTTGCTACCTGAAAAAGTTTTCGTGGTACATTAGGATCACCCGGTAATGAAACTAAATTTGTTTAAAGTTTTATTTTTTTAGAATTTTAATATGCAGGAATGGGATTTTATCATTTTTGCATCAAGAGGCAACTCATTGAAATATCGATATAGCATAACCGAATTAAGCGTTTTTATACCCGTTTTGGTATTTTGTTTTGAAAAAAACTAGGTCGAAAACCGCTGCTGGTGACCAGAGGTCCCCGAGGGTAATCGCAAGCCTGGTCGTTAGACTTGTCTGACACGAATAAACCATTTATCTCTTATATTTGTTTTCTTCTTTTAGAAATTCCCGATTGTTAAATTCTAAATTGTAAAAAACATCAGGTTTCTTTCCTTGTACTGCACATGGTCGATATCCTCGGTGCTGGATTTGGCTTCCTTGTTCGAACCTTTTGGCAGTTAGTACTTTTTATACAAAGTTTTGGTTTTTGACCTTCCAATGTTTTGATTCAAATGCTGCTAATTAGAGGTTACTCTTTGAAATATCGATGAACAGCAAAACCAAATTACCGTTTATATATCCGTATTTCTATTGTATTTCTTAAAACACTAGGTAGATAACTGCCACTGGTGGACCACAGGTTCCCGAGGGTAATCACAAGCTAGGTCCTCAGACTTGTCTGACACGAATCAACCATCTTCATTCAAAATGTGCTACGGTCAACGGTTTACATGCCAATGAAACATCAAAATACAAGCACTCAATTCTTAATTCAAGATGAAAATGACTCAGAATGAGTTTCTATCAGAATTTCACCCATTTTATTTTTTATTTTTGAGAATCTACATTTGTGATTGGTGCCATTTGTAGAGTAACAACAATCGAAGTGCTGTTGAAAGAAGCAAAAGTACAAATGGGGTATCCAAATGTCAAAAGTCCGAAAGGACAGAGACAAAACCATTTAACACCAACAAACCCTAACCCTAACCCTTACCCTAACAGACAACATGAAAACACAAACATAACTGAATATCAATCAGCAACGCGAGCTCCAGTCGAAACTAGAGTGAAATCAGGTGCCCCGGATGAAAAAATCCAGTAAAGGAAGACAAAACAAAGCACTATGACAGACCTACATCTACACTCATCTGAGAGATCGAAATCCCATATTTGTCTATAAGTGCATGATGTCTTTCGTAAACGCTGTGTAAGCAGACGTGACGCTCTGCTTAGGAAATCGATGTAAGTCTCGCACGCTCAGGAGTAACGAATCAAATGAGATATGTACACTCCATAAGTTGGAGCGGACGAAATGTTGCTACGCAAGAAGGGAAAGTTGACGATTGGAAATACAAATGACAACAAAGTTCCAGACAATAAATTTTGCTACTCCTGACGCTCGTTTCGTCTATTCAAGACTCATCAGAGGCGCTCTACCAAAAATATTGAACATACCAAACGCTATATGAATATGAAGAGCATGGAACAATAAAATCAAAATTACCAAACTGGGGAACCAAATTGTTACTAAGATAATCAACCTTTGTCTTGGGTAGGAAGAACCTTAGGGTTAAGACAATTTTGAAATTTAGACGGATAATTTAAAGCTTTGATGTTTTCTCCAACTCAAAAGTGTTGGTGCCGGAGCGGACTAACCTCGGGGAATTGAAACTCCACCAGCAGTGCTAACCTTCGCGTGTGTTCGAAAGTTGAAGTCATCACGTTTGTCATGAAGCTTTGTTAAAAGTTTTCCTTGAGAGTCAATTGCAAGATGCAGATATATATATAAAGCAGACTTCGTAGTGAATCCGTAGTGTCCTTAACTTCAAGTTCCTGAGAATATATAAGATGAAAAAAGTCGCCAAATCGAGAATTTTTTAGTAAAAGTACTTCATCAATATAACGGAAAGTGAGATTAAAAGATAGAGCTAATCTATGATAATTTTTGTCTTGAAGAAATTGTAAGAATTCTACTTCATATGAATGAAGAAACAAATCAGCAAGCAAAGGTGCAAAATAAGTGCCCATTGGAATCCCTTTTGTTTGCTGAGAAACAGGTCAACCAAACTGAACAAATATGCGGGTGAAAATTGGGTGTTGTGTCTTTATTTTTATATTGAAATATGTTGTCAATAAGAAAGTTAAGCATGTCAATTATTTGGTCTTCTGTAAATTTGTTCATTTTATTAGACTCATTGATGACAAAGTAAGTCTTGGTATAATCGACTACCAGTTATTTGTACCTGCATTTTCCATTCTTGTTCAAAAAGCTGCGTTTAATCCGTTGTGCCAATCGCGATTTCAGTTGTTCATGTGGAATAGAAGTGTAAAGTGTGGAGAAATCGAATGTTTTGATGCTGTTACAAGATGGAACTGATTTAGAGTTCAGAATCTCCTTCAGTTCTTTCCAATTCTTCAGGATTCATTTTTGATTTACACCATTTCTAGAATAATAATAATCGTAATATTTTTGGAGGCCGGATTATATTGGAGTCAACAGAACTGAAAGAAGTTTAGTTGTACATTTAGATGACCCAGCAATGAACCGCTGTTTGTATGGATTTTTATGTTAGCTAGGAATCCAATACAGGGATGGAATGTCATCATTATTGGCACCAACAGAAAGGCCGAAGAAGGAAATGACAGATTTGTGATTGTCAGCCTGATTTTATTGCCGTCAATATTGATGTTAACAAAACTAAAAGCGATTTTGTTGTACATTTCGATAATTTTTCATATTATTTTAGAATCCAATAAAAAATGGAATGTCATTGTTCGTTTCGACAACAGAATAGCCAAATATATTTTTCGTGCACTCTGCTTGATTTTTGTTTTCACTTGTCGTAAGTCTCTACCGATGGACCAGGAATGTCCGTTACCAATTCGAAGCCCGATCGTTATGCCTGTCTGATATAATGTTTGCAAATTATGTATCTATTTGAAATTCTATATTTGATAAAAGATGCAGAAGTACCAATGTGGCATCCTAATGTCAAAGTCCGAAAGGGCAGAGACCAAAAACAGGTAACACACACAAGGACAGGCAGAAAAAAGAGACAACATATAAAACACGGAAACACTTAACAACGCGAACTCTAGTCGTAATGAGAGTGAACTCAGATGATCCGGAAGAGTAAGTGGTTCCTGCCTGTTATAGCACACCCATTGCGCTGCCAAGTACCAATTAAGTTTGTCAAATATGGTGAAGGAAGACGAGAGAAAACCCTATGACAAAACCAACATAAAGCGTACAGTTTTTTTAAAAAACCCGGTTTATTTCCCGGACATGCAAATGGCAGATATTCATGCTGTGGTCAATTTCCTTATTCAAGCTTTTGACCGTTTTTGTAAAATTACCAACTGTTTAAAGAGCTTGGTTTCTTGTCATGAATAAGGAAGAACATTGTGAGAAGAAACTATCTCTTTTCGACATTAGGTTTCTTTTTCAGATGTGCATTGGGACAATTAAAAATTGTTTTTGCAACCATCTTGATACTTGATATTATTTATCCTTTACTGAGGTGTATATATGTTTATAAATAAAAAGATATATTAAATAAAAATATAGCTTTAGGCAATGGATTTTTCTACGGCTGACGTGCATTTTTTAAGTCTCACCAGAGGTGCTTTATCAACAAAATTGAAAATTCTTAAACTGTATGGATATGAAGAACAAAGACTTATAAAAGTTTAAATATACCGAACTGGAATACTAATTATGTCTTTGATCAACCAATTCATAAGGAAAGAAAAACCTCAGGGTTTTGACAGATTTTATTTTTACACGAATAGTTTTATTTCCTTGGAGTGCTATTGCAAGAGTGGGCTACAACTAGGGAATCAAAACTAAACAAGGAACAAATTCACGATAATTAACATGAAGCAGTAACCATAGTGTTATAGTTTATTGTTTAACGAAACCACCTAAGCATTATACTTCTTTTGAAGATTATACACAGTTACTTTTGACAAACGATCGTTCCAATTGTTTAGTTGCTGCAAATTATCACGGGCTATTAATCTCAAGACACTCAAAGCTACTAAAGTGAATATGTATCAAGAAAAAGTACAATGTGAAAAAATGGTTAAACAAAATTGTTGTCTACCCTTGGTACAAATATGATCGGTTAACATTTAATGAAGTGGACTGGTGCATCTAAGCTTGTACTAACCATTGATTTCAATCGGGGTTTTTCTGCATCATTATTTGAAGATTGATTTAAACATAAATTAAACAATATATATTATGGACCTTATCCAAAGCGTATACACCAACCCTTAAATCATAATTAACACTGTGAAACATTTTTGAGCTTGAATGAATACATTTGGAAAAGAGAACCACACCATGAATCAGTGCAAAACCGGGTGAAATCAATTTTAAATCGTGTACGGATTAGTGACGTTGAAAAATTAAAATAATAACAAAACTATCAATCTGAGAATAATCTCATATATCAAAGGGAAAAAATGCAAGGAAGACATACCAAAGAAATTACACAGAGTACTGGTCCTGACTTGTTGCTGGCATTTTCAAAGAAATGGTAGGTTAAACCAGTTAGTATAGCACTAAACTAACTTCTTTTGTTACGATCTTTAAGTCCAATCGAAACACAAACACAACATCGTTATGAGACACAAAAGGGATAGTGAAAAAAATACAACACAGTTCTTGACAGTAATTTTTCTACGCGAGGTGATCAAATCAAAGTTACAAATTGCAAAAATCAAATTGAAACAATCACAAATAATATCATTTGAAAATGTTGAATTTTGCTCTCATAGGTCGATATCTAAAGAGAAAAATAAAAACACCACGTCTCAAAAGCTTGTCGCGTACGTGTACTTCATCTAAATGAATCCATCAGTATAAAACGATTCAATATGACAAAATATTTAGAAAGATTAATAAAAAAAAATGTTGAGCTAGACTTTAAATGGATACGCTTGCTTTTTTGCATCCATCGATAAATGCTTCTAAGCTAATTGTTAATGATTGTGACTGTTCTGAAGAGAGTTTTTTTACCTCTCGCTTTTTCTTGCTGTCAAAAATTCTCAATTGTTTAATTGCAAATTTTATCCATTTGCAATATTATTGCGATCTTCATTTTTTTCTGGTTTATCTTTGCCTTGTCTAGTTTTTTCTTCTTCTATGTATGATATCGATCATCCAAGTACGGTTGTTTTTGTTACCCTTTTTTCAATGTTAAATGGGTGTAATTTTCGTACATTGTTATGTTTGGTGTTTGTATATTAACTCAACTTTTTGTTATTCGTTTTTTTGACAAGACGGGACTATTGGTTGATATTTTAGGATTGGTATTGGATTATATGCATTGGTTTTGAATCTAGGGCCAACTGTAAAACAGCAAACAGCGAATCCTTGTCATATTGAGGATCTTGACCATTTTTTTTCCATATACACAATACGTAGTAACATTTTTGAAGGATCAGAATGATAATTGAAAACGAAACAAACGAAAATTCTGCTACTTGTACGATAAGACTTCTGTAAGACGAGGAAGTTACCTAATGGAACGGGATGATATCTCGAGGGAACTACATATTATCTTGAGAGATCAACAAATATGATTTTAAATGTGTTTATTTTAAGAACAGTTTCGAAGTGATAAATATATAAAAGAAAAAGAAAAAAAAATGAGAAAAAGGCAAGGCAGGATTGTTTCATTCAGTCCGATATATATAAATAACATCTGATTGAAAAAAAATGATATATTGATAAAGACTTTTAGCGTAAAACATAAATGCAATAGGGTTGCAAACATTACGTTTCGATCAACTTTGAATTCCCAATAATATCTGTAACGATCAAAATTTGTATAGAAAATGATCGCACCCCTAGTGCACTTGGTCTTAAATTGAAGCTCTATTTATACTGAATACAAAAATATACATGTTTACAATATAATCTGAAGCAGTTTAAAGATTATTGGTAAATTAGGCAGTTTATAATATTTTTTGGCCGCCATTTTCAAACCACTCAACCGAATCATGTATTAATTGGGCTCAAATTGTATGCTTGTTTAATTCTCGTTAAATTGAACCAAACATTTCATTCACTACCTTCTAAGATTGAGAGGCTGTCCAAGCAAAACCCAGGCAATAGCTGGCACATGACAAATTTTGTATTTCAAAAATTTTCATTGATTTCACATCAGGTTAACATCCGTTCCCCCAAACAAAAATGCGGATTTTTTGTTTATTGAAGTGATAACTTAGATATATAATATATAGAATGCATTGAAAATATGCCGAAAAAAGGGAGATAACTCTTGCATATTTGCAAAATTTGGTTGCTTTGTTCATGAACTTTAAGGCTGAATCACAAGTCATCCATGTTGCTTTCAAACAAATCCTGGTGATTTTTGCTCTACATATGAGTCTAACAATACATTAAAACAATAAATTTGCTGGGATAGAATTCTTTATGTGCCAGATTTTGTAGGCATTTGCCTGATTTCTACATGGACAGCCTCTTAAAAAGTGATAAAAAAATTCAAAGAACAAATCTAGGGCAATAACTCCAAATCGATAAGATTTACGCTTTTGCGCTTGAAACATATTTTGAAGATGTCGATATGATGACCGTTTTCCCTATGTATTGTCCGTGTAGATTTTGTGCGGTTTAATTATTATTTCATAAAAAACTGTTAACGGTGTTGGCAATTATGAAAATAACCATTCGACTTTTGTATTAAATTGAAGGACTTATAATGACGGTCATAGAAAATCCCATATGTTTACTATATCATCTCATCGGGTTAAAAAGTAAAAGCAAATATGCCGAAATGCAAAGGCCATAATTCTAAAACCGTTTGTTGAACAAATTTTGACAAAAAATATTAAATAAAGGTCTAAGTTAGAGGACTATTTCCTTCATATAATGTCTGCTTCTATCTTTATCGTTAGTGAGATATACTGCAAACAAAACGTACCATTACCTTTGAACTTGATATTTAACCTTTGACTTTGACATTATTTGATGCAGCATATGTCACCAGCATATGTCCACCAATTCTCCGGTATGACTGATTCGTTTTAGTCATTTTCTCTGGACTATGAAATTGACCGTTCAAGTTCGGTAGTTTTGTCTTTTCTCTCTGACATTTGATTGCTCCAAATTCAGTAATTTTGTTATAATTACCTTATTATGACTGATTCGTTTTTGTCATTTTCTGTGGACTATGAAATTGGTTGTTTTTGTTATTACCTTTACTTAAATAATAATAAAGATCCCAAGTCTCTTAGCACCATCATTTTTGAGAGAATAATAGAAGAGTCGTAACATATTTCACGAATTGTGATCAGCAGTCTAGCAACATTTTCCTTGCTTATTTTTTAAAAGGTTACATTTTATGAGTTTGTCTTGAAACAATACTTTCAAATGTTGGTCAGATAACTCTGTTGAGATTGATTCTCCAAGTTCAGTAATTGTGTTATTCTTGTCTTATGGACATTTGATATTTATTCGCCAAGTTTGGTAATTTTGTTACCTATGAAAAGGGAAAAACCTTTATAAAACTAAAACGACTTTGCATCCGCCCTGGTAAAATTTTGTTTATCTCTTGTAACATCATCAAAGTGAGATTACCACGTACTTGTACCTTTAAGGAATTCAAATGTTGCTCTCCGCATATAGGGGAAAACATGAATATTTTTGTCTTTCCCAAATAGGTGTCAAGAATTTTCTTTTTCGACCAAATACATTGCAATCACCTTTTTAGCACTAAATTTTGTTCTTATTTCTTTTATTAACTAAATCCTTGGGTGTAATCAATAGTTGACTTGTGGAAAATACTAATTTCCTTTTTCAAGCATTATTGTTTGAAAACCCACATTTAAAATGATAAAAAAAAGTTTATGAAAAACATATTTATAGAAAAACAATGTGCAGACATTTTTTTAATTGATCAATTACAAAATATGGAAAAACCCATCAAAATCTATTTTTATAATAAAAGCTAATGAATTGTAGAATAAGTGCACATGACACAACCTACACTATAAACGACAAATAAAAGAATCTGCAATGGATAACAGCCCGCAGCTTTCAAGATCACGAGCGGTCGCTGCTCCCAGTTTTGCAAATGGTCCTAGTTAAAACAAATGATGCGTATGATTTCAAATAAAGGCTTCCTTCTAAAAAAAAAAACAAAAAACAAAAAACAAAAAAACAATTAACATAATCGACAAGTACTACGATCAGCATAGATGAAGATCTTTGTCTTTGGACAGGCACATATAAAAATCCTGTTTTCAGTCTTACTCTATTTACTCTTAAATAGCGCAAATACTAAATTATTACTTTAGGCGCCTCACATTATCACATGAGAAACATATTACAATATGCATTATATCAGAAGAGAAACATACCACAATATATACAATATTCAATTACGAAAAATAATCAGAAGGGAATACATGCAACAATAAACAAATTGACCTACCATGGCAATTAACATAATTAAGCATCTAGCAGAATAAAACCGCTTTAAATGTGTACTGAAACTTACCCATTCAAACTCTTGAAGGATGATAAAAAAATTGCAAAAATAATTATAAATCACCAAAAAAGATCTATCAATTACTATTAAAACAAAAAGAATATTAAAACATAAAGCTTTAATTTTGTTAATGCAAATAAAAATCAAATAAGTATAGTAAAATCTACTCCAAAGCAATAATGATTACTAAAACTTTAAAAAACTAAAAATAACAAAACCAACTAAGTTTTCATTTCTTCATCTGTTGTGATGAATCGTTTTATTATCCCTATATTTCTGATTTGGAAATTACAAGACTTTGCAATTTAAGACACTTTAAAAAAAACTGTGTATATCAAGAAAATCTATATAAGTATTTTGTTTGGTTATAGTGTGCGATTAAATCATCATTCGCCACCTTCAAAAAATAATCAGAATTAAAGATTTTGTTATTTTAAGTAAACTATGTAACTATATTTAACACACTATGTTTTCACCGGCTTAGCATTAGAATGTTACCAGACACAAACACAAAAAACATTATGTTCAATAAAATCAAAATACTAAGGTACGCCTATAGCAATCTTAACACATTTGCAGCTTTGCAACATATATTTTAATCCTACTTCAGTCACTGTTGCCACACCATTGATATATACATGCTGAAGGTCTGGACAAACATCTGCAATTTTGCATAAAAATGAATCGCTAACGGGACGATTCCATATTTGTATTTTTCGAAGATGTGAATGTCGACGAAAATTTTTGTCTGTATTACATGTATCTTGTTCATCAATAACCTCTCTTAATGTACATTTATCTATCAAAGCTTGTAGATTTTCATCTAAATTGTCTAATTTACATGTATATGCAAGTTCAGAATCGGTCAAACGATCGTCTATACATAAATAAGTAAGCCAAGTGCATTTTTGAATTAATTCTAGTATAGTCTCATCAGTAATTTTAGGTTCTGCGTTACTGTCACTGACATCAAGACGTTTTATTTGCGGAAACGACTTAATAATAATCTTCAATCCTTCATTACTTATGTAACAACCTGGGATGTTTAAATCTTTTATATTTGTACATAAATTTGCGAGATATTCCAGCGCCTTGTCGCTTATCGCACAATTCCATGCGTTTAAATAATTTAGTCTCCGACAACCATGTGCAATAAAGTTAATTCCTATATCACTTATCTTATGGTCACCAGTTGTACATACTGATAGAGATTGCATATTTTTGCAGTTTTTTCCCACATGCATAAGCCCAATATCGGTAACATTTGCACACGAATCAATCGAGAGATTTGAAAGGTTTGGCAAATGTTCCACAATCGTTTTAAGGCAGCTATCATTGACTGACGTGTAATCTAAAGTCAGATTTGTTAAATGATAAAGGACTGGAACTCCTTCAAACACTTCTTGATCAAAACAGCATCTCGTGAGGTCCAACGATTTTAATCTATTATTATTTACCAAGAGTTTATGCAAGTTGGTATTATTTATGCTTGTAACTCCACTAAACTTTATTATATTTGACAAACAATCTAAAATGTTGCTAAAACATTTATTTTGTTCCGTTAAAAGTTCATCGTCTAGTTCTACACTATATCGTCCTAACAGAGGTTCTGTTATATCTAACTCAATGCTTTTAAGATTTTTGAAACAGTCTTTATCTACATATATACAAGCATCTAAAATACTTAAACGGATGTTCTTGAAGACTAGTTTTTCTAAGGTTGGAAAACAGTGTAGTACATTAGTAATATCCACCGAATCATTCAATTCTGATTCCCTGGTTTGAATAACAGGAAATACGTCAAATACAAACAGCAATGTCAAATGCTTTGTATTTAAGTAATTACGGATTCCATCCTTGTCAATTAATTTTTTTAAAATGTAAAAATCTGAGGTTAAAATCTTTATTTGCTCAGAAACATTACTTATTACATTTTTAATGTATGGATAGCCCTCAAATTTGCAAGATTTAAAATCTTTGTCGACATAACCTTCTTCATATTTTAACGGGATGTCAAATGATGTCCATAATGACGCATTCAAACTGATTTTAGCCCATAGTTTACAGACAGGACGGACATTAGAAAACAAATCAAAGTGAGAGACATACGAAAATATTTTCAAAAGGACTTTTTCTGTGAGGTCTTCAATCTTTATTGACCTGTGAACCAGAAAAGACGCCATGTTCCCAGACTGTCAATAACAAATCTAAAAAGGAACAAAAAATAAACGTTACATGCAGTAAATAAACTATATTGATATAAAGGTTTATACCGGGATAGTATGTGAATTTATCAGAAAAAAAAACTGAGACTAGAGCTTAGGCCGAAACTAAAGTGCTGAAACTTGTTTGCTGGAAAAAAGAAAGTTGTTTCGTCTATAAATTACATTTTAAGTACTTTTACACAAATTGTAAACACACTTGAATGGGTTTACAATGTTTACTCAGAATTGACGTAATATAAGTAAGCTACATAATCTGTCTATGTTTTGTGCCATAAAAAAGAAAAAAACAGTGTTTGGATAATGTCTTGAATTCGTTTTCTAATGCAGGTATTAAGAAATTGTATGGTAACACAAAGATGTATCTAAATCGATCGTGAACATACCATGGTTTGGGTGCTATAAATCTCTGTCAGTATTGATAAGAGCAGATTACATTGGACCTAAACTTCAAATATGATTACTCATTGCATGTATATTTTAATTTAAGTAGGATTTTGCAGATGGTCATTTGACAAGTATTTGTTTAAAGCATCAAAACTATGTTTGGCTTTTTTCGTTAATTTTAATTTATTTCAGTCAGGGGACCAACTTGTAGAAGTCAGAATAGATCTTACTTGTACCAGTAAGATTCTATTTATGGTTTCTTACTCTGTAGAGTCAGATCCAATTCTGACTTCTATGGGTCAGAATGAATCTGACTTGTTAGAGTAAGAATTGTTTCTATTAAATTTGCTCCAATATTCAATGTTTTTGAAATAAAATTTCTCAAAACCAATAAATCTTATTCAAATGGTTTCACAAGGTCAACAATGACATCCTGCATTTAGGATGAAAGAATCATTAGCAAATAGGAAACAGATTGACTGTAAAGTTTCAATTATCATCAAAGAATTTCATAGCTAATTATCTAAGACTGTCATTTATATCCACGGTTTTGAACACCAATGTGGTTTATACTAGATAAATAATTGTTATTTAATGATTTAAGCATAATTAAAGACCATGGTGTTCACGACCGCCAAAGTAGAGAAATTTACTGCCAAAGGTGGGCAGTAAAATTTTGATTCTGACTTGTACAAGTAAGAATGATATAAAAACAAAAAATCTAAATTACAAACCCATGACTATTTTGTAAGATTTATAAATAGATCTCAGTATATAGAAAAGGAATTTAACCATAGAGAATATCTCTGGATAAGAGACTTTGATAAAAAGACATTCTAGTATATTCTACTCGTAGAAGTCAGATTGAAATTTCTAAAAATAAGGAGAAGATAACCCTAGTTTGTTTAATCTGACTTGTACAGGTAAGATTGAATCTGATCATTCTGACTTGTACAAGTTGGTCCCCTGACTGTATTTAGCATTCTTTAAACCTAACGGAATCTAATATTTCTGCATTTTAACAAATAGAGATAATTTTTGACTAAATTTGCCGATTTTTCACCATTGTTGACGTATTCTTGTGTTTATTTAAAACAACCAACTCAGAATCACCCCCTTTTCTTGGATTTGCACCTCGAATTTTACCCAGGTGGTCATCTCAGTACAAAAAATTACGATAAACGAGACGATTTAAATTTTCAAATTATTAATTTTCCTAATCTACAGAGCAATATACCTACTTCCCCTGCATACGATGTTTATATTTCACAACTTATTCGATATGCCAGAGCTTGCACACATTTCACAGATTTTTTGATCAGACACCGATTTCTTCGTGACCGACTTTTGGAGCAGGGCTATAAGAAAATACGTCTCATACGATTCCCTAAAAAAATTCTTTTTTCGTTATCAGCCACTAGTAGAAAAGTTCAAATTTGACTTAAAAGATATGACAGTTAATTGTTTTAATTAGTTTTTGACTGGTCTGATGTACTGAGATGATCATCTCAATATCCCTATTGTGTCTCGCAGCTATGTTGTGTTCTATGGTCATTACCGGATCCTAAGATCGCAATGGAAGAGGGAGGTTTGGCACCATAAAACCTGGTTTAACCCACAATTTTGTTTGAAATGCCTGTACCAAATCAGGACCATTGCGATCCACCAATTCTCCGGTATGACTGATTCGTTTTGTCGTTTTCTCTGGACTATGAGATTGATCATTCAAGTTCGGTAGTTTTGTTATTACCTCTATTTTCTATCATTTTAAAGCAATATAAAAGCCCAATATAATATGAAAATTACAAAATTATATTGATAAGATGTTTGCCAATCAGAATTTTCTTTTAAGATTGTGCTCTGCTTTTAACATTTCAGTTGTACCTGCAGATAAAGCACCAAATAACATCGTTTTGTGTGCAAGAAACACTATATTCATTTGACTGTTTGACAGCTGAATCGGGGGTTGGTTGTACCAGCAATAGCACCACATACACGGCTACAACACTGTCTAAGGAGGAAATCATTGACAATCACAAATCTGTCATTTCCTCCTTCGGCCTTTCTATTGGTGGCATAAATGATGACATTCCATCCCTGTATTGGATTGCTAAATTACATAAAAATCCATACAATCAGCGCTTCATTGCAGGGTCATCCAAATGTACAACTAAGCCTATTTCAGTTCTGTTGACTTCAATACTTACGGCAATAAAATCTGGCCTCCAGAAATATTACGATTGTTGCTTTTCTAGAAATGGTGTCAATCAAATGTGGATTCTGGAGAATTCGAAAGAACTGATGGAGATTCTTAACTCTAAATCAGTTTCATCTTGTAACAGTATCAAAACATTCCATTTCTCCACACTTTACACTTCTATTCCACATGAACAACTGAAATCGCGATTGGCACAGCTGATTTAACGCAGCTTTTTCAAAAAGAATGGAAAACGCAGGTACAAGTTTCTTGTAGTCGATTATACCAAGACTTACTTTGTCATCAATGAGTCTAAGAAAAAGAACAAATTTACAGAAGACCAAATAATCGACATGCTCAACGTTCTTATTGACAACATATTTGTTCAGTTTGGTGGACGTGTTTTTCAGCAAACAATAGGGATTCCAATAGGCAATAACTGTGCACCTTTGCTTGCTGATTTGTTTCTTCACTCATATGAAGCAGACTTCTTACAATCTCTTCTAGACAAAAAAGACCGTAGACTTGCTCTCTCTTTCAACCTCACGTTAGGTTAAATTGATGATGTCCTTTCACTAAACAATTCTCGATTTGGTGACTTTCATCTCATCTATCCCCAGGAGCTTGAGATAAAGGACACAACGGATTCTAGGAAGTCTGATTCATGTTTAGATCTACATCCCGAAATTGACCCTCAAGGAAGACTTTCAACAAAGCTCTATGACAAACGTGATGACTTCAACTTTCCAATCGTCAACTTTCCCTTCTTGTGTAGCAACATTCCGTCCGCTCCAGCTTATGGATTTTACGTATCTCAATTGATTCGTTACTCCAGAGCGTGCGGGACTTACATCTATTTCCTTAGCAGAGCAACGCGTCTGACGCTAAAATTGCTCACACAGGGTTATGTTGCTCCTCGGTTGCTGTCTTCACACAAAAAAAAATTACGGAAGATAACATGCACTTATTGACAAATATAGGATTTTGATCTCTCAGTTGAGTGCAGATGTTGGTTTGTCATAGGGTGTTGTTTTGTCTTCCTTTACCGGATTTGACACGCTGAATGGACTATTGGCAACGCGACGGGTGTGCTATAGCAAGCAGGAACTGCTTACTCTTCCGGAACACCTGAGTTTACTCTTGTTTCGACTGGAGTTTGCGTTGTTGATTGATATTCAGTTATTTTGTGTTTCCATGTTTTACATGTTGTCTGTTTTTGTCCCGTTCTTGTTCGTGTTTACTGGTTTTGTCTCTGCCCTTTCGGACCTATGACATTCGGATACCCCATTGGTACCTCTGCTTCTTTAAAAGCCAACCTTCAGAATTAAAAATCTCGAAAACTAACTGAGAAGCATGTCTTTTCGAATTGAATTTTAATAGTGTCTCTCTTTTTGTGTCTATTTAAAAAAATTAAAGAAAATTTTGGTGTTTGGTGCAAGTACCCTCTTAAATGTTATCAGGTTTAAAAACATATGTAAATCAAAGTTTTTTGATTGTATTAAATGATCAAACCTTGTCTTGATTCAATCGTTTCAATTTACATGCCTCACTAATTTGTTTTGTATTTCACACTATTTTCATTTCTTCGTTCCTTTGTATACTTAAGAAACTATCTTCAAAGAAATACTCACAGTTACGGTCTGACAGATAAGAAAAAATAAGGAAATATAACAATGTGAGACTTTGAAAATTAATTCCAGCATATACATATTTAAGAAAGTGCTTTCTTATAATGAGGCCATGAAATTTAGTGTCGTTCTCCCAACAGTTTGTTCCCTTAAGATACCTTCCCGTTTGCTGAAAGTAATTTTTTACTTTTTCGAGAGAAACGTATAACAGCAAAATTATTTTGCTTGCACTTTCCCAATTTCCTTTCGTCTTTTTTTTAAATATAATTAAATTACTTTATTCATTATCTATCTAATCTTTCCATATGCAAATCAGTACGAGGTAAAGCCCGCATAAAAAATAACCTTAATTTTTAGACAGTAAGATTGTTGAGTCTTCGTTAAATGCTCACAAACTTTCCCTACTTCAATGCATTTTCGATCCGGCCTGTTACCCAATTTCGTCATTTACAATTATTAAATAACCCCCGTTCTTGCCAGAATATCAGATGTAAATAATTAAATTACAAACATTTAAAAAAGAATAACATAGAATCAGATCCATTTTTATTTTTTAGTTGGTATTCATTTCACTGTTTGAAAATATAAGCCACGTCGCAAGATACGTCAATATTTATTAGGTATAAAATGACGTCACACAAGGTACATGTAGTAGTTAATTGATTCAAGGTCAAAAATAACAATTATTAAAGAGGTTGTGGGTTGTATCCATCTCATGATTTAGTAGTTTCTTATAATAGAACAACTTGCACAAATTTTACTTGTTTTAAAATTTTCCTGTCATTTTGATAAAAAAATATGATTTGGGTAGAATGCCGAAATTGGGTTGCATGACGTTATATTCAATATACACTTTGAATTACTTAAAATTAACTATGTCGGCATGATTTTGTTTAAGTCGTCATTTTGGATGCTAAAATAATTTTCTAAAGAGGCTTTAAACTTGTATTATGCTGAAAAACTGTTAAAAAGACAACAAATTCTGAGTTTTTTTTTCAAATTTAACTATATATGAGCCACTCAGTGTACCACTACAATAATTTGTATAAATGCTCCTTTTTAGAAACTAACTACAAAAAAATATCTTAATGGTACTCTTTGTTGCTCATAGTACAAATTGCAAAAAAAGTCTCAAAATTTGCATAATTTTCACTCATTTTACAAAACTGCCATTTTCATAAATTTTGATAACATCACAGTGACGTAATCAATGAGTTTTTTTCTAAATTCAGTTATTTTACTTAACCTTGTTCATTTAAGAACTGATATAGAATAATTCAACTTCATTTTGATACTTTTTAAAATATGCCAAATTTGGGGGCCAAATCTAGCAAATCTATCATATCTTGTCCTTTATAATATAAGATGTCGATTCAACCATTGACAAACTAATAAAAAATCCAATGTGGCCTTAAGTGAACACGGTCAGTAGGTAGTCATAATTTTTTAAAGTAAAGGTTTTTACAAGCAGTGATGAATGAACTAAAGGTTTTCTAAATTATATAAAGAATACTGTGTAAGCGATTTCCCGATTTAGCTTCTGATTTGATGAACTACATGTCGATTATTAAAAATACAGATGTACCTTTGAGTTCATATTCAAGTATGATAACAGAAAAAAGCCGATCATGGTCACTTATAGATGTTTAATTATGGTTATGGTTTGTTTCAGAAAGGGCTGGACGCAAGTGTTCAGTCATTCACAAACCATGCTATGATTTTAATTCTAAGGGTTTTTGCAGTCCAGATAAATGCTTGTTAAAGCATTCTTGCGTAAAATGTGGCCTTATCCACCGCTCTCTCATTGTGTTAAGGATTTAATAATTTATTCTTGTAATATAAGTGGTTTCTTTGCTGGACAAAAGTAAAGTTTACCACATAGATGAAATTCAGCAAGTATTTATTAATTACGAAATTATAGCATGGCAAAAGAACCATTCAATTCGAATGAAAGTCAAATCTTTTGTTTTCAATATTCTCGATTTCCATGTCGAAGATTACAATTGCCACTCATGTAGTTTTGAATTTATTTGCTTCTTTTACAGAAATGGATTTTGTTACTGTTGGCCGTTCAAAACATTTTGTTTAACGAAAGAAGCAGAGGTACCAATGGGGTATCCGAATGTCAAAAGTCCGAAAGGGCAGAGACTAAACCAGTAAACACAAACAAGAACGGGACAAAAACAGACAACACGTAAAACATGGAAACACAAAACAACTGAATATCAATCAACAACGCGAACTCCAGTCGAAACAAGAGTGAACTCAGGTGCTCCGGAAGAGTAAGCAGTTCCTGCTTAAATTGGAAATTGGATTTCAAAATTTACTTTTAACTAAGATGAATAGAAACAAATGCAAAATATACGTACCAACACAAATGAAATTTAATAATGGTGGAACGACTTTTACATAACAGTTCTATGTTCTCCCTTTTACAGTGCACATTTTCACATTTAGATAGTTTCCCTCATCTGTATAAGACTATTACGATATTTGAACACTTAAAACGTATATTAGTGCAATAAATCTGTAAAATCGATAGGACTGTTTGCATATGATAAATCTCTAATCACGCCAGCGATATAAAATTTTGGAACGTATTATTGTAAACATGCGGGGAATATATAGATCAAGGAGATAAGTGTTCTTCCAATCAAATTGCAGTATTTATATTAAATTCAATATTTTTATATTGAACAAAAAGATTTGATTTATCAATTATTCAGGAGTATAGAATAGCGTCTTGGTTTTGTATCTTGTATCGAGGTTTTAAAACGGGATGTGAAAGTGTTTTCCAGTTCAAAATTCAAAAGTCGGTCGTTATAATTTTTCCTTTCTTTTGGTTTTTCAATAAAGTAATTGAATCTATGTCAGACTAAAGTAGAGCTATCCGATCTTTTGTGGCGAAATATATGTGTTAATTAACCCTCGACGTTTTTATTAAGCTGCGGACAATTCAGGACACCTTATTTGTTAACAAAAGAACACACGATGGATGTCGATTGATATGGCAAAAACAATCAAGCAAATCGGCTCTTCATCTTGATGAGACACACATAAAATTTGATTTTCGAAGTGTTTTCTTATTGAAATAATGAAATCTGTTTGTATAAAAAATTAGTACTCTCATGCATCATAACCACTAAATACAGAATAGAAACAATACGGATATGACAATAAGTTTTAACGATTCAATAATATCAGATGATATAATGGATGTAATTCTTAAAAAGATAGAAAAACTACACTACACTGATTACAGTTATACAAATAAAATATGAGTACAAATATACGCAATGAAAAGGAAATAGTGTCCAGTGTGCCTATTATACATGCTAACAATCAATGATGTGTGGTGCCAAGTCAAGCCGTACATTAAGTTGAACAATGATAGGTGTATATCAGCGGTGCCGAGTCAAGCCATGGATTCAGTTGTATACTGAGAATTTCATATCTTTTAAATCACCGGTACTGAGTCAGGCTGTACATCCAGTGACTCGTCTGTTCATCTCATATATACTATATTCGTTTGTCTTACGTAGGGAACTCTGCCTCATCCAATACAATACATTGTGACTTTAAGTCACCCTCTCTGGTTCTTTGGAGGATTCAGTTATCTCCCATGAAACAAGAATGATAAGAATTAAAATATTGATATGAATGCTACTAATACCCTATAATTCATTCTCCAATCGTCCGCTCCAGCTTACGGAGTCTACGCATCTCAATTGTTTCCTTACTCCAGAGCGAGCGGGACATCGATTTTCTTAGCAGAACGTTACGGATGACGCAAAAATGCTCACACAGGGTTATGTTGCTCCTCGGTAGTTGTCTTCACTCAAGAAATTTTACGGAAGACATCATGCACTTATAGACAAATATGGGATTTGATTTCTCAGGTGAGTGTAGATGTTGGTTTGCCATAGGGTTTTGTTTTGGCTTATTTGACCGGATTTGACATGCTGAATCGCGTGTTGGCAACGCAACAGGTGTGCTATAGCAGGCAGCAATTGCTCACTCTTCCGGGGCACCTGAGCACACTCTTGTTTCGACTGGAGTTCGCGTCAATATAAATAGAAATTTTATTCAATATTAAATCTAGAACAAAATATATCACGCTACCATTTCCTATTGATATATGTATATGCCTTAATCTATGCATACTTCAACAAAAATAAATAAAGCGAATCAAAACAGTTTTATTTGCATGTTTAAACATTTTAACTTGTTAAGGGTGATGTGAAAATGTTTTCTTATTTTATAATAACCCTCTAGCGACCGACAGGATTGCATGGTTTGCCTTTGTAATCGATGCGATGTAGATTCATACTTTTGTTAAAAGGTTTTGCCATTCCACCATCGTATGGAAAGCTACATCTACACTGGATGATATTGTTTTATGCGGTTTGTTAAACATAACAATTATTTATAACGCGTTGTTTCTTACCCAGACATGCACATTGAGCATTACCCTAGAGCTTGTTAAGATTCCCCATTCAAACGTTTGTGGTGAACTACTTCTCTTTTGACACTTCGTTTCCGGGAAGGTTATCCTTAGGATATGCATATACTACATAGCAAACCTAACAGTAGCATATACATGTACACTCATATTGATAATTTGTTTTTGTATCTATACCTGGGGCATTATTTCTATTTAAGGTTAATGAGGACAGGTGTCAAGTGACCAAGCACATCTAAATATGCAAAGAAAATGCTAGCATATCAATAAATACATAACAAAAAGAGTAAATGAGTTAATCAAAGAAAAGTTTATCATATAATAATATTTTTTAAACAGAGATATGACTGTTCACTTAATAAATTATTTGTTTGAAAATATCAAGTGAGATAATCCATGTGAAATATCACCATCAAAATACAAAGGTTCAAAACAAAGTCGGAAACCCCATATTTTCTTCCTCTAATTTCAAAGTTTGCTTAATAATATTAATTCTGATCTAATAAAATCAAATTTGTAATGTACGATTTTTCTTGAGCAGTGAAATTTGATGATTTTATGCATTTTATATGTTACAAATACCAAAAACGTGGGTATAAACGGTAAATTTGGATATGCTATATATCGATATTTCATGGAGTAACCTCTCATCAGTAGCATTTGATTCAAAACATTTGAAGGTCATATTCCAAAACTGTTGAAAACGAAAAGTACTCAGAACCAAAACGTTCGAACAAGGAAGCCAAATCCAGCACCGAGAATATCGACCATGTGCATAACAAGGAAAGAAACCTGGTGTTTTAAACAATTTTGAATTTAAAAATCGGAAATTTCTGCGACAAATATATTAGAAATTTTATGGTAAATGGTGTCAGACAAGTTTTACGACCAGGCTTGTGATTTCCCTTGGGGACCTCTGGTCCACCAGCAGCGGTTATCGCCCAGTGGTTTCAAAATTACAAATACCAAAACGCGGGTATAAACGGTTTATTTGGATATGCTACATATCGATATTTCAAGGAGTAACCTCTCATCAGTAGCATTTTATTCAAAACATTGGAAGGTCATATTCCAAAACTGTTGAAAACGAAAAGTACTCAAAATCAAAACGTTCGAACAAGGTCCTTTCCTTTAATAGCGATTGCAATTTAGTCAAACTTTGAACCCTTATATGGGAACAACAAGCCTGGTGACCTATATTAGTTTTATATGAAAGATATCATCAATATTTGATATTTAAGGCAATAAAATTAGATTTTTAATGAGCAGATATTTTCAGAGTCAGGTGTCCTCATTAACCTTAAAGACTTATCGATTATCATTGCTAAGGTAAGAACAGCCGCAATTGATTTAATAGCTTATTGATACCTTATTGATACATGTATAGGAGGCAATCATCGCAATATCTAATTATCAAGGATTTAAAGATAATATAAAAATAATAAAGTAGTATACACCGCAATATAGCTCATGCTCTTTATTGCATAAAAAATGAATAAAAA
Organism: Arcuatula senhousia; assembly: GCA_963971305.1. NCBI lineage: Eukaryota > Metazoa > Mollusca > Bivalvia > Mytilida > Mytilidae > Arcuatula > Arcuatula senhousia. The sequence continues at coordinate 1,138,454 of OZ020317.1, read as the reverse complement.
ACAACATTGGTGACGCTGTCAGATGCGTAATGAAGGTCGAAACTGTCAATGTTATAAATGGCCGGAAACGATTGGTTTATAATTAAAAAATATCCTACATTTTCTAGTGTTTTCATAATCTTGTGACCAAATTTGAGTACTTAATGTCATTTTCGAAAAGGGCACTTGGCATCACTTGCTTTTGCATAAAACAGGTATGGCGTCAATGAAAAGTTGCATGGCGTCGCGTAATTTTTAATGTTAAATACCGTCAGATAAAACACCATTATAACGTAAGTTTGAGATAAAAACATAAGTTTATAAACAAAATAAGGAATAATGATTATTATTTTTTTCTATCTGTCACATTGAGATGATAGTTAAACACGTCACTATCATCAGCTAAAAACCGCAGATTTATTAATGAACAGAAACTACATAAATAACAATAGAAAATAATAAGATGTGGAATAAGTGTACGCGACACAGCCCACAATCAAGCGGAAATTCAGAAAAAAACACAATTGGTAACCACCAGCAGCCTTCAAAGAGGCCAGGAGGTGCTGCTCCTGGTTCTGCAATTGGCACATGATTTGAATAAAATGTACATAATTCAAATCCAGTCCAGAAATAGTATCAGATAGACCCCTTCTTAAACAAGGATTATCAAACATCAAAAAGACAAGTACAAACGAAAGCTTGGTAAAAAATTCCTGGCTTAGGATATGCACATGAATAAATTCAAAGATGTAACCAGATATTCAATTAATATTATGTGTGTTATAAATTTTTAAGCCTTTTTTCATTTCCAATGAATTGTTTTTAAACTTGTGAGTTTTATAAAAAAAAACATTTCCATCAAATTCAAGATGTGATATTCCTTTCACTATCAGAAAACGACGTGTACAATTAAATTTTTCAATAAACGATCGGTACTTGTAGAAGAATTCAAAAAAAGATTTTACCAACTTTTGGTATCGATAACCTTGTTTTAAAAACAATCAGTGACATAATGGGTTTTACTATTAAAAAAAACCACTGCTGACCCGAGCAGATCTTACCAACTGTGAAATGTAAACAACTCAGGTATTTTACAATAATTTCAACTCTTTTGCATCTTTGAAACATATTATTTAATCCATCTTCTGTCACATTTGCTTCATCACTGAGATATAACTTCTTGAGGTAAGGGCAAACATCTGCAATTGCTATCAAAAACGTCTCGCAAACGGTGCGGTATGTTCCGAATGTGTGAATCTGGACAAAACTCATCACTTTTTACAGCGCATGCAACTTAGAGACTTGCCTTTGATTCGATTTTATTCAATGAAACATTTAATGATTTACTATATTGTACTCTGGAATGATAGCGCTGGCTGTCGTCTAGTTTAAGGTAATTATCCAAATGCAGTTTTGAATAAATTCAATTATACTTGTATCAGATAATTTTCCACATTTACTGACATTGAGATATCTTATTTCAGGACATGACTTAGCTATTGTCTTTAATCCTTCATCACTAGCACAACTACCCGCCAGTTTTAAAACTTGCATATTTGTACAGAAATTAGCAATAGATTCAAGTGCAACGTCATCTATCATCATGCAATTTTTTGCAGATAAATGATTTAGTTTTCGACAGCCATTTGCCAGAAAGTCAATTCCAATATTACTGATTGTTTCACACTAATGAAGAAGAATATCAACCGTTAGATACTGAAGATCCTTAAAATGATAACCCACGTGGATAAGCCCGCGATCAGTTATATCATCACACCAAATAAGTGAAAGTTTGGACAGATTCGGTGTACGTTTGACAATCGTTTTACGCAGCTGTCATCTATAAGCGTCTGGTCTTATGTCAATTCGAATAAATTGTGAAGGACTACAAGACTTTTAAATGCTTTACGGTCAACAAATATGCATTCTGTGAGGTCTAATGATGTTATTCTATTATTATTTACTAAGAGTTTATGCAAGTTGATATTATTATGAATGCTTCTTACTCCACCATACGTTTGTATATTTGACAGAGAATCAAAAATGTTGCTTACATTTTTCTTTTTTTCTTTAACGCTGCCATTTCCAACTCAATGCGTTTTAAAAGTTTTTGAAATATTTCTTATCTAGCTTTATACAAGCATCTAAGATACTTAACCGAATGTTGCTAAAAATCAGTACTTCTAAGTTGTGAAAGAAAATTGATATAATTGTAATATCAGATGAATTATACAATTTACGATCCCTGGAAACAGGAATTCTAGATCTTTGAATTAAAAAACACAAGGTCAAACGCCGTTCTGAAATAACGGATTCCTCCATCAACTAAACCTTTCAAAATGTGGCAGTCTGCAATCAGATACAAAATACAAAACTCAGCTTATGACATTTTTAATGTAAGGATCAAATATTGATATCTTTATTGTGATAGAGTAAACGAAAGGGAGCTTTTTTACTTAATCTGATGTCAAATGATATCCATAACGTGGCATCCAAGTTGATTTACATCACTGTTGACAGACAAGACGGACGTTAGAGAACTACTCTAACTGAGGAAGATTCAAAAATATTTTCAGGAGGACTTCTTCTGGTAGGTGTTCTTTATCGGTGGGGTTGCCACGCCTTTGGACATGATTCAGAAATAAAAATATTACAATTACTTGATACACATTTATAAATGGGCAAAACATGTCTTTAAAATTTAGACAAAAGAAGCAAAGATGCACTTATGGGTTAAAATAGGTAATGAAAATGTGTCTGGTGGAAAAGGATAACAGTTGAAAAATACCTTAAATAGCACAAAAAAAATAATGTTACAAGTGTAAGCGACGACCAATATACTATCGCTTAAAAATCTTCCTTCGGTATCAGCCATTGGTAGAAAAAAAATCAAACTTGTAAAGACATATTATCTTTTAACCTTGGTCCAGTAATCGGTCACGAAAACAGTCCGATCTCGGCGCAACATGTTATCTGACTGATATGATTAATATCAAAAACTCAAGAAGAAAAAACAATGCAAGGAAAAAAACATACTGGAGATATTATGCAATGGTGAAAAAATTACGAAACTTGGATGATCAATTTCAAATGTCAAAAATAAACGAAAAAACAAAGGGCAACACACTGATGAAATTGGAGAACACGTACAGGATTTCCGTGTTTTATGTGGTATGGTTTTTTTTCCGTCCTGTTCCGGTTGGTATTTGCAAGTTTTGTCTCTGCTCTTTTAGACTTCTGATTTTCGGATGCCCCATTAGTACCTCTGTCTTTTATGAAAAGAACTATTCAGTTAATTCATGCTTTATGCAAACAAACCTCCATCTTTCATTACAATCTAAGAGTTAAATAGAAACAAAAACACAACTTAGAAAATCACGCATTTTATAATCTGACATAATTTAAAACTCATTCTACCGACGACTGATACCGAAAAAAAAAACAAACAAAAAGATACATCCTATTTTGATTATTATGTTTTATTACCTAAGTGTTAAAGCTAGTCAAATATGTGCGTCAAATATTTACTTCTGCTATATGTATCCGTTAGTATAATACCCCTTTTAAATATACAACTGTCTTATGAATACTCGTATTCGATCGCAAAATCTCGTGAATAGCTCTGTTATTGGTTCACAGGTTGTTCTAGTTTATGCGCAATTGCCAAAACGTTTAAAAAAGTCAAAACAAAACAAAAAGACATGTCAAAAAATCTCATAATAATTTACGATTTTGAAAAAAATCACAATGCCTTGATTAAACTCGTAAACTCATCGTATATCACTCGCAAATAACTTGTGAGGATCACAAATGACTCGCCTTTACTCGTAACTTACTCGGTAGAACCTCGAAGAGAACATTTTCACGAGTGTTTTGCAAAACCGGTTAACACGAACTAAGTATTGCAACAAAGTTCCAGACAATAATTTTTGCTACGCCTAACGCGCATATGCAAATCATATTTCAAATATTTAATACATTATCTTCTTTTGCATATAGGTGCATTTTATGAAACACTATGTAAGGTTTTAAAACATCGTTTATCCTGAATACCGAAATCAAATATCAAATATCCTTTGACAAAAAGGTTGGTCATTCAATTGCAATATTTTAAAATCCATTGTTTCTCTTGATCAATAGCTTAATATTTGGCTATGGATGAATAACTAAATTACATAAACATGTCTATAATTTGTATTTATTTAATATTCGTTATTTGTGACAGAAGTTTAAATATCACAAGGTGAACTAGCTATAATTTGTGTTGGGATGCCAACACACAAGTCGCCCAAAATCGCCTTGGATACTATTTCTTCTCATTAAGTACAATAAAATATGTATAGAAATCAAATTTCATTGAAATCGGACAAAGTTCACATTTTTAAGGGGGGGTGTAGTAAAATGGCCGCCATTTTAACACCGGAAGTCGGATTTCAAATCCGGTCGCAGATTTGAACTCAGCATACCCGCTTTACCCAGATGACCAATTTTCAAGACGATCCGACAAAAAAAAAATTTCCGCCCACTTTTTCGGACGGCGGCCATCTTGAAAATTTTAAAAGTGCATTACACAACTTTGAGTGACCCACTATCCAATCTCACAAGTGTAATTCAATTTCCTTGGACCGTTTTCTTGTATTAGGGAGGACAAATTCTCGATAAAGAACCAGAAGAATAATAATAATAATAAGAAAAATAATAATAATAATAATAATAATAAGAAACGGTGCAAAAACAATAAGTCTCCCAAACTTTGTTTTGGGCGACTTAATAAATCGGACTTAAATGTGAAAATGTTTATTTTAAAAGGAAGATCGAAATACTCTTCTGTAAACAGACAACTATGTTGGTAGGTATATATACATTGAGTATTGTTTCTTTAGGGAATGAGATTCTTATCTTGTGGAATAGACAAATATTATATCATGATATTAAATGTGTTGATCCTAACAAGAGTTTCACAGTGCTTAAAATAAACAATAAAGAAAGAATTTGAGGGTGAATTTAAGACGATTAAACGAGTAAATTGAGGCAAGGAATTTTTTTTTAAAATTTCGTATTATAACATACAATCTGATTAAAATCAGATCTATGAATTGTTCCCTAATAGATCTGACGACATCCCATTCACCTTTCTGTTCTGGAGACTTTTTGTCGGAATCCTCTGGATTTATCATAAGAATTAATGCTTCCAGGATCTTGGAAGCTGCAATCTGATGGGTCAATTCAAAAGGTCAGCAGAACAGAAAGTAGAACGGGATGTCTTACGATGTTACATGTAGACAGTAGGGGACTATTAATAGATCTGATTTTAATCAGATTGTATAACATACGCCAAAGATCTATTTAGTTGTGTTTGTTTTTGTATTTCTGTGTTTCTGTGTTGTCTATCTCTTCGTACTAGCCTCGTTGATGTTTACTGCTTTTGTCTGCACTTTTGGACTTTTGATATTCGCATGCTCCATGGGTGTCTCTGCTTCTTTATAAAATGATACAATTGATAAAGATATCTTAATTTAGACTATATTATAAAAAAGCAAACTTTTGGTTTGAGTAAAATGTGACTCTACCGGCTTTGAAACACTGAATTAATTGTTGGCAACTCGACAGGTGTGCTATGGCAAGCAGGAACTGCTTATTCTTCTGGAGCACCTGAGTTCACTATAGTTTCGACTTGAGTTCAAGTTGTTGATTGGTATTCAGTTATTTTTGTTTTTCCATGCTTTACATGTTGCCTGTTTTTGTCCCGTTTCTGTGGGTGTTTACTGATTTGTCTCTTCCCTTTCGAACTTTTGACATTCGGATACCCCTTTGGTACCTCTGCTTCTTCCTGAAGTTTTCTGCCATGAGTAAAATTAACATAAAAACTAAATTTACATAATAATTTAACATTCCTTGTAAATTTAGATAACGAAGTTGGTAATTGTTTGTATTTCGGCTCGTTTATTTAAAGATTGAATGCATTCAAACTTGGTACTTCTTTCCTGACTTGACTATATTATTGTAATTTAACCTTAACAACGACTTTATCTGCGCTCTTAAAACATTTTATTTGTCTCTTGAAAACTTCTCAAAGTAATATACCCACGTGTGTTCATTCATTAATACTTTAAAGGTTGGTTTATGCTTACAAATGATAACATTTATTACTATATGGGCTTTTGAAACTTGTGACTCTACTTTTTCTTTGACCAGACAAATTTATATCAACGTTGATAGCATTAATAGACGATACTGAAATGAGGAATAAGTGTTCATGCGACAAAATTTACAAAAGTAGACGGCAATTAAAAAAATGTCAGTAGAAGACGGCCATCTGTATTCAACATGACACGCGGTCATATGATTCAATACCAATCCCAATATTATCAAATAAAGACCCATCTCTTGGCAGAAACCAATCAACCAGAAAAAAAACACACATGGACATACAGAAGGTTTAATTATGAGTAATGGTTTAGGACAGGCCCATACAAAATTTGGCGCGGTTAACCAATTTTTTTACCAAACCTTTTCCTTATTGTTCAATTTTTTTATTGACAACATATTTGTTAAGTTTGGTGGAAGTGTTTTCTTAGCAAAAAATAGATTTTCCAATTGGCACTAATTGTACACCTTTTCTTGCTGTTTTTTTTTAATTAATTCATATGAAGAAGAATTCTTAAAATCACTTCTAAGCAAAAACAGATCGTAGACTAGCTATCTCTTTTAATCTCATTTCCATTATATTGATGGTGTCCTTTTACTGATGCAAAGCAACACTTCGTTCTCTCCAGCTTATGCAATTTACGTAATTCAATTGATTCGTTATTCCAGAGCATGCAAGTCATACATCGATATTATAAGCAGAGCGTCAAGTCTGACACAAAAAAACTGCCCATGACGGGTTCTGTTGCTTCTCGGTTGCTGTCTTTACTCAAGAAATTTTACTAAAGACGTCATGACAAATATGGGATTTCGATGTCTCAGATGAGTGCAGATGTTGGTTTGTCATAGGGTTTTTGTTTTGTATTCCTTTACCATATTTGTCACACCTAATCGACCGTTTGCGATGCAACGGCTGTGCTATAGCAAGCAGGAACTGGCTGAATACCTGAGTTCACTCCCGTTACAACTGGGGTTCGCGTTGTTGATTGATATTAAATGATTATCGTGATTCCATGCTTTACATGTTGTTGTATTTGTCCCGTTCTTGTTGGTGTTTACTGGTTTTGTCTCTGCCTTTTCGGACTTTTGACATTCGGATATACCGTTGGTTCCTCTGGATCTTTTATTAATTCAATATGTTTTGTTACTAAATACAATTTTTTTTTCATCCTCTTAACGGTTTTAATGTTAAATTTTCAGAAATGGTTGTGATCTTTTGTCCAGTAATATGGAATCTTTATCGCTTGAAAACTCTGCTACAATTGAAGACCTTCCAGAGGAAGTCCTTTTGGAAATATTTTTGTTTCTCTCACAATTTGATCTATTCTCTAATGTGCGTCTCGTTTGTAAACGGTGGAGTGATGTCAGCTTAAGAGGGTCCCTATGGAGATCATTTAACTTTAATATTGACTTACATGATAAATAAAGGTAATAACAAAACTACCGAACTTGAATGATCAATCTCATAGTCCAGAGAAAATGACAAAAACGAATAAGTCATACCGGAGAACTGGTGGATCGCAATGGTCCTGACTTGGTACAGGCATTTCAAACGAAATGGTGGGTTAAACCAGGTTTTATAGCGCCAAACCTCCCTCTTCCATTGCGATCTTCAAGTCCATAATATATATATAGTTACATAGAATAGTTTGACACTGTAAAATTTGCTTAACCCATAATATATAGTTACGTAAAATAGTGTGACACTGTAAAATTTTCTTGGAATTAAGTTTTATAAGTCGAACATGATATGAAAATTATCTTAAACCAAATACAGAAGCTTTTGTCCGGAACTTTGTTGTAAATTTTATTAGGGAAAAACAAAAAAAACAGAAGATTTAAAGATCGCAATGATCCTGACTTGGTACAGGCACTTCCAAAGAAGGAGAGCGTTTCCTATACGATAAATTTTTCTCAAATGGTAATTTTTCATACATTACCCATGTACTAAGTTGTGTTTCTGAGAAATTATTGACTTTAAACTTAAACTTCATAATTCTTAATCGTTTAAGACGTGAAAAAAGAAAATTTAAATTTCCAAATGTAAAATGTCTAATTTTGTATTTTATTCCTTTCTCACTACCTACTTGCTTTTATGATGATACGCCATATACCAGGAAATATACATTGGGCACAGCTATTTTAAGTGTACTAAATTTATTTCCAAACTTAGAATCAATAATGCTAAGGAACATTGATTCTGAACATTTAGATACCTTTATTAATCTAGATCAGGATTTTTTCAAAAAATTAAAATGCATTGAGCTGGATGTGAAAGAATATTCAGTACCTATATATGAACGGGAGGAAGAAAGGCTTTTTAAAAAACAGAATATGTACCTAAGCAATATTTTGAAATGTCTGTCAAATATAACAAAATTAACAGGATGCAGGGGCATAAACAATCATAACTTACATAAACTCTTGGTCAAAAGTAAAAATCTGACTTCGTTAAATCTATCGAGTTGCGTTGTGTGTTTCGACTACATGTATGAAAGTGTTGAAGGAATTCCTGTCCTTCATGATCTAACCGATTTGACATTAGATAAAACGACAATTACAGACCGTTGCCTTGGAAGGATTATGAAACGTACACCAAACCTTACTTACATCTCGATTAATTTGTGTAATAATGTTACAGATGACGGGCTTATGCACGTAGGAAAGTATTGTAGAAATATTCAATCTCTTTCGGTTGACAAAGAGTTAAATAGTGAAGTCGTTAGTGATATTGGAATTGACTTCATTGCAAACCACTGTCAAAAACTAAATTATTTATCCGCAGAAAATTGTTCTATAAGCGACAGGGCAGTGGAATCAATGACCAGTTTATGTACAGATTTACAATGTTTAAAACTTGCAGGTTGTTGCGTAAGTGACGATAGTTTGAGGACCATTGCTAATTCGTGTTCTAAATTGAAAATTCTTGATTTGAGAAAAAATTGTGAAGCATCTGAAATGACTGTTACTACTGAAACAGTTATTATTCAATTGATACAGAACTGCATTTGGATAACTACTTTAAATCTAGATAAAAGTTTGGATTCTGACCTAAAATCAAATGAAAATCAAAAAGTTAAGGTGAACGTTTATTGTAGTGAATCACGTGATGGTATTGGTGAAGCGTGCAAATTTGTCTCAGACACAACTTTAGAATTGCGTCGATATTCAAATCTTCGAAGCATTAGTTTACGAAACCGTCCCGTAAACGATTTATTTTTATGCAAAATCGCAGATGTGTGTCCTGACCTTCAAATAATATATCTTGATGTCGTAGAACACGTGACAGTAGGCGGAATAAATCATCTGCTTCAAAAATGCAAATCTGTAGAGATTATTGTTGACCGAGTTTAGCATGTCTAGTAGTTTTGTGCTTTATTAAGAAAAGAAAATTTAAGTCTTATGTTCATGTTATTTTTGAATCTATATTTGTCCAATGACCATCATATCAAAAATGTAAATATTCATAAACCTTTTTATTTTATGAACCAAATAAAGGGGCAAAATATGGACATTTTGAAATCAATACCAAGAGGAGTAAGAGGAATAAAAAATACTAGTGAATAGCTGTAGGTCGTTTATCATTTGTCAAATGGAAACAAGGTGTGATATAAAATACCAGACTTTAAATCTATATTAAAAAAAACTAGACAATGAATCTTGTGATTCAGACTATAGGTTCTTAGTGTTAGACTCTTAGCTCTCATAACTTCTTTATATTTCACGAATTCCATTTTTTCTATTATCTTATCATTGATTTTTGATTTATTGTCCCATTAAAAGAACATATTGCAAAAGTAAATGTGTTGTTAATGATATATTTTCCTTTATATCTTTCCATCTTTTGTTATTACGAAAGACTTATTTTTAAAATACATTATATTTAAAATCATGAAGGACTTATTTTCAAAATACAATATATTTGTAATCATGATTGACTTTTTTTCAAAGTACAATGTATTTAAAATCATAAAATACTTATTTTCAAAATACAAAATATCTGTACTCATAAAAGACTTATCTTCAAAGTACAATGTATTTGTAGTCATGAAAGACTTATTTTCAAAGTAGAATATATTTGTAATCATGAAAGACTTATTTTTAAAGTACAATGTATTTGTAGTCATGAAAGACTTATTTTCAAAGTACAATGTATTTGTAGTCATGAAAGACTTATTTTCAAAGTACTATGTATTTGTAGTCATGAAAGACTTATTTTCGAAGTACAATATATTTGTAGTCATTTAAGACTTATTTTCAAAGTACAATATATTTGTAATCATGAAAGACTTATTTTCAAAGTATAATATATTTGTAATCATGAAAGACTTATTTTCATAGTATAATATATTTGTAATCATGAAAGACTTATTTTCAAAGTACAATCTATTTGTAGTCATGAAAGACTTATTTTCAAAGTACAATAAATTTGTAATCATGAAAGACTTATTTTCGAAGTACAAAATATTTGTAAGTATGAAAGACTTATTTTTGAGTACTTTTCGTTTTCAACAGTTTTGGAATTTGACCTTCAAATGTTTTGATTTAAATGCTCCTTGAAATATCGATATATAGCATATCCAAATTAACCGTTCATACCCGCGTTTTGGTATTTGTAATTTTTAAACCACTGGGCGATAACCGCTGCTGGTGGACCAGAGGTCCCCGAGGGTAATCACAAGCCTGGTCGTCAGACTTGTGTGACACGATTTACCATAAAATTTCTAATATTTTTTTCGCTGAAATTTTCGTTTTTTAAATTCAAAATTGTTTAAAACACCAGGTTTCTTTCCTTGTAATGCACATGGTCGATATCCTCGGTGCTGGATTTGGCTTCCTTGTTCGAACGTTTTGGTTTTGAGTACTTTTCGTTTTCAACAGTTTTGGAATTTGACCTTCAAATGTTTTGATTTAAATGCTACTGATGAGAGGTTACTCCATGAAATATCGATATATAGCATATCCAAATTAACCGTTCATATCCACGTTTTGGTATTTTTAATTTTGAAACCACTGGGCGATAACCACTGATGGTGGACCAGAGGTCCCCGAGGGTAATCACAAACCTGTCGTCAGGCTTGTCTGAACGATTTACCATAAAATTTCTAATATTTTTGTCGCTGAAATTTCCGTTTTTTAAATTCAAAATTGTTTAAAACACAAGGTTTCTTTCCTTGTAATGCACATGGTCGATATCCTCGGTGATGGATTTGGCTGCCTTGTTCGAACGTTTTGGTTTTGAGTACTTTTCGTTTTCAACAGATTTGAAATTTGACCTTCCGATGTTTTGATTTAAATGCTACTGATGAGAGGTTACTCCTTGAAATATCGATATATAGCATATCCAAATTAACCGTTCATACCCGCGTTTTGGTATTTGTAATTTTGAAACCACTGGGCGATATTTGTAAGCATGAAAGACTTATTCTCAAAGTACAATGTATTTGTTTTCACGAAAGACTCATTTTCAAAGTAAAATATATTTGTTATCATGAAAGACTCATTTTCAAAGTACAATGTATTTGTTATCATGAAAGACTTATTTTCAAAGTAAACCATATTTGTTATCATAAAATACTTATTTTCAAAGTACAATACAATATATTTGTAATCATGAAAGACATATTTTCAAAGTACAATTTACATGTATTTGTAATCATGAATGACTTATTTTCAAAGTACAATATATTGTAAGACTCTAAGCTCTCATAACTTCTTTATATTGTATGAATTTCATATTTTTTATTTCATCATTGATTTTTGATTTATTGTCCCATTATAGAACATATTTCAAAAGTAAATGTGTGGTTGATGATTTATTTTCAGTTATATCTTTCCATCATTTGTTATTACGAAAGATTTAATTTCAAACTGCAATATATTTGTAATCCTGAAAGACTTATTTTGAAAGTACAATGTATTTGAATATCTGTCATAGTTAATGTATATAAAAAGGGTTATATGTACATAGACAAAATAACATTGGACGTATTATGGACGTTTTTGCTCAGTAACCCGAAGGCATAAGTGAGCTTTTGTAATCACTAAGTGTCCGTGTCCGTCCGGTCGGCCATCCGTCGTCCGTCTATTTGTTGCCCTTTCGGACTTTTGACGTTCATTTGCTCGATGATACCTCTTTGATTATTGCCTCATTGATTTCCCAATCAACAAAATAAAATGATATGAGACTCCAGTACAAATATGAATAAAAAAAATCACACTAGATGTGATTACACGCGTTTAGAAATGAGACAAGAATTACTGAAGCTTTGCAAATGTCAGTTGTGATTACACCTACTACTCAAAGTCTTGACCGTAAATCTGCAGCAAAATTGATCCTTGTTGTACTGAAATTGAAACGAAAACAAATAATATTCCCCCGTTCTAAATGGGTCGACAACTTGATCCCGTCAACTCTTCCTCCTATAAACATTTAGATTCAATACCGGTCTTATATCTATTTTAATAATCCACCTTCTTCGTAAAATGCACACATTAACCCAAAATATCAAATTGATTGAAGAAGATACGCGTCCAAACGGTAATATTCTGCTAAGCTGTTTAAAAAAGCAATAGATTTATGAAGGTTGTGTACGTACACGAATTTCTTTTTTTTCTATTAAAAATCTGTATAATATACATTTTTTTTGAAATTCATTAATTAAGTATCTTATAAAGTCTGTTGTTGATCGTAGAATCTACAAAAATATTGACATTCATGTTTGAAAAAAAAGGGATGCGTTTTTTTTAAATTCCTATGGCCTTGAACGAAGCCTTTTGCATTTATATTTTTAAATTAAAATTCAATTAAAAAAAACTTACTTAATGCAAAGCTGAATAGAATAAAGTTGAATCTAATAATTAATTTTCTTTGCTATATATCAAATCAAATCAAATCAAATTTATTAGCACAAGTTACGACAAATGAAGGGCCAAAGGCTACAAACAATAAATTGACAAAATTTCAACAAATAATAATAGTATGTACAATGAAACTTAAGTGTCTCCTGTCCTCAGTGTTATTGACTGTTTTAAAAAAGATCCCAGAAATTTCACTTCTTGACTATTATTTGGGTTTAATATTAAATTTAGCTTTATTACGTTTTGTGAAGAAGAATCAATGTTAATTTTATCAAAATATATTTTCCTACAATATAACATGCATTGGCGTCATACATTCGCCTACAAATCGGTTTTATTATCTTCCAAGTGGAAGATCAGTTAGTTAGTTAGTTAGTTATTGATTTACTCCCAAGCAGCACCATTTCGGCTATATCCGGGAGATGAACATGAAAGTGGTGATACAATGAACATGAAATGATGATGAAGTGGAGGAAATGGAGACACATGGCCAATCGGGTAGGAGACTTTTGACTGCCACTGGAAAAAGGAGTGATGGGTAGGGACGGGAAATTTAGCCTCCTGCATGGGGATTCTACGGGTCCTACTCTTACCGAGACCTGCAGCAGGGTTCTTTAACGTGCGAGGAACGTGACATTTTCCCCAACACGGTGCACCACTATGGTTTGCGGTCAGGTTTTCTGCATTATCGCCTGACGACCCCGCATCTCTCGATGTCAGGGCTGCCCCATTCAACCACGGTTGAAAGATCAGGATTTTTTTCTAAATAGTTATTTTTTCAAGACTGACTGCCATTTCCAAGCAAAATTGTCGAGAAAATCGGTCTAAAATCAGGATTATCTCCAGCTTTAAGCTTTGTTCTATGAGGGAAGCGAAACCTTATACACATGTGCAAAATGATATAAAACAGATGTTGATTGTGTAAAACAAACAATTATTGAAATTTTAATAAAAAGAAAATAGCAAACCATAAACTGGTTCCGACAATATTAACCCCATACTTATTACTGTAAATAGTATAAACATTTGAAGCATTATGCATACAATACAAACATTAGACTGGATTTGACTTGACTATTCGAGCTTTTGGAGGTTTTAAGTACTTTTCGTTCAATAATTTTGGTTTTTGCCCTTCCTCTGTATTAAATCAAAACCTGCTAATGCGAGTTTACTCCTTAAAACATGCATAAACAGCATCACTAAATTGTCTGTATTGATATTTTTATTCCAACATATTAACCCAAAACTTAAGCTGTAAACGACAAAAACTAGCATTACAATTACCAATTTCATAAAAAAAACATTTACTAAAAATGTAAATAGTTTCAAAATATATTATCCACCCTTTTGCAAGATCTTTAATCCGTCAGTGCCCATGCTACGCCAATATGTAATAAATTGTAAAGCTAGAACATATTTATATTATATTTTTTTCTTTTACAAATCCTTCCAAGAATGAACCCAATAGTGCATTGCAAACACATTGCATTTCTGAGCATAATTCTCCAGGCGACATTTTTTCATCTCGTACAACAAGCAAGGAAAGAACATATCAGAAGGTATTATTTGGACATTTGGATGGTTTAAGACGTGTCTGTTCAAAAGCGAATGACCTGTGATGAAGACGCCTTCTGCAGTATAGTTTGCTTAATAAGTAGATTTGAAATATTTTCTTGTTTTTATCTCCGCTTCCATAGCAACTAACTTCATCCAACTTGCATGCTTCGTGGCTGCAATAACTCCACTGCCAAGTGATGTGCAATTCATGTTTAGTATTGATTCGGATTAAGGCTGTAAACATACGACGAATCCATTGTTATTTTTTACTAATAGCTCTTGTAATGGCTTAAGAGGAACCATATCCATATCTTAATAAATTCCACCCTATTCGTAAATTATCCTGTAACGAAGGATATCTGCAATCCAAGCAGGAAACTTTATCGCGTGTAATAGTTTTGTGAGCTCGAGAAAATGCCTCTTTATTTTTGAGTCAATCCATAAAAGAAGCAGAAGTACCAATGGGGTATCCGAATATCAAAAGTCCGAAAGGGCAGAGACAAAACCAGTAAACACCAACAGGAACTGGACAAAAACAGACAACATGTAAAACATAGAAACACAACATAACTGAATATCAACCAACAACACGAACTCCAGTCGAAACAAGAGTGAACTCAGATGTTCCGGAAGAGTAAGCAGTTTCTGCTTGCTATATCACACCCATTGCGTTGCCAATAGTCCATTCAGCGTGCCAAATCCGGTAAAGGAAGACAAAACAACACCCTATGACAAACCAACATCTGCACTCATCTGAGAGATCGAAATCCCATATTTGTCTATAAGTGCATGATGTCTTCTGTAAAATTTCTTGAGTGAAGACAGCAACATAACCCTGTGTTAGCATTTTTTTGCGTCAGACGTGTCGCTCTGCTAAGGAAATCAATGGGGTTAGTTATTTTAACCCTAAGTTATTTTAAAGTCAGGATTCATTTGCTTCCAGTTAATGATGTTATTGTTGATATATGTAGTTACTGTACCCCCGTTAAGATACGGACCTACCCAAATAAAATGAAGGTGTTTCGAAAGTTTGTCGTTTCCTTTTATAGCCAACCACGTACTAATAAGAATGTCATAACCTATAATATAGATTATGATGATAGCTACACGTCGTTTTGTTCTGATCAAAGCCATATCTGAAATATTGAAAATTTATTATTAGAATTTCGGAAACTTCCATAGTCATACTTTAACTCGTAGTCCTATTCATTTCAATATTATAGGGATAAATAGTTGTTTTTTATGTCAGAACATTTAAAGGTTGTAAGTTAATAACAGGCTTTCTTTAATGTTAATGTTGTACAGAACTCGTATGGTAAAAACTTCCCAATTTACCATTGTACCATATACTTCCCCCATACACCATATACTATCCCCATCCTCATATAGCATTCACCATTCCCATCCTCATTGCATATACTATTTACCATCCCCATCCCCATTTACCATTCCATTACCCATACATCATATATCATCCCCGTACCCATAATGTAATTGCTTACTACCGACAATCTTATTTATTTTACTTATTAATTTAACTATATATTTATCTATAAAACAATTAGAATATGTTTTTTTTTTTAATTTTATTTATCTAATATTTAATTTAAGGAATTATTTTTCATTTATTCTAGAATGATTAATAATACATAAAAATTAATGTAAGCAATTTTCCTAGAGATTGTGAGTCATAATTTAAAACAACATAGATTAACGCTATTTAATCTGATCCTGAACTTTCCGGTAACTTGTGCACAATTAATTTATATTTTTTTCATCAGCCAGTGTCAGTTGGCGTTTCTGAATGCTATTCAGTGGTTTTTGTGTTTCCATGTTTTGTGTGGTTTCATTTCGTCCTGTTCTCGTTGCAATGATTGGTGCTTGACAGTTTTGTCTCTGCTCTTTTTTACTTCTGATTTTCTGATGCCCCATTGGTACCTTTGTCTTTTTTAAAAAATATATTAAGTTAATCAATGTTTTATGCAAACAAACCTGCCCTTTTCATTACAATCTATGAGTCTTATATAAAAAAATACAACACAATGGTAAGAAACTCATTTTTAGCAATTATGCATCATATCATATGACATAATCTAAAACACTTTTTACCAATGGCTGATATCAAAAGAAAAAATCACGAAGAAATATCCTATTTTGTTTATTATGTTTTTTACCTTAGTATAAAAGAAGCAAAGAGGCACCAATGGGGCATTCAAGTGTCAAAAATTCGAAAGGGCAACGACGAAACCGGTAAACACTAACAAAAACAGCACGAAGAAACACAAAACACAAAATCAACCGAGCGGATATGAACGTAAAAAAAATAGCAAACTCGGATGCTCCGGAAGAGTAAGCAGTTAGCTTTAAAAAAACTATCTAGTTTTATGCATTATTCAGAATCTATCCTGATTAAAACAGATACAAATTAGGGTTATGGAAAGTTTTTATTGCAAAAATTAAGTTTATTAATACATGTTTTACACAATAGAGTAACAATATAACAAGCATAAAATAGATTGATATGAATATGTATATTTATACAGCAGTCTGAAATATATTAAGATTTCTTTTACAAACTACAAATACACAGTTGAATAGGTCATAGTCTGTTTCTAGATATTGAGAAATAATCACTTGCATTTGAAAACTGTAAACCAATTTATTTTCACGACTACTAAATATCGTTTTTTGTGGTGGAGGGTGATTTTGTGATTGTTATTTTAATCTATATGAAAAATCATCTATCACGAAAGTTTATTTTCGATAATGTTATTTCCTTGTAACGTATACTTTACGTAATAATAAGTCGCCCCCAAAGACAGTTCTGGACCAAAAGGGAATCAAATTAAAGTTTGATGATTCATATATATTGCATATATTAAGACTTAAGTACATTATAACACTTAAAATAAAAATGAAATAAGACGTGCAAAAAAGAAATGCTAACAGAGATGACAGATATGAAAACAGATATGATGCAATTATTACATTTTGCAGTGTTGATAAAAACCAGGGTTTAAAAACATATAATGAGTAGCGCAAATTATATCTTCGTAATAAGGTGCCACGTCTGTTTTGTCTAGGTCATCTATAGATGGCCATTTCCCTTGGTCTTCTCCGGGGGACTTTACATTCTCTGGTACTTTGGAGAATTCGGTTATCTCCCCTGAAACAAAAAAAGGTATAGAAATGTTGATGTCCTATTATACTTATTTTTTGCTATTTATTTTTTCCTTAAAATTGGTAAACAACTATTTTACTCTACGCAATTATAACTCCCTTAATTCACTGTCACTCCAAATTTTGATTTTGTTGAATTTCCTGTCTGACTCGATGTCTACATTTTCTTCTCTATGTCAGTTTTTGTTGCTTTCTCTGTCTGTCGTAACACCAGCCAGGGCATTTACCTGCTTTTTTTCCTGATTATTGTGACGTCACATACATACCTATACCATCTGGAGTTTTCTGTCTGTCTCGACGTATGCACATCACACAGGAACAGAGGAGTATTCCAGCTCCTGAACATTCCGTTGAACATCCTTCTGACAATGTTATGTACTTCTTAATCCCATCTGTAATATACAGACGCATTTAAAAAAGCTAACAATTATTTTCAAAGATTATTACACATTTCCAATCAGTAATTTATTCGTCACAAACTGGTTGGACCATTTTTAAATTAAGTAGGTTGTTTAGCATACAATTATCACAAATATCATTATTTTCTATCAATTGACAAATCGTTATGCTACTATATGTGTTAATCGTGTATGTACTGAAAATTACAACATGTTCCATACAGGGAACTTTCTAATACAAATCAAACCTGAAATTTTAAGATCAAAATAATCTTCTGAAAAGTAACGTCCAGTGAGTCGTTTCCGCTTGCGCAGGCACATGCAGATCCGGGTTGTGATGACAACAAGTACAATTAAGTCAATTAATCCACCAGAGATTCCACCGATTACGTCCACTATGAATGAAGGGAAAATAACTAGAATGACGTTTAATTTTGTTACATGCTAATTTTATATGTTAATTGATTTCCAGGATTGTGTTTCCGCGTTATACCCCCTTCACATATGACGTCGCGCACAATGTTCATACCATCGTCAAAAGCGTCAACCAAGTTTAAAGAAAATTACTTTTAAAAAATTGCCGGAAACATAACAAACAAGAAGCTTATATCAAATTAAAGTGTAGATTCTGTAGGATATTTTTTGAAAACTCTTTTCAATATCATTTTACGCAGAAAAACAGGGGCGTTCTGAGAAGATTGAAAATACGTCATTTTCGTGCTGTAGACGCGTAACATAATCAACCATACATTTTTGTATTTCTGGGTGTTACTTTTTTAAAAATTGAGTTATTTATGTCATATTTTCCAAACAGAGACCTGTCGACCAACTCAAAATATTTTTGGATGAGAAAAATCAAAATAGAGCGCAATTTTGTTATGATCGCCATTTTGCTCTTGAAAAAAGTATGTAGACGCTGCGAAAATTGACCCACAAAATCATTTTTCGACAAGCGATTTCACTTAAATAACATATTAAACCAACGACAATAGTTCTGATCTCAAATGTACAAAACGTTTAGACATTTTTCTCGATACTTAGACTATTTTTGGACTTTTCATGTGTGAATTTTCTTGAACAGGCGCAGAAAACAAAGTAATACGAAAATGTCACAAAAACGAAAAACAACGTTTTCAAGTTTTTTAGTCCATGAACTATATAGATTTAGCAGGTGAAGTCGAATGTTATTATTTTCGCATTTAAGATATGTTTTTCTGCAAGCGTATTCCTTTTAGATAAGAACTTTGAAATCATCTTAATGGTTCGTTCTTCTAAAGATCTCAGTTTTAGTACAAGCAAGTCAAATGTCACACGACTTAAAAATGGCCATTTTTGGCGTCGGAATTTTTTTTGGTCAAAATTCTCATAACTCCAATAAAAAAAACGAACAATTAAAACAAATTTTTGCTTATATTTTTCGAATGTGCATTTATTCAAGAAGATGTATCCTAAAAGTGGAAAATATACTACTTCATATTTAAACGCACTTACATTTATTCGATTTCTCACACAAATGTCACACGTCCGAAAAGCAAGACGCTTGAATGTCACGCTTGCTCACTTTTGACGTTTTTCAATATTCATAACGACGTAATCATAAGCGTTAAACAAACTGTCCGCGTTTGTTTTTTTTTCATCCTTTTATCTTTATTTTAGGGAAGGCTCATTCCCCTTTGATGTTGACATACTAGTGTGTGTTTATAAAAAAAGTTAAATATATGCAAAGTATAAACAAAGAAAACTTATATAAATAAATACGTTATTACTAGTATTATATACACGAGAAGCAAAATATAAAATAAAACTGAATTCTAAAAAATATTCTAAAACGTTTTGAATGGAAAAAAGTCATACCTAAAATATCATATAATATCGGAAGAAGCAACACGGATCTATATGAGCACAATCTCATTTGTTTGTACAACGTCAATTTAACGACGTTATGGAAAGTGGTACCAATATCGTGCGTGAAGTCATATACGATATTCTCTTACTAGTTGTTACGATTTTCAAAATTTATAGTTTTACGAGTTCTTGTGAGATTTTCTTCCAACCTTTTACGATCTATGTTCGAATAGTCACGATTTCGTCAGGTGTGCGGAATTTTTTCGCACTCCTGTCCAGAGACGATACGAACTTTATTTCCGACGTGTTTACGAGCATGTTACGGTGCCTTTACGACGTCTTTACGGGGGAATTGCGATATTGGAAATTATATCGTAACTAACTCGCAAACCACTCGTTAAAGAATTCCTTTGCGAGGTCTTCCTGAGTTAGAAACGAGTACATGCAAGTCATTTACGGTCTCTACGAGTTATTTGCGAAGCATTTACGAGACATTGTTGGTTTTTTGAAATCGTAAAATTCTTACGAGGATTTTTGACATCTCAAAAATCCTCGTAAAACTTTAACGAGTTCTTACGATTTCACGCGAGCTAGATAGGCCTGTTTACGAGTAACAAATAGTGATTTACGAGTCTTTGCGATCGAATACGAGTTAAAAACTCGTAAGAAATCGTAAGGAAATGTCATAGATATGAAGGGGGTATACTACATGTATATGCTGTCTGTTCTTTTTTTCTGTCCTTGTTTGTTTTGTCTCTGCCTTTGACTTATACCATCGGATGCCCTATTGGTACCTTAGCTTCATGAATTAATAAAGAATACGATTTGTACCAATATTGTGCTCTATAAATAGCAAAGTTTATTTTTTTATATTTTCCTTGTTGCCAATTTATAATGTTTTTTGAACCATAGTAGTATAGATTTTACATCTGAAAATGTATTTTAACATCTAATGTAGCAATTAACAATTGACATTTTTAGCCATCTTTTTTTAACAATAAGGACATCCAATAAACACATAACTGAAAATTCATGAAATGAAACATGGATTTTGTACACTTGCAATGTGTTTGTTATCATTCTTTTGATAATGATACATGTAGAATACATTAATAAGAATTTTTATTTTTTTTATTTTTCCATTCTATTAACTTCTCTTAAACCTGCTATGATGTTGTGCTCTTTAAAATAAAGATACCTCTGTACTCTAATTCTGATGTTAGCTGTATACCAAAAGTATCATTGATGCGATTCGGGATAGGTGCTTGAGCTGTTGGCTTATGATTGTTGTTACTTTCCCATTCGTACCGATATTCTACGGGTGTATTTTGTATTTTCTTGCCATTTTTTCTCAGTTGAACATCAAAAGTAGTAAAATATTTGCCGCAGATTATTACACCGTCATCTGGACGATATCCATCCTGTGATTGACAACCCATTCCCGACATCTTAAAGATATTATTGTTAGTTTGTGGTAGTGAAAGTTTTTTCAGTGTAGGCAGATATAAAGAATACGAAATCGCTGTCAGTAATTAAATGTACTTTTCATATGATCAATGCCAATTGATAAAACGACAAGTAAGGACACGACAACTAGACATGAAGTAAGCTGGTGGCTATTTGCAGTGGTCGATTTTAAAACTACCACTGAATTATAATTGTGTCTCAATACTTCTATTTGAATTCATAACACGAGTTACATATCACACAAGGGATATAATTTCAAACAGTTAATTGTAAGACGCGGGCTTTTGAACTGCCGAATATTAATAAAACTTTCATATATATGTTGTGTACAAGTTTTATTTTTTTACAAGTTATAACATGTACAAAATATTTGTACAAGTTATAACTTGTACGGACCAAAAATACAAGTTATAACATGTACAATTTAAGCCTGTCCATGTTATAACTTCTTCAAAACAATGACAAAAAAGAAGTTTAACTTGTACAAAATATTTTCATATAAAACATTTTTTAAAAATACAACACTTTTGACTAAAATAAGGATTAGAAACCTAATTTAAAACATTATTTTAAGGAAATAAAGTACTTGAAAACATTTTTAGAGAACAAAGATGATCAATACTAAATGTCAGATATACTAGGGAAACTAAATCTGATGTAGATTTACAAATGACGCTGACTTGGTACAGACATTTCAAAAGGAATGTGGGTTGGTTTCACGTATATTTACAGTAAAAAACAATCACCTTCCATTGCAAATTGGGGAACTAATGTGACATAAAGCCAAACCAAGTTGAGAAGTAAAGCAGACTTTATTATGAAATCCACATAGAAAACTCTCTTAAAAGCAGAAGGAAAAGAAAAGGTTTGCAAGAAACAGAGAACAGAGGTTAAAATTAGTTCATTTAAAAAGAAGTATCTGCGTTCAGATTTTTGTTAAATTTTACCATGTGAATGCCTATCTAGAGAAACCATATTCAATAGATGGGAGGTGTACATGAAGTGTTTTATATTTCTTGTTGCAATCTAAAGATCGACTTAAATGAAGTAATATCAGATCAGTATTGGTAGACAGGTGTACATGTATTGACATTTTCTGGTCATATACTTATAATTGTTGCCTTTATAACAACGTACTACCAGCTTGGTCTGTAAGAGCTTATTTATCTTAATTCTTTTCTTTAAATTGAATGACATGTACCAAACACGTTGTCAAAAGTTGAAGTTGTAAACAGTTAGATATAAAAAATAGGCTTCGAATTAAACTTTTTTACCAAAAAAAAAGATAAGAAAAAAAATGTATTCCTTTAATTTTGGTTAATTTGATACGTCAAAACATATAAATAGATTAAAAACTATGTAAATATGTGTTAACATTGATCAATATTGTTTTTTTTTATTTAAAATGATGATTTTTTCATTTAGACCTCTACTTTTGAAATAAATGTTGTTCAAGTTTAACCCAAATTTTGGCATTATTTTGTACAAGTTATTACATGAATAGGCTAAAATTGAACATGTTATACAGTATCAATGCAACAGTTTTTGCGATCCATCACGCGTCATCAATCAGTCACCAATAAGTTAGCGATCCGGTCTCAATCATTCACCGATCCGTCATCAATCAGTCACCAATCCGTCATCAATCAGTCACCAGTCCGTCCGATACTATCCGTCAAATGCATGCCATGATGCAATTTACCAATCCGTCACGCGTCAATTCAATCTAAAATGCGGAATTTTTAAGTTCGTTTCGCTTATTGTATCACGTGACTCTTAGATCGAATGCATAAATACAAATGACAACAAAGTTCCAGACAATAAATTTTGCTACGCCTGTCACGCGTTTCGTCTATTCAAGACTCATCAGACGCGCTCTACCAAAAGTTATTGAAAATGCCAAACACTGTATTAATATGAAGAGCATAGAACAGTTGACCAAAAATACCAAACTGGGGAACCAAATTTTTACCGAGATATTCAACCTATGTCTGGGGTAGGAAGAACCTTAGGGTTTAGACAATTTTGAAATTTAGACGGATAATTTAAAGCTTTGATGTATTCTCAAACTCAAAAGTGTTGGTGCCGGAGCGGGCTAACCTCGGGGAATTTAAACTCCACCAGCAGTGCTAACCTTCACGTGTGTTCGAAATACAAATGACAACAAAGTTCCAGACAATAAATTTTGCTACGCCTGACGCGCGTTTCGTCTATTCAAGACTCATCAGAGGCGCTCTACCAAAAGTTATTGAAAATGCCAAACACTGTATTAATATGAAGAGCATAGAACAGTATAACCAAAAATACCAAACTGGGGAACCGAATTATTACTGAGATATTCAACCTATGTCTGGGGTAGGAAGAACCTTAGGGTTTAGACAATTTTGAAATTTAGACGGATAATTTAAAGCTTTGATGTATTCTCAAACTCAAAAGTGTTGGTGCC
This sequence comes from Arcuatula senhousia, assembly GCA_963971305.1. Taxonomy (NCBI): domain Eukaryota; kingdom Metazoa; phylum Mollusca; class Bivalvia; order Mytilida; family Mytilidae; genus Arcuatula; species Arcuatula senhousia. The sequence goes on along the minus strand of OZ020317.1, from coordinate 1,114,574 downwards.
GGAGCGGGCTAACCTCGGGGAATTTAAACTCCACCAGCAGTGCTAACCTTCACGTTTGTTCGAAATACAAATGACAACAAAGTTCCAGACAATAAATTTTGCTACGCCTGACGCGCGTTTCGTCTATTCAAGACTCATCAGAGGCGCTCTACCAAAAGTTATTGAAAATGCCAAACACTGTATTAATATGAAGAGCATAGAACAGTATTACCAAAAATACCAAACTGGGGAACCAAATTATTACTGAGATATTCAACCTATGTCTGGGGTAGGAAGAACCTTAGGGTTTAGACAATTTTGAAATTTAGACGGATAATTTAAAGCTTTGATGTATTCTCAAACTCAAAAGTGTTGGTGCCGGAGCGGGCTAACCTCGGGGAATTTAAACTCCACCAGCAGTGCTAACCTTCACGTGTGTTCGAAATACAAATGACAACAAAGTTCCAGACAATAAATTTTGCTACGCCTGACGCGCGTTTCGTCTATTCAAGACTCATCAGAGGCGCTCTACCAAAAGTTATTGAAAATGCCAAACACTGTATTAATATGAAGAGCATAGAACAGTATAACCAAAAATACCAAACTGGGGAACCAAATTATTACTGAGATATTCAACCTATGTCTGGGGTAGGAAGAACCTTAGGGTTTAGACAATTTTGAAATTTAGACGGAAAATTTAAAGCTTTGATGTATTAAATCTTTGAATTAAATAGAAATTTATATAAATAAATGTAAGAGCGGGACATTTGACAAGTTTTATATTAATAATAAAAAATAGAATATTACGAAGCACAGCCGAATTGTGCTTAAATAAATATTAAAGTCAAACTTTAATGTAAAATCATAACACATTGGTTTTAAAATGCGAAAATTCATACGATTTTTGATGTCAAATATATTATATTTTGAAATACCTCATCTAAAATCTTGTCTTAAGTTATTTTGAAAACAATTTTTGGGGATTGTTAAAAAACCATCATATAATATTAAGATCAAACATCAGATTTTTAATTTCTTATACATTTGTAGCTTGCATAAGAAATGTTTGGGCTTAACATTTCTATAATGGAAATAAATTTTCTTCAGAATCTCAAGTTAAAGATATGAAGTTATTCAAGTTTTCAAAAAATTATAGCATTTTTGTTTCATATCTGATGAAAATAGTTGTTTCGCAAACAATTTCATGTCAACTTTATTCAACCGTCATATAATTTTATGCTCGAATATAAGATTTTACTAAAGTTTCATATATTTGACATAAGAAATTTGCAAATGTGATCTATATTTATATGCGAACAAATTTTCTTTATAATCTCTTAACTTTATGAACCTTATTTTTTAAGGCGCCAATATGTATACTTATGCAAATTTTCAACTGAATATACCGTCAATGTGTCAAATCTGATGAAAAAGTTGTTTTGCAAACAATTTCTTGTCAGTTTTATTTAACCGTCATATAATTTTAAACTAAAATTTAAGATTTAACTAAAGTTTCATATATTTTACATGAATAAATAGCAAATGTGATCTATATTTATATGCGAACAATTTTTCTTTATAATCTCTTAACTTTATTTTTTAAGGCGCCAATATGTACTTATGCACCTTTTCAACTTATCTTAGCATTAATGTGTCAAACCTGATGAAAAAAAGTTGTTTCGCAAACATTTCCTTGTCAATTTTATTAAACCGTCATATAATTTTATGCTCAAATATAAGATTTACTAAAGTTTCATCTATTGTACATAAGAAATTTGCAAATTTAATGTGATCTATATTTATATGCGAACAAAATTTCTTTATTATCTCTTAACTATATGAACCTTATTTTTTAAGTCAGCAATATGTAGTTATGCAACTTTTCAACTTATCTTAGCATTAATGTGTCAAACCTGATGAAAAAAGTTGTTTCGAAAACATTTTCTTGTCAATTGTATTAAACCGTCATATAATTTTATGCTCAAATATAAGATTTTACTAAAGTTTCATATATTTTACATAAGATATTTGCAAATGTGATCTATATTTATATGCGAACAAATTTTCTCTATAATCTCTTAACTTTATTAACCTTATTTTTTGAGGCGCCAATATCTACTTATGCACATTTTCAACTGAACATAACAATGTGTCAAATCTGATGAGAAAAGTTGTTTCCCAAACAATTTCTTGTCAGTTTTATTTAATCGTCATATAATATTAAGCTAAAATATAAGATTTAACTAAAGTTTCATATATTTTACATCCTAAATTTGCAAATGTGATCTATATTCCTTTGCGAACAGATTTTCTTTATTATCTCTTAACTATATGAACCTTATCTTTTAAGTCAGCAATATATAGTTATGCAATTTTTCAACTTATCTTAGCATTAATGTGTCAAACCCGATGAAAAAAGTTGTTTTGCAAACATTTCCTTGTCAATTGCATTAAACCGTCATATACTTTTATGCTCAAATATAAGATTTTACTAAAGTTTCATATATTTTACATAAGAAATTTGCAAATGTAATTCCTTGATGTGATCTATATTCCTTTGCGAACAAATTTTCTTTATTTCTCTTAACTTTATGAACCTTATTTTTTAAGTCAGCAATATGTAGTTATGTAACTTTTCAACTTATCTTAGCATTAATGTGTCAAACCTGATGAAAAATGATGTTTCGCAAACATTTCCTTGTCAATTTTATTAAACCGGCATATAATTTTATGCGCAAAATAAAATTTTACTAAAGTTTCATATATTTTACATAAGAAATTTGCAAATGTGTTCTATATTCCTATGCGAACAAATTTAACACAGTGAATTTAAAGAAAATTAAAATAAAATTTACTAGATTATTGATATCTCTAGAATGTTGTGTTGTTGAATATATGTTACAATTTGTTTAAATAATCATTCTAAGCAGAACCCTTTTACATTTTAAAGATTTTTTTCAGCACAGTTTCTGTTTTTGTATTTAAAAATCAGAACAAATAAAATACAATTATATTATCATTATTTTTATGGAAGAAAAAAAACGAACTTTGCCTATTTAGTTTAAAGGAAGTACTATGTAAACAATTATTAAATTCATTAGATTAATAATATTAACATATTTAAATAGAAAATATACATCTTACCTAACAATCAATCAAAGCAATCAATCAAATTAGAAAATATACATCTTATTTAACAATCAATCAAATAAATCAATCAAATTTATTGTCATATAAACATCTATACAGAGTTTAACACTATAGCATAATTTATTTAAAACAAATTAAATTAACGCCGTGAGTGGTTTGTGTTGCGTTATTCATGTTATTAACGTATAGGTAAAAACGATAACTTCGTTTCACTGAAGAGTTTTCTAATTATACCGACAATCGTATCAGTCAAAATAACGGATCGATAGCCCGGTTACCTATGGTATCCGTCATCCGTCCAATCCGTCCGTTCCGTCATCAATCAGTCAACAACCAGTCACCAATAATTCACCAATCCGTCATCAATCAGTCATCAATCCGGTCCAAACGCGTCATCAATCCGTCACCGATCAGTCATCGATCCGTCAAAGTGTTGCATTGATCGGTTCAAGTACTGTAACTTGTATTTTGGTCCGTACAAGTGTTATAATTTGTTCAAAAAATTGTACATGTTATAACCTGTACAAAATTACAACTTGTTCACAACACATACATACATTTCTAATTCACTTTTAATCACATTTTCGTCTCTCTGTTGAACGGAGGTTCTGTTTTTTGTTACTACCGGGCCCTAAGATTGCAATGAAAAAGAAGATTTAAACCATGAAACCTAGTTTAACTCACAATTTCATTTGAAAATCATGTACCAAGTCAGGAACATTGAGATTTTAATTTTTCCAGTGTGTTTTTCATGTTTTCTCTTTTCTCTTAGACATTGAGATAAAAGTTACAACAACGTCACAGCCATAAATTTTAGTTAAGCCTGACGGGCAATTCGTCTATTCAAGACTCATCAAATACAGTTTACCCTAACATTGGAAATACACAACAATTTATGAATTTGAAGTTCATAGAACAATAACCAAAACTGATGAACTGGAATCCAAATTATGACAAAGATGAACCCATGTCAGTGTTTTAATAAATAAATCAAAACTGGTATTTTATAGCTTTATTCGATCTTCCAATTGCTTTGATTTTGTTAGTACCTTTATGTAGACAAATTACTTAAACATGTTAAATCAAACTTATCAGAGAATAAAAGTAAAGGAAAATATTTTATTGATCCATTGTTGTTTACTTTGATTTAATATATTTTTGTATGTTATAAAAAAGGGATTTCGTACGTACATGTAATGTTTATGTAAAACAATGCAACATTTGGTAGTTTATCAATATCGAAAAGATAAATTTAAGGTACCTCTAACTTATTCCACCAGTAATCGACAATCTGTTTGGACGAAGATGGTATAAATAACACTCTACTCTCACATTGCGGACTGCTGTAGAACAAAAACTTCAAACACACTTTATTATACCAGAAAATACTCTGTGACACCCCAAAAGACATTGTTCTACATCCAGGCTCCCCGAAATCGCCATGGAAGCCAACATACACTGTTTCACCATGCCTTAACGAAATTTGCGGCTGTATTTTATTAAGACATGCGTCATCTGGAAAAGTATCTGCAATATATTGAAATACTTTTATTTATGAAGAAGAATCCAAATATTGTAACCCTAAAAAAATTCAACAATTTTTAACATCATATTTTAACACTCCATTAACATGTAGTGGTTATTTAGTTATGTTCATCAATCGAATTAAGCTCCAGCATTCATTATGCAGAGAGGCCGGCCACTGATAACAGGGCTGCTGGCTGTTTTTATATTAAGGGCGTGTTTTAGGCTTATTAAAAAGCTGGTGTTCTCGAAAGTTTAACTCATTTTACATAAGTAATTGTCCATGTAATGAAAGCGTAAACCCATTTTACAAAACTATATATTATTTAAGTCATATCGCCACAAAAAAGTATGATATTACCTATTTTTTTAAAACATGACTTTTTATATCAATTTGAAAAAAAAAATCGACTGTCACTCGAGATGGACGAGTTATGCGCCAATATTACTTACATGTTACCCTCGGCAATTTTCGATGCAATTCAACTTCGACGAAAATGCTACCAACAATACTCACATGTTACACTATTTTCGGCTACACAAAGGCTACAAATACCAGTAACCATAACAACCAAGAGTAGACACATAATCGTATTTTTTTCAAGTAAACTTATTCTGTAATTTAAATAGGAATAGTCGTATTCGTCATCAGTAAAAAGTACCTTAAATATTTCTATAATATATTGATCACTCGAGACCCGTTTGTCGTTTCATCAAAAAATTGTAGACTTACGTGAACGTAAGCCCTATTGGTGTTGTTGGTTGCTTTGATTTGTCACTCTATGTTGTATGTTTCGTTTGTGTTTTCTGATTTTGTCTTTGTCATATATGGCTCGAAAATAATATTCCGCTACGAATTGAGTTCGTTTTATTGATGTCTATTCAGTTGTTTTTTCTGTTTTTATGTTTTCTGCTCCTACTAACTGTATTTGTCTTTGCCCTTTCAGATTTTTCACTTTCAAATGCCCAATGGTACCTCCTTGCTTGCCTTATTGATTTCCCACTCAACAATATAAAACAAAATGTGATCCCCTATTCAAGAAAACAAAACAATTTGCAATAGTTGTGATTAGAGGCGTTTAGAAAATAGCAATAATTACTGAAACTTTACAAATGTCAGCTTTGTTTTAAGCCTAAATATCAAGTTCTAAACCATCAAATTGCAACAAAAATTGTTCCATATTTTACTGAATTTAATATAAAAAATATCCCCTCGTTGAGACAGGCTTGAAAACTTGACCCCTTCAAAACCCTTCCTTCATAAAAATTAAAGGTTCTATACCTGTCTAAGATCTGTTCTTAAGAATCCATCTTCATCGAAGTAATCAAAAATACCAAATAGACGAATGGTTGAGGAAGATACGCATCCAGACGGTTACATCCTGATTAACTATTGTAAAAAAGCCAAAATATTTCAGTAAACTGGCAAAAAATCAAATGTTTATGTATGATGTGCATTCAGGTATAGCAATATTGCAATTTGAAGTGCATCCTTTTTAATAAATTATAATGTTAAAGTGCTGTCAATTCACATGTACAATGCGTTAAAAGTACATATATATAAGATGAAGAAAGTGATCAAAGAATAATATCAATTAAATTGTTACACAGCGAATTGGTTTTTAACGTGGCGATGATTTAAGAAGCTTGTACATGTACAGGAATCTCATCTTACTATAAATACAATATACACTCGCAAATATCACGCAATGCAAGGCTGTGTGAGATTAACCACCAAAATAATATGATAATGGCTCTGCCCTAAAAGCTCGCGAAGATACAAAATCAATAAAATTCCGGTAGGTGCAACCAAAACTAGGTTTAACCTTAATTGTATCTGGAAAAAATGTCAAAATACCGTCGACTGGATAAATAGCTAAGAGGGTCCACTTTTGGCTAAAAATTTAATAATTTATTTGGAAAAAAAAATGTTGGTTAAGTATTTTATAAAGTTTATTTATTATCGTAGATTCTATAAATATATTAACATTTAATGTTGAACGAAGGACTACGATTTTTTTTCAATTTCCATGATCTTTAACGAAGCATTTTTATTTAAGTATTAAAATTTAGAAATTTTATTCTAAAAAATGACTCACCAGGAAGACTTTCAATAAATCTCTATGACAAACGTAATGACTTCAACTTTCCCTTTTTGTGTAGCAACATTCCGTCCGCTTCTGCTTATAGAGTCTTCGTTTCATAGTTGATTCGTTACTCCAGAGCTTGCTGGAATTACATCGATTTCCTTGGAAGAGCGTCACGTTTGACATAGAAATTGCTGACACAAGTTTATGTTGCTCCACGGTTACTGTCTTCACTCAAGTAATTTTATGGTAGACACCGTGCACTCGTAGACAAATATGGGATTTCTATCTCTCAAATGAGTGATGTTGATTTGTCGTAGAGATTTGTTATGTCCTCCTGAACCGGATTAGACACACTTAATTGGAAATTAAAAGCACGACGGGTGTGCTATAGCAGGCAGTAACCGCTTACTTTTTAGAGCACCTGAGTTTACTCTTGTTAAGTCTGAGTTCGCGTTGTTAATTTCCGTTCGGTTGATTTTGTGTTTTGTGTTTTTTCGTGCTTTTTTTGTTCTTGTTTACCGGTTTCGTCCTTTCCCTTTCGGACTTTTAACACTTGAATGCCCCATTGGTGCGTCTTTGCTCCTTTTAACAAGCGACTCCTTTTAACAAGAGACTTTAATTAGAGTAATGAGTTTTCTTTTAAATAAAGGTAATAACAAAACTACCGAACTTGAATGATCAATCTCATAGTCCAGAGAAAATGACAAAAACGAATCAGTCATACCGGAGAATTGGTGGATCGCAATTGTCCCGACTTGGTACAGGCATTTCAAATGTATGTGTTATTATCTTCCAAGCGGAAGAGGGTAGAATATTTGAATAGAAATATTCAGAAAATCTTTTTTTCTTAATAGTTATTTTTTCAAGACTAACTTTTCAGTCCCTACCAAAAGAGTTGAAGAATGGGTCTAAAATCAGAGTTATCTCAAGGTCTTAGCTTAATTTCCATGAAGGAAGCGGATGTTCACGAAACCTTGTACACCTGTACAGCACGATATAAAACATATGTAAACGAGTAAAACACAAACATTTAGGATTTTATTAAAGGGAAAATAGAAACCATCGACTGATTCCGATGACATAAGCCTCACATTCAAACTATAACAGTATGAACATTCGGACCATTACGTATACAGTACAAACCTTAAACTAGATTTGGCTTTCCTGTTGGAGTTTTGAGTACTTTTCGTTCAATACGTTTGGTTTTTGACCTTTCTGCTTATTAATTAAAAAGATGCTGATGAAAGGTGACTCATTGAAAAATGCATAAACATCATACTAAATTACCCGTTTTGATATTTGTATTTCAATTATATTATCCTATACTAAAGCTGTAAATGGTAGAGACTAACATTACATTTTATATTAATTCCATAAAAACCATATACTAAAAATGTAAATAGTATCAAAATATGAAAAGATCAGCATTGCATATATCAAAAGATTATTATTGCATTTACCAAAATAATATAAAATTCACAATAAAAACTGTTAACTGTATAACAATATACACAGACACAAGCATTGAAAAATTTAAACAAAATTTAATCAAAATAATCTTATAGAACATTAAATGGATAAGGAACTATTTGACATTGTTAAAAAAGGGTATGGACTACCAAGGTTGCATACATGTACTTATAATGCTAGTAATTTTATGCAGGCACCAAAAGCACAATCTAATTTACCATTTTGCAACAGTTTTTTCCCTTCAGTGCCCATGCTACGCTAATATGTAATAAATTGTAAAGCTAGACCATATTTTCAATCCGAGGAACACGCGAATCGATCCAGGTTTTTTTTTACTAAACTCCGTAAAAGATTTCTCTTATAATCAACTGCATTAACTTTATATAGGCGAGCGGCGGAAAGGGTCTTGAAAAAAAATTAAATTACCCAAAAACCTAATGGGATATTTTAAACTATATTGATAGTTTAATATTTCAGCTTTAATAATATCGATGTTTGCCATTTGGAATCTGGTCAGAACATGAAAAAATTAAAGGTCAAACGTCACTACCCAAAATCTAAAAGTTTGAGTCTTCAAACATTACGGCATTTAAAAATGTTACAAAATGTGGTTAAAAATTAGAAAATAAAGACTAAATATTACTTAAATATATAAGTGAATATAAATAATTCACTTTTGGTCTCCTTCAAGAAATTTATTACGTCAATTTTTCTATTTTTAGAAAAGGGTCAAATTATTTTGATTTTTGTGTATAAAAGTTTGAATTGCGAAAAAAAGAATTCACATTTTCACTAACTTTTTTCCTCTATTTGTAAAACAGTATCTTATCTTTCGTTTGTAACAAAAATAAATGGTTCAAATGTGTTCATTGACTCAAAAACACCACATTTGTGGATTATACCAGAATATTAGGTTTTTAATAAAAAGTGTACTGAGTTACTATTGACATGTTTAAAACGGAATAGGAATCAAAAACCAACAACAATATCTTAAATCCAACTAGTTAAGTAGAGAACAATAACTTTGCACAGAAAAAAAGAAAGAAAATCATCGAAAAACTAACTAAAAAGCACATAAGAGTTAAGTGGCGAATAGAGGTTTTAAAAACTTTTAAGGTTTATAACCTAATAACAAACCTTTGGCGATATTTTGGACTTAATAGAGAGATAAAAGTTTTGGCTTTCAGAACATATTAGTTTGACGCCTCTAAAATGGTCAGAACATTGTGCAATTTGAGCTCAAAGATTAGACATTTTTAAGCGTGAAGTCATAAGTTAAAAAGACGACCAAATCATTGTACAATGACCGCTCCAGCAGGTGGGGTGTTCCGGGAGCCCCTTAATATCGCTTAGTGACAAAATGTTTAAAAAAATCTTATAGATTTCAGGAAAAACTGTCATGAACATCTTCAACAACAATGCTTTATGTAGAGCCCTCCCCCTTTTTTCGAAAATTTCTTGATTTGCTCCTGGATGCTTACGTGCACAGTTTATACTTTTAGTTTCAAATAGATAGTCTAGTAACATAATTTCAAATATTTTTGCCAAAATATACGGCATTAATTTATTGTTTTTCTGCAATCGAATTTTTATTAAGTTCAACATATCAAACGCACCTCAAAAGTCAAGTACACCTTTCACAAATTTTTACAACTTTGATTTTATCAAACATCGCAGGTTAAAAATAAAAGCAAGGACCAAATAATAAATTTATTGTGTCCACACAAACCCACAACTAGCACATATTCTTCATAATTACACCAAAAAATGAAAATTCTTACAATTACTAATCAATCAGATTATAGTTAAAATGTAAATACGGGGCACTCCGACAGTTTTCCGAGTCATCTGCAGTCAATTTTCTCGAAATCTTACATATTCAATTAAGTATTACTTTATTATCATTCGTTAGAAGTATGCAGTTTTAACTAAAAAGTAGCCTTACAACATTTTCTTGATCTAAATATACAATTTGTTTGATTTAAGGTTAGTGAGGACACCTAACCCCAAAAATAATGCCGAATTTAAAATGTCCAATTTTTTAATTAATAATATTAGGTATATACTTTATCTTGTGTAAAAATATTGGCCCCCCTTTCCAGGCTTGTTTTCCCAAAATTAAGGCTCAAAGTTTTCCCAAATTACTATAGATTATATAGGAAAGGCCAAATAATTAGCATAAAATCTAGTCGCAGAAAAAATCCACGAATTTAAATTTTATTTTTATTTGATAAAAATCAATGAAATACAATATATTTTGAAATAAAACAATAAACACTGGGGGTCACCAGCTTACTTTTCTTTCTACAATACAAATCTTTGTAATTTTTGGCCATTTTTCAAATGGATTATCTCCCTTGTTTTATTTGAAAATTTTATTCATGAAGGAATAGTTGTTTTATTTGTATTAAAATTAATTTATTTTGATTAAGTTTTATTAAATGAAACTATCTAACACAAGTTTCAAGGTATTTGTGACATTTGCACTTGTTTGCATTTTTAGCTGTTTTTGGTCACATGACAGGTGTCCTCACTAACCTTAAATGACAATTAATGTTGCAAAAGTTAAAATTAACGTGTATTTTTGCTACTTTTATTCGTGATTTTTAATTCGATAAAAATTGTAGAAAACTATTATTGTTTTTGAAAATTTCAATTGCAAATAAAGAATTGAGCAAAGTATTTCATGATGTGATTGACAATTTTTTTTCCTGTGTGTTTTTTTAGGTAAAAAAAAAATAATTTTAAAAATCAAGCCGTTAAAGATTTTCATAGGGTACATGTACAAAACAACATTTTTTTATATCTTCTGACCATATTCGACTTGGCAAACATATATATCCATAAAATAGAACAATCAACCTTTTATTTGAGTTCAAAAAACTCACGTGGTTTTTGGGTAATTTAAACTTTTTAATTAGACGACGATATCCGCCGCTCGCTAATACTTATCAAAGCAAATCGAATGAAATAACTTTTCTTAAAAATTATTCAGGCTGCGCTTGTTCGAAATATAAATTGTACGTTCGTCAAATTATTGAATTGTCAAACTCATGGAACTTGAACATTTCCCAATTGACACCAATTGTAAATAAATTATTAATGCGGAGATCCACTACGGCTTTCCATACGACATAAAATTAGGGTTATGAAAAATCCTTAACATTCACTACTGGCAAAATAAACGACTGTCTGTACCATAGTCAGGCGTTATGCAACTGATAATTTGAAATATTAACCGTAAAGTACTGTCAAAAAGACTGTTTGCATTTGTCAGAGTTGGGACAGTAGTTTCTATCGACTGCATCAAACATATTTTATTTCTTTCTGTTAAACAATGACTGACCCAACGCTTTCTTAGTTGTGTCAGTCGTTTAACAACTATTTCAACTTAAATAAAGTTGGTTCAGTCCTTTTCCAGTTGTTCCAACTTAATAAGCGTTTGGTCAAACACTTCACAACTGATTCAACTTATGTTGCGTTGGTACAGTCCTTTACCAGTTGTTCTAACTTAAAATGCGTTTGGGCAAACGCCTAACAACTGATTAGTCAGTCTTTTTAAAACTCTGAGTTGAATCAGTCATTGTACACTTAATACAACTATTTTGCGTTTGATCAGTTATTCTAGACACATGAAAGCTTCAAAAAAGTTTAGTTAGTCATTTGACCACTATTTCAACTTTAAACATGCTAGTCACATTATTAGGGAGTGTCCATCTGTTGCTGGCAGTTCATACGAAAAGAGAGACTTTTCGTTTGTTTGCTTTTGTGTGTGTCTGTAGACCCTCGACAACTCTGACTGGAACCTCAACCTCTTTACTTTAAGATGATTGAACTTATTTTCTCAGAACTTTTTTCATTCAAAAGGATATTTATAACTTTTAATACATGCAGAAAATATTCATAATAAATAAAGATGGAAAAATACAATACCAAAAACGGATATAAAACGGTTAAGATATGATATATGTCGATATTTCAAGGAGTAACCTCTCATCCGCAGCATTTGAATCAAAGCATTGGAAGATCAAAACCAAAAATATTGAACGAAAAGTACTCAAGACCAAAAAATTCGAACAGGGAAGCCCACATCACAAATTACTCATTCATCACGGAATGGAAAAAGACAATAATTGATTATTGTACAAAAAAAATTAGATGATTTATTCTTTTTTATTTTAATAAAATGTTATTATCATAAGTATTCCGTCGTCAGTTCTAATGGCTTGCTTTTCCAGAAGCAGTCAAAACTGGTTTATCTGGTTGGCCGCGATGACTACGTCAGGTACCATACCCTCGACATCAACATCAATTCATGTTCATGTTATTTCCCTTTCGTGGCCGTCTCCCTAGTAGACCTGAATTTGTGCTGGTTGAAAGTAAAGCTCTAAAACTAAGGGAGCACGACCGGAAGAGTTGAAAATACCCGATATTTTCCTTCTCCTTGTAATAAAAAAGCTATGCACAGCCCAGCATGATACGACCACAACATGTCGAACCCTTAGCGATTGCCAAATATGGATAGTCAATTGCTCTGGACACATGCAGCCCATGGTGGACTGACAATGTTTTTGACACATGTAGCCTTTAGTAAAGTTTTCACCCACATTTTACGAGGAATTTCATTTTTTCAAAGACGGAACAAAATAAATTAAAGTTACAAAAACATTACCCCTTTCGGTCCCTACTTATGGGTATCTGCTATTTTTTGGGACCCTTTTGGCCCCTAACGGCATTAAGGGGAAAGGGATGTCACAAAATTAATCCTCAAATTAGTAAATTTACTACTTGACAAATTTAAAAATAATTACCAAAAAACATTTTTGAAATCGGACAATAAATAACCAAAAAAAATCGATTTTGGACCCTTTTGGTCTCTAAATTCATAAAGAAAAAGCGGCCACCCCAATAATTAATCCTGCCTTTTGTATTCACTACTTGGGGACAAAATCAAAATCAGGTTACAAATTAAAAGAATCATTTTTGCCCCTTTTAGGTCCCTTATTCTTTATGTAAAAAAGGGATCCTCAAAGTCAATGCCATATGTGGTTAATGGTAAGGCATATTTTTATCAAATTTATATCAATTAGCTAGCCAGAAACTAAGTTGTGGGAACAAAATAAAATTTTAAAATCTTTTGCCCCTTTAAGGCCAACATGAAAGAGGGACTTCCGAAATCAATCCCATATATCTGTTTTATTGTAAGGTACATGTACATCATTGTCAAATTTCATAACAATTAATCGGATAACTAGGACTCAAGTTATTGTTGGAACACTCAAGTAAACAGACAACGTCGACAACGACGACGACCACGACGACAGCATCATACAATAATACGTCGGCAATTTTTTTTCGTTCGTATAAAAATGACTATAAATTGAGATACATATCAAAAATGATATACATGTAGTTTAGTCTATAATTATAAATACGACAAACCTTGTGTAACTCGCTTGCCGCAACCAGGACTCGCAGGTTCGCGAGTGTCTTGAAACAAGAACTGCTTAATCTGTTGGCCCACCTGTGTTCAGTTTTTTATCAATGTACGCAGTGGTTCGTGTCGTTTTTATATAGATGTCTTTGGATAATAAGTACTTTCAAACCAATTAATTCCCAGCTCGTCAGATTCGCCGCTGAGAATCTGGTAGGTTTTTTACCGCCCGATTTCTCATCACGTTAACATTTTTTACATCACCGTGTTTCTCGGGAACATGTTCCATAATTCGTAAAATCTAGTTTTTTCATAACAAAGTTTAAAAGTGTGTTAAAAAGGGACAATTGCTTTTTCGGAATATTTATCAATTTTAACAGAAGATTTTTTAAGAAAACTGTTATCCTGTGCTTCAATTTTAACAAGATTTTTTTTAGAAAACTGTTTCAGTATCCTGCGCATCAATTTGAACAGAAGATTTTTTTTAGAAAACTGTTTCAGTATCCTGCGCATCAATTTGAACAGAAGATTTTTTTTTTAGAAAACTGTTTCAGTATCCTGCGCATCAATTTGAACAGAAGATTTTTTTTAGAAAACTGTTATCCTGTGCATCAATTTTAACAGAAAGATTTTTTTTTATAGAAAACTGTTTTCCTGTGCATGCTTTAATTTTCTGACATCCTTATTTAACTTTTTTATAAAGAAAATTTAGTAGGCTAGTAAAGAATTTACAAAACCGTTAATTTCCAATACATGATTACAGTACTGTTTAATATAACAAACAAAGGCTTTTTAATATAAAGGATCATAATTAAAATGTTTAACAATATATTAAGTTTAGAAAATAATGTGTGCCCTTGGGTTGATTTAAGAACCAGAATACACAGCATGTTGATTTTTGGAAAGTACAATAAACATGTCAAAATATTTAGTACATTAAACACTATGGCCGGTACATATCCCACTGAGACCTGCACAGAATCGAGGTACAATATACAATAAACAAGACTAGTATAAAACTATGGATACGGCATGGTCAGGCAATTAAAAAGAAAGTTAACTTTTATCTCAAGAAAATAAATCATTTACAATCAAAAAAAGTATATTTACAAATAGTATAAAATGTTTTGAAATAAGTTACGGTATTATATAGTTACTGTAAATAGATAAAAAAATATTTATTTATTTAATTTTTATTAGTTACTATATTTTTGCAATCAATCATAGACCTTTACAGTGTATATATAATTCTTACATTAAGGCTAATATACAGGTCTATGAATCCATGTTAGTAGTAATTTTAACTTTCTCTACTTCTATAATATACTTCTAGTTTGCATTCTTTATGTGCTTTGTTTCAAATAAACTGTAATATCTTGATCTGTTTTGAAATGTGCATGTTACACATATGAGCTAGAAAAATCTTTTATTTTATCCTAGCTTGTTGCATATTACAATTTATACAAGTTGAAGCGGACTTGCGTGTGGTAATATTTCTTGTCTCCCTTTTTATTTTTGATCAATTGATTACTTATCTAATAAATTGCTGATTCATAAAACTTTAATATCATTTACTTTAAAATTTATATTATTTTCTTGTATGAGAGAAAAACGTTACATATATTTGTATATACAACTATTTTTTGCAACTTAAAACACACGTTGAACCGAACTTCAGTGTGTTTATAATTTTGCCTCCCTTTTTTATTTTTGATCAATTAATTTGTCATCTTAAACGTTACTAATTCATCAAATTTTATATTATTTCCTTTGAAAAATATATTATTTTCTTGCATAAAAAGAAAAATTTAAATGATTTTCAAGAATATTAAGTATTTTTGCAACTTAATAGCGAGCATAGCTCGCAAGCGGGCACGAAGTGCCCGCTCGAGCGGAGAGCTCTACGGTATTTGTTTCCGCGAGAAATTTGCTAATGCTGATTTAGATTTTTTATGGTCCGGAAAGGGTTATTATTTTTACAGGACCGGAGTGAATGTTAAAATAATTTATAAGAAAAGAAATAATGCTTAAAAAAATAATAAATTGCGCTTTTTACAAGAAAATAATATTCTTAAAATAATAAATACACATAAGCTGCTCGTTTCGTCTTGGTTATATGCACGTACGAAACTAACGTGTCTCGAAGCTTAATCGCCCCAAACCATCTCGCCCCAAATACATTTATAAACAAAACGTAGTTCCTTTTAGCTATGCTCGCATTTAGGCAATGCCTACTCCATATTAGACACGTTTACACCTTAAACATTTCATGATGTTTATGAATTTGGTTCAAGGTCGATCCTTTCATTACCAATACACATCCAAATTGGAATGTTGATATCGTTTATTGTATGAAGGGTAAGGTCATTCATGGGTTGTTGTTAACACCGGCAATCTGAAAACAGCGTGACTATTGAAGTGGGTGGAAGTGGTTGACAGAAGTCTCATTATAGTGTGCATGGTCCTATTATCCTCCTCTTGTTATAAATTGTGCTTTCATTTTTTAGAATCTTCTATTTGCAAGCGATAAAGCATATTAACTGGCTTTTGTTTAGAAATTCATGTGATGAATATCTCAAGTATTAAAACTGGTTCCCCCTTAGAAAAAGTCTTTGCAAAATTAAAATTTGCGGCGTGTCTTTCATTTCGATGTTCGATTAGACCATGTGTTGCATTTGACCCTTTGTAATTAAAAGAACTAAATTTAATGCATTTCATCAAAATAACAATATTAAAACAAAATCTATTATTTGTTTTTGTAATTAAAAGGAAGGAAGATGTTTTTTCCTTTGAAGCCCCAGTCGTCTGTCTCTCGGGTAGAAGATGTTTTCTCCGTGCAAGCTACAATGTATGAAAGTCTGTCTCTCTGTGAGATATTTTTTAGAAGCCCCACCCCAAAAAGTATTCACTAGCGGTGATGTGTTGTGCACGGAAACACCGACCAACTGTTTCTGTTTTCAACCCCTGAAATTTGGAATCTTGTGTAGAAAGTTACGAAATTATGAACTAACATTCTAAACGATACATTACAGCGTCATGCTTTTATGCATTGAGTTTTATCAAGAATATTTTCCAAACATGAAGTAGGTGTATTGAGTTGCTACATACATGCACAATAGGGTACATGTATCTGAGGCGGATCCAGAAATTTTCTAACGGGGGCTGGGCGCCCGGTACGCCGGTCCTAGATCCGCCTGCAAGTGTGTATTGTATAAATTGATGAAAGTAACGAAATTATGAAAATTGATATTATATTAGCAGTTTTACACACAGATAAGACAAAACGATACATTTTAATAGCGTCATGCTTTTATGCATCGAGTTATATCACCAATGTTTTTCAAACAGGAAGTAGATGTATTGAGTTGCTACATATATGCACAATAGGGTACATGTATATGTGGCGGATCCAGAAATTTTAAAATGGGGGGTGTGGGGAACCGGTACACCGGTCCGGTTTCTGCAACATGTACGAAGTATATAGCTCAGAAAAATAAGTAGACCAAATAATAATAGTGTGGCCGTAAGTTTAAGGTGTTTTATTCCGTCCGTTACACGTTAAGTGACCATCTGTAACAGATGAATATACTAAATTAAAATGACAACATTTGTATTTAAAACGATTCAAGTCGTGTATTATCAATCTGCTGATAAAACGTTTTTGGTTTATACAAATAATGTGTGTGTATACATGTTATTAACTTTAATTTCTTTTAAAAAAAATTCGTGTTTTCCGTTTGAAATGATTAAAGTGATGATTTTTCAGGGTTGTAATCTGTTTCAAGTACAAGTGCGGCTAATTACATGTAGCCTGCTACCCAGACATGTACATGTAGTAGATAATATACAAGTCGATCACAATAAACATCCTCTCAGCTACTACATGTATGTGGTCATACTCAGCGGGACAACCATTGGGGGTTTTATAGATCTACAATTTGTGAAGTCTTCATATATAAATAGAACTGAAGCCATATCTATATCTAAACACATATGAATGGATTATTGAATTTGGTGATGGGCTTGGTTTTTTTTTTTTTTTTTTTTTTTGATCGGACAAAATATCTATCGTTTAAAGGTGTGGAGACAAAATATTATTTAATTATGAGCAATTATAATTTTACTCGTGTGCAGTAATGAAACCTTAGGTTCAGACAGAAAACTAAAATC
Organism: Arcuatula senhousia; assembly: GCA_963971305.1. NCBI lineage: Eukaryota > Metazoa > Mollusca > Bivalvia > Mytilida > Mytilidae > Arcuatula > Arcuatula senhousia. The sequence goes on along the minus strand of OZ020317.1, from coordinate 1,096,757 downwards.
GGATGACAGTGAAGGTGGCGGAACCGAAGCGTATAAGACGGTTACTGTTACACACAGTATTTTAACAAACAAAAGTGAAGAACCTAGAAATAGTACCGGTATGTGTTTTTTTCCCATAGAATAAAAACTTTAATGCCGTGTAAACCTATGTTTTCGTAATTTTAACAAAAACAAGTTCCAATTTTTGACGGTAAAACATTTTCTGCATTCATTTTTAAAGTAAACTTACCAATATAATCTATTATATAAAATCTTTTAAATATATAACATAATTAATGGAAAAGTTTTGTGGGATTTTTTTTTTTTTGTAATTGTCTGAAAACAGGGGGATACATCTATACAAGATTTCAAACATTTCTAAAAAAGCGGGGGGAGGGGGGGTAACTTCGGAACGATGACGGCCATAGCGTTTCCGGATCATTTAATTAGATTAATTAGCAAACTGCAGACATAATTGCATATGTGCTAATGAAATTGTCAAAGGGCAAAACCATTCTCTATTTTTGATATATGAAGCTTAGTCGTAGCATTTACTGTTTAGGCTGCAACCCGGCTAACAAAAATCGCTTCGTTCTAGTAGTATAGATTAGCCTGACATTTTCTTTTTAACAGCTACGAAAACGTAGACATAGAGTTTTGTTTTGTCTTCCTTTACCGGACTTGACACACTGAATTGACTGTTGGCATTGCGACGGTGTGCTATAGCAAGTAGTAACTGCTTACTCTTCCGGAGCACCTGAGTTCACTCTCGGATCGACTGGAGTTCGCGTTGTTGACTGATATTCAGTGATTTTTTGTGTTTCCATGTTTTACGTGTTGTCTGTTTTTGTCCCGTTCTTGTTGGTGTTTACTGGTTTTGTCTCTGACCTTTCGGATTTTTGACATTCGGATACCCCAATGGTACCTCTGCTTCTTTTCTTAATTGTTTCTATTTTTTATATTCCGATATTGGTATATGACTTAAGTAAGTATAGGGTCCGGTATCGCAAACTACGGATTTAAGCACATCTGATCATATACATCTACAGAACCTACTGTGTACCGACTTAATCTCCAAGCAAAGTAAAAAAACAAAAAACAAAAACAACGACAACAACAAAATAAAGCATTTCTATTTTTTTAAATGCATTGCTCAAACTCAAAACGAATTTTGATGAACCACAGGATAAAAAAGAAATGTCCATCCCTATAAAAATTAAAATGACACTCCCCATAAATAAGACTTACCAGACAAATTTTAAGTTGAAATAGTTGTAAAATGACTTACTTAACTTTTATAAAGTTTGGATGTTTCTTAAATTACTGATCAAACGCAAAATAGTTGCACTAGGTGTACAATGGCTGTCCCTACTTGAAGAAAGTTTGAAAAGTTGTAAAAGGACTAACCCAACGCAATTTAAGTTTAATCAGTTGTTAGGCGTTTGACCCAACGCATATTAAGTTGGAGCAATTGTGAAACGACTGTACCAACGCAACCTAAGTTGAATCAGTTGTGAAGTGTTTGACCCAACGCATAATAAGTTGGAACACATGTAAAAGGACTGAACCAACTTGAATTAAGTTGAATTAGTTGTTAAACGACCGACACAACTAAAAAAACGTTGGGTCCGTCCTTGTTTAAAAGAAGCAAATAAAATATGTTTGATGCAGTCGACTGAAACTGCTGTCCCAACTCTGACAAATGCAAACAGTCTTTTTGACAGTACTTTACGGTTATTATTTTAAATTATCAGTTGCATAACGCCTGACAATGGTACAGACAGTCGTTTATTTTGCCAGTAGTGATTTTAGTAAAAATCTTTAGTCTCTATTCGCCTAAATAAAGTGTAAGTAAAAAATTACCTTCCTCGATACGCGTGTTCATTGCAGTTATGTTTGTTTTTTCCTTCACAAATCCTTCCATGAATGAACCCAATAATGCATTGCAAACACATTGTTTTTATGAGCATAATTCTCAAAGCGACACTTTGTCATTTCGTACCACAGGCAAGGAAAGAACGTATCAGATGGTAAGATTGGGACATTTAGGTGGTTTAAGACGTGTCTGTTCAATAGTGAATGTCCAGTGATAAAGACACCCTCTGCACTATAGTTTGCTTGATAAGAAGATTTGAAATATTTTCTTGTTTTTATCTCCGCTTCCATAGCAACTAACTTCATCCAACTTGCATGTTTCGTGGCTGCAAGAACTCCGCTGCCAAGTGATGTGCAATTTCTGTTTAGTATTGATTCAGATTTAGGCTGTACACATACGACGAATCCATTGTTATATTCTTCTAATAGCTCTTGTAATGGCTTAAGAGGAACCATATCCATATCTAAATAAATTCCACCATACTCGTAAATAATCCTGTAACGAAGGATATCTGCTATCCAAGCAGGAACCTTTATCACGTGTAATAATTTTGTAAGCTCAGGAAAATGCCTCTTTATCTTTGAGTCAGTCCATAAAGTTATTTTAAAGTCAGGGTTCATATGCTTCCAGTTAATAAGATTATTGTTGATTTCTGAAGTTACTGTTCCCCCGTTTAGATACGGACCTACCCAAATAAAATGAAGGTGTTTCGGAAAGTTGTCGTCTCCTTTTGTAGACCACCACGTGCTAAAGAAAATGTCATAACCTATAATGTAGGTTATGATGATAGCTACACATCGTTTTGTTCTGATCCAAGCCATATCTGAAATATTAAAAATTGATTAGTAGACTTTACAGAAACTACCATAGTCATACTCGAGCTTGCAGTCCTATTCATTTTCATATTATAGGGACTTATAGTTGTTTATGTCAGAACATTCTAATTATCGTCAGTTCATCTCAGGCCTTGTTTAAAGTAATGTGTTTCAATGTTGTACGCCCTCAAAAGTGATTTGAATTCCTATTAGGGAAGATCATCCCTGTGTAAGCACCTTATTACACGACTGTTGTTTTACATGTATTATATTATGCTATGTTGCATATCATTTTAAGAGGCTGTCCATGTAGAAATCAGGCAAAAGCCCACAGATTCCGGCACATGAAAAATTTTATCCCAGCAAATTTATTGTTTAATTGTATTGTTGGATTCATATGTAAAACAAAAATCACCAGGATTCATTTGAAAGCAACATAGATGACTTGTGATTCAGCCTTAAAGTTTATGAACAAAGCAACTACATTTTGCAAGTTATCTCCCTTTTTCTGCATATTTTTAATGCATTCTATATAAATTATATCGAAGTTATCACTTCAATTAACCAAAAATCTGCATTTTTTTGGGAATGGATGTTCACCTGATGTGAAATAAATGAAAATGTTTGAAAAACAAAGTTCGACATGTGCCAGCTATTGCCTGGATTTTGCCTGGACAGCCTCTTAATAACTTTGCATATTTTTAGATCCAGTATGAGTCACCGCGGTTAGAAAGGAATATTGGTTGTATTTAGACCATAGTATATTTATACTTAACAAATGTATAACTATTAGTAATGCAACAGAATACTGTTTATTCAAATCTAGTCTTGAGATACATGTAGTCAAAGACAGACCCCCTTCTTATACAATGAACAGAAGAAAGAAGCAGAGGTACAAATGGGGTATCCGAATATCAAAAGTCCGAAAGGGCAGAGACAAAACCAGTAAACACGAACAAGAACGGGACAAAAACAGACAACATGTAAAACATGGAATCACAAAATACTTGAATATCAATCTACAACGCGAACTCCAGTCGAAACAAGAGTGAACTCAGGTGCTCCAGAAGATTAAGCAGTTCCTGATTGCTATAGCACACCCGTCGCGTTGCCAATAGTCCATTCAGCGTGTCAAATCCGGTAAAGGAAGACAAAACAAAACCCTATGACAAACCAACATCTACACTCATCTGAGAGGTCGAAATCCCATATTTGTCTATAAGTGCATGATGTCTTCCGTAAAATTTCTTGAGTGAAGACAGCAACCGAGGAGTAGCATTACCCTGTGTGAGCAATTTTTGCCACAGACGTGTCGCACATAAAAAAACAAGCACAAAACTTAGAATATCAGTTTAAACTGTTTATATCGACCCCATTTTTTTGCCAGTCGATAACTAGTACTTCTTCAAATCAAAAAGTATATTTTTTGAGAAAAAAAATATTTTACTACTTTTGTTTCTATTTTGTTTACCACAAGATCAAATGAATTCTATTGAACCTTTTATTATGGTTTAGAAAGCTGAAAAAAGATAAATACAAGCGATTAACCAGCTAAAACTACTGATTTGTATGACCTCTAGTACAACAATGTTTGAATCTAGTATTTGATAACTTAGTATTGATTACACATTCAACAAATAAAAACAGATTTTATTATCTGCTCAGATCTGAAAACAAATTATAAAAATGTTCACTAGAATTTGGAAAATACACAATAATTTCAAAGACTTTGCATACCTCAGTTGTAATTTGAAACCAAAACACAAGCTCCCATTGAAAAACAGCCACAATTAATCCCTATTTTACAAATTTTTAATGGATGGGAAATATAATTTCTATACACCTTTTTCGTATAGAAATGAAAGGTAAATTAGTATTGGGTGAACGATTGAGTAAGATATGTAACCAGACTGTTATAACCCATTTAACTATTGAAAATAACGCCATTATATCAAGATAGACTACCAAAATAACAATGGTTTATGTAATACTATCCTAAGCATTCAGGTGTAGCAATGTCGACAATTCAATTTGAATCCTTTTAATAAAAGTATTATGTCATAGTACTTACGCGTTACGAGTGCAAATATGAGAGATATTATGCAGAAAGTAAACCCAGTAAACCCAGCAGGCACAGAATGTTTAATCTTAGTTGATTCAACGTTGAGATATGGTTGAAACGTTGTTAAACCTATTTTTAACGTTTATGCAGCGTTTGTTTGTGAACGTTGAACTGCCTATTTTTTTCAACGTTGAATTGAGAACTTTGATTAAGCGTTGAATATACATTAACAGTTATAATATTTAAATTCGTATATTTAAATGAATTAAGCTATTAAGAACATAAAAGGAGCATCTCTGATGATCTTAATGGCAACTAGAAAAATATTTCATTGTTTAAAGTTGGTTTCATAATACAATATTATTTATATAATTTTGATAATTACATTAAGTTAATGAATACTTTCCTTCAATTTTGAATTAATTCAGCAAACATTAGACCTCAGAATCTTATGAGGCTATTCGTAACTTGCCATATACAAAAACCACTGTAACAGTATAATTATGTACTTTGGTATATATGTAGCTGCCTCGAAAAATGGTGACGGAATATTTTGTACATTTAAGGCTTCATCAAAAATACATGTATTGTGACTTACTTTCCATTTATTGAAAACAAAAACATTAAAGTTTCTCTTGCTTAATCAAACTTTAAGATTACAATTGAATGATATCTTAATAATGTAGATTTAAGTCCAGGTACTTTTCTATGGCAAGCCGTTTTTACATTTATTCTTCTTTATAGATATCTCATAAACTTTATTACATTTATCATATGCTTTATAAGATATCACTTAAAGTTTAAAAGATATCTTATAAACTTTATGAGATTTCTTAAAAAAAAATAATTTATAAGATGTCTTATTTATTTTATAAGATTTCTTATAAAACTGATGAGATGTGTTATAAATTTGTCAGATGTCTTATTTACTATATAAGATATCTTTAAAAGATAAAAGAAAATGACATATCTTCTTAAAACAATGTTTATAAGATATCTAATAAAGTTTATAAGATATCTTTCAAAGAAAATGAGATATCTTCTTAAAAAAATGTTTTATCTCTTAAACTTTATGAGATATCTTATAAAAAAACTAACTTATAAGATACCTAATAAACTTTATGAGATATATGTTTTATAAGATATCTTATTTGTTTTATAAGATATCTTATATAATTTATAATATATCTCATATGTTTTATAAGATATCTCATATGTTTTATAAGATATCTCATATGTTTTATAAGATATCTTATAACTCCCATTTATATGAGATATCTTATATATTTAATCAGATATTTTTTAAAGAGGAATAAATATTAAAATGGCGTACCATACTTTGCACACAAGAAAAGTCACGTAATATACACAGGCAAAATTTTGACTGCGTTTAACGTGCGTCTGGCGTACGTTTAACGCATGTCATCTGACGTATATTAAATTGGCGTTTCTAACCGCATACGTCTGACGCACGTTAAAAATTTATCTTGGCAATATTTTTATTTCATAATAAAACACACTAAATAAATAACTTACTAACTTCATACATTTTAGGAAACTTTATGTCTGACGGATGGTAAACATACGTTTACAGCAGGTTTAAAAAACGTACGTCTGACATATGTTTTTACAATAATTTGACGTACGTTTACCGTACAGAGGTTAGAAACGTATGTTTAACGTACGTTTATGCACTACGTCAGACGCACGTTTATATTAACGTACGTCAGACGTATGTCTAAATTTTGCCTGTGTAGGGAAAATCTTGACAGATTGACAAAATATCTTTTAACGATTTATAAGGCTAAATTTTTTACCCTTGTTTTACATACATATCTCACTAAAGATAGTTTAACGAAATGTTTTGATAAGAGATAATTTGAAAACAAAAAATTAATCAGAGAGAAGCAAAGAGGCACCAAATGTCAAAAGTCCGAAGGGGCAACGACGAAACCGGTAAACACGAACAATAACAGCACAAAGAAACACAAAACACAAAATCAACCAAACGGAAATCAACCACGTAAACTTAAGTCGCAAAAAAAGCGAAATCAGGTGCTCCGAAAGAGTAAGCGGTTCCTGTCAGCTATAGAACACCCGTCGTGTTGCTAATCATTTAGCAAGAATAACAAGCAAACAGGACAATTTTTCAAAGAGAGATCGCACTAAATATATGGGGACTACTGTATATAGTATATAGGAGTTAATTTTTATTAACACCTCTCTCATTTGTAAATCTTTAATGCTTACTTTTTTTTAAATCCTAATTTTATTTCTTTGTCTCGGATTTTGCGTAAATATGCCAGTGTCCATAATATTGTTCATTGTCTGTTTATTTGTATGTTATTTGAATGTCCTTAACTGGAATGACAAGACATGTCTCAGTGGGATATAGCTTCGGCATATCAAATGTACAAACGGTTTGACTTGTTTTTGTCTCGTCTTTGATGATTTGATTGCTTCCGATACACTTCATTTGAGAGAATTGGCATTTCAATTGTTTCTTTACTGCATGCATGTATGTCCCTCTAAAATAGGGAATTGAACTTTACCGGAATGGGCTTATCTAGTTGAAATTAATAAGATAACTAGATAAGCCCGTATATACAATACAGAGGAACCAAAAATAAATCAGCCAAATAGGTAAATGCACGTACACATCGATGACAAAACATTTCTATATTTTTGAGTTATGCTGACAAAAACTACTAATCTTTTGACTCAAATAGAATTAATCACAATACAAATAGGAATTTGCGCTATCGTGAAATGATATATTGCATACAAGTTCGATAACAGAAAGTTTAGATAAAAATCAACAGGTAAATGCTTTGTCTGATGAAAGACAAATGCATGAATAGAGACGGATGCAAATTGAACCATCTTTTCATCTCCCATATAACAGAGACATGAATATTATTTACTGCTGGCAGTTTTCCATTGTGATTTTTCAAATTGCCGTCTCGTTAATGTTAGTTGTGTTGTGTACACTTATTCCACATCTTTATCGTCTATCGTTATTCAAAACAAAACAAAGATCTGATTATGCCTTAACAGTTATGTTCATATACATACCAACTCATTTTTTTCATGAATTACATGTAACAAAAAGAAAAGGGATCTCGATAAACATGCCATAACATTAAGAACTAGTTAAACTTCTTTATTCCTAGATTGCGAAGCAATCAGTACGAATTTAGTTTACAAAAAAGACTCATTAATCTTTCAAAAGTCAAACAATTCCACTCAATTGCAAAACAAATGAAGTGTACCCTATAAAATAAACTTTTAAAATACATTTTTACTTGTGGGCATTTCTTTTTGTGTTTAAGATTTTCAGAAACAAAAAATAAGCGAGTCTTTGCAAAAATAAGATTGCCAAACATGGGTCCAAAATTTTCCTACTAGGCACCAAACAATCAACTATCGAAAATGTCATAAGGAATTGAGTATATTTTAGACAAAACAAAATACAAATGACAACAAAGTTCAAGACAATAAGTTTTGCTACGCCTGACGCACGTTTCGTCTATTCAAGACTCATCAGAGGCGCTCTACCAAACATATTGAAAACGCAAAACACTGTATGTATATGAAGAGCATAAAACAGTATAACCAAAAATACCAAACAGGGGAACCAAATTATTACTAAGACATTCAACCTATGTCTGGGGTAGGAAGAACCTTAGGGTAAGATTTTATAGTTCTCTTTAGACCTTAGTTGATAGAAATATAGCAAAGATATAGCTATTAGTAATGCAATTAAATAAATTATGTTTATCAAATAGAAAATATTTGTATGTTGACTGTTTGTTTCTTTTCGCTTACAGTAAATATACATGAACTTGAAACTGACTTTTATTGATAAATAGGGTACACTTTCAAATATAAGAAAATGGGATGTGGTATAATTAACAAAACAAAGCCCACATAAATGAATGACAATTTGTAAAGACAAAAATTAAAAATAGCAAGCAGCTTTCAACAATGCTAGGAGGCGCTGCTCGCTGTTTTGCGATTTGCCCAAGTTCAAAATAAAATGCATACAATTCGAATCCATTTTTTTGAGATACAAATGTAGTCCAACAAAGAACCCCCTTTAAAAAATGAACAGAAAACACTAAAACGACATGTAAAACTGAAGCATAGAAGTCCTACAAAATACACAGTGACAACAAAAGTGTAGACAATGTGTGTATCACTTGTTTCAGAGAATACTTTTATATGCGAAATCGTTTAATTTGAAACGTTTCAATGGTATATATTTGTCTTCTTTATATGGAGAACAGTTTACCAAAATTTAGTCACTGGATCTTTATTTTCTTGCGCTTCAATTTCTGATTCAATGTTTTTATAAAAGTGTTGCCATTTATAAAACAATATACAGCATTTTGCGTTGTTGATTTTTAATAAGTCAGTCCTATACCTGTTAATTTTGTCTGTAAAATCCACCTTCATCCCAGTAAACAACCAGCTCAGGTGGTCGGATGATTTAGGAAGATAAGCAACCAGACTGTTACATCCCTTTTGGGTATTGAAAGGAAAGCAAACATATTACAGTAGACTGGGCTACCATCAAATGATAGTGTATGCTTTGCATTCAGATAATGCTATTTGAAAGGTATCCTGTTAAATAAATTCCAATTTTGACTAATGGATAGTATTTATTATGCGTTGAAAGTGCAGGACGTGTAGGAGTTAATCACAGCAAGACTCTATCTAAATTGTAAATCGAAAAGTTAAATGAATATGAATATTATGTTTAAGAAATAATGAAATGTGGAATAAACGTACCCCATACAATCTACATATATCAACTATTAATTAAATATACAAACAAAAAAATTCAGAGGCCATCAATCTGACCAGTAGTTTCTGCACGCTGTTTGTAATTAGCCTGAGACAAGAATGATGTTTTGCATACGATTATTATCCAATTCATATTTTGTCAAGGACTCCCCTTTCACATAACTAATTGTGAACCTTTGCTTGCTAATTTGTTCATACATTCATATGAAGCAGACTTCTTACAATCTTTTCTAGACAAAGCTCTCTCTTTTAAGATCATGTTCCGTTATATTGATGATATTCTTTCACTAAACAAGTCTCGAATTGGTTACTTTCCCCATCTCATATATCTCCAGGAACGGATTCTAGGACGTCTGGTTCATATGTAGATGAAATGAATAACATGTCTTTGTCAATCTGGACCCCTGAAGAAGTTGAAATGAAAATGTAATGCATGCTGCTCCATTAATTCTAGACAAGAAGGAAAGGTACTTATGAACCGTAAGACTAACTGCAAGAAGGGAGATGATTAATTATTGTAACCACTTTCTAATTAATTTTTGTGCATTGAGTGCTCCGTATATACTGTTTTTTTTTCTTTTGTAAGATTTGATGAGATTGTCTTTCTTATACCGCGAATTGTTTTCTCTTGTTTAAACAACTGTTAATAACCATATCTTACAATTAAAAGGCATTGTTTAGCCATATTATTTAGCCGTATAGTTCATTACATATTTTTACTCTGTTTTTTTTTACACGAAAATATGTCAATCATATTTTTTTGTATTTAATTACGAATTATTTCAAAAAAATGTTAAGGATCTTGTTTTCCTTGCAAATATACAGTACATTAAATAAAATATGAGTACATGTCTTTTATCTCAGGAATCTGTGGGCGTGAGAGTTAAACATGTCACTTACAAAACAAAACAAGTAAATACCAGTAGATGTTATTTGTAAGGTTATTAAATCGGTCGATAATCTGTCATTACTTTCAGTACAAGTTATGCATTTACGATTTATTATATTTCAAAGTTGATGAACTTGTATTTTTTAACTTTGCAAATAAAGGAAATAACAAAATTACTGAACTTGGAGGATTAATCCTACATATCCAACAGAAAAGACAAAACAAGGCAGACATGCCAAAAACCTTGCTTTGATGCACCATTTCAATTTGAAAGGTAATTTGCAATGATAACATAAAAAAAAACGAAAAATTAATGCTAAACACAGGCAGTTATTGGTTTGCCGATTAATGTCATCAATTGAAACAGCTGTATAAGTAATAAAGAAAATAGTGTTGGAAACCTTTAGGTGCAGTAGATTTAAGGAATTGAGATTTTGAGAAATCCTAGTGCAGTATTTAGTGTATACTGGAACTGGAACTGTGAGGAGTTTGCTGTTTTACGTTTGTTCTCTATATTACAAACATGCAAAGTACTTACATATACAACAATGCACCCATGTTGCTTATTGTATAGCTTAGATGCATGAGGTATCATTCGCTTTAAATAATGCGAATTCGGTTGAACCGGTTTAAAAAAAATGATTACTAAGTAAAAATTTGGACCATAAAATTGGAATGTATCAAGTTCGAAAGGGCAAAGACAAAATCAGTAAACACGAACTAATACAACACCCATAAACAAACAACAAAAGCACTCACAGAACTTACGGAAAAACAATCGCCGAAACGAGGATGGTCCGGGCTGGTAAGCAGCTACGGATTTTTGCATCACACCCTTAGCGTTAATTCCTAAAAACCCTTTCAGCTTATCAATTCCGACAAAAAGTGACAAGGCAAAAGTCCTACAAATGTATGACAAAATTACAAATTTATAACAACTGTACTTATCTGAGAGATATACCAATTATATTTGTCTACGAACACCTGGAGCGTACTCCGTAAAATATCTTGAGCAAGGATAACAATCGAGTTATAATAAAACCCTGTGTAAGCACTTCTTTCATACATTATACTCCAGTAAAACTCATTTTGTCATAAGTATTCCCGTCTCGATTGATTTTTAATATTCCCATACCGTATCTTTCGATGGTACTAGTTTATGTTTTTTTTTCTTTTTATTTTCTTCATATCAAAATAACAGCATTATTGACTGTTTTTATTGTCTTCGTGATTTCTATTGTCGTTTTTTCTGAATTGCCGCTTGATTGTGGGCTTTGTCGCATAAACTTATTCTACATCTCATTATTTTCTACTATAGACATTGTTTCTAATTCAAGCCACGTCCCCATTTCAATATTTCAGAAAGCTCTTTAATGACAAAAATAAATAAAATAAGATAACATATTAAATATTTTTTTTCTGCAACACCTGTAGCAAATTCCTTTATGCTGGACAAACTGGTAGAATAGACGCAGACAGACTCCAAGAACACCCTCACGGCGACACAATAATGAGAACAAAAAAGTGTTGCACCACCTTTCAACGAAGATATACATTCAAGGGCTGATGTATAGTTAATATTATAAGAAAGCTAAATAATACTGGCAGATCAAGGAACTAAAATGGATAGAGAAGCTCCTCCATACAGAAACTCAAAATGAAGTTAACATCAAGGCAACCATAGGGATACTGTAGAATTAATATTAGCAATACAAGTCGTCATACTTAAGAATATTGTCGCCAGCATCGCCTATAACGTCACTTGCTATGACATCGTTATTGGTAGAGATAATGCTGATAACATGACAACGATATAATTTATTAAAGGACTTTTCACCCTTGATGAAGGAAACTGCTGAAACGTTGAGACTTATAAATAAAAACAATAATGTGTAAATATTTTATTTTTTAGTTATCACCATTCATTTGTAGGCATATGGTAGACATTTCTTGCAGCCGTTGAAGTTCCCAAAATGATGAGGAGGACAACCATAGTATTTCTCGCACCTTTTCGTAGCGCTGTTGTACCAGTATCGTTTCTCTTTCACGACACAATGACCAATCGTAAAGGGTTGACTGCATGCTGCAATACATGTATTTAAATTAGTTATAGGAATCCGCTTATTTAAAGTGCTTTTGGGAATTTTTACGAGGAAAGACTTGAAATTTTACATACACGAACTCCCTCACCCTAATAATCGATATTATTAGAAGGATCTTGTTTTAAAATGAACTTTGGGGTTTTTACGATTAAAACAAAACAGATAATAATACACGCGCGAAAAATCTCATGAAAAATGATATTTTACTTGACTTACATTTTGCTTTCTATTTGAATGTTGCTGACGAGACATAGGTTACTCCTATGATTTTCTGTTTGTAAATTCACTGAATTTATTGAACTGTCTTTTAGAATTTTTTTTAAAGTTTGCATTGCTTTCCTGTACTTAAACATGTGTTTTAAAATTGAAATCAAAATTTTGATAAAATTTGAGATGATGGCATTTGTACATTAAAGTATAGCTCTTTTTGGACATGCATGAATGAAAAAAGGCAGTTTTCTAATGGTCTGCACATGACCATTTTAGAAACATTTAATCATTACTTTGAATAATGCTACTTACGATCACCGCAATATTTTGAAGTACACGTCACCTTTCCAGAGGAACATTTACAGGTGTTACAACCCTTCTTGAAGGTTACACTCTCTTTGTACCATGTACCACCATAATAACAACCACATTTCTTCTTGCCACAAACAACTTTTCCATGGGATACGCATGTGCAGTCATTGCAACCATCCTTATCCTTGAAAGTGTCACCTACATTGTACCATACGTAATTATAATCACAGCCACATGCATTCGTGGTACATGACACGGTAGTGTCTTTCATACATGTACACGTGTTGCATCCATCGTCTTTTGAGAAGGTTTGGCCGATGGTATAGTACTGGCCGCCATACTTGCATTTACATTGCTTGTGGGTGCATGTGACTAGGTTATGAGAGGTACATGTACATGTATTACATCCATCGGTAGATGCAAATGTCTGGCCTATGTTGTACCATATGTAGTTATATTCACAGCCACATTTCTTCTTCGTACATGTCACGGTGTTGGGTGAAGTACAGGTACATGTATTACATCCATCGGTAGATGCAAATGTCTGGCCTATGTTGTACCATATGTAGTTATATTCACAACCACATTTCTTCTTCGTACATGTTACGGTGTTAGGTGAAATACACGTACATGTATTACATCCGTCGGTAGCTGCAAATGTCTGACCAATGTTATACCATACGTAGTTATATTCACAACCACATTTCTTCTTCGTACATGTAACGGTGTTAGGTGAAGTACATGTACATGTATTACATCCGTCGGTAGCTGAAAATGTCTGACCTATGTTGTACCATACGTAGTTATATTCGCAGCCACATTTCTTCTTCGTACATGTTACGGTGTTGGGTGAAGTACATGTACATGTATTACATCCGTCGGTAGCTGAAAATGTCTGACCTATGTTATATCGTACGTTATTGTATTCGCAGCCACATGCCTTCTTAGTGCATGTGACCTGTCCGTTTCTTCGACATTGACACGTATTACAACCGTCCCCTTTATCGAAGGTGTCACCGTAACTGTATTGATGACCATTGAACGTACAGCCACAGTAATTGGTTGTGCAAACGACCTTCCCAGATGATTTGCATTCACACGTGTTACAGTTATCTCCCTTTTTGAAGGTCTGACCGTAGTTGTATGGTTGACCATTATACGTACAACCGCAATATTTTGTGGTGCATACGACCTTTCCGGAAAATTTGCAGATGCAAATGTTGCAGCCATCATCGGCGGTGAAGGTTTGTCCAGCCCTGTATGTACGGGATCCTACGGTACATCCTCCACAACCCCCTTTTGTACATGAAATAGACCGCGACTTCTGGCATGTACATATATTACAACCGTCAGCGGCTAGAAAGGTCTCTCCGTACTTGTATCTTTTCCATGAGGTGTAGTCCACACACCCTGAAATATAATCATGTTTATTTATTAACATATTTCAAGATTATTTGCCTTAGGAAACAATTGAACCTTGGTTGCCGAATGGCGGTAGGTGCTGATTTATATCCCTAGATTTTGATGATAACCGACTACCCCTAAAGTTGTTTCGAGTACCGTTTGAAATTAAAAAAAAATGGACTTCTCCGCCTGTATGTAATAAGTAGTGTCAGTTACCTGCCCAAGGTTTCCTCTGGGTACTCCAGTTTCTTCCACCATCAAAACTGGTCGACCAAAATGGCCACGATGCGTCAAAACACACAAACACACACACATATTATTTTTATTTATAATTTATACTTAGACATTTTTCATTAGATATTTTACAACATTTTTCGTCTTTTGATTTATTACAAAATATTTTTAAATATAAATCAAGAAAATTATTTGTTCTTATTAGAAAAGTATACTAAATAATCCCTATTATAATTCAACCTAGGAAATATTTATTATTTTCATGTGAATGCTCAGGTATAGTCTCATTAACAATATATTATGCCAGAACAATTTAATTTCAATTATATACCATGATCAATAGAGCAAAACTGTTATAAAAGTACTTATAAAGAAGATTTGAAACTATGAATTGAAAAAATGCTATCGCCTACAAGAATATTATATAATTATCAACACCACTTCTTATGTCATTGGTATACAGAAATTAAATTACTGGTAATAAATTCCTTATTTCCTTAAAATAAACACAATTCTTGTAAAAAATTGACACTTCGAATTTTGCATTTGTATTTTGGAAGCTCTTCGCACCTCATTAACTATGCTATCATAATAATTATTCCTTGAAGTTGTTTTAATCTGTTGATGCAGACTACCAATTTTTTCTTTGATGATTTGACTTTTAATACATTCAAAATTGCATATGAGTTAGGCAGCATGAAGTAATTGTACATACCCTGTGGTCTCCAGTTCTTGCTGTATCTGACGGCTTGTACCTTTAACAGAAAAATGTAACTTTACAAATCATAAAATAGGAAGGGTTAGATTAAGCAGTAATCATACAATTATACAAGATGGTGTAGGCGGACTGCGGTTCACACAAAGTGATTCGACGTGCACGGTTATTTTTTTTTTGCGTTGGTCAATTTAAGGTAAGGTCGAGACGCAGTGCAAGCTCATCAAAGTGTAATAGAATGTTTTTTTGCTGTAAGTGGGATCGAAATATGGTCATTGTAATGTTGAGTAAGACTGCTTTGCGATATTACCATAGTACTACGGTCTTATTACGATTACTGTTGATTCATTTTCTTTTTCGTGGGGAACCAATTGACGTGGCATTGCTGGAAATAAATAAGTTCATGTGTTTTCTAATTCGTGGTCTTGAACTCTGCCGCAAACAGATCAATTAAAATTTTGTGGATCAACGTCACTTACGAAAACAACGAAAATTGATACCCCAAAACTAATAGTGAAACCACAGTTTATCGTTTTATTCCATATGTCCCAATGTGTCACCTTGACGACAACGCGACTGCACGACAATGCAAAGACAACTTCATTTAAAGTGAACTTTAGTTTAGCCACGACCAAACAATAATCAATTCTTGTGAGAAGTGAAAGCTAAAACGTTCTGCTATTATCTATTGCGAATTTTACCGATAAAATTACTGAATGTTAAATGTTTTATTGTCATACATAGAACAAGTCTTTAAGTGTTGTTAGCATTAGGTATAAGCTTCTTGGATACAAATGTACTACATGTAGTATATCAACTTATTCCAAAACAAATAAGACTGTTGAAGTCGTATAGAGGTATAGTTCTTACATTGTCATAGTAAAGATTAAATTAAACTCATAATGAGGCTGCATTAAAATAACCATGGTGTTTAGGCCTTTATGAAATCGTAGTCGGACCAAAGTGTGATTACAATATTTTGTAGTAGAGTCGTGTTTATACCGTGGCGCTTGTAGATTACGATATGACCAGCTATTTGCTTAATGAACTGTGATTATCAAAAAAGATTTTTTAAAACATTTCCCATTAAAACCTAAATTCAGAAAATCTGTTTAGATTAGAATCAGGACCAAAAGAAACAACGATGTGTCTTGATTCAAAATTTGAGTTATATTCAGACTCGGACCAAAGTAATCTATAGCAAAAACAGAGTTTAACTTTTTTCGTCGAACACTTTTCATTAACAAGAGACAAAAATTAGATACAAATTACAACAAAGTTCCAGACAACAAATTTTGCTACGCCTGACGCGCGTTTCGTCTATTAAGACTTATCAGAGGCGCTCTACCAAAAATATTTAAAATGCCAAACACTATATGAATATGAAGAGCATAAAACAGTAAAACCAAAAATACCAAACTGGGAAACCAAATTATTACTAAGATACTCAACCTTAATCTGGGTTAAGAAGAACCTTAGGGTTTAGACAATTTTGAAATTTAGACAGATAATTTAAAGCTTTGATGCTTTCTCTAACTCAAAAATGTTGGTGCCGGAGCGTACAATGCGTGTACAACTAAAACGGAAAAAGCTTTCTTCACAACTACTAGTTAAACTGGACTTTTAACATGTCAAGTATTTTATAAAATTCAGTATAAATTCAGTAAATTTTTCCAGCAGTTTGTAAAAGGTATCAACAAAATTACTGAACTTGGAGGATCATTATTTATATCAAAGACAAACCACAAAACAAGGAAGACATACTAGAAAAAAATTGGAGATTGCAATGGTCCTGACTTGGTAAAGGCATTTCAAAAGAAACTGCGGGCTAAACCAGGTTTTATGATGTGCAAATCCTCCTCCTTCCTCTGCGATCTTAGGGTCTGGAAGTACACTTTTGAGGTGATTATCCCAGTACAAAATTCGGCCAATCTAGTCAAGTTAGTTCAAGTTGTGTCCAGTAAAACCAGAGTTTTTACACTTGGAACTACTTGATTGTCCTTGAAAAAAAAATACTGAAAAAACTTAAACTTTAAAAAAACCACTGAGCAGTTTATTGTAAAAAAAAGACTTGTCAAGCAAAATATGTCCGTTATCAAGAGTTTTGGCTTTACTGGTAATGAGACATATTGTGACAAAATAAAGACGTTTATTTTTGCTAAACAGCAGAGATGCCTGAAAGGCATTTATAAAATGTAAGACGTTCATTTTCTTAACATGAAAGTAATTCGAATTTCGCAATATTTTGCAGGAACATAACAAACGATTTTCTCAATTCCCATAGTCGTTTTAAGGATGTTCGCTACTATTATTGAAAGTAAAAAGGTTTCAAATTTGGTGCCTCAAATAAAAAGATATTGGTAAAAGGTAAAAATTAAGTAAAAAAAAGATAGGTTCGTGACCTCATTTTCAAAATAATGGACTTTAAAGTTTTGAAGGGAAAGAGTTTTCTCTGACTTTTTCGTAGGTTTAGCACTAGCACTATTTCGCTGTTAAAATCCATGACAGAATAATAAGGATTTGTAAAACTTTATATATAACCTCTTAATGAATTATTAGAGATATAAATAACAAGAAAATAAGGGGTTCATGAGCAAATATTTTAACTTTATTTGATGGTAAAATCCAGAGGCTTCCGAAAAAATGACAGAAATACCAAAAAAAGACCAGCGAGCATCCTTGACAAAAATGTTTTGTCAAGGAACAGGACCCTTTTAGAAATGTCGTAACTAGAATAGAACTTACCAAAACTGTTCTATTTCTGCGCGGAAGTCCCGGCCGCAGGTGTTGATGGGGAAATAAATTTCTCCGCGGAAGCTTCGGCTGCTAGTCTTGTAAGGAATATACTTTTTCGTCCCCAGAAAGACCGGCGACGGGATCTATGGGGAAATTAAATTTCTCCGCGGAAGTCCCGGCCGCGGGTGTTGTCGGGGAATTAAGATGTCTCAATGTGTTCTATGTGATTTGAACAAGATATTTGGATCTCGTATGTAAAACAATATGGAAATGCTTCAATAATAGATTTTTTTTAAATACAAAAATGTTATAATTACCCAAAACAAAAACAAAACTCGTTTACATTTACTAAAGTAGCCAGAAAAAAATATTTTCTCATGTCTGATAAAATGAAAAAAAAAATAAATAACCAAACTACTCACACATGTAAGAGCAGCAGTAACAACCATCAATTCCTTCCAGCTAGCCATTATGATTTTCAGTAACGGCAATTCTGGACAGAAATAAAGAAACACCAATGCGCTTTATATACATGTCTTTGAAGTCCTGACAGATGTGCAATCTGAAGAATGTCAAATAGAATTAAATGTATATCCTTATATGCATAAAATAAACGTATAACTTAACGGTTTAGCATTATAAACAATATAAAACGATGCCAATTAAATGTTATAGGGTATTAGGAAGCCATTGCGTTGATACGGTGGTTTATTTTTAATATTTTTCATAATCACTTTGCACCTCATGTCATCATTAATTGACATAATCGTATTTAGTAGAAATATTTCTTTTATGGGAGAGGTTTTAACAGGCCCAGCTGAATGCACTTTCTTTTTCTTACCAAGATAATAAACGTATTCACCAATTTGTCAGTTGAGAGTTACGATAGGATATTTTGTCCGAATTTAAAATATATTTTGGACGGAAATATTGTACCGAAAAAAATGTTTACAACTAAATAAATAGAATAATTCATTGTACTTTGTCCATTTTTTAATAGATAGTTTATGTAATTTGACAATCGCGCTGCCTTCAATGCTCTTAGTATTATATATAAACCATTAGGCAATAAAGGTCATTATAACTGCCATACGTTGCTCAACATTTGTATGCTTTTAAGGAACCAAGAGGCACCAATAGGTCATTCGAGTATCAAAAGTCCAATTGGAAGACAACGCAGCGATGTTAAGGACGAAAGTCCCATCAAAATTTAAAAAAAAGTATCTATGAGTTGTCTCTCTTATTGCGACGAATACTCGGAAAAATAAAATGCCTGTACCATATAGATTCAATAAAATATTTGTAATTTTAATATCTTATGTAGTCTGACATAATTATTTACAGTCATCGGAACCATTATATTTTATAAATATTACTCCATAGTTATAAAAACCCGAATTGAAAAATTTTCTATTGAAAATTAAGTCCCGCCCCTTGGACTTATTTTGCAAATCAGGCGAAATTTGATACCTCATTTTTTAAATCGGTATTAGCACCCCGCAGATCGACATCGATTGTTTTAGAATTTCACCACACAATAGATCATAACATATGGAATATGAGAATTGCTGCTCATTTTTTTGTATTTTTGAAAATTATAACAAAAATTGATATCAAGATAAAAACGCAGGTTTTTCTCATTCTGATTTACTTTTTTTTCAAAAATTAAAATAATTTCTCTTATTATCAACAATGAGCATCTAAATCCAAATAAATCGATAAAAAACGAACCCAAATAAATGCTTTTTAATCAATTCGATGGTGCTTATCTGGGTGCTAAACTTCAATTTCCAAATCCGAGAAAAGCCATGTTGAAGACTAAATGGTTGCCACTGATACTTATTTATGGTACTATATCAACAGTATTTCAACGCATTTACGTATTTTCTAAAAACATATCACACTCCTGTTCATTTCGATATAAAATAACTTTATAATTGATTTTTATTTTTTTATGTTTGAAAGGGTCGGGAAACGGAAGATTTTCCGGAAAAGTGCATTATCCAACCTGCGAAAATCAGAAAACACGAACGATCAGCACGAGGAAACAAATAAGTTATAAAACAAAAAACACGATCAACCGCATAGAAATCAACAACAGGAACTCAAATCGTAACTATAATGAAATCAGGTGTTTCGGACAATAAAATATATAAGATATCTAATAAACTTTATGAGATATCTTATAAACTTTATAAGATATCTTATTAGTTTTATAAGATATCTTATAAGTTTTATAAGATATCTTATAAATTATTTTATATGAGATATCTAATAATCTTTATAAGATATCTTATAAACTTTATGAGATATCTTATATGTTTTATAAGATATCTTATTTGTTTTATAAGATATCTTATATGTTTTATAAGATATCTCATATGTTTTATAAGATATCTTATAAACTTCCATTTATATGAGATATCTTATATATTTAATAAGATATCTTATAAAGTATACGAGATATCTTATAAATTTTATGAGATATCTTTAAAGAGGAATAAATATAAATATGGCGTGCCATACGGACACGCTTTGTATGAGAAGAAGAAGAAGAAGAAGAACTGACACAAAAACAATATGTCTCCCCCTTCTGGGAAGGGGAGACATAATGACAAGAAAACTTGCATTACAATTTAATCAGTATCCATGCAGTGATTAAATTTGCACATGCATTCTTATTTTTTTGGTCTTTGCTACTACCGTAATGGCAGAAAACAGCTGTACCTTTGATTTTCTGGTTCTGTTGATGACAACACATCTTTTCTTGATAGTGACCTAAAATTCAAGTGTTCATGTAAATCTCAATGATATGAATGAATGAATATTAGTAAATAAGTTAAAAAACCTTAGACATGTATCGAGAAATTTCAGTTAAGTCCAACCTATTATATATATATATATTATATGGATTCGAGTCCCTCTGTGGGAGCGAATTAATTTGTGTCTAAAATTTGCAGCTTATGTATATATAAAGAGTTTGTTGACTTTCAGACTGATATATAATAATATTTGTCCAAATTTGCATCGTCAAGGGCGAACCTCTAACGGCTACGACGTAGTACGTGCCAAGGATATGATGGAGTTTCTACTTCGTTTAGACTCATATATATATATATTATAAAACCTTCTAGACAACCTCAATGATTTAAAATTTGTTTTGTGCATAAATGTAAATATGAAAAGCATATTATTGGTTCAACAGAATTTCATTTATCAATATACAACCATAAAACAACTGAAACAGGTATCACCAAATAGCCTATTGTATTGCATTTAAGCTTGTTCTTACCTTTGCACTTCATCTGTATTTGACTTTGACTTTGTTGCTAAGACTTAAAACTCAAGGCAAATAGCAACAAAAGCAAAACAAAAACTACCAGGTCTGCTTTATAAAATGGTCACAAAAACACATGTATAATGTAATTGAAAAAAAAATTATATTCTTTGGTCTGTTATGAAGATGGGGTGCATAAAATGCTTGGTTTCCTTCCTTTTTCAGTCCCAAATGTTGTGAGATGGGACATTTCATTTTTTTTACATGTACAGTATATCCTTGCTTTTAGTTTTTTTTCTCAAAATTCTTGACAAAAAGTCAGATATTCTAGGGGTATTCTATCTTTGAATATCAGTCTCTTCATAACATGTCATATTTTTTTACTTATGTCCATTTTTAATAATTAAGTTTAGTCTTACCTTGGCAATACTTCTGTGCATGAATTTGTCATAACATCTGTAGCAAAATGTGAGCTTAAAAATAATTTTAAAAATTATCTAGAACAAACATTATTATTACACAAAATCTTTATTTTCCATAATATTGGGCTCATAAAAAATCTTGTATCTTGTTCTTCTATTCTTACATAGACATTTGAAACTTGTCTCTAATTCTTTACTTACTTCCTCAGATTTTGCAAAACTTCCTTTTCATTATACTTTGTTCTGTAATGTAAATGAAATAATTGATAAAATGATATGTAGAATTTTAATCGAAAACTTTTATATTTTTGTCTTAACATTTTTTTACTGATGAATTGAAACCTTTTTTTAGCAAAGTAGATCTATATATACCATATTTTGCAGAAGAAAGTATTGTATAAATTCAGAATAACTGGATTTTAATTACAAGTTTAACTTTTACTATTTAAATTCATTTTTTTCATATATTTTCTCTTCTTTTTTTTTACTCAATTAGTTTGTGTTTTAGTTGTGTTATCATGGTTATACATGTATGCAATGATAAGTGTCTCTTTCGTCAACTTTGGCTGGATACCAATATTTTATTGTGTTTTTATTTACAGGTATTAAAATATATGTATTTATTGGTTTGTGAAACACAAAATGTGTGTGTCTGTCTTTCTGATAAATGTATGCATGCTTCATAAACCAGTACAAAAATATAATTTTGTGGATGATTGTCAAGTTGATAAAAAAAGTCAACAAGAACATAATTCCTGGGTCCCCTGTGAATCATAAATAATTCGTTACTCTTTTGTTATCCTGATGCTTTGATCATCGTTACTGTATACGTTTACTGTATTCTACATTAGTATATTTAGTACCTCTTCTCGTTGGTATCTTGCACAAAGTTGTTGAACCTTGAAAATACTCCATAACAGGAATGACACAACAAAATGTCACTTAGTGAAACGTTAAACAGGACTGATGAAAGATGAGTTATAAATGAATATAATTGTGATGGAAAAACAACGGAATGATAACGCCAGGAGTCTGTGTCATAACAGTTAACGCAAATTTTTTTCGTGTTTCCCATGATTAAGTTGACGCCATCTTGGCTGTTTGTAAACAGACGATAATTAGCCACGTGCACATATTCATACATGACCGAATTACAAAAAATGGGCGGAGCTTATTCCAATATGGCGACGCATGCGTTGCAGAGGTGATTAGTCTGAAAGAGTGGCGCCTATGTGAAGGAGATTGAAGTTTTGCTCATCTCTCATAAATCCTACAGTTGACACTTACCTAGTGTGAGAACAGACATTAGAAAAAAATGATATATTTGAATGATTTCATGTTAATGGGTACAAATCAGCATGAATGCCATACATTATAAGTTATGAATAAATAACGACAGAGTCTCCCAGTACAGGAGAGTTGTCTTTCTTGTTGATGGCCTGTATCTGCACCAATTTTGTCTGCTATCAAATTATAGAATTGGTCAATCTGAAATAAAATTTACTGGCATGAGCACTTTTTTGTCCTTTTCTCGTTGGTATTTACTGGTTTTGACTCTGCCTCTACGGACTTTATACATTTCGATGCTCATAGCTACCTCTACGACTTGCATGTATTTTGCGTCCAAAAGGTTGACATGCCTTATTTGAAATTGAAAGTGCAACTCATAATTAAGGTCAACTTATGTCCATGGAAGCTAACACCTTAGGGTTTTGGAATTCAGAATTTACACAGTTTTTTTTTCAAATTTGATGTGATCTTCAACACGGTTTTTTTATAATATTTTTACCTGATCTTGTGAAAAAAATCAGGGAAGTTTTAACATCATAGATTATTCTTCAGGAACTTCTTAAATCAAGAGTTAAGAAAGTAAATATAATCACTATTTAGACAATTGAAAGAATCACTTACTTATTTAAGAAAAAAACAACTAGGAAAGTCTAGTTTCTAGGCCTAAAATAACACCAACAAAACAATTTATCTGGTTCATGCCATGAAAGGCTGTTTTCATCATACTCGAGATCAACCCCCCATGTTTGAATACTGTCTTCAAACTTAATATCATACTGGTTTTACCTGGAAATATTATACAGTTACTGTCTTTTGATGAGGTAAATGTGTGGAGTCAATAACTCCATATGTTTACAGAATCAAAAGACAACTATTGTTTTATTCAATAAAGCAACAAAAATTAAATATCAAATTTATGATTAGAATTACATGGTGATAATTTGTTTTGTTTTGTTTTGTTTTATAATTTGTTGTTTTGTTATGTATCGTTTTTTTTTATTTGGGGGGTATTAGATTTTTCGGAAAAATATAAGACATTTGTACAACATTATTCAGTCTGTAAAGGGTTAACAATTAATTCAAATATCAGAGATTTACTGATCATATAAAAGTTTAATAACGTAGTTTATATTGATATATCCGTAATTGTTTGTAACGGAGGGAATAGTTGTGGTGGGGGGGGGAGGAAAACAATTGTAGCTCAAATTTGAAGTGTAATTGATATGTGACAAATTAAATGCTTACTTATCTGTAGATTGTGTTAATAGACCAGTTTAAATCTAATTTGATTGGTGGAACAAAAAGGGGAATAACCGGGATTCTATAGATAACAATCGCGTACATTTTCCCGCGGTGAATAATTATTTTATCATTAGTGAATATCCTTTTTTATTCAAACTTTTCAATCACATTATTTTTATACAAAATGTTCATGATGTTTTATACATTATTGAATAATTACTGATATACAATACAAGTATCATCAATGAAAAAAGAAGATCTTAAATATGTCAAACAAATGATACATTTATAAAAAAACTTGTAAACAAAACTGTTATTTCGATGACATCAGATGCGAAATATGTGGAAATTAAAAATCAATTATTAAAGCTTAATAAAAACCCTTTGATATTCGAAGAATGGTAAAAGAACGATAACATATTTATGAATTAAACACATTGTAAACTGAATAGTAAAAAAACCCATTTTGATCGCAGAAATAAGTATCATCACAAGGGCAAAACCAAATTCATCGACACGCGAATTAAAATCAGAACAATCAAGAAACACAAAATTTAAAACAGAACTTAGTTAGATCAACTAAAATCAGTTATGTTGTGTTTCCATGTTATACATGTCTGTTTTTTTGTCCCGTTCTTGTTGGTGTTTACTGGTTTTGTCTCTGCCCTTTCGGACTTTTGACATTCGGATACCCCATTGGTACCTCTGCTTCTATCAACTATCTTCAGATCGATTATACAAACAAAGAGATTTTTGAAACATTATATAAAAAAGAACTTAGTGTTGTCCTTGACAACATATATATATGCCATTGTCATTGAAAGCGCATGTGACAATTAAACAATACAAAAAATTCACATCGAATTGGTTATACTTTTAATATTATCGGTTCAAATAGAATGACCTGAAGACAATTCTCGCATTTTATTACTACATTATGTAATGCTTGTTTAGTTAGAACAAAACATGCATTATATAAATTGTATACGATTTTAATTAAACACGATTAATGTCTGACAGGTTTGTACTTTGTTTGAATATCAGAGGTATAAAAGTTATAACACAAGGCAACATAAGCGCTTTGTTAATATATTAGTTTTCAGATCTCCATGAAAATAATTTCAATGTTTTAAGATATCAAATAAGACCATTTATTTTTGTGCGTGTTTTCCATCCATTTGCTTTAAGCATGGAATTAATAATTATACATCACAAAAGTGCTAATAGTGCTTTGGGTAAAATCTAATGACAAGTGAGCTGTGTTAATCATAGATACACGTAGCCACTGGATGCAAAAGTAACGAAAAGTAATGATGTATCCCCCTTTTCTATGCAAACATGAATTATTTTTCATATATTCTTTAACATCGATAAAAGGAGAAAAAAAGGTTGATGTGTTTTGCTAATTATTCGAAGGACAACATGAAACCAATTTTATTTAGAAAAAAGTCAAACCTATTAATTTATTCAAAAATCCGGAATAATATTTTGATCATTGGTACAGTGAAACTAGATTTCACTTTGAAACTTTGAGATTATTCCTTGGTGATTAAGACTAAATATGAGATAAAAAGCCAAAACAAATGAAAGAATGTATTGTTTTTTTTTTGGCAGTATATAATGTTAAAATGTATACAGATGGGTCCAGTCCTAACCTGTATGGCAAGTGGACCAGAGAACCTGTCCAAAAGTCAGTTCTTGGTTCACTCTGGACATCATTCTGGTCAGCCTTAGTGGACCGTGGACAGGTCTGAAGTTCGCTTTAATAGCAGACTTTGTCCTTGGTCTGCTCTCTATTCCTACCCCAGGACAGCTTTAAGCTGACCTGACCACAGGTCTGGTCTGGTATTATCTGACCAGACCTCTGGTCAGGGCAGCTATTAGCGAACAGGACATTTGGTTAGGACAGCTCTTAGCTGACCAGACTTTAGGTCAGGATAGCTCTTAGCTGACCAGACCTCTGGTCAGGACAGCTTTAAGCTGACCAGACTTCTGGTCAGGTCAGCTCCTGTCCTGTCAAGATAGTGAACCTGACCAGACAAAGCGGACCGTGGTCCACTCCAACAGACCAAGGTTCACTTTCCGGACAGCTCAAGCTGACCTGACCTGACCAAAATAGCTGTCCAAAAGTCTGCTTTTTGTCCACTTTTATACAGGTTAGGACTGGACCCATCTGTATAATAATCATATTTAGGAATAAAACGACATACATGTAATTTAATAAGTTTTATTGAATTATGTGAACTTGCCTAAACTCTGACATTCTGCCTACCCCAGAGATAAGCTGATCTTAGTCAGTATGTGGTTTTCCTGAGTGTTCGGTTCTTTTGGTTTTATCATTCAATGCTCCTCATAATGTGGATATAATGTTTGGCCTTTTCAATATTTTGGGCAGAGCGCATTTGATAAGTCCTGAATAGACGAAACGCGCTTCAGGTGTAACCAAATTCATTGTCTTTAACTAAGTTGTAATTTTTTTTTCAAAACGAATTGAAAACGCAGGTACAACTATCCGGTAGTCGATTATACGAAGACTAAAATTAGTCATCAATGAGTCTAGGAGCAAAAACTTTACAGAAGATCAAATCATTGGCATGCTCTACTTTCTTATAGACAACATATTTGTTCAGCCTGGTGAACGTGTTTGTCCAGCAAACAATAGGGAATCCAATTGAAACTAATTGTGCATCTTAGCTTGCTGGTGTGTTTCTGTGTTTTAAGCAAACTGTTCGTTACATTGATGATGTCATTTCACTACACGATCTGTTGACTCTCTCCATTTAATGTATGCTCAAGAACTTGAGATAGAGGACAAAACGGATTCTAGGAAGTCTTATCTCGCAATAGAGTCTCAAGAAAAACTTTCAACAACCTCTATGACAAACTTTTGACTTCAACTTTACAAAAGTCAACTGTCCCTTCTTGTGTAGCAACATTCCCTCTGCTCCAGCTTCTGGAGTTATCGTATCCCAATTGATTCGTTGCTCTAGAGCTTGTTGGAATTACATTAATTTCCTTTGGAGACAATTTGCTAACACAGGGCTATGTTGCGCCCCGGTTTCTGTCTTCACTCAAGACATTTTACGGAACAAAGCATAAGCTCTTAGACGAATACAGTATTTCTATCTCTCAGATGAGCGCACATTTTAGTATGTCATAGGGTTTGGTTGTCTTCCCATACCCGATTTGACACACCAAATTAGAAATTGGCAGCACGTTTTTTTTCATAAACTCTTGATAATGTTGCAAGTTTAATTAGAATTGCATTTTTGATACTTTACTGTTCCTTCATTAAAATTAGTTTGAATTGAATGTTTATGGCATCCAAAAGTGTTTTGTTTAAACATGTCAAAATAAATTTAAAATTGCTCTTGCTGATTTTTTTCGTGGTTCATTGTCAACAACGAAAACAAAGAAAATGATATAAATCTCACTGCATGGTTCTTTGAACTTAAGTGCATATAAAACTGATAAATTAATGAAGTCTTACAAAGACGGTCAGAAGACAACGGAATACGCTCCGTACCACCATCACCACCTTTGATATTAAGAAATACACGTAACATATGAGACACCACAGTCTAGGGTACGACAGTAAAACAAGAGATACCACGGTCTAGGGTACAAGAGTAACACAAATGACCTCACGGTATAGGTACAGGAGTCACGCAAAAGACACCATGGTCTTGGGTACAACAGTAACACAAGAGACACCATGGTCTAGGATACGACAGTTACGCAAGAGACAGCACGGTCTAGGGTACGTCAGTAACACGGAAGAATCCACGGTCAAGGTAACGACAGTAACATAAATGAAGTCGTGGTCTAGGGTACGACATTAACACAAGAGACACCATGGTCTAGGGTACAACAGTAACACAAGGAACACCACGGTCTAGGGTACGACAGAAACGCAAGAAACACCTATATCTAGGGTACGTCAGAAACACAAAATAATCCACGGTTTAGGTAGCGACAGTAGCACAAATGAAATCGTGGTCTAGGGTACAACAGAAACACAAGAGACACCACAGTCTAGGGTACGACAGTACCACAAGAGACACCACGGTCTAGGGCACAACAGTAACACAAGAGACACCACGGTCTAGGGTACGACAGTTACACAAAATACACCACGATCTAAGGTACGAAAGTAACACAAGAGACACCACGGTTTAGGGTACGATCGATAGTAACGCAAGAGACACCATAGTCTAGGGTAAAACAGTAACACAAAAACACCATGTTCTAAGGTACGACAGTAAACACAAGAGATACCACTGTCTAGGGTACGACAGTAACACAAAAAACACCAAGGTCAAGTGTATAAACGTAACACAAAAGACACCACAGTCTAGGGTACAACAGTAACACAAATGACATCACGGTCTAGGTACGAGAGTCACGCAAAAGAATTCGCGGTCTTGGGTACAACAGTAGCACAAGGAACACCACGGTTTAGGGTACGACATTTACGCAAGAGACACCACAGTCTAGGGTACCTCAGAAGCACAAAATAATCCACGGTCCAGGTAGCGACAGTAGCACAAATGAAATCGTAGTCTAGGGTACAACAGTAACGCGAGAGACACCACGGTCTAGGATATGACAGTAACACAAGATACACCACGGTCTAGAATACGACAGCAACACAACGAACACAACGGTCTAATGTACGACTGTAACACAAGAGATACCACATTCTAGGGTATGACAATTACACAAAATACACCACGGTCTAGGGTACGACAGTAATGCAAGAGATACCAAGGTTTAGGGGACAACAGTAACACAAAAGACACCGCAATCTAGCATGAAACAGTAACACAAAAGACACCACGGTCTAAGGTACGACAGTAACATCTGAGACACAATTGTCTAGAGTACAACAGTAAAATAAAGGACACCACGGTAGAGAGATCGACAGTAACACAAAAGACATCACGGTCAAGGGTACAACAGTAACGC
The DNA here is from genome assembly GCA_963971305.1 of Arcuatula senhousia. NCBI lineage: Eukaryota > Metazoa > Mollusca > Bivalvia > Mytilida > Mytilidae > Arcuatula > Arcuatula senhousia. The sequence continues at coordinate 1,067,415 of OZ020317.1, read as the reverse complement.
AAACGACGCTACGGTTTAGAGTATGACTGTAACACCAAAGACACCATGGTCTAGGTGACGACAGTAACACAAGAGACACCAAAGTCTAGGGTACTATATTAACACAAAAGGCATCATGGTCTAGGTGACGTTAATAAAACAAAAGACAATAAAGTCTAGGGTACTACATTAACACAACAGAACCCATGGTCTAGGTGAAGACAGTCACACAAAAGACATCACAATCGATGGACGATCGACAGAAAGACAATGGACACCACAGTCTAGGGTAATACTAAAACATCAAAGTTACCAAGGTCTAGGTATGACAGTAACACAAGAGACAACACGGTCAAGGGTAAAACAGCAACGTAAGCGACTAAGGTCTAGGGTACGAATGAAACACAAAAGACACCATGGTCTAGGGTAAAACAGTAAAACAAGTGACACCACGGTCAAGATTGCGACGGTAACACTAAAGAAACTACGGTCTAGGGTAAAACAGTAACACAAATGACACCACGGTCGACAGGGTACGACAGTAATACACAATGTACGGTGGTCTAGGGTGGTACACCAGTAACGTAACAACACGGTGTAGAGTACGACAGTAACACTAAAGACACAAATGTCTTTGGTACGACAGTATCATAGGATGGACTACGTTCTATGTTACTAGAGTAGCACAAAAGACACTATGGTCTAGGGTACGATATTAACACAAAAGACTTCACGATTATGAGACACATTAGGGACTATGAGGTTAACATATCAGAAAAGTAGCCGCCACACTATTTATCAACATTATAGACAATAAGAGACTGACAAATTATATTGAAATTGAATTTCATTTGGAAACAGTTCTTTTGAGAAACGAACTTTAAATGAAAAATGGTTACCTTTTTTTATAATTAAGAAATATTTATTGTTTTATTTCAGGAAAAAACGTCAATTAAAATATCCTGAATTTCAAAATTCTAAAGCGGTATTAGAAACACGGTTAGTTTGGTTATGCTTAAAATGTATAGGCATATTTAAAAAAAAACCAAATGAATAACCGATTAACATTGAAATTAAACTATAAGGATGAAAGCGCTTAAATGTCTTATCAATTTTAATATCAGCTATAGGGTATTACTTTTTTTTGTAAAATTCAAATATAAAAAAGCCCAAGGCAACAAATGTACTACAATATTTGTTATATATATAAGCTCCTCCCATCAACAACCATGCAAAATGGCTTTGCAGATGCCAGTACAAAATATCCTTAACTATTCAGTTTTAGTTGTGAATTGTTACTAAACCATTTTTCTAGAAGCACTAAGCTGATATTCAGACATTGTAGTTTTAAATCATTGAAAAACAGGTCAGACATGAACGCATTAGTGATTGTTCTATTTATGAAATTTTCCTTTACTCATTCGGCATCAAATAAATCAACGAACGAGGACTTTTTTGTAAAGGAAAATAAGATTTACAGCACACCGCATGTAATTGTCAATGATGTACACAATTCGTTTGTTTGTTCGACACGGTGTAGCATGGAGCCTGTTTGTTTTGGCTATAATGTAGAAACGTCAACCACAAAATGTCTTCTGTTCCATTACCAAACATCAAACCATTGTCAAAATGAAACAGATGGAAATATAATAATACAGTATGTAAAACCGGGGCCGACAGATTGCAGTGAGCTACCGCCAGATATGCCAAGTGGACTCTACAGTGTGTATCCATCGAGGCAGTGCGCTTTGTTGGTTTATTGTGAAATGGCTGATTCTGGTGGGGGATGGACAGTAAGTATTTTATATGTTGCTCTTCGTTGCTGTCGTCGCTAAAGAAATTTTACGGAAGACATCATGCACCCAATAGGGGATTTCTTTCCAGTTGCTGGTTGTTCATAGCATTTTGTTTTGTCTTCCGATACCGGATTTGAAATTTGGAAATAAGCAGCCCAACAGTGCTATAGGAGGCAGGAATCACTTACTCTTCCAGATCACCTGACCTGTTTTCACTCTCATTGCGACTATAGTTTCATTGTTAATTGATATTTAGTAGTTTTTGTATTTTCGTGTTTTCTATGTTGTCTTGTTTTTTTTTCGTCCTGTCCTTGTTTATGTTTATGTTAATGTTTGTCTCTGCCCTTTCGGACGTTGACATTCGGTTGCCCGATTGGTGGCTTCTTCCAATTCATGCAATTTACAGCGAGTGGTATGTCTGTATTCACATTCGTAATGTTTGTTGTTCTTTGTCAAGAAGGGGGCAAAGAGGAACCAATGTGGCATTTGAGTGTCAAAAGTCCAAAAGGGCAACGACAAAACCGGTCAACACTTACAAGAACAGCATGAAGAAACACAAAATACAAATCTAGTGAAAGGAAATCAACAACATAAACTCAAGTAGTAGCAAGAGTGAACTCAGGTGATCCAGAAGGATAAGCGGTTCCGATGAAAGGGCGACTTTACTTAATGAAAATGGGAATTGGCTTCAATAAAGGTTATAAAAAAATACCGAATTTGAAGCATCAATTTCAATGTCACAGAGAAACAAGGAAGAAATACATGTGCAAAAAAAAAATTAAAAAACGCAATGGTCCTGACTTTGAACAGGCAGTTCAAAAGAAATAGGGGGGGGGTGAACCAAGTTTTTCCTCTTCCATTGCGATTGAATCATATGCATTATAATAATTATATTATCAAAAATGCAAATAAAGGTAATAACAAAACTACCAAAAACAGCAGACATGAACTAATGTCACAAAAAAGGCTGACGGCTAAGTGTTTTCAATTGTTGTTTATATATGCAGGAAGTGTCGCGTCGCCTTTTCCAAATTTCATCTTCTTTACCCAATATAAAAATGAGCTGATATCAGCAGTAAATAAATTAGCACATGTCAAAACAGATTTTTTGAGCTAAATTTTAAATCATAAGAAATAGCTAAGAAATATTCGATTCCAAATAGTTTTGAAATTTCATTCCTTTTTATTGAATGTTTTTAATCCTTACGATTTATAGTTCCAGTACTCTGTATTACTTGATATTATATTTTACTTTGATTTAAGGTTCTACAACGGAGGCAGGGTGGTACTGAAGACTTTTATCGTGACTGGACTGATTATAAGACTGGATTTGGGGACCTGGAAAGCGAATTTTGGATAGGTATAAAGACATATTTCAAATGATGATTTTTATCCTTACAAACAAAGTAATTAAGAAATAATTCATGGCCGCCCGTGGTTTATTGGAGATTTAACCATGGGTGCCCATTATTTTCGTGGATATTTTACCCAGAGCGTAGCGCAGCGGAGCGAGGGGTTAAATACACGAAAATAATGGGGACCCATGGTTAACTCGAAAATAAACCACGGCCGGACATGAATTATTTCTATTCTAATATGAAATTTTGTGTTTCCTAAGACCTATACGTGTACAATGCTACAGAAGCCATTTTGTTGTTTCTTGCTACGTTTATGTGCAAATGATCCTTTATGACGTCGGCAATTTCAGCGTAAAATCATATAATGACGTCGCAAAATGAACTGTGACGTCGACCTGTGTTTTATTGGAATTTAAACATGGCTAGTCGCCATGGTTTTTTTTGTTCTTTCTGGGGACCCATATTAGAATTATTTATACCATGAAAAATATATATGATTATATAAAATTCCCCATGATTTAGGTGTAAAAACAAGCAATAAGATAAGACAAGCAGTCCGTTTTAACTTGTCCTTAAATTCTTGAAACAAAGGTCGAACTTTTATAAATCAATCTTGTTAATTGTTCAGCGGTGTCCAAAATCATATATATTTTTTTCTTAATATAAATAAAAAAGAACTTGTAATAAACCCTATTGATTTTGTTATGCTGTATAAAAGAAAACTCAAGGACCAACCTCTCATTAGCAGCATTTGATTGAAAAAATGGGAAGACGAAAATCATTGAAGGAAATATACAAAAACCCAAAACGTTCAAATCAAACACATATTCTAAAATGCATTATTATGCAAGTATTTTGCAATGTACACATTCATAAGACAGATGCAAATTATATTATCCTTTATTTATTGGTGTTACAAGCATTTGTTTGCCAAGTTATTATTTATTTATCATTTGCTATCTTGGTTTGTTTCTATTTATTCTCAAACCACCAAATCCACTTGCTTCACGTCAATCTTGGATTTACATCTCAAATTTGACCCGGATGGCCATCTTAATACAAAAAAAAGATACGAGATTATTTCAATTATTAAATTATAAATTTGTTTAACTTGGAAAGCAACATAAAAACTTCACCTGCAAACGGTTTTAATATTTCATAACTTATTATTTATGCCATGGTTGTTAAATTTTTCACCAATATTTATCCGAAAACGCTATCTCAGTGACCTGCTTTTAGACCAATGTTATAGAAAAAAGTACCTTCAACAAGATCCCTTAAATATTCTTCATTCCTTATCAGCAACTTGTAGAAAAATTCAAAGACGCAAAAAGGCACCAATGGGGCATTCGAGTGTCAAAAGTCTGAAAGGGCAATGACGAAACCTGTAATTACGAACAAGAACAGCACGCAAAAACACAAAACACAAAATCAACAGAACGACATCAAAAACGCAAACTATAGTAATCACGAGAATGAATTCAGGTGCTCTGGAAAAGTAAGCGGTTCCTGCCTGCAATAGCACACCTGTCGTGGTGCTAATTCCCAATCCAGTGCGTCATATTCGGTAAAGGAAGACAAACTAAATTTTTACGACAAACCAACATCTGATATTTGTGCACGGTGTTTACCCTGTAATTTCTTGAGTGAAGACAGCAACCATACAGCAAAATAACCCTGTGCCAGCAATTTCTGTGTCAAACGTGACGCTCTGCCCAGGAAATCAATGTTAATCCCGCATATTCTGGAGTAACGAATCAACTTTGACTCAAGACTTCATTATCTGGAGCGGAGGGAAAGTTGCTACGCAAAAAACAGAAAATTGACGATTGGAAAGTTGAAGTCATCACGTTTGTCACAGAGCTTTGTTGAAAGTATTTCCTTTAGATTCAATTCCGAGACGTAGAAATAAATATGAAGCAAACTTCCTAGAATCTCAAGTTCCTGGGGATATATGAGATGGAGAAAGTCACCAAACCAAGAATTGTTCAGTGAATGGACATCATCAATATAACGGAACTTGAGGTTAAAAGAGAGAGCTAGTTTACGATCTGTTTTGTTTAAGAAGAGATTGTAGGAAGTCAGCTTTATGTGAATGAAGAAACAAATCAGCAATCAAAGGTGCAGAATTAGTGAAAAAACACGTTCACCCAACTGAAAAAAACTGTTGTCGATAAGAAAATTGAGCATGTCCACTTTTTGGTCTTTTGTATAATTGTTCTTTATCTATGACCCATTGATGAAGAAGTAAGTATTACTAAAATCGACTTAAACATATTTTTACCTGCGTTTTACATACTCTTTTTAAAAAGCTGCATTTTATCAGCTGTGCCTATCGTAAATTGATTTGTTCATGCTGAATTGAAGTGTAATGAGTGGAGAAATGGAAAGTTTTAATGCTATTGCCAGATAAAACTGATTTCGAGTTAAGATTTTTCAATAGTTCTTCAGGATCTACATTTGATCGACACCATTTCTAAAATAACAACAATCGTAATATTGCTGTAGACAATATTTTATTGCCGTTAGTATTGAAATCAAAACTATGCAAGACAAAACTGATAAGTGATTAACTTGAGTATTGCTTGTCTGGTTGTTGTCCAGAGATGATCACCTTACTATCTCTTAAATGTCTTTACAACAGTGTTGTGTTTTGTGTAAATATCGCACCCACAGATTGCAATGGAAGGTTGCGGTTTGGCGGAATAAAACATGGTATAACCCACCATTTCTTTCAAAATATCTGTACCCTGCCAAGACTGTTGCTTGCTTAAATTATTCTGGTATGTTTTGTAATCGCTTTGTCTCTTCTTATGTACATTTGGGATTGATCTTTCAAGCTTGGTAATTTTGTTATTAACCTTTTTTTACAGGAAATGATATCATACATGATATCACGTCACAGAGACATTACAAAGTTCGTTTTGACCTTGAGGCGTTTAATGGTCAAACAGCCTATGCAGAATATGACATGTTTTACGTAGCTGATGAAGACATGGACTATGGGGTGACAATTTCTGGCTATTCTTGAACTGCAGGTAATAAAAGTTATCATAATAGTAGAAACAAATATTTCTACTATGTTACTCCTTCGCAAACTGCAGGTAATAAAAGTTATAGTTTATTAAAATATTGATACATTACTACATGTATGTTACTCCTTCGCGAAGCAGCGGGGAGCAAACACTACTTGTAAATGGCTTAAGTTCTAACATGTTTGTGTAGATCATTGAAGAAGTAGTAAAACCGTCTGCTTTGTGATATTGATAATTTTGTTTCTAAATAACTGCAGTAAGAATTTTCATTTATTTATATTTTGTTGCATTTATAGTTTTGTTATTACCTTCATTTATGTGTTAGACACTCGTGTGATGATCACTTGAAGGTAGAATATTTTCTACACTCGTTGTGTAGAAGTGTAACCAAATAAATTCATGCTACATTTTAGTTTTTGTATGGCTTTATATAAGCTGCCATTCAAATTCAAATTTATCATAAAAGTATTCGGTGAGTATCGTTAGGAACATCCGATATAGTAACTTGCGTAGAAATTTGTTGCAGTTTTTTGACTAAAGGAAATAACAAAACCGAAAGGTTTGAGAACCAATTTCAAATTCCGAGTTAAAAAACAAGACATGGAAAAATTGAAGATGGCATAGGTCCTGACTTGAAACAGACATTTCTAAATACACGGTGGGACAAACCAGTTTTAGGGCACACAATTTCCTTCATTATCCTCGATATATTACGCAAGCCTCCATTATTATTCGGGGAATATCAATTTTCGTGGTTTCGTGGGTGGCCTTGACCCACGAATTCCAATACCGACCGAAGAGCAAATTTAACATTGAATTGTATGCAACAGAAATCAGAACCACGAATTTTCGATCCCACGAACTTATCATTTTTCATGAAACACCGAAAATTGATACCCACGAAAATAATGAATCCACAGTATAAATAAAGGTAATAACAAAACTACCGAACTTTAATGATCAATCGCATAATCCAGAGAAAATGACAAAAACGAATCAGTCATCCCGGAGAATTGGTGGATCGCAATGGTCCTGACTTTGTACAGGCATTTCAAACGAAATGGTTGGTTAAACCAGGTTATATCTCTATCGTTGTATAGGTAATGGACTTGAATTTGCGGGAAACGTCATTGTCCGCTTTTCGACCAAAGATGTTGATAATGACAAGGCGTCCTATTCATGTGCTACAACAAAGGAAAGTGGATGGTGGTATATTGAATGTGCCCATGGCAACATTAACGGACGATATAAACCTGGTGTTATCGATCATACCACCATGCATTGGAGGCCATGGAGTGGTCTGGAATGCCTCAGAAAAACTAGGATGATGATTAAATCTGCTTAATTGCAATGTAATGTAAATTGTTGTACTGTCGTGTTAAGTTAAACCTTTTCTTTTAGTAAGCAAATTGTTGTAAATTCCGAGTTGATTTATCAATATCCATTGGAGAATACTCGTCTTTAATTTGTCAGATTCTTAACAGTTTGATGTAAGCACATAAATTCGGAGTTGATTTATCTAGGTCAATTGGAGAATTATTGCTTATAACTAGAGTTATTCGTATCCATTTGTTATTATTACATTCATTCAAAATCGATTTATCTGAATATAATACATACATGACACAAGGGGACTATATAACTATTGTTTCAGAGCATTGAATGATTAAAAGTGTCTTTCTCAACGTGTATAATTTTTAAGCCGTCAGTTTAACAAAATTATGAAATTGCTGATTGTAACAACTTTGTTCAATAAAATATAGTTGTTATTCGTGAATTTAACAGTTAATGATTTGATCTTTTTTAGGTTGTTCATCTTCATTGAACGATTTGGTATGATGTTAATATGCAAATGTATAATTTAACGTAAATGTTGTTACCTACACAGGCAATTTGTTTTAACGTTAAATTAATGTTAAGCTCAATTGACACTAATTTAACGTTAATATCACACTAAGTTAACGTTAATTTAACGTTTGTTTAACGTTAAAATTCTTAATTAACATTAATTTAGTGTTAAACTTAAACGTAAATTTCATGTGAAACTTTTTAACGTTAATTTGCCTGTTGAATTATGCGAAGTCAAATGTTAAACTTTAACATGAAATTAACAATCGAAGCTCGATTAACACTAATTTAACGTTAATGTTTAACGTTAAATTAACGTTAACATTAATTGCCTGTGTACTTTATACAACAATTATGCTAAAGTTCCCATCATTGTGATTTTTTTCTGGTATACCTTTGCATTGCTTTGTCATTTTTTATATAGATGTCTGATTTGTTTTTTTAAACCAGCCAATAGTTAATTCTAAGATAGCTGTCAATAACTGCAAGTGTTCTCATAAATGATAATATGCATCTCATTTTTTACTTGTAGTCTGAACTAAGGTTCTCTCGAATTGAACTTGTATCGATTTGATTTTGATTATGTGTTATTTTTGTGATTTGTTCAAGATCAATTATAGGCCCTAAACATTAGCTAAAATATTTGTGACGTCCTAAGCCAAGATTCTTTTTCAAAGCTTTTGTTTGTCCCTGTCAATTGTGTGTGTATTGTTCTATATACAATACCAACACTGGTATAAAAACGGTCCGTTTGGTTATGCCCTATATCGATATTTCAATGATTAACCTTTTATCATTATCAGTTTAATAGAAAATTGGAAGGTAAAAAGTATAGAATGAAAAGTACTCAGAGTCAAAAGGTTCCAACAGAGGAGCAAAATCCAGCAACAATGATCTCCGCCATGTGCAGTACAATGACAGGAACCTTTTGTTTTAAACAATTTAGAATTTAACATCATCGCTTATTTCAATAATTGAAAGCATTAAATTAAGGATCGTCACTGCTGAAGTTTCTTATATCAAACTTTTTATGATTAGTGGTGTAAGTGATTGATAGTTGTCCACTTTTTCAAATGACAGAAAGAAAATCATAGGTCAGTGTGCTCGCTTCCGAGATATATGACGTCTAAAATTTGGCGGGAAGTTAAATTCCTCTAGATTTTACATTACGTTAACATTGTGATATTTTTGACATTATAAACAATGAAGTTGTATCAAGAATTTTCAGAAATTTTATACAGTTAGTTCTTAAGGTTTATATGATCAGAAAATGTTATAAAAAGTAGGGGTCAGTGTGCAAAAAATTTCTTCAGTATTCAAAGGTAAAATCTAAAGGAGTTCCAAAATCTGACTGAAATCCAGAAATATGAAAAGTGACAAATCTTATATGGAAAATCGGTGTCAGACATGTCTGACGACCAGGGTTATTCTTAATCTCTAGCCGATGTAAGAGGAAAAGCAGCGACCTCAGTCGTGGAAGACTGCTGGCTTTCTTCCATTGTTGGTGTTGTTTATGTACGTTGTGTCGCGTACAATAATTCCTCATTTTATTGTCGTCTCAAAAAGAGCATCACCGAAATAAGTCACATATTTATTTAAACGCAGTATTGCTGTAAACATCATGTTTCTTCCCTTGCACTACACCTTGTCTTCATTTTCGGTGCTGAACTGGGCTTTGTTGTTTGAATGTTTTGGAGTTTTGTTCATTTCCTTGGATTTTTGTTGTTGTCGATTTTTGAAATTTAATATTTTCATTTTCCCCAAATTCATAGAATTTAAAATATATTGTTCACGATTGTCATATCAACTCAATTGTATAAAGCCATTCAAATGATTTACAAACAAACTTGATTTTATTCATCTTTATGCGCATCAGAACTGCTGCAGACAGCCAAAAACGTTTAGATTAAAAGTGAGTCTTTACAAGTATGTTTTATTTAAAATGTCAGATCTGTCCATTTGTATTTTAGTAATTCTTTCCAAATCAGTTTATAGTCTATCATTTTCACAGTTCAGTATTTATTAAATATTACTTTTAGCACTTTAAACACTTAAGGCAATGCTGGTACTGCATTATTAAATATTACCCGCTAAAAGCAAATGAACATGCAGAAAAATATACACTCTTTTGATATGCTAAAATATAAAATATAACTTGGGTTTTTAAGTAGTTTTAAAGTGTAAAACTTGTCATCCATTGTTCAGTTTTGCCTATGATTTAATGCATTAAATTCAATTTTGACAATGCAATGCATAACATGTTATAACCAAAAAGAAAGAAAAAATGTTTCTACTGCATACATTATGAATAAATAAAGAAAATTACAAATCACATTGGCCTGAAATGTATTGATGTGTTACAAACGATTGCAATGAGAAGAGGAAGTTTTAGAGCAATACATCTTGTTTGAATTGTTATTTCGTTTGAATAGCTGGTAAAATGTCAGGACGATTATCGTTCTCTTAAGTTTGGTTAAGGATATTGTATTACCTTTTTATTATGATAAAGGAATTACATTTACTATAACACAAAAATAATATTACGTTTAGTAATAAGCTATATCTTCTGAAGAGCACTCTGAAAATTGAAATGTTTGGAAATATTTGTCAAACCTTTATTTACTGGTGTAATGTCTACAAATGATTTAATTTAATTTTTAATTTCTCAAGAAACTTCTAAAGAACAAGTACTTAAGGAAAAAGCAAGGTATTTTGATCTAATTTTCAGATATATCGATGAGATCCTTCTGTCAACACAACTCTGATTGGATGATGGATTCCTTAAATATTATCCTACAGAGTTAGAGAGAAACAAAGGTGTACCAAAGGGGTAATCGAACATCATTATACTGATAAGACAAAGACAAAATCGGTAGAAAAAACACCACAACCTAACAAACCATACATCGAACAAAGTATAATACCAAAAGCAGGTATAAAACGGTCAATTTGGTTATCCTGTCTATCGAATTTTCATGGATTAATCTCTCATCAGCTGCATTTGACTCAAAATTGGAAGATCGAAACCAAAAATATATTAAATGGAAAGTTTTAAAAACCAATTCGAACAGGCAAACAAAAATCCAGCAGCGAGGGTATCGACCATGTACAGGTCATAACATAACAACTAAACTGCATTTTGGTACGTGAACTCAAGTCGTAAAAAACTTCAGTAACCACTTAATTAACTTGCTGATGTCATTCTTGGATTTTGCATTTGACCCAGGTGGTCATCTCATTACAATATTGTACAATAAAAGATGACTCTTGATTTTTAAATTATTACTTTTCCTAACCTTATAATAAATACCTTATTTTCCTGCATAATGTTTTCATATCTCAAAACTTATACGATATGCTATAGATCTTGTACAAATTTTCAAAACTGTTTTATCCGTCACCGCTGTCTCCGTGACCGACTATTAGACCAAGGTTCAAATATGAATTTTGAAACAATAACAATTCTTTAAAAAAGTTGGGTAATATATAGTCTATATTGTTACATTGACATGTTTGTGTCCAGTGTGTGTGGTTTCTATTTGGTCGAAAGATGTGTTGATCCTATACTTTGATTTGTAATTGTCCGTCAATAATACTTAAATCTTAATCCAAACATGAAATTTCTTGATGGGTGACAATGATTTGTTCAAGTTAATTTGGAAGGACAGATGTCTGTAATAAGATTGAACTTAGAAATTGAATGATTGTTTAGTGCAAGAATGTTGTCTAAAAACAAAAATTAGACTATCCGACAAACCAACATGTGCACTCTTTCCATATTTGTTTACAAGTGCACGGTGTCCACCGTAAAATTTCCTGAGTGAAGTCAGAAATCGTGGAGCATTTTAATCTGTGTTAGCAATTTTTGTACCAAACTTGACGTTCTGCCAAGGCAATCGATGTTATTCCCGCAAGCTCTGCAGTAACGAATCAACTGTGATACGCAAACTCCATAAGCTTGATTGGACGGAATGTTGCTACATAAAAAGGAAAAGTTGACGGTTGGAAAGTTGAAGTCATCATGTTTGTCATAGAGCTTTCTTGAAAGTTTTCTTAGGGAGCCAATTTTTAGATTTAGATCTAAATATGAAGCAGACTCCCTACCTAGAATCTGTTGTGTCATTTATCTCAAGTTTTTTAGAATTTACCATTTTTTTTCGAAAATTGTTTTGCAAAAGGACACATGATATACAAAAAAGAGAGCTTATCTACTATCTGGTTTGTCTACAAGAGATTTTAAGAAGTCTGCTACGTATGCATGCAGAAACAATTCAGCTATATTCCTTTGTCATGAGACTGTGCTACATCTGATTTCAGATATGCTCCTTGTGATCATTATGTTACCGGATACCTTTCAATCGTCAATGACCCAGAGGTTATGAATTACTTGAAAAATGGGCCAAAAGTATGACCACCCACAAAAATTAATTGGAATTCCTGCCTAAACTATATCAAAACTTCCCTTCTCTCTTATTGCAAATCTTGGATCAGGAGAGAAGGGACCGACTCAAAATCTCTAGAAAATTTTATTAATATATTTAGGACAATTGTTTAACTCAGAATCAGCCAATTTCAAAATCCATTTGTAGATTTTATGTTTAATACTTACCTTCAACGAATAAAGTCAAAAATCCGTTTACTTGGTTTGCGATACGTGTTTGTTCCCGCCGTTAAAGCAGCTAACAATGTCGTTGTGGTATGACGATAGTATTACCTTGAGGTTTTAATGAACGCCTTCGAACATTTTCGTTCCCGTGCATTGGACAGAATCAGGTATCATTGACGATCATATCATAGCGACCACAGCACTACGAATTGCCCCGACATACTATAAGTTACCTACTATGCACTGGATACTTAAATTGCACAAAAATCCATACAAATCTCGTTTTATCTCAGCTTCAAGTAAGTATTCTTTAACCCATATTTCCAAAGTTTTATCTCTTGCTTTAACTACACTACCAACAATTTGCATACGTAATTATGGTAATTAAAATGCAGGCACCAAAAAAGTATATTTCTTACATGCACATAAGTGGTAATGAAGATACCAGTCAAATAATTGTACTTAGATTAAAAGTCAAATAACAGTACTGTAAAAAGCAGTAGACTGTCAGTACTGTAAATAGAAGTAATATAACAGTACTGTAAATAGCAGTAGAATAACAGTACTGTAAATAGCAGTAGATTAACAGTACTGTAAAAAGCAGTAGACTGTCAGTACTGTAAATAGAAGTAATATAACAGTACTGTAAATAGCAGTAGAATAACAGTACTGTAAATAGCAGTAGAATAACAGTACTGTTAAAAGCAGTAGAATAACATTACTGCAAATATCAGTAGAATAACAGTACTGTAAATAGCGGTAATATAACAGTACTGTAAATAGCAGTAGAATAACAGTACTGTAAATAGCGATAATATAACAGTACTGTAAATAGCAGTAAAATAACAGTTCTATCAAGATCAGTAACATCACAGTTCTGTGAATAGTAATAAAATACTCACCAATTTCAAAGTTTCATCCTAAACGGTTCTGTATTAGATCAAAAGTAAATACAAAAATCCTTGTTCATGAGAACTCTAAAATCCTATGTTTATTTTCCAGACAATACTACTAATGTGTTACCTTCTATTCTCTGGTTCATTGGTATTAAATGTTTTTTGTTGTAATTTGTCTGAAGTTGTTTATTTGCATGTAAAATTATTTTCAGCCTGTATCTTTAACTGGGCATGGGTTTCTTTTCTATCTACATGTATGTCCTTTGAAGTTTTTAGATAATATGTCCTTTGAACTTTTTAGATAATATAGAAAGCAGCTCCTTTGATGTTTTTTTTGGCTTTCTTAAGCTTGTCTTTATATACATGTTAAAATGCAGAACCGAAAGACCCATACAAACTTACAACACAAACAGATACTATAAACAGCAAATCTAAAGAAAAGCCATGAAAACCCTGTATGAAAAAGAATGAGTAGTTCCATATGAAACCCAGTCCCTGTTTGTTGGTATACAGAGACAAATTGACATTATTGTACATTGATGGTTCTTTCAAAATAATTTTTATTTGATATGTTTATTCTATTTCTTATTAACTTATTGTGGCTTTATTTTTGCTTCATTAAGGTGTAGGATTTCTTTCTGCTAAACTTCATAAACAAGAATAAAAAGAGCCTTTGCTAAACAAAAGGAAAGCTGAGGTCACCAGGTTTGTGATAGATTAGAAGGAAATAAAGGCACCTCTTGGAAGCAGTTTTAAAATGTATCAAATTTAAATTGATAAACATATTTATTCATCAACAACATCATGATGCAATGATTTCAAGTTCATCCTAAATGTCCTCGGTTACAATGTATAATGGCATTTACTAGCAAATAGTAAAAACTTGTTTAACAGCGCAATACTTATACATGTTCAAGTTTGTTAAACAGTTAAAGCAGTTCAATGCATTCATGCAGTAATATACATGTAGAACAATGAAATAGATATCATATGATGCCTTCTTCCATTAAGTTCACATAGTTCTTTGTACCAATCTAGTCCCAATTAAGAGCCAATCTGTGAGAAAACCATGCAATTTTGTTCCAAACCAATATTTTCATATCAACTTAAGGGATGGTTTAACAAAAAGACCTTCATAAAAGACTTATTTTGGCAAAATATTTTTTCCGGGAAATTCAAGATGGCCGACCTACAGGGTTCATCAGTATTCCTGGGTTTCTTAACAAAATCAGCTTGAATAAATACAATTGACATTAAAGCCTTTTGTTAAAGTATATGGGAGTCAATTTGATTTAAAGAGCCTGCCTTAGACATAAAACAATGCTAAAATTCAAGTATTTTGATGTTTTTTTACAATTTGGAAAATTGCCCATGTCACCCCCTAGGGACGCTGGGTAATGGCTATTAAGATTTTTAAAATTTTCATCGATTTTGAAGGCAAAGGTATTACCCTTTAAATATTTGCTGTTCATTTTTTGATAATTTGAAGATAAATGGACCAAAAGATACTTTGAAATACATGAGGTTTTGTAATTATTCAAGCTGATTTTGTAAAGAAACCCAGGAATACTGATGAACCCTGTAGGTTGGCCATCTTGAATTTACCGGAAAAAATATTTTGCCTAAATAAGTCTTTTATGAAGGTCTTTTAGTTAAACCATCCCTTAAGTTGATATGATGTTGTTTGTCAACCTCTTTTTATCCTTAATGGTTATTTTGTCATTTACGAATGCCTGTTGTAGTTACTTTGAGGACCCTAATTTGGTTTTCAAAGCAGGCATGTATTTTGAAGAAGGGGGATTCACTTGTAAAAACAGTCAACTGAGGACGAAAAATAGAAACAGTCAACTGAGGACGAAAAAGGGAAGGCCAAGACAAATTTTGCCCCGAAAATCTACATTGGGAGAGTGGGATTCTAATACCTTGACAAACCACTGAGAAAAATAAACAAAGGTCCATGCTTTAAAATTATCCAGTAAATTGCTTCAACGCTGGTGTATATTCCTTGTCAACTTTTGTAATTATTTCTTCTAATCACAGTGCATTTAAATACAAATTTGAAAGGTTCAAAAGTTGTAAAGATATTAAATCTGGCTGCAAAAATTCTCACCGACTTACTTCTGATCATGCGTCCTGTTTGTTGACCGTTCGATTTCGAAAGTGAAAGTACACAATTTATCTTGCATCCGCGGGATAAAGTCCTAATTAGTACTGATTATTCATCAGTGTTTTTAACAATTTTATGTCTTAATATCGATGTATTCATAAGAAATGTAAAACGTTCTATATTTTATTTGAAAATGAGAACGTTATAGAGAGATTTAGGGACCACAAAACACCTCGTAGTACTACAAAAGTGCTCGTGACGCAATCAAACGGAAAGTTCAAAACAGAGTGCACAAATAAACAAAAATGACTGACTTAACAATCTAAGCATACAACATAAAAACACACAAATACAACTGAACATCTGAATAGCAATCAACACGAACACAGGTTGTAACTAAGGGGGTGGTAAAGAGGGGGGGTTACATGCACGGATGAACGACCAATAAAAATGATAATCACTATGAACGGCCAATAAAAAAATGATAAGCACGATGAACGAAAAATAAAATAGAGAAATACGATGCACGATGAACCTCCATGCACGGCTGAACGGGAATTAAAAATTGCTCAACACGATGCACGAAAAAACCCTTTACCACCCACAACTAAAAATGGGTCACAAAATTGCTCATCTATTCTTGAAATATCATTGATCCCTAAGATATTATCTGGGATTTTCACCAAGAAATAGATCAAAGTCATTCTTCCATGAATTATAAGTCACATTGACCTTATTTCTAATGGGTGGTGCCGTGCTTTGTGGTAAAAAATGATTGTCCCCAAGTTTGGTCAACTTCCAGTATCCAACCAAGACCTTAGCCAAGATTAGCCAAAGTGTTAGGAACGTATGTACGGAAAATTCTGATCCATATAAACAGTTAGGCCACAAGCAGGGTGAACTCTGGTGCTTCGGAATCATTTCTGAAAGAAATTATTTTGTTGTGATAAATATGAAGGTTCAAACTTTGAAACTCAAAAGTTCTTCGATTAATGTTTTGTTCATTTATTAATGCGTTTTATGCATGATGATCTATGTACATGTATTATTGTAGAATTTCCTTTATTTATGTAGCCAATCCATTTTTACACTTTATTTTCCTTTTTTTTCTTAAAAGATACAACATAGTGTAATATGGTGGAACACGCAAAGACAAAGAAGTGTACAATTCACATGAAGGAGGCAATATGTTTTTAACATCATCATGTGTTAATTGATCAAGATAAACATGTTTAGGTAAAATGTATACATGTAGGCATAGTAAATAGAATCAAGCTAATATAGATTAATGTCCTACCACATGCATCGTTGTAAACCATGTGTATAAAGTCCACCTCGGCTCACTCAAAAGCGATGAATTTGCACTTGTTAAGCTCAATAATACAATATCTTAAAAACTACTGTGCATAAGATATTAGAGATTTTGTTTAACTCATTAGAACCAAGGGCAAAGGTCTTGACATAAGTTGGTATATGGATATTTTAGTAAAATCTTTGAATTTAGTGTTCTTTGGTAAAAATATTGATAATTTGATACTTACTTTAAAATGTTAATTGCCTTTTTATACTTATGTCATTTTTGAGCATTACAGCGGTCAAGTGTGTCGGTTTCTGTGATGATACATCATCAAATCAAGTGTTTGACGTGTTGTGTCGGATTTAAAATCGACATACTTGATTTTTTTACATCAGTCGATGGATGCTTCTTAGCTAGCTGTCAGTAACTTCGAGTGTTCTCAAGAGAGTATCTTTTACTTGTTGTCCTTTTGTCTCAGATACTCTCTTGTTGAATTGAACTTCTATCGATTTGATTTTTACTGTGTGTTAGTTTGTGCTTTGTTATTGATTATTATTAGGGGGAAGGTTGGCGCCAAAAAACTAGTTTAACCCCGCCACATTTTAATGTGCCTGTCCTAAGCCAGGAATCTTTATCAAAGCTTATGTTTGTATTTAGTCGAATTTATGTTAATTGTTTTTTTGTCAAGAAGAGGGTCTTTCAATGCACTTTGGGATTGGGCTTGAATCATATGTATTTTATTTTTAATCCAGGGGCCAATTGTAAAACAGCGAGCAGCGACCGCTGGTCACATTGAAGGCTGCTGGCTGTTTTCCATTTAGGATATTTTAAATATACGTTTATAATGTAGGTTGTGCCGCGTACACTTATTCCACATCTCATTTTCTTCTATATGTTTATATTTCTTAATTTTATCTTCATGTTTACCTATTACGGTATATATGTCATATATGTTTCTGTCACAATCTTGTTTCTGTATGTTTATATGACAATAAGTTGGTTTTTTTTTGTTTTTTTTAATTTATTTTAGCCTTGAGTTGATAATTTAATGGGACCTCCAAATTCTTATTGTTTGTTTTTTTTATCAACACCACTATTATTTCTGAATGCTAAACTCAAAAACTACAAGGGAATCATAGTTAAAATTTTAACACAATGATTAATAGTACCATATAAAAATTTGCATATAAAAGTTCAAGAAAAACCTCAAATTTTATTTTTACTTTTTGTTTATCTATTTACAGCTGAAAGGTTCCCAGTCTATAACCTTCACCTAAAACACAATACATACTGAACATCCAAAGGACTGAGATCACCAACAGAAGTGAAATAGACAGTTTGGACTATTGAAATTGGACAAAGGAACCTCAAGAAATAATCTTGCAAAAAATGTACAATTTAGGCAACACTGTTTATGTATTTAGATTCCAGTCTTTCATTGTCTGTAGGAAAGAAAATTATTAAATAAAACTCTCTGAATAACTTGTATTTTTACTATAACAGATGTAGTTACACACCCTTCTATAAATATGACAGTTTACTGTACATGTGTACAAGTAAATATTTACTTGTAATTTGTGGTATGTTTGGTACAAATGTATGACTACTGGTTTAAATTTCTTTATTTTTCAGACAAGTGAGGGGTAATTTATCAGTAGGGCTGATATTTTATTCAATTCTGATTTCAATTCTTTAAATATTTTACAGTTACTTTAAAAGTTTTCTTGTGCACATATCTGAAATATTTTGAATACTAAAATAAGAACTAATTGTTCAATTCGGTAGTGGCTGTTCAGTCTTTCTGTCAAAATACAAAAGTTTTGCTTCGTATAAAAGTTTGATATAAAAACATTCAGTAAAAGAAGTATGATAGTAGAAGTAACAAAACTAAAGCTCATTTGTTATACTGACATAAACTGTCATAAATTTAAGATATCTGATGCTGACACAGTTAATAAAAATCTGTCAAAGTAAAAAATGACCAGATTTCGTAGGAAGTAGGTGAGCGACAGACCTAAAATCGAATCCCACGTTATGGGACCCCACCCTGATGCTGTATACCAAATATCAAGTGGCTGTGATTAGTAGTTGCTGAGAAAGCTGTTACGAAAATTTTTTCCCCGCACGCCAGCCATTCACCATTTTATAACCCGGATTTTTCACTCCGTGAAATCCGGCCAAAACTATATATTTATAGTGTTGTTGTCACTGCTGTGATATGTCATTCTTGTCATTAGTTCAAGTTTTATGCACTGTGGCTTCACAGAGGCATATCCGGGGGGCAGCCCCCCCCTTTTGGCGGAAAAATCTGGTTGAATATATAGGAAATCATTGAAGCATGACCAAAGCGGGCCCCTTCTTAGGCCAGTCAATGGGCCCCCTCTTTTCAGAATTTCTGGATCCGCTACTTCTTCATGGTTATTGTACAAGAGTTCTTAGTACAAGTATAATGATTGCGCTGTTGGTATCTTTTCAATCTTAGTAGTAATTTGGAAAACTTGTGCACCATCAGACTTTGTTTGTTTTTTTCCCTTTTTTTAGAACAAATGAATGAATGAACCTGCTTCATTACCTTATTTCTTTATACTCTTATGTACACGACTACTAAGTATATCAAACTTGTAGCAAAGAAAATACGACGTTGACAATGAACCAGCATAAAATAGAATTTTAATGTTGAATAGCCATTCGTATGTAGAACTAGTGCTTATGATATGCATGCATCATCCATGAAAAAGTAACTTAAAAAGTTAGCCAGTATAATGAATAACAACTGTGGTGCATTCAGTTTTGATCAGGGGTATTTCTCTATGTTTAGCAATCAGCATTAAACCACGACTATACTTATGAACAAACTGCTACTGCTGTTTACAGTGCTGTTAAATTACTGCTATTTACAGTGCTGTTATTTCACTGCTTTTTACAGTACTGTAAATCAACTGCTATTTACAGTACTGTTATTCAACTGCTATTTGCAGTACTGTTATATTACTGCTATTTGCAGTACTGTTATATTACTGCTATTTACAGTACTGTTATTCAACTGCTATTTGCAGTACTGTTATTCTACTGCTATTACTGCTATTTACAGTATTGTTATATTACTGCTATTTACAGTACTGTCATTCTACTGCTTTTTACAGTACTGTTATTTTACTTTTAATCGAAGTACAATTATTTGACTAGTATCTTCATTACCGCTAATGTGCATGTAAGAAATGTACTTTTTTGGTGCCTGCATTTTAATTACCATAATTACGTATGCAAATTGTTGGTAGTGTACTATGCAGGAATTTATTATTCAATACTGTTAAAGGGTATTCGAAATCAGTGCAATTAATCATTTTTGGAGCGTTATAAATTCTCTTGATGTTTTGGACAAGCTTCGTGCATTTGAAAATACTTTCCATACCGTTGAGAGTCACGATTTTTCTACTTTATATACTGACCTACTGCATAATATGATACAAAAAATCGAATATTTGGTTAAATGGTGATTTGACAAATCTAAAGGTGATTATATCTGTTCTAAAATTTCAAACTAATTTAGTTTGAGTAATTCAAACTAATTTAATTTAGAGTTCGCGTTGTTGATTGATATTCAGTTATTTTGCGTTTCCATGTTTTACATGTTGTCTGTTTTTGTCCCGTTCTTGTTGGTGTTTACTGGTTTTGTCTCTTCCCTTTCGGACTTTTGACATTCGGATACCCCATTGGTACCTCTGCTTCTTTAGTTAATCCTTTTTATTAACGAGATTCAAAAAGGTTACATTTACTGGACTGTTGCAGAAACTATTACTGCTCTAAATTATTTGTTGGATAATATTTACATACGTTTGGAAAAGAAATTTATCGCCAAATTATTAGTATTCCTATGTGTAATGATTGTCTGCCACTTATAGCCGACCTTTTCCTATACTGTTATGAATCGCAATTTATGGCTAAATTACAAAAAGACCCCAACAAACAGAAAGAAGCAAAGGTGTACCAAAGGGGTAATCAGTATCATAAAACCGTGAAGACAAAGACACAACCGGCAGACAAAAAAACATCACAACAAAACAAACAACATAACAACATAAAACCGCACACACATAACAACAAAACCGCATTCAGCAACGCAAATGTCAAATTAACAAACCAAACAAAGCTCCATTAACACTCATTTAACGTTAATGTTTAACGTTAAATTAACGTTAATAAAATTGCCTGTGTACCAGAAAAAATTAAGATCACAAGGATGGGAACTTAGCATAATTTTTGTATAAAGTAGGTAGCAACAAATTAGATATTTACGTTAAATTATACATTTGCATAACATCAAAATCGTTCAATGAAGATGAACAACTTAAAAAAAGATTTAATCATTAACTTTTAAAGAAGCAAATGTGTACCAAAGGGGTAATCAGTATCATAAGACCGTAAAGACAAAGACAAAACCGGCAGACAAAAATCATCACAACAAAACAAACCACATAACAACATAAAACACAAAAACACATAACAGCAAAACCGCATTCAGCAACGTGAACTCAAGTCGAAACGAGAGTGAACACAGGTGCTCCGGAAGAGTAAGCAGTACCTGCTTGCTATAGCACACCCGTCAAGTTGCCAAAGATCGATTAAGTGTTGGTCAAATCCGGAAAGGATGACATTACAAAACTGTACGTCAAACCAACATCTGTGCTCATCTGAGAGATAGAAATCCCGTATTTGTATACAAGCACATGATGTCGTCCGTAAAATTTCTTGAGTGATGACAACAACCTGGGAGCAACGTACCCCTGTGTTAACAATTTGCTTGTCAGCCGTGTGGCTCTATCAAGGAAGTCGTTGTACTCCCCACATGCTCTGGAATAGCAAATCAATTGTGATACGTAAACTCCATATGCTGGAGCGGACGGAATGTTGCTACACAGAAAGGGAAAGTTAACTATTGGAAAGTTGAAGTCATCACGTTTGTCATAGAGCATTGTACAAAGCCTTCCTTGTGTGTCAATTTCGAGAAATAGATCCAGATATGAAGCGGACCTCCTAGAATCTGTAGTGTCCTTTATCTCAAGTTCCTTCGGATATATGAGATGTAAATAGTCACCAAATCGAGGATTGTTTAGTGAAAGGACATTATCAAGATAACGAAATGTGAGATTGAAGGATAAAGCAAGTTTGCGGTCCTTTTTGTCTAGAAGTGATTGTAAGAAGTCCGCTTCATATGAATGAAGAAACAAATCGGCAATCAATGGTGCACAATTTGTGCCCATTGGGATACCTATTGTTTGCTGAAAAACACGTCCGCCAAACTGTACAAATATGTTGTCGATTAGAAAGTTGAGCATTTCTATTATTTGATCTTCTGTAAATTTGTTTTCCTTGCTAGACTCTTGGATGACAAAGTAAGTCTTTTTATAACCGACTACCAAATACTTGTACCTGCGTTTTCCGTTCTTTTTGATAAAGCTACGTTTAATCAGCTGTGCCATACGAGATTCTAGTTTTGAATGTGGAATTGAAGTATATAATGTAGAGAAATCAAACTTTTTAATGCTATTACATGATGAAAATGACTGAGAATGGAGATTTTCCATCAGTTCTTTAGAATTTTTGAGAATCCACATTTAATTGACGCCATTTCTAGAGTAACAACAATCGAAATACTTTTGAATGATTGATCTTATTGCCGTCAATATTTATGTTAACAAAACTGAAAGAGGCTTAGTTGTACATTTGGATGACCCCGCAATAAATTGTTGCTTGTATGGAGTTTTATGTAACTTTGGAATCCATAAAGGATGGAACGTCATCGTTCATTTTGTCAACAGAAATGCCAAAGGAAGAAATGACAGAATTATGATTGTTGATCATTTTTACAGAGATATTATTGAGAACAGTTTATAAAGAGCTTAGCAGACTACAAAAGAAAGCAATCGACCGATTTTTTTCCTAAAGAAATAGATTAAGACCACTTCAGAAATAATACCTGAAATCATGAGCTCTAGAACAAAAAGAAAAGAAGAAATTATTATAGAAAAGGCTTACAGATGGTATTTATCATAATTATCACATAAACATATTTGACTAAATACATCTCAAATAGTCTTAAAATTGTTAAAAGTTGTTCAAGAGCAGAACTTATGTAACTTAATATGTGATATGAATGTACTTTAAATATATCATTAACATTTTTTTTTGTAAATTCTTTGTTGTAACCTTTCATCTTTGAACGTTTTTTTTTATGTCTGTCTCTTCAAGTTGCTTCAGCGTATTTACTGGATTAAGTTAAAACATATTTGTTCATCCTGGACATGCATGATTTGGAAACAAATTTTATGCTGATAAGAATCTTTCTAAAGCTAGCAGTGACCTTCACTATGCCCCCATTGAGACTTATCTTTTCGAACTTTCTCAAGAGGTCTTTAACGTGCATCGTTTTGTCTTTAAGTATACAGAATTTTTTGTGACCCTTTGGTACCTCTGCTTCTATCTAATATCTATCGCATATTTATGTTATGTTATCTGGATATTTTCTGCCGTGAATTGTATTGATTAATATCAAAGCAAAAAAGTGTTTATTCGGTGTTTGGAAGAAGCAAAAAGGCACTAATGGGGCATTCGAGTGTCAAAAGTCCGAAATGACAACGACAAAACCGGTTAGCACGAACAAATACAGCACGAATAAACACAAAACACAAAATTAACCGAACGGAAATCCACAACGTGAAGTTGTTACAAGAGTAAACTCACAACTCACAGCCAACCTAGTATCCAACAAAGACATATCCTGTACAAAGAAACACTCCTTTCAAAATTAGCAGCATTTTCAATGATCTTAAATGTTTTGTTTTAAACAAACAAGTCCAGTACTCTGTCTATATGCTAACTATTCTTAAATTCTTTGATTATTATAATTTGAATAGTGCTAATTGAATATGTTAACAATATGAACAAACTGATTACAGATTATCATAATTTAACCATAAAACACACTATTTTAACTCTATCCACAGGAAATTAGGTTCATTGGAGTTAAATATGAGACATCTAGAAAGTGTCGATTTCAAAAAATTGTTTTATTTATTACATGTATGTAATTTTAGCACCATTAATGAAAAATTACACGATAGCATAATTTAGCATTCCCACAATTCAAAGTGTTCACAAGGTGTCTAAAAAGAATGTCCCTCGAGTTTGGGTTTACATGCCATAGCTGTAGTATTGAAAGTCTGTTGACCGCTGACAAGAGTGAACCTACGTTTCCTGGGATACCATGCTGAATTCCGAGTTAACATTATGTTATTATGTTGAATATACTGTTATCAATAAAAATATTAGAGAGATGTCATTTCATCTCATTTATATACGTGTGCAATTCAAATCAGGAAGTAAGGAGCGAAGATTGCTGGTTTGCATTAAAAGTTGATTTGTTGTTATAAAGAAATATATATAATCTTATAAAGATTTGTACAATTTTCAAAGAATAATCATGAAATCGATGCTTTGAAATTTACCTCTGATTTTCACAAACGCTAAATAAATTCAATTTTTGGCAGCACGACATGTATTTTAGCTAGCTTGAACTGTTACTTCCTTTTAAGCCCCGAAGTTCACCCAGGCTTTGCTTAAAGTTAACGTCCCTGATTAGGTTTGTTTTGTATGCTGGGTGATTTGTTTTTGTAATGCTTTCATATCAGCCGTTTTTTTCCGATTTATAGCATTCAAATTCCCCATTCGTACCCATGGTTCTTTCAAGATGTTGAAATTTTCAGGCGAACCAAAACCTGTTTTAATCCACCTTTTTAAATCACCTGTACCAGGTCAGGACCATTGTGAGCTATTATTTATCTAGCATATCTGCCATGTTTTGTCTTTTCTGCTTTGAACATGAGAAATTAGTCATCCGGATTCCCTTGTTTCCTTTTTTAACATTGTGTTTTAAACAATTAACACTTCATAGTTAAACAAATATTCAAATTTTTACATGCGTAACATTACTACCTTTTGCCTTTCTTGATCTTGTCAATGGTGTCACGTATCCAAAAACATATCACCAGTTATACAATTACAGCGTTTTCTCAGGTGACTAACAAGATTATTTTTCAATGGGTGAGAGATACATTCACTATTTCAAATGTATAACATTTTGTAGAAAAGCTCCAAAAACTAGTTTAACCCCGCCACGTTTCAAATTTGCCATTCCTGAGCTAGGAATTTTTATCAAAGCTTATATTTGAATTTGTTGAATATTTGTTAACTGATCTTTTTCAAAATTCACTCCATTGATATCGTTGGTGTTTAATGGTTTTGTCATTGTCCTTTTAAAAATTTTGATAATTGGACGTCCCATTTGTACCTCTTTGCAATCTATATAACATGCAATCCAAATTTTAAAACAATATTTTAGCACTTTGATTTAACGACTGTCTTCGAATATAAGTCAACCTCTAATAAAAAGGTGCTCTGGATAGATTTCTGTTGAATATTATTGGAAAGCGAGTTAATTATCTACTTTATCCTTAAGGAATAAAATGCAAAGGACCAAGAAAGTAAATATCTTTATCAAGAAAAGTGTATATTTGGTTCAAAGGGTTATGCTGCTTCTGAAGAACTTGATTACACAGCACACGTTGCGAAATAACGTACGTGCTGAAAAAGATGAATTTCGTATAAGTTTTGGTGGTTTCCGAATCCTTGTCTGATAGTAGATTGATATGTGTCATGACTTGTAGGTATTATGTTGGACGTAATGATGCCGCACAAAATTGAAGTTGATAATGGAATAGATGAATGCATCTGTTGCATAGCTTTGAAAGAAGCAAAGGTGTACCAAGGGGTAATCAAAATCTTAAAACCGTAAAGCAGTCTTATATCTAGTGGTATTCAATTATCTCCCCTGCAGAAAAAGCTCTCTGTGTTTTTAATATTTTTACGATGTAAATAACGATGGCGGCGAAATGTAAACAATCAACTTTTTGCATTTATTGCATAAGGATCTGACAGTTATCATATACGGGACACATATTATCTTATCCAGAAATCATTTCTACAATGTAAATTGTTGTTTAAAAAGTCAAATAAGACGCGTAGCTTAATAATTCGAATAAAACTTGGCGTACGTTGGACAGGAAAAGAATGTCAACTCAACCCTTAAAAAATTACACAAGGCGTAATACATACAGTACATTCTCAAAACTCATGGAAATGTTAGGTAATTACATGTACCACTGATATAAATTGGTTTGAAAATTCTATTTTAATGACAAGAGTAAAAGATCCAATTCCTTTTAATCTGTTGCTATCGAAATTTGTTCAAGGGACGTAATTACAAAGATTTATTTTTCATTGATAAACAACTTGCTATAGAACAAATACCGGATGACTGCTTTCTGAATTGGATATTTAATCCAACACAATGCAAATTTACATGTTTTTAATCCCAATTTACGGACACCGGTCTAAAAGGTAAACATATTCTATGACGTAATTGAATTCAACAGGTAAATCGTGTACTTTTAAAGAGAAGGTTGTCAAGACGGACTAGAAAAATAGGTCTTTTTCTAAATTTTATTTTGGCTTAACCTCTTGCAGTACATGTCTGAAAATTTGCAGATAAGAAGATATACATTTAAACAAATAGTGTGATTTTTTTCAATTTTTTATATAAAAGTTAAAGTTGTGCGATCCATTTCAGTTTGCACCGTATGCATTTCATAAATATCCACATAATAACATGCATAAAAATGCAATCTGTTACCTTTAAAAACTCTTTTTTATTCAAAAAAGTTTATTTTATCAGCATAAATTAAAATTGGAAGAAATGTTGTACTAAAAAGAACTTTTGATTCACTTGACAACTAGGATAAACATTCGAATTGACTTTCCTATCTTTTCCGATGAAGAGCTCACATTCTATCGGTTTTCGGACTGAAAGACAAAGACAAAACCGGCTGACATAGAGTTGGTTATTATTTTTGATATTATGTCTAATAAATATTTTTTGTGCCACCATACCATGCTGCAACACAGACAACTGTCTTTAAATGATGTACTTTTACAAGCAATTTGTCACACAACTCACCTACCTTTGTCTCAAACAACATTACTTTAATTGCCGTTGAAAAGGCTATCAATTGCTTTACAATAGGTTCGAAACGTCTAGTCAATTGAAGAAAGCCTGCAATCCACATAGGAAACTTGATATGTGAAATGAAAATAAGATTTAACAATCTGTGCCAGACTGTTTATGTAATGATTTGTACGTGCCAGACTGTTTTGTTGTAACAATATGTACCAGAGGTCAATATCTTATCCTATATAATGTTATGAATTTAGATTTTGTAATTTGTATCTTGTTTGCGGCAGCTATATATGGCTAATTGCAACGCCTTTGAAAGGTCAGTTAATCAACCCCAAATATGTTGCTCCTCGGTTGCTGTCTTCACCTGGGAAGTTTTACGAAAGACATCGTGTACTGGATTTCAAACTGTCATATGAGTGCAGAGGCCAAGGCCACCCACGAAAACCACGAAAATTGATACCTCATAAACAATAATGAAACCACAGTATTTCAGATAAACACATGTTACCAGATTTTTATTTCTTCCATAAACTGCTTCATTCTGTGAGTTAATGTAAATATTCTGCAATATTTATCCCTTTTGTCTTTCATTAAGGATGTTCATTCTTCATGTCTTAAAATTTTAGTCTTATTTTGGAACTCTTCTAGACTTTACTTTTTTGCACTCTGATCCCTACTTTTTATGACATTTTCTGATTTTATTGACCTTGAAAACCAACTGTATAAAATTTCTCGATTTCCTGATACATCTTTATAGTTTTTAAGGCTAATTACGTCACAATTGTAAAGTATTGTAAAATCTAGAGGAGTCTGATTTCCTGCTAAATCTTTGACGTCATATATCTCGGAAACGAGCGCACGGACATATAGTTTTCTTTTTGTCATTTGATTAAGTGAACAATTATCATTTCCACCACAAATAATAAAATCTTTGATACAAAAAATTTCAGGAGTGACCATCCTTAAGAATGATTTGCATAGAACATACACAAACAAAAACTTTGTCTTTCATTGGCAACATGATTGATTTCTTCTTGAAAAGGATTCAAATTTAAAACGACAGTAACGGATCCAATACTTGTCACAACCAATTTGACAGATTACAGTATGGATGGATTGCTGGTTTTATTAGATTTAAAAAATAAGCGGCGAAAAGAATCAGAATTATTTGTATGTTAGAATTTACCTTACATTCAGACATGTAAATTAGAATTAGAAAAAAAATGTTTTGAAATGTAATGAAAATAAAGATAACACAAATATTGTTTGCAAAAAATCGAAGCTTTCAGTGAAAAAGGTCACTGCTTTAGTACCTTTGTCTCAAGATTCGGACGTATTGGAGTTGAATGGCCAATCCCAAGTGCTTCTCAATTTAAACTCGCTGTAATTATTTTTTATCAGAATTTCAAGGCTCAATTGAGTATACTCTGTCTCTGTTTTCCCTTTATTGTACTGTTTTTTTTTGTCTTGAGTTTTCCGTCGAATTTTCGTAGTTATTCTTTCCATGGGAAAATTTTGGCACCTTTTATTTTGAAAACCATGAGACCTGGTTTATTCCTTTTCAGGTATTAAATCAAGACAATGAAAGCTTAAAATTTCTTCCGTATGTCTTCTCGTTTTTTCGTTTGTTCTTGAACATTAAGGTTGATCTTTAGTTTCCAGTTTGTTAATTTGCAATTATCTTAATTTTTTAGTCATAACAGTCATACATTGTTTGTTAAGACCTGCTAAAGATAATTTATAAACTAAAATTTAATTATACATGAACAGGAGACATGGGATCCTCCGTATCACGAATACAAAACAAATTTTATTTCCTTTAGTGTTTGGTCGTGCCGTTCTTGTTGGTGTTTACCGATTTTGTCGTTGCCCTTCGGACGTTTGACACTCGGATGCCCCATTGCTGTCTCTTTGTTTCTTCTATAACGATAAGAATAAACAATATTTATCACAATGTCTTTTCTCATTTGTGTTTTCTTGTTTTGTCTTTTGCTATTTGGACGATTGAATTCCGAATGCCTGCAAAGTGTTTGTGCTTCTACAAATACCTTTAAAGTTAAAATACTTTTTTATTTAATGTACCTTAAACTTCTCATGTACAGATAATGATACTATTTGTCTATTGAATTGGGGTAATGGCAAAATTACCGTTCTTGGAGGATCAATTTCAATGTCCAAGAGAAAAGACAAGCATGGAAGACACACCAGAAGAGTTATAGCTCGCAATGGTCCTGACTTGGCAAAGGCATTTCAAATGAAATGGTGGGTTAAATCAGGTTTTATGGCGCTTCAAACCACCATCTACCATTGCGATCTTAGGGACCGGTGGTAACACACAACGCGACACGGTTGTGAAGACATAATAGGGATAATAAGATGATCATCTCAGCATAAATAAATTGATCTTAAACCCTTTGGCATCCATTATCTGAAATAAAAATCTTAGCCCTGTCATTCTTTTTCAGAATGATCTTTTCTTTTCTATTTAAATAGGGATTAGTCACTTGAATGTAATCATTTTCTCCAGACGAACATGATTGATGTGTCTTTGACACAAATAATGGTAGTTAATTCCCGTTATATAACAAAGAAAAGAAACGTTTGTTAATTATGTAATAGTATTAAAGAAACAAAGATGCACCTACGGGAATTCTAGTGTCAAAGGTCCGAAAGGGCAACGACAAAACCAGTTAACATGAACAGGAAGAGCATTTAGGAATATCACCATAGTAGTGTCACAGCATACCTAAAACAGTAGAAGTTAGAACTACAGTCAAAAACATTAAAATAAACAATAGAACTGTCTCATCATCCTTAATCAAACCTTCTTAAATTTATGTTTGTTATCAGAGTTTGCTTTTCCATGACCGGGGACAACTTTTACACTTCGACAAAATCAAGAAGAAGGAATCGTATCAAAATGTTTCATGGCCAGAAAAAGAAATCTAATTTCGTTAATTATTATGTACGTAAGTTAGAGTGCAGGACCTGAGAGAGACACAATTGGTTTCAATATTTAAAAAATCTTTTAGCTATGCAGAATGTCATAATGTTTATAATCATAACTTGACTTTCTCTTAGTCACATTTGTGGATTTGTTTAATAAATTTCAAAAATGGCGACTTTAAATTGTACTTCGTTCGTACCTAGACCAAAATAGCTATGAATTTACAGTTTGTCAAGTTAAATTATTTGCTGTTTGATGTTTAGATTTCCACACCCGCAAGTTGCTAGCATTCTAGTCATCTGTGCAAATAATGTAAATCATCAATGTATTTTCGTTTTAAAAACTTATACTCCACTTTCTTAGTTAACGACGGACCTACGCATTTAAGTTTTACACAGTGCAGGAAAAATGAAATTTCAAAGCCTAATGCCCAGGGTTGTCTTTAATAGTCATTGACGTGTGCCTCTGCGATCGACCAATCTAACTTGTATTCATAATTTTGTAATGCAATTATATTCAAATAAATTCAAGAAAGATAATTTACTTTTGTTCATGTTGTTTAACTTATAACTGTTAATGTCCACGGTTGAATAACATGCTTATTATGATATTGTGGTAGATTTCTAGGTCAAGTTTTTACTTGGGCTCAAAAACTCTATGTCATTTTTCAGGTTAAACCGAAAAGATACAGCGTTTCAAAAAAAATCCCACTTTCTTTATCAACAAACATAAATGTCTACAATAAACCATCAAACACATAATACATACTTGAAAATCGACCAATCAAAATGTCTTCTCAAATACAACCAGCACACAATGCATTCAAAATCCACCAATCAAAGCAAGTAAAGAGAACAATCCATCAATCTATAATTGTGTTTGATTGACGGATTTGCATGTTAGATTTATCACTCTGACAACCAGATATTACATTGTAGGACAAATTAATGATATTATTTCCACGTACGTTTTTTTTCCTCAGACAACGAGATATTAGATGATATGCCAAATTAATGCAATCATTTCCGTAACGATACAAATTGAACGTCAATATCGTTTTGTGTAGTTTAATTCAATATCTATCTGCAATATGTTATCGTTAGATACGGTGTTACAAATGCCACTGAATCCTACATTTTCTGTCCATCAAAAGTTGTACATGGTTCTATTGCAAAACTACATATCACAGACCTAATTTGAACAGAACAAACAGAGGTAACCATGTCATTTTTGCATCTTAACACATAGGAACATAATGAATTAATCTTTTATATTTGACGTTTGTTGCAACTTTATGTTTATATTTCTATGAAACAATGACACTAAGAAACTTTTAATGTCCGGTTGTATTCATACATATAAAAGGTACACAAATTAACCTGACAAACTTCAAACAGCGCCTTACTCTTTTTACTTTCCACCAGCACAGATATAAAATTCAAATACCAAAATAACTATAAAAAGTTAATTTGGTTATGCTTCATATCGATATTTTATGGAGTAACCTCTTATCAGGAACATTGGTAAAATCAAAAACCAAAAGCATTGATTGAAAATTACTTAAAGTCAAAAAGTTCAAACAGGAAAGCTAAATCCAGTACCGAGGATATTGAACATGTTCACATCATGGAAAAAAACCTGGTGCTTTAAAAAAACTTGAATTTAACAATAGAAAATTTCAATGGCAAACCAAAACAATTATCAATTACTCGTTTCAGACAAGTCTGATGACCGGGTTTGTGCTTATCATATTAATTGCAGAAATTAATGTAATGCCCGGCATTCTGTTATTGGTTGAAATACCACTCTGGTTACATCCGTTGGTTGCTCTAGGTTATGCATAACATTGTTTTAAGATATGAATATTAATTAGAATTAATACATTTTAATTGAGCTTGTAGCTGTTTTTTTATTGCTTCGTGTCTCATTCAAATATTTAAGCTCTCCTTCAAAAAGTGAATTTATGGCATTTTATGGTATTTCTATTTACTTTTAAATTTTCTTTAGCTGCATTATGATATAATTTGAGTTATTCAGACAGGATACAATTGATTTTATCATTAGTTATTATTTTGATATGAGAATGAGAGAGAAATTGAATAAACCCCAAAAAGGGAATAAAACATTAGAAGGACCCTTGATAAACACAAAAAAGGCATTAATCGGGCATTCAAGTGTCGAAAGTTGGAAAGTGGAACGACAATACTGACTTAAAAACACAAATAAAAGTAGTCGCCAAAATAAGTTGGTTAACCATATTAGACGATGCGAACGCATGAAAGGTTAAGCACATCTGAAATTAAGAATGAGAAAAGAGAGAATTTAATCAGAGGTTTGCTCAAGTTCAAAGATCAATGAAAATAAAAAAAATCAATTACAGCCTGACGGAATAGTTCTTGCTACTAATTAAGAGGTCCCTTTACAATCATATAAACGTGATAGATTACTGCAACATGTGTGTTATGTGTGTGCTTTTTGTAGAAAGCGGTCTACTATTTGATTTATATCTAAGACACATAATTTTTATTTGACAGACAACTTCTTGGAAAACACTTCTTGGCCAATTCAACAACCATGCAAAATCATTGACCCTTCAAGGACATGAAAGACTTACATCAGTCTTATCTTAGTTTGTTCATTGTCTCAAATTTAATTAAGTTATGAGCCAAACGACCAATCGGGTGATTGACATCTCAGATTCTAATTCAACACTTGGAAGACAATGAGACAATGATGGACACGTTAATGTGTAAAGCGAAAAGATTATTTTGAATACCAGTAGTTTAATAGGAAATATGAAGAAAAAGAATGGCCTACAAATGTATCAATCCAACAGCATTGACAGATTTAATTTGCCCTTCAATTTATAAGTTAATTCATTTTTATGTTTGTGTCTGGATATGTCCTGTTACCTAAATTCTTATTTATTGGAGTTTTTAGACATAAAGTCATGTGGTTATTATTATACGATTCCACACATCAACACAGTAATTGCTTGTTAACAATTGGAATTAAAGGACAGCGATTATGTAACCAAATAGAAATAATGTTTATATGTTAGTGGGAATCATGAGAATAGTAACACGACATATCCAGACACAAACATAAAAATAACGTGACTGAAATGCGTTTGAATTGTTTTTATTACGTAAAGATAAATTGTGTCTTTTCCGTAGTTTCAATGAAATAATTTTTGTTTGAATTTCAAAAGACACGATAAATGTTAGAAAATGTATGAACTGTTAAAATTTCTCATGTGAACAATCTTCAACTTTACAAGATTTAATAAAACAATGGTGTACAACAACAAAAAGCAAAAAAGAGTGTTTTGGGTGGAAAAGAATAGTTTGATATTTAAGATTTATTAGGTTTGCATTCTGTTGCATTAAAATTTAGTCAAATAAGCCAGGCGTAGCAAAATTTATTGTCTGGAACTTTGTTGTCATTTGTGTTTCGAACACACGTGAAGGTTAGCACTGCTGGTCGAGTTTAAATTCCCCGAGGTTAGCCCGCTCTGGCACCAACACTTTTGAGTTGGAGAAAACATCAAAGCTTTAAGTTATCCGTCTAAATTTCAAAATTGTCTAAACCCGAAGGTTCTTCCTACCCCAGACATAGGTTGATTATCTTAGTAATAATTTGGTTCCCCAATTTGGTATTTTTGGTTTAACTGTTATATGCTCTTCATATTCATATAATGTTTGGCTTTTTCAATATTTTTGGTAGAGCGCCTCTGATGAGTCTTGAATAGAAGAAACGCGCGTCAGGCGTAGCAAAATTTATTGTCTTGGACTTTGTTGTTCATTTTTATTTTAAAACTAAGTCGTTTTCTGATAATGAAAGGAACAGGACATCCTGAATTTTAAGGTAATGTGTTTTGTAAAGCTCACAAGTTTAAAAACATTCCATTGGATATGAAAAATTGGCTTAAAAAATATTACGCACATGATAAAATTTGAATAATTTGGTTGAATATTTGAATTTAGTGTTTTTTGGCAGAAGTATTGACAAATTGATGCTTACTTTAAAAATTCCATAAGCTTTTTTCCTAATGGTCATTCTTCAAGCATTATAGCGATCAACCATGTCGGTTTTGTGTGATTACACTCCACCATGTCATTATTGTTTGAAGTGTTGAGTCAGAAAATCAATATGGTTTTTTTAACATCAGTCGATTGATGATTCTCAGCTTGCTGTCAGTAAAAGCAAGTGTTCTATAGAGAGTTCCATTACCGTTCTTTCGTTTGTTCTTGTTGTCTTTTGTCTTAGATTTTATGTAGTAGAATTGAACTTTGATCGATTTGATTGTTTGTGTATGTTTAGTTTTTGTTCTTTGTCTGGGATTGTTGATAGGGGGAAGGTTTGGCTAAAAGAAATAGTCCCCATATCATATTTGCCTGTCCTAAGCCAGGAATCTTTGACATAGCTTTTGCTTGTAGAAAAGTTCAAAATTGACTTAAAAGATATGATAGTTAATTGTTTTAATTAGTGTTTGACTGGTCTGCTGTACTGAGATGATCACCCCAATATCCCTATTGTGTCTCACAACTTTTTTATGTTCTATGGTCATTACCGGATCCTAAGATCGCAATGGAAGAGGGAGGTTTGGCGCAACAAAACCTGGTTTAACCCACCATTTCGTTTGAAATGCCTGTACCAAGTCAGGACCATTGCGATCCACCAATTCTCCGGTATGACTGATTCGTTTTTGTCATTTTCTCTGGACTATGAGATTGATCATTCAAGTTCGGTAGTTTCGTTATTACCTTTATTGCAAACTTTCTACCACAAATAAAGATTTTAGAAATTATATTTGTTTAAATATTATTGGTGCAATGTATTCATAAAAATATGATATTCCATAGTATGCATTTTATTTGGTAAAACTGTGCGTTTTTTAATTAAAATTAACACTTTTCATTTGGTCAATATCTAGGTCAAAATGGTGTTGGGTACATTTGTACCACATTAACAAGGAAGCAAAGTTCTGGAATCATTATGAGTTTTATTAGATTTTAATTATTAACCGATATTTTAAACATTTAATACTACTTAAGATGATGGTTAACCATGCGACTTATTTATCATCATTATATTGACATGCATGTAAAATTATTAAAATGATATGACAGGGAAATTTGATAGTATTCACATTTAATCACTTCATTTTAATAACCAGTTACAACTTATTTCTCCGTTTACGTTTTGTCAATCAAACGAAACATTTTATTAAATCAAATTTACAAGGAAAACGAGTGTCAAAAAGGGTAAAAGAAAAACAAAACATTGTAAAGTATTTGCAAGTGGACATTTTTGATGAGGTAAGAACATATATTGGTTTGACATTGAAGGTAATTATATAAATCTTTATCGGACGTAGCCTTTAAATCGATCCTTGGCATCTTGAGATATATGCTGCATAGGAGACAGGAACTGCTCACTCTTGTCGGGAGGTATGAGTCCTGTTGTTTTACTTGGAGTCATATTCTTGTTCGATGTTTGAATTAAATCATTATTTAAATGAAAATATATAGTCTATATTAGTCTATATTAGATCATCAACTGTATATTTTTTTTTGGACTGAAGTGATCAAAACGTTATCCAATTATGTCTCACAATCGTGTTGTATTTTGTGATACCGCAGACAGCAATGGATGAGGAAGGTTTAAAGCATTAAAACCTCATTGATCGCACTATGTTTATGCCTGTACCAAGTCATGACCTTTGTCATCTTCAATTTATCTTGTATGTACTTGTTTTGTTCTTTTTTTTTCATGGACATATCGGTAGTTTAGGTTTTACTTTTTTTTGTTAAATAAGTATTTATTTATGACATTCACCAGATTCTAATAGCAACAATGTTTTTAAATTAAGTTGCGTCGCTTATTTGTGACACAAATATCGCATAAATAAAAGGCATTGAAGAGCCATGCCATTGAATTGACTCGTCGAAATATCTGATTTTTTACCTTAACTCTAAATATCTTAAAAAATAATTGTACATGAAAGAAGCCAAGGTCTACCAAAGGAGTAATCAGTATCATAAAACCGTAAAGACAAAGACAAAACCAGCAGACAAAAAATCATCACAACAAAACAACCCACATAACAACATAAAACACACACACACATAACAACAAAACCACATTCAGCAACACGAACTCAAGTCGAAACGAGAGTGAACTCAGGTGCCTCGGAAGAGTAAGCAGTTATGTATGCAGTCCCCTCTAACGGGGTGTGTAGCTTTAACATTTACTTTTTTATTTACTTGCCTAAAAGAGTTTGACTATTTTGCACAGAGCTCTGCATCCCATGAAAATACCAGCCTTTCTCCAAATTGAATTTTGGATTAGCGTTATTTTGCCAACAAATATATCAAAACACAATAAAAAAGAAAAAAGAACAAAAAACGACTTTTTTAGATAATTTTCTTAGCAATAACCAAATCCTAGCCATTTACTGGTACCCCAAAACGTAGTGATCGAGACGTTATGTACATGTATTTATCAACTCTGTAAAAATCAGTCGTCGTTTTCGTACTGAGAATAAGATAAGACGATATGCAATTAAAAATATAATCTTTCATATAGTTTATTATAATTGTTGTTATAGATGCAGTTCCACTTACATGTATTTGTATTTTCTTTGTATTTTCTAATTAACCTTAACAAATCGGTAGACAAAAATCATAACAATAAGAAAATATGCAATATACAAAATTCATATTGCAACCAAACCATAGTCAGCAACGTGAAAAAGCTTAGATATAGACTTTAAATAAAGGTAATAACAAAACTTCCGACTTGAATGATCAATCCCATAGTCCAGAGAAAATGACAAAAACGAATCAGTCATACCGGAGAATTGGTTGATCGCAATGGTCCTGACCTGGTACAGGCATTTCAAACGAAATGGTGGGTTAAACCAGGTTTTATGGCGCCAAACCTCCCTCTTCCATTGTGATATTGATATAAGGTATGATTGGTAATGAACCTTATGAGGTTTGTACTTCTTTATAACAGGCAATGCTATGGTTAAATGACACACAAACATGCTGCTTGTTTGCATAAAAAAGATAAAAACATAAGACTGTAATTTGTTTGGAGTTGTTTGTTGAAGTCTTTTAATTAGTGGTACTACTTCTACTTATTGTATAAATTTTATTACTTTTCATGTTTAAGGCCATCAAACCTGGTTTTACCTTAATTTCATTTAGAATGCAAGAACGTAACCAAAACTGATTTTGAATTTCTTTGGTTAGTCTTCTTGATTTGTCTTTGACTATTTCCATATTTGATTTGTGTAATTTGCATTTTTGTTTACCTTTGGTCAATTGCAAAACGGTGAGGAGCACATACTGGTATTGGTTTATTCAATAGGCTGTTTTTCGTTGTGGTCTTTCTATTTTACCGTTTCATTTTGTGAGCTGTGTTGCATACACCTATTCCACATCTCACTATTTGTTTATTGTTATCTTTTGGACATTGAGATTTATCTTTACCTCAGTTCTGTTATCATCTTTATTTCCTTGAAATGTCGGTTATAAATTAATTCTTTTTGATTTTCTAAAAGTAAGATGTATAGTGCTTAATTTTACATTACTAGAAGGTTAAGAATCCTACAATAAACAAAAAAGTTTGTTTCCTTTAAAAATCAGTAAGCACTAATAATATTTCTTGTATACTCGATATGGACCGTTTCCTTTATTTTTTCACGTAATATTCCTTACACTTCTCAAGTACATTTAATGATATTGAATTTATTTTATCCTTTGGGCTACTATTATCTGAAATGAAAATCTTAGCGCAATCATTTTTTCTCAATGTAAACTTTTCTTTTCCCTTTCAAGAGGGATTAGTCACTTGAATGCAATCATTGCCTTCAGACAAACGTGATTGACACAAATCAAGGGCAGTTCAATCCCGTTTTATAACAAATCAGAACAAAATTTGTATGTTATGTGATAAAAAGAAAGGTTTTAATCATTAGATGATGGTTTGTGATAAGACCCCTTTTTAGACCATTATTAAAATCAAAAGTAAAATAAGGTACATTCTACCACAAATTGCCTTGTTGGAAAGGTAGATGTTAATATTTTTGTTAGATAAACGCCTGTTGTATAAAAGTTATCTTTATTTTTGAGTAAATGGTGCTAAAAATGAACCATCGCAAATCATTTTCACATTGTGACTTTAGTGTGTGTTTTATGTTGTTATGTGGTTTGTTTTGTTGTGATGATTTTTTGTCTGCCGGTTTTGTCTTTGTCTTTACGGTTTTATGATACTGATTACCCCTTTGGTACACCTTTGCTTCTTAGAGAAGTAGCTTGATTGACTGATATATATCCGGCAGAAGGTATAGACTTGCAAGCGGAACCAGATCCGTATTTTATTCAAAACGTTTTATCACTAAAACACATTTTCTGTGAAAGTTTCAAGCTGGCTCCGCGTGCAAGACATACTAAAAAATTGTAGTAATCTCGTAGTCAGTAATTTAAAAAAAAATGCAAAACATCTGTGATATCTTCGTTTTACTAACGATTGTTTTTTTATTTTAACTTCAAATTGTTGTTCAAATTCATGTTTATATAATTATATAAAAGCCACATTTAAAAGGTTAAAACTAAATAAGAAATATAAAGAAATAAAACCTTTAAAAAAAAATTAAACAAGAATGCCCAAATTTTCAGACATAAAGTCCTTCTTCAGGGGCTAAAAAGTAAAACGATGTTCAAACATCGACTGACGAGGAAAGAATGACAATATATTTTGAAAAAGAAACGAAACTGCAATCTCTGGCTCCACAATGTGATCACAACTTGGACACTCCTGTCGACACCAACGATACCGAGACCGAAAATTTTGAAGTCACTGTCCATTGTGTACCAGATTCAGTCAAGCTTTCTGACGCAGAGTTGAGTCTTCTGTCCAAAGTTCTAAATTTTGTTCCAACCACTTCCTTAGCAGACTCTTTTCAAAACCATACAGACATCCAAAACTTCTTCAGACGCCTCCTCTTAAAAGCTTTTTTCCACGAGAAGGAAAATAACCAATCTGACGAGGAGGAGAATGAAGCCGCCTCTTTGTTTCGCGATTATGGCAACAAAACATCAAATTACACTCCCAAAACATCCTGGTTTCCTGTTTTTGGAGAAATATATCAAATCTTGTCTTAACCAAACTGATAATTTAAAAACCAAACCCCTCAACAGACATAATCTGACTAGTAACGAACAAATTTCTCTCCGAAATTTAAAGACCCGCACAGACATAGTCATAAAACCTGCTGACAAAGGGGGTGCAGTGGTTGCTTGGGATGCCAAGTCGTATGTTTCCGAGGGCGATTTTCAACCCAACATTCTATTGTAAGTTAAAAAACAATAATACTAAGACAAATCAGTAACAAATCAAAGAATTTATCAAAACATCCGTGGAGAACAATGATCTTCCAGATAATGCTAGAAACTTGACTGTCTCCCAACCCAGGACATTGAGATTCTACATGCTTTCTAAAATCCATAAATTGGGAAACCCTGGTAGACCCATAGTCTCTGCATGTAGTTGCCCGACTGAAAACATTTCCAGTTTTCTCCATAATGTTTCCATGCCAATAGTGGAGAACTTGCCCACCTATGTTAAGGACACTACTCATGCTCTTAATATCCTAGAGTTCTTTGAACCTGAAAATCCAAATGACTTTAGATTGTTCTCCATGGATGTTACTGCTCTCTATACTAGTATTTCGAACAACGATACCATGATCGCTTTAAAACATTTTTTGGACAGAAGACCCAATCCCTATGTGAAAACGGATGTCATCTTGAGATTAGCAGAACTTGTTCTCAATCTTAACACTTTTCAGTTTAATGGAGAGTTTTATTCTCAGTCTGAGGGTGTTGCCATGGGCACTAAGATGGGTCCTAGTTTTGCCTGTCTGTTTGTGGGGTATTTGGGAGAGAAAATGTTTTCTGAATACGTTGGTCCTGTTCCTGACCTATACAAACGATACAGAGATGATGTTTTCGGTGTATCATCTGATAGTGAAGATGATTTGAGCTCGTTCATCAGCTTTGTCTCTTCCTATAACCCTGCCATTCAGTACACCTTTACAATATCGCAAGAGAAACTCTCCTTCCTTGACTTGGAATGTAGCATCCTTAACGGCAAAATAGAAACGTCTGTGTTCTATAAACCCACTGATGCACACTGCTACCTGAACTATCAATCTTGTCATCCCCAGAGCTGCAAAAATGCCATTCCTAGGTCTCAATTTCTGAGACTTAAACGTATTTGCAGCAATGAGGATGATTTTATTAAAGTTCAAAGCAGCACTATGAAATCATTCTTTGTCAAAAGGGGATATCCTAACATAAAGCTATCGACTCGGTTTCCCAGGTGACACGATCCAAGGCTTTGGAGCCCAGGTCAAGACGCAAGAATGACCGTATACCTTTGGTACTACCATACCACCCTCATAACATCGTTATACGGAACATTCTGTTGCGCAATTTCAGGTCCATCGTCTTGAAGGACGAACACATGTCGACAGTGTTCGACTCGCCACCCCTGACTGCTTTTCGCAAAGGTAAGAGTTTGAGGCAACATCTTGTCTCCATTTCATTTGACAAATCTAAGAGACGTCCTCGCTCTGACTTTTCTGGCACCAGGGGTTGTGGTCGATCTATCTGTGTCAAATGTCCTTTTACCTGGGAGACTGAAGATATAGTTGGCCCCTCCAACACCTTCAAGTTGAAGAACGGTTACACCTGCATCTCCGAAAATGTCATTTACGCCATCCGCTGTGCCAAGTGCCTTAAAATTTATGTAGGAGAAACTTATCGTCGACTGCGTGACAGATTTGCTGAACACAGGAGAAGTGTTCTCAAATGCGACGATTGCTCAGTCGGCCAGCACTTTTCATTGCCAAACCATGGCGTCCAGGATATGCAGGTGACCGTTCGCCTTGAAACATGCACCGGCGAAAAACATAGACAGTTTCTTGAGCAAAGAATAATCAACTTTTTAGGCACTTTTCAACCCTTTGGTATGAATGTAAAAAGACAGACCTTTTCTTAATATTTATAAATTAGTCATCAAGTTCAGGATTAAAATACCACGTGATGTTCTTCGAGTCAATTTTATGTCATTCTGTCCTCGTCAGTCGATGTGTGAACATCTTTTTACTTTTTAGCCCCTGAAGAAGGACTTTATGTCCGAAAGTTTGGGCATTCTTGTTTTATTTTTTTAAAGGTTTTATTTCTTTATATTTCTTATTTAGTTTTTACCTTTTAAATGTGGCTTCACCATCCATTTATTTATCTATTTTATTTATACACAAGCCACAGTGCAACATACTTTATTTAATTATATAAAACCTTTTTTATAAAATTGGCAAACACTGTCTGCAAGTATAATAGCACAGAATTTGAATTTATTTGAGGGCTATCGTGAACTTTTTTTTTTAAATTAACATGAAATTTCATTCAAAATGGATCGATTTGGAACACGATTTTCCAAGTTTTGTGTTTGCAATAATATTAAAGAGTATTCTTTTAAAACAGTACAATCATTTGACCACAAAATGAGGTATAAACTAACATGTTTGGAAATACTTGTTTCGCCTCTAAATAGGGCTTTATCGCAACCCATTCTTTGAAAACATAACCAATGAAAGTTACTAAAAAGTTCAGATTATTTAATTTTGCTACGCCTAGCGCTTTTTGTCTATTCAAAACTCACCAAAGGCGCTCTACCCGAAATATTGGTAAGATCCAAACACTAGAATATGAAAAGCATTGAACAATGCATTTAAAATACCGAAAATGTAAAACCAAAAAACGAATAAGATCAGTTTATGTCTGGGGTAGTCAGATTTTAAAAATTTAAGCAATTTTAAAGTTCAAACGGATAATTTAAAGCTTTTATATGTTCATCGACACAAAATGTATCAGGGTAACCTCGGGATATTAAAACTATACCAGTTCTTGCCCCGTCCCTTACCGTTACCAAAAATAAACAAAGAAAGACAAAAATAAATTCGAAGCGAAAAGTGAGAATGAAAGGGTACAGCAAACATTATTTTTGCTCGTGCAAAATCCTAAGTTGATCAAGGTAAACCACAACAATAGAACGCAAATGATTTCCACATTGTTGAATAAGTATTCCTATTTCACCAAACAAAAATGCCAACAATTTTATTTTAATTTATGTACAAAAAATCACAAAACGAATGTTTTGATAATGAAGCTTAAAATGTAATCTATTCATGCACTGATATGTACATTTTGATTGGTGAGTGATTGTTTTTCAGGCATAACGCTAGCTATCAGGTCACATGTTTCCATCATCTGAAATGATTCCCGCTGACTATAAATAGAACGTCTTTGGGAAACACCTTTATGACGTAATGTTACTGTTTCTGTCATCATTGTAGATGTTTCTGACGGAATCTTGGATGATGTTTGGTCAATACACAACGGACATCTGTCAATTAGAATTTTAACCACTCTTAACCGTCTGAAATTAGATGAAGTTAAAACTGTTATACAAATTAATGGGCCAATGTGTTTGCTATCTTAAGAAAAGACTAACAAGAGAATTTCAAAATACAAATACCAATTAAAAACGGATATGAAAACGGACAATTTGATGATGTTGTATATGCATATTTCAAAGAGTAACCTCTCATCAGTAGCATTGGAATCAAAACTTTAGAAGGACATTAACCAAGCTTATTAAACATAAAGTTCTAAAAACCCTCAAAAAGCTCGAACAGGAAGGCACTATCCAGCACTTAGGATATCGACTATATGCAGTACAAGGAAAAAACCTGGTGTTTTAAACATTTAGAATTTTACAATAGGAATTAATGTTATGTTTAACACGCTATGATTGATAATCATATAAGGAACATTCTTTTTGCAGGAATAGCCTATTCTTCCAATGCGGAACAGGAGGTTAGAAAATCTCATTGTGGTAACGTCAAAGGCAACTATCTGCTTAACATTGTCACTTTTATGGAAAAATACAAAATTTCCACAAGGATCGTTCTTCTCTCTTAGAGCAAAACTAAAACAAATACAATGACAGAGGATTTTAAATTGTGTCGGATGTGCATGATGCCTATCACACTACTCATCAGAGACACTCAAGTACAAAATTACCTAGAATATGAGGAGCACATATTGCAATATAAAGAAACAGGTCTTACACTAATTTAAACCGTAAATGGAACTAATCTTATTTTGATAATTCCACCATTTCGATCGAACAATAAACATTTTATTTTTAATATAAATATATTCAATATTTCGTAATTCAATGATATGTAAAGGTTTTGAATGAAGCACACAAACAACTTACCTCAGCTGTCGACAGATTCTTGTACTAAAACATCCATATATCACCGGGTTTATAGCACTATTTAATGGAGCTAGGCTCTGTACAAACATTGTTATAACTGCGTTCGTGTAGGTCTCCTTGATATGTCCATAGACGTGTAGCAGGTTCCACATAAAATAGGGGCTCCAACACACAATAAATACTGCAAAAATAATCTTATATCAAGACATGATAAAACAAGATAATTTAAGCTCGAAATTTTAGATACTGCAACAAAATGACAACCTATTGGGATAGTTAAACTAAAATAGAAATCTATTGCTTCGGAGAGGGTTAAAGGTGAAGTATGTGATACATTAAATAAGTGCTTAAAACAAACATTAACACTATATAAATCACATGATATAGCTAGACATGAAGTTATACAAAAATAAAAATGACTTGGGTTAAGATTCCACATAAGATAAAGGCACAAAATATATACAACAAAAATAGCAAAAAAAAACGTTATATCAAGACATGGATTAAAAACTAAGGTCAGATGCTTGGGAGAGGGTTAACCAATGTAGTGGGTTATACATTAAATTATT
Organism: Arcuatula senhousia; assembly: GCA_963971305.1. Lineage (NCBI taxonomy): Eukaryota > Metazoa > Mollusca > Bivalvia > Mytilida > Mytilidae > Arcuatula > Arcuatula senhousia. Next base: position 1,023,543 of record OZ020317.1, on the reverse strand, counting down.
TTGAATAGTTAAATATTCAAAAGAGAGTTTTTAAACTTTAAAGTGACAATTACATTAAAATTTATTTAAATTAGAATAAAACATATGTGTTATTGTCTCGTGTTCATTTACTCAATATCCTTTCCTAAAATAGTGAGTGTGTGCCAATTAAAAAAATATCATTATGTGATAATTCAAATATATCATAATGTACGTACCAATCACAATTACAAATGTCATTTTAATCGTCCTAATCTTTGCTTGTGGAATGATTCCTCTTGAACTCGCCCGTGCTTCATTACAATGACGATGATGAGGATCTGATATTTTACCTGTTATATCACAACATAACAAAAAATATTTTTTTTTTAATTAGAACCCCCTAATGAATCACGCTGCTTAAGAACAAGGACAAAACTTATACACATTATTTTCAAAGGCAAGAATTATCAAGGAACTGGTTACTATTTTGAAGCAAACTAGTCTACTTTCAATATGATTTGATTCTGCATTGCCTATTGCTGTTCGGTTGTTTTTAAAATGTGAATTCATTCTAGACTTTTGGCGCTTGCATGTTTCACTGATAGCTCGATAACCAGAATGACATTTCACTGCTGGAAATGACAGAATTCTTCTTCGACTAATGAAATTATTATAGGCACAAAGTGGTCATTTAATATGTGTGAGGGTTCATTATAGGCATAAAGTGGCCGTTTTAATGTGTGTGAATGTTCATGATACATTTCGTATATTTTGTCTTGCAGTAAATCAAGTAAATTTAAGATCGTGTCCAGTAAATTAAAACAAAACTGCCTTGAAGAAAAAGTACTAAACTTAAACTTAAAATCGTAAATCAAATAAACTATTAATTTGTTTAGTGTTATCAAGTTTGTAAAACAAATTAACAATTAACATGTTTAGTGTATGCAAGAATTGTAAAGAAATTTCTGTTTCACATGTACTGTGGATTTTCGTGGCTTCCAATTGTCGTGGTTTGGTGAATAAGGATTAGTATGTGGATTTTTACATTCGTGTGTTTTGAAGACTGTAGCATTTAAGTCAATGTTAAGTTTCCCTTTGGCAGATCATCAATTTCGTGGATAAAGGTCACCCATGAAAACCACGAAAACTGATATGCCATCGATCAAAAATGAAACCACAGTTAGTGCTTCTTTAGATTTCATGTAGGTATTGTGTTTAATTGCTATAAACATATGTTAAATTTGTTTTCATGATCCATTTCATAAGCCAATCAACAAATGAAGATATTTGAATAATTGATAAGGGTTCGTTTTTCATTCTTTGAATGATATCTGCATCAAGGCTCTTGTAAAACACAGAGGACAATATACATTACGTACCCTGTCTGTAGTACAGCGGTTTCCGGTCTGGCTTTTTCTTTCTAGGTGCAATTAGTGACGAGCTTTTACCCACTATTATATATACCATCACAGAATAACAAATGGCAATAATAAGAGCAGGAATGATAAACACTGCAAACGCTATCAGAGTTATGTATATCTGAAAAGATTTCAAAAAGATTTTAACAATATAACAAATGTAGGAATGCACAGAAAGATAAAACAAATAAAAAGTGTTTTATTTTTAAGATATATATTGAATGATATTCTAAAGACATGACATTGCATTCAATCATTACAAGACATCAGCGAAAAAAGGCATTTAAAAAAATATCAAACTAAAGTATAAAGCGATTGACTCTCCGAGGAAAAAGAACAAATGATTTTTTTTCTAAAGGGCAATTAAAACAAAAGCCATCCATCACACAAGGTAATTAACAAATTTTGTTTTGATACGTAAATTTTAAGACCACAATGAACACTTTAATGTTTCAATTGGAAGGTTTCGACTGATTAAAAATTGTAAAATAGACAATACGAAGCACGGGAACAGCGATTAGATATATCAATCCAATAGCGCTGACAGTTGCAATTAGGCATTCAATTCGCAAAGAGGTTTCAGACGGTATAATTAAACCAATTAACATACATAAACGTAACTTTCATCCGATTTTTTTTTAAAGATTTTGATTCTTTTTCTTGAAAGGTAACAAATTTTCCACATTAATACATATTGGATTTATATTGTTACTTCAAACATTTTAGTTGATGAATTAACCATTTGTACATGCGTTTTGTAATTTTGAAACCACTCGGCGATATCCGCTGCTGGTGGACCTGAGGTCCCCGAGGCTAATTATAAGCCGCCTGATTGTCAGACCTGTCCGACACGATTTACCAGAATTTTGTTTAATTTTTTGAAGTTGAATTTTCCGATTTTTAAATTCAACATTGTTTAAAACACCAGGTTTTATTCCTTGTTATGCACATGGTAAATGTCCTTGGTGCTGAATTTGGCTTCCTTGTTCTTTTGTTTTGGTTTTTAGTACTTTTCGTTTTCAAAAGTTTTGAATTTGACCTTCCAATGTTTTGATTTAAATGCTACTGATGAGAGGTTACTCCTTGAAATATCGATATATAGCCTATCCAAATTTACCGTTTATTCCCGCGTTTTGGTTAATAAATATGAAGCTAACAATTCGGCACTCGATGGTGCCTTAAACTATAATGTTTACGATCTTCTTCGTTTAAGTACAAGGACGTGATTCTTACCATTAAAAAGAAAGCATTTATGTTTCATAAAATTATTTGACACATCTAGACGTTCCATAACGCCAATGAGTGTTCAGTTAAAATGTCACAGATAAGATTTTTATTAAATAGAACCCTTTCATACGTTAACCCTGATGTATTTGTTCATTCTAGTTCTTACGAATGATATTTTTAAAAATGTAAGTAAACCGTATTTAATGGATTGGGATGGAGAGAGTAATAGATTGTGTTTAAAATAGACGAACAAAAACAAATTCTAACAACTTTAAGTACAATAGTTGGCCATATAACAGACAATAATTAATAAGCTTACTTATGATTATTCTATTAAAATTTAAATATAGATCACCCGGTAAGCCTATTATGCACTTAAGGGAGCCAACTGTGTAAACCAGCTGATTGATTTTGTCAGCTAACACACAGTGGTAAAATCTTTACTTACCTTCCAATGAAGATTACTTGGCAAATTAATTACGCAATTGTCTGTTTTGAAAAATATTGCTTGTGGAACTGAGAATACCGCAGCTGTTAGCCAAGCAACTATAATCAAAACCCTGTTCATAGTCTCTGAAAAGATAACGAAAAGCCATTTACGACTGCAAAATAGTAAGTTTCTCCTCCTACCATTGAATAGTTGCAATCATTACAGGAGTAAACAATACATTACTTTGAAAAAAAAACGAGGAAGTTTTCGTTTTATATTATATAAGATAATGAGATGTGGAATAGGTAAACGCCACACAGCCCACAGGGAAATCTTTAAGACCCTAAAGAAGTTCTAAATGGTACTTCTTATTATGCTGTCCAAAGAACCCTCTACTTAAAACGAATAAGAGAACCAAACACTCTCGATTAAATTCTTCTTTCGTTAATTTGTATTTTCGAGTTGAGTTGAAAGGTGTGAGATGAGATCATATAAGTTAATATCAACTCGCAACTCCTTTTATCAGATGACTTGTTTACAAGGGGCGTCTCAAACAGAAACAGTTCAAATATCAGCACGTTATCAACATCATCATGACATATTTCCAAAATACTTGACATAATATCTGTGTTGTAAATGTCTACGTATACGTAAAATTAGAGATGATTTATAACGAAAGAAATGAGTTTTTTATCTACTTACTGCTGGTTGAGAACCCTAGCGGCCTGGCAATAGCATCTAGTCGGTCTATACTTAATGACACCAAAACGAAAGTCGAGCCATACGTTACCAAGCCCTAGAAAAAATCATGTTAGTATACACGTTTTCAATTTAAAGCAAACAGTCAATATTTATTTCAATATTTGTCAAGTATTTTGTGAAAAGTCACAAAGACAAGTCTGTTATCAAGCATGTTTGATGTTTCATCTTATAAGAAAGGAAGACAAATACTTTATCAATATTTTCTGTAGTTTTACAAAATATACAACAAAATTCCAGACAATAATTTTTGCTACACTTGACGTGTGTTATGTGTATTAAACCCTCATCAGAGGTGCTCTACCCAAATATTTTTTTTAACCAAACAAGTTTCGCATTAAGATGAGTACTAAACAACAAAACTCTAAAATGCCGAACTGGAAAACCAAATTATTTCTAAGATTAGAAATTCTCTTGCTTTCCCCTACTAACGATCTTGTAAATGTCTTTATAAGGCATGGAATCAATAGTGTGATGCTTTATGAAATCTTTGAAAATTAGGATAGCATAACATAAACTAAAACTTATTAGAAATACAAATAATTACGGTGCTAAGGTATCTCGAAAGTTTTTAACTGAGCATCTATTACATGTAGCACATGATGATTTTTTTTTTACATTCCTCATAAAGGAATCAGAATAAAAATTAAATAACCCAAAAGGTTGAGAAGAGCAATAACTTTGTTCATTCTTACCACCTCATAATAATCATTATCTTGTTAAATCTTAACCCTATCATTTCGACTCTCTTCTTGTCAATCAATGAAATACATAATTGAATAAAACTCCCAAAGTCAACTAGTGTGCAAAAAGGCAATATAATGTCAAAAAAGTATATGAGTATAATGATATAAAATGAATTGATATTCCCGGTCAATGGTGCACCCAAACACTTTTTCGATATCTTAATTTACCTGAGAAAATTTGATGATTTTGCACAACACTTCTCCTCCCGAGAAATGTCCAACCATTCTCCAAATTAAATCTGGCATGAGACTTACAAGGCCAACCAATATATCTAGAAATAAGCATATTACAATATCAATCAGATATCGTTAAAAATATTTGTTCAACTGTATTCTTATACATAATGATGCAAATTAGCTGCATCAAAACTAAATATTTTGTTCTGCTCTTTACTTTTAAAATTTCGAGGGTTGAAAACGTTCAAAAACCACAATTGGTTTCGTGTGTTGGAGATAAATCTTGTTGTACATTTTCAATAATTATCATTCAGTTTAAAAAAAAACAAAAAAACTTTCTATTCTAAACAAAAAATAAGTTAATCAGTAAAATGTATACATTTTCAGTAAGGTTGTTTTATTAGTTTCAAATTACGTAGCGATAGAAAAGGCGTCGGTAAGAAAAGCCTTTTCTGATGACGAAAAACCTTAATGAAATTTAAATACTGTGGATTCATTTATTTTCGTTGGTACCAATTTTCGTGGTTCAATGAAAAAGTATCAGTTTGTGAATAAACCTCTTTCAGTTTTGTTGACTTCAATACTTACGGCAGTAAAATCCGGCCTCCAGAAATATTACGATTGTTGTTATCACTATGAACCAAAATAATGACTGACATTACCATGTACAGTTAAAATTCGATTTAATATGACTGAAGTGAACTGTAATTTGCCACAAATAATCTGTAAAATGCTGATTTTATTTGATGCAATATCTTCAGTAATTATCAATTTCTGTATTTTTACTGTTTTTAATTGTCCTTAACTGTAGCAGATGATGTCAGTTTATATCAGTTAATTTTGTGATCTGTAACAAACCATGACAGTCATCTTAAATATTTACCTTGATTTAAAATCAATGATATGGTTTGTTACTGTCATTGTCAGTCATTAACAGAACTTTACCTTGATTTAAAATGACTGACAGGGATTAGTGGGTCATGCATCTTCAGTCAATGTCAGTCATTTTAAATCAAGGTAAAGTTCTGTTAATGACTGACAATGACAGTAACAAACCACATCAGTGATTTTAAATCAAGGTAAATATTTAAAATTACTGTCATGATTTGTTACAAATCACAAAATTAACTGATATAAACTGACATCGTCTGCTTCAGTTAAGGACTATTTAAAACAGTAAAAATACAGAAATTGATAATAACTGAAGATATTGCATTAAATAAAATCAGTATTTTACAGATAAATTGTGGTAAAGTACAGGTCTTATCAGTCATATTAAATCGAATTTGAACTGTGTATGGTAATGTCAGTCCTTATTTTGGTTCATAGTGTATTCTAGAAATGGTGTCAATCAAATGTTGATCCTGAAGAATTCGAAAGAACTGATGGAGATTCTTAACTCTAAATCAGTTTCATCTTGTAACAGCATCAAAACATTCGATATCTCCACACTTTACACTTCTATTCCACATGAACAACTGAAATCGCGATTGGCACAGCTGATTAAACGCAGCTTTTTCAAAAAGAATGGAAAACGCAGGTACAAATTTCTTGTAGTCGATTATACCAAGACTTACTTTGTCATCAATGAGTCCAAGAAAAAGAACAAATTTACAGAAGACCAAATAATCGACATGCTCAACTTTCTTATTGACAACATATTTGTTCAGTTTGGTGGACGTGTTTTTCAGCAAACAATAGGGATTCCAATGGGCACTAATTGTGCACCTTTGCTTGCTGATTTGTTTCTTCATTCATATGAAGCAGACTTCTTGCAATCTCTTCTAGACAAAAAAGACCGTAGACTAGCTCTCTCTTTCAACCTCACGTTCCGTTATATTGATGATGTCCTTTCACTAAACAATTCTCGATTTGGTGACTTTCTCCATCTCATATATCCACAGGAGCTTGAGATAAAGGACCCAACGGATTCTAGGAAGTCTGCTTCATATTTAGATCTACATCTCGAAATTGACTCTCAAGGAAGACTTTCAACAAGGCTCTATGACAAACGTGATGACTTCAACTTTCCAATCGTCAACTTCCCCTTCTTGTGTAGCAATATTCCGTCAGCTCCAGCTTATGGAGTTTACGTATCTCAATTGATTCGTTACTCCAGAGCGTGCGGGACTTACATCGATTTCCTTAGCAGAGCGACACGTCTGACGCAAAAATTGCTCACACAGGGTTATGTTGCTCCTCGGTTGCTGTCTTCACTCAAGAAATTTTACGGAAGACATCATGCACTTATAGACAAATATGGGATTTCGATCTCTCAGATGAGTGCAGATGTTGGTTTGTCATAGGATGTTGTTTTGTCTTCCTTTACTGGATTTGACATGCTGAATGGACTATTGGCAACGCGACGGGTGTGCTATAGCAAGCAGGAACTGCTTACTCTTCCGGAGCACCTGAGTTCACTCTTGTTTCGACTGGAGTTCGCGTTGTTGATTGATATTCAGTTGTTTTGTGTTTCCATGTTTTACGTGTTGTCTGTTTTTGTCCCGTTCTTGTTTGTGTTTACTGGTTTAGTCTCTGCCCTTTCGGACTTTTGACATTCGGATACCCCATTGGTACCTCTGCTTCTTTCTTAAATACGTGGTTCTTTAGTCTACAGCATATAAACCAATGTTAAATTTCTTTTTCGTGGGATATCAAATTTCGTGTCTCAAGGCTACCCATAAAAACCACGAAAATTAATACCTCACGGATAATAACGAATCAAAGTAAATGTCAAGGAAAATGCGGGAAATTGCATTAAAACAATTTTGTATCGGTCTGATTAATATGCTGATGTCTGAATTAAGTGTGACAAGCTACATGCTGAATACCGTGACTTTGAGACCTTAATTCTAATACAAAGATTGAAAATGATTAAAGTATTTCAAGAAAACCCGTTTTCAGAATTTCTCAAATTAAATAAGCTGACCATAAAACATGTCTTGGAAAGAAGTTATTAGATTAAACATTTCGTTTTATGCTTTAAAATTAAATCAAGCTTGTTTTGGTTTCTAATAGAGATTGGATTTTTTACCTTGACAACTTAAAGAATGCTAAGCAAGTAATTTGTTGGTGAATTTGATCCTTGCTTGAAAAATTAACTACGATTACGGTTATATTCAATTTATCATGATGATGCATAAACATTTGAGAAAATAATATAAATTTCAAAAAAGCTATATTTGATATTAACTATAATTACCATTATTTATTTTGTGACTTCTACATGAAATAACCGTTGAAATAAAAAACTAAATAAAACGTGGTGATTTTTGCAACAACAATAAGATTAATCTTTTCTAATTTATATTTGAAGCATTATTGAATAACTCCATGCTGGCAAAAGTAATCTTGAAAATGGACAGGAAGGGTATAACATGTATGACAGATTCAAAGATTTAGTTGCAAAAAATACAATACGTTTTGTTTACAAAGGTTTAAGTTAACATGACAGTCCGGAAATAAAAAGATTCAAACGACGAATTGTCCGTCTAAGTGAGATTAAGGAGAAAATTATTTTTATTAAAAAAAATAGAAAAAAATAAATACAAAGAAAAAAGTGTTACTCTTGCAGAATTTCATGCTATTTTATACGAGGCCGTGTTATTAGCACTTTGTTTCTAGCAGAGACAAAAATAAAGAGGTACAAATTTATCAAAGTGTATGGTTAAGCATATCAATAAATATAATCTATGATAATAGAGCTAACTACCTGTTAATGAATTATATCAGAAAAAACATAAAACTGTTCGGAATGATTTTTTTTACCACATAAGTATGATAAAGGCCATACGGTAGATTGAACACCTTTTTAACGCCGAACTGTTGTTTACATTGGATTACTGCACTTGAAATTATGGTTTGGATATGTATAGAGTTTAATTTTAGCCAATCAGTCTTTACGATAAATTGTAGAATGATATATATGCTTTATATATTTATAGCACTAAGGCTTGATAAATATACCTGCTATTGCGAGATGCATAATGAAGAATGTCATTCTGGATCTGGTTTTCGCGACAGAAACGGCAACCAGTACGATAGAATTTCCAACTATGATCGACACAAGAAGAAATATCAGGAAGGCTTGTTGGACTTCCTGAAAGATAAATGATAGGATGAGACAAATACTGTGAAGGTATTATTATTCGTGGGATGCCAATTTTCGTGGTTTTTGTGAGTCAAGCAAACCACGAAATTAAAGTCCATAATGAACAGAGAATTAACATTGCTTTTAATAAAGAATTCATCGAACCATAAATTCCTGAATGCCCTTTCGGACTTTTGACATTCGGATACCCCATTGGTACCTCTGCTTCTTCCAGGTATATGCAATTTACTTCAAATCTACCAAAATTGATACCCACGAATTTATTAGTACTTTCACAGTAACAGTAATAAAAAGTAAATCATCCTTAATCATATCATACAGGAAGAACTCACAAATTGAGGTTATGTCAGGTACTTGAAAATAATGAATCGGATTTTTTATCCGTCAACGAAGATGAATTATTTTAGGCATTTGTTTCTATCACAATAACGGGTTCGTCTTCATCCGTACCTTTTGTCCATCATATCTGTAAATAGAATCTTAGAAGAACTACTTAGAAATTGCCTTTTAGGACTAAAGACTTCAATTATAAGGCAGGAACACCTTGATCAAAGTTTTTATTCTCAACATGAACTTTGTGATTTCTATTCTAAGTAGGATTTGCCTCTTGAGTGAAATCATTCCCATTAGAATAGCGGTTTTGATTTGTCTGAACGTCAATTAATGTATATACAATGTATAACTATATGGTTTTGTTTCAATATTCAAACGCAATTTTAATTATATTTGAACCATAAGTAAAAAACAAAAACACAAATAATGCGTCTATCAAATCGAGTGAAGCTCATATTAACATTTACTTTGGAGCATTTATTTGGAAGTACTTTAAGTTTTAAAATGCACAATATATGGTCTACCTTTTTAGATTATGCAACCAAATGTCAATAAAATTTATGTCTTTATAGAAAATTTGCTACAAGATCTGTCGTCTCTGGGTCTTTTGAAAAACTTATCATGATAAAAAAGATTGGTGGTAAATATGCTTATAATTTGTTACCTAATAATTTAAGAAAGGATATGGAGTAAATGAAGATGAGACCACAACACATATGTTTACTCCAACTGCAATTATTTTTTATGAGCTGTATGGCCATTTCAAAAAATTATTCCTCAGCAGCAGCACTAGAAACCACACAAAGGAAATCCAATTCAAAAGATGTTCAAAATGCATTAATCCAAACGAAATCTAAATATATATAGCTAAGGGCAAGTTTTGAAAGAAGCAGAGGTACTAATGGGGTATCCGAATGTCGAAAGTCCGAAAGGGCAGAGACAAAACCAGTAAACACCAACAAGAACGGGACAAAAACAGACAACATGTAAAACATGGAAACACAAAACAACTGAATATCAATCAACAACGTGAACTCCAATCGAAACAAGAGTTAACTCAGATGCTCCGGAAGAGTAAGTAGTCCCTGCTTGCTATAGCACACCCGTAGCGTGGCCAATAGTCCATTCAGCGTGTCAAATCCGGTAAAGGAAGACAAAACAACACCCTATCTAATAATTATGGTGTTATTTTGCATTTACAATTGTGTTGATATTTTTTCTTTAACATTTAATACACATGGAAGATGTTTCTGAGACGCAAATCATATTATGTCTGTGGATGTGGTAATGCAACAAATTGAAACAAATAAGTAAATGTGCATAATGGTATAAAGAAGCAAGAACGATAAAATGAAAAACGCACGCTTAAGGTTTTGTTTGTTTTGTTGACGTCCAAAAATACGTACTTATTTATTATTTAACCCTTTTAAGCGTCAAGAACTTACCAATGCTACACAAGGTGTTGTTGAAAAGGAAATAATTCATACACTTATTTGTAATAAGTGACATGTCATAAAATTTATAAGACAGCTTTTTCAGAAAAAAGTCACAAACCTTCTAATAAAAACAAATATGCGAAATATGTCCACTATCAAGGATTTTATTTCTTAGTTACAAATACCAAAACGCGGATATAAACGGTTAATAAGGATATGCTATTTATCGATATTTCAAGGAGTAACCTCTCATCAGTAGCATTTAAACCAAAATATTGGAAGGTCAAAATCCAAAACAGTTGAAAACGAAAAGTACTCCGAAACCAAAACGTTCGAACATTTAAAGGTACATTTAAAGCTTGAATTAAGGTAAGGGAATTGACAAGCAATTTTATAGAAGATATCTAATAAAACCAAACGATTTTTCTAACTTTTTAACCAATGAAATTGTCTAGAACATTATCAGATGCAAAACACAAAGTACACAATTTACATATTAAGCATGTCAATCCGGTAACCACAAGCAAGTCAAATCACCATGATGTAATCAAGCCAACGAATGCATCATGTATATTATGCATTCTTATCCCGGGATTCTCATTCCGCGAATTGAATTACGCCGATCAAAATAAACACAGCAAAATAATCCGTCAACTTATAAATGTATCTGAGTGACAGATTCGCATGTCAGATTTATCACTCAGACAACTAGATATCAGATGATATGCCTAATTAATGATATCATTTCCATGTAAGATTTGTCTCTCAGACAACGAGATATTAGATGATATGCCAAATTAATGCTATCATTTCCGTAATAATACCCTTTGAACGTCAATATCAATTTTGTAATTTAATTAAATATCTATCTGTAATTCGTTATCGAGAGTTTTGGTGCTATCAATGTCACTGAATTCTACAGATTCTGTCCATCATAGGCTTTACATGTCTCTATGACATGATTACATATCAACCACGTTATAATAGGGTGAATTAAAAAACCGTATCTTCAATTAATACAGATAAGACCAACTTAACCTGTATAAATGTGAACCTAGAGCGAACATATGCTTTGTTTGGTCTGTTTTGGTCATGGCAAAACAAAGAAGTGGACCTAGCTCATGTCTTGGTAGATGTAATTCGGAAAGCAGACCAGATGTTACTACAAGTCTGGTACAGTCAGAAGGGACCTATAAATGACTAAACTTAAGGTATGGTCTGTTTTGAGTGAAATAGACTTAGAGTGGACAAGACCTTATTTCATGTTTTTCTTTGTCTTGTCTGTTTACAAGATGAACCTAGCAAATCAAAACAACCGAAATTAAAACGGACGATACCTGTGCAGTGTGGATTGTCACTATTACAATAAAGTATCAGCAATAAATAATAGTTACTCTATTTGCTAATCATATATATACAGAAACAGGATGATACATTAGACCATACTGGTCAATATTAAGTAAACTCAAAAAATCGCGCTTCCGAAAAAATCTTATAACTCAAACTTCCTTCATGCTTTGAAAGAATTGAAGGATTAAATTTCAAAATGGAAAAAAAATATTTAATATTTTGGACAAACAAAGCTTTTGAGAATTGTACAAAATGGTTTTGCATTCACGTTATAAAAAATTAATATTAATATTGTTACTCTTTATATATGTTATAAGTGAAATCGATTTATGTTTCATGTGTTCTTATTTTCGCGTTATGATGTTTGACGTGAATTTACCAAAAATTAACCATTGCAATAAAAAAATATAAACAAACCTACCATAATGTCATGTATTCCACTTAAATTGTTGCCATTAATAGAAGTGTGATTCGTTGAATTCAGAAGCGAAGCTGTTACACTCTGGTGGACATCGAATTGGATAGTTGAGTTGCGATTTAAGCCAACAGTTGTCCAACTATTTGTGATAGAAGGCATGGTTCGATTCTTTGATACTTTTTTCACTTTACATCTTTTTCAATCTGTATTATGATCAAAAGTATATGGAGCTCAAGAAAGAACACCTCTCATCTGAAAGAAATAAGAAAATAAAGTTGAAGTGAAATCAAAACAAAAAGTATTGAAAGATGAGTGAGTGAGTGAGTGAGTTGGTGAGTTGGTGTTTTACGCCCACGCAACGCTATACAGGTTATTTACACGCGATGGACATAAAAAGGATGATTAAATGAACATGAAATGATGAAGATAAATGAAATACAGGGATGGAGTGGGAAACAAAGGAACGGTAAAATTTTGAAGAACCACAGGAAAAGGGGAGAGATGGGTTGGGGCGGAAAAATGATTTAGCTTATGTGGTGCACTACCTGGCGTGGCACTCTCCACACACGTTGGCCCACTATGGTCGGCGATCAGGGTTTCCGTATCATAGACCTGTCAACCCCCCGCAGACGAGTGCCACCCTATCTAGCCCCCTAAGGTACACACTTGGATGCTCTGTGGGCTGAGCACTGACCCGACGTCAGAATGCCAAAACCCTATGTCGCCTATTACGACAAGCTAGGTTCTGCTGCGGGCCTATTCGCCACTCGGGCCCTGCACGGGACAGTATTGAAAGGCAAACGTTTCATGATATATGATTAATATATACAAAAGAAGTGGTAAAGTACATTCATAAAAAAGTCTTTAATATAAGGATTATGTGTAGGCATTTTATTATATAACATCAGATACATTTTTTTCACTGTACGCCTTTTAATTTTCATTAAAAAAGCATTAATATCGAAGCATCTGGTTCAGGAAAAAAATATTTGAGTTCATTTCTGAATTTATTTGCTGTTATCCATATAAACAACTTAATGTTTATATGATAAAATTGGAAAGACAAGGACTTGTTTGCTCTAGACAGAAATAAAACTAATTTATGTCTTAAATAGATAAATAATGAGATGTGAAATAAGTGTACGCGACACAGCCCATACATCAAGCGGCAATTTATAAAAACAAACATAATGGACAACCACCAGCAGCCTTTAAGCAAGGAAAATAACAAATACTTAACGATTAGAGGTATATGATTGCTAAAGATCTCAATGGTTTTTGCCAGGGATTAACCAAAGTGTGGACTAACAATAACAAAACATTAACCAAATTAACATTCAATTCATTTATGGTGTAGTGTTTTTATGATATGGCCTTGAATGACCTTCATCTACTAACTTTTCAGTATTATTGAAATTAAAGTTGTTATTCATTGATCACAAACTTGTGCATGCTTACAATACTATCTGTATCATTTAAAATGATTTCCACAATTGTATCAATTTTATTCAATGGTATTCATTAAAACAAGTTGCAATGTCAACTCTCTATTTCGTATCCATAGAGTGTTACGTGCAGACATTGAAAATCTTTCATATTATATTTTGTCATTCAATTAAACAAACAATTATATTGAACTTCTAGGAAAGAGCAAAGAATTTCCGTTATGTCATTCACATATTCGTTAAATAAGAAAATCTTTTTTGTGAATAAGTTGGAGCGAATAAGTAATTTTTTTCACTTAATTGACACCTTACTTTCGTCTCAGTTACATCCATGTGAAGTCTTAGTTTTCCTCGACGAATGACTATATTGCTTGGAGTGATGACCAATTAGAACTTATTCGATGTTATTGAGACTGGGTACAATGACCACTATCGGGCCAATTTTCCACTCATTATTTGATGTCTCCTGCAAGCAAGAGTAGGCTGTGTAACTTGATTTATTGTGTTGTCTAAAGTGTAAACAGTAAATATTATTACACCGAATTTACACTTATAGACAATGATGGTAGTCAGAAAGTGAATATGGAGTTTTTATAGTGACACCTTGTATTAATGATGAAATAAACTAATGAATGGAAATGTGTCGACACAAATTTTATTTGATGAAAATATTTACACTCAAAGAATAAAAAAGTACTTTACGATGGACGGATTAAACTTCCTGCAGGTCTCCTGGATTCAAAGACCATAGGTCACTCAAACCGTCAAATGAATTCCGCGAACCTCAATGAACAACCTGGTGTTGTTTTAGGAAATATCGCATTGGCATGTCATACTGGTTTGACTAAATATTGAATAGTGTTATTTGATTGGAAGTAATAAAAAATGTTATTATATAAATATTATAACTGTTAGTTCGAGAATGACAAAAGATGCATTGTATGACATATGACATATCCATACATGGTATTTAGTATTAGAACAAAATATGCCATTTTTCCGTTACTTTTTGAATTGTGTAAAAATAAGATTAACTATTATGTTACAATAACTATTGGTACACGTTTCGGTTCTGTCAGTCATTTTGATCCGGTACTTTTTCGTTTAAACCTAAGTTTTCGTTATTTTTACACGTGTAACCCTAACGATTTCTTAGGGTTACACAGCCGTGTGCTTACAAAAAAAGGAGTGGTACAAATCCTGAAAATTCTGTCAAGGTTTACCACTATCAATTCATTGCCACTTTAAAAAAACAACAATTTATATGTTTATAATATTAAAGAAACAAAGGCATCAATGGGGCATTCGAACGTCAAATGTTAAAAAGGGCAACGGAAAAAATGGTAAACAAGACCAAGAAAAGCACAAATAAACGAAAAAACAACCATCTAGAAATCAACAACACGAATTCAAGTTGTAACGACAGTGAACTCAGGTGGCGGTTCCTGTCTGCAGTTGATTTCCAATTCAGTGAGTCGAATGCGGTTAAGGAAGACAAAACAAAACCCCAGGACAAACCAACATCTGCACTCATCTTAACATCATAAATCGAAATACGTATGATATATGGTCAACATTATACAAGTGATTACTCAAATGTGATAATGCTATAATATAACTTAATGAAATGTAACTTGCACTTGGAAAGAGGAAAAATCCAAAAAAATCTGAAATTTAGGACAATAAATAGTGCAGTGACAATTTCAAAAAACGTGCTTATTTTCGGAGTTTAATCAAACGGGTGGACACACGGCTAATTTTTGTTTTATTGTTTAGAGTATACCTTAAGGCAACTTTTTTGCCTGGTCGTAAAGATTTCCCATGGTGCAGTTTTGTTTTTTATGAAGAAAAAGGGGGGCCTTCTGGTTTTGGGGAAATTTATGTGTTGACTTTGGTTTACAAGTACTTTAAAGAGGGCTAAACAGGGTTAAAACTTGATAGTGATTTAGGTAGACATATATTTCAGAATTCCAAAACTTCCTTAATGAGCGTTTTTATTGTAATGTTTTAAATATTTTTTTTCAAATTTAAAAAAGCATAAACAATTGACAGAATTTAGGTGTATTTCAGTTGTAATAGCTCAATTAAAATAGGTTAATGTCTGTATTTTTTGTATTTTACAATTAGAATATGATCATTGTAAAACATAAGGCTTATTTTTATCTATTTGTGTGTTCTACTTTTAAAAATATGTTTGAAAGTTAACGATGGTTCAAATCTGTCAAAACTTGTTTCCGGATTTCAATAACTTATCATGACCGGTACGATTCAGAAATTATAAATTTGTTTATTTTTTACACATTTAAATCGTCTTAAACCCACAGATAATCCACTTTGCTGACAGCAAATCATTTTTTTGAGCAAAATGTAATAAAGCCGATTCTCTTTAAAAAAGTTTTTGAAGCTAAATTATAATATTTTATAAGTTTTTCAAAATATCTAATGACAAAACTATTTAACAACAAAATGCAACGGTCCGATTGTGGCGCTATGAATGTCTTCAAAAAATTATTGGCTCGTCTTATAATATATTGAAAACGTTTTTACCCATTCTCTTGCAAGTTTTCGACTGAATGATGACACTTAATTAAATACGAAAGAATATGGAATATGTGCCAGAAAGACACGATCCACATATTGAATGTACAATGCAAAATTTCGCTGCGTGTGAAGCGCTTTTCTGGATTAACCTTCATCAGACACGCTAGGAGTAAAAATTGAAATTGATACTAGTAATAGAAGAAAATGAGATGTGGAATAAGTGTACGCGACACAACCTATTAATAAACGGAAACAACATTGTTTTCCAAATTATTGCATTTTGATTCCAACAAAAAAAAATGTAAAAGTACATGTATTAAATTCTAAAAGACAAACTGTTTATCTTCCGAAAAAGGTCATGACAGAAAAATAATTCTTTGAAACGTGCATGAACATTGCATCCGTACCGTCTGTTACATGTATATAGTCAGACGGTCGCGGTTTCAAATCTGTCGTCTGGAACTGTGTTTTAGTTTTAAATCAAATGATAGTTTAGTAACATTGTTTAAAATATATTTCATTTCCACCAGACGTTTCCAACCTGTTCATAAAATTAAAGGAAGAAGTATTTTATTTCGGAATCAGTCATTTAGCAAAACAAAGATATATCGTCTCTGTGTGTGTTCCAATCTGATACACCTCGAGTGTACAGTAAATATGTTTGTTATAATATTCAAAAGAGTACCACTATGAAACAAGAAAAGTCGGCAAACTGTTTTCTGTAGTATACGAACCTTAAATCAAGGTTCGCAAGAAAAACCCTTAAAATTTGATTCCAAGTTTAAGATATATATTAGCACAAAGACTCTATTCGTTACAATGACAAGTTTGATGCCTCCCCACGACATTTCTAGCGAGAGGCATTAAGGTATGCTCATGTCCGTCCGTGCGAATTTCTGTCAAGCTTTCCCCAGAAACCGTATTTGATAATGATTTGAAATTTGGCAGGGTCACCGTTAAGTATGACAGACTGTATGCCTTAAGCGACTTTCAGACCTGCTGACTACTTTCTTGTTGGGACTGGGTCGATATGCAAATTTATGTAAAATTTCCATCAAGCTTTTCCATAGACCGTACACGAGAATGATAATGAAACTTGATAGCTCAGTATCACAAACTACGTCCCAAGCGACTTTCGGCCGGACTTTCTGGACTTCTACTCCTCGTTTAGGGCCTAGTGTGGGGCGTTTGTGCCCTATTCCTACTTTAATTGGTTATGTAAATAATAGTTATATCAACAACAGTTAAAAAAATCATAGATTAGTCAGTCAGTAAAGTGGGTTTAACGAGCAATCGTACACATAGACTATTGCTAACTGTCATGGCATGATCGTAAGACTGATAAATTATGTATTTCTGAACACCTATTTCACATTTTATAATCTTCTATTGGTGCTTCTCACTAGCTGTCATACTGATCGAGCTTGTATCGATAGATCTAAACCAAGAGTTAATGGTCCTGTTTCAGGATCCAAGTCTTTAACGAAAATGGTATCCCCCAGGTTCAAATCCTAGCGTGTCCAGATCCGATCTTTTAGCTATATGAGTAGCTGAACTTGTGGTTTTGGCAGTATCGTATGTTTTTGTTCCACACTTATGAAACCAGGCAACTTCGTTAAAGTTTGTTTGGTTTGGGTTTGTTTTGTTGTAATATTTTTTGGCTTCTGTTTTTGATTTATCAAATCCTATATACTACCGGTTTTCCAAGTTTTTTACTCCTAGCGTGTCTGATGAAGGTTAATCCAGAAAAGCGCTTCACACGCAGTGAAATTTTGCATTGTACATTTATCAAAATCATTTCAATCTGTGGATCGTGTCTTTCTGGCACATATTCCATATTCTTTCGTAATTAATTTGTTTAAGTGCTATAATAACTCAGCTCAAGTCCACTGCTTTTGAAAGAAACTGCATTTTCACAGGGTTGTGTCTTAGTTTTTTGTTTGAATTGCCGGTGCATAAGATCTAAAAGATACGAACCATCTATAGCTCAACGGTTGCTATCTTCACTCAAGAAATTTTACGGAAGACATGCATTTATAGACAAATATGGGATTTCGATCTCTCAGATGAGTGCAGATGTTGATTTGTCATAGAGTTTAGTTTTGTCGTCCTTTACCGGATTTGACACGCTGAATTGACTGTTGCAACGCGACGGGTGTGCTATAGCAAGCAGGAACTGCTTACTCTTCCAGATCACCTGAGTTCACTCTGATTTCATCTGGAGTTCGCGTTGTTGATTGATATTCAGTTATTTTGTGATTCCATGTTTTACATGTTGTCTGTTTTTGTCCCGTTCTTGTTGATGTTTACTGGTTTTGTCTCTGCCCTTTCGGACTTTTGACATTCGGATGCCCCATTGGTACCTCTGCTTCTTTGATATGATCGGTCTTTAATTATGAATCTGCATGGGATAGTTGATCAAACCGTATACCCTTCACTGAAAAAAATGGATCTAGGTCTCTTCTGCGTTGTACTTTTTTCAGAGCTGTTTGGTTTGCGATTTCCTTTGGATGCTGATCATGTACGTGTTAACAGTGCTGGTGACAATTTTGTCATTTTGAAAAAAAAAACTCCAATAACACTTACATTTTGTTATATTATACATATAATGGACACCACTGGTATATAGTAAAGTCGACCATTGTTTGATAGTGCAGTAATTTGGGGAGGAGTGTTTGATAACTTATGTGACTTTTATACTTGTCTACTTGTTTTAGTTAATATTATTCTTCTTAGATTTGACGTATTCTAAGTATAAGAAAAGACACAAAACGGTGATTGGTAAAGATGATAGAAATTTACATGCTGTCAGGCCATGGCATGGGTATTTTATAAATGTAATAGTCTTCATAGATTTTGATAAAATCCTTGTTATAAGTTGTCAAAAATATGTATACAGTTTGAAAAAAAGTTTGCAATTAGTAAATATGAAAAAAGTCGTATAATTATTCAGAAATTCCGGAATAAACATAGAAATTTAAAGAAACGCACCTAGAAAGAAAAGGGGCATAATTCAAGCAGTAAAAGAGTTATGGCCCCTAATTATTTACTCTGTTCGTTTGGTATATGCTCAAAGTATCTTAAAATTCAAAAGTTTAAACAAAATCACAAGCTTTTACTAAAATATGGACATAAACGTTGAAATTTTACGAAAATTAACATGCTGACAATTTGACCTTTGACCTCTGATCACTGACTTTTGCACCATTTGTAACCTTTACGACCACTCAAAATGAATGGGGTAAGAGTTAAGCTATCCAAAGAGGTATGATTCAGCCGTGTGTCAGGGTGGTTGATTAAAATTTGAAATTGACACTCGAAGTCACTGCACTAAAAAGTTTAAATGATAACTTTTAGATACATGGCAATTACGATATTACCCACAAGCTCTAGAATAACGAATTAGTTGTGATTCATAAAATCTCTTAGCTGGAAGAAACGGAATACTGCTACACAAAAAAGTTGACAAATGGAAAGATCAGGTAGACCACGTTTATCAGAGCCTTGAACAAAGCCTTCCTTGTATGCCGATTTGAATGAATCTCAATTTAAAACAAACATTAAATAATATGTAGTATCAATTATCTTGCTGTGCTTATATGATATATAAAAAATCACCAAGTCGTGTATTGCTAAGTAAAAAAGCATTATCAATACCGTATACGTCTGCTTTTTATTTTTTTCGCTGGTGTATATTTTTTGCTTTTTTAGCGATAGTATGCAACTCGCAAAATTATAAACCCGCGGAAATAAAATCTCGTAAATAGTATATGTACAATGTATACTTTGCATGGTCTATTTATAGCTATCTCTAACGTGTTTACGTTCATGCTCTATTGGATTCCACAAAAACTGCAGAATGCAAGATTATTCTTTTTTGATAATATATATGAATTTCTAGTATATAATCAACAATGTTACTGTAATTTCAACCCTGCAAATCATCTGACAAAAAGATTTTGATTGTTTGAGTGTCCTCAGCCAGGGTCAAACTCAAAACATTTGGGACATCTACTGCGTATGAGTCTAGATAACAGAACATAAGTTGCAACCACTACACCATCCTAGGTTCCTAAAAAAAGAGCTTTCGTTTGGGTAGTGTTACTTGTCCCTGCGAAGTACAATTGCAACTTATTCTGCTAATACATGTACAATGTATGAAGCGTCGCAAGGTTTTGAATTACATATCAATTGAATGAATGCATAAAATTCATATGAATCATATGTTATATATATATAAAAATCCCATAAAATTACTTCAAATCAATTTCATACGGAAAAATCACATTATCATGAGTTTTGTGTGAAGGTCAATTCACGTGATATTGTGCGTCAATGCACGCCCGTAGCGAACATACTTTTTGATTAATATAATGTATGTATGTTTAACATTCAAATATTAGTAAATGATTCAAATTTTCAATAATTTTCTAAACTAGATAAAAACACTTTTTAGTACTAAAAAATCAGTCGTTTAGCATAGTTGAAAAGGGTCAGAAACGTAGAACATCATGGGGCGTTAAAACATTGACAGTCATAAAAGATCAAGACGAACCAGTCTTTACATAATGAAGTATTTTTTGCTATTTGAAGCAATAACAAATTATATGTTTTCAGTTAAAACCAATCAAAAGACGCCTTGTTAATTGTGGTTTTTCTAAATTACCGTTTAATGGTGGGCTGTGTCGCGAACACTCATTACACATCTTATTATTTTCTATTATTTGTTCAAGTAACATTATCGTAAGATTTGAACCTTTTTCACACTAATGATTTAACATTTCATTAAGGAATGACAAATAAGTACAGAACGTATCATGATTTATTGAGATTAAGTGCAATAATTAGTAAAACTATTGCGTCAATTTTCCTCTTGCTATTAGAGGTTTCCTGTTATCAGTAGTAGGCCGTGTAACTTGATTTATTGTATTAACTTGTAAGTGTGAGTAGTAAATATTATTACATCAAGAACATACTTATAGACATTGATGGCAATCAGACAGTGAATATTTAATTTTTAAATTTGTTTAAATTGTAAAAAAAGAAGACTGATATACGCCCAATAAAAGTGATTACGACCCGTCAATTTTGCAGATTGAATGAAAGTAACGTTGTAGAAATGTGACATTTGACACGTTATTGATTTTATTTGGAATGAACAAAAAAGACCATAACTAAATCAATATAGATTAGAATCAAAGAAAAGACCGAAAAAAACACCTTTAGAAGAGCAATCTCGTCTTTATTTCTAACAGATGATCATTGTTGTAAAACAAAATGTTTGCATCTTATTTAAAGAAAATGTTTGAGAGTTTGACAGTTTTTTGTACTGAGATGATTACGTCTTGATCCTTATTAGGATAGTGTAATGTTTAAGAAAAAACGACGTTGTTTGTTTTATTTAGAATGAATAACGTTGTCGATGTCAATACAATAAAATCTTAGACCAAAAACAAAATAGTTTTTTTATAAATGTATGCCTGCAAATTAGACTTTATTGCATGTCACATAAAATTAACACAATTCAACACATGTGAAACATATTCCTGTGATTGTGATGTGAAATGTGTTTAACATAAGATTCATATGAATCGTATGTGATCTTCACATCAAAATCTCGTAGAATTACTTCAATCAATTTCATATGGAAAAATCGCATTGCACATTTAAGATTGATCAGACTTTTTACAGCCATTTGTTTTTTTTATACTTCGACAATCCAAGTTAATCATTCATTCATAGAAACGATAAATAACATAGCACATTTTAAAGTTAAAGACGGTGTTTAGCACATTCCGTCGTTTGTTTCAAGAATTCGTTTTATTCATTGAAAGAAGCAAAGGTGTACCAAAGGGGTAATCAGGATCATAAAACCGTAAAGACAAAGACAAAACCGGCAGACAAAAAATCACAACAAAACAAACCACATAACTACATAAAACACACACACACATAACAACAAAACCGCATTCAGCAACGCGAACTCAAGTCGAAACGAGAGTGAACTCAGGTGCTCCGGAAGAGTAAGCAGTTCCTGCTTGCTATAGCACACCCGTCACGTTGCAAAAGATCGATTAGGTGTTGGTCAAATCCGAAAAGGATGACATTACAAAACTCTATGTCAGACAAACATCTGTGCTCATCTGAGAGAAAGACATCCCGTATTTGTATACAAGCACATGATGTCGTCCGTAAAATTTCTTGAGTGATGACAACAACCTCGGAGCAACGTACTCCAGTTTTAACAATTTGCTTGTCAGCCGTGTAGCTCTATCAAGGAAGTCGTTGTAATCCCCACGTGCTCTGGAATAACGAATCAATTGTGATACGTAAACTCCATATGCTGGAGCGGACGGAAAGGGAAAATTAACTATTGGAAAGTTGAAGTCATCACGTTTGTCATAGATCTTTGCACCAAGCCTCCCTTAAACTATAGTTAAACCTTTTTTTGAATTGGTTATTATGTGATTAATCTGATATATAAATTCTGTGCATTTGTCTTAGATATAGACCAACGAACTACCGTAACATGTACTGTTTTTCAATTTATATGAGTGCAATTTGTTGTACATTGGTTGAAACATAAATGTACAAAAATATGTTAATAATCAAAATAACTGCTAGGTATACTGTCATTACAACACAGTCAATATATTCCCTTTGCCCATATAAATGAACCAGCGTCAAAACATAATTGTTAAGTTTCATTAATCTTATAGATTTCTTATATCAAAAGATGATATCTTATTTAACAAACTCATAGTCAGTCGCACACTTTCTTGATTCAGATAAGAAACTGTTACATTTTAGAATCAAAATGGAAACTACAAAGTATTAGCATACATATAAAGGAAAGTAACAGATGATATCGAAATCTGACAAGGTTTAGCACTACCAATTAATTATCGCTATAAAACCAATTTATAAATCTATTACATCATATCATAATATTCTTGATTTTCTATGCATACATTCAATTGTGTCTACAAGATCTAGAATTATGAATGGAAAATGAAACGAAGAAGCAATGCTATCAATTGTTTCCACCATAACTTTGGAAGAACAATAAAAAGAATCCCAATTGATCAGAGCAATTTATAATTCATATACTTGTTCATATAACTATTTTATACATTGGTGGAAATAATGAAACAAAATGATGCCTTTTTCGTAATGATTTGTATCATCAATTTGATAACATTTCTACCCACGAGTATCCTAGCTAGTGCTTACCCTTAGATGAGTTTTGTCTCAAAGTACAATGAAACCTCGTATAACTATGATTAAACCAGCTTTTAAACAGAAAAAAGGAAAAGGCAATGTTTTATTTTTAGAATTATTTAGATAAATTTGTTGGATGACGACTAAGCAATGTTACATGCTTGAAATCTGTTGAATGCTACAATAGAAGACGAATATATTCGCGCCGTTCATTTTTATTGCTAGCACTCTAAACGCACAAATCTCGAAAATAACACGTCGGCGGGAAAAAATCACGGTTTCGTTAATGTTAATTTAAATATAAACGTCTAGAAACAAATAATATGACTGTTTCATGCATTGCAATGCTTACACACGTATAAGTAAAATTTAAATGGAACTATTCAATGATACTATTATATTATAATTACTTCTTTCAATATCGATATTTTAAACGTAGACCAAATATCTCAAGCAGCGAAATTGAAAGGTTGATGATGTTTCCCGCTAGATAATTTGTGTCCACCGTTTATTTCTCTGTCTTTTTGATTTGCATTACACAGGCAAAATATTGACTGCGTTTAACATGCGTCTGGTGTACGTTAAACGCATGTCATCTGACGCATATTAAATTGGCGTTTCTAACCGCGTACGTCTGACGCACGTTAAAAATTTATCTTGGCAATATTTTATTTCATAATAAAACACACTAAATAAAGAACGTATTCACTTCATACATTTTAGGAAACTATATGTCTGACTTATGGTAAACGTACGTTTACCGCACGTTTAAAAAACGTACGTCTGACATATGTTTTACAATAAATTGACGTACGTTTACCATACAGCGGTTAGAAACGTATGTTTAACGTAGATTTATGCACTACATCAGACACACGTTTGTATTATTGTACGCCAGACGTATGTCTAAATTTTGCCTGTGTATTTGATTGTACTTTTTACTATATTCACTTGTTGGTTGTCCTCAGACCGTGGCGGTCGTGATTTTTTTCTTTGCTCTGCCCCCGACGAAGGCTGAAAGCCGAAAATTTGGGCTTTTTAGATTTTAGATGTATTCTTTATTAATTTATATTAGTTTTATATTTGATATTTTTACCTTTTATGTGTGGTTTAACCAACCTACTTATTTTATTTGATTGATCCTTTGGTACACCTTTTCTCCTATAATTTACTCCTTTTTTATTGAACTCTTAAAACAGTACAGGTCATTCAAAAACATTTTTAAGATAAAAGAAAGCAGCAAAAATGTATCAAAAGTTTTAAGTCTGACAAACCACTCCTTCCTTAATAAAGAAGTGCTGATGCCAAAAGGAGAAACTGCAAATATAAGTCTTCAACAATAACCTTTTATTGAACTCCTTGCAACACAATATAATTTGTATAACGTCGACTTTCTTTCTTGTTTATGATTTGCTTATTTACTATTTTTATTGAGATTGGGGCCAATGATTTGTTCTGCTTCGCACGTCCAACACTTATAATTTGTCTCATGTGTGCTTTTGTAATCTCTTTAACGTGATATATGGTGTTCAAGTAATAATGAATAATATATATATTATCACACTTACAACAAGTGTAATAACATTAATTAGTAGTCTAAAAGTAAATCCGATTCTATAACTTGTTAACGTGCATGTGATATTGCTCCCCACATAATGGTGACAACATTTTGTCGTAACTTCAGAAAGAAACAAAGAGGCGGAAAATTGTGCATGGAATTTTCACTCCTGATTAAGATCTAGTCACAAACCTTTGTATTTGTAATCCGACGGATTTATGCTCTTATATATTTTCGAGTACTGGAATATGTGTTGGAGACACACAGTTTACATATTTCCAAAATTTGACGGCGTTTGGCTGTTTCTTTAAAAATTGATAAATTTATTTGTTTGGTCATTGTTGTAATATTTTTTGGCTTCTGTTTTTTTTATCAAATTTTATATACTACCGGTTTTCCAAAGTTTTTACTCCTAGCGTGTCTGATGAAGGTTAATCCAGAAAAGCGCTTCAGACGCAGCGAAATTTTGCATTGTACATTCAATCGGATCGTGTCTTTCTGGCACCTATTCCATATTCTTTCGTATTTAATACCATATGCACCTTTTTCGATATTATCTTTGGTTCGGGCATTTCAGTAAAAAACATAAAGCCAAAATATAATTTAAATGAGAAAAAAAATGATAAAACTAGGTTTTAAAGCCGTTCTTCAAGGTACTGTTCACTTGGTGTTCAATTTAACGGATGTAAATAGAGAGCCTATAAAGACATTCGATATCATTTGTAGTGTTATTTTCCAAAAAAGAATTATATAGCTTTACAACCTTAGCGGTCTTGACATATAGAACTTGATTTTTTATAATCATTTCAAAAAATTCAGCAAATCAAATCAATCTGATGTTCTTATGTCGAATAGAATTTATTTCGATTTTTTTTTTATTTCTATATCTTAAATCAGTAACTAGTGGCTAGAGAATAAAGGTAATAACAAAACTACCGAACTTGAATGATCAATCTCATAGTCCAGAGAAAATGACAAAAACGAATCAGTCATACCGGAGAACTGGTGGATCGCAATGGTCCTGACTTGGTACAGGCATTTCAAATGAAATGGTGGGTTAAACCAGGTTTTATGGCGCCAAACCTCCCTCTTCCATTGCGATCTTAGGATCCGGTAATGACCATAGAACACAACATAGTTGTGAGACTCAATAGGGATATTGAGGTGATCATCTCAGTACAAAATGAGTTATATTGTATTTATTCTATAGTGTTGGCAAACCCTGTAGTACACTTATGAAAGAATTGAGCAATAGTTCTACATCGTTTTAACATGAGTTATTAAACAAAGATGAATAGAAGAAGTTCTTTAAGTTATCCAATGATCAGAGCTATTTATAATCTATATACTTTACCAGAATGATTCTAACGTTCATGCGTAGAAATTCTCAACACAAATGAAAGAACATGGATCTGATAGATGTCTTATAATCTTCAATATGCAAGATACAGATGAATTCAGGAAATAAATCTAAACGGTGACGGATCGAAATTTACGTGACCTCATGTTAAGAAATCAGGCAAAAACAACAAACGTTCAAGATGGTGTAATAAAAAGCCTAATACTTACGATATAATTGCAGCATTGAACTAATTAAATTTAAATATTTTAGATAAAGTCACTATTTTAGATAGAGTCACTATTTTCTATTATATTGACAACTACTTTTTGACCTTTATGAGACATTTTTCATGTAATGCCATTACCGTTTTCACAAGAGGAAATCAGCATCCCATTGAACTAGTAAATGACTTAACAAATTATAAGACAAAGTCGAAAATGGACATGGTTAGAATCTTCTGTACCGATATCCAAGTGTGTTAACAAAAAAACACTTGGATGAGATTTGGGTTAGATTTCAGTGTTATAGTTCATTAGTTAAAGTTTAAAGGTACATGTAGGTTTGGAGCACCATAAAAAATAATCTCGTGACGACTTGAGTTTGCGTTGTTGATTTCCGTTCCATAAATGTTGTGTTTTGTGTTTTTCTTCGTGCTGTTCTTGTTCGTGTTTACCAATTTCGTTGTTGGCCTTTCGGAGTTTTGACACTCGAATGCCCCAATGGTGTCGTTTTGCTTCTTTAACCCACCATTTCATTTGAGGGGCCTGTAGCAAGTCAGAACCATTGTGATATAAAACTTTTCCGGTGAGTCTTTCATGTTTTTTTTTTCTTTTCTCTTGTACATTAAAATTGATCCTCCACGTTCTGTAATTTTGGCATTAGCTTTATTAATTACTAATATACTTTAAAAAAAATAAAGAATGGATTAAAAAATGTTTTCATAGTCTAAGGTTGGTCATTGGTGAAAACAAACTTCATAATTGTAGAAGACATTTTCATTACAAGTTTAGCCTTTGTTATTCAACATTTGAACAAGTTAAGAGAGACAATTGCTAGTAAACCGTGGTGTTGGTTCCTATTCGAAACATGAACAAATTATGCAACTGAACTGCTTGAATCATTTAAATCAAATAATCAAAACCCATTTGGGTTGTATTTTTAGACTTTGCTTTGTCAATACACAACATCATTCCCCTATGCTTGCAGAAAATAATTGGCAATTATGGGATTGCCTTGCTATGATCGTTCTATCACACTGAAATAAATATTTCATAAACCAAATTGAACGGACAGGCGTCAATTAATTGTTTGTAAAGGATAATCATTAATCTTTTATATATATCTTTTATGAGTTGTACAAAAAGTACATTTGATGGTACAATCACATAGTCTGCTTCGTTCTTTCTTAGTTCACATGACAAATTGATACAAATCATAATCATAATGGGAACTCAAACTATTAGCGTACAGATAAAGGAAAACTTCAGATCATAACTATCGTGACAAGGTTTAGCACTACTAATAAATTATCTCTATAAAACCAATTAATTGAATTGTTATATAAATTCTATATTTATGTTTGATGTAAAGCTAGCATTGATTATTTAAATGTTCCAATGATATTACGGTTCATATATACATGTAACCCACACTAACTTGATAGTTGAAAGAAGACACCATATACAGATGGATGTACACATAACCTGTATGCTAAATTAACTTGAAAAACAGACATAAAGTTGACATCAAGTTCACTTGTGACAGGTCAGGCGACTGCTTTGAGCAGACGCGCGACTGGTTCCAGGTTTACTTGAAAAGCAGTAACAATTCCATGTCTGCTTTTAAAAGCAGTCGCTTTCTTATTACAGGTTTGATCAAGTTAACTTCGTAGCAGGTCTGCTTTTTAGACTGAATGTAAAAGCTTTTACAGGGGAAATGTCATGTATTGCCACCTTAAGGTGGCTCGAGGCTTTTCTACTGAGCATCGTTTTGCACATATTGGTATTTTGTATAAAATTGATAAATTAACTGGATATTTCAGACAATAACTATATATTATAATATATTTTAACAAATTAAGAGCAATTATAATACAAAAAGATCTTTTTAATAATTTTAAGAATCTCCCGTACTAAATCAAAGGGAGATAATTTATATAGAATGAATAGAAAAATTTTCAATTTTAGTGAATATCTTGAAAAAATGAACGATGACCCTATGTTTTTTTCATACAATTTCGAAAAGCTTTAGAAAAGGGACTTTCCATCAGATTTTGAGCTAATTCTATAGTAGGAGTTCTTCTTTAGGTGCCTCTACAGCTTTTCCCCCTTTATATTCTATAAAAAAATATTGAAATGTTCTTTTTTTTAGAAAGCTGCTAGAGCTTCAAAATGAACAGTGACTCCCTCTTTTTATTTAATACATTTTTATCTATGCATTAAGGTCAATCAATGTGCCAAAAATGAAAAAAATCTATAGTAGAATTGTAATAGCCCTGAGGCACCTTAATTGTCGTCGAAATATATATTCAAACGTTATAAACAGTTTTATATAAAAATCAAACGATCGTAATAATAAATTGAGTTCAATTAGAGCAGACCTGTTACAATGACCGATTTAGTTAGAGCAGTCACGACCTTGTGACTGGTTATGACTAGTTAGAAAAAAGCTGTCACAAGTCTGCTTTGAGCGATTATAATTTAACACAGGTATACTTGAATGTCTGCTATAGCAGATATGAGCAGACATGGAAAGCAGGCACAAAGTTAACTTAATGTTAACTTACGTACAGGTTATGTGTGCACCCATCTGTAGGTATTCAGTTCTGATTGTTTGTTCAGTATTTTGAGTTATTTTCTTTAATTTGAAGCAGAAGTACCAATGGGGCATTCGAATGTCAAAGTCCGAAAGGACAAAGAAAAAAAACAGTTGACACAAACAAGGACAGGACGAAAAAACAGACAGCATTAAAAACACGGAAATACAAAAACTACTAATTATCAATTTACAACGAGAACTCTTGTCGTAATGTGAGTGAAAGATGCTCTGGACGAAAAAGTGGTTCCTGCCTGTCATGGCTCACCCGTTGCGCTGCCAATTTCTAATTCAGTGTGTCAATTCCGGTATAGGAAGACAAAACAAATAAAATTTTAAATAATTTATATATCGTATCGATTTCGCTAAGCTTTTCGTGTCGTCGAGTCTGTAGCTCTGTTTGCTCGCAATTAAGTGTTATTTCCTCTCTTAAGTACTCATTTATGCCGTTTTTGGATGGAATTGTTAAGATGTAAGTTGTTACTTCAATGTTTTTTATTCGAGGCTTTTACACATTTAAAGTCCTAAATGAATAAAGGCAAAAAAACGTTGCCTGTTTTATTTTTTTTAAACGGAGGTTATACAAACATGTTTGTTGAAACAAACACCAGACTTTTAACTGTCAAATAAGTTCGCTATATGATGTTGTCTATCATTTATTTTAACTAAGCGCCTACATTTGTGTAATATTTTTTCAAATAACAGTTTATTGATGATAAACTTTTTCCATCATAAAAATTCATAGCTATTATTAAAAATAGATATGATTTGTAACACGTTTTAGTTTTAACATATTTATGTATCATTGATTGGGAAACAAGCTTAATGCTTAATATGTAAATCCCTCTCAAGCTAGCAGTGCGAGTGTGGCCTTTGCAGCGGCCCCCATTGAGTCTACTCTTATCGAACTGTACAAAGAGGTCTTTAACGTGCATGGGTATTGCTCTCCGCATACACTGGACAAACTTTTTCGTCCCTTCCGAAGGATTAGCATCGTTCCTTGAGACCATCCTCTCAAATGGTGTCAAGAGAGAGTCGGAAAAATGGTTCATGAAATTTTCACCCCGGACGCAGATCGAACCACGAGCCTTGGTGTAAGTAGCCCGAAGCGTTAATCACTACACCACCGGCTCTAACTTAACACGTTTTACAGATTCAAATTAGTTGAACAATACAGAAAATGTAATGGTACTTTTAATCTACTTCCTTTAGGATAATTTTAGGATGGACCTGGTTTCAATCTGGGACCAAACTAAAAAGTGAAGACTGATCTCAATTATTTGCCTTTGACGGTCGCTATTGAAGGTTGCAACCGATGTACTTGTACTTTTACCGTAAATTAAAATATTTTGATGTAGTTTTATTAAGGTATATTCGGTGCCTCAAATAAATGTGCCAAAATTTAACACAACTAGCTAGATTAAAAGTATGAAATTAATGTGTTATAAATAATTGATACAGGTGAAAAATATATCACATACGGAGCAACAACGGGAAAAATCAATTACTTTTATATCAAATCATAAACTGTAATGGTATGTATATTTACGCAATGCATTAAATTGTCTGTATATAATTACTTTTGTGTCCTACCGTTATCACACATGCAATGAGTAATTATTAAAAGCCTGGATGACACCAGCAGGCTTGGGTGTGGAAATTAACATGAGAAAAAGAATGAGAATATGTGTGAGTGCATTGATGATGTTTATAAAGGTAATAACAAAATAACCTTGGAAATCAATCTCAATGTCCAAGAGAAAAGACAAAATATGGAAGACACACCGGAATGGTTATGGATCGCAATGGTCCTGACTTTGTACAGGCATTTTAAATGAAATGGTGGGTTGAAAAGAAGCAGAGGTACCATTGGGGTATCCGAATGTCAAAAGTCCGAAAGGGCAGAGACAAAACCAGTAAACAACAACAAGAACGGGACAAAAACAGACAACCTGTAAAATAGGAAACACAAAATAACTGAATATTAATCAACAACGCGAACTCCAGTCGAAACAAGAGTGAACTCAGGTGCTCCGCAAGAGTAAGCAGTTCCTGCTTGCTATAGCACACCCGTCGCGTTGCCAAAAGTCCATTAAGCGTGTCAAATCCGGTAAAGGAAGACAAAACAACACCCTATGACAAACCATTATCTGCACTTATCTGTGAGATCGAAATCCCATATTTGACGATACGTGCATGATGTCTTCCGTAACATTTCTTGAGTGAAGACAGCAACCGAGGAGCAACAAAACCCTGTGTGAGCAATTTTTGGGTCAAACGTGTCGCTCTGCTCAGAAAATCGATGTAAGTCCCGCACGCTCTGGAGTAACGAATCAATTGAGATACGTAAACTCCAACTCCATAAGCTGGAGTGGACGTTATGTTGCTACACAAGAAGGGGAAGTTGACGATTGGAAAGTTGAAGTCATCACGTTTGCCATAGAGCCTTGTTGAAAGTCTTCCTTGAGAGTCAATTTTGAGATGTAGATCTAAATATGAAGCAGACTTCCTAGAACCTGTTGTGTCCTTTATCTCAAGGTCCTGGGGATATATGAGATGGAGAAAGTCACCAAATCGAGAATTGTTAAGTGAAAGGACATCATCAATATAACGGAACGTGAGGTTGAAAGAGAGAGCTAGTCTACGGTCTTTTTAGTCTAGAAGAGATTGCAAGAAGTCTGCTTCATATGAATGAAGAAACAAATCAGCAAGAAAAGGTGCACAATTAGTGCCCATTAGAATCCCTATTGTTTGCTGAAAAACACGTCCACCAAACTGAACAAATATGCTGTCAATAAGAAAGTTGACAAGTCGATTATTTGGTCTTCTGTAAATTTGTTCTTTTTCTTAAACTCATTGATGACAAAGTAAGTCTTGGTATAATCGACTACAAGAAATTTGTACCTGCGTTTCCCATTCTTTTTGAAAAAGCTGCGTTTAATCAGGTGTTCTAATCGCGATTTCAGTTGTTCATGTGGAATAGAAGTGTAAAATGTGGAGAAATCGAATGTTTTGATGCTGTTACAAGATGAAACTGATTTAGAGTTAAGAATCTCCATCAGTTCTTTCGAATTATTCAGGATCCACATTTGATTGACACCATTTCTAGAATAACAACAATCGTAATATTTCTGGAGGCCGGATTTTATTGCCGTTTAAACTAATTTTTATGGCGCACCAACCCTCCCTCTTCCATTTTGATCTAAGGGTCAAGTAGCAACACACAACGCAACGCGGTTGCGGAGACATAATAGGGATAATAAGATGAGTATCTCAGTACAATAATTTCAATACAACAAACATGTAAAGTATTGAGGAAAAGCATTTTTCTTTAGAAATGTAATTAAACATTTCGCTACCTTCTACTTATACATGTTATAATCTTTTTACTAGCAACATAATTCTGCACATAACACAAACATTTTTTTCAGAAAATACAAATAAAAATGCTTCAATGTTGTGGGCACATTAAAAAGGCTTAAAACGGGTACAGGCTAACTTAAGACCAACTCTTATAAGTCAGCAAAACTTTCCATTTAGATTTTATGAAAAAAAATAATGAAGTCTGGGTTTTTTTTACAATTTATAATGAAAATACATTTTTAAAATGACTTGACAAAAACAAAAATAAATGAAATATATTATATAAAGTTTTATTGCCTCCTTAACGTTTTCTTACCTTTATTCTCTTTGAAATGATTTAACCGTTTATACCCGCGTTTTGGTATTTGTAATTTTAAAAACTCAAAATAAGTAGCCGGAATATGCAATAAATAATGTATATTCTTTGTAATTAGGAGATTAACGAAACATTGATACAATATAACTCATTTACAAACTGATTGTTTAGTTCTAGAGATTAAATTGTTGTTAATTTATTTAACCTTTGATTATTGTTTTTAGACATATCAATTAAGATCAAAATAATATACCTTTTTTTGTTCAGATTAAAATCAGTTGCAGAAGTCATAATTTAGTGGGATAAAATTCTCAAGTCTGTTAAAACCAAACGTTGGTACTTTTTACACTGTTAAATCTTTGCATTCCAAAAAGTCATTCAAGATATTTTAACTATATATTCTTAAGAGCATTTCATCATATAATCTATGCGTCTTGAAACATTGTGGACCATTTGAATTTCACCACAAAAAATCAGACTCGTTGCAATAAAAAGAAATTAAATCACTCTTACCTTAATATTAGATTGACAATATTGAACATAATGAGTTTGCAATTGAACCTTCTGTATTATGTTATTCCACGTACGTATATCTCGATACAAGTTATAACCTTAAAAATGTGATTGCTTACGCTATTGGACGGATGTCTTTGTGAATCTTCTCACTTTTGCAAACCCATGACAAGGAAATAAGTATTGCTCAATTAAAAAAAACAAAAAAGGATTTCTGATCGGTTGAAACATTTAGAAAAAAAAAACAGTTAAAGTTTTATGTCAGTGCATGAATATAATTAGTCATCTAATTTTATAATTACATATTAAGTTATTTGAGCTTCATTAGATATCAGAAGAGGAATACATTATTGAAACAACCCATATTAAAGTTAACAGTTATTTTTGATAAAAAATTAAGAGTCGTGTACCTCTAACTTATAACTCACCAGAGACACACTTGTGAAAAAGAAAACAAATATTTCATTACTGTAAAAGTATGCCAATAATTTGACGTTTACCTATTTCGAATCAGTTTAATAATCATTATCCCGAACAAATTTATGGTAACGTTCGCATTTGAAACAAAATAATCATTCCTACCTTTTCACTAGTAAACCAGTATTGAACACAGTGAGATATCAATTATTCCTTGATCATATGTTATTCTACGTAAGTATTGAGGAACAGATCATGTTGCTTATAAGTGTGATTGTTAACGCTATTCATGCTATTGGAAGGTTGTCTTAATGAATGTTCTCCTCAGTAATGAAATAAGTATTGATCGATTGTTTAAAGGAAATGATTTTAAATTCAAATGCAAACGTTTGGGTTGAGAAACAATTAAAGTTGAATATCAGTGGAAAAAAAATTAATTAGTCTTGTTATCACATAATGAAACTTATAATTTGCTAAGAATAATGCAAGAGTGAAGCAAGGATATATCATAGCCAAAAGGAAAGTAATTGCATATACATGTAACTATATATTCGTTTTATATTAAATTTGAAACCTACTTTGGTTTAATTATAAGTCCTTTGATATCAATTTTCGTGGTTTGCGCAAATGGGCCTGACCAACGAAATTTGATACCCAACGAAAATGAAGTTTACCATTGATCAATATCCTGAGAAGTTTAAAACCACGAATTTTAAAAACGAAGACATGATACTTTTGTCAAACCACGAAAATTGGCACTCAGGAATAGATTAGTTGGTATTAATTTTCAATATTAAATAGTAGCGAACATCTTTAACGAATAAGAATAAATTGAAAAGTTTCTTACCTTTACGTTTTTAATTAACAAATTTGAACACAATAATTTCTCAGTTATCTCTTAGTTCATTTATTTTTCATCGTTAGTTTATCTAAAGACAAGGTAAAAACCTATAAGTATCGTCGCTAACAGTATTGGTTAGTGGGTTTTATAAGTTTCACAGATTGCCAACCCCCACCAATGAAGGAAATATTGTTAACATATTTTCCACTCCTGAATGCTGACACATGTATTGATCAGTTGTAAAAACTAAACGATTATTCATTCGATTGAAAAAAATACAGATTTTAAAGCAATTGAAGTTTTATTTTTGAGAACTATTTCAAGTTATTATGATGTCGACGTTTTAATTACTTTCACTTATCAAATAAAAAAAAATGATTGAAACAAGCTAATTCTATCTTAATGCATTTTAAAAGAAGCAAATGTGTACCAAAGGGGTAATCAGTATTATAAAACTGTAAAGACAAAGACAAAACCGGCAGACAAAAAATCATCACAACAAAACAAACCACATAACAACATAAAACACACACATACATAACCGCATTCAGCAACGCGAACTCAAGTCGAAACGAGAGTGAACTTAGGTGCTCTGGAAGAGTAAGCAGTTCCTGCTTGCTATAGCACACCCGTCACGTTGCCAAAGATCGATTAAGTGTTGGTCAAATCCGGAAAGGATGACATTACAAAACTCTATGTCAAACCAACATCTGTGCTCATCTGAGAGATAGAAATCCCGTATTTGTATACAAGCACATGATGTCGTCCGTAAATTTCTTGAGTGATGACGACAACCTGGGAGCAACGTACCCCTGTGTTAACTATTTGCTTGTCAGCCGTGTAGCTCTATCAAGGAAGTCGTTGTATTCCCCACATGCTCAGGAATAACGAATCAATTGTGATACGTAGACTCCATATGCTGTAGCGGACGGAATGTTGCTACACAGAAAGGGAAAGTTAACTATTGGAAAGTTGAAGTCATCACGTTTGTCTTAGAGCATTGTACAAAGCCTTCCTTGTGTGTCAATTTCGAGAAATAGATCCAAATATGAAGCGGACCTCCTAAAATCTGTAGTGTCCTTTATCTCAAGTTCCTTCGGATATATGAGATGTAAATAGTCACCAAATCGAGGATTGTTTAGTGAAAGGACATCATCAATATAACAAAATGTGAGATTGAAGGATAAAGCAAGTTTGCGGTCCTTTTTGTCTAGAAGTGATTGTAAGAAGTCTGCTTCATATGAATGAAGAAATAAATCGGCAAGCAATGGTGCAGAATTTGTGCATTTTAACTCA
This sequence comes from Arcuatula senhousia, assembly GCA_963971305.1. NCBI lineage: Eukaryota > Metazoa > Mollusca > Bivalvia > Mytilida > Mytilidae > Arcuatula > Arcuatula senhousia. The sequence goes on along the minus strand of OZ020317.1, from coordinate 987,510 downwards.
GATATCCGTTGAGACCCCGAATTTTGATATTTAAGGTTTATGAATGCATTATTTGCTACATGTACATGAACACTTTCACAAATTCAAAAAGTCTCTTTTTTATATCAATAAATGTCAAGTCCATACCACTAAACATTCTAATAGATAAAACCAAATCACCAACTTAACCGTTGAAACAAACTTTTGAGATATCATGTGAGCAGATTTAACCGCTAACCAGAGGCGAATATTTTTGAGATAATTTGCTAAATGGTTTCATTATACTAATAAGTATTGGTAGCCAAAAGTAAGGAAACTAGTAAGTGCAATTTCTGATTTCTTACTATAGCTTAGCAATCGATCGAAAACAAAAATTAAAAGACGTATGAAATTTTCACAAATAAAGGAAGATACAGATTGACTCTTTTTGAATTTTCATTCTTTACTAGTATAGAAACTTTAACAGCTATTTTGGATTAGCTGAATTCCGTTGACATAGAAAAATGGTAGAAACAGCATTTAAACTTATTTTTTTCGCACCAACCACAGGCATTGGTAAATTTAAGTTATAATTTGGTGCTTCTGTTTGGTGATTTTGGCTTATTATTCAATGCTCTTCATAATCTGGAAATAATGATTGACTTTTTCATTTTGTTTGGGGTGGAGCTCCTCTGATTAGTCTTGAGTCTTTTTGTAATTAGTATTAGTGTACTATTTGGGTCAAATTTCATTATTTAACAGCATAATTGAAAAATTCAACGAAGAAAATAAGAATACCATATCAAAATTTCAAGGCAACACATAACACTACGCCTGACGCATGTTAGGCTTATTCAAAACTCACTTAAGGCTCACTACTCAAACAATTGGAACAACCAAAAACATGTACTTCACGAATATGATGAAATAAAAATGTTTACTGAAATCAACCTGTACTTTAGAAGAAAACCGTAGGGTTTTGCTCATTTTGAAATTTACATAATAGAATTTCATACCTTGAAAGTATTTTTCTACGCAAAAGTGTTGATGCTTGAGTGGTTTACCCACCGGAAATTACAGCTCCACCAGCAGTGCTTACCATCGCGTATATAAGAAACAAAACAACCATAAAAAGTTGATAAAGTTGATGACAAGACCAACTAATTCGGAGCATCAATCTCAAATCTTCTAGACAAAAGACAAAATAAGGAAGAAATATAAAAAATGAAGACTTAAATGGTCCTGAGGTAGCATTTCATTTCATGGCACCGACATGATATTATTGTGCTCATATCGTTCCTACATCCACTTCAACTTAAATAAAAATATTCAAAAACCATTTCATCTATCATAATTTTGAACTTTTACACCAGTAGCTGAAGATGATGATTTTTAAAAAAGAAAATGAAACCACTATAAGAAGTTAGTATCATAATCTTTTAACATACATATTAAGAGATAGAAAAAAAAAGATATTCCTATGGCATTTGAAATATCAAACGCAATGTAAAAGGAGGGTTTGGTGCGCCTTAACACCTGGTTTAAACCACCATTTCTTTTAAAATGCCTGTATCAAGTCAGGACCATTGTGATAATCAATTGTTCAGGTATGTCTTCCTAGTTTTGTCTCGTCTTATAGACATTTGAGATTGAATCTCCAAGTTCGGTAATTTTGTTATTACCTTTATTTACCAAACACAATACAACTTTTAATTATGGTTTTGTTTTCTTGGAAACGACACCACTGTTAGCAGTAAGTGTTATTATTTATGAAACGGTCATAATTGAACAACAAAATGAATTAAATATGTGTATACATATGGCATTCAAAATATCACGAATCAATTACCGTATAACATAATCTTTTTGTTTGTTTGGATTTTAGGCCGCTGGTTATCATCATGACAAAGCGTTACCGATGCAACGTTCGATAATTGGCCATTAGGGAAATCAACATATAGATGCCATCACACTAAGATCACAATAGATACAATAAAATGCTGCATCAATATTTGGATAAATATTATAAGAAAGATCAAATGTCGATGATTTTGACTTTTAAAGGTCAGTTCAATAAGGCTTATACTTTTATTTTTAAAAAATCTTGATTTCGTTAATTAATCAAAACAGTTACTTCATTCGCCTGTTGGTTGAAAACTTTCCATACCTACTAACCATCTCGGATTCTATATCAAGAAATGTTAAGTTCGATTGAACATACATCGGCTGTTATAGTCCACTGATTTTAATTGCAGGAGAGAGACATTTTTTCATTGGAAATGGCATCGCGCATAAAAAAGACTTGCATTCATCTTGTTCTAAGATAAACATATCTTTATCCTTTTTGCCTATCACAACCGGAAGCTTGCTAAACAACGAAGGAAAAAAAGTTTGGAGAAAACAAAACTCAATAAAACATTTCATTTGAAAAAGCAGGACCACTCTTTTTTCATTTTTTCCTTAATGACAAACCATGTTTTATATATTTTTGCTTATTTGTGATGGAGTATGACCGATTTTGGAAAATAATCCGAAATCGAATGCAAATTATAATGAATGCATAAAGATAAATAAAGGTAACATTATTCATTCTTAAATCCTAACCATCTATTTTTTTGTCCATATAAAATTAGTATCTTGTCAACGAAAGGGTGCAAAAATTAAATTAATTTGTACCAAGAAGGGTTTCAATTGGTTACTTGCATATGCTGGTCATGCATAATTTAAGGATAAACTCTTTCCGTCAACATTTAAATCAAAATTTATAATAGGGGAAATCAATGGTACTTTTTTAAATCGAACATGGAAGCTTGAAGCAACAACGAAGATATTCGCCTTTATACAATTTATGGTTTGAAATATCGATGATTTTTGAAATTTGAATCTTTTTATTTGCACTTTTATTATTGTAAAAAAAATATTCCTTATTTTTTTAAGGGGGTGGTAAAGGGGGGGGTACATGCACGGATGAACGACCAATAAAAATGGTAATGCACGATGAACGGCCAATAAAAAAATGATAATCACGATAAACGAAAAGTAAAATAGAGAAACACGATGCACGATGAACCTCCATGCACGGCTGAACGGGAAATAAAAATTGCTCAACACGATGCACGAAAAAAACCCTTTACCACCCACTTTTAAGTACATACTTTATATGAACCATGTTATCGTCTAAAAATGGTATTCACAGTTTGAAGACTGCAAGACAGATCAAGTTTCTGTACTTTAAAGTTGAATAATAATTTCAAAATAATATGCGTTTTTTTTTTATAAAAGAGGCAATTCCCAGCATCTTATTTCTTTACAAAGTAATTTGTCTTGAATACTTGGTATGACAATAAAACTAACAAAAGTGTCATACCATCATATAATACACCTCAAATACCATACTCGGCACGATGTAAAATATCATTTAACATTTATCTAAGAGAACCGGATGTGAAATAAATGAGAGCCGGAAATGAAATGATAAATTATTCATCACGATGAGTTCAAATAATTATAGAACATTCCATGACCTAGTTTGATTGGTCATGAAGAGATAGTAAAAGAACATTTAGCGGCACTGTAAAAATTACTAACAGGTGATGAGATGTGAAATAGTTGTACGCGACTCACTACATAAGTTTATATATAGATATTATATATTCATACGGCAATTCAAAAATCCAAAATGAAAAACAGCTAGCAGATTTCAACGTGACCCCCGGTAACGAACATAGATGAAATCTTTCTTTGAACACTTATCATTACTGACACATACCTTGGACGCATTTATCGACTGATGTAGAAAAATCAAATATATTGACATTAAATCTGAGTCAGCATTTAACACGTTTAATGACTAAACAAAAATGTATATTAGACCACCCTCCAGTCAGAAAGGAAGTTCAATTCATTGTCAATCATAAAAAGGTTTGATTCACATTTGTTATCAAAAAAATTGGTATATATACACTTCAGTTTTTATACAGTAATCAAAATAACAAAAATGGTAGTCTTCAAGACGTATTTTATCATCAACCACTGAAATAAAAGACGGTCTTACATTTAAGTTCTAAAGCTCAATAATTTTTTTTAAGTTGTTAAACATGTCTGAACTACTTGTACGTACTTTCAACAGATACATGTATAAATGGATTGATAATGATAACAGCTTAATTTCAAAATGGGTTATTATAGTCACCTGATAGTTACAGACTCACGAATAAGAAGGAAGCAGACACGAAATGAGCATTATGTTCAAAATATTCGAATAACCAGAGACAGAACCATTATACATTAAATTATAACGATGAAAAGGATAAAGCAACTTAAAGAATACACACAACCCAACTGAACCGCAATCAACAACGTGAATTCAAGCTGAGACTAAAGTGAACTCATGTGTTAAAGAACAACAACCATTCATTGCTAGTTTTTTTTTAAAAACATATACGTTTCAAACTATCAGTTTCGTGTTTTGTATATCCTTGCAAAATTACATTTTGTAAATAAAGAGTATTCAGCCAATAGCAAAGATTTACCAATGGTGGCATTCGAATTTCAAAAAAAAAACAAAATCAGCTGACAGCAATAACAACAATTAGATAATTAATAACAACAAAAAATCGTTTAATATTTATGAAGGACACTGGTAAACACAGAAACTCACTGGCGCTTAAACTGAAAGCCCTATCAGTCATTGCTCACCATAGTTGGTGAAACTGATCACGAATATTCAGCAAAATATTCAGTCTTTACAATTCATGAAAGTTTCAATGCTGTAAATTGTATCACCGTAACATTCAAAAGTCCCATTTTGCCTTTTATAACGCTAGAACGTATTGAGAAACAGAACTGAATTCAAAATTTATAATAATTTACAAAGTTTTAACTACCAATGACTCAGCTTTTTTCATTTAATGTAAATGGTGAAAGCTGCTGATTTCCTGAAGCCAGTAGGGATTTTCATTGTAATGGAATAATCATAATTTCTGTTCAATCCCATTCAAAGAGCCACCTTTAATATACTCCTAGTCTACAAGGGCTACTTCTTTTCAGCTTTGATACAATTTTATGATTAATGATTGCGATTTAGCCTGTGTATTTCTCAAGGGAAACAAAACAGATTTGATGTTTAGTAAATGTTATTTCATCTACATTGTCTTGCTTGTTTTGTTGATGGATAGTCATGACACAGTTATCGACCACTGACATCTGATTGAAATCAACAATTCGGCTCACGTTATAATATATTTAATCAGTAAGGACAATTTCATATCACTTGAAAATATAAAATAAATGTAAAAATCGTTTATTTAATGGTTATTTTGGCTGTCTAAAATTAAGAGAAAAATCATATTTTATATAGGGGAGAAGCAAAGCACATGAGAAAATTTTTTAAGTGTGTTCAAATTCTTGGCACCAGTCCCTTGTTCTTATTGTCATATTATAGAATCCCACATTTTTATATTCAAGAGAAATTCATATCCCTTGATTTTCAAATTCCTGCACGTCTTTCTTGGATTTGCACCTCGAATCAGGTGTACATCTTAGTACAAAAATCAACGGTAAAAGAGACGATTTTAATTTTCAAATTAATAATTTTCCTAATCTACAGAGCAATATACCTACTTCCCCTGCATACGGTGTTAATATTTCACAACTTATTCGATATACCAGAGCTTGCACACATTTTACTGATCAGACACCGACTTTTGAGCAGGGATATAGGAAAATACGTCTCATACGATCCATAAAAAAATCTTTCTTCGTTAACAGCCACTAGTAGAAAAGTTCAAAATTGAGTTAAAATATATGGTGGTTAATTGTTTTAATTAGTGTTTGACTGGTCTGCTGTACTGAGATGATCACTTCAATATCCCTATTGTGTCTCACAACTATGTTGTGTTCTATGGTCATTACCGGATCCTAAGATCGCAATGGAAGAGGGAGTTTTGGGGCCAAAAAACCTGGTTTCACCCACAATTTCGTTTGAAATGCCTGTACCAAGTCAGGACCATTGCGATCCACCAATTCTCCGGCATGACTGATTCGTTTTTGTCATTTTATCTGGACAATGAGATTGATCATTCAAAATCGGTAGTTTTGTTATTACCTTTAATTAAGAAGCAAAGTGGCACTTACTGGACATTTGAGTGCAAAAGTCCGAAAGGGCAACGATAAAACCGGTAAACACGAACAAGAACAGTACGAGGAAACACAAAATCAAACGAACAGAAATCAACAACGCGAAGTCAAGTCGTAACTACAGTGAATCCATGTGCTCCGGAAGAAAAAGAAGTTTCTGCCTGCTACACCATACCCGTTACGCTGCTAATTTCCAAATCTCAAATGTCCATGTGAAACGACAAAACAAGGGTGAAAGATCGCAGTATAATGCAGAGAGAAGATGCTCGATTTTTAATTTTTAAGAAACTTTAATCTGTATGATAGTTGATTGGTTCCTATTCAGAAAGGAAGAGAAACAACAGATTGAAAAAGAATAATTTTACCACTACATTTTATGCCGAATAATTTTTCTTTACGTGATACTGTGTGACATATTTTATTTTATATCTACTGATCTTGTGCTTGTCTTTTTATACCCTATGGTACACGTTTGCTTCTTTCAAAGGTCAGTTGTAATTAACAAAAAAATATTGTTTTAGTTGATTGTTTCACTCTGGAAATTCAATTTTGTATCAGAAATGGGAACTTGGGAATTTCAGCATGTTATATATTGTAAGGTAAATAAAGTGACAATAACTTCTGATTAAAGAGATTTGCCAAGATGTTTGTCATGCTTTGAATCTAAAGATATTTGTGTTATATGTGCTTTCAACTGGAACAAGGAGGTTACCGAGCACACTTTGGTTTTAAAGATAAGGTTTGTTTTCTATGGGAACAATTTTTACTTAACAAAAATAGCAGAGGAATGCTATTGGAGCATTTGAAAGCCAAAAACTTGAAAGCGCCAATAAGAAATAGACGTCGTATAAGGCAACACACTTTGATTAAACAAAAGGTCATCATAGAAGCTTGAATTTAATCTTATAAGTTGGAAAAGGCAAAAAGGAAACCATCAGGGAAGGAAATAAAAGACGACAAAAACAGAGAGACAAATATAAAAAGCCACAAAAAATATCAAACTGTAATCAGCAGCTTAAACGGGAGTCAAGTTCTTCAAAAAGGTAAACAAACGCCCGTCATGTTCCCAACGATCCATGTTGTGTTTGAATATTAGCAGCTTAATTTATTGTTTGTAACTTTGTTATCTTGCTTGTTTTGTTGAAGGATTGACCATAGTCGATATTAAAATTGAAAGAACGAAAACAAGACTTAAAAATTGGTATGAATATTACACTGTACCATTATATTACATAAACTGAATATACTTAATAAAAGCTATTAAACACTGACTTCTGTTTGAAATCATGAATAAGGTAGAAGTGAATAAACATATGTTACATGTATTGGGAAATAATATTAAAAAATAATGCCAAAAAATATTCTTTTTTCCAAAGTACTATGTGATATATTGAATGGAAGTTTTAATTTGAGATTGTCCTTTAACATGCTTAAGTCCATATCTTCTTCAGTTTGGCATTAGTATTTCATGTCAGCACTAGCAACTTGAGTATTCCTCTATGTGATATAAAGTAAATAATAACAGAACATGTCAGTGCACTTTAAAAGGTGTCTCATTCAACAACTGCTAATTAAAGAGACATTGTTCACGCGAAAGATCTTGTGCATAGTTAATTTATAACTTTATCAAAACATAAATGAGTTATTTGTACTTTCACAGAAACATAGAGATTTATTAAACAATTTTTTTTAGGAAAAGGGGCTAGCAGCTAATGATTGAACAGAGATAACGAAACACGAAAACGGTTTGCAAAGCAATAAAAACTATTTCGTAACAAATGGATTCTGGAGTTGCAAAAATGACGTTTGTTTTAAATTTCAAATGGTAAAAGACTACACACGCGAAGAAAAAATCAGATAGCAAGCATAATTTCTTTAAGTATAATGTGGATTCAATTATTTTCGTGAATACAAATTTTTGTCATTTGACGAAAAAGGATTAGTTCATGCATTCTTAAAATAGTGGTTCTGAAGTCTACAGAATACAGATCAATGTTACATTTTATTTTCATTTTCATAGGATATCAATTTCACGGGTCAAGATCACCAATGAAAACCAAGAAAATTGAACCAAAAATCGTGTTTGATGAACTAAAATAAGGAAAACTAGTACTGGTTTAGTCATAACATATACTGTATGTCTTTAAATGATTGCTTAAAGAACAGAATCATTACAATGTAAAATGAAAAAGTGAAGATATGTAAACACGGGGCGTTTAAATTACTTACTTGTTATATATATTTCTGTCGCGAAACGAAATAATGCACGTGTTTACGTTTAAAAAGGTACATGATTATGAAATTAGCAATATGAAGGTATATGAAATTTCGAATCTTGGATCAGCCTTATTTTGACTTATGAACGTCAATACTAAAGCAACATAACAGCTTATACTTGTATATCATTAGTTGATGTGTCCACATCTTATTTTCATTTAGTAAGCCATCGGAAAAAGACTTTATGCTCACAAATATTTCCACCTTTATCAATCTTTTACCCTTTAATCATTTTACTGCTGTCTGTTAATGATTCGTTTTTACATATCAAAGAATTATTTGGTTTCTACTGAAACACTATACATGTAAATGCTGGTTGAAGATACTTAAAAAAGTGAGTCAAACATTGTCGTCTGTATATAAAGTTACAATATTCCCTTTGTTTAGGATTCGTCAAATACAAACAAGTAAATAAGTAAACAACCAAAGGAAGTAGAATTCGAAGAGCATATCATATCTTAAAACTTGTAAACATTGTGTAAATTTCAAAATTATGACTTCCCGGAAGTAGAATTGAAACCATAATTGTTCACATTAGTCGCTAGGCATTAAAGCTTCTCGTTCATAGATAATAGAAAAATAACTTAAGATTCATCTACGTTGAAGTAGGCGTTTTACTTATCAACTACTAAAAATGAATAAACTAATAACATATTTAGTGTCAGGTAGAAGAAAAAATATATTGTCCCTTAACGCAAACGTGGTGTCGTATAAGTATATTAAAATGCAAAATTATCCAAATAGGATGCCCATTCAATATTTTATATGACAGGAATCAACTGTCTTTTTACTTTGTTAAACTAAACTGCACTATCAGAGTGATGGATACTTCATCAGAAGTGGTAAGCCATTCCAGATAATTCTTTGAAAGAAAAAAGAAGCTCCAAAAGTTAAATTTGGAAACGCAAAAGAATCTGTTGACATCAATACAGTGAAAAATTGAACCAGCAACGCAAGTTTCACTTGAATGAGAGACCAAATACAAGAACACTATATTCAGCTGTATGATGTGTTGCCTTTTAATATCTAGATAGTTATAAAACATGCACAATTACACTTTACATCCTGAATCAGAATTTATCATAGGTTTTTTTTTAAGTTATCTATTTTAAATAAATGTGCTATATATAATCTAATCAGATCTACGAACAGATTTATGAAATATATGTGAACAACTGCCTGATCTAAAATATTCACAAAACAACCAAACTAAAACAAAAACATTTTTGCTACTGTCAGTCAAAAACTTTATTAACAGGGTCATTATAACACTTTATGCAATACCTTAGCCAAGTTCATGCACTCAGATAGAACAAAACATATAGGATGTTTTGCACTTTTAAAATGGATGAAATTGACACAAATGCATTTTATGTTAGTTTGAAATCAACATTTTATCATGTTAATGAAACAAGATGATCATCCTATAACTTTTAAGTTAATATCATTATCAGTGGTTTATGTCATATAGAATTTTTCGTATCAATGTGCAATGAGATCATGCCACAATCTTTAAGCAAAAATGCCTTAATCCATATGCTGCAAAGCAAATTTCTTTTTTTTTCATTATGAATTTAAGGTAGCTATCATAGTATTTATGTGTTCGTGGGATGCAATTTTTCGTGGTTTACGTGGGTGATCCTGATTCGATACCAAACAAGGAAATTCAGCATTGGTATGTATGCTGTATGCACCATAAAACGCAAATTAAACTGATCATTTTTCATCAAACCACAATAATTGGTACCCGTGACTTCAGATCAATTAAGTGTATCTATGTAATAAAAAGTGATAAACAAAACTGTTTTTCGACTGATTTCGTTCCCTATAAATTGTTTGACGTTTATTCAAAGTTTAATTCCACCGTCAATGATCGTTGAAAATACGACGGGTGAGCTGTTACTGGCAGTAACAGGTAATCTTTCCTACAAAACAGAGTTCACTCGAATGACGACTTGATTATCTTTTGTTCTGCAGTGATTTTCAAATATGCTTGTTTGTTTTTTTTCTGTTATTTGTTTTTGTGTTGTTAATCAACGGAATTTAGTTTTGCCTTTTTGAACTTTGGTTCGGTTGGTTTTGTGTTTTGTGTTTCTTCTTGCTGTTTTTGATCATGTTTACTGGTTTCGTCGTTGCCCTTTCGCACTTTAACATTGTTTTCTTTAAAATGTTGCCTTTAAATCTTGTTTGGTAACTGAAAAGTGCATTTCAATAAAACAATCTTGTCATGACATCCTAATTTGTCTTTGTCAGTAGCATGTGTGGGTTTTTGTTACTAAGAATTGTAAAATAGAAGTAAAGTTAATTGCAAGATCATCACACAAAGCTGAACGCGTCTTAAATAACGTTATAATTACCTTTTGAAAAATAACGTTTTAACGACTTGTCGATTTTCATTATTCATTTGCTGCAAGCTGAAGTGCATTAAGCAGTTTTCTGATTTTCGTAAAAAAGCTTCACATGAACGATATAAAAGATCAATAATATTGTTATTTCTTCATTAAATTTACCGTCCGTTATCAAAAGCGTAAAAGATATTAGTACTTATCTCTTTTTCTTTCTTTGTTAAATAATTTGTAATTTTCTGATGGATTTTGAATGGGAATATTTAAAAAGCGAAAACATCAAGGAAAACAGTATTTAAATATTTAAAAGAAACCTGAAAATGCTCACAAAATCGTTGATTATAGAAATAAATTATTTAAAGTGTCTTTGAATTAAATATGTTAATGATTGCATAAGACATCATTGTTCATGTGTATAAAGAGGCAAAGAGGCACCAATGGGGCATTCGAGTGTCAAAAGTCCGAAAGGGCAATGACGACACCGGTAATCATGAACAAGAACAGCACGAAGAAGAAAACAATATACAAAAATCAACCAAACATAAATCAACAACGCGAACTCAAGTCGTAAATAAAGGTAATAACAAAACTACCGAACTTGAATGATCAATCTCATAGTCGAGTGAAAATGACACAAACGAATCAGTCATCTCGGAGAATTGGTAGATCTCAATGTTCCTGATTTGGTTCAGACATTTCAAACGAAATGGTGGGTTAAACCAGGTCTTTTGGCGCCAAACCTCCCTCTTCCATTGCGATCTTAAGATTCGGTAATGACCATAGAACACAACATAGTTGTGAGACACAAAAGGGATATTGAGTTAATCATTCAAGTACAGCAGACCAGTCAAAACACTAGTGCAAGATCTGGAATATCGAATAAGTTGTGAAATATAAACACCGTATGCAGGGGAAGTAGGTATATTGGTCTGTAGATTAGGGAAAATATTGATTTGAAAATTAAAATTGTCTCTTTTATCGTAATTTTTTTTGTACTGAGATGACCACCTGGGTCAAATTTAAGGTGCAAACCCAAGAAAGACGTGAAGCAATTTGATTCGGTGGTCTCTTTAATCTCCAATTTTGGAGGATATATTGAAGGAATCCATCTACCAAATGAAGTGTTATTGACAGAAAGGACATCATGAGTGAACGCAGGTGGTTCAGAAGAGTAAGCGGTTCCTGCCTGCCATAACACACCCGTCGTGTTGCTAATTTCTTATTCAGTGTGTAACTTTTTTTCTTTAAAGAGTTTCAAGCTAAAACCTAAGGACCAGAGAAAGAAGGGTTTGCACAAACGTAACACCAACGCTCAAAACTTTGAAACAACTACCGGTAAATCTTCATAAAAGGTTACGAAATATAAAAAAAACTTACCCCAAATAGACGAAAAGATTTCAAGATCTAAGCAAAGATAGTCTTTGACTTACTTAAATATTGACACTTTGAAAATACTACAGGAAGAGGGCATCTGGTCTGCAAAGTAATTGCTGCTACAGATTTAATTTTCTTCCTGATCATCCATCTCAGTGATGAAAACCGATTGCTCAATTACAGTTTTAAAGATGGATAACAGAATATTTTCTGAAACGCCCATTTAAGTTACATGTAGCTTATAAAAGTTTAGTTGATACGTTATAATTTTCATGAGCGATATAATTTGACAGGCAAAAACTGCTTTTTCATAAGTATTTCAATTTCTATACCGCTTCATTCTTTATCAGGTTTATTCTGAAAAGCTTTTTGATACAATTTATATATACTATATATGTAGGCAAAAAAAGAAACGTTACACTTATATTTTATTTGATGATTTTTTTTTATAACAAACAAAAAGTTGAGACTTCTATTGAATAAACGTAAATTTCGCCATACTGAAGAGACGAAACTCCAGTATACCTAATTTTAATAAAATTTAACATCTCTTTAAGGTTTTACCAAGATATTGTAGAAAATCAAGTCTGCAAAGCATTATCGTTCCTGACTAACCATTCATTTTGAATATCTGGCAGCATTTCGATGAATATAAAGTTGAATTCAGTATTGAGGGATATTTAACCACCTGTAAAACTACAGGGGTGGGATATTTTGCAACGGTTCCCGGTGGGTTTAGGTTATTTCTACAAACGTTGTTCAGTAAAATTAAAAAATGATAAAATGTTGATAATTACAAAATTTCTGTTAAATCTGTTGATTCTTTGGTTTAAAAATGACGTTTCTTACTTATATTTGGCAATTTTAGGAAGGATACAACTCATTCAGGCCATAACGCGAAAATAACGTAATTCAGAGAACTTCTTTTTTTTAAACAATGACGTCAGCATGACTGCTTACGTACAGTGTTTATGACTATGCGATTGAAATTTTATCAATTCACAAGAGTTAATGTTTTGCAGCATTAACGAAGCAATTACGAAGGAAAAAAAGTGGCAACGCCTGATCTTAACTCGCGTAAGTTATGGTATTCTGCTACTTGCGGTCTCACCATTTGTTGTACTTATACTTCTGACACGAGTTTCTGTTGTATGGATAGTTGTTCCAAAGTCTTTTCAATGACATATTTTGGTCATTCCTGTAACCAACACCAAAGTAGAGAGTTCCTTCTAATTTTGACATTAACGAAAAGTGCCTGACTTACAATTTTCTAAACCTTTCAAGTGTGACCTTTTCTTAACCATGATATTTGTTACATTTAACGACCATAATCATTAGCTTAATTGATTTTTTTACGCGTAAAATTTTAAAAGTTCTAATTTGGGAAAAAAATCAAAAATGACGTAACGTCATTGTCAAATCCGCCTTCAATACGCATATTTGACAGAAAATCCGTTTATTGAATAACATTTACATTTAAAATTAAAACAAAATATGTTTCGAAAACATCTTAAAAGAAAACCAATGTAACATGTTTTTGCCTAGTATATATATTTAACATAGATAACTTAGATAATGTTGCGTACATTTTTAGACCTTATTCATTCAGTTTTTTTATGTATAGCATTGCTTTAGATACTTTGTATTTATTTACGATCCATTACCGTTTTGTGAGAGAAACTTTTACTATTTTTTTTAGATCGTAACATAGATAACTCATGTTTATGTGAAGGTATCAAGCTATATGTAGCTAGTTCCCGAATAGAAAAGACTTGCTTAATTCAAAATATTCAAAACATGAAGTAGAGAACTTTCAAATAAAAAAGAAAATGACAATAATTAACTCATATAAGCAATGTGTTAAGAAAGTCAAATGTATATAATCGATGTTAGCCAAGGTGTTGGTAATGCAGGTGTTTTTTTAACTTGGGAAGTGTTTGCCTGTAAACAAGGATTGCAACAAAACAATAGAACCAGGACGGTCAATATCATATGACAAAAAATAAAATGCAAAATATTGTTAAAAATGGAAGATCGAAAAAGGCTTGATTTGGTAAAGGCAGAATAAAAGAAATAGAAAAGAGACTTTGAAAAGGATTTTTTTCTCAACCCTTAATATACACATATTCTTAAGTTCACAGCAATTAGGTAAATTGAAAATATGATCGTTTCTAGAAAAATTATTAAAAAGTCTGTGGTTTTTTTAAAAATCATATTGTGAACCAGAAGTTTGCAAGAATACTATAAAACATCGATTAATGCGTTCTTCTAAACTTATAATGATTCACTAAAGATCTGAATAGGAATGTAACAGGATATCACGACTCAAGGGTAGTTCAACCTGTTATTAATTTTTGTGTAGACAAAATTTAATCTGATCAAGCCTTTCAAAACCAGAAATTTGTGAGATGAGAATATAAAATTAGAACTAGGGCGATTACGTCGACATTCGTGAGACATACATTGGAACACAAAAGTCAGTAATCTGGAATAGGGTCATTTAAGGCATAATTTATGTTGCCTACGTCTGTCAGAAAGTTTTTACCATTTAGTTTCTTCATCAAGTTTAGTAGCACTGGTGAGTTTAGTCCCTCCAGATACGATTCTAGCCGCGTCGCGTTGAGCATTTTCAAGTTTTATTTCGTTTATTTTGTTAATATTGTCCCAGACAACGTCCCCATATTCGAGTGATGGTCGGATAAAAGTAATGTATATTTTTTCAAGAGAGAAACGGTCTAAAATGAATTTAAGTTTTCTTAGTATATTTATTCTAATATAAGCTTTCAGTACAAGCTCGGTGGTTTTGATATAACCGTTATCAAAACCACTGACATTTTTCATTTCATTTTCTAAACATGAAGGATGTTTTATGTACCAGAACTAAAGAACTAAAGAAAGTAACTATGTTTTTTTCTATTGATAGAATTGGCTGGATTTGAAGCTAAATATAGAACAGTCAAGAATGTTTTATTTCGGCCGTTAATAAGATAGAAATAAATGAAAGTATTATACCATGTCAAGAACATGAACAAATTCTTATGAATGCGTTTCAGTTATTCACAAATAGCGCGATATCATGATGGATGCAAGGATACTACTTCTTTTTCCTATTTATGTATTTTAACGCCCATTGGAAATTATCTTCAGAAAAACGTATTTCTTTTATGCAATAAAAAAGATAAAAGATCTTTTTTTTTAAAATGGAAAACAACAACGATTAAAACCAGCAAAATCATAAAGATTGAAAAAATAATATAAAACGTTTATAGTTTCCATGCACTTGAATCTAAAACTGATTGTTATCTGTATATACCTTGCGTGGATATGTACTGATATTGTTTTCTCCTTTTTCACAAATAAAAACCAACTAAAAAAATCTGTATGTAAGTAATGTGTAACTTTCGGTAATTGGAACAAGCGTTGATTATTTACAATTCAGGAACGTCAAAGGTTGCTTATTTTGACCTGGTTGTGGTTAAATTGTGCTTGTTTTACTCTATGTTTTAGGTGTGTATTTTTCTATAAACATAACAAACCAAACTAAAACTTGATGTACCGATTGCTCAGGGTTAGCTCTTAATTCTTAAATTAGCTATTTATCAAATCAGACCATTTCGAGCAATATTTACGATCAATTTGAGCACGGATAAAATTTCGTTATAATCTCAAAACTATGTTACAATATGAGAAAAGTGACATGCCAAGTCGATTCAAATCAGTGTTTGCCAAGCAAAGAAACCCTGCATGTTCCGGTATCTATAAAAAGAGTTATAATGATTGCAATGAATTCGACCAGAATGCAAATAAACTGAAAGCAAACGAGATCCATCCTGTCAGTGGGGAATTGGGACTAGGTTTGCTTTAAAAGTTGTAGTAGGCTATGGTTCACTAATAGAAAACCAAAAAAAAACAACTGTCCAGAATGATATTGTGGTCAGCTGAATTGGTTAACATGAAAACAGGTAAGGAATGGAACTATGTGTACAATTATCATTCTAGAACTTTTCTGTTTCATATTATTTGATGTTTCTAAATTTTGAAACACTAACTTAAGTTAAACGTGAAGTTGTTTTTTGAAAATAAGCAGTTTTCAATATCGACCATTTATTATTCTTATAAGAATCAGAAATACCAATGGTGCATCCGAATGTCAAAAGTCCATTAGGGTAAGATAACACCAAAGATAACAGCACGCAGAAATATACAGCGCAACAATAAAAAAAACAATTGAATAACAATCAACAACGCAAAATCATGTCCTTTTGGTACATAGAGCAATTCAATGAAAAAAAAATAAATATCAGAAGACATTCAGTCCAAAGTTGATGAAAATAGGAAACACAAACCTTAACGCAAATACCCACAAAACAACTACAGTACTGTGGATTCATTTATTTTCGTGAGAACCATTTTCCCTGGTTTAATGACGAAGGATCAGTTCGTTAATTCTTATATTAGTGGTTCTTATAGTATGCAGCATACAAATCATGTACAATTTCCTTTATGTTGGGCATCAAATTTCTGGGGTCGAGGCCAGCCACAAAAACCACTAAAACTGATACCCCCGAATAATAATGAAACCACTGTATGATAAAATCATCAACTTAAACTCAAACTGAACATAGTAGCCTATGTACCCGAAAGTTTAGATAATTATTTTTGTTATAGCAAATCTTTCAAGTTTTCAATGTTCTAATGTGTAAACATATTTGGCAAATCTGCATAAAAGGATCTTACACGAATATTTATTAATGATCATGTATTTCTTAGATTATTGTAAAAAATTCTAGTGGTCAAAGAACCTGTGTTTTCTTCATTTTGTATATGTTACAGGGCTAATTGGAATCCAGGGGGATCCGGAATCCGCCTACGACAAAATACAATTCCGATTTCTTCTAGGACAAATTGCAATTGTGATTTGGCTGGATTTTAACAAGTGTAAATCAGAATTCCAATTTGTTCTAGAGGAAATTGATATGTCCAGATTTGTCCTAGGACGATTCTGGATCTTCCTGATTTTTCAGTGGGATCCAGAATCACACGTCTAGATATTTGTATTAGGGGGATTCTGGATCTTACTGGTATTTTGAATGCATTTACTAAGATCATTTTTAAAACAATAAATAAAACACAAATGAAAATAATATAACATAATACATGTATTATTAACTATAATTGATTAATAGAATTATATTGCATAAATTATAATATTTAGTATTTGATACTTTATATAAATCATTTAAAATTACATGTACAATATTTTTTCCATGTCATTTTTAAAAAAAAGTTTTGAATATAATTCTTAAAACAGTTGAACTACAGATGCGTCCAGCATAACCTGTATAAAAAGTTAACTTAAGGCAGTCATTAAGGTTGCTTTTCTAGTTAACTTGAGTTAACCACAGTCCGCTATCTAGTTAACTAAAGTTAACTTTAGCTGTCCATTATCTTGACAGCTCTGGACTGCTCTTGTCCATGACAAGGACAGCTTAAGGCAGTCCAAAGTTAACTTCAGGTCAGAGCAGTCCAAAGTTAACTTTAGGAAATACAAATGACAACAAAGTTCCAGACAATAAATTTTGCTACGCCTGACGCGCGTTTCGTCTATTCAAGACTCATCAGAGGCGCTCTACCAAAAATATTGAAAATGCCAAACACTGTATAAATATGAAGAGCATAGAACAGTATAACCAAAAATACCAAACTGGGGAACCAATTTATTACTAGATAATCAACCTATGTCTGGGGTAGGAAGAACCTTAGGGTTTAGACAATTTTGAAATTTAGACGGATAATTTAAAGCTTTGATGTATTCTCCAACTCAAAAAGTGTTGGTGCCGGAGCGGGCTAACCTCGGGGAATTTACACTCCACCAGCAGTGCTAACCTTCACGTGTGTTCGAAATACAAATGACAACAAAGTTCCAGACAATAAATTTTGCTACGCCCGACGCGCGTTTCGTCTATTCAAGACTCATCCGAGGCGCTCTACCAAAAATATTGAAAATGCCAAACACTGTATAAATATGAAGAGCATAGAACAGTATAACCAAAAATACCAAACTGGGGAACCAATTTATTACTAAGATAATCAACCTATGTCTGGGGTAGGAAGAACCTTAGGGTTTAGACAATTTTGAAATTTAGACGGATAATTTAAAGCTTTGATGTATTCTCCAACTCAAAAAGTGTTGGTGCCGGAGCGGGCTAACCTCGGGGAATTTACACTCCACCAGCAGTGCTAACCTTCACGTGTGTTCGAAATACAAATGACAACAAAGTTCCAGACAATAAATTTTGCTACGCCTGACGCGCGTTTCGTCTATTCAAGACTCATCAGAGGCGCTCTACCAAAAATATTGAAAATGCCAAACACTGTATAAATATGAAGAGCATAGAACAGTATAACCAAAAATACCAAACTGGGGAACCAATTTATTACTAAGATAATCAACCTATGTCTGGGGTAGGAAGAACCTTAGGGTTTAGACAATTTTGAAATTTAGACGGATAATTTAAAGCTTTGATGTATTCTCCAACTCAAAAAGTGTTGGTGCCGGAGCGGGCTAACCTCGGGGAATTTACACTCCACCAGCAGTGCTAACCTTCACGTGTGTTCGAAATACAAATGACAACAAAGTTCCAGACAATAAATTTTGCTACGCCTGACGCGCGTTTCGTCTATTCAAGACTCATCAGAGTCGCTCTACCAAAAATATTGAAAATGCCAAACACTGTATAAATATGAAGAGCATAGAACAGTATAACCAAAAATACCAAACTGGGGAACCAATTTATTACTAAGATAATCAACCTATGTCTGGGGTAGGAAGAACCTTAGGGTTTAGACAATTTTGAAATTTAGACGGATAATTTAAAGCTTTGATGTATTCTCCAACTCAAAAAGTGTTGGTGCCGGAGCGGGCTAACCTCGGGGAATTTACACTCCACCAGCAGTGCTAACCTTCACGTGTGTTCGAAATACAAATGACAACAAAGTTCCAGACAATAACGTTAGGTCACTAGCGGACTTAATAATTCTAGGTAATTGAGAATGTATTTTGTTATTTTCAAATAAAATTATGCGGTACATTTTGAAATTAAGGTAATATTTCTTAAAACAATAAATATTGCCAATAGAAAAAAATATTTAAACAAATATTGTTTTTTAAATACATGGATAAAATTTAATAATGCAAATAAATAAACATTTTAAAATGAATAATTATTTAAAAAAAAATTATTTAAAACTGATTTTTTTATATCTCTCTCTATATATATGATGATTTAATTCAAATCGAATAATCTAATGTAGTTTGCTAAAGACCAGGACAGGATATGCTAATAAAATAAATCTTTCTAAAATTAACAGATCTTGAATATAAAAACGTTTTCTTAGAATAAATATTTCATGTAAATAGATAAATATATTAATTTGAGTAAATTGATAATTTAATTAGATTTACAAAATTGTATTTAATAAATAAATGTTCTTTTTATTCAATCATTGAAAATATAATGTTTAATTTTTTTTTAAAATATAAACAAAAATATTGTTTTATATAAATCAAGTCAAATGATAAATACAATCGAAGCCCTGTTAATTCAGGTCGCTCTTGGCTTCAGTGCGGTTAACTTAAGGTCGCTCTAGGCTAAAGTTAAATTTAGGTCGCTCTAAGGCTAAAGTTAACTTTAGGTTGGTTCTAGGCTAAAGTTAACTAGCAGAGCGGTAAAGAAGAGCAGATCGTGGTCCAAGTTTGCTATAACAGTTAACTTTAGACCGGTCAAAGTCTACCTAAAAAGCAGACCTCAGTTAACTTTAGGCAGACAAAGAGTTTACTTTTCTAGTTAACTTGGCATACAGGTTATGTCTGGTCGTATCTGTATCTTCATTTATATGTAATATCTCAATATAGCACTTCAAATCTCCATCTTTATTTATTTTTAAAAATTTATAGCAAAAACAAAGAACGAAAAACACGCATGAACATATTTTTTTTTACATTGTGACATGCTGGCTTTCGTTTTATCCTTGACATTAAGCTTTTTTCCTGGTGAATGAATAATAAAAAAAGCCTTGCATTAAAAATTATAAGTAAAGCTAACATTTTAAAATATTTTTGTTTCATAATATGTATAATTATCTAATTATTTTTATTTTACTCTGTACCAATACTAAAACAGTAAGTCAGGAGGATCCATAATCGTAAATCTGGATATCTCAATTTCAACTAGGACAAATTGGAATTCCGATATACACTGTATCAAATCCAGGGCAAATCAGAATTCCAATTCGTCATAGGATAAATTTTAATTCCAATTTGTCCTAGGAGGATTCCGGATCGCCCTGGATTCCAATTTACCCAGTACCATATATACCATGACAAACGCCTCTAGAACGCAATTGACATTTACAGCCTGCAAGTGCCATTTCTTTAAAGTACAAAACATTATTAAACTTCTGTTAAGAATTGATTGCGTACTTCTACTGATGATAATGCTTTACACAAAGGAAATTGTTTCATAGATTAAAACAGGATTAAGCAAAGGAGCTTTAAGTCAAAATTGTTGTTGTTGTGGAGTGCATTTATATGTTTTTGATGTGTTGATAATTGCTATCTTGAAAAGAACTAGATGTACATCAAATTGAACAAATGAAGACACGACCATGAACAAGTATATAATTACCAAATAAAAACTCGTGTACTTTTTTTGACACAAACCACATGCCAAATAGTGAAAAATAAGACAGAGCCATGAACATGTTAAAAAAATTCGTGTACTTTTAACTTTCCTATACCACGACAAGCTAAGCTAAATTGGGAAAATGAAGACACGACTTTTAACATGTTTTGAAAAAAAAAATCGTACACTTTTCACGACAAACCAAATTGTGAAAATGAAGGCATGACTATGGCTACTCTTAATTGTAAAGGACTGACAAAAAATGTAACAATAAACAATAAAGATTTCATTAAATGTATTGCATCATACAAAATGCTTCATGGAATATTTTGCTTTGAATCAAAATGAATGAATATTGATGTCAAAATAATTGAAAGATGGTTTTAGTTTTTTGAAACGCTTTATAAAAGGTTTGTCACAAAATCGATTACGTAACGACCTTAACCTGTCATTTAACAAGCAGAGACCTTCCTAACTTCAAAATTGCATTGCAAAATATGCATTCCATTCAAACTTAATGAATAATATTTTACCATCCCAAACTCTTTAGCATTCTATAAAATGAGCGAAAACACAAGGGTGTTAAAACAATTAATTCTCGTCTTTCAAATCAGCTTTTAATTTATCTTTGTCAAACATCAAACTTAGCTTTCTAATGTCAGTCACTTTGAAATGCTCAGATTGAAGATCTCTGAATAAGATAAGAGCTAATACACAAGTGACATAGAACAATTGATGTTTTATTAAAAAGTTTGAACAAGGGCAAAGTTATTCAATGTAAATATTAGGTCAACGCTAAAGATGAAATAGAAATACGAAACTAACAAAAAAGTTTTAAATAGGGCTGTGATAACTCTGCAAAGTTATCAAAATTATAAATTGGGGACTAAACAATTAAAGAAAGATGCACCAATAAACTAAATCGATTGAAGTGTTGATGGAAAAGTAATTCGAGGGCAAAAGAAGTACAAGTAAATACAGGATTAGCAGCCAAGAATTCAGTCAACAAAAGATAAAGAAGACATTTAAATTAAAATATTGAATAAACAAAAATCCAATTTCAATGAAACTTGCAGCACAGCTGGTGTTTAACTAGATATTTATAGATCAACAATTTACATTAAATTCATATGTAGTATCAAATTGAAAATAATGATATGTGGAATAAGTGTACGTGACAAAGCGCCAATTCAGAAAAAAACACAATGGTCAACGGCCAGCACCGTTCAACGAGGCCAGTAGGCGCTGCACTTTAATTGGCCCATGGTCTAAAAATGCATATCATTCAAATTGAGTCCTGAAATAGTCACCGATAGACCCCATTCTTAAACAAGGAACATGAAATACCACAAAGACAAGTGCAAACGAAAGCTTTATCAGAGATCCATAGGACTGGCACATAAAATATGTGCAGAGTTAAGCTAGTTTTTGGGGCCCAACCTTCTTTGATTTTTATACCTTGTAGCAAAATGTATAGTAATATAAATGAAATGTTGGATACCATGGATGACTTGATACATTAACAGTTTTAGGAATGAGGACTGTGAGGAAAGGGAAAAATAAAAAGCGAATGATCATTCCATATCGGTAACTTTAATTTATTCTTTTATTGAAACAAATTCAAAAAATGACCGTTGTCTCTCGATACTTCGAACTTTTTGGTTTCGAGAACTTTTCATTCAATAATTTTGTTTTTTTATCTTCCAATGTTTTGATTCAAATGCAGCTTATGAGAGATTACTTTTTAAAATATCGATATACAGCATACCCAAATGAACCGTTTTATACCCGTTTTTTTGTCTTGTACTTAAATTTCTAACTATCATTTTAATGATAAACGGGTAAAACAAATTAAAGTTATAAATGTAATAATGACATTCGTTTTCTTAAAAACATTACATTTTCAAGGGGAAAAATTTGTAGAAAAAAAAACAAAAGGAAATATCATTTCAAGATTTTCCTACTTATAACATAAACTGTAAAAACACATTTAAAGGCACTTTTTGTTATTGGTTAATTTTTTGTTGTGATTTATGTCGGTGTTAATCATCGTTTAGTTGCTACTTTGAGATAATTGTCCAATTTTCAATAAGGAATACATGTTTCAGGCAATAAGATATACTTTGATAATTACAGGGTGTATCTTTAAAAGAAAAAAATATATATTCAAGCACGTAATATTAGACCAAATGAAAAAAAATCCAATCTGCAACAAAGTCGGATACTTATTAAAAGTTCAATTAAATTGATAAATATCATTTATTATTTAAAGGAGTCCCAAACCATAACGAATTTATAACCAGATTCAAAGTCTGGAGCTTTACCATCAGTAGAGATATGGCTTACTACAGATCTGTATTCTCTTTGATCAAATATATGATTTGGCGATATTGCAATTGCTTAAGTCTTTGATCGGACATAAAAACATAGAGAATAGGCATGTAACATTGTCACGTACTAATCAAAATAAAAATTGATTTTATTAACATGATACATTATTCAAACATCATAGGACTGTAACGTATGTATTACAGATTTAAATCTGGAGCTTTGCTATAGAAGACATACTATTCTGAAAGTAATTTGTATTCTATTTGATGAGATATATAAATTCATATTGTTCCAGTTGCTTATGTTCTAAAGTCAAATACAATTCATCAATTATAACAGGCATCCACATGATCAAAACCGACCTACGACGTGTAAAACGGAGATTTAAAATACCTTGAATTTTCATCTAATTGCACATTTACCTTTTTAAGGCACATTGGGATTTTACAGTCACCGTGTTATTTAAGTAATGCACCTCTATAGCCCATCGTTTTAATATAGGTAAGGAACTGAGGCAAAAACTACAAACCAAACAACAGGAATATACTGTGGTTTCATTATTATTCGTGAGGTATCAATTTTCCTGGTTTTCGTGGGTGGCATTGTCCCACGAAATTTGATACACAACGAAAAGGACATTCAACATTAATCGATATGGTGAAGACTCCAGAATAGAATTTAAGAATTCAAAAACTGATCGTTTTTCACTTATAAACCACTAAAATTGGTACCCACGAAAGTAAATGAATCCACTTTTGTAAAGCAATGTTTTCTATTAGTACGTGTACAAACATCTTAGTTTTCTTTATGGATTTTAAACATTTAGTCTGCATATGAAGTTATATTTTGTCATTCAAATTATAAGAGAAAACTTGATTTCTTTAATCGTTATGTGTAACATACCTTCGTTTTGAAAACTTTTGCAAATGAAAACAATTTTCAATGTTGTTGAATGGCAAATATCTGTTCCTTTCTAATTTAAATGGTAGTAATATCCATGTCACATTATCATTAATCAATTTCAAAGTACAGTGTTAATTTCTTTTCGCACTCAATATGTTGCATTATAATTTTTTTTCACTGGCAACTTTTGATAAGATGCACCAAAATACACTCTCATTTGATATGTAAAAAATGTGAAAATATTATCTTGGGTTTTAAAAGTAATTCATTAACAAAGTGCTTTTGTTGCTTCGTTGTATGTTTTATATTGATGATATCATTCTAGCAAAGCGCAATTTATGTAATTCATTTTGATGCAATTCTAACAAAAAAAACAGAAATGAGATGAAATAGAACAAGAAAACACGAAAGGAATAAAGTCATTTGTTGCCTAAGGTCATACTTTTGGTACAAGTTGCCTACTTGCACAAGTTATTCAGTGTAGCCAATGTAACCTTTTGACTCCAAAAAGACTTGTTTTCATTTCATTAAAGAGAGTTGAATAAAAGATATATGTAGACATATGTAGATACAAAAATTAAAAAAATCAAAATGCATTGTTTAAAAACTTTTTATCATCATTATCATTTTTCATAAACATCTATTTCAATCATGACTAGTCCAAGCACGCTGCATATCCCCGCGTTTTTCTGGTGTTTGATAGTATAAGGGCAAATAATAAAAAGAAATAAACTATGACAATAATGAGCATTACTAGTACAATCAAATGTATTTGTAGTGATATGAGACATTTTTTTGGTAATAAGAGTGATAGTATTATATAGAATTGCGTGATGAAGGAATGTGCCCTTAGGCTACCTTGGTAACCAAGCCCCTAGGGGCATTATCAAAATTACAAAACCATCAGCAGAATCTACACCAATAGTGCAACTATCAAGCCAGGTTCCAGTTCTGTATTCCATATAACCTGGTAGGAGTTGCGTCACGAAGTAAAAATGTGCCCTTTGGCTATCATGCAGCCCAGCCCCTAGAGCATTATCAAAATTACGAAACCTTTGGCAGAATCTACATCAATAGTGCAACTACTGAGCCTAGTTCCAGTTCTGTTCTCTTAATAACCAAGTATAATAATCCGATATTTAGAAGATAACCAATCGAATGCAGATTTAACTAAAATGAATGCTTGCAACAGAAACCGTACAATTTACAAACTAGTGCAAATCGAGATTATTAGATAAGGAAACTTGATTTTCACATTAGTTAAGTTTCTTATCATTTTTTTTGTTCATATGGTTAAAATAAAAAATTACTATTTACCTCTTTTTCAAATAATATAAGTGTGATATGTTGCACAACCAAGTAGAGAAAAACTTTGTTATTCATTCTGAATCTTTGTATCCATTATGTTAGTACTGCAAAAAAAATCTACAGGTTTGTTCAACATTTTTTTAAAATCGAATTAAAATATATCATCACATACACGAATAAATTAGAGATACATAAACCTTAAAATCATAACAGAAATGAATATCAATTATAATTAAAATAAGCATACTAACCTTTCTTCTTGTATTTAGCGGACTTGAATCGAAATCCACCATTAGTTAGTCAATCATTTTGTTGTTTTAATCCTTTATTTTTCAAAACTTTATTTATTTTGAATCATTTGCAACAGCTGTATTACCTTCAATATTATGAAAACACGATGCTATATTGACCTTTGCTGTAAGATTGATTAAACAATTGCTATGTTTAGCAAAATAATCATAAATAACCAGTATGGATCATTCATAGGGGACTTAATTAGTAATTGAATCCGACAAACTATATTTGTTTTAACTTTACAATGCCTTCCAATATACATGTATTGTAATTTACACCTGTACTCTAAAATAAGTACCTATTACATGTATATTGGTCGAATTAGATTAAGAATAGCCTGAAACAATTTTGATATTGTGTACATGTAGGTGAAAATCATTGCCTTGGGGACAAAACGTTAAGATCTTTAAAGATACAATTTACATGTTTAGTAAGAATATTTTCTAAATGATATTCATGCCTTTATCATATAAAAAATCCCCATTCGATTGCTATTTCTTCTGTTGTTTATTTTCAAACAAGTTATATTTTCAAATAAATGTTTTATACCCCTTTCAGATATACGATATCCCTTACGAGTGGTTACGATTTTCACAATCTATAATTTTACGAGTTCTTACGATAATTTCTTCCCACCTTTAACGAGCTGTTTCCGAGCTTTCACGGTTTCCCCAGATATAAAAAAAAATACGTACCCCCGTTCAAGGGCGATAAAAAATATTTTAAAAGTGTTTTTGAGCATGTTACAATTTGGTTACAATGTCTTTACGCGTTAATTGTGATGAAGTAAAGGAACCGTGAATTACTGCGAGGTTATCCCGAGTTAGCACATAGTAAACGGTTTTCATGTACGATTTCTACGAGTAAAATTACTACATTGTAGTTTTTTTTTCAAATCGCTTATTTCTACGAGGATTTTTGACGTGTCAAATATTCGCGAGTTCAGATGATTTCAAACGATTCAAACAAGTTGTAGCCCTTTCTAGTAAATGAGAGTTAATTTCGAGTAGATTACGAGACTTTGCCATCAAAATACGGGCTGTAAACTCGTCAGAAATCTCGTACATGTCAAGGGGGTTTAATTCTGTCAGCAGTTTGTGTAAAATGGGTACGTGTTTTCCTTTGCTATCCACTGTTTTGATTCTAATGATGCTGATTAAATGTTACTCATCAATGTTCCGTGTTATTGACCCCTGTTGGCAATTTAGGTACCTTGCAAGTGGATTAATACTATGCTACACTGTATGTTATAAAGTGAATCAGTATTACTCGGCCTTTTATCTTATATCTGAAATTTTGTGAAAGAATGTAAAGTTGTACTGCTTAGCGGTCGCTGGACAAGATTATTCTGGCTAACAACTTTATATCTGAAATTTAATATCATTTGTACACGACATAACGTCATCATATTTGTCTGCATTACCTTAAACAACCTCTTAAACTTTCTAGCATTACACGTTTCAGAGCATCAGAGCATTTTAAAGAAAATTGCATTCGATTAATATAAGTTGCACTTATGTCTACAAGCAATACAACCAATTTAAATCTAAAGTTTATTAAATACAAATCGGAAATAATACCAAGCTTCAAGGAAAGCTGTTTCTTTGTTTGGTAAATGTTTTAACTGTGTATTCCTATTTTTATCGCAGTGAAATATCATCTTGACTAAGAAATGTCAGAATTAAACAACTTACACAAAAGATATGTTTTGTGTATGACAATTATTAAAATCATTTTGCAGTTGAACGATCTTCCGTACACTGATACGCGTAAGACACAAAACATAGATATATGTTAAGTTAACAACTAAGCCTTGTATCTGGTAAGTTGAACTTAGGTTTGCTTTTCAGGATAGAGTTCTTTAGACGAACGATTAACTTGTCTTATTTTAAAGTAAAGCAAATCTGGACGCTAGTCTACAAATTTTGACCGCTTGATTTAGTTTTTTAAAATAGATAAATAAATGAATGGTGAAGCCACATTTAAAAGGTAAAAACTAAATAAGAAATACAAAGAAATAAAACCTTTAAAACAAATAAAACAAGAATGCCCAAATTTTCGGACATAAAGTCCTTCTTCAGGGGCTAAAAAGTAAAAGGATGTTCACACATCGACTGACGAGGACAGAATGACATAAAATTGAATCGAAGAACATCATGTGGTATTTTGATCCTGAACTTGATGACTAATGTATAAATATTAAGAAAAGGTCTGTCTTTTTACATTCATACCAAAGGGTTGAAAAGTGCCTAAAAAGTTGATTATTCTTTGCTCAAGAAACTGTCTTTGTTTTTCGCCGGTGCATGTTTCAAGGAGAACTGTCACCTGCATGCTCCCTAAAATCCATAAATTGGGAAACCCTGGTAGACCCATAGTCTCTGCATGTAGTTGTCCGACTGAAAACATTTCCAGTTTTCTCCATAATGTTTTCATGCCAATAGTGGAGAACTTGCCCACCTATGTTAAGGACACTACTCATGCTCTTAATATCCTAGAGTTCTTTGAACCTGAAAATCCGAATGACTTTAGATTGTTCTCCATGGATGTTACTGCTCTCTACACTAGTATTCCGAACAACGATGCCATGATCGCTTTAAAACATTTTTTGGACAGAAGACCCAATCCCTATGTGAAAACGGATGTCATCTTGAGATTAGCAGAACTTGTTCTCAATCTCAACACTTTTCAGTTTAATGGAGAGCTTTATTCTCAGTCTGGCGGTGTTGCCATGGGCACTAAGATGGGTCCAAGTTTCGCCTGTCTGTTTGTTGGGTATTTGGAAGAGAAAATGTTTTCTTAATACGTTGGTCCTGTTCCTGACCTATACAAACGATACATAGATGATGTTTTCGGTGTATCCTCTAATAGTGAAGATGATTTGAACTCGTTCATCAGCTTTGTCTCTTCCTATCATCCTGCCATTCAGTACACCTTTACAATCTCACAAGAGAGACTCTCCTTCCTTGACTTGGAATGTAGCATTCTTAACGGCAAAATAGAAACGTCTGTGTTCTATAAACCCACTGATGCACACTGCTACCTGAACTACCAATCTTGTCATCCCCAGAGCTGCAAAAATGCCATTCCTAGGTCTCAATTTCTGAGACTTAAACGTATTTGCAGCAATGAGGATGATTTTAAAGTTCAAAGCAGCACTATGAAATCATTCTTTGTCAAAAGGGGATATCCTAACAACATCTTGGATAAAGCTATCGACTCGGATTCCCGGGTGACACGATCCAAGGCTTTGGAGCCCAGGTCAAGACGCAAGAATGACCGTATACCTTTGGTACTTACATACCACCCTCATAACATCGTTATACGGAACATTCTGTTGCGCAATTTCAAGTCCATCGTCTTGAAGGACGAACACATGTCGACAGTGTTCGACTCGCCACCCCTGACTGCTTTTCGCAAAGGTAAGAGTTTGAGGCAACATCTTGTCTCCAGCTCATTTGACAAATCCAAGAGACGTCCTCGCTCTGACTTTTCAGGCACCAGGGGTTGTGGTCGATCAATCTGTGTCACATGTCCTTTTACCTGGGAGACTGAAGAGATAGTTGGCCCCTCCAACACCTTCAAGTTGAAGAACGGTTACACCTGCATCTCCGAAAATGTCATTTACGCCATCCGCTGTGCCAAGTGCCTTAAAATTTACGTAGGAGAAACTTGTCGTCGACTGGGGGACAGATTTGCTGAACACAGGAGAAGTGTTCTCAAATGCGACGATTGCCCAGTCGGCCAGCACTTTTCATTGCCAAACCATGGCGTCAAGGATATGCAGGTGACAGTTCTCCTTGAAACATGCACCGGCGAAAAACAAAGACAGTTTCTTGAGCAAAGAATAATCAACTTTTTAGGCACTTTTCAACCCTTTGGTATGAATGTAAAAAGACAGACCTTTTCTTAATATTTATACATTAGTCATCAAGTTCAGGATCAAAATACCACATGATGTTCTTCGATTCAATTTTATGTCATTCTGTCCTCGTCAGTCGATGTGTGAACATCCTTTTACTTTTTAGCCCCTGAAGAAGGACTTTATGTCCGAAAATTTGGGCATTCTTGTTTTATTTGTTTTAAAGGTTTTATTTCTTTGTATTTCTTATTTAGTTTTTACCTTTTAAATGTGGCTTCACCATCCATTTATTTATCTATTTTATTTATACACAAGCCACAGTGCAACATACTTTATTGATTTAGTTTTTAGTTTTAGTTTGTGTTGTATATATATTCAATGCTTAGTCGTCTGGAGCTCCTGATTTCACCCTCGTTACGACTATATTTGGCTAGATTACGACTAGAGTTTTAAATTGTTATTAAGTAGTAAATCAACTTATATCCTGAAAAGGGGTGATCACAAAAGAAGGTTAAAGCCTAGGATGATTTGTTCATAAACCATTCTTACCCAGATCTCATAAAAGTTTCTTATTCTTACTTTACATTATTCATCTTTTTGGCATTTTCAATATTTTTGGTAGAGCGCCTCTCGTGAGTCTTGAATAGACGAAACGCGCGTCAGGCGTAGCAAAATTTATTGTCTGGAACGTTGTTGTCATTTGTATTTCTATGAAAATCAATCATTGTTTTTCCTTCCTATTTTTTTCTTCTGTGTCACACAGACCGGTAGGAATTAAAAGTTATATGAACATAAATATCTGTTACCAAATTTGCGTTAAACATGGTTTAACCATTAATGGTTCTTTGGTTCTTAAAATTACACGACCATTGACCATAAGAAAAATGAGTTTATGTTTATGTGTTTGTGGAGCCGAAGATTGTTTTACACGACCGTCCAGCTATCGGTATCTAGAATGTTTCGTTTCCAAGGTAAAATTTAACACATTCAATTTGAACGTCATTCTTCCAATATGAATCGTTGCTGTCTAGCTTGAATACTTTTATTTCTATGAAAATTTTGCATTAGCTAATGGCTCAAAATAAAAATAAATGCATGAGTCAGTAAAGATTATAACTAAATTTAAAAATTAAAGTAAATGCTAAAGATTGGATTAAAGCTCAGAAATATGAAAATGATTTTTATAAAGCTTTACAAAAAGTAAAACTTATTATAATTTTGTTTTCACGTTTTTGATTAATAAGTGATATACTAAACTTATTTTTGTTGTTCACTTTTTTTAATAGACTTAACAAACAGTGTGTTGATATTTTTTATGCCTGCAAAACGAAAAGGTTTCATTGTCAACATGCAAAACACGAAAAAGAAGTCTCATCAACACTCATTGTCCGTCAGGAAGTTCCTTTACTAGTTAATATCTTTAATAGAAAATAATGAGATGTGGAATAAGTGTACGCGACACAGCCCACAATTAAACGGCAATTTAGAAAAACCACAATGGACAACCGCCAGCAGCCTTCAAAGAGGCCATTTGGCAATGTTCATTATGAACTAAAACACATCATAGTGGCGCATGCTGTATTTGTAATAATTTTGTTTGATAGGCAGGTAAAGTCTACTTAAATAAATACGAGATGGTTAAAACTGAACAGAAAAAAATAAGGAATATCATCATCTACAGTTCGGAATGTTTAAATAACAAGAAAGTATATCCATTTCTCAGTAGGTAAATGGCGTGCCAGTGCATGTGTTTGAGGAATCTTTTTTCTTCTAGTAAGGATGAGTCTCCAATTAGACTTTCTGCATCTCATTAATCAAACAGAACTAGAGATTTAATACAACACAGATTATTGAAAGTCAATTTTTAGGGTTAGGGTTTAGAAAAACATCAAAGCTTTAAATTATCCGTCTTAATTTCAAAATTGTCTAAACCCTAAGGTTCTTCCTACCCCAGACATAGGTTGATCATCTTAGTAATAATTTGGTTCCTCAGTTTGTCATTTGTATTTTAAATATAATGGCAGACAAAAGAAAGGTTTAACGTTGAAAAAAAATGTGTTCAATCGATATTTTATCATTTGTCATAATTTCGTTGATTTATCCTAATAAACCTTTTCCATATCAAGGTTCTGCATGAAAAACTCAAGACACCTGATGAAGCTATAATACACCATTTTGAATTAAAAAAAGAATAAGAAGAATTTCGTTTGGAAGATTTATTGGTTTATAATCGAATGGTCAATTGAAGGTCTCTTTGTATTTGGAAGTGCTAGGAAAGCACACGATTTGTTCAAAGATTTAGTCTCCACGAGGTTTTTAAAGTCTTTAAAGTGTCAGTAGGGGAGTGTGTAATGCCGATTTCATTGCAAAAGATTATTTCATGAGCACTTTAGGCACAGTTCAAGTGATTGTTAGTAAAGAAAAGATCTGACACACAAATTTTCAAAGGAATCAATGTTGATTTCGTTTGATGTCGAAATTTGTGATTTCTTTAATGCTATACTGGCAACCGGAAGTAATTGCTCAAATAGATAGAAAATTTGAATTCCACATTTCAAATCTTCACTACCTTGGCTGTCAGAAAAAAAAATAACTGAAATGTATGCATATACTTTTTTTCAGTAAAAACTTTGGAGTGACTCTAAAAGTAGTAGTCCACCTAAGAATCATGCAACATTGAAGAAAAGTGATTTATCGATTAAAAGGCTACAGTGGTTTATTTCTAACGAAAGATATTTCAAAGTATATAAAATAAGAAATTAATAACAATTTACTCATAACTGCCTGGTCCTAGAAAAATTCTTGCCATTTTGTTACAATGGTTAAGTGAAATAATTGACAATTTAAGAGTTCTGTCATCTTTTTAATGTATTCTATATATTTTTTTCTCTCAGGACCAGACCTAGTTTGGAACAAAACAGATCAAAGCAGGGTCATAGTAGGAGTAACACATCAAAAATAAATTGGTGTAGGCTTTCCAATCATGAATCGGTTTTTGCATGATTCTTATGAAAAGTGGTACTTAAAACAATTGTTAAATGTTTCTATCATTTTTTTTTACTTTCAACTTATAATCTTATTTTGGAGAACATTTAAATGTCTTTCCTCTCTTTTGCGGCCAGTGTATTTGGATTTTTAAACAGTATTTGGTTTTACATCTCGGGATCAACGCTTTTTTCCTTGAAATTAACGTTTCAGCTACAATATCTTATTTGGTATTTTCAATGTTCTTTTATTGCTTAGCTACATTTTATACGCTAAAAGTTATAGAGTTGACGTATCACAAGTGGAATAGTATCCGAAAGCGTTTTGGAACAAGAAGATTTTCTTAATACATTGTAGCAGGTAAAAAACGTGGCACGATATAACGTGACTCCTTGCTTGATGTCTTTAATCCTGAAATCATTTGCAGTGTTCTTTGACAAAATTAATGTGGCATGTAAGTGCAGAATTTGGTTTGTCATTAAGTTTCTCCATTGTATTGGCTATTCTTGTTTTTTTTATAGATTTGACTCACATTGACCGTTTTGTAAAACAACAAAATGGAGCTGTAAGCCTTTTCAGAGCACATTGGGTCGCTCTCGTTTTAACATAGGCCGCGTTGCTAATTGTATATTGGTTTTGGTAGTAATGTTTTACTTAGTGGATTTATTTGTGTTCGGTCATTCATCGTCCTTGTTCCCTTAGGGACTTTCAAATCACTTCACTCTCTGTACTAATGGTTTGACTATCTGTTTCGTTTTGGAATCAGTACAATACGAAATTGCTATCTGAGTTTTACATCAAATGTTATAATATGACAGTTTATATATAGATATAAAAAGATTAATGGAACGACTTAAGCAAATATTTTCTGACGCCGGTTTGTGCTATGGGAGACGAGAAAACTAATTCCGGTGTTATATAAGAAATATTACCTACTTTCTTGTGATGAATGAAATGCTTATACTGTAATATCAAGACTGCCAATGTCCTTGAATGGAAATGAAATATAGCTTTTCCCCAGACGAGTAAAGATTTTTGTTTGACAAAGGGGTTAAGAATCGTCAACCTTAAGTCGTTTTGACCTACACCAAATAGATCGTTGGAAACGTGACGGATATGCAATGAAAATAAAACTGTTACTCTTCCGGGTTAGATCCCAAAAGCAGCAAGATCTAACTCTTCCCAAGATATTGCATAAACATACACAAAGTCTTCTTTATGATTGTTTTGAAATTAAACATTACAGTGATATGTTTCAATAATTATTGTTTTAGATATTACCTTTAATAAATCTGTACAAAACAAATTGTTGAAAAATGAACAAATGGAAATCATTTCGCCTAATAACAATAAAAGATATTAATAACAATTGGTTATCTCTTTAGCAATGTGATCATATAATTTTGTAAATTAGAAAAAAGAAAGGCTTTGATTGAATACATGTATCATTGAGTGAAATACATTTATTTAGACTCTTTAATAGCCATGTGGTGAAATACTGTTATATCGTTAATGTTTATATTTATCATAAGTAACAGTGACAGTATCAAAAGGATTTAACAAAAAATTGAAAACTAATCGTTATGATATATAAAAGTTCTTGATCAAAGGAAAGTCATTGCTAAGTGGACAACAAATTCACCTGTCATAGAAAAAAGGAAAAAAACTGACAATTTAGAACAAAATACAGAAATTTCAAAATAAGGCTATCGAGAAACCTTGCAAGTGAATACAATTAACATATATGCATATGTTACAGGGAATATGTGTAATTAGGGATTACGCGGAATCCTTAGATATTCAGGTGAGTGTAATCGCTAATTCGCTTAGGGATTACATGAAATCCCTGGTTTTCCCAGGGATTACACGAAATCCCTGATTTTTTCACAATTTTTACACGTTTTTCCTGACCCAAAAATGACTTTAAGATAAACCCGTTTCAATACTTTTCTGTTATTAAACAACATAATTCCAAACAAAATTTTACTACATGTATCTGTAATTTTCCTATTCAAAATCATAAGGGAAAATGAATGCCGAAAAGGAAAAAAAAATAACGAAAGGAAAATGGCCTTTTCGAAGTCGAAAAGGAAATGAAAAACGAAAAGGAAAAATGGGTCATTTTCCTATTCAAAATAAAAAAAAAGAATTCGAAAAGGAAAATGAATAACGAAAAGGAAAATTTGTCATTTTCCTATTCATATTGAAAAGGTAAAATGAAAAACGAAAAGGAAAATGGGTCATATTCCTATTAAAAAAATTTAAAAAGGAAAATTAATAACTAAAAGGAAAATGGGTCATTTTCATATTCAAAATCGAAAAGAAAATGAAAGACGAAAAGGATAATGAATAACGAAAATGAAAATGGTTTCTGTAGGTAGGTATACATATTTGTTAACTGTATTCATACAATTTTTTAAAACAAAAAGGAAAATCACTTGTCTTAGGTGACTACTTAACTAAAAACTACACAATTGTATATGTAAGCAAGAGCGTGGGATACTTTTTCAAATGTAAAAATAAATATATTTCAAAAAAAAATTAATGAACACAGATTATCTAACCAGCATAAGGGGATATATTGCTGCCAGTATAAGGAATTATCATTGCGTTGGAATTGTATAAATCGGGTCACATAACTTTGTGAGAGTTTACGTTTTCCTACATCCTAGAAACATGAACTGTTGTTTAAAAATTGCAATTTTAGCATTCAATTAAAAGCGTCTATGAAGACATATGTTGCAATATAAATATTAAGTGCAATCGCTTCGACTAAATGAGACCTTTTGTAATATCAATGTGTATCCAATAGTTTTGTAGTCATTATTTTGACCTTTAGCAATTAGAAAGGATTAGTTCTGTGTGTCTACGTTTACTTAAAATGATTAATTGCAATTGTGGAATATATTGCTCACTTATTTTTGCATTTGTAATTCCTGTCATGATTAATCAGGAATCTTTGACAAAGCTTTCGTTTGTACTTGTTTTTTTATGCTTTATGTTCCTTGTTTAAGAAGGGGGTCTATCTGTGACTATTTCAGGACTGGATTTGACTTATATGCATTTCATTTAGACCATGGGCCAATTGCAGAACCGCGAGCAGTGCAAAGTGGCCTCGTTGAAGGCAGCTGGCGGTTGTCCATTGTGGTTTTCTGAATTGCCTCCTGATTGTGGGCTGTGTCGCGTACACTTATTCCACATCTCATTATTTTCTATTATTACAAAATTTCATCTATCTTAAATTTAGAATTACTTAGTACAGCGAAAGTTTCGTTGCAACATAAAGGAACGTTTTAGTATATAGACTTTGAATATGCTTTTTTTAATGTCAAAAGTACGAAAGGGTTTAAATAAAACCCGTCTACACAAACAAGAACTCCACCAGAGTTCGTGTATGTTAGTGTTTAACACCCTTTTTGCACACATGTGCCATATCGGTTGATTAACTTCAATTGTGAAGGGCACAGGAGTACCCAGAGGAGAAAACCTGGAGCAGCTATTTGAAAAACCTAGTAGCATACATGTTGGTAAGTCCCGTTTTTATAAACTGCAAGTAATACTAGAACAGCTCTTAAAAGACGATCAGCTAGAAATTAATAGTGTGGTATTTAAAATAGTCCTAAGACCACACAAGAAAAAGTCATTTAAAAAACAAACTGAAAAAAAAAAGCTTTTTGCACTGCAAATAAAAATTGTAACAAGATTGATATCATAATGGTAGGATAGGTACATTTGTGTAAGCATGTTTTGTTTCAAAATTATCATTTAAACTGAACTGAAAAGGGCAAATGACAAAGTCTTTGAAAATAGTACAAATGCCACAATACGTTTATAAATACTTTTTGTATTAGTTCACCATCTAATTACATGTTTGAAATGTAATAATGACATGTACAGCCTTTTATGCAAAGATTTTCTGGAAGAAAACACTGACATATATAAAAGCCAACCTAACAGATAGATATCTAATTAGATTATGAAATTGATATTGACGTACAGTGTGTGTCGTTACGGAAATGAAAGAATTAATTTGGCATATACATGTAATCTAATATCATGTTGTCTGAGGAACAAAACATGACACGTCAAATATTATCATTAATAAAACGAACCATCTTATCTCTCAAAATCTGATTTATAAAGCTAACATGTAATTCTGTCAAATAGAGAAAATCAAATATGGATGAATTATAATTTGTCGATTGTTTCGATTGACGGATTTTGATTGGTTGTTTGTATAATGCATGGTCGTGTTGATTAAGGCAGTTTGATTGGATAAGCTTTGAATAAAAATGACAATTAAGTTCCAGAAAAATGATATATGGCCATTGGCTGGTTTGGAGTGTCCCTTTTAACTTTAAAGTTGTCATAAGTCTGTTTTGACTTGTCCGAATAAAACCAGAAACTGATGAAGCTAGAATGAGCGGACATGAAAACAAAACGACTTTTTGAATGAATGCATTTATCATATCAGTAATAATGACATATCTGCCTTTGCTTTGCTTGATTGAATTGCGTGTTTATTATTGTGCACTTTCGTCACGACTTAAGTTCGCGTTGTTATTTGCTATTTAGTGCTTTTCGTATTTCTGCGTTTTATGTTGTATGCTGTTTTTTTTTCTCGTCCTGTTATCGTTGTTTTTACTTGTTTTGTCTCTGCTCTTTCGGACTTTTGACATTTGAATGCCCAATTTGTACTTCTGCTTCTATGGAAATCGACAACTGTTTGTGAGGACAAACGTCAACGCACTTTATAGGTAATTTGAGGAATATTTGTCAAGTAAAGGGTTTTATTCTATATCATGAAAACTTTAAATCCGACCATAAATTCAAATTACTATTCATTCCCAATTAAATGAACCAATGTGTAAGGGATATTCCATAAATAATTCAAGCAAATGATGATATTGTTTTATCATAATTTGTGTTTTTACAAAAAAATCAACAATAAATTATTTTTTACAAATCATGCATGAATAGAAATTAATGAGATATGGAATAGGTGTACACGACTCAACCCGCCTAAACAGGCAGAAATCTTAACACCACTATGAATAACAACAAGCCGGATGTTGTAGGATTGACCCAAGGATGATATAAGATCCAACCAATGTCATCCCTGTCATGATCACCCATTAATGAAGAAATATACTTACAAGAAATTGAAAGTACAATCATAACCATCACTCTCGTTTGACTTGAGTTCACGTTGCTGAATGCGGTTTTGTTGTTATGTGTGTGTGTTTTATGTTGTTATGTGGTTTGTTTTGTTGTGATGAGTTTTTGTCTACCGGTTTTTTCTTTGTCTTTACGGTTTTATGATACTGATTACCACTTTGGTACACCTTTGCTTCTTAGGGATATTTTGATATTTCAAATATAGTAGTGATACCGAAGTAAAACACGACATGAAAATTGTTAATTACTTTTGTAATATATTTATAGAGAAATTTTGAGATCGACTCCCTGTGTATGTTTAATGAAATTAAAGATCCATTACATACTCTCAGGATTTTTGACATATACAAAATAAGGAGATGTGGAATAAGTGTACGCAGCACAAATTAAAAGCGGTTAATAAGAAAAAAACAATGGAAAACATCCAGTTTCTTTCAGCTAGGCCGTTTGGCGCAGCTCGCCATGCTGCGATGACCATGGTCTTAATAAAATGCATATAATTCAAATCCAGTCCAGAAACAGTCAAAGATGGAAGTACGATCAAAAGGTATACACAACAATAGTTTGCAAGGTAAAACCACATTTAAAAGGTAAAATCCAAATAGGAAAATCACATTATAAGGTAAGAATTGATAAAACAATAAAAGATGACAAAATCTTCGGACTGCAAGACCTTCATCAGGTGCTATAAGAAAGAAAATGATGTAGACACATCAACTGACCATAACCAAACGACCAAAAGCTTTTTTAAGGATTCCTTGCTAAGGACAGACACAAAGAATTTTAAGATATGCTTTACTTATTAAAAACAATAATGATTTTAAACAGTTGTCCACCAAATCTGTAAATTGGAAATGGTATGCTTGCATTTTTTGCCTTTTTAATTGATGTCATTATTACGGTCAAATAAGTAACAGCTTTGTGTACTGATCCTTTTCGTGAACTAATACAAAGTAGATGATTCCCATTATCTTACTCTTCTACTAAACATACTGACACTGGAAGTTCATCTCAATTATCATGAAACAATCAAATGCTTAAAGCTCCAATTGACATAATGGGATATTTAATTTGTAATCCATAAAATATCAAGACAATTCTAACTCCATGTTAAATGGAAAAATACATTTTGGTGTTTCAGTTTCTTTTGTTTGAAAGTTTCTACATGTATATATTTACATTAAACGTTAGAGATAAATGTGTTAGTATTCCTTTTTTCTTTATCTTTTCATTTTAGAAATAAATTATAATTTTGTTTTTATTACATAATATAAGCCTCCGATAGCAACGACAATGATTTGATTTGGACAAAGATTAGTGACTTTCGTAACTAATGGTTTGCGAAAGCACATCAAAAATCTTGTTTAAAAACCTTAGCAGAAAAAGATTAGACAAAGTAATTGAAAGGCAGTTATCTTTGCCTAATCAGGTTTATTTAACATTATTTTAGTTAAAGAAATAATAGCAAGAACCATGTCAAAACTCTAAGACAAAGAGAGATGAATTCATCCTTCCAATCGTCTGTTTTCCTTTTTGTGTGGCAAAATTGCGTCAAGTCAAGATTATGCAGTTATTGTTTGAACTTGCATTGTGTATTCTAGTATTAACTGAATCGGCATGATCCTTTGACAATAATGCAGTCGCCTTTTTTAAAGAAAATGATTAGAAATGTAAACTAGTTTTAACATCATTTAATATCCATCTAATGTAGTTCGTTACAAGTGGTATGACTTGTATACTTACTTACTTACTTACACATCGTTTAATCAAAGTGCTAGAATATTTTTTTAAGATGTGGATTAATGGTCTGTTTTATTATACCAATAAAAGCATTCGCAATTCTCTGAATTATTGTTTAGCTTAATGTCCTTATAATTTAACACCCCGGTGCATACAAACTGATTTGTTTCTAGCTATGCTCAAGTGTGAAAATATCATATCATTTATATAAAACCTTTGACATTAGTATTTTTTCGACCTTTCAATATTATAGTGGATCAGTTTTGGTCATAAGCATATGAAATGATAAATGTATTGTAATTTCTGCTTAATCACTCAATAACTCATGATGCACCATGGATTGACCATGACATGTTAAATGACTATCCCTGCTTAACAACGTCAGCCCAAGCTAGTGACTACCTTTCCTTTAAGTCTCTCATGTATACTTTCAATAATTATCATGAAAAGGAAATGTTAATAAACACTGTTTCATTCATATGCTACTGGTCTTTTATTAATCTGTGCTTACAATTTTTTTTAAAGTACCTTACATAAAACATGTTTTTATTAAATAACAAATGCTATTTTCAACAGCCAATAAAGCAGATTATGAGATGTAGAATAAGTGAATTCGACAGCGTCTACATAAATCAGCGAAAATTAAGAAATCCATCATAAAAAAAGAGAAAAATTCTAACTAAGCACAGTCATGTAAGTTAATAATACTTGTGTTACCAATTAAATCGTTAACCTCAAACTTTAATAACGTTTCTTTAAAGTACCAACTATAAACCAGAAAATCCCAAGAAATCAATCTTCATAAAATAATAAGTACTACAGTTCAAGTCGTGCCTCACTATCTTAAACTGTTCAATTTGAAGTGATTTTACCAAGTCGTCTTCCTTTAAACTTACGTAATGTAACACCCCAATCAGCAATATCTTATATATAATCACATTAAAATATCACTTTTAAAGGAACACTGTAGAAACAAATAAGTAGCTGCTGACTAAGCTTGTACTTGAAAATTAACCCGCGACAAAAAGACAAATGATACGTTTCACTTCAAAATTTTGGAGACAAAAGCAGAATATTTTTTTCATTTCTTCATTATTTCCGGAAAGGCTGATTTTGCATTGCATCGAAACCTTCATCTTCCTATACAGCAACTTGTATCAACAAAACGGTAACAATACGCCTTTCAAATGTCTGAAAGGTCAAAGACAAAAAAGGTAAATACAGAGAAAAAACAACACAAAGATACAGATTATACAAAAACAAACAAATGCGGCAATTGGCATTTAGGTGCATAAAAAGGTAGCATTTTCTTACAATCTGTAACGTTGCTTATGTCTCATCAGAGTGTCCAATCAGGAAGTGGATACAAAAACCATGTAAAAAACTTATTCACTCATATTTGTCCTACAAGCGAATGGCATAGTCCATAAAGACTTTTAAGCGCACACAACAACAAATAAATGACCGTGAGAAATAAATAATGGATATGTATAGCAATGTTGGAAAAAGTGAATAGAAACAGATAATATGTGCAACTGTTTCCTATAAAACATTGACATTGTTAACAAATTTCATTGTTTTAGATACAGGTAATAACAAAGTGACCGTACTTGGGAGATCAACCTAACATAGAGGACATACCGGGCACTCGTAGCTTTTGACACGCTGAATTGGAAATCACGACGAGTGTATTATAGCAGGCAGGAACCACTTACTCTTCGGGAGCACATGAGTTCTGATGTTACGACTTGAGTTTGCGTTGTTGAATTCCGTTCTGTTGATTTTATGTTTTTGTGTTTCTTCTTGGTGTCCTTGTTCGTGTTTACCGGTTTCATCTGCTCTTTCAGACTTTTGTCACTCGAATGTCCCATTGGTGTGTCTTTGCCTATTTATATAATTAAAGTTTAAATGTCATTTAAAAGATTGTGATTTTGGCTTGATTACTTATTTTCTTTTCATAAGAATAACGATCTAAAAATTGAAAAAAATATCTCTATATTTTATAGAATTCTTAAAAATTCATGGCCTTAACAATATTGCTTGTCAAGCTTGATTCACGTGTAAACAGTTAAATTAATTTCACACATTCCTCTAAAAAAATACATTGGTGATATCATGAATGTTTGCAATCATAAAGCAATTTTTACCGTGTCCGCTTATAAAATGTTAAACATTATTAAGAATGATAATTCAAATTTTATAAACGCATCATAAATTTGAGTATCGTATTGAAAAATCTAACTGTACACGTCTTTTTTTATTATAAAAGGAATATCACATCTTGAATTCTATGGAAATGAAGTTTATAAGGCACATAAATTCAAAAACAATCCTCTTGACTGGTAATTTGACTTATTAAAGAAATGATACAAATTTGAAGTTATAGTAAAATCTTTAAATTTGGTGTTTTTGATAGAAATATTGATAGTTTGATAGTAACTCTAACATGTATAAAACGTTAATCTTTTACCTTTTGACTATTGTATTGTTTTTAAGCATTACAGCGATCAAACATATCGTTTTTGTACATATGTGATGATATAATACTAAATCATTATTTGTTTGAAGTGTTATGCTGGATTAAGAATCGATATGTTTGATTTTTTACATCAGTCGATAAATGCTTCTTAGCTAGCTGTCAGTAACTGCAAGTGTTCTCAAAAAAGTTCCTTTACGTCTCGTTGCTCTTGTATAGTACTCTTGTCTCAGGTTCTCTCTTGGTGAACCGAACTTTTATCGATTTGATTTTTGATTTTTAAAGTGTGTTATTTTTGTGCTTTGTACAAGATTAACAATACGGGAAGGTTGGGCCCAAAAACTAGGAATCCTTGTCAGAGCTTTTGTTTGTCCCTGTCAACTATCTGGTTTTTTTTGTTTCATGTCCAGAAATGGGTCTATCATTGATAATCTATGGATTTGTTTAAATCGTATGTATTGTATTTTTAGTCTTGAGTCAATGCAAGACAGCAAGCAGAGTGACCTCTGGTGATGGTGAAGACTGCTTGCTGTTTTTCATTGTGTTTTTTTTTTATTTTCGTTTCTTTAATGTTGGTTGTGTTGCGTACACTTATTCCACATCTCTTTATCATCTATTAGAAAAAAAGTTTAGGAACTATTAATATGTTTATTTACAAAAATAGCATGATCAATAGATAACAAAGCATGTCTTTATCATAAATAAAAGATTCGAACATTATTGAAATGAAAATAAAAGTTTAAAAAATGCATATGGTCAAAAATGTTTAAAAAAAAAATAGCAAAGCATGCACACCAGTGTATGTATGTAAAAGAAAAAAAAATCATTTTCGTCCTTTTACTTCTTATTTGCAGTTGTGTAAGAACATTCTATATACTTTCAAATGCATTAGCCCTGTGCGTATATCTTAGTAGGTCAATGAGTATAATGTTTTATTGAATATTTACAAAAAAGGAAGTAATGTGCCAGAAAAAAAGAAGCCAAAAGCATTTATCTTGAGGAAATTAGAAAGCAATGCTATTGTCCTTCCATTGTTGTACGAAATAAAACGCAAAAGAAAACGCATACACTGAGACCGGATCAGAGAAATATAGTGTGAAAGGACCATTTATTGGTAATAAGCAGCTTTTTCCTTTGGTCTCATTTGCCTGATATATTTTAGTATCATGGACAGTTCACGATACAAGAAAATATGAGGTTGGAGGACTTGTGACGTTTTGCAATTAATTGTGACGTCATTTGTTACGTCATGAGACGTTATTGTACTGAAAACTTGCTTAATGTGTGGGGTTTTTTTTAATTACCGGACTCGTCTAATACTCACCTAGATATAGATAGTATCAAAAAGAAAAGCATATAATAGTCTATATGTAAGAAGTATAAGGAATATTAAATAAAGATAATAAAACCTGCTTCAAAGCAATATCAGTTATTCAGGATACTAAATATCATTACATAATATAATAAGTACATGTAGTAGAGTAAGTGGTTTAGTTCAAATATCTTAGGAACTTATATAAATATTTTTGATATTACAAATTTTTCAAGTATTCTATAAAAGATATATTCCTCCAGAAAATAATCATTCTAAACATCAAAGC
Source organism: Arcuatula senhousia (assembly GCA_963971305.1). NCBI lineage: Eukaryota > Metazoa > Mollusca > Bivalvia > Mytilida > Mytilidae > Arcuatula > Arcuatula senhousia. The sequence goes on along the minus strand of OZ020317.1, from coordinate 944,059 downwards.
GTAAAGTGAGAGAGGCAAAGAGGCTCAAATGGGGTATTCGAATGTCAAAAGCCCGAAAAGGCAACGACGAAACCAGTGAACACGAACAAGAATAGCACGAAGAAACACAATCACAAAATCAACCGATCGTAAATCAACAATGTAAACTCCAGTCGTAACATGAGTAAACTCAGGTGCTCCGGAAGAGTAAGCGGTTTAGGAGATTTAGGAATGTTTTCACTTTGATCATCTTTAATATGCTTGTTGAATAATTTGGTTCTTTTTAATCGGATTACCATTTTCTAAGTATTAAAAAAGTAAATTGTGATCCTGCTACTGTATTTTTAATATTTTATGGTCTACCAAATTCAGTGGAAATAATTAAGACAGCAATATTCTTATTTATGACCTACAAAATTACAAGGTTATTGTCCTTCAAGAAATAATAAATCAAAAATCCTTAGCTGTTTCTGAAAGTAATGAAAAATTTTGTACAGATTTACTATCCACGGAAACACAATTAAATGATCTTTGCTTTTTATTTGAATATTTATCACTCATTCTTTCCGGAACACTCAACCATGAAAGAATTATCTATTATATACTGTTTTTCATTGTCAAAATAAAACCATAAACATATTTTAATCCCTGTTTTGATGAAAATAATAATAAAAAAATCATCAACAAAATATTTCCATGATCTTACAGAAGAATTCATTCAACGTTTGCCTAGGATTGTAATCAATATCTTAAAGCTATGCCAATGACTCAAATTTACGAAAATATTAATCGATTTTACAATTGAATGAACAATTTCCAAAAGGCGCATAATAGAGATTTCTCAACTTCATACGGTTGCTTTCGTACAACGAAAGGGGAGCGGTTATTGGTCATGCAGTCAAATTAAGATGAAAACAAGCTTATTGTGCACAAGTTTCCCGTAGAAAAGCTAGAATTAAAGTATATTTTTAGTTTTGAATTGATTTTTCTTTTTATATTTTTCAAAAATGTGTTTTTAAATAGAATATGAACTCAAATTTTTGTTTGGTCTTTAGTTAGTCCAACGAATCGTTCTTTGAAAAGTAACCGTTGAGTAACGGTTGTGTTACGTACCGCAGTGACAAGTGAACCTTTCTCAGGGATTAGCTCTAAGATTACCTTTTTTAAAATTTTAATCCCCCTAGCGGCCAAGTAAAATTTGAAAAATAAAGTCATTACCAAGAACTAATTTGAAGGGGGCATCGATTTTTTTTGTCAGAATTATTTTTGCGCAGTGCGCCAAAAATATTGATAATGATAATATAAATGCTGGATGTCCGTAACATTTTTTTTTGCGTCAGATAATTGTATCATGTATTTGCAGACAGGGATCTCATACATATAATGGTAGAATACATGTACGTTTTCAGGTCTGTCGCCTTCATAGGTTAACCGAGCCAACTTAGATTTTTTTTTTGCACTCGGCAGGGGAACAAAATTCCGTTCTTGTTCAATTAGCAGACATTCTTCTTCATAATATTTTTTCTTCAACGCTCTAACCGTTTAAATCTTTTTCTTTACTTCTGGTTTTCTCAAAAATTTTTTCCTAGAAACTAAAATTTATAATGAGAAACAATACAACCCCTCCTTTCTCCTTTTCAAGTTTAATGGTTGGCACTTTTTTTTATAATAATATTAACTATACATTTTACTCAGATTCAAATGCATCTCAACTTTGTATAGTGTTGGGGAATTCACTTTATCTGCGCACTAAAGCGGTCACAAAGACGAACAAATGTCTATGTCGAGCTTACTGAACTTAGCTCTTCTTCTTTATGATACTGTTGTCTAATATAGATAAATTAACGAATTCGTATTCAAAATTTCATATAACTCTTTACAGTCTTAGTCGGCTCGGAAAACATGAAGTGGGTATAACTCAATGACATTATGCTAAAGCTGTTAACCAAATTGAAAATTAATCCTAACACAAGACGCAGCCATAAGTTACAAAAATTTTGAACAAACAGATAGAGACACACGGATGGACGAAGGACAAGTAATTGGGAATATTTCTCCCCTTTTTAAGAAGTGGGGATATAATAGTACTTTTCTATGATGATGACAAATTTCATAGAAGAGTAACTAAGGAAAAAAGCTAATCGGCTGTTTTTATAGCAGGGCTGTTAAAAAAACTCAAATATTTATTAAGTCAAAAATTTAATGTAACAATCAATTAACCCTAATACACATTATTACATCCCCGACTGAAAAAGGGGTGTTCGTCTGTCCTTCCATTAAATCTCAGGGTACCCATTTAATATTAACAACTCCTCCTAAACTTTCTAATAGAATTTCATAAAATATTACACAATCCTACATGACAAACTTTAATGTTCACTCCTACCTATTTTAATTGATTATGGGTGGCGGATGGGGGACAGGGAAATCATTTGTGCCAAGCTGCTCACAGGTTTCTAGTTTTAGGTGATTTTTGAGGAGTTGAAGGTGTTTCGAATTTAAATACTATAATGCTAAAAGACAAGTATAAAAATATCAATAACTGTTAAATCAAAGGGTTTTAAACACATGTAGTTGTAGTTTTGAATTTTATTCCCTAATTTGTTTATTTCATGTACATTATTACAATGTTCCATTTTTGGAATTTTAATGAAAAAAATATATATATTTAAAATTGTATTGAACCTGAAATTTGAAGATAGTATTTATAGTTACAAAGGCCATACAGGATAGATACTAGAAGTTTTAATAAAGGTTTATAATCGAGTTATCGACATACATGAACATTGGTTCATCAATAATTTCTCCCGAAAACGTGTTACGGTTATGATACGTAGCAACCGTGCCTGATACGTAGCAAGTCGAGAAATCTCTAATGTCCGCTTATTTATTACGAAAAAGGAATAATAATTTAGCCTGACCTTTCTTGTACCTAGTTTGACATTTTTGTAAAATATCGTTTCTTAATCCCTATAATTTTATTTAGGAAAAAGTTGGGCATATGTTATTTCTTAGAGTTTTTAAGTCTTCAGATTATCGATGATTTTTTATAAATGTGACTCTGTCGCAATAGACCGATTTTTGAATTAAAAGAAAAACTTATAGTAACTTTGTTGTCATTTGTATTTCTGTTACTTACATGTAGAAGTTTTACAGTAGAATTTTCTTTTCTCGAAAAATGTCCGGAAAATTATTATTATGTAAAGGATATGGGTCGAACAATGTGGATGTATTTTTCAGTATTTTCGGTAGAAATATTGATATTTTAAAACTTACTTTGAACTGTTTACTGGTGCCTTACTTGTCTATTCATCTTTGTGTTTCCTTTACAGGTACCACAAAATGAACATATTTACTGCTTGAGGTGTTTTTGGACTACACATCTATAAACGATATCTACAAATCAGTCACAAGATGCTTCTGAGCTACCTGCAAGTACATGGGAATGTACAAGGAAAGCCTCGTTTATATCTCATTGTTACTTTCGTGTTTCACGATATGACTTGATGTGATGTTTTGTAATATTTTGTTCTTTGTTCGATATTATCAACGGAGATAGTTGGACCAAAAAAACTAATTCAATTCTGCCATATTTTATAGTTTTGTTCCTCTCCTAAGCAAGGGGACTTTAAAAAAGATAATATTTGTTCTTTTCATCCTTATCTTAAGCGGTCAATGTCTAAAAAGAGGTCTATGCAACTTACTCGTTAACGGTTCCTTTTTACAGTTCAATAATAGAAGCGTCTAAATGTAGACTGCTTAAGGTTCATGGTTACACTTTGAATAAAATGGTTAATATTTGACCTATTTTTTCTATTTTATGTACGATTTAAACGACACACAGAAACACAAAATAAAGTGTAGCAGCGTCTAGTCGCCGATCATTTTCCTTCCGTTCAAACTCTACCTTAAATAAAGCATGAATTACCCCTTAATAACTTTCCATAGAACCGATTGTGAGTTGATTTAATTACACCAATAATTAAATTACCTTGCACGTGGAGGCCAAATGACAGGGCAGTGTTGATATTTGGCGATACAGATGAGACCAAACCTAACCTGTACAAAAGTGAACTTAGAGCGGACCTGTGGTTCACTTTTCTGGTCTGGTTTAATTCTCTTGACCAATCCACGAAGCAGACCTAGGTCCACTTTTCTGGTTTGGTTTGGTTGTAAAGCAGACCAGACCTCACCACAAGTCTGGTTCAATCAAAATTCTGGTTTGGTTTGCTTTGAATAGTAAGCCAAGAGTGGATCAGACCTAGAGCGGACCAGACCTAAGTTTGGTCTGCTCTAAGTCTGGTCTGGTCTGCTTTTAATAGTGAACCAAGAGTGGACCAGACCTAGAGCGGACCAGACCTAAGTTTGGTCTGCTTTAAGTCTGGTCTGGTCTGCTTTTAATAGTGAACCAAGAGTGGACCAGACCTAAGTTTGGTCTGCTCTAAGTCTGGTCTGGTGTGCTTTTAATAGTGAACCAAGAGTGGACTAGACCAAGAGCGGATCAGACCTAAGTTTGGTCTGCTCTAAGTCTGGTCTGGTCTGCTTTTAATATCTAGTGAACCAAGAGTGGACCAGACCTAGAGCGGACCAGACCAAAATTTGGTCTGGTCTGCTTTCAATGATGAACTTTAAGTAGACCAGACCTTGAGGGGACCAGACCTAAGATTGGTCTGCTCTAAGTCTGGTCTACTCAATGAATGGTCAGTTTTTATAGGTCTGGTCTGCCTGAGGTCAGAGTGAACCAGACCTTGGGCACAGTTTGCTTTTGGAGTGAACTTGAGAGCAGACCTAGGTTCAATAAAACCAAACCAAACCAGAAAAATCAGACCTGAACCAGACTTCTGGTCCACTTTTTAAGTCTGGTACGTATACAGGTTACGTTTGGACCCATCTGTATTTGGGTGAACTGAAAAACACAAAGAAAATGCCCCAGCAAAACGGATCAAGTGTGCACGTATAAAAAACTAAAAGTTTATGCAAAAATTATTTATATAGACGCTATTATGCCTTATTAAGCAATTGAATGTGTAGTTTAGGCTCCACATCAAGTTAAAAAAGACATAACATATCAGGCATATTTTCCGAAGAGTACAGATGAAACTTAAAGGATCTTACATGTACTTGCATACTGCAAAATAGAGAATAAATTTGCATAAGATTATAGCTTATTGGCAATGCAATACGATTGAATGAGCTAAAGGGAGGGAGTATGATAGAAAATCAAGTAATCTAAAAATCATACACGGAAAATTTTTCGGGGTAATTGGCATCTTCAATTTGTATGAACTTGTGGAATAAACTGGCTGTTAATGAACTTACATGAATTAGTAATGAGTATGTTACCCTTTAAATACCCTGTTAATTTGTTTGAACACTAACGCTTCAGGGTGCTCTATCAAACAATGTAGTAGTGGATATAGTTTAAATATATGTTGAAAAAGGGAATCAGGATTCCAGCATTTGACTTTTAGCAACGCGACGGGTTTGCTATAGAAAGCAGGAGCTGCTTACTCTTCCGGAGCACCTGAGTTCGCTCTCGTTTTGACTGGAGTTTGCGTTGTTGATTTATATTCAGTTATTTTGAATTTCCATGTTTTCAATGTTGTCTGTTTTTGTTGGTGTTTGCTGGTTTTGTCTCTGCCCTTTCGGACTTTTGACATTCGGATGCCCCATTGGTACCTCTGCTTCTTTTTTATGCCAGTTACAAATCCCTAGATATTAACAAGTGTAATGTTTCTTCATTTAACTTTTTAGCACTTAATATCTTATTCTCTGAAAATGTTAACCACCTCCTTGTCTGATAATTTGACCATAGCCTCATCTATAATTATTTGCTGATTTAAGATCTAATAATATATGTACGTACTGTCAAAATGATACATTTTATTGCCATTCCCATGCTTTTTATGTGTAATTGGGTATAAGTAATGAGTTAAATCCTTTAGCCTGTTACATTAAATGTTCAAGTTTATCTAATTATATTAATTTTTTTTCAATTTTCCAAAGAGTTGAGTGACTTTTGAATAATTGAACTACGAAAAATGACACACTTACAAAATTATAAAAATATTGGTATTTTGTTGTTAAATGATATAGACTTTCTACGGAATGTCCTGGTTATATTTCATTCTTTGAAAAAAAAATAGAAAGGTTGCCATATTTAAAAGTAATAGTGCACAGTTTTAGTAGAATAGCTGACCACAATTGCTTGTATTTCTACATTCTCATTTGCATACAATTTGTTTTAATGTTTTCTCTCTTCCATAGAATAATGGTTACCAATAATGTTAATATAGACATTTTCTTTTTGTATAGAAATAAGAATATAAAAGCAATTATTTTGTTTTTTACAGCTTTGCCGGATAAACCGCCAAGGCTGCATTGCCAAAAGCACGCACCATCTAAATAGCTTATCATATTTATATTTAACTATTCATTAGAATTTTTAGACCTTGCATCTATTTTGTCGTCATTGTTGTACGCTTTAAAATCAAGGAATTACTTAAATACGTGCTGTACCGTCTTTAGTGTCTTTTATTTCAATATGTCTTTTTGTTTGATTCATTTTTATTCATAAGTTTTTTTTTCGAAATTGCTTGTAGTCTTGTTGTTTTGTTTTGCGTTCTCCCCATTTTTATCCTAAATGTCTTTTGGTTCAATTTATATTATTTAGCCAATCGTTAATAAATAAATAAATATATATTATTTTCCTACTATAAAACACAACTCATAATTCTAATAAATTAAAATTATGACAAACTTTTAATAAAGTGTGGAACTGATTTCATGTAAAAGGATTTTATTGGTGATCTTCATGCATTATTACAGTGATTTATTTTTTTTTAATTCAATTTGATGCATCATGTTATTTCAGTTACGAAAATGACAAATAAAGTGTATAGAATTTAATGGTCGAAAAAGAACAAGTTAATCAAACAGATAAATGGACACTGAAAAAAAGGAAAAAAATTAACCATGCAATGACAAAAAGATGTTGTTTTCGGTAGAGCGCCTCTGATGAGTTTTGAGTAGATGAACAGTCGGCAGGTGTAGCATAATTCATTTTCTGGATTTCTGTTGTAATTTTTAATTCATAATTGAAAAAATCGGTATGGTCTACACAAACAAGTGAACAAAAGTTTGCATGGCTTCCTTTTTTTCTTTTAATTATTTTGGTCTTTAAACTCAAACATTTTGCAAGGTATTTTATGTATCTTTTAATTAACAATTGGTTTATTGAAACAGTACTTAATGTTTGATAAATCGTAAAAGACAATCGGCATTTGTCAAAAAAAAAGAGATAAACTACTACTTGGTAGCCTAACCATAGTTTTCTGCAAAGTCCTTTTCATTTTGTTTTTGTATTGATTTCCCCAAACGATTATATTTTTTATGGTTTTCAAACGTAAGATGATATTTTTTTAAAAATATAAAGCTAAGCACTTTAAGAACTTTTTGTGATGAATTATCAATCCTGTGTTGCTAATAGCACTCTCTCATGTAATATGCAAAAAAGTAAAAAAAAATCATTATGGGTTTGAGAAAGTGTTAATTAACAAAGTGCTCTTGTTGCCTCCTGTAATGTTTTGTTTATGTTTATTCGAACAAAGTCTTTGATTAATTATTCATTCGATGTATTGTTTTACAGACAATATATATAATGCATGTTGATGCAGCTCTGTCAAAACAATGCATTCTATAATAAAGCAGGAAATTGGAAGAAAAATGTTTTATAGCAAGCAATTTTAATAGATGAATATCAATATATATAAATCAAGTTTGATTGGAATTGTTTTATTTTATTGTTACATGCCGTATAGATCACAAAGGCAAATGATTCTATATAGCCATAGAACCATGGTAAACCAATCATTTCGTCTGATTTGCCAAAATTACCATAATGTGCATTTTAGATATTAGGATGTCACCTCTTGTTATTAAACAAGTTTCTATAAGATAATAGAACAGATATCAAATTTTAACAGGAATGCTTGCCTGTAAATGTATAAGTGAAAATCAAAATGTTATTTAATTTACACATATGGTGACTGAAAATCTTTATTTTATTCTTTTTCAAAACTCTCTTTAAATGTGTTCAAATTCAAATAAGATATGTATGAACATGCATTTACTCAAGCGTCATGGACTTAAGTTTTTGCTTTTGTTGCTTTTTTGAAACATTAGTGCATTTATCAAAAACAAAGGCTGATAAAAGAAAATTACTTTAAGACTATCTCAAATTGCTGCATTAGGTAAATTCACCTTAAAATCAGCAGTAATGATTTTGTAATTAGTTTTAAATTGCAATATAATTCATTGTGATGGTACATCTGGTCAAAATGACCATACTTACGTCAATCTGAATGATTCTAAATATCGTTCAGCATATTTAAAGTCTTAAAAGTCAAGATTGCTTTAGTTTTAAGGAAGATTTTTATCAGAATTGCGTTGAAGACAACAATACAGAACATTAAGGATAACATTAAACAGATGAATAATCAACAAGAGAGAACCTGAGACAAAAGAACAACAAGAAAAAAAAGGAGGTACAATTCTGAGAACACTCGAAGTTCCAGACAGCTTGGTAAGAAGCATCGATCGACTGGTGTAAAAAATCAAGTATGTCGATTTTAAATAGTCTCAAACTGATGAAAAATATTTCATTGATGATCGTCGTGCATATTTGCATTGATTTTTGTCAAATTATATCTGTTGCATGATGTTATACCAGTTCAGAATATTTTGAAGTCGAATCTTAAAGATTTGTAAGCAAGGGTATTAAACATATGAACTGATACTGAAAATAGGAATCATCAGCCGTACAATGTCAAAAAAGATGTTGATTCATATTTAAAAACATCGATATTGTCCGAACCAACATTCAAATGCTGCTGGTGAGAGGTAACTTCTTGAAATATCAGAACACAACAAAACCAAATTAACTGTTTTTATATCCGTTTTGTAGTTTTTTTTTAAATACAGTTGTTAGGACTAATTGGGTTTTTCAAGCTGGTATTTGTATTTTGCATCTAAAGATAAAAATAAACAAATATATAAAACATTTCTTGCTCATTTGGCTGCTTCATATTCACCACGTGTTTTTATCTCCTCATATTTTTCTTGACCTTTAAAAGACTTTAGTTACGACGTACAAGTTAGCAAAAGTATGCATGTATTCCTTTCTATTCTTTTAATTGTTAAATACTCAAACTCAAGCTTAAAACACTTAATTTATCTTTCAATTTGAAATGGGTTTACAATACTGTACTTAGTGTACATGACAAATCTTAAACAACAACAAACGACATTTGGTAAGATAAGGGATACTACAACGTGAAAATCTAAACAGAGTTTCAGCAAAGTTCTTTTTTGAAAATATTTCCAAATACGGTTATTTTTTATCATTTTTGCACTTCAGATAATATTTTTATACACTACCCACTGTGATGTATGTATTATTAATACTTTGTTGCTAGCAGCACAAACTCATGTGATATACAAAATAAGTTTAAAATAACTACGGGTTTGAGAAAATGTTTATTAACAAAATGCTCTTGTTGCCTCCTGTAATGTTCTATTTATGATATTATTCGAACAAAGCCTTTGATTAATGATTCATTCGATGCATTGTTTAACAGACAATATTCTTAATGCATGTTGATGCAGCTCTGACAACACAAAGTAATGACAAAATATTGCAGGAAATTAAAAAAAAGATTTATAGCATACAATTTTAATAAATAAATATCAATATTTTAAATCAAGTTGGTTTGGTTATATTATATTGTTACATGCCGTTAAGATCACAAAGGCAAAGGAGGCTTCATAGCCATAGAACCATATTTTAAATCAACCATTTCGTCTGTATTGCCAAGAAAGAAAAGTCGAGACTACTCCTACCATGTTTATTCTAAATTGGGATACATGTACAATCTCATGTTATAAAATAAATTTCTATAATATTATAGAACAGATATCAAGTTTTAGCAGGAGTGCTTGACTGTAAATATATAAGTGAAAATCAAATATTATTTAATTTATACATATGATGCATGAAAATCTTTATTTTATTCTGTTTCAGAACCCCCTTTAGATGCGTTGAAATTCTAATAAGATTTGCATCAACATGCATATACTCAAGTGTCATGGACACGAGTTATTTTTATTTTGTTGGGTTTTTCTTAAATGTTAGTGCCTTTATAAAACAAAATTATACTGATTATCGAGGATTGCTTTAAGTCGATTGTATATTGCTGATTTTGGTAAATTTAATCTTAAAATCATCTATAATGATTGTGTAATTATATTTAAGTTGTAAGGCAATTTGTTTTCCTTTTAATGGTACATCGGGTCGGAATGAACATACTTGCTTAAATCTGAATAATTTGTAATATAGCTAAGGATAATTAAAGTCTAAAAAAACATGATTTATTTAATGTTAAGAATCATTTTGAAAAATGAAGTATTCAGGGTTATGTTGAAGACAACAGAGCAGAACATTTTGGTAAAAGCAAAACAAATGAAGTATTAACATTTATCAATTTTAAGCTAAGAAAATAAAACAAAATAGATAGAAATACAAATGACAACAAAGTTCCAGACAATAAATTTTGCTACGCCTGACGCGCGTTTCGTCTATTCAAGAATCATCATAGGCGCTCTACCAAAAATATTGAAAATGCCAAACACTGTATGAATATGAATTGCATAGAACAGTATAACCAAAAATACCAAACTGAGGAACCAAATTATTACTAAGATATTCAACCTATGTCTGGGGTAGGAAGAACCTTAGGGTTTAGACAATTTTGAAATTTAGACGGATAATTTAAAGCTTTGATGTATTCTCCAACTCAAAAGTGTTGGTGCCGGAGCGGGCAAACCTCGGGGAATTTAAACTCCACCAGCAGTGCTAACCTTCACGTGTGTTCGAAATACAAATGACAACAAAGTTCCAGACAATAAATTTTGCTACGCCTGACGCCCGTTTCGTCTATTCAAGACTCATCAGAGGCGCTCTACCAAAAATATTGAAAATGCCAAACACTGTATGAATATGAAGAGCATAGAACAGTATAACCAAAAATACCAAACTGAGGAACCAAATTATTACTAAGATTTTCAACCTATGTCTGGGGTAGGAAGAACCTTAGGGTTTAGACAATTTTGAAATTTAGACGGATAATTTAAAGCTTTGATGTATTCTCCAACTCAAAAGTGTTGGTGCCGGAGCGGGCTAACCTCGGGGAATTTAAACTCCACCAGCAGTGCTAACCTTCACGTGTGTTCGAAATACAAATGACAACAAAGTTCCAGACAATAAATTTTGCTACGCCTGACGCCCGTTTCGTCTATTCAAGACTCATCAGAGGCGCTCTACCAAAAATATTGAAAATGCCAAACACTGTATGAATATGAAGAGCATAGAACAGTATAACCAAAAATACCAAACTGAGGAACCAAATTATTACTAAGATATTCAACCTATGTCTGGGGTAGGAAGAACCTTAGGGTTTAGACAATTTTGAAATTTAGACGGATAATTTAAAGCTTTGATGTATTCTCCAACTCAAAAGTGTTGGTGCCGGAGCGGGCTAACCTCGGGGAATTTAAACTCCACCAGCAGTGCTAACCTTCACGTGTGTTCGAAATACAAATGACAACAAAGTTCCAGACAATAAATTTTGCTACGCCTGACGCGCGTTTCGTCTATTCAAGACTCGTCAGAGGCGCTCTACCAAAAAATATTGAAAATGCCAAACACTGTATGAATATGAAGAACATAGAACAGTATAACCAAAAATACCAAACTGAGGAACCAAATTATTACTAAGATATTCAACCTATGTCTGGGGTAGGAAGAACCTTAGGGTTTAGACAATTTTGAAATTTAGACGGATAATTTAAAGCTTTGATGTATTCTCCAACTCAAAAGTGTTGGTGCCGGAGCGGGCTAACCTCGGGGAATTTAAACTCCACCAGCAGTGCTAACCTTCACGTGTGTTCGAAACCAATTCCAGACAATAAATTTTGCTACGCCTGATGCGCGTTTCGTCTATTCAAGACTCATTAGAGGCGCTCTACCAAAAATATTGAAAATGCCAAACACTGTATGAATATGAAGAGCATAGAACAGTATAACCAAAAATACCAAACTGAGGAACCAAATTATTACTAAGATATTCAACCTATGTCTGGGGTAGGAAGAACCTTAGGGTTTAGACAATTTTGAAATTTAGACGGATAATTTAAAGCTTTGATGTATTCTCCAACTCAAAAGTGTTGGTGCCGGAGCGGGCTAACCTCGGGGAATTTAAACTCCACCAGCAGTGCTAACGTTCACGTGTGTTCGAAATACAAATGACAACAAAGTTCCAGACAATAAATTTTGCTACGCCTGACGCGCGTTTCGTCTATTCAAGACTCGTCAGAGGCGCTCTACCAAAAAATATTGAAAATGCCAAACACTGTATGAATATGAAGAGCATAGAACAGTATAACCAAAAATATCAAACTGAGGAACCAAATTATTACTAAGATATTCAACCTATGTCTGGGGTAGGAAGAACCTTAGGGTTTAGACAATTTTGAAATTTAGACGGATAATTTAAAGCTTTGATGTATTCTCCAACTCAAAAGTGTTGGTGCCGGAGCGGGCTAACCTCGGGAATTTAAACTCCACCAGCAGTGCTAACGTTCACGTGTTTTCGAAATACAAATGACAACAAAGTTCCAGACAATAAATTTTGCTACGCCTGACGCGCGTTTCGTCTATTCAAGACTCGTCAGAGGCGCTCTACCAAAAAATATTGAAAATGCCAAACACTGTATGAATATGAAGAGCATAGAACAGTATAACCAAAAATACCAAACTGAGGAACCAAATTATTACTAAGATATTCAACCTATGTCTGGAGTAGGAAGAACCTTAGGGTTTAGACAATTTTGAAATTTAGACGGATAATTTAAAGCTTTGATGTATTCTCCAACTCAAAAGTGTTGGTGCCGGAGCGGGCTAACCTCGGGGAATTTAAACTCCACCAGCAGTGCTAACCTTCACGTGTGTGAACATAATCTAGTTACGACTAAGGGAATAAAGATAGATGAAAAGTTATCTCCTGATGCCATACAATTTGCTCCACGTTATTATGCAGTATCAATGATATAACGAAGTTCTACTCCGATTTATCTTGATGTAATAAAATCTCTATTCAGTGTTATAACAAATCAATAAACAATAAAAGTTAAACATCTTTAAGTTTGAGAATATATGTTCATTGAATACATTTAAACATCTTCATGTTTTTTCCTTGTATGAAACAACTCTTATTTTGAATCAATATTATTATCGAAAAGATTATACATAAAAGGAGTAAATCATTTGCTTTGCTTTGTTTTGTTTTTGTGTATAAGTTTTATCATCCCAGTTTGCTAGTCTTGTTGTAATCCTTATATACATGTACTGCCATAATTTCATATCAGTATCCGGCTTTGATAAAAATATACCATAAGGTTATTAATCGGCCGTCATTTTTTAAACTTTTTTTAAAGCCTTTGTAACTTATTTTCTATCATTTAACGTATGCCAGCTTTTATAACTTTTATATTGTAGAACCGCAACGCTCTGTTGACAAGGGAAAATGCAAATTGAGTGTTGGCTTTATTTTAGGATTAAAATTACATTTAACGTGTATCATAATTAACGTTTACAACCCCTCTTAAGCGGATTAATTTAGTAGTTGGAGAAGATAAACTGTATTTCTTTTAATTTTCTTTATGTTTTTAAATACAATGTAATTTGCTTCTCTAGTCTAGAATAAGTACCAACTATATGGGTCGATTAAGATAGAAACAGCCTTAAACCAAATCATACACATGTACATGTAGATAAAATTAGTGTCTTTAATGTTAAGATTGTCAGATTTAACACGACTTGATAAATAAGCATTTTTCTGAATGAAATATAGAACTTTGTTTCTACTTTACATACAAGAAATTACTATTTTTAGTAAATTATTCAGAAAAAACTTTATGAGATAAAAACGGTTATCTACTGTCGGGTTTCTAATTATTTATTGTGATTAATCAACTTACAGCGTTGGCTTCTAAATTAAAATGTTTTAATTATCTATGTATAATTGGCTTAAAATCGATTCCTTTTATAACTTTTTTACCTTTCGCTATTTTCACTGAAATGCTGACGGTGAGTTGTTCTTTTTCAAAATATGCATATTAAAGGATACTTTTATTTCCGTGTATAACTTGTCACAATTTATTGACTCTTTATTTAATAATTATCAATTATCATTATAAATATTTATTATCAACTTACATGTATTAAGTAGCAACTTTAAAAAAAATGTATTATAAAGTAAATTCGCTTTTTTCACTCTTTATGATAAAATAACTCATTATTATTAAGCATTCGACCTTATTTAAGTTTTCTTAAAGAATCTGAAATCCTTTCGAGATTGTTGTAACAAGAGATCAAAATACGAAATAATGTCATCATCTCTGTATGTTTACCCAATAGCATGCAAAACTTTTCAATTTTATCCAATCAATAGCATAACAAATAACCATTATTCGAGTTTTATTCATTTCTATTATAAAGGCATTGCATTAAAGTTTAAGGAATACAACACGAAGGGCAATGCTACTTATAGTTTTGTACATGTACTACCTTTAGTATTGTTTTAAGCTATGCGATCTTTTTGTTAATCCCTGTGAAGTATTATCTGACTAATAAAGTTGAGGCTTAATAAAACTACTATTTTACACGGAAGAACGTCATCATTTTGTCTGCACGACAAAGGTTTCTTTTAAAAAGATTGTTTTTCAATTCTCATAAGATTCGAAGCCTCTTAAGATAATGTCCGATAAATATAAGTTATTCCTCTGCAATAAGGTAAAAAATAGATCAATTGTAGTTTATATAAAGATCATGGTTACAAGATCTCCTAAGAAAGTAAAAGTGTAATGGTAATAATTATTCACCTCTCAACTTCAAGCTAACATTCAGACGTTACAGTAACATTATTTTCACAAAAGTTTAATCGATGAAATACGTGATGTGGGGCTACACACAACACCCAGCTGACGCTAAATAATGTCTGGAAAATTGAAACAATAGAAATCATTTTACCTTACTAGTTACAATTAGTCATCACGTTTGAATTGTTAGACATTATTTTCCCCAAAGCTTTAAAGATGAAATACGTTATAGGTCTACACACAAACACCCTGGTGACGCTAAATATTTCTGGAAAATTAAAACTATAGAAATCATTTTACAAGTTACAATTAGTCATCATTTATGAATTGTAAAATTATTAGCTGGAGTTAATTAAGATCCTACAGATCAATTCATGTTACTTAGATAATGGTGCTTGAGTAGAGGGTTTGAGTGAAACATATTTTTATGATGGGCATGTTTTAACGGGTATCCACAACGAAAAATAAGGCAAAGAAATAAGGAATAAATTGAAAAGTGTAATGGTCTAGGAACTTCTTGCAAAATCGTCTCTATCTATCTTTGGTCTGGTAAAACAACACACAACACGAATGTTAGACACAACAATAAGGATAGTTAAGTGACCATCTCATCATAGTCAAATGAAGAATCATGAACCCATACCTCTGAAAAATGTTTATATAAACCAATGGCTCACTCCAAGGAACACGCGTATCGAGCCAGGAATTTTTTATTCTTTATATAGGCGAATAAAGTCTAAAGATTTTTACTAACATGTTTAGGATTTTTCATAACGCTAATTTTATGTCGTATGGAAGGCCGTAGTGGATCTCTGCATTAACAATTTATTTACAATTGGTGTCAATGGGAAAATGTTTAAGCTCCATGAGTTAGACAATTTGATAATTTGACAAACGTACAATTTATATTTCGAAAGAGCGCAGCCTTAATGATTTTAAGAAAAGTTATTTCATTCAATTTGTTTTGATAAGTATGAAGATAATGCAGTTAATTATAAGAAAAAAAAAATCGGAGTTTCGTAAAAAATTCCCTGGATCGATTCGCGTGTTCCTAGGAGTGCAGCTGTTATCGATAAAAAAGTTTAAAATATATTTATGTTTAGAAATAAGTGTTAAGAAGACCTAGTCTTATACACTGGAAATCTGAAATTGTTAGCAAATGTAACGAGCTCATAAATCCTTTATTGATTCCATGTGATCGAATGTTTTGTAATTGTAAAGAGTGTTGTTTTCAGATTCGTCATATATCTGTGTATTCAGATGTACTTAGCTACAAACAAAAACTTGCTTTATCATTTTACATACCCAAATTAAGACGCCTTTGATATTTAACATTGTCATTGGTCCATGTAAACACTGGATGAAATCGTCGATTTGATAAAATATGACAAGGTATGCAAAGATTTGACAAATCTAAGGCGTTTGCTCCACGATTCATTTGCACATCGATGAAACTAAAAACAAATGTGCTTACGATTTGATTTCATTTCTAAGGTGCTCAAAGACAAGGTGAATATTGCCGTTAAATTTCAATAACTTCAACCGCGTTTGAAATCTATGTAAATATATGACATAGATTTCCTTAAATTTCTTATGTAAGAAAAGCAATTTAAAATATTAAATTTGACCATCTGTTTTACGATGGCATGCAAATGTTTTAGAGACCGCGATTTATAAATCATTTCCGACATAGTCAAATATTTTCAAATTTATTCATAATATTTGCAAATATTTGTATAGGTGTTGTCGTTATGCAAATACCTGCCTCTGATTTCCGATATATTTCTTATCCACGAGTTATAAAGCAAATTTATTTTTTTGTATATTACATTTATTGGGGTATGGGAAGGTTTGAAAGACCGCTGTTTCAAATACGTTCAAAAGCCCTTTAAAAGTGTTCAAATATCTTTATATATCCCAATATATTTCTTGTGCAAGAAAAGCTTATCAAACTTGGAAATTTGAGAATCTGTTAAACAATGATGTGCAAAGGTTTTATAGATCATAATTTATAAATCATTTCCGACTCTGTCAAATATTATCAAATGACATGCATAATATTTGCAAAGATTTGTATGGGTCTTGTTATGCCAATTATTTCAAAAACTTTCCTGTCCTTGCATCACAATGCAAATTTGTTTCTTTTCATGGTATTTTATTGTAGTATGGGCACACTTGAAATACAGAGGTTACAAAAACATTCATAAGCATGTTAAATGTGTTCAAATACATTTAATATACCTCAAAAATTTATATACATATTGCTTATCTTCAAATGTATTATGGTATTGAAAATAATAAAAGATGATATCATAACTTGCAGTTTAGAAATGTTGCTGGTTGTTTTCTAGTGAGTTGGTGTTTTACGCTCATGCAACGCTATATATAGGTTATTTACAGGCGATGAACATAAAAAGGGTGATAAAATGAACATGAAATGATGATGATAAATGAAATATGGGGGTGGGTGGGACAAAGGACCGGTAAATTTTGAAGAACCACAGGAAAAGGGGAGAGGTGGGTAGGGGTGGAAAATTTAACCTATGTGGTGCACTACTTAGCGGTCCACAAAGGTGTCTTTTACGTGCATGAAGCGTGGGACTCTCCACACACGTTTGCCCACTATGGTCAGCGTCAGGGTTTCCGTATTATAGACCTGACAACCCCCGCGGACGAGGGCCACCCTATTCAGCCACCTAGGGTACACACTTGGTCGCTCTGTGGGCTGAGCACTGACCCGACGTCAGAATCCCAAGACCCTTAGTCGCCTCTTACGACAAGCTAGGCTCTGCTGCGGGCCTTTTCGCCTTCCGGGCACCGCACGGGACGTTTGCTACTTGAAGATTGTTAAAATGCCGGTGATATGTCTGGGTCGTGTGGCGTACATTTCCACATTTATTGCGCAAAAAAAATAAATAGTCTGTCATATTCTAGATCCGTCCATGGCCATATTATTGCAATGCGATTTTTTTGTAATTAATTTATATTTGGGGTATCTACAGTTTATGAACATCAAATTTCAAATCTCTGTTTATATTGTACAGAAACATATCGTGTTGATGTGCATATCTATTTATTTTATTGTCAAACACTTAAATTACTGTGCGTGTGCATGTACATAGGATTTTTATTTACTCATTTTTAACTCAAATGTTACTGGTATGCTGTTGCCATATTATGAATTATAACTTATTGATCATTGTTGTTTTGACAGATCTATATTCAATTACTTTCCAGGGAAGTTAATTTGCAGTGAATCATTGTGGTGATATGAAAATACCAATACAAATAATAAAAAGAACAGAATTTCAAATTGTTGATGTGATTCAATAATGTATTTTTTTTTCTTGACTAACTTCAACACATTTTAAGGTCTTTTCATTTTTTTTCCCTAAAAATATTTTAGAAATATTTTGATGAAAAACATAATTCGACAGCAGAACATAAAATATATTCTAAAGAAAGATTTCTGTCAATATACAAAATAAATTTACTGCTAATAATAAGAAAAATCTGTCATAAAATAAATATATGTTTCCGCTCTCTGTGCAGATAAAAAATTACAAGTAACATGGTCAGTCCTTTGGAGCGTCTTTTTTGTAATACTAGTAAACCATTTTAAAACAACTTAACGGGTGCCTGACCTTTTTTGGTTTTTCAAATATATAACTGTAAACTCTACTCATTTATACATGTCAAATTTATTTAAAAAATATTTTTTATAAAGAAAATTCGAAAGTGAAATAAAAAAGCCGAGATCGTAACATTTTTTTTTATAATTAAACCATGGAAATAAGATTGAAGATTGGCGTGATGGGTGCTGGTTTCCGTAAATGTTGATTAATTATCGCATTTGTGTTAATGTTGCCGCAGAGTATACGTTTGTTAACGCAACATGATCAAAAGAAAATAACAATAAACTCTTATTATGCTAATTAATATCCATCTTGCGATAATACTAGAGGAGGAGTTTCAAAGATTGTATATAGAATTTCTCTGCACCTCTGTAATATTGGTTGATGAGAATAAAGTTATTATGAGGGCCGAAAGAAATGATGGCGCTTTTCAAATAAAAGAATTAAAACATTAATCTTATAAAAAAAGTAAAAATTATCGGTATTAAGGTTTCAGGTGATGAACTAAAAGTTCCGACTGGAAGAAGTCTATTTAAACATGTTTAAAATAAAATTTAAGGCCTATAGCAAGCAGGGAACAAGAATAAATTTAAAGTAGGTTACTTTTTGAAGGGACCGTCTAAACACCACAAAGACTGGTCTTAGTGCACTAAGACCAAAAATATGCACTAAGACCACTAAAATGAAGTATTCTGGAATTTTCATTTCGATATATAGAATATTAAATTTCATTAGACAAAAAATACATAAAGAAATATATTTTGAAATTATAATTTAGAAGAAACTGTGAGACTTTGTTTCTCCTTTGATGTCGCCGCGCAACATGATACCACCAGAAGTTAACCAGACCATGACAAAACAAAACCAAAGGGATTAATTTATGTATATGTGCCCTGTTTTAACAACAATTACAATTTTTTGTTTGTTTGTTTTTGCTTCGTTTTTTGTTTGTTTGTGTGTTGTTGTTGTTGATTTTTTGTGTAATTGGTTAATGGTACTAAATCTTTAAAGAAAAAAATGCAATTTACGAAATAAAGTTTGGTGAAACCCATATGAGATCTCTGGCTTTTGGATGAGATTCAACACATGTCAGTACACGGAGTTCTGTAGCAAAATTCTGCACTTTTGATGGCATGTCTTTTTTTTTATTTTGAGTTGTTGGTGATTTGAATTTGTTTTGTTTTTTTATACAAAATTCAATAAATGTCAATATTTGATACTTTTAAAAAGTATTGCTTCTCTTTCGTTTGATAATCTATCAGTCAAAATTCTTTTTGATCCAATTATCATATCAGCATGATATGTGACAGCAAACCGTGGATGAAATTGTCAGTGCGGCGGACTTCAAAGGCAATTTTTTACACCTATAGTTCTTTATTTTTTACATTTTTGAAATAATAAAATCATTCGCAATTCATATTCAAATATAACACTTAACATTTACAAACTCTTTTATTGTGATATTACACTCTAAAATGGTCTTAGTGTATATTTTGTGTTCTTAGTGCACTAAGACGGTCTTTGCGGTGTTTAGACGGACCGCTTTTTGAATTAGTACGGAGCCCCGTACCTAGTATTTTCAACTACAAACTTGCAGTTCACATTCACCAATGACATTGTACATGTTTAAACTAGGATCACTTTTATTATATTGAAGTGCGCGTGCTGGCAGACATCTCTTAGATGGGCACAGATATTGGTTTGAGATAGGATCCTTTACCGAATTTGACCATTACCTAATAAATTGTTGTCAAGTGATGGGTGTGCTATTATAATAAGTAGGAACTGCTTTCTCTTCCGGATCATCTGAGTTCACTTTATGTTGCGGATTGCGATTTAGTTGTTGTGTGTGTATTTGTTTATGTTATTAATTTTACTAAGTTCCAAAGTAAAACAGGGCCCTGTTTCACAAAAAGTATCACTTTAACTGTAAAACTGTTTCACAAAAAGTATCACTTTAACTGTAAAACTGTTTCACAAAAAGTATCACTTTAAAACTGCGGTAACTCTATACCGTGACATTGATATGCTTCTTGCTTTGAACATTTAAGCAAAAACCAAGCAATCGATCTGCGATTTTTTTCATTCTGTAAGACCATAATACACAATTTTTTGCCGCTTCAAGTAGGTGTCATTTGAAACTTCGACCTAATGAAGACAGCAATTGTTCCCTTTTTGTAATAATGTTGTATTCTGTTAGGGAAAAACGGAAAATGAAAGCCATTTTGTCTTCATTTAGACACATTTATTTATCCTGGACCGGAAAACAAAATAATGCTAAAACGGTAAACCCATCTCAAATTTGCAGCTGCGAATGAGACCATTACGTCATTGGGTCTTCTCTTGTCGAACTCTACAAACAGATCTTTTACGTGCATGTGGTATAATTGCTCTTTCCATACACGGGACAACCTTTTTTCGTCACTTCCGAATGACAACTACAATTGACTCTATAGGGACATTTTTAGCGCTTGGGGCCTGACGAAACAATTGTTTTGTATACTATTAAAGAAATAAAGAATTGAATTGAAGCTCCACGACCTAGAAACCTGTATATATAACTTCCTAACTTGATATAATTTTGGGGTTTTTTGTTATCAAAAAATTGGCATTGAGTGATTCAATTTATCAGCTATATAAAAATTATGTAAGCGCGGTAAGATATTGATTAAAAATTGTAAGTTCGGCAAACTTTTTCTGCCCAAAATACCATCCGACCTTTTTTTTTATTTCAAAGCACTGTCCTGCCTTTTTTTAATGCTTCTTTGTACAATTTTGAAATTCCTTTTCCACAGCGTCTCGCGAAAAAGCCTCACCAAAGAAAAGACCACGAGTTTGCCGGTCTCAAAAACGTTTTCCTTGACGTGTAGTCGCTAATCTATTGTGAAGTATAGGAACATACTCTTTAAATAAAGTACATGTTTCTGTAAATCTTGGTGTATATTTATATATTTTCAGATTTAAGCTTGCCTTTTCTTGCCCTAACACAATAAAATTATGCGATTTTTTTATCAAATAAAACAAATTTATTAGCACAAGTTACGCCCAAATGAAGGGCCAAAGGCTACAAACAATAAATCGGATAAATTGTCAATCTCTATTTTTTTCTATCAATATATAGGTCATAATTTGGGTTCCAATTTGACAAGGGTTTTTTGTTCTTCATTTGACATTGTCAACTTTTTGACTTTTTGTACAAGTATACGTTCTCATAATTTATTTATTCGTTCTTTGAACTTAATAATTGACTGTTTTCATCTAAGGGACATAACGCACAAGGCCGACAAGACTTCTTAATATTGGTTAAATGTTAAACTTATTCAATATTTTACTTTTATTTCTGTCAAGACACTTTTACAGGGAAGGTTACTTAACATTAATTTTTTTTAACAAAAACGTAAAGAAATTCGACAAAATGTATGGAAAGAGTGAAAACGCACAATAATTTCCAAAGGAAGAATTAATAATTCAATGACAACGAATTTCTTTAAATAAATTTTTAATGCAAAGGATGCATCTGCACACAATTATGATACAGCCCAAATCTTAATAGAATAATTCCATACTTATTAGGACATGATTCCTTAAATGATATTGGATTAAAACTGTTGTTTAGATAGTCAATGCATGCATTGTTTTTAATGCAGATTGATAATTTAGTACTTGCAATTTTCTTTAAAATATAGATATTCAAAAAGTACGGTTTGAAATGATTTTCGAATAGACACCACTAAAAGTAAAACGATTTAGACTAAGAGAAAAGGCAAAACTTCGATCAGTATGACGTGATTAGTAGGTACTTGACGATTTTTGGGTAACGCAGATTGAACGTTTGAAGTCGGGTTTGTTGGAATTCATGTCAATTTAATACTTCCATGATTAAACATAGTTTATATAACTTTAATACATGTGTATTATTCGGCAGTCTATATTTTCATCCATCGAAGTCCTCCCATTTAGTTAACCCGGATAACCCAGTCGTTATATTACACTCGCTATCGATCGCTTCATTATCGTTCAGTTGGCTTGCCACTACAGGGCGCAGAATTATTCGAGTTACCATTTAGTTAGTTTCTTTAATAAATTATAGAATAATTTATCATCTGTCCTTTGTATTTACAAGCATAGCATGAGTCCACTTATCTTATCATCGTTATCGTATAACGCCTCCCTGAACACACAATTAATAGAATGAATTGTTTTTTACTAACTAAAAAAGCAAAAAGTTTATAAATATATATATATTTATAATCTCTAGAAATCTAGAAAATGCGTAACACTTTTCTAAAAAAAGTAAAGGATTCTTGTCCTTGGTGCTGAGTGCACCAAGACCTCCTTTGCGGTGTTTAGACGGACCCTCGTCGGCGAGGACATTGCTTTTTAACATCAAACTCCATGTGTACACACATGATCCCTGTAAGTTCCAAAATTTAATTCGGACTTGTCGGTGTTTATTAAAAAAAATAAAGTATTTAGAGTATTAATTCGGAGTTCAAGCTAGCTAATAAGTTAAGTACAGACAATTTTATTAAACGATCTCCCTCGACACAACTCAAGCCTATGGTTGTGGAGCTCTCACAGTTTTACTTGGCATATGATATACGATCACAGTTTTGTCGTAATCGTATTATTTGCCTAGATACTTTTTCTACTTATGGCTGGAATTTCCAAGACAAGACATTATCGTATATTAAAACAAAACCCGACTGAGTAAAGAAACCTCCATGGGAATCAGAGATTTCTCAATATGCATAGTTTGGACTATACATGTAATGCATGGATGTAATGTTTCCATCCATGTTTATTTTGCACGGAAGATATATATGCGGACAAAGGAGTAGAGCCACGAATGCCTCAAATCGGCCCGGTATTTTTACTAATTTTTAAACTACTTCAACTCTTCGTAAATTTATCCAAAATGAGTTAAGGCATAACTGAACTTTTCATATATGTAAGATTTAACAAAATATCTACATCACAGGTCTAGCCTTGGCATTTCAAACACGCCATAAGTTCTACAATTCTTAATTTTTCGCAAAAATAGTAATGGCCACATTCGTCGACCATCGTAATTTTTTTATAATCATTTTATAACATAAAAATACTCATTTCTATCACAAAATAATTTTGGTCGACGGGTGTGGCCATTTTCGTTTTAACCGATTTATACATGAATATCAATGAAAAATGTCAAAAAACGAGATTTTGAACAAAATAGACTGATTTTTAGCTCACTGTCCTCTTTGTTGATAAACAACTAAACCAAAAGATATTGCAATTTATAAAATATGAAGTCTAATGAACATCAAGGGAGCAATTACAAGGAAGTATATCAAAGATGAATTTCTGGGCCGATTTGGGGCCTTCGTGGCTCTACTCCTTTGTCAGTGTAAACGCCATTTGGTGGTACAGCTTGTGTTGAAGGTCCGCATATGTATGAGTTGTTATTAAAAAAACCTTACAAACTAAAGATTTAATAATGCTTTCGAACCACTTTTCGGACAATTTTTGTCACGTTGTGCTTGAACCCCGACTTTGATTGAACGGTCTACAATCCATCGACTTTAAATTTCTTGTATGAACACTCATACTCATACCGGTATCTAATAAAAGGCGAGGCACAAGTATTCAGATTAATTATGAAATGCATGTCTTTCTGGTCTGTACAAACATGCATAGTTAGTCATTGCTTTACTCTCAAGCATAGCATTTTTAGGTTATCAGTGAGATGAAAAGGACAGGATGAAAAAAATGAACATAAAATGATGATGAAGAGGAAACATTGGGGATAATTATAGCGAGCATAGCTCGCAAGCGGGCACGAAGTGCCCGCTCGAGCGGAGAGCTCTACGGTATTTGTTTCCGCGAGAAATTTGCTAATGCTGATTTGATTTTTTATGGTCCGGAAAGGGTTATTATTTTTACAGGGCCGGAGTGAATGTTAAAATAATTTATAAGAAAAGAAATAATGCTTAAAAAATAATAAATTGCGCTTTTTACGAGAAAATAATATTCTTAAAACAATAAATACACATAAGCTGCTCGTTTCGTTTGGTTATATGCACGTACGAAACTAACGTGTCTAGAAGCTTAATCGCCCCATACCATCTCGTCCCAAAATAAGCAAATGGAAATATTGGAACAAAATATGAATAAAAAATATATATGAAAAAGATTGTTAGAAATGGAAAAACTTGTTTACCAAATAAACTTATGAATTTTGTCATTTTACACATTTTTATTTTTTCACATATTTTCAGGCTATGCTCGCATTTAGGCAATGCCTACTCCATATTAATAGACAATCGGACTGGAGAGTTTCAACTGGCACTGTAAAATAGAAAACTTGGGTAAAATCGTACAGTTAAGCCTTCTGCATAAGAATTGTGCAAGTTAATTTCTCAACGACGAGGAACGTGACATTTTTCCCAACATAATGCATCACCATGGTTTTGCATTTGGGTTTTCCGCCGTTTGTTTCCTGACTACTAAGACTTTTATTAAGAAACGGTCGGCCCATTCAACAACCTAGCTCTCACACCCCAGTCGCGGCCGGTACCGATGATAGGTCTCAGATCTAGAGCGCTCTTAAGTGTACTTTTACCGACAAGCTTTACACCCGAAACCCACAATGGTTTCCATTTTTTTTTTTACAAAAAATCATTCAATCCTTTTAATATCAAAACAAGTACTATACTCATTATTTATTTCAACACCGAATAAAACTACACAATTATACTGTACTTTTATATTATATTTCTATGTCCCATCTACGAAAGTAGGGGGGGCTATAGTGATCGGGTCTGTCCGTCCCAAATCAATGTTGTGAGAAGGAACATTGTGTCTTTTGGACATATTCTTGTTTGTAATGAATTTACATTATTATCAATTTGAAGCAACAGACTTAAATAATTATCGTCTTGTCTTTTTAAGAGTACCCGCTTACTTTTTAAAACAATGCCATATGTTTGTTATCTTTAAATGAATATGTTTAAACTAATGACGCTGGTATTATCGGAAGCTGGTGGTAATTAATTATCAATTGAATGTGTAATTATGTAACAACAATATAACCACATTTCGTATTTTCACACTTCTTCAGACACTTCCTTATCGATAACACGCCCTTCACTACCCTGCTGTCATTGTACAATTTAGTTCATTGGAGGACAGTTTGTGACAATGAGGATTGTGTTATTCCATTGGTTGATTTTTTTTGTCAATCAGACAACATGTATAATTTGTTATACTTTATCTGTAATTTTCAAACACGAACAAGCCGTTTCAGGAACAACATGTCCGCATGATTTCGACATTATATTTTTAAATGAACATATTTTCAGGAATAAGTTGGCAGTTATCTTCGGAAGACTGTTACATGTATTAAGATTGTTATTTTAATATAAATGACATGCATATTCCTTCTATCAGTATTCTCGGAGTACCCGTTACATGATTATATGGATAATGATCACGAGTATGTTCAAAGAATAATTTTATTTTGCTTTGTAGCATATTAAAATATAAGTGAATACCAACTGAGAATAGTGCTTATTCGGCAATGGGATTCGGCATCGCAATAACAAGTACCGGATTATTGATTTTCACATAATAAATAATAATAGTTTTCATAAAATATGTGCCCTGCCCATTGCATCCATATCATTATTTTACTGACCAAGTAAAGGGTTTGTACAAACATTTTTTATATGCAATAACAGAAATGTTCATCTGCACATAAATAAAACAACATAATCAAAGGCATAGCGGACATAATTGTTTGCTGATATATAACAAGTTTATACAATAGTTCGAATATAAAAATTTGAATAATATTTAAAACCTGTTCAAATGTAAGCAGTATCTTAGACACAGACCTTAATAAATGTATCACAAAGCTTTTCCTATAGCAAACCTTTGCACATCTTTTATATGTAAGGGTAACTAATGTTTTGTTCACCCATTAAAAGGTTTTTAAAGCTGTAATTTCAAACCTTTTCAAATGTAAGCAAAAGTTAACCTTCACTTACCTCAACAAAGTCATTGGTTATTTGAGTCTTTATTTGCCCTTTAAAGATCAGAGTGTGCATTTGTTTGATGACCTAAGGAAATGTTTTGCACGGTAAATGTTGAAATTTACGGACCCATTGAAATGTTATAATTTGCACAAGATTTAGATGCATTTGGAATCAGTGCAAAAATTTAACTTTCTAAATATTCAAGTAGGTTTCAAATATATTTTAAACCGCGGTCTCTAATAACTCCGCCTAAGCATAGAAAGGTCAGAGTGTGCACTTGTTTGATAACCTAAGGAAATGTCTTGCAAATGTTAAAATTTACATACCCATTGAAATGTTATAATTTGCGCAAGATTTAAAAGCATTTGGAATCAATGCAAAAATTAAACTTTGTAACCGTTTAAGTAGGTTTCAAAAATATTTTAAATTGCGGTCTCTAACAACTCCGCCAGAGCATAGAAAGTATAAGTAATTGATATATTTCCTCGGCGTAAATGATTGACAAATGTATGGAAACGTTGTGCAAATATATACAAATGTTGGTCTTTGCATACATTTAAAGTACATTTCCACACCTATGTAAATTGAACATTTCATCCAGTGAAAGCCTCTGATGAATATGATTTCTTGGAAAGAGTTACATTGAATGCATCCTGCCTTACATATACTAATAGACAATTAATTCAATTACAGAATAGTGATGACGTATTACTAGTACAGTTTAAATTATATTATAATTAAATATCAACTATTATTTCGTTTTCTGAGAAATAATTCCATCCGATATCTTGTTTTAACATGTGAATAATTTAATTTGATAATTAAAATGATTACAAAGTTCCAGACATAAATTTGCTACGCCTGACGCGCATTTCGTCTATTCAAGACTCAGCAGAGGCCTTCGAACAAAAAATATTAAAAAAACCAAAAAACATATGAATATAAAGAGCATAGAACAATTAAACCTAAAATACCACGTCGGTTGTTTTGTTATATGGGTTATGATAGAATGATTCTTTAAATGTGAAATACACTGATAAAGTTTATTTACGTATTTTGGGGGAAAGTTTGAATCGGTTTCTACAGAATTTATCAAGTTTTAGTCTTAAATAAAAAAACAGTTACAGATGGAGATCTTACAGTAACCTGGTTTTAAAAATCGTTTTAAGATTAACAACATTCTCGTTTATCGGCACATAAACCCAAAATACAACTGTCCGATATGTTTTAAGCAAAAATTCATACTTTGCCGAAAATTACTTTTGTTAAGACAGATACTTTTCTACCTCCGTACGTTCAGATGGACTTAGTTACAAACACAAACGTGCTGTTATCCTATTATGTCTTTGATATGTAATTATAGCATTGAGCCCCTGATGGACATAATAACTGGAAAACAGTGGCATTGATAGCATCCAATATAACAGATATTCGTATATAATTAATTAAATTATAGAAAAGACATTGACGTATGATAGGTGCAGTTACGAAAATGATAGCATTAATTTGGCATATCAACCATTATCTCGTTTTCTGAGTAATAGTTCCATCTGATGTTTTGTGTAAGCATGTAAATAATTCAATTATGTAAATTTATCAATGAATGGTTTCTAGCGCGTCTATTGTTTTGTTAAACGGCTTTTGATATTTTTGTATTGAACAAAAAGGGGACTTCCCAACTGTATGTGATTTGGTTGGTCAATTACCTGCTCAAGGTCGGTGATTTACTCCTGGTTCTCTGGTTTCCTCCACAATTAAAACTGACCGCCCTACATTACCCAAGTGCGTCGATAAAGGTCATTAAACACACACACACTCTTTACCACTTAGTCACTCGCTGTCAACGTGACAAATGTAATGTACCAGGCAAAAGCTGCATACTCCTCAGAAGCCCCCAAATTCACTCTAGTTTTACGGCGCTGATTGCAGTTTGGTTGTTGTGTGTGTTTTGTGCTAGTTTTGTGATTTTTTGTTGTTGTGATGATTGCCATTTTGGAACACCTTTGCTTCACTCATAAATACAGAAATAAACTGACTACCATTTGGTCTTTTACTAACATGTTAGAGTGGGTGATATAACAAATCTTATTACAATGGCTCGCTTACAACAACAATTCTAATTTTCACTGTTTACCATGTATCAATAGTATTTATATAAGATTTGAAATAATAATTCTATAAATTGGTTTTATAGCGATAATTTATCGATAGTGCTAAACCTTGTCATAATTGATAGGATCTTTATCGTTCCGTTATCTGTTTGATAATAATTTGTATTTTCCATTAAATTATAAGATGTAATAATTTCTTATCTGCATTAGTAAGAGGGAAAACTTACTATGAGATTGTTGCATCAAATGCCATATTTTGACAACTTCTATTATTAGGTATCCATAAGATTAATGTGCCGACTAAGCAAACTATTTTTGACGCCGGCCCGATTTATGGATGAAGGAAAATATTCATTTTTATTTCAAACACACGTGAAGGTTAGCACTGCTGGTGAAGTTTTAATTCCCCGAGGTTAGCTCGCTCCGGCACTAACACTTTTGTGTTGGAGAATACATCAAAGCTTTAAATCATCTGTCTAAATGTCAAAATTGTCTAACCCCAAGGTTCTTCCTACCACAGACATATGTTGATCATCTTAGTAATAATTTGGTTCCCCATTTTGGTAATTTTGGTTTTATTGTTTTATGCTCTTCAGTATCATATTATTTTGGCTCATTTAATATTTTTGGTAGAGCGCCTCTGATTAGTCTTGAATAGACGAAACGCCCGTCAGGAGTAGCAAAATTTAATGTCTGGAACTTTGTTATCATTTGAATTTTACAATAAGGCATTATCAGTTTCATAACACCCACTACAGTATTATTGATTATCATGTAATATAACAGCATGTAAACCAAAGATTTAAGAATATATCTTAAAAAATAAATAGCTTTCTGTGAATTAAAACTTTTGTAAAGACTTATTCTATATGATCGTATTGACATGCTTTTGACATATACTTTTTACATGTTGATGAATTTTATTAGAATACCAGGTTATTCATCTCTGATATAAATAAAGCCATAAAGCCATAAACTCATGTAAAGCTCTGATCGTCAGCCTTTCTGGAAAAGAGTGTTATAGATAGATCCTTACCGATAGATCTTTGATTCATTAACGGGACTAACATTAATGAACAATAGGAAACACCGATGAAATGATATTATCCATTTGGCATATCTATCCAAACAAAAATAACATCTGAAATAATAAGACTAATTAGATAAAACATCGGATATCTTCTTGTCAATTGATAAATCTTAAATGTAAATCCGTCAATTGGACAGATTTATGAATAGTTTTATAATAATGGGTTGCTTTGTTGAATGTCGGATTTTCATTAGTTGATTTGAGTGAGCTACAATGTTTGTCTTTTTGATTAGATAAGTTTGATTTGGCTGGTTTAATTTTTAGTATTGGTGCATAATCTGCACAGTCATGTAGAATGGATGAAAATAAAAAAAGAAATCAAATTTGTGACTCTGTCAATGTCTGATAAATAAGACGATCAAGTATGTCGGTTCTGTATGGTGATACAACTCTTAATCATTCATTGTTTTGACGTGGGGTGTCGGATTTAGAACTGATGTATTTGATTCTTTTACATCAATCGATAAATGTTTCTTAGCTAGTTGTCAGTAACTTCGAGTGTTCTCAAGAGAGTTCCTCCTTGTCTTGTTGTTTTCGTACAGTATTTTGTCTTAGGTTCTCTCTTGTTGAATTGAACTTTTGTCGATTGAGTTTTACAGTGTGTTTTATATGTAGCTTTGTGCAAGCTTATCAATAGGGGGAAGGTTGGATCCAAAAAACTAGTTAAACCCCGCCACATTTTATATGTGCCTGTCCTAAGCCAGGAAACTTTGCCAAAGCCTTTGTTTGTCCTTGTCATTCTATGTTAACTGTTTTATGTCAAGAATTGAGTCTTTCGTTGATGATTTAGGGATTGGTTTTGATACTTTTGTATTGTATTATAAGTCTTGGGTCAATGCAAGACGGTAAGCAGTGACCTATGGTCATGTTGAAGACTGCTTGCTGTTTTCCGTTGTGATTTTTTGAATTGCTGTTTGTTTATGTTTGTTGTGTCGCGTACACTTATTCCACATCCCAATATCGTATAAAGTAATCTAGTATTAGCTGATAACATGACAAAAGAAATTTGTGGTGGCTTTAAAAGACAGGTCATTACAAGTCAAATAGACACAAGGTTACGACTGTGCCAACCAAAGCCGTTGTTAGACCTGATTCAATGAAATTTGCAACAAATGGCTATTAACAACATTGACAGTACTTTAAAGTGAAGCTCTGTCTCGGGACATATTTCTTACCCTGTCTTTACAGCTGACCCGGCACGAAATGAGGTTGACAATTATTAAAAAATTTTATTCTAATTTTTGTTTATCAACACCATTATCTCCTTGATCGGTTTATGGTTTAATAAAGGTAATAACAAAACTACCGAACCTGAATGATCAATCTCATAGTCCAGAGAAAATGACAAAAACGAATCAGTCATACCGGAGAATTGGTGGATCGCAATGGTCCTGACTTGGTACAGGCAAACAAAATGGTGGGTTAAACCAGGTTTCATGGCGCAAAATCTCCCTCTTCCATTGCGATTTTAGGATCTGGTAATGACCATAGAACACAACATAGTTGTGAGACACAATAGGGATATTGAAATTGTTATAGGAAAATGCGTCTCCTATAATATAGGCAGACAAAATCTTATATCTTAAGAAATTAGTCGTGATTATTTGAATGTTTATTGTACTGAGATGATCTCGATATTCAAATTAACAGTCACAAACTTGTTGTGCGACTAACATCGATTCCCTTGACAGAACGTCACGTCTTAAACATAAAATGCTATTAACAAGGTTATGTCGCTGTCTTCACTAAAGGAATTGTACAGAAGACATAGACAAATTCGGGATTTCTATCTCTCAGATGTTTGGTTGTAAGTGAGTGTTGATGTGTCTTTTGTCTTCCAAATTTGACATTCTGAATTGGCATTTGACAGGTGTACTATGACAATCAGGAACTGCATACTCAACCAGAGTACCCGAGTTCCCTCTGGTTACGACTTCAGTTCGCGTTCTTGATTTCTGTTTGGTTGATTCTGTGTTTCTTTTTGCTAGTCTTGTTTGTGTTTACTGGTTTTGTCGTTTCACTTTCGGTCTGTTGATTAGATACTCAAATGCCCCATCAGTTCCTCTTTGCTTCTATCGACCTCATGCATGTTTAGTCATAGGAACATGTGTTGAGGAAACTCATTTGATACCGCTCTAATTATTCCGCTGTTATTTAGAAGAATTTTTTGTCACCATGTTAAATGGGTCTCGTTGCGACGCCAATTTGATTTGACCGATTCTAACTGATGTGAGTTCATGGACTTAAATAAAAAAAAAGATTATGTATCATCTCCCATGAAATTTATTAACATAATTGATAAGTGTGCTTTGTTCCCAGTTGCGTCCTTTGGAGGGGTCTATATTCAATGCAGCGTAGAAATTGTCATTTATTTTGTCGGTTGAAACGAATGTATGTATTATTTTTATTCAGGAATTAACCAATGATTGTGTTTCTTTCATACTACTCAAATTTACGCTATGTGAGTTGAAACCGCCTACTTTTCGTCATTTTCGGAAACTCGATTTCCTTGGCAAAGCGTCACGTTTGACACAAGGTTATGTTGCTCATCGGTTTTTGTCTTCGCTTGAGAAATTTTACGGTAGACACCCTGCACTCGTAGACAAATATGGAATTTCTATCTTGCAGATGAGTGCAGATGTTGGTTTGTCGTAGAGTTTCAATAGGATATTAGCAGTGTGACGGGTTTGCTTTAGCAGGAAGGAACACTTACTCTTCCGGAGCACCCGAGTGCACTCTGATTACGACTTAAATTTGCGTTCAGAAAGTTAGATTTCTGTTCGATTTATTTTGTGTTCTTTATGCTTTGTATTTCCTCGTGCTGTTCTTGTTCGTGTTTGCCGGCTTTGTTGTCGCTCTTTTGGACTTTTTACGAAGCCCAATTGGTGCCTCTTTGCTTCTTGGAATTTGAGTTCACCCTGGCTCATACCTATACATTGATAAAGATACAATTGTGGTTTTCTATTACATCGTGACATAATAAACCTTGATCTTGATCCTTGTTTCAGACACATCAATCAACACTTGTCTGATAGTAATGGTTTTACCTTTTTATAATCGGAATGGGACAGAGTTTTCAGGTCTTTCGATAAAGCTTAAGATATATGAAAAAGAAAGGTAAATAAGTTTTTGTTTCGTAAATATTAACGTTTTAGATCATAATGAAATAAAAACTTATTGTTTGATAATTTCTAACGTTTTAATGGGATTGCCTAAGGAGAGAAGTATTGCAGGTTCGAATCCAGGCATGACAAAATTGTCAAAAATATGTCGAATTGTATACTTGCTGCATTTTTCCCTTTAATCATTGACTTAGAAAATGTTAAAGTCACAAAAATACTATTACTGACCATCAAATATTAGATAAAAACAACCCAATATTAAGTAGAAAACAGTCCATTATTAGGACTTAACAGTACTTATCGTTAAATAAAGTACTGCATTAACAATAGCAAGACGTCATATCTGTGTTTTAAGTAGACACCAAAGCAATAAATTAAAATTATCGGTGCAATTTCAAATATCATTTCTCTAAAATTTATCTTGTGCTCCAGTAAATTTTAGTCATAACTTGGGTATGAGTTAAACATTATTGGTTTTATTGCAATATGCTTTATATATCTATAATATGGAGTAGGCATTGCCTAAATGCGAGCATAGCTAAAAGGGACTCATTTTTTTTTGTTCTAAATGTCGACATTCAGGGATATCGCTATCATTTAATTTCCAATATTTCCATTTGCTTATTTTGGGGCGAGATTGTATGGGGCGATCAAGATTCGAGACACGTTAGTTTCGTACGTGCATATAACCAAGACGAAACGAGCAGCTTATGTGTATTTATTATTTTAAGAATATTATTTTCTTGTAAAAAAACGCAATTTATTATTTTTTAAGCATTATTTCTTTTCTTATAAATTATTTTAACATTCACTCCGGACCTGTAAAAATAATAACCCTTTCCGGACCATAAAAAATCTCAATCAGCATTAGCAAATTTCTCGCGGAAACAAATACCGTAGAGCTCTCCGCTCGAGCGGGCACTTCGTGCCCGCTTGCGAGCTATGCTCGCTATAAAGGATGGGTTGCGATAAGACCCGTTTAAGCCCACCGCGAAAGTCACAAAAATAGAATTAAGTAAATTCTTTCATAAAATGTCTTATTCGAAAGGTTAATATTTCTATTTTTTGAAAATAAACGTCTGTGATTTAAAAACTTTTTTAGTTTTTAGTAAATGGTGCTTGAAATGAACCACCACAAATGATTTTAACATTGAGCCTATGGGAAAGTGGCGCAAATGAGTGATATATATCCTTCCCGAAAGTATAGCCTTGCACGCAGAACCAGCTCCATATTTTATTCAAAAACTTGTTTTACTAAAACACATCTTTTGCGAAATTTAAATTTAATTTTTTCCAAACCGTGTTAATGCAAAAGGATTTAAAAGTAGTCTTTCACAACAGTACAATCATTTTGCTACGAAAAAGGTAAAAAGTAAGAGGCAATGAAATACTTTTTATTTTTCGCCTAAAGATAGGCCAAAATAGGGCTTTATCGCAACCAATCCTTTGTTTTCTTGATTTTAGATAGAGTTCATCTTCTAAGTCTTAAATAGAAGTAACACGTGTACGGCGTAGCAAATTTTTCGTCTGGATCTTAGTTGAATTTTATATCTCCCAAAAACTATGTTTGTGAGATATATTGTTTTTACTCTAGGGTTATAAAAGAATCATCCTGGCATGAACTTGTCCGGACGGTTTCTCAAAACTACTCAATTGATCGTAAAGAATGTTTTAACGGTGATAGAATGGCACTCAAATATGTGCATGCAGAAATCAGAATTTCAAAATGCTGTCATTAATTAAAATAGGACATTGCAAATATCTCGGTAACATAGGCGCGAGTTCTTAAATTTTGTAGGTTAATGGACCAAAAGAATTTTTTTTTCACATCATAAAAAAATGGAACCCTTATTTACGGTTTTCGAGTTATTAAGAAAAATGTTATTTTTCAGGTCCTAAAATGAGCAATTTGTCGAATTGTTTCAATCTCAAGTAACCTTGGTATATAAAGGTTCTATATGATAGTGAAAAAAATATCATGTCAAAATTTAGGTAGAATGACAATATGTATATGCTTGAGAGATATTTTTGTGTTAGGCATCCTAACACAGTTTACACTAATTCTATTTCATTAATTTAATAAGTACAATTACCACGTTTAATCCACAACCAAGGAGCCAAATTGTTCAGGTTGGCTCCACTAATTCAGTGTTTTCACCGAATTTGAAATTAGCAACACGACGGATGTGCTATAGCAGGCAGAAACTGCTCATTCTTCCGGACCACATGAGTTCACTCTTGTTACGACTGGCGGTCGCATTGTTGATTTCTTTGTTTTGGTTTCTTCGTGCTTACCGGTTTATCGTTGTCCTTTCGTACCATAGGTGCATTTTTGCTTCTTTCACAAAGAAATGGACAGTAAAATGTTTTGAAAAATCATTGTAACACTTTATAAAAACAAAATTTAGTTATGTAATATGGGGTGTTTACTTGTCTACCTGTTTTCCATTCTTACACCCATTTAGATCAATAGTACGAACCTGCAGAGATTTAACTCTTTCCCATTTGTAAATCTATGTTGTAAATTGGTTTGGACAGGTCATATGTTTATGTATTGTTCTATATGGTTAGCTAGATTCAAAGTATATATCTAACATCAGACATGTTAGACTTTACTGGTACGACAAAGAATAAACAAATATGCTGGAACGTTTCGAACATATTTTTAGAATGAAAAGTATTTTAGTTTTGCTTGGTGTATTTTTCGAGCTTCAATTAAACAGTTGCAAAACATGTATGTCCTATTTGCTTTTCTTTGTCTTCTCATGTTATTGTATAATTCAAGCCTCCGATAGCCCATCAATGGTTAATTAACTGATTGTTTTATAAGACAAAGGGTGAAAATCTAATGACTTTCGTAACAGATACACATTCAATGCTACCTCTTTAATCTTAAACTACATCTTTAGAATGTGATTATCATTCAACATAAAATAACAGTTATGGCGATCACTAAAGACAAGATAAAACAGCATTTACTTTGATTAATATCCTTGTAAATCTCACACTTAAAATTAGTTTTTATTTCCATTGCATTATTCAACATCAAAACAACAAGACCCGTTTTCAAGTTATC
Source organism: Arcuatula senhousia (assembly GCA_963971305.1). Classification (NCBI taxonomy): domain Eukaryota; kingdom Metazoa; phylum Mollusca; class Bivalvia; order Mytilida; family Mytilidae; genus Arcuatula; species Arcuatula senhousia. The sequence continues at coordinate 908,034 of OZ020317.1, read as the reverse complement.
ATGAGGTGTAAAGCAATTGTAATAGTATCATAGCATCAGATTTTAATGTACAAAGATAATACATACTTTTGATATATTTTGAACAAACATTCAGCAATAGTAAAGGCTATAAACACAACTGAGAAAGAAACTACATGCATTATATAGTTATGTTCAATGCCATCTTTTCGTAATTTTTTTTTCGAAATAAAGTAGAAGCACTTTTGTGTTAAAGGCGTTTAAGGTTTAAAATCAAAGCAACAACTAATGCAAAAAGTCGTAATCCTATTTCAAAAGAATGCTGAAGGATCTTTTTTTTTATTTGTCTCCTCAACAAAGTTGAATCCTTCTCTTTCTTCATTTGAAAGCTACTATTCATAGCTAAAATAATATAGATTTACATACGCAGCGAATGTAATTTTGCTTTCCATAAACCTCTTTCTCTGTTTGAATCATTGTTCTCTCACTAAACACCAAGGGAATCACAGATAAATAATGGAATGAACTGTGTTGTCTTTTATTCTAAAAATGTAACTTTTAATTTTTTTTAAAATAAAATGTACGGAAGTGTAATTATTAGTTAATTTCTGATGTGTTGTTGTTATATAATGTAATTGATTCAGATATCTACTTTAAGCTACAAACTGTTGTTTTTTTTCATTTCCCACTTTTGATTCGTGTTTGACTGTATGTTATACTGAGAGGATCACCTAAACACACGACCTTGTTGTGCTTTTGTTACTTAGACGAAACGCGCGTCAGGCGTAGCAAAATTTAAATGTCTGGAACTTTGTTGTCATTTGTATTTCGAACACACGTGAATGTTAGCACTACTGGTGGAGTTTAAATTCCCCGAGGTTAGCCCGCTCCGGCACCAACACTTTTGAGTTGGAGAATACATCAAAGCTTTAAATTATCCGTCTAAATTTCAAATTGACTAAACCCTAAGGTTCTTCCTACCCAAGACATACGTTGAATATCTTAGTTAGAATTGGGTTCCCCAGTTTGGTATTTTTGGTTATACTGTTCTATGCTCTTCATATTCATACAGTGTTTGGCATTTTCAATATTTTTGGTAGAGCGCCTCTGATGAGTCTTGAATAGACGAAACGCGCGTCAGGCGTAGCAAAATTTAATTGTCTGGAACTTTGTTGTCATTTGTATTCCGGACCTTTAGATCACAAGAGGAATGTATAGTGCTGTAAAACATGGTTAACCCCATCATTTCTGCCTCTTGAACCCAGGCACTCAGATCTTTAATTTCTCTGGTTTTTCATTCTTGTTTTGACTTTTCTCCGGGACATTTGATATTGATTCTAAAAGTTAAGGGTTTTGTTATAACTCTTATCTCTCACATAAAGAAGCTAATATGTGCCAATGGGGTAATCAAACATCATTATACAGAAAAGACAACGAATAAATTGGTAGACAGAAAATTATCACAACAAAACAAACCACACAACCAACAAGCAGCAAACATGACAAGTAAACCGCATATTTTTTCAAAACATCTTATAAAGATAAGATTTGTTACACTTTTGATCAAGTTTGCATTGTGCTTGAATTCCTTACTGACAACATATTAGTCATATTTGGATGAGAGATTTGGCATTTCAATTGACATAAACTGTGCTTCTCTCCTCGCCGAGTTGTTCTTCTGCTCTTACGAGACTTAATTTCTTCATGCACTTGTAAAGAACAAGATGATGAAAGAGACAAGGTCTTTTAATCTCATTTTGAGATATATTGATGACGTCCTCTCTGTCAACAACTCTTCGTTTGGTAGATGGATTATTTCAATATATCGTCAAGCGCTAGTAGTCTATAGAGATTACAGAAACCACATAATCCACTTGCTATATATCATTCTTAGATCTACATCTCGAATTTGATCCGGATGGTAATCTCAGTACACACATTTACGATAAAAGAGACGATTCTTATTTTGAAATTATTAATTCTCCTAACCTGGAGAGTAACATACCAACGTTACCTTCATACTGTGTCTAAATTTCACAACTTTATCGATATGCCAGGGCCTGTACACATTTTCAGATTTTTTCGGACCACTTTCTCCGTTACCGACTATTAGACCAAAGTAACAAGAAAATAAGTCTCATACGATCCCTTATAAAGTTTTTTCTTCGTTATCGGCCACTAGTAGAAAATTCAAACTCATGTTAGACGAAATTGTAAGTTCTTACTCTGATTAGTGTTTGGCTGGTTGTTGTACTGCGATTATCACCTAAGCATTCCAAATAATTATGTCTTCACAAACCTGTTGTGTCTTGTGTAACTACTGGACCCAAATATCTAAATGGAAAGGGGCAGTTTTGCGCGCCCTAAAACCTGCTTTAACCCACCATTTCCTTTGAAACGCCTGTACAAAGTCAGGACCATTTCGATCTTCAATTTTCCCGGTATGTCTTCCTTGTTTTGTCTTGTCGTATGGGCATTTCAGATTGATTCTCCAAGTTTGGTAATTTTATTATTACCTTTATTCAGCATCGTAAACTCAAATAGAAACAAGAGTGAAATTAGGTGTTCCAGAAGAGTAAACAGTAATTGCTTGGAATAGCACACCTATCACGTTGCTATACATCGATTTAGTGTGATAATATCCCCAATCACTGAATCACTCTTGTCTTTAGTGACCTATTAACGAACGTGATCTTTCGTAATTTATTGCATAATAGATGAAGTAAATTATCAACTTGGATTTTATAACCTTCAAAAGAGATCCTTTGGAAGTAGCTTGTTATTAGCGTAACAATATACCGCGACAGTCGTTAAATCTAAGTATTAGGATTTCTTCTCAGATGTTGATTAATGGTCTGTTTTATTATACCAGTAAAAACATTTGCATTCGTTGCATAAATATTAATTTAGCTTGACGTACATCTAATCAACACCTTGATGCACGAAATGGACTTACAAGGCAAGGTTGACCCTATTTTCATAGCTATAGTTTATGCTAGAACATTCGATCTTTCTTTGCAATAAACACATGGTGGATTTCTTCCGGATGTGAAGGACAAACGATTTTTTACAGAGGTACCCAAGATTAAACCTTTTATTTTTCTGGTAGGAGAGGACTATTTAATAATATTTCTGTTGTGCCAATTTTATAATTGGTAAAGCAATCAATAACCTCAACCTGTGGTGTCAATTATTTGCAACATATAGTATCACCCCTTTACTATGGTCAGATGTTTTCTATTTGAATGAATGCAACTTATAAAAGGCTTACATTTTATCTAAAGAGATCATTAGATCATGGCAATGGTAACGGGTATTAACAATATGAACCAAGTAGTGAATGATACATGAGTATCTGACATATATTTTATTAGACTGAAAATGTAAATATTGCAATTTTATCATATCTTTGTTATTTCAGAGTTATAGTAGTACGCAACATGATCTTATGAAATACGTAAACTATTCTTCAACTTTCTTTATCATTATTATCATCTTGATTTATGTAGATTCTAAAACCATTAAGTTCAACTCCCTTCATCGTAGTTTGTCCTTAGATATATGTATGCTCTTTATTTTTCTTAGATTTGGTGCATTTTACATGAGATTAGTATATTTCATGTGTACACTCCATATCCTTTTATATATTTTTCATAACAGGAGTTTGTTTTTAATGCCGCGTGGTTTTGATAGAACGATTCCTCGTGTTTCGGATGTATTCAATGCTAGAAATGTTATTAACTTTAATTTCAGACTTTGCATGAATGTATCAAAAAGCAAAAGTCTGTCATGATATCGATAAATAAATTAAGCCAACTCCTGACTCTTGCATATATTATGATATTCCGTTTCATAAACTAAAGTGTCTCCAAGCCCTGGTCATGATTTAGTACATTTAGGTGCACCAATAGCTTAAAAACTTGTGAATAAGGATTTGCATAAAATACAAAATCCCATTGGCAAATACTTTTAAATCAACACATTTTTTTAAATATCATTTATATTCAGAACCAATTAATTGTTAAAGTTGATTTATCTTTGAAACAGATAAAAACGAAACTACCGAACTTGGAGGATCAATCTCAATGCCCGAGAGAAAGACATCAGGGAAAACTTTGATAATTTGTCGTTTACTCTTTTACTCTTTTTTAAAACAATATTAGATATATTCTCAAATAAATTGTACCAAAGAAATGTTGTTGTTTTCTTTATTTTCAATAATTCCGGTGTGACTTCCTTGTTTATCTTTTCTCTTGGATATTTCAAATATATCCTACAAGTTCGGTAGTTTTGTTATTAATTTTATTAAAACATTATCACTCTCAAGTAAAGTAATTGTTTTTGAATTTCATTTGGTACTACCATAATCTATTAAGAATAACTGGTCTTGACAATAGATGGAAGTTATTTGGACATAAATAGTCCAATTTACGAAGTAGAAATTACAAGGGTTTGATAATTAACAAAGATAAATCAAATTATCGATGGTTTATTCTGAAAAAAAAAGAAAATAGTTCACAGATTTATTATCCAAAATATCTTCTATTAACGAAGTGTGTGTCATTCACGATTTTCCGAATTAAAAAACAACATTTAATGTAGTTTTTTCCTTGTCAATAATAAACCATAAATATTTTTGTTCACCATTCTTGAATTTGCTCAGATAATAAAAAACAACCGATGCGTAGTGACGGTTTTCCCCCTAGGTTACTCTTTTCTGTGGTATTTGTAAAGGCTGTAAATTAAACAAGAGACCCCAAGGAGCCTGAGTCGCTTTACTGACTGACGGAACGAAAATAATTTGAGTGTAAGGTAAAAAAAAGTTCACATTTTCAGCTCGCATCGTTTAATATACATGACTAGAATAGTTGACTGATTATTTAGCTGTATTATATTGTGGATATGTATCATTAATATATCCACTGATCTCGTTTGAAATTTAATACTGATGTTTATTTTCAAAAGTAAGTATGTTAGTATCTGAACAAATTATATTCATTGTTATCCAATGATTTGATTGATAAATAATGTGCACATTATTTGTCTCAATACAGAAAAGTACACCGGTCACTAACACCTTGTTTGGAGTTAGAGTTCTCTAGATGTATACACAGGTGTTATGTTTATACATTTAACTAAAGATCCCCCATTATATTGCTCTGCAAAATGTAGAAACCGGCAATGGGGTCCTTGTCTGATATACAGTAAATGCTCCTACAGTACTTGAACCGATCAATGCAACACTTTGACGGATCGATGACTGATCGGTGACGGATTGATGACGCGTTTGGACCGGATTGATGACTGATTGATGACGGATTGGTGAATGATTGGTGACGCGTTGTTAACTGATTGATGACGGATCGGACGGATTGGACGGATGACGGATACCATAGGTAACCGGGCTATCGATCCGTTATTTTGACTGATACGATCGATCGGTATAATTAGAAAACTCTTCTGTGAAACGAAGTTATCGTTTATACATATACGTTTATAACATATATAACGCAACACAAACCAGTCACGGCGTTAATTTAATTTGTTTTAAATAAATTATGCTATAGTGTTAAATATAAGACATACATTTTCTTTTTAAATATGTTAATATTATTAATCTAATGAATTTAATAATTGTTTACTTAGTACTTCCTTTAAACTAAATAGGCAAAGTTCGTGTTCTTTTCTTCTATAAAAATAATACTAATATAATTTTATTTTATTTGTTCTGATTTTTAAATACCAAAACAGAAACTTTGCTGAAAAAATCTTTAAAATGTAAAAAGGTTCTGCTTAGAACAATTAGTTCAACAATTTGTAACATATAATTAAGAACAAATAATTCAGGAGATATCAATAATCTAGTAAATTTTATTTAATTTTTTTTTAATTCACTGTGTTAAATTTGTTTGCATAGGAATATAGATCACATTTGCAAATTTCTTATGTAAAATATATGAAATTTTAGTAAAATCTTATATTTAAGCATAAAATTATATGACGGTTTATTAAAATTGCCAAGAAAATGTTTGCGAATCAACTTTTTTCATCAGGTTTGACACATTAATGCTAAGATAAGTTGAAAAGTTGCATAACTACATATTGCTGACTTAAAAAATAAGGTTCATAAAGTTAAGAGATTATGAAGAAAATTTGTTTGCAAAGGAATATAGATCACATTTGCAAATTTCTTATGTAAAATATATGAAACTTTAGTAAAATCTTCTATTTGAGCATAAAATTATATGACGGTTTAATTAAATTGCCAAGAAAATGTTTGCGAAACAACTTTTTACATCAGGTTTGACACATAAATGCTAAGACAACTTGAAAATTTGCATAACTACATTTTGCTGACTTAAAAAATAAGGTTCATAAAGTTAAGAGATTATGAAGAAAATTTGTTCGCAAAGGAATATAGATCACATTTGCAAATTTCTTATGTAAAATATATGAAACTATAATAAAATCTTCTATTTGAGCATAAAATTATATGACGGTTTAATAAAATTGCCAAGAAAATGTTTGCGAAACAACTTTTTTAATCAGGTTTGACACATTAATGCTAAGACAACTTGAAAAGTTGCATAACTACATATTGCTGACTTAAAAAATAAGATTCATAAAGTTAAGAAATTGTGAAGAAAATTTGTTCGCAAAGGAATATAGATCACATTTGCAAATTTCTTATGTAAAATATATGAAACTATAGTAAAATCTTATATTTGAGCATAAAATTAAATGAAGATTTAATAAAATTGACAAGAAAATGTTTGCGAAACAACTTTTTTCATCAGGTTTGACACATTAATGCTAAGATAAGTTGAAAAGTTGCATAACTACATATTGCTGACAAAAAAATAAGGTTCATATAGTAAAGAGACAATAAAGAAAATTTGTTCGCAAGGAATATAGATCACATTTACAAATTTCTTATGTAAAATATATGAAACTTTAGTAAAATCTTATATTTGAGCATAAAATTATATGACGGTTTATTAAAATTGCCAAGAAAATGTTTGCGAATCAACTTTTTTCATCAGGTTTGACACATTAATGCTAAGATAAGTTGAAAAGTTGCATAACTACATATTGCTGACTTAAAAAATAAGGTTCATAAAGTTAAGAGATTATGAAGAAAATTTGTTCGCAAAGGAATATAGATCACATTTGCAAATTTCTTATGTAAAATATATGAAACTATAGTAAAATCTTATATTTGAGCATAAAATTATATGACGGTTTAATAAAATTGACAAGAAAATGTTTGCGAAACAACTTTTTTCATCAGGTTTGACACATTAATGCTAAGATAAGTTGAAAAGTTACATAACTACATATTGCTGACAAAAAAATAAGGTTCATATAGTAAAGAGACAATAAAGAAAATTTGTTCGCAAAGGAATATAGATCAGATTTACAAATTTCTTATGTAAAATATATGAAACTTTAGTAAAATCTTATATTTGAGCATAAAATTATATGACGGTTTAATAAAATTGCCAAGAAAATGTTTGCGTAACAACTTTTTTCATCAGGTTTGACACATTAATGCTAAGATAAGTTGAAAAGTTGCATAACTACATATTGCTGACTTAAAAAATAAGGTTCATAAAGTTAAGAGATTATGAAGAAAATTTGTTCGCAAAGGAATATAGATCACATTTGCAAATTTCTTATGTAAAATATATGAAACTATAGTAAAATCTTATATTTGAGCATAAAATTATATGACGGTTTAATAAAATTGACAAGAAAATGTTTGCGAAACAACTTTTTTCATCAGGTTTGACACATTAATGCTAAGATAAGTTGAAAAGTTACATAACTACATATTGCTGACAAAAAAATAAGGTTCATATAGTAAAGAGACAATAAAGAAAGGATGGGTTGCGATAAGGCCCTATTTTGGCCCATCTAGAGACGAAAAATAAAAAGTATTTCCAAACCTGTTACTTTATACCTTATTTAGTAGCCAAATGGTTGTACTGTTATAAAAGGATACTCTTTAATACCTTTGCATACACACAAGTTGAAAAAACGTGTTTAAAATTGACCAATTTTGAATGAAAATTTCATCTTGATGTAAGGAATATTTCACGGTAGACATTCGATACTTCAAATTTTGTGCCAATATACATGACGATTGTGTTTGCCAACTCTATTACAGGTTCCTGGTATATCAAAATTACTTTGAACAACAATTTTAAATTAAAAATAATGACTAATGTTCAGAAAAACGAAGAAACCCCAGATATTTTGAATATTTTGAAACTACTGACAACGAGGTTAACAATTATAGTCTTTTTACTTTTTCAGTATGTCTTGCACGCGGAACCAGCTTGAAACTTTCACAAAAAATGTGTTTTAGTAATACAAATTTTTGAACAAAATATGGAGCTGGTTCCGCGTGCAAGGCTATACTTCCGGGAAATAAATATATCACTCGATTTGACCACTTTTCCATAGGCACAATGTTAAAATCATTTGAGGTGGTTCATTTCAAGCACCATTTACCAAAAAGTATAATAAACTTTTATACTACAGACGATTATTTTCAACAAATATGAACATTTACCTTTCCAACAAGACATTTTGTGGTAGAATTTATCTAATTATATTTTTTATTTTCATGGTGGGCTGAAAAGGGGTCTTATCGCAACCCATCCTTTGTTCGCAAAGGAATATAGATCACATTTACAAATTTCTTATGTAAAATATATGAAACTTTAGTAAAATCTTATATTTGAGCATAAAATTATATGACGGTTGAATAAAGTTTACATGAAATTGTTTGCGAAACAACTATTTTCATCAGATTTGACACATAAATGCTATAATATTTTGAAAACTTTAATAACTTCATATCTTTAACTTTAAAAATAAGGTTTATATTTTACCAGTTTTAAGAGATTATAAGGAAAATTTATTTCCATTATAGAATTGTTAAGACCAAACATTTCTGTATATGCAAGCTACAAATGTATAAGAAATTAAAAATCTGATGTTTGAGCCTAATATTATATGATGGTTTTATAACAATCACAAAAAATTGTTTTCAAAATAACTTTATGACAAGATTTTAAATGAGTTATTTTAAAATATAATATATTTGACATAAAAAATCGTATGAATTTTCGCATTTTAAAACAGAAATGTGTTATGTCTTTACATTAAAGTTAGACTTTAATATTTATTTAAGCACAATTCGGCTGTGCTTTGTAATATTCTATGTTTAATTATTGATATAAAACACATCTGATGTCCCGCTTTTACATTTATTTATATAAATTTCTATTTTATTCAAAGATTTTATGCATTCGATCAAGGAGTCACGTGATACAATAAGCGAAACGAACTTTAAAATTCCGTATTTTAGATAGAATTGACGCGTGACGGATTGGTAAATTGCATCATGGGATGCATTTGACGGATAGGATCGGAGGGATTGGTGACTGATCGATGACGGATTGGTGACTGATTGATGACGGATCGGTGAATGATTGAGACCGGATCGATGACTGATTGGTGACTGATTGATGACGCGTGACGGATCGCAAAAACTGTTGCATTGATCGGTTCAAGTACTGTATCTGAATAAAAAAATGATATATTTTTTTTTTCGTTTTAGTGCTTCAATTCCTTGCTATTGGCAACCTGTTAAGTCTTGTCGTTATCTAAAGGTGTGGTATCTATTTTTGTTTTTAAATTGTTCTTTTACAATAAGAATGGTTTATTTTGTAGAGAGTCAAACGTTCAAAATAGCAATTCCATCTTGTTCTTCTGAATTATTTGATTTATAAGGGGGTTCCATTTGGGCTTAGATATTCAAACATTTTAGATGAATGCACAATATATTTGGCGAAAAAGTTTTGTGAACAATAATACTAAGAAACTTAACTACTTGATATGAGAAAAAATCGTTTAACATTAAAAGAGGAATCGTCGAACAAAAAACCCAACTTCCGATCTTAAGACAATGATCTTTACCATTATGCCAGGCTAGTTCAAACACTCGGCAGGTTAATGTAGTTTTAGTTTTGTTCAAAAGCAAACTTTTCCCCTTCCTTTTTTGTAACAATGTGACATCAAATTATCATTTAATTACACTGCTGTTATCAACACCAAAGGTCGATTCCTCGCTAAGAGCAAATGTAAAATAGGCACAAAAACACGTAAAATGTTTAAAAATTGTACCTAGGGTTTAAACTTAATTTATCAACAAAAAGCTTTTATTCCCGTGGAATGTTTTGTATTAATGAATTATTCGAGCAAAGTACAAAGTCTTTTATCAATTATTTATTTTAATGTTTTCCCATGGAATCCATATTAATCCACTTAAATGCAATTCTGACAAAAAACAATGAATTACATAATATAGCAGAAAACTAGAGTATTGTCTTCATAGCATAATATATTATATCAAAATATTAACTCAAACCTACTGGGTTTGGTTGTATTAATTTATAATTACGTGTCCTTACGAACGCAATGACAGAGGAGGTTAAGATCAATAATTATTTTTAAAAGACCACCATATCATGGTATTTTCGATCGTAAGTTTCGAGTTAGCTTATAAGAAGCAAAGAGGCACCAATGGGCCATTTGAGTGTCAAAAGTCAGAAAGGGTAACGACAAAAGAGGTAAACACGAACAAGAACAGCACGAAGACACACAAACACAAGATCAATCGATTTGAAATCATCAACGCGAACTCAAGTCATAAGAAGAGTGAACTAAGGTGCTGCGGAAGAGTAAGCGGTTCCTGCCTGTTATAGAACAGAAATTGAAGAAAAAGTTCAAACAGTGAAGCCAAATCCAGCACCGATGAATATCGGCCATGTTAAACATAAGGAAGTGATTGTGTAAAAATATCAGTTAGAATTGTATCAACATGCAGTTTCACTAGTGCCATGCAGATGTGTATATTTCTACTTGACCCAGAAACAATAAGATATAAATGAAAATTTATCGGAATTATGTTTTGTTTGTTTATCACAACGTTTCTGACAAAATTGAAATGTTGCATCATTTATAAACTAAAATCACTGATAAGCCAAAAGTTGTGGTAAACTTAACTCAGAATGTGCTGACATTATTCCATAATTAGATTTAAGTCAGAAGTGTACCTGTCTTCTTTGTAATATATCAGTTTAAGTGTTTAGATTCACATAGGTGTGAAAAAGTCGTAAATATTGCATAATTATTCAGTTTTCAAATTATTCTTTATTATTTGGAGAAAATAAGGGAGTTTCAATTGACATGAAATGTGATGGGATGAAAAGTTGATATCGCAAAGGTCTTGGTATAACAGTATTACAAATACTAAAACGCGGGTATGAACGGTTAATTCTGATATGTTACATATCGATATTTCAAGGAGTAATCTTTCATCAGTAGCATTTGAATCAAAACATTGGAAGGTCAAATTCCAAAACTGTTGAAAACGAAAAGGACTCAAAACCAAAACGTTCGAACAAGGAAGCCAAATCTAACACCGAAGATATCGACCATGTGCATTAAAATGAAAATAAACCTGGTGTTTTAAACATTTTCTAATTTAAAATTACAAATACCAAAACGCGGGTATAAACGAGTAATTTGGATATGCTATATATCGATATTTCAAGGAGTAACCTCTTGTCAGTAGCATTTAAACCAAAACATTGGAAGGTCAAAATCCAAAACAGTTAAAAACGAAAAGTACTCAAAACCAAAACGTTCGAACAAGAGAGCCAAATCCAGCACCGAGGATATCGACCATGTGCATTACAAGGAAAGAAACCTGGTGTTTTCATCAATTTTGAATTTAACAATCGGAAATTTCAGCGACAATATATTAGAAATTTTATGGTAATTCGTGTCAGACAAGTCTGACTACCAGGCTTGTGATTACCCTCGGGGACCTCTGGTCCACCAGCAGCGGTTATCGCCCAGTGGTTTCAAAATTACAAATACCAAAACGCGGGTATAAACGAGTAATTTGGATATGCTATATATCGATATTTCAAGGAGTAACCTCTCGTCAGTAGCATTTAAACCAAAACATTGGAAGGTCAAAATCCAAAACAGTTGAAAACGAAAAGTACTCAAAACCAAAACGTTCGAACAAGAAAGCCAAATCCAGCACCGAGGATATCGACCATGTGCAATACAAGGAAAGAAACATGGTGTTTTCATCAATTTTGAATTTAACAATCGGAAATTTCAGCGACAATATATTAGAAATTTTATGGTAATTCGTGTCAGACAAGTCTGACTACCAGGCTTGTGATTACCCTCGGGGACCTCTGGTCCACCAGCAGTGGTTATCGCCCAGTGGTTTCAAAATTACAAATACCAAAACGCGGGTATAAACGAGTAATTTGGATATGCTATATATCGATATTTCAAGGAGTAACCTCTCGTCAGTAGCATTTAAACCAAAACATTGGAAGGTCAAAATCCAAAACAGTTGAAAACGAAAAGTACTCAAAACCAAAACGTTCGAACAAGAAAGCCAAATCCAGCACCGAGGATATCGACCATGTGCATTACAAGGAAAGAAACATGGTGTTTTCATCAATTTTGAATTTAACAATCGGAAATTTCAGCGACAATATATTAGAAATTTTATGGTAATTCGTGTCAGACAAGTCTGACTATCAGGCTTGTGATTACCCTCGGGGACCTCTGGTCCACCAGCAGCGGTTATCGCCCAGTGGTTTCAAAATTACAAATACCAAAACGCGGGTATAAACGAGTAATTTGGATATGCTATATTTCGATATTTCAAGGAGTAACCTCTCGTCAGTAGCATTTAAACCAAAACATTGGAAGGTCAAAATCCAAAACAGTTGAAAACGAAAAGTACTCAAAACCAAAACGTTCGAACAAGAAAGCCAAATCCAGCACCGAGGATATCGACCATGTGCATTACAAGGAAAGAAACCTGGTGTTTTCATCAATTTTAAATTTAACAATCGGAAATTTCAGCGACAATGTATTAGAAATTTTATGGTAATTCGTGTCAGACAAGTCTGACTACCAGGCTTGTGATTACCCTCGGGGACCTCTGGTCCACCAGCAGCGGTTATCGCCCAGTGGTTTCAAAATTACAAATACCAAAACGCGGGTATAAACGAGTAATTTGGTTAAACTTGGAAATTTCAGCAACAAACAGTGTTAGATCCCCTTGATGACAGTGAGGTCAGATAAGTTTCAGAGGTTGGATGATATAGCTAGAAGGTTGAAAGTTTGATCACCTTAGTTAGAACAAAAAAGCTGATATTGATTTGTAAATACGGTTTAAAATTCAAAGTCTTATAGCACAATATTTCAGCTCAGAAAAGAATATGCAATGCAAGAGACATTTTAAATTTTTAAATTCTTATTTTTCTTCAAATGGAAAATCTCATAGTTAACTACCTGAAAAGAATGTGTTGTCAGTAGTTCGCATATTATACGATATGCAAGGGCGTAACCAATCAATCCGTTACGCTGTCTCTGTGATTGGCATGTAGACCAAGTAAAAAAATACGTCTCATTCGGTCATTAAAAAGTGATACGTTGAATATTACCGACAGGAAATTAATTATCGATTGAAATATTTTAGATTTAAGGTGCCCTTTTTTAGGTTTTGTTTAATGTTTGACGTTTGTCAACCGTGTTTTTTTTGTGCTAAACTACCACACATAAAATCCAAATGGAAGAGAGAGGTTTGACCTAGTAATTCTGGTCTTACCCAACCTTTCTCAAACTCCTCACAGTTCCAGTTCCCGTCCGTACACTAATCACTGCACCAGGCTTTCCGGGCTTATTTTCAATGACCTCTTTTTGACCCCTACTCTCAAAATTAAACACCATAAAAAGTACTTACATATACCAAAATGCATTGCGCAACCACATTGTTTATAGTATAGCCTAAATACACTTTAAAATAGTGCATTCTCATTTAAACTGGTTTTACAAAGAATTGAATTAATTCTGCTAAGAAAAAAATTTACAGAAAATTTGATGTTTTCATGGCTAACTATAGGAAAATTTTGAAAATTTATTAAACTTTAAAAAATTATCAAGAATTTTGATGGAATTCATACAAGCCTGCAGATGTGGGATAATCCTGACCTATTTTTGTCGAGAAAGATAAGTCTACTGCTAAGGAGTTTGATGCTTTCTTTTCAAATGCCTGTACAATCCAAGGTTTATTGTAACCTTCTAACTCTTTTGTCAAATATTTTTGGGCATTTGAGATTGATCTTTAGTTTTGTTAGTACCTATTTTTTTTTCATGGAAATATATGTCTAAAACCACATTAACCTCACTATTAATAGTATGACTATATACTTGAACTACGTATTAATAGATAGAAGAAAATTTGGTGTGGAAAAAGTGTACACAACATAACATACTATATAAAACGATAATAAAAACAACGGAGTTCTACCATCAGCCTTCAATGTGACACGCGGTCGCTTTTGCATATTCCTAAATGAGTGCAGATGTTGGTTTGTCGTAGTAATTTGTTTTGTCTTCCATTACCGGATTTGACACACTTAATATGAAACACGACGGGTGTGCTATAGCAGACCGGAATTGCTTACTTTTCCGGATGACCTGAGTTCACTCTTGTTACGACTTGAGTTCGCTTTGTTGATTTCCGTTTGGTTGATTTTGTGTTTTGTGTTTCTTTGTGCGGTTTTTGTTCATGTTTACCGGTTTCGTACTTTTCGGACTTTTGACACTTGAATGCCCCACTGGTGCCTCTTTGCTTCTAGGTTTAATGCAAAACTAATTCCAGTGCTGTTTATATATTCATGCCATACATTCTGTATTCTTACAATTTATAACGTTTTATGGTTTGAAGCATCTTCTTTAATCAGGAAAGGACGAAATGACCATTAATATGTTGCATCTAATGTAATATTTCGACATCTTTTATAAAAGATACGTTTCAGAATAATGATACGGCTTTTCAAACTATATATTGACATCGGGCCGTTCTATGGTGGAGGAAAAATAATTCCGGTGTAATATTGGGAATATTACAAAGCTTTTCTGCTGGTGAATAGAAGCTTATTCCTGATATATTACCAGATTTTGATCATAATGCTTATGGCAAACGGGAAAGTCATTTCAAGACTGCTAATTTTCTATGTCCTTTACAACAATTTGAACTTGTAATATTACGTTATCATACAAGAAGTTCATAAAGTTTTTAAGAGAAAAGTTATTTCAGGATTTCAGAGCAAATAACTGCGATTCTTTGGAGGAATTTAAAAGATAAGTTTAAAAATGTTTCAATTATAATGTTCTGTTATACATGTATGTATATATAATGTATGATAATTATCTGTAAGATTCAAGAAACATTTCATACAAAGAATCATTGCTGCTCTGTATTGCTACATGTATGAACGATTAAATGTAGCATAGAAAAGGATTTTCTCTCATTCCTTGAAAAAAAGGAAATATTCTTTATGAATTATACAGTTCCCTGATGACTCATATGTTGCAAGAAACGGTGTAAGGGATGATATACAAAAATGTCGGTTCAAATTTCTGTTATTTTCTGAGGAGAAAACAATTGTCTTTTAAAAAGGAATTTAATATTTTGTTTCTCTCAGCCTTGTGGCTTTTCCCTGCTACATTTCTCCAAAATCGCAACGAAACAGGTATACTAAGTGCCAAAGAATAGAACACATCACCTTTACAAGAACTTTGCAATCTTCTGATCTTTTCATGGTATTTTTTTTCTCTTTTTTAGAATTTTCGATTGATTATCCAAGTTCGGATATAGGTTAATAACCGTCATGCTGAAATCTGTACACTGTCCGTTACAAATTGTAAGTTGTCTTTATCAATTAGGTTCGAATCATTCATCGTTAGCTTATATTGTCAATAAAACAAGGCATTACGAGATGAAACATTTATATACTCTCAAAGGTTACCCTCTTATTCAATAACTACTTCAATAAATACGCTCGTCTTGTAATGATAATTACATTTTACACTTTAGTTAACAAGATATATTGCGGTAAGGCAATTGGATATTAACACCGAAAACAATCATCAGCCTTCAATGAGACCACCGGTTGCTGCTGCATGTCCCCATTTCTTGGACTAATGTAAAACTAATTCCAGTGTTGTATATATATTCATACCATGCATACTGTATGCTTACAATTTATAGCCTTTTATGGTTTGAAGCATCTTTTTTAATCAAGAAAGGACGAAATGACCATTAATGTTTTGCATCTCATGTAATATCTCGACATCTTTTATATAAGATACGTTTCAGAATAATGATACGGCTTTTCAAACTATATATTGACATCGGGCCGTTCTATGGTGTAGGAAAACTAATTCCGGTGTAATATTGGGAATATTACAAAGCTTTTCTGTGGATGAATAAAAGCTTATTCCTGATATATGACCAGGTTTTGCTGATAATGTTTATTGGCAATAGGAAAGTAATATCAAGACTGCTAATTTTCTAAGTCTTTTTACAAAAAATATAACTTTTATATTGTGTTATCATAAAAGAAGTTTATAAAGTTTATTAGAGTATATTTCAAGATTTCAGTCTTTATTACTGCGAGTCTTTGTAGGAATTCAAAAGAGAAGTTTAGAAATGTTTCAATAGTAATATTCTGTTATATAATGTATGATAATTATCTGTAAGATTCATGAAATGTTTCATACAATGTACAATTGAACGATTGAATGTAGTATAAAAATGGATTTTCTCTATACCTTAGGAAACAAATGTAATCTTTTCCATGCATTGTAAAGTTCTTTGATGGCCCACTGCTATAATTTATTTTGCAAGAAATGGTGATATGTCGGACCAAATATCTGTTATTTTCTTGATGGTCACTCCTGACCTTTTTTGTATCAAAGATTTCATGATTTGTGGTGACTATGATAGACAATTATCCACTTTATCAAATGACAAAAAGAAAAGTAAAGGTCCGTGTGATCCTTTCCGAGATAAATAACGTCAAAGTTTGGCGGTAAAGCAGACTCCTCTAGATTTTAGATGAAAAGTGACCATCCTTAAAGGGATTTATTTTGTTTCTCTCGACCTTGTGTCTTTTTCCTGCCATATTACTATAAATTTGCAATGAAAGAGGTAAATAGAGTGCCAAAGAATGGATAAACACATCACCTTTACAAGTAAAATTGCAATGTTCTGATCGGAAAAAAAGTTAAAACCATCATTTTACTGTTACAATCTGTACATTGTCCGTTACAAATTGTAAGTTGTCTTTATCCATTAGGTTCGAATCAATCATCGTTAGCTTATATTGCCAATAAAACAAGGCATTACGAGATGGAAAATGTATATACTCTCTAAGGTTACTCTTTGATTCAATAGTTACCCTTTTATTCAATAAATTCTTCAATAAATACGCTCGTCTTGTAATAGTTATTACAGTTAACACTTTAGTTAACACGATATATCGCGTTTAGGAGATTGCAAATTTACGCCGAAAACAATTGATAATTAGAAAACAATCGAAGCAGTAAAAATATACCAATGTTTATCTGATCACCTCATTAGCAAGACAAACATAAAATCAAACGCTTTTAAAAGACTGTTGAAGGAAGGTGCAAAATGGTTAACTTACAGATGAATCAGTTTTATGCTTAAACATCTTAATTGTGTAATATCTTTTTATTTGAAGGAAGACACCAACAGCTCTTAGACAAAATCGTGATTTTCGTGTCTCAACTGAGTGCAGATGTGGGTTTGTTATAGAGTGTTTTGTTTTGTCCTTTTTGAAGGATTCGCCATACACATTTATTGACCAGTTGCAACACGACTGGTGTATTGATCTTTCCTGGACGCATAAGTTCATTTTTGTCTCGAGTTGCATTTGTATACCTTATTGCAGACTTGTTATTTTGAATGTGTTTGGTATGTTATTTCTTTGTTCGTGATGAATCGACTGATTTTGTCGCAATTTTCCTTTTTGAATTTCTGACACTCGTTGTCCGTGTAAGGCTTTCTTTCTAAAATGTCAATCAAAGATATGCACAGATATAAAGGACTATAAAGGAGATATTGCAAAATATATTTAACATATGTTTGTCATATGTTTAACATATGTTTTCAAACATATGTTCACTTTATGCGTGTTTGTCCATATGATAGTCATATGTTTTCAAACACATTCTAAACATATGACGCACATATGTTTAACATACGGTAACAGCAACCTTGCAATTTAAGTGCCATACTCTGTAAGAATCAGGCAATAGGTGAATCATGATTAAAAAAACACACGAGTTTGACTTCAAAATACTGTTCAATTGCTTAAAAAGTAACAGAAAATGCATTGGCACTTTTTTTAAAAGTCAGTAATTTGAGATATATTTTGGTTGAAATGCATATAAAATATGAATCTAAGGGAGATAATTCTGTCAAATCACAGTAAATTCCTATCATTTTAACAGAATTTTTTCTCAATCCTCTGACACTTGAGACAACAACTAATGTTTGTTTCTTTATTAGAAGGCTTTTTTGGATGACCATTTATTGTCAAAGCCGTGTGTTTTTAAAATCATGATTCAAAGTTTTTAAATTTTGCCTGGTTCTTACAGAGGACTGCACTTAAAATTTGAGTTGTGCAATTGGCAATTCATTTTTATTTTTTTTTATTTTTTTTTTCTTCGTGAAGCAGAGGTACCAATGGGGTATCCGAATGTCAATAGTCCGAAAAGGCAGAGACAAAACCAGTAAATACCAAAAAGAACGGGACAAAAACATACAACATTGAACATTTGTCATGAGAAAGCATAAACATATGGTAAATGTATAAATATAGAAGTACTGTGAATTTATTTACTTATTTTCGATGTTATTAATTTTCGTGGTGTATAACAAGTTTTTTTTTCTTTTGATATAAGGCAGTGGTAGATAAGGATGTGACACGAAATCATCTAAGATCGTTTAAATTATTTTTTGTTGTTTGTTTTTCAATGATGAATACTTCACTATCCGATTTTAACTCGCAAGTGTGATATTTTTTGCATTATTACCGCACCCTAAGATAGCAATGGAAGAAGCCCAATAAATCCTGGTCTTACCAACAATTTCTTTTGAAATGCCTGTACAAAGTAAAGGTTTATTGCAATCTTCAAGTTATCCGATGTGACTTTGTCTTGTTTGGTCTTTTATTCTAGGACATTTGAGATTGATTGGTAGCTCGTTAGTTTTGTAAGTACAAATTAGAGACTGACAATTAACTTAAAAGTGGGAGCTTGTCTGGTTCGTTTTTTTAAGGCGCAAAGCACACACAAAAATTATTTTTTAAAGGTTGAATTACTTGTTTTCATTATTTATATTATTTCATATGGCAGATATTCTTCTTCCAAATTTTTTTTACCAACAAGTGGTGCCAGAATGATTTTTATCATAAAAAACAGAGGTACCAATGGGGTATCTGAATGTCAAAGTCCAAAATGGCAAAGACAAAACAAGCAAACACAAACGAGGACAGAAGGAAAGAACAGACAACATATTAAACAAAGAAACACAAAAAAAAACTGAAAATCAGTTAACAACGCGAACATTATTCATATGATAGTAACTGCAGGTGCTCCGGAAGAGTAATTAATTCTTGTCTGCTATAGCACACCCGTTGCGAATTTCCAATTCATTGTATCAAATCCGGTTAAAGAAGACAAAACAAAGATCATATTCTGAATATACCGTAAGGGAAATTAACACCCCCTTAACCCTTCAGGCAAAATGTTCGGTCCCTAATTAAAACAGATGTCAAAAACACGTTTACTTACATAGTAGAATGAAGCGAAGAAAAATTCTTAAAACAAAACCGAAGCATTTCAACAGTTTTATGGGTAATGGACAATTAATATCAGTGTTATATAAATATTCATGCCAAACCTTCTGAAAAGTGTATATTTAATACGCAAGAATATGGAATATGTGCCAGAAAGACACGATCCACATATTGAAATGATTTTGATAAATGAACAATGCAAAATTTTAACTGCGTGTGAAGCGCTTTTCAGAATTAACCTTCATCAGACACGCTAGGAGTAAAAAACTTGGAAAACCGGTAGTTTATTAGATTTGATAAAACAAAAACAGAAGCCACGAAATATTACAACAATGACCAAATATATATATTAATAATTTTTTAAAGAAATAGCCAAACGTTGTCAAATTTTGAAAATATGTAAACTGTGTCTTTCAAACACATATTCCAGTACTCGAAAATATATAAGAGCATACAACTGAAGCACGGGGAAGCTTTCTACGACCTCCACACGGCACTACAGCCAAACTCTGAAATAATATTTAATACGAAAGAATATGGAATATGTGCCAGAAAGACACGATTATGTGTTCATAATTTGTAGCTTGTTATGGCTTGTTATTGTCTTTTTTAATTAAGAGGGGACGAAATGATTATGTCATTTTAGCATCAAACGTATTAGTTGAATGTCTTATATATGAGATATTGTTAGGAATAATAAAACGATTTTTATTTTATATTGACACTCTGTCGTTCAATGGTAGAGTGAAAAGTAATTCCGATGTAATCTTATGAATATTACAAAGCTGACTGCTAATGTCCGCTGCCTTGTTAAGTAGTTTTATGGAAGCAAAATGGCACCAATGGGGCATTCTAGTGTCAAAAGTCCAAAAGGGCAACGACAAAACCAGTTAACACAAACGAGAACATCACAAAGAAACAAAAAACTTGAAAAACTGCATTATCATATTAGAAACTCATCAATTTTATAATACAAAGGTTGAGGCATTTCTATTGGATAAATTTTAATATTCTATAACGCGTTCCAAATAATCAACATGCTCAACTTTCTTATTGACAACATATTTGTTCAGTTTGGTGGACGTGTTTTTTCAGCAAACAATAGGGATTCCAATGGGCACTAATTGTGCACCTTTGCTTGCTGATTTGTTTCTTCATTCATATGAAGCAGACTTCTTACAATCTCTTCTAGACAAAAAAGACAATGACTATCTCTCTCATTCAACCTCACTTTCCATTATATTGATGATGTCCTTTCGCTAAACAATTCTCGATTTGGTGACTTTCTCCATCTCATATATCCCCAGGAGCTTGAGATAAAGGACACAACGGATTCTAGGAAGTCTGCTTCATATTTAGATCTACATCTAGAAATTGACTCACAAGGAAGACTTTCAACAAGGCTCTATGACAAACGTGATGACTTCAACTTTCCAATCGTCAACTTTCCCTTCTTGTGTAGCAACATTCCGTCCACGATCCAGCTTATGGAGTTTACGTATCTCAATTGATTCGTTACTGCAGAGCGTGCTGGACTTACATCGATTTCCTTAGCAGAGCGATACGTCTGACGCAAAAATTGCTCACACAGGGTTATGTTGCTCCTCGGTTGCTGTCTTGACTCAAGAAATTTTACGGAAGACATCCCGCACTTATAGACAAATATGGGATTTCGATCTCTCAGATGAGTGCAGATGTTGGTTTGTCATAGGGTGTTGTTTTGTCTTCCTTTACCGGATTTGACACGCTGAATGGACTATTGGCAACGCGACGGGTGTGCTATAGCAAGCAGGAACTGCTTACTCTTCCGGAGCACCTGAGTTCACTCTTGTTTCGACTGGAGTTCGCGTTGTTGATTGATATTCAGTTATTTTGTGTTTCCATAAGCTGGATCGTGGACGGAATGTTGCTACACAAGAAGGGAAAGTTGACGATTGGAAAGTTGAAGTCATCACGTTTGTCATAGAGCCTTGTTGAAAGTCTTCCTTGTGAGTCAATTTCTAGATGTAGATCTGAGCTTTAGTTTGTACTCTTTGTTCTTCTGTGCCGAACCCTTACCTTTAACAATAGGGTAAATTTAGTGTTATATGAAAAGACTGTCTTCGCCTGATTCTTGTCTAAGACATTTTGATCGACACGTTAGTCAGTAAAGGTGCTTTTTTTTCAAGGAGTGGCCTCTCATTGATAGCATTTGAATCAAAGCTGTGGAAGGTCAATAACCAAAAAATTAGAATGAAAAGTACTCAAAGCCAAAACGTTCGAACAGGGAAGCCAAATCCAACACCGAGGATATCGATCATGTGCAGTACAAGTTTGATCATGCCATAATTTGAATGGGTTGGTTGAGATGTTTGTTCGAAATAATTAGCGTCAAATACTTAGGACTAGAATATAAAATGAACGAGTTATCAACTGAAATGCTAATGATTTAAATGGACATCAGTCTTACATCATTTTTATACTCGAATATAACTGGATATTTAATTTTTGCTTGCTAATTGAATTGATGATTTACCCTCAAGGTCTTTTTTCATTCATGAGATAAATAATCCTTCACTTATTTGTTTCATCAATAACACCCTTATGTGGAAGAATAGCAAAATAATGTTACAGTTATAACATTGAAAAAAAAAACATTATGTGAGCTGTGTCGTACATTTATTCCACATCTCAGTTATTTCTATTTAAGCAATCAAACATAAAATGTACATCAACCGTAAAAAATGCCCTTGATATCAGTTGGGTAACTGGAAGCGCCTGAGTAGGAATATCACTGATCAAAGGGGTCTATCGGAGAAGCCGTAATGGCCGCCATTTTAGGGCCTAAATGGGAGAGAAGGATTTTCACTGTTTCTGATGTTATTTTAACGATTTCCAACTATACTCTTCAAAAAAAGTTACGCATAGATAGAAAATTCCCCGTAGGTTTAATGCAAATCGAAACAATTTCAAAACATTATTGCCGAGCTGTTCTGCAACCGATTTTCACGAAATAAAATCCAGTAAAAAGAAAACAAGATAGAGATTGTTTGTTTAATTTTGAGTAAAATCGTTACATATAGAAAATAAAAAGATGTGGAATAAGTGTACGCGACATAGCCCACAATTAAACGGCAATTTAGAAAAACCACAATGGACAACCGCCAGCAGCCTTCAACGAGGCCATTTGGCACTGCTCGCGGTTCTGCAATTGGCCCATGGTCTAAATAAGATGCATATAATTCAAATCCAGCCCTGAAATAGTCACAGATAGACCCCCTTCTTAAACAAGGAACAGAAAACATCAAAAAGACAAGTACAAACGAGAGCTTTGTCAAAGATTCCTGGCTTAGGACAGGCACATGTAATATGTGGCGGGGTTAAACTAGTTTTTTGGGCCCAACCTTCCCCCTATCAATATTCCTAGACAAAGCACAAAAACTAAACACACAATAAAAATCAAATCGATCAAAGTCCAATTCTACTAGAGAGAACCTAAGACAAAAACAAGAACAAACAGAAGGACGGTAAAGGACTCTCTATAGAACACTCGCTGTTACTGACAGCTAGCTAAGAATCATCAATCGACTGATGTAAAAAAATCAAACGTACCGATTTTAAATCCGACACGACACTTCAAACAATAATGATTTAGTGAAGTGTCATCACACAAAACCGACACGCTTGATCGCTATAATGCTTAAAAATGACAATAGTAAAAACGTTTATGGAAGTTTTAAAGCAAGTATCAAGTTTTCAATATTTCTGCCAAAAAACACTAAATTCAAAGATTTAACCAAGATATTCATTTCATATCCTTTCTGTAATAAATTTTGAAGCCAATTTTTCATTTCTATAGGATTGCTTTTAAATTTGTGAGCTTTATAAAAAACATTACCATAAAATTCAGGATGTGATATTCCTTTAACTATAAGAAAGTGACGTGTACAATTAAATTTTTCAATAAGAGATCGATACTTGTGGAAGAATTTAGAAAAAGATTTTACTAATTTGTGGTATCGATAACCTTGTTTTAATAATTTTTCAGTAATAAAACGGTTTTTATTATTAAAATCAGAAACACAACTGCAGATCCGAGCATATCTTACTAACTGTGAAATGTAAACCCCGTATGACGGCGCTAGTGGAACATCTCCTTCAAGAAAAGGGAAATTTTTAATAGGGAAGGTAAAGTCGTCACGTTTATCATATACTTTGGTATGTAATTTTCCGTCAATAATACTTAAATCTAAATCTAAAAAAGGACATCTATCACCGGTGACGTTAGATTTGTTCAAGGTTAATTCAGAAGGATAGATATCTGTAATAAAATTAGAAAATGAAGGATTGTTGAGTGCAAGAATGTCATCTAAATATCTAAAAGTATAATTGAAAGTTTCGATTAGGTTCTGTTTGTTCGGGTCTTTTTGTAATTTAGCCATAAATTGTGATTCATAACAGTATAGGAAAAGGTCGGCTCTATGTGGCGCACAATTAGTACCCATGGGAATACCAATAATTTGGCGATAAATTTGTTTACCAAAACGTATGTAAATATTATCTAATAAATAATTTAGAGCAGTAATAGTTTCTGCATCAGTCCAGTTAATGTACCCCTTTTGAGTCTCGTTACTAAAAAATGATTTACTAAATGATTTTGAAACTCTAGAACAGATATAATAACTTTTAGATTTGTCAAAACACCATTTAACCAAATATTCAAATTTCTTTTTGATCAGATTATGTGGAAGGTTAGTATATAAAGTAGAAAAATCGTAACTATCAACGGTGTTAAAAGTATTTTCAAATGCACGAAGCTTGTCCAAAACATCAAGAGAATTTTTTACACTCCAAAAATAATTAATTCCACTGTTTTCGAATACCCTTTCACAGTATTGAATAATAAATTCCTTCATAGTAGTTAAAGTAAGAGATAGAACTTTGGAAATATGGGTTATAGAACACTTACTTGAAGCAGAGATAAAACGAGATTTATATGGATTTTTGTGCAATTTAGGTATCCAGTACATAGAAGGTAACTTAAAGTATGTCGGGGCAACTCGAAGTGCTGTGGTCGCTATGATATGATCGTCAATGATACCTGATTCTGTCGAATGCACGGGAACGAAAGTGTTCGAATTTTTTATTTCGTGCATTAAAACCTCAAGGTAATACTTTCTTCATACCACAACGACATTGTTAGCTGCTTTATCGGCGGGAACAAACACGTATCGCAAACCAAGTAAACGGATTTTTGACTTTATTCGATTAAGGTAAGTATTAGGCCTAAAATCTACAAATGAATTTTGAAATTGGCTAATTCTGAGTTGAACAATTGCCATAAATTTATTAATAAAACGGTCTAGAGATTTTGAGTCGGTCCCTTCTCTCCTGATCCAAGATTTGCAATAAGAGAGAAGGGAAGTTTTGATACAATTTAGGCAGGAATTCCAATTAATTTTAGTGGGTGGTCTAAACTTTGGTCCTTTTTTCAAGAAATTGATAACCTCTGGGTCATTGACGATTGAAAGGTCTCCGGTAACAACATGATCACAAGGAGCATATCTGAAATCAGATTTAGCACAGTCGCATGACAAAGGAATATTCGTGTCTCGCTGCTTTTTAAGATATTGCAAGTAGAACTCAAGTGTACATTTTACGATTCAATTTCCCGTTTAAACCAATGCAAAATGTACCGTGAAAAACATTAGTCGTGTTCTACTCACAATGTCTTAAAAACCATTGAAGTTAGGATTTTATTCTAAATTAATCAAACAATCTTCCATTTGTTTTCTTTTTACTGGATTTTATTTCGTGAAAATCGGTTGCAGAACAGCTCGGCAAAAATGTTTTGACATTGTTTCGATTTGCATTAAACCTACGGGGAATTTTCTATCTATGCGTAACTTTTTTTGAAGAGTATATCTTTAATAGAAATAAGGAAACGGTTGCATATTTCTATCTATTTCTCTTCGTTTCTTTGACGAATATAACGTTTTTCTTTCATTCATTTTAATTTCAATCGGTAAATTTTTGCATGAAAAATCGTGCAAAAAATTTCACTGAAAAAATCGAAGCAACGAAGTTTCGTGTTCCACAACGAGGCTAATATGGGGTGAAAGCTGAGATTCTGTTCTTTTAAACAAGCCCACTCCGAGTAAAATCGGTAGATGAACATTTTTTTGTACCAATTTCAAAGTCAAAAAGTACGGATTTTACGTGTCTTGGGGAGGATTTTATCGATCGAACTTCCTACTCGTGTGTTGTCTCCCCCTTCGATAAACAAAATTTGTGGACATGTTCTAGATATTTTAAAACATTTTTCTTCATAAAAGGGTTTCCTACTTTAGCGAAATAGATGCTAGCAGATGATTCTTCAGGAGCATGCATTTGTCACTTGGTTATTCTCGGTAATTCTGCTTTTCAAAACGCAAACTTACATTTATAAATTTGCATTTTTATCAAACAACAGATTAGAACAACCCTGTGACAATTTTGCAATATAAAGATCTATGACATGTACATGTATCAATGGCCTGTCAATCATCCTCATTATGTTGGGAAGTAAGGAACACAGCTGACACTGACATTGTGTTATATTTTTTCCTTTTTTGGCTGTGGTGCCCATTGGCCTTATAACAACAGTTGTAAGACAAACCTTCCAAGTGTCATGCAAGTCGCATGAGACTCGCAAATTTACATGTTGTCCTAAAGTTGGCCAGGAATACTCCTTTCTTTGATCTTTCAATTTTTTAACAAATCTCACACAAGAAGCCCATCAAAACTTGACATACCTGGACAATGTAGGTACTTGCTAGTAATTGATTTTTGATGTACGCAATGTATAAGTCTACCATGCTGTGTCACAGATCACATTTAGGTTTTATTTCAGTCCACCAATTTTTACTAGAGTTTAATATACAGGTATGGCCTATTGAACTTTGAAAATTCACTGAATTTAAGTTTTCCACACTATTGCTTTAAGCTGTGGCGGATCCAGAAATTTACAAATGGGGAGGGGTTCAATTATAAAAAAAAACCTTCTTGGATCTCTTGTTTCATACAGCTCCTAAACAATTTTTTTTGTGAAACAGGGAAGGGGGTGGTATGCCGGTCCTAGATCCGCCTTTGCTTTAAGGGCTTATAGATTTTGAATTGATCTTTTGTAGATGAATTAGATCAAGTTTACAATGTGTTTAGCTCTTCTAATTTTTCCTGGAATTATTCATCTTAATTTGGACCTTTTAATGTTGGATGGATACTAATTTCTATGGGAGTTACAGCTGTATATAATTATGAAATGAAAGGTCAACCTATGAATATGGTTAAAGCATTTAAAATTCCACTTTAATCCAAATTTGATCAACAATAGTCCTGTACATGTATACATATATAACATTTTCAGTACATGGACACTAAGGACACAGATCATCAGCTAATAGCAAAAAAAAGAAAATAATGAGATATGAAGTAAGTGTACAGGACACAGCTCACATAACCAGAGGAAATAAAGAAAAAAAACACAAAGAAAAAACTGCCAGCAGACTTCAACAAGCATATTTAAGTATTTATTGAAATTGTTTGTTTTCCTTTTAATCTTATTTTTATAAAAAATAGATATTTTTAATGATATTTAATATGTATCGAGTCTGCTTACTAAATGGATGTGAGACAGTTTTGAAGTATAAATAGTGAAACTCTATTTAACAAATGTCTAATGTCTCAATGTTTCAGCTGGAAATAATATAATTACTCCCAGGTTTCAAACAAAAAATAAAAAATAACAACCCCCTTTTAAAGAATTACACATCCTAATTATTAAGGGGCTCTATTGAAAACTGTTACAGTATTTATATGAATGATTTTTTTTTTGAAATTTTTGGCTTGCTTTCTTTCATTAGCACTGATTAGTTCATTTATTTTGTGAA
This sequence comes from Arcuatula senhousia, assembly GCA_963971305.1. Taxonomy (NCBI): domain Eukaryota; kingdom Metazoa; phylum Mollusca; class Bivalvia; order Mytilida; family Mytilidae; genus Arcuatula; species Arcuatula senhousia. The sequence continues at coordinate 880,379 of OZ020317.1, read as the reverse complement.
ATTAACACAATTTAAATTGTCTCCCAAATATTAACCTATGTAAACTTTAAACAATCAAGTTTACAAAATCAACTGAGCAAAATGCTAAAAGTTGTTTAAATAGAGATGATATGCACATATGAAATAGATACAGTTATTCAACCATTATTATTATTAAAGACAATATTCACCATTCAAGATCATTCAACATTTCACATTTTTTAAATTAATATTTAGAAGGGGAGCTGGACTTTGCCATTTTGTGTGTGTCTATGTTGCAGGCCCTACGACTGTAATGTTAATAAATACCAAGACATGAAATCACTCTTTCAAACAGAAGTATGCCATGTGGCATAGCTTCAGTTCTTGTGCCCCTCACTTGGCCTCAGCTGTGGCCAGGCATTTGACGTCGTGGCGCGCACCTTGCAGTTTTGTTAAAAGAGCTGAAAGATGTTCATGCATATAATCAGTTATTTTTTCCGATTTTTTTTAAAACATGCATAAAATTCTTTTTATTTCGTTTTTACTTCACAACTACCACGTATTTGGTAGGTTGCATTACGTAATCTGTAAACAATTAATAAATGAAAATGATATCGGGAAAGAAGCGAAAAAAATACGAAAATTTCAAGGAATTGAGTTTAAAATTGGTACACTTTTTTGTTCATGGGTGTTCCACAACGAAACTATATAGGAAATGTTGCCACGATATACAGCAATGTCCAGACAAAAAATCTCGATGGTTCTTGAATGAACATTTTTTTTGTACCAAATTTAAGTTTACAGTTTTTTTTAGAATCGCAAAAACACGACTTGGGAAAGTCTGAAAAGAATTATAAATAAATCAAAAGAATTTTGTTAAAACTATATTTCTATATTTCTAAACTATTAGAAATGATTAAATATCTTCTTTAGATTGGGCATGCCAATTTTCATACTTTTCCGTAAAATGGTTTAGAAGATACGGAGATGTTCGTTGGCGTTGCCGCTTTCACGGCGACCATTTGTGACGCAGCAAGTGCACGAAATAGTGCCGACGACGCGGAAGGTCACTGATCAGAGACGGATCACATTTTGACCAAAAATGCACTTCCGGTTACCCAACTGATATAAGAATCATAGTATAATTTAACAATACCAGGTTCATAACGGTTAATTCTATTGAATTCTAAAATAGGACTTACGTAATGGTCTTCATATTTGTTTTTCCATCCTAAATGAAAAAAGTGACACTAAATATAAGTTGATCTTTAAAAAACAACTTATTTCTGATTGTGCTATAGCATCTGATGAATTCCATGAAAGACATTTATTCTAGCATTCATTCTTTCTTTCAATTAAACGTACCTTCAATCTCAAAGAAAAAAAATCAACATTTTTTATTCAACATGATGGAGACAATCATATATAGTTTTCTATGAACATTTTGAAGAGTTGAATAAAACAAAACAGAAATATTTGAGAATCAAAAACTTCAAATGAAAGTTTAACAAATGAAATCCTTCACTTAATGTGAGATGAAAATTCACGATTGTTTCAATAAGTTTGTGACAGTTTGTTGTACTGAGTTGATCACCTCTTTATCTCTATTGTGTGTTTTGTTTTGTGTAACTAGACCCTTGGATCGTAATGCAACAGGGAGGTTTAGCACCATAAAACCTGGTTCAACTCATCATTTCTTTTGAAATGTCTGTACCAAGTCAGGACCATTCCGATCTTTAATTTTAATTTCAGGTATACATTGCCTTGTTTTGTCTTTTGTTCTTTTGAGATTGATGATCCCAGCTCGGTAACCTTGTTTTTACCTTTATTTAAAAGTTTTTAAAGCAAAAAAATACTATGTTATTCTTACGTAATGAACATCAATTATCTATATATTTTAAGTACAGTTAACTTCATTTCATATGTCAATCACTCAATCACTCATGATATTGAATTTATTATCAAACGAATCAGAGCAAAACTTGTGTTTCATTTTTACGGCATAGAAATATAAACTATTGACTTATATCGAAAACAATGCTATCAAACAGGCAAAATGAGATGAATTTTTCATAATCCTGACTTACAAAGCATGTCATGGAGACCTTAGTCCTAACCCAAACACTAACTCTAACTCTAACTTTGTCAGTTCAAAGTACCTAACAAATTTTGGAAACCTTTGTGATCTTAAAATTATCAGCTTTGACAAAATAGGCTTACAGATTCAGTTTCCATGTGAGTCATACAATCACTCATTAATTAGTTTTACCCAGAGCCTTAGGTAGTCATATAGCTATCTGATTTTTGCGTTTTTAATGTAATATATATCGTTTACAATGTTATACTGATTGTCAAAACATCTTTATACCCCTAAAAAATAAGATATAAATGTGCACTACATTCCATGTATCGATAGACCAGTTGATGTACACTTAAGTATTGTTGACCTGTAATTTTAATTTAATCAATATGTTTTATATATATATGTGCATTACAAGGTTTCTTTCCTTGTAATGCACATGGTCGATATCCTCGGTGCTGGATTTGGCTTCCTTGTTCGAAAGTTTTGGTTTTGAGTACTTTTCGTTTTCAACTGTTTGGGATTTTTACCTTCCAATGTTTTGGTTTAAATGCTACTGATGAGAGGTTACTCCTTGAAATATCGATATATAGCATATCCAAATTAACCGTTTATACCAGCGTTTTGGTATTTGTAATTTTGAAACCACTGGGCGATAACCGCTGCTGGTGGACCAGAGGTCCCCGAGGGTAATCACAAGCCTGGTAGTCAGACTTGTCTGACACGAATTACCATAAAATTTCTAATATATTGTCGCTGAAATTTCCGATAGTAAAATTCAAAATTGATGAAAACACCAGGTTTCTTTCCTTGTAATGCACATGGTCGATATCCTCGGTGCTGGATTTGGCTTTCTTGTTCGAAAGTTTTGGTTTTGAGTACTTTTCGTTTTCAACTGTTTGGGATTTTTACCTTCCAATGTTTTGGTTTAAATGCTACTGATGAGAGGTTACTCCTTGAAATATCGATATATAGCATATCCAAATTAACCGTTTATACCAGCGTTTTGGTATTTGTAATTTTGAAACCACATGGCGATAACCGCTGCTGGTGGACCAGAGGTCCCCGAGGGTAATCACAAGCCTGGTAGTCAGACTTGTCTGACACGAATTACCATAATATTTCTAATATATTGTCGCTGAAATTTCCGATAGTAAAATTCAAAATTGATGAAAACACCAGGTTTCTTTCCTTGTAATGCACATGGTCGATATCCTCGGTGCTGGATTTGGCTTTCTTGTTCGAAAGTTTTGGTTTTGAGTACTTTTCGTTTTCAACTGTTTGGGATTTTTACCTTCCAATGTTTTGGTTTAAATGCTACTGATGAGAGGTTACTCCTTGAAATATCGATATAAAGCATATCCAAATTAACCGTTTATACCCGCGTTTTGGTATTTGTAATTTTGAAACCACTGGGCGATAACCGCTGCTGGTGGACCAGAGGTCCCCGAGGGTAATCACAAGCCTGGTAGTCAGACTTGTCTGACACGAATTACCATAAAATTTCTAATATATTGTCGCTGAAATTTCCGATAGTAAAATTCAAAATTGATGAAAACACCAGGTTTCTTTCCTTGTAATGCACATGGTCGATATCCTCGGTGCTGGATTTGGCTTCCTTGTTCGAAAGTTTTGGTTTTGAGTACTTTTCGTTTTCAACTGTTTGGGATTTTTACCTTCCAATGTTTTGGTTTAAATGCTACTGATGAGAGGTTACTCCTTGAAATATCGATATATAGCATATCCAAATTAACCGTTTATACCCGCGTTTTGGTATTTGTAATTCAAGTGGGCGGAGCCAAATTACCAATATCTTAATGATTTCTTAACAAATATTTAAATAGACGGTGCAAACAATCAAAATTGATATGTTTCAAGCTGGTTCTTTTATTCTATTGCTAATTCTAATGCATTAGCGCTTTGATTTTATTAATGTTTTCCTTATTGTGCTATTGCACGTTAAAAATAGTTATTAACTCTAGTAAGTTTGACTTTCAAAAGAGGTCCATATATTGTAGCTTGTGATCATTGGTATGATATATGTACTAAGACAGTCGTAAACTCTAAGTGCAAGGATATTTCTTCTTAAATGAGAATAAATGATTTGTTTTATTATACCAATTAAAGTATTTTTATTGCTTTCCAATACTGTAGTAGTGTAACGTACAGATAAATCAACACCTTGTTGCATGTAATAAGATTTGTTTTATGAATGCATATTGATGTTAGAAAGATTACTTTCTGACCTTAGGCTTATAATAAGGAAGTTTATTAATCATTTTTGTAAAAGAGCTAATAGACATTTCATATTAATAATAGGAAAGGTTGGGCAAAATATTATACAAACGCCACCAGTTTTTAAATGTGCCTTTTCGTAGCATTTTATGAAGTGTATATGATCTTTAGCCAATGAATTTAGTGTCTTCATGTTATTTGTTCAATTGCCAGAGAAGGTCTTCCGTGACCGTTTTAACTTCACGATACAGTGTTGATCTTTTTTCTCTTCAGTTCTTTCATTACTTCTTGAAAATAAAGGTAACTACAAAATTACCAATCTATTGTCCAAGAGAAGACACAAAACAAGGAAGACACAACGGAAAAAAATGAAGATCACAATGGTCCTGACTTGATGGGTAAAACCAGTTTTTATGGCGCGCCAAACCACCCTTTTCTATTGCAATCGTAGGGCCCGGTAGTAACTAAAAACACAGCATGGTTGTGAAGACATAAAAGGGATATTCAGGTGATTATCTCAGTATAACACTAAACCAATCATTAATCAAAACAACCACTAAACATTACGTTTAACACAATGTTGATTTTTTACACCATTGATTGATAACGGAGATTAACTTTCTTAAAGATCGTATAAGACCGATTTTCTTCTAACCATGAATTTATAGTCGGTCACGAATGTCGTATCAAAATATCTTAATTCAGGGATGAACCTTTTCAAAATTCAAATTTCATCAAAGTTCTAGACAATTGGTTTCAGGTTATTTTTTCGAGTTTGGCTTACCTCGAAAAGATAAAACTTATGGCAATAGATCAAAACCAAAATAAATTTCATTAAGATTCTTCCTAATTCATTGAATCTAAAGTGCTAACAGTGTTTTTATTAAAAACAGACATAAAGGCCAAAATTATGACTGAAATATTAATTTAGGAGCATTATGATGTACTTACACCTCAATATCCCTATTGTGTCTCACAACTATGTTGTGTTCTATGGTCATTACCGGATCCTAAGATCGCAATGGAAGAGGAAGGTTTGGCGCCATAAAACCTGGTTTAACCCACCATTTCGTTGAAAATGCCTGTACCAAGTCAGGACCATTACGACCAACAAATTCTCCGGTATTACTGATTCGTTTTTGTCATTTTCTCTGGACTATGAGATTGATCATTCAAGTTCGGTAGTTTTGTTATTACATTTATTAGATACTTAAACAAGAAATTATTACAGTAGAAGTTATTACGTCTCTGTCCTAAACTGTAAAAAAGTTGGAAAATTAGATGTCTTCCTTGAAGTGATTTAAATAGGGTTTCTTCCTTAAAACTTGCGTAATCCAACACCTAGATCAGACAAGGCTTATTGATAACTATATCAAATTATAACTTTAAAGACATTAAATCTAGACTCAAATAGTTTTCACTGATTGACATTCTATATCGAACACGAAATAAAACAAATATCAGACTTGGTGACAACAGCTATAAGAAAGAAGCAGAGGTACCAATGGGGTATCTGAATGTCAAAAGTCCGAAAGGGCAGAGACAAAACCAGTAAACGCTAGCAAGAACATGACAAAAACAGACAACATGTAAAACATGGAAACACAAAACAACTGAATATCAATCAACAAGCGAACTCAAGTCGAAACAAGAGTGAACTCAGGTGCTCCGGAAGAATAAGCAGTTCCTGCTTGCTATAGCACACCCGTCGCGTTGCCAATAGTCCATTAAGCGTGTCAAATCCGGTAAAGACATTTGGTAACTGTAAAATGTTGACTCTGCATTATAACAAAACATGCCACAAAGGTTCATTTTTTTGTACTAAATAACCATTTTAAGCTGTTTGCCTTTCTGACGTGACGCTATATTATAAAGGCATTTAAACATTACTAATTTATGCACTTTAATATTCACTGACAAATAAATGTAATCATAAAACTAGCAAATTTGGAAGATCAATTCAAAATGTCCAAGAGAAAATACAAAACAAGGTTATTCTAGATATCTTTATCATGATACATGTATGTACTGTTGTAATACAAGAATGGTTAAGTCTGTCGTCATAACATACATTAAATATGTTATTGTCAGGTTCAATCCAAGAAATCCAAAACTGATGTTGTCTTTCCTTTTCGTTTTGTTTATTTTTGGTTTGTTTTGTTGTTATTATGTAGAAGATAAGAAGATTTGGAATAAGTGTACGCGACATAACCTACAATATCAACTATACTTCAAAAAATGTGTCTTTTTCTTTTCGAATTATTGATATTTGATTACCCCTTTGGTACACCTTTGTTCTTTTGTTTCTGTACACAACGTTTCGTTTGGTAGATTGATTCCTTTGATATATCCTCCAGAGTTAGAGATAAAAGAAACCACCAAATCCAATTGCTTCACATCGTTCTTGGATTTGCATCTCGAATATGACAAGGATGGTCATCTCCGTACAAAATTTACAATAAAAGAGACGACTTTAATTTTCAAATTATTAATTTCCCTAACTAAGAAAGCAACATACCTATCTCACCTGCTTACGGTGTTTATATCTTATAACTTATTCATTATGCCAGGGCTTGTACAATTTTTTCTGAATTTTTTATACGACACCGCTGTCTCCGTGACCAATTCTTAAAACTAGGTTACAAGAAAATACGTCATAGGTCTTTCAAAAAGTTCTTCCTTCGTTATCAGCCACTGGTGGAAAAATTCAAAATTAAGTTGAACGTATTGGTTAATGTTAGTTTTGATTAGTGTTTTGCTGATTGTTGTACTGAGATGATCATCTTATTATCCCTAGTATGTCTTCACAACCGTGTTGCGTTGTGTGTTACTACCGGTCCCTAAGATCGCAATGGAAGACGGAGGTTTGGCGGGCCATCAAACCTGGTTTCACCCTACCATTTCATTTGCAATGCCTGTACCAAGTCAGCGCCATTGCGATCTATAACTATTCCGATGTGTCTACGATGTTTCGTCTTTTCTCTTGGAAACTGTAACATACATTATTACTCTTCTGTTTAATATTTCTTAAATAAAATACTTCCTATTGATAAATTTTGCTATTATCCCAATTTTTGCCAATAATTAAAAGTGATTAATTAAACAAAAACATTCTCATTAACATTATTTACAAGGTTAAAAATTACAATGTTATCGTCCTCAAACAAAACAATAATAAGCATAATTAATTCTGAAAGTAATGAAAATGTATAGAGAGATATTTATAAAGAAATTGTGTTTATAATTTTTTTTTTTTCAATAATACATTTATCGAAGTGCTGAAATGTGAAATAACATTGTTTTATGTGTAGAATTTCCGTTTCGAAAATAATACAGTAAGATATTATTTCCATAATTATTTTTAATTAATATTAGAAATTTGATTTATATAAAATACATTTCCATGATCTGACAGAAAGAATCTATTTGTTGTTGTTGAGTGTAGCGAATAATATAAAATATAAGGTTATTGTCCCGTAATGATATGGGTGCTTTCGTTTGCTTAATGAAGAGAAAAAATAATTTCACACTTGAAGCGAGAACATCCTACTAAGTTTTACAAATGAATGAGCAATATATTGAAGGCATCTAGTACCAGCAGATTTTATTAAAAAGTTTTCATATATAAGCCGTTTCTTGTTTAACTCTTAAAGTTTATGCAGTACCTTTTGTTATTCCTTGGGTATTGGTGAAGCATACAGTACTTATTCAAGTTCAAACAATTATCAAGTCTTCAGGATGACCAATAACTTTTAAATCCTGTCCTTAAAACTTAATTATATGTTATATCGCAAAATAAGTTTATACCTTTAAATTCTATTTAAACTTGTCATTTTGCTTTTGCGCAATAGTTATGTTTAAAGAGTTAATTTAGAAGCGGACATGAGTTGAACATTTTGGTTAAATCAATGACTTTTGGACGAAATATTGATAAGTTGATATGTTTGGTATTTTTGGTTATACTGTTCTATGCTCTTCATATTCATACAGTGTTTGGCATTTTCAATATTTTTGGTAGAGCGCCTCTGATGAGTCTTGAATAGACGAAACGCGGGTCAGGCGTAGCAAAATTTATTGTCTGGAACTTTGTTGTCATTTGTATTTGATACTTATTTCAAAATATTAGTTGCTTTACTACCTAATATATGATATCTTTTCCTTTATCTTTATCTATACTAGTGGAAAAATGAAACTGTGCTTCACTTTGAAAAATCACAGAATTAACATTTTATTTAGAATGATACATTTTATCAAAAAAAAAGTATTGCAAAATAATTTTCCTAAAGATCTTGACAAAATTTTCCATTTTAGACGCTAAAGAGATGTTTCGTTTGCAGTTTGAAATCAAGTAATGTCAATTTGGAATTAGCAAAATCACACATTTTTGAAAATAAGTTTTCTCACCTGATTTTTACTATTGTGGTTGAAAGTTAACAGCTTAAATATTGGGTGGACATTTTGATTTTTAATTTCTGGGCTAAAACACTAGGTTTTTTTTAATTCTCACCAACTGAAAATCAAAAGTTTTCGGATTTATACCCAAACATGATCAACATCATCCACTCAACATTCAGTTAAAAATCGCATTCAGCAACGTGAACTCAAGTCGAAACGAGATTGAACTCAGGTGCTCCGGAAGAGTAAGCAGTTCCTGTTTGCTATAGCACACCCGTCACTATTATCTATTGAATGCCTCTATGCATTCACTATGCAATAAGGATTGATTTTTTAGAATGAAACAACCAGTACTATAGAATTTCAAGCCTTTTTCAAGTTAAAAAAAATATAATTACATTCAAATTTTTGAAAAAAGGTTTAAAACATTTACAATATTTACGATTTGTATTTACATTTTATATCAATTTCTCATTTATAAAATAACAATAAACATTCTAATTATGAAAAAAAAATCTAGTTAAATAGGTCAATTTAATTATGGCATTAACCTTAGCGACTTGTTTTTCTCATTTTGTTATAAATGCTATCAAATAAAATAATAATAATGTTTTGTTTCCATGGTCATTCTTTAGATAATACCTCAGTGAAAACCTTAATATTTTTCTCTATAATATTGATTGTAGAATATATTGATTATAATGATTAGATTAATAAAAGTTTCAAACAAGATAAAAAATCTGAAAAAAATCTCAAATGCAGATTTAAGACTGAATAAAACAATTATATACAGGAGAAAATAGATTGCTATGGTCCTGCCTTGGTACTGGAAGAAGCAGAGGTACCAATGGGACATCCGGACGCCAATGTTCGAAAGAGCAGAGACCAACCCAGTAAACACAAGCAAGGACAGGACGAAGAAACAGAAAACATTTAAAACACGGAAACACAAAAACTACTGATATCAATTAACAACGCTAACTCTAGTCGTAATGGGAGTGAACCCAGGTGCTCAGGAAGAGTAAGCGGTTCGTGCCTACTATATCACACCCGTCGCGCTGTCAATTTTCAATTCAGTGTGTCAAAACAAAGCCCTATGACAAACCAACATCGGCACTTATATAAGAGATATAAATCCCATATATGTCTATGAGTGCAAGATGTCTGCCGTAAAATTTCTTGAGTAAAGACAACAACCGAGGAGCAACATAACTTGTGATAACAATTTAGTGTCGAACGTGACGCTCTGCCAAGCATATCGATGTAGTTCCTGCAAGCTCTGGTTTAACGAATCAGTTGTGATTCGTCAATTCCGTAACCTGGAGTGGACGGACTGTTGCTACACAATAAGTTAAAGTTGACCATTGGAAAATTGAAGTTATTACCTCTGTCATAGAGCTTTGTTGAATGTTTTCCTTATGAATCTATTTTGAGATGAAGATCTAAATAAGAAACAGCCTTCCTACAAATGTTGTGTCTGTTATCTCAAGTTTCTGAGAATAAATGAGATGTAGAAAGTCACCAAATCGGGAATTGTTCATTGAATGGACATCATCAATATAACAGAAAGTATGGTTTAAAGAGATTGCCAGTGTACCATTTTTTTAAACCGATTGTTAGAAGTCTGCTTCATATGAATGAATGAAATATAAGGCCTTGACTAGAGATACTGCGTTATCACACAAGACTCTCATAAAGTTTATAATAATCGTTGATATCAAGATTAAGTGGTTAAAAACTGCAATGTTTGCAGGAATTCAGAAGATACTTTCATTGATGTTTCTTTTATAATGTTCTGACATATGATGGAGAATGAATATTCGTAAGATTAATGATACGATTCATACAAAGCATTTATGCCACTCAGGATTTCTAAAAACGATTGATAGAACTATTCTTATGTAGTATTGAAATTATTTCGTATTCAGTTGGAAATATAGCTAAATCTTCTTTTTTTTTTGGTTGTTAAGTTCATTTTAATGATTTACTGAAGCAAGATACTGTGTGAATGAGGATATACAAAAAAGATATCATGATTAGATTTCTGTTAAATTCAGAAATAAAATATCGTTATGTCGTTGTAAGGGAGTTATTTGTGTCATACAAAAAAATGTATGAATAGGGCATTCCAGAATGCAAGACTGAATCAGCTGACATAGAAATAAACACTTACAAAACGCAGAACCTTAGAAAAACAAACTAACATTGAACCAAATAATGTGCTGCTGTGATTGCAAAATAAAATGAGCGCACACATATCCTGAGCGAAAGTCAACATAAGTTTACCGTTCTGTTAAATTATGTGCACTTAAGCATAAATCATACTAACCCGGAGTTCAACTTATTTTAATAGATATCTACTGTCTGTAATGTTTGTGCTTCGTGACATATTATCCTAGGAAAAAGGTTGGACCCCCAAAACAAGTTGAATTTCTCCACGATTTATATATGTTTGTTCCAGGCCAGGTGTCTTATTCAAAGCTTGTGTTTGTAATCGTAGTTGTTCTCTGCCTATCCCTTACCGTAATGATAGGCTTAATATCGTAACATAAAATGATTTTGCTATCTTCTGATTCTGGCACGACGGATGTGCTATAGCAAGCAGAACATTTTTACTCTTCCGGACCACCTGTGTACAGTCTCGTTAAGACTTGTGTTCGCGTTGTTAATTGCTATTCGGGTTTTTTATGGTAAATGTATCTTTATGCTGTTTAGTTTGTGTTTACTAATTACATGAATTATGTTTTTGTTCTTAGGACTTTTGACATTCGAATACCCGATTGGTACCTCTTTGCTTCTTGTCTTAAATACATCAATCAACACTTGACTATCAATAATAACATCAATCTCAAAGCTATGATCTTTGTCTTCACGGTTTTATGATACTGATTACCCCTTTGGTACACCTTTGCTTCCTAATCAGAATAAAAAAACAAATTGTTCACATTGAGAAAAGGTAATCGTCTTAAAAATATTCACTTAAAGACAGATTGTCTCGTTTTATCTAAAGCTAAAATTCTTTTAGAATAAAAAAAAGAATATTTCTTATTCAAGAAAATTGGCTGCATTAGATGTTAATTTAAGATTAAAAGTTTGAAATTTCTTGGGCATTTGCGTTTACTCTGGTTTCGACTTTTCCCCTTTGGGTTAATTGGTATCCGGTTGTTTTAATGTTTTCATGATGTTCTCGCTTGTGTTTACTGGCATTTCCTTTGCTTTTTCTGACTTTTGACATTTTGTGGCTCCATTGGTACCTCTTTGCTTCTTGAATGTCGATCATCATATTATCTAAATCGTTTGGTTGTGATGTTTATTCCAGTAAAGTTTATAAGAAAACTAGCAAATATGAAGAACCAAACTTTAATGTCTGACATACTTAAAAATTGAAGATTGATATGGTTCTGACTTCGTACAGACATTTTAAAATAAAACACTAAATTAAACTAGGTTAATATGACGCCAAACATCATTCTTTCATTGCAATGTAAGGGTCAAGAAAAGTACTAAAAGCTAAGATGATTTGTCTGACACATATTTACAAATAAATTTCTTATATTTTTTGTGATTGAAATCTCCCATTGTTATATTCAAAATTATATTAGAAAGCATCCTTATGAAAAGTACAAACGTTGTATGGGCATTTTCCTTTATGATTTATTTAAACTCTTTACCACTTCAACCAGGAAGTATAGAGGTTGAAGTCTTCGACTGTTAGAAATTAAGAAAATAAGCCGATTTGACGCAATTTAAATCAGGTTTCTTCCCTTAATCTTACGTAATTTCACACCTCAATCAGCAGCTGCTAAAGTATAATCATTTTAGAATATTTCCTGTTAGAGGCAATCTCTAGACACAAATGGAAAGTTTTGCACCTTGGTTCGAAACAATTTCAGATTTGGTATAACAGCTGGGTGTAGTTAACTATTTTGCGACATGGTGACTGATTTTGATAAAGGATGCATCATATAAGTAAAATAACAAAATTACCGAACTTGGAGGATCAATCTCAATGTCCAAGAGAAAAGACAAAACACGGAAGACACACTGGAATACTTATAGATCGCAATGTTCCTGACTTGGTAGAGGTATTTCAAATGAAATCGTGGATTAAATCAGGTTTTATGGCGCACCAAACCTCCCTCTTTCCTTCCTATTTTAGGGACCGGTAATAACACACAACGCAACACGGTTGTGATGACATACTGTGGATTCATTTAATTTCGCGAGTACCTATTTTCGTTCACTGATGAAAAAGGATTAGTTAATGGATTCTTACATTCGTGGTTTGAAGTCATCAGCATAAAGATCAATGTTAATTTTTCCTCTCGTGGGCAATCAAATTTCCTGGCTGAAGGCCACCCACGAAATCCACAAACATTGATACCCAACGAATAATAATGAAGCCACAGTAATAGGGATAATAAGATGATCATATTAGTACTAGATGATCCTATACATACCTATTTAATTTAATGTATCATTCAAAAATTGTCATTAATTAAAGACTCAATAATTTGGCGCATAAATATTGACACAAACATTAAATGGCTAATTACGACCATAGCTAACTGCAAGAGAGGAATTGACAAGAAAGGGAAACAGAATGCCAATCACTAGGATATACGGACAAGTCTGTGCACCATTGGTAGGCAATGGGTGCTCACATTCCTCTCAGGTTACTGGAGAGAACGAGAGACACAATATTCCAGTACACCAGCTCATATTTTGTCACCCCATGTTGTATTTTTGTATAACATGGGAGTGAAATTAATATTATTTTGATTTAGATTAACCATAGATTTACTTTTATTATACATTGCACTGGCCAAATCCTATCTGGTGACAGATCAGGACCGACCACGCATGGAGGCATGAGATGATCTAGACCAATTTCCAACGGTAAAGCGTTGGAACGTTTTTTGGTAATATGACCCGACGTACAATTAAGGAAAGAATAGTGTCCCCTTATCTTGCCAAATTCCGCCCTAGTAGACTGTGACAGGAATTTTTATTACATACATTAGCATATACACACAAACACACAAAAAAACTGATAATTTGTAACTTTAAAATATCTGTTTTTGGTATTTGGTAAAACAACAGCAGCATTGGACGGTGAAAAGGGAGATGGATGGAGGGATTTTGTTTCCTTCGTCCACATATGTATAAAATTATAAAACTCGGAACAAAAAACGGATAGTAAATTACGGAGAAAAAAATGAAATTTTATTAATCTCGCTTTCATTAAACTGATTTATCTAATAGATAGATAAACCTCATTAAAGGCTTAAACATCGAACAGCAGTCAGAAAACACTCTTTCGTGTCCAGATCAGATCCTAAACTCGGTGAGGGATGGTTCCTGTCTCTGGTTCAACTGTTACTGGAGCAGCTAACTCTGGCGATGGTGTGTCATGAGCTTGACGACTCATGGCACGCATAGAGTCTTAAGATAACAGTTTCGGTAGAGGCTTATATCCTATAGTCACGACTATAAACTTCCATTGATTGATTCTTGTTCATTCTAATGAACTTTGTCGACTTGTATTTTCCTTTTACTTAAACGGAACTTATAGGCTCAAATTGAAATACGGTTAAAATGTTACTTATTTGATGATATCTATGTTTACCGTTGGATTGTTTGTGGTGTGTGAAAGAAGCAAACGTGTACCAAAGTGAGTATCAAACATCATTATTCCGAAAAAACAACTTTAAGACAAAGACAAAATGGGAAGAAAAAAAATTACCACATCGAAACAAACCACACAACAGACAAAGAATACACATAATAACTTAACTGCATTTATCAACGTGAACTCAAATCAAAAAAAAAATAGTAAACTCAGGTGCTCCGGAAGAGTAAGCAGTTCCTGTTAGCTATAGCACACCCGTAAGGCGTTACTTAACCGCATTTACCAGCCTGAAACCAGAGTTAACTCAGGTGCTCCAGGACTGTTAGCAGTTTCTGCTTGCTATTGTGGTAAAATTAGACGGGGGTTTCCGTTAGATATAAATAGATCGTCACCATGGTAATATTCGGATTGCAAGTTACTGATTGGCTGATGGATGCCGAAAACCGAGGACCGAATGAGATCTCACGGAAACGGTATTCTTGTTGCTGAACCTTTGGACAGGTAAGACGCATCTTACACTTTATCCTAAGTTTGAACCCACTGTATTGTAGAGTGAACTCAGGGTGCAATTATAACCACCAGAGTTTTACCATACTATAGAACAACTGATATGTTTCAAACGATCGAGCTAGTGTTAATCGAATCCCAAAAGGATGACACTACCTAATTCTTTGTCAAACTAACATCTGCGCTCATCTGAGATATATAAATCCCGTATTTTTTACATGGAAATGATGTCTTCTGTTAAATTTCCTGAGTAATGACTACAACCTGGGGGTGAAGTACCCCTGTGTTAACAATTTGCTTGTCAGTCTTGTTGCTCTATTAAGGAAGTGTGTATACTCCCCACAAGGTCTGGAATAACGAATCAAATGTGATACGTAAACTCCATATGCTGGAGCAGGCAGAATGAGGCAAAGTTGACTATTGGAGAGTTGAAGTCATCACGTTGGACATAGAACTTTGTACAACTCCTTTGTATAAATATGAAGCAGACATCATTGAATCCGTAGTGTCCTTCATTACACGATCATTGGGATATATGAGATGGAAATAGTCACCAAATCGAAAATTATTAAGTGAAAAGACGTTTTAACTTACAGTCCTTATTATCTTTAAAACATATCTTTAGACTAAAACTGACAAGCCTAATATCATTAAATCTTCCCAGACATATTTTGTGCTATTCTCAATTTGTGAATTAAATAAAAGGACTGTTTTCTATTTAAAGTCTTTTTATTACAAAAAGGACGGATATTTGAAAACAAAACAAACCTTGGATAAAAAGCAACATTATCTTATCAAAACTTATTTTTAAATTTTCAAGTTTACGATTTTTTTCTTAACAAGTTTTATAGTCAGGTTTAAATGCTGTAATCTATTACATGTCCATGACAAGTTAGTAAAATTGAAAAATACTATTGCTATCTCAAATCATTTTTTTTTTCTGATAAAGCTGACAAGTCTGAATTTAGACAAGTCTTATTCTCCGGGTTCGGTAATTTTGTTATAACCTTTATCTACCGGCTTATTGGTCAAGTTTATAAAAATACGTATAAATGTACTAAAGGTAATAACAAAGCTACAGAACTCGAATGATCAATCTCATACATGTCATAGTCCAGAGAAAGTGACAAAAACGAATCAGTCATACCGGAGAATTGGTAGATTGCAATGGTCCTGACTTGGTACAGGCATTTCAAACGAAATGGTGGGTTAAACCAGGTTTTTTGTTTTTTTATGTGTTTTAAGTTGTTAGTATCTGTTCTGAGATGATCACTTCATAATTTGTTTTATGCTACTACCGGACCCAAAAATCATAATACAAATGACAACAAAGTTCCAGACAATAAATTTTGCTACGCCTGACGCGCGTTTCGTCTATTCAAGACTCATCAGAGGCGCTCTACCAAAAATATTGAAAATGCCAAACACTGTATGAATATGAAGAGCATAGAACAGTCTAATCAAAAATACCAAACTGGGGAACCAAATTATTACTAAGATATTCAACCTATGTCTGGGGTAGGAAGAACCTTAGGGTTTAGACAATTTTGAAATTTAGACGGATAATTTAAAGCTTTGATGTATTCTCCAACTCAAAAGTGTTGGTGCCGGAGCGGGCTAACCTCGGGGAATTTAAACTCCACCAGCAGTGCTAACCTTCACGTGTGTTCGAAATACAAATGACAACAAAGTTCCAGACAATAAATTTTGCTACGCCTGACGCGCGTTTCGTCTATTCAAGACTCATCAGAGGCGCTCTACCAAAAATATTGAAAATGCCAAACACTGTATGAATATGAAGAGCATAGAACAGTCTAATCAAAACTTCCAAACTGGGGAACCAAATTATTACTAAGATATTCAACCTATGTCTGGGGTAGGAAGAACCTTAGGGTTAGGGTTAGGGTTAGGGTTAAGGTTAGGGTTAGGGTTAGGGTTAGGAATATAAAAGGAAAGTTTGCTCCTCAAAACTTTGGTAAACTTAACATTTCTTTGGAAAGGCCTAATCAAATTCATTGCCATAGCAGTCTTCAACGATTCCAATATGTCTTTGTCTTGCTTTGTCTTCTTCTCAGACAAATGAGATTGATCATCAAGAATCTGTATTTTTCTTATTACATGTACCCATTTGTATAGTTTTTAATAAACATGTTCAGCTAACTTTTTGCATTGGATTAATTATTTGGTAAATAAAAAAGGTAAGGGAAAATTATGGCTAAAACTGCAGTTTCATTTCAGAAATCTTATTAAACTTTTAACCATAAAACTGACAGGTTTAATTTGATCAATTCTTTTCGCAGCACGCTTTACGTTCAAACTTGTCACTCAAATATTTCGTAATTCTATTTAACTGTGTCTCATCATTTTATAATTGTATGAAATCGAGGTAGTATTTAACTTTTTTTAAACATTTTCAATTTGACAATTCTCTCTGGCACACCTTTGCTTTCATCGTTTTTTAAACTTAATTGTATCATTAATAAATCATCATTCTTATGTCAGTAACGGTAATAAGAATAAGAATATTACCAAACTTTGAGGATCAATCTCAAATGTCAGAGGGAAAAAAAACAAGGAAGACATACAGGAGAATGCAAGATTGTAATGGTGCTGACTTGGCACAGGTATTTGAAAAGAAATTGTGAGTACCAGGTTTTATTGGCTTGCCAAACTTTCCCCTTCCATTGCAATTTGGATCCGGAAGTCCTTCAAAAAACATCACAGTTGTGTTGTCATAATACAATACCAAAACGGGTATAAAAAGTTTATTTAGTTATGCTGTATATCGATATTTCGAGGAGTTACCTCTCATCAGAAGCATTTTAAACAATGGAAGGTAAAAAATCTAAAGTATTCGATCAGGGAACCCAAATCCAGCACCTAGGATATCGACCATGTGTAGTACAAGGAAAGGAAACTGGTGTTTAAAAAAAAAAAAAGAATTTAACAATCGGAAATTTCAAGTACAAAAAATATTTATTTAGACATTCAATGTTAAATTCGTGTCAGACAAGTCCGACGACCAGGTTTGTGATTACCCTTTGGGACATCTGGTCCTCCAGCAGCGGTTATCGACCTAGTGGTTTCAAAATGCATATACCAAAACGGGAATAGATGGTTAATTTAGTTATGTTGTATGTCGGTATTTTAAAGAGTAACTTATCATCAGCAGCATTTAGATCAAAACATTGGAAGGTCATAATACGGATAGTGAGATGATCAAAGTTCATAAAAAATTACCAGCCATTTTGTCTAACATAACTTTGACTTTTTCCACCAGTGGCTGATAACGTAGAAAGAATTTTTCAAAGATCATATGAGACGTAGAATGTTGTTTAATGCAAAGCTTCTTAATACAATATTTCATAAAACTCCCAGGCATTGCCATAAATAATTGCCATTTAGTCAGCAATATTCTTATTAACATCATTTACGAGGTAATAATTTATAAAATTACCAGTTTATTGAATAATGATAATGCATTTATCACTTTCACTTTTTCAAAATGCAGAAATGTTAAATAACATTGTTTAATTGGTTGCATTTCAGTTTTGAAAATAACACAATGAAGTGTTCTATTTCAAAATGAATTTAGAATCATATTAGAAATATATAATTTATATCAAATACATTTTCATGACCTGATATAATAAATCAATTTATGTTTGTTAAGGCTTGTAAACAATATAAAATATAAGGTTATTGTCCTGTAAGGTTATGGTAAGGGTACTTACATTTACTTAATGAAGAGAAAAATAATATCAAGTTGAAGATAAAAGATCCTACCAAATTATACAAATGAATGAACAATATCGTGAAGGCACCTAGTGTCCGCTCATTTGATTTGAAAATCTAATAACACTTAAGACTCTTCTTTCTTGGACATTGTCGTAAGGTTTATAAAGCACATTTTCTTCTGCCTCCTGTTTAAATAAGAGGACTGTTTGTTTTCTATTTCAAGTCTGTTATTACAAAAAAGACGGATATTTGAAAACAAACCTTTAATTAAAAAAACGACAACATTAACTTGTTAAAATTATTAGTTTTAAATTTTCAAGTTAACAAATTCTAATAAAACTTTTTATTACAAACAAGAGGGATATTTTAACCAAACAAACAAACCTTGGGTAAAGAAGACAAAATCATCTGGTTAAGGATTGAAAAGGTAATATATCCACTTCTTATTATTTTCTTTTGTTAAAACTTTAAGTATTACATTTTCAAGTTAACAATTTTTTCTAAACAAGTTTAACAGTCGGGTTTTTAAGGCTAAATCCTTTACTAGTCCAATTAGCTAGCACTCACTTCTTAATTTCTTGTCCATACATGTAGATGTAAATTTCAGAGCAAGTTATGAAAATCGAAAAATTCTATTGCTATCTCAAATCATAAATCTTTTTTTTTCTCTGATAGAGATGACAAGTCTAGTTTTACTGGCTTGTAGGTCAAGTATATATATAAAAATACGTCTCGTTAGTTCTTAAACGAGTTATTATTAGTTGTTTCTAGAAATATTCATTAATTTTAACTTGATTGTTTTAATATATTTTTAATTGTGTGTTGTTCTGTTTTTTTAGATTATCACTTCACATATTTATTTTGTGCTACTTCCGGACTCGAAAATCATAATGTAAAGGGGAAGTCGGCTTTTTTATCCCTTGAAAGGTCTGTACAAAATCATTGCCATAGCGATCTTCATTTTTTCCGATATGTCTTTGTCTTCTATTTTCTTTTTTTTTTCAGACAAATGAGATTGATCATCCAAAATTGGTATTTTCGTTATTACTCTTATTGTATAATTCTTACTAAACGTGTTCAATTACCTTAAATTCTAGGAATTTCATCCTAAGCTTTTTTCTGTTTTGCATTGAATTAATTAATAAATATTGGTAAAAAAGAAAAGGAAAACGGAAAAAGATAGTTAGAAAAAGTCTATATTTTGCTGCAGTTTAATTTCAGAAATCTTATTAAATGTTTACCCATTAAACTGACACTTTTAATTTGATCGGTTCTTTCCGCAGCATGATTTAAGTTCAAACTTGTCATTGAAAGGTTTATCAATTTTATTAAACTATGTCTCATCATTTTATAATTATATGAATTCGAAGGAGAATTTAACTTTTTTAAACATTTTGACGATTTCTCTTTGGCACACATTTGCTTTTGTAGTTTCTTAAACTTCATTTTAGCTGTAACATATTTATTTATCCTGGATTGGGAAACAAGCTTCTATAAATCCCTCTCCAGCCTGCAGTTTGCGAGTTTGGCCTTTGTAAACGGCCCCCATTGAGCCTACTCTTATCCAACTCTACAAAGGGGTCTTTAACGTGCACAGGGTATTGCTCTCCCCATACACGGGACAACCTATTTTCGTCCCTTAAACTTCATTTTATCATTGAGGATCAATCTCAAATGTCAGATAGAAAAAGAAACAAGGACGACATACCGGAGAATTCAAGATTGCAATGCTCATGGCTTGGCACAGGTATTTCTAAAGAAATGGCTGTTTAAACCAGATTTGATGAGGCCCCAAACCTCTCTCTTCCATTGCGATTTGTTTCCGTTGTGATGTCATTCTAGTTATACAGATAGTGAGGTGATCATCTCAGTTCAACAATCAGCCAAACGCTCATCAAAACAAATACTAACAACATCGTCTAACATTATTTTGATCTTTTCCACTAGTGGTTGATAACGAAGAAAACAATTCTTAAAGAGCATATGAGGCGTAGAATATTGTTTTGATGCAAAGCTTCTTAATACAATATTTCATAAAACTCCCAGGCCTTGCCAATAAATAAAAGATATTTAGTCAGCAATATTCTCATAAGCATCATTCAAGAGGTAACAGGTTACAAGTTTATCGTCCTAAAATAAATAATATATCATCACAAGCACAGTTCATTCTAAAAGTAATGAAAATCTATAGATAGATTAACTATCTTAGAAAATAGTGGGTTTTTTTTATTTAATTTCATTTTATTGTTTGCTTCTTAATATCACTTCTTAATCACTCACACTTAAATGTTAAAGAACGTTATTTAATTGGTTGCATTTCAGTTTTGAAAATGGCACCATAAAGTGTTCTATTTCAAAATGAATTTTGATTCATATTAGAAATTAGAAAAAAAATGTATATAAAATACATTTTCATGACCTGATATAATAAATCAATTTACGTGTGTTATGGCTTGTTAACAATATAAGATATGCGGTTATTGTCCCGTAATGTTATGGCATGGGTACTTACGTTTACTTAATGAAGAGAAAAAAATAATATCACATATGAAGCGAAAAGATCCTACCAAATTATACAAATGAATGAGCAATATCGTAAAGGCAACTACTGTCCGCACATCTAATTAGAAAATCTTATAACACTTAAGCCTCTTCTTTCTTGGACTTTGCCCTAAGGTTTATTCAGTACATTTTCTTCTGCCTTCGGTTTTGACAAGAAAGGTCTCGAGAAACGATGCCTTGTCTTCTGGTAGGACGTCAGCGGTTTGCACGTGTATTTCATGCTCTTCAAAGACCCTTACGAAGAGGTCAATAAAAGTAAACTTTAAAAAGGGGGCGCTGCAAAGTCCATCGTCGTAAACTGTCAGAATGGATAGGGACCCGATCGATCAGTAAACATAACATATTTCATGTGACTAGAATATTGAAAAATCAAATTAGATCTACCATACCTTTTATCATTCATGCATAAATTTGTTATTCTTGTTTAGTTTTCTGCCAACTCTATCCTTCCAAAGTGAGGTTAAAAAGTTACAAAGTTATCGATTTTGAATAAATGATAAATCATAGCAATCATAGTTTATTCTGAAAATAATGAAAAGACAGATGAACAATTAAAAAAAATAGTTTTTATTTATTTAATTTTTTTTTGCTTATTAATCATGCATGTATCACTATGCTAAAATGTTAAAGAACAATATTTGAATTGTTGCATTTCAGTTTCGATTATAATACCATAAAGTGTCCTATTCTCAAAAGGATTTTTGATTCATATTAGAAATATAATTTATAGGAATTAAATTTCTATGATCTGACATAACAAATCAATGTGTTTGTTTAGGCTTGTAAACATTATAAAAAATGTGGTTATTGTCCTGTGATGTTATGATATGGGTACTTACATTTACTTAATGAAGAGAAAAAAATAATATCATACTTAAACGCGAACATCCTACCAAATTATACAAATGAATGAGCAATGTATGAAAAGCATCTAGTGCCCGCTCATTTGATTAGAAAATCTGATAATACTAAAGCCTCTTCTTTTTTGGACATTTATCAAGTACCGTTTCTTCTTCCTTAGGTTTCGATTAAGCATAAAGTACATAATATTATAAAAGTTCAAAGAATTATCAAGGTTTCAGGTTGACAAGGAACTTTTATAATTGTGCCTCAGTCAGAGGGAGGGCAAACGGGATAAATGATAAAATTATACATTTGCAGACAATATAGTGTCCAAAACATTCTACGGTCTTAAAAGATGATATAATTTGAAAGAAGCAGAGGTACCAATGGGGTATCCGAATGTCAACCCTTACCTTCAGCAATGTGGACTCTTTTAATTATAATAAAAATGGTCTCCTGGCTTATTTTCTCAATGTCTAGGTTCAGATTAATGATTAAAAAGAAGACTTAAGTTGACCACTTCAAATATTTATTACTAAATCATTTTCATTTGAGGGCAGCTTTTCTTTCTACTACTGTGCTACCTTCATATTTATCTATCATAAACTGTTTAAAGTGTTGTTTTGAATTAGAAATATATATACTTGATATTTTACACCAGTTGCTTAAATGCTTCTACTCTATTAAAAGTCCATGCCTCTACATTTCGTTTTTCCTGATTTTTCCTTCTTGGTTTAAACATTTATCCATTTGATTTTGTTCTGTGCTATTTCGTGCTTTGTTTGGACAAAATATTTATGTTAACTTGTCACCTTTACGAATTATGTGCCTGTCCTAATCAAAGATAAAAATCAAAGCTCACCCTTGTTATTGTCCTCTTAATATTAGTTGGTGTATGCCCAGAGGGGAGGTTTTATTTAATAAAAAACATAATAAGTTGTTAAAAGTATGTATTATATCTAAAACTAGGGTTCATTGTTAAAAGGTGAATAGCTACCATTTATCACACGAAGGCAAATAACTGTATTTTACATCGGAAAATAATCGCTTTTAAATGTAGGTTGTGACGATTACACTTATTCCAAATCATTATATCCTTTTGGTGATGCAAGAAAAACTACATATAAGTCACAATGTGTGTTGATAAATGAATATTTATATGCCACTGTACCAATATATAGAGCGTAATTGGATCAATCCTCGTCAGGTACGTAAACTGAGCTCGATAAGAGTACGTTCATTAGGGGCCGCTACATACTCTGAAACTGCAAGCTAGAAAGGGTCTCAAATGAGCTTATACATGTACCTTTTATCCCACTCAAGTGCAAATAAACATGTTTAAACCAATTATGAATATATGATAGTAAATAATAATACTCTTGAAACTTAACTGAGTTGGTAGCGGCACTTTCACTAAATGATTGAAGTAAGAAATTCCTAGATGACAACGGATGTTATGTTTCAACGTTTAACTTAAAAGCACTCGACATTTCATTCGGTAAATGGCATTCGAGTCCTTGTCTGATAATTTGTAAATTACCCCTTCTGAATTTACTTACTGATTGAGGAACTAATGATAATCTAGTCATTATGTCGGAGTGATACATTTTATGGTCGTTTTCATGCTTTAATTCCCTAATTGCCTATTGGTAATCAGTAAAAATCCTTCCCTTTGTAGCATGAAAGTGTTCATCTTTGTCATATTAAAATCAGATTTGTCAATTTTCCGTTGGGTCGAAAGTCTTTTGTTTTAATTGAGTTTCAGAAAAAGACAACTTAATAACAGATTGATATACGACCCGAACATCCTTGTGGGCAAATGTGCTAGAAAAAGTGATTGTTAAATGTTTTAAGAATATTTTTTTTTTTGTTTACTAGGATGCTTTCATATTGAAAGAAGCAGAGGTACCAATTGGGTATCCGAATGTCAAAAGTCCGAAAGGGCAGAGACAAAACTAGTAAACACCAACAAGAACGGGACAAAAACAGACAACATGTAAAACATGGAAACACAAAACAACTGAATATCAATCAACAACGCGAACTCCAGTCGAAACAGGAGTGACCTCAGGTGCTCCGGAAGAGTAAGCAGTTCCTGCTTGCTATAGCACACCCGTCGCGTTGCCAATAGTCCATTCAGCGTGTCAAATCCGGTAAAGGAAGACAAAACAACACCCTATGATAAACCAACATCTGCACTCATCTGAGAGATCGAAATCCCATATTTGTCTATAAGTGCATGATGTCTTCCGTAAAATTTCTTGAGTGAAGACAGCAACCGAGGAGCAACATAGCCCTGTGTGAGCAATTTTTGTGTCAGACGTGTCGCTCTGCTAAGGAAATCGATGTAAGTCCCGCACGCTCTGGAGTAACGAATCAATTGAGATTCGTAAACTCCATAAGCTGGAGCGGACGGAATTTTGCTACACAAGAAGGGGAAGTTGACGATTGGAAAGTTGAAGTCATCACGTTTGTCATAGAGCCTTGTTGAAAGTCTTCCTTGAGAGTCAATTTCGAGATGTAGATCTAAATATGAAGCAGACTTCCTAGAATCCGTTGTGTCCTTTATCTCAAGCTCCTGTGGATATATGAGATGGAGAAAGTCACCAAATCGAGAATTGTTTAGTGAAAGGACATCATCAATATAACGGAACGTGAGGTTGAAAGAGAGAGCTAGTCTACGGTCTTTTTCGTCTAGAAGAGATTGCAAGAAGTCTGCTTCATATGAATGAAGAAACAAATCAGCAAGCAAAGGTGCACAATTAGTGCCCATTGGAATCCCTATTGTTTGCTGAAAAACACGTCCACCAAACTGAACTAATATGTTGTCAATAATAAAGTTGAGCATGTCGATTATTTGGTCTTCTGTAAATTTGTTCTTTTTCTTAGACTCATTGATGACAAAGTAAGTCTTGGTATAATCGACTACAAGAATTTTGTACCTGCGTTTTCCATTCTTTTTGAAAAAACTCTTTGATGACAAAGTAAGTCTTGGTATAATCGACTACAAGAAATTTGTACCTGCGTTTTCCATTCTTTTTGAAAAATGATTAATGTTGGTGCAATTAAAGGCGGATTGAATGTCTTTATTTGTGGTCAAGATCAGACGTTTACACCAACTTTCCTTTAATTTAGTCTAATATCTTAGTAATGATTTGGTTCCCCAGTTTGGTATTTTTGGTTATACTGTTCTATGCTCTTCATATTCATATAGTGTTTGGCATTTTTAATATTTTTGGTAGAGCGCCTCTGATGAGTCTTGAATAGACGAAACGCGCGTCAGGCGTAGCAAAATTTATTGTCTGGAACTTTGTTGTCATTTGTATTATAAACATTTTAATCACACTCTTATCATTTAATCTCTGGTGTTAAGCTGCTGAAAATGTAAAGTGTTGGTATACTTCAAATGAACCAAACATATGATGACGTATGATAATTATTCTGGTAACCAACCCACTTTTACACCCTTTTCAAAAAGAACGAAAGGGAAATCCGTATTACCTTATGCTTTATGCATTAATATAAATCTCAAAATTGATAAAAAGAAGGAAGGCATGTACAAAAGTCTAATACAAACTCGTGGCTTCGTCTTTCCAATCGTCTCCTGCACATGGAGTCTACATATCACAACTGGTTCGTTATCTAGGTCCTTGTTAGGAATATTTTGATGTCTTTTATAGCTGGCATCGCAGATGCGAGCCCTACGGCATTGTGCATGTTTTGAATTGTGTTAGAAATATACTGACGATAAAACCGGAACAGGTTTACTTTTACGGAGTGAAAAAATTAATAGGCATGGAGCAAGTAAAACAATCAACCATCTGCTTTCTCTGGGCTTATGAAAATTCAACATAATCTGTTATGCAAAAATTTTAAAAAAATAGAAATTCAAAAACAGTGATAAAACCTTCATTCAGCCACTTGTTTATTTTTACATACAGGTTTTTATTCAAACACCATTCGTTCTTTTCCGCTGAAACAATCCGTAGACTATCCCATAACTGCTGCTGACATACTAAATAGAGATCTTGAAAAGATTCATAACAGGTCAAAACAGTGGCTAGTAAAATTTAACCCTAATACGACCGAAACAATAACTATATCTCGTAAAACAGTTAAGCTATTTCTATGGACACTCATAATATTCAAGAGGTTGCTTCTCACAAACACCTAGGCATTTATTTTTCTAGTAATGACCACATCGAATATATTGTTTAAAAAGCATATACAAGATTAAATATCTTACGTAAGATGCGTTTTGTCCTTGACAGGTATGTCTTGGAGAAAATGTACTTTTCCTATATAAGACCAATTCTTGAGTATGGTGACGTCATATGGCAGAACCATACCCAGCATTTAATCAATAAGTTAGAGAGCATTCAAGTGGAAGCTATGCGGGTCATTACGGGTGGGACAAGACTCACGTCATTAGAAAAACTATATCAAGATACGGGATGGGAGACACTTTCGGCCAGAAGGGACAAACATCGTCTTATTTTATTATATAAGATTATCAACAAGGAAACCCCCTGCTATTTATGGGACCTTGTACCTAATTCTGTTGAATAGACATGGTCATTTTACTCGTCAAGTTAACAATATTGCTAATGTTCGCACACGCAAAAACCTATACTCCGATTATTTTCTACCTCATACTATACGTCTGTGGAACAGTTTGCCTATGGAGATACGAACGTCTGGTTCGTTTGGTATTTTTAAACGCAGACTAGAGACTAAGAAAAAGTCATGTCCAAAGTATTATTATACAGGGACAAGACAGGGACAAGTTCTACATGCAAGACTTCGCATGAACAGCAGCTCATTGAATGAGCACCTGTTCCTGCGAAACCTTTTTAACTCTCCAAACTGTTCATGTGGTCATGTCGAGTCAACTTACCATTTTCTTTTTAAATGTCAAAAGTACGATCAGCTACGCACGTTAACCTTACATATGGTAAATCCTCCTATTGATATAAACTTATCATAGTATGGGTCAGATACTCTATCTTTAGAAGAAAATATTCATGTGTTTAAAATAGACTATTTTCATATTTCTGGGATGACTGGTTATTTTAGTCCTTCTCAACACTTTTTAGAGAGTTATCTTTTCCTGAGTAGGACAAACAAAAAATATTGCATCAATAAGGTCAGAATAAACTTGATTTTGTTATGTTTTCTTACAAATGTTTCATTGTAATCTTGATGGATTTGAACTAAAAAATAAGGAAACATCAATAAGATGTTGATTTAGAACTATTTTTAGCTTAACATAAGTGTAAAAGGGCACTTGGTCATTCTACCTGAACTTTTTGCTCTATGACATATTTGCATTCAGAAAGACAGTAACGAATCCTCTTTAGACATGTTATTTGCTAAAACCAATAATTTCAATAACTTTAATCTAGATTTCCTAAAATAATGTGTTAAAACTTTACTGTTTTTCCTTTGCTCAATTATACAAAAAATGGTAAACCAGTCCATGTCGGGTCAGGTTCAGTCCAAAAAATACTAAATTATTCAGCAGTCCCTGAAATATGAAAATGGTTTATTGTTCAAAAATATATTGTTCAGAGCAAACGCTTCTGTTAAACTGCATTTCAACAATTATTTCATTCTCCTCCAATATCTTGTATCTTTCTCTTTCTTATAATATTACCATATTTAATTCTATTTACTTTACGAATTAAGTTTATTTATAATATTCACATATATTTTGATGTTTAAACGAATGTTATTGGTATTGTTATTTATAAGCATGCATTATGTACGTAAATTGTTTAAATTGTTTGTATTATTAGGGAGACGGATTAATATAAGCTAATCGATTGTTTCCAAATCCCATTGTTGTATTTTGTTTTAATTATTTGTATATATGTTTGATACTATCAATAAAATTTGTTTAAACTAAAATGATTTTCCGGAAATTACCGAGCTAGCTTTTTGCAACTTCGTCCCATTGACTAGTCATACTAAATGCATGTTACTGACCAAGCTTTGTTAAATTCTAAGTAAGATAAAGAAATTCATAAATTTACTGAATAAAACCTACTCATAATAATAAACTAAAGGTTCTTTCCTGAAAAATGAAAGAAGAATCCCATCCTGTGGGGTTTCACTCACTCTCCTCAATCATGCATGATATTTTTACTTCACCTTTTTTTCCGCCAGGTTTCTTAATGTAACTTCTGTAAACAATGCTTCAAATAAAACACCGATACTCAGAAAATATCACAAAACCTGACAGAATCTGAATGTTGTTTTGGTCTGCTGAAGAAGCGCGAAATAATCTGACAAGGAAATGACGTCACGTAATCAATAAAGGGATAATTTCGTCCCCGCTAAATGTCGTCCCAGAATGTTACAGGATTTATTATTTGCACAAATAAAATGTCGTCCCAGAATGTTACAGGATTTATTGTTTGCACAAATATTAAATTGAATTTTTAATACGTAGTTATTGATCCCAGATATTTTAACAACAACTTTCCCAAGTGCATGCATATGATTAGGGTTGGGTGGGGGTCAGACTTTGATACTTCCTACTTCCTTTTTTTTTAAGTTCCCTCTTTACGTTACACTTAACCGGTCGAGCACATGGATTTATTTTTAAAAGATTTTATAGATTTTCGATGCTCGCTAAAAAGGCAGGGCCTTAATCATATATATTAGAGTTGATGGCCTAGAAGCAAAATATTGACACAGGGGTATGTTGCTCCCCAGTGGCTGCCGTCACTCAAGAAATTTTACGGAAGATATCATTTGCTCGTATAGACACTTACTATATTATATAGTCGATATCTTAGGTGCTGTATTCGACTACCCTGTTCCAACAATTTTGGTGTTCGACCTTTCATTCTTTTAGTTCAAATTCTGCTGATAAGAGGTTACACCTTGAAATATGCATATTCAGCATAACAAAATCTAACGTTTTTTTTTAATATGATAATCGCTTTCGTATTTTGTATTTTTATTTATCACAGATAAGCACAGATCTAAAAACAAAGGGAAATGGAGTATATATACATGACACAAAATCACATCGTAAAATCTGAAATTGAATTATATTAAAACACAAATGATTTGTTTTGTCGTCTTTTACAGTATTTGACCCAAACTTAACCGATCTACAATCATGTTACAATAGTGAACCGCTTTCTTTTTCGAAGCACCGGAGTTCATATTCGTTTCGACTTCATTTTGTTTTGTTGATTGCATAAAATCAATGAAACAATGAGCAACGCCAACTCAAATCATTAATGTAAGCACTCCGGGAATGTTAGCAATCACTACTTGTTGCTATAGCAGTGCCAATTTAGATTGTAAATCTGGGGTAACTTTCTACGTGTAAAGACAAACACCGAGGAGCAACAAACAAGTGTTAGAAATCTAAAGAATTTTTGTGCAGGGTTTTTAACAAGGAATTTTATTAATCTAAATAAAATAATATTACCACAAATAGAGAAGCTATTTAATTCGCCTTTTTTCTTACTCGAAACAAATTAGTTGCTTTTTTCTGTTCTAAATGTTTACTTGTGTCTTTTGATATCATTTAAACAAAGTTTTCTACGTAAAGCAATGCAGCTTTGCACTCTGTTTGAAGCAAAAAAAATTAGCTACTTTTAACTGTATACTCTAAGAAACATTTTTAATGTCATTGAATTAGCTTTTTTAATACTTGAAGCATAATACACTAGATACTTAACATTATAATAGGAACAATCAGAGATTAAAAAATACATTACACAACATACATTTTCTATGAAAAGAAAGATAACTTTAAATTATTTCACTCAAAAGATCTTCCTACATCAAAAATATAAAATGAACCAAATATGCATGCAGTCACATGTTAAGAGTAATACATTCTTGAAGGAATAAATGTTTACATGAATATATTACACCATATGTCATGTATGATGAGCAGTTGTTTATTTTGATAGATATGGTTCCACGAATTTTGCCTGCCTTCACATGAAGCGGCGTTGTGGCTAAGATCAAAGTGTAGTATCTGTTCTTATCACTCACTCACTCCATTCACATTTAGCGGACCTCTTACAATCACTACTTTATAAAAATGGTTACAGAGTTGCTCTATCTTTTATTCTCACATTTTGTTTATCGATGATGTCCTTTCACTTAACAATCATTGTAAGGTGACTTGACTATTTACAACATATGATTGTCCCTAGGAACTTGAGATAAAGGACAGTACAGATTCTAGCAAGTCTCCATATTTGTATTTATATCTAGAAATCGACACACGGGAAAGGCTTTGTATACAGCTCTATGTCAATGTGATGAATTCAACGCCTCACAACTGATTCGTTATGCCAGAGTGTGCCTTTCTTGATACTGTAAACCGGGAAATTTTCGCAGCGGTTTTATTTTCGCGATTTTCGCGTTGACATTGTTAGCGCGAAAATTGAACAGCGCGAATATGTTTGTCTTCCATTGAAATCTATGGACAATAACTTTTCAACGCGAAATTAAAACTGCGCAAATTAATATTTTTCCGTACAACCGCGAAAGAAAGACTGCGCAAAAATTTCCAGGTTTACAGTAACCCAATACATCGGAGAGACAGGTTGCTTTCAAAGGGTTACGTAGGTCCGAGGCTGTTGTCGTCACTCAAGAAAGTTTACGGAAGACATCATGTGCTTATATACAAATACGGAATATCTGTCTTTAAGATGACCGCAGATGTTTGTTTGACAATAAGGAGCAGCATTGTAGTCCTTTATAGTACTGGACCCATTAAATTGATCGCTGGCGACATGACGGGGGTGTAATATATCAGGCAGGAACTGGTTACACTGCATGGTACCTGAGTTCACTCTCTTTTTGACTTAGTCCACGTTGCTGATTGCTGTATATACACTTTTTTATGACCCCTGTTTGCGGTTTGGTTGTTGCGTTTGTTTTGGCTGCATTGTAGTTAGTTTTGTGATGATTTTTTGTCTACCAATTTTGTCTTTGTCTTTTTCGGATTTAAGACATTTGATTGTTCCTTTGTTTTTAAAACAACACACGTAATTTTTTTCATTTTATATAAATATCATACTACTCATAATGTTACAGGCTAGGGGGAAACATAACTAGCCCGTAGTTAATACTTTAAATAAGGCTGATCAAAAACACGTCTGCTGCCATTACAACATTTATTCTCAGTCTAAATTACGTCACATGTATGGGAAAAGGGACACAACTCTAAATTACAAAAACAATTACGACCATACAATACAACTACATAGCAATAATTTCTGCCTGAAAAGGGGAGGTTACAGTTCAAAGTTCTTCTGTGCGTTACAAATTAGGATATGCAACTGTTATTCGCAACAAATTTACTGCTATACGCTCGATCTTTCTTACATAATGTCAAAAGCTTATATATAAGTTATTCATTTGTAAGCTGCTACTTACAGTTTTCTCGTTTTTTGTTTTTAGTCATCTGAATACCGTTGCATAAAGCAATTTCTTTCGAACTAACTTGCTCATTATCCTGTGCATAATTCAAGAACGTGAAATAAAAACAACAA
Source organism: Arcuatula senhousia (assembly GCA_963971305.1). Classification (NCBI taxonomy): domain Eukaryota; kingdom Metazoa; phylum Mollusca; class Bivalvia; order Mytilida; family Mytilidae; genus Arcuatula; species Arcuatula senhousia. The sequence continues at coordinate 848,890 of OZ020317.1, read as the reverse complement.
TAACAATCCTACCGCACTGGGTCTATTAATCATTATCTCCTATAAGACACGACAAAATAAGGTAAACCAGAGTAACCGAATATTGCACTTGTCCTGACTTATACAGGAATTTAAAAAATGGCTGGGTTAAACCAGGTTTCTTGGAACGAACCTCTTTCCATCTTCTTGAAAGTCAAGTTAACTATTGCCTCATAAAACTGTACCGCTTTGTTTTGATCTTCATTCCGGAACTTATCGCCAAAAAAAGACATCTGAATACCTAAAAATGTTCTGTGCATCTGAATGTTATATTCTTCAACCTCAATAATTTTTACCACGCAAATGTGACAAAGAAAAGAACTATCCGCATTATAACAACAAAGCTATATAAAAACTTTATAAAGCATTCTTTATTAGACCAAAACATAAATCAGAAACCTTAGAACCCCGATAACATTGATATGTTTCAGTCATTGTTCGAAAGAAGCTTCAAGACAAACGTATTAGGTGGTTATCACTTGAAATGAAATTTGAAATAAACATTGAAATAAAACATGAAAAGCTCATCATTTGGTGCCATGAGTATTTGGAAAAAATTTTTTACAATTTAATCAATGCTCGGATGCCCCATTAGTACCTCTGCTTCTTTGTTTTCAACAGCAACTCCGTGAAATAGCATGTCACAAAAGAAAACCAGAAAAAAAAACTCATTAACAAAAAATACCTCTTAATAATACACAACGTACAAAACGAGTTTTAAAAAATAAATAAAAAAAAACTAACAAAAAACATAACCTTATAATAAAACAAAACGAAGGAAAATATCAACAAAGATTAATAACTAAAGGGTCGAACATGCTAGAATGCAACAACGTAAACAAATATGCGTTTCTTCGCAATGTTAACATATCTAAAGGCACGTCAAGACAGACCCTTAAACACCATAAATTTCTTATAATGTAAGACCCTAATAAGAAAATGAAAACTAAGAAAATGTATAAATTTCGCAATGTATTTGTCAGAAAAATCTAACGTAGAAAATGTTTATTTTTTCAAACCTCTCTCATATCTCTGTGAAAAAAATGGCACGTCAAAACAGACCCTCGCCAGAAAACTACATCGTAGAAAATGTATAATTTTTCATGTTTAATGGCGTGTTATGTTAAGGGTCACCCTTGTTAATTATCTGTCATAATTCACGCCTAAAAACATAACTAAAATGTTACTGCTCTTGTTAAACGACAAAGAACATCCTTTTACAAAATTAATTACCTGAATGTTCTTGTCTCAGCCGGGAAGTGTCCTAATCTTCAAGATCTTGTTCTCTTAGATGACATTTTTTTGCGAAAAACAATTATTTGTGCTTATTTATCTTAGCTGGACTTTTCTAGAATCTTGCATTTTACCTTTTTCAAATCTTTATAGGATGCCCAGAGCTCTTGATCTCTCCTTGTAGTTAACTTGTAAATCAAGTAGCTGGTTTTCTTGTTTGTTTGAAACTGTAGTTGCTCTAACTTCGGACCATCTAGGGCTTATATTTAAACGAGACGTAGCAACATTCGCTGCCAGAGTGATACCAAACAATCATCTAATTTACGAAATGGATCTTTAGATTGAGTTTTTTGTTTGAATTATAAAATCCAAGGTAAGTTAACTTATCCATAAGCACAAGCACCTGTCTATGGTGTTGCTGTTGACTTATGTTATATCATTTTTATGGAAAACATAGCCTTAAACTGATTTGGGGCTCGATACTATACGTTTGCAACGTAATTTACTTCAGGCAGTTTCGGACCGACCATCTAGGGTCGTTTTTTTCGTCAAAAAGATATTCATGAAAAAATTATTCTGGCATCAAAAATGTAAAAAAATAAATAGCCTAAAAAATGTTTTTTGCCATATAAAATGGTGTTTATAAAAAATATTTTAAAAAAGGAAATGGTGGTGGTGCCTTTAAAAAATGTGACCAGATAAGAAAAAAAACATGCCCCCAGATTTTAGTGTGATTTCCTGAGTAAATTCTTTTTATAACCCAATATGTATTGCCTCATGCAATTCCTTGCTCAAAGATAAGCTTATAATTATAACTTCAGTATAACTAGGGTTATCATCCAAAATTCTGAAGCGCTTGTCGCTCGTTTCGTCTATTCAAGTGTCATCAGAAGAGTTCTAGCCAAAAGATAGACGATACTGAGATATGGAACAAGTGTACGTGACACAACTAACATCAAGAAACGTATGGAAAATTACAATGGAAAACAGACAGCTGTCTTCAACATGACTAAAGGTCGCCATAGCTAACAGATTAAAAATGCTAAAACCTGAATGAATATGAAGAGCATATAACAATAAAACAAACAAAAATAATGTCGAATGGAAACCCGAATGGCAACCAAAATTGATTATGACTAGGACCAAACCGATACCTTGGGTTGGAACAACTTGAGAATTTGATTCTTTTTTTTAATTTCCATGAATACTTTCATACTTTTTATGTTTTCTTTGATGAACTATTTACAATGTCTGAAACCCTGACCGCTGACCATAGTGGGCCCACGTATATGATACATTTGTGGACCGCCAAGTAGTCCACCACATAGGCTGAATTTTTTGCCCCTACCCACATCTCCCCTTTTCCTGTGGTTCTTCAAAATTTACCCACCCCACCCCCATATTCCATTTATCATCATCATTTCATGTTCATTTTATCATCCTTTTCATGTTCATCGCCTGTTAATAACCTATATAGCGTTGCACGGGCGTAAAACACCAACTCACACTCACTCACTCTGCAAAATAAAGAATGTCGAGTCATTTCAATGAATTAATGTGCTTCAAACTTTACGTACTCTTTATACTTATTTTTTTAAAAGACGCCTTGTCAACCTAGGTTCTAAGAATCCATTCATTGGAGAACATTTTGTATTGATTTTTGGTATTTTTACTGTATTTGAACTAAAGTTGTGCAACGTGTGAGTTCAACTTTTCATTTTAGGAAATTAAGTTTTAAATGATATATATTTATTTCATTTTCATTGAAAATCATAGATTTCAAATTCGTGCTGATCTCGTTTGTATTTACTGTTTTATTTTTCTTTGAACTTTTGACATTCGAATGCCCCATCGGCACCTTTCGACTTCTTATATTTCATTATCAAAACTTTAAATAAAAATTTGTATTAATCTATCCTACAGCTACCTTGGTTACATTGAAAATAAAGAAAAAGCATGTAACATGAAATAATCAACTTTATATATTAATTTGGAGCAAAATGTCAAACTATATATAAAAAGCTTCATGAGCTTATGTCGTGTATATTATGCGTTTTCAAATTTAATATTTTAAAGAAATGAAAACGTAATTAACATTAAATTTATTGATGCTTTTTTATCATGTTTTAGAGTTAAAACATGACAAAAGTATTCATTACATCAGTCAAAAGTAAGAACAACGTATTTTTTTCATAAACTAAGTCTCTATGAATACGAATTAGGTGTAAATAGGTTACAAAATGACATTGAGCCTACTATGAGGTAATTCATTTTAAAAGTAAAAAAATATAGTATTATTATTTTGTTTACCCATTTTAACTTATTTGATGTTTTACACTTTCAAAGTTAAACATAGGTTTTCGGCCAGTCCAGACAATGTGAAAAACTGGCTGACCAAAGAGGGACAAGTCGCGCTTCATTTGGGAGGAAATCACTTTAGTCAACCAAAAGTTTTATTTCATAAGGATGCATATCCTCTACCCTTTCAATCCGCCACTGTTTGGTATTAACGTTTTTTTTTTTTTTTTTTTTTTTTTTTTTGGCATCGTTTCGTAATGATCTAAAATAAAATATGTCAGATTTGTTGTTGACCAAAAGAACAATCTTGCCATTCAAGAGCGAAGTCAAATACACAAAAAAAGTTTTTAATATAACAGAAAATAATTATTTGTTATGCCTGACGCGTGATTCCTCTATTCAAGATTCATCAGCTTTGCTTTACCTATAGATTGAAAATGCCAAAATATTATGAATATAATAGAGGCAACTAAAATAGGTATTTTCTGTGCAATTAGATTTTGTTTTGTTCTCGTAGTTGTTGGTTTGTTTATTAAATTTTATGTTGGTTTTTTTTTTTTTTTTTTTTTTTTTTTTGGCTATTTTTCTTTGGTTTTGCAATATCTATAGAAACTTAAGTACACTTTGGAAACGATATTAGTTTTTATAACAAAAAAAATATAAAATGCACTGAGGTAGAAAGGCGTCTATTGCACTTGCATTAGTGGTAATTTTAACAGTTTCATTGGACATTGTCCTTAAAAACAAGGGATTGTTGATGAACAAAGTCTAAAGATAAATCTGTCGTCCCTATGCAAATAAAGCAGACAACGTATAGTCCACTCGTTGGTCATTGACTTCTGTTCTTCAGAATGAACATGTACATAAATCATGTAATTTTTTTACCTTTACATAATGAATAATCATATCCATCTTAGCATAGAAGATTTATGCTTGCTTTTAGCGTATTAACATCTATATCTTTTTTCTGCGTAGAACCTGCCAGATACGACAAGAGCTTAATTAATTATAACTTCATTTTAATATTATAGTGAGGAAAAATACCATGCTAACTAAAACATGTACATAATCCATAGAAATAGATGCGTTTTGGGCGATGGAGCGAAGAACGCTTTAGGTTTAATTTACTTTCAGTTCATTTCATCACGTTTCAGATTAATAAATAAATTGAAAGTAACTTATATTTGACCTTCACGAGTTCTTTAGATGAATTATAAAAGGAAACAGTCAATAGAAATAGGCTTATAATTTATAGGTTCATTCAAACTCATGAAGGCTAAAAGGACTGACATGCCATTGGGGTTGCCTCAAGATCACATTAAACTCTTCAGTGAAGCTCCTGCAAAAGAGCATGTTTTTCGGTTTTTTTTTTTTTTTTTGTTTTTTTTTTTTTATTATTATTATTATTAATATTTTCTATTTTTAAATCATTTCTTTGTGAGATATGAAATAAAACGGTTTTCGCATTTCTTTTTGTGTGTGAAATTTTCGAATTGCACGTTGACTCAACCTTTTAGTATTTTTAACCTTTAAAAACGGACAATAATGTCAAATGAACGCAACACAACCTACATAAGCAAATGAAGCAAGGGTCCACAATAAACCAATAGCCTTTTGAGTCTACATCAAAATACTCATAAAAACAAGCATTCTTAACCGAAATGTGTACGTGTCGCACGTATACACGCAACGAAATAAATTTAAACAAGTAAATTGACGTTGGAAATCCCTGCATTTCAAAAAGTAAAAAAAATATTTGGGTAAGACACAGCATGAATTAATCGGCCATTCACCTAATCCTTCAAACCCCAGAGTTTATTATTGTAAGTCTACAGTTACATTCAGTATATTTAATCAATTTACCGAATGATTTTGTCGTGTGACTTTATGTCAGTCTTCTGTATACTGTATAGATCTAGCTATACTGAACGACGACAGAAACGCGGAGACCATGGATTGAATATTGGGATACTCCGTTATAGAAATGCATGCATCATGGGATAGTGTTATAAACAGAACGCATTGACATAAACTTTATATTAAAACCAAAAATATGGACACAGATAGTAAGACGGACAGAAAATGTAAATATCCTGCAACTTTCATTGCCCAGAGCGAAAATCCCCTTTAGTTTCATTTCAAATGTGTCAAATAATATAAATTCACATGTTTATACGTAAGCGCAATGTGTACCCGAAGGCTTTATTTATTAAAGAAGAAATAACGTCTTATCGAGAAGCTTGATATTATTATGTTGAAGTGTGAACTCTGAAGTATGCAGTGTTAAATTAAGAAGTATAGAGATTGAAGTCTGACGTCCGAATTATGAAGAAGTTCCCGCTTTCAGTACATGTGAGATTGAAGTCTGACGTCCGAATTATGAAGAAGTTCCCGCTTTCAGTACATGTGACAATGGTTAATCTTAATGGGTATTAAGTAAAGATTTAAACATTTTAAATAAATACAATAGCGTACATGAGGAAGAAAAACCTACATTCAACATACACTTCAATGACTTGGCAGTGCTAGTAAATCTTTACGCACGCAATCTATTGAATAAGTTTTTTTTTTCTAGATGATTCGATTTAACCTTGGTGGTACATGTATTGTATGGATCTTTTTAACTTATACATTTTCTATAAGACTATTGTAACATTTATATTTATGACAACCCTGATGCAACACTAATAAATAAGTTGAGTTTTAAATGCACGTATACATACACTCCTTAACTAAGGTTTTCTAGTATAAGGTTTTCATTTGATAAAATTCTCTTTGTTTACAACAGTAATTGATTGTCAAAAGTAGGCGGGCTTTTAAGTATTTGGGTCCGTTCGTCTGTCCGTCCGCCCCAAATGTTCATTATGTCTTTTGGACATATACTTGTTAAGTATTGCCACATCATGCACATGTCATAGCAAACCCGTACTAAACATGTAAGCATCACATATCCTTAATTGTAAAACTTTATTGAACATGTTAGTATATTTCCTAATATATTACATTTTTTCTAAACCGTATCGAACAGAACTCAACTAGTTTACCTCAACAAGGTTTACGTGAACTCTTGTCGAGTTTTCATTTATTGCAAGTGAGAACTTATGTGCGAATAAAGAAAGTGTCTTTTGAGAAGCCTTATTTATTGTCTGGAACTTTGTTGTAATTTTGATTCGCAATGGCAACAACACATGCGATTCTAATATACATGTATGCTTGATTGATATCAAATGCTTTTGTTGAAAGCAACCAGGCTACGGTTGATAGCAATCAGATACTTATTATGATCGCATCTATTAATATCATTACAAGTTAAAATATGTTGATAGAAAATTGATTCGCTGGTGACTTAACCACTGTCATACGAGTAATAAAAGAAACAGAGGTACCAAAATAATGGGGTTTCGAATGTCAAAGTCTGAAAGGGCAGAGGCAAAACCAGTAACCATGGAAACACAAAATAACTGAAAATCAATTAACAACGCCAACTCTAGTCGTTATTAGAGTGAACTCAGGTGCTCATTTTGATCTTTGTGGCTCCCTTTCATGTATATTTATTATGACCTTCTTATAACATGTACCTTTTAAACGCTCTAACATTGTTGCGCCTTTATTTATGATTAGTATACATATATCGACATTAAGGAAGATCTATCAGTTTAACTTTTTATATTCAATGAAGTATGAATTTTCACATTTGTCAACACGTAAATAAAGTTGAATTTAACGGTGTCAATAACGTAATACCAGTATCTAGGATGCGGCGGATTTCTGTTAGAATACTGACCTCTCTTATTTGATAATAAATTGATTAAAGTGACCACATCGGGGACGTAAACATTCAATAGACACAAACATGGGCCATGGGAGAAGCAAGGTAAATTGACAATTTTAATTTTTACTGTTAAATCTTACGCAATGGTACGGTTTTTTTCTATAAGAAGGTAAACACAGTTAGCAATGCACTATCGATAAGCTCTCTTCTAAGAGGGGCTTATGGCCCCCCTGCGAACATCTTCGCTAGCCAAGGGTTACGATCCGCTTTCTCTCATCTTCAAGATGAGAGATAGCGGATCGGAACCCTTGGCTAGCGAAGATGCCCTGTGAACGATAATCAATTAAAGGGTATACATTTTCTCCCCATCTACTAGGCAGTGGTAAATATAGGGAAGGAATCCCTTTCCCTTTCAACAAAAGTTTGTTGTTCTATGTTAGTGACAAAACTAGGCCTTGAACACACCTCCTTCTTTCTAAATGGAATCGCTCTTTTGGGTGCCTGATATTCTAATACCCCTTTTAAAGCTTCTTATAATGCGTTATTATAGATTGTAATGATTGTGCTATAATGTGCTATACATATAATCAATTGATCCATTCTGTTTCATTAAGATGCTGTTTGACATAATAACAATCAATTAATCAGTTGACACAAGTTGTGGTTCTTGTTAACCAGGATATATTTCTTTTAGTTTTCGATACGCCTGGGTCCATTTAAATTTCCTACGACCTGACTGTTTTCTTGTTAACAGTTTTTTTTTAGCCGTGATGTTTTCCTAATAAGGACATTGTTGATCAAGGCCATGGTTTGGCGTCTAATTCGCGGTAATATCAAGTCTGATCGTTAGACTTATTTGACTCAAAACCTATTCATTCTACTGTTATATATAGATGTTGCGCATTGTCTTAATACAGAATTGTTAAAATTAAACACCGGGCCCCGGTGCCACCAAACTACTTAAGTCTTAGAATATTCTCAACTCATTGTGTTTTATATGAGAGTTGAGAATATTCTCAGACTTCAGAATTGTATTTGTGGTGTAGGGGCCAGATTGCTTTTCTTGTATTGCAAATGGTTGATATCTTCGCTGCTGGGTTTGGCTTTCCTGTTTGAAGTTTGGGTTTCAGAACTATCTTCCAATATTATTTGTTAACCTTCTTTTTCAATTTGTTTTATTCAAATGCTGCGGGATGAAATATTAATCCTTGAAATATGCATCTATACATCATTTAACCGCTTTTATATTCTTGTATTTTGTTCTATGCTCTCCGTATTCATACGGTATTTTAACTTTCTGGTTAGAAAATTAACAAAAGGGGGAAGGTTGGGCACAAAAAACTAATTTAACCTCGCCACATTTTATATCTGCATGTCCTAAGACATGAATCCTTGCCAGAGCTTTTGTTTGTCCATGTCAACAATCTTTTTTTTTTATTTCATGTCCAGAAATGGGTCTTTCGTTGATAATCTAGGGATTTGTTTGAATCTTATGTATTGTATTTTTAGTCTTGGGCCAATGCAAGACAACGAGCTGTGATCTGTGGTCATTTTGAAGACTGATGGCTGTTTTCCAATGTGATTTTTTAAATTGCCGTTTCTTTAATGTTTGTTGTGTCGCGTACACTTATTCCACATCTCTTTATCGTCTATAGATCGCTCTTAAGTCTTCAAGGACGACAGACAGGTCAGACGTACCACAATCTATCGATTGGAACTGTGTTGTAATTATAATAACTCTTTGTTATGTCAAGATATTTGAAGGTTACATTTGAATTATATGTTTTTCTTTTTGAGCATGAAAGATATGACTGACATTTCAACGAGAGAAAAACAAACTGGGGATTTTTTAACTCTTGATTGTGTTTTGAGTTCTTTTTGTAGGGTGTGTCGTTTTGTTTTGTTTTAACGTTTCTTGTTAATTATTTCAGTTTCACTCAAAGATGTCTGATTCCACGCTGGATGGGAGTTCGGACGGAAATGACGCAACCACGCATCATGTGTTCTGTCAGATGGACGCTTTACGGCCATTCCATAACGAGTTCGTCTGGAAGGAAGTCCGCAGGTATATATTTTAAGCGGGAATATATATTTCTACACTGGTTTCTATCCATGGCCCTATATTTCATAAAAATGTCACTACTTAAAAGAATGAATGTTCAAGAAACTTGCACGACCCAAGATAACACAATGATACTGAGATAAAAGAAGACCGAAAAATAATTTCTTTCGTCATTTGTAAGGCAATAAATGTCTCCATGCAAGGATTAATAATCGGCTCATATCACTGGTTTAAGCAAAGAAAAATAGATATTATTTTGCCTTTTTATTTGCTAAAAATTTGAAATATTGTATTTTATAAGTGCACCATGCATGAACCTTAAGTTATGATGGTGTTATTCGATCTAACTTAACTTAATTCTATTTAACATCTGAGTTTTGCTGCAAGGTTTCCAATTTTTTAAGAGAATGAATTTTTAAATTTATTTTTGTAAACTGCTAAAAGGTATACAGGTGCACATATACATGGACACGCCGTCCTATTTTCAGACAACCAATAAAGTAAATATATCTACTTGGTATTCTATGATAATTGCTTAAGGTAATTGATGTTTTGGCTTTATATTGCATAACATACATGCAAAGAAGATCATGTCTACCGGAGAATACTAGTAGTTTTTACACATAATCTAGTAGACATTAAGCTTTATTTACATGCAAACATAAACATATCTTACATATTTAATGCATGTTTGATCCGCAACATTGCGTGTAAATACTTTGAATTATTTTGGTAAGCAGGCGAAGCGTTTTAGAATTCTTGCAAGCTTTTATTAAGTAAAACTATGAATGGACTGACGATGAGGGAAGGAACACTAACCTTTTACTGACTTTGTTTTGTAAATATCAGCCTTAAATCATAATGTAATCCCCGAGCCGAGGGGGGGGGGGTAACTTCCTTTACAATATAGGTAGTTTTTTTTTGAAAATCTTTATTCAATTGGTATAGTTTCGGGACATTTTTATATAAAAATGGGAATGCTTTTTTAATCTTATTGAAAATATAGCTGGTTTCATATACCAAATGGTCTTGATTTGTCCATAATGATATAGATGTGCCGTCCCGTGCGGGGCCCGGGTGGCAAATAGGCCTGCAGCAGAGCCTAGTTTGTCGTAAGAGGCGACTAAGCGTCTTGGAATTCTGATGTCGGGTCAGTGCTCAGCCACCAAAGCGACCAAGTGTGTACCCTAGGTGGCTTAAAAGGGTGGCCCTCATCCGTGAAGATTGTCAGGTCTATAATACGGAAACCCTGACCGCTGACCATAGTGGGTCAACGTGTGTGGAAAGTGCCACTCTTCATACACGTAAAAGACCCCATTGTGGACCGCCAAGTAGCACACCACTTAGGCTAACTTTTCTGCCCCTACCCACCTCTCCCTTTTTCTGTGGTTTTTCAAAATTAACAGGTCCTTTGTTTTCCACCCCACCCCTATATTTCATTTATCATCATCATTTCATGTTCAGTTTATCATCCTTTTCATGTTCATCGCCTGTAAATAACCTAGTACATAGCGTTGCACGGGCGTAAAACACAAACTCACTCACTCACTATAGATGTGTACCATGAGCTTTATATTATCTATTATGACATTATGTTTCCTGTGATCATTCGCTTCTTTTTTGTATGAAAATATGCTCAATAAAGATTTCTGAATATAGATATATGGGTCATGAAAATCAGAATTCAAATCGTAAATGGCACTTCCCCGCCCTAAAATCACCAAGTTACCTCCAGGATCCGTCTGTCTAACAGTAAAACAAACCGCCCTATATGGACCCTTGTACGTCGAATATGCGTTGAACCCTTATACTACCGTATAGCAGGAAATTCTTGCGGGGTTCTAGTTTCGCTATATTGGCGAGGTCCGAGGAATCGCTAAAATTAAAAATCGCTGAATTTCATTTACTATAGATGCTACACACTCTAGATTCTGAAATACAACTTAACTTCCTTCTTTTTGACACAAATCGCAATATGTACAACTTGCTCAAAATCCCCGGCATACCATGCATACGGTAACAATAACTCACTAACCTTTGTTTTCTCTTTAGATGGGTGAAGTTTGAGGAAGAGCTAGAAGAAGATGGGAAGAGGTGGTCAAAGCCGCACGTATCATCTCTGAGTATGCAGTACCTTACAGAGCTCCATCTGATAGTGGCATCGAACCCAGTCCTTCTAGATCTTGACGCTAGTTATATGTTTGAAATTGTAGGTCAGTATTCAGTTGCATTTTTGATCCACATATATGCAATGCTGTCGTTAAAGAATATAAGATGTGCACTTAATGAGCAGGAAGCACCTTACATAGTGCAGCGACGACTTCAAATACCAAGCAATGTGACCAAGTGTTGTTACTCGCCGTATTGCATTAACTCTAGATAGTTTGATCCTTAAAGTTTCCAATATTTGTCATATTGAGACTTTATTTCGAGGATGACTTTAACAGTGATGAGATTTTGAAATGATTGCTTAAAATCATTTTGGAATAATTGAAAATAAAAAATAAGTTTAAAATATTGATGGATTACCGTGCTCATTTTGAAAATAAAAAGATTTTAAAACTTGGCTGGCGAAAGTTTTCTCTGCTTTTTTCATAGCTTTAACATTAATGTAAATTAGCTGTTTAAACCTGTGAAAAAGGTATCAGAATTTGAAATAAATTTGTCAAACAGTTATTTATGATGCAATGAAGACCTTAAACAAAAGAAAAATTGGGGTTACGGTTGTAAATTTGTTTACCTTCGCGAGGATTCAGAATAAATGGTCAAATATATCAATAGCTTACATCTTTAAATCTTTAAATCTTGATCACTTGCACAACTTTAAACACCAGTTAATGATTGGAGTTTGGCTTCATTATTGTGTAATTCATGTGTTAATTTCTTTCTAGCTGAACCTGAAATCGGAAAAAAACCTCTTTGAAATATCATTTTTACAGGCTGTTATAAATACAAACAGTAAATATATATCTTTTACGGTTGATCTTTTTCAGACATTCTTCTAGAACACTGGTCAAATGATGGCGTCTTACAACCGTTACTATGGAATCACGTGAAATCGATCTTATTAAAGAAACACAAACACAAATCTCTCCATATGCATTTACACGGAATCCATCTCCCTAAAATAACGTCTGCTGCCAACCTGTCGGTGCAGGAAGAGGAGGAGGAATCATCAGATGACAAAAATATGTCAAACGGACAGACAAACAGTAAGAAATACTAGAACAAAAATATGTTTCATTTGTAAAATAATGCTAGTAAATTTGGGAGAAGCAGAGGTACCAATGGGGTATCCGAATGTCAAAAGTCCGAAAGGGCAGAGACTAAACCAGTAAACACAAACAAGAACGGGACAAAAACAGACAACACGTAAAACATGGAAACACAAAACAACTGAATATCAATCAACAACGCGAACTCCAGTCGAAACAAGAGTGAACTCAGGTGCTCCGGAAGAGTAAGCAGTTCCTGCTTGCTATAGCACACCCGGACTTCGGAAAAATCCGGTATACACTTTCGGATTTCTGATATTTTGAATATCCTACAAACTGGATTTGAATTATATATGCTTTTATTTTTGACTACGGGCCAAATGCAGAGCCGCAAGCAGCACCTACTGGCCTCGTTGAAGGCTGCTGGCATTGTCCATTGTGGTTTTTCTGAATTGCCGCTGTGTCGGCTGTGTCGCGTATACTTATTCCATATCTCATTGAATTAAACAAAGATAGACAAACAGTTAGAAATAGTAAAACAAAAATATGTTTCATTAGTATATTTGGGCTTAAAAATAAATCCGGTATACACTTTCAGATTTCTGATATTTTAGATATCCTTCTTATTAGTAGCTGGAATTTATGATTTAAAAAAGTTATGTGTAGTGTGCTTGCTACCCCAGGCGTAGCTCTAGGTTGATCTGGGTCATTAGTTGGTTCTGCGTTTTGGTTTTTATTATTCTATGCTCTTCATATTCATAGAGTGTTTTGCATTTTCAATCTTTTGTGTAAAGCGCCTCTGATTAGTCTTGAATAGACAAAACGTGTGTCTACCATAGCAAAAATGTTCGTCTTGAATTTTGTTGTATTTACATGTATTACGTAAGATTTACCTAATAAATTCATTACTTTAGAATCCATCCTAATTAACATCATTCAAGTTGGTAGGTCCTGTTATGTGTGTTGTTTTAGTTGTTTATAATCAATGTGACTATGTTATACCCCACTCGTAAGAGAGGGGGGCTATATTGCAATCACCTTGTCCGTCCGTCCGTTTTGCCTTCCGTCCGTCCGTCTGTCCGTCCGGTTCAATATCTCTGTTTCTACTGGATGGATTGGTTTTAAATTTGGTACACAGCTTCACCATGATGAGTTATACCATGCCTCACCTTTCCAGGTCAGTCCATGATCTACTTGCTGTTTTCCGAGCTGGCTTAGACTTTTTAGCGTAAAAGTAAAAAAAAAAATGAAATGTGAAATTTTTCGTAACAGATTTCTCGGCTCGTACTGGATGGATTGGTTTCAAATTTGGTACACAGCTTTAGCATGATTAGTTATACCGTGCTTCCTTTTTCCAGGTCAGCCAATCATCTACTTCCTGTTTTCTGAGCCGACTTAAACGACTTTTTATGGGTCAAACATTGACAATTTTTCGTAACAGATTTCTCGGTTTCTACAAAAGGAATTGATTTTAAGTTTGGTATACAGCTTTAGCATGATGAGTTGTATCGTGCCTCTTTTTGCAAGGTCAGTCAGTCATCTACTTCATGTTTTCTGAATGGTCGAGATGGGGTATGCTTAGCACGACTTAGTGCAACCCCTTGTTGCTCTTTCATTCCGAATCTCCTCTTGTTGAGTGTAACAGATATTGACATTTTTATACATTTTTTCAAACAGTGATAACATTGGAAGAAGGTATAACAAGCATCATATTTATTTGCTTTGTAAAAGTAGAAAATAAAATCTAACTTTAATACCTTTGTTATAAAAAAAATTACGAATATTTTTTATTATTATTAACAGCATATTTAAATGAATAATGATTTAAACAATATATTCTGAGACCATTAATTAAAAGATTATAGTACTGTAAAGGTACTTATTTTCACAGTTTTACAATTTTACCCAAGTTCGCAGGTACTTAATTTCACGAATTCTGCTCATTATTTTATTCATTTCATACAATAAATTTCATTTCGCGGGTATTTGATTTCGCTAAAAATGCTTGACCGCGAGATCCGTGAAAATAAATACCTCGCGAAAATAAGTACGTTTATAGTATACATGTAATCAACCATCAATCTCTAATTATAGAAAATAGCATCTAATAATATCTTTCTCTTCTAACTTATTTTACATCTTTATTTTTTTATACATGTATAGTCTTTTATATTTCATGACATCCTAGTAGTTAAAAATTGTATAACAATATAAATTTATTTTGTTGATGATAAACATTTTCTTGGATTTTATGCTTCTTCTACGCCTATATTTGTTGTAAAATGCTTCGTTTTTAAGGTTTACATTATTTTTCAGCTATTTAAGAAAACAGAGCATCTGATATGCAGTAGTAGTTTTCATGTTTTAGTACTGCTTCATTATCTTATATCATTTCATTTTGTTTGTTGATTGGATGTTGTACTTTACCTCGAGAAACCCTTTTTAGGTGATAATATTATTCCTTCTTTAAAAATAAAGTTATCCATCTCGCTCTTTCTTTTGTAGAAAGCTTTACTGGTGATAAGGATTCATTTGATAACCTGAATGAACTGGAAAAGGGAACTCAAAACGCCTTATCAGATGGCGAGGTATTTAACATTTTCATAATTTTGCACTTATATACAAATATGGGATTTTTATCTCTCAGATGAGTGCAGATGTTGGTTTGTCATAGGGTTTTGTTTTGTCTTCCTTTACCGGATTTGACACGCTGAATGGACTATTGGCAACGCGACCGGTGTGCTATAGCAAGCAGGAACTGCTTACTCTTCCGGAGCACCTGAGTTCATTCTTGTTTCGACTGGATTATGCGTTGTTGATTGATATTCAGTATTTTGTGTTTTCATGTTTTACATGTCTGTTTCTGTCCCGTTCTTCTTGGTGTTTACTGTTTTTTTTTTCTTTGCCCTTTCGGACTTTTGACATTCGGATACCCCATTGGTACCTCTGCTTCTTTTAAATGTTCGAAGAAATCGCCAACCTTTATTTAACTTATCAGCAACTACTATTTTGTCATATAAAGTATACACAAAAATAAACTATTTGAGATGCAACATGTCAACAAACGGAATAGACAGTTTATGTCGTGTGGTGTTATATGATATTTCTAAAACTATAAAAAAAAAAACAGTGTGAAACTCACATGCGGATAGTTCTAAAACTCTTATGTGTAAAGATTATATGACTGTAACTTATTGAAGTTGTCAAAATGTCATTTGATGGACCAGTTTCAAACTGCCATGAGAAGAAAAGTTTTTTTGTCATGGATTAAAGTTGTCTACCTGTATTTGAATAGACCAGTGTTGAAACTGCCATGAATAGAACAATTGTCAAACTGACATGGGATAGAAAAATTATCAAAATGTCATTGGATAGAACATTTTTTAAACAGTGTCACGGGATAGAACATTTATTGAACAGTGTTACGGGATAGAACAGTTATTGAACAGTGTCACGGGATATAACAGTTATTGAACAGTGTCACGGGATAGAACAGTTATTAAACAGTGTCACGGGATAGAACAGTTATTGAATAGTGTCACGGGATAGAACAGTTATTGAACAGTGTCACGGGATAGAACAGTTATTGAACAGTTATCAAACTGTCATGGGGTGGCAAAGTTTTAGAAATGTTAACGGCTATATCAGTTATGAAATTGTCACAATTTTTGAGAACTTTTATTGAGTAAAACAAAAATAAATCCGCCATGGTGAAAACAGTTCTTAAACTTTCCTGGTGTAGAACATATGGTAAAATATAGTGTTCTGAGCCATGATGGCATAGGGCAAAAGTTAACATATCAGCTTAAATCTTGCTTGTACTCTAATTTATCGACCCTTGATTTGGCTAGACCATCTCTCATTGGTCTGTTAGACAAAACATGCGTCGAATGCTGTAAGAATAAGTGTTCATGAGCTATTAGTCATTGCTTCTCATGAATAATTTTTTTGTTTTCAGTTAAACAAGAAATTCAAACGTAAGATTCCGCCAGGGTCAGAGGTTATGAACATAATGATAGGAGAGATTGAGGATCTGAAAGGAAATCTTTGTGCTTTTATACGTCTTAACCATGCTAGTGATATTGGAATGATATCGGAAGTCGACTTGCCTACTCGTTTCTTGTTTATTCTCCTGGTACCCAAAGGGAACCTTGAACCAGCTCTAGAGGCAGGAAGATGTATGGGCACCTTAATTACAGACGAGGTACCTTTCATTTATATTTATAAGTACAATTGATTTGTGTTGAACAGAGATGAAAACTTAACTTTCAATTTCCGTTATACGACCAAAGTCAGGACAGTGGCAATCGTAATTTTGTTCTTCCTGTCACAGTTGAGATAGATCATCCCTCTCACTTTTTATATTTGATACCCAAGTGTAACTGCTTCAACGATTTGATAATGTATTATTTGTTTTTGAGTGTAGATATTTCGTGAAATCGCCTACAAGGCGGAGAACTACTCCGATATTTTGGCGGGTATACAAGAGTTTACAAGTCAGACGACCGTTCTACCTCCTGGATGTTGGGATCCAGCTACAAGAATAGATCCACCGGAAGTAGTGCCTTCAATGGTAAAGTATTAATGTTGATACATTGAATTCATTACCCAGGGCAAATTTATTTATACTAGCTCTAGAGAATACAGCAACTTTGAAACCGATTAAGCGCTGAAATGGTGATGGAATCATATAGTTTTAATGCTAAACAGGTTGAATATAGTATTAAATAAAAAAAAAATCATCATTTAATGACAATACTAGATGTTATCCCAGAAGGTTTTTATCACCAGTTCTATAGTTTATTATGGTCCAAACTGTTAACAGCCAAGACTTTTATTTTTGTGATATAATGGCCGTTGATGGCTACGACTTATGAACAATTATTCTGTTCTATTTAATTCAGGAAACAAGAAAAGCCGGACGTTCTATGAAAGAAAAGGTACCCAAGCCGCATATAGACCCAACTTTACAGCGCACTGGCAGGTAAAATGATAGATTACCTATCTGTGTTTCCCTTTTAGTTTTTGGATGTCGTATTTATTTTCATAAAATTATTTTGTTTCGGTGTCTTATATGTATCTTGAATTATCATTTGCCTATTTCGTAACAGACCGTTTATTGCATTTTGGTTTTTGATAGTATCTTATGATATATATATAAAACGAATTTACTGTTTGGTACACTACAACGAAAAATGACTTTCACAGAACAAATTTTTGACACCATTTACGCCAGATTTTATTTCCTAATCATAATATAAATAAAGGTATACATTAAAAAATTATGAAAGAAACCTTTTATTCTTCTCAATGTGTAGCTCAAACATGTAATAGATCTGCAGACAGACTTAACCAGCTTAAGCATTATTTCAAAAAACAATTTTGATAAAAATCCGTCGAAGTTAAGGATGCATTGATGTGAATGTATAAAAAGTTGGGTTTTTTTTGTTATCATCAAATATTCTCAATGATGACTCCATTGTTTTAGGTTGTTTGGAGGCCTTGTCGAGGATGTTAAAAGAAAACTTCCTTTTTATGCCAGTGACTTTACAGATGCTTTACATATCCAATGTGTGGCTTCGTTTATATACTTATTTCTTGCCACGTTAACCCCGAATGTTACCTTTGGTGGGATGTTGGGGAAGAATACAGATAACTTCATGGTACATGATTATTTTTCCTACTTGTCATGCATTACTCTTTTTTCAAATAAAGGCTTTTAACAAAATTACCGAATATGAATTGTTAACGGTGCCGAATTTGGCTTCCTTGTTCAAACGTTTTGGTTTTGAGTACTTTTTTTTTCAACAGTTTTGGAATTTGACCCACCAATGTTTTAATTCAAATGCTCCTGATGAGAGGCTACTTCTTGAAATATCGATGTATAGCATATCCAGATTAACCATTTATACCCGCGTTTTGGTATTTCTTATATTGAAATGAAATGTCAAAACAAGGCAAACACAGACATCACTCGAATCTTATTCTTAAGTCATAGTATTTGGTTTTTTTTTTACCTTTTGGTTCAAGTGCTAAGGATAATAGACTGAAGTCATCGGAAGGCAAAAGATTCTTTACAGATAGAAACTTAGATTCTTTAGTATACAATTATGGAATTTTTTTCTGAACACTATGACACAAAATGTGAAAAGGATGCAAAGAGAAGATGTTTGGTATTAACATATATTAAATAATTGTATGAATGAGTAAATATCATTAACAAAAAAAATAATTACATGTACTCGAAAATTCGTTGGTTGCAGATAGGGGTAAAAACGTTTTGTATTTTCCTGTAATCTTAGTAATAAATGACCATAAACTTAGTTTGTTCATTATGCTATATGTAATCTGGAAAGGGGCAAGGAATGACCAATGGGGCATTCGAGTGTCCAAACTAGTAAACATGAACGAGAATAGCCCGAGGGAACACAAAATATAAAAAAAAAACACTAATTCAACCGAACACAATTCAATAACGCGAACTTACGTCCTAATTAACGAGAGTGAACTCAGGTGCTTCGGACGAGTAATCAGCTTCTGCATGTGATCTGGAAGCCGCTGAAGTGCTTCATATAAGAATGGCATTCGTTACATTAATTTTCTACCATAAAAAAATAGTTGGAACGTTTTCTTATTCAGGGTCCCATGGAATGTATATTGGCAGCCGCCATTACTGGTGTTATATTTGCCCTGTTTGCTGGACAACCTTTAAACATTTTAGGCAGTACGGGGCCTATGTTAGTGTTAGAGATGATTCTTTACAGATTTTGCGAGTATGTAATAGTACCTAATTGATATTTAAAATGTTAATTTTTTCGCTATATACTAGTTTTTGTGGTTTTTTGTTGGTTTGATTGATCCACAAAGTTTTGACTTGAATGAAACTTATTGACTCTATGTACATGTATGCAATAAAAATGTTTGAATTTGCAAGCTCAAAAACCTACATTTCAGTATATATTTTTTTAATCTAAGAAAAAAATTACTTTCACAGTAAATATTATTTGCTTTCCAGCTGTGTCATGTATGTCATTACATTATGTCGGTTATCATGTAACCAATTTGTGTAATATTTAAGACATTTTATACAAATAAAAAGGATAAAAGATACTTAATTTTTTCCAGGGACCGTGGATGGGATTACATGCCTTTTCGGTGTTGGGTTGGACTTTGGGTTGCGTTGATTATATTCATTATAGTAGCTCTTGACCTTAGTGCTTTAGTGCGGTATATAACTCGTTTTACAGAGGAGTGCTTTGCTTGTTTGATAGCTGTAATATTTATAGTTCAGGCGTTTGAAAATTTGATTAATTTGGAGAAGGATTTCCCTGTGCATTTTCAAACACCAGTATTTTCAAACGAGTCATGTGTATGCATTTTCCCAAATATGACGATTACAATGAATCGATACTTGGAAAGTAGTCAAAATGTTTCCTATGAAAATATGACAGATTTGGAAGTTTCTGGCATTGTTATTTCATCATCGCGCATGTCTCTGAAAGATGATGATGGGTTACTTGAAATGGATTTACCAGTGAACTGTACTTCTTATGGCGGCGTATTAACCGGCAGTGGATGTGACGTAACGAAATATGTCCCGGATGTTTTCTTTCTATCTATTCTTCTATTTTTGGGAACATTTGTAATAGCCATTGTATTGGTTAACTCCAAGGGTGGTCGATTTGGGACAACAACGGTAAATATTTTGAAATCGATGACTTCATAATTATTGTAAATTAAAACATGTAGAATACTTAAAAATCTGACAAAAGGCATAATAATACTAATAGAAGGAAACAAAGAAGTATTTGTTCTCACGATAAAAACTAACTGTGATAAGAACATGATGAGATTAACATCTTGCTGTCGTATAATTTATATTTTGCGTATGTACATCAATTTTGCTCAAGTTTCCAAGTTTCCCTTTTACTGAAGACTTTGTTATAATTTCTTTTAAGCTTTCAAGTTTTTGTTCTTTAGTGCTTGTAAGCTTAAGCCATGTTTTTCCTTTAAATGTTATGAATAATCCATCCTTTCAGATGCGTAAAACGGTCAGTGACTTTGGTGTACTGCTTGCTATAGTATCAATGGTTGTGTTAGATTATTTGCTTGGTATTCCAACACCAAAGCTCGTCGTTCCCGAGGAGTTTAAGGTATGATTACTCGGCTAATTGGTTTGAATTAAATGTGTTGTATAAGTTCTCTAGAAATAATAAAAAGTCATTTATCCATAACAAACACACGATACTAACTGTTTATATAAAGACTAATTTGTAGGTAATATCTCTTCACAACCAGAGATAACTCTGGTTTTCAGTTGATAAGATTTTCACTATGATTTCTTTTTGGTTTTACATCACAGGCGTTTGGGTCCAGGATTTCATTTTATTATGAATAACGTGTATATACAAATTTTCATCCGTCTTTATACTATAATATAGAGACAAGTCAAGTCAAGTAATATTTATTTATAAAGTCGGTACAGTTACAAAACAAATAACACAAGCTCTAATGAGCTTTTAAACGAGATGAACATTTTTATATACACATTATTTATAATAAAATAAAATCCTGGACCCAAACGTCTGTGTTTTACAATACAAACAAATAATCCGCATGTACAATTGTGATTATTTTACTGTCCAAAAAAATGGTACTGCAAACAGCTTTAAAAAAAAAGTAGCCAAGTACCCTAAAACTAACTTCAAACATTCACATGATTCAGAAGTTCTCATAAAGGAATCATTTTTCTTAGCCTAGTAACGACAAACGAGGCTGGTTTATTAATCCAATCAGCGACAAGAATCCATGGTGGTTGATATTAGCTGCGTCACTTCCGGCGATTCTTACCACTATTTTGGTGTTCATGGATCAACAGATTACGGCTGTTATTGTGAACAGGCAGGAACACAGACTAAAGGTTAGCAAATTGTAATTATTAATAAATTTCTGTTGCATGAACATTAATATTATATCACTATTAATACAATTTCTGTTCAAGTTTCATTAAGATGTTAGTCTAGTAGCCATTATGACATTTTACATTAAACATGTTAAAGTTTTTTCCAACGTCCTTCTGTTATTAACAATCGTTATTAAAAAGTGATGTGTGTTACATTTTTACAAACTATTGAAAAATGTATAATACATGCATTCTCTTCTACAGAAAGGAAGTGGATACCACTTAGACATGCTTGTTCTTGGAATACTTATCGTCGTGTTGTCGCTGTTCGGGTTACCCTGGTATGTAGCAGCTACCGTGTCTGCACTTGCACACATTCTGAGTTTAAGACGAGAATCCGAATGTACTGCTCCTGGTGAAAAGCCACAATTTCTAGGCGTCAGGTAAGATGATTTGCAAATATAACTAATTTCGAACCTGTTAATGCGGAAAGTGGTTATAGAAGCAAACATCTCTTGAGGGGTCAATATCTGCATATTGTTTTCTAACGGATTTTGATATCAAAGCAAAGTCAAACGGTATTTGATATCAAAGGCAGAGTCAATGGTATTATCAACAAATGCCAGATAAATACAATGTAAGTTAACTATATAAGTAACATGTAGTACCCCCCTTCTCATTTACAAATTGTTATACATGTACATTACATACACATTTTAGTCATTGCCACCCCAGGTTTCATCAATTTTATATCCATCCATTTTCATTCATTAAGTCATATTGTTTCTTTGTATTTTATGTTATTAATTCTTTAGTTGTGTCATAACCATTTATTGAAATATGTTAGTACAAATAAATTTATTCTATCTTATTTTATCTTTGATATCAAGCAAAGTCTTCATGTCTGTTCGTTTTCTATACAAATTTTCGTGTACTCCAGCTAAACGACAAATTGATTCTGTGTACTAAAAGGAAGTATATCTCTGAAGATAGTTACAAGCATCAGGACCTCACATACCGGTGTATGACCAGTAGGAATCATTAAGTCGCATGCTTTGCAATTCGTTTTCTTAACCCAACATAGTCGCGAAAGAAAATATAAATTCGCGCGGCAGTGACACTGAGGACTCTGATTGAATTAACTTGTACAATATTGCTTTACAGAGAACAAAGAGTGACGGCATTATTAGTTGGGATCCTAAGTGGATTTGCAGTCTTATTGACGTCCGTTTTAAAGGTAAGAAAAGGTTAAGGGGACCAGACTTCGAGGTTATTTTGATAATTTAACAACACATTCGATATATTATTTGACTAAACTATCATTTTCTTATATCCCAAGTTAACGTACAACTTGTTAACTTCCTGTATCATGTATGTAATGAGTAATTCCCAAAACTCACTAATGGGACTATAGGGCAAAACTTATTATTAGTATTTAATTAACATTCTCGATATATGTCTGGATTTTTAAAGATGTGAAATATTCTAAGAAGTTGTACAAGACCAGGTTCAGGGGCTTTCTCATAATATGTTGTCATTGCTTTATTAGTTTAAAAGATTTTTCGTATATGTTTTTACTTTTATGTGAATACTGTTCATTATATTCTTTTAACAGTAGCAATAAGAGTACATCGTTTTGTATTTTTAATTTTGTGATATTTTAAAACTGCTCGTGTGGCAAAAGGGTTGGGAAAGGTTTTTTCACATGTTAACCAAATAATGCTGTCTGATAAGTCAGCATCATATATATCTGTCTTTTGTTGCAGTACATACCAATGCCTGTATTATATGGTGTTTTCTTGTATATGGGTGTTGCTGCTCTTAATGGAATGCAGGTTAGTTTTCGATGATACCTCATCGAAAAGCTTTGGAAATAAGATAATATTTCGGAAAATGGTAGCATGGAATGAACATTTCTACTCATCTAATTTATCATCAACACTGACAACACAATGATGAACAGTGTTTTAATAGGAAAGTGAGGTCGTTGTAATTATGATTTGAACTTTTTTAAATAAAAAACTGTTTACAACAGAACAAATCTGAAATCGTAGAAATAAATAATTTAATGTTTCTTAAGCTTTGAATACCTCTTATAATATAGAATATAATACAATATATTTTTTTTTGTATTCTTACATCTGATTTACCAGGAGTCAAAATAAATCAATACGGTTGACAAATTGCTACTTAGTTACAAATAATAAAACAATACTTTTTCTTTATCTTTCAGTTGATCCAGCGAGTCAGTATATTTTTCATACCTCAGAAATATCAACCAGATTATAAGTTCCTCCGCCACGTTCCACTGAAGAAGGTCCACCTGTTTACCTTCATCCAGATTGTCTGCCTGATAATACTTTGGGTTATCAAGAGCATCAAATCTATCTCTATTATCTTTCCTCTTATGGTGAGTTTCCCTCGTGCTGTGTTACCTAGCAAGCATGAAATTCCCCCGTCACGTTCCTCTTAAGAAGGTCCATCTGTTTACCTTTATTTAGATTGTTTATCTAATCATTCTGTTGGCCATCCAGAGCATCAAATCTTTCTCACTAATCTTTCCTCTTATGGTTTGTTCCTTCTTGTTGGAGAGTTACTAGCAATAAGTTTTTTCAAGATTCGGATAGAAAATAAGGAGAAGTGGAATAAGTGTACGCGACACAACCTACACTATCAACGGCATTTTTAATCATCCACAATGGAAAACAGCCAGCACCCTTCAGTGTAACCAGTGGTCGCTGCTTGCTATTTGAAATCGGCCATGGATTGAATATAAAGTACATATGGCTCAGGCGCAAGTGCAATGAAAGACACTCTTCTTGACAAAAATTATGTAAAGAGTCATTATTCAACATGCAAAATGTTAAACTTTCTCTAGTCCAATAAAGAACCAGATTCAAATTTAACGTTCAACATTCAAAAGTCTACTTTGCTGTTATTGAACTATGAAATTATTGGAATGTTGCTCGATGAACCAAATAAGAACGAAGAAACATTTTGAATACTGAATACTAAATAAAGGTAATAACAAAACTACCGAACTTGAATGATCAATCTCATTGTCCAGAGAAAATGACTAAAACGAATCAGTCATACCGGAGAATTGGTGGAGAATGTAGATCAGAATATGGTTCAATATAGAACCAACAAAAATTAAAGAAATGAATACTGAAAGTAGAACGTTAAATTTTGAACCAACTTGTTGCTAGTAGTATCATAACCAGTTATTAAACATTTGTTTTAGACTTTTCCAGTGGCATTATCTTATTATGGCCTTTAATATATAATTCATTTCTTTTATTGATATAATTCATGTTGCCATATTTCTTATGATAGTAATTTCCTAATACGGTAGATAACATTTTATAATAAAGGTAATAACAAAACTACCAAACTTGAATGAACAATCTCATAGTCCAGAGAAAATGACAAAAACGAATCATTCATACCGGAGAATTGGTGGATCGCAATGGTCCTGACTTGGTACAGGCATTTTAAACGAAATAGGGGGTTTAACCAGGTTTGTGGCATTTATGAATGATTATGATGATCGTTGCATAACATAATGGAGAAAAAATCACTATTCACTTGTTAACCTGCACAAGAGAAAAAGTTGTCAGCTCATATATAGGCTAAAATTCCTCATATTATGATTAGTCAACATTCACATCTAAAACTCTCCACCAAAACGAATTGTAAATGCAGAGAAAAAATGCCTTAATGTAGCCCTAAAAAAAACGTATACATTTTGTTAAATAGAGACGGAGTTCACCCGTAGTGATGATGAAAAATAATTTTTAGTAGACCAAGAATCTAAGAATCTATACATTGGCAACTTCCTTGGTAAACTTTAGAAAAAAAAGAATTTCCTACTTTATCAGCAAATTATAAATTACAAATACCAAAACACCGGTATAAAACGGTTAATTTTGATATGCTATATATTGATATTTCAAGGAGTAACGTCTCATCAATAGCATTTGAATCAAAACGTTGGAAGTTCAATTTCAAAACTGTTGAAAACGAAAAGTACTATAAAGTCTAGTATTCCATTTTATCATATTTCATATTTCCATTGATGATTATTTTTCTTATTCTCCTTTAATTCCAACGACAATTATAAAGGCTTAGATGTTCCAAAGAGGCATTCGGATGTAAAAAGACAAATCAGTAAATACGAAGATACGGACAACATTACTAAATTGCATTCAACAACGTGAACTCATGTCGTAACGAGAGTTAACGAAGTTGTTCCAAAAGGGTAAGGAGCGTCTGCTTGTTGCAAAATACGTTCAAAACCCTGCAAAGAAGAAAAAAAAAATCCTACAACAAACCAATATCGTTGCTCATATGAGAGATAGAAATTCTATATAAGCCGATGAGCATATGATGTCTTCCATAAAATTTCTTTAGTGAAAACATTAATCTGAACATAACCCTGTGTCGTTTTCAAAGTTGTGACGCTTGCCATCGATGGTGTTGAAAGTCTTTTTTGTGTGTCATATTTGAGATGTAGATCCTAATTTTAAGAAGACTTCCATACATAAAGTGTCCTTTATATCAGTTCCATAAGATAAATAAGATGGGAAAACTCTCCAAATTAAGGATCGGTCAGTAAAAGACATTATCAATATATCGGAATTTGAGAATAAGTTATAGATCTAGTCAACAATATATTTTATCTAGAAGCTTATTGAGCAAAATCTGATACATATGAATGAAAAATCCGATCAGCGAATCAAAGGTATGAAGCAGACTTCTTACAATCTCTTCTAGACAAAAAAGACCGTAGGCTAGCTCTCTCTTTCAACCTCACGTTCCGTTATATTGATGATGTCCTTTCACTTAACAATTCTCGATTTGGTGACTTTCTCCATCTCATATATCCCCAGGAGCTTGAGATAAAGGACACAACGGATTCTAGGGAGTCTGCTTCATATTTAGATCTACATCTAGAAATTGACTCACACGGAAGACTTTCAATTTCGTATCTACATTGATTCGTTACTCCAGAGCGTGCGGGACTTACATCGATTTCCTTAGCAGAGCTACACGTCTGACGCAAAAATTGCTCACACAGGGTTATGTTGCTCCTCGGTTGCTGTCTTCACTCAAGAAATTTTACGGAAGACATCAGGCACTTATAGACAAATATGGGATTTCGATCTCTCAGATGAGTGCAGATGTTGGTTTGTCATAGGGTGTTGTTTTGTCTTCCTTTACCGGATTTGACACGCTGAATGGACTATTGGCAACGCGACGGTTGTGCTATAGCAAGCAGGAACTGCTTACTCTTCCGGAGCACCTGAATTCACTCTTGTTTCGACTGGAGTTCGCGTTGTTGATTGATATTCAGTTATTTTGTGTTTCCATGTTTTACATGTTGTCTGTTTTTGTCCCGTTGTTGGTGTTAACTGGTTTTGTCTCTCTCGGACTTTTGATATTCGGATACCCCATTGGTACCTCTGCTTGCTTCATGCACTTAGTGTCCATAGGAATGTCGAAGGTATACAGAAAAACCCCCACCTCCATTCACCTATACGATCAAGGATGTTGCTTATTTTGTCCTCTTTGAATTTGTTCTTTTTTTTAGAGACCGACCATTAATTTGAAGGGGGGCTTGGTTTTTTTCCCAAAAAATATTCTGAAAAATCTTTTTGATCAAAAAAATATTTTGGCAGCAGAGGGAAAGAAAAAATATTCTAAAGAAGGATTTCTGCCCTATAAAAAATGATAATAATGGAACAAAAATTCTGTCGCGATGACTTCCATTTTTTTAATCCTTCAAGTTAAATGGTTCGTCTCTTAAACTCATTGATGAAAAATGGGTCTTTGTATAATAGACTTACATTGCTATGTAATTGTGTTTTCTACTTTTTCAAAGAAAGCTATATTTATTCAGCTTTTCTAGTCGTGATTTAAGTTGTGCATGTGGAATAGAAATATGTATTGTGAAAATTAAAAGTTAGCAAGCTGTAATAAGATGAAACTGATTAAGAGTTAAGAATCGCTATCAGTTCTGTCGAATTTGATTGAAATCATTTAAAGGGTAAGAACAATTTATTGCCTTAGTATTATCATGTTTAAAACATTCTCGACCGTAGTCCTGTTGGTAAGAACGTTTCCATTTATTAATTGTTCCATAAAATTACCATTTGTGTAAAGAGTGTCAAAGTGATCCCCCTACTACTTCTACATATGCTGAATTTCTAGCCTTATTGTATTCTCATAATCTATTGATAAAGGTAACCAAAAAACTACCGAAATTGGATGATGGCAATCTCATTTGAAAGACAAAACAAACCCAAGACATACCGGTAAAATTGAAGATCACAATGGTCTTGACTTGTTAAGGCATTTTAAAAGAAATGTTGGATTAAACCTGGTTTTATTGCGCCAAATCTCCCTCTTCAAATGCAATCTAAGGGTCGGGTTACATAAAACACAAAACGGTTGTGACATACAATATAGAAAGTATCTTGATCACCCATGAAGTCAAACAACCAACAAAGATCGATGTGATGATCTCAGTACAACAAACAGCGATTGTCGCTTTCTTTTTGTCCCCCACCGCAACACGTCGGAGGGACTTAGTAATGGTCTCCGTCCGTCCGTCCGTCCGTCCGTCACGTTTTTTGTGGGTGCAACTCCGCGGACACTACTGAACCGATGTTGCTGAAACTTTACACAGTGATAGGGTACAATAAGTAGATGATCATCCCATATTTGAAATTTTCAAAATGGACGCCGTTTCCATGGAAACAGGGAAGAAGGGTCAAAATATAGGACATTCAATATCTCGGTTACCTAGGTGCACAGGGTTCTGAAATTTTGTAGGCTGATAGAGCAAAAGGTACTCTTTAATAATACGAAAAAAAATTTTGAAGCGATATTTATGGTTTTCGAGTTATTTACGAATTTGTGATTTTTCAGTCCGAAAAATAGGACTTTGTCAAATGTTTTTGTGGGTGCAACTCCTCGGACACTACTGAACCGATGTTGCTGAAACTTTACACACTGATAGGGTACTATTAGTAGATGATCATCCCATATTTGAAATTTTCAAAATGGCCGCTGTTTCCATGGAAACGGGGAAGAAATGTCAAAATATAGGACATCCAATATCTCGGTTACCTAGGTGCACAGGGTTCTGAAATTTTGTAGGCTGGTAGAACAAAAGGTACTCTATAATAATACGAAAAAACATTTGAAACAATATTTACAGATTTTGAGTTATTTACGAATTTGTGATTTTCTGGTCCAAAAAATGGGACT
This sequence comes from Arcuatula senhousia, assembly GCA_963971305.1. NCBI lineage: Eukaryota > Metazoa > Mollusca > Bivalvia > Mytilida > Mytilidae > Arcuatula > Arcuatula senhousia. The sequence goes on along the minus strand of OZ020317.1, from coordinate 820,115 downwards.
TTGTCATATCAAACATTTTTGTGGGTGCAACTCCTTGGATACTACTGAATGGATGTTGCTGAAACTTTACACACTGATAGGGTACTGTTAACAGGTGATCATCCCATATTTTGACAACCTATTTCTATCGTTTCTCAAAGAATATATTGCTTGAATTGACATACCACCGAACTTTTATGCGGCGGCGGGGGACACATGGCTACGCGTAGCAATCTTGTTCACCTTTATAAAGGTCCTTCTTATAGTGGGCAGTACAGAATACATTTTATTAATGATGTGGACTACGTTTTTTCGTGTTACTGCTAAGGGTGATAAATGCATAGTTTTTTGTAATGTATTAAAAATTTAGTCTGACCACATCTATCAGATAGTCCATTTTTTTACAGATTGCAATAATTGCATTTGTTCAAAGGCTTAATTTGCTCAACTTTCTTTTTACTTTTCAGTAATATTTGAGGTTTTTTTAAGGAGAGTTTTACATATGCATAAAAAACTCTTCATTAAAAAAGTTAAATCTCACCGAGCTCTAGCCTTTCTATCTCGTGTAATTAAGCAAGCGTAAGAAGGTTCTTGAATACCTTCTATTCACATTTTGCATTAATTTGAGGTGATTTTTCAGCAGTATTGTTACCCACTCCTGATCTTTTTTCTTTAAATGATTTCTCAGTCATTTTAACATTTACAAATAAATTCCAAGAAATGTGTTATATACTTTTTGAGATAAAGGACACAACGGATTCTAGGAGGTCTGCTTCATATTTAGATCTGAATCTCGAAATTGACTCTCAAGGAGGACTTTCAACAAGGCCCTATGTCAAACGTGATGACTTCAACTTTCCAATCGTCAACTTCTCCTTCTTGTGTAGCAACATTCCGTCCGCTCCAGCTTATGGAGTTTACGTATCTCAATTGATTCGTTACTCCAGAACGTGCGGGACTTACATCGATTTCCTTAGCAGAGGGACACGTCTGACGCAAAAATTGCTCACACAGGGTTATTTTGCTCCTTGGTTGCTGTCTTCACTCAAGAAATTTTACGGAAGACATCATGCACTTATAGACAAATATTTGATTTCGATCTCTCAGATGAGTGCAGATGCTGGTTTGTCATAGGGTGTTGTTTTGTTTTCCTTTATCGGATTTGACACGCTGAATGGACTTTTGGCAACGCGACGGGTGTGCTATAGCAAGCAGTAACTGCTTACTCTTCCGGAGCACCTGAGTCCACTCTTGTTTCGACTGGAGTTCGCGTTGTTGATTTACATTCAGTTGTTTTGTGTTTCCATGTTTTACATGTTGTCTGTTTTTGTCCCGTTCTTGTTGGTGTTTACTGGTTTTGTCTCTGCCCTTTTGGACTTCTGACATTCGGATACCCCATTGGTATCTCTGCTTCTTTTGACAATATAATACCAGGTTCTTTATTTTGTAGGTTCTTGCAACTTGTTTTGTTAGGAAAGGAATGGACTTTATGTTCTCTGAGCACGAAATGAGGTGGTTAGATGGTTCTGATAATTCACGCAAACATAAAAAAGGCAAACCAGATGAACCAATAGAACCAAAGGTACTAGTAAACACACTTATTATCCATCATACCAAGCAATAAAAATAGCATTTTATGTTTAGATAATTCACTTATTAAAAGAGGGGTTGGTAGATCGAATTATTCAATAAAAGGCGTGAAATAAAGGTGTACCAATGTGACAATCGATTGTTGTTAATCTAAAAGGCATAGAGAAAGTCGATAGTCATAAACTGATCACATAATTTATATTTAAAAATCAAAAAATACATTTATACTGTAGCAACAGAATTATTTGTGGGAGATCTAATTTCGTTTATTTGTGGATAAAGAAATTCATGAAATAAAATCCCTCGAATAAAGTGTTTAGTTGTAGAATGTACTTCAATAATGTACTTCAATAATAAGAATCCACGAAAATTTGTCCCCACCAATTCAGTTTTGTGCTCTTAACCCCAAAATTTTATCCCAACGAAAATGTATAATTATACAGTATCATAACTTGATAATAACATATAATTATAATATTATTAAATTGTAAAATATGTTTAGAAATAATTTATTCTGTTCCTTCCTTATATCAGGGCTGCCAACTTTCCCAATTTTCCGAATTTTCGCGGGTTTTTCTGATTTTTGTTTGCATAATTTTTAATGAAATACTTAAAAACTTTCAGAGTTGGCAATTCTGTTATTTTTTTATTTAAAATGCAAAAAGCAATGAGCTGTTAAAAACATTGTATCATGTTTGTTTGAATACGATGTAATTGTAATTGTTTTTTTCTGCAATAATTGTGTTGTTTAGAAGAAATAGTAACAAACAGGTTTGCATTTGTAATTAGATATTATCTAAAGATGCCGAATAAAGAATACATACGTTACCCATGAAAATGATTCAATTTATTTAAAAAATATAATTTCGAAATATAATAGGGAACGTCACTTTTGGTGAGTATATTTTTAATTCGTTGCCAGTGATTTATTTTACAGCAAGTTCTTTCAAGCAACTTATCTTGCTTCGAAAAGCATTCACATTCTTAGGCTAGCCTATTGTTTTTCTTTCAGACTTTGGTCATGATGTCTTTATATCATTTTTTTGCTTTTTTGTCATATATTTAACCAGTCATATCATTTCGTTAATGAGTTTTCATTAAAATAAGCAAAAATGGGAGTTTCATTCTAGGTTTTGCTTTGAGTGTTGTTATACAGGGAGACCTATAGACCTCACAACTTCCATTAGCACAATAACTCAAATGATCTTTGTAAAAGTTGAGAACAAATATTGGACAATGATAATCAAGAGTCTCTTTTTTGTTTTAATATATACAGATAAATACTTAAAAAAATACTATGTGCTATAAGTTAGAAACTACTTAATCAAATTTCCTCATAAAGCAACCAAAATTGAAAATGTTTTGGGCTACCAGGCAATTTAACCTACTGGAGAGTATTAAATCTTCTGGTTACCCATCATACAAAGAATCATTGCTGAAAATATCATTTTACAAGACTTGCGAGAAAGAAACGTTTTCCGAAGAGGATATTTAAGAAGTATAGGGTCTGGAATAGATCCCATTGTAGCAAGCAAACATGGAACAAAATTCAATAAATTTGATATGTTTGTTTTCCACACAATGATATAGTCTTAACCAAATATATGTAGTGTTTAAACAAATTCTATTTTTTAATAATAATATTGAAATTTGGAATACATGAAAGAAGCAGAGGTACCAATGGGGTATCCGAATGTCAAAAGTCCGCAAAGGCAGATACAAAACCAGTAAACACCAACAAGAACGGGACAAAAAGAGAACATGTAAAACATGGAAACACAATATAACTGAATATCAATCAACAACGCGAACTCCAGTCGAAACAAGAGTGAACTCCGGTGCTCCGGAAGAGTAAGCAGTTCCTGCTTGCTATAGTAAACCCAATGGAAATTCTAAGGACTATTTTCACATATGTTCCAAATCTGATTGGTCGATTTGATAGGAGGTAACCTATATGCACATACTTGATGATGAATCACATTTTTAATAGAATTTAAAATTAATGCCTTTATTTGAACTTAATATTTTCACATTTTTTATTTTGATAATCTTAGTGATAATGAAAAGCTAATAAAAATCTGAAAACAACTACAAATAAAGAAATTTATATTGTTGCATACTTAATAAATAAGCCATGATAGTCCAGAGAAGGACACCTCGAATAAATATGTCTAGTTGTATAACTTACATTTACTTTTTTTACAAGTTTGCCGTATGCTTGATTTCCTCATTTACAACATATTTGTCACTTTCGGAGGAGAGATTTTTCAACAACAAATCGGCATTCCAATGGGCACAAATTGTGCTCCTCTCCTTGCCAATTTGTTTTTATACTCTTACGAGACTGAATTTCTTCAGGGACTCGTTAAGAACAAGATGAAAGAGGCAAGGTCATTTAATCTTACATTCAGATATATTGATGATGTCCTTTCTGTCAATAACACTTCATTTGGTAGTTGGATTCCTTCAATATATCCTCCGGAATTTGGAGATTAAAGAGACCACCGAAGCTAATTGATTCACGTCTTTCTTGGATTTGCACCTCGAATTTGACCCAGGTGGCCATCTTAGTACAAAAATAGCTTTTGCTTGTAAAAAAGTTCAAAATTGACTTAAAAGATATGATAGTTAATTGCTTTAATTAGTGTTTGACTGGTCTGCTGTACTGAGATGATCACCTCAATATCCCTATTGTGTCTCACAACTATGTCGTGTTCTATGGTCATTACCGGATCCTAAGATCGCAATGGAAGAGGGAGATTTGGCGCCATAAAACCTGGTTTAACCCACCATTTCGTTTGAAATGCCTGTACCAAGTCAGGACCATTGCGATCCACCAATTCTCCGGTATGACTGTTTCGTTTTTGTCATTTTCTCTGGACTATGAGATTGATCATTCAAGTTCGGTAGTTTTGTTATTACCTTTATTTACTTTTGTTTTTAAAGTTGTTTTTCATGTGTATATGTTGTATCATCTTTATGTTAAGTCATTACCACTATGGTTTCCTGTGAGCTATGATTAAAGATCAATACAAAATTATATTTCAATCACACTGGACCAATGTCTCTCTTGCTTCAGTTTTTGCTTTGGCTTTATTTGTTTAATTCTACTGAGAACTGATTTTTTTCCTGATCAATTATTCACTTTTTTGTATATGGCAATCATATCAACTGAAATTTGATTTGTTAGTCTTTCATTAAGGCCTGCAGATTACATCACTTGGGCTTTAAAGCATTTACTGAAAGTGCAGAGTTTGACTTTTTTCTCAATGCTTGCTTTTGAAGCTTCAAAACCTTAACACTGTTAGGGAATATCGTTTGCCTGTACAATACATTGTTTGCTTGTTCTTTTTTTCCTTTGTTTGTCAATTGAACATGACAGACTGTTTAGTCTGAAAGGAAAATAGCTTAAATACACACGCTCTGTATTGCAATATATAATAAAACTAAAAGTGTAAATAATTGGTGAAAACATTGTACTCTCGCCAAAACTCCAAACATAGAGCCAGATATTTATAATCGGTTGAATCTTAAATTTATAATGTAATACATTAATATTATTTCAAAGGCAGAAATTGACAGTAGTAGCGTGCCCTAAAAATACATTTCAAAGCAAATCTTCAATGCATATGTTATCCGATGCGGATGGACGATGATTTAAAACTTGAAAGTAAACGATAAAGAGATGTGGAATAAATTAAGCGACACAACCAACATCAAAGAAACGGCACTTCGACGATGGAAAACAGCCAGCAGTCTTCAACATGACCAGAGGTCACTGATCGTTGTCTTGGAACCCAAACCCTGACCCAAGACTAAAAATACAATACATAAGATTCAAACAAATCAAGTAAAATGAATCACATTTAAAAAAGAAGCAAATGTGTACCGAATGGGCAGTCAAATATCATTATACCGAAAAGACAACGACAAAATCGGTAAACAAAAACATCACTAAACAAACCACAACACTACAAAAAACACACACATTAAAACAAATCCACATTCAGCAACGTGATCTCAAGTCGTAACGAGAGTGAACTCGTGTGGTGCTCCGAAAGAGTAAACATTTGCTGCTTGCTATAGCACACCCGTCACGTTGCCAAAGATCGATTTAGCGTTGGTTAAATTCGGAAAGGACAACATTACAAACTCTTCTGTCAAACCAACATCTGTGCTCATGTGAGAGATAGAAATCTTGAGTGATGACAGAAATTACCCACAAACCTAATTATGGTTATATGTTTATCACGATTTGAATCTAGCTCAAACATTTATTTTCCTTGTTTTATTTCAAAATTATTATGCAGTTATCTTGATTACATGGATAAAGAAATGGTCACTATACTAAAGGCTAAAATGAATGACTACATGTATAATAATTGTAATTTGAACATTCTTTCTTTATAAAGCCTGGTGCATTTAGATATAAAGATATCGAAAATTTTAACATAGCTTTGGATAATAAAAATTCATTTGTAACTGTTTTACCTGAAATATATTTCGATTGTTGTTGTAGACTAAAAGCGAAAGACGGAAGAGCATAGCTGCAACATTCAAACAGCGATGCACATCACTTCCTGCATCAGTAAACATGGGGTTCACTCCCGGAATAGATACACCGGATGCCAAACTATCCGTGGGAAGTCAAGAAGCATTTGACAAACGTCAGAGAAAGATATCATTAATGGCCCTTCCAAGTGAAGGGCGATACCGGAAGACGAGTGAACAGACAATAAACAAAGATTTCCAGGAATCAGTTTCCAGTTTACACCGGGCACTTCAAGATGAAGAGGAAGGGCTAAAACATCAAAAGATTTTTGACAAGAGAAAAACAAGGCGACCTTCACTCTTATCTATAAAGAATGAATAAAGTTACATGCTTATATGGTCTTATATCATGATTAGAAAGGGATTTTGACGTATAATTTTTGGGTGAGAGACATGGGATATTAATAGAGTCCTTCACTTATGTTTGTTGTGTTTTATTAACTCACAGCATTTATAATAACAGAAAAATTTAGCGTAATATGTCGATCAGTCACACCGCTATAACATGACATTGAAATTTGGACGTCGTTATGATGTCATAAGACAGAGAGAAAAAATTAACACTACAAGTGTATTTATCAATTTTGAATTTTACACTCCCATGTGGCGAATAGTTACAAAAAAAATATCAATGTAAGAATGGTAGTTACTTTTAAGATATAAGTAAGGTTTATCAATATTTTAGGCAAAAGAAGTAAAATGTTAGCAAAAATTGTACATTTATAGAATTAATATGCAATGTAATATCCGTCTGTTGATATTATCATTTTTTCAACCTTAGCATTGTGTCATTGTTTTGATGGGGTGTAGGTAATCATCGAGTTCGAGTTCGAGTTCGAGTCAGAGTTAAAGTTCGAGTTAGAGTTCGAGTTACAATTCGAGTTCGAGTTAGAGTTCGAGTTAAAGTTCGAGTTATTTTTCGAGTTCGAGTTAAATTTTGAGCTAACTCGAAACAGTAATTTTCATAGACATAGTCGAGTTACGACTCGAGTTAGAGTTCGAGTTCGAGTTAGAGTTCGAGTTACAAATCGGGTTCGAGTTAGAGTTCCGACCTAAAGAAAACCCATTTTTAGCAAACTACAACACTTTCCACGAGAAAAAATAATAATTCAGACATCTATTATGTTGTGCTGTGGTTTAGGGAAAAAAATATGTTAATTCACCAAAGGACGAGACAATACTTTGAAATACCTTGGTTTATTTTGTTGCAAAAAAAGGCTGCGTTTACAGAAAAAAGAAAAAAATAGTTTTATTTTTTATCAAAGTCGTCAGTTTAGTTTATAGGACAAGACTAAGGGGACGACCATTTGATTTTGAGGGGGGCTGTTTTTGTTAATAAATATTCTGGCTTGGAAAAAGTTGGAAATAAAAAATACAATGCATAAGATTTAAAACCAATCCCTAAACAAAATAGAAAAATAGTCGTGGCTTACTAATAAATACCCCGCTACCTCTTTCCTAAAAACAGATCAAATTTTAAACTAGGGGTGCAAATCTACACTATTTCACGAAGATGGTGTGAAAGTTTCACTGACATCCATTGATGGGTTTGGGAGAAGTTGCGGATAGTTGAATAGCGAATTCCATGTTTCGCTTCCCCAAAATCAGTTTGATCAAATTTTAAAAGAGGTGCATATCTACATTTTGTCACACAGATCGTGTGAAAGTTTCATGAAAATTCATCAAGGAGTTTAGGAGGAGTTGTGATAAGAGATGGGTATCCTAAAGTGTAAGGAAGGCAGGACGGACGGACGGACGGACGGGACGATGGACAGACACCTCTATCACTATATACGCCCAATTTTTTCAAGAGGGGGTATAATGATGAACGAAAGACCCAATTCTGGACATAGAACAATAAATAATTTGTAACTCGAACTCTAACTCGATTTGTAACTCGAACTCTTACTCGAACTCTAACTCGAACTCGAGTCGTAACTCGACTATGTCTATGAAAATTACTGTTTCGAGTTAGCTCAAAATTTAACTCGAACTCGAAAAATAACTCGAACTTTAACTCGAACTCTAACTCGAACTCGAATTGTAACTCGAACTCTAACTCGAACTTTAACTCTGACTCGAACTCTAACTCGAACTCGATGATTACCTACACCCGTTTTGATGTACAGTGCACCAAGAGACTTTCCATGAACACTGACAAAGTCATGAATATCAATCCGTTAGACCTAATATCACTGACATGATACTACTATTAAAGTCGGACCTGGAAGAGCAATACAACCTGTGCTGATCAAAATTTACGACATTTCATCCAATTGATGTTTTCCTGTCATAAACATTACATTTTGCAATAATGCAACTCGTATTTTGTCCAGGTAAATAACTTATAAAGAAAGATTAGACCATTTGGGATTTTACAGGCCAGGCCCTGGCCAACTGCTATGAAGAGTAGATTATGTCTGTCAGTGTTCAGTCGTGGAAAGTCCTTTGGTGCACTGTAGCTGTGCCATCCATATAAGTTTAAATCTGTGTATCCTACAACAAATGATTGAGCATTATTCATGTTATTTGTCACACTTTTTTATATAGTTAGGCGAATGTCCATTCATTATAACATCCTACTCCAGAATTGTATATACCTTGAAACCAACAGTTTCCAAGACGTATTATTCAATGCGTGTTAAACTGCTTTTGAGTATTATTTTCTCCTGTATATACATGCCTATGTGTAAATTGGTAAAAGCCACGAATAGACGTGTAAACAAAAGGTACAATTGACAAAACTATAAATACATCCTTTACTTATTATTCTACAACAGCTATGTGCCATATGTGTATATTGTATTTTCTACATATCATCTATATTTTTATATTTATATTTATGGCTTAAGGTAGTGTATTGATGTACATTTAGACATCTTTTATGTTTATTAAAAGTTTTGTTGTGTTTATACTCTTTTTTTGGGCATATTTTGTGACAAAATGAGCTAAGAGACTCCAAGAAGTCTGAATCGCGCACCTGATAATCTCTTACGATAAAGCTTGTTACCTAGTTTGCAAAATGGGATATATGAACCTGGTAAGGAAATACAAGAATAGGGAACTAATCAAGTCCAAGATGCAATGATTTGAATGCGATGAATCTTTTTGAACAGCAGGAAAGACGCAAACGCAGTCATGGACATCGGAAGTACAATTCACCAAAGGTACACGACGTGTCTATCAATGGGCTGCTTACGTATATCCAACAACCTATCGAGATTCATCACATTCGCACTAAACTGTATTATATTCCTCTTTCCAAACTTCACACACTGTACAAAGAATGTCTGGAAAATCCAGTGACTTATTTTAAATCCAACCTGTACCGTCTTACAGCAATTGTTCTTGTCATCGGATACAACCGATTATTCAAACCAGACGGTTTTCCACACGAGGTCAACAAGGACAATTGCTCTTTCATTTCACTTCCATTTTTGAATAAAGGTTTGAATGCCAAAAATTTAGGCAACATTTTACACCATAAATCTGTTTCAGAACATGTCCCTCCTTATTTCAAAGACAAAAGTGTTCCAGTCATTTTTTACCAAATCAACGACCTCAAGGCTTAACCACCAGACTGTTCTTGTGAAAAATTCCCATTCATTTATAGTCCCTATGGCCACGTCATTACCGGGGACCTCAACATCGTGGAAAATGACCAACTCCGCGATGTTTTTGGCCAAACGACCAAAAGATCGTGAGCCTAGAGCAATCAACAGGAACCATAATTTCAACAATTGTGGATTCAGTTGAAGACTATGCCAGAAAATGGGCCATCAAAGAACATGAAAAAGAAACCGATGCTCTTTCTGAGTGGGTAAAGTCTGTGAGGTCGTTGGTTTTGAAAAGGATTAACTATTTGAACGGCTCGATGAGCACCAAGGTATCATCCATTTTCAACAATCCTGATTTTGCGCAGACATTGTCCACCTAGCATGACAAATATGTTGTCGTACCTGTTGATAAAGCGCCTAACAACATCATTTTCGTTTGCAAAAAACACTGTATTTATGGTTTAACAGCTGAATTAGGGGTTGGTTGTATCAGCAAAAGCACCACATATGCAGCAACAACACTGTCAAAGGAGGAAATAATCAACAATCATAATTCTGTCATTTCTTCCTTTGGCATTTCTGTTGACAAAAAGAACGATGACTTTCCATCCTTGTTTAGGATTCAGAAGTTACATAAAACGCCATGCATACAAGCAACGTTTTATTGCTGGGTCATCCAAATGTACAACTAAACCTCTTTCAATTGTGTTAACATCAATATTGACGGCAATAAAATCAATCCTTTTGTTGTTCCTCCAGAAATGGCATCCATCAAATGTGGATTCTCAAAAATTCTAAAGAACTGATGGAAATTATCCATTCAAAGTCATTTTCATCTTGTAATAGCATTAAAACTTTTGATTTCTCTACATTATATACTTCAATTCCACATTCACAATTAAAATCTCGTTTACCACAGTTGATTAAACGTAGTTTTAATGGGCACAGATTGTGCATCATTGCTCTCCGATTTGTTTCTTCATTCATATGAAGCGGACTTCTTATGATCACTTCTAGACAAAAAGGACCGCAGACTTGCTTTATCCTTCAATCTCACATTTCGTTATATTGATGATGTCCTTTCACTAAACAATCCTCGATTTGGTGACTATTTACATCTCATATATCTGAAGGAACTTGAGATAAAGGACACTACAGATTCAAGGAGGTCCGCTTCGTGTTTGGATCTATTTCTCGAAATTGACACACTAGGAAGACTTTGTACTAAGCTTTATGACAAACGTGATAACTTCAACTTTCCAATAGTCAACTTTCTCTATCTGTGTAGCAACATTCCGTCCGCTCCGGCATACGGAGTCTACGTATCACAATTTATTCGTTATTCCAGAGCATGTGGGGATTATAACGACCTCCTCGATAGAGCTACACGGCTGACAAGCAAATTGTTAACACATGGGTACGTTGCTCCCATGTTGTTGTCATCACTAAACAAATTTTACGAAAGACATTATGTGCTTGTATAGAAATACGGGATTTCTATACTCAGATGAGCACAGATGTTGGTTTAACAGAGTTTGGTAATGTCATCCTTCCCGGATTTTGCCAGCACTAAATCGATTTTGGCAACGTGACGGGTGTGCTATAGGTGTAAAATAATTAATTCAGGCTCCCATTATTTTTTTTAGTTAAACCTGGTTTAGGGGGGTTGCTGTCAAACTCAGAAATGATTTTTTGGGGGTGTGACAGTACTTCTGCCTAAAAGTAGATGCATAACAGTACCTTTCATGTACATCTCATATAAGGTTCCTCGGCATCTGGAAGAGAACAGTTTACCGGAAGTGGCATGTGACAGAAAACGGGAACTATTGTAAACATTCTAACCAAAAAACATGGCCATAAATTACTACTCACTCTTCTTTCTAGCCATCATAAAAATTACTGCTTCATGGGCTCAAAATTTTCCCAAGTCTTTAAGCTTTTAGAAAATACCAAATCAATTGGTGTAGGACATGTCACTCTAAGATACAATACCTTATATGGATTTCTTTGTCTCCTATTATGTACTACTGTCTTATATTTGCACCGACTGGGTGCCGAATTAGTTGTTTAAACCTATAACAAGCAGGAACTGTTCACTCTCGTTTCGACTTGAGTTCAAGTTGCTGAATGCGATTTTGTTGTTATGTGTTTTTGTTGTTGTTGTATGGTTTGTTTCCTTATGATGATTCTTTGTCTACCGATTTTGTCTGTCTTTTCGGTTTTATGATGTTGATTTCCCATTTGGTTCCAATTCAGTGTGTCAAATCCGGTAAAGGAAGACAAAACAAATTTCTACGACAAACCAACATCTGCACTCATTTGAGAGATAGACATCCCATATTTGTCTACGGGTGCATGGTGTCTACCTTAAAATTTCTTGAGTGGAGACAGCAACCGTGAAGCAATTTCTGTGACAAACATGACGCTCTGCCAATGATTTCGATGTAATTCCCGCAAGCTCTGAAATAACAAATCAACTGTGTTAAAAAGGGAAAGTTGAAGTCATCATATTTGTCATATATATAGTTTTGTTGAGAGTCTTCCTTGCAATTGACAGGGTTCCCACGCCATCCTTGAATTCAAGGAAATCTGGAAAAGTCCTTGAATTTCATTTCAATGCTCAAAAAGCTGGAAAAATCCTTGAATTTTATCAAATATCCTTGAAAAAACCTGGAATTTTGAAATATGCAAATTTGTTGACCATTTGATAAAAGAAGGTTGAAAAATATTTGATTTAAAAATTTTTGCAGACTATTTGAATCCTTGAAAATGACCTCAATACCCTTGAAAAGTCCTGGAAAAACCCTTGAATTTTGTGTCCAAAAAATAGTGGGAACCCTGAATTGAGAGTCAATTTCGAGTTTTTTCGAGCAACCGTGAAGCAATTTCTGTGACAAACATGACGCTCTGCCAATGATTTCGATGTAATTCCCGCAAGCTCTGAAATAACAAATCAACTGTGTTAAAAAGGGAAAGTTGAAGTCATCATATTTGTCATATATATAGTTTTGTTGAGAGTCTTCCTTGCAATTGACAGGGTTCCCACGCCATCCTTGAATTCAAGGAAATCTGGAAAAGTCCTTGAATTTCATTTCAATGCTCAAAAAGCTGGAAAAATCCTTGAATTTTATCAAATATCCTTGAAAAAACCTGGAATTTTGAAATATGCAAATTTGTTGACCATTTGATAAAAGAAGGCTGAAAAATATTTGATTTTAAAAATTTTTGCAGACTATTTGAATCCTTGAAAATGACCTCAATACCCTTGAAAAGTCCTGGAAAAACCCTTGAATTTTGTGTCAAAAAAATAGTGGGAACCCTGAATTGAGAGTCAATTTCGAGTTTTTAGATTTTAATGAGCTTAACAATTAAATGCTAACATTTCTCTACACATACCATTTTCAAAATAAATTCAAAAACTGCGAAAATTTCAGTTTCTACGAAGAAGGGGAAATAACTTTTATCAGGAGTCGTCCCGCAACTTGGACTTTAAATCTTTGATGCTGAAGAAGGAAGGTTGTATTCTTTTATTCTTTTCGAGCTTCAAGCCAAAAATTATTGTCTAGCACTCCTGTTCTATTTTTTGCAACAGCAGCCATGTTAACGTTGTTTGGTCAGCCTTTATAAATTTCACAAACTTGGTAGAGGACATCCTAGAGACCAAGTGTACAAAGTTTGAAAGCAAGCCATCCAATTGTTTCAGAGATAAAATTTGAAGAAAAGTTTAACAGATGACCGATGGACAATGGATGCCTAGTGATGACAGTAGCTCAACTAAACAGGACTTAAACACCTCATGAGAGTCTAGTGATCAATCGTGTGGTATTTAAACCAGCGCCTTAGACACTCTGCCACCCAAGCCACGTGGAGAAGATCAGCAAGATGTGTATACCAATATATCAAGAAGTAGATTCATCCAAAATGGCTATTATGTTATTTTAGAAAAATGCATATGCAGAGTTGTATGACAGGTTAAAAGAGGTACAGCAGTAAAATAAAAGATACCCGGATTTGACATGTAAATTTCTATTGTTTATTGCATCCGAATAAAGATACATTGATATTTACATACAAAATGGTATAGTTTTGGCAATAAATACAAAGACAACACAGGTAAATAGTAACAGTTAATTAAAAACAGTACAACACTGAGTCAGCAGTTAAATTAAATAATAACACAAAAAGTTTTGTGAGTTTTGAACAAAAATATAATGTAACAAAAACATAAGCTTTCTTCTACTTGTTCCACCAAAGAAAATCAAAATATATACTTTTTGTCAAATTCTGATGACCAGATTTTGATTGTTTGGACACAAAAAAACTTTTAATAATTTACAGTTTATGCAGTAATATTATGAGGTATTTAAACTTGCTTTATTCAAGGGTTCCTTCCAAGTGTTAAATATAAATTGAAGCTATCTATGGCACGCGATAATAACAAAAACCTGATAAACCACATTTATCGACCGTAAATTATAGTTTGCTGTTGATAAACTGGGTTTATCGCACGCTAACTATAGTTTACGTTCGTGAAACCAAGTTTATCAGCGATAACGTTAGTTTGCGCGGTGCAAATGCTATTTTATCAACGCAAAACAGCATTTATCGACTGTAAACTATAGTTTGCGGTTGATTAACTACGTTTATCGCCGATAAACTCAGTTTATCATCGATAAATTTGGTTTATCACCGAGAAACCCTAATTAGCATTTGAAAACCCCATTATCGACCGCTAATGATAAATCTCAAACAACTGAAATTATCATTAGCATCAGCAAACTATAGTTAGCGAGTGATAAACCCAGTTTATCGACCGCTTACTACAGTTTACGGTCGATAAACTCAGTTTATGGGGTTTTGTGACTGTCGCATGCCATGCAGTTCAGCACCCAGGAACCCTAATTAGCATTGAAAATTTCTATAGTCGACATCTAATGTTAATTAAACAAACTTGGTTTATCAGGGTTTTAAAACCTATAATGCAAAGTTGTTTTGACGGACTCGAGCTTCAGCCCATCCCACCCATCTGTTATCATATTTTATTAACGCAAATCCTCTGAAACTACTAAGCAGAAATAAATGAAACTTGGTATGAAAGAAGTACACTTCGTAAAGTTGTGCATATAATTAGGATTTTTTTCTGTATTTTTTTTATAAAAGGTGCGACCCTTTTGACTAAGAAAATCTTGAATTCTGCAGTTCATATTTCTAAGTTAAACGGAATCTTGTTATGGCATTCATATGCATGCAAATTATCTTTACAATGCTTGTTGTACCTCAATAGGTATTTCTCAGGGATAATATTAATTGAACTCGTAGGGTATAAAAGCACGCTAACTTAGTTTCTGTTATTGATACTTTCCAAACCACATGACATATTCATAGCTGCAATAGCAAACGCATAATAAACTATTTTATAGAACGGAAACCATAGTTCACTCGGTAACTTTAGTTTGCACGGCGCAAATGCTACTTTATCAACGCAAAACAGCATTTATCGACCGTAAACTATACTTTGCGGTTGATAAACTGAATTTATCACCGATAAACTCAGTTTATCATCGATAAACTCAGTTTATCGCCGATAAACTCAGTTTATCACCGATAAATTCGGTTTATCACCGAGAAACCCTAATTAGCATTTGAAATCCCCATTATCGACCGCTAATGATAAATTTCAAACAACTGAAATTATCATTAGCATCAGCAAACTATAGTAAGCGAGTGATAAACCCAGTTTATCGACAGCTAACTATAGTTTACGGTCGATAAACTCAGTTTATGGGGTTTTTGTGACTGTCGCGTGCCATAGCTATCATAACAATTTTTTTCATTCAACTCTAAATTTTAGGGAAATGTTAAAAAATAAGTGCTTAATCAAATAACCCTCTTTTCAATTCCAATCGCAAAAAGAAATCTTTGCATGCACAAAATACCATAGATATTTTGAAAATATTGTTCATCTAATTGTTAATAAAAAAAAAAGTACAAAAAAAAATTGTATCTAAAGTAGAAATAACATTTTTATTATCAAACATTCTTTTTTCAAATAAATCTTATCAGTTTTTACATGCTAACAATACAATGCAATGATTTGATAAAACATGATGATAATTTGCCCATTAACAATGATATGTTTACATCTATGGGAATAAGAAAATAAAGTCTTATATGTTAAGAGGTAGGTTTTGTGAGGATATAATGGCTTTATGATAATATCTGTGCTTCTTTTATGCAAAACTAAGAACTCACCAATATCAATGCCCTAAAGTTATCTTCTTCATTCTGGTAAAGCTATAACATTTAAGTTTGCCCTTATTTTAATAATGAAAACCGGTAAAACTTTTGAAAAAAAGAAACTGTTTCCACTAATCATAAATTTCTGCAGTTTGTACTTAAAATTGAAACACAGATAATTCAAAAGCCTTATTGACAATCAAATACAAGTACATGTATCATACAAAATACATGTATGATAAATGAGAAAAATAATACATTAGTATTTCCACTAGTCAAAATATCAATCCTTTGCATACAAGAGATATAAAGAATTAACTATGGATAAGATAGAACATGTTTTTCTTTCTTTTCTTGGTCTTCTTTTTACAAATGCCTACAAGCATGTACCTAATATGTTAAAAGGGAACAGTTTTTTTTTTCAAATGCCCACTGATCTGTTATTCTACATCTGTATTAGTCAGATTAAGGACTTCTAAAAATCAATCCTTTGCATAAAAGAGATATAAAGAATCAACTTTTGTTAAGAAACAATGCGTTTCTTTCCTTTCTTTGTCTTCTTTTTACTAATTTATACATACAAGCATGTACATGATACCTTAAAATGGAACAGTTTTTTTTTAAATTTCAAATGCCCACTAATCAATGGTGCATACCTTTAAACAAGTTATCTAGTATCTGTATTAATCAGATTCTCAGAATAAAAATAAAATACTTGTAATATATTTACAATACACATAATACTATTTCATTAACAAACTAAGATTAATATATTGCAGCAAAAAATATCTTAAAGGTTCAAATAAAAAGAAATCAAAAGATTAAATGACGGTATATTACCAGCAGTAAATGGAACACAGAAGGAATGTACATAAGGTTTGATTGAGTTTTCATGGTTTCCATGAATGACCCAAGTATCCAACTATTTTTACATTGATTCATTCTGGCAAAACAAGCAAACAACTGAATTAAGGTAGTACAGTGGTATAACTGTATTATAAATTATTAGAAAAAAAGTATGAAACAAAACCTAAAGGTTATAATTTTATTCATTTTATAACATTTGACATACTTTTTTCAAGGGAGTAATTTGTATGAAATGTGTAGGGAAAATTCAGTTTTCCCATTTATTTTCAGAAAATTAACGATGACCCGTTGATTTTATACCTTATATTAAAAAAAAACTAACAAAAATTGATGTTTGGACAAAAAAAACTCAAAAATCTATCCCATGAAATTTAAAAAAAAATAATTTAAACCATTTTTCCCTATATAATCTATATACAAATAGCCAAATTTGAACTGTTTTTCTACAAAAATTAAGCAAGGTGGCCTATTCTTTTTATTTTATTTTTCTTATGACAAAATTTTTAAAAAAATTTATAAAGGAAAACAGTCTAGAAGGTGATGTGTTTTGTCAGCAGGAAGATCTTTAAGTAACCAGCACTTAGATTAAATAGGAAGATGGTCAACAAGAATGAAAGTGTGTCAGTGATTTAATACATGTAATTTGGTCAGCAGGTACATTTTTTTACAGCTATGAAAAAAAGGATTTTAGAATGAGATGTTCTACAAGTTCTTGTCAAGTTCCTCTGATCAGCAGGCTACTTCTTTGAGAGAGATTCTTTATATCAGTTTAGTTAGCAGGTAGATTGCTCTATAATGTACATCCATGGTCATTAGGTTTTTATTATAAGATGTTCTACAAAGTCTAGTAATGTTCCTCCATGCATCTGATCAGCAGGTAGCTTCTTTGATAGAGATTCCTGAAATCAAATTGACATTAGCAACATTTATAAATTTTGATAATTATATATTGTAAGTTAAGAAGATTTTGAAGGAAATGTCAAATGATAGAAGCAAGTTATTTGATTGATTTTTACATGCAGCAATTTTTTATGCCCTGGCATCTACCAAAGTAGGGGGCATATAGTGTTCGGGTATGTCCGTCCATCTGATGGTTCGTATGTCCCAAATGTTGCCAAATAGGTCATTTTGTCTTTTGGACATACATGTATTCTTGTTTTTTTCTTAGAAAACATCCAAAATTGTCCCTCTATACTGATCTTATAGCTAATTGTATTTAAAGAGTTGGTCACAAAGAAAACATGAAAACCCAAACATCCTAAGGAAGCAAGAATACGAAACTTGTTATTCATAGCAAAATCTAATGTTTTGAACTTTGTTTGAAATTTGTATTTCTAACACCTGTGATGGCAAGTGTTGCTGATGAATGTTTGAATTACCCAAGATTAGCCCACTCAAGCATCAACACTTTTGAAGAACACATCAAAGCTATACCGGTAAATTATCTGTGTAAATTTAACAATTGTCTAAACCCTAAAGTTCTTCCTACCTTAGGCATAGGCTGATGTTAGTCATTATTTGAATTCAATTTGACATATTTTTGTTTTATTGTTTTATGCTCTTCATATTCCTACAGTGTTTGTCATTTTCAATCTTTATAGCCAATTAAATGTTTCATTCCCCAAAGCTGAACAGGAACTCATCAAGGTACTTTGCGGAACTGGTGCTTAATCTATCTATAGAATTTTTTAATAATAGAAGCTAATCTTTTTGATCAGATTAATTTGCATCTTCATTGAAAATGAAAACTACTCATAGGTAGATGATTTTTACCTGAAGGAAAAAACTCCTTTCTGAGAGAAATTGCTTATATTTATGATTTTTGCAACTAAATAATTTTCTTTTATGAATCTAATGTTTTAAACAAATCTTTGACATTTATTGTGCACATTTTCTTTTGTATAAAAACCATTTTTGAGCTATTTTGCCAATGAATTTTTCAACAGGTAATCTTTTATACTAGGAAAATTTTTCCTTCATACAACAAGATATTCTCCTCTCAATAGATGTGAGTTTAAACTGATCAGATAGATCAACTTCCATGGTAACACATTCAATAGGAGGATTAAGTATGGGTACTCCAAAGTACCTTGATGAGTCCATGTTCAGCTTGTGGTAATTAAACATTTGATTCACTATAAGTAGATTGCTTCTGAAGAGTCTTGATAGATGTAACACACGTCAGGCATAGCAAAATAAATTGCCTGGAACTTTGTTATAATTTATATTCATGACGGTCCAGCTGAGACTTTTGGCAAAGTTATTTTGACCATTGTCAAAAAGATGTCTTCAAGAAAGTTCTTACAGTTGCTATCTGTTTAATAGGTATAAAATACTTGTTTCTAGGGAAAATTAGATTGTTCATCTGAGACAGGCACTTACAAAAATTACAATATTACCTTTAGTTTGTCAATGTATTTGATGGAAGATTGCCAATAATCTTGGAAGTTAATTAAGTCTGGTGTTGACCGGTAAAAATCTACAACATTTTTCTGAAAAAGAAACACAGATAAGTAAAAAATGAAAATTATATTGTTTAGCAGGAAGTTGGTAAACAACAGACCTGAAATCAAATCCCACATTATTGAACCCACCCTGATACCTAATATAAAGTGGCTGTGATAAGTAGTTGCTAAGAAAACTGTTATTAAGAAAATTTCTTTTCTACCAACCCCAACCTGACATTCTCAACCAGTCTTATAACCAGAATTTTTCACACCAAGAAATCCGCCCAACAAGAAAATCTGTACACTCACTATTGACACCCTCACATTAAAAAAATATGCCTTATGGTTATATGTCATTACAGGGGCATGAAAAAGTAGTCATACCATCAAGAAATTTTACATGGACATGAAATAAGATATCCTCTAAAACGAAAAACAGTCTCTGTCAACTTAATTTATCTGTTTGGTCATTGTTTTAATATGTTTGGCTTCTGTTTTTGTTTTATTAAAATCTAATATTCTACCGGTTTTCCAAGTTTTATACTCCTAGCGTGTCTGATGAAGGCTAATCCAGAAAATAACTTTACACGCAGTGAAATTTGGCTGTTGCACATTCATCAAACTCATTTCAATATGTGGATCGTGTCTTTCTGGCACATGTTCCTTATTCTTTCGTTTTTAATATTAAACAGTGTTTTATGCTTGCTGCAACTTGTTGCAAAGACATATATATATAAGACTTTGGAACTATCCATTATTTTGTGGTGTCCTGCAGCATCACAAATATTCCATCAGTTTTCAGGCAAATAAATGCATTAGCCTATTAATGATTAATGATTTAATGTTAAGGAATTTTATTTATCTACTTCCTGTGTAGTAAATATTTTAGAACTCAGGAGATATAGGTCTTCATTGGAAGACCTATTATAGTTTCTTAGAACTTACCATTTCACTTAATAGTTCCTCTGTTAGTGAAGGGTTTTGATTGAGTTGATATGAGACTTTCATTGGAATACCACAGTCAGAGGTGTCATCCTGAAAATTAAAAATCTGTCAAGTCAAAAATATCTGTATTTCTTTAAATAGGAAGTAGGTGAGCAACAGACCTGAACTTTATTGGACCCCACCATGATGCTTAATACAAAATATCAAGTGGCTGTGATTAGTAGTTGCTGAGAAAACTGTTAAAAAATATCTTTCCTGAACTTCTGCCCGCAGCGCCCACCCAACATTCACCATAATGCAATTGCACACTGTATTACACGATACATCAAAACCAAATAGTACAGTCAAAACCCATCTATTCTCATATACATGTAAATAACAAAAGAAAATGATACATCAATACCCATTGTATAATCCAGTGGGTTCCCATGCATCAATTTCATATGCAATTCAAATAAAAACACATGGGTCTTGACCCTATGTTCATGTATTGATGTACATGTAGCAGGGAATATGGTGTGAATTGACCCTGCATTGGATGAGCCTAAAGACACAAAAATTTCTATCAGGAAGAATAGATCACACAGTCCTTCAAAGAAACTTATGAAAGAAGCTATCATACCTCTGGTGGGGGCATCACCATGAACATGTTATGACTGTCATCTATACTGGACTGTACTTTATAGTATGGAGCTGCAAGATGAAAAAATCGTGCGATAAGCTACATTGTAAATCAATACAACAACAAAATATGGGTCAAATTTGTGACATACATGAACATGAACCTTAAGAGCAATCAATGCTGACATTGCTTTATTCTTATGCACTGTTCTATCATCCTATTGAGTAGCTGTTCATTTGAGTATTTCACATTTTACTTTCACTTTAATTTTGTTACTTTCTACTTTCACTTTCAATTCACAACCATGGGGTGCGTTCGGTTACTCTACCTAGGTTAACCTGGGTAGATTTTTTGTGGTGGTAAAAAATTAAAATAGAACGAGGGAACCCCTTGTTTTTCATGGATCTATAACCTATATCTACCTTGGGTATATTTAACGACATCGCAAAGGTAAAACTGGTCAAACTGATAAAATGGCCGAATCGGGAAAGATAACAGATGAGATAGGAATTAATGATGAAATACTACACATTCTTATTCCGCTTGAGCCGGAAAACTTAAAGATCCCCACGCTAATAAAAAGTCAGAGCTGAAGAACATCTTTGAAAGTAAGTAATGGTTTATTTATTATTAGAAACTGGTTAGTATTTTATTGATAGTTATATAATGTCGACAGAGGAATTTTCAACTTCAAGTACACTGGTATGTTAATTTTTGGTTGTTTTGCAAATCATACGCTAACCTCTGTTCTATTATAAAAATACTTATGTATATTTATATAGCTGTATACCCACTTTACCTCATTGAGAATTTTTATGTGTAATTGTTTATTTTAATCCCGATCGATGTAGTGCTGCATTGCCCCCCCCCCCTTTACACACACATGATGCTGATACACTGCTAGAAGTTCGTTTTAACCATGAATTAAATAGAATTGTTTTGGACGTCCCTGGTTTTAACCGAATAATATCAGTCAATTGATTTTTATACGACCGCAATATGGTATTGTGGACTTGATCAACTTGTAATCATCCCCCCCCCCTTTTCCCCGTAATGTAATTAGGGCCTAGAAGGGACAAAAAAGAAACTTGTTTTATTTCTTTTCTGATTTAGAAAGTTTTGTTTGCAATGTTAATTAGCCAATACAAAATTTTCTAACTCAATAACTGATGGTGCTCCTCGTAAGGAGAAACATACTTATTATTTTTATAATGTTGTTTATCCATTCCGAACAATTTTCAAAACCTGGGTTTAACATTATCTATCAGGAAAAAAAACGGGTTTTTTTTGTTCTTCCCCAAGGGACACATTTTTTCCTACCCGAGTCAACCTACGTTTAATAACCGAACGCCAGCCATAATCCTACATGAAATAATTCCCATACATGGTACAGGGTAATATGATGCCCTTTAACCCTTCATATAATTATTATCATGCATTTATATGTGTATCAACTTGAACTATAGACAATTTAATAAATGTTATGTCTGTTTCTAATCATATCTGTTTGTATGTATATTATGCCTCATAAGAGGCCCTTTAATTTGGAAAATAAAGTATCATCTTCTTCTTATAGCTGTAAACCTACATGATATGATTCCAACACAAGGATAGTATGACGCCCCTGATCCCTTCATACATAGTTGATATGACATCTGACAGCCAATGTCCCTTATCGTGGGATCTGGTTGGCTGTGAGGGTGACTGTGATACCAACCGACCAATGACAAGCCTTGTCTTTGCATGGAAGTTTTTATCTGAAAACAAAAAAATCGATAGAAAACACTAAAACAATGACAAAAGATAAGAAATAAAGAAAGAATGTGTCCATGAGACATAAATACCACAAACAGGAATTAATATGCACATTTTCATTTGGTAATTTATGGCTGTGAACAATTTCATAGCTGTATCAATTATACATGTTAAAGTATTGAAGCAACAACAAGTATAAACAACTTATGGACAAACCGAGTGAAAACAAAAGAATCCAGCATGCAGGCTCCTAATAATTACCTCATTTTCTAAGACAGCAGCTTTATGTCCATCAGTCAGTTTACATTTACATGGGAATGCTTCAAAAATACTTAAATCTGTAAAATAACATGGGAATGCTTCAATAATACTTAAATCTGTAAGATAACATGGGAATGCTTCAATAATACTTAAATCTGAAAAAATAAGAGATAAATAAAAATTTATGAAAGACAAAAATATCCCATTTTTTTTTTAAGAAGAAGTGAGTGAAAGGCCTGTAATCAAATCCTATGATATGAGACTGGATGTTGATGCTGCAAACCACAAATCAAGACAGTGTGATAAGTAGTTGCTTCGAAAACTGTTATAAAAATATTTTCAGGCCAGCAATGGCCAGACTTTAACTATTTTTATCAACAATTTGTGGTATTTTCCTTTGATGTTTGCTGGTTGAGATAACCTGTATCACATACTGTCTGTGATACAAAAAATAACAGGTCATCTCTTAAAAGGCGCCTGACTTTGGTAATCATTAACATCACCACTATATGTTCTTTGGCATCAATTTATGAATGAAAATATTGGAACCTCATTCATGAAATTGCTGCATCACCGCTTATGTTAAAATACATTATTCATATAATGAAATTATAAGGAAATAAGAAGTGGGTCATGAATAAATCGGTATTGTCGATAAAAGAAATATAAGACATTTTGTTTTTTAAATGGATTTTATCTCGGCTTTATGTATCAGTCTCGCCCTATCAGGCTCAACCTATACTTGCACTGATAAAATCCATCTCAAAAACAAAATGCCATAAATTCCTTGTGTATAACCACAATTTTCACTCTGTGAAATCCTGCTAAAATTGAATTAAACTGTATATGAAAAATCTGTTAAGACAAGAGGGGCATTGTATCATTCTTTCATGTGAGCAGTTTCTTAGTTTGAGCACTGAATGGAATCACTATCAAACAAATGAGTTAAACAACATAAAAGTTTTAATCTTCATAATAAGTCTAAGACAAAAATTTCTTACTTACACTAGGTTTTGATATTCTAGGTACCCCTTAGATACCCCTATACTAGATACTTTACTTGCGCTGAGTTTTGATATTCCAGGTACCCCCTAGGTACCCCACAACTTCATTTGATTTCTTACTTACGCTGAGTTTTGATATTCCAGGTACCCCCAAGGTACCCCACAACTTCATTTGAGGTAAGATGACAATGGAAGTCCTGAAAAAAAGAATTAAAAAAAAAACATATCAATTTGCTTATGCAAACTTTAAATATTTGTCATTATAATAAAATCATGTAAAGATTTTCAGAGATCAAGAGGCTATGTTAAGAAGTTGATAACAATACAGTTATGAAAATTTCTGCTGCTTCCAATTAATAATAA
Organism: Arcuatula senhousia; assembly: GCA_963971305.1. Lineage (NCBI taxonomy): Eukaryota > Metazoa > Mollusca > Bivalvia > Mytilida > Mytilidae > Arcuatula > Arcuatula senhousia. Next base: position 795,937 of record OZ020317.1, on the reverse strand, counting down.
GGATTTTCACTTTGTGAAAGCCAGCTAAAACTCAATCCAATGTCGACAACAATATGTTACATTACCAGGTATTCCTTGTTTCTTTCTTTCCAAACCCATCTTTATTCAAAACTAAAAACTCAGAAGTTTTTGACTTGATTTTTGAAATTTTCAATGATTTAATCATTTAAGTAGGTTGTGTGCCCTTAGACATATTCCACATCTCATTAACTTCTTTTGTTTAATCACAAGGCATTCCAAAAGAAAGGATGGGTTGAACCTGTTTTAATAGTGCTAAGCAATAGATACTTTTATATACTGACCAACAATAACAAAACATTGGTTGATAATGATACAGTAAATGGTTGTGCCTTGCCAGATGATTTAAATGCCTCACACATGACAAAGGTTCCCGGCTCTCTGAAAATATAAAGATAAAAAACTAATATCACAACCCTAAGATTTCAGAATAAACTCTTTTTAATATGTTGTGTTTGCTATACACATACTCCAACATTTCAGTTACAAAACTGTCTAAATAAATTATCCTTAACTAAATAGAAACTTCTGTATTTAAGAGAATTTAAAATGAAACTGTATATCATACACAAAGAATAGAAACTGGAAGAAGCCTGGTGTCTTTATTTCAACATATTTTCTGAAGAAGAAAAAATAGTCATGCATTTAAATTGAGTTATCCCCCTTGACAAACTAATGATAACTATGAAGGTCACTTACAAATCCTGGCCTCCTTTGCTCATTAAGGAATGATGAATGGATGGTGATGATTTGTTCTGGTTCCCTGTTCCGTGTCTCATTTTCTTGACTGGTTCTTTCAATGACAGGTTCAAAGCTACAAAGGCACAGAAACTGATGAAATAAAACAAAACAAGAAATTATGTGAGCAAGCTCACAAAAGGATAATTTGGACCCTGTAGTGCAAAAATAAACTTGTCTAATTATCTGTCCTGAATGATATTCAAGCACAATTAAATTTCAATAAATATCTTCATTTGCTGAACTTCCTTCAGGCAAAGTTTTATCAAAATCCATTAAGTTGTTAATATAAGAGTTCTGCTTTTAATGTATCTGGACAGGTGGGGAGACAGACAGGGAGATTCCTCTATACCTCATAAACTTTGTATTCAGGGGTTTAAATATGTTGATTTGTATTAAAGAAATTGAATACCATGGGATTTGTGTATGTCCATTGAATAAAGAGGTAGATGGGTTGTTGTAAAAGGACATTCATGACCGACCGACAAAGGTTGGAGCTTGGAAATCAAGCATAACTCTATCTTTTAATTTTTTGTGATGTTTGAAAAATTCTTGACTTAAATCCCACCCCTTACTTTTGTTTTCTTGAAAGTATTTAACATGTAAACTAGAATACTGACAAAGTCAGAAAGGGCCCCGCGGCAAAAAATCTAAGTGTTTTCAAAATCATATTAACTTTAATTATAACCACTAAGGCATGTTCCATGGAATGTGTATGAAACTTCAGAGCTGTATTGTTAATAGCCTTTGAGTTTTATTGTTCAAAAATTCCAATTCTCAAAATCTGTGATTTTCCATAAAAAATGAAGTTGTTTTTTTCCAAAAATATGAAATTTTAATTATGCAAATAAAGACTTGCTACTAAGTAGCTGTACAAAATTTCAGAACTGTGGTGTTAATAGTTTTTGAGGTTTAGTGTTCACAAGAATTGTTGACGGACGAACAGATGAACAAAGTGAAAACTATAGGGCGTCCGCATCTTTGATGCAGGCCCTAATTAATTACTCATGGACATGATGGATGACACTTTGTTTTTGGATTGGAAAAAATACATGAATATCTATCATTCAATTCTTGTCAATTTGACACATGTACTAACCTTCATCTTGTATGTCATTTGAAAACTGTTCCATTGAATTTCTAAAATAAAAACAATATATCTATCAGAATTGCAGATTTCTTTTTCAGAAAAGCATATACTCTGACACAAAACAAAACAGTATTTCCAACTATTATACAACTAAAAATTGACATGCATGAATCATGTGAATTAATGCAGATGAAAAACTGTATATAAGTTTAAATCTTTCACATACATGTATACTAGTTATAGACGATTAAACACAGGTGGACCTTCATGTAAATTTAATTTAGTACTGTGCATAATATCTGATCTATTGTAAAATGAGGAAAGATTCAATGAAACCAAGCATTTTTTCCATCAGTGCCAACTCAGATTATTTTACCTATGGCTAGAATGTACTCCATTATTAAATGAGGAATTAACACTGAGGTCCATAATATTAGATCGGGAATCATGGCCATTCTGTTTTCCTTCATTTTCATCTGTGCTATGGCCATCAGATACACCCTTAGCCAATTGACTGAAATCAAATTTCTTAGGTTTTTCTCCATGGTTACTTTGCAGGCTGGCAGCACTTCCTGGGCGATCTCCGTTTTGTTCCATCATGAAAACTCTGGGTGACTAAAATCGTATATAAAGCCATCGTTAACATCGTAAACTTGTGGATTTTTAAAATTGTTGTAAATATTGTAGGTTGTGTAGCATACACTTTAAAAGATTGCACATCTCATTATCTTCTATTGTTTAAAAAGACGAAAAATGTAAACAAACAAGTGATAGCAATAGCCCTTTGGTCCAGGTGAGCTAATAGGTATAGCAACATTATAAACCTTTGTTACTCGATGTTCATGTATAAAAATATAAACAAACATAAACAAAAATCTTATTTGACATTTTTCCCTGTATTTTCTTTTCTGAGATGATACTAAATCTCTGGGTGCCGTTTCATAAAGCTATCATTAGCCTAACGTGTATATAAGCCCATTTAATTTGCATGGGATAACAAGCTTGTTAATTAGCGATCGCTTTATGAAACAGCACTCTGATCTTATAAACCAATCTAGATATCTGTGTCAAGTACATTTATCACACATTCAATCAGCAGTATTTGGAATTTTCTTTATGTTCTTTAGTTTGCATTTGTTTTTAAATTGTCATACATATATCTTACCGCCGACTCCCTTCTTGCTGGACTAACTGGTCTGTGTTTTCTGAACCTTCTGAATTATTCAATAAGTTATATCTTACCGCTGACTCCCTTCTTGCTGGACTAACTGGTCTGTGTTTTCTGAACCTTCTGAATTATTCAATAAGTTATATCTTACCGCTGACTCCCTTCTTGCTGGACTAACTGGTCTGTGTTTTCTGAACCTTCTGAATTATTCAATAAGTTATACTTACCGCCGACTCCCTTCTTGCTGGACTAACTGGTCTGTGTTTTCTGAACCTTCTGAATTATTCAATAAGTTATATCTTACCGCTGACTCCCTTCTTGCTGGACTAACTGGTCTGTGTTTTCTAAACCATGTCGTCTTCCATGAATCTAACTTTCTTCCTTTGTACATCACCTTAAAAAAAATCAAAAGGTCAAATCTAGTTTGTATGTACAATGTTTTTATTTGTTAGACATGTTTGAGGCACAATTGACATGGGTTATTGTCCTTTTGTGTAAAGCAAAAAAGCAAGTGATAAATAAATATTAGATGAGATGTTTTATAGTAGATGAAGCCTTTTTGTGTGCAATCACCTTGCTCCGATCTAGTTTTTATTAGACATTTCTATATCTGACATTACGTCAAAATCAAATCAATGGATCTTAACCATGTTGTGCCAATAACTTGTCTTACTTAATTCCCACAATTGCAATTCTAGAAAAATTCCCTTCAACCCAATAACTGAATGATGTTAACATGGTTAAGGGATGTACATTATCTACAGAGATCTAGCCACATCCCAACTTTTTAGAGGGTTTACACAGTGTTTGCAGAGTGCTGTCCCATATTTACTGATTTTCACCCACACCCTCATTTTTTAAGAGGGCTGACTTGGCATTAGCAGTGTGTTACCTCATACATACATGCATGTCATACTTACTGAGTTCCAGCCACATCCTGACTTTTTTAGAGGGTTGACTTGGCGTTTGCAGTGTGCTGCCCAGGCACTAGGAGTTCCAAACATCTCTTTAGTTGCTGGTGTTCTTATTTTACCATTTGGGAGAAGGTCAGCGAGAAACTTTCTACCCTGAAAAAAAAATTACATATTAATTATACATGTTTTACAGTTTTATTATTTATACTTAGTATTCATTCACCTGTAAATAACCTATATAGTATTGCACGGGGGTAAAACACCAACTCACTCACTCACTTACTGTTTGCATTCATTTAAAGTATTAAAGACATAGGAGGAACTTTTTTCTTTACCTGTTTACCAAAATTAATACTTTTAAAATTTTGTCAAATACAAAACTAGATTAACATATTTACATGATTTCTTTTTTGTATCAATTTGTTGAAAAATCAGATTTAAAATACATGATATTTGATAAATTTACATGGTTTTAAGTAGTATGTGCAAAACTCATCCCAATCTCTCCCTCCAAGAAAATGTGATATTAACAATTCCAAGCCCTTGCCAAATATTTGAGTGTCAGTAAGCCATCCCCAGGAGCTATGATACATGTACCATCAGAGATCAGCATCTGTACTCACCAAATATTTGAGTGTCAGTAAGCCATCACCAGGAGCTTTGATACTGTCAGAGATCAGCATCTGTACTCACCAAATATTTGAGTGTCAGTAAGCCATCACCAGGAGCTATGATACCATCTGAGATCAGCATCTGTAGCGTCACTCCTCGTCCAGTGATCGCCTTCTTCATACAATTATCTGACACTGAGTTATCTTCTTCATCTTCATCCTCGTCAAAACTCTCCTCTGTTTCCTCTAACATTTTTTCATCTAATTATAAAAATCAAATGTAATTTAGTGAGTGATGGGATTAACTGTATGTACTTTTCGACTTTCAACACACATAGGCCATACATGTAAGTTACATGTAATTCAATGGAGGAAATCAGAGTAGCTGCAGGTAATCATTGACCCTCAGGGCAGGTTCGCCTGTAAATTACCCATGATGGTGTTGCACGGGCGTAAAACACCAACTCACTCACCCTGGACAGGTTTTACACATTGTTTGCAGAGTGCTGTCCCATATTACAATGTATTTGAAAGTTGATCAACACATTCACAGTTTCTGCCACATAACTGCATCCTTCATCATTTTGAAGATTCTGCAGTGACTTATGGACTACACATGTAATTTACAGAGAGATAACTGTGTGTATTGAAATTTGTTTAAAACTATAAATATGATAAACAACTGTCTGACTCCCGGGGTCTGACTAGCTTGCTTAGTCTAGGAAAACTACTCTGGCTCAAAAAGCTTCAGGTTTGAGTGAACTTAATTATCCTGAAACACATTTTTTTTTCATATGAACATTTACAAAACATTTACATTGTCAGTAAAAGTATGTATTCAAGAAAATTGTTTTGCTCCTTTGAGGTCAATGTGCGGGAATGGTAACCCTCACTTAGAGTAACAGAGTAAGGGTAACGTATCGAAGCTAGCATGCTTTATACGCTCCAAAAGGGCGATAATGGTAGAAATGTCAATATTTTAGTTGTACTATGGGCTGAATTTTCCTTCAACATCCGTTAAGCATGCTTGTTTAATTTTAACACTTTTTGCTTTGTAAATTACGAACATCATCAAGCGCACATGTGACCCACGAGAAAAGGCTTTTTAAAGCTAATTTTTTTTTTCGAATATCATTTGTTAGAATAGATATTGCATAATTTGCATTATAAACATTTTCAACAATTATTTTTGCTTGTAAAATAATTTTAGTTACGTTTTAAATTCAACAGTTCAAGAGCGTCAAAATAGGTTAAAAACCTGTCTCTTTTAGTATACTTTTAGTAGTGTTGTAGTTTACAGCGTCCAATGGCTGTGTTTTTATTATGATGGACTTGGAAGTTTCTTTGCAATATTATTGTTAGTCAATGTCATTTTTCTGGTAAACATAAATATGCAGATCATGTACATGTATCATTGTATGCATGTTTAAATTCCCAAAATCTCATCAACCCAATTTTAAATCAATGTCAGTATCCTGTAATTGAGCATAAGCCTAGGCAAGATCTTTTCATTATCAAAAAATTTACTGACAACGTGTTAGTGCTTCTTTTTAATTAATGTCATTACCCATTGAATATTCTACATTAGTTCATTGTTTACAAACAAATTTTCCCTCTTTGTTTACATGTGCTTCCTGTGACCTCAAATTACGGACAAAAGGCTGATACGGATTTTGATTGGATTATATCTAATTATAATTATCTCACTTTATATTGAATGGTTCCATAATGTATAAATTATTAAAAAAGTAATATTGAAAGAGAATATAGTTAAGTTGTATTTTATTATACGATATTTTTGCCACACATTTGCTGCAGACTATGTAAACAGAGCAAAATGGCCGTCGAAATGTCAGCTGAAGATTTTCAAAGATTACAAAACGATTTACAGAATCAGGAACTTGAAGTATAGTTTAATGGGTGCAATTAATCAATAGATCACATCTTAAAGTTTCATTTTACATGCATAAAAACGATTTGTTACGCTAAAGATGTTCAACTCTAAACACATTTCAATCATAAAGATAAACTTTCATAATTTTTCAGTAAAAAAAAAGAACAGAAATTCACTTCAAATTGAAAGAAGAAACCCATAATCAATGCAGTGGTGCCTAAAAGTAAAATGCTGGTCATGTTGCTAATGCCGGTCAAATCAGCGTGTCTCATTGGCATAGGCTTAAAAACGCATGTACATTTAAAATTAAATTCATTCCATTTGGTGGCGCAAGATATAAATCTTTTCCAGAAATCAGAATGTGTGACAGAATGATTTTTATTCCAGCATATTTCATACATTTCAATGGCAGACTTTTAAACACTAACAAACTTGCTACGCTCATGCACATACATTGTTTTAAAAAGTATAAAGCCTGTACACTGTCACATGTTGTATTGATTGAACACATCATGTTTTTGTTTACTACATAAATAATCTTTATTTCCTAATCATAGGGCCCATTTGGGCATATCAATCACAAAGCATATATATGTTTGATTACAAAGATAATAAAAATAAACATATAAAAGAAACATTAGAAACATGAGAGCCAGCTTTCAACTAATTAATATGCAAAGATAAAAATAAAATTTACATTTATGACTATTTAATGCTACTACATGTATTTAAAAGTATTTTCTATATTTCAATGTATTTACCATGATTTCTATTTCTATTTACAGAGTGCCGGTGGTGTTGCATCAGCCCAACAGTATACACAGTTACTGGCATTACAGCTGCTACACAATCAGATGTAAATGTTCATAATTAATATGAGTCAGATCTTAAACCTATGACGCTCCCAAAGTTAAAATGTGTCTAGAATTAATTTACAAGCAAAAATAATTTTGAACATGTTTGTAATGCGATATGATGTCAACAATGTTCAAATAAAAGAATTTGAAAATAAAAACTTTTTTATACATCACATGTTTGCTTGATGACGTTCGAAATTGTCAAAGCAAAAGGCGTTAAAAAGACGTTGAAAGTTCGGGAAAACCAGTGTGACCTTCTGACAATACCTGAAGATACACAATGATCCTGGTGTGGTATAGAAAACTAGAAGAAAAAAAATGGTTTACTACATAATTTATGACGACTGATAAGATTGTAGCTAGTTGAATAGTGCAATGGTTTGAACATATTGAAAGAGAACAAAGTCAAAGACATGGAAAAAATTGTTAACAGACAATGCATATTAAAAAACCAAAACAACTAGATGAAAACAGGAAAAAAAACAATGTGACAAATCTACAATGTATGTATATTTTTGATTGCATCAATTTAGAAATATTTTTTTATTTAGTTACCGTATAAATGTTGTTTGTTTTCACAGTGATTTAATTTTTGCTTTATTCGCTGCACACATCAAGACACGAAAATTAGAACATGCCAAATATTAGTTTATATGTCTAGCATGTCTAGAGTCACAGAATGCATATGAAAATGCGAAAATTATAATGCAAAATTTGCCACGCGGGAAAACATCCACTTATATGGTATTTCCGTATATTTTTTTGTTCTTTTTTCTTCAGGTGTGAAGCAAAATTTACATGGAAGAGAATACCAGCTGCAATGAAAACAGTAGGTGTAACATATGTTATAAGTGTACCTATGTGTACATGACACACAGTAGGGGTTAAAAGTGTATGTATGTGTACTTGACCCACAGTAGGTGTAATAAGTGTACATATGTGTACATGACACACAGTAGGGGTTATAAGTGTACATATGTGTACATGACACACAGTAGGGGTTATAAGTGTACATATGTGTACATGATACACAGTAGGGGTTACACATGTACATATGTGTACTTGACACACAGTAGGGGTTACAAGTGTACATATGTGTACATGGCACACAGTAGGGGTTAGAAGTGTACATATGTGTACATGACACACAGTAGGGGTTATAAGTGTACATATGTGTACATGACACACAGTAGGGGTTATAAGTGAATGTATGTGTACATGACACACAGTAGAAGTTGTAAGTGTACATGTGTACATGACACACAGTAGGGGTTATAAGTGTATGTATGTGTACATGACACACAGTAGGTGTGATACGTGTATGTATGTGTACATGACACACAGTAGGTGTAATAAGTGTATATATTGGTGCATGACACAACCTCCAAAATCCACAGTAATTTAATTAAAGATCCATTCTTTCAATAAACTAAATCCTAGACCCCTAACATGCATAGATTATTTATATTTCATTTTATTTTCCTGAATAGATACAAAAATCAAATGATGAAAGTTAAAAAGTTCTGATATTTTTAAATAAATGGTGTAATGAACACCAAGAGCATTCAAAATTCAAAAACAAAGACCAAATCAGTGAACACTGAAGACAATGACAAGAACACAAAACACAACTAGACTGCAGCCAGCAAAAAAAGGAAATTGTCTCATGTGCTCTGGAAGGATAGCATTTCCTGCTTGTTGCAACACACATATTAATGTTGTACATTATTTAATATGTAAATATTTTATTTTTGTATGTTATGATTATGTTTGTTGCAGCCCACATCAGAATTATCAAATGTTTGGGCTGTGGGGCAGAAAATCTGGCAACGAGACTTCCCAGGAACATATGAAACATTAAACAAAGAATGGTCAGACCCACTGAAACCTATCATGAACGCTTTGTTAGGTATGACACTGATTAAGGGGTAGTAATGTTCCGATTAATCGGAAAATCTAATCGAAATGGGCTGCAGATGCTACTAATTGATTATAATATCAATAATCGATTAATTGAAACATAATAGATTTTAGTTAATTTATGCAAATATCGCCAAGAATTACATTAATTTAGAGAGTAAATTATGTCATTTTCATGAAAAATTAAGTCCGATTTTATAATCGATTAATAATTGATTGCGATCTTTCGATTATTTCCGATAATCGATTATGAAATAAAACCAATTGCCCATCACTATTAAGGGGTTAACAAATTACTCTACAGTAACTGAGAATTAAAAAGGGTTAAAAAACCTAATATTTGAAAGGTAACAACAATTGACAAATGTCCAAATTCCAAAATAATCTGATTGCATGAGAAATTGCAACGGTCCTGACAGGTGCAGGCATTTGAAGAAAAAAAAATGTGGGTTAAACCATAAATGATGGCACCACACCGTCTTCTTGCTCTACAACTGTCTGGTCATTTAGTGTCATGGCATGATTGTGTCAGGCATTGAGTAAATGAACCTGAGACCATAACAAATATGTAAACTCAGACTGGAATTAAGTTTTATGAGCTGTATGGCCATTTCAGAATTTTATTCCTCATCAGTAGCACTAGAACCCAAACTTAGCAAAAGAAAAGGTATATTTATTCCACATCTAATTATTATAATTAAAAATATATATGATTATCAATATGATGAGTTGTCTTCTTCACAACTATTCTATCTACCTTGTATAATGAATATTTTTCTACGAAAGTTTGGGGCATTTAGTGTTCAGTTGATTTCGTCTTTCTGTCATGCCAAATGGTGTGAGATGGGCATAATGTCTTTTGGACATAATCTTGTTTTTTTCAGAATCTATAAGAAGCAGAGCGTTTAACCTGGTAGGACAAGCCTATGATTCAATCAACATTGATGACCTAGCAGCCTATGTAGGGATGTCATCTAGTGATACAGCCCAAGGTAAGCCCTTACCCTAACATTGATGACCTAGCAGCCTATGTAGGGATGTCATCTAGTGATACAGCCCAAGGTAAGCCCTTACCCTAACATTGATGACCTAGCAGCCTATGTAGGAATGTCATCTAGTGATACAGCCCAAGGTAAGCCCTTACCCTAACACTGATGACCTAGCAGCCTATGTAGGGATGTCATCTAGTGATACAGCCCAAGGTAAGCCCTTACCCTAACACTGATGACCTAGCAGCCTATGTAGGGATGTCATCTAGTGATACAGCCCAAGGTAAGCCCTTACCCTAACATTGATGACCTAGCAGCCTATGTAGGGATGTCATCTAGTGATACAGCCCAAGGTAAGCCCTTACCCTAACACTGATGACCTAGCGGCCTATGTAGGGATGTCATCTAGTGATACAGCCCAAGGTATAATAATACTGTATAGTGGGTAATTTTTGCAGCGTGCAAATTTCACGATTTCAAACCAAATGACTTAAGTTGTTATAATATGGGGACATATATTTTCGCGATTTAATAATATTCTCAAAACAAATTTATGTTGATTCTATTTTACGCGGGTTCTAAATTTGTGATGGAGTAATGGTAGCAAAGATAGTGAAAATTAGAATATTTGCCGATATATGGTATTAAAACAAGACATTGATACATGTTATATGTGTAGATTTACCCAAAAGGCTGCTGGCTGTGTTTCGTTGTGAATCTTTAACTTAAATTACAGTTTATTTATTGAATGTAGGTTGTGTGGCATACACTTATTTTATATCTCATAACTTTCTTTAAGAATTAAAGGGAAAGTTCACAAAAAAATGAAAATTTGTCATATGATTTCTAATGCATTATCTTATTATGCTGTATTATTTAAACTTTTATATTCATTTTAATAAGCTGACAAAAATGGAATTTTATTTTTTATCTTTTGGTTTCTGTCATTTTAAATTATACAAAACATCTGAATACCACATAGTCTCCTTTTGACAGTCACCCACCATTTACCTAATTACTGAATTGCCAATATAATATTTATGTGTGCATCTATGATATGGCATTTTTTTTTAATAAATGATAGAAAGTCCTTATTTAAATTAACAAACTTGAGTTATTCTATAATTAGTTATAATGATTGTTTGGTATAAAAATCAATTTAAATAAGTCATTTTTAATTTTTAAGTCATGTTGTGTTGTGATAATCTTGCATATAAATCACATTATTGTTTTAAATGCTAGAATGAAAATAAAATGAAATAGCACCTAAAATTTTGTTTCTGAATATCATTTCTGTATATGAGGTTTTGACACGTGTAGGTATTGATAATTAGAATTTCCTGTTTATTTCACCCCAACGAATTACATTTATGTTTACCTAACTATTAAACAGGTACCTGCTGAGAGACAATGACAATAATTTCACATTAATAAACGCATTTAGCAAACCCAGTGGGGTAACCTGTAATTTACATAATTATATCACAATTATTTTCAATGAACTATGATGGCTTATATTTAGATACACAACTTCTTTCTTAATAGTAAATAAAAATAATATATATTTTTTTAATTATAGAATTTTAATTTTAATAAATTGATTATAAAGTTAAACTTAAAAGATAAAGATAATAGATTAATAAAACATTTTTAGATAGATTTTTACACAGAAATAAATTTGAAAATATTAAATGATCTTGTTGACTTTTGATTATTTTAATTATTTTGTTGGTTATTGGACGTACCACATGATCGCCTAAACGTTTGAACTAATATGATTTTTTGCTACTCAGTAGAAATTCTGATCAACTTAAGTAGTCCCCTAATGTAGAGTAGGGGACTATTTCATATAAATAATCCCAATATCTTTGTTATAAGTTAAGATATGAGAGAAAAAATTTGCACACTGTTATAAAACACTGTTCTGGACAATTAAAGACCATAAGTAAAAAATCGTGAACTTACCCTTTAATCAACCTTGAAAAGCATATGTATACCATATCATATAAAAACTTGTACTAATATGCGCGCGTAGCGAGCTCTTTAATGTAGAAAGTATGCCAAATCGCACAAGACTCAAAATACTATGGAAGAAAAATCGTTCTGTCACTGGAAACATTCGATTTTCGGAAGTTTTCGAAAATGTCTGCCCGTGCTGAAAAATTGCGGGAAATAGTAATACATCGTCCCAAATTATCTCGTCCCAAGCATTATTCGAAATTATCAATGTAATAGATTATATTTTTGTATCTACGCGAGCTTTTAAGACAATGTCTTTCTCATATTTATTTTAGCTGGTTGACCTTGCTTTCAAGCATTCTTATTAATCTTTATCATTTCTTTTTTATCAACAAAATTAGCAAAAAGAAATGAAGGCTTGATTGCTGATCTATAATACATTGTATATATTTATATCATTTCTTTTTTACCAACAGAATTAGCAACAAGAAATGAAGGCTGGATTGCAGATCCTCAGACAAGATTTGTTACTCCTAAAAAACCTGGTATGTTACACATGAATATGTCCCCATCCCCACAAAACTAGTTACTGCTATCACTTTGCAGATAGAAACAATACACAATCATAAAAATTGAAACAAATAACTTTAGAAGGTCACAAAGTATTCAATGATGACATTCCATCCCTGTATTGGATTCCTAAATTTCATAAAAATCCATACAAACAGCTCTTTATTGCAGGGTCATCAAAATGAACCACTAAACCTCTTTCAGTTCTGTTTACTTCAATACTAACTGCCATAAAATCCACATCTTCGCTAGCCAAGGGTTACGATCCGCTATCTCTCATCTTCACCCTTGGCAGATATAGAAGGATTTTTGTGGTCAAACATTCTCTCATCTGATTGGATGCAGTGAAAGTTGCCTGCATCCAATCAAATTGCACTATTTCCATTTTTAGTTCACCTGGACCGAAGGTCCATGTGAGCTATTGCCATCACTTGGCGTCCGTCGTCCGTCGTCGTTAACATTTTTCAAACGTTAACTCCTCTAACACCATAAATCCAATGGCTTTTAAATTTGGCACAGTTGTTAATTAGCATAGGTAGTATAAAACTAGCGTGGGGATTTTTGATTCGTTGAAAAACATGGTCGCCATGGCTAAAAATAGAACATAGGGGTAAATTGCAGTTTTTTGCAAATAACTCAAAAACGGTAACAGATATCAAAATTCTGGCATAGGGTTAAAGTGATCAGCACCTCAAGATCTACCTGCCCAGAAATTTTCAAGAAGATCCAACAACCGATGTAGGAGTTATTGCCCTTTTTCTGGATTTTTTCAAAATTTTGCACTTATTTAGCCCTATATCTTGAAAACTATACAAGATATTTTAAAAATTCAAATTGCATATGATTAAGCACATCAAGATCTACATTTCATGTAATTAGGTCAAAGCTGTAGAACCATTTCTTTTAGGAGTTATGGCCCTTAAAGCGTCAAAATTTACCATTTTTCATTACTTTTACCCTGAATTTCAAAGATTAACTTGTCTGACACCATACATCCAACTTCAACCAAACTTGGCACAGTTGTTTAATAGCATTAATGCTACAATTCTATTGTTCGGATTTTCGATTCGTCAAAAAATATGGCCTCCATGGCTTAAAATAGAACATAGGGGTCAAATAACAGTTTTTTGCAAATAACTCAAAAACGGTAACAGATATCAAAATTCTGATGGGAGAAAAAAGTGATGAGCATCTTAAGATCTACCTGCTTTGAAATTTTCAAGAAGATCCAACAAACGACATAGGAGTTATTGCCCTTTTTCTGAATTTTTTTCAAAATTTTGCACTTATTTAGCTCTATATCTTAAAAACTATACAAGATATTTCAAAAATTCTACAATTCATGTAATTAGGTCAAAGCTGTAGAACCATTTCTTTTAGGAGTTATGGCCCTTAAAGCGTCAATATTTACCATTGTTCATTACTTTTCCCCTGACTTGTCTGAAACGGTAAGACCAACTGCATCTTAACATGGCACACTGTTTATTAGCTTATATGCTACAACTCTATCGTTCAGATTTTTGATTCGTAAAAAAACATGGCCACCATGGCTAAAAATAGAACAATGGGGCAAATTTATTTTTTTTGCTAATAACTCAAAACTGGTTTCAGATATCAAAATTGTGCAAGAATCAAAAGTAATCAACATATTAAGATCTACCTGTCCTGAAATTTCAGAAAAGATCTGACTGCTGATGTGGGAGTTATTGTTCTTTTTCCTAATTTTTGCCAAATTTGCACTTATTAAGCCCAATATCTTGATAACTAACCAAGATATTTCATGAATTTAAATCGCATATGGTTAAGCACAATAATATCTACAAATATATGTATCTGTGTAGTTCAGGTGAGCGATTCAGGCTCTCGGGAGCCTCTTGTTAAATAATCTGTTAACAAATATGTGGGTTTACAAAGGTGATAAATAATTATTATTTTTGCAAAAAAATATTAGCAGTTTTGATCAAATCTTACCAAAATTTCCTTTATTTTATCTTTAGATAAATGTTTGTCGTTAATGGAATGAAATATCTCCTATTTTTGCAACTTTCTGGATGAAAATAATTTTTTGAACTTGGAATAGATATTGCTTCAAGGGAAATAATTAAAATGTTGAGATTACAAAAACCTTCTAGATCTGCCAAGGGTGAAGATGAGAGGTAGCGGATCGTAACCCTTGGCTAGCGAAGATGTAAAATCCAGCCCCCAGAAAAATTACGATTGTTGTTATTCTAGAACTGGGGTCGATCAAATGTGGATCCTGAAGAATTCAAAAGAACTATTGGAGATTATTTACTCGAAATCAGTTTCATCTTGCAACAGCATCAAAACTTTCCATTTCTCCACTCTTTACACTTCTATTCCACATGAACAATTCAAATCACAATAGGCACAGCTGATTAAACGCAGCTTTTTCAAAAAGAATTGAAAACGCAGGTACAAATATTTGGTAGTCAATTACAATAAGACTTACTTTGTCATCAATGAGTCTAAGAAAAAGAACAAATATACAGAAGACCAAATAGTCGACATTGTCAATTTTCTTATCGACACCCTATTTGCTCAAATTGGTGGACATGTTTTTCAGCAAACAATAGGGATTCCAATGGGCACTAATTGTGCACCTTTCCTTGCTGATTTGTTTCTACATTCATATGAAGCAGACTTCTTACAATTTCTTGTAGACAAAAAAGATCGTAGACTAGCTCTCTTTTAACCACTCATTCTATTATATTGATGATGTCCTTTCACTAAAAAATTCTCGATTTGGTGACTTTCTCTATTTCATATATCCCCAGGAACTTGACATAAAGGACACAACAGATTCTAGGAAGTTGGCTTCATATTTAGATCTACATCTCGAAATTGACTCTCAAAGAAAACTCTCATCAAAGCTCTTTTACAAATGTGATGACTTCATCTTTCCAATCGTCAACTTTCGCTTTTTGTGTAGCAAAATTTCGTTGGCTCCTGCTTATGGTGTCTTCATATCACATTTGATTTGTTACTCCAGAGTTTGCGGGAATTACATTGATTTCCTTGGCAGAGCGTCATGTTTAACACAGAATTTGCTGACACAGGGTTATGTTGCTCCACAGTTGTTGTCTTCTTTAAAGAAATTTTACAGTAGACACTGAGCACTCGTAAACAAATATTGGATTTCTATCTCTCAAATGAGTGCAGGCCTAGGCGCCACAAAATTTTAAAATTACTTAAGTATGAGAATATTATTATTTTCCATGGCGACTCCAATCAAAACTTTCTAATTTGATGACGTCATAATGAGTTGAGAATATTCTCAGACTTAAGTAATTTTTCATGTTTTGTGGTGCCCAGGCCTGATGTTGGTTTGTCTTCCTTTAATGGATTTGACACTCTGAATTGGAAATTAGCAACATGACGGGTGTGCTATAGCAGGCAGGAACTGCTTAATGTTCCAGAGCATCTGAGTTCACCCTTTGGTGCCTTGTTGTTTCATTCATATGACTAAAATGTGCATAGTTGATAACTTCCTTTACTCTTATAAATTCTGACGAATCCTAATAGCAATGTGATATGATCAACTGCATATCATTACAAATAATTCTCCAAAAATTCAGTAAAATCAATGCAGCTGTCTCAGAGGAGTTACATTCATAAAAAGTTCATGTGACTTTAAATATGTAAAATCAAAAAGTCCCATAATTTCTACAAAATTTGTAGAATCAAAATAGAATCAATACATTTGAATCTTGAAGTAATCACACTCAGTAGACACTTTATCAGGAACATGAGTTTTTGTAAAAAAGAGTGATTTGTTATTATACAAACTTGTTTGGGGGACCAGTAGGGGTGTAATGATACATGTATATCGCTCTGCATCAGATTCACAATATTTTTCCTACAATACTGGTATCAAATCTTCGTCAATGCAATTCTTAATTTTAGTGTGCCCTTCCCCTGAAGTGTATTGTTTTGTATTAAATTGCCAACAACAAATTTTGTGACTGTGAACCCTTTAATTCATGAAAAGGACTGAATAAACATTAAAATGATAATAATTCTGCATATTTACAATTGATTTTTACCACTTTAATTGGTAGCACTTGGCATTCCTAAATTGAAATTAGCAAAGATCTGTATCTTGATATGGATCGAATGATAGGTCAAGAATCGTGATGTGTATCGAATTGTTAGAAGTTGTATCATTGCACCCCTAGGGACCAAATATATTCAATGCAAGCTGTATGACCTTTTACATAGATAAGACTTTTTAAGAGCTTTTGCTTCCAAAGTATCCATTGTAGAAAGAGCTTGTAGAAATATGGATTCTATTTACATGTATTTGTTGATAAACTAATGAAAAAACTCAAAACTTCAACTCATCTTTTATGTATTTCAGTTGCTGATATAGATCCAGTGCTAGTCAGTGAACAACAGCTGTCCGTATTGACTGATTATGTCTCCTTCCTAGAGAGCTGATGGTAGGTTTACCTAATTTTTATGTCTAAAACAATGTGTTGCAAAATGACATTTTATGCCGGTTACTTTGGCACTATCCTACCTCCTTGAGAGAGCCACAAAAATTTCTGTTACAGTTTTATGAACAGCCTCTTGATGTTTGGAATGCAGCGTTAGCATAAAGTACTGCTGTATGTTGTCAGGCGATTTTATGTCTTCTGTTAATCACCAAATATTTATGACTCCAGTTGACATACATTGTTCCTGGAAGACTGCCATTCTAGTTTGATTATACTAATCTTTTCTACCTCTTACAAGTCTAAAGCAACAATAAAATGGCCAGATAGGGTGAAAATGCTTTTTTACTGAAATTTACTTTTAGTTTTAAATTTTGTCTTTTATAAAATACCTTTGAAACCTAATTTGGTAATGTTTTGAGTTAAGCAGGTTACAGAAAAACATATATACATTTTGAAGGCAATTTTTAAAGTATCCCAAATACCAATATACTGATGCAAATAAAGCTAATAACAAAATTACTGAACTTGGGGAATCAATCTGAAATGTCCATAAGACAAGACAAAACAGAATAAATAGAATCAACTGTAAACAGTAAGCAGTGAACCTTAGGTCATTATCCTTGTAATGTAGTAGTAGATTTCTAATTTGGGAATAGAACAAAAGAATTGGAATGTAAATTGTTTCTATTAATAGAACAAAAAACAGGGGAGGCTTGATACTTATTTTTCTTTCAAAACAACCTTTATTTATGAGAACTACTTAGACATAAAGACACACAAAAGACATATGTTAACAAAATATGGACGTAGTAATCATTGTTTAAGAATTGAAAATGGTAGACATGAGTTTGTGGTTAATCAGAACCTCTTCCAAGATAGGCTATGCTAATTTTGTAATTTAAATCTAGTGAAAGGCACTTCCTATGTTTCAGTCCGCTTTATGAAAACATCAGAAAAGATATTATCAGATATACTAAAAATTATCCAAATTAATTAAATATTGGTAAAGAAGTTCTATTTGTATGGATTATGAATAATGATAACTTTTATTTTTATCTGTACTGTAATGCTTTGAAACATGAATAGAAAACTTGATTAATATTTTTATGTATTATCTCCCTTTGACCACTGATATTTTCGTAACACTGAACTATTGAAATACATGTATATTTGTTCCACTATATTACTCTGTAATGTTTTGTCATATCTTATTTTATGTGTTATGCCTTAAATGGGCTTTAATTTGGAAATAAAAAATATTCTATTCTATTATTACAAAAAATAATTATTTCTATTTTTAGAATGAAGCTGTGTGGTGAGAACGATGTGTAAGAGAGAAGTACAAATGACCTACAGGCAAAAATCATGTCACAGTGGTATAGTGCTACATTTGGTCTGTTGAAAGGCAGATCAAGAACTATTGTGGATGTTTATTGTTATGGCTTAAACTCAAAAATAAATTTTCAGTAATATTTTTTCATTGTACTTTATGCAAAACAAACATTTTGAGTAAGGTTGCACCAGTTTTATTTACTGAACACAAAAGGAACATTTATTCCATCTTAAAAATATGAACTTTGCCCATGTTTCTGCTTTTCATTTTTCGTAGACAAGCTTGGCTTCAGTTTTATTTGTTAACCTGTTTCATTGTTTGGAACTTAGTATTCATATCATTTTGACTAAGTGTCTCAGATGATTCCTTTACAGACATATGTTTCATTAAGTCTTTCAGCAAAACTTTGTTGGTTAAAATGAGTTTAATAAAACCTTTTGCCAAATATCATGAAATTTAGATCGCAATGGAAGAGGGAGGTTTGGTACCAAAAAGGCTGGTTTAGCTGACCATTTCTTTTGAAATACCTGTACCAGGCTAGGACCATTGCAATCTTCAATTTTTGTGGTATGTATTTGCCTTGTTTTGTCTATTATTTTTGGATATTTGAGATTGATCATTCCAGTTTGGTAGTTTTGTGGTAACCTTTATCTATTTACCATATCAAGCAGCAATCTTATACATTTTTATAGATATGTACAAGGCAGACCATCATAGTCATAGGACACACATTTACTCGTTAGGTGATGATAAAGTTGTAGCAGGCAAATGGAAGCTGCGGCCTTTAATAAACTCCCTGTAAAGATTTATGGGTATATAAAAATCACCATGTCTGTCTGTCCATCTGTTCACATATTTTGTAAGCAAAACTCCTAAACCTCTTGATGAATCTTTATAAAACTTTACTTGTAGTAAATATAAAGAATGGAAGCTGGAAAAATGTTTATTGAAAAACTTTATTATGATGAATAGAAAATATACATAACAAATAATAAGATTCTAGTGTATAATGTAATATGAAAATAAATAAATATATATATAAAGTATAAAAATTACTGAAATAATATTAACAATAGAATGTGCATATATTGTTGATGTATAAAAAATCATCAAATAAAAAAATTATAAATTATAAATGCATGTAGCTAAACAAATAGTGAGATTCCAAAAAAATCACCAAGCAAAACAAATGACTTTATAACAATTAAATGCATGTGAACATTCAATCTTAATTAAAAAAAAACAAGTATTTCTTATAAGGTTACATTTTTTGTTAATTATCATTTAAGAGAAAAAAAGAACAAATAGTCAAAATAGATAGTCATAAATATCTTATTGTCTGACATCGATTCAACACTCAAAAAGATCATCACAGAGTCTCCAACTGAAAGATGAAATCACAAAATATTGGTCTGATATTCTACACTGACTGGATACCAAATTACTCAGCTAAGCATAAATTTTGAATACAATAACCAGGTTAGATTTTTTTCTAAAATGGTTACCAGTCTTGAATTGAAATTCTGATTTTAATACAATAACAGTCAATTTTTCAACATTCAGCATTTTAGCTGTCCTTCCCAAAAGCTTTCAGCAGTGCAATGTCTTTTACCTTACAGTGACAATAAAGATGTTAATGAGCTTCCAGATATAATTGTTATATTTTAAAAAAAATTTTATGTTTTTAACTTGAATTATCTCCCTTTAATAAATCTCATCATTTTAAAATCTAGTGGAAATATTTTGTCTGTAGGTGTAAAATAAATGCACATGACACAACCTCAATAACCATGCTCTACCACAAAATAACAACAGAAATTTAATGATATAAATAATCTTCCTAAAAGTCTTCATAATTATATGACAAGTTGGTTCATGACTGGAATTTCCCGGATTGAAAATAACAGTTTTCTCAACAACTACTTATCTCAGCCCCTAATATTTGTTAAACAGCATCACCATGGGTCCCATATGTGGGATTTGATTTCAGGTTGTTTGCTCATCTATCTAATGTTGAACAAAATCAAAATCAGGCTAATTTTTGACTGACTGATTCTTATTTCAAATTAAAGTGGGAAAAAGTGTTAACTTTAGTCTATAAAACGTGAAATCTAAACAAAAACAAGTAAAACTGATGGTGAATTCAAATATTTTGACCTATATCATATACATGTATATGAGACCCCAAGCAGTACTGCAAAGTTAAATTTATATTTTCAATGGATGTTTCCTTAAGAGTTGAGTCTTTGAATGAGTTTCTTGATGCTTGATTCACTTGAACGCCATTTTTGCAATAACCTTGACTTTGTAGCCTGTTGATGGTTATTTGTCATAAACCATGGGCTTTCTCTGACAGAAGTCTGTTCATTTTGAAGAGGGATCTTGAAACAACCCAATTCCACATCAGCAATGGAAACATACGCCAGGTCTATGATAACCTTGACACACCCACTGAAGGACGAGTTGGAAATGTCAAGGTTAACCAGTTTAAGACAGATGCTAGCCAGTTCCTTGGTGTAAGGTAGCTCTGCACATAAGGCAGGGGGATTTCGTGCTACAATAAAAAATAATAAATCTGTATACATGGTATGCTAAATAAAAACTAAAATAATGACAGAGACAGAAGGGCCCTGTCAGCAAACAGTCTAATATTTAACTGATTTAATCAAAATTTTGATGTTCTATTCCTTAAATTGTATTTATACATGTAATCACTGTGTATAGTTTCAAATCTGTATCCCAAGCTAAGTTATGGAATTTTAGCTTTCACAAATGTTTTTGACAGATGGACAAATTTAAAGTGATGTGAGACCCTAATTTATCTTTGAATTCTGAACTTAATTTGAAAGTATTGATGATTATGAATAATATATAAATTTGATTTATTGTAAGAAGAAACAAAACGTAGTTTGTTCCTCAGTGAATTTTTGCTAAACAGGACAAAGATTTCTAAAATGTTTCCTTCCTCATGTGATGAATATCTAAATAAATGTTATTGCTTGTACCTATATATATACTTAGTATTATTATATATTTCTTAACTTTCCCTATAATCCTTTGTAAATTTCTTTGTTGTTGCTTTTTAATGTTTTATCTGAATCAGATTACAAATCACATGTATCACTGTGCTATTGTCTGATAAAAATATTTGAATTTGACTTGATTTGCTATTAATGAATGATACAGACATGACAGATGCATATCAATTATCTTTATATAAAGAGATGTATGCCTTGTTAATATTTACATCATAGTATTTCTACAATACCAGCTTAAAGAGTTTAAGTATATATAGATCTAAACAATCTTTATATACATCTGGGAAGGACATACATGTAAATTCTATTGTTTTTTGAAAAAGGTAAAAAGGTAAAGTTAAGATTTATTTAACATGGGGATATATTGGTATACTGTAGTTTCATTATCATTCGTGGGGTATCAATTTTTGTGGTATTCGTTGGTGGCCTTGAACCATGAAAACTGATACACTACGAAAAGGATCCATGTATTTGTCATTGATCTGCATGCTGTGAATTTCAGAACCATGAATATACAATACAATACAATACAATACAAATTTGTTAGCCAATTATGGGCCCACAAGGGGCATTTACAAATACAAACATATATGATCAGTGTACTCACATATTATATATATGGAGTATATAAGAAACCACAAACATATCAATCTTCATGAAACCATGAAAATTGACACCCACATAAATAAATGAATCCACAGTATTTCTTTCACTCAAAAGATTATGTCTTATAAATGTACATATACCTGACACAGTTTCATTGATAAAAGTTTTCTTATCAAGAGTCAAGGTGAAGGACACTCCATAGTCATTAGGTAGATATGTCAGGTTTACACACACTAAAAATAGAAAGAAATATGTTATTACAAGGTGAAGGACATTCCATAGTCATGAGGTATGTAAGTCAAGTTTACACACACTAAAAATAGAAAGAAACATGCTATTACTAGGGCACTCCATAGTCAAGGTCTTTACACACACTATAAATAGAAAGAAATATCTTATTACAAGGTGAAGGACACTCCATAGGAATTTGATAAGTAAGTCAGGTTAACACACTCTTAAAATAGAAATAAATAGGTTATAAACTAATGTTATTATTCTAGATGTGCATGCAGTTCAAACTTTTGGCTACAAAACTTCTTCACTTAATTTATAACTTTGGACACAAAAAAGTGTTTTTAATAAATTGGTTGCCTAACATTTTCAAAACTTACTTTTAATTAAAATGTTGTCTTTTTATATGACCATTATATTTCAACAATCATATAAATATGAGGGACCTTTTGCGGGACAGCCCATTTATTTCAACGGGAATTCGGGAAAACCCTTAACAGGAACGGGATTTAGGCATTTTCATTTTTTGGGATGGGGGAATCACACATTTATTTTCGCGGAAATCTGGGATTTCTTGTTTTATTTGCCGGGACTTCAGGATCATACCCCCTCCTACCCCCCCCCTCCCCCAAATATGTTATGACCCAAAGTCCACCATGCCATTGACACTTTGGATTCTGTGGGACAACTTTCTAGTTGAACAATTGGTATTTTGAGGGTTATGATGTTTCTCACTTTTATTATAAGGTAGCTATATGTGTTGCATGTGGGGTTTGTGGCTATCCATATTGGACCTTTAATATACAGGGTTCATTGTGTTGCAGTCATATCATAACTTTTTATTTCTTAGTTAAAGATATTTAGAAATCTTTCATTAATATTTAGGTCCTTCAGGAAAAATACCTGTGCTATTTAAATCCACCTGATCAAGCTCGATATGTTGACAACACCCTGCATTATAGCCTACTACTCGACATTCACCATTTGGGTCGTGGCTTTTCCTCACATGTTTGTCTTGTTTGAACTCATCTACTACAGATTGAAGCCCTAAAGAAAAAGAATGTTAATTGAATGATGTCTTACTTGAGAACCCCCACTAAAAATGTCTGGTTCTGCCCTCGGAAATGGCACTAATAATTGCATGTATATTATATCAGTCATGCATATAATAAATATTGACAACATTTTGCAGGGCCAGTATTTATTATTTGGACTTTTTAGAGACTCCCCAGATCTGTAGCAAGCCAAAGGTTAAATTATAAAAAAGAAGGAATCCTTCCAAGATAGCATAATTATTAAGAGGCTGTCCAACATGTCCAAGCGAACCCAGGCAATAGCTTGCACATGACAGATTTTGTTTTTCAAAAATCTTCATTGATTTCACATTAGGTTAACATCCATTCCCCAAAACATATGTTGCATATTTGCAAAATTTGGTTGCTTTGTTAATGAACTTAAAGGCTGAATCACAAGTCACCCATGTTGCTTTCAAACAAATCCTGGAGATTTTTGCATTTTACATAGGAGCCCAGCAATACATTAAAACAATTAATTTGCTAGGATAAAATTCTTCATGTGCCAGATTCTGTAGGCTTTTACCTGATTTCTACATGGACAGCCTCTTAAGACTATATTGCATGGCACAGATAAATCATGGACATTATTATTATTGGTCATCGAATCCTTTTTTATTGATGTTTCTCTTTTCTTTTCTTTTTTTTTTTTGAGATATAAACATTACTTTTCTTATTCTCTATACCGTGTTTACCTCTAAGACTGAATGGAACTGACTGACAAAGTTGAATGAACACAATAAGAACGTAGAGAATCTGAAACCTGAAATTGTCCTTCATCATGTTCATGGTGATGTTGTTGTTGTTATTTTAATTCACTTCCTTGTTCTATTTTTAGATTTGAGTTATTCCCCCTTACCTTACAACTTTGGAAGAAAAACCAGTTGGGAGAGAGCAATATTCAGTGATTGTAACGTTATATTATATATATAAGTATTATAATTAGCTATGTACAATTAATAAACAACAATTGATAATGAATTCTATTGTTGCATGAAAATTAGAAAATATTGAGCTAAATCTTTAATTTGATAAGGGGGGAGTCATGCATGCAGTCCTTGAATTTCTAGGTAAAAACAAATAAACAGCTGAAAATAGCTAGATCCTATTATATTCAATACATACAGTATTTATTTTTAGCTGTTTTTTTATCTCAGAACTTCAAGCGACTGTGGTCTGTCTAAACCGATTTCAATTCAACATAACAAATAAGTTATATGATTGTAACTGTAATTCCACATTAAAGGGTCCTTTTAGAATATTAAAATGGGTAATTGTTATGTTTAATACAATGTGGAAAAAACGCAAAGTTTAAGTGTTATATTTCAATAATTGCTAAAAAGGGGGAGGGTATCACTCATCATATGATCAAACTTACCTTTTCTCTAACAGCAAAATGGCTTGGAGCTCAAGAACAATAACTGTAGCAGTTTTAATGTCCACAAATCTTGTATGTTGCACTGTGGATATTTACCAGATGAATGCCGAGACTGTTGGAGAATACAAACTTCCTGATTTGCCCTATGGCTACAACGAGCTAGAGCCCTACATGGATGAAGCCACAGTCAAAGTTCACCATCTAGGTCATCATATGGCATACACAAAGAAACTCAATGCTGCTTTAGAGGCATGGCGTGCAAATAAAGAATCAGTAAGAGCAATATGCCTATATATTTAAAAATATATACTTTTAAAGTCACCTTTCATTATTTTTTCAATAAAACAAGAAAAGAAAATAAGATCATATTCCAGGTGGGTTACTCTGGGTTACTGTGACTATTTCAGGGCTGGATTTGAATTATATGCATCTTATTTAGACCATGGGCCAATTGCATAACCGCGAGCAGTGCCAAATGGCCTCGTTGAAGGCTGCTGGCGGTTGTCCATTGTGGTTTTTCTAAATTGCCGTTTAATTGTGGGCTGTGTCGCGTACACTTATTCCACATCTCTTTATTTTCTATCCTAATAAATTTGTATACAGGGATTAATGTGCAGCCTATTCAGGTAGTAATTTAGAGATTTTAAGTACTGGTATTTATTTGGGGTATGATTTTTAGATCTTTTTGTATATTATTAATAAAAGTTTTATTTTACATGCATATGATATTAATTCGGTGTAAAATATTAGTATAAATTCTAGTATATAAATGCCTGATAAATGAAGTTTCTAGCTCTACCACAATGAGTGCATTTCTGTGGGTAGTATTGTCATTCATACTATGCTCTACTATTTATTTTGATATCAAAATCCAGAGAGAAATTTTTCCCTTAAAAACATAATACAACATTCATTGACATTTAGCTATTAAAGTGGTACTTCATTCCAAAATTTCTAGCTGATTATGAAACATAGCTTTGGTTGTGTTTCAGTGGCTGGCAGAGGAGTCTATACAGACAATTTTACAGACCACAGACATGATCCCACATCAATATAAAACAGCTGTCATAAACAATGGTGGAGGGTATGTAGATCTATCTTATTGAATCAGCTAATCAATGAACTTGAACATGTAACTTTCACTAAGGCCAAATAAACAAACAAAAAAACTAGTGTGTGTCCTTTTTCCCTACCCTAACTTTTTTTATTTAACATGTTTGGATAACATTACTTAAGCACCATTAAACTTTGATTCTCCTTTCCATTTATTCAATGTAAAAAAACTAATAGAAGCACACATACTTTTTTGTTTGGCCTATGACAAATGCAAAATGAACACACTAAAGCATGTGCAGATATGTACATTTGTACATTGTAATACTGAATTGCTATAATTGTCATTTCGTTAACTGCCAATTTTGCAATCATTAAAATTCAGACTAACTCTCAGTAGCCTTGTAAGTGCTTAATTGTTTCCTACTACTACGTCATCTTCGCTAGCCAAGGGTTACGATCTGGACCAAGGGGGGCCGGATCGTAACCCTTGGCTAGCGAAGATGCTACTACGTGTGTGATGTAACAGATAAGTTTACAGATTAACAATTTAATTTGCAATAGAAAGATATTTTTTGTACGCTTGTTTTAGTTGTTTATATATCATAATGATTTATGGATTTCATGACATAATATGTTACAGGTATGTCAACCACAACCTGTACTGGTGGGTCATGTCCCCCAATCCTGATGGCAAAGAGAGAGTACCTTCAGGAGAACTTTTAAAAGATATAAAGAAAAACTTTGGAACTTATCAGCAGTTTAAAGACTCCTTTACTATGAAGGCTACAACACTTTTTGGTTCTGGTAAATATATCTGTAACTGTTGCCAAGTTGTCATGCAAATATTTTTAAGGGCATATTGAGTAAAAACACACCTCAAATTTCCATATCTTGTTTAAAAAAATTGTGACCTCAAATAAAAAAAAATGATTGTAGAGCCCAGGGTGTGGCCCAACTTTGCCTGCCTCCATAACATTGTATCAATGTAAGATAATAACACCATTGACACACTTAGTTGACAGAATTTATTCAGGAATACAATGAAAGGAGAAAATTAATCAAAATGGAATGAAAAATTCACTTTCTACTGCATTTTTGCTAAAACATCCATTTAGCCCCTTTATTTGAAAAGGTAGGGCCACAAATATATAAATAACCATAACACTATACTAATTTTCTATAAATAATTTAAGAAAGGATATGGAGTAAATGAACATGAACACATATGTTAACTCCAACTGCAATTAATTTTTATGAGCTGTATATCTCTTTAATCTTTATCTTACTTTGTAGGTTATGTGTGGTTGTCAAGGCAACCAAAAAATGGTGTTTTAGTAATTTCTACAACAGCCAATCAGGATTCTCCATTATCAGAAGGGCTCCACCCACTTCTAGTGATTGACATTTGGGAACATGCCTACTATTTAAAACACAAAAACTTACGTCCAAATTACATTGCTGATTGGTGGAAGCTTGTCGACTGGACAAAAGTGGAAGAACTAGATAATTGGTTTAGTAATAAAGGTCATGATGAATTGTAATGGTTGTTTTGTTTATGCCCCATATTTGTCTTTTACATCTGAATTATGTCTCCCCCCCCACTTTTGTGGGGAGACATATTGTTTTTGTCCTGTCAGTCTGTCTGTCTGTCACAAAGTTTGTCAGCACAACTCCACTGAAACTACTGAACTGATTTTACCGACACTTGGAATGTAGGATGAGGACCATATTTAGTTGTGCATGTTACCAGGAAATTTTGATCCTAAACATTCTGTAGGAGTTATGGCCCTTTGAACTTAGAAATTTGCTGAAAATCCATATGTATTATCTTGTCAGCATAACTCCTCTAAAATTACTGAACAAAACTCGACGAAACTTTGTATGAAGAAAGGGCTTCATATTTAGTCGTGCATGTAACCAGGAAATTTGGATCGCCCAATTTTTGTTGGAGTTATGGCCCTTTGAACTTAGAGATTTGCTGAAAATCCTCATTATCACCTTGTCAGGGAAGCTCATCTGAAACTACTGAACTGATTTTAACGAAACTTGGAATGTACATTGTAGGAAGGGGAACATATGTAGTAGTGTATATTACCAGGAAATTTTGATCCTCAAATTTTGTGAGATTTATGGACCTTCTGAAATTAGAAATTAAAGGGGAAACAGAGTGAGACAAAAACAAACTTTAATTAATATATAAATGTTGCAACAAATGACAAAGATAGGATATACATTCGAAGTAATTAACATCATGTGGCAGTAGTTAACAATGTTACTCAGTTGGTAAAGTGGTCTCAAAAGTAGCTCACGAGTGATACCCCCACTCCCAAAACCTAAGGTAAACAGCAAGTAGATGACGTTGGAGCATTGAATCAGTATACACCATATTGTATCTATCTCATGTAGTTGCTTAGAAAACTGAAATTTTGCATTTATGTCCATTATGTGTAAAAACCTAAGTATTAGGTAAACAGGAAGTAGACTACATAGGAGCATAAATTGGTATACAAAATATCAGACCTCTATCTGATGTAGTTGCTTAGTTGCGACAGAAGTTTTGTTACAAACAAACTGACATATGGACAAGGGTAAAACAGTATACCCCCTTCTTCTTCAAAGCAGGGTATAATAATTGTTTCAACCAGATTTTATGCCACCAAACCTTCTTCTTCCATCAATGCTAAATAGATAATTACACGACACAACACTTGATTAATCAGTCTAGAACATGAACCAGTGGTTATCTTCTCCTGAGATTTGAATGCACCTTTGGTATATTTTGCTTCTGTTATCTAGCACCTTCATATATATGGATATCTACATTCAAAATTACCAATTACAGGCTCCCAGGAGCCTGCTCACCTGATCTTAAAAAATAATTATTATTATTCCTCATGCACTAAGTTGGGGAGTGTGTGATTTTGACTGGTTAATCTGTGATCACAACTCCTCTGAAACGACTTAACAGAACTTTAAGAGAACCTGGCATGCAAGAAGTTCAAACTAAGTACTTGTGCATATGACCAGGAATTTTTTATCTGCAAATTTTTGTGGGTGTTTGAACTTTAAAGTTTGCTGAAAACCTTAGATTTGTCATATTAAAAACGAAAGAATATTTGGACACAACTTCTCTGAAACTATTGAACAGAATTCAATAAAACTTGGTATGCAAGTAAAACAAATGTAGCTGTGCATGTAATCACAAAATTCTAGTTTGACCCATTCAGCTAGGTGAGTTTAAAAGTATCAGGCAATTATTTCAGCAATTCATCTGACAAATGACTAATAAGAAGAACTTTAATTTGACCAACTGTATGATGTGAGCAGGGAATTTGATGATGGAAAGAGATCATCAGTCAAACAAACAAGTGGATTACAGTATTGATTTTTTAAGTTAGCAGCCCACTTGACAAAAAGGCTTCCATCAACCAAAACAAAATACAGGGGTAAAGACCTTTTATTCTTTTTATTTTACAGATTTTTAATGTCTTTTCCCTAACATTTTTTATCACATTTTTTACACATACAAAAGAAGTCAATAGTCTATTTTTAGAACACCCGTTACTGTGGTAACGATAATAATGTCTGTTGTCCTTGTGGCAGGTATGTCACATTCCTGGATACTGCCAGTTGATAAGCAATGTCTTCTGCGGCTTCTAGTTTACGTAACTCGACCAGACCCTCGCCAGCATCTTTGAAGGCGGCTGCTAACAACTTAGCACCCTCAGAATCTCCCTCTGCGGATATCACAGCTGATTTCTTCTGCATTTCTGCCTAAAAAAGGATAATGTCAAAATAAGATTAATTAAAATAGTCTTGTATTAAGGAAGATGGGGTGTCTATCACCGAGCATCTTTTTTGCACATCTACATATATCATAACTTTAAATAAATTTTTTAATGCTAGCTATTGTGATTGGTTTCTTTTGGGCTAGGAAAACATCAAAATTGATAATTACAACAAAAATTTGGATAAAATACACCTTTGTGAATTTCAATAATTTTCCCTACTTTTCAAGGGGAGATAATTTATATAGAAATACATGTAATAGGGAAAAAACACATTTCTCACTTTTTTTTCAAAAATTTTGATGGTGAACTTTTTTTATTTAAATATTTAAGATTCGTAAGAAAACTAAGATTTTCACAAATTTTAAGAAAAATCTATGTAGTACATTTTCTTAGATAAAGAAAATTTGAATTTTCCCTATTGATCCTATACTTAAACATGTTATTAAAGCACTAAAATCATGCATTTTTCAAAGTTGTTTCTACAATGATTCTTATGGTGAAGTTTTTATTTTATTATTGAGATTTAAAGTACCATTCTAGGGCAAACTGTGGCCAAAATTTAAGAAAATTCTATGCAAAATTTTTTAGACACTCCATCGACCTTAAATGGTGGCTCCAAAGAATACAGGTCTCTAAGGTGTAGAAGTTTTTACATTCTACCTTTTTATCTTGACAAATTTTATTTTTAAGCAGAAATCTTAAACAACATTTGCAAAATTAGCTGTCAATGATCAAAATAATATGGGACATTATATGCCTGACTTTCTTTTATGATAAGTAAATGTTTAAACATAATCAATAAATATTCATAAATGGCCACTACATCCTATGAAATTCTGTAAAAAATTACAATCCTTTCATCATGTTCATTGTCTGCCTACAGTAAAGTTTGTGTTTTATGCAGTCACATCAACAATTTCAAAGCTAAATTACTTTTTCTACTAAATATCTAGCTCTCTCTGCTTCTTGTTGGGCGACTTGTTTCATTTCAACAGCCAGTGTAAATTCTTTTCCAAATGTTAAATGTGTCTGAAATACAAAGTTAAGTTAAAAATAATATTGAATTATGTATTTGTTAACTTACAAAGAATCTTATAAAATGTAAATACATGGTATAGGTATTTTAATGTTTTCAATTATACCATTTTATGTTATTAAATTCTTTAAATTTTGTGTGTACTTAAAACACTATGAGATGTGGAATAAGTGTACATGACAAAACCTACATAAAAAAAGATGTAATTAAAAAAATCCACTATGGAGACATCCAGCAGCCTTAACATGACCAACAGTCCCTGCTTGCCATCTTGCTTTGGACCAACAATGTTTTATGATGCTAAAACTGTCTTGTGGCTAATACTGATGTTTTCTGAAACTTTTCAGAAGTATATAAACATGATAAACAATTGAATGAGATGATTAAACAATTACACTGTTATGACAAATCATCAACACACCACATACACTATTTTGTAACATAATAACAAACCAATGAAATAATGTGTACCAGTATAAACAAACCAATAAGATATCACGTAACATAATATACTTACCAATGAGATACAATGTAACATAATTAACTTACCAGTGAGATACTATGTAACATAATTAACTTACCAATGAGATATCATCTAAGATTAGCCCAAAGGTAGCAGCTCTCTCGGTGAGCTCTTCACTGACTCTCTGTGATACTATTTCTCGCTGTGTGATCATCTCACTGGCATCAAACTGGGCCTACAAAATATATACATAAATTATTGACTATAATTTAAAAAATTATAGACTATAATACAAACTCAGAAAGGGCAAACATAAAGAAGTTTTCAAAATATAGAAGGAATGCCTTAGCTGGCCCCAAACAGGAAGTAGAAGTTGGACTGGTCTGAAAATTGATTAGGACATACATTTGTACATTAGTTTGGCATACTGAGCCATCCTAAATATTTTTAAATCATTCGCAAGTACTGTTTCTGAGAGAAGCTTGACCGATACTTTCAACTAAAACTTCATTTGGACCTAGTCCCAAAAAGGAAGTAGAAGTCTGATGGGTCTAAAAGTTGCTAATGACTTATAATTTTTCTCATGGAAACATCCATCCAAATTCAAATCATTGTCATGTACGGTTTCTGAGAAAAGCTTGACACAAATTTGTACAGACAGATAGACATGATTAAAACTTAATGCCCCCAAACATGTTGTCACAGGGGCATAACAAAATGTCAGACAGATTCTATTTATTTGGTCGAGGCTGTCTCTAAACACAACTAATACTATTACTGCTTTTAATTAAGACTCCTTGTATTATCTTGCTTTGGCTGATATTGATGTTATATTGGGTTTCTTCCATATATTTGTAAAAAAACTCCTGGAACTCATACTGATCTTACCACAACATCCTCTAAGACCACATTTGTTTATTGAAGGCAGAATTCTTTCATCGTAATCTAAACCAATATTTGTGTATATGTTAGGTAGCCCATGTCCCCTATCCTGAACTAAGTCTTACCACAACAGCCTTCAAGACTTCATTTGTAATTGATGGCAGAATTCTTTCATCGTAATCTAAACCAATATTTGTGTATATGTTAGGTAGCCCATGTCCCCTATCCTGAACTAAGTCTTACCACAACGGCCTTCAAGACTTCATTTGTAATTGATGGCAGAATTCTTTCATCGTAATCTAAACCAATATTTGTGTATATATTAGGTAGTTGATCTGCTTTTGGTCGGAACAAAATTCTGAGTGTTACATTGACATTCTGTAAATCTGAAAATAGAGAACAAATCTAAATATGAGATGTGGAAATAATGTACATGACACATTATTCATCTTTAGAGGCCAAGTTTGGTCACCTGATCTAGGGTATTTCTTGTGTTATTGAAGTGACCTCTGGTCATGTTGAAGACTGCTCGCTGTTTTCCATTAAGCTTTTTTAAATTGCTGCTTCTTTAATGTTTGTTGTGTCACTTACACTTATTCCACTTCTTTTTATTGTCTATAAGTCTTTTACATTAAACACTTTTAAAGTACTCATCTGATAAAACAAAATATGTTTAAATTTACAACAAATAAAAAATCCCCACATTATTTTTGTACTAAGGTTAATTGTTTTAGATCTACAAATGAATTTTATGTTGTCATAGACAGGGCACTTTAAAAGTTTGAAAATATATCTATACTAATTATTAAGATAAGAATAAATCATTCATAACCCAGCATGGTTTGTATTGGTTGCCTTACTTACCTTTTCTTCCTGTTAACATGTTGATCTGTCTTGCTTACCTTTACTTCCTGTTATCACAGGTACACTCCTGGGTCGTGACCTGATATCAAATATGATTGGTCGCTGAACCCAAGGGATCAAGAAATGTGTCCCTTCTCCAATGACTCTCTGTGCAACACCTTGAAATCTGTCAAAGATGACTGCTCTGTGGCCACCATCAACTGTAAACAGAAGAAAGGTCATTTTTAATATTCAGCATAGACAGACCATGTAGACATATACAACATTACATGATAAAACACTTTGTCATAGACTAATTAATGAATTATTGTTTATCATTCCAAATTAATACTTTTGCTTGTTTTGCAGATACACATAATGACACTTCAAAATACTTTATATTTCATATAAACAAATGGGTCATAGACAGAAATGGCCAGATTTCATTAAACAGGAAGTGTATAAGCCACAGACCTGAAATCAAATCCCACATATGAGAGCTCATGCTTATGCTGCATACCAAATATTAAGAAGCTGTGATAAATAGTTGCTGAGAAAACTGTTACGAAAATTTTCTATTATTGAACATTAATGTAAAAAATCAACTAAGTCAGTAAACAGGAAGTAGGTGAGCGACAGACCAATTATCATGAAAGTGTGATTAGTAGTTACTGAGAAAACTGTTACGAAAGTATTTTCCCCGACTGCCCAACGTTCACCATTTTATAACCCGTATTTTCACTCCCCAAAAAACTTGCAGACAAGCACCAAAATTGAAGATGATGGTTAACTCACATATCAAAAATCAGTTCATTATCTATAAGCATTTAATAAAAAAATTTCAAAAACAAAAATATATAGGTGAATTTTCAAAGTTCCAAGGGCAATACCTCTCATAAAAATGTTTGGACTAAAACCAAACTTACACTTGAAAGGTAACTTATCATGTTAAACTTACATACCAAAAATCAGTTAAAAAAAAGTATGGAAAACTGAATTTCTGTGAATTTTCAAAGTTCAAAGGGCCATAACTCCCATAAAAATTTGTAAACCGGCAGGAAACTTAAGGTAGATGGGGTGTCTATCACTGAGCATCTTTTTGCACATCTATCATAGTTTTGAATTTTATTATGTTTGTTATATTTAGTGGTTGATTTTGGACTCACTAAACATCAAAATTGACAAATACCACAAAAAATTGGTATTAATATACCTTATTTTCAAATTTCAATATTTCCCCTTACTTTTTAAGGGGAGATAATTTGTATAGAATTAATAGGGAAAAATAAGATTTTTCATTTTTTTCGAAAATTTTGCTGGTGAACTTTATTTTTTATTAAAGATTTATTAAAGTCTTTAGATAACAAAGATTTATACAATTTTTTAGAAAAATTTATTGAGTATATTTTTTTTAAATAGCAGGAAATGTAAATTTTTCCTATAGTTTCTATATTAAAATGTACCAAAAACATGCATTTTTCAAATCCAATTCTACATACATTCTGATGGTAACCTTTTAATTTGATTATCAAGATTTGAAGTACCATCCACCAAAATTTAAGAAAATTCTATGGACAAACTATAAGACACCCCAGGCCAAAATTAAAAAATTGTTTGTTGGGCGTTAGCGGCCCGCGTGTCTGTAAAGCCGCCGACTCGAAAAAAATTTTGGGGTCATTTCAGTGGTCTTTTTTTTTCATTATTTTTTGGTTGCTAGTCGTACCGGATATACTAAGTCAATTAAGCGTTTGTCAGTTACCTAGATTATTATGTATTAAAGTAAAGCGCCCCATTGATCTGATCTCCCCTAAGTCAATTAAGCGTTTGTCAGTTACTTAGAATAATATTTATTAAAGCGCCCAATTGATCAGATTTCATTGAAGTGTGTTGGCTTCAAAAAAGATATAGAGACGATGGAATTATCCTAATCAATGGCAATAAATCTGAACTTCAAACATTATTTGATATTGCAAACAAAGCCCATGCATATCTGAAATTTACATACAAAATGTCTACAGAAAAAATAATATTTTTAGACACAGAGGTTTTTAAAGGAAATAGATTCTTATCATCAGGAATTTTGAATATCAAAACATATAGAAAGCCAACTGTAACTTTTCAATATTTAGACAGAAAAAGTTGTCATCCTAAAAGTGTTTTCAAAGGTTTTATTAAAGGTGAAATAATTAGAAATATAAGAAACACGAGCAACACTGATATTAAAAGCAAGAATTTACAATCATTCAAAGATAATCTGTTATGCAGACATTATAAAAATAATGATTATGATCATGAAATAGATGAAGTGATTAGAGATACGACATGATTTACTAGTAGATAAAGAAAGGAAAGAGGGGAGGAGCTATAGTATTTGTAACAAAATACAACCCATCAATAAAACAATTAAAGCGATCTATCATAAAGCATTGGCATTTACTAGAGGAAAGTAGAATGACTTCAAATATTTTTAAGAAAAAAAACAATCATAGCTTATAAAAGACACAAGAATTTACAAGAAAAATTGACAAGAGCTGAAAAAGCCTAAATACATGTAGCTTTAGTCAGATCATTGACAAATAACACATATAAAAGCATATTGATAGAATTCGGTGTAGGGTCAGAGACATGATTTCCATTCCATAAATGGGTGGATTCTATGATTTGATTCCCGCCACTTTAAAAATAAGGGATGAAACACATCAAACAAAAGAAAGTACAAGACAAGACTATATATCTAATCAAAGATTTGAATCTTATACCAATTTAATTCATTTTATGACCTGCAGTATTGACCTGAGTGGGTTTAGGTAACTTTCACTCATACATCATATACCGATTTAAAGCATTTTATGACCTGCAGTATTGACCTGAGTGGGTTTAGCTGACTTTCACTCATACACATAGCAAAAAAACAGTCAATATATGCTACAAATACTTAATACTATTATTAACACAAATCTAATATCTTGACATAAAAAAAAAATGCCTACCTACCTACCCACCCCCTTAAAGGCAGGGTAGGCAAACCCCCAACAAACATTTTTTTAATAGTGGCCCCATCTACCTTAAACTTGATCTGTAACTTATCATGGTAGACTCTATACCACAAAGGAGTAGGGGCGATAAGGCCTGTTTTTGGCCTAAAATTTTACCCAAGACTAATTGAAGTCTCAACCTTTGGATACAGTTGCTGATAAAATATGAATCAAATATTCAAAAAGGAAAAACTGAATATATGTTTCAATTTTAAATGATTGTTTTGGTAGAAAATATGAAATGAAACTGACCTTGGTATAGAAAATCATCAATTGACATCAATTTTCAGCATTTTTAAGCTACATTATTTTAATAGTTTGTTAGTCTGGCTTATGTAAACCTTCTCTTACAATATGAACTTGTTTCTCTTGTGCGGACGATGTTTTCTGGTCCAAAATGTACATTGAGAACAAACAAAATTTCTCATGTTTAGCGCGACGGACAGATGTAGTAGCCGTACATTAAATGATTTTTTTTCAATTTAGTGACATTGGCTTTGCCTGCTTTTAGGCCTTAGCATACTTCATATTACAGTTATTATTAAGTAATTTTATTTTTATTGTCAATACAACATTTAGCCAAATTTGTGGCAGGGTTAAAAACGACCTGCGACCCGAGGGCTTTATTATTTATAAGGGCGACTTTCGACCTACACTTCATAAAATCAACCTATGCCAAAAAATGACCTACGACATCTGCAAAAATATGTCTTTTAAAAGCGACCTTGCGACCTCAGGCCCTTTTAAAAGCGACTTTGCGACCTGAGGGGGGTACCCTGCGGGAGCCCTAAATTTATGTAATTGCATCAGACATGTCGGACTTTTTTTTTTTTTTACATTATTCATTATTTCTAAATATCAAATACAAGGAAACTGATTTTGTTGTAGAAAAAGAAAACTGTTAAATTGGACTGTTGGTTTATGAATTAATATTTAACCTAGTCATAATTGCAAATTTAATGCGACATTACCATTGTATAATGCATTTTGAACAACACCGGCAGTGGCCGCTACTCCTAAACCAACGTAACCAAGTCTGCTTAGCCATGCCATTGTTCAGATGAGCTTCAGATCTACAAATTGTGTTGAATGGATAATGTAAAGTGATTTGCAATGATGAACAATTTGTTATTCTAAGGTTTTTTGAGTAAAAGGTCAACAAACGGCATGTGCCCGATCAAACCGGAAGTTATTCAAAATTGTAAAACATTACCGTATTCGGTAAAAAAAATAATCCGAATCCGGATGTGAAAAAAAAGGGGGGGGGGTGTTCACTTGAAAACATCTAAAATCATCTTTTCTTTAAATAAAACCAGCTTATTGATTTTTAAAAGAAATGACATATATGAAAGTCAATATCCTACCCGGTGGTGAAGTGGTTAACGCATCGGACTGCTAACACCGAGGTTCGTGGTTCGATCCTCATCAGGGGTGAAAATTTCATGAATCGATTTTCCGACTCTCTCTTGACACCATTTGCGAGGATGGTCTCAAGAAACGATGCTAGTCCTTCGGAAGGGACGATAAAAGGTTGTCCCGTGTATAGGGAGAGCAATACCCTGTGCACGTTAAAGACCCCTTTGTAGAGTTCGATAAGAGTAGGCTCAATGGGGGCCGTCTACAAAGGCCACACTCGCAAACTGCTAGCTGGAGAGGGATTTATAGAAGCATTAAGCTTGTTTCCCAATCCAGGATAAATAAATATGTTTAAACTAATATCCTACGGAGCCCGGATAGGGACATACAAAGAAAAAAAATATGTTGTGCGCGCAATATATTATTTTGTGCGCGCAATATATTATTTTGTGCGCGCAATTTATTATTTTGTGCGCGCAATATATTATTTTGTGCGCGCAATATATTATTTTGTGCGCGCAATATATTATTTTGTGCGCGCAATATATTATTTTGTGCGCACAATATAATATAATGTGCGCACAATATAAATATAATGTGCGCACAATATAATATAATGTGCGCACTATATAAATATAATGTGCGCACAATATATAATATCATGTGCGCACAATGGTCTTACTAAAACGCGGATACGGAATGTGGAACGAAAACGGAAAACGAAACGGAAAACGGGATAGGTTTATTATTTGTCCTACATATGTTTATATAAAAAATTTTTAATTAGATGTTTTTAAAAAGCCGGATAAGTGTCTTAAATTTGCTTGTTCCCATTAGGGCAAATTTGGTTTTATCATACCCTGTCCAATGTAGTAATCTTTCAGATTTTCCGCAATAGCTTGCCTTCACCCCTTCTACGTTTTTTAATTTGTTTTACCCCCTAGCCTTCCCGCTTCACACCATTTTCCATCTTTAATTCACTGGTACAATTGATTAATTAACTTTAATATTAGGAAATTTAGTTAAACATGGAATTTGAAAGAAAACCTTAGCTCAGTACCGGAGGTTTGTTATAAAATGATTAAAAACAACATTAAGTTTAACAATAAAGACAATTAGAAACTTTAAGACAAAATTTCTTGAAAAGTTTGAGAGGCTCAGAATTGGCAGTCAAGTACCCTTTAACCGTTGCTCGATCCTGGTAATCTTTTCAGCAAATATAGAAAAGTAAAATTAAGATTGATGGCACGTCGGATTAGCTTTTGGTATATAAAGCTATAGCTTGGACACCTGTTTTATTTCGTCTCTTGAATTCCGAGTAGAACCTACACGTATTGGAAGACGGTCCCGGTCTCCGGTTCAATTGTAACTGGAGCAGCCAACCCTAGCGCTGGTGTGTCATGGGCTGGTAGACCCCTGGCACTGCAGAGGCTTCTAGCCTATTGTCACGACTATAGAATTTATATTACAGTATATTTAATGATTCCCCCACTCGTAAAAGAGGGGCTATATTGCAATCATTTTGTCCGCCAGTCCGCTCTTTACAAACGTTCGTAACAAATTTTCCGGCTTCCACTGAAGGGATTGATTTCAAATTTGGCATACACAGCTTAAGCATGCTGAGTTATAACATGCATCTTCTTGCTGTTTTCTGAGCCGAGAGAACATTCAAGACGTAAAAGGCTGTCGGACAAAGACTTGAAAGTTTAGGAAAAGCAATATACAAGGAAACAAGACACTTGACAAACATGACAAAGCTACAAGACTCTCACAAGGCAAATATAAAGAAGCCTGAGAAGACAAACATTAGCCCAAAAATATAATGAAGAAAAAATCAGTAAAGCATGCAAAGAAAAAAAATCAGGACGAGGACCAGCATAGTCTAAGGACGTAGAGAGCCTAAGAGCTATACATAAAATTTCGACTTGCTCCATTACGGGTAATGGGACCCCTTTGTAGCTCCGCCAAATCAAAAAACGTCGAAGGAGCTATATTATTGCAGCTAATGTCAACCAGATCACAATGAATCCTCCACGACGCATCTTACAAAATTCGTGCCTTGTGGCTACTCCTTTGTCATTGTCAGCTCCAACTACAATTACTCAATAGTTTTTCGAGACACCTCGCCAGGAATCTTCACTAAGTCCAGTTTCTGCTGTGTCCCGTCTGGTAACGTCGCATACCAGCAAAAAGCCCAAATATACAGAGAACAATGGAGGAAGAAAGCCTAAAACCATCAAGGAACACCATAAAGAAGCCAGCAAACCAATGAAAGAAGATTAAACTGTAGACTGTATGAACTCAATAAAGTATCCGAACCCGTGTAAGCGTTTTAATTCCTCCCAAGGAACAGCAAGTCCCCTCCCCGCAAACCAGCCCCTTCTGCAGGAAGTCAGCCATATACCCCATTTCCCAGCAGCAAGAGCAGTAATTTTCCCCTTTCAGCAGCATCAGCTGCTGCCATTTCCCTCATTTTCAGCAGCGAAAGGCTGAGCGGCCATTTTCCCCTTTTCTACAGCATTAAACAGCCATTTTTTTTTATAGCTATTGCTTATGAGCAGCAGACTCAATACCAGTATCCACTACCCCCCCATTTACCTCCTCCCCCTCATTACCTCCCCAAAATTTGGAATGATATACGCCCCATTTTACCAAAAAACAAACATTTTAAGCCTAAAAAGGCTACTTAAAGCGTTTTCAATGCAATCGTACACCAAAAAAACAAGAAAGTGATCAAAAAGTTGGACTAAAAATGAAAATCGGTACATCAAATTCAAACAAATCAAAATGTATTGACGAAAACACATCAGTTTTAAAAAAGAAACACGATAAAGCTTTACTCAAAACAAAATCTGTTGACGAAAAAACATCAACCTATGAAAAGGAACTCACAAAATCGGGACGAAAAGGGAAAACTGTTGAAAAAAAACTCACCCACAAAAGAAAATATGTTGACGAAAAACACCAAAATACTAAAACAAACGCATAGAATCTCACCTAAAAGAAATATATTGACAAAAACAAAACTGAATAAAAAGCTACGTCGAGCGCAGCATGATACGACCACAACATGTTGAACACTGTATACGTTTGCGGCCCAATATGGATTGTCAAATGCTTTGGCTACAGTCATGCAGCCCATGGTGAACTCGCAAAGCTTTTTGACACATGCAATCTTTGGTGGACTTTCAATGCATATTTGAATTTTTTTATACATTTGTACAAACCTATTGAAAATTAGACCAAAAATTAAAAAGTTGATTTTTGAGCGTGGCCGGTCTTTGGCCTCTTCAACAATGTAACGATGCAATATATATCAAAACCATTGACACATTTAGTTGACAGAATTTAATGAGAAATTCAATAAAAAAAAATATTTTCAAAAACCGAATAAGTAATAAACATTCAACAACAGTTTTTTTAGTAAATCCAATTAAGCCTTTTTGGTCCTTTTTTCAAAAACGTTAGGGACAACCAATCCCAAATGCAAGTACATTTGTACTAAGAAACATCCTTTAGTGGATTTAATCATCATATTAAAACTTCATAACAATTGGCTGGCCCGCTACAACTAATTTTTTTTGTGTATAACCATTTGCCTTGACCGACTTTTAACTATGACGTTTTTGCCCCTTTGACCCCTAATTTTTCAGAAACGGTAAGAGATATTGCAAATCTGATTGACACCGCAGGCAGGGATTTTTACTAGGATTCCAATGAAGACTAGAAAATGTGTCTATGAGCCACAGGATGGCCCTCCCGTTCTTGAAATATCTGACCCTATAAGGGGTCATCTGACAACTTCGATCCTATGGAGACTTTTGTAGAGCTACATTGTTGTAAATGAGCAGAACATTTAAGCAAGCAACAGCTTTTCTCTATCTGCTATAGTTTTCATTCCATAGGCCAAAAGCATGAAAAAAACGTTGTTTTAGGGGTCGTAACCCCTATAAGGGTTCATCTGACAACTTTCACCCTATGGAGACTTTTGTAGAGCTAAATGGACTGAACATTTAAGCAAGCAAAACATTTTCCCTATCTTTTATCGTTCACAATCTATAAGGCTAAAACCATTTTTTTTACATTTAAGGGGCCATAACCCATATAAGGGGTCATCTGACAATTTCGACCCAATGAACATTTTTAGAGCTAACTTAGCTGAACATTATGCAATTGAAATAACTTCAATGCCTTATATAGTTCTTGAAATATAATATGGGCAAACCAAAAAAAACCGAAAAGAACCAATTGGAGATCAGCCATACATAAACAATACAAGCTAAAAACACGGGGAAAAACAAGAAAAAAAGTGCAAAACGCAGAAAAAAATCAAGAAAAGGGGAAATAATTTCCACATGGTTTGTTGGAAAATTTGAGGGTAGGTAGATCGTGATGTGTTGATTACTTTTACCCTAAGCCAGAATTTTGATATCTGTCACCGTTTTTGAGTTGCTTGCATAAAACTGCTGTTTTACCCCCCTGTTCTGTTTTTAGCAACAGCGGCTATGTTTTTTATCGGATCAATTTAGAATGAGGATCGTTTGTAGCCAATATGTCATATATAATTACTACCAAGTATCAATCAAATTGGTTTAGTAGTATCAGAGAAGAAGATTTTTGAAATTGTTAACGGAAGACGACGGACGTCGACGGACGCAAAGTGATGGCATAAGCTCACATGGCCTTCGGCCAGGTGAGCTAATAAAAAGCAAATGATCAAAGTGATAAATCAAGTTCTAACCAGTTCTAACTGGTTAGATCCAAGAGTCACGTGGTCTAATCTATTACACAGATTAACCCTTCTTTGTTTTGTTAGTTTCGCCCTTTATGGGCACCTGTACTGAGGTTTGTCCACTTGTATGGCTTAAAATTTGTTTTTTGTTCGTCTTTCATGGACGGTCCCCCCTCTACGAGCTATTGTGGTGAAGGTCGTATCTTTGTGTTGTTGCATAGCTTTACTCCCTTCTCCTCCTGCTCCCCCTCCTCCTTTCCCTCCTCCTCCTCAGTTTCCTCCCTTCTTCTTCTCCCCCTAATTTCCCCCCGTCATTTTCCTTCAATTCTTTCCTTCTTCTTTTCTCTTGTTTTTTTCCCTCGTGTTTTTAGCTTGTATTGTTCATGTACAATATATAGCTGATCTCCAATTGGTTCTTTTTCGTTTTTGTCTCGCCTGCGACGAATAGTCGAGAAAGCGAGACATAGGTATTACTTTCCGGCGGCGGCGACGGCGTAAACTTTTTTGTAAGACTTTTGTGGACGATGAATTGCTGGAAAAGAATAATAGCTAGGCATCTGATATTTGGTATACAGACAGTTCAGGTGTTGGTCTACGCAACTGTCACCATGCCGTGTGACCCTGACCCAATTTTCACGCTCCAGTGACTCTGTGAACTTAGGTCTTTTTTCAGACGGTAAACTTTTTTGTAAGACTTTTGTGGACGATGAATTGCTGGAAAAGTATAATAGCTCTAGGCATCTGATATTTGGTATACAGACAGTTTAGGTTATGGTCTACGCAACTGTCACCATGCCGTGTGACCCTGACCCCATTTTAATGCTCCAGTGACTCTGTGAACTTAGGTCTTTTTTCAGGCCATCATTGTTTTTGTTAGACTATTGTCGATGATGAATTGCTGGAAAAGTTTAATAGCTAGGCATCTGATATTAGGTATACCAACAGTTGAGGTGAAGGTCTATGCACCTATCACCATGTCGTGTCACCCTAACCCCATTTTCACACTCCAGTGACTCTGAGAACTTAGGTCTTTTTTCAGGCGGTAAACTTTTTTCTAAGACTTTTGTGGACGATGAATTGCTGGAAAAGTATAATAGCTAGGCATCTGATATTTGGTGTACAGACATTTGAGGTTATGGTCTACCCAACTTACAGTCGATGTGTGACCCTGAACCCATTTTTACACTGTAGTGACTCTGTTTTCTTGGGTCTTTTTTTTTCAGGCAGAAAACTTTTTGTAATACTTAGGTAGTTGATTTTAGTGATGGTGCCGGCAAGCGAGACATACTTTTAGTGGCCACACTTGTTTTTGTTTGGTTTGCCCATTTTTGTTAAATACAGTTCTATAGTCTTGGTTAACAATTTCTGGTTGCTTCTTTGGATCTTATATTCGTATATCAATGTCCTTGGGTAATGTCATTTCTGTTGATGGTTACCATCTTCCTGGTGGAGTCACAGTTGATGTCTAAAGCGGTTTTGAATCCACGCACTTTGCAAAGGCGGGACGAAAGTAAAGTGTGTAAAGTTTTCGGTTAACAAGAAGTAGATGTTCTATTGACCCGTTGGGACCTTTTGGATTTGAGTACTTTTCATTTGTTAAATAATTTTGTTTTTTTGACCTT
This sequence comes from Arcuatula senhousia, assembly GCA_963971305.1. NCBI lineage: Eukaryota > Metazoa > Mollusca > Bivalvia > Mytilida > Mytilidae > Arcuatula > Arcuatula senhousia. The sequence continues at coordinate 752,277 of OZ020317.1, read as the reverse complement.
ACAATGTTTTGATTCAAATGCTGCTGATTAGAGGTATCTCCTTGAAATATCGATATACAGAATACCAAAATAGAGCGTTGTTTACCCATTTTGATAATTGTATTTTTCAATATAAAGCTTGTCACCAAATATTAACAACCTACATATGTAGGACTTATAGTAAATGAGTTACGAGTAAACAAAAACGGGGCGGAACTACGGATGGACACAGATATACTCTCTCTCCTTCGATGTGGGGTATATTTATACGGATATTTTGTTGAATAATAACATGTATGTATGTTTTACCTTACGAACTCTCCGAACATGTCATGCAACATTTTTAAGGCTGGATGAAACAAGGGGTTTCACTTAGTCCTGCTAAGAATACCCCAATCCGACGGACAAAATGATTGCAATATAGCCCCCTATCTTACGAGTGGGGTTATCATTTAATACTGGAATATAAAGTCTATAGTCGTGACATTATAGGCTAGAAGCCTCTGCAGCGACTCATTACTAGACACCGCGCTTAGTGCCATGGGTCGACCAGCCCATGACACACCACCGCTAGGGTTGGCTGCTCCAGTTTCTGTTAAACCGGAGACCGGAACCGTCTTCCAATACGTGTAGGGTCTACTTGGAATTCAGGAGACGAAATAAAACAGGTTTTCAAGCTATATCTGACATGTATGTCATCAATCTTAATTTTACTTTACTATATTTGCTAAAAAGATTGTCAGGATCGAGCTACGGTTAAAAGGTACTTGATCGCCTGACAAATCTGAGTCTCTAAAACTTTTCAAGAATAAATGTCTTCCTATAATTGTCTTTATAGTAGGTTGAACTTTTGGTTTTTTTTTCTTCATTTTATAATTATTTTATATATCATCTTATGGCTACAGAGCCAAGGTTTTTCCAATATCCATGTTTAACTCAAATTCCTAATATTAAGTTTAATCAACCAATTGTACTAGTGTAATAAAGATGGAAAATGGTGTGAAACGGGAAGGCAAGGGGTAAAAAAAATGGAAAACGTGGAGGGGGTGAAAGGCAAACTATTGCGGAAAATCTGCAAGATAACTACAAAGGAAAAGGTATGATAAGAGCCAAATATGGCCTAATGGGAACTAGGAAATGTGCATTTATCTGTCTTGTTTAATAGACCTACGTTAAATGGTTTATATAAAACATACATGTATGTAGGACAAATAAAACACTTATTCTGCTTTCCGTTTCGTTTTCCGTTTTTGTTCCGCATTCCGTTTCCGCGTTTTAGTAACACCAATTGTGGGCACATTATATTATATCGTGCGCGCATTATATTATGTTGTGCGCACATTATATTTATATTGTGCGCACATCATATTATATTGTGCGCACATTATATTTATATTGTGCGCACATTATATTATATTGTGCGCACATCATATTATATTGTGCGCACAAAATAATATATTGCGCGCACAAAATAATATATTGTGCGCACAAAATAATATATTGTGCGCACAAAATAATATATTGTGCGCACAAAATATAATATGTTGTGCGCACAATATAATATAATGTGCGCACAAAATAATATAATGTGCGCACAATATAATATGATGTGCGCACAATATAATACCGTATAGCGGGAAATTTTCGCGAGGTTCTAATTTTCGCTTTATTCGCGACCATTATTGTATCGCGAAATTTAGAACCCGCGTAAAATAGAATCAACATAAATTTGTATTGAGAATATCATAAAATCGCGGAAATAAATGTCCGCGTATATAACAACTTTGTCATTTGGTATGATATCGCGAAATTTGCACGCCGCGAAAATTAACCGCTGTACGGTATAATGTGCGCACAATATAATATAATGTGCGCACAATATAATATAATGTGCGCACAAAATAATATGTTGTGCGCACAATATAATATAATGTGCGCACAATATAAAATGTTGTGCGCACAATATAATATGTTGCGCGCACAATATAATATGTTGTGCGCACAATATAATTTTTTTTATTTGTATGTCCCTATCCGGGCTCCGTAATATCCAAATATCCTTAACTTTAGGTGAAAATCAAATAAATATTTGATATAAACCTGTTATTACCATGCAAGAATTTTATGAAAATTTGTTTTATTAAATATATATTTTCAATGCTGTTACTTGTGATGTAACGTTATTACACCAAAGAGATTAGAAAATCTATATGTAAAAGACAAAATATACGGTTGTGTAAATCTCATTGATGATAGAACAAAAACTAGCCAAAGCAAATGATCAGTCACGAATTTGTAACCGCCGAATGTTGAAATAAAAATTACAACAAAGTTCCAGACAATAAATTTTGCTACGCCTGACGCGCGTTTCGTCTATTCAAGACTCATCAGAGGCGCTCTACCAAAAATATTGAAAATGCCAAACACTATATGATCATGAAGAGCATAAAACAATACAACCAAAATTACCAAAATGGGGAACCAAATTATTACCAAGATGATCAACCTATGTCTAGGGTAGGTTGAACCTTAGGGTTAAGACAATTTTGAAATTTAAACGGATAATTTTAAGCTTTGATGTGTTATCCAACACAAAAGTGTTGGTGTCGGAGCGGGCTAACCTCGGGGAATTAAAAACGCGCGACGGATGTGTCGCAACAAGCAGAACTGCTTACCTTAGGAGCACTTGAGTTTGCGTTTTGAGTTTGGGTTTTCGCTGATTCTTTCAGTAAGCTTATAATTATTCACCAAATTAAAAGATTCAAAATAAGGAGGAGAGGCAGAAACAGGTGTGTTTAATAGGAAGAGACGTCAACTTGAAAGACACACTCTAAATAAGAAAATTCTGTACCCAAGGCAATTCAAATCTAAACCAGGTGGCCATTATATGCAAATGTAAGAAATGTTAAGATCTTTATACAATGCTGAAATGGATGCCTATTCAAGATTACTTTCTTTATAGAAAATAAGCACAGATTTTTAAAATAATAAAAAAAACACCTGAGTACATGAATGTTTTCAAATTTGTACATGAAGTAAGCACAAGAAGAACACGCCAAAATGATAATAATTTTAAAAAATTAAGAACTGAATATTATAAAAGGTCATTTCAAATTTGGTACAGTCTATCAACAAAAATTCGTAGCTGTGCCACAATAGAATTTTTTAAAAGCCAATATCTACTTGAATATTTTAATAAGTAATATAACTGAATATACATGAATATTGTTGTACATAATTATGGAAGGGGATACCCGCCACAAATATGTTCATTTGTTCTTTGTAAATGTGTAGATTTGCAATTCCTTACATGTTCAATTATTTCTTTCTTCAGTGTAAATTTGTCAATTATTTATTTGTGAAGTACATTTTCCCTCTTGGTAGCCTGTATTTACCATGTGTTTTATTTGTTTCATGTAGTTTCGTTCATGGGTACTTTACTGCTTTTATAATGGTTTATTTGTTCTTTATGTATTAGTCAATTATTTCCCTCTCAAAGCTAGTTTACAATTATCTTTTTTTCGCTTATTGTAACTCCTGAACTTAATTATTCGTTATTCGTGTTATTTTTATTTATACTTTTTTTCAAAATTGTCACGCTTACAAAGTACGCATTAACATTTTACAAATGAAGAAGGAAAACGAGTTATTTTGTACCGGAAGTATTGTCGGCCAGTCAAACAGAGAGTACTATGGTAGAGTAGAGAGAATAATACAGATGTAACAAAAACTTTAGAGTGTTTTCTCTTTATAAACGCTGTTTCTATTTAGTTATATTAAATCTATTTGTTTTATACAAAACCGGGCTTCTGTACATGTAGTTTCTTAGAAAACTTTGACGGAAATTTTGCATATAAATCCAATATGTGTAAAAATCTAAGAATTCGGTAAACAAGCATTAGATGACCTAAGAGCATAAACTCACTATAAACCATATGGTATATAGGATAAAGCTACATTTATATCGAAATATCAGATCTCTGTGACACTAACATGACTTAGTTGCTTAGAAATCTTCTTAACTAACTTAAAAAGATAGAAATGTTGATAATTCACTCAAACTTTTGAGGATAAAAATATCTTAAACTGTCGAGCTTTGATGTACATGTTTTTACAGTATAGCACCATTCAAGTTACCGAAATTCTTTTTAAAGGCAAGTAAAGGAAAAAAATTATAAGCCATGCATTTATTTAGCCTTGTGCACAAATGACCAAAGTTCTATATTTGATACGACACCGCTGTCTCCTTGACCGACTCTTAGACCAAGATTACAAGAAAATGCGTTGGTTGAATATAAAGGAAAACATTGAAGCATGGCCGAAGTGCCCCCTCCTAGCCAGTCAGTGGGCCCCTTTTGCAAATTTCTGGATCCGCCACTGCCTATACCTATATACAAAGTTTTATAAAATTTGGTTGAGTTGTTTTAGTTTCTAAGAGGAGTTGAGCGGATACTTATTGAAATGATTGACGAGGATTTCCCGCATTTTTTTAGGAAAAAGAACAAGAATTCACTCTCAAACTTTTGAGGATAAAAATTTCCGGCTAATATGCACAACAAATACACATACAGTGTACTGGCTACACACCGGGTTGCATAATTTTATTTTCATATGTACTTTCTGATGAGTCGAGCGGAAATATATTATTAATGAGGGTTATGAAAAAGTCTAAGTTTAAAGGGCAATAAATCCCACAAATATCTGAAGAACGAAATTTTCGGTTAATTGCATTGCACCTTGGGACAAGAATACATATGGTGTACTTGCTACATGTCGACTTTCTTTAAGAAATTGAACGGAATAAGTGTGACGGACAGACGAAATGACAAATAGACAGACGGGCGGACAGAATAAAATAATATGTCTTCCCACCAAAGTGGGGGGAAGAAAAATTAGCATAAGAAAATAAAAATACCTCGACTGGAATAATAGTCGCTTGACACCAAGCATACATCTGTTAAGAGTATAAAAATGTGTCCAATGATAGTTTCTTTTGTGCGTCAAGTATATGTTTAAGTTGAAAGAATATGTTTAAGTTGAAATTAAACAAAATCTGGATACAGGAATTTAGCATATAATGGTACAGCTAATAATTTTTTTTGGTTTGTATGCTAGTTCAAGTAAATGGTCGTCCGACAATATTGGTGAAGCAGAAGGTGCACAATTCGAAGGATTACATTTATCAAAAATGTACTAGTATGTTTCTCGAATGAATAACTGTAGGTTATATGGGACGTAAAAGCGAAGGCGAAAAAAACATTTATAAATAATTTTCCTGCATTTACGCATAACATTTTCAGACTTGCAATAAATGCAATCAATATTGAGGTTAAACAGTTGCTTAAGAACTTGTATAAACCTTTGGGACAATAAATACTTCTTAATCGAAAAATTAACTTAACCCTGTAACACGGCCGTCATTCGGTATCGTGAGTTTTTGACTCGTGAAGGAATCGACAACGGCGGCAAAGTATAGAAAGCTGCTCGTGGAGGGAGGAGGCGACGGTTCGTGGTGGAGGAATTCGGACATTTCAAATAGAAGGTCAGTCTTTTATTCTAATTTTCTTATATTTATATACAAAATATTCAAAAAACAAATATGTCTCACAAAATTAATGAACATTAGGAACAAAAGCCAACAAAAAATAAAAATAAAAATGCATTACTTTGTTCAAACTCATTCAAGGCGAATATTTCGTCATCATTTTTTCTGTAAACAAACATGTTATTCTACGAATTGCGGGTTGCCTTTTGCATAAAACGTTACAAATTTGGTATGTGCGTGTGCAGCTTCTTTTGTTTTTACATATTTCACACCATTATAATGATTTAAAGAAAAAATGTATTAGTAAGCTAAGAAAAATATGCTCGGTACCGAAAAATCGACTCGTGATGAATGGTGTACCGTATTTTTTTGCTCGTGAATTATGCTCGTGAAGGAGGAATTTATCAATTATCAAAACTTTGTACCGGCACTAGAATCAATCATAACCTAAATGATATTGCATATAATACTTATATATTTTTTAACAAATTCGCTTGGGTATTTATAGTCATATTTTTATAACTGTAGATCATGAAAAGAAGAAAGAGCAATAATTATGACAACAGAAAGAGACATTGGGCAATAAAGAGAAGAAAGGTACAAACAACAACACCAGGGAAAATTGGGACGACGACCACAACACCAGTCGAAGACGAGACAGTAACACCAGTTGAAGATGAAACATGTTCAGCCACGCTAGTCGAAGATGAGACAATATAACACTAGTCGATGATGGACCAATAACACCAACGGACTGCTACATGTAACTTAGAATCATATCGAATTAGAATACGACTCAACACTTCAAACAATAATAATTTAGTGAAGCGTGATCACTCACACACTTGATCGTTGTAATGCTTAAAAAGTGATACAAGTTTAAAATTGAAATTTACATTTAAAGTAAATATCAAATGGTTAATATTGCTGCCAAAGAATACTAAATTGAATTTTAACAAGAATGTTCAACTCTACCCAATAATTGTTTTAACATTTTCATACCCATTAATTGTTTTAAAACATGTATAAATAACCATAGAGATTCACAATAAAAAATCGAGGTGATGTACCATCTAACTCACCTTTCTGATATGGGTATGTTGTGTTGATAAGTTTTTCATTGACAAAACTCGCGTCGGGCCTAACCATGTACTATTAACTTAAACTGATCCAATATTAAATTGTGATGAGCGATTAGACAGTAAAAAGGTCTTGTCAATCATTTCCGCAAAGTAGATCTTTTGCCTTGACATTTCACTGAATATACAATGAAGAACATACATGTAGTGATAACTTCAATAGTAAGCACTTTTACAAACGGCGATATGTAAATGAATGTTTGGCTGCACATATTGAAGAAAATGTTCATTTATGAATTTTATTTTAATTTTTTCAACATATTTATATATTTGCCTATAATCATTCTCCAAGTTTTGGTCCGTATTGTATCTAAATTTTTAGAGATTGACCACTTATGATCTGTAGATTACCGGAATAACCGTATCTTTATATATTTTTTAATTTGGATTTACTTTTTGTGCCTACTTAATGGCCGATTTATTGTTTGATCTAACTATTTTGAGGCCATTTTTTACTGGTCACACTTGCTACTTCACGAGCGATAAATCGTCGCCGCATTCTTCACGAGCAATAACAGCATCTTTTTTTGGAAAAAATGAAATTTTATTACATTTTAATAACTTTTCGTTTCATATTAGCTGTCAAGATGTGGCAAAAATTGTTTTGGATATTATGATATGCTTAAAACGTCATTTTTGTGCAATTGAATACACATTTGTATAAAAAATGTCCTTTTTATAACCCCCAAAAATATAGGGTGCAGTAACGACTTTAATTAATTCTCGAAATTGGTAAAGCTTTTTCGTGTACTTTTTTCCCATTCTACAGAGTAAAAACAATCATTTTGTGAGACAGTTTTATTTTCTTTTATTTTCTTCAAATAACTTTGATATTGAGTGAAATAAATCAACTTTCAGAAAAATTGTAGTTTATGCTCCATCACGAACCGTTGCCTCCTCCCTCCACGAGCAGCTTTCTATACTTTGCCGCCGTTGTCGATTCCTTCACGAGTCAAAAACTCACGATACCGAATGACGGCCGTGTGTAAGTGGACATTTTTATAAAGGGCAGATGGACGAACGAACGAACCTGAACATCAATTTAATTTATTCAACTCTACTTTCGAAAACAGTGCAACAGTAGCAAAGCAAATGATGACAACAAATTACGTGCGATACCAAGAAACTTCCTCCTACTTTCTCTATTAAAGGGTAATTCTAAGGAAATTAATAAGTTACACATAAAAAGAGGAAACAAAAAAACTATTAAAGAGAAATATGATGACTTATAATAAACAAAATATCTAGCTTTGATGCTTCCTCGAAATTATACCGTTACAGCAAGTTAAAGTCTGATGTTAATGTTTCAGATTACTTAAACCTTCCAAACTTTAATAGTAAAAAAATACTTACCAAACCATAATCTAGAGATCGAACTTGGTAGATACAAGAATATACCAAGAGAACAAAGATTTTGTAAATCATGCAAAATAATTGATGATGAAGCTCATTTCTTCTTTCATTGTCAAATTAATAATAATATAAGAAAAACATTTATTGACTCAATACATAAACAATATGCTAATTTTAACCAGCTTGAAACCATTGATAAATTAATTTATGTACTTAACCCAAATATGGATGTTTTGCCCATGGTTGTTGATTTTATAAAGCAATCATTTGAGTTGCGACAATGAGATCCACATTGGTCAAAGTCATACATATTTGTAAATACTATATAATGTCTTTGTATGTAGAGTTACATGTTCATTGTTTTTTTGTATGTTTTTACATGTATATTTGTATTTGCTTAACCTCTTTGAGGTTTTATTATGCAATAAAGTATAAAAAAAGGTAAATAAGATTTCTCTTTTTGTTTTAGTTATTTTTTTTTCTTTTTCTTTTTTGTCCCCTGCCGCAACGCGGAGTGAGGATATAAAAATGCCAGGCGTCCGTCCGTCCGCACTTTTTTCCGTAACAGATTTCTCAGCTACTATTAATCATAGGCTATCAATATTTGATATGCAGCTTCAGGTAGGGGTCAAAATGGAAAAAATTAAAAATTTCGTAGCAGATTTTTAAGCTTCCACTATTCGTACGCTTTACATATTTGGTATGCAGCTTTAGGTAGGGGTCCCATATGGTGGGATGGCTTTCTTACTTCCTGTTTAACGAACGGATTTAAAGTTTTTGCCACACGGCGGGGGACCCAGGACTTCCGTTCTTGTTGGTTTTGTTTTTGTTTTTGTTTGTTTCTTTGGTTGTTTTTTTTTCGGGGGGGGGGGGGGGGTATGTGGAACCTGGGTTTTTGTCCTATCATTGTTGATGCACAACCATCATCCGATCCGACACTTACCTATGTTTTCGTGTATATGCTAGTCGATATTTTGACGATTTACCATGTGCAACACAATAAAAAACAAAGTTTGAGTAAGTAAATAATAAGCTTAATACTATGAAATTTCTATCATTTGACATGATCTCCGATTCACACGCAAGTTTACTCCTCTCTACAAACGTCGTTATTTCCAAATGTTTTGAGTTTATAATGATATATCGGGCTTCTTAAGGATTAGAAATACCAAACTAGAAAATCTGTGAGTAGCTGTTCACAAATAAATACCATCAAAGATCAAATTTTAGAGTAGAAGGTGCACATCTAGATTGTGCGAAAGTTTCACGTAAATCCATTGTGGGGTTACGGAGGAGTTGCGAATAAGAGATAGGTACCCTAAAGTTTAACGGAAGGACGGACGAACGGACACACAATTAGATACCCCTATCCCTAGATACCCACTATCCATTCATAAGCGGGGGTATAAATATACTTAAGCTAAATGGAAACAACCTTTATTCAGGCTCCCATGTGTATATCATATGACTCGCGGTATTCTTTTAGGCATGTTTCATTGACTGAGTTGATGTTGCTCCATTGCGTGTGTGAAGTATTTCAGCAGTGCATCTATAGCTATGCACGATTTGTTCAGCGGCATCTCATAAGATGCGGGGTCTGGGTGGTCGAGTGGTCAAAGGCGCTAGTTTAAATACTACTACCATGCTATTGATCACAAGCCGACCTCCTCGCAGGTGGTGTTTGAGTCCCACTTTTTACTTTTCTGTTTTATCTATTTATTTCATTATTTTCCCGGTCTTTTGACCTGGTTTTACATCCAAATTTTATCATATATATTGTAATTTATTTTTGTCCTGAGGATGGCCGAAAGATCACCGACAGGACAACGTGAAAGCAAACACCAATCAAACAATAAATTATGCAAAGAAAACACTTTGAAGTTTTGCTACGGCTTTTAATTCTCTCTACTCTTCCCCAGTTCTCTGTTTTGACAGGCCAGCAATACCACTCATAAGTATCGTGTTCTTTCTTAATTTGTAAAATGTTAATGCGTACTTTGTAAACGCGAAGATTTGAAATGTGCATGTTTAACCAATCATTAAAGTTGGGAATAACAATAAGCGAACAAAGATAATAATAAACTAAAGTAAAATATTTGAGAAATCTACAAAGAACAAATTAAACAATACTAGTAGTACTATAGATCAACAAAGTACAAATGAACGAAACTACATAAAACAAATAAAAACATGTAGAAAATATATTTCTCGAATAAATAATTGACGAATTTACAATGAACAAAGAAATAACTGAACATGTAAAGGAATTGTACCTCTACTTATTTACAAAGAACAAATGAACATATTTCTGGCGGATATCCCCTTCCATACATTACAATTGCTACTTTGCTTTTATATACTTTTTACTCTATATTAATATATGTTGTAAAATATGTATTTAATTCAGGACCACATTGAAAACTAGCTAAATTGTGTTATCCTGTTAAAATAAAGACGTTTATCATTATTATTAGAATATAATGAGATGTGGAATAAGTGTACGCGACACAGGCCACAATTAAACAACAATTTAGAAAAACCACAATGGACAACCGCCAGCAGCCTTCAACGAGGCCATTTGGCACTGCTCGTGGCTCTACAATTGGCCCATGGTCTAAATAAAATGCTTATAATTCAAATCCAGCCCTGAAATAGTCACAGATAGACCCCCTTTTTGAACAAGGAACAGAAAACACCAAATAGACAAGTACAAACGAAAGCTTTGTCAAAGATTCCTGGCTTAGGACAGGCACATGTAATATGTGGCGGGGTTAAACTCGTTTTTTGGGCCCAACCTCCCCCCTATCAATATTCCTAGACAAAGCACAAATAATTTGTTTATACATACCTCCAGATCTTTTGACGCCTTTTCATTAGAATTTATAAAAAAAAAATATCTGTGAGTACAACAGTTGTAATCAAACCAGATGATGTTGAACAGGTTAACGTTAGGAGTTTTCTTCATGACACAATATTGTGGAGATTGAAATGCCCAATGTAACCCGTATGCACTTTGTAAAACGGTGTAATTAAAAGAAAAATTCTTCGATCTACACAACAGTCAGATAGAAAAAAATGATGCCTGAACTCAACCTTCATTTATAATCATATATGTTGTTAAATCTAAATTCCTCGCGTTGGGGTTTCATACACTAAATACAAGAAATTGTCCGTGTATATTTCAAAATTGTGAAATCCTTAAGGTTCGTCCAGTTCCAGACATCGTCGTCTTTTTTATAAAGGGTTTTGTTGTTCTATATGGTATTCTTATTCCTATGGTATTTTGGCTTTTTGAACATTTGACCAGAGAGATTTGATAAGTCTTGAATTGACAAAATGCGCATGAGACGAATCAAAATTTATTGCCTTGAAATTTGTTTTAATTTTGATATTAAATAGGTTTAAGCATGTGTTCTGGACAATACACCTATGGTCATAACCACATGGGCTAATTGTAATTGCTAATATGTGAATAATTGATTTTGTATTTTTAAACAAGAGGCTCCCAGGAGCCTGAATCGCTCACCTGGTCTTGATGTCAACCCTATGAAGACGTTCGAATAGCTAAATGAGCTGAATGAGCTGAATGTTTAAGCAAGAAAAAGCTTTTCTCTATCTACAATAGTTTTCATTCTATAAGCAAAGAAACACTTTTTTCACATTTAAAGGGTCATATATGGCACGCGACAGTCACAAAAACCCCATAAACTGAGTTTATCGACCGTAAACTATAGTTAGCGGTCGATAAACTGGGTTTATCACTCGCTAACTATAGTTTGCTGATGCTAATGATAATTTCAGTTGTTTGAAATTTATCATTAGCGGTCGATAATGGGGGTTTCAAATGCTTATTAGGGTTTCTCGGTGATAAACCGAATTTATCGATGATAAACTGAGTTTATCGGCGATAAACTGAGTTTATCGATGATAAACTGAGTTTATCGGCGATAAACTCAGTTTATCAACCGCAAACTATACTTTACGGTCGATAAATGCTGTTTTGCGTTGATAAAGTAGCATTTGCGCCGCCCAAACTAAAGTAACCGAGTGAACTAGTAAGTTAGTTAGTTATTGCTTTACTCCCAAGCAGCACGATTTCGGCTATATCCGGGAGATGGACATGAAAGTGATGATACAATGAACATGAAATGATGATGAAGTGGAGGAAATGGGGACACAGGGCCAATCGGGTAGGAGAGTTTTGACTGTCACTGGAAAAAGGAGTGATGGGTAGGGACGGGAAATTTAGCCTCCTGCATGGGGATCCTACGGGTCCTACTCTTACCGAGACCTGCAGCAGGGTTCTATAACGTGCGAGGAACGTGACATTTTTCCCAACACGGTGCACCACTATGGTTTGCGGTCAGGTTTTCCGCATTATCGCCTGACGACCCCGCATCTCTCAATGTCAGGGCTGCCCCATTCAACCACCTGGGGCACACATCCCAGTCGCTTTGTGGGCAAAGCGGCCTGACCCGATGTCAGGTTTCTGAGCGCTCTTTAGTGGACTTTTACCGACAAGCTTAGCGCTGCTGCGGACCTATTCGCCACCCGGAACCCGCACGGGTTCCGAGTGAACTATGGTTTACGTTCTATAAAATAGTTTATTATGCGGTTGCTATTGCATGCTATGAATATGTCATGTGGTTTGGAAAGTATCAATAACAGAAACCGTGCTTTCATACCCTACGAGTTCAATTTATATTATCCCTGAGGAGTACCTATTGAGGTACAACAAGCATTGTAAAGATAATTTGCATGTATATGAATGCCATAACAAGATTCCCTTAAACTTAGAAATATGAAATGCAGAATTCAAGATTTTCTTAGTCAAAAGGGTCGCACCTTTTGAAAAAAAAATACAGAAAAAAAATTCTTATTATATGCACAACTTTACGAAGTGTACTTCTTGTATACCAAGTTTCATTTATTTCTGCCAAGTAGTTTCAGAGGATTTGCGTCCATAAAATATGATTACAGACGGGTGGGATGGGCTGACGCTCGAGTCAGTCAAAAACAACTTTGCATTGTAGGTTATAAAACCCTGATAAACCAAGTTTGTTTAATTAACATTAGCTGTCGACTATGAAATTTTCAATGCTAATTAGGGTTCCTGGGTGCTGAACTGCATGGCATGCGACAGTCAAAAAACCCCATTAACTGAGTTTATCGACCGTAAACTGTAGTTAGCGGTCGATAAACTGGGTTTATCACTCGCTAATTATAGTTTGTTGATGCTAATGATAATTTCAGTTGTTTGAAATTTATCATTAGCGGTCGATAATGGGGTTTTCAAATGCTAATTAGGGTTTTTCGGTGATAAACCGAATTTATCGGTGATAAACTGAGTTTATCGGCGATAAACTGAGTTTATCAACCGCAAACTATAGTTTACGGTCGATAAATGCTGTTTTGCTTTGATAAAATAGCATTTGCACCGCGCAAACTAACGTTATCGCTGATAAACTTGGTTTCACGAACGTAAACTATAGCTAGCGTGCGATAAACACAGTTTTTCAACAGCAAACTATAGTTTACGGTCGATAAATGTGGTTTATCAGGTTTTTGTTATTATTGCGTGCCATAGTCATAACCGCTTTAAAGAATCATCTGCCAACTTGGACCATATAAAGACTTTTGTAGAGCTTAATGAACTGAATGTTAAAGCAAGCAACAGCTTTTCTCTTTCTGCAAAAGTTTTCATTCTATAGGCCAAAAACCATTATTTTTCACTTTTTAGGGGTCGTAACCCCTATGAGGGTTCATCTGACAACTTTGACCCTATGGAAATTTTTGTAAAAATAAATAAGCTGAACATTTAAGCAAGCAACAGCTTTTCTCTTTCAGCAATAGTTTTCATTATGTAGGCCAAAAAACATGCAAAATGTTATTTTAAGGGCCATAACCCCTATAATAATAAGGGGTCATCTGACAACTTTAACGCTATGGAGATTTTTTAAGACCTTAATGAGTTGAACATTTTAGCAAGCAACTGCTTTTCTTCATCTGCTATAGTGTTAATTCTATAGGCCAAAAACATGAAAGCATGTTAATTTAGGGGCTGTAATCCCTATAAAGGTCATCTGACAACTTTCTGTAGATCTTAATGAGCTGAACATTTAAGTGAGTATTTGCAATAGTTTTCATTCTATAGGCTAAAAACACTATTTTTCGCCTTTAAAGGGCTGTAACACCTATAAGGGGCCATGTGACAACTTCGACCCTCTGGAGAATTTTGTAGAACTAAATGAGCTGAACGTTTAAGCAAGCAACAGCTTTTCTCTATCTGCAATAGTTTTCATTCTATTAGCCAAAAACATGAAAAAACCCGCTATTTTTCACCTTTAAGGGGCTGTAACCCCTATAAAGGATCATCTGACAACTTTGACCCTATGAATGCTTTTGTAGAGCTAAATGAGCTGACATGAACATTTAAGCAAGCAACAGCTTTTCCCTATCGATGATGGTAATTTAGTTTTTTTTTACATTGGTCAATTTTGGTAACATCTGTCTCGGTAACTCATTTTTCAATGGATTGTTTATAGCCTTTGGCCCTTCATCATATTCATTGGGCGTAACTTGTGCTAATAAATTTGATTTGATTTGATTTGTTAACTACTCAGCACAGCATTTGATACTTAGTATACAGTATCAGCATGAGGTTCTATATGGTACTAAGGGATCGACTTTACCTACCAAATAAATCCGGACTGTAATGTCTTTGCGTGTTTCATATAAATTCATATCCGATATTGTGAAAAAACGTCACTTTTGGTTTTTGATTTATTTCACTTATAGAATCATTTTCTCCCAAAATACTCATATGGTACAAATACTTTTATGGTCTGGCCCGTCATAGCCATATGAGTATATACTCAAGGTCCGACCATACGCGTATACCCATATGGTCATGGCCGTACGCGTATTGTCCAGATATTCTTGTGATCCGGAACACATACGTGCAGTTTTTCTGTACTATTGTATGCGATTAAAATGGAACTAACTCCGTACCGAACATGTCCCTTTGAAAAACAGACTGGGCCATTTGCAACACTACGAGGAGCGACAAATGGTATATATTATGAGCAGGTTTCAATTAATTCAGATTTTAATTTGGTTTTGATGCATATACATCATGTACTTAGTCCAGTACACTTATCACCAATCTCATTGTTAGCTCTGTTTCCTATCAATGTATCATGATTAATGTTTCAGTTCTAATAGCAGTGGAACATTATCTGAATAACTAAAAATGGAACTTCTGTTCACCATTTCATAAAAAAAGTTGTGTTGACTGCGATAGCTCACCATAAGGAACATCTTTAAAACCATTGACAAAATGTGACAAAACTAGTTTGTAATAATAAAGTCGGACTCATTGTAGGGGGTCATTGTAGTCTGTATATTAATTATCTTATTTTGTTTGATGTTTTGGACATTTGAAACTGATTTTTTCGCTTCCTTAATTTGTTACATGTTTTGGTAAAGGCATAAAGCATCAATTTTAATTTATAAATTGTTGATGACGCAAAGTGACACTTATCCCAAATGACATGTTCCAGTGGGTACAGTGGGTACAGTGGGTAAATGAAATGTTCCAGTGGGTGTTCATCAGTAAATTTCGACAAGTAAAGATTAAAACCAAGAGGCAAACAGTCACCGATGGGGCATTCAAATGCCAAAAAGTAAACACGAGCGAGAACAGCACATAGAAACACAAAACACAGAAACACAAGAACAACCTCCTTTTGTTTGTTCTTGTTGTCTTTTGTCTACGGTTCTCTCTAGTGGGATTGAACTTTGATCGATTTGATTTTTATTTTATGTTTAGTTTTTGTGTTTTGCCTAGGAATATTGATAGGGGGAATGTAGGGCCCTAAAACTATTTAACCCCGCCACATTTTATATGTTCCTGTCCTAAGCCAGGAATCTTTGACAAAGCTTTTGTTTGTACTTGTCTTTTTGATATTTTCTGTTCTTTGTGTAAGAAGGGGGTCAACCTGTGACTATTTCAGGACTGGATTTGAAATACATGCATTTTATCTAGACCCTGGCTAATTACAGCACCCAAACAGCGCATACTGGCCTCGTTGAAAGCTGGTGGCAGGTGGCGGTTTTCCATTGTGGTTTTTCTGAATTGCCGCTTGTTATGTGGGCTGTGTCGCGTTAACTTATTCCACATCTCATAATTTGCTATAAACAGCTATTAACAACGCGAACTCAAACAGAAGCAAAAGTGAACTCAGGTGATCCGGAAGAAATGAGGTAAAAGCAAAAAAAGTTTGAGAAGAGGTGCACTATATTACTATATTAAGATTGCTAGAATTAGCGACTGCATTCTATATCAGACAATTGGAAGACACAGACCAAACAGGTGCATTGTTTCGAACTGAACAAATGAAAATCGCATAAGTAAAAAATTGAAAGCGGCTGACTTTGAATCTTAATTCAGGTATGCTTGATATGTACTTTGAGAGTGTTTTTATGTCTGAGATGGTAGCTCGTGAATCAAAACAATCGGAAGGTAGTAAACAAGCATTGAAAGATAGGTACTTGCCTGTTACAGGAACACAAATCTATCACCAAGGTTGTATATGCTTGTTGCATACATATATATAATCGTTGTTGGCAACCAGAGGATAGAGCTATTCAAACCATTACAAGCTTTACTTAGAGGTGAGACACAAGTTTTGATAAGTAAATTTTCGCTAAACTCAATACTGTTTGTTAATTACCAGTTTGTATTCTATACGCTCTCCCAAAAATTTCGTACATCTAACGATTTCCACTGTAAATTTTTTTCAGTGCCCGTTTTTACAGATATTTTTGGGCAGTCTTAAATTTGATTTGTATACAATAACTTTATCAGTTATAAGTAAATAAAATCTTGGTGAATAATATTCTTAATTAGGTCATATTAAAATTGACCCGGACCTTAAAGAATCGACTCTATCAGGACTCTACTTTGGCCAAAAACTGAGCATCTAAAACGACAACATGGTTTGTGATAACTTTATATTTAATAGGAATTTAGATTTAGTTAACATGATTGCAGGCGATAAAAATAAAATCTAAATGAATGATAAGAATATCCAGCATCTTTTCCACGAATTTAATCCAATTTGCAAATAGCTGTATACTGTACATGAATGGAGATAAACACCTGTCCATTATGTAGTTAGTCTATCTCAACAGTACAAACACCACAGACACCAGAAACGAAACGATTAGATTTCGTTCGACGCTGTTCCCGAACAGACCTGAAATTAGTTTTTAAATTGCAATAAAAGTATATGCACCGCCTGTGAAGTTTTTTGGATTTCTGTCTTTTTTTTGCAATCCTCTGGTGTTTTGCTATCAAAATAGAATTTAAAGTTTTGGCCACGAACCCCCTCTTTTCTTTTAATTAACTTCATTTTCTTTCTTTTTTTTTTATTAATACAAATGTAACAAATGTATGGGTTTTAACAGCTAATAGATGCTAATGCTGAACCCATGGACAAGTCGGAAAAAACATTTTTTCCGCCAGAATTATGAATTTGAGACTAAAACTATTTATTTTTGATAATAATTTTAGCGGACATCCTTAACCAAAATGTATAAAGTATCCTTTACGTTTCTTTCTAAATTCTTTAAATCATGACACGTCATGCATACTTAAGGACCAAAATGGATAAGAAAACTAGCAGCGTCGTCCTAACAATTCATTAATGTAGCATTAAAGAAAGCCAGCCTTCGTTTATGGCTGACGGATGTTTGTTAATAGAATAAAAATGATGTCGAAAACTTTAATAGGTGCTCAAAAATTCCTCTACTAAAATGGGTATTTAATACTACAGCCAATTCAAGCCAACATCAAGAATTAGTTTTTATTTCGGACTTTTGCCACTCGAATGCCCCATCGGTGCCTCTTTGCTTCTTGATAAATCGTACAAACGAAATAAAATATATATATTTTTTTGTCGTTAAGTGGTCATAATTTAACATTTTCTTATTTAGTATTAATTTCTATAATGAAATTATGAAAATATGATACAAACCATCTGCTGAGTTAGTTTTATATAGAGAAGAAACGGTGAATGTTGCTGATGCCACCTTTACGTGAGAGATAGTCTGTATTGCTCTACGCCGACGTCTGACCATGCTTCCAGTGGTGCTTGCCGTTGGATGTGGTTCGTTCACACATAACTTTTAGAAACAGAAAAATTATCATTTTAAACTTTTAGAAATTAAATTGATACAAGGAGTATGCTCACAAAATGATACCCCAGGCCTGCTTCATATAGGACTCAATATAAATGTAACATGATATAGATAAGTAGTGTCAAAATGACAATTCTGCCCCACATGCAGAAATCCTGCATAAAATCCCCAACCCCGACGGCCAAATGCAAAACGGACGGCATTCCTATTGAGTATAGGGTAAATACAAGAATTATGGCTTTCGTACAGAATGGATTCTTTGATGGGGATGACTTCATCAGCGAAGACGCCTTCCAGGAGAAGGTGCAGGACCAGAATCAGGAAGCACTCAAATGGAAGGATTTACCCACCGGGTTGATCTATAAAATCTTGGAGGTGGTAGAAGTGGATGGGAAATTCGGCAAAAGCAAAATCCTCACCCTGAAGGATCGAGACGGAGAGACCACAAGGGTATGGGCCTGCCCCACGCTTAACAAAGAGAAGGGCTCCTTGCAAGGAGCTTACGTCCGGAGCATGGGATTCAAGGTCAGCAAAAAATCTAACCAGCAATATCTCTCGTACGATCTGGTGAGGAAGTAAAAAAAAATCTGGGGGTAGGGGTTCGAAATTTCTCAATCCAAATAACTGGATTGGGAAATTTTTTTTTGTCACTTGAAACTTTGATTCGGAGGATTTTGGAATAAGCGCGGGGAGCGAGGCGTAGCCGAGCGAGTCGCGCGTTGGAAGAATCCTCCCTATGGCGCATGCGTAGTGAGGTCTTCACTAAAAGAGGTGGTGGAAGGTTTTCGCAACTGATCTTTCTCATCGTAGTAATTCTTCAGGCAGATGACTGGGGTGGGGGCCTGGGACTGATAAGATCTCGCCAATCGTAAAGTATCATGATGCTTTTTCACCTTCTTGGTGATGCGCTTGGAGGTTAGCGAGAGAACGAGTGTGAAGATGGCACTCAGGCAAGCGAGGGAACCCAATGGGAGAGAGGCAGGGATGCCTACACCAGTCAAAGCGGATCCCATGGTGCCACTTGTCAGCAAAAGACTGCCGACGGAGCACGCACCTAGTCCGATGGAAACCGCCTTATCCAGTCGCTTATAGATCCGCAGCATGCGGGCGTATTTGCAGATCTCAGCTTCCAGAAAATCCTCGATCGTAGCATCCACTTCATCACTCATTTATCTATATCTATAGGAGCATGCCCAAGATGGGAATGCTTTTGAAGGGGCTATTAGGTCCAAGGATCAGCCCACTTCCGTCGTAGATCTGACGTCCGCTCTTCAAGTACAATCCATCGCCGTACGTATTTGGCAAAGTGCCCGGGCTCAGATACAGACCACGACCATGAGGTTTCACGCAACATACTTTCCCACCCTTCTTGAGAAATAATCCAGATCCCACGGCCTTTTGGATGGCTGCGCTTCCCAAACCGCTCAATGCTCCCACGCCCAAAGCAGGTAGCACTGTTTTGGCCAGCATGGGTAGCGCGGCAGAGGCGAGACCTGCCAGCATGGGGAGGAATCCACCTTCTTTCTGCACGTTATGTCTCACCTGCTTAGGACTCATCTCCAAGACCATTCCACCCTTTCCGCTCTGCAAGAGCTTGGTGATGCGCTGGATCTGGCGACGAGTGAGGAGCATCTTATGCTCGCCGGATAGGTTGGCATGCGACAATCGGACGCTCACGGGGCAACCGTTCTTTGCCGCACGCTGGATCTTCTCTGCCTGACCTTTCGTCAAGTTCAAACCATACTCTTGATAATCCATTTATTTATACCTCACGCAGATGGAAGCGGATGGTGAGATTTTCTCCTCGCAGATCGATGGGGCGAGCGTCTTGATCAGTCAGATACGTCTGCATGCGATCGATGGTCCTCAGAATCACGGGTAAGTAGACAAGATTCTTGGGAGTCTGGATGATCTTCATGCCGGGATCGACGGCGGGAAAGAAGCTATAGATTGTGGACTGCTGCGTGCCGTTGACGTAGCTTCCGTGGATGATATCACTATTCACGAGGATGCTATTGATGCTGATGATATTGACGATGTTCTCGCCTTCCGCGTATCCATTAGTGCTTCGATCATAGGCATACGTCCGACGCTCGAATCCAAGCACCGGACTGATGCTATTGGGCACATCGAAATCCACTTGATAATTTCTGGCGAGAGTGAGGGTCGCTCTCAGCGTCGCGCGATTGGCATCGAGAAGGATCTTAGCCTTATGCTTATTGAGCCGCAGTTGCCGCTGGATCTCATCAATGATATCATCGATTCCATAGGAGCCAGTGCTCAGCTCGATGGGAAACCAGCTTACCCCTTCATTGGGAGAATAGCGGAAGGAATTATTTCCCGCATGAATATTGGGGATGGAGTAGTAGGTCTCCAGATTCACGAGGGCCATCTCGTAAGATTTTTCCTCGCGCAGCTGGAGGGGTGGATCCAAGCGAGTCAAGATCTGACTATCGTTTCAAGAGACGATGAAGGAGAACCCATGCTTGGGCTCCGTATTGGTGGCGATTTTCCGCAAAAGTTATTCGTCCATTTATCTAAGCCTCTTCAGAAGACGACGCTCATCTTCTGGCCGTCGGATTCGAATTGGAGGATTCGATCGGAAATGACCAGGGCGAAGGCTTGAGTATTGGCAGGGACGTTGCGCTCGAATTCGGCTCGGATCTGGATATCCACCGTCGACTCCTTCAGCCGCTCGGACTGATGGCTCACGTCGATAACGAATAGGGGATAGAGATCGATGAAGTCGGAGGGATTGATGCCACCATTGCTGAGCAGACTTTCCATGCTATGGAATTTCTTGCGGAATTCGGCAGCCTCCTTATAGACCCTGGCGACCCTGCATTGGGTGAAGCCGGCATTGAAGTCCACGGCGGGATAGCGCTCCGCATTGAGAGTCACGTGGATATTTCGCAATCGACAGTGGTCAAAGACGGCGGCATTATGCAGCTGATCGTTATCCCTTTCGGTTTGAAAGGCGACGATGATCCATCGCGGTTTTTCTCGCCCGCTTTTAGCGGCTAGGCGCCAGTGAAATTGCGAAGTCTGGGGCACGGCTATGGAGTCGCACTGCCTCATGCGAAATCCGCAATCGATCTTGGTCTTGCTCTGGATGGTCTTATAGAGCCGCAGCTTCTTTTCGTCGGACGGGATGACGTGGGGGACGAACCAGGAGACCTTGCTCAAGACTATCTTCGCCACGTCGTTGACGGCAGCGGCTCGGAGGATAGCATTGGAATCCGAATCGCGCACCAGGGAAAGCTCGTGCTTGAATCCGTAGACGATCTTATCATAGTCCTCGGCAAAGCCAAAGACGTGCTTGAGAGGGATGGAGAAGGAAAAGGATCCCTTATTGGTTGGCTTGGTGATGATATATCCGTGGCGTGCTGCGAATCCGACGTTATCTGCCTCAGCATCGGCCGTGGAGTCCTTGAACCATAGCTGGTTGAGGCCTTGCGATTTGGAAAAGTCGTCGGGATACGTCAGCATCCCTAGCATGGTGGTTGCGATACACGGATCATTGAGATGCTCGATCTGCTGGCCGGAAAGTCGGTAGGGGTGATGCTTCGGAAGAGAAACATGACACCGTTATGGACGAGCGATACGAGATCGGCGTCGGCATACGCAGTGCCATCATTTTTCTGAAGTCGGCCTTCGATCAAGAGATAGCTTTCGGAGGGATGAAGGAAGAGATCCTGAGTCTCGATATTGATGCGTATCTCTGCGCCGGCATTATTCAGCTGCGCTCCGGCTTGAGGTTCGTATTCGTGAACCTGATATTCCTGGAGACTTTCATCGAAAGTCAGTCCTTCGGTGATAGAGAGCATACCGGCCATCATATATTTATCTATAGCGCTGGACGAAGTCGTGGATGGTGGCGATGCCCCCGCCCGAGATGAGATTATTGAGACGGGTCTGCTGCTGTGGGGTTCTCTTGGTGGGTGGTGCTTGAAGCTTCTTTTTGCGGGTCACTCGATTGACGACGTGGTCCACCGCCTTACTCGCACCTTTCTCCACACCTTTCAGGGCAGCATTGGAGGCGGCGCTCACGGCCTTGCTTCCCAACGTCTTGGCGGCGGAGGAGGAAAGCACCCGTCCAGCCAGATTGGCGATCGTATCGAAAAGACCTTTTCCGCCGACGGCATACTTTCGACGATATCCGTGATTCACTACTAAAGGCATCGTAAATTTATTTAGAGGAGCTTCCGATGCAGCTTCTCGTACTCACTCCTGCTGATATGACCAGACTTCCTCATGGCATCGAGGATGGCCACGATTTCGTTGCGCACCCCATTATTTCCAGCCTGGTAGGCAGCAGCGCAAAGATCGAGGCGATCCAGCAACTGGTCGAAGCACGTGGGGAGGAAGACGGTCGAAACCCCACTCCCATACTTATCCTGCTTATAGAGGTAGGAGACGATCTCCTTCCATTTCCGACTTTTGCTGGCCTTGGGGGTCTGCGAGAGCGAAGAATTGCCTTGATACATGGCATTGGATGCTCGCAGGATTTCACCATAGGTATGCAAGTCCTCCACGTCGAAATCTTTGGGATTCTTTAGGACCATGAGCTCCCACAGGCCGGGGGTTCCCTCATAGCGCTCGCCATCGACGAGGATATCGTTTCCATCGAAGGTGACGGGCAGACTTCCGATCATGATGCTGCCGTCTTCCACTCGCAGTCCAAAGGTATGGTCGGCCTTGGGAGTCATACTGAGCTGAAGATAGTGGGTGGCTCGCGGACCGAGGTTGGTTTTCAATGCTTGCTCGATGGCAAGCGGATCGTCGTCACCCTCGGCGGCAGGGAGAGGAGGAGGAAGGGCAGGCACCGGGGCGGGCAGAGCGAGTGGGATATCTTCGATCTTTTTGGTGATCTGGGAGGCAGTCTCCTTCTGCGTCTCGACCACAGGCTTGAAAATCTTGGAGAGATCGCGGCTCAGTCCGATCTTATCCAGGCGACGCTGCATATCGCTAGCCTGGATGCTGCGCTTCGTCTTTTGCAAATCTCTGGCAAGCGCCTCACGCTGCTTGGGATCGGTGATCTTGATAAACGTCATTTTATTTATAGCATCGCCCAACGCCCCATAGCGTTGAAACGAACGCCCCTTAGCGTTGAATCGATCGCCCCCAACGCCCCATAGCGTTGGAACGAACGCCCCATAGCGTTTAAGCCATCTCCCATGCTTTTTGCCTCCTACCTCAGCAGGATGCAAAAAACCATGGATTTACCCCTCCTACGCACTCTCCATGCATTTGGAGGAGCAGAAGGGCTTGGATGACCCTTGCACTCCATCGATGCGATCATACTCCCCCACCATCCTCACTTTTACGTCTGACCAGAGAGTGATAAATTTTGGAACGTATATAGTCTCCTCGCGGATATTGTGCAGAGCCTTGCCACGGGGGATCGCGACTCCACACCGGCAGCATGTCTCAGGGAAAAGCTTCGAATGCCTCTTGCACTTATCACTACCCGATATGGAGGGATACGTGCACTGATGGCCGCGGACGGTCTTGATGCAGCACGGGGGTCCGGGCGCTGGCTTAGGTTTCCGGCGGGAGTGAGAATTATAGGTCCTTCCTTCGAAATCCTGATCATCGAAGCGGCTAGCGTACTTTTCAGCCCCCGCATCTACTGCAGCTATAGCCTGGGATCTCATGGTTGATGAGCACACGCTCCCACCGGTGCTTGCATCTAGGGGATATAGGGGGTGGTAGTGGGGATATAGGGGGTGGTAGTGGGGACTTTGGAGCATTCTCCCAATCCAAGTCCCGTTGATTCTCCAGGAAAAATTCCTTCAAGTGATCCATTCTTTATCTTAGACTCGATAGAAATCGTCTAGATTGCATCGATATTTCCCATTCGTCTTGGGGCTCGTGAGATCGATGGTCATGAATCCGTGAGGCTTGGACCAGCAGTGGTCGCACAGGGCATCGAATTGGGCGGGGGTGAGATCACCGCAATGGTCCCGGCGGATATGATCGCGATTCTTGGCATCCTGCTCGAAGAGGCAGATGAAATTGGCATTCTCCCGGATCGATTGCCGCGGGAGCTTGAAGTAATTTTGGCAGAGGTAGAAGCAGTCCACGTTATTATGACGACCGCGCACGTAGTAGTCTTCACACTTGCTCTGCTTGCCCAGCATCAGATCGTCGAAGACCATGAGATTTTTGCGAGTGGGATCGAGATCTCGGGGATCGGGCACGTCGCTCGCTTCCTCGAAGAAGAAAGCTTCGATGCCGCTAGGCTTGGGCGGTGGCTTCATCGTCTGCACCATGTCGACCAGAGAGTGGGGATAGCGATCCTTGATGGAGAGAAGGTCGCGGATATCGTCTTTCGAAAATCCTTTCCCCAACGCCTGCCGCAGAAGCTGGTAGATGGGCTGGTGGAGTGATTTTCCGAAGACGTAGAGTCGATCGTAGTCGAGCCATCCATCGCGCAGGAGGAGATTATTCAGCAGAGTCGTCTTGCCGCAGTCCGACTTCCCGATGATCAGTCCTCGGATGGATCGCTGCGGGAGGAGATAATGATTATTCCGACGACTCACGGCGGGCTCATCATAGGTAAGGTCTTCAACGTCCATTTATCTATATAAAATGGGAATGTATTGCTTGAAGTGCAAGAAGAAGACGGAGACGAATAATCGCGCCGTGATCACGAGCGACGACGGACGGCGGCGGCGAAAGGTGGGAACCTGCGCCGAGTGCGGTGCGCGAAAGTCGCAATTTATCAAGACGGAGAGGGGAGCCGGACTCATGAATAAGATGATCAATCGTCTGCCCGTCGAAATGCATCTGCCGGGGCATAATTTCACCGGTCCGGGGACCAGACTCAGCCAGCGACTCAATGCCGACGGCACGCCCAAATCTTGGTCGAGACCCATCAATCGAGTCGATGAGGCAGCCTATCGGCACGATCTTTGCTATGCCAAGCAAAAGGATACGGCTGCACGAAATTCGATCTGCGATAAGACGATGCTAGCCTCCCTCGATGCTATCCCCAATCCCACTGCACGTGAGCGTCTCGAGCGTGGCATCGTCAGACCCATCATCGGTACCAAAGCACGATTTGGGCTGGGCGTGGGGGGAAAAAAGTCCGATGGTCGGATGAGCTAGCCGAAGAGCTGCACAAGCCAGTCCGACGCAAATTTCAGAAGCGCCGCGTGGTGGTAGGTGGGGTGGACGAAACCTGGGCTGCCGATCTCGTAGATATGAGCGCCTTATCTCGCGATAACCGAGGCTTCAAATACCTCTTGAGCATCATCGAAGTCTTCTCCAAATACGGCTGGTTGGTGCCACTCAAGGATAAGAAAGGCACCACGGTGCGAGATGCCTTCCGGACCGTCTTCAAGGATCGCACGCCCGAGAAGCTATGGACCGATAAGGGCACGGAATTTTATAATCACGAGGTGAAGGATCTGCTCCGGAAGCACGACGTCGATCTCTACTCTACCGAGAACGAAGAGAAATCGAGCGTGGTGGAGCGCTGGAATCGTACCATGAAGGAGAAGATGTTCAAATACTTTTCAGCCAATTCCACGCGCGCCTACCTCCCTATCCTGGACGATTTCGTCCGCCAGTATAATACCACCAAGCATCGATCCATCAAGATGACCCCCACCGCCGCCAGCCAGAAACACTACTGGCAAAATAAACGACTGTCTGTACCATAGTCAGGCGTTATGCAACTGATAATTTAAAATAATAACCGTAAAGTACTGTCAAAAAGACTGTTTGCATTTGTCAGGGTTGGGACAGCAGTTTCAGTCGTCTGCATCAAACACATTTTATTTGCTTCTTTTAAACAAGGACTGACCCAACATTTTTTTGGTTGTGTCAGTCGTTTAACAACTAATTCAACTTAATTTAAGTTGGTTCAGTCCTTTTCCAGTTGTTCCAACTTAATAAGCGTTGGGTCAAACACTTCACAACTGATTCAACTTAGGTTGGGTTGGTACAGTCCTTTACCAGTTGTTCCAACTTGAAATGCGTTGGGGCAAACGCCTAACAACTGATTAGTCAGTCTTTTTAAAACTCTGAGTTGGATCAGTCATTGTACACCTAATACAACTATTTTGCGTTTGATCAGTAATTTTAGACACATGAAAACTTCATAAAAGTTTAGTTAGTCATTTGACCACTATTTCAACTTTAAACATGCTAGTCACATTATTAGAGAGTGTCCATCTGTTGCTGGCAGTTCATATGAAAAGAAAGACTTTTCGTTTGTTTGCTTTTGTGTGTGTCTGTAGACCCTCGACAACTCCGGCTGGAACCTCAACCTCTTTACTCTAAGATGATTGAACTTATTTTCTCAGATTTTTTTCATTCAAAGGGATATTTATAACTCTTAATACATGGAGAAAAAAATATTCATAATTAATAAAGATGGAAAAATACAAATATACCAAAAACTGGTATAAAACGGTTAATTTGGTTATGATATAATATGTCGATATTTCAAGGAGTAACCTCTCATCAGCAGCATTTGAATCAAAACATTGGAAGATCAAAACCAAAAATATTGAACGAAAAGTACTTAAGACTAAAAAATTCGAACAGGAAAGCCCACATCACAAATTAACTCATTCATCACGGAATGGAAAAAGACAATAATTGATTATTGTACAAAAAACAAATTAGATGATTTATTATTTTTTTAATAAAATGTTATCATAAGTATTCCATCGTCAGTTCTAATGGCTGGCTTTTCCAGAAGCAGTCAAAACTGGTTTATCTGGTTGGCCGCTATGACTACGTCAGGTGCCATACCCTCGACTTCGACATCAATTCATGTTCATGTTATTTCCTTTTCGTGGCCATACCCGATATTTTCCTTCTCCTTCTTTTAATATAAAATATATGCATAGCGCAGCATGATACGACCACAACATGTCGAACCCTTGGCGATTGCCCAATATGGATAGTCAATTGCTCTGGACACATGCAGCCCATGGTGGACTGACAAAGTTTTTGACACATGCAGCCTTTAGTAAAGTTTTCACCCACATTTTATGAGGAATTTCATTTTTTTCCAGGACGGAACAAAATAAATTAAAGTTACAAAAACATTACCCCTTTCGGTCCCTACTTGTGTGTATCTGCTACTTTTTGGGACCCTTTTGGCCTTTAACGGCATTACGGGGAAAGGGATGTCACAAAATTAATCCCCAATTTAGTAAATTTACTACTTGGAAAAAAAAATTACCAAAAAACACTTTTGAAATCGGACAATAAATAACAAAAAAATGGATTTTGGACGCTTTTGGTCTCTAAATTCTTGAAGAAAAAACGGCCTTCCCAATATTTAATCCTGCCTTTTGTATTCACTACTTGGCGACAAAAATCAAAATCAGGTCACAAATTAAAAAAATCATTTTTGTCCCTTTATGTGCCCCTTATTCTTTATGTAAAAAAGGGATCCTCAAAGTCAATACCATATATGGTTAATGGTTAGGCATATTATTGTCAAATTTATAGCAATTAGCTAGCCAGAAACTAAGTTGTGCGAACAAATAAATTTTTTAAATCTTTTACCCCTTTAGGGCCAATAATTTCTAAACGAATAAAGACATGAAAGAGGGACTTCCAAAATCAATCCCATATATCTGTTTTATTGTAAGGAACATCATTGTCAAATTTCATAACAATCGGATAACTAGGACTAAATTTATTGTTGGAACACTCAAGTAAACAGACAACGTCGACAAAGACGACGACCACGACGACAGCATCATACCATAATACGTCGGCAATTTTTTTTTTCGTTCGTATAAAAATGACTTTAAATTGAGATACATATCTAAAATGATATACATGTAGTTTATAAATACGACAAACCTTTTGTAACTCGCTTGCCGCAACCAGGACTCGCAGGTTCGCGGTTGTCTTGAAACAAGAACTGCTTAACCTTTTGGCCCATCTGTGTTCAGTTTTTTATCAGTCTACGCGCTGGTTCATGTCTCACATGTGTCTCATGTTTTTATATAGATGTCTTTGGATAATAAGGCGATTATGGAACTTCATTTTGTGTTTTATTTGATTATAATTTGACCCTGTTTAACAAACCAATTAATTCCCAGTTCGTCAGATTCACCGCTGAGAATCTGGTAGGGTTTTTACCGCCCGATTTCTCATCACGTTAACATTTTTTACATCGCCGTGTTTCTCAGGAACATGTTCCACAATCCGTAAAATCTAGTTTTTTCATAACAAAGTTTAAAATCGTGTTAAAAAGGGACAATTGCTTTTTCGGAATATTTATCAATTTTAACAGAAGATTCTTTTTTAGAAAACTGTTATCCTGTGCATGCTTTAATTTTCTGACATCCTTATTTAACTTTTTTATAAAGAAAATTTAGTAGGCTAGTAAAGAATTTAATCCGCACCAAAAACCGTTAATTTCCAATACATGATTACAATACTGTTTAATAAAAAAACAAAGGCTTTTTAATATAAAGGATCATAATTAAAATGTTTAACAATCTATTAAGTTTAGAAAATAATGTGTGCCCTTGAGTGCATTTAAGAACCAGAATACACAGCATGTTGATTTTTGGTAAGTACAATAAACATGTCAAAACATTTAGTACATTAAACACTAGGGCCGGTACATATCCCACTGAGACCTGTCTAGTCATGCACGGAAATTCAAAATAGCACAGAATCGAGGTACAATATACAATAAACAAGACTACTATAATACTATGGATACGGCATGGTTAGGCAATTAAATAGAAAGTTAATTTTTATCTCAAGAAAATAAAATCATTTACAATAAAAAAAAATATATATTTACAAATAGTATAAATTGTTTTAAAATAAGCTACGGTATTAAATAGTTACTGTCAATAAATAAATTAAAAAAATATATATATATATATTTTTTTTTTATAGTTACTATATTTTTGCAATCAATCATAGACCTTTACAGTGTATATATATATTATTCTAACATTGAGGCTAATATACAGGTCTATGAATCCATGTTAGTTGTAATTTTAACTTTCTCTACTTCTATAATATACTTCTAGTTTGCATTCTTTATGTGCTTTGTTTCAAATAAACTGTAATATCTTGATCTGTTTTGAAATGTGCATGTAAAACATATGAGCTAGAAAAATCTTTTATTTTATCCTAGCTTGTTGCATATTACATTTATACAAGTTGAAGCGGACTTGTGTGTGGTAATATTTCTTGTCTCCCTTTTTATTTTTGATCAATTAATTACTTATCTAATAAATTGCAGATTCATAAAACTTTAATATCATTTACTATAAAATTTATATTATTTTATTGTATGAGAGGAAAACGTTACATATATTTGTATATTCAACTATTTTTTGCAACTTAATACACACATTGAACCGAACTTCAGTGTGTTTGTAATTTTGCCTCCCTTTTTTTATTTTTGATCAATTAATTTTTTATCTAATATGTTACAAATTCATTAAACTTTATGTTATTTCCTTTGAAAAATATATTATTTTCTTGCATGAAAAGAAAAATTAAAATGATTTTCAAGAATATCAAGTATTTTTGCAGTTTAATAGACACGTTGACACCTTAAACATTTCCTGAAGTTTCTGAATGTTGCTCAAGGCCGATCCTTTCATTGCCAATACACATCCAAATTGGAATGTGTTTATCGGTTATTGTTAGAAAGGTAAGATGTACTTTAACATGTCAATCATGGGTTAATGTTTACATCGGCAACCTGAAAACAGCGTCACTATTGAAGTGAGTGGAAGTGGTGGACAGCAGTCTATTATCATAGTGTGCATGTTCCTTATATCCTCCTCTTGTTAAAAATCGTGCATTCATTTTTTTAGAATCTTCAATTTGCAAGCGATAAAGCATTTTAACTGGTTTTTGTTTAGAAATTCATATGATGAATATCTCAAGTATTTAAACTAATTCACCCCCAGAAAAAGTCTTTGCAAAATTCAAATTTGCGGCGTGTATTTCATTTCGATGCTAGATGAGACCATGTGTTGCACTTGTCCCTTTGTAATTAAAAGTACTAAATTTAATGCATTTTCATCAAAATAACAATATTTAAACAAAATCAATTTTTTTTGGTACTTAAAAGGAAGGAAGATGTTTTTTTCGTTGAAGCCCCAGTCGTCTGTCCCTCTAGTAGAAGATGTTTCTCTGTGCAAGCTACAATGTCTCTCTGTGAGATATTTTTTAGAAGCCCCACCCCAAAAAGTATTCTCTAGCGATGATAACACCGACCAACTGTTTCTGTTTTCAACCCCTGAAATTTGGAATCTTGTGTAGAAAATTACGAAATTATGAAAAATTGATATTATACTAGTCTAACATTTTAAACGATACATTACAGCGTCATGCTTTTATTCATTGAGTTTTATCAAGAATATTTTCCAAACATGAAGTAGATGTATTGAGTTGCTACATACATGCACAATAGGGTACATGTATCTGTGGCGGATCCAGAAATTTTCAAACGGGGGGTGGGGGGGGTGGGGTAACGCCCGGTACGCCGGTCCTAGATCCGCCTGCATGTGTATTGTATAAATTGATGAAAGTTACGAATTTATGACAATTGATATTATACTAGCATTTTTACACACAGATAAGACAAAACGATACATTTTAATAGCGGCATGCTTTTATGCATTGAGTTATATCACCAATATTTTTCAAACAGGAAGTAGATGTATTGAGTTGCTACATAAATGCACAATAGGGTACATGTAAATGTTGCGGATCCAAAAATTTTTAAATTGGGGGCGGTACACCGGTCCGGTTTCTGCAACATGAACGAAGTATATAGCTCAGAAAAATAAGCAGACCAAATGATAATAGTGTGGCCGTAAGTTTAAGGTGTTTAATTCCGTCTGTCTGTTACACGTTAAGTGACCATCTGTAACAGATGAATATACTAAATTGTAATGACAACATTTGTATTTAAAATGATTCAAGTCGTGTATTATCAATCTGCTGATAAAACTTTTTTGGTTTATACAAATCATATTATATGTGTGTATATACATGTTATAAACTTTCATTTCTTTTAAAAAAAATTGTGTTTTCGGTTTGAAATGATTAAAGTGATGATTTTTCAGGGTTGTAATCTATTTCAAGTACAGGTGTGGCTAATTACATGTAGCCTGCTACCCAGACATGTAGTAGATAATATACAATTCGATCACAATAAACATCCTGTCAGCTACTACAGGTATGTGGTCATACTCAGCTGGACAACCATGGGGGGGGGGGGTTTATAGATCTACAATTTGTTAAGTCTTAATCGGCGGCTTCATAGATAAATAGATCGGGCTTTGTGCACTGAAGCCATATCTATATCTAAACACATAGGGATGGATTATTGAATTTGGGGATTGGCTTGGTTTTTTTTTTGTTTTGATCGGACAAAATATCTATCGTTTAAAGGTGTGGAGACAAAATATTATTTAATTATGAGCAATTATAATTTTACTCGTGTGCAATAATGAAATCTTACTAGGTTCAGACGGAAAACTAAAATCGGATGACAGTGAAGGTGGCGGAACCGAAGCGTATAAGACGGTTACTGTTACATACAGTATTTTTACAAACAAAAGTGAAGAACCAAGAAATAGTATGTGTTTTTTTCCATAGAATAAAAACATTAATGCCGTGTAAACCTATGTTTTCGTTATTTTAACAAAAATTAGCCTGACATTTTCTTTTTAACAGCAACGAAAACGTAGACATAGAGTTTTGTTTTGTCTTCCTTTATCGGATTTGACACACTGAATTGAGTGTTGGCATCGTGACGGGTGTGCTATAGCAAGCAGGAACTGTTTTCTCTTCCGGAGCACCTGAGTTCACTCTCTGTTCTACTGGAGTCCGCGTTGTTGACTGATATTCAGTGATTTTTGTGTTTCCATGTTTTGCGTGTTGTCTGTTTTTGTCCTGTTCTTGTTGGTGTTTACTGGTTTTGTTTCTGCCCTTTCGGACTTTTGACATTCGGATACCCCATTGGTACATCTGCTTCTTGTCTAAATTGTTTTTATTTTTTATATTCCGATATTGGTATATGACTTAAGTAAGTATAAGGTCCGGTATCGCAATATACGGATTTAAGCACATCTGATCATATTTCTACAGAACCTACTGTTTACCGACTTAATCTCCAAGCAAAGTAAAAAAAAACAACAACAACAAAAAAATAAAGCATTTCTATTTTTTTTCTATTTCCATTGCTCAAACTCAAAACGAATTTTGATGAACCGCATGATAAAAAAGAAATGTCCATCCATATAAAAATTAAAATGACACTCCCTATAAATAAGACTTACCAGACACATTTTAAGTTGAAATAGTTGTAAAAAGACTTACTTACCTTTTATAAAGTTTGGATGTTTCTTAAATTACTGATCAAATGCAAAATATTTGCATTAGGTGCACAATGACTGTCCCAACTTGAAGAAAGTTTTAAAAGTTGTAAAAGGACTAACCCAACGCAATTTAAGTTTAATCAGTTGTAAGGCGTTTGACCCAACGCATATTAAGTTGGAGCAACTGTGAAAGGACTGTACCAACCCAACCTAAGTTGAATCAGTTGTGAAGTGTTTGACCCAACGCATAATAAGTTGGAACAACTGTAAAAGGACTGAACCAACTTAAATTAAGTTGAATTAGTTGTTAAATGACTGACACAACCAAAAAAATGTTGGGTCAGTCCTTGTTTAAAAGAAGCAAATAAAATGTGTTTGATGCAGACGACTGAAACTGCTGCCCCAACCCTGACAAATGCAAACAGTCTTTTTGACAGTACTTTACGGTTATTATTTTAAATTATCAGTTGCATAACGCCTGACTATGGTACAGACAGTCGTTTATTTTGCCAGTAGTGAAAGAGCACGAGGTCAAAGTCTTCTGGAATCTCTACGGAGACCTTCCGCCCATGCAGCCTCACCGATTCAAAGTCGGCGATCAGGTCCGAATCACAAAGAAGAAGGGCATCTTCGAGGTCTTTACCATCGCTCAGGCCCTAGCGACGCAGCCGCCCACCTATCGTCTCAAAGACTACAAGGGTGAGGAAATCCAGGGATCCTTTTACGAGCCCGAGCTCCAGCGCACCGACCAGGATATCTTTCGCATCGAGAAAATCTTGAGCCGACGCATCCGGAATGGGGAGAAAGAAATCCGCGTCAAATGGAGGGGATATTCCAAAACCTTCAATTCCTGGGTCAAGGAGTCCGACTGGCGATGATCCTCCAGGCTTTCCGGTCTCGATTCAAAGGAGACCAGAAAGTCTTGATTTATGCATGCTTCAGCTCGACGAAGATCCTCAATGCGTCTAAATCCTGCTGCAGGCGATCGTAAAGGGCTTTCGTGATGGGCTCATTATCAGTCATGGGGAGGGGGAGATTTAGCACGTGATATTTCTGCATGTCTAGGTCCGTCGTCATCAAGCCGCCATTCGTCGAGACGCACTCCGACTTATCGACTTTGCCATCTTCTACGATCATCAGCTTTTTGGTAAGATCTTTGATGGACGCTTCATACTCCCTTTGCATTCGCTTGATGGCCATCTGCATTTGCTTCATTTCCGAATCTAGCTCTTCGAGGTCTTTCATGCCGTCTTTCATCTGCTGATTAACCCATCGCTTCGTCACAGCGTCCGAGCTATCCCGCGGCAATCCCAGACTAGTGATGCGATGATCATTCATATCGAGATCCTGGAGCATCCGCCAGATGGGCATGCGCTTCCTCGAGTGAGATCCAAACTTATCCATTTATCTATAGTCCGAAGATTACGTCTTCAAGCGTCCGACCTTCCGAAAGGAGCTTCAGGACATGCATGCAAAACTGTCCGCAGACCACGTCGCCGCGCCGCTGAATTTCATCAGTATTATATCGAATCTCCGGCCGCAGATAGTCGATCATCTCGTCGGGCGGAGGCAGGCCGTAAGGATCGAAGTAGACTTTGAATCTTCCGCTCTTATACCAGCACGTCCAGTGCGTGCCAGGGCCATCGCTATCGTCGTGATTAAGGATACCGCATTCGATGGGCTGGGGGCTGGGAGGCAAGGCATCGCGCATGAATATTCCTCTGAATCGAGGGATGCCTATGGCCGAGGCGGCTTCCTCAAGCTCTACGTTGGAGAGGGGCTTGTGGGGGAGGAGGAGGCCGTGCACGCGTATGCTGCTCATTTATCTAGATATGCCAAATGCAGATGAGGAGGGATGGGCATCCGCACCCGTCAGAGTCTGCTAAGTGTGGGATGGGCATCCGCACCCGTCAGAGCCTGCTAAATGCGGAGGGGAGGGGAGGTGCCTCAGCTCACTTGCTGCCGTGAGCGATTCGATAGTGTCCGTGAGCGAGGGTGCTAATGCCATCGGGGAGGATGTGGCGCTTGTCATCTTTGGCGGAGAGAGCGATCTTGTTGATCTGCTCCGTGTAGATCTGGTGGAGATGGCTCCGGATGATATTCATCGGGCGATGGATCTCCTGCTGGGTGTCGAGGCAGCGCTTGTAGTCCTCGAAGGCGATGCTGCGCTTGATGACGCTCTTGGTGACTCCCTTCGCCTTCTTCGTAGCCTTACCGTCGTCCATCTTGAAGGCGTATAGTTTTGCCCGGAGCCCCACGAATTCGGTCATGGTCTTGCCGCCGCAATCGTCCTTGAATTTTCCGATGATCTTCTTATTCACGCCAGTGGGGATGCCGGAGGGATGCACGACTGGATAGTTGGACGTATCGAATTTTTCCTGGACGTGTGGCGCGATATCCTTGTAGAAGTCGGCGGTCTGAATTTCGTAGGCTAAGCTGTCTGTGTCGGTGAAGAGCAGCCGGGCCTTATCGCCATACGTCTTCCTCACAAATCCGTAGTGGAAGTCGTACATCAGGAGCTTCGAGATATCCAAGATGCACGCTCCTAGGTAGACGGGCTTATCGAACTTGAGCTTGGTCTTCTTCATATGGACGGCTGCTAGATTCTCGGTGAAGACGACTCGACGATCGAAGTTGGGCTTGGCCACCAGCTTCAGGGCCTGCTTTTCGGTTGTGACTAGCCTGACGTCGACGCGCTTTCGGATATTCTCCATCGTCTTGCCGAAGACCGAATTATTCATCAGCTTGAAAAATTCCTTCTCGGAGTCGGTCTTGGCTGCGGCTCGGAGCTTCGTATTCAGCTCGATATACGACTTGAGCCAGGGGGATTGCCTGAATCCTATGATGCGATGGACTTTGACGAGCTTCATGCCCATCGATAAGTAGAGCTTGAGATTTCGATAATGGAGGGTATATTTTTCGCGCTTGCCCAGATGAGGCACGAGCTTGCGCACCTTGTCGATTTCCACGTTTTCTGGCGCGAGAGGGTAGTCGTTATGGGCGTCGTGAAGATCTTGCGGATATTCCAGATCGCATTCCACCATGGCTCCGTACTCGTGATCGTCAGGATACTCCAAGACCTTCTCGATCTCCTCCGGTTCCATCCACTCGAAGTCTCCCGTGGGAAGGGGCTGTGCCATCGCCCAACCGTAGAGATTGTTGGCGTCGAGGTAGGTGAGATATTTGGTGGGTTGGAAGCTATCGTAGTCGGTCATGTAGGGATTATTAGCCTTGCCGTGGCGATGGGAGATCATGGCAACGCCCCCTCAGGTTGCCCTCTCGAACATCAGGAGCATGTCTGGATCGGAGAGCAGCTCCAATCTGACGCCGGTGGTTTTGAGGGCGGCATCGTAGGCTAGCCCTGGGGATGTGAAGTAGTGGGCAGGATCGAGCCCATAGTTTCCCATGCAGATATCCCTGAAATCCTCGAAGATATCCTCCAGTATGGCCACGTCGGATTCTAGGTAGAGATTGTGATAATCTCGCAGGGTCTTGCACTCGAAGGCCTCCCAGACCTTCTGAGCGTGCGCATAGTCCTCATCACTGATATGCTCACCGGTGAGCGTGCTGAAGAAAGCTTCCTTGGGTGGGAGCTGGGTCTCCTCAAGCTTGGCAGGCCCATCGGCGTAATCGTAGGGATAGACCCCCTTTCTTATCATCAGCTCATACCTGTCGCCAAAGCATTCCCTAACCGCCTTGAATTTATCGGGTGTGAGATTCTTTGCCAGATTTTCGAGGGAGCTGAGCATGAATCTGCACGAGTCGATGAATCTCATTTCCAGACCATCGTCTAGCTGCTTTGAAAAGCTGATATATTTTTCGTCCGTATTGGGGATGCAGGTGATCTTCCCTCCCTTGAATTCCTTCACGAAAAGATGGGCATCGTACCCACTCAAATTGTGCAAGAGGATGGGCACGTGCTTCGGAAGCTGAAAATCTAGATTGCACTGGTTGTGTGCTGCGCCCCGATACTTCCCGGTGAGATGGTCATGATCCCGGACCTTATCCCCTTCCAATTCACCCCCGCAAATGTGGCAGTGCGTGCTTGCTTCAAAGCTTACCTTGTCCTCGTCGCTCATCACCATCGACTTCTTCTCCTTGCATATCTTGCTGATCGTCTGCACTTCCTCTTCAATGCACTGGACGAATTTCTTAGCCGCATCTTCCCGGCAGTAGACGACCGATTCCTTGTAGTCGCCGTGGGCATACTTCACGCGATAGCAGAAACCTGATGGTCGGTGCTGCTGATACTGCTTCGTGTAGGACTTGGTCGGATCGGGCTGGCAAGTATCGATCTTCTCCGTGAAGCATTCAAAGTCCGCATAGATCGCGAATGGGACTCTCATCTGCTTCTTGTGGTTGTGAAAGGCTATGGCGGATCCTTCATCCGGCATCTCGATCCTGATGGCATCCTTCTGGCTGCAATATTCTAAGTGATCGTCGAGAAGATCCTGCCTCGTAAAGTGGGAGAGGCATCTGCGGCAGAAGTAGGCTTGCCCATCGTGATTTGTGACCTGTGCGGTCAAAAGACGCGAGAGGATCTTGATCCAGCAGTAGTGCTGCTTGTCTTCGTGCTTCAGGAAGAGAAGATCTACGTGGGTGGAGCCCGTATTTTTCGAAATCTTCAGGGGATATACCTGGAGATCCTCTTCCTCATCCTCACCCTTCTTGACGCCATCGAAGCCATAGACGTTGACGTTGATGGCAAGATTCTGCCTTTCAAATTTATCGATTGCCTTGAGCGAAACCGGGAAGTCGATGCCTTCGAATTTTAGCCCATTCTCCCACTTCGCATACTGACTGGGGCGATTGGCATGTCTCTGATCCACCTCCTCATGATGAAGCGCGGAGAGGATAGCCCACTTGAAGCACTCCTGATCCTCATTTTTCACATTGATGATCGCCTTCTTTTTCGCGAGTGCTGAGGGGGTCGGTATGTAGGAAGCCCCCTTGAGCGGCTTGAATTTGTCGAAGTGGATTTCTAGCTTCTCGACGCTGCTGAAAGTCCATCCGCTCCCTTCGCGCATGTACTTTGCCATACTTTCCTTAACCTTCTCCACCATGATCGCAATCTCCTGATCAAGGTCGTCAGATTCCACGAGCATTGTCGTCCGTGATCTGAAAGGAGTGGTGACGTAGATATTCTCCCCTTTCGCGAGGCTCGTTTTCACCATCTCCACAAAAAGCACTAAGTGGACCTTCAATCCCCTCTTTTGGGCAAGCGCATCGGAGATGGTGGTGAAGATCGTACTCTGACTTAGCTTGAGAAACGTGGCTACGTCGTGTGGCTTCAAAGGTTTGATGACGGCCGTGCCAAACGCCATTCAGAGCTTCCCGCATATCAATGATTTTGATCTCCTCCTCGACTGGGGCATTTTTGATATTCTCTTCCACCAGATGGAGCAGATCGTCTCTCTTGAGCTGGGAGTATTTGGTGAGGCCGTGATTCTTTGCCAGCGTTTTCAGCTGCTTCTTGCTGAAAACTTCCTGGCGGGCAAATTTACGGGTGGTTTTCTCCTCGATGAGCTTCACCAAGGCCTCCTTGTTCTTCCTACTGACCCCCCTAAGACCCTCATCCTTAGCTATTTGACGGAGGGTCTTCATGGTCTCTTTGACCACCATCTTACCCTCGACTGGAATGATCTCCTCCTCCCGCCGGTGTGGTTGCTGGCTATGCCTCCAGCAGAGGCCATCCTTCCCGGGCTTGCTCTTGCAGAACTGCCCCTTCTTCCTCTTGAGTGAGACGCCGCATGTGGTTTTCTGCTCCCCATCTGGTTGATGCTCAAATTTTTTTATAAATAAAGCACCCTTAGCCGTAACTGACGCTAAGAACTGAATGATCCGTATACTTTGGTCGATTGTGTTTTTCTTCTAAATGGTGTATAGACTTAATTGGTGCTTGTTTATGTAGTAAAATTAAATTGAAAGATTAATAGAATTGTCAATTCATTTGAACGATACATCCTTTTCATATTTAAATTTCAACATTTTACGAATAAGAGTTAAATAGAAACGTTAAGCATGCCAAATAAGAAGTTTCAAACATGTTATGCAAAGGGCACTGAGGTAAAATGTATTGGTTTGTAAATATTATTAACTTTAGCATATAATAATGTTTGTTTCCCCTTCCTATCACACATTCTCAAGCTGAAAATGGTACCTTTTCCAGCGAGACGGCCTATTATCTACCCCACCCCACATTCTATAACAAAGTGTCAGGCAAACGTCATGAGAAGGTTATCAACGTGTAATGTGTCTGTTTAAGCGCTAGTAAAATTCAAAAGGTTCAAAACAGTAAAACTTAGTTGACTATACCAGAGCGACTTGCTCCACTTTATTAATATCTTATCTAGTAAAAAATAAAGGTTATAACAAAATTACCGAACTTGGAGAATCAATCTCAAATGTCGTAGAGATAAGACAAAATAAGGAACACAAACCGAAGAAATTTAAGACCGCAATGGTCCTGACATGGTACTTGGTTAAAAATTAACTAAAACGAATTATAAATGCATGCATAAAATCTGACTGATATGATTACAGAAAATCAAATTGAAGTTGTTTGGGTAGTGAAACTAGCATCTCCCTTGTTTTTTTTCGAATGGTACATTGAATCTAACAATATGTTGATAGAGCGGAGCAAGTCCCGATGACTTAACATATGGAAACGCAATTAAAAATCAAATTACCCTAGGACATCTTGTAGCATCAGTTTTAGGACAAACCATTGCTTCGCAGGTTATCGTTACTGCATCTGAATCAGTAAAACGGAACGCATACATTTTGATACGTAAGGAAGTAACATTGAAAGGATCCCATTGTGCATCTATCAAAGAACGATCTCCAAGATTGCATGACGTGTTATTACTACAAAAGACAATTTCAAAAAGCAAGTCATCAATTTTGTCACGAACATATGTGCTTTGAATGAATGCTATAAAAGGTACTCAGAAGTTACTCTCGATGAAGATCTTATAACAGGTTAAACCCAAATGTGTCATGTATAAGTGCATGTGTCGGATACATAATTCAATGTATAATTTTTTTTTTACAGTCTCTAGATTTTTATCTGTGAATGATATTGTGTAACACCCTTTTCTTCCGTTCCTTTTTTCCTGCATTTTTTTTTAAAGATGCTGTGAAATGTAAAACTATTCAACATCCTTTAGGGATTGAGCATTTAGCTTAAAGGAAGGCATAGTTTTTTCCTAAAAGATTTATTATATAATTAAACCAAAAAATATGTTTTACAAGAGAGATAAAGAAAACATTTTTTTTAAGAACAATATCTGCTATTTAAACGGCACTTAAAGATATATGAATAGTTTTGTCTCAACTCCACATGTAAAACAAACCCGATCAAAACACCAAGGCCTCCTTCAAGTTAAATGGTCATTTATGTTACTTCTCTCTAATTACGCATTCTTACGTAGTTTCCCAAAACGGTACTCCAGGATTATTAGAAACTGACGTGGCTTTGCAATTCCGTGGGTCAATCGTGTGATTTGCTATACAAATAAAAAAAATAGTTTATTAGGACAAATAATTTATCTAAGATACATACCAAATACCAAGGGGCTTAAGCAAATCATAAGTCCGGCTTTTGTTGATAATTACTGGTCATTTCTCTACCCTTTCGAACTTTTGACCCCATTGGTACCTCTGTTTCTATCTATAGAGACATATCGTTTTAAATAAGAGATCTTTAACCAAATTTTTAAAGTTATCTTCTTTGCTTTGACTTTTATAAAAAATGGTGGATCCGAAATTTTTCTAGGTGTTGGAATTCAACCCTCTTTCTTGCGAATATTGTGCTATTTTTCTGTAATAGAAACCCCCTCTATCGTTTTTAATGGCCCATGTATGTGGATCTCCCCTCTCTCAAACATTTATGGCCCGCAATAGCTGTTTAATCATAATATACTCTTCTTGTCTTTGTCTACTTTTGT
This sequence comes from Arcuatula senhousia, assembly GCA_963971305.1. Taxonomy (NCBI): domain Eukaryota; kingdom Metazoa; phylum Mollusca; class Bivalvia; order Mytilida; family Mytilidae; genus Arcuatula; species Arcuatula senhousia. Next base: position 711,764 of record OZ020317.1, on the reverse strand, counting down.
CATTCAAAAGCTCCATTGGTACATTTCTGTTTCTATCTAAATACATAAATTGCACAAAAATCCATTGAAACCTTGCTTTAATTATGCTTTAAATATAAGTTCTCCAACCAATATTCATTTTCGCCTTGACTGTTTTGAAGTTAAAAATGCATTTATTACAGTGGTGTATTTGGGAATGGAACCCCTTTCTTCTGAATATCGTGTTATTTTATATAAAAGGTGGTCTGGACCCCTCGCTCTTGATCCGTTCTGTATTTTTTGATCCTGCGAAAAGGTCTGTTTAAACAAATAGCACAGGAATGTGTCCCGCGACAGATGTGAAGTCTAGCAAATAGGAAAAAAAAACAAAGGCGATCTAGAGTAAAGTTACCAAAGTAACATATACATAATTATCTAACTTGCAAACGGTGTTTGAATTTCATAATTTATTCAATTTGCAAGGGCTTGAACTTTTTTTTATTGTACACCGCTGTATCCGTGACTGACAAAGGTTATAGGAAAATACATCTCATATGATCACAAACAAGTCTCTGTTGGAAAAATTCAAAATTGTGTTAGACGAAATGGATTGTGATTGTTTTGATCAGTGAGTGGCTGATTCTTGTACTATGATGATCACCTAAATATTCCTATTATGTCTGGCAATCGTGTTCTATTTGTGGTTTGGTGTGATATAGATAAATGTTATTATTGAATTTTTTACGGTGTTTATATTCTTACACATACATGTAATAAGGGGTCCCTGCAAAATATTTATTGAATGCTATAGAAAAATGGTTGGATAGTAGGGTCTAAAACCCCTTCTACCAACCACCTATAGGGATCGAGCAGGATACTTTTTCTTTAATTTTGGCGAAGTTTATTTTCACAAAAAATTTATAAAACCAATATCAGTTATCGCACGGCGACCCTGTTTCCTTTTGTGGTTTTATGTGCAAATTATTGCACGGTGTTTGCAAAAAAAGAGCATATATCATTCCTACACTCCCGTATTAGGTCTAGGCGTCAGTCAAGACCATGGTATGGGTCTATTTGACTGGTCAAATAGAAAGATTGTCGTATAAATGCATTTATCAAATATTTATTAAATAATACAACCTGTTTTTATCGGTTACTGGTCGATGTATTTGATACAGAATTATTGACTTTAGCAATACCATTGTTTGGTCAAACGGTGCCAATATCAGTATCATAACACACTCTAAAAAATCCATAACACACCCCTTTCCATATCATACATCTTGAAAATTATAATGCAAAAATTTAAACAAAATCAAAATCTTAAACTCAAAAGTGATTTACCGAGTTACACATGCGTGTAACGTAATCCGAGTAACACATGGATAGCACACGAGCATTAGCGAGGTCATTTTGTACTTTAAGTTGGGTTCAATAAAGGAAATGTCATTAAGTAACCGTGTATGTACATGTATAACAGCATTTCTCATATATCTCTCGATACGGGATGATATATTGGGTTTTGGGAACATAAGAGATATTCTATGAAAACAGTCAATTTTCTATATTTAAAGTCATGACCGTATTCAAACTTGACTTCAATTTACATATGCATGTAGTTACCAGCAGTATTGAGAAAAAGGTATAACTCCGTCCCAATGTCGACTGCATTGGAACCCAGCGATGTAATTGATTCTTTCTGCGTTGATACTTTCAAATCTAAACCAACTGGTATGCTATTTACACTTGGTGCTACTGTTTTTTTGGCAGTTCTGAAAAAAGTTTTATATTTCTATTTTCTAAAATGATAAAACAAATAATTCTAATAATTGATCTGATTGCTGTTAAGAACCACTTTTTATAAGAATCATGCAAAGGGCGATTCATGATTGGAAAGCCTAAACCAATTTATTTTTGATGTTTTACTACTATTAATAGCCTGCTTTGATCTTTTGTGCCCTTTTTCCAAACTAGCCCTGGTCCTGGGAGAAAAAAATATATAGAATGCATTGGAAAAATGTAAGAAAGGGAGATAACTCTTAAAATTGTCAATAACTTCAATAGAAACCATTGTAACAAAATGGCAAGATTTCTCCCAGGAGTAGGCAGTTATGAGCAAATTGTTATTTATTTCTTATTTTATATACTTTGAACTATCTTTCGTTTAAAATAAACCACTGTAGCCTTTTTATCGGTGAATCACTTTTCTTCAATTTTGCATGATTCTTAGGTGGACTACCACTTAAAATATTGTTAAATATTTGTTGCGTTGTACGTTTCTCCATATTGTTCTTGTCTTTTGTTGTCAAATGATTTTGTTTTTATTTAAAATTCGAATCCCCCGAAAGCAAACATACATTGCAAATATGTCTACAACGACGAAAATATGACAAAAATAAAGCAAAGAAAGCCACGTATATATAACATGTACAGAGTTTTTAAAAGAGCAACCATATCGGTACTTTATCGATACCTATCGATAAATATTATACAACATATCTTTATTGATATCGAATCGATTGCATAGCACCTTACAAAATAATATTCCATCAAGTAAAAATTTGACAGCAATATGAATTCAATGATTTCAACATGATTTGTGTCTCTCAAAATGGGTACATTCAAAATGACACATGTTATACCCTGTTAGGACACTTTTTGTACGGTATAAGATAAATTTGAAAGTTTAGATGTTAAACTATACTGAAACACCAAAAATCTGCTTTTCCCCGGAGTAGACATTCAAAATGCTATTTTTGAGGGTTGATTGATTGATTAAAACAATCAATACCCCATTTAAAATTAAAATGGTCAGTCCCTAATTGATAACAATACAGTTTTAACCATTAAAATTTCTATAATGACCATTATAATAATTTAGTTTAAGGGTATTTTACCTTCTTCAATTTTTAAAATTGATAAACCAATAAAATTAACTTAAAGGTCAATTCACGCAGTTGTCAGTCTATGATTTGAAAACAAGGAGCCATATTGTATTCAATGACCAATTGTACAAGTTAGATAGAATTTCTTCAAAAGTTTTTACATGTTGCAACATGTACAGCAAAAAGTGTGCAAGTTGCAACTTGTATGATTTCACCATATATGTAGCAACATGTACACTTTCTTTGAACATGTTGCAACATGTACAATATTGTAACTTGTGTGCAAAATATATACGAGTAATAAGTTCTCCGAATAACGTTTAAATAGCGTCACTTCATTTATGGTCCAACAATTGGTCCATATACAAATATATGTATTCTCTAAATGGTTACGAAATAATTCATGGAGGGATACATTAAAATTGACGTCAAGTTCATTCATAATATACTTACGCAGTGAAACCAGCATGTGCAGAATGCAACCCTGGGATGTCTTTACATTTAAGTTCATATAAAGTAGCGCTTTTCCCACCAAGAACTTTATCGTTAGAAACATGATCATCCTCGTAGAAAAGTTTAATATCGCTCGGATTCAAAATCTGAAACGGCGATGAACTGTAAGAGTAAGCATTTGACGAATATTCTATAAAAGTTGGAAAGCTAAAATCAATTGAAGCATGTGTTTTAATTATGATAAATTAGTCATTTGGCAAATAACTTGCATATTACGTTACATGTTCGACATTTAATGTATAATCAATTTGTAATTGTTATATCAATCAATCAATCAACTTTTATTGCCAGATAAATCTCTAGATTTGTGACAAACACAAGTAAAACAATAAAATTTCTATACAGCAAGTATATACACATTTAACATATGAAACAATACAAATGAACATAAGTTAAAGTTTAAAGGTCCCCTGTCCTCAGTGCTAACGACTGTTTTAAAAAGGTACCAGTATTTTCTACTTGCTGAAAGGTTGATGGAGACAAAATGTATCTTATTTTACTATTTTCATTTAAAGTTTCCAAGTTTATAAAATTATTTTCTGTTTTTGCCTTTTCAATATATGTTTTTCTTGCTTCACGGTTTCTATTGCATTCTAATAAAAAGTGTTTTTCATCTTCGATTACATTACATAATTGACATACCCGGTTTTCTCTTGGTATTTTCAAATATCTGCCTTTTTCAATTAAAAGACAGTGATTACTTATTCTAAATTTTGTAATAAGTTTTCGATATTCAAAGAATTTTGATTTCAGATAAAATTTACAATCTAAAGATGGATTCAATGATTTATATAAAAACAGTTTACTATTGTTATAAATAAGGTATTGATAATGTGATTATTAACTAATTTGAACCTTTGTTTTAATAACATTAACTGGTCGCTGCTCAAAAATCGTAAAAAACCGAATTGAAATGTACATCTCAAGCGACGAATACGCTTTATCCTAGTAGAGAAAATCGGATAAGAAAGTCTCCTTTACGTAATGTATCACTTAAAGTACATAACACTACGTAAGGCATGTTTTCTTTTGTCTTCCTAACGTAACAAAATGCTATAATCAAATTTGAATTGTCGTTCTTTGCATGGCTTTCTTGATAAGTTAAGTAATACGAGGAGCAGAAAGTTAGAAATACTCTCCCTTGTTTATAAGCTTATATTAGTTTTATCGATAATAAAATGAGATAAATTGATAAATTTATCCATGCTATACTTAAGTTCATTTAAGGTAATACAATAAATGTATTTTTGCACTATTTTTATAAAACTGTAATAAACATTTGCAAATCAATCAGATTCGTATACCATATATATGAGAACTATTTATTATCTATTTATTAATCTTCTCAAAGCCACAATTTCCGCCCCCACAATTTCCGCGTTGCTGCAGACCTAAAACTAGCAATAATCACGGCGTTGAAACTCCCCAGTCATTACTAAAAAAACTCCTCAATCAGTCGGTATATTACCTCTGAAATATAATCAACTGATAAATGCCTGAGGTAATCGACCTGCATAACTCGAAGAAATGTCAATTGCCTCACATATTTGTATTTTGACGTTTCATCGGCAAAGCCATTTAAAACCCTTGACCGTTGTCCCACATTTTTTACATGAAGCGCTAGCGCGTTTCATTAAAAATGTGCTACGGTCAGCGGTTTACATGTCAACGAAACATCAAAATACAAACATTCAATTCTTAAATTAATGTTCGGTATTTTCAATCTTTTGGTAGAGTACCATCGTTGAATCTTTTATAGACGACTAGCAAAAGTTGTTATCTAGAACTTTGTTGTGTGTTTTATTTCTAACATCCGTGACGGTAAGCGCCACTGGTGGAGTTTTAATTCCTTTGGGTTAGCCCGCTCCGGAATCAACACTTTTGTGTTGAAGAATACCAAAGCTTTAAAATCATCCGCTTAATTTTTTTAAAAATGCCAAAACTCTAAGAGTCTTCCTCCCCCCCGACATAATATTTTGGTCTTGTCATAATTTGGTTCCCTGTTCAACATTTTTGGTTTAATTGTTCTATGCTCTTCATATTCATATAATGTTTGGCATTTTCAATCTTTTGGTAGAGCGCCTCTGATAAATCTTGAATAGACGAAACGCGCGTCAGGCGTAGCAAAATAAATTGTCTGGAACTTTGTTGTAATTTATATTTCGAACTAACGCCGGAACGAAAACTAAACTTTGGCGCTTTTGAAAGGTAAGTGCAACACATCCGTTGCTTTGCGAACAGTCAGTAACTTTGAATTTTTATTTTTTATTGGTTTATAAAAGCAAAACTTTGTAAGTAGCAAATTGCAGTAATCTTCTCTCGATTGAGCGCCTATCACTTTTCGAGTAAGCTTTTGGTTTGTATCCTTCGAGTAGTTTTTTCTACTACTCATTATAGATGCAAGTATTTAACTTAGCTGGCAAGTCACGGCTATTCAAATAGACCGAACAAACCAGTTTTTGTACATCGCATAACAACTTTTAATATTTGAATAACAATAGAAAAGTGAAAATTAGCTACTTGACCATTTAAACTGATCATTTAATTGTCGAATCGAATCGCCGCAGCCGTGGTACGATAAACCATTCTCATCGGTCTTCAAGCTATTAATTTAAATAACAATTGTACATGTATAGAACTTGTTTCGCCAGATTGTGTGTTATACTGATTTCAATAGGAAGTGACATAAAAAGGGGGCCTTTTGTTAACCCAAGCAAGCGATAGATTCTGTGATAATTAATTGATTTTTGCTAAAAAACAAAAAGAGTGTTTTGCAAAATTGTAGATAAGCAAATCATGGACGTAACTTCGAATAATTTACTAGATGATTTCTAAGTGTACTTACAACTCCAATTTCTAAGTTCTAAATTTCACCGTTTGCACGGGTAAAAAACTAAACAATTTATAAGTGAATTCTAAAAATACATTATAATTTTATAAAAATTGCAAAACTTACTATTATAAAAAAAATCGGAAAAAAAACTAAGTGAGGGAAACGGGGACACAAGGCCAGTCGGGGAGGACAGTTTTGACTTGCAAGTTGCATGGGAAAAGGAGTGATGGTATTTACTGGCAATTTAACCTCATATGGATATCATATTCTTCACGAGACCTGCAACAAGATTGTTTAACCCGCGAGGAACGTGGAATTTTTCCTAATATGGTGCCCTTTTATGGTTTGCGGTTAGTAGCCGAGCGGCGGAAAGGGTCTTGAAAAAAAATTAAATTACCCAAAAACCTCATGGGAAATTTTTAACTATATTGATAGTTTAATATTTCAGCTTTAATAATATCGATGTTTGCCATTTGGAATCTGGTCAGAACATGAAAAAATTAAAGGTCAAAGGTCACTACCCAAAATTTAAAAGTTTGAGTCTGCAAACATTAAGGCAACTAAAATGTTACAAAATGTGGTTAAAAGTTAGAAAATAAAGACTAGATATTACTTACATATATAAGTGAATATAAATCATTCACTTTTGGTCTCCTTGAAGAAATTTATTGCGTCAATTTTTCTATTTTTAGAAAAGGGTCAAATTATTTTGATTTTTGTGTATAAAAGTTTGAATTGCAAAAAAAAGAATTCACATTTTTACTCACTTTTTTCCTCTATTTGTAAAACATTATCTTATCTTTCGTTTGTGACAAAAATAAATGGTTCAAATGTGTTCATTGACTCAAAAACGCCACATTTGTGGATTATACCAGAATATTAGGTTTTTAATAAAAAGTGTACTAAGTTATCATTAACATGTTTAAAACGGAATAGGAATCAAAAACCAACAACAATATCTTAAATCCAACTAGTTAAGTAGAGAACAATAACTTTGCACAGAAAAAAAGAAAGAAAACCATCGAAAAACTAACTAAAAAACACATAAGAGTTAAGTGGCGACTAGAGGTTTTAAAAACTTTTAAGTTTTATAACTTAATAACAAACCTTTGGCGATATTTTGGACTTAATAGAGAGGTAAGAGTTTTGGCTTTCAGAACATAGTAGTTTGACGCCTCTTAAATGGTCAGAACATTGTGCAATTTGAGCTCAAAGATTAGACATTTTAAGCGTGAAGTCGTAAGTTCAAAAGACGACCAAATCATTGTACAATGACGGCTCCAGCAGGTGGGGTGTTCCGGGAGCCCCTTAATGTCGCTAGTGACAAAATGTTAAAAAAAATCTTATAGATTTCAGGTAAAAATGTCATGAACATCTTCAACAACAATGCTTTATGTAGAGCCCTCCCCCTTTTTTCGAAAATTTCTTGATTTGCTCCTGGATGCTTAGGTGCACAGTTTATACTTTTAGTTTCAAATAGATAGTCTAGTAACATAATTTCAAATATTTTCGCCAAAATATACGGCATTAATTTATTGTTTTTCTGCAATCGAATTTTTATTCAGTTCAACATATCAAACGCACCTCAAAAGTCAAGTACACCTTTCACAAATTTTTAAAACTATGCTTTTATCAAACATCGCAGGTTAAAAATAAAAGTAAAGACCAAATAATAAATTTCTTGTGTTCACACAAACCCAAAACTAGCACATATTCTTCATAATTACACCAAAAAATGAAAATTATTACAATTACTAATCAATCAGATTATAGTTAAAATGTAAATACGGGACACTCCGACAGTTTTCCGAGTCATCTGCAGTCACTTTTCTCAAAATCTTACATATTCAATTAAGTATAACTTTATTATCATTCGTCAGAAGTATGCAGTTTTAACTAAAAAGTAGCCTTACAACATTTTCTTGATCTAAGTATACAATTTGCTTGATTTTAATGACAATTAATGTTGCAAAAGTTAAAATTAACGTTTATTTTTGCTACTTTTATTCGTGATTTTTAATTCGATAAAAATTGTAGAAAACTATTATTGTTTTTGAAAATTTCAATTGCAAACAAAGAATTGAGCAAAATATTTCATGATGTGATTTACAATTTTTTTCGTGTGTGTTTTTTAGGTAAAAAAAATAATTTCAAAAATCAAGCCGTTATAGATTTTCATAGGGTACATGTACAAAACAACATTTTTTGATATCTTCTGACCATATTCGACTTGTCAAACATATATATCCATAAAATAGAATAATCAACCTTTTATTTGAGTTCAAAAAATCTCATGAGGTTTTTGGGTAATTTAAACTTTTTAATTAGACGACTTTTTCGATATCCGCCGCTCGCCTATAGGTTATCCACATTATAGCAAAGCGACCCGAGCCAATGTCAGGTTTCTTTAGCGCTCTTTGGTGGACTGTTACCGACAAGCTTAGCGATGCTGTGGTTCTATTCACCACACGGAACCTGCATGGGTAAATAAAAGAAAAAAATGAATGATAAACACAAAAAATATTAACAAAGAAAGAAGACTTTTGATCCTAATTAGTTTCTATATCAAGGAGGCCTAACCGTTTATCGAGAAATATTGTCCGTTAAAAGGTGTTTCACGGTTTTTGTGGTCCGTTAAAGTCGCCGTGACAGTCCGTTAACCAGGTATAATCGAGAAAAAACACTGAAGGTCAGTAATTAATTTGTTATATCATAATTAATACGCATTTTAGATTTATAAAAATTACATCTGTCAAAATGAAAATGAATGACTGTTCGATACGATTTGCATTTGCATTTGTGTAAAAATAGTCCTATAAAACTTCATAAAATGAAAAGGTGTGTGGCTCCTTAGTATTTTAAAGGTCGAAAATGTAAACATGTTTACCTCATTTTTATCAATTTCTCTTTTTATATAACAAAATATATTTTTTGGTTGATATCCATAGAAAGTACTATAATGCATCAACATTCTGTTTAATTTTCAATGCTCTATGTTACATAACAATTTTGTAATAGGGGAAAAGTAATAAAATATGGTCCGTTAAGGGCTGACGGCATATTATTTTGTCCGTTAAGTTGGTCCGTTAAGTGCCTGTGACAAAACATTATGTTCTTTGAAAAGCAAAAATAGATAGAAGATTAGAATAGTTTTGTTTGATATGACATATCATAATTTTACTATAAGGACTGAACGCTAGTATACAGAAGAAAAGACAAAATTAATGTGGATTTATCGAAACTAAAATACATATGTCCGTTGCTACTGTTGTGTATCATTAGTTAATATTTGTGTTGAAATTAATGCTTTATAGCTCAGATGCTCTATCTGTTGACCAAAATGATGAACTGCTCATTAAGGAACAAGACTTTGTATTAAGAGGTAAACGTTTTATTGGTCAGTAATTCAAAGCATTTCAATATGTACATATCCCAATTAGCAAGGTTTACCCTTTATCTATTTTTTTCAATATCTCTCCTGTCGCTTTTTATATTTTTTCATAAATAAATGTAACACTATATTATTCGATTTGTATCATTTATGTAAGTATTTCCAAATAAAATACATTTAAATAAAATTAATAATTGTGTTCAGATTTATTTCTGTTGCCACAAACTCGTGTAAATATTTTAGGCATTTATATTATACATGTATTAAAAATAATACAATAATTCTGGGAAACCAATCATTACAATCTTCTGACAAAGATATCATTGATTTTGCCAATCTTAATAATTGGGATTCGCTATATTAAGGTTTATTTCCATTAGACCTGCATTTTCAAAATGTGAAACATGCATGAAACGGACCTAAAAAGTGTCACGTGCCTCTTAACGGACCATGTTTCTCAAAGTAATACCAATTTTGACATTTTTGTCCCAATAGTAATATTTTGGTCCAGAAAATCCTTCTCTAATGTTTTTATTGTGCAAGTAGCACAAGACTTACTACCAAAAAAATGTTTCAATGACGAAAACAACGTATTTTAATGTATTATTCGTCATTATAAGGACACATTTTGGCAGAGGGTAGGTCTCCGCCTTTTCGTTTTGCAAAGAAGTGTCAAATCAAATCAAAATGGTTTTTGCGGGAAGTTTTTCGTGAATAAAAACCATTTGGACACATCTATCACAAGTTTCACTTATTTACTATATTTTAGCCTCAGAGTTAATTACGTAAAAATAAATGATTTTTTTTTTCATAAAACAACTTAACGGACTGCCTCATGAAACATGTAACGGACAAAACCGTAATGTTAACCTATGGTAGAAACACGTAACGGACAAAATGCCTCGATAAACGGTTAGGCCTCCTTGCTTCCATGATATCGCTCTTCCGGAGCACCTGAGTTCACTCTTGTTTCGACTGGAGTTCGCGTTGTTGATTGATATTCAGTTATTTTGTGTTTCCATGTTTTACATGTTGTCTGTTTTTGTCCCGTTCTTGTTGGTGTTTACTGGTTTTGTCTCTGCCCTTTAGGACTTTTGATATTCGGATATCCCATTGGTACCTCTGCTTCCTTCATTGCTTTAGACATTTTGTTGTTTACAAGAAGGGTTACATGTATGTTTTTTTTTCTGATGTTAAAATATCACCAAGTGCTGTTAACAACCAGGCTTATATCGGACTAGGATTGTAAGAGCAAAACAGGCATTTTTACGCATTACAGCTTTAAAAAGTCTAATCAACATAGAACGGTCTGTACTAGGGTACACACTTGGTCGCGCTACAATAGTAAGAAAACTACTCTGTTGAAAAGTATCATAAGTATTTCAACGGTGAACTTAGTCATGTTAGTCGCAAGCTTAAAGAATATGTATTTGTGATGAGCTACACATTACAACCATTACTGCGAATCTTCTCTGCAGATACCTTTGATTTTCATTGACTTACACTTTAATTGTTTTAAAATAATAATTATCAATTATTATGCTTATTTTCTATTTTATTTGCATGTCTTAACTATTGTTAAGATACATGCAAGCAGTTGAATTGTATCTTCCAAAGCCCGGGAAAAGGCGGAGGAAGTCATAAAACAAGAAAATGTTACTTCAGTCATGCATCAGTCAGAATTTCCGTTAAACTCAATATGAGTGCCGCAATCGAATTCATAAAATATTAGCGCAATTGATCTTACTCTTTCAAAAAATATGTTGGCGCAATTATAAGTTGTAGCGCAACCAGCAGAAAGTCAAATTTGCGTAATTAGATATCTCCCCCTACTAAGGTTGATATCCTGTTGATTTATGTTGTACTGAGATGATCACCTCTTTATTTCTATTTTGTCTCACAACCATGTTGTGTTTTATGTTACTAGACTTTTGGATCGCAAAGGAAGAGGGAAGTTTGGCGCCGTAAAACCTGGTTCAACCCACCATTTCTTTTGAAATGCCTGTACCAAGTCAGTACCATTGCGATCTTAAATTTCTCTGGTATGTCTTTGCCTTGTTTTTGTCTTTTGTTCTTTGATATATAAGATTGATCATCCCAGTTGGGTAATTTTGTTGTTACCTTTATATTCCATATATCAAGTCCAATTCTAACCAAAATTTGACAACAGTACCGGTACCGGTATGTTTAACAACAGGACGTTAATATGCAAAGGATTATGTCACCAAAGTATCATGTAAAATCTTAAGCGCCTTCTTAAATGAGAAGAAGATGATGAGAAATTGAATATTTCAAAAGTGTAGCAACGGGAAGGGCAAACATATTCCGATTGTGGCCTCGTTCATTTGCCTTTTGTCGACTGACGAAGTACAGCTTTGATTCTCTCCGAGTGTTGTGTAGATGCGGGTTGGCCCGTCAGACAAGACAAACTCTGGTCAGTAGCCAATTGATCATTTCAAAACTCGACCCATGTCTTAACACGAATTTAGTTGGTGTGCAACACATAAGGGGTGTGTGGACAGGGGGGTTCTCTTCCCCCGTTCCCCGCCCCTCCGACCCCGCTCCCTGCACTCTCCACCTCCGCTCTCCGCCCCTACCAACCCTTCTCCCCGCCACTTAAATCCCCGTACCCCCGTCCCCCTTGTCCGCCCCTGTACCCCCGCTCCCCGCCCCTTCCACTCCCGTTCCCACCCCTTCTTCCCCCGCTCCCCGCCTCCTCAACCCCCATACCCCCTGTCCGCCCCCCTCACATGCATAAGGTTACCCCAGAACCTGAGCTGACACAGTCACAAAGATTTTCAACTGCAATGATTTAAAATACGGTAATATCCGAAGATCTTCAGTTGACTGTACAAACACAGGAGTACATTCATTAGCATTGACATATAATTTTATCTTTTATATGGTGATTCCCTTTCGAAAGGCATCTTGAAAGGTTTTTCAATCAATTTAACATTTATCATGTTTCATAGATTTCAGTCCTGTCACGACTTGAATTTGCGTTTAAGATTACTAGTCCTTTGCCCTTTGCTTGTATAATTATTTTTGTGTTTTATGCAGGTGGATTTAGAACCGGCGTGCCGGGCGCACGCCCTCCCTTTTGACAGCCAAGTTTGGTTAGGAACTGTATGAAACAAGAGGTCCCAGAATATTTTTTTTTAACTTGGGAGGGCGCCTCCCATATGAAAATTTCTGGATCCGCCACAGATGCGGTCTGTTTCTTTGTCCTATTCTCGTAAGTGTTTAATATAGTTTTGTTTTTGCCTTTTCGGAATTATAACATGCGGATGCCCCATTGGTAACTCTACTTCATAAACTGTTCATAGACTACTGATTAAGATATTCAAGTCTCTGATTGTTTTCCATTGCGGATTGTGTTATAATTGCGGCTTATATGTGTCTTCATGAACAACATAAACCTCTGAATTAAAGAGCTCATGAGAGTTGTTTGTTGTCTAATGTTATTTTATTCCAGGGCCACACGCACATTCAAAACATCAAATATTCGCACACCACTGCAAATAAGTACACTTTACATTGTAATTTGTAACTAGTAAAATAATAAATTCCGGAACCGAGCAAACTTCATTTATTGGAATGATTATTATATTTAATCAATTACGTAGTGTAATTATAAACTATGCTTATATTCCTACGAAAATGTCATTATATTATCAATTAATGAGGAGCAAACTCTACCTACACACCTTTCGTTTTTTCAGTATGAAGTGTGTAACAATAAATAAACTCTTCTAGCGGTATACAAATTCTTATTCTTTGCAGTGAATATTCGTTATAGAATAGTTATTCTATAGTTTAGATTTTTTAATCACAGCTTAACATTGTTTTCATTATTCAACGCACTAAAATATCATTTTAAATTCCGCATCCATCACTAAAAGAGGGTATATCTAAAAGCAAGGGAAACAAATTCTAATCTTTGCTAAATGTACTTTAAACTTAAGTAATTGACTTAATGTTTTACAATTAAACATCCAAAGAACGATAATTCAAATTTTATTACAACACTAAGTAATATAAGAAAGACAAAAGAAAGCGTACCTTATGTGAGTTAAGAATCTAAAGTGAAACTTAACTTTATTTAATGTTCCTTATCCGATTTTCTCTAGTAAGACATTAGTTATATTCCTGCTCAATGAAAGTAATTAATATGAGATGTGGGGTATGTGAGTGTGCTCACTAAGGTTCTTTCATCATCTAAGATCTTTTTCCCGTTTCGGCTACTGCTTTCATTCGAATGTTAGATTGTGAACAATAGTTCGCATTCGTATTATTTTGAACCACGATGTAAATACAACTTTTTCTATTGATGATCATAATTTTGTGTTTATGTATTTACTAGTCTAAGAAAATAATTTTGGTATATTTCATCATCAAAATCAAGAGAAGTTTGTATTTTAACTCCTTTAGATAATTACAAAATAACAACACACTAGTTGATCTACTGTATATAAATTTACGTGTAATAGAAGGTAAATATCAAGCTCCCTCGTATGGTGCCTATAACCAGAATATATATAAGCTAGTCAGAAATCTGCACCCAATAACACGGAATGCAAAATTAATTTCCAATTTTGTAATTTAATCATTTAAAGTATTCCAAGCTATCAGATGTTTTAAATGTGAAGAAACATTCTTTTTTTGAAAGATTCTTGATGAACAATTTATTTTGAATATATTAACAATAATTTTCTATAATTGATCATGAAAGTATCCCAGTTCGTGATACTGGAGAACCACCAGTCAGATCCACTTAACGTTCTCTCGGAAGTTCCACAGGGCACAGTGATGGGGCCTTTACTCTTTCTAGCCTACATAGATGCCCTACCTGAAGTTACATCCTCAGACGCCCGACTATTAATTTTGCAGACGATTGTCTTCTCTCCCGATGCATTAGAAACACCGAAGATGCCAAAACACTACAGAGAGACCTGACACAACTAGAAGAGTGGGAAAGAAAATGGCAGATGTGTTTTCACCGTGAAAAGTGTACTGTAATCCGGGTACCAGGCAGACGTCATTCCATACAGACGACTTACACCCTCCACGGACACTAACTGGAAGTGGTCGACAGTGGGAAGTACCTGGGACTAACCATCACCAAGGATATATCATGGTGAAATCACATGACCAGATATCCTGCAAGGCTTCAAGAACCCTCGGCTTCCTTAGAAGAAATCTTGGTCGATGCAACACCACGACAAAAACCACTGCCTATACAACCCTTGTTAGACCGATACTGGAGTATGCTGCATCAGTGTGGAACCCACATCATGCCACTGCCATCCGCGACCTAGAGCAAGTCCAGAGGCGAGCAGCACGGTTCGCCTACAACCGCTACCAAGACAACTATCCAGGCTGTGTGACCAAGCTCCTTGACATTCTACAATGGGAATCCCTCGAACTAAGACGGTGGAAGCAGAGCTTCATCACCTGCTGCAAGATACAACACCACCAGATTGCCATTGACCCAGGGAGAAACTAACAACTGGAGACACCCGGACCAGAGGTAACCATAGGTTCAGACAGATCAGAGCCAAGAAGGACTCGTACCACCATTCCTTCTTCCCGAGATCCATACGAAGCTTGAACCAACTACCAACATCTGTAGTTGATGCAGGCACCCTAGAAGAGTTTAGGGCCAGGTTGAGCACCATTCCCTGGAGCCCTACTCAGCATAAAACCATAGATGCCAAGACAACCAGTTTTTATTTGTAAATACTATCCATTTTTTTTACTTTTTAACTGTGTGTGAATGAGAAGAGTGTTATTCGTTTGTGCGGTACCAGAGTCAAGTACACTCTCAACAGAGGCCGACTCGTAACCGGGAAGAAAAAGAAGAAGTATTACATTTTCTTACATTTTTTTAACTCAGAAATATTGCATGCATTTGTTGTTAAACCAGTTCAAATAAATTTGCACTATTTGAAAGTTTGGCTAGGAGAAGTATTTAGGGCATACTATAACCAATGTGGTATATGTGAGTACTTTTAAACGTCAAAATGAGGTCATTGAAAAGAAAAACAGAAAGCCTGGTGCAGTGATAAGTGCACGGACCGTTATATATGGGAACTGGAACTGTGAGGAATTTGCTCTTTATCGTCTATTTAACCTGCATCATATTATGTTGTTTATGCCAAATGTTAAAAACAACAACATCATGCTTTATACTTACATTAATGTTGCCACATTTGCCATCTATTATAAAAGATGTCGGTGTACAAAACGTCGTATCATCTCTACCCATTTGGATTCTAATGTTCTTAAAATCTACGTTTTCTCCTGAGATATTATGAATTGAGCCGTCTGTATTGCACGCTAGAAATAAAACCATAAAGACCAATTGAAAGTAAATTTTGTTTGACATCAAAATAACGTATTTTTTTAATAAAAAAGCAATCTTGTCAGATTCATTTGGTTTGGGCTAGACAATTATACACCAGGTGCTTTGCTGTAATTTTGTTTGGAGTTCCTAACGGTATGAAAGACATTTAAAATTATTATCAATATAGACTTATGTTGTAAGTGTGTCAAATAAAATAATCATGTAGTATGTTAAACAGTATTAAACATTTAAAATGAATATTGCAACAAAGAAGAAATAAAATACTACAATATTAAAGAGGACTAAGTTTCTTGACAAAAAGTACCTTTTCAGAAATCTTGATACACCAACTGACTAAAATACTAGGGACATCACCAATAAGGTAAACAAAATAGAATAAAACAGTTGTAACATGATAGTTTTTGATACCTGCGTTCTAGTAGTTATAATTGTCTCGGCGAAAGGGTAAAAATACTAAATACCAAAGCGGATATAAACATTTTAATTGGTTCTGATGCATATGCATATTTTGATAAGGAACCTCTCATCTGCAGATTTTTAAATTTTAACATGAGAAAATCGAAAACCAGAAGTAGTAAAAGAAGAGCCCTCGAACCAAAAAGGTTTGAACTGGGATACCAAATCTAGCACCAATGATATCGACCATTTTCAATTGACAAAAAGACCATCGGCCTTTAAACTAATTTCGAATTAAGACAAACGAAAAGATCATTTATAAAAAATGAATTATATCAGCTCATTGTTGTCCGTCAAGTCTGACAACTAGGCCTCTGGGGACTTCTGGTTCATCAGCAGCGATTATTGATCATTTGGTACTAAATGCCAAAACGGCTATAAAACTAGTAAATTTGGATATATGTGTGTGTGTTTGTGTTGGCGTTTAACGCCCTTTAAAGACGTACAAAGACCATGTAGAGCGGTCAGTTTTAATGGTGGAGGGAAACGGAGTACCCGGAGGAAACCACCGACCTTGGGCCTAACTGACAAAACTAATCACATATAGTTGGGGAAATCCATTTTTGTTAAATACGAACGGGATTCGAACACCAGCTGAGAGGTGATCGGCTAGTAGACCACTCGGCCCCCCAGGCCCCCAGTAGGATGAGTGGCAATAAGACCCATTTTTGGCCCAAAATTTACCATGAAATTAAAAATGAGCATACAGATGTCTTAAAATGCTGAAACATTGATCAAATATTAGGCTAAAATAAAATGATAAGCATTTGTCATATCTGTCTAGTTGTTATGCCAATTGGTCAACTTAAAAAGCTATGAATTAAAGATTTTTTTCGCATTTCATTGGTGTTTGCTGATTTTCACACACTTTTTGGTCTTGAAAAAGGTGGGCGCATCTAAACAACAACTTCACTAAGCCTCTTTCAGTTCTGTTAACTTCAATACTTACGGCAATAAAATCCGGCCTCCAGAAATATTACGATTGTTGTTATTCTAGAAATGGTGTCAATCAAATGTGGATCCTGAAGAATTCGAAAGAACTGATGGAGATTCTTAACTCTAAATCAGTTTCATCTTGTAACAGCATCAAAACATTCGATTTCTCCACACTTTACACTTCTATTCCACATGAACAACTGAAATCGCGATTGGCACAGCTGATTAAACGCAGCTTTTTCAAAAAGAATGGAAAATGCAGGTACAAATTTCTTGTAGTCGATTATACCAAGACTTACTTTGTCATCAATGAGTCTAAGAAAAAGAACAAATTTACAGAAGACCAAATAATCGACATGCTCAACTTTCTTATTGACAACATATTTGTTCAGTTTGGTGGACGTGTTTTTCAGCAAACAATAGGGATTCCAATGGGCACTAATTGTGCACCTTTGCTTGCTGATTTGTTTCTTCATTCATATGAAGCAGACTTCTTACAATCTCTTCTAGACAAAAAAGACCGTAGACTAGCTCTCTCTTCCAACCTCACGTTCCGTTATATTGATGATGTCCTTTTACTAAACAATTCTCGATTTGGTGACTTTCTCCAATTCATATATCCCAAGGAGCTTGAGATAAAGGACACAACGGATTCTAGGAAGTCTGCTTCATATTTAGATCTACATCTAGAAATTGACTCACAAGGAAGACTTTCAACAAGGTTCTATGACAAACGTGATGACTTCAACTTTCCAATCGTCAACTTTCCCTTCTTGTGTAGCAACATTCCGTCCGCTCCAGCTTATGGAGTTTACGTATCTCAATTGATTCGTTACTCCAGAGCGTGCGGGACTTACATCGATTTCCTTAGCAGAGCGACACGTCTGACGCAAAAATTGCTCACACAGGGTTATGTTGCTCCTCGGTTGCTGTCTTCACTCAAGAAATTTTACGGAAGACATCATGCACTTATAGACAAATATTTCGATCTCTCAGATGAGTGCAGATGTTGGTTTGTCATAGGGTGTTGTTTTGTCTTCCTTTACCGGATTTGACACGCTGAATGGACTATTGGCAACGCGACGGGTGTGCTATAGCAAGCAGGAACTGCTTACTCTTCCGGAGCACCTGAGTTCACTCTTGTTTCGACTGGAGTTCGCGTTGTTGATTGATATTCAGTTATTTTGTGTTTCCATGTTTTACATGTTGTCTGTTTTTGTCCCGTTCTTGTTGGTGTTTACTGGTTTTGTCTCTGCCCTTCCGGACTTTTGATATTCGGATACCCCATTGGTACCTCTGCTTCTTTCATACTTGGTTGAAATGTGTAAAATGGTGAAATCCATCATTTCTGAAAGTTTGAAGTGGTTGTTTTTGTGCGCCCAATGTTTTCTAAAGGAAAATATGCTCTGAAACCATTCAAAATTGCATATTTTTCTATTTGGCCAAATACTACCGTTAAATGTGATGTCATTATTACATCACAATGTACGAAGTTTGCCTGATTTGGTGTGTTTTCTTTGCAATCACATATAAGTTGACCTTTCTTCTAGATATTATAATATTTGAAACAACTGCATATTCTCGGGCCAATTTTGGCTCTTAATGCCCCTCATCCTTTGGATATGCTATATATGCTTCGTGTGGCCAGGGCTCGATTTCTTGTGAATGTTTTATGGGTATGCTCTGTAACCATGCTCTCCGGATACACAGTAATAATAAAGATACTTGAAGATATGGTATAGGGACAAGCTTTGTTACTAGAATTTTTTTGTTTCAAACATATTTTTTTGGCACAAAACTAACAATTAACCTCTTCACCCATTTCTTTATGGAAATAAAAATCAAGGCTTTTGCAGTAAAAAAAACCTCCTCATATAGCATGTATTCCTTTGTGTATAATTAGGTTATCTAACTGTAATCGGGAGTGCGGTGGCCGAGTGGTTAAGGCACTGGACTTTAAATCACAGATCGACATGTCTGTGGGTTCGAGCCCCACACGTGTTTAGGTTTCCAGGCACCTACGTTGCTCGTGGGTTTCACCGATTTTCCAGCTTGGAATATCGGGCTTTCCTCCCACACAAGCCTGGCGACCATGCAAGGGTCTACTATTAGCCAAGCGGTCGTTTAGCTTGTCGTCGGTCAAAAGCTCTCCAGAGCTTATGTTAATGATTTGACCTGTGTACACATCGCATCACTGATGTGTACTCACCGACGTTAAATAAATCTTACTTTTACCTTTACGGTTTTCCAAATTCTATAATAAGAATAATTTTAATACATAGGTTGAATATCTTAGTAATAATTTGGTTCCCCACTTTGTTTAGAGCGCCTCTGATGAGTCTTGAATAGACGAAACGCGCGTCAGGCGTAGCAAATTTAATTGTCTGGAACTTTGTTGTCATTTGTATTTTAATAAGTACACATTTAATTAATATAAGGATTTATACTTACTAAACTTCAAATTAAGAGGGACAGAACCAATGAAGGTCATCAATAGAAAAACCTACAAAAAACCAAAAAAGTAAAAACATGATTTGATTTTATTAAGTTGCATAAGAATTAAAGGTAAAAACAAAACTACCGAACTTGAATGATCAATCTCATAGTTCAGAGAAAATGACAAAAAACGAATCAGTCTTACCGGAGAATTGATGGATCGCAATGGTCCTGACTTGGTACAGGCATTTCAAACGAAATGGTGGGCTAAACCAGGTTTTATGGCGCCAAACATCCCTCTTCCATTACGATCTTTGGATCCGGTAATGACCATAGAACAGAATATAGTTGTGAGGCACAATAGGGAAATTGAGGTGATCATCTCAGACAGCAGACCAGTCAAACAATGAATAAAACAATTAATCACCATATCTTTTAACTCAATTTTGAACTTTTCTACATGTGGCTGATAACGAAGAAAGATTCGTATTAAGTGACAAACACATCATTTTATCAATAGCACCATGAATCCAGCAGAAGTAAACAAAATCTTTGCTTGGCGCTTTCTGTGCCAATATACAAATACCAAAACAGGTATAAAGCGGGTAATTCGGTTATGCCGTATATGCATATTTCAAGGATTAACATCTCATCAGCAGCATTTGTATCAAAACGTTAGGATGTCAAAAACCAAAATATCATTTATTAATTGGTGGGAAAGGAATGGCTCTTGTCATCTAACATCAAAAATACTATCTTTTTAATTTGTTCCTAAGTTAAGTCTGGATTTGTACCTATCCAAGATAAATACTGGTATTTTAAATGTAATATGTAAATTATCATAAGTTAAAAGGTAATAAGTTTAAGGCAGTTGTACAGTGCACATTAAGAAATTTAACAATTAACACAAAATATAAATAAAGCAAGAAGAATAAATCTCATCAAGACAACCAGATGAAATATCACACCGGAGAGCTGTAAATTCTTAACTTCTTTTAGGTATTTCAAAATAAATGTTACCAAAAAATTCCCCAACTTTTGACTATAATTGTGATAAGATGTGGATTTAATAAACCCGACACATACTCAACTAAATATCGACAGAGGGATTGAAAGTCAAACAAAATTTTATACATGCAGCATTTTAATTTTGTAAATTATAAATTTGACACATGAAAGGTTTATTGTTTTGCAGGAAATGAAAGGAAAGAACATAACGATCAAACTGTGATGATCAATCTTAAAAAACGGAAAAATGCAATGTTCCTTCAAATTATACTTATTGTGTGTGTGTGTGTGTGTGTGTGAACTGTACAAAGTAAAATAGTGAAAGAACAAATAAAGAAAATCGAACTTTTAAACAACATCTTTAAAACATACACATGGGACAGTCCTGGCAAGTCAGATAAAAAAGTCCCCCCTCCTATGATGTAAGTAAATTAATTTGGACCCCTTCAATTTGGCATAAACAATTTTTTCGACCTCCTCTAAAACCACCCAAGCCCTTCAGCTGATAAATAATGACCGTTCCCTGATATAGGTAAAAACTTATAATGGAATTATTTCCCGTACTTTTTTACTGTACAATTAAACTTAATTTTGACTGGTAACATCTCCTAAACACAAAACTGGCTAATTTTTTTTGGGGGTCAAATCATAGTTAACTGGGGTTGCTTTACCTATTTCTATTGATTTTCGTATGTTATAATTATCGATTTGCCACCCTATCAATCGTATCTGACTGATTCTTGGAAAAAGTAGTACTTAATCTTAAAAGCCGATAGTATAATGTTATGAGTACTATTTCTTGATCTTACTGATTTTACATTTTATTCGTTCAGTGGAGCGAGTTATTGTTTAGTGAATTTTGGTCGTCGGTACATCCATGCTTTTTATTGATTTATATGATGGGTCAGTTTAAACCAATTAATATATGATTAAATTATGTGAGCGTTCTTTGAAAAGAATATTTTATCTCAAATAGCGGCAAATGACGCTTACAGAAATCAAACGCCGATTTGGCACTTATAAACCAAAGGTTCCATCAGTCATTTGTGCAAGAAGTAGATATATACTCAAAATCGTCTTTTTGACAATAAATCATCCATCAATTGATCATGATATACAATTTTAGGTGTGACATTTTAATAAGTTCCCGCTGCAAACCCAATAGCATTGATTGAAAAAATTATTTCCTAATTTACAATTTGCATTGAAAAAATTACAATACGTAGTTCTTGTATTAATATAAATATTCAGAGCATTTCCATCTATGAGATATTTAAGATGAAAAGAAAATTCATTATTTCATCTTTTCACTTATTTGTGGTAATCATAAAAGAAAATATTCATAGACTGAATACCGGTTATATGAACCTTGCAAAATAATATCCACCCGTCGTTGGTTCGGTGAGTATAATGTTATTGGGGTTAATAAAGCCTGGTTTTCACCTCTATCAAATTCAATAATGTATAATGTTCTTTTTGTTTGTTGTAAACATGTTAAATTTTGTCAAACAATGCATACGTATAACAATAAAGTTTCATTTTAATATCAAACCGTTTGATATCATTATTTGATTCCCCCCCCCGTATTTTTCGACGTACCCAGTAAGGCTTATTATAGTGGCGTATACTAAACCAACATGTACGATCCTAAATTATAACACACAATTTAAAAGACTAACAGCTAATAAATTGTTCAAATGCGTTATAAAAATGTATGACTAAAAAACTCGGGTGTGGATTTTTTCCCAGGTGTATACTTATTTAACATTCATCCAGGTATAGTTAGCCGATGAAAACAAATTACATTCAAGAAATAATGAAATTTCAAAAATAATTAAATGTGAATATTGCGTTTAAGATCATGCTGTAAAATATACCTAATACCTATAATTATGGCCCGACCACGTATGTGGATCGGACATATAGTTTTACCCTTGTCCGTCCGTCCGTCCGTACGTCCGTACGTCCGTCCGTAACACTTTGGTTAAGTTCTTGGTTAAGGTCCATTACTGGGATAGTAGATGTTGGGGGTCAATGATATTTCACCACCAGATGGGTCTTGGGTAGGGCTACACCACCCACTAGAAATTAGGTCACTGTGACCTATATTTTATGCATGAACGACTTCGGTTAAGTTCTTGGTTAAGGTCCATAACTTGGATACTAGATGTTGGGGGTCAATGATATTTCACCACTAGATGTGTCTTAGGTAAGGTGACACCACCCAATAGAAATTAGGTCACTGTGACCTATATTTTACACATGAATGACTTCGGTTAAGTTCTTGGTTAAGGTCCATAACTTGGATACTAGTTGTTGGGGGTCAATGATATTTCACTACTAGATGTGTCTTAGGTAAGGTGACACCACCCACTAGAAATGAGGTGACTGTGACCTATATTTTACGCATGAATGACTTTGGTTAAGTTCTTGGTTAAGGTCCATATCTTGAATACTACATGTTAGGGGTCAATAATATTTCACGTATCCCAGGTAATGCACATTGAGGGTCGATGATATTTCAAGAACGGGAGGGCCATCCTGTGGCTCATAGACACATTTTCTAGTTTTTTTAAGATTTTGAATCAAATCATTACTTTGTATATAATCCTTTCGACGGTGAAGCTTCAGTTTCGAATAAGAGTACAGTGTAACAAATCTACAGGTGAAAGAAGCACTGAGTGCATATATTTGAAAAAAATATATATGTCTCTGTGCAAATTTTGTAAGGGAAATTGTTTCAAAAACAGGATGACGGTTCAAATTTGGTTGTTCTTTTAAATATATGAAAAGAAATGCGTTTTGATAAACTGTACAGGAAATGTTGTTATTAAAAAGTTTCATTCCGGTTAGTTGGTTGATTAAATGAAATAAAATCATAGGGGTCACTGTTAATTGTCTCAAGGCAATCTAGAAAGATAAAATGACTTAAAGAAACTTTATACAATGTTTCTGGCTTGTTAAAAATACTTACGAGAACTATGAAAAGTGCAAGACTGTTATGTTATAGTTCAAACTTAATTTATGATGTCTTTCCACTGAAAAATTCTAGATGAAATGTCATTCTCCACCTCAAATTTCCTCAGGAACTTGAGATTAAGGACACAACGGATTCTGGGAAGTCTGCTTTATATTTGGATCTGCATCGCGAAATAGACACTCAAGAAAAACCTTCAACAAAGCTCTACGACAAAAATGTGACTTAAACTTCCCCTTCTTGTTTAGCAACATTCCGTCCGCTGCAGCTTATGGAGTTTTCGTATCACAACTGATTCGTTACTTAATAGCTTGCAGGAATTACGTCGATTTCCTGGGCAGAGGGTCACGTTTGACACAAAAATTGCTAACACAAAGTTATGTAGCTCCTCGGTTGCTGTCTTTAATTAAAATATTTTACAGAAGAAACCATGTAATCGTAGACAAATATGGGATTTTTATCTCTCAGATGAGTGCAGATGTAGGAAGCAAAGGTGTACCAAAGGGGTAATCAGTATCATAAAACCGTAAAGGTTTGTCGTAGAGTTTTGTAATGTCTTCGTGTACCAGATTTGACACACTCAATCGGACATTCGCAGCACGACGGGTGTTCTATAGCGGACAGGAACCTGCTATTCTTATTCGTGTTTACCTAATTGTCGTTGTACTTTTAGACTTTTAACACTCAAATATCCCATTGGTGCCTCTTTGCTTCTTCCAAGCTGTTCTCGTACTTGATAATGTGCAATATAACTTACAATGTGGTGCTGTTGTTTTGTGCCTGACAGTAATTTTAAAAGACATATTTATATTTTGCCAGGGCATCGGAACAACATTTTTAAAGTAAAAAGTCAATGCTGGGACTAAAAAGAGCTATTTTAAAGTCAAACTATCAAAAAAAAAAATCAACGGTAAAATACGGCTTGTTATAAACTGTTTAACAATGCAGAACAACTGATATAGAAAAAAGTAGAACTATCAACATACCATAGAATATCCGATCAAGAAGCATCTTTGCAGCATGATTGACCTGCAAAAACATTTATTCTGTGTTACTCGGCACCGTTTAAAGCTGGATAAATGTATTCATATTCGACTTATTTGACTTTTCGGCTCTTTTATTATATCAACGCCGATTACTTTAAAAAAAGCTGCATGTATTGAATTAATCAAATTTCATTAAATTTCCAGAGAATGTAAATAGACTTTAAATAAAATTGGAATTAATATTTCACATATAAATATCAACTAAACATTACATTTACATACTTTTAAAATTTTCAATTCACATGAAAATATCCGTTAAAAGCTCTCTACGTTTAATGATAATCGCGATTAGATTTGCAGCTATATAAAAACAATTTACTTCTTGATATCATCCTTTCCTTTCATTGGCTAATCAGAAAAAAAGACGGTAACAACATAACCATTCTGAAACAAATAGAATTTATTTAATTACTAAGAACAAAAAGTAATCTAGCTTCAAATATGTTCAGTATAACTGTTATGTTTAGAAATTCATTTAAAATCACAAAACATTTTGAGAAAAATACATTTCGTAGAATGAAGAATGTTTTTTATTCGCTCTAGATTGTATTTATACTGGTATTCTTTGCAGGGTCAAACTGCTAATTGTTTTATTGTTTGGTACATTCTTTTATTTTAAACGCAAACGACACCTTTTTTGTCTGAATTTTTTAGTTTGAATTCTAATGTTTTTGACGCAATGGGTTGACTTGATACAGGTATTTCAACAGAGCAAGGTTTTATTGCACCAAACAGTCCTTTTTCCATTGCGATCTCAGGTTCCACTATTAACACAATACAATTGTGCGACACAATGGGGATGGTAAAGTGATCATCTCAGTACAATAACAAAAAAAAATAATCAAATCAATACTGAATCAATCTGCTTGTATAGCTTTCAATTAATGTCAGATATCTCAGATCAGCTCTTTATCCTTATTGTTTCTCACAGCTATGTTGTGTTTTGTGTTACCAGACCCTAAGATCGCAATGGAAGATGGCGTCCTGGCGCCTGAAACCTGGTCCAGACCACAATTTCTTCTAAAATGCTTGCAACAAGCCAGGACCATCGCGATCTTCAATTTTTCTTCCTCGTTTTGTCTTTTCTTCTTAGAGATATGTGGTTGATCATCCAAGTTTGGAAATTTTGTAGTTTGCTTTATTGACCAAATAATTATTATTCGAAATCGATTTCATTGTTTTAAAAACATTAATAAGTTTAATTAGTTAAATACGGTTTAGAATAAATACTACAGTTGGCAAAAATCAATGTATTTGTCTCAAAGTTATGTCAAATGCATTTAGTTGTTAATTGTGGTTTAAAACACCAGTTTTTTTCCCTTGTACTACACATGGTCGATATCCTCGGTACTTGATATGGCTTTCCTGTTTGCACCTTTTGGCTTTGAGTATTTTCATTCATTACTTTTAGTTCTTGACCTTCCAATGTTTTTTATTCAAATGCTGCCGATGAGAGGTTCCTCATTGAAATATCAATATAAAGCATAACCAAAGTACGGTTTTGGTATTTGTATTAATAAACCACTATGTCGAAAACCGGTAGACCAGAGGATCCAGAAGGTAAGCACAAACCTGGTGGTCAGACTTATCTGGCACGAATTAAAAAATAAATTTCTAGTATCTTTTATCATTGAAATATCCAGTCATTAAATTTAAAATTGTTTAAAACATCAGGTCTCTTTCCGTTCATAATCATTGAAGTGGTGCAAATCTTGTGCTATACCTGTTCATTGGAGCTCAACAATGTTTGATGTGATGCAGTGTTGATAAAGTATTTTATATACGTCTGACGATCTAACCAACAATGTGTACCTGAAAACCTTTAGTCGTTCCATCAGCAGAGTCAATCCACACTGGCACATCTATGTCAGCACCGCCTTCACTATGTACAGTACCACTGACCTTTCGGCCAACAAGGCTATGGTAAAACACAAATTGTGCACCATTGCTTGCCGATTTGTTTCTTCATTCATATGAAGCGAACTTTTTACAATCACTTCTAGATCATATTTAGATCTATTTCTCGATATTGACACACAAGGAAGGCTTTGTACAAAGCTCTATGACAAACGTGATGACTCTTTCTGTGTAACAACATTCCGTCCACTCCAGCATATGCAGTTTACGTATCACAATTGATTCGTTGTTCCAGAGCATGTTGGGAGTGGAATGACTTCTTTGATAGAGCTACACGGCTGACAAGCAAATTGTTAACACAGGGGTACGTTGCTCCCAGGTTGTTGTCATCACTCAAGAAATTTTACGGAAGACATCATGTGCTTGTATACAAATACGGGATTTCTATCTCTCAGATGAGCATAGATGTTGGTTTGACATAAAGTTTTGTATTGTCATCCTTTCCGGATTTGACCAACATTAAATCGATCTTTGGCAACGTGACGGGTGTGCTATAGCAAGCAGGAACTGCTTACTCTTCCGGAGCACCTGAGTTCACACTCGTTTCGACTTGAGTTCGCGTTGTTGAATGCGTTGTTATGTGTGTGTGTTTTATGTTGTTATGTGGTTTGTTTTGTTGTGATGAATTTTGTCTGCCGGTTTTGTCATTGTCTTTACGGTTTTATGATACTGATTACCCCTTTGGTACACCTTTGCTTCTTTTATGTGGTTTGTTTTGTTGTGATGATTTTTTGTCTGCCGGTTTTGTCTTTGTCTTTACGGTTTTATGATACTGATTACTCCTTTGGTACACCTTTGTGTCTTTCTATATAAAAATATGGCTTTCGTTTACCTAGTAATACATCATCGTAGGTTGTATTTAGGGTGTGTAACAAAGTACATACTGTATGATGGAAGAAGCTCAGCAAAGTGATGTAAAAAGTGCTACATGTTAAATCAAACAAAGCAATTGGTTTTATTTATACGTCTATACAATGTGACAACTCATTCTTCTATACCTGTTTATTGGATCCCATCATTTAGGGCTTTAAAGTATTTAACAGGCATTTAACATCTTACTACCTATGCCCGAGCTTCAAATTTTCACCTGCAAAATGTTGGTCGTTCACTCATCTATAGTAAGTCCGCCTGCACTATGCATTTTACAACCCGGTTTGTAATAAAGTTGCACTTTGTAGTAAAAAATTTAAATAAGTATTGTGTTAAATTTTCTTTGTTCTCGGCACCAAATCAAAGCATAAGAAAGAAAACAACTCTGTCTTTTAACTATTCAATTTCACGTTTTAATGATTTTGTTTGTTTCATAATAATGTGCTTTTAAACTATCAAGCCAGTTTGCAATAAAATGTGTTAAAATTGCGATTTGTAATAACTCACTTTGTAATAATGGAAAATCTGCATACATGACATAGTGGAGATTGTTTTGATGAACAAAGTAACTATAAATTGTGCTACAATCAATATATTAAATATTTTCACTTTCAAAGCATTTAAATTGAAAACTTTTTTATATTATTACAAACCGCATTGAATTCAGTTTTTAATAAACTTGCAGTTTGTAATAACCCACTTTGTAATAAAGTCAAAATTCACTTCGGTTGGAAACGAAAAATACATTTTTAAATATCCTAACATTAAAGCTCATGTGCTTGTTTTTAAGATATATGACGTTAATATTTGGCGGGGAATAGACTAAGACTCCCTAAACTTTACATAACTATACAATTACGATGGTATCTGCATTAAAATCAAGAATTGTGAAAAATTATTACAGATGTGTTTAAAAGTCTCTACAGTCAGCTAATATAAAAAAAGTAGGGGGTCAGTGTGCAAAAAAAAAAAACCATTCTTTATATACAGATTAAGTCTACAGGAGAAATCTTACTGAAATTCCGATTCAAAAACAAGAGTTTACATGATATGCAACCAAAGAAGGACATGTAGCAACCAATCATCATAGAAATAATAAAAATATAACCGGTTTAGCAAAATAAAGTCTACCAAATAGAAAAAAAAACACTCTTTAAAAAGCCTTTACGTATGACAGTATATTCTGTTGTGTTTTAGTCTATATAAAAATATAGCTTTCGCTATCCGAATGATACAATCTACGGAGTGTAACATAGTACATGATATGATGTGTGGTGGGAGAAGATTGACAAAGAGGATTCGTTGTCATGTTTGACAAGGAATACCGTCACACAAAGTTATTACTTGTATTGATACCCCTATACAATGTGACAACACTTGCATTGGATACCATCTGCTGCCTTAATTTGATTTCAAATCATGTTGTAAGGTTGAATTGTATAGTGTTTTGCTGTTTTATTAAGATTTTTGTGCAAAGAAAACCTAATAAAAATTCAATGCTGCACCTGCTGCGCGTTCCGTCTATTTAAGTCTCGTCAGAGATGCTCTACCAAATTAGAAAATGTCAAACACTATAAAAATATGAAGAGCATAGAAAAAAATTCCGAACCGGAAACAAAACTATGACGAAGATCAACCTTAATCTGGGGTAGAGAGAAAATTTTGCGATTTCAATGGTACACAGATTTTATTTATAGAGTGAGAAGAAAAACTTGTAATTATCTAATATATAAAAGTTATTCGTCATGACGTTCGCAATGTACTTATAGTCCCATTTTTTATTCTTTTATTGAACATTGGCCATCAACCTATCTTCATGATTTATGTTGTTTATGAATAAAAAGTATTAACATTTGTAAACGCGTAAATTAAGAATAATATTACCAAATTATTGCCTATTTATATCTGCGAAACAATTAATTGAATATTATATTATACTTCAACCACCAACCGTGTACCTTTACATTTTGTAACAATACACCAGAATATATGCAAAGAACCATTGATGTTGAAATAGTGTATTTAAATATTGAAAACAGCACAAATGCGTTAAAACACATAGCAAATCAAGACACCCACAAGCCAAGTTGTTTTTTGAAATATTAAAATTGAAAATTAAAGTAATCGAGTTTATCTTATGATATTTATTAGGTGCGGGCTATCGTCTCTTATTCACATGATTTTGTATACATAAGATGACAGATTATCAAAATATGTAACCTTTCTCTGTAACTCATCAAATTTCCGCGAAATGGTTGATATAATAGGATAAAAGTCCAACGATGTTTAAAAATAACCTGTTATTGTTTGTTTTGAAATGGCTAGAAACTATTGATTATCAAAGAAGAAGACATGTCACCTTATTTTAAGATGAACAAGTTTTTGTCATATTTCCCGTAAAAATCATTTTTTGGGACAATTATATTTAGTTGGTTTATATTTAACAAAATTGAAGAGTATTTACAAGTGATAAAACTGTTTTTATTAATTGTGATGTTGCTTCTAATGAATATTCTTCTAAAAGGTTCTATTTCGGCATATTTTTGGTTTAGTTGTTCAATGTTCCCCATATTCGTGTTTTTTTTTGGCATTTTCAATATTTTTGGTTAGGTAAGGGTTAGGGTTAGGGGTTTGTTTTTACCCTTACCCTAATTTTTTTGGTATAGCGGCTCTGGTGTGTCCAGAATAAACGAAATGCCCGTCCGGCCTAGCAAAATGTATCGCATGGAACGTTGTTTTAGTTTTAATTTAATGTCAATGTAAGTTTGATCTGCAATCTTAAATCCCTTTATATAAAAAATCAACTGAAGTGCAACCACATTAGTAACATTTCTGTCTGCTCGGTTTAGCTAAGGTCTTTTGAGCTTATAAATTGGCGAGATCATAGTTAATTATCTTTTTTTCAAAAACTTTTGATTTACATTGAAAAAGGAAATGCTTTATGTTTAAAGTATCGTTTGTCTTTCATATAGATTCTATCGATATTGTATATTTTACTGTAAAAATAATGATGCATTGGGCTTGCTTCTTTTAAGATCGAGTAATTGATAGTTTATTACTTTTCAATTAAGCGAAGAAACACAAAATCAACCGAACGGACAGCCATCGGACAACTTAATCATACCTTTTATAAGCAGGTTCCCTTTTAACAAACTCTATTTAGGTGCTCTTTATAGGCAGTGATTTGCAATATACAGGTTCCCTTTAAGGCCGGAATGACTATTTAAATAAACAAAAATATTCAAAAAATCGCCATAAAAAGGTAATTTGTACATTACCATATCTTCTTTTATTTTGTTAATGCCTAGGATATTTCAATGACACCCCAAGTTGTTAATAACGAGTTATCTTAACCATGAAAAAGATTTTATCTTTTTTTATTTCATTTTATATTTTTATTATTTATTTTTATTTTTTTTCATATTTATCCATGCATCTGTCTGTATGTTCTCTTGTTTTTTTTTATAAAAGATTTCTCGGATTCTACTGATGTAAAACACTTTATTTTTGGTATACAGCTTTAAAACGAAAAGCTTCTTTATGATCATATGATCAAATACTTCTAAGTTTACAGAAAAGTATGTTTACATGACTCCCGCTTTGTTTTGTTTTGTAAGGATTAATTTGCGGGTCAAACGAAATAGGTTTCATCGAAGCAAACCATAACATAAAGTGCAAATTGTTCAACAACACAGAAGTTAAGCGTCTTTTGATTAAGTTTCTATTCCACGATATGAAATAATTATTAAAGATTAATAAATAGTTTTTCCATTGCATTGTTAATTTCACTTCAATATCTAGTAGGCTGCTCAAACATATCCAAGTACATTTTAACCAAAGATATAGTCAACGATTCACAATATCTGGTTTGCGAACAATCCATATCTTATTCAAGCACAAACGAATAATTTTGTACCATTTTTAAAACTCTATAAAGGTTCAGACCCATTTATCTGGCACTCCTAAATATCTAAAATAGTCTCTTTAATATCAATAGTCTTTCCCTAAATATATATGCCCACATTTTTTAATAATGTCTTTGTTATACTTCAAAAGCTAAAATTTGAAAGTTCAAACGGATTTCTATTTTGTTTATTTAAATTTGTATGGATAAAACATCTAGCGTGACATTTTATAACTCAAAGAACTCTCCAAAATGTTTAATATGACATATTAAAAGATTTTGTCATGACAAAAGTCTGTACTAATTATCATTAAAATATGCAGTTAACGGACATTGTTTAGATATCACACGATAGAGAATAGACAGACACAAGAACAACTTGGTGATCAGATGGTCTATTTGTGTGGTGTTACACATTTCTTTCATAAATAACATTTTTTTATACTCCCTGGCCCAGTCACTTTAGAAAATATCAGCATATATTCAGTATTCGAAAACGAATCCCTTAAAACTTACATCGAAGCAAGTAAGTGCTCTGGTTTTGTCAAAATGAACGTTTTATAAATTGATGGCATGGGCTACGGAGCGTTAAAGGGTAAATAAAATGAGGCATTGTAAGGCAAACATAAATGGTCATTCATTTAAATTTGATGTTGTAAACTGTATCTTTTTCAAATTTGTACACCACGTTGCCACACGAAAAGATTGGGTGTCGCCTAAAAAAAAGCTTTTCTTTGCTGTCATAGGTTACGATTCTACATATTTTTATTTCAAAACATGTTATAATGATAAAATCTGTTACACATTGGACAGTTTGCAGTATGCTAGATTTCCGATTTGTTTTTACACTCTTACGAGACTGAATTTCCTTAAGAACTCGTAAAGGACAAGAAGATGACAGCGGCAAGATCCTTTAATCTCATTTACCCTAACCTTTCTCAGGTTCTGTTACGACGCACCTTAGCTGACTCTTGTTTCGACTGGAGTTCGCGTTGTTGATTGATATTCGGTTATTTTTTGTTTCTATGTTTTACTTGTTGTCTGTTTTTGTCCCGTTCTTGTTGGTGTTTATTGGTTTTGTCTCTGCCTTTTCGGACTTTTGACATTTGGATACCCCATTGGTACCCTGCTTCTCTCAGATATATCGACAGTGTCCTTTCTGTAAACAACATTAGAGATTAAGGAAACCACAATCTTCGCGCACCAGCCAGGGGTTACGATCTGCTATTTCTCATCCTCACCCTTGGCGATTTTGTGGTCATACCTTCTCTCATTTGATTGGCTGCATTTAAAGTTTGCTACATTCAATCAAATTGCTCTATATTCATTTCTAAAACATCTGTTAAAAACATATGGGTTTACAAAGGTAATAAATGATTATTATTGTTTGCAAAAACATATTAGTAGTATTAACAAAATCTTACCAAGAATACCTTTATTTTATTTTATCTGTTAATAAAAAAATATGTAGTAAATGTCATGATTTATCTTTTATTTTTGCAACTATCTGAAATAAAATAACTTGGAATAGATATTGCTTCAAAGGAGATAATCAGAAGGTTGATATTACAAAAAAAAAAAACTTCTAGATCTGCCAAGGGTGAAGATGAGAGATAGCGAAACCCTTGGCTATCAAAGATGGGAAACCACCGAATCCTATTGCTTCACATCATTCTTCGGTTTGCATCTCGAATATGACAAGGGTGGTAATCTCAGTAAGATAGAGCGATAAAATAGACAACTTTAATTTTCAAATTATTTATTTCCCCAACCTTGAAAGCAATATACCTCTGTTACCTGCTTACGGTGTTTGTTTCACCACCTTTTCGATATGCAAGGGCTTGTACCAATTTTGTCTGATTTTCATATACAACACCGCTATAGTCTCCGTGACCCACTATTAGACAAAGGTAACAGGAAAGTACGTTTCATACGGTCCATGAAAACATTCTTCCTTCGTTTTCAGCAACTGTTGGAAAAGTTCAAAATTGAATTGAACGTACTGGTTAATGTTTGTTTTGATAAGTGTTTTGCTGATTGTTGAACACAGATGATCATCTTAACATCCCTAAAATGTCTTCAAAACCATGTTGCAGTTTGTGTTACTATCGATCCCTAAGATCGCAATGGAAGAGGGAGGTTTGGCGCTTCATCAAACCAAGTTTAGGTTCTAAGACACATTTGGTTCTGTTTACAAGTTAGTTTCGGAGAGTAACATCCTATAATTGATAAATTAAAATACAAAGGTCGAACTTTTGTACCTGTAAACTAAGAATGCCTTACGATATAGTAATGAAAGTATGCTCAACAGTTGGGGAATCTTTCAGAGATGATATTTTGGACAAAATATAAAAATATTCGAAAATAACGGAAGTTTAGCGTCCATTTTACGGCATTGTGTCATTTTTAATTTACCGATCTTTTGAACGCTTTATAAATGCTTTTTTAAGGTAAAAAATGCGACGTCATTTCTTGAAAAAATAAGCTGGTCGATGTAAAGGTTTTTCACTTTTATTAAACAGCCAGGTTCATGTACTTTCAGAGCATGTATAGCACTATAGTGGATTTTGTGCAGGTATGAGTCTAATCTGGACTTGAATTATGGAAAATTGCTTAAATTTTAGTGTTTTTTTTATATTTAATTTGTTATCGCATTTATTGGTCTGTAATAAAAAAAATATTTTCGCAAGTAACAACTAGCATGAAGATAATATATGGAATGTAAGGAATTCAATGATATAAGATAAGTGTTTTTAAGGTTAAATGTAGTTTTAGAATAGTTATTGGTAGAAGCATATGTGCTGCAAAGCTATGAATGTTTCTGACATTTTACCTAGAAGTGTGTTTTACTACCTTAACCCAACATTTCATTTGAAATACCTGTACCAAGTCAGGACCATTACGATCTCTAACTATTTAGTGTGTCTTCCATGTTTGTCTTTTCTCCTGGACAATGAGATTGATCCTACAAGTTCAATCATACCTTTATTTACTACAACCCAGCAAATGTCGCTGCTGGTGGAATTGTTAATTCCCCGAGGACATTGCAACTTAGTAGTTTTCCTAGCAACTATGATGATTGACAAAATTCACAACTTGATACCGACTGGGACGTCAACCGGGTTACCAAGGTCCTCGTTTGCTTTCTCTATAAACAAAAGAAGCTTATAGGCACCAATTGGGCATTTGAATGTCAAAATTCCGATAGGGCAACGACGAAATCGGTAAACACGAGCAAAAACAGCACGAAGAAGCACAAAACACAAAATCAACCGAACGGAAATCAAAATTGCTATCTCAAGTCGTAACAAGGTAGCAAATAAAATTGTTGTTCCATGGAATTACCTAAAGAATTATTATACCCCACGCAACGAAGTTGCGAAGGGTATAATGTTTTTGACTGGTCCGTCTGTCCGTCCGTCCGTCCGTCCGTCCGTCCGTCAGTCTGTGATCAAAGTTTGTAATCGCAACTCCTCTTAAACTACTGAACAGAATTTAACGAAACTTCGTATGCAAGAAGAACACCATATGTAGTTGTGCATGTTACCGGGAATTCTTGATTCGCAAATTTTTGTGGGAGTTATGGCCCTTTGGACTTAGAAATTTGCAGAAAATCATGATTACAGTTTGTAATCGCAACTCCTCTTAAACTACTGAACAGAATTTAACGAAACTTGGTATGCAAGAAGAACACCATTTGTAGTTGTGCATATTACCGGGAATTTTTGATTCGCAAATTTTTGTGGGAGTTATGGCCCTTTGGACTTAGAAATTTGCAGAAAATCATGATTACAGTTTGTAATCGCAACTCCTCTTAAACTACTGAACAGAATTTAACGAAACTTCGTATGCAAGAAGAACACCATATGTAGTTGTGCATGCTACAGGGAATTTTTGATTCGCAAATTTTTGTGGGAGTTATGGCCCTTTGGACTTAGAAATTGGCAGAAAATCATGAGTACAGTTTGTAATCGCAACTCCTCTTCAACTACTGAACAGAATTTTAAGAAACTTGGTATGCAAGAAGTACACCATATGTAGTTGTGCATTTTACCTGGAATTTTTGACTCACAAATTTTTGTGGGAGTTATGGACCTTTGGACTTAGAAATTTGCAGAAAATCATTATTACAGTTTGTGATGGCAACTCCTCTTAAACTACTTAACAGAATTTAATGAAACTTAGTATGCAAAAAGTACACAATATGTAGTTGTGCATATTACAAGGAATTTTTTATCCCCAAATTTTTGTCCGAGGTATGGCCCTTTGGACTAAGAAATTTGACATAACTTTGTTATGATATTCAAATACTTGCACATTCACTTATTACAATCATTCAATATTTTTGATTTCTGTAGCTTGATACTAATTCCTCAAGGATAACATTGATAGTCCATTAGCGGCACGCGTGGGGTATGTGAGCGTGCTCACTAAGGTTCTTTCATTATTTCAAAACTTCGATTCGTTTCAAATTATAAAAACTATGCTCTATTAAACTGACGGACGTTCCAAATATACTGACAAATCATATTCCCCACTTTTTATTTCGACCTGCAGATCTAAAACCGGCAGAAAATCAACTTATACAACCTGTGATATGCTTATTATTTCCACTGAATTTACCATCAATTAAACCGGTAAGGTAGATCAAACTTTATATCAAGTCGAAATAATAAAAGATTTTGTACCTTGGTTTATAAATGAGTAAATAAAAGAACTGTTAAGAAGGTAAAACCACATTTGAAAGGTAAAATCCAAATAATAAATCACAATAAAAGATAAAATTGAACCAAAACAATAAAAAGGTGCCCAAATTTTTGGACCTCACGTCCTTCTTACGGGGGAAAAAGAGAAAAAAGACGTGGACACATCAACTGACGAGAACTGAATGACAAGTGTCGACTTTGGATACATCACCAGTGAAAGAGACTTGAAGTTTGACCAGATCTACGAAGGATTTTATATGTCATCATACGTCATCATTGTAAATCTGTTACTTTATATTAGTAAACATCTGTCTTTTTATATTGATTCCAAAGGGTTGAAATGTTCCTACAAAAATGATAATTCTTTACTCAAGGAATTGTATTTGTTTTTCGCCATTGCAAGTTTCAAGGACAACGGTAACCTGCATATCTTGGACGCTGTGGTTTGACAAAAATAAGTAATGTCCGACTGGGTAATCTTCACATTTAAGAACACTTCATCTGTGTTCAGCAAATCTGTCTCTCAGTTGACGATAAGTCTCACCTACGTAGATTAAATTTTCGAACACTTAGCACAGCGGATGGCGTAGATTACGTTTTCAGATATGCAGGTGAAACCGTTTTTCAACTTGAATTTGTTTGAAGGAACAACTATCTCCTCAGTGTCCAAAGTGAGGTCGCATGTAATACAGATGGGTCGACCATAACCCCTGGTGCCTGAAAAATTTGAGCGACGACGTAAATTGACATTATTGTACGAACTGGAAACTAGATGTTGCCTCAACTTTTGTATAACCACTCCAATCAGCCTATCCATGAAAAATGCTTTAACATGAAAGTCCGTTTAATCGAAAAGATTTATCGAGACACCAGTAGTCCTAATCTTAGTACACCTTGCCGTCAAAAAACGAGCGTTACATTGGATAAATACCGTACATTAGGTAATGCAATGCCTTATGGGTGTTATATCAAAGGGGTTGTCAATCTTTCCAGCCCACAATTTAGTAAGTGACTGTTATGAATCTGTTTGACCCTTATGGTAGACATAAACGAAGGTAATAACAAAACTACCGAACTTGAATGATCAATCTCATAGTCCAGAGAAAATGACAAAAACGAATCAGTCATACCGGAGAACTGGTGGATCGCAATGGTCCTGACTTGGTACAGGCATTTCAAACGAAATGGTGGGTTAAACCAGGTTTTTTGGCGCCAAACCTCCCTCTTCCATTGCGATCTTAGGATCCGGTAATGACCATAGAACACAACATAGTTGTGAGACACAATAGGGATATTGAGGTGATCATCTCAGTACAGCAGACTAGTCAAACACTAATTAAAACAATTAACTATCATATCTTTTAACTCAATTTTGAACTTTTCTACTAGTGGCTGATAACGAAGAAAGAATTTTTTTAGTGATCGTATTTTCTTATAGCCCTGCTTCAAAAGTCGGTCACGAAGAAGCCGGTGTCTGATCAAAAAATCTGTGAAATGTGTGCAAGCTCTGGCATATCGAATAAGTTGAGAAATATAAACACCGTATGCAGGAGAAGTAGGTATATTGCTCTGTAGATTAGGAAAATTCATAATTTGAAAATTAAAATCGTCTCGTTTATCGTAATTTTTTGTACTGAGATGACCACCTGGGTCAAATTCGAGGTGCAAATCCAAGTCATGGTCATAAACGAAGCCTATCAAACTGACACCAGATCTCATTCCGATACGTTAGGTGATCTACTCACTAGTCTGCCACGAACGACAGGTGTTTATCCTGTTCATTCCTTTCTTTTTTACACCACGAGTCACGAAACTGAAAGACCTATGTGATCTTGGGTTGGAAAAAGGACGAACTGATATATTTTCTTCTTCTTACAGACTTTCTAGCATTATATGTTACATTGCCCTCTTCCGTCTTTTCAAATCCGTAAGAATGAATCTCTTAGTAATGTGGACAGAAAATTTCTCCACACTCCATTTAAGTACAAAGGAATAGACGCTATCAACATCATCAATATCATGAATCGTTAAAAAAAGGGATGGGAAATCTTTATAAATAAACTAACCAGTTAATCGAACAATCTTTCGACCAATTATTTGGTTAACCGGTGGATGCATATGAAAATCGAAACGTATCACTGAGTGAAGAGAAAACAGCGTGCAAAGAATTACATATATTACAAAAAGCAATATTGGTTACATCATAAATTAAGACAATTATTTACACATTTAAGAGATCGTAATCACTAAATATTAATGTCCATAAGATCAAAAGGACATAAATTAATTTAAGAAAGGATATGGAGTGAAAACACTTGCACACGGTTTTTGTTCAGGAAGATGACCTGGTCTATAACCGAAGACAATAATCTGTTTCTAAGCTTACTGACCAATAGGCCTGTTACAGAAAAAAATGCGTTCTAAAGGAACCGATGTTCCCGGGATACACAAATACTGCCGAGCGAGCAAAGATAGTTTAAGGTATTTGTACGCGTTCCTTTTCAACCATCTAAAAGGACAATGACAAATTCCGTCATCACAAACACGAAAAAACAAACAAAACACAAAACAAACAAAACCCCATCCCCTACCCTTTTCATTATTTGATATATACATACGTAACGAGATATATACACACGAGCGAAATGCACATTATCCATCAAAGGAGAGCGTACGTCATTGATTTGTTTTTTTTCAAAAGTTAATTTGCGCTTCCAAAACTTTAGATCCTAGCTTCACAAGTTGGGATAAATTCAAGAAATGGACAAATGGAGCATCTGAATTACCGTAGCTCCTAACTTTCACCTTGCTTTGCTTTTGCTTTCGACTTTTCACTTTGACTACTATATTTGATATTTTATTCAGTAAGTTAAATAATATTTATAGATAAAACCAGTGTGTATTTTTTTTTTACTTCATAATTTCATGTTCATTTCATCTAGGTCGTCATCTTTATCTCTGGCCTTGCTAAACTTTATATATATCAATGATGTACGCGCTCAAAGTGCTTGAAAATTCTCCTCTGGAAAGATACTCCCAGTTTTAACACCTTATCGCCGGACCGTGTTATTATTCTCAGATTTTCTGTTACCAGTTTCTTTTAAAAACTTTGCATCCTTTCAATCCAGTTTGCTTCTCAACGGTTAAGTAAGAGTTTTTTTTTGTTTTCTTTAGACCCCTCACACGTAATATATAAGGATGCAATTTGTTTAAAACACTTCGAAACAAATCAGTACAGCTTAGAAAAATGTCTAGATCATTTTAATGCCACCCTTCGTCGGGTTTAGTCCGGAATATAACTGCCGTTTTTGTGCTTAAATAAGGACAGTTTTCAAATTATTTTTTTCAATTGCCGTTTAATCATGTAGATTGTGTCACGTCCACTTATTCCTTAAATCATCATCTTTTAAACCAACCTCACGTTTTTGTAAAATCTCGTTCAGATAAGAAAACAGATGGTTCTAAGTATAACCAGTATGAAACATTAAGAAGCAAACTTAAAGTCGTTAAAATGCTTTTCTCTGTGTTTTTCCTTGTTCTATAATGACATTTCACTGATTAACGTAAGAAAGCCAAACAAACCAAAATAGATAATGCGCTGAGATCAACATATTTATGGGATAGAAAGAACCTTAGACTTTAACAAGTTTGAAATATTCACGAATAGTTTCACCGCTTTGATGTTTTCTGTAACACAGAAGTGTTGATGCCTGATGGGGCTTAATCTAAGCAACATCTGCCTGGCTTTGCACAGTTTTGTCAGGGCAAAGTAGACAAGGCCACTTCATCAAAATCGGATATTTTATATAAAAAAAACTTTGACACATCTTAACGAAAAATTAGTTAAGACTTGTCAGTATTTTCAATTCTTTCCAGACGGGAATCCTTGCAATCTTGTTAAGACTTGCTTAGATTTATCTATCTGAACACATCTGAATGGACTCAACAAAACCACATCATAAGATTTTGTTCCAACTTAAGTCCTGTGGAAGTAAGATTTTGACCCATCTGTATGTAGGACAAACAAGTTAGTTTGAAAAAAAAATAGAATGACACCGATAAATATGAATTTTTAGTCCACAATCAATCCAAAAACAGAGGCAATATTCAACATTGATACGCCAACTGTCTAGGACTCCACAATCAGATAACTGAAAAGAAGGAATTTGAGCTATAAAATACAATAATGGTCAAGTTACTCCGCTACTGCTTATTGAGTCTTCGTATCACAATTGATTTCTACTCCAGAGCTTGCAGGATTTACATCGATTTCCTTGGCAGAGCATCACGTTTAACACAGAAATTGCTGACACAGGGTTATATTGATCCAAGGTTGCTGTCTACACTCAAGCAACTATACGGTAGACACCATGCACTCGTAGACAAATATGGGATTTCTATCTCTCAAAATATTTATTTATCCTGGATTGGGAAACAAGCTTAATGCTTATGTAAATCCCTCTCCAGCTAGCAGTTTGCGAGTGTTGCCTTTGCAGCGGCCCCCATTGAGCCTACTCTTATCGAACTCTGCAAAGGGGTCTTTAACGTGCATGGGGTATTGCTCTCCACATACACGGGACAACCTGTTTTCGTCCCTTTCGAAGGACTAGCATCGTTACTTTGGTTCATCCTCGCAAATGGTGTCAGGAGAGAGTCGTAGAAGTCAGTTTGTTGTAAAAATTAGTTTGGTCTTCCTTTACCGGATTAGACACACTGGATCAGAAATTAATAACACGACGGGTGTGCTATAGCAGGCAGGAACAGCATTCTCTTTCAAGGCATCTGAGTTCACTCTTGTTGTTACGACTTGAGTTTGCGTTGTTGATTTCCGTTCGGTTGATTTTGTGTTTTGCGACTCTTTGTTCTGTTTTTGTTCATATTAATCGGTTTCGTCATTGCTTTCGGACTTTAGACATTCGAATGCCCAATTGGTGCCTCTTTGCTTCTTTTTCATTAAAATAAAAATTGAAAAATTAAGAAAACAGAATTAAAAAGAAAGAAAAAGAAGGCGCTGCACTCAGTCATGCTAAGCATACTCCTACTCAAATATTCGGAAAACAGGAAGTAGCTGACTGATTGACATGGAAGGGACTAAAGCTCTTTACCATTAGAAATAATAATCCCTTCAGTAAAACATTATTATCTAAGCATGGTAAAGAATTAAAATCTGAACCTGTTCAAATAGTTAAAGAACATTAATCATGTTTAATATTTATATTTCTGACTTAAATACCCCCTTAGAGTTTTATATTAGTCCTGATTAAGACACCAATTGACAGATAACAGACACGTGTAAACATTCTATTAGTATGATATTTAAATCGAGTAAACTAACGTGACCTTTCGAAAACTAAG
Source organism: Arcuatula senhousia (assembly GCA_963971305.1). Classification (NCBI taxonomy): domain Eukaryota; kingdom Metazoa; phylum Mollusca; class Bivalvia; order Mytilida; family Mytilidae; genus Arcuatula; species Arcuatula senhousia. Next base: position 670,206 of record OZ020317.1, on the reverse strand, counting down.
TTGGTACTTTTAACGAAGAATGGGTGTCAATCTAAAAAAAATATATCAAAGTTAACTTTTTTCATTATTAAGGCAATATTTTGAGGTAGCTGTTGTCCAGTATCTAATTAACTACAGTTAACTTCAGCCTAGAAAAAGCTGTCCTAAATTGGACAGCTAAGGACTGAATCAGCACATTTGCTATTCTATTCAAGGTCGTTCGAATCTAATTCTAAGGTCAGAGCAGACTAAAATTAATTTAATGTAACTCTAGGCTGCTGGCGGACTATATACTGAATTGAAAGTCTTAATCATTAAAAGATAGATGGTTAGCAGACTATCTAAGATTTAATGTAGGTCACCGAGAGTTTGTTACCATAAGAAACTTTTTTCTACCTGCTTCTTCATTTCTTTATTTTTTTTTACCCGTGAACTGAAAAGTGCCGAAAAGCATACAATTAGACAGTGTTTATTTTCTAGATATAAAAGATCGCAGACTTGCTTTATCTTTTAATCTAAACTTAACGTTACATTAATGATGTCCTTTCACAAAACATTCCTCGATGTGGTGACTATTTGCATCTCACATATCCCCGACAACTTTAAGTAAAGACTAAAGATTCTAGGTTCATTTTGTATTTAAATTGATATCTCTTAATTGACACACTAGGAAGGCCATGTACAAAACTCTATGACAAACGCGATGATTTCAACTTCCAAATGGTCTACTTTCCTTTGTTGTGTCGCAACATTTCGCCCACTCAAGCCTATGACTTTTCGAACCGATTCTGAGCTTTTGAAGTGCTCTGTGCTTTTTTTGTTAGAACGCCACGCCTGACAGGCAAGTTGTCACCCCAGGGTACATTCCTCCCCGGTTGTTGTCGTCATTCAAAAATTTTACGGAAGACATCATATGAATTTAGACAAATGCGGGATTTCTATCTCTCAAATGTTGGTTCGAAATAGAGATTAAGCATTGTCGCCATTTACCGTATTTGCCATACACCAAATCGATTGTCGGCAATGTGACGGGTGTAAGAAGCAAACAGGCACCAATTGGGCGTTCAAGTGTCAAAAGTCGGAAAAGGCAACGACGAAACCGGTAAACACGAAGAAGAACAGCACGAAGAAACACAAAACACAAAATCAATCGAATAGAAATCAACATCGCGAACTCAAGTCCTAACAAGAGTCAACTCAGATGCTCCTGAAGAGTAAGCGGTTCATGCTTGCTATAGCAGACCCGTCGTGTTACTAATTTACGATTCAGTGTGTCAAACCCGATAAACATAGTAAAGGGGGCTTCCTAATTTTTTCGAGCATCTGAGGGTACTCTTGTTTTGACTAGAGTTCGCGTTGATGATTTCTGTTTGGTTGTTGTGTGTGTTTTTTTTGTTGTGGTGATGTTTTGTATGTCTATCGATTTTATCTTTGTCATGTGGTGTAAGGATATTGGATTATCCATTTGCCTCTTCTTAGTTTTTGAAACTTATAAAAGTGGCACCAGCTCTGACCCAAAATTTTATCGATCTAATTTTGTTATATATCATTAAGATAAATATATATCAAGTGTGATATTTGTAGGTGAAAGGTGAGGCCACCTCCTTATAGTCACGAAAATGGTAAATAAACTTAATTTAATCCCTTGTTATGAGAAAAAAACCATACAAATACACAAACGATACAGAATTGTAATATTTCAAGTAGTACTTCTTATCAGCAGCATTTGAATAAAAAAACATTGGAACGTAAAAAACAAAAAAAAATTAAATGAAAAGTATCCAAAGCCAAAAAAATCGACCAGTGAAGCAAAATCCTGCACCGAGGATATCGACAATGTGCTGTGCATGGAATGAAACCTTGTGTTATAAACAATTTTGAATTAAGCAATTGGAAATTTCTATGACAAAAAGATTTGAAATTTATTGGTAAAATCGTGTCAGACAAGTCTGACCACCGGGCTTGTGTTTATCCTCGGGAACCTCTGGTCCACCAGCAGCAGTTATCGACTCAGTGGTAAAGCCCATGATAAAGTCAACATTGTTGAAGTTATTTTATAAAAAAATATGGATATTAGAAATATGATCATTTGAGACCATTAGAGACAACTTATCATCTCAATTAAACGTGTCAATTAAAGTAATTTAAATCTTTACTCAATTTAGGGCTTGATATGGTACTAAAAAGGCTCGGATTACTGGAATGACGTGTAAATGGTTACTGCATTACATTTACTGATAGATAACATTAGCATGCATGTTTGCTTTAGTAGACATTGGTATTCCAAGAAACCAATTGTGCCTTATAGCTGATCTTCTCTTATATTGTCTCGATTCACAGTTTAAGGGTAAACTACAACTAGACCCCCCAAAAAACACCACCTCTTGACAACACTTACAGATACTTTGACAACGTCTTTGCTCTTTATTAAAGCTGATGTTTGTATTCATCGAAGTAATATTTATTATTTGTTGTCAAGAAGAGGGTCTTTCATTGATACGAAGGAAAGTTGTACCAAAGGGGTAATCAAAGATCATTATACCGAAAATACAAAGACAAAATCGGTACACAAAAATAACCATCACAAAGAAACAAACAACACAACAATAAAAATCACACAAATAACAACAAATTCGCATTCAGCAACGTTTCAAGTCGAAACGAGAGAGAACTCATGTGCTCCAGGCGAGTAAGCAGTTTCTGCTTTCTATAGCACATCAGTCACGTTGCCAAAGATTTCAAAATTGTCTAAACCCTAAGGTTCTTCCTACCCCAGAAATAGGTTGATTATCTTAGTAATAATTTGGTTCCCCAGTTTGGTAATTTTGGTTTTACTTTTCTAGGCTCTTCATATTCATATATTGTTTGGCATTTTCAATATTCTTGGTAGAGTGCCTTTGATGAGTCTTGAATAGACGAAACGCGAGTCAGGCGTAGCAAAATTAATTGTCTGGAACTTTGTTGTCATTTGTATTTAGAGTTGGTCAAATCCGGAAGGAATGACATCACTAAACTCTATGTCAAACCAATATCTGTGCTCATTTGAGAGATATAATTCCTGTATGTGTCTACGTGCACATAATGTTTTCCGTAATATTTCTGGAGTGACGACAACAACCAAGGAGCAACGTACCATTGTGTTAACAATTTGCTTGTCAGTCGTGTAGCTCTATATAGGAAGTCGTTATACGCTCCGTATGCTCTGGAATAACGAAGCAATTGTTATACATATATTTCATTTGCTGGAGCGGACGGAATGCTGCTACACAGAAAGGAAAATTTGAAAATTGGAAAGCTGAAGTCATCACGTTTGTCATAGAGCTTTGTACAATGCCTTCCTAGTGTTTCAATTTCGAAAAATAAATCCAAATATGAAGCGGACCTCCTAGAATCTGTAGTGTCTTTTATCTCAAGTAGTTTATTATTTGGCTTGAATCATATGTTGTTTTTTTCAATCCATTGCAATTTGCAAAACAGTGAGCAGCGACCTTTGGTCCCATTGAAGGCTGCTTCCTGTTTTACGATGTGGATTTAAAAAAAGATCGTTAATATTGTAGGCTATGTCGCCTACACTTAATTTACATATCATAATCTTATATCTTATTAACCTTGCATTCTGAAATATGAGAAATGAGATCAATCCTATAGAATAAAACCTTAATAAATCGGGTGATAGATATCCATTTTGTAGACTTAGATTGAAGAAATTTCTATTGAACGAGGAAGGTAATGATGAAAACATTGCAAATGATTCCTATGTCGTTTGATCAAATGCTTGATGTTAAAGATTTTTTGGAAATAGTTTTTAGAAATTTAATATATATTTATTTGTATTATTACTTTTTTTCTAGATATTGGAAGTTTGTTTACAAATGGATGACCTATACATACAGAGTGTGCTGTTCATGTAGGGGCGAATCCTCGAATTCTCGCCACTTTGTTCATTTCACTTCCATCTATTTTATCCCCTTTTGATGTACACGAGTTGACACTGTATTTGATTTCAAACTTCTTTTTAAGTTTATGATATACCACAGATTTTTTCCACTGTACAATAACTAGAAGCATATTGAGGAATCATTATTGGTATACAGACCCCCGGAGAGGGTAGAAAACTGAAAGTACAAAAAAATACTATCATAAGTAACAATGTCAAAATAAACACAAATACCGTAAAATACAGACAAAATACATAAATGATCATAGACAGACGGGTGGACATTATTAGTTTCATTGACATTATTTGCATACTTTTATGCTTAATTAATGTGTAATGAGACTAATAATGTCCACCCGTCTATCTATGATCATTTATGTATATTTTCTGTATCTTATGGTATTTATGTTTATTTTAACATTGTTACTTATGATAGTATTTTTTTGTACTTTCACTTTTCCACCCTCTCCGGGGGTCTGTATACCAATAAAGATTCCTCAATCTGCATCTAATTATTGTACAGTGAGTGGAAAAATCTGATATCACACCAAGATGTCACATCGAAGTTTGAGGTCGTCACGGACACTCTCAGAAGATGGATGAACCCGATACCAGGAGTCGTTCGACAGACACATCGGGAAACTTAGAAGTACCAAACGAGATGTTGATTCCCTACTTATGAGCCTCGATGAGGACCCTGTACTTACTCTGGGAGATGCCCAACTTGTCAGATCTGAAATTAACAGATATTTATCGAAATATCTTGCTGTGTCTACAGACTTTGTCAAGTTTCTAGAGTCACAGCAAAGGGAAGAAGCCTCCAGAGAGATACCAAGTCAAAAACTTTCGTCTAGAACGCTAGAAGGGAAGGTCCGCCTAGCACTCACCCAAATCGATAGTGTGTTTCCCATTTCTGATAAAAACTCACACAGAGAAACAGGTTCCCAAACATCTCAGCGCTCGCAAAGGACATACAGAACCACCAGTTCTAAAGGTGCCCAATCCGAACTAATTAGACAGAAGGTAAAGCTTGAGACTGCTAAAACAAAACTCAAATTTGCAAAGGAAGAAGCAGAACTCCTGCAGCGAAAAGCAGCTCTTTAGGCAGATAGGAACGTTATGACATTGAAAATAGAGCTGGAGGAAGCTCAATCAGATCTAGAAGCTGTAAAAGAATCGTTTGACTTCGTCGATCTTTCCGATGATCTTGGTGGGAGTTACAAACCACCATCTGTTTTATAAAATCGTAAAACTGAAAATGCTGAGGAAGCAACTAACTTACCTCCATCTACACAGGATGATATAGATAAAAACATTCAGATTTCCGACAGAATTGTGTTGCCGAAAAAACCTCAGGGCAGAAAGTCAGCCTCACCACATAGATCACCATCACAAAGAACTATCGATTTTGTCAGAGACCAGCAGGACAGATGTACCGATAATGGAGATCAAAACCCGCTCAGTGCACCGTTCGTGCCTAAGACACCTTATATTAAAGATAATCCATTATCCGCATCGTCTTCATTAGAAGCGTCACACTTAGACAATTATAGGTTACCCATTTCGACCACGCCAGAGGTTTCTCCCTCTGACAATTCATATGCAGCAAAGGAAATTGCAAAATCTGTCGTAAAAAGGGATCTTTTGTCAGCCCGACTGACTATATACGATGATCAACCCGGTCACTACATGTCTTTGAAGTTAAGTTTTCAGCACGTTATGGAAGAACTCGACACAACTCCGCTTGAGCAGCTCGACCTTCTTACCAAATACCTAGGACCAACTTCTAAGCAGCAAGCAATGAACATTCGATCCTCTAATGCTAACTTCCCAGCGTTTGCTGTACGTAAAATTTGGGACCGTTTAGATAGTCGATATGAAACACCTGAAACGATTGAGTCATCGATTCAAACTAGACTGAACTCCTTTCCGGAAAATGACAAATCATAACAGAAAGGAACTCTTCGATCTACATGATATGGCCACAGAAGTCAAAGCGATGATGGAGGATGATAAACTGTATACGGCCTTTGCATATTTTAATTCCTCTATTGGTGTAAATCGTTTTGTGTCTAAACTACCCCACGAAATTCAGGAAAAGTGGGCAACCAGTGATAATGCTTACAAGATAAATCATATGGTCACATATCCACCCTTCTCATACTTTGTTACCTTCTTGGACAATACAGCAAAGATAAGAAACAATCCAGGGTTCATTTTTGAAAATTTAGACTCTAAACTAAACACGGACAAGACAACCAAAGAGTCAAAACGTACAACAAATAAATTTGTGTCGTCAATGAAAACCGAAGTGCTGCAAACTCAAAACAACTCAAGGAATTCGAAAGTCAGAGAAGACTTGTCAGAAGACACATGTCCGTTGCACGGAACACCTCATAAACTGAACGCCTGTCGCGCTTTTCGTTAAAAGCCTATATCTGAGCGTGTAGAATTTTTTAAGCAGAAAGGTCTGTGCTTCAAATGCTGTGGTCCAACGATAAGTGCTCCGCAAAAGTAAAATGTAGTGTTTGTTCGTCAAGCGATCATCCATCAGCTTTACACTTAGATGCTTCACAACCCAAGAAGTCTCACGAGGGGGAGAGACTTAAGGATCAGGTGAACACTTCTTGTACAGAAATTTGTGACACCCGAACCAATGCCAGTAAATCTTGTGCAAAAATCATATTAGTGAACGTGCAGCATAAAGACAGTCCGACAAATGTTAGGTCGATGTATTGTTTAATTGATGATCAAAGCAACCGCACACTAGCGACATCAAACTTTTTCAACCACTTTGGTGGGAATAGTGTTGAAACAGAGTACGTGCTATCCTCATGTGCCGGCAAGGTAGTCACCAGTGGTCGAAGAGCCTCCGGGTACGTTGTGTCATCAGCAGATCACACGTTTCAGTGAGATTTTCCAAGCATTATAGAATGCAATGAGATACCTAACAATCGAGAAAAGATTCCTTCTCCTCACATTGCTACGCAGTTCAACCACTTGAAAGAAATCGCATCTTATAAACCGCATATAGACAGTAATTCAGACATCGAATTGTTAATTGGTAGAGATCTTATCTCAGCTCACCACGTTCTTGAACACCGCATAGTGAATCAAAGACTTCCCTACGCACAACGTTTACCCTTAGGATGGGTGATAATCGGCAATGTTTGTCTTAGCAACCTTCACGAACCGAAAGAAGTTATAGTAAACAAGACTTTCATACAACATGACGGTCGACCAACAATAATGCCACCATGCAAAAATCAGCTATCCGTCCATCCAATCTTTACGAAAACTCAGCTTGATGAAAAACCAGGCTTATCCGTGGAAGACTCAACGTTTCTAGAAGTAATGTCGACTGGCTTTCAGAGACAAGATGATGGCCACTGGATGGCACCGCTCCCATTCAAACCAACTCGCCCTACTCTTGCTAACAACAGAGAGCTCGCAGAGAAACGCGCAAGGTCTTTTGATCATAGTCTTAAACTCAATCCGATGAAACGTCAACATGTGCACGATTTCATGCCAAAGCTGATAGACAAACGCCATGCTGAAGAGGCTTCGCCAATTGATCCACTTGAGGAACAATGGTATCTTCCAATGTTTTCCGTATACCACCCAAACAAACCCGACAGCGTTCGTGTAGTGTTCGATGCATCCGCCAAGTACTAAGGCGTATCACTAAATGATGTACTGTTAAAAGGACCATACATTTACAATAGTTATTCGGAATTCTGTTGCGTTTTAAGAAGGAGTCGTACGCCGTCACGGTCGATATTGAACAAATGTTTCATAATTTCAGAGTGACGAACGATCATAGACGATATCTACGCTTTCTGTGGCACGAAGACAACCGGTTCGAAAAGGCGCTCGTCGAGTATCAAATGTCCGTACACGTCTTTGGGAACTCGCCATCCCCAGCAGTCGCGACCTATGGGTTACGTTAAACAGTAGAATCAGCAGAACTTTTATCAACGACTTTTATGTAGATGACGGGCTTACGTCTTGCCTTCCTGAACATGAGCTTATTGAGCTTGTGCAACGAACGAAACCAACCTTGGCGGAAAACGGTCAACTTAAGTTACATAAGGTGATTTCAAATATTAGAACTGTATTACATGCATTCGAAACCGAAGTTCTCGCTTAAAACCTCAAAAACCTCGACTTCGGATCTTCAGATTTACCAATGCAACACATCCTAGATCTATTATGGGATACATAATTAGACAATTTCACATTCAGCGTGTCGTCTGACATAAAACCCTACACGCGCCGAGGCGAGCTGTCTACGATAAACAGTTTGTACGACCAGCTTGGGCTAGCCGCACCAGTGATCGTGCGAGGTAAACTCCTATTGGGAGACATGCTTTCTTCCGTCAACATGGACTGGGATGATCTGTTATCAGAGCGCGTTAAAACCGAGTGGGACTCATGGGTACACTCCGTAAAGCATCTTGAATCCTTACAGCTACCTAGAGCCTACAAGGGATCTTCTTTCTCGGGCAGCGTGAAGCGCAAAGTTCATGTTTTCGGAGATGCGTCAAAGGACGCCATAGCCGCGGTTGCGTATCTCAAGTTGTTCGATTCTACATCGTCTTATGCTAGTTTTCTCATTGGAAAAGCTAAAGTCGTGCCGTTACACGGGCATACTATACCCCGCCTTGAACTGTGTGCTTCTGTACTAGCAGTTGAGTTGTCAGACATTGTGCACGAACACCTTAAAATAGATCAGAAGGATTTTTATTATTACTCAGTCAGTCGCGTGGTGCTCGGGTACCTCACGAACGAGACCCGTCGTTTTTACGTATACGTCGGAAACAGAGTTAGTCGCATACGAGCATCGAGCTCACCAACACAGTGATATACATGCCATCCGATCAGAACCCCGCTGATATAGCGATTCGTTCGATAGACTCCATTGACTTACCTAACAGTGCATGGATCAACGGTCCGAATATTCTCGTTAATGACATCACTCCAGCAGAACCTTCACACGTGCTTATCGATCCGGAAAGGGACGAGGAGATTTGCCCTCTTGTCGAGTGTTACAAAACCGAAACAGATGTTAGCGTAAATCAGCAATCGTTAGGGTCACGAAGATTCGATAGATTCTCGCAATGGTCTCGTATAGTTAGAAGTATTAGTTTCTTGAAATCCGTAATTCGCAGGAAGATGTGAAGAACGGTAGACACGAACTTAGCGACAGAATCAGAAACCCTGATAATCCACTCCGTACAAGAAGACGTGTACTCCACAGAAATCAAGCTACTTAAGAACGGAAAAAGTGTGCCACATACGAGTTCGTTATCTGCTTTGAACCCAGTTTTAGATTCCGATGGAATAATTCGAGTCGGTGGCAGACTCAAGCACGCACCGTCAACTGATACTTTCAACTTGTGCAACCACCCTATAATTTTTTCCCAAAGGAAATCATGTTTCTGCACTTATAGTTCTTCACTTCCTTCAGAAAATACATCACCAAGGCAGGCATTTGACGGAAGGTGCTGTGCGCGCCGGTGGTTTTTGGATCGTCGGGGCTAAGCGTCTTATTCATCATTGCTTAGAAACTGTCTTAAAAATGTCGGAAACTTCGTGGAAAGCTCGAAATTCAACAAATGGCAGATCTTCCCGTAGATCGTCTGACTCCATCACTACCGTTCTCCTACGTAGGGGTTGATACTTTTGGTCCGTGGAGTGTTACTTTCCGCAGGACTAGAGGAGGTTGTGCGAACCAGAAACGTTGGGCCCTGTTATTCACCTGCCTCGCCACGAGGGCAGTTCATATAGAAGTGATAGAAGAAATTTTAAACGTCTTCCTTTATAAATGCTTTAAGGCGCGTGATAGCCGTGAGAGGACCCATAGTCCAGTTTCGTTCCGACCGTGGAACTAATTTTGTCGGTGCGACATCAGAACTAAATTTCGATTCAGATTTCGTTGAAAATTAAGTGAAAGCGTTTTGCAAGACTCTAATGCAACATGGATATTTAATCCACCGTATGCTCGTCACATGGGAGGCCCTTGGGAGAGACTCATCGGCGTAGCAAGAAGAATATTAGATGGCATTCTAGTTGAAAACAAGGGCAGAACACTGACACACGAGGTGCTTGTAACCCTCATGGCCGAGGTGGTGGCCATTATTAACAATAGACCGCTTACATCAGTGTCAAGCGATCTCGAATGTCCCAGCGTTCTTAGTCCGTCTACTCTCTTAACGATGAAGACCAACCCAGATATCAAACCGTTTCAAGATTTTAGCACGAAAGACCTCTTACAGTCTCATTGGAAACATGTCCAAGGTCTATATTCGGATACCCAATTGGTACCTCTGCTTCTTTCTAGCCGAACAATTTTGGCGCAGATGGAGAGTCGAATATCTTAAAGGACTGCAAAACCGTTCTAAGTGGCAAGCAGTCGTCGAAACCTATGTAAAGGTGATTTAGTTCTCATGAAGGATCAGGATGCGTCTAGGAACTCATGGCCGATTGCGCTTGTTGACAAAATATTTCGCAGTGCAGGTGGAAAAATTCGTAAAGTCCAAGTAGCTATCGTCAAAGATGGAAAGAGAACAACGTACACTAGACCAATCTCAGAACTAGTTACTCTTCTAGAAGTAGATGCCATCCAGTCTTGACATTCATTGGCAACCTTGTGTTCACATTCAATCATTCAATTGTATTATTGTTACCTTTGTTTACCTTTGTTTAGAAACCACCTGATAGGTTATTTTTCTATTTCATGTAAAGGTTAACTTTAAATTGTATAATAAGCAATTCCTATAGAAATCATAGGGGGATAGTGGTGTTCATGTAGGGGCGAATCCTTGAATTCTCGCCACTTTGTTCATTTCCCTTCCATCTATTTTTACCCCCCTTCTGATGTACACGAGTTGACACTGTATTTGATTTCAGACTTCTTTTTAAGTCTATGATGTACCACATATTTTTCCACTGTACAATAACTAGATGCAGATAGACCCCCGGAGAGGGTGGAAAACTGAAAGTACAAAAAATTACTATCATAAGTAACAATGTCAAAATAAACACAAATACCATAAAATTCAGACAAAATACATAAATGATCATAGATAGACGAGTGGACATTATTAGTCTCATTGACATTATTTGCACGAATTACCATAAAATTTCTAATATATTGTCGCTGAAATTTCCGATAGTTAAATTCAAAATTGATGAAAACACCAGGTTTCTTTCCTTGTAATGTACATGGTCGATATCCTCGGTGCTGGATTTGGCTTCTTTGTTCGAACGTTTTGGTTTTGAGTACTTTTCGTTTTCAACTGTTTGAGATTTTGACCTTCCAATGTTTTGGTTTAAATGCTGCTGATGAATTTTGCATACTTTTATGCTAAATTAATGTGTAATGAGATGTAATTAGTATTATGGTATTTGTGTTTATTTTGACATTGTTACTTATGATAGTAATTTTTGTACTTTCAGTTTTCCACCCTCTCCGGGGGTCTGTATACCAATAAAGATTCCTCAATCTGCATCTAGTTATTGTACAGTGGAAAAATCTGTGGTACATAATAGACACAAAAAGAAGCTTGAAATCAAATACAGTGTCAACTCGTGTACATCAGAAGGGGGGGTAAAATAGATGGAAGGGAAATGAACGAGAATTCGAGGATTCGCCCCTACATGAACAGCACACAGAGAATGCCAAAAGATCGTAGGAACTTATAAACACTATAATGTTTTCTGGACACATAATTTTTGTTTCAAAATAAATTGAATGTTTTCCCGTATAATTGTTGGTTATCAATGAGAAACCGAACCTCTTGCTATTTTTAAGATGTCTAGCTATTTCTTATTTAGAAAATTTCTTAAGATTATACATGGTGTTGATTCAAAGTCCACTCTTATATCCATTCTGTTTTACAAGCCTCTGTGTCAGTATAAGAAGTTGAAAATAAGATGATAGAATAGATACCAAAGTTCCTCGATGCCATTTTACATTTGATTCGCAAATGATTTTTCATTTCAAAGGTACATGAGATAACTTTACGGAAAAACAAATAAAAATAAAAGCATCTTGACAACATATATTAAAAACAAATATTACTACCACTGGTGTACTTTTTTACATGACCGAATCCAGGATTTTAAAATAGTTTATAAAATTGTGATACAAAAGTTGCCAAGATTTACAGAACCAAACACAAATTCTTAAGTTTAAGGACTGACATTCTTGCCTTTAGTTATACGAAGCTTAACAGGCATACGGAACCCGGATCTTGTCCGTGTTTACCCAAAAACCATCGTCAAATAATTTCAGCGTTTTTCCTTCAACGATAACGAAAGTGCAGGTTCTTAGCTTTATCAAAAACATCACAAGTATTCATATCGGACAGATTATTATGCGTTTGCTCAAAGTATAAATTGTGGTGTGGTGTTGGTGTTTAAAGCCCTTTATCAACGCACCTAGTCCGAAAAAGGCGGTCAGTTTTATTGGTGGATTGGTGGAGGAAACTGGAGTACCCAGAGAAAAGCACACACCTCGGGCAGGTAGCTGACAAACATTATCACATAAAAGTGGGGAAATCCCGCTTTTGTAAATTACAAGAGAACTCGGACACCACTTGAGAGGTGATCGACTTATTAAAGTATTAAATGGTATTGCATTTGTCAAAAGTATTGACCGCTAGGCGTGAGACGTATATACACCCCTAGGTGGTGTTCGAGTCCAGCTAGTAATTTACAATACAGGGATATCCCATCCTGTATGCAATTTGTTTTGTCAGTTACCTGCCCAAATTCTTTGCTTTTGTTTTTAACTGTAAGTCCCACTTTTTTGTTCATTATTGGACATTGGTCCTCAACCAATCTTCCTGTTAAATAAAAAGAGGCATTTATTGGGCTGTTTTTAAAAGAAAATATATATAGTTGTAAACGTGTCAAATATGGTAAAATATTACCACGTTTTTGCCTTAACATACTTGCGAAACAAATAACTAAATAATATGATTTAGGCATTGCCTAGCTGCGAGCACAGCATTATTATTCAATTTTCTTCATTTGAAAGGAAAGAAAAGATGAAGAATTGTTATAAAACTCGATATTCATCAAAACTTCTTACAAATACCCCAAATTTAATTTAAGCAACCGACGCTGTTAATTCTGTTGTTGGTTTTGAAGAGGCGCCTATGAACGCTTGACGCTTTGCTTCAAATTTTGAATAATGACGTTGACAATATTTACTTCATTGAGATGCAATATACAAAAATTAATGAAAAGCAAGCACAAATGAATTACTTTGCTCTGAAATATTTACCCCACTTATTTTTTCAAACTTTCTTCCATGTCTTAAAACACAAAGTATATTTTAGAAGCGATATTACTATTATTCGCAGCGGACCTGTAAATTTTTGAGAAGCATATCCGGACGAAAAAAAATCAATGTCAGCATTAGGCAATTTTTTTGCGGGAACATGCTGTAGAGCTCTCAGTAAAGATACCCACAGACTAAATTGCAATCCTTTTTTCGAAAAGTATGCAGTTACTTAGATTAAAAACTAAAGTAATCAAGTACAAAATGTATATCTTATGACATTGATTAAGTGCAAGCAATTGTCTCTTATTCACACGATGTTGTTTACGTTAGACGACAGATTATCAAAATATGTTACTTTTCTGTGTAACTAATCAAATTTCTGCAAAATGGTTGATATAAAATGATAAAAGTTCAAATATTTTAAATAATCAACTGCTATTGTTTGTTTTGAAATGGGTAGAATTTTTTGTTTATCACATAAGAGGAAATACAAACTTATTTTAAGATAAACGATTTTTTGTCATAATTCTCCGAAAAATCAATTGTTTATGAACGACTGAAATTATTTTTTTTTCATAATCGACGATATTGAAGAGTATTTACTAGTGTTACTACTGATTTTATTAGTATTGATAATGTTAATTAAGGTTTGATAAATATTGGTACAATTGTACCTTTTTCAGTCTACACTGTACATTAAATCGCTTTATAAGGCATAGCAGTGTCCAGATCAATATTTTTCCATACAGTTTTAGAAATTTTCACGTGTACATTGGGATCTTTTGTGTTCTTCTATGAATCAAAATAAAGCCAAAATATCAACAATGCACTGTCATTTGGCCTCCTTGTGGAAGGTATTTTTATAATTGTTATTTTATTCACATACATTTGGAAAGGAAGGATATTTAGGGGCGACCATGCTTTATATAAGGTACAACTTGAACAGTAGGTAAATTAGTAAATAACCAACAACGGTAAAATAATTGTAAGATAAAGGAGAAAATATTCTGCAAATTTTATGACTAGATGCTGCTATTATCTATTTTTTTATGTGTAGTTTAAATTGTGCATAGACTGCAAACATGGTCAAATATCAATCAATGGGCTCAAACTGTGCTCCTCTCTTTGTCGATTTGTTTTTATACTCTTACGAGACTGAATTTCTTCAGGGACTCGTAAAGAACAAGAATATGAAAGAGGCAAGGTCATTATATCTTACATTAAAATATATTGATGATGTCCTTTCTGTCAATAACACTTCATTTGGTAGATGGATTCCTTCAATGTATCCTCCAGAATTGGAGATTAAAGAGACCACCGAATCAAATTGCTTCACGTCTTTCTTGAATTTGCACCTCGAATGTGACCCAGGTGGTCATCTCAGTACAAAAATTTACGATAAAAGAGACGATTTTAATTTTCAAATTATTAATTTTCCTAATCTACAGAGCAATATACCTACTTCCCCTGCATACGGTGTTTATATTTCACAACTTATTCGATATGACAGAGCTTACACACATTTCACAGATTTTTTGATCAGACACCGATTTCTTAGTGACCGACTTTTGGAGCAGGGCTATAAGAAAATACGTCTTATACGATCCCTAAAAAATTCTTTCTTCGTTATCCGTCACTAGTAGAAAAGTTCTAAATTGAGTTAAAAGATATGGTAGTTAATTGTTTTAATTAGTGTTTGACTGGTCTGCTGTACTGAGATGATCACCTCAATATCCATATTGTGTCTCATGGCCATTACCGGATCCTAAGATCGCAATGGAAGAGGGAGGTTGGGCGCCATAAAACCTGGTTTAACCCACCATTTCGTTTGAAATGCCTGTACCAAGTCAGGACCATTGCGATCCACCAATTCTCCGGTATGTCTGATTTGTTTTTGTCATTTTCTCTGGACTATGAGATTGATCATTCAAGTTCGGTAGTTTTATTATTACCTTTATTTATTCAAAGTTTAACTACGAACCATAATGTTGTCTTAACATATTCGTGAACATTTTGGCAAGAAAAAAACATCTAACCGTATACAATATCTAATCCATGAACATGGGCACAAGATAAAGTAGGCAAAACACAGGAACAACCCTGAAGGGTAACACTGCTGATGCAGGTTTAATTATCTAAGACATCTCCGGCATCAACACTTTTGTGTTGAGGAACACATCACATTCAAAATTTTCAAACATCTGAGCTTCCTCCTATCCCTAGGATAGGGAGATCTCATTTATAACTCGGGTCAGTTCGGCATTATTTGTTTTATTTGTTCTATGTTCTGCATATTCGTGAGTTGTTTGGCATTTTCAATATTTTTGGTATAACGTCTCTGATGAGTCTAGAAGGGACTAAATGCGCGTCAGGCCTGGCAAAATTTGTTGCATGGAACGTTGTTGTAGTTTTTTTTTGTCAATGTTATTTTGATCTGCAATTATATACATGTTACAGGAAATATGTGCAATAAGGGATTTCGCGTAATTGCTAAAGAAAATTGGGGATTTCATGTCTAGGGATCACACATAATCTCTGACTTTTTATTATTTTGTTTACGTTATCCCTGAAAGTAAAACTTATGGAAATAACAGCGTTATTGCTGTTATTAGCCCATTTTTCAAGTTGAGTTAAAATAGTTATGTGAACTTTTCCTTTTTCTTGTTTCGACTGGAGTTCGCGTTGTTGATTGATATTTAATCATTTTGTGTTTCCATGTTTTACATGTTATCTGTTTTTGTCCTGTTCCTGTTGGTGTTTACTGGTTTTGTCTCTACCCTTTCGGACTTTTGATATTCGGATACCCCATTGGTACCTCTGCTTCTTAGTTAAAAGAAACGGTTTTAGAGAAAAAAATCATAAGCTATTTTGACACAATAATCGTTTATCACTTACATCTGCTTCTTAATTAAGATGAAAAAAGTCAATGAACCTCGATTCTGGTTTCGTAAGAACTGACAAATTAATTTGAAAAGGTTTTTTTTTTTTTAAATCTGATTAGAAAATGTTTTTCTGTGCAAAGATTCGGAAAACATTAATATTTTGACTGTGACATGACAAATCAATTTTTTATTATGTCAGAATATTTTATTCATAATAAATCAGCTTCATGATATTTTAGAGAAAACAACAAGAAAACCCTTCAAGTTAAGTGGTCGGTCCTTTAACATAGAAATGTGCATGAATTTGAAGTTGTAATCTCTTGCAAATTTCCCGCATAAATTTGGAGTTCTTTAAGTATAAGAAACAAAAACGACATTGCTTCATCTTGGGATAAGAAAACAAAATCCAACAATATCCAGACTTTTCTTTTTTAATCAAGCATCATGATTTGAAGTGCATTTTTCCTCTTGTTTTATTATTATTTTAGGTAACCTTTTCGATTTAACATTATTGTTTTGATTTTTTTATATAAATGTTTTGTACTGGTCCATGAAATTTTGTTCCTGGTGTTTTAAATAAATATGGTTGGTAGTGTCACGGATTCAAATCTAACCTACTCTGCTACCTAGGATCTAAAATTAACCTTTCAATTAATACGCTAACAAAATCATAAAGGAGCAGACTTGATCTAAACTGAGTGCTAAGTTTAATACCAACAAGTCTTAGAATAATTAGGTGTGCACACTGGAAAACCCCGATTTTTTTTCATGAAATACGAGGGAGGATTTATGTGAAATCAAACAATTCCATAATGAACAGATAATGTGAATGTAACCATCATTTTTATTTGACAAGGTTTAAAAATTGAATACATTTACTAAATAAAAGACATAGAAGTTAGCAGTGAAGCCCCACGGAAACGCAAAATAAATCTTGAAATATTAAAACTTTAAATGCTGTATAGTGTGGACATTTAAACCAAAATTCTCACTTTGAAGCAGATTGGATATACATTTCTATGTAAGCTTTTAAGAAATTTCATACATGCAGATACTTACATACTATTAATACTACTTTTTGTTTTGGTCATGTTATTAATGTACAGAGAAATAAAAAAAATGTTTATGGAATTTTTGAGCTAGAAATTTTCAGATATATGAAAACAAATGAAAAGGCACAATAAATAGTAGAATTTTGTTCGGAATTATGTTGTTTAGAAACAGAAAAGTGATGAAAGGAATTCATTTTAAGTCATTTTGGGGTCAGGGAAAACGTGTAAAAATGGAGAAAAAAATCAGGGATTTCGTGTAATCCCTGGGAAAACAAGTGCTTTAGCGATTATCCGTAATCCCTGAATTTCTAGGGATTACACGTAATCCCTAATAAAACACATTCCCTGTAACATATACATTAATATAAAAGCTGATCAGCGAAAGTGCAATGAACTTAAAACATATTTTGTCTGTTCGCTTTGGTTTTGGCTTTTGAGTTAATGCTTATGAATTGACGAAATTATAATCATTTCTTAAATGTTATTTAATGACATTAGAAAATGGAATGCATTGTGTTAAAAGTATCGCTGTGTGTGTGCTATAGCAGGCAGGAACCGCTTACTCTTCCGGAGCACCCGAGTTCACTCTTGTTACGACTTGAGTTCGCGTTGTTGATTTCTGTTCGGTTGTTTTTATGTTTTGTGTTTCCTTGTGCTGTTCTTGTTCATGTTTACCGGTTTTGTCGTTGCCTTTTCGGACTTTTGACACTCGAATGCCCCTTTGGTGCCTCTGCTTATATCGTTTATCTTGAATATGATATTCTATCGATTTTTAAAATTATTATTCAAAAGTAATGATGATTTGGATTTTTTTAACCTGACCTTTACCCTTACCCTGATTGTTTTTTATATCAAGTACTTTATAAATTATAAACTTTGAGATTTCATTATACAGAGAAATCAAGAATCTTTAAATACTTAAGAAAGTTATATAGTAGACTACTGGAGCAAAGGTCAGCAGATGATCAGTGGCCCAGTAGAGAAGACGGAGGGTATCTGGTCAGATAGAGGGACATATGATCATCTGCTGACCGATGATATAGTCTATATTGGTTGGTTAGACTTCTATAGATTTAAAATATATATTTATATTTTTCTCTTTTTTTTGTTCCTAATTTTCGTATCAATTTGTTGAATTTTAATCGTTTGTGGTTTTCGGCTGTGCTTGTGAATTAGTATACAATTTATTATGACAAAAGTTTACATATTATATGATTGACCAAAGATCATGACCAGAAATAACTGAAAAAAGCGAAAAAAGCCTAATATGATGAAAATATCGTGTTGAAATTTCTTTAGTCGAACACTGGAAAACCAACACCCTGTATAAATTTGAAAATTATTTCAATGGACAATCTTTTTAATATGGTCTAAAGGACCATAATCAAAACTTAGTTGGCAACGCGACGGGTGTGCTATAGCAAACACAATAATCGTTTATCACTTTTCTAAACCTTAAGTTACATTACTTTATTGCTTTGATAAACTTAAGGTTTTACCAAAAACAAGGTAAAGCTCATGTTTATCTCGAGACCATTATCATTCCATATCTACGTTTTCGGAGAATTTTATTGCTTAACATAGAAAACATTAAAACATACACATTATTTGTTCAAAATACCTCGAAACAAATTATAACAACTCAGGAAAATACCTACATTATTTGATGCCATTGTTCATAGGGATAACGTAATGAGCAAAATTGTCCTTGAAAAAGTCTAAAAAGTGCCAAAATGTAATCGACCAGTCTCAGTTTTGGTCAAAAGTTTTATTATTTACTAATTAAAATTAGATATAAAATTTACTACAAGTTAATATAAATAAGTCTTAAAAGTACATAATTAAACCTGCCCTTAATTAAAATAAATTGTCAGATATAAGGAAAAAAGGTACTGTAACATGTATATTCTAAAATGAACACGACTAATGAATGTTAATGTCAGAACACACTGGGTTGTCCTTTTGAAATCAAACATCGAAGCAAAAAAATAGGTTCACGATGTAGCAGAATAAACGTGCATCGCGATCATAAAGTAATGCGTGGGTTAAGGTTGATTTTTCCTGTTACCATGTTAAACAGTTATATTTAAAAAAAAATGTATACACTTTGTTCACTTTGTAAGATGATTAAGAAATACAACTTTGAAGCAACATATTTCAATCTCATTAAAAACCAATCTTGCATCTTTCGTGATCTTCCTGATATTTAGAATTTCAGTTAATCAAAGTCTTTCTCAAATTGACAAATTTATGCGGCTATAAAAATGCGTTGCGATACCGCTTTTTCCAGCCCACCATTAAAGTCAAAAATAGAATAAGTTAGATTGCGTCACAAAATATATTGTTTGAAAGTCGAACATTGTATTTTTTTTTGAAAATTTATGCTTGTAATATATAATTTAAGACATTTGTTAAAAAAAAACCAAACTGATGCTCGAAGTGAACATCTACAAAAGTATTAAACGTTGGTACGAAAAAGGGCAAAATGTTTATCTTAAAAATAATGTATAAAGAGGAAGACAGGCTTTGCAATAATAATTTATAGATTAATAAATGTTGTGGTGTGGCAAGTTAAAATGGAGACAATAAAATAAATAGGTTGGTTAAACCACACATAAAAGGTAAAAATATCAAATATAAAACTAATATAAATTAATAAAGAATACATCTAAAATCTAAAAAGCCCAAATTTTCGGCTTTCAGCCTTCGTCGGGGGCAGAGCAAAGAAAAAAAATCACGACCGCCACGGTCTGAGGACAACCAACAATAATTAATGCCTGAAATGGGGAAAAATAAGACCTTATCACAACTGATTCTGAAAATTCATAAGCAAAGTTGGTCAAAAATGAATAAGTTAGCAAGAAAAAACCGTTCTCTTTGGTTTAAAGGATCAAAATCATATTTTGTAAAAGGTTTGATTCGAAGGTTAAAGTTCATCAAGCTTTAACACAAAAAAGTTAAGCTTTTATTTTAACCTTATGTAAACCCTGTATTTAGTGAATCTTTCAAATTAACTAAAATAATGGATGAAAAGGGAACGTATACTTGGTATACATATGTAAAAGACATACTTATGGAATTAAAAAAACTGAAAAACATTAAAAAAATATGTAAAAACTAAAAAAGAAAAACTCATTCTATGAAACATTGTACAAGACAAAATGAGTAGTATTGATGATAAAAGTAAACTAAATTTCTATGAACAATTAAATCCAGTCTTAAAAATAAAACCATATCTCTCAATTTCAAACTTAGAATTTTGGAAACTTATTACAAACTTAACAATCAGTGACCACAAACTGAAGCAGTAAGGCACTATAAAATTCCCAGAGAAAAAGATTATGTCCAAAATGTCAGGTAATGGACGACGAAAATCATTTTTTTTTACTAAGATGTACTTATAATGCAAACTTAAGAGTAACCTAATTAAACTTTATATCTTTAGAACACATATCATTCAATAATCTGAATGATGAAGAACAAGTAACTTATTTGCTTGACCCCTCAATACCATTGCAAGTAAATAAACTAGGATCCTTTATAAAAAAGTCTTTTGAACTGAGGACAGGGGACCCTTAATTTTTCTTTACTTGTAACTATGTATTATTCTGTGCTTTAGTTTGTTCTATGTCTGTGTATGTTTATATGTCACAAACTGTATAAAAGTTTAATGACAATAAAGAATCGTATTCGTATTCGTATTACATCTTACTGAAATTATTGTGGTTTTTTAGCCATATCAGAACAAACAATAACATATGATTATTTCGAGACATTTATCAGTCCAGATCTACCAGTTTGCAGAATTCTGATGCGTTACATGGATAACTTATATATTTTACGCAAAATATGAAGTTATCTCATGAATATATACAAGATTAAACGCACTTTAAAAATCTATATTAATATAATCTGATCAATTTTAGGCGACGTTGATAATGATGATGTAGCTTTGATTTTTTTTCATTTTCAGCATGAGCTTATTAGATTAAAAAAAAAGAATATATCAAACAAATAATCAATGTAAAATCACCTCTTATATTTTTCTTCTAACTATTATATTTTTTAATACAGTTGATGCCTAGAGATGCAATGTTACACACTTGTGTGTTGAAAATTAAAATACAATATGGATTCTTAGCAATATTTCAACCTCAAGATATCTTCTTCGGGCCAGATTTGAATTTGTGTAATTTGCAATTGATGCAGATGTATGGTATAATGCGACAATCTAGTGTAGGAATATAAAATATTTATCTAAAAAAATTTTAAATGTTTTTTTTTTTTGGAATTGTTCGTTTAGACAAACAGGTTCTAGGGTTTGGAACATCCAAGACTTTTCGTTTACATTGCATCTCTAGATTATTTTACACTAGTTTGAATGATTTGTGCTATTTTGCAAACACTTTCAAAATACAGCTGTTCAAAGAAATTTCATTCTTCCTTTTAAAAATATCTTTAATGTAAAATATATAGTTAGTGTATATTTCAGGAAAATAACTCCTTGATATTGATTGAGACTTATAACATTTTTATTGAGAAACTACAGGACGAATGGTAAAATTTGATGGCAAATAGAAAGTTTGTTAACATATAATTTTACTTAAAAGGAAACAGATCAGTCGGACATTGGAATATCAAAAATCTATAAATCATGTACAAAGACAAATTCCGTCATCACCAACACGAAAACAATCAGACAAAACACAAAGCGCACAAAACATCTAATCCTAATCAGAAGTTCGCCCTAAAAATGCTTTTCTCTCTGTTTTTATCTTTTTTCTTTAATGAAATCTTAATGATTCCCCAACATGTAAGACAGGGGACAATAAAGCAAATTCCTTGTCTATGCATCTGTCTGTCCGTTCTTTGAATTTTTTTATGACGTATTTCTCGTATTCTACTGAAAGAATAGATTAATTACACAGCATAAAATGCATTATAATGTTCACTGTCGTTACAGGTCAGTAAGTCATATACTTATAAGTTTGCAAAAAAGGTTAGTCAATCTAAAGACTTTTGATAGGTTTGTGTGTGCTCCATCAAGATGGTTTGGTTTTGTCAGGAAATTTCACAGAAAATTTGGATTGCGGTTTAAAGAGCCTGATGTGCTCGACCAAAGAAAACTTTGAAAGCATACAAAACCAAACCATGGCCCTGATTTGCACAACAAGAGTCACTTCGTGGGTACATTTTCATTTCCAACTGCTAGTTTGTCATAAGAAATATTGACGCTTTCTACTTAAATGATGAAATTGGCACTATTGTTATAAAAAATAACGTCATATATCAACAATCCCAAAATATGCGACTAAGATCAACCTCTGTATGGGGTTGTAAGAACCTTATACTTTTAAAAAATCGCTTTGATGTTTACTTCAGAAAACGGGATAACTTTAACTCTTTGGCAGAGAAATAGCAAGACATGTCGGTTTGGGTTTAAATCGGACATTTAATATTAAAAAAGTAAACACATCTAATCAAAAACTTGGTTATAACTTGTCAGTATATCCAGTTCTTATGAGAGGGGAATCTTTTTAGTCTTGTTAAGACTTGTTCAGACATACTAATCTGAAAATATTTGAACGTACAGTAAAGCACTATGTATAAGATATTACTGAAAGTCTAAACTTTTTAATAAACGAATTCAGCATAAATAGGTCTTAACTTGCCGTTTAAGGTCTAAGAGTGCACGGTTTTGATTGGTTTCAAACAAACAATACCGGCATATCTCTGGTGTTGTACTAGGTCATTCTAAGCGTGCCCCTACTCGATTTTTCGGAAAAGAGAAAGTAGTGGAATGATTGGCATGAAAAAGGACTGGAACAGGAAAAATCATTGTGCTAAGGCTGTGTACCAATTTTCTTTAAATTATCTCTTCATTTTAAACCGAGAAATCATTACAAATTTTATTTAACAGCCACATTTTGTTTTTGCTATATAATTTCTTCCTTCAAAGTTTGGATTAAAAATAGAAACAAAACTTCAAATAAATGAACAAATAGACATATGTTGTTTGATATTGATAACATTTTCTATTTTTTTCAAACAAATTTCTATAATTCTATTGGTACTAAGCAATAGGTTTTTTATTTTCTAATTTCACCATCAAGAGACACGAACAAAAAGATTATCATGTTAACATATAAAAAAAAAATAAAATCTTAACTTAACCTGTTCCGATAGTGAAAGAACATTTATCATGTTTTTATTTATATAAAGGACACTGCAGATTCTAGGAGGTCCGCTTCATATTTGGATCTATTTCTCGAAATTGATACACAAGAAAGGCTTTGTGCAAAGCTTTATGACAAACGTGATGACTTCAACTTTCCAATAGTTAACTCCCTTTCTGTGTAGCAACATTCCGTCCGCTCCAGCATATGGAGTTTACGTATCACAATTGATTCGACACTCCAGAGTATGTGGGGAGTACAACGACATCCTTGATAGAGCTACACAACTGACAAGCAAATTGTTAACACAGGGGTACGTTGCTCCCAGGTTGTTGTCATCACTCAAGAAATTTTATGGACGACTTCATGTGCTTGTATACAAATACGGGATTTCTATCTCTCAGATAAGCACAGATGTTGGTTTGACACAGAGTTTTGTAATGTTATCCTTTGTATGTTGACCAACACTTAATCGATCTTTGGCAACGTGACGGGTGTGCTATAGCAGGCAGGAACTGCTTACTCTTCCGGAGCACCTGAGTTCACTCTCGTTTGGACTTGAGTTCGCGTTGCTGAATGGGGTTTTGTTGTTATGTGTGTGTGTGTTTTATGTTGTTATGTGGTTTGTTTTGTTTTGATGATTTTTTGTCTGTCGGTTTTGTTTTCGTCTTTACGGTTTTATGATATTGGTTACCCCTTTGGTACACCTTTGCTTTTTTCTGACACAAATACCTCCTTAGAGTATTATATTAACCCTGATTAAGGCACCGATTGACAGATTACAGACAAGTGTAAACATTCTTTTAGTTTGATTATTACATTGAGTAAACTTTCGTGACATTTCAAAATCTATGTATGTATTTTGAATATAGAACGGGTGCTTCTGGTTTTGATTTAAAAAATATATTAAAGTTAACTTTTGCCATTACAATAGTTCTCGTTTGAGAAACCTGGTTTAACCCACCATTTCGTTTGAAATGCCTGTACCAAGTCAGGACCATTGCGATTCACCAGTTCTCCGGTATGACTGATTCGTTTTTGTCATTTTCTCTGGACTATGAGATTGATCATTCAAGTTCGGTAGTTTTGTTATTACCTTTATTGAGTTAATTCCAGGGAACCGTTGTCCAGTGTCTTGTTAGTTACAGTTAACTTTAGCCTAGAAAGGCTCCCAAGACGCCGACAGCTCCACCAGAGCATTGCTAAATTCTCCAAGGTTTTACATAGAACCGCATTTTTTTTGCAATCGTATAATGTTATGGCGATGTCGCCGTCGTCTGCGTCCTCTGGTGACATTTTGTTTCCTTAAGATAACTTGAGTAAATATTGACCGATTGTTGTGCAATTTTGATAAGCTGTATGTAAGCACAGAAGAAAGGTTAGTACGCAGGTCGGTTAATGCACTTTTCTGGAAAATAGTCCGTTTTCCGATCCCTTTCAAACATAAAGAATTAAAAATCAATCATAAAGCTATTTTATATCGAAATGATTTGATATGTATTTAGAAAATACGTAAATGCGTTAAGATACTGCTGATATAGACCATAAATAAGTATCCATGGCAACCATTTAGTCTGCAACATGGCTTTTCTTGGATTTGGGAATAAAGCAACCCGATAAGCACCATTGAATTGAATAAAAATCATTTATTTGGGTTCGTTTTTTTCATCGATTTATTTGGATTTAGATGCTCATTGCTGATAATATGAGAAATTAATTTAATTTTTGGACAAAAAGGGATTCATGAAATTTTCACCCCGGACGAGGATCGAACCACGAACCTTTTGGCGGGACTAACGTCATTTACATCGCTGCGTATTGTATTTTGGGCTTTATAGCCCAGACCGTTTTAGAAAAAGGGCTAAGAAAGTCTAAAATTGGTGTATTGACAACACTGTTTTAGAATGCTTATTGTTTATTCGATTTTGTGAATTTTTTTTTATCTAATTCCTCATCCGATTCTGTAAAATAAATCTGTCAATGGTTTTGATATATATTGTACCATTAAATTGCTACAGGGGGACCAACGAGGGGCCATTTCAAAAAGTTAACCTTTTTTATCCGATTTCAAACTCTGTTTTCTTTACAATCCTTTTGAAAATCCCTGGCTGTGTTTTTTCAATCAGATTTGCAATATGTCTTACCGTTTTCGAGAAATTAGGGGTCAAAGAAAAAAAAACCCGCCATTTTCAAAAGTTTGTCAAGACAAATAGTATTACACAAGACATTTAGTTGTAGTGGGCTAACCAATTGTAACGAAGCTTTAATATGATAATTATATCTACTAAAGGAAACTTTTTATTGCATTTAAGGTTTGTGGCCCGTACAATTTTAGAAAAAAAAAGACCAAAAGAAACTAAACCAGATGCATTGACAAAACTGTTGTAGAATGTTTATTGGTCATTCGATTTTGAAAATATAAGGAGTCAAAGGGCCAAAAACGTCCATTAATATATAGATAAGATTTTTTCTATTAAAGGTTATAAATGTCTGAATTATGCGTTTTAGAGTCCATTACAAGATGCATGTGTCAAAAAGCTTTGTAAGTTTACCATGGACTGCATGTGACCAAAGCAATATATTGTCCATATTAGGCCTCCAACATACAGGGCTCAACTTGTTGCGGTCATACCTACTGCGCTCGGCGTAGCTTTCTATCTACTCATTCTAGATAAGAGCAATCAAAAGTTCACTTAATGGAACTTAAGGCTGTTGGCGGTCCATAAACTAAACTTGATCATAATAGCCCAAAGATAGATTGTCAGAGGAATATCTGAATTTAGATATGTGTAGGTCACCGAAAGTTGGTGCCATTATTGAAAAAAAAATATATTACAATATTTCATGAGATAAACTATAACTTCTGGTCTTGTCGAAACAAACAATAATAAAAGATTGTTCAAAGATGTTGGACATTTACTATTTTGTATCGACGATCTCGTCGAATGTTGATTCTTCACTTAAAAGACTTTCATATTTTGATAATGTATCATTATGAATAAAACGACGATTGCGTTCATTTTATCCTTTGTCCTTCGTTATGAGCCATTTGGTAGAAAAACTCAAAATGTAAGACGAAATTGTTACTAATTGTTTTGATAAGTGTTTTGCTTGTTGTACTGAGATGATTGCTTTAGCTTCCCTTATATTTTTTCACATACCTGTTATGTTTTGTGTAACCACCGAACCGAAGATCGCAATGGAAGTGGGAAGTTTGGTGCGCTATAAAACCTGGTTTAACCCACTATAAATGGCTACACCCAGTCAGGACCATTGCCATGTTCAATTTTTCCTGTATGTCTGCCTTTTTTTTTCTTGTCTAGGGATCTTTGAGATTGATTCTTCAAGTTTGTTATTTCTGTAACTACCTTTATTTACAGAACTAAGATATCTGATCATATGTTTGCCATTTTAATCAATAGTGAAAAAGTGTCCACAGGTATTCATTAAAGGTAACAGGACACCGCTCCAACATATGGAGTTTACGTATCACAATCGATGCGTTATTCCAGAGCATGTGGGGAGTACAACGACTTCCTTGATAGAGCTACACGGCTGACAAGCAAATTGTTAACACAGGGGTGCGTTGCTCCTAGGTTGTTGTCATCACTCAAGAAATTTTACGAACGACATCATTTGCTTGTATACAAATATGGGATTTCTATCTCTCAGATGAGCACAGATGTTGGTTTGACATAGAGTTTTGTAATGTCATCCTTTCCGGATTTGACCAACACTTAATCGATCTTTGGCAACGTGACGGGTGTGCTTTAGTAAGCAGGAACTGCTTACTCTTCCGGAGCACCTGAGTTTACTCTCGTTTCGACTTGAGTTCGCGTTGCTGAATGCGGTTTGGTTGTTATGTGTGTGTGTTTTATGTTGTTATGTGGTTTGTTTTGTTGTAATGATTTTTTGTTTGCCGGTTTTGTCTTTGTCTTTACAATTTTATGATACTGATTACCCCTTTGGTACACCTTTGCTTCTACCCTCCTAACTGGGATGATCAATCTCATTCACACAATTAGGAAAAAACAAAACAAAGTCCTAGAAATACCGGAGAATTTGAATGGGCTTGTCTTGTTTTAGGTATTTAAAATAATACGGATTTTTAGGTTTTATGGCACCAAGCTTTTATCTTTCAACACAACCTTATGGTCCAGTAAAACAAACACAATACGTTGTGACACATAGCAGGTAAGAAAGCGGTCATTGCAAGCTCGGTACCAGAAAGAAGCAAAACTGATTAAAACAATCACGAATTATTTCATCTGACAAAATTTCTTTGATATCAATGTCTGATATCAAAACAAGTAGTTTTTTGAAGACCTATCAGACGTATTTTCTAAAAATCTTGGTCTACAAGGCGATCAAGCAGACAACGCTGTCTGGAAACAAAATTTGCATTTGGAGTTAACATATGCGTTACAGTCTCATGTTCATTTACTCCATATCCTTTTTTAAATTATTAAACAAAACGTATAAGCCCTGAACATCAAATTAGTTATGAAATAGACAATCCATATGCTGTATTCGAGTGTCGTACGGCCGCCGAGGGAAAAGGACCAAGAACCAGAGCTTAAAACAACATAAACAAAAACAAAAAGCACAACATACAAAAACACATATAACATCCAAATCACAATCAGCAACGTGGTCGCAACAAGAATGAATTCATATGCCTCATACAGTTACGACTTCCTATATGCCATAGCTCATCCGTCACGTTGCAATGATCTGGTAAAGGATGGCAATTTTAGACTCTTTGTCAAAATATCAAAATTTGGGATTAAAGGATAGAGCAAACTTTGTATCATTTTTGGTTAGAAGTAATTTATAGAAGTCAATTTACATATGAATTTAGATACTTTGCACAAAGCAATGTTGACCATTTTGTAGCTATTTTGATGCAATTTGCTACTGAAAACGTGTGCACCAAACTGTATAAATATTATGTTAATAGTTTTGTAATGTCATCCTTTGCGGATTTGACGAACACTAAATCGATCTTTGGCAACGTGACAGGTGTGCTATAGCAAGCAGGAACTGCTTACGCTTCTGTAATAATAATAATAATCATATAGTCTCTATACTTAATGGATGTTTGTTTGTTTACTATCTAAAGTACCCTCTGGCATGTGATTGCTATGCTTCTCCCTTTGTCTATGGTCCATCTGGTCATGTCATCACGGGTGATCTTAAGATAATGATTTTTTACGTAATGTGGTTTCCCATGGACCTAAATTCAGGGAACCGCGACGTATAAATTGGAACCACAACTCTAAGATCATCATGGACACTGTGGAGGACTATGCTAGAGCCTGGATAAAGAGGGAAAAGGACCAAGAACCAGAGCTTGAATCACTGTCGGACTGGGTAAGGACTATCCGATCTCTTGTACGAAGCCGAATAGACAGACTTCGCAAATGTGTGAACCCCCGGCCTTCTTCTGTATTTAGAGATCGTGAATCTCTCAACTGTCTCTCTTCCATATATGACAGGTATGTTGTCACACCGGAAGACAAGGCTTCAAATAATATAGTTTTTGTATGTAAAGCACATTATTACAATTGTATGATAAAAGAACTAGGCATTGATGGTAATACTTCCGCAAGTGCTACATACAAACGGACTACATTTAACAAAGATGAAATCATAGCCAGCCATAGCTCTTTTATGTCCTCTTTCAATGATTAAATTAAAGAGGAAAATAAAGGGTTACTATATTTGTACTGGATACCTAAACTTCACAAAAATCCGTACAAATAATGTATATAGCTGGATCTTCATCATGTTTAACTAAAATCTTGTATGCTGTAAAAGAAGGTCAACAAACATACTGCGACACTATTTATAATCGTAGTGGAATTAACCATATGTGGATTTTGAAGAACTCAAAAGATCATTTTTTGAGGTTCAGTCTTTGAAAACGTTCGATGAATCAACTCTATACACTATCTTGCCACACGAAAAACTAAAATGTCGCTTTTTTAAACTCTAGGAACTTTGTTTTTGGGTTATAATTCTACATTCTTTTCCAAAACATCTTTCAAAGATAAAATTTGTTACACACTTGATTTCCTCATTGACAACGTATTTGTCACCTTCGGAGGAGAGATTTTCAACAACAAATAGGCCGATTTGTATTCTTTTACCGGATTTGACACACTGAATTGGAAAGAAGAAACACGACATGGGTGCTATAGCAGATGGGAACTGCTGACACTTCCGGAGCACCTGAGTTCACTCTTGTCACGACTTGAGTTTGCGTTGTTGATTTCCGTTCGATTGATTTTGTTTTTTTGTTTTTTCTTGCTGTTTCTGTTCTTGTTTACCGGTTTCGTCGTTGCCCTGTTGGATTTTTGACCCTCAAATGCCCCATTGGTGCTCTTTTGCTTCTTCCTATCCCGGCGACCATCTTTAAAAGAAATCCAAATCGCACTTGAGAGATCCATTAGAATTACACGTTGTCCTAGGAGGTTATGGAACTCCAAGATGCCCTAGGGCGATTCGGAATGAACCTGAATTTCAAGATGCCATGTAACATGTATATGTATCCTCATTGTATTAGGAAACAACAAAGAAAGCCAGAATCACGGTTTGGCTTTTTTAAGTCTAGACTCATCTAATACAAACAAGTAAGTTTAAAAAGAACAGAAAAGAACTGCAAAATGAATTATAATTTAAAAAATTAAAATGATGATTTTGAAAAAATTAAAAAATAAAATTAAAAGAAAGAAAAAGGTGTTACACTTAGTCATGCTAAGCATACCCCTACACGAATATTCGGAAAACAGGAAGTAACTGACTGTTTCACATAGGAAAGGACTAATTCGGTTCAACTTATCGTGTTAAAGCATTTGTAAAAATGGTATTAAATTAAAATCTAAGCTTAAACTGTTGTCGTATTAAAAGAACATTTACCATGTAAATTATTTATATTTTTGACTCAAATGCCCCCTTAAAGTGTTATGTAAACCTTAGTTAAGACGCCAATTGACAAATAACAGACACGTGTAAACATTCTTTCAGTTTTATAATTAAAACTAACGTGACAATACAAAAACTAAGTTGGTATTTTCAATGAAAAATGGTGTTAATATAAAACATGTAAAATATTTTTAAAATTGATGCAATCTTGTATCTAGTAACTACAAATAACTTAGGTCTAGAAACTGCAACAAGATTGACAGTTAAGGATCGCAACATTTCATTTATGAGACTATTCACGTTCGTTCTACGTCAGAGAAGTTAAAAAAATTAAGAAAGGATATGGAGTAAATGAACATGAGACCATAACACATATTTTAGCTCCAACTGTATTTTTTATGAGATGTAGGGCCATTTCGGAAAATAATTCCTCATTAGCAGCACTAGAACCGAAGCATAGGAAATCCACCTTTTCAAAAGATGTTCGAGATGCATAAAACCAAGTTGTAAGTTTAAATGGAATACTTTTTGATACATTTTGATTTTGTCAAAAGAAATACCAAATTTCAATGCTTCACTTTGAGTTATGAGAACATTATATAATCTAATTTGACAAACATAAAATCGTTTATCAAATATTACGGGATATAACAATTCTTAAGATAAACTAAGAGATCTGGTCTTATCAAAACAAACAATGCTACATGATTGTTTAATCTTTATTGGATCTTTACCATTTTTTATCAACGAATTCGGCGAAATGTGATGCTTTACATGGAAAATTAAAACATGATTTGATCATTTATCATAAAAGATAAAAAGACGATAACGTTTGCTTACAGTACTATGTAATTTGATCATATGTTTAATGTTTTAACGTTTCAAATCATAGTGAAAAAAAGTAATCACATGTACTCATTAAAGGTTACAAGACATCCAGCGGAACTGGGATCAATACAAATAACACTAGAAGGGCATTTCAAAAGAAATAAAGGGTTCGTCCAGTTTTTATGATATCGAACCTTCAGTTTTTACTGCGACCTAAGGTTTTGCTATCACAAACACAACACGTAACAGGGTGATCATCTCGAGCTTGCTATCAGAAACAAGCAAAAACTAATTGAAGCAATCACGATTCATTTCATCTGACATATCTTTAAATTTTGCTATCATTGACTAATATCGAAGACCGTATGAGACGTATTTTCTTATAAATTTTGTTTAAAGGCTACCAAGGAGACAACGCTGTCTGGAAATAAAATCCAAACAAAATGTAAAAGCCCTGCATATCAAATAAGTTATGAAATACATATGTTGTAAGTCCGAAAAGGCCAAGACAAAATAAGATTATCACACACACAAAAAGCACTATATAAAAAAAACCACATATTACAACCAAATTACAATTGGAAACGTGAACTCGGATGCGTCAGGCAGAACAGAGGCAATTTTGTTAACATTAAATTAACGTTAAACACTAGCTTTCAATTAGATAGTGGATATGGTAGGGTGTAGCTGTAAACCGGAACGTGTGCTATGTTTTACAGTATGGCTACAAGTGTTTGTACTGCAAATAACATTAG
Organism: Arcuatula senhousia; assembly: GCA_963971305.1. NCBI lineage: Eukaryota > Metazoa > Mollusca > Bivalvia > Mytilida > Mytilidae > Arcuatula > Arcuatula senhousia. The sequence goes on along the minus strand of OZ020317.1, from coordinate 638,375 downwards.
AAAGTTCAAAAGGGTGTGAGCTGAAACCGAACCTATACATCTGCGGCACCTGTCGCCAAGCAGTCTCCAGTCCGTCGAGGATTCCACACGACCACCGACACTGTTACAAAATAGGTGTTTGTAAATCGATATCATTCCTCGGCATACTTGAAGATACACAAAGTATGGTGGTTGCCATGGTAGTACATATGGTATATGTATAATAGAGATAATAGAATGCTCACACCCTGTTGGATTTTCCGATGTTATTTGCAGTACAAAGATTTGTAGTCACACTGTCACACGTTTTAGTTTGAATCTGTACCCTTATCAATCCATTATCTATTTCACATGTTTATCAAGCTGTGTGCCATTCTATCATCTCTATTATATAGCTATTATATATTCACTTTTGGTAAACCGTTATTCACATGACCTTCACTGGGTACTGGTAAACTGAGAAACGAGATGAAATCAAACGAGACGAAAAGAAAACGAAATAGGTAAATTAAGAAAACGACTGGTGTCGGGTAAAAATCGATTCAGTATTCTTTTTGTTAACGGTTTCGCTCGATTTCGTTTCCATTCTTTGCAGATTTCGGTTGCTTAACTTACTGTTTTCGTTTCCTTCTTTACCGATTTGGGTTTCATTCCGTTTCGTTTAGTTTCTTTTCGTATATCAGTTCACCGGACGATACGCAAGTGTTTACATGTTATAAATAGTTTGTTCTCAGTTTTGACACTGCCTAGTATTTTTGAAGAAAAAATGCAAAAATGATTAATTCTTTATTAATTCAGCATTTAATTAGTGTGATATTAATGTTGAATTAGTGTTAATCGAGCTAAAATTTAATTTTATGTTATGAAAAAAATGCCTGTGTAATGACTTTTTGCTTGCCATAGCACACCGTTCCCGTTAGAATGATCTGGTAAAAGATGACAATTTTAAACCTCTATGTGAAACCAAGATTTATACTCATTTGATTGATATAAATTTCAGATTTGTCTATAATAACATGTCTTCCGTGAAGTTTCTTGACAGCAACCAGGAAGCAACATAATCAGGTGTATGCAATTTGCCTGTGAGACGTTAGAGCAAACAGAAAAGGGGAAAAGTGAGGATGGAACAGTTGAAATCATCACGTTTGTCATAGAGCTTTGTACGAAGCATACCGTTCCTTGTGTGTTGATTTCTAGATAAAGCAGACCTTATAGAATCTGAAGTGTCATAAATTAAAAGTTCATGTAGATATATATGCGATGAAAATAGCCTCCGAGTCGATGATTGTTTTTTAATAAACGGATATCATCAATAATTCAAAATATGGTATCAAATGATAAAGCAAGCTTGCGATCGTTTTGTCTAGAAGTGATTGTTAGAAGGCCATTTCATATGAATGAACATTGTTTGCGGCAAAGTGATTGTTAGAAGGCCATTTCATATGAATGAACATTCTTTGCGGCAAAGTGATTGTTTGAAGGCCATTTAATATGAATGAACATTCTTTGCGGCAAGCAAAGTTGCACCAAATGTACCATTTTTGGATGCTTATTGTCTACTGAAAAACACGTTCACTAAACTGAATACATATTATGTTTATAAGAAAGTTGAGCATTTCTATAGTTTGTTTTTATTTTTATTTGTTTTTTTTAACTATACTCAGTCAACAAAATAAGTCTTTATAAATTCGACAACCATATATTTGTACCCACGTAATGAAGTAAACATCAAAAGTTGCCCGTTTTTAATTCGGAATTGTTACTTTTTAATTAAGTTATTCATCTCCCGTGAATAGGCTGATATAATTCATTATGATAAGTCAGTTCGGATTATCTGGTTTTATTGTTCCAGGTGCTGCACATTCATTTTTAATTAGGTTTGTCATTTTCACTTTTGGAAAGAGCAGCACTGACGAGTCTTGAAAAAACGAAATTTAATTTTGATTTTTACGGTAAACATATAGGGCTACATGCAGAAAATATATGAAATTATTTTATAACAGATAACCGAAAATTTGGTTTTATATTTTAAGCAAACAATTCATTAAGTAATATTTTATATTTAAACCACCAACCGTATACCTTTACATTTTGAAACCATTTACTGGGGTATACTTAGAGACCATTATAATTTTCATGCTTATGTACTAGAAAAGAAACAATAAAATGTTCGACTTGATACTCACTATGGAGATGCTATGAGCGAAAATATAAAAACAAAACAACAGTTTTTTTTCTTTTAATTCCTGTGAAGGATTGTTAATGGAATTTTATTTAGATATATCATAAGATAATTTTACATGAAACATTTATTTTCTACACAAGCACGTTTCATAATTGGTCTTAGTTTTGTTTGGAATGCTGATTTTCTGTTGAGGCTATACAAAATTGAGAAGGAATAAAACGATGATAAGGTGTTAATATACACAGGGGTTTTAAGATAAAAGTGACAACATTGGATGAAATTGATCGAATATGCAGGAAATACCATTTTGTATGACAAGTCAAAACAAAGTTTTACTGGAGTTCGCGTTGTTGATTGATATTCAGTTGTTTTGTGTTTCCATGTTTTACATGTTGTCTGTTATTGCTCCGTTCTTGTTTGTGTTTACTGGTTTTGTCTCTGCCCTTTCGGACTTTTGACATTCGGATACCCCATTGGTACCTCTGCTTCTTTTACCCAATTTTTCAATTAATACTACATACAAAGTAATTAAATTGACACAGAACCTTTTTTTATCAGCTTTATTTAAACATATTTTAGGCAAATATGATTAAAACGAACTAAGATGAGTAACTCTGATTAGTAGTTGGTAACTTTTAACGGGAAAAACATTTACATTTACCAAAAGTTTAAATATTTGGTATTTTGTTTATTACATGTCTTCTCTTCATTATGACTTTATTGATCGTAGGTTTTTGGGATTGGTTAACCTTACCCTAACCAACAACAACAACTATATCAATAACAAAAAAAAAACAATGATAACATAAAACAAACTTCAACAACAAAAAAGAACAAGAGTATGTCTCACCTGTCGGCACCATCACAGAACTCATTGATGTTCTAGCTTGGCCTTCAGAAAAGTTAAGGTCAAGTACATGTGAGAGATGACAGAATTCCATTTAACCATCACAAAATTGTCTGATGTGTTTTCTAGATACCATAGTTATTGAGAAACGATGAAAAAAGACAAACATTCAATTAGTCATTCAAACATGACAATTGGGTCATGGTCACATTACATGGTGACGTCAGTTGTGAATACCATTATCCCCAAATATCAGATGCCTTGCTATAATATAATTCTTTTCACTTAACTCATTTTCCATCCAAAAATCATCGAAGTTCACAAAGTCATTGAACCATGAAAATGGGCTCAGCGTCACACAAATTGGTGTCAGTTGTGTAGACCAAAACCCCCAATGTCTGTATACCAAATATAACTTAATTTATTTTCCATAAAAGTTTTAATTGTCCCAAAAATCATCTAAGTCCACAGAGTCACTGAACCATGAAAATTGGGTCAGGGTCAAATGGTATGGGACCAGGTGCATAGACGATAACCCGTAATGTCTGTATAACAGATGTCAGACGCCAAGCTATTTTACTTTTCACTGAATTCATTTTCCACTAAAGTCTTACAAAGGGGTTTGATGGCCTGAAAAACATCTAAGTTCACATAGTCGCTGAACCATGAAATTGGGGTCAGGGTAAAAAAGTACGGTGCCAGTCGCTTAGACCATAACCCCAGCTGTCTGTATACCAAATATCAGATGCCTAGTTATTATACTTTTTTGTTATATATTTTCCACAAAAGTCTTAGAAAGGAGTCTTTTGGCCCGAAAAAAAAAACATGTATATAAGTTCACAGAGTCGCTAAACCATGAAATTTGAGTCAGGGTGAAACAGCATGGTGCCAGTTGCTTAGACCATAAATCTAACTGTCTGGATACTAAATATCAGATGACTAGCTATTATACTTTTCTTGTAATTCATTTTCCACAAAAGTCTTATAAAAATGTGTACTCCGTTGCCGCCGCCGGAAAGTAATACCTTTGTCTCACCTTCAGCGACTAAAGTCGCAGGCGAGACAACAAGTACAGGAAATCATAAAACTAATTAGATCAACCTCTTCTCGCACAATCAAGAATAAAAACAACAAATACAATATGTGATTCTTTTCTATATTTTTCATTTTCGCTACTTGAAAGTCAATTACTTAATAAAGCAGTAGATAGAATTTTTAAATTATGTGATTCTCCAATCGAGATTAAAGAACAAAGCATCAGCATGTTAAGAATCGTCATGATTTTCCATGTTTTACATGTTGTGTGTTTTTGTCTCGTTCTTTTTGGTGTTTACTGGTTTTGTCTCTGCCTATAGGACTTTAGACATTCGGATACCCAATTGGTACCTGTGCTTCTTTGAACCTGTTCCGATAGTAAACAGGTTAATTGTTATGTCTATCAATGATATGTCTTACTCAAATATGCCTCTAACGGTGATATGTTAACCTTATCTTTATTAAGGTAGAACAATTATAAAAAAAATCGGTAGGATATCATTTTTCTTAATTTGTCATAAGAAGTATCTATGTGCATATGTTTGAAAAATGAAATAAAAAGATTAAGTTACCGTGGTTAATTTTTGTAGAAAATTGATAAAAAAAACAGTTCAAACTTGTCAAAACATCAATTTTTGTTAGGTCTTTGAAAATAAGGTATACAATCATGGGTTCACCGTTAATTTTCTGAAAAAAAATTGGAAAAACTGAATTTTTCCTACACTTTCATACAATTTATAGAAGCGTCAAGTTGGTTACTTATTCCCTATTCTTAATTCCTTATTTGAATAAGGAATAAGTAACTGGTTACTTATTCCTTATTCTCAGAACACCAGATAGAGTTATATCCTATTCATTATTTATTATTTTCCCGAAATGTAAATAGTAAATTAGTAACTGGTTACTTTTTCCTTATTTTTTCAACTGGATTTTCGTACACAATATTTTTTCAATATGGCTATTAATTTAATCCATCTCTCCATTACTAATTTTCCTAAACACTAAATAGGGAATAAGTAACTGGTTTGCGTCCGTCAATTGTTAACTTTTTCAAACGTTAATTCCTCTGACGTCATAGTTTATTTGCAACCAAACTTAGTACCAGTTGTTAATGTTTGTCGGGTTGTAATAGTTATTCAACTTATTGATTCAATGTAAATAGGGGCTTTAATTTTATATGTTAAAAACATACTGAAAATTGCACTTTGGCTTTTCAAACAGAAAAGTTTTAAATCAAACAAATTAAAAGAATTAACTGACACGGTACTTAAAGTAGTCCATATCCCTACCAATTTCCGGTTCGTCAAAATTAATGGAGCTTAACTCTGCTTGGCAAAAAACAATCTTTACATCCCCCACCATAAATTGAAATTATAGATCCGCCCCTTTACTGTGGCTGACCCAGACATTTTCATAAAGGAGGGGGCGCAATTAAAAAAAATTCTAGGACCTCTTGTTTCATTCAGTTCCTAACTATTCTTTTTTCTGTCAAGAGGGAGGGCCCAAGCCTGGCAACCCGGTCCTAAATCTGCCTTTGCCTTAAGAGTATCTTCCAACAAGCATCAAATGAAAATTACATTCTAAAAGATTATAAGTATTGTATTAAAAAATTATAGTAGTCAGATTTCTCAGAAAGAAGCTATTCTTAGTCTAAATAAATCATGCATAATAATACTTTTGAAGTTCAATGTGATACAATGATTAAAATTTACTTACTGAGTCTGGGAGTATTGTAAGTGAAATTTCTTGATGCTTGAAGTTGAATATCATGATTATTTTAAATACATTTTTCTGACAACTGTGAAAATCGCTGGAGTCTCATGACTTAGAAGGGAAAAGTCGACAAAAAGGGATTTTTACTTCATATAATTCAAAATTTGAGTCATTCTTATCAACTTTTGCAGTCTAAATCTGAAAACTAAACAATCTTCCTTCTTCTTTCATGTAAACAAATAATAGGGTAGTTTTATTGAAGGGGAAAGAAATGGACAAGAGGAGACAAAAGCAAGGGGTACCTAATGGGGTACATACATTCTTGACTGAATAAAAATAATACAGTGTATGCTTTTAAATTGTAAAATAGATACTGAATCTTATGATGTTCATTAAGAAAACCTTACTTTGTTTGTATTCTTCATTTACATATGTTCATTTTGATTCATAATTGACTTAAATTAAGGGGGACCAACCCAATATCAATGATTATATAGAATGATATATTTCATCTCTGTTTTTCATTAAATTTAATTAAACATATCCTCATGCAATTAATGATTTTCCTTTAGTTCATATGTTGCATTTGTCATTACATCAATAAAGTACATTTGCATACCATATTGAAAGCATGTCAGTGCCCTTAAACAACTTAAAAAACACCTCGATACACTTGAGAACAAACTAGTAAATCGAGGGTACAAAAGAGCTGATACCAGAGAGAACATACTCAATACGGTTGAAAAAGTTGATAGACAAAGGGCTCTGTCTAATAACAAATACAAAACAAGCATACCGTTGACATTGGTAACTAAATATAACCCATGTGTATTGCATCTTAACAAAATTATTCGTGCACACTGGGACAAGCAATAAAAAAATGAAAGATGCAAATCTATTTTTAGTAAACCGCCTATCATCGCATACAAGCGAAACAAAAATATCAAAGATTACCTAGCCAAATTACGGCATTAGGTTTGTTTAATGTGGGAGACTTTTGAGAAGGGACCCACGCTTGTGCAAATTATTTTAAAGCACAGAGCAAAAAATCCCGAAACACCGTTAGTCCTTGTTACTATTATAAAAAGGGCAATCAAATTGAGACTCCATGGTTTCTTTATATAAAGCGGTGTAAAGTCTTGAGACATTATTATGCGTGTTGGTAGATGGATTTCTGCCATTTGTGTCCATGTTCGAGGGCACTGACATGCTTTCAATATGGTATGCAAATGTACTTTATTAATGTTATTTGTGGTGAAATCCTCCCTGTAGAATCAGACTGAAATATTTTCTCACGATGATCCATGCAGACTCAAGACGTACAACCGTCATAAAGAATGCCATGGAGTCTCTTGTAGCAAAAAACCTAACATATTTATGAATAGGCATTATTTTTAATGACAGTAACATAATAAACAGATGCTACTTAAGAGGTGGACTTCCACCCTTTGTAGATATCTGGCCATTCGGTCAAGTGAATAGTAAACGACAAAGTCGTAACTCTATGCTTACACTCAAAATTAAAAGAGATACAATGGATAACATCAGTAGTGCACAAATGGAAATAAAAAAACCCATCTTCAATGACGAGGCTCCAAATGAACAGGATGTTACTACTGTAGAGGCTAGTATGAAAAAACTACGTTATCTGTGTGAAGTGAAATTTAACTATAACATTACCCAAGAAGGATTAGACCAAGCCAAAAGGTAAAGAGCCCTTCCTCCGTTTGTGGGTGTAACTCTTACCTACACCCCCCGGATGTTGGAACACAAAACTAAAGGAGCTATTAAGGACCGGGTCCGTGAACTTCAGCAGGCCATCAAAGTAGATGCCCTGCAAAAGCTGTCTGAACTAACAGCAAAGGCGAATTTAGAAGTCAATGAGGAAATGAACACCATTGTTGACGTACGTGATAGTGAACTTATTGCTAATAATAACTTTGAAGAAAGGAATGAGTTCTTCAAAAAAGTTGAATCCCTTAAGAAGGAATATAGAGACAAACTCACAACGTATAAACAGAACTTAGCCAGGAAGCCTAGAATGGGCATAAAGCCAAAAGAAAAAATGTTCACTAAAAACTATGATTAATGAGCTGGATTAAGTGATACCACTTGTATGCTGGAATTACCTATCTAGTATTAGTGATATAATAGCATTAACTACTTTTTGGATAATAACTTGAATTATTATGACACGTAATGTTTTTTAGACATTATTGATAACAATATTTCATATACTAATGTGAAATTATTATGACGTAATGCTTTTTAGGCATTATTGATAACAATACTTCATCTAATTGAATGTGCCAATTTGTATTATAACTACTTATGTGGAATTACTATGACGTAATGTTTTGTAGACATTATTGATAACAATATTTCATTAATTGTATGTGCCAATTTGGATTATAACTACTTTTGTGGAATTATTATGACGTAATGTTTTTTAGACATTATTGATAACAATATTTCATAAATTGTATGTGCCAATTTGAATTATAACTACCATTATTATGCTTGTTCTCATATCAAAATAAATATACTCTATTTTGATGATTTATTTCTTTCACAGACAGCTGTTGTAATTTAAGTAGCTATGCACTGCGCATGCTCAAATTCTTAGTGCCTTATGTCTAAGACTTATGTCTTTATCACTTTTTACGATATAGCATAGGAGTATGGCGAGAAGATTTGTGAAAAAATTTAAAAAACCAAAAAACGGACCAGGGAACATAGATCCCGTCCATATAGAAAGAAAATAAAGCAAAAAATTCAAAATGAATCATACAAACAATTTGTCATTAATCTGTCAAGAAAAAGACTTGACGATGGTGACTTTAAATTATTAGCAAAAGGGGTTAAATTTATACCTACTCCTAAAATAAATAAAAATGAAGTTAGGAGAAACCTTATGAATGATTTTGAAGAATTGGCTATAAAAATGAGATGTAGATATCAATATGCAAAGGATGGTGAAAATAAAGAATTGCATCCTTTGAATACACTAAGCGGACACATTCCACCATATGGGTGCAATGCTTTTGAAAGCTACATTTTCCATACTAAATTGGAAATGTCTAGAATTGAAGTTAAAGACTTTAATAATTTATCCAACCTTGAATCAAAAGAACAAAAAGCATTAGAAACGCTTAGTAAAGCTGATGACTTATATATTTCTAAAGCTGATAAAAATAACACAACTGTAATTTTGGATAAATCAAAATACATTGAGGCAGGTGAAAAACATCTGAACTCTATACACTACAAACAAATTGACCAGCCAAGCACAAACCATATCTCTAAAACAATTAATAATATAATTGATAAACTGTTTGCACAAAAACAATTAGACAAACAGACATATAACTTTCTCACAGATATGGAGAATCTCCCATGGAGAATTATACCTCTTGACAAAGATACACAAACTTGACCCTGACATCATTAACAGCATCATGAATGATGGGGTTAATAACCTTGATATAGACATTCCATTCAGACCTATTGTAAACAAATGCAACTCGCCAACTAGAAGAGTTGAAAAGTTCTTAGATGTAATTCTGAAACCGCTACTAATGACACAAGAATTTTACATCAAAGACTCAACAGATTTTATTAATAAAATAGAATCCACATCATTTCACAAAGACTGTCTACTTGTTACATATGATGTAACATCCATGTATACTAATATGAATATTAGTGATCTGAATAAGACAGTTGATGAGATGTTAAAAAAGGTCAACCACTTTGATTATCAATTTGAAATCCCAAATAGCACTGACCTGATGACGCTTGTTGATTTGATCTTATTTTATAACGAATTTCAATTTTCTGACAAGTTTTCTGTACAATTATTGGTGCTCCACAAGGAGGAATTATTTCACCAATTATAACGGACTTACATCTATCGAAAATACTAAAAAAGATACTTGATAAATTTGAGCATAGGAAAAAAATTAAATTCCTATCTCAGTACAGAGATGATGGTGCGATGGTTGCAGAGTGCAACCACTCTCAAATTGAAAACTTCTTTGAAATAGCCAACGGTATAGACCCTCTTTTGAAGTTTACTTTCAATATTTCTGAAGTTGAGGTCACATTCTTAGACACAGAAATATACAAAGGGGATCGTTTCAATACTAGTGGTATATTAGATATCAGTTCACATGTTAAAGTGACTGAAACGTATCAATATCTTCCCACTAGCAGTTGCCATCCAAAACATACTTTTAAAAATATATCAACCTCTGAGACAAGTCGTCATATAAGAAATAATAGTTGTAAAAAACAACTTAAAAGACACCTCGATACACTTGAAAACAAACAAGTAAACCGAGGGTACAAAAGAGCTGATACCAGAGAGAACATACTCAATACGGTTAAAAAAGTTGATAGACAAAGAGCTCTGTCTAATAACAAATACAAAACAAACATACCTTTGACATTGGTAACTAAATATAACCCATGTGTATTGCATCTTAACAGAATTATTCGTGCACACTGGGACAAACTATTAAAAAATGAAAGATGCAGATCTATTTTTAGTAAACCGCCTATCATTGCATACAAGCGAAACAAAAATATCAAAGATTACCTAGCCAAATTACGGCATTAGGTTTGTTTAATGTGGGAGACTTTTGAGAAGGGACCCACGCTTGTGCAAATTATTTTAAATCACAGAGCAAAAAATCCCGAAACACCGTTAGTCCTTGTTACTATTATAAAAAGGGCAATCTACAGTACTTGAACCGATCAATGCAACAGTTTTTGCGATCCGTCACGCGTCATCAATCAGTCACCAATGAGTCATCGATCCGGTTTCAATCATTCACCGATCCGTCATCAATCAGTCACCAATCCGTCATCGATCAGTCACCAATCTGTCCGATCCTATCCGTCAAATGCATCCCATGCTGCAATTTACCAATCCGTCACGCGTCAAATCAATCTAAAATACGGAATTTTCAAGTTCGTTTCGCTTATTGTATCACGTGACTCCTGGATCGAATGAATAAAATCTTTGAATAAAATAGAAATTTATATAAATAGATGTAAAATCGGGTATTTGACGCGTTTTATATTAATAATAAAAACATTTCTGTTTTAAAAGGAGATAATTCATACGATTTTTTATGTCAGATATATTATATTTTGAAATATCTCATTTAAAATCTTGTCAGAAAGTTATTTTGAAATTTTTTTTGTGATTGTTATAAAACCATCATATAATATTAAAATCAAACATCAGATTTTTTATTTCTTATACAATTTGTAGCTTAAATACATAAGACATGTTTAGTCTTAACATTTCTATAATGGAAATAAATTTTATTCATAATCTCTTAAAAATTGTTAAATATAAACCTTATTTTTTTCAAGTTAAAGATATGAAGTTATTCAAGTTTTCAAAATATTATAGCATTTATGTGTCAAATCTGATGAAAAAAGTTGTTTCGCAAACAATTTCATGTACGTCAACTTTATTAAACCGTCATATAATTTTAAGCTAAAATAAAAGATTTTACTAAAGTTTCATATATTTAACATAAGAAATTTGCAAATTTGATCTATATTTATATGCGAACAAATTTTCTTTATAATCTCTTAACTTTATGAACCTTATTCTTTAAGGCAGCAATATGTATTTATGCAACTTTTCAACTTATCATAGCATTAATGTGTCAAACCTGATGAAAAAAGTTGTTTCCCAAAGAATTCCTTATCAATTTTATTCAACTATCATATAATTTAAAACTTAAATATAAGATTTTACTAAAGTTTCATATATTTTATATCAACTATTTGCAAATGTGATCTATATTCCTTTGCGAACAAATTTTCTTTATTATCTCTTAACTATATGAATCTTATTTTTTTAGTCAGCAATATGTAGTTATGCAACTTTTATTATTATTATTATTATTAACAATATTTGTATAGCGCATTAACTAATTCAAAATTACTCTAAGCGCTTAACATGCATGAAAAACATCAATATATGATTTTTCAAAATATATACATATATCTAAAATCCATACAAAAATGGTAAATAGTAGATTTCAATGGAAAAATGCATGACTACTGAAATTTTTTAAAAATTACAAAACTTTTAAAAAACAAATAAAAGTAATATTCAGATAAAATACTGAAATTTTTTTGTTTAAAAGTTACAAAACATTTAAAAAACAAATAAAAGTAATATTCAAGATAAAATACTGTATTCAAATGTAGTAAATCTAAAAGATAAAATTAAATTGCGTGGGAGAAAACCCATATGTCACTAAAATATCCATAAGCAACACAATGTTTGTCAACATAAAACCTTATAAAAAGTCATGATATGCTAATCTAAAAAAGTAGGTCTTTAAATTGGATTTAAAAGCATCAACACTGTCCACATTTCTCAAATAGCTGGGGAGTTTGTTCCACAGAGTGGCTGCTGTCGTGTCAAATCTCCTTGAACCGTAAGTCTTAGTTCTTACTCTTGGCACATGAAGTTTTGTGGTATTTTCTGATCGGAGTGATCTTGCGGGCTTGTAGATTGTCAATAGATTTTGCAAGTATACTGGAGCCTCGCCTTTAAGAGCTTTAAAAACATATACTAAAAGTTTAAATTGGCATCGATACTGAACAGGCAGCCAATGAAGATCGATCATCACTGGTGTAATATGGTCGTATTTCTTGCGCCTAGCTATAAGTCGAGCTGAGGCGTTTTGTACCCGTTGTAATTTGGATAATGCAAAAGCGTTCACACCATATAAAAGTGCATTTCCATAGTCCAACCTGGATGTAACAAGTGAACACACTAACGTTTTGCAGGCATTGTCGCTGATATAAGAGCGGATCTTTCCGATGTTTCTAATTTGATGGAAACACGATCTGGAGACAGCCGAAATATGTTGCTCCATGCTGAGAGTTTTGTCTAATAGAACGCCAAGATTCTTAACGCAAGCCACATCTGACACTATAGTTCCACCAAGAGCTAGCTCGCAAGCTTGAATATCTTAAACACGATGTTTCGGTGTGAATATGATGAGCTCCGTCTTGTCGTGATTTAGCTTAAGTAGGTTGACCTTCATCCATGAGCTAATGTCTTTAAAACAAGCATCCAATCGTACAGAAATGTCTGTCCAGTTATCTGATGGTTCTATCACTAAGTAAATTTGTGAATCGTCTGCGTAGCAGTGGTAAAGCATTCCATGTTGTTTACATATTTTTCCGATTGGTTTCGCAAACATGCAATAGAGCCTCGGTCCTAGTACCGAACCTTGTGGAACGCCAAAATTCAAAGATCTCGAATTTGAGTTGGTGGAACCTATGGCAACAGTCTGACACCTCCCTTCTAAGTATGACTTGAACCAAGATAGAGCGGAATCACGTATTCCGTAAGAATGTTCGAGTCGAGACAGAAGAATTGGATGATCGATTGTGTCAAAAGCAGCTGACAAATCTAACATCAACAACTTTTCAACTTATCATAGCATTAATGTGTCAAACCTGATGAAAAAAGTTGTTTTGCAAACATTTGCTTGTCAATTTTATTTAACTGTCATATAATTTTAAGCTAAAATATAAGATTTTGATAAAGTTTCATATATTTAACATAAGAAATTTGCAAATGTGATCTATATTTATATGCGAACAAAATTTCTTCATAATCACTTAAAACTTTATGAATCTTATTTTTTAAGTCAGCAATATGTAGTTATGCAACTTTTCAACTTATCATAGCATTAATGTGTCAAACCTGATGAAAAAAGTTGTATCGCAAACATTTTCTTGTCAATTTTATTAAACCGTATTATAATTTTATGCTCAAATAATATTTTAATAAAGTTTCATATATTTTACACAAGAAATTTGCAAATGTGATCTATATTTATATGCGAACAAATTTTCTTTATAATCTCTTAACTTTATGAACCTTGTTATTTAAGGCAGCAATATGTACGGAAGCGTATATGCGCCTCGTGTTGTCTTAATAAGGCGTCTTAATAAGACAATTGCCTCATTATTTAGAAGGAACTATTGCATTATATTGCAATTGAATGCTACAAACAAAACGTTTTACTTTCTTGTTTTATGAACAAGAGCGTGTTATTAACATCGCTTTATTTTTCTCAATTTATTTATTAACCTGTTATTTTTAAGACGGTTTATTTTTACAAATAAATCCATTATTAAGACATTATTATTGTGTTACATGGCAACAAATGTTAGAAAAATAAGGCAAGATATTTGCTTTTAAAATCAAGGGGAATTCCAAAAATTCCCTTTATTTTCATGGAAAATAATAGTACTCATAGCTCAAAAGTTTGCACGTAATGCTCACTCGAGCGAAAAGCACTACAGTATTTGATCCATCTAAATTTACCTTATGCTGATTAAAAAATTTCATGGTTCAGAAGTGAAACTATAAAATTCATAATACTGTTGTGATTTATATATATGTACCCCCACTCATAAGAGAGGGAGCTATATTGTATACACCTTTTCCATCTGTCTGTCCGTTTCAAAATTTGGTTAAAATTTTATCAGTTTTTACAGAAGGGTTAGATTTGAAATTTGATTAATAAACTTCAGCATGATTAGTTAGTTACATGCCTCCCATTTCCAGGCCAGTCGTGATAGAATTTTTCTGGGTTTTTTTTCGCTGCGCTCCAAACGCAAAAAGATTGAAAAAAATATATTACTCGTGAAAGATCCGCCAGTCTTTTCCAAGACCTAATGTAAAAACCTATAAATTTTAATTCAAATATTTAAATATCAATTTGTAGAGTGCCTCTGATGTCTCTTGAATAGACGAAACGCGCTTCAGGTGTAGCAAAATTTATTGTCTGGAACTTTGTTGTCATTTGTATTTCTATGAATTGTAAAAATCGGATTTTTAAAAACACCAAAATATGAACGAACGTATTGACACATCGAATGATGGTGAACATCGTTTGTTAAAATTATTGTTGCCACAATAAATTCAGTTCTTGATATTCGATTGCTATGACATTTTGCGGTGATATGATCCTTATCATAAGAGGATGGATGGGATCTATGTTAGAGATAAAGGATTCAAAAGGGGAAAACATGCTACTTTCAGTTTGTTATACGACAGCAAAAAAAATTGCGGATATATGGTATGATGCTGTTGTTGTCTTTTTCGTCGTCGTTGTCGTTGTTTGTTTACTTTATTTTTGCTATAATAACTTTCGTTCTAGTTATCTGATTGCTTTAAAATTTGACAATGATTATCCTTGCCATTAAATGATGATTTTGGGGTCCCTTCTTTTCATTTAGAAATTAGGGGCCAAAAATTGACAAACAATTCAAATATTTTATTTTTTTCTCACAATTACTTCCGTTCTAGTTGGTTAATTGCTATGAAATTTGACAATGATGTCTTTACCATAAAAGACTAGAGCTGATTAATTTTTGTAACCCTTTTTAGCTCACTCACGAAAGTGAGGGGGCTTATGTGATACCCCGAGCGTTGGCATTGGCGTTGGCGTCCACACCTATTTACAGAAGAATGATTATGGTCCATACCCACTTAATGACTAGTGCTACATCAATCATATTTGCATGATAGGTGAAACTAGTGATACATTGTACTTAGTCAATGCATGCTCCGGATGCTGGCTGTGACCTATATTTTTCGCATGGATGACCACTTACAGAAGAATGGTTAAAGTCCATTCCCGCTTACTGATAAGAGCCACATCAATCATATTGGCATGGTAGGGGCGCCTATGAATACTTAGCACAATGCATGCTTCGGATGCTGACTGTGACATATTTGTCTGCATGAATATCCACTTACAGAAGAATAGTTAAAGTCCATTCCCGCTAACTGACAACTGCCACATTAATCATATTGGCAAAGACAACAAAAGCATCGTACCATATGTCCGCAATTTTTTGCTGTCGTATAACAACGTAGATTTTTTTTATACTTTTTTGTCCCTAATTTTTAACAAAGATCGCATCCATCCTCCTATGGTATGAAACATATCACTGTCAAAGTTCATAACAATCGGATAACTAGAACTGATGTACATATCTGGTGTTGTTTTTTCAAAATCATAATCGTTTAATTAATGGAACTGATATCTAAAAATTTGAATAAGATTTATAGGTTCTGACATAAGTTCTTGGAAAAGACGAGTGAATAAAGTTTTCAATCCTTTTGCGAGTGGTGCGCAGCGAAACAAGCCAAACAAAACAGAAAATTTATATCATGACTGGCCTGGAAAGTGGAGGCATGTTACTAACTCATCGTGCTTAAGTTGTTTACCAAATTTTAAATCTAACCATTCTGTAGAAGCTGAAAAACTGTGACAGACAAACATTCAAGGTGATTGCAATATATCCCCCTATTATGAGTTGGGGGTATAAAAATCACAACAGTATTATGAATTTTATAGTTTCACTTCTGAACCATGAAAATTTTTAATCAGCATAAGGTAAATTAAGATGGATCAAATACTGTAGAGGTTTTCGCTCGAGTGAGCATTACGTGCCATCTTTTGAGCTATGCACACTATTATTTTCCATGAAAATAAAGGGAATTTTTGGAATTCCCCCTGATTTTTAAAGCAAATATCTTGCCTTATTTTTCTTACATTGTTGCCATGTAATACAATAATAATGTTTTAACAATAGATTAATTTGTTGAAATAAACCGTCTTAAAATATATAGGTTCATAAATAAATGCAGAAAAATAAAGCAATGTTAATAACATGCTCTTATTCCTAAAACAAGAGAGTAAAACGTTTTGTTTGTAGCATTCAATTGCAATATAATGCAATAGTTCCGTCTAAATAATGAGGCAATTGTCTTATTAGGACGCCTTATTAAGACAACACGAGGCGCATATACGCTTCCGTAAATATGTAGTTATGCAACTTTTCAACTTATCATAGCATTAATGAATCAAACCTGATGAAAAAAGTTGTTTTGCAAACATTTTCTTGTCAATTTTATTAAACTGTCATATAATTTTAAGCTAAAATATAAGATTTTACTAAAGTTTCATATATTTAACATAAGAAATTTGCAAATGTGATCTATATTTATATGCGAACAAAATTTCTTCATAATCACTTAACTTTAGGAATCTTATGTATTAAATCAGTTATGCAACTTTTCAACTTATCATAGCATTAACGTGTCAAACCTGATGAAAAAAGTTGTTTCGCAAACAATTTTGTCAATTGTATTAAATTGTCATATAATGTTACGCTAAAATATAAGATTTTACTTAAGTTTCAAATATTGAACATAAGAAATTTGTAAATGTGATCTATATTTATATGCGAACAAAATTTCTTCATAATCACTTAACTTTATCACTCTTAATTTTTAAGTCAGCAATATGTGGTTATGCAACTTATTATAGCATTAATATGTCAAACCTGATGAAACAAGTTGTTTTGCAAACATTTTCTTGTCAATTTTATTAAACTGTCATATAATTTTAAGCTAAAATATAAGATTTTACTAAAGTTTCATATATTTAACATAAGAAATTTGCAAATGTGATCTATATTTATATGCGAACAAAATTTCTTCATAATCACTTAACATTGAAGAATATCTAAAGTCCCCTCTGACATGTGATTGCTATGCTTCTCCCTTTGTCTATGGTCCATCTGGTCATGTCATCACGGGTGATCTTAAGATAATTGAAAATGATTTATTACGTAATGTGGTTTCCCATGGACCTAAATTCAGGGAACCACAGCGTATAAATTGGAATCATAACTTTAAGATCATAATGGACGCTGTGGAGGACTATGCTAGAGCCTGGATAAAGAGGGAAAAGGACCAAGAACCAGAACTTGAATCACTGTCGGACTGGGTAAGGACTATCCGATCTCTTGTACGAAGCCGAATAGACAAACTTCGCAAATGTGTGAACCCCCGGCCTTCTTCTGTATTTAGAGATCGTGAAGCTCTCAATTGTCTCTCTTCCTTACATGACAGGTATGTTGTCACGCCAGCAGACAAGGCTTCCAATAATATAGTTTTTGTATGTAAAGCACATTATTACAATTGTCTAATAAAAGAACTAGGCATTGATGGTAATACTTCCGCTAGTGCTACATACACACGGACTACATTTAACAAAGATGAAATCATAGCCAACCATAGCTCTTTTATGTCCTCTTTCAATATTCCAATGAAAGAGGAACATAAAGAGTTACCATATTTGTACTGGATACCTAAACTTCACAAAAATCCGTACAAAGAAAGGTATATAACTGGATCTTCATCATGTTCAACTACAGAGCTGTCCGTTCATTTAACTAAAATCTTGTCTGCTGTCAAAGAAGGTCAACAAGCATACTGCGACACTATTTACAATCGTAGTGGAGTTAACCATATGTGGATTTTGAAAAACTCAAAAGATTTGTTAGATCATTTTAAATCTAGATCATTTTCTGAGGTTCACTCTTTGAAAACGTTCGATTTTTCAACTTTATACACTACCTTGCCACACGAAAAACTAAAATGTCGCCTGAAAAAACTTCTCGAAAAAGCCTTTTCAAACTCAAGGAATTTTGTTGTTTTGGGTTATAATTCTACATTCTTTTCCAAAACATCTTTCAAAGATAAAATTTGTTACACACTGGAACAAGTTTGCAGTATGCTTGATTTCCTAATTGACAACATATTTGTCACCTTCGGAGGAGAGATTTTTCAACAACAAATCGGCATTCCAATGGGCACAAACTGTGCTCCTCTCCTCGCCGATTTGTTTTTATACTCTTACGAGACTGAATTTCTTCAGGGACTCGTAAAGAACAAGAAGATGAAAGAGGCACGGTCATTTAATCTTACATTCAGATATATTGATGATGTCCTTTCTGTCAATAACACTTCATTTGGTAGTTGGATTCCTTCAATATATCCTCCGGAATTGGAGATTAAAGAGACCACCGAATCTAATTGCTTCACGTCTTTCTTGGATTTGCACCTCGAATTTGACCCAGGTGGTCATCTCAGTACAAAAATTTACGATAAACGAGACGATTTTAATTTTCAAATTATTAATTTTCCTAATCTACAGAGCAATATACCTACTTCTCCTGCATACGGTGTTTATATTTCTCAACTTATTCGATATGCCAGAGCTTGCATACATTTCACAGATTTTTTTATCAGACACCGGTTTCTTCGTGACCGACTTTTGAAACAGGGCTATAAGAAAATACGTCTCATACGATCACTAAAAAAATTCTTTTTTCGTTATCAGCCACTAGTAGAAAAGTTCAAAATTGAGTTTAAAGATATGATAGTTAATTGTTTTAATTAGTGTTTGACTGGTCTGCTGTACTGAGATGATCACCTCAATATCCCTATTGTGTCTCACAACTATGTTGTGTTCCATGGTCATTACCGGATCCTAAGATCGCAATGGAAGAGGGAGGTTTGGCGCCATAAAACCTGGTTTAACCCACCATTTCGTTTGAAATGCCTGTACCAAGTTCTCCGGTATGACTGATTCGTTTTTGTCATTTTCTCTGGACTATGAGATTGATCATTCAAGTTCGGTAGTTTTGTTATTACCTTTATTAACTTTATGAATCTTATTTTTTAAGTCAGCAATATGTAGTTATGCAACTTTTCAACTTATCATAGCATTAATGTGTCAAACCTGATGCAAATAGTTGTTTTGCAAACAATTTTGTCAATTTTATTAAATTGTCATATAATTTTAAGCTAAAATATAAGATTTTACTTAAGTTTCATATATTTATCATAAGAAATTTGCAAATGTGATCTATATTTATATGCGAACAAATTTTCTTTATAATCTCTTAACTTTATGAACCTTGTTATTTAAGGCAGCAATATGTAGTTATGCAACTTTTCAACTTATCATAGCATTAATGTGTCAAACCTGATGAAAAAAGTTGTATCGCAAACATTTTCTTGTCAATTTTATTAAACCGTATTATAATTTTATGCTCAAATAATATTTTAATAAAGTTTCATATATTTTACACAAGAAATTTGCAAATGTGATCTATATTTATATGCGAACAAATTTTCTTTATAATCTCTTAACTTTATGAACCTTGTTATTTAAGGCAGCAATATGTAGTTATGCAACTTTTCAACTTATCATAGCATTAATGAATCAAACCTGATGAAAAAAGTTGTTTTGCAAACATTTTCTTGTCAATTTTATTAAACTGTCATATAATTTTAAGCTAAAATATAAGATTTTACTAAAGTTTCATATATTTAACATAAGAAATTTGCAAATGTGATCTATATTTATATGCGAACAAAATTTCTTCATAATCACTTAACTTTAGGAATCTTATGTTTTAAGTCAGTTATGCAACTTTTCAACTTATCATAGCATTAACGTGTCAAACCTGATGAAAAAAGTTGTTTCGCAAACAATTTTGTCAATTGTATTAAATTGTCATATAATGTTACGCTAAAATATAAGATTTTACTTAAGTTTCATATATTGAACATAAGAAATTTGTAAATGTGATCTATATTTATATGCGAACAAAATTTCTTCATAATCACTTAACTTTATCACTCTTAATTTTTAAGTCAGCAATATGTGGTTATGCAACTTATTATAGCATTAATATGTCAAACCTGATGAAACAAGTTGTTTTGCAAACATTTTCTTGTCAATTTTATTAAACTGTCATATAATTTTAAGCTAAAATATAAGATTTTACTTAAGTTTCATATATTTATCATAAAAAATTTGCAAATGTGATCTATATTTATATGCGAACAAATTTTCTTTATAATCTCTTAACTTTATGAACCTTGTTATTTAAGGCAGCAATATGTATTTATGCATTTTTTCAACTTAACATACAATTTATGAGTCAAATCTGATGAAAAAAAATTGTTTCCCAAACAATTCCTTGTCAATTTTATTCAACTGTCATGTAATTTAAAGCTAAAATATAAGATTTTACTTAAGTTTCATATATTTAACATAAGAAATTTGCAAATGTGATCTATATTTATATGCGAACAAAATTTCTTCATAATCACTTAACTTTATGAATCTTATTTTTTAAGTCAGCAATATGTAGTTATGCAACTTTTCAACTTATCATAGCATTATTGTGTCAAACCTGATGAAAAAAGTTGTTTCGCAAACATTTCCTTGTCAATTTTATTAAATCGTCTTATAATTTTATGCTCAAATAATAATTTAACAAAGTTTCATATATTTTACACAAGAAATTTGCAAATGTGATCTATATTTATATGCGAACAAATTTTGTTTATAATCTCTTAACTTTATGAACCTTGTTATTTAAGGGAGCAATATGTATTAATGCAACTTTTCAACTTAACATACAATTTATGAGTCAAATCTGATAAAAAAATTGTTTCCCAAACAATTCCTTGTCAACTTTATTCAACTGTCATGTAATTTTAACTAAAATATAAGATTTTACTAAAGTTTCATATATTTAACATAAGAAATTTGCAAATGTGATCTATATTTATATGCGAACAAAATTTCTTCATTATCACTTAAATTTATGAATCTTATTTTTTAAGTCAGCAATATGTAGTTATGCAACTTTTCAACTTATCATAGCATTAATGTGTCAAACCTGATGAAAAAAGTTGTTTTGCAAACATTTTCTTGTCAATTATATTAAACCGTCTTATAATTTTCTATAAACATTAGCAATATTTTAAATCGTAAGGAAGTTACATCTCAAATTCCTCAATATTTCAAAAATCAGT
Organism: Arcuatula senhousia; assembly: GCA_963971305.1. NCBI lineage: Eukaryota > Metazoa > Mollusca > Bivalvia > Mytilida > Mytilidae > Arcuatula > Arcuatula senhousia. The sequence goes on along the minus strand of OZ020317.1, from coordinate 616,862 downwards.
CAACACCAATTGTTTCCTACCGCTACACTAAAACCATAAGTAGTAAAATTTTCAACCACAAAAAGGCATTGCAGGACCTAAACATTGAAGAATATCTAAAGTCCCCTCTGACATGTGATTGCTATGCTTCTCCCTTTGTCTATGGTCCATCTGGTCATGTCATCACGGGTGATCTTAAGATAATTGAAAATGATTTATTACGTAATGTGGTTTCCCATGGACCTAAATTCAGGGAACCGCAACGTATAAATTGGAATCATAACTTTAAGATCATCATGGACGCTGTGGAGGACTATGCTAGAGCCTGGATAAAGAGGGAAAAGGACCAAGAACCAGAGCTTGAATCACTGTCGGACTGGGTAAGGACTATCCGATCTCTTGTACGAAGCCGAATAGACAAACTTCGCAAATGTGTGAACCCCCGGCCTTCTTCTGTATTTAAAGATCGTGAAGCTCTCAATTGTCTCTCTTCCTTACATGACAGGTATGTTGTCACGCCAGCAGACAAGGCTTCCAATAATATAGTTTTTGTATGTAAAGCACATTATTACAATTGTCTAATAAAAGAACTAGGCATTGATGGTAATACTTCCGCTAGTGCTACATACACACGGACTACATTTAACAAAGATGAAATCATAGCCAACCATAGCTCTTTTATGTCCTCTTTCAATATTCCAATGAAAGAGGAACATAAAGAGTTACCATATTTGTACTGGATACCTAAACTTCACAAAAATCCGTACAAAGAAAGGTATATAGCTGGATCTTCATCATGTTCAACTACAGAGCTGTCCGTTCATTTAACTAAAATCTTGTCTGCTGTCAAAGAAGGTCAACAAGCATACTGCGACACTATTTATAATCGTAGTGGAATTAACCATATGTGGATTTTGAAAAACTCAAAAGATTTGTTAGATCAATTTAAATCTAGATCATTTTCTGAGGTTCACTCTTTGAAAACGTTCGATTTTTCAACTTTATACACTACCTTGCCACACGAAAAACTAAAATGTCGCCTGAAAAAACTTCTCGAAAAAGCCTTTTCAAACTCAAGGAATTTTGTTGTTTTGGGTTATAATTCTACATTCTTTTCCAAAACATCTTTCAAAGATAAAATTTGTTACACACTGGAACAAGTTTGCAGTATGCTTGATTTCCTAATTGACAACATATTTGTCACCTTCGGAGGAGAGATTTTTCAACAACAAATCGGCATTCCAATGGGCACAAACTGTGCTCCTCTCCTCGCCGATTTGTTTTTATACTCTTACGAGACTGAATTTCTTCAGGGACTCGTAAAGAACAAGAAGATGAAGAAGCAAGGTCATTTAATCTTACATTCAGATATATTGATGATGTCCTTTCTATCAATAACACTTCATTTGGTAGTTGGATTCCTTCAATATATCCTCCGGAATTGGAGATTAAAGAGACCACCGAATCCAATTGCTTCACGTCTTTCTTGGATTTGCACCTCGAATTTGACCCAGGTGGTCATCTCAGTACAAAAATTTACGATAAACGAGACGATTTTAATTTTCAAATTATTAATTTTCCTAATCTACAGAGCAATATACCTACTTCTCCTGCATACGGTGTTTATATTTCTCAACTTATTCGATATGCCAGAGCTTGCACACATTTCACAGATTTTTTGATCAGACACCGGTTTCTTCGTAACCGACTTTTGAAGCAGGGCTATAAGAAAATACGTCTCATACGATCACTAAAAAAAATCTTTCTTCGTTATCAGCCACTAGTAGAAAAGTTCAAAATTGAGTTAAAAGATATGATAGTTAATTGTTTTAATTAGTGTTTGACTGGTCTGCTGTACTGAGATGATCACCTCAATATCCCTATTGTGTCTCACAACTATGTTGTGTTCTATGGTCATTACCGGATCCAAAGATCGCAATGGAAGAGGGAGGTTTGGCGCCATAAAACCTGGTTTAACCCACCGTTTCGTTTGAAATGCCTGTACCAAGTCAGGACCGTTGCGATCCACCAGTTCTCCGGTATGACTGATTCGTTTTTGTCATTTTCTCTGGACTGTGAGATTGATCATTCAAGTTCGGTAGTTTTGTTATTACCTTTATTTATGCTCAAATAATATTTAAATAAAGTTTCATATATTTTACACAAGAAATTTGCAAATATGTGATCTATATTTATATGCGAACAAATTTTCTTTATAATCTCTTAACTTTATGGACCTTGTTATTTAAGGCAGCAATATGTATTTATGCAACTTTTCAACTTAACATACAATTTATGAGTCAAATCTGATGAAAAAAGTTGTTTCCCAAACAATTCCTTGTCAATTTTATTCAACTGTCATGTAATTTGAAGCTAAAATATAAGATTTTACTAAAGTTTCATATATTTTATATCAGAAATTTGCAAATGTGATCTATATTCCTTTGCGAACAAAATTTCATTATTATCTCTTAACTATATGAGTCTTATTTTTCAAGTCAGCAATATGTAGTTATGCAACTTTTCAACTTATCATAGCATTAATGTGTCAAACCTGATGAAAAAAGTTGTTTCGCAAACATTTTCTTGTCAATTTTATTAAACCGTCTTATAATTTTATGCTCAAATATAAGATTTTAATAAAGTTTCATATATTTTACATAAGAAATTTGCAAATGTCATCTATATTTATATGCAAACAAATTTTCTTTATAATCTCTTAACTTTATGAACCTTATTATTTAAGGCAGCAATATGTATTTATGCAACTTTTCAACTTAACATACAATTTATTAGTCAAATCTGATGAAAAAAGTTGTTTCCCAAACAATTCCTTGTCAATTTTATTCAACCGTCATATAATTTTAAGCTAAAATATAAGATTTTACTAAAGTTTCATATATTTTACATCAGAAATTTGCAAATGTGATCTATATTCCTTTGCGAACAAATTTTCTTTATTATCTCTTAACTATATGAATCTTTTTTTTAAGTCATCAATATGTGGTTATGCAACTTTTCAACTTATCATAGTATTAATTTGTCAAACCTGATGAAAAAAGTTGTTTCGCAAACATTTTCTTGTCAATTTTATTAAACTGTCATATAATTTTATGCTCATAAATAAGATTTTACTAAAGTTTCATAATTATCATAAGAAATTTGCAAATGTGATCTTTATCCTATGTGAACAAATTTAACACAGTGAATTAAAAAATATATATATAAAATTTACTAGATTATTGATATCTCCTGAATTTTTTGTTGTTAATTGTATGTTACAATTTGTTGAAATAATTGTTCTAAGCAGAACCCTTTTACATTTCAAAGATTCTTTTCAGAACAGAACTTTGCCTATTTAGTTTAAAGGAAGTACTATGTAAACAATTATTTAATCATTAGATTAATAATATATACATATTTAAATAGAAAATGTACGTCTTATTTAACACTTTATAATAGCATAATTTATTTAAAACAAATTAAATTAACGCCGTGACTGGTTTGTGTTGCGTTATATATGTTATAAACGTATAGGTAAAAACGATAACTTCGTTTCACCGAAGAGTTTTCTAATTATACCGATCGATCGTATCAGTCAAAATAACGGATGGTATCCGTCATCCGTCCAATCCGTCCGATCCGTCATCAATCAGACAACAACCAGTCACCAATCATTCACCAATCCGTCATCAATCAGTCATCAATCCGGTCCAAACGCGTCTTCAATCCGTCACCGATCAGTCATCGATCCGTCAAAGTGTTGCATTGATCGGTTCAAGTACTGTAATTGAGACTCCATGGTTTCTTTATATAAAGCGGTGTAAAGTCTTGAGACATTATTATGCGTGTTGGTAGATGGATTTCTGCCATTTGTGTCCATGTTTGAGGGCACTGACATGCTTTCAATATGGTATGCAAATGTACTTTATTAATGATTCATAATTGACTTAAATTAAGGGGGACCAACCCAATATCAATGATTATATAGAATGATATATTTCATCTCTGTTTTTCATTAAATGTAATTAAACATATCCTCATGCAATTAATGATTTTCCTTTAGTTCATATGTTGCATTTGTCATTACATCTGTGATATAAATTGAAACATCAATCTACACCTGCATGTATATACAAGAAAGCAAGAATTTCATACCTGCTGTGATATTTCCTGGTGAGATTTAGCTGTTAATAAAGGTAATAACAAAACTACCGAACTTGAATGATCAATCTCATAGTCCAGAGAAAATGACAAAAACGAATCAGTCATACCGGAGAACTGGTGGATCGCAATGGTCCTGACTTGGTACAGGCATTTCAAACGAAATGGTGGGTTAAACCAGGTTTTATGGCGCCAAACCTCCCTCTTCCATTGCGATATTAGGATCCGGTAATGACCATAAAACACAACATAGTTGTGTGACACAATAGGGATATTGAGGTGATCATCTCAGTACAGCAGACCAGTCAAACACTAATTAAAACAATTAACTATCATATCTTTTAACTCAATTTTGAACTTTTCTACTAGTGGCTGATAACGAAGAAAGAATTTTTTTAGTGATCGTATGAGACGTATTTTCTTATAGCCCTGCTTCAAAAGTCGGTCCCGAAGAAACCGGTGTCTGATCAAAAAATCTGTGAAATGTGTGCAAGCTCTGGCATATCGAATAAGTTGAGAAATATAAACACCGTATGCAGGACAAGTAGGTATATTGCTCTGTAGATTAGGAAAATTAATAATTTGAAAATTAAAATCGTCTCGTTTATCGTAAATTTTTGTACTGAGATGACCACCTGGGTCAAATTCGAGGTGCAAATCCAAGAAAGACGTGAAGCAATTAGATTCGGTGGTCTCTTTAATCTCCAATTCCGGAGGATATATTGAAGGAATCCAACTACCAAATGAAGTTAATTATATCTTATTTTGACAACGCGGGTATGTTAATGTAGTTCCGAGAATTTTTTCCAGGAAAAGATAACTCTTCCATCCTGATGAATATTTATTAGCTGTATTGGTTGCCCCTGACGACGCGATATTTTTCTTCCGTGTTATTCCATCACAATCTGCATTATTCGGTCTTACATCGATTCAAAAGTTAATATTTATTCTAAAAGAACCCTTTGTTTCATTTCAAGTGAACACATTTGTTATATCTCACAGAATATAAAATATGTCAAAAGCCGTGGGCGTATTTCAATGACCATATTTGGAAAATCATTATCGGAAAAGTGCTTGGACGTTGTTATGACGTCGTCCATTTTGTGTAAGTGACGTTGAAATGTCAACAAGCACCTGTTTTTTTTAATAAAAGTCAGTTGTAACGTCTCTACTCTAAAGATGATGACCTTGTTGGCGGAGCTCTGAATTAATTTTATTATGGGAAACAATTTTAACATTCTTTTATTGACGACATGGACGGTGTAGCCGTAAAATCGTTAGTCCTTGCTGAAATCCGACCCAGTGACAGTGTTGACAGTGTGATGATTTGCCATGCCACTTTGGACCACTACGAATATCGGAAAAATACAAACAGGTTATATATTAGTTTTGTGTAATATTGTTTTATTTTCATGAGAAATATGATGTATAAAATTGTATCGCTAGCCTACCATTACTTTGACAATAAAGAAGAAAACTCGTGCCAATTTCTCAGATTTTATACATGTGTGTTATTTCTTAACTTTTGAAATGCTTTTGCACACACATTATAAGTTTTAGGTCATTGTAGCTCATGTCTCAGGTCTTTTGCTGGTAGTGCCAAAAGCTAAAATTCAGCATTACTGTCAGCTAGTAAAAATAAAAGGACAGTAATTAACTTGATCATTTTAAAAATTTATAAGGTTAAGATAGGATGTGGTCATACATTTTGATTTTGTACTCATGCATGACATGTACATACAGTCCTGTACAGTTAATAAAATCTCATTTTATGGTATGAAATCCTTTTCATTACAGTAACTGCTAAGATAACCAAGTAATACACCTGATAATACATGTAAATAATATGAAATATGTACATGTACAGATATTAGGCCAAAAATTATGAATTAATTAATATAATATAATATTATAACTTGAAATATTGGGACAAAAATGTTTTATTTCATCTTGTTTACATCTTATACTTATGTCTTGCATATGTCTTTTTGATAACATTGCATTGTTAATTCATGAGCTTTATCCAATAAACTGATTGATTGATTGATTGATTGATAATATTAAAGTGGAATTGCTGCAACTTTAGGACATGTGAAATTGCAAGACTATTACTGTATATTGTATTGATCATTATTGCTGATAAAAAATACATTATTGTAAGCTGATATTTATTTCTAAAACATTATTTATTTGCAAAATATGAATTTAAATGTGGATTTATATGTGAATTGTGTCCTACATTGTATGTTTAATATATGTGTATTAGCAAGTAAAGTATAAATATTTTTTCTTTCAGACAAAGAGACATGTAAAGCTAAAAGTTGATAAAAGTCATCAGCATCTCCAATTTCAAGATATGAATAAATGCTGACTGTGCATATATAATTCTTACAATACTGAAACATGTGGAATGCAAGTGGATATATCTAGCATCAAAATAGTGTTTCTATATTCTTCCAACTAAGGAGTCCAAAAGTCTATAGAAATTATGAAAATTTGTTTTGAGCAGCTACAAAATATATAAACATCCTAGGATGATGTGAAAAAGATTGAGTAAAAATCATGAATTAATATGTTGTGTAAAGGAACGAGTTCAGTGGTGAATTTAATATCAAGTGAAATATTAAATAATAAATGTGGTATAAGAACTTTTTTTGTTTGTTACTCTATATATTTTCTATTGTTGATGGATCCACAAAACATCATATCAAGGCAAATACAGAACAGAACAATACATTAATGAAGAAAGCCCTGTCTGGACCCATATTGGACATACAAGTATAATAGTTGACTAGACACACAAAGAAAAAGAAAACACATGCTAAGTGCAAAGACTGCCAATGCAAAATACCATGTGAACAGCTCAAGTGCAAGAAAGAATAAAATCACATAGTTTCAATTTATTTGCCAAATGAAGTCTATTAAAAAATGATAAAAGACTAATAAAAGTTGAAAGCTGTAAATGCTCCATAAGTTTTTTTTTATTTAATAAGATTTTGTGGCATGCATATTTACTCAATCCACTGTAACAAAGTATTTTATAAATCCTTTCAATTCATCATAGTACAAGCATCTTAAAACTATACACTCAAAAATTATGTCACATTTACAGTGTAAAGATTCCATTTTGCAATTTTCATTTACCACATTTTAAATTGGCACATAATTTTCATGACTGCAAAAAATCATGTTGTTTTCCTCAGCAGCCAAAAAGCAACCAGTCAACTTTTGACTATTAATTACTCACATTTATTCAAAGGTCTGTGATACACTTTACTTATACAATTTGTATGGTTATATATATTTGATGCAATTTATGTTCTTGTTTAATCTTCAAGCAAAAATGTGGGCTTGTAAGGGCAACATAACTTAAATTTTACATTTTTTATCTAACAAACATAATAATATGCTAACCAATAAATTAACTAGATTATTTTCCTTAAATTGTTCTTTGTCTATAACTCTATAGTAATTTTATTAAAAAAAAACATTATAAACTAAATGCAGTTTATAAAAATTAAATAGACTTGGGGCAACTTCTTGGCAGTTTTTTTACAAAGAAATAGAAGTTCTTATTGGAATCTTGAATGATTCACCACTATTCAGACATAGAATGATCATACATGTACTGCCACTGTATACCTGCCACTGTATACCAAGAATTTGTCTTTTTCTTTTGGTTTAAATATATCAGACAAATCCCTGCATTTTAGTTGCACGGCACATGATTATTGCCAAAATGTGGATAAAAACATAATGAATCTTATAGATATTAAATTGTACAAAAACAATTACATTTAATAAAAGGACATCGTAAAATTAAAAGAAGAAAGAAAACTGTCAACAAAATTTTAAAAAAGTCGGCGACGTTGGTTTCGGTTTCATAAAAGTTTGTATAAGGAAGGTTTGGCATAACTTATTCACCCGCTCAAATATTTTATGCTTAATAACTTGACATTAAAAACAAAACAGTACTTGACAAGTAATCGCCGGGGTAAAGCGTAAGACGTTTTTTTTTTATTTTGTATGACATGACAAAATACCCTTGGCTTGAGTTAACTCCCTTATGACGTCACCTGAGTGTTTGACGTTAACGGCGATGACAAATCACGGCGTTACATGCCATCTTTAGATAAAAATTCCAAGCTTTTAGGAATAGTCTTCGAAAATAAAACCTACATGGTCGAATTCAGAAAATTATGTAGTTTTCAAAAAGTTCTGGCCAATTTATCAAATGCATACATTTTGAACAAAAAGTAATGATAAATTCGCAAAGAAATGCACATTTTCCATTCTCCTCAACAAATTATTTAATATTAAAAATATTTCCGACCAGATTTTAGCAACCGACCAGAACTTTTCAAATACTAGGCAGTTTCCTCCAACTCGGTGCCAAATTTAAAAAAAAATCCGTCCAGTGTAAAAGGTTGGAAAATAGCCTTTAACGAATTTACATTAAGTTACCCCTTTTGTCGGTCACGTGACACCTTGATGTTTCCAAAAAAAAAATTGCAGAAACGAAAGTGAAACCAAAGGACATTTCAATATTTTTATTCAAAGTTGTATCTGACAACTATTATGACGAAAATATCCGCTTCAAAGTATACTTTCATTGAACATCGATTTTGTATAAAATATCGCGGAACTCCATTAACATACCCGCGAATACCTGAACATGTTTTCCCCTCAGGTGATCCGAACAAATTCCCACCATTCATTCATTCATTACTTTATTTCCTCTTAAAAGAGATTACAATGAATTTACATTACACATGTTAAAGTTATGACAGGAGCAATATTAATAGGTATATACAAAAAACATCAACATAGTAATAAGGAAAATAATAATGAAACATAATGTACAAATGAAATTTTAATACATGATAATTGAAACGAATTGACAGGAATGTATGATTAAGCTGTGCTACATTGTTTGTCAAACTTGCCCGCATCGTAGTCGGTTGTACTCGGATGACGATTTAACTAAGTGGGTATAACAGAGCTGGTATATTTCATGAATGTCTACTATGTCTAACGGAAAGGACGGAGGTTTACCTAGGAAAAAGTTGTATAAACTGTTCACATCGTACTGACTAATTTCGGCATATACTTGGAGATCAAAGTGTTCGATAATAATATCCAATAGCGTTTCTAATAGATGGCTTGTACGAGGGCAATCGCATGATGCGTGAATGATAACGTCCGTGAATTCTCTTCCACATAGAGGACAGAACTGTTCATTGGAGTTAGGTACGGATGTTATCAATTTCGACACAAAAAATGCAGTTCTTAATTGAAGTGAGGATGACTGTAATTTCCAAAAATTAGAGCAAACACCATGTTGTTGTAATAAGAGAAATCGAGAAAAATCATTGTCTGTATTCACATGATTTGTCCAAAGTTCGGTCTGTAAATAATTTATAGAGTTACATACAATTTTTTTCCATTCTATTTTTGACGGAAACTTTCCAGAGGTTAAGAATTCAGTAACAAAGTTTAAAATTTCATACTTCTGTAAGATTTTTAGTATATCTGGAATGAAGCCTAAGTTAGTGGTTCTGTTTTCCAAACATGTGAACAGACGATTAAGGAAGATTTTTTTTCGGAAGAGTGTCTAATTCCATTCGGCATAATTTCCCCAGAAAATAGTTTTCTTCTATCGATTTCGCACTCAATCGGAAAAAGTCCAACCATGAATTCGCACATGTCAGATCGTGTCATTTTCGGAAGTTTTTGTGCATTTTTAACAATAAAATGTTGGAAGCAGTTCAAAACATTTAAGTCTTGCTTTCTTAGGTTCCACCACAATTCACTACCGTACAAACATGAGGGAAGTACTACTGATTTATACAGTTTTACTATTGATAATGGGTTAATGTCACCATTCCGTATGTTCGAAAGAGAGAAATATGATTGCCTTCCTTTCTTGCATGCATTTTTAGTTCTCGAAATTGCTTTCAAGTCATTCGTAGTTTCTATACCAAGATGTTTGTAACTGTTTGTAATGGGTATTTCTTGACCTGATATTGTCCATATACATTGTGTGTTAAGAGTGTTTTTAGAAAAAACACATAATACATGACTTTGAAGCATTAAATTGGAATCGCCATTTTTTCGCATAATCGGAGCAAATGTCAAGCATCTCTTGTAATTTAGCAGGCGAGAGGGCAATGCATGCGATGTCATCAGCTAAACATGGAGCACAGCTTGTTATACTTCCTACACCTAATCTATTATTACATATTTCAAGATCCTGTAAAAGTTCATTAATAAATACTAAATACAAAAATCCTGAAAGTACACCACCTTGTCTAACCCCTTCGTAGACTTGGAAAAAATCTGATTTACATTGGTTAATAACAACAGAGCTTTCAGTTTTAGTATATAAATCATCAATAATACACCATATTTTACCTCTAACATTAAGTTTTTGTAATTTACACATAAGTGCCTTTCGCCATACTGTATCAAAGGCTTTGCGACTATCAAGAAATGAGACAAATACATGACTATTAAGATCAAGGTTATGATATATAGTTTCATTTAGTATGAATGAGGCAGTGATACAACCTAGGCCACTCTGAAACCCTTGTTGAAGGGGACTAGGAAATGTTTCATGGGTAAGTATATGACTCTGAAGTCTCTGTAGAACGATTTTTTCGAAAACTTTTAATATGCAAGGAAGGAGACAGACCGGCCTGTAGCTATCAGGTGATGTTTTGGACTTGTCGCCGCCTTTGTGAATAGGTACAATGAGACCTCTTCTCCATTGGTCAGGTATTTGACCTGTCACCACAACTCTGTTATAGAAGGCTGTTAGGGCGTGAGAAACTGCTATTCCGCCATGTATTAAATGTTCATTTTGTATTCTGTCAAGGCCACATGCTTTACGACGTTTAAGTATTTTGATAACTTTGGTAACTTCACATTCGGTTATAGCACCTCCAGGAAGAGTGTCTTTATTTCTATTTTTGTTAAGTGTCCGTATTTCGTTATAATATCTATTAGTGTCATCGAATGTCTGTATGCGAATATAAATTTCTGAAGTATTGTGCAAAACCGTTCGCGATCGTTTCTGGAGTTGAGCACCTGGTATTGTCAATTATAATTTCCGGAAGTATTTTAGATTGTTGTGGTTTATGTCTTTTTATCAACTTCCAAAAAAGCCTGATATCGCACTCAGCAGCAGTGTTTATGTCTTCGTATGTCTTTTCAATGTATTTGTCATATTCTGCACTTTGAATGTTTCTAAAGTCTCTCTTTGCACTTTTGTATTCGGAATACGACTGATGTTGCATGCCGCGAGGACGCCCTTCTGATACCCACACCGCTCTCATCTCGCGCTCTTTTTTGTGTGCTATTTTGACATCGTTAGTCCAGTAAGGCTTTGTATAACTGTTATATTTTGACACCGAAATGTTTTTTGTAGCTGCCTTAAGCAGGTTGAGTACCAACTGATCGCACAATGAGTCTATATCAAACGATTCGCTTTCACAGTTATTGGAAAAGTTATTCAAAAGTTCATCCAAAGTGTTTTGGTAACGAGCTAGTACATCTTGGTCGGTTTTGTGCCACGCTGGTAAAGTCATATACGAATTTAGATTAATATAAGGGTTTTCTGATACAGAAAATTTACAGAGAATAGGGAGGTGGTCAGATGTTGAACTGAACATCCCTTCATCAAGGATTTCGTAGTGGCTAATTTGATTTAAAAATTCTTCCTGAAACAAAATATAATCAAGCATTGTTTGTTTCAAAATAAAAGTGTATTTCGGGCCTTTAAACGGTAAACCCTCTTTATCATAATTAGAGAACAAAAAGTGATTATTCACAAAATATTTAAGTTCTGTTGACTTGGTTCTATTAGAGTTCATAAGATCAGAGTCTCTACAAGATGCATTGAGGTCACCTGCAACCATAATGTTACCATAATCACTATAACATTTACAAAGTACATCAAGGGAGGTAAGAACTTCTCGATAATTATCTATTGAACTATCTGAGGGCATATATACACCAAACAAAAATATAGGTTTCGACGATTTTGTCATAAGCTTAATTCCAACAATTCGATCAGACTCAATATTATCTAAAATTTCAACAGAAAATTGTAATGATTTCTTAAACATAACGGCAATGCCGCCTTTACTATGAGAGCAATTATAAGAATCTTGTAATTGGTCAGCTTTTACAACAGAAGTATATCTACAATCAATACTATTAAAAAAGGAAATTGAATGTGGCTTGAGTTTATGTTCAGTTATAACAGCTATATCACAATCAAGAGATTTTAACAGTTTGTTTAAACATAGAGTTGAGGACATTATCCCTCTTACATTCCAACATAGAATACTTAGGTTCATTGTAGAAACAAAAAATAACACAAGCAATGTGACATACAATTGTAAATTTTTAATAATTTTGGGACCCATGATGATTGGTAGGATTGCTCTCATATTCGTCGTCGTTGCTCCATCGATTCGACCACTCACGTTGACTGTAACATTTTCTACATTTCACACCCAGCGGCCAGAAGTTTTTATCTTCTACTATTTCTGAATGGCTACTCAAAACGTTTATCTTTGCAGCAAAGAAGGACGTGCTACCTTTACTTTTGAAGATCTGGAGATAAGTTACTTTAACTCCTTTGCTCTCGAGATGGTGCAATATCCCTGATCGGGTTGATTTCGCGTGAATCCCCGAAAGATAATATCGTGCAGTTCTGTTTCTCGTAACACCAATGAACGTAGTCTCATTATCTGTGTCTAAGGATTCAGTAACTCCCTGAATTCGTCGTGGTATATTATGTTCCGTACGAGGATGCTCATTAATATGTTCGTCTGTATTTGAGATGACATCAGTGTGTATTCGCTTTTCTGCTTCAACTTTTTCGTAATCGATATTACCGTTAGTCGCACTGGTGTGTTCATTAATCTGTAACGAAGAATGTGTTAAGATCTCACTCGCAGGTAACTGTTTACCCTTTTCTGGGGTCCCCTGTGGGCTAGTGACCATTGCATATGATGGCTTTACCGAAAATTTAAGCTCATTGAACGATTTCAGAGTATTAATCTGCACCTTATTCATACGATCAATTTCACAAGATATTTTGCGAATATTATCGTGGAAAATATTAAGGTCAAAATCGTCTAGTTGTTTTACTTGTTGATTCAGTAGACGTATGCTAGAGTCATATTGGGTAGATTTTCTCGCGACTTCGCTGGATAGTTGTTCACAGTGTGTTGATAGTTCTAGAACTTTATCATTAAGTTTATCATTTTCAGATTGCAATGATTTAATCAGTCTCGCCTGGTTATCAGCGATAAGTTCAAGTTTAGAAACTCTCTCTAAAAGAGTTTGAATTAAAACTTTTTGATCAACATTTATTTCATCTTTTGGGTTGGTTGATTGTGGACATGCAGGTTTTTGCACTGACCTTTCTTGACTAATAACTTCTTCAATCTGGGAATCGTCTCCTAAAAGAAACATTTAAATTATGTAGCAGTCCCTTGCGTATTTGGTTTCTGCTGGACTTTGGGAGGAGGTTTTTCTGTTCACTAGTTTCCCCGTCGGACACCCCGGAATTTCTTTCGCCCTGCTCATTAAAACAGTGCGATACCAATTTATGCTACTTTTAGAGTTATTTGTCAAATTCAACAACCGAGAAATATACACATCTCTTGGCTGATCTACTAGTTCTCTATCCAATAAAGAAATAAATTCCTGCTGTGGGATATAATCAGTGTCTTGGCTACACTGCGACAATGAAAAATCAAGGTCCGTGTGACAACTGTTATTGTTTACAAAAGTTTGTGATGAACTCGGGCTATTGGTCAGAATTCTCCCTATATCCGTATTTTGTGGGGAATATTCATGTCTTTGTGAACTAGGTACACTTACTGTGCTTTTGTTTCCATCGATATTGGAAGATTCGCTGCCAAAGTTCATAAAATCGCATATTTCATTCGCTGACGATGTGGTGCGACCGTCACTGTGTGCCGCCATTTTTTCCATCCATTAATGAATCAAACCTGATGAAAAAAGTTGTTTCGCAAACATTTTCTTGTCAATTTTATTAAACTGTCATATAATTTTAAGCTAAAATATAAGATTTTACTAAAGTTTCATATATTTAACATAAGAAATTTGCAAATGTGATCTATATTTATATGCGAACAAAATTTCTTCATAATCACTTAACTTTAGGAATCTTATGTTTTAAGTCAGCAATATGTAGTTATGCAACTTTTCAACTTATCATAGCATTAACGTGTCAAACCTGATGAAAAAAGTTGTTTCGCAAGCAATTTTGTCAATTGTATTAAATTGTCATATAATGTTAAGCTAAAATATAAATTTTACTTAAGTTTCATATATTTAACATAAGAAATTTGTAAATGTGATCTATATTTATATGCGAACAAAATTTCTTCATAATCACTTAACTTTATCAATCTTAATTTTTAAGTCAGCAATATGTGGTTATGCAACTTATTATAGCATTAATATGTCAAACCTGATGAAACAAGTTGTTTTGCAAACATTTTCTTGTCAATTTTATTAAACTGTCATATAATTTTAAGCTAAAATATAAGATTTTACTAAAGTTTCATATATTTAACATAAGAAATTTGCAAATGTGATCTATATTTATATGCAAACAAATTTTCTTTATAATCTCTTAACTTTATGAACCTTATTATTTAAGGCAGCAATATGTATTTATGCAACTTTTCAACTTAACATACAATTTATGAGTCAAATCTGATGAAAAAAGTTGTTTCCCAAACAATTCCTTGTCAATTTTATTCAACCGTCATATAATTTTAAGCTAAAATATAAGATTTTACTAAAGTTTCATATATTTTACATCAGAAATTTGCAAATGTGATCTATATTCCTTTGCGAACAAATTTTCTTTATTATCTCTTAACTACACTGTATATGAATCTTTTTTTTAAGTCATCAATATGTGGTTATGCATCTTTTCATCTTATCATAGTATTAATTTGTCAAACCTGATGAAAAAAGTTGTTTTGCAAACATTTTCTTGTCAATTTTATTAAACTGTCATATAATTTTATGCT
This sequence comes from Arcuatula senhousia, assembly GCA_963971305.1. Taxonomy (NCBI): domain Eukaryota; kingdom Metazoa; phylum Mollusca; class Bivalvia; order Mytilida; family Mytilidae; genus Arcuatula; species Arcuatula senhousia. Next base: position 601,632 of record OZ020317.1, on the reverse strand, counting down.
CATAAATAAGATTTTACTAAAGTTTCATATATTTATCATAAGAAATTTGCAAATGTGATCTTTATCCTATGTGAACAAATTTAACACAGTGAATTAAAAAATATATATATAAAATTTACTAGATTATTGATATCTCCTGAATTTTTTGTTGTTAATTGTATGTTACAATTTGTTGAAATAATTGTTCTAAGCAGAACCCTTTTACATTTCAAAGATTCTTTTCAGAACAGAACTTTGCCTATTTAGTTTAAAGGAAGTACTATGTAAACAATTATTAAATCATTAGATTAATAATATATACATATTTAAATAGAAAATGTACGTCTTATTTAACACTTTATAATAGCATAATTTATTTAAAACAAATTAAATTAACGCCGTGACTGGTTTGTGTTGCGTTATATATGTTATAAACGTATAGGTAAAAACGATAACTTCGTTTCACCGAATAGTTTTCTAATTATACCGATCGATCGTATCAGTCAAAATAACGGATGGTATCCGTCATCCGTCCAATCCGTCCGATCCGTCATCAATCAGACAACAACCAGTCACCAATCATTCACCAATCCGTCATCAATCAGTCATCAATCCGGTCCAAACGCGTCATCAATCCGTCACCGATCAGTCATCGATCCGTCAAAGTGTTGCATTGATCGGTTCAAGTACTGTAATTGAGACTCCATGGTTTCTTTATATAAAGCGGTGTAAAGTCTTGAGACATTATTATGCGTGTTGGTAGATGGATTTCTGCCATTTGTGTCCATGTTTGAGGGCACTGACATGCTTTCAATATGGTATGCAAATGTACTTTATTAATGATTCATAATTGACTTAAATTAAGGGGGACCAACCCAATATCAATGATTATATAGAATGATATATTTCATCTCTGTTTTTCATTAAATGTAATTAAACATATCCTCATGCAATTAATGATTTTCCTTTAGTTCATATGTTGCATTTGTCATTACATCTGTGATATAAATTGAAACATCAATCTACACCTGCATGTATATACAAGAAAGCAAGAATTTCATACCTGCTGTGAGATTTCCTGGTGAGATTTAGCTGTTAATAAAGGTAATAACAAAACTACCGAACTTGAATGATCAATCTCATAGTCCAGAGAAAATGACAAAAACGAATCAGTCATACCGGAGAACTGGTGGATCGCAATGGTCCTGACTTGGTACAGGCATTTCAAACGAAATGGTGGGTTAAACCAGGTTTTATGGCGCCAAACCTCCATCTTCCATTGCGATATTAGGATCCGGTAATGACCATAAAACACAACATAGTTGTGTGACACAATAGGGATATTGAGGTGATCATCTCAGTACAGCAGACCAGTCAAACACTAATTTAAACAATTAACTATCATATCTTTTAACTCAATTTTGAACTTTTCTACTAGTGGCTGATAACGAAGAAAGAATTTTTTTAGTGATCGTATGAGACGTATTTTCTTATAGCCCTGCATCAAAAGTCGGTCACGAAGAAACCGGTGTCTGATCAAAAAATCTGTGAAATGTGTGCAAGCTCTGGCATATCGAATAAGTTGAGAAATATAAACACCGTATGCAGGACAAGTAGGTATATTGCTCTGTAGATTAGGAAAATTAATAATTTGAAAATTAAAATCGTCTCGTTTATCGTAAATTTTTGTACTGAGATGACCACCTGGGTCAAATTCGAGGTGCAAATCCAAGAAAGACGTGAAGCAATTAGATTCGGTGGTCTCTTTAATCTCCAATTCCGGAGGATATATTGAAGGAATCCAACTACCAAATGAAGTTAATTATATCTTATTTTGACAATACCTGAACATGTTTTCCCCTCAGGTGATCCGAACAAATTTTCCCACCAGCTGCAAGTATAAATTATTTAAAACAAGGGACTTGTATATTAAAAGCATTACAAAGTTTCTATACCCATGTAGATACTTTTTAAATGAATTCATGGCAGAATCTTAATGGTTTAAAAACATTAAACAGTTAGTTTTTTTTTAATTTACAATATTTAGTCATGAAGATGAAATTTTTAGGTTGACCAAATATAGTAAACAAAAAATTTTTCACAGATTAATCTATTCCTATTTACTTTATGTATGATATAGAAACATTATATCTTTATTTGAACATGTTGAACTAATGAATATCCTAAATAATCTTTAAATGAGTGCTTTAGTTCTAATCAGCTTGCAATGCATAAAAATGGTCAATATATCTAAAGTTTTTTGGATGTTTAAGTATTTTACTAGGAAAAGCTTTTTTTATACACATTTTACTGGTTTAAAATATCAATATCATGTTGTTTTAAACAGTGGTCAAATTAAAAAAAAAATGTTAAAACAGTTAGACTCATATGTTGAGTCATAGTTCTTATTTTATTTCAAACAATTTTAAAAATGAGATAAATTAAGTTATGACCTCTTAGCATGGAAAAGACTAGTTTAAAGACAAAATAGTGTTTTGGTGTAATTTAAAACTGTGTGATTTTAGAATACATGTAATACATATCAATAAAATTTTGATTAAGTGTAAAAATGGTAAGACTTGTACTAGGTCGGAGATATTCTAGCACGAAAGTATAGTATTCAACAGCAAAAAGATTTAAGTTAGGGAAAAATGCTACATCATAGACTTTTGTGCAAAATTGAGCATTAGAACAAACTAATTATAAAACTTCTTCAGCCAGAAACAGTGGAATTGCTGATGACTTATTATCTAATGAAAACCATAATATGATAGACCTGTTTAACATACAGGTGTTTGTGAAAACTAAAGACTTCATATGATATTTTATGTTGTTTATTGATATATTAAACCTTTTGACTAATCAATATCTTATCAAAAAATAATTCATATAAAGGAAGTTACTTGATATGGCTCGAATATGGTTTTCCTAAATGCTACCACAGCTAGTCAAATGTGCACATATAAAATGGTTTAATGCAGAAGTGTTTGGTAATTTTAATAATAAACAGTGTTTTCGCATAATTTTTGTGCATGGATTTTAATTTTACTGATTCATTCTCTTTAAAGTATTTTATTTGCACTTTTATATCTTTAATGTTTAAAAGTTATATAAAATATGCCATTTCCATTGACAAGTTACATACAATTATGCATATATTAATAACTTAATTCATTAAATAAGACATGAAACTGTCTATTTTATTCTTTTGACCATATGCAGCCCTACTTGATACTTTTTACCAGATCCGGGTGAGATCAATACTTGAGATTTATACATGTATATACCTGTAGTTCTGAAGTGAAACTGTTTTCTTTCAAAATAGCTTTAAAACCCTAGTTTACCTGTATAAATTCTATAGTTGATGCTATTTCATCAAGTCTTTTTAATCCTGTCCAAGTTTATTTTTATTTAAATAGCAGTTATTCCAAATGTTTTTATAGATAATTGAATATCAATTTAAAATATAGTGTTATAATGTTACAATACATGATGCTATTTTAATGTAAAACACTTTGAAATGAACTTTAATTCAATATATCAATTCAAATAACTTAGGAAATAATATATACATGTATCCCCAAAATCTAAAACAGCTAACTACACATTTATGTCTCACAAAAAGGGGGTGACTTGACTGTCATGACTGTTTTGGTGCTTATAAATGTCAGGCATAAAGACTTACGCATGCATGGTATGCTTATTTTATTTATTTCCATAAAATAAAATATTGGTAAGTGAAAGTATTCAAACAATTAACTTTATATTTTGAAATTTGATAATGACAAGTAAGCTGTCAAAATAGGGCCAAAAATACGCAAGGGACGATCACACTACAGACTTGTATTTTAAGGTCAAGGTAATCAAAACATGTAAAAGTGAAACTAGAAAAAAAAGAAAAACTCCAAAAGCTGTTACATTATAAACATTTTCAGGTAGTTTCAGTGAATATTTTGATAAAAAATGCTTTTGCAATGCACATACAGATATTGGAAATTACTGTTTATATACAGCAGATATAACATGTATAATGGGAGTAAAATCATAAGGTCTGTTTTGAATCATGCATCATGCACTTCTTAATGCATAATTAATAAAAAAATTTCATGTGTTTCATCTTTTCCCCTGTCATGTATACAACTGCATCGTAAAAGCATTCATAGGTCATAGGTGTGTTCACATTCATTTAAGTTCTTTTTAAGTATTTTTTTTCAATGCTCAGTTTTAATTTGCATTTATATATACATGTACAATGGTTTATTCTATTCCAAAACGAACAAAAGCAAATCAAAAACACAACATTATGATTATGTGAATTGTTTGTATAATAATAGAACATGAAATGTGATGATCAATTGTTTTTTGTTTTTGTTTTGAAATTGTCATGGGACATTTATTGAATTTGAATAGTTTATTTTACGGTGCTTTTCCTATGATTTTATACCTAAGATATGACATTATTTTATTCTTTTTATAATTATAGGTTAAAGATTTAATTGACGGATATACATATGATGTCACGTACATGTATGTGTAAATCATGATCCAATAATTTCTCTTTTTAAAGGTATCATCATTCAAATATATGTTTAATATCTAAACATGTTAAACAATGACAATTTGTCAGAGCTGTGCTAGACTTTATATTCTTATATCATGTATATTGAGATTGTAGAAACTGTAGATATGTACATTTTTAATTTGTCCAGACTGTTAAGAATTCCACCAAGACCAAATTTCTACATGTCCTGTCCAGACTGTTAAGAATTGTGTCTAGACAGTCATGGCAGTTAAAAATGTGTTGAGACAAAATTTCTACAAAGAATTTGTCGAGACCAAATTTCTGCATGTCGAAACAGTTAATAATGTGTCGAGACCAAATGTCTACATGTCGAGACAGTTAAGAATGTGTCGAGACATATTATCTACATGTCGAGACTGTCGAGAAAGTGTTGAGACAATAATTGTATTAGTTAGAATGTCTAGACTCCAAAACATGACACATCGAGACAAAATAAGACTGTCAAGACAAATGTCGAGATTAATCGAGACAAATTGCTACAAAATCAGAATGTCGCCTAATATTGAGACAAATTCCTTTTAAAATTGTACTTTTCAGACAAACAAGACTTTGTAGTGCATGTAAATCTAAAGTTAATGACCTTATGATGTAGAATATGAATTGAACAAATACAATTAATGAATATAATTTATATTAAATTAAATTTCATTATTGTTTGATTGTTGTGTGCATTAACGGCTTTGCCAAGTTTTAAAAATGCTTGACTACTATCATATTGCTTTACAAGGTTTATATTGTTTGCAAAAATTTCACTCATGCTTACCAAGTTTCATCTAAATTAAAATTGCGATGTTTTGTCAGACCCAGTTATAACATCAAACATTGCAACTTTAATTATCCAGTATCTCCATATGGCAAATATTATATTTGTGAAATAATAAAACAAACAAATCAGTTTTGGCTGCTTAATTGTCATGGCATTTAGTGCACAACATTATTGTCAACATTCACAACTCGTTGACGCTTGATAACTGAAGGATGTCCAGTCAGCATAAAAAAACATGGAGCTGCGAGGTTATCCAGAGCAGCAAATTGATAAATTCCACCAAATTAGCTTAGAATCAAATTAAGCTAATCAGCAAACCAATTTATCAATTTACAAATAAGCAGCCACTATCTATGATTGACAACAACCACGTATTATCATTCAACTATGAACAACAACATATGTTCATATAAAATTTCAACATCATTCAACTATGAACAACAACTTATGTTCATAAGTAATATCAACATCATTCAACTATGAGCAACAACATATACTCATGGAAAAAAGAAACTGTGCATGTCTATTGGAAATCAATTGAACCCATATTTCTTTTAATCAGAAAATCGTAAAAAATACAGTTTTCGAATTGAAATTTTTATTGAATGTCGAGTGGATCATGCAGATCATTTTGGGGTAAAAATCCGATTTTTTTTAAATTCCAGTTTCTGAGATTAAAAAAAAACACTTTTTAATCCAAAAATGAAAAATCAAGTTTTTTAGACTGTTAACTTTCAACCACTAAAAGGAGACACTTTTTTTGTGAAAATCAGCTGAGAAAACTTAATTTCAAAACTGTGCATTGTTTCCAAAGTGTGATTTTGTGAATTTCAAATTGACACTACCTGATTTTAAACTGCAAACAAAACATCTTTTAGGGGTCTTAGAATGACATTTTTTGTCCAGATCACGAGAAAAATGATTTTGCAATACTTCTGTGATAAAATGTATAAAAGACTTAATACAATTTTGAATTTGTGATTTTCAAAGTGATGTACAGTTTCTTTTTTCCAATAGTATATGTTCATATAAAATTTCAACATCATTCGACTATGAACAACAACATAGGTATCCCAATGGGCACAAATTGTGCACAATTGCTTGCCGATTTGTTTCTTCATTCATATGACGCAGACTTCTTACAATCACTTCTAGACAAAAAGGACCACAAACTCGCTTTATCATTCAATCTCACATTATGTTATATTGATGATGTCCGTTCACTAAACATGCCTCGATTTGGTGACTATTTACATCTAATATATCCGAAGGAACTTTAGATAAAGGACACTACAGATTCTAGGAGGTCCGCTTCATATTTGGATATATTTCTCGAAATTGACACACAAGGAAGGTTTAGTACAAAGCTCTATGACAAACGTGATAACTTCAACTTTCCAATAGTTAACTTTCCCTTTCTGTGTAGCAACATTCCGTTTGCTCCAGCATATGGAGTTTACGTATCACAATTGATTCGTTATTTCAGAGCATTTGGGGAGTACAACGACTTCCTTGATAGAGCTACACGGCTCACAAGCAAATTAACACATGGGGTACGTTGCTCCTAGGTTGTTGTCATCACTCAAGAAATTTTACGGAATACATCATGTGCTTGTTTACAAATACGGGATTTCTATCTCTCAGATGAGCACATATGTTGGTTTGACATAGAGTTTTGTAATATCATCCTTTCCGGATTTGACCAACACTAAAACGATCTTTGGCAACGTGACGGGTGTGCTATAGCAAGCAGGAACTGCTTACTCTTCCGCAACACATGAGTTCACTCTGGTTTCGACTTGAGTTCGCGTTTGTTTTGTTGTGATGATTTTTTGTCTGCCGGTTTTGTCTTTACGGTTTTATGATACTGATTACACCCTTGGTACACCTTTGCTTCTATCAACATCATTTAACTATGAAACACAACATATGTTCATATACAATTTTTATTATTCAACTATGAACAACAACGTATGTTCATATAAAATTTCAACATCAATCAACTATGAACAACAAGATATGTTCATAAATAATTTCATCATACAACTATCAACATATGAATTTAAACCAACATTCAACTTCATATGAAAAACATGTTTCTATGTTTAAAATACAACATTTATAGAATTAAATGTTAATATGATTTGAACAAAATATAATTTAATATATCATTCAGAAACCTTATTCAAATGGGTAATTATGTCTTTTTGGAAACTTAATAACTTGAAGAAGTGCCTATTGCAAAGAATTGATAAAGATGTCAAAACCCAGAAATGATAAATGCACTGCATCATCACTAAAAATATGCTTTAGGTTTATCATTTAGATCGGAATGATATATAACAACTGTTATTTTTTAAGATAAATCTTCACAAAGCTCTATTAACTCTTTTTCGATACCGTTCTGTAGCATCACTGTCAAAAGAATATCTCCACGAATATCTTGGTAAAATACCAGAAAACAATATTTTAGTGCCTGGTAACATTTTACTTCTAACAGAGAAAGCAAATTCCATATGATACATAGTAATATACAAATCAATTTCATTTCCACCACAATGAAGAAGTACTATGCTTGGAATATACGATATTGAGATGTGGAATAAGTGTACGCGACACAACAAACATAAACCAACAGCAATTCAAAAAATCACAACGGAAAACAGCAAGCAGTCTTCAACATGAGTGCTACAACCATTAATGAAATCAATGTGGAAGTCCGTATCTAAAAAAACAGTAATTTAATAATACCAACTAACAGGTGAAATCTTAGACCAGGAAATCCCATTTTTTCCATTCCCAAGGTTAGACCAGTTGCACGAATTTTAGTGTGCCTTTCGGCATGACAAATAAGAGATGAACTAGTTATCCATATATAAGGGGTCAACAAAAATCCTGAAATATCTATAAAAATATTTAAATCATGTTTTGTATTCTGATATATCTTTTATAAGAGTTGCCATCTTCCCATTAACATAATTTCATCATCTGACTTTCCAATTTCGGCTGCATACGTTGCAGCTCAAATTCGAAATGAATGGGTGTTATACTCAAATTCATTGTAACCTAAAAATTTGAAAGCGGCTTTCAAAATCGCCACAACTTGAGATCTTGTTACAGGTTAGTGATTTAAATGACAAAACAGATTTCCTTTAACCTGCAGTCTCATTGCCAAATATTCTGAAATAATTTTAAATGTTGGAATATTCGAAATGCTTTTGAAAGAATAATATTACACTCATTGCCAAACTGATCAGTTTTTGATGAACAAATTCGAATTGATATAGTCTTATCTAAGTTATTTAAAATCTAACAATCACTTTGCAATACATGATATTTTATACTTGTTTCAACGACTTCCTCAATTCTCAATAACGCACACAAAAAGTGAGCGAAAAAATCGATTGAAAAAGTTTTGTTTCGTATGCCGAGTAACAAATAACTGGTAAAGTATTGAACAAATCTAAAAGTATCTTTTCATGAATTGGTTTTCTCAAATCTTTTGTATTATATTTCTTTGACATATCATTTAAAAGCTTTTTTTCATAAAAAATGCGTTTGTGGTATCGTTAAAACTGTTTATCTTCATATAAAAGCTAATAGATGCTAAATATGACTTAGCTGTATTTGGTGAATAATTATTTGATGCTAGGAACACTATAAAATTCACCAAATGTCTAAGAAGGACTGGCCATAACTGATCTAATGAATGATTTTTTCGAAAATTTTCAAATGTGTTTACAGCATTATAATGAACATTCCATGTATTATTTGATACTGCATGGCTAATCAAAGGACAATCTTCTGCTGTTGGTGTCAGCTCTTTGAACTTCTGAAATTGACCATGTGCATCAGCAACAGAGTTTAACTTCGTACTTAAATGAAAGGTTTTGATATGAAAATGTCCTACCATTGAGTTATGAACAATATATCTTAACAAATGCATAATTCTTGTAGACTTAGAAGGTTTAGAATTCAAAGCACAAACTACTGCAGAATTATCTACGTGAAACGCAATTCTTTTACCTTTAAAAAAAACTGTACCACAAAGTTATTGCCAAAGCAATAGTAACATTTTTAAGAAAAGTCTTTTGTCTTTAATAATGTCAGTGTAAAACCAACAAGCTGACCATCGCAAAACACACCGTTTACCATTAAGAAAACAAACACATCCCCAGCTTCCAGAGCTGTCTGTATATAATTGCAAGTCAAAATTAGAAAACCAAATTAAAGTACTGAAAAAAGGGGTATGTAATTAACACATAATATATAAAAAAATATAAAGCAGCAATGGGGATCATAAATTATCATTAATCAATTAAATATTCATATATGGAAAAACGTTATTAAAGTTCTACAGTCCATAAATTGTTTATTATAAACGGGACATTCCCTTCGTCTGGTACGATATTTACTTTTACTTTCTTGTTGAATAAATGGTGTATCCAGAGAAAATAAATGCAAAGTTCGATTGGAAACATGTAAAATCAGCTATTTAAAAAAGTTATTAAGTGTTACTCACGCTGTGGATAGCCACAAATCACAGAGCGTGCATCGTCTGTCCTTCGTATTTCATGACACGGGGAAAACTGACAAAGGGGACGGAGACGTGGTTTAACTCATGTCAATTTAACATTGAGAGACGAAAAGTCGTGAGAGTTCGAATACATAAATCCAGAGAGGTAATCATAAATGGAGATATCCCGCGTAAGTAACTGTTAGAAAACGGCACTGTCGGTTTCACATGTCATAAGAAAAATGATTATGAATAAAAATTCCAAATAGACGCAACGCACAAACGTGTAACAGAACAACTTCTATTCCACATGAACATTTGAGATCGCGATTGGCACAACTGATTAATGCAGCTTTTTCAAAAAGATTGATTAAACCAAGACTTACTTTGTCATCACTGAGTCTAATAAAAAGAACAAATTTACAAAAGATCAAATAATCTACATGCTCATCTTTTACCATTTACAACATATTTGTTCAGTTTGGTGGACGTGTTTTTTCAGCAAACAATAGGGATTCCAATGGGCACTAATTGTGCAACTTTGCTTGCTGATTTGTTTCTTCATTCATATGAAGCAGAGTTCTTACAATCACTATCGTAGACTAGCTCTCTCTTTTAATCTCACTTTCCAGAGCTAAAGATTAAAGAAACCACCGAATCCCCTTGCTTCTCGTCATTCTTGGATTTACATCTCAAATTTGACCCGGGTGGTCATCTCAGTACAAAGATTTACGATAAAAGAGACGATTTTAATTTCAAAATTATAAATTTTCCCAACCTTGAAAGTAACATACAAACGTCACCTGCATACGGTGTCTTTATTTCACAGCTTATTCGATATACCTGGGCTTGTACACATATGTCAGATTTTTTTTATTTGACACCGCTTTCTCCGTAACCAATTATTAGACAAACGATATAAAAAAATACGTCTCAAACGATCTCTAAAAAAATCTTTCTTCGTTATCAGCCACTGGTAGAAAAATTCAAAATCATGTTAGACGAAAAGGTAAGTTCTTGCTTTGATTAGTGTTTGGCTAGTTGTAGTACTGAGATGATCACCTTAGCATCCCTAATATGTCTTCAAAGACCTGCTGTGTTTTGTGTAACTGCCGGACTCAAAGATCGTAAAGGAAGGGAGAGGTTTGGCGTGCCTTAAAACCTGGTTTAACTCACCATTTCTTTTGAAATGCCTGTACCAAGTCAGGACCATTGCGATCTTCAATTTTTCTGTATGTCTTCCTTGTTTTGTCTTGTCTTATGGACATTTGGGATTGGTTTTCCAAGTTCGGTAATTTTGTTATTATCTTTATTCCATTTCAATCAAAAACGGAATGTTCTGAACTGTTGTGCCAAAGAAACGAAACAGACCTGAAATATTCCCATTAATACTGTTGGAGTGCTCCAAAGAAGGAGGATTTTACAACAGCCCAAACCGGAAGTGCCAATCGAAGGATCGTGGGAAAGACTGTTACCAATCTAGTTCTTGAAGAGTTCGGACGCTTTTTCGAGGCTGCGGACTTGTAACCATATATAATGTCAGGTATTCTGGTAACCCTTATTGTATACCTTGCCATATATTTCGCTCACTCCAACATTGGTGTCAGGTGTTAAAATTTTCTTTGATATTTGACATCAGGTGTTGCACGGGATTCATATTTCGCGGGCTTCTGTCAATATTTGTTCGCGATTATTTCATCAATATTTTAGCTGACCTGACCCTTATTTATTGTCATTTCACTGTAATTATTTTTACAGTGACGTGATTTCATGAATGTTTTGTCATTTCAGTGAGTATTTTTGTGAATTTTTGAAATTTATGTCCTTTCACTGTAAATGTTTTGTTCAGTGACGTGATTTCTGGTCATTTCACTAAGATTTTGTTTTGTCAGTGAGGTGATTCCCAATTTGCTTATTCATTTCATAGAAATATTTTTGTCATTTATATTTTTGGGATTTCATTTCACTGAGTTATTCGTGTCAGTGATTCTAAGAATGGAATATTATTGTTGAAATAAAGCAATTTTTCACCCCACACATTTATTATAAACTGCACAGTTTGCACAGTTTAGGTAACAAAGCCCCTGCCTTTATTTTATGTGTTTACTTCATATGAACTTGGCTGAAAGTCTTGTGTTATCAGTTAATTGATTTACTGAAATTTTAAAGAAATTTATTACACCCTACATTTTGTAGAGAATATTGTGGCATATTTGGCTGTTTAAATTTTGACTTTCATCCTTGGCAGTTAAGAGTATGGAATGTTAGGTTCCTAAACAGTCTTTGCCGGTTACCCTGGCTTAGTCTGTAAAAATACCACATACATAACAACACAGAAAATCATATTTTCCTTTTTTGGCCCATCATACAGATAAAAAATAGTGGAAACATTGTTTTTGTTTTGGTTAGGGACTGGCTGTGATAGATTTGTGACGGTTACCCTGTCCTGTCTATTTCCGTCTTAAATCATCATAACAAAATATTTAAAAAAAAAAAAAAAAAAAAAAAAAAAAAAAACTTTGTGTAGTCTCCTGTAAATCTGGTAAATTAGTATATCAATTTTGATTTTTAATTGTATCAGCTGAAAAAACAAAAAGGAAAAAAAAATAGAATTAAATTTGTAATTTTGATTCTGTTACTGGTATTTGCCGGTTACCCTGGCATTTACCGGATAAAAAAACAAAACCTCAGTTACTTGCCCGTTACCCTGGCTTTAACTGAAAAATAAACGGTATTTGTTTTTGTTCACCATACAGTGTACTTATAAAACATCATAGATTCAGTTAATTGCCGGTTACCCTGGCTTTTACTGAATATTAAAATCTTTGTTTTGTCTACATCTCTTTATCTTGAAAGAAAAATTTTTCACACAAATATCTTATATAAATAAAAAGATAAATTTAGAATAACTAAGTATTTTAAAGTTAAAATGGCAACTAAGACTATAAATATAAATAAGTCCACAAAAGAAGAACTAACAACCATCAAAGAAATTGGAGATGCTAGAGCTAAGAAAATAATTGCAGCTAGAGAGAACAACGGTTCCCTTACTTTAGATGACTTGAAGCAGATTGAAGGTGTGCCATCAACTTTGTGGGACCCATTAGTTGCTGCTGGTTGGATAATTTTTGAAGATAAGAAGACAGATTGATGTCAACAAACAGTTAGAGGCTCTCGAAACAGAACTGCTAGTAACAAAGGAGAGTGTTGTTACCAGTGAAAAGGAGAAAAGTCAATTGAAAGATCTTGTCCAACATCTGACTGAAAAGGTTGAAAACTTAACCAAAGAGAAAGAGACCTTGGAAACAAAGTTAAAGTACGACGACGAAAGATTTGGCGATATAGAGACGAAACACGAGAAACAGGTTAAGGAAAAAGATGCAGAGAAAGTCCAGTTAATAGAAGAACTTGAGAGACTATTAGGATATGAGAAGCAATGTCATACGCTGATTAAAGAACAACAGCAAAATAGCATAAAACTTCAATGTTATTTGACTGAAGTAACGAGCTTAAAGCATCAAGTTGATGATCTGGGAAAGACCTTGACGATTGCACAGAGTGACCTGATAAATAAAGAGGAGACCATTGAAGAACAAAAGAGAAGGATTCAAAACATGGAAACAGAGTTACAAGAAAAAGAGAATGACCTTTAAGAACAACAAAATAGAATAAATACTTTAGAAATAGAACTGCAGATTGCAAGAACCACAAAAACGGTTAATGAAACAGCACCAGAAAACCACATTATGGGAAAACCAGAAAGAAGTAACACCAATGATAGTAGGTCATCATCTCAAGACCGAGAAACATTAAGATCAACCACAACAGTAAGGCCTGCCCCTACACAACAACCACAGGTCCCTAGGTTGGCTCCTTTTGATGGTACTCAGGACTGGAAAGCCTACTATCTCGTTCCAACATACGGCACGAAGGTTTGAGTGGAATGATGACCAGAAACTAGATAATCTAATTCTTTGTTTGAGGGGGAAAGCGCTGAAGTATTTCAGTACTAGACCAGATACAGTACGACAAAGTTTTAATGCGATTGTCGAAAAAATGAAATCTCGATTTGGACAAAAAGACTTGCCCCATGTTATAACAAGGCAACTATACTTCACCAAGCAGAATGTCGACGAAACCCTTGAGGATTTTGCTGAGAGAGTGCAAGAGCTGGCTACGGGGAGTTACATTAATTTCCCAGAAAAAATAATAGAAGACGTGGCAGTGGAAGTTTTCTTGAAGGGTTGCATAGATGTAAAGGCAGCTTTAGCCGCAATGAATAAGAATCCTCATAAGTTAGATGAGGCCCTTCGTTGTGTAAGAAATGCCATGAGTATCCAGCGCCTTTTATTAGGAAACAGGAAACATGAAGTTAGGAGGGTTCAGTTCAAAGATCCAATGCCAGACGGTGACCAAGATGAGGCTGGAGTAAATAATGTACATCTGTTTTCAAGTAAACATGTTATACCCCAGTGGCAACAGGCTTTAAAACATCATAGGGAAAAGACAGAGAAGGGTACAAACGATATTTAAGACAATGTCTCGAAGATTCTGGCAATTTTATCAAACAAGAATCAGAGTGAATCCCAAAACCAGTGCCCAAACAAGGGATCTCTGACTCCCAGTAAGCCTATAAACTGTCAGGGAGCAGGGAAGTAGAACGTTCCCTGATCCATAAGACACGAGCAGGTCAACCACCTCAAATAAATTTGCAGATCTCCACCCTTTTTGATGTAACTGCCGGTTACCCTGGCCTGCATCACAGGGATGGAGAAAACAGTCAGGTTGAACATCCAGCTCTCTGTGCCACTGTTAGCGCCGGTTACCCTGGCCTTGGTGGCATAGGGAGTACAGGGAGTCAAGAAAAACCAGAGGTTCAAAGAGAACAAGGGAGGAAAATGAAAATGAAGATAGCCTTAATAATATACATCAATGGCTAAAAAGTAAAGGCTGTGGCAGACTCAGTATGTGACCTAACCACTAAAAGCTGGACTGGAAAAGAAAGTAGTATTCCTGTTCAAGCAGGTAGCAAAGCTATTTTTAATGTTGGTCAGACAGAAACAAGATGGCGCCTCCTATTTGGAGACATAATTGATGTTACCAGCTCTGACACAGAGACTAAAGACTTGCCAGTTAGGATTAAAAGACCCTCGGCCTATCTGAGACATCATATATTGTCAGACTGACTGTTAACAGCCAAAAGATTGTTTTTAGTGTTTTATGTATAAAAGAAATAAAAAAGATAAAAATAAGAAAAAATATATATATGTATTTGTATACATGTATATTGAGTGTGCTTTATGTCGTGTGCAATGTACATGATTAGTTTGTTTATATTAAATGTGTTTGTATTAAAATAATTTTAGCTTGAAATATGTTTTGATAAATTACTGTGTATTAATTATGTTGTTTTGTGAGGGCTTAGTGTTGCCTACAGCGCCGGTTACCCTGGCCTTAGGCATCATGCAGTCCATTCATCTTGATTTTACCATTTGGCATATGGAATGATTCACCATACAGCTTCACTCAATGGAATTTACATTATTAATTATCAATATACTGCGAAACATATAGACATAGATGTTCTGGTAAACTGGAGTTCTTATCAAAGATCTACATGCACTGTTCACATCACTTTCCTCACGTACATGTGCTCAAGCGGAAATTGCCTGCTGTATAACTACTTTCCGCACTTCAATATAGTCTACTGTCTTGACACTTCAGTAAGATTGTGATGTTCAAACACCAAGTTCCACTCCAACCCATGATGATTGCAAAACTCCCTACCAAGAAATCCATGACCCACTCCTTTTCTCGATAGAACGGGGAGGAGTGTTGGAGTGCTCCAAAGAAGGAGGATTTTACAACAGCCCAAACCGGAAGTTCCAATCGGAGGATCGTGGGAAAGACTGTTACCAATCTAGTTCTTGAAGAGTTCGGACGCTTTTTCGAGGCTGCGGACTTGCAACCATATATAATGTCAGGTATTCTGGTAACCCTTATTGTATACCTTGCCATATATTTCGCTCACTCCATCAATACAATAATGATGATAGTACTGTACATAATTTATTTTTTAATGCCAAATACCATGATTACAATACAGTGTCTAATTCACAGAAATAAGAATGAGAGGTAAGGTTCTGTCATTTTATTTTGATCAATTATGTTATTAGCTACAATAATGTAGCTCTTTTGACATCTTTGATTTGGCGGAGCTACAATGCGGTCCCGTTACTCGTAATAGAGCAACACTGAAAGCAAATCACGACGGTGCATTTTCCATTAATTAAGGACTTTCCCTTTCTGTAGGAAAGACCTTATTGTATTTCTTATGATTATTATTTTTTTTGCCACATAAAAAAAGAAATACTTAACGTAACATTACGAAACTTCATACCATTAACCCACACTGTGAGGGCATGACTTGAGTAACCATGCGAAACCGATCTATTTTTAGTAACGGAGTTATCTGCCCGGAACCCAAAAACCTTGTTTGCAGATTAACTCAAAAACCGTAACCGTTATCAATATCCTGAAGCAAGGAAAATGTTGCTAGACTCATGGTCATGATTCGTCACGCAATTTATTTTTCAATCAACTTCCTGGTTACGCGTTTTTGACTCAAAAAGTGTTGCCACTTGTCATTTTTTTTTCTTCAAAACAGTTAGTCCTAGATACTTGGGACCTTCACCAATCATCCTAAGTGACATATGTTACATATAAAAATGTCAAGGTCAAAGGTCAAATCTCAAGGTCAGAGGTCATGGTACACCTTGTTTGCAGTATAGCTTAAAAAACCATACAAAATTGAAGCAGACATGTAATGGAGACAATAGTCGTCTCATTAAGATCTTCATTTGATATAAAGGGTCGAACACTGTACGACAAACCGTTTTCGAGTTATTGCCCTTAACGCGTTTCAGTTTTTCCGTTTTTGGCTTATAACTTTTAAACCGTCAGAGATAATATAGTAAACATATGGGTTTGTTGTGACCGTCATAATAGGTCCTTCAATTTAAGACCAAAGTCGAATGGTTATGGGCAGCCATTTTAAAAATGACCGACACCTTAAACAGTTTTTATGAAATAACACTTAAACCGTACAAAATTGAAGCGGACAATACATGAAAAAAATGTTTGCCATGTCGAAATCCACAAAAAGTGTTTCAGGTGCGAAAGCGTAAAACTTGTCGTTTTTGAGTTATCGCCCTTGATTCTTATTTTTAAAATGATTTTTTGTTTATAACTTTTAAACCGTAAAAGATGGTGAATAAAACATGTGTTCATTTGAAAGAGTATTAAATTACCTACAATTTGAACTCAAACAGTACATGATTCGGTTGAACGGTTTCAAAATGGCGGCCAAAAATTTTTTCGCGAAACACGTTTTATGCCACTAACTAAAAAACCATAATAAAGGTAATAACAAAACTACCGAACTTGAATGGTCAATCTCATAGTCCAGAAAAAAAAGGCCAAAAACGAATCAGTCATACCGAGAATTGGTGGATCGCAATGGTCCTGACTTGGTACAGGCATTTCAAACGAAATGGTGGGTTAAACCAGGTTTTATGGCGCCAAACCTCCCTCTTCCATTGCAATCTGAGGATCCGGTAATGACCATAGAGCACAATACAGTTGTGAGACACAATATGGATATTGATCTGATCATCTCAGTACAGCAGACCAGTCAAACACTAATTAAAACAATTAACTACCATATCTTTTAACTCAATTTTGAACTTTTCTACTAGTGGCTGAAAACGAAGAAAGATTTTTTTAGGGATCATATGAAACTTATTTTCTTATAGCCCTGCTCCAAAAGTCGGTCACGAAGAAATCGGTGTCTGATATATAAATCTGTGAAAAGTGTGCAAGCTCTGGCGATATGCCAGAGCTTGCACACATTTCACAGAATAAGTTGTGAAATATAAACAAACAAAGTATGCAGGGGAAGTAGGTATATTGCTCTGTATATTAGGAACATTAATAATTTGAAAATTAAAATCGTCTCGTTTATCGTAATTTTTTGTACTGAGATGACCACCTTGGTCAAATTCGAGGTGCAAATCCAAGAAAGACGTGAAGCAATTTGATTCTGTGGTCTCTTTTATCTCAAATTCCGGAGGATATATTGAAGAAATCCATCTACCAAATGAAGTGTTATTGACAGAAAGGACATCATCAATATATCTGAATGTTAGATAAAATGACCTTACCTCTTTCATCTTCTTGTTCTTTACGAGTCCCTGAAGAAATTCAGTCTCGTAAGAGTATAACAACAAATAGATAGTATAGTAAACATGTATACTTAAATGAATCAGTATATAAAAAGCTACAATTTGAGTGCAAGGTCAAAGGTCAAGGTTATTCCCTAGCAATTAGATAACATTTAATGAAAAGTCCATAGCAACCATATATATTCTAAACAAAGACTACTTTCTGAGTAGGGTCAAGTTTTTTTAACTGGAAGTAACCCTTAGTCCATTGCAACCGTCATAAAAGTCCTTAGCAGCCATACTTTTTCTGACTTCAGACTCACTGCTCTTAACTCTACAAAATTTTTAGCAACTAATAGTTTAATACTACTGTTAAAAAGAGACTCAAATAGCCTAACCGAACATAACGGTTATTATAAAACTAACAAGAACATGGGAAAATTGGACGTTATATTAGGTTGTAAAATGTTGCTTATATCATATCAATGACAAATCTAGTTAAACAATTATGACACTTTGTCATGTTTGTGCAGTTTTCAAGTTTTTCTGAAAATTTCAAATTTTGATTACAACAAATTAATAGTTAACTGTGGTTTTAAATCAAAATTTGTAATAAGCCATTGACATTCAGCAAAATTTATGTCATTGCATCAGACATGACAGACCTTTTTTTTTACTTTTAGACATTCTACAGTGTTTTTAAATATTAAATACATGGAAACTGATTTTGTTTTAGAAAAAAAAAGCAACTATTAAATAAGACTGCTGATTTATTTACATAATATTGAACTTATAGTCATAAAAGGGGTAATCAACATCATAAATCCGAAAAGACAAACACAAAATAGGTTAACAAAAAATCATCACAACGAAACAAACCATACAACAACATCAACAAAAAAAACACATACACATAACAACAAAACCGCTTTCAGCAACGTGAATTCAGGTAGAAACGAGAGTGAACTTAGCTGCTCCAGAAGAATAAAAAGTTCCTGATTGCTATAGCGCACCCGTCACGTTGCCAAATATCAATTTAGTTTTGGTCAAATCCGGGAAGGATAACATTACCAAACTCTATGTCAAACCAACATTTGTGCTCATCTGAGAAAATGAAATCCCGTATTTGAATACAAGCACATGGTTTCTTCCGTAATATTTCTCGAGTGATGACAACAACCCGGGAGCAACGTACCCATGTGTTAAAAATTTGCTTGTCAGCCGTGTAGCTCTATCGAGGAAGTTGTTATACTCCCCAAATGCTCTGGAATAACAAATCAATTGTGATACGTAAACTCCATATGCTGGGGCAAACGGAATGTTGCTACATAGAGGAAAAATTGACTATTGGAAAGTTGCAGTCATCACGTTTGTCATAAAGCTTCGTACAAATTCTTCCTAGTGTGTCAATTTCGAGAAATAGATCCAAATATGAAGCGGACCTCCAAGAATCTGTAGTGTCCTTTATCTAAATTCCTTCGGAAATATGAGAGGTAAATAGTCACCAAATCGAGGATAGTTTAGTGAAAGGACATCATTAATATAAAGAAATGTGAGATTGAAGGCAGAAGCAAGTCTGCGGTCCTTTTTGTCTAGAAGTGATTGTAAGAAGTCCGCTTCATATAAACAAAGAAACAAATCGGCTAGCAATTGTGCACAATTTGAGCCCATTGGGATACCTATTGTCTCCTGAAAAAACACGTCTACCAAACTGTACAAATATATTGTCGATAAGAAAGTTTAGCATAATTGTAATGCGACATTACCATTGTATAATGCATATTGTACAACAGCGGCAGTGGCTGCTACTCCTTAGCCAATGTGACCAAGTCAACTGAGCCATGCAACTGTTCAGATGAGCTTAAGATCGGCAAATTATGTTGAATGGATAATGTCAAGCGATTTGCAGTTATGAGCAATTCGTTTTCTGAAGGTTTCTTTGGTAAAAGGTCAACAAAAGGCATATGCCAGTTCAAACCGGAAGTTATTTAAAATTTTAAAACATTATCGTAATCGGAATGAGTCGAGCAAAATATACGGATGTAAAAAAAGGGAGGAAGGGGAGGGGTCGACATGAAAAAAATCTAAGAACATCTTTTTAAAATATTTTTTTTTCACAAAAAAAAACTTTTCCTGACATGGTTGCATGTCCTAAAATTTAGGTTGACAATTTTCAAATTCAACCTGTTTTAATGCAGGAATTTTATGAAAACTTGTCAGATTTTATAATACAAAATTCTTCTATATATTTTTAAGAAACCTACCTTATTTCAAATTTTTATTGAAAAGCCATTTTTCAAACGATTTTTATAAGATAAAAACCAAGGCAAAAAAAATGGTTGAGGTTTATTTTTGTTTTGTTTTGAGAAAATCGTACTTTTACTGTTTTTTTTTTAAGACATCACCAGTGATTGCAAGAAAAAGTCAATTGTTAGTTTTATTCTATTTAAATCAATCAACATATCCAATGTAAAACATTGGTGGTACTCAAGTTTTATTAAAAAAAAAAACGTTGAAGCTAGGAAGTAGTATAGGGGTCACTATAGACCATTTTGCGCTTAATGACCCCGAGTTCAATCCCATAGGCTACACGTTAAATCGTAGCTATTTTGGCACTGAGAGACCCACCCTAGATCTCCCGCAATAGAGTCATTTTCAGTCATGCGGAACTGCGAGGAGGATATCGAGGTAATGGAAGTTATAGAGGCAATACCGAGGTAAAGAGGTTATAGAGGCAATACCAGAGGCATAGGAGGAAACCATGGTTATAGATCATACAACCAGAACTAGAATTATACACCACCTGAACAAGCAAGTAGCCAACAAAAAGACTATAACACAGGAAGCAACCCAATCTATTGCAGACGATGTGGACAAGAAGGTCATATCCAGATAGGATGCAGAGTACGTTTAGACCACAGCTCCAGAGGGAGTTTAAACTAGAGGAAACCTGGACCGAGGGGCCGTTTCTAGGCTGTAGACGAGGACAAGGTCCCACAGTGAAGAACAAGTTAGTGAGGAGTACCGTACCACCCGGACTATTTGGAAAACCAACTGAAGCAGGTGTAATACTTAATGGAATTACCGTACCAACTTTGTTGGATACATGTTCGACAGTGACCACGATATCAAAATCATTTTACAAGGAATTTTTATCCACCACAACAACATTGAAGAGTTTAGAAGACATCCTGGAAATAGAGACAGCAAGTGGAAGCCAGCTACTATATTTGGGATACATAGAGGTACAGATACAGGTAATTAGTTTCATTTCATAATTTGGTTTCCCAGTTTGGTATTTTTGGTTTAACTGTTTTATGCTCTTCATAATCATATAGTGTTTGGCATTTTCAATTATTTTTGGTAGAGCGCCTCTGATGAGTTTTGAATAGACAAAACGCACGTCAGGCGAAGCAAGATTTATTGCCTGACAGTAGATATAGCCACCACATACCAGCACTGATAGGTACCAACATTTTAGATCGAATCATATATCATTTAGGAGAGGAATATGGTGACAAACATTTACAGCATGCAGCCCTTAGTACAACGTGGTATATGACACTTTGACTGTCAGGGAAAAGGAGTTAAGAAAGAACAACGAAAGATTCACTATTCAACCTGGAGCGACTATTTGCGAACTACAGCCAGTTACGATAGAAAATCACCCACTATAAGAAGTCAGCAAGGATCAAGAGACCAAGCTTTTGGAAGAGGTAGATATAACAGCCAGTAATTTAACACCAAGAGGTTGATTGCAGCCTATGCAGATACGTTTAGCAAACAAGATCACGACTTAGGGCACACAGACAAGGTACAACACCGGATTGATTTGATAGATGAACAACCATTTAAACACAGATACCGAAGCATTCCACCATCACTATATGATTAGGTCAAAGCACATTTGAAGCAATTATTGGACATTGGAGTAATGCGCCCCTCCCATTCTCCATCAGCTATTGTAATTTGTCGCAAAAATCAGGAGCAATGAGAATGTGCGTCGACTACAGACAACTCAACATACAGACCAAAAATGACAGCTATTCCTTACCACGGATAGAGGAGCTTTAAGATTGTTGTGCGGGATCCAAAGTTTGTAGAGTCATAGACAGGAAGCCAGGGTACCATCAAGTGGAATTACTAAAGGAACATAAGGAGAGGTCTGCATTTTCCGTAGGACCACTGGAATATTATAAATTTTACCGTATGTCATTTAGCAAACCAACTCCCAAGCTACTTATCAACGCTTCATGGAAGACTGCCTATCAGATTTAAACAAAATTGCTGTATATTTATAGATGATATCATTTTTTTTGGCAGGACATATGAAGAACATCTTAAGAACATTCAGCTGGTATCTAAGCGGATTCAAAAATGGAACTTGAAGTTAACCCCCACCAAATGCGAGTTTTTCAAGCGGAAGGTAGAGATTGACCCCCGTCAGACTGAGAAGGTAGTAAACTGACGCAGATGGCATTCAGCACTTTCAACGTTCACTTTTGACATCAAGTATAGACCTGGTAAAGCCAATGCTGATGCAGATGCCCTTAGCCGTCTACCAGTCGTCAGCGAGTCATTTTAAGCCATATGTTAGTCAGCAAATCAGGAAGCCTATGTTGTCAGTTTACCAGTCACACCAGATGTAGTAGTGGATGACATAGACCCAAGAAGAACCACTATAGGTAATATCATCAGCTGGGAGGAAGTGCAACACCAAGATCCAATATCAATAGGATTATAGAGTTTGTCAGAAACCGGAGGAAACAGTCACAAAATGAAATAGGACCAAATCCCCTACTTAAGCAGTGTACACACCTGAAGACTATTGACGGAGTACTTCACAGAGAAACAACATCAGAGGAAGAGACACAACAGTTAGTTTTACCTTTAGACCATATACCAACCATATTGGAGTCGTTACGCAACGCTAAGGGACATCTTGGAAGGGACAAAACTTTATTATTGGTAAGACACAGGTTGTATTGGCCAGGCATGTAGAGTGATATAGACACATGTTAGAAAATTGTAGCAAATAAACCATGAAAAGAAGTTTACCAATCAAAGAGCACCATTAGTAAGCATTACCACCAGCTCTCCATTGGAACTAGTATCGGACGAAGTCCGACAAAGTGTAGAACAAGTATCACGTGACAAGTATACTATAGCTTCAAACCAGAAGTCGCATTTTCTAAATCAATCCCAGAATCTCCCGAAGACACATAGGTATAGAATCAGTATTTTTTTTTGTTTTCGTTCATGGACAAACAGCCTGAAATTGTGTTTTGGCGATAGCAAAAACATAATTTTTAAACGCTTTATTTTTTTACCACCCTTTTCAAGTTTTTATGCGTAATTGGAACTATTTATTTAAAAATTCAACAATGACCTACTAAATCACCATAACAACGTAATCCAATGTAGCTACTTGACGACGGACTAAATGACGTCATCTATAACATCATTACACCATGACAACGTAATCAATACGGGAATGTTTACATAACGGACAAACAATAATATGACAGGGAATATGCCTATTCAAGATAATCGTGAGGTCTTTCTTGGGTTTTTGTCACTTGGACTTTTTTAGATCCCCAGAGTCGCAGGAAGCCAAACGTAAAAAAATAAAAAAGGCTTCCAAGACGGCATGATTATTTGGACTAGAATATGCCATCATAAATAAGCATCCATTTTCAATCTGATTTAGCTATGATGAAAAAAAAATAAAAAAAAGGAAGTGAAGGGTCCTTCTTCACATAATAAGTGCCTGAGATAATGGTCAATTCAATCCTGCTGCAGGACATGAATATCCTCAAAACTTCATGTCGTTATTTTCCGCCAGGTTTCAAAATTAATTTCCTAATGTCAATACGGAGATATAAATACTGACAGAGAAAATGTTCAAAACTTGGCTGAATGAATCTTGACAGTTTGTTTGCTGAAGCGCGAAATTCTCTGACAGGGACCCGGAAATGAAGTCATAAAGAAAATAATTCGAATGTTGTCCCTAAATATTTGGACGGTATCTGCAGAAATTAGTTTCAATAGACGATAAAGAGATTTTATCAAGTTTGCATAATTATTGATCCAATGTATTTATTCTAATAAGAATGCAAATGCCATAATTGTCCGTGGGATTGATTAAAACCTTAGTTTTGGTATTTGTTATTTTGAAACCACTGGGTGATAACCGCTGCTGGTGGACCAGAGGTTCCCGAGGGTAATCACAAGACTGGTCGTCAGACCTGTTTGACACGATTTACCATAAAATTTATAATATTTTTGTCGCTGAAATTTCCTATTTTTAAATTCAAAATTGTTTTAAACACCAGGTTTCATTCCGTGTAATGCACATGGTCGATACCCTCGATGCTTGATTTGGCTTCCTGGTTCAAACGTTTTGGTTTTAAGTACTTTTCGTTTTTAAAAAAGTTTTGGAATTTGACCTTCCAATGTTTTGATTTAAATGCTACTGATGAGTGGTTACTCCTTAAAATATTGATATATAGCATACCCAAATTAACCGTTTATACCTGCGTTTTGGTATTTGTAATTTTGAAACCACTTGTCGATAACCGCTGCTGGTGAACCCGAGGTCCCCGAGGGTAATCAAAAGCCTGGTCGTCAGACTTGTCTGACACAATTTACATGTATATAAAAATTTATAATATTTTTTTCGCTGAAATTTCCGATTCTTAAATTCAAAATTGTTTTAAACACCAGGTTTCTTTCCTTGTAATGCACATGGTCGATATCCTTGGTGCTGAATTTAGCTTACTTGTTTGAACGGTTTGGTTTTGAGAACTTTTCGTTTTCAACAGTTTTGGAATTTGACCTTCCAATGTTTTGATTTAAATGCTACTGATGAGAGGTTTCTCCTTGAAATATTGATATATAGCATATCCAAATTAACCGTTAATACCCGCGTTTTGGTATTTGTAATAAGACTTAAAAAGAAAAAAAAGGCTTTACAATCATTGACATTATTCAATGTTTTATTTTATTTAAGTGAGAGCAATTGAATTCGTCCAATTTTAGGCTTAAGCCTACTCTATATTATGTATGGATTTTTCGTCATTGGAGAAGTTGAAGGGGAACTACCAGAATATCTTAGTTATAACAGAACATTTTAACAGATATGCCATAGCAGTACCAACGAACTTGTAAGAACAGCAATGCAGGCATTCTACGACTATTTCATCGTCCACTATGGCAGACCGAATACCCTCAGACCAAGAGGCAAATTTTGAGGGAACCATCATAAAGGAATTATGTAACATCATGGGAATGAAGAAGTCAAGAACGAACAACCATTTGACCTTCCAATGTTTTGATAAATATAGGTAATAACAAAACTACCGAACTTGAATGATCAATCTCATAGTCCAGAGAAAATGACAAAAACGAATCAGTCATACCGGAGAACTGGTGGATCGCAATGGTCCTGACTTGGTACAGGCATTTCAAACGAAATGGTGGGTTAAACCAGGTTTTATGGCGCCAAACCTCCCTCTTCCATTGCGATCTTAGGATCCGGTAATGACCATAGAACACAACATAGTTGTGAGACACAATAGGGATATTGAGGTGATCATCTCAGTACAGCAGACCAGTCAAACACTAATTAAAACAATTAACTATCATATCTTTTAACTCAATTTTGAACTTTTCTACTAGTGGCTGATAACGAAGAAAGATTTTTTTTAGTGATCGTATGAGACGTATTTTCTTATAGCCCTGCTTCAAAAGTCGGTCACGAAGAAACCGGTGTCTGATAAAAAAATCTGTGAAATGTGTGCAAGCTCTGGCATATCGAATAAGTTGAGAAATATAAACACCGTATGCAGGAGAAGTAGGTATATTGCTCTGTAGATTAGGAAAATTAATAATTTGAAAATTAAAATCGTGTCGTTTATCGTAAATTTTTGTACTGAGATGACCACCTGGGTCAAATTCGAGGTGCAAATCCAAGAAAGACGTGAAGCAATTAGATTCGGTGGTCTCTTTAATCTCCAATTCCGGGGGATATATTGAAGGAATCCAACTACCAAATGAAGTGTTATTGACAGAAAGGACATCATCAATATATCTGAATGTAAGATTAAATGACCTTGCCTCTTTCATCTTCTTGTTCTTTACGAGTCCCTGAAGAAATTCAGTCTCGTAAGAATATAAAAACAAATCGGCGAGGAGAGGAGCACAGTTTGTGCCCATTGGAATGCCGATTTGATTTAAATGCTAATGAAGAGGGGTTACTCCTTGAAATATCGATATATAACATATCCAAATCAACCGTTTTTACCAGCGTTTTGGTATTAATTTTGTAATTATCCATACAAAACAAAGATTTTCACAAATTTGAAGAAAAAATATGGACTCCGAGTATTTTTTGTAATAAAAGAAATTTGAATGTTCCCTATTGATCCTATATAAAAATTACTAAAAACATGCATTTATACGCTTCACCACCAGTACAGTTAGAGACAGATCAGGATAGAGCTTCTGGCGATGAGTCGTCTCAGACAGATATAGAATCACCAGTTCCAGTTCGTCGATCCACCAGAGAGCGAAGACCACAACTTCGGTTCACCACTGATGTCAAAGTCAGCCATGGGAACTATGCCTTCTGATTGGGAGAAGCGAATAAATGTTTTTGCTTCTTCTGCAGATAGTGCTATGCTAAAGGACATCAGAACTGAAACAGGAAAGACCATGTTCGACATTATGAGGCCTCATGCTTCCACTTATTGCGAGACGTCATTTTCAGGCTGGGGGGGGGGGGGGGGGTATGTGGTACACTGAATATTGACATGTTTTAATTTCAGAATGCATATTATTATTATTTTTGATAAAAATATTTTGATTTTATTTAAATTGATATTGATATTGACTCATTTGATTTGGTTGTCACCAACTGTATTGATTATTAACATTTCATTTCACCTTGAACTTTTATTTCCTACCGCTATACAAAGACCATAAGCAGTAAAATTCTCAACTACAAAAAGGCATTGCAGGACTCGGGTGGTCATCTCAGTACAAAACTATACGACAAAAGAGACGAAATTTTCCTAGTCTTGAAAGTAACATACCAACCTCACCAGCGCAGGTCCGTTTCCCGACCCTTTCAAACATAATAAATTAAAAATCAATTATAAAGTTATTTTATCATGTTTATATCGAAATTAATAGGAATTTGATATGTATTTCGGAAATATGTAAATGCGTTAAAATACTGCTCATATAGTACCATAAATAAGTATCCATTGCAACCATTTTGTCTGCAACATGACTTTTCTCGGATTTGGAAACTGAAGTTTAGCACCCCGATAAGCACCATCGAATTGATTAAAAATCATTTATTTGGGTTCGTTTTTGATCAATTTATTGGGATTTAGGAGCTCATTGTTGATAATGTTAAGAATAATTTTAATTTTTGGACGAAAAAGGTAAATCAGAATGTGAAAAACTGCGTTTTTCATCTTGATATCAATTTTTTGTTATAATTTTCAAAAAATACAAAAGAATGAGCAGCAATTCTCAAATTCTATATTTTATGATCTTTCATGTGGTGAAATTCTAAAACAATCGATGTCGATCTTCGGGGTGCTAAATCCGATTTAAGAAATGAGGTATCAAATTTCGTCTGATTTGCCAAATAAGGTAAAAGGAGCGGGACTTAATTTCCATAGAAAATTCTTCTATTCGGGTTTTTCTAACTATTGAGTAATATTAATAAAATATAATGGTTTGAATAACTGTAAATAATTATGTCAGACTACATAAGACAATAAAACTACAAATATTTTATCAAATCTATATGGTGCAGGCATTTAATTTTCTACCGAGTATTCGTCGCAGTAAGGGGGACAACTCTTTGAAACTTTTTTTTTACTTTTGGCGGGACTAACGTCATTAACATCACTGTGAGCATATGGGGTGTTTATTTCCCAACTTATTCGATATGCCAGGGCTTGTACTAATTTTTCAGATTTTTTGACCCGACACCGTTGTCTCCGTGATCGGCTTTTGGACCAAGATTATCAGAAATATGTCTCAACCGCTCTCTTAAAAAAGTTTTTCTTTTGATATCAGCCATTGGTAGCACAATTCAAAATTATGTCAGATGAATTGATTCGTGTTTGTTTCAATTAGCTTGTGACAGTTTGTTGTACTGAGATGATCACCTCTTTATTTCTATTGTGTCTCACAACTATGTTGTGTATGTGTTACTAGACCCTTTGATCGCAATGGAAGCGGGAGGTTTGGCACCATAAAACATGGTTTAACCCACCATTTTCTTTGAAATGCCTGTACCAAGTCAGAACCATGGCGATCTTCAATTTTCTGGTATGTCTTCACCTTGTTATCTTTTGTTCTTGGATATATACGATTGATTATCCCAGTTCTGTAATTGTGTTGTTACCTTTATTAGTCAGGTATTTTCTGTAGCACTCTTGATTATTTGAAGGTTTTGAATGGTCAGGTTCATTATTGGAACTCATGTACTTTTGGAGGGAAATGAAATTGAAAGCAATATGGCTGAATGTACAGATTATTCATCTTACTATTCATTACTTTCCATTTCTTTTCTGTACATTCAGCCATATTGCTTTCAATTTTATTTTTCTTCACAGGTTTATTCTAGTTTAATTTCTGGGTGATATTCATTTTAGATTCTGGTCAGTTACATTTCATTATTTTAATTGTCTTATTTTTATTAGCATTTGGTGCATTTATGATGGATTGCATCTGTGAGTGAAAATGACATCTTTTTGAAAGTTGTAACTATTGAATAAATATTAGTTAAAGTTGTATTAAAATGACTAACTTTTTTATAAACAACATAAACTTTTCAGTAACTATAATAAACAAAGTAATTTTGAAAGAATGAGATTTGTTTTTAAATATTTGACAGAAAATATCATTGATTGATTGATTTTTTTTATTTCCATTTACATTTTATGGCAACAATTACAAACGAAATCTATATTAACACATTACAAATAAATAAAACACAGAATTACAAATTACAATACAGAAATATGTCGAACACACACACTAACAAAGTCAGTTTCACAGTATACTATATGGACATATAAGTGACGTAAATTTAACTTTGAATGATACAGAACCCTTTTAAAAACTTCATTTTGAATACATGGCCAGCCAAGCATTACATCAGACATTTCCATATATCAGAGTTTAATGACTGGATAAAGTCTGTGTTTCCTCCCAGAACTGCTATAAGAACGTCTTCATTTTCCTGGCAGAAGAAACAGATTCGTCGACAGACAGAACATCAACTATGGCGCAAAACATGTTATTCATTTCTGTTAGGAGACAATTGCAATTCAACACTACGTGCTTTATAATATCAGTCGTAAAATTTTCACATAGAGTACATTTTTCTTTGATGGCTGTAGAACCCAACTTCACTTGTAGAATAAGTTCGTCATTCAGTTTAGGATGCACTGTTGGAAGTCACAATAGCCTGTGCTCTGTTAGCCTATTGTGAATTTTCGAGTATTTTACAAGTTCCGGTTTTGAATTTACAGATAATTTCCATTCTTCCTCCTCTCGTATTTCAATTGATTGTCTGATAATTTTTCCTCACAGTGTTTTGTTTGGGACGAAAGTGTCCTAAAGAAAGCGCTCCAAAAACGATATCATATTATATTTAAATAAGGTTTTTACCAAACCGTACGTTAGAGAAGTGTTCACATGGTCAACAATTAATATTTGGCTTAACCGTCACAGAAAAAGTTGCTTGTGTGTCGTGTGATGTTTAGCCCTGCAATGACGTCCGAAAAAGAGAAGTTTTGATTTTTCCAGTAACCCCTGGATAGTCCACAGGCCTACATTGCTAATTCAAGCTTTTGTCGGCGACTGCTGGTCAAATCCTAGTATAAATCGCACAAAGTAACGTTGCGTTTGTTCCAACATTTCAACTTCTGTTACTGTTAGTCGACCCCAGGTTTCACATGAGTACAAAGCTGTTGTTAAAACTACTCGTTTCAATATGGTAGTGTTCGTGAGTGACGCAATTCCTTTTTTCCAACAGTAAAAAGGGAATGGAGGTTTCGCTTTAGTTTTATGCATGCATTTTCAGTTCGTCCAAGTGTTTTTTTTAGTTCGTATCATTCATCGTTCCAGCATAAGTCACATTTTCTATTAATTTCACTTTGGTATCACCAAACTGTAACGAAAGTTTATTATTGTTGATTGCTCTGGGCTTGGAAGGATTATATATGAGAAAGTTACTTTTTGGGGCATTATACTTTAGCCTCCACATTTTAGCATACTGATCAACATGATCTAATAAAGTTTGTAGGCTATTTCTGGTACCACTTAGAAGCGTTGTGTCGTCTGCTAGAAGAAAACAAGGGATGTGTAATTTTCCAATCATTAATCCACAGTTTGTTTTTAATAGCTTATATATCGAATCGTTAATAAACAGAGAAAACAACCAAGCTGACATTATCGTCCTTGTCTAACCCCTTGCTGAATGGGGAAAGGTTGACTGGATCGGAGGTTAAATTGCACACGGGCCGTTGCTGTTTTAAATGACAAGTGGATGATCTTCCATATTTCCCCAGTAATTCCAGTATTCCAAAGCTTATATAACAGTCCGTCCTGACATATACGGTCGAAGGCTTTTTAGTTGTCGAGAAACGATGCATTCACAGTAGAGTCGCGTTCGTTGTAGTAGGCAATTGATTTTCTAAGGGTGTAAATCGATGGAATCGAGCCATGTTCGTTTACAAATCCAACCTGAAGGGGGTGCGGAACTGTTTTTTTTATATATTTTCCAAATACATTTGAATTCGTCGTAGAAACAGTTTTTCAAGTAGTTTACCTAATGCTGAGGTCAGAGTAACGACACGATAACTGTTCTGATCACACTTGTCCTTGTTGTTACATTTATACAGTGGTACAATGATTTCATGCCGAAAAGACGACTCTAGGTATTCAGTTATAAGTATCATGTTAAATAGTGTTTGTAACTCTATCACAGTCTGATGGCCACCATAAATCAGGTGTTCATTAGTTTTATAGTCTGGACCTGGCACTTTATTCACATGATTCAGTTTCAATGTTTTTATTTCATCAAGAATTTTTTTCGTTGAAAAGGGTTTTTCTAGTTCTTTAATTGTATATTGAGAAGATCTACATAGATAAGAGTCAACTGCAAATGGTACATTTTCATAGAAGCTACTATCACAGGGGAAGAGTCGTTCATTTCAGAAAAAAAGGTCACAAAAGTAACTGTCCCACAGTTCGCTAACATCATCATCCGTGGACGCTTCGTTTCCTTTATACAATAATTTTGATGTTGATGGACCACTTTTTCTGGATCTTCGAACTTTCCGGTAAAATTCGCCTAAATCATATTCTGTTGCGGTTTTCAAGTCCTCGTATTTTTCTTCTTGCCACAGTTTCTCGGCTGCTCTTTTTCGCTTTCGAAATTCTCGTTTCTTAGCCTTATATTCACAGAATGACGAATCATTTTTTTATCTTTGTTTGCCATTACTTATCCATGATCTTTTACTTTCTCTCTGTTTATAATGATAGTCATTTAGGTTTTCCTTTTTCCAGTACGGTTTTTAGGTACGGACGAAATTTTCAAACTGGAATATTAGTATTGGCCGCCATGTGCAAAGCATTCGTAAATGTTGTTGTAAAACGTTCGATATCAATGTTCGTTGGGTTTTCAATACTAGAACAAAAGTTTAACAGTTTATCTACTTCAGTCTGAAACATTCTTTTCTCAAAATCATCAGCTTTAGACCATTTTCGTGTAACTCTTCGAAACACATAATCATCTGAAATTCTGCAAAGCAGACCAATATTCATTTGTACAAGAACAGGATAATGGTCAGATATGTCATATGTACAATTTGGATCAATTTATACAGATATTATACCGTTGCAAATAACATGTGGAACACAAATATAATCACACACAGTTTTTTTATGCTTAGGTCTTTACTTCTATATGTATATTTTGGACCTTTTACATTGTTTACTAAAGGAACAGGTAGTAGGTTTCGTTCATACTAAAAGTTAGTCAATGCAAGAGTTTGTTTTAGTACAATTTGTATTGCATGTAATTAAAACATTGAAATCACCACTTACTATAGTTACAAATTCATTAGATATCATATCATAAACAGAAGATAAATCCTTCATAAATTTCAACTAAAACCCAACAGACAAATTTGTTGAAGGCATCAATACACATAGAAGTTAAATCATTCATAAATTTCAAATAAAACTTAACAGATAAATTTGTTGAAGGCATCAATACACATAGAATACACATTTCATATGTGTATTCTATGTGTATTGATGCCTTCAACAAATTTGAATGATTCTAATATACCAGTAAATTGAATGTTTTAAGTGTTCAGAGTATGTGTTAAATAATTTGCTGAAAAAATACTGTGAATTCATTTATTTTCGTTAGTATCAATTTTCGTGGTTTGGAGAAAAATTATTAGTTCGTGGATTCTTGAATTCGTGGTTCTGAAGTTTGCTGCATACAAACCAATGTTAATTTCCTTTTCGTTGGGTATCAAATTTCGTGGGCCAAAGAAACCCACGAAAACCACGAATATTGATACCCCACGAATAATAATGAAACCACAGTAGTTATGAAACCTATTTATACTTCAGATGTTAAACTGATATAACATGTAGATTTTTGCCATCCATAGAGACATTATAGACTTTCACACCCTTGTATGAGATACGCAGAGTGTTGTGTTTTTTTATATTAGTTTGCTATTTTTGCTTTGCTTTTCATTTTCTAATGCTTTTCTTATTTTGTATTTTATTTACCAATTATGCAGATCACCGATTTTCATGAAACTTTATTATGCTATTTACGCATATATTTGTTTGTGACACAAACAGACAAATCATAATTCGTTGACCAGACCTCTAAAAAAAGAACCCTGAACTACTTTTAAACCTACCCGTTTTCAAAAAAGTATCATGCAAACTAAAAGAAAGTAAAAGTTAAAACAAATAAGATAAAACTAAATTTTAAGCATAATAAGCTGACTTAAAAAAAAAACAGAGTTAAAATTCACTAAGATTTGCAAGGGCCACTTCTGCATAAGCTGTTATTCCAGTTGTTCAGTAGACTGGTAAACTGGCTGAGACTGGTTTGTGCACGCATTGCGTTTAGTAGCTCATTTCAGAATGTGGCCTCTGTATATCTTACAGAGTGTAAGCCAAAATTTGTGATTCTTACCTGATCACAAGGAACATCTATAGTATTGAAATTTCTAAAAGAATAGGAAGTATTTTTAAACATAATTAAATCATTAAGATATCAATGTGACGGTTTGTACAAAATTTTAAAAACCTCGGTAGCCATCATACGTAATCTTCTAATTATCATAGTATGTAGATCAGATTTGATGAGTAAGTTATCATATGAACTACAATAGTCTTCGTAAATAAACCTCAATGCACGTTCTTGTATTTTTTCCATTTTTTTTAGGATTACCCTCCTCACAAAAATGCTTAACAGCAGGACAGTAGTTAAAATTGGACATAATCAAAGAATGAAAAATAGTGAGCTTGCCCAATTTGGTTAAGTATTTCCCAATCCTTTTGAAAACATAAAGTTACCTTAAAGATTTTTTACAAATTTCAGATAAAAGACGGTCAAATTTCAGTTGATAATCTATAGTGGCACCCAAAAGTTTGACTTGGTCTTCACAAGTAATTTCGGTCCGGGTTAGCCTTCATCTGATTGTCGCCAAACCAAGATATAAAAATTTTACTTTTTTTTCCAAAGTTTTGACTAACCCGTCCAAGTCTCCTCCTGTATTTGACAAAGTATTATCATCAGCATAATTGTATAATGTACTTTCATTTACATAGTTAAACATATCATTAATTAAAATATTAAAAAGAACAGGACCCGGTAATGGGCCCTGTGGTACAACTTTATAAATGTTCTTCCAGGTGCTGAAGTAAGTACCAATTTTTACACTTTGTTTTCTATCAGACAAATAAATCGATATCAGATTTAATGCATTGACAGATACTCCATTTGCTTTAAGTTTTAAAAGTAAAAGGTCATGCTACAGGCAGTCGAAGGCCTTCGAGAGGTCCATAAGCACTGCAGCAACATAGAGGTTCTTGTCAACTGCCCGTTTCCAGTCCTCAAATATCTTCAGCAACGCGGTGTTACATCCGTAGAGAGGCCTGAAAGATGACAGTGACGGATGAACTATGTCATAAAAAAATTATCAGCTGCTGGTATATGGCTTGGAAACTGCCGGTAGAATACTTGCAAGCCTATTATTGCCTACCTCCAGTTCTTTTTTGTGGAGAAACACTCCATGGGCCTCTTTTGATTTATTTGAAAAAAAAACTTCATTTCTTTTTCTTTTTCATTGTTTTTATTTCATAAAAATTGATTAAAAAATTTTCATTCAATTCTTTAGGTTTTGACCTTCCGATTTTTTTTATTTATATGCTGCTGATAAGAGGTTACTCCTTGAAATATCGACATACAGCATAACCAAATTAACCGTTTTTTTTACTCGTTTGATATTGCAACAAGATTCTGTCCTCGTCAGTCGATGTGTCAACTTCTTTTACTTTTTAGCCCCTGAAGAAGGACTTAATATCCGAAAATTTGGGCATTCTTGGTTTAGTTGTTTTGAATGTTTTATTTATTTATATTTCTTATTTGGTTTTTACCTTTTAAATGTGACTACAACATCCATTTATTTATCTCATGTAATATTTACTTGCGCATGCAAAACATGGATTTTAATTTCCTACCATGAGGGGGTAAATAAAACATTCAAAACAACTAAAACAAGAATGCCCAAATTTTCGGATATTAAGTCCTTCTTCAGGGGCTAAAAAGTAAAAGAAGTTGACACATCGACTGACGAGGACAGAATCTTGTTTTAGTTGTTTTAAAGGTTTTAGTTATTTGTATTTCTTATTTGTTTTTTACCTTTTAAATGTGGCTTCACCATCCATTTATTTATCTTTTTTTTATACACAAGTCACAGTGCAACATATTAAGCAGATATTAGTATCATCTTGAAAAGTCATCATAAGAATAAAAAAAGAAAGCAACAAAAATAAAATGAAAATAAAAATATAAGGGTTAGACAAAAAATTCTATAACTTTCATCAAATAAATTTTATATAAGTAAATTAATACCATTTATAAGAAAATTCTCTAGAAAAATGATTAAAGTCATAAGAACCATTTTTTTGCAAAAAAAACCCAAAGCTCATATATATATATGTAAATTATTATTTGAAAACATTGAATATCTTTTTACAGGTAATAATTATCTTGGCTATCCTTTAGTTAGTCCCCTAATCCCCACCCTTAATTGGATGTTGTTCATTTAATCACCAAACGTTTAAGAAATGTGAACACACAATCAATAAACAACAACATGGTGATCATAAACATTTAAATATGTACTATATACATGAAAACATGTTTACTCTAATGATTTTTTTATAATTATCATTAACAATGCTTCAAGTTAAAAACAGCAGTTAACAAAGTTTATCTGTTGAACGTGTCATCCTAGTTCTTTTATAATTCTATCTCAACAGTACAAACACCACAGAAACCAGAAACAAAACGATTAAATTCTCTCTGACGCTGTTTCCGGACAAACCTAGGAAAAGAAAACGATACTTTAAAAAACTACACATAAATAATGCTTTTAACATGCTAAGGGCTTACGATACAGTTGCAAAGAGAAATTATGACATCGCCGTTAGATATATATTTTGACGTCATGAGAGTTTGAGAAAAATTACCTCAAATTATTGAAAAAAGCTAATTTTTTTTGCAAATATCTTAAAATAATGGCATTGTTACAGCTGTTATTGTAATAAAAACCGTTATTGTAATAAATTTTGTTATATGAATTAAAAGTGGATTTTTTATATTTTTTATATTCCGTGACTATTAGTCATTTAGGATGTTTTAAAGACGAAATTAAGTTGATTGAAAAAGTTTATTACCATAACGGTTGTTCAAACAATAAGGATTTCGGTCGTCAACCATTATTGTAATATTGTTTTAGTAGTAATAAGAACAACTGATATCGGTATTTAGCAATCCAGAAATTTATTTTGACTTCAACTAAGACGTAAAATTAATTCAAAAATTTAAATTTTACGATTTAAAAAAGTTTATTACAATAACGGTTGAGCATGCCTACCGTGATTGTGATAACAACTGTTATTGTAATAAACTGTTTTTAAATGTTAATTATTTTCATAATTAGTTAAAATATTCAATATTTTTTTGTGATAATATCTTAGTTACAATTAATTCCTTCGCGTAAAATAAAAAAAAGTCCACTTTTAATTCATATAACAAATTTTATTACAATAACGGTTGTCACATGGCATTCTTTAATAGAACAAAAAAACTAACATCATGCAAACATTTCAAAATGATTGCAATGGACAATATTTTCCTATATGTCTTTTTATTCACAGAAATTCGTCAAGATTTACATACAATTACCTTTAAACCCAGTTTTAGGGTTTATTCAGAGTATTGCATTAAACAAACGTTGACAAAAAAAACAAGTCTGAATTCTCTAAATTATATTATAAAAGACGGTTGAGAAAAAAGGACCAACAGTTTTGGCATTTTGAATTATTTCCAAAATAGTTCACTTTTTTTTCAAAAACGGATCCGTAAAGACATGGTTTTCTTTTTATATTCAAAATGTACATACTAAATTAACCTATTGCAAATTCAGGAATTTGTCTATGTAAGATCTAAACTGTATCGTATGCCCTCAGATATATGCTTTATGTACTATTTGATAAATAAAGAACATTTACTTACATCTTTTTAAAGTACTATAATTCCACATAAGGACCAGGCAGGAATGGCACATTCAATTTGTTATTCTAATTTTTTTAATTTTGGGTAATAGATGCATTTATGTTACCATAAAAACAAACAAAATGCAGTTTTTGTATTTTAAAATATAGTTTGTGCCCAGATAGATTTTGAATTTTTCCCGTTCTTTTCACTGTATAATGTAACTACATTTTCAATGTGATATCTCCTAAACCCAAGACATACAAACATTTACATGTAATTGCCAAAACAAAACTTACTGGGGTTGTTTTACCTAATTGAATTGATATGTTTTGGTGCATTTTTTTTCGATGTACCACCCTATAATTGGCACACATTATAAATATGCGGCAGCGCGAAATTAACATGTTAACATATGTATATTACTATTAAATATTTGTATATATGAATATCTAATTCTCATCTTTTCTTTTTTAAGGTTAATGAGGACAGGTGTCATGTGACCAAGCACATCTTAATATGCCAAGAAAATGCTAGCATATCAATAAATACATAACAAAAATATTGAATGAGCTAATCAAAGAAATGTTAAACATATAATATTATTTTTTAAACAGAGATATGACTATTAACATAATAAATCATTGTCTTGAAAATATCAAGGGAGATAATCGATGTAAAATATGACAATAAAAAAACAATGGATTTTTCAGGCAGATTCAAAACAAAGTTGGTGACCCCTTATTTTCTCACTCTTATACCAAAGTTTGCTTAATAACATTTATTCTGATCTAATAAAATCAAATTTGTAATGTTATATTTTTTTCTTGAGCAGTGATTTAATGCATTTTATATGTCCTTTCTTTTAATGGCCATTGTAATTTAGTCAAATTTTGAACCATTATATGGGAAAAACATGCCTGGTGACCTATCTTTAGTTTAATTTTGTATGAAAGATATCAACATTATTTGGTATTTAAGGCAATAAAATAAGATTTTTAATGAGCAGATATTTTCAGAGTCAGGTGTCCTCATTATCCTTAAGGATCTTTTTATAAATACAAGTAGTTAGATGAATACCAACCTTCGGCTGAGTTCGCTTGATAGGGTGAAGAAACAGTGAATGTTGCTGACGCTACTTTTTGACGAGACAGATTCTGTATTTCTCTACGGCGACGACGATTTGGATCTGCTGTAGTTGGAATAGGTGTAGCTGTTGTACATGTCTGTTTTGAAGCAAAAATATGAACGTTATGGAGATAATAGGGAGGTTCATCTGAATATTCAAGAACCGCATGGTATGGTTATTTGTCCATTTTGGAGAAATAAAAATCCTCATGATCGTGGTTCTGACTTGGTACAGAGACGTGATTTGTTGAACCAGTTTTTTATGATGTTAAGGAAAGCCTTGTATATGTTAAAGAAATGCAGTTCTAAAACAATATTCACTGGTAACAGCTTCTTTAAGAAAAACAACACAAGTTTATTTTTAATGATATTATCAGATCAGGGGCCTGTTTAACAAAGCTATCTAAACATGTCTAAGGACATGCATAGAATATAGAATTGAAGAAGAAATTTGGATATTTGATGAAATGGTGTTTTGATAAATCTAAGAGTGACTACATATGTTCTAGAGCTTCAAACTCAATTAGTAAATCATTATCTTAGTAATTGAGACTCATAAAGGTTACATAAACTGGGCTGATGCAGAGACTATTACTGCTCTAAATTATTTGTTACATAATATTTAGGTACGTTTTGGTAAACAAATTTATCGCCAAATCATTGGTATTCCGCTGGGAACAAACTGTGTCCTACTTATAGCAGCGCTTTTCCTATACTAGTATGTGTATGAATCACAATTTATGACTTAATTACAAAAAGACCTCAACAAACACTTTTAATAATACGTTTAGATATTTAGACGATATTCTTGCACTAAATAATCCTTCTTTCTAATTTTATTACAGATATCTATCCTTCCGAATTAACATTGAATAAATCTAACACTACCACTGATATATGTCCTTTTTGGATTTGGATTTAAGTATAATTGACGGAAAATTACAAACCAAAGTATATGATAAACGTGACGACTTTAGCTTTCCTATCATAAATTTTCTTTTTCTTGAAGGAGATGTTCCACTAGTACCGTCTTACGGGGCATACATTTCACAGTAAGTAAGATATGCTCGGATCTTCAGTAGTGTTTCTGATTTTAATGATAAAAATCGTTTGATCACTGACGAATTACTAAAACACAGTTATCGATACCACATATTGGTAAATAAGCAGAGGCACCAAAGGGGCATTCGAGTGTCAAAAGTCCGAAAAGGCAACGACAAAACCGGTAAACATGAACAAGAACAGCACAAGGAAACACAAAACATAAAAACAACCGAACAGAAATCAACAACGCGAACTCAAGTCGTAACAAGAGTGAACTCGGGTGCTCCGGAAGAGTAAGCGGTTCCTGCCTGCTATAGCACACCCGCCGCGCTGCCAATTTCCAATTCAGTGTGTCAAATCCGGTAAAGGAAGACAAAACAAATCCTATGACAAACCGACATCTACACTCATCTGAGAGATAGAAATCCCATATTTATCTATGAGTACATGGTGTCTACCGTAAAATTTCTTGAGTGAAGACAGCAACCGAGGAGCAACATAACCCTGTGTTAGCAATTTCTGTGTCAAACGTGACGCTCTGCCAAGGAAATCGATGTAACTCCCACAAGCTCTGGTAAAATCTTTTTCGAATTTCTTTCATAAATATTCCTCTACCGTTTGTTTATACTTGTTTTCTTTTGTCTAAGGTTCTCTCTGTGGAATTGAACGTTCATTGATTTGATTTTTATTGTATGTTTGTGCTTTGCCTGGTATTATGATAGGGGGAAGGTTAGGCCCCAAAAAACTAGTTTGAACCCGCCACATTTTAAATGTGCCTGTCCTAAGCCAGGAATCTTTGGCAAAGCTTTTGTTTATCCTTGTCTTTTTGATGTTTTTTGTTCCTTGTTTAAGAAACGGGTCTATCTTTGATTATTTCAGGACTGTATTTGAATTATGTGCATTTTATTTAGACCTTGGGCCGATTGCAGAACTGCGAGCAGCACCTA
Source organism: Arcuatula senhousia (assembly GCA_963971305.1). Classification (NCBI taxonomy): domain Eukaryota; kingdom Metazoa; phylum Mollusca; class Bivalvia; order Mytilida; family Mytilidae; genus Arcuatula; species Arcuatula senhousia. Next base: position 561,592 of record OZ020317.1, on the reverse strand, counting down.
CTGGCCTTGTTGAAGGCTGCTGGTGGTTTTTCATTGTGGTTTTTCTAAATTACCGCTGATTGTGTGGGCGGTGTCGCGTACACTTATTCCAAATCACATTATTTTCTATTTCCAATCTACAAAGTACTTTTGCTTCATTTATTAAAAACAATCTCAAAAGATAAATATTTGGTTAGATCCGAACTAGCCATTGACAAAAATTGTCGGATCTAGAGATCAATCAGAAATAGAAATATCACCTTTCTTGTTTATCTTTTATTTTTTGACACAAAATAAAGGGATTTTTGAAACAACATGAATGAACTTACATGTGTTGAACCAAACTAAACCATATAAAAAAGCCCTCATTTCTTACCCTAGGCGTAGCAAAATGTATTGTCTGGAACTTGCCGTGAAGTTTAGCGCTGCTGGTGGAGTTTTAATTCCCCGAAGTTAGCCTGCTCCAGCATCAACACACTTGTGTTGAAGAACGCACCAAAGCTATAAGAAGCAGAGGTGTACCAAAGGGGTAATCAGTATCATAACACCGGAAAGACAAGACAAAACCAGCAGACAAAAATCATCACAACAAAACAAACCACATAACAACATAGAACACACACACACATCACACCAAAACCACATTGCAACGCGAACTCAAGTCGAAACGAGAGTGAACTCAGGTGCTCCGGAAGAGTAAGCAGTTCCTGCTTGCTATAGCACACCCGTCACGTTGCCAAAGATCGATTAAGTGTTGGTCAAATCCGGAAAGGATGACATTACAAAACTCCATGTCAAACCAACACCTGTGCTCATCTGAGAGAGAGAAATCCCGTATTTGTATAAAAGCACATGCTATCGTCCGTAAAATTTCTTGAGTGATGACAACAACCTGGGAGCAACGTACCCCTGTGTTAACAATTTGATTGTCAGCCGTGTAGCTCTATCAAGGAAGTCGTTGTACTCCCCACATGCTCTGGAATAGCGAATCAATTGCGATACGTAAACTTTATATGCTGGAGCGACGGAATGTCGCTACACAGAAAGGGAAAGTTAACTATTGGAAAGTTGAAGTCATCACGTTTGTCATAGGGCTTTGTACAAAGCCTTCTTTGTGTGTCAATTTCGAGAAATAGATCCAAATATGAAGCGGACCTCCTTGAACCTGTAGTGTCCTTTATCTCGAAGAAACAAATTGGCAAGCAATGGTGCACAATTTGTACCCATTGGCATACATATTGTTTGCTGAAAAACACGTCCACCAAACTGTACAAATATGTTGTCGATTACAAAGCTGAGCATTTCTATTATTTAATTTTCTGTAAATTTGTTTTTCTTGCTAGACTGTTGGATGACAAAGTAAGTCTTTTTATAACCGACTACTAAGTACTGGTACCTGTGTTTTCCGTTTTTTTTTTATAAAGCTACGTTTAATCAGCAGTGCCACACGAGATTTTAATTGTAAATATGGAATTGAAGTATATAATGTAGAGAAATCAAACGTGTTAATGCTATTACATGATGAAAATGACTTAGAATGGAGATTTTCCATCAGTTCTTTAGAATTTTTGAGAATCAACATTTGATTAACGCCGAAATAACAACAATCGAAATACTTTTGAAGGCTTGATTTTATTGCCGTCAATATTGATGTTAACAAAACTGAAAAAGGCTTAGTTGTACATTTGGATGACCCAGCAATAAATCGTTGCTTGTATGGAGTTTTATGCAACTTTGGAATCCAATATAAGTATGGAACGTCATCGTTCTTTTTGTCAACAGAAATGCCAAAGGAAGAAATGACAGAATTATGATTGTTGATTATTTCCTCCTTTGACAGTGTTGTTGCTGTATATGTGGTGCTTTTGCTAGTACAACCAACCCCTAATTCAGCTGTTCAACAATCAATATAGTGTCTTTTACATACGAAAATGATGTTGTTAGGCGCTTTATCAGCAGGTACGACAACATATTTGTCATGTAAGGTTGACAATGTCTTCGCAACATCAGGGTTATTGAATATAGATGTTGCATTGGTGCTCATCGAGCCTTTCAAAGAGTTAATCCTTTTCAAAACCAACGACTTCACAGACTTTACCCACTCAAAATACAAATGACAACAAAGTTCCAGACAATAAATTTTGCTACGCCTGACGCGCGTTTCGTCTATTCAAGACTCATCAGAGGCGCTCTACCAAAAATATTGAAAATGCCAAATACTGTATGAACATGAAGAGCATAGAACAGTATGACCAAAAATACCAAACTAGGGAACGTCGCTTTCTTTTTCGTGTTCTTTTTTTGCCCATTTTCTGGCAGAGTCTTCATCTGAATCCATAATTGTTTTGAAGTTATGGTTCCAGTTGATTGCTCTAGGCTCATGATATTTTGGTCTTTTGGCAAAAACATCGCGGAGTCGGTCATTTTCCACTATGTTGAGGTCCCCGGTAATGACGTGGCCAGAGGGACTATATGTTAATGGGGATTTGTCAAAAGATCAGTCTGGTGGTTTTGCTTTGAGGTCGTTGATTTCGTAATCCCGCAAAACTTGTTTGTAGTTAAATACCTTTGGTGCAATTGTGGAAGTATAGGAATAAGAAATGACGGGAACACTTTTGTCTTTGAAATAAGGAGGGATATGTTCTGTGACAGATTTATGATGTAAAATGTTTCCTTAAATTATGGCATCCAAACCTTTGTTTAAAAATGGAAGAGAAATGAAAGAGCGATTGTCCTTGTTGTTTTCGTGTGGAACACCGCCTGATTTGAATAATCGGTTGTATCCAATGTCAAGAACAATGGCTGTAAGACGGTACAGGTTGGATTTGAAATCAGTCACTGGATTTTCAAGACATTCTTTGTATAGTGTGTGAAGTTTGGAAAGAGGAATATAATACAATTTAGTGCGAATGTGATGAATTCCGAGAGGTTGTTGGCTAGACGAAAGCAGTCCATTGATAGACACGTCATGTACCTTCGGTGAATTGTACTTCCGATGTCCATGACTGCGTTTGCCCCTTTCCTGCTATTCAAAAAGATTCATCACATTCACATCATTGCATCTTGGACTTGATAAGTTCCCTAAACTGTCAATGTTGTCGTTGCAACCATAAGGTAAAGCGGTGTCTAACCTTCTTATCCAGAATTCTTCTCGTTGTTTTCGAAATGGTGTACTTAAAGTGGGATTGTTGATGGTATGGTACATATTTTTTTAAGAATGACAAGATGGAATGGTCCGGTTGATTAATATGTTGGTAAATGAAAGGGAATTTGTCGGTGTTAATTCCGGATCTGTGGCCACTTATACTGGCATTCAATCTGCCTTTATTCTCCCCAACATATATCAATCTGCATAAAGTGCATTCTAGCGCGTAAATAACGTTTGAAGATGTACAGTTCAAATTATCCCAACTGTTGATGTTGTACGTACGGTTTGTTAAAATATCCGTTCAAATGTTATAATTTTCTTAACCCCAAGGTTCCACCTACCCCAGACATAGGTTGATCTTAGTGATAATTTGTTTTTTTGTTTGATATTTTTGATTTGATTCTTCAATGCGCTCCCGATAATCTAGATATATTTTGGCTTTTTCAATCTTTTAGGTAGAGGGCATTTGAAGAGTCTTAAATAGACGAAGCGCGCGTTAGGCGTAGCAAAATTTATTTTCTGGAACTTTGTTGTAATTTTAATCTCATAATAGTGATAAACATACTGTATTTGTTTATATAAATTAGAATGAAGGAATTAATTTTTAACTAATGAAAATTGTTATTCTAGAACAAAATTATCCTGTTAAATTTAAACAATACGGAAAAATTCGAAACATATAATAAAAGGTTAATAACACTTTACGAATTGTGAACAAATCTTAATTTCGTAATGTTATCCATAATTACCTGACTGCAATCTGGATCAGAAGATTGTGTAAGACACACCATGGCTGTGCAGCTTATTGTTACTGTTGGTGAATCAGTGAACCGGAATGCATACATTTTGATGCTCACTGCTTTACCCTGTTCTTTAGTCCATTTTTGCTCTATCAAAGAAGCATCGTTTGATCCACAACTGCGTAAAATGTTACATATTTTGTATTTAATATATATGAAAATATTATGCTATAGCAAGCAGGAACTGCTTACTCTTCCGGAGCACCCGAGTTCACTCTTGTTTCGACTTGAGTTCACGTTGTTGATTGATATTCAGTTATTTTGTGTTTCCATGTTTTACATGTTGTCTGTTTTTGTCCCGGTCTTGGTGGTGTTTACTGGTTTTGTCTCATTCGGACTTTTGACATTCGGATACCCCATTGGTACCTCTTCTTCTTTAAATAAATGTTGAAGTGTTTAGGCTAACATTTTTGTAACTTTATATTGATTATTGTTGCAAATAAAAGGAAGTTTAACTAATAATAGAAAACAAATAAATGCATAATAATAAATAATAATAATAAATTTCTTTTTTTTACAGGATAGCATATTTAGTTTGCAATCTAGTTTACAATATGATCCAGCATTATATACATATTTACAACATAAAGTATAAGATTGACAAAAAACTTAATAAAATAAAGTTTCTATATAAACAAAGACATTTCTCAAATTTAACCAAAATACTGTTGGAGATATAACAGTTTGAAAGATTCAATGGTTGTACATACTTTTCATTTTTCATCTAAATCATTCCATAGATAACTTTCTCATATAACAAATGATGTTTTGTAGTATTCAGTTTTTGACTTAGGAACATATAATTAATTTTGGCTACTCTGTCTCGTTGATCTTGAGCTTATTTGATGTATATATTTAAAAACATTGCGATATTCTGGAACAAGCTGATTCATAGATTTAAAAACTAAAATTGCCTTCCTGTATACAAATAGGCATCCATTTGATTTTTTTAAAAACCACAACAAATGGAGTCATTGCACATTTTTCAATTAAAATTGTACGTGCTGATCGTTTTTGAAGCTTGAAAATCTTGTCAATATTTGCAGCATTTTTTCCACATGACTAAATAGTGCAACAATAATTAAAATGTGGAAATATAACAGAGTTATAAACTTTAAGTAATGAAAAACTTGTTAAACAATCAATATGATAAGACCAAGTCGAAGAACAATCAATATTAATTCACAATAATAAGGTACATTGTTTTTCATCCATTCCATTGCATTTATAAGATCTTCTGTAAGTTTGTTTTCTATAATATCTATAGATTTATCTGAAACATCTTGTGATGTATCATCTGCATAAATTGTGGCATGTGAATAATTTAAACATTTAGGATAGTCATTGAAATAAAACATCGGACCCGATATTAAAAGAAATAAAACGATTTTACTTACGTTTAGAGATTATCGAATATTTCATGTAACAACCATTGCCGATTCAAAATAGACAATGAAAGGCATAGTAATTCATAACAAAATAATTCTTTAATGCATAAAATCGAAAGTTAACCAAGGGGGGTTTAATAAGACTGCATATTTGCGGACGACTAATGGCATGATGTTGTGATTGTCGTCGTTGTCTGTTATCTTACGTTCTAGTTACATGTATCCCATTGATTTGGAACTTAACATATATGTTACTTATCTTAAAAGGACGGATGGGTCCCTCTTTATTGGTTTATCTTCCTTCACAAATATAGGATTCGCAATTAGCTCTAAGTAACTCGTAAACAACTGTTTCTCACTCGTTGAGGATTACATTTTGTGACTCCCATTTTTGGTTAAAAATTAGGGACCAAAAGAGGCTTAATAAATATTTTATGAAATGATATGGAGTAAATTAACATGAGACCATAACATATATGTTACGTCAGCTAAAATTGAATTTTATGAGCTTAATGGCCATTTCGGAATTTTATTCTTAATCAGCAGCACTAGGTCTTTTTTAAGTGAATCTTTTTGATATATTGTCTACTTTAAGTTTTTTTTGCCAATTTAATCTTGTCAAGTAGTGTATTTACAAAACTTTTCATTAATTTTTGTGAAATCCCTTTTCCCGATATGAAAGTAGGAGCAACAAAACGGGGGAAAATTAAAAAAGGCATGAACCCTTAATTATGGACCAAAAGGAGTAATTTTTTTGTAATTTTTGTTTAGTCTGCTTCTGAAAAAGAATATATTGTATTCCTTGTGTTTTGTGAGTGAAAAATATACCAAAAATGCATTGGTCAAAACAATTTGTCAGTCTATTATGGGCTGCATGCATGTGTGTTCAAAACAATTGAGTATCCATATTATTCCTCTAACGTACAGGAGTCAACATGTTTCGTCGCGCTTACTGCACTCTGCGAATTTTTATATATTAAAGTCTGATATAGTAGACATAAATGATCTATGGGTTGTGTGACAAAGATGGATTGATATATTTAAGGTTTTAGCATTATTAAGAAAATCCAGAGAAAGAACATATCCTGATATTTTTCTAAAAATAGAATTAACTACAAAATGTATCAACTGTAAAATTCGTGGATTTTAACTGCTAATGAATATGACTTAGACTTGACTTAGACGGGAATTTGCAAACAAAATCTATTAAAACGAATGTTAAGCGATTTGTCTGTTCATGCATAGCTTCAACTACACATAGAAATACAAAAAACTTACAACAGATACAATTATTCAAGGAAATAACTGTATGTATCCCTAAACATTAACTAAGAATTAATCGATATCCTGGTTTAACCCACCATTTATTTTAAAATGCGTGTACCAAATCAGGACCATTGCAATCTTCAATTTTCCAGTATGTCTTCCTTGTTTTGTCTTGTCTTATGGACGTTTGAGATTGATTTTTCAAGTTTGGTAATTTTGTTATTACCTTTATTTGCTCAATACAAATGAACGACAGTTGACAAGATGCTGTCAATGCTTTTCTATTATTTTGCTGAATGAATCAAAGCACTATTGAAGCGTTAAAAGGCAAGCGAAATTTAGAAGTAAGTACTAACATAGATTGGTGTTTAAATATTTTGATACAAATGATCACGAAGTGATTTTGTGGTCAGGGAAAGGAGGGTTATATGCAGATGGTTTCACAGTTAACGAACGTACACTATCGGGCCCTTCCCCCAGGTACAGAACAATACTTATTGTATATTTTATCAATATAATAACATTAAATCCAATGAAGTAGCAGAAATATTTATAGATAAAGTGCACAAACTAATTGCGTAACAAATGAATATACATGTATATTCTGCCTCCCATAAAAAAAGTTCGTTTTATAAATTGCAAAAGAATATATAATACAGCTAGTTGTTGGTGGTATAAAACAGAGATGCATAAAAAATGCGTTTTTATTTAAACATATTTGATCACATTTTCAAACGTATTTATATAGAATGTAAAGAATATAGCAGGCAGATTAATCCGTCTAATCCAAAAAATCGCACAAGGGCCAACATTTATCTAATGACTGACTGCCTGAAAACGAACAGAAACATTGCAAAAGAAGTTGTGAAATTATAATAGAAAAAACAAAGAGGCACCAATGGGGGTCAATAGTCCAAATGGAAACACAAAGCACAAAATAAACTGAACAGAAATCAAAAACGGGAACTTAAGTCGTAACAAGAGTGAACTTAGGTGCTTCAGAAGAGTAAGCGATTCCTACCAGCTATAGCACACTCGTCGCGACTGTCGATTTCCAATAAGTGCGTCAAATCCGGTAATGGAAGACAAAACAAAACTCTATGACAAACCAACATCTGCAGTAATTTGAGTTATAGATATCTCTTATATATCAACGCATGCATGGTGTCTACCATAAAGTGTCTCGAGTGAAGACAGCAACTGAAGAGCAACATAACCCTGTGTTAGCAATATCTGTCAAACGTGACGCTCTGCCAAGGAAATCGATGTAATTCCCAAAAGCTCTGGAGTAACGAATCATTTGTGATACGTAAACTCCAAAACCTGGAGCGGACGTGATGTTGATATACAAGAACTGAACATTGACGATTTGGAAGTTGAAGTCATCATGTTTCTCATAGAGCTTTGTTGATAGTTTTCCTTGAGAGTCTATTTCGAAATGTATAGATCTAAATATGAAACAGACTTCCTAGAACCCATTGTGCACTTTATCTCAAATTACGGAGGAAATATGAGATGGATAAAGTCATCAATTCGAGCATTGATCAGTTAAAGGACATCATCAATATAACGGAACGTGAGGTAAAAAGAGAGAGCTAGTGTACGATCTTTTTTTCTTTAGAAGAGATTGTAAGCAGTCTGCATCATATGAATGATGAAATAAATCAGCAAGCAAAGGTGCACAATTGGTGCCCATTGGAATTTCTATTGTTTGCTGAAAAAACATGTCCACCAAACTGAACAAATATGTTGTCTATAAGAAAGTTGAGCATGTCGATTTTTTCATCTTCTGTAAATTTGTTCTTACTTTTAGACTCATTGATGACGTAAGTGTTAGTATAACCGACTACCAAATATTTGTATCGCGTTTTCCATTCTTTTTGAAAAAACTGCGTATAATCAGCTGTGCCCATTGTGATTTGAGTTTTTCACGTGAAATCGAAGTGTAAAGTGTGGAGAAATCGAAAGTCTTGATGCTGTTTCAAGATGAATTTAAGTTAAGAATCTCCATCAGTTCCTTTGAATTCTTCAGGATTCACATTTAATCGACACCATTTCTAGAATAACAACAAAAGTACTATTTCTGGAGTCCGTATTTTATTGCCGTCAGTATTGAGGTCAACAGGACTGAAAGAGGTTTAGTGGTACATTTTGATGACCCTGCCATGAAGCGCTGTTTGTATGTATTTTTATGTAATTCAGGAATCCAATACAGGAATGGAATATCATTATTGTCAGCACCAACAGAGAGCCCGAAGGAGGAAATGGCAGATTTTTGAGTGTTAATTTCCTCCTTAGACAATGTTGTAGCTGTGTACGTGCTTCTATTGCTGGTACAACCTACCCCTAATTCAGCTCTCAAGCACTCAATACAGTGATTCTTGCGCACAAAAATGATGTTATTTGGTGCTTTGTCTGCAAGTTAAACAACATATTTGTCGTGTAAGGTGGGCAGTGTTTTTGCAACATCAGCGTTGTTAAATATAGATGTTGCTTTAGTGCTAATTGAGCTCATCAAGGAATTAATTCGTTTAAAAATCAATAACCTCACAGCTTTAACCAATTCTGACAAAACGTCAGTTTCTTTCTCTTGTTCTTTCTTGTCCCATTTTTTGGCATAGTCTTCAGCTGAATCCATAATTGTCTTACAACTATGGTTCCAGTTGCTACAGCTAGGCTCACGGTATTTTGGTACTTTAGCCAAAACATCGCAAAGTACATGTAAGTGATTTTCCACGATGTTCACGTCACCAGTGATAAAATGTCCAGAGGGACTATAATTGAATTGGGACTTTTCACAAGAACAGTCTCGAAGTTTTGCTTTGAAGAAATTGATTTGAAAATCCCACTACACTTGTTTGTAGTTGAAGACCTTGGGTGCAATAGTGAAAGTTTAGGTTTAAAAGATTATTAGAATACTTTTATCTTTAAAATAAGGAGGAATATGTGCCGTAACAGATTTATCCTGTAGAATATTTCCTCAATTTATGGCATCTAAACCTTTGTTTAAAAAGGGCAGTGAGAGAAAACAAAAGGTCTTTGCAGTTTTCGTGTGGAACTCCAACAGGTTTGAATAAGCTGTTGTAACCGATATCAAGCACAATAGCGGTCAGTCGGTAAAAGTTGGAATAAGGGTCAGTGACTGTATTTTCAAGACATTCTTTACATAATGTATTAGGTTTTTAAAGGGGTATAGAATACAACTTAGTGCAAATGTGAAGAATCCCTAGTGGTTATTGGACATATGGTAGCAATTCGTTAATAGTAACATCGCAAAGCGTTGGTGCATTGTATTTACGATGACCACGACTGCGTTTCCGTCTTTCTGTTATTTCAAAGAGATTCATCACATTCACATCATTGGGCTAGACAAATTTATTTACTTCCAATATCATCGTTAGTAGTAATGTGCAGCACTCTAGAACACTCTATACTTTAAATTTCCGGTAGACGAAAGGTCAAATGTCTTGGCGACAACTGTCGCCTCAGATCTCTAGCATGTAAAATCGTGTGCAGTCATGCGGAACGTCTAATCGTCCCATAATTTCGTCCAATTCTTTCCCCCATTTATGTTATTATTAGTTACTTACTGTAACCCTAACCTTTAACCCCAACCCTTAGCTCTACTGTACTCGTATGGTAAAAGCTTCCCTCTCTCCCCATTTACCATTGTACGATATACCATCCCCATACACCATATACTATCCCCATCCCCATACACCATTTACCATCCCAATCCCCATCCCCATACACTATTTACCATCCCCATCCCCATTTACCATTCCATTCCCCATGCATCATAAATTTTCCCCATACCAACAATGCCATTGTTTATTGTCAACAATCTTATTTAATCGACTTATTAATTTAATTATAAATTTATAAACAAATTATAAGGAAATATTCAAATATATCTAGTGTTTATTTTTATTTATTTATTAAATATTTAATTTAAAAGAAGTTGTATTTCATTTATTCTAGAATTATTAATAATATATCAAAAACAATGTAAGCAATTTCCATAGAGATCTTGTGCTGCAATTTAAATCAACATTGAATTTGATCCTGAACTTTCTGCACAGTCTATTTGTATTTTTTATCAGCCAGTATCAATAATCAATTAAGAAAGAAATATTAAAAAATAAGTATTTATCTTTATTAATTTATATAATATTTCATTTAAGGAGTTGGATTTCATTAATTCTAGAATTATTAATAATATAATTATAAAGATAATATAAGCAATGTCCGTATAGATCTACGGCCGTAATTCAAAACATCATACATGTACGTCATTTAATTTGATCCTGAACTTTCCTGTACATGTAACTTGTGTACAGTCTATTTATATTTTTATCAGCCAGTATCTTTGAACAATATAGAAAGAAATATTTAAATATAAGTCTTTATTTTTATTAATTTATTTTATATTTAATTTAAGGAGTTGTATTTCATTATGTACGTCATTTAATTTGATCCTGAACTTTGCGGTAACTTGTGCACATTTTATTTATATTTTTAATAAGCCAGTATCTACATATGAATTCCTTATAATAAAATATTTTCTTTATTTAAAATATTGAAAGATTAAATTAAGATTTATATTGTCATTTCCAATATTACTATTTAGAAATGGAGTTTTCAAATTCGAAATAACATTTACCATCCCCATTCCCCATTTACCATTCAATGGACCAATCAAATTCGAGATGCCATTTACCATCCCCATTCTATATTTACCATTCATATTTACTATCCCCATCCCCATACACGATACTATTCCCCATATACCATGTACTATTCACCATCCCTATCCCCATCCCCATTCCCCATCCCCCCATATACTATAGATTGGGAAGCTTTTACTATACAGGGACTGTAACCATAACCCTAACCCTTTCTATACTCATTGTTTTTTTTGTTAGTGTCGCTTTTCATGGGCTCTTGTGTCTGGTTTCTGTTCTTTTGGTCATATTTGCTTTAAATCTGCCCTTTATAAATTCATGTGTTGTTGTTATATTCCTGTGTTGTACAGTTTTCCCTCCCCTCCACCTCCTCCTCCGTCCACCTCCTCCTCCTTCTTTCCCCTCCACCTCTTTTCCATCCTCCTCCTCCTCCCCATCCTTCTCCTCCTCGTCGTCCTCCTCATTTTCCTCATTCTTCCTCCACCTCACCTTCTCCTAATCTTCCTCCCTCCACCTCCTCCTCCTTCGCCCTAATTTGAGCTCTTTTTTGTCTTTGTTATTGTGTTGATTGCTTTTATTTTCTTCAAACCTTGGTTGATTACCAATAAAAACCCGAGCTAAAGTACAACTTTTATTAACACTCTATACTACAATTCACAATATCCATAGGGTTTGGTGGTTAAATCGTCCATAATTACTCTTTTGTCAAACACAATTTTATATTTCTTTGTCTGGCTCACAGTTGCTAGTTTCTGTTGGCTTGTCTAAATCTTAAAGTCGTCTCTAACGGTCTTGGTGTTGTTTCTGTTGATCGCGACAATCTCTTTTACGGTGTTAAAGTTGATATCCCGGGCATTTTTATAGTTCAGCCGTAATTCCACGGACTTTGCACATGGTTATATTTCCTCCTTTCTGTGGGACGGCTAGTTTATATGCATAGTTCTTTTGTCCTCCAGTAGCAACATCTGTGATGGTGTTTCCAGGTATTTCGTCGTTTAAGTTTCACAAGTAGTCTCCCAGTTCTGATTTCCATTCTCCTGGTTCCGATGAAAATACGATGGAGTCGGTACCACAGTAGAGTGCTCTTCGTTCTTACTTCTTCACGTAGGAATACAATTTGAGCCTGGTCTGGGCGTACGCGTCTATGACGGCATTCGTTTTGTTTGATGTTTCGATAAATTCTTCTTTGTATTTCCATCTTAGCTCTACCATCTGCTCGTTGACAAACTGGACCCCGGTCACTTCAATTTTATCGCTGGTTAACTTGTCAATGTACTTCGATGGCTCCGTAATGTAAGATGTTTGCTGCATGTTCGATCTCTGTCCAAATTTGCCCAAAAATCTGATGCCTGTGTTATTTCCTATCTTGTTATAGTCTGACTGTATTCCTTCCTTTTCCTCTTAGTCCTTTATGTATTGATGTTTAGCCTCTTTAGATATGCACTACTCTGGCCACCCACTGGCTTCTTGCTTCATTTTTAGGAAGGTATTGATGTAGTCGGTGAAGGTCTTCCTGATTTCCTTTTGGAATCCTACTGTTCTACCTCTCCGAAATGCAATACTTCGTACATATTAATGATGGTATATCCTCTTTCCAATGGCTTCTTTAGTTCATCCGCGACCAAGTTTCGCGTAAAGGCTCTTTCTGATACAGAATGTTTACAAGGTTCTTGCGGCAGGTTTCCGTAAAGGTACGACAGAGCGGGATTATCATGAAATTCAGCTCAGGATCATCCCCAACGGTGCCAAGAACATGTCTGTAACGAGTCAAAACTGCAACATACTGATGATAGATTCACTCAACTTCCTACCTAGTGCCTTAGCTAAGGTCTTGAAAATGTTTTGATTATAAGAACTCCACAAAGGATACTTTCCACACCTTTTTAATAGAAAGGAAAGCTAGAACACCCAACTACGAACTCTACCCGAAATTAGTTTCAACAACCCCGATGGAATGAAAGCAGAAGACTGGGAAACATTCATGGAATAGTACGCAGACCACAAAGACGAGCCCTTTGACTTCCAAGAAGAACTCCTGAAGTACTATATCACAGACGTAGACATCCTGAGGAAAGCCTGCTTAACCTTCCGACAACTGTTCATGGACACGTTGGAGGGTACCTCAATCGACCCCTTTCAAAACAGTATCACTATAGCATCCGCCTGTAATCTTGTCTGATCCAAGTTTCTTTAACCGGACACCATAGGACTCATGCCAGCACAAGGATATCGACCAGAACACAAGCACTACATCAAAGCTATGAAGTGGATAAAGTACATAGCAGGAAATAAAGTTATAAGAATTCAACACGCCCAGAACAGAGGAGAGAAGCAGATTGGTCCCTACAGAGAAGATGGATACCACGATAGAACCGTGTACAAATTTCATGGCTGCTACTGGCATGGCTGCCTCAAGTGTTTCTCAAGAGAGACCACCAATACCGTCAATAACATGTCCATGTACGATCTACATCAACGGACCCTAGAGAAGAAGACATATCTGCAGCAAGAAGGATATACATATGTAGAGAAATGGGAATGCGATTTCGACAAATAAAGGTAATAACAAAACTACCGAACTTGAATGATCAATCTCATAGTCCAGAGAAAATGACAAAAACGAATCAGTCATAGCGGAGAATTGGTGGATCACAATGGTCTGGGTACAGGCATTTCAAACGAAATGGTGGGTTTAACCAGGTTTTATGGCACCAAACCTCCCTCTTTTAAAGATATAGATTTTGCGACTTTTTTTTCAATTCCCTAGAGATGATCTCAGCATTAGAACCATAGGAGGCTATCTATGGAGGGCGAACAGAGGCCTTAACCTTATACAAAGAGGCAGGAGAAGACATTATCAACTACTATGATGTGACCTCACTCTACCCATTTGTCAACAAGACCGGCAAAGTACCCAAAGGACATCCCATCATCATCACAAAAACTTTGAGGACATTTGCAAGTACAAAGGCTTGGTTAAATGCAAACTACTACAACAAATTGATAATCCCGCTCTGTCGTATCTGTACGGAAACCTGCCAGCAAGACCCTTGTAAACATTCTGTATTATAAAGAGCCTTTACGGCAAACTGGGTCACAGATGAACTAAAGAAGCCATTGGAAAGAGGATATACTATCATTAATATGTACGAAGTATGGCATTTCGGAGAGGTAGAACAGTAGGATTCCAAATGGAAATCAGGAAGACCTTCACCGACTACATCAATGCCTTCCTAAAAATGAAGCAAGAAGCCAGTGGGTGGCTGGTGTAGTGCATATCTAAAGAGGCTAAACATCAATACATCAAGGACTACGAGGAAAAGGAAGGAACACATATTTTAACAAGATAGAAAAGAACCCAGGCATCAGATCATATGCCAAATTGATGTTGAACAGCTTTTTGGGCAAATTTGGACAGAGATCAAACATGCAACAAATATCTTACATTACGGAGCCATAGAAGTACTTTGACAATTTAACCAGCGATAAAATTGAAGTGACCGGGATCCAGTTTGTCAACGAGCAGACGGTAGAGCTAAGATGGAAATACAAAGAAGAATTTATCGAAACATCAAAGAATACAAATGTCGTCGTAGCCGCCCTCACTACAGCCTAGGCCAGACTCTAATTGTATTCCTATCTGGAGGAGTTAGGACGAAGAGCACTCTACTGTGATACCGACTCCATCGTATTTTCACCGAAACCAGGAGAATGGAAATCAAAACTGAGAGACTACTCGGGAGACTTATTCGACGAAGTACCTGGAAACACCATCACAGAATTTAATGCTGAACGACCAAAGAAATATGCATATAAACTAGCCGTCCCACAGAAAGGAGGAAACAGAACCATGTGCAAAGTCCGTGGAATTACGTTGAACTATAAAAATGCCAGGGATATCAACTTTAACACCATAAAAGAGATAGTCGCGATCAACAGAAAAGACACCAAGTCCGTTAGAGACGAATATAAGATTCAGAGAAGCCAACAGAAACTATTAACTGTGAGCACGAAAAAGGAATATGAAGTTGTGTTTGACAAAAGAGTAAGTATGGACGATTTAACCACCAAACCCTATGGATATTGTGAATTGTAATATAGAATGTTAATAAAAGTTGTACCTTATCTCGGTTTTTTATTGGTAGTCAACAAAGGTTTAAAGAAAAAAAAAGCAATCAAAACAATAACAGAGACAAAAAACAGTCCAAATAAGGGCGAACAAAACAAAAAAAAAAACAAAAAAAAACAAGGAGGAGTGGAGGGAGGAAGAGGAGGAGGATGGGAGGTGGAGGAAAAATTGGAAAAATGAGGAGGAGGAGGAGGAGGGGAGGAGGAAGAGGAGGATGGAAAAGTGGAGGAGGAGGAGGATGGAGGAGGAGGTGGCGGGGGGGGGGGGAAACTATACAACACAGGAATATAACTACAACACATGAGCATACAAAGGGTGGATTTTAAAAAAAATACGACCAAAAGAACAGAAACCAGACACAAGAGCCCATAAAAGGCGACACTAACAAAAGAAATAATGAGTATAGAAAAGGTTAGGGTTACAGTTAGAGCTTAGGGTTAGGGTTAAAGTTTAGGGTTACAGTAACTTTTTAATAATAACATAAATGGGGCGAAATAAAATGGACGAAATTATGGGACAAGGACGTTTCGCATGACTTTAAATGCTTGAGATCTGAGGCGACAATTGTCACCAAGAGATTTGACCTTTCGTTTACGGGAAATTAAACGTACAAAGTGCTCTAGAGTGGTGCACATTACTACTATCGTTGCACCCATAAGGCAGTCCAGAACTCTTTTCTCTCCTTACAAAATTGTGTACTCAATGTTGGATTGTTTGTA
This sequence comes from Arcuatula senhousia, assembly GCA_963971305.1. Taxonomy (NCBI): domain Eukaryota; kingdom Metazoa; phylum Mollusca; class Bivalvia; order Mytilida; family Mytilidae; genus Arcuatula; species Arcuatula senhousia. The sequence continues at coordinate 545,478 of OZ020317.1, read as the reverse complement.
GAATGGTAATTTTATTTCTAGAGTGCGAACTTTGAGGGACAAAATGGAATGGTTTGGTTGGTTAAACTGTTGGTAGACAAAAGGAAAACTGTCTTTGTTGAAACCCAAGCTGTGACCATACAAACGAGCATTTAGTCTCCATTTTGTCTTAACAACATAGATTAATTAACAAAGCGTGCATTCTAGTCCGTAAATTAGGTTGGAAGAGGTGCATTTTAAATCATTCGAACAGTAAATCTTATATGATCGATTGGTTAAATTGCTCTTAATTTGAGTGTCAGTGATTAAGATCTTACAACTTTTACAATTTTTAATTCCACATTTATTGACCGTGTAATGGGATTTAACATTTTCAAAATCTAATACGTCTTCCAAAAGTACAGAGCATGGTTTGATGTTATTATTTGAATGCAAGCTTTTTATATTGGAGTTCTGGATTTTCAGACTAGGTATATGACATCTTTGGCGAAACTGGGGTATTGTGGACACCTACATTACGAAACGACGCCGTATCCATAGTGTCGTTAAGTCCAAGCCATTTTATGCTGGGCGACGCCTGAGCCAGTGTCCTTTTCTGATTTCTGAAGATCATGCTAAATATAAAGCTGCTGGGCTAGTGATGTCGTCAGTGACAGATTGTCCACTAACAGAGACATCGACCCAGTGAAATGAAAGAAGCAGAGGCACCAATGAGATTTCTTGATTAACAGTAATTTCACTGGTAATAACACTGTCGAACCAAGGGAGATATCTTCAAATTCTGAATCAGAAATCTGTGAACGTCTTAGTTAATATGTAAATTTACAGCAACAACCCAGGCTTTTTACCAGGCTCTTTATGGGTTAGGGTTTGAGTTAACTTTAGCAGCTCCTAAAATAATTTCAGAGTTGGCTGGATAAGACAAGCGTTTTATGCCTAGAACTAAAAACTTTTTTCTGGAAAAAGAATTATTTAGGATTCATGAATATTTCTTAAATTTACATGCCTTGTTAACCTAGACTTGCATCTTGGAGACCATTTTTACAAATGAATCATATTTATTTATTAATGATATCGCTTGCGCTCCACAGTTAGCTTTAGTTTCGTACAGATGGCTAGGGCGGATTGAAAATATAGAGAACTAAACAACATTGGTTGTTATGTTCACCTTTTAAAGATTTAGAAAGTGTTTTTAAAACAAATTGTAGTACTTGACTACTAAATAAAATGTGAAACTAAAAATAATGCTGGATGTAAACAATATGGGTTAATATATAGGACATATTGTAAAAAGTGCATGAGATGGTAAGTAAAAAATTTAATACTAGGAAAAATGTAAAGTTTTTTATGGCATTTAATATTGCGAAAAGACAAAACAACCATGACCCTATCTGACCCCACATTTTTGCAAAATGCATTACCAAAGAAAAAAAACAGTTAAAAAATGTAGACATTTTTGGGGAGAAGACTGTTGAAATTGCTTATGAAAAGGGGTTGATTTGGTTGTTTTTTGGGTATTTAAAGGCATGTTTTAAAAGGTTTTCCATGGCAACTAACCTTGTAAAAGTATTTTTTTATGCATAATGTTTATTTTTTTAATAAAGTTTGATTTTTACAAACATTTTTGTTTCTCATTTATTTTCGTGGGTATCAATTTTCATGGTTCACCTAAAAAAAAACATTTCTTTGGATTTTTAATTTCGTGGTTTGTGCGTGTTGCTAATAAGAATCAATGTAAAAATTACACTTCGTTGGAATCTAATTTTCACGAAAATTAGTACCCCGCAAATAATAATGAAACAACATTATACTTATGGCTACATGTGATTAATATTTTGTTTTTGCTATAAGGCTTGTAAGAAAGGTGTAACAATTGAATATGTTTGTTTATACGAGAACTGCGGAGCACTGAAATTTATGAGACCAGCAATTGGCAGTTTTTGACCTCCTGTAGTCATTTTGTTTGGTGGAGCGGGGGTGAGGTGGCTTTTGGTAATTATTAATTCTTATTGTAATGTTTTTGGTGTTTAAAGAACATCAAAGTTTGGTGCCTGTTAAATAGCTTTATTAAAAGTAATATTTTAGTATGGTACGGGGTTTATGATGTCATTTGTATGTTTGGTCAAATTGGTACCCCTGGATTATTTTAGTTATTCATTAGAGGTGTTGCACTGTAAAGTGCTGGTTATGTTTATCATAATTGTAGGACAGGGCATCTTTGTATCACACTTCAGTCATCGTATAATCTTAAATGCATTTATTTTGGGTTAGATTTAGCGTTTGGGACTCTCATTGCGCAGCGATGTTAATGACGTTAGTCCCGCCAAAAGTTAAAAAAAGTATCCAAGAGTTGTCTCCCTTATTTCGACGAATACTCGGAAAAATAAAATGCCTGTACCATATAGATTCGATAAAATATTTGTAATTTTAATATCTTATGTAGCCTTACATAATTACATGTATTTACAATTATCCGAACCATTATATTTTATAAATATTACTCCATAGTTATAAAAACCCGAATAAAAGAATTTTCTATTGAAAATTAAATCCCGTCCCTTTTACCTTATTTTGCAAATCAGGCGAAATTTGATACTCAATTTTTTAAATCGATTTAAGCACCCCGCAGATCGACATCGAATGTTTTAGAATTTCATCACACAATAGATCATTACATATTGAATTTGAGAATTGCTGCTCATTTTTTGTATTTTTGAATATTATAGCAAAAAATTGATATCAAGATGAAAAACGCAGGCAAATAAATGATTTTTATTCAATTGGATGGTGCTTATCGGGGTGCTAAACTTCAATTTCCTAATCCGAGAAAAGCCATGTTGCAGACTAAATGGTTGCCATGCATACTTATTTGTGGTACTATATCAGCAGTATTTTAACGCATTTTTTTTTCTAAATACATATCAAATTCCTATTCATTTCGATATAAAATAACTTTATAATTGATTTTTATTTTTTTATGTTTGAAAGGGTCGGGAAAAGGACGATTTTCCAGAAAGATAATTAACCTACCTGCGTGGAAATTTTTGGCAACAGGCTTAACCCGTCTTTTTTGTTCTCAGTATAATTGAAGAAAATAAAGGTAATAACAAAACTACCGAACTTGAATGATCAATCTCATAGTCCAGAGAAAATGACAAAAACGAATCAGTCACACCGGAGAATTGGTGGATCGCAATGGTCCTGACTTGGTACAGGCATTTCAAACGAAATGGTGGGTTAAACCAGGTTTTATGGCGCCAAACCTCCCTCTTCCATTGCAATCTTAGGATCCGGTAATGACCATAGAACACAACATAGTTGTGAGACACAATAGGGATATTGAGGTGATCATCTCAGTACAGCAGACCAGTCAATTACTAATTAAAACAATTAACTATCATATCTTTTAACACATTTCTGGAACCTCCGCTGATAAAATTCCTAAAGTGTGCAAAGAGAGTATAAATGAAGAAAGAAATGTCGTTACGGTCGACATGGACGAAAAACCATGCGTAACGTCAATAACAACCAGTTGTTTTACAGATTTACAGTTGCAAAAAAAAGCATGAATGTTTATATAATAAAGATATTTGATTGATTTTTAACCCTGTCAATATTCAGTTACGTAACCTTAAATTGCTTTGATTAAACACTGCTAATTAGTTTTTCCTACATATTTGTATTTGAAATTTGAATAAAATTGGTTTTGAAATCGTTAAAAAGAAGCAAAGAGGCACCAATTGGGTATTCGAGTGTCAAAAGTTAGAGCTTTCGACAAAAGAGGCAAAACCATGACATGATCAACAAGAACTTAACGGTTATGCGATAATAAGTTGGGTCACATAACATCCTGTTTAGCTAATACTTCCATGATTTATCGGATTTTGAACATTTTATGCTAATTTTGAGTTTGTACTTGTCATAAAATTTTAAAAATGCAGTTGCTTACCTATTCCACATTTCTATTTCACCATGCTGACTTGAACCCGATATCGCTTTGCATGAACTTGGAGAAACTTTGTGATCGTCTGAATTTAAAAGAAACAATTTAAATATTATAAATTAAATAAGTTGGATATATTGAGGATAGACAAAAAAAGAATCCACATTATGTAACATGTAATTGGAGGAGTGTTGCAGGAAATCTCCCAAAATCAAACATGAGAAAACTGATTTATTCAGTCCCTGTTTAACTTTTTTGTCTAGTAAGCAGATTATTTTTAATAAGTGTTAATATTTTGTTCGATCTTTAAAACATATTTTTTTGAACTTTATTATCTTATAACTAAAAGTAAAGTATATTTATTTAACTATATATAATTTTACCATACAGTTAATGTTTGCCCTTCCGGGACACCTGAGGTCTCTTTCTTTACAACTTAAGCTCGGATTGTAAATTTATTTTTTATTTTTTTTGTGCGTTTTATGTTGCATGTTTAATTATTCTGCTTAATTATTGTTATTTTTGTTTGTTTCTTCTGGTTTTGCCTTTGCCATTTCAGACGTTCTACATTCGAATAACTCATTCGTACCTCTCTGCTTCTTTTTACACATTTTCAATTTTCATTAAAACATAAGCTAATTTAAAAGAATATATATTTACCAGATGTAGTAAGAATAAGATATAGTTCGTCACCAATATGAACATCGTTAGGCAAATGTGATTGACCTCCTCGGTCTGTCGAAACCGTTAATGTCAAGGAAGGTGTAGTTTTGGACTTTATAACTGTAAATGGAGACTTGGTTCCGGTCCTTAAACAACCGAAAAAAAATGATAGAAAAATTAACTTTTGCCTTTGTGTTATTACCCTACATTTACATGCACCTAACTTTGACCCAAACATAGGTTTAACTTAATTTGGGTTCCAGTTCGTCATTTTTGTGTTACCGTTCTATGCTCTTATATCTTTATAAAGCTTTGTTTAAAGTCTTCCTCTAGTGTATTTTTCGAGATGCAAATCTAAATACGAAACATTGTGTCAGATATGTTGGTTTGTCTTAGGGTTTTGTTCTGTCTTCTTACTCTATGACAAACGCGACGGGTGTGCTATATAAACTGCTTACTTATCCAAAGCATCTAAGTTCACTCTCGTTACGACTTGAAATCTCGTTGTTGAATTCTGTTCGGTTGTTTTTGTGATTTGTGTTGTTTCGTAATGTTCTCAGTCGTGTTTAATGGGTTTTTTCTTTGCCCTTTTGGACTTTCGACTCTCAAATGCCTCTTTGCTCTTTTCATGTAACCCTAACCATAAACAATTTTGGGTAGAGCGCCATTTATGAGTCTTGAAAAGACGAAACGCCCATTGGTCATGCCAACATTTATTGTCCGAACCTTGGTTGTAGTTTTGATTAAATAAAATCTGATAAAAGGTAGACGATAATGAAATGTTGAATATGTGTCCACGACACAACCAACATAAGGAAACGGCAATTAAAAAATCACAATGGAAAACAGCCAGCAGTCTTCAACATGACCAATAGTTGCTGTTCAGCGTCTTGCATTATTAAGATTAATGGTGAGGAGGTGTTGCACTTTTGAAATATGTGGATAGCCAAAACGGACAGACAGAAAGGATTACTTTTTATTTCCTCCTAAAACTTTGTTTGCAAGGGGAGTATCAATCAGACAACTCTCATATATAACACACTGCTTTCCCAAATATCCTCGTCGTGGCTTAAAGAAGACCAAATAAGAAACACAACTTCCGTGACATTCTAATGTCTTACAGAAAAAAATACCATCCAAGACGTAGTCTGTTTCAAACCTTGTCGGAGTAGTAATAGTTAATGCAACAAAGCTGCAATCGCTAACAATACCTCGCTAATACTGTTACCAAGCGGAAAAATAACACTCTCATTCTTAATATTATTAAATCAATTAAATAACCTTTATTGCCATACAAACAATTTCTATGTTTTTCATAAATTATTAAAAGAGTGTCATATAGTTAACTTTTTTGTTTTTGATCCGACATCCCGTAGGTTGATACGTTGGCTATTTCTTTCAGATGCACTGGTGAAACTACATTCCTAATCTAGAATGAAAAATAACCACATATCAACTAAAATAATAGGATAATTCCAAGATATTTTATTTTAAACATTGTATAAACATGATACTTTACTCACACCCTGAATGGTAAAGCTGTGGCTGTCACACTTTGAGGACCATTGTCACAACTTAGCTCGTACTGTGCAGGATTTAGGCCACCAATAATATCTTTGTGCCTTTCATCTTCTATGATCAATTTAAGTGTCGTGGGGCTTGTAATCTGTTAAATATAGTGTCTGTAAAATTAGTCAAATGTCTCTTATATGAAACGACAAAGAATCGTTAAAACTATTATACCATAAAAATTATTTCTAGATTCTCATCCAATTATTCGAAGATTCTCATCAAAATTTCGTGATAGTATGGGGTGCGTGGGCAGGTTATTTTTTATTTTAATCCATTGATATACAGACATGTAGGTTAATAAATCTTGTTTATATATATGCTGTGTACAAGTTGTAATTTTGTACAAGTTATAACCTGTACAAAATATTTGTACATGATATAACTTGTACGACCCTAAAATACAAGTTATAACTTGTACAATTTTCCCCTGTACACGTTATAACTTGTACAAAATAGGCTGGAAATCGTGTTTAACTTGTACAAAATTTCAATATAGCAAAAAAGAAAGAAAATGACAAAAGAAAATTTTTTTTTATTTACTATGCATTATGGATTTAATAGAATTTACATATTAAAGATGATTTAAGTTACTTATTGTTTTAAATGTTCATCAAATGACATTTTTACTTGCATATTACTTGCACAATTTTTAATATTTGAATAATATAATTTTAAAAACGAAAGAATATGGAATATGTGCCAGAAAGACACGATCCACATATTGATATGATTTTGATAAATGTACAAAAGCAAAATTTCACTGCGTGTGAAGCGCTTTTCTGGATTAACCTTCATCAGACACGCTAGGAGTAAAAAACTTGGAAAACCGGTAAAATATTAGTTTTGATGAAACAAAATCAGAGGCCAAAAATATTAGTAACAACCTAGTTACTTATTGCTGCATGTTTATCTAACATATGACATCTTGAATTGCAGAACATTTTCATCTTTCAACATTTGCATTTTGGTTTGACAATAACAATGAAGACCACCTGAGTCCTTGCCCTCTACTCACTGATAATTTACTCACAACCAATCACACGCTACATTCATACATCAGAACAACAGAAACTTTAAGAGTGGCATTTTGGTAACCTTTCATTTAGTTTCTACTGACATAACTTTTAAATTCACTATTTTCACTATTTCAAACTGCTATAGCAATGTTCTCTGTTTCCCACTTGGTACTGCTTCTAATTAGCTTCTTAAACACTGTCAATTAAAGTCTCTATTCTTTTTTTTTTGTAAATGATGCCTTATTTGTTGAGGCATTTTGTCTTGACATTTCTAGAATTTCAGAACAAAATTTATTTTGACTAACTATATCCAACCTATTTAATCATTAAATAGCCCAACTTAACAAACTTCGCCCTGCAGTAGTCCTACTTTAAAGTTGATCACATAAGTGTTCAAACTGCATCCTGAAGAAATTATAGATTAAAAGTGATCACTCAAATATTCAAACTTCAAACTTTTTTAAAATCAATTATTGGGATATAACAAATATTTTAATAATTTTTTCATGTAAAGAAAATATTTTTATATAATGAACATTGACATAGTCACATTAACGTTTTTATTCTGCTCTGCATGTTTGAACCTTATTAATAGTTAATAATTTTTCTTTTTTATATATTTATTATGCTATAATGAAATTTTGTACAAGTTAAACACAATTTTCAGCCTTATTTTGTACAAGTTATAACATGTACAGGCAAAGATTGTACAGGTTATAACTTGTACAAAATTACAACTTGTACACAACATATATATAAAGTCCTAACATGAATTTTAGACTTTGATTTACATACATGTACATGGTCAACCGTAGAAGGGAAATCAACATCACATATACAAAATTAATGTTATAGAGATATCTATTACTCTTGACACTTCATTTTTTACAATAAAATGTTTGATATTCTCATTACATTTGTAAATTAAAATTAGTTATTGATTAATGTTTATGAATTAACATTTGCATACATGGTTGTTTTGATTCGTTTTAAGTAGAAAAAAAGACATCCAATCTCAACATACTCACACTAAATATTTATTTTGACATCGCATGTAAGATAATTTGAGTTTTGTTTATTTAAACAATGGCAACATGATTTAATTTAATTAGCATGTTTAGGCAATTTGAATAATTATTACATACATAAAAAGAGCTATACATGCATATGTATTTAAAAAATAATATATTGTCTAATGTGGGTATCATTTTGCTTGATTTTTAAACATATTTCATACCTTTCAGCCTGTGCATAGATTTAATGGGAAACTTCGCGAAAAAATGATTTTTACATATTTTATTCATCATATCATACTAAACATGAATATATATGTAAAACTTTCCAATCCTTCCAATTAAGCGCATACGGCGGCATTTATTCCCGATATATTAAAACGATGGGGGCCGTCATTGGGATCTACCGGAAGAGTGACATATAGCAATATACCCGAATACCACAAAGTACCCGTCCGATAATGACGTGCAACGGTCACTCTGTATTATGCTTGATCATTATTGTTTTTCTCGTAGTACTGATAAAAAAATTAAAAAAGCACATTTTCTCGTTTAACATTAGAAATAATGAGAGGGTTTAATTTATCACCTCAATGCAGAATTTTTTAATTATCCCTGAATAATTTAGTTAATTAAATTGGTTTTAATATGTATTTGCAAGGATTTGTAATACCTTGGTAATTACAATTTATTTTTTTAATTCTGGGCTTGGGTTCGACCGTGGCCCGATGACCGTTAATCAAAGTCAAAAATTTACCTGAAAACGTGCAATAAATCAAATATATCAATCTGTTTTCATTTGTTATGCCTTATTAATAAGGGATGTACCTCACAGAAACTGAATTATAAATGACAGTAGGAGGCGGGACTTATGAAAACAATGATTGAAAATGCAGCACTGACAATTATGCGAATCAACATGTAATCCGGGGTAAAACCTTCAACCCGGGTCCATTTTATTTCATACACAAAGACAGGAAGTATCTCAGCATGATAATTCATCACAGGTACCAAATGGTATCTAGCTGTCATGCAGTTAGAGACCATTTCAAAAACACAGGAAATAACTCAGCGTGATATTTTAACACACGTACCGCATCACGTCAGGTAAAAACCTTTTTGCAAACAAATATACAGAACTCCTGCTAGCTGATACGCACCTTTTTTTAAAATCAGATAACAGATGTGTTAACTGCATGAAGAAACATAATATGCAATTGCAATTTTATGGAATTTTTTAAACTTGACATGTTGCACTTAGATAACCCAAAGAATTCAGTGGAATCGAATTCCTTGGCTGACTCTGAGACAATAATTAAATATGATTTTTTCAGGCTGACCATTAAATGCAATGCACAGTCTCCCCGCAAAATCTATGATATCACCAATAAGCATGTTTTTAAACTAAGACTTACGACTTCTCGCAAATATTTATTCTTTGTATAATTATGGTGTCTGTGCACATGCTGTATATCAGAAAACGACACCTTCGTGTAAGATTATTTCAGAGCACCCGACTAGACAGAAAGTGAATTCTTGGTTTGTATATAGTAATCGACAGAAGCAGGCAATCCACAGCTCAGGCTTTATCGTCTACTTTGTTTTTAATAGAACAGTGGCGGACCCAGTGGGTGTTCTGGGATTGGACTTCCCTATTCTTTCAAAAATTTTATTTTCGTGTAGATATTGGTCTGGGACCTCCCCTTTTTGTACACATTAAAATCACCCCTTATAATCAGCAACGACAGAAAACACAAATAGAAGATGAAATGAGTTTATATGATGTGACGCTTGTTGGAAAACAAAATTCAACTAAGCTATGGTGGAAAAATAATGCCGTCGGGCGATACCTTATATCACTCACAAAAAATGAAACGTCTATTATATCAGGACGTTTGGTGCTTTCCCGTGGTGGCGTTTGTACCGCAAGAAACTAATATAACTAGTTTCCAGCACAACCGGGTTTAAACAAACTGTCTCGAAGTCTTGGTTATATGGAATACAAGCACTTGGGTCCAATGTATCGGTGAATAATGTAAACTCGTGGCAGCATAGGCAGGCTAAGGGGACGGACAGTGGCACATAGCGATCGGAACATTTGCACGATTGAGTGTCAAATTGGCGTGGGTTGCTTTGAATTTCAGTCTGGCGATTCATCTCCACTCTTCTATCTGCCGGATTTCTTCCTCCGTATATTCTGGTTCAAGTTGATACCCCACTTGACTCGATTCTACCATTTTTACAAAACCATACACCTTATTCAACACCGTTACACAATCGGGAGATGAAAAAGTGTAAGAAAAGGTAATACCAATTAAGCCACTAAGGATCACCGAAAAGAACGGTCTCTTTTGTTTGATATTTATGAGGTGTCTATTAGACATGCTTAATTAATTTGAACTAATCCGTTAAATTGATTACCTTCTAAGGATCTGTAAATCATTTTATTGCTGTCTAATGAGATTAAAAGGCCGGGGTGAATGTTCATGTTGAATATACAAAATTCTTACCTGGGGCAAATTACGTAATCGCCAATTTGCAATTAACACCTGGGATGTCTGGCCAGGTGACACCTTGTTGTTTTAAATAGCGTGATTATCATATGAAAGGGAAAATTTTCAAATTATTTTAATGATGTAAATTAGAATAGAGTAATTTATGGATAATATTAAAATTATGTAGCAGTATTTCAAGTATTATCATGGTTTAATATTGATGTTTAAAAAATCGTTGATTAAAAATTTTGTTACACAAAGAATGAAAAAAAAATACTTTATATTTGAAAGAAATCTTGATAATAATTATGTTGTTGCATATTGGTCTATCGTAATTAAATTATTTCTTTTGTTCACTAATTAGACCACGCGTCACCACTGTGTTTTATTAGATATGATATCGATATCGATTATATAGCGTTAATCGGATAAAGATGTAATACACAGATATCCGATCATGTCCCAGAATGCACTTGAGACCATCTCACTGACGTCACTGAGCTACTTTTGAAATCAGAAAATGCCAAATATCTCTGTTATTAATGAGAATTAAAAAAAAATGGATTTATATTTTTGATGACATATTCTATCATTTAAGACCATATGTCAAATTTCGTGAATTTTCCCTTTTAGCTCTTTTCATTCTGGTAACAAAAAGTTTATATGTTTACTATATTATTTGTAAGGTATAAAAAGCAAAGAGGCACCAATGGGGCATTCGAGTGTCAAGAGTGAACTCGGGTGCCCCGGCAGCCTGCCATAGCATACCTGTCGCACTGCCAATTTCCTATTCAGGGTGTCAAATCCGGTAAAGGAAGACAAAACAAAAGCCCTATGACAAACCAACATCTGCATTCATGTGAGAGATAGAAATCCCATATTTATCTACGAGCGCATGGTGTCTACCGTAAAATTTATTGTTAAATAAAAAATATTAGGCAAAGAAATCAATTTTACGATATTGAAACTTTTGAATCGGCTTAATATTCTTCTTGGACTCACACGTGTTATTGCACATAGTTCTATTTATAAATTGTGCGGGTCCAGTACCAATCCAGTAAACTATATTGCACCCCCTGTACCCTAAATCTATTGCACAAACTAATGTCATTACTGTTATGACTGTATGTTATAAATTGTGTCATTCATGTTTGTCTTGTTTCTCATCGGATAAATAATTTCTTCTATCTGGAGTTCAATTAAATGGTGTTTCAGTTTAGGTCAATTATAATGATGTTAAAGATTATGTATTGTATTTATTAGGTTGACCTTGGCTAATCCTCATCAGGTATTCTTTTAATAAATTGTGCGGGTCCAGTACCAATCCAGTAAACTATATTGCACCCCCTGTACCCTAAATCTATTGCACAAACTAATGTCATTACCTCCGTTGATTGCTTATAAAAGAAATAGAAACTTGAAGGAATGTTTAACTAAATCTAGATTATGAAAAGAAGGCTCCTAACAAATAACAAAATAACACTGAAAATAAATAAACAGTAATGGGAATCCAAATTCTTAAATATGGTGTCGTGTTCCCAATAATGCTTATCTAATTTACTTTGGAAGAATGGCTGGGAATACCTGATGAGGATTAGCCAAGGTCAACCTAATAAATACAATACATAATCTTTAACATCATTATAATTGACCTAAACTGAAACACCATTTAATTGAACTCCAGATAGAAGAAATTATTTATCCGATGAGAAACAAGACAAACATGAATGACACAATTTATAACATACAGTCATAACAGTAATGACATTAGTTTGTGCAATAGATTTAGGGTACAGGGGGTGCAATATAGTTTACTGGATTGGTACTGGACCCGCACAATTTATAAAATAAAGTCACTCTGTATTATGCTTGATCATTATTGTTTTTCTCGTAGTACTGATAAAAAAATTAAAAAAGCACATTTTCTCGTTTAACATTAGAAATAATGAGAGGGTTTAATTTATCACCTCAATGCAGAATTTTTTAATTATCCCTGAATAATTTATTTAATTAAATTGGTTTTAATATGTATTTGCAAGGATTTGTAATACCTTGGTAATTACAATTTATTTTTTTAATTCTGGGCTTGGGTTCGACCGTGGCCCGATGACCGTTAATCAAAGTCAAAAATTTACCTGAAAACGTGCAATAAATCAAATATATCAATCTGTTTTCATTTGTTATGCCTTATTAATAAGGGATGTACCTCACAGAAACTGAATTATAAATGACAGTAGGAGGCGGGACTTATGAAAACAATGATTGAAAATGCAGCACTGACAATTATGCGAATCAACATGTAATCCGGGGTAAAACCTTCAACCCGGGTCCATTTTATTTCATACACAAAGACAGGAAGTATCTCAGCATGATAATTCATCACAGGTACCAAATGGTATCTAGCTGTCATGCAGTTAGAGACCATTTCAAAAACACAGGAAATAACTCAGCGTGATATTTTAACACACGTACCGCATCACGTCAGGTAAAAACCTTTTTGCAAACAAATATACAGAACTCCTGCTAGCTGATACGCACCTTTTTTTAAAATCAGATAACAGATGTGTTAACTGCATGAAGAAACATAATATGCAATTGCAATTTTATGGAATTTTTTAAACTTGACATGTTGCACTTAGATAACCCAAAGAATTCAGTGGAATCGAATTCCTTGGCTGACTCTGAGACAATAATTAAATATGATTTTTTCAGGCTGACCATTAAATGCAATGCACAGTCTCCCCGCAAAATCTATGATATCACCAATAAGCATGTTTTTAAACTAAGACTTACGACTTCTCGCAAATATTTATTCTTTGTATATGGTGTCTGTGCACATGCTGTATATCAGAAAACGACACCTTCGTGTAAGATTATTTCAGAGCACCCGACTAGACAGAAAGTGAATTCTTGGTTTGTATATAGTAATCGACAGAAGCAGGCAATCCACAGCTCAGGCTTTATCGTCTACTTTGTTTTTAATAGAACAGTGGCGGACCCAGTGGGTGTTCTGGGATTGGACTTCCCTATTCTTTCAAAAATTTTATTTTCGTGTAGATATTGGTCTGGGACCTCCCCTTTTTGTACACATTAAAATCACCCCTTATAATCAGCAACGACAGAAAACACAAATAGAAGATGAAATGAGTTTATATGATGTGACGCTTGTTGGAAAACAAAATTCAACTAAGCTATGGTGGAAAAATAATGCCGTCGGGCGATACCTTATATCACTCACAAAAAATGAAACGTCTATTATATCAGGACGTTTGGTGCTTTCCCGTGGTGGCGTTTGTACCGCAAGAAACTAATATAACTAGTTTCCAGCACAACCGGGTTTAAACAAACTGTCTCGAAGTCTTGGTTATATGGAATACAAGCACTTGGGTCCAATGTATCGGTGAATAATGTAAACTCGTGGCAGCATAGGCAGGCTAAGGGGACGGACAGTGGCACATAGCGATCGGAACATTTGCACGATTGAGTGTCAAATTGGCGTGGGTTGCTTTGAATTTCAGTCTGGCGATTCATCTCCACTCTTCTATCTGCCGGATTTCTTCCTCCGTATATTCTGGTTCAAGTTGATACCCCACTTGACTCGATTCTACCATTTTTACAAAACCATACACCTTATTCAACACCGTTACACAATCGGGAGATGAAAAAGTGTAAGAAAAGGTAATACCAATTAAGCCACTAAGGATCACCGAAAAGAACGGTCTCTTTTGTTTGATATTTATGAGGTGTCTATTAGACATGCTTAATTAATTTGAACTAATCCGTTAAATTGATTACCTTCTAAGGATCTGTTAATCATTTTATTGCTGTCTAATGAGATTAAAAGGCCGGGGTGAATGTTCATGTTGAATATACAAAATTCTTACCTGGGGCAAATTACGTAATCGCCAATTTGCAATTAACACCTGGGATGTCTGGCCAGGTGACACCTTGTTGTTTTAAATAGCGTGATTATCATATGAAAGGGAAAATTTTCAAATTATTTTAATGATGTAAATTAGAATAGAGTAATTTATGGATAATATTAAAATTATGTAGCAGTATTTCAAGTATTATCATGGTTTAATATTGATGTTTAAAAAATCGTTGATTAAAAATTTTGTTACACAAAGAATGAAAAAAAAATACTTTATATTTGGAAGAAATCTTGATAATAATTATGTTGTTGCATATTGGTCTATCGTAATTAAATTATTTCTTTTGTTCACTAATTAGACCACGCGTCACCACTGTGTTTTATTAGATATGATATCGATATCGATTATATAGCGTTAATCGGATAAAGATGTAATACACAGATATCCGATCATGTCCCAGAATGCACTTGAGACCATCTCACTGACGTCACTAAGCTACTTTTGAAATCAGAAAATGCCAAATATCTCTGTTATTAATGAGAATTAAAAAAAATGGATTTATATTTTTGATGACATATTCTATCATTTAAGACCATATGTCAAATTTCGTGAATTTTCCCTTTTAGCTCTTTTCATTCTAGTAACAAAAAGTTTATATGTTTACTATATTATTTGTAAGGTATAAGAAGCAAAGAGGCACCAATGGGGCATTCGAGTGTCAAGAGTGAACTCGGGTGCCCCGGCAGCCTGCCATATCATACCTGTCGCACTGCCAATTTCCTATTCAGGGTGTCAAATCCGGTAAAGGAAGACAAAACAAAAGCCCTATGACAAACCAACATCTGCATTCATGTGAGAGATAGAAATCCCATATTTATCTACGAGCGCATGGTGTCTACCGTAAAATTTATTGTTAAATAAAAAATATTAGGCAAAGAAATCAATTTTACGATATTGAAACTTTTGAATCGGCTTAATATTCTTCTTGGACTCACACGTGTTATTGCACATAGTTCTATCCATACGACGGGGCAATGGCTTTCGACTACGACTAGTCGTGTAATATATGTGATTAGGCATGAATCTATTATTTTTAGTTTTGCGGTTTGCTGTGTTTAATTCAAGTTGTGTTTTGTTTTGTGTTTTTTTTACAATCGTGTTTCTTCCTCCAAAGGAAATGAAGCAACAAAAATGTAAAATGTGGTACAAAAAAATGCCAATTTATCCCTTAAAATCTTATCAGAACATCTGAAACATGTTGTGCAGTTTAGGAACAACTTATTTATTTGAATCGTGTCCATAACAATGAATAACATGGCTGAATAACATTGTTGAAAAAAAAAGAAAGCGTTGATCTAAAAATATTTTAGTTTTTACGAAATAAACCCGGGACAGAAAATACACATGAACAGGTAAAATGTTGTATTAACATACATATCTATCATTAAATCTATACTCAGACAATAGTAAAAACCATAAATATTAACTTAGTTTAGTTTAAACATATTCATGTATCCTTGATTGAGAAATAAGCTTTGGTAGTTCTCCATAACTATTTTTTCCGCTCAATTTTGCATGTGTTAGATGTTGACCATTTTGTCCCGGGTGCTAAAATTCGCTTACACTGCTATTTTCACTTAAAATTGGGGTGTGTTGCACACTCCAGACATGTGAATCACGTTTAAGACCGTATTTGGTTTGTGAAATGTACACGTTGCCCCTAGTAACGCTTTAAATGTGTCAAAAATTCTTGGACAAAACTACGCAAAAATCTGAGTTTTGTCCTAATTTTGAATGTTGCCAGTGACCGAGCCTTAAGTTCAGGTGAAACCTAACATCAATGAAAGGAAAGTACGTGACCAGTCCTTTCTTTTAAGGCAAAATAAAGATATCCGATTTCGGCTCTTTTTCTGCAAAAGACGTTCAAAAATAAAAATCTACAAATAGCACATGTAAATTTCACCCAATCCACTGGATACCAAGACACTGGAATCGACTACACCTGAGCAGTTGCACCAATACAGTTCGAGAAAACCATTCCCGTGGATCATAATTTATATATAGGTGATCCAGATTTTTAATTTCCTTTATTTTAAGGCCAAAAGGAATAAATATTTTCATTTAATAAAAAAAGTTCACGGGGGGGCACCTTCGAAACCAAACATGGTAAAAAAAGCTAATTAAGACATAGAACCTATCAATTTCGCAATTTTTTACATTGAATAAAAGTACATATATTAAAACTATACTATCTAAAACTTACCTTTACCAAAATAAAAACTCAATGTTTTGCAGTTTTCTTTAAAATAATATTATCTTATTTATTCGCATTGATTAAGTATTGTCCAGCATAAATATTTACTATTGGTAAACTTGGTACTATTAAACTAAGAAACAAAATGTAACCAAACGAGGCGAAGAGAAAACGAAATCGGTAAATTAAGAAAAACGACTGGTGTCGCCTAAAATCGATTCAGTTTCCTTTTTTTACCAGTTTCGCTCGATTTCGTTTCCTTTCTTTACAGATTTCGGTAGTTTATTTTACTGTTTACCTTTCCTTCTTTACCGATATCGTTTTTGTTTCGCTCCGTTTCGTTTGGTTACTTTTTGTTTCTCAGTTAACCGGTACCCACAAGTGTTTACATTCTATAATTAGTTTGTCCTCTTTTTTGACACTGCGTTTTTTTTTCTTCAGTTTTCCTTCGAAAAGAATACTTTCTGATAGATTTTTTGAAAATTTAACAGTTTTTTCAAAGGTTTTACAATGCATTCTTCAAATAGTGTGAATTTCATTATTTTTTTTTTAAATTGCCAAAATGATAGGTTCTATGTCTTTATGTTGTACTTCCTGAATGTTTCTATAAATCCCTTTCCAGATTGCAGTTTGCGGGTGCGGCCTTTGTTGCGGCCCCCATTGAGCGTACTCTTATCCAACTCTACAAAAAGGTATTCAACGTGCACAGGGTATTGCTTCCCCATTCACAAGACCATCCTCGCAAATGGTGTTAAGAGAGAGTCGGATAATCGGTCCATGAAATTCTCACCCCTAACGAGGATCGAACCACGAACCTTGGTGATATAAACCCGACGCATTAACCACTAAACCGCTGGCTCTCCTAAAAATACATGAATATTCATGAATAGATACTCATGCTACACCAATACTTGACACGTGACAATAACCAGAGTAACAGAACAATATTTGACTCAACTTTCAGATTCTGAGAAATTAAGGTATTCATGTGTCTAGCCGATCGTTGACCATGCGAAAGAACAAAATTTAAGAACAAAAACTCGTTCAAGTATAAAATTTTGTGTTTGGACATGAGACTACATTAAAAATGCAGTTAAAATGGGTCAAACATAGAAATGGTTAAATTTCGTTTACAGGAAGTATATAAGCGGCAGATCTAAAAAGAAATCCAACGTTGTGGGAGCAAATGATGATGCTGCATACCAAATAGCTAGCAGTTGAAAGCTGGTACGAAAATTGTTTACTATTGAACATTAATGTTAAAAATTCGGTCGGCAAACAGGAAGTAGATGGGCGACGGATCTGAAATCGAATCCTACGTCGTTATGAAAGACGGATGCTGATGTTGCAAACTAAATAGCCCATGCATGTTAAAGATTTTTTTGTGGAGTTCAATATGAATAAGACTCTATGGAGCCTACTTCAATGGCCACACTTGCAAACTGCAGAGGGATTCAAATAAGCATCAAGCTTGTTTCCAAATCAAGGATGGATGAATATGCTTAAATAAATATCAAGAGGCTGTGATAAGTTATTATTCATATTAATTACGAAAAACCATTCAACGCCCGCTCGACATTCACCGTTTTATAACCCAGATTGAATTTTTGCTACGTAAAATCTTGCCAATTGTATCTTGCTAGTATATTATTGTAAATATACATGCAGTAATTTTGATGCCTACATGATTTATAGGAGGAATTTCCGTGCGAATAATTTTAAATTCAATGCGTATTATATGCCCGTTTTGTCTATCAAAGACCATTAAGAGACGCTCATGACAAAAGTTGTCCGGCAACATTACCCCCTGTCCCCCCCCCAAAAAAAAAAAAAGAAACATTAATGATAAAATCTTCTGTTTTAAATAAGGAATCGGCTCGTGTTGACTTCAAGTGGACAATAAAGATGATTTTTTTCAAAACTTCTCTTTTTTATTCCGATTTTAGGGTTACTGAACAACAACAAAAATCAACAAGATTGTGAAACACAATTTATGCAATTTTAAATGTACATTATGTTAGTTTGTCAAATATAGGTGGCTAACAGTGGGGAAACCCTAGTGTCATGCAGTTTTTGAGAGGTTTGAGATGAGCTAAAAAATGAAAATTCGGCTATTGAAAGGTGTGTAATTAAAAGGTCTTTCTCCCTTTCCTTTCCGTTGCAAACTCTCTATAGACGTACTACAAACCGGCTGGTCGCAGTGCAATCGTAGCAAGAAAGTAGTTGTGACGTAAAGATGTGATGAACATAGAAGAAATGTAGTGAATACTTGATAATCCTAGTACGAACGTGGTTGTAAACTTTAAGGACGTTGCGCGGTCTTTGTAAGGACGTAGAGAAGTCGTAGTGAAAACATAGACCCACTATTTTTATCCCTTTTTCAATGCGTTCTGAGGACGTACTAAGAACTTGGTGGTCATTTTCCCAATGTGACCGGGGAATGACCTCACCCCCACTGCAGTCTTGGGGTAATGGCTATCGTTATAGCTGGCAAACTAAAAGCAGTCTAAAAAATTACATGTATGTGACTTTTAACAAAGAAAGGGACAATGAGTGGAAATAGCATAGACAACAGTTTAATCCGAGTCTGTTGTCTAACTTTTTCTCTCATTGTCATCTTTATCAAAAACCATATACCGTGAAATTGTTTGGACTGACGTCCGTTTGTCAGCGGTAAACTAGTAGACGGTTATACTCTGTGGTTTGATAGCAACACAATAAACAGTGCCATATATTAAGTGGAAAAGATAAAACAACGATATGTTTACAGTAATCATTCTGAGAAGGGATATTTTACTGGCATTTCTGACTTTTTGTTGCTTGCAAAAAAAGTAACAGAAAGGAAATAAATCTGAGAAGTTAATTGACAGCCATAATACAAAATCAAATTACATGTATAAATGTGTGAAAATATATACATTTTAACGTCCTTTTTCAATTCACTTAGCCCATGCATGGGCGTCAGTTTTAATGGCAGAGTAAAGTTAGTTCAAATCACTGACCATGCAGGGGTTGTAATTGACAGACCTACTAACCTACATATGACGAACTCCCACTGCATTTGTGTTGCAACAAACAAGAACTACTTGCCTATCTGAAACACTTGAGTGAGTTATCTCTCGATACAATTTTATAGTTTGCGTTGCTGATTTCAGTTTGGTTAGTTTCTGTTCACACTGTTTTGTCTGTCTACTGAGTTTGTCCCTTTAAAGTATATTTTTTTACATTCTAATGCACCATCAGTACTTCCACCCAAGACTGTATGGTCTTGCAATACAAAATTTAATACGCATCCTTATGTTTTTAAAACATATTTCGAACGAAATAAAATATTGCCAAAATGTAAAGTACCCCCCCCCCAAAAAAAAAAATAAATAAAAAAAACCCCAAAAAATGAAATTCCGGGGCATTTTACTTGAGAAAGAAAACCCTGTATTGGTTTAAATGAATATTTTAATTTAATTTGTGTTTGTTCTTTTTTTTTAATGACAAATCTCCGTCTCCTCTGAGGATAAAAATCTCTTTGAACAATTTAATTCACTCATGTTTTATTAGAAGTTTTGGAAAATTGGCAACAATCTTACATCTTTTGTTTTTATTGAGTATTTCTATTGTTCCGACTGGCGAGCTAAAGGGACATGCCCCTATCAATATTTTGTTCAAAGTGCCATTTGGGAGAAAAAACAACGCGGCGAGTTTATGAAAACAACAAATCAGTTTGCAATATTTAAGAAATCATGGACTACGGTCTATCATTGTATATTCAACGAAGAACAGTTAATATAAAAGTTTTACGACTTTAGAATCTATTTTATTTCTGCCTTTCGCAAATGAGAGACATAAGTAAATATACACCAGGGCTAGAATTATTTAAAATAAGTAGGTTGGTTAAACCACACATAAAAGGTAAAAATATCAAATATAAAACTAATATAAATTAATAAAGAATACATCTCAAATCTAAAAAGCCCAAATTTTCGGCTTTCAGCCTTCGTCGGGGGCAGAGCAAAGAAAAAAATCACGACCGCCACGGTCTGAGGACAACCAACAAGTGAATATAGTAAAAAGTGTTCACTCGATACGATAAAAACAACCACGTCATCATCACCCAAATCCTGAACTGAGCAATATAACAATAGGCCAAATCATACCCAAAGAATCAAATTAAGTAAATTACTAAGAAATGATTTGATTTTTGACATTGATGCCGAAAGGACGTGCTGTTCCCAGGAATTTTATTATTCTCTGCTCAAGGAACTGTCTTTGTTTCTCGCCGTGATGGGTTTGGAGCAGAACCGTGACTTGCATATCTTTTATACTGTGGCCGGACCCTCGAAAATGCTCCCCAACTCAAAACTCTTACTCAAAGCTTTTTTCCATGATAAAGAAACAGAGAGTTCTGATTCTTCTAATCAAGCTCCTTCACTATTTAGTAAATTCATTAAGAAAAAATCAAATTTTACCCCCAAGGCGTCTTTATTTCCGATCCTTCAAGATTACTTCCGAACCTGCCAAAGTCAGATCGACAGCCTAGATACAAAACCGCTCAAGAGACATAACCTTACATCTGATGAACGTGCCGCGCTTCACCAACTCAGAACACGCAGCGATATTGTCATCAAACCTGCTGATAAAGGTGGTGCAGTTGTAGCGTGGGACGCTCGTTGTTATGTCTCTGAGGGCGAGTTTCAACTGTCTGACTCTCAATTTTACACAGAACTTCGCTCTAACAACACCAAAATCAACCAAAAATCTGTCAAAGACTTCATCAAGACATCCATAGAAAACGACGATCTGCCCGAGGAAGCATCGCGTCTTGTAGTATCGCAACCGAGAACGTCTCGTTTCTATATGCTTCCCAAGATACACAAACTTGGTAACCCAGGTAGGCCGATCGTTTCAGCGTGTAGTTGTCCCACAGAACACGTATCCTCCACGATATTTTCATTCCTATTGTGGAGAACCTACCTACATACATTAAGGACACTACCCACGCTCTGAATATCCTTGAGTTCTTTGAGCCAGAAAACTCCGATTTCAGACTGTTTACTATGGATGTCACTGCTTTATACACCAGCATACCCAACAATGACGCCTTGGTAGCTTTAAAACACTTTTTGGACAGGAGACCCAATCCTCACATCCGTACTGATATAGTGTTGAGAATGGCGGAACTTGTCCTCAACCTGAATACTTTTCAGTTCGATGGGAAGTTCTACAACCAATCGGGTGGCGTAGCCATGGGCACCAAAATGGGTCCAAGTTTTGCGTGTTTGTTTGTAGGGTATTTAGAGGAAAAAATGTTCCCCGAATACATCGGTCCAGTCCCGGAACTTTACAAACGGTTCATTGATGATGTATTTGGAGTCTCATCCGACAGTGAAGAGGAGTTGAAATCTTTTATCAACTTTGTCTCTTCCTACCACCCTGCAATCAAATACACTTTCAACATCACTCAGGATAGCCTCTCATTCCTTGACATTAACTGTACTATCACAGACGGTAAGACCTCTACATCGGTGTTCTTTAAACCTACCGATGCTCATTGTTATCTGAATTACGAATCCTGTCATCCTTCCTCCTGCAAAGACGCCATCCCGAAGTCGCAGTTTCTGAGGCTTCGTCGTATCTGCAATGACGATAAGGATTTTGGGATCCAGTGTAACAAGATGAGATCTTTCTTCACGAAGAGAGGTTATCCTGACAAAGTCTTGGACAGGGCCTTGTCCTCGGTTTCCCGTGTGAACAGACGCGAGGCAATGGAGCCCCGGGTGAAGAGCACCAATGATCGTGTTCCGTTAGTCCTTACTTATCACCCTCACAATGTTGCCATCCAGAACATCCTTATTCGCAACTTTAAATCCATTGTCCTCAAAGATGAGTATATGTCCACTGTTTTTGCTGACTCTACCCCTATTACGGCTTTTAGAAAGGGCAAGAGTCTTAAACAGCACCTGGTCAGCAGTTCGTATAGGTCGTCACGTCAACCCGCCAGCTACAAAGGTACACGTCCTTGTAAAAGAACTCTCTGCTCTACTTGTCCGTTCACATGGGAGACCGATGCTGTGGTTGGTCCCTCGAAAACTTTCCAACTGAAGGATGGGTTCACCTGCATTACCGAAAACGTCGTATACGCTATAAGATGTAAGCGATGTTCCATGATTTATGTTGGTGAAACTTGTCGGAGACTCGGGGACCGTTTTGTGGAACACAAAAACAGTGTCACCAGAGATACTGAATGTCCAGTTGGGGAGCATTTTCGAGGGTCCGGCCACAGTATAAAAGATATGCAAGTCACGGTTCTGCTTCAAACCCATCACGGCGAGAAACAAAGACAGTTCCTTGAGCAGAGAATAAAAAATTCCTGGGAACAGCACGTCCTTTCGGCATCAATGTCAATAATCAAATCATTTCTTAGTAATTTACTTAATTTGATTCTTTGGGTATGATTTGGCCTATTGTTATATTGCTCAGTTCAGGATTTGGGTGATGATGACGTGGTTGTTTTTATCGAGTAAACACTTTTTACTATATTCACTTGTTGGTTGTCCTCAGACCGTGGCGGTCGTGATTTTTTTCTTTGCTCTGCCCCCGACGAAGGCTGAAAGCCGAAAATTTGGGCTTTTTAGATTTTAGATGTATTCTTTATTAATTTATATTAGTTTTATATTTGATATTTTTACCTTTTATGTGTGGTTTAACCAACCTACTTATTTTATTGTCTCCATTTTAACTTGCCACACCACAACATTTATTAATCTAGAATTATTTACTATTGTCAAGATGATAGAATCCTCAACCCCCATCCCGGAAAAAGATATTAAAAATCTATCAACCGATTTTTTTTTCTGGCGTTTTTGTCATTTAAAATTATTTTGTTTTTGTTATTCCGTCTGTTCTGGTGCCCTTGTTTAGCAATTTTCAGTACGTTTTTATATTGTGGTTTTAAGCTTCTCAATTTTGGTTATTGCTGGGCTTCATAATTTGTTTAAATTCATTTATATTTTGCTTTTAGTACATTTATTTTTTTGGTTATTCTTGTATTTTGTTCGGTTTCTTCATTTTCATGTTGAGGTTCAATTTCGATGTTCAAGCAGAGAGTTCAAGATTTAAGACATATAATATACGTCACAGATATTGATGACGTATTTTTTTTATTAGCATCATATCAGATAACAAGCGCTGATGAAGCTGGTCGGTCCAGCGAAATATCCGCTAATTTGATCTATAACTATAGTCTTTTGACTTTAATTATTACCACTTTATTTTAACATCGTATTTGATGCTGTTGTGCACCATTTTAGAAGTTTATATATTAAAGTGTATACAGATAAACAATGCTAACTTTTCAAATGTAAAATGTCTTGTATATTCTTACCGTTTTTCCTTCACAAGATTTGAAATTAGAAATGTCTGCTGGACTGCAAATTGTTCCATCATCCAATAATATATGAACAATTTTCCCATTGGGTTTAGTGATGCTTTGGATAACTCCGCTTTGGTCACATTCTTCAAGAGAGATAAATATTATTTAGATGTACATGTATTATAAAGCTAAGAAGGCATATTATATTTAAAATTGAAAACCAATTACGTCATTTTACTAGGGCACACTGAAGTGTATTTATTAATAGTAGAGCGGTCAGGATATATGAAAATAAAGTCATGGACATCAATTTTATAGCACAGGAATGCATTTATATTTGAAAGTGTAAATATTGTACTTTGATTTTTTAAAGTTACACAAAAATTGTAATGCACATTTTATAATATGAGTCATCAATATTAATCCTCTAATTTTAATGTAAATCATCCATATTTTTGGAAACTCATATCATGACTTATAAAACAAAGCAACTGACCAGAAAATGTGACAGATAAAAAAATATGAATATGTTTAATTCTTATAATGATAAAATTTGATGTCAATTCTGCTAAGAAGGAGGTAAGAGTTTCGGTTTTGGTTAGGACTAGCACGTGGCGTTTTTTTTTACTCTTAAAATATAGTATCATATATAAGAATTTTTAGCCTGTGTTTTTAAGTTAACCTTGAATTGATTATAAAGTTTCAAAAACTATTCTTTAAACTCTTGTCAATTTCATTTTTTTTTCATTTAAAATTAAAAGGGTATGTAAAAAGAACCCATTGAAGTGTACCCGGAAAATTTGCAAATTGCTCTCTTTATCACCACTAGATTAGCAAATTCTCACATTTAAACCATAAAACCATTAAAAGGACCTTACATAAACAAAAATGTAAAATAAGTATAATAAACGTAGGAAGCAGAGGTACCAATGGGGTATCAAAATGTAAAAAGTCCGAAAGGGCAGACACGCAACCAGTAAACACCAACAAGAACGGGACAAAAACAAACAACATGTAAAACATGGAAACACAAAAATCACTGAATATCAAACAACAACGCAAGCTCCAGTCGAAATAAGAGTGACCTCAGCTGCTCCGAAAGGGTAAGCAGTTCCTGCTTGCTATGGCACACCCCGTCGCGTTGCCAACAAAAGCTTTTTCAAAGATTCATTGCTTAGGACAGGCACATTTAAAATGTTGCGTGGCTAAAATAGTGGTTTGAACCCGAACTTTCCCCTATTAATTATCCCAGACAAAGCACAAACTTTTAAAATTAGCACACAATAAAAACCGAATAGATCAACGTTCAATTCCACTAGAGAGAAACTTAGACAAAAGACAACAAGAATAAACGTACAGTAGATGAACTCTCTATAGAACACTTGCTGTTATTGACAGCTAGCCGAAAATCATTAATCGACTGATGTAAAAAAGCAAACATATCGAGTGTAAATTATACACAGCACTTCAAGCAATAAGTTATATGGCAGAGTATCATAACACAAAACCGACATACTTGATATCTATAATGCTTACAGATAGGTCCAGTCCTAACCTGTACAAAAATGAATCTAAAGAATGCTTTAGGTCTGCTTTTCTGGTCAGCTATAGCAAATAGTGAACCTTGGTCAGGTCAAATCAGACCGTGGTCCGTTGGTCTGGTCTGCTTTTTTTAAACTGAACCAGAGCAGACCTGACCACAAGTCAGGTCAGCTGGAAGCAGACCGAGAGCTGTCCAGAGCTGACCTGACCAGAGGGCAGATCCGCTTTGGACAGTTTTTTATACAGTGTACAGGACGGCATAATAATTATTCGGTTGTCAATTTAAATAAAAATTAGCAATTTGCATATTCATTTCATAATTTATATCCAGTTAATAAATGTTTACTTGAAATATAACAAAAAATAAAAAATAATTATGATATACTAATTTTCACTTAAAAATATTTCTTTTCTTTATTTTAAT
The DNA here is from genome assembly GCA_963971305.1 of Arcuatula senhousia. Taxonomy (NCBI): domain Eukaryota; kingdom Metazoa; phylum Mollusca; class Bivalvia; order Mytilida; family Mytilidae; genus Arcuatula; species Arcuatula senhousia. Next base: position 519,336 of record OZ020317.1, on the reverse strand, counting down.
TAATTTAGTAATTTTATTTACTTATTTATCCATTGAAGTTATTTATTTATCCTTTTAAGTTATTTATTCATTTATTTTAGCTTTAGTAACCGAAGTGTTGGACAGCTTTTCTTTCAATACAAAATCTTTTGATTTAGAAGGCATGTAAGTTTTCTTTTTTTTAATAAAAAAAACAAACAAACAAACAAAACATAAAAACCTGTTTTTTTTAATTTGGAATTGATAATGTAAACTTTGTATTTTGAAATAGCAAAAATATGTATTTTAAACAAAACCATGTCAAACTAAAATACCTAGCCCATGTACTTAAACGTACGTCGTATTTTGCTAGAGACCTCAATTTACTTGTTGAGGTAATTCTACATTAAACTTAGATATTTAACATATCGTAGATTTTCATTTGTTGTTAACATTTGTCAATAAATTGATATTATTTTCCATAGACTTTATCTGACCACTAGTTTGATCTGTTTAAATTGAAGCTGTCCGGACCTTTGGTCGGGTCTGCCGTGAGTGAACCAGACCCAAGTGCTGGTTCAATACAAACAGACAAGACCTGTCCTTTCAAAGCAAACCTAGGACCCGGTCTGCTACGAAAGTGAACTTTGAAGCGGACGACAGTCCGCTTAAAGCAGACAAGTAAGCTGTCTAGAGTTAAATTCTGGTCAGCTTTTCTGGTTCACTTTGCATACAGGTTAGGGCTAAACCCATCTGTAAAAAATGAGAATTAGTTCAAAGGCTTATAAGTTTTAAAGTAAGTGTCAAGCTATCAATAAGAGATCGACAATTTTTTTCACATTTTTTAAACTTGATGTATGCATGAGCCTCATTACAAATTCTTTTATAATTTTACACTTATATTAGCCTTAAAACACGAAAAAAGATGCACGCTTAGTTTTGCCGGTGACGAACGATACAACGCAATCCATGTGTTATTATAAGTTTGTCATTAAGCTAACGAAGATTAGAAAATATCACAGAACCAATACGATACATACTGCCTTTAGGAACTTGCATTAAAAATGAGAGAACTCATGATATCCTAAAGATTTAAGTTTGTTGCCGCACACTTTTCGCAGACCAATGTATTTAAATAAACCCTAATAAATGCGTTCAAGTATTCACAAATGAAAAGCATAGTAAAACCAACTAAACTAAGCATCCTTTGCTTTACAAACACATGGTATAAACTATATAGACCCGTTAGTAGATTATATGATTTGTAAATAATTAATGTAAGAAGCAGAGGTACCAATGGGGTATCCGAATGTCAAAAGTCCGAAAGGGCAGAGACTAAACCAGTAAACACAAACAAGAACGGGACAAAAACAGACAACACGTAAAACATGGAAACACAAAACAACTGAATATCAATCAACAACGCGAACTCCAGTCGAAACAAGAGTGAACTCAGGTGCTCCGGAAGAGTAAGCAGTTCCTGCTTGCTATAGCACACCCGTCGCGTTGCCAATAGTCCATTCAGCGTGTCAAATCCAGTAAAGGAAGACAAAACAACACACTATGACAAACCAACATCTGCACTCATCTGAGAGATCGAAATCCCATATTTGTCTATAAGTGCATGATGTCTTCCGTAAAATTTCTTGAGTGAAGACAGCAACCGAGGAGCAACATAACCCTGTATGAGCAATTTTTGCGTCAGACGTGTCGCTCTGCTAAGGAAATCGATGTAAGTCCCGCACGCTCTGGAGTAACGAATCAATTGAGATACGTAAACTCCATAAGCTGGAGCTGACGGAATATTGCTACACAAGAACATTAGATAAGAAAATGAAGTATGCTTTTAATTATTTTAGACGACAAAAGATAAAACATTTACTTACTGAATGTATATGGAGGTGGTGTTGCAGATGATACATGTTTAAATAACAGTGCCGCAAATAAAACAACCTTGAAGGAAAAAAAAATAATAATAATTGATGTGTGAGCAAAGCATACAATAATTGAAACAAAATGCAGCTGTAGATGCAGACTCCATAAATTGTGGATCAGTTTAATCAATTACCAAACTATTCAATAATAAAGACCAGTTTGACGTTAAGTTATTAATAGAAAATAATGAGATGTGGAATAAGTGTACGCTTCACAGCTCACAATTAAACGGCAATATAGACAAACAACAATGGACAACCGCCAGCAGCCTTCAACGAGGCCATTTTGGACTGCTCGCAGTTCTGCATTTGGCCAATGGTCTAAATAGAATGCATATAATTCAAATCCAGCCCTGAATTAGTCACAGATAGACCCCCTTATTAAAAAAGGAACAGGAAACATCAGAAAGACATGTACAGATGGGTCCAAACCTAACCTGTACAAAAGTGAACCGGGAGCAAACATCTAGTTTTCTTTTCTGGTTTGGTTTGGTTTGCTCGACCAAACAAATTAGCAAACCACAGTTTACTAAAAGCAAACCGTGGTTTGCTTTTTCTAGTTTGGTTTGGTTTGAAAAGCAAACCAAACCAAACTAGGCGGCTGGTTTGGTTTGCTCTGACCAAACCAAACTTTGACGCTGGTTTGGTTTGCTCTGACCAAACCAAACTAAGGGTCTGGTTTGGTTTGCTCTGACCAAACTAAACTAGGGAGCTGGTTTGGTTTACTCTTACCAAACCAATCTAAAAATGATAATATCTAAATGATAATAAATTCTTCAAGTAAAACATATTTGTTTTACGAGAACAAATATTATAAAATGATGTCGTATTATTTCAATTCTTTGAATCATCTGCGCATGCTCATGGTTTGCTCTTAGGAAACCAAACCAAACCAGGCAGCTGGTTTGGTTTGCTCTAAAAATAGAAAACTTTAGTGCTGGTTTGGTTTACTCATAAAATACCAATCTAATAATATTATGATGTTAAATGTTTAAATCAGAATATGTAATTCAATTGAGACATTAAGTGAATAATATTTGTTCATGAAATGTAATAATTGTGAAATAGTTCGAACATTCTTTTACATCGATTATATGAATCATCTGCGCATGCTCGCGGTTTGCTCAGAGCAAACCAAACCAAACCAAACCAGGGCGCTGGTTTGGTTTGCTTTTTAAAGTTTGGTTCGCTCTGACCAAACCAAACCAAACCAAACCAGCCGTCTGGTTTACTTTTCGAGTAAACATTAAAGTAAACTTTGGTTTGCTAAAAGTAAACCAAACAAAGTGAAAAGTGAACTTAGACCAAACTTCTGGTTTGCTTTTTTAGTTTGGTTTGCATACAGGTTAGGTTTGGACCCATCTGTACAAACGAAAGCTTTGTCAAAGATTCCTGGCTTAGGACAGGCACATGTAATATGTGGCGGTAATGAACTAGTTTTTTTAGCCCAACCTTCCCCCTATCAATATTCCTAGACAAAGCACAAAAACTAAAAGCACAATAAAAATCAAATCGATTAAAGTCCAATTCCACTAGAGAGAACCTAAGACAAAAAACAAGAACAAACAAAAGGACGGTAAAGGAACTCTCTATAGAACACTCGCTGTTACTGACAGCTAGCTGAGAATCACCAATCGACTGATGTAAAAAAAAAATCAAACGTATCGATCTTAAATCCGAGACAACACATCAAACAATATAATTTAGTGAAGTGTCATCACACAAAACCGACACGCTTGATCGCTATAATGCTTAAAAATGACAATAGTAAATACGTTTATGGGAGTTTAAAAGCAAGTATCAAGTTATCAATATTTCTGCCAAAAAAAACCCCACTAAATTCAAAGATTTAACCAAGATATTCAATTCCTATCCTTTCCGTAATAACGTTTGAAGCCAATTTTTCATTTCTAATGGATTGCTTTCAAATTTGTGAGTTTTATAAAAAAACATTACCATAAAATTCAGGATGTGATATTCCTTTCACTATAAGAAAATGACGTGTACAATTAAGTTTTTCAAGAAGAGATCGATACTTGTGGAAGAATTTAGAAAAAAAGATTTTACTAATTTGTGGTATCGAAAACCTTGTTTTAATATTTTTTCAGTAATAAAACGGTTTTTATTATCAAAATCAGAAACACCACTGCAGATCCAAGCATATCTTACTAACTTCGAAATGTAAACCCCGTATGACGGCGCTTGTGGATAATATATGGGATGGTAAAGTCGTCACGTTTATCATATACTTTGTTTTTTTAATTTTCTGTCTATAATACTTAAATCTAAGTCTAAAAAGGACATCTATCACCGGTGACGTTAGATTTGTTCAAGGTTAATTCAGAAGGATAGATATCTGTAAAAAAATAGAAAATGAAGGATTGTTGAGTGCAAAAATGTCATCTAAATATCTAACAGTATAATGGAAAGTTTCGATTAGGTTCTGTTTGTTGGGGTCTTTTTGTAATTAAGCCATAAATTGTGATTCATAACAGTATAGGAAAAGGTCGGCTATAAGTGGCACACAATTAGTACCCATAGGAATATCAATAATTTGGCGATAAAATTGTTTACCAAAACGTATGTAAATATTATCTAACAAAAAATTTAGAGCAGACAAAAGTCGTCCTTTTCCTTTTGATGTTTTATGATCTTTGTTTAAAAAAGGGGTCTATTTTTGATTATTTCAGGACTGGATTTGAATTATGTGCATTTTATTTAGACCTTGGGCGAATTGCAGAACTGCGAGCAGCGCCTATTGGCTTTGTTGAAGGCTGCAGGCAGTTTTTAATGTGTTTTTTTCTGAATAACCGCTTGTTGTGTGGGATGTGTCGCGTACACTTAATCCACATCTCATGATTTTCTATTATAATTAAATAAATATTCTTTTGTCACATTTTGTTCACACAATTAGTATTGGCTTGTTTTTAACTGGCTTTCAATTCTACTGAATATTTTGAAATTTGCTCTGAGTATTCGGAAACTGTTCAAGTAACATCCGAATTAAAAAACAATGAAGTGGTATTTATCGAAATATTGAAATATAATTAACAAATGACAAACAAATGTCACCATAATAAATCGACTTTCATATTAAGATAATACAGGATTTTTTTCTATGTATGCAATATCCTTATCATTTGTATCGTTGTTTGTTCTGCTTATCTAGTTTAAAACACGCCTGTAATGTTCATACCAAATGACTTGATTTTAGGTAATAAGCTCAATGAGCTGTCGAATATTTTAACAACTCTTACCATAGAATATTTGCTTAACAGGTCTTTGGAAAGCATTTTGTTACCCCCACTGAAAAAGAATTGCAAAAGAAACGGAAATTAGACGTGGAATAAGTATGCGCGACACAACCTACATTAACAACTGACAATCTTTAAAATCCATTATTGAAGAAAGCCAGCAGTATTCAACGTTGCTGGCCGCCTAACAACGGTCATTTATCCCCAAACCATCAGCAAGTGACTCATTTCTAGACATAGCAAAATTACATGTAATGCATAGGGACAAACAAAAGCATTGGGAACATATAAAATGTGTCGGCGTTAAACTATTATCTAGGTCCCAACCTCCCACGAATTGTTAATCTTTAACAAAGCATAACATAACACACATAAAAACTAAATCGACAAAAGTTCAATTCAAAAAGGGGAAACATGAGACAAACATAAAACGAGAAAAATCATAAAGGAATTCTCACAAAAAAAAACAACAAAAACAACAACAATCGCTGTTACTTACAGCTAGCCAAAAAATTAACTATTGGCTGATGTAAAAAAATCAAGAAAATTGATTTCAAACCCCACTTAATACTTCAATAAATAATGATTTATTTGATCGCTGTAGATTTGGCACAAGTATTAAGAAAAAGACAATTTTTTTTTAAAGTTACAATGATTTATTGTTCTATCGACTTGATCTAAGAAAATTGATTTCAACGATGGTACAAAAATTTTCAACTCGTATCCTTAAAGCCAAAAGCATTGAATGAGCTGTCAAACGCATTTTAAACACTTTTCTACACTAGATTTTTACTATTATTTAGAATTTCATATTTTAACAAATACACATTGAAATAGATGTTAAAGCGACACATTGATTTGATTTTTAAACACACTAAAATCATATTAAGGTAAGTTTTTATGCATACCTTATGGAATTATATTTCTCAGAAAAGTGTAAAATGAGCTGTCCGATTAAGATTCAATGAATGAAGTTACTCTTTATATACATAACACCTTTGCAAAGAGATAAATCTAATTCATTTTTATTGGTCAAATCTTAAGATAGAGTTTAGATACGGAAATGTTAAAGAATACGTCATAATTTAAAGGGTTTTTATTCGTAGAATATTTCAAATACCTTACAAGTGAAACATTTTTTAGTACAGTATGACATCGCTGTAATATAAAACTCGTGTGTGTTTCTATGTTTTACGTGTCTGTTTTGTCCTGTTCTTGTTGGTGTTTACTGGTTTTGTCTCTGCCTTTTCGGACGTTTGATATTTGGAAAATCCATTGATACCTCTGCTTCTTTTGCTTATGGCCATGCTTTTAAATAACAAATTTACTTATGAAAACCAATTTTCTTATGCGGAATAATCCATTAATAATGGAAAACTCGCAAACCGCCATCTGCCAAAGACTTTTACAAACATTAGGTCGTATTATTTTTGTTTTCAAACCAAATTACAAAACTGTAAAATAAGTTTTAAAAGTTTCTATAGATGACAGTCTTCAAAGATAAAAATTGTATTTACTCAAGCTGTCAAAATATTTTAAATATTATTGCTGTGTCCGTTTAAACAGCTATTAATTTTACAAGATTGACATTGTAAAAATGTTTCATTTTGAGTGACACCTGAAAAAAAAATTCTTTAAAGGCTTTTCAAATTTTAAAAAACTGTTATTTAAGGTTATAATTCTACATTTTTATGTAAAACGTCTAATAAAGATAAACTTTGTTTCATATTGGACCAAGTTTGCAGTATGTTAGATTTCCTTATGGACAATTTAATTGAGACGACTTTAATTTTTTAAATTATTAATGTTCTTTACCTGAAAAGTAATATATCTACTTCATCTGCTGATTATGTTTATATTTCACAACTTATACGATATGCCAGAGCTTGTACACATTTTCAGATATTTTTATACGACACCGCTATCTCTGTGAACGATTAATAAACCAGGGTTTTAAGAGTATTCGTCTCATACGATCTCATTCTTACTTCGATTTTAACCTGATTCGAAAAATCAATATTTAGTTAATCGTAATGGTTATTGATTAGTGTTTGGTTGATTGTTTGTATGATCACCTCAATATCCCTATGTCTTTTCAAATGTGTTGTGTTTTGTGTTACTACCGGACCCTAAGATCGCAATGGAAGACGGGGGCTTGGCGCGCCACAAAACGTTTTAAATGCCTGTTCCAATTCAGAACCATTGCGATCTACAATTTTTCCAGTATGTCTTACATGTTTTGTCTATTTGATCCTCCAAGTTCGGTATTTGTTTATTGGCTTTATTTGAAAAAAAAAAACTTTTAAACTTTTTAAAAGTCACAGTACGTTGTATTTCTATTACTCCCTGTACAAATTGATAGAAATATTTGAAAATCATAGATTTTGGAATAAATTGATTGAGATGCACGGTCTTTACCCTTCAAAACATTGAAGGACTACATGTATTTGAAAATGAAAGGCGGTACATTGTAAGAAAAAAAGTACAAATTGGTTCAGAAGATAAGCAGGGAACAAAAAAGCCCGTTGAAACCGTACATAACAATAATACAATGACATGCACTACTCAGCAATCACAAGCAAATCAATTCAAATAAACGTCTGAAGAAAAGTAACAGATGTGCTTTGAAATGTAAGGAATTCCTACTAGTGGTCATCTGCTGATCAATTAAGTGTAAATAACGTAACTGAGAGAGACAAATACCGTGTTTGTCTACAAGTATATGGCATCTTTTGTAAAATGTCTTGACAGAAGAAAACAACAGATGATCAATACTGTGTTAGAGTTTTTGGTGTAAGACATGACACTTTTCCCTGGAAATTATAGTCAACAATACATATTTTCTGATCCGCGAACGTATAACATCTAGTTCATGTAATTTATCAAACAAAAAAAGCAATTAATTTTGTAAGATTTATCTTAAACTTTAGTAAGATTATAACCCATTTATTTAGTATTCTTAATAATCAAATCGTCCTCTGGTCTTCAAAAAATTTTACTTAATAAAAAACACACGCCCACATCTTTTAAAAAACAAATACCAAAACGGGTATTAATCGGTTAATTTGATGATGCTGTATATCGATATTTCAAGGAGAAACCTCTCATCAGCAGCATCTGATTCAATACATTGGAAGATACAAAACCAAAAGTATTGAATAAACAGTACTTAAGACCAAAATATAAATACCCTCGGGGACCTATGATCCACCAGTTGCAGTTATCGACCCAGTGGTTTCAAAATACAAATACCAAAACGGGTATGAAATGGTCAATTTTGTTATGCTGTATGTCGATATTTTAAGGATATTAAAACTGTTTTGTTATACTTCACAGGCTAAAAATTAAAGAATGCAACCACATTTCTATTATTGAATCCAAAACGAGGCTTGACGTCGAAAGGGCCACTGGTTTATCATTGATATAATACGTGCATAGTAAATCGGTAGCACAATAAGTACATAGTTTATCGAAAGAGCGACAATAAATCGCATGACAAACGTTTGAATGACCGTTTTTTTTTAACAATATGCCTCTATGCATTTGGTTGCAATAACCGATAGAAATGTGATTTTTTTTTTCTTTTTCACTTTCTCGTAATTTTTGTTTTCACTTTTTTTGGATGAACTTATTTGCCGTCGCGGCAAAACATAGACTTTGCTCTGTGCATTTTTACAAGAGAACAGTTTGACACGTCGAAAATGTTTTCTCTCTGTAAGCAGACTTTGCGGTATTGTATAAAAAATAACCATAGAATCCACCGATTTATCGAATGGAAACCATGTCTCTGACCCAACAAACCATGCCAGGAACCTTTCTGAGCAAGACTTTGTTTAATTTAAGTCCGACTTAGAGCTCCATGTCCTTCTTATACTTCTTTGCAGCAATTACTCAATTAATATCATTTATCGTTCATCATCCAAATTTGGTATTCTTGCATAGACCTGTAATTTAATTTATTTCTAAAATACAGGTCTATGATTCAAGCTACATGTGGTTTGTTTATTACATCACTCAATGTTGATAAAAGCTGCATGTAAAAAAAACCAGTATTTCTTACATGTAGTTGTTCAAGTTTCAGTGATCAAACGGGGAGTGCGGTACCGGGTGTCCCACCTGGAAAAGCACCATAAATCGACAACAGGTGTTACATCCACCCAGTGGGACGTAGACGGTCAATACTTACACTGATGTTAATTGGCGATTTGCATCATAAATTAATTAAGTGATTATTAACATACCAGTAGAAGCGCACGTCAAATTAATCAAATTTGTTTGATTCTGTGTACCTGAAACCCGGCAGAGATAAAGCTTGTAGGCATGTTGAATATTTTTTCTTGAGTCTAGATTTAAACTAAGAATAGAATGTTGCGCTATCAAATTCACACTAAAATATTGGAAGATGATAAGATTTTTATACTACAGTAGCTGTACAAGGTATGCAGTAGCAAATTGGCTATACTAGTATAATATTTATAAATGACTCGAGCTTACCGTTTACTAACTTACCGTATACTAGCTTACTTGCTTATATATAAAATTTACACATTCAAGTAAAACGGATGTATAGTATTTGCTCATCTACGTTATATATATTTATCATATGAATACATATGACGGAGATGAAGGGTATTTTATGCTTGAGATCTTTTTTATTTAGGTGATTTGAACGCAATTAAAATTTGATTTTTCCCGAAAAAACATAGAGTATTTTAAAAATCGGAAGGACGGTAAACGATAATTAATGGTTGAGAGGTTCTTTTTGACTGTGAACGTACTTGTATAAAAAAGTTTGAGAATTGAGGAGAAGACCTGCAACGCATTCATAAGAGCCGTTTGGTCGGTCCGCGACAAAAAACGAAAATGCTAATCTTACAAGAATCTTCATCAGTTTAACCTGAGAAAATAATATCAAAATATTGTCTCAGGTTTAACCAACAAAAGCATATTTATTATTACGCATAAAAAGTTTTCAGGTCCATTTCTATACACACTTTTAATTAAATTTGTGGTCTTTTGTGATTCTGCTAAAAGAAACATGGAGCCGATGTAGATCGACTTTTTTTGGTCTGCCGCTATTTATAAACAACACTTCAGCTGGAGATGAACTGACTATGTTTTTATAGGCATGTGCAACATAAGATAAAAACTTATTATAATGGAATTCACAAGAATAAAGAATTACAAAAAAGCTTAGGTTTATGTCGGATCATGGAAGTAAAATATTGACATTTACTTGGACCTGCGAAAATTAACCTTAATTTAGTTTAATTATCTCAGCTTGGACAGACATTCTTGGTACTCTATATCAGAGTTTGTTTGCAACTGAATTTTCGGAATCTTAATAATTTTTAATTGTCATGACTAAAATTGAATACTTTATATTGGAATTTCACAAGTATCTTCGATGTCACTCATTTAAGCAACTATAAAACGATATCACAGCCCCTTATTGCCTAGTAAATTATTACTAGCAGATCATCATCTGGCCCATATTACGTCAGCGGGTCACGTGATGCCTATCTCATTAAAATTTTCTCGATCGACGGAAGCGGTGATATTTGATCCTAATTACTCGAATTATGACTATCGTGAGGAATTGATTAGTTTCATGATGTTTAGTACTGTTTTTGATGATAATAAGATCTAATATAAAAAAATTGAAAAATAGTGTCCAGTCTCCCTTAGGGTAATGATATACAAATATGAAATGTGTTCCTTAAATGAAAAAAAAATCTTATTTTTGTTTACAAGAAATGAAAATGAAAAAAATCAGTCCACTGTATACATGGAGACGGAAAGTGTAAAAAGCGAACCAAACTTGTTTTTTAATGCATAGGGGTAGTATTTTTGCAATGGGTATTTAAATATCGGAAATTGCATAAATTTGAATATTTTAAGGGTAAAAGTATACATTATATAATATTAGCTAAGAACAACATCTTGCTTTATATAAAGTAATATTTTACACAATCTTTTTTATTCGCTCAAATTTGGTGGTCCCTAACTTATGGCCAAGTGATATAATGTAAATTCTTTAATTAACACGACCAAGGAATGTGATTGTTTATGACCAGAATGTTCAAGGATCCATGACTCAAGAAGTTTCCTCGCAAAGAACATGTCCCTATCCGCAGATTAGAACACTCTGGATGGTCCTTTTGAAATCAAACGTCAAAACCAATAATAGTTACACGATGTAAAAGAATAAACGTGCATCGTGATCATAATGAAAATGCATGGGTTCAGGTTGAGATTTTCTGTTAACATGTATAAAACAGTTATGATAATTTTGAAAAAAAATGTATATTCTTAGTAAATGATGGTTGATTAAGAAATACGTCTTTGAAGCAATATATGAAATATTATTAAAGACCAAAAATTCAAATGCCAAAACGCAGGTATAAACGGTTACTTTGGATATGCTATATATCGAAATTTCAAGGAGTAACCTCTCATCAGTAGCATTTAAATCAAAACATTGGAAGGTCAAATTTCAAAACTGTTGAAAATGAAGAGTACTCAAAACAAAAACGTTCGAACAAGGATGCAAAATCCAGCACCGAGGATATCGACCATGTGCATTACAAGGAAAGAAACCTGGTGTTTTAAACAGTTTAGAATTTAAAAATCTGAAATTTCAGCTACAAAATCTTAGAAATTTTACGGTAAATCGTGTCAGACAAGTCTGACCACCAGGCTTGTGATTACCCTTGGGGACCTCTGGTCCACCAGCAGCGGTTATCGGCCAGTGGTCGACTTACCAAAAAGACAATCTTTTTTTTGGTATGTCGAATTTTAGTGAATAACATTCTTTGTCAAAATGACAAATAAAAAATTCAATAAGGATGGGTTGCGATAAGGCGTCTTTCCAGCCAACCATTGAAGTAAAAAAAGGTAGATTGTGTCACAAAATGTCTCGTTTGGAAGTTGAATCTTGTATTTTTTTGTAAAAATCAATGCCTGAAATATATAAATTGAGATAATGTTTTAAGAAAACGATGCTCGAAATCTACACCCAAAAAGTTTTAACATTGTCCCATTGGGAATGTTTTCAAAAAAACGATATATATATATAATATATATATTTCCTTTCCAGAAGTATAATTTTGTATGCGAAACCAGCTCTATATTTTGTTTAAAATGTTGTATTACTAAATCTCATTTTTGGTGAAATCTTCAAGCTGATTTTGCGTAAAAGAGATGCTTAATAATTAAAAAATAATAAAATGTTTAGCCTTGTACTAAATTGCTTTAAAATATCAAAAAGTTATTCTTTTTATCGTTTTTCTCAAAATTAACAGATTAGATTAAATTAAACATTGTTATGCTAAGCAACATATATATTAAAAGAACCTTTAATAAAAATGTCAAACTCTGTCTTTGAGTAACAATACACAAAATATCAATTTTTATTAATTTTAACCTTGTAATTTCCTCTTAATTGAGATACATTTTACATGAAAAACTGTTTTTTACCGGACTTTATATGTTTTTCGTATGCAAAATTGCCAAAGAATATGCATTGTTGTGAATAAAAGTTTAAGCTTTATAAAGAGGAAAAAGGTTCCCGTTCTTGTTGGTGTTTACTGGTTTTGTCTCTGCCCTTTCGGACTTTTGATATTCGGATACCCCATTGGTACCTCTGCTTCTTTCTGCTAAGCGTTTTATTTTTCGCTTGTTCAAGGTGGCAAAATAGGCCCTAATCTTAACTCATCCCTTTGTTTGCAATTGGTTCTGATACTTCATTAGCAAAGTTCCTTGAACATGGATAAGTTAACCTTAACAGTTTACCTTTCATTTTTTAAGGAATCACATGGTGAAAAGTTTTTATTTGAAGGAAAGAGGTCATCAAGCTTTTTTGACACAAAAATCTTTTATCGTAACCATAAGTAACATTACCTCTTACTGAAATAACTGTGGTGTTAAGCCGTATCAGAACAAACAAAACAGATAATTATTTCGATACCTTTATCATTCAATATCAACATTTTGCAGATTTGAGATGTTTTACATGAAAATAATATATTTACGCAAATAAAATAAATTATCTCATGAATAGATAGACGATAAATTACACTTTAAAAATCCACTTTTCGCTGATATATTAATGATTCTTTAACTCTATATTTCCACAATTTCAACACGAGCGCATAAGATAGAAACAAATAATATATTAAAAACTAACATATAATCACCTCTTTTTGATGAGAGGTTACTCCTTGAAATATGCATATACAGCATTAACAAATTTACCGTTTAAATACAGTTTTGTATGGAATGTTAAAACCAACCCCTGGATCCATTACCACTGCTGGTGGACCAATGGTCCCAAAAGATAATTCCAAGCCAGGTCGTCAGACTTGTCTGACATGTGTTTACATGCCTAAAAAAATTTATCTTTTTCCGCTTGTCTAAAACATAAGGTTTCTGTATATGGTCGATATCTTTGGTGCTGGATTAGGCGTCCCTGTTCTAACGTTTTGTCGGTTGGAGATTTTTTTGTTAAATACTTTGAACTTCCGATATTTTGTTTAAAATAAGCCTTGATAAAGGTAATAACAAAACTACCGAACTTGAAAACAATCTCAATGTCCAGAAAAAATGACAAAACGAATCAGTCATACCGGAGAATCGATGGATCGCAATGGTTCTGACTTGGTACAGGCATTTCAAACGAAATGATGGGTTAAACCAAGTTTTATGGCGCCAAACCTCCCTGTTAATGTGATCGACTGCCATATAGTTGTACCTACATTCTGAAGTACAAATCAAAGCTATTAAATTATTTCTAAATGAGCAAAACTATTAATATTAATTGATACCTACAGATACAACCAGACATAACATGTATGCCAATTTAACTAGAAAAGTAAACTATATGTTTGCCTAAAGTTAACTGAGGTCTGGTTTGAGGCAGACTTTTGACCGGTCAAAAGTTAACTGTAAAAGCAAACTTGGACAACGGTCTGCCCTTCTTGAACGCTCTGCTTGTTAACTTTAGCCTAGAACCAACCTAAAGTTAACTTTAGCCTAAGAACGACCTAAAGTTAACTTTAGCCTAAGAGCGACCTAAAGTTAACTTTAGCCTAGAGCGCCCTAAAGTTAACCGTAAAGAGCGACCTAAATTAACAAGGATTCGATTTTATTTAATGTTGACTTGATTTATATACATGTAAAACAAAAAATATTTTTGTTATCTATTTTTAGACTTTAACATTATTTGTTCAAAATTTATCAAAAAGGAATATTATTATTATTAGTATTACATTTTTTATAAAGTGCTAAATCAAATAAATTATTTCTCAAAGCGCTGTACATCATAATAAGTTTTAAAAATCAATACAAAAGACATAAGTGACTTAGTCAAAATATTAAATTAGATACAACATTACCTAAAAATATATATAGTATAATTTTCTACAATTATGTTCACACATATTAAAAAGGTGGGAACGTCATGTAAATGATAGAAATGAAATATGAAAGATCATTTTAAAAATTAAACCATCAATTTAAAATATAAAATTTAAAACAGATAAAAGAATGGTAAAAGTAAAAATGAAAAATAGTAAAGAAATAATCATTAAAATATTTATAAGAAAGACAAAAATACGGTACCCAAATGAAAAAAAACGTTTTTTGGCATCAAGCTGCAATATCACAGTTTATAAAAACGCGTGTCTAAATAAGTGCGTTTTCAGTTTCTTTTTAGTCAAGTCTAGAAACCACTAGAGAGTTTACTAAAGTTTCACAGGCATTATCAGTTATGTATGGACGTATTCGGCCTATATTACGAATTTGGTAATAGCACGATCTTGCAACTGAGCTGATTTAATGGTTCATCGAGAGTGTTTTATAAAAAAAGAACTCCCAGATTTCTAATACACTCGGGACTGGTAAACATGTTTCCCTTGATGACTAAATTACAGTTTTTTATATGTTTCATATGATGTTTTGGTGCAAATAACATTAGTTCAGTTTTATCTTCATTTAGTTTTAACATGTTTGATGCCATCCACGAACTAATATCAGATAGGCAATTCTCCAACTGTTTTGAAATATCAGACCAATTATTCAGTGGTTCGAATATTAAATACATCTGAGTATCATCAGCATAACATTGATAGGACAAATTATGTCGTCTACAAATTTCGGCAATTGACATTGAGAAGATGCAATATAACTTGGGTCCAAGCACGGAACCCTGAGACACACCACACTGAAGATGAAATTCATTTGATAAGACAGAGCCCACGTCAAAACGTTGAATCCTTCCTTCAAGATACGGAAGTAACCATTTCAACGCATTCCCAGAAATTCCAAATAAAAATTGTAACCTTTGTTGAAGAATTGAATGGTCAATCACTGCCGCTGAGAGGTCTAGCATTAAAAGAACGGCACAGCTGTTTTTGTCAAGCGCAGATGTAATGTCGTGGTGTACTCGCAGTAACGCAGTTTCAGTAGAATGTCCATTTCGATATTGAGATTGAGCAGGATCGTGAAGTTTGTTTGTCACTAGGTGATTTTAAAGTTGACTTTCAACCACTTTTTCGAGAATTTTAGACAAGAAAGAAAGATTAGAAACTGGGCAATAGTTTTTCAGAATTTCAATATCCAGCCCTGTTTTTTTCAATAAAGGTCGAACTAATGCTTCTTTAAATGATGTTGGCATCTCAGATGTTGATAATGACATGTTTCAGAAAAACTGTCCACGCATGTTTTAAATAATGTCGTTGGAATTGGATCTAGTTCACAAGATTTACATGATGCCTTCAAGATGATTTTCTTTACTTCGTCGATAGACACAGGACGGAAATCTGTAAATAAAACACCATCAAATCGTGTATCTGCTCGAATAGGGTCGATGTCAATGATAGCGTCGTTCGCTAAAGCTAAACCGTTTCTGATACTTTCAATTTTGTCTATGAAGAACTTTCCGAAACGGTTTGAGAGCTCAAACTCACTTTCATGTTTTGGTAATGCGCTATCGTTACTGTTGCCAAGAAGTCCATTTGTCAACCGGAACAGTCTTTTATGATCATTGCCAATATCTGAAATTTTGTTTGAGTAATAGTCGATTTTGCTTTGCCTCAGAAGCTTGCTGGTATTAGTGCAGAAATCTTTAAAAATCTGCTTGTGAACCTCGAGTTTTGTTTTACGCATAGTTCTTTCAGCTTTCCTACGTTCAACTTTTGATTTACGAAGTTCCTCATTGAACCATTGAGTGTTTGGTCGCATAGTTATAAGTTTTGTTTGTAATGGAGCATGATCGTCTAGCACCGACTTAAGAACAGAATTGTAGGAATCTACCAAAGTGTTGAGCTGTAAGTCGTGGCTGTTAACAATGTGATTGTCACTTACATCTGATGTGAAGCTTTCAATGTCAATATTGTTGGTTTTACGTATTGTCAATGTTTTTGTTGTTTTCCTGGTCTATTCAGGTTGAGTTGACTATGAACAGCAAAGTGATCTAGTGATGCACCGACTTTCGGTGTACCTAATACGATTGGACTGTGATCTCTGGTTATAACTAGATCGAGAGTGTGCCCACGAATATGAGTTGCACCATTGACATGCTGTTTTAATCCGTGATCACTTAGAGTTTCGATAAATTTGCGCCCATCGGTATCGGATTGATCATCTAAATGAAGGTTGAAGTCGCCGACTATAAGAATTTCATTAGGACTATTTATTACATCATCCAAAAATTCCAACCATTCCTCAAAGAATGTCGAAGTCTTCAAATTATTGACTCGAGATGGTGGCGGGCGGTAAATGACATATAATCGATTAGAATGTATACTGCACTCGAGAAGTTCAAAGTGAGTTGATTGTTTTGATCGCTTAATTTGTGCAACGTCGATGTTAGACTTGTAGATTATCGCTACACCACCACCTTTTTGTTCAGTCCTAGATATGTGCTTTATACTATATCCATTCGGGACAAGTTCAGAAACAATACACTTGTCGATGCTTGAGCCTAGCCATATTTCCGTTAGAGCAAGCACATCGATGTTGTTTGATACTAAATAGTCAAATAAAGAATTTGTTTTATTTTTCACAGATCTTCCATTTAACAGTGTCAAGGAGAGATGGTAAGCACTTTGTCGCTGGTTGTATTTCTTTTATGTTTAATAAATTTGATAAATTTGCAGTTCCTTTGAATGATCGCTCAGTCCGAGGTTTTAGAATCGTTGGAATATTTGTGACTCGTCCGATATCAGTGAGTAAGGAAATCAAATTTCTTTGATTAATTCCAGACGTCTCATTTGTAAATTAGTTCTCTGAATGGAAACACTACAGTTTGAATGGGTCGCAAAAAATTCTAATAGCTTTCGTCCCACGACGTGTACGTTTTTTACGACTAGCACTTGTTACACAATGATTTAAAGTTTCTATATACTTTAGTCTATATTTAGCCACTGACGAAAATAGGTTTGTTTTAAACATGGCTTATCCACACTATGCCATGTTGGTACTCTATGAAATGTTATTTCCCGTGCCGGGTACTGTTATTTCCCCAATTGTGTAACACGTGGTTTTCTTATATTGATTACCCACACCTAAATTTAAAGATTCTGAAGCAAAACGGTATTGCTAAGCTGTAAAATGGAAAGTATATTACTTTTATGAACATTTCAACTCAAACATTTAAAAAATTGAAAAGTAAATATGTCTGTGTAAACTTTTATTTAATATTTCTTGCTGGAAAATTAGCACATAAACTGAAATATTTGATTGATTGTCTCTTAAAAAGAAATAAAACAATGACCATGCATTAAATCATGAATTAAACCCTCCATAAAAATCATGTTTCTTCCTTTCTCATGCGTTTTGATATCGACATCAATATTATTTGTTGTGATTTCCAACGATTAGTTGCAGTGGGTAATTTTAAAATTGTACTGTTATTTCGCGTGGTAAATGTGGTATGGTACTGTTATTTCTGGTTAGAAAATTTACTATGGTACTGTTATTTCCTGTAAAAGGGAAACTGTATTTTATGCCCTCGCTTAATTATGGGGATTATATAGTGATAGAAATGTACGTCCGTTACACCTTTGAGTTACACTTTCATATCAACCACGCAATTGGTATATAGAAACATTCAAACAATCTGTGTGACCTTATGGAGATGTGCATCTCCTTTATCATTTCTTTAATTAAGTCTGCATGATAAATATCTTAATTAGTCGCTGGGTCTTTATTTGTTATTCACAACGCCTAATTAACCTCTTAATAAATCTCCATTGGACTTTCAATAATACTTCAATGTTAAAACGTGGATATGTACCTTAACTTTCTATTTGAATATTTTAGTTATTTTTTGTTTTTGTTTGTTGTTTTAGGTTTTTGTTTTTTTTCTTCTTTTTTTTTTTGGGGGGGGGGTAGTATTTATTTGTGATTGGCGGGTCAAAGCCTGCTCAAAACTTCATTCTTAATTTGGTACTTTTTCTAATCTGGTCTGCTTTGAGACTGGTCTACTCAAGGTCCGCTCTAAATATGGTTTGGTCTGAACTCAGGCGGACCAGGCCTACATAGAACAATCTAGACCTAGAGAACCTCTGGTTTACTTTTTAAAGGTCAACTTTTTTGTTTGACTTCGAGTCGCAAAATAATGGTCATGTGCATATGAATTGGTCTTCCACCTCACAAAATAAGATGCACTGTCTAGAATATCTAGTGTTTTTAGTCCCATATCGGCGACAGTCGAAAGGGACTATAGGTTCGCACGTCTAACTGTCCGTCACGTCTCAGTTTTCCGCATTTTTTGTACTAAACTCTTGCAGAAAATGAACTGGTTTTTGGTATGTGAGTCTACCATAACGAGTTACAGATCAAGTTCGCGTTTTTTTTTCCGGTCTGCGCATTTTTACGGGTCCTTTGAACTTTAAAAAATTACTGAAATTTGTTATCTGTACTTTTTTTATTACCGCTTTTGTAAATAATATACTGATAAAGTTTACGTTTTGTTTCATTACACTAATTTTCACCAGAGACTGCAATATGACATCGGTAGGGGGACTATGAATTGTTTTGCAATACTCTCAAAAGGCTTGTTCAATTGTTAACCATCAATTCTTACAAAATATTGAACAAAGTTTTAAGTAATCACATGAAATATCAGTACCAAACCACAGGAAATAACAGTACCTCACGCATATTTACCACGCGAAATAACAGTACAATTTTAAAATTACCCACTGCAACTAATCGTTGAAAATCACAACAAATAATATTGATGTCTATATCAAAACGCATGAGAAAGGAAGAAAAATGATTTCTATGAAGGGTTTAATTCATGATTTAATGCATGGTCATTGTTTTATTTGTTTTTAAGAGACAATCAATCAAATATTTCAGTTTATGTGCTAATTTTCCAGCAAGAAATATTAAATAAAAGTTTACACAGACATATTTACTTTTCAATTTTTTAAAGGTTTGATTTGAAATGTTCATAAAAGTAATATACTTCCCAATTTACAGCTTAGCAATACCGTTTTGCTTCAGAATCTTTAAATTTAGGTGTTGGTAATCAATATAAGAAAACCACGTGATGCACAATTGGGGAAATAACAGTACCCGGCACGGGAAATAACATTTCATAGAGTACCAACATGGCATAGTGTGTTATCGGGATATTTAAATCTTGTAACGACTGAATAGAAGAAAATAAAGAGATGTGGAATAAGTGTACGCGACACAGCCCACAATTAAACGGCAATTTAGAAAAACCACAATGGATAACCGCCAGCAGCCTTCAACGAGGCCATTTGGCACTGATCGCGGTTCTGCAATATGCCCATGGTATAAATAAGATGCATATAATTCAAATCCAGCCCTGAAATAGTCACAGATAGACCCCCTTCTTAAACAAGGAACAGAAAACATCAAAAGCACAAGTACAAACGAAAGCTTTGTCAAAGATTCCTGGCTTAGGACAGGCACATGTAATATATGTTATTGGCGACCATGTTATAATGAGACTCAAACTGATGACTCTATTTGTTTAAAGAATAAATAAAGTGTCTTCATGCCAAAATTCGAATCGATGCGTTACATAACAATGTCATAAACACTAAATATTTCACTAACATTGAGGGAGCAGCCATTCAGCGCGTCACCTTCACCTGTATCTTAATAAAATCAAAATCAAAAATCAAATATTTATTTATTAAATAATAATAATAATTTTTAATGGTTATTAAATTATTAATTTCCTCTAAATAATATATTGATCTATTTATATATGAAATTTCTTTTCTAAAAATACGTTTTTATTTTCAAGATTTGTTAATTTTAGAAAGATGAATTTTATTAGCATATTTCGTCCTGGTCTTTAGCATAGAAGAAAATGAGATGTGTAATAAGTGTACACTACACAACCTACATTAAAAAAGTAAATTTAAAATATCCACCATGGAAAACAGCCAGTAGCCTTCAATGTGACCAGAATATTTTTTTTCTGTTTTAAATAGTTATTCATTTTTAAATGTATATTTATTTGCATTATTGAATGTATTTTTAAGATATAATTATTTATTTGAATAATTTTCTATAAACATTATATATATATTTTGAAAAGAAATGTTACCTTGATTGCAAAATGTACCGCATAATTTTATTTGAAAATAGCAAAAAACATATTCTCAATTACCTAGACTTATTTATATTCTGCTAGCGACCTTAAAGTCCGTAAAGTTAACTTGCGTTCGCTAGCCCGACTGCGTTCGGACTGCCCCGACCTGAATTTAACTTAGGCTCGCTAGCGCCCTAAAGTTCCCTGAAGTTAACTTTGGTTCGCTAGCGAGCTAAAGGTTCCTAAAGTTAACTTTGGACTGATCTGATTGAAGTTAACTTTTGATTACCTTAATCTCCTTGTCATGGACAAGAGCAGTCTAGAGCTGTCAAGATAGTGGACTGCTAAAGTTAACTTTAGTTAACTAGATAGCGGACTGTGGTTAACTCAAGTTAACTAGAAAAGCAACCTAAATGATTGCCTAAAGTTAACTTTTATACAGGTTATGTCTTGACGCATCTGTACGCCATGAATTGGCTGATTTAATTCGTATTTATTATTTCCGTTTGGCTTACCGTAAAGCAGGTTGTTTTTGCGGGGGTATATTTTCGCAGCTTTTGTGTGATTAGGGATGTGAAAAATGTTTGCAGGTATTATTGTTGCGGTTTTCGAATGTGTTTGTATATGATTTGCGTAAGATGGATATTTTTTCGGCTTATGGTGACCCGGGCAAATTAAAGTAAGCGAAAATACCGGACATTAGCGCCATCGAACAGCAAAACATTATCACCGCGCTTTCGCTAGTGCGGGGAAAATTATAACAATTTTGTTTTATATGGCCCCCAGGGGCTGGCTGAATAGGTAGCCTAAGGGCACATTATTCCTTCCTCACGGTTATTTGGAATACCGAACTGAAACTTGGCTCAGTAGTTGCACTATGGATGTAAATTCTGTCATAGTTTTCGAATTTTGATATGGTCCCTAGGGGCTGGACTGCATAGGTAGCCTAAGGGCACATTATTCCTTCATCACATAACTCCTCTCAGGTTATTTGAAATACCGAACTGAAACTTCGCTCAGTAGTTGCACTAAGGATGTAAATTCTGCCGAAGGTTTCAGAATTTCGATATGGCCCCTAGGGGCTGAGCTGCATAGGTAGCCTAAGGGCACATTCATTCGTCACGCAACTCCTCCCAGGTTATTTGGAATAGAGAACTGAAACTTGGATCAGTAGTTGCACTATGTAGCTAAATTCTGCTGAAGATTTCGGAATTTTGATATGGCTCCTAGGGGCTGGCCTGCATAGCTAGCCTAATGGCACATTGCTTCGTCACGCAACTCCTCCCAGGTTATTTAGAATACCGAACTTAAATTAGCTCAGAAGTTACACTATGGAAGTATATTCTGCTGAAGGCTTCGGAATTTTGTTATGGCCCCTAGGGGCTGGGCTGCATAGGTAGCCTGAGGGCACATTATTCCTTCGTCACGCAACTCCTCCCTGGTTATTTGGAATACGGAACTGAAGACACATTCCTCCGTCATGCATAATTCTTTACATTACTATCACTCCTATAACCAGGGAGAAGTATCATACTAATACATATACATTTGATATTATTAGTAATACTCATTGTGATAGTTTATTTATTTCAATTATTTGCCCTTATACTATCAAACACCAGAGGAGCGCGGGGATATGCAGTATGGCTGCTTCGACTAGTTTTGATAGTTACTGTTAACATATCATTTCCACATAAACAATTATTTCAAAATTTATTCTTTTAAAAATGACCTAAACATCGTTTTATAGCTAATCAAAGGAAAACAATAATAGCAATACTATCTATAGTATATATATTATATTTAAAACACCAAACATATACCTTTACATTTCAATTCAATGCACTAGACAAAACGTAGAGAACCAATTTAAGTTTAGATAAATAGGATAAAAGTCCAAGTATGTTAAAAAATTATCTGTTATTTTTTGTTTTGAAATGAATGGGTACAACCGTTCAACAAATAGGAGGGTATATCGCCAGCTTTTAAGATTAACGAGTTTTTGTTACATTTCCCCTTCAGTTTGAATCAATTGTTTGGAACAACTTTATTTAGTTTGTACGACGAAATTTCAGAGTATTTAGGAGTGATAAAACTGTTTTTTTATTAGTAGTGATGTTGCTTCTTATTGTTGTCTCAACATATACATGCACATTTTGTCCTAAAAATACATGAAACCATAAACAAAATATAATATCTAGTCCATAAACCAGATGAAGTGTGCAAATCACAAATACAACCGTGATGGTTAGCACTGCTGATGGGTGTTTAATTCGCCGAGGTTTGCCGTAAAAGCAATAAACAACAAAAACTCAAGTCATAACGAGAGTAAACTCAGATGCCCCAGAAAAATAAGTAGTTATTACGTGCTTTAGCACATCCGTTGCTGTGCCAATTCAGCATGTTAGTCACTACAGGAAGTAAAAACAAAAACGTCGGACAAACCAACATTAGAATTGGAAAGTATTTGTAGTAAATTGTATTGAAAGGTAATCAACCATTATGTAAAAGTCTAGCACGTGTTTAAGGTAGATGTAGTGTCTAAAAATTTGTCCATAGATTTTGATGACAGTAAGCCCAAGAATGATACTTTAAATCTCGATAATAAGACTTAAAGTTTGCCGCTAAACGTTTTGTAGAATTGGCTTTGAAAAAATGTATTTTATGATACAGTATATGTTCTTTAATTTAGTCAATAGCGAGAATTCGCATTTCCTACTTCTTGATTTTTTTTTTATTGACTTTTGAGTAGATTAATAAAAATGAGGTTCAACATCATAATGTTTGGGAAAGGGAAAGATAGTGTTTCCCATATTCTTTTTAAGCAGATTATCTTCCCTCAGTAAGTATTGGAGGTATTGGAAAATTTGAATTTTATTCGAAAATATGGTGCATTTATTCCAATTTTTTGTTGTAATGATAAATTTCAATGTTGAATAAGTCCAATAGGAACCAATTAGAATAGCAAGCATAATAATATGCAATGTTGCGATACATTCACAAAAAGATGCCCAGTCACTCTCATTTTTTGTGTAGTCACTCTCTGTCCGCTTCAGCATATGGAGTTTAAGTATCGCAACGTATTCGTTATTCCAGAGGTTGTGGTGAGTATTACGAGTTGCTTGCTAACCGCCAAATTATTAACATAGAGGTATGTTGCTTCCAGGTTGTTGTCGTCAATAATGAAGTTACATCGTGTGCTTGTAGACAAATGCGATATTTCTATTTCTCAGACGTTGGTTTTACATACAGTTTTAGTTTTGTCATTCTTTTCGGGTTGGACCCAAACTTAATAGTTCGTTCTTCTTGAGCACCTGAGTTCACTCTTGTTTTGACTCGAATATACGTTGCTGATTTTGGATTGGTTGTTATGTGTTTGATTCTGTTTTGTTGTGATGATATTTGTCTACCGATTTTGTCTTTGTCTTTTCGGATTAAAGATATATGATTGATATATGATTGACCCATTGGTACACCTTTGCTTCTTTGATAGACAACTCATCTAACTTCAATATAATCGACAAGGCTATTTTTTGTTGAGATATATAATATAGAATGGATATGGTGAGCTGCAAAGTTAGAAAGGGGTGTCCGTGTACCAACAGTGATGAAAATCATCTTTTTGAAGCCGTTGACACCGGAAAATCCAGCATGGGGTTGAGCTGGAATCGAACCCATACTCTGTCATCTATGGCAACTTCGCCTGCACTGTGTCCAGCGCCCTAGACCACTAGACCACCTAGGCTAGATAAAAAATCTAGCTTTCGGTTGCCTAGTTAAGCCTCCTCGTAGACAATCTAAGGTTGTAACACAGTACACGATGAACATTAGGTGGATAGAGAGAGAAAGATAGAGAATTATCTATCTTTCTCTCTCTACCCACCTAATGTTCATCGTGTACTGTGTTACAACCTTAGATTGTCTACGAGGAGGCTTAACTAGGCAACCGAAAGCTAGATTTTTTATCTAGCCTAGGTGGTCTAGTGGTCTAGGGCGCTGGACACAGTGCAGGCGAAGTTGCCATAGATGACAGAGTATGGGTTCGATTCCAGCTCAACCCCATGCTGGATTTTCCGGTGTCAACGGCTTCAAAAAGATGATTTTCATCACTGTTGGTACACGGACACCCCTTTCTAACTTTGCAGCTCACCATATCCATTCTATATTATATATCTATTACTTTACAGAGCTGTGCGCAACACCATTTATCATATTTTTTGTTGAAGTTGTTTAAGTATTAATTTTCATAAAAATACTTTATTAAACTTATCCTTTATTCGAATCAATTGTCAGAAATAAAGTCCTGTTGAAATTAAGCATAGAACCAATTATAGTTTTACGATGTAAATGAATAATCGTACATCACGATCCTAATAACAATGTTCGGGTACAGGTTGAAAAGTCCGGTTACTGAATAAACCGTTGTAATAATTTAAAAGATCAGCATATGCTTAAGTCATGCATGTAATTTTGAAGCAGTATATTGCAACCTACTTTTTAAAATGTAAAATTTGAAAGTCTTTCTCAAATTTACCACTAATCAAAAGAAATTAAACCTGCAATAATTGTGTTTGGTGTTAATAATTCCTAAGCAAAATCACTTTAACATCATTGTCATGGGATGGTTTAGCAGATCAATTATTTATGGTTTTAAGGGTCACACTCATATCTGTTGAACGTTTAAAGGTCAAAGGAAACAGTTGAAAAGGATATTTTGACACAGAAATCGTTATCTTTTATCTTTACCCTAAGTATTATGACCTCATATTGTGGTTTTCGCCATATCAGTACAAACAATAATAGGTGATTACTTCGATACATTTATCATCCATATCTATATATTTCGCGGGATTATTATGCTTCACATTGAAAATCTTAAACATTTAAGACACGTAAACTATCTTATTGATTCATAGATGATAAATCTAAAATCTATATTTTCTGTTCAGTTCCAGGCGGCATTCTTAATAATTCTGAAATTTTGCTCTGATTTTCAACACGAGCTTATTAAAAAGAGAAGAAAATATTCTAAACAAACAATATATAATCACCTTTTTTTTATTTTCCTCTAAGGAGGGACCACGTAATGGTTTTTTTTCGTGCCTCAGTCTGTCACATTTTTGTTGACAAAACTCCTCTGATCTTCTTAAAAGTTTGTAAGATTATAGCCTCTGAAGTGTTTATTATATTTTTGTTCAATATTACCTACGATTTTATCAGATTTCTAAAATACAGTTGTTCATAGAAATTGTATTTATCTCCGATGTCTCCTTTCACAAAACATCTGTAAAATTTATTGCAAGTGAAAATTTCAGTTAAACAAAATCCTTGATATTAGGACTAATGTTAATTGTACAGTAGCTGGCTGCATAAGAGCAATTGGCTATGGGAAATGAAAATCAGTTTTTTTTTTCTTTTTTAACAGAAGAAAAAGAATCCAATTTGACATTTGAATATCAATAACATTTATTACACATTATAATTTATTGACCAGACTGACATTTTGGTAACTTTTTTTAATAAGAAAACATATGGGTCTAAGTATACTTCGTATGAAAACCGAACTTAAAACCCAAACTTAAAGTTTTTTTTTCAAAAAGAAGCAAAGAGACACCAATTGCGCATTCTTGTCTCAAAAGTCCAAAAGGGCAACAATAAAATCGGTAAACATGAACAAAAACAGCAGGAGAAAACACAAGCACAAAATGAACCGAACAGAAATCAACAACGCGAACTAAAGTTGTGAGAAGAGTGCTCTTGGGAGCTCCGGAAGAGAAAATGGTTCCTGTGTGCTATAGCACATGTGTTGCTTTGCCAATTTCCAATTCAGGGTGTCAAATCTGGTAAAGGAGAACACAAAAAAAACATGAAAAACCGACATCTGCAATCATCTGAGAGATAGAAATCCCATATTTATTTTCGAGCGCAGGGTGTCTACCATGAACATTTATGAGTGCTGACAGCAACCGAGGAGCAATTGTGTGTAACCCTGTGTAAGCAATTGATGTGTCAAACGTGACGCTCTGCCAAGGAAATAGATGTAGTTTCCACAAGCTCTGGAGTAATGAAAGCGCGCAAAATCTTTCCCTTCAATTGCGATATTTGGGTCCGGTAGTTACACAAAACACAACAGGTTTGTGAAGACCTATCAAGGATGCTAAGGTTATCATCACAGTACAACAACTAGCCAAACACTAATCAAAGCAAGAACTAACCATTTCGTCTATTATGATTTTAATTTTTTCTACCAGTGGCTGATAAGAAAGAAAGATTTTTTAGAGATAGTATGAGACGTATTTTCTTATGACCTTGGTCTAATAGTCAGTGACGGAGAAAGCGGTGTCGGATAAAAAATCTGAAAGTGTACAAGCTCTGGCATATCGAATAAGTTGTGAATATATAAACACCGTATGTAGGTGGCGTTGTTATGTTATTTTCCAGGTTAGAAAAAAATAATAATTTTTAGAATTAAAATCGTCTCTTGTATCGTACATGTTTGTACTGAGATGACCACCCGATTCAAATTCAAAATGTAGATCCAAAAATGATGTAAAAAAGATGTCCCGGTGGTTTCTTTAATCTCTACATATAGCTCTGGATGATATATTGGAGGAATAGTTCTTGACAGAGAAGATGTCATCAATATATCTGAAAGTGAGATTAAAGTACCTTACCTCTCTCATGTTTTTGTGAGACAACACTTAAGTTTTTCGTGTGGCAATGTGGTGTATAAAGTTTAAAATCAACATATGATTTATTCCACTACGATTATTAATAGTGTCACAGTATGCGTGTTGTTCTTCTTTGGCAACAGACAATATCTTAGTGAGTTGAACGGACAGTTCTGTAGTTGAACATGATGAAGATCCAGCTATATACCTTTCTGTGTACTGATTTGTGTGAACTTTTGGTATCCAGTACAAATATGGTAACTCTTTATGTTCCTTTTTCAATTGTATATTTAAAGGGGACATGGAAGAATTATGGTTGGCTATGATCTCATCTTTGTCGAATGAAGTCCAAGTAGATGTTCATGATGTAGAATAGATTGTAAGAAGTCTGCTTCATATGAATGAAATGCGTTTTTGTCGTGTTTTTTTACTTTGTTCTATAATAACATTTCAATGATATCCGAACTCGTAAGAGAGTGAACAATAAAGCAATGCCCTTGTCCATGTATCTGTCTGTCCGTTTTTGAAAATATTCATTACATATTTCTCGTTCTCTACTGCATGAAGAGATTTTATACACAGCTTTGATACAATGATTTATAATGTTCATCCTCTTTCAAGGTCAGATGTTCAGATGGTCATACACTTCTCAGTTTACCAAAAGGAAAGTAAACGTGATAAATGATTGGTTTGTGTTTGCTCCACAAAGCTGGTTTGGTTTTGTCAGGATATATCGCTGAAAATTTGGTTTGCGGGTCTAAGGGCTAGGTTTGCTCGACCAAACCAAAATAGATTGCAAAAAACGACATATGTTTAATTTATAGCATCCTAAGCCAAACCAGGGCCCTGGTTTGTGCAGACGGGACCATAAAAAGCGAGCCAGAGCCTATTTGTGCGTATTATTTAATTTCCAATTGATAGTTCATCATAACATCCCATGTAGCACAAACCCTTTTTAAAACATTTGTATTTGGTTATTTCTGAGGTCCGAAGAAAATGTTTTTAAAATGTTTTAATTTTTTAAGTATGATCTAAACACGGTTAATTGACAATTCTTTAAAACAGTTGGAATAAAGGTAATAACAAAACTACCGAACTTGAATGATCAATCTCATAGTCCAGAGAAAATGACAAAAACGAATCAGTCATACCGGAGAACTGGTGGATCCCAATGGTCCTGACTTGGTACAGGCATTTCAAACGAAATGGTGGGTTAAACCAGGTTTTATGGCGCCAAACCTCCCTCTTCCATTGCGATCTTAGGATCCGGTAATGACCATAGAACACAACATAGTTGTGAGACACAATAGGGATATTGAGGTGATCATCTCAGTACAGCACACCAGTCAAACACTAATTAAAACAATTAACTATCATACCTTTTAACTCAATTTTGAACTTTTCTACTAGTGGCTGATAACGAAGAAAGAATTTTTTTAGTGATCGTATGAGACGTATTTTCTTATAGCCCTGCTTCAAAAGTCGGTCACGAAGAAACCGGTGTCTGATCAAAAAATCTGTGAAATGTGTGCAAGCTCTGGCATATCGAATAAGTTGAGAAATATAAACGCCGTATGCAGGAGAAGTAGGTATATTGCTCTGTAGATTAGGAAAATTAATAATTTGAAAATTAAAATCGTCTCGTTTATCGTAAATTTTTGTACTGAGATGACCACCTGGGTCAAATTCGAGGTGCAAATCCAAGAAAGACGTGAAGCAATTAGATTCGGTGGTCTCTTTAATCTCCAATTCCGGAGGATATATTGAAGGAATCGAACTACCAAATGAAGTGTTATTGATAGAAAGGACATCGTCAATATATCTGAATGTAAGATTAAATGACCTTGCCTCTTTTATCTTCTTGTTCTTTACGAGTCCCTGAAGAAATTCAGTCTCGTAAGAGTATAAAAAACAAATCGGCGAGGAGAGGAGCACAGTTTGTGCCCATTGGAATGCCGATTTGTTGTTGAAAAATCTCTCCTCCGAAGGTGACAAATATGTTGTCAATGAAGAAATCAAGCATACTGCAAACTTGTTCCAGTGTGTAACAAATTTTATCTTTGAAAGATGTTTTGGAAAAGAATGTAGAATTATAACCAAAAACAACAAAATTCCTTGAGTTTGAAAAGGCTTTTTCGAGAAGTTTTTTCAGGCGACATTTTAGTTTTTCATGTGGCAAAGTAGTGTATAAAGTTGAAAACTCGAACGTTTTCAAAGAGTGAACCTCAGAAAATGATCTAGATTTAAATTGATCTAACAAATCTTTTGAGTTTTTCAAAATCCACATATGGTTAATTCCACTACGATTATAAATAGTGTCGCAGTATGCTTGTTGACCTTCTTTGACAGCAGACAAGATTTTAGTTAAATGAACGGACAGCTCTGTAGTTGAACATGATGAAGATCCAGCTATATACCTTTCTTTGTACGGATTTTTGTGAAGTTTAGGTATCCAGTACAAATATGGTAACTCTTTATGTTCCTCTTTCATTGGAATATTGAAAGAGGACATAAAAGAGCTATGGTTGGCTATGATTTCATCTTTGTTAAATGTAGTCCGTGTGTATGCAGCACTAGCGGAAGTATTACCATCAATTCCTAGTTCTTTTATTAGACAATTGTAATAATGTGCTTTACATACAAAAACTATATTATTGGAAGCCTTGTCTGCTGGCGTGACAACATACCTGTCATGTAAGGAAGAGAGACAATTGAGAGCTTCACGATCTCTAAATACAGAAGAAGGCCGGGGGTTCACACATTTGCGAAGTTTGTCTATTCGGCTTCGTACAAGAGATCGGATAGTCCTTACCCAGTCCGACAGTGATTCAAGCTCTGGTTCTTGGTCCTTTTCCCTCTTTATCCAGGCTCTAGCATAGTCCTCCACAGCGTCCATGATGATCTTAAAGTTATGATTCCAATTTATACGTTGTGGTTCCCTGAATTTAGGTCCATGGGTTTTCAGAAAATAGTTTTCAGAACTGTTTTTTTTTCTTAGTTTGAAAAATGTTTTTATAACATTTTATATCACATCTTTTTATAACAATTTTAAAACATTATTTTGAAATGTTATAATAACATTTAGAAAACATCTCCATATTATCTTTACATAACGATTTAAAAACATATTTTGGGAATGTTATAAAAATGTTTTTAAAACATCAAAAGTTAACATATTTTCATAACAATTTTAAAACATGGTTTTGAATGGCATAGAAATGTTTTCAAATAACAATTTTAAACCTTTTTAGAAGCATGTTTTTGATATGTTTTTGTCTCATTTTACATCTAAAAAATAAAACAAGTCATAACGTTTTGAATACTATACAATTATTTATGTGTATGAAAAGATTACAGTGATAAATATACTGAAATAACAAACAAAAAAACTTAGTTTTTACCTTTTTTAAAGTCAATTATTTTTATTGCTTTAAGTAATGTTTTTGTTACTTTTACTGAATGTTTTGTTGTTGTTTTTCCTTCTAATTAGTATCTAAAGGATTTTTTAAGATAAAGAATGATGGTGACTATTAAACCACACACATATATCTTTCCGTTGTTAATTTTCTTAGATGGCATGTTAGTTGTATAACACAAGCGATACTGTGACTCATTTTCTCAAGATGTTTTATAAGCAATTAATCTTGCATCGTTATCAGTAGGATCACCATGGTAACCAGATATTTGTAAGTTTAGAGGTGTGCCACATGCTGTGTGTTTGAGTCTTTATCAGTATTAATCTTATCTTTCAAGAGAGGGGAAACACATCTTGATACGCAGCTATAACAAAATCTAAGAAGAATAGTTTGTTTAATAATAGATAAAATGATATTATTTTTTATAATTTTAAAATTTGCACAAGATTAATCTTTTATTAACGATTAAGGTTTAGTTCAAGATTAGACTTTAATTCAATATCATGCTAATGGTTGCACTATGTTTACAACATCTATTATATTGTATATTTATAAAGCTACGTGTACTTTTTGTATATAAATTGGCATTCATTTATTAATTTATGTTTCAGAACAATAAAAACAACTATAATGAGGATATTTTTCTTTTCTAATTTCCTAAAAAAAATTATGATATGAATAACTCGTTGGCTTTTTCAAAGAACACCATATTTTTGAGGACAAAAAATTGTTTTATTTCTTATTTAAGTTGCTGGTTGTGTAGCTTCTCGTTGTTCTATAAAGAATATGGAAGTTTGTTGTTTAATATGGTGATGTGACAAGCAGAGGGTTCGACCAATCAGCTTTTTTCGGGAAAGCCTCTTATTGGACTTCGCTTTATTATGCATATACACTTCAACATACTTTGCTCTTATGTTTGTCTCTCATTCCTTTGTGGATTTTCTTGAGTTTTATGTTCTTTTGTCAAGTCAGTATCCAAAAATCTTTAAGGATGATATGATACAAATACAGGATAAAAACATACCTTTATAACAGTTTAAAAACAGTGCAAAATATGTTTATAAAATGTTTCGAAAAAACAAGTAAAAACATTTAGTACAAACATTTCCGTAATGATTTAAAATAATGTTATTTCTATATTTATCAAAATTGTTCTAGAAAAAAACATTTTAAGAAATGGTTTTTACAAACGTTATAAAATCATTTCTGGAACTCCACAAAGTTATGTTTTTAAAACATTTAAAAAAAAAAATGTTTTCAGTCCTTTTAAGAAAATGTTTTAAAAGCATTTTTATAATGTTTTTGTGTTAGCTGGGTTATGATGACGCTTTCTACCCATTGAAAAATTGAAAATGCAAATTGCAATATGAATATGAACGTCATATATGATCAAAACCAAATTTTGGGACTGAGATCGATCCATGGTTTCATAATTTTTTTGTGGGGAATCAATTTTCATGGTTTTTGTGGGTTGGGCTGATCCAAGAAAATTGATTTCCCACGAAAAGGAAATAACCATTACCTTGCATACTGCAATCTTCTGAACCATGAATTTTAGAACTGGCATTTTTATACCAATCCTTGAAAATTGGTACCTACAAAAATAAATGAATCCACAGTAAATGGGATAGAAAGAACCTTAAACTGTTAACAATTTTGAAGTTTTTATGAAAATTTGCATCGCTTTGATGTTTTTTTTTTTGCACAGAAAGGTTAATGCCGGAGCGGGCTAACTCCAAAAAGCACAATTTAGGGATAACCCTTGAGCGAGAAATGGCAAAACCTGTCGGTTTGGGTTAGATTAAAACCAATCCAAATCAGCAGTTTGGCTTGGTTTTGTCAGAGCAAAGTTAAAAAAAGCAACTGGTCAAATACATTAAAATCAGATATTAAATATAAAAAAACTAGACACATCATACAAATACTTTGTTAAGACTTGTCAGTATATTAACTTCTACTGAGACCAGTATCCTTGAAATCTTGTTAAGACTTAATTAGACATACTTATCTGTCCTAATGAACTGTAAAGCACGGTGTCTTAAAACTTTCCAAAAATTTAATCACGTCTAACTTTTTTAAATAAATTTGTATTAAATTGCCGTTTCAGATCATTAAGCAGCTATACCAGTGCATGAATGCGTTTGCTTTCGAACAAACAATATCGACATATTTCCGGTTTAGTAATTTCTGACCAAGCCAAACAAGAAGTACAACTCATCATGCTAAAGCTGTGTACTTATTTTTTAATTAATCCCTTCAGTAAAAACCGTGAAATAGTAACGAATCTTATTTAGCAGACATACTTTTGTTTGCATTAGAGCCCTTTTGGATTAAAATAATAGAAAATTTAAATTCAAATACATTAACAAAAAATCTTATGCTGTTTGATATTGGTAA
Organism: Arcuatula senhousia; assembly: GCA_963971305.1. Lineage (NCBI taxonomy): Eukaryota > Metazoa > Mollusca > Bivalvia > Mytilida > Mytilidae > Arcuatula > Arcuatula senhousia. Next base: position 486,123 of record OZ020317.1, on the reverse strand, counting down.
AATCTACTATTTTTTAAATCTCTATAACTCTATTGATGCTAAGCAATAGGTTTTTAATTTTGTAATTCAGCCATTCAGATACAAGATCTTATCATGTTAACATTGTAGAGATTTAAAATCTGAATTTAACCTGTTCCAATATCAAAGAACATTTATATATCATCTTTTTTATTTATATTTCAGACTCAAATACCGTCTTGAAGTGTTATGTTAACCCCGATTGACAGGTAACGGACAAGTGTAAACATTTTTTGTAGTTTGAAAATTATGTCAGTTAAACAAACGTGACGTTTCAAAAACATAACATCCAAAGAATTTTTCTCACGATTGTTTGATTTCCCACTTTTAAAGCTCCGCACGCGATTTTCGAGAATTAGAATGCTGACGTTTTAGAAGTTCATGAATTTGATTATTTGAAATCATTTACACATTGTTAACATCACCATCGGTAATAAAAAGAACTTAAAACTTCCAGTTTTTGGTCAACTGTTCCTTAAAATAAACCCCAAAAAGCAACAGGCATGAGGGAGGTTTTAATGGAATTTTGATGAAAAATTGCGTTAGAACGTCCATCAATCAATACTGTCGCGTCAAATTTGTCAAAGATCACCACCGAAGCGGCCGACTTTTCAAGCTTAGCCTATGAGAGGAACGGAAAGTTCGTCTCGCAACCAAACTTGATCAGTTCGTACATGCAACGCGAATCAAAAAAGCACTTCAGACAAAAGCAAAATCACGTTTCTGATCAAAGACTGTTCACAATCGGCTCCATGGACATGGTTTTAGAGAGCATTAAAACCGCTGCTGCTGAATATTTTTATGTTTCTTGATGTTTCTGCAGTGGCTAGTTTTGTGTTTCGTAAATTCGATCGATCAATCGATTTTTTTTGTACTATTTAACAACAAACCGATGTTTACTTTATTGTTATCCAAATAATTTTAAAACCGTTATGGAAACATTTAATTTTTACTTGTTGGATATCGTAATTACATCTTTTGTTGCTAAACTTTATTTGTTGAGTATATATTAAAGTTTACTTTTTACATTACTAAGGCTTAATTTTTAGGTAGCCGTCGTCCATTACCTAGTTAACTACAGTTAACTCCGGCGTAAAAAAAAACTCCCAAAACGAGGACATCTATGGACCAGCTTATTTTTTAGACGATCAAATATAATTCAAGGTAAGAGCAGTCTCAAGTTAACAAATTGGACCAAACGGCTCCTGGCGGACCATATACTAAGCTTTAGTTAATAACAGTTTAAAGATAGATAGTCAGTAGACTATCTCAGATTTAATATAGGTAGTGTAGTGGTTAACGCATCGGGCTACTAACACCAAGGTTCGTGGTTCGATCCTCGTCTTGGATGAAAATTTCATGAACCAATTTTCCGACTTTCTCTTGACACCATTTGCGAGGATGGTCTCAAAGAACGATGCTAGTCCTTCGGAAGGGACGAAAAAAGGTTGTCCAGTGTATTTGGAGAGCAATACCCCATTCACGTTAAAGACCCCTTTGTAGAGTTCGAAGAGAGTAGGCTCAATTGGGGCCGCTGCAAAGGCCACACTCGCAAACTGCTAGCTGGAGAGGGATTGATATAAGCATTAAGCTTGTTTCCCAATCCAGGATAAATAAATTTGTTTAAACTAATATAGGACAGCATTAGTTTGCTACCATTTTTAATTTAAACAATAAATAAATAAATAAAAAAACCTCAGATTTGTTAACTGCTGGCTCTGCTTGGTAACAAATACACATCATTTAATGGCTTTAATTCACCTGAACCATTTTTATATTTATTATTTCTCTTGTGTGTTCACAAAAAAAAAAGCCGAAAGTAGATAATTAAAATTAAAAAGTGTATATCAAACGAGAGACGTAATTGCAATCACGTGTACAACAAACAAACTCCTGATTTTCAATTAAATACTATTTGCTGGCTGTATGTGTTGTGAAATCGTGTTGTTAGTTTAAATGGTATTAATGTTAATTTATTTTGGTTCTGCCCGAAGAAAAACTAAACCGCTATGTTTAACTTTGATTGATATGAAAACGTTCTGAAATCTAATTTGACAAACAGAAAATCGTTTATCAAATAATTACCATATTATAACATTTCTTAAGATAACCTTGAACTTCTGTTCTTATCAAAACAAGCAATACTAGATAAGTGTTTAAGGATTGGTTGACCTTTACCTTTTTATGTTTACTTATTTGGCGGAATGTGATACGGTACATGGGAAATTGACCAATTTAGATAATTTATCATTAGAATAAAAAGTACGACAACGTTCACTAACAGGACTATGTAATATGATTATATGTTTGAATATCTTAAACAATAGTGACAGAAATGTGCACACAGGTATTTGTTAAAGGTACTGACCTTATCCATCGAACTGGGGTGATCAATCTGTCAAAATACACAAGAAGAAAAAACAAAAACTTAGGCAGAGAAATACCAGTGAGTTTGAATATGACAATAAGCTAGACTTGGTAAAAACATATCAAAAGTAAAAGATGTTTAACCAGGTTTTATGACACTTAACCAAACTGTATGTGTATCGTTTGTATAAAAGTTGAGCATTTCGATATATATATATATTTTTTATTTGTTCTTTTTACTAGACTCATTCAACTAAATGTCTTGATAAATTCGATTACCAAAAATGTGTTTCTACGTATATAGTGACGTACACATAAAACTATTAAAATTGTTCGTTTTATTTCGGTATTGTCAAAATCGTTAAGTTCTTCATACCCGACGAAGAGGCTGATATAATTCATATTATGACTCAATTCAATTTATTTGGTTTTATTGTTCTAGGTTCTCTCAAAAATTCTAAAGAACTGATGGAAAATCTCCATTCTAAGTCATTTTCATCATGTAATAGCATTAAAACGTTTGATTTCTCTACATTATATACTTCAATTCCACATTAACAATTAAAATCTCGTTTGGCACAGCTGATTAAACGTAGCTTTATCAAAAAGAATGGAAAACGCAGGTACAAGTATTTGGTAGTCGGTTATAAAAAGACTTACTTTGTCATCCAAGAGTCTAGCAAGAAAAACAAATTTACAGAAGATCAAATAATAGAAATGCTCAACTTTCTAATCGACAACATATTTGTACAGTTTGGTGGACGTGTTTTTTCAGCAAACAATAGGTATCCCAATGGGCACAAATTGTGCACCATTGCTTGCCGATTTGTTTCTTCATTCATATGAAGCATACTTCTTACAATCACTTCTAGACAAAAAGGACCACAAACTTGCTTTATCCTTCAATCTCACATTTCGTTATATTGATGATGTCCTTTCACTAAACAATCCTCGATTTGGTGACTATTTACATCTCATATATCCGAAGGAACTTGAGATAAAGGACAATACAGATTCTAGGAGGTCTGCTTCATATTTGGATCTATTTCTCGAAATTGACACACATGGAAGGCTTTGTACAAAGCTCTATGACAAACGTGATGACTTCAACTTTCCAATAGTTAACTTTCCCTTTCTGTGTAGCAACATTCCGTCCGCTCCAGCATATGGAGTTTACGTATCACAATTGATTCGTTATTCCAGAGCATGTGGGGAGTACAACGACTTCCTTGATAGAGCTACACGGCTGACAAGCAAATTCTTAACACAGGGGTACGTTGCTCCCAGGTTGTTGTCATCACTCAAGAAATTTTACGGACGACATCATGTGCTTGTATGCAAATACAGGAATTCTATCTCTCAGATGAGCACAGATGTTGGTTTGACATAGAGTTTTGTAATGTCATCCTTTCCGGATTTGACCAACACTTAATCGATCTTTGGCAACGTGACGGGTGTGCTATAGCAAGCAGGAACTGCTTACTCTTCCGGAGCACCTGAGTTCACTCTCGTTTCGACTTGAGTTCGCGTTGCTGAATGCGGTTTTGTTGTTATGTGTGTGTGTGTTTTATGTTTTTATGTGGTTTGTTTTGTTGTGATGATTTTTTGTCTGCCGGTTTTGTCTTTGTCTTCACGATTTTATGACCTTTGCTTCTTATTTATTATAAGTGTTAAATATTTTTTTTGTTAAGAGCGCTTCTGGTGAGTCTTGAATAAGCGAAACGCAACCTGGGTGTAGTGAAATTTATTCCCAGGACCTTTGTTACAATTTTTATTTGTACGGTTACCATATAATTGCTATATGGAGAAATATTAAAACATAATCCTTTTATAAGAGATAGCGGAATCTTTGGTTTTATTTTTGATGCAAAAAATAATTTAATAGTATCTTATATTTAGACCACCAACCAAGTATACTTTTAATTTTGAAGCAATACACTGAGATTTATTTGGAGAACGAATATAAGTTGAGAGAATGTGCTATTTGGAAATCTCTTACATGCATATGTAGTGGAAATGAAATGAAATGTTTGACTTTATACTCCCAATGGACATGGTATGATAGCAGAGGAGCAGAGGGTCGATTTTTTTGCCGATTTGCCTTAATAGTATGACACACGGCTATATTATATATCATTGGAAAGAGAAAAACAATGCCTAAAAGAATATCGAGGTCGTCCCATTCTAACGTGGTCACGTTTTGAGAAAAATGACGTCAAAGATGAATCTTGTATTTCACTTCAAAAGTTGGTACAGGTCAAAATATGGTGTTAATATTTTGTTTGCCAAGAATTAGACTTCAAAGACGGGTTTTTTTTGTTAAGTAATAATACAATTTTATAATAACGGTAAAAAATATAGATTATTTACAAAATTCCTGCCGAAATGAGCTTCCGAAATGTAAAAAGGTGAAAAACTGCATTTTTGTCTCTACCATAACGTACAACGTGATCCTGGTGTTACAATTCATTATTTTCGAACTATGTTGGCTTAATTCTGTTGTATATAGGTTGAAGTTATTTTTTGATATCTAACCTTACCATATATACCAACTGCGCTTCGCTGCGAATCAATCTATAACTCTGCTATTTTTTGCCTAGAACGACCTTCTACTAGACCTTCCTTAAACATTGTTTTTATTTTATTTTTCCAATATATATATTAGGTCAAAACAACATTTAAAATATAGCATATAATGAAAATATAAAATTATAATGCAAGAAATGAAAGAACTGCTGCTTATAAGCACATAGTTCGGTAAAGAGCTGGTTGTCAACTTGGGTTGTAAAATACTATATATTACATCGCCGTACACGTACTAGTATGTAGATTACAATAAATAAAAATAAAAATAATTAAGAATAAAAGATTTTCAAATTATCCGTTTCTTTTCATTTTGATACCCATCGATGTACCGAGGTATATCATGGCTTGTTCTGTCCGTTCGTCTGTCTGTGCTTCGCCTGTCACACATTTTGTATCCACTATATTATTAGCAAAATAAAGTTTCTATACTTTCGATGTAAGGTTTGTCAGATCAGATAACTTGTTTCTTTCCCTTTTTTCCCCACTGAGGTATGTTATGGTTTGTACCGTTCGTCTGTGTGTCCGTGCTTGCATTCTTTCACCCGTAACACTTTTTGGATTCACGCATGCGCTACTCATCTAGATCTCAAACGCCTTGTTTTGCACGTCTTACTTGATGTTCTTAATGATTTTTTTTTAACCATTTACGCATGTTTACCATTGACCCAATAGGGTGTGATATGTTGCATCGCTAAATCCTCAAAGGCACGTCGATAGACTGTCTTCGTGTTTTTATGAAATCTATTTTTTTCCTACACAAATGTACATGTAGATGACGTGCACCTTCTAACAAATCATAAATTGGATTTATTCGGGATGTTCTCCTGGAACCTTTGGACCTCTAATCCATCCAAGACTAGCATTATATCACACTATATTTGCATATTACTTCTCAAAACGTGTATATTTTTGCATGTCTATCATAGCTAGCTGTCAGTAAGGCTGCCATAAAAAAAACCTGGTCCCCGTTGAAAACAAATGAAATTAACGGTTATTTGATGGAAGAAACCATGCGCTCATAGAAAAAAATATAGAATTTTTATTTCCCAGATGTGTATAAATGTTGGTTTTATGTCCCGTCTACGAAAGTGGGGGCATATAGAGTTTGGGTTGGTTCAACCAAGGTCCCAAATGTTGCAAGATGTGGCATTATTTCTTTTGGATTTGACACACTGAACTTTAGCAACGTGTCGGGAGTGTTGCAACAAGCAGGGACTACTTGCACTACCGTAGCACCTGAGTTCATTCTCGTTATGACGTGAGTTCGCGTTGTTGATTGCTATTCGTTTTTTTTTTTGTTTTTTTTGTTATGGTGTCTGTTTTTTCGTGCTGTTCTGACCTGTTCTTGATTGAATGTATTGGTTTTGCCTTTCAGTCTATCGACGTTCAAATGCTCAATTGGTACCTCTCTGCATCTTGCCCTCAGAACATGCATTCCATGTTCCCATAATTTCGTTAAATGACATTTAATTTATCATTTTCAATATTTTAGATCTATTGGACTTTGCCGAATGAAACTTGGAATGAAGGTTCCTACGTTATAGTGAACATTATGTATATCTCTTTTATTTAGCATTATTTTTAATTCTTAATTGACTGGCAATTTACAATATTTCACCTTATTATGTCGCTTGTAAAGTGTTGCATTATCGACAAATATATAGGGGTCGCTCTGACACCATCCGTCGTCCTGCGTCGTCCTGTGTCTAGCACCGTTACAGTTTTCTCAGCAACTGTACATCTAGTACATGCCACAGCTTCTTGATATTTGGTATAAAGGTATAAACATTATAGGGAAAAAATCACGAACATCCATTTCGAATCGCAGGCGTGCAAGCGCTTTCAAAACAAAAGTGTGATCGATGGACGCACGGATGAACATCCGGCATTTCTATGACCTCAGTGTAGCGGCGGAAAGAAAAATCACCAACCGGGGGGTGTGGGGGGGTAACTTGGTATTTTTTGGGGTGGGGATGTGCCATTTTCAACTTGAATTCGATACCCTAATTTATATAAAATTTCCAATTTTCATGACCCATACTTCTTAAAATCAACTTTATTCATGACCCATATATCTATAAAATTAACATTTTTAATGACCCATATGTATATATATACATCAATCAATATTTTTATAACATGTATAATATAGCTCTTATTTGTTGCCAAATATTATTAGTCTAGAGATGGAGATTATTTCTTATAGCTTATTGATAATGCAATGGGGCATATCTATACGAAAATCCAAATAAAGGAACCACATGACCCATATCTAGATAAGACCAGATTTTTTCTTTGAAATTTAAAAGCATACCCATTTTTATGAAAAATTATCTCAAAACTATACCCGTTTTGATATAGATTTTCAAAAAACCTACCCATATTTTTGGCACATCCACGTACACCTTTATATAGGAAGTTGACACACCCCAACCCCCGGGATCACCATAACCTGTATTCTATTACTTTATGCGGAAAATAAACAGGTCCCACGTACTTGGTTTGTATATTATAATTTACACTCTAAAAACTGCAAAAATATCAAAAATAAGAAAGTTTAACACAGTAGTTATAGACAGCCCCTTAATATATCGTTAATGTGTATATCAAATCATCCTGATTTAGCTATATAAACGAACATTTTAACTTTGTAAATAAAACTACACGTGCTTTTTGTGACCGGATATAGTGTAAAATCCCAACCGAAGATCGATTTGTGTTTATTCGAACATGCCACTAGTTTTATTTGATGATCTTTAATCCCACATTTCTTAAAAACTACAATACCAAAAAATCTAAACCTGTGTGTACATGTATACTTAACAAACGTACCTTGAATTCACGTAAAGCATTTTGTATACACGACACGGAATCGTGTCACAAAAGAGAAAATAGTCAAAAATTCAACGATTATTCTTGATATAAAAAGGTACAATGGCTTTGAGTAGCCTAAAGGTTTTCTAGAACTTTTTTATTGATTTTGGCAAGTTTAACATATTATCCTCGTGTCCAAAGCCTTTTATGATTAAATTGGGATAATTAACGGTCTTTTTAATTGACTTAAAAAACAGTGGTAAAATGCACATTTTATGGGTACCATCAAAAACCGTCAGAAATAGAAAAACGTGACCACGCCAGAATACGACGACCAAGCTAAATTGAAAGTATAATAATTTTTCTTTCATAAAATATTGAATTTAGCTGTGTGTCATACTATTAACCCAAACTCGAAAACTAGAGGCTTTTTTAAATGCCTGCTACCCTACTATGAACGAAATATAAACAACGACAGCTTTAGTTTTAATTCCTGTGTGGGACTGTTATTAAACTTTTATTTAATTTTACGTTCTGTTCTTTGCCCTTCAAATATTTCGCCATTTAAAAAATCCATTATTTCGTATTTCTTTAATACAGTACTGTACATACAGTACGTACAACACTTAGATTAAAGCATTTTAACTAATACTGAATATATTTTTATTTATTTGTATTATTAATATTATTAAGAGCATATTTTTAGCAATATGTATCAAGAAATCTATTGAACTAAGATCAGCAACTCTGATTAGTAATTGTTAATTTTTGATGGGAAGAACATTGACATATACCTGCGGTTTAACTATTTGATGTTTTGATTCTTACATCTCTCCTGTTCATAATAACTTTATCGACTTTAGATCTCTGAGATTGGTCACACTAACCCTAACCATCGACGACACTAATAATAATTACAAAAATAACAATGATACAGTGTAGCATAAAAACAAACACAACAAAACAAGTACAAGACACCAAAACAAAATAAACCAACCTCCCCTCCAAGATGAAGAACAAGAGGCTCCCAGGAGCCTGAATCGCTCATCTGACATATATGCCTGAAGTAAAGGTTATAAGGCAAAATTTATTTAACGTTGAAAGGGTCATAAGATTAATAAGGGGGTCATCTGACAATAAGGGGGTCATCTGACAATATGGTGGATCTAAAGGTGCTGATCACTTTTGTTCTCAATCAAAATCTAAAAATCTGTCACCCTTTTTGAGTTATTTGCAAAAAAATGCAGTTTAACCTAATGTGCTTCAGTTGTATGCTCTTATATATTTTTGAGTACTGGAATATGTGTTGGAAAGACACAGTTTACATATTTCCAAATTTGACAACGTTTGGCTATTTCTTTAAAAATTGATAAATTTATCTGTTTGGTCATTGTTGTAATATTTTTTTACCTCTGTTTTTGTTTTATCCAATCTAATAAACTACCGGTTTTCCAAGTTTTTTATTCCTAGCGTGTCTGATGAAGGTTAATCCAGAAAAGCGCTTCACAGGCAGCGAAATTTTGCATTGTATATTTATCAAAATCATTTCAGTATGTGGATCGTGTCTTTCTGGTACATATTCCATATTCTTTCGTATTTAATATTATTTCAGAGTTTGGCTTTAGTGCCGTGTGGAGGTCGTAGAAAGCTTCCCCGTGCTTCAGTTGTATGCTTTATATATTTTCGAGTACTGGAATATGTGTTGGAAAGACACAGTTTACATATTTCCAAATTTGACAACGTTTGGCTATTTCTTTAAAAATTGATAAATTTATCTGTTTGGTCATTGTTGTAATATTTTTTTACCTCTGTTTTTGTTTTATCCAATCTAATAAACTACCGGTTTTCCAAGTTTTTTACTCCTAGCGTGTCTGATGAAGGTTAATCCAGAAAAGCGCTTCACACGCAGTGAAATTTTGCATTGTACATTTATCAAAATCATTTCAGTATATGGATCGGGTCTTTCTGGCACATATTCCATATTCTTTCGTATTTAATATTATATCAGAGTTTGGCTTTAGTGCCGTGTGGAGGTCGTAGAAAGCTTCCCCGTGCTTCAGTTGTATGCTCTTATATATTTTCGAGTACTGGAATATGTGTTGGAAAGACACAGTTTACATATTTCCAAATTTGACAACGTTTGGCTATTTCTTTAAAAAATGATAAATTTATCTGTTTGGTCATTGTTGTAATATTTTTTTACCTCTGTTTTTGTTTTATCCAATCTAATAAACTACCGGTTTTCCAAGTTTTTTATTCCTAGCGTGTCTGATGAAGGTTAATCCAGAAAAGCGCTTCACAGGCAGCGAAATTTTGCATTGTATATTTATCAAAATCATTTCAGTATGTGGATCGTGTCTTTCTGGTACATATTCCATATTCTTTCGTATTTAATATTATTTCAGAGTTTGGCTTTAGTGCCGTGTGGAGGTCGTAGAAAGCTTCCCCGTGCTTCAGTTGTATGCTTTATATATTTTCGAGTACTGGAATATGTGTTGGAAAGACACAGTTTACATATTTCCAAATTTGACAACGTTTGGCTATTTCTTTAAAAATTGATAAATTTATCTGTTTGGTCATTGTTCTAATATTTTTTACCTCTGTTTTTGTTTTATCCAATCTAATAAACTACCGTTTTTCCAAGTTTTTTTACTCCTAGCGTGTCTGATGAAGGTTAATCCAGAAAAGCGCTTCACACGCAGTGAAATTTTGCATTGTACATTTATTAAAATAAAAATGACAACAAAGTTCCAGACAATAAATTTTGCTACGCCTGACGCGCATTTCGTCTATTCAAGACTCATCAGAGGCGCTCTACCAAAAATATTGAAAATGCCAAACACTATATGATTTTGAAGAGCATAAAACAGTAAAACCAAAAATACCAAATTGGGGAACCTCCATCATTTCAGTATGTGGATCGTGTCTTTCTGGCACATATTCCATATTCTTTCGTATTTAATATTATTTCAGAGTTTGGCTTTAGTGCCGTGTGGAGGTCGTAGAAAGCTTCCCCGTGCTTCAGTTGTATGCTCTTATATATTTTCGAGTACTGGAATATGTGTTGGAAAGACACAATTTACATATTTCCAAATTTGACAACGTTTGGCTATTTCTTTAAAAATTGATAAATTTATCTGTTTGGTCATTGTTGTAATATTTTTTGACCTCTGTTTTTGTTTTATCCAATCTAATAAACTACCGGTTTTCCAAGTTTTTTACTCCTAGCGTGTCTGATGAAGGTTAATCCAGAAAAGCGCTTCACACGCAGTGAAATTTTGCATTGTACATTTATCAAAATCATTTCAGTATGTGGATCGTGTCTTTCTGGCACATATTCCATATTCTTTCGTATTTAATATTATTTCAGAGTTTGGCTTTAGTGCCGTGTGGAGGTCGTAGAAAGCTTCCCCGTGCTTCAGTTGTATGCTCTTATATATTTTCGAGTACTGGAATATGTGTTGGAAAGACACAGTTTACATATTTCCAAATTTGACAACGTTTGGCTATTTCTTTAAAAATTGATAAATTTATCTGTTTGGTCATTGTTGTAATATTTTTTACCTCTGTTTTTGTTTTATCCAATCTAATAAACTACCGGTTTTCCAAGTTTTTTACTCCTAGCGTGTCTGATGAAGGTTAATCCAGAAAAGCGCTTCACACGCAGTGAAATTTTGCATTGTACATTTATCAAAATCATTTCAGTATGTGGATCGTGTCTTTCTGGCACATATTCCATATTCTTTCGTATTTAATATTATTTCAGAGTTTGGCTTTAGTGCCGTGTGGAGGTCGTAGAAAGCTTCCCCGTGCTTCAGTTGTATGCTCTTATATATTTTCGAGTACTGGAATATGTGTTGGAAAGACACAGTTTACATATTTCCAAATTTGACAACGTTTGGCTATTTCTTTAAAAATTGATAAATTTATCTGTTTGGTCATTGTTGTCATATTTTTTGACCTCTGTTTTTGTTTTATCCAATCTAATAAACTACCGGTTTTCCAAGTTCTTTACTCCTAGCGTGTCTGATGATGGTTAATCCAGAAAAGCGCTTCACACGCAGTGAAATTTTGCATTGTACATTTATCAAAATCATTTCAGTATGTGGATCGTGTCTTTCTGGCACATATTCCATATTCTTTCGTATTTAATATTATTTCAGAGTTTGGCTTTAGTGCCGTGTGGAGGTCGTAGAAAGCTTCCCCGTGCTTCAGTTGTATGCTCTTATATATTTTCGAGTACTGGAATATGTGTTGGAAAGACACAGTTTACATATTTCCAAATTTGACAACGTTTGGCTATTTCTTTAAAAATTGATAAATTTATCTGTTTGGTCATTGTTGTAATATTTTTTTACCTCTGTTTTTGTTTTATCCAATCTAATAAACTACCGGTTTTCCAAGTTTTTTACTCCTAGCGTGTCTGATGAAGGTTAATCCAGAAAAGCGCTTCACACGCAGTGAAATTTTGCATTGTACATTTATCAAAATCATTTCAGTATGTGGATCGTGTCTTTCTGGCACATATTCCATATTCTTTCGTATTTAATATTATTTCAGAGTTTGGCTTTAGTGCCGTGTGGAGGTCGTAGAAAGCTTCCCCGTGCTTCAGTTGTATGCTCTTATATATTTTCGAGTACTGGAATATGTGTTGGAAAGACACAGTTTACATATTTCCAAATTTGACAACGTTTGGCTATTTCTTTAAAAATTGATAAATTTATCTGTTTGGTCATTGTTGTCATATTTTTTGACCTCTGTTTTTGTTTTATCCAATCTAATAAACTACCGGTTTTCCAAGTTCTTTACTCCTAGCGTGTCTGATGATGGTTAATCCAGAAAAGCGCTTCACACGCAGTGAAATTTTGCATTGTACATTTATCAAAATCATTTCAGTATGTGGATCGTGTCTTTCTGGCACATATTCCATATTCTTTCGTATTTAATTCTATTTTTAGCCACAGCGGTCATGTTTTACAACCAATCAAATATCCCCACAACATTTCTATACACCTAACAATAATAAACAATGATACCAAGTTTGGTTCCATTTGGACTTTAAGTGTCAGAGGAGTTAACATTTTCAATATAAGGAAATGCAGTTAAAATGCTCAATTTTGACGTTCCAAGGGCAATAACTCCTCAAAGGAAAGGTCCTACAACGTTGACCCTGTTACAAATTTTGTAGATCTTGATGCGCTTAACAATATGCAATTTAAAGTTCTCCAATATCTTTTACAGTTTTCAAGATATTGAGCTAAACAGGTGCAAAATTTGCAAAAAAATCCACAAAAAGGGCAATAACTCCTACATGGGTTGTTGGATTTTCTTCAAAATTTCAGAGCTGGTAGATCTTGAGGTGCTGATCACTTTTGTTCCCAATTAAAATTTTGAAATCTGTCACCGTTTTAGAGTTATTTGCAAAAAACTGCCATTTACCCCTATGTTCAATTTTTAGCCACAGCGGCCATGTTTTACAACCAATCAAAAATCCCCACATCAGTTCTATACATCTAATGCTAATAAACAACTATACCAAGTTTGGTTCCATTTGGACTTAAAGTGTCAGAGGAGTTAACGTTTTCAATGTAATGAGGAAATGCTGTTAAAATGCTAAATTCTGACGTTCTAAGGGCAATAACTCCTAAAAGGAAAGGTCCTACAGCGTTGACCCTTTCCATATTTTGTAGATCTTGATGTGCTTAACAATATGCAATTTAAATTTCTCAAATATCTAGTATAGTTTTCAAGATATTGAGCTAAACAGGTGCAAAATTTGCAAAAAATCCACAAAAAAGGCAATAACTCCTACATGGGTTGTTGGATTTTCTTCAAAATTTCAGAGCTGGTAGATCTTGAGGTGCTGATCACTTTTGTTCCCAATTAAAATTTTGAAATCTGTCACCGTTTTAGAGTTATTTGCAAAAAACTGCCATTTACCCCTATGTTCAATTTTTAGCCACAGCGGCCATGTTTTACAACCAATCAAAAATCCCCACATCAGTTCTATACATCTAATGCTAATAAACAATTATACTAAGTTTGGTTCCATTTGGACTTAAAATGTCAGAGAAGTTAACGTTTTCAATGTAATCAGGAAATGCTGTTAAAATGCTAAATTTTGACGTTCTAAGGGCAATAACTCCTAAAAGGAAAGGTCCTACAACGTTGACCCTTTACATATTTTGTAGATCTTGATGTGCTTAACAATATGCAATTTAAATTTCTCAAATATCTAGTATAGTTTTCAAGATATTGAGCTAAACAGGTGCAAAATTTGCAAAAAATCCACAAAAAAAGGCAATAACTCCTACATGGGTTGTTGGATTTTCTTCAAAATTTTAGAGCTGGTAGATCTTGAGGTACTGATCACTTTTACCGTATACCAGAATTTTGATATCTGTAGCCGTTTTTGAGTTATTTGCAAAAAACGGCATTTTACCCCTATGTTCTATTTTTAGCCATGGCGGCCATGTTTTACGACGAATCAAACATCCCCACATCAGTTCAAAGCACCGAATGCTAATGAACAACCATACCAAGTTTGGTTGCAATTGAACTTATGGTGTCTGAGGAGTTAACGTTTTAAAAAGTTTACGGACGACGGACGACGGACGACGGACGCCAAGTGATGACAATAAAAGTATATATGATAATGGTGTTGCGTACAGCTCTGTATAATGATTGGTATACTATATAATGGGTGTGGTGAGCTGCAAAGTTAGGTGTATCCGTGTGCCTCAAATAATGAAAATCATCTTTTTAAAGCCGTTAACACCAGAAAATCCAGCATCAAATTAAGCTGGAATCGAGCCCATAGATGGCAGTCATAGAAATCCTATATTTATCTACGAACGCATTGCGTCTACCATAAAATTTCTTGAGTGATGAATATCATCTGTTTAAAGCCGTTGACAGCGGAAAATCCAGCAACAGGTTAAGTTGGAATCGAACCCATAGATGGCCGTCAAGTATACCTTCGATTCCAGCTTAGTCCGGTGTAAACGGCTTTAAAAAATGATTTTCATCACTGTTGGCACACGTATACACATTCTTACTTTGTAACTCACCACATCCATTCTATATTATACCAATGAAAAATAAAACAATGGATATTATTGGTATTTTTTTAAAATTTTTATTGTTCGAAAGAAGCAGAGGTACCAATTGGGTATCCGAATGTTAAAGGTCCGAAAGGGCAGAGACAAAACCAGTAAACACCAAGACGAACGGGACAAAAACAGACAACATATACGATAAAGGGATGTGGAACAAGTGTACGCGACACAACCAACATTAAAAAACGGCAATTTAAAAAAATCACAATGGAAAACAGCCATCAGTCTTCAACATGACCAGAGGTCACCGTTCGCCATCTTGCATTGGCCCAAGACTAAAAATACAATACATAAGATAAAAACAAATCCATAGAATATCAAAGAAAGTCCCATTTCTGGACATAAAAAAAACAAAAAAAAAAACAGATAGCAAACAAGGACAAACAAAAGCTTTGACAAGGATTCCTGGCTTAGGACAGGCACATATAAAATGTGGCGGGGTTAAACTAGTTTTTAGGGCCCAACCTTCTCCCTATTGTTTATATTGTACAAAGCACAAAAATTAACGCACTTTAAAAATCAAATCGATAAAAGTTCAATTCATCAAGAGAGAACCTGAGACAAGAGTACTATACGAGAAAAACGAAACGTAAAGGAACTCCCTTGAGAACACTCGCAGTTACTGCTAGCTAAGAAGCATTTATCCATTGATGTAAAAAATCAAACATATCGATTCTAAATCCAACATAACACTTCAAACAACAAATGATTAAGTATTATATCATTATACAAAACCGACAAATTTGATCGCTGTAATGCTTCGAAACAATACAATAGTCAAAAAGTAAAAGATTAATGTTTTAGAGTTTCTATCAAATAATCAATATTTCTACCAAAAAAACACCAAATTTAAATATACACCTCGCCAAAAGTTAAGCAACACCAACTTTTTTAAACCATAATCATTTTATGGCTTGAAATATTCGCATAATACAACATGATGGAAAATCAAAAAGTAATCACTTCAATTTATTGACTCTAATTGTGTAATGGACTAAAGATGTTTTATCAGAAATGTTTGCAAGTCATGAAAATCCAATTTTTCGAAAATGGTGTAAAAACTAAGATAAAATATCGTTTAAAAAGTTTAACTTTCAATATCAATTGTAGACTTATAACAACTTTTTTCCAATTCCCAATAGTTAATTTTCCGTCTCTTGAAGGAGACGTACCATTAGCTCGAGCTTACGGGGTATACATTTCACAATTAGTCAGGTATGCTCGCATTTGCAGTGATGTGTCTGATTTTAATGATAAAAACCGTTTTATTACAGAAAAATTGCTAAAACAAGGTTACCGTTACCACAAATTAGTCAAATCTTTTACAAAAGGATGAGTGGCATTAAGACCCATTATTGGCCCAAGAAAATTAAGTTGGTTCAAATGTTATGATATTTATAAGAAATATCAGCTTATATGTGGTTACAAAGAAAACACATCAAATAAGGCAAATTTCGTTCATTGTGACGTAAATATGACATCATATTTAGTGGTATTTTTTTACAAAATAGAGAAAATCTGCAATTTTGAATGGTTTCAGTGCATATTTTCCTTAAGAAACCATTGGGCGCATGAAAACAACAACTCCAAACTTTCAGAAATGATGGATTTCATCAATCTACACATTTTTGTCACGTATGAAGTTGTTGTTTTGATGCGCCCAACTTCTTTCTGACCAAAAAGTGTGTGAAAATCAGCAAAAATCAATGAAATTATGACAATTTCCTCAATATCTAGCTTTTTGAGTTAACTGATTGGCATGACAGCTTAACTGATATGGCACAAGCTTATCATTTTCTTCAAGCCTAATAATTTATCAATGTTTCAGCAACTTAAGGCATCTGTATGCTCAGTTTTAATTTCTTGGTAAATCTTGGGCCAAAAATAGGTCTTATTGCCACTCATCCTTTGCACATAAATATGGACATCTCATCGAAAAAATTGATTGTACATGTAGATTTCTGATTGTTGAAGGAATGAATATCTCATCCTGACTTTTATAGCAATGTAGTTTATAAAGCACAAAAATTCAAAAACAACCTTATGAAAATTAAAAACTGGCTTAAAAACCTTTTGAAAAAAGGATACGAATTCAATGTTTTAGTAAAATCTTTGCATTTGGTATGTTTTGGCAGAAATATTGATAGCTTGATAGTAACTTTAAAACGTTAAATTTTCACTTTGTATCCACTGTATTATTTATAAGCACCACAGCGATCAAGTATGTCGGTTCTGTATGGTGATACAACTCTTAATCATTCATTGTTTTGAAATGGGGTGTCGGATATAGAACTGATATATTTGATTCTTTTACATCAATCGATAAATGTTTCTTAGCTAGTTGTCAGTAACTTCGAGTGTTCTCAAGAGAGTTCCTCCTTGTCTTGTTGTTTTCGTACAGTATTTTGTCTTAGGTTCTCTCTTGTTGAATTGAACTTGTGTCGATTGAGTTTTACAGCGTGTTTTATATGTAGCTTTGTGCAAGCTTATCAATAGGGGGAAAGTTGGATCCAAAAAACTAGTTTAACCCCGCCACATTTTATATGTGCCTGTCCTAAGCCAGGAAACTTTGCCAAAGCCTTTGTTTGTCCTTGTCATTCTATGTTAACTGTTTTATGTCAAAAATTGAGTCTTTCGTTGATGATTAAGGGATTGGTTTTGATACTTTTGTATTGGATTATAAGTCTTGGGCCAATGCAAGACGGTAAGCAGTGACCTATGGTCATGTTGAAGACTGCTTGCTGTTTTCCGTTGTGATTTTTTGAATTGCTGTTTGTTTAAGTTTGTTGTGTCGCGTACACTTATTCCACATCTCAATATCGTATATTTTCAATGCATATAATGTTTGCAAACATGACAAATTACCACTATACAAACAAAAAAATAATGGTTTCAAGTTTAAATTGAATCCACTGTGGTCAATAAAGGGACTTAATCAGTTTTCACCATAAAAAGTATGAAAAACGCTAAAAAGGCAAAATTTTTGCAAACGTGTACGATTATTTGTCTAAAACAAGTTCATTTTTCCTTACCTTAAAACACATTTTTGAACCTAAAAGATGTCACTAAAGCATTTGAATTGTTTGAATACCTACCAGAACATATCCGTAAAAAGGGGGATTGGATACTTAAAAATTATTATTGGCATGAAAATATGCAATTCTTATGTTTTGTGTAAGGCAAAGCTTTACCTTTGGTGTAAGTTACCACATCCATATTGATAAAATGTCAAACTTAACTTCTACTTCCGACTATAAAAGCAAACCTTCGATAGGTCACAATAATGCCTTTAAACGAAAATATCGAAAAACTGAGAAATATCCATTAAAAATTTCCAACTATGAGATTTTCGGAACGTTTTTATGAGTATCATTTGTTATGAGAACCAAAATGTCACCTTTAAAATCAATTAATGTCAAAATTCTGAAGTCAGCATTTTGTACCATGCAAAAGCCATGCAAAAGTAAGCTTTTATTTCTTCACAATGTTTAGGTCTAAAACCGAAAAAAAAATCCAATAATGCTGGAGGTGATATGTTAACATCCTAATTGTTAAAACAGAACAAAAAAACATATGGTTTTAATTATCAAAACTTTCAATTTACGCAACCCAAAAGTTGTCACTGAAACAACACTTTTTGGATTGCTTGATTTGTTTGCCAATATTGAATATTCTACAAAAGCCGAAAATTGTACGATGATTGATTATAATCCAAAATGTTGTTAATGTGTGGAAGAAAATATAGGCAATGTTTCAGGATATTGTTTAGAGAATTATGGACGCTGTACTAACGTGAGTACAGGTGTTGCTTAACTTATGGCGAGGTGTATATCTTACCATAACTTCCAACTTGTATTCTTTCTTTAATAAGTTTTTAAGCCAAATTACCATGATGAAAACATGGAAACACAAAATAACTGAATATCAATCAACAACGCGAACTCCAGTCGAAACAAGAGTGAACTCAGGTGCTCCGGAAGAGTAAGCAGTTCCTGCTTGCTATAGCACACCCGTCGCATTGCCAATAGTCCATTCAGCGTGTCAAATCCGGTAAAGGAAGACAAAACACCCTATGACAACCCAACATCTGCACTCAGCTGAGAGATCGAAATACTTGAATGTGTTTTTTTTATAAAGCGATAGATAGGATTTAAAAAAACAATAAATCAAAGTTTAACTAAATCAATTTTACTATTATTTTTCTTTAATCTAAAAATATGAGGTTCACTATTGAAGTCTATGGATAAAAACAAATCAAGACTGACGCCTGATTACTGGATTGAATAGCAAAGTTAACTATCAAAAAGTGTTTCTTATTAGTTCTGTCTAAAGAAAACCATTTTATTTGACACTATATGAAGAAATTCTAAAAACAATTGCCCAATATGTTTCACCTACCCTTTAAATTTTGCTATAATAGTACTATTTTACCAAATTTGGACATTTAAATAGATTATGGTCGTTTAAATGAGAACCAGTGGATTTACATGTCTATATTTATTATTTTAAGTAAGAATGGCTTTATTGCACTGCTTTCAATAAATTTAAACTGCTATGTTTTATTTGCTTTAGCTTTTTCAGCACTTTGCATATGTTGGTTCAAATTAAGAAATGTCGGCTTACTTCATCTCTCCACACATATGGGAAGTGTTTTTACTTTAGAAATGATGATATTCTAACCAAACAAATGTTTGAAAATGTTCTAGAAACACTTAATGACTGATTGCAGCCCTTAAACTCAAAATCAATTTATCATATTGTTCTTTATTGTGTTTTGTGATGTGCAAAATATTGACTTTTTGTGTGCAGCAAGTTAAAAAATGTGATTTTACAGTACATGAGACCTCTTCCTCCACAAATATGGCTCAATATTTTTGTGATTTCTGTCTTGTACACCTTCTGCCCATGCAATAACTAAAGTTTCATTTGTCTTGTATCTGAATTCTTGAAAAAAAAACGTTGGCAATTTATGTATGTCTGGGGCACACATTTCACCTAAAAAAAAAGCTTAATTTTGTATATAAAATCTAATTTTATTCTAAATAATGTTTTTCATTCCACATTTCTTAATTTTTACCATAGCCTTGCCAATATTCACAATTTCAAACACTTGATAGGTCTTGTTCTGATATTTGTTGTTTTTGTAGTAAATAAACGTCTCAAATATTTTTTTTTCTATTGTAAGAACTAAAAACTCTCAATAAGATAATGTTTTTGCACTAAAATCATTGCTTAGGTATTTTTGGCATCTCTTCAACGCACATATTTTATAAGAATATAACTTGACAATGACAGAACCTTCAAGTATTCATTTAAAGTCAATATAGAGAAAACTGTCCAAAGTCTTCAAAAGGGTATCCTTTAAATTTAAATACAAATATCCATGAAAACATTTTGGCTATGATTTTCACCTAATTTTATTGCCATTAGTAAAGTGAAAAGAAAAAATGGTTCTTCCCGTCTCGTTTTTTTAATAGGGAGGAAAATGTGCCAAAAAGTGACCCAAAATGGCATATTCTGACACAAATAATCTCCCGTTGCAAAAATGCAGAAAACAATTTTACTTGGCCTTATGATAATTATTATCAAAATAAAACCAAACTTTACTAAAAAAATATTTAAATAATTTTTAAATCAAATTAAAAGTCTAAAGCATGTAATTAAGACAATTTTTGAAAATATTTTTAATTTAACAACGCTTGTAAAACAAAGTAATACGGTAATTTGAAACTTAATTTTGGCTGGTCATGTGTTTTTTGTCCTGCATCCAGTTAATATCTTTGATTTTAATGGGTGCCATTCTTGTAAGTTCATGTGCGGGTGGACACAAAACATGGATGCTATTAAAATATAGTACCTTTTCTCTGTGTCACTTGCAGCATTAATTTGCTAGGATTTGTTTCTAACTGTTGGCTATAGTTGAAGTTAAGACATCAACCTGTAACATCATTAACTTTTTGGAATGAGAAATTGCATTTTTCAACAAAAATGTATTCATGAAAAGGGGGGAATTTTTGCTTTTGAAGATAAAGTGAAACTAGAAAAAAATTTAGTTTTACTTCAAACTGCTATGGTGTACCAACGTTCGTTGTACAGCTGGCCCTTTGAAATGTTAATTGACACTTCTTTTATTGAAAAAAATATATCAAAAGTTTCATTTAATCAATCAAACTATTTTTTTTTAAATCCAAAAATATGAGGCTGAGTATTGAAAATACAAAACCAAACTCAGGCCAACAGTGGGAAATTTCCCTATCTGTTTTAAGTAAACCTACCTAAATATAAATAGATATTGCCAAGCTGTTTTTCAATCGATTGTTATAAAATGAAAATCAAGAAAGACAAACAAGTGAAGTTTATTCTTTTTTAATTGAACAAATCCTAGCTATAACGGTTTTTGATAGAACGCAAGTAGAATACAACCAATATTTTTCACTGAAATTTGATTTAAATAGGTTGTTAACGCATAAAATTAACAATTGATTTATACTTTTGATTTCTCGAAAACCGGTCGAGTCACGATTTTTTTTTTCAAATCACACAAATAAATTTTAATCATTTTTCGTTCCCTTGGTTTTTATTTCATGAAAATTGGTTGAGAAATGGCTTTGCAATAAAAAATTGAAATAAGGTAGTTTTTTTTTAAAATATATAGGAAACTTTTTTACTGTTGCGTAACTTTTGTGAGTGAGTATTGAAGCTGTTCCGAGGTAAACATGTTATTTATTATGTTTATATTCATATGTTTTACTCAAACACGCCTCTAAGAGTTTGATGTTGACCCTTATCTTATTAAGACATCAATTGACAGATAATAGACATGCACGCACACATACTCCACTTTGATATTTAATCAGAACATCTCGTAAGGGTATAAACATACTTGACAGTTTGGGAATGTCAATGAAAAATTTCAAAGTGTTATAAAATCCAAATATCCAAATCAATACTATTTTTACTGTCCTTGAACTATACTTATTGAAACATGCTTTGTGATTGGTTGTACAATGAGGTGTGAAATCAATCATTTACCTATGCAAACTTGATGGGGGTTTCTCCAAAAAATTGTGTAATCAAAGAAGGATAACTCTACTCTATATTTTTAACTTACAACAAATTCAGTGTAATTTTCAACTATAGTCAGTTTCTGAAAAAAATCCAATAAAATACTTAATTAAATAAAACATTTTATTATAAAGATTTCATGTTAATTTTGCAGTTTAGTATCAAGTACTCAAGATTGAAATTATTGTCCATTATATAATAACCTCAAACATTGTGTTGATAAAGAAAATGGTGATTTAACCCTACCATTGCATAAGCTACAATACAACACAAATTTCTTATTATTCATTAATGCTTCTTAGCTAGTGTCATAAAATTTGAGTGCTCTGAAGAGAGTTGCTCTACGTCTTGTTGTTTATGTATATAATTTCAGTTAAATTTTGTCGATTTAAGTTCTTCTGTAACAGTGTGTTTTAAATGTGTGATTTGCGTGATTATTAATAGGTTGAGGTTGGATAAAAAACACAGGAATTAGATGCCAAGTCCATGTATTTATAATAATGCAAGGGTGCTAGTGTACATTTATCAATTAAAAACTTTCCTGAAAGGTTTTGGAAAGAATCGAAGTTGATTGAAAAACTATAAATACATCAGTATTCCTAATTATTACGTTTAAAGCAACTAATAACTCTCAACTTACCTCAAATAAGTTCTAACTTCCCAAAACAGAGAAAAAGGTCCGTCTATTCTGGCTAGATAAAACTTGATCCTGAAAAAAAGTCACAAATTATTTGCACTTCTTCAATCTTGTTAAAAACGATGGAATATTGGCAGTCAGGAAGGTTTCCATAGAAAAAAAATGTAAGTATATCTTAAGATATTCAACTTTTTACGGGGAGAGGGGTTGGGGGTCAGGGGTGCAGCAAAAATGTGGCCATAATTTCCTAAGATTTCAAAGTATTTTGTTTAGAAGTATCTTTCCACACCTCGTCCCCCCTTTTGTGTACAGTCCTGAAGTTTATGTAATGAGTGGTTGCTTAGAAAACCACTACATAGAAAATAAAGAGATGTGGAATAAGTGTACGCGACACAGCCCACAATTAAACGGCAATTTAGAAAAACCACAATGGACAACCGCCAGCAGCCTCCAACGAGGCCATTTGGCACTGCTCGCGGTTATGCAATTGGCCCAACAAGCATTCTGAAAGTATTGCAAAACAATATATACATCACGTGCAATACATAGTACCATACCGGCCTCTGTTTCAGTCACTGGTAAAAAATGTGAGACGGAACAAAAAATAAAATTGATATTTAGTTCATTATCTAACATGTCTACAAGCGATATTAAGAAAGTGCAGAAAAGTAAAATTTCAGTCATTTTTTAAAAGTTCAAAGGTCAATAACTTTTGTACAAATTTGCAGACTGAAAATTAATGTGAACTTTATCTAAGCATTTAGAAAAAAATGCGGGCATAACTGAAAATAAACAGAAATTTCATTGAATTTTCAAAGTTCGAAGAGCCATAACTCTTGTAAAATAAGCAGACCGAAACAAAACTTAAACTTGATCTGAAACTCGCATAATAAAAATCATTTCCCTATCTGTAAGCGTTTAGAAAATAAGTGCAGAATACTGAAGTTTTAGTGAATTTTCAAAGGGCCATAGCTCTTGTAAAAATTAGCGGACCAAAACGAAACTTATTATTGATCGTACAATCACATAATAAAAATCATGTCGTTATCTGCAAGTATTTAGAAAAAAGGGGAAACTGAGGCATGACAGACCGACAGACAGACAGACAGACAGACAGAGTGAAACATATAGTCCCTTGGGATTTGCCAGTAGATGACTTAAAATTATGTTGCATACAGATGAAAGGATGGACAGACACAGAAAGTAAAAGTTTGCAATAATTGATTTTTAAATGTTACTTTTAGTGTTTAATTTCATATTTATAATTCATGTAAATAATGCACTTTGTATATTTATTCAAATGACTTTTTTGATTTATTTTTATAAAGTAAAGTGTTGTATTGAATATGAACAGTTTTATTCAATCTATTAATCAGTGATTAAGATTTTATTTCTAGCTCTCATCAAAATGTTTATAAGGATAAACTCTGGTCAGGACTAATGTAATCTTATTGATTTTTATTGATTTCTCATGACCATGGTATAAATTAGTGAGTAGATTTTTGTTTAATTCATTTGTGGCCAAAGATCTGGTATGTCAGGTCCATATGACTTGACAATTTTGTATACATGTAGCACCAAGATACTTATGGAAATTCCAAGGCACAGTGCAAGCAATGCAGATCATATGACTTGACATAAAAAATAATGCAAAGACAACATCACACTTTAACCATGTTTACACATACCTGTAAATACATGTACATGCATAAAGGTAAGTGGTTTATAAGATACTAAAGTAATTATAAATTGCTTTTATGCCCAGTTTTTACATGTTTTAGGCCTATTAACATAAAAAAATCTGGTTAGATCCTAGTAGTGTTGAATTTAAGTTTCTTGAACCAATTTCATGCTGACTCTCCTAATTGACACAATTTGCAAGGATGGTCTAAACATGCTAAGCAGTGCTACAAAAGTTGTCCCATATGTTTTATGCCCAGGGAAAGCATGTACACTCTGTGCTTGATAAATACCCCTTCATATAGTTTGATAGGTAGACTCAACAGGGGACACTTCAAAGGCAACACGTACAACTGCATACTTGAGAGGAATTAACATGTGCATGTAACAAACTATTTTAGTAGAAGTAATAGCATGTATAGTATGTACTGAATTTTCTTTCAACACCTGGTTTACATTCACAATTTCATAATCAAGTATAAACAAATATGTTTAAACAATTGTTATTATATTTTTAAAACATTATCAACACAAAAAAGAGGGGTTTGTATTATCTGATTATTGTCAGTAAATAAACTTGGATTCAGACTAATTTCAAGATGCTTCCCTCAGCTTCATATAAATGAAATATATATTATATATAAATGTCTCATGCACAAAGTTGAAACCAAGTTATAAATGTTTATATATTTGTTCTAAAAATCAATAACATGAGTATTTATGCATTAAATATTTGTTTCATAGGTTATTATCTAGAGTAAAACAATTTGTAACTTTGAAAAAAAGTATAATGCAAAGAGAGGTAATCTAACATTATTTACACATATATTGTCATTTGTTGAAACTTACCCATAAAAAGTACACTGTTGATATTTAAAAACGTTCTTTATCATTTGCAAAACATAATAGTAGAAAAAAATTGTAATTAAAGAATTGTGAAAGGGTTTTTTTGCACACGTTTATTTTTGTTGACATTGAGGTCTGTCAAATAACCTTTATTTTGCAGTAAATTGTTCAATACATAAATATTAATGGACTCATTCTTGTTTTGAAACAACTAAAACAGCTTTAAATTTCATTCAGCACTTACTTATTTCCTGAATAAAACTGTTACTTTGAATATTGTCATATTGAATGTCTCGCCGTTTTGTTGATTTCAATATCCCCCTTTTTTGCAAACCGGAAGTTATGAATTATCTCCCCTGTGGAACTATTTTTAGCACTCCAGAGGTTTCCTGACGATGCTAACATTTTAAAATGTATCTCATCAGTTGGTATCTTAGGTGAAACCAGATGCATGTACTTATGGTAATCATTGAAACCAATATGTGTCAACATTTGTTGTAAGGTATTTGTTTACATTAAGAAATCAAAGAGTCACATACAGAAAAAAAAACTGCTAGATTGATGGTTGGATAAGGGTTGCAGACAGATTAATCGTTTTGTCTTAATTCTTTGAGAGTAGCAAAGAAAAACGATATGGACATTAAAATGTCGTAATTTCGAAAATGACCAAGAAAATATAAATAGACATGAAAGACATACAGTAAAAAAGTAGAAACCTAAAACATAACAAATAAAAAGCTTCGCCGAGAGCAGCATGATACGACCGCAACATGTTGAACCCTGTACATTTTAGGCTCAATATGGATAGTCTATTGCTCTGGACACATGCAGCTCATGGTGGACTGACAAAGGTTTTTGACACATGCTTCTCTGGTGGACTTTCGACCTAGGGGGTAAAAATATAAATTTTCAATTTTGTATTCTACTCTTGAAAAGAATAATGTTTGGGACAAAAATTAAAAATCGAACCAGAATTTTTTTTTAATTATGATTACGGCCCCTTAGGTAATGAGCGAAAAAAAGTGGGGGTCACAAAAATTAATTCTTAAATTTAGAATCACTACTTGGCAAGGATGAACTTGTAAATTTTTTTTTTATTAATCGGACCAGAAATAAAAAAAGTTAGGATTTTGGCCCCTTTTGGTCCCTAATAACATAACAGTAAAAAAAGGGAACACCAAAATATATCTGCTACTTGACAAGAATAAAATTGCAAAAAAATTGTCAAAATCGGACAAGAATTTAAAAAAAAAATCAATTTCCGCCCCTTTTGGCCCCTTATTATGTAACAGGTGAAAAAGGGTTGGGGTTGCAAAAATAATTTCTCAATTTTGGATTCACTACTTGACAAAAATAAACTTGCCAAAAAAAAATTTCAAAAACAAACCAGAAATAAAAAAGTTTTGATTACGGCCACTTTTGGCCCCTTATTACAAAAGACGTGAAAAAGGGGATTGTCACAAAAAATAATTCTCAAATTTGGATTCACTACTTGACAGGAATAAACTTGCAAAAAACAATTTTTAAATCGGACCACAAATAAAAAAGTTTCGATTTTGGCCCCATTTGGTCCCTAATTACGTAATAGGGGAAAAAGGGGGGTCGCAAAAATTAATTCTTAATTGTGTAATACAAATGACAACAAAGTTCCAGACAATAAATTTTGCTACGCCTGACGCGTGTTTCGTCTATTCAAGACTCATCAGAGGCGCTCTACCAAAAATATTGAAAATGCCAAACACTGTATAAATATGAAGAGCATAGAACAGTCTAACCAAAAATACCAAACTGGGGAACCAAATTATTACTAAGATAATCAACCTATGTCTGGGGTAGGAAGAACCTTAGGGTTTAGACAATTTTGAAATTTAGACGGATAATTTAAAGCTTTGATGTATTCTCCAACTCAAAAAGTGTTGGTGCCGGAGCGGGCTAACCTCGGGGAATTTACACTCCACCAGCAGTGCTAACCTTCACGTGTGTTCGAAATACAAATGACAACAAAGTTCCAGACAATAAATTTTGCTACGCCTGACGCGCGTTTCGTCTATTCAAGACTCATCAGAGGCGCTCTACCAAAAATATTGAAAATGCCAAACACTGTATAAATATGAAGAGCATAGAACAGTCTAACCAAAAATACCAAACTGGGGAACCAAATTATTACTAAGATAATCAACCTATGTCTGAGGTAGGAAGAACCTTAGGGTTTAGACAATTTTGAAATTTAGACGGATAATTTAAAGCTTTGATGTATTCTCCAACTCAAAAAGTGTTGGTGCCGGAGCGGGCTAAATGAGCTGAACATTTAAGCAAGCAACAGCTTCTCTCTACCTGCTATAGTTTTCATTTCATAGGCCAAAAACATGAAAAAATATTATTTTAGCGGCTGTAGCCCCTATAAGGGGTCATCTGACAACTTCGACCCTATGGAGTTTCTTTGTAGATCTAAATGAGCTGAACAATTAAGCAAGCAACACCTTTTTGCTATCTGCAATAATTTTCATACTATAGGGCAAAAACATTAAAAAATGCTATTTTTCACCTTTAAGGGGCCGTAACCCCTTTAAGGGGTCTTCTGACAACTTCGACCAAATGGAGACTTTTGTAGAACTTTTGATCCTGAAGCAGTAGGGTGGCATCAGATTTCATCTATCTCTTATACTTTTTTGCAACAGAAAAATGTACAGAAAACAACTAAACTGCAACAAATTTAACCAACCATTTTTTTTTAAATGCCTGTGTCAAGTCATGGCTGTGGCTAACTTTAATTTATTCATTTTTGCAATGTTGTTATTACTTTCATTACAGACAAAACCTGTAATATGGGAATGACTCTGCCCTAAAAGTTTGCGAAGATATAAAATCAACACAAATTTTGTTGATGCCACGAGATAAATAAGATAATAGGTTCAACCAAAACTGGTCGAACCTAAATTAGGATCTGGAAAAAAAATATTTTGTTCGAAAAAAATAAATGATTCATGCATTAAAACTTCAACGTTCTTCTGCCAGGTTTTGTCAGATTTTCTGTATACCCGTATCTAATTTTTTAAGTACTGGCTATAAAATATTGATTTAACCTGGCAGAAAATGACGACGGACCTATGTATGCATTGATTATATGACTGTGTCAGTTTAAAGGACCACAGCAAGGCACATGTCATGAAGATGGATTAGGATTTTTATTTTCAGATCATGTAGGACCAAATTTATTTATCATACATACATGTATGCAGAAAAAACAACTGCTGATGACGTTTTAAGAATGAACCGGTTTATATTTAAAGCTCCGATAATTGACAGAACTTAGTTTCAACTACCCATGTTGGACCATGTTAGGGACATTGTGACCTGATAATTTCCCTCATTTTTCTGCGTATTACTGTGCACTGTACGTTAAAGGTCACAAGTGTATCTCGCGAGAGGGGGCCATATTTAAAAAACAAAACAACTAGCGTTCGTTCGTTAGATAGTTATTGATTATTGAGAAAGTTATTGTCATTCACAACAATAAAAGGTTTGGTTTAATAATCGTTTGGAAATAAATAAGCAAAATATCTGTTCTCGCTGACGCGAGACTCGGTGTTTTCGCAAATTCCTAATGCATTCCGAGAGCACCGAGGTTTTTTTGAATGATAGTATGCTGAGTCTCGTGCAATTTGGCAGACTCTGTACATTATGGAGCTTCGCTTTGTTTGCATAATATGAGACTCTTCCCTAAAAGCTCCCGAAGAAACAAAACAACACAACTTTTGTTGATGCAACCGAAACTGGGTCGAATCTTAATCGGATATTGAAAAAATGTTGAAATACTCTCAGCTGGACCAATAACTAAGAGAAGAGGGTCCACTAATGGTTAAATTGAACAATTTGTTCGAAAAAAAAATAATTGTATTTTCCTAAAATAATTCAAAATATGCTCCGTGGCCGAAAAGACATCAATCATAACTTTTTCAAACAAACAAACAAACAAACAAATAATTTTATTGCTAATCACAGCGCCCAAAAAGAGCAGAATAATCACAGAAAATTACAATATACAGTACATTATGCTTGATTATAATGATTGGTTGAATATATTAACCCGAACCCCCCCCCCTTAAAAGACAAAGCCAACAGAGGCACTTATATATAAATGTCGAACTTTGATGTACGTCATATTCATCTATGATTTCATATCCAGCAGACTGCATACATAAAGACATTAAAACGTCAACATTCTTTTGTCAGGTTTTGTGATTTTTTTCTGTATAACCGTATCTAATTGTTACATGTATGTATACTGGCTGCACAAGATTGATTTAGAAAGCTGGTAGAAAATTTCAACGGATCCATGATTGCATTGATTGTTTGACTTTGTCAGTTTGAAGGATCACATCATGGCTTGGGATGGATTTACCCGATTAGGATTTTATTTTCAAATCAGGTAGGACCAAATTATCATACATATCATTATGATACATATGCAGAAAAACAGTTGCTGATCACGTGTCTGAATGAATTTGTGATATGATCAGTTCCGATAAATGATTGGCAGAACTTAGTTTAACTTCACATATTAAGGACGATTTGATGTGATATTTGAGGGACGATGCGATGTAATATCTTAGGGACGATGTGATGTGTTATTTCCCGCCATATTTCTGCGCATATCTGGGCACTCTAGGTTAGGTGTATCATAATTTCGGGCTCGTTCATTAGATAAATATTATTTCATTGAGAAAGTTATTGTCATTAGCAATAAGAAAAGGTTGGGTTTCGTAAATTTCCAATATATTCCGAATAGCATCCAAGTTTATATTTAAATCATAGTATTTTCGGTCTCGTGCAATTCGGAAGACTCTCTACAATAGTGAACTTCGCTTCGCTCGCATATAAATGTTAACTTAACTCATGTTTACTACAGCTATTAGATATTTAACTCAAACTTACTTCAACCTAAACAGGGCAGCCAAAGCGCTATTGTGTTGTGTTTAGTCGTAATCTACCGTAGTTTGTATAATATGCATTTTTGTTGTTGACATCACGTGATGCTGGTTGCTGACAAGTTTAAGTAGATTTTAACATGACTTATTCATTTATTTATTTTTTCAAAAGATATAAAAAACCTTTACAGATAAGATTTAAACCATGTCCATTACAGACATTCTGTCCTTTTTCGACTTCATTTACTGGTTATAAATGATATATGGGATACTGGTGATCGTTTCACTAAAGGTCGTAAATCGTAAACTTGGTCGTAAACTCTAGTTTGCGATATACGACCGTTCCACGAAACTTTCCGATTACCGATTTACGTTATTTTTTTGTCACAATATACCGACCAGATTAGAGCAGTCGTAAATTGTAATTTTGGTCGGTAAATGAAATCAAAAATGGCGTCTCTATTTCTTTGGTTTTATTAATTATCATCAATTATCAATCTTGTACTATTTAGCAAGTACAAAAACCCCAAGTTTTTTGGTCAAATATATATTTTTTTTAAAGTTTGGATACGTACGGACGGTTAATAAATTTTAATTTTTTATCAAGCGTCATTGTCTTGTTTTGACAAAAAATAAGATATTCATGTAGGCCTTAATCTTTTTAAACATAACAACGCAAGTTCTTATTAAAAGTTTTCTCTTTAATTTATGGGTGTCTTCTTTCACGTCCGCTATAGAGAAAATAAAAGAAATATATTAATAGTATCTGAACGAAAGGGGGGTTAGGCTCTGTTGGGGTTTCGATACATAAAATTTAAAAAAAAAATAAAAAAAAACAAAAAACAAAAACAAAAAAACAAACAAAATTATATGAAACAAATTATAATGCTTCAAATTTATTTTTGAGAAATTTAATGATGCATTTATTGATACATTTTAGAAATGTAAGACATATATAATCATTACATTCTAAAAAAGTATGAAATGTTTAAGATTGTAGAACAATCAATTAAAGTGAATCCCAAGTAAAACAGATCTTAATTGCTTTACAAGCAACCTTATATACAGTTTCCAAAATAAAACTTTGATGTTATGTCAAGAAAAAGAAATTTACCCAGTTGAATTCTTTAAATTAATTTTTTTCTTCCTATTACATGTCATAACGAATGTATTTGATTGTCATAACTAGAGTGTATTGCATAATTTATGTAGCTGCATGAGAAGAGCCTGTTTTTTTTTCCCGCTGCAATGGGATGGAGGGACCTAGTAATAGTCTTCGTCCGTCCATCCGTCCGTCCGTGCGTCTGTGCGCCCGTCCCACTTTTGTGAGCGCAACTCCTTCGAGACCGCCAAACGGATTTTAGTGAAACTTTGTAGGATTGTTTGTCATGATATGTAGTTGAATATATCGTACCGCCATTATGATTCGATAAATTTTATAGGAGTTATGGGGCTTTATCGACTTTGTTCATTTTATGTCATAGGAACACTTTGTGAGCGCAATTCCTATGTGACTGCTCAATGGATTTTGATGACATTTTGTAGAATTGTTACCCATGATCTGTAATTGATCATATTACACCGATATTTCGATTTGACAAATTTTATAGGAGTTATGAGACTTTATTAACTTTGTTCATTTTACAGCTATTGAACCGTGTAAATTTCCCATTTTATCGTGTATGGTGTAATGGTGTATCGTGTATCGGTCAATCGTGTATGGTGTATGGTGTAATGGTGTATCGTGTATCGGTCAATCGTGTATGGTGTGATGAAAAGCCAATGGTGTATCGTGTATCGTGTATACACGATAGCCTAGCATTCCGATTGGTTTACAACTCAATTACGTTTCGTTTGTTTTTTACAGAATCATTCAGCGATCAAATTAAATCTATCGAAGAAAGTGATTTGAACAAAATAAATATTCTGAACAGCAAAACAATATTTACAAATTTTAATGCTGGATTAAGAAAACAAATTGTGGTCTTTGAAATCCCCGACCCCCAAAACGGACCATATCTGTATCACAATTATTGAGGAAAAAAGAGGGATGTCATGCTACAATATGGCCTGGAAAAAGTTGGAAATAATTAATCTGACCTCTGCATCAAAGAATTAAAATAAACAATTTGTCCCTAGATTCCTTAGTATCGTGCTTAGTATAGCATGTAATTAATAAAAATTCTTGATAAATGTTCTTTCTTTTGAAAATAAAAATTCTGACTCGATCTAAACTGCCACCCACCCCCCCTTTCCTCAGAATCATTTCTTGTTTACCTCACTTTGAAAACAGAAAGTAAAGCTCTCTTAACTTCCTTATCAAATGGTTTATGATTCTAACCGATCGTGGATATAATTAGGTAGTTTGTCAAACAATAATCCTTCAGGACCGGAGGGCTATGGTCAAATTTGAAATATAAAGGCAGGATGGCAAAAAAAAAGCAGGACAGTGCTTTGAATTGAAAAAAAAGGCAAGATGATAGTTTTGGCTGAAAATTTTATAAAAGCTTTCAAATAAAATAAATTGACGCGCACAAGGTCGCCAAAAAAAAATCCAGCCTTTTTTCTGAAAATAAAAAAGCAGCACGAAAATAATATCCATATCCCCCAATAAAAATCAAATGGTTGCTTCCGAAGAACGGGTGATTTTGATTTAAAACAAGAGGCTCCCAGGAGCCTGAATCGCTCACCTGATATATGTGCCTGAAGTAAAGGTTTTTAGGCAAAATCTATTTGACGTTGAAAGGGTAATAAGTTTAATAAGGGGGTCATCTGACAATATGGTGGATCTTAAGGTGCTGATCACTTTTGTTCTCAATCAAAATCTAAAAATCTGTCACCCTTTTTGAGTTATTAGCAAAAAAATGCAGTTTAACCTAATGTTCTATTTTTAGCCACAGCGGCCATGTTTTACAACCAATCAAAAATCCCCACATCTATTCTATACACCTTATGCTAATAAACAACAATACAAAGTTTGGTTCCAATTTGACTTTAAGTGTCAGAGGAGTTAACGTTTTCAATGTAATGAGGAAATGCTTGTTAAAAGCTAAATTTTGACGTTCTAAGGGCAATAACTCCTAAAAGGAAAGGTCCTACAACTTTGACCCTATTACATATTTTGTAGATCTTGATGTGCTTAACAATATGCAATTTAAATTTCTCGAATATCTTGTAAAGTTGTCAAGATATTGAGCTAAACAGGTGCAAAATTTGCCAAAAATCCACAAAAAGGGCAATAACTCCTACATGGGTCGTTGGATTTTCTTCAAAATTTCAGAGCTGGTATATCTTCAGGTGCTGATCACTTTTGTTTCTAATCAAAATTGTAAAATCTGTCACCGTTTTTGAGTTATTTGCAAAAAAACTGCCATTTACCCCTATGTTCTATTTTTAGCCACAGCGGCCATATTTTACGACCAATCAAAAATCCCCACATCAGTTCTATACACCTAATGCTAATAAACAACTATACCAAGTTTGGTTTCAATTGGACTTGAACTGTCAGAGGAGTTAACGTTTTCAATGTAATGAGGAAATGCTGTAAAATGCCCAATTTTGACGTTCTAAGGGCAATAACTCCTAAAAGGAAAGGTTCTACAACGTTGACCGTATTACATATTTTGTAGATCTTGATGTGCTTAACAATATGCAATTTAAATTTCTCAAATATCTTGTATAGTTTGCAAGATATTGAGCTAAACAGGTGCAAAATTTGCAAAAAATCCACAAAAAGGGCACTAACTCCTACATGGGTTGTTGGATTATCTTCAAAATTTCAGGGTAGGTAGATCTGCATTTTACCCCTATGTTCTATTTTTAGCCACGGCGGCCATGTTTTACGACGAATCAAAAATCCCCACATCAGTTCTAAGCACCGAATGCTAATGAACAACCATACCAAGTTTGGTTGCAATTGGTGTCAGAGGAGTTAACGTTTTAAAAAGTTTACGGACGGACGACGGACGACGGACGACGGACGGACGCCAAGTGATGACAATAGCTCACATGACCCTTCGGGTCAGGTGAGCTAAAAAAAGTTTTTGTACCTTCCAATGAGCAAATTTCGTGACGAAAATAGTGTTTAAATTCAAAAGATCGGCATTATAATAACGGACATCGAATCAGAAATGAATTATTATCGGAGGTGTTTTTATTTGAAGTAATGATCCTTAAGGAACTTGGAACAAAGAATAAAACTTTAATGACACAAAACTTACTTTTTATTATATTTCCGACTTCTAGCTATCTAAGCCCTCTTCGAACTGTATAGGAAAGTTAAAAAAAAACTTTCCTACCCGATTGGCCTTGTGTCCCCATTTCCTCCACTTCATCATTATTTCATGTTCATTGTATCACCACTTTCATGTTCATCTCCCGGATATAGCCGAAATCGCGCTGCTTGGGAGTAAAGCAATAACTAACTAAGTAACTTACTCAAACTGTATAGCGATATGACATTAGACATTATTAGACATTAGACATTATTTTATTTAGCCAATCAAGGACCTTTGCAGGCAATGATAGTTAACATTTATGATTTAAAACAGTACATAACAGACATTAGCATCTAATTGTTATATAAAATATATAATATATACGTGTGTGTTTGTGTGGAACAAGCATGGTTGACTATATGAAATTAAGAATAAGAATAGATGTACAGTATGTTAATGATATAGATATCCAAGGAGATATTCATCTCTCAGCTATGGACACCAAGGGACGGTGCTTAAGGAAACACTTTTATTTTTTTTAAACAAATAGTGTTCCTCCTCGTGTCCAAAGCAGAGAGACAAACTTATAATTAGATATCAAATTATTTGTCTAAGTGCTATAGACATCAAGGGGCGGTGCTTAAGGAGATACTTTATAAAATATAGAATGATTAAAAATAGTACTCCTCCTCGTGTCTAAAGCAAATAAACAAAACATAAGTGTTGATTGAGAAGACAGGTGAGAGTCAAACAGCATGTGTTAAGATATAAATCTCATTTGCAATTCTTATTAATAAAACTGCAAAGGTTATGTAATATAGCTTTATCTTCACAGGTCATTAACCAAAAGAATTTTTCGTTATTATTTAGGTTTATAAAGTTATGACATGTTTTTGAAATAATATCAAATAGTTTCTGTCTCTCTTCAACAAAATGTGTACAGGTGATAAGAAAGTGTATCTCATCCTCTACTTCTCCAGAGTCACAGTGAAGACAGTGTCTAAGGGGTGGAGGTATACCCTGGTATCTACCAGATTCAATCCGCAAATGATGGGATGAAACTCTAAGCTTTGTTAAGCTTCTCCTCCACTCAAAATTGCTAATAAGACTCAAATAATTTTCAAACCCATGACTAGTTTTAAATTTAACAAAAGTTCTTAATTTGCCCTCTGAATTGTTGGATAATTGGTTCTCCCATAATTTAATGTAAGAATCTTTAACAATATTTCTAATTTTCTCTTTTGACTTGTAATTGTCCTTCAGTTTTGGTATATTTTCTATAATTTTATGGATAGAAGCAATCCATGAAGGTTTATGCTGTTCATGTAAAAGTTTAGATTCTTGGTAAGCATCATTTAAAAGTGGAAAATTTTCATTATTTTCTAATCGAACCCAATAATTGATCATAGCTTTAACAATGTCAAAATGAAGTGAAAATCTTCCCAGTTCTGAAAGAACAGCAAAATTTGTGGTCTTTTTGTGTACCCCAAGTATAAATTTACAGAATTTTATATGCAATTTTTCACAGGTAATGTTACCATAAATTTTGTCAAGTGAAGGAGAACCATTTCTAAATTTAGCAGTATATGGGTTGAAAAATCCCCATATTTCACAGCCATATAAAAGAATAGGCTTTATTGTATGATCAAATACATTTATACTAGTCTTTACATTTGGGTTATAAGTCAAAAAGTCTTTTTGTAATTTATAGTATGCCTTCAGACTCTTTTTGTATAACTCATTTTGAGCAAAGGAGAATGTACCAGAAGCACTAAAAAACACACCTAGATATTTACAGTGTTGCACACATTCTATATTATACTCTTTGTAGTTGAACTTGTGCTCTATGTGTCTGCCTGCCTTGTTGAAAATTAATACTTTGGTTTTTTGGGGGTTTACAGTAAGACACCAATCATTGCAGTACCTACTTAGGATATCTAGTTTAGATTGAAGTCCCGTGGCACTGGTGGATAGAAGAATTATATCATCTGCATACATTAAGCAGTTCAAAGGTTTTCCATTTAAAATTACTGGATCAGGAGAGTTTTCAAAAAGATCAGGAAGATCATTTATGAAGATTTTAAACAAGTTAGGGCTTAAATTGTCTCCTTGCTTGACCCCAAGTTGGATGGACAAGAATTCTGTCAACTCATTTTTAATTTTAACACATGAGTTGCTTATTTCATACATTCTTTTGATAATATTATAGAAACGATTGCCAATCCCAATTTTTAACAATTTTAGTTTGATCCCTGCGTGTACCACAGTATCAAATGCTTTTTGAAAATCAACAAAGCAGGCATACACTCTGCCATCTTTAGAGCCGCGATATTTGTCAAACACACATTTAAGTATAAATAAGTGGTCAGTTGTTCTAGCTTTTCTTGTGAACCCAACCTGACACTTGTTAATAATATTATGTTTTTCAAGAAAAAGATCTAATCTTGTATTAATGATACTGTTAAACAGCTTTCCAATTGCATTAGTGACAGATATACCTCTATAGTTATTTGGATCGCTAATATCGTTGGCTTTATGAATTGGAGTAACACAGCCTGTTGCCCAACTTTCTGGATAATTTCCACTTGAAAGGCAAGCATTAAATAATCTTTGTAAACATGGCACAAGAGTACTTTGTGCTGATTTAAGCATGTTATTTGATATATTATCTAATCCTGGTGATTTGCCACATTTTAATTTTGATATTGATTTTGTAATCTCATCAGTAGTGATCAACATATCTAGTTCATTAAAAACTTTTTCTTTTTCCAAAGTGTCAAGTAGGCTCTCAAGATGGTTTAAGCGTTCTCGAAAGTTTTGTTTTATTTGATTTAAACCCTTAAAGTGAGATACCCATGTTGATGGATCAACAGCAGAGCTTTTCTCATCTTGTCCCTTTTGTTGTCTTAGTTCATTAATTAGATTCCAATAAAGCTTTGGGTTGTTGTCATGAAGAGAATCTAGCTGGTCTAGAATAGACTGTTTATATTGTCTATATTTGTACTTTCTTAGTTTGTTATACTCTCTTCTAAGTTTATAGAAGTGGTTTTTTACAGATGCATCTTTTGGATATTTTGAATATATTTTTCCATAGCTAATAAGATTGAATCGCAACTTTTTTAGGTCATTGTCAAACCACTTTTTATTTTTTGACTTATTAGAACTTTTGCATAGTCTTCGCCTCTTAAGGGATATCTTAGCAGCTGAAATAATCACTTCAGCAAGCTCTGCTGCTGCACCATCAACAGATTCTTTGGAGTTATCAATCACTCTAGAGCTGAAATCATCAATTTTAGTTTGGATTTCTGATGAACACATGGCAGCTTGGAATTTATGTTGTGAATCATCTGACCATACAAAGTTAGGGGAGATAGATTTTGTTACCCCTGTATTGATAGGTCTTGATTCTGGAATATATTTAGCAGACATATTCCATTCCAATTTACAATGTGTGTCTGAGAGTGTGGGATCGAATTTTGAAACCGAGAAGGTCAGAACCTGATCCAGGATATCCTCCGACACAATGACATAGTCAACCACACTTGCTCCATTTGGAGTATAACATGTATATTTGCCAAACATATCCCCAAGGACTCGACCATTGAGAATTCTTAATTGGTGGCTTATACATAATTCTAGTAGGTCCCTACCTCTTGTGTCAATAGTTTCATCGCGATTATATCTATTCAGAATTTTTTTATCAACTGGATAGTTATCAAAAATAGGGTTATAATTATCATCACTTTCATCATTTATTATAAAATCAGGTTCAGTTGCACTTCTGGCATTAAAATCACCACACAAAAGAATGTCACCTGATCCTTGATACAAATTAATGTCTTGTTCTATACAATCTATTATATCTCTGTCAAGTCCCTGGGTATATGTTGAGCCATTAGGTGGGAAATATACTAAACATATAAATAAATCTTTGCTTAAGCCAAAGAAATCTTTTTCGAGTTTAACCCATTGATATTCTGTATTGGTGTTTTTTAAAATCTTTACATGTTGCTTAATGTTTTGCTTTCGCAAAATTGCCAATCCACCAAAATGACGTTTATTATGTTTAGATACAGGTCTATATACTGCATGGCAACTAAATGGGCCTATGTTGTTTATATTATCCTCATACCCAAGATGTGTCTCTGCCAAAAATACTAGATCATATTTTTCAATTTCTTTCAAAAATAAGGGATCAGATGTTTTGTCATTGCTCTTTGATTTTAAGCCCCCGACATTCCAAAAGCACATCTTTAATAAGGTTTGGAAAGTGCTGCATGTAGTTCTGATTGGCATTTTTCCTTTTTTTAAGTCAAACAAACAGTAAATAAGTTTGAATTATAAATTAATTATCTCACAAATTCTATAAGATTTATCTGGCTCTAGCACAGTTGTACAATAAAAACAATGTGTATTTGTACATAAATGTTCTATCCCTTACACATATAAAGTTTTGAAATAAGTTTTATAATGCATACAATTTAGACATTCAACATATTGAGTATATATATAATCATAGTAATGTGCATTTATACAATTTTTTTTTTTTTGGCATAAGTATAAATATGTATCTATTTAACATTTTCACAATTACATGTGCATGTACAGTTGCAAGATCATATGTTTTGGGCTACCATGTTTTGCCAGTACTCAGTGCATACAAATCAGTTTAAAAATCAAGTGATTTAAATGCAATGAGCACCAGGGGACGGTGCTTTTAAAAAAGCATAGTAACCTCATAATAATGTGCATTTTTACAACAAAATTTGCATATGCATAAATATTTATCTATTTAACATTTGCACAATTACATGTACAGTTGCAAAATCATATGTTTTGGGTTATTATGTTTTGCCTGTACTCAGTGCACACAAATCAGTTGAAAAATCAAGTGATTTAAATGCAATGAGCACCAGGGGACGGTGCCTTAAAAAAAACTAATAACCTAGTCTTATTAATGTGTTACATGTATTGGTTATCAATTTTTGACTAAATAAATATATATACAAGATATATGTGAAAGGTACATCTACATTTACAATATGATTTGATATCATTAAATGATAATAATAATTGTGACATAACTTGGATTTATAATTAATATTAATTTTGGTTTTCTGGTCTGTCATCTGTACATGTCCTGTGGATAGGGGCATCATCACTTTAATACGCTTCTTCTAGTTTTATGCCAAGGATTGCTGAGGATCACCTACTATATTATGTACATTTTGTATTTTGTACATGTATTGTTACAGTATTTAATATCTTATGTAAAGTTAGTGATTTGCATAGTTCGTTGATATTTGTCTGTGGTGAAGATGTCTAGAATTGGATCAAATCAGATCACCTTTTAACTTTTGTTGAGCACCTCCTCTTTAAATGCATATCAAAGTATTGGAATGTAATGATGTAGATCAGGCATGTCAGGTACAGATTAATTGTCACCATTTCTTTTTCAAGTTGATATTCTACAATATTGATCAGAATTGTGGACGTCTAGTCGAGTGAACCACAGTCTTTGTTGTGAATATGCAGTTCCATATTTCAGTTTTACCATCGACATCATGAACCATCTTGAACAGTTAAGTCGAAAAAAGGGGGGTCGTCCCTTTATCATTGTTGAATGACATCAAGCTATTAAAGTACTTATATTGGTGTTTAATGCTTGTATATGTTCGTGATTTAGTTCAAATCTGTTTTATGTATTAACTGCGATGGTGTAGTTTAAATGTAAAAGGCTTCAAAACGGTCGTTTGGTGGTTTGAAATGTGCGATTTAAACAAAACTGTAAAAATGTCCTGTGTCACATTCATTTCCCACTATAATGGCGAT
Organism: Arcuatula senhousia; assembly: GCA_963971305.1. Lineage (NCBI taxonomy): Eukaryota > Metazoa > Mollusca > Bivalvia > Mytilida > Mytilidae > Arcuatula > Arcuatula senhousia. Next base: position 446,015 of record OZ020317.1, on the reverse strand, counting down.
ATACTGCATAAAGAGATCCGTGGACAGTTTGCCTCTTACATATTTTACCAAAATATAGTCATTATCTTTTCCAAATCATCTAAATGGCTAGGGAATCGAACATTTATACCAATTTTTTTACGAGAGAATTTTTTCTGCCGCCATTTTGCCAGGGGTAGATAATTGAAAAGTTTATTACGGACGAAATTCGCAGTCATTCACATTCAAATGTTCACAAACATCACTAAAAAAATAAACTATCATTATTTATAAATAATGACATCTTAGATCTATATATTATCAAAGTCTATTGCTACATGTATTTTGTCTGTACCGATTAAACTTTGTGACTTTTGTCTTACCTTTTTTCACGCATCATTGAAAGTAAATAAAAGTGTATTTTAAATGATTTGACCACACGCTGTCAGAAGGAACACCAAAAATGATACAGTTGTGAATTATATTTAAAAACATGTATACGCGTGGATTATTTAATATTCATATAGAAATGTAAGTTACTATTTCAAATAAGATGAGGAAAATGATTAATTTGGAGACATGTACAGAAGCTATCCAATATGGAAAGCCAAAACGTGTGGATTCCTCTTTCTTACTTTAAGATTTCAATATTCTTATTCATATTTTGTATGTAATGTGTATCGGCCGAGCGATCCAAAAACTATAATGAACTGCTAAGTTAACAAAGAATTACAATTTTCTACACTACCGAAAGCTTGGATTTTTAACGGGATAAATAATTCAAATCAAGATCGTAACATAACAATTTCCACAGGGTGGGAACGGAAATTGTACAGTTTCCGGAAGCGCCGTTCGCGAAGCGAGAAGATTTTCTAATACAGGTAGCGACAATTTCAAAAATGTCAAAACACGGGAATCAGCAGTCATTTGCAAGCACAAAATGAAGGGGAAAAAAATAAAATTACAACGAAAATAGTTGCAGGTAAGTTATATACGCAGTAAGGCTCATAATATTGCGATCAGCGATGTTTTTGACTATCTAATTCATCACGAACATTAAGAAGTAGACGAAAAATGTGACACGGTGTGTCTTTTTCGGGGTCTGATGTGAAATCGGTTTCAATCTGGACCTCGTTTAATACACCAATCCACAGATCAAACAAATAAGATTCAAACCATTATAAAAATGTTGTGTTATTTTTGTGTTTTAATTGTATAATTGCATTTTTTATATCACCCCTAAATTTCAACAGTTGAACGGGGAGCGCCCTGTGTATTGAACAGGTAGCTCCAAAATTCACTTTTTTTGAACGGGTAGCTCACACTAAAATATATATATAATTCATTTGAATAGCGCATTTAAATATAAAACAGGTTAGTAATGGAACATAAAAATGAACTATCTACACCAAATTGATTAAAGCAAATTTGAATACTCTTTTTGAATTCATTAATTGCTACATTAAAAATGCTAAGTAGAAGCTTAAAAAAACGAATTACCCGACCATTAGGAATTGGTGAAAATACCCTAGGAACATCATATAGTTTATTAGCAACATATGGTTTGTTATCTATACAGAGCAATACACATCTCTTTTATTTATATTAAATCATTAAAATTGTCATGTGGTCGCGCGTTTTATTGTTAAAATGCATTTTTATGCAGCATCTTTAATTATCAGCAATTTAATAACAACATTCTGAGCACTGAACAGATTTTCGGACATTCCGTAGACTGTCCTCCCTTTGTGATTTATGTAGGCTGGTAACCCGCTGTTATTTGAAGAGTAGGGAGCCAGTTGCCAGGTTATGATTTATGTGCAACGAAAAGAACGTAAAACAATTACATTCACCCACCCACTGACTTTGTGTTTAGTGCGTCTCTAATACTAAATGCACGTCAGTTATAAAATCAAGTGCCTAGAACTCTGTTGTTGCTTTCCGATAACCACGAGAGTTAGTTCTGCTGACAGTTTTACTGATTCCCGAACTAATTAGACCACTTAGGCACCTACTCCTATCTACTCTACCGAGAGAAAGAACAAAACAAGACATAACGGATAAATTGATGACCGCAATGGTACTGACTAGGTACATGCACCTCCGAAGAAATGGTAGGTTAAACTAGGTTAACGACACTAGACCTCCCTCTTTTGTGTCTTTTTGTGGTCTTTTTGATAACAACATGATCTTTAATCCTGACTTATTTGACTGCATTTTAGGGAAGATAGTTCATAACAACAGTTTGCTCCAAGTCGAGCTAAGGATACATCCCTACTGATCTGAAAAGGGCGGGGCACGTTATAAATCATCGTAATAAATCTTTGCATCAAATTTTGATTCAAACCATTTTATAGAAGCGAAGAAATCGGTTTACAATTTTTTTCTATCTACAAAAGTTTAAGTCGGCGGAAAAAAACAGGGTGTAGATGTTCGTGTGTTTGTTGGTGTTACGCCCTTTATCGACGCACCTGGTCCATGTATGGCGGTCAGTTTAAATGGTGGGAGAAACTGAAGTACCCGGAGTTAAAAAACGACCTTGGGCAGGTAACTGACAAACAAAGTCACATACAGTTGGGGAACACCCGTTTTTGTAAATTACAAACGCGAGTTGAACACCAGCTAAGAGGTGATCGGCTAGTGATCAATAGTGTGGTATTTGAATCTGAGCCTTTAACCACTCGGCCAACCAGGCCCCGGAAGTAGATATGCAACTGCAACTTGCAAATCAGGCAGATAGCAGATAGTAATAAAATTTTAGTTGATATGAGGTTCCAACAGACGAGCAACCTCTTTAGATCCGTCACTGAATATACAACAAAACCAACAAGCATAAAACAAACAGAAAAGGCAAACATGTTTTCACTTCTTTTTATACAAAAAAGAGGCTCCCAGGAACCTAAATCGCTCACGTTGTACTAAGGGCACCAAGGATCTCTTCTGTATGGGGTCATCTGACAATTTTTGTCCAAAAGAGACATTTATAGAGCTTAAAAAGCTGAATGTTCAAGAAAGTAATAGCTCTTCTTTATCTGACATAGTTCTCATTCTATGGAACAAAAACATGAACAAGATGCTCCCTGGATCCCGAATCGCTCACCTGGTCTTTAGGGCCATCTGACAAAGGCTTAAGCAAGTCACAGCTTTCATATATTAGCAAAAGTTTTTATTCTATAGAAAAACATGAAAAACACTTTTTTTTACATTTAAAGGCCCATAACCTCTTAACCTCTATAAAGGGTCATCTGGCAAAATAATCCCAATGAATACTTTTGTAGAGCTGAATGAGCTTAAGGTTTAAGCAAGCTTTTAAGCTTTTCTCTATCTTCAACACTTTTCATTCTACGGGGCAAAAAACATGAAAAAAACGCTATGTTTAAACCTTTAGAAGCCAATAATCCATAGGAGGTCATCTGACAACATCGACCCAATGGACTTTTGTAGAGCTTATAATCTTAAAGAGCCTAAGATTTTTCGGATTTCTTTTTATCTGTTTTAGTTGCTTAATTATAAAAGCCATTTTAAGTGATTTTACCTTATGTTCTACTTTTAGTTACAGCGGCCACGTTTTTTTTATCAAATCTGTTTAAAATGAGAATCGTTTGTTGCCAACATGTCATGTATCATTCCTGCAAAGTTTCTGTTAAATTGGATCTGTAGTTTCAGAGGAACTGAGGATTTTTTTTATTGACGACGGCGGACGGATGGCGCATAGTGTTGGCATTTATAAGCTCAATTGACCCTTAGCAAGGTGAGCTTTTAAGGACCACTACTAGTACTTGACTTGACAAAAACAATGTCGTGTGTAAAGTCTTAAATAAAGATTTACCAAGCGGTTTAAGACGAGCAGTTCGAGCTTAAAGAAAGGGGTTTATTTGTATACAAAATATACCCCCTCCCCCCAAAAAAGAACTGAAAATATAAGAAACTAAAATTAAAGAAACAATATTAACAAGGGTACAAATGATTAGACCGGGGAAATGGGGGAAGGGTAACCTCACAAGGCTTAAAAAATATAGACTCGGAAATTAGTTGCACAACTTAATGCCACAAAGTCATGAATAAAGTTACCAAACGCTAGTTTACATCGAATGAACTTCTAAGTATATTCCTAGATCGGCTTGTGATGAGTTAGAGAGGTTGTTTGTATTTAAAATAATTTAGGCGCTACCTATTCATACATTTTTTCTTACCTTGACGCTACCCGTTCACTTTTGATTTCAAGATTTTGAGACAATATCATAAATTATCACTAAAAAAACTGATATCTGCTCTATAAATTCATTTGATTTTTAATGTTCAATATCAAGAGGCTACAAAAAATACAAATCGACATTCGTTCAATGTGTGTTTTCTTTAAAATCGATCGAAAAAAGAAGATGGTCTTGTATTTTTGAGATGTTCGAGCTACTATTTTTGTTCAAAATCCATGCTTAAACGCAAACATACAAATAAAACGCATTTAATTCAGATACTTGTCACTACATAAAGCTTATATGTGCACTATATTGATAGCAATGGTGGAACATTATTGTGTATTTAACTAAATAAGAAGTACTTTTATTAACGAGTCCATGGGATTTGAACTTGGCGCTACCTTTTCCTTGTCATAAGAACGGCACTTCCGGAAACTATACAATTTCCGTTCCCACCCTGTGATTTCATGATCATGCTATATAAAGTATTGCTTTAGTATTAGATTCACAATTCTAAATTGCTGCATTTTATGCTCCGTATTTTTTTTTCTTAGCTAACAATACTTATTAACAAAATTTTACTTTTTGCATCAATTCAATTCGTCTTAGTTTCTGACTTTTATAATCACTTTCATTTTTGAATTAAAAAAAAACAGAAAAAAAACAAAATTAAAAGATTATTATTACATGTATGCAGGGATGTCCAAAACAGTTTTATTTAATCCCTGATGAATGATATTAGGAGATGGAATCTAAAAAGTAAAATTAGACGGCAAGATAGAGGAATTTTTTACCCTTTTGGCTTCTATCATTGTAGCAAACATTATGCGGACAAACAAAACGATTTTGTTTTTATTTTATTTTAATTTGCAATTTGTGAAGAAAGTTTAGTGTTGTTTTGTTTTTAAAGTCTACTTGTGTATTAAAAATTTCATGTTGTGATTTAATTCGCTAATATTTTGTGTTAATCCCCGCTGTGAGACGTTCGAGGCAGGATGTTATTTAAATGACATGTATATTACATGTACTACATGTAAATACCTGACCCGGTAGCAGACGAACTAATTAGCAGTTACCTGTAAATCTGCACTGGTCAACGTATACGGGATATATAAACATGTAAGATGGACAAATTATCGGATGAAAAGGAAACGAAATTTTAAATTTTTTTTAGAATTTACAACATTTTGATTAGAGCGTCTCTGAAAAGTCTTTAAGTTTACAAAACCAGGGGCCGTGTTAATGAAGGTGTCCTAGGATTAAGACATGTCTAAGGATGGTCTTTGGACATATCTCTGTCCTAAGTCGTGTTATTGAAGGCATCCTAGAAAAGGGCATGTCCTAAATTTGGTCCTAAATTTAGGATGCGAAAATTGTTGTCTTAGGACCATCCTTTTGCTTTTTAAACTTAAAAAAAGTGTCTGAAATAGGTTTTATCTCTTTGAATGAGGGTTGTATGTAACCCAATTCTCATTTTTTATATTTTACTTTCTAAATTTAGCAAATAAAGATATTTTTGCCATTGATGAAATTTTCCAATAGTTACATATATGATGGAAATTGTTGAAATATATGTAGTACATTTTGTACTAGACTTTTGAAATTAACATTTAACAGTTCACGTGGATATTTGCTTCCCAAACCTAAGGATATGCTGTTGATATTAGTGATACATGTAAGTGCAACGCGCAGGAAAAAACGAATGAAGAAATGCAATATTGCAATAAATTATTTTATTATCTAAAAAATAACCAAAGGATTCGCAATAAAAAAAAAACGTTTGAATCTATTTAACATTTGAAATTATTAACTTATAGTGATTATTTTTCATAAGAAGTAATTTTGGATGTTTTCATTCATTTTTCTTCGAAATGACGTCAGCGTGTAACAGTTTACTGTTTCACTCCTGGAACAAAAAAAAACTAAAGTCTTCTTTTTTTTTCAAACGCCTTTACATCGGCGTAAATGTATACATATGGCTATTAAGGATTATCCTAAATTCGTATAAGGATGATCCTATTTGTGGTTATCCTAAGATGGCTTCGTTTTACATCCTAGTACGCGTCTAAGGATGATCCTTTCTACATCCCATTTTAAGTCCTAAAACAAGGTTTAGGACACAGCTTCGGACAGCTTCATTAACCTGGCCCCAGAATTTTAATTTCTTGTAATTTTATTTTTGAAACACTGGTGCTACGGATGGACATTTTTAATTTACCCCGCCCCGGTATCATGTTTCGGACTACGTTGTAATTATTTTCCGTTTATTTTTCAAAATTGAAAATTGTCATTTTTTTTTCGATCTACAGTCTTCTCGGATTACCACATCGGTACACATTTGCTCCATTCAAATTTTACTAGGCTTTTTGCATGACGGATAGAGGGCCATTGGTGAGGCTTACTGAATAGACAAAGCACTTATACATTCTCTAAGAGAAAAAAAAGTGTAACACTTGAGGTGTTATTAGTCTTAATTAATTAAGCAAGAAATTTTAAAATGAATAAATATCAAGCGAAGAACATTTCTTCTCAAAATGAAAAAAAATGTGAGAAAAAGGTCAAGTAAAAAAAAATCGCCACCCGCCGTATACTGACTACCCCCTGCCCCACATGTTCTTTGGTATTTGCTGCCCAGAAAACTGTTACGGAAACTTTGAAATTAACATATTATGACGTACTTTATTTCCTATTATAGAAAATAAAAACAGGTTTATTTTCTTGTCTATTTAAAATATAAGATAAATTAAATGAATATTTAAATAATGCTGATTTCTGGCCTTAATACTGCCACACATGAGTGAAGTTAAATAATGAAGGCAAAGAAACAAATTATTAAAATGGTTTAAATATTTGTTGATCGATTAAAAGAATATTTTTTTCGATTGATTAGGTTAAATTTCTGACCCTTGTTTTGCAAGCACATCTTTTAAGAAGATAGATCATACGAATATTTTATAAAGCTTTCTTGAAAAAGAATTAAAATAAAAAGTGTATAGACTCAAAGTATAAAAAAGACTATTTTCAGAGAGAGGTCGCACTAAGGAAGAGGTGACTATATAAGAGGTCATTTTAAAATAAATTTTCCCATTTTCAATTGTATATGCTTATTTTTCTTGAGAAGAATTAAAACTAATTTTATTTATTTGTCCTACATAATGCCGGACTTTGCCTAAATCCATGAATCTATTAAAACGTTTATTGTCTGTGTATTCGTATGCTATTTGAATATCTATGCACGACATGGCAGGTCTGTGGGATGTTCCGCCGCGGCATATTAAATGAACATATTATGAATATTGTGTTTATCACGACATGTAGTTTTAAATATTAATAGTAGATCTTCGAATTTAAATACACTATACAAGCACAAGAACTGACAGGCATAACAAATTGAGAAAAAAAACCTTTTCATTTTTCTTTCACTATAATAAACTAATACGTGAATGAGGAAACTAAATTGAGTTACAATAGCTTAATATACTATATAGAAAGAGCTTTTAACGAACATGGTTAAAATTAAAAGTTCGGATCAAAAAGATGATCGTATTTTCGTTTCAGCAAACATTCTTGAATTTGATATAAAGTTTCTATCGTGTATCGTGTATGGTGTATCGTTCATCGTGTATCGTGTATCGCTCAATCGTGTATCGTGTATCTGTCAATGGTGTATGGTGTATCCCCAGACCCTTTTGTAGTAGTATTTTAGTTGAGAATTAGCATACTTTTAGTGGAATATATTTAATGCTTGTAGTGGTAAGCTAGCATGTTTGTAGCGGGCATATTAGCAATAATCAGTACCACTAAATCTCCACTAAAAATATTTTATACAACCGCTAGATTACTACTGTTGTGTTACTCATTTGCATATTTCTAAACCAATCAAAGTAATTACCTAATGACAGTGTATAATTAGCGGAATTCCTAGCATGTTTTTAGCGTTTCAATTATGTAAATTAGTTCGACAGCAGGAATCTAGTGGAATAATTTAGTATGAGTTTAGCGTATTATGCAAATTAGTTGCTAGCGTTATTTAGTGGATAAATTAGCAAGATGTAGTGGACATTTTATCAAATCAAGAAGTGTATAGCATGGTTTTAGCGGTATGTGTAGCAAGAATCAGCGGTTTATTTAGCAGGAATTAGTGGTATATGTAGCAAGAATCAGCGGTTTATTTAGCAGGAATTAGTGGTAAATGTAGCAAGAATCAGTGGTTTATTTAGCAGGAATTAGTGGTAAATGTAGCAAGAATAAGCGTTTTATTTAGCAGGAATTAGTGGTATATGTAGCAAGAACCAGCGGTTTATTTAGCAGGAATTAGTGGTATATGTAGCAAGAACCAGCGGTTTATTTAGCAGGAATTAGTGGTATATGTAGCAAGAACCAGCGGTTTATTTAGCAGGAATTGGTGGTATATGTAGCAAGAATCAGCGTTTTTTTTAGCAGGAATTAGTGGGTATGTGTAGCATGAATCAGCGGTTCATTTAGCAGGAATCAGTAGTAATGGATTTTTAAGCAGGATCTACATGGTATTCATACCAGTATACTGTGTTTTTTTTTGTGTGAAAATGTTGATCCACCAACCTGTGTGTCTTTGTGTATGTTTTGACATACCATCATAACCATGTTTTACGTTTTACCCCTGTTTCACCTTGTTTACTAAAAAACATAAAATATAAAAGAATAATCATTCTTCCATAAATGACTCTTTTCAGTGTGAGATGACCAGGATGAGATGCGAGCACGTGCAGCGATCTCACACTGGTCAATTATCCAATAATAACCGCCGGTACTGATATTGATCGATGATGTTGACCAATGAAATGCACTGTTATTTTATTATTAACTCGTGTTAGAATTTTTTCGGTCTTTTGACTCGTTCCGCTGCGCTCCACTCGCAAAAAGACTGAAAAATTCTATCACTCGTGAAAGATCAGCCGTTCTTTTCCAAGAACTTATGTAAGAACCTATAAATGTTCAATAATTTAATTCACAGAGGTAAAACATAACAAATATAAAATCTATATACATGTATACACAACAGTTACTATTCATAATACTTTGAGCGACTATTTTATATCACATTGTTCATAGCTACTTTCATGACTTTCATACGTCTACTGTTTTGGTCCTTCTTTTGGCATGGGCCCTGCCTGCAGTTAGACTGCTGCACATTGCATCTCTGACCACTCCTCTGCTGTGGCAGCTGAAGCTAGTGCAGAACTCTGAAGATGAAAATAAAATAATAATGATAAGACCTATTGCTTTATTACAAAATAAAATAGTTTAAAATGCAGCTATTGCAAAATGGTGGGCAGTGTCTACTGGTCTCATTAAAGGCTGCTGGCTGTTTTTCATTGTGGTCTTTTTAAGTTGAAGCTTGTTTTTGTGGGCTGTGTCGCGTACATTTGTTTGGCACTTTATTTTCTTCCTTTTGTTCTTGTTTACTTGGATTCAAGCTTAATAAGCAAGTTAATCTATAAACAGTAGTATTGCCTTTGCCTATTTATTTGGGCAATCCTTTAGATATTCTGCTAACAGGAAGTTCAAATTGAAGCCAGACAACATATGATTTTATAGGATAGAGCAAAAAATTAATTGAAACAATAGTGCTAGAATTTCAAAATCTACATGCTGATAAATGTGAGTATACATGATAATAAATCTCTAAGTTTGTCGAAAACGTTTGCTGTTCAAATAAAAAATAACAAGGTATTTAAATTTATATCTTTGATAAATACATCATACATTAAAGTTAAGGTACAAAATAAGCTTAAACAATTTATAGAACTCCTGTATGTAGTTTTCAATAGTTCAAAATTTGGTCGAATAGGGCTTTTTTAAAATCTTTTTTGTTTGTTTAGCATTTGTCTTGTGTTTAGTAAAAACCTATTAGAAAAATATTAAACTAGAAATTTATAAAACTTAGTAAATCAGCCCCTAAAAATTAAAACCCCCTTTTTTTAAGTATGAGATCCCTGGGCAAAACAAATATATAAACTGTATTTGAATTTTAGAATCCTTTGGGGAAACATGACAAAGTATCAAAAACAGACCAGTGAACATGTTGAATCCTGGTATATTTATCATTAAATTTAATTAATACCTATAATTGCCGATTCAATGACAGGGTTCAGTCTTTCAAATTGGCCGTTTCCACTGCTGAAAACACCATTTAGTCTTTGTTCTGGAAAATAAAAATAAGAGGTGTTTATTTAAAATGTGAAGATAAGATAAGATATGTTTATTTGATAATCAAATCGCCATTTCAGGCTGAACAATTGACATTAATTTCATACAAAGATTATATGCGAGTGTCATGATTGTACAATAATTGAATGTTTGAAATAATAAATGTGATTTTCCGGATGATGACATGTTTTACTTGGAAGTCAAGGACTACCAAAGTATAGTAATGATTTCATAGAAATCCATCCGCGTTTTTTCCCTGAGACGTATAACCTATTCTATTGTGCATTCACTCTTTGGTAGAAGTGTGTTTATTTATTTGGTCAACGAGCTTTCTTATCTATGTTAGTATTACCCCTTATTATTACTTGATTTGTTTATTTATTTCGTTTTAAATGTTAATATAGTATTTGCTATATTTTTACAATGAACTTTGTTGTCATTTGTATTTCATAACCTTTTAAAAACTACATTTTGTGTATCACGTGACTTTAGTCACCTGTGCGATGGGGAAATATATTTTAGGAATATACAAATTATAGAAATTAAAACAATGAATGCTTTTTATAAAGTCTGAGATAATTAAACTAATGATTTTCTCAGATAAAAGTAACCAAAAATACATGTAGTTATATCAATTTCATATTGTTGTAAGAATGCTGGTTCATACATAAATAAAGATATATCTAAATTCAGTAATTGCCTTCTGTCGAAAGAAAAAGTTATAAACCACAACACAAATCGCTTGCCTTCGTTCAATTCTGACTGTCAAGTACAAAGTACCAACAGTACTTTTTACAGATTTTTTTGAAGTCGTGTTAGTATAACAAAAGTTATCTTTTAATGATTTAGAGTCTCTGCAGTACATATTTAATGTATTAACATCAGACTTGGTGAGATTTTATCAACTAGCATACTGTTTATTATAACAATAAAAAAATCAAACCTCTGGTATAGAATACAGTCATTAGATATCTTGCCATCTTTCTGCCATCTCTTTTCCCGGTCTTAGGATCATTGCCTTTACTTATTGCATGCATACGTTGATGGTCGTATAAATAAACTGGATAGGAATCAACCAGTTTGATCATCTACAAGTATACATTTTATTTTATGCCAAATGAAATCTTTAAAAAAAGTATTTTTCTAAATATACACAATACATGGTATATTAAAAAAAAATGTTCAATCTTGTGTTTTTGAGTTTCTTCATGTTGTTCTTGTTTGTATTTACTGGTTTTTTCTTTGTGCTTTAGTTTTTTTAGTGCCCATACCCCTTTGGTACCTCTCTGCTCCTTGTTGGTCATGTTGGTATGGAGAAAATTAAAATATAATTATACTTTACCTTATTTTTGGCAGCATCCTCTTGGTTGTACACTCCAGCCTGGGGAACTGCTAATGGGTGTCCTGTTGACTTGGCTAAAAGTAAAAAAATATTTGTGTAACTAGTGACTAAAGTATGACATTCATCTCACATCTTAAAATTTTTACATTGAAATTGAATTGTATTTTGCTTTTTCTAAACAAATTAATAACATGAATAATATTATAACAATTAACATGCATCAATAAAAAGTTTTTTTAACAAAAATTGTTTTACTAAATAAATTTCCAAGTATAATATGCTGTCAATTATCTGACACTGTTAACAAAATAAAAATGAGGACAAAAAATACCTGATGAGGACTTAAGTCTTTCTAACTCTTGCTCCAGGATCCTGTTGCGAGTCTCCAAAAGACTGCAATTTACACACTAGAAAGATAAAAAATAAGTGTATCAAAATCATTTTCACTTTATACTACATTTTTATAGTAAGTTTGTATGTTAACATTTTGTACTTGTTGAAATGAATAAGATTGTTCATGACAGACATCACATATGTTTATTGATCCAATGTATAAATAGTTCTGATTGTTACACATATATCTCTTTTTATCCAATTACTTCATGATACAGTAACCTGGACATTTTTTTCGAATTACAAAAATTGAACATTCCTTACCTGGAGTGTCTCTCTGATAACTGGTGGTGCTGGGGTTACAATAGGTGTTGTTTCTGGTGGTGCTGGGGTTACAATAGGTGTTGTTTCTGGTGGTGCTGGGGTTACAATAGGTGTTATTTCTGGTGGTGCTGGTTGTGCAGCAATGACAACTACTGGCTCTAAGGGCTGTCCACTACTAGCTAATCTGGGTTGCTTTAGGGCAACTGTGTGTCTTCTTAGCTCTTTGGCCGCTAGGGTAGGATAACCCTTGGGATTCTATAAAACAAAGTTATAAACAATAAATTATATTGTTATATTGTTTGTACAATCAAATTTACAGTTAAATGGGTCTGCTAGTGTAGACCTTATTGATTAGTTTTTTTTTTGTATAGCAGCAGTTAAGATACTTTGTATTTTTAAACGATCCATTACCCTATTGTGAGAGATTTACTATTTTTCAGATCATTGCAAATAAATAACAGAATATAACTTAGTTGTAACCATTTGTGCTTTGATAAATTTCTGACGGCTCAAATCAAAGGAAGAATAGTTCATGTAGTTTATCTTTTTTCTTAAATTTCACATACATGTACAGATGTACTCTTGACCATGTTAACTAACTACATGTTATGTAGGTATAATGTATCAAACAGCAACTTCTAAATTCAAGAAATTACTCCATTTTTCAATTGAGTTTACACGTTCATCAATATTTAAATGGGCTGTCTTCCATGTCCTGTAATTTTTCTTGTTAGATTTGAATATGTCATTTTTAATCAATTAACTTTTATTGATGCGTGTATTTGTATTTCAAAGTGTCATTATATCATGTATATGGATTTGTACTAATTCAAGTTTTTTTGTCAATAGAATTACAATAGAATTATTAGTAAAGATAATATTGATTACCTTTGGAATGCTCTCTTCAAAGGAACTATCGATGTCCAGATCCGGTAGTACAGGGGGAGAGATATCCTCCTCATCTGAACTAGATTCCTAATAATAAAAAAATAATTATCATAAAATTTATAGTGATTATGGCTGTTTTGTGTCATGGATTTTTCAAATAGTTGTTAATGTTGTAGGTTGAACTTGTGTCACGCACACTTATTTCACATCTCATTATAAAAACTTTAAAACAAAATTGTAAAAAAAAATGATAATGTATGTGAACTGAATTGAATTTTCTATTTTATCATGTTTATAGAGTTTGCATTACAACGTGTACAAGTAAATTGAAAACTTGCTGATTATTTGTTTTTAGTTAGATAATACCATGCAAAATCAAAAAAAAAAAAATGCGAGAATTTCATGTATTTAAAAGGAATGGTTCAAATGAAAACCCTTTCACAGAAACTTATAAAAAGTCTAATCCTTTAACTTACTAATTCTGTTACAGCCCTCTTTATGGCTTGAGCACGCTTAGCCTTTTCCTTCAACTTGTCTGGAACATCTAAAATAAAGCCCAAAATAGTTTTATCAATAGTTTTAATAATAATTCATTCGTAGGAAATATGCAACTATACTACATTGTATATAGACTAGAGCATTAACATGATAAAACAATTAAGGCAATACTTAATTTTTACTTAAAACTAAAACCACTTCATCATGTTCATTGGAATCTTGTATAAATTTTATTTAAGCATGTCATGCATGTTTTATCTTATAATTAATATACATGTATACATGAAATATTTGTACTTTATAATTATGCAATTTGAAGGAAAGATATACAATTTGACAACAAATACCTTTAGTTTTGGTTTGTTCTTTCTGTTGTGCTTTTTTCGGTGGCCTAAAAAATAATACATGTAAAAGAAAAAGATTCAAACAAACCAGAAATAAATAAACAAGTTAACAGCATATGTAACAAACTGATGGCCAGCTTACAATGTAGTACTATATATTCTTGGACATTTCAAGCACAAGTTAAGGGAAAAATAAGAAATAGCAATATACATAACATGAACATGTAGTATTAAACAAAATATACATGATATATAGACCACTAGCATGACTAGGAGGTTGGCTTGTCATTTTGAAAAAAAAATTCAAATTAAAGTTTTGTTCGTGCAAAAACAAAATCTTGTTGTCTGTAGAAATCATGCATCTAAATACATGTAGAGGAATAAATGTTCAGTGCTTCGTTGGTTTATATTTATGATGTTATTAAAAAGATGTATTTACAAAGAAAAATGGACAATGTAAAATGAATACAATGAAAGGGCTTATTCATATAAATAAAAGGTATATGGATTCTTTGAAATGCAGTAAGTGTAAGTCAATAATAATACTTGGCAAAGTAATACATGTACATGTTTTCCATATCAAAATATTATATAAATAATTACAAATAAATCTTACATACCGTTTTTTCTTCTCTGTCTTACTCTTAGATGTGGTCTGATCAGGTGTATCTGAAAACAAATATATATGTATATTACAATTGCAATATAATAACTTTTATAGAAATAAGCATTTAAAATCAAATACATGTGGATGTACATAAAAGTATGTATTAAATTTGTTTTATTACATTTCAACATTATGCATATATCAAACTAGAGGTTTAGTCCAATGTCAGTATACATATATCCAGTCACTGCGAAGGTCTGTCAGACACCTGACAATTCTGGTAAAAATTTGCTTGGTCCGATATAATATTTTGACTTTTTTCCATTGCAATGTATATACATGTATGCATGATTACATGACTAGTGAGGTAACAAGTTCATAGGTTAAAATAAGCTGACTTAATTAAATGATGTACTTCATGTACTTGTTGTCATTATTATTTCTATTATGTATGTATTACATGTAAGCCATAAATATTCTTTAGCTACTAAAAAATTACAATTTATCAATCCATTTTGAAACACTTTTAATATTTTTTTTTTGCCTATTGACATATTGTTGATGTCTTAAACTGTTTTTCATGGTTGTTACTTGATCATTGTAGACATTGATGACAGCTATTTAATATAAATAACCTTTAAGTTTTAACATTATTAGAATAAATAATACCTTCACCATGTTCACTGTAAGAATGTTTCAAAGGAAGCTTGTTCTTTTTCTCAAGGTTAGCTTTATCACCTGTAAGAAAAAAATGTATTTAATGTCCAATGACACATTTATGAATTAATGAAACAATAATTGTTATAATCAACCATGTCCAATGAACCTTATATTGTAACCTTGGCCGAGTTATAATAGCTAGCCGCAAGTAACTTCAGACTCGTTGTTAAACCTACCAAACAATAGTTCTATATTTCTGGAATTCGTCGTAAGCAAGTATTTCTTCGTCTTCTGCAAATTCTACACTAATTCCCGCTCTACTCTCTACTCGGAACACTCTCTTCCGTTATCGACTCCTCTCGCCCCTCACGGCTTGTCCCCAAGATCACCACACCCTTCCCCCTTTTCCACCAAAGGAGGAGGGCATCTTCTAAAATCTGGCACTGGTAGGTGGTGAGTAAATCAAAAATGTACATTCATTGATCAGTAGATTGGCTCAACATTCATATATAAAAAAACAAAAAACAAAACCATCTTTGCTGTTGCCTCTTTGGTCAGCTTCAACTTTCTTTAACAAAAACGTATTTACATTATGGACCTCTCTTGTTGACTCTACGATGAACTTTACTGCCCGAAGACAGTAAAGGCATTGATGGTTGTCTGGCGACAAACATCTTCTAAGCTCTGTCGTCTTTTGGCAGCGACTACTTTCAGCACTTCGCCAATGTACACTGGACTGTTTAGGCTTATCCCCGGTGGCTTGATGTATGGAGAGTCAGTCTCCACTAGAAGTCGGTTTATTGGAACTGCTCTCAAGGCCGCAATCTGTGAACTATGGAAGGTTGAAGCCAAATAGGTAAACCCAAAATAGGTGTTGGGAAACTGTAAGAGCCAGGCATTCAAAATTTCAATTGAACCAGTAAAACAGTGAAGGATAAAAGTCTGTTGATTTGAGAATTTATCAGTGAAGAGTTTCAGTGTCAGCAAATAAAGGATGGATCCAAATTTATCTTGAGGGTGGGATCTGATATGGAGGATGACTGGTTTGTTTAAAGTTTTCAGGACAGGAGCAATGGTCTCCAAAAACAGGATTTGGTCCGGCCAGTGCTTCTCTTCCACAGTTCGATCTAGTCCAATTTCTCCTATTGCCGCAACTTTAGATGATGTTATTAACTCTTTACCGTTTGGGCATTTTTATAGAAAATATTGCTTCAAAATGGTGTCTTTCTTTTTTATACTTGCATACAATCAAATACCAAGGAAATACCAACAGGTTATACCTTATTGGTCTTGGGTGATAATATTGTTTCATAATTTAGGTCAATGTTGCAAAATTGAACATGTTGGTTACCATGGCAACCATCAATACGTACATATTTTAATGATATTTATGCCCCAAATTAATGGTTGTTCATTTTCAATTGCAGATAATATAAAGATAAATGTTGAAATAGAGTCAAATTAGTTTTTATTTAGGTAGCATATATTCCTAAGTTTACTTTTCAAACAAAGTTTGGTAAAATTGTCAAGGATAATAGCTTTTAATCGGTTGCTAGGCAACCACTGTAATCTCCAAAAAATATGAAAAAAATGCTATAAACCTGAATATTTTTTGGAAGTTGTGCCATTGCTACCTTATAAATACGTTATTATAAAAATGTTTAGTTGTTGTGATAAATATACAACACAAAGCAGCCTTAGCAACCATGGTTGCTATGGTAACGGAGCAAAATAACTCTGTTGATTTAACCAAAATTTGAAATTAACGTTACTTTTCTAAATATTTTTTATATTTAATCTTTCAAAAAGCTTAAATAAGTTTTATGGTATGTATATTGTTGACATGATCAGGTATTGGTCAATGTCTACAACATCTGACCTTGATTATTTATCCCCAAGGTCATATGAATTTTAACCTTTACGTTAGTAATAGTTTAAAGTTCACGATGTTTTGCGTAAAAAAGTGTACCATACTGAAATGGCACTGCATATACGTTAGAATTTCTTAAAACACGATATCATTAACCTGAAAATGATTTTGTTACCATATGAACACCTGAGTGATTATGTGAATCGGTGAGTTTTACATCAAAGCAACACTATAGGTAAATGATGATGATGAGAAATATTGGGTAGGAATGGGAAACAAAGAAACAGTAGACCACTGGAAAGCGGGAGAGATGAGTATATGTGGTGGAAAATTGAGTCTACGTGGTGCAATGCTTGGCAGCTCACAAAGAGATATTTTATGTGGAAGCAGCTCGACACTGTCCACATGCGTTGGTCAACTAGGGTCAGCGTTAAGGCTTTCTGTATTATGACCTGATGCGGATAATGCCCTCTGCAGCATCAGCTAACTAGGATACACACCTCGGTTATTCTGTAGGCTGGGCATTTACGTCAAATCCAGAGACGGTTAGTCGCCGCTTACTTACACTAATAAACGAAAAGCAATTACAAAAACAACAGGAGACACAATAGCACTTTAACATTGATAGTACTTAAAATGTTTGGGCAATATATGTATATTGTTACAATGACATCTATAATGTGTTTGTGTCTAGTGTGTGAGGCGTCGGTATTGGTCCTAATATGTCATTGCTCTAAAAATCAGAGAGGTACCAATGGGGCATTCGAATGTCTAAAGTTCGAAACGGCAGAGACAAACCCAGTTAAAACAAACGAGAACAGCACATAGAAACACAAAAACATATAAAACAAGTGAAGGTCAACCAACAACGTGAACCCAGGTCGTAAGAGGAGTAAACTCGCGTATCAGGAAGGATAAACAATTTCAGATGGTTTTAATTCAGCATGGCAAGCCCAACATCTGTGCTCTGAGAGAGGTAGAAATCCCAGAAGCGCATGATGTCTGCTATAACATGTTTAAGTGAGGAGTAACATAACCCTGTGTTATCAATTTGTGTGACAAGTGTGGCAGATGTATGTTCCATAAGCTCTGGAATATGAACGAATCATGCAGTTGCGATTTGTAAACTTCATAAGCCGGAGCGTAAAAAATGTTGCTACATGTGCTACACAGGAAGGTAAAGCTAGAGCGAACGAAACTTTGTTACATAAGAAGGTAAAGTTATCATTGCATATTCAGAATAACTTCATTAACTGTTTAATTGACATCACTGTGCTTCTTGGCAGGTGTGACAGAAACAGAGCGTTAAAATAATACTGTCTGTCTGATTGTGTTAACAAAATACGTATTTGCAGTCAGATCATGAGTGAATGACACCCGAACAATCCTTTTATTTTTTTTAATAAATTCATAATTTGTTTATGCATGACTATTTGCCCTATATGTGATATCACATTACTTTGGTTTGCAGAATTTGGCAGTAAAATCGCCAATACACCTGAAATAAGAATATGTCCAAAAGACATACATGTAATGCCCCATCTTGCAACATTAATTTTTTTCCGCAATCACTAGGTGCACCTACCATAACAAAATGGTTTCTATGGCACTTATCAGTAAGACGAAATGGACTTGAACCATTCTTCTATAGGTGGTCAATCATGCGGAAAATATAGGTCACAGCCAGCTTCTGAGGCATACATTGTGCTAAGCATTAGTAGGTGCACCTACCATACCAATATAGTTGATGTGGCAAATGTCAGTAAGTGGGAATAGACTTTATCCCTACTTCTGTAAGTGGTCATTCATGCGGAAAATATAAGTCACATCCAGCATCTGAAGCATTCATTGTGCTTAGCATCACTTGGTGCAGTGATTGATGTGGCATTTGTCAATGGAAATAGACTTTAACCATTCTTGTGTAAGTGGTCATTCATGCGGAAAATACAGGTCACATCCAGCATCCGAGGCATGCATTGTGATAAACATGACTAGGTGCACCTACCATACCAATATGATTAATGTGGCATTTGTTAGTAAATGGGAATTTGGAAATATTGGCAGTAATGACGGACGAACGGACCCGAACACTATATGCCCCTCTTCTTTCGTAGATGGGGCATAGAAATACTATATGCATGAATGCTACTAGTATCATGTTGCTGTAGCATACCCCCTGCTGTTTTTACTGTTATTCACCCATTTATAATGATTAAGTGCTAGAACAAGAACACGTTAATACTTTTGGGATAGATACATTAACAACACAAAACTGTACGTGTATAGATCCTCCAGATATTCTTATCTTATTCACTGATTTAACACTGGGTTAGAAATCCCTCTGAATAGACTTTTTTTCAAACAACGCTGCCCCTCATATTCATGCGTATGTTGAAAATATTTTCTTTTCTATTGTCAATTTCATCTCATATTGTATAAGAGTGTACAAGGTTTCATTTTTACTAAATTTTGACACAACTTTGAGAAGCAAACTAAAGCACAAACAGACCATTGTCCCTAACGTACTTTTCTTTCCTACGTTTAAATTACAATTTAAAAAAAAAGATTTGAACGAATCATTATGGGCTATATAAGCCTGCAGAGTGGATCAATGTATAATAAAAGTAATGTCGGTCTTCAACTTTTTGTTTGAACCTCTTCTCTTCGCAGTTATTTAGTCTATTCCATATTGTGAAAGTATAAACTATTTCATAAAATTCAGACTTGAAGTAAATCCGAATAATATATATGTCAACCATCACTATTATATTATATTATTATATCTGTGACCCAATTGGATTGTAAATTATGTATACCTACATGTATAACATTGTATTAAATTTTACATTTGTTATCAATAGTTATGATTTTCGTCCCCCGCTTCGTCCGTCACAGTTTCGTGAATAAAACTTTTCAGAAACCTCTGGTCAAACAGATAATAAAATGTTAATTAAACCTTGAAAAAAAGTTCAAACCTTATAAACATGTAAACCATGTACATTGTGATCATTTATAATTTACTCTGACTATATCCCCTTCCCAAAAGACAAAGCAAATTGGAAGAAGAAGCAGGACAGTGATAATACCGGCTATTGTTTCCACAGTGACTTGAGAAAGTTTTACATGTGCAAAATCCTATAAAAAGGACAATAGGGGGAAATGGTAGACAACAGTCTAATTCTAACCTTCTATGTATAATATCATTTTCTTTGTAAAAAAAAATCTTACACCGTTATCTTTCGGACTGTCTTCAGATTTCCAGTGGTTAACAATAGCGGTAAACCCTGCGAGAATGCAAAATACTAAAAAAAAAAATATATACATATATTTCCCATATAAGTTCGAATTAATAGCACACGGATAGCCACGCGTGTAACTGTTTACTGATAGCATATTAGATTCATATTTTATTTATTTATCCTTCCGTCATTTACGAGTTTAAATATCCTTTCCTTCAGAGCATTCAGCAACAGGAATAGATAGGAAAAGCAAACAACTAATATAGAAGAAATTTTGTTATTTTGCGTAAGACATTAAAATTTAAAAATAGAAAAAAAAATCATTTCAAAAGTTATTAAACTGAAATTCGTTATTCTTATAAAAGGGGTAAAATACAATATATTCGTTTCCTGTGCTATAACACTCACAAAACGGCACCAGAGGCTGAAAACGCGATGTCCATTTTTCCACGTTTTGTTTTTCACGTCCACATTTTAGACAACGCTACCACAACGTCCTAAATATTGACTTTGACTCGAAATATCGCTAAATTTAAACGATCGCTGGAAGTTTATTACATAAGCTAAAATTATGCAGTTTATATCAAATGAAAGCTGATTTTCTCCTCAAGATTTTGTTCGATTTACTTTTTCCTATTTCAATTCTAGAAAAAAGTTATTCGTCGTCAAGTAAAAACATTAGAAAAATACGCGATTTACTTCCGCGACTAAAATCGAAAGTGAAAAACAATTGTTTACAGTTTTTTAAGAGATCGGTTAAAATATACAATTCCCACACATTTAGATAGAGAATTTTGCTACCTTTTTAGACATAAATTTCTTTTTTCTCTAGATGACGAAATAATCATACCGCTGATGATTTTGTCTCGGACACCGATTTTTTAAAGTTGAAAAAAAATACGTCATTTTTTTACGGTCTACATACTTTAGTTTTCATAAAATAAATCATTGATTATTATATATTTTCAAAATAAAACTTATATTTTTGTAAACTAGAGGAAATCAGCTTTATTGTCATATATAACACTTATTATTTCAACCAGGTTTTGATAGTTGCATATGACTTCAAAGTTACGCGACCCATGAAAAAACGCTTATGACCCGAATTCGGGTCATAGGAACGGTAAAGAGTTAAGGATTTAAATTTTCGAAATTGTAGGAGGGTTAGGTTGGAAACTTTCTTGGGATGGACCCCAACTGCTACTTTCCATTTATCTTCAATGGGTACTGTACTGGGAAAGGCCTCTGGATCACAAAAGATAAGTGTACCCCCAATCAGATTTACTGGAACAGTTGGTGGTCTTTCCATGGTCTCATCTGTCCATGCCTCCATGGTTAAAGAGAGATTTCCCATAAGCCACTTACTGGATCGGTCTAGATGGAAATGGCTGTCATAGGCGTCCAGCACTTCAAGGGTACGGAGAGACTGATCTTCTGATGACGGTTTGTCCTCAACTGTTGGTGTTCTGCGATGACCACCACTGATGTCAAGAGTGTTACCCCTTAACACCAGTGTAAAGTTGTTGGAGCCAATCACCACCTTCCGTACGTCTGGCTTAGTGTCTTCTGGTATTATCATCTCCTCTTCCTCTGGCTCACCACATACATCCAAAGTGATTACCCCACTGGTGTCTTCCTGCTTGGCCTCATCCCACTCAGATGATGGTGGTTTAGGATTCAGAATTGAACGAACCACAAGTGTCTTCTCCTCGCGCCTAGTGGGGTGTTCAAAGTTCTCACTATTGGATATAAAATCCAACCCAAGGTTCATATAGCAAGAAATTTCATCTGCCTTCAGTTGTTTCAACAAGGCTACTTGGTACCGCCAGTGTATTAGAGCGCTAATATGGTTAGGGGGAAACAGCGTGTATCTGTTATATGATGGTCTTCTACCCTTCATAGTTGTGGTGAGGCTCCTCATTTGCTCAATCTGCCTACCCAGCAACACTGCCTTACGTGGGATTAGAGTGTGACAACGTTCATAACACCACTGTAACAGCTCTGATAATGATCTTGACCCCACAATCTTCAATGCCAAGAACTCTAACACCTCTATCCTAACCTGGTTCAGAGCCTCATATCTATCTTGTCTAATGGGAGGATTAGGATTGTCCCACATGACCCTTGGCAAGTGCATCCGGTTCACATGGTTCCTTAACTTTTGGGTCCTCCAATCACAACCAAATAGGGGACAGGTAGCCTTTCTATCTTTCCTTGTCTCTGGTGTGTCCTCCTCATCTTCCTCTGACGGCATCCTGAACATATCCCGAATTACCACCTTTCTTTCCATCTCAAACTCTGTCCTAGATCTTTTCCATCCTCTTTTTTCTTCTTTCTCCTCCTCACTACTTTCCTCCTGTTCATCCTGTTGCTGTCCTGCCCATGGTGGGGTAGCCTCTCTAGGTGTTATGACCACCTCCTTTGCCCTGACCTCTTCCTCTGACACTGTGGGTAAACCCTCTAGTACATCTGAAGGGGGGATGACGATGTTGTTGTTCCTATCATCTCGCCTCCTCTCAATTTCCTCAGCCTTCCTTCTATCTTCAATTATTGTCCAGTAGTCCATGGCTCCGCCCTGAAACAGAAAAAAAGTTGTTTACTACGATGAAAGTTATACCCGTAATGGATATAACCCAGGGGTCTGACATCGGGGGCAATGGTACTCTGTGATGTTCTTGGCTTGTTGTTCGGAGATCCCAACACAATGTCCGTGCATCCAGTCCCCACAACAGTCGCATCCAATCATGAATAACCCATCATCTGGTTGTCTACATATACAATAAGGCGTTGCCTGCTTCGAGACTATTTTCAAGTCTTTTCCCTCTTCTAGCTGTTGTTTGGCCACGCTTAGCCATGTAGGGATATGCCGATCATGGCAATGCTTCATGCGATCATGATTGGTTGTTAACATCACTCTGTCAAACCTCACGCTGTATACGTATGACGACAGCTTCCTAACCACAATCCCTGGACCTTTCCATGGCGGGTCAAGTTTCTTGGTCCTTCCCTTGATCTGGGCAGTATCTAAAACATATACCAAATCGCCTATGTTGTATTCGTGCTGTCGGGCTCTCATGTCATAATCTCTCTTCATTGTTTCCTGTGAAGATCTCAGAGTCCTTCTTGCAACTTCATGTGATTCTTGAAGTTGTTTCCGAAGACTAGTTACATACTGATCCTCATTTTCAAAAACCTCCTGTTTGGTGGGCTGAAAAATGAGTTCCGAGGGCAAATTTATCTCCCGTCCCAACATCATCTGGTTTGGTGTCATCCCAGTGTCTCTGTTCACTGAACTTCGGAGTGCACCAGCTAGTTGTGGAAGATACTCGTCCCAGTCTGTCTGAGAGTCTGAAACAAAACATCGCACTGCATTCATTAGAGTTCGATTGTACCGCTCTACTTGGCCGTTAGCTGATGGTCTGTAGGGAGTAGTTCTTGTCTTGTGAATGTGGAGCAAGTCGCAAATGGCTTTGAATAATTTGCTCTCGAAATTTCTCCCTTGATCTGTGTGAACTGTGAATGGACACCCAAAGCGTGAAAAGAATTCATTCACGGCTGCCTTAGCTGTTATATGTGCCGTCTGGGAGGGTAAGGGAATCACTTCGCACCACTTGGTGAACTGATCTACCATTACCAGGATACAGGTATTTCCCCTTGGCGTCTCTGGCAATGGTCCCAGGAAATCAAGATGGACCCTTTCCATGGGTGCTCCAACATGGTATTTTGTCATTGGTGCCTTTGCCTTAACTGTCGTCTTCTTGTGCTTGTTGCATTTGTTGCATGATCTCACGAATTCTTTTATATCAGCATGCATTCTGTACCTGGTCCAGTAGTATCTTCTGCGAATACGGTCTTTTGTCCTCTGGATCCCCTGATGACCCGTACATACAAGATCGTGATTTAAGCTGATGACCTCACTCTTGAACTTCTTGGGTACCACCAACCTTCGAACGCCATACTTGGACACATTGTGCAAGACACCTTCTTCACTCTTTATTGACAAGAAATTTCTTTGCAGCTGGACTGCTAATAGCAATTTCACTCTGAGATGGTTCAATGTTGTTCTTTGAGAAATACAAAATCAATGACAGGTCTTCATCTGTTTCCTGAGCTTTTTTCATGTCTTCCATAGAATAATGTGGTAACCAGCCAACCTCTTCTTCTCTGGTATCTGACTCCTTTTCTTGACAGACCATACTTTTACTAGGTTGTATTTGCTGTTGTTCTGGTTTGTCTTTCTTAGCTGTTTTCTGTCTGGTGGTCATAATCTTTACCTCTTTACCCCATATAATCTCTATATACTGGTCTAATTGCTCTAATGGTTTCTCATTCCTTTGAGCTTCCACTTCACCACCAAAAAGGACCTTTAAAGCATCTGGATCATATACTGGTGGTCTACTTGGGTCAAACCGCACCTTTTTACTTTTGGTTATCACATCCTCAGGTTGTTCTGCTATAGTTGGCAGTTTTGAACAGTTCTTGAACTGCTTCTTTTGTTTGGCTTTTGCTACATGTAACATTTTCTGACATTTTTTGGCCATATTGGATAATTGGTTTTGGTTCATTTGTTGGAAATCAACTAAATGGATCTCTGTATTAGGAAAAAGGAGTTCTTGTAATTTGAAAGCCAGGTTTGTCACCTGTTCAGTACTTAAGGTCAACTGTTCCCGAATATGTGATTTTGTCTTCGCCTTCCTTTTCCAGCTGCTAAGTAATTTGTTCTGGGTTGCCCACTCCTGAAAAAGAATGTCTATCTTCTTTTCCAATTGATCTGTCTGTCGCTGGATCTGTTCTAACTTCAGTACCATAGAGTGTCTCTCCTTCTGGTCTAGCTGATTTGTTACCCTGCATTCTCTTACTGTCAGTTTTGTCAAAGGAACGGTATCGTCGATTTCAGTCGCAAATGTTGACCAACTACGATGAACTTTTGTGCAATGTGCACAACCACCACATGGCAAGGATCTTGGATCTGTGTCGATGGACATGTCCTGGCATGGCTCAGCGGGTTGGTACCTTGATAGTATGTCCGCATTGACATGTTTCACCCCGCTACGGTGCTGAATTGTCATAGTGTATTGACTTAACACTTCTAACCATCTTGCCAACTGGCCTTGCAAGTCTTTAAAATTCATCAACCACCGCAAACTGTTATGGTCCGTTCTAACGATGAATTCTCTGCCAAGTAAATAATGCTTGAAGTGTTGTGTGAACCTGACAACTGACAATAGCTCCTTTCTCGTGGTGCAATATTTTCTTTGAGCTGGAGACAGAGTAAAACTTCCATATGCTATAACCCTCTCAACACCATTTTGGATTTGTAAAAGCTCCGCCCCCACTGCCTTGTCAGAAGCATCTGTATCCAAGATGAACATACCAGTTTTATCAAGAATGCCCAAGACAGGTGTGGTTTGTAGTGCCAACTTCAGCTTTTCAAAGGCCTCTTGCTGGTCGTTTCCCCAGATCCAAGGTTTTTTTCGTGTCAGCTCAGTTAATGGAGCAGCTATTTTTGACATATCTTTTATAAATGACCTATGGTAATTTACGAAACCTAGAAACTGCTCAACTTCCTTTAGATTTCTGGGGGGTTTCCAATCTTTGATTGTCTCAACATACTCTTCTCCAATAGCTAACCCATTCTCGTCCACCTGTCGGCCTAAGAACGTTGTTCCTTTGGTGCAAAACTCACATTTAGTGGGTTTTAACTTGATTCCATACTGCTTGAATCTACCAAAGACAGTCGCCAAATTCTCCAGGTGAGATTCAAAGTCTTTCCCCATCACCAATATGTCATCTAGAAATGCGAGGACAATGTCCCAGGTCAAACCTCTTAATACTAGTTGCATCGCTCTCGCATAAGTAGCTGGTGCGTTGCATAAGCCAAAGCTCATTCGAGTAAATTGAAATAACCCATATTTGGTGATAAAGGCTGTCTTGGGTTTGTCTTCTTCTTTCATTTTGACTTGATAATAGGCACTGTTGGCGTCTAATTTGCTGAACCATTTGTTTCCTGCTAAACTGTCGATACATTCTTCGATGATTGGAAGGGGGTAAACCTCCTTCTTGGTTACTTGGTTCAGCTTCCGGTAGTCAATTGCGTACCTAATTTTTCCATCTCGCTTCCTAATCAGAACAGGTGCAGATGCCCATTCTGAAATTGAGGGTTCAATTACCTTGGCGTCCAACATCTTAGTCAGTAATTTCTCTTCCTCATCTGCAAAACTGGTTGGGGTTCGTCTGAGCCTCTGTCTGATAGGTGTGGCATCACCGGTGTTGATGGCATGCTCTACTTCCTTGAACTCTCCAATATCCATGTCATTTTGGGAAAACACCTCTGCATTTTCAATTAACAGTTTTTTGAGCCGTTCAAGCTGATCAGTTGTTAGTTGACCTTCTGCCTCTTTTACCATGCTGTTTATTTTTTCTTGGAAATTACTGTTGTCTTGCTCCAGCTTAACCTCATTTACCTGTACCCTGTCATCCTCTATGGAAACCTCTTCGACTTCTGATGCTCGGGCTATTACTGAATCTTTTTTCAGGACATAGGGGGTATCTGTTGGGTTCAGCACACAGAGTGTAGGTTCACCACTTTGGAAAAAACATCTGGAAACCATGAGCGGTCCTGCATTTTGTGAAGATTGTTCTACGATGAAACTAGACAAATCTGCGTCTAGGCGTCCAGGTATCTTTACAATGGAACTCGGAGGTATTACTGTACGTGAAGTCATAGTTACATTGGCCACAACCGGGACTTCTCCTTCCGGACCATAATAAATGGGTACCTCATCTGTTCCGATGACGAAGGTGTCATTCTGGAGGTTGGTTATGGTCTTGTGTTTTTTCATAAAATCTAACCCCAATAACAGATCATCAGAGATTGGTGCAACGTATATCCTATCCATGATATATGTGGTTTCCCCTATTTTTAGCTCTGCTGGACCCACAATGTAAGTGTCCATCTGCATACCCCTTCCAGCTGTATACAAAACTGTCTTTTTTAGCAATGGTGGGGGGCTTTGCATCTTCTTATAGACTAGGTCTGATAATATGGTAGTCTCTGCTCCACAGTCTATTACTGCAGCTATTGGTTTTCTGTTGCATACAACTGGAATTCGAAGCATAGATGCAGTTCCGGCCTTAAGTATAGTGAAAGTCTTGTCGATTCCACTGATAACTAACTCGTCGTCCTCGTCTCGAGCTAAAATCTTTGGGTCTGTTTTGATCTTATTATCCGTCACTGGGTCAGGTGCAAATGTGGGAGACACATCTTTGGAGGTTGTATCTACGATGACTGAACTTTCTGTCAAAGTTCCTAGCTGCTCATCTGTATGTACATTCTCAACTTTACCCTTTCTCTTATTTTTCCTGGTCTTCTTATGTTTGGTTTCCTTGATATCAGGTACCAGCTCCACTGTAGCTATTTTTAATCCCACCCCGGAATGAAGTTTTTCAGCATTATCATTAATTGGTTCTAAAGTAACTGAATCATTCAAATCATTATTAAAGTCTGCTAATTTTAAATTACTATCTTTAAAACTTGGGCGTGGATTCGCTTCACCTTGGGTTGGACTTATGCCCGCTTCACCAACCCTTGTTGGTTTAACGGTGTGCTATCCTTGCCAGATTTCTTTTCTTGGGGCTTAGGCTGTTCGTTCTTTTTACAATGACGTGCCAGGTGGCCAGGCTCTCCACATGCGTAACATTGGAATGTATCTTGGGTCTGTCTCTTACCTCCCCGATACGGCTGGTCACCATGTGAATACGGTCTTTGTTTCTGTAGCTCTTTCATCTGATTTTGCAATTCTCTCAATGATTTATCGGTTGTTTCTTGTATAGTCATCATTTTGTCTAACAAGTTTGCCATTTGGTCATCAGATTGGTTGGGCATGTTTTCTCCCTGTGTCATTTTCATTGTTTGGCACACTGGTTCAAGATCTCTGTCTAGATAAGGATTGTTTTCATACCTCTGCACACCATAGATGGAAGAGTCTAAATGCTGACTCAGCTTGACCAGTTGACAAGCTTCCTCAATGGACTTCGGCTTCAGCATGGATGCAGCCTTTCCTGCAGATTTGTCTGTAAGGGCCTGAAGAAACTTGGTAATGATCTGGGACTGGACATAATGTTCGGGTACATCTCTGAAAGCCTTGTCTGCCAAACTCGACAGTCTGTCCGCCCATGCATCAGTTGACTCGTTTGGACTTTGGCGGGCACCATGAAATTGAACCTGTAAGGTTTCAGTCTCGTTAGCATGGTTAAATCTTTGTTCCATTTTGTAGACTAACTGGCTATAACTGATGTCCTTGTTATGACGTATCAGATTAGTCACATACCGACTTGCAGTCCCGGTCAAACACCAACATAGCTGATTTCGCTTTTCAATATCGGACCAACCTGAGGCTTCACTGAAAATTTCAAACTTGACCAAGAAAGCAGACCAGTCTTCACCTCTGTCCGTGCCGTCAAACTTGAATGACTTGACCATGGTTGGTTGAGACCGGCGCTGGTTATTGTTTGGTTGTCCTGAGAGTGACGAAGAACTTTGTTTCTGTGCCCTGTCCCAAGGTGTGACTTGAGTCGGCCCGTCAAAATCAATCAATGGTGGCTCGTCTTGCTGCATGAATTGGTTGGTTGGGTTCAGCCCTGGTGCATTACTAGCCTGGTTTAGTCTCCCTTGAGTAATATCCGCTCTGTTGAGTTGGGGATCTGCGATGAATTGTGATGCTCCTTGTGTCAAGGGCACCCCATGAGATGGAAAGACAGGTAAGCTTGGACTGTGCTGAGTAAACTGATTGCCCCACTGTGAGGGGATAGGGTTTTGAACTGGTGGCTGTACTATGGTAGGTTGAGTCGGCCAAAACACTCCTTGGTGCGTACCCATTTGACTACTGGTTGGGTTATGGCTTGGTTGACTTACCCCATATCCACCCGAATAAAGCATGTTGACACTTGGTTGAAACTGAGTCTGTGGGTCGGTCTGTGGAAACACTGCTTGTGGTACCATGACTGGTGGGACATCTGTGGTTGGTGGATTTACCACTGGCTGGGGTTGTGTCAGCAAATATGGACGGTCTGTTGGCTGTGTGTTTCTTGATTGATCGTTAATAAATGGATTTGTTGAGCTAAGTGGATTATCAACTGCTTAACTAGTTGTTGCTTGAATCTGAGTGGTTGCAGGCACGCTAGTCCTTGCTGACATCATGTGTTGAACTGTGGCAACATTGGGCTGAGCTGCGTCCTGTTTTGGTTTGTCACTGACTGTCTGTCTGGGGCTGGTTTGTTGTGGATCTACGATGAACGACAATAGACCCGGTTCTTGTTTGGGAAAAACAGGTCTCGTCTCTTGTTTATCGGCAAACATAAGGTCCAGTTCATCTAGATCTTGTTTTGTAATCTGGGGTGGCCTGTTAAATAGTCCAGTCATTGGGTAGTCCCTTTTATTGTCTGGTACATGTATCTCTTGTTTACTAACTGGATTATATAGACCTTGTGTGATAGGTGTACTTGTGTACATTGGTGCTTCAACAAAGGTGACCTTTTTCCTAGCTCCCCCTTTTTCAGCCTGGTCTTCCTGTACTGGCAGAGCCATAGCTTGATCCAGCAGGACTGTTTGTTGTGTTGCAGTTGTAGTAGGTTCCTCGTCTACTAGACTGTCATAATGTTCCATACTAGTTGAGAAATCAATCAATGGCAAAACTTTTTCCATTTTGATGTGTGGAAGTGATGCTAACCGCTCAACAGTGATGTCACCTGTTTTACGCAGCTCCCAGATCCGGAAGGCGGTTGCCTTGCCCACCGATGGCAGACCCAATAGCTCATTAAAGCTGCATATATTTATTTGTACTTTACTACTCATTTCTAGTTATGTACCTTGTTTTCTTATCACAGGTATTAATGTGACTTAATTAGTTTTAAGCAGCTTACTTATAAACTTTTTGACAAATTAAATGTATGTCTCAATTTGTTATTTTCTTGCTTTATACCCAAGTGTAATTTGTGAGACAAATGTCACTATTTTATTTGTTTATGGGTTGTTGTCTCAAGATGGGTTTATTTCTAGATATTTTCTGTATTTTCTAGTTTATTTTTGCTGTCAGTTCTTCTTGACAGTGTTTGTTTTTCTTATCTCAATATTTTGGTGAAATTAATCGTAAATCTTTGATTATTTCCAATAATTTTTTACTTCCTTGAAGTAAATCTACTATTTTCTGCAATTTCTACTACAACTTGTACAAGTGTGTGCACATTTCTACTACATGTGACGTCAACCAAAAATAATCGGACACACTGTTTTCAAAGATTTTCCACAACAAGTCTGGTCGCCAGCGCCACTTATTGTAACCTTGGCCGAGTTATAATAGCTAGCCGCAAGTAACTTCAGACTTCTTGTTAAACCTACCAAACAATAGTTCTATATTTCTGGAATTCGTCGTAAGCAAGTATTTCTTCGTCTTCTGCAAATTCTACACTACTTCCCGCTCTACTCTCTACTCGGAACACTCTCTTCCGTTATCGACTCCTCTCGCCCCTCACGGCTTGTCCCCAAGATCACCACACTTATATCATCTCCTAACAGTAACATGTACATGGTATCTTGTAATATCATGATACGTGCTACATTTTGTACGTACATGTAGAAACGGTGATGTCACAATGAATATTTGGTTGAAATACCACCACAAAATGGAACACACGGTATAATGGGAACGGAGTATAGTATGATAAAATATATAGAACTTTATATATACATGTATATATTTAGTGTATCTTGCATTCTGCAGTTTCTGTGGAATCCAATGGAGCATGAACATAAACACGTTAGAGATAGCTATAAATAGACCATGCATATATATTTAGTGTACATGTACAAATAATAAACAATAAAAATATCAATCATGGTACTAATCAGAATCATAATAATTAATAAACAATGATGTATACACTATAAGATGTTGAATTTAACTGAAAAATGTGTAAATCTAATAGAAAGTAAACTAAAATTTAATTTTCTTAAACAAAAACTTACTGCTAATTTCTGATATCACTGCCTTGTATAAAACACCTTTAAAACGGGCTTCGATGAAATCTCCTTCTTTATACTCTGAAATGGCTTTCCTGGGTTTGAAAATCTGTTCAGCATCAATGACACTGACGATGTCATCCTCCCATTGTATGAGTGTAAATAACTTGTCCATAATTTTCGAAAATGCATGATTTTGTTTATGTTTTCATCTATATTTAAACCCCTACCAAAACAAACTATTCAAATTAAACCCGCCCCCTTTCGCTGACCAACCATAAAGCGTCATTCATAAACGAGGACTATTAGCCAATCATGTGGGCTCTTCTTTCGGTATTCGGTTTTGACGAACGGTACATTGGTTTTCTGATTATTTTAATTTAAAAACTAAGACAGAAAAAAATGGGCAGAAATATTTTCTTTTTCTATAAAACATTTAGAAAAAATATAAATACATTCCTAATGTGTAAGGTTTTATTTCAAATAAAAAGTCTTTACCCAAAGTGCCCGTATGTAAATATGAAAAAATGGCGGAAAGGTTGACACTTTCTGCATCCAAAAAAAAGCGAGGCCCTTATCAAAAACAAAGCCAAAGCGACACTTCAAGAACGTCAAAGTGGAGATTGAAAAAGCAACAGAACGACTGTGCTGTGCAGAGAAATCCAGGGACGTCTAATTCAGTAGATCTTGATCATGATACAGGTGACAACTTAGACTTCTAGACTACAGTACAAATTACACTTTCAAAACAACAAAGTAAAAAAAAAACAATAGCAACAAACTTACTCGGGTCACATTAGCTTGAAATCAGTCCACAAAATTCATAAACCTTCTTCCTATTAAGCACATCTTAAGGGACAATTTGATTCAAAGGGGAGCCTGGCAGTTCGGTCAAGACAGATTATTTATTTTCAAAATTTTGTGAGCCAGAATATTTATTTTTCGTTGTTATGTGGCAAGAATATTTGTTTTCTGCATACAATAGCTTTTTGAGCAAGGATCTTGGGACAGATTATTTATTTTTTGCAAATAGAGGCCAGATTTCCAACTTTTTCCAAGCCAGAATATTTACTAAAAGTAAAACTGCCAGGCCCCCCTCAAAATCAAATGGTTGTCCCCTTAAGTAATTATCACACCCCTAGATATTATTAGAATCTTGGTCATGGAAATTATCACAGACACAGTACAAACAGCCCACAAACCTGTAAAAATTTGTTTGGTCCTTTAAATTTGATCGCCATTTTAAATACAATTTGACAGAGATGGCCTTGTCTTTAAAAGTTTGAGAAGATCACAAAATAGAATCCATTCTACGAGTCATTAGGACGATACAATTAAGGACCATGTGATATTATATCCCATCATTTTTCTGTATATGTTACGATCGAGGTACTAAAAAGGCAAAATCAAGGTGACTGATGGACAATAAGCCTTATTCAGGCAAGCATCATATTAACAAACATATTATTATCAAAGTCAAGTAAATAAGTACAGAAACTTCTTTTTATCTTGGCATTGTTGGTTCAATTATCATGATTATTTCTAAATTATTTTTATTGAATTAAACTACATCATGTTCATGTTCTAATAGAATACATGTAGTTTATTATTATAACATTTAAATTCAATACAAATTACATGTGTTATAAAAATGATTTGGTTGGTTTTTTTTTTTTTTTTTTTTTTTCTTGCAATTGTCTAAGTCTGGTAATTATCCTTTTTACTTGTATTTTTTTTTATATAAATAACTACAGAAACTATTTTCTTGATATTGTTGGTTATTTTTATTTTATTTGTATTTTCCAAAAATCCTTTTTAGTACAACATGTGCAAGTTGTAATTGTTTCACACTGTGTTACAATTACTGTTGAATGTCACAACAAATAAACAGGAAATGGTTTATGACTGGTCATCCTGTTTAACATTTTATGGCTTAATTCACACCGGTGTCAAGTCATACATGTATGTGTACACAACATCTGGCTTCTATTTTGTTTTGACAATATTACAGATGATTATGTCATACCTTGTTAAAAAGGTGTTTAAATAAAACTTAAAAGGTTGTTTTAGAATTAGGATTTTTTTAATTAATTTGCATATTAAAAAAATCATGATGATACATGTTAAAAGATTTAGTCAAAATTTACAAGATTTTAATTTAATTTTTAATTATTCAAAAGTGTGAAAGAGACTTTTTGTACATTTGTTACTTAATTTTATAAAACTATAAATCTTAGAAAAAAAAAAAAAACATTTATTTTTAATTAAAAGTGATATTAAATAGTGCTGATTATAATAAACATACATGTATGAAGTCAGAAAAAAACTATGAAATCTGAAGAAATTATTATAACTGTTTTCATTTTTTTAAAGATCAAAATGATATAAAGATATATTAATTGTATGTAACACAGTGTACTTTTTTTTAACTTAATTTTTATTTACTTTTTTTAACTTAATTTTTATTGACTTTCTAAAATTAACTTTTAGGCTAGTATTTCCTGTAGAATTCAATCCCTGGAACTTCCCAAATTTTAACTTCAATTTTGCACCAATATATGTACTTATTATCTTTTCATTGAAGGCATTAATTCAAAATCTATTTATTTTGAAAAATATATGTACATGAAGTAGCATAGATCTAATTTTAACATTAACCAAGGGACAAATACTCAACAGTTTATTATTTTTAATGAAAATTTTACAAGTTTCAAAGTTTTAATCTTGAATTGTGGATTTGTTGCAGGTTTAGTTGTAAACAGTAGTAGCCAGCTAAATAATAATGACCTCAGCAGTTTTGGAGGCATCATTGACCAGAGCCATGAGGAGAGTGAGTATTAAAAAAACATTTTATTATTCATATTTATTATCATTATTATTCAAATGTCAGAAGTTCCAAAAGGAAAAGGCAAAAACAGTTTACACAAGTAAGTTAAGACAAAAGAAGATGATGAAAACTACAACACAATAATCTCACACAAAGAAGAACTAAAATGTAAACTGAAAATAGTAACACAAAGTAACTTTAGAATGAGAGAAGCAAAGAGATACCAATTGGGCATTTGAATGTCAAAGTCCAAAGGACAAAAAAAAAACAAAAAAAAAACAGACAACATAACACATTTAAAAAAGTGAGTAAAAATCAACAACATCTCAAATGCTTTGAAAAGTTTAATATATACATGTAGGTATAGCTTTGGCTGTGGCAACATCTGTCATTGGCAATCATACATGTATATGCATGATATAAATGTACGTGAAGAGAGGGATCTATATTGCAATCACCTTGTCCGTCTGTCTGTAGTCAGCATCTACATGTACTTCCTGTTTTACAAATGGTTAAATTGGGGTATCCTTAGCACCAGTTAGTGCAACCCCTTGTTTTTTTTTGACTTTCTAAATGTACTGAATATAAATTGTAATTTTTATGATAACAGTGTATAAAATTATGTAGTTTCAGATGATATTACTGATCAACTGTCAAATGACCAGGTCTTTTTGCAGTCTGAGTTTGAAGACAACAATGAAGGTAGGTTTATATTTTATATTTGTTGAAATTGATCTTAGAGTTATTATTATGGACCTATAGATGAAGGTTACATTACATACACATTTTCTTAGAACTCTCAGCCTACATGTACATGCATGTTCAAAATTTTCATACAAGGAATTAGAATTTGAGTAGTATTCTATAGGCGATAGCTGAGGGGGGACTTAAGTTAGCACTCCATCCAGTCTGTCTGTATGTAACCCCTCAATTTTTCTTACCGTTGATAGAAAATGAACTGTTTTTTTTGTAATGGGTCAATACTAGTACTGCTGTGTTTCAGATCCAGTAATCGTTTTTCTCATGATAAGTAGTGCCAATTGTTGTAAACTCAAAATATTTTTTTACCTTTAAGTATACATTTACAAAAAAAATTATTTCTCGTACATGTCATAATCATGATTACAGTAAAAAGATTTCTCTCTATGTAAGTACTTTTCAAGACAATTATCATGAAGTTCATAGGGATTGAATTCACAGTCACTGAAGTGTCATTTTATAACATTAGGCAAAAAAAAAATATGTGTATTTCCAGTCTGACCCTACCTATTTTTTCATGTCTATCCAAACATTTTTATTGCCATTTTTGCTTATGCACTGTTAAACTCTTAACTCTAATTCCACTCTCCATTTACTCAAGGTTAAAAACAAAATTAAAATATTTAAAATAAACCTACCTATTTTTTTCAGACATGTAATAGGAAACACACATATTATATTTTTGTTTGGCCTTAAACAGTTCAAACTTCTAAAGTTAATGGATTGAAGGTATTGCTATCCTATTTTTTTTTAAAGAGCATGTACAATTTATGTACCGAATTATTGATGTATTTTTTTCAGGTTGTTGTGAAGAATCCAAGGAACCATATCAAAATTTTGCTGATGGTGACAATTATACAGATTTTGAAGTTGAAAGTGATCCTGACAAGTCTCAGAGTGATGTTCTGTATGATGGAGCCAGACTATCCTTATCAATGAGCATGTTTCTTACAATCTCATTGGTAATGAGACATGGTGCAACAGGACAGTTCTTTGATGATTTGTTGACTCTACTAGAGATGTTTTGCCCTGCAAATAATAACTTCCGAGGAAACATTCATATGTTTAAAGATTATTTCACCAGTTCAAAAGAGCCAATTGAAAGAAACTATTATTGCAGCTTTTGCACTAAGTTCTTTGGGAAGACAGATACTGATTCTTGTCCTAACTGTTCCAGTACAGATATCTCCTATTTCCTGTCACTACCACTTGCAAGCCAGCTTTGTGCAATATTAAAGGGTAAGTTGAAGTATTTTTGATTTTAATATCTCCACCAAATTTCGGAAACAGTCAATATGAATCAGCAAGGCCATCAAAAGGGGGACATTTGCAATCACATCCCCTTTTGGAAAAAAAAATATAATGAAAAACTCTATGAATGCACCAAAGCCCATCAAAATAGGACCAATTTTAGAAAAATTTCTCCAATTAGGAGGGGACCCTCCCCCACCCCCCTTGCCAGAAACCTGGCGGCAGTCCTGATCAGCCTGTTGGTTTGTCCAGATACCTTGTACACACAACACTATTCCCTAAAAAAAATTATGGATTTTAATGAAACTTTACATTAAGAAAGTTAACCTATTTGAATTTTGGATATCATCCATTCAAATTAAAAAGTTCCAGGACTTTTTCTCCCTGGTGGGTAAGTCCACCAGATATGCCAGAGGTTATTTAAAAGTAAAACATAACTAACTGTGAAGCACACATTTATAAAGTGCTTGATTTCAAAATAAGAGTTTTATATTAATCTAGTTGCAAATGTAATATTTTTTTATTTTAATTATATTTTATTTATTATAGGAAAAAGTCTCTTGTACCCAATTCAGCGACAAAAATGAATGAACAGAATGTTGAAGATGTTTATGATGGACAACTGTACAAAGATCATTTTAATAGTCAAGGTTTTTTCCATGGAACCAACAGTGATGCAATGTCTTCTGAGGCTCACATTTCCTTACAGATAAATACAGATGGTGTTGCTATTTTCAAAAGTTCAAGCTTCAGTGTCTGGCCATTGTATGCTGTGATTAATGAGCTAAATCCATCAATGAGGTAATATTTCCTGATATGTGATTCCCTGTTAGGGACATCCTGGCCTACCAAAAAAAATTCAATACAAAAAAAGACATCGGCATGTACTTTAATTACCTTATACATGTATACTAATTTTCATTGTTTTTCAAAAATTTAATTTGGATTATCTCCCCTTTTTTCATATTTTCAATTTTTTGCAAAAGTCTGATTTTCAAAATTTTTGTTTGAATGATACCTGTGATATGTACCCACTACATAGTGAAATGAATATTCCGTACTCCAGCCGGTTTGAAATTGCCAGTAAACATTCAACTTGGATTTCGAGGAGTCATTTTCAGGCCTCTTTTTACCCAATAAGGTATCATTCATTTTGGTCGAAAAAATATGATAATACAATTTCACACTCCATACTCTTGACATATGAAGTTTCAGCTTCTTACCTTGAAAGATGTTCTTTAAATCGAGCTGACAAGTTCACACTACAGAATACTAAGAAAAATAATAATAGTAAGAAACCGAACAAAAAAATATATCCCCAAACACCAAACACGACGTGTTTGGGGACATAATAAACAAGATGAAGAATATGTGGAAAACAGTATAAATTAAGCTTATAGTTGCCATTTGCATAATGCCAAAAGATACATTTTCAATTTTTTTTCCAGGTTCAGTCGAGACAACAGAATATTTATGGGACTCTGGTTTGGGAAAAGCAAGCCTGCAATGAATATGTTTCTTAAACCTTTTATGGAGGAAGTCAAAACTGTATTTAATTCAGGTAATTATTTTTCAATCTCTAAAATGATATTGTAATTTGGACCCTAACCATGAACAATGAAATACTTAATAGGTGACAGCCAACTGAAATTGTCAAGATCTACCTACCCTGCAAATTTTAAGAAAATCCAACAACCCATAGAGGAGTTACTGTCCTTTTTTCTTTTTTGCACATATGAAGCTCAACATCTTTAAAACTATACAAGATATATAAGGCATTTATAAAGCATATTGTTAAGCACATCATGATCTACAAGAAATGCAGTAAGGTCAACGTTGTAGTACTGTTTATTTAAGTAGTTTATTTATCTGCAAATTGTTGTGGGAGTTATGGCTCTTTGGACTTCCAAATCCAAAAATCCTGATTCATCATCTTGTAAATCCAACCAAGCCAACCCTTTTGAAACTACTAAACAGAATTTAACAAAATGAAATTAAACAAATCCTTTAAAAAACATTAGCTTGAAAATGACCCATATGTGTAAAAATAATCTACAATGTTCTTATAAATGTGTGTTTTTATTTTTTATTTTTAATCTTTTTTAAGGAGTTCAGGTAAAGCTACAAGAGGGATTAAAGACTGTCCGTGCTATAATATTATCAGTTATAGCAGATGCCCCTGCGAGGTGTTTAATGCTGAACATGATGCAATATAATGGAAAGTATGGTTGCCCATGTTGCCTGGCTACTGGTGAGAGCTGTGCAATTGGAGAGAAGGGTCACTCAAGGATCTATCCATATGACTTAAGTGAGAACTCTGTCAATGGCCATGCAGAAACAAGAACACATGATTCCACGTTAGAGAATGCTAAAGAAGCCTTTGAAACATTCAAATCCAGCAAAAGGGCTAATCCTGATGCCGTAAAGGGAGTCAAAGGCATATCAACATTATTTCAAGCACCTGGATTGGACATTATTCGAGGAACAACAGTGGACTATATGCACTGCATTTTACTAGGGATAATGAAAATGATGCTGTCATTGTGGTTTGATGTCACCAACAGAACAAAGCCATGGTCAATTCGAGGACAGATTGGAGAAGTTAATAGTAGACTGTTATCAATTAATCCACCAAATTTTGTTAATCGTGTTCCACAGTCATTGGAGGACCTCAGTCAATGGAAAGCTGCAGAACTTCGTTCATTTTTACTTTTTTATTCGGTCACTGTACTGTTTGGAATTCTGCCATCCAACTATCTAGAACATTTTGTACTTCTTCAAAGAGCCATATTTATTTTACTTCAAGAATCCATTCGACAAGATGAAATTGGGAAAGCAAGAAAACTTTTACAGAAATTTGTTCTACTCATGGAGGAATTGTACGAAGAACGCTATTTGACTTTTAATGTTCACTCACTCCTTCATTTGCCAGCTAAAGTCCAGGATCTAGGGCCTTTGTGGAGCCATTCATGTTTCTTTTATGAAGATCTGAATGGAGACTTGAGATCTCTTTTTCATGGTACAAATAATGTTCAGAACCAGATAATGTTTGCTGTTTCTCTTAATCAAAGACTTCCAGAATTTCAAAAAGACCTTGAATCAAACATAGAAGCAAAATCATTTTATGATCATATGACACAGAAACGAAATGTAAATAGAACTGAGATAATCAATGAACAAATGCATGTTGTGGGACGGTTACATAGAGCGTGTCTTTCTGCAGAAAACAAACATCTAGTTGAAAGAGAAGTTGGAACAGCAGCTGCTAATGTTTATGCATTTTACAGACTGAATATGAAAAAGTATACCATCCACTGTTCAGAATATTCAAATGTTACAAAAAGAATTAGCTATACAGTATTATATGGGGAAAATCAAGTTGGACATATAAAAATCTTCCTGAAGATAATTCTTGAGTCTGGAAAAACAAGATACTTTGCCCTGATCAACCAGCTTAAAGTTGTATCTACAGGTATTTAATTGTAATAACTCATAAACAAACTAGACATTTACATACATGTAGTAAACTGTTTAATGTAATAGATACACTACACAACCTCATGTTTTTAACACTAATTCTAAAGATATCATAACTCTTTAGAAGAATTTCTTTTTATACGTCACTTTGGGAGAAAAATGTTTTTTGTGCAAATACATACATGTACATGCACTTTTTATTTGATTAAAAAAACCGGAAATTTTATAAACTTTATTATTTTTATAGTTATGCAAAAATAAATTTCTTTTTTCAAGCAGTTCAAA
Source organism: Arcuatula senhousia (assembly GCA_963971305.1). Lineage (NCBI taxonomy): Eukaryota > Metazoa > Mollusca > Bivalvia > Mytilida > Mytilidae > Arcuatula > Arcuatula senhousia. The sequence continues at coordinate 405,951 of OZ020317.1, read as the reverse complement.
TGATTTAGAAAAGATAAAAATGAAATCTTTCCCATTCACTAAAATATGAGCTACATCTACTGTGAAGAAAGACAACTCCAGCACATGGGAGACAACTTACACAATATTATATCTACTTACTTGACATGACTGATGTATTAATGTAATCAATAATATTATACAATTTATGCTTATATCATTCTCATGATATAAAATGTAACCTCACGAATTTGTTTATTTTATAGGTACCTGTATTGATACCACAGAAAACTTGTTAGCTGTGAAGAAATCAGAAACTTTCGAAGTTGTACCGGTGGAACTGATAAAAGACTTGTGTATATTTATGAAAGGTGAAGACCAGACTGTATCCTATGTTGCCAGACCACCAAATAGAATTGAAAGAGAGTGAACTGTGATAAATGTATATTAAGAGTCATGAAATGTTTACTGTAGACATGTAGAAGCAGAAATATTTGTGGGGGATTTTTTTTTTGTTTATTAAGTGGTCAAGAAAAGTCCACAAAATTAAATCCTCACAAATTTTAAACATTTAGTTTAGTTCCAGAGTGTTTATCAAAATAAAACAATCAAGAAAATTTTTCTCAACCATTTCAGTCTTGTGCTCTAAACCACAAAATTTTATCCCCATGAATATAGATACTTATAAATATAGTACATGTATATGTATTGTCATTTTGTTTTCATGTAACACTTCGGGCATACAGTTAAGATCCTACATTTACTATTTCAAAACCTTTTCTAAAAATGGGACGAATGAAATATTTTTGAAAGTACACATGTAATTAAAAACAAGAGGCTCTCAGGAGCAACCCTATGAAGACTTTTGTATAACTAAATGGGCTTAATGTTTAAGCAAGAAAAAGCTTTTCATTGGATTAAATTTTAGGTCTATTGCTCACCTACATGTACTTCTTGTCTCACTTTGTTACTGTATTGTATGCCTATAAGTCATTGTTTTCAATCATGTTTCTTTTGTTTATTATAGTGCGATTTGTTGTAAATATTTTGTTTTCAATCATGTTTCTTTTGTTTATTATAGTGCAATTTGTTGTAAATACATGCATGACATACAAAAAATGAACACTTATAATGTATAATTATTACTAAAATTGATGTGGGATTTTTCACATTACTGTCACACTTTACTCAGACTTAATTACTTCATGAAGTTTGAACAGAATGCTCTCATGTTTTAGTATTTAAAAAAAAGCACTAAATGTTGAGATCAATATTTCAAGATCATGCAGGTTATAAATGGCTTATACGCACATTTTCTAGATTTTAAAGAAATGGGCAATTAGATTTTCTACATGACCCTTTAATACATTTGTAGATATAAGGAAATTACTGATATAAAATAACAAATGTTATTGAATGAACTATTGATACAAATGTACTCTCCTCTGACAGGAACACATTGACATTTTTATACCACATACATGCCATATAACATTATAATGTTGTTGTCTGTTTAATAACCTAAGTTCTCCCACAATTCTTAAGTTTTAGTTTTCCAATTGCTATGAAATTTTGTAATGATGTTCTTTACAATAAAGGATGGATGGGATTGATTTTGGGGGTGCCCCTTTTTTCATTTAGAAATAAGGGGTCCTAAAAGGGACATAAATGCAACTCTTTATTTCTGCTCTTATTTTGAAATTTCTAATTGGCATAACATTCTTATCAAGTAGTGGATACAAAATGGGGATTAATTCCCCCCTTTTCCGTTATGTACTTAGGGGCAAATATGGGTCAAAATCAAAATTTGTATTTAATGTCTGATTTTAATCTTTGTTGTTGCTAATTTATCATTGTTAATTGTACATAACATGAAACCTGTTGGATGTTAATGCTTTATATTGTTAACTTTATATGAGAATTGTCAAAATAAATCTGCATTGTCTAAACTTATTTTTGTCTTTATCTTGCATTTCATACGTACTTCAAAAAGATGATTATGAGATGTGCAATAAGTGTACATGACAAAGTATGGTTACCCCTAAACCTACAGTTATGCCATATTGATAATTATTTTCAAGAGTATTAGCAACTTTAGCTGGATAAAAATAGTATTTTCTTAAGTGTATTTGGTGCACCAAAGTTTAAGGTTCATGAACAATATTTTTAGTCTATTGTGTTATAACAGATTTATATAGTTTTCTAAGTTTAATAAGCCTACTTTAGCCAGGCTTATAAATATGTTAAGTTTTTGTAGCGTATTTTAGCAGTTAATATTTGTTTAAGCTTTTTAGCAGAGTTTTCCTAGTTGGAATTTAGTACCGCTCATTGTCCACTGATTTATCATTACATTATTAAATCCATTTTGTAAGTTTATTTAGCGTACTTTAGCAAGGCCTATAAATATATGAAGTTTTTGTAGCGTATTTTAGCAGTTTATATTTGTTAAAGATTTTTTAATAAGTTTTTCTAGCAGGAATTTAGTACTGCTAATTTCCCGCTGATTTCTCATAAATTATTTTATCTTTATGTAGTGGTAAATTAGTGGAAATATAGGTTAACCACTAGAAACCACTAATTTAATTAGTGGATTTTAGTGGTATTTAGAATTGGATGCTAATTTTACACTGTCAATAACAGTAGGTATCAGTGGAAAGTTTAGCGGAAGTTTAGTGGAACTGATTATTCCGCTAAATTATAATGGTAAATTAGTGGACTTTGGGTAGCTGCTAATTTACGCTGTCAAATTCACAGTGTAATTTTAGCATAATTGTAGCGGAAAATTAGTTCCACTGTTTTCTTGTAGCGGCGCTACAATTTGGTCTGGGTCACTCAATCGTGTATCGTGTATGGTGTAACCGTGTATGGTGTAAATGGGAAAGTTACACGGTTCAATCGCTGTAGGTTATAAGAACACGTTGTTGGCCGATATTATGATGAAATTTTGAAGCATTGTTTGTCATGATATGTAGGTAATCATATCGCAAAGGCTTTTATTTTTTTTAAATTAGGTTGATTTTCAACTTTAATGCGGCGGTGGGAGACATTGGCTACGTGTAATAATCTTGTATAGAATTGAATAACAGGTTTTCCTCTATCATTCCGTTTAGATTCCAAATTTGTTAATTTTACCGAAATGTGTATACATATGTACCAAATGTACTTTTAAAAAGAAACACTTAAAACAATACATTGCCTATAAAAAGTTCAAAAATCAAGCATCTCTAAATCACATTTTACTTGTCTTGGTAACAAACACTGGATCAAGGATAGAAATTCTGTTAATCAGGAAATTGATAAGAAACAGGAAACATGAAGAACATACAGATGGAAAAACGAAAGAGTTACTAAAGAATATGCTCAACAAATTTTAGTCACTAGTCTTATTTTATTTTTGGCTAATTTTAATATTTAACCTTTTGTTGAATAATCAATCAATCAATCAATCAATATTTTAATTCCTCCTAAAGGAGATTTACATGTAACAACCACACATACATACTACATATACAATATGACAAGGACGAGTTATGCAATTATTTACAAATTATAAATATATATGATCACACAATTAACTTGTCATTAGAATTTACAGTACTTCAAGATAACACTACTGATGGATACCATAAGCGGAAGATCAATTTCAGAGTTAATTACTATGAAAAAGTTACAAAGTCTAAAATCGTCCAATAAAATGAGTTCTGAACATTTCCTGTGTCAAAGAGCCCGAAACAGTTCATTAACAAATTTGGTTCGGACAGACCAGTTAAAGCACTCGGAGTCTATTTTGGACATTGTAAAGAAGAATGCAAAAAACTAAATTGGGAGGGAAAAATCGAAAAGATGAAAAAGTTATTAACGGCATGGCAAAAGCGAAAACTTACCATATTAGGTAAAATCTTAATTATAAAAACATTGGTTATCCCAATTTTTACTTTTGTAGCGACCGCATGTATAGTTCCTGATATCTATTTGAAAGACATTGAAGCATCTTGTTTCAAATTTATATGGGATAATAAACCAGACAAAGTCAAACGAAATGTTTTGATAAATACACACGAGAAAGGGGGGTTAAATATGATAGACATCAAAAGCTATTTCATGTCACTAAAAGCTTTTTGGGTTAATCGTTTTGTAAATGGAAAATTTGGAAACTGGAAAGTCATACCATTAAAATACTTTAGTCATTTTGGAACTGATTGGTTAATTTTTAAGACTAACAATGGTGATGTTAGATCAAATAAGTCTTTACAAAACTTACCTGAATTTTACCAGGAAGTTGTTAAATGTTGGACTCTCACAGGTGGGGGACAAACAAAAAAACCAAAGACTTTTACCGAAATAAGAAAACAAATTATATGGAACAATTCTTTTATTAAGTTCCAAAATAAATGTATTACATTTAAAAGTTGGATAAATAGTGGCTTGGTTTATATCAATGATATAGTAGACGAAAATGGAAATATATCACAAAAAATAGTTTTTGAAAAACTAAAAAATAAGGCTAACTGGATTGCAGAATTTAATATTGTTAAAAAATCAATTCCAAAAGTATGGCTTCAAGCATTGCAATCAGAAAACTCGTGTAAATCAAAGGTAAATATTAGAAAAAATGATTTTATTTGGGGAAATAAATACACCAAAGAGTCACAATTATCGAATAAAGTATTATATACATCTTTGATAAACAATAAAGTTGAACAGTCTATAGGCATTAACAAATGGATAAGAATTTTAAATGGTGAAAATGCCATTAATAAAGATCAACTGTTTTATTTTATATTCAATTATTTACAAGACAATAAACTTAAGATTTTTAAATGGAAATTGCTGCAATATATTATACCTACACAGAAACTGTTATGTCAATGGAAAATAGAAAGAAATGCAAATTGTAAATTTTGTGGTCAAGAAGAAGATTACCTTCATTATTTTCTTTTATGTCCTTATTTAGAAACATTTTGGAAAAAGATAAATGAAATTCTCAAAGTGAATAAAATGAATTTTAAAATTACTCTGAAACATTTAGTTTTTGGATATAAGATCAATGATGAAGAATATTTTTATTTTAATTTATTTCTCACTATTTTATGTTTTTCAATTTACAAATCATATTACATTTCAGATCAGAAAACAAAGCAAGTTAATATTTTTAAAATAGATAAATAAATGGATGGTGAAGCCACATTTAAAAGGTAAAAACTAAATAAGAAATATAACGAAATAAAACCTTTAAAACAAATAAAACAAGAATGCCCAAATTTTCGGACATAAAGTCCTTCTTCAGGGGCTAAAAAGAAAAAAGATGTTCACACATCGACTGAGGAGGACAGAATGACATAAAATTGACTCGAAGAACATCATGTGGTATTTTGATCCTGAACTTGATGACTAATTTATAAATATTAAGAAAAGGTCTGTCTTTTTACATTCATACCAAAGGGTTGAAAAGTGCCTAAAAAATTGATAATTCTTTGCTCAAGAAACTGTCTTTGTTTTTGGCCGGTGCATGTTTCAAGGAGAACGGTCACCTGCATATCCTTGACGCCATGGTTTGGCAATGAAAAGTGCTGGCCGACTGGGCAATCGTCGCATTTGAGAACACTTCTCCTGTGTTCAGCAAATCTGTCACCCAGTCGACGACAAGTTTCTCCTACGTAAATTTTAAGGCACTTGGCACAGCGGATGGCGTAAATGACATTTTCGGAGATGCAGGTGTAACCGTTCTTCAACTTGAAGGTGTTGGAGGGGCCAACTATCTCTTCAGTCTCCCAGGTAAAAGGACATGTGATACAGATTGATCGACCACAACCCCTGGTGCCTGAAAAGTCAGAAAAATATTTTTAATGTCTTTTCAACCGAATTTATCAATCGAATAGAGAAATTTACAGATAATAAGAAACTAGCAAAATTAAAACATTGTATAACCAATATTTAGGTAATGCTTATAGATTTGAGGTAGTTAACTTTTGTATTTCATATGTCATGTATATCTTTGCAACTAATTACAACCCTGGGTAATTAGTGGAACATTCACAGGGAGCATCAGAAGGATCTTGGACTTCTGATGTACGATGTAACAAGAATTATGTTAAAATAAAGACGTATGTTTGTTGTTAAAAAAAAACAACACAAATTTGGTTCTCTGTGTGTTGAGGTGATTACAGTAAAGTACTTGGTGAACAACAATGTCATCTGTAAAGTTCCAACACAATGGGCATGCTGTTGGTTTAAGTGGAATTATCCATACTCTTGAGAAACATTTAGCATTGTTTAAAGATTTACTGTCATTAGCACACCTCCATAAGTCAGATGGACTGATATACGTGAACAGTTCTTTGAATCTAGTGAAGTCACTGTCCTGTGCCATTCTGAGTAGTTTGGACTGGTACTCCAAGTTGTGAATGTTAGTGTTAATTATGTTTTTCCACACAAGTTTGGATGGAAAGTCCCCAGTAAAAACGTAGTTCATGAGAAAGGATGTGAGATTATACTTGTTTAAGATGTCAATAATGTCAGGTATGAATCCAAGTTGCTTACGATCAATGTTACTAAGATACTGAAATAGTCTGTAGATGAAAATCTGTTTTGTAAGTTTGTTTTGGTCGGTACGACACAGTTTCTGTAAAAACATCAGTTTTCTCTTCTCAACAAGTACAGGAAGCCTAGGTAAGTCCAACATAGTTTCACACATGTCAGATCATCGGGTACGCCGAGGCATGCATTGGATGTGCTTTGCAATGTAATGTTGGAAAACACTCAGACTGCTCAAGTCCTTCTTCGAGATATTACTCCACATTTCACAACCGTATAAAGCAGTAGGTATGACAACTTTATTATAGAGGCTTGCAACTGTTAGTGGATTTAGTTTGTGTGATCCTATCCCAACTATAGAGAAGTATGCATTTCGGGCTTTCCTGCAAGACGCATTAATATCGCTTGATACTCTCAGATATGTAGTTCTAATGATACCTAAATGAGTTCAAGAGTCTGATAGTTTACGGTTTCATTATTTCCAAGTACGAAAGCGGAAGCAAGTGCACTATGAGGCTTTTGGTTGTAACACATTACAGTTGATTTGTTTGTATTAAAGTGGAATCTCAGATTACAAGAATAGGTATACGCAGTGTCCAGCATTCGTTGAAGACCATTTGGTGTGAAACTAATACAAGTGATGTCATCCGCAAAACCGGGACTACATGCTTTGATGTTGCCAATACAAGCACCTTCTTTAACTGTTTCGAGGATTTCAAGCAGATCATTGATGAATACCAGATATGATATACCCGATAGTACGCCTCCTTGTCTTACACCCTGTTTTATTTGAATGTGTTTTGACATTTGTCCATTTACTAGAACTGCGCATGTGATGTCTTTATGGCAGTCGGCAATAGTTCGCACCATGGCAAGGTCAACATTAGCTTTATATAGTTTATATATAAGTCCACTATGCCACACTGAATCAAATGCTTTGGAGCTATCTAGGAATGCAACGTATAATTTACTTGAGAGTTCAACCGAGTAGTAGACAGTCTCTTGATAGTTGAATGCCGTTGTAGTACAACTGGATCCTGCTTGGAATCCCTGTTGTTGCGAGTTTAGGAAATTGTTTATCTCTAGATTGTTAGTTAGTCTTTGTTTCAGAACAGCTTCAAACAATTTGTATAGTACAGGTAAAAGAGAAATCGGTCTATAGCTTCCAGGATCTGTTCTTGGTTTACCATATCCTTTGTAAATAGGTATAATCACGCCATGTTTCCAGCATTTCGGAACTGTTCCGTAACGAATACAAGCATTGAATAAGCGAGTGATTTCATGTCTCGTCCGTTGCCCACAGTATCGTAAGTGTTCGTTTTGCACTTATCGTGTCCTGGTGCTTTTTTAAGTTTCAGGTTCTTGATTGCCTTATTAATTTCCCTGAATTTAATATCGCCAGAAAGCAGTTGACCGGTTCTATGTTTAAAAGACCTCATAAGCATTTCAATTTTGTTCTCAACTTCAATTTTAAACTCGTGGTTATAAGTGTCACTATCGCTAGGTGTGTAAACGTCCGAATAGAAATTGGCAAATATATCAGGTATTTTCGTTGGATCGTTACTAACTTCACCTTTGTAATTATATCAGCGCAAGATGATCTTTTTCTAGGCTTCTTATGTGAAATTAATTTCCAAAATAGTCTTATGTCACAACCTGCAGCATTGTCAATGTCTTCAAATGTTTTTGTGATATAGTTGTCACAGGCTTCTCATTGGCGATTAAGGAACTCGTTCTTTTCATGTTTATAATCTCTGTACGACTTAAAGTCTTTCCCACGTGGCCGACCTTCCGAAATCCATGCTTGCCTCGCCTTTCGTTCCCGACTATGAGCTTGCTTTACATCAGTTGTCCAATAAGGTATAGTTTTAGCATTGAATTTCCGTAGTGGAATACAACAGTTGGCTGAGTATGTAAGTCCAAGAGCAATAGTCTCGGCAAACTTTTCAATATCCAGTTCATTATCAAGCGTCAGTGATTCTGTGCATAACACAGTGTCACTGATATTGCTAAATTTTCTCAGTTCATCATCGGATGCTTTATTCCAAGCTGGCCAAGGGACAGACGACATAGATACGTTATAGTTACATTTAAGGTCTAAAGGTAAGTTGAGTTCTAGAATAATTGGTAAGTGATCAGAAGTCATAGATATAATCCCTTCATCAACGATTTCACAATGTGATATCAAAGGGTATAACGATTCATCAACTAGGATATAATCTAAAACAGTCATGCAGGGTATATATGTGTAGCTGGATCCGATGCACTTTTCTGACAAATAAGCGGGTACAAGGCCTGTGTCCAAGATTAACTGTGAAAGTTCTAATGATTTATAAACATTTGTATTAAAATCACCACCGACTACAACTTGACTGTCCTGTGAATAATAGTTAATATAGTCGCTTAAAATATTGATTTCATGCTTATATTCATCAACACTGCTGCTAGCAGGTAGGTATGTGTTTAGGATAACCAAAGAATTGTTTTCACCATAACAAAGTTCTATTCCAATAAGTCGATTCGAATTAGGACAGTCAATAAAACTGATTTTGAAATCCAAAGTTCGTCGGTATATGATAGCTACACCAACCTTTCCACACCTACTTGTTGCTACATTAATGGATGTATCTGCTTTCGCGTGGCATAAAAAGTTCGCATCAATTGAGTCAAGGAAGTAAAGCGAATGATCAAAAAGTTTATGTTCACAGATAAGTGCTATGTCACATTTACTATATTCTAGGATCTCTGCCAGGCACATAGCTGACGACATTATCCCCCTAACGTTCCATACAATTAACGAAGCAAAGGTGTACCAAAGGGGTAATCAGTATCATAAAACCGTGAAGACAAAGACAAAACCGGCAGACAAAAAATCATCACAACAAAACAAACCACATAACAACATAAAACACACACACATAACAACAAAACCGCATTCAGCAACGCGAACTCAAGTCGAAACGAGAGTGAACTCAGGTGCTCCGGAAGAGTAAGCAGTTCCTGCTTGCTATAGAACACCCGTCACGTTGCCAAAGATCGATTAAGTGTTGGTCAAATCCGGAAAGGATGACATTACAAAACTCTATGTCAAACCAACATCTGTGCTCATCTGAGAGATAGAAATCCCGTATTTGCATACAAGCACATGATGTCGTCCGTAAAATTTCTTGAGTGATAACAACAACAACCTGGGAGCAACGTATCCCTGTGTTAACAATTTGCTTGTCAGCCGTGTAGCTCTATCAAGGAAGTCGTTGTACTCCCCACATGCTCTGGAATAACGAATCAATTGTGATACGAACCATAATTAGAGTTATATGTAAAGCCATGTTAATCACATTCATTGAATGAGTGTCCATCATGTTGTCCATCGTACTTTCCTTGTATCCATTTATCCCATTCGTGCTTGTTGTACCAACTCGGTCATCCAATACATTTACTGGCTGATCAGTACTCACGCTTTGTTGAACATCGTGGGTTTCTTGTGTATTGCGCGATGATTGTTCATTTATACTTTTCCCAGTGTCACTTGCGCTTGATAATGAACTGGATATTGAAAAGTTTGCCGAGACTATTGCTCTTGGACTTACATACTCAGCCAACTGTTGTATTCCACTACGGAAATTCAATGCTAAAACTAAACCTTATTGGACAACTGATGTAAAGCAAGCTCATAGTCGGGAACGAAAGGCGAGGCAAGCATGGATTTCGGAAGGTCGGCCACGTGGGAAAGACTTTAAGTCGTACAGAGATTATAAACATGAAAAGAACGAATCCTCGAAACAGTTAAAGAAGGTGCTTGTATTGGCAACATCAAAGCATGTAGTCCCGGTTTTGCGGATGACATCACTTGTATTAGTTTCACACCAAATGGTCTTCAACAAATGCTGGACACTGCGTATACCTATTCTTGTAATCTGAGATTCCACTTTAATACAAACAAATCAACTGTAATGTGTTACAACCAAAAGCCTCATAGTGCACTTGCTTCCGCTTTCGTACTTGGAAATAATGAAACCATAAACTATCAGACTCTTGAACTCATTTAGGTATCATTAGAACTACATATCTGAGAGTATCAAGCGATATTAATGCGTCTTGCAGGAAAGCCCGAAATGCATACTTCTCTATAGTTGGGATAGGATCACACAAACTAAATCCACTAACAGTTGCAAGCCTCTATAATAAAGTTGTCATACCTACTGCTTTATACGGTTGTGAAATGTGGAGTAATATCTCGAAGAAGGACTTGAGCAGTCTGAGTGTTTTCCAACATTACATTGCAAAGCACATCCAATGCATGCCTCGGCGTACCCGATGATCTGACATGTGTGAAACTATGTTGGACTTACCTAGGCTTCCTGTACTTGTTGAGAAGAGAAAACTGATGTTTTTACAGAAACTGTGTCGTACCGACCAAAACAAACTTACAAAACAGATTTTCATCTACAGACTATTTCAGTATCTTATACACTATGAACCAAAAAAATTACTGTCTATACCAGACACAGTCATTTTTTTACTGCCTTACACTGCTATTTACTGTGAAACTACTGCCAAACAACAGTGAATTACCATTATCACCCTATACAATCAAGGACAGTTTGTGACAGTGATTACCTTCCGCCTATGATGCACTGTCCTGCATTGGCCTGCACTGTCCGACATTGGTACAGTTTCTCATAGATCATGGCAGACTTTACCTGGATTGATAATCACTGTCCTAAATTGTTACAATTTTGGGCAGTAGTTAACAATTTTACTTGTATTGTTTATCACTGTCCTGATCCGTAACAATTTTGCACAGCAGTTGACAATTTTTCTTGACCTATTATGCACTGTCCACCATTGCCATAGTAAAAGGCAGTACTTGACAAGATATCCACTAACTGTTATGCACTGATGTGAATTGCTGCAGGACATATTAGGTCATGACAGACTTGTGTTTTCTGTCTTGAACTGTCATAAACTTAAGCAGGAAATAATAGATGGTAACAATTTATAACGGTCTTCTATTTACTGTCCTTCATTTTGTGAATTTTGGCGAAGACGAGATTATTTTTATCTTTATTTAATTATTATGCTTTAAATGCTTTGTACATATAATCTTTTATAACCTAGCCCGCCACACCGAATGCGCGAGTTCTACGGGTATTTTATTTTTATTTTCACATATTTTTCTATCAGAATCAGAACCACAACTTTATAACTGTCACATGCATTCGTAAAGCCATCTGGAAAAATCTTCTTTTTAAAAAATGAAAGAAACTTTTCTGACACAAGCTCTTAAAATCGCTGATATTTGTTGTTCAAAATTAAGATTAATTATTTTTTTGTTCAAACATCGTCATGCATAAGATATAATATGCCTTTCTTACAGCTACCTTTTCAATGTCAATTTTAAAACTCGGAAATAATTATTTTTATAAGTTTCATGTCAGTAATAATAATTGGAGAAGAAAAAAACCACTACAAATAATGAAAGAAACTAGAAGGAAAATGTGTTTATGAGTGATGGGTGAACCACCCGTACTTGAAATATCGCCACCCCCCCCTCAAACATGAAGTTCTTAGTGACCTAAATTTACTTGGGCGGTAGCAGTACATACTATAGTGTTTAAATATTAATGTCTCCAAACATGCATCGAACATTAAGTAAACAAAGAAATAACCCATAGTCGTTCATGTGTAAAATATAGGACGCAGTGACCTATTTTCAAGTGGATGGTGATTTTCTATTCAAAATCAAATCTAGTATTGAAATATCATCAATGGTCATTGGCATCCACTATGTAGTATTCAAGATCACCAAAGTGTTACAGATACATCGATGATTGGATGCACGGACGCACAAGCGTAAAAATAAAGCTCTAGCCAACATACATAACTATTAAAGCAATGAAAAAACTTCTTTTCCGTGTTAAATGTATCTTTCAATATGATAAATAGTTTTATTTATAGCCTTTGTTTCCAATTGTAAAATTACAAGTCTATGATTCTAAAGGTAAAAATTAAAACGGGTCTATAATTCCCATGACTTACTCAATAGTTAAAATACATCCTTACCACACTTGTAAATACGCCTTTTACGCTTTAACCATTTTCCAGCGGATCGCAATATTCTCCGCTTTGTGTGCTTATTTATTTCTGAGAAATAAATTTATCTTGAAAAAATATTTTGGCAGCAGAGGTTATTTCTGCAATATAAAATTATGCTAATAAAGAATAAATGATAAACTATTTCGTCTCTTTACCTTTAAAAATAAATATTTTTTCCGACCAAAACATAAAATAACCCCCCTTTTTTTTAAATGAAGTTAAATGGTCCGCCCCTGAGCCCTGTCTACATTATTTAAACACTAAGACGCATTTGTAAATTAACAAGTTACGCAATACTGCCGTGAAAATGTCTTGATGGGTATCCTGCTGTGTGTGACCAGGCAGTAGACAGGATGTTTATTGTGAACGACATGTATATTACTTAATACCTGCATGTCTGTCTAGGTAGCAGGTTAATTATCCAAACGCTTACCTGAGGCAGTTTACACTCAGAGAAGAGAGTTCACAGTTTTAGAAAATCATCAGTTTTACTTTAAACATTTAACGCAGGAAAATGCATGCACTTGACAAGAAATGAAAGTATTTTATGCATGTATACATACTTCTTATTCGTTCCGTTTTGTATAACAATAATTTAAAAAGTAGTAGAAACACTTAATACAATCAAACATCACATTATTTTATATGGATGCATTGACTAAGAACTTGTCATGAAAGATCGACCTATCTTCGTGTTCTTAGACCCATACCAAATCTAAATAGACATAAGCTAATCAAAGTTATTATTTCTCGAGAGAAGTGAGCACACACTTGTCTTATTACTTAATATTCTTCTTTAAAAGTCTTTTTTTGTGTGATATACTAGTAGATCTATAAGGAGGTGTGAATAAATGTTACACATTGTAGCGCACACACGGTTAATAAACTTTTTATTTTTCTGGGTTCCATATTTTGTATATGTTGCGAAAAACAGATACGGGTTGCATTATGCGTCATCAATGACCTAAATAATATATTATCATTTAAAGCGTGTATCTTGCAATTATTAATAAATCCCTGTCGCACATCTACTTCCTGTTTTGAAAATATCAGTGATATTACTCAAGGCATGAAATCAGGACGCTACCAATTATAGTTAATCGTTCTATGAGTGTGTCTTGTTGTTTAGTTTAACAAACTTATCTTTAAAGATCTGCAAAATTCATTACTTTTCTATACAAGAATGTCCAAGAATTTACAAGTAACAACTCTTAACTTTCAAACAATTTTAGATAAACAGGCGGCAGATGTCTCTGCTGAGAATTCCCGGGGGGCGGGTGATGGCTTCTGCGAAAAAAAAACTTCCCCGAAAAGACAGGTGGTTAGAAAACATCTGTATCCCGAATACTGAGGCTTTCATGGTAAATCAAGATTAAGAAACATTATAATGGATGTTGTTTAATTTAATAAATGTGTTATGTTGATCAAAAATCTGTTAATTTAGTAGTGACAAAGGGGCAAATGCAAATGCAACATTGGGTCCATTCAGCATATAATTGAAAGAAACGCCGCAAAATGTGTCACCTTAAAACTATTTCTGGGGGAAAAGGGTTACTGGCTATGCTTTACCGCTGCTAAACTAAAGACGTACATTTCATTAAACAAATTAACGGTGTACTATGATTTTGACAAGAAGCGGATAATGAGAAATAATAGCTAGACAAATACTAGGATATATTAAACTGCTGTTTACCGCTTAGACCTATTGTTCTTTTCTATACAAGTCATGATCAGGTGTATTATTTTGGACTATCTTCTTTGTAGTCAGTGAATGCAGCTCGTTCGACATATTAAAGTACATGTTACCTTTCCAGCTATCGATAAACATTCCAGTGTTATTGAATGTGTATTGCAGATCAATGGACCGGCCTGAACCAGATTCAGAAATAAACATGAAAAGTATAAGGTGGCAATGTGTTCATAGAATTGCAATTTTTTTTTATTTACAAAAAAATCTAAAAAGTTTTTTCCCCATATTAAAAAAATTATTTAAATAGTTAGTAAAATAAATATTAATTTTATGAATACGTAATGCATTAAACAAGTTATTAATTGATCCTATATGTAAAGGGAAACAATGATAAAAAAGGTCCACTTCAACTTGAATGGTGGAAGAAATAGAAGATTTGTACTTTGAATTGTTACTTATATTTTGACAAGCATTGGTTATATAGATTTTTTGTCCGGATAAATTTTGATTTATTATCGTTTACAAGGATTTTTTGGGGTAAATTTTGATGCAGACAGCTACATTCAACATTGTTCAAAGTACTTACAAATCACGGGGGGGGGGGGGTGTTACTCTTAGTACTTTAGGGTACAAATTCTATACCCACCCCATTCATATGTAGGCAATCTTAAAAAATAAACCCATTCATTTGAAATTCCACGAAATATTTTATAGATATTCTATTTAAATCAAAAGGTTTGAATGCTCAAAGTTATCGAATGCATTTACAGTGGCAAATTGTGAATACGAATTGCATATTTTAAAATTGTATGTCGCACATACAAAATAAAATTAGATAAAACATAAATAATGGTTTATTTAATTTCATTTAATCACCCCTAGTAAGGTGGATTCACGACGATCAGGAAAGTCCAGTGAAGGATTCACGTAAAGTTGTATTTGGTAAGACGATTCAGTTTTGTCGGGTTAAATAAAAAAGTAAACAACTTTGTTTTGTTGCAAAATTAATGTCTTTCGAAAGGTAAATGATCAATTTAACCCCGTCTCTTTATTTGTACCACAAAAAACTAAAAAGTCGTAAAAGCATATACAAATCTGTTTTGAAATAAAGTTACAGTTCACGAAAAACGTCAAGGTTGAATTATGTTCATGACGAAAACTATAACATCAGATAGTTGTGTTTTTGTTTGCATGAAGTGTCTATATTTTTCATCAAATCAAGACTATTATACGTACTAGAGACAAGTTGAAAATTTTTAATGAAAAAAATTAGTATACCTAAAAAAAATAGATGTAAAAATTGGCGGATAATGTTCTGGTAATAAGAGGATTCTGTTCTGGTAATGTACGGAGTTCGGTTCAGTATCGGTTTAAAAAAACATTTAAATTTATATGTATTAATATCTGTGGGCAAATGCTTTATAACTTAAGATAATTAGAGTCATACTTAAAATGTTAAGTTAAATATCCACATTAAGAAACTAAAATATTGTTAAAAGACTCATTAGTGACAAAATTGAATAAGACAAGACCAATCAAAGGTTTGTGTTAAACATAAGATGCTTATTATTAGCGAAAATAATACAATCAATATGTACATCAATCAAGGCTTTGCATATTTGGTTGAATTAATGTCCCGGTCAACTAGTCGAACGGACAGAAAGAATCGTTCTTTGTTTTGAGGATAAATGTGTTTCAAGTAAACCCGATATTGTGCAAGAACTTCTATTAAATTTTAAAACAAAACCAAAGTTACTTTACTGGGGCATATGCATACCAACTTTCGTCAACATAAGGTGCTCGATATATAACTCAAACACTGAAAAATTAATAGCATTAAACGCCGACGCCGTCGTCGCCACCGCTTGCAAAGTAACACTTATTGCCCGCCCTGCCACGCAGGCCAAAACCCTCCCCCGAAAAAGTGCACCTCAGATATCAAGCATGGGTCTCAAATTACGGAAGCACCAACTCATTTATCTATAATTAAATCCCCATTCCGTTTTTTTTAATTCGTTAGTAAGTTAGTAAGTTTTGCCATTACTCCGAACTCTCGGGAGATGTACATAAAAAGCTAGGGTGATACAATGAACATGAAATGATGATGAATTAGACAATGGGGACATCAGGCCAATCATTGACTGCCATTGGAAAAAGGATTTATGGGTAACCTGGACGGACAATTAAGCCTCCTACATGGGGATCCTTCTGAATCTGGGTTATTTTTTTTCCAACACGGTGCACCTCTATGGTTTGCGGTCAGGTTATCGGCATTATAGCCTGACGACCCCGGCATTCATTATGAATGGCGAACCATTCAACCACTTTGGGCACACATCCCAGTCGCTATTTGGGCAAAGCGGCCTGACGCGACGAAGGGTTTCTGTGCGATTTAAAGTGGACGTTTACCGATAAGTTAAAGCGCTGCTACGGGCCTATTTGCCACCCGGGACCCGCACGGAGGTTTTGCAATTCGAAAATAGTAAATACTGTAACGAAATGAAATGTGTCTGTTTGCAGGAATATAAGGGCAACCAATTCACAGTTATTGGAAATGCAGGTTCGTTTCAAAAATGAGACTGCATGTAGATGCATCCCCTTCCAGATCTAGAAAAATCTGAGATGAGGCATTTAATTCCATTTGATTCAAACATTAAATTAATATACGTTTTAGGAGCATTTTAAGATATTTTAGGGTCATATTAATTTAATTCTTACTTATAAGTATTTGCAAAAACTCCAAGTATTTTGACAAAAATCATGTAGGGCATTCGAGTGCTAAGGGCAACAACAAAATCAGAAAACAAGAACGTTAATAGCACGAAGAAACACAAAACATAAAACAAACACAAAATCAACAAAACAGTTATCAACGACGCAAACTAAAGTCGAACGAAAGTGAACTCGTGCGCTCCGAAAAAGTAAGCAGTTCCTGTATGCATGCTATTTAACATTCGTCACACTGCCATTTTCAAATTCAGCGTGTCGATTCCGGTAAAGGAAGATTAAACAAAACCCTATGACAAACCAACATCTGTACTCATCTGAAAGAGAGAAATCCCATATTTATTTTTGAGCTCATGATGTCTTCCGTAAATTTCTTGAGTCAAGACAGCAATCAAGGAGCAACATAACCCTGTGTTAGCACTTTTTGTGTCAATATGTGTGACGCTCTGCCAAGGAAATCGATGTAATATTACCGCAAGCTCTCGAGTAATGAATCAATTGTGGAACTTAAACTCCATTTGCTGGAGTAAATGGAATTTTGCTACACAAGGAGTATAAAAGTTGACGATTTGAATATTTATTGAAGTTTTTAAAGAGTTTTGTTAAAAGTTTTCCATTGGAGTTTATTTCGAGATTTAGATCTTAATATGAAGCACGCTTTTTAGAATCCGTTGTGTCCTTTATCTCAAATTTCTGACGATAAATGAGCATTGAGAATCGTTCAGTGAAAGGACATCATCAATGTAACGGAAAGTGAAGTTAAAAGAGAGAGCTAGTCTACGATCCTTTTTTGTCTAGAAGTGATTGTAAGAAGTCTGCTTCATATGAATGAAGAAATTAATCTATTATAGCTTTATTAATGCAAATTTTACCCAAAAGGTTGTAAGCATATAACAAGTACAAAATTTGAAATGTAAGCATGCATGATTTCCGAATTAACGAATTCTGTTTGTTTCTGGATAACACGAAATGAATTACAGTAAAATTGGTCAATTATGCTACTTATAATTACGCAATCCTATGTAAATAACCATAAAAATGTATGATATAACCCGACAAAACAGTATCCACAATTTACCAAAACAGAAGTCTATAACTGAACAAAACTGAATCCTCTAAAATGGTGAGACAAATCACCGGTTTGATGTGTTTACTAATTTGATTTTCTTAAACAGTTGGCAGTACTCTCGTTGCATATTTTAATTTAAAACGATTTAAAAAGAACGTGGGTACACATTGCATGCTTTATCATAAGTTTGAAATGTGTTGTTTACTTTTAATTTAGAGTTATAAAATGTATAAACTTTTTAGTCATAACTTTTAAACCATTATTCATAGATTAACAAAACTTTTACATTTTATTGAAATCAATACAAAAATGTAAATTATAAAGAAATACAAATAGTACATAGGTTTATGTTTATTAACACTGCTCAGGTGTGCATTGTATGTGTGTTTTGTAAACAATATTGATCGAAAAAGGGACGAATTTAACCCACCAAATACAACATTACGTGAATCCTTCACTGGACTTTCCTGATCGTCGTGAATTCACCTTACTAGGGGTGTTAATATACGTGCGCGCAGTCTTGAGCGTTTGATTAATCTAATGTTTGAATAAGTTAAACAACTTTTTTTTTAATTAAGGTCCTTTAGTTGTAAAAATAGTCCTGTCCTTAAAATGATTTTGTATAAAAGGGATAAATATCTATAAAACTGATGGTACATTGTATATCTGTGAAATATTCCTTTGAATTGGTATAATGAGTTTAAATATTTATTGTGCAAGAAGTTTTGACATGTTTATTGTAACTACCAAAATCAACAAGCCGTACGTGTATTCTGATACTTAAATGCACCCAAGGACGCAAATCATTATTATACGTAATTTTTCTCCTAACTTTAGGACACCTGACGTTCCATATGTATTTCAACCCTATAAATGATTTTAATTATTAATTCTTAAAAACGAATCTAGTCATACTTATGCAAGAAACACCAATATATTTGGCAGGAAAAGATTTTGAATGATTTATATTATTAAATCAAATTACATTAGAAATGTTTTAAATAGAAGTATATCTATGTGCATGGTCGGAAAATATAATGTATTATCTTCTGTAAGTATTTCTTCTTTGACTTTTTTTTCTTCATATGTTCGGGTCCGGTAGCTGAATTGGCCCGCAGCAGAGTCTAGTTTGCCGTAAGAGGCGACTAAAGGTCTTGAGATTCTGATTCTGCCAGTGCAACAAAGTGTGTACCCCTTGGTGGGTGAATAAGATGACCCTCGTCCGCGGGTGTTTTCATGTCTATAATACGGAAATCCTGACCGCTGACCATAGTGAGCCAACGTTTGTTGAGAGTGTCACGCTTCTTTCACGTAAAAGACCCCTTTGTTGACCGCCAAGAAGAGCATCACATAGGGTAATTTTTTCTACCCACCTTTCCCATTTTCTTGTGGTCTTCAAAATTTGATACCCCCTTCCTCATCATCATTTCATGTTCATTTTATCATCTTTTGCATGTTCATCGCTTTTAAATAACCTATATAGCGTTGCAAGGGCGTAAAACACCAACCCACTCTTCATATGTTCACAGTTTTAATCTCTTAACAAAAACTAGCACAAGTAATAATATATTATATTAATTGATTATTTATTAGGCATAGTCGTGCCTTTATACCAGCTGCCGTTTTATAATAAAAAAATCTGTCAAAGTCAAAAATGGCCGGATTTCGTTAAACAGGAAGTAGGTGAGCGACAAACCTGAAATCGAATCCCCCGTTATGGGACCCCACCTTGATGCTCTATACCAAATATCAAGTGGCTGTGATCAGTAGTTGCTGAGAAAACTGTTGAGAAAAATATTTCCCCGCCTGCTCGCCGCCCGACATTCACCATTTTATAGCCCGGATTTTTCACTCCGTGAAATCCGGCCAATTATAGTTAGGATTGCCTGAGTTAAGAAGTTACTAGGAATACTTCGAAAACACCCCTAAGTGTTTCTTAAGTCATTCCTAGATGTTTCCGTAAGTCTGTCTAAGAACCTTTCTTATGGCTTTTCTTAGGAAAGCATCGGGAACACCACCCCAGATTAATACTGCAAAGGATCAAAACGGAAAATTCATATTATTTAAAGGGTGATCTAGCCTCGGATCTAGCAAAACGTACAAAGGTGAGATTTATTTGTCACTCCCTGCATTTGTAGGGTTTTTTGAAAATTTCTTGACCATGAATCAAATTTCATGTAAAATTAAATTAAAAACGAAAGAATGTTAAAGTCCTTCAAATGAGCCATGATTAATAATAAATTTGAATAAAAAAGAAAGAGCAAAATATAGAATTGCCTTTTCAAGGAAAAGAAGCGAAAACATATCATGAATGTAAGTTTGGTCGCGACATGTATCCCACATCTCATTTTTTTTATGATTGATAGGCCGGCACATGATAGGCAAAGTGTTATTCCGAATCTAGGTGCTTTCGTCGAGGTCCGCTATCGCTTTACCAAGAATGCATTTTCTGAAAATCTAGATGCTTTCTTCGAGGTCCGAGAAAAAAAAACATTTTCTGAAAATCTAGGTGCTTTCTGAGAGGTCCGCCATCGTTTTTCCGATAAAAACAAATCGGCCTCACGAATTGTCCATTTTATGGCTTGAAACTTTGTTGACGTGTTGATTTTATTAAAAACATAGTGTTTTATTTGGTTATTTCAACTTATTGTTTAATTTGGTAATTTTTGTGGTCTCAAGCGTAAACATTCAGCATTATTGCCAAAATGAGGTCTTGTTCGAAATCTATATAGACTACCAAGAAAGTTTTTTTTCTAATTTTTTAAATAAATGGCGATTAATTCTACAAAAGACCTATAAGTGCAAAAGGCAAAAAAAAATGTTTCAAACCCGTCTTCACTCGATAATTTAAGTTCAGTGTGAAAAGCCGGATTGGAAAGTTATTTTACAAATTTCTCTGGCAAAAAAACGCGTGCAACTGTCCCGGGGCCACTGTCCTCTATCAGGCAGGAGTACCAGAGCAAGATATCTGGCCAACAACCGACAATCACACAGTAGAAAGCGTTAGAAAATATAAACGTCCGTCTGTTCTGTTTACTGGAATGACATCACTTAGCATCAGTTGTTCATTTTCTACTTTCGGGTACAAGCGTCTCTTACGAGTCTTATACTGGTGGAACTGTAGCACTTAGTAGTGTGTTTACGTGGTTGCTGGTTGGTAAACTAAGGCAACGACCATTTTCGGGGGGGGGCTGGGATTTTCACCCGAGCCGAGAATCTTTTTCGACCGCTGCGCGGGCCAGCTTATTTTTTCCCATACACTGTTGTTCATAAAATCTCTTTATTTCTAATGAACAAAATGAGGGCCAGTTTATTTTTTTCACCCTATAAGCTGGCCAGACTATTTTTAGGCCAAAAATCAGAGCCAGAATATATTTTTTTTCAAATTCTAGCCCTCCTTACCCGAAAATCAAATGGTCGGTGCCTAATCAAATGCGTCGAAATTCTTTCAAGGGTGATAGAAATTTAATTGATATATGGTATATGGACACCACCTTGAAATAAAAGATCTTTTTTGTCAGCTGTAAACGTTAATATGATGTTTGGCATAAGGATAAGAGGTAACATGTGTGCTCTTTATGTGTTTCTTTAGTTTTTTTTTAATATAGGAGTATTTCCGGGTTGCTTATAAACTTGTGGTTTTGAATCCGATTCTGATGCAAAAATATGTGCAAATAAAACACATATAACTTTGAGCATGCGTTGTATCAGGCTAGGTTATTATTAATATAAATATTCTTGTCGCCGCCAAAAACTAACAAAATGAATGACAGTAAATAATAAACCATTATAAACTGTTACAATCTATTATTTCCTGCTTAAGTTCATGACAGTTCAAGACAGAAAATACAAATATGTCATGACCTATTATTTCCTGCAGCAATTCACAACAGTGCATAACAGTTAGTGGATATCTTGTCAAGAACTGCCTTTTACTATGGCAATGGTGGACAGTGCATCATAGGTCAAGAAAAATTGTCGACTGCTGTGCAAAATTGTTACGGATCAGGACAGTGATAAACAATACAGGTAAAGTTGTTAACTACTGCCCAAAATTGTAACAATTTAGGACAGTGATTAACAATCCAGGTAAAGTCTGTCACGATCTATGAGAACCTGTACCAATGTTTGACAGTGCAGGCCAATGAAGGACAGTGCATTATAGGCGGAAGGTAATCACTGTCACAAACTTTCCTTGATTGTATAGGGTGAAAATGGTAATTCACTGTTGTTTGGCAGTAGTTTCACAGTAAATAGCAGTGTAAGGCAGTAAAAAAATGACTGTGTCTGGTATAGACAGTATTTTTTTTTTGGTTCATAGTGTTAGTAACATTGATCGTAAGCAACTTGGATTCATACCTGACATTATTGACATCTTAAACAAGTATAATCTCACATCCTTTCTCATGAACTACATTTTTACTGGGGACTTTCCATCCAAACTTGTGTGGAAAAACATAATTAACACTAACATTCACAACTTGGAGTACCAGTCCAAACTGCTCAGAATGGCACAGGACAGTGACTTCACTAGATTCAAAGAACTGTTCACGAATATCAGTCCATCTGACTTATGGAGGTGTGCTAATGACAGTAAATCTTTAAACAATGCTAAATGTTTCTCAAGAGTATGGATAATTCCACTTAAACCAACAGCATGCCCATTGTGTTGGAACTTTACAGATGACATTGTTGTTCACCAAGTACTTTACTGTAATCACCTCAACACACTGAGAACCAAATTTGTTAATGAACTGTTTCGGGCTCTTTGACACAGGAAATGTTCAGAACTCATTTTATTGGACGATTTTAGACTTTGTAACTTTTTCATAGTAATTAACTCTGAAATTGATCTTCCGCTTATGGTATCCATCAGTAGTGTTATCTTGAAGTACTGTAAATTCTAAAGACAAGTTAATTGTGTGATCATATATATTTATAATTTGTAAATAATTGCATAACTCGTCCTTGTTATATTGTATATGTAGTATGTATGTGTGCATGCGTCGCACTGCAAAACATTGAACCTTGTACGTTCTAGGCCCAAAAATGTACAGTCAAATGTTTTTGACATTTGCAACCTATGGTGGCCTGACAATGCGTATATGTTACATGCAACCCAGTTTATAGACTAACAATGAATATTTAGAAATAAAAATATTTAAGATCCTTATATCTAACAAGAATATAAAGAAACACACACAAAATCAAATAATAATATGATTAAGCATCGAAAATCTATATATACCTTTTACAAATAAATCCATGTGCTCGACCGGCTAAGTTTAACGTAAAGAGGGAACTTTTAAAAAAGGAATTAAATAGTAGCAAAGTCTGACCCCACTCAACCCAAATCATGTGCACTTGATAAAGTTGTTGTTAAAATATTTGGGATCAATAACTACTTATTAGAAATTCAATTATTTGTGCAAATAATAAATCCTGTAACATTCTGGGACGACATTAAGCGGGGACGAAATTATCCATTTTATAGATTACGTGACGTCATTTCCTTATCAGAGTATTTCGCTGCTCTTCAGCAGACCAAAACAACATTCAGACTCTGTCAGGTATTGTGAGATTTTCTGAGTATCAGTGTTTTATTTGAAGCATTGGTAACAGAAGGTACATTAAGAAACCTGGCGGAATAAACGGTAAAGTAAAAAATATCATGCAGGATTGAGGAAAGTGAGTGAAACACCACAGGATAGGACTCTTCTTTCATTTTCAGGTAAGAACCTTTTATTCATTATTATGAGTAGGTTTTATTCAGTAAATTTATGTATTTCTCTATTATTTATCTACTTAGAATTTAACAAAGCTTGGTCAGTATCATGCATTTGGTATGACTAGTCAAAGGAACGATGTTGCCTAAAGCTAGCTCGGTAATTTCCGGAAAATCGTTTTGCAGCGGAAAAGACCGAATGGTGTTTAAATATAAAATCAGTGTGTAAAAATAAACAAGTGGATGAATGAGGGTTTTATCACTGTTTTTGAATTTAAATTTTTATATTTTTGCATTACAGATAATGATGTATTTTTTTGTAAGCCAAGAGGGTTGATTGTTTTCCTTGCTCCGTTCCAATTATTTTTTTTTTCACTCCGTAAAAGTAAACCTGTTCCGGTTTTATCGTCAGTATATTTCTGGCTCATCTCAAAACATGCACTATGCCGTAGGGCTCGCATCTGCGATGCTCGCTATTAACAAAAACACAATGTTGCGAGACATACACAGGGCGAAAGTGCTTGTATCCATCTGACACACATCTGCGGATTCGCTACGTAAACGTAACACTTTGAAATACGCAGTATACACAGTGAACGTATTTCAGCGTATACAAACATTATGAATACGCAGAAAATATGCCGAAAAGTATTATTGCGTATTATAAAAATCAAGAATACGCACATTTATTTTCTGTATACGTAACGGATACTCAAATTACAGAATACTTTGAATACGCTCCATAGTTTCTTTATTATTCGTAATAACCTCGAAAACACCAGAATACGGGTGCGTTTGTTTTGCATATTTATAAAAATAAATACGCTTTCATATTTTCTGTTTTCTTTTGTTTTCATTTGTAAAATGAAAAAGCAATAATACGCCGGGCATATTAAACGTATCTGCAAGAAGAAATTAATAAACGTGGGCTTTTTCCAGCGTTTTTAAGCCTTTTTTGCATTACAGTGTACATTTATTATGTGGTTCCGTTTGCTATGTTTAAGATTGGTTATTGAATAAAAAATGATTCAAGTAATTCCTTGAAAACCTACAATACTGTTTAATTTCTTCACAAAAATTTGCATCCAATCCTTGTTTTAATAATTTATAAATCAAATCTGTATAAGTTTAATCTGATATTATAAGAATGTTAACATCTTGAATAAGCAACTGAAAAAAAATTTCATGTGACGTTTTTCCACACTTTGTTTGTCTAAGCTTTTGACTTTTATCACAGACCATGCAGCAAAAAAGAAGATATTTAGAATCGGCATATCCATATGCCATTACTTAATGACGATGCTAATAGAATACTCATACGAATTTTATAAACAATGCATTTATATATAAGCCAAAGATATTTTTTAAATAGTTTCACACGTACTAATTTTTAAATCTTCACGGGTAAAAATGTTTATTATAATTAAAAAAATTACTTAAGAGAGCGGTACATAATAAGACATAAGACATAATTTATTTTCCAATTATGGTCCCTCAAAGGGCAGCATCATTACAATGATTACATCTTTTTTGGAATAAAGTGTAACCTTTTTCAACAAAGTAAAAAAGTATTCATCACAAAATAATATAAATTTATTCTACCATAGTAGCGTATCAACATAATTATACAATGAAGACGTTTATTAACGATGACTTGATTAGGAATTTCTTTTCTAAATTAACACCGTGGTGCGATAAGGATAAATAGATCACTGTACAATTAACACTATCTGGCTGTTATATAATCAAGGACAGATTAAACACTTGTGAAAACTGGACCCAGTGATAACTTTAAGTCGCAATAATTATAATCTATACACTTGGACAAAAGTTAGGGACCACCTGAAAATCAACATTTTTCAAAGTTTTTTATCACCATGAAGGGTTTTGAATAAATCTATTTGCTTCTATACGACATGTACGAAAAAACCAAATGAAAATATTAAAAATCGTTGGTCCTTAACTTATATATAAAGATGTAAGATGATCAATATGCATGCTACGGACACAACTTTATTTGAATTGACAAGATATATTTATAATTTCCAAATGTCCAACCAGCAACAATTTATCCGTGAATGTATTTTTGAACTGGATGCAAGCAACCCCCCCCACTCCAAAAAAAAAGAAGCTAAAAGTTTATCCTTTATAGATTACTGGATTCTGGGTTCTCTTATTAAATATAAACCTTATTAATTAAAACCGTTTTAGTAGAATATCAATATATCATACTTCTACAGATATAGCTGTTTTGTCATTTGAAAACTAAAGACAGAAATTTAACAATCTGTTTTAGTAGTATTCTAGGTAAGGGCCAGGCAGTGGTACATGAAAAACAATTGAATTTAGCTGTTTTGGCTTAGATGTATTTGTTTTGATATAAAAACAAATTCTGTCAAGATTCTACATTCGAAAAAGTGTCGATTGCCTAGATAATTTTTTTCTGGTTATATAGGGGAATAAACACAGAGATATGCCTCGCCTGTTGCAGCTTGGCACAGTAAAAAGGAAGTTAAATAAAAATGCAAATGTTATAAGTAACTACAGTACTGGCAATTACCCAAGAAATTGATCTGTGTTGATGCAAATGCAACCGTACACCAAATATCAATGGTGTTACCATTACTTGTTCATATAAAACAGAGTTAACCAAAAACGTTAACATTGGCCAAATCAGTTAGAAATTTCAAAGTCAGTGGACCGTGACTGCAGGAGCATATAGATAAAAATGATCCACTTGAAATTGATCTGCACTGATGCTTATGCAACTGCATACAACATATCAATGATTTAAGACGTAAGAAAAAACGTTAACATTTAGCCAAATCTGTATAAAATCTCAAAGTCACTAGACCGTGACTGGAGGAGCATACAAATAAAATTCTCTCGGCATTGATCTGTACTGATGCTAATGCAACTGCATACCAAATATCACTTGTTTACATAAACCAAACTTAACCAAAAACGTTAACATTGGCCAAATCAGTAAGAAATTTCAAAGCCAGTGGACCGTGATTGCAGGAGCATATAGATAATGAGTGTGAGCGAGTTAGTGTTTTACGCCCTTTCAACGCTACATAGGTTATTTAAAGGCGATGAACATGAAAAGAATGATAAAATGAACATGAAATGATGACGAGAAAGGAAATATGGGGATGGGGTGGGAGAAAAGGAACAGCAAATTTTGAAGAACCACAGGAAAAGGGGAGAGGTGGGTAGGGGCGGAAAATTTAGCCTATGTGGTGCACTACTTGGCGGTCCACGAAGGGATCTTTTACGTGCATGAAGCATGGCACTCTCCACAAACGTAGGCCCACTTTGGTCAGCGGTCAGGGTTTCCGTCATAGACCTGACAACCCCAGCGGACGAGGGCCACCCTATTCAGCCACCTAGGGTACACACCTCGGTCGCTCTGTGGGCTGAGCGCTGACCCGACGTCAGAACCCCAGGACCCTTAGTCGCCTCTTACGACAAGCTAGGCTCTGCTGCGGGCATATTCGCCTCCCGGGGTAGCATATAGATAAAATCCATTTGAAATTGATATGTACTGATGCTAATGCAACTGCAAACACATTACAAATAATGTACCATAACTATTTCACATTAAACAGACTTAACCAAAAACGTTAACATTGGGCAAATCAGTAAGAAATTTCAAAGTCAGTGGACCGTGACTGCAGGAGCATACAGATAAAATGTTCTTCAAATTGATTTGCAATGATGCTAATGCATTTACGTACCAAATATAAATGATGTACTATAACTATATTACATTAAACATACTTAACCAAAAAGGTTAACAATTGTGAACGCCGTCGTCGCCGTCGCCGGAATAGAGTTAGTTAGTTGGTTATTGCTTAAGCAGTACGATTTCGGCTATATCCGGGAGATGAACATGAAAGTGGTGATACAATGAACATGAAATGATAATGAGGTGGTGGAAATGGGGACCCAAGGCCAATCGGCTAGGAAACTGCCACTGGAAAAAGGAGCAATTGGTAGGGACGGGAAATTTAGCCTCCTGCATGGGGATCCTTGTCCTACTCTTACCGAGACCTGCAGCAGGGTTTTTTAACGTGCGAGCTCGAGGAACGTGACACTTTTCCTAACACGTTGCACCACTATGGTTTGCGGTCAGGTTTTCCGCATTATAGCCTGACGACCCCGGCATTCATTATGACAGGGCTGCCCCATTCAACCACCTGGAGCACACATCCCAGTCGCTTTGTGGGCAAAGCGGCCTGACCCGATGAAGGGTTTCTGAGCGCTCTTTAGTGGACATTTACCGACAAGCTTAGCGCTGCTGCGGGTCTATTCGCCAACCGGAACCCGCACGGGTGTCGCTGGAATCAGCATACCTAAATCTCGCCTTCGAAAAAAAAATTGGCTGGAAAATTTTCCGGCATTTTTCACTGTCGCATGACTGTACAATTCAACTAAGATAGATTCTCATATAATAATGCATAATTTTTTTTCTTTTTAGCCAGTGTCATATAGAAAGGTATGTTTCTTCGTACTGTTATCGTCCGTGTTTATTGGTTTCGTCTTTGCCCTTTCGGACTTTTGACATTTGGATGTCCCTTTTGGTACCTCTTTGCTTTTTACAAGTAATTCATCAAATAAATAACTTTAATGTTTTCCTGTTTGTAGAGTTGAAATGTATTGAGTATGTGATTGTCGGGCAATGTATGAAAGAATTTGTTTCTTTCACAGATTTGTATGTAACTTGTCGGTAACCCCGTACTTTTTAGGGGTGTTTTAAATAACTTCTCTGATAGTAAATTAATAGATGGAGTAACACTATAGTAATATATAAATCTGAATACACTTTTCAACTTACAAAGCTTACTGTTTGGCAGGATTTCACGGAATGAAAAATCCGGGTTATAAAAAAGTGAATGTCGGGCGGGCGGGGAAGATTTTTTTAAAATTACTAATCACAGCCACTTGATATTTTTTTATGCAGCCTCACCATAGGCTCTTATAACGTGAAATTCGATTTCAGTTCTGTTGCTCACCTATTTCCTGTCAAACGAAATCCGGTCATTTTTTGACATTTTACAGATTTTCATCAGCATAACGAAGTAAATTATTCTATAATTTTTTTTTTTCTGTTTCTGTTATTATTATCTTGTATTTGTTACCTTTGTAGTAAAGAACGGCTATAAACAATCAAAAACTATTCCCGTGAAACAAAGAACGACGTGTCTTAAAAAATTAAGAGGATCAACTTCGACGCACATTTTGAATATGTCAATTGTATAACAAGTCCAACGATTAGAAAAACAAGGTCATAGTTAAGGGTCATATTACGGGAGGGGGAGGGGTGGTAAGTACCAATTTTGTATATTCGGATGTGCGGCTGCAATGGGTCTACTTTTTCGGTTCTACTGAAAGGTATTAGATTTTTTTAGATTCATTAAATTTGGGGTAGTACATTTAACAGGAAAGTATATAAAAGTGCATTTCTGCAGAATTTATACTGTGTGGATATTTTTTTTATTATCCAAGGAATACCGAGCTAACTGAATATCTTTATTTTTAAAATTTGGTGAAAATAAAAGCATATGAATGGTTTTAATTTTCATATTTATTGTATATGAATGGGTATAAAATTCAGTCAATCAGGTGGGTTTCTAAAACTCCAGCTGCACATCCGTTTCAGTTTTTATATGAAGTGGGGGGGGGGTGGTCAAAAGATACAGAAAATAGTACAAGCATTTTGTGCAACTAGAATGAATTTCCGATACATTTAGTTCAAGTTTTACCTATTCAGTCGGGTTGGGACGACAGTATATTAAGACTTAACAAGTATCACTTTCATAGTACTAGTGTGTTGACATATACTACAGTGAATATATTGTTCTACAACAAATTAAATTAAAACACTCACTAACACCCCCACCCCCACACTCCCACCAAAAAAAAAAAAACAAAAAAAAACAAAAAAAAATCGCACAAACCAAAACATTATTGAACATACAACAAAGCATTATTAGAGCCCAAAATTGAAGACGCAGACGCCTTTTAGTTTTCATTTGTTCCGTCCGTACATTCGTTCGTCAACAGAGTCTTGTGAAATAAAAAAAAAAACTATTGACGGTACTATTCTGAAATGTGCAGCATGTCATAAAGTGCATATTAATATTTCATGCCCTTTTGTGTGATGTTTTTTGGGAAAAAATCTTATTGTTATTTCCATCTTCGAAAGTAGGGGGCATATAATGTTCGGGTCTGTTCGTTTGTTGTTGTTGTTTTTTTATAAAAAAATTGGACTTTGTAAATACAAAAACACACAAACTATTGATAGTTCAGTTATAAAATAGTTGTTATACAGCATGTCCTGGTGTGCATTTAAATTCCATGTAAATCCCCGTTAAATCACTTTTGGAAACTATTAGAGTTTTTGTCGATGGGGCAAATGCAAATGATTTTAATGTCGCCTTTGATTTGCTCAAACGCTAACATACATGTAATTTGGATCATCATGGAAGTTCAAAAAAATATATTACAAAGAGAAAAAACAAAAGATTTATAAAAAAATTTTTTTCTTTAACTAGTCAGTAGTTGATCCTCGTTTGTTGGATGAAAGCTGTATTCTATGCAATTTTTATGACCATCGCTTACAGATAAGATGAATCGGAGCACCTAAGTCCACTATCGTTTCGACTTAAGCCATGATCACGTTGCTGATTGCTGATCGGTGGCAATTAATATGTGTTTTTGTGATGATTTGATGTCTACCACCTTTATGCAGATGATTTATAGAAACTGAAATGACCTCTGTCTAGTTACGGAAGTATTATGTGAAAGGGACTCCGTTGCTGGCCCATTTTTTCAAAACGAAATATTTAAACAATTTTCCGAGAAAAGGGATTTTCAACTCCCGGACCCCTTCTGCATCCGCCACTAAAACCACAGACCACTGAAAACTATACGAAATCATAAAAAAACGTATAAGATTGCAGTATGTAACTGGGTCTGAAATCACACACGCAAAATTGTTGAAAGCGTGATCATATATTGGTTCTCCTTTCCTACGACTTACTGTTTTTCTAAACAATCAGCTTTAACATTTTAAGGAAAGCGGGGTGTAACTTACTCGAATAATTCAAGCCATTTCCGTCTTCGTATACTACGGCGGACAATGTTAATGTAATGACCATAGGGAGTGAAATACAACGGCTGAATTATTCGGGTTAGGGTGTAGTACCATGGAACGGGTACATCGGAAAACTCTATGTTCTGAAACTTTCGTTGGCGGACCATAAAATACAAAAAAAAGTATGTAAGGAAAAGAGCAGCAAGTACGCATAAGGGACCGATCATTTTAACTTTTCCTAAAAAAAACTTATTCTGAATCTGAGTCTTGATGAAAAAAAACTGGCAACAGAGGTTAAGAGAAAAAATCCGAAGAAAGATTTCTGCCATGTATAGATAATGTAATTAATACATGTAATTAAAATAAAATTCTATGATGCCGCCTTTAAAAAAATATAAAACTGATTTCTGACCAGATGAAAATACCAAGCCCCCCCCTTTTTTAAAGGTAAATGATCGGTTCCTTAAATTTGACTTTCTTTTATCTTTGGTTTTATATGCTCTTGTCGGACCATTCCTTTTAAATGTTTGACAGCAGCTAATTATGGAGCCCTTCCTATCTTAATTAAATAATGTTATTGTAGTTTTATTTCATAAATTATTCTCTATAAACCGTTTGTCTCCCTTTGTCATGCTTGTGTGTGCACACATTTTCATTTATTTTTTAATTTATAACATCTTGATATTTTTGGTAGGTCTTAAATAGCAAATCATGTAAAATATAATACCTCCCGTCTGGAAAATTAAACAATTGACAATGGATGGACACCCTGCGTTTCCTTCTACACCGTGTGTTACCATGCTAATTGAATTTAATTTTCATGGTAGTTCTAAACAGACATGAATATTATCTCTCGACCAATAGATTTCATGGCCTTAATTAAATTATGTTAAGGCATTAAACCGACTGTTCTATTCTGTCATTAGACATATTGATGTGTTAGTGAATGGATGTATCTATACTTTTCTGGCAAAATAGCGACACTCTAATATAAACGGTCATGACGGTTCTGCGTTATATAAATTATCAGTTAGTTAACGTTATTTACGAAGAACCTTGCGTGAAAAGGAAAAGGATAACATTCGGATACTGTCAAAGGACTATTGTTATAAAGAAAAATAAAGTAACAGATGAATGAAAAATGTTGTCAAATAAAAGCGTCTTTACGTCTGTTTTGCGGTTGAATTTTTTTAAAGATATCTTTACAGGACTATTATAAATTATGAAAAAATGACCTAAGCGCTTATTTGACTACTAGTACTAAACAACAATTAAAAAAATGCATAATTTTTTATCCATTATACACTCCCACCGGCCACATTATATAACCCCGAAAAAAAATTAATACAGTGAAAAAATATATATATCATAAAACGCTAGAATACACATGTTCGTACCTAGCGTATTTTTAACCTAACTATTGTATTCTGAAAACGTTTGCGTATTCTAGCTGATACACACAAACAAAAATACAAGCTTCAACGCAACAACGTATTCTTAGTTTTGTTTTGAAAGTATACATTGAAAATGCCCTTGCGTATTCAAATTATACAATCGTTTTAATAAAGTGAATATGCAATGCGTATTCTTGAGTTTACACACGACGTTGTTTCCAAATGTATAGAACTGTATTTGCGTATTTCTTGTAATTTTGAAGAATACTGCGTTTCCACTTCTTGCGTAAACATATCGTATTCGGTTGTTACGTTTACGTTGTGAACATATGAGCGTATTCTATGCGTTTTCAACTAAATACGCAAGCGTAAACAATGCGTATACAACTAGGATTCAATTGAATACGCATAGAATACGCAAATAATTTGTTAACGGATACAAGCACTTTCGCCCTGTGATAATGGGATGATTATCTCTGTAAAGCATACAAGCAACATTTTGTTTAAAACAATAATGTACAATATTCTCTTTAAAAAAATCGAACTTTTTCGCAGGTAATGCTGTCGTCACACTGTCCCGACTACGAAGTTTTTCCCAATGTCAGAAAATTTTCACAGAAGGTTCTATGACAGAAAAAGATGGCAACGCGAATAGCGCGATCTTGTTACGATCAGTCTCGATTGTGAAAATATCCACAATCGTGTTTTCACCGTGGTCTAAATTGGGATAGTGTGACGACAGCACAATGCTAAAAAAAACTTTTGAATTAGACGTATACATTGTAAATCGTATTTCTGCGGACAAGTAAAAAAGGCGTAAGCGAGATTAAAGGTATGTATTTTAATCATGCTACGAACTTGTTAGACGGCCACTAACACAGCTGTCTTAAGTATAAAAAAAACCGCTTTGAATGCTATAGTATGACATATGACGGAACATATCAGCTGTGAAATGTACACAACATATGCTGTTGAGAGATTGGTGTTTATAAACACTTTAGGATTTGTTTTTGAAATAGCAGATATTTAAAATTTCCTAGAGTTAAAAGAAAGACTCGGTGTATTTCATGTGAAAGTGTCTTAATACAAAAAGTAGGAAAATTTCAGGCGAAAATGCGTATATTAGTTGAGAACGTAGTATTCATGATACTGACATATATTAGTCTTGAGGTACATACATGCATGTATAAGATCTATAATGCACAAGTCCACAAAAAAACCGAAAACAAACAAAACATGTACTCAGTTCATTTAATTTGTTATATTGAAAGAAATTTTACTTTACGATTCTAAAATACATTCTTCATTTCCATCACCTTTTCTTATCATCATATACTTTATACTTTATTGCATAATAAAACCTCAAAGAGGTAAAGCAAATACAAATATACATGTAAAAACATACAAAAAAATGAACATGTAACTCTACATAAAAAGACATTATAGTATTTACAAAATATGTATGACTTTGACCAATTTGGGTCTCATTTTCGCAACTCAAATGATTGCTTTAAAAAATCAACAACCGTGGGCAAAACATCCATATTTTGGTTCATTACAAAAATTAATTTATCAATGGCTTCAAGACGGTTAAAATTAGCATATTGTTTTTGTATTGAGTCAATAAATGTTTTTCTTATATTATTTTTAATTTGACAATGAAAGAAGAAATGAGCTTCATCATCAATTATTTTGCATAATTTACAAAGTCTCTGATCTCTTGGTATATTCTTGTATCTACCAAGTTCGATCTTTAGATTATGGTCACTAAAGCCCCAGTCACACTGTCACGTTTCGGCTATCCCGTTTTACTACGTTTTAAAACGTCACGTGACTATGTACTGTCAACTCAAAAAAGGGCATGGCGGAACTGCAAATAAGATTAAGCTGCTAAGCTATAACTCTCCATCCATTTTCATATGTTAGTTGCATCTTCCGCGTATTTAGAAATCATTGCCTCGCTCAAGTTTTCCAAGTACGACATTTGAAATGGTGTTTTATAGAGAACCAAGTGAGTACATCAATGAGAATACCGTATAGAGGGTGATTTTCGCGGCCTGCAAATTTCGCGATTTCATACCAAATGACCTAGTTTTTATTAACGCGGACATTTATTTTCACGGTTTCATTATATTCTCAATACAAATAATATTGATTCTATAATACACGAATTCAATATTTTGCGATAGAATAATGGTCGCGAATATAGCGAAAATTTCCCGCTATACGGTAGTACTAGTGACTGTGCCTAGTACATGTAGCAATCAAACATAAAACAAAATTCCATTCAGGCAACAAATTTTGTTACACCTGCCATGCGTCAAACACTACATGAAGCTCATAGTTTTGACAATGATAAAAAATTACACGGATTTTGTTTTTGTTAGCTTTTATGTGATCTTCAGCACATAAGTGCTAATAACGGAGCGGGCTTACCTTGGAGAATTAAAACTCCACCATGCAACAGTGCTAAACCACATGGATGTAACAAAAACAAAAACAAAACAAAGTTCCAGCAAATAAATTTTCCTACGTTTGACGCGCGTTTCGTCTATTCAAGACTCCTCAGAGATATTGAAGAGTAATAGCAACTTCAAGGAAAACTGGCAGTGCCTTTCCAAACCATGAATTTTTCATATCAAGTCTTGGTGTCAGTCAAGCCACAATCATATGGAAAATATCATTGTCAGCACGCAAAAGATATTATAAAGAAATTATATCCTCACATATCAGTTCATCTAGAAGTTGTTCATATATGTGCCGAATGAAGGTTACAACATAACTACCAAACTTGAATGCTCAATCTCATATGGCAAGACGAAAATACAAAATATTGAAAATCGCAATGGTCTAGACTTGGTACAAGAATTTCAAAAAAATAATGGTGTATTAAACCAGGTTTTATGGCAACAAACCTCCCTCTTCAATTGCGATCCAAGGAACTAGGGGCATCTACTTATTTAATCTCTCACCCAAAGCGCTCTTCTTACCTTCGGCTCTTGTTATACAGCAGCAACAACAGCCTCATTTGCAAAATGTGTACGCGCAGCAATATTACGTAAATACCAATTCCATAATTTATTCTTTAATATTATGTGCGTAAATTGGTAGTAAAACGTCATGATGCCTTCTAAAACGCGAGAAAACGTGATAAACCCTAGCAAAACGTAACATAAAACGTAATGGATCGTACTAACATCAATTGAAACCTCGTGAAACGCAACAAATACCTGGTGAACCGTAATAAAACCTGCTGGTTGTCATTCGCTACGTTTTACTAGGTTTTCATTACTTTTCTACGTTTTAATAGAGAAAATCGGATAAGGAACATTAAATAAAGTTACGTTTTACTTTAGATACTTAACTCGACATACGGAATGCTTTCTTTAGTCTTTCTTATGTCACTTAGTGCTGTAATAAAATTCGAATTATCGTTCTTTGGATGTTTATTTGTTAAACATTAAGTCAATTAGTTAAGTTTAAAGTACATTTAGCAAATAGTAGAATTTGTTTCCTTTGTTTTTAGAAATACCCTCTTTTAAGGATGGATACGGAATTTAAAATAATATTTCAGTGCGTTGAATAATGTTAAGCTGCGATTAAGAATTCTAAACTATAGAATAACCATTCTATAACGAATATTCAATGCAAAAAATAAGAATTTGTACACCGCTAGAGGAGTTTATTTATTTTTACACACTTTTTATAGAAGATGCCTTTCGAAGGGGAGACACCATATAAAAGAGAAAATTGTGTTTTAATGCTAGTGAATGTTCTCCTGTGTTTGTACAATCAACAGAAGATATTCGGATATTATCGTATTTTAAATCATTGCAGTTGAAAATCTTTGTGACTGTGTCAGCTCAGGTTCTGGGGTAACCTTATGTGTTGCACATAAACTAAATTCGTGTTAAAACATGGGTCGAGTTGTGAAAAGATCGATTGGCTACTCACCAGAGTTTGTCTTGTCTGCCGGGCCAACCCGCATCTACACAACACCCGGAGAAAATCAAAGCTGTACTTTGTCATTCGACAAAAGGCAAATGAACGAGGCCACAATCGGAATATGTTTGCCCTTCCCGTTGCTACACTTTTGAAATATTCAATTTCTCATCATCTTCTTCTCATTTAAGAAGGTGCTTAAGATGTTACATGATATTTTGGTGACATAATCCTTTGCATATTAACTTTGTTATACATACTGGTACCGGTACTGTTGTCAAATTTTGGTTTTGATGTTTGTAAAGAATTGTGACTTTATATATGTATATGGAATATAAAGGTAACAAAAAAATTACCGAACTAGGATGATCAATTTCATATATCCAAGAACAAAAGACAAAAAGGCAAAGACATACCAGAGAAATTGAAGATCGCAATGACTGACTTGGTACAGGCATTTCAAAAGAAATAGTGGGTTGAACCAGGTTTTATGGCGCCAAACCTCCCTTTTCCATTGCGATCCAAAGGTCTAGTAACATAAAGCACAACATGGTTGTGAGACA
Source organism: Arcuatula senhousia (assembly GCA_963971305.1). NCBI lineage: Eukaryota > Metazoa > Mollusca > Bivalvia > Mytilida > Mytilidae > Arcuatula > Arcuatula senhousia. The sequence goes on along the minus strand of OZ020317.1, from coordinate 369,148 downwards.
CAATAGAGATAAAGAGGTGATCATCTCAGTACAACATAAATCAACAGGAAATCAACCTTAGTAGGGAAAGATATCTGATTACGCAAATTTGACTTTCTGTTGCGCCACAACTTAAGATTGCACCAAGATATTTTTTGAAAGGGTAAGATCAATTGCGCCAATATTTTATGAATTCGATTGCGCCATTCATATTGAGTTTAACGGAAATTCTGACTTATGCATGACTGAAGTAACATTTTATTGTTTTATGACTTCCTGCGCCTTTTCTTGGGCTTCGGAAGATACAATACAACTGTTTACATGTATCTTAACAATAGTTAAGACATGCAAATAATATAGAAAATAAGCATATTCATTGATAATTATTATTTTAAAACAATAAAATTAGTGTAAGTAAATGAAAATTAAAGGTATCTGCAATAAAGATTCACAGTAATGGTTGAAACTTGTAGCTCATCACAAATACATATTCTTTAAGCTTGCAACTAACATGAATAAGTTCACCGTTGATATACTTATGATACTTTTCAACAGAGAAGTTTTCTTACTTTTGTAGCGCGACCAAGTGTTGTGCGATTATACTTTTTAAAGATATAATGCGTAAAAATGCCCGTTTTGCTCTTACAATCCTAGTCCGATATAAGCCTGGGCCAGGTTAATGAAGCTGTCCTAGGCTGTGTTGTAAACAATGTCTTAGGACTAAAAACGGGATGTAGAAAGGATCATCCTTAGATGAGTCCTAGGATGTAAAACGAAGCCATCTTAGGATAATCACAAATAGGACCATCCTTTTACCAATTTAGGATAATCCTAAATAGCCATATGTGATGCCGATGTAAAGGCGTTTGACAAAAAAGAAATTTTTTGTTTTATATTTTCAAATGTAAAATAGATTTAAACGTTTTTTTTATTGCAAAGACTTTATAATATATCAGAATATCGTCAAACTATAACTGGTAAAACACAGATCAACAATATTCAATATATCGGTAAATATTGGGAAAATTTCATCAATGGCAAAAATATCGTTATTTGCTAAATTTATAAAGTAAAATATCAAAAATGAGAGTTTGGCCACACACAACCCTAATTCAAGGAGATAAAACCTATTTCAGACACTTTTTTTAAGTTATAAGGCACAAGGATGGTCCTAGGACAACAATTTTCACATCCTAAATTTAGGACCAAATTTAGGACATGCCCTTTATTAGGATGCCTTCAATAACACGACTTATGACTGAGACATGTCCAAAGACTATCCTTAGACATGTCCTAATCCAAGGACACCTTCGTTAACACGGCCCCTGGGGCCTGTTTAACAAAACTATCTAAAGATATGTCTAAAGACGTGCATAAGAGATGGAAATGAGATGGTCTATTGACCATCTTATTACATGTCTAAAACCACACAACAAAGCTATCTTATGGGTATCTTAGTTAATATGGTCTTTTGGTGGTCATAATTTAATGTTAGCATCAGTTATAATATTAAGGTTCATGGTTACACTTCGAATAAAATGGTAGATATTTGACCTATTTTTCTAGTCTATGTACGACTTAAACTACACATAGAAATAAAAAATAAAGTGTAGCAGCGTCTAGATATAAAAATCGCCGATCATTTTCCCTTCTTTTTCACAAGATAAATCTTGTTGTTTTCTCCATTCATTTTCTTTCCGTTCAAATTGTACCTTAAATAAAGCATGAATTACCCCTTAATAACCTTCTATAAATCCAAGTGTGAGTAGATTTAATAACACCAATAATAGAACTACCTTGCACGTGGAGGCCATTTGACAGGGCAAGGTTGATATTTGGCTATATTTGGATGAACAGAAAAGCGCAAAGAAAATGCTCCGGCAAAACGGATCAAGTTTACACCTACAAAATACTAAAACTTAATGCAAAAAATATTTATCTAGACGCTGCTACGCCTTATTAAGCGATTGAATGTGTAGCTTAGGTTCCACATAGACTGAAAAAAGACGTAAAATATCAGTCATTTTTTCCAAAGTGTAAAGATGAACCTTAATAGTCATTGAAAAAAAATTACTTTATGTTATAATATATATAAAAAAACATTTTCTCTTTTTCATTTATAGCAATTTATATTGTATATGATTGCAAATAAAATATAATTAAATAGAATTGAAATTTAACAAAGTTTCAAACTTCAACAGTTCAACTTATTGTTGAAAGTTTATATATAACTATTGCAAAATTCACAAAACAACCTATTCACGCGCTATGTATCCTCCTCAATAAGAAAACTATCGTGTAAATAACTAAGATACAATAAGATCAACAAAGATCAAGTTGGTCAATACATTTGCATGTTTTTAAATACTTTCGAATTAAGAAACGGTTACGTTACACTAGTGTAATTCACGTGTAAAAATAAGGTATGCGTTAAGGAGTCCTTATTTACTATACATGTAACTTATTTTATGTAAAAATGAACCAAAGACAAAAATACGGAATTTATATTAAGGATTTGTTTCCTTTCAAGCTCACCTGGACCGAAGGTCAATGTGAGCTATTGCAATCACTTGGCGTCCATCGTCGTCTGTCGTCTGTCGTCTGTTAACATATTTTCAAAAATCTTCTCCTCTGAAACTACTGAACAGAATTTAATGAAACTTGGTATGATTGATCTGTAACATGTCCTGTACAAAAATTGTGTTTTGATTTTTGATCTGTTAAAAAACATGGCTGCCGTGGCTAAAATAGACCAGGGGTCAGACTACTGTTTTTGGCTTGTAAATCATAAAGTATAAGAGATAGGGATAACAGCCCCTTAATGGTGAAAAATTAAGTTTTTTTTCATGTTTTGGTCTTATAGAATGAAAACTATTGCAGATAGAGAAAAGCTGTTGCTTGCTTAAATGTTCAGCTCATTTAGCTCTACAAACGTCTCCATTTGGTCGAAGTTGTCAGATGACCCCTTATAGGGGTTACAGCCCCTGAAAGGCGAAAATTGTGTTTTTGGCCTATAGAAGGAAAACTATTGCAGATAGAGAAAAGCTGTTGGCTTCCTTGTTCGAACGTTTTGGTTTTGAGTACTTTTCGTTTTCAACAGTTTTGGAATTTGACCTTCCAATATTTTGATTTAAATGCTACTGATGAGAGGTTACTCCTTAAAATATCGATATATAGCATATCCAAATTAAACGTTCATACCCGCATTTTGGTATTTGTAATTTTGAAACCAATGGGCGATAACCGCTGCTGGTGGACCAGAGGTCCCCGAGGGTAATCACAAGCCTGGTAGTCAGACTTGTCTGACACGATTTACCATAAAATTTCTAATATTTTTGTCGCTGAAATTTCCGTTTTTAAAATTCAAAATTGTTTAAAACACCAGGTTTCTTTCCTTGTAATGCACATGATCGATATCCTCGGTGCTGGATTTGGCTTCCTTGTTCGAACGTTTTGGTTTTGAGTACTTTTAGTTTTCAACAGTTTTGGAATTTGACCTTCCAATATTTTGATTTAAATGCTACTGATGAGAGGTTACTCCTTGAAATATCGATATATAGCATATCCAAATTAAACATTCATACCCGCATTTTGGTATTTGTAATTTTGAAACCAATGGGCGATAACCGCTGCTGGTGGACCAGAGGTCCCCGAGGGTAATCACAAGACTGGTAGTCAGACTTGTCTGACACGATTTACCATAGAATTTCTAATATTTTTGTCGCTGAAATTTCCGTTTTTAAAATTCAAAATTGTTTAAAACACCAGGTTTCTTTCCTTGTAATGCACATGGTCGATATCCTCGGTGCTGGATTTGGCTTCCTTGTTCGAACGTTTTGGTTTTGAGTACTTTTCGTTTTCAACAGTTTTGGAATTTGACCTTCCAATATTTTGATTTAAATGCTACTGATGAGAGGTTACTCCTTGAAATATCGATATATAGCATATCCAAATTAAACGTTCTTACCCGCATTTTGGTATTTGTAATTTTGAAACCACTGGGCGATTACCGCTGCTGGCCAGAGGTCCCCGAGGGTAATCACAAGCCTGGTAGTCAGACTTGTCTGACACGATTTACCATAAAATTTCTAATATTTTTGTCGCTGAAATTTCCGCTTTTAAAATTCAAAATTGTTTAGAACACCAGGTTTCTTTCCTTGTAATGCACATGGTCGATATCCTCGGTGCTGGATTTGGCTTCCTTGTTCAAACGTTTTGGTTTTGAGTACTTTTCGTTTTCAACAGTTTTGGAATTTGACCTTCCAATATTTTGATTTAAATGCTACTGATGAGAGGTTACTCCTTGAAATATCGATATATAGCATATCCAAATTAAACGTTCCTACCCGCATTTTGGTATTTGTAATTTTGAAACCACTGGGCGATAACCGCTGCTGGTGGACCAGAGGTCCCCGAGGGTAATCACAAGCCTGGTAGTCAGACTTGTCTGACACGATTTACCATAAAATTTCTAATATTTTTGTCGCTGAAATTTCCGTTTTTAAAATTCAAAATTGTTTAAAACACCAGGTTTCTTTCCTTGTAATGCACATGGTCGATATCCTCGGTGCTGGATTTGGCTTCCTTGTTCGAACGTTTTGGTTTTGAGTACTTTTCGTTTTCAACAGTTTTGGAATTTGACCTTCCAATATTTTGATTTAAATGCTACTGATGAGAGATTACTCCTTGAAATATCGATATATAGCATATCCAAATTAAACGTTCATACCCGCATTTTGGTATTTGTAATTTTTAAACCACTGGGCGATAACCGCTGCTGGCCAGAGGTCCCCGAGGGTAATCACAAGCCTGGTAGTCAGACTTGTCTGCCACGATTTACCATAAAATTTCTAATATTTTTGTCGCTGAAATTTCCGCTTTTAAAATTCAAAATTGTTTAGAACACCAGGTTTCTTTCCTTGTAATGCACATGGACGATATCCTCGGTGCTGGATTTGGCTTCCTTGTTCGAACGTTTTGGTTTTAAGTACTTTTCGTTTCCAACAGTTTTGGAATTTGACCTTCCAATATTTTGATTTAAATGCTACTGATGAGAGGTTACTCCTTGAAATATCGATATATAGCATATCCAAATTAAACGTTCATACCCGCATTTTGGTATTTGTAATTTTGAAACCACTGGGCGATAACCGCTGCTGGTGGACCAGAGGTCCCCGAGGGTAATCACAAGACTGGTAGTCAGACTTGTCTGACACGATTTACCATAAAATTTCTAATATTTTTGTCGCTGAAATTTCCGTTTTTAAAATTCAAAATTGTTTAAAACACCAGGTTTCTTTCCTTGTAATGCACATGATCGATATCCTCGGTGCTGGATTTGGCTTCCTTGTTCGAACGTTTTGGTTTTGAGTACTTTTAGTTTTCAACAGTTTTGGAATTTGACCTTCCAATATTTTGATTTAAATGCTACTGATGAGAGGTTACTCCTTGAAATATCGATATATAGCATATCCAAATTAAACGTTCATACCCGCATTTTGGTATTTGTAATTTTGAAACCACTGGGCGATAACCGCTGCTGGTGGACCAGAGGTCCCCGAGGGTAATCACAAGACTGGTAGTCAGACTTGTCTGACACGATTTACCATAAAATTTCTAATATTTTTGTCGCTGAAATTTCCGTTTTTAAAATTCAAAATTGTTTAAAACACCAGGTTTCTTTCCTTGTAATGCACATGGTCGATATCCTCGGTGCTGGATTTGGCTTCCTTGTTCGAACGTTTTGGTTTTGAGTACTTTTCGTTTTCAACAGTTTTGGAATTTGACCTTCCAATATTTTGATTTAAATGCTACTGATGAGAGGTTACTCCTTGAAATATCGATATATAGCATATCCAAATTAAACGTTCATACCCGCATTTTGGTATTTGTAATTTTGAAACTACTGGGCGATAACCGCTGCTGGCCAGAGGTCCCCGAGGGTAATCACAAGCCTGGTAGTCAGACTTGTCTGACACGATTTACCATAAAATTTCTAATATTTTTGTCGCTGAAATTTCCGCTTTTAAAATTCAAATTTGTTTAGAACACCAGGTTTCTTTCCTTGTAATGCACATGGTCGATATCCTCGGTGCTGGATTTGGCTTCCTTGTTCAAACGTTTTGGTTTTGAGTACTTTTCGTTTTCAACAGTTTTGGAATTTGACCTTCCAATATTTTGATTTAAATGCTACTGATGAGAGGTTACTCCTTGAAATATCGATATATAGCATATCCAAATTAAACGTTCCTACCCGCATTTTGGTATTTGTAATTTTGAAACCACTGGGCGATAACCGCTGCTGGTGGACCAGAGGTCCCCGAGGGTAATCACAGGCCTGGTAGTCAGACTTGTCTGACACGATTTACCATAAAATTTCTAATATTTTTGTCGCTGAAATTTCCGTTTTTAAAATTCAAAATTGTTTAAAACACCAGGTTTCTTTCCTTGTAATGCACATGGTCGATATCCTCGGTGCTGGATTTGGCTTCCTTGTTCGAACGTTTTGGTTTTGAGTACTTTTCGTTTTCAACAGTTTTGGAATTTGACCTTCCAATATTTTGATTTAAATGCTACTGATGAGAGGTTACTCCTTGAAATATCGATATATAGCATATCCAAATTAAACGTTCATACCCGCATTTTGGTATTTGTAATTTTGAAACCACTGGGCGATAACCGCTGCTGGCCAGAGGTCCCCGAGGGTAATCACAAGCCTGGTAGTCAGACTTGTCTGACACGATTTACCATAAAATTTCTAATATTTTTGTCGCTGAAATTTCCGCTTTTAAAATTCAAAATTGTTTAGAACACCAGGTTTCTTTCCTTGTAATGCACATGGTCGATATCATCGGTGCTGGATTTGGCTTCCTTGTTCAAACGTTTTGGTTTTGAGTACTTTTCGTTTTCAACAGTTTTGGAATTTGACCTTCCAATATTTTGATTTAAATGCTACTGATGAGAGGTTACTCCTTGAAATATCGATATATAGCATATCCAAATTAAACGTTCATACCCGCATTTTGGTATTTGTAATTTTGAAACCACTGGGCGATAACCGCTGCTGGTGGACCAGAGGTCCCCGAGGGTAATCACAAGCCTGGTAGTCAGACTTGTCTGACACGATTTACCATAAAATTTCTAATATTTTTGTCGCTGAAATTTCCGCTTTTAAAATTCAAAATTGTTTAGAACACCAGGTTTCTTTCCTTGTAATGCACATGGTCGATATCCTCGGTGCTGGATTTGGCTTCCTTGTTCAAACGTTTTGGTTTTGAGTACTTTTCGTTTTCAACAGTTTTGGAATTTGACCTTCCAATATTTTGATTTAAATGCTACTGATGAGAGGTTACTCCTTGAAATATCGATATATAGCATATCCAAATTAAACGTTCATACCCGCATTTTGGTATTTGTAATTTTGAAACCACTGGGCGATAACCGCTGCTGGCCAGAGGTCCCCGAGGGTAATCACAAGCCTGGTAGTCAGACTTGTCTGACACGATTTACCATAAAATTTCTAATATTTTTGTCGCTGAAATTTCCGCTTTTAAAATTCAAAATTGTTTAGAACACCAGGTTTCTTTCCTTGTAATGCACATGGTCGATATCCTCGGTGCTGGATTTGGCTTCCTTGTTCAAACGTTTTGGTTTTGAGTACTTTTCGTTTTCAACAGTTTTGGAATTTGACCTTCCAATATTTTGATTTAAATGCTACTGATGAGAGGTTACTCCTTGAAATATCGATATATAGCATATCCAAATTAAACGTTCATACCCGCATTTTGGTATTTGTAATTTTGAAACCACTGGGCGATAACCGCTGCTGGTGGACCAGAGGTCCCCGAGGGTAATCACAAGCCTGGTAGTCAGACTTGTCTGACACGATTTACCATAAAATTTCTAATATTTTTGTCGCTGAAATTTCCGTTTTTCAAATTCAAAATTGTTTAAAACACCAGATTTCTTTCCTTGTAATGCACATGGACGATATCATCGGTGCTGGATTTGGCTTCCTTGTTCGAACGTTTTGGTTTTAAGTACTTTTCGTTTCCAACAGTTTTGGAATTTGACCTTCCAATATTTTGATTTAAATGCTACTGATGAGAGGTTACTCCTTGAAATATCGATATATAGCATATCCAAATTAAACGTTCCTACCCGCATTTTGGTATTTGTAATTTTGAAACCACTGGGCGATAACCGCTGCTGGTGGACCAGAGGTCCCCGAGGGTAATCACAAGCCTGGTAGTCAGACTTGTCTGACACGATTTACCATAAAATTTCTAATATTTTTGTCGCTGAAATTTCCGTTTTTAAAATTCAAAATTGTTTGAAACACCAGGTTTCTTTCCTTGTAATGCACATGGTCGATATCCTCGGTGCTGGATTTGGCTTCCTTGTTCGAACGTTTTGGTTTTGAGTATTTTTCGTTTTCAACAGTTTTGGAATTTGACCTTCCAATATTTTGATTTAAATGCTACTGATGAGAGGTTACTCCTTGAAATATCGATATATAGCATATCCAAATTAAACGTTCATACCCGCATTTTGGTATTTGTAATTTTGAAACCAATGGGCGATAACCGCTGCTGGTGGACCAGAGGTCCCCGAGGGTAATCACAAGCCTGGTAGTCAGACTTGTCTGACACGATTTACCATAAAATTTCTAATATTTTTGTCGCTGAAATTTCCGTTTTTAAAATTCAAAATTGTTTAGAACACCAGGTTTCTTTCCTTGTAATGCACATGGTCGATATCCTCGGTGCTGGATTTGGCTTCCTTGTTCGAACGTTTTGGTTTTGAGTACTTTTCGTTTTCAACAGTTTTGGAATTTGACCTTCCAATATTTTGATTTAAATGCTACTGATGAGAGGTTACTCCTTGAAATATCGATATATAGCATATCCAAATTAAACGTTTATACCCGCATTTTGGTATTTGTAATTTTGAAACCACTGGGCGATAACCGCTGCTGGTGGACCAGAGGTCCCCGAGGGTAATCACAAGACTGGTAGTCAGACTTGTCAGACACGATTTACCATAAAATTTCTAATATTTTTGTCGCTGAAAGTTCCGTTTTTAAAATTCAAAATTGTTTAAAAAACCAGGTTTCTTTCCTTGTAATGCACATGGTCGATATCCTCGGTGCTGGATTTGGCTTCCTTGTTCGAACGTTTTGGTTTTGAGTACTTTTCGTTTTCAACAGTTTTGGAATTTGACCTTGCAATATTTTGATTTAAATGCTACTGATGAGAGGTTACTCCTTGAAATATCGATATATAGCATATCCAAATTAAACGTTCATACCCGCATTTTGGTATTTGTAATTTTGAAACCACTGGGCGATAACCGCTGCTGGCCAGAGGTCCCCGAGGGTAATCACAAGCCTGGTAGTCAGACTTGTCTGACACGATTTACCATAAAATTTCTAATATTTTTGTCGCTGAAATTTCCGCTTTTAAAATTCAAAATTGTTTAGAACACCAGGTTTCTTTCCTTGTAATGCACATGGTCGATATCCTCGGTGCTGGATTTGGCTTCCTTGTTTAAACGTTTTGGTTTTGAGTACTTTTCGTTTTCAACAGTTTTGGAATTTGACCTTCCAATATTTTGATTTAAATGCTACTGATGAGAGGTTACTCATTGAAATATCGATATATAGCATATCCAAATTAAACGTTCCTACCCGCATTTTGGTATTTGTAATTTTGAAACCACTGGGCGATAACCGCTGCTGGCCAGAGGTCCCCGAGGGTAATCACAAGCCTGGTAGTCAGACTTGTCTGACACGATTTACCATAAAATTTCTAATATTTTTGTCGCTGAAATTTCCGTTTTTAAAATTCAAAATTGTTTAAAACACCAGATTTCTTTCCTTGTAATGCACATGGCCGATATCCTCGGTGCTGGATTTGGCTTCCTTGTTCGAACGTTTTGGTTTTGAGTACTTTTCTTTTCCAACAGTTTTGGAATTTGACCTTCCAATATTTTGATTTAAATGCTACTGATGAGAGGTTACTCCTTGAAATATCGATATATAGCATATCCAAATTAAACGTTCATACCCGCATTTTGGTATTTGTAATTTTGAAACCACTGGGCGATAACCGCTGCTGGTGGACCAGAGGTCCCCGAGGGTAATCACAAGCCTGGTAGTCAGACTTGTCTGACACGATTTACCATAAAATTTCTAATATTTTTGTCGCTGAAATTTCCGTTTTTAAAATTCAAAATTGTTTAGAACACCAGGTTTCTTTCCTTGTAATGCACATGGTCGATATCCTCGGTGCTGGATTTGGCTTCCTTGTTCGAACGTTTTGGTTTTGAGTACTTTTCGTTTTCAACAGTTTTGGAATTTGACCTTCCAATATTTTGATTTAAATGCTACTGATGAGAGGTTACTCCTTGAAATATCGATATATAGCATATCCAAATTAAACGTTCATACCCGCATTTTGGTATTTGTAATTTTGAAACCACTGGGCGATAACCGCTGCTGGTGGACCAGAGGTCCCCGAGGGTAATCACAAGACTGGTAGTCAGACTTGTCAGACACGATTTACCATAAAATTTCTAATATTTTTGTCGCTGAAATTTCCGTTTTTAAAATTCAAAATTGTTTAAAAAACCAGGTTTCTTTCCTTGTAATGCACATGGTCGATATCCTCGGTGCTGGATTTGGCTTCCTTGTTCGAACGTTTTGGTTTTGAGTACTTTTCGTTTTCAACAGTTTTGGAATTTGACCTTCCAATATTTTGATTTAAATGCTACTGATGAGAAGTTACTCCTTGAAATATCGATATATAGCATATCCAAATTAAACGTTCATACCCGCATTTTGGTATTTGTAATTTTGAAACCACTGGGCGATAACCGCTGCTGGTGGACCAGAGGTCCCCGAGGGTAATCACAAGCCTGGTAGTCAGACTTGTCTGACACGATTTACCATAAAATTTCTAATATTTTTGTCGCTGAAATTTCCGTTTTTAAAATTCAAAATTGTTTAGAACACCAGGTTTCTTTCCTTGTAATGCACATGGTCGATATCCTCGGTGCTGAATTTGGCTTCCTTGTTCAAACGTTTTGGTTTTGAGTACTTTTCGTTTTCAACAGTTTTGGAATTTGACCTTCCAATATTTTGATTTGAATGCTACTGATGAGAGGTTACTCCTTGAAATATTGATATATAGCATATCCAAATTAAACGTTCATACCCGCATTTTGGTATTTGTAGTTTTGAAACCACTTGGCGATAACCGCTACTGGTGGACCAGAGGTTCCCGAGGGTAATCACAATCCTGGTAGTCAGACTTGTCTGACACGATTTACCATAAAATTTCTAATATTTTTGTCGCTGAAATTTTAAAATTGTTTAAAGCACCAGGTTTCTTTCCTTGTAATGCACCGATATCCTCGGTGCTGGATTTGGCTTCCTTGTTCGAACGTTTTGGTTTTGAGTACTTTTCGTTTTCAACAGTTTTGGAATTTGACCTTCCAATATTTTGATTTAAATGCTACTGACGAGAGGTTACTCCTTGAAATATCGATATATAGCATATCCAAATTAAACGTTCATACCCGCATTTTGGTATTTGTAATTTTGAAACCACTGGGCGATAACCGCTGCTGGTGGACCAAAGGTCCCCGAGGGTAATCACAAGCCTTGTAGTCAGACTTGTCTGACACGATTTACCATAAAATTTCTAATATTTTTGTCGCTGAAATTTCCGTTTTTAAAATTCAAAATTGTTTAGAACACCAGGTTTCTTTCCTTGTAATGCACATGGTCGATATCCTCGGTGCCGAATTTGGCTTCCTTGTTCAAACGTTTTGGTTTTGAGTACTTTTCGTTTTCAACAGTTTTGGAATTTGACCTTCCAATATTTTGATTTAAATGCTACTGATGAGAGGTTACTCCTTGAAATATTGATATATAGCATATCCAAATTAAACGTTCATACCCGCATTTTGGTATTTGTAGTTTTGAAACCACTGGGCGATAACCGCTGCTGGTGGACCAGAGGTCCCCGAGGGTAATCACAATCCTGGTAGTCAGACTTGTCTGACACGATTTACCATACATTTCTAATATTTTTGTCGCGGAAATTTTCAAAATTGTTTAAAGCACCAGGTTTCTTTCCTTGTAATGCACATGGTCGATATCCTCGGTGCTGGATTTGGCTTCCTTGTTCGAACGTTTTGGTTTTGAGTACTTTTCGTTTTCAACAGTTTTGGAATTTGACCTTCCAATATTTTGATTTAAATGCTACTGATGAGAGGTTACTCCTTGAAATATCGATATATAGCATATCCAAATTAAACGTTCATACCCGCATTTTGGTATTTGTAATTTTGAAACCACTGGGCGATAACCGCTGCTGGTGGACCAGAGGTCCCCGATGGTAATCACAAGCCTGGTAGTCAGACTTGTCTGACACGATTTACCATAAAATTTCTAATATTTTTGTCGCTAAAATTTCCGTTTTTAAAATTCAAAATTGTTTAGAACACCAGGTTTCTTTCCTTGTAATGCACATGGTCGATATCCTCGGTGCCGAATTTGGCTTCCTTGTTCAAACGTTTTGGTTTTGAGTACTTTTCGTTTTCAACAGTTTTGGAATTTGACCTTCCAATATTTTGATTTAAATGCTACTGATGAGAGGTTACTCCTTGAAATATTGATATATAGCATATCCAAATTAAACGTTCATACCCGCATTTTGGTATTTGTAGTTTTGAAACCACTGGGCGATAACCGCTGCTGGTGGACCAGAGGTCCCCGAGGGTAATCACAATCCTGGTAGTCAGACTTGTCTGACACGATTTACCATAAATTTCTAATATTTTTGTCGCGGAAATTTTCAAAATTGTTTAAAGCACCAGGTTTCTTTCCTTGTAATGCACATGGTCGATATCCTCGGTGCTGGATTTGGCTTCCTTGTTCGAACGTTTTGGTTTTGAGTACTTTTCGTTTTCAACAGTTTTGGAATTTGACCTTCCAATATTTTGATTTAAATGCTACTGATGAGAGGTTACTCCTTGAAATATCGATATATAGCATATCCAAATTAAACGTTCATACCCGCATTTTGGTATTTGTAATTTTGAAACCACTGGGCGATAACCGCTGCTGGTGGACCAGAGGTCCCCGAGGGTAATCACAAGCCTGGTAGTCAGACTTGTCTGACACGATTTACCATAAAATTTCTAATATTTTTGTCGCTGAAATTTCCGTTTTTAAAATTCAAAATTGTTTAGAACACCAGGTTTCTTTCCTTGTAATGCACATGGTCGATGTCCTCGCTGCTGAATTTGGCTTCCTTGTTCAAACGTTTTGGTTTTGAGTTCTTTTCGTTTTCAACAGTTTTGGAATTTGACCTTCCAATATTTTGATTTAAATGCTACTGATGAGAGGTTACTCCTTGAAATATTGATATATAGCATATCCAAATTAAACGTTCATACCCGCATTTTGGTATTTGTAGTTTTGAAACCACTGGGCGATAACCGCTGCTGGTGGACCAGAGGTCCCCGAGGGTAATCACAATCCTGGTAGTCAGACTTGTCTGACACGATTTACCATAAAATTTCTAATATTTTTGTCGCTGAAATTTTCAAAATTGTTTAAAGCACCAGGTTTCCTTCCTTGTAATGCACATGGTCGATATCCTCGGTGCTGGATTTGGCTTCCTTGTTCGAACGTTTTGGTTTTGAGTACTTTTCGTTTTCAACAGTTTTGGAATTTGACCTTCCAATATTTTGATTTTAATGCTACTGATGAGAGGTTACTCCTTGAAATATCGATATATAGCATATCCAAATTAAACGTTCATACCCGCATTTTGGTATTTGTAATTTTGAAACCACTGGGCGATAACCGCTGCTGGTGGACCAGAGGTCCCCGAGGGTAATCACAAGCCTGGTAGTCAGACTTGTCTGACACGATTTACCATAAAATTTCTAATATTTTTGTCGCTGAAATTTCCGTTTTTAAAATTCAAAATTGTTTAAAACACCAGGTTTCATTCCTTGTAATGCACATGGTCGATATCCTCGGTGCTGGATTTGGCTTCCTTGTTCGAACGTTTTGGTTTTGAGTACTTTTCGTTTTCAACAGTTTTGGAATTTGACCTTCCAATATTTTGATTTAAATGCTACTGATGAGAGGTTACTCCTTGAAATATCGATATATAGCATATCCAAATTAAACGTTCATACCCGCATTTTGGTATTTGTAATTTTGAAACCACTGGCCGATAACCGCTGCTGGTGGACCAGAGGTCCCCGAGGGTAATCACAAGCCTGGTAGTCAGACTTGTCTGACACGATTTACCATAAAATTTCTAATATTTTTGTCGCTGAAATTTCCGTTCTAAAAATTCAAAATGGTTTAAAACACCAGGTTTCTTTCCTTGTAATGCACATGGTCGATATCCTCGGTGCTGGATTTGGCTTCCTTGTTCGAACGTTTTGGTTTTGAATACTTTTCGTTTTCAACAGTTTTGGAATTTGAAGTTCCAATATTTTGATTTAAATGCTACTGATGAGAGGTTACTCCTTGAAATATCGATATATAGCATATCCAAATTAAACGTTCATACCCGCATTTTGGTATTTGTAATTTTGAAACCACTGGGCGATAACCGCTGCTGGTGGACCAGAGATCCCCGAGGGTAATCACAAGCCTGGTAGTCAGACTTGTCTGACACGATTTACCATAAAATTTCTAATATTTTTGTCGCTGAAATTTCCGTTTTTAAAATTCAAAATTGTTTAAAACACCAGGTTTCTTTCCTTGTAATGCACATGGTCGATATCCTCGGTGCTGGATTTGGCATCCTTGTTCGAACGTTTTGGTTTTGAGTACTTTTCGTTTTCAACAGTTTTGGAATTTGACCTTCCAATATTTTGATTTAAATGCTACTGATGAGAGGTTACTCCTTGAAATATCGATATATAGCATATCCAAATTAAACGTTCATACCCGCATTTTGGTATTTGTAAATTTGAATCCACTGGGCGATAACCGCTGCTGGTGGACCATAGGTCCCCGAGGGTAATCACAAGCCTGGTAGTCAGACTTGTCTGACACGATTTACCATAACATTTCTAATATTTTTGTCGCTGAAATTTCCGTTTTTAAAATTCAAAATTGTTTAGAACACCAGGTTTCTTTCCTTGTAATGCACATGGTCGATATCCTCGGTGCTGGATTTGGCATCCTTGTTCGAACGTTTTGGTTTTGAGTACTTTTCGTTTTCAACAGTTTTGGAATTTGACCTTCCAAAATTTTGAATTAAATGCTACTGATGAGAGGTTACTCCTTGAAATATCGATATATAGCATATCCAAATTAAACGTTCATACCCGCATTTTGGTATTTGTAATTTTGAAACCACTGGGCGATAACCGCTGCTGGTGGACCAGAGGTCCCCGAGGGTAATCACATGCCTGGTAGTCATACTTGTCTGACACGATTTACCATAAAATTTCTAATATTTTTGTCGCTGAAATTTCCGTTCTAAAAATTCAAAATTGTTTAAAACACCAGGTTTCTTTCCTTGTAATGCACATGGTCGATATCCTCGGTGCTGGATTTGGCTTCCTTGTTCGAACGTTTTGGTTTTGAGTACTTTTCGTTTTCAACAGTTTTGGAATTTGACCTTCCAATATTTTGATTTAAATGCTACTGATGAGAGGTTACTCCTTGAAATATCGATATATAGCATATCCAAATTAAACGTTCATACCCGCATTTTGGTATTTGTAATTTTGAAACCACTGGGCGATAACCGCTGCTGGTGGACCAGAGGTCCCCGAGGGTAATCACAAGCCTGGTAGTCAGACTTGTCTGACACGATTTACCATAAAATTTCTAATATTTTTGTCGCTGAAATTTCCGTTTTTAAAGTTCAAAATTGTTTAGAACACCAGGTTTCTTTCCTTGTAATGCACATGGTCGATATCCTCGGTGCTGGATTTGGCTTCCTTGTTCGAACGTTTTGGTTTTGAGTACTTTTAGTTTTCAACAGTTTTGGAATTTGACCTTCCAATATTTTGATTTAAATGCTACTGATGAGAGGTTACTCCTTGAAATATCGATATATAGCATATCCAAATTAAACATTCATACCTGCATTTTGGTATTTGTAATTTTGAAACCATTGGCCGATAACCGCTGCTGGTGGACCAGAGGTCCCCGAGGGTAATCACAAGCCTGGTAGTCAGACTTGTCTGACACGATTTACCATAAAATTTCTAATATTTTTGTCGCTGAAATTTCCGTTTTTAAAATTCAAAATTGTTTAGAACACCAGGTTTCTTTCCTTGTAATGCACATGGTCGATATCCTCGGTGCTGGATTTGGCATCCTTGTTCGAACGTTTTGGTTTTGAGTACTTTTCGTTTTCAACAGTTTTGGAATTTGACCTTCCAAAATTTTGAATTAAATGCTACTGATGAGAGGTTACTCCTTGAAATATCGATATATAGCATATCCAAATTAAACGTTCATACCCGCATTTTGGTATTTGTAATTTTGAAACCACTGGGCGATAACCGCTGCTGGTGGACCAGAGGTCCCCGAGGGTAATCACATGCCTGGTAGTCATACTTGTCTGACACGATTTACCATAAAATTTCTAATATTTTTGTCGCTGAAATTTCCGTTTTTAAAATTCAAAATTGTTTAAAACACCAGGTTTCTTTCCTTGTAATGCACATGGTCGATATCCTCGGTGCTGGATTTGGCTTCCTTGTTCGAACGTTTTGGTTTTGAGTACTTTTCGTTTTCAACAGTTTTGGAATTTGACCTTCCAATATTTTGATTTAAATGCTACTGATGAGAGGTTACTCCTTGAAATATCGATATATAGCATATCCAAATTAAACGTTCATACCCGCATTTTGGTATTTGTAATTTTGAAACCACTGGGCGATAACCGCTGCTGGTGGACCAGAGGTCCCCGAGGGTAATCACAAGCCTGGTAGTCAGACTTGTCTGACACGATTTACCATAAAATTTCTAATATTTTTGTCGCTGAAATTTCCGTTTTTAAAGTTCAAAATTGTTTAGAACACCAGGTTTCTTTCCTTGTAATGCACATGGTCGATATCCTCGGTGCTGGATTTGGCTTCCTTGTTCGAACGTTTTGGTTTTGAGTACTTTTAGTTTTCAACAGTTTTGGAATTTGACCTTCCAATATTTTGATTTAAATGCTACTGATGAGAGGTTACTCCTTGAAATATCGATATATAGCATATCCAAATTAAACATTCATACCTGCATTTTGGTATTTGTAATTTTGAAACCATTGGCCGATAACCGCTGCTGGTGGACCAGAGGTCCCCGAGGGTAATCACAAGCCTGGTAGTCAGACTTGTCTGACACGATTTACCATAAAATTTCTAATATTTTTGTCGCTGAAATTTCCGTTTTAAACATTCAAAATGGTTTAAAACACCAGGTTTCTTTCCTTGTAATGCACATGGTCGATATCCTCGGTGCTGGATTTGGCATCCTTGTTCGAAAGTTTTGGTTTTGAGTTCTTTTCGTTTTCAACAGTTATGGAATTTGACCTTCCAATATTTTGATTTAAATGCTACTGATGAGAGGTTACTCCTTGAAATATCGATATATAGCATATCCAAATTAAACGTTCATACCCGCATTTTGGTATTTGCAGTTTTGAAACCACTGGGCGATAACCGCTGCTGGTGGACCAGAGGTCCCCGAGGGTAATCACAAGCCTGGTAGTCAGACTTGTCTGACACGATTTACCATAAAATTTCTAATATTTTTGTCGCTGAAATTTCCGTTTTTAAAATTCAAAATTGTTTAAAACACCAGGTTTCTTTCCTTGTAATGCACATGGTCGATATCCTCGGTGCTGGATTTGGCTTCCTTGTTCGAACGTTTTGGTTTTGAGTACTTTTCGTTTTCAACAGTTTTGGAATTTGACCTTCCAATATTTTGATTTAAATGCTACTGATGAGAGGTTACTCCTTGAAATATCGATATATAGCATATCCAAATTAAACGTTCATACCCGCATTTTGGTATTTGTAATTTTGAAACCACTGGGCGATAACCGCTGCTGGTGGACCAGAGGTCCCCGAGGGTAATCACAAGCCTGGTAGTCAGACTTGTCTGACACGATTTACCATAAAATTTCTAATATTTTTGTCGCTGAAATTTCCGTTTTTAAAATTCAAAATTGTTTAGAACACCAGGTTTCTTTCCTTGTAATGCACATGGTCGATATCCTCGGTGCTGGATTTGGCTTCCTTGTTCAAACGTTTTGGTTTTGAGTACTTTTAGTTTTCAACAGTTTTGGAATTTGACCTTCTAATATTTTGATTTAAATGCTACTGATGAGAGGTTACTCCTTGAAATATCGATATATAGCATATCCAAATTAAACATTCATACCTGCATTTTGGTATTTGTAATTTTGAAACCATTGGCCGATAACCGCTGCTGGTGGACCAGAGGTCCCCGAGGGTAATCACAAGCCTGGTAGTCAGACTTGTCTGACACGATTTACCATAAAATTTCTAATATTTTTGTGGCTGAAATTTCCGTTTTAAAAATTCAAAATGGTTTAAAACACCAGGTTTCTTTCCTTGTAATGCACATGGTCAATATCCTCGGTGCTGGATTTTGCTTCCTTGTTCGAACGTTTTGGTTTTGAGTATTTTTCGTTTTCAACAGTTTTGGAATTTGACCTTCCAATATTTTGATTTAAATGCTACTGATGAGAGGTTACTCCTTGAAATATCGATATATAGCATATCCAAATTAAACGTTCATACCCGCATTTTGGTATTTGCAGTTTTGAAACCACTGGGCGATAACCGCTGCTGGTGGACCAGAGGTCCCCGAGGGTAATCACAAGCCTGGTAGTCAGACTTGTCTGATACGATTTACCATAAAATTTCTAATATTTTTGTCGCTGAAATTTCCGTTTTTAAAATTCAAAATTGTTTAGAACACCAGGTTTCTTTCCTTGTAATGCACATGGTCGATATCCTCGGTGCTGGATTTGGCTTCCTTGTTCGAACGTTTTGGTTTTGAGTACTTTTCGTTTTCAACAGTTTTGGAATTTGACCTTCCAATATTTTGATTTAAATGCTACTAATGAGAGGTTACTCCTTGAAATATCGATATATAGCATATCCAAATTAAACGTTCATACCCGCATTTTGTTATTTGTAATTTTGAAACCACTGGGCGATAATCGCTGCTTGTGGACCAGAGGTCCCCGAGGGTCATCACATGCCTGGTAGTCATACTTGTCTGACACGATTTACCATAAAATTTCTAATATTTTTGTCGCTGAAATTTCCGTTTTTAAAATTCAAAATTGTTTAGAACACCAGGTTTCTTTCCTTGTAATGCACATGGTCGATATCCTCGGTGCTGGATTTGGCTTCCTTGTTCAAACGTTTTGGTTTTGAGTTCTTTTCGTTTTCAACAGTTATGGAATTTGACCTTCCAATATTTTGATTTAAATGCTACTGATGAGAGGTTACTCCTTGAAATATCGATATATAGCATATCCAAATTAAACGTTCATACCCGCATTTTGGTATTTGCAGTTTTGAAACCACTGGGCGATAACCGCTGCTGGTGGACCAGAGGTCCCCGAGGGTAATCACAAGCCTTGTAGTCAGACTTGTCTGACACGATTTACCATAAAATTTCTAATATTTTTGTCGCTGAAATTTCCGTTTTTAAAATTCGAAATTGTTTAAAACACCAGGTTTCTTTCCTTGTAATGCACATGGTCGATATCCTCGGTGCTGGATTTGGCATCCTTGTTCGAACGTTTTGGTTTTGAGTACTTTTCGTTTTCAACAGTTTTGGAATTTGACCTTCCAAAATTTTGAATTAAATGCTACTGATGAGAGGTTACTCCTTGAAATATCGATATATAGCATATCCAAATTAAACGTTCATACCCGCATTTTGGTATTTGTAATTTTGAAACCACTGGGCGATAACCGCTGCTGGTGGACCAGAGGTCCCCGAGGGTAATCACAAGCCTGGTAGTCAGACTTGTCTGACACGATTTACCATAAAATTTCTAATATTTTTGTCGCTGAAATTTCCGTTTTTAAAATTCAAAATTGTTTAAAACACCAGGTTTCTTTCCTTGTAATGCACATGGTCGATATCCTCGGTGCTGGATTTGGCTTCCTTGTTCGAACGTTTTGGTTTTGAGTACTTTTCGTTTTCAACAGTTTTGGAATTTGACCTTCCAATATTTTGATTTAAATGCTACTGATGAGAGGTTACTCCTTGAAATATCGATATATAGCATATCCAAATTAAACGTTCATACCCGCATTTTGGTATTTGTAATTTTGAAACCACTGGCCGATAACCGCTGCTGGTGGACCAGAGGTCCCCGAGGGTAATCACAAGCCTGGTAGTCAGACTTGTCTGACACGATTTACCATAAAATTTCTAATATTTTTGTCGCTGAAATTTCCGTTCTAAAAATTCAAAATGGTTTAAAACACCAGGTTTCTTTCCTTGTAATGCACATGGTCGATATCCTCGGTGCTGGATTTGGCTTCCTTGTTCGAACGTTTTGGTTTTGAATACTTTTCGTTTTCAACAGTTTTGGAATTTGAAGTTCCAATATTTTGATTTAAATGCTACTGATGAGAGGTTACTCCTTGAAATATCGATATATAGCATATCCAAATTAAACGTTCATACCCGCATTTTGGTATTTGTAATTTTGAAACCACTGGGCGATAACCGCTGCTGGTGGACCAGAGATCCCGGAGGGTAATCACAAGCCTGGTAGTCAGACTTGTCTGACACGATTTACCATAAAATTTCTAATATTTTTGTCGCTGAAATTTCCGTTTTTAAAATTCAAAATTGTTTAAAACACCAGGTTTCTTTCCTTGTAATGCACATGGTCGATATCCTCGGTGCTGGATTTGGCATCCTTGTTCGAACGTTTTGGTTTTGAGTATTTTTCGTTTTCAACAGTTTTGGAATTTGACCTTCCAATATTTTGATTTAAATGCTACTGATGAGAGGTTACTCCTTGAAATATCGATATATAGCATATCCAAATTAAACGTTCATACCCGCATTTTGGTATTTGTAAATTTGAATCCACTGGGCGATAACCGCTGCTGGTGGACCAGAGGTCCCCGAGGGTAATCACAAGCCTGGTAGTCAGACTTGTCTGACACGATTTACCATAAAATTTCTAATATTTTTGTCGCTGAAATTTCCGTTCTAAAAATTCAAAATGGTTTAAAACACCAGGTTTCTTTCCTTGTAATGCACATGGTCGATATCCTCGGTGCTGGATTTGGCTTCCTTGTTCGAACGTTTTGGTTTTGAATACTTTTCGTTTTCAACAGTTTTGGAATTTGAAGTTCCAATTTTTTGATTTAAATGCTACTGATGAGAGGTTACTCCTTGAAATATCGATATATAGCATATCCAAATTAAACGTTCATACCCGCATTTTGGTATTTGTAATTTTGAAACCACTGGGCGATAACCGCTGCTGGTGGACCAGAGATCCCCGAGGGTAATCACAAGCCTGGTAGTCAGACTTGTCTGACACGATTTACCATAAAATTTCTAATATTTTTGTCGCTGAAATTTCCGTTTTTAAAATTCAAAATTGTTTAAAACACCAGGTTTCTTTCCTTGTAATGCACATGGTCGATATCCTCGGTGCTGGATTTTGCTTCCTTGTTCGAACGTTTTGGTTTTGAGTATTTTTCGTTTTCAACAGTTTTGGAATTTGACCTTCCAATATTTTGATTTAAATGCTACTGATGAGAGGTTACTCCTTGAAATATCGATATATAGCATATCCAAATTAAACGTTCATACCCGCATTTTGGTATTTGCAGTTTTGAAACCACTGGGCGATAACCGCTGCTGGTGGACCAGAGGTCCCCGAGGGTAATCACAAGCCTGGTAGTCAGACTTGTCTGACACGATTTACCATAAAATTTCTAATATTTTTGTCGCTGAAATTTCCGTTTTTAAAATTCAAAATTGTTTAGAACACCAGGTTTCTTTCCTTGTAATGCACATGGTCGATATCCTCGGTGCTGGATTTGGCTTCCTTGTTCGAACGTTTTGGTTTTGAGTACTTTTAGTTTTCAACAGTTTTGGAATTTGACCTTCCAATATTTTGATTTAAATGCTACTGATGAGAGGTTACTCCTTGAAATATCGATATATAGCATATCCAAATTAAACATTCATACCTGCATTTTGGTATTTGTAATTTTGAAACCATTGGCCGATAACCGCTGCTGGTGGACCAGAGGTCCCCGAGGGTAATCACAAGCCTGGTAGTCAGACTTGTCTGACACGATTTACCATAAAATTTCTAATATTTTTGTCGCTGAAATTTCCGTTTTAAACATTCAAAATGGTTTAAAACACCAGGTTTCTTTCCTTGTAATGCACATGGTCGATATCCTCGGTGCTGGATTTGGCATCCTTGTTCGAAAGTTTTGGTTTTGAGTTCTTTTCGTTTTCAACAGTTATGGAATTTGACCTTCCAATATTTTGATTTAAATGCTACTGATGAGAGGTTACTCCTTGAAATATCGATATATAGCATATCCAAATTAAACGTTCATACCCGCTATTTGGTATTTGCAGTTTTGAAACCACTGGGCGATAACCGCTGCTGGTGGACCAGAGGTCCCCGAGGGTAATCACAAGCCTGGTAGTCAGACTTGTCTGACACGATTTACCATAAAATTTCTAATATTTTTGTCGCTGAAATTTCCGTTTTTAAAATTCAAAATTGTTTAAAACACCAGGTTTCTTTCCTTGTAATGCACATGGTCGATATCCTCGGTGCTGGATTTGGCTTCCTTGTTCGAACGTTTTGGTTTTGAGTACTTTTCGTTTTCAACAGTTTTGGAATTTGACCTTCCAATATTTTGATTTAAATGCTACTGATGAGAGGTTACTCCTTGAAATATCGATATATAGCATATCCAAATTAAACGTTCATACCCGCATTTTGGTATTTGTAATTTTGAAACCACTGGGCGATAACCGCTGCTGGTGGACCAGAGGTCCCCGAGGGTAATCACAAGCCTGGTAGTCAGACTTGTCTGATACGATTTACCATAAAATTTCTAATATTTTTGTCGCTGAAATTTCCGTTTTTAAAATTCAAAATTGTTTAGAACACCAGGTTTCTTTCCTTGTAATGCACATGGTCGATATCCTCGGTGCTGGATTTGGCTTCCTTGTTCGAACGTTTTGGTTTTGAGTACTTTTAGTTTTCAACAGTTTTGGAATTTGACCTTCCAATATTTTGATTTAAATGCTACTGATGAGAGGTTACTCCTTGAAATATCGATATATAGCATATCCAAATTAAACATTCATACCTGCATTTTGGTATTTGTAATTTTGAAACCATTGGCCGATAACCGCTGCTGGTGGACCAGAGGTCCCCGAGGGTAATCACAAGCCTGGTAGTCAGACTTGTCTGACACGATTTACCATAAAATTTCTAATATTTTTGTCGCTGAAATTTCCGTTTTAAACATTCAAAATGGTTTAAAACACCAGGTTTCTTTCCTTGTAATGCACATGGTCGATATCCTCGGTGCTGGATTTGGCTTCCTTGTTCGAACGTTTTGGTTTTGAGTACTTTTCGTTTTCAACAGTTTTGGAATTTGACCTTCCAATATTTTGATTTAAATGCTACTGATGAGAGGTTACTCCTTGAAATATCGATATATAGCATATCCAAATTAAACATTCATACCTGCATTTTGGTATTTGTAATTTTGAAACGATTGGCCGATAACCGCTGCTGGTGGACCAGAGGTCCCCGAGGGTAATCACAAGCCTGGTAGTCAGACTTGTCTGACACGATTTACCATAAAATTTCTAATATTTTTGTGGCTGAAATTTCCGTTTTAAAAATTCAAAATGGTTTAAAACACCAGGTTTCTTTCCTTGTAATGCACATGGTCAATATCCTCGGTGCTGGATTTTGCTTCCTTGTTCGAACGTTTTGGTTTTGAGTATTTTTCGTTTTCAACAGTTTTGGAATTTGACCTTCCAATATTTTGATTTAAATGCTACTGATGAGAGGTTACTCCTTGAAATATCGATATATAGCATATCCAAATTAAACGTTCATACCCGCATTTTGGTATTTGCAGTTTTGAAACCACTGGGCGATAACCGCTGCTGGTGGACCAGAGGTCCCCGAGGGTAATCACAAGCCTGGTAGTCAGACTTGTCTGATACGATTTACCATAAAATTTCTAATATTTTTGTCGCTGAAATTTCCGTTTTTAAAATTCAAAATTGTTTAGAACACCAGGTTTCTTTCCTTGTAATGCACATGGTCGATATCCTCGGTGCTGGATTTGGCTTCCTTGTTCGAACGTTTTGGTTTTGAGTACTTTTCGTTTTCAACAGTTTTGGAATTTGACCTTCCAATATTTTGATTTAAATGCTACTAATGAGAGGTTACTCCTTGAAATATCGATATATAGCATATCCAAATTAAACGTTCATACCCGCATTTTGTTATTTGTAATTTTGAAACCACTGGGCGATAATCGCTGCTTGTGGACCAGAGGTCCCCGAGGGTCATCACATGCCTGGTAGTCATACTTGTCTGACACGATTTACCATAAAATTTCTAATATTTTTGTCGCTGAAATTTCCGTTTTTAAAATTCAAAATTGTTTAGAACACCAGGTTTCTTTCCTTGTAATGCACATGGTCGATATCCTCGGTGCTGGATTTGGCTTCCTTGTTCAAACGTTTTGGTTTTGAGTTCTTTTCGTTTTCAACAGTTATGGAATTTGACCTTCCAATATTTTGATTTAAATGCTACTGATGAGAGGTTACTCCTCGAAATATCGATATATAGCATATCCAAATTAAACGTTCATACCCGCATTTTGGTATTTGCAGTTTTGAAACCACTGGGCGATAACCGCTGCTGGTGGACCAGAGGTCCCCGAGGGTAATCACAAGCCTTGTAGTCAGACTTGTCTGACACGATTTACCATAAAATTTCTAATATTTTTGTCGCTGAAATTTCCGTTTTTAAAATTCGAAATTGTTTAAAACACCAGGTTTCTTTCCTTGTAATGCACATGGTCGATATCCTCGGTGCTGGATTTGGCATCCTTGTTCGAACGTTTTGGTTTTGAGTACTTTTCGTTTTCAACAGTTTTGGAATTTGACCTTTCAAAATTTTGAATTAAATGCTACTGATGAGAGGTTACTCCTTGAAATATCGATATATAGCATATCCAAATTAAACGTTCATACCCGCATTTTGGTATTTGTAATTTTGAAACCACTGGGCGATAACCGCTGCTGGTGGACCAGAGGTCCCCGAGGGTAATCACAAGCCTGGTAGTCAGACTTGTCTGACACGATTTACAATAAAATTTCTAATATTTTTGTCGCTGAAATTTCCGTTTTTAAAATTCAAAATTGTTTAAAACACCAGGTTCCTTTCCTTGTAATGCACATGGTCGATATCCTCGGTGCTGGATTTGGCTTCCTTGTTCGAACGTTTTGGTTTTGAGTACTTTTCGTTTTCAACAGTTTTGGAATTTGACCTTCCAATATTTTGATTTAAATGCTACTGATGAGAGGTTACTCCTTGAAATATCGATATATAGCATATCCAAATTAAACGTTCATACCCGCATTTTGGTATTTGTAAATTTGAATCCACTGGGCGATAACCGCTGCTGGTGGACCATAGGTCCCCGAGGGTAATCACAAGCCTGGTAGTCAGACTTGTCAGACACGATTTACCATAAAATTTCTAATATTTTTGTCGCTGAAATTTCCGTTTTTAAAATTCAAAATTGTTTAGAACACCAGGTTTCTTTCCTTGTAATGCACATGGTCGATATCCTCGGTGCTGGATTTGGCTTCCTTGTTCGAACGTTTTGGTTTTGAGTACTTTTCGTTTTCAACAGTTTTGGAATTTGACCTTCCAATATTTGGATTTAGATGCTACTAATGAGAGGTTACTCCTTGAAATATCGATATATAGCATATCCAAATTAAACGTTCATACCCGCATTTTGGTATTTGTAATTTTGAAACCACTGGGCGATAATCGCTGCTTGTGGACCAGAGGTCCCCGAGGGTAATCACATGCCTGGTAGTCATACTTGTCTGACACGATTTACCATAAAATTTCTAATATTTTTGTCGCTGAAATTTCCGTTTTTAAAATTCAAAATTGTTTAGAACACCAGGTTTCTTTCCTTGTAATGCACATGGTCGATATCCTCGGTGCTGGATTTGGCTTCCTTGTTCAAACGTTTTGGTTTTGAGTTCTTTTCGTTTTCAACAGTTATGGAATTTGACCTTCCAATATTTTGATTTAAATGCTACTGATGAGAGGTTACTCCTTGAAATATCGATATATAGCATATCCAAATTAAACGTTCATACCCGCATTTTGGTATTTGCAGTTTTGAAACCACTGGGCGATAACCGCTGCTGGTGGACCAGAGGTCCCCGAGGGTAATCACAAGCCTTGTAGTCAGACTTGTCTGACACGATTTACCATAAAATTTCTAATATTTTTGTCGCTGAAATTTCCGTTTTTAAAATTCAAAATTATTTAAAACACCAGGTTTCTTTCCTTGTAATGCACATGGTCGATATCCTCGGTGCTGGATTTGGCATCCTTGTTCGAACGTTTTGGTTTTGAGTACTTTTCGTTTTCAACAGTTTTGGAATTTGACCTTCCAAAATTTTGAATTAAATGCTACTGATGAGAGGTTACTCCTTGAAATATCGATATATAGCATATCCAAATTAAACGTTCATACCCGCATTTTGGTATTTGTAATTTTGAAACGA
Source organism: Arcuatula senhousia (assembly GCA_963971305.1). NCBI lineage: Eukaryota > Metazoa > Mollusca > Bivalvia > Mytilida > Mytilidae > Arcuatula > Arcuatula senhousia. The sequence continues at coordinate 342,279 of OZ020317.1, read as the reverse complement.
CTGGGCGATAACCGCTGCTGGTGGACCAGAGGTCCCCGAGGGTAATCACAAGCCTGGTAGTCAGACTTGTCTGACACGATTTACCATAAAATTTCTAATATTTTTGTCGCTGAAATTTCCGTTTTTAAAATTCAAATTTGTTTAAAACACCAGGTTTCTTTCCTTGTAATGCACATGGTCGATACAGCCCTCGGATCGTTCAACATTACCAATTGAGCGATGAGCGATGAATGATGAGCGATGAACGTTGAGTGATACACGATGAGCGATGAGCGATACACGACGAGCGATGAGTGGTTAATGATGAATGATGAATGATGAGCGATGAGCGATAGAATATGAATGATGAGCGATAGAATCCGGATTTGAATAAACACTCTATTTAAAAAACAAAATTCTTGTATGAAACGAACTTGTCGTGTAGCCGCTTTAATTTACTGATTTTTTAATGATATAAACTCTTTAAAAAGTTGTTTTGTTTACATATTATTTCTATAATCCTTCAATAGAATATTTAAATAAGATAATATGGAGTATAGGCATTGCCTAAATGCGAGCAAAGCTAAAAGGGTATAGCTTGCCGAATATGCAGACGTTTTTTTTTTCGTTTGTTTATTCGGGGACTAGATACAGTATGGGGCGATTAAACTTCGGGACATGTATTTTCGTATGCGCATTTAGATAGAAAACAGGAAAAGTTTATTTATTATGTTTTATAAATAAAACCCTTGTATTAATGATTTTGTTTTATTGATTCACTTCGAACTACATACAAATGTACGTTACACTTCCGTCACACTCGAGCTCTCCGCTCTCGTGGGCAGTTCGCGCCCGCTGAGGAGCTTTGCTCGCTATAAATATAAATTTATTTTACAAAATCCCTCTAAAATATACATAAATAATGTTTTCTCAATATGATTGAAATTGCGTTTTTCTTGTGTAATTTTGTAAACAATTGTTCGTAAATGCATGAACTTTTTTTTAATTGGTTTAGTTCCGTGGGGTTTTTTTTTGGTTTTTGTAGTGGTGTTCGTTTGGAACGTGTTAAAAAAACTTTATATAGTTAAAAAATTAAAATTATTCAGCAGTCTAGAGCTAAATTCTCATTCAATTTGTTCTGAAGATTTTTTTTTCTTCGTTAGCAATAGTGTTATTTTTTTTTTAACTTATTCATTATTTTTTTTTGGTTATCTGTTAAGATTATAATGTAAATAGTTTTTAATGAAAAATGTACATACAACTTATGGTCGAATTCATTTTGTATGCAGTTAAATGTGTATCTACACAGAATACAATCGACAAACGAAATCCATTGTATTTCAGCTGCAGCATTTCAGATAAAATGTGCCGTAATACATTTTAGGAAAAGTTTCACCATGTGAAGCAAGTTGCGGGTTTTATCAAAATTTATACGTTGATAATTTACCCAGATTTTTCGCTTTTTCTTGGATAAGCATCTGGTATTATTTTGCAGTCGGTAAAATGTAGTAAACAGACTAGGAACAGTAAGATCGACGTTTATCATTTATTTTTTTTCATACCGTTATTGTCTTTGATGAATTTTGGTCGTCTTCTAAAGTATCTATTATTAACATTTTGTCAGTATGGTAAGCGACCTTATCTAGCAAAAATATTTGCTTATATATTTGTTAAATGAAATGAAGTTAATCTTAATCACTCTTGCAAATCCTTTCTCCATAGAAATTCTAGCCGCCTGCGTCCTCGTGGCTAAAGATAAGGAAGCCGCAACCGACGGCCTTTACATAGTGTATAAATTTTAAATCTAAGTCGTCTGCTTTAAATACCAGTGCTTATATTTTTTATAGTCATAATGTTTGTGCCCTAAAAGGCCCGCGCTTGCCTGTACGGTAAGTTCAGGTTTAGTTAAAAGTTTAGGTAGATATTTGTGTTTCGGGTAACAACATACTTGTAAAACATTTCTTTATGAATGCCTTACCAAAACCAACCTTGCGTGAATCTTGGTCAACTGTGTTCATCTCTAGAATACCCCTCCATATGTGAGTCTTAACAGATCTGTATATTATATGTCATGTATGTCACAGCCGAAAATGCAAATACATGTACATTAACATTAATTTTGTATCCTGTTCATAATTCGTTTTATTTTTATCACATCTTGCAAAATGGAGCTTCAAAGTAATTTACGACCATGGATATCAATTTATTAAAAACGAAAGAATATGAAATTATATGTGCCAGAAAGACATGATTTACATATTGATTTTATTTTTTTTTTTTAATTATAAAAAGCAAACATTAAAAGCGTGTGAAGCGCTTTTCTGGTCTAACCTTTATCACACACGCTAGGAATCGACAAATTGGAAGACCGGTACTCTATTTTAAATTTGGTTTCTCTTTACAATATTGTTGATTTTTTATGAAACAAAATTACGAAATATTCGATACAAAGACAAGTAAATTTTTATTAAAAGTCGGGTACAGTTTTACAATAAAACATATATTGCTTAAGTGAGCTATTAGAGCCGACATACTTTACTTTGCTGACATAGCATCTAGAAATTTTTCAGATATGGATGCGAATAACAACGTCCTGTGATTTGTGTATTCAATTGAGATTGCAGGTACATGTATTTTCTTGAAGTCGTTCAAGGTTCAGTGGTCACACGGGGATGCCACACCGGGTGTCTTACCTGTCAAAAGGGGATTAAGTACCATCTGAAGGGTAGCTAAGTGTTTTATTACCCGTTCGAAATTTATAAAATTTTGAATATAATAACTTTTTTTCGTTTTTTTTTCTACAGAATCGTATAAATATCGAGTAGTTGAATTTAACAATTAAAAAATAAAATAAAAAAAAATAATAAATTGATAAACAAATAGATAAGAATAAATAAAAAATGACATGTATTTATGCGAGCCTACATTGTATTTTGGACCCCCGCCCGTTTGTCTTTTTTGTCGTATAAGTCATTCACCTTTTCAAAAGACTAAGGCGTTTGAACCGCCCCTGATTTTACTGTAGATTGAGCTTGGTTTATTTCTATATTTCTTTCTTTATTTATTTATTTGTATGTACATTGCCTTGCTGCTTGTACAGTCCCTTCCAAAATTTCTTGATGATGGGACGACCAGCCGTGAAATATAAACATACCGGCTAAGGTAACAACTGGCGAAGAAACAACAGTCCAAAGGATTAAACGGTGTATGGTTTTAAAGAATGAACAAATGAATAGAAGGTAATGGTAGACAGCAGTCTATCGTTCTTTTCATTCTTAAAAATCACACACCGTTCAATCCTTTGGACTGTTGTTTCTTTGCCATTCGTTACATTAGCCGGTGATATCCTCGAGTTTTAATATTTAAATCTTCCGATGCAAAATTAATCCATAAACCATATTTTATTCACTTTGAATAGCAGCGTACAAAAATAGATTTTAAAAACACTAATACGAACTATACAAATCTTCAATACGGAACTGATCATGACCACATTTACATTAAAATCCTGATAAAATTCTACCAAAACTAAATTATCTATTAATTTAAAGTATTTTGCTTCAAAGTAATTTTATTCGCTTTCAATAAAAAATATTTTTAAACAATTTAAATTTAACTATTTAATTTATTAAAACTACGGGTTACATGTACGAATGTCTATTACATGTAATCATTACAAAACCTTTTGGACGATCTGTCATCTCCGAATTAACAACGCCTCGGTAAAATGAAGGTAGCACTGACAGGTAGATTAAATTGAGATGGCAGCCAATAGAATACGGCCATGTAGCGCTCAACCCGATTTGACACACCCATCACGAATCATGTTAGATTTTTAATAACTTATTAATACATCAAACATATCCCGGATAATAAATATATCAAGCGTCTATTGTGATTATACTTATTTCACTACATTCCGAAAAAAGTTTGATTTTCGATCTTTTACAAGTGTTTTTTATTTTAAAAGTTTTTTTTAGAATCAAACTACATATTTCATGTTTTTTGAGGCAGGGATGCTAGATATTTTGGACACCCCTGTTAAAAGGGAATATGCGTTTATACTTCATTTTTTATATCAAAGTTAAGATAAAAAATTGTACTAGTACTTTGATTCACATTTTGAACATAAATGTACAACAGACATTTGTAGAATGGTTTTGGATTCTCTTTTCATTTGACAAATTTAAATTTTCCAAATCAAGTAGATTTGAAAAAAGACATCTGACAAAATTTCCTTTAAAAACTTAATTTTTATTTGAACCTGAATGGCAGGGTTTTCTTCCAATACATATATGACCTCGCGGTGTCATTAGTTAGCATAGGTGAATTACATGTAGATACGTTTACCACCTGTGGGGTCTGTGAATTTCACGGGGAACAAAATTACAAAGAAATACACAGAAAACGATAGGTACATCCTGTGGGACCGCTGGGATTATAAACATGTAACTTAGTGCACTTGATGCGAGAAAGCCATAAATACTTTTAAAAGCTGAAAGAGCATGGGATCTTTGTACTGCAATACTGCATTCCTCAACCTCGTCTTTTATCGCATACATGTACATATACAAATCTAAAGGGTCATGTTTTTGGGACCAATTCGTCTTAAACAGGTTATCTTTTTCATTCCTGCATGCTGACTTGAACAGGGAAAGTTTTTCCATATAGGCACCCTGTCGTCAACTCTTTAGGATAAGTCGGTTGCATGTGGGGTTATAAATCATTATATAGTATATACGAATAACACCTCTGAATATAACATTCATACTGTTGACCCACTGCTCTGCTGTTGACCATATGTAAACTGGAAAAATCTTAATGATTTAATGATAAAAGAATCTAAAAATTATTTAAATAAATACTAATAAATTCGCCACCCCCTGCCCAAAGAAATATTAATCGTATAAAATGAACCTCAGGAAAACGCGACAAAGACTTCCGAAAGGAAAAGCTCCATTTTCCCATTCTTCCCGCCCATCGAGGCTCAAAGAAAACTTTACATTTTGGATAAATAAAAAATTATGCAACTTTAATTTTCTATTAAAAAGACGCGGGTGACTTTATTTTCTGGTGTTTAATAGAAAATAATTTCGCGATTCATAATTATGCCGGTCTAGCCTGTTTCTGAGACAATTTTCTCAGCCTATTTTCACCTGGTGACGATGCTAGCGGGGAAATAGCACACATCTTCAAAAGGACTTGTCTTTTAAACACATTCAAACAAAATTGATATTGTTCGTTTTAATTATAAAAAAAAATAATTTAAGTATTTTAACTCTCGAATTTAAACAAAATCATACACTTATCAACGATGATAATTCAAAAACCGAAACACCACTTGATTTTTCGCAAACTAAATATATACTTATACACATAAACTCATACTAATATACAAATGAACAGGGAGTAAATAAAACTGTTCATGCCATCCCTGAAATGAAAGACGGCCGATTTGATGTAACAATTTTATTTCGTTGAAATACCAAAAAGATAAATTAAAAAAGAACCCAAAATATAAAATAAAGTCAAAACAATAGAAGTTATTATTTTAAAATTGATATACTGACATTTAACTGACAAAAAAAACAAATCAAAATTTTCGACTTTATAGTCAACATGCAGCGTTTTTAATGTAATCCCTAAAACGGGTTGCGAAACGAACTTATTGATCAGCCAATCTAATCATTAGAAATTGAGAATGGAGCGATAGGGTGAATGATGAGTGATACACGATGAGTGATGAGTGATGAATGATGAGTGATGAGCGATGAGCGATGAATGATGAGTGATGAGCGATGAACGATGAGTGATGAACGATGAGCGATGAGCGGTGAATGATGAGCGATAGAATGGTAACGTTGAGCGTTCCGAGGGCTGTATCCTCGGTGCTGGATTTGGCTTCCTTGTTCGAACGTTTTGGTTTTGAGTACTTTTCGTTTTCAACAGTTTTGGAATTTGACCTTCCAATATTTTGATTTAAATGCTACTGATGAGAGGTTACTCCTTGAAATATCGATATATAGCATATCCAAATTAAACGTTCATACCCGCATTTTGGTATTTGTAAATTTGAATCCACTGGGCGATAACCGCTGCTGGTGGACCATAGGTCCCCGAGGGTAATCACAAGCCTGGTAGTCAGACTTGTCAGACACGATTTACCATAAAAGTTCTAATATTTTTGTCGCTGAAATTTCCGTTTTTAAAATTCAAAATTGTTTAGAACACCAGGTTTCTTTCCTTGTAATGCACATGGTCGATATCCTCGGTGCTGGATTTGGCTTCCTTGTTCGAACGTTTTGGTTTTGAGTACTTTTCGTTTTCAACAGTTTTGGAATTTGACCTTCCAATATTTGGATTTAGATGCTACTAATGAGAGGTTACTCCTTGAAATATCGATATATAGCATATCCAAATTAAACGTTTATACCCGCATTTTGGTATTTGTAATTTTGAAACCACTGGGCGATAATCGCTGCTTGTGGACCAGAGGTCCCCGAGGGTAATCACATGCCTGGTAGTCATACTTGTCTGACACGATTTACCATAAAATTTCTAATATTTTTGTCGCTGAAATTTCCGTTTTTAAAATTCAAAATTGTTTAGAACACCAGGTTTCTTTCCTTGTAATGCACATGGTCGATATCCTCGGTGCTGGATTTGGCTTCCTTGTTCAAACGTTTTGGTTTTGAGTTCTTTTCGTTTTCAACAGTTATGGAATTTGACCTTCCAATATTTTGATTTAAATGCTACTGATGAGAGGTTACTCCTTGAAATATCGATATATAGCATATCCAAATTAAACGTTCATACCCGCATTTTGGTATTTGCAGTTTTGAAACCACTGGGCGATAACCGCTGCTGGTGGACCAGAGGTCCCCGAGGGTAATCACAAGCCTTGTAATCAGACTTGTCTGACACGATTTACCATAAAATTTCTAATATTTTTGTCGCTGAAATTTCCGTTTTTAAAATTCAAAATTGTTTAAAACACCAGGTTTCTTTCCTTGTAATGCACATGGTCGATATCCTCGGTGCTGGATTTGGCATCCTTGTTCGAACGTTTTGGTTTTGAGTACTTTTCGTTTTCAACAGTTTTGGAATTTGACCTTCCAAAATTTTGAATTAAATGCTACTGATGAGAGGTTACTCCTTGAAATATCGATATATAGCATATCCAAATTAAACGTTCATACCCGCATTTTGGTATTTGTAATTTTGAAACGACTGGGCGATAACCGCTGCTGGTGGACCAGAGGTCCCCGAGGGTAATCACAAGCCTGGTAGTCAGACTTGTCTGACACGATTTACCATAAAATTTCTAATATTTTTGTCGCTCAAATTTCCGTTTTTAAAATTCAAAATTGTTTAAAACACCAGGTTTCTTTCCTTGTAATGCACATGGTCGATATCCTCGGTGCTGGATTTGGCTTCCTTGTTCGAACGTTTTGGTTTTGAGTACTTTTCGTTTTCAACAGTTTTGGAATTTGACCTTCCAATATTTTGATTTAAATGCTACTGATGAGAGGTTACTTCTTGAAATATCGATATATAGCATATCCAAATTAAACGTTCATACCCGCATTTTGGTATTTGTAAATTTGAAACCACTGGGCGATAACCGCTGCTGGTGGACCAGAGATCCCCGAGGGTAATCACAAGCCTGGTAGTCAGACTTGTCTGACACGATTTACCATAAAATTTCTAATATTTTTGTCGCTGAAATTTCCGTTTTTAAAATTCAAAATTGTTTAAAACACCAGGTTCCTTTCCTTGTAATGCACATGGTCGATATCCTCGGTGCTGGATTTGGCTTCCTTGTTCGAACGTTTTGGTTTTGAGTACTTTTCGTTTTCAACAGTTTTGGAATTTGACCTTCCAATATTTTGATTTAAATGCTACCGATAAGATTTTACTCCTTGAAATATCAATATATAGCATATCCAAATTAAATGTTCATACCCGCATTTTGGTATTTGTAATTTTGAAACCACTAGGCGATAACCGCTGCTGGTGGACCAGAGGTCCCCGAGGGTAATCACAAGCCTGGTAGTCAGACTTGTCTGATACGATTTACCATAAAATTTCTAATATTTTTGTCGCTGAAATTTCCGTTTTTAAAATTCAAAATTGTTTAGAACACCAGGTTTCTTTCCTTGTAATGCACATGGTCGATATCCTCGGTGCTGGATTTGGCTTCCATGTTCGAACGTTTTGGTTTTGAGTACTTTTCGTTTTCAACAGTTTTGGAATTTGACCTTCCAATATTTTGATTTAAATGCTACTGATGAGAGGTTACTCCTTGAATTATCGATATATAGCATATCCAAATTAAACGTTCATACCCGCATTTTGGTATTTGTAATTTTACATTAAAGAGAATAAAGATGAGAACACAAAGTAAAGGTAGGAAGGCTTGAGCTTTCATAGTTAAATTTCTAACACCAAATATGGGATAACACATCTTATTCGGCTTTTATCAAATAGAAATAGCTTAATATTTTAAGAAGAAAATTCAACTTTAATGTACATTAGAAACAGTCCGGTTGACTCAGTGGCATCTCTTTACACATTATAATCAATATAATCATACTAAAATTTCAACAAAGAATGAAAATGATTCTGTACGTATATTAGACAAAAAAACAAGCAACGGGTTTAAGATGAGTAATGTAGTCACCAGGTAAACCGGGAAAACAATTATACCGTTTGTATGTTAGTATCTAAAACAGGCATTAAATAGCTAGTATACATTGTATTCCAGTCAACTGTCCGGTGAAACCAATTCAAAATCAACCCCCCCCCCCCGAAAAAGAAAAAAAAATAATGGTTATTTTTTCATTTATTATTTTAACGTAAACATTTGCATACCAAAAAGCAGTTTAATAACTATAAGGGTGTAGAAAAAAAGTGTGGGAAACTGAAATTTCAGTGAATTTCAAAAAGTTCAAAGGGTCCTAACTCCTGTTAAAATTTGAAACCGGAACTTTAACTCATCATATACCAAGAATCAGTTTAAAGTTTAATATCTAATAACTAGGTTTTTAAAAAAAGTGCGGAAAAGTTATTGTGATGGAGAGACGACCGGGCCGGACAGACACTCAAACGGACAGACGGAATGCAAACCTATAGTCCCCTTCGGCTTTTGTCGGTAGGGGACTAATGAAAACTGTAGTAAGCCTAAAAAGTTTAAACCTTTATTTATGATATTGAAATTTAAGTATTAAAAGGTGCCACAAAAGCCTGGACGATGACTCGGAAGAGGGTAACGCCCAACTGGAAAGAACAGGACGAAAAGAAAAGCGTCAGAAAATTAATTTTAGATCCAGACTGTCTTCGCCTTGTTTTGTCTTTTCTTTTTGTACTGTTGAGACTGATCATTCTAGTTTCATTTTTTTTATTTTCTTTATCAATTTTTCGATTCAATTATGTATAGACAATAAATGGTGATACTTGTATCATAAACTGATGTCTTGTAAGTCTTTCTCCAGATGCATTTTAATTATGAAAAAAAGAGCCACATGTACTAACTTGTCTTTTTCTCAACGATCCATTTTAACACGCCACTAACTGAAATTAATTAGTAAATATCCCTATAAGACACTTTTGACATGTTTAATATTTTTTCTTCAGAAATCGTAATGCTTTGACCAGTGCCGTGTTTCCATCTCCGTGACATTACTCTATGCAATTACATTTGTTACGACGGATATACGAATACAAAGCGAGGTCTTCTCGACGCTGTGTTTCCTTCGCACCACCTTTGGAGAGCTTCTCGATTCATTCGTGCCGCCATTGTAAGATAAATGAAACCGACGACATTTAGAAGGTAACACAAAATCAGAAGATACTTTCACGAAGACATTACGATAGTAAGGATGGATAAACGATTACAACACGAACAAGGACGTTCGCACGAACCTTCTGGAGTTTTTAACATGTTAAAAAAAAATAAGAAAGCATAACGAAGTTGCTCCCGAAGTTGGAATATTTCCGCCGATGGTGCTACGATGGTAAAAGATGGCAACACGAATAGCGCAATTTAAATACGATCACTCCCGATTTTGAAAAAAAAATCCATAATCATTTTTCCATCGCGGTCTAAATCGGGATAGTGTGCCGCCAGCATATAAGAAATACCAAGTATCAATGTATATTTATATTTTTCATCCTATAACGTATTATGTCAACCAAAAATTGTTTCAACTTGAGTAGTTTAAACGTCAACGGGATTTTATATAAAGATAAAAGAAATTGCGTTATAGAATAGATAAAGTCACAGAGAAGTTCTAATAATTATGTTAAAGCAAGAAACTCACTTTGATGAAGAAATTGAATTAGAAATAATTTTTCTGTAGTAATGGATCAACTGCGAGTCGCATAGGGGCGTAGCTATTTGTATTAAGCGATCATTAAACTTTAAGCTATTGAGCAAATATAGCGATGATGACGGAAGAATTACTCTTATTAACGCCGGAACTCGACGACAGTATATTCACATTTGTGTGTCCTATACGCGCCTAACTTTGTGGAGAGATTTTATTGACGCGCTGAAAGACATAGACAAACAAAAACACACGTTCAGCCAGTTAATAGTTTGAATGTATTTACGAAGAAAAATAAGTTTAAAGACAAATGGCGAGTTTTAAATCCGTTACAATTTACTTGGAGAAGACATGATCGATAGCAGGAGTAGGATAGATTATATTTTTATAAGGAGTGACTTTAGTTCACTAGTAGAATGTTGTACGATAAAACCGGAAATTATTGGCTCTGCCGACCATCAGAGCGTTTTCTTAAGATTTAGAAGTGGAGCTTCAGCGAAGTGCAGGGGGTATCGGAAAATTAACAACTCCATACAAGAAGACGTAAATTATGTAAATGTAATTAATGATTTGATAGATTTGATAGATCATCACTTTATTGATTTTGAGAATGAGTTAGATATTAAATCTAGTTGGGATTTTTTCAAAAAAAAATTCTTGGGGGTAACAATTTAATTTTGCAGATCAAAGCAAAATCAACACGGAATAATCTTGTTAATCTAGAAAAAAAAATAGTAGAAAAATTGAAACTAAGAGATTCGATTGTATGGGATAATAGTAATGAACCAGCTGACATAAACCGAATTTCAAACAATATTCAGGAAATATATGATAAAAAGGCTAAGGGGGCACAAAATAGGTCGAGGAAAAAATGGGTGGAACTAGGGGAAAAAATATTCATATTTTTTTTGGTTTAGTTAAAAGGGACAGATAAAAACATCAATAGTTAAATTAAAAAATCAAAATGGAGATATTATAATGGATCAGAAAGAAATTCTAGATCAGATTAAAGAGTATTACACAGAACTATACTCTTCTACACACCCTTATAAAATTATTAGTGATCATTTCATAAACAACCCTTATCTAGAGAACACCATAGACAACGAATCGACAAGAGTATGCGATGGTATACATGTAGTTACACTAGAAGAATGCACAGATGCAATTTTTAAAATGAAACTCAATAGATGCTCAGGTTTAGATGGGATATCTGTTGAATATTATGGATGTTTTTGGGATAAATTAAAATCCATGATCGCAAAAGTTTTAAATAAAGGCTACGAAGATCGGTCTTGAAGCTTTTTTAGCGTACAAGTGTTCTAACACTAATTCATAAAAAGGTTGATCAAATTTTATTAAATAACTACCGTCCAATTTCATTGTTAATCATATGTACTAGCACAGAGACTTAAGAAAGTCATACCTGATATTATCAACGAAGACCAGACAGGCTATGTTACAAACAAAGGTTAATAGGTTTTAATTTCATAAATTCAAGACATCATAGATTATGCCGAATCATATAGAATAGAAGGTGCTATTGTTTTTGTAGACTTCTGTAAAGTTTTTGATTCATTTGAATATGATTTTATGTTTTCCACACTAAAACACTTTGGATTCAATGAATCATTTATTCAATGGGTTAAAACGTTATATAGCAACATTCAAACATCTGTTTTGAATAATGGATGGATATCTGAGAATTTAAAAAATACAAGAGGTATTCGGAAAGGTTGTCCACTGTCTGCTTTATCATTTTCATATCAGTCAAGATTATGGCTATTCGCATACTGAACAACAAAAATATTAGTAGTGTAAATGTTAAACTTGACGGTAAGAGCCACTCAATAAAACAATTCTCAATTAGCAGACGATACCACATTATATTGTGGTTCTAAAACTGACATAGATTTGGCAATGAATGGGATAGAAGTTTTTGGGTCGTTTTCGGGTAAGGGTTAGGGTTAGGGTTAGGGTATAGGCACTTTGCGAAAGTGGGGGATGAGGAATGAGGGATCCCGCCCTCTTTCCTGTCAATCAAAAAATATAAGCGTTTTGATTGGATAATAATTTAGCAGGCGTTCGACTGGCCATAAAGACTCTGACTTTGTACTAGTTATACATTTCCTGTTTATGTATCAGGACATACTTTCTTTGCTAAGGTAAGATTTATTGAACAAGTTTCTCAGAATGGGAATATATTAGTCTTATTTATCTGCAGAAATGTCACGCAAGAAAATCATCAAATGAAAATGAAATGATGGCTTTCCATATCTAGAAAAAATGTCTCAATTAATGTGAAAAAAAAGGATATCTTGCAAACGTATTTAGTACAAATATTCAACAGCACGCAATGAATTGACCCTGCAAAAGAACTGCATTTTTATTGCAATAAACCTTCTTGAAGTCCCTGTATGAACAACATCAATGTAGATGTGAAATATGAATTAGGGGATGCCCTTTGGATTTTTCGTTTCAGGCTTGGAAGAGTTGGAAAATGAAAATTCTTGCCTGAAAAAAAATGAAAATAAAGGAACAAACCATGTAACTTGAAGGGGGGCTTGGTTTTATGTTATGGCCATAATATTTTTCCACGCGGAGCGCAGAGCGCGGAAAATATATGTATTTTTCGAAGGTGTCACGTAAGAATATTTTTTTTCATTATTAGCATTATTTTATATGGCAGAAATCCTTCTTCAAAATAATTTTAATTTCTTTCCCTCTGCTGCTTAAATACTTTTTTCATCAAAAATAATTTTCAAAATATTTTTTAGGAAAAAACCATGGCTCCCCTTCAGGTGAAATGTTTGGTCCCTTATCCGGGCTCTACCCCCTAGAAAATAAATCTGTGCTCAGATTCTTTAGTATGATATGCATAAAATAAACACTTTCACAGCAAAGCAGAGAAAAAAAATTATCTAACCATAATAAAATCTGACCTGACCAAATCTTCACAGCGCCGCCTTCAAAGTCAAATGTTAGTCCTAGTAATGTAAAAGATAGAAATAAGTACTTCTTTGTTATAATCCAAATATTTTTAAATAATTTCATTAAAAAACATAGCTAGTTGCCTATTTAACTTAATTCAATTCATCTAATGTATCGTCCATAAAAATTTGTGGTAAAAATAACATGCAGAGTTAACTATGGTTAACAATGTTACTAAAAATAGAAAGAGATTTACTCATGTGTTAACCATGGTTGTTAACCCACCATTATCTATCTACTGATCTTCAACCCTTTACCCACTATCACATCTAGGTCAACCATCAACCCTTCACAAACCCTTACTTAGAGTTAGCTTAGTAACTAAAAATAAAAAGAACGCTGATTCGGTTAACAATTTAAAAATTCCTAAGCGTGATCCAGTCAGTAAACATACAAACCTTTACACACCTTAACACAATAGGTTTACCTACAACCCTTCACACACCTTAACACAGTAAGTTAGCCTACAACCCCTTACACACCTTTACACAGTGAGTTAACCTATAACCCTTTACACACCTTTACACAGTGAGTTAACCTACAACCCTTTACAAACCTTAACACAGTAAGTTAAACCACAACCCCTTAAACACCTTACCAAAGTGAGCTAACCTACAACCCTTTACACAACTTACCACAGTGAGTTTACCAACAACCATTTACAAACCTTTACACAGTAAGTTAACCTACAACCCTTTACACACCTTAACACAGTAAGTAAAACTACTAACCCTTTAAGGTTAGGGTATAGGCACTTTGTGCAAGTGAGGGATGAGGAATGAGGGATCCCGCCCTCTTTCCTGTCAATCAAGAAATATAAGCGTTTTGATTGGATGGTGATTTAGCAGGCCTTTGACTGGCAATAAAGACCTTTCCGGTTAATGAATCAGGACATACTCTCTTTGCTAAGGTAATATTTATTTAACAACTTTCTTAGAATGGGAATATATCAGTCTTGTTTAACTGCACAAATGTCAGGCAAGAAAATCATCAAATGAAAATGAAATGATGGCTTTCCATATCTAGAAAAAATGTCTCAATTAATGTGAAAAAAAAAGATATCTTGCAAACGTATTTAATACAAATATTCAACAGAACGCAATGAATTGGCCCTGCAAAACAACTGCATTTTAATTGCAATTTTCCTTCTTGAAGTCTCTGTATGAACAACATCAATGTAGATGTGAAATATGAATTAGAGGACGCCCATTTGATTTTTAATTGCAGGCTTGGAAGAGTTGGAAAATGAAGGGTTAGGGTTAGGGTTAGCGTTAGTGTTAGGGTTAGGATTAGTTTTTTTTTACTACCTTGCAACTCAGTTGCAGATTTTTTATGGGACCAAATTTAATGTTAAAATTTTATTTGTTGATATTCACTTTACAAAAAAATTCGATTTGAAAAGAAAATTACTACACCATGATTTCATATAATTATCAATATCAGTTCTATATTTACAAAAAGCATATCTTTTTAATTCTTGTAGAAAGTTTGTCTTCTTTAACTTATATTGATTCTTTAAATGTTTGATGACAGACTCTAGTAAACACCTGGTATAACGCTAACTGTTGGCTGCAGGACTTACAAATGCATCCACGTATGTTAGTAGTAAATACCTGGTAAATGCCATACACAAATGCTACGGGTTATAAGAAATCTGTTATTCCGACATAAGAGTTTCATTCAGAGTTAAATAAGATGACAACTTTCTAGAATTTGTTACTTTTTAACCTTAACCTTAATACATGTATTAGGGTTAGGGTATTTTTACTACCTTGCAACTCAGTTGCATATTGCTTATGGGACCAAAGTAAAGTTTAAAATTTTATTAAATTATATTAACTTTACAAAAAAATGTCGATTTCAAAATAAAATAACATTATAATCCCATGTATTTATCGATCTTAGTCCTTTATTTTCAAATTTGAATTTTCTTAATTCTGATTTGATTGTGTACATTGAGTTTCCGGTACAAGTATAAAAGCCAGTGCTGAGACAGTATTGTTCATTTGTATCCTAGACGTTGAAGAAAACAGACCTCAGGTAAATATATTTCTTTAAATTTTAGGGTTAGGGTTAGGGTTAAGATTAGGGTTAGGGTTGGGATTAGGGTTAGGTAGGGTTAGGGTTAGGGTATATACATAATACGAAGATGAGCCTGGGTTAGGATGAGCCTGTTGATACAGGGTTAGGGTTAGGGTTAGGGTAAGGGTTTGGGTTAGGGTAAGGGGTTAGGGTTAGGGTTAGGGTTAGGGTAAGGTATCGTATAGAGGGGGACCCCACAGATGTATTGATATTTTATTGGTATGTTATATGTTTGGCGTATGAATAAAGGGTTAGGGTTAGAGTCAGGGTTAGGGTTAAGGTTAGCCGGAACTTCTTTAATTAACCCGAACCATAACCCTTATATTCGACTGCGCATGCGCCGATATTTAATGAAGTAATCGGTTCCTATATATGGTGGGTCTTTGGTATAGAAACAATTATAGTGGTAGAACTAATTTGCATACGTATTTTAAAGGGAGATAATATATTTCTATAACTATGAAAGGTAAATTTCAAAAGACAATATCTCAGTCATTTTTCAACTGATTTTAAAAATTCAAACTGGTTTTGAATGCTAACGAGTTTCCCTTTACGAACGGTACCTCTAGATGCATATAAACTGTGTCAATTCTAAGGGAGAAAATCATGATACATGTTAGGTTGGATGTTACGACCTACATTCACTCACCCTTATTCTTTTACTCCTGGGACAAAATCATCACAATTGATAGTATCAATGACCATATAATGTATTTCCTCACAGTTTATGGCAATTATATCCTTATTAATATCCTTTAAAACAATATTGAAGCTTTTTTAGCGTACAAGTGTTCTAACACTAATTCATAAAAAGGTACAACGACTTCCTTGATAGAGCCACACGGCTGACAAGCAAATTGTTAACACAGGGGTACGTTGCTCCCAGGTTGTTGTCATCACTCAAGAAATTTTACGGACGACATCATGTGCTCGTATACAAATACGGGATTTCTATCTCTCAGATGAGCACAGATGTTGGTTTGACATAGAGTTTTGTAATGTCATCCTTTCCGGATTTGACCAACACTTAATCGATCTTTGGCAACGTGACGGGTGTGCTATAGCAAGCAGGAACTGCTTACTCTTCCGGAGCACCTGAGTTCACTCTCGTTTCGACTTGAGTTCGCGTTGCTGAATGCGGTTTTGTTGTAATATGTGTGTGTGTTTTATGTTGTTATGTGGTTTGTTTTGTTGTGATGATTTTTTGTCTGCCGGTTTTGTCTTTGTTTTTACGGTTTTATGATACTGATTACCCCTTTGGTACACCTTTGCTTCTTTGATCAAATTTCATTAAATAACTACCGTCCAATTTCATTGTTAATCATATGTACTAGCACAGAGACTTAAGAAAGTCACACCTGATATTATCAACGAAGACCAGACAGGCTATGTTACAAAAAAAGGTTAATAGGTTTTAATTTCATAAATTCAAGACATCATAGATTATGCCGAATCATATAGAATAGAAGGTGCTATTGTTTTTGTAGACTTCTGTAAAGTTTTTGATTCATTTGAATATGATTTTATGTTTTCCACACTAAAACACTTTGGATTCAATGAATCATTTATTCAATGGGTTAAAACGTTATATAGCAACATTCAAACATCTGTTTTGAATAATGGATGGATATCTGAGAATTTAAAAAATACAAGAGGTATTCGGAAAGGTTGTCCATTGTCTGCTTTATCATTTTCATATCAGTCAAGATTATGGCTATTCGCATACTGAACAACAAAAATATTAGTAGTGTAAATGTTAAACTTGACGGTAAGAGCCACTCAATAAAACAATTCTCAATTAGCAGACGATACCACATTATATTGTGGTTCTAAAACTGACATAGATTTGGCAATGAATGAGATAGAAGTTTTTGGGTCGTTTTCGGGTTAGGGTTAGGGTTAGGGTATAGGCACTTTGCGAAAGTGGGGGATGAGGAATGAGGGATCCCGCCCTCTTTCCTGCCAATCAAAAAATATAAGCGTTTTGATTGAATGATAATTTAGCAGGTGTTCGACTGGCCATAAAGACTCTGACTTTGAACTAGTTATACATTTCCTGTTTATGAATCAGGACATACTTTCTTTGCTAAGGTAAGATTTATTGAACAAGTTTCTCAGAATGGGAATATATTAGTCTTATTTATCTGCAGAAATGTCACGCAAGAAAATCATCAAATGAAAATGAAATGATGGCTTTCCATATCTAGAAAAAATGTCTCAATTAATGTGAAAAAAAAAGGATATCTTGCAAACGTATTTAGTACAAATATTCAACAGCACGCAATGAATTGATCCTGCAAAAGAACTGCATTTTTATTGCAATATTCCTTCTTGAAGTCCCTGTATGAACAACATCAATAGAGATGTGAAATATGAATTAGGGGATGCCCTTTGGATTTTTCGTTTCAGGCTTGGAAGAGTTGGAAAATGAAAATTCTTGCCTGAAAAAAAATGAAAATAAAGGAACAGATCATGTAACTTGAAGGGGGGCTTGGTTTTATGTTATGGCCATAATATTTTTCCACGCGGAGCGCAGAGCGCGGAAAATATATGTATTTTTCGAAGGTGTCACGTAAGAATATTTTTTTTCATTATTAGCATTATTTTATATGGCAGAAATCCTTCCTCAAAATAATTTTAATTTCTTTCCCTCTGCTGCTAAAATACTTTTTTCATCAAAAATAATTTTCAAAATATTTTTTAGGAAAAAACCATGGCTCCCCTTCAGGTGAAATGTTTGGTCCCTTATCCGGCCTCTACCCCCTAGAAAATAAATCTGTGCTCAGATTCTTTAGTATGATATGCATAAAATAAACACTTTCACAGCAAAGCAGAGAAAACAAATTATCTAACCATAATAAAATCTGACCTGACCAAATCTTCACAGCGCCGCCTTCAAAGTCAAATGTTAGTCCTAGTAATGTAAAAGATAGAAATAAGTACTTCTTTGCTATAATCCAAATATTTTTAAATAATTTCATTAAAAACATAGCTAGTTGCCTATTTAACTTAATTCAATTCATCTAATGTATCGTCCATAAAAATTTGTGGTAAAAATAACATGCAGAGTTAACTATGGTTAACAATGTTACTAAAAATAGAAAGAGATTTACTCATGTGTTAACCATGGTTGTTAACCCACCATTATCTATCTACTGATCTTCAACCCTTTACCCACTATCACATCTAGGTCAACCATCATCCCTTCACAAACCCTTACTTAGAGTTAGCTTAGTAACTAAAAATAAAAAGAACGCTGATTCGGTTAACAATTTAAAAATTCCTAAGCGTGATCCAGTCAGTAAACATACAAACCTTTACACACCTTAACACAATAGGTTTACCTACAACCCTTCACACACCTTAACACAGTAAGTTAGCCTACAACCCCTTACACACCTTTACACAGTGAGTTAACCTATAACCCTTTACACACCTTTACACAGTGAGTTACACTACAACCCTTTACAAACCTTAACACAGTAAGTTAAACTACAACCCCTTAAACACCTTACCAAAGTGAGCTAACCTACAACCCTTTACACAACTTACCACAGTGAGTTAACCAACAACCATTTACAAACCTTTACACAGTAAGTTAACCTACAACCCTTTACACACCTTAACACAGTAAGTAAAACTACAAACCCTTTAGGGTTAGGGTATAGGCACTTTGTGCAAGTGAGGGATGAGGAATGAGAGATCCCGCCCTCTTTCCTGTCAATCAAGAAATATAAGCGTTTTGATTGGATGGTGATTTAGCAGGCCTTTGACTGGCAATAAAGACATTTCCGGTTAATGAATCAGGACATACTCTCTTTGCTAAGGTAATATTTATTTAACAACTTTCTTAGAATGGGAATATATCAGTCTTGTTTAACTGCACAAATGTCAGGCAAGAAAATCATCAAATGAAAATGAAATGATGGCTTTCCATATCTAGAAAAAATGTCTCAATTAATGTGAAAAAAAAAGATATCTTGCAAACGTATTTAATACAAATATTCAACAGAACGCAATGAATTGGCCCTGCAAAACAACTGCATTTTAATTGCAATTTTCCTTCTTGAAGTCTCTGTATGAACAACATCAATGTAGATGTGAAATATGAATTAGAGGACGCCCATTTGATTTTTAATTGCAGGCTTGGAAGAGTTGGAAAATGAAGGGTTAGGGTTAGGGTTAACGTTAGTGTTAGGGTTAGGATTAGTTTTTTTTTACTACCTTGCGACTCAGTTGCAGATTTTTTATGGGACCAAATTTAATGTTAAAATTTTATTTGTTGATATTCACTTTACAAAAAAATTCGATTTGAAAAGAAAATTACTACACCATGATTTCATATAATTATCAATATGAGTTCTATATTTACAAAAAGCATATCTTTTTAATTCTTGTAGAAAGTTTGTCTTCTTTAACTTATATTGATTCTTTAAATGTTTGATGACAGACTCTAGTAAACACCTGGTATAACGCTAACTGTTGGCTGCAGGACTTACAAATGCATCCACGTATGTTAGTAGTAAATACCTGGTAAATGCCATACACAAATGCTACGGGTTATAAGAAATCTGTTATTCCGACATTAGAGTTTCATTCAGAGTTAAATAAGATGACAACTTTCTAGAATTTGTTACTTTTTAACCTTAACCTTAATACATGTATTAGGGTTAGGATATTTTTACTACCTTGCAACTCAGTTGCATATTGCTTATGGGACCAAAGTAAAGTTTAAAATTTTATTAAATTATATTAACTTTACAAAAAATGTCGATTTCAAAATAAAATAACATTATAATCCCATGTATTTATCGATCTTAGTCCTTTATTTTCAAATTTGAATTTTCTTAATTCTGATTTGATTGTGTACATTGAGTTTCCGGTACAAGTATAAAAGCCAGTGCTGAGACAGTATTGTTCATTTGTATCCTAGACGTTGAAGAGAACAGATCTCTGGTAAATATATTTCTTTAAATTTTAGGGTTAGGGTTAGGGTTAAGATTAGGGTTAGGGTTGGGATTAGGGTTAGGTAGGGTTAGGGTTAGGGTATATACATAATACGAAGATGAGCCTGGGTTAGGATGAGCCTGTTGATACAGGGTTAGGGTTAGGGTTAGGGTAAGGGTTTGGGTTAGGGTAAGGGGTTAGGGTTAGGGTTAGGGTAAGGTATCGTATAGAGGGGGACCCCACCGATGTATTGATATTTTATTGGTATGTTATATGTTTGGCGTATGAATAAAGGGTTAGGGTTAGAGTCAGGGTTAGGGTTAAGGTTAGCCGGAACTTCTTTAATTAACCCGAACCATAACCCTTATATTCGACTGCGCATGCGCCGATATCTAATGAAGTAATCGGTTCCTATATATGGTGGGTCTTTGGTATAGAAACAATTATAGTGGTAGAACTAATTTGCATACGTATTTTAAAGGGAGATAATATATTTCTATAACTATGAAAGGTAAATTTCAAAAGACAATATCTCAGTCATTTTTCAACTGATTTTAAAAATTCAAACTGGTTTTGAATGCTAACGAGTTTCCCTTTACGAACGGTACCTCTAGATGCATATAAACTGTGTCAATTCTAAGGGAGAAAATCATGATACATGTTAGGTTGGATGTTACGACCTACATTCACTCACCCTTATTCTTTTACTATCTCAGTCATTTTTCAACCAGTTTTAAAAATTCAAACTGTTTTTGAATGCTGACGAGTTTCCCTTTACGAACGGTACCTTCAAATGCATATAAACTGTGTCAATTCTAAGGGAGAAAATCATGATACATGTTAGGTTGGATGTTACGACCTACATTCACTCACCCTTATTCTTTTACTCCTGGGACAAAATCATCACATTTGATAGTATCAATGACCATATAATGTATTTCCTCACAGTTTATGGCAATTATATCCTTATTAATATCCTTTAAAACAATATTGAAGCTTTTTTAGCGTACAAGTGTTCTAACACTAATTCATAAAAAGGTTGATCAAATTTCATTAAATAACTACCGTCCAATTTCATTGTTAATCATATGTACTAGCACAGAGACTTAAGAAAGTCATACCTGATATTATCAACGAAGACCAGACAGGCTATGTTACAAAAAACGGTTTATAGGTTTTAATTTCAGGCAAATTCAAGACATCATAGATTATGCCGAATCATATAGAATAGAAGGTGCTATTGTTTTTGTAGACTTCTGTAAAGTTTTTGATTCATTTGAATAGGATTTTATGTTTTCCACACTAAAACACTTTGGATTCAATGAATCATTTATTCAATGGGTTAAAACGTTATATAGCAACATTTAAACATCTGTTTTGAAAAATGGATGGATATCTGAGAATTTAAAAAATACAAGAGGTATTCGGCAAGGTTGTCCACTGTCTGCTTTATCATTTTCATATCAGTCAAGATTATGGCTATTCGCATGCTGAACAACAAAAATATTAGTAGTGCAAATGTTAAACTTGACGGTAGGAGCCACTCAATAAAACAATTCTCAATTAGCAGACGATACCACATTATATTGTGGTTCTAAAACTGACATAGATTTGGCAATGAATGAGATAGAAGTTTTTGGGTCGTTTTCGGGTTAGGGTTAGGGTTAGGGTATAGGCACTTTGCGAAAGTGAGGGATGAGGAATGAGGGACCCCGCCCTCTTTTCTGTCAATCAAAAAATATAAGCGTTTTGATTGGATGATAATTTAGCAGGCGTTTGACTGGCCATAAAGACTCTGACTTTGAACTAGTTATACATTTCCTGTTTATGAATCAGGACATACTTTCTTTGCTAAGGTAAGATTTATTGAACAAGTTTCTCAGAATGGGAATATATTAGTCTTATTTATCTGCAGAAATGTCACGCAAGAAAATCATCAAATGAAAATGAAATGATGGCTTTCCATATCTAGAAAAAATGTCTCAATTAATGTGAAAAAAAAGGATATCTTGCAAACGTATTTAGTACAAATATTCAACAGCACGCAATGAATTGACCCTGCACAAGAACTGCATTTTTATTGCAATAAACCTTCTTGAAGTCCCTGTATGAACAACATCAATGTAGGTGTGAAATATGAATTAGGGGATGCCCTTTGGATTTTTCGTTTCAGGCTTGGAAGAGTTGGAAAATGAAAATTCTTGCCTGAAAAAAAATGAAAATATAGGAACAGACCATGTAACTTGAAGGGGGGCTTGGTTTTATGTTATGGCCATAATATTTTTCCACGCGGAGCGCAGAGTGCGGAAAATATGTGTATTTTTCGAAGGTGTCACGTAAGAATATTTTTTTTCATTATTAGCATTATTTTATATGGCAGAAATCCTTCTTAAAAATAATTTTAATTTCTTTCCCTCTGCTGCTAAAATACTTTTTTCATCAAAAATAGTTTTCAAAATATTTTTTAGGAAAAAACTATTGGTTAAATGTTTGGTCACTTATCCGGCCTCTACCCCCTAGAAAATAAATCTGTGCTCAGATTCTTTAGTATGATATGCATAAAATAAACACTTTCACAGCAAAGCAGAGAAAAAAAATTATCTAACCATAATAAAATCTGACCTGACCAAATCTTCACAGCGCCGCCTTCAAAGTCAAATGTTAGTCCTAGTAATGTAAAAGAAATAAGTACTTCTTTGTTCTAACCCAAATATATTTAAATAATTTCATTAAAAAACATAGCTAGTTGCCTATTTAACTTAATTCAATTCATCTAATGTATCGTCCATAAAAAATTGTGGTAAAAATAACATGCAGAGTGAACTATGGTTAACAATGTTACTAAAAATAGAAAGAGATTTACTCATGTGTTAACCATGGTTGTTAACCCACCATTATCTATCTACTGATCTTCAACCCTTTACCCACTATCACATCTAGGTCAACCATCAACCCTTCACAAACCCTTATTTAGAGTTAGGTTAGTAACTAAAAATAAAAAGAACGCTGATTCGGTTAACAATTTAAAAATATTCTAAGCGTGATCCAGTCAGTAAACATACAAACCTTTACACACCTTAACACAATAGGTTTACCTACAACCCTTCACACACCTTAACACAGTAAGTTAGCCTACAACCCCTTACACACCTTTACACAGTGAGTTAACCTATAACCCTTTACATACCTTTACACAGTGAGTTAACCTACAACCCTTTACAAACCTTAACACAGTAAGTTAAACTACAACCCCTTAAACACCTTACCAAAGTGAGCTAACCTACAACCCTTTACACAACTTACCACAGTGAGTTAACCAACAACCATTTACAAACCTTTACACAGTAAGTTAACCTACAACCCTTTACACACCTTAACACAGTAAGTAAAACTACAGACCCTTTAGGGTTACGGTATAGGCACTTTGCGCAAGTGAGGGATGAGGAATGAGGGATCCCGCCCTCTTTCCTGTCAATCAAGAAATATAAGCGTTTTGATTGGATGGTAATTTAGCAGGCCTTTGACTGGCAATAAAGACATTTCCGGTTAATGAATCAGGACATACTCTCTTTGCTAAGGTAAGATTTATTTAACAACTTTCTTAGAATGGGAATATATCAGTCTTGTTTAACTGCACAAATGTCAGGCAAGAAAATCATCAAATGAAAATGAAATGATGGCTTTCCATATCTAGAAAAAATGTCTCAATTAATGTGAAAAAAAGGATATCTTGCAAACGTATTTAGTACAAATATTCAACAGCACGCAATGAATTGACCCTGCACAAGAACTGCATTTTAATTGCAATTTTCCTTCTTGAAGTCCCTGTATGAACAACATCAATGTAGATGTGAAATATGAATTAGAGGACGCCCATTGCAGGCTTGGAAGAGTTGGAAAATGAAAGGTTAGGGTTAGGGTTAGAGTTAGTGTAAGGGTTAGGGTTAGGGTATTTTTACTACCTTGCAACTCAGTTGCAGATTTTTTATGGGACCAAATTTAATGTTAAAATTTTATTTGTTGATATTAACTTTACAAAAAAATTCGATTTGAAAAGAAAATTACTACACCATGATTTCATATAATTATCAATATCAGTTCTATATTAAATTTTACAAAAAGCATATCTTTTTAATTCTTGTAGAAAATTTGTCTTCTTTAACTTATATTGATTCTTTAAATGTTTGATGACAGACTCTAGTAAACACCTGATATAACGCTAACTGTTGGCTGCAGGACTTACAAATGCATCCACGTATGTTAGTAGTAAATACCTGGTAAATGCCATACACAAATGCTACGGGTTATTCCGACAATAGAGTTTCATTCAGAGTTAAATAAGATGACAACTTTCTAGAATTTGTTACTTTTTAACCTTAACCTTAATATTAGGGCTAGGGTATTTTTACTACCTTGCAACTCAGTTGCATATTGCTTATGGGACCAAAGTAAAGTTTAAAATTTTATTAAATTATATTAACTTTACAAAAAATGTCGATTTCAAAATAAAATAACATTATAATCCCATGTATTTATCGATCTTAGTCCTTTATTTTCAAATTTAAATTTTCTTAATTCTGATTTGATTGTGTACATTGAGTTTCCGGTACAAGTATAAAAGCCAGTGCTGAGACAGTATCGTTCATTGGTATCCTAGACGTTGAAGAGAACAGACCTCAGGTAAATATATTTCTTTAATGTTTAGGGTTAGGGTTAGGGTTAGGGTTAAGATTAGGGTTAGGGTTGGGATTAGGGTTAGGTAGGGTTAGGGTTAGGGTATATACATAATACGAAGATGAGCCTGGGTTAGGATGAGCCTGTTGATACAGGGTTAGGGTTAGGGTTAGGGTTAGGGTTTGGGTTAGGGTAAGGGGTTAGGGTTAGGGTTAGGGTTAGGGTTAGGTATCGTATAGAGGGGGACCCCACCGATGTATTGATATTTTATTGGTATGTTATATGTTTGGCGTATGAATAAAGGGTTAGGGTTAGGGTTAGAGTCAGGGTTAGGGTTAAGGTTAGGGTTAGGGTTAGGGTTAGGGTTTGGTTTGGGTTAGGGTTAGGGTTAGGGTTAGGGTTAGGTATATACTTAATACGAAGATGAGCCTGGGTTAGGATGAGCCTGTTAATACAGAGTTATGTTCCTTAAGTTAGGGTTAGGGTATATACTAAATACGAAGATGAGCCTGGGTTAGGATGAGCCTGTTAAAACAGAGTTTTGTCCCTTAAGTCACGTGATATAAAATAGCGTCATCCGCCATTTAGGGAATGAAAAGTAAACATGTTCTTAAGGTAAAGTTTTGAATATTTTTCTTATATACGTATTGACTATGCATTAAAAAACGGTTGTTAATTGTAAAACAATTATAACATTACTAAATCAAGAAAGCAAATCCATCTTTTCTTTATTATTAAACGTTTGAAATATAATTATCATTCGAAAATGCATAGTGTAGACATTATGTATTAACAAGACAGGTTTGATTATAACGTTCTATTTTAAGTATTTCAAAGGCATGGTATTTTATTTCCGCCAATAAAACTTTTGTAATTGCACTTCACGCTCTAATTTCAGAAATATTGGAAATTTTCGACCTCAAATAATGAATATACTTAATAAACACAAAAGATAATCTGTTACCTATCTAGAAAAAACCTTATGAGGATAGCATGGGTAAACCCAAAACCCATAACCGAGGTATACCCATTACCCATAAACTATGTATACCCAATACCCATAACCTAGGTATACCCATTACCAATAAACTATGTCTACCCATAATCCATAACCTAGGTACAACCATAACCCATTACTCAGGTAAACCATTAAACCATAACCTAGGTAAACCCATGACCCATAACCCTTAACCCAGGTAAACCCATGACCTATAACTCAGGTAAACCCATGACCCATAACCCATAACCTAGGTAAATATATGACTCCATAACCCATAACCCATAACCCAGGTAAACCCAAGACCCATAACCAATAACCCAGGTAAATCTATGACCCATAACCCATAACCTAGGTAAACCCATAACCCATAACCCATAACCCAGGTAAACCCATGACCCATAACCCATAACCTAGGTATACCCATTACCAATATACTAGGTATACCCATCACCAATTACCTTGGTATCCCTATAACCCATGACCCATGAACCATAACCCACGTAAACCAATTACCCATGACCCATGTGAACCCATTACCCATGACCCATAACCTAGGTAAACACTTAACCCATGACCCCAGTAAACCAATTTTCCATGACCCATAACCTAGGTTTACCCTTAACCCAGGGTTAGGGTTAGGGTTAGGGTTAGGGTTAGGTAACTAGGGGTAACCCTCATCTGCACATTCCGCCAACGGTAAACCGTCTTGGTTGCGTATGAATATAGAGTTAGGTTAGGGTTAGGGTGAGGGTTAGGGTCAGGGTTAGCCGGAACTATTTTAATTAACCCTAACCCTAACCCTTTACATCGACTGCGCATGCGCCGATATTTGATGGAATCAAGGGTCCCCCTTTATTATAGAGTAATCAGTTTCTATATATAGTAGGTCTTTGGTATAGAAACAATAATTATAGTGGTACAATTAATTTGCATAATTATATCAAAGGGAGATAATTTGTTATATGAAAAAGGGCAAATTTGATTTGACAGAACACGACTTGCGCCGTTTAACACAATTTACAGAACCGGGCTACCTATCGCCGATCAAAAGTTATGATGCCTCAAACTTGCATCACTTTCAGGTCCGAGTCTAGACATTGTACAAGTTAGCAATGTTCAATGAGGTAGGAAAAAGCTTACTTACCGTGTTCATTTCTTTACCTAAATTAGGTCTGGAGAATGAACAATTGGCTTTACAATCATGGTTCAATTTTTAAAATCTGTCAAGAGATGACCGAGATACAAGCATTTAAAGTTAACAATTAACCTTTGCCATTTTGCATGCCCATGGTACACCTAACTCAAAAACGGCTCTGTCTAGAGACTTGCGGTTTTTTGCATTGGCTCGCCCGTAAAAAATTACTGCCCCAATGGGGCCAATTTTTAATTTTCGAGACGATTGGAGCAAGGGAACAGGGACAAATCAGCAAAAAATGGTTTCGACAACGTGGCCAACATGGCAATGGTAGACCCAATGTTTCCAAAAACATTATTTTCAAGTTTTTCATCAAAAAACTTAATACGAATCTCTTATCGGTTTTGTTCCTAGCCCATTCAGTCTATTTGTCAGCGAGAAGGCAGGCGGCCGGGGGTTTCGCGTCGAAGCCAAGTTCCCCGCGCGAGCAGGCCGGCCGCGGCTTCGAGCCGGAATATATTTTTCCGCGAGAAGGCAGGCGGCCTGGGTTTTCACGTCGACGCCAAGTTCCTCGGGCAAGCAGGCCGGCCGCGGCTTCGAGCCAGAAAACATTTTTCTGCGAGAAAGCAGGCAGCCGTTTTTTTTTTTTTTTTTTTTTTTAATTAGCTACTGATTTTTTTTCTTCCTTTTGCATTCTCTTTCCTTCTTTTTTTTCTCTCTTTGTCCCTTTTTTGTGTTCGTTTTTTTTTTCTCGGATTTTTTGCACATATTCTTCGTGCGCCCCGCCTGTAAATAACTGTTTCACTGTCTCAGCTGCACGTTTGTTTTCAGTCAGGCTATTGTTTTTTTATCAAACAGGCTTTGTACTAGCGGTTTTTGTCGAATTTTGTCGCCAATTTGTTGGTATTTTTCCGATCTGGAAGCTACAAGGACCCGAATGGTAAAAAAATCGCCTACATTGAGAGGAAAATCTTGTTCCTAGAAAATAATTCCAGTCTCGTGTGTACTCAACCGACGTCAAATCCCTTTACTGTGACCGACAAAACACGACTTGCGCCGTTTAGCACAATTTACAGAACCGGGCTACCTATCGCCGATCAAAAGTTATGATGCCTCAAACTTGCATCACTTTCAGGTCCGAGTCTAGACATTGTACAAGTTAGCAATGTTCAATGAGGTAGGAAAAAGCTTACTTACCGTGTTCATTTCTTTACCTAAATTAGGTCTGGAGAATGAACAATTGGCTTTACAATCATGGTTCAATTTTTAAAATCGGTCAAGAGATGACCGAGATACAAGCATTTAAAGTTAACAATTAACCTTTGCCATTTTGCATGCCCATGGTACACCTAACTCGAAAACGGCTTTGTCTAGAGACCTGCTGTTTTTTGCATTGGCTCGCCCGTAAAAAATTACTGCCCCTACGGGGCCAATTTTTAATTTT
The DNA here is from genome assembly GCA_963971305.1 of Arcuatula senhousia. Lineage (NCBI taxonomy): Eukaryota > Metazoa > Mollusca > Bivalvia > Mytilida > Mytilidae > Arcuatula > Arcuatula senhousia. The sequence continues at coordinate 313,699 of OZ020317.1, read as the reverse complement.
CGAGACGATTGGAGCAAGGGAACAGGGACAAATCAGCAAAAAATGGTTTCGACAACGTGGCCAACATGGCAATGGTAGACCCAATGTTTCCAAAAACATTATTTTCAAGTTTTTCATCAAAAAACTTAATACGAATCTCTTATCGGTTTTGTTCCTAGCCCATTCAGTCTATTTGTCAGCGAGAAGGCAGGCGGCCGGGGGTTTCGCGTCGAAGCCATGTTCCCCGCGCGAGCAGGCCTGCCGCGGCTTCGAGCCGGAATATATTTTTCCGCGAGAAGGCAGGCGGCCTGGGTTTTGTCGTCGACGCCAAGTTCCTCGGGCAAGCAGGCCGGCCGCGGCTCGAGCCAGAAAACATTTTTCCGCGAGAAAGCAGGCAGCCGGTTTTTTTTTTTTTTTTTTTTTTGAATTAGCTACTGATTTTTTTTCTTCCTTTTGCCTTCTCTTTCCTTCTTTTTTTTCTCTTTTTGTCCCTTTTTGTGTTCGTTTTTTTTTCTCGGATTTTTTGCACATATTCTTCGTGCGCCCCGCCTGTAAATAACTATTTCACTGTCTCAGCTGCACGTTTGTTTTCAGTCAGGCTATTGTTTTTTGATCAAACAGGCTTTGTACTAGCGGTTTTTGTCGAATTTTGTCGCCATTTCGTTGGTATTTTTCCGATCTGGAAGCTACAAGGACCCGAATGGTAAAAAAATCGCCTATATTCAGAGGAAAATCTTGTTCCTAGAAAATAATTCCAGTCTCGTGTGTACTCAACCGACGTCAAATCCCTTTACTGTGACCGACAGAACACGACTTGCGCCGTTTAACACAATTTACAGAACCGGGCTACCTATCGCCGATCAAAAGTTATGATGCCTCAAACTTGCATCACTTTCAGGTCCGAGTCTAGACATTGTACAAGTTAGCAATGTTCAATGAGGTAGGAAAAAGCTTACTTACCGTGTTCATTTCTTTACCTAAACTAGGTCTAGAGAATGAACAATTGGCTTTACAATCATGGTTCAATTTTAAAAATCGGTCAAGAGATGACCGAGATACAAGCATTTAAAGTTAACAATTAACCTTTGCCATTTTGCATGCCCATGGTACACCTAACTCGAAAACGGCTTTGTCTAAAGACTTGTGGTTTTTTTGCATTGGCTCGCCCGTCAAAAATTACTGCCCCTATGGGGCCAATTTTTAATTTTCGAGACGATTGGAGCAAGGGAACAGGGACAAATCAGCAAAAAATGGTTTCGACAACGTGGCCAACATGGCAATGGTAGACCCAATGTTTCCAAAAACATTATTTTCAAGTTTTTCATCAAAAAACTTAATACGAATCTCTTATCGGTTTTGTTCCTAGCCCATTCAGTCTATTTGTCAGCGAGAAGGTAGGCGGCCGGGGGTTTCGCGTCGAAGCCAAGTTCCCCGCGCGAGCAGGCCGGCCGCGGCTTCGAGCCGGAATATATTTTTCCGCGAGAAGGCAGGCGGCCTGGGTTTTCTCGTCGACGCCAAGTTCCTCGGGCAAGCAGGCCGGCCGCGGCTTCGAGCCAGAAAACATTTCTCCGCGAGAAAGCAGGCAGCCGGTTTTTTTTTTTTTTTTTTAATTAGCTACTGATTTTTTTTTCTTCCTTTTGCCTTCTCTTTCCTTCTTTTTTTTCTCTCTTTGTCCCTTTTTTGTGTTCGGTTTTTTTTCTCGGATTTTTTGCACATATTCTTCGTGCGCCCCGCCTGTAAATAACTGTTTCACTGTCTCAGCTGCACGTTTGTTTTCAGTCAGGCTATTGTTTTTTGATCAAACAGGCTTTGTACTAGCGGTTTTTGTCGAATTTTGTCGCCAATTCGTTGGTATTTTTCCGATCTGGAAGCTACAAGGACCCGAATGGTAAAAAAGTCGCCTACATTGAGAGGAAAATCTTGTTCCTAGAAAATAATTCCAGTCTCGTGTGTACTCAACCGACGTCAAATCCCTTTACTGTGACCGACAGAAAACGACTTGCGCCGTTTAACACAATTTACAGAACCGGGCTACCTATCGCCGATCAAAAGTTATGATGCCTCAAACTTGCATCACTTTCAGGTCCGAGTCTAGACATTGTACAAGTTAGCAATGTTCAATGAGGTAGGAAAAAGCTTACTTACCGTGTTCATTTCTTTACCTAAACTAGGTCTGGAGAATGAACAATTGGCTTTACAATCATGGTTCAATTTTTAAAATCGGTCAAGAGATGACCGAGATACAAGCATTTAAAGTTAACAATTAACCTTTGCCATTTTGCATGCCCATGGTACACCTAACTCGAAAACGGCTTTGTCTAGAGACCTGCTGTTTTTTGCATTGGCTCGCCCGTAAAAAATTACTGCCCCTACGGGGCCAATTTTTAATTTTCGAGACGATTGGAGCAAGGGAACAGGGACAAATCAGCAAAAAATGGTTTCGACAACGTGGCCAACATGGCAATGGTAGACCCAATGTTTCCAAAAACATTATTTTCAAGTTTTTCATCAAAAAACTTAATACGAATCTCTTATCGGTTTTGTTCCTAGCCCATTCAGTCTATTTGTCAGCGAGAAGGCAGGCGGCCGGGGGTTTCGCGTCGAAGCCATGTTCCCCGCGCGAGCAGGCCTGCCGCGGCTTCGAGCCGGAATATATTTTTCCGCGAGAAGGCAGGCGGCCTGGGTTTTGTCGTCGACGCCAAGTTCCTCGGGCAAGCAGGCCGGCCGCGGCTCGAGCCAGAAAACATTTTTCCGCGAGAAAGCAGGCAGCCGGTTTTTTTTTTTTTTTTTTTTTGAATTAGCTACTGATTTTTTTTCTTCCTTTTGCCTTCTCTTTCCTTCTTTTTTTTCTCTTTTTGTCCCTTTTTGTGTTCGTTTTTTTTTCTCGGATTTTTTGCACATATTCTTCGTGCGCCCCGCCTGTAAATAACTATATCACTGTCTCAGCTGCACGTTTGTTTTCAGTCAGGCTATTGTTTTTTGATCAAACAGGCTTTGTACTAGCGGTTTTTGTCGAATTTTGTCGCCATTTCGTTGGTATTTTTCCGATCTGGAAGCTACAAGGACCCGAATGGTAAAAAAATCGCCTACATTCAGAGGAAAATCTTGTTCCTAGAAAATAATTCCAGTCTCGTGTGTACTCAACCGACGTCAAATCCCTTTACTGTGACCGACAGAACACGACTTGCGCCGTTTAACACAATTTACAGAACCGGGCTCCCTATCGCCGATCAAAGGTTATGATGCCTCAAACTTGCCTCACTTTCAGGTCCGAGTCTAGATATTGTACAAGTTAGCAATGTTCAATGAGGTAGGAAAAAGCTTACTTACCGTGTTCATTTCTTTACCTAAACTAGGTCTAGAGAATGAACAATTGGCTTTACAATCATGGTTCAATTTTAAAAATCGGTCAAGAGATGACCGAGATACAAGCATTTAAAGTTAACAATTAACCTTTGCCATTTTGCATGCCCATGGTACACCTAACTCGAAAACGGCTTTGTCTAAAGACTTGTGGTTTTTTTGCATTGGCTCGCCCGTCAAAAATTACTGCCCCTATGGGGCCAATTTTTAATTTTCGAGACGATTGGAGCAAGGGAACAGGGACAAATCAGCAAAAAATGGTTTCGACAACGTGGCCAACATGGCAATGGTAGACCCAATGTTTCCAAAAACATTATTTTCAAGTTTTTCATCAAAAAACTTAATACGAATTTCTTTGTCGGTTTTGTTCCTAGCCCATTCAGTCTATTTGTCAGCGAGAAGGCAGGCGGCCTGGGTTTTCTCGTCGACGCCAAGTTCCTCGGGCAAGCAGGCCGGCCGCGGCTTCGAGCCAGAAAACATTTCTCCGCGAGAAAGCAGGCAGCCGGTTTTTTTTTTTTTTTGAATTAGCTACTGATTTTTTTCTTCCTTTTGCCTTCTCTTTCCTTCTTTTTTTTCTCTCTTTGTCCCTTTTTTGTGTTCGTTTTTTTTTTCTCTCGGATTTTTTGCACATATTCTTCGTGCGCCCCGCCTGTAAATAACTGTTTCACTGTCTCAGCTGCACGTTTGTTTTCAGTCAGGCTATTGTTTTTTGATCAAACAGGCTTTGTACTAGCGGTTTTTGTCGAATTTTGTCGCCAATTCGTTGGTATTTTTCCGATCTGGAAGCTACAAGGACCCGAATGGTAAAAAAATCGCCTACATTGAGAGGAAAATCTTGTTCCTAGAAAATAATTCCAGTCTCATGTGTACTCAACCGACGTCAAATCCCTTTACTGTGACCGACAGAACACGACTTGCGCCGCTTAACACAATTTACAGAACCGGGCTCCCTATCGCCGATCAAAAGTTATGATGCCTCAAACTTGCATCACTTTCAGGTCCGAGTCTAGATATTGTACAAGTTAGCAATGTTCAATGAGGTAGGAAAAAGCTTACTTACCGTGTTCATTTCTTTACCTAAACTAGGTCTGGAGAATGAACAATTGGCTTTACAATCATGGTTCAATTTTAAAAATCGGTCAAGAGATGACCGAGATACAAGCATTTAAAGTTAACAATTAACCTTTGCCATTTTGCATGCCCATGGTACACCTAACTCGAAAACGGCTTTGTCTAAAGACTTGTGGTTTTTTGCATTGGCTCGCCCGTCAAAAATTACTGTCCCCAGGGGACCAATTTTTAATTTTCGAGACGATTGGAGCAAGGGAACAGGGACAAATCAACAATTGTAACAATACTCAATCAAGAAAGCAAATCCATCCTATCTTTATTATCAAACGTTTGAAATATAAGTATCATTTGAAAATGCATAACGTAGACATTATATATTAAACAAGACAGGTTTTATTATAACGTTCTATTTGAAGTATTTCTAAGGCATGGAATTTTATTTCCGCCAATAAAACTTTTGTAATTGCACAACACGCTATAATTTCAGAAATATTGGAAATTTTCGACCTCAAATAATGAAGATACTTAATAAACACAAAAGATAATCCGTTACCTATTTAGAAAACCTTATGAGGATAGCATGGGTAAACCCAAAACCCATAACCTAGGTATACCCATTACCCATAAACTATGTATACCCATAACCCATAACCCAGGTATACCCATTACCAATAAACTATGTTTACCCATAATCCATAACCTAGGTATACCCATAACCCATAACCCAGGTAAACCCATGACCCATGAACCATAACCCACGTTAACCCTTGACCCATGACCCTTAACCTATGTGAACCCATAACCCATGACCCATAACCTAGGTAAACCCTTAACCCATGACCCATAACCAAGGTTTACCCATAACCCATAATTAGCAATAAATAGGTAAACCCATCACCCCATAGCCTAGGTTTACCTATAACCCATGACCCAGGTAAACCAATGACCCATAAACCATAGCCCACGTAAACCCATGACCCATGTGAACCCATAAGAAAGGAGTTACATGTATTAGTTTTAAAACCTAGACGTTAAACAAGATTGCTTAAAAAAATATGAAACAAACTTGACTTTCAACAGCCTGGAATAGGGTATCATTAGAAAGAGCATGTTCTGAGCTTTTCGGAACACATTTACTTTTAAAAATCGGCTAATAAACAACCCAGATATGATGATTTTAATTTTTTTAAACCTATAACCCATGACCCATAACCTAGGTATACCCATAACCCATAACATAGGCATACCCATTAATAATAAACTAGGTAAACCCATGACCCATAACCTAGGTATACCAGTCCTATAACCCATGACCCAGGTAAACCCATGACCCATGAACCATAACCCACGTAAACCCATGACCCATGACCCATGTTAACCCATAACCCATGACCCATAACATAGATAAACCTTTAATCCATGACCCAAGTAAACCTATAACCCATGACCCATAACCTAGGTATACCCATAACCCATAACCTAGGTATACCTATTACCAATAAACTGGGAAAAGCCCTCACCCATAACCTAGGTATACCTATAACCTAACCCTAACCCTAACCCTAACCCTAACTCTAACCCTAACCCTAACCCTAACCCGTGGGTTATGGCTCATGGGTCATGGGTTCACCTGGGTTATGGGTTATAGGTATACCTAGGTTAGGGTTAGGGTTAGGGTTAGGGTTAGGGTTAGGGTTAGGGTTAGGGTTAGGGTATAGGATGATTACGAATTTGAGTGATGAGTTTTGAGTGATTCCGCCCCTTAGGGTTAGGGTTAGGGTTAGGGTTAGGGTTAGGGTTAGGTAATTAGGGGTAACCCTTATCTGCACATTCCGCCAACGGTAAACCGTCTTGGTTGCGTATGAATAAAGGGTTAGTGTCAGGGTTAAGGGTTAGGGTTAGCCGGAACTTCTTTTTGAAAATTTTAATTACAAACTTTACATGCTAATATCTCAGTCATTTCTTAACCGATTTAAACGATCAAAATCGCGTTGGAAAGTATTTTTAATAAGCTTTTCAACTAAATGGAGCGGATGAGCATAGACGCTCGGATTGATTACAAAAAGAAAGAAAATAAAAATCTACTTACCCCAATCTTTTACAGAAACGGCCTTCGTCTTTCTTGTTTGTCATAATCGTCTTGTCTTGTAAATGTTCTGTAACAAAAAGGGGTAAAACGTATGAGTTATTTGCACATCCAACACTTTCGCATGAAAAAATACGAAAATCAGGATCAATAGTTCAGGATCAATTTTGGACGAAAAGGACATTAAACCGCCCTTCGATCCCCACAAAGTCAATCGTGAATGGTTATGACAGGAAAAGGTAGTCAACAACAATATCTACGCTGTGTAAAAGTCTCATGAAGATCCATCGAGTGGTTTCAGAGTTGCGGTCGATAAGAGCTGTCCTTGGTCAACCATGGCTCATCTCCAACTTTAGCCTATAGAAGCCCCGATATCTATCTAAGCAATGTTAAACATGAATTTTACACATCTGTGTTAAGTCACAAAGATCGTGTAAAAGTTTCATAAAGATCCCACGACAGGTGTAGAAGTAATAGCAGCTTAAAAGGCTGTCATCATGTTTTGAAGTGACCACGTCATTTCATATTCATTGTATCATTTTTGTGCGCAGGAATGCCAGTAACAAAAAGTATGCGCGTGGACTTGTTTTTTTTTTTTTTTTTTTTTTTTTTTTTGAATTAGCTACTGATTTTTTTTCTTCCTTTTGCCTTCTCTTTCCTTCTTTTTTTTTCTCTTTGTCCCTTTTTTGTGTTCGTTTTTTTTTCTCGGATTTTTTGCACATATTCGTCGTGCGCCCCGCCTGTAAATAACTGGTTCACTGTCTCAGCTTCACGTTTGTTTTCAGTCAGGCTATTGTTTTTTGATCAAACAGGCTTTGTATTTGCGGTTTTTGTCGAATTCTGTCGCCAATTCGTTGGTATTTTTCCGATCTAGAAGCTACAAGGACCCGAATGGTAAAAAAATCGCCTACATTGAGAGGAAAATCTTGTTCCTAGAAAAAAATTCCAGTCTCGCTTGTGCTCAACCGACGTACAATCCCTTTACTGTGTCCGACAGATCACGATTTGTGCCGTTTAACACATTTTACAGAACCGGGCTACCTATCGCCGATCAAAAGTTATGATGCCTCAAACTTGCATCACTTTCAGGTCCGAGTCTAGACATTGTACAAGTTAGCAATGTTCAATGAGGTAGGAAAAAGCTTACTTACCGTGTACATTTCTTTACCTAAACTAGGTCTGGAGAATGAACAATTAGCTTTACAATCATGGTTCAATTTTTAAAATCGGTCAATTTTCGAGACGATTGGAGCAAGGAAACAGGGCGAAATAAGCGAAACATGCACCACATAGGCTAAATTTTCCGCCCCTACCCACCTCTCCCCCTTTTCCTGTGGTTCTTCAAAATTTACCGTTCCTTTGTTTCGCACCCCATCCCCATATTTCATTTATCATCATCATTTCATGTTCATTGTATCATTCTTTTCATGTTCATCGCCTGTAAATAACCTATATAGCGTTGCACGGGCGTAAAAACACCAACTCACTCACTTCTAAAATCGTATAGTGTTTTCCAACAAATAATGAAAAGTTCAGGATCAGGAACAAGTTCTGAAACACCAAAGAATAATTTTAAAAAAAAAAATCAGACAAAAATGTGTTTCAATGTAATGAGGCCCTATTGTTGCACAGACAGGAAGTGCACATCTTTATCTACATTGTGTGAAAGTTAGGGTTAGGGTTAGGGTTAGGGTTAGGGTTAGGGTTAGGGTTAGGGTTAGGGTTAGGGTTAGGGTTAGGGTTAGGGTTAGGGTTAGGGTATTTATACTACCTTGCAACTCAGTTGCAAGTTTTTATGTGACCAACTTTAAGTTTTCATTTTAACTTAACGATATAAACTGTTTATTTTCCACGGTTACGGTTAAAAAATTGAGGTTAAGGTTACTTTTTAACCTTAACCTTAACCTTAACCTTTAACCGCGGAGAGGGTTAGGGTATTTATACTACCTTGCAACTCAGTTGCAAGTTTTTATGGGATAAAATGTAAGTTTATATTACGACTTAATAATACTAGCATCACATAAATCTTCAATTTAACAGATAATTACTAGGGTTGGGGTTAGGTTAGGGTTAGGGTTAGGGCTAGGATCTCATTTAATAAAGTCTAAGTTTGAAACATACTTACCCCGTTCTTTGACTGCTGTTTAAACATGATATTTAGACATCTGTGGTATATCACCAAGAATGTGTGAAAGTTTAATCAAGATCCATTGACTGGTATAGAAGTAATTGCAGATGGAGCCTGGTCATCCAATCACATCATCATTGCCCATTCCCATCTCTCCTCTTTTCCACATCATCATCACGTCATATTATCATTTCTGCGCAACTTTGCCCGTAAGTAAAAGTATGCGCGTGGACTTGTTTTTTTTTTTTTTTTTTTTTTTTTTGGAATTTAGCTTCTGATTTTTTTCTTCCTTTTGCCCTTTCTCTTTCTTTCCTTTTTTTGATTTTTCCCTTTTTCGCAGGTTCATGGTACACCTAACTCAAAAACGACACATCTCAGAAACTTGCGGGTTTTTGCATCGGATTGCCCGTTAAAAAATACTGCCCCTATGGGGCGGATTTTTAAATTTCGTGACGATTGGAGTACGGGAACATGCCAAAATGAGCAACAATGGATGTCTGCAAAGTTGTCAAAATGGCAATCGTAACCCCAACCCTCCCAAAACAATTTTTTTCGAGTTTTTCATCCAAAAACTTAATACGAATCACTAATCGGTTTTCTTCTTCGACCCTTCTGTTTCTCAATAAAAAAAAGTCTTTAAAAAATAGCGAAAAACACGTTTTTCAAAGAAAAATGATGTTATGGTTAAGGTTAAGGTTAAGGTTACTTTTTAACCTTAACCTTAACCTTAACCGCGGAGAGGGTTAGGGTATTTATACTACCTTGCAACTCAGTTGCAAGTTTTTATGTGACCAACTTTAAGTTTTCATTTTAACTTAACGATATAAACTGTTTATTTTCCACGGTTACGGTTAAAAAATTGAGGTTAAGGTTACTTTTTAACCTTAACCTTAACCTTAACCTTTAACCGCGGAGAGGGTTAGGGTATTTATACTACCTTGCAACTCAGTTGCAAGTTTTTATGGGATAAAATGTAAGTTTATATTACGACTTAATAATACTAGCATCACATAAATCTTCAATTTAACAGATAATTACTAGGGTTGGGGTTAGGTTAGGGTTAGGGTTAGGGCTAGGATCTCATTTAATAAAGTCTAAGTTTGAAACATACTTACCCCGTTCTTTGACTGCTGTTTAAACATGATATTTAGACATCTGTGGTATATCACCAAGAATGTGTGAAAGTTTAATCAAGATCCATTGACTGGTATAGAAGTAATTGCAGATGGAGCCTGGTCATCCAATCACATCATCATTGCCCATTCCCATCTCTCCTCTTTTCCACATCATCATCACGTCATATTATCATTTCTGCGCAACTTTGCCCGTAAGTAAAAGTATGCGCGTGGACTTGTTTTTTTTTTTTTTTTTTTTTTTTTTTGGAATTTAGCTTCTGATTTTTTTCTTCCTTTTGCCCTTTCTCTTTCTTTCCTTTTTTTGATTTTTCCCTTTTTCGCAGGTTCATGGTACACCTAACTCAAAAACGACACATCTCAGAAACTTGCGGGTTTTTGCATCGGATTGCCCGTTAAAAAATACTGCCCCTATGGGGCGGATTTTTAAATTTCGTGACGATTGGAGTACGGGAACATGCCAAAATGAGCAACAATGGATGTCTGCAAAGTTGTCAAAATGGCAATCGTAACCCCAACCCTCCCAAAACAATTTTTTTCGAGTTTTTCATCCAAAAACTTAATACGAATCACTAATCGGTTTTCTTCTTCGACCCTTCTGTTTCTCAATAAAAAAAAGTCTTTAAAAAATAGCGAAAAACACGTTTTTCAAAGAAAAATGATGTTATGGTTAAGGTTAAGGTTAAGGTTACTTTTTAACCTTAACCTTAACCTTAACCGCGGAGAGGGTTAGGGTATTTATACTACCTTGCAACTCAGTTGCAAGTTTTTATGTGACCAACTTTAAGTTTTCATTTTAACTTAACGATATAAACTGTTTATTTTCCACGGTTACGGTTAAAAAATTGAGGTTAAGGTTACTTTTTAACCTTAACCTTAACCTTAACCTTTAACCGCGGAGAGGGTTAGGGTATTTATACTACCTTGCAACTCAGTTGCAAGTTTTTATGGGATAAAATGTAAGTTTATATTACGACTTAATAATACTAGTATCACATAAATCTTCAATTTAACAGATAATTACTAGGGTTGGGGTTAGGTTAGGGTTAGGGTTAGGGCTAGGATCTCATTTAATAAAGTCTAAGTTTGAAACATACTTACCCCGTTCTTTGACTGCTGTTTAAACATGATATTTAGACATCTGTGGTATATCACCAAGAATGTGTGAAAGTTTAATCAAGATCCATTGACTGGTATAGAAGTAATTGCAGATGGAGCCTGGTCATCCAATCACATCATCATTGCCCATTCCCATCACTCCTCTTTTCCACATCATCATCACGTCATATTATCATTTCTGCGCAACTTTGCCCGTAAGTAAAAGTATGCGCGTGGACTTGTTTTTTTTTTTTTTTTTTTTTTTTTTTTGGAATTTAGCTTCTGATTTTTTTCTTCCTTTTGCCCTTTCTCTTTCTTTCCTTTTTTTGATTTTTCCCTTTTTCGCAGGTTCATGGTACACCTAACTCAAAAACGACACATCTCAGAAACTTGCGGGTTTTTGCATCGGATTGCCCGTTAAAAAATACTGCCCCTACGGGGCGGATTTTTAAATTTCGTGACGATTGGAGTACGGGAACATGCCAAAATGAGCAACAATGGATGTCTGCAAAGTTGTCAAAATGGCAATCGTAACCCCAACCCTCCCAAAACAATTTTTTTCGAGTTTTTCATCCAAAAACTTAATACGAATCACTAATCGGTTTTCTTCTTCGACCCTTCTGTTTCTCAATAAAAAAAAGTCTTTAAAAAATAGCGAAAAACACGTTTTTCAAAGAAAAATGATGTTATGGTTAAGGTTAAGGTTAAGGTTACTTTTTAACCTTAACCTTAACCTTAACCGCGGAGAGGGTTAGGGTATTTATACTACCTTGCAACTCAGTTGCAAGTTTTTATGTGACCAACTTTAAGTTTTCATTTTAACTTAACGATATAAACTGTTTATTTTCCACGGTTACGGTTAAAAAATTGAGGTTAAGGTTACTTTTTAACCTTAACCTTAACCTTAACCTTTAACCGCGGAGAGGGTTAGGGTATTTATACTACCTTGCAACTCAGTTGCAAGTTTTTATGGGATAAAATGTAAGTTTATATTACGACTTAATAATACTAGTATCACATAAATCTTCAATTTAACAGATAATTACTAGGGTTGGGGTTAGGTTAGGGTTAGGGTTAGGGCTAGGATCTCATTTAATAAAGTCTAAGTTTGAAACATACTTACCCCGTTCTTTGACTGCTGTTTAAACATGATATTTAGACATCTGTGGTATATCACCAAGAATGTGTGAAAGTTTAATCAAGATCCATTGACTGGTATAGAAGTAATTGCAGATGGAGCCTGGTCATCCAATCACATCATCATTGCCCATTCCCATCACTCCTCTTTTCCACATCATCATCACGTCATATTATCATTTCTGCGCAACTTTGCCCGTAAGTAAAAGTATGCGCGTGGACTTGTTTTTTTTTTTTTTTTTTTTTTTTTTTTGGAATTTAGCTTCTGATTTTTTTCTTCCTTTTGCCCTTTCTCTTTCTTTCCTTTTTTTGATTTTTCCCTTTTTCGCAGGTTCATGGTACACCTAACTCAAAAACGACACATCTCAGAAACTTGCGGGTTTTTGCATCGGATTGCCCGTTAAAAAATACTGCCCCTACGGGGCGGATTTTTAAATTTCGTGACGATTGGAGTACGGGAACATGCCAAAATGAGCAACAATGGATGTCTGCAAAGTTGTCAAAATGGCAATCGTAACCCCAACCCTCCCAAAACAATTTTTTTCGAGTTTTTCATCCAAAAACTTAATACGAATCACTAATCGGTTTTCTTCTTCGACCCTTCTGTTTCTCAATAAAAAAAAGTCTTTAAAAAATAGCGAAAAACACGTTTTTCAAAGAAAAATGATGTTATGGTTAAGGTTAAGGTTAAGGTTACTTTTTAACCTTAACCTTAACCTTAACCGCGGAGAGGGTTAGGGTATTTATACTACCTTGCAACTCAGTTGCAAGTTTTTATGTGACCAACTTTAAGTTTTCATTTTAACTTAACGATATAAACTGTTTATTTTCCACGGTTACGGTTAAAAAATTGAGGTTAAGGTTACTTTTTAACCTTAACCTTAACCTTAACCTTTAACCGCGGAGAGGGTTAGGGTATTTATACTACCTTGCAACTCAGTTGCAAGTTTTTATGGGATAAAATGTAAGTTTATATTACGACTTAATAATACTAGCATCACATAAATCTTCAATTTAACAGATAATTACTAGGGTTGGGGTTAGGTTAGGGTTAGGGTTAGGGCTAGGATCTCATTTAATAAAGTCTAAGTTTGAAACATACTTACCCCGTTCTTTGACTGCTGTTTAAACATGATATTTAGACATCTGTGGTATATCACCAAGAATGTGTGAAAGTTTAATCAAGATCCATTGACTGGTATAGAAGTAATTGCAGATGGAGCCTGGTCATCCAATCACATCATCATTGCCCATTCCCATCACTCCTCTTTTCCACATCATCATCACGTCATATTATCATTTCTGCGCAACTTTGCCCGTAAGTAAAAGTATGCGCGTGGACTTGTTTTTTTTTTTTTTTTTTTTTTTTTTTGGAATTTAGCTTCTGATTTTTTTCTTCCTTTTGCCCTTTCTCTTTCTTTCCTTTTTTTGATTTTTCCCTTTTTCGCAGGTTCATGGTACACCTAACTCAAAAACGACACATCTCAGAAACTTGCGGGTTTTTGCATCGGATTGCCCGTTAAAAAATACTGCCCCTACGGGGCGGATTTTTAAATTTCGTGACGATTGGAGTACGGGAACATGCCAAAATGAGCAACAATGGATGTCTGCAAAGTTGTCAAAATGGCAATCGTAACCCCAACCCTCCCAAAACAATTTTTTTCGAGTTTTTCATCCAAAAACTTAATACGAATCACTAATCGGTTTTCTTCTTCGACCCTTCTGTTTCTCAATAAAAAAAAGTCTTTAAAAAATAGCGAAAAACACGTTTTTCAAAGAAAAATGATGTTATGGTTAAGGTTAAGGTTAAGGTTACTTTTTAACCTTAACCTTAACCTTAACCGCGGAGAGGGTTAGGGTATTTATACTACCTTGCAACTCAGTTGCAAGTTTTTATGTGACCAACTTTAAGTTTTCATTTTAACTTAACGATATAAACTGTTTATTTTCCACGGTTACGGTTAAAAAATTGAGGTTAAGGTTACTTTTTAACCTTAACCTTAACCTTAACCTTTAACCGCGGAGAGGGTTAGGGTATTTATACTACCTTGCAACTCAGTTGCAAGTTTTTATGGGATAAAATGTAAGTTTATATTACGACTTAATAATACTAGCATCACATAAATCTTCAATTTAACAGATAATTACTAGGGTTGGGGTTAGGTTAGGGTTAGGGTTAGGGCTAGGATCTCATTTAATAAAGTCTAAGTTTGAAACATACTTACCCCGTTCTTTGACTGCTGTTTAAACATGATATTTAGACATCTGTGGTATATCACCAAGAATGTGTGAAAGTTTAATCAAGATCCATTGACTGGTATAGAAGTAATTGCAGATGGAGCCTGGTCATCCAATCACATCATCATTGCCCATTCCCATCACTCCTCTTTTCCACATCATCATCACGTCATATTATCATTTCTGCGCAACTTTGCCCGTAAGTAAAAGTATGCGCGTGGACTTGTTTTTTTTTTTTTTTTTTTTTTTTTTTGGAATTTAGCTTCTGATTTTTTTCTTCCTTTTGCCCTTTCTCTTTCTTTCCTTTTTTTGATTTTTCCCTTTTTCGCAGGTTCATGGTACACCTAACTCAAAAACGACACATCTCAGAAACTTGCGGGTTTTTGCATCGGATTGCCCGTTAAAAAATACTGCCCCTACGGGGCGGATTTTTAAATTTCGTGACGATTGGAGTACGGGAACATGCCAAAATGAGCAACAATGGATGTCTGCAAAGTTGTCAAAATGGCAATCGTAACCCCAACCCTCCCAAAACAATTTTTTTCGAGTTTTTCATCCAAAAACTTAATACGAATCACTAATCGGTTTTCTTCTTCGACCCTTCTGTTTCTCAATAAAAAAAAGTCTTTAAAAAATAGCGAAAAACACGTTTTTCAAAGAAAAATGATGTTATGGTTAAGGTTAAGGTTAAGGTTACTTTTTAACCTTAACCTTAACCTTAACCGCGGAGAGGGTTAGGGTATTTATACTACCTTGCAACTCAGTTGCAAGTTTTTATGTGACCAACTTTAAGTTTTCATTTTAACTTAACGATATAAACTGTTTATTTTCCACGGTTACGGTTAAAAAATTGAGGTTAAGGTTACTTTTTAACCTTAACCTTAACCTTAACCTTTAACCGCGGAGAGGGTTAGGGTATTTATACTACCTTGCAACTCAGTTGCAAGTTTTTATGGGATAAAATGTAAGTTTATATTACGACTTAATAATACTAGCATCACATAAATCTTCA
The DNA here is from genome assembly GCA_963971305.1 of Arcuatula senhousia. Classification (NCBI taxonomy): domain Eukaryota; kingdom Metazoa; phylum Mollusca; class Bivalvia; order Mytilida; family Mytilidae; genus Arcuatula; species Arcuatula senhousia. The sequence goes on along the minus strand of OZ020317.1, from coordinate 298,454 downwards.
ATTTAACAGATAATTACTAGGGTTGGGGTTAGGTTAGGGTTAGGGTTAGGGCTATGATCTCATTTAATAAAGTCTAAGTTTGAAACATACTTACCCCGTTCTTTGACTGCTGTTTAAACATGATATTTAGACATCTGTGGTATATCACCAAGAATGTGTGAAAGTTTAATCAAGATCCATTGACTGGTATAGAAGTAATTGCAGATGGAGCCTGGTCATCCAATCACATCATCATTGCCCATTCCCATCTCTCCTCTTTTCCACATCATCATCACGTCATATTATCATTTCTGCGCAACTTTGCCCGTAAGTAAAAGTATGCGCGTGGACTTGTTTTTTTTTTTTTTTTTTTTTTTTTTTGGAATTTAGCTTCTGATTTTTTTCTTCCTTTTGCCCTTTCTCTTTCTTTCCTTTTTTTGATTTTTCCCTTTTTCGCAGGTTCATGGTACACCTAACTCAAAAACGACACATCTCAGAAACTTGCGGGTTTTTGCATCGGATTGCCCGTTAAAAAATACTGCCCCTACGGGGCGGATTTTTAAATTTCGTGACGATTGGAGTACGGGAACATGCCAAAATGAGCAACAATGGATGTCTGCAAAGTTGTCAAAATGGCAATCGTAACCCCAACCCTCCCAAAACAATTTTTTTCGAGTTTTTCATCCAAAAACTTAATACGAATCACTAATCGGTTTTCTTCTTCGACCCTTCTGTTTCTCAATAAAAAAAAGTCTTTAAAAAATAGCGAAAAACACGTTTTTCAAAGAAAAATGATGTTATGGTTAAGGTTAAGGTTAAGGTTACTTTTTAACCTTAACCTTAACCTTAACCGCGGAGAGGGTTAGGGTATTTATACTACCTTGCAACTCAGTTGCAAGTTTTTATGTGACCAACTTTAAGTTTTCATTTTAACTTAACGATATAAACTGTTTATTTTCCACGGTTACGGTTAAAAAATTGAGGTTAAGGTTACTTTTTAACCTTAACCTTAACCTTAACCTTTAACCGCGGAGAGGGTTAGGGTATTTATACTACCTTGCAACTCAGTTGCAAGTTTTTATGGGATAAAATGTAAGTTTATATTACGACTTAATAATACTAGCATCACATAAATCTTCAATTTAACAGATAATTACTAGGGTTGGGGTTAGGTTAGGGTTAGGGTTAGGGCTAGGATCTCATTTAATAAAGTCTAAGTTTGAAACATACTTACCCCGTTCTTTGACTGCTGTTTAAACATGATATTTAGACATCTGTGGTATATCACCAAGAATGTGTGAAAGTTTAATCAAGATCCATTGACTGGTATAGAAGTAATTGCAGATGGAGCCTGGTCATCCAATCACATCATCATTGCCCATTCCCATCACTCCTCTTTTCCACATCATCATCACGTCATATTATCATTTCTGCGCAACTTTGCCCGTAAGTAAAAGTATGCGCGTGGACTTGTTTTTTTTTTTTTTTTTTTTTTTTTTTTGGAATTTAGCTTCTGATTTTTTTCTTCCTTTTGCCCTTTCTCTTTCTTTCCTTTTTTTGATTTTTCCCTTTTTCGCAGGTTCATGGTACACCTAACTCAAAAACGACACATCTCAGAAACTTGCGGGTTTTTGCATCGGATTGCCCGTTAAAAAATACTGCCCCTACGGGGCGGATTTTTAAATTTCGTGACGATTGGAGTACGGGAACATGCCAAAATGAGCAACAATGGATGTCTGCAAAGTTGTCAAAATGGCAATCGTAACCCCAACCCTCCCAAAACAATTTTTTTCGAGTTTTTCATCCAAAAACTTAATACGAATCACTAATCGGTTTTCTTCTTCGACCCTTCTGTTTCTCAATAAAAAAAAGTCTTTAAAAAATAGCGAAAAACACGTTTTTCAAAGAAAAATGATGTTATGGTTAAGGTTAAGGTTAAGGTTACTTTTTAACCTTAACCTTAACCTTAACCGCGGAGAGGGTTAGGGTATTTATACTACCTTGCAACTCAGTTGCAAGTTTTTATGTGACCAACTTTAAGTTTTCATTTTAACTTAACGATATAAACTGTTTATTTTCCACGGTTACGGTTAAAAAATTGAGGTTAAGGTTACTTTTTAACCTTAACCTTAACCTTAACCTTTAACCGCGGAGAGGGTTAGGGTATTTATACTACCTTGCAACTCAGTTGCAAGTTTTTATGGGATAAAATGTAAGTTTATATTACGACTTAATAATACTAGCATCACATAAATCTTCAATTTAACAGATAATTACTAGGGTTGGGGTTAGGTTAGGGTTAGGGTTAGGGCTATGATCTCATTTAATAAAGTCTAAGTTTGAAACATACTTACCCCGTTCTTTGACTGCTGTTTAAACATGATATTTAGACATCTGTGGTATATCACCAAGAATGTGTGAAAGTTTAATCAAGATCCATTGACTGGTATAGAAGTAATTGCAGATGGAGCCTGGTCATCCAATCACATCATCATTGCCCATTCCCATCTCTCCTCTTTTCCACATCATCATCACGTCATATTATCATTTCTGCGCAACTTTGCCCGTAAGTAAAAGTATGCGCGTGGACTTGTTTTTTTTTTTTTTTTTTTTTTTTTTTGGAATTTAGCTTCTGATTTTTTTCTTCCTTTTGCCCTTTCTCTTTCTTTCCTTTTTTTGATTTTTCCCTTTTTCGCAGGTTCATGGTACACCTAACTCAAAAACGACACATCTCAGAAACTTGCGGGTTTTTGCATCGGATTGCCCGTTAAAAAATACTGCCCCTACGGGGCGGATTTTTAAATTTCGTGACGATTGGAGTACGGGAACATGCCAAAATGAGCAACAATGGATGTCTGCAAAGTTGTCAAAATGGCAATCGTAACCCCAACCCTCCCAAAACAATTTTTTTCGAGTTTTTCATCCAAAAACTTAATACGAATCACTAATCGGTTTTCTTCTTCGACCCTTCTGTTTCTCAATAAAAAAAAGTCTTTAAAAAATAGCGAAAAACACGTTTTTCAAAGAAAAATGATGTTATGGTTAAGGTTAAGGTTAAGGTTACTTTTTAACCTTAACCTTAACCTTAACCGCGGAGAGGGTTAGGGTATTTATACTACCTTGCAACTCAGTTGCAAGTTTTTATGTGACCAACTTTAAGTTTTCATTTTAACTTAACGATATAAACTGTTTATTTTCCACGGTTACGGTTAAAAAATTGAGGTTAAGGTTACTTTTTAACCTTAACCTTAACCTTAACCTTTAACCGCGGAGAGGGTTAGGGTATTTATACTACCTTGCAACTCAGTTGCAAGTTTTTATGGGATAAAATGTAAGTTTATATTACGACTTAATAATACTAGCATCACATAAATCTTCAATTTAACAGATAATTACTAGGGTTGGGGTTAGGTTAGGGTTAGGGTTAGGGCTAGGATCTCATTTAATAAAGTCTAAGTTTGAAACATACTTACCCCGTTCTTTGACTGCTGTTTAAACATGATATTTAGACATCTGTGGTATATCACCAAGAATGTGTGAAAGTTTAATCAAGATCCATTGACTGGTATAGAAGTAATTGCAGATGGAGCCTGGTCATCCAATCACATCATCATTGCCCATTCCCATCACTCCTCTTTTCCACATCATCATCACGTCATATTATCATTTCTGCGCAACTTTGCCCGTAAGTAAAAGTATGCGCGTGGACTTGTTTTTTTTTTTTTTTTTTTTTTTTTTTGGAATTTAGCTTCTGATTTTTTTCTTCCTTTTGCCCTTTCTCTTTCTTTCCTTTTTTTGATTTTTCCCTTTTTCGCAGGTTCATGGTACACCTAACTCAAAAACGACACATCTCAGAAACTTGCGGGTTTTTGCATCGGATTGCCCGTTAAAAAATACTGCCCCTACGGGGCGGATTTTTAAATTTCGTGACGATTGGAGTACGGGAACATGCCAAAATGAGCAACAATGGATGTCTGCAAAGTTGTCAAAATGGCAATCGTAACCCCAACCCTCCCAAAACAATTTTTTTCGAGTTTTTCATCCAAAAACTTAATACGAATCACTAATCGGTTTTCTTCTTCGACCCTTCTGTTTCTCAATAAAAAAAAGTCTTTAAAAAATAGCGAAAAACACGTTTTTCAAAGAAAAATGATGTTATGGTTAAGGTTAAGGTTAAGGTTACTTTTTAACCTTAACCTTAACCTTAACCGCGGAGAGGGTTAGGGTATTTATACTACCTTGCAACTCAGTTGCAAGTTTTTATGTGACCAACTTTAAGTTTTCATTTTAACTTAACGATATAAACTGTTTATTTTCCACGGTTACGGTTAAAAAATTGAGGTTAAGGTTACTTTTTAACCTTAACCTTAACCTTAACCTTTAACCGCGGAGAGGGTTAGGGTATTTATACTACCTTGCAACTCAGTTGCAAGTTTTTATGGGATAAAATGTAAGTTTATATTACGACTTAATAATACTAGCATCACATAAATCTTCAATTTAACAGATAATTACTAGGGTTGGGGTTAGGTTAGGGTTAGGGTTAGGGCTATGATCTCATTTAATAAAGTCTAAGTTTGAAACATACTTACCCCGTTCTTTGACTGCTGTTTAAACATGATATTTAGACATCTGTGGTATATCACCAAGAATGTGTGAAAGTTTAATCAAGATCCATTGACTGGTATAGAAGTAATTGCAGATGGAGCCTGGTCATCCAATCACATCATCATTGCCCATTCCCATCTCTCCTCTTTTCCACATCATCATCACGTCATATTATCATTTCTGCGCAACTTTGCCCGTAAGTAAAAGTATGCGCGTGGACTTGTTTTTTTTTTTTTTTTTTTTTTTTTTTGGAATTTAGCTTCTGATTTTTTTCTTCCTTTTGCCCTTTCTCTTTCTTTCCTTTTTTTGATTTTTCCCTTTTTCGCAGGTTCATGGTACACCTAACTCAAAAACGACACATCTCAGAAACTTGCGGGTTTTTGCATCGGATTGCCCGTTAAAAAATACTGCCCCTACGGGGCGGATTTTTAAATTTCGTGACGATTGGAGTACGGGAACATGCCAAAATGAGCAACAATGGATGTCTGCAAAGTTGTCAAAATGGCAATCGTAACCCCAACCCTCCCAAAACAATTTTTTTCGAGTTTTTCATCCAAAAACTTAATACGAATCACTAATCGGTTTTCTTCTTCGACCCTTCTGTTTCTCAATAAAAAAAAAGTCTTTAAAAAATAGCGAAAAACACGTTTTTCAAAGAAAAATGATGTTATGGTTAAGGTTAAGGTTAAGGTTACTTTTTAACCTTAACCTTAACCTTAACCGCGGAGAGGGTTAGGGTATTTATACTACCTTGCAACTCAGTTGCAAGTTTTTATGTGACCAACTTTAAGTTTTCATTTTAACTTAACGATATAAACTGTTTATTTTCCACGGTTACGGTTAAAAAATTGAGGTTAAGGTTACTTTTTAACCTTAACCTTAACCTTAACCTTTAACCGCGGAGAAGGTTAGGGTATTTATACTACCTTGCAACTCAGTTGCAAGTTTTTATGGGATAAAATGTAAGTTTATATTACGACTTAATAATACTAGCATCACATAAATCTTCAATTTAACAGATAATTACTAGGGTTGGGGTTAGGTTAGGGTTAGGGTTAGGGCTAGGATCTCATTTAATAAAGTCTAAGTTTGAAACATACTTACCCCGTTCTTTGACTGCTGTTTAAACATGATATTTAGACATCTGTGGTATATCACCAAGAATGTGTGAAAGTTTAATCAAGATCCATTGACTGGTATAGAAGTAATTGCAGATGGAGCCTGGTCATCCAATCACATCATCATTGCCCATTCCCATCACTCCTCTTTTCCACATCATCATCACGTCATATTATCATTTCTGCGCAACTTTGCCCGTAAGTAAAAGTATGCGCGTGGACTTGTTTTTTTGTTTTTTTTTTTTTTTTTTTTGAATTAGCTACTGATTTTTTTTCTTCCTTTTGCCTTCTCTTTCCTTCTTTTTTTTTCTCTTTGTCCCTTTTTTGTGTTCGTTTTTTTTTCTCGGATTTTTTGCACATATTCGTCGTGCGCCCCGCCTGTAAATAACTGGTTCACTGTCTCAGCTTCACGTTTGTTTTCAGTCAGGCTATTGTTTTTTGATCAAACAGGCTTTGTATTTGCGGTTTTTGTCGAATTCTGTCGCCAATTCGTTGGTATTTTTCCGATCTAGAAGCTACAAGGACCCGAATGGTAAAAAAATCGCCTACATTGAGAGGAAAATCTTGTTCCTAGAAAAAAATTCCAGTCTCGCTTGTGCTCAACCGACGTACAATCCCTTTACTGTGTCCGACAGATCACGATTTGTGCCGTTTAACACATTTTACAGAACCGGGCTACCTATCGCCGATCAAAAGTTATGATGCCTCAAACTTGCATCACTTTCAGGTCCGAGTCTAGACATTGTACAAGTTAGCAATGTTCAATGAGGTAGGAAAAAGCTTACTTACCGTGTACATTTCTTTACCTAAACTAGGTCTGGAGAATGAACAATTAGCTTTACAATCATGGTTCAATTTTTAAAATCGGTCAATTTTCGAGACGATTGGAGCAAGGAAACAGGGCGAAATAAGCGAAACATGCACCACATAGGCTAAATTTTCCGCCCCTACCCACCTCTCCCCCTTTTCCTGTGGTTCTTCAAAATTTACCGTTCCTTTGTTTCGCACCCCATCCCCATATTTCATTTATCATCATCATTTCATGTTCATTGTATCATTCTTTTCATGTTCATCGCCTGTAAATAACCTATATAGCGTTGCACGGGCGTAAAAACACCAACTCACTCACTTCTAAAATCGTATAGTGTTTTCCAACAAATAATGAAAAGTTCAGGATCAGGAACAAGTTCTGAAACACCAAAGAATAATTTTAAAAAAAAAAATCAGACAAAAATGTGTTTCAATGTAATGAGGCCCTATTGTTGCACAGACAGGAAGTGCACATCTTTATCTACATTGTGTGAAAGTTAGGGTTAGGGTTAGGGTTAGGGTTAGGGTTAGGGTTAGGGTTAGGGTTAGGGTTAGGGTTAGGGTTAGGGTTAGGGTATTTATACTACCTTGCAACTCAGTTGCAAGTTTTTATGTGACCAACTTTAAGTTTTCATTTTAACTTAACGATATAAACTGTTTATTTTCCACGGTTACGGTTAAAAAATTGAGGTTAAGGTTACTTTTTAACCTTAACCTTAACCTTAACCTTTAACCGCGGAGAGGGTTAGGGTATTTATACTACCTTGCAACTCAGTTGCAAGTTTTTATGGGATAAAATGTAAGTTTATATTACGACTTAATAATACTAGCATCACATAAATCTTCAATTTAACAGATAATTACTAGGGTTGGGGTTAGGTTAGGGTTAGGGTTAGGGCTAGGATCTCATTTAATAAAGTCTAAGTTTGAAACATACTTACCCCGTTCTTTGACTGCTGTTTAAACATGATATTTAGACATCTGTGGTATATCACCAAGAATGTGTGAAAGTTTAATCAAGATCCATTGACTGGTATAGAAGTAATTGCAGATGGAGCCTGGTCATCCAATCACATCATCATTGCCCATTCCCATCTCTCCTCTTTTCCACATCATCATCACGTCATATTATCATTTCTGCGCAACTTTGCCCGTAAGTAAAAGTATGCGCGTGGACTTGTTTTTTTTTTTTTTTTTTTTTTTTTTTGGAATTTAGCTTCTGATTTTTTTCTTCCTTTTGCCCTTTCTCTTTCTTTCCTTTTTTTGATTTTTCCCTTTTTCGCAGGTTCATGGTACACCTAACTCAAAAACGACACATCTCAGAAACTTGCGGGTTTTTGCATCGGATTGCCCGTTAAAAAATACTGCCCCTACGGGGCGGATTTTTAAATTTCGTGACGATTGGAGTACGGGAACATGCCAAAATGAGCAACAATGGATGTCTGCAAAGTTGTCAAAATGGCAATCGTAACCCCAACCCTCCCAAAACAATTTTTTTCGAGTTTTTCATCCAAAAACTTAATACGAATCACTAATCGGTTTTCTTCTTCGACCCTTCTGTTTCTCAATAAAAAAAAGTCTTTAAAAAATAGCGAAAAACACGTTTTTCAAAGAAAAATGATGTTATGGTTAAGGTTAAGGTTAAGGTTACTTTTTAACCTTAACCTTAACCTTAACCGCGGAGAGGGTTAGGGTATTTATACTACCTTGCAACTCAGTTGCAAGTTTTTATGTGACCAACTTTAAGTTTTCATTTTAACTTAACGATATAAACTGTTTATTTTCCACGGTTACGGTTAAAAAATTGAGGTTAAGGTTACTTTTTAACCTTAACCTTAACCTTAACCTTTAACCGCGGAGAGGGTTAGGGTATTTATACTACCTTGCAACTCAGTTGCAAGTTTTTATGGGATAAAATGTAAGTTTATATTACGACTTAATAATACTAGTATCACATAAATCTTCAATTTAACAGATAATTACTAGGGTTGGGGTTAGGTTAGGGTTAGGGTTAGGGCTAGGATCTCATTTAATAAAGTCTAAGTTTGAAACATACTTACCCCGTTCTTTGACTGCTGTTTAAACATGATATTTAGACATCTGTGGTATATCACCAAGAATGTGTGAAAGTTTAATCAAGATCCATTGACTGGTATAGAAGTAATTGCAGATGGAGCCTGGTCATCCAATCACATCATCATTGCCCATTCCCATCACTCCTCTTTTCCACATCATCATCACGTCATATTATCATTTCTGCGCAACTTTGCCCGTAAGTAAAAGTATGCGCGTGGACTTGTTTTTTTTTTTTTTTTTTTTTTTTTTTTGGAATTTAGCTTCTGATTTTTTTCTTCCTTTTGCCCTTTCTCTTTCTTTCCTTTTTTTGATTTTTCCCTTTTTCGCAGGTTCATGGTACACCTAACTCAAAAACGACACATCTCAGAAACTTGCGGGTTTTTGCATCGGATTGCCCGTTAAAAAATACTGCCCCTACGGGGCGGATTTTTAAATTTCGTGACGATTGGAGTACGGGAACATGCCAAAATGAGCAACAATGGATGTCTGCAAAGTTGTCAAAATGGCAATCGTAACCCCAACCCTCCCAAAACAATTTTTTTCGAGTTTTTCATCCAAAAACTTAATACGAATCACTAATCGGTTTTCTTCTTCGACCCTTCTGTTTCTCAATAAAAAAAAGTCTTTAAAAAATAGCGAAAAACACGTTTTTCAAAGAAAAATGATGTTATGGTTAAGGTTAAGGTTAAGGTTACTTTTTAACCTTAACCTTAACCTTAACCGCGGAGAGGGTTAGGGTATTTATACTACCTTGCAACTCAGTTGCAAGTTTTTATGTGACCAACTTTAAGTTTTCATTTTAACTTAACGATATAAACTGTTTATTTTCCACGGTTACGGTTAAAAAATTGAGGTTAAGGTTACTTTTTAACCTTAACCTTAACCTTAACCTTTAACCGCGGAGAGGGTTAGGGTATTTATACTACCTTGCAACTCAGTTGCAAGTTTTTATGGGATAAAATGTAAGTTTATATTACGACTTAATAATACTAGCATCACATAAATCTTCAATTTAACAGATAATTACTAGGGTTGGGGTTAGGTTAGGGTTAGGGTTAGGGCTAGGATCTCATTTAATAAAGTCTAAGTTTGAAACATACTTACCCCGTTCTTTGACTGCTGTTTAAACATGATATTTAGACATCTGTGGTATATCACCAAGAATGTGTGAAAGTTTAATCAAGATCCATTGACTGGTATAGAAGTAATTGCAGATGGAGCCTGGTCATCCAATCACATCATCATTGCCCATTCCCATCACTCCTCTTTTCCACATCATCATCACGTCATATTATCATTTCTGCGCAACTTTGCCCGTAAGTAAAAGTATGCGCGTGGACTTGTTTTTTTTTTTTTTTTTTTTTTTTTTTGGAATTTAGCTTCTGATTTTTTTCTTCCTTTTGCCCTTTCTCTTTCTTTCCTTTTTTTGATTTTTCCCTTTTTCGCAGGTTCATGGTACACCTAACTCAAAAACGACACATCTCAGAAACTTGCGGGTTTTTGCATCGGATTGCCCGTTAAAAAATACTGCCCCTACGGGGCGGATTTTTAAATTTCGTGACGATTGGAGTACGGGAACATGCCAAAATGAGCAACAATGGATGTCTGCAAAGTTGTCAAAATGGCAATCGTAACCCCAACCCTCCCAAAACAATTTTTTTCGAGTTTTTCATCCAAAAACTTAATACGAATCACTAATCGGTTTTCTTCTTCGACCCTTCTGTTTCTCAATAAAAAAAAGTCTTTAAAAAATAGCGAAAAACACGTTTTTCAAAGAAAAATGATGTTATGGTTAAGGTTAAGGTTAAGGTTACTTTTTAACCTTAACCTTAACCTTAACCGCGGAGAGGGTTAGGGTATTTATACTACCTTGCAACTCAGTTGCAAGTTTTTATGTGACCAACTTTAAGTTTTCATTTTAACTTAACGATATAAACTGTTTATTTTCCACGGTTACGGTTAAAAAATTGAGGTTAAGGTTACTTTTTAACCTTAACCTTAACCTTAACCTTTAACCGCGGAGAGGGTTAGGGTATTTATACTACCTTGCAACTCAGTTGCAAGTTTTTATGGGATAAAATGTAAGTTTATATTACGACTTAATAATACTAGCATCACATAAATCTTCAATTTAACAGATAATTACTAGGGTTGGGGTTAGGTTAGGGTTAGGGTTAGGGCTAGGATCTCATTTAATAAAGTCTAAGTTTGAAACATACTTACCCCGTTCTTTGACTGCTGTTTAAACATGATATTTAGACATCTGTGGTATATCACCAAGAATGTGTGAAAGTTTAATCAAGATCCATTGACTGGTATAGAAGTAATTGCAGATGGAGCCTGGTCATCCAATCACATCATCATTGCCCATTCCCATCACTCCTCTTTTCCACATCATCATCACGTCATATTATCATTTCTGCGCAACTTTGCCCGTAAGTAAAAGTATGCGCGTGGACTTGTTTTTTTTTTTTTTTTTTTTTTTTTTTGGAATTTAGCTTCTGATTTTTTTCTTCCTTTTGCCCTTTCTCTTTCTTTCCTTTTTTTGATTTTTCCCTTTTTCGCAGGTTCATGGTACACCTAACTCAAAAACGACACATCTCAGAAACTTGCGGGTTTTTGCATCGGATTGCCCGTTAAAAAATACTGCCCCTACGGGGCGGATTTTTAAATTTCGTGACGATTGGAGTACGGGAACATGCCAAAATGAGCAACAATGGATGTCTGCAAAGTTGTCAAAATGGCAATCGTAACCCCAACCCTCCCAAAACAATTTTTTTCGAGTTTTTCATCCAAAAACTTAATACGAATCACTAATCGGTTTTCTTCTTCGACCCTTCTGTTTCTCAATAAAAAAAAGTCTTTAAAAAATAGCGAAAAACACGTTTTTCAAAGAAAAATGATGTTATGGTTAAGGTTAAGGTTAAGGTTACTTTTTAACCTTAACCTTAACCTTAACCGCGGAGAGGGTTAGGGTATTTATACTACCTTGCAACTCAGTTGCAAGTTTTTATGTGACCAACTTTAAGTTTTCATTTTAACTTAACGATATAAACTGTTTATTTTCCACGGTTACGGTTAAAAAATTGAGGTTAAGGTTACTTTTTAACCTTAACCTTAACCTTAACCTTTAACCGCGGAGAGGGTTAGGGTATTTATACTACCTTGCAACTCAGTTGCAAGTTTTTATGGGATAAAATGTAAGTTTATATTACGACTTAATAATACTAGCATCACATAAATCTTCAATTTAACAGATAATTACTAGGGTTGGGGTTAGGTTAGGGTTAGGGTTAGGGCTATGATCTCATTTAATAAAGTCTAAGTTTGAAACATACTTACCCCGTTCTTTGACTGCTGTTTAAACATGATATTTAGACATCTGTGGTATATCACCAAGAATGTGTGAAAGTTTAATCAAGATCCATTGACTGGTATAGAAGTAATTGCAGATGGAGCCTGGTCATCCAATCACATCATCATTGCCCATTCCCATCTCTCCTCTTTTCCACATCATCATCACGTCATATTATCATTTCTGCGCAACTTTGCCCGTAAGTAAAAGTATGCGCGTGGACTTGTTTTTTTTTTTTTTTTTTTTTTTTTTTGGAATTTAGCTTCTGATTTTTTTCTTCCTTTTGCCCTTTCTCTTTCTTTCCTTTTTTTGATTTTTCCCTTTTTCGCAGGTTCATGGTACACCTAACTCAAAAACGACACATCTCAGAAACTTGCGGGTTTTTGCATCGGATTGCCCGTTAAAAAATACTGCCCCTACGGGGCGGATTTTTAAATTTCGTGACGATTGGAGTACGGGAACATGCCAAAATGAGCAACAATGGATGTCTGCAAAGTTGTCAAAATGGCAATCGTAACCCCAACCCTCCCAAAACAATTTTTTTCGAGTTTTTCATCCAAAAACTTAATACGAATCACTAATCGGTTTTCTTCTTCGACCCTTCTGTTTCTCAATAAAAAAAAGTCTTTAAAAAATAGCGAAAAACACGTTTTTCAAAGAAAAATGATGTTATGGTTAAGGTTAAGGTTAAGGTTACTTTTTAACCTTAACCTTAACCTTAACCGCGGAGAGGGGTAGGGTATTTATACTACCTTGCAACTCAGTTGCAAGTTTTTATGTGACCAACTTTAAGTTTTCATTTTAACTTAACGATATAAACTGTTTATTTTCCACGGTTACGGTTAAAAAATTGAGGTTAAGGTTACTTTTTAACCTTAACCTTAACCTTAACCTTTAACCGCGGAGAGGGTTAGGGTATTTATACTACCTTGCAACTCAGTTGCAAGTTTTTATGGGATAAAATGTAAGTTTATATTACGACTTAATAATACTAGCATCACATAAATCTTCAATTTAACATATAATTACTAGGGTTGGGGTTAGGTTAGGGTTAGGGTTAGGGCTAGGATCTCATTTAATAAAGTCTAAGTTTGAAACATACTTACCCCGTTCTTTGACTGCTGTTTAAACATGATATTTAGACATCTGTGGTATATCACCAAGAATGTGTGAAAGTTTAATCAAGATCCATTGACTGGTATAGAAGTAATTGCAGATGGAGCCTGGTCATCCAATCACATCATCATTGCCCATTCCCATCACTCCTCTTTTCCACATCATCATCACGTCATATTATCATTTCTGCGCAACTTTGCCCGTAAGTAAAAGTATGCGCGTGGACTTGTTTTTTTTTTTTTTTTTTTTTTTTTTTGGAATTTAGCTTCTGATTTTTTTCTTCCTTTTGCCCTTTCTCTTTCTTTCCTTTTTTTGATTTTTCCCTTTTTCGCAGGTTCATGGTACACCTAACTCAAAAACGACACATCTCAGAAACTTGCGGGTTTTTGCATCGGATTGCCCGTTAAAAAATACTGCCCCTACGGGGCGGATTTTTAAATTTCGTGACGATTGGAGTACGGGAACATGCCAAAATGAGCAACAATGGATGTCTGCAAAGTTGTCAAAATGGCAATCGTAACCCCAACCCTCCCAAAACAATTTTTTTCGAGTTTTTCATCCAAAAACTTAATACGAATCACTAATCGGTTTTCTTCTTCGACCCTTCTGTTTCTCAATAAAAAAAAGTCTTTAAAAAATAGCGAAAAACACGTTTTTCAAAGAAAAATGATGTTATGGTTAAGGTTAAGGTTAAGGTTACTTTTTAACCTTAACCTTAACCTTAACCGCGGAGAGGGTTAGGGTATTTATACTACCTTGCAACTCAGTTGCAAGTTTTTATGTGACCAACTTTAAGTTTTCATTTTAACTTAACGATATAAACTGTTTATTTTCCACGGTTACGGTTAAAAAATTGAGGTTAAGGTTACTTTTTAACCTTAACCTTAACCTTAACCTTTAACCGCGGAGAGGGTTAGGGTATTTATACTACCTTGCAACTCAGTTGCAAGTTTTTATGGGATAAAATGTAAGTTTATATTACGACTTAATAATACTAGCATCACATAAATCTTCAATTTAACAGATAATTACTAGGGTTGGGGTTAGGTTAGGGTTAGGGTTAGGGCTAGGATCTCATTTAATAAAGTCTAAGTTTGAAACATACTTACCCCGTTCTTTGACTGCTGTTTAAACATGATATTTAGACATCTGTGGTATATCACCAAGAATGTGTGAAAGTTTAATCAAGATCCATTGACTGGTATAGAAGTAATTGCAGATGGAGCCTGGTCATCCAATCACATCATCATTGCCCATTCCCATCACTCCTCTTTTCCACATCATCATCACGTCATATTATCATTTCTGCGCAACTTTGCCCGTAAGTAAAAGTATGCGCGTGGACTTGTTTTTTTTTTTTTTTTTTTTTTTTTTTGGAATTTAGCTTCTGATTTTTTTCTTCCTTTTGCCCTTTCTCTTTCTTTCCTTTTTTTGATTTTTCCCTTTTTCGCAGGTTCATGGTACACCTAACTCAAAAACGACACATCTCAGAAACTTGCGGGTTTTTGCATCGGATTGCCCGTTAAAAAATACTGCCCCTACGGGGCGGATTTTTAAATTTCGTGACGATTGGAGTACGGGAACATGCCAAAATGAGCAACAATGGATGTCTGCAAAGTTGTCAAAATGGCAATCGTAACCCCAACCCTCCCAAAACAATTTTTTTCGAGTTTTTCATCCAAAAACTTAATACGAATCACTAATCGGTTTTCTTCTTCGACCCTTCTGTTTCTCAATAAAAAAAAGTCTTTAAAAAATAGCGAAAAACACGTTTTTCAAAGAAAAATGATGTTATGGTTAAGGTTAAGGTTAAGGTTACTTTTTAACCTTAACCTTAACCTTAACCGCGGAGAGGGTTAGGGTATTTATACTACCTTGCAACTCAGTTGCAAGTTTTTATGTGACCAACTTTAAGTTTTCATTTTAACTTAACGATATAAACTGTTTATTTTCCACGGTTACGGTTAAAAAATTGAGGTTAAGGTTACTTTTTAACCTTAACCTTAACCTTAACCTTTAACCGCGGAGAGGGTTAGGGTATTTATACTACCTTGCAACTCAGTTGCAAGTTTTTATGGGATAAAATGTAAGTTTATATTACGACTTAATAATACTAGCATCACATAAATCTTCAATTTAACAGATAATTACTAGGGTTGGGGTTAGGTTAGGGTTAGGGTTAGGGCTATGATCTCATTTAATAAAGTCTAAGTTTGAAACATACTTACCCCGTTCTTTGACTGCTGTTTAAACATGATATTTAGACATCTGTGGTATATCACCAAGAATGTGTGAAAGTTTAATCAAGATCCATTGACTGGTATAGAAGTAATTGCAGATGGAGCCTGGTCATCCAATCACATCATCATTGCCCATTCCCATCTCTCCTCTTTTCCACATCATCATCACGTCATATTATCATTTCTGCGCAACTTTGCCCGTAAGTAAAAGTATGCGCGTGGACTTGTTTTTTTTTTTTTTTTTTTTTTTTTTTTGGAATTTAGCTTCTGATTTTTTTCTTCCTTTTGCCCTTTCTCTTTCTTTCCTTTTTTTGATTTTTCCCTTTTTCGCAGGTTCATGGTACACCTAACTCAAAAACGACACATCTCAGAAACTTGCGGGTTTTTGCATCGGATTGCCCGTTAAAAAATACTGCCCCTACGGGGCGGATTTTTAAATTTCGTGACGATTGGAGTACGGGAACATGCCAAAATGAGCAACAATGGATGTCTGCAAAGTTGTCAAAATGGCAATCGTAACCCCAACCCTCCCAAAACAATTTTTTTCGAGTTTTTCATCCAAAAACTTAATACGAATCACTAATCGGTTTTCTTCTTCGACCCTTCTGTTTCTCAATAAAAAAAAGTCTTTAAAAAATAGCGAAAAACACGTTTTTCAAAGAAAAATGATGTTATGGTTAAGGTTAAGGTTAAGGTTACTTTTTAACCTTAACCTTAACCTTAACCGCGGAGAGGGGTAGGGTATTTATACTACCTTGCAACTCAGTTGCAAGTTTTTATGTGACCAACTTTAAGTTTTCATTTTAACTTAACGATATAAACTGTTTATTTTCCACGGTTACGGTTAAAAAATTGAGGTTAAGGTTACTTTTTAACCTTAACCTTAACCTTAACCTTTAACCGCGGAGAGGGTTAGGGTATTTATACTACCTTGCAACTCAGTTGCAAGTTTTTATGGGATAAAATGTAAGTTTATATTACGACTTAATAATACTAGCATCACATAAATCTTCAATTTAACAGATAATTACTAGGGTTGGGGTTAGGTTAGGGTTAGGGTTAGGGCTAGGATCTCATTTAATAAAGTCTAAGTTTGAAACATACTTACCCCGTTCTTTGACTGCTGTTTAAACATGATATTTAGACATCTGTGGTATATCACCAAGAATGTGTGAAAGTTTAATCAAGATCCATTGACTGGTATAGAAGTAATTGCAGATGGAGCCTGGTCATCCAATCACATCATCATTGCCCATTCCCATCACTCCTCTTTTCCACATCATCATCACGTCATATTATCATTTCTGCGCAACTTTGCCCGTAAGTAAAAGTATGCGCGTGGACTTGTTTTTTTTTTTTTTTTTTTTTTTTTTTGGAATTTAGCTTCTGATTTTTTTCTTCCTTTTGCCCTTTCTCTTTCTTTCCTTTTTTTGATTTTTCCCTTTTTCGCAGGTTCATGGTACACCTAACTCAAAAACGACACATCTCAGAAACTTGCGGGTTTTTGCATCGGATTGCCCGTTAAAAAATACTGCCCCTACGGGGCGGATTTTTAAATTTCGTGACGATTGGAGTACGGGAACATGCCAAAATGAGCAACAATGGATGTCTGCAAAGTTGTCAAAATGGCAATCGTAACCCCAACCCTCCCAAAACAATTTTTTTCGAGTTTTTCATCCAAAAACTTAATACGAATCACTAATCGGTTTTCTTCTTCGACCCTTCTGTTTCTCAATAAAAAAAAGTCTTTAAAAAATAGCGAAAAACACGTTTTTCAAAGAAAAATGATGTTATGGTTAAGGTTAAGGTTAAGGTTACTTTTTAACCTTAACCTTAACCTTAACCGCGGAGAGGGGTAGGGTATTTATACTACCTTGCAACTCAGTTGCAAGTTTTTATGTGACCAACTTTAAGTTTTCATTTTAACTTAACGATATAAACTGTTTATTTTCCACGGTTACGGTTAAAAAATTGAGGTTAAGGTTACTTTTTAACCTTAACCTTAACCTTAACCTTTAACCGCGGAGAGGGTTAGGGTATTTATACTACCTTGCAACTCAGTTGCAAGTTTTTATGGGATAAAATGTAAGTTTATATTACGACTTAATAATACTAGCATCACATAAATCTTCAATTTAACAGATAATTACTAGGGTTGGGGTTAGGTTAGGGTTAGGGTTAGGGCTAGGATCTCATTTAATAAAGTCTAAGTTTGAAACATACTTACCCCGTTCTTTGACTGCTGTTTAAACATGATATTTAGACATCTGTGGTATATCACCAAGAATGTGTGAAAGTTTAATCAAGATCCATTGACTGGTATAGAAGTAATTGCAGATGGAGCCTGGTCATCCAATCACATCATCATTGCCCATTCCCATCACTCCTCTTTTCCACATCATCATCACGTCATATTATCATTTCTGCGCAACTTTGCCCGTAAGTAAAAGTATGCGCGTGGACTTGTTTTTTTTTTTTTTTTTTTTTTTTTTTGGAATTTAGCTTCTGATTTTTTTCTTCCTTTTGCCCTTTCTCTTTCTTTCCTTTTTTTGATTTTTCCCTTTTTCGCAGGTTCATGGTACACCTAACTCAAAAACGACACATCTCAGAAACTTGCGGGTTTTTGCATCGGATTGCCCGTTAAAAAATACTGCCCCTACGGGGCGGATTTTTAAATTTCGTGACGATTGGAGTACGGGAACATGCCAAAATGAGCAACAATGGATGTCTGCAAAGTTGTCAAAATGGCAATCGTAACCCCAACCCTCCCAAAACAATTTTTTTCGAGTTTTTCATCCAAAAACTTAATACGAATCACTAATCGGTTTTCTTCTTCGACCCTTCTGTTTCTCAATAAAAAAAAGTCTTTAAAAAATAGCGAAAAACACGTTTTTCAAAGAAAAATGATGTTATGGTTAAGGTTAAGGTTAAGGTTACTTTTTAACCTTAACCTTAACCTTAACCGCGGAGAGGGTTAGGGTATTTATACTACCTTGCAACTCAGTTGCAAGTTTTTATGTGACCAACTTTAAGTTTTCATTTTAACTTAACGATATAAACTGTTTATTTTCCACGGTTACGGTTAAAAAATTGAGGTTAAGGTTACTTTTTAACCTTAACCTTAACCTTAACCTTTAACCGCGGAGAGGGTTAGGGTATTTATACTACCTTGCAACTCAGTTGCAAGTTTTTATGGGATAAAATGTAAGTTTATATTACGACTTAATAATACTAGCATCACATAAATCTTCAATTTAACAGATAATTACTAGGGTTGGGGTTAGGTTAGGGTTAGGGTTAGGGCTAGGATCTCATTTAATAAAGTCTAAGTTTGAAACATACTTACCCCGTTCTTTGACTGCTGTTTAAACATGATATTTAGACATCTGTGGTATATCACCAAGAATGTGTGAAAGTTTAATCAAGATCCATTGACTGGTATAGAAGTAATTGCAGATGGAGCCTGGTCATCCAATCACATCATCATTGCCCATTCCCATCACTCCTCTTTTCCACATCATCATCACGTCATATTATCATTTCTGCGCAACTTTGCCCGTAAGTAAAAGTATGCGCGTGGACTTGTTTTTTTTTTTTTTTTTTTTTTTTTTTGGAATTTAGCTTCTGATTTTTTTCTTCCTTTTGCCCTTTCTCTTTCTTTCCTTTTTTTGATTTTTCCCTTTTTCGCAGGTTCATGGTACACCTAACTCAAAAACGACACATCTCAGAAACTTGCGGGTTTTTGCATCGGATTGCCCGTTAAAAAATACTGCCCCTACGGGGCGGATTTTTAAATTTCGTGACGATTGGAGTACGGGAACATGCCAAAATGAGCAACAATGGATGTCTGCAAAGTTGTCAAAATGGCAATCGTAACCCCAACCCTCCCAAAACAATTTTTTTCGAGTTTTTCATCCAAAAACTTAATACGAATCACTAATCGGTTTTCTTCTTCGACCCTTCTGTTTCTCAATAAAAAAAAGTCTTTAAAAAATAGCGAAAAACACGTTTTTCAAAGAAAAATGATGTTATGGTTAAGGTTAAGGTTAAGGTTACTTTTTAACCTTAACCTTAACCTTAACCGCGGAGAGGGTTAGGGTATTTATACTACCTTGCAACTCAGTTGCAAGTTTTTATGTGACCAACTTTAAGTTTTCATTTTAACTTAACGATATAAACTGTTTATTTTCCACGGTTACGGTTAAAAAATTGAGGTTAAGGTTACTTTTTAACCTTAACCTTAACCTTAACCTTTAACCGCGGAGAGGGTTAGGGTATTTATACTACCTTGCAACTCAGTTGCAAGTTTTTATGGGATAAAATGTAAGTTTATATTACGACTTAATAATACTAGCATCACATAAATCTTCAATTTAACAGATAATTACTAGGGTTGGGGTTAGGTTAGGGTTAGGGTTAGGGCTAGGATCTCATTTAATAAAGTCTAAGTTTGAAACATACTTACCCCGTTCTTTGACTGCTGTTTAAACATGATATTTAGACATCTGTGGTATATCACCAAGAATGTGTGAAAGTTTAATCAAGATCCATTGACTGGTATAGAAGTAATTGCAGATGGAGCCTGGTCATCCAATCACATCATCATTGCCCATTCCCATCACTCCTCTTTTCCACATCATCATCACGTCATATTATCATTTCTGCGCAACTTTGCCCGTAAGTAAAAGTATGCGCGTGGACTTGTTTTTTTTTTTTTTTTTTTTTTTTTTTGGAATTTAGCTTCTGATTTTTTTCTTCCTTTTGCCCTTTCTCTTTCTTTCCTTTTTTTGATTTTTCCCTTTTTCGCAGGTTCATGGTACACCTAACTCAAAAACGACACATCTCAGAAACTTGCGGGTTTTTGCATCGGATTGCCCGTTAAAAAATACTGCCCCTACGGGGCGGATTTTTAAATTTCGTGACGATTGGAGTACGGGAACATGCCAAAATGAGCAACAATGGATGTCTGCAAAGTTGTCAAAATGGCAATCGTAACCCCAACCCTCCCAAAACAATTTTTTTCGAGTTTTTCATCCAAAAACTTAATACGAATCACTAATCGGTTTTCTTCTTCGACCCTTCTGTTTCTCAATAAAAAAAAAGTCTTTAAAAAATAGCGAAAAACACGTTTTTCAAAGAAAAATGATGTTATGGTTAAGGTTAAGGTTAAGGTTACTTTTTAACCTTAACCTTAACCTTAACCGCGGAGAGGGTTAGGGTATTTATACTACCTTGCAACTCAGTTGCAAGTTTTTATGTGACCAACTTTAAGTTTTCATTTTAACTTAACGATATAAACTGTTTATTTTCCACGGTTACGGTTAAAAAATTGAGGTTAAGGTTACTTTTTAACCTTAACCTTAACCTTAACCTTTAACCGCGGAGAGGGTTAGGGTATTTATACTACCTTGCAACTCAGTTGCAAGTTTTTATGGGATAAAATGTAAGTTTATATTACGACTTAATAATACTAGCATCACATAAATCTTCAATTTAACAGATAATTACTAGGGTTGGGGTTAGGTTAGGGTTAGGGTTAGGGCTAGGATCTCATTTAATAAAGTCTAAGTTTGAAACATACTTACCCCGTTCTTTGACTGCTGTTTAAACATGATATTTAGACATCTGTGGTATATCACCAAGAATGTGTGAAAGTTTAATCAAGATCCATTGACTGGTATAGAAGTAATTGCAGATGGAGCCTGGTCATCCAATCACATCATCATTGCCCATTCCCATCTCTCCTCTTTTCCACATCATCATCACGTCATATTATCATTTCTGCGCAACTTTGCCCGTAAGTAAAAGTATGCGCGTGGACTTGTTTTTTTTTTTTTTTTTTTTTTTTTTGGAATTTAGCTTCTGATTTTTTTCTTCCTTTTGCCCTTTCTCTTTCTTTCCTTTTTTTGATTTTTCCCTTTTTCGCAGGTTCATGGTACACCTAACTCAAAAACGACACATCTCAGAAACTTGCGGGTTTTTGCATCGGATTGCCCGTTAAAAAATACTGCCCCTACGGGGCGGATTTTTAAATTTCGTGACGATTGGAGTACGGGAACATGCCAAAATGAGCAACAATGGATGTCTGCAAAGTTGTCAAAATGGCAATCGTAACCCCAACCCTCCCAAAACAATTTTTTTCGAGTTTTTCATCCAAAAACTTAATACGAATCACTAATCGGTTTTCTTCTTCGACCCTTCTGTTTCTCAATAAAAAAAAGTCTTTAAAAAATAGCGAAAAACACGTTTTTCAAAGAAAAATGATGTTATGGTTAAGGTTAAGGTTAAGGTTACTTTTTAACCTTAACCTTAACCTTAACCGCGGAGAGGGTTAGGGTATTTATACTACCTTGCAACTCAGTTGCAAGTTTTTATGTGACCAACTTTAAGTTTTCATTTTAACTTAACGATATAAACTGTTTATTTTCCACGGTTACGGTTAAAAAATTGAGGTTAAGGTTACTTTTTAACCTTAACCTTAACCTTAACCTTTAACCGCGGAGAGGGTTAGGGTATTTATACTACCTTGCAACTCAGTTGCAAGTTTTTATGGGATAAAATGTAAGTTTATATTACGACTTAATAATACTAGCATCACATAAATCTTCAATTTAACAGATAATTACTAGGGTTGGGGTTAGGTTAGGGTTAGGGTTAGGGCTAGGATCTCATTTAATAAAGTCTAAGTTTGAAACATACTTACCCCGTTCTTTGACTGCTGTTTAAACATGATATTTAGACATCTGTGGTATATCACCAAGAATGTGTGAAAGTTTAATCAAGATCCATTGACTGGTATAGAAGTAATTGCAGATGGAGCCTGGTCATCCAATCACATCATCATTGCCCATTCCCATCTCTCCTCTTTTCCACATCATCATCACGTCATATTATCATTTCTGCGCAACTTTGCCCGTAAGTAAAAGTATGCGCGTGGACTTGTTTTTTTTTTTTTTTTTTTTTTTTTTTGAATTTAGCTTCTGATTTTTTTCTTCCTTTTGCCCTTTCTCTTTCTTTCCTTTTTTTGATTTTTCCCTTTTTCGCAGGTTCATGGTACACCTAACTCAAAAACGACACATCTCAGAAACTTGCGGGTTTTTGCATCGGATTGCCCGTTAAAAAATACTGCCCCTACGGGGCGGATTTTTAAATTTCGTGACGATTGGAGTACGGGAACATGCCAAAATGAGCAACAATGGATGTCTGCAAAGTTGTCAAAATGGCAATCGTAACCCCAACCCTCCCAAAACAATTTTTTTCGAGTTTTTCATCCAAAAACTTAATACGAATCACTAATCGGTTTTCTTCTTCGACCCTTCTGTTTCTCAATAAAAAAAAGTCTTTAAAAAATAGCGAAAAACACGTTTTTCAAAGAAAAATGATGTTATGGTTAAGGTTAAGGTTAAGGTTACTTTTTAACCTTAACCTTAACCTTAACCGCGGAGAGGGTTAGGGTATTTATACTACCTTGCAACTCAGTTGCAAGTTTTTATGTGACCAACTTTAAGTTTTCATTTTAACTTAACGATATAAACTGTTTATTTTCCACGGTTACGGTTAAAAAATTGAGGTTAAGGTTACTTTTTAACCTTAACCTTAACCTTAACCTTTAACCGCGGAGAGGGTTAGGGTATTTATACTACCTTGCAACTCAGTTGCAAGTTTTTATGTGACCAACTTTAAGTTTTCATTTTAACTTAACGATATAAACTGTTTATTTTCCACGGTTACGGTTAAAAAATTGAGGTTAAGGTTACTTTTTAACCTTAACCTTAACCTTAACCTTTAACCGCGGAGAGGGTTAGGGTATTTATACTAACTTGCAACTCAGTTGCAAGTTTTTATGGGATAAAATGTAAGTTTATATTACGACTTAATAATACTAGCATCACATAAATCTTCAATTTAACAGATAATAACTAGGGTTGGGGTTAGGTTAGGGTTAGGGTTAGGGCTAGGATCTCATTTAATAAAGTCTAAGTTTGAAACATACTTACCCCGTTCTTTGACTGCTGTTTAAACATGATATTTAGACATCTGTGGTATATCACCAAGAATGTGTGAAAGTTTAATCAAGATCCATTGACTGGTATAGAAGTAATTGCAGATGGAGCCTGGTCATCCAATCACATCATCATTGCCCATTCCCATCACTCCTCTTTTCCACATCATCATCACGTCATATTATCATTTCTGCGCAACTTTGCCCGTAAGTAAAAGTATGCGCGTGGACTTGTTTTTTTTTTTTTTGTTTTTTTTTTTTTTGGAATTTAGCTTCTGATTTTTTTCTTCCTTTTGCCCTTTCTCTTTCTTTCCTTTTTTTGATTTTTCCCTTTTTCGCAGGTTCATGGTACACCTAACTCAAAAACGACACATCTCAGAAACTTGCGGGTTTTTGCATCGGATTGCCCGTTAAAAAATACTGCCCCTACGGGGCGGATTTTTAAATTTCGTGACGATTGGAGTACGGGAACATGCCAAAATGAGCAACAATGGATGTCTGCAAAGTTGTCAAAATGGCAATCGTAACCCCAACCCTCCCAAAACAATTTTTTTCGAGTTTTTCATCCAAAAACTTAATACGAATCACTAATCGGTTTTCTTCTTCGACCCTTCTGTTTCTCAATAAAAAAAAGTCTTTAAAAAATAGCGAAAAACACGTTTTTCAAAGAAAAATGATGTTATGGTTAAGGTTAAGGTTAAGGTTACTTTTTAACCTTAACCTTAACCTTAACCGCGGAGAGGGGTAGGGTATTTATACTACCTTGCAACTCAGTTGCAAGTTTTTATGTGACCAACTTTAAGTTTTCATTTTAACTTAACGATATAAACTGTTTATTTTCCACGGTTACGGTTAAAAAATTGAGGTTAAGGTTACTTTTTAACCTTAACCTTAACCTTAACCTTTAACCGCGGAGAGGGTTAGGGTATTTATACTACCTTGCAACTCAGTTGCAAGTTTTTATGGGATAAAATGTAAGTTTATATTACGACTTAATAATACTAGCATCACATAAATCTTCAATTTAACATATAATTACTAGGGTTGGGGTTAGGTTAGGGTTAGGGTTAGGGCTAGGATCTCATTTAATAAAGTCTAAGTTTGAAACATACTTACCCCGTTCTTTGACTGCTGTTTAAACATGATATTTAGACATCTGTGGTATATCACCAAGAATGTGTGAAAGTTTAATCAAGATCCATTGACTGGTATAGAAGTAATTGCAGATGGAGCCTGGTCATCCAATCACATCATCATTGCCCATTCCCATCACTCCTCTTTTCCACATCATCATCACGTCATATTATCATTTCTGCGCAACTTTGCCCGTAAGTAAAAGTATGCGCGTGGACTTGTTTTTTTTTTTTTTTTTTTTTTTTTTTTGGAATTTAGCTTCTGATTTTTTTCTTCCTTTTGCCCTTTCTCTTTCTTTCCTTTTTTTGATTTTTCCCTTTTTCGCAGGTTCATGGTACACCTAACTCAAAAACGACACATCTCAGAAACTTGCGGGTTTTTGCATCGGATTGCCCGTTAAAAAATACTGCCCCTACGGGGCGGATTTTTAAATTTCGTGACGATTGGAGTACGGGAACATGCCAAAATGAGCAACAATGGATGTCTGCAAAGTTGTCAAAATGGCAATCGTAACCCCAACCCTCCCAAAACAATTTTTTTCGAGTTTTTCATCCAAAAACTTAATACGAATCACTAATCGGTTTTCTTCTTCGACCCTTCTGTTTCTCAATAAAAAAAAGTCTTTAAAAAATAGCGAAAAACACGTTTTTCAAAGAAAAATGATGTTATGGTTAAGGTTAAGGTTAAGGTTACTTTTTAACCTTAACCTTAACCTTAACCGCGGAGAGGGTTAGGGTATTTATACTACCTTGCAACTCAGTTGCAAGTTTTTATGTGACCAACTTTAAGTTTTCATTTTAACTTAACGATATAAACTGTTTATTTTCCACGGTTACGGTTAAAAAATTGAGGTTAAGGTTACTTTTTAACCTTAACCTTAACCTTAACCTTTAACCGCGGAGAGGGTTAGGGTATTTATACTACCTTGCAACTCAGTTGCAAGTTTTTATGGGATAAAATGTAAGTTTATATTACGACTTAATAATACTAGCATCACATAAATCTTCAATTTAACAGATAATTACTAGGGTTGGGGTTAGGTTAGGGTTAGGGTTAGGGCTAGGATCTCATTTAATAAAGTCTAAGTTTGAAACATACTTACCCCGTTCTTTGACTGCTGTTTAAACATGATATTTAGACATCTGTGGTATATCACCAAGAATGTGTGAAAGTTTAATCAAGATCCATTGACTGGTATAGAAGTAATTGCAGATGGAGCCTGGTCATCCAATCACATCATCATTGCCCATTCCCATCACTCCTCTTTTCCACATCATCATCACGTCATATTATCATTTCTGCGCAACTTTGCCCGTAAGTAAAAGTATGCGCGTGGACTTGTTTTTTTTTTTTTTTTTTTTTTTTTTTGGAATTTAGCTTCTGATTTTTTTCTTCCTTTTGCCCTTTCTCTTTCTTTCCTTTTTTTGATTTTTCCCTTTTTCGCAGGTTCATGGTACACCTAACTCAAAAACGACACATCTCAGAAACTTGCGGGTTTTTGCATCGGATTGCCCGTTAAAAAATACTGCCCCTACGGGGCGGATTTTTAAATTTCGTGACGATTGGAGTACGGGAACATGCCAAAATGAGCAACAATGGATGTCTGCAAAGTTGTCAAAATGGCAATCGTAACCCCAACCCTCCCAAAACAATTTTTTTCGAGTTTTTCATCCAAAAACTTAATACGAATCACTAATCGGTTTTCTTCTTCGACCCTTCTGTTTCTCAATAAAAAAAAGTCTTTAAAAAATAGCGAAAAACACGTTTTTCAAAGAAAAATGATGTTATGGTTAAGGTTAAGGTTAAGGTTACTTTTTAACCTTAACCTTAACCTTAACCGCGGAGAGGGTTAGGGTATTTATACTACCTTGCAACTCAGTTGCAAGTTTTTATGTGACCAACTTTAAGTTTTCATTTTAACTTAACGATATAAA
The DNA here is from genome assembly GCA_963971305.1 of Arcuatula senhousia. NCBI lineage: Eukaryota > Metazoa > Mollusca > Bivalvia > Mytilida > Mytilidae > Arcuatula > Arcuatula senhousia. The sequence goes on along the minus strand of OZ020317.1, from coordinate 272,082 downwards.
CTGTTTATTTTCCACGGTTACGGTTAAAAAATTGAGGTTAAGGTTACTTTTTAACCTTAACCTTAACCTTAACCTTTAACCGCGGAGAGGGTTAGGGTATTTATACTACCTTGCAACTCAGTTGCAAGTTTTTATGGGATAAAATGTAAGTTTATATTACGACTTAATAATACTAGCATCACATAAATCTTCAATTTAACAGATAATTACTAGGGTTGGGGTTAGGTTAGGGTTAGGGTTAGGGCTATGATCTCATTTAATAAAGTCTAAGTTTGAAACATACTTACCCCGTTCTTTGACTGCTGTTTAAACATGATATTTAGACATCTGTGGTATATCACCAAGAATGTGTGAAAGTTTAATCAAGATCCATTGACTGGTATAGAAGTAATTGCAGATGGAGCCTGGTCATCCAATCACATCATCATTGCCCATTCCCATCTCTCCTCTTTTCCACATCATCATCACGTCATATTATCATTTCTGCGCAACTTTGCCCGTAAGTAAAAGTATGCGCGTGGACTTGTTTTTTTTTTTTTTTTTTTTTTTTTTTTTGGAATTTAGCTTCTGATTTTTTTCTTCCTTTTGCCCTTTCTCTTTCTTTCCTTTTTTTGATTTTTCCCTTTTTCGCAGGTTCATGGTACACCTAACTCAAAAACGACACATCTCAGAAACTTGCGGGTTTTTGCATCGGATTGCCCGTTAAAAAATACTGCCCCTACGGGGCGGATTTTTAAATTTCGTGACGATTGGAGTACGGGAACATGCCAAAATGAGCAACAATGGATGTCTGCAAAGTTGTCAAAATGGCAATCGTAACCCCAACCCTCCCAAAACAATTTTTTTCGAGTTTTTCATCCAAAAACTTAATACGAATCACTAATCGGTTTTCTTCTTCGACCCTTCTGTTTCTCAATAAAAAAAAGTCTTTAAAAAATAGCGAAAAACACGTTTTTCAAAGAAAAATGATGTTATGGTTAAGGTTAAGGTTAAGGTTACTTTTTAACCTTAACCTTAACCTTAACCGCGGAGAGGGGTAGGGTATTTATACTACCTTGCAACTCAGTTGCAAGTTTTTATGTGACCAACTTTAAGTTTTCATTTTAACTTAACGATATAAACTGTTTATTTTCCACGGTAACGGTTAAAAAATTGAGGTTAAGGTTACTTTTTAACCTTAACCTTAACCTTAACCTTTAACCGCGGAGAGGGTTAGGGTATTTATACTACCTTGCAACTCAGTTGCAAGTTTTTATGGGATAAAATGTAAGTTTATATTACGACTTAATAATACTAGCATCACATAAATCTTCAATTTAACAGATAATTACTAGGGTTGGGGTTAGGTTAGGGTTAGGGTTAGGGCTAGGATCTCATTTAATAAAGTCTAAGTTTGAAACATACTTACCCCGTTCTTTGACTGCTGTTTAAACATGATATTTAGACATCTGTGGTATATCACCAAGAATGTGTGAAAGTTTAATCAAGATCCATTGACTGGTATAGAAGTAATTGCAGATGGAGCCTGGTCATCCAATCACATCATCATTGCCCATTCCCATCACTCCTCTTTTCCACATCATCATCACGTCATATTATCATTTCTGCGCAACTTTGCCCGTAAGTAAAAGTATGCGCGTGGACTTGTTTTTTTTTTTTTTTTTTTTTTTTTTTGGAATTTAGCTTCTGATTTTTTTCTTCCTTTTGCCCTTTCTCTTTCTTTCCTTTTTTTGATTTTTCCCTTTTTCGCAGGTTCATGGTACACCTAACTCAAAAACGACACATCTCAGAAACTTGCGGGTTTTTGCATCGGATTGCCCGTTAAAAAATACTGCCCCTACGGGGCGGATTTTTAAATTTCGTGACGATTGGAGTACGGGAACATGCCAAAATGAGCAACAATGGATGTCTGCAAAGTTGTCAAAATGGCAATCGTAACCCCAACCCTCCCAAAACAATTTTTTTCGAGTTTTTCATCCAAAAACTTAATACGAATCACTAATCGGTTTTCTTCTTCGACCCTTCTGTTTCTCAATAAAAAAAAGTCTTTAAAAAATAGCGAAAAACACGTTTTTCAAAGAAAAATGATGTTATGGTTAAGGTTAAGGTTAAGGTTACTTTTTAACCTTAACCTTAACCTTAACCGCGGAGAGGGTTAGGGTATTTATACTACCTTGCAACTCAGTTGCAAGTTTTTATGTGACCAACTTTAAGTTTTCATTTTAACTTAACGATATAAACTGTTTATTTTCCACGGTTACGGTTAAAAAATTGAGGTTAAGGTTACTTTTTAACCTTAACCTTAACCTTAACCTTTAACCGCGGAGAGGGTTAGGGTATTTATACTACCTTGCAACTCAGTTGCAAGTTTTTATGGGATAAAATGTAAGTTTATATTACGACTTAATAATACTAGCATCACATAAATCTTCAATTTAACAGATAATTACTAGGGTTGGGGTTAGGTTAGGGTTAGGGTTAGGGCTAGGATCTCATTTAATAAAGTCTAAGTTTGAAACATACTTACCCCGTTCTTTGACTGCTGTTTAAACATGATATTTAGACATCTGTGGTATATCACCAAGAATGTGTGAAAGTTTAATCAAGATCCATTGACTGGTATAGAAGTAATTGCAGATGGAGCCTGGTCATCCAATCACATCATCATTGCCCATTCCCATCACTCCTCTTTTCCACATCATCATCACGTCATATTATCATTTCTGCGCAACTTTGCCCGTAAGTAAAAGTATGCGCGTGGACTTGTTTTTTTTTTTTTTTTTTTTTTTTTTTGGAATTTAGCTTCTGATTTTTTTCTTCCTTTTGCCCTTTCTCTTTCTTTCCTTTTTTTGATTTTTCCCTTTTTCGCAGGTTCATGGTACACCTAACTCAAAAACGACACATCTCAGAAACTTGCGGGTTTTTGCATCGGATTGCCCGTTAAAAAATACTGCCCCTACGGGGCGGATTTTTAAATTTCGTGACGATTGGAGTACGGGAACATGCCAAAATGAGCAACAATGGATGTCTGCAAAGTTGTCAAAATGGCAATCGTAACCCCAACCCTCCCAAAACAATTTTTTTCGAGTTTTTCATCCAAAAACTTAATACGAATCACTAATCGGTTTTCTTCTTCGACCCTTCTGTTTCTCAATAAAAAAAAGTCTTTAAAAAATAGCGAAAAACACGTTTTTCAAAGAAAAATGATGTTATGGTTAAGGTTAAGGTTAAGGTTACTTTTTAACCTTAACCTTAACCTTAACCGCGGAGAGGGTTAGGGTATTTATACTACCTTGCAACTCAGTTGCAAGTTTTTATGTGACCAACTTTAAGTTTTCATTTTAACTTAACGATATAAACTGTTTATTTTCCACGGTTACGGTTAAAAAATTGAGGTTAAGGTTACTTTTTAACCTTAACCTTAACCTTAACCTTTAACCGCGGAGAGGGTTAGGGTATTTATACTACCTTGCAACTCAGTTGCAAGTTTTTATGGGATAAAATGTAAGTTTATATTACGACTTAATAATACTAGCATCACATAAATCTTCAATTTAACAGATAATTACTAGGGTTGGGGTTAGGTTAGGGTTAGGGTTAGGGCTAGGATCTCATTTAATAAAGTCTAAGTTTGAAACATACTTACCCCGTTCTTTGACTGCTGTTTAAACATGATATTTAGACATCTGTGGTATATCACCAAGAATGTGTGAAAGTTTAATCAAGATCCATTGACTGGTATAGAAGTAATTGCAGATGGAGCCTGGTCATCCAATCACATCATCATTGCCCATTCCCATCACTCCTCTTTTCCACATCATCATCACGTCATATTATCATTTCTGCGCAACTTTGCCCGTAAGTAAAAGTATGCGCGTGGACTTGTTTTTTTTTTTTTTTTTTTTTTTTTTTGGAATTTAGCTTCTGATTTTTTTCTTCCTTTTGCCCTTTCTCTTTCTTTCCTTTTTTTGATTTTTCCCTTTTTCGCAGGTTCATGGTACACCTAACTCAAAAACGACACATCTCAGAAACTTGCGGGTTTTTGCATCGGATTGCCCGTTAAAAAATACTGCCCCTACGGGGCGGATTTTTAAATTTCGTGACGATTGGAGTACGGGAACATGCCAAAATGAGCAACAATGGATGTCTGCAAAGTTGTCAAAATGGCAATCGTAACCCCAACCCTCCCAAAACAATTTTTTTCGAGTTTTTCATCCAAAAACTTAATACGAATCACTAATCGGTTTTCTTCTTCGACCCTTCTGTTTCTCAATAAAAAAAAAGTCTTTAAAAAATAGCGAAAAACACGTTTTTCAAAGAAAAATGATGTTATGGTTAAGGTTAAGGTTAAGGTTACTTTTTAACCTTAACCTTAACCTTAACCGCGGAGAGGGTTAGGGTATTTATACTACCTTGCAACTCAGTTGCAAGTTTTTATGTGACCAACTTTAAGTTTTCATTTTAACTTAACGATATAAACTGTTTATTTTCCACGGTTACGGTTAAAAAATTGAGGTTAAGGTTACTTTTTAACCTTAACCTTAACCTTAACCTTTAACCGCGGAGAGGGTTAGGGTATTTATACTACCTTGCAACTCAGTTGCAAGTTTTTATGGGATAAAATGTAAGTTTATATTACGACTTAATAATACTAGCATCACATAAATCTTCAATTTAACAGATAATTACTAGGGTTGGGGTTAGGTTAGGGTTAGGGTTAGGGCTAGGATCTCATTTAATAAAGTCTAAGTTTGAAACATACTTACCCCGTTCTTTGACTGCTGTTTAAACATGATATTTAGACATCTGTGGTATATCACCAAGAATGTGTGAAAGTTTAATCAAGATCCATTGACTGGTATAGAAGTAATTGCAGATGGAGCCTGGTCATCCAATCACATCATCATTGCCCATTCCCATCTCTCCTCTTTTCCACATCATCATCACGTCATATTATCATTTCTGCGCAACTTTGCCCGTAAGTAAAAGTATGCGCGTGGACTTGTTTTTTTTTTTTTTTTTTTTTTTTTTGGAATTTAGCTTCTGATTTTTTTCTTCCTTTTGCCCTTTCTCTTTCTTTCCTTTTTTTGATTTTTCCCTTTTTCGCAGGTTCATGGTACACCTAACTCAAAAACGACACATCTCAGAAACTTGCGGGTTTTTGCATCGGATTGCCCGTTAAAAAATACTGCCCCTACGGGGCGGATTTTTAAATTTCGTGACGATTGGAGTACGGGAACATGCCAAAATGAGCAACAATGGATGTCTGCAAAGTTGTCAAAATGGCAATCGTAACCCCAACCCTCCCAAAACAATTTTTTTCGAGTTTTTCATCCAAAAACTTAATACGAATCACTAATCGGTTTTCTTCTTCGACCCTTCTGTTTCTCAATAAAAAAAAGTCTTTAAAAAATAGCGAAAAACACGTTTTTCAAAGAAAAATGATGTTATGGTTAAGGTTAAGGTTAAGGTTACTTTTTAACCTTAACCTTAACCTTAACCGCGGAGAGGGTTAGGGTATTTATACTACCTTGCAACTCAGTTGCAAGTTTTTATGTGACCAACTTTAAGTTTTCATTTTAACTTAACGATATAAACTGTTTATTTTCCACGGTTACGGTTAAAAAATTGAGGTTAAGGTTACTTTTTAACCTTAACCTTAACCTTAACCTTTAACCGCGGAGAGGGTTAGGGTATTTATACTACCTTGCAACTCAGTTGCAAGTTTTTATGGGATAAAATGTAAGTTTATATTACGACTTAATAATACTAGCATCACATAAATCTTCAATTTAACAGATAATTACTAGGGTTGGGGTTAGGTTAGGGTTAGGGTTAGGGCTAGGATCTCATTTAATAAAGTCTAAGTTTGAAACATACTTACCCCGTTCTTTGACTGCTGTTTAAACATGATATTTAGACATCTGTGGTATATCACCAAGAATGTGTGAAAGTTTAATCAAGATCCATTGACTGGTATAGAAGTAATTGCAGATGGAGCCTGGTCATCCAATCACATCATCATTGCCCATTCCCATCTCTCCTCTTTTCCACATCATCATCACGTCATATTATCATTTCTGCGCAACTTTGCCCGTAAGTAAAAGTATGCGCGTGGACTTGTTTTTTTTTTTTTTTTTTTTTTTTTTTGGAATTTAGCTTCTGATTTTTTTCTTCCTTTTGCCCTTTCTCTTTCTTTCCTTTTTTTGATTTTTCCCTTTTTCGCAGGTTCATGGTACACCTAACTCAAAAACGACACATCTCAGAAACTTGCGGGTTTTTGCATCGGATTGCCCGTTAAAAAATACTGCCCCTACGGGGCGGATTTTTAAATTTCGTGACGATTGGAGTACGGGAACATGCCAAAATGAGCAACAATGGATGTCTGCAAAGTTGTCAAAATGGCAATCGTAACCCCAACCCTCCCAAAACAATTTTTTTCGAGTTTTTCATCCAAAAACTTAATACGAATCACTAATCGGTTTTCTTCTTCGACCCTTCTGTTTCTCAATAAAAAAAAGTCTTTAAAAAATAGCGAAAAACACGTTTTTCAAAGAAAAATGATGTTATGGTTAAGGTTAAGGTTAAGGTTACTTTTTAACCTTAACCTTAACCTTAACCGCGGAGAGGGTTAGGGTATTTATACTACCTTGCAACTCAGTTGCAAGTTTTTATGTGACCAACTTTAAGTTTTCATTTTAACTTAACGATATAAACTGTTTATTTTCCACGGTTACGGTTAAAAAATTGAGGTTAAGGTTACTTTTTAACCTTAACCTTAACCTTAACCTTTAACCGCGGAGAGGGTTAGGGTATTTATACTACCTTGCAACTCAGTTGCAAGTTTTTATGGGATAAAATGTAAGTTTATATTACGACTTAATAATACTAGCATCACATAAATCTTCAATTTAACAGATAATTACTAGGGTTGGGGTTAGGTTAGGGTTAGGGTTAGGGCTAGGATCTCATTTAATAAAGTCTAAGTTTGAAACATACTTACCCCGTTCTTTGACTGCTGTTTAAACATGATATTTAGACATCTGTGGTATATCACCAAGAATGTGTGAAAGTTTAATCAAGATCCATTGACTGGTATAGAAGTAATTGCAGATGGAGCCTGGTCATCCAATCACATCATCATTGCCCATTCCCATCTCTCCTCTTTTCCACATCATCATCACGTCATATTATCATTTCTGCGCAACTTTGCCCGTAAGTAAAAGTATGCGCGTGGACTTGTTTTTTTTTTTTTTTTTTTTTTTTTTGGAATTTAGCTTCTGATTTTTTTCTTCCTTTTGCCCTTTCTCTTTCTTTCCTTTTTTTGATTTTTCCCTTTTTCGCAGGTTCATGGTACACCTAACTCAAAAACGACACATCTCAGAAACTTGCGGGTTTTTGCATCGGATTGCCCGTTAAAAAATACTGCCCCTACGGGGCGGATTTTTAAATTTCGTGACGATTGGAGTACGGGAACATGCCAAAATGAGCAACAATGGATGTCTGCAAAGTTGTCAAAATGGCAATCGTAACCCCAACCCTCCCAAAACAATTTTTTTCGAGTTTTTCATCCAAAAACTTAATACGAATCACTAATCGGTTTTCTTCTTCGACCCTTCTGTTTCTCAATAAAAAAAAGTCTTTAAAAAATAGCGAAAAACACGTTTTTCAAAGAAAAATGATGTTATGGTTAAGGTTAAGGTTAAGGTTACTTTTTAACCTTAACCTTAACCTTAACCGCGGAGAGGGTTAGGGTATTTATACTACCTTGCAACTCAGTTGCAAGTTTTTATGTGACCAACTTTAAGTTTTCATTTTAACTTAACGATATAAACTGTTTATTTTCCACGGTTACGGTTAAAAAATTGAGGTTAAGGTTACTTTTTAACCTTAACCTTAACCTTAACCTTTAACCGCGGAGAGGGTTAGGGTATTTATACTACCTTGCAACTCAGTTGCAAGTTTTTATGGGATAAAATGTAAGTTTATATTACGACTTAATAATACTAGCATCACATAAATCTTCAATTTAACAGATAATTACTAGGGTTGGGGTTAGGTTAGGGTTAGGGTTAGGGCTAGGATCTCATTTAATAAAGTCTAAGTTTGAAACATACTTACCCCGTTCTTTGACTGCTGTTTAAACATGATATTTAGACATCTGTGGTATATCACCAAGAATGTGTGAAAGTTTAATCAAGATCCATTGACTGGTATAGAAGTAATTGCAGATGGAGCCTGGTCATCCAATCACATCATCATTGCCCATTCCCATCTCTCCTCTTTTCCACATCATCATCACGTCATATTATCATTTCTGCGCAACTTTGCCCGTAAGTAAAAGTATGCGCGTGGACTTGTTTTTTTTTTTTTTTTTTTTTTTTTTTGGAATTTAGCTTCTGATTTTTTTCTTCCTTTTGCCCTTTCTCTTTCTTTCCTTTTTTTGATTTTTCCCTTTTTCGCAGGTTCATGGTACACCTAACTCAAAAACGACACATCTCAGAAACTTGCGGGTTTTTGCATCGGATTGCCCGTTAAAAAATACTGCCCCTACGGGGCGGATTTTTAAATTTCGTGACGATTGGAGTACGGGAACATGCCAAAATGAGCAACAATGGATGTCTGCAAAGTTGTCAAAATGGCAATCGTAACCCCAACCCTCCCAAAACAATTTTTTTCGAGTTTTTCATCCAAAAACTTAATACGAATCACTAATCGGTTTTCTTCTTCGACCCTTCTGTTTCTCAATAAAAAAAAGTCTTTAAAAAATAGCGAAAAACACGTTTTTCAAAGAAAAATGATGTTATGGTTAAGGTTAAGGTTAAGGTTACTTTTTAACCTTAACCTTAACCTTAACCGCGGAGAGGGTTAGGGTATTTATACTACCTTGCAACTCAGTTGCAAGTTTTTATGTGACCAACTTTAAGTTTTCATTTTAACTTAACGATATAAACTGTTTATTTTCCACGGTTACGGTTAAAAAATTGAGGTTAAGGTTACTTTTTAACCTTAACCTTAACCTTAACCTTTAACCGCGGAGAGGGTTAGGGTATTTATACTACCTTGCAACTCAGTTGCAAGTTTTTATGTGACCAACTTTAAGTTTTCATTTTAACTTAACGATATAAACTGTTTATTTTCCACGGTTACGGTTAAAAAATTGAGGTTAAGGTTACTTTTTAACCTTAACCTTAACCTTAACCTTTAACCGCGGAGAGGGTTAGGGTATTTATACTAACTTGCAACTCAGTTGCAAGTTTTTATGGGATAAAATGTAAGTTTATATTACGACTTAATAATACTAGCATCACATAAATCTTCAATTTAACAGATAATAACTAGGGTTGGGGTTAGGTTAGGGTTAGGGTTAGGGCTAGGATCTCATTTAATAAAGTCTAAGTTTGAAACATACTTACCCCGTTCTTTGACTGCTGTTTAAACATGATATTTAGACATCTGTGGTATATCACCAAGAATGTGTGAAAGTTTAATCAAGATCCATTGACTGGTATAGAAGTAATTGCAGATGGAGCCTGGTCATCCAATCACATCATCATTGCCCATTCCCATCTCTCCTCTTTTCCACATCATCATCACGTCATATTATCATTTCTGCGCAACTTTGCCCGTAAGTAAAAGTATGCGCGTGGACTTGTTTTTTTTTTTTTTTTTTTTTTTTTTTGGAATTTAGCTTCTGATTTTTTTCTTCCTTTTGCCCTTTCTCTTTCTTTCCTTTTTTTGATTTTTCCCTTTTTCGCAGGTTCATGGTACACCTAACTCAAAAACGACACATCTCAGAAACTTGCGGGTTTTTGCATCGGATTGCCCGTTAAAAAATACTGCCCCTACGGGGCGGATTTTTAAATTTCGTGACGATTGGAGTACGGGAACATGCCAAAATGAGCAACAATGGATGTCTGCAAAGTTGTCAAAATGGCAATCGTAACCCCAACCCTCCCAAAACAATTTTTTTCGAGTTTTTCATCCAAAAACTTAATACGAATCACTAATCGGTTTTCTTCTTCGACCCTTCTGTTTCTCAATAAAAAAAAGTCTTTAAAAAATAGCGAAAAACACGTTTTTCAAAGAAAAATGATGTTATGGTTAAGGTTAAGGTTAAGGTTACTTTTTAACCTTAACCTTAACCTTAACCGCGGAGAGGGTTAGGGTATTTATACTACCTTGCAACTCAGTTGCAAGTTTTTATGTGACCAACTTTAAGTTTTCATTTTAACTTAACGATATAAACTGTTTATTTTCCACGGTTACGGTTAAAAAATTGAGGTTAAGGTTACTTTTTAACCTTAACCTTAACCTTAACCTTTAACCGCGGAGAGGGTTAGGGTATTTATACTACCTTGCAACTCAGTTGCAAGTTTTTATGGGATAAAATGTAAGTTTATATTACGACTTAATAATACTAGCATCACATAAATCTTCAATTTAACAGATAATTACTAGGGTTGGGGTTAGGTTAGGGTTAGGGTTAGGGCTAGGATCTCATTTAATAAAGTCTAAGTTTGAAACATACTTACCCCGTTCTTTGACTGCTGTTTAAACATGATATTTAGACATCTGTGGTATATCACCAAGAATGTGTGAAAGTTTAATCAAGATCCATTGACTGGTATAGAAGTAATTGCAGATGGAGCCTGGTCATCCAATCACATCATCATTGCCCATTCCCATCTCTCCTCTTTTCCACATCATCATCACGTCATATTATCATTTCTGCGCAACTTTGCCCGTAAGTAAAAGTATGCGCGTGGACTTGTTTTTTTTTTTTTTTTTTTTTTTTTTTGGAATTTAGCTTCTGATTTTTTTCTTCCTTTTGCCCTTTCTCTTTCTTTCCTTTTTTTGATTTTTCCCTTTTTCGCAGGTTCATGGTACACCTAACTCAAAAACGACACATCTCAGAAACTTGCGGGTTTTTGCATCGGATTGCCCGTTAAAAAATACTGCCCCTACGGGGCGGATTTTTAAATTTCGTGACGATTGGAGTACGGGAACATGCCAAAATGAGCAACAATGGATGTCTGCAAAGTTGTCAAAATGGCAATCGTAACCCCAACCCTCCCAAAACAATTTTTTTCGAGTTTTTCATCCAAAAACTTAATACGAATCACTAATCGGTTTTCTTCTTCGACCCTTCTGTTTCTCAATAAAAAAAAGTCTTTAAAAAATAGCGAAAAACACGTTTTTCAAAGAAAAATGATGTTATGGTTAAGGTTAAGGTTAAGGTTACTTTTTAACCTTAACCTTAACCTTAACCGCGGAGAGGGTTAGGGTATTTATACTACCTTGCAACTCAGTTGCAAGTTTTTATGTGACCAACTTTAAGTTTTCATTTTAACTTAACGATATAAACTGTTTATTTTCCACGGTTACGGTTAAAAAATTGAGGTTAAGGTTACTTTTTAACCTTAACCTTAACCTTAACCTTTAACCGCGGAGAGGGTTAGGGTATTTATACTACCTTGCAACTCAGTTGCAAGTTTTTATGGGATAAAATGTAAGTTTATATTACGACTTAATAATACTAGCATCACATAAATCTTCAATTTAACAGATAATTACTAGGGTTGGGGTTAGGTTAGGGTTAGGGTTAGGGCTAGGATCTCATTTAATAAAGTCTAAGTTTGAAACATACTTACCCCGTTCTTTGACTGCTGTTTAAACATGATATTTAGACATCTGTGGTATATCACCAAGAATGTGTGAAAGTTTAATCAAGATCCATTGACTGGTATAGAAGTAATTGCAGATGGAGCCTGGTCATCCAATCACATCATCATTGCCCATTCCCATCTCTCCTCTTTTCCACATCATCATCACGTCATATTATCATTTCTGCGCAACTTTGCCCGTAAGTAAAAGTATGCGCGTGGACTTGTTTTTTTTTTTTTTTTTTTTTTTTTTGGAATTTAGCTTCTGATTTTTTTCTTCCTTTTGCCCTTTCTCTTTCTTTCCTTTTTTTGATTTTTCCCTTTTTCGCAGGTTCATGGTACACCTAACTCAAAAACGACACATCTCAGAAACTTGCGGGTTTTTGCATCGGATTGCCCGTTAAAAAATACTGCCCCTACGGGGCGGATTTTTAAATTTCGTGACGATTGGAGTACGGGAACATGCCAAAATGAGCAACAATGGATGTCTGCAAAGTTGTCAAAATGGCAATCGTAACCCCAACCCTCCCAAAACAATTTTTTTCGAGTTTTTCATCCAAAAACTTAATACGAATCACTAATCGGTTTTCTTCTTCGACCCTTCTGTTTCTCAATAAAAAAAAGTCTTTAAAAAATAGCGAAAAACACGTTTTTCAAAGAAAAATGATGTTATGGTTAAGGTTAAGGTTACTTTTTAACCTTAACCTTAACCTTAACCGCGGAGAGGGTTAGGGTATTTATACTACCTTGCAACTCAGTTGCAAGTTTTTATGTGACCAACTTTAAGTTTTCATTTTAACTTAACGATATAAACTGTTTATTTTCCACGGTTACGGTTAAAAAATTGAGGTTAAGGTTACTTTTTAACCTTAACCTTAACCTTAACCTTTAACCGCGGAGAGGGTTAGGGTATTTATACTACCTTGCAACTCAGTTGCAAGTTTTTATGGGATAAAATGTAAGTTTATATTACGACTTAATAATACTAGCATCACATAAATCTTCAATTTAACAGATAATTACTAGGGTTGGGGTTAGGTTAGGGTTAGGGTTAGGGCTAGGATCTCATTTAATAAAGTCTAAGTTTGAAACATACTTACCCCGTTCTTTGACTGCTGTTTAAACATGATATTTAGACATCTGTGGTATATCACCAAGAATGTGTGAAAGTTTAATCAAGATCCATTGACTGGTATAGAAGTAATTGCAGATGGAGCCTGGTCATCCAATCACATCATCATTGCCCATTCCCATCTCTCCTCTTTTCCACATCATCATCACGTCATATTATCATTTCTGCGCAACTTTGCCCGTAAGTAAAAGTATGCGCGTGGACTTGTTTTTTTTTTTTTTTTTTTTTTTTTTTGGAATTTAGCTTCTGATTTTTTTCTTCCTTTTGCCCTTTCTCTTTCTTTCCTTTTTTTGATTTTTCCCTTTTTCGCAGGTTCATGGTACACCTAACTCAAAAACGACACATCTCAGAAACTTGCGGGTTTTTGCATCGGATTGCCCGTTAAAAAATACTGCCCCTACGGGGCGGATTTTTAAATTTCGTGACGATTGGAGTACGGGAACATGCCAAAATGAGCAACAATGGATGTCTGCAAAGTTGTCAAAATGGCAATCGTAACCCCAACCCTCCCAAAACAATTTTTTTCGAGTTTTTCATCCAAAAACTTAATACGAATCACTAATCGGTTTTCTTCTTCGACCCTTCTGTTTCTCAATAAAAAAAAGTCTTTAAAAAATAGCGAAAAACACGTTTTTCAAAGAAAAATGATGTTATGGTTAAGGTTAAGGTTAAGGTTACTTTTTAACCTTAACCTTAACCTTAACCGCGGAGAGGGTTAGGGTATTTATACTACCTTGCAACTCAGTTGCAAGTTTTTATGTGACCAACTTTAAGTTTTCATTTTAACTTAACGATATAAACTGTTTATTTTCCACGGTTACGGTTAAAAAATTGAGGTTAAGGTTACTTTTTAACCTTAACCTTAACCTTAACCTTTAACCGCGGAGAGGGTTAGGGTATTTATACTAACTTGCAACTCAGTTGCAAGTTTTTATGGGATAAAATGTAAGTTTATATTACGACTTAATAATACTAGCATCACATAAATCTTCAATTTAACAGATAATAACTAGGGTTGGGGTTAGGTTAGGGTTAGGGTTAGGGCTAGGATCTCATTTAATAAAGTCTAAGTTTGAAACATACTTACCCCGTTCTTTGACTGCTGTTTAAACATGATATTTAGACATCTGTGGTATATCACCAAGAATGTGTGAAAGTTTAATCAAGATCCATTGACTGGTATAGAAGTAATTGCAGATGGAGCCTGGTCATCCAATCACATCATCATTGCCCATTCCCATCTCTCCTCTTTTCCACATCATCATCACGTCATATTATCATTTCTGCGCAACTTTGCCCGTAAGTAAAAGTATGCGCGTGGACTTGTTTTTTTTTTTTTTTTTTTTTTTTTTTTTTGGAATTTAGCTTCTGATTTTTTTCTTCCTTTTGCCCTTTCTCTTTCTTTCCTTTTTTTGATTTTTCCCTTTTTCGCAGGTTCATGGTACACCTAACTCAAAAACGACACATCTCAGAAACTTGCGGGTTTTTGCATCGGATTGCCCGTTAAAAAATACTGCCCCTACGGGGCGGATTTTTAAATTTCGTGACGATTGGAGTACGGGAACATGCCAAAATGAGCAACAATGGATGTCTGCAAAGTTGTCAAAATGGCAATCGTAACCCCAACCCTCCCAAAACAATTTTTTTCGAGTTTTTCATCCAAAAACTTAATACGAATCACTAATCGGTTTTCTTCTTCGACCCTTCTGTTTCTCAATAAAAAAAAGTCTTTAAAAAATAGCGAAAAACACGTTTTTCAAAGAAAAATGATGTTATGGTTAAGGTTAAGGTTAAGGTTACTTTTTAACCTTAACCTTAACCTTAACCGCGGAGAGGGTTAGGGTATTTATACTACCTTGCAACTCAGTTGCAAGTTTTTATGTGACCAACTTTAAGTTTTCATTTTAACTTAACGATATAAACTGTTTATTTTCCACGGTTACGGTTAAAAAATTGAGGTTAAGGTTACTTTTTAACCTTAACCTTAACCTTAACCTTTAACCGCGGAGAGGGTTAGGGTATTTATACTACCTTGCAACTCAGTTGCAAGTTTTTATGGGATAAAATGTAAGTTTATATTACGACTTAATAATACTAGCATCACATAAATCTTCAATTTAACAGATAATAACTAGGGTTGGGGTTAGGTTAGGGTTAGGGTTAGGGCTAGGATCTCATTTAATAAAGTCTAAGTTTGAAACATACTTACCCCGTTCTTTGACTGCTGTTTAAACATGATATTTAGACATCTGTGGTATATCACCAAGAATGTGTGAAAGTTTAATCAAGATCCATTGACTGGTATAGAAGTAATTGCAGATGGAGCCTGGTCATCCAATCACATCATCATTGCCCATTCCCATCTCTCCTCTTTTCCACATCATCATCACGTCATATTATCATTTCTGCGCAACTTTGCCCGTAAGTAAAAGTATGCGCGTGGACTTGTTTTTTTTTTTTTTTTTTTTTTTTTTTTTGGAATTTAGCTTCTGATTTTTTTCTTCCTTTTGCCCTTTCTCTTTCTTTCCTTTTTTTGATTTTTCCCTTTTTCGCAGGTTCATGGTACACCTAACTCAAAAACGACACATCTCAGAAACTTGCGGGTTTTTGCATCGGATTGCCCGTTAAAAAATACTGCCCCTACGGGGCGGATTTTTAAATTTCGTGACGATTGGAGTACGGGAACATGCCAAAATGAGCAACAATGGATGTCTGCAAAGTTGTCAAAATGGCAATCGTAACCCCAACCCTCCCAAAACAATTTTTTTCGAGTTTTTCATCCAAAAACTTAATACGAATCACTAATCGGTTTTCTTCTTCGACCCTTCTGTTTCTCAATAAAAAAAAGTCTTTAAAAAATAGCGAAAAACACGTTTTTCAAAGAAAAATGATGTTATGGTTAAGGTTAAGGTTAAGGTTACTTTTTAACCTTAACCTTAACCTTAACCGCGGAGAGGGTTAGGGTATTTATACTACCTTGCAACTCAGTTGCAAGTTTTTATGTGACCAACTTTAAGTTTTCATTTTAACTTAACGATATAAACTGTTTATTTTCCACGGTTACGGTTAAAAAATTGAGGTTAAGGTTACTTTTTAACCTTAACCTTAACCTTAACCTTTAACCGCGGAGAGGGTTAGGGTATTTATACTACCTTGCAACTCAGTTGCAAGTTTTTATGGGATAAAATGTAAGTTTATATTACGACTTAATAATACTAGCATCACATAAATCTTCAATTTAACAGATAATTACTAGGGTTGGGGTTAGGTTAGGGTTAGGGTTAGGGCTAGGATCTCATTTAATAAAGTCTAAGTTTGAAACATACTTACCCCGTTCTTTGACTGCTGTTTAAACATGATATTTAGACATCTGTGGTATATCACCAAGAATGTGTGAAAGTTTAATCAAGATCCATTGACTGGTATAGAAGTAATTGCAGATGGAGCCTGGTCATCCAATCACATCATCATTGCCCATTCCCATCTCTCCTCTTTTCCACATCATCATCACGTCATATTATCATTTCTGCGCAACTTTGCCCGTAAGTAAAAGTATGCGCGTGGACTTGTTTTTTTTTTTTTTTTTTTTTTTTTTTGAATTTAGCTTCTGATTTTTTTCTTCCTTTTGCCCTTTCTCTTTCTTTCCTTTTTTTGATTTTTCCCTTTTTCGCAGGTTCATGGTACACCTAACTCAAAAACGACACATCTCAGAAACTTGCGGGTTTTTGCATCGGATTGCCCGTTAAAAAATACTGCCCCTACGGGGCGGATTTTTAAATTTCGTGACGATTGGAGTACGGGAACATGCCAAAATGAGCAACAATGGATGTCTGCAAAGTTGTCAAAATGGCAATCGTAACCCCAACCCTCCCAAAACAATTTTTTTCGAGTTTTTCATCCAAAAACTTAATACGAATCACTAATCGGTTTTCTTCTTCGACCCTTCTGTTTCTCAATAAAAAAAAGTCTTTAAAAAATAGCGAAAAACACGTTTTTCAAAGAAAAATGATGTTATGGTTAAGGTTAAGGTTAAGGTTACTTTTTAACCTTAACCTTAACCTTAACCGCGGAGAGGGTTAGGGTATTTATACTACCTTGCAACTCAGTTGCAAGTTTTTATGTGACCAACTTTAAGTTTTCATTTTAACTTAACGATATAAACTGTTTATTTTCCACGGTTACGGTTAAAAAATTGAGGTTAAGGTTACTTTTTAACCTTAACCTTAACCTTAACCTTTAACCGCGGAGAGGGTTAGGGTATTTATACTACCTTGCAACTCAGTTGCAAGTTTTTATGGGATAAAATGTAAGTTTATATTACGACTTAATAATACTAGCATCACATAAATCTTCAATTTAACAGATAATTACTAGGGTTGGGGTTAGGTTAGGGTTAGGGTTAGGGCTAGGATCTCATTTAATAAAGTCTAAGTTTGAAACATACTTACCCCGTTCTTTGACTGCTGTTTAAACATGATATTTAGACATCTGTGGTATATCACCAAGAATGTGTGAAAGTTTAATCAAGATCCATTGACTGGTATAGAAGTAATTGCAGATGGAGCCTGGTCATCCAATCACATCATCATTGCCCATTCCCATCTCTCCTCTTTTCCACATCATCATCACGTCATATTATCATTTCTGCGCAACTTTGCCCGTAAGTAAAAGTATGCGCGTGGACTTGTTTTTTTTTTTGTTTTTTTTTTTTTTGGAATTTAGCTTCTGATTTTTTTCTTCCTTTTGCCCTTTCTCTTTCTTTCCTTTTTTTGATTTTTCCCTTTTTCGCAGGTTCATGGTACACCTAACTCAAAAACGACACATCTCAGAAACTTGCGGGTTTTTGCATCGGATTGCCCGTTAAAAAATACTGCCCCTACGGGGCGGATTTTTAAATTTCGTGACGATTGGAGTACGGGAACATGCCAAAATGAGCAACAATGGATGTCTGCAAAGTTGTCAAAATGGCAATCGTAACCCCAACCCTCCCAAAACAATTTTTTTCGAGTTTTTCATCCAAAAACTTAATACGAATCACTAATCGGTTTTCTTCTTCGACCCTTCTGTTTCTCAATAAAAAAAAGTCTTTAAAAAATAGCGAAAAACACGTTTTTCAAAGAAAAATGATGTTATGGTTAAGGTTAAGGTTAAGGTTACTTTTTAACCTTAACCTTAACCTTAACCGCGGAGAGGGTTAGGGTATTTATACTACCTTGCAACTCAGTTGCAAGTTTTTATGTGACCAACTTTAAGTTTTCATTTTAACTTAACGATATAAACTGTTTATTTTCCACGGTTACGGTTAAAAAATTGAGGTTAAGGTTACTTTTTAACCTTAACCTTAACCTTAACCTTTAACCGCGGAGAGGGTTAGGGTATTTATACTACCTTGCAACTCAGTTGCAAGTTTTTATGTGACCAACTTTAAGTTTTCATTTTAACTTAACGATATAAACTGTTTATTTTCCACGGTTACGGTTAAAAAATTGAGGTTAAGGTTACTTTTTAACCTTAACCTTAACCTTAACCTTTAACCGCGGAGAGGGTTAGGGTATTTATACTAACTTGCAACTCAGTTGCAAGTTTTTATGGGATAAAATGTAAGTTTATATTACGACTTAATAATACTAGCATCACATAAATCTTCAATTTAACAGATAATAACTAGGGTTGGGGTTAGGTTAGGGTTAGGGTTAGGGCTAGGATCTCATTTAATAAAGTCTAAGTTTGAAACATACTTACCCCGTTCTTTGACTGCTGTTTAAACATGATATTTAGACATCTGTGGTATATCACCAAGAATGTGTGAAAGTTTAATCAAGATCCATTGACTGGTATAGAAGTAATTGCAGATGGAGCCTGGTCATCCAATCACATCATCATTGCCCATTCCCATCTCTCCTCTTTTCCACATCATCATCACGTCATATTATCATTTCTGCGCAACTTTGCCCGTAAGTAAAAGTATGCGCGTGGACTTGTTTTTTTTTTTTTTTTTTTTTTTTTTTTGGAATTTAGCTTCTGATTTTTTTCTTCCTTTTGCCCTTTCTCTTTCTTTCCTTTTTTTGATTTTTCCCTTTTTCGCAGGTTCATGGTACACCTAACTCAAAAACGACACATCTCAGAAACTTGCGGGTTTTTGCATCGGATTGCCCGTTAAAAAATACTGCCCCTACGGGGCGGATTTTTAAATTTCGTGACGATTGGAGTACGGGAACATGCCAAAATGAGCAACAATGGATGTCTGCAAAGTTGTCAAAATGGCAATCGTAACCCCAACCCTCCCAAAACAATTTTTTTCGAGTTTTTCATCCAAAAACTTAATACGAATCACTAATCGGTTTTCTTCTTCGACCCTTCTGTTTCTCAATAAAAAAAAGTCTTTAAAAAATAGCGAAAAACACGTTTTTCAAAGAAAAATGATGTTATGGTTAAGGTTAAGGTTAAGGTTACTTTTTAACCTTAACCTTAACCTTAACCGCGGAGAGGGTTAGGGTATTTATACTACCTTGCAACTCAGTTGCAAGTTTTTATGTGACCAACTTTAAGTTTTCATTTTAACTTAACGATATAAACTGTTTATTTTCCACGGTTACGGTTAAAAAATTGAGGTTAAGGTTACTTTTTAACCTTAACCTTAACCTTAACCTTTAACCGCGGAGAGGGTTAGGGTATTTATACTACCTTGCAACTCAGTTGCAAGTTTTTATGGGATAAAATGTAAGTTTATATTACGACTTAATAATACTAGCATCACATAAATCTTCAATTTAACAGATAATTACTAGGGTTGGGGTTAGGTTAGGGTTAGGGTTAGGGCTAGGATCTCATTTAATAAAGTCTAAGTTTGAAACATACTCACCCCGTTCTTTGACTGCTGTTTAAACATGATATTTAGACATCTGTGGTATATCACCAAGAATGTGTGAAAGTTTAATCAAGATCCATTGACTGGTATAGAAGTAATTGCAGATGGAGCCTGGTCATCCAATCACATCATCATTGCCCATTCCCATCACTCCTCTTTTCCACATCATCATCACGTCATATTATCATTTCTGCGCAACTTTGCCCGTAAGTAAAAGTATGCGCGTGGACTTGTTTTTTTTTTTTTTTTTTTTTTTTTTTGGAATTTAGCTTCTGATTTTTTTCTTCCTTTTGCCCTTTCTCTTTCTTTCCTTTTTTTGATTTTTCCCTTTTTCGCAGGTTCATGGTACACCTAACTCAAAAACGACACATCTCAGAAACTTGCGGGTTTTTGCATCGGATTGCCCGTTAAAAAATACTGCCCCTACGGGGCGGATTTTTAAATTTCGTGACGATTGGAGTACGGGAACATGCCAAAATGAGCAACAATGGATGTCTGCAAAGTTGTCAAAATGGCAATCGTAACCCCAACCCTCCCAAAACAATTTTTTTCGAGTTTTTCATCCAAAAACTTAATACGAATCACTAATCGGTTTTCTTCTTCGACCCTTCTGTTTCTCAATAAAAAAAAGTCTTTAAAAAATAGCGAAAAACACGTTTTTCAAAGAAAAATGATGTTATGGTTAAGGTTAAGGTTAAGGTTACTTTTTAACCTTAACCTTAACCTTAACCGCGGAGAGGGTTAGGGTATTTATACTACCTTGCAACTCAGTTGCAAGTTTTTATGTGACCAACTTTAAGTTTTCATTTTAACTTAACGATATAAACTGTTTATTTTCCACGGTTACGGTTAAAAAATTGAGGTTAAGGTTACTTTTTAACCTTAACCTTAACCTTAACCTTTAACCGCGGAGAGGGTTAGGGTATTTATACTACCTTGCAACTCAGTTGCAAGTTTTTATGGGATAAAATGTAAGTTTATATTACGACTTAATAATACTAGCATCACATAAATCTTCAATTTAACAGATAATTACTAGGGTTGGGGTTAGGTTAGGGTTAGGGTTAGGGCTAGGATCTCATTTAATAAAGTCTAAGTTTGAAACATACTTACCCCGTTCTTTGACTGCTGTTTAAACATGATATTTAGACATCTGTGGTATATCACCAAGAATGTGTGAAAGTTTAATCAAGATCCATTGACTGGTATAGAAGTAATTGCAGATGGAGCCTGGTCATCCAATCACATCATCATTGCCCATTCCCATCTCTCCTCTTTTCCACATCATCATCACGTCATATTATCATTTCTGCGCAACTTTGCCCGTAAGTAAAAGTATGCGCGTGGACTTGTTTTTTTTTTTTTTTTTTTTTTTTTTGGAATTTAGCTTCTGATTTTTTTCTTCCTTTTGCCCTTTCTCTTTCTTTCCTTTTTTTGATTTTTCCCTTTTTCGCAGGTTCATGGTACACCTAACTCAAAAACGACACATCTCAGAAACTTGCGGGTTTTTGCATCGGATTGCCCGTTAAAAAATACTGCCCCTACGGGGCGGATTTTTAAATTTCGTGACGATTGGAGTACGGGAACATGCCAAAATGAGCAACAATGGATGTCTGCAAAGTTGTCAAAATGGCAATCGTAACCCCAACCCTCCCAAAACAATTTTTTTCGAGTTTTTCATCCAAAAACTTAATACGAATCACTAATCGGTTTTCTTCTTCGACCCTTCTGTTTCTCAATAAAAAAAAGTCTTTAAAAAATAGCGAAAAACACGTTTTTCAAAGAAAAATGATGTTATGGTTAAGGTTAAGGTTAAGGTTACTTTTTAACCTTAACCTTAACCTTAACCGCGGAGAGGGTTAGGGTATTTATACTACCTTGCAACTCAGTTGCAAGTTTTTATGTGACCAACTTTAAGTTTTCATTTTAACTTAACGATATAAACTGTTTATTTTCCACGGTTACGGTTAAAAAATTGAGGTTAAGGTTACTTTTTAACCTTAACCTTAACCTTAACCTTTAACCGCGGAGAGGGTTAGGGTATTTATACTACCTTGCAACTCAGTTGCAAGTTTTTATGTGACCAACTTTAAGTTTTCATTTTAACTTAACGATATAAACTGTTTATTTTCCACGGTTACGGTTAAAAAATTGAGGTTAAGGTTACTTTTTAACCTTAACCTTAACCTTAACCTTTAACCGCGGAGAGGGTTAGGGTATTTATACTAACTTGCAACTCAGTTGCAAGTTTTTATGGGATAAAATGTAAGTTTATATTACGACTTAATAATACTAGCATCACATAAATCTTCAATTTAACAGATAATAACTAGGGTTGGGGTTAGGTTAGGGTTAGGGTTAGGGCTAGGATCTCATTTAATAAAGTCTAAGTTTGAAACATACTTACCCCGTTCTTTGACTGCTGTTTAAACATGATATTTAGACATCTGTGGTATATCACCAAGAATGTGTGAAAGTTTAATCAAGATCCATTGACTGGTATAGAAGTAATTGCAGATGGAGCCTGGTCATCCAATCACATCATCATTGCCCATTCCCATCTCTCCTCTTTTCCACATCATCATCACGTCATATTATCATTTCTGCGCAACTTTGCCCG
Organism: Arcuatula senhousia; assembly: GCA_963971305.1. Classification (NCBI taxonomy): domain Eukaryota; kingdom Metazoa; phylum Mollusca; class Bivalvia; order Mytilida; family Mytilidae; genus Arcuatula; species Arcuatula senhousia. The sequence continues at coordinate 249,796 of OZ020317.1, read as the reverse complement.
TAAGTAAAAGTATGCGCGTGGACTTGTTTTTTTTTTTTTTTTTTTTTTTTTTTTGGAATTTAGCTTCTGATTTTTTTCTTCCTTTTGCCCTTTCTCTTTCTTTCCTTTTTTTGATTTTTCCCTTTTTCGCAGGTTCATGGTACACCTAACTCAAAAACGACACATCTCAGAAACTTGCGGGTTTTTGCATCGGATTGCCCGTTAAAAAATACTGCCCCTACGGGGCGGATTTTTAAATTTCGTGACGATTGGAGTACGGGAACATGCCAAAATGAGCAACAATGGATGTCTGCAAAGTTGTCAAAATGGCAATCGTAACCCCAACCCTCCCAAAACAATTTTTTTCGAGTTTTTCATCCAAAAACTTAATACGAATCACTAATCGGTTTTCTTCTTCGACCCTTCTGTTTCTCAATAAAAAAAAGTCTTTAAAAAATAGCGAAAAACACGTTTTTCAAAGAAAAATGATGTTATGGTTAAGGTTAAGGTTAAGGTTACTTTTTAACCTTAACCTTAACCTTAACCGCGGAGAGGGTTAGGGTATTTATACTACCTTGCAACTCAGTTGCAAGTTTTTATGTGACCAACTTTAAGTTTTCATTTTAACTTAACGATATAAACTGTTTATTTTCCACGGTTACGGTTAAAAAATTGAGGTTAAGGTTACTTTTTAACCTTAACCTTAACCTTAACCTTTAACCGCGGAGAGGGTTAGGGTATTTATACTACCTTGCAACTCAGTTGCAAGTTTTTATGGGATAAAATGTAAGTTTATATTACGACTTAATAATACTAGCATCACATAAATCTTCAATTTAACAGATAATTACTAGGGTTGGGGTTAGGTTAGGGTTAGGGTTAGGGCTAGGATCTCATTTAATAAAGTCTAAGTTTGAAACATACTCACCCCGTTCTTTGACTGCTGTTTAAACATGATATTTAGACATCTGTGGTATATCACCAAGAATGTGTGAAAGTTTAATCAAGATCCATTGACTGGTATAGAAGTAATTGCAGATGGAGCCTGGTCATCCAATCACATCATCATTGCCCATTCCCATCACTCCTCTTTTCCACATCATCATCACGTCATATTATCATTTCTGCGCAACTTTGCCCGTAAGTAAAAGTATGCGCGTGGACTTGTTTTTTTTTTTTTTTTTTTTTTTTTTGGAATTTAGCTTCTGATTTTTTTCTTCCTTTTGCCCTTTCTCTTTCTTTCCTTTTTTTGATTTTTCCCTTTTTCGCAGGTTCATGGTACACCTAACTCAAAAACGACACATCTCAGAAACTTGCGGGTTTTTGCATCGGATTGCCCGTTAAAAAATACTGCCCCTACGGGGCGGATTTTTAAATTTCGTGACGATTGGAGTACGGGAACATGCCAAAATGAGCAACAATGGATGTCTGCAAAGTTGTCAAAATGGCAATCGTAACCCCAACCCTCCCAAAACAATTTTTTTCGAGTTTTTCATCCAAAAACTTAATACGAATCACTAATCGGTTTTCTTCTTCGACCCTTCTGTTTCTCAATAAAAAAAAGTCTTTAAAAAATAGCGAAAAACACGTTTTTCAAAGAAAAATGATGTTATGGTTAAGGTTAAGGTTAAGGTTACTTTTTAACCTTAACCTTAACCTTAACCGCGGAGAGGGTTAGGGTATTTATACTACCTTGCAACTCAGTTGCAAGTTTTTATGTGACCAACTTTAAGTTTTCATTTTAACTTAACGATATAAACTGTTTATTTTCCACGGTTACGGTTAAAAAATTGAGGTTAAGGTTACTTTTTAACCTTAACCTTAACCTTAACCTTTAACCGCGGAGAGGGTTAGGGTATTTATACTACCTTGCAACTCAGTTGCAAGTTTTTATGGGATAAAATGTAAGTTTATATTACGACTTAATAATACTAGCATCACATAAATCTTCAATTTAACAGATAATTACTAGGGTTGGGGTTAGGTTAGGGTTAGGGTTAGGGCTAGGATCTCATTTAATAAAGTCTAAGTTTGAAACATACTTACCCCGTTCTTTGACTGCTGTTTAAACATGATATTTAGACATCTGTGGTATATCACCAAGAATGTGTGAAAGTTTAATCAAGATCCATTGACTGGTATAGAAGTAATTGCAGATGGAGCCTGGTCATCCAATCACATCATCATTGCCCATTCCCATCTCTCCTCTTTTCCACATCATCATCACGTCATATTATCATTTCTGCGCAACTTTGCCCGTAAGTAAAAGTATGCGCGTGGACTTGTTTTTTTTTTTTTTTTTTTTTTTTGGAATTTAGCTTCTGATTTTTTTCTTCCTTTTGCCCTTTCTCTTTCTTTCCTTTTTTTGATTTTTCCCTTTTTCGCAGGTTCATGGTACACCTAACTCAAAAACGACACATCTCAGAAACTTGCGGGTTTTTGCATCGGATTGCCCGTTAAAAAATACTGCCCCTACGGGGCGGATTTTTAAATTTCGTGACGATTGGAGTACGGGAACATGCCAAAATGAGCAACAATGGATGTCTGCAAAGTTGTCAAAATGGCAATCGTAACCCCAACCCTCCCAAAACAATTTTTTTCGAGTTTTTCATCCAAAAACTTAATACGAATCACTAATCGGTTTTCTTCTTCGACCCTTCTGTTTCTCAATAAAAAAAAGTCTTTAAAAAATAGCGAAAAACACGTTTTTCAAAGAAAAATGATGTTATGGTTAAGGTTAAGGTTAAGGTTACTTTTTAACCTTAACCTTAACCTTAACCGCGGAGAGGGTTAGGGTATTTATACTACCTTGCAACTCAGTTGCAAGTTTTTATGTGACCAACTTTAAGTTTTCATTTTAACTTAACGATATAAACTGTTTATTTTCCACGGTTACGGTTAAAAAATTGAGGTTAAGGTTACTTTTTAACCTTAACCTTAACCTTAACCTTTAACCGCGGAGAGGGTTAGGGTATTTATACTACCTTGCAACTCAGTTGCAAGTTTTTATGGGATAAAATGTAAGTTTATATTACGACTTAATAATACTAGCATCACATAAATCTTCAATTTAACAGATAATTACTAGGGTTGGGGTTAGGTTAGGGTTAGGGTTAGGGCTAGGATCTCATTTAATAAAGTCTAAGTTTGAAACATACTCACCCCGTTCTTTGACTGCTGTTTAAACATGATATTTAGACATCTGTGGTATATCACCAAGAATGTGTGAAAGTTTAATCAAGATCCATTGACTGGTATAGAAGTAATTGCAGATGGAGCCTGGTCATCCAATCACATCATCATTGCCCATTCCCATCACTCCTCTTTTCCACATCATCATCACGTCATATTATCATTTCTGCGCAACTTTGCCCGTAAGTAAAAGTATGCGCGTGGACTTGTTTTTTTTTTTTTTTTTTTTTTTTTTGGAATTTAGCTTCTGATTTTTTTCTTCCTTTTGCCCTTTCTCTTTCTTTCCTTTTTTTGATTTTTCCCTTTTTCGCAGGTTCATGGTACACCTAACTCAAAAACGACACATCTCAGAAACTTGCGGGTTTTTGCATCGGATTGCCCGTTAAAAAATACTGCCCCTACGGGGCGGATTTTTAAATTTCGTGACGATTGGAGTACGGGAACATGCCAAAATGAGCAACAATGGATGTCTGCAAAGTTGTCAAAATGGCAATCGTAACCCCAACCCTCCCAAAACAATTTTTTTCGAGTTTTTCATCCAAAAACTTAATACGAATCACTAATCGGTTTTCTTCTTCGACCCTTCTGTTTCTCAATAAAAAAAAGTCTTTAAAAAATAGCGAAAAACACGTTTTTCAAAGAAAAATGATGTTATGATTAAGGTTAAGGTTAAGGTTACTTTTTAACCTTAACCTTAACCTTAACCGCGGAGAGGGTTAGGGTATTTATACTACCTTGCAACTCAGTTGCAAGTTTTTATGTGACCAACTTTAAGTTTTCATTTTAACTTAACGATATAAACTGTTTATTTTCCACGGTTACGGTTAAAAAATTGAGGTTAAGGTTACTTTTTAACCTTAACCTTAACCTTAACCTTTAACCGCGGAGAGGGTTAGGGTATTTATACTAACTTGCAACTCAGTTGCAAGTTTTTATGGGATAAAATGTAAGTTTATATTACGACTTAATAATACTAGCATCACATAAATCTTCAATTTAACAGATAATAACTAGGGTTGGGGTTAGGTTAGGGTTAGGGTTAGGGCTAGGATCTCATTTAATAAAGTCTAAGTTTGAAACATACTTACCCCGTTCTTTGACTGCTGTTTAAACATGATATTTAGACATCTGTGGTATATCACCAAGAATGTGTGAAAGTTTAATCAAGATCCATTGACTGGTATAGAAGTAATTGCAGATGGAGCCTGGTCATCCAATCACATCATCATTGCCCATTCCCATCTCTCCTCTTTTCCACATCATCATCACGTCATATTATCATTTCTGCGCAACTTTGCCCGTAAGTAAAAGTATGCGCGTGGACTTGTTTTTTTTTTTTTTTTTTTTTTTTTTTGGAATTTAGCTTCTGATTTTTTTCTTCCTTTTGCCCTTTCTCTTTCTTTCCTTTTTTTGATTTTTCCCTTTTTCGCAGGTTCATGGTACACCTAACTCAAAAACGACACATCTCAGAAACTTGCGGGTTTTTGCATCGGATTGCCCGTTAAAAAATACTGCCCCTACGGGGCGGATTTTTAAATTTCGTGACGATTGGAGTACGGGAACATGCCAAAATGAGCAACAATGGATGTCTGCAAAGTTGTCAAAATGGCAATCGTAACCCCAACCCTCCCAAAACAATTTTTTTCGAGTTTTTCATCCAAAAACTTAATACGAATCACTAATCGGTTTTCTTCTTCGACCCTTCTGTTTCTCAATAAAAAAAAGTCTTTAAAAAATAGCGAAAAACACGTTTTTCAAAGAAAAATGATGTTATGGTTAAGGTTAAGGTTAAGGTTACTTTTTAACCTTAACCTTAACCTTAACCGCGGAGAGGGTTAGGGTATTTATACTACCTTGCAACTCAGTTGCAAGTTTTTATGTGACCAACTTTAAGTTTTCATTTTAACTTAACGATATAAACTGTTTATTTTCCACGGTTACGGTTAAAAAATTGAGGTTAAGGTTACTTTTTAACCTTAACCTTAACCTTAACCTTTAACCGCGGAGAGGGTTAGGGTATTTATACTACCTTGCAACTCAGTTGCAAGTTTTTATGGGATAAAATGTAAGTTTATATTACGACTTAATAATACTAGCATCACATAAATCTTCAATTTAACAGATAATTACTAGGGTTGGGGTTAGGTTAGGGTTAGGGTTAGGGCTAGGATCTCATTTAATAAAGTCTAAGTTTGAAACATACTTACCCCGTTCTTTGACTGCTGTTTAAACATGATATTTAGACATCTGTGGTATATCACCAAGAATGTGTGAAAGTTTAATCAAGATCCATTGACTGGTATAGAAGTAATTGCAGATGGAGCCTGGTCATCCAATCACATCATCATTGCCCATTCCCATCACTCCTCTTTTCCACATCATCATCACGTCATATTATCATTTCTGCGCAACTTTGCCCGTAAGTAAAAGTATGCGCGTGGACTTGTTTTTTTTTTTTTTGTTTTTTTTTTTTTTGGAATTTAGCTTCTGATTTTTTTCTTCCTTTTGCCCTTTCTCTTTCTTTCCTTTTTTTGATTTTTCCCTTTTTCGCAGGTTCATGGTACACCTAACTCAAAAACGACACATCTCAGAAACTTGCGGGTTTTTGCATCGGATTGCCCGTTAAAAAATACTGCCCCTATGGGGCGGATTTTTAAATTTCGTGACGATTGGAGTACGGGAACATGCCAAAATGAGCAACAATGGATGTCTGCAAAGTTGTCAAAATGGCAATCGTAACCCCAACCCTCCCAAAACAATTTTTTTCGAGTTTTTCATCCAAAAACTTAATACGAATCACTAATCGGTTTTCTTCTTCGACCCTTCTGTTTCTCAATAAAAAAAAGTCTTTAAAAAATAGCGAAAAACACGTTTTTCAAAGAAAAATGATGTTATGGTTAAGGTTAAGGTTAAGGTTACTTTTTAACCTTAACCTTAACCTTAACCGCGGAGAGGGTTAGGGTATTTATACTACCTTGCAACTCAGTTGCAAGTTTTTATGTGACCAACTTTAAGTTTTCATTTTAACTTAACGATATAAACTGTTTATTTTCCACGGTTACGGTTAAAAAATTGAGGTTAAGGTTACTTTTTAACCTTAACCTTAACCTTAACCTTTAACCGCGGAGAGGGTTAGGGTATTTATACTACCTTGCAACTCAGTTGCAAGTTTTTATGGGATAAAATGTAAGTTTATATTACGACTTAATAATACTAGCATCACATAAATCTTCAATTTAACAGATAATTACTAGGGTTGGGGTTAGGTTAGGGTTAGGGTTAGGGCTAGGATCTCATTTAATAAAGTCTAAGTTTGAAACATACTTACCCCGTTCTTTGACTGCTGTTTAAACATGATATTTAGACATCTGTGGTATATCACCAAGAATGTGTGAAAGTTTAATCAAGATCCATTGACTGGTATAGAAGTAATTGCAGATGGAGCCTGGTCATCCAATCACATCATCATTGCCCATTCCCATCACTCCTCTTTTCCACATCATCATCACGTCATATTATCATTTCTGCGCAACTTTGCCCGTAAGTAAAAGTATGCGCGTGGACTTGTTTTTTTTTTTTTTTTTTTTTTTTTTGGAATTTAGCTTCTGATTTTTTTCTTCCTTTTGCCCTTTCTCTTTCTTTCCTTTTTTTGATTTTTCCCTTTTTCGCAGGTTCATGGTACACCTAACTCAAAAACGACACATCTCAGAAACTTGCGGGTTTTTGCATCGGATTGCCCGTTAAAAAATACTGCCCCTACGGGGCGGATTTTTAAATTTCGTGACGATTGGAGTACGGGAACATGCCAAAATGAGCAACAATGGATGTCTGCAAAGTTGTCAAAATGGCAATCGTAACCCCAACCCTCCCAAAACAATTTTTTTCGAGTTTTTCATCCAAAAACTTAATACGAATCACTAATCGGTTTTCTTCTTCGACCCTTCTGTTTCTCAATAAAAAAAAGTCTTTAAAAAATAGCGAAAAACACGTTTTTCAAAGAAAAATGATGTTATGGTTAAGGTTAAGGTTAAGGTTACTTTTTAACCTTAACCTTAACCTTAACCGCGGAGAGGGTTAGGGTATTTATACTACCTTGCAACTCAGTTGCAAGTTTTTATGTGACCAACTTTAAGTTTTCATTTTAACTTAACGATATAAACTGTTTATTTTCCACGGTTACGGTTAAAAAATTGAGGTTAAGGTTACTTTTTAACCTTAACCTTAACCTTAACCTTTAACCGCGGAGAGGGTTAGGGTATTTATACTACCTTGCAACTCAGTTGCAAGTTTTTATGGGATAAAATGTAAGTTTATATTACGACTTAATAATACTAGCATCACATAAATCTTCAATTTAACAGATAATTACTAGGGTTGGGGTTAGGTTAGGGTTAGGGTTAGGGCTAGGATCTCATTTAATAAAGTCTAAGTTTGAAACATACTTACCCCGTTCTTTGACTGCTGTTTAAACATGATATTTAGACATCTGTGGTATATCACCAAGAATGTGTGAAAGTTTAATCAAGATCCATTGACTGGTATAGAAGTAATTGCAGATGGAGCCTGGTCATCCAATCACATCATCATTGCCCATTCCCATCACTCCTCTTTTCCACATCATCATCACGTCATATTATCATTTCTGCGCAACTTTGCCCGTAAGTAAAAGTATGCGCGTGGACTTGTTTTTTTTTTTTTTTTTTTTTTTTTTTTGGAATTTAGCTTCTGATTTTTTTCTTCCTTTTGCCCTTTCTCTTTCTTTCCTTTTTTTGATTTTTCCCTTTTTCGCAGGTTCATGGTACACCTAACTCAAAAACGACACATCTCAGAAACTTGCGGGTTTTTGCATCGGATTGCCCGTTAAAAAATACTGCCCCTACGGGGCGGATTTTTAAATTTCGTGACGATTGGAGTACGGGAACATGCCAAAATGAGCAACAATGGATGTCTGCAAAGTTGTCAAAATGGCAATCGTAACCCCAACCCTCCCAAAACAATTTTTTTCGAGTTTTTCATCCAAAAACTTAATACGAATCACTAATCGGTTTTCTTCTTCGACCCTTCTGTTTCTCAATAAAAAAAAGTCTTTAAAAAATAGCGAAAAACACGTTTTTCAAAGAAAAATGATGTTATGGTTAAGGTTAAGGTTAAGGTTACTTTTTAACCTTAACCTTAACCTTAACCGCGGAGAGGGTTAGGGTATTTATACTACCTTGCAACTCAGTTGCAAGTTTTTATGTGACCAACTTTAAGTTTTCATTTTAACTTAACGATATAAACTGTTTATTTTCCACGGTTACGGTTAAAAAATTGAGGTTAAGGTTACTTTTTAACCTTAACCTTAACCTTAACCTTTAACCGCGGAGAGGGTTAGGGTATTTATACTACCTTGCAACTCAGTTGCAAGTTTTTATGGGATAAAATGTAAGTTTATATTACGACTTAATAATACTAGCATCACATAAATCTTCAATTTAACAGATAATTACTAGGGTTGGGGTTAGGTTAGGGTTAGGGTTAGGGCTAGGATCTCATTTAATAAAGTCTAAGTTTGAAACATACTTACCCCGTTCTTTGACTGCTGTTTAAACATGATATTTAGACATCTGTGGTATATCACCAAGAATGTGTGAAAGTTTAATCAAGATCCATTGACTGGTATAGAAGTAATTGCAGATGGAGCCTGGTCATCCAATCACATCATCATTGCCCATTCCCATCACTCCTCTTTTCCACATCATCATCACGTCATATTATCATTTCTGCGCAACTTTGCCCGTAAGTAAAAGTATGCGCGTGGACTTGTTTTTTTTTTTTTTTTTTTTTTTTTTTGGAATTTAGCTTCTGATTTTTTTCTTCCTTTTGCCCTTTCTCTTTCTTTCCTTTTTTTGATTTTTCCCTTTTTCGCAGGTTCATGGTACACCTAACTCAAAAACGACACATCTCAGAAACTTGCGGGTTTTTGCATCGGATTGCCCGTTAAAAAATACTGCCCCTACGGGGCGGATTTTTAAATTTCGTGACGATTGGAGTACGGGAACATGCCAAAATGAGCAACAATGGATGTCTGCAAAGTTGTCAAAATGGCAATCGTAACCCCAACCCTCCCAAAACAATTTTTTTCGAGTTTTTCATCCAAAAACTTAATACGAATCACTAATCGGTTTTCTTCTTCGACCCTTCTGTTTCTCAATAAAAAAAAGTCTTTAAAAAATAGCGAAAAACACGTTTTTCAAAGAAAAATGATGTTATGGTTAAGGTTAAGGTTAAGGTTACTTTTTAACCTTAACCTTAACCTTAACCGCGGAGAGGGTTAGGGTATTTATACTACCTTGCAACTCAGTTGCAAGTTTTTATGTGACCAACTTTAAGTTTTCATTTTAACTTAACGATATAAACTGTTTATTTTCCACGGTTACGGTTAAAAAATTGAGGTTAAGGTTACTTTTTAACCTTAACCTTAACCTTAACCTTTAACCGCGGAGAGGGTTAGGGTATTTATACTACCTTGCAACTCAGTTGCAAGTTTTTATGGGATAAAATGTAAGTTTATATTACGACTTAATAATACTAGCATCACATAAATCTTCAATTTAACAGATAATTACTAGGGTTGGGGTTAGGTTAGGGTTAGGGTTAGGGCTAGGATCTCATTTAATAAAGTCTAAGTTTGAAACATACTTACCCCGTTCTTTGACTGCTGTTTAAACATGATATTTAGACATCTGTGGTATATCACCAAGAATGTGTGAAAGTTTAATCAAGATCCATTGACTGGTATAGAAGTAATTGCAGATGGAGCCTGGTCATCCAATCACATCATCATTGCCCATTCCCATCACTCCTCTTTTCCACATCATCATCACGTCATATTATCATTTCTGCGCAACTTTGCCCGTAAGTAAAAGTATGCGCGTGGACTTGTTTTTTTTTTTTTTTTTTTTTTTTTTTTGGAATTTAGCTTCTGATTTTTTTCTTCCTTTTGCCCTTTCTCTTTCTTTCCTTTTTTTGATTTTTCCCTTTTTCGCAGGTTCATGGTACACCTAACTCAAAAACGACACATCTCAGAAACTTGCGGGTTTTTGCATCGGATTGCCCGTTAAAAAATACTGCCCCTACGGGGCGGATTTTTAAATTTCGTGACGATTGGAGTACGGGAACATGCCAAAATGAGCAACAATGGATGTCTGCAAAGTTGTCAAAATGGCAATCGTAACCCCAACCCTCCCAAAACAATTTTTTTCGAGTTTTTCATCCAAAAACTTAATACGAATCACTAATCGGTTTTCTTCTTCGACCCTTCTGTTTCTCAATAAAAAAAAGTCTTTAAAAAATAGCGAAAAACACGTTTTTCAAAGAAAAATGATGTTATGGTTAAGGTTAAGGTTACTTTTTAACCTTAACCTTAACCTTAACCGCGGAGAGGGTTAGGGTATTTATACTACCTTGCAACTCAGTTGCAAGTTTTTATGTGACCAACTTTAAGTTTTCATTTTAACTTAACGATATAAACTGTTTATTTTCCACGGTTACGGTTAAAAAATTGAGGTTAAGGTTACTTTTTAACCTTAACCTTAACCTTAACCTTTAACCGCGGAGAGGGTTAGGGTATTTATACTACCTTGCAACTCAGTTGCAAGTTTTTATGGGATAAAATGTAAGTTTATATTACGACTTAATAATACTAGCATCACATAAATCTTCAATTTAACAGATAATTACTAGGGTTGGGGTTAGGTTAGGGTTAGGGTTAGGGCTAGGATCTCATTTAATAAAGTCTAAGTTTGAAACATACTTACCCCGTTCTTTGACTGCTGTTTAAACATGATATTTAGACATCTGTGGTATATCACCAAGAATGTGTGAAAGTTTAATCAAGATCCATTGACTGGTATAGAAGTAATTGCAGATGGAGCCTGGTCATCCAATCACATCATCATTGCCCATTCCCATCACTCCTCTTTTCCACATCATCATCACGTCATATTATCATTTCTGCGCAACTTTGCCCGTAAGTAAAAGTATGCGCGTGGACTTGTTTTTTTTTTTTTTTTTTTTTTTTTTTGGAATTTAGCTTCTGATTTTTTTCTTCCTTTTGCCCTTTCTCTTTCTTTCCTTTTTTTGATTTTTCCCTTTTTCGCAGGTTCATGGTACACCTAACTCAAAAACGACACATCTCAGAAACTTGCGGGTTTTTGCATCGGATTGCCCGTTAAAAAATACTGCCCCTACGGGGCGGATTTTTAAATTTCGTGACGATTGGAGTACGGGAACATGCCAAAATGAGCAACAATGGATGTCTGCAAAGTTGTCAAAATGGCAATCGTAACCCCAACCCTCCCAAAACAATTTTTTTCGAGTTTTTCATCCAAAAACTTAATACGAATCACTAATCGGTTTTCTTCTTCGACCCTTCTGTTTCTCAATAAAAAAAAGTCTTTAAAAAATAGCGAAAAACACGTTTTTCAAAGAAAAATGATGTTATGGTTAAGGTTAAGGTTAAGGTTACTTTTTAACCTTAACCTTAACCTTAACCGCGGAGAGGGTTAGGGTATTTATACTACCTTGCAACTCAGTTGCAAGTTTTTATGTGACCAACTTTAAGTTTTCATTTTAACTTAACGATATAAACTGTTTATTTTCCACGGTTACGGTTAAAAAATTGAGGTTAAGGTTACTTTTTAACCTTAACCTTAACCTTAACCTTTAACCGCGGAGAGGGTTAGGGTATTTATACTACCTTGCAACTCAGTTGCAAGTTTTTATGGGATAAAATGTAAGTTTATATTACGACTTAATAATACTAGCATCACATAAATCTTCAATTTAACAGATAATTACTAGGGTTGGGGTTAGGTTAGGGTTAGGGTTAGGGCTAGGATCTCATTTAATAAAGTCTAAGTTTGAAACATACTTACCCCGTTCTTTGACTGCTGTTTAAACATGATATTTAGACATCTGTGGTATATCACCAAGAATGTGTGAAAGTTTAATCAAGATCCATTGACTGGTATAGAAGTAATTGCAGATGGAGCCTGGTCATCCAATCACATCATCATTGCCCATTCCCATCACTCCTCTTTTCCACATCATCATCACGTCATATTATCATTTCTGCGCAACTTTGCCCGTAAGTAAAAGTATGCGCGTGGACTTGGTTTTTTTTTTTTTTTTTTTTTTTTTTTGGAATTTAGCTTCTGATTTTTTTCTTCCTTTTGCCCTTTCTCTTTCTTTCCTTTTTTTGATTTTTCCCTTTTTCGCAGGTTCATGGTACACCTAACTCAAAAACGACACATCTCAGAAACTTGCGGGTTTTTGCATCGGATTGCCCGTTAAAAAATACTGCCCCTACGGGGCGGATTTTTAAATTTCGTGACGATTGGAGTACGGGAACATGCCAAAATGAGCAACAATGGATGTCTGCAAAGTTGTCAAAATGGCAATCGTAACCCCAACCCTCCCAAAACAATTTTTTTCGAGTTTTTCATCCAAAAACTTAATACGAATCACTAATCGGTTTTCTTCTTCGACCCTTCTGTTTCTCAATAAAAAAAAGTCTTTAAAAAATAGCGAAAAACACGTTTTTCAAAGAAAAATGATGTTATGGTTAAGGTTAAGGTTACTTTTTAACCTTAACCTTAACCTTAACCGCGGAGAGGGTTAGGGTATTTATACTACCTTGCAACTCAGTTGCAAGTTTTTATGTGACCAACTTTAAGTTTTCATTTTAACTTAACGATATAAACTGTTTATTTTCCACGGTTACGGTTAAAAAATTGAGGTTAAGGTTACTTTTTAACCTTAACCTTAACCTTAACCTTTAACCGCGGAGAGGGTTAGGGTATTTATACTACCTTGCAACTCAGTTGCAAGTTTTTATGGGATAAAATGTAAGTTTATATTACGACTTAATAATACTAGCATCACATAAATCTTCAATTTAACAGATAATTACTAGGGTTGGGGTTAGGTTAGGGTTAGGGTTAGGGCTAGGATCTCATTTAATAAAGTCTAAGTTTGAAACATACTTACCCCGTTCTTTGACTGCTGTTTAAACATGATATTTAGACATCTGTGGTATATCACCAAGAATGTGTGAAAGTTTAATCAAGATCCATTGACTGGTATAGAAGTAATTGCAGATGGAGCCTGGTCATCCAATCACATCATCATTGCCCATTCCCATCACTCCTCTTTTCCACATCATCATCACGTCATATTATCATTTCTGCGCAACTTTGCCCGTAAGTAAAAGTATGCGCGTGGACTTGGTTTTTTTTTTTTTTTTTTTTTTTTTTTGGAATTTAGCTTCTGATTTTTTTCTTCCTTTTGCCCTTTCTCTTTCTTTCCTTTTTTTGATTTTTCCCTTTTTCGCAGGTTCATGGTACACCTAACTCAAAAACGACACATCTCAGAAACTTGCGGGTTTTTGCATCGGATTGCCCGTTAAAAAATACTGCCCCTACGGGGCGGATTTTTAAATTTCGTGACGATTGGAGTACGGGAACATGCCAAAATGAGCAACAATGGATGTCTGCAAAGTTGTCAAAATGGCAATCGTAACCCCAACCCTCCCAAAACAATTTTTTTCGAGTTTTTCATCCAAAAACTTAATACGAATCACTAATCGGTTTTCTTCTTCGACCCTTCTGTTTCTCAATAAAAAAAAGTCTTTAAAAAATAGCGAAAAACACGTTTTTCAAAGAAAAATGATGTTATGGTTAAGGTTAAGGTTAAGGTTACTTTTTAACCTTAACCTTAACCTTAACCGCGGAGAGGGTTAGGGTATTTATACTACCTTGCAACTCAGTTGCAAGTTTTTATGTGACCAACTTTAAGTTTTCATTTTAACTTAACGATATAAACTGTTTATTTTCCACGGTTACGGTTAAAAAATTGAGGTTAAGGTTACTTTTTAACCTTAACCTTAACCTTAACCTTTAACCGCGGAGAGGGTTAGGGTATTTATACTACCTTGCAACTCAGTTGCAAGTTTTTATGGGATAAAATGTAAGTTTATATTACGACTTAATAATACTAGCATCACATAAATCTTCAATTTAACAGATAATTACTAGGGTTGGGGTTAGGTTAGGGTTAGGGTTAGGGCTAGGATCTCATTTAATAAAGTCTAAGTTTGAAACATACTTACCCCGTTCTTTGACTGCTGTTTAAACATGATATTTAGACATCTGTGGTATATCACCAAGAATGTGTGAAAGTTTAATCAAGATCCATTGACTGGTATAGAAGTAATTGCAGATGGAGCCTGGTCATCCAATCACATCATCATTGCCCATTCCCATCACTCCTCTTTTCCACATCATCATCACGTCATATTATCATTTCTGCGCAACTTTGCCCGTAAGTAAAAGTATGCGCGTGGACTTGTTTTTTTTTTTTTTTTTTTTTTTTTTTGGAATTTAGCTTCTGATTTTTTTCTTCCTTTTGCCCTTTCTCTTTCTTTCCTTTTTTTGATTTTTCCCTTTTTCGCAGGTTCATGGTACACCTAACTCAAAAACGACACATCTCAGAAACTTGCGGGTTTTTGCATCGGATTGCCCGTTAAAAAATACTGCCCCTACGGGGCGGATTTTTAAATTTCGTGACGATTGGAGTACGGGAACATGCCAAAATGAGCAACAATGGATGTCTGCAAAGTTGTCAAAATGGCAATCGTAACCCCAACCCTCCCAAAACAATTTTTTTCGAGTTTTTCATCCAAAAACTTAATACGAATCACTAATCGGTTTTCTTCTTCGACCCTTCTGTTTCTCAATAAAAAAAAGTCTTTAAAAAATAGCGAAAAACACGTTTTTCAAAGAAAAATGATGTTATGGTTAAGGTTAAGGTTACTTTTTAACCTTAACCTTAACCTTAACCGCGGAGAGGGTTAGGGTATTTATACTACCTTGCAACTCAGTTGCAAGTTTTTATGTGACCAACTTTAAGTTTTCATTTTAACTTAACGATATAAACTGTTTATTTTCCACGGTTACGGTTAAAAAATTGAGGTTAAGGTTACTTTTTAACCTTAACCTTAACCTTAACATTTAACCGCGGAGAGGGTTAGGGTATTTATACTACCTTGCAACTCAGTTGCAAGTTTTTATGGGATAAAATGTAAGTTTATATTACGACTTAATAATACTAGCATCACATAAATCTTCAATTTAACAGATAATTACTAGGGTTGGGGTTAGGTTAGGGTTAGGGTTAGGGCTAGGATCTCATTTAATAAAGTCTAAGTTTGAAACATACTTACCCCGTTCTTTGACTGCTGTTTAAACATGATATTTAGACATCTGTGGTATATCACCAAGAATGTGTGAAAGTTTAATCAAGATCCATTGACTGGTATAGAAGTAATTGCAGATGGAGCCTGGTCATCCAATCACATCATCATTGCCCATTCCCATCACTCCTCTTTTCCACATCATCATCACGTCATATTATCATTTCTGCGCAACTTTGCCCGTAAGTAAAAGTATGCGCGTGGACTTGTTTTTTTTTTTTTTTTTTTTTTTTTTTTGGAATTTAGCTTCTGATTTTTTTCTTCCTTTTGCCCTTTCTCTTTCTTTCCTTTTTTTGATTTTTCCCTTTTTCGCAGGTTCATGGTACACCTAACTCAAAAACGACACATCTCAGAAACTTGCGGGTTTTTGCATCGGATTGCCCGTTAAAAAATACTGCCCCTACGGGGCGGATTTTTAAATTTCGTGACGATTGGAGTACGGGAACATGCCAAAATGAGCAACAATGGATGTCTGCAAAGTTGTCAAAATGGCAATCGTAACCCCAACCCTCCCAAAACAATTTTTTTCGAGTTTTTCATCCAAAAACTTAATACGAATCACTAATCGGTTTTCTTCTTCGACCCTTCTGTTTCTCAATAAAAAAAAGTCTTTAAAAAATAGCGAAAAACACGTTTTTCAAAGAAAAATGATGTTATGGTTAAGGTTAAGGTTACTTTTTAACCTTAACCTTAACCTTAACCGCGGAGAGGGTTAGGGTATTTATACTACCTTGCAACTCAGTTGCAAGTTTTTATGTGACCAACTTTAAGTTTTCATTTTAACTTAACGATATAAACTGTTTATTTTCCACGGTTACGGTTAAAAAATTGAGGTTAAGGTTACTTTTTAACCTTAACCTTAACCTTAACCTTTAACCGCGGAGAGGGTTAGGGTATTTATACTACCTTGCAACTCAGTTGCAAGTTTTTATGGGATAAAATGTAAGTTTATATTACGACTTAATAATACTAGCATCACATAAATCTTCAATTTAACAGATAATTACTAGGGTTGGGGTTAGGTTAGGGTTAGGGTTAGGGCTAGGATCTCATTTAATAAAGTCTAAGTTTGAAACATACTTACCCCGTTCTTTGACTGCTGTTTAAACATGATATTTAGACATCTGTGGTATATCACCAAGAATGTGTGAAAGTTTAATCAAGATCCATTGACTGGTATAGAAGTAATTGCAGATGGAGCCTGGTCATCCAATCACATCATCATTGCCCATTCCCATCACTCCTCTTTTCCACATCATCATCACGTCATATTATCATTTCTGCGCAACTTTGCCCGTAAGTAAAAGTATGCGCGTGGACTTGTTTTTTTTTTTTTTTTTTTTTTTTTTGGAATTTAGCTTCTGATTTTTTTCTTCCTTTTGCCCTTTCTCTTTCTTTCCTTTTTTTTGATTTTTCCCTTTTTCGCAGGTTCATGGTACACCTAACTCAAAAACGACACATCTCAGAAACTTGCGGGTTTTTGCATCGGATTGCCCGTTAAAAAATACTGCCCCTACGGGGCGGATTTTTAAATTTCGTGACGATTGGAGTACGGGAACATGCCAAAATGAGCAACAATGGATGTCTGCAAAGTTGTCAAAATGGCAATCGTAACCCCAACCCTCCCAAAACAATTTTTTTCGAGTTTTTCATCCAAAAACTTAATACGAATCACTAATCGGTTTTCTTCTTCGACCCTTCTGTTTCTCAATAAAAAAAAGTCTTTAAAAAATAGCGAAAAACACGTTTTTCAAAGAAAAATGATGTTATGGTTAAGGTTAAGGTTAAGGTTACTTTTTAACCTTAACCTTAACCTTAACCGCGGAGAGGGTTAGGGTATTTATACTACCTTGCAACTCAGTTGCAAGTTTTTATGTGACCAACTTTAAGTTTTCATTTTAACTTAACGATATAAACTGTTTATTTTCCACGGTTACGGTTAAAAAATTGAGGTTAAGGTTACTTTTTAACCTTAACCTTAACCTTAACCTTTAACCGCGGAGAGGGTTAGGGTATTTATACTACCTTGCAACTCAGTTGCAAGTTTTTATGGGATAAAATGTAAGTTTATATTACGACTTAATAATACTAGCATCACATAAATCTTCAATTTAACAGATAATTACTAGGGTTGGGGTTAGGTTAGGGTTAGGGTTAGGGCTAGGATCTCATTTAATAAAGTCTAAGTTTGAAACATACTTACCCCGTTCTTTGACTGCTGTTTAAACATGATATTTAGACATCTGTGGTATATCACCAAGAATGTGTGAAAGTTTAATCAAGATCCATTGACTGGTATAGAAGTAATTGCAGATGGAGCCTGGTCATCCAATCACATCATCATTGCCCATTCCCATCACTCCTCTTTTCCACATCATCATCACGTCATATTATCATTTCTGCGCAACTTTGCCCGTAAGTAAAAGTATGCGCGTGGACTTGGTTTTTTTTTTTTTTTTTTTTTTTTTTTGGAATTTAGCTTCTGATTTTTTTCTTCCTTTTGCCCTTTCTCTTTCTTTCCTTTTTTTGATTTTTCCCTTTTTCGCAGGTTCATGGTACACCTAACTCAAAAACGACACATCTCAGAAACTTGCGGGTTTTTGCATCGGATTGCCCGTTAAAAAATACTGCCCCTACGGGGCGGATTTTTAAATTTCGTGACGATTGGAGTACGGGAACATGCCAAAATGAGCAACAATGGATGTCTGCAAAGTTGTCAAAATGGCAATCGTAACCCCAACCCTCCCAAAACAATTTTTTTCGAGTTTTTCATCCAAAAACTTAATACGAATCACTAATCGGTTTTCTTCTTCGACCCTTCTGTTTCTCAATAAAAAAAAGTCTTTAAAAAATAGCGAAAAACACGTTTTTCAAAGAAAAATGATGTTATGGTTAAGGTTAAGGTTAAGGTTACTTTTTAACCTTAACCTTAACCTTAACCGCGGAGAGGGTTAGGGTATTTATACTACCTTGCAACTCAGTTGCAAGTTTTTATGTGACCAACTTTAAGTTTTCATTTTAACTTAACGATATAAACTGTTTATTTTCCACGGTTACGGTTAAAAAATTGAGGTTAAGGTTACTTTTTAACCTTAACCTTAACCTTAACCTTTAACCGCGGAGAGGGTTAGGGTATTTATACTACCTTGCAACTCAGTTGCAAGTTTTTATGGGATAAAATGTAAGTTTATATTACGACTTAATAATACTAGCATCACATAAATCTTCAATTTAACAGATAATTACTAGGGTTGGGGTTAGGTTAGGGTTAGGGTTAGGGCTAGGATCTCATTTAATAAAGTCTAAGTTTGAAACATACTTACCCCGTTCTTTGACTGCTGTTTAAACATGATATTTAGACATCTGTGGTATATCACCAAGAATGTGTGAAAGTTTAATCAAGATCCATTGACTGGTATAGAAGTAATTGCAGATGGAGCCTGGTCATCCAATCACATCATCATTGCCCATTCCCATCACTCCTCTTTTCCACATCATCATCACGTCATATTATCATTTCTGCGCAACTTTGCCCGTAAGTAAAAGTATGCGCGTGGACTTGGTTTTTTTTTTTTTTTTTTTTTTTTTTTGG
The DNA here is from genome assembly GCA_963971305.1 of Arcuatula senhousia. Lineage (NCBI taxonomy): Eukaryota > Metazoa > Mollusca > Bivalvia > Mytilida > Mytilidae > Arcuatula > Arcuatula senhousia. The sequence continues at coordinate 230,738 of OZ020317.1, read as the reverse complement.
AATTTAGCTTCTGATTTTTTTCTTCCTTTTGCCCTTTCTCTTTCTTTCCTTTTTTTGATTTTTCCCTTTTTCGCAGGTTCATGGTACACCTAACTCAAAAACGACACATCTCAGAAACTTGCGGGTTTTTGCATCGGATTGCCCGTTAAAAAATACTGCCCCTACGGGGCGGATTTTTAAATTTCGTGACGATTGGAGTACGGGAACATGCCAAAATGAGCAACAATGGATGTCTGCAAAGTTGTCAAAATGGCAATCGTAACCCCAACCCTCCCAAAACAATTTTTTTCGAGTTTTTCATCCAAAAACTTAATACGAATCACTAATCGGTTTTCTTCTTCGACCCTTCTGTTTCTCAATAAAAAAAAGTCTTTAAAAAATAGCGAAAAACACGTTTTTCAAAGAAAAATGATGTTATGGTTAAGGTTAAGGTTAAGGTTACTTTTTAACCTTAACCTTAACCTTAACCGCGGAGAGGGTTAGGGTATTTATACTACCTTGCAACTCAGTTGCAAGTTTTTATGTGACCAACTTTAAGTTTTCATTTTAACTTAACGATATAAACTGTTTATTTTCCACGGTTACGGTTAAAAAATTGAGGTTAAGGTTACTTTTTAACCTTAACCTTAACCTTAACCTTTAACCGCGGAGAGGGTTAGGGTATTTATACTACCTTGCAACTCAGTTGCAAGTTTTTATGGGATAAAATGTAAGTTTATATTACGACTTAATAATACTAGCATCACATAAATCTTCAATTTAACAGATAATTACTAGGGTTGGGGTTAGGTTAGGGTTAGGGTTAGGGCTAGGATCTCATTTAATAAAGTCTAAGTTTGAAACATACTTACCCCGTTCTTTGACTGCTGTTTAAACATGATATTTAGACATCTGTGGTATATCACCAAGAATGTGTGAAAGTTTAATCAAGATCCATTGACTGGTATAGAAGTAATTGCAGATGGAGCCTGGTCATCCAATCACATCATCATTGCCCATTCCCATCACTCCTCTTTTCCACATCATCATCACGTCATATTATCATTTCTGCGCAACTTTGCCCGTAAGTAAAAGTATGCGCGTGGACTTGTTTTTTTTTTTTTTTTTTTTTTTTTTTTGGAATTTAGCTTCTGATTTTTTTCTTCCTTTTGCCCTTTCTCTTTCTTTCCTTTTTTTGATTTTTCCCTTTTTCGCAGGTTCATGGTACACCTAACTCAAAAACGACACATCTCAGAAACTTGCGGGTTTTTGCATCGGATTGCCCGTTAAAAAATACTGCCCCTACGGGGCGGATTTTTAAATTTCGTGACGATTGGAGTACGGGAACATGCCAAAATGAGCAACAATGGATGTCTGCAAAGTTGTCAAAATGGCAATCGTAACCCCAACCCTCCCAAAACAATTTTTTTCGAGTTTTTCATCCAAAAACTTAATACGAATCACTAATCGGTTTTCTTCTTCGACCCTTCTGTTTCTCAATAAAAAAAAGTCTTTAAAAAATAGCGAAAAACACGTTTTTCAAAGAAAAATGATGTTATGGTTAAGGTTAAGGTTACTTTTTAACCTTAACCTTAACCTTAACCGCGGAGAGGGTTAGGGTATTTATACTACCTTGCAACTCAGTTGCAAGTTTTTATGTGACCAACTTTAAGTTTTCATTTTAACTTAACGATATAAACTGTTTATTTTCCACGGTTACGGTTAAAAAATTGAGGTTAAGGTTACTTTTTAACCTTAACCTTAACCTTAACCTTTAACCGCGGAGAGGGTTAGGGTATTTATACTACCTTGCAACTCAGTTGCAAGTTTTTATGGGATAAAATGTAAGTTTATATTACGACTTAATAATACTAGCATCACATAAATCTTCAATTTAACAGATAATTACTAGGGTTGGGGTTAGGTTAGGGTTAGGGTTAGGGCTAGGATCTCATTTAATAAAGTATAAGTTTGAAACATACTTACCCCGTTCTTTGACTGCTGTTTAAACATGATATTTAGACATCTGTGGTATATCACCAAGAATGTGTGAAAGTTTAATCAAGATCCATTGACTGGTATAGAAGTAATTGCAGATGGAGCCTGGTCATCCAATCACATCATCATTGCCCATTCCCATCACTCCTCTTTTCCACATCATCATCACGTCATATTATCATTTCTGCGCAACTTTGCCCGTAAGTAAAAGTATGCGCGTGGACTTGTTTTTTTTTTTTTGTTTTTTTTTTTTGGAATTTAGCTTCTGATTTTTTTCTTCCTTTTGCCCTTTCTCTTTCTTTCCTTTTTTTTGATTTTTCCCTTTTTCGCAGGTTCATGGTACACCTAACTCAAAAACGACACATCTCAGAAACTTGCGGGTTTTTGCATCGGATTGCCCGTTAAAAAATACTGCCCCTACGGGGCGGATTTTTAAATTTCGTGACGATTGGAGTACGGGAACATGCCAAAATGAGCAACAATGGATGTCTGCAAAGTTGTCAAAATGGCAATCGTAACCCCAACCCTCCCAAAACATTTTTTTTCGAGTTTTTCATCCAAAAACTTAATACGAATCACTAATCGGTTTTCTTCTTCGACCCTTCTGTTTCTCAATAAAAAAAAGTCTTTAAAAAATAGCGAAAAACACGTTTTTCAAAGAAAAATGATGTTATGGTTAAGGTTAAGGTTAAGGTTACTTTTTAACCTTAACCTTAACCTTAACCGCGGAGAGGGTTAGGGTATTTATACTACCTTGCAACTCAGTTGCAAGTTTTTATGTGACCAACTTTAAGTTTTCATTTTAACTTAACGATATAAACTGTTTATTTTCCACGGTTACGGTTAAAAAATTGAGGTTAAGGTTACTTTTTAACCTTAACCTTAACCTTAACCTTTAACCGCGGAGAGGGTTAGGGTATTTATACTACCTTGCAACTCAGTTGCAAGTTTTTATGGGATAAAATGTAAGTTTATATTACGACTTAATAATACTAGCATCACATAAATCTTCAATTTAACAGATAATTACTAGGGTTGGGGTTAGGTTAGGGTTAGGGTTAGGGCTAGGATCTCATTTAATAAAGTCTAAGTTTGAAACATACTTACCCCGTTCTTTGACTGCTGTTTAAACATGATATTTAGACATCTGTGGTATATCACCAAGAATGTGTGAAAGTTTAATCAAGATCCATTGACTGGTATAGAAGTAATTGCAGATGGAGCCTGGTCATCCAATCACATCATCATTGCCCATTCCCATCACTCCTCTTTTCCACATCATCATCACGTCATATTATCATTTCTGCGCAACTTTGCCCGTAAGTAAAAGTATGCGCGTGGACTTGGTTTTTTTTTTTTTTTTTTTTTTTTTTTTGGAATTTAGCTTCTGATTTTTTTCTTCCTTTTGCCCTTTCTCTTTCTTTCCTTTTTTTGATTTTTCCCTTTTTCGCAGGTTCATGGTACACCTAACTCAAAAACGACACATCTCAGAAACTTGCGGGTTTTTGCATCGGATTGCCCGTTAAAAAATACTGCCCCTACGGGGCGGATTTTTAAATTTCGTGACGATTGGAGTACGGGAACATGCCAAAATGAGCAACAATGGATGTCTGCAAAGTTGTCAAAATGGCAATCGTAACCCCAACCCTCCCAAAACATTTTTTTTCGAGTTTTTCATCCAAAAACTTAATACGAATCACTAATCGGTTTTCTTCTTCGACCCTTCTGTTTCTCAATAAAAAAAAGTCTTTAAAAAATAGCGAAAAACACGTTTTTCAAAGAAAAATGATGTTATGGTTAAGGTTAAGGTTACTTTTTAACCTTAACCTTAACCTTAACCGCGGAGAGGGTTAGGGTATTTATACTACCTTGCAACTCAGTTGCAAGTTTTTATGTGACCAACTTTAAGTTTTCATTTTAACTTAACGATATAAACTGTTTATTTTCCACGGTTACGGTTAAAAAATTGAGGTTAAGGTTACATTTTAACCTTAACCTTAACCTTAACCTTTAACCGCGGAGAGGGTTAGGGTATTTATACTACCTTGCAACTCAGTTGCAAGTTTTTATGGGATAAAATGTAAGTTTATATTACGACTTAATAATACTAGCATCACATAAATCTTCAATTTAACAGATAATTACTAGGGTTGGGGTTAGGTTAGGGTTAGGGTTAGGGCTAGGATCTCATTTAATAAAGTCTAAGTTTGAAACATACTTACCCCGTTCTTTGACTGCTGTTTAAACATGATATTTAGACATCTGTGGTATATCACCAAGAATGTGTGAAAGTTTAATCAAGATCCATTGACTGGTATAGAAGTAATTGCAGATGGAGCCTGGTCATCCAATCACATCATCATTGCCCATTCCCATCACTCCTCTTTTCCACATCATCATCACGTCATATTATCATTTCTGCGCAACTTTGCCCGTAAGTAAAAGTATGCGCGTGGACTTGTTTTTTTTTTTTTTTTTTTTTTTTTTTTGGAATTTAGCTTCTGATTTTTTTCTTCCTTTTGCCCTTTCTCTTTCTTTCCTTTTTTTGATTTTTCCCTTTTTCGCAGGTTCATGGTACACCTAACTCAAAAACGACACATCTCAGAAACTTGCGGGTTTTTGCATCGGATTGCCCGTTAAAAAATACTGCCCCTACGGGGCGGATTTTTAAATTTCGTGACGATTGGAGTACGGGAACATGCCAAAATGAGCAACAATGGATGTCTGCAAAGTTGTCAAAATGGCAATCGTAACCCAAACCCTCCCAAAACAATTTTTTTCGAGTTTTTCATCCAAAAACTTAATACGAATCACTAATCGGTTTTCTTCTTCGACCCTTCTGTTTCTCAATAAAAAAAAGTCTTTAAAAAATAGCGAAAAACACGTTTTTCAAAGAAAAATGATGTTATGGTTAAGGTTAAGGTTAAGGTTACTTTTTAACCTTAACCTTAACCTTAACCGCGGAGAGGGTTAGGGTATTTATACTACCTTGCAACTCAGTTGCAAGTTTTTATGTGACCAACTTTAAGTTTTCATTTTAACTTAACGATATAAACTGTTTATTTTCCACGGTTACGGTTAAAAAATTGAGGTTAAGGTTACTTTTTAACCTTAACCTTAACCTTAACCTTAACCTTTAACCGCGGAGAGGGTTAGGGTATTTATACTACCTTGCAACTCAGTTGCAAGTTTTTATGGGATAAAATGTAAGTTTATATTACGACTTAATAATACTTGCATCACATAAATCTTCAATTTAACAGATAATTACTAGGGTTGGGGTTAGGTTAGGGTTAGGGTTAGGGCTAGGATCTCATTTAATAAAGTCTAAGTTTGAAACATACTTACCCCGTTCTTTGACTGCTGTTTAAACATGATATTTAGACATCTGTGGTATATCACCAAGAATGTGTGAAAGTTTAATCAAGATCCATTGACTGGTATAGAAGTAATTGCAGATGGAGCCTGGTCATCCAATCACATCATCATTGCCCATTCCCATCACTCCTCTTTTCCACATCATCATCACGTCATATTATCATTTCTGCGCAACTTTGCCCGTAAGTAAAAGTATGCGCGTGGACTTGTTTTTTTTTTTTTTTTTTTTTTTTTTTTGGAATTTAGCTTCTGATTTTTTTCTTCCTTTTGCCCTTTCTCTTTCTTTCCTTTTTTTGATTTTTCCCTTTTTCGCAGGTTCATGGTACACCTAACTCAAAAACGACACATCTCAGAAACTTGCGGGTTTTTGCATCGGATTGCCCGTTAAAAAATACTGCCCCTACGGGGCGGATTTTTAAATTTCGTGACGATTGGAGTACGGGAACATGCCAAAATGAGCAACAATGGATGTCTGCAAAGTTGTCAAAATGGCAATCGTAACCCCAACCCTCCCAAAACAATTTTTTTCGAGTTTTTCATCCAAAAACTTAATACGAATCACTAATCGGTTTTCTTCTTCGACCCTTCTGTTTCTCAATAAAAAAAAGTCTTTAAAAAATAGCGAAAAACACGTTTTTCAAAGAAAAATGATGTTATGGTTAAGGTTAAGGTTAAGGTTACTTTTTAACCTTAACCTTAACCTTAACCGCGGAGAGGGTTAGGGTATTTATACTACCTTGCAACTCAGTTGCAAGTTTTTATGTGACCAACTTTAAGTTTTCATTTTAACTTAACGATATAAACTGTTTATTTTCCACGGTTACGGTTAAAAAATTGAGGTTAAGGTTACTTTTTAACCTTAACCTTAACCTTAACCTTTAACCGCGGAGAGGGTTAGGGTATTTATACTACCTTGCAACTCAGTTGCAAGTTTTTATGGGATAAAATGTAAGTTTATATTACGACTTAATAATACTAGCATCACATAAATCTTCAATTTAACAGATAATTACTAGGGTTGGGGTTAGGTTAGGGTTAGGGTTAGGGCTAGGATCTCATTTAATAAAGTCTAAGTTTGAAACATACTTACCCCGTTCTTTGACTGCTGTTTAAACATGATATTTAGACATCTGTGGTATATCACCAAGAATGTGTGAAAGTTTAATCAAGATCCATTGACTGGTATAGAAGTAATTGCAGATGGAGCCTGGTCATCCAATCACATCATCATTGCCCATTCCCATCACTCCTCTTTTCCACATCATCATCACGTCATATTATCATTTCTGCGCAACTTTGCCCGTAAGTAAAAGTATGCGCGTGGACTTGTTTTTTTTTTTTTTTTTTTTTTTTTTTGGAATTTAGCTTCTGATTTTTTTCTTCCTTTTGCCCTTTCTCTTTCTTTCCTTTTTTTGATTTTTCCCTTTTTCGCAGGTTCATGGTACACCTAACTCAAAAACGACACATCTCAGAAACTTGCGGGTTTTTGCATCGGATTGCCCGTTAAAAAATACTGCCCCTACGGGGCGGATTTTTAAATTTCGTGACGATTGGAGTACGGGAACATGCCAAAATGAGCAACAATGGATGTCTGCAAAGTTGTCAAAATGGCAATCGTAACCCCAACCCTCCCAAAACAATTTTTTTCGAGTTTTTCATCCAAAAACTTAATACGAATCACTAATCGGTTTTCTTCTTCGACCCTTCTGTTTCTCAATAAAAAAAAGTCTTTAAAAAATAGCGAAAAACACGTTTTTCAAAGAAAAATGATGTTATGGTTAAGGTTAAGGTTAAGGTTACTTTTTAACCTTAACCTTAACCTTAACCGCGGAGAGGGTTAGGGTATTTATACTACCTTGCAACTCAGTTGCAAGTTTTTATGTGACCAACTTTAAGTTTTCATTTTAACTTAACGATATAAACTGTTTATTTTCCACGGTTACGGTTAAAAAATTGAGGTTAAGGTTACTTTTTAACCTTAACCTTAACCTTAACCTTTAACCGCGGAGAGGGTTAGGGTATTTATACTACCTTGCAACTCAGTTGCAAGTTTTTATGGGATAAAATGTAAGTTTATATTACGACTTAATAATACTAGCATCACATAAATCTTCAATTTAACAGATAATTACTAGGGTTGGGGTTAGGTTAGGGTTAGGGTTAGGGCTAGGATCTCATTTAATAAAGTCTAAGTTTGAAACATACTTACCCCGTTCTTTGACTGCTGTTTAAACATGATATTTAGACATCTGTGGTATATCACCAAGAATGTGTGAAAGTTTAATCAAGATCCATTGACTGGTATAGAAGTAATTGCAGATGGAGCCTGGTCATCCAATCACATCATCATTGCCCATTCCCATCACTCCTCTTTTCCACATCATCATCACGTCATATTATCATTTCTGCGCAACTTTGCCCGTAAGTAAAAGTATGCGCGTGGACTTGTTTTTTTTTTTTTTTTTTTTTTTTTTTTGGAATTTAGCTTCTGATTTTTTTCTTCCTTTTGCCCTTTCTCTTTCTTTCCTTTTTTTGATTTTTCCCTTTTTCGCAGGTTCATGGTACACCTAACTCAAAAACGACACATCTCAGAAACTTGCGGGTTTTTGCATCGGATTGCCCGTTAAAAAATACTGCCCCTACGGGGCGGATTTTTAAATTTCGTGACGATTGGAGTACGGGAACATGCCAAAATGAGCAACAATGGATGTCTGCAAAGTTGTCAAAATGGCAATCGTAACCCCAACCCTCCCAAAACAATTTTTTTCGAGTTTTTCATCCAAAAACTTAATACGAATCACTAATCGGTTTTCTTCTTCGACCCTTCTGTTTCTCAATAAAAAAAAGTCTTTAAAAAATAGCGAAAAACACGTTTTTCAAAGAAAAATGATGTTATGGTTAAGGTTAAGGTTAAGGTTACTTTTTAACCTTAACCTTAACCTTAACCGCGGAGAGGGTTAGGGTATTTATACTACCTTGCAACTCAGTTGCAAGTTTTTATGTGACCAACTTTAAGTTTTCATTTTAACTTAACGATATAAACTGTTTATTTTCCACGGTTACGGTTAAAAAATTGAGGTTAAGGTTACTTTTTAACCTTAACCTTAACCTTAACCTTTAACCGCGGAGAGGGTTAGGGTATTTATACTACCTTGCAACTCAGTTGCAAGTTTTTATGGGATAAAATGTAAGTTTATATTACGACTTAATAATACTAGCATCACATAAATCTTCAATTTAACAGATAATTACTAGGGTTGGGGTTAGGTTAGGGTTAGGGTTAGGGCTAGGATCTCATTTAATAAAGTCTAAGTTTGAAACATACTTACCCCGTTCTTTGACTGCTGTTTAAACATGATATTTAGACATCTGTGGTATATCACCAAGAATGTGTGAAAGTTTAATCAAGATCCATTGACTGGTATAGAAGTAATTGCAGATGGAGCCTGGTCATCCAATCACATCATCATTGCCCATTCCCATCACTCCTCTTTTCCACATCATCATCACGTCATATTATCATTTCTGCGCAACTTTGCCCGTAAGTAAAAGTATGCGCGTGGACTTGTTTTTTTTTTTTTTTTTTTTTTTTTTTGGAATTTAGCTTCTGATTTTTTTCTTCCTTTTGCCCTTTCTCTTTCTTTCCTTTTTTTGATTTTTCCCTTTTTCGCAGGTTCATGGTACACCTAACTCAAAAACGACACATCTCAGAAACTTGCGGGTTTTTGCATCGGATTGCCCGTTAAAAAATACTGCCCCTACGGGGCGGATTTTTAAATTTCGTGACGATTGGAGTACGGGAACATGCCAAAATGAGCAACAATGGATGTCTGCAAAGTTGTCAAAATGGCAATCGTAACCCCAACCCTCCCAAAACAATTTTTTTCGAGTTTTTCATCCAAAAACTTAATACGAATCACTAATCGGTTTTCTTCTTCGACCCTTCTGTTTCTCAATAAAAAAAAGTCTTTAAAAAATAGCGAAAAACACGTTTTTCAAAGAAAAATGATGTTATGGTTAAGGTTAAGGTTAAGGTTACTTTTTAACCTTAACCTTAACCTTAACCGCGGAGAGGGTTAGGGTATTTATACTACCTTGCAACTCAGTTGCAAGTTTTTATGTGACCAACTTTAAGTTTTCATTTTAACTTAACGATATAAACTGTTTATTTTCCACGGTTACGGTTAAAAAATTGAGGTTAAGGTTACTTTTTAACCTTAACCTTAACCTTAACCTTTAACCGCGGAGAGGGTTAGGGTATTTATACTACCTTGCAACTCAGTTGCAAGTTTTTATGGGATAAAATGTAAGTTTATATTACGACTTAATAATACTAGCATCACATAAATCTTCAATTTAACAGATAATTACTAGGGTTGGGGTTAGGTTAGGGTTAGGGTTAGGGCTAGGATCTCATTTAATAAAGTCTAAGTTTGAAACATACTTACCCCGTTCTTTGACTGCTGTTTAAACATGATATTTAGACATCTGTGGTATATCACCAAGAATGTGTGAAAGTTTAATCAAGATCCATTGACTGGTATAGAAGTAATTGCAGATGGAGCCTGGTCATCCAATCACATCATCATTGCCCATTCCCATCACTCCTCTTTTCCACATCATCATCACGTCATATTATCATTTCTGCGCAACTTTGCCCGTAAGTAAAAGTATGCGCGTGGACTTGTTTTTTTTTTTTTTTTTTTTTTTTTTTTGGAATTTAGCTTCTGATTTTTTTCTTCCTTTTGCCCTTTCTCTTTCTTTCCTTTTTTTGATTTTTCCCTTTTTCGCAGGTTCATGGTACACCTAACTCAAAAACGACACATCTCAGAAACTTGCGGGTTTTTGCATCGGATTGCCCGTTAAAAAATACTGCCCCTACGGGGCGGATTTTTAAATTTCGTGACGATTGGAGTACGGGAACATGCCAAAATGAGCAACAATGGATGTCTGCAAAGTTGTCAAAATGGCAATCGTAACCCCAACCCTCCCAAAACAATTTTTTTCGAGTTTTTCATCCAAAAACTTAATACGAATCACTAATCGGTTTTCTTCTTCGACCCTTCTGTTTCTCAATAAAAAAAAGTCTTTAAAAAATAGCGAAAAACACGTTTTTCAAAGAAAAATGATGTTATGGTTAAGGTTAAGGTTAAGGTTACTTTTTAACCTTAACCTTAACCTTAACCGCGGAGAGGGTTAGGGTATTTATACTACCTTGCAACTCAGTTGCAAGTTTTTATGTGACCAACTTTAAGTTTTCATTTTAACTTAACGATATAAACTGTTTATTTTCCACGGTTACGGTTAAAAAATTGAGGTTAAGGTTACTTTTTAACCTTAACCTTAACCTTAACCTTTAACCGCGGAGAGGGTTAGGGTATTTATACTACCTTGCAACTCAGTTGCAAGTTTTTATGGGATAAAATGTAAGTTTATATTACGACTTAATAATACTAGCATCACATAAATCTTCAATTTAACAGATAATTACTAGGGTTGGGGTTAGGTTAGGGTTAGGGTTAGGGCTAGGATCTCATTTAATAAAGTCTAAGTTTGAAACATACTTACCCCGTTCTTTGACTGCTGTTTAAACATGATATTTAGACATCTGTGGTATATCACCAAGAATGTGTGAAAGTTTAATCAAGATCCATTGACTGGTATAGAAGTAATTGCAGATGGAGCCTGGTCATCCAATCACATCATCATTGCCCATTCCCATCACTCCTCTTTTCCACATCATCATCACGTCATATTATCATTTCTGCGCAACTTTGCCCGTAAGTAAAAGTATGCGCGTGGACTTGTTTTTTTTTTTTTTTTTTTTTTTTTTTTGGAATTTAGCTTCTGATTTTTTTCTTCCTTTTGCCCTTTCTCTTTCTTTCCTTTTTTTGATTTTTCCCTTTTTCGCAGGTTCATGGTACACCTAACTCAAAAACGACACATCTCAGAAACTTGCGGGTTTTTGCATCGGATTGCCCGTTAAAAAATACTGCCCCTACGGGGCGGATTTTTAAATTTCGTGACGATTGGAGTACGGGAACATGCCAAAATGAGCAACAATGGATGTCTGCAAAGTTGTCAAAATGGCAATCGTAACCCCAACCCTCCCAAAACAATTTTTTTCGAGTTTTTCATCCAAAAACTTAATACGAATCACTAATCGGTTTTCTTCTTCGACCCTTCTGTTTCTCAATAAAAAAAAGTCTTTAAAAAATAGCGAAAAACACGTTTTTCAAAGAAAAATGATGTTATGGTTAAGGTTAAGGTTAAGGTTACTTTTTAACCTTAACCTTAACCTTAACCGCGGAGAGGGTTAGGGTATTTATACTACCTTGCAACTCAGTTGCAAGTTTTTATGTGACCAACTTTAAGTTTTCATTTTAACTTAACGATATAAACTGTTTATTTTCCACGGTTACGGTTAAAAAATTGAGGTTAAGGTTACTTTTTAACCTTAACCTTAACCTTAACCTTTAACCGCGGAGAGGGTTAGGGTATTTATACTACCTTGCAACTCAGTTGCAAGTTTTTATGGGATAAAATGTAAGTTTATATTACGACTTAATAATACTAGCATCACATAAATCTTCAATTTAACAGATAATTACTAGGGTTGGGGTTAGGTTAGGGTTAGGGTTAGGGCTAGGATCTCATTTAATAAAGTCTAAGTTTGAAACATACTTACCCCGTTCTTTGACTGCTGTTTAAACATGATATTTAGACATCTGTGGTATATCACCAAGAATGTGTGAAAGTTTAATCAAGATCCATTGACTGGTATAGAAGTAATTGCAGATGGAGCCTGGTCATCCAATCACATCATCATTGCCCATTCCCATCACTCCTCTTTTCCACATCATCATCACGTCATATTATCATTTCTGCGCAACTTTGCCCGTAAGTAAAAGTATGCGCGTGGACTTGTTTTTTTTTTTTTTTTTTTTTTTTTTTGGAATTTAGCTTCTGATTTTTTTCTTCCTTTTGCCCTTTCTCTTTCTTTCCTTTTTTTGATTTTTCCCTTTTTCGCAGGTTCATGGTACACCTAACTCAAAAACGACACATCTCAGAAACTTGCGGGTTTTTGCATCGGATTGCCCGTTAAAAAATACTGCCCCTACGGGGCGGATTTTTAAATTTCGTGACGATTGGAGTACGGGAACATGCCAAAATGAGCAACAATGGATGTCTGCAAAGTTGTCAAAATGGCAATCGTAACCCCAACCCTCCCAAAACAATTTTTTTCGAGTTTTTCATCCAAAAACTTAATACGAATCACTAATCGGTTTTCTTCTTCGACCCTTCTGTTTCTCAATAAAAAAAAGTCTTTAAAAAATAGCGAAAAACACGTTTTTCAAAGAAAAATGATGTTATGGTTAAGGTTAAGGTTAAGGTTACTTTTTAACCTTAACCTTAACCTTAACCTTTAACCGCGGAGAGGGTTAGGGTATTTATACTACCTTGCAACTCAGTTGCAAGTTTTTATGGGATAAAATGTAAGTTTATATTACGACTTAATAATACTAGCATCACATAAATCTTCAATTTAACAGATAATTACTAGGGTTGGGGTTAGGTTAGGGTTAGGGTTAGGGCTAGGATCTCATTTAATAAAGTCTAAGTTTGAAACATACTTACCCCGTTCTTTGACTGCTGTTTAAACATGATATTTAGACATCTGTGGTATATCACCAAGAATGTGTGAAAGTTTAATCAAGATCCATTGACTGGTATAGAAGTAATTGCAGATGGAGCCTGGTCATCCAATCACATCATCATTGCCCATTCCCATCACTCCTCTTTTCCACATCATCATCACGTCATATTATCATTTCTGCGCAACTTTGCCCGTAAGTAAAAGTATGCGCGTGGACTTGTTTTTTTTTTTTTTTTTTTTTTTTTTTGGAATTTAGCTTCTGATTTTTTTCTTCCTTTTGCCCTTTCTCTTTCTTTCCTTTTTTTGATTTTTCCCTTTTTCGCAGGTTCATGGTACACCTAACTCAAAAACGACACATCTCAGAAACTTGCGGGTTTTTGCATCGGATTGCCCGTTAAAAAATACTGCCCCTACGGGGCGGATTTTTAAATTTCGTGACGATTGGAGTACGGGAACATGCCAAAATGAGCAACAATGGATGTCTGCAAAGTTGTCAAAATGGCAATCGTAACCCCAACCCTCCCAAAACAATTTTTTTCGAGTTTTTCATCCAAAAACTTAATACGAATCACTAATCGGTTTTCTTCTTCGACCCTTCTGTTTCTCAATAAAAAAAAGTCTTTAAAAAATAGCGAAAAACACGTTTTTCAAAGAAAAATGATGTTATGGTTAAGGTTAAGGTTAAGGTTACTTTTTAACCTTAACCTTAACCTTAACCGCGGAGAGGGTTAGGGTATTTATACTACCTTGCAACTCAGTTGCAAGTTTTTATGTGACCAACTTTAAGTTTTCATTTTAACTTAACGATATAAACTGTTTATTTTCCACGGTTACGGTTAAAAAATTGAGGTTAAGGTTACTTTTTAACCTTAACCTTAACCTTAACCTTTAACCGCGGAGAGGGTTAGGGTATTTATACTACCTTGCAACTCAGTTGCAAGTTTTTATGGGATAAAATGTAAGTTTATATTACGACTTAATAATACTAGCATCACATAAATCTTCAATTTAACAGATAATTACTAGGGTTGGGGTTAGGTTAGGGTTAGGGTTAGGGCTAGGATCTCATTTAATAAAGTCTAAGTTTGAAACATACTTACCCCGTTCTTTGACTGCTGTTTAAACATGATATTTAGACATCTGTGGTATATCACCAAGAATGTGTGAAAGTTTAATCAAGATCCATTGACTGGTATAGAAGTAATTGCAGATGGAGCCTGGTCATCCAATCACATCATCATTGCCCATTCCCATCACTCCTCTTTTCCACATCATCATCACGTCATATTATCATTTCTGCGCAACTTTGCCCGTAAGTAAAAGTATGCGCGTGGACTTGTTTTTTTTTTTTTTTTTTTTTTTTTTTTGGAATTTAGCTTCTGATTTTTTTCTTCCTTTTGCCCTTTCTCTTTCTTTCCTTTTTTTGATTTTTCCCTTTTTCGCAGGTTCATGGTACACCTAACTCAAAAACGACACATCTCAGAAACTTGCGGGTTTTTGCATCGGATTGCCCGTTAAAAAATACTGCCCCTACGGGGCGGATTTTTAAATTTCGTGACGATTGGAGTACGGGAACATGCCAAAATGAGCAACAATGGATGTCTGCAAAGTTGTCAAAATGGCAATCGTAACCCCAACCCTCCCAAAACAATTTTTTTCGAGTTTTTCATCCAAAAACTTAATACGAATCACTAATCGGTTTTCTTCTTCGACCCTTCTGTTTCTCAATAAAAAAAAGTCTTTAAAAAATAGCGAAAAACACGTTTTTCAAAGAAAAATGATGTTATGGTTAAGGTTAAGGTTAAGGTTACTTTTTAACCTTAACCTTAACCTTAACCGCGGAGAGGGTTAGGGTATTTATACTACCTTGCAACTCAGTTGCAAGTTTTTATGTGACCAACTTTAAGTTTTCATTTTAACTTAACGATATAAACTGTTTATTTTCCACGGTTACGGTTAAAAAATTGAGGTTAAGGTTACTTTTTAACCTTAACCTTAACCTTAACCTTTAACCGCGGAGAGGGTTAGGGTATTTATACTACCTTGCAACTCAGTTGCAAGTTTTTATGGGATAAAATGTAAGTTTATATTACGACTTAATAATACTAGCATCACATAAATCTTCAATTTAACAGATAATTACTAGGGTTGGGGTTAGGTTAGGGTTAGGGTTAGGGCTAGGATCTCATTTAATAAAGTCTAAGTTTGAAACATACTTACCCCGTTCTTTGACTGCTGTTTAAACATGATATTTAGACATCTGTGGTATATCACCAAGAATGTGTGAAAGTTTAATCAAGATCCATTGACTGGTATAGAAGTAATTGCAGATGGAGCCTGGTCATCCAATCACATCATCATTGCCCATTCCCATCACTCCTCTTTTCCACATCATCATCACGTCATATTATCATTTCTGCGCAACTTTGCCCGTAAGTAAAAGTATGCGCGTGGACTTGTTTTTTTTTTTTTTTTTTTTTTTTTTTGGAATTTAGCTTCTGATTTTTTTCTTCCTTTTGCCCTTTCTCTTTCTTTCCTTTTTTTGATTTTTCCCTTTTTCGCAGGTTCATGGTACACCTAACTCAAAAACGACACATCTCAGAAACTTGCGGGTTTTTGCATCGGATTGCCCGTTAAAAAATACTGCCCCTACGGGGCGGATTTTTAAATTTCGTGACGATTGGAGTACGGGAACATGCCAAAATGAGCAACAATGGATGTCTGCAAAGTTGTCAAAATGGCAATCGTAACCCCAACCCTCCCAAAACAATTTTTTTCGAGTTTTTCATCCAAAAACTTAATACGAATCACTAATCGGTTTTCTTCTTCGACCCTTCTGTTTCTCAATAAAAAAAAGTCTTTAAAAAATAGCGAAAAACACGTTTTTCAAAGAAAAATGATGTTATGGTTAAGGTTAAGGTTAAGGTTACTTTTTAACCTTAACCTTAACCTTAACCTTTAACCGCGGAGAGGGTTAGGGTATTTATACTACCTTGCAACTCAGTTGCAAGTTTTTATGGGATAAAATGTAAGTTTATATTACGACTTAATAATACTAGCATCACATAAATCTTCAATTTAACAGATAATTACTAGGGTTGGGGTTAGGTTAGGGTTAGGGTTAGGGCTAGGATCTCATTTAATAAAGTCTAAGTTTGAAACATACTTACCCCGTTCTTTGACTGCTGTTTAAACATGATATTTAGACATCTGTGGTATATCACCAAGAATGTGTGAAAGTTTAATCAAGATCCATTGACTGGTATAGAAGTAATTGCAGATGGAGCCTGGTCATCCAATCACATCATCATTGCCCATTCCCATCACTCCTCTTTTCCACATCATCATCACGTCATATTATCATTTCTGCGCAACTTTGCCCGTAAGTAAAAGTATGCGCGTGGACTTGTTTTTTTTTTTTTTTTTTTTTTTTTTTGGAATTTAGCTTCTGATTTTTTTCTTCCTTTTGCCCTTTCTCTTTCTTTCCTTTTTTTGATTTTTCCCTTTTTCGCAGGTTCATGGTACACCTAACTCAAAAACGACACATCTCAGAAACTTGCGGGTTTTTGCATCGGATTGCCCGTTAAAAAATACTGCCCCTACGGGGCGGATTTTTAAATTTCGTGACGATTGGAGTACGGGAACATGCCAAAATGAGCAACAATGGATGTCTGCAAAGTTGTCAAAATGGCAATCGTAACCCCAACCCTCCCAAAACAATTTTTTTCGAGTTTTTCATCCAAAAACTTAATACGAATCACTAATCGGTTTTCTTCTTCGACCCTTCTGTTTCTCAATAAAAAAAAGTCTTTAAAAAATAGCGAAAAACACGTTTTTCAAAGAAAAATGATGTTATGGTTAAGGTTAAGGTTAAGGTTACTTTTTAACCTTAACCTTAACCTTAACCGCGGAGAGGGTTAGGGTATTTATACTACCTTGCAACTCAGTTGCAAGTTTTTATGTGACCAACTTTAAGTTTTCATTTTAACTTAACGATATAAACTGTTTATTTTCCACGGTTACGGTTAAAAAATTGAGGTTAAGGTTACTTTTTAACCTTAACCTTAACCTTAACCTTTAACCGCGGAGAGGGTTAGGGTATTTATACTACCTTGCAACTCAGTTGCAAGTTTTTATGGGATAAAATGTAAGTTTATATTACGACTTAATAATACTAGCATCACATAAATCTTCAATTTAACAGATAATTACTAGGGTTGGGGTTAGGTTAGGGTTAGGGTTAGGGCTAGGATCTCATTTAATAAAGTCTAAGTTTGAAACATACTTACCCCGTTCTTTGACTGCTGTTTAAACATGATATTTAGACATCTGTGGTATATCACCAAGAATGTGTGAAAGTTTAATCAAGATCCATTGACTGGTATAGAAGTAATTGCAGATGGAGCCTGGTCATCCAATCACATCATCATTGCCCATTCCCATCACTCCTCTTTTCCACATCATCATCACGTCATATTATCATTTCTGCGCAACTTTGCCCGTAAGTAAAAGTATGCGCGTGGACTTGTTTTTTTTTTTTTTTTTTTTTTTTTTTTGGAATTTAGCTTCTGATTTTTTTCTTCCTTTTGCCCTTTCTCTTTCTTTCCTTTTTTTGATTTTTCCCTTTTTCGCAGGTTCATGGTACACCTAACTCAAAAACGACACATCTCAGAAACTTGCGGGTTTTTGCATCGGATTGCCCGTTAAAAAATACTGCCCCTACGGGGCGGATTTTTAAATTTCGTGACGATTGGAGTACGGGAACATGCCAAAATGAGCAACAATGGATGTCTGCAAAGTTGTCAAAATGGCAATCGTAACCCCAACCCTCCCAAAACAATTTTTTTCGAGTTTTTCATCCAAAAACTTAATACGAATCACTAATCGGTTTTCTTCTTCGACCCTTCTGTTTCTCAATAAAAAAAAGTCTTTAAAAAATAGCGAAAAACACGTTTTTCAAAGAAAAATGATGTTATGGTTAAGGTTAAGGTTAAGGTTACTTTTTAACCTTAACCTTAACCTTAACCTTTAACCGCGGAGAGGGTTAGGGTATTTATACTACCTTGCAACTCAGTTGCAAGTTTTTATGGGATAAAATGTAAGTTTATATTACGACTTAATAATACTAGCATCACATAAATCTTCAATTTAACAGATAATTACTAGGGTTGGGGTTAGGTTAGGGTTAGGGTTAGGGCTAGGATCTCATTTAATAAAGTCTAAGTTTGAAACATACTTACCCCGTTCTTTGACTGCTGTTTAAACATGATATTTAGACATCTGTGGTATATCACCAAGAATGTGTGAAAGTTTAATCAAGATCCATTGACTGGTATAGAAGTAATTGCAGATGGAGCCTGGTCATCCAATCACATCATCATTGCCCATTCCCATCACTCCTCTTTTCCACATCATCATCACGTCATATTATCATTTCTGCGCAACTTTGCCCGTAAGTAAAAGTATGCGCGTGGACTTGTTTTTTTTTTTTGTTTTTTTTTTTTTTGGAATTTAGCTTCTGATTTTTTTCTTCCTTTTGCCCTTTCTCTTTCTTTCCTTTTTTTGATTTTTCCCTTTTTCGCAGGTTCATGGTACACCTAACTCAAAAACGACACATCTCAGAAACTTGCGGGTTTTTGCATCGGATTGCCCGTTAAAAAATACTGCCCCTACGGGGCGGATTTTTAAATTTCGTGACGATTGGAGTACGGGAACATGCCAAAATGAGCAACAATGGATGTCTGCAAAGTTGTCAAAATGGCAATCGTAACCCCAACCCTCCCAAAACAATTTTTTTCGAGTTTTTCATCCAAAAACTTAATACGAATCACTAATCGGTTTTCTTCTTCGACCCTTCTGTTTCTCAATAAAAAAAAGTCTTTAAAAAATAGCGAAAAACACGTTTTTCAAAGAAAAATGATGTTATGGTTAAGGTTAAGGTTAAGGTTACTTTTTAACCTTAACCTTAACCTTAACCGCGGAGAGGGTTAGGGTATTTATACTACCTTGCAACTCAGTTGCAAGTTTTTATGTGACCAACTTTAAGTTTTCATTTTAACTTAACGATATAAACTGTTTATTTTCCACGGTTACGGTTAAAAAATTGAGGTTAAGGTTACTTTTTAACCTTAACCTTAACCTTAACCTTTAACCGCGGAGAGGGTTAGGGTATTTATACTACCTTGCAACTCAGTTGCAAGTTTTTATGGGATAAAATGTAAGTTTATATTACGACTTAATAATACTAGCATCACATAAATCTTCAATTTAACAGATAATTACTAGGGTTGGGGTTAGGTTAGGGTTAGGGTTAGGGCTAGGATCTCATTTAATAAAGTCTAAGTTTGAAACATACTTACCCCGTTCTTTGACTGCTGTTTAAACATGATATTTAGACATCTGTGGTATATCACCAAGAATGTGTGAAAGTTTAATCAAGATCCATTGACTGGTATAGAAGTAATTGCAGATGGAGCCTGGTCATCCAATCACATCATCATTGCCCATTCCCATCACTCCTCTTTTCCACATCATCATCACGTCATATTATCATTTCTGCGCAACTTTGCCCGTAAGTAAAAGTATGCGCGTGGACTTGTTTTTTTTTTTTGTTTTTTTTTTTTTTGGAATTTAGCTTCTGATTTTTTTCTTCCTTTTGCCCTTTCTCTTTCTTTCCTTTTTTTGATTTTTCCCTTTTTCGCAGGTTCATGGTACACCTAACTCAAAAACGACACATCTCAGAAACTTGCGGGTTTTTGCATCGGATTGCCCGTTAAAAAATACTGCCCCTACGGGGCGGATTTTTAAATTTCGTGACGATTGGAGTACGGGAACATGCCAAAATGAGCAACAATGGATGTCTGCAAAGTTGTCAAAATGGCAATCGTAACCCCAACCCTCCCAAAACAATTTTTTTCGAGTTTTTCATCCAAAAACTTAATACGAATCACTAATCGGTTTTCTTCTTCGACCCTTCTGTTTCTCAATAAAAAAAAGTCTTTAAAAAATAGCGAAAAACACGTTTTTCAAAGAAAAATGATGTTATGGTTAAGGTTAAGGTTAAGGTTACTTTTTAACCTTAACCTTAACCTTAACCGCGGAGAGGGTTAGGGTATTTATACTACCTTGCAACTCAGTTGCAAGTTTTTATGTGACCAACTTTAAGTTTTCATTTTAACTTAACGATATAAACTGTTTATTTTCCACGGTTACGGTTAAAAAATTGAGGTTAAGGTTACTTTTTAACCTTAACCTTAACCTTAACCTTTAACCGCGGAGAGGGTTAGGGTATTTATACTACCTTGCAACTCAGTTGCAAGTTTTTATGGGATAAAATGTAAGTTTATATTACGACTTAATAATACTAGCATCACATAAATCTTCAATTTAACAGATAATTACTAGGGTTGGGGTTAGGTTAGGGTTAGGGTTAGGGCTAGGATCTCATTTAATAAAGTCTAAGTTTGAAACATACTTACCCCGTTCTTTGACTGCTGTTTAAACATGATATTTAGACATCTGTGGTATATCACCAAGAATGTGTGAAAGTTTAATCAAGATCCATTGACTGGTATAGAAGTAATTGCAGATGGAGCCTGGTCATCCAATCACATCATCATTGCCCATTCCCATCACTCCTCTTTTCCACATCATCATCACGTCATATTATCATTTCTGCGCAACTTTGCCCGTAAGTAAAAGTATGCGCGTGGACTTGTTTTTTTTTTTTGTTTTTTTTTTTTTTGGAATTTAGCTTCTGATTTTTTTCTTCCTTTTGCCCTTTCTCTTTCTTTCCTTTTTTTGATTTTTCCCTTTTTCGCAGGTTCATGGTACACCTAACTCAAAAACGACACATCTCAGAAACTTGCGGGTTTTTGCATCGGATTGCCCGTTAAAAAATACTGCCCCTACGGGGCGGATTTTTAAATTTCGTGACGATTGGAGTACGGGAACATGCCAAAATGAGCAACAATGGATGTCTGCAAAGTTGTCAAAATGGCAATCGTAACCCCAACCCTCCCAAAACAATTTTTTTCGAGTTTTTCATCCAAAAACTTAATACGAATCACTAATCGGTTTTCTTCTTCGACCCTTCTGTTTCTCAATAAAAAAAAGTCTTTAAAAAATAGCGAAAAACACGTTTTTCAAAGAAAAATGATGTTATGGTTAAGGTTAAGGTTAAGGTTACTTTTTAACCTTAACCTTAACCTTAACCGCGGAGAGGGTTAGGGTATTTATACTACCTTGCAACTCAGTTGCAAGTTTTTATGTGACCAACTTTAAGTTTTCATTTTAACTTAACGATATAAACTGTTTATTTTCCACGGTTACGGTTAAAAAATTGAGGTTAAGGTTACTTTTTAACCTTAACCTTAACCTTAACCTTTAACCGCGGAGAGGGTTAGGGTATTTATACTACCTTGCAACTCAGTTGCAAGTTTTTATGGGATAAAATGTAAGTTTATATTACGACTTAATAATACTAGCATCACATAAATCTTCAATTTAACAGATAATTACTAGGGTTGGGGTTAGGTTAGGTTAGGGTTAGGGCTAGGATCTCATTTAATAAAGTCTAAGTTTGAAACATACTTACCCCGTTCTTTGACTGCTGTTTAAACATGATATTTAGACATCTGTGGTATATCACCAAGAATGTGTGAAAGTTTAATCAAGATCCATTGACTGGTATAGAAGTAATTGCAGATGGAGCCTGGTCATCCAATCACATCATCATTGCCCATTCCCATCACTCCTCTTTTCCACATCATCATCACGTCATATTATCATTTCTGCGCAACTTTGCCCGTAAGTAAAAGTATGCGCGTGGACTTGTTTTTTTTTTTTTTTTTTTTTTTTTTTGGAATTTAGCTTCTGATTTTTTTCTTCCTTTTGCCCTTTCTCTTTCTTTCCTTTTTTTGATTTTTCCCTTTTTCGCAGGTTCATGGTACACCTAACTCAAAAACGACACATCTCAGAAACTTGCGGGTTTTTGCATCGGATTGCCCGTTAAAAAATACTGCCCCTACGGGGCGGATTTTTAAATTTCGTGACGATTGGAGTACGGGAACATGCCAAAATGAGCAACAATGGATGTCTGCAAAGTTGTCAAAATGGCAATCGTAACCCCAACCCTCCCAAAACAATTTTTTTCGAGTTTTTCATCCAAAAACTTAATACGAATCACTAATCGGTTTTCTTCTTCGACCCTTCTGTTTCTCAATAAAAAAAAGTCTTTAAAAAATAGCGAAAAACACGTTTTTCAAAGAAAAATGATGTTATGGTTAAGGTTAAGGTTAAGGTTACTTTTTAACCTTAACCTTAACCTTAACCGCGGAGAGGGTTAGGGTATTTATACTACCTTGCAACTCAGTTGCAAGTTTTTATGTGACCAACTTTAAGTTTTCATTTTAACTTAACGATATAAACTGTTTATTTTCCACGGTTACGGTTAAAAAATTGAGGTTAAGGTTACTTTTTAACCTTAACCTTAACCTTAACCTTTAACCGCGGAGAGGGTTAGGGTATTTATACTACCTTGCAACTCAGTTGCAAGTTTTTATGGGATAAAATGTAAGTTTATATTACGACTTAATAATACTAGCATCACATAAATCTTCAATTTAACAGATAATTACTAGGGTTGGGGTTAGGTTAGGTTAGGGTTAGGGCTAGGATCTCATTTAATAAAGTCTAAGTTTGAAACATACTTACCCCGTTCTTTGACTGCTGTTTAAACATGATATTTAGACATCTGTGGTATATCACCAAGAATGTGTGAAAGTTTAATCAAGATCCATTGACTGGTATAGAAGTAATTGCAGATGGAGCCTGGTCATCCAATCACATCATCATTGCCCATTCCCATCACTCCTCTTTTCCACATCATCATCACGTCATATTATCATTTCTGCGCAACTTTGCCCGTAAGTAAAAGTATGCGCGTGGACTTGTTTTTTTTTTTTTTTTTTTTTTTTTTTTTGGAATTTAGCTTCTGATTTTTTTCTTCCTTTTGCCCTTTCTCTTTCTTTCCTTTTTTTGATTTTTCCCTTTTTCGCAGGTTCATGGTACACCTAACTCAAAAACGACACATCTCAGAAACTTGCGGGTTTTTGCATCGGATTGCCCGTTAAAAAATACTGCCCCTACGGGGCGGATTTTTAAATTTCGTGACGATTGGAGTACGGGAACATGCCAAAATGAGCAACAATGGATGTCTGCAAAGTTGTCAAAATGGCAATCGTAACCCCAACCCTCCCAAAACAATTTTTTTCGAGTTTTTCATCCAAAAACTTAATACGAATCACTAATCGGTTTTCTTCTTCGACCCTTCTGTTTCTCAATAAAAAAAAGTCTTTAAAAAATAGCGAAAAACACGTTTTTCAAAGAAAAATGATGTTATGGTTAAGGTTAAGGTTAAGGTTACTTTTTAACCTTAACCTTAACCTTAACCGCGGAGAGGGTTAGGGTATTTATACTACCTTGCAACTCAGTTGCAAGTTTTTATGTGACCAACTTTAAGTTTTCATTTTAACTTAACGATATAAACTGTTTATTTTCCACGGTTACGGTTAAAAAATTGAGGTTAAGGTTACTTTTTAACCTTAACCTTAACCTTAACCTTTAACCGCGGAGAGGGTTAGGGTATTTATACTACCTTGCAACTCAGTTGCAAGTTTTTATGGGATAAAATGTAAGTTTATATTACGACTTAATAATACTAGCATCACATAAATCTTCAATTTAACAGATAATTACTAGGGTTGGGGTTAGGTTAGGTTAGGGTTAGGGCTAGGATCTCATTTAATAAAGTCTAAGTTTGAAACATACTTACCCCGTTCTTTGACTGCTGTTTAAACATGATATTTAGACATCTGTGGTATATCACCAAGAATGTGTGAAAGTTTAATCAAGATCCATTGACTGGTATAGAAGTAATTGCAGATGGAGCCTGGTCATCCAATCACATCATCATTGCCCATTCCCATCACTCCTCTTTTCCACATCATCATCACGTCATATTATCATTTCTGCGCAACTTTGCCCGTAAGTAAAAGTATGCGCGTGGACTTGTTTTTTTTTTTTTTTTTTTTTTTTTTTGGAATTTAGCTTCTGATTTTTTTCTTCCTTTTGCCCTTTCTCTTTCTTTCCTTTTTTTGATTTTTCCCTTTTTCGCAGGTTCATGGTACACCTAACTCAAAAACGACACATCTCAGAAACTTGCGGGTTTTTGCATCGGATTGCCCGTTAAAAAATACTGCCCCTACGGGGCGGATTTTTAAATTTCGTGACGATTGGAGTACGGGAACATGCCAAAATGAGCAACAATGGATGTCTGCAAAGTTGTCAAAATGGCAATCGTAACCCCAACCCTCCCAAAACAATTTTTTTCGAGTTTTTCATCCAAAAACTTAATACGAATCACTAATCGGTTTTCTTCTTCGACCCTTCTGTTTCTCAATAAAAAAAAGTCTTTAAAAAATAGCGAAAAACACGTTTTTCAAAGAAAAATGATGTTATGGTTAAGGTTAAGGTTAAGGTTACTTTTTAACCTTAACCTTAACCTTAACCGCGGAGAGGGTTAGGGTATTTATACTACCTTGCAACTCAGTTGCAAGTTTTTATGTGACCAACTTTAAGTTTTCATTTTAACTTAACGATATAAACTGTTTATTTTCCACGGTTACGGTTAAAAAATTGAGGTTAAGGTTACTTTTTAACCTTAACCTTAACCTTAACCTTTAACCGCGGAGAGGGTTAGGGTATTTATACTACCTTGCAACTCAGTTGCAAGTTTTTATGGGATAAAATGTAAGTTTATATTACGACTTAATAATACTAGCATCACATAAATCTTCAATTTAACAGATAATTACTAGGGTTGGGGTTAGGTTAGGTTAGGGTTAGGGCTAGGATCTCATTTAATAAAGTCTAAGTTTGAAACATACTTACCCCGTTCTTTGACTGCTGTTTAAACATGATATTTAGACATCTGTGGTATATCACCAAGAATGTGTGAAAGTTTAATCAAGATCCATTGACTGGTATAGAAGTAATTGCAGATGGAGCCTGGTCATCCAATCACATCATCATTGCCCATTCCCATCACTCCTCTTTTCCACATCATCATCACGTCATATTATCATTTCTGCGCAACTTTGCCCGTAAGTAAAAGTATGCGCGTGGACTTGTTTTTTTTTTTTTTTTTTTTTTTTTTTTGGAATTTAGCTTCTGATTTTTTTCTTCCTTTTGCCCTTTCTCTTTCTTTCCTTTTTTTGATTTTTCCCTTTTTCGCAGGTTCATGGTACACCTAACTCAAAAACGACACATCTCAGAAACTTGCGGGTTTTTGCATCGGATTGCCCGTTAAAAAATACTGCCCCTACGGGGCGGATTTTTAAATTTCGTGACGATTGGAGTACGGGAACATGCCAAAATGAGCAACAATGGATGTCTGCAAAGTTGTCAAAATGGCAATCGTAACCCCAACCCTCCCAAAACAATTTTTTTCGAGTTTTTCATCCAAAAACTTAATACGAATCACTAATCGGTTTTCTTCTTCGACCCTTCTGTTTCTCAATAAAAAAAAGTCTTTAAAAAATAGCGAAAAACACGTTTTTCAAAGAAAAATGATGTTATGGTTAAGGTTAAGGTTAAGGTTACTTTTTAACCTTAACCTTAACCTTAACCGCGGAGAGGGTTAGGGTATTTATACTACCTTGCAACTCAGTTGCAAGTTTTTATGTGACCAACTTTAAGTTTTCATTTTAACTTAACGATATAAACTGTTTATTTTCCACGGTTACGGTTAAAAAATTGAGGTTAAGGTTACTTTTTAACCTTAACCTTAACCTTAACCTTTAACCGCGGAGAGGGTTAGGGTATTTATACTACCTTGCAACTCAGTTGCAAGTTTTTATGGGATAAAATGTAAGTTTATATTACGACTTAATAATACTAGCATCACATAAATCTTCAATTTAACAGATAATTACTAGGGTTGGGGTTAGGTTAGGTTAGGGTTAGGGCTAGGATCTCATTTAATAAAGTCTAAGTTTGAAACATACTTACCCCGTTCTTTGACTGCTGTTTAAACATGATATTTAGACATCTGTGGTATATCACCAAGAATGTGTGAAAGTTTAATCAAGATCCATTGACTGGTATAGAAGTAATTGCAGATGGAGCCTGGTCATCCAATCACATCATCATTGCCCATTCCCATCACTCCTCTTTTCCACATCATCATCACGTCATATTATCATTTCTGCGCAACTTTGCCCGTAAGTAAAAGTATGCGCGTGGACTTGTTTTTTTTTTTTTTTTTTTTTTTTTTTGGAATTTAGCTTCTGATTTTTTTCTTCCTTTTGCCCTTTCTCTTTCTTTCCTTTTTTTGATTTTTCCCTTTTTCGCAGGTTCATGGTACACCTAACTCAAA
Organism: Arcuatula senhousia; assembly: GCA_963971305.1. Taxonomy (NCBI): domain Eukaryota; kingdom Metazoa; phylum Mollusca; class Bivalvia; order Mytilida; family Mytilidae; genus Arcuatula; species Arcuatula senhousia. Next base: position 204,288 of record OZ020317.1, on the reverse strand, counting down.
AACGACACATCTCAGAAACTTGCGGGTTTTTGCATCGGATTGCCCGTTAAAAAATACTGCCCCTACGGGGCGGATTTTTAAATTTCGTGACGATTGGAGTACGGGAACATGCCAAAATGAGCAACAATGGATGTCTGCAAAGTTGTCAAAATGGCAATCGTAACCCCAACCCTCCCAAAACAATTTTTTTCGAGTTTTTCATCCAAAAACTTAATACGAATCACTAATCGGTTTTCTTCTTCGACCCTTCTGTTTCTCAATAAAAAAAAGTCTTTAAAAAATAGCGAAAAACACGTTTTTCAAAGAAAAATGATGTTATGGTTAAGGTTAAGGTTAAGGTTACTTTTTAACCTTAACCTTAACCTTAACCGCGGAGAGGGTTAGGGTATTTATACTACCTTGCAACTCAGTTGCAAGTTTTTATGTGACCAACTTTAAGTTTTCATTTTAACTTAACGATATAAACTGTTTATTTTCCACGGTTACGGTTAAAAAATTGAGGTTAAGGTTACTTTTTAACCTTAACCTTAACCTTAACCTTTAACCGCGGAGAGGGTTAGGGTATTTATACTACCTTGCAACTCAGTTGCAAGTTTTTATGGGATAAAATGTAAGTTTATATTACGACTTAATAATACTAGCATCACATAAATCTTCAATTTAACAGATAATTACTAGGGTTGGGGTTAGGTTAGGTTAGGGTTAGGGCTAGGATCTCATTTAATAAAGTCTAAGTTTGAAACATACTTACCCCGTTCTTTGACTGCTGTTTAAACATGATATTTAGACATCTGTGGTATATCACCAAGAATGTGTGAAAGTTTAATCAAGATCCATTGACTGGTATAGAAGTAATTGCAGATGGAGCCTGGTCATCCAATCACATCATCATTGCCCATTCCCATCACTCCTCTTTTCCACATCATCATCACGTCATATTATCATTTCTGCGCAACTTTGCCCGTAAGTAAAAGTATGCGCGTGGACTTGTTTTTTTTTTTTTTTTTTTTTTTTTTTGGAATTTAGCTTCTGATTTTTTTCTTCCTTTTGCCCTTTCTCTTTCTTTCCTTTTTTTGATTTTTCCCTTTTTCGCAGGTTCATGGTACACCTAACTCAAAAACGACACATCTCAGAAACTTGCGGGTTTTTGCATCGGATTGCCCGTTAAAAAATACTGCCCCTACGGGGCGGATTTTTAAATTTCGTGACGATTGGAGTACGGGAACATGCCAAAATGAGCAACAATGGATGTCTGCAAAGTTGTCAAAATGGCAATCGTAACCCCAACCCTCCCAAAACAATTTTTTTCGAGTTTTTCATCCAAAAACTTAATACGAATCACTAATCGGTTTTCTTCTTCGACCCTTCTGTTTCTCAATAAAAAAAAGTCTTTAAAAAATAGCGAAAAACACGTTTTTCAAAGAAAAATGATGTTATGGTTAAGGTTAAGGTTAAGGTTACTTTTTAACCTTAACCTTAACCTTAACCGCGGAGAGGGTTAGGGTATTTATACTACCTTGCAACTCAGTTGCAAGTTTTTATGTGACCAACTTTAAGTTTTCATTTTAACTTAACGATATAAACTGTTTATTTTCCACGGTTACGGTTAAAAAATTGAGGTTAAGGTTACTTTTTAACCTTAACCTTAACCTTAACCTTTAACCGCGGAGAGGGTTAGGGTATTTATACTACCTTGCAACTCAGTTGCAAGTTTTTATGGGATAAAATGTAAGTTTATATTACGACTTAATAATACTAGCATCACATAAATCTTCAATTTAACAGATAATTACTAGGGTTGGGGTTAGGTTAGGTTAGGGTTAGGGCTAGGATCTCATTTAATAAAGTCTAAGTTTGAAACATACTTACCCCGTTCTTTGACTGCTGTTTAAACATGATATTTAGACATCTGTGGTATATCACCAAGAATGTGTGAAAGTTTAATCAAGATCCATTGACTGGTATAGAAGTAATTGCAGATGGAGCCTGGTCATCCAATCACATCATCATTGCCCATTCCCATCACTCCTCTTTTCCACATCATCATCACGTCATATTATCATTTCTGCGCAACTTTGCCCGTAAGTAAAAGTATGCGCGTGGACTTGTTTTTTTTTTTTTTTTTTTTTTTTTTTGGAATTTAGCTTCTGATTTTTTTCTTCCTTTTGCCCTTTCTCTTTCTTTCCTTTTTTTGATTTTTCCCTTTTTCGCAGGTTCATGGTACACCTAACTCAAAAACGACACATCTCAGAAACTTGCGGGTTTTTGCATCGGATTGCCCGTTAAAAAATACTGCCCCTACGGGGCGGATTTTTAAATTTCGTGACGATTGGAGTACGGGAACATGCCAAAATGAGCAACAATGGATGTCTGCAAAGTTGTCAAAATGGCAATCGTAACCCCAACCCTCCCAAAACAATTTTTTTCGAGTTTTTCATCCAAAAACTTAATACGAATCACTAATCGGTTTTCTTCTTCGACCCTTCTGTTTCTCAATAAAAAAAAGTCTTTAAAAAATAGCGAAAAACACGTTTTTCAAAGAAAAATGATGTTATGGTTAAGGTTAAGGTTAAGGTTACTTTTTAACCTTAACCTTAACCTTAACCGCGGAGAGGGTTAGGGTATTTATACTACCTTGCAACTCAGTTGCAAGTTTTTATGTGACCAACTTTAAGTTTTCATTTTAACTTAACGATATAAACTGTTTATTTTCCACGGTTACGGTTAAAAAATTGAGGTTAAGGTTACTTTTTAACCTTAACCTTAACCTTAACCTTTAACCGCGGAGAGGGTTAGGGTATTTATACTACCTTGCAACTCAGTTGCAAGTTTTTATGGGATAAAATGTAAGTTTATATTACGACTTAATAATACTAGCATCACATAAATCTTCAATTTAACAGATAATTACTAGGGTTGGGGTTAGGTTAGGGTTAGGGTTAGGGCTAGGATCTCATTTAATAAAGTCTAAGTTTGAAACATACTTACCCCGTTCTTTGACTGCTGTTTAAACATGATATTTAGACATCTGTGGTATATCACCAAGAATGTGTGAAAGTTTAATCAAGATCCATTGACTGGTATAGAAGTAATTGCAGATGGAGCCTGGTCATCCAATCACATCATCATTGCCCATTCCCATCACTCCTCTTTTCCACATCATCATCACGTCATATTATCATTTCTGCGCAACTTTGCCCGTAAGTAAAAGTATGCGCGTGGACTTGTTTTTTTTTTTTTTTTTTTTTTTTTTTGGAATTTAGCTTCTGATTTTTTTCTTCCTTTTGCCCTTTCTCTTTCTTTCCTTTTTTTGATTTTTCCCTTTTTCGCAGGTTCATGGTACACCTAACTCAAAAACGACACATCTCAGAAACTTGCGGGTTTTTGCATCGGATTGCCCGTTAAAAAATACTGCCCCTACGGGGCGGATTTTTAAATTTCGTGACGATTGGAGTACGGGAACATGCCAAAATGAGCAACAATGGATGTCTGCAAAGTTGTCAAAATGGCAATCGTAACCCCAACCCTCCCAAAACAATTTTTTTCGAGTTTTTCATCCAAAAACTTAATACGAATCACTAATCGGTTTTCTTCTTCGACCCTTCTGTTTCTCAATAAAAAAAAGTCTTTAAAAAATAGCGAAAAACACGTTTTTCAAAGAAAAATGATGTTATGGTTAAGGTTAAGGTTAAGGTTACTTTTTAACCTTAACCTTAACCTTAACCGCGGAGAGGGTTAGGGTATTTATACTACCTTGCAACTCAGTTGCAAGTTTTTATGTGACCAACTTTAAGTTTTCATTTTAACTTAACGATATAAACTGTTTATTTTCCACGGTTACGGTTAAAAAATTGAGGTTAAGGTTACTTTTTAACCTTAACCTTAACCTTAACCTTTAACCGCGGAGAGGGTTAGGGTATTTATACTACCTTGCAACTCAGTTGCAAGTTTTTATGGGATAAAATGTAAGTTTATATTACGACTTAATAATACTAGCATCACATAAATCTTCAATTTAACAGATAATTACTAGGGTTGGGGTTAGGTTAGGGTTAGGGTTAGGGCTAGGATCTCATTTAATAAAGTCTAAGTTTGAAACATACTTACCCCGTTCTTTGACTGCTGTTTAAACATGATATTTAGACATCTGTGGTATATCACCAAGAATGTGTGAAAGTTTAATCAAGATCCATTGACTGGTATAGAAGTAATTGCAGATGGAGCCTGGTCATCCAATCACATCATCATTGCCCATTCCCATCACTCCTCTTTTCCACATCATCATCACGTCATATTATCATTTCTGCGCAACTTTGCCCGTAAGTAAAAGTATGCGCGTGGACTTGTTTTTTTTTTTTTTTTTTTTTTTTTTTTGGAATTTAGCTTCTGATTTTTTTCTTCCTTTTGCCCTTTCTCTTTCTTTCCTTTTTTTGATTTTTCCCTTTTTCGCAGGTTCATGGTACACCTAACTCAAAAACGACACATCTCAGAAACTTGCGGGTTTTTGCATCGGATTGCCCGTTAAAAAATACTGCCCCTACGGGGCGGATTTTTAAATTTCGTGACGATTGGAGTACGGGAACATGCCAAAATGAGCAACAATGGATGTCTGCAAAGTTGTCAAAATGGCAATCGTAACCCCAACCCTCCCAAAACAATTTTTTTCGAGTTTTTCATCCAAAAACTTAATACGAATCACTAATCGGTTTTCTTCTTCGACCCTTCTGTTTCTCAATAAAAAAAAGTCTTTAAAAAATAGCGAAAAACACGTTTTTCAAAGAAAAATGATGTTATGGTTAAGGTTAAGGTTAAGGTTACTTTTTAACCTTAACCTTAACCTTAACCGCGGAGAGGGTTAGGGTATTTATACTACCTTGCAACTCAGTTGCAAGTTTTTATGTGACCAACTTTAAGTTTTCATTTTAACTTAACGATATAAACTGTTTATTTTCCACGGTTACGGTTAAAAAATTGAGGTTAAGGTTACTTTTTAACCTTAACCTTAACCTTAACCTTTAACCGCGGAGAGGGTTAGGGTATTTATACTACCTTGCAACTCAGTTGCAAGTTTTTATGGGATAAAATGTAAGTTTATATTACGACTTAATAATACTAGCATCACATAAATCTTCAATTTAACAGATAATTACTAGGGTTGGGGTTAGGTTAGGGTTAGGGTTAGGGCTAGGATCTCATTTAATAAAGTCTAAGTTTGAAACATACTTACCCCGTTCTTTGACTGCTGTTTAAACATGATATTTAGACATCTGTGGTATATCACCAAGAATGTGTGAAAGTTTAATCAAGATCCATTGACTGGTATAGAAGTAATTGCAGATGGAGCCTGGTCATCCAATCACATCATCATTGCCCATTCCCATCACTCCTCTTTTCCACATCATCATCACGTCATATTATCATTTCTGCGCAACTTTGCCCGTAAGTAAAAGTATGCGCGTGGACTTGTTTTTTTTTTTTTTTTTTTTTTTTTTTTGGAATTTAGCTTCTGATTTTTTTCTTCCTTTTGCCCTTTCTCTTTCTTTCCTTTTTTTGATTTTTCCCTTTTTCGCAGGTTCATGGTACACCTAACTCAAAAACGACACATCTCAGAAACTTGCGGGTTTTTGCATCGGATTGCCCGTTAAAAAATACTGCCCCTACGGGGCGGATTTTTAAATTTCGTGACGATTGGAGTACGGGAACATGCCAAAATGAGCAACAATGGATGTCTGCAAAGTTGTCAAAATGGCAATCGTAACCCCAACCCTCCCAAAACAATTTTTTTCGAGTTTTTCATCCAAAAACTTAATACGAATCACTAATCGGTTTTCTTCTTCGACCCTTCTGTTTCTCAATAAAAAAAAGTCTTTAAAAAATAGCGAAAAACACGTTTTTCAAAGAAAAATGATGTTATGGTTAAGGTTAAGGTTAAGGTTACTTTTTAACCTTAACCTTAACCTTAACCGCGGAGAGGGTTAGGGTATTTATACTACCTTGCAACTCAGTTGCAAGTTTTTATGTGACCAACTTTAAGTTTTCATTTTAACTTAACGATATAAACTGTTTATTTTCCACGGTTACGGTTAAAAAATTGAGGTTAAGGTTACTTTTTAACCTTAACCTTAACCTTAACCTTTAACCGCGGAGAGGGTTAGGGTATTTATACTACCTTGCAACTCAGTTGCAAGTTTTTATGGGATAAAATGTAAGTTTATATTACGACTTAATAATACTAGCATCACATAAATCTTCAATTTAACAGATAATTACTAGGGTTGGGGTTAGGTTAGGGTTAGGGTTAGGGCTAGGATCTCATTTAATAAAGTCTAAGTTTGAAACATACTTACCCCGTTCTTTGACTGCTGTTTAAACATGATATTTAGACATCTGTGGTATATCACCAAGAATGTGTGAAAGTTTAATCAAGATCCATTGACTGGTATAGAAGTAATTGCAGATGGAGCCTGGTCATCCAATCACATCATCATTGCCCATTCCCATCACTCCTCTTTTCCACATCATCATCACGTCATATTATCATTTCTGCGCAACTTTGCCCGTAAGTAAAAGTATGCGCGTGGACTTGTTTTTTTTTTTTTTTTTTTTTTTTTTTTGGAATTTAGCTTCTGATTTTTTTCTTCCTTTTGCCCTTTCTCTTTCTTTCCTTTTTTTGATTTTTCCCTTTTTCGCAGGTTCATGGTACACCTAACTCAAAAACGACACATCTCAGAAACTTGCGGGTTTTTGCATCGGATTGCCCGTTAAAAAATACTGCCCCTACGGGGCGGATTTTTAAATTTCGTGACGATTGGAGTACGGGAACATGCCAAAATGAGCAACAATGGATGTCTGCAAAGTTGTCAAAATGGCAATCGTAACCCCAACCCTCCCAAAACAATTTTTTTCGAGTTTTTCATCCAAAAACTTAATACGAATCACTAATCGGTTTTCTTCTTCGACCCTTCTGTTTCTCAATAAAAAAAAGTCTTTAAAAAATAGCGAAAAACACGTTTTTCAAAGAAAAATGATGTTATGGTTAAGGTTAAGGTTAAGGTTACTTTTTAACCTTAACCTTAACCTTAACCGCGGAGAGGGTTAGGGTATTTATACTACCTTGCAACTCAGTTGCAAGTTTTTATGTGACCAACTTTAAGTTTTCATTTTAACTTAACGATATAAACTGTTTATTTTCCACGGTTACGGTTAAAAAATTGAGGTTAAGGTTACTTTTTAACCTTAACCTTAACCTTAACCTTTAACCGCGGAGAGGGTTAGGGTATTTATACTACCTTGCAACTCAGTTGCAAGTTTTTATGGGATAAAATGTAAGTTTATATTACGACTTAATAATACTAGCATCACATAAATCTTCAATTTAACAGATAATTACTAGGGTTGGGGTTAGGTTAGGGTTAGGGTTAGGGCTAGGATCTCATTTAATAAAGTCTAAGTTTGAAACATACTTACCCCGTTCTTTGACTGCTGTTTAAACATGATATTTAGACATCTGTGGTATATCACCAAGAATGTGTGAAAGTTTAATCAAGATCCATTGACTGGTATAGAAGTAATTGCAGATGGAGCCTGGTCATCCAATCACATCATCATTGCCCATTCCCATCACTCCTCTTTTCCACATCATCATCACGTCATATTATCATTTCTGCGCAACTTTGCCCGTAAGTAAAAGTATGCGCGTGGACTTGTTTTTTTTTTTTTTTTTTTTTTTTTTTGGAATTTAGCTTCTGATTTTTTTCTTCCTTTTGCCCTTTCTCTTTCTTTCCTTTTTTTGATTTTTCCCTTTTTCGCAGGTTCATGGTACACCTAACTCAAAAACGACACATCTCAGAAACTTGCGGGTTTTTGCATCGGATTGCCCGTTAAAAAATACTGCCCCTACGGGGCGGATTTTTAAATTTCGTGACGATTGGAGTACGGGAACATGCCAAAATGAGCAACAATGGATGTCTGCAAAGTTGTCAAAATGGCAATCGTAACCCCAACCCTCCCAAAACAATTTTTTTCGAGTTTTTCATCCAAAAACTTAATACGAATCACTAATCGGTTTTCTTCTTCGACCCTTCTGTTTCTCAATAAAAAAAAGTCTTTAAAAAATAGCGAAAAACACGTTTTTCAAAGAAAAATGATGTTATGGTTAAGGTTAAGGTTAAGGTTACTTTTTAACCTTAACCTTAACCTTAACCGCGGAGAGGGTTAGGGTATTTATACTACCTTGCAACTCAGTTGCAAGTTTTTATGTGACCAACTTTAAGTTTTCATTTTAACTTAACGATATAAACTGTTTATTTTCCACGGTTACGGTTAAAAAATTGAGGTTAAGGTTACTTTTTAACCTTAACCTTAACCTTAACCTTTAACCGCGGAGAGGGTTAGGGTATTTATACTACCTTGCAACTCAGTTGCAAGTTTTTATGGGATAAAATGTAAGTTTATATTACGACTTAATAATACTAGCATCACATAAATCTTCAATTTAACAGATAATTACTAGGGTTGGGGTTAGGTTAGGGTTAGGGTTAGGGCTAGGATCTCATTTAATAAAGTCTAAGTTTGAAACATACTTACCCCGTTCTTTGACTGCTGTTTAAACATGATATTTAGACATCTGTGGTATATCACCAAGAATGTGTGAAAGTTTAATCAAGATCCATTGACTGGTATAGAAGTAATTGCAGATGGAGCCTGGTCATCCAATCACATCATCATTGCCCATTCCCATCACTCCTCTTTTCCACATCATCATCACGTCATATTATCATTTCTGCGCAACTTTGCCCGTAAGTAAAAGTATGCGCGTGGACTTGTTTTTTTTTTTTTTTTTTTTTTTTTTTTGGAATTTAGCTTCTGATTTTTTTCTTCCTTTTGCCCTTTCTCTTTCTTTCCTTTTTTTGATTTTTCCCTTTTTCGCAGGTTCATGGTACACCTAACTCAAAAACGACACATCTCAGAAACTTGCGGGTTTTTGCATCGGATTGCCCGTTAAAAAATACTGCCCCTACGGGGCGGATTTTTAAATTTCGTGACGATTGGAGTACGGGAACATGCCAAAATGAGCAACAATGGATGTCTGCAAAGTTGTCAAAATGGCAATCGTAACCCCAACCCTCCCAAAACAATTTTTTTCGAGTTTTTCATCCAAAAACTTAATACGAATCACTAATCGGTTTTCTTCTTCGACCCTTCTGTTTCTCAATAAAAAAAAGTCTTTAAAAAATAGCGAAAAACACGTTTTTCAAAGAAAAATGATGTTATGGTTAAGGTTAAGGTTAAGGTTACTTTTTAACCTTAACCTTAACCTTAACCGCGGAGAGGGTTAGGGTATTTATACTACCTTGCAACTCAGTTGCAAGTTTTTATGTGACCAACTTTAAGTTTTCATTTTAACTTAACGATATAAACTGTTTATTTTCCACGGTTACGGTTAAAAAATTGAGGTTAAGGTTACTTTTTAACCTTAACCTTAACCTTAACCTTTAACCGCGGAGAGGGTTAGGGTATTTATACTACCTTGCAACTCAGTTGCAAGTTTTTATGGGATAAAATGTAAGTTTATATTACGACTTAATAATACTAGCATCACATAAATCTTCAATTTAACAGATAATTACTAGGGTTGGGGTTAGGTTAGGGTTAGGGTTAGGGCTAGGATCTCATTTAATAAAGTCTAAGTTTGAAACATACTTACCCCGTTCTTTGACTGCTGTTTAAACATGATATTTAGACATCTGTGGTATATCACCAAGAATGTGTGAAAGTTTAATCAAGATCCATTGACTGGTATAGAAGTAATTGCAGATGGAGCCTGGTCATCCAATCACATCATCATTGCCCATTCCCATCTCTCCTCTTTTCCACATCATCATCACGTCATATTATCATTTCTGCGCAACTTTGCCCGTAAGTAAAAGTATGCGCGTGGACTTGTTTTTTTTTTTTTTTTTTTTTTTTTTTTGGAATTTAGCTTCTGATTTTTTTCTTCCTTTTGCCCTTTCTCTTTCTTTCCTTTTTTTGATTTTTCCCTTTTTCGCAGGTTCATGGTACACCTAACTCAAAAACGACACATCTCAGAAACTTGCGGGTTTTTGCATCGGATTGCCCGTTAAAAAATACTGCCCCTACGGGGCGGATTTTTAAATTTCGTGACGATTGGAGTACGGGAACATGCCAAAATGAGCAACAATGGATGTCTGCAAAGTTGTCAAAATGGCAATCGTAACCCCAACCCTCCCAAAACAATTTTTTTCGAGTTTTTCATCCAAAAACTTAATACGAATCACTAATCGGTTTTCTTCTTCGACCCTTCTGTTTCTCAATAAAAAAAAGTCTTTAAAAAATAGCGAAAAACACGTTTTTCAAAGAAAAATGATGTTATGGTTAAGGTTAAGGTTAAGGTTACTTTTTAACCTTAACCTTAACCTTAACCGCGGAGAGGGTTAGGGTATTTATACTACCTTGCAACTCAGTTGCAAGTTTTTATGTGACCAACTTTAAGTTTTCATTTTAACTTAACGATATAAACTGTTTATTTTCCACGGTTACGGTTAAAAAATTGAGGTTAAGGTTACTTTTTAACCTTAACCTTAACCTTAACCTTTAACCGCGGAGAGGGTTAGGGTATTTATACTACCTTGCAACTCAGTTGCAAGTTTTCATGGGATAAAATGTAAGTTTATATTACGACTTAATAATACTAGCATCACATAAATCTTCAATTTAACAGATAATTACTAGGGTTGGGGTTAGGTTAGGGTTAGGGTTAGGGCTAGGATCTCATTTAATAAAGTCTAAGTTTGAAACATACTTACCCCGTTCTTTGACTGCTGTTTAAACATGATATTTAGACATCTGTGGTATATCACCAAGAATGTGTGAAAGTTTAATCAAGATCCATTGACTGGTATAGAAGTAATTGCAGATGGAGCCTGGTCATCCAATCACATCATCATTGCCCATTCCCATCTCTCCTCTTTTCCACATCATCATCACGTCATATTATCATTTCTGCGCAACTTTGCCCGTAAGTAAAAGTATGCGCGTGGACTTGTTTTTTTTTTTTTTTTTTTTTTTTTTTTGGAATTTAGCTTCTGATTTTTTTCTTCCTTTTGCCCTTTCTCTTTCTTTCCTTTTTTTGATTTTTCCCTTTTTCGCAGGTTCATGGTACACCTAACTCAAAAACGACACATCTCAGAAACTTGCGGGTTTTTGCATCGGATTGCCCGTTAAAAAATACTGCCCCTACGGGGCGGATTTTTAAATTTCGTGACGATTGGAGTACGGGAACATGCCAAAATGAGCAACAATGGATGTCTGCAAAGTTGTCAAAATGGCAATCGTAACCCCAACCCTCCCAAAACAATTTTTTTCGAGTTTTTCATCCAAAAACTTAATACGAATCACTAATCGGTTTTCTTCTTCGACCCTTCTGTTTCTCAATAAAAAAAAGTCTTTAAAAAATAGCGAAAAACACGTTTTTCAAAGAAAAATGATGTTATGGTTAAGGTTAAGGTTAAGGTTACTTTTTAACCTTAACCTTAACCTTAACCGCGGAGAGGGTTAGGATATTTATACTACCTTGCAACTCAGTTGCAAGTTTTTATGTGACCAACTTTAAGTTTTCATTTTAACTTAACGATATAAACTGTTTATTTTCCACGGTTACGGTTAAAAAATTGAGGTTAAGGTTACTTTTTAACCTTAACCTTAACCTTAACCTTTAACCGCGGAGAGGGTTAGGGTATTTATACTACCTTGCAACTCAGTTGCAAGTTTTCATGGGATAAAATGTAAGTTTATATTACGACTTAATAATACTAGCATCACATAAATCTTCAATTTAACAGATAATTACTAGGGTTGGGGTTAGGTTAGGGTTAGGGTTAGGGCTAGGATCTCATTTAATAAAGTCTAAGTTTGAAACATACTTACCCCGTTCTTTGACTGCTGTTTAAACATGATATTTAGACATCTGTGGTATATCACCAAGAATGTGTGAAAGTTTAATCAAGATCCATTGACTGGTATAGAAGTAATTGCAGATGGAGCCTGGTCATCCAATCACATCATCATTGCCCATTCCCATCTCTCCTCTTTTCCACATCATCATCACGTCATATTATCATTTCTGCGCAACTTTGCCCGTAAGTAAAAGTATGCGCGTGGACTTGTTTTTTTTTTTTTTTTTTTTTTTTTTTTGGAATTTAGCTTCTGATTTTTTTCTTCCTTTTGCCCTTTCTCTTTCTTTCCTTTTTTTGATTTTTCCCTTTTTCGCAGGTTCATGGTACACCTAACTCAAAAACGACACATCTCAGAAACTTGCGGGTTTTTGCATCGGATTGCCCGTTAAAAAATACTGCCCCTACGGGGCGGATTTTTAAATTTCGTGACGATTGGAGTACGGGAACATGCCAAAATGAGCAACAATGGATGTCTGCAAAGTTGTCAAAATGGCAATCGTAACCCCAACCCTCCCAAAACAATTTTTTTCGAGTTTTTCATCCAAAAACTTAATACGAATCACTAATCGGTTTTCTTCTTCGACCCTTCTGTTTCTCAATAAAAAAAAGTCTTTAAAAAATAGCGAAAAACACGTTTTTCAAAGAAAAATGATGTTATGGTTAAGGTTAAGGTTAAGGTTACTTTTTAACCTTAACCTTAACCTTAACCGCGGAGAGGGTTAGGGTATTTATACTACCTTGCAACTCAGTTGCAAGTTTTTATGTGACCAACTTTAAGTTTTCATTTTAACTTAACGATATAAACTGTTTATTTTCCACGGTTACGGTTAAAAAATTGAGGTTAAGGTTACTTTTTAACCTTAACCTTAACCTTAACCTTTAACCGCGGAGAGGGTTAGGGTATTTATACTACCTTGCAACTCAGTTGCAAGTTTTTATGGGATAAAATGTAAGTTTATATTACGACTTAATAATACTAGCATCACATAAATCTTCAATTTAACAGATAATTACTAGGGTTGGGGTTAGGTTAGGGTTAGGGTTAGGGCTAGGATCTCATTTAATAAAGTCTAAGTTTGAAACATACTTACCCCGTTCTTTGACTGCTGTTTAAACATGATATTTAGACATCTGTGGTATATCACCAAGAATGTGTGAAAGTTTAATCAAGATCCATTGACTGGTATAGAAGTAATTGCAGATGGAGCCTGGTCATCCAATCACATCATCATTGCCCATTCCCATCACTCCTCTTTTCCACATCATCATCACGTCATATTATCATTTCTGCGCAACTTTGCCCGTAAGTAAAAGTATGCGCGTGGACTTGTTTTTTTTTTTTTTTTTTTTTTTTTTTGGAATTTAGCTTCTGATTTTTTTCTTCCTTTTGCCCTTTCTCTTTCTTTCCTTTTTTTGATTTTTCCCTTTTTCGCAGGTTCATGGTACACCTAACTCAAAAACGACACATCTCAGAAACTTGCGGGTTTTTGCATCGGATTGCCCGTTAAAAAATACTGCCCCTACGGGGCGGATTTTTAAATTTCGTGACGATTGGAGTACGGGAACATGCCAAAATGAGCAACAATGGATGTCTGCAAAGTTGTCAAAATGGCAATCGTAACCCCAACCCTCCCAAAACAATTTTTTTCGAGTTTTTCATCCAAAAACTTAATACGAATCACTAATCGGTTTTCTTCTTCGACCCTTCTGTTTCTCAATAAAAAAAAGTCTTTAAAAAATAGCGAAAAACACGTTTTTCAAAGAAAAATGATGTTATGGTTAAGGTTAAGGTTAAGGTTACTTTTTAACCTTAACCTTAACCTTAACCGCGGAGAGGGTTAGGGTATTTATACTACCTTGCAACTCAGTTGCAAGTTTTTATGTGACCAACTTTAAGTTTTCATTTTAACTTAACGATATAAACTGTTTATTTTCCACGGTTACGGTTAAAAAATTGAGGTTAAGGTTACTTTTTAACCTTAACCTTAACCTTAACCTTTAACCGCGGAGAGGGTTAGGGTATTTATACTACCTTGCAACTCAGTTGCAAGTTTTTATGGGATAAAATGTAAGTTTATATTACGACTTAATAATACTAGCATCACATAAATCTTCAATTTAACAGATAATTACTAGGGTTGGGGTTAGGTTAGGGTTAGGGTTAGGGCTAGGATCTCATTTAATAAAGTCTAAGTTTGAAACATACTTACCCCGTTCTTTGACTGCTGTTTAAACATGATATTTAGACATCTGTGGTATATCACCAAGAATGTGTGAAAGTTTAATCAAGATCCATTGACTGGTATAGAAGTAATTGCAGATGGAGCCTGGTCATCCAATCACATCATCATTGCCCATTCCCATCTCTCCTCTTTTCCACATCATCATCACGTCATATTATCATTTCTGCGCAACTTTGCCCGTAAGTAAAAGTATGCGCGTGGACTTGTTTTTTTTTTTTTTTTTTTTTTTTTTTTGGAATTTAGCTTCTGATTTTTTTCTTCCTTTTGCCCTTTCTCTTTCTTTCCTTTTTTTGATTTTTCCCTTTTTCGCAGGTTCATGGTACACCTAACTCAAAAACGACACATCTCAGAAACTTGCGGGTTTTTGCATCGGATTGCCCGTTAAAAAATACTGCCCCTACGGGGCGGATTTTTAAATTTCGTGACGATTGGAGTACGGGAACATGCCAAAATGAGCAACAATGGATGTCTGCAAAGTTGTCAAAATGGCAATCGTAACCCCAACCCTCCCAAAACAATTTTTTTCGAGTTTTTCATCCAAAAACTTAATACGAATCACTAATCGGTTTTCTTCTTCGACCCTTCTGTTTCTCAATAAAAAAAAGTCTTTAAAAAATAGCGAAAAACACGTTTTTCAAAGAAAAATGATGTTATGGTTAAGGTTAAGGTTAAGGTTACTTTTTAACCTTAACCTTAACCTTAACCGCGGAGAGGGTTAGGGTATTTATACTACCTTGCAACTCAGTTGCAAGTTTTTATGTGACCAACTTTAAGTTTTCATTTTAACTTAACGATATAAACTGTTTATTTTCCACGGTTACGGTTAAAAAATTGAGGTTAAGGTTACTTTTTAACCTTAACCTTAACCTTAACCTTTAACCGCGGAGAGGGTTAGGGTATTTATACTACCTTGCAACTCAGTTGCAAGTTTTTATGGGATAAAATGTAAGTTTATATTACGACTTAATAATACTAGCATCACATAAATCTTCAATTTAACAGATAATTACTAGGGTTGGGGTTAGGTTAGGGTTAGGGTTAGGGCTAGGATCTCATTTAATAAAGTCTAAGTTTGAAACATACTTACCCCGTTCTTTGACTGCTGTTTAAACATGATATTTAGACATCTGTGGTATATCACCAAGAATGTGTGAAAGTTTAATCAAGATCCATTGACTGGTATAGAAGTAATTGCAGATGGAGCCTGGTCATCCAATCACATCATCATTGCCCATTCCCATCTCTCCTCTTTTCCACATCATCATCACGTCATATTATCATTTCTGCGCAACTTTGCCCGTAAGTAAAAGTATGCGCGTGGACTTGTTTTTTTTTTTTTTTTTTTTTTTTTTTGGAATTTAGCTTCTGATTTTTTTCTTCCTTTTGCCCTTTCTCTTTCTTTCCTTTTTTTGATTTTTCCCTTTTTCGCAGGTTCATGGTACACCTAACTCAAAAACGACACATCTCAGAAACTTGCGGGTTTTTGCATCGGATTGCCCGTTAAAAAATACTGCCCCTACGGGGCGGATTTTTAAATTTCGTGACGATTGGAGTACGGGAACATGCCAAAATGAGCAACAATGGATGTCTGCAAAGTTGTCAAAATGGCAATCGTAACCCCAACCCTCCCAAAACAATTTTTTTCGAGTTTTTCATCCAAAAACTTAATACGAATCACTAATCGGTTTTCTTCTTCGACCCTTCTGTTTCTCAATAAAAAAAAGTCTTTAAAAAATAGCGAAAAACACGTTTTTCAAAGAAAAATGATGTTATGGTTAAGGTTAAGGTTAAGGTTACTTTTTAACCTTAACCTTAACCTTAACCGCGGAGAGGGTTAGGGTATTTATACTACCTTGCAACTCAGTTGCAAGTTTTTATGTGACCAACTTTAAGTTTTCATTTTAACTTAACGATATAAACTGTTTATTTTCCACGGTTACGGTTAAAAAATTGAGGTTAAGGTTACTTTTTAACCTTAACCTTAACCTTAACCTTTAACCGCGGAGAGGGTTAGGGTATTTATACTACCTTGCAACTCAGTTGCAAGTTTTTATGGGATAAAATGTAAGTTTATATTACGACTTAATAATACTAGCATCACATAAATCTTCAATTTAACAGATAATTACTAGGGTTGGGGTTAGGTTAGGGTTAGGGTTAGGGCTAGGATCTCATTTAATAAAGTCTAAGTTTGAAACATACTTACCCCGTTCTTTGACTGCTGTTTAAACATGATATTTAGACATCTGTGGTATATCACCAAGAATGTGTGAAAGTTTAATCAAGATCCATTGACTGGTATAGAAGTAATTGCAGATGGAGCCTGGTCATCCAATCACATCATCATTGCCCATTCCCATCACTCCTCTTTTCCACATCATCATCACGTCATATTATCATTTCTGCGCAACTTTGCCCGTAAGTAAAAGTATGCGCGTGGACTTGTTTTTTTTTTTTTTTTTTTTTTTTTTTTGGAATTTAGCTTCTGATTTTTTTCTTCCTTTTGCCCTTTCTCTTTCTTTCCTTTTTTTGATTTTTCCCTTTTTCGCAGGTTCATGGTACACCTAACTCAAAAACGACACATCTCAGAAACTTGCGGGTTTTTGCATCGGATTGCCCGTTAAAAAATACTGCCCCTACGGGGCGGATTTTTAAATTTCGTGACGATTGGAGTACGGGAACATGCCAAAATGAGCAACAATGGATGTCTGCAAAGTTGTCAAAATGGCAATCGTAACCCCAACCCTCCCAAAACAATTTTTTTCGAGTTTTTCATCCAAAAACTTAATACGAATCACTAATCGGTTTTCTTCTTCGACCCTTCTGTTTCTCAATAAAAAAAAGTCTTTAAAAAATAGCGAAAAACACGTTTTTCAAAGAAAAATGATGTTATGGTTAAGGTTAAGGTTAAGGTTACTTTTTAACCTTAACCTTAACCTTAACCGCGGAGAGGGTTAGGGTATTTATACTACCTTGCAACTCAGTTGCAAGTTTTTATGTGACCAACTTTAAGTTTTCATTTTAACTTAACGATATAAACTGTTTATTTTCCACGGTTACGGTTAAAAAATTGAGGTTAAGGTTACTTTTTAACCTTAACCTTAACCTTAACCTTTAACCGCGGAGAGGGTTAGGGTATTTATACTACCTTGCAACTCAGTTGCAAGTTTTTATGGGATAAAATGTAAGTTTATATTACGACTTAATAATACTAGCATCACATAAATCTTCAATTTAACAGATAATTACTAGGGTTGGGGTTAGGTTAGGGTTAGGGTTAGGGCTAGGATCTCATTTAATAAAGTCTAAGTTTGAAACATACTTACCCCGTTCTTTGACTGCTGTTTAAACATGATATTTAGACATCTGTGGTATATCACCAAGAATGTGTGAAAGTTTAATCAAGATCCATTGACTGGTATAGAAGTAATTGCAGATGGAGCCTGGTCATCCAATCACATCATCATTGCCCATTCCCATCACTCCTCTTTTCCACATCATCATCACGTCATATTATCATTTCTGCGCAACTTTGCCCGTAAGTAAAAGTATGCGCGTGGACTTGTTTTTTTTTTTTTTTTTTTTTTTTTTTTGGAATTTAGCTTCTGATTTTTTTCTTCCTTTTGCCCTTTCTCTTTCTTTCCTTTTTTTGATTTTTCCCTTTTTCGCAGGTTCATGGTACACCTAACTCAAAAACGACACATCTCAGAAACTTGCGGGTTTTTGCATCGGATTGCCCGTTAAAAAATACTGCCCCTACGGGGCGGATTTTTAAATTTCGTGACGATTGGAGTACGGGAACATGCCAAAATGAGCAACAATGGATGTCTGCAAAGTTGTCAAAATGGCAATCGTAACCCCAACCCTCCCAAAACAATTTTTTTCGAGTTTTTCATCCAAAAACTTAATACGAATCACTAATCGGTTTTCTTCTTCGACCCTTCTGTTTCTCAATAAAAAAAAGTCTTTAAAAAATAGCGAAAAACACGTTTTTCAAAGAAAAATGATGTTATGGTTAAGGTTAAGGTTAAGGTTACTTTTTAACCTTAACCTTAACCTTAACCGCGGAGAGGGTTAGGGTATTTATACTACCTTGCAACTCAGTTGCAAGTTTTTATGGGATAAAATGTAAGTTTATATTACGACTTAATAATACTAGCATCACATAAATCTTCAATTTAACAGATAATTACTAGGGTTGGGGTTAGGTTAGGGTTAGGGTTAGGGCTAGGATCTCATTTAATAAAGTCTAAGTTTGAAACATACTTACCCCGTTCTTTGACTGCTGTTTAAACATGATATTTAGACATCTGTGGTATATCACCAAGAATGTGTGAAAGTTTAATCAAGATCCATTGACTGGTATAGAAGTAATTGCAGATGGAGCCTGGTCATCCAATCACATCATCATTGCCCATTCCCATCACTCCTCTTTTCCACATCATCATCACGTCATATTATCATTTCTGCGCAACTTTGCCCGTAAGTAAAAGTATGCGCGTGGACTTGTTTTTTTTTTTTTTTTTTTTTTTTTTTTGGAATTTAGCTTCTGATTTTTTTCTTCCTTTTGCCCTTTCTCTTTCTTTCCTTTTTTTGATTTTTCCCTTTTTCGCAGGTTCATGGTACACCTAACTCAAAAACGACACATCTCAGAAACTTGCGGGTTTTTGCATCGGATTGCCCGTTAAAAAATACTGCCCCTACGGGGCGGATTTTTAAATTTCGTGACGATTGGAGTACGGGAACATGCCAAAATGAGCAACAATGGATGTCTGCAAAGTTGTCAAAATGGCAATCGTAACCCCAACCCTCCCAAAACAATTTTTTTCGAGTTTTTCATCCAAAAACTTAATACGAATCACTAATCGGTTTTCTTCTTCGACCCTTCTGTTTCTCAATAAAAAAAAGTCTTTAAAAAATAGCGAAAAACACGTTTTTCAAAGAAAAATGATGTTATGGTTAAGGTTAAGGTTAAGGTTACTTTTTAACCTTAACCTTAACCTTAACCGCGGAGAGGGTTAGGGTATTTATACTACCTTGCAACTCAGTTGCAAGTTTTTATGTGACCAACTTTAAGTTTTCATTTTAACTTAACGATATAAACTGTTTATTTTCCACGGTTACGGTTAAAAAATTGAGGTTAAGGTTACTTTTTAACCTTAACCTTAACCTTAACCTTTAACCGCGGAGAGGGTTAGGGTATTTATACTACCTTGCAACTCAGTTGCAAGTTTTTATGGGATAAAATGTAAGTTTATATTACGACTTAATAATACTAGCATCACATAAATCTTCAATTTAACAGATAATTACTAGGGTTGGGGTTAGGTTAGGGTTAGGGTTAGGGCTAGGATCTCATTTAATAAAGTCTAAGTTTGAAACATACTTACCCCGTTCTTTGACTGCTGTTTAAACATGATATTTAGACATCTGTGGTATATCACCAAGAATGTGTGAAAGTTTAATCAAGATCCATTGACTGGTATAGAAGTAATTGCAGATGGAGCCTGGTCATCCAATCACATCATCATTGCCCATTCCCATCTCTCCTCTTTTCCACATCATCATCACGTCATATTATCATTTCTGCGCAACTTTGCCCGTAAGTAAAAGTATGCGCGTGGACTTGTTTTTTTTTTTTTTTTTTTTTTTTTTTTTTGGAATTTAGCTTCTGATTTTTTTCTTCCTTTTGCCCTTTCTCTTTCTTTCCTTTTTTTGATTTTTCCCTTTTTCGCAGGTTCATGGTACACCTAACTCAAAAACGACACATCTCAGAAACTTGCGGGTTTTTGCATCGGATTGCCCGTTAAAAAATACTGCCCCTACGGGGCGGATTTTTAAATTTCGTGACGATTGGAGTACGGGAACATGCCAAAATGAGCAACAATGGATGTCTGCAAAGTTGTCAAAATGGCAATCGTAACCCCAACCCTCCCAAAACAATTTTTTTCGAGTTTTTCATCCAAAAACTTAATACGAATCACTAATCGGTTTTCTTCTTCGACCCTTCTGTTTCTCAATAAAAAAAAGTCTTTAAAAAATAGCGAAAAACACGTTTTTCAAAGAAAAATGATGTTATGGTTAAGGTTAAGGTTAAGGTTACTTTTTAACCTTAACCTTAACCTTAACCGCGGAGAGGGTTAGGGTATTTATACTACCTTGCAACTCAGTTGCAAGTTTTTATGTGACCAACTTTAAGTTTTCATTTTAACTTAACGATATAAACTGTTTATTTTCCACGGTTACGGTTAAAAAATTGAGGTTAAGGTTACTTTTTAACCTTAACCTTAACCTTAACCTTTAACCGCGGAGAGGGTTAGGGTATTTATACTACCTTGCAACTCAGTTGCAAGTTTTCATGGGATAAAATGTAAGTTTATATTACGACTTAATAATACTAGCATCACATAAATCTTCAATTTAACAGATAATTACTAGGGTTGGGGTTAGGTTAGGGTTAGGGTTAGGGCTAGGATCTCATTTAATAAAGTCTAAGTTTGAAACATACTTACCCCGTTCTTTGACTGCTGTTTAAACATGATATTTAGACATCTGTGGTATATCACCAAGAATGTGTGAAAGTTTAATCAAGATCCATTGACTGGTATAGAAGTAATTGCAGATGGAGCCTGGTCATCCAATCACATCATCATTGCCCATTCCCATCTCTCCTCTTTTCCACATCATCATCACGTCATATTATCATTTCTGCGCAACTTTGCCCGTAAGTAAAAGTATGCGCGTGGACTTGTTTTTTTTTTTTTTTTTTTTTTTTTTTTTGGAATTTAGCTTCTGATTTTTTTCTTCCTTTTGCCCTTTCTCTTTCTTTCCTTTTTTTGATTTTTCCCTTTTTCGCAGGTTCATGGTACACCTAACTCAAAAACGACACATCTCAGAAACTTGCGGGTTTTTGCATCGGATTGCCCGTTAAAAAATACTGCCCCTACGGGGCGGATTTTTAAATTTCGTGACGATTGGAGTACGGGAACATGCCAAAATGAGCAACAATGGATGTCTGCAAAGTTGTCAAAATGGCAATCGTAACCCCAACCCTCCCAAAACAATTTTTTTCGAGTTTTTCATCCAAAAACTTAATACGAATCACTAATCGGTTTTCTTCTTCGACCCTTCTGTTTCTCAATAAAAAAAAGTCTTTAAAAAATAGCGAAAAACACGTTTTTCAAAGAAAAATGATGTTATGGTTAAGGTTAAGGTTAAGGTTACTTTTTAACCTTAACCTTAACCTTAACCGCGGAGAGGGTTAGGGTATTTATACTACCTTGCAACTCAGTTGCAAGTTTTTATGTGACCAACTTTAAGTTTTCATTTTAACTTAACGATATAAACTGTTTATTTTCCACGGTTACGGTTAAAAAATTGAGGTTAAGGTTACTTTTTAACCTTAACCTTAACCTTAACCTTTAACCGCGGAGAGGGTTAGGGTATTTATACTACCTTGCAACTCAGTTGCAAGTTTTTATGGGATAAAATGTAAGTTTATATTACGACTTAATAATACTAGCATCACATAAATCTTCAATTTAACAGATAATTACTAGGGTTGGGGTTAGGTTAGGGTTAGGGTTAGGGCTAGGATCTCATTTAATAAAGTCTAAGTTTGAAACATACTTACCCCGTTCTTTGACTGCTGTTTAAACATGATATTTAGACATCTGTGGTATATCACCAAGAATGTGTGAAAGTTTAATCAAGATCCATTGACTGGTATAGAAGTAATTGCAGATGGAGCCTGGTCATCCAATCACATCATCATTGCCCATTCCCATCACTCCTCTTTTCCACATCATCATCACGTCATATTATCATTTCTGCGCAACTTTGCCCGTAAGTAAAAGTATGCGCGTGGACTTGTTTTTTTTTTTTTTTTTTTTTTTTTTTTGGAATTTAGCTTCTGATTTTTTTCTTCCTTTTGCCCTTTCTCTTTCTTTCCTTTTTTTGATTTTTCCCTTTTTCGCAGGTTCATGGTACACCTAACTCAAAAACGACACATCTCAGAAACTTGCGGGTTTTTGCATCGGATTGCCCGTTAAAAAATACTGCCCCTACGGGGCGGATTTTTAAATTTCGTGACGATTGGAGTACGGGAACATGCCAAAATGAGCAACAATGGATGTCTGCAAAGTTGTCAAAATGGCAATCGTAACCCCAACCCTCCCAAAACAATTTTTTTCGAGTTTTTCATCCAAAAACTTAATACGAATCACTAATCGGTTTTCTTCTTCGACCCTTCTGTTTCTCAATAAAAAAAAGTCTTTAAAAAATAGCGAAAAACACGTTTTTCAAAGAAAAATGATGTTATGGTTAAGGTTAAGGTTAAGGTTACTTTTTAACCTTAACCTTAACCTTAACCGCGGAGAGGGTTAGGGTATTTATACTACCTTGCAACTCAGTTGCAAGTTTTTATGTGACCAACTTTAAGTTTTCATTTTAACTTAACGATATAAACTGTTTATTTTCCACGGTTACGGTTAAAAAATTGAGGTTAAGGTTACTTTTTAACCTTAACCTTAACCTTAACCTTTAACCGCGGAGAGGGTTAGGGTATTTATACTACCTTGCAACTCAGTTGCAAGTTTTTATGGGATAAAATGTAAGTTTATATTACGACTTAATAATACTAGCATCACATAAATCTTCAATTTAACAGATAATTACTAGGGTTGGGGTTAGGTTAGGGTTAGGGTTAGGGCTAGGATCTCATTTAATAAAGTCTAAGTTTGAAACATACTTACCCCGTTCTTTGACTGCTGTTTAAACATGATATTTAGACATCTGTGGTATATCACCAAGAATGTGTGAAAGTTTAATCAAGATCCATTGACTGGTATAGAAGTAATTGCAGATGGAGCCTGGTCATCCAATCACATCATCATTGCCCATTCCCATCACTCCTCTTTTCCACATCATCATCACGTCATATTATCATTTCTGCGCAACTTTGCCCGTAAGTAAAAGTATGCGCGTGGACTTGTTTTTTTTTTTTTTTTTTTTTTTTTTTTGGAATTTAGCTTCTGATTTTTTTCTTCCTTTTGCCCTTTCTCTTTCTTTCCTTTTTTTGATTTTTCCCTTTTTCGCAGGTTCATGGTACACCTAACTCAAAAACGACACATCTCAGAAACTTGCGGGTTTTTGCATCGGATTGCCCGTTAAAAAATACTGCCCCTACGGGGCGGATTTTTAAATTTCGTGACGATTGGAGTACGGGAACATGCCAAAATGAGCAACAATGGATGTCTGCAAAGTTGTCAAAATGGCAATCGTAACCCCAACCCTCCCAAAACAATTTTTTTCGAGTTTTTCATCCAAAAACTTAATACGAATCACTAATCGGTTTTCTTCTTCGACCCTTCTGTTTCTCAATAAAAAAAAGTCTTTAAAAAATAGCGAAAAACACGTTTTTCAAAGAAAAATGATGTTATGGTTAAGGTTAAGGTTAAGGTTACTTTTTAACCTTAACCTTAACCTTAACCGCGGAGAGGGTTAGGGTATTTATACTACCTTGCAACTCAGTTGCAAGTTTTTATGTGACCAACTTTAAGTTTTCATTTTAACTTAACGATATAAACTGTTTATTTTCCACGGTTACGGTTAAAAAATTGAGGTTAAGGTTACTTTTTAACCTTAACCTTAACCTTAACCTTTAACCGCGGAGAGGGTTAGGGTATTTATACTACCTTGCAACTCAGTTGCAAGTTTTTATGGGATAAAATGTAAGTTTATATTACGACTTAATAATACTAGCATCACATAAATCTTCAATTTAACAGATAATTACTAGGGTTGGGGTTAGGTTAGGGTTAGGGTTAGGGCTAGGATCTCATTTAATAAAGTCTAAGTTTGAAACATACTTACCCCGTTCTTTGACTGCTGTTTAAACATGATATTTAGACATCTGTGGTATATCACCAAGAATGTGTGAAAGTTTAATCAAGATCCATTGACTGGTATAGAAGTAATTGCAGATGGAGCCTGGTCATCCAATCACATCATCATTGCCCATTCCCATCACTCCTCTTTTCCACATCATCATCACGTCATATTATCATTTCTGCGCAACTTTGCCCGTAAGTAAAAGTATGCGCGTGGACTTGTTTTTTTTTTTTTTTTTTTTTTTTTTTTGGAATTTAGCTTCTGATTTTTTTCTTCCTTTTGCCCTTTCTCTTTCTTTCCTTTTTTTGATTTTTCCCTTTTTCGCAGGTTCATGGTACACCTAACTCAAAAACGACACATCTCAGAAACTTGCGGGTTTTTGCATCGGATTGCCCGTTAAAAAATACTGCCCCTACGGGGCGGATTTTTAAATTTCGTGACGATTGGAGTACGGGAACATGCCAAAATGAGCAACAATGGATGTCTGCAAAGTTGTCAAAATGGCAATCGTAACCCCAACCCTCCCAAAACAATTTTTTTCGAGTTTTTCATCCAAAAACTTAATACGAATCACTAATCGGTTTTCTTCTTCGACCCTTCTGTTTCTCAATAAAAAAAAGTCTTTAAAAAATAGCGAAAAACACGTTTTTCAAAGAAAAATGATGTTATGGTTAAGGTTAAGGTTAAGGTTACTTTTTAACCTTAACCTTAACCTTAACCGCGGAGAGGGTTAGGGTATTTATACTACCTTGCAACTCAGTTGCAAGTTTTTATGTGACCAACTTTAAGTTTTCATTTTAACTTAACGATATAAACTGTTTATTTTCCACGGTTACGGTTAAAAAATTGAGGTTAAGGTTACTTTTTAACCTTAACCTTAACCTTAACCTTTAACCGCGGAGAGGGTTAGGGTATTTATACTACCTTGCAACTCAGTTGCAAGTTTTTATGGGATAAAATGTAAGTTTATATTACGACTTAATAATACTAGCATCACATAAATCTTCAATTTAACAGATAATTACTAGGGTTGGGGTTAGGTTAGGGTTAGGGTTAGGGCTAGGATCTCATTTAATAAAGTCTAAGTTTGAAACATACTTACCCCGTTCTTTGACTGCTGTTTAAACATGATATTTAGACATCTGTGGTATATCACCAAGAATGTGTGAAAGTTTAATCAAGATCCATTGACTGGTATAGAAGTAATTGCAGATGGAGCCTGGTCATCCAATCACATCATCATTGCCCATTCCCATCACTCCTCTTTTCCACATCATCATCACGTCATATTATCATTTCTGCGCAACTTTGCCCGTAAGTAAAAGTATGCGCGTGGACTTGTTTTTTTTTTTTTTTTTTTTTTTTTTTGGAATTTAGCTTCTGATTTTTTTCTTCCTTTTGCCCTTTCTCTTTCTTTCCTTTTTTTGATTTTTCCCTTTTTCGCAGGTTCATGGTACACCTAACTCAAAAACGACACATCTCAGAAACTTGCGGGTTTTTGCATCGGATTGCCCGTTAAAAAATACTGCCCCTACGGGGCGGATTTTTAAATTTCGTGACGATTGGAGTACGGGAACATGCCAAAATGAGCAACAATGGATGTCTGCAAAGTTGTCAAAATGGCAATCGTAACCCCAACCCTCCCAAAACAATTTTTTTCGAGTTTTTCATCCAAAAACTTAATACGAATCACTAATCGGTTTTCTTCTTCGACCCTTCTGTTTCTCAATAAAAAAAAGTCTTTAAAAAATAGCGAAAAACACGTTTTTCAAAGAAAAATGATGTTATGGTTAAGGTTAAGGTTAAGGTTACTTTTTAACCTTAACCTTAACCTTAACCGCGGAGAGGGTTAGGGTATTTATACTACCTTGCAACTCAGTTGCAAGTTTTTATGTGACCAACTTTAAGTTTTCATTTTAACTTAACGATATAAACTGTTTATTTTCCACGGTTACGGTTAAAAAATTGAGGTTAAGGTTACTTTTTAACCTTAACCTTAACCTTAACCTTTAACCGCGGAGAGGGTTAGGGTATTTATACTACCTTGCAACTCAGTTGCAAGTTTTTATGGGATAAAATGTAAGTTTATATTACGACTTAATAATACTAGCATCACATAAATCTTCAATTTAACAGATAATTACTAGGGTTGGGGTTAGGTTAGGGTTAGGGTTAGGGCTAGGATCTCATTTAATAAAGTCTAAGTTTGAAACATACTTACCCCGTTCTTTGACTGCTGTTTAAACATGATATTTAGACATCTGTGGTATATCACCAAGAATGTGTGAAAGTTTAATCAAGATCCATTGACTGGTATAGAAGTAATTGCAGATGGAGCCTGGTCATCCAATCACATCATCATTGCCCATTCCCATCACTCCTCTTTTCCACATCATCATCACGTCATATTATCATTTCTGCGCAACTTTGCCCGTAAGTAAAAGTATGCGCGTGGACTTGTTTTTTTTTTTTTTTTTTTTTTTTTTTTGGAATTTAGCTTCTGATTTTTTTCTTCCTTTTGCCCTTTCTCTTTCTTTCCTTTTTTTGATTTTTCCCTTTTTCGCAGGTTCATGGTACACCTAACTCAAAAACGACACATCTCAGAAACTTGCGGGTTTTTGCATCGGATTGCCCGTTAAAAAATACTGCCCCTACGGGGCGGATTTTTAAATTTCGTGACGATTGGAGTACGGGAACATGCCAAAATGAGCAACAATGGATGTCTGCAAAGTTGTCAAAATGGCAATCGTAACCCCAACCCTCCCAAAACAATTTTTTTCGAGTTTTTCATCCAAAAACTTAATACGAATCACTAATCGGTTTTCTTCTTCGACCCTTCTGTTTCTCAATAAAAAAAAGTCTTTAAAAAATAGCGAAAAACACGTTTTTCAAAGAAAAATGATGTTATGGTTAAGGTTAAGGTTAAGGTTACTTTTTAACCTTAACCTTAACCTTAACCGCGGAGAGGGTTAGGGTATTTATACTACCTTGCAACTCAGTTGCAAGTTTTTATGTGACCAACTTTAAGTTTTCATTTTAACTTAACGATATAAACTGTTTATTTTCCACGGTTACGGTTAAAAAATTGAGGTTAAGGTTACTTTTTAACCTTAACCTTAACCTTAACCTTTAACCGCGGAGAGGGTTAGGGTATTTATACTACCTTGCAACTCAGTTGCAAGTTTTTATGGGATAAAATGTAAGTTTATATTACGACTTAATAATACTAGCATCACATAAATCTTCAATTTAACAGATAATTACTAGGGTTGGGGTTAGGTTAGGGTTAGGGTTAGGGCTAGGATCTCATTTAATAAAGTCTAAGTTTGAAACATACTTACCCCGTTCTTTGACTGCTGTTTAAACATGATATTTAGACATCTGTGGTATATCACCAAGAATGTGTGAAAGTTTAATCAAGATCCATTGACTGGTATAGAAGTAATTGCAGATGGAGCCTGGTCATCCAATCACATCATCATTGCCCATTCCCATCACTCCTCTTTTCCACATCATCATCACGTCATATTATCATTTCTGCGCAACTTTGCCCGTAAGTAAAAGTATGCGCGTGGACTTGTTTTTTTTTTTTTTTTTTTTTTTTTTTTGGAATTTAGCTTCTGATTTTTTTCTTCCTTTTGCCCTTTCTCTTTCTTTCCTTTTTTTGATTTTTCCCTTTTTCGCAGGTTCATGGTACACCTAACTCAAAAACGACACATCTCAGAAACTTGCGGGTTTTTGCATCGGATTGCCCGTTAAAAAATACTGCCCCTACGGGGCGGATTTTTAAATTTCGTGACGATTGGAGTACGGGAACATGCCAAAATGAGCAACAATGGATGTCTGCAAAGTTGTCAAAATGGCAATCGTAACCCCAACCCTCCCAAAACAATTTTTTTCGAGTTTTTCATCCAAAAACTTAATACGAATCACTAATCGGTTTTCTTCTTCGACCCTTGTTTCTCAATAAAAAAAAGTCTTTAAAAAATAGCGAAAAACACGTTTTTCAAAGAAAAATGATGTTATGGTTAAGGTTAAGGTTAAGGTTACTTTTTAACCTTAACCTTAACCTTAACCGCGGAGAGGGTTAGGGTATTTATACTACCTTGCAACTCAGTTGCAAGTTTTTATGTGACCAACTTTAAGTTTTCATTTTAACTTAACGATATAAACTGTTTATTTTCCACGGTTACGGTTAAAAAATTGAGGTTAAGGTTACTTTTTAACCTTAACCTTAACCTTAACCTTTAACCGCGGAGAGGGTTAGGGTATTTATACTACCTTGCAACTCAGTTGCAAGTTTTTATGGGATAAAATGTAAGTTTATATTACGACTTAATAATACTAGCATCACATAAATCTTCAATTTAACAGATAATTACTAGGGTTGGGGTTAGGTTAGGGTTAGGGTTAGGGCTAGGATCTCATTTAATAAAGTCTAAGTTTGAAACATACTTACCCCGTTCTTTGACTGCTGTTTAAACATGATATTTAGACATCTGTGGTATATCACCAAGAATGTGTGAAAGTTTAATCAAGATCCATTGACTGGTATAGAAGTAATTGCAGATGGAGCCTGGTCATCCAATCACATCATCATTGCCCATTCCCATCACTCCTCTTTTCCACATCATCATCACGTCATATTATCATTTCTGCGCAACTTTGCCCGTAAGTAAAAGTATGCGCGTGGACTTGTTTTTTTTTTTTTTTTTTTTTTTTTTTTGGAATTTAGCTTCTGATTTTTTTCTTCCTTTTGCCCTTTCTCTTTCTTTCCTTTTTTTGATTTTTCCCTTTTTCGCAGGTTCATGGTACACCTAACTCAAAAACGACACATCTCAGAAACTTGCGGGTTTTTGCATCGGATTGCCCGTTAAAAAATACTGCCCCTACGGGGCGGATTTTTAAATTTCGTGACGATTGGAGTACGGGAACATGCCAAAATGAGCAACAATGGATGTCTGCAAAGTTGTCAAAATGGCAATCGTAACCCCAACCCTCCCAAAACAATTTTTTTCGAGTTTTTCATCCAAAAACTTAATACGAATCACTAATCGGTTTTCTTCTTCGACCCTTCTGTTTCTCAATAAAAAAAAGTCTTTAAAAAATAGCGAAAAACACGTTTTTCAAAGAAAAATGATGTTATGGTTAAGGTTAAGGTTAAGGTTACTTTTTAACCTTAACCTTAACCTTAACCGCGGAGAGGGTTAGGGTATTTATACTACCTTGCAACTCAGTTGCAAGTTTTTATGTGACCAACTTTAAGTTTTCATTTTAACTTAACGATATAAACTGTTTATTTTCCACGGTTACGGTTAAAAAATTGAGGTTAAGGTTACTTTTTAACCTTAACCTTAACCTTAACCTTTAACCGCGGAGAGGGTTAGGGTATTTATACTACCTTGCAACTCAGTTGCAAGTTTTTATGGGATAAAATGTAAGTTTATATTACGACTTAATAATACTAGCATCACATAAATCTTCAATTTAACAGATAATTACTAGGGTTGGGGTTAGGTTAGGGTTAGGGTTAGGGCTAGGATCTCATTTAATAAAGTCTAAGTTTGAAACATACTTACCCCGTTCTTTGACTGCTGTTTAAACATGATATTTAGACATCTGTGGTATATCACCAAGAATGTGTGAAAGTTTAATCAAGATCCATTGACTGGTATAGAAGTAATTGCAGATGGAGCCTGGTCATCCAATCACATCATCATTGCCCATTCCCATCACTCCTCTTTTCCACATCATCATCACGTCATATTATCATTTCTGCGCAACTTTGCCCGTAAGTAAAAGTATGCGCGTGGACTTGTTTTTTTTTTTTTTTTTTTTTTTTTTTGGAATTTAGCTTCTGATTTTTTTCTTCCTTTTGCCCTTTCTCTTTCTTTCCTTTTTTTGATTTTTCCCTTTTTCGCAGGTTCATGGTACACCTAACTCAAAAACGACACATCTCAGAAACTTGCGGGTTTTTGCATCGGATTGCCCGTTAAAAAATACTGCCCCTACGGGGCGGATTTTTAAATTTCGTGACGATTGGAGTACGGGAACATGCCAAAATGAGCAACAATGGATGTCTGCAAAGTTGTCAAAATGGCAATCGTAACCCCAACCCTCCCAAAACAATTTTTTTCGAGTTTTTCATCCAAAAACTTAATACGAATCACTAATCGGTTTTCTTCTTCGACCCTTCTGTTTCTCAATAAAAAAAAGTCTTTAAAAAATAGCGAAAAACACGTTTTTCAAAGAAAAATGATGTTATGGTTAAGGTTAAGGTTAAGGTTACTTTTTAACCTTAACCTTAACCTTAACCGCGGAGAGGGTTAGGGTATTTATACTACCTTGCAACTCAGTTGCAAGTTTTTATGTGACCAACTTTAAGTTTTCATTTTAACTTAACGATATAAACTGTTTATTTTCCACGGTTACGGTTAAAAAATTGAGGTTAAGGTTACTTTTTAACCTTAACCTTAACCTTAACCTTTAACCGCGGAGAGGGTTAGGGTATTTATACTACCTTGCAACTCAGTTGCAAGTTTTTATGGGATAAAATGTAAGTTTATATTACGACTTAATAATACTAGCATCACATAAATCTTCAATTTAACAGATAATTACTAGGGTTGGGGTTAGGTTAGGGTTAGGGTTAGGGCTAGGATCTCATTTAATAAAGTCTAAGTTTGAAACATACTTACCCCGTTCTTTGACTGCTGTTTAAACATGATATTTAGACATCTGTGGTATATCACCAAGAATGTGTGAAAGTTTAATCAAGATCCATTGACTGGTATAGAAGTAATTGCAGATGGAGCCTGGTCATCCAATCACATCATCATTGCCCATTCCCATCACTCCTCTTTTCCACATCATCATCACGTCATATTATCATTTCTGCGCAACTTTGCCCGTAAGTAAAAGTATGCGCGTGGACTTGTTTTTTTTTTTTTTTTTTTTTTTTTTTTGGAATTTAGCTTCTGATTTTTTTCTTCCTTTTGCCCTTTCTCTTTCTTTCCTTTTTTTGATTTTTCCCTTTTTCGCAGGTTCATGGTACACCTAACTCAAAAACGACACATCTCAGAAACTTGCGGGTTTTTGCATCGGATTGCCCGTTAAAAAATACTGCCCCTACGGGGCGGATTTTTAAATTTCGTGACGATTGGAGTACGGGAACATGCCAAAATGAGCAACAATGGATGTCTGCAAAGTTGTCAAAATGGCAATCGTAACCCCAACCCTCCCAAAACAATTTTTTTCGAGTTTTTCATCCAAAAACTTAATACGAATCACTAATCGGTTTTCTTCTTCGACCCTTCTGTTTCTCAATAAAAAAAAGTCTTTAAAAAATAGCGAAAAACACGTTTTTCAAAGAAAAATGATGTTATGGTTAAGGTTAAGGTTAAGGTTACTTTTTAACCTTAACCTTAACCTTAACCGCGGAGAGGGTTAGGGTATTTATACTACCTTGCAACTCAGTTGCAAGTTTTTATGTGACCAACTTTAAGTTTTCATTTTAACTTAACGATATAAACTGTTTATTTTCCACGGTTACGGTTAAAAAATTGAGGTTAAGGTTACTTTTTAACCTTAACCTTAACCTTAACCTTTAACCGCGGAGAGGGTTAGGGTATTTATACTACCTTGCAACTCAGTTGCAAGTTTTTATGGGATAAAATGTAAGTTTATATTACGACTTAATAATACTAGCATCACATAAATCTTCAATTTAACAGATAATTACTAGGGTTGGGGTTAGGTTAGGGTTAGGGTTAGGGCTAGGATCTCATTTAATAAAGTCTAAGTTTGAAACATACTTACCCCGTTCTTTGACTGCTGTTTAAACATGATATTTAGACATCTGTGGTATATCACCAAGAATGTGTGAAAGTTTAATCAAGATCCATTGACTGGTATAGAAGTAATTGCAGATGGAGCCTGGTCATCCAATCACATCATCATTGCCCATTCCCATCACTCCTCTTTTCCACATCATCATCACGTCATATTATCATTTCTGCGCAACTTTGCCCGTAAGTAAAAGTATGCGCGTGGACTTGTTTTTTTTTTTTTTTTTTTTTTTTTTTGGAATTTAGCTTCTGATTTTTTTCTTCCTTTTGCCCTTTCTCTTTCTTTCCTTTTTTTGATTTTTCCCTTTTTCGCAGGTTCATGGTACACCTAACTCAAAAACGACACATCTCAGAAACTTGCGGGTTTTTGCATCGGATTGCCCGTTAAAAAATACTGCCCCTACGGGGCGGATTTTTAAATTTCGTGACGATTGGAGTACGGGAACATGCCAAAATGAGCAACAATGGATGTCTGCAAAGTTGTCAAAATGGCAATCGTAACCCCAACCCTCCCAAAACAATTTTTTTCGAGTTTTTCATCCAAAAACTTAATACGAATCACTAATCGGTTTTCTTCTTCGACCCTTCTGTTTCTCAATAAAAAAAAGTCTTTAAAAAATAGCGAAAAACACGTTTTTCAAAGAAAAATGATGTTATGGTTAAGGTTAAGGTTAAGGTTACTTTTTAACCTTAACCTTAACCTTAACCGCGGAGAGGGTTAGGGTATTTATACTACCTTGCAACTCAGTTGCAAGTTTTTATGTGACCAACTTTAAGTTTTCATTTTAACTTAACGATATAAACTGTTTATTTTCCACGGTTACGGTTAAAAAATTGAGGTTAAGGTTACTTTTTAACCTTAACCTTAACCTTAACCTTTAACCGCGGAGAGGGTTAGGGTATTTATACTACCTTGCAACTCAGTTGCAAGTTTTTATGGGATAAAATGTAAGTTTATATTACGACTTAATAATACTAGCATCACATAAATCTTCAATTTAACAGATAATTACTAGGGTTGGGGTTAGGTTAGGGTTAGGGTTAGGGCTAGGATCTCATTTAATAAAGTCTAAGTTTGAAACATACTTACCCCGTTCTTTGACTGCTGTTTAAACATGATATTTAGACATCTGTGGTATATCACCAAGAATGTGTGAAAGTTTAATCAAGATCCATTGACTGGTATAGAAGTAATTGCAGATGGAGCCTGGTCATCCAATCACATCATCATTGCCCATTCCCATCACTCCTCTTTTCCACATCATCATCACGTCATATTATCATTTCTGCGCAACTTTGCCCGTAAGTAAAAGTATGCGCGTGGACTTGTTTTTTTTTTTTTTTTTTTTTTTTTTTGGAATTTAGCTTCTGATTTTTTTCTTCCTTTTGCCCTTTCTCTTTCTTTCCTTTTTTTGATTTTTCCCTTTTTCGCAGGTTCATGGTACACCTAACTCAAAAACGACACATCTCAGAAACTTGCGGGTTTTTGCATCGGATTGCCCGTTAAAAAATACTGCCCCTACGGGGCGGATTTTTAAATTTCGTGACGATTGGAGTACGGGAACATGCCAAAATGAGCAACAATGGATGTCTGCAAAGTTGTCAAAATGGCAATCGTAACCCCAACCCTCCCAAAACAATTTTTTTCGAGTTTTTCATCCAAAAACTTAATACGAATCACTAATCGGTTTTCTTCTTCGACCCTTCTGTTTCTCAATAAAAAAAAGTCTTTAAAAAATAGCGAAAAACACGTTTTTCAAAGAAAAATGATGTTATGGTTAAGGTTAAGGTTAAGGTTACTTTTTAACCTTAACCTTAACCTTAACCGCGGAGAGGGTTAGGGTATTTATACTACCTTGCAACTCAGTTGCAAGTTTTTATGGGATAAAATGTAAGTTTATATTACGACTTAATAATACTAGCATCACATAAATCTTCAATTTAACAGATAATTACTAGGGTTGGGGTTAGGTTAGGGTTAGGGTTAGGGCTAGGATCTCATTTAATAAAGTCTAAGTTTGAAACATACTTACCCCGTTCTTTGACTGCTGTTTAAACATGATATTTAGACATCTGTGGTATATCACCAAGAATGTGTGAAAGTTTAATCAAGATCCATTGACTGGTATAGAAGTAATTGCAGATGGAGCCTGGTCATCCAATCACATCATCATTGCCCATTCCCATCACTCCTCTTTTCCACATCATCATCACGTCATATTATCATTTCTGCGCAACTTTGCCCGTAAGTAAAAGTATGCGCGTGGACTTGTTTTTTTTTTTTTTTTTTTTTTTTTTTGGAATTTAGCTTCTGATTTTTTTCTTCCTTTTGCCCTTTCTCTTTCTTTCCTTTTTTTGATTTTTCCCTTTTTCGCAGGTTCATGGTACACCTAACTCAAAAACGACACATCTCAGAAACTTGCGGGTTTTTGCATCGGATTGCCCGTTAAAAAATACTGCCCCTACGGGGCGGATTTTTAAATTTCGTGACGATTGGAGTACGGGAACATGCCAAAATGAGCAACAATGGATGTCTGCAAAGTTGTCAAAATGGCAATCGTAACCCCAACCCTCCCAAAACAATTTTTTTCGAGTTTTTCATCCAAAAACTTAATACGAATCACTAATCGGTTTTCTTCTTCGACCCTTCTGTTTCTCAATAAAAAAAAGTCTTTAAAAAATAGCGAAAAACACGTTTTTCAAAGAAAAATGATGTTATGGTTAAGGTTAAGGTTAAGGTTACTTTTTAACCTTAACCTTAACCTTAACCGCGGAGAGGGTTAGGGTATTTATACTACCTTGCAACTCAGTTGCAAGTTTTTATGTGACCAACTTTAAGTTTTCATTTTAACTTAACGATATAAACTGTTTATTTTCCACGGTTACGGTTAAAAAATTGAGGTTAAGGTTACTTTTTAACCTTAACCTTAACCTTAACCTTTAACCGCGGAGAGGGTTAGGGTATTTATACTACCTTGCAACTCAGTTGCAAGTTTTTATGGGATAAAATGTAAGTTTATATTACGACTTAATAATACTAGCATCACATAAATCTTCAATTTAACAGATAATTACTAGGGTTGGGGTTAGGTTAGGGTTAGGGTTAGGGCTAGGATCTCATTTAATAAAGTCTAAGTTTGAAACATACTTACCCCGTTCTTTGACTGCTGTTTAAACATGATATTTAGACATCTGTGGTATATCACCAAGAATGTGTGAAAGTTTAATCAAGATCCATTGACTGGTATAGAAGTAATTGCAGATGGAGCCTGGTCATCCAATCACATCATCATTGCCCATTCCCATCTCTCCTCTTTTCCACATCATCATCACGTCATATTATCATTTCTGCGCAACTTTGCCCGTAAGTAAAAGTATGCGCGTGGACTTGTTTTTTTTTTTTTTTTTTTTTTTTTTTGGAATTTAGCTTCTGATTTTTTTCTTCCTTTTGCCCTTTCTCTTTCTTTCCTTTTTTTGATTTTTCCCTTTTTCGCAGGTTCATGGTACACCTAACTCAAAAACGACACATCTCAGAAACTTGCGGGTTTTTGCATCGGATTGCCCGTTAAAAAATACTGCCCCTACGGGGCGGATTTTTAAATTTCGTGACGATTGGAGTACGGGAACATGCCAAAATGAGCAACAATGGATGTCTGCAAAGTTGTCAAAATGGCAATCGTAACCCCAACCCTCCCAAAACAATTTTTTCGAGTTTTTCATCCAAAAACTTAATACGAATCACTAATCGGTTTTCTTCTTCGACCCTTCTGTTTCTCAATAAAAAAAAGTCTTTAAAAAATAGCGAAAAACACGTTTTTCAAAGAAAAATGATGTTATGGTTAAGGTTAAGGTTAAGGTTACTTTTTAACCTTAACCTTAACCTTAACCGCGGAGAGGGTTAGGGTATTTATACTACCTTGCAACTCAGTTGCAAGTTTTTATGTGACCAACTTTAAGTTTTCATTTTAACTTAACGATATAAACTGTTTATTTTCCACGGTTACGGTTAAAAAATTGAGGTTAAGGTTACTTTTTAACCTTAACCTTAACCTTAACCTTTAACCGCGGAGAGGGTTAGGGTATTTATACTACCTTGCAACTCAGTTGCAAGTTTTTATGGGATAAAATGTAAGTTTATATTACGACTTAATAATACTAGCATCACATAAATCTTCAATTTAACAGATAATTACTAGGGTTGGGGTTAGGTTAGGGTTAGGGTTAGGGCTAGGATCTCATTTAATAAAGTCTAAGTTTGAAACATACTTACCCCGTTCTTTGACTGCTGTTTAAACATGATATTTAGACATCTGTGGTATATCACCAAGAATGTGTGAAAGTTTAATCAAGATCCATTGACTGGTATAGAAGTAATTGCAGATGGAGCCTGGTCATCCAATCACATCATCATTGCCCATTCCCATCACTCCTCTTTTCCACATCATCATCACGTCATATTATCATTTCTGCGCAACTTTGCCCGTAAGTAAAAGTATGCGCGTGGACTTGTTTTTTTTTTTTTTTTTTTTTTTTTTTTGGAATTTAGCTTCTGATTTTTTTCTTCCTTTTGCCCTTTCTCTTTCTTTCCTTTTTTTGATTTTTCCCTTTTTCGCAGGTTCATGGTACACCTAACTCAAAAACGACACATCTCAGAAACTTGCGGGTTTTTGCATCGGATTGCCCGTTAAAAAATACTGCCCCTACGGGGCGGATTTTTAAATTTCGTGACGATTGGAGTACGGGAACATGCCAAAATGAGCAACAATGGATGTCTGCAAAGTTGTCAAAATGGCAATCGTAACCCCAACCCTCCCAAAACAATTTTTTTCGAGTTTTTCATCCAAAAACTTAATACGAATCACTAATCGGTTTTCTTCTTCGACCCTTCTGTTTCTCAATAAAAAAAAGTCTTTAAAAAATAGCGAAAAACACGTTTTTCAAAGAAAAATGATGTTATGGTTAAGGTTAAGGTTAAGGTTACTTTTTAACCTTAACCTTAACCTTAACCGCGGAGAGGGTTAGGGTATTTATACTACCTTGCAACTCAGTTGCAAGTTTTTATGTGACCAACTTTAAGTTTTCATTTTAACTTAACGATATAAACTGTTTATTTTCCACGGTTACGGTTAAAAAATTGAGGTTAAGGTTACTTTTTAACCTTAACCTTAACCTTAACCTTTAACCGCGGAGAGGGTTAGGGTATTTATACTACCTTGCAACTCAGTTGCAAGTTTTTATGGGATAAAATGTAAGTTTATATTACGACTTAATAATACTAGCATCACATAAATCTTCAATTTAACAGATAATTACTAGGGTTGGGGTTAGGTTAGGGTTAGGGTTAGGGCTAGGATCTCATTTAATAAAGTCTAAGTTTGAAACATACTTACCCCGTTCTTTGACTGCTGTTTAAACATGATATTTAGACATCTGTGGTATATCACCAAGAATGTGTGAAAGTTTAATCAAGATCCATTGACTGGTATAGAAGTAATTGCAGATGGAGCCTGGTCATCCAATCACATCATCATTGCCCATTCCCATCTCTCCTCTTTTCCACATCATCATCACGTCATATTATCATTTCTGCGCAACTTTGCCCGTAAGTAAAAGTATGCGCGTGGACTTGTTTTTTTTTTTTTTTTTTTTTTTTTTTGGAATTTAGCTTCTGATTTTTTTCTTCCTTTTGCCCTTTCTCTTTCTTTCCTTTTTTTGATTTTTCCCTTTTTCGCAGGTTCATGGTACACCTAACTCAAAAACGACACATCTCAGAAACTTGCGGGTTTTTGCATCGGATTGCCCGTTAAAAAATACTGCCCCTACGGGGCGGATTTTTAAATTTCGTGACGATTGGAGTACGGGAACATGCCAAAATGAGCAACAATGGATGTCTGCAAAGTTGTCAAAATGGCAATCGTAACCCCAACCCTCCCAAAACAATTTTTTCGAGTTTTTCATCCAAAAACTTAATACGAATCACTAATCGGTTTTCTTCTTCGACCCTTCTGTTTCTCAATAAAAAAAAGTCTTTAAAAAATAGCGAAAAACACGTTTTTCAAAGAAAAATGATGTTATGGTTAAGGTTAAGGTTAAGGTTACTTTTTAACCTTAACCTTAACCTTAACCGCGGAGAGGGTTAGGGTATTTATACTACCTTGCAACTCAGTTGCAAGTTTTTATGTGACCAACTTTAAGTTTTCATTTTAACTTAACGATATAAACTGTTTATTTTCCACGGTTACGGTTAAAAAATTGAGGTTAAGGTTACTTTTTAACCTTAACCTTAACCTTAACCTTTAACCGCGGAGAGGGTTAGGGTATTTATACTACCTTGCAACTCAGTTGCAAGTTTTTATGGGATAAAATGTAAGTTTATATTACGACTTAATAATACTAGCATCACATAAATCTTCAATTTAACAGATAATTACTAGGGTTGGGGTTAGGTTAGGGTTAGGGTTAGGGCTAGGATCTCATTTAATAAAGTCTAAGTTTGAAACATACTTACCCCGTTCTTTGACTGCTGTTTAAACATGATATTTAGACATCTGTGGTATATCACCAAGAATGTGTGAAAGTTTAATCAAGATCCATTGACTGGTATAGAAGTAATTGCAGATGGAGCCTGGTCATCCAATCACATCATCATTGCCCATTCCCATCTCTCCTCTTTTCCACATCATCATCACGTCATATTATCATTTCTGCGCAACTTTGCCCGTAAGTAAAAGTATGCGCGTGGACTTGTTTTTTTTTTTTTTTTTTTTTTTTTTTTGGAATTTAGCTTCTGATTTTTTTCTTCCTTTTGCCCTTTCTCTTTCTTTCCTTTTTTTGATTTTTCCCTTTTTCGCAGGTTCATGGTACACCTAACTCAAAAACGACACATCTCAGAAACTTGCGGGTTTTTGCATCGGATTGCCCGTTAAAAAATACTGCCCCTACGGGGCGGATTTTTAAATTTCGTGACGATTGGAGTACGGGAACATGCCAAAATGAGCAACAATGGATGTCTGCAAAGTTGTCAAAATGGCAATCGTAACCCCAACCCTCCCAAAACAATTTTTTTCGAGTTTTTCATCCAAAAACTTAATACGAATCACTAATCGGTTTTCTTCTTCGACCCTTCTGTTTCTCAATAAAAAAAAGTCTTTAAAAAATAGCGAAAAACACGTTTTTCAAAGAAAAATGATGTTATGGTTAAGGTTAAGGTTAAGGTTACTTTTTAACCTTAACCTTAACCTTAACCGCGGAGAGGGTTAGGGTATTTATACTACCTTGCAACTCAGTTGCAAGTTTTTATGTGACCAACTTTAAGTTTTCATTTTAACGATATAAACTGTTTATTTTCCACGGTTACGGTTAAAAAATTGAGGTTAAGGTTACTTTTTAACCTTAACCTTAACCTTAACCTTTAACCGCGGAGAGGGTTAGGGTATTTATACTACCTTGCAACTCAGTTGCAAGTTTTTATGGGATAAAATGTAAGTTTATATTACGACTTAATAATACTAGCATCACATAAATCTTCAATTTAACAGATAATTACTAGGGTTGGGGTTAGGTTAGGGTTAGGGTTAGGGCTAGGATCTCATTTAATAAAGTCTAAGTTTGAAACATACTTACCCCGTTCTTTGACTGCTGTTTAAACATGATATTTAGACATCTGTGGTATATCACCAAGAATGTGTGAAAGTTTAATCAAGATCCATTGACTGGTATAGAAGTAATTGCAGATGGAGCCTGGTCATCCAATCACATCATCATTGCCCATTCCCATCACTCCTCTTTTCCACATCATCATCACGTCATATTATCATTTCTGCGCAACTTTGCCCGTAAGTAAAAGTATGCGCGTGGACTTGTTTTTTTTTTTTTTTTTTTTTTTTTTGGAATTTAGCTTCTGATTTTTTTCTTCCTTTTGCCCTTTCTCTTTCTTTCCTTTTTTTGATTTTTCCCTTTTTCGCAGGTTCATGGTACACCTAACTCAAAAACGACACATCTCAGAAACTTGCGGGTTTTTGCATCGGATTGCCCGTTAAAAAATACTGCCCCTACGGGGCGGATTTTTAAATTTCGTGACGATTGGAGTACGGGAACATGCCAAAATGAGCAACAATGGATGTCTGCAAAGTTGTCAAAATGGCAATCGTAACCCCAACCCTCCCAAAACAATTTTTTTCGAGTTTTTCATCCAAAAACTTAATACGAATCACTAATCGGTTTTCTTCTTCGACCCTTCTGTTTCTCAATAAAAAAAAGTCTTTAAAAAATAGCGAAAAACACGTTTTTCAAAGAAAAATGATGTTATGGTTAAGGTTAAGGTTAAGGTTACTTTTTAACCTTAACCTTAACCTTAACCGCGGAGAGGGTTAGGGTATTTATACTACCTTGCAACTCAGTTGCAAGTTTTTATGTGACCAACTTTAAGTTTTCATTTTAACTTAACGATATAAACTGTTTATTTTCCACGGTTACGGTTAAAAAATTGAGGTTAAGGTTACTTTTTAACCTTAACCTTAACCTTAACCTTTAACCGCGGAGAGGGTTAGGGTATTTATACTACCTTGCAACTCAGTTGCAAGTTTTTATGGGATAAAATGTAAGTTTATATTACGACTTAATAATACTAGCATCACATAAATCTTCAATTTAACAGATAATTACTAGGGTTGGGGTTAGGTTAGGGTTAGGGTTAGGGCTAGGATCTCATTTAATAAAGTCTAAGTTTGAAACATACTTACCCCGTTCTTTGACTGCTGTTTAAACATGATATTTAGACATCTGTGGTATATCACCAAGAATGTGTGAAAGTTTAATCAAGATCCATTGACTGGTATAGAAGTAATTGCAGATGGAGCCTGGTCATCCAATCACATCATCATTGCCCATTCCCATCACTCCTCTTTTCCACATCATCATCACGTCATATTATCATTTCTGCGCAACTTTGCCCGTAAGTAAAAGTATGCGCGTGGACTTGTTTTTTTTTTTTTTTTTTTTTTTTTTGGAATTTAGCTTCTGATTTTTTTCTTCCTTTTGCCCTTTCTCTTTCTTTCCTTTTTTTGATTTTTCCCTTTTTCGCAGGTTCATGGTACACCTAACTCAAAAACGACACATCTCAGAAACTTGCGGGTTTTTGCATCGGATTGCCCGTTAAAAAATACTGCCCCTACGGGGCGGATTTTTAAATTTCGTGACGATTGGAGTACGGGAACATGCCAAAATGAGCAACAATGGATGTCTGCAAAGTTGTCAAAATGGCAATCGTAACCCCAACCCTCCCAAAACAATTTTTTTCGAGTTTTTCATCCAAAAACTTAATACGAATCACTAATCGGTTTTCTTCTTCGACCCTTCTGTTTCTCAATAAAAAAAAGTCTTTAAAAAATAGCGAAAAACACGTTTTTCAAAGAAAAATGATGTTATGGTTAAGGTTAAGGTTAAGGTTACTTTTTAACCTTAACCTTAACCTTAACCGCGGAGAGGGTTAGGGTATTTATACTACCTTGCAACTCAGTTGCAAGTTTTTATGTGACCAACTTTAAGTTTTCATTTTAACTTAACGATATAAACTGTTTATTTTCCACGGTTACGGTTAAAAAATTGAGGTTAAGGTTACTTTTTAACCTTAACCTTAACCTTAACCTTTAACCGCGGAGAGGGTTAGGGTATTTATACTACCTTGCAACTCAGTTGCAAGTTTTCATGGGATAAAATGTAAGTTTATATTACGACTTAATAATACTAGCATCACATAAATCTTCAATTTAACAGATAATTACTAGGGTTGGGGTTAGGTTAGGGTTAGGGTTAGGGCTAGGATCTCATTTAATAAAGTCTAAGTTTGAAACATACTTACCCCGTTCTTTGACTGCTGTTTAAACATGATATTTAGACATCTGTGGTATATCACCAAGAATGTGTGAAAGTTTAATCAAGATCCATTGACTGGTATAGAAGTAATTGCAGATGGAGCCTGGTCATCCAATCACATCATCATTGCCCATTCCCATCTCTCCTCTTTTCCACATCATCATCACGTCATATTATCATTTCTGCGCAACTTTGCCCGTAAGTAAAAGTATGCGCGTGGACTTGTTTTTTTTTTTTTTTTTTTTTTTTTTTTGGAATTTAGCTTCTGATTTTTTTCTTCCTTTTGCCCTTTCTCTTTCTTTCCTTTTTTTGATTTTTCCCTTTTTCGCAGGTTCATGGTACACCTAACTCAAAAACGACACATCTCAGAAACTTGCGGGTTTTTGCATCGGATTGCCCGTTAAAAAATACTGCCCCTACGGGGCGGATTTTTAAATTTCGTGACGATTGGAGTACGGGAACATGCCAAAATGAGCAACAATGGATGTCTGCAAAGTTGTCAAAATGGCAATCGTAACCCCAACCCTCCCAAAACAATTTTTTTCGAGTTTTTCATCCAAAAACTTAATACGAATCACTAATCGGTTTTCTTCTTCGACCCTTCTGTTTCTCAATAAAAAAAAGTCTTTAAAAAATAGCGAAAAACACGTTTTTCAAAGAAAAATGATGTTATGGTTAAGGTTAAGGTTAAGGTTACTTTTTAACCTTAACCTTAACCTTAACCGCGGAGAGGGTTAGGGTATTTATACTACCTTGCAACTCAGTTGCAAGTTTTTATGTGACCAACTTTAAGTTTTCATTTTAACGATATAAACTGTTTATTTTCCACGGTTACGGTTAAAAAATTGAGGTTAAGGTTACTTTTTAACCTTAACCTTAACCTTAACCTTTAACCGCGGAGAGGGTTAGGGTATTTATACTACCTTGCAACTCAGTTGCAAGTTTTTATGGGATAAAATGTAAGTTTATATTACGACTTAATAATACTAGCATCACATAAATCTTC
Organism: Arcuatula senhousia; assembly: GCA_963971305.1. Taxonomy (NCBI): domain Eukaryota; kingdom Metazoa; phylum Mollusca; class Bivalvia; order Mytilida; family Mytilidae; genus Arcuatula; species Arcuatula senhousia. The sequence goes on along the minus strand of OZ020317.1, from coordinate 161,453 downwards.
AATTTAACAGATAATTACTAGGGTTGGGGTTAGGTTAGGGTTAGGGTTAGGGCTAGGATCTCATTTAATAAAGTCTAAGTTTGAAACATACTTACCCCGTTCTTTGACTGCTGTTTAAACATGATATTTAGACATCTGTGGTATATCACCAAGAATGTGTGAAAGTTTAATCAAGATCCATTGACTGGTATAGAAGTAATTGCAGATGGAGCCTGGTCATCCAATCACATCATCATTGCCCATTCCCATCACTCCTCTTTTCCACATCATCATCACGTCATATTATCATTTCTGCGCAACTTTGCCCGTAAGTAAAAGTATGCGCGTGGACTTGTTTTTTTTTTTTTTTTTTTTTTTTTTGGAATTTAGCTTCTGATTTTTTTCTTCCTTTTGCCCTTTCTCTTTCTTTCCTTTTTTTGATTTTTCCCTTTTTCGCAGGTTCATGGTACACCTAACTCAAAAACGACACATCTCAGAAACTTGCGGGTTTTTGCATCGGATTGCCCGTTAAAAAATACTGCCCCTACGGGGCGGATTTTTAAATTTCGTGACGATTGGAGTACGGGAACATGCCAAAATGAGCAACAATGGATGTCTGCAAAGTTGTCAAAATGGCAATCGTAACCCCAACCCTCCCAAAACAATTTTTTTCGAGTTTTTCATCCAAAAACTTAATACGAATCACTAATCGGTTTTCTTCTTCGACCCTTCTGTTTCTCAATAAAAAAAAGTCTTTAAAAAATAGCGAAAAACACGTTTTTCAAAGAAAAATGATGTTATGGTTAAGGTTAAGGTTAAGGTTACTTTTTAACCTTAACCTTAACCTTAACCGCGGAGAGGGTTAGGGTATTTATACTACCTTGCAACTCAGTTGCAAGTTTTTATGTGACCAACTTTAAGTTTTCATTTTAACTTAACGATATAAACTGTTTATTTTCCACGGTTACGGTTAAAAAATTGAGGTTAAGGTTACTTTTTAACCTTAACCTTAACCTTAACCTTTAACCGCGGAGAGGGTTAGGGTATTTATACTACCTTGCAACTCAGTTGCAAGTTTTTATGGGATAAAATGTAAGTTTATATTACGACTTAATAATACTAGCATCACATAAATCTTCAATTTAACAGATAATTACTAGGGTTGGGGTTAGGTTAGGGTTAGGGTTAGGGCTAGGATCTCATTTAATAAAGTCTAAGTTTGAAACATACTTACCCCGTTCTTTGACTGCTGTTTAAACATGATATTTAGACATCTGTGGTATATCACCAAGAATGTGTGAAAGTTTAATCAAGATCCATTGACTGGTATAGAAGTAATTGCAGATGGAGCCTGGTCATCCAATCACATCATCATTGCCCATTCCCATCACTCCTCTTTTCCACATCATCATCACGTCATATTATCATTTCTGCGCAACTTTGCCCGTAAGTAAAAGTATGCGCGTGGACTTGTTTTTTTTTTTTTTTTTTTTTTTTTTGGAATTTAGCTTCTGATTTTTTTCTTCCTTTTGCCCTTTCTCTTTCTTTCCTTTTTTTGATTTTTCCCTTTTTCGCAGGTTCATGGTACACCTAACTCAAAAACGACACATCTCAGAAACTTGCGGGTTTTTGCATCGGATTGCCCGTTAAAAAATACTGCCCCTACGGGGCGGATTTTTAAATTTCGTGACGATTGGAGTACGGGAACATGCCAAAATGAGCAACAATGGATGTCTGCAAAGTTGTCAAAATGGCAATCGTAACCCCAACCCTCCCAAAACAATTTTTTTCGAGTTTTTCATCCAAAAACTTAATACGAATCACTAATCGGTTTTCTTCTTCGACCCTTCTGTTTCTCAATAAAAAAAAGTCTTTAAAAAATAGCGAAAAACACGTTTTTCAAAGAAAAATGATGTTATGGTTAAGGTTAAGGTTAAGGTTACTTTTTAACCTTAACCTTAACCTTAACCGCGGAGAGGGTTAGGGTATTTATACTACCTTGCAACTCAGTTGCAAGTTTTTATGTGACCAACTTTAAGTTTTCATTTTAACTTAACGATATAAACTGTTTATTTTCCACGGTTACGGTTAAAAAATTGAGGTTAAGGTTACTTTTTAACCTTAACCTTAACCTTAACCTTTAACCGCGGAGAGGGTTAGGGTATTTATACTACCTTGCAACTCAGTTGCAAGTTTTCATGGGATAAAATGTAAGTTTATATTACGACTTAATAATACTAGCATCACATAAATCTTCAATTTAACAGATAATTACTAGGGTTGGGGTTAGGTTAGGGTTAGGGTTAGGGCTAGGATCTCATTTAATAAAGTCTAAGTTTGAAACATACTTACCCCGTTCTTTGACTGCTGTTTAAACATGATATTTAGACATCTGTGGTATATCACCAAGAATGTGTGAAAGTTTAATCAAGATCCATTGACTGGTATAGAAGTAATTGCAGATGGAGCCTGGTCATCCAATCACATCATCATTGCCCATTCCCATCTCTCCTCTTTTCCACATCATCATCACGTCATATTATCATTTCTGCGCAACTTTGCCCGTAAGTAAAAGTATGCGCGTGGACTTGTTTTTTTTTTTTTTTTTTTTTTTTTTTTTGGAATTTAGCTTCTGATTTTTTTCTTCCTTTTGCCCTTTCTCTTTCTTTCCTTTTTTTGATTTTTCCCTTTTTCGCAGGTTCATGGTACACCTAACTCAAAAACGACACATCTCAGAAACTTGCGGGTTTTTGCATCGGATTGCCCGTTAAAAAATACTGCCCCTACGGGGCGGATTTTTAAATTTCGTGACGATTGGAGTACGGGAACATGCCAAAATGAGCAACAATGGATGTCTGCAAAGTTGTCAAAATGGCAATCGTAACCCCAACCCTCCCAAAACAATTTTTTTCGAGTTTTTCATCCAAAAACTTAATACGAATCACTAATCGGTTTTCTTCTTCGACCCTTCTGTTTCTCAATAAAAAAAAGTCTTTAAAAAATAGCGAAAAACACGTTTTTCAAAGAAAAATGATGTTATGGTTAAGGTTAAGGTTAAGGTTACTTTTTAACCTTAACCTTAACCTTAACCGCGGAGAGGGTTAGGGTATTTATACTACCTTGCAACTCAGTTGCAAGTTTTTATGTGACCAACTTTAAGTTTTCATTTTAACTTAACGATATAAACTGTTTATTTTCCATGGTTAAGGTTAAAAAATTGAGGTTAAGGTTACTTTTTAACCTTAACCTTAACCTTAACCTTTAACCGCGGAGAGGGTTAGGGTATTTATACTACCTTGCAACTCAGTTGCAAGTTTTCATGGGATAAAATGTAAGTTTATATTACGACTTAATAATACTAGCATCACATAAATCTTCAATTTAACAGATAATTACTAGGGTTGGGGTTAGGTTAGGGTTAGGGTTAGGGCTAGGATCTCATTTAATAAAGTCTAAGTTTGAAACATACTTACCCCGTTCTTTGACTGCTGTTTAAACATGATATTTAGACATCTGTGGTATATCACCAAGAATGTGTGAAAGTTTAATCAAGATCCATTGACTGGTATAGAAGTAATTGCAGATGGAGCCTGGTCATCCAATCACATCATCATTGCCCATTCCCATCTCTCCTCTTTTCCACATCATCATCACGTCATATTATCATTTCTGCGCAACTTTGCCCGTAAGTAAAAGTATGCGCGTGGACTTGTTTTTTTTTTTTTTTTTTTTTTTTTTTTGGAATTTAGCTTCTGATTTTTTTCTTCCTTTTGCCCTTTCTCTTTCTTTCCTTTTTTTGATTTTTCCCTTTTTCGCAGGTTCATGGTACACCTAACTCAAAAACGACACATCTCAGAAACTTGCGGGTTTTTGCATCGGATTGCCCGTTAAAAAATACTGCCCCTACGGGGCGGATTTTTAAATTTCGTGACGATTGGAGTACGGGAACATGCCAAAATGAGCAACAATGGATGTCTGCAAAGTTGTCAAAATGGCAATCGTAACCCCAACCCTCCCAAAACAATTTTTTTCGAGTTTTTCATCCAAAAACTTAATACGAATCACTAATCGGTTTTCTTCTTCGACCCTTCTGTTTCTCAATAAAAAAAAGTCTTTAAAAAATAGCGAAAAACACGTTTTTCAAAGAAAAATGATGTTATGGTTAAGGTTAAGGTTAAGGTTACTTTTTAACCTTAACCTTAACCTTAACCGCGGAGAGGGTTAGGGTATTTATACTACCTTGCAACTCAGTTGCAAGTTTTTATGTGACCAACTTTAAGTTTTCATTTTAACTTAACGATATAAACTGTTTATTTTCCACGGTTACGGTTAAAAAATTGAGGTTAAGGTTACTTTTTAACCTTAACCTTAACCTTAACCTTTAACCGCGGAGAGGGTTAGGGTATTTATACTACCTTGCAACTCAGTTGCAAGTTTTCATGGGATAAAATGTAAGTTTATATTACGACTTAATAATACTAGCATCACATAAATCTTCAATTTAACAGATAATTACTAGGGTTGGGGTTAGGTTAGGGTTAGGGTTAGGGCTAGGATCTCATTTAATAAAGTCTAAGTTTGAAACATACTTACCCCGTTCTTTGACTGCTGTTTAAACATGATATTTAGACATCTGTGGTATATCACCAAGAATGTGTGAAAGTTTAATCAAGATCCATTGACTGGTATAGAAGTAATTGCAGATGGAGCCTGGTCATCCAATCACATCATCATTGCCCATTCCCATCTCTCCTCTTTTCCACATCATCATCACGTCATATTATCATTTCTGCGCAACTTTGCCCGTAAGTAAAAGTATGCGCGTGGACTTGTTTTTTTTTTTTTTTTTTTTTTTTTTTTGGAATTTAGCTTCTGATTTTTTTCTTCCTTTTGCCCTTTCTCTTTCTTTCCTTTTTTTGATTTTTCCCTTTTTCGCAGGTTCATGGTACACCTAACTCAAAAACGACACATCTCAGAAACTTGCGGGTTTTTGCATCGGATTGCCCGTTAAAAAATACTGCCCCTACGGGGCGGATTTTTAAATTTCGTGACGATTGGAGTACGGGAACATGCCAAAATGAGCAACAATGGATGTCTGCAAAGTTGTCAAAATGGCAATCGTAACCCCAACCCTCCCAAAACAATTTTTTTCGAGTTTTTCATCCAAAAACTTAATACGAATCACTAATCGGTTTTCTTCTTCGACCCTTCTGTTTCTCAATAAAAAAAAGTCTTTAAAAAATAGCGAAAAACACGTTTTTCAAAGAAAAATGATGTTATGGTTAAGGTTAAGGTTAAGGTTACTTTTTAACCTTAACCTTAACCTTAACCGCGGAGAGGGTTAGGGTATTTATACTACCTTGCAACTCAGTTGCAAGTTTTTATGTGACCAACTTTAAGTTTTCATTTTAACTTAACGATATAAACTGTTTATTTTCCACGGTTACGGTTAAAAAATTGAGGTTAAGGTTACTTTTTAACCTTAACCTTAACCTTAACCTTTAACCGCGGAGAGGGTTAGGGTATTTATACTACCTTGCAACTCAGTTGCAAGTTTTCATGGGATAAAATGTAAGTTTATATTACGACTTAATAATACTAGCATCACATAAATCTTCAATTTAACAGATAATTACTAGGGTTGGGGTTAGGTTAGGGTTAGGGTTAGGGCTAGGATCTCATTTAATAAAGTCTAAGTTTGAAACATACTTACCCCGTTCTTTGACTGCTGTTTAAACATGATATTTAGACATCTGTGGTATATCACCAAGAATGTGTGAAAGTTTAATCAAGATCCATTGACTGGTATAGAAGTAATTGCAGATGGAGCCTGGTCATCCAATCACATCATCATTGCCCATTCCCATCTCTCCTCTTTTCCACATCATCATCACGTCATATTATCATTTCTGCGCAACTTTGCCCGTAAGTAAAAGTATGCGCGTGGACTTGTTTTTTTTTTTTTTTTTTTTTTTTTTTGGAATTTAGCTTCTGATTTTTTTCTTCCTTTTGCCCTTTCTCTTTCTTTCCTTTTTTTGATTTTTCCCTTTTTCGCAGGTTCATGGTACACCTAACTCAAAAACGACACATCTCAGAAACTTGCGGGTTTTTGCATCGGATTGCCCGTTAAAAAATACTGCCCCTACGGGGCGGATTTTTAAATTTCGTGACGATTGGAGTACGGGAACATGCCAAAATGAGCAACAATGGATGTCTGCAAAGTTGTCAAAATGGCAATCGTAACCCCAACCCTCCCAAAACAATTTTTTTCGAGTTTTTCATCCAAAAACTTAATACGAATCACTAATCGGTTTTCTTCTTCGACCCTTCTGTTTCTCAATAAAAAAAAGTCTTTAAAAAATAGCGAAAAACACGTTTTTCAAAGAAAAATGATGTTATGGTTAAGGTTAAGGTTAAGGTTACTTTTTAACCTTAACCTTAACCTTAACCGCGGAGAGGGTTAGGGTATTTATACTACCTTGCAACTCAGTTGCAAGTTTTTATGTGACCAACTTTAAGTTTTCATTTTAACTTAACGATATAAACTGTTTATTTTCCACGGTTACGGTTAAAAAATTGAGGTTAAGGTTACTTTTTAACCTTAACCTTAACCTTAACCTTTAACCGCGGAGAGGGTTAGGGTATTTATACTACCTTGCAACTCAGTTGCAAGTTTTCATGGGATAAAATGTAAGTTTATATTACGACTTAATAATACTAGCATCACATAAATCTTCAATTTAACAGATAATTACTAGGGTTGGGGTTAGGTTAGGGTTAGGGTTAGGGCTAGGATCTCATTTAATAAAGTCTAAGTTTGAAACATACTTACCCCGTTCTTTGACTGCTGTTTAAACATGATATTTAGACATCTGTGGTATATCACCAAGAATGTGTGAAAGTTTAATCAAGATCCATTGACTGGTATAGAAGTAATTGCAGATGGAGCCTGGTCATCCAATCACATCATCATTGCCCATTCCCATCTCTCCTCTTTTCCACATCATCATCACGTCATATTATCATTTCTGCGCAACTTTGCCCGTAAGTAAAAGTATGCGCGTGGACTTGTTTTTTTTTTTTTTTTTTTTTTTTTTGGAATTTAGCTTCTGATTTTTTTCTTCCTTTTGCCCTTTCTCTTTCTTTCCTTTTTTTGATTTTTCCCTTTTTCGCAGGTTCATGGTACACCTAACTCAAAAACGACACATCTCAGAAACTTGCGGGTTTTTGCATCGGATTGCCCGTTAAAAAATACTGCCCCTACGGGGCGGATTTTTAAATTTCGTGACGATTGGAGTACGGGAACATGCCAAAATGAGCAACAATGGATGTCTGCAAAGTTGTCAAAATGGCAATCGTAACCCCAACCCTCCCAAAACAATTTTTTTCGAGTTTTTCATCCAAAAACTTAATACGAATCACTAATCGGTTTTCTTCTTCGACCCTTCTGTTTCTCAATAAAAAAAAGTCTTTAAAAAATAGCGAAAAACACGTTTTTCAAAGAAAAATGATGTTATGGTTAAGGTTAAGGTTACTTTTTAACCTTAACCTTAACCTTAACCGCGGAGAGGGTTAGGGTATTTATACTACCTTGCAACTCAGTTGCAAGTTTTTATGTGACCAACTTTAAGTTTTCATTTTAACTTAACGATATAAACTGTTTATTTTCCACGGTTACGGTTAAAAAATTGAGGTTAAGGTTACTTTTTAACCTTAACCTTAACCTTAACCTTTAACCGCGGAGAGGGTTAGGGTATTTATACTACCTTGCAACTCAGTTGCAAGTTTTCATGGGATAAAATGTAAGTTTATATTACGACTTAATAATACTAGCATCACATAAATCTTCAATTTAACAGATAATTACTAGGGTTGGGGTTAGGTTAGGGTTAGGGTTAGGGCTAGGATCTCATTTAATAAAGTCTAAGTTTGAAACATACTTACCCCGTTCTTTGACTGCTGTTTAAACATGATATTTAGACATCTGTGGTATATCACCAAGAATGTGTGAAAGTTTAATCAAGATCCATTGACTGGTATAGAAGTAATTGCAGATGGAGCCTGGTCATCCAATCACATCATCATTGCCCATTCCCATCTCTCCTCTTTTCCACATCATCATCACGTCATATTATCATTTCTGCGCAACTTTGCCCGTAAGTAAAAGTATGCGCGTGGACTTGTTTTTTTTTTTTTTTTTTTTTTTTTTTGGAATTTAGCTTCTGATTTTTTTCTTCCTTTTGCCCTTTCTCTTTCTTTCCTTTTTTTGATTTTTCCCTTTTTCGCAGGTTCATGGTACACCTAACTCAAAAACGACACATCTCAGAAACTTGCGGGTTTTTGCATCGGATTGCCCGTTAAAAAATACTGCCCCTACGGGGCGGATTTTTAAATTTCGTGACGATTGGAGTACGGGAACATGCCAAAATGAGCAACAATGGATGTCTGCAAAGTTGTCAAAATGGCAATCGTAACCCCAACCCTCCCAAAACAATTTTTTTCGAGTTTTTCATCCAAAAACTTAATACGAATCACTAATCGGTTTTCTTCTTCGACCCTTCTGTTTCTCAATAAAAAAAAGTCTTTAAAAAATAGCGAAAAACACGTTTTTCAAAGAAAAATGATGTTATGGTTAAGGTTAAGGTTACTTTTTAACCTTAACCTTAACCTTAACCGCGGAGAGGGTTAGGGTATTTATACTACCTTGCAACTCAGTTGCAAGTTTTTATGTGACCAACTTTAAGTTTTCATTTTAACTTAACGATATAAACTGTTTATTTTCCACGGTTACGGTTAAAAAATTGAGGTTAAGGTTACTTTTTAACCTTAACCTTAACCTTAACCTTTAACCGCGGAGAGGGTTAGGGTATTTATACTACCTTGCAACTCAGTTGCAAGTTTTCATGGGATAAAATGTAAGTTTATATTACGACTTAATAATACTAGCATCACATAAATCTTCAATTTAACAGATAATTACTAGGGTTGGGGTTAGGTTAGGGTTAGGGTTAGGGCTAGGATCTCATTTAATAAAGTCTAAGTTTGAAACATACTTACCCCGTTCTTTGACTGCTGTTTAAACATGATATTTAGACATCTGTGGTATATCACCAAGAATGTGTGAAAGTTTAATCAAGATCCATTGACTGGTATAGAAGTAATTGCAGATGGAGCCTGGTCATCCAATCACATCATCATTGCCCATTCCCATCTCTCCTCTTTTCCACATCATCATCACGTCATATTATCATTTCTGCGCAACTTTGCCCGTAAGTAAAAGTATGCGCGTGGACTTGTTTTTTTTTTTTTTTTTTTTTTTTTTTGGAATTTAGCTTCTGATTTTTTTCTTCCTTTTGCCCTTTCTCTTTCTTTCCTTTTTTTGATTTTTCCCTTTTTCGCAGGTTCATGGTACACCTAACTCAAAAACGACACATCTCAGAAACTTGCGGGTTTTTGCATCGGATTGCCCGTTAAAAAATACTGCCCCTACGGGGCGGATTTTTAAATTTCGTGACGATTGGAGTACGGGAACATGCCAAAATGAGCAACAATGGATGTCTGCAAAGTTGTCAAAATGGCAATCGTAACCCCAACCCTCCCAAAACAATTTTTTTCGAGTTTTTCATCCAAAAACTTAATACGAATCACTAATCGGTTTTCTTCTTCGACCCTTCTGTTTCTCAATAAAAAAAAGTCTTTAAAAAATAGCGAAAAACACGTTTTTCAAAGAAAAATGATGTTATGGTTAAGGTTAAGGTTACTTTTTAACCTTAACCTTAACCTTAACCGCGGAGAGGGTTAGGGTATTTATACTACCTTGCAACTCAGTTGCAAGTTTTTATGTGACCAACTTTAAGTTTTCATTTTAACTTAACGATATAAACTGTTTATTTTCCACGGTTACGGTTAAAAAATTGAGGTTAAGGTTACTTTTTAACCTTAACCTTAACCTTAACCTTTAACCGCGGAGAGGGTTAGGGTATTTATACTACCTTGCAACTCAGTTGCAAGTTTTTATGGGATAAAATGTAAGTTTATATTACGACTTAATAATACTAGCATCACATAAATCTTCAATTTAACAGATAATTACTAGGGTTGGGGTTAGGTTAGGGTTAGGGTTAGGGCTAGGATCTCATTTAATAAAGTCTAAGTTTGAAACATACTTACCCCGTTCTTTGACTGCTGTTTAAACATGATATTTAGACATCTGTGGTATATCACCAAGAATGTGTGAAAGTTTAATCAAGATCCATTGACTGGTATAGAAGTAATTGCAGATGGAGCCTGGTCATCCAATCACATCATCATTGCCCATTCCCATCACTCCTCTTTTCCACATCATCATCACGTCATATTATCATTTCTGCGCAACTTTGCCCGTAAGTAAAAGTATGCGCGTGGACTTGTTTTTTTTTTTTTTTTTTTTTTTTTTTTGGAATTTAGCTTCTGATTTTTTTCTTCCTTTTGCCCTTTCTCTTTCTTTCCTTTTTTTGATTTTTCCCTTTTTCGCAGGTTCATGGTACACCTAACTCAAAAACGACACATCTCAGAAACTTGCGGGTTTTTGCATCGGATTGCCCGTTAAAAAATACTGCCCCTACGGGGCGGATTTTTAAATTTCGTGACGATTGGAGTACGGGAACATGCCAAAATGAGCAACAATGGATGTCTGCAAAGTTGTCAAAATGGCAATCGTAACCCCAACCCTCCCAAAACAATTTTTTTCGAGTTTTTCATCCAAAAACTTAATACGAATCACTAATCGGTTTTCTTCTTCGACCCTTCTGTTTCTCAATAAAAAAAAGTCTTTAAAAAATAGCGAAAAACACGTTTTTCAAAGAAAAATGATGTTATGGTTAAGGTTAAGGTTACTTTTTAACCTTAACCTTAACCTTAACCGCGGAGAGGGTTAGGGTATTTATACTACCTTGCAACTCAGTTGCAAGTTTTTATGTGACCAACTTTAAGTTTTCATTTTAACTTAACGATATAAACTGTTTATTTTCCACGGTTACGGTTAAAAAATTGAGGTTAAGGTTACTTTTTAACCTTAACCTTAACCTTAACCTTTAACCGCGGAGAGGGTTAGGGTATTTATACTACCTTGCAACTCAGTTGCAAGTTTTTATGGGATAAAATGTAAGTTTATATTACGACTTAATAATACTAGCATCACATAAATCTTCAATTTAACAGATAATTACTAGGGTTGGGGTTAGGTTAGGGTTAGGGTTAGGGCTAGGATCTCATTTAATAAAGTCTAAGTTTGAAACATACTTACCCCGTTCTTTGACTGCTGTTTAAACATGATATTTAGACATCTGTGGTATATCACCAAGAATGTGTGAAAGTTTAATCAAGATCCATTGACTGGTATAGAAGTAATTGCAGATGGAGCCTGGTCATCCAATCACATCATCATTGCCCATTCCCATCACTCCTCTTTTCCACATCATCATCACGTCATATTATCATTTCTGCGCAACTTTGCCCGTAAGTAAAAGTATGCGCGTGGACTTGTTTTTTTTTTTTTTTTTTTTTTTTTTTTGGAATTTAGCTTCTGATTTTTTTCTTCCTTTTGCCCTTTCTCTTTCTTTCCTTTTTTTGATTTTTCCCTTTTTCGCAGGTTCATGGTACACCTAACTCAAAAACGACACATCTCAGAAACTTGCGGGTTTTTGCATCGGATTGCCCGTTAAAAAATACTGCCCCTACGGGGCGGATTTTTAAATTTCGTGACGATTGGAGTACGGGAACATGCCAAAATGAGCAACAATGGATGTCTGCAAAGTTGTCAAAATGGCAATCGTAACCCCAACCCTCCCAAAACAATTTTTTTCGAGTTTTTCATCCAAAAACTTAATACGAATCACTAATCGGTTTTCTTCTTCGACCCTTCTGTTTCTCAATAAAAAAAAGTCTTTAAAAAATAGCGAAAAACACGTTTTTCAAAGAAAAATGATGTTATGGTTAAGGTTAAGGTTAAGGTTACTTTTTAACCTTAACCTTAACCTTAACCGCGGAGAGGGTTAGGGTATTTATACTACCTTGCAACTCAGTTGCAAGTTTTTATGTGACCAACTTTAAGTTTTCATTTTAACTTAACGATATAAACTGTTTATTTTCCACGGTTACGGTTAAAAAATTGAGGTTAAGGTTACTTTTTAACCTTAACCTTAACCTTAACCTTTAACCGCGGAGAGGGTTAGGGTATTTATACTACCTTGCAACTCAGTTGCAAGTTTTCATGGGATAAAATGTAAGTTTATATTACGACTTAATAATACTAGCATCACATAAATCTTCAATTTAACAGATAATTACTAGGGTTGGGGTTAGGTTAGGGTTAGGGTTAGGGCTAGGATCTCATTTAATAAAGTCTAAGTTTGAAACATACTTACCCCGTTCTTTGACTGCTGTTTAAACATGATATTTAGACATCTGTGGTATATCACCAAGAATGTGTGAAAGTTTAATCAAGATCCATTGACTGGTATAGAAGTAATTGCAGATGGAGCCTGGTCATCCAATCACATCATCATTGCCCATTCCCATCTCTCCTCTTTTCCACATCATCATCACGTCATATTATCATTTCTGCGCAACTTTGCCCGTAAGTAAAAGTATGCGCGTGGACTTGTTTTTTTTTTTTTTTTTTTTTTTTTTTGGAATTTAGCTTCTGATTTTTTTCTTCCTTTTGCCCTTTCTCTTTCTTTCCTTTTTTTGATTTTTCCCTTTTTCGCAGGTTCATGGTACACCTAACTCAAAAACGACACATCTCAGAAACTTGCGGGTTTTTGCATCGGATTGCCCGTTAAAAAATACTGCCCCTACGGGGCGGATTTTTAAATTTCGTGACGATTGGAGTACGGGAACATGCCAAAATGAGCAACAATGGATGTCTGCAAAGTTGTCAAAATGGCAATCGTAACCCCAACCCTCCCAAAACAATTTTTTTCGAGTTTTTCATCCAAAAACTTAATACGAATCACTAATCGGTTTTCTTCTTCGACCCTTCTGTTTCTCAATAAAAAAAAGTCTTTAAAAAATAGCGAAAAACACGTTTTTCAAAGAAAAATGATGTTATGGTTAAGGTTAAGGTTACTTTTTAACCTTAACCTTAACCTTAACCGCGGAGAGGGTTAGGGTATTTATACTACCTTGCAACTCAGTTGCAAGTTTTTATGTGACCAACTTTAAGTTTTCATTTTAACTTAACGATATAAACTGTTTATTTTCCACGGTTACGGTTAAAAAATTGAGGTTAAGGTTACTTTTTAACCTTAACCTTAACCTTAACCTTTAACCGCGGAGAGGGTTAGGGTATTTATACTACCTTGCAACTCAGTTGCAAGTTTTCATGGGATAAAATGTAAGTTTATATTACGACTTAATAATACTAGCATCACATAAATCTTCAATTTAACAGATAATTACTAGGGTTGGGGTTAGGTTAGGGTTAGGGTTAGGGCTAGGATCTCATTTAATAAAGTCTAAGTTTGAAACATACTTACCCCGTTCTTTGACTGCTGTTTAAACATGATATTTAGACATCTGTGGTATATCACCAAGAATGTGTGAAAGTTTAATCAAGATCCATTGACTGGTATAGAAGTAATTGCAGATGGAGCCTGGTCATCCAATCACATCATCATTGCCCATTCCCATCTCTCCTCTTTTCCACATCATCATCACGTCATATTATCATTTCTGCGCAACTTTGCCCGTAAGTAAAAGTATGCGCGTGGACTTGTTTTTTTTTTTTTTTTTTTTTTTTTTTGGAATTTAGCTTCTGATTTTTTTCTTCCTTTTGCCCTTTCTCTTTCTTTCCTTTTTTTGATTTTTCCCTTTTTCGCAGGTTCATGGTACACCTAACTCAAAAACGACACATCTCAGAAACTTGCGGGTTTTTGCATCGGATTGCCCGTTAAAAAATACTGCCCCTACGGGGCGGATTTTTAAATTTCGTGACGATTGGAGTACGGGAACATGCCAAAATGAGCAACAATGGATGTCTGCAAAGTTGTCAAAATGGCAATCGTAACCCCAACCCTCCCAAAACAATTTTTTTCGAGTTTTTCATCCAAAAACTTAATACGAATCACTAATCGGTTTTCTTCTTCGACCCTTCTGTTTCTCAATAAAAAAAAGTCTTTAAAAAATAGCGAAAAACACGTTTTTCAAAGAAAAATGATGTTATGGTTAAGGTTAAGGTTACTTTTTAACCTTAACCTTAACCTTAACCGCGGAGAGGGTTAGGGTATTTATACTACCTTGCAACTCAGTTGCAAGTTTTTATGTGACCAACTTTAAGTTTTCATTTTAACTTAACGATATAAACTGTTTATTTTCCACGGTTACGGTTAAAAAATTGAGGTTAAGGTTACTTTTTAACCTTAACCTTAACCTTAACCTTTAACCGCGGAGAGGGTTAGGGTATTTATACTACCTTGCAACTCAGTTGCAAGTTTTTATGGGATAAAATGTAAGTTTATATTACGACTTAATAATACTAGCATCACATAAATCTTCAATTTAACAGATAATTACTAGGGTTGGGGTTAGGTTAGGGTTAGGGTTAGGGCTAGGATCTCATTTAATAAAGTCTAAGTTTGAAACATACTTACCCCGTTCTTTGACTGCTGTTTAAACATGATATTTAGACATCTGTGGTATATCACCAAGAATGTGTGAAAGTTTAATCAAGATCCATTGACTGGTATAGAAGTAATTGCAGATGGAGCCTGGTCATCCAATCACATCATCATTGCCCATTCCCATCTCTCCTCTTTTCCACATCATCATCACGTCATATTATCATTTCTGCGCAACTTTGCCCGTAAGTAAAAGTATGCGCGTGGACTTGTTTTTTTTTTTTTTTTTTTTTTTTTTTGGAATTTAGCTTCTGATTTTTTTCTTCCTTTTGCCCTTTCTCTTTCTTTCCTTTTTTTGATTTTTCCCTTTTTCGCAGGTTCATGGTACACCTAACTCAAAAACGACACATCTCAGAAACTTGCGGGTTTTTGCATCGGATTGCCCGTTAAAAAATACTGCCCCTACGGGGCGGATTTTTAAATTTCGTGACGATTGGAGTACGGGAACATGCCAAAATGAGCAACAATGGATGTCTGCAAAGTTGTCAAAATGGCAATCGTAACCCCAACCCTCCCAAAACAATTTTTTTCGAGTTTTTCATCCAAAAACTTAATACGAATCACTAATCGGTTTTCTTCTTCGACCCTTCTGTTTCTCAATAAAAAAAAGTCTTTAAAAAATAGCGAAAAACACGTTTTTCAAAGAAAAATGATGTTATGGTTAAGGTTAAGGTTACTTTTTAACCTTAACCTTAACCTTAACCGCGGAGAGGGTTAGGGTATTTATACTACCTTGCAACTCAGTTGCAAGTTTTTATGTGACCAACTTTAAGTTTTCATTTTAACTTAACGATATAAACTGTTTATTTTCCACGGTTACGGTTAAAAAATTGAGGTTAAGGTTACTTTTTAACCTTAACCTTAACCTTAACCTTTAACCGCGGAGAGGGTTAGGGTATTTATACTACCTTGCAACTCAGTTGCAAGTTTTTATGGGATAAAATGTAAGTTTATATTACGACTTAATAATACTAGCATCACATAAATCTTCAATTTAACAGATAATTACTAGGGTTGGGGTTAGGTTAGGGTTAGGGTTAGGGCTAGGATCTCATTTAATAAAGTCTAAGTTTGAAACATACTTACCCCGTTCTTTGACTGCTGTTTAAACATGATATTTAGACATCTGTGGTATATCACCAAGAATGTGTGAAAGTTTAATCAAGATCCATTGACTGGTATAGAAGTAATTGCAGATGGAGCCTGGTCATCCAATCACATCATCATTGCCCATTCCCATCACTCCTCTTTTCCACATCATCATCACGTCATATTATCATTTCTGCGCAACTTTGCCCGTAAGTAAAAGTATGCGCGTGGACTTGTTTTTTTTTTTTTTTTTTTTTTTTTTTTGGAATTTAGCTTCTGATTTTTTTCTTCCTTTTGCCCTTTCTCTTTCTTTCCTTTTTTTGATTTTTCCCTTTTTCGCAGGTTCATGGTACACCTAACTCAAAAACGACACATCTCAGAAACTTGCGGGTTTTTGCATCGGATTGCCCGTTAAAAAATACTGCCCCTACGGGGCGGATTTTTAAATTTCGTGACGATTGGAGTACGGGAACATGCCAAAATGAGCAACAATGGATGTCTGCAAAGTTGTCAAAATGGCAATCGTAACCCCAACCCTCCCAAAACAATTTTTTTCGAGTTTTTCATCCAAAAACTTAATACGAATCACTAATCGGTTTTCTTCTTCGACCCTTCTGTTTCTCAATAAAAAAAAGTCTTTAAAAAATAGCGAAAAACACGTTTTTCAAAGAAAAATGATGTTATGGTTAAGGTTAAGGTTAAGGTTACTTTTTAACCTTAACCTTAACCTTAACCGCGGAGAGGGTTAGGGTATTTATACTACCTTGCAACTCAGTTGCAAGTTTTTATGTGACCAACTTTAAGTTTTCATTTTAACTTAACGATATAAACTGTTTATTTTCCACGGTTACGGTTAAAAAATTGAGGTTAAGGTTACTTTTTAACCTTAACCTTAACCTTAACCTTTAACCGCGGAGAGGGTTAGGGTATTTATACTACCTTGCAACTCAGTTGCAAGTTTTTATGGGATAAAATGTAAGTTTATATTACGACTTAATAATACTAGCATCACATAAATCTTCAATTTAACAGATAATTACTAGGGTTGGGGTTAGGTTAGGGTTAGGGTTAGGGCTAGGATCTCATTTAATAAAGTCTAAGTTTGAAACATACTTACCCCGTTCTTTGACTGCTGTTTAAACATGATATTTAGACATCTGTGGTATATCACCAAGAATGTGTGAAAGTTTAATCAAGATCCATTGACTGGTATAGAAGTAATTGCAGATGGAGCCTGGTCATCCAATCACATCATCATTGCCCATTCCCATCACTCCTCTTTTCCACATCATCATCACGTCATATTATCATTTCTGCGCAACTTTGCCCGTAAGTAAAAGTATGCGCGTGGACTTGTTTTTTTTTTTTTTTTTTTTTTTTTTTTGGAATTTAGCTTCTGATTTTTTTCTTCCTTTTGCCCTTTCTCTTTCTTTCCTTTTTTTGATTTTTCCCTTTTTCGCAGGTTCATGGTACACCTAACTCAAAAACGACACATCTCAGAAACTTGCGGGTTTTTGCATCGGATTGCCCGTTAAAAAATACTGCCCCTACGGGGCGGATTTTTAAATTTCGTGACGATTGGAGTACGGGAACATGCCAAAATGAGCAACAATGGATGTCTGCAAAGTTGTCAAAATGGCAATCGTAACCCCAACCCTCCCAAAACAATTTTTTTCGAGTTTTTCATCCAAAAACTTAATACGAATCACTAATCGGTTTTCTTCTTCGACCCTTCTGTTTCTCAATAAAAAAAAGTCTTTAAAAAATAGCGAAAAACACGTTTTTCAAAGAAAAATGATGTTATGGTTAAGGTTAAGGTTAAGGTTACTTTTTAACCTTAACCTTAACCTTAACCGCGGAGAGGGTTAGGGTATTTATACTACCTTGCAACTCAGTTGCAAGTTTTTATGTGACCAACTTTAAGTTTTCATTTTAACTTAACGATATAAACTGTTTATTTTCCACGGTTACGGTTAAAAAATTGAGGTTAAGGTTACTTTTTAACCTTAACCTTAACCTTAACCTTTAACCGCGGAGAGGGTTAGGGTATTTATACTACCTTGCAACTCAGTTGCAAGTTTTTATGGGATAAAATGTAAGTTTATATTACGACTTAATAATACTAGCATCACATAAATCTTCAATTTAACAGATAATTACTAGGGTTGGGGTTAGGTTAGGGTTAGGGTTAGGGCTAGGATCTCATTTAATAAAGTCTAAGTTTGAAACATACTTACCCCGTTCTTTGACTGCTGTTTAAACATGATATTTAGACATCTGTGGTATATCACCAAGAATGTGTGAAAGTTTAATCAAGATCCATTGACTGGTATAGAAGTAATTGCAGATGGAGCCTGGTCATCCAATCACATCATCATTGCCCATTCCCATCACTCCTCTTTTCCACATCATCATCACGTCATATTATCATTTCTGCGCAACTTTGCCCGTAAGTAAAAGTATGCGCGTGGACTTGTTTTTTTTTTTTTTTTTTTTTTTTTTTGGAATTTAGCTTCTGATTTTTTTCTTCCTTTTGCCCTTTCTCTTTCTTTCCTTTTTTTGATTTTTCCCTTTTTCGCAGGTTCATGGTACACCTAACTCAAAAACGACACATCTCAGAAACTTGCGGGTTTTTGCATCGGATTGCCCGTTAAAAAATACTGCCCCTACGGGGCGGATTTTTAAATTTCGTGACGATTGGAGTACGGGAACATGCCAAAATGAGCAACAATGGATGTCTGCAAAGTTGTCAAAATGGCAATCGTAACCCCAACCCTCCCAAAACAATTTTTTTCGAGTTTTTCATCCAAAAACTTAATACGAATCACTAATCGGTTTTCTTCTTCGACCCTTCTGTTTCTCAATAAAAAAAAGTCTTTAAAAAATAGCGAAAAACACGTTTTTCAAAGAAAAATGATGTTATGGTTAAGGTTAAGGTTACTTTTTAACCTTAACCTTAACCTTAACCGCGGAGAGGGTTAGGGTATTTATACTACCTTGCAACTCAGTTGCAAGTTTTTATGTGACCAACTTTAAGTTTTCATTTTAACTTAACGATATAAACTGTTTATTTTCCACGGTTACGGTTAAAAAATTGAGGTTAAGGTTACTTTTTAACCTTAACCTTAACCTTAACCTTTAACCGCGGAGAGGGTTAGGGTATTTATACTACCTTGCAACTCAGTTGCAAGTTTTTATGGGATAAAATGTAAGTTTATATTACGACTTAATAATACTAGCATCACATAAATCTTCAATTTAACAGATAATTACTAGGGTTGGGGTTAGGTTAGGGTTAGGGTTAGGGCTAGGATCTCATTTAATAAAGTCTAAGTTTGAAACATACTTACCCCGTTCTTTGACTGCTGTTTAAACATGATATTTAGACATCTGTGGTATATCACCAAGAATGTGTGAAAGTTTAATCAAGATCCATTGACTGGTATAGAAGTAATTGCAGATGGAGCCTGGTCATCCAATCACATCATCATTGCCCATTCCCATCACTCCTCTTTTCCACATCATCATCACGTCATATTATCATTTCTGCGCAACTTTGCCCGTAAGTAAAAGTATGCGCGTGGACTTGTTTTTTTTTTTTTTTTTTTTTTTTTTTTGGAATTTAGCTTCTGATTTTTTTCTTCCTTTTGCCCTTTCTCTTTCTTTCCTTTTTTTGATTTTTCCCTTTTTCGCAGGTTCATGGTACACCTAACTCAAAAACGACACATCTCAGAAACTTGCGGGTTTTTGCATCGGATTGCCCGTTAAAAAATACTGCCCCTACGGGGCGGATTTTTAAATTTCGTGACGATTGGAGTACGGGAACATGCCAAAATGAGCAACAATGGATGTCTGCAAAGTTGTCAAAATGGCAATCGTAACCCCAACCCTCCCAAAACAATTTTTTTCGAGTTTTTCATCCAAAAACTTAATACGAATCACTAATCGGTTTTCTTCTTCGACCCTTCTGTTTCTCAATAAAAAAAAGTCTTTAAAAAATAGCGAAAAACACGTTTTTCAAAGAAAAATGATGTTATGGTTAAGGTTAAGGTTAAGGTTACTTTTTAACCTTAACCTTAACCTTAACCGCGGAGAGGGTTAGGGTATTTATACTACCTTGCAACTCAGTTGCAAGTTTTTATGTGACCAACTTTAAGTTTTCATTTTAACTTAACGATATAAACTGTTTATTTTCCACGGTTACGGTTAAAAAATTGAGGTTAAGGTTACTTTTTAACCTTAACCTTAACCTTAACCTTTAACCGCGGAGAGGGTTAGGGTATTTATACTACCTTGCAACTCAGTTGCAAGTTTTTATGGGATAAAATGTAAGTTTATATTACGACTTAATAATACTAGCATCACATAAATCTTCAATTTAACAGATAATTACTAGGGTTGGGGTTAGGTTAGGGTTAGGGTTAGGGCTAGGATCTCATTTAATAAAGTCTAAGTTTGAAACATACTTACCCCGTTCTTTGACTGCTGTTTAAACATGATATTTAGACATCTGTGGTATATCACCAAGAATGTGTGAAAGTTTAATCAAGATCCATTGACTGGTATAGAAGTAATTGCAGATGGAGCCTGGTCATCCAATCACATCATCATTGCCCATTCCCATCACTCCTCTTTTCCACATCATCATCACGTCATATTATCATTTCTGCGCAACTTTGCCCGTAAGTAAAAGTATGCGCGTGGACTTGTTTTTTTTTTTTTTTTTTTTTTTTTTTGGAATTTAGCTTCTGATTTTTTTCTTCCTTTTGCCCTTTCTCTTTCTTTCCTTTTTTTGATTTTTCCCTTTTTCGCAGGTTCATGGTACACCTAACTCAAAAACGACACATCTCAGAAACTTGCGGGTTTTTGCATCGGATTGCCCGTTAAAAAATACTGCCCCTACGGGGCGGATTTTTAAATTTCGTGACGATTGGAGTACGGGAACATGCCAAAATGAGCAACAATGGATGTCTGCAAAGTTGTCAAAATGGCAATCGTAACCCCAACCCTCCCAAAACAATTTTTTTCGAGTTTTTCATCCAAAAACTTAATACGAATCACTAATCGGTTTTCTTCTTCGACCCTTCTGTTTCTCAATAAAAAAAAGTCTTTAAAAAATAGCGAAAAACACGTTTTTCAAAGAAAAATGATGTTATGGTTAAGGTTAAGGTTAAGGTTACTTTTTAACCTTAACCTTAACCTTAACCGCGGAGAGGGTTAGGGTATTTATACTACCTTGCAACTCAGTTGCAAGTTTTTATGTGACCAACTTTAAGTTTTCATTTTAACTTAACGATATAAACTGTTTATTTTCCACGGTTACGGTTAAAAAATTGAGGTTAAGGTTACTTTTTAACCTTAACCTTAACCTTAACCTTTAACCGCGGAGAGGGTTAGGGTATTTATACTACCTTGCAACTCAGTTGCAAGTTTTTATGGGATAAAATGTAAGTTTATATTACGACTTAATAATACTAGCATCACATAAATCTTCAATTTAACAGATAATTACTAGGGTTGGGGTTAGGTTAGGGTTAGGGTTAGGGCTAGGATCTCATTTAATAAAGTCTAAGTTTGAAACATACTTACCCCGTTCTTTGACTGCTGTTTAAACATGATATTTAGACATCTGTGGTATATCACCAAGAATGTGTGAAAGTTTAATCAAGATCCATTGACTGGTATAGAAGTAATTGCAGATGGAGCCTGGTCATCCAATCACATCATCATTGCCCATTCCCATCACTCCTCTTTTCCACATCATCATCACGTCATATTATCATTTCTGCGCAACTTTGCCCGTAAGTAAAAGTATGCGCGTGGACTTGTTTTTTTTTTTTTTTTTTTTTTTTTTTGGAATTTAGCTTCTGATTTTTTTCTTCCTTTTGCCCTTTCTCTTTCTTTCCTTTTTTTGATTTTTCCCTTTTTCGCAGGTTCATGGTACACCTAACTCAAAAACGACACATCTCAGAAACTTGCGGGTTTTTGCATCGGATTGCCCGTTAAAAAATACTGCCCCTACGGGGCGGATTTTTAAATTTCGTGACGATTGGAGTACGGGAACATGCCAAAATGAGCAACAATGGATGTCTGCAAAGTTGTCAAAATGGCAATCGTAACCCCAACCCTCCCAAAACAATTTTTTTCGAGTTTTTCATCCAAAAACTTAATACGAATCACTAATCGGTTTTCTTCTTCGACCCTTCTGTTTCTCAATAAAAAAAAGTCTTTAAAAAATAGCGAAAAACACGTTTTTCAAAGAAAAATGATGTTATGGTTAAGGTTAAGGTTACTTTTTAACCTTAACCTTAACCTTAACCGCGGAGAGGGTTAGGGTATTTATACTACCTTGCAACTCAGTTGCAAGTTTTTATGTGACCAACTTTAAGTTTTCATTTTAACTTAACGATATAAACTGTTTATTTTCCACGGTTACGGTTAAAAAATTGAGGTTAAGGTTACTTTTTAACCTTAACCTTAACCTTAACCTTTAACCGCGGAGAGGGTTAGGGTATTTATACTACCTTGCAACTCAGTTGCAAGTTTTTATGGGATAAAATGTAAGTTTATATTACGACTTAATAATACTAGCATCACATAAATCTTCAATTTAACAGATAATTACTAGGGTTGGGGTTAGGTTAGGGTTAGGGTTAGGGCTAGGATCTCATTTAATAAAGTCTAAGTTTGAAACATACTTACCCCGTTCTTTGACTGCTGTTTAAACATGATATTTAGACATCTGTGGTATATCACCAAGAATGTGTGAAAGTTTAATCAAGATCCATTGACTGGTATAGAAGTAATTGCAGATGGAGCCTGGTCATCCAATCACATCATCATTGCCCATTCCCATCACTCCTCTTTTCCACATCATCATCACGTCATATTATCATTTCTGCGCAACTTTGCCCGTAAGTAAAAGTATGCGCGTGGACTTGTTTTTTTTTTTTTTTTTTTTTTTTTTTTGGAATTTAGCTTCTGATTTTTTTCTTCCTTTTGCCCTTTCTCTTTCTTTCCTTTTTTTGATTTTTCCCTTTTTCGCAGGTTCATGGTACACCTAACTCAAAAACGACACATCTCAGAAACTTGCGGGTTTTTGCATCGGATTGCCCGTTAAAAAATACTGCCCCTACGGGGCGGATTTTTAAATTTCGTGACGATTGGAGTACGGGAACATGCCAAAATGAGCAACAATGGATGTCTGCAAAGTTGTCAAAATGGCAATCGTAACCCCAACCCTCCCAAAACAATTTTTTTCGAGTTTTTCATCCAAAAACTTAATACGAATCACTAATCGGTTTTCTTCTTCGACCCTTCTGTTTCTCAATAAAAAAAAGTCTTTAAAAAATAGCGAAAAACACGTTTTTCAAAGAAAAATGATGTTATGGTTAAGGTTAAGGTTAAGGTTACTTTTTAACCTTAACCTTAACCTTAACCGCGGAGAGGGTTAGGGTATTTATACTACCTTGCAACTCAGTTGCAAGTTTTTATGTGACCAACTTTAAGTTTTCATTTTAACTTAACGATATAAACTGTTTATTTTCCACGGTTACGGTTAAAAAATTGAGGTTAAGGTTACTTTTTAACCTTAACCTTAACCTTAACCTTTAACCGCGGAGAGGGTTAGGGTATTTATACTACCTTGCAACTCAGTTGCAAGTTTTTATGGGATAAAATGTAAGTTTATATTACGACTTAATAATACTAGCATCACATAAATCTTCAATTTAACAGATAATTACTAGGGTTGGGGTTAGGTTAGGGTTAGGGTTAGGGCTAGGATCTCATTTAATAAAGTCTAAGTTTGAAACATACTTACCCCGTTCTTTGACTGCTGTTTAAACATGATATTTAGACATCTGTGGTATATCACCAAGAATGTGTGAAAGTTTAATCAAGATCCATTGACTGGTATAGAAGTAATTGCAGATGGAGCCTGGTCATCCAATCACATCATCATTGCCCATTCCCATCACTCCTCTTTTCCACATCATCATCACGTCATATTATCATTTCTGCGCAACTTTGCCCGTAAGTAAAAGTATGCGCGTGGACTTGTTTTTTTTTTTTTTTTTTTTTTTTTTTGGAATTTAGCTTCTGATTTTTTTCTTCCTTTTGCCCTTTCTCTTTCTTTCCTTTTTTTGATTTTTCCCTTTTTCGCAGGTTCATGGTACACCTAACTCAAAAACGACACATCTCAGAAACTTGCGGGTTTTTGCATCGGATTGCCCGTTAAAAAATACTGCCCCTACGGGGCGGATTTTTAAATTTCGTGACGATTGGAGTACGGGAACATGCCAAAATGAGCAACAATGGATGTCTGCAAAGTTGTCAAAATGGCAATCGTAACCCCAACCCTCCCAAAACAATTTTTTTCGAGTTTTTCATCCAAAAACTTAATACGAATCACTAATCGGTTTTCTTCTTCGACCCTTCTGTTTCTCAATAAAAAAAAGTCTTTAAAAAATAGCGAAAAACACGTTTTTCAAAGAAAAATGATGTTATGGTTAAGGTTAAGGTTAAGGTTACTTTTTAACCTTAACCTTAACCTTAACCGCGGAGAGGGTTAGGGTATTTATACTACCTTGCAACTCAGTTGCAAGTTTTTATGTGACCAACTTTAAGTTTTCATTTTAACTTAACGATATAAACTGTTTATTTTCCACGGTTACGGTTAAAAAATTGAGGTTAAGGTTACTTTTTAACCTTAACCTTAACCTTAACCTTTAACCGCGGAGAGGGTTAGGGTATTTATACTACCTTGCAACTCAGTTGCAAGTTTTTATGGGATAAAATGTAAGTTTATATTACGACTTAATAATACTAGCATCACATAAATCTTCAATTTAACAGATAATTACTAGGGTTGGGGTTAGGTTAGGGTTAGGGTTAGGGCTAGGATCTCATTTAATAAAGTCTAAGTTTGAAACATACTTACCCCGTTCTTTGACTGCTGTTTAAACATGATATTTAGACATCTGTGGTATATCACCAAGAATGTGTGAAAGTTTAATCAAGATCCATTGACTGGTATAGAAGTAATTGCAGATGGAGCCTGGTCATCCAATCACATCATCATTGCCCATTCCCATCACTCCTCTTTTCCACATCATCATCACGTCATATTATCATTTCTGCGCAACTTTGCCCGTAAGTAAAAGTATGCGCGTGGACTTGTTTTTTTTTTTTTTTTTTTTTTTTTTTGGAATTTAGCTTCTGATTTTTTTCTTCCTTTTGCCCTTTCTCTTTCTTTCCTTTTTTTGATTTTTCCCTTTTTCGCAGGTTCATGGTACACCTAACTCAAAAACGACACATCTCAGAAACTTGCGGGTTTTTGCATCGGATTGCCCGTTAAAAAATACTGCCCCTACGGGGCGGATTTTTAAATTTCGTGACGATTGGAGTACGGGAACATGCCAAAATGAGCAACAATGGATGTCTGCAAAGTTGTCAAAATGGCAATCGTAACCCCAACCCTCCCAAAACAATTTTTTTCGAGTTTTTCATCCAAAAACTTAATACGAATCACTAATCGGTTTTCTTCTTCGACCCTTCTGTTTCTCAATAAAAAAAAGTCTTTAAAAAATAGCGAAAAACACGTTTTTCAAAGAAAAATGATGTTATGGTTAAGGTTAAGGTTAAGGTTACTTTTTAACCTTAACCTTAACCTTAACCGCGGAGAGGGTTAGGGTATTTATACTACCTTGCAACTCAGTTGCAAGTTTTTATGTGACCAACTTTAAGTTTTCATTTTAACTTAACGATATAAACTGTTTATTTTCCACGGTTACGGTTAAAAAATTGAGGTTAAGGTTACTTTTTAACCTTAACCTTAACCTTAACCTTTAACCGCGGAGAGGGTTAGGGTATTTATACTACCTTGCAACTCAGTTGCAAGTTTTTATGGGATAAAATGTAAGTTTATATTACGACTTAATAATACTAGCATCACATAAATCTTCAATTTAACAGATAATTACTAGGGTTGGGGTTAGGTTAGGGTTAGGGTTAGGGCTAGGATCTCATTTAATAAAGTCTAAGTTTGAAACATACTTACCCCGTTCTTTGACTGCTGTTTAAACATGATATTTAGACATCTGTGGTATATCACCAAGAATGTGTGAAAGTTTAATCAAGATCCATTGACTGGTATAGAAGTAATTGCAGATGGAGCCTGGTCATCCAATCACATCATCATTGCCCATTCCCATCACTCCTCTTTTCCACATCATCATCACGTCATATTATCATTTCTGCGCAACTTTGCCCGTAAGTAAAAGTATGCGCGTGGACTTGTTTTTTTTTTTTTTTTTTTTTTTTTTGGAATTTAGCTTCTGATTTTTTTCTTCCTTTTGCCCTTTCTCTTTCTTTCCTTTTTTTGATTTTTCCCTTTTTCGCAGGTTCATGGTACACCTAACTCAAAAACGACACATCTCAGAAACTTGCGGGTTTTTGCATCGGATTGCCCGTTAAAAAATACTGCCCCTACGGGGCGGATTTTTAAATTTCGTGACGATTGGAGTACGGGAACATGCCAAAATGAGCAACAATGGATGTCTGCAAAGTTGTCAAAATGGCAATCGTAACCCCAACCCTCCCAAAACAATTTTTTTCGAGTTTTTCATCCAAAAACTTAATACGAATCACTAATCGGTTTTCTTCTTCGACCCTTCTGTTTCTCAATAAAAAAAAGTCTTTAAAAAATAGCGAAAAACACGTTTTTCAAAGAAAAATGATGTTATGGTTAAGGTTAAGGTTAAGGTTACTTTTTAACCTTAACCTTAACCTTAACCGCGGAGAGGGTTAGGGTATTTATACTACCTTGCAACTCAGTTGCAAGTTTTTATGTGACCAACTTTAAGTTTTCATTTTAACTTAACGATATAAACTGTTTATTTTCCACGGTTACGGTTAAAAAATTGAGGTTAAGGTTACTTTTTAACCTTAACCTTAACCTTAACCTTTAACCGCGGAGAGGGTTAGGGTATTTATACTACCTTGCAACTCAGTTGCAAGTTTTTATGGGATAAAATGTAAGTTTATATTACGACTTAATAATACTAGCATCACATAAATCTTCAATTTAACAGATAATTACTAGGGTTGGGGTTAGGTTAGGGTTAGGGTTAGGGCTAGGATCTCATTTAATAAAGTCTAAGTTTGAAACATACTTACCCCGTTCTTTGACTGCTGTTTAAACATGATATTTAGACATCTGTGGTATATCACCAAGAATGTGTGAAAGTTTAATCAAGATCCATTGACTGGTATAGAAGTAATTGCAGATGGAGCCTGGTCATCCAATCACATCATCATTGCCCATTCCCATCACTCCTCTTTTCCACATCATCATCACGTCATATTATCATTTCTGCGCAACTTTGCCCGTAAGTAAAAGTATGCGCGTGGACTTGTTTTTTTTTTTTTTTTTTTTTTTTTTTGGAATTTAGCTTCTGATTTTTTTCTTCCTTTTGCCCTTTCTCTTTCTTTCCTTTTTTTGATTTTTCCCTTTTTCGCAGGTTCATGGTACACCTAACTCAAAAACGACACATCTCAGAAACTTGCGGGTTTTTGCATCGGATTGCCCGTTAAAAAATACTGCCCCTACGGGGCGGATTTTTAAATTTCGTGACGATTGGAGTACGGGAACATGCCAAAATGAGCAACAATGGATGTCTGCAAAGTTGTCAAAATGGCAATCGTAACCCCAACCCTCCCAAAACAATTTTTTTCGAGTTTTTCATCCAAAAACTTAATACGAATCACTAATCGGTTTTCTTCTTCGACCCTTCTGTTTCTCAATAAAAAAAAGTCTTTAAAAAATAGCGAAAAACACGTTTTTCAAAGAAAAATGATGTTATGGTTAAGGTTAAGGTTAAGGTTACTTTTTAACCTTAACCTTAACCTTAACCGCGGAGAGGGTTAGGGTATTTATACTACCTTGCAACTCAGTTGCAAGTTTTTATGTGACCAACTTTAAGTTTTCATTTTAACTTAACGATATAAACTGTTTATTTTCCACGGTTACGGTTAAAAAATTGAGGTTAAGGTTACTTTTTAACCTTAACCTTAACCTTAACCTTTAACCGCGGAGAGGGTTAGGGTATTTATACTACCTTGCAACTCAGTTGCAAGTTTTTATGGGATAAAATGTAAGTTTATATTACGACTTAATAATACTAGCATCACATAAATCTTCAATTTAACAGATAATTACTAGGGTTGGGGTTAGGTTAGGGTTAGGGTTAGGGCTAGGATCTCATTTAATAAAGTCTAAGTTTGAAACATACTTACCCCGTTCTTTGACTGCTGTTTAAACATGATATTTAGACATCTGTGGTATATCACCAAGAATGTGTGAAAGTTTAATCAAGATCCATTGACTGGTATAGAAGTAATTGCAGATGGAGCCTGGTCATCCAATCACATCATCATTGCCCATTCCCATCACTCCTCTTTTCCACATCATCATCACGTCATATTATCATTTCTGCGCAACTTTGCCCGTAAGTAAAAGTATGCGCGTGGACTTGTTTTTTTTTTTTTTTTTTTTTTTTTTTTGGAATTTAGCTTCTGATTTTTTTCTTCCTTTTGCCCTTTCTCTTTCTTTCCTTTTTTTGATTTTTCCCTTTTTCGCAGGTTCATGGTACACCTAACTCAAAAACGACACATCTCAGAAACTTGCGGGTTTTTGCATCGGATTGCCCGTTAAAAAATACTGCCCCTACGGGGCGGATTTTTAAATTTCGTGACGATTGGAGTACGGGAACATGCCAAAATGAGCAACAATGGATGTCTGCAAAGTTGTCAAAATGGCAATCGTAACCCCAACCCTCCCAAAACAATTTTTTTCGAGTTTTTCATCCAAAAACTTAATACGAATCACTAATCGGTTTTCTTCTTCGACCCTTCTGTTTCTCAATAAAAAAAAGTCTTTAAAAAATAGCGAAAAACACGTTTTTCAAAGAAAAATGATGTTATGGTTAAGGTTAAGGTTAAGGTTACTTTTTAACCTTAACCTTAACCTTAACCGCGGAGAGGGTTAGGGTATTTATACTACCTTGCAACTCAGTTGCAAGTTTTTATGTGACCAACTTTAAGTTTTCATTTTAACTTAACGATATAAACTGTTTATTTTCCACGGTTACGGTTAAAAAATTGAGGTTAAGGTTACTTTTTAACCTTAACCTTAACCTTAACCTTTAACCGCGGAGAGGGTTAGGGTATTTATACTACCTTGCAACTCAGTTGCAAGTTTTTATGGGATAAAATGTAAGTTTATATTACGACTTAATAATACTAGCATCACATAAATCTTCAATTTAACAGATAATTACTAGGGTTGGGGTTAGGTTAGGGTTAGGGTTAGGGCTAGGATCTCATTTAATAAAGTCTAAGTTTGAAACATACTTACCCCGTTCTTTGACTGCTGTTTAAACATGATATTTAGACATCTGTGGTATATCACCAAGAATGTGTGAAAGTTTAATCAAGATCCATTGACTGGTATAGAAGTAATTGCAGATGGAGCCTGGTCATCCAATCACATCATCATTGCCCATTCCCATCACTCCTCTTTTCCACATCATCATCACGTCATATTATCATTTCTGCGCAACTTTGCCCGTAAGTAAAAGTATGCGCGTGGACTTGTTTTTTTTTTTTTTTTTTTTTTTTTTTTGGAATTTAGCTTCTGATTTTTTTCTTCCTTTTGCCCTTTCTCTTTCTTTCCTTTTTTTGATTTTTCCCTTTTTCGCAGGTTCATGGTACACCTAACTCAAAAACGACACATCTCAGAAACTTGCGGGTTTTTGCATCGGATTGCCCGTTAAAAAATACTGCCCCTACGGGGCGGATTTTTAAATTTCGTGACGATTGGAGTACGGGAACATGCCAAAATGAGCAACAATGGATGTCTGCAAAGTTGTCAAAATGGCAATCGTAACCCCAACCCTCCCAAAACAATTTTTTTCGAGTTTTTCATCCAAAAACTTAATACGAATCACTAATCGGTTTTCTTCTTCGACCCTTCTGTTTCTCAATAAAAAAAAGTCTTTAAAAAATAGCGAAAAACACGTTTTTCAAAGAAAAATGATGTTATGGTTAAGGTTAAGGTTAAGGTTACTTTTTAACCTTAACCTTAACCTTAACCGCGGAGAGGGTTAGGGTATTTATACTACCTTGCAACTCAGTTGCAAGTTTTTATGTGACCAACTTTAAGTTTTCATTTTAACTTAACGATATAAACTGTTTATTTTCCACGGTTACGGTTAAAAAATTGAGGTTAAGGTTACTTTTTAACCTTAACCTTAACCTTAACCTTTAACCGCGGAGAGGGTTAGGGTATTTATACTACCTTGCAACTCAGTTGCAAGTTTTTATGGGATAAAATGTAAGTTTATATTACGACTTAATAATACTAGCATCACATAAATCTTCAATTTAACAGATAATTACTAGGGTTGGGGTTAGGTTAGGGTTAGGGTTAGGGCTAGGATCTCATTTAATAAAGTCTAAGTTTGAAACATACTTACCCCGTTCTTTGACTGCTGTTTAAACATGATATTTAGACATCTGTGGTATATCACCAAGAATGTGTGAAAGTTTAATCAAGATCCATTGACTGGTATAGAAGTAATTGCAGATGGAGCCTGGTCATCCAATCACATCATCATTGCCCATTCCCATCACTCCTCTTTTCCACATCATCATCACGTCATATTATCATTTCTGCGCAACTTTGCCCGTAAGTAAAAGTATGCGCGTGGACTTGTTTTTTTTTTTTTTTTTTTTTTTTTTTTGGAATTTAGCTTCTGATTTTTTTCTTCCTTTTGCCCTTTCTCTTTCTTTCCTTTTTTTGATTTTTCCCTTTTTCGCAGGTTCATGGTACACCTAACTCAAAAACGACACATCTCAGAAACTTGCGGGTTTTTGCATCGGATTGCCCGTTAAAAAATACTGCCCCTACGGGGCGGATTTTTAAATTTCGTGACGATTGGAGTACGGGAACATGCCAAAATGAGCAACAATGGATGTCTGCAAAGTTGTCAAAATGGCAATCGTAACCCCAACCCTCCCAAAACAATTTTTTTCGAGTTTTTCATCCAAAAACTTAATACGAATCACTAATCGGTTTTCTTCTTCGACCCTTCTGTTTCTCAATAAAAAAAAGTCTTTAAAAAATAGCGAAAAACACGTTTTTCAAAGAAAAATGATGTTATGGTTAAGGTTAAGGTTAAGGTTACTTTTTAACCTTAACCTTAACCTTAACCGCGGAGAGGGTTAGGGTTAGGGTTAGGGTATTTATACTACCTTGCAACTCAGTTGCAAGTTTTTATGTGACCAACTTTAAGTTTTCATTTTAACTTAACGATATAAACTGTTTATTTTCCACGGTTACGGTTAAAAAATTGAGGTTAAGGTTACTTTTTAACCTTAACCTTAACCTTAACCTTTAACCGCGGAGAGGGTTAGGGTATTTATACTACCTTGCAACTCAGTTGCAAGTTTTTATGGGATAAAATGTAAGTTTATATTACGACTTAATAATACTAGCATCACATAAATCTTCAATTTAACAGATAATTACTAGGGTTGGGGTTAGGTTAGGGTTAGGGTTAGGGCTAGGATCTCATTTAATAAAGTCTAAGTTTGAAACATACTTACCCCGTTCTTTGACTGCTGTTTAAACATGATATTTAGACATCTGTGGTATATCACCAAGAATGTGTGAAAGTTTAATCAAGATCCATTGACTGGTATAGAAGTAATTGCAGATGGAGCCTGGTCATCCAATCACATCATCATTGCCCATTCCCATCACTCCTCTTTTCCACATCATCATCACGTCATATTATCATTTCTGCGCAACTTTGCCCGTAAGTAAAAGTATGCGCGTGGACTTGTTTTTTTTTTTTTTTTTTTTTTTTTTTTGGAATTTAGCTTCTGATTTTTTTCTTCCTTTTGCCCTTTCTCTTTCTTTCCTTTTTTTGATTTTTCCCTTTTTCGCAGGTTCATGGTACACCTAACTCAAAAACGACACATCTCAGAAACTTGCGGGTTTTTGCATCGGATTGCCCGTTAAAAAATACTGCCCCTACGGGGCGGATTTTTAAATTTCGTGACGATTGGAGTACGGGAACATGCCAAAATGAGCAACAATGGATGTCTGCAAAGTTGTCAAAATGGCAATCGTAACCCCAACCCTCCCAAAACAATTTTTTTCGAGTTTTTCATCCAAAAACTTAATACGAATCACTAATCGGTTTTCTTCTTCGACCCTTCTGTTTCTAAATAAAAAAAAGTCTTTAAAAAATAGCGAAAAACACGTTTTTCAAAGAAAAATGATGTTATGGTTAAGGTTAAGGTTACTTTTTAACCTTAACCTTAACCTTAACCGCGGAGAGGGTTAGGGTATTTATACTACCTTGCAACTCAGTTGCAAGTTTTTATGTGACCAACTTTAAGTTTTCATTTTAACTTAACGATATAAACTGTTTATTTTCCACGGTTACGGTTAAAAAATTGAGGTTAAGGTTACTTTTTAACCTTAACCTTAACCTTAACCTTTAACCGCGGAGAGGGTTAGGGTATTTATACTACCTTGCAACTCAGTTGCAAGTTTTTATGGGATAAAATGTAAGTTTATATTACGACTTAATAATACTAGCATCACATAAATCTTCAATTTAACAGATAATTACTAGGGTTGGGGTTAGGTTAGGGTTAGGGTTAGGGCTAGGATCTCATTTAATAAAGTCTAAGTTTGAAACATACTTACCCCGTTCTTTGACTGCTGTTTAAACATGATATTTAGACATCTGTGGTATATCACCAAGAATGTGTGAAAGTTTAATCAAGATCCATTGACTGGTATAGAAGTAATTGCAGATGGAGCCTGGTCATCCAATCACATCATCATTGCCCATTCCCATCACTCCTCTTTTCCACATCATCATCACGTCATATTATCATTTCTGCGCAACTTTGCCCGTAAGTAAAAGTATGCGCGTGGACTTGTTTTTTTTTTTTTTTTTTTTTTTTTTTTGGAATTTAGCTTCTGATTTTTTTCTTCCTTTTGCCCTTTCTCTTTCTTTCCTTTTTTTGATTTTTCCCTTTTTCGCAGGTTCATGGTACACCTAACTCAAAAACGACACATCTCAGAAACTTGCGGGTTTTTGCATCGGATTGCCCGTTAAAAAATACTGCCCCTACGGGGCGGATTTTTAAATTTCGTGACGATTGGAGTACGGGAACATGCCAAAATGAGCAACAATGGATGTCTGCAAAGTTGTCAAAATGGCAATCGTAACCCCAACCCTCCCAAAACAATTTTTTTCGAGTTTTTCATCCAAAAACTTAATACGAATCACTAATCGGTTTTCTTCTTCGACCCTTCTGTTTCTCAATAAAAAAAAAGTCTTTAAAAAATAGCGAAAAACACGTTTTTCAAAGAAAAATGATGTTATGGTTAAGGTTAAGGTTAAGGTTACTTTTTAACCTTAACCTTAACCTTAACCGCGGAGAGGGTTAGGGTATTTATACTACCTTGCAACTCAGTTGCAAGTT
The DNA here is from genome assembly GCA_963971305.1 of Arcuatula senhousia. Lineage (NCBI taxonomy): Eukaryota > Metazoa > Mollusca > Bivalvia > Mytilida > Mytilidae > Arcuatula > Arcuatula senhousia. The sequence goes on along the minus strand of OZ020317.1, from coordinate 128,157 downwards.
TTTATGTGACCAACTTTAAGTTTTCATTTTAACTTAACGATATAAACTGTTTATTTTCCACGGTTACGGTTAAAAAATTGAGGTTAAGGTTACTTTTTAACCTTAACCTTAACCTTAACCTTTAACCGCGGAGAGGGTTAGGGTATTTATACTACCTTGCAACTCAGTTGCAAGTTTTTATGGGATAAAATGTAAGTTTATATTACGACTTAATAATACTAGCATCACATAAATCTTCAATTTAACAGATAATTACTAGGGTTGGGGTTAGGTTAGGGTTAGGGTTAGGGCTAGGATCTCATTTAATAAAGTCTAAGTTTGAAACATACTTACCCCGTTCTTTGACTGCTGTTTAAACATGATATTTAGACATCTGTGGTATATCACCAAGAATGTGTGAAAGTTTAATCAAGATCCATTGACTGGTATAGAAGTAATTGCAGATGGAGCCTGGTCATCCAATCACATCATCATTGCCCATTCCCATCTCTCCTCTTTTCCACATCATCATCACGTCATATTATCATTTCTGCGCAACTTTGCCCGTAAGTAAAAGTATGCGCGTGGACTTGTTTTTTTTTTTTTTTTTTTTTTTTTTTGGAATTTAGCTTCTGATTTTTTTCTTCCTTTTGCCCTTTCTCTTTCTTTCCTTTTTTTGATTTTTCCCTTTTTCGCAGGTTCATGGTACACCTAACTCAAAAACGACACATCTCAGAAACTTGCGGGTTTTTGCATCGGATTGCCCGTTAAAAAATACTGCCCCTACGGGGCGGATTTTTAAATTTCGTGACGATTGGAGTACGGGAACATGCCAAAATGAGCAACAATGGATGTCTGCAAAGTTGTCAAAATGGCAATCGTAACCCCAACCCTCCCAAAACAATTTTTTTCGAGTTTTTCATCCAAAAACTTAATACGAATCACTAATCGGTTTTCTTCTTCGACCCTTCTGTTTCTCAATAAAAAAAAAGTCTTTAAAAAATAGCGAAAAACACGTTTTTCAAAGAAAAATGATGTTATGGTTAAGGTTAAGGTTAAGGTTACTTTTTAACCTTAACCTTAACCTTAACCGCGGAGAGGGTTAGGGTATTTATACTACCTTGCAACTCAGTTGCAAGTTTTTATGTGACCAACTTTAAGTTTTCATTTTAACTTAACGATATAAACTGTTTATTTTCCACGGTTACGGTTAAAAAATTGAGGTTAAGGTTACTTTTTAACCTTAACCTTAACCTTAACCTTTAACCGCGGAGAGGGTTAGGGTATTTATACTACCTTGCAACTCAGTTGCAAGTTTTTATGGGATAAAATGTAAGTTTATATTACGACTTAATAATACTAGCATCACATAAATCTTCAATTTAACAGATAATTACTAGGGTTGGGGTTAGGTTAGGGTTAGGGTTAGGGCTAGGATCTCATTTAATAAAGTCTAAGTTTGAAACATACTTACCCCGTTCTTTGACTGCTGTTTAAACATGATATTTAGACATCTGTGGTATATCACCAAGAATGTGTGAAAGTTTAATCAAGATCCATTGACTGGTATAGAAGTAATTGCAGATGGAGCCTGGTCATCCAATCACATCATCATTGCCCATTCCCATCTCTCCTCTTTTCCACATCATCATCACGTCATATTATCATTTCTGCGCAACTTTGCCCGTAAGTAAAAGTATGCGCGTGGACTTGTTTTTTTTTTTTTTTTTTTTTTTTTTTGGAATTTAGCTTCTGATTTTTTTCTTCCTTTTGCCCTTTCTCTTTCTTTCCTTTTTTTGATTTTTCCCTTTTTCGCAGGTTCATGGTACACCTAACTCAAAAACGACACATCTCAGAAACTTGCGGGTTTTTGCATCGGATTGCCCGTTAAAAAATACTGCCCCTACGGGGCGGATTTTTAAATTTCGTGACGATTGGAGTACGGGAACATGCCAAAATGAGCAACAATGGATGTCTGCAAAGTTGTCAAAATGGCAATCGTAACCCCAACCCTCCCAAAACAATTTTTTTCGAGTTTTTCATCCAAAAACTTAATACGAATCACTAATCGGTTTTCTTCTTCGACCCTTCTGTTTCTCAATAAAAAAAAAGTCTTTAAAAAATAGCGAAAAACACGTTTTTCAAAGAAAAATGATGTTATGGTTAAGGTTAAGGTTAAGGTTACTTTTTAACCTTAACCTTAACCTTAACCGCGGAGAGGGTTAGGGTATTTATACTACCTTGCAACTCAGTTGCAAGTTTTTATGTGACCAACTTTAAGTTTTCATTTTAACTTAACGATATAAACTGTTTATTTTCCACGGTTACGGTTAAAAAATTGAGGTTAAGGTTACTTTTTAACCTTAACCTTAACCTTAACCTTTAACCGCGGAGAGGGTTAGGGTATTTATACTACCTTGCAACTCAGTTGCAAGTTTTTATGGGATAAAATGTAAGTTTATATTACGACTTAATAATACTAGCATCACATAAATCTTCAATTTAACAGATAATTACTAGGGTTGGGGTTAGGTTAGGGTTAGGGTTAGGGCTAGGATCTCATTTAATAAAGTCTAAGTTTGAAACATACTTACCCCGTTCTTTGACTGCTGTTTAAACATGATATTTAGACATCTGTGGTATATCACCAAGAATGTGTGAAAGTTTAATCAAGATCCATTGACTGGTATAGAAGTAATTGCAGATGGAGCCTGGTCATCCAATCACATCATCATTGCCCATTCCCATCTCTCCTCTTTTCCACATCATCATCACGTCATATTATCATTTCTGCGCAACTTTGCCCGTAAGTAAAAGTATGCGCGTGGACTTGTTTTTTTTTTTTTTTTTTTTTTTTTTTGGAATTTAGCTTCTGATTTTTTTCTTCCTTTTGCCCTTTCTCTTTCTTTCCTTTTTTTGATTTTTCCCTTTTTCGCAGGTTCATGGTACACCTAACTCAAAAACGACACATCTCAGAAACTTGCGGGTTTTTGCATCGGATTGCCCGTTAAAAAATACTGCCCCTACGGGGCGGATTTTTAAATTTCGTGACGATTGGAGTACGGGAACATGCCAAAATGAGCAACAATGGATGTCTGCAAAGTTGTCAAAATGGCAATCGTAACCCCAACCCTCCCAAAACAATTTTTTTCGAGTTTTTCATCCAAAAACTTAATACGAATCACTAATCGGTTTTCTTCTTCGACCCTTCTGTTTCTCAATAAAAAAAAGTCTTTAAAAAATAGCGAAAAACACGTTTTTCAAAGAAAAATGATGTTATGGTTAAGGTTAAGGTTAAGGTTACTTTTTAACCTTAACCTTAACCTTAACCGCGGAGAGGGTTAGGGTATTTATACTACCTTGCAACTCAGTTGCAAGTTTTTATGTGACCAACTTTAAGTTTTCATTTTAACTTAACGATATAAACTGTTTATTTTCCACGGTTACGGTTAAAAAATTGAGGTTAAGGTTACTTTTTAACCTTAACCTTAACCTTAACCTTTAACCGCGGAGAGGGTTAGGGTATTTATACTACCTTGCAACTCAGTTGCAAGTTTTTATGGGATAAAATGTAAGTTTATATTACGACTTAATAATACTAGCATCACATAAATCTTCAATTTAACAGATAATTACTAGGGTTGGGGTTAGGTTAGGGTTAGGGTTAGGGCTAGGATCTCATTTAATAAAGTCTAAGTTTGAAACATACTTACCCCGTTCTTTGACTGCTGTTTAAACATGATATTTAGACATCTGTGGTATATCACCAAGAATGTGTGAAAGTTTAATCAAGATCCATTGACTGGTATAGAAGTAATTGCAGATGGAGCCTGGTCATCCAATCACATCATCATTGCCCATTCCCATCACTCCTCTTTTCCACATCATCATCACGTCATATTATCATTTCTGCGCAACTTTGCCCGTAAGTAAAAGTATGCGCGTGGACTTGTTTTTTTTTTTTTTTTTTTTTTTTTTTGGAATTTAGCTTCTGATTTTTTTCTTCCTTTTGCCCTTTCTCTTTCTTTCCTTTTTTTGATTTTTCCCTTTTTCGCAGGTTCATGGTACACCTAACTCAAAAACGACACATCTCAGAAACTTGCGGGTTTTTGCATCGGATTGCCCGTTAAAAAATACTGCCCCTACGGGGCGGATTTTTAAATTTCGTGACGATTGGAGTACGGGAACATGCCAAAATGAGCAACAATGGATGTCTGCAAAGTTGTCAAAATGGCAATCGTAACCCCAACCCTCCCAAAACAATTTTTTTCGAGTTTTTCATCCAAAAACTTAATACGAATCACTAATCGGTTTTCTTCTTCGACCCTTCTGTTTCTCAATAAAAAAAAAGTCTTTAAAAAATAGCGAAAAACACGTTTTTCAAAGAAAAATGATGTTATGGTTAAGGTTAAGGTTAAGGTTACTTTTTAACCTTAACCTTAACCTTAACCGCGGAGAGGGTTAGGGTATTTATACTACCTTGCAACTCAGTTGCAAGTTTTTATGTGACCAACTTTAAGTTTTCATTTTAACTTAACGATATAAACTGTTTATTTTCCACGGTTACGGTTAAAAAATTGAGGTTAAGGTTACTTTTTAACCTTAACCTTAACCTTAACCTTTAACCGCGGAGAGGGTTAGGGTATTTATACTACCTTGCAACTCAGTTGCAAGTTTTTATGGGATAAAATGTAAGTTTATATTACGACTTAATAATACTAGCATCACATAAATCTTCAATTTAACAGATAATTACTAGGGTTGGGGTTAGGTTAGGGTTAGGGTTAGGGCTAGGATCTCATTTAATAAAGTCTAAGTTTGAAACATACTTACCCCGTTCTTTGACTGCTGTTTAAACATGATATTTAGACATCTGTGGTATATCACCAAGAATGTGTGAAAGTTTAATCAAGATCCATTGACTGGTATAGAAGTAATTGCAGATGGAGCCTGGTCATCCAATCACATCATCATTGCCCATTCCCATCTCTCCTCTTTTCCACATCATCATCACGTCATATTATCATTTCTGCGCAACTTTGCCCGTAAGTAAAAGTATGCGCGTGGACTTGTTTTTTTTTTTTTTTTTTTTTTTTTTTGGAATTTAGCTTCTGATTTTTTTCTTCCTTTTGCCCTTTCTCTTTCTTTCCTTTTTTTGATTTTTCCCTTTTTCGCAGGTTCATGGTACACCTAACTCAAAAACGACACATCTCAGAAACTTGCGGGTTTTTGCATCGGATTGCCCGTTAAAAAATACTGCCCCTACGGGGCGGATTTTTAAATTTCGTGACGATTGGAGTACGGGAACATGCCAAAATGAGCAACAATGGATGTCTGCAAAGTTGTCAAAATGGCAATCGTAACCCCAACCCTCCCAAAACAATTTTTTTCGAGTTTTTCATCCAAAAACTTAATACGAATCACTAATCGGTTTTCTTCTTCGACCCTTCTGTTTCTCAATAAAAAAAAAGTCTTTAAAAAATAGCGAAAAACACGTTTTTCAAAGAAAAATGATGTTATGGTTAAGGTTAAGGTTAAGGTTACTTTTTAACCTTAACCTTAACCTTAACCGCGGAGAGGGTTAGGGTATTTATACTACCTTGCAACTCAGTTGCAAGTTTTTATGTGACCAACTTTAAGTTTTCATTTTAACTTAACGATATAAACTGTTTATTTTCCACGGTTACGGTTAAAAAATTGAGGTTAAGGTTACTTTTTAACCTTAACCTTAACCTTAACCTTTAACCGCGGAGAGGGTTAGGGTATTTATACTACCTTGCAACTCAGTTGCAAGTTTTTATGGGATAAAATGTAAGTTTATATTACGACTTAATAATACTAGCATCACATAAATCTTCAATTTAACAGATAATTACTAGGGTTGGGGTTAGGTTAGGGTTAGGGTTAGGGCTAGGATCTCATTTAATAAAGTCTAAGTTTGAAACATACTTACCCCGTTCTTTGACTGCTGTTTAAACATGATATTTAGACATCTGTGGTATATCACCAAGAATGTGTGAAAGTTTAATCAAGATCCATTGACTGGTATAGAAGTAATTGCAGATGGAGCCTGGTCATCCAATCACATCATCATTGCCCATTCCCATCTCTCCTCTTTTCCACATCATCATCACGTCATATTATCATTTCTGCGCAACTTTGCCCGTAAGTAAAAGTATGCGCGTGGACTTGTTTTTTTTTTTTTTTTTTTTTTTTTTTGGAATTTAGCTTCTGATTTTTTTCTTCCTTTTGCCCTTTCTCTTTCTTTCCTTTTTTTGATTTTTCCCTTTTTCGCAGGTTCATGGTACACCTAACTCAAAAACGACACATCTCAGAAACTTGCGGGTTTTTGCATCGGATTGCCCGTTAAAAAATACTGCCCCTACGGGGCGGATTTTTAAATTTCGTGACGATTGGAGTACGGGAACATGCCAAAATGAGCAACAATGGATGTCTGCAAAGTTGTCAAAATGGCAATCGTAACCCCAACCCTCCCAAAACAATTTTTTTCGAGTTTTTCATCCAAAAACTTAATACGAATCACTAATCGGTTTTCTTCTTCGACCCTTCTGTTTCTCAATAAAAAAAAGTCTTTAAAAAATAGCGAAAAACACGTTTTTCAAAGAAAAATGATGTTATGGTTAAGGTTAAGGTTAAGGTTACTTTTTAACCTTAACCTTAACCTTAACCGCGGAGAGGGTTAGGGTATTTATACTACCTTGCAACTCAGTTGCAAGTTTTTATGTGACCAACTTTAAGTTTTCATTTTAACTTAACGATATAAACTGTTTATTTTCCACGGTTACGGTTAAAAAATTGAGGTTAAGGTTACTTTTTAACCTTAACCTTAACCTTAACCTTTAACCGCGGAGAGGGTTAGGGTATTTATACTACCTTGCAACTCAGTTGCAAGTTTTTATGGGATAAAATGTAAGTTTATATTACGACTTAATAATACTAGCATCACATAAATCTTCAATTTAACAGATAATTACTAGGGTTGGGGTTAGGTTAGGGTTAGGGTTAGGGCTAGGATCTCATTTAATAAAGTCTAAGTTTGAAACATACTTACCCCGTTCTTTGACTGCTGTTTAAACATGATATTTAGACATCTGTGGTATATCACCAAGAATGTGTGAAAGTTTAATCAAGATCCATTGACTGGTATAGAAGTAATTGCAGATGGAGCCTGGTCATCCAATCACATCATCATTGCCCATTCCCATCACTCCTCTTTTCCACATCATCATCACGTCATATTATCATTTCTGCGCAACTTTGCCCGTAAGTAAAAGTATGCGCGTGGACTTGTTTTTTTTTTTTTTTTTTTTTTTTTTTGGAATTTAGCTTCTGATTTTTTTCTTCCTTTTGCCCTTTCTCTTTCTTTCCTTTTTTTGATTTTTCCCTTTTTCGCAGGTTCATGGTACACCTAACTCAAAAACGACACATCTCAGAAACTTGCGGGTTTTTGCATCGGATTGCCCGTTAAAAAATACTGCCCCTACGGGGCGGATTTTTAAATTTCGTGACGATTAGGGTTAGGGTTAGGGTTAGGGTTAGGGTTAGGGTTAGGGTTAGGGTTAGGGTTAGGTTATGGTTAAGGTTAAGGTTAAGGTTACTTTTTAACCTTAACCTTAACCTTAACCGCGGAGAGGGTTAGGGTTAGGGTTAGGGTTAGGGTTAGGGTTAGGGTTAGGGTTAGGGTTAGGGTTAGGGTATTTATACCACCTTGCAACTCAGTTGCAAGTTTTTATGGGATAAAATGTAAGTTTATATTACGACTTAATAATACTAGCATCACATAAATCTTCAATTTAACAGATAATTACTAGGGTTGGGGTTAGGTTAGGGTTAGGGTTAGGGCTAGGATCTCATTTAATAAAGTCTAAGTTTGAAACATACTTACCCCGTTCTTCGACTGCTGTTCAAACATGATATTTAGACATCTGTGGTATATCACCAAGAATGTGTGAAAGTTTCATCAAGATCCATTGACTGGTTAGGGTTAGGGTTAGGGTTAGGGTTAGGGTTAGGGGTAGGGGTAGGGGTTAGGGTTAGGGTTAGGGTTAGGGTTAGGGTTAGGGTTAGGGTTAGGTATCTAATAGAGGGGGACCCCACCGATGTATTGATATTTTATTGGTATGTTATATGGTTGGCGTATGAATAAAGGGTAAGGGTTAGGGTTAGAGTTAGGGTTAGCCGGAACTTCTTTAATTAACTCTAACCCTAACCCTTTTATTCGACTACGCATGCGCCGATATTTAATGAAGTAATCGGTTCCTATATATGGTGGGTCTTTGGTATAGAAACAATTATAGTGGTAGAACTAATTTGCATACGTATTTTAAAGGGAGATAATATATTTCTATAACTATGAAAGGTAAATTTCAAAAGACAATATCTCAGTCATTTTTCAACCGATTTTAAAAATTCAAACTGTTTTTGAATGCTGACGAGTTTCCCTTTACGAACGGTACCTTCAAATGCATATAAACTGTGTAAATTCTAAGGGAGAAAGTCATGATACATGTTAGGTTGGATGTTACGACCTACATTCACTCACCCTTATTCTTGTACTATCTCAGTCATTTTTCAACCGATTTTATAAATTCAAACTGTTTTTGAATGCTGACGCGTTTCCCTTTACGAACGGTACCTTCAAATGCATATAAACTGTGTCCATTCTAAGGGAGAAAATCATGATACATGTTAGGTTGGATGTTACGACCTACATTCACTCACCCTTATTCTTTTACTCCTGGGACAAAATCATCCCATTTGATAGTATCAATGACCATATAATGTATTTCCTCACAGTTTATGGCAATTATATCCTTATAAATATCCGTTTAAACAATATTGCCACCTTTTGGGGTACTAGTTCCCATTTATAACCACACTCTAGGACAATAAAATCCATATAAATATACTCCTAAGACTAGACGAACACATTTTATGGTAAAAGTACTCCTATAAAATCATTCACTGGACAATGTAAGCATTATTTATGGCAAGAGCATCCTTATAAATTGTCTCCTTAGACTGCAAGAAAACGTTTTGCAGTCGTATAAAAATAGTGTTTGGTAAAAGGGAAGTAATCTGTATTGTACTTCCGTGATACAACCCACATTTACTCACTCGGAAATGTCTCTTTTATCGATAGTGCACATTTTCATTGATCACAACTTGGAATATATGGCTCAGTGTTTCAGCCTGCTACTTTTATATCTTGTCTTCAGGCCCGTATCTTACCTAAAACTTTTTTTTAAGCAAGACCAAACATGATTTGGTTGTGTTTTAGACCTACATTCGCTCACAAGGCTAGTCTACGTTTTTTAAACTACTTACCCCTTTCTTTTGACTCGCACATCATCCAGATGAACCACTGTCTCTCTTATTTCTGTTTGAGCATCATGTCCCGTAAATATTCTGTAATAAAAATGTTAAAAAAGTATGAGCTCTGCTAAAAATGCACCACATAGGCTAAATTTTTCGTTCAAAATTTACCGTTCCTTTGTTTCCCACCCCATCCCCATATTTCATTTATTTCATTTATCATCATCATTTCATGTTCATTGTATCATCATTTTCATGTCCAGCGCCTGTAAATAACCTCTATAGCGTTGCACGGGCGTAAAACACCAACTCACCCACTCCTAAAATCGTATAGTATAGAAACAATTATAGTGGTAGAACTAATTTGCATACGTATTTTAAAGGGAGATAATATATTTCTATAACTATGAAAGGTAAATTTCAAAAGACAATATCTCAGTCATTTTTCAACCGATTTTAAAAATTCAAACTGTTTTTGAATGCTGACGAGTTTCCCTTTACGAACGGTACCTTCAAATGCATATAAACTGTGTAAATTCTAAGGGAGAAAGTCATGATACATGTTAGGTTGGATGTTACGACCTACATTCACTCACCCTTATTCTTGTACTATCTCAGTCATTTTTCAACCGATTTTATAAATTCAAACTGTTTTTGAATGCTGACGCGTTTCCCTTTACGAACGGTACCTTCAAATGCATATAAACTGTGTCCATTCTAAGGGAGAAAATCATGATACATGTTAGGTTGGATGTTACGACCTACATTCACTCACCCTTATTCTTTTACTCCTGGGACAAAATCATCCCATTTGATAGTATCAATGACCATATAATGTATTTCCTCACAGTTTATGGCAATTATATCCTTATAAATATCCGTTTAAACAATATTGCCACCTTTTGGGGTACTAGTTCCCATTTACAACCACACTCTAGGACAATAAAATCCATATAAATATACTCCTAAGACTAGACGAACACATTTTTATGGTAAAAGTACTCCTATAAAATCATTCACTGGACAATGTAAGCATTATTTATGGCAAGAACATCCTTATAAATTGTCTCCTTAGACTGCAAGAAAACGTTTTGCAGTCGTATAAAAATAGTGTTTGGTAAAAGGGAAGTAATCTGTATTGTACTTCCGTGATACAACCCACATTTACTCACTCGGAAATGTCTCTTTTATCGATAGTGCACATTTTCATTGATCACAACTTGGAATATATGGCTCAGTGTTTCAGCCTGCTACTTTTATATCTTGTCTTCAGGCCCGTATCTTACCTAAAACTTTTTTTAAGCAAGACCAAACATGATTTGGTTGTGTGTTTAGACCTACATTCGCTCACAAGGCTAGTCTACGTTTTTAAACTACTTACCCCTTTCTTTTGACTCGCACATCATCCAGATGAACCACTGTCTCTCTTATTTCTGTTTGAGCATCATGTCCCGTAAATATTCTGTAATAAAATGTTAAAAAAGTATGAGCTCTGCTAAAAATGCACCACATAGGCTAAATTTTTCGTTCATAATTTACCGTTCCTTTGTTTCCCACCCCATCCCCATATTTCATTTATTTCATTTATCATCATCATTTCATGTTCATTGTATCATTCTTTTCATGTTCAGCGCCTGTAAATAACCTCTATAGCGTTGCACGGGCGTAAAACACCAACTCACCCACTCCTAAAATCGTATAGTGTTTTCCAACAAACAATGTAAAGTTCAGGATCAGGAACAAGTTCTGAAACACCAAAGAATAATTTTTGAAAAAATCAGACAAACATGTATTTCAATGTCAATGAGGCCCTATTGTTGCACAGACAGGAAGTGCACATCTTTATCTACATTGTGTGAAAGTTTCATGAAGATCCCTTGAGTGGTTTTGCAGTAGTGGGCGATAGGAGCTGCTTTCCGTTAACCATTGCCCAACTCCATGTTTCGTTGCTGGAAACCCGGAGGCCAATGCGATCAAGTTTTAACTTGGATTTGAGACATCTGTGATGTAACACCAAGATTGTGTGAAAGTTTCATTAAGATCCATTGATTGGTATAGAAGTAATTGCAGACGGAGCCTTTGTCATCCGATCAGATCTTCATTGCAGCTACCCACCACTCCCCCTTTTCCAGTGGTGTATCATCCCTTTCCTGTTCCAATTTTTTGTTTTTTGTTCCTATGTGTATTTTGTTCTCTTTTCAATAGTTTTTTTTTGAACTTTCGATTACTGACAGAAAGACCTGCAATTAATTGGCGGTCGGTACATGTAGTTGGGTGATCGGTTTATTCTTGAAATATGGGTTTTGAAGCTTGTAGAATTGAACTTTTCTGTCACTTTTGACGAGTCACTGCTTTCTCTTGCCTTCTAACAGAAGTGTGAAAATGGTCAAATCTATAGTCTAGTCAGAGTACAGTTCAGGAAAACCATGACATTTGAGATTGTTCATACTGAACTCAATGCATTGAAGCTGAAAAATCGGTTTTTCGTCATTTCGCATGATACACCTAACTCGAGAACGACACAAGATAGAGACTTGCAGTTTTTTGCATCGGGTTGCCCGTTAAAAAGTACTGTCCCTATGGGACGGATTTTTCAATTTCGTGACGATAAGAGTACGGGAACATGCCCAAATGAGCACAAATTGATATCTGCAAAGTGGTCAACATGGCAACCGTAACCCCAACCCTCCCAATAATATTTTTTTCGAGTTTTTCATCCAAATACTTAATACGAATCACTCATCGGTTTTCTTCCCTGACCTCCCTGTTTTTTGATAAAAAATTCTGTAGAAAAATACGCGAAAAACACACTTTTTAAGAAAAAAGGGTTAGGGTTAGGGTTTAGGGTTAGGGTTAGGGTTAGGGTTTAGGGTTTAGGGTTAGGGTTAGGGTTAGGTAATTAGGGGTAACCCTCATCTGCACATTCCGCCAACGGTAAACCGTCTTGGTTGCGTATGAATATAGAGTTAGGTTAGGGTTAGGGTGAGGGTTAGGGTCAGGGTTAGCCGGAACTATTTTAATTAACCCTAACCCTAACCCTTAACATCGACTGCGCATGCGCCGATATTTGATGGAATCAAGGGTTAGGGTTAGGGTTAGCGCCGTTTAGCACAATTTACAGAACCGGGATACCTATCGCCGATCAAAAGTTATGATGCCTCAAACTTGCATCACTTTCAGGTCCGAGTCTAGACATTGTACAAGTTAGCAATGTTCAATGAGGTAGGAAAAAGCTTACTTACCGTGTTCATTTCTTTACCTAAACTAGGTCTGGAGAATGAACAATTGGCTTTACAATCATGGTTCAATTTTTAAAATCGGTCAAGAGATGACCGAGATACAAGCACTTAAAGTTAACAATTAACCTTTGCCATTTTGCATGCCCATGGTACACCTAACTCGAAAACGGCTTTGTCTAGAGACTTGCGGTTTTTTGCATTGGCTCGCCCGTAAAACATTAATGCCCCTATGGGGCCAATTTTTAATTTTCGAGACGATTGGAGCAAGGGAACAGGGATAAATCAGCAAAAAATGGTTTCGACAACGTGGCCAACATGGCAATGGTAGACCCAATGTTTCCAAAAACATTATTTTCAAGTTTTTCATCAAAAAACTTAATACGAATCTCTTATCGGTTTTGTTCCTAGCCCATTCAGTCTATTTGTCAGCGAGAAGGCAGGCGGCCGGGGGTTTCGCGTAGAAGCCAAGTTCCCCGCGCGAGCAGGCCGGCCGCGGCTTCGAGCCGGAATATATTTTTCCGCGAGAAGGCAGGCGGCCGGGGTTTTCTCGTCGACGCCAAGTTCCTCGGGCAAGCAGGCCGGCCGCGGCTTCGACCCAGAAAACATTTTTACGCGAGAAAGCAGGCAGCCGGTTTTTTTTTTTTTTTTTTTTTTTTTTTTTTTTTTGAATTAGCTACTGATTTTTTTTTCTTCCTTTTGCCTTCTCTTTTCTTCTTTTTTTTCTCTCTTTGTCCCTTTTTTGAGTTCGTTTTTTTTTCTCGGATTTTTTGCACATATTCTTCGTGCGCCCCGCCTGTAAATAACTGTTTCACTGTCTCAGCTGCACGTTTGTTTTCAGTCAGGCTATTGTTTTTTGATCAAACAGGCTTTGTACTAGCGGTTTTTGTCGAATTTTGTCGCCAATTCGTTGGTATTTTTCCGATCTGGAAGCTACAAGGACCCAAATGGTAAAAAAATCGCCTACATTGAGAGGAAAATCTTGTTCCTAGAAAATAATTCCAGTCTCGTGTGTACTCAACCGACGTCAAATCCCTTTACTGTGACCGACAGAACACGACTTGCGCCGTTTAGCACAATTTACAGAACCGGGCTACCTATCGCCGATCAAAAGTTATGATGCCTCAAACTTTCATCACTTTCAGGTCCGAGTCTAGACATTGTACAAGTTAGCAATGTTCAATGAGGTAGGAAAAAGCTTACTTACCGTGAGTATTTCTTTACCTAAACTAGGTCTGGAGAATGAACAATTGGCTTTACAATCATGGTTCAATTTTTAAAATCGGTCAAGAGATGACCGAGATACAAGCATTTAAAGTTAACAATTAACCTTTGCCATTTTGCATGCCCATGGTACACCTAACTCGAAAACGGCTTTGTCTAGAGACTTGCGGTTTTTTGCATTGGCTCGCTCGTAAAAAATTACTGCCCCTACGGGGCCAATTTTTAATTTTCGAGACGATTGGAGCAAGGGAACAGGGACAAATCAGCAAAAAATGGTTTCTACAACGTGGCCAACATGGCAATGGTAGACCCAATGTTTCCAAAAACATTATTTTCAAGTTTTTCATCAAAAAACTTAATACGAATTTCTTATCGGTTTTGTTCCTAGCCCATTCAGTCTATTTGTCAGCGAGAAGGCAGGCGGCCGGGGGTTTCGCGTCGAAACCAAGTTCCCCGCGCGAGCAGGCCGGCCGCGGCTTCGAGCCGGAATATATTTTTCCGCGAAAAGGCAGGCGGCCTGGGTTTTCTCGTCGACGCCAAGTTCCTCGGGCAAGCAGGCCGGCCGCGGCTTCGAGCCAGAAAACATTTCTCCGCGAGAAAGCAGGCAGCCTTTTTTTTTTTTTTTTTTAATTAGCTACTGGTTTTTTTTCTTCCTTTTGCCTTCTCTTTCCTTCTTTTTTTTCTCTCTTTGTCCCTTTTTTTGTGTTCGTTTTTTTTTTTCTCGGATTTTTTGCACATATTCTTCGTGCGCCCCGCCTGTAAATAACTGTTTCACTGTCTCAGCTGCACGTTTGTTTTCAGTCAGGCTATTGTTTTTTGATCAAACAGGCTTTGTACTAGCGGTTTTTGTCGAATTTTGTCGCCAATTCGTTGGTATTTTTCCGATCTGGAAGCTACAAGGACCCGAATGGTAAAAAAATCGCCTACATTGAGAGGAAAATCTTGTTCCTAGAAAATAATTCCAGTCTCGTGTGTACTCAACCGACGTAAAATCCCTTTACTGTGACCGACAGAACACGACTTGCGCCGTTTAACACAATTTACAGAACCGGGCTACCTATCGCCGATCAAAAGTTATGATGCCTCAAACTTGCATCACTTTCAGGTCCGAGTCTAGACATTGTACAAGTAAGCAATGTTCAATGAGGTAGGAAAAAGCTTACTTACCGTGTTCATTTCTTTACCTAAACTAGGTCTGGAGAATGAACAATTGGCTTTACAATCATGGTTCAATTTTTAAAATCGGTCAAGAGATGACCGAGATACAAGCATTTAAAGTTAACAATTAACCTTTGCCATTTTGCATGCCCATGGTACACCTAACTCGAAAACGGCTTTGTCTAGAGACTTGCGATTTTTTGCATTGGCTCGCCCGTAAAACATTAGTGCCCCTATGGGGCCAATTTTTAATTTTCGAGACGATTGGAGCAAGGGAACAGGGACAAATCAGCAAAAAATGGTTTCGACAACGTGGCCAACATGGCAATGGTAGACCCAATGTTTCCAAATACATTATTTTCAAGTTTTTCATCAAAAAACTTAATACGAATCTCTTATCGGTTTTGTTCCTAGCCCATTCAGTCTATTTGTCAGCGAGAAGGCAGGCGGCCGGGGGTTTCGCGTCGAAGCCAAGTTCCCCGCGCGAGCAGGCCGGCCGCGGCTTCGAGCCGGAATATATTTTTCCGCGAAAAGGCAGGCGGCCTGGGTTTTCTCGTCGACGCCAAGTTCCTCGGGCAAGCAGGCCGGCCGCGGCTTCGAGCCAGAAAACATTTCTCCGCGAGAAAGCAGGCAGCCTTTTTTTTTTTTTTTTTTTTTTTTTTTAATTAGCTACTGATTTTTTTTTCTTCCTTTTGCCTTCTCTTTCCTTCTTTTTTTTTTCTCTCTTTGTCCCTTTTTTGTGTTCGCTTTTTTTTCTCGGATTTTTTGCACATATTCTTCGTGCGCCCCGCCTGTAAATAACTGTTTCACTGTCTCAGCTGCACGTTTGTTTTCAGTCAGGCTATTGTTTTTTGATCAAACAGGCTTTGTACTAGCGGTTTTTGTCGAATTTTGTCGCCAATTCGTTGGTATTTTTCCGATCTGAAAGCTACAAGGACCCGAATGGTAAAAAAATCGCCTACATTGAGAGGAAAATCTTGTTCCTAGAAAATAATTCCAGTCTCGTGTGTACTCAACCGACGTCAAATCCCTTTACTGTGACCGACAGAACACGACTTGCGCCGTTTAGCACAATTTACAGAACCGGGCTACCTATCGCCAATCAAAAGTTATGATGCCTCAAACTTGCATCACTTTCAGGTCCGAGTCTAGACATTGTACAAGTTAGCAATGTTCAATGAGGTAGGAAAAAGCTTACTTACCGTGTTCATTTCTTTACCTAAACTAGGTCTGGAGAATGAACAATTGGCTTTACAATCATGGTTCAATTTTTAAAATCGATCAAGAGATGACCGAGATACAAGCATTTAAAGTTAAAAAGTAACCTTTGCCATTTTGCATGCCCATGGTACACCTAACTCGAAAACGGCTTTGTCTAGAGACTTGCGGTTTTTTGCATTGGCTCGCCCGTAAAACATTAATGCCCCTATGGGGCCAATTTTTAATTTTCGAGACGATTGGAGCAAGGGAACAGGGCAAATCAGCAAAAAATGGTTTCGACAACGTGGCCAACATGGCAATGGTAGACCCAATGTTTCCAAAAACATTATTTTCAAGTTTTTCATCAAAAAACTTAATACGAATCTCTTATCGGTTTTGTTCCTAGCCCATTTAGTCTATTTGTCAGCGAGTAGGCAGGCGGCCGGGGGTTTCGCGTCGAAGCCAAGTTCCCCGCGCGAGCAGGCCGGCCGCGGCTTCGAGCCGGAATATATTTTTCCGCGAAAAGGCAGGCGGCCTGGGTTTTCTCGTCGACGCCAAGTTCCTCGGGCAAGCAGGCCGGTCGCGGCTTCGAGCCAGAAAACATTTCTCCGCGAGAAAACAGGCAGCCTTTTTTTTTTTTTTTAATTAGCTACTGATTTTTTTTTCTTCCTTTTGCCTTCTCTTTCCTTCTTTTTTTTCTCTCTTTGTCCCTTTTTTTGTGTTCGTTTTTTTTTTTCTCGGATTTTTTGCACATATTCTTCGTGCGCCCCGCCTGTAAATAACTGTTTCACTGTCTCAGCTGCACGTTTGTTTTCAGTCAGGCTATTGTTTTTTGATCAAACAGGCTTTGTACTAGCGGTTTTTGTCGAATTTTGTCGCCAATTCGTTGGTATTTTTCCGATCTGGAAGCTACAAGGACCCGAATGGTAAAAAAATCGCCTACATTGAGAGGAAAATCTTGTTCCTAGAAAATAATTCCAGTCTCGTGTGTACTCAACCGACGTAAAATCCCTTTACTGTGACCGACAGAACACGACTTGCGCCGTTTAACACAATTTACAGAACCGGGCTACCTATCGCCGATCAAAAGTTATGATGCCTCAAACTTGCATCACTTTCAGGTCCGAGTCTAGACATTGTACAAGTAAGCAATGTTCAATGAGGTAGGAAAAAGCTTACTTACCGTGTTCATTTCTTTACCTAAACTAGGTCTGGAGAATGAACAATTGGCTTTACAATCATGGTTCAATTTTTAAAATCGGTCAAGAGATGACCGAGATACAAGCATTTAAAGTTAACAATTAACCTTTGCCATTTTGCATGCCCATGGTACACCTAACTCGAAAACGGCTTTGTCTAGAGACTTGCGATTTTTTGCATTGGCTCGCCCGTAAAACATTAGTGCCCCTATGGGGCCAATTTTTAATTTTCGAGACGATTGGAGCAAGGGAACAGGGACAAATCAGCAAAAAATGGTTTCGACAACGTGGCCAACATGGCAATGGTAGACCCAATGTTTCCAAATACATTATTTTCAAGTTTTTCATCAAAAAACTTAATACGAATCTCTTATCGGTTTTGTTCCTAGCCCATTCAGTCTATTTGTCAGCGAGAAGGCAGGCGGCCGGGGGTTTCGCGTCGAAGCCAAGTTCCCCGCGCGAGCAGGCCGGCCGCGGCTTCGAGCCGGAATATATTTTTCCGCGAAAAGGCAGGCGGCCTGGGTTTTCTCGTCGACGCCAAGTTCCTCGGGCAAGCAGGCCGGCCGCGGCTTCGAGCCAGAAAACATTTCTCCGCGAGAAAGCAGGCAGCCTTTTTTTTTTTTTTTTTTTTTTTTTTTAATTAGCTACTGATTTTTTTTTCTTCCTTTTGCCTTCTCTTTCCTTCTTTTTTTTTTCTCTCTTTGTCCCTTTTTTGTGTTCGCTTTTTTTTCTCGGATTTTTTGCACATATTCTTCGTGCGCCCCGCCTGTAAATAACTGTTTCACTGTCTCAGCTGCACGTTTGTTTTCAGTCAGGCTATTGTTTTTTGATCAAACAGGCTTTGTACTAGCGGTTTTTGTCGAATTTTGTCGCCAATTCGTTGGTATTTTTCCGATCTGAAAGCTACAAGGACCCGAATGGTAAAAAAATCGCCTACATTGAGAGGAAAATCTTGTTCCTAGAAAATAATTCCAGTCTCGTGTGTACTCAACCGACGTCAAATCCCTTTACTGTGACCGACAGAACACGACTTGCGCCGTTTAGCACAATTTACAGAACCGGGCTACCTATCGCCAATCAAAAGTTATGATGCCTCAAACTTGCATCACTTTCAGGTCCGAGTCTAGACATTGTACAAGTTAGCAATGTTCAATGAGGTAGGAAAAAGCTTACTTACCGTGTTCATTTCTTTACCTAAACTAGGTCTGGAGAATGAACAATTGGCTTTACAATCATGGTTCAATTTTTAAAATCGATCAAGAGATGACCGAGATACAAGCATTTAAAGTTAAAAAGTAACCTTTGCCATTTTGCATGCCCATGGTACACCTAACTCGAAAACGGCTTTGTCTAGAGACTTGCGGTTTTTTGCATTGGCTCGCCCGTAAAACATTAATGCCCCTATGGGGCCAATTTTTAATTTTCGAGACGATTGGAGCAAGGGAACAGGGCAAATCAGCAAAAAATGGTTTCGACAACGTGGCCAACATGGCAATGGTAGACCCAATGTTTCCAAAAACATTATTTTCAAGTTTTTCATCAAAAAACTTAATACGAATCTCTTATCGGTTTTGTTCCTAGCCCATTTAGTCTATTTGTCAGCGAGTAGGCAGGCGGCCGGGGGTTTCGCGTCGAAGCCAAGTTCCCCGCGCGAGCAGGCCGGCCGCGGCTTCGAGCCGGAATATATTTTTCCGCGAAAAGGCAGGCGGCCTGGGTTTTCTCGTCGACGCCAAGTTCCTCGGGCAAGCAGGCCGGTCGCGGCTTCGAGCCAGAAAACATTTCTCCGCGAGAAAACAGGCAGCCTTTTTTTTTTTTTTTAATTAGCTACTGATTTTTTTTTCTTCCTTTTGCCTTCTCTTTCCTTCTTTTTTTTCTCTCTTTGTCCCTTTTTTGTGTTCGTTTTTTTTTCTCGGATTTTTTGCACATATTCTTCGTGCGCCCCGCCTGTAAATAACTGTTTCACTGTCTCAGCTGCACGTTTGTTTTCAGTCAGGCTATTGTTTTTTGATCAAACAGGCTTTGTACTAGCGGTTTTTGTCGAATTTTGTCGCCAATTCGTTGGTATTTTTCCGATCTGGAAGCTACAAGGACCCGAATGGTAAAAAAATCGCCTACATTGAGAGGAAAATCTTGTTCCTAGAAAATAATTCCAGTCTCGTGTGTACTCAACCGACGTAAAATCCCTTTACTGTGACCGACAGAACACGACTTGCGCCGTTTAACACAATTTACAGAACCGGGCTACCTATCGCCGATCAAAAGTTATGATGCCTCCAACTTGCATCACTTTCAGGTCCGAGTCTAGACATTGTACAAGTAAGCAATGTTCAATAAGGTAGGAAAAAGCTTACTTACCGTGTTCATTTCTTTACCTAAACTAGGTCTGGAGAATGAACAATTGGCTTTACAATCATGGTTCAATTTTTAAAATCGGTCAAGAGATGACCGAGATACAAGCACTTAAAGTTAACAATTAACCTTTGCCATTTTGCATGCCCATGGTACACCTAACTCGAAAACGGCTTTGTCTAGAGACTTGCGGTTTTTTGCATTGGCTCGCCCGTAAAATATTAATGCCCCTACGGGGCCAATTTTTAATTTTCGAGACGATTGGAGCAAGGGAACAGGGATAAATCAGCAAAAAATGGTTTCGACAACGTGGCCAACATGGCAATGGTAGACCCAATGTTTCCAAAAACATTATTTTCAAGTTTTTCATCAAAAAACTTAATACGAATCTCTTATCGGTTTTGTTCCTAGCCCATTCAGTCTATTTGTCAGCGAGAAGGCAGGCGGCCGGGGGTTTCGCGTAGAAGCCAAGTTCCCCGCGCGAGCAGGCCGGCCGCGGCTTCGAGCCGGAATATATTTTTCCGCGAGAAGGCAGGCGGCCGGGGTTTTCTCGTCGACGCCAAGTTCCTCGGGCAAGCAGGCCGGCCGCGGCTTCGACCCAGAAAACATTTTTCCGCGAGAAAGCAGGCAGCCGGTTTTTTTTTTTTTTTTTTTTTTTTTTTTTTTTTTTTGAATTAGCTACTGATTTTTTTTTCTTCCTTTTGCCTTCTCTTTTCTTCTTTTTTTTCTCTCTTTGTCCCTTTTTTGAGTTCGTTTTTTTTTCTCGGATTTTTTGCACATATTCTTCGTGCGCCCCGCCTGTAAATAACTGTTTCACTGTCTCAGCTGCACGTTTGTTTTCAGTCAGGCTATTGTTTTTTGATCAAACAGGCTTTGTACTAGCGGTTTTTGTCGAATTTTGTCGCCAATTCGTTGGTATTTTTCCGATCTGGAAGCTACAAGGACCCAAATGGTAAAAAAATCGCCTACATTGAGAGGAAAATCTTGTTCCTAGAAAATAATTCCAGTCTCGTGTGTACTCAACCGACGTCAAATCCCTTTACTGTGACCGACAGAACACGACTTGCGCCGTTTAGCACAATTTACAGAACCGGGCTACCTATCGCCGATCAAAAGTTATGATGCCTCAAACTTTCATCACTTTCAGGTCCGAGTCTAGACATTGTACAAGTTAGCAATGTTCAATGAGGTAGGAAAAAGCTTACTTACCGTGAGTATTTCTTTACCTAAACTAGGTCTGGAGAATGAACAATTGGCTTTACAATCATGGTTCAATTTTTAAAATCGGTCAAGAGATGACCGAGATACAAGCATTTAAAGTTAACAATTAACCTTTGCCATTTTGCATGCCCATGGTACACCTAACTCGAAAACGGCTTTGTCTAGAGACTTGCGATTTTTTGCATTGGCTCGCCCGTAAAACATTAGTGCCCCTATGGGGCCAATTTTTAATTTTCGAGACGATTGGAGCAAGGGTTAGGGTTAGGGGTTAGGGTTAGGGTTAGGTAATTAGGGGTAACCCTCATCTGCACATTCCGCCAACGGTAAACCGTCTTGGTTGCGTATGAATATAGAGTTAGGTTAGGGTTAGGGTGAGGGTTAGGGTTAGGGTTAGGGTTAGGGTTAGGGTTAAGGTTAGGGTTAGGGTTAGGGTTAGGGTTAGGGTTAGGGTTAGGGTTAGGGTTAGGGTTAGGGTTAGGGTTAGGGTTAGGGTTAGCATCCTGCGGTAAAAATGTTACCATATTCCCGCAGGATGCTAACCTTTTTTTCGGTATACGGTAATTGGTAACGTTTTTGCGGGAAAATGCAACCTTTTTGCGGGAATTGGTACCTACCGAGCTAAGGATTAGACATCCTGCGGGAAAATGGCGACTTTTTGCGGTATTTTGCGGTGCCATGACCCGAAAAAAAACTAAGTCCAACTTTTTTTGGGACTTCTTTCAAAGTTGATTTTATTTTGTGTTTTGGACAATTTTAAGCATTTTCCACTATGTCTGAAAGTGCATTTTTTTTTTCAAATTTTTTTCCATGTCCACTTTGGACTCTGCGTAAAATATGATTAACGTTCTCAAATGTGTCAATTCTTACTAAATCACTTCATTAACCATTGAACTTAGATTTGATCCACGTGAAATTATTATTTTCGGCAACAAATGGGCAGTTCAGACATTCAAAGTTGAGTAACCTCTACCGCATACTAAGTTTTGTTTCAGATATTTACCTTCATTTTATATAGATTGCCTTCTTCTTATCTTCTCCAAAGCATTGTATGCATAATGTTAAAAGGTCTGTTACCTATCTGGACCATAGATATACATGAGTTGCATAGCCATTCATATATACATTTATTAGGTATGTATATATATTTGTATGAATTTATATATGTAAGTGTGCAGATTTTTATGTATGTATGAATGCATGTATGTATGTATGTATGTATTTCACATCTCTGTATTTGCTTTGTATAGAACTGTATTTATTTAGCATGTGTGTGTGTATGTGTGCGTATATGTATGGTTGTGAGAAAAGTTATATGTGTAATTGTTTATGTGTGGGTCTGGGTGTTTGATGAGTTTGTATGTGCATGTGTGTGCAGATATGTTTGTGTATATATGTGTATATATATATATATGTGTGTTTGCGTTTGCATGTGTGTGTGTTTACGTTTGTGACTAAACACTTATATGTGTATGTGTGTTTATGTGTTAGTGTTTGTTTGATTTGATATGTGTGTGTACATATATTTGTGTATATGTGTGTACGTCAACATACACACTCACATACACACACACCCTCGCATGCACACACACACACACACACATACATACACACACACACACACACACACACATACACACACACACACACGTATATATGTGTGTAAGTGTGTGTGTGTGTGTGTGTGTGTGTGTGTGTGTGTGTGTGTGTGTGTGTGTGTGTGTGTGTGTGTGTGTGTGTGTGTGTGTGTGTGTGTGAGGGTGTGTGTGTGTTTATTTGTTTGTTTGATTGTATGTTTGATTGTATGTGTGTGTGTTTGTTTGTGTGTATGTGTACATATACATGTTTATATGTGTATGCATGCATGAATGTGTGTGTTTGTTTGTATGTGTATTTGTGTGTGTGCGTGTAAGTATTTATTGAATCTTTATAAAAAACAGACTTATCAAAACATTTTTATTCTAAGGAATCCTTTCCATATCAAAACATAGAAAAAATATACAAAGATTACATCTAAAATCTAAAGTCCAAAAAAGTTTTATCAAATTTCCAAAGTCCAAAAAAAGGTTTATCAAATTTCCCAAGTCGAAAAAAAGTTTTACTCTGCATGTTTGTTGAGCTTTCGTCTCTCACAACGGACTCTGTCGACTATTTTCTTAAGGTATGCCTTCTCACCGAGTTTCTTCTTCAGATCATCTAGTAGTTTGGTTCCAACTGGTGTCTCTGAAAGTTTATCGAACACAGATACCATAAAGATATTGTCTGTTTCGATAAGCTCATGGCATAACATGAGTAGGGTAGATGCCTCATCAGGTGTGAAAGTCCTTCTCCCATGAGAAGGAAGTATGGGAGAAGGAAGTAGATTCTTCGTTTTCATAATACTCAGGTCTTCTTCCTCTATGATATTTGGTTCCTGGTCTGTAGTCTTGTCCTCTTGGATACTCTTGTCTTCCTCATACGAGGTTGATAACGAGTTGTCCGAACTTCCAGCGATTTTAAAAGCAGTAAACTTTGGCCAATTAGCAGAGTTCTCAATTTTTCTATGTACCATCTTAGTCATGTCGGGTACAACTTCATCGGGATCAAAATTCTCAAACTCAGAATCAGATTCGATACCGATATTCGTTTCTTGGGTCTTCTCTATTTCATTGCTGTCCTGATCTGGTTTCTGGGGGTCCTCGGTCTCATCGATTTCTTTGTTTTCCTGGTCTGGTTCCTTTGGTTCCTCGGTCTCCTCGATTTCTTTGTTTTCCTGATCTGGTTTCTTTGGTTCCTCAGTCTCCTCAACTTCTTTGTCGTCTTGATCTGGTTTCTGGATTGGGGGATTCATAACATCAGCGATCATATTTACAACGCCTAAAGCATTCTTCCTTTGTGACACCAATGCATAATATCGATCAGATGTTTCTGGAAGGTGAGTCATATGCTTGGCAAGCTTATCGCGTACAGACGGATCAGCTTCTCTTACGTAGGTTGCGACTGCTTTCCTGATACGCGTAGCGCTGATTTTTTTGTCAACTGGACCCTTTGCCCAAATGTTTTGAATTGCCCTGTTTATTGCGCTCGAGTTCATGTAGGTCACGTGTGTTGCATCTCCTTTGGGAAAGGTAATAAAAATTGAGCTTTTAGGGTCGGACAGAGTATAAGGGATCCGATTAATCCATTCCATATACGACTTCATCATTTCATATACTTCAGTATTAAGTCCGAAGTTCACTGGACCTTGTTCCGAAGTCTTGTGGTCTGATATCTGTAAAAGAAAACATCAGTTGGTAAGTATACGAATGTGCACTTAACTATTTTTAGTGATATTCTGTGCGGTAAAATTGTTTCTTTTGTGGTAAATTGACATTGTTTGCATAACATTGTATTTTACAGTTGGGTATACGATAACTTTTATGCGGTAAATGATACATCTTTGCGGTGAAATGGTTACATTTTGCGGTAGTGACCATATCTAAGCCGTGGTAAGTGGTACCTTTTTGCGGTAAAAGGGTTACTTTGTAACCAAATACCGCAAAAGATACCTTGTACCGTTGTGGTAAATGGTAACTCTTTTGCGGTAAACAGGTTACTTTGTTACCAAATACCGCAAAAGATACCAAATACCTCTGTGGTAAATGGTAACTGTTTTGCGGTAAACAGGTTACTTTGTTACCAAATACCGCAAAAGATACCTAATACCGCTGTGGTAAATGGTTACTCTTTTGCGGTAAAAAGGTTACTTTGTTACCAAATACCGCAAAAGATACCTAATACCGCTGTGGTAAATGGTAACTCTATTGCGGTAAAAAGGTTACTTTGTTACCAAATACCGCAAAAGATACCTAATACCGCTGTGGTAAATGGAAACTCGTTTGCGGTGAAAAGGTTACTTTGTAACCAAATACCGCAAAGGAAACCAAATACCGCTGTGATAAGTCGCATTTTTTTGCGATAAAAGGTCAATATGTATATGTTACCAAACACAGCAAAGGAACCAGATACTGATATGGTAAATAGTAACTTTTTTTTGCAGTAGAAAGGTTAAACTACTGTCGGTTGATGGAATTGTGTCGTGTACATCTATTCCACATCCAATTTATATCTAACTGTTATCAAATACTGTATACCAATGCGATAAGTGGTACTCTTCCTAAAAACGGAAATATAATATCAATTTGCGAAGAAGCAGGAAAATGTTTTGGTTTTTTTTTATGTCAAAGACCAAAGAAATTAAGTGCTCCTACTGAAACTTTAACAATATTTCCAGTCTATAATATAAAAAATGATTACTCACCGTTATTACAGCTCCCTCTTTGCTAACATCAGCATGTTCCACAGACTGTCTTGTGATATTTTTCACGGCACCTGGCCTCTGGGCATTCGACTGAATTAATCTAAGGAGTAGATAATTCCTTACATGAAAGAAGTCACTTGGGACGATGGCATTAGGAACCGGACTTTTGAGTTTTTCTTCTGCCTGTTTGACCACATCACTGTCCATAAACTTGGATATATCCTCAGGTGTAATCATGCTTTCTGTAACAAAATAGAATTAAAGTACCATTACAACAATATTTATGTATGTATCTATGCCTTTATGTTTGAATGTTTGTTTGACTCGTTGTGTGTTGTGTGAGTTTAGTGATTGTGTACATATATGTGTGAAGGTGTGTATGTGGGTGTATTTGCACGTGTGTATGCATTTGTACGTGTGTGTGCGTGTTTGTGTATGTTTATGTGCATATATGTATGTGTTTGTGTGTATGTATGTGTGTGTGTGTGTACATTTGCGCGTGTGTGTTCATGTATTTGTGTGTGTGTATTTGTTTGTGTGTGGGTATGTGTAGGTGTGTGTGTGTATATGTTTGTGTGTAGGTATGTGTAGGTGTGTGTGTATGTTTGTATATGGGTATGTGTAGGTGTGTGTGTGTTAATGTGTGTTTGTGTGTATGTGTGTGTAGGTATGTGTGTATGTGTAGGTGTGCATTTCCATTAATGTGTAGGTGTATGTGTGTGTTCTTGTGTGTTTGTGTGTATGTATGTGTGTGTATGTGTGTGTGTATTTGCATGTGTTTGTGTGTGTTTTCATGTGTGTGTGTGTTTGTGTATGTATTTACACGTGTGTATGTGTGTGTGTGTGTTTATGTGTATATATTTATGTGTTGTGTGTGTTTGTGTGTCTATGTGTGATGGTGTGTGTAGGTGTGTGTTTGTGTATGCATTTACACGTGTGTGTGTGTTCATGTATGTGCATGCGTATGTGTGTGGGTGTGTGTGTGTGAGTGTGTGTTTGTTTTTTAGTGAACAACTTACCTATCTCTTCCACTTCTTTTTGTGTTCTTCTGACTTTAATCTTCTTCCTGATGCCTTTACTGAGAAGCTTAATGGACTCTTAAAAAATGGTTTGAAGTAAAATGATGTTTCAAGTTGTTCTTTTTTCACGTACATTTATTCAAATTTACAATTGAACTTAAGATTTTTAAATGCAACTTACCCTCCTGGTCGTCCTTTCAATCTCCCTTCCTCTGTCCTGCTCCGTCTTCTTTCTTATTTTCCTTCCCATTTTTATTGTCTGTCAAAATAATGATTTGCAATTAAAAAACGTTGATAATATCGATTGCCATGTGTTTGTATAATGCCTTCAACTGTAAAATCCTTTGAATAACTTTTAAATCAGATGTCAGTATTCTCAATTTTATATGGTTTACGGTAAAAATGCCTGCCCCGATGGTGTCATGGTGGAGTCTTTCAAATTGATGTTTGTTTTTTACTTGAAAATACACTATCATTTCCTGAAATTTGCATGAAAAGTATCTACATTAACTTAAACAAAAAGAAAAATTACGAAAAGTAAAAGTCAGATAAAAATCATTAATATTTGAAAAACATTTAAGTTAAAATGATAAAAAGTAATCTACATACCTTTATTGTCTTTGCTCTTCAAAGGTCTGCTCCAAAATGGCAGAGAATATAAGTGCCTTACCCTACCCCCTATAAATCATGAACGCTGTTAATTTGATCCTGAACTTCACAACGTACATTTTTCCGGCGCTAGGAGCACCACCTTGTTGTAAAATAATGAGCAGGTGCCCTTTTTAAAGGTAAAATAATTCTTCAATTTTGGGGTGATGGGTGCCTGTGAACTATTTTTAACCCTGGTGGATCTTCTGTAGTTATCCATCTTTTTTCAGCTGTATTTTCTTGCCAAAACATTGGTCTTTTGAAATTTCCTCTTTATAACAGACAGAGAAAAAAGAAAAAGAGTTTTATTTCAGCCAATCAATTTGATTGGGCACATCTGAAAATTGTGTTTTTCTTGTGAAAAATAATTTTAGGGCATGGTATTGCTCCTGTCATATTGTAGTGAAATTTGATGAAATCTTAATTTAATAGGGTGTTTCTGAAAGCTAAAAGACAGATCTAACGGACCAAGTCTTTGTTATTATTTTGTGATCAAGGACATTTTTTATAGTAGCAAAAATACCTTTATCATTTTTCTCCTATTTTTTCATTTGGTCTTTTCCAGCGGTGGTGGTTACTTCCCGTTTAAAATACAATTATCGATTAGTTGTTCAGTATATTCTTATGGTTTTTTAGTATGTGCTACTTTATTCAATTCTACGACATAAGAACAAAAGAAACCCTTACAATTGTTGAAACAAGAAAGTTATAAGATTATTTTAAAAGGCACTGCAATTTCTTTTTTGGCGGTAGCTGGTTACTTCACCAAAAAGCTATAATCTAATTTAAAAAAAAAGTTCTTGATGCATTTTTATGAAACTTGGCATACAGTTCACTGGTGATTGGAAGCAACTTGGTGCAAAATTTCAAATGAATATCTTAAGAAACAAAAAACTTAGGGTTAGGGTTAGGGTTAGGGTTAGGGTTAGGGTTAGGGTTAGGGTTAGGGTTAGGTATCGTATAGAGGGGGACCCCACCGATGTATTGATATTTTATTGGTATGTTATATGGTTGGCGTATGAATAAAGGGTTAGGGTTAGGGTTAGGGTTAGCCGGAACTTCTTTAATTAACTCTAACCCTAACCCTTTTATTCGACTGCGCATGCGCCGATATTTAATGAAGTAATCGGTTCCTATATATGGTGGGTCTTTGGTATAGAAACAATTATAGTGGTAGAACTAATTTGCATACGTATTTTAAAGGGAGATAATATATTTCTATAACTATGAAACGTAAATTTCAAAAGACAATATCTCAGTCATTTTTCAACCGATTTTAAAAATTCAAACTGTTTTTGAATGCTAACGAGTTTCCCTTTACGAACGGTACCTTCAAATGCATATAAACTGTGTCAATTCTAAGGGAGAAAATCATGATACATGTTAGGTTGGATGTTACGACCTACATTCACTCACCCTTATTCTTTTACTATCTCAGTCATTTTTGAACCGATTTTAAAAATTCAAACTGTTTTTGAATGCTGACGAGTTTCCCTTTACGAACGGTACCTTCAAATGCATATAAACGGTGTCAATTCTAAGGGAGAAAATCATGATACATGTTAGGTTGGATGTTACGACCTACATTCACTCACCCTTATTCTTTTACTCCTGGGACAAAATCATCCCATTTGATAGTATCAATGACCATATAATGTATTTCCTGACAGTTTATGTCAATTATATCCTTATAAATATCCTTTTAAAACAATATTGCCACCTTTTGGGGTACTAGTTCTCTTATATAACCACACTCTAGGACAATAAAATCCATATAAATTTACTCCTAAGACTACACGAAGACATTTTTATGGTAAAAGTACTCCTATAAAATCATTCACTGGACAATGTAAGCATAATTTATGGCAAGAATATCCTTATAAATTGTCTCCTAAGACTGCAGGAAAACGTTTTGCGGTCGTATAAAAATAGTGTTTGGTAAAAGGGAAGTAATCTGTATTGTACTTCCGTGATACAACCCACATTTACTCACTCGGAAATGTCTCTTTTATCGATAGTGAACATTTTCATTGATCACAACTTGGAATATATGGCTCAGTGTTTCAGCCTGCTACTTTTATATCTTGTCTTCAGGCCCGTATCTTTCCTTAAACTTTTTTAAGCAAGACCATACATGATTTGGTTGCGTGTTTAGACCTACATTCGCTCACAAGGCTAGTCTACGTTTTTTAAACTACTCACCCCTTTCTTTTGACTCGCACAGCATCCAGATGAACCACTGTCTCTCTTATTTCTGTTTGAGCATCATGTGCCGTAAATATTCTGGAATAAAAATGTTAAAAAAGTATGAGCTCTCTTAAAATCGTATAGTGTTTTCGAACAAACAATGTAAAGTTCAGGATCAGGAACAAGCTCTGAAACACCAAATAATGATTAAAAAAAATCAGACAAAAATGTATTTCAATGTCAATGAGGCCCTATTGGGGCACAGACAGGAAGTTTCCATCTTTATCTACATTGTGTGAAAGTTCCATGTAGATCCCCTGAGGGGTTTTGCAGTAGTGGGCGATAGGAGCTGCTTTCCGTTAACCATTGCCCAACTCCATGTTTCGTTGCTGGAAACCCGGATACCCATGCGATCAAATTTTAACTTCGATTTTAGACATCTGTGATGTATCAGCAAGATTGTGTGAAAGTTTTATTAAGATCCATTGATTGGTATAGAAGTAATTGCAGATGGAGCCTTGTCATCCGATCACATCATCATGCGCGTGGACTTGTTTTTGTTTTGTTTTTTCTCAGCTACCCGTTTTTTTTTTCAGTCAAGCTATTGTTTTTTTTTTTTATCAAACAGGCTTTGTACTAGCGGTTTTTTGTCGAATTCTGTCGCCAATTCGTTTGGTGTTTTTCCGATCTGGAAGCTACAAGGACCCGAGTTGTGAAAAAGTCGCCCACATTGAGACAAACATCTTGTTCCTAGAAAATAATTCCAGTCTCGTCTGTGCTCGACCGAGGTACAATCCCTTTACTGTGTCCAACAGAACACGACTTGCGCTTTTTAACACAATTTACAGAACCGGGCTACCTATCGCCGATCGAAAGTTATGATGCCTCAAACTTACATCACTTCCAGGTCCGAGTCTAGACATTGTACAAGTTAGCAATGTTCAATAAGGTAGGAAAAAGCTTAGTTACCGTGTTCATTAATTTTCTTAAACTAGGTCTGGAGAACGAACAATTAGCTTTACAATCATGGTTCAATTTTAAAAATCGGCCAAGAGATGACCGAGATACAAGCACTTAAAGTTAACAATTTGCCTCTGCCGTTTTGCATGCCCATGGTACACCTAAGTCTACAACGGCTTTGTCTAGAGACTTGCGGTTTATGGCATTGGCTCGCTCGTCAAAAATAACTGTGCCTATGGGACCAATTTTTCATTTTTGAGACGATTGGAGCAAGGAAACAGGGCCAAATAAGCAAAAAATGCACCACATAAGCTAAATTTTCCGCCCCTTCCCACCTCTCCCCCTTTTCCTGTGGTTCTTCAAAATTTACCGTTTCTTTGTTTCGCACCCCATCCCCATATTTCATTTATCATCACCATTTCATGTTCATTGTATCATTCTTTTCATGTTCATCGCCTGTAAATAACTTATATAGCGTTGCACGGGCGTAAAACACCAACTCACTCACTTCTAAAATCGGTGCATGTAGTTGGGTGATCAGTTTATTCTTGAAATATGGGTTTTGAAGCTTGTAGAATTGAACTTTTCTGTCACTTATGACGAGTCACTGCTTTCTCTTGCCTTGTAACAGGAGCGTAAAAATGGTCAAATCTATAGTCTATTTAGAGTAGAGTTCAGGGAAACCATGACATTTGAGATTGTTCATAATGAACTCAATGCATTGAAGCTGAAAAATTTGTTTTTTCGTCATTTCGCATGATACACCTAACTCGAGAACGACACAAGATAGAGACTTGCAGTTTTTTGCATCGGGTTGCCCGTTTAAAAGTACTGCCCCTATGGGGCTGATTTTTCAATTTCGTGACGATAAGAGTACGGGAACATGCCCAAATGAGCACAAATTGATATCTGCAAAGTGGTCAACATGGCAACCGTAACCCCAACCCTCCCAAAAATATTTTTTTCGAGTTTTTCATCCAAAAACTTAATACGAATCACTCATCGGTTTTCTTCCCTGACCTCCCTGTTTCTTGATAAAAAATTCTGTAGAAAAATACGCGAAAAACACACTTTTAAAGAAAAAAGGGTTAGGGTTAGGGTTAAGGGTTAGGGTTAGGGTCGGGGTTAGGGTTAGGGTCAGTTTTATGGTTAGGGTTAGGGTTAGGGGGTTAGGGTTAGGGTTAGGGTTAGGGTTAGGGTTAGGGTTAGGGTTAGGGTTAGGGTTAGGTATCGTATAGAGGGGGACCCCACCGATGTATTGATATTTTATTGGTATGTTATATGGTTGGCGTATGAATAAAGGGTTAGGGTTAGGGTTAGGGTTAGCCGGAACTTCTTTAATTAACTCTAACCCTAACCCTTTTATTCGACTGCGCATGCGCCGATATTTAATGAAGTAATCGGTTCCTATATATGGTGGGTCTTTGGTATAGAAACAATTATAGTGGTAGAACTAATTTGCATACGTATTTTAAAGGGAGATAATATATTTCTATAACTATGAAACGTAAATTTCAAAAGACAATATCTCAGTCATTTTTCAACCGATTTTAAAAATTCAAACTGTTTTTGAATGCTAACGAGTTTCCCTTTACGAACGGTACCTTCAAATGCATATAAACTGTGTCAATTCTAAGGGAGAAAATCATGATACATGTTAGGTTGGATGTTACGACCTACATTCACTCACCCTTATTCTTTTACTATCTCAGTCATTTTTGAACCGATTTTAAAAATTCAAACTGTTTTTGAATGCTGACGAGTTTCCCTTTACGAACGGTACCTTCAAATGCATATAAACGGTGTCAATTCTAAGGGAGAAAATCATGATACATGTTAGGTTGGATGTTACGACCTACATTCACTCACCCTTATTCTTTTACTCCTGGGACAAAATCATCCCATTTGATAGTATCAATGACCATATAATGTATTTCCTGACAGTTTATGTCAATTATATCCTTATAAATATCCTTTTAAAACAATATTGCCACCTTTTGGGGTACTAGTTCTCTTATATAACCACACTCTAGGACAATAAAATCCATATAAATTTACTCCTAAGACTACACGAAGACATTTTTATGGTAAAAGTACTCCTATAAAATCATTCACTGGACAATGTAAGCATAATTTATGGCAAGAATATCCTTATAAATTGTCTCCTAAGACTGCAGGAAAACGTTTTGCGGTCGTATAAAAATAGTGTTTGGTAAAAGGGAAGTAATCTGTATTGTACTTCCGTGATACAACCCACATTTACTCACTCGGAAATGTCTCTTTTATCGATAGTGAACATTTTCATTGATCACAACTTGGAATATATGGCTCAGTGTTTCAGCCTGCTACTTTTATATCTTGTCTTCAGGCCCGTATCTTTCCTTAAACTTTTTTAAGCAAGACCATACATGATTTGGTTGCGTGTTTAGACCTACATTCGCTCACAAGGCTAGTCTACGTTTTTTAAACTACTCACCCCTTTCTTTTGACTCGCACAGCATCCAGATGAACCACTGTCTCTCTTATTTCTGTTTGAGCATCATGTGCCGTAAATATTCTGGAATAAAAATGTTAAAAAAGTATGAGCTCTCTTAAAATCGTATAGTGTTTTCGAACAAACAATGTAAAGTTCAGGATCAGGAACAAGCTCTGAAACACCAAATAATGATTAAAAAAAATCAGACAAAAATGTATTTCAATGTCAATGAGGCCCTATTGGGGCACAGACAGGAAGTTTCCATCTTTATCTACATTGTGTGAAAGTTCCATGTAGATCCCCTGAGGGGTTTTGCAGTAGTGGGCGATAGGAGCTGCTTTCCGTTAACCATTGCCCAACTCCATGTTTCGTTGCTGGAAACCCGGATACCCATGCGATCAAATTTTAACTTCGATTTTAGACATCTGTGATGTATCAGCAAGATTGTGTGAAAGTTTTATTAAGATCCATTGATTGGTATAGAAGTAATTGCAGATGGAGCCTTGTCATCCGATCACATCATCATGCGCGTGGACTTGTTTTTGTTTTGTTTTTTCTCAGCTACCCGTTTTTTTTTCAGTCAAGCTATTGTTTTTTTTTTATCAAACAGGCTTTGTACTAGCGGTTTTTTGTCAAATTCTGTCGCCAATTCGTTTGGTGTTTTTCCGATCTGGAAGCTACAAGGACCCGAGTGGTGAAAAAGTCGCCCACATTGAGACAAACATCTTGTTCCTAGAAAATAATTCCAGTCTCGTCTGTGCTCGACCGAGGTACAATCCCTTTACTGTGTCCAACAGAACACGACTTGCGCTGTTTAACACAATTTACAGAACCGGGCTACCTATCGCCGATCGAAAGTTATGATGCCTCAAACTTACATCACTTCCAGGTCCGAGTCTAGACATTGTACAAGTTAGCAATGTTCAATAAGGTAGGAAAAAGCTTAGTTACCGTGTTCATTAATTTTCTTAAACTAGGTCTGGAGAACGAACAATTAGCTTTACAATCATGGTTCAATTTTAAAAATCGGCCAAGAGATGACCGAGATACAAGCACTTAAAGTTAACAATTTGCCTCTGCCATTTTGCATGCCCATGGTACACCTAAGTCTACAACGGCTTTGTCTAGAGACTTGCGGTTTATGGCATTGGCTCGCTCGTCAAAAATAACTGTGCCTATGGGACCAATTTTTCATTTTTGAGACGATTGGAGCAAGGAAACAGGGCCAAATAAGCAAAAAATGCACCACATAAGCTAAATTTTCCGCCCCTTCCCACCTCTCCCCCTTTTCCTGTGGTTCTTCAAAATTTACCGTTTCTTTGTTTCGCACCCCATCCCCATATTTCATTTATCATCATCATTTCATGTTCATTGTATCATTCTTTTCATGTTCATCGCCTGTAAATAACTTATATAGCGTTGCACGGGCGTAAAACACCAACTCACTCACTTCTAAAATCGGTGCATGTAGTTGGGTGATCAGTTTATTCTTGAAATATGGGTTTTGAAGCTTGTAGAATTGAACTTTTCTGTCACTTTTGACGAGTCACTGCTTTCTCTTGCCTTGTAACAGGAGCGTAAAAATGGTCAAATCTATAGTCTATTTAGAGTAGAGTTCAAGGAAACCATGACATTTGAGATTGTTCATAATGAACTCAATGCATTGAAGCTGAAAAATTGGTTTTTTCGTCATTTCGCATGATACACCTAACTCGAGAACGACACAAGATAGAGACTTGCAGTTTTTTGCATCGGGTTGCCCGTTTAAAAGTACTGCCCCTATGGGGCTGATTTTTCAATTTCGTGACGATAAGAGTACGGGAACATGCCCAAATGAGCACAAATTGATATCTGCAAAGTGGTCAACATGGCAACCGTAACCCCAACCCTCCCAAAAATATTTTTTTCGAGTTTTTCATCCAAAAACTTAATACGAATCACTCATCGGTTTTCTTCCCTGACCTCCCTGTTTCTTGATAAAAAATTCTGTAGAAAAATACGCGAAAAACACACTTTTAAAGAAAAAAGGGTTAGGGTTAGGGTTAAGGGTTAGGGTTAGGGTCGGGGTTAGGGTTAGGGTCAGTTTTATGGTCAGGGTTAGGGTTAGGGTTAAGGGTTAGGGTTAGGGTTAAGGGTTAGGGTTAGAGTTAGAAGGTTAGGGTTAGGGTTAGGGTTAGGGTTAGGGGTTAGGGGTTAGGGTTAAGTATCGGGTTAGGTATCGTATAGAGGGGGACCCCACCGATGTATTGATATTTTATTGGTATGTTATATGGTTGGCGTATGAATAAAGGGTTAGGGTTAGGGTTAGAGTTAGGGTTAGCCGGAACTTCTTTAATTAACTCTAACCCTAACCCTTTTATTCGACTGCGCATGCGCCGATATTTAATGAAGTAATCGGTTCCTATATATGGTGGGTCTTTGGTATAGAAACAATTATAGTGGTAGAACTAATTTGCATACGTATTTTAAAGGGAGATAATATATTTCTATAACTATGAAACGTAAATTTCAAAAGACAATATCTCAGTCATTTTTCAACCGATTTTAAAAATTCAAACTGTTTTTGAATGCTAACGAGTTTCCCTTTACGAACGGTACCTTCAAATGCATATAAACTGTGTCAATTCTAAGGGAGAAAATCATGATACATGTTAGGTTGGATGTTACGACCTACATTCACTCACCCTTATTCTTTTACTATCTCAGTCATTTTTGAACCGATTTTAAAAATTCAAACTGTTTTTGAATGCTGACGAGTTTCCCTTTACGAACGGTACCTTCAAATGCATATAAACGGTGTCAATTCTAAGGGAGAAAATCATGATACATGTTAGGTTGGATGTTACGACCTACATTCACTCACCCTTATTCTTTTACTCCAGGGACAAAATCATCCCATTTGATAGTATCAATGACCATATAATGTATTTCCTCACAGTTTATGTCAATTATATCCTTATAAATATCCTTTTAAAACAATATTGCCACCTTTTGGGGTACTAGTTCTCTTATATAACCACACTCTAGGACAATAAAATCCATATAAATTTACTCCTAAGACTACACGAAGACATTTTTATGGTAAAAGTACTCCTATAAAATCATTCACTGGACAATGTAAGCATAATTTATGGCAAGAATATCCTTATAAATTGTCTCCTAAGACTGCAGGAAAACGTTTTGCGGTCGTATAAAAATAGTGTTTGGTAAAAGGGAAGTAATCTGTATTGTACTTCCGTGATACAACCCACATTTACTCACTCGGAAATGTCTCTTTTATCGATAGTGAACATTTTCATTGATCACAACTTGGAATATATGGCTCAGTGTTTCAGCCTGCTACTTTTATATCTTGTCTTCAGGCCCGTATCTTTCCTTAAACTTTTTTAAGCAAGACCATACATGATTTGGTTGCGTGTTTAGACCTACATTCGCTCACAAGGCTAGTCTACGTTTTTTAAACTACTCACCCCTTTCTTTTGACTCGCACAGCATCCAGATGAACCACTGTCTCTCTTATTTCTGTTTGAGCATCATGTGCCGTAAATATTCTGGAATAAAAATGTTAAAAAAGTATGAGCTCTCTTAAAATCGTATAGTGTTTTCGAACAAACAATGTAAAGTTCAGGATCAGGAACAAGCTCTGAAACACCAAATAATGATTAAAAAAAATCAGACAAAAATGTATTTCAATGTCAATGAGGCCCTATTGGGGCACAGACAGGAAGTTTCCATCTTTATCTACATTGTGTGAAAGTTCCATGTAGATCCCCTGAGGGGTTTTGCAGTAGTGGGCGATAGGAGCTGCTTTCCGTTAACCATTGCCCAACTCCATGTTTCGTTGCTGGAAACCCGGATACCCATGCGATCAAATTTTAACTTCGATTTTAGACATCTGTGATGTATCAGCAAGATTGTGTGAAAGTTTTATTAAGATCCATTGATTGGTATAGAAGTAATTGCAGATGGAGCCTTGTCATCCGATCACATCATCATGCGCGTGGACTTGTTTTTGTTTTGTTTTTTCTCAGCTACCCGTTTTTTTTTCAGTCAAGCTATTGTTTTTTTTTTATCAAACAGGCTTTGTACTAGCGGTTTTTTGTCGAATTCTGTCGCCAATTCGTTTGGTGTTTTTCCGATCTGGAAGCTACAAGGACCCGAGTTGTGAAAAAGTCGCCCACATTGAGACAAACATCTTGTTCCTAGAAAATAATTCCAGTCTCGTCTGTGCTCGACCGAGGTACAATCCCTTTACTGTGTCCAACAGAACACGACTTGCGCTGTTTAACACAATTTACAGAACCGGGCTACCTATCGCCGATCGAAAGTTATGATGCCTCAAACTTACATCACTTCCAGGTCCGAGTCTAGACATTGTACAAGTTAGAAATGTTCAATAAGGTAGGAAAAAGCTTAGTTACCGTGTTCATTAATTTTCTTAAACTAGGTCTGGAGAACGAACAATTAGCTTTACAATCATGGTTCAATTTTAAAAATCGGCCAAGAGATGACCGAGATACAAGCACTTAAAGTTAACAATTTGCCTCTGCCGTTTTGCATGCCCATGGTACACCTAAGTCTACAACGGCTTTGTCTAGAGACTTGCGGTTTATGGCATTGGCTCGCTCGTCAAAAATAACTGTGCCTATGGGACCAATTTTTCATTTTTGAGACGATTGGAGCAAGGAAACAGGGCCAAATAAGCAAAAAAATGCACCACATAAGCTAAATTTCCGCCCCTTCCCACCTCTCCCCCTTTTCCTGTGGTTCTTCAAAATTTACCGTTTCTTTGTTTCGCACCCCATCCCCATATTTCATTTATCATCACCATTTCATGTTCATTGTATCATTCTTTTCATGTTCATCGCCTGTAAATAACTTATATAGCGTTGCACGGGCGTAAAACACCAACTCACTCACTTCTAAAATCGGTGCATGTAGTTGGGTGATCAGTTTATTCTTGAAATATGGGTTTTGAAGCTTGTAGAATTGAACTTTTCTGTCACTTTTGACGAGTCACTGCTTTCTCTTGCCTTGTAACAGGAGCGTAAAAATGGTCAAATCTATAGTCTATTTAGAGTAGAGTTCAGGGAAACCATGACATTTGAGATTGTTCATAATGAACTCAATGCATTGAAGCTGAAAAATTGGTTTTTTCGTCATTTCGCATGATACACCTAACTCGAGAACGACACAAGATAGAGACTTGCAGTTTTTTGCATCGGGTTGCCCGTTTAAAAGTACTGCCCCTATCGGGCTGATTTTTCAATTTCGTGACGATAAGAGTACGGAAACATGCCCAAATGAGCACAAATTGATATCTGCAAAGTGGTCAACATGGCAACCGTAACCCCAACCCTCCCAAAAATATTTTTTTCGAGTTTTTCATCCAAAAACTTAATACGAATCACTCATCGGTTTTCTTCCCTGACCTCCCTGTTTCTTGATAAAAAATTCTGTAGAAAAATACGCGAAAAACACACTTTTAAAGAAAAAAGGGTTAGGGTTAGGGTTAAGGGTTAGGGTTAGGGTCGGGGTTAGGGTTAGGGTCAGTTTTATGGTCAGGGTTAGGGTTAGGGTTAAGGGTTAGGGTTAGGGTTAAGGGTTAGGGTTAGAGTTAGAAGGTTAGGGTTAGGGTTAGAAGGTTAAGGGTTAGGGTTAAGTATCGGGTTAGGTATCGTATAGAGGGGGACCCCACCGATGTATTGATATTTTATTGGTATGTTATATGGTTGGCGTATGAATAAAGGGTTAGGGTTAGGGTTAGGGTTAGCCGGAACTTCTTTAATTAACTCTAACCCTAACCCTTTTATTCGACTGCGCATGCGCCGATATTTAATGAAGTAATCGGTTCCTATATATGGTGGGTCTTTGGTATAGAAACAATTATAGTGGTAGAACTAATTTGCATACGTATTTTAAAGGGAGATAATATATTTCTATAACTATGAAACGTAAATTTCAAAAGACAATATCTCAGTCATTTTTCAACCGATTTTAAAAATTCAAACTGTTTTTGAATGCTAACGAGTTTCCCTTTACGAACGGTACCTTCAAATGCATATAAACTGTGTCAATTCTAAGGGAGAAAATCATGATACATGTTAGGTTGGATGTTACGACCTACATTCACTCACCCTTATTCTTTTACTATCTCAGTCATTTTTGAACCGATTTTAAAAATTCAAACTGTTTTTGAATGCTGACGAGTTTCCCTTTACGAACGGTACCTTCAAATGCATATAAACGGTGTCAATTCTAAGGGAGAAAATCATGATACATGTTAGGTTGGATGTTACGACCTACATTCACTCACCCTTATTCTTTTACTCCTGGGACAAAATCATCCCATTTGATAGTATCAATGATCATATAATGTATTTCCTGACAGTTTATGTCAATTATATCCTTATAAATATCCTTTTAAAACAATATTGCCACCTTTTGGGGTACTAGTTCTCTTATATAACCACACTCTAGGACAATAAAATCCATATAAATTTACTCCTAAGACTACACGAAGACATTTTTATGGTAAAAGTACTCCTATAAAATCATTCACTGGACAATGTAAGCATAATTTATGGCAAGAATATCCTTATAAATTGTCTCCTAAGACTGCAGGAAAACGTTTTGCGGTCGTATAAAAATAGTGTTTGGTAAAAGGGAAGTAATCTGTATTGTACTTCCGTGATACAACCCACATTTACTCACTCGGAAATGTCTCTTTTATCGATAGTGAACATTTTCATTGATCACAACTTGGAATATATGGCTCAGTGTTTCAGCCTGCTACTTTTATATCTTGTCTTCAGGCCCGTATCTTTCCTTAAACTTTTTTAAGCAAGACCATACATG
Organism: Arcuatula senhousia; assembly: GCA_963971305.1. NCBI lineage: Eukaryota > Metazoa > Mollusca > Bivalvia > Mytilida > Mytilidae > Arcuatula > Arcuatula senhousia. The sequence continues at coordinate 88,831 of OZ020317.1, read as the reverse complement.
ATTTGGTTGCGTGTTTAGACCTACATTCGCTCACAAGGCTAGTCTACGTTTTTTAAACTACTCACCCCTTTCTTTTGACTCGCACAGCATCCAGATGAACCACTGTCTCTCTTATTTCTGTTTGAGCATCATGTGCCGTAAATATTCTGGAATAAAAATGTTAAAAAAGTATGAGCTCTCTTAAAATCGTATAGTGTTTTCGAACAAACAATGTAAAGTTCAGGATCAGGAACAAGCTCTGAAACACCAAATAATGATTAAAAAAAATCAGACAAAAATGTATTTCAATGTCAATGAGGCCCTATTGGGGCACAGACAGGAAGTTTCCATCTTTATCTACATTGTGTGAAAGTTCCATGTAGATCCCCTGAGGGGTTTTGCAGTAGTGGGCGATAGGAGCTGCTTTCCGTTAACCATTGCCCAACTCCATGTTTCGTTGCTGGAAACCCGGATACCCATGCGATCAAATTTTAACTTCGATTTTAGACATCTGTGATGTATCAGCAAGATTGTGTGAAAGTTTTATTAAGATCCATTGATTGGTATAGAAGTAATTGCAGATGGAGCCTTGTCATCCGATCACATCATCATGCGCGTGGACTTGTTTTTGTTTTGTTTTTTCTCAGCTACCCGTTTTTTTTTCAGTCAAGCTATTGTTTTTTTTTTTATCAAACAGGCTTTGTACTAGCGGTTTTTTGTCGAATTCTGTCGCCAATTCGTTTGGTGTTTTTCCGATCTGGAAGCTACAAGGACCCGAGTTGTGAAAAAGTCGCCCACATTGAGACAAACATCTTGTTCCTAGAAAATAATTCCAGTCTCGTCTGTGCTCGACCGAGGTACAATCCCTTTACTGTGTCCAACAGAACACGACTTGCGCTGTTTAACACAATTTACAGAACCGGGCTACCTATCGCCGATCGAAAGTTATGATGCCTCAAACTTACATCACTTCCAGGTCCGAGTCTAGACATTGTACAAGTTAGCAATGTTCAATAAGGTAGGAAAAAGCTTAGTTACCGTGTTCATTAATTTTCTTAAACTAGGTCTGGAGAACGAACAATTAGCTTTACAATCATGGTTCAATTTTAAAAATCGGCCAAGAGATGACCGAGATACAAGCACTTAAAGTTAACAATTTGCCTCTGCCATTTTGCATGCCCATGGTACACCTAAGTCTACAACGGCTTTGTCTAGAGACTTGCGGTTTATGGCATTGGCTCGCTCGTCAAAAATAACTGTGCCTATGGGACCAATTTTTCATTTTTGAGACGATTGGAGCAAGGAAACAGGGCCAAATAAGCAAAAAATGCACCACATAAGCTAAATTTTCCGCCCCTTCCCACCTCTCCCCCTTTTCCTGTGGTTCTTCAAAATTTACCGTTTCTTTGTTTCGCACCCCATCCCCATATTTCATTTATCATCACCATTTCATGTTCATTGTATCATTCTTTTCATGTTCATCGCCTGTAAATAACTTATATAGCGTTGCACGGGCGTAAAACACCAACTCACTCACTTCTAAAATCGGTGCATGTAGTTGGGTGATCAGTTTATTCTTGAAATATGGGTTTTGAAGCTTGTAGAATTGAACTTTTCTGTCACTTATGACGAGTCACTGCTTTCTCTTGCCTTGTAACAGGAGCGTAAAAATGGTCAAATCTATAGTCTATTTAGAGTAGAGTTCAGGGAAACCATGACATTTGAGATTGTTCATAATGAACTCAATGCATTGAAGCTGAAAAATTGGTTTTTTCGTCATTTCGCATGATACACCTAACTCGAGAACGACACAAGATAGAGACTTGCAGTTTTTTGCATCGGGTTGCCCGTTTAAAAGTACTGCCCCTATGGGGCTGATTTTTCAATTTCGTGACGATAAGAGTACGGGAACATGCCCAAATGAGCACAAATTGATATCTGCAAAGTGGTCAACATGGCAACCGTAACCCCAACCCTCCCAAAAATATTTTTTTCGAGTTTTTCATCCAAAAACTTAATACGAATCACTCATCGGTTTTCTTCCCTGACCTCCCTGTTTCTTGATAAAAAATTCTGTAGAAAAATACGCGAAAAACACACTTTTAAAGAAAAAAGGGTTAGGGTTAGGGTTAAGGGTTAGGGTTAGGGTCGGGGTTAGGGTTAGGGTCAGTTTTATGGTCAGGGTTAGGGTTAGGGTTAAGGGTTAGGGTTAGGGTTAAGGGTTAGGGTTAGAGTTAGAAGGTTAGGGTTAGGGTTAGGGTTAGGGTTAGGGGGTTAGGGTTAGGGTTAGGGTTAGGGTTAGGGTTAGGGTTAGGGTTAGGGTTAGGGTTAGGGTTAGGGTTAGGGTTAGGGTTAGGGTTTAGGGTTAGGTAATTAGGGGTAACCCTTATCTGCACATTCCGCCAACGGTAAACCGTCTTGGTTGCGTATGAATAAAGGGTTAGTGTCAGGGTTAAGGGTTAGGGTTAGCCGGAACTTCTTTTTGAAAATTTTAATTACAAACTTTACATGCTAATATCTCAGTCATTTCTTAACCGATTTAAACGATCAAAATCGCGTTGGAAAGTATTTTTAATAAGCTTTTCGACTAAATGGAGCGGATGAGCATAGACGCTCGGATTGATTACAAAAAGAAAGAAAATAAAAATCTACTTACCCCAATCTTTTACAGAAACGGCCTTCGTCTTTCTTGTTTGTCATAATCGTCTTGTCTTGTAAATGTTCTGTAACAAAAAGGGGTAAAACGTATGAGTTATTTGCACATCCAACACTTTCGCATGAAAAAAATACGAAATTCAGGATCAATAGTTCAGGATCAATTTTGGACGAAAAGGACATTAAACCGCCCTTCGATCCCCACAAAGTCAATCGTGAATGGTTATGACAGGAAAAGGTAGTCAACAACAATATCTACGCTGTGTAAAAGTTTCATGAAGATCCATCGAGTGGTTTCAGAGTTGCGGTAGATAAGAGCTGTCCTTGGTCAACCATGGCTCATCTCCAACTTTAGCCTATAGAAGCCCCGATATCTATCTGAGCAATGTTAAACATGAATTTTACACATCTGTGTTAAGTCACAAAGATCGTGTAAAAGTTTCATAAAGATCCCACGACAGGTGTAGAAGTAATAGCAGCTTAAAAGGCTGTCATCATGTTTTGAAGTGACCACGTCATTTCATATTCATTGTATCATTTTTGTGCGCAGGAATGCCAGTAACAAAAAGTATGCGCGTGGACTTGTTTTTTTTTTTTTTTTTTTTTTTTTTTTTTGAATTAGCTACTGATTTTTTTTTCTTCCTTTTGCCTTCTCTTTCCTTCTTTTTTTTTCTCTTTGTCCCTTTTTTGTGTTCGTTTTTTTTTCTCGGATTTTTTGCACATATTCGTCGTGCGCCCCGCCTGTAAATAACTGGTTCACTGTCTCAGCTACACGTTTGTTTTCAGTCAGGCTATTGTTTTTTGATCAAACAGGCTTTGTATTTGCGGTTTTTGTCGAATTCTGTCGCCAATTCGTTGGTATTTTTCCGATCTAGAAGCTACAAGGACCCGAATGGTAAAAAAATCGCCTACATTGAGAGGAAAATCTTGTTCCTAGAAAAAAAATCCAGTCTCGCTTGTGCTCAACCGACGTACAATCCCTTTACTGTGTCCGACAGATCACCATTTGTGCCGTTTAACACATTTTACAGAACCGGGCTACCTATCGCCGATCAAAAGTTATGATGCCTCAAACTTGCATCACTTTCAGGTCCGAGTCTAGACATTGTACAAGTTAGCAATGTTCAATGAGGTAGGAAAAAGCTTACTTACCGTGTACATTTCTTTACCTAAACTAGGTCTGGAGAATGAACAATTAGCTTTACAATCATGGTTCAATTTTTAAAATCGGTCAATTTTCGAGACGATTGGAGCAAGGAAACAGGGCGAAATAAGCGAAACATGCACCACATAGGCTAAATTTTCCGCCCCTACCCACCTCTCCCCCTTTTCCTGTGGTTCTTCAAAATTTACCGTTCCTTTGTTTCGCACCCCATCCCCATATTTCATTTATCATCATCATTTCATGTTCATTGTATCATTCTTTTCATGTTCATCGCCTATAAATAACCTATATAGCGTTGCACGGGCGTAAAAACACCAACTCACTCACTTCTAAAATCGTATAGTGTTTTCCAACAAACAATGAAAAGTTCAGGATCAGGAACAAGTTCTGAAACACCAAAGAATAATTTAAAAAAAAATCAGACAAAAATGTGTTTCAATGTAATGAGGCCCTATTGTTGCACAGACAGGAAGTGCACATCTTTATCTACATTGTGTGAAAGTTTCATGAAGATCCCTTGAGTGGTTTTGCAGTAGCGGGCGATAGGAGCTGCTTTCCGTTAACCATTGCCCAACTCCATGTTTCGTTGCTGGAAACCCGGATACCACTGCGATCAAAGTTTAACATGGATTCTAGACATCTGTGATGTATCACCAAGATTGTGTGAAAGTTTCATTAAGATCCACTGATTGGTATAGAAGAAATTGCAGATGGAGCCTTTGTCATTCGATCACATCATCATTGCCCCTACCCACCACTCCCCCTTTTCCAGTGGTGTATCATCCTGTTCCTATTTTTTGTTTTTTGTTCCTATGTGTAGTTTGTTCTTTTCAACTTTCGATAACTTACGGGAAGACCTACAATTAATTGGCGGTTGGTACATGTAGTTGGGTGATCGGTTTATTCTTGAAATATGGGTTTTGAAGCTTGTAGAATTGAACTTTTTTGTCACTTTTGACGAGTCACTGCTTTCTCTTGCCTTGTAACAGGAGCGTAAAAATGGTCAAATCTATAGTCTATTCAGAGTAGAGTTCAGGGAAACCATGACATTTGAGATTGTTCATAATGAACTCAATGCATTGAAGCTGAAAAATCGGTTTTTTCGTCATTTCGCATGATACACCTAACTTGAGAACGACACAAGAAAGAGACTTGCAGTTTTTTGCATCGGGTTGCCCGTTAAAAAGTACTGCCCCTACGGGGCTGATTTTTCAATTTCGTGACGATAAGAGTACGGGAACATGCCCAAATGAGCACAAATTGATATCTGCAAAGTGGTCAACATGGTAACCGTAACCCCAACCCTCCCAAAAATATTTTTTTCGAGTTTTTCATCCAAAAACTTAATACGAATCACTCATCGGTTTTTTTCCCTGACCTCCCTGTTTCTTGATAAAAAATTCTGTAGAAAAATACGCCAAAAACACACTTTTTAAGAAAAAAGGGTTAGGGTTAGGGTTAAGGGTTAGGGTTAGGGTCGGGGTTAGGGTTAGGGTCAGTTTTATGGTCAGGGTTAGGGTTAGGGTTAAGGGTTAGGGTTAGGGTTAGGGTTAGGGTTTAGGGTTAGGGGTTAGGGTTAGGGTTAGGGTTAGGTAATTAGGGGTAACCCTCATCTGCACATTCCGCCAACGGTAAACCGTCTTGGTTGCGTATGAATATAGAGTTAGGTTAGGGTTAGGGTGAGGGTTAGGGTCAGGGTTAGCCGGAACTATTTTAATTAACCCTAACCCTAACCCTTTACATCGACTGCGCATGCGCCGATATTTGATGGAATCAAGGGTCCCCCTTTATTATAGAGTAATCAGTTTCTATATATAGTAGGTCTTTGGTATAGAAACAATAATAGTGGTACAATTAATTTGCATAATTATATCAAAGGGAGATAATTTGTTATATGAAAAAGGGCAAATTTTGACCTTGGATATCTTTGGTATGCCTTGTCCGATTTGAAAAATTTAAAGTGCACTGTAAAGGACTGTTGAAGGCTTTTTTGTTGATATCATTTACACCAGTTTTTTGATGGACATAAACAATGTAAATTATATCAAAGGGAGATAATTTGTAATATGAAAAAGGACAAACTTTGACCTTGGATATCTTTGGTATGCCTTGCTGATTTGAAAAATTTTAAGTGCACTGTAAAGGACTTTTGAAGGCCTTTCTGTTGATTTTATTTACACCAGTTTTTTTATAGACATGCACAAGTTTTTTTTTCTCTCTTTGTCCCTTTTTTGTGTTCGTTTTTTTTTCTCTCGGATTTTTTGCACATATTCTTCGTGCGCCCCGCCTGTAAATAACTATTTCACTGTCTCAGCTGCACGTTTGTTTTCAGTCAGGCTATTGGGTTAGGGTTAGGGTTAGGGTTAGGGTTAGGGTTAGGGTTAGGGTTAGGGTTAGGGTTAGGGTTAGGGTTAAGGTTAGGGTTAGGGTTAGGGTTAGGGTTAGGGTTAGGGTTAGGGTTAGGGTTAGGGTTAGGTATCGTATAGAGGGGGACCCCACCGATGTATTGATATTTTATTGGTATGTTATATGGTTGGCGTATGAATAAAGGGTTAGGGTTAGGGTTAGAGTTAGGGTTAGCCGGAACTTCTTTAATTAACTCTAACCCTAACCCTTTTATTCGACTGCGCATGCGCCGATATTTAATGAAGTAATCGGTTCCTATATATGGTGGGTCTTTGGTATAGAAACAATTATAGTGGTAGAACTAATTTGCATACGTATTTTAAAGGGAGATAATATATTTCTGTAACTATGAAACGTAAATTTCAAAAGGTTAGGGTTAGGGTTAGGGTTAGGGTTAGGGTTAGGGTTAGGGTTAGGGGTTAGGGTTAGGGTTAGGGTTAGGGTTAGGGTTAGGGTTAGGGTTAGGTATCGTATAGAGGGGGACCCCACCGATGTATTGATATTTTATTGGTATGTTATATGGTTGGCGTATGAATAAAGGGTTAGGGTTAGGGTTAGAGTTAGGGTTAGACGGAACTTCTTTACTTAACTCTAACCCTAACCCTTTTATTCGACTGCGCATGCGCCGATATTTAATGAAGTAATCGGTTCCTATATATGGTGGGTCTTTGGTATAGAAACAATTATAGTGGTAGAACTAATTTGCATACGTATTTTAAAGGGAGATAATATATTTCTATAACTATGAAACGTAAATTTCAAAAGACAATATCTCAGTCATTTTTCAACCGATTTTAAAAATTCAAACTGTTTTTGAATGCTAACGAGTTTCCCTTTACGAACGGTACCTTCAAATGCATATAAACTGTGTCAATTCTAAGGGAGAAAATCATGATACATGTTAGGTTGGATGTTACGACCTACATTCACTCACCCTTATTCTTTTACTATCTCAGTCATTTTTGAACCGATTTTAAAAATTCAAACTGTTTTTGAATGCTGACGAGTTTCCCTTTACGAACGGTACCTTCAAATGCATATAAACGGTGTCAATTCTAAGGGAGAAAATCATGATACATGTTAGGTTGGATGTTACGACCTACATTCACTCACCCTTATTCTTTTACTATCTCAGTCATTTTTGAACCGATTTTAAAAATTCAAACTGTTTTTGAATGCTGACGAGTTTCCCTTTACGAACGGTACCTTCAAATGCATATAAACGGTGTCAATTCTAAGGGAGAAAATCATGATACATGTTAGGTTGGATGTTACGACCTACATTCACTCACCCTTATTCTTTTACTCCAGGGACAAAATCATCCCATTTGATAGTATCAATGACCATATAATGTATTTCCTCACAGTTTATGTCAATTATATCCTTATAAATATCCTTTTAAAACAATATTGCCACCTTTTGGGGTACTAGTTCTCTTATATAACCACACTCTAGGACAATAAAATCCATATAAATTTACTCCTAAGACTACACGAAGACATTTTTATGGTAAAAGTACTCCTATAAAATCATTCACTGGACAATGTAAGCATAATTTATGGCAAGAATATCCTTATAAATTGTCTCCTAAGACTGCAGGAAAACGTTTTGCGGTCGTATAAAAATAGTGTTTGGTAAAAGGGAAGTAATCTGTATTGTACTTCCGTGATACAACCCACATTTACTCACTCGGAAATGTCTCTTTTATCGATAGTGAACATTTTCATTGATCACAACTTGGAATATATGGCTCAGTGTTTCAGCCTGCTACTTTTATATCTTGTCTTCAGGCCCGTATCGTTTTAGGGTTAGGGTTAGGGTTAGGGTTAGGGTTAGGGTTAGGGTTAGGGTTAGGGTTAGGGTTAGGGTTAGGGTTAGGGTTAGGGTTAGGGTATTTATACTACCTTGCAACTCAGTTGCAAGTTTTTATGTGACCAACTTTAAGTTTTCATTTTAACTTAACGATATAAACTGTTTATTTTCCACGGTTACGGTTAAAAAATTGAGGTTAAGGTTACTTTTTAACCTTAACCTTAACCTTAACCTTTAACCGCGGAGAGGGTTAGGGTATTTATACTACCTTGCAACTCAGTTGCAAGTTTTTATGGGATAAAATGTAAGTTTATATTACGACTTAATAATACTAGCATCACATAAATCTTCAATTTAACAGATAATTACTAGGGTTGGGGTTAGGTTAGGGTTAGGGTTAGGGCTAGGATCTCATTTAATAAAGTCTAAGTTTGAAACATACTTACCCCGTTCTTTGACTGCTGTTTAAACATGATATTTAGACATCTGTGGTATATCACCAAGAATGTGTGAAAGTTTAATCAAGATCCATTGACTGGTATAGAAGTAATTGCAGATGGAGCCTGGTCATCCAATCACATCATCATTGCCCATTCCCATCACTCCTCTTTTCCACATCATCATCACGTCATATTATCATTTCTGCGCAACTTTGCCCGTAAGTAAAAGTATGCGCGTGGACTTGTTTTTTTTTTTTTTTTTTTTTTTTTTTTGGAATTTAGCTTCTGATTTTTTTCTTCCTTTTGCCCTTTCTCTTTCTTTCCTTTTTTTGATTTTTCCCTTTTTCGCAGGTTCATGGTACACCTAACTCAAAAACGACACATCTCAGAAACTTGCGGGTTTTTGCATCGGATTGCCCGTTAAAAAATACTGCCCCTACGGGGCGGATTTTTAAATTTCGTGACGATTGGAGTACGGGAACATGCCAAAATGAGCAACAATGGATGTCTGCAAAGTTGTCAAAATGGCAATCGTAACCCCAACCCTCCCAAAACAATTTTTTTCGAGTTTTTCATCCAAAAACTTAATACGAATCACTAATCGGTTTTCTTCTTCGACCCTTCTGTTTCTAAATAAAAAAAAGTCTTTAAAAAATAGCGAAAAACACGTTTTTCAAAGAAAAATGATGTTATGGTTAAGGTTAAGGTTACTTTTTAACCTTAACCTTAACCTTAACCGCGGAGAGGGTTAGGGTATTTATACTACCTTGCAACTCAGTTGCAAGTTTTTATGTGACCAACTTTAAGTTTTCATTTTAACTTAACGATATAAACTGTTTATTTTCCACGGTTACGGTTAAAAAATTGAGGTTAAGGTTACTTTTTAACCTTAACCTTAACCTTAACCTTTAACCGCGGAGAGGGTTAGGGTATTTATACTACCTTGCAACTCAGTTGCAAGTTTTTATGGGATAAAATGTAAGTTTATATTACGACTTAATAATACTAGCATCACATAAATCTTCAATTTAACAGATAATTACTAGGGTTGGGGTTAGGTTAGGGTTAGGGTTAGGGCTAGGATCTCATTTAATAAAGTCTAAGTTTGAAACATACTTACCCCGTTCTTTGACTGCTGTTTAAACATGATATTTAGACATCTGTGGTATATCACCAAGAATGTGTGAAAGTTTAATCAAGATCCATTGACTGGTATAGAAGTAATTGCAGATGGAGCCTGGTCATCCAATCACATCATCATTGCCCATTCCCATCACTCCTCTTTTCCACATCATCATCACGTCATATTATCATTTCTGCGCAACTTTGCCCGTAAGTAAAAGTATGCGCGTGGACTTGTTTTTTTTTTTTTTTTTTTTTTTTTTTTGGAATTTAGCTTCTGATTTTTTTCTTCCTTTTGCCCTTTCTCTTTCTTTCCTTTTTTTGATTTTTCCCTTTTTCGCAGGTTCATGGTACACCTAACTCAAAAACGACACATCTCAGAAACTTGCGGGTTTTTGCATCGGATTGCCCGTTAAAAAATACTGCCCCTACGGGGCGGATTTTTAAATTTCGTGACGATTGGAGTACGGGAACATGCCAAAATGAGCAACAATGGATGTCTGCAAAGTTGTCAAAATGGCAATCGTAACCCCAACCCTCCCAAAACAATTTTTTTCGAGTTTTTCATCCAAAAACTTAATACGAATCACTAATCGGTTTTCTTCTTCGACCCTTCTGTTTCTCAATAAAAAAAAGTCTTTAAAAAATAGCGAAAAACACGTTTTTCAAAGAAAAATGATGTTATGGTTAAGGTTAAGGTTACTTTTTAACCTTAACCTTAACCTTAACCGCGGAGAGGGTTAGGGTATTTATACTACCTTGCAACTCAGTTGCAAGTTTTTATGTGACCAACTTTAAGTTTTCATTTTAACTTAACGATATAAACTGTTTATTTTCCACGGTTACGGTTAAAAAATTGAGGTTAAGGTTACTTTTTAACCTTAACCTTAACCTTAACCTTTAACCGCGGAGAGGGTTAGGGTATTTATACTACCTTGCAACTCAGTTGCAAGTTTTTATGGGATAAAATGTAAGTTTATATTACGACTTAATAATACTAGCATCACATAAATCTTCAATTTAACAGATAATTACTAGGGTTGGGGTTAGGTTAGGGTTAGGGTTAGGGCTAGGATCTCATTTAATAAAGTCTAAGTTTGAAACATACTTACCCCGTTCTTTGACTGCTGTTTAAACATGATATTTAGACATCTGTGGTATATCACCAAGAATGTGTGAAAGTTTAATCAAGATCCATTGACTGGTATAGAAGTAATTGCAGATGGAGCCTGGTCATCCAATCACATCATCATTGCCCATTCCCATCACTCCTCTTTTCCACATCATCATCACGTCATATTATCATTTCTGCGCAACTTTGCCCGTAAGTAAAAGTATGCGCGTGGACTTGTTTTTTTTTTTTTTTTTTTTTTTTTTTTTTGGAATTTAGCTTCTGATTTTTTTCTTCCTTTTGCCCTTTCTCTTTCTTTCCTTTTTTTGATTTTTCCCTTTTTCGCAGGTTCATGGTACACCTAACTCAAAAACGACACATCTCAGAAACTTGCGGGTTTTTGCATCGGATTGCCCGTTAAAAAATACTGCCCCTACGGGGCGGATTTTTAAATTTCGTGACGATTGGAGTACGGGAACATGCCAAAATGAGCAACAATGGATGTCTGCAAAGTTGTCAAAATGGCAATCGTAACCCCAACCCTCCCAAAACAATTTTTTTCGAGTTTTTCATCCAAAAACTTAATACGAATCACTAATCGGTTTTCTTCTTCGACCCTTCTGTTTCTCAATAAAAAAAAGTCTTTAAAAAATAGCGAAAAACACGTTTTTCAAAGAAAAATGATGTTATGGTTAAGGTTAAGGTTACTTTTTAACCTTAACCTTAACCTTAACCGCGGAGAGGGTTAGGGTATTTATACTACCTTGCAACTCAGTTGCAAGTTTTTATGTGACCAACTTTAAGTTTTCATTTTAACTTAACGATATAAACTGTTTATTTTCCACGGTTACGGTTAAAAAATTGAGGTTAAGGTTACTTTTTAACCTTAACCTTAACCTTAACCTTTAACCGCGGAGAGGGTTAGGGTATTTATACTACCTTGCAACTCAGTTGCAAGTTTTTATGGGATAAAATGTAAGTTTATATTACGACTTAATAATACTAGCATCACATAAATCTTCAATTTAACAGATAATTACTAGGGTTGGGGTTAGGTTAGGGTTAGGGTTAGGGCTAGGATCTCATTTAATAAAGTCTAAGTTTGAAACATACTTACCCCGTTCTTTGACTGCTGTTTAAACATGATATTTAGACATCTGTGGTATATCACCAAGAATGTGTGAAAGTTTAATCAAGATCCATTGACTGGTATAGAAGTAATTGCAGATGGAGCCTGGTCATCCAATCACATTATCATTGCCCATTCCCATCACTCCTCTTTTCCACATCATCATCACGTCATATTATCATTTCTGCGCAACTTTGCCCGTAAGTAAAAGTATGCGCGTGGACTTGTTTTTTTTTTTTTTTTTTTTTTTTTTTGGAATTTAGCTTCTGATTTTTTTCTTCCTTTTGCCCTTTCTCTTTCTTTCCTTTTTTTGATTTTTCCCTTTTTCGCAGGTTCATGGTACACCTAACTCAAAAACGACACATCTCAGAAACTTGCGGGTTTTTGCATCGGATTGCCCGTTAAAAAATACTGCCCCTACGGGGCGGATTTTTAAATTTCGTGACGATTGGAGTACGGGAACATGCCAAAATGAGCAACAATGGATGTCTGCAAAGTTGTCAAAATGGCAATCGTAACCCCAACCCTCCCAAAACAATTTTTTTCGAGTTTTTCATCCAAAAACTTAATACGAATCACTAATCGGTTTTCTTCTTCGACCCTTCTGTTTCTCAATAAAAAAAAGTCTTTAAAAAATAGCGAAAAACACGTTTTTCAAAGAAAAATGATGTTATGGTTAAGGTTAAGGTTACTTTTTAACCTTAACCTTAACCTTAACCGCGGAGAGGGTTAGGGTATTTATACTACCTTGCAACTCAGTTGCAAGTTTTTATGTGACCAACTTTAAGTTTTCATTTTAACTTAACGATATAAACTGTTTATTTTCCACGGTTATGGTTAAAAAATTGAGGTTAAGGTTACTTTTTAACCTTAACCTTAACCTTAACCTTTAACCGCGGAGAGGGTTAGGGTATTTATACTACCTTGCAACTCAGTTGCAAGTTTTTATGGGATAAAATGTAAGTTTATATTACGACTTAATAATACTAGCATCACATAAATCTTCAATTTAACAGATAATTACTAGGGTTGGGGTTAGGTTAGGGTTAGGGTTAGGGCTAGGATCTCATTTAATAAAGTCTAAGTTTGAAACATACTTACCCCGTTCTTTGACTGCTGTTTAAACATGATATTTAGACATCTGTGGTATATCACCGAGAATGTGTGAAAGTTTAATCAAGATCCATTGACTGGTATAGAAGTAATTGCAGATGGAGCCTGGTCATCCAATCACATCATCATTGCCCATTCCCATCACTCCTCTTTTCCACATCATCATCACGTCATATTATCATTTCTGCGCAACTTTGCCCGTAAGTAAAAGTATGCGCGTGGACTTGTTTTTTTTTTTTTTTTTTTTTTTTTTTTGGAATTTAGCTTCTGATTTTTTTCTTCCTTTTGCCCTTTCTCTTTCTTTCCTTTTTTTGATTTTTCCCTTTTTCGCAGGTTCATGGTACACCTAACTCAAAAACGACACATCTCAGAAACTTGCGGGTTTTTGCATCGGATTGCCCGTTAAAAAATACTGCCCCTACGGGGCGGATTTTTAAATTTCGTGACGATTGGAGTACGGGAACATGCCAAAATGAGCAACAATGGATGTCTGCAAAGTTGTCAAAATGGCAATCGTAACCCCAACCCTCCCAAAACAATTTTTTTCGAGTTTTTCATCCAAAAACTTAATACGAATCACTAATCGGTTTTCTTCTTCGACCCTTCTGTTTCTCAATAAAAAAAAGTCTTTAAAAAATAGCGAAAAACACGTTTTTCAAAGAAAAATGATGTTATGGTTAAGGTTAAGGTTACTTTTTAACCTTAACCTTAACCTTAACCGCGGAGAGGGTTAGGGTATTTATACTACCTTGCAACTCAGTTGCAAGTTTTTATGTGACCAACTTTAAGTTTTCATTTTAACTTAACGATATAAACTGTTTATTTTCCACGGTTACGGTTAAAAAATTGAGGTTAAGGTTACTTTTTAACCTTAACCTTAACCTTAACCTTTAACCGCGGAGAGGGTTAGGGTATTTATACTACCTTGCAACTCAGTTGCAAGTTTTTATGGGATAAAATGTAAGTTTATATTACGACTTAATAATACTAGCATCACATAAATCTTCAATTTAACAGATAATTACTAGGGTTGGGGTTAGGTTAGGGTTAGGGTTAGGGCTAGGATCTCATTTAATAAAGTCTAAGTTTGAAACATACTTACCCCGTTCTTTGACTGCTGTTTAAACATGATATTTAGACATCTGTGGTATATCACCAAGAATGTGTGAAAGTTTAATCAAGATCCATTGACTGGTATAGAAGTAATTGCAGATGGAGCCTGGTCATCCAATCACATCATCATTGCCCATTCCCATCACTCCTCTTTTCCACATCATCATCACGTCATATTATCATTTCTGCGCAACTTTGCCCGTAAGTAAAAGTATGCGCGTGGACTTGTTTTTTTTTTTTTTTTTTTTTTTTTTTTGGAATTTAGCTTCTGATTTTTTTCTTCCTTTTGCCCTTTCTCTTTCTTTCCTTTTTTTGATTTTTCCCTTTTTCGCAGGTTCATGGTACACCTAACTCAAAAACGACACATCTCAGAAACTTGCGGGTTTTTGCATCGGATTGCCCGTTAAAAAATACTGCCCCTACGGGGCGGATTTTTAAATTTCGTGACGATTGGAGTACGGGAACATGCCAAAATGAGCAACAATGGATGTCTGCAAAGTTGTCAAAATGGCAATCGTAACCCCAACCCTCCCAAAACAATTTTTTTCGAGTTTTTCATCCAAAAACTTAATACGAATCACTAATCGGTTTTCTTCTTCGACCCTTCTGTTTCTCAATAAAAAAAAGTCTTTAAAAAATAGCGAAAAACACGTTTTTCAAAGAAAAATGATGTTATGGTTAAGGTTAAGGTTACTTTTTAACCTTAACCTTAACCTTAACCGCGGAGAGGGTTAGGGTATTTATACTACCTTGCAACTCAGTTGCAAGTTTTTATGTGACCAACTTTAAGTTTTCATTTTAACTTAACGATATAAACTGTTTATTTTCCACGGTTACGGTTAAAAAATTGAGGTTAAGGTTACTTTTTAACCTTAACCTTAACCTTAACCTTTAACCGCGGAGAGGGTTAGGGTATTTATACTACCTTGCAACTCAGTTGCAAGTTTTTATGGGATAAAATGTAAGTTTATATTACGACTTAATAATACTAGCATCACATAAATCTTCAATTTAACAGATAATTACTAGGGTTGGGGTTAGGTTAGGGTTAGGGTTAGGGCTAGGATCTCATTTAATAAAGTCTAAGTTTGAAACATACTTACCCCGTTCTTTGACTGCTGTTTAAACATGATATTTAGACATCTGTGGTATATCACCAAGAATGTGTGAAAGTTTAATCAAGATCCATTGACTGGTATAGAAGTAATTGCAGATGGAGCCTGGTCATCCAATCACATCATCATTGCCCATTCCCATCACTCCTCTTTTCCACATCATCATCACGTCATATTATCATTTCTGCGCAACTTTGCCCGTAAGTAAAAGTATGCGCGTGGACTTGTTTTTTTTTTTTTTTTTTTTTTTTTTTGGAATTTAGCTTCTGATTTTTTTCTTCCTTTTGCCCTTTCTCTTTCTTTCCTTTTTTTGATTTTTCCCTTTTTCGCAGGTTCATGGTACACCTAACTCAAAAACGACACATCTCAGAAACTTGCGGGTTTTTGCATCGGATTGCCCGTTAAAAAATACTGCCCCTACGGGGCGGATTTTTAAATTTCGTGACGATTGGAGTACGGGAACATGCCAAAATGAGCAACAATGGATGTCTGCAAAGTTGTCAAAATGGCAATCGTAACCCCAACCCTCCCAAAACAATTTTTTTCGAGTTTTTCATCCAAAAACTTAATACGAATCACTAATCGGTTTTCTTCTTCGACCCTTCTGTTTCTCAATAAAAAAAAGTCTTTAAAAAATAGCGAAAAACACGTTTTTCAAAGAAAAATGATGTTATGGTTAAGGTTAAGGTTACTTTTTAACCTTAACCTTAACCTTAACCGCGGAGAGGGTTAGGGTATTTATACTACCTTGCAACTCAGTTGCAAGTTTTTATGTGACCAACTTTAAGTTTTCATTTTAACTTAACGATATAAACTGTTTATTTTCCACGGTTACGGTTAAAAAATTGAGGTTAAGGTTACTTTTTAACCTTAACCTTAACCTTAACCTTTAACCGCGGAGAGGGTTAGGGTATTTATACTACCTTGCAACTCAGTTGCAAGTTTTTATGGGATAAAATGTAAGTTTATATTACGACTTAATAATACTAGCATCACATAAATCTTCAATTTAACAGATAATTACTAGGGTTGGGGTTAGGTTAGGGTTAGGGTTAGGGCTAGGATCTCATTTAATAAAGTCTAAGTTTGAAACATACTTACCCCGTTCTTTGACTGCTGTTTAAACATGATATTTAGACATCTGTGGTATATCACCAAGAATGTGTGAAAGTTTAATCAAGATCCATTGACTGGTATAGAAGTAATTGCAGATGGAGCCTGGTCATCCAATCACATCATCATTGCCCATTCCCATCACTCCTCTTTTCCACATCATCATCACGTCATATTATCATTTCTGCGCAACTTTGCCCGTAAGTAAAAGTATGCGCGTGGACTTGTTTTTTTTTTTTTTTTTTTTTTTTTTTGGAATTTAGCTTCTGATTTTTTTCTTCCTTTTGCCCTTTCTCTTTCTTTCCTTTTTTTGATTTTTCCCTTTTTCGCAGGTTCATGGTACACCTAACTCAAAAACGACACATCTCAGAAACTTGCGGGTTTTTGCATCGGATTGCCCGTTAAAAAATACTGCCCCTACGGGGCGGATTTTTAAATTTCGTGACGATTGGAGTACGGGAACATGCCAAAATGAGCAACAATGGATGTCTGCAAAGTTGTCAAAATGGCAATCGTAACCCCAACCCTCCCAAAACAATTTTTTTCGAGTTTTTCATCCAAAAACTTAATACGAATCACTAATCGGTTTTCTTCTTCGACCCTTCTGTTTCTCAATAAAAAAAAGTCTTTAAAAAATAGCGAAAAACACGTTTTTCAAAGAAAAATGATGTTATGGTTAAGGTTAAGGTTACTTTTTAACCTTAACCTTAACCTTAACCGCGGAGAGGGTTAGGGTATTTATACTACCTTGCAACTCAGTTGCAAGTTTTTATGTGACCAACTTTAAGTTTTCATTTTAACTTAACGATATAAACTGTTTATTTTCCACGGTTACGGTTAAAAAAATGAGGTTAAGGTTACTTTTTAACCTTAACCTTAACCTTAACCTTTAACCGCGGAGAGGGTTAGGGTATTTATACTACCTTGCAACTCAGTTGCAAGTTTTTATGGGATAAAATGTAAGTTTATATTACGACTTAATAATACTAGCATCACATAAATCTTCAATTTAACAGATAATTACTAGGGTTGGGGTTAGGTTAGGGTTAGGGTTAGGGCTAGGATCTCATTTAATAAAGTCTAAGTTTGAAACATACTTACCCCGTTCTTTGACTGCTGTTTAAACATGATATTTAGACATCTGTGGTATATCACCAAGAATGTGTGAAAGTTTAATCAAGATCCATTGACTGGTATAGAAGTAATTGCAGATGGAGCCTGGTCATCCAATCACATCATCATTGCCCATTCCCATCACTCCTCTTTTCCACATCATCATCACGTCATATTATCATTTCTGCGCAACTTTGCCCGTAAGTAAAAGTATGCGCGTGGACTTGTTTTTTTTTTTTTTTTTTTTTGGAATTTAGCTTCTGATTTTTTTCTTCCTTTTGCCCTTTCTCTTTCTTTCCTTTTTTTGATTTTTCCCTTTTTCGCAGGTTCATGGTACACCTAACTCAAAAACGACACATCTCAGAAACTTGCGGGTTTTTGCATCGGATTGCCCGTTAAAAAATACTGCCCCTACGGGGCGGATTTTTAAATTTCGTGACGATTGGAGTACGGGAACATGCCAAAATGAGCAACAATGGATGTCTGCAAAGTTGTCAAAATGGCAATCGTAACCCCAACCCTCCCAAAACAATTTTTTTCGAGTTTTTCATCCAAAAACTTAATACGAATCACTAATCGGTTTTCTTCTTCGACCCTTCTGTTTCTCAATAAAAAAAAGTCTTTAAAAAATAGCGAAAAACACGTTTTTCAAAGAAAAATGATGTTATGGTTAAGGTTAAGGTTAAGGTTACTTTTTAACCTTAACCTTAACCTTAACCGCGGAGAGGGTTAGGGTATTTATACTACCTTGCAACTCAGTTGCAAGTTTTTATGTGACCAACTTTAAGTTTTCATTTTAACTTAACGATATAAACTGTTTATTTTCCACGGTTACGGTTAAAAAATTGAGGTTAAGGTTACTTTTTAACCTTAACCTTAACCTTAACCGCGGAGAGGGTTAGGGTATTTATACTACCTTGCAACTCAGTTGCAAGTTTTTATGTGACCAACTTTAAGTTTTCATTTTAACTTAACGATATAAACTGTTTATTTTCCACGGTTACGGTTAAAAAATTGAGGTTAAGGTTACTTTTTAACCTTAACCTTAACCTTAACCTTTAACCGCGGAGAGGGTTAGGGTATTTATACTACCTTGCAACTCAGTTGCAAGTTTTTATGGGATAAAATGTAAGTTTATATTACGACTTAATAATACTAGCATCACATAAATCTTCAATTTAACAGATAATTACTAGGGTTGGGGTTAGGTTAGGGTTAGGGTTAGGGCTAGGATCTCATTTAATAAAGTCTAAGTTTGAAACATACTTACCCCGTTCTTTGACTGCTGTTTAAACATGATATTTAGACATCTGTGGTATATCACCAAGAATGTGTGAAAGTTTAATCAAGATCCATTGACTGGTATAGAAGTAATTGCAGATGGAGCCTGGTCATCCAATCACATCATCATTGCCCATTCCCATCTCTCCTCTTTTCCACATCATCATCACGTCATATTATCATTTCTGCGCAACTTTGCCCGTAAGTAAAAGTATGCGCGTGGACTTGTTTTTTTTTTTTTTTTTTTTTTTTTTTGGAATTTAGCTTCTGATTTTTTTCTTCCTTTTGCCCTTTCTCTTTCTTTCCTTTTTTTGATTTTTCCCTTTTTCGCAGGTTCATGGTACACCTAACTCAAAAACGACACATCTCAGAAACTTGCGGGTTTTTGCATCGGATTGCCCGTTAAAAAATACTGCCCCTACGGGGCGGATTTTTAAATTTCGTGACGATTGGAGTACGGGAACATGCCAAAATGAGCAACAATGGATGTCTGCAAAGTTGTCAAAATGGCAATCGTAACCCCAACCCTCCCAAAACAATTTTTTTCGAGTTTTTCATCCAAAAACTTAATACGAATCACTAATCGGTTTTCTTCTTCGACCCTTCTGTTTCTCAATAAAAAAAAGTCTTTAAAAAATAGCGAAAAACACGTTTTTCAAAGAAAAATGATGTTATGGTTAAGGTTAAGGTTACTTTTTAACCTTAACCTTAACCTTAACCGCGGAGAGGGTTAGGGTATTTATACTACCTTGCAACTCAGTTGCAAGTTTTTATGTGACCAACTTTAAGTTTTCATTTTAACTTAACGATATAAACTGTTTATTTTCCACGGTTACGGTTAAAAAAATGAGGTTAAGGTTACTTTTTAACCTTAACCTTAACCTTAACCTTTAACCGCGGAGAGGGTTAGGGTATTTATACTACCTTGCAACTCAGTTGCAAGTTTTTATGGGATAAAATGTAAGTTTATATTACGACTTAATAATACTAGCATCACATAAATCTTCAATTTAACAGATAATTACTAGGGTTGGGGTTAGGTTAGGGTTAGGGTTAGGGCTAGGATCTCATTTAATAAAGTCTAAGTTTGAAACATACTTACCCCGTTCTTTGACTGCTGTTTAAACATGATATTTAGACATCTGTGGTATATCACCAAGAATGTGTGAAAGTTTAATCAAGATCCATTGACTGGTATAGAAGTAATTGCAGATGGAGCCTGGTCATCCAATCACATCATCATTGCCCATTCCCATCACTCCTCTTTTCCACATCATCATCACGTCATATTATCATTTCTGCGCAACTTTGCCCGTAAGTAAAAGTATGCGCGTGGACTTGTTTTTTTTTTTTTTTTTTTTTGGAATTTAGCTTCTGATTTTTTTCTTCCTTTTGCCCTTTCTCTTTCTTTCCTTTTTTTGATTTTTCCCTTTTTCGCAGGTTCATGGTACACCTAACTCAAAAACGACACATCTCAGAAACTTGCGGGTTTTTGCATCGGATTGCCCGTTAAAAAATACTGCCCCTACGGGGCGGATTTTTAAATTTCGTGACGATTGGAGTACGGGAACATGCCAAAATGAGCAACAATGGATGTCTGCAAAGTTGTCAAAATGGCAATCGTAACCCCAACCCTCCCAAAACAATTTTTTTCGAGTTTTTCATCCAAAAACTTAATACGAATCACTAATCGGTTTTCTTCTTCGACCCTTCTGTTTCTCAATAAAAAAAAGTCTTTAAAAAATAGCGAAAAACACGTTTTTCAAAGAAAAATGATGTTATGGTTAAGGTTAAGGTTAAGGTTACTTTTTAACCTTAACCTTAACCTTAACCGCGGAGAGGGTTAGGGTATTTATACTACCTTGCAACTCAGTTGCAAGTTTTTATGTGACCAACTTTAAGTTTTCATTTTAACTTAACGATATAAACTGTTTATTTTCCACGGTTACGGTTAAAAAATTGAGGTTAAGGTTACTTTTTAACCTTAACCTTAACCTTAACCGCGGAGAGGGTTAGGGTATTTATACTACCTTGCAACTCAGTTGCAAGTTTTTATGTGACCAACTTTAAGTTTTCATTTTAACTTAACGATATAAACTGTTTATTTTCCACGGTTACGGTTAAAAAATTGAGGTTAAGGTTACTTTTTAACCTTAACCTTAACCTTAACCTTTAACCGCGGAGAGGGTTAGGGTATTTATACTACCTTGCAACTCAGTTGCAAGTTTTTATGGGATAAAATGTAAGTTTATATTACGACTTAATAATACTAGCATCACATAAATCTTCAATTTAACAGATAATTACTAGGGTTGGGGTTAGGTTAGGGTTAGGGTTAGGGCTAGGATCTCATTTAATAAAGTCTAAGTTTGAAACATACTTACCCCGTTCTTTGACTGCTGTTTAAACATGATATTTAGACATCTGTGGTATATCACCAAGAATGTGTGAAAGTTTAATCAAGATCCATTGACTGGTATAGAAGTAATTGCAGATGGAGCCTGGTCATCCAATCACATCATCATTGCCCATTCCCATCTCTCCTCTTTTCCACATCATCATCACGTCATATTATCATTTCTGCGCAACTTTGCCCGTAAGTAAAAGTATGCGCGTGGACTTGTTTTTTTTTTTTTTTTTTTTTTTTTTTTGGAATTTAGCTTCTGATTTTTTTCTTCCTTTTGCCCTTTCTCTTTCTTTCCTTTTTTTGATTTTTCCCTTTTTCGCAGGTTCATGGTACACCTAACTCAAAAACGACACATCTCAGAAACTTGCGGGTTTTTGCATCGGATTGCCCGTTAAAAAATACTGCCCCTACGGGGCGGATTTTTAAATTTCGTGACGATTGGAGTACGGGAACATGCCAAAATGAGCAACAATGGATGTCTGCAAAGTTGTCAAAATGGCAATCGTAACCCCAACCCTCCCAAAACAATTTTTTTCGAGTTTTTCATCCAAAAACTTAATACGAATCACTAATCGGTTTTCTTCTTCGACCCTTCTGTTTCTCAATAAAAAAAAGTCTTTAAAAAATAGCGAAAAACACGTTTTTCAAAGAAAAATGATGTTATGGTTAAGGTTAAGGTTACTTTTTAACCTTAACCTTAACCTTAACCGCGGAGAGGGTTAGGGTATTTATACTACCTTGCAACTCAGTTGCAAGTTTTTATGTGACCAACTTTAAGTTTTCATTTTAACTTAACGATATAAACTGTTTATTTTCCACGGTTACGGTTAAAAAATTGAGGTTAAGGTTACTTTTTAACCTTAACCTTAACCTTAACCTTTAACCGCGGAGAGGGTTAGGGTATTTATACTACCTTGCAACTCAGTTGCAAGTTTTTATGGGATAAAATGTAAGTTTATATTACGACTTAATAATACTAGCATCACATAAATCTTCAATTTAACAGATAATTACTAGGGTTGGGGTTAGGTTAGGGTTAGGGTTAGGGCTAGGATCTCATTTAATAAAGTCTAAGTTTGAAACATACTTACCCCGTTCTTTGACTGCTGTTTAAACATGATATTTAGACATCTGTGGTATATCACCAAGAATGTGTGAAAGTTTAATCAAGATCCATTGACTGGTATAGAAGTAATTGCAGATGGAGCCTGGTCATCCAATCACATCATCATTGCCCATTCCCATCACTCCTCTTTTCCACATCATCATCACGTCATATTATCATTTCTGCGCAACTTTGCCCGTAAGTAAAAGTATGCGCGTGGACTTGTTTTTTTTTTTTTGTTTTTTTTTTTTTTGGAATTTAGCTTCTGATTTTTTTCTTCCTTTTGCCCTTTCTCTTTCTTTCCTTTTTTTGATTTTTCCCTTTTTCGCAGGTTCATGGTACACCTAACTCAAAAACGACACATCTCAGAAACTTGCGGGTTTTTGCATCGGATTGCCCGTTAAAAAATACTGCCCCTACGGGGCGGATTTTTAAATTTCGTGACGATTGGAGTACGGGAACATGCCAAAATGAGCAACAATGGATGTCTGCAAAGTTGTCAAAATGGCAATCGTAACCCCAACCCTCCCAAAACAATTTTTTTCGAGTTTTTCATCCAAAAACTTAATACGAATCACTAATCGGTTTTCTTCTTCGACCCTTCTGTTTCTCAATAAAAAAAAGTCTTTAAAAAATAGCGAAAAACACGTTTTTCAAAGAAAAATGATGTTATGGTTAAGGTTAAGGTTACTTTTTAACCTTAACCTTAACCTTAACCGCGGAGAGGGTTAGGGTATTTATACTACCTTGCAACTCAGTTGCAAGTTTTTATGTGACCAACTTTAAGTTTTCATTTTAACTTAACGATATAAACTGTTTATTTTCCACGGTTACGGTTAAAAAATTGAGGTTAAGGTTACTTTTTAACCTTAACCTTAACCTTAACCTTTAACCGCGGAGAGGGTTAGGGTATTTATACTACCTTGCAACTCAGTTGCAAGTTTTTATGGGATAAAATGTAAGTTTATATTACGACTTAATAATACTAGCATCACATAAATCTTCAATTTAACAGATAATTACTAGGGTTGGGGTTAGGTTAGGGTTAGGGTTAGGGCTAGGATCTCATTTAATAAAGTCTAAGTTTGAAACATACTTACCCCGTTCTTTGACTGCTGTTTAAACATGATATTTAGACATCTGTGGTATATCACCAAGAATGTGTGAAAGTTTAATCAAGATCCATTGACTGGTATAGAAGTAATTGCAGATGGAGCCTGGTCATCCAATCACATCATCATTGCCCATTCCCATCACTCCTCTTTTCCACATCATCATCACGTCATATTATCATTTCTGCGCAACTTTGCCCGTAAGTAAAAGTATGCGCGTGGACTTGTTTTTTTTTTTTTTTTTTTTTTTTTTTTGGAATTTAGCTTCTGATTTTTTTCTTCCTTTTGCCCTTTCTCTTTCTTTCCTTTTTTTGATTTTTCCCTTTTTCGCAGGTTCATGGTACACCTAACTCAAAAACGACACATCTCAGAAACTTGCGGGTTTTTGCATCGGATTGCCCGTTAAAAAATACTGCCCCTACGGGGCGGATTTTTAAATTTCGTGACGATTGGAGTACGGGAACATGCCAAAATGAGCAACAATGGATGTCTGCAAAGTTGTCAAAATGGCAATCGTAACCCCAACCCTCCCAAAACAATTTTTTTCGAGTTTTTCATCCAAAAACTTAATACGAATCACTAATCGGTTTTCTTCTTCGACCCTTCTGTTTCTCAATAAAAAAAAGTCTTTAAAAAATAGCGAAAAACACGTTTTTCAAAGAAAAATGATGTTATGGTTAAGGTTAAGGTTACTTTTTAACCTTAACCTTAACCTTAACCGCGGAGAGGGTTAGGGTATTTATACTACCTTGCAACTCAGTTGCAAGTTTTTATGTGACCAACTTTAAGTTTTCATTTTAACTTAACGATATAAACTGTTTATTTTCCACGGTTACGGTTAAAAAATTGAGGTTAAGGTTACTTTTTAACCTTAACCTTAACCTTAACCTTTAACCGCGGAGAGGGTTAGGGTATTTATACTACCTTGCAACTCAGTTGCAAGTTTTTATGGGATAAAATGTAAGTTTATATTACGACTTAATAATACTAGCATCACATAAATCTTCAATTTAACAGATAATTACTAGGGTTGGGGTTAGGTTAGGGTTAGGGTTAGGGCTAGGATCTCATTTAATAAAGTCTAAGTTTGAAACATACTTACCCCGTTCTTTGACTGCTGTTTAAACATGATATTTAGACATCTGTGGTATATCACCAAGAATGTGTGAAAGTTTAATCAAGATCCATTGACTGGTATAGAAGTAATTGCAGATGGAGCCTGGTCATCCAATCACATCATCATTGCCCATTCCCATCACTCCTCTTTTCCACATCATCATCACGTCATATTATCATTTCTGCGCAACTTTGCCCGTAAGTAAAAGTATGCGCGTGGACTTGTTTTTTTTTTTTTTTTTTTTTTTTTTTTGGAATTTAGCTTCTGATTTTTTTCTTCCTTTTGCCCTTTCTCTTTCTTTCCTTTTTTTGATTTTTCCCTTTTTCGCAGGTTCATGGTACACCTAACTCAAAAACGACACATCTCAGAAACTTGCGGGTTTTTGCATCGGATTGCCCGTTAAAAAATACTGCCCCTATGGGGCGGATTTTTAAATTTCGTGACGATTGGAGTACGGGAACATGCCAAAATGAGCAACAATGGATGTCTGCAAAGTTGTCAAAATGGCAATCGTAACCCCAACCCTCCCAAAACAATTTTTTTCGAGTTTTTCATCCAAAAACTTAATACGAATCACTAATCGGTTTTCTTCTTCGACCCTTCTGTTTCTCAATAAAAAAAAGTCTTTAAAAAATAGCGAAAAACACGTTTTTCAAAGAAAAATGATGTTATGGTTAAGGTTAAGGTTACTTTTTAACCTTAACCTTAACCTTAACCGCGGAGAGGGTTAGGGTATTTATACTACCTTGCAACTCAGTTGCAAGTTTTTATGTGACCAACTTTAAGTTTTCATTTTAACTTAACGATATAAACTGTTTATTTTCCACGGTTACGGTTAAAAAATTGAGGTTAAGGTTACTTTTTAACCTTAACCTTAACCTTAACCTTTAACCGCGGAGAGGGTTAGGGTATTTATACTACCTTGCAACTCAGTTGCAAGTTTTTATGGGATAAAATGTAAGTTTATATTACGACTTAATAATACTAGCATCACATAAATCTTCAATTTAACAGATAATTACTAGGGTTGGGGTTAGGTTAGGGTTAGGGTTAGGGCTAGGATCTCATTTAATAAAGTCTAAGTTTGAAACATACTTACCCCGTTCTTTGACTGCTGTTTAAACATGATATTTAGACATCTGTGGTATATCACCAAGAATGTGTGAAAGTTTAATCAAGATCCATTGACTGGTATAGAAGTAATTGCAGATGGAGCCTGGTCATCCAATCACATCATCATTGCCCATTCCCATCACTCCTCTTTTCCACATCATCATCACGTCATATTATCATTTCTGCGCAACTTTGCCCGTAAGTAAAAGTATGCGCGTGGACTTGTTTTTTTTTTTTTTTTTTTTTTTTTTTTGGAATTTAGCTTCTGATTTTTTTCTTCCTTTTGCCCTTTCTCTTTCTTTCCTTTTTTTGATTTTTCCCTTTTTCGCAGGTTCATGGTACACCTAACTCAAAAACGACACATCTCAGAAACTTGCGGGTTTTTGCATCGGATTGCCCGTTAAAAAATACTGCCCCTACGGGGCGGATTTTTAAATTTCGTGACGATTGGAGTACGGGAACATGCCAAAATGAGCAACAATGGATGTCTGCAAAGTTGTCAAAATGGCAATCGTAACCCCAACCCTCCCAAAACAATTTTTTTCGAGTTTTTCATCCAAAAACTTAATACGAATCACTAATCGGTTTTCTTCTTCGACCCTTCTGTTTCTCAATAAAAAAAAGTCTTTAAAAAATAGCGAAAAACACGTTTTTCAAAGAAAAATGATGTTATGGTTAAGGTTAAGGTTACTTTTTAACCTTAACCTTAACCTTAACCGCGGAGAGGGTTAGGGTATTTATACTACCTTGCAACTCAGTTGCAAGTTTTTATGTGACCAACTTTAAGTTTTCATTTTAACTTAACGATATAAACTGTTTATTTTCCACGGTTACGGTTAAAAAATTGAGGTTAAGGTTACTTTTTAACCTTAACCTTAACCTTAACCTTTAACCGCGGAGAGGGTTAGGGTATTTATACTACCTTGCAACTCAGTTGCAAGTTTTTATGGGATAAAATGTAAGTTTATATTACGACTTAATAATACTAGCATCACATAAATCTTCAATTTAACAGATAATTACTAGGGTTGGGGTTAGGTTAGGGTTAGGGTTAGGGCTAGGATCTCATTTAATAAAGTCTAAGTTTGAAACATACTTACCCCGTTCTTTGACTGCTGTTTAAACATGATATTTAGACATCTGTGGTATATCACCAAGAATGTGTGAAAGTTTAATCAAGATCCATTGACTGGTATAGAAGTAATTGCAGATGGAGCCTGGTCATCCAATCACATCATCATTGCCCATTCCCATCACTCCTCTTTTCCACATCATCATCACGTCATATTATCATTTCTGCGCAACTTTGCCCGTAAGTAAAAGTATGCGCGTGGACTTGTTTTTTTTTTTTTTTTTTTTTTTTTTTTGGAATTTAGCTTCTGATTTTTTTCTTCCTTTTGCCCTTTCTCTTTCTTTCCTTTTTTTGATTTTTCCCTTTTTCGCAGGTTCATGGTACACCTAACTCAAAAACGACACATCTCAGAAACTTGCGGGTTTTTGCATCGGATTGCCCGTTAAAAAATACTGCCCCTACGGGGCGGATTTTTAAATTTCGTGACGATTGGAGTACGGGAACATGCCAAAATGAGCAACAATGGATGTCTGCAAAGTTGTCAAAATGGCAATCGTAACCCCAACCCTCCCAAAACAATTTTTTTCGAGTTTTTCATCCAAAAACTTAATACGAATCACTAATCGGTTTTCTTCTTCGACCCTTCTGTTTCTCAATAAAAAAAAGTCTTTAAAAAATAGCGAAAAACACGTTTTTCAAAGAAAAATGATGTTATGGTTAAGGTTAAGGTTACTTTTTAACCTTAACCTTAACCTTAACCGCGGAGAGGGTTAGGGTATTTATACTACCTTGCAACTCAGTTGCAAGTTTTTATGTGACCAACTTTAAGTTTTCATTTTAACTTAACGATATAAACTGTTTATTTTCCACGGTTACGGTTAAAAAATTGAGGTTAAGGTTACTTTTTAACCTTAACCTTAACCTTAACCTTTAACCGCGGAGAGGGTTAGGGTATTTATACTACCTTGCAACTCAGTTGCAAGTTTTTATGGGATAAAATGTAAGTTTATATTACGACTTAATAATACTAGCATCACATAAATCTTCAATTTAACAGATAATTACTAGGGTTGGGGTTAGGTTAGGGTTAGGGTTAGGGCTAGGATCTCATTTAATAAAGTCTAAGTTTGAAACATACTTACCCCGTTCTTTGACTGCTGTTTAAACATGATATTTAGACATCTGTGGTATATCACCAAGAATGTGTGAAAGTTTAATCAAGATCCATTGACTGGTATAGAAGTAATTGCAGATGGAGCCTGGTCATCCAATCACATCATCATTGCCCATTCCCATCACTCCTCTTTTCCACATCATCATCACGTCATATTATCATTTCTGCGCAACTTTGCCCGTAAGTAAAAGTATGCGCGTGGACTTGTTTTTTTTTTTTTTTTTTTTTTTTTTTTGGAATTTAGCTTCTGATTTTTTTCTTCCTTTTGCCCTTTCTCTTTCTTTCCTTTTTTTGATTTTTCCCTTTTTCGCAGGTTCATGGTACACCTAACTCAAAAACGACACATCTCAGAAACTTGCGGGTTTTTGCATCGGATTGCCCGTTAAAAAATACTGCCCCTACGGGGCGGATTTTTAAATTTCGTGACGATTGGAGTACGGGAACATGCCAAAATGAGCAACAATGGATGTCTGCAAAGTTGTCAAAATGGCAATCGTAACCCCAACCCTCCCAAAACAATTTTTTTCGAGTTTTTCATCCAAAAACTTAATACGAATCACTAATCGGTTTTCTTCTTCGACCCTTCTGTTTCTCAATAAAAAAAAGTCTTTAAAAAATAGCGAAAAACACGTTTTTCAAAGAAAAATGATGTTATGGTTAAGGTTAAGGTTACTTTTTAACCTTAACCTTAACCTTAACCGCGGAGAGGGTTAGGGTATTTATACTACCTTGCAACTCAGTTGCAAGTTTTTATGTGACCAACTTTAAGTTTTCATTTTAACTTAACGATATAAACTGTTTATTTTCCACGGTTACGGTTAAAAAATTGAGGTTAAGGTTACTTTTTAACCTTAACCTTAACCTTAACCTTTAACCGCGGAGAGGGTTAGGGTATTTATACTACCTTGCAACTCAGTTGCAAGTTTTTATGGGATAAAATGTAAGTTTATATTACGACTTAATAATACTAGCATCACATAAATCTTCAATTTAACAGATAATTACTAGGGTTGGGGTTAGGTTAGGGTTAGGGTTAGGGCTAGGATCTCATTTAATAAAGTCTAAGTTTGAAACATACTTACCCCGTTCTTTGACTGCTGTTTAAACATGATATTTAGACATCTGTGGTATATCACCAAGAATGTGTGAAAGTTTAATCAAGATCCATTGACTGGTATAGAAGTAATTGCAGATGGAGCCTGGTCATCCAATCACATCATCATTGCCCATTCCCATCACTCCTCTTTTCCACATCATCATCACGTCATATTATCATTTCTGCGCAACTTTGCCCGTAAGTAAAAGTATGCGCGTGGACTTGTTTTTTTTTTTTTTTTTTTTTTTTTTTTGGAATTTAGCTTCTGATTTTTTTCTTCCTTTTGCCCTTTCTCTTTCTTTCCTTTTTTTGATTTTTCCCTTTTTCGCAGGTTCATGGTACACCTAACTCAAAAACGACACATCTCAGAAACTTGCGGGTTTTTGCATCGGATTGCCCGTTAAAAAATACTGCCCCTACGGGGCGGATTTTTAAATTTCGTGACGATTGGAGTACGGGAACATGCCAAAATGAGCAACAATGGATGTCTGCAAAGTTGTCAAAATGGCAATCGTAACCCCAACCCTCCCAAAACAATTTTTTTCGAGTTTTTCATCCAAAAACTTAATACGAATCACTAATCGGTTTTCTTCTTCGACCCTTCTGTTTCTCAATAAAAAAAAGTCTTTAAAAAATAGCGAAAAACACGTTTTTCAAAGAAAAATGATGTTATGGTTAAGGTTAAGGTTACTTTTTAACCTTAACCTTAACCTTAACCGCGGAGAGGGTTAGGGTATTTATACTACCTTGCAACTCAGTTGCAAGTTTTTATGTGACCAACTTTAAGTTTTCATTTTAACTTAACGATATAAACTGTTTATTTTCCACGGTTACGGTTAAAAAATTGAGGTTAAGGTTACTTTTTAACCTTAACCTTAACCTTAACCTTTAACCGCGGAGAGGGTTAGGGTATTTATACTACCTTGCAACTCAGTTGCAAGTTTTTATGGGATAAAATGTAAGTTTATATTACGACTTAATAATACTAGCATCACATAAATCTTCAATTTAACAGATAATTACTAGGGTTGGGGTTAGGTTAGGGTTAGGGTTAGGGCTAGGATCTCATTTAATAAAGTCTAAGTTTGAAACATACTTACCCCGTTCTTTGACTGCTGTTTAAACATGATATTTAGACATCTGTGGTATATCACCAAGAATGTGTGAAAGTTTAATCAAGATCCATTGACTGGTATAGAAGTAATTGCAGATGGAGCCTGGTCATCCAATCACATCATCATTGCCCATTCCCATCACTCCTCTTTTCCACATCATCATCACGTCATATTATCATTTCTGCGCAACTTTGCCCGTAAGTAAAAGTATGCGCGTGGACTTGTTTTTTTTTTTTTGTTTTTTTTTTTTTTGGAATTTAGCTTCTGATTTTTTTCTTCCTTTTGCCCTTTCTCTTTCTTTCCTTTTTTTGATTTTTCCCTTTTTCGCAGGTTCATGGTACACCTAACTCAAAAACGACACATCTCAGAAACTTGCGGGTTTTTGCATCGGATTGCCCGTTAAAAAATACTGCCCCTACGGGGCGGATTTTTAAATTTCGTGACGATTGGAGTACGGGAACATGCCAAAATGAGCAACAATGGATGTCTGCAAAGTTGTCAAAATGGCAATCGTAACCCCAACCCTCCCAAAACAATTTTTTTCGAGTTTTTCATCCAAAAACTTAATACGAATCACTAATCGGTTTTCTTCTTCGACCCTTCTGTTTCTCAATAAAAAAAAGTCTTTAAAAAATAGCGAAAAACACGTTTTTCAAAGAAAAATGATGTTATGGTTAAGGTTAAGGTTACTTTTTAACCTTAACCTTAACCTTAACCGCGGAGAGGGTTAGGGTATTTATACTACCTTGCAACTCAGTTGCAAGTTTTTATGTGACCAACTTTAAGTTTTCATTTTAACTTAACGATATAAACTGTTTATTTTCCACGGTTACGGTTAAAAAATTGAGGTTAAGGTTACTTTTTAACCTTAACCTTAACCTTAACCTTTAACCGCGGAGAGGGTTAGGGTATTTATACTACCTTGCAACTCAGTTGCAAGTTTTTATGGGATAAAATGTAAGTTTATATTACGACTTAATAATACTAGCATCACATAAATCTTCAATTTAACAGATAATTACTAGGGTTGGGGTTAGGTTAGGGTTAGGGTTAGGGCTAGGATCTCATTTAATAAAGTCTAAGTTTGAAACATACTTACCCCGTTCTTTGACTGCTGTTTAAACATGATATTTAGACATCTGTGGTATATCACCAAGAATGTGTGAAAGTTTAATCAAGATCCATTGACTGGTATAGAAGTAATTGCAGATGGAGCCTGGTCATCCAATCACATCATCATTGCCCATTCCCATCACTCCTCTTTTCCACATCATCATCACGTCATATTATCATTTCTGCGCAACTTTGCCCGTAAGTAAAAGTATGCGCGTGGACTTGTTTTTTTTTTTTTTTTTTTGGAATTTAGCTTCTGATTTTTTTCTTCCTTTTGCCCTTTCTCTTTCTTTCCTTTTTTTGATTTTTCCCTTTTTCGCAGGTTCATGGTACACCTAACTCAAAAACGACACATCTCAGAAACTTGCGGGTTTTTGCATCGGATTGCCCGTTAAAAAATACTGCCCCTACGGGGCGGATTTTTAAATTTCGTGACGATTGGAGTACGGGAACATGCCAAAATGAGCAACAATGGATGTCTGCAAAGTTGTCAAAATGGCAATCGTAACCCCAACCCTCCCAAAACAATTTTTTTCGAGTTTTTCATCCAAAAACTTAATACGAATCACTAATCGGTTTTCTTCTTCGACCCTTCTGTTTCTCAATAAAAAAAAGTCTTTAAAAAATAGCGAAAAACACGTTTTTCAAAGAAAAATGATGTTATGGTTAAGGTTAAGGTTACTTTTTAACCTTAACCTTAACCTTAACCGCGGAGAGGGTTAGGGTATTTATACTACCTTGCAACTCAGTTGCAAGTTTTTATGTGACCAACTTTAAGTTTTCATTTTAACTTAACGATATAAACTGTTTATTTTCCACGGTTACGGTTAAAAAATTGAGGTTAAGGTTACTTTTTAACCTTAACCTTAACCTTAACCTTTAACCGCGGAGAGGGTTAGGGTATTTATACTACCTTGCAACTCAGTTGCAAGTTTTTATGGGATAAAATGTAAGTTTATATTACGACTTAATAATACTAGCATCACATAAATCTTCAATTTAACAGATAATTACTAGGGTTGGGGTTAGGTTAGGGTTAGGGTTAGGGCTAGGATCTCATTTAATAAAGTCTAAGTTTGAAACATACTTACCCCGTTCTTTGACTGCTGTTTAAACATGATATTTAGACATCTGTGGTATATCACCAAGAATGTGTGAAAGTTTAATCAAGATCCATTGACTGGTATAGAAGTAATTGCAGATGGAGCCTGGTCATCCAATCACATCATCATTGCCCATTCCCATCACTCCTCTTTTCCACATCATCATCACGTCATATTATCATTTCTGCGCAACTTTGCCCGTAAGTAAAAGTATGCGCGTGGACTTGTTTTTTTTTTTTTTTTTTTTTTTTTTTTGGAATTTAGCTTCTGATTTTTTTCTTCCTTTTGCCCTTTCTCTTTCTTTCCTTTTTTTGATTTTTCCCTTTTTCGCAGGTTCATGGTACACCTAACTCAAAAACGACACATCTCAGAAACTTGCGGGTTTTTGCATCGGATTGCCCGTTAAAAAATACTGCCCCTACGGGGCGGATTTTTAAATTTCGTGACGATTGGAGTACGGGAACATGCCAAAATGAGCAACAATGGATGTCTGCAAAGTTGTCAAAATGGCAATCGTAACCCCAACCCTCCCAAAACAATTTTTTTCGAGTTTTTCATCCAAAAACTTAATACGAATCACTAATCGGTTTTCTTCTTCGACCCTTCTGTTTCTCAATAAAAAAAAGTCTTTAAAAAATAGCGAAAAACACGTTTTTCAAAGAAAAATGATGTTATGGTTAAGGTTAAGGTTACTTTTTAACCTTAACCTTAACCTTAACCGCGGAGAGGGTTAGGGTATTTATACTACCTTGCAACTCAGTTGCAAGTTTTTATGTGACCAACTTTACAGCCGAACAGCATAGTCATTAATGGATGACATTCAATAGATTTTATACATGACGGAATCGAGACGTTTTTGATTCTGTTGACGACCAGTTAAAAATCATCAAATTTACGATTCTTAACAATATATTCTGGATAACGAAGATAGTATGTAATAAAGAAATAATCATTGTCGTAATTGTTACCTCGATCGGTATGAGTTTTATTGTAACAAGGAAGAAATCGAGTCGAAAAGTCGAATCGAAGATGGCGGAATCAGTAACAAAAAACTGAAAATTAAAAAATAACACAAGTTCCCGTAAGAGTGACGCGATGTAATTTTAACAACTTGTGGGGAAAAAAATTAGGAATTCAATATGACAAAAAGTAGAAAATTAAACCCACTAGAACTTTTTTCTGTCAATTGAAACGATACGATTTTTACCATACGTAA
Source organism: Arcuatula senhousia (assembly GCA_963971305.1). Taxonomy (NCBI): domain Eukaryota; kingdom Metazoa; phylum Mollusca; class Bivalvia; order Mytilida; family Mytilidae; genus Arcuatula; species Arcuatula senhousia. The sequence goes on along the minus strand of OZ020317.1, from coordinate 55,420 downwards.
GGGGAGACAACCAGTGATGGCAGCTTTTTGTTCGTTCTATTTTTAGATTTAAACTGGCAGAACAAATAATTTCTAATAGCCTTCTATCTGGCTTTCATTAATCATTATAACATAAAATTTATGTTACAATTTAGATTAGAATATTAAAGTCAACATCATTTACCATGATTACATCTTTTTTTTTCATTTTGAAAGACCACCCCCCCCTCTTTTAATGAACAATATAAAAATTCTGAGATTCATATTAAATATGTTCAATTGAAAACTTTCATTGATACAGATGAAGCTGATCAGGCATACTCGTGACTTATCAAATAAATATGTCATAATGTAGTTAAATAATAATTAACATTAGTTTTGCACATTAATGGAAGTTGAAAAAAAAATATAGAATTATATATTCACAGAGGAAAATATATTCAAAAAGGCTTTATGAACACGTCCACCGGTTTTATTGGTGGATTCACTATACATAGGTATAGCGCCCCCTAGCGACCCACCACGAGCATGTATAAGTGGAACTATGAGATGAACTCTTAAATGAAATAAAAATATGGCCAAATATGATAGACAACATTAAGATATATGACTTATGTACATCCTCGTAATGAACCTTGAGCAGAACTCGTGTTATCCAAATAATAATCTTGAAATAAAAAATAAAATATTCTAGGATAAAAATAAAAAAGTAGGTAAAAAATTTATACAGTAATGGTAAATTGTGTCTTTAATTTTATTTAAGTCTATGAAGATATATATAAAATAAAAAATAACTAATTGATCATAACCTTTTTAGTTACCCTAACCCAAAACACAAAGAAAGGTGACAGATATCTGAATTTTGTATGATATTGGCTATCAAAATACACACAAAAATATGTTAATAAACAAATTGGTCATGAACCTGTGTAATTAGCACAACAAATATAATTTATTGTTGTTAAAAGTTTTTTGTAAAAAATATACTTTTATCATTAACTGGAGTTTTGCTCCTGGCTTTTTAATGACAAAACACAGGACAAACAACACCCAAAAGCCAGCATGGGTAGGGAAAAAAATTAAGTGGAATTTACATACATGCATCACAACCACAAAATAACTAACATGCATCAAAAGGTCATTAATATCAAACAAAAACATAATAACAAAACACAGAAATCACAACCAAGATGGGATTTCAATTGAATGGAAAATAGAAAAACCTACTTATTTACACCAATGTTTTAATGACACACAAAAAAAAAGAAACTTTATATATACAACAACATACAGGAATGACTAGATTGAAATGAACCACTGGTTAAATGAAACACAAAAGAGGAACAAACATCAGGTACATAATGAACAAACTAACAATATGACTAGATTTCAATTATCAACTTCATTGACCCATTCAATGAAACACAAAGAGGAAGTATATATACACCAGGCACATAATGAACAACCTTAAAACACCTAAATGATATGACTAGATTTCAATGATCAAACTTGATCAAGTGCAAGATTTTTCAAGTCCTACATGACCCGTACAGAAATGGAAATGTTCTTTAACCATACATGGAGGCTTAATATCACAGACTTCAATTAAGTACATGTATAACATGTACTATGGGGACTAGAGAAACAAAATAAAAACAATGAGTATTTGTTTTTCATAACAAGAAACAAACAAAAACAAAGCATTTATGTATTAAAGCAATGCAATTGGCACATTCATATTCATAAAACAAGAAAACTAAACTAAAATGACTAGATGAATAAACAAAGCACTAAATGAGGTAACCACATGCAAAAATGACTCCTGAAAATACATGCACATGTATGATACATGTTGGTAAAGAAATAGTAATATCAAAAATCAAAAATATGTACAGCTGAAACAAAAAGGTCTACTAGTTAAGTAGTGGAAATATTTCCCTGACAACATGCCAAGCATTGTCCACCCCTGTGAACCACTTGCCATGAAGTCATATGGGAATACATTCCTGATGCTTGAAAAAAGCATTGAAATGAGCAAACTTTCAAGTCATACAGCAAGGATTTTTTTAAAGGAATCTCAATCAATTTGTATGTTTGGAATTAAAAAAAACCTGAATTCAAACCAAATATTGGAATAAACCAGATTTTATGACAACACAAAGTTAAAAGTTAAACCAGTTTTTATGGGACATGACTTCAGTTAAACCAGGTTTTACAGTGACATCCACTAACATTACCATGAAATGGAACACAGACATATAAGTTTTGCAAGTTAAACCAGGTTTTATGAGACATTGACATAAAGTTTCATGAAAATCAATCATAATAATGACATAACAGCTCCTCTTAAACTGCGAAAAAATTTACGTGTTCCTTTTAAGTTAAGATGGACACCATCTGTTCGAAAGAGACTCCTGTTGCTCATTAAACCATAATCATGACGCCAGAAGTGAACATCAGGATAATGATAAAAATCCAAGTAAAAGTCCATATTAATCTTGTCTTTTAATTCATGGTATTTGTGACAATCAATATTTCTGAGTTTAAATCTTGGAAATATGGAACAAATAACCACCTTCCTAACATGGTAAAGTTCTTGCAAACAAAAAATCAGATGGCGAACACTGTTTTTGTATAAAGTTTCATTAAAATCTGTCTTGTCAATATCATTGCCACCGATTTGAAGCATTACAATGTCTGCTGGAAAAGAAGCTAATGTTGAGGCCAACATGTGATTGGTGTCATCCAACAAGCTGTATATGTTGCCGCCACTTATTCCAAGATAACGGACAGCCACATCCATATCACTTAAGCCTAAATTAGGACAAAGATCACGATGGACTTGATTTAAGACATCATTTCCAAGTCTTCTTACAAAGCTGTGGCCTAATACAAGTACATTTGATGACATTATTTTTGTCCTTTAGTAAAATGATGCTGTATGACCTGAAAATTAAAAAAGGGCACATAATAGAACATTTTTATTCCTAAAATACAGTATTCATGCACATTTTAAATATGAATGAAGATAATCTTTGCACTGAGTAACTTTGATGTTTAATTGCCTTCTCAAAGATTGTATGTTAATCATTACATGATCTTAAAACTGTACTTCATCTAACATATCAGTTTCATGTCTCTCCTCAAAAACATCCCAGTATTCTACAAGTATATTGTCCCTAGAAGTAAGAATGTCAGATTCTAAAACTCCCCCTTCATGTTCATCTATATCAGAACCCTGATAATCACTGTCAACCCCTTTATCATCATCATCATCATCATCATCATCATCAATACCATCATCTTCAAGTTCACTGTTTTCTTCTGGTGCAACATTACATGTAATTGCCCTTGTGGTATTTTCAACATTTTTACAATCTAAACATTTGCATCCTGGCCCACAGAAACCAGATTGACCCTCCCCTTTATTTTTTCGGCAACTGCATTTGTTCGTCAAACACCCCTTTTTACATGAACAGCCTTTTGTATACCACTGTATGGCATCGTGCACCTTCTTTACATTTTCATGTATATCCCAAATGACTGACAAGTTGTTGTTGTCTATGACCCACCCATGGTCTGTTAATGGTAGAAGAGACATGACACTATTCAGGGACTGTTGCCAATAACTAAACACCCAGCAACATCTTTTCCAATGCAATCTTAAAGCATCAGCATTTGGAAGCATCTCAGTTTCAGATGAAACACGTTCCCACATCTTCTCGCGAAAGTGTTTAATTAAAGCAACAACAGCTGTAAGTTCAGAGTTTTCTATTTCTAAAAATTGTGCAAGTATGTCATTTACACAAACAGCAGGTTGAAAGGCTGTCCTATGCTTCAAAAAATAAGTACATAGGACTAGTTTGTAAAATGAACACAAACCATTGTCATCATCACAAGCTAGTTTACCAGAAATAAAGTTTGAATTCTTCCTGAAAGCATCAAAAAAGCTTTTTTTCCCATAACCTCTAAAGAAGGAAACAAAGTCACAGCCACTTATTATAAATAATCTTTGTAAACATGTCTCAACATTTGAAACACCTTGCATGAGAAGATCATGAGCAATTGAGTCTGTTAAGGCATTCATGTCAATGAACTGGTTGTCGAAAGAAAAATTTTTCATTTGAACAAATACTGACTTTCCAACTAGTTTTTTAACCAAAGGTAAACCTATGAAAACAGAATCTGTGTCAGGACTGTAAATAACTATTCTAACAGAATCAGTTTTTGAAGCATGAAACCAAATTCTTGTGTCACCTTCTTCATGATTGGCGGACAGATTTGGAATTTCATTTATTCCCTTTTCTGAGAAACTTCCAAATGCTTTGTCTTTTTTCATGCCATCAAACCCCCCTGATACAACAACAGTACAAGTCTTTGGAGGTAGTTTTCTCAAAGCCAAATCCAGAAATTCTTCTGATAGAAAATTTACTAATTTTCTTTTCTGTTCTCTATCAACCAAAAAATTTCTCCAGTTTGACTTAGGTAGATCAGTTTCACCAGAAATGCATTTATATATAGATATTTTGTTGACATTTTTGTCTCGCCTTGCTCTTTCAATATCTTTTGGACTAATTCCATGTCTGTTAGGATCATCAAAGACAACATGGATCTCTGAAGCTTTGAATTGAACCTGAGATTTTGACACCCATCTTTGAAATAAAAATTCTGCATAATCCCTAAATGTTTTATGGGTATTAAGAGGGCTAGAATTTATTATGAACATTCCCTCAATTATAACTGTACATGCATGCCCAACTTCCAGTTCAGGTAACACTGATATAAAGGCATCTTTGTACATGGACTTGAAAATCTGTGTAGCAGCAGATTTTTGTCCCTTTTCAGGAATGCCATTTGCATCAGAGATTGCCCTAGGAAGAGAGTTAAACTGATCTAAATCAGTTACTGGTTTTTGAGTGATCTTTGAGAAGGCAATTTGTTTTCGAAGACATGAAATGACAGTTTGGTTATCTTTTATTTCTTTCTTCTGTTTAAATACAGTCACTTTAGGTGTAGCGAAAGTTTTCAAATTGCGTCTCTTTCTAGCAGGTTGCTTTGCTGTCATATCTTTAGCCCTAATTAAGTAACACTCTAAATAATTTCTCATGTCCTCATTCCCATATTGGCGATAATTTAACAGGCTGTCAGTTTGTTCATTTGATGTCAGAACTTGAGTGAAAATATGATGTAAACATGTATTAGCTTCTGCATTGAATATGGTTGAATTGACTAATTCATTCATGTACAGGCAAATTGTATTTTCTTCTATAGTCATGTGATTTGCAGAGCTTTCTCTATGATATGGATCCTTTTCTAAATGAAGAAGTTTTTTAAGGTTGTGAATGACTTCAGCTCTGTATGGCAAATATAGAGCTAAGGTTGTCAAAGCAGTTGGTGCAATGGAGTTAAGTGCCTGTTTAGTTCTTGCATTAATAACCATTTCATGAGATTCATCAATTGCCACTGAATAGTAATTTTGACCAGATATGGACACAGCAAAGCAACCTGCTTTCAAATGATCTAAAACAGGCTTTGGAAAAGTTTTCAAATCTGCAATGTGATACGGAATCATGCGCAGATAATTGTGTCTGTCAAAAGCATAAAAGAGACAGCTTAATTTTTTCAGAGACACATTTCTCAAATGCCAATTTCGACTGCGTATACTAAGATAAAGGCCTAAATATGACATGAAATCTATATGAATAAAAGTATCCCAAAATTTGAATGTCTCACTATTCTCACAATTTTCTTGGCGCCATTTCAAGAAATCATCATGAATGTCTCGTAAGAGATTTTCAAACGAGTTTTTTTTGCTTAAAATGTTTTCCCATATCTTTGGGTCAAGAATGTCTTCATTGTTTTCATCACATTCAAAATTCTCAGTGCAAATAACAGTTTCAAGGATTTCTGTAAAATCTCTCTGAAAATCAGGTACATTTTGTGACTTGTCAGTTTTAATAAATGTTTGGATTTGATATCTGAACAAAGCCTCCCAAACATGAATGAAAAATCTGTTAGTTATCTGAAACTTTGTACATTCAGTTAAAACTTTAAGAGTAGCTCCACGGTGAAACTTGTGTGCTAGTTCTTTTAAGCCAGCATCAAAGTAGATTTTAATAAAAATGGGAAGAACATTTTTCAAAATATGCCAATCGCCTGGGTAAGGCAAAACCCAATTTAAACTTTCTCCATATTCAGTTTTTAACTTGATCAGGTGATCATATGATTTGCCATCACCAACTACTACCAAGTATTGCAAATTTTTCCCAATTTTGAATTTATCCCCAAGGATATTTAAAGTCTTGAGAACAGTTTCTTTACTGTCAGCAGGGTCATCCAAAACAGCAATGGAAACAAAGTTTGAACTTTCTGTTTCTTTGTCTGAAGAAGAGAGATACATTTTTAGATTTGGCAAGACTATCTTTTTTTCTTTGGAAAAAAATTTTACAAAGCCATAGGCAGTCAATACATTTGAAAAGCTTTCCCATTCTACAATTTCATCTGTTGTTTCATTAAAATCCTCTAATTCTAAGTTTTGAAACTTATTGACTTTAAATTGTGATGGATCACCTATCATATCTTCTGGCTCTACAAGTTTGCTGACAAGTTTTAATGACACTGATCTATCAGAGGATTTTACAAATTTTGAAACTGAAGCAGGTAAAAACTGTGACTGTTCGTCTTGAGGGTCTGAAAGTAATTCATTTTGTAAATTTTTTTCAGAGTTTTTAGGGTACACGGCCTGAATGGTTGTACCGTGAAAGCCAGACTTGTCTTTTCCTGCACCTACCATTGCATAACTTTGATTTTTGTCTAAGTTGTCAAATGATGCAATACCAAAAGTCTCTGTGCTAATGCTTTCAGTTTCATTTAAATAAATACATTTGTTGTTGATGTATCTTTTCAGTGTATCCTTTGAAACACCAGCCCCTATTCTTGAGTTAATAAGCATCAGATCTGAAGAGGATCCACTGTACTTATCTACAATGTCAGTCATTACTAAATGCAAAGGCTGAGTACAATGCGAATGAAATGTATGGAAAATGCAACTAGCAATATAAAGTCTTGGAAAAAACCTGATATTTTGCATGTTTTTTGGGGAGGGCGAAGATTTTATATAATGGCTTTCCCAATCAAAATCATTTTTTCGAATCAATTTTTCCTCATCATCACTAGATGTTAACCTGTATAGAAAGTTCCATAATTCAGGATGAATTTTGTTAATTTCTCTTTCTAAATTTATGTCATGAATATCAGGGGGCTGAGTATTTGTGGATTTGATACTCTGAATTACATATGATTTTACATGCCCTTTTAAAATTTTCAAGCAGGCTTCTAGGTTGATATACTTTTGAATTGAAGACTCTTGAATTGATTGTAAACCTTCAATCTTTTCCTTTAGCACCTTGTTTGTCTCTTCAAGCTTTTCAATTTTTGATTTGTTATGCATCATGGAAGAGTGCAAGGCTTTAGTCAAGTCTGTGCCAATACGATAAATCATTCTACTTGTACTTTTTTTGGAAGGACTGTAAACAAGAAGAGCTGGACCTAAGGATGTTCTTAACATTTCAACAATCCAGTTTGTTGTTTTTTGTAACCGGCATTTACTCTCATCATCAATATTTAAGTTAAATTTTTGAATTGCACAATCAATGAAGTTTTTGTATTTAAAGTGTAGTCTTGACACAAGCAGGGTATTGTAAGCTTTGAAATTCTCAACTACATATTCTAAAAACTCTTGAAAACAGAACTTCTCCAGGTTTGACAGATCTAAATCTTTTACATCAATCAGTTCATGTTTTGCTAGACATTCTTCCAAATATTCATCTGTTCTAGCATATGCATTTTGAGCATCCTCTGATCTCAAAAAATTGTTAAATTTCTTGTAACAGGAATGGCATACAGATGTTTTAAATGATGCAATTGGCTTGACTTGTTTGTCTAATTTCAAAATATGTTTCATGTACAAATTAAGCATATCAATCTTGTCTTCAGAAACACCAATGAACTTTTGAGAGTAAACACTTTTGTCACAAATACAACACTTGGACTGTGGCTTGAAGTTTTTGTATTTTTTGTAATGAGAAGCACAGAGAAAGATGTTACCACTGACTTGTTCTATACCTTCATCTATCTCAATTTCAAAGCACGACTGAAATGAAGCAAAGTTTACTTCGGTTGAATGTTCGCCTGGGCTATTGCACAGATTTATCTGTTTCAGAAAACATTTTTTTTCAGAAGTTTCCGAGGAGTCAGCTACTTCAATAGTACTGATGTCAATGGTCGAGTCAGCATCATGTGTGTCAAAAGATAAATTTCCATAACTATCAAAATTTGCAGTTAAATGGCTATCATCTTGTGATGATTGAGGATCAAAAGACTTCCTTTTGCTACTCGATGCTTCTGTATTAGACGGTGTTTCATGTGACAATTTTAAAAAACGCTGCTCACATTTACGACAAATACAATCTTCATCTCTGTACAAATATTTGCTTTTAACAAAGGTATAGAACAATGGGTCATCTAATTTCTGTGCAAGGTGGGTGTAGCGTCCAGACACATCAACCTGTTTACAACTTATACAAGAGCCAGTTGTTCCAGGGTGAACCTTTTCACAATTTTTTAATCGAGGCATTGTAAAAAAATCAAAGACAGCATGTAAAGTACATGGAGAATGGGTCAATATTTAACTTGTAAACAATGACAAACCATTTTGTAAAAGTTCACATCTTTACACCAAATCTTGAGCTCAAATTTTAGAAAGGATCGACTGCTAAAGATTTTAAAACATTAGTAAAATTTAGGGAAAGATGGATGGACCCATTGATGACGCCATCTCGTCCATCAGAAATTTTCACACAAACTACATCGCGAAATACTTTACAAATGTCTGTATTTTACTCTAAATGAGAGTAACATCATATAGGAGCCTTCTGACAATTCGTTTCATCGTTTACAGAGTTAAATATTGACGAAACATGTGAAAGAATGGGGGGGATTGATCGGCACCTTTCTTTGTTTTGGTGGTGTCGGAAAAAAGGACTATTTTCTTAAACTGTTAAGAGTGACGTGAATTCCAGTTAACCACTAACGGATAACATATAATTTAACATAGAAAACCAGTTTCTATGTATATTCATCCGCTAGAACTCGATTCTGTCAATTGAGAAAAGTGTAAACATACGCGACGAAAAAGAAACGCAAAGTTTCGTTACCGATGTTAAAGTTCGCTTTTCTTAATTTTTGAGGAACCAATTCTGTTCATAATCGACAGTCATGGCAAAAAATATATTTTGAATCAATTTTTAATTTCATTTACATGTTTTCTTTTATTTAAAAGCCAAAAACACGTTGTTTTTCAACCCAAACAAATTAGTTTGGGATTGAGCAGCGCCACCTCGTGGAAAATATTTCAATTATCTCCCTTGAATTTTTAAATATTCAGCGGGCCTAAAAAGTAATTAAATTGCCAGTATGCTGTTCGGCTGTTTAAGTTTTCATTTTAACTTAACGATATAAACTGTTTATTTTCCACGGTTACGGTTAAAAAATTGAGGTTAAGGTTACTTTTTAACCTTAACCTTAACCTTAACCTTTAACCGCGGAGAGGGTTAGGGTATTTATACTACCTTGCAACTCAGTTGCAAGTTTTTATGGGATAAAATGTAAGTTTATATTACGACTTAATAATACTAGCATCACATAAATCTTCAATTTAACAGATAATTACTAGGGTTGGGGTTAGGTTAGGGTTAGGGTTAGGGCTAGGATCTCATTTAATAAAGTCTAAGTTTGAAACATACTTACCCCGTTCTTTGACTGCTGTTTAAACATGATATTTAGACATCTGTGGTATATCACCAAGAATGTGTGAAAGTTTAATCAAGATCCATTGACTGGTATAGAAGTAATTGCAGATGGAGCCTGGTCATCCAATCACATCATCATTGCCCATTCCCATCACTCCTCTTTTCCACATCATCATCACGTCATATTATCATTTCTGCGCAACTTTGCCCGTAAGTAAAAGTATGCGCGTGGACTTGTTTTTTTGTTTTTTTTTTTTTTTTTTTTGGAATTTAGCTTCTGATTTTTTTCTTCCTTTTGCCCTTTCTCTTTCTTTCCTTTTTTTGATTTTTCCCTTTTTCGCAGGTTCATGGTACACCTAACTCAAAAACGACACATCTCAGAAACTTGCGGGTTTTTGCATCGGATTGCCCGTTAAAAAATACTGCCCCTACGGGGCGGATTTTTAAATTTCGTGACGATTGGAGTACGGGAACATGCCAAAATGAGCAACAATGGATGTCTGCAAAGTTGTCAAAATGGCAATCGTAACCCCAACCCTCCCAAAACAATTTTTTTCGAGTTTTTCATCCAAAAACTTAATACGAATCACTAATCGGTTTTCTTCTTCGACCCTTCTGTTTCTCAATAAAAAAAAGTCTTTAAAAAATAGCGAAAAACACGTTTTTCAAAGAAAAATGATGTTATGGTTAAGGTTAAGGTTACTTTTTAACCTTAACCTTAACCTTAACCGCGGAGAGGGTTAGGGTATTTATACTACCTTGCAACTCAGTTGCAAGTTTTTATGTGACCAACTTTAAGTTTTCATTTTAACTTAACGATATAAACTGTTTATTTTCCACGGTTACGGTTAAAAAATTGAGGTTAAGGTTACTTTTTAACCTTAACCTTAACCTTAACCTTTAACCGCGGAGAGGGTTAGGGTATTTATACTACCTTGCAACTCAGTTGCAAGTTTTTATGGGATAAAATGTAAGTTTATATTACGACTTAATAATACTAGCATCACATAAATCTTCAATTTAACAGATAATTACTAGGGTTGGGGTTAGGTTAGGGTTAGGGTTAGGGCTAGGATCTCATTTAATAAAGTCTAAGTTTGAAACATACTTACCCCGTTCTTTGACTGCTGTTTAAACATGATATTTAGACATCTGTGGTATATCACCAAGAATGTGTGAAAGTTTAATCAAGATCCATTGACTGGTATAGAAGTAATTGCAGATGGAGCCTGGTCATCCAATCACATCATCATTGCCCATTCCCATCACTCCTCTTTTCCACATCATCATCACGTCATATTATCATTTCTGCGCAACTTTGCCCGTAAGTAAAAGTATGCGCGTGGACTTGTTTTTTTTTTTTTTTTTTTTTTTTTTTTGGAATTTAGCTTCTGATTTTTTTCTTCCTTTTGCCCTTTCTCTTTCTTTCCTTTTTTTGATTTTTCCCTTTTTCGCAGGTTCATGGTACACCTAACTCAAAAACGACACATCTCAGAAACTTGCGGGTTTTTGCATCGGATTGCCCGTTAAAAAATACTGCCCCTACGGGGCGGATTTTTAAATTTCGTGACGATTGGAGTACGGGAACATGCCAAAATGAGCAACAATGGATGTCTGCAAAGTTGTCAAAATGGCAATCGTAACCCCAACCCTCCCAAAACAATTTTTTTCGAGTTTTTCATCCAAAAACTTAATACGAATCACTAATCGGTTTTCTTCTTCGACCCTTCTGTTTCTCAATAAAAAAAAGTCTTTAAAAAATAGCGAAAAACACGTTTTTCAAAGAAAAATGATGTTATGGTTAAGGTTAAGGTTACTTTTTAACCTTAACCTTAACCTTAACCGCGGAGAGGGTTAGGGTATTTATACTACCTTGCAACTCAGTTGCAAGTTTTTATGTGACCAACTTTAAGTTTTCATTTTAACTTAACGATATAAACTGTTTATTTTCCACGGTTACGGTTAAAAAATTGAGGTTAAGGTTACTTTTTAACCTTAACCTTAACCTTAACCTTTAACCGCGGAGAGGGTTAGGGTATTTATACTACCTTGCAACTCAGTTGCAAGTTTTTATGGGATAAAATGTAAGTTTATATTACGACTTAATAATACTAGCATCACATAAATCTTCAATTTAACAGATAATTACTAGGGTTGGGGTTAGGTTAGGGTTAGGGTTAGGGCTAGGATCTCATTTAATAAAGTCTAAGTTTGAAACATACTTACCCCGTTCTTTGACTGCTGTTTAAACATGATATTTAGACATCTGTGGTATATCACCAAGAATGTGTGAAAGTTTAATCAAGATCCATTGACTGGTATAGAAGTAATTGCAGATGGAGCCTGGTCATCCAATCACATCATCATTGCCCATTCCCATCACTCCTCTTTTCCACATCATCATCACGTCATATTATCATTTCTGCGCAACTTTGCCCGTAAGTAAAAGTATGCGCGTGGACTTGTTTTTTTGTTTTTTTTTTTTTTTTTTTGGAATTTAGCTTCTGATTTTTTTCTTCCTTTTGCCCTTTCTCTTTCTTTCCTTTTTTTGATTTTTCCCTTTTTCGCAGGTTCATGGTACACCTAACTCAAAAACGACACATCTCAGAAACTTGCGGGTTTTTGCATCGGATTGCCCGTTAAAAAATACTGCCCCTACGGGGCGGATTTTTAAATTTCGTGACGATTGGAGTACGGGAACATGCCAAAATGAGCAACAATGGATGTCTGCAAAGTTGTCAAAATGGCAATCGTAACCCCAACCCTCCCAAAACAATTTTTTTCGAGTTTTTCATCCAAAAACTTAATACGAATCACTAATCGGTTTTCTTCTTCGACCCTTCTGTTTCTCAATAAAAAAAAGTCTTTAAAAAATAGCGAAAAACACGTTTTTCAAAGAAAAATGATGTTATGGTTAAGGTTAAGGTTACTTTTTAACCTTAACCTTAACCTTAACCGCGGAGAGGGTTAGGGTATTTATACTACCTTGCAACTCAGTTGCAAGTTTTTATGTGACCAACTTTAAGTTTTCATTTTAACTTAACGATATAAACTGTTTATTTTCCACGGTTACGGTTAAAAAATTGAGGTTAAGGTTACTTTTTAACCTTTACCTTAACCTTAACCTTTAACCGCGGAGAGGGTTAGGGTATTTATACTACCTTGCAACTCAGTTGCAAGTTTTTATGGGATAAAATGTAAGTTTATATTACGACTTAATAATACTAGCATCACATAAATCTTCAATTTAACAGATAATTACTAGGGTTGGGGTTAGGTTAGGGTTAGGGTTAGGGCTAGGATCTCATTTAATAAAGTCTAAGTTTGAAACATACTTACCCCGTTCTTTGACTGCTGTTTAAACATGATATTTAGACATCTGTGGTATATCACCAAGAATGTGTGAAAGTTTAATCAAGATCCATTGACTGGTATAGAAGTAATTGCAGATGGAGCCTGGTCATCCAATCACATCATCATTGCCCATTCCCATCACTCCTCTTTTCCACATCATCATCACGTCATATTATCATTTCTGCGCAACTTTGCCCGTAAGTAAAAGTATGCGCGTGGACTTGTTTTTTTTTTTTTTTTTTTTTGGAATTTAGCTTCTGATTTTTTTCTTCCTTTTGCCCTTTCTCTTTCTTTCCTTTTTTTGATTTTTCCCTTTTTCGCAGGTTCATGGTACACCTAACTCAAAAACGACACATCTCAGAAACTTGCGGGTTTTTGCATCGGATTGCCCGTTAAAAAATACTGCCCCTACGGGGCGGATTTTTAAATTTCGTGACGATTGGAGTACGGGAACATGCCAAAATGAGCAACAATGGATGTCTGCAAAGTTGTCAAAATGGCAATCGTAACCCCAACCCTCCCAAAACAATTTTTTTCGAGTTTTTCATCCAAAAACTTAATACGAATCACTAATCGGTTTTCTTCTTCGACCCTTCTGTTTCTCAATAAAAAAAAGTCTTTAAAAAATAGCGAAAAACACGTTTTTCAAAGAAAAATGATGTTATGGTTAAGGTTAAGGTTACTTTTTAACCTTAACCTTAACCTTAACCGCGGAGAGGGTTAGGGTATTTATACTACCTTGCAACTCAGTTGCAAGTTTTTATGTGACCAACTTTAAGTTTTCATTTTAACTTAACGATATAAACTGTTTATTTTCCACGGTTACGGTTAAAAAATTGAGGTTAAGGTTACTTTTTAACCTTAACCTTAACCTTAACCTTTAACCGCGGAGAGGGTTAGGGTATTTATACTACCTTGCAACTCAGTTGCAAGTTTTTATGGGATAAAATGTAAGTTTATATTACGACTTAATAATACTAGCATCACATAAATCTTCAATTTAACAGATAATTACTAGGGTTGGGGTTAGGTTAGGGTTAGGGTTAGGGCTAGGATCTCATTTAATAAAGTCTAAGTTTGAAACATACTTACCCCGTTCTTTGACTGCTGTTTAAACATGATATTTAGACATCTGTGGTATATCACCAAGAATGTGTGAAAGTTTAATCAAGATCCATTGACTGGTATAGAAGTAATTGCAGATGGAGCCTGGTCATCCAATCACATCATCATTGCCCATTCCCATCACTCCTCTTTTCCACATCATCATCACGTCATATTATCATTTCTGCGCAACTTTGCCCGTAAGTAAAAGTATGCGCGTGGACTTGTTTTTTTTTTTTTTTTTTTTTTTTTTTGGAATTTAGCTTCTGATTTTTTTCTTCCTTTTGCCCTTTCTCTTTCTTTCCTTTTTTTGATTTTTCCCTTTTTCGCAGGTTCATGGTACACCTAACTCAAAAACGACACATCTCAGAAACTTGCGGGTTTTTGCATCGGATTGCCCGTTAAAAAATACTGCCCCTACGGGGCGGATTTTTAAATTTCGTGACGATTGGAGTACGGGAACATGCCAAAATGAGCAACAATGGATGTCTGCAAAGTTGTCAAAATGGCAATCGTAACCCCAACCCTCCCAAAACAATTTTTTTCGAGTTTTTCATCCAAAAACTTAATACGAATCACTAATCGGTTTTCTTCTTCGACCCTTCTGTTTCTCAATAAAAAAAAGTCTTTAAAAAATAGCGAAAAACACGTTTTTCAAAGAAGGGTTAGGGTTAGGGTTAGGGTTAGGGTTAGGGTTAGGGTTAGGGTTAGGGTTAGGGTTAGGGTTAGGGTTAGGGTTAGGGTTAGGGTTAGGGTTAGGGTTAGGGTTAGGGTTAGGGTTAGGGTTAGGGTTAGGGTTAGGGTTAGGGTTAGGGTTAGGGTTAGGGTTAGGGTTAGGGTTAGGGTTAGGTAATTAGGGGTAACCCTTATCTGCACATTCCGCCAACGGTAAACCGTCTTGGTTGCGTATGAATAAAGGGTTAGTGTCAGGGTTAAGGGTTAGGGTTAGCCGGAACTTCTTTTTGAAAATTTTAATTACAAACTTTACATGCTAATATCTCAGTCATTTCTTAACCGATTTAAACGATCAAAATCGCGTTGGAAAGTATTTTTAATAAGCTTTTCAACTAAATGGAGCGGATGAGCATAGACGCTCGGATTGATTACAAAAAGAAAGAAAATAAAAATCTACTTACCCCAATCTTTTACAGAAACGGCCTTCGTCTTTCTTGTTTGTCATAATCGTCTTGTCTTGTAAATGTTCTGTAACAAAAAGGGGTAAAACGTATGAGTTATTTGCACATCCAACACTTTCGCATGAAAAAATACGAAATTCAGGATCAATAGTTCAGGATCAATTTTGGACGAAAAGGACATTAAACCGCCCTTCGATCCCCACAAAGTCAATCGTGAATGGTTATGACAGGAAAAGGTAGTCAACAACAATATCTACGCTGTGTAAAAGTTTCATGAAGATCCATCGAGTGGTTTCAGAGTTGCGGTCGATAAGAGCTGTCCTTGGTCAACCATGGCTCATCTCCAACTTTAGCCTATAGAAGCCCCGATATCTATCTAAGCAATGTTAAACATGAATTTTACACATCTGTGTTAAGTCACAAAGATCGTGTAAAAGTTTCATAAAGATCCCACGACAGGTGTAGAAGTAATAGCAGCTTAAAAGGCTGTCATCATGTTTTGAAGTGACCACGTCATTTCATATTCATTGTATCATTTTTGTGCGCAGGAATGCCAGTAACAAAAAGTATGCGCGTGGACTTGTTTTTTTTTTTTTTTTTTTTTTTTTTTTTGAATTAGCTACTGATTTTTTTTCTTCCTTTTGCCTTCTCTTTCCTTCTTTTTTTTTCTCTTTGTCCCTTTTTTGTGTTCGTTTTTTTTTCTCGGATTTTTTGCACATATTCGTCGTGCGCCCCGCCTGTAAATAACTGGTTCACTGTCTCAGCTACACGTTTGTTTTCAGTCAGGCTATTGTTTTTTGATCAAACAGGCTTTGTATTTGCGGTTTTTGTCGAATTCTGTCGCCAATTCGTTGGTATTTTTCCGATCTAGAAGCTACAAGGACCCGAATGGTAAAAAAATCGCCTACATTGAGAGGAAAATCTTGTTCCTAGAAAAAAATTCCAGTCTCGCTTGTGCTCAACCGACGTACAATCCCTTTACTGTGTCCGACAGATCACGGTTTGTGCCGTTTAACACATTTTACAGAACCGGGCTACCTATCGCCGATCAAAAGTTATGATGCCTCAAACTTGCATCACTTTCAGGTCCGAGTCTAGACATTGTACAAGTTAGCAATGTTCAATGAGGTAGGAAAAAGCTTACTTACCGTGTACATTTCTTTACCTAAACTAGGTCTGGAGAATGAACAATTAGCTTTACAATCATGGTTCAATTTTTAAAATCGGTCAAGAGATGACCGAGATACAAGCACTTAAAGTTAACAATTAACCTTTGCCGTTTTGCATGCCCATGGTACACCTAACTCAAAAACGGCTTTGTCTAGAGACTTGCGGTTTTTTGCATTGGCTCGCCCGTCAAAAATTACTGCCCCTACGGGGCCGATTTTTCAATTTGGTGACGATAAGAGTACGGGAACAGGCCCAAATGAGCACAAATTGATATCTGCAAAGTGGTCAACATGGCAACCGTAACCCCAACCCTTCCAAAAATATTTTTTTCGAGTTTTTCATCCAAAAACTTAATACGAATCACTCATCGGTTTTCTTCCCTGACCTCCCTGTTTCTTGATAAAAAATTCTGTAGAAAAATACGCGAAAAACACATTTTTTAAGAAAAAAAGGGTTAGGGTTAGGGTTAGGGTTAAGGGTTAGGGTTAGGGTCAGTTTTATGGTCAGGGTTAGGGTTAGGGTTAAGGGTTAGGGTTAGGGTAAGGGTTAGGGTTAGGGTTAGGTAATTAGGGGTAACCCTTATCTGCACATTCCGCCAACGGTAAACCGTCTTGGTTGCGTATGAATAAAGGGTTAGTGTCAGGGTTAAGGGTTAGGGTTAGCCGGAACTTCTTTTTGAAAATTTTAATTACAAACTTTACATGCTAATATCTCAGTCATTTCTTAACCGATTTAAACGATCAAAATCGCGTTGGAAAGTATTTTTAATAAGCTTTTCAACTAAATGGAGCGGATGAGCATAGACGCTCGGATTGATTACAAAAAGAAAGAAAATAAAAATCTACTTACCCCAATCTTTTACAGAAACGGCCTTCGTCTTTCTTGTTTGTCATAATCGTCTTGTCTTGTAAATGTTCTGTAACAAAAAGGGGTAAAACGTATGAGTTATTTGCACATCCAACACTTTCGCATGAAAAAATACGAAATTCAGGATCAATAGTTCAGGATCAATTTTGGACGAAAAGGACATTAAACCGCCCTTCGATCCCCACAAAGTCAATCGTGAATGGTTATGACAGGAAAAGGTAGTCAACAACAATATCTACGCTGTGTAAAAGTTTCATGAAGATCCATCGAGTGGTTTCAGAGTTGCGGTCGATAAGAGCTGTCCTTGGTCAACCATGGCTCATCTCCAACTTTAGCCTATAGAAGCCCCGATATCTATCTAAGCAATGTTAAACATGAATTTTACACATCTGTGTTAAGTCACAAAGATCGTGTAAAAGTTTCATAAAGATCCCACGACAGGTGTAGAAGTAATAGCAGCTTAAAAGGCTGTCATCATGTTTTGAAGTGACCACGTCATTTCATATTCATTGTATCATTTTTGTGCGCAGGAATGCCAGTAACAAAAAGTATGCGCGTGGACTTGTTTTTTTTTTTTTTTTTTTTTTTTTTTTTGAATTAGCTACTGATTTTTTTTCTTCCTTTTGCCTTCTCTTTCCTTCTTTTTTTTTCTCTTTGTCCCTTTTTTGTGTTCGTTTTTTTTTCTCGGATTTTTTGCACATATTCGTCGTGCGCCCCGCCTGTAAATAACTGGTTCACTGTCTCAGCTACACGTTTGTTTTCAGTCAGGCTATTGTTTTTTGATCAAACAGGCTTTGTATTTGCGGTTTTTGTCGAATTCTGTCGCCAATTCGTTGGTATTTTTCCGATCTAGAAGCTACAAGGACCCGAATGGTAAAAAAATCGCCTACATTGAGAGGAAAATCTTGTTCCTAGAAAAAAATTCCAGTCTCGCTTGTGCTCAACCGACGTACAATCCCTTTACTGTGTCCGACAGATCACGGTTTGTGCCGTTTAACACATTTTACAGAACCGGGCTACCTATCGCCGATCAAAAGTTATGATGCCTCAAACTTGCATCACTTTCAGGTCCGAGTCTAGACATTGTACAAGTTAGCAATGTTCAATGAGGTAGGAAAAAGCTTACTTACCGTGTACATTTCTTTACCTAAACTAGGTCTGGAGAATGAACAATTAGCTTTACAATCATGGTTCAATTTTTAAAATCGGTCAAGAGATGACCGAGATACAAGCACTTAAAGTTAACAATTAACCTTTGCCGTTTTGCATGCCCATGGTACACCTAACTCAAAAACGGCTTTGTCTAGAGACTTGCGGTTTTTTGCATTGGCTCGCCCGTCAAAAATTACTGCCCCTACGGGGCCGATTTTTCAATTTGGTGACGATAAGAGTACGGGAACAGGCCCAAATGAGCACAAATTGATATCTGCAAAGTGGTCAACATGGCAACCGTAACCCCAACCCTTCCAAAAATATTTTTTTCGAGTTTTTCATCCAAAAACTTAATACGAATCACTCATCGGTTTTCTTCCCTGACCTCCCTGTTTCTTGATAAAAAATTCTGTAGAAAAATACGCGAAAAACACATTTTTTAAGAAAAAAAGGGTTAGGGTTAGGGTTAGGGTTAAGGGTTAGGGTTAGGGTCAGTTTTATGGTCAGGGTTAGGGTTAGGGTTAAGGGTTAGGGTTAGGGTAAGGGTTAGGGTTAGGGTTAGGTAATTAGGGGTAACCCTTATCTGCACATTCCGCCAACGGTAAACCGTCTTGGTTGCGTATGAATAAAGGGTTAGTGTCAGGGTTAAGGGTTAGGGTTAGCCGGAACTTCTTTTTGAAAATTTTAATTACAAACTTTACATGCTAATATCTCAGTCATTTCTTAACCGATTTAAACGATCAAAATCGCGTTGGAAAGTATTTTTAATAAGCTTTTCAACTAAATGGAGCGGATGAGCATAGACGCTCGGATTGATTACAAAAAGAAAGAAAATAAAAATCTACTTACCCCAATCTTTTACAGAAACGGCCTTCGTCTTTCTTGTTTGTCATAATCGTCTTGTCTTGTAAATGTTCTGTAACAAAAAGGGGTAAAACGTATGAGTTATTTGCACATCCAACACTTTCGCATGAAAAAATACGAAATTCAGGATCAATAGTTCAGGATCAATTTTGGACGAAAAGGACATTAAACCGCCCTTCGATCCCCACAAAGTCAATCGTGAATGGTTATGACAGGAAAAGGTAGTCAACAACAATATCTACGCTGTGTAAAAGTTTCATGAAGATCCATCGAGTGGTTTCAGAGTTGCGGTCGATAAGAGCTGTCCTTGGTCAACCATGGCTCATCTCCAACTTTAGCCTATAGAAGCCCCGATATCTATCTAAGCAATGTTAAACATGAATTTTACACATCTGTGTTAAGTCACAAAGATCGTGTAAAAGTTTCATAAAGATCCCACGACAGGTGTAGAAGTAATAGCAGCTTAAAAGGCTGTCATCATGTTTTGAAGTGACCACGTCATTTCATATTCATTGTATCATTTTTGTGCGCAGGAATGCCAGTAACAAAAAGTATGCGCGTGGACTTGTTTTTTTTTTTTTTTTTTTTTTTTTTTTGAATTAGCTACTGATTTTTTTTCTTCCTTTTGCCTTCTCTTTCCTTCTTTTTTTTTCTCTTTGTCCCTTTTTTGTGTTCGTTTTTTTTTCTCGGATTTTTTGCACATATTCGTCGTGCGCCCCGCCTGTAAATAACTGGTTCACTGTCTCAGCTACACGTTTGTTTTCAGTCAGGCTATTGTTTTTTGATCAAACAGGCTTTGTATTTGCGGTTTTTGTCGAATTCTGTCGCCAATTCGTTGGTATTTTTCCGATCTAGAAGCTACAAGGACCCGAATGGTAAAAAAATTGCCTACATTGAGAGGAAAATCTTGTTCCTAGAAAAAAATTCCAGTCTCGCTTGTGCTCAACCGACGTACAATCCCTTTACTGTGTCCGACAGATCACGGTTTGTGCCGTTTAACACATTTTACAGAACCGGGCTACCTATCGCCGATCAAAAGTTATGATGCCTCAAACTTGCATCACTTTCAGGTCCGAGTCTAGACATTGTACAAGTTAGCAATGTTCAATGAGGTAGGAAAAAGCTTACTTACCGTGTACATTTCTTTACCTAAACTAGGTCTGGAGAATGAACAATTAGCTTTACAATCATGGTTCAATTTTTAAAATCGGTCAAGAGATGACCGAGATACAAGCACTTAAAGTTAACAATTAACCTTTGCCGTTTTGCATGCCCATGGTACACCTAACTCAAAAACGGCTTTGTCTAGAGACTTGCGGTTTTTTGCATTGGCTCGCCCGTCAAAAATTACTGCCCCTACGGGGCCGATTTTTCAATTTGGTGACGATAAGAGTACGGGAACAGGCCCAAATGAGCACAAATTGATATCTGCAAAGTGGTCAACATGGCAACCGTAACCCCAACCCTTCCAAAAATATTTTTTTCGAGTTTTTCATCCAAAAACTTAATACGAATCACTCATCGGTTTTCTTCCCTGACCTCCCTGTTTCTTGATAAAAAATTCTGTAGAAAAATACGCGAAAAACACATTTTTTAAGAAAAAAAGGGTTAGGGTTAGGGTTAGGGTTAAGGGTTAGGGTTAGGGTCAGTTTTATGGTCAGGGTTAGGGTTAGGGTTAAGGGTTAGGGTTAGGGTAAGGGTTAGGGTTAGGGTTAGGTAATTAGGGGTAACCCTTATCTGCACATTCCGCCAACGGTAAACCGTCTTGGTTGCGTATGAATAAAGGGTTAGTGTCAGGGTTAAGGGTTAGGGTTAGCCGGAACTTCTTTTTGAAAATTTTAATTACAAACTTTACATGCTAATATCTCAGTCATTTCTTAACCGATTTAAACGATCAAAATCGCGTTGGAAAGTATTTTTAATAAGCTTTTCAACTAAATGGAGCGGATGAGCATAGACGCTCGGATTGATTACAAAAAGAAAGAAAATAAAAATCTACTTACCCCAATCTTTTACAGAAACGGCCTTCGTCTTTCTTGTTTGTCATAATCGTCTTGTCTTGTAAATGTTCTGTAACAAAAAGGGGTAAAACGTATGAGTTATTTGCACATCCAACACTTTCGCATGAAAAAATACGAAATTCAGGATCAATAGTTCAGGATCAATTTTGGACGAAAAGGACATTAAACCGCCCTTCGATCCCCACAAAGTCAATCGTGAATGGTTATGACAGGAAAAGGTAGTCAACAACAATATCTACGCTGTGTAAAAGTTTCATGAAGATCCATCGAGTGGTTTCAGAGTTGCGGTCGATAAGAGCTGTCCTTGGTCAACCATGGCTCATCTCCAACTTTAGCCTATAGAAGCCCCGATATCTATCTAAGCAATGTTAAACATGAATTTTACACATCTGTGTTAAGTCACAAAGATCGTGTAAAAGTTTCATAAAGATCCCACGACAGGTGTAGAAGTAATAGCAGCTTAAAAGGCTGTCATCATGTTTTGAAGTGACCACGTCATTTCATATTCATTGTATCATTTTTGTGCGCAGGAATGCCAGTAACAAAAAGTATGCGCGTGGACTTGTTTTTTTTTTTTTTTTTTTTTTTTTTTTGAATTAGCTACTGATTTTTTTTCTTCCTTTTGCCTTCTCTTTCCTTCTTTTTTTTTCTCTTTGTCCCTTTTTTGTGTTCGTTTTTTTTTCTCGGATTTTTTGCACATATTCGTCGTGCGCCCCGCCTGTAAATAACTGGTTCACTGTCTCAGCTACACGTTTGTTTTCAGTCAGGCTATTGTTTTTTGATCAAACAGGCTTTGTATTTGCGGTTTTTGTCGAATTCTGTCGCCAATTCGTTGGTATTTTTCCGATCTAGAAGCTACAAGGACCCGAATGGTAAAAAAATCGCCTACATTGAGAGGAAAATCTTGTTCCTAGAAAAAAATTCCAGTCTCGCTTGTGCTCAACCGACGTACAATCCCTTTACTGTGTCCGACAGATCACGGTTTGTGCCGTTTAACACATTTTACAGAACCGGGCTACCTATCGCCGATCAAAAGTTATGATGCCTCAAACTTGCATCACTTTCAGGTCCGAGTCTAGACATTGTACAAGTTAGCAATGTTCAATGAGGTAGGAAAAAGCTTACTTACCGTGTACATTTCTTTACCTAAACTAGGTCTGGAGAATGAACAATTAGCTTTACAATCATGGTTCAATTTTTAAAATCGGTCAAGAGATGACCGAGATACAAGCACTTAAAGTTAACAATTAACCTTTGCCGTTTTGCATGCCCATGGTACACCTAACTCAAAAACGGCTTTGTCTAGAGACTTGCGGTTTTTTGCATTGGCTCGCCCGTCAAAAATTACTGCCCCTACGGGGCCGATTTTTCAATTTGGTGACGATAAGAGTACGGGAACAGGCCCAAATGAGCACAAATTGATATCTGCAAAGTGGTCAACATGGCAACCGTAACCCCAACCCTTCCAAAAATATTTTTTTCGAGTTTTTCATCCAAAAACTTAATACGAATCACTCATCGGTTTTCTTCCCTGACCTCCCTGTTTCTTGATAAAAAATTCTGTAGAAAAATACGCGAAAAACACATTTTTTAAGAAAAAAAGGGTTAGGGTTAGGGTTAGGGTTAAGGGTTAGGGTTAGGGTCAGTTTTATGGTCAGGGTTAGGGTTAGGGTTAAGGGTTAGGGTTAGGGTAAGGGTTAGGGTTAGGGTTAGGTAATTAGGGGTAACCCTTATCTGCACATTCCGCCAACGGTAAACCGTCTTGGTTGCGTATGAATAAAGGGTTAGTGTCAGGGTTAAGGGTTAGGGTTAGCCGGAACTTCTTTTTGAAAATTTTAATTACAAACTTTACATGCTAATATCTCAGTCATTTCTTAACCGATTTAAACGATCAAAATCGCGTTGGAAAGTATTTTTAATAAGCTTTTCAACTAAATGGAGCGGATGAGCATAGACGCTCGGATTGATTACAAAAAGAAAGAAAATAAAAATCTACTTACCCCAATCTTTTACAGAAACGGCCTTCGTCTTTCTTGTTTGTCATAATCGTCTTGTCTTGTAAATGTTCTGTAACAAAAAGGGGTAAAACGTATGAGTTATTTGCACATCCAACACTTTCGCATGAAAAAATACGAAATTCAGGATCAATAGTTCAGGATCAATTTTGGACGAAAAGGACATTAAACCGCCCTTCGATCCCCACAAAGTCAATCGTGAATGGTTATGACAGGAAAAGGTAGTCAACAACAATATCTACGCTGTGTAAAAGTTTCATGAAGATCCATCGAGTGGTTTCAGAGTTGCGGTCGATAAGAGCTGTCCTTGGTCAACCATGGCTCATCTCCAACTTTAGCCTATAGAAGCCCCGATATCTATCTAAGCAATGTTAAACATGAATTTTACACATCTGTGTTAAGTCACAAAGATCGTGTAAAAGTTTCATAAAGATCCCACGACAGGTGTAGAAGTAATAGCAGCTTAAAAGGCTGTCATCATGTTTTGAAGTGACCACGTCATTTCATATTCATTGTATCATTTTTGTGCGCAGGAATGCCAGTAACAAAAAGTATGCGCGTGGACTTGTTTTTTTTTTTTTTTTTTTTTTTTTTTTTGAATTAGCTACTGATTTTTTTTCTTCCTTTTGCCTTCTCTTTCCTTCTTTTTTTTTCTCTTTGTCCCTTTTTTGTGTTCGTTTTTTTTTCTCGGATTTTTTGCACATATTCGTCGTGCGCCCCGCCTGTAAATAACTGGTTCACTGTCTCAGCTACACGTTTGTTTTCAGTCAGGCTATTGTTTTTTGATCAAACAGGCTTTGTATTTGCGGTTTTTGTCGAATTCTGTCGCCAATTCGTTGGTATTTTTCCGATCTAGAAGCTACAAGGACCCGAATGGTAAAAAAATCGCCTACATTGAGAGGAAAATCTTGTTCCTAGAAAAAAATTCCAGTCTCGCTTGTGCTCAACCGACGTACAATCCCTTTACTGTGTCCGACAGATCACGGTTTGTGCCGTTTAACACATTTTACAGAACCGGGCTACCTATCGCCGATCAAAAGTTATGATGCCTCAAACTTGCATCACTTTCAGGTCCGAGTCTAGACATTGTACAAGTTAGCAATGTTCAATGAGGTAGGAAAAAGCTTACTTACCGTGTACATTTCTTTACCTAAACTAGGTCTGGAGAATGAACAATTAGCTTTACAATCATGGTTCAATTTTTAAAATCGGTCAAGAGATGACCGAGATACAAGCACTTAAAGTTAACAATTAACCTTTGCCGTTTTGCATGCCCATGGTACACCTAACTCAAAAACGGCTTTGTCTAGAGACTTGCGGTTTTTTGCATTGGCTCGCCCGTCAAAAATTACTGCCCCTACGGGGCCGATTTTTCAATTTGGTGACGATAAGAGTACGGGAACAGGCCCAAATGAGCACAAATTGATATCTGCAAAGTGGTCAACATGGCAACCGTAACCCCAACCCTTCCAAAAATATTTTTTTCGAGTTTTTCATCCAAAAACTTAATACGAATCACTCATCGGTTTTCTTCCCTGACCTCCCTGTTTCTTGATAAAAAATTCTGTAGAAAAATACGCGAAAAACACATTTTTTAAGAAAAAAAGGGTTAGGGTTAGGGTTAGGGTTAAGGGTTAGGGTTAGGGTCAGTTTTATGGTCAGGGTTAGGGTTAGGGTTAAGGGTTAGGGTTAGGGTAAGGGTTAGGGTTAGGGTTAGGTAATTAGGGGTAACCCTTATCTGCACATTCCGCCAACGGTAAACCGTCTTGGTTGCGTATGAATAAAGGGTTAGTGTCAGGGTTAAGGGTTAGGGTTAGCCGGAACTTCTTTTTGAAAATTTTAATTACAAACTTTACATGCTAATATCTCAGTCATTTCTTAACCGATTTAAACGATCAAAATCGCGTTGGAAAGTATTTTTAATAAGCTTTTCAACTAAATGGAGCGGATGAGCATAGACGCTCGGATTGATTACAAAAAGAAAGAAAATAAAAATCTACTTACCCCAATCTTTTACAGAAACGGCCTTCGTCTTTCTTGTTTGTCATAATCGTCTTGTCTTGTAAATGTTCTGTAACAAAAAGGGGTAAAACGTATGAGTTATTTGCACATCCAACACTTTCGCATGAAAAAATACGAAATTCAGGATCAATAGTTCAGGATCAATTTTGGACGAAAAGGACATTAAACCGCCCTTCGATCCCCACAAAGTCAATCGTGAATGGTTATGACAGGAAAAGGTAGTCAACAACAATATCTACGCTGTGTAAAAGTTTCATGAAGATCCATCGAGTGGTTTCAGAGTTGCGGTCGATAAGAGCTGTCCTTGGTCAACCATGGCTCATCTCCAACTTTAGCCTATAGAAGCCCCGATATCTATCTAAGCAATGTTAAACATGAATTTTACACATCTGTGTTAAGTCACAAAGATCGTGTAAAAGTTTCATAAAGATCCCACGACAGGTGTAGAAGTAATAGCAGCTTAAAAGGCTGTCATCATGTTTTGAAGTGACCACGTCATTTCATATTCATTGTATCATTTTTGTGCGCAGGAATGCCAGTAACAAAAAGTATGCGCGTGGACTTGTTTTTTTTTTTTTTTTTTTTTTTTTTTTTGAATTAGCTACTGATTTTTTTTCTTCCTTTTGCCTTCTCTTTCCTTCTTTTTTTTTCTCTTTGTCCCTTTTTTGTGTTCGTTTTTTTTTCTCGGATTTTTTGCACATATTCGTCGTGCGCCCCGCCTGTAAATAACTGGTTCACTGTCTCAGCTACACGTTTGTTTTCAGTCAGGCTATTGTTTTTTGATCAAACAGGCTTTGTATTTGCGGTTTTTGTCGAATTCTGTCGCCAATTCGTTGGTATTTTTCCGATCTAGAAGCTACAAGGACCCGAATGGTAAAAAAATCGCCTACATTGAGAGGAAAATCTTGTTCCTAGAAAAAAATTCCAGTCTCGCTTGTGCTCAACCGACGTACAATCCCTTTACTGTGTCCGACAGATCACGGTTTGTGCCGTTTAACACATTTTACAGAACCGGGCTACCTATCGCCGATCAAAAGTTATGATGCCTCAAACTTGCATCACTTTCAGGTCCGAGTCTAGACATTGTACAAGTTAGCAATGTTCAATGAGGTAGGAAAAAGCTTACTTACCGTGTACATTTCTTTACCTAAACTAGGTCTGGAGAATGAACAATTAGCTTTACAATCATGGTTCAATTTTTAAAATCGGTCAAGAGATGACCGAGATACAAGCACTTAAAGTTAACAATTAACCTTTGCCGTTTTGCATGCCCATGGTACACCTAACTTAAAAACGGCTTTGTCTAGAGACTTGCGGTTTTTTGCATTGGCTCGCCCGTCAAAAATTACTGCCCCTACGGGGCCGATTTTTCAATTTGGTGACGATAAGAGTACGGGAACAGGCCCAAATGAGCACAAATTGATATCTGCAAAGTGGTCAACATGGCAACCGTAACCCCAACCCTTCCAAAAATATTTTTTTCGAGTTTTTCATCCAAAAACTTAATACGAATCACTCATCGGTTTTCTTCCCTGACCTCCCTGTTTCTTGATAAAAAATTCTGTAGAAAAATACGCGAAAAACACATTTTTTAAGAAAAAAAGGGTTAGGGTTAGGGTTAGGGTTAAGGGTTAGGGTTAGGGTCAGTTTTATGGTCAGGGTTAGGGTTAGGGTTAAGGGTTAGGGTTAGGGTAAGGGTTAGGGTTAGGGTTAGGTAATTAGGGGTAACCCTTATCTGCACATTCCGCCAACGGTAAACCGTCTTGGTTGCGTATGAATAAAGGGTTAGTGTCAGGGTTAAGGGTTAGGGTTAGCCGGAACTTCTTTTTGAAAATTTTAATTACAAACTTTACATGCTAATATCTCAGTCATTTCTTAACCGATTTAAACGATCAAAATCGCGTTGGAAAGTATTTTTAATAAGCTTTTCAACTAAATGGAGCGGATGAGCATAGACGCTCGGATTGATTACAAAAAGAAAGAAAATAAAAATCTACTTACCCCAATCTTTTACAGAAACGGCCTTCGTCTTTCTTGTTTGTCATAATCGTCTTGTCTTGTAAATGTTCTGTAACAAAAAGGGGTAAAACGTATGAGTTATTTGCACATCCAACACTTTCGCATGAAAAAATACGAAATTCAGGATCAATAGTTCAGGATCAATTTTGGACGAAAAGGACATTAAACCGCCCTTCGATCCCCACAAAGTCAATCGTGAATGGTTATGACAGGAAAAGGTAGTCAACAACAATATCTACGCTGTGTAAAAGTTTCATGAAGATCCATCGAGTGGTTTCAGAGTTGCGGTCGATAAGAGCTGTCCTTGGTCAACCATGGCTCATCTCCAACTTTAGCCTATAGAAGCCCCGATATCTATCTAAGCAATGTTAAACATGAATTTTACACATCTGTGTTAAGTCACAAAGATCGTGTAAAAGTTTCATAAAGATCCCACGACAGGTGTAGAAGTAATAGCAGCTTAAAAGGCTGTCATCATGTTTTGAAGTGACCACGTCATTTCATATTCATTGTATCATTTTTGTGCGCAGGAATGCCAGTAACAAAAAGTATGCGCGTGGACTTGTTTTTTTTTTTTTTTTTTTTTTTTTTTTGAATTAGCTACTGATTTTTTTTCTTCCTTTTGCCTTCTCTTTCCTTCTTTTTTTTTCTCTTTGTCCCTTTTTTGTGTTCGTTTTTTTTTCTCGGATTTTTTGCACATATTCGTCGTGCGCCCCGCCTGTAAATAACTGGTTCACTGTCTCAGCTACACGTTTGTTTTCAGTCAGGCTATTGTTTTTTGATCAAACAGGCTTTGTATTTGCGGTTTTTGTCGAATTCTGTCGCCAATTCGTTGGTATTTTTCCGATCTAGAAGCTACAAGGACCCGAATGGTAAAAAAATCGCCTACATTGAGAGGAAAATCTTGTTCCTAGAAAAAAATTCCAGTCTCGCTTGTGCTCAACCGACGTACAATCCCTTTACTGTGTCCGACAGATCACGGTTTGTGCCGTTTAACACATTTTACAGAACCGGGCTACCTATCGCCGATCAAAAGTTATGATGCCTCAAACTTGCATCACTTTCAGGTCCGAGTCTAGACATTGTACAAGTTAGCAATGTTCAATGAGGTAGGAAAAAGCTTACTTACCGTGTACATTTCTTTACCTAAACTAGGTCTGGAGAATGAACAATTAGCTTTACAATCATGGTTCAATTTTTAAAATCGGTCAAGAGATGACCGAGATACAAGCACTTAAAGTTAACAATTAACCTTTGCCGTTTTGCATGCCCATGGTACACCTAACTCAAAAACGGCTTTGTCTAGAGACTTGCGGTTTTTTGCATTGGCTCGCCCGTCAAAAATTACTGCCCCTACGGGGCCGATTTTTCAATTTGGTGACGATAAGAGTACGGGAACAGGCCCAAATGAGCACAAATTGATATCTGCAAAGTGGTCAACATGGCAACCGTAACCCCAACCCTTCCAAAAATATTTTTTTCGAGTTTTTCATCCAAAAACTTAATACGAATCACTCATCGGTTTTCTTCCCTGACCTCCCTGTTTCTTGATAAAAAATTCTGTAGAAAAATACGCGAAAAACACATTTTTTAAGAAAAAAAGGGTTAGGGTTAGGGTTAGGGTTAAGGGTTAGGGTTAGGGTCAGTTTTATGGTCAGGGTTAGGGTTAGGGTTAAGGGTTAGGGTTAGGGTAAGGGTTAGGGTTAGGGTTAGGTAATTAGGGGTAACCCTTATCTGCACATTCCGCCAACGGTAAACCGTCTTGGTTGCGTATGAATAAAGGGTTAGTGTCAGGGTTAAGGGTTAGGGTTAGCCGGAACTTCTTTTTGAAAATTTTAATTACAAACTTTACATGCTAATATCTCAGTCATTTCTTAACCGATTTAAACGATCAAAATCGCGTTGGAAAGTATTTTTAATAAGCTTTTCAACTAAATGGAGCGGATGAGCATAGACGCTCGGATTGATTACAAAAAGAAAGAAAATAAAAATCTACTTACCCCAATCTTTTACAGAAACGGCCTTCGTCTTTCTTGTTTGTCATAATCGTCTTGTCTTGTAAATGTTCTGTAACAAAAAGGGGTAAAACGTATGAGTTATTTGCACATCCAACACTTTCGCATGAAAAAATACGAAATTCAGGATCAATAGTTCAGGATCAATTTTGGACGAAAAGGACATTAAACCGCCCTTCGATCCCCACAAAGTCAATCGTGAATGGTTATGACAGGAAAAGGTAGTCAACAACAATATCTACGCTGTGTAAAAGTTTCATGAAGATCCATCGAGTGGTTTCAGAGTTGCGGTCGATAAGAGCTGTCCTTGGTCAACCATGGCTCATCTCCAACTTTAGCCTATAGAAGCCCCGATATCTATCTAAGCAATGTTAAACATGAATTTTACACATCTGTGTTAAGTCACAAAGATCGTGTAAAAGTTTCATAAAGATCCCACGACAGGTGTAGAAGTAATAGCAGCTTAAAAGGCTGTCATCATGTTTTGAAGTGACCACGTCATTTCATATTCATTGTATCATTTTTGTGCGCAGGAATGCCAGTAACAAAAAGTATGCGCGTGGACTTGTTTTTTTTTTTTTTTTTTTTTTTTTTTTTGAATTAGCTACTGATTTTTTTTCTTCCTTTTGCCTTCTCTTTCCTTCTTTTTTTTTCTCTTTGTCCCTTTTTTGTGTTCGTTTTTTTTTCTCGGATTTTTTGCACATATTCGTCGTGCGCCCCGCCTGTAAATAACTGGTTCACTGTCTCAGCTACACGTTTGTTTTCAGTCAGGCTATTGTTTTTTGATCAAACAGGCTTTGTATTTGCGGTTTTTGTCGAATTCTGTCGCCAATTCGTTGGTATTTTTCCGATCTAGAAGCTACAAGGACCCGAATGGTAAAAAAATCGCCTACATTGAGAGGAAAATCTTGTTCCTAGAAAAAAATTCCAGTCTCGCTTGTGCTCAACCGACGTACAATCCCTTTACTGTGTCCGACAGATCACGGTTTGTGCCGTTTAACACATTTTACAGAACCGGGCTACCTATCGCCGATCAAAAGTTATGATGCCTCAAACTTGCATCACTTTCAGGTCCGAGTCTAGACATTGTACAAGTTAGCAATGTTCAATGAGGTAGGAAAAAGCTTACTTACCGTGTACATTTCTTTACCTAAACTAGGTCTGGAGAATGAACAATTAGCTTTACAATCATGGTTCAATTTTTAAAATCGGTCAAGAGATGACCGAGATACAAGCACTTAAAGTTAACAATTAACCTTTGCCGTTTTGCATGCCCATGGTACACCTAACTCAAAAACGGCTTTGTCTAGAGACTTGCGGTTTTTTGCATTGGCTCGCCCGTCAAAAATTACTGCCCCTATGGGGCCGATTTTTCAATTTGGTGACGATAAGAGTACGGGAACAGGCCCAAATGAGCACAAATTGATATCTGCAAAGTGGTCAACATGGCAACCGTAACCCCAACCCTTCCAAAAATATTTTTTTCGAGTTTTTCATCCAAAAACTTAATACGAATCACTCATCGGTTTTCTTCCCTGACCTCCCTGTTTCTTGATAAAAAATTCTGTAGAAAAATACGCGAAAAACACATTTTTTAAGAAAAAAAGGGTTAGGGTTAGGGTTAGGGTTAAGGGTTAGGGTTAGGGTCAGTTTTATGGTCAGGGTTAGGGTTAGGGTTAAGGGTTAGGGTTAGGGTAAGGGTTAGGGTTAGGGTTAGGTAATTAGGGGTAACCCTTATCTGCACATTCCGCCAACGGTAAACCGTCTTGGTTGCGTATGAATAAAGGGTTAGTGTCAGGGTTAAGGGTTAGGGTTAGCCGGAACTTCTTTTTGAAAATTTTAATTACAAACTTTACATGCTAATATCTCAGTCATTTCTTAACCGATTTAAACGATCAAAATCGCGTTGGAAAGTATTTTTAATAAGCTTTTCAACTAAATGGAGCGGATGAGCATAGACGCTCGGATTGATTACAAAAAGAAAGAAAATAAAAATCTACTTACCCCAATCTTTTACAGAAACGGCCTTCGTCTTTCTTGTTTGTCATAATCGTCTTGTCTTGTAAATGTTCTGTAACAAAAAGGGGTAAAACGTATGAGTTATTTGCACATCCAACACTTTCGCATGAAAAAATACGAAATTCAGGATCAATAGTTCAGGATCAATTTTGGACGAAAAGGACATTAAACCGCCCTTCGATCCCCACAAAGTCAATCGTGAATGGTTATGACAGGAAAAGGTAGTCAACAACAATATCTACGCTGTGTAAAAGTTTCATGAAGATCCATCGAGTGGTTTCAGAGTTGCGGTCGATAAGAGCTGTCCTTGGTCAACCATGGCTCATCTCCAACTTTAGCCTATAGAAGCCCCGATATCTATCTAAGCAATGTTAAACATGAATTTTACACATCTGTGTTAAGTCACAAAGATCGTGTAAAAGTTTCATAAAGATCCCACGACAGGTGTAGAAGTAATAGCAGCTTAAAAGGCTGTCATCATGTTTTGAAGTGACCACGTCATTTCATATTCATTGTATCATTTTTGTGCGCAGGAATGCCAGTAACAAAAAGTATGCGCGTGGACTTGTTTTTTTTTTTTTTTTTTTTTTTTTTTTTGAATTAGCTACTGATTTTTTTTCTTCCTTTTGCCTTCTCTTTCCTTCTTTTTTTTTCTCTTTGTCCCTTTTTTGTGTTCGTTTTTTTTTCTCGGATTTTTTGCACATATTCGTCGTGCGCCCCGCCTGTAAATAACTGGTTCACTGTCTCAGCTACACGTTTGTTTTCAGTCAGGCTATTGTTTTTTGATCAAACAGGCTTTGTATTTGCGGTTTTTGTCGAATTCTGTCGCCAATTCGTTGGTATTTTTCCGATCTAGAAGCTACAAGGACCCGAATGGTAAAAAAATCGCCTACATTGAGAGGAAAATCTTG
The DNA here is from genome assembly GCA_963971305.1 of Arcuatula senhousia. Taxonomy (NCBI): domain Eukaryota; kingdom Metazoa; phylum Mollusca; class Bivalvia; order Mytilida; family Mytilidae; genus Arcuatula; species Arcuatula senhousia. The sequence goes on along the minus strand of OZ020317.1, from coordinate 22,963 downwards.
TTCCTAGAAAAAAATTCCAGTCTCGCTTGTGCTCAACCGACGTACAATCCCTTTACTGTGTCCGACAGATCACGGTTTGTGCCGTTTAACACATTTTACAGAACCGGGCTACCTATCGCCGATCAAAAGTTATGATGCCTCAAACTTGCATCACTTTCAGGTCCGAGTCTAGACATTGTACAAGTTAGCAATGTTCAATGAGGTAGGAAAAAGCTTACTTACCGTGTACATTTCTTTACCTAAACTAGGTCTGGAGAATGAACAATTAGCTTTACAATCATGGTTCAATTTTTAAAATCGGTCAAGAGATGACCGAGATACAAGCACTTAAAGTTAACAATTAACCTTTGCCGTTTTGCATGCCCATGGTACACCTAACTCAAAAACGGCTTTGTCTAGAGACTTGCGGTTTTTTGCATTGGCTCGCCCGTCAAAAATTACTGCCCCTATGGGGCCGATTTTTCAATTTGGTGACGATAAGAGTACGGGAACAGGCCCAAATGAGCACAAATTGATATCTGCAAAGTGGTCAACATGGCAACCGTAACCCCAACCCTTCCAAAAATATTTTTTTCGAGTTTTTCATCCAAAAACTTAATACGAATCACTCATCGGTTTTCTTCCCTGACCTCCCTGTTTCTTGATAAAAAATTCTGTAGAAAAATACGCGAAAAACACATTTTTTAAGAAAAAAAGGGTTAGGGTTAGGGTTAGGGTTAAGGGTTAGGGTTAGGGTCAGTTTTATGGTCAGGGTTAGGGTTAGGGTTAAGGGTTAGGGTTAGGGTAAGGGTTAGGGTTAGGGTTAGGTAATTAGGGGTAACCCTTATCTGCACATTCCGCCAACGGTAAACCGTCTTGGTTGCGTATGAATAAAGGGTTAGTGTCAGGGTTAAGGGTTAGGGTTAGCCGGAACTTCTTTTTGAAAATTTTAATTACAAACTTTACATGCTAATATCTCAGTCATTTCTTAACCGATTTAAACGATCAAAATCGCGTTGGAAAGTATTTTTAATAAGCTTTTCAACTAAATGGAGCGGATGAGCATAGACGCTCGGATTGATTACAAAAAGAAAGAAAATAAAAATCTACTTACCCCAATCTTTTACAGAAACGGCCTTCGTCTTTCTTGTTTGTCATAATCGTCTTGTCTTGTAAATGTTCTGTAACAAAAAGGGGTAAAACGTATGAGTTATTTGCACATCCAACACTTTCGCATGAAAAAATACGAAATTCAGGATCAATAGTTCAGGATCAATTTTGGACGAAAAGGACATTAAACCGCCCTTCGATCCCCACAAAGTCAATCGTGAATGGTTATGACAGGAAAAGGTAGTCAACAACAATATCTACGCTGTGTAAAAGTTTCATGAAGATCCATCGAGTGGTTTCAGAGTTGCGGTCGATAAGAGCTGTCCTTGGTCAACCATGGCTCATCTCCAACTTTAGCCTATAGAAGCCCCGATATCTATCTAAGCAATGTTAAACATGAATTTTACACATCTGTGTTAAGTCACAAAGATCGTGTAAAAGTTTCATAAAGATCCCACGACAGGTGTAGAAGTAATAGCAGCTTAAAAGGCTGTCATCATGTTTTGAAGTGACCACGTCATTTCATATTCATTGTATCATTTTTGTGCGCAGGAATGCCAGTAACAAAAAGTATGCGCGTGGACTTGTTTTTTTTTTTTTTTTTTTTTTTTTTTTGAATTAGCTACTGATTTTTTTTCTTCCTTTTGCCTTCTCTTTCCTTCTTTTTTTTTCTCTTTGTCCCTTTTTTGTGTTCGTTTTTTTTTCTCGGATTTTTTGCACATATTCGTCGTGCGCCCCGCCTGTAAATAACTGGTTCACTGTCTCAGCTACACGTTTGTTTTCAGTCAGGCTATTGTTTTTTGATCAAACAGGCTTTGTATTTGCGGTTTTTGTCGAATTCTGTCGCCAATTCGTTGGTATTTTTCCGATCTAGAAGCTACAAGGACCCGAATGGTAAAAAAATCGCCTACATTGAGAGGAAAATCTTGTTCCTAGAAAAAAATTCCAGTCTCGCTTGTGCTCAACCGACGTACAATCCCTTTACTGTGTCCGACAGATCACGGTTTGTGCCGTTTAACACATTTTACAGAACCGGGCTACCTATCGCCGATCAAAAGTTATGATGCCTCAAACTTGCATCACTTTCAGGTCCGAGTCTAGACATTGTACAAGTTAGCAATGTTCAATGAGGTAGGAAAAAGCTTACTTACCGTGTACATTTCTTTACCTAAACTAGGTCTGGAGAATGAACAATTAGCTTTACAATCATGGTTCAATTTTTAAAATCGGTCAAGAGATGACCGAGATACAAGCACTTAAAGTTAACAATTAACCTTTGCCGTTTTGCATGCCCATGGTACACCTAACTTAAAAACGGCTTTGTCTAGAGACTTGCGGTTTTTTGCATTGGCTCGCCCGTCAAAAATTACTGCCCCTACGGGGCCGATTTTTCAATTTGGTGACGATAAGAGTACGGGAACAGGCCCAAATGAGCACAAATTGATATCTGCAAAGTGGTCAACATGGCAACCGTAACCCCAACCCTTCCAAAAATATTTTTTTCGAGTTTTTCATCCAAAAACTTAATACGAATCACTCATCGGTTTTCTTCCCTGACCTCCCTGTTTCTTGATAAAAAATTCTGTAGAAAAATACGCGAAAAACACATTTTTTAAGAAAAAAAGGGTTAGGGTTAGGGTTAGGGTTAAGGGTTAGGGTTAGGGTCAGTTTTATGGTCAGGGTTAGGGTTAGGGTTAAGGGTTAGGGTTAGGGTAAGGGTTAGGGTTAGGGTTAGGTAATTAGGGGTAACCCTTATCTGCACATTCCGCCAACGGTAAACCGTCTTGGTTGCGTATGAATAAAGGGTTAGTGTCAGGGTTAAGGGTTAGGGTTAGCCGGAACTTCTTTTTGAAAATTTTAATTACAAACTTTACATGCTAATATCTCAGTCATTTCTTAACCGATTTAAACGATCAAAATCGCGTTGGAAAGTATTTTTAATAAGCTTTTCAACTAAATGGAGCGGATGAGCATAGACGCTCGGATTGATTACAAAAAGAAAGAAAATAAAAATCTACTTACCCCAATCTTTTACAGAAACGGCCTTCGTCTTTCTTGTTTGTCATAATCGTCTTGTCTTGTAAATGTTCTGTAACAAAAAGGGGTAAAACGTATGAGTTATTTGCACATCCAACACTTTCGCATGAAAAAATACGAAATTCAGGATCAATAGTTCAGGATCAATTTTGGACGAAAAGGACATTAAACCGCCCTTCGATCCCCACAAAGTCAATCGTGAATGGTTATGACAGGAAAAGGTAGTCAACAACAATATCTACGCTGTGTAAAAGTTTCATGAAGATCCATCGAGTGGTTTCAGAGTTGCGGTCGATAAGAGCTGTCCTTGGTCAACCATGGCTCATCTCCAACTTTAGCCTATAGAAGCCCCGATATCTATCTAAGCAATGTTAAACATGAATTTTACACATCTGTGTTAAGTCACAAAGATCGTGTAAAAGTTTCATAAAGATCCCACGACAGGTGTAGAAGTAATAGCAGCTTAAAAGGCTGTCATCATGTTTTGAAGTGACCACGTCATTTCATATTCATTGTATCATTTTTGTGCGCAGGAATGCCAGTAACAAAAAGTATGCGCGTGGACTTGTTTTTTTTTTTTTTTTTTTTTTTTTTTTGAATTAGCTACTGATTTTTTTTCTTCCTTTTGCCTTCTCTTTCCTTCTTTTTTTTTCTCTTTGTCCCTTTTTTGTGTTCGTTTTTTTTTCTCGGATTTTTTGCACATATTCGTCGTGCGCCCCGCCTGTAAATAACTGGTTCACTGTCTCAGCTACACGTTTGTTTTCAGTCAGGCTATTGTTTTTTGATCAAACAGGCTTTGTATTTGCGGTTTTTGTCGAATTCTGTCGCCAATTCGTTGGTATTTTTCCGATCTAGAAGCTACAAGGACCCGAATGGTAAAAAAATCGCCTACATTGAGAGGAAAATCTTGTTCCTAGAAAAAAATTCCAGTCTCGCTTGTGCTCAACCGACGTACAATCCCTTTACTGTGTCCGACAGATCACGGTTTGTGCCGTTTAACACATTTTACAGAACCGGGCTACCTATCGCCGATCAAAAGTTATGATGCCTCAAACTTGCATCACTTTCAGGTCCGAGTCTAGACATTGTACAAGTTAGCAATGTTCAATGAGGTAGGAAAAAGCTTACTTACCGTGTACATTTCTTTACCTAAACTAGGTCTGGAGAATGAACAATTAGCTTTACAATCATGGTTCAATTTTTAAAATCGGTCAAGAGATGACCGAGATACAAGCACTTAAAGTTAACAATTAACCTTTGCCGTTTTGCATGCCCATGGTACACCTAACTCAAAAACGGCTTTGTCTAGAGACTTGCGGTTTTTTGCATTGGCTCGCCCGTCAAAAATTACTGCCCCTATGGGGCCGATTTTTCAATTTGGTGACGATAAGAGTACGGGAACAGGCCCAAATGAGCACAAATTGATATCTGCAAAGTGGTCAACATGGCAACCGTAACCCCAACCCTTCCAAAAATATTTTTTTCGAGTTTTTCATCCAAAAACTTAATACGAATCACTCATCGGTTTTCTTCCCTGACCTCCCTGTTTCTTGATAAAAAATTCTGTAGAAAAATACGCGAAAAACACATTTTTTAAGAAAAAAAGGGTTAGGGTTAGGGTTAGGGTTAAGGGTTAGGGTTAGGGTCAGTTTTATGGTCAGGGTTAGGGTTAGGGTTAAGGGTTAGGGTTAGGGTAAGGGTTAGGGTTAGGGTTAGGTAATTAGGGGTAACCCTTATCTGCACATTCCGCCAACGGTAAACCGTCTTGGTTGCGTATGAATAAAGGGTTAGTGTCAGGGTTAAGGGTTAGGGTTAGCCGGAACTTCTTTTTGAAAATTTTAATTACAAACTTTACATGCTAATATCTCAGTCATTTCTTAACCGATTTAAACGATCAAAATCGCGTTGGAAAGTATTTTTAATAAGCTTTTCAACTAAATGGAGCGGATGAGCATAGACGCTCGGATTGATTACAAAAAGAAAGAAAATAAAAATCTACTTACCCCAATCTTTTACAGAAACGGCCTTCGTCTTTCTTGTTTGTCATAATCGTCTTGTCTTGTAAATGTTCTGTAACAAAAAGGGGTAAAACGTATGAGTTATTTGCACATCCAACACTTTCGCATGAAAAAATACGAAATTCAGGATCAATAGTTCAGGATCAATTTTGGACGAAAAGGACATTAAACCGCCCTTCGATCCCCACAAAGTCAATCGTGAATGGTTATGACAGGAAAAGGTAGTCAACAACAATATCTACGCTGTGTAAAAGTTTCATGAAGATCCATCGAGTGGTTTCAGAGTTGCGGTCGATAAGAGCTGTCCTTGGTCAACCATGGCTCATCTCCAACTTTAGCCTATAGAAGCCCCGATATCTATCTAAGCAATGTTAAACATGAATTTTACACATCTGTGTTAAGTCACAAAGATCGTGTAAAAGTTTCATAAAGATCCCACGACAGGTGTAGAAGTAATAGCAGCTTAAAAGGCTGTCATCATGTTTTGAAGTGACCACGTCATTTCATATTCATTGTATCATTTTTGTGCGCAGGAATGCCAGTAACAAAAAGTATGCGCGTGGACTTGTTTTTTTTTTTGTTTTTTTTTTTTTTTTTTTGAATTAGCTACTGATTTTTTTTCTTCCTTTTGCCTTCTCTTTCCTTCTTTTTTTTTTCTCTTTGTCCCTTTTTTGTGTTCGTTTTTTTTTCTCGGATTTTTTGCACATATTCGTCGTGCGCCCCGCCTGTAAATAACTGGTTCACTGTCTCAGCTACACGTTTGTTTTCAGTCAGGCTATTGTTTTTTGATCAAACAGGCTTTGTATTTGCGGTTTTTGTCGAATTCTGTCGCCAATTCGTTGGTATTTTTCCGATCTAGAAGCTACAAGGACCCGAATGGTAAAAAAATCGCCTACATTGAGAGGAAAATCTTGTTCCTAGAAAAAAATTCCAGTCTCGCTTGTGCTCAACCGACGTACAATCCCTTTACTGTGTCCGACAGATCACGGTTTGTGCCGTTTAACACATTTTACAGAACCGGGCTACCTATCGCCGATCAAAAGTTATGATGCCTCAAACTTGCATCACTTTCAGGTCCGAGTCTAGACATTGTACAAGTTAGCAATGTTCAATGAGGTAGGAAAAAGCTTACTTACCGTGTACATTTCTTTACCTAAACTAGGTCTGGAGAATGAACAATTAGCTTTACAATCATGGTTCAATTTTTAAAATCGGTCAAGAGATGACCGAGATACAAGCACTTAAAGTTAACAATTAACCTTTGCCGTTTTGCATGCCCATGGTACACCTAACTCAAAAACGGCTTTGTCTAGAGACTTGCGGTTTTTTGCATTGGCTCGCCCGTCAAAAATTACTGCCCCTATGGGGCCGATTTTTCAATTTGGTGACGATAAGAGTACGGGAACAGGCCCAAATGAGCACAAATTGATATCTGCAAAGTGGTCAACATGGCAACCGTAACCCCAACCCTTCCAAAAATATTTTTTTCGAGTTTTTCATCCAAAAACTTAATACGAATCACTCATCGGTTTTCTTCCCTGACCTCCCTGTTTCTTGATAAAAAATTCTGTAGAAAAATACGCGAAAAACACATTTTTTAAGAAAAAAAGGGTTAGGGTTAGGGTTAGGGTTAAGGGTTAGGGTTAGGGTCAGTTTTATGGTCAGGGTTAGGGTTAGGGTTAAGGGTTAGGGTTAGGGTAAGGGTTAGGGTTAGGGTTAGGTAATTAGGGGTAACCCTTATCTGCACATTCCGCCAACGGTAAACCGTCTTGGTTGCGTATGAATAAAGGGTTAGTGTCAGGGTTAAGGGTTAGGGTTAGCCGGAACTTCTTTTTGAAAATTTTAATTACAAACTTTACATGCTAATATCTCAGTCATTTCTTAACCGATTTAAACGATCAAAATCGCGTTGGAAAGTATTTTTAATAAGCTTTTCAACTAAATGGAGCGGATGAGCATAGACGCTCGGATTGATTACAAAAAGAAAGAAAATAAAAATCTACTTACCCCAATCTTTTACAGAAACGGCCTTCGTCTTTCTTGTTTGTCATAATCGTCTTGTCTTGTAAATGTTCTGTAACAAAAAGGGGTAAAACGTATGAGTTATTTGCACATCCAACACTTTCGCATGAAAAAATACGAAATTCAGGATCAATAGTTCAGGATCAATTTTGGACGAAAAGGACATTAAACCGCCCTTCGATCCCCACAAAGTCAATCGTGAATGGTTATGACAGGAAAAGGTAGTCAACAACAATATCTACGCTGTGTAAAAGTTTCATGAAGATCCATCGAGTGGTTTCAGAGTTGCGGTCGATAAGAGCTGTCCTTGGTCAACCATGGCTCATCTCCAACTTTAGCCTATAGAAGCCCCGATATCTATCTAAGCAATGTTAAACATGAATTTTACACATCTGTGTTAAGTCACAAAGATCGTGTAAAAGTTTCATAAAGATCCCACGACAGGTGTAGAAGTAATAGCAGCTTAAAAGGCTGTCATCATGTTTTGAAGTGACCACGTCATTTCATATTCATTGTATCATTTTTGTGCGCAGGAATGCCAGTAACAAAAAGTATGCGCGTGGACTTGTTTTTTTTTTTGTTTTTTTTTTTTTTTTTTTGAATTAGCTACTGATTTTTTTTCTTCCTTTTGCCTTCTCTTTCCTTCTTTTTTTTTTCTCTTTGTCCCTTTTTTGTGTTCGTTTTTTTTTCTCGGATTTTTTGCACATATTCGTCGTGCGCCCCGCCTGTAAATAACTGGTTCACTGTCTCAGCTACACGTTTGTTTTCAGTCAGGCTATTGTTTTTTGATCAAACAGGCTTTGTATTTGCGGTTTTTGTCGAATTCTGTCGCCAATTCGTTGGTATTTTTCCGATCTAGAAGCTACAAGGACCCGAATGGTAAAAAAATCGCCTACATTGAGAGGAAAATCTTGTTCCTAGAAAAAAATTCCAGTCTCGCTTGTGCTCAACCGACGTACAATCCCTTTACTGTGTCCGACAGATCACGGTTTGTGCCGTTTAACACATTTTACAGAACCGGGCTACCTATCGCCGATCAAAAGTTATGATGCCTCAAACTTGCATCACTTTCAGGTCCGAGTCTAGACATTGTACAAGTTAGCAATGTTCAATGAGGTAGGAAAAAGCTTACTTACCGTGTACATTTCTTTACCTAAACTAGGTCTGGAGAATGAACAATTAGCTTTACAATCATGGTTCAATTTTTAAAATCGGTCAAGAGATGACCGAGATACAAGCACTTAAAGTTAACAATTAACCTTTGCCGTTTTGCATGCCCATGGTACACCTAACTCAAAAACGGCTTTGTCTAGAGACTTGCGGTTTTTTGCATTGGCTCGCCCGTCAAAAATTACTGCCCCTATGGGGCCGATTTTTCAATTTGGTGACGATAAGAGTACGGGAACAGGCCCAAATGAGCACAAATTGATATCTGCAAAGTGGTCAACATGGCAACCGTAACCCCAACCCTTCCAAAAATATTTTTTTCGAGTTTTTCATCCAAAAACTTAATACGAATCACTCATCGGTTTTCTTCCCTGACCTCCCTGTTTCTTGATAAAAAATTCTGTAGAAAAATACGCGAAAAACACATTTTTTAAGAAAAAAAGGGTTAGGGTTAGGGTTAGGGTTAAGGGTTAGGGTTAGGGTCAGTTTTATGGTCAGGGTTAGGGTTAGGGTTAAGGGTTAGGGTTAGGGTAAGGGTTAGGGTTAGGGTTAGGTAATTAGGGGTAACCCTTATCTGCACATTCCGCCAACGGTAAACCGTCTTGGTTGCGTATGAATAAAGGGTTAGTGTCAGGGTTAAGGGTTAGGGTTAGCCGGAACTTCTTTTTGAAAATTTTAATTACAAACTTTACATGCTAATATCTCAGTCATTTCTTAACCGATTTAAACGATCAAAATCGCGTTGGAAAGTATTTTTAATAAGCTTTTCAACTAAATGGAGCGGATGAGCATAGACGCTCGGATTGATTACAAAAAGAAAGAAAATAAAAATCTACTTACCCCAATCTTTTACAGAAACGGCCTTCGTCTTTCTTGTTTGTCATAATCGTCTTGTCTTGTAAATGTTCTGTAACAAAAAGGGGTAAAACGTATGAGTTATTTGCACATCCAACACTTTCGCATGAAAAAATACGAAATTCAGGATCAATAGTTCAGGATCAATTTTGGACGAAAAGGACATTAAACCGCCCTTCGATCCCCACAAAGTCAATCGTGAATGGTTATGACAGGAAAAGGTAGTCAACAACAATATCTACGCTGTGTAAAAGTTTCATGAAGATCCATCGAGTGGTTTCAGAGTTGCGGTCGATAAGAGCTGTCCTTGGTCAACCATGGCTCATCTCCAACTTTAGCCTATAGAAGCCCCGATATCTATCTAAGCAATGTTAAACATGAATTTTACACATCTGTGTTAAGTCACAAAGATCGTGTAAAAGTTTCATAAAGATCCCACGACAGGTGTAGAAGTAATAGCAGCTTAAAAGGCTGTCATCATGTTTTGAAGTGACCACGTCATTTCATATTCATTGTATCATTTTTGTGCGCAGGAATGCCAGTAACAAAAAGTATGCGCGTGGACTTGTTTTTTTTTTTGTTTTTTTTTTTTTTTTTTTGAATTAGCTACTGATTTTTTTTCTTCCTTTTGCCTTCTCTTTCCTTCTTTTTTTTTTCTCTTTGTCCCTTTTTTGTGTTCGTTTTTTTTTCTCGGATTTTTTGCACATATTCGTCGTGCGCCCCGCCTGTAAATAACTGGTTCACTGTCTCAGCTACACGTTTGTTTTCAGTCAGGCTATTGTTTTTTGATCAAACAGGCTTTGTATTTGCGGTTTTTGTCGAATTCTGTCGCCAATTCGTTGGTATTTTTCCGATCTAGAAGCTACAAGGACCCGAATGGTAAAAAAATCGCCTACATTGAGAGGAAAATCTTGTTCCTAGAAAAAAATTCCAGTCTCGCTTGTGCTCAACCGACGTACAATCCCTTTACTGTGTCCGACAGATCACGGTTTGTGCCGTTTAACACATTTTACAGAACCGGGCTACCTATCGCCGATCAAAAGTTATGATGCCTCAAACTTGCATCACTTTCAGGTCCGAGTCTAGACATTGTACAAGTTAGCAATGTTCAATGAGGTAGGAAAAAGCTTACTTACCGTGTACATTTCTTTACCTAAACTAGGTCTGGAGAATGAACAATTAGCTTTACAATCATGGTTCAATTTTTAAAATCGGTCAAGAGATGACCGAGATACAAGCACTTAAAGTTAACAATTAACCTTTGCCGTTTTGCATGCCCATGGTACACCTAACTCAAAAACGGCTTTGTCTAGAGACTTGCGGTTTTTTGCATTGGCTCGCCCGTCAAAAATTACTGCCCCTACGGGGCCGATTTTTCAATTTGGTGACGATAAGAGTACGGGAACAGGCCCAAATGAGCACAAATTGATATCTGCAAAGTGGTCAACATGGCAACCTTAACCCCAACCCTTCCAAAAATATTTTTTTCGAGTTTTTCATCCAAAAACTTAATACGAATCACTCATCGGTTTTCTTCCCTGACCTCCCTGTTTCTTGATAAAAAATTCTGTAGAAAAATACGCGAAAAACACATTTTTTAAGAAAAAAAGGGTTAGGGTTAGGGTTAGGGTTAAGGGTTAGGGTTAGGGTCAGTTTTATGGTCAGGGTTAGGGTTAGGGTTAAGGGTTAGGGTTAGGGTAAGGGTTAGGGTTAGGGTTAGGTAATTAGGGGTAACCCTTATCTGCACATTCCGCCAACGGTAAACCGTCTTGGTTGCGTATGAATAAAGGGTTAGTGTCAGGGTTAAGGGTTAGGGTTAGCCGGAACTTCTTTTTGAAAATTTTAATTACAAAATTTACATGCTAATATCTCAGTCATTTCTTAACCGATTTAAACGATCAAAATCGCGTTGGAAAGTATTTTTAATAAGCTTTTCAACTAAATGGAGCGGATGAGCATAGACGCTCGGATTGATTACAAAAAGAAAGAAAATAAAAATCTACTTACCCCAATCTTTTACAGAAACGGCCTTCGTCTTTCTTGTTTGTCATAATCGTCTTGTCTTGTAAATGTTCTGTAACAAAAAGGGGTAAAACGTATGAGTTATTTGCACATCCAACACTTTCGCATGAAAAAATACGAAATTCAGGATCAATAGTTCAGGATCAATTTTGGACGAAAAGGACATTAAACCGCCCTTCGATCCCCACAAAGTCAATCGTGAATGGTTATGACAGGAAAAGGTAGTCAACAACAATATCTACGCTGTGTAAAAGTTTCATGAAGATCCATCGAGTGGTTTCAGAGTTGCGGTCGATAAGAGCTGTCCTTGGTCAACCATGGCTCATCTCCAACTTTAGCCTATAGAAGCCCCGATATCTATCTAAGCAATGTTAAACATGAATTTTACACATCTGTGTTAAGTCACAAAGATCGTGTAAAAGTTTCATAAAGATCCCACGACAGGTGTAGAAGTAATAGCAGCTTAAAAGGCTGTCATCATGTTTTGAAGTGACCACGTCATTTCATATTCATTGTATCATTTTTGTGCGCAGGAATGCCAGTAACAAAAAGTATGCGCGTGGACTTGTTTTTTTTTTTTTTTTTTTTTTTTTTTTGAATTAGCTACTGATTTTTTTTCTTCCTTTTGCCTTCTCTTTCCTTCTTTTTTTTTCTCTTTGTCCCTTTTTTGTGTTCGTTTTTTTTTCTCGGATTTTTTGCACATATTCGTCGTGCGCCCCGCCTGTAAATAACTGGTTCACTGTCTCAGCTACACGTTTGTTTTCAGTCAGGCTATTGTTTTTTGATCAAACAGGCTTTGTATTTGCGGTTTTTGTCGAATTCTGTCGCCAATTCGTTGGTATTTTTCCGATCTAGAAGCTACAAGGACCCGAATGGTAAAAAAATCGCCTACATTGAGAGGAAAATCTTGTTCCTAGAAAAAAATTCCAGTCTCGCTTGTGCTCAACCGACGTACAATCCCTTTACTGTGTCCGACAGATCACGGTTTGTGCCGTTTAACACATTTTACAGAACCGGGCTACCTATCGCCGATCAAAAGTTATGATGCCTCAAACTTGCATCACTTTCAGGTCCGAGTCTAGACATTGTACAAGTTAGCAATGTTCAATGAGGTAGGAAAAAGCTTACTTACCGTGTACATTTCTTTACCTAAACTAGGTCTGGAGAATGAACAATTAGCTTTACAATCATGGTTCAATTTTTAAAATCGGTCAAGAGATGACCGAGATACAAGCACTTAAAGTTAACAATTAACCTTTGCCGTTTTGCATGCCCATGGTACACCTAACTCAAAAACGGCTTTGTCTAGAGACTTGCGGTTTTTTGCATTGGCTCGCCCGTCAAAAATTACTGCCCCTATGGGGCCGATTTTTCAATTTGGTGACGATAAGAGTACGGGAACAGGCCCAAATGAGCACAAATTGATATCTGCAAAGTGGTCAACATGGCAACCGTAACCCCAACCCTTCCAAAAATATTTTTTTCGAGTTTTTCATCCAAAAACTTAATACGAATCACTCATCGGTTTTCTTCCCTGACCTCCCTGTTTCTTGATAAAAAATTCTGTAGAAAAATACGCGAAAAACACATTTTTTAAGAAAAAAAGGGTTAGGGTTAGGGTTAGGGTTAAGGGTTAGGGTTAGGGTCAGTTTTATGGTCAGGGTTAGGGTTAGGGTTAAGGGTTAGGGTTAGGGTAAGGGTTAGGGTTAGGGTTAGGTAATTAGGGGTAACCCTTATCTGCACATTCCGCCAACGGTAAACCGTCTTGGTTGCGTATGAATAAAGGGTTAGTGTCAGGGTTAAGGGTTAGGGTTAGCCGGAACTTCTTTTTGAAAATTTTAATTACAAACTTTACATGCTAATATCTCAGTCATTTCTTAACCGATTTAAACGATCAAAATCGCGTTGGAAAGTATTTTTAATAAGCTTTTCAACTAAATGGAGCGGATGAGCATAGACGCTCGGATTGATTACAAAAAGAAAGAAAATAAAAATCTACTTACCCCAATCTTTTACAGAAACGGCCTTCGTCTTTCTTGTTTGTCATAATCGTCTTGTCTTGTAAATGTTCTGTAACAAAAAGGGGTAAAACGTATGAGTTATTTGCACATCCAACACTTTCGCATGAAAAAATACGAAATTCAGGATCAATAGTTCAGGATCAATTTTGGACGAAAAGGACATTAAACCGCCCTTCGATCCCCACAAAGTCAATCGTGAATGGTTATGACAGGAAAAGGTAGTCAACAACAATATCTACGCTGTGTAAAAGTTTCATGAAGATCCATCGAGTGGTTTCAGAGTTGCGGTCGATAAGAGCTGTCCTTGGTCAACCATGGCTCATCTCCAACTTTAGCCTATAGAAGCCCCGATATCTATCTAAGCAATGTTAAACATGAATTTTACACATCTGTGTTAAGTCACAAAGATCGTGTAAAAGTTTCATAAAGATCCCACGACAGGTGTAGAAGTAATAGCAGCTTAAAAGGCTGTCATCATGTTTTGAAGTGACCACGTCATTTCATATTCATTGTATCATTTTTGTGCGCAGGAATGCCAGTAACAAAAAGTATGCGCGTGGACTTGTTTTTTTTTTTGTTTTTTTTTTTTTTTTTTTGAATTAGCTACTGATTTTTTTTCTTCCTTTTGCCTTCTCTTTCCTTCTTTTTTTTTTCTCTTTGTCCCTTTTTTGTGTTCGTTTTTTTTTCTCGGATTTTTTGCACATATTCGTCGTGCGCCCCGCCTGTAAATAACTGGTTCACTGTCTCAGCTACACGTTTGTTTTCAGTCAGGCTATTGTTTTTTGATCAAACAGGCTTTGTATTTGCGGTTTTTGTCGAATTCTGTCGCCAATTCGTTGGTATTTTTCCGATCTAGAAGCTACAAGGACCCGAATGGTAAAAAAATCGCCTACATTGAGAGGAAAATCTTGTTCCTAGAAAAAAATTCCAGTCTCGCTTGTGCTCAACCGACGTACAATCCCTTTACTGTGTCCGACAGATCACGGTTTGTGCCGTTTAACACATTTTACAGAACCGGGCTACCTATCGCCGATCAAAAGTTATGATGCCTCAAACTTGCATCACTTTCAGGTCCGAGTCTAGACATTGTACAAGTTAGCAATGTTCAATGAGGTAGGAAAAAGCTTACTTACCGTGTACATTTCTTTACCTAAACTAGGTCTGGAGAATGAACAATTAGCTTTACAATCATGGTTCAATTTTTAAAATCGGTCAAGAGATGACCGAGATACAAGCACTTAAAGTTAACAATTAACCTTTGCCGTTTTGCATGCCCATGGTACACCTAACTCAAAAACGGCTTTGTCTAGAGACTTGCGGTTTTTTGCATTGGCTCGCCCGTCAAAAATTACTGCCCCTATGGGGCCGATTTTTCAATTTGGTGACGATAAGAGTACGGGAACAGGCCCAAATGAGCACAAATTGATATCTGCAAAGTGGTCAACATGGCAACCGTAACCCCAACCCTTCCAAAAATATTTTTTTCGAGTTTTTCATCCAAAAACTTAATACGAATCACTCATCGGTTTTCTTCCCTGACCTCCCTGTTTCTTGATAAAAAATTCTGTAGAAAAATACGCGAAAAACACATTTTTTAAGAAAAAAAGGGTTAGGGTTAGGGTTAGGGTTAAGGGTTAGGGTTAGGGTCAGTTTTATGGTCAGGGTTAGGGTTAGGGTTAAGGGTTAGGGTTAGGGTAAGGGTTAGGGTTAGGGTTAGGTAATTAGGGGTAACCCTTATCTGCACATTCCGCCAACGGTAAACCGTCTTGGTTGCGTATGAATAAAGGGTTAGTGTCAGGGTTAAGGGTTAGGGTTAGCCGGAACTTCTTTTTGAAAATTTTAATTACAAACTTTACATGCTAATATCTCAGTCATTTCTTAACCGATTTAAACGATCAAAATCGCGTTGGAAAGTATTTTTAATAAGCTTTTCAACTAAATGGAGCGGATGAGCATAGACGCTCGGATTGATTACAAAAAGAAAGAAAATAAAAATCTACTTACCCCAATCTTTTACAGAAACGGCCTTCGTCTTTCTTGTTTGTCATAATCGTCTTGTCTTGTAAATGTTCTGTAACAAAAAGGGGTAAAACGTATGAGTTATTTGCACATCCAACACTTTCGCATGAAAAAATACGAAATTCAGGATCAATAGTTCAGGATCAATTTTGGACGAAAAGGACATTAAACCGCCCTTCGATCCCCACAAAGTCAATCGTGAATGGTTATGACAGGAAAAGGTAGTCAACAACAATATCTACGCTGTGTAAAAGTTTCATGAAGATCCATCGAGTGGTTTCAGAGTTGCGGTCGATAAGAGCTGTCCTTGGTCAACCATGGCTCATCTCCAACTTTAGCCTATAGAAGCCCCGATATCTATCTAAGCAATGTTAAACATGAATTTTACACATCTGTGTTAAGTCACAAAGATCGTGTAAAAGTTTCATAAAGATCCCACGACAGGTGTAGAAGTAATAGCAGCTTAAAAGGCTGTCATCATGTTTTGAAGTGACCACGTCATTTCATATTCATTGTATCATTTTTGTGCGCAGGAATGCCAGTAACAAAAAGTATGCGCGTGGACTTGTTTTTTTTTTTTTTTTTTTTTTTTTTTTTTTGAATTAGCTACTGATTTTTTTTCTTCCTTTTGCCTTCTCTTTCCTTCTTTTTTTTTTCTCTTTGTCCCTTTTTTGTGTTCGTTTTTTTTTCTCGGATTTTTTGCACATATTCGTCGTGCGCCCCGCCTGTAAATAACTGGTTCACTGTCTCAGCTACACGTTTGTTTTCAGTCAGGCTATTGTTTTTTGATCAAACAGGCTTTGTATTTGCGGTTTTTGTCGAATTCTGTCGCCAATTCGTTGGTATTTTTCCGATCTAGAAGCTACAAGGACCCGAATGGTAAAAAAATCGCCTACATTGAGAGGAAAATCTTGTTCCTAGAAAAAAATTCCAGTCTCGCTTGTGCTCAACCGACGTACAATCCCTTTACTGTGTCCGACAGATCACGGTTTGTGCCGTTTAACACATTTTACAGAACCGGGCTACCTATCGCCGATCAAAAGTTATGATGCCTCAAACTTGCATCACTTTCAGGTCCGAGTCTAGACATTGTACAAGTTAGCAATGTTCAATGAGGTAGGAAAAAGCTTACTTACCGTGTACATTTCTTTACCTAAACTAGGTCTGGAGAATGAACAATTAGCTTTACAATCATGGTTCAATTTTTAAAATCGGTCAAGAGATGACCGAGATACAAGCACTTAAAGTTAACAATTAACCTTTGCCGTTTTGCATGCCCATGGTACACCTAACTCAAAAACGGCTTTGTCTAGAGACTTGCGGTTTTTTGCATTGGCTCGCCCGTCAAAAATTACTGCCCCTATGGGGCCGATTTTTCAATTTGGTGACGATAAGAGTACGGGAACAGGCCCAAATGAGCACAAATTGATATCTGCAAAGTGGTCAACATGGCAACCGTAACCCCAACCCTTCCAAAAATATTTTTTTCGAGTTTTTCATCCAAAAACTTAATACGAATCACTCATCGGTTTTCTTCCCTGACCTCCCTGTTTCTTGATAAAAAATTCTGTAGAAAAATACGCGAAAAACACATTTTTTAAGAAAAAAAGGGTTAGGGTTAGGGTTAGGGTTAAGGGTTAGGGTTAGGGTCAGTTTTATGGTCAGGGTTAGGGTTAGGGTTAAGGGTTAGGGTTAGGGTAAGGGTTAGGGTTAGGGTTAGGTAATTAGGGGTAACCCTTATCTGCACATTCCGCCAACGGTAAACCGTCTTGGTTGCGTATGAATAAAGGGTTAGTGTCAGGGTTAAGGGTTAGGGTTAGCCGGAACTTCTTTTTGAAAATTTTAATTACAAACTTTACATGCTAATATCTCAGTCATTTCTTAACCGATTTAAACGATCAAAATCGCGTTGGAAAGTATTTTTAATAAGCTTTTCAACTAAATGGAGCGGATGAGCATAGACGCTCGGATTGATTACAAAAAGAAAGAAAATAAAAATCTACTTACCCCAATCTTTTACAGAAACGGCCTTCGTCTTTCTTGTTTGTCATAATCGTCTTGTCTTGTAAATGTTCTGTAACAAAAAGGGGTAAAACGTATGAGTTATTTGCACATCCAACACTTTCGCATGAAAAAATACGAAATTCAGGATCAATAGTTCAGGATCAATTTTGGACGAAAAGGACATTAAACCGCCCTTCGATCCCCACAAAGTCAATCGTGAATGGTTATGACAGGAAAAGGTAGTCAACAACAATATCTACGCTGTGTAAAAGTTTCATGAAGATCCATCGAGTGGTTTCAGAGTTGCGGTCGATAAGAGCTGTCCTTGGTCAACCATGGCTCATCTCCAACTTTAGCCTATAGAAGCCCCGATATCTATCTAAGCAATGTTAAACATGAATTTTACACATCTGTGTTAAGTCACAAAGATCGTGTAAAAGTTTCATAAAGATCCCACGACAGGTGTAGAAGTAATAGCAGCTTAAAAGGCTGTCATCATGTTTTGAAGTGACCACGTCATTTCATATTCATTGTATCATTTTTGTGCGCAGGAATGCCAGTAACAAAAAGTATGCGCGTGGACTTGTTTTTTTTTTTGTTTTTTTTTTTTTTTTTTTGAATTAGCTACTGATTTTTTTTCTTCCTTTTGCCTTCTCTTTCCTTCTTTTTTTTTTCTCTTTGTCCCTTTTTTGTGTTCGTTTTTTTTTCTCGGATTTTTTGCACATATTCGTCGTGCGCCCCGCCTGTAAATAACTGGTTCACTGTCTCAGCTACACGTTTGTTTTCAGTCAGGCTATTGTTTTTTGATCAAACAGGCTTTGTATTTGCGGTTTTTGTCGAATTCTGTCGCCAATTCGTTGGTATTTTTCCGATCTAGAAGCTACAAGGACCCGAATGGTAAAAAAATCGCCTACATTGAGAGGAAAATCTTGTTCCTAGAAAAAAATTCCAGTCTCGCTTGTGCTCAACCGACGTACAATCCCTTTACTGTGTCCGACAGATCACGGTTTGTGCCGTTTAACACATTTTACAGAACCGGGCTACCTATCGCCGATCAAAAGTTATGATGCCTCAAACTTGCATCACTTTCAGGTCCGAGTCTAGACATTGTACAAGTTAGCAATGTTCAATGAGGTAGGAAAAAGCTTACTTACCGTGTACATTTCTTTACCTAAACTAGGTCTGGAGAATGAACAATTAGCTTTACAATCATGGTTCAATTTTTAAAATCGGTCAAGAGATGACCGAGATACAAGCACTTAAAGTTAACAATTAACCTTTGCCGTTTTGCATGCCCATGGTACACCTAACTCAAAAACGGCTTTGTCTAGAGACTTGCGGTTTTTTGCATTGGCTCGCCCGTCAAAAATTACTGCCCCTACGGGGCCGATTTTTCAATTTGGTGACGATAAGAGTACGGGAACAGGCCCAAATGAGCACAAATTGATATCTGCAAAGTGGTCAACATGGCAACCTTAACCCCAACCCTTCCAAAAATATTTTTTTCGAGTTTTTCATCCAAAAACTTAATACGAATCACTCATCGGTTTTCTTCCCTGACCTCCCTGTTTCTTGATAAAAAATTCTGTAGAAAAATACGCGAAAAACACATTTTTTAAGAAAAAAAGGGTTAGGGTTAGGGTTAGGGTTAAGGGTTAGGGTTAGGGTCAGTTTTATGGTCAGGGTTAGGGTTAGGGTTAAGGGTTAGGGTTAGGGTAAGGGTTAGGGTTAGGGTTAGGTAATTAGGGGTAACCCTTATCTGCACATTCCGCCAACGGTAAACCGTCTTGGTTGCGTATGAATAAAGGGTTAGTGTCAGGGTTAAGGGTTAGGGTTAGCCGGAACTTCTTTTTGAAAATTTTAATTACAAAATTTACATGCTAATATCTCAGTCATTTCTTAACCGATTTAAACGATCAAAATCGCGTTGGAAAGTATTTTTAATAAGCTTTTCAACTAAATGGAGCGGATGAGCATAGACGCTCGGATTGATTACAAAAAGAAAGAAAATAAAAATCTACTTACCCCAATCTTTTACAGAAACGGCCTTCGTCTTTCTTGTTTGTCATAATCGTCTTGTCTTGTAAATGTTCTGTAACAAAAAGGGGTAAAACGTATGAGTTATTTGCACATCCAACACTTTCGCATGAAAAAATACGAAATTCAGGATCAATAGTTCAGGATCAATTTTGGACGAAAAGGACATTAAACCGCCCTTCGATCCCCACAAAGTCAATCGTGAATGGTTATGACAGGAAAAGGTAGTCAACAACAATATCTACGCTGTGTAAAAGTTTCATGAAGATCCATCGAGTGGTTTCAGAGTTGCGGTCGATAAGAGCTGTCCTTGGTCAACCATGGCTCATCTCCAACTTTAGCCTATAGAAGCCCCGATATCTATCTAAGCAATGTTAAACATGAATTTTACACATCTGTGTTAAGTCACAAAGATCGTGTAAAAGTTTCATAAAGATCCCACGACAGGTGTAGAAGTAATAGCAGCTTAAAAGGCTGTCATCATGTTTTGAAGTGACCACGTCATTTCATATTCATTGTATCATTTTTGTGCGCAGGAATGCCAGTAACAAAAAGTATGCGCGTGGACTTGTTTTTTTTTTTTTTTTTTTTTTTTTTTTTTGAATTAGCTACTGATTTTTTTTCTTCCTTTTGCCTTCTCTTTCCTTCTTTTTTTTTCTCTTTGTCCCTTTTTTGTGTTCGTTTTTTTTTCTCGGATTTTTTGCACATATTCGTCGTGCGCCCCGCCTGTAAATAACTGGTTCACTGTCTCAGCTACACGTTTGTTTTCAGTCAGGCTATTGTTTTTTGATCAAACAGGCTTTGTATTTGCGGTTTTTGTCGAATTCTGTCGCCAATTCGTTGGTATTTTTCCGATCTAGAAGCTACAAGGACCCGAATGGTAAAAAAATCGCCTACATTGAGAGGAAAATCTTGTTCCTAGAAAAAAATTCCAGTCTCGCTTGTGCTCAACCGACGTACAATCCCTTTACTGTGTCCGACAGATCACGGTTTGTGCCGTTTAACACATTTTACAGAACCGGGCTACCTATCGCCGATCAAAAGTTATGATGCCTCAAACTTGCATCACTTTCAGGTCCGAGTCTAGACATTGTACAAGTTAGCAATGTTCAATGAGGTAGGAAAAAGCTTACTTACCGTGTACATTTCTTTACCTAAACTAGGTCTGGAGAATGAACAATTAGCTTTACAATCATGGTTCAATTTTTAAAATCGGTCAAGAGATGACCGAGATACAAGCACTTAAAGTTAACAATTAACCTTTGCCGTTTTGCATGCCCATGGTACACCTAACTCAAAAACGGCTTTGTCTAGAGACTTGCGGTTTTTTGCATTGGCTCGCCCGTCAAAAATTACTGCCCCTACGGGGCCGATTTTTCAATTTGGTGACGATAAGAGTACGGGAACAGGCCCAAATGAGCACAAATTGATATCTGCAAAGTGGTCAACATGGCAACCGTAACCCCAACCCTTCCAAAAATATTTTTTTCGAGTTTTTCATCCAAAAACTTAATACGAATCACTCATCGGTTTTCTTCCCTGACCTCCCTGTTTCTTGATAAAAAATTCTGTAGAAAAATACGCGAAAAACACATTTTTTAAGAAAAAAAGGGTTAGGGTTAGGGTTAGGGTTAAGGGTTAGGGTTAGGGTCAGTTTTATGGTCAGGGTTAGGGTTAGGGTTAAGGGTTAGGGTTAGGGTAAGGGTTAGGGTTAGGGTTAGGTAATTAGGGGTAACCCTTATCTGCACATTCCGCCAACGGTAAACCGTCTTGGTTGCGTATGAATAAAGGGTTAGTGTCAGGGTTAAGGGTTAGGGTTAGCCGGAACTTCTTTTTGAAAATTTTAATTACAAACTTTACATGCTAATATCTCAGTCATTTCTTAACCGATTTAAACGATCAAAATCGCGTTGGAAAGTATTTTTAATAAGCTTTTCAACTAAATGGAGCGGATGAGCATAGACGCTCGGATTGATTACAAAAAGAAAGAAAATAAAAATCTACTTACCCCAATCTTTTACAGAAACGGCCTTCGTCTTTCTTGTTTGTCATAATCGTCTTGTCTTGTAAATGTTCTGTAACAAAAAGGGGTAAAACGTATGAGTTATTTGCACATCCAACACTTTCGCATGAAAAAATACGAAATTCAGGATCAATAGTTCAGGATCAATTTTGGACGAAAAGGACATTAAACCGCCCTTCGATCCCCACAAAGTCAATCGTGAATGGTTATGACAGGAAAAGGTAGTCAACAACAATATCTACGCTGTGTAAAAGTTTCATGAAGATCCATCGAGTGGTTTCAGAGTTGCGGTCGATAAGAGCTGTCCTTGGTCAACCATGGCTCATCTCCAACTTTAGCCTATAGAAGCCCCGATATCTATCTAAGCAATGTTAAACATGAATTTTACACATCTGTGTTAAGTCACAAAGATCGTGTAAAAGTTTCATAAAGATCCCACGACAGGTGTAGAAGTAATAGCAGCTTAAAAGGCTGTCATCATGTTTTGAAGTGACCACGTCATTTCATATTCATTGTATCATTTTTGTGCGCAGGAATGCCAGTAACAAAAAGTATGCGCGTGGACTTGTTTTTTTTTTTTTTTTTTTTTTTTTTTTGAATTAGCTACTGATTTTTTTTCTTCCTTTTGCCTTCTCTTTCCTTCTTTTTTTTTTCTCTTTGTCCCTTTTTTGTGTTCGTTTTTTTTTCTCGGATTTTTTGCACATATTCGTCGTGCGCCCCGCCTGTAAATAACTGGTTCACTGTCTCAGCTACACGTTTGTTTTCAGTCAGGCTATTGTTTTTTGATCAAACAGGCTTTGTATTTGCGGTTTTTGTCGAATTCTGTCGCCAATTCGTTGGTATTTTTCCGATCTAGAAGCTACAAGGACCCGAATGGTAAAAAAATCGCCTACATTGAGAGGAAAATCTTGTTCCTAGAAAAAAATTCCAGTCTCGCTTGTGCTCAACCGACGTACAATCCCTTTACTGTGTCCGACAGATCACGGTTTGTGCCGTTTAACACATTTTACAGAACCGGGCTACCTATCGCCGATCAAAAGTTATGATGCCTCAAACTTGCATCACTTTCAGGTCCGAGTCTAGACATTGTACAAGTTAGCAATGTTCAATGAGGTAGGAAAAAGCTTACTTACCGTGTACATTTCTTTACCTAAACTAGGTCTGGAGAATGAACAATTAGCTTTACAATCATGGTTCAATTTTTAAAATCGGTCAAGAGATGACCGAGATACAAGCACTTAAAGTTAACAATTAACCTTTGCCGTTTTGCATGCCCATGGTACACCTAACTCAAAAACGGCTTTGTCTAGAGACTTGCGGTTTTTTGCATTGGCTCGCCCGTCAAAAATTACTGCCCCTACGGGGCCGATTTTTCAATTTGGTGACGATAAGAGTACGGGAACAGGCCCAAATGAGCACAAATTGATATCTGCAAAGTGGTCAACATGGCAACCGTAACCCCAACCCTTCCAAAAATATTTTTTTCGAGTTTTTCATCCAAAAACTTAATACGAATCACTCATCGGTTTTCTTCCCTGACCTCCCTGTTTCTTGATAAAAAATTCTGTAGAAAAATACGCGAAAAACACATTTTTTAAGAAAAAAAGGGTTAGGGTTAGGGTTAGGGTTAAGGGTTAGGGTTAGGGTCA